>CM062920.1:43526547-48526547 GCA_031878705.1 Tapirus indicus
CCTGGTGTTAGAGGCAGGCAGACCTGTGGGGCAGCAGCAGCCACTGTCTGTGATGAGGCCATGGCCCTGTGTTACTCTCCTTCTCTTCCCCAACTGCCCACTTCCTGCTTTCCCACTTGTTGAAACATCATACCTCCTTCAAGGTACAGGACAAGGGCTGGCTCCCCCGAGAAGCCCTCCATGATGCCTGCTCTGCACTCCCCCAGACCCTGGCTTAGCCTCTGCTACAGCCCTGATTCTGCCTGCTCTGTGCCAAGGTGGTTCCTCTCATTCCTGTCTCCATCTCTGCAGTTAACAAGTTTCTGGAAGGCAGCTGGGCCTGAGGCCTGGCCTGCAGGTTGAGCCCTGATTTAGGCTGTTATTGTACCACTGGGTCCCCCCTGCCAGTCTCCATCCTGGCCAGCAACTCCATACATACATTCTGGGGGTTCAGGGTGGCTGGGTCAGGGGCCACATAATGCTCAGAAAAAGAAATCAAAGCCCTGGTGGGGGACTTGGGCAGGATCACAGCATTAGAAAACCTCTGGGCTGACAAGGCCCTCAGAGGAGGTGTGGTTCTCAGGGGTGGTGTGGCCCAGGGGAAATCACCTGGCATCAGCAGAGCTGGGCTTTCGCCCCCTGCTGTGTGGCCTCAGGTAAACCATCAACCTCTCTGAGCTGTTTTCCTCACCTGTAAAATGAGGATAATAGTTTTTGCCTCTAGAGCTTTCTGAAGCCTGAGTGAGTTCACATCGAGCCCTCAAGACCCTGTGTGATTAGATCACCTCCTCAGCATCCAGTGACTTCTCCAACCTCATCTCATATTCCCTCCCCTCACTATGCCCCAGCCTCACTGCCTCCTTGCTGTTCCTCCAAGCCTCCAGCCAAGCTCCCACCGTGGTGCTTTTGCACTTGCTCTTCCCTCAGGTATCTGTATGCCACATCCCCTCACCCTTCCACCATCTCTGCTTGGATTCAGTGGTCAGTGAGGTCAACTCATCACTGAGGTCTTCACTGGCCATCCCACAGAAGGCAGCCGCTCTCTCACACCTGTCCACTTCCTCTGCTTCAAGCCCTAGCATCTGCCTCCATCTAACCTGTCATGTCTTTTATGGGTTTGTTTATTGTCTATTTTCCCTACCGGAGTGGAACTGCATGAAGGACCAAATTCCAGAATCAGGTCTCCTCATTTTGCAGATTGGAGGGTGTGCTATACTCCCCAGAGGGGCAGTGCTCTGCCCATGTGACAGGCAAGCAGGTGGCAGAGGCCACATAGACACTTTCTCTCAGGTGGTTGCCTCTCACTGTCCAGGCAGGACCAACGTGGTTTTTCCTGCTGTGGCTCCGCCCTCCCTGGCTGGGAGCCTGGCCACCTGCAGGAGGTAAGCTCAAGGTCCGGAGACACCACCTTTCTAGGGAACCTATTCCTGAGGGCCTAGGAGGGTCAGCAGGGCTAAGCCCCAGGGACCTTCCTCAGCCTCAACTCCCAGAAGCTCCTGGGCCTTGGGTCTTGGGCCCTGCTGGTGGGAGAAGGGCACCACTCCCCCTTTGTGCCCCACTTCTGGCAATGTCCTTCTGAAACATTCTGACCTCGTCTGGGCCGGGACAAAGGTCTGAGTGTCCTTGGCTGGAGAAGGGAAGGGGGAGTACTGCAGTGTTGAGAGGGAGGACAGCGGGGTAGCACCTCCACTCCAGAGCCTGGAGGGAGTTAGGATGGGGACGTCAGAGGGAGGCAGGCAGAGCCCCTCCACACTGGAAAGTCTTCCTCCCTTGGAGTCAGCTACCCCAAATATGGCTTCTGGCTCTGGCATCCTGCACCCCCAGCTTGCCCAAGCCCCACAAGATGCTGATGCTGCTAGTCCAGAGATCACACTTTGAGAATCACTGTGTTAGAGTAATAGACCTTTTAGTTTAGGACAACTAAATCTCCCTCTGCAGCTGGGTGTGGTCATGTGACTAGAGCTGGCCAATGGGATGAAAGCAGAAGAGACACAGGCAACCTTAGGTCATGCCCTAAACGGCAAGGGGCAGGTTGTCCCCCTCCTGTTGCTGGTGGGGAAGCTGAAGCAGTCATCTCAGATCATGAGATGGAAGCTGCATGTTAAGGAGGGTGGAACACAAGACTGAGGAGCCTGGGTCCCCAAGCCTGTGGAGAGGCCGCCTCATCCCTGCTTACACTCAACTGCTGCAGGGGGCAGAAAGGGATTCCTCTCCTGGTCAGCCACTGCTGCTCTGGCCTCCCCAGCAGACCAACTTTGCCTCTTTGAACAAAGTCAGCTCAGGACAGAGGTTGAGGGCTGGAGTGGGGGCAGCAGTGGGGATGGTGGCTGAGGGCATTCAGCACAGGCACTGCCACCTTACGCTAAGGGCTTGCAGGTGGGCTGGTCCAGGGCCATGTGGGCTGATAGCACTCTGGGGCCCCTAGTTCTGACCAGAAGGCCATGGGAAGAGGACATGCAGTAGCAGGGGCAGGCAGAGCTCCACCCTAATGGAGGCCTCAACGGAGCTGACTGGCTCCTCCATTAGCAGCAAGGCCACCCCCTGCCACTTGGGCCCCTGGTCTAGCCCCTACCTGTTTTGCTCCTGGGGGCTGCTTTCTGAGAGGCTGATGTCCTCCCAGGCTCCAGGCGCATCTTCTCCAGATGTTGCTCCAGCACCACGGTGCGTTGCCGCTCCTCCTGCAGCTTCCTCTCTGACTCCAGGAGCTTGCTGTTGCTCTCCTCTACCCTAGTGATTAGAGAGGAGGGGCTGCCATACTCCCTGGCAGGCAGGGGCACCCCCCACCCACCTGCTCAGGCTCTCAGAGAGGTGGGCACATCTTACACTGGTGGTGGTGGGACTTTTTAATTTTTATTGCAGTAACATAGGAACATGCATTAGGAGTCATATAGTTCTCTCCAAGGCTTAAAATGAAAAAATCAGCAGCCCCTCCTCACTTCCAATTCCTGCTCTTCAAAAGCAACATTTATAACACTTTTAGCTGTTTCTTTGACTATTTACTGGGATAATTATACAAATGCTTGTGCTGCTATTTTTTAAGGTTTAAATAAAAATTTTCACTCCTTGTCATACAACATGAGAATTTAGTTTTATTTTAGTATTCTCCCTTTACCAAACAGAATCACCTCTCTACCTCCCAATATACTTATAAAACCATTTTTTAGCTGAATTAATATTAGGTGGTATATTAGTTTTCTATTGCTGCTGTAACAAATTACCACAAACTTAGCAGCTTAAAACAACATAAATTAATTTTTTCATAGTTCTGCAAATCAGAAGTTCAGCAGGCTCTGCTGGTTTCTCTGCTCCAGGTTCCACAAGCCAAAATCAAGGTGTTGGCTGATCTGGGCTCTTACCTGGAGGTTCTAGGGGAGAATCCGCTTACAGCCTCATTTAGGTTGTTGGAAGAATTCAATTCCACCTGAAAGACTGAGGTCCCTGTTTCTCGCTGGCTGTTGGCTGGGTCATTTTTATCTTTTAGAGGCTACTTGGCCCCCTCCATCTTCAAAGCCAGCCAGATACCCTTATCGTGCTTTGAATCTCGCAGACTTTTCCCGCAGCATCTCTCTGACTGACCCCAGCTGGAGAAATTTCTCTGCTTTTAAGGGCTCAAGTGATTAGATTGGGCCCACCTGGTAATCCAGGATAATCTTCCTATCTTAGGGTCCATAACGATAATTACATCCACAAAGTCTCTTTTTCCATATAACATAAAGTATTCTCAGGCACAACAGCAGCGCGTGAAGGGTATGGGGGACAAAACCCAGTCTACCACATGGAGTTACATTAGAAATGCAATGATTACATTTTCGTTCTTAATTGTTTGCTTTTCTTGGAGTTAGTGATTGCTTTCTGTTTATTATTACTATTTTCTATATGCCTGTCATGAATTCCTGGGCCTTGAAGACCTTGTGATTTGGTTATTTCACATGAAAGATGTGTTTAATCTCACTGGGGCTGGAGCTGAGGTCCTTCCTGCAGCTAGCTATGGCACTCCAGACCTTTGTGATACCAAAGGCTCAGGCAAAGGCCAGGACTCCCTGAGATTTAACTCAAGCAGAGGGTTACATACACATGTGCACAGCAGAGCGGCAGCCTGGAAATTTACAGTGTTGGAAGAAGTGGTCTCTCCACATCAGTGAAGAGTCAAGAAGGAATAGAATGGTGACAATTTTGAACAGTATACAACTACTAACACAAAACCATAAAGTAATGCAGTATATAGCTACTAACACAACTTGTTTAAGCACGTTCCTTGAAACTTTATTTGCAAAAGCAAAAAACTAAAACAACCTAAATGCCCATCAATAGGGGAAAGACAAAATAAGTGATAACATATTCGTACCATGGAATGTGATAGAATGTGATAGAGTTGTGCTGTTCAACACAGTGGCTGCCAGCCTCATGTCCATGTGTAGCTATTTAAATTAAAGTTAGTGAGGGGCCACCCGGTGGCGCAGCAGTTTAGTCCGCGCTTGGCAGCTCGGGGTTCGCAGGTTCGGATCCCGGGTGCCCGCCAATGCACTGCTCGTCAGGCACGTCGTGGCGGCGTCCCATATAAAGTAGAGGAAGACGGGCACAGATGTTAGCCCAGGGCCAGTCTTCCTCAGCAAAACGAGGACGATTGGCGATGGATGTTAGCTCAGGGCTGGTCTTCCTCACAAAAAAATAAAATAAAAAATAAATAAAGTTAATGAAAATTAAATAAAATAAAAAATTCAGTTCCTCAGTCATACTAGTCACCTTTCAAGTGCTTGAAAGCTACATGTGGCTAATGGCTGCTGCACTGGACAGCACAGATACAAAACATCTCCATCATCACTGTTCTACTGGACAGCACTGCTCCAGCAATGAAAAAGAATGAGGTAGAGCTATGTGTATAAATACGGATAGATCTCCAAGTCATGGGATTGGTGAAAAAAGGCAAGTGCCACAAGAATACATATAATACCATTTTTGTAAATAAATAGTAAATAAATCATAGTGGATTAGCACAATAAAATACTCTGTAACGGTAAAAAGAATATGTACTGACATGAAGAGAATGTTTGCGATACATTAGTAAGTGAAATAAGTAGTAGATTATGCATAATATATGACATAATTTAAAAATTTATAACAAATTAAAAATGTAAAAACAAATAAATGCTAATGTCATTCAGCTGATGAACTGAAAACAGAGGAATAGGCAGCAGTTATGGACTAGTCTGTGGGGGAGGAGCTTTCATTTTTCTGTTACGTATTTCAGTAATGTTTGCATTCCATTTGTGATAGGGAAATAAAAGAAACTAACAGCAAACACCATATAAAATGCTAAAGCACTTTATGAATTCCAGAAAAATTTAGGAACAACCAAACTGTCAATTTCTCTCCTCCTCTCCCATGTGCCTTCCCCGTCTTGATAAATGTCACCATCACTCATGCAGTTGCTTGGCCAAAAACCCTGGGAGTCACTCTTGCCTTCTCTATCTTCCTTGCTTCTTTCAGCTTCCAATTCCTCAGCATGCCCTACAGCTTTTCCTCTAAACACACACCAAAGCCAGCTCCCTCTTACTCCTTCACCTGTGGCCTGGTCTGGGGCTGCTCCTCTGCCTGCCTTCAGTTTCTACTCAAGACCAACAGACCTATTGGGATTCCGATCGTTCTCTTTTAATCAGTCTTCATTCTCATTGATTTTTTTCTTCTTTAATCATTAACTGGGCTAATTCAGCTAGATCCTCATGTGTCAATGGTTTTGAGTGTGCTTCTAACAGCTCTCCAACACATGCATCAACCTCATGAAGTTCCAAATATTTTTAAAGATTTGCCTTTTGACTTTGCAATTGATTTTCATTTTATTTCAAGAGTCTGACCAAATTGACCCAATGGCAGTGTGAAGTGAAGAATATTAAGTAGTCATTAGTGAATGTTTTGATGTTAAAAATTTTGCTTTCATGGGGACTGTAACTTTTGGGACACTGATAAAGAATACTCAGATAAGAAGGTCCCCCTGCCCAGGAATTAATTCAATGCAAATGATACAAGATCTTTATGAAGACAAACACACATAATATTATACATTATATACATAATACTATATACATAATTTGTAAAGAGCTCTTTACAGATGTAAAGAAAAAATATAAACAACTCTTTAAAAAAATGTACAATAGTATGAATAGGTAATTAGAAAAGAACATGTAAAAGGCTATTAACGTGGAAAATATGCTTATCCCCATTTTTGGTTATAGCAAAGCCGATCAGAACAGCAATGAGATATTAGTGTTCCTTTATTAGTTTTCAAGAATGTTAAAGATTGATACATCTTAGTATAGGTAAGGGTATGAGGAAATGGTTGATAGTTCATACTATTGTTGGGAATGTAAATTGATTCATTTTAAAGGGGCAATTTGCCATCATTTGTGGATGTTTTAAATGTGGATATTCTTCGATTCAGTGATTCCACTTTTAGAAATTTATGATACCAATGTACTCCCACAAAAATGTAAAGATGTGTTTAGTGTGAGTCCATCTTTTAATAATATATGTGTGTGCGTATACATATATACACATATACGCACACGCACATATATATGCATGTGTATTTTTGGATGTGCAAAGAAAACCTATTTGGAAGTTCTAACAGTTCTTTTCTATGAGGAATGGGGAATTGGGGGGTTGGGAAAGGAGGTTTTTTGCAATAAGTAAGTATACCTTTGTAATAGGAAAACTAATAAAACTTCCAGTAGTATAAGGCAGGGTTTTAATGCCAATGTGAGGGCAGAAAACATAAACCTGGGCTCCTATAAAGAGTGCCTTGTTTGTGATAAAAGGACTGAGACAATATCCATCTATAAGCCAAGGAAGTGGTGAGGAAGCTTGTAGTCTACCAGGGCCTTAAGGGGGGGAAGCACCAATCATGAGAAAATTGAAACACAGGGCACACTCACGTGTGTTCAGGAAATCCTAAACCAATAAATTAGCATAAAGTACCGATCAGACACCACTGAAACCCCAAAAGCCCCACAAAAACAAAAGCAGAACCATTCTGTCAGAGCATTTTCATAACCTAAGAACTCCCACAAGGGGAACAAACCACTGAAGATAAGCTCACAAAAATACAAACCACATAGGGAAATAATCCACCATGAGGGGGAGTTAACAGACATTACTTAGAATCCTAAGTAATGAAGATGATAGAGCAACTTGAAAGGGACTAAGTAAGTTCAAAATTATCAAAAAGCAAAAGGCAAGAAATCTCAATGAAAGAACAAATGCTATAAGAGAACAGGAGGTTTTACATAAAAAAGAACAGCTGGAAATAAAAAATACAGTTATTAAAATAGGTTTCATGGCAGATTAAGTGCAACTGAAGAGATTTAGTAAGCTGGAAGATAGATTCGAAGAAGCCACCCAGTAATTAACCTAAAATATTAAGAAGTTTTAAGAGTTGTGGAGGAAAGAATAAGAAGGTCTATACATGTTGACTAGGAGTTTTAGACGAAAAGAATAGGGACAATGGAGGAGAGGCAACATATAGAGAGAAGTCCTTTGCAATATATAGATTGAAGTCCTTGGATTAAAAAAGCACACTAATTTTTAAATAGGAGAAATAAAATAAAATAAAATACCTAGACACATCACAGTGAAACTTCAAAATATTAAAGACAAAGAGAATATCTGAAAAAGCATCCAGAGAGAAAGGACATATCTACAAAGGAACAACAATCAAACTGACAGCAGATTTCTTTTTAGCAAAGACAATGGACCATCATAGCCTCCAACTGCTGAGAAAAAATACCCACCTATCTAGAATTCTATGCCCAATTAAATTCTCATTCAAGAGAAAGGCATAATAAAGATATTTAAAAATAAAGACCCAGAGAATTTACCATTTACAGGGCCTCACTAAATTAAAGGATGCTCTTCAGTAAGAAGGAAACTGAACCTAGAAGGAAGATTGAGAAGCAAGAAGCAACAGTGAGGGAAAGACATTGTTTAAACATGGTGGCAAAAGGAAATGAATATTGACTATTTTTTAAAAAGATGAATTTGTAGGGTTAATTTCAGAGGGTTTAAAAAAAGAACGTGGAAGAGAAATACTAGAAAACAGTAACATGAAAGACACAAATAGGAAAATCAGAGTCAAAATATTCTAAATTTATTCTATTGCTCTAAGTGATAATAAAGAAACCCACTGACTTTAGACTTGCTGAGTTTTATGTTAAAAGTTAAGGGTAACCACTAAAAGAATAGAGATAGAATGTATCACTTCCAAACTTGTACAGAAGAGAGAGAAACAAAACTTGATCATTCCAAGATAAGGGAGAAGAATGAAAAAGAGCAAGGAATCATAGCAAACAGAAAATATTAATTGAGATGATCAACATACTTCCAAATATTACAAAAATGAAAATAGATTAAACTTTACTGTTCAAATACAAATTCTCAGATTGAATTTAAAAACAAAGCCAACTATATGCTTTTTAAAAAGAAACATACTTAGTGACTTCTGTCATGGCAAACTAATCCCTCCTATTGTAAACAAATAGAAAATGGATAAAATATAAGAAATATGTTGTTTTCAGACACTGGACAACAGGACAACAGACATTGGACAAGAGACACAAGACTTGAGAGAAGGGAAACAAATGACACGAGCTTTACCATCGCTTTCAGCCCGGGCCCCTGTCTGCACTATGAGGGGTGAGGGGGATCCCAAGCAGACCACGGTAGTCTCACCGGGAATAAGGACCAAGATTGGGGAATTGGGGGTGGGGCTGAGGCAGCTGGAATTGGTAGGGCAGAGTATGAGAGAAGGGGAATCTACACCGAAAAAGACCTCCCCCTGTGCAAGGCTGGGACATACTCTTCAGAGAAAGAAAGGAATAGATATTGAGGATCTCTGAAGAAGGGAGGTCCTGTATTTTGGGGGGTGAGAAATCCAAATAGGTTTGGGGGGATCTGAGTGCAGAGGGGGCCTAGAACCCCTTTCCTTGTTAGAGCCCAAGGAATCAGCAATGCCCCAGAGTAGAAAAGGCCGAGTGTCTTGGCTAATGGGCTTGGGACAGCCTCACAAGCTCCCCCACACCTCAAAATGACACAGAGCAGAATGAACCCAAAAAGGTCAAGGGTATCAGCTGAGGGAGAATCACACGTGTATGACCCTGAGAGTGAGTGCCTCCATAAATTCTGTGCCCCAGGTGCCTTGCTGGCCTCACCCTAATCCCCCAGCTCTGCGTGGAGAGGTCCTGGAAGATGAGAACCCACACGGAGAGACAGGCCATATAAGGAGAACTGAGGCACCCCTGCTGAGTTTCCAGCTGAATGAGGCCACGTGAGTGATCCTCACTGGCATTATGTGAAAAAGAATGACCTAGGCAACCTGTAGAATCATGGGAAAGAACAAACCACTGTGTTTGAAGCCACTACATTTGGGGTGGTTTGTTATGCAGCAATAGATAACTGAGTTACTTGGTTCACAAAAACCTCCCAAACTTAGGTGCAACTCAAGGGAAATGGGAGAGACAGCTTAAACTGAGTATGTTTCTTCCATTTAATAGACTAGAGGCTTGTACTATCCATCACATTTCAATCATAGAAAAAGACAATGTTACTTTTCTCACATACCTGGGTATGTCTGAAATTCACATCCTCTCTATGTACTATATGAAAAGAAAACAATTAAAGCTGATGGCTTCTCACTGCTTAGGTGGCAGCCCCCGCATTGACCACTTCCCAGCACCCCTAACTCCTTCTTTGGTAACTATACTCCATTTTTCCCTTTCACAAACTGCCCTTCCTCCACTCTGTGAGCACCAGGAGATACTTCCAGTCAGGGTGCCTGGCTTGCGTCCAAGGATGGACATATGAGCAACCTGGGCTAGCTAGACCTCTCCCAGACCCACTGGCACAAGAACTGAAAGCCACTGCACCTGTGTCATTCCAGTGGCCCAGGAGAGACTACCCAAGGGTTCCTGCTACCAAGATTCCTGGATCCTCTTGGGCTTCTCTCCTGCCCTGCACCTTGGAGTCTTCCAGCACCTTCCAAAAATCTACCTTTCCCTTAACTTAGCCAGAAATGGTTTCTATTGTCTGTCACCAGAGCCCTGACTGACATGCCTGTTAGGGAAGAAACTCAGTGGTGTCCTTTATGTTCTTCAGTGTGGAGGTCACATGGTTGGGCCCAGGCACCTGCAATTCTTGCCAAAAGAATCACTTGAACAAGGAGCACTGATTTATCTGAATGGAAATCTGTCAACAACACTTTGGAGAAAACCATACCTCCTGGTTCACTGCCTGGGGACACACACTTCCCTCTCCCTCCCCAGAGAAGTCTCAGCTCCCCATCTATCAGCGGCGCTCTTCCTCTTTGTAATTCTGGACACCAGTCTAGCCTGTGTCTTCTTCTCAGCAAACCCTCCAATGGCGCTGAGTACAGTGCCATGCTCATCACAGGTTTTAATTATTGGTGGGTTGATTTGACTGATTTAACTACGCCAGAGAGTCTCTCCCCTAAGACTCCTACTTCATTCCACATGCATGCAACAGTCCCGCTGGGTGCACGTAGGACAGGGCAAACCACAAGTGTGATGATACAGCCCCAAGGTTGTGGGGCACTTGGGTGGGCACATGAGTTGTCTTTGGGAATGCCTTGGACCAAGACTATGGGAGCCAAACTCTCCAGTACGGTGGACTCACACATGGATGAGGCCTGGCCCCTGTCCAGGAGGGATGCCCTTGTGCCAGGCTGTCCACCACCTAGCCCATGTAGGCCCATGAGAGTGTGTCCCTGGGTGACATGTGTTACCGTTTCTGCAGGAGAGTGACAAACTCAGTGAGCCGGTCGCGCTCCACCTCAGCAGCCTGCCAGAGGGCCTTGAACTCTGTCACCTGTGCCTGCCAGCCTTTTTGTTCTGGGGAGTCCAAGAACCTGGGGACCAGGGTGGGGTGCAGAGGTCATTTAAGGGGTTACGTGAAGACACACTTACCCCTGTGATGACGGGAAGGACTGGAAAGACATTCAGGGGTCCTCAGAGACAGCCAGAGAGAAGGAAGTCAACACAGTCCCTCCTGGTCTTCCTCCTCTGGCTTCTTCTCAGCCCACCATTCCTGGCCCTGCTGAAGTCTCTAGATCTCATGTAGCTGGCTCCAAAGCCAGATCCCACCAGGGGTGGAGTTGCATCAGCACCTCTGTCCATCCAATCTCTGTAGAGGCCTGGAATTATCTAGCTGCTATGGAAGTTGGCTTTTGTGGACCTGGGATGCCCTGGGTATCCGTGTGGCCTGGGGCCTGGCCACCCTGCCCAATGCCAGGTGGGCCCAGCCTCTGTCTCCCTGCCAGCCTGCCCTAGCCCTCCTGCATCTTCTGGCTTGGCCCCAAGCCCCACTCTCTTTTCTGGAGCCTGGATACTTGGCTTTGTGACTTGGTCAGTTTTCTCCAGCCCTGATCCTACCCATCACTGCTTCCCTCCTCACCACTGGGCCTGCCTACCAGCCCCTTACCTGCTGGCTGGGGTCAGGACAGAGGTGAGCTCTTCTCCCTACCCCAACACCCCAGAGCCCACATGTGAGTCCTAAGCTGCTCTCTGCTTTGCCCTCACATTTCCCTGGTGACCCTGGGCTTGCTCTTCCAGTACCACAGGACATAGGGAGTGCTGGGCTGGTGCAAGCAAGCCCAGAGGCTGACTTGTTCTGTGGTCTTTGGCAGGTCTCTTCCCCTCTCTGGGTCCCAGTCCTCTCTCTGAACAGTGACGGGGTTGGCTGAGACAGGTTTTGAGGGCTGTAGACTCCTCCATGTTCTGACTCCTAAATATACTCTAAGGCCTTGCTGCTCAAAGTATGGTCTCTGAATCAGTGGCTGTGGCATGCCCTGGAAGCTTGTTGGAAATGCAGGACCCCAGTCTCGAGCCCAGACCCACTGAATCAGAACCTGCACCTAACCTGGCAGATCCCTAGCTGCATTTGTGTGCATTTTGGAAAACCCTACTCTTGTCACCTCTGTGATTTTACATGTTGGGGAGAAGCAGCAGGAGGAAGGAGCTGATCCCCTTGCCCCACCCTACTCCCAGGCACTCCATCTCAGACACCACACCAGCCCCGAAGGACACACTCTCTGGGGTCACTCCTGCCCCATGCACGCCTGTACAGTCACTGAGGGAGGGGACTGTAAGCTCCATGAGGGCAGGGCCTGCACATGGTTGGGCTCAGTAAATATCCGTGTGTTGTGGAAGAAACAAGCTTGAGAACCAGCAGTCTGGGCAGCCCAGGAGTACACTGGTTCCTGCATCCCTGTGGAGTACAAAGGTCACAGCCACATAGGCCCAGAAGGGACCTTGAGGGGTCATGTTGTCCATCCTCCTGCTCCTGCTACTGTGACTAAAACCTCAGAGAGACAGAGCCTGTCCCTTCTCCCTGTGGTGTGAAAAGTGTGGCAGATACTTGAGGCTCAGAGTCAGCCCCCTCTCCCCCAAGTGCCTTTGTGACCCCAGGCTGACGGGTGGGGCAGATGCAGGGCTGGCCTTGGCCCACGGTCTCTGTGCTGCCAAATGTCAGGCCAGAAGTGTCTCAGGCACTTCTTGGGAAATAGCAGTCCAGCGAGGACCAATTTGCCCCAAGTCCCACAGCAATTCAAACGTGGGACTAGGGCCACTCAGAGGCCTTGACCAGAACCTGAGCTGACCTGCCTGAGGGGTGGAGGTGGGGGCTGACAGCAGGAGCATGGCTCCAGTGGACAGTGGGCAGGGCTTGGGACAGGACTCAGAGGCAGGACAAAGCCACCCTTTGTCTGTGAGCTGGCAGCAAGAACAAAGGGCTCATTTAAGCCCTAAGGCTTGATTCTATCAACAAAGAGGGGTCCAGAAAGCTGAGGGGATATCAGTGTCTTAAAGTGGGAACCCACATGACGTGAAATTCTCCCCCTAGAGACTGATTCTCAATGGGCAAGAGAAGGAAAGGGAAGGTGTTGGGCTCGAGGCCTTGGAAGGTTCCTCATGTTAACTCTGTGGTAGCAGGAAGGAACATTAGACTGAGAATCAGGGGCCAAGACTATAGTTCTGAAGCTGCTTACTCTGTATCATCTTGGACAAGGCACTGGACCTCCCTGACCTTCTAAGTCCTTATCCAACTTTGGAAGAGTCCCTGGACTTGGCCTGGCCTTAGTTTCCCCTCCTTTTAATGGGATGGCAATGCTGGCTGAGCCATCGAGGATGAGAAGGGCTGTGAGGGCCCGGGGGTCCTGTGTTCGTACCTGGGTGAGGCCCCATGAGGACTGGGCAGAGAAGGCCATGTGAGAGCAGATTCCACCAGTGTGTGGCCCAGGCTGGTCACGGAGCTGTGCGAAGGCAGAGGGGGCTCATCACCACAGGAAGGCTGGCTGGGCCCTGCTGGGCCTCAACTCTGCATGCGCCCAGCTGGGAGGAGAGCAGGGGCCAGCAAGGGTCTGGGGAGCCCAAAGAGGTGGCCACTGCTGGCCCTTGTAGCAGCCCTGTGGATTTGCTGCAAGTCTTTCTAGAACTCTTGCTTGCTCAAAACAAGACAGAACCAAGAGACATCAGAGCCTTGAACAATCCAACACAGGTCTGTCTGAGTATCCTAGAAACAGGTGAGTTGTAAAGCCAGCTCAGAGAGGATTTTACAGGGAGCTACAACCAGATGCTCTTGAAGCAATAATAATCTGAGTTTAACTGGCTCCTTCATGTAGACATGGGGCTAATGGAATAGGAGAAATCCATGTATTGAAAGGATAACGCCACAGTCATCTTAAAATTGCACCTGTGGCTTCCCATCAGAGGCAGCAGGAAACAGCCTTTCTTCTGAATAATTAATATTCACTTTCCAACCCCTCTATCCCATTGTTTTCTTACCGAGAAGATCCAAGCCTGCCAATGTGATCGCCTGCCGATGCCGGGGACTTGTTCAGGCCCGGGTCCTCCAGGAACTTGGTGTAGTCAGGGTTGACCTCGGGCCCACTGGACCCGTCGCCTACTCCTTTATTCCGAAGATACTGCAGGGAACAGACACGGGGTCAATTCTCAGGGCTTTGGCTCAGAGGCCTGGAGAAGGCAGGAGGGGACCTTGGCTTGATTTCGGGGCTTTCAGGGCATATGAAAGAGGCTTCTTTTCAGAAGTGAAAAGCGAGGCCTGTTTGGTGAAGGCAATCCTTGCATGATAATGACATCTAATAATGCCTCTCTTCAGAAAGGGAGCTACATGGCGTGAGGTGGTCACTGGGCCAGGAAGCTGTTCTACATTCGGGTCCCAAAGGGAAGTGCGTGGCCTATGATGCGGGGCAGATCAGAGACTGACGTCTTCAAGTGGGCCCCCTCTCCAGGCAGCCCCACCCACATGTGGATGAATGCCAGGTGTGACTTGAGGCCACCTGCCTTTGTCAGCTGGAGATACTTGGGCTTTCCAGACACCCAGAGCCAGAGAGGCTAGCAGGGCCTCGGAGAGGGCCGGCAGCCTTGTGGGGAGGCTGGGTTGCTCGGGTCCCCTTTCCTCCCCACACCTCTTCTGCTTCTGGATAGCTGGTGAGACTGGGCTAAAGAAGGAACATTGGAGGAGCCCCAGCAGATGTCAGGCCACCATCAAGGGGTAGACAGTTGGCGTGAGTCCCAAACAACCTGGTATGTCCCTCAGTCCCACCCATTCTGAGAAGACTCGCAGCGTGCGCCACCTTGTCTGGTGGGTAGTGCTTGGCCCCTAACTGGCTGGTGACCTCTGAGGTAAGGATTAGTCCTCTTGTGTGCCTGGAGTCAGGAGAGTGGTGAGGTGAAGATGCTGGAATGTTCCTGTGTGCCTTCAGACTTCACTCCTCAGTGAGCTCAGGATGAGAAGCAGGGTGAGGACTGCCAGGTGATGCTCCCACTTATTGCCACATATACTCTGTCCCCGGCTCTCCCTCAGCCTCAGGGGCTTCAGCATTCTCTACCACAGCCAATCCTGTGGCCCCAGGCTGCCCTGGCCCCTGGAGATGGAGGGCTGCAGGACAAACTGCCAATACTAGCCAACACCAGCCTGGGGCTGCGCCAGACGAGCTCCTGGGCTCCCATGCCTCTGACTGGATCACAGAGCCCTGGGAACAAATGACAGGGCTGCTCTGTGATACACCTTTGGCTGTACCAGTCAACCTGGCTGTGAGGCTCCTCTGTCACTGGGAAACCTGTGTGAATGTCAAGGAATCCTTCTCCCCAGAGGCCACCAACTCCTCTCCCCCTGAGCACCACCACCACTGCAGGCAGGAGCCACAGGAAGCCACGGTGTCTGACTCTTAGCAGACCAGGCTGTGCCCTCAAGGCACCTGCCAAGGCAAAATACCTTCAGGTGCTCACTCATTAGACAAGTATTTATTGAGCATCTACTGAGTGCTCGGTCCTGTGCCAGGCACTGAGGTACCATGTCTGTGCCCCCTCAAGGGGAGTTTGGGAGAGAAAACAGGAAAAGGATCACACAATATGACAAAAGTTTGGCTTGGGGATGCACAGGGAGTTAGGAGAGTACCCAGGAGGGGCAAGTAACACAGAATGGGGGGCCCTGGAGCTTCCTGGAGGAGCTCATGACTAGGTAAGGCCTAAAGGTGAGGAGCAGTTGGCCAGGCAGAGGTGGTGGGAGAGGAAAGGGAAGGCATGTGCTTCAGGCATGTCCACAGGCCTGGAGCAGAGAGAAAGCCAGGCCATGAGAGGAGCTAAATGGTGTCCATGTGGCCAGAGTGTGGGTGAAAGGGAGGGGTGAAGAGAAGATGCAGGAGATGTGGCAGCAAGAGATAGTCACATGGTGCCCTGCAAGCTGCATGAAGTGTGGCTTCCCTTCAGCCATCCTGCTGCCTGGAATGTGAATGTGAAGCCTGGCGCTCTAGCCACCATCTTAGATCATGAGGATGAGGGCCCCAGCTGGGGAAGGAGAGGATGAGCTGGAAGGAGCCTGGACCCTTGAGGACTGGGCGAGGCTGAGGGTGATGGGGAACCACGGACAGGTTTTATGCAGACTAGGGAGACAATCAGGTTTGTACCTTAGAGAGGAAAGGTGTGTGCAGAATGGGCCAGGGTGTCAGATGGAAGCAGGGAGCTAAAGTGGACCAAGTAGGACGTGGTATAGCCTGAGTGAAGGCAGGTGGAAAGAAGTGGAAGTGACTGAGATTTCTCTGGATGGTGGATGGACTTGCCAGGACCCGGACAGGGCTGCTGGGCCGAGTCAGCACCCTACTCACCTGCACACTGAGTTGCCCAATCTCCAATTCCAGCTGCCGCACCTTGGCCTCCCGCTCAGCCACCATGGCCCGCAGCTGGGCGACAAGGCTGCTGCTCTGCTGAGCCTCATTGTTGAGCTGCTGGTCTAGGTGGTGCTGGGATGCTCGTGTCTTTTCCTCCTGCAGACTCAGGCTGCCCAGAATCTCCTGTAGCTGCTTTAGCTGGTCCTGGGGGGCCAAGCAGGAGGGCAGGTGAAGGTCAGCCATGGCCCCTGGGTAAGGAAGGACAGGGAAGACCACCTCCCCCCACCCCCAGCAACCCACCCATTCCCTCTGCCACAGGAACCTAACAGTGGGACACTAGTGTTCCCTTGAGAAGCAGGAGGAACATCTTCTTGCCTGCCCTCAGTGGGGTTCAACCAGGCAGGTGGTGACCATGCCCTTTTCCCCTCGACTTCCTTCCCCCTCAGATCGAGGCCAAGAAGGACATCCAAGGGGCTTTCAGGACAACAGAAAGCAGCTCAGATGGTGGCCCCTCAGCCAGTGGGGGAGATACTTGGGTAAAAAGAAACCCTATCCCACTCTGCTGGGAGACCGCCCCTGAAGGCAGTACCTGGACCCCTCGCCAGGGATCTTCCAGCACCTGACTTCGACCCCATCCCCTGGAGATGCCCCCTAGGAGACTCCTGGGGTGGAGGCTTCCTGCCTGGGGGGCCAGGAAGGACCATGTCAGTGAGTTGGAAGAGGTGGGGGCTGTTGTCTTCACCCCATAGTGGAGGAAACTGAGGCCCAGAGAGCCCAAGGGCACACTGCCGGTGAATGGCAGGCCTGGGGCAGGTTTGTAGCTCTCTTCATGCCATCTTTGGTGACAAAGAATGGTGGCACACAGGGACCTCAGAAGACATCCAGCCCTGCACCCTATTTAACTGAGGCTGAGGCTCAGAGGGGATGCAGCTGGTCTTGGGTCACATAGCAAGGGATCAACAGAGGCAAGCCCAGATTTCAGGTCTTCTGTGACCCACCCACCACCCTGCCTGCTGAAATTATTAGGGACTAAGGCAGCGCCTAAGCCAGCATCAGTTCCCCATGCACCCCAGTCAAGCCATGCATGACCACCCCAGGGCCTGTGGGCACAACTTGGAATGCAGAGACCAAAACCCTGGGGCACCTCAGGCCCCAGAGAGAAAAGGCCAGGCTAGTGGCAGGAAGGCAGAGTGGCGTTACAGTCAGAGCAACCTGTTTGGAACTCAGTTGTGCAGTCTTGGATGACTTATCTAACTAACTGGAGTCTTAGTTTCTCCATCTGTGAAATGGGTTATCATATATGACCCTAGGGGTTATCTTGGACTAACCATTATAACCTGCACCCCAAGTGCCCAGAGCGGGAGGGGCTCTATGCCATCACACTGACAAGAATTTGCACTGGCCCCTCAGTTGTCCCTTTCATTCCTTGATGAAAAATAACCCAGGGTGTAATCCCATCTCCTTGCCCCTCATCCATTTCTTTCTCCTCTGGGGTCCACAGGCCCAGTGGCTTGTGCTGGCATCAACTTCACATAGCAGGACCTCTATGCACTCTCAGGCAGCCTCTGAGCTGCTGCTGTCCCTGGGGTGGGGCTTTGGGGCCAGGACCCATCTGGAGGCAATGGGCTTCTGGGTTACGCAGTGGCATTTTGGAGAAAGTGAGAGCTCACTGTGGCTGGGGCTGGGTCATGGTTTCTGGGTGGGGTGGGGGCCCATTCTTGGGGGGCCCGAGCAGCTGGGCCATACCATGAGGGCGTCGATGAGCTCGTCGTCATGCCTGCCCTTCTCCACAAGGGTCCCCATTTGACTTCTGAGGGTCTTCACTTCACTTGACAGCACCTTGTTCCGTGACCTCACACCCTCAAACTTTTTTTTCAGCTCTTCAAGCTCTCTCTGGAGGGCATCCCGCTCACCTACAAGTTTCTGTAATCAGAAAGTACAGGGTTGGCCCTGTGGCCTAGTGGTTAAGTTCAGAGCACTCCGCTTTGGTGGCCCGGGTTTGGTTTCCGGGCACAGACCTACACCACTCGTCAGCAGCCATGCTGTGGCAGTGACCCACATACAAAACAGAGGAAGGTAGGCACAGACGTTAGCTCAGGGCGAATCTTTCTCAAGCAAAAAGAGGAAGATTGGCAATAGATGTTAGCTCTGGGCCAATCTTCCTCACCAAAAAAAAAAAAGAAAGAAAGTACAGTCACAGGCAGCAGGGCTGAGTGAGACCTCGGCCACATCTGGTCTCTCGCTCCCACTCACTGGTGAGGCCCAGAGAGGCGAGGGGACTTGCTGAAGGCCACAGAGCAAGTCAGGACCCTGATGCTCAGCCCAGGCCTTTCAGGGATGTCAGGCGGGCCTGCAGCCTCTCGCCCTTGCCCAAGTACAGGACAGACGTTTCTAATGGATGACAGCACTCCTCCCCTCAGCTCAAGGACACAGGTGTCCAGGCAGCTGCCCCTGCTCTGCCAGAGTCAGACATGAGAGGAAACCCACTGGCCATCTCTGGGTGTGTCCTCCAGAGACCATGGCTGTCCCCACCCATCAATCCCCCCCTGAGCTGAGGAAAAGAGAAAAGCCATGTGTTAGCAAAAAGTGCTAAGTCTAGGGTTCAAACTGAAGTGCCTCACCCCGCCAGGAGCCAGAACGAGAAGGGAGGCTCCAGCCGCCACTCCACCCCCTCACTTCCTCCAGCACAGCACCCCAGACTGGGCCTCGCTTTGGTCAGCTACAAACTGGAAACTCACATGCCTTTGGAACTTCTCATTCATTCATTCCTTCTCAAATAATTCATGAGGGCCTACTATGTGCTTGGCATTGTTATAGGTGCTGGGGATATAGCTGAGAACAAAACATACAGAGTCCTTGTCCCCAAGAAGCTGACATCCTAGTAAGGGAGATAGATAATGCCAAATGGAGACAAATGCTAATTGAAAAGTGGGGGAAGGGTGTGGGGGGACTGTGGTATGGTCAGGGAAGGCATGGCAGGAAAAGGTGACATCTGAGCAGAGACTGAAGGAGAAGAGGGTAGGAGTAAAGGCCCTGGGAGGAATATGTGTGCCTGGAGTGCAGTGAGTGAGGGGCAGGTCGGGGGCAGGTCAAAGGGGCAGAGGCCAGATTAGGTAAACACTCAGAGCCAAGACTGAGACACTGAGAGGGTTTTGGGCAGTGGGTGACATAATCTGATCTGGTCTTAAGGGTTAATTATCACTGGGAAAGTGTTTTCAGATCCTTGATGAAGTGAATTATAGAAATAAAAAATAGTAAAACATGATGAACTACAAGACTGCAGCTCTTTGAAGGGAGGCAGCCATTATTCACCTGTTTCCCTGCTGTCTACACACTCCAGGCTCTAGTAGGCGCCTGGCAGAGGAAGTGCACACGGGAAATCATTTCCTACTACCCACACGTGGCTTACAGATGGTCCAACGATTCCAACACACTCTGTTCTGCATGAATGTGTAAGTCTGAGCTAGGTGCACCCCAAACCTACCACTTTCAAATTTCAATTCCCTGTCTCCCTTGAACCCACTCCCTGTCTCCCCTACCTGCCCGCTATATTCACTTGAAGTCCTTCATAATTCTTCCTACTCTTCTCTCTTCCACGTCCAGTCACTGGGTCCTAAAAAGTCAACACCTAATGTCCCAGGTGTCTGGCCCTTCCCCTATAGTCCTACTGTCTTGGTGCACGTCCTTGGTCATGTCTCAAGTGGATTATTGCTTCTGCCTCACATGCCTCCTCCGACCTATCCCCCCATGCCTGACCATGTAATCTTTCCAAAATGCATGCCACCATGTCCCTCCACAACTTAAAACCCTTTGGTGGTTCTCCACTGCTTTTAAGATAAAAACTCAAATCCCTGGCCGGCATGCAAGGTCCAGCAGGACCTGGTCCTGCCCACCTCTCCAGTCTCACTGTTACCCTCCTTACACCTAATGGTCTAGGATGCTGGGAGGTACAGTGTGGCAGTGGTCACAACGTTCCTAGTACCGGGCCTAGCCCCGAGTCGGCACTCACAATGGAAGTCTCCCATTGAAAAGGTAAGTCCTCACTGTTAGGAAGCCCATTGCCAGGGCCACTGAAGTGCCCATTTGGCCTGCCAGCACCTCCTCCCACTTCTCCCTCTACTTTCTTTACGGAAGCCCCTACTTCCCACTCTCAGGCCAAGTCTGGGGAGGCTGACTAACCCCCAGACCCCCAGGGGCAGATATCCGAAGCTTGGCCAATCAAAGCATCCTGTACCTGTAGCCACAGCAATTGGCTCAGGGATGGGCATATGGCCTAAACCAGCCGATGACACTCAATTCTGAGAATTTGTTTGAACTACTGGGAAAGAGAAGCCCTTTATGGGGGCTGGGTTGGAGGATAGAAGCTGGGACTACCAGAGGTCCCCATGGAGGAGAGTGAAGCCAACCCAGGAGAAAGTGGCGTGGAGACCAAGACCCTAAATCCCACTATGCCTGAGGCCAGGCCACCTCTAGACTGTTCACCTACATGGGCCCATAAATTCCTCTTGGTGCATAAGCCTGGGAGAGTTTGGCTTCTGACACTCCCAAGTCAGCCAGTGAGATGCAGCCCCTGGTGCTGATGCCAGCCTGCCCACCTCTGTCAGCAGCCTGGAGCTGTCCTCCTTTAAGGCCCATGTGACCCTATCACACCTCTGGGGACATGACCTTTTCCCTCTCTTTTTACAGTGAAAATTTCAGGTCCAACATCTCCAAACCAGCCAGGATGGGGCCACCCAAAGTTCATGAAATGGGCTCTGGGTGAGGACTCAGTCAGGCGGCTCAAGCTGGATCAACAGGATGTGAGGAACATGCACAGAGGTGAGCCCAAACCCCAGTAGTCTCCTGCCTGTAAGGGGTGCCTGAGTCCTTGAAGAGGTGGCTGAGGATAAAAGCCACCCGGACCTCCTCCCTGGGCATGCCTTACCTCCCAGCCTTCCTGTTTTTCCCTTTCTAGGTTGCGGATCCTCAGCAGGTTTTTCTCCTGTGCTGACAGCTTCCTTGGGTCTGGATAGACAGGCAGCTCGTCACTGGCTGTTGCCACAGACTGGCTCCGGGTCTGTCCCAATTGTTTCTCAAGCTCTCGAACCTGAGGGAGGTAAAACTCACAGTTCCACAACAGGTCTGCAGTCGGACTCCACTACTCAGAGGGGCCACCCTAAGGTGTGACAGGAGACCCCCCTAGACAGAGGACACCACAGTTCCAGATGGACGTGAAAGCCTCATATGAGAGGGCTCCTCAGGAGGCCCCAGGCTCCCGGCCACTTGCAGGAGATGCTGCAGAGGCTGGGGAGGGTTTGGAAGCTGAGAGACCAGCTCAAAGCCTCACTCACTGTGTACCTGTGCACAGATTACTTAACATCTCTGAATCTCAGGTCCCTCCTCTGTGAAATGGGCCTAAGGATACACCTTGCATAATGTTATGAGAATTCAGTATCCTGAACTTGTCTGAGCCCGGGAATTCCCAAGACACTTCTTGGAATGACAAATCTTGGGCCCCACTCCAGACCAACAAGTCAGAGCTCCAGGGGAGGATCTGGGGATCTGCATTTTAAACAAGTGCTATGGGTAGTTTTCAGGATCAGGCAACTTTGAGAAACCCCAAGATGGCCCAGGCGAAGTCCTCAGCACAGAGTCCAGCACTCATAGGCTGTCAGCAAGTGGCAGGTAGGTGTCGTCCCATAGAACGATGGCTTTATCACACTGGGGTTGAAGGCATTACTCCTAGGGTCCTTTTAAGTCTGGTTTCCATGTCGATACAGCATAAATGATGGAACAAAGTTGGGTAAACCTGAGCCGGGGGCAAAATTCACTAGGATCACCAGTAAAGGGCAGCAGCATGGCTTTGAAAGCACATATCAGTGCCCTCGTGTGGCAGGGTGTGGTAATTCCATTTAAGCACTAAAGAACACTGTATCACTTTTAATCACTTATTTACACAACTTAACAACAACAATGATAACTAATGTGTTGAGTGCTTATTATGGCCAGGCACTGTGCTCAGTGCTTTACAGTGTTGTTTCATTTAACCCACAACAACCCTACAATGAAGGTATTATCTCCATTTTACAGGTGTGGAGGCTGAGGCACAGAGAGATGAAGGGATTAGCCCAAGGTCACCAAACTTGTAGACCAGTGACGGAGGCCAGACTCAAACTCAGGTCTCTTGAATTCTAAGGCTACCCACTGGTCATGAATTACAGTTTTTTGGAGACTTCCCCCACCTCATGTTGGCTTTAAGGATCCCATAGGGGACCCCAAGGATAAAAGCCACCCACGAACTGTGAACCTGAAGTCCCTGGGAATGAAGGTGATGTGCTTGGCAAACAGTGGAAGTTACACACCTACTCGTGTACTTCTTGGTTTGAAGGCAAAAAGGGAAAATAACAGCTAACATTTGCAGAGTGCTTCCTCCGTGCCAGGCACTGTGTTGAGCATTTTACACATATTGACTCATTCAATCCTCCAACAACCCTGTGGGGTAGGTCCTATCATTATCCACAGTACACAGATGAAGAAACTGAGGCACAGAGAGATGAAGTAACTCGGCCGAGGCCACCCAGCTGGGGGTGGAAAGCTGGGATTTGAATCCAAGCAGTCTGGCTCTGGAGCGCCTGCTCCTAGCCTCTATGGATGCCCCAAAATATTTAGAACATAAAGAGGGAGACAAGGCTAAGTTTTTATTGGGTATTAAAACTTTCAAAAGTCTACAACCATCTGGACAAAACTGGAAAAAGACTACAAGAGTCACGCAAATTTACACGAAGTAGGGAAAATATAAGCCTGGAGTAAAACAAATCAAAGGCTTTGGCATTTATTAAGCGCCAGTGCCTGGCACGTGGTAGGTGTTATATAAATGCTTGTTAATTAAATAACAAATTAAAATCAGGCTTGTTGGGGAGAATTTAAAAAACAGCTCTGCAAGTGTGCCCTGCAGGACCTAAATGCCTTTTTTAGGTTCTGTGTCTCTAATGTGCATCAGTGTGGGTCTTTCCAGGGCATTTCAAGCCCTATGTTCAGGGCCAGGAGAAGTCTGATGACTTACTCACCTTGCTCTGCAAAACAAGGATTTGTTGAGCCCGACCCCTCCAGGTCCCTGGTGAGGACAGGAGCTGCTGGACGTTCACATCTTCCCCAACCTCGTTGGCCAAAACCTGAAAAAGGTGGGGCCTTCAGTGTGGCCAGGAGAGAGGGCCCTACCAGAGCCCTAATGTTGCATGAGCAGAAGCAGGGCTGGGTGTGGGGGGCTCCCAGAGGGCCCGGCCTCCATCTACACAACCTTCCTCCCACCTCCAAGGCCAGTGCCCATACTCCAAGAGCAGCTCTCCCTGGGAAAGCAGTAAACCCATCATCCCCAGCACTTCTTGGTGATGCTTAGAGCAGACAAGGAACTGCTGACAAGGCCCAGATGGGGCCCCTTACACTTGACATATTCTGGGATGAGCGAACCACAAACCTGACCAAAACCTGTTTCCTTAACTTGTTCACTTGTCACCTGTCACTGAGATCATTCTGGATGGCTACAGAGAGTACATTGCCACAGGGCCTCACCCTCTGTGAAAAGCCACTGACAAGGGGCCATGTCTGAAAGAAGCAAGGAGGAGGGCCAGAGAACGTCGACTGGGGATGTTTGGTTCCAGAAGGGTCCACTGGCAGTATTCAGGCCCCACCTAGAGGCTTTGAGGTGGAAACAAAATGCTCCAGCTTGTGCCCTGGGCCCCTCTGAAGCTGCCACAGAACCTTGACCTAGTGTACCAAGTCTCTGGCACTTGCTTCCACAATAGAACACTGTTTTGGAAATCTTGGCCAGTCTTAGTGGTTCCAGCAGGGAAGACAAATGCCAGGGAATTCACTATATAAATAAAAATAAATAACTAACCAGCTGGGCCTGCGTCCCAAGTCTGAGTATTTTCCTTTGAAAGGGGCCTTTAATACACAAACAATCTATTCATTTTCTAATATTACAGACAGGAGGCAGGAGGCAGGTCTTGGCAGGCTCCCAAGTCCAAGGTGGCTTATTAAGGAGAGACCCAGGATCTATTGGGGCACACGTAGCATATGGAAGGTTTAAAGGTCTCTTCCTGGGTGGACAGCATGGTCCTCCTTGGTCCAGGGCTGGGAGGGTAACACAGGGCATATATGCAGGGCCCCTCAGGCAGCCAGCAATCCCACTCACCAAGAGTTTGTATCAAGGGATGGTGGAAGGAAGTAACTGGATCTGGAGACTGACCCAGAGCAAGCAGCATGATGCTCATGGGGCCAAGCACTCACTGCTCCTGAATGGAACCCATTGTCCTGGCCATGCTCTTCCCAATCCCAGCCAGAAGACCTGACCCCTGGCTCTGAAAGACCTTCAGGGCCATCCGGAGCTCCTGCTTCACAGACTGGATCTGGTTGCGGAGGTCACTCATCTTCAGGTTTGTGGCTGCCAGCCTGTCCTGCAAGACCTTCACCTCTGGGGTCTCTGGCTGGTTGGGAAGGACAGGAGGGAGAGCAGTCACTTGTTGCCTAAACAGTAACAATAATCATAGCTCCCATTTATCCAGGTATGTGCCAGGCACCATGCTAAGTGCTCAACATGGAGCAACTCATTTAATCCTCACAAACATCTGTGAGGTAGGTTTTATTGTCAGCCCCCCTAGATGCAAAGCAGAGGCTGGTGGATGGTAAGTCCTCTTTGCTTGGGGTACCTGGTTGGGAAAGGTGGGACGTGGATGTGAATCCTGGCAGCCCAACTCTGGGAGCTGAACCCTTTGCTCAGAGTGTTGCAATTACACTTGGATGCATGCAGTGGCCACAGAGAGGGAGCATCTGGAGAAGTCCTGCAGGCTTCACACCTCCCAGGCACTTCCTGGGTGTGGACTTTCTCTGCTGTGCTCCAGAGCCTGGCATCAGAGCTAAACCATCTTCACTCAGAATAAAGAGAGAACCAGTTCATTCACAGAAGGCAACTCCAGCTTGGCAGGAGGGCCACGACCATCCTAACTCAGGGTCTCCCTCTCCCGGGACTGTCAGCATGGGCCTTGGGCTCCTTTTCCTAGCAGTGAGCTCACTGAACAGACGTAAGGACCCAGTTTAATACCCAAACACTCCATTTCTGTGGCTGGGAGAACTGCAGCAACCATGAAGACTCTGCGCGCTGGAACTCTTAGCAATGCCTTTTAAAAAAATAATATTTGACTTAAACTATTAGGAAATAAATTTTTCTCAAATGTGCTGCCCATTTCTCTGTCTTCAGCAGAAGTTCCTGAGACTCACAGAAGTTTGGCATTAGAGGGACTCCAAAATCAGCCCATTCAAAGCCCTTCCATAAGTGATGAAAATGAGGTCCAGAGAGGGGAAGTAAGTTGCCCTCAGGCACACAGCTGGTTGAGGGGTGACGTAAGTGGGATTAGAAGCCTGGTTCTTCCCCTGCACTCAAATTTTCCCAGTTTGAGCTGTTGCTGATGCCCGGGCAGCAGGGCAGCAGGAACGTTGGTTGGTGGGCTGAGACCATCTGCTCCTGCCCCAACAGACCAGGTGGGCTGGCTTCTGGGAAGCAGGGTGGGTACCACAGTGTCTTTCTGATCTTTCTGTAGCAAGTAAAAAGAAAACCTCCTGGGAATGCCAGTATGAAAGACAGGTCCAAGTAGACTGGGTCTGGGAAGTTCCATGGACCCTAGAGGCTCTGGACAGCCCAGCTGAAAACCACTGGTCATGGAAACTAGACCTGGACACACGGTCCAGAAAGCCTGGCCTCATCTGGTTTCCTCATCTATGGAATGGGTATAAAAATATTTCCTGTCCTGCTTCCTCACAGCACCACCATAAGGCTAAACAGAATAACAAATGTGAACAGAATTTGTAAACTGGGAACAAATGTATCTTTTTCCTTTTTTAAAAATATTCTTTTGTGTGTGTCTTCCCTGTCCAGCTGCTTGCCGTCCCCTCTCTCTGCTGTTGGGTGCCTGTCTTCCCCCTGCTAACATGCTGCTTGGTGTCTGCCCTGGGTTGGGAAGCAAGACCCCCTGCCTGTCAGATCTTCGGTGCCATGAGCCCCACTGGCCCTGATGTGTGATGGTGCAGGAGCTGCGGGAATATATGAGCTTCCCACGTGCCTGCCATGACTCTGCACAGAGCATGGAAAGAGCACACATTGGCCCTGGATCTAGAACCCAGGCAACAACACCCCTCTCCAAGCCTCATTTCCTCATCTGTAAAATGGGGGTATGTAACTCACGGGTGCCCGTGAGTGTTGCCAGGACAATGCACACAAAGGGTGCTGTCTGGGGCAGATCCTGATGGAGGACAACGCCAGGGAGCCTAGCCTGGCTTGGGTGGGCAGCTGGCAAAGGGGACTGAGGGCCAGATGGTGTTCTGGGGAGGGCTAGGCCCACATGCATGAGCAGCCACCACCCCTTCCGCTCTGCCAGGCCCCAGTCCTCCCCTCCTGGGCAGCTAGGCCAGCCCTACCTCCCTGTCATTTCAGAGCTACTTCTGCCCAGAGTGAAATTCCACAGGCTTTGTGGGGGACTTGGGTATGGGCATAACCCTCCCCACCCCGAGCTATTTTCTTTGAGGGAATAACTGCAACACAGTCTGTGGGGAGCAGACAATGCCAACGCCACTCACGCCACAGCCTCCCGAAGCTGCATGCCGAGGGGAGGTAGGGCATTCAGCTCCTCTCTGCAATGTGTTTTGGCACTCTGGGGCCAGAATGTGGAGTTGCCTGCAGACCTCTGGAATGTGGCTCAGCTTGGGCCGCCCTGAACAGTCTAATGAGGGGGACATTGCTTTTGTTTTCTCTCTGATCAGATGCCCTGGAAAACATGTGGTTCTGATGAATTGAGACCTGCAGCCCATCACCCACTCTTCATCAGAAAACTCCCAGGCTCCCTGCAGCCACAGAATGAAGCTGAAGCTCCTGCTCCAGCTGCCTTTCAAGGCCTCCCCCGTGGGTGACCCCACCCCAGCTTTGTTTGGCTTGCATTTCCCTTTCCCCATCACAGGCCCCGGGCTATAGCCAAATGTTATCCAGCGGACACCCAGCTAGCAGATGGAACAGGAAAAGGAATATTGAGTGCTTCCTGGCCTCTGAGCCTTGGCTTGCACTGTTCCTGCTGGAAGGCCCTCCCTCATCCTCCTCCAGCAAGGCCACCTCAGGAACCCCTCCTCCATCCCACCTTCTAGCTGGCTCAGATGGAGGGTGTGCTCCCTCTGTGAACTCAGAGCCCGGGGGCTCTCTCCGAAGGCCTGTCCCTCTCCTTCCTTCAATACGGCTGCTCATCTCCCCTCTAAGACTCCCTTGGGGACACATGCCCTGTCTTTGATTCCCTGTGTCACAGGGCTCAGAAAAAGCCTGTCAGGCTCAACAAGTAACTGAACAAGCAGTTTCCCACCCAGGGCAGCTCTAGTTAGGGACATGGAGGTGCTCAATGCTCTGGATAAACCAGGGGCAGCTTAGCAGTGACCCTCGGAGCCAGGAAAGGCCCTGAAGAACACTCAGTCTAGCCCCTGCTGAGGGCAGAGCCCCTCTACTGCCCCCCCCACCACCCCGCAATGAGACAGGTTTATACAAGACCAGCCTTCAGAAGACATATTCACCGCTGGAACCCGAGGGCCCATCACTGTACACCGAGGACGGAATTCTCCTCAAGACAAGAGGCGGCTTGATCCTGAGGTGAAGGCAACAGGGGAGGTGGGGCTGGAAAAGGAGCACTGACTGGGGAGTCCTGAGGCTTGACTCCCTGTGTCGCCAACTGGTCTGGCTTCCCAAGAAAATCCCCGGGGAGGCCTCCTGGGATGTTCTCTGAAATATTTATTGTCTGGCCTGGGCTCCATGCCTCTCCCTCACAGCCCACGGGGTCAGACTGCCTTCCTTTCGCGGAGCTGCAATTCTCATCTCCTGGGTTTCACGGACTGCTCACTGGCTTCGTAAAATGGAATCTTGGGAATAAGCCCCCATTCCCAATAGTCACTTTTACTCTAGATTTGGAGCTCCACAAATGGAAGATTTCTCACAATATGAACTGCCCCCTCACTAGTTCCACTGGGCACTGGTGAGTTCCCGGTCCCTGGGGTAAGGTAGTGGCTGGATGTCTCCCCAGTGAGGATGCTGTAAAGGAGATCCTTTACAGCTGGGCTGAGAGCAGGAGGCCATTTGGACCAGGCCTTCCCTCCCAACCTTGCTCTCTGGGGACTGGATCAGAGTCAGACCCTCACTGGCCTCAACTGGGGCATTATTGACCTCAGGCCCTAGACTTGGCTACAGTTCCCTGATGGGTGCTCTGAGGATGCTGCAGTGGTGGCACTGGCTCCACGGGGTGGAGGTGGACCCTGGACAGAGGCACCTACACTCCCATGGAAGAGGGGAGGCCCAGGCTGATGGCTGCCTCACAGACTCCCCAGCACAGAAGAGAATTCATACCAAGGCTCTGTCTCCCATCTGGGCCCTCGGTGGCTTGGCTCCTGCGTCGGTGGCCCCCTTGGCTGGCAGCCTGGCCCGGGCCATCTGCAGCTGAAAAAGCAAACCTCACACTTAATATTGAATTCTGCTCAGCAATTGCGGCACCTGAGTGAAGTGCTCTGGTGCTACTGTTGAGTGTGCGGTTACTGATCTCAGTGGTTTGCCTTTCAGCTCAACTTTAGGATCATTAATGGAAGAACTCTCCTTTACAAACTGCTCTGTGATGGGAGAGGGTTTCATTGATTGTCTGTGCCACTCCTCAATTGTACAGTAGAGCAGCCCTAGGATTCACTAGCAGCTTAATAAATAATAATACTGCAGCCATGGTCTGTATCCTGGAGTTCTAACAATAGTCTGGGAGGCAGAGAGTAAAGGAATTATGGACTTTATGTTATAGACTAGGAGACAGGGTCAGAGACACTGAGAAGCCTGCCACACAGACTTATGGCCTGGTGGGCAAAATCACCCCTTTGTACAGACAGTCAACTGACCCTTTATTGGTTTCCCAATTGTTCTTCACACAAAGACCATATCCTATCTGACAAGGCTGGGCATGTCCCACCCTCCCACCTCTTTGACCTCATCCTGTTCCACTCTCATCCACACTGGTCTCCTTTCAAGTCTTCTTCCCCACTCAGGGCCTTTGCATCTGCTGGGCCCTCTGCATGGAGGCCCCTGCCCCATCTCTCTGAGTCCAGCCCCTTCTCATCCTCCAGGGACCCACTGTGCCTGCTCCCTTCTCTAAGAGGCCCTTGGGGTTGGTCTGTCTCCCAGTAGGGCAAGGACCATGCCTCTTTTGCTCCCCACAGTCTCCCCAGAGCCTGGCACAGAACCTGAGATGGTTCTCAGAAAATATGTTATAGAATAAAGAAGCTCTAAATCAAAGCCAAGTATGATGCGTGAGGAGGATTTTGGAGAGCAACAGAATTGGATTCAAAATACGGCACCACCACACACTGTGTGACTTGAGAAAGCCTCTTAACCTCTTCCAGGCTCGGCTCCTCAGCCATATAAGGAGAAGCTATGTAGGTTCTCTCTAGCACATGGAGTCCATTCTAGCTCCTAAGGGACCATGAACTGCTCAGGCTGTGCCCTTGCTCAACTGGAGGGATTTGTGATTAGCTCTGGGAGGGCAGGGAGCAGGAGAAAGAAGATGATGGACAAAAGTGAGACTAACTGGTGGAATGCTCCCAGCTCTAGCTTCAAATTAGCAAGGATCCCTGTTAATTGATTTAATAAATGTTTATCTAGTGCTTACTACATGCTAGGCACTGTTCTAAGCATTTTACGATGTTAAGTCATTTAATCCTCAGAAGACCTTAGGGTGAGTACTATTATTACTGCCATGTGACAGATGGAGGAAACTGAGGCACAGAGAGTTTATAACTTGCTCCAAGTCACAAAGCAAGTCAATGACGGAGCCGAGACTCACACCCAGTAGTCAGGCTCCAGGTCTGCATCCTAACCACTACGCCGGGCTGCCTCTCAGTGACCTGTGTCCCCCTTGCTTCCTGACACACTTTCCCCTCTCAAGATGTGACAAAGACTGAGGAATTCATTGCAAACACTGACCCACAAACCCTTCAGAAGGACCCCAAGCATCTAAGTGTGGCTCCCTCTCTGGAGGAGTGGCCCAGGGTCCTGGGAGTCCCCTCCAGAGGCAGGAATGACCAAGGCCCCTCACTTCCCGCTCCAGCTCCTGGATGCGATTGCTCAGCTGCTTCACTCTGGTTTTGGCACCCTCTGACTCTGCCATCAGCACCCGGTTCTTTTTGGACAGCTCAACGACTTTGGTGGCAATCACATCCCCAGCCACACCAGCTGTCCCTAAAATGAAGAAAAATGGTGAGGTCAGTTAAAAACACAGGCCCACATATCAAACTCGTGCCAAACTACCAACAGTACTGGGGTTTTAAAAGCTAAAGCGGCTCGGTGTGAACACTCACGAAAGGGCAGAGGCTCAGGAGAGTCACTACATACCTACACACCCTGAAACCTAACTCCAACGAGTGGAAACGCAGCCACTCGGAGAGTCACTATGTTCTAGGAAAATGATAAAATCAGGAAGCAGAGTTTCAATTCTATGGGAGACAAGTTTATCGTTCCCATTCTTCACGCCTCCCCAGTGAAAGGGTTACACATTCACACCCTATGCCCTCAAACTTCGCTATGTCCTTCAGTGAGTAGGGTGCACCCCTCAACCCCTCTATGACAGCCTGACTATGGGCTCAGCCAGTGACTTGTTTTGGCCAATGGGATGTTGGCAGATAAGGTGCAGGTAGAGGCTTGAAAAGCACTAGTGCAGTTAAACTCACTCTTTTCGCTTATGCCATCTCCACAGAAGAACAGATCCAAGCCAGCTGGCTGGTCTCAGGAACAGGAAGAGAGACAGGTGGAACAAAGCTGAACCACCCTAGCCAAGCCTGGCCGAGGTCAGCTGATCCCCAATTGACCCCCAGATGTTTGAGCTATATAAATGCTTATCGCTGAAGGCTGCTGAGATTATGTGGTTGTTTCTTATACAGAGTTTTGTGGTAACACCTAGCCAATACAAATGCATGCATTCATTTAGTAAATATGATTAAGTTTCTACCAAGTGTTGGACACTCTTGGTGTTAGGGATTCAATGGTGAATAAAAAAGACTTATGGAATTTACATTCTAGCAGGGGAGACAGACAAAAAACAACAAGTAAATATGTATTCTAATATCTGGGAGGAATAAGTGCTAAGAAATAAACTGAAGCTGGACAAGGGGGTGAGAGGGCTGGGGGTAATGCTATTTCAGATGGAGGGTTCAGGAAAGCCCTCTCTGAGGAGGTAACATGTGAACAGAGACCTGGATGAATGAAGTGAGGGATCAAGCCAGGAAGAAGAGTATTCTCGACTAGGAAGAGTGTTCTAAGCAGAGGAAATAAAAGTCTTGAGGCAGGAACAAGTTTGGAGTATCTGAGGAAGTAGATGGAAGGCAGTGGGCAAGGGCAGGAGGCTGTAGAAGAGGTGGCTGGAGGGTTGTAAATGGGGGAAGCTACCCAGTGTGGGGGCCGTACAGAAGGCAGGCAGCTCGGCCACCGACTGACTAGGGAGGCTTGCAGTCCCTTGCTCTTTCTGGAGGACAGTTTCCCCATCTGTGCAATGGCAGGTTTGGTCAGACAGTCTGCAAGTTCCCTAAATGCTGACACTCCAGCAGTGGATAACTGGCGGAGACACCCTCGGAGGCCTACTTTTTAACATGACTGTGATGCACCTCAGAGCAAGACTGAAAGTGACAACTGGTGAAAAGTAAACAAAAGTACTTGATGGTTTTCAAATCAACTCAGCCTGGGCTTGCTGCTGCTGGCTGGGGCCAGGCAGTGAATAGGGCATCTAGGAGTAGCTGCCCTCAGCAACCTCATGTCTGCTCAAAAGGATGAGGACACGTCAGGAGAAAGGGCTCAGAACGTGGGGGAGGAAACAGACCCAGAAGTACAAATGGTCCAGGGGTGAGTTCTCTGGGTTATGTTTTCCTCCAGGGCTCAAAAGCAGTACAAATCCTGGAATGAGGTATCAGAAAGAGGTCTAAGAGAATCCCTGTCTCATCCCAAGGGCAGGAAGGGGGGCTCAGAGAGAATGGGAAAAATCCTCTGTTTTTTTTTTTTTTCCAATTCTCTCTCAACTCTGGCTCCAGGCAAGCCCCACTCTTGAAGCCGCACCCCCATGATAATAGGGACAGCAGTGAATGGGCAAGCACAGAAATGCTAAATATCTGGGTAAATGTAGTAGACGATTTCTGTCTTCTTAAGTTCTTTAAAATATGTATAATGGTTGAAAGCAAATATGATAACACTGTCTGATGGGACTTTCAATATATATAGATAGAACATGTACGAAAGCTGTAATAGAAGGGGGAGGGGAAGGGACCTATATGGTGGCACAGTTTCTTCATTCCACTTGTGGTAACATATTAACTTTAAGTAGACTGAAAAGTTAAGTATGTATTTTGTAATCACTAAAAAATTATACAAAGAAATGTAGTTAAAAAAAACTAAAGCAATCATTAAAAATCTAGCCAAAGGAAAACCAGTCTATCAGCTGTCAGCAGCCTATCACTTGTGGCCTGGTTTAAAAACATGAACTGGGCCACTTTTCTCTTCCAAATGTGAAGTTGGAATCAGAAATGGTGCCTTCAGTGAGGACCGGATTTCAGACTTGAGGGAGGTCTTGAGGGAGAGTCACGGCTGGCAGTCAGATGAGGCCATGAGCAAGCTGGCAGAGACAGCAAGAGATAGAATGCGGGGCAGGCTGGGGAAGAGGGAGTGCCCCCAGGTCCTGGCTCCCAGTTCTCCTGGAGCCAGGAGGCCTCTCCTGCTCTCCCCCTAGAGTCCAGCTGCTTCTCCATAACCTCGCGTAAGAGCAAGCTGCCCCCTCACATCTGAACCCTGAGCCAGGCTGAGTGTGTTTCTAGTCATCACAACACAAAGGCTTCTCTTCAGTGTGCTTTTGTTTTACACAGAAAAGGCCAAAGAATGGAGGGAGGTGCAATAGGCCACCAAGGGCTTTTAGGATGCCAAATTCCCCTGCTCTCTAATTCAGCACTGCTCCTCTGGGTGTACCCACCCTTACAGGCATTGACTCTCAAAGGCAGGGAGGGATGCTCTGGCAGATGCTGGGTGAGGACTGTTGCTCTCTGTGATGGTGACACCGACTTTCTGGTTTATTAGTCAGCCACCTGGGAATTGCTCAATGATAATAAGGGCCAAGGTCCCACACATAACCACAGAGCCAATGTCCAGCCCACACCCACAGGGCTAAGGTCATCCACAGATCCACGAGGCCAAGGTCCCCACCAGACCCACAAGGGCAAGGTCTCCACCAACAGAGCCAAGGTTCAGCCCAGACCTGAAGGGCCAAGGTCCACTCTAGACGCTGCTGGGTTCCAGGATGTCTCCCTGGAACAGCTAACTTCCCTGTCTCGTCCACCTTTCGGGAGCAGCAATAGCAAGTGCTATAGAGTAAATGCCTGCTTCTACTGGGGCTTCTATGGGTCCACGACATAATATCTGAGCCAGAGAACCAAGATGTAATGGACGCTACTGGCCCACCGAACCCGCAGTGAGCATCACAGAGAACCCTCACCATGAGTCCCAGCTGGGTCACCAACAGTGCCCGGAATGCCTGCCTGCTGCCCTGCTGCCTTGCTGTTCCTGTGCTCCCACGTCCCGGCATGCTGGCCCCCTTGGCCTGCTCTCTTCCCCTCTTCTCTCTCATTTCCAGGACAGGCTTGACCACAGGTGACCCCTGGCAATCTCTCTTGGGCACCGGCCCTCTCGAACCTGTTTGTCCTGCCCTGTAGGCTCCATGGCAGCTGGGCTACCCCACCTGGATTTCAGACAGGGACTCGCACAACAATGGTGGATCTACCTGTGAAGGCAAATCTGTCCTCTTCTATTTTCTTTTTGAGGTGTTTGATTTCAAAGTCCCTTTCCTTCAGCAGCTTATACAATCGCCCGTTCTCATCCACTGTTTCCCTGAGCTGATCTCGAAGCTGTTCAATCTCATCTTCAAGCACTCTACAAAGCAAAGGTGGAATTACTGCTTTTTCACAGGGACCAACGGGCAGGGGTCAGGCCTCCACTGCTCAGGTTTGTTGTACCTGGTTGGGCACTAGGTGGTGATAAGAACGGGTCTGTACAAAATAGGAATGAGAAATTGAGGAAACCTCAATGAGCAGATTATAACACACTGTTCTCAAAACTGAGTGATTAAGCGCGTGCGTGCACGCGTGCACATACACACACACACACACACACTCAAGTGAAAGGAGAAAGAAGGTTTGAATAACATGGTTTACTATGGATTCAACAGAGAGTTATATAAAACCCCTCACTCTGAGAATTCACATGCCTTTCAAGCATCTCTGGAACATGCATAAAAATGTATTAAATTATAGGCCACAAAGGCAATCTTAGCAAATTCCACATAATGGACATCATATAGACCATTTTCTTTAATGGCAATTGACTAAAATCAGAAATCAATACTAAAAAGATAGCAAAATAAAATAAAAAACAAAACCCAAAACTCATCATCTGTTTGGAACTAAAAAACATTCACACTCCTAAATTATTTATGGGTTAAGAAGAAATCATAATATGTATTATCAAGCATTTAGAGCAGATTGACTGCAGAAGCAATTTATATCAAAATTCGTGAAATGCAGCTAAATTGATACGTAGAAGGCAATTTATAGTCTCGATTGCATATGTATGTTAGAAGACCAAATAGGAAGTATCTAAGCCTTAAGTTGAGGCGAGGTCTTTAGGTTTCAGGCAAACTTGACAGAAAATCAGAACAGGTGGTGGTTTTGTATATTACAAGTGGTCTTGCAAGGCTCTTTTCAGAACTCTAAAACATAAGAAACATGTGACTGATGCGTCTGTGGTCACCTCTATTAGGCACAGAACAGGCTCCTCAGAGACAGCTGCTCAGGAATTAAATAAGTTACAGGTAACAGCTATTATTATCGTTTTTGTTATTCTACCAATGTCTCAAGTAGCCACCAATTCCAATTTCTTTGGGGAAAGATCATTTGGAAATAGGTCTGGGGTTAACTTAGAGCTAATATTTAGGAGCCCTAGAAATTTTTTCAATTATTGAGAAATATTTATTTTTTTACCCAATTAGCATTTTTAGCAGAATATTTTGAAAATTGAGAAACCATAAAAAGTGGAATCTAAAGATGGAGAAAACAGATTCTAGGCGAAACCAGAAGCAAAGAAACAACTCAACAACTGTTATGATTTTTCAGTAAAATGACGAGCAGAGAATTTTGTATCAATACAGACTCCTGCTTGTAATAACCAGTATAAATCAATGCGCATCTGTGTGACGCTGTCAAATTTAGAGTAAATTGAGAAGATTCTGGACTCCTTTCAACTTTTTCACCAACTGTAAAAAGGCAAGGAACCCACCAAAAGCTTCTTTAGGACAGGTATGTTTAAGCGTCGCCATGTGTCAGGAAAGGAAAATTGGCACGGGAGAATGATCCCAGATGAGATTTGGAGCAATGATCATGTATGAACATCAGAGTCAGACAACCAGCGCCTCAGAAACCCAAACACGGTTTTCATGAAAGAGAGACTGCATAGGAAAATTCAAGTGAATAAGCTACACTGTGATGAGTTTCAAAATTTCAATTTGACTTAAATTGTTTTTTAAATACATTTCTTATCAAATTATGTCCACAGGAGCACAGGTCTTCTATCAGATGCAAGAGTCTTCAGTAACAACCTCTGTGTCAAAATCACTGTGTCTTAACATATAAACACACATCTAGTCAACCTGATAGTCTGTCTGCAATCAGTTCCCCGCCACCTTCCCTACCTCCCTGCAGTGGTCCTGGGAGAGTTCAAACTTGCATTTACCTCTGCTCAAAGCTGTTTTTTGAGTTTTGCTCCCCGGCTTGGAGAAGGCTGAGGCCATCGGAGATCTCCAAGGGCTCTTTTTGGTCATTGACTCTGCTTTTGAGGCTCAGCTCCTTTTCCTTCCGTTTCTCCATCTGCTTCTGTAACCTTCTGTGCTGCATCTCCTGCATGGCCTTGAACTGGAGCCGCAAGGTGTCCTGTGAGCCTTCATCCGCTGCCATCTTGCCCTAGGTGTAGGAAAAGAAGCCTGAGCTGAAGCAAACTCCATGAGGTGCGCATTTCCCAAGAGTGCTCAGCACATAGTCAGCCCCATCTAAAGCCCCCATCCCTGGGGTTTCCTGCTTAGCTTTGCATGTGTGTCCATGTGGAAGCTCAGAAGCTTCACCCTCACCTCAAATCCCCTGAAAGCCAAAGCTGAGGTGAGCATCCTCCCCCAGCCCTGAACATGCCACCAGACTGCAAATGGCATCAGAATACTCCCCATCACTCAGACTCAACACTTAACTCCTTCCTGGCCCTGAAAACAGTGGCTCTCAACTCTGGCTAAACAGTAGAATCTCCTAGGAGCGCCTAAAATTTAACAATGTTTGGGCACATCCCTGGACCAGTTAAATCCTTATTTCTAAGGATAGGGCTCAGACACCATTACCGGTATAAATTGAGGTATAATTTAAAATTGAGGTATAATTCACATACAGCAAAGTGCATAAACCCTGAGTGTACAGCTCATTGAATCTTTACATAGGTATACACTCCTGTGGTGACCACTCAGATCAAGGTATAGGGTACTTCCTGTCCCCGAGCAGGCTGTCTTGTGCCCCCTCCCATCAATCATCTCTTAAGGTAACCACTATTCTGATCTCTGCCACTGAAGATGAGTTTTGTCTCTTTTCTTTTTAATCAGCTCTATTGAAGTAAAATTTACATATAATAAAACACACCAATTTTATGTGTGCAAATGAGTTTTGACAAATACATACACCTGTGTAAACCACCACCACCATCATGATAGAACATTTCCATCACACCAAAAAGTTCCTTTGTGCAGTCTGCCTGTAGCCTCAACTCCAGTCAATCTCCCTGCCAGTCCCAATCCCAGGCGAACTCTGATATGCTTTTGTTCACCACAGTTTTGCCTTTTCTAGAATTTCATATAACAGAATCATACAGTCTTTTCTGTCTGGCTTTTCTTGCTTAGCACTACCTTTCAGAAATTCATCCATGTTGTTGCACGTATCATTAGTTCATCCCTTTTTATTGCTGGGTAGTATTCCGTTGTATAGATATACCACAGCTTGTTCATATATTCACGTTATTGGACACCTGAGCTGTTGCCATTTTCAACTATTATGAATACAGCTGTTACGAACATTCATATACAAGAAAGTCTCAGTGTGAACATATGTTTTTATTTTTCTTGGGTAAATACCTAGAAGTGGACATGCTGGGTTACATGATAAATTTATATTAAACTTTATAGGAAATTGCTGAATTTTTTCCCAGAGTGGCTGTGCCATTTTGCATTCCCACTAGCAGTGTATGAGAGTTCCAGTTGCTTCACATCCTCTCCAACACTTAGTATGGTCAGTCCAAATTTCAATCTTTCTACTGGGTATGTAGTGGTATCTCAATGTGGTTTTAATTTGCATTTCCCTAGTAACAAATTATATTGAGTATCTTTTCATGTGCTTACTGGCCATTTGCATATTTTCTTCTGTGATTTGTCTATTTACATTTTTTGCCCTTTCTAAAATTGTGCTGTCTTCTTGAGTAGTCAGAGTTCCTTATACATTCTGGATGTTTTGTCTATTTTTGAACTTGACACAAATAGAATAACAGAGCACAAACACCGGAATTTTTAAATGCTCCCCACTTGTTGATTCTCTATAAATGTCTTCAAATCTGTCCCCATATTTCCATCCCCACTGATACCTCTCTCATTATCACACTCATGGCCACCTCAGGGCACTTGCACATGCTGTTCCCTCTCCCTGGAATGCTTTTCCCCCAGACATCCACTTTGCTCACTTCTCCCAAATGTCACCTTATCAGAGAGGGCTTCCTCACCATCCTATTGTAGAAAGCATCCCTACCCTCACTTCCCATGCCCCTTACCCTGTTTTAGTTTTCTCCTGACACATTATATATTTGTTCATCTGTTGATGGCCTCTCTCTCTCCCTGCCAGCCCCACTGTGTGATGGCACTGTGTGATGTTCACTGCCGTATCCTCAGTGCCTGTATCAGGGCCTGGTGTGTAGCAGGCATGAAATGAGTATTTAGTGAATGAATGACCGATGGTTCTGTCCCAAGGACTGCTCAAACAGGCCCCTACTGCCCTTGCTTCCCCTCTCCCTCCTCCCGCTCCACTTGCAGTCTAGCCTGCATTCACTGAGGGTCTACTTTCTCCAACAGCAGCTCTGAGCCTGACATGCCCCTGTGCTAAAGACCTTCAGTAGATGCCCAAGAGCCACAAAATCAAATCCAAGGCATTAAAGTCTTTGGGGGATTTTGCCTCAGTCTCTCCTTCCAGCCTGTTTTCCCTGTCATAATGCTGGGTTCTAGTGTCACCTTGGTCCTCTGTCCCTACACCTCCACTTCCTGAGGCTTAAATCTTGCTGGTTCCCCCAGGCCCTGCACAAACATCATGTCCTTTCCTGACCCTCCAAGAAGAACTTGCTCCCTGCCTGAACACCCTCAACTGCTCCATCTACCCCCTTTCCACTGTACTTATTTCCATCCACAGGGGTGGTCCCAGAGCCTGTACCAGTGGTTCTTAAACCTGCCTCAATGTCGAATCCCCAGGGACACAATCTAAAATACTGATGCCCAGGATCCAGCCTTGGAGAATCCAATTCAATTAGTCTGGAGTGAAGACCAGGCATGGGGCTGTTTAAGTGCTGCCAGGTAGTTCTAATGTGCCGAGGACTGAGCCTGAGGTCTGGCTCTTGAGCCTGTTGCAGCAAAAGCATAAGCTGGTGTTACCTTGGAAGAGGTGCTGTGCAGTAAAGAGTTAACTCAACGTGTCTGGGTTGTTCTCACTCTGCACATTCCAAAGAAAGGTTTGGCTCTTGACCTGCTCCAGATAACCTCTAATTCTTTGGAATATCCTGCCTGATAAGAATGTCTTTCTTTACCTGGGGAACTTGGGCCCCCCTTCCCTCCCCTCCCTTTCCCTCCTCCTTCCACCCTTCTTGACCTCTGGAGGGGTGGGAGATTGAGTGACTAAGGTCAGCCAAACAGGCAATCAGCCATGCCTATACAACTGACCCCCCAGTAAAATCCCTGGATGCCAAGACTTGGGTGAGCTTCCCTGGCTGGCAATACTCCATGCATGTTGCAATGCATTGCTGCTGGGAAAAGTAAGCACTGTTCCCACCACTCCACTGGAAGCTTGTGCCTGGTCCCTCCTGGACTCTGCCCAATGTGCCTTTTCCTTTGCTGCTTTTAGTCAGTACCCTTTCACTGTAATAAACTGTAACTGTGAGTATAACAGCTTTTCTGAGTTCTTTAAGTGCTTCTATAAAAACATTGAAACTGAGGGTGGTCTTGGGGACCTTCAGACTGCAGGAATCCCGGGACTCCTCTGCTGAGTGGGCAGCAGCCATAGCCAAGTACTATGGGGTGTCCCAAAAGCTGGGATACCCAGGGATATAATGTAAGTAAACAATTGGACTCAATGTTCTAAATTTAGGCAAATCAGACTTTTTCTGTAAAGGGCTAGATAGTAAATGTTTTAGGTTTTGTGGACCATATGGTTTCTGTTGCAACTACTGTACTCTGCCACTATAGCAGAAAGTAGCTGCAGACAATATGTAAATGAGTGGGTTTGGCTGTTTTCCAATAAAACTTTATTACAAGAACAGGCAGTGAGCTGGATTTGGACTGTGGCTCTTAGTTTGCCCATCTGATTTAGAGGAATTTCACCTGAAAAGTTGTCTAGAGATTAAAGAAACCTATTGAGCCTATTATTTGAAAATGTAACTAATACAATTTAAAAATAAGTTCACCCTTTGATTCCCTATTTTTGTAGATTATAAGAAGGTACAACCAAATACTTCATTTTCCAAACTTGGTCACCTTGGAGAGTGAAAGGAAGAGCTATTAATACTCATTCTGGGTTGACAGTGTAAAGCAGCGGTTGCCACCCCTGCTGCACATTGGAACCGCCTGCGGAAGTTTAAAGATATTGATGCTCGGGCCCCACGCCCAGGGATTATTATGTCACTGGACAGGGTGCAGCCTGGGTGTTGGATGCTGCTGGTCTGGGCTGCCATATGAGTAGCCTGGCCTGAGCTGAGATAGCACCTGAGGTTCAGGGCGAACTTAGCTGTGTACCAGATGTGTGAGTCTAAAAAGTTTCTAGACCTCTCTGGGCCTCAGTCCCTTGTTCAACAAACAAGATAATGATATGGAGGCCACAGATGTGCTATGAGGGGCAAATGCAAAGCGGGGTGTGAAAACACTTGGTCAGCTATGCATTGGTAGGAACAAAATGTTATTTTCTCCCTTCCTGGCATTCTTTCCTGAGGATTCCCTTCTTCCTCCTCGTGCCCTGCATCCAGATGCTTGCTGTCCCTCACAGTGATGCTTGTGGCCTGCCAGCAGAAAGCCTTTCCTGGCTGCTGGGCCCACAGTTACCAGGTCCCACAGCACCAGCCTCCACAGCCATCAGGCATTGCAAGGTCACCTCCCCTGCATCTCATCTCCTGCCTGCTCCAGAGGTCAGGTGGCACAGGTTCACCCTGGTAAGCCCCCAGTGCCTCCCCATCTCTCTGGCTACCTGCAGCCCACCCTAGCTCCCTGCATCTTGTCTTTGTCCCTCTAATGCATGTTGTACCAACCCTCTGGGACCAATCTAAAGCCAGATCTAAGTGGCTCTTGCCTCTGCAAGACCCTTACAGGACTCACGGACAGCACTCTGACTGGCACAAGGGATGCATCCATCCCACAGACATTTTTGTTTGACTCTCACACAATGCTGTTAGGATTTGAATTTGTTGCCAAAGTTCAAAGATCTGTAGATTTCAATTAAATCCAGACTTCTAGCTTCTTTTATAAAAGTTTACAGATCTTGCAATGCTGGGGTCATCATCCCACATGGACAGCAGCTTCTGGGCAGATGGCGTTCCCACCAGGCAGGGTAGTTCTTTCCACACAACCACTGTCCCTACCACTCCCAGATGCTGCAGCTGGCATATCAGTTGCCTGTTATCATTGCACGTAAATGCTGTTCTTTCTCTTACACCTGCTGGATTCACCTGCTTTCCTTTCCCATCAGCCCCTGCAGATGTTTGGGTTTGTGACCCCTGCTAAGGCTCAGGCCTGGAGGGATCTCACAGGCCTGCTTCAGCCAGTCTACCTGCCCAGGATGCCGTCCTCCTCAGGCTTCCCTCCCCCGCAGCCCGCCCCACTGTCCTTCTTCTTCCCACCAACTCCAATTTAGCCTCTAGGGTTCCTCGTGGGGCACTCCGCGGACTCCTAGAATCCCCTGGGCATCTCTTGATCACTAAACTTACCTCAGTGTAGTATAATTATCTACACTTTATTCCTATTCCTTCCTTTTACTAAGAGGCCTCTTAAGGGCAGGGGTCTTTATCTTATTCATTTTTTAATTCTCAGCATCTTGCCCAGAAGAGGCCTGCAATTAATATTTGTAGAATTGTCATTGAATGAATGTAGCAGGTGCTCAAGGATGAGAGAAATAAAGAATGAATGAATAAATGAAGGAACAAACACAGTAACTTGTAGAGCCTTTTTCCTTCTCTATTCCCGACGTTCACTTCAAGTCACTAGGGAAGAGGTACTTCTTGGATGTACACTGTGCCCTGGGAAAATTACTTAATCTCTCTGTGTTTCAGTTTCCTCATCTGTAAAATGGGATGATAACCATTCACACTTCACAGGGTGGTTGTGAGGACTAAATGAGAGAACACGTGGAAAGCATGTAATACAGCGCCTGGCACGTAAGTGCTCCTGACAGTTTAGCTTTTATTGTCTTTCTCATCATATGAAACAGGGTGTCCTTAGCCCAGTCAAGCCTCTCAGAGACAGAGAGTATACCTGCACTGACAGGACACCTGTGGTCTAGCTCAGCCCCCAGGGCATTAGCTCTGTGGTATGCATGTAGCCAGTGGAGATTTGGATTTAACTGGTCTGGGCTGCAGCCTGGGCATCTATTTTTAAAGCTTCCAGGGGAGTCTAATGATGAGCCAAGACCGAGAATGAGGGGTGGTAAGAGCTCTGAGAGGCTGGCTGGGGAGACCTGCAGGAGAGCAGGCACCTCAGTCAGCCTGAAGTGAGTGCTGAAGAAATTGGCCTGGGGTGGGGAAGAGAGGGTGCCTGAGTGGGGGGGAAGAGGGCTTTCCTGCTAAGAGAAGAGCATTTGCAGAGAGAATGTGATGAGTGTGGGGAATCAGAAAGGTTCAGGATGGCCAGAGGGCAGGGCAGAGGTTTGGGGAGGGACTGGAAAGAGGGTCTTGTCTGGCCCAGCTAAGGACTTCATCCTGAGGGTGTTGGGGATGTTCAGATGGTGCAGACAGGATCACACTAGCATTGTGTGAAGCTGGAGGCAATGGGCTTAGCAGGGAGGATGTTTCTGGGAAGGACTGTTGTCCAAAATCAAGGATGCGGCAATGTGGATGGAGAAGGGGGAACAGGATTGGTGCCAAATGGAGTGGATTGGAGGCAAGTGTGTAGAGAAGGAGGAGAGGGGGCAGTCTAGGGGCTTTGGGTTTGAGTGACTGGGGAGATGGTGGGTCCAGGCAGAAGAGCAGTTTTCTAGGCTGCAGGCAAGCCTGGTGCTGGGCACTGTTGGGTTTGAGACTCCTGGGCCTTCTACATGGAGATGCTGGGTGGGCAGCTGACTATATGGGTCTGGGGCTAAGGAGAGCAGCTTGGACTGGAGCCTCCAGGTGGTTGAGACCTGGGGTATGGACAAAGTAGTATGGGGAGAGGGTGAGAAGGAAGCTGGGAAGGAGGTGGGAGAGAAGGAAGGGGAAGATGGAGGAAGAAGAGACAGTGGGAGCTGATAGAGGTGAGTACATATCACCAGGCAGAGATGGAGACTGATGTTTGAGCAAAGAGGAGGCAGGATGGGGTTGATCAGGGCAGAAGCTGTGGAGGCAGAAAGCTGCGGTTAGGAGCAGTGGGAGGGCAAATGCTGCGGACTTTCTGAGTTGGGCCCTAGACCACATTCTTCCCTCTCTTCCTAAACAGTTTAATTGCAAGGCAAGGTAAACCCGTGACCAAGGACAACATGGATCTCAGTGTGGGATGCTGATCTCCAGGAACCAGAAAGAAAAACTTTTGCATTTTAAAAGCACATAATAACACTAAAGCTAAATTTTGCAAAATGCCCACTGGCCCTGCCTGACTCCTGACTACCTCATGACAATGTGGTTCGTGTACATTAAAAACAGAAGCAAAGATGTGCTTGTTGCTTTTATTGGGGGGGGGGGGGGGTCCAGATGAATGACTGGAAGACTTTCCGTAACCTCCCACCCACCCTGAAGGTAGAAATTGTCATGTTCATCTCTGAATCTTGTCTCTGCAGTACAAGCCAGCATGGGTGCACAGTGGGTGCTAAATTAACATTTGTGCCATGAACAAATAAAGGAATCACAGTGATAATTTTGGCCCTAGTGCAAAGAGCACTAAAGGCACTCAACTTGGATTCATTTGCTCATGCAGGATGTGGGTCAAAGAATCACTCAGCAAATATTTATTGGCATTGCACAGAGAAATACAGACAGAGCTCTGTCCTTATGGAGCTTATAGTCTGGTGGGGGAGACAGATGTTGATCAAGTGATCACATAAATAAGCATAAAATGACAACTGTGATGCTTTGAAGGAAAGATACATGGTGCTGAGAGCCTCTGTCAGGGAGTTTGACATGGTCTGGGGGAGTCCAGGAGAGCATCCCTAAGGAAGTGAGCTGAGACCTGAAGTATGGGTAGGAGTTAACTAGAGGAAGGGCATTTTGGGCAGAAGGACAGCATGTGCAAAGGCCCTGCGGCAAAATGAAGAATGGCAGGGACTCTAATGATCAAAGCCCCCCATCCCTCCCGCACATCCAATCCATCAGCAAATTCTCTTGGTCTATCTTCAAAATATATCCAGAATCTGAACACTTCTCACTTCCTCTACTTCAATCATCCTAGACCAAGAGTCATCCTCTCCTACTTGGATCATTACTGTAGCCTCCTAACTCACGTCCTTGCATCTGCCCTTGCCCCCTACCCCACAGTCTTTCTCAACACATCAGCCAGAGTAACCCTGTTAATATATAAGTCAGACCAGGTCTACCTCAGCATAAAAACAGGGCCCAGTGTAATCTGGTTCTCTTTCAATCCATCTTTCATTATCAAGAATGCATCAAACTCACAGCCTTTTACACTGGCTATTCCCTCTGCTGGAACATTCTTCCCCAGGTGTTTATATGACTCCTTCCCTGACCCTGGACAGGTGTCTACTCAAAGGGCATCTTCTCAGCAAGACCTTCCTTGACCATCCTATTTAATACTGCATCCCCTTCCTCTGCTTCCACCCTCTGAACTCCCTCTCCCCTGCCCAGGTTTATTTTTATCCATCATACTTTTCACTATCTAACATACAGCATATATTACCTATTTGTTATCTGTTTTCTCCCAATAGTATGTAAGCTACCTGAGAGCACACACAGTTTAATCGATTTGGTTCACAGCTGTATTACAGTCCTGTAACAGGACTTGGCACACAGTAGGTGCTCAGTAAATATTTCTGAAACAAATGAATTCAGCCTTCCTCAGTCCAACCATCCTTAGTAACCAGCTGCTGTATCTGCGAACAGGCTATTCACAATTGTAACAAATGCTTAGACAAGCATAATCTCTTAAAATATCTCTCAATAACATTGTGCCTTCTACCTGTGGTGCTCTGGGACATGACCAAGATCTTGTTACTTGTGCTGGATTTAAGCAATAGAAGCTGAGGTGCAAAGAGTTTCAAAAGTTAAGGCTGAACAGAACTCTCAACATATAAAGAGTTTAGAAGTTGTCACTCCCACCCTCACAACAAGAAAAAGCTGAACAAACTGAAAATCAACAACTGGAAGTCGATGGAACTTAGATCCATCAGAGAGTTGAGGTCACAGAGCAAACTGCTGCCCTGAAAACTGGAGAGATAGGTGAATACAGAGAATCACAGTTTACCGGGAGCAGAAGCCTGCTGCTAGAGCCAGTACCAGTAGGAACACTTTAAACTGAGATTGATGAATTGTTGGAGGTTTAGAGTGGACTGGCTTGAGAGTCTAAAACTCCAAGGGGTCCAGTCCTAGGGTGGCCCTCATCTGTTCAAGAATTTTACCTTCAGGAGCCCTACCAGATTCTCACTGTGAAAATCAGAGGAAAATTCCCTCCTGCTTCTGGCAGTGGGAGAGGAAAAGTAACAATTATAGATTGGAAAGGAAGAAATAAAACTGTCTTGTTCTCAGATGACATAATCATCTATGTAGAAAATCACAAAGACTCAACAACAACAAAAACCCTGAAACTAATAAGCGATCATAGCAAGGTTGCAGGAGACATGGTCAATATACAACAGTCAATTGTTTTCCTGTATACCAGCAAGAAGCAATTGGAAACTGAAATTTAAATGCAACACCATTTGCATTCCCATAAAAAATGGAAAAGCTTAGGTATATATCTAACACATGTATAAGATCTATATGAGGAAAACCATAAAACTCTGATGAAAGAAATCAAAGAAGAACTAAGTTAATAGATATTCCATGTACATGGATAGGAAGAGTCAATACAGTTAAGGTGTCAGTTCTTCCCAACTTGATCTAAAGATTCAACATAATCCCAATCAAAATCCCAGCAAGTTACTCTGTGGATATTGACAAATTGGTTCTAAAGTTTATATGAAAAGGCATAAGATCCAGAATAGCCAACACAATATTGAAGGAGAAGAACAAAGTTGGAAGACTGATGCTATCAGATTTCAAGACTTACTATAAAGCTACACTAATCAAGACAGTGTGGTTTTGGTGAAAGAATAGACAAATAGATCAAGGGAACAGAATAAAGAGCCCAGAAATAGCCCCACACAAACAGAGTTAACTGATCTTTGAAAAAGAAGGCAATCCAATGAAGAAAGGATAGTCTTTTCAACAAATGATGCTGGAACAACTGGACATTCACATGCAAAAGAAATGAATCTAAACACAAATCTTATACCTTTCACAAGAATTAACTCAAAATGGATCATAGAACTAAACATAAAATGCAAAACTATACAACTTCTAGAAGATAATATAGGAGAAAATCTAGATGAACTTGGGTTTGGCAGTTTTTAGACACAACACTGAAAGCCAGATCCATGAAAGAAAATATTGATAAGCTGGACTTCATTAAAATTTAAAACTTCTGCTTTGTGGGGCCAGCCCAGTGGCATAATGGTTAAGTTTGCACACTCTGCTGTGGCAGCCCAGGGTTGGTGGGTTCGGATCCTGGGAGCGGACCTATGCACTGTTTACCAAGCCATGCTGTGGCAGGCGTCCCACATAAAGTAGAGGAAGATGGGCACAGATGTTAGCTCAGGGCCAATCTTCCTCAGCAAAAAGAGGGGGATTGGCAGCAGATGTTAGCTAAGGGCTAATCTTCCTCACACACACACACACAAAACCCACTTCTGCCTTGTAAAAGACACTAAGAGAATGAAATAACAAGCCACAGACTGGAAGAAAATCTGCAAAACATGTCTGATAAAAGATTGTATCCAAAACATATAAAGAAATCGTAAACTTAATATGAAAACAATCCAATTAAAAAGTGAGCAAAAGATCTAAACACACACCTCACCAAAGAAGATATACAGATGGCAGATAAGCATATGAAAAGATGTCCAATATCATACGTCATTAGGAATTGCAAATTAAAACAATGAGATACCACTACACACCTATTAGAATAGCTAAAATCCCAAACACTGGCAACACTAAATGCTAGCAAGGATGTGAAGCAACAGGAACTCTCATTCATTGCTGGTGGGAATGCAAAATGGTACAGTCACTTTGGAAGACAGCTTGGCGGTTTCTTTCAAAGCTAAACATAGTCTTACCAAATGATCCAGGAATCTTCTTTACCCAAATGAGTTGAAAACTTATGTCTACACAAAATCCTGTAAGTGAATTTTTACAGCAGTTTTATTCATAATTACCAAAAATCAGAAGCAACCAAGATGTCCTCCAATAGGTGAAGAGATAAACAAACTGGTACACCCATACAAGGGAATATTATTCAGTGATGAAAAGAAATGAGCTATCAAGCCACGAAAAGACATGAAGGAAACTTAAATGCATATTGCTAAGTGAAGAAACTGGTCTGAAAAGGCTGCATACTGTATGATTCCACGTCTATGGCATTCTGGAAAAGACAAAACTATAGAGAAGTAAAAAGGATCAGTGGCTGCGAGGGGTTGGGGAGAGGAAAGGAGGGATGAGCAGTGGAGCACAGGGGGTTTTAGGGCAGTGAAACTATTCTGTATGATACTTTAATGGTGGATACATGTCATTATACATTTGGCAAAACCCATAGAACCATACAATATAAAAAGTGAACCCTCATGTAAACTATGGACCTTTAAAGTTAATAACATATAGGATTATCAATGGTAACAAATGTACCACATTAACGCAAGATATTAATTACAGGGGAAAGAGGGGAAGAGTATATGGGAGCTCTCTGTATTTTCAGTGTTTCTGTAAATCTAAAACTGCTCTAAGAAATAAAGCCCATTATTATTTTTTTAATTTAAGTTAAGACTGCATGGAAGGACTCTTTGCTCGGGAAGGACTTAAAGCCATGGGATGGGGAGAGTGGCACCCATCCCCCACGCCACTTCCTGTGGCAAAGCAAACATCCCGGAGGCAGTTGAGTGCATAGGGGACAGGGACCAGTGAGGAAAGGCTGAGGCCCATTCCAGGCGTGAGACTCCCTTGACCCCACCAGCCTGCCATTTTCTTTATTTCTTTTTCTTCCTTTCCTCCTTTTTCTTTTTCCTTCCCTTCTTTTTTTTTTTAAAACTGTGTTCTCATCGAGAAATCCCAGCAACAGCCTGGGGTTCTGGGGGTGGAGAGGAGACGGTCCGAAATGCCTGGTTTGGCGCCCTGTGAACTGCAAGACAAGGCTCACCGACTGCCCCGTCAGGCCAGCACCAATGTAGGGATGGGTTTGGGCTGGGGGTGGGGTGGAGACGACTGGCTCCCTCCTCCAAGTCCCCAGTCCTGTGGGGGCTGGCCCTGGGGAGAGAGGATGCGGGAAGCGGATGCCGCCAGGTCTCGTAGTTCCCCCTCCACCTCTCAGCGTGCTGCGAGAGGGCTCCACGGCAGAGACCAGAAGAGGGCGCTGGTCAGGCGGACCTGAGTTGCAGTTCTGACTACGCCTACTACTAACTACGTGACTTTGGGCAGGTGAACCACCCTTTGCTCCTCACTAACCCCTGTACCGTGCTGAAAATAAGTGTCTGCCTGGAGAGGGGAGGAGGCTGTGCGTGAAGATTCACAGAACGAAGGGAGGAGAGTCCTCGCTCCGCGCCCGGCACGCAGGGAGCGGCCGGCCAGTGGCAGCGCGCTCGGAAAACGCGGGTGCTTCGCCTCCGGCTCAGGCCCCCCGGGGGCTGCGGGCTCCCCCGGCTCCGCCCGGGCCCTTCCCCGCACTTACAGCGGTCACTCCGCTCTTCCCTTCTTGGGCCGCCACAGCTCCGTCACCTCTTCGGGACGCCTTCTCGCACTGCCCTGGCAACCGTCACCAGGGAAACCAGCAATGCCGCCCGCGTGACGTCATCACGAGTCTACGGAGGCCGAGAGGACGCCAGGAGTTCCGAAAGTAACAGCGGCGCAGATAGTCCAGGTTGAGGCTGTATGGAAATAGGCGCAGCGGGCTAGATGGAAGAAGGCGTCGTGTGCCTGAGACTTTAAGTTGGCCCGGTGGTCCGCTCCTGGAACATGTTTTAACAGTTCTGTGGACCAAACGTTCTGCACAGAGATGCACATTCCGCAGTCCTGCAGGGGAGTTGTAAAGTGAATGATCCCACCATGAAATTTAACGCAGCCATTCAGCATGTCTTTGAAAAATGTAAAACAGTGTGAGGGAAAGGTTATGTACTGATAGTGAGAGGAGAAAAGTAGGACACAAAGTAGTAATTGCTAAATAAAGTTGTGTTTTTCTAAACTAGGAACAGAAACAAGACTAGGAGGAATGCATAGCAATATTAACAGAAAAAGTGGTTATATTTGAGTGCTGGAATTGTGGTGCTGTGTTTTTATTTTTGAACTTTAGAAGATTTTAAATATAATGAACATGGTTTATTTTCATGATAGAAAACACTTGTATTTTTTTTTAGAAAGGCACTTCGCAATTTAAGTCACTACTATATTCAGGGCTATATGGAAGTAGGAGGTAAATTTCTAGGAAAGGAGAGCCAGGGAAGCTTTGCAAATATTTATCTAGGCCGTTTTAATTTGAAAATCTTCAGATATCTCATAGTTGTTTTTCTTCTTTTTTTCGTCATAAGACATTCATCCCATAGACGTGCATGAAAATGCAGCACCAGAACTGTAGTACAATATCACAACCAGGATATTGACATTGACACAATCCACCCATCTTATTCAGATTTCCCCAATTTTACTTGTATTTATTTTTGTGTATGTACTTAGTTCTATACAGTTTTATCATGTGTGTAGGTTTGCATATCCACCACCATAGTCAAGATACCAAACAAGTAAATCACCACAAGGATCTCTCTCGTTGGGCTTTCATAACCACACCCACTTCCCTCTTGCTGCCCCTCCCCCCAAGTTCCTAACCGCTGGTGACCACTAAACTGTTCTCCGTTTCTAAAATTTTGTCATTACAAAAATGTTATATAAATGGAATAATACAGTATGTAACCTTTTGGGGTTGACTTTTTTACTCAGAATAATTCTCTGGAGATTTATCAAGCTGTTGTATAAATAATATGTTCCTTTTTATTGCTCAGTAGTTTTCCATAGTATGGATGTACCACAGTTGATTTAACCATTCACCCACTGAAGGACTTCTGGGCTGTTTCCAGTTTGGGGCTATTATGAATAAAGCTGATATGAACATTCATGGACAGGTTTTTGTGTGAACCTGTTTTTATTTTTCTGAGACAAATGCCCAAGAGTGCAGTTGTATGGTAATCACGTTTGGTTTTTATATGAAACCACCAACCCATTTTGTAGAGTGGCTGCACCATGTTACATTCCCACAAGCAATGTGAGTGATCCAGTTTCTCCACATCCTTGCCAGTGTTGGATGTTGTCACTATTTTTTATTTCAGCCTTTCTGGTAGGTGTGTAGTGACATCTCATTGTGGTTCTACTAAGCATGATGGATAATGATATTGAACATTTTTTCATGTGCTTATTTTCCATCTGCATATACTTTGTTGAGTGTCTGTTCATGTCTTTTGCTCAATTTCTAACTACTGAGTTTTGAGAATTCTTTATATATTCTAGATACTCGTCTTTTGTTGGATATATGGTTTGCAAATGTTTTCTCCCAGTCTGTAGCTTGTCTTTTAATTCTCTTAAGATGGGCTTTCACAGAACAAAAGTTTTTAATTTTGATTAGATCTAATTTATCAATTTCTTTCTTTTATGGTGTAGAGGAGGAAGAACTATTCCTCTACCCTCTAGGTCCTTCTGGCTGGTCTAAGAAATTGACATGAAACAGAATGACAGGAGAAAAATCAAATAAAGTTTAATAACACGTATACATGGGAGAAACCCAGGAAATCTGAGTACTCACCAAAACGGCAGAAGCCGTTTAAATACCATCTTCAGCTAAGACAAAGGAGGATGTTGGGGGTAGTGATTTGGAACTTCAAAGGGGAGGAAGGCAATTTACATGGAAAGGCAAATGTTTGGCAAACGAATGTTTGCTGGGCCATCTATAGACAATGTGACCCGAGAGAAAGAACTTTGATAAAAATGGGCTAAGCAAGGTTCCTCCCAGTCTACCATAGCCAGAGTTATCTATGATGATAGCTCCTTCCTGGGACAGGCCTTCTATCTTAAATTCTTTTAGGCAGTTAGGGGAAAGGTCAAAGTTTCTGAGTTTTTATTGTTCTTAAAAATAATCAAGTCAAAGAAACACATTTTGGGGTGGCAAATTCTGATCCTCTACAATGGATTGTGCTTTTGATGTCAAGTCTAAGAAATCCTTGCCTAGCTCTGGATCCCAAAGATTTTCCCCTGTGATTTTCTAGAAGTGTTAAAAGAGTTTTATGTTCATGACTTATTTTGATGTAACTTTTGTATAAGGTGTGAGGTTTAGGTCAAGGTTCTTTTTTTGGCCTGTGGATGTCCAATTACTCCAGAACCATTTGTTGAAAGGTCTCCTTCCTCCATTGAATTGCTTTTGAAACTTTGTCAAAAATCAGTTGACCAAATTCAACAACAACAAAAAAACCAACAACCCAGTTCGAAAATGGGCAAAAGATTTGAATAGACATTCCTCCAAAGAAGATATACAGATGGCCAATAAGCACGTGAAAAGATGCTCAACATCACTAACCATTAAGGAAATGCAAATCAAAACCACAATCAGACCACTCCATACCCACTAGGATGGCTATTATCAAAAAAATGGAAAATAATAAATGTTGGCCAGGATGTGGGAAAACTGGAACCCTTATGCATTGCTGGTGGGAATGTAAAATGGTGCAGCCACTGTAGAAAAGTTTGGCAGTTCCTCAAAAAGTTAAACATAGAATTACCATATGATCTAGCAATTTCACTTCTGGGTATATGCCCAAAATATGAAAGCAGGGACCCAAACAGATACTTGTACACCAATGTTTGTAGCAGCATTATTATTACAATAGCCAAAGGATAGAAACAACCCAAGTGTCAATCAACAGATTAATGGATAAACAAAATGTGGTATATCCATACAGTGGAAGATTAGTTGGCCATAAAAAGGAATGAAATTCTGATACATGCTGCAACATGGATGAACCTTGAAAACATTATGCTAAGTGAAATAAGCCAGACACAAAAGGACAAATATTATATGATTCCACTTACATTAGGTACCTAGAAGAGGCAATTTATAGAGGCAGAAAGTAGAGTAGAGGTTGCCAAGGGACAGGGGAAGAGGGAAATGGGGAGTTATTGTTAAAGGGTATGAAGTTTCTGTTTAGGATGATGAAAAGATCCTGGAGGCAGATAGTAGTAATGGTTGTGCAGCATTTTAAGTGTACTTAGTGCCACTGAATTGTACACTTACAAATGGTTAGAATGGTAAATTTTGTTATGTATATTTTACAATAAAATTGTAAAAAATCAGTTGAGCATATTTGTGTGAGTCTAACTGTTCTTTTTTCTAATCACTAAATTAGGTCCTTCCCATAGTTCAGTGTTGCTCCAACTTAAAATGGGACCTTTATCCATGCTTATAATGTATTTTTAAAGATGATTAGGTCATCAAATAGATATCCACACTGAAATTATATTCCCTCTCCCGCAAATAAGTAAATATAAGCAGTTAGTGATCCTACTAGTACTATAAGAAGCAAAATTGAATAAACTCTGTCAGAAGTAAGGAAACCTGAGTTGGTTTTTTTTTGCTTTTTTCTCCCCAAAGCCCCAGTAGATAGTTGTATGTCATAGTTGTGCAGCCTTCTAGTTGCTCTATGTGGGATGCCGCCTCAGCATGGCTTGACAAGCGGTGCGTCGGGCCGCGCCCAGGATCCAAACTGGCGAACCCCAGGCCAACGAAGCGGAATGCGTGAACTTTACTGTTATGCCACCGGGCCGGCCCCTGTAAACCTGAGTTTTAACTCTGACATTAGTCAAGTCACAAACTTCAACTTTCTTCTTAAAATAGCAATAGTATCCTTATTACCATGATATTCAAATAGGTCATGAAAGTGCTTTGTAAACTGAAATGCTCTTCAGTTGTCATGTATTACTATAGATGTAGCTCTTCTGCTTCAAAATGGCAGTAAGCTTTGCTGCAGTTTAAAAGCAAGGCTCCATTTGGCTCTCCTTATTTCAGAGCTTTCTACTTAAGGACCTCAGTTTTGCAGGTCCAAAATCTAATTTGGTCATTATACCAGGAGTGTCTCTTTGGGCTAGACTTACCAGTCATGGTATTAAGTGATTGACATGTAAACCATTACAGTAAGCCACTATGTAATTTTACATTAGGGGATTGTGACCCATATCCAGAGTCCCTCCCTTCCCAGAATCAGACGTCTACAAAGCCAAGCGAGTCATCAGAAAAACATTGTGAGCATGGATTCAGAGCAAACAGAGGCAAACTTGCGTTGAGATATTTTTGACCCAGGATTAAGCCTTATTAAATATTCCACTTCACATAAATAAAAATTGTTCATTTTCTCCAGGTTCCTTCTTGATGGAGGGTGCTGGATACACACTGCCAGTTTTGCTTCTTCAACTCGCCATGGATTTGTGCTTTCTTTGTTGGCCACCAGCCTCTCATAGACTCCTGCAGTACACTTTGTGTTTTAGCTTAACACCCTTTGGCTACAGTCAAGTCTTATTTTATCCATAGAGCTATTTTGTCTAAGATGTGTTTGTATATATGGTGATCTCATTCATCATGTTGACTTTATTAGAAAACTCAATGTTCTGCCAAGATTCATTAGTCCTTATTTCCAAGGACCTCTCTGATGGATGTGATCTACCCTGGCTCTCCTCCAAGCCCTCAGCACAATGGACTGGTAATATATTTTATATATTCCCCCCAAATTTCTGAATTTCACTCTTGGCTCCCATACCACAGTCTTTCAAAATACTTGGATGAAAGTCACCTGGTCTCGGTGATAATTGATTCCCCCGTTGATCAAGTTCCCTGCCTTGTGTACTTGCTAGTTCTCAATTTAGTGCCTCCACAGTAAGACCACTTGTATGTGGGAATCTCCTCAGCTTCCTTCTTATAAGGGCCAAAACAAATATTGACTGAGGATTTTTATATGTGAAAAAATCTGAGGATAAAGCAGCTATGGTATATTGGAAAAAAGTATTGGACTTGGGACCCAGATGGGGAGTGAGTGTGTATATGTGTGTGGTAGAAGGTGGAAATGAAGGAAAAGGAAAAACAAGTATTTCTTGAACAGGCATTACTTTATGTACGTGAATTCCCTCCCTTCATGCAGTCTCTCCTTTTGACCAAGGGTCTCAAGTGTGTGTCCCAGCTCTGTTGCTTTTCAATTCTATGGCCCTGAGTAAATTACAGCTTTCCTCATTGAAAAAGTCAGGATAATATGTACTTTGGGAGGTTTTTGTGAGGAACTGATGGAAAAGAATATTAAAGCATCTTATATACAGCAAAGCACTATACGAAAGTAAAGTATTATCGTAGTGGAGCATGTGTTGTGTGTTTTAAACTCAAATATGGCAAGATTTGAAAAAAAGGTAAAGTTCATTGTGGACTAGAAGAGCTCAGAGAGGCTTTACCAAAAGTAGAATTTGGGCTGAGTCTTTAAGGTGTGCACTGAATGAGCTGGGAGTGGGGAAGGGGAACATTCAGGAAAAGAACAGAGCATGAACAAAGATGTCGGGGGCAGAGATGCACACGGGGCTTTGGCATCAGTGGCACCACTGGAGCTAGGTGACAGAACAGGAGGTAAAGAGCCTAGGTTTAAAGTGGCAGCAACAGGGAGAGGAAAAGGACAAATCTGAGTGGTGAGAAACTCTGCTTATGAAATACTGGCAGGACTTGATGACTGGTTTAATAGTGACAAATGAACAGAAGGAAAGACTCTTCTAAGAGTTTGAGCCCAGTGTGTCACAGTGGGAGATGGAGGGCATCACTGGCAGAAATGGGTGAGCTAGGAAGGAGCACTAGTGGTGAAGACAGTTAAGTATGGTTATAGACAAGCTGAGTTTAGGTAATAGGGCTCTAGCTGAAAGGTATGATGGCATTTCCATCTCACATTGCAAAATTTTAGTCACTCTGTGACACTTCAAAGTTACCCTGGGGACAGGAAAAAGACCTAACACCACCATTATAAGAAGCTCAGAATACTACAGAGAGGACTTGTTCCTGAGTTCCTCTGAGGGGACCAACTGCACACTGGCCTCCGCTCTGGAACTATCAGTACTGAATTTAGGAGAAAATTTCCTAATTTTTGTCTTGCTAAAAACAGATTCTTCCTTTTGCCTCATTTCAGTGACTAAGAAGAAAGTAGACTGTCTTTATATAAGAATAAAGCTAGCATCCATGAGCAGTGCTGAGTTTTCCATGAACTTCTATCAGGCAAATCATTCACTGAGAAAGTGGCAATCCAGTCAAGGCTGGTGCATGTTCAGTTTCCTTTCTCAAACTTCTCCATTCTATTCGAAGAGTTTTCAAACAGGATCAAGTATATAAATAATAACTGGCAGTTCCACTATTTGACACATGAGAACTTTAAAACACCTTATGTTCATTCATTCAGCTTCATTCTGGCATAGTAGATATGTTGCGACAGACTAGATTTACATGGGGATAGAGCCTAGGTTTCCTGAGCAGAATTTCCTCATCTGTGAGGCAAAAGACATGGCCTAAATCACCAATCCTCTGCTGCAAAATTCTGACTCTGTGATAAAGAAACAGAGTGTACCTTGGGGATTTACGTTTGTGTGGAGTTAAATCCCAACTCTCACCACCAGATGAGCTCTGGAGTTAACTGCTGCTCGTTAACTAGAAATACGTAGGTAACTTGCTTTCTGGGGACAGCAGGATTCTGAATTTAAAAGAACATAACCTACTTATTCTGATTATTTCAAAAAACACTTATTGAACTCCTATTTGAGCCTGGCACTAGTGCCAGGTGCTTTGGATGAAAAAGACCATCATGCCCTCAAACAGACTAGTGGAGGAGAGAGGCATGGAAGAAATCATACACCAATGTTCCAATATGCAACATTAAGCCAAAGAATCTCTCAGTGAAAAATCAACATCCCATCTCCTTAAGGTCCAATGTTGCTTCCTTGGGGATACCTCCTCTGACTCCCACCCTGGGTTTGGTTCCCCAGCCAGATGTTCCTGCTGCACCCTATACCTACTATTCATCGTGCTTTTTGTAATCACTTATTTAATGCCACCCTTCCCTGCTAGACTGTAAGTTGAGAGGGCAGTGCCCATGCATCTCCGGTGCTACTGCATTCCCAAGCTTAACACAGTAACAATGGAACGGCAACCATTTACTGAGTTTACTAACGCGTCAGGTGCTATGCTAACCCTTTATACTCACCATTGCATTTAATCTTCCCAACAACCCTACGTCACTGATGTTGTCCCCATTTTACAGATGAGGAAACCATGGCTACTCGGCTAGTAGGTGGCAGAATCATGAACCCAGGTCTGATTCAATAAAAAAATAGTATCACACCCACTTGCGTCACTTTTAAGAACTTCCATAATCTGATGCTAGCCTATTCATCCACCCTAATTTACCATTCTCTTCTTCAGGCAAGCAACCCCACTCATTTTCTCTTGACCACATAATGATCGCTACCATTTTAACACCTCACTCTTGTTCTTCTATCCTCTGACATTTGTCTAGATCAATTTCTTTCCAATTAGTAGTTAAACAAAATCAGTAATGTACTCATCTATTATAGTGAAAATTTTCTGAAACTTGTTCCCAAATTCATTCTTGTCCAGAAGGCTTATCCTCCATGAAACAATTGTAAGGACTGCCTACAAGCATCTCCTATAATGTCTACTGGAAGCTGAGAAAACAGTTCCTAGTATTATTTTGCCATTTTTAAAGCAGTTTCTCAAAGACCCATATAATGATTTATAAGCTAGATAGGACCACAGACATTACCTACTCCAACCTCATTTCATAGCTGGGAAAAGACTGAGAAAACCCCAATTTGGTCCAGGTTTTATGGTCAGTGATGAGTCAAGAGTTCTTGCCTAATTTTATTAATTTATGATCACCAGCATTAATTTCACAATGCCAACATTTCAAGTCTCTAATACCTGTTGGCATCTACCACTTGACTGCCCAGTCCCAAACCTACAACCTTCTCTAACTATGTGACCTCGGGTTACTTGAACTGTTCACGCCTCAGTCTCCTCCTCTGTGAAATGAGGACCATAGTTCCTACCTCTAAGAGTTCTTAGGAAACTTAAATGACATTATACATGAAAAGTGCTTAGGGCAGTGTGTGGCACACCGTAAATGCTCAATAAATGTTAGCCATTATTCCCATTTCGTAAATACTCTTTAACTGTGGTTCCTACCAAAGGTACAAAACATTCTCTCTCTTTTCTTAGAACTTAATTTTTATGCTACTTTGAAGAATGATTTGTTTTTCTAAATTGAAATAAATACAAGACATTTGATGTGTTCACTTACTTTAATAACACCTCGTTTACCATGTTATCACCATGGAATGTAAATTCAGGTTAGACAAGAGAATTTTACAAGTGCAATAAAGCATTCTGTAGTATACCAAAATCTGTGTATATCTGACCAAACCAGCTTGCTCATAAATCATTAATCACTTCCATTATAGGTAATTTGTTGAGTTTAATATTTATGATCCTTACAGAGAAAATAAACATACTGCGCATTTAAAAAGTGTTTTTCATTTACTTTTGCATTAGCACTGAAAATACATATTTCAAGATGACATTAATTTCTATTTCAATAATTTAAAAACTATTCTAATATAACAGCAGCAAAAATTATAATTCTGCACTTACAAAAGAGCTAAACTGGGATCCGTAATTAAGTTACTCTTACGTCTACAAGTCTGATTCTGAAATAAATAGTACTTCTAAGTAGCTCTCTTATCAGCTTTCTAGGTTTGGTTTAAACACACACACACTGTCAATTGTGGGGAGGCTTATTATGTTATAGTCCATGCACTGTTCTTCAAGAGCCAACTAGCCCTAAAAACCAAAGCACTCAATCAGTGCACAAGGGAGGCAGAAAAAAGTTAAATTAACTGAGTAAATAGGATTCCTATATAACATCAAAAGCATGTGATATTCTGCAGCAACTGGGAGTACTTCAGGATTGGCATGTTGTCTTCTTTAGAACTAATTTCATCAGAAGAGTTTAAGAACGTGGATATTTTACCACTATCAAGTTCATTTAAAAGTGACATGTTTCTTTTGTGCTAATGTGACCCCCCTGAATGACCTAGTGAGTGAACGAGTCACTAGTAATTTGGTCACCAGGCAAATCAAGCCTGCAAGAAAGGAAGCCAATATTCAAATTACCATGTTATTGTCTGACCCACTCAAATGATTTATTTTCAGCATAAACATACAACCTCAATATGAGATGTCTAACTAAAACAAGCACCACCAACAAGACCAAGACAGCATCTCTTCTTCTAAGGTTTAGGTTTTGCCCAGAATTCCTGATACATGGAATAGCCCATACCTAAAGAAAAAGAATGCTAGTTAACATTTAATTATTTTCTTTAATATTAAGAAAATAAATACAGTTCGTAAAATAGTTGAAAGTAGCACCTTTGCTAGCATGCAATATTTACAAGGGGAACAATACCCTAGGCTGCTTAGACTCTTGCCTTCTTAAATGATTTAAATTTCTAAAATTCTTTTTACAGTTTCCCAAGTAGTTCTAGGCTAGTATGACTAGCTCAGATTGTTAAAATATTTGCTTTAAAGAACAATCAATATTTATCTGGCAACTTTAAGAGGAGTCACTCTTCTTACATGATACCAGATAAAGACAATGAATTATAAAAGCATACAATAACTACATTAAAAAAATTGTTTCCACCTTCCACCTTTTTCCACTGAATAAAATAGCAATCACATGTATCTCTCAGATACTGGATCTCACTACCAACCCTATTTGCATGTCTAGACTCCCCAATGAAATTATAAACTCAGTGATGGACAGGATTGTCTTTTTTCTTTCTTTAAAGCCTTACTAAGATACATCATAGACAGTAAAACTATGTTTCTACTTGAACTATTTTTATTAATTCAAAGTTTACATGAAAATAAGTGCTATTTGCAAACTGCTTCAAAATCAGCCAGAAGTATCTATCTTGTTTTATTTACAAAGAAATCAATTCATTAATGCAGAACCACAAATTTGAAAATTTCTTACAGGAACCTACCAAGAGTCATTGCTCCCACAACAAAGCCTTGGGCTGCCACGCGCATGTGGATCAGGTGAACGGACATTTTAGTATTTCCCCTGCTCTTCAATTTATATAATCCATACGCAACAATTGCTGCAAACCCCGCCATTCCTGTGAAACAGACAGTCACAAGAATGTCAGATGAATGGGGGTAGGGAACCAAGATGATTTTACCATCAACCAATGTACTTTCTACTATTTTTATAAGGATGCTTTATGAGACCATTAATTAGCTAGCGTACAAACTGAGCTTTTAATTTCCTTCCCCCAGAACCAAAAATCCATAAATGGTAGCAAACAGTACCAGATCCAGAAAGTTAAGATCATCTTCAAAATGTGGGCTTGTGGAGCCAGTAGATAAATTCCTTTAAGAGTGCCAAGGGAACTCTTCCTCCCAGCCCTACTTCCCTCCCCAAGGGAATCAGTTAATACAGCAGAGACTGTAATAAACCATAACTGTGAGTATAACAGCTTTTTTGAGTCTTTTGAGTCCTTCTAGAAAATCACTGAGACTAAGGGTGGTCTTGGGGTCCCCCAACACATTCACTGAAATAAGAGTCAATAAAACAATAAGCCTGAATACATACAGAAGAATTTTTATAATGAGAGTTATATGATGCCAATCGCAGCATATTTCAACATATGAAAAAATATTTGAAAATAAATGCTTTCAGGATGTGCTTGATGAACAAGCTGACCACACTTTTATTGTTAAAGCTTACAACAGATTATTAGAACATCAAAGACAAACTTACCAATGGGGACAAACGGTGCCTCTCTAGCTTTTCGGATAAGTTTAGATCCCTGATCTTCATCATATGAAGAAAGAGAAACATCTGTGTTGGTTGACATAATGATTGAAGAATCTTCCTGAAAGAGAATTTCCATGAGGTTCTGCAGTTAAAAGCATCTAGTAACATTAAATGACTAGATGTACTTAAAATAATCTTAGTTTCCATAAAAACCTGGTGTATGTTATTCATGAACTTTAAAAAATATTTTTAGAAATTAACTGTATTTTTAATCCATAGCCATCTTTAGGGAGGGTTGTATGAATTTATTTCCCCTACTGTTTTGATGTTTTCCCCATACAACCAATTCCTTTTTAGAACCATATTGTTAACAACAGTAAAATTTTTTTTTTGGTGAGGAAGATTAGCCCTGAGCTAACATCTGTTGCCAACCCTCCTCTTTTTGCTGAGGAAGACTGGCCCTGGGCTAACATCCATGTCCATCTTCCTCCACTTTATATGTGGGATGCCTGCCACAGCATGGCTTGATAAGCAGTACGTAAGTCTGCACCCAGGGTCCAAACCCGCCAACCCCAGGCTGCTGAAACAGAGTGCACAAACTTAACCACCATGTCACGGGGCCGGCCCCAAAGGTAAAAAAAATTTTTTTATTTGAAATTACTTTTGTCAATTAAAATAGTAGCTATTAATTATCTGACTACCTTCATCCTCAATCATCTTCATTCAACTAGACAACTTTAAATTACTCAAACCAAACTGATACTCCTTATAGCCTGTTCAGTATCATGTTGAAAATCCTACTAAGCACTTTTAAGCGTAGTTAAGTGTAGTCTCTATTGCTTTCAATTTCAACTGACTTATTTACCCCCACATGCAACCTAGCTTCAGTTCTTACCTCTAAATAGTTTCCAACCTATTACACTAATCTCTCTTATTGATGGCTGTTTTTGGGGAAAAGATTACAGTTACTCTAAATAGACAAAATTTCTAGTAAGCTCAGTATTTACTCCTTTTAAGGACAAAGCTTTTATTTTAAATACTATTGCTAGAAATGCTTCCTTTTAAACATAATTTATGTTCAATTGAATATAATACAGCTTTTTAAGTTTTTTTACGACTTAGGGTCATCATTTTACATCACTGCAGCAAAAAACTGAACTACCCCCCAGGGTCTTCTTAATGAATGAATATCTCCTAAGCTTCAGATCTACCTTCCTTTACATACCTTATATTCCCTGGGCTTCTCTCTTAAAATTCTTTACCTTCTTTTTAAATATTATTCCTTTAAGTGGTACCAAAAAAGGCAAAACACTAGACTGATTATATGAATAAGATGGCAGAAAAAAAGAGATTCATTTCCATTATTAGAGGGACCAAAAGTCCTTTCTCCCTTTTCAGTCACCTTCCTTTACACAGGAAGCTAACAGGCGTTTCATCACAATGAGGTAATAACAAATTCAATTTCACCTTAGTCACAGTAACTATGTATAATACTTCTTCACTGAGCTGATTTGAACTGCCTGTAAACTTCACCCATAGATAAAATAAGGAAGTCATAGTACATATTTGCACAAGTCTCTGATTAGTGTCAATTACAATAAACTCAAAAGTCAATTGCCCATCTCACTACGCGTATAAAATCTTACCTTCAGTTCTGGGTTTTTCATGTGCATCATACTCCCTTAGATAATAACAGCTGTCATTCAACACTTTGCTTATTCAAGAGGTGTTAGCAGTAGTTAAGGCCCTCAAAGAAAACCCAACTCTAGAGGTGGGGCTTAGTGCTTAGTTCAAAAAGTGAAATTATCCCTCCAGGGCCCCATCCCCACTGGGAAGAGTCCAATTCTGTCAACTGCCAGAGAAGAAAACCTTAATCCAGAGGAGTTGTGCAGTATCACACAGCTAGACAGGAGAAAACTCAGATTAGAACTGGACTTTTTCTTCTTTTTTTGTACTCCGTTACCTGCTAATTGAATAAACTCCTACTTACGAACTTTATTATATACAAAGTTCAACAAGCTCAAGGTTCAGGACGCTTAACACTGAAATAATTAATGGTTTAAAAATTAGTTTTTTTAAGAGACGTGACAGAGTGTGATTACTTGCCGACAGCAAAATAGAGACAATGAGAACCGAATTTAGAGTGGGATGTCTTTTAGCTCATCATGGGTGTGGCAGGTTTCACAGAGAAATGTTTGAGATTAGCCTTCAAGAAACTACATAAATGGACTAGATGGTAAAATTCAACACTGTATTTATCTTAGGCTAGTATATGTTTATTAGCTGTCTTCATAACTAATCAAATTTCTCAAAGGCCTAACTGTTTTATCACAAATCCTTCTTTCACCTCCCTCACCAACCCCACATTCTTATCGCATTAAACTTCTTAGAGATGCTTTCTATACCTCCAAGCTGATTCCTCTGCCTAGCACTTTTCCTCCCTTTCCATCTCCTTTCAGATACTCTCTTTCCTGGTTAACTTCTCCCATTTTTCAGGTTCTTATCTTAATTGACCTCCTCTGGAAAGTCTTCTTTGACTAAGTTTATAGTAAGTGCTTTGGTTATGCAGTCCCATAGGACCTCACGCTTTCTCTGTAATAACTCTTTCTTATAAACGCCCATTTAGCAGTTTCTTTTGCTAGATTTCTTCAAGCCAGGAGGCTACACCTGCCCTCTTGGACCTATCTCCACTGCCTGGCATGATGCTTTGCACATAGCTAGTACACCACAAAATGTTAGTTGAATAAATTTAAAAGCAATATTTTTCAGCAACTAAAATTATTCTCAGGGGGCCGGCCAGGTGGTGTAGTGGTGAAGTTCGCGCTTTGGCAGCTTGGGGTTCGTGGGTTTGGATCCCGGGCGCCATCTGATGCAGTACTTGTCAGCCATGCTGTGGCGGCGTCCCATATAAAGTAGAGGAAGATGGGCACGGATGTCAGCCCAGGGCCAGTCTTCCTCAGCAAAAAAAGAGGAGGATTGGCAACAGATGTTAGCTCAGGGCTGGTCTTCCTCACACACACAAAAGTTATTCTCAGGTAATTTATTTAGGAATATTTAGTGAAAACAATAAGAATTATACACATTTGTCGAGTTTAATCAGTCAGTAAGAAAAATGTCAAACTCTATGTACCTAAGTGCTTATTTCTTTTTTAATTCTCATATTGTATCTAAAAAAGAAATGATAATCTGAGTAGGTCTTGGTTCTTTGCAACCTCAAGCGACAAAACTATTATATACTACAATCCACTTTTAAAAACTAGCACCTTCTTTTGCAGACATGAAAGCGTGTTTTCTTTCTTTGCCTGAATTATTCCTAAACTATGAAGTCATTTGGGAATTGTCTTGAAAAGCAATAAAATCAGTTGTTTTCCTCTAATCTCTCACATCTGGATCACTATAACTGACCAACAGGTCAATGGAACAAAAGTTTTATTCCCCGCTCCTTTCAGGAGGGAGGGGGATGGCTACCTCTCTTTTGTATATAAAAGAACAGAAGAAAATCCATTCATCTTCATTCCTCACCTATGATACAGACTCTGAAGTTTATATGCGTAGTACATGTGATCTGGCTTTCAGAAAGCAGTCCCTGGGATAAGAATCAGGGTGTGGGGGAACCATATGGTCATTATTTGCTTTAAGTGACTAACAATAATCTCTCTCTAATCCAAAACACCTTGTGCACACATTTCAGGATAAAATTAATCAAGAGAAATATTAAAAATCCAACACTTACATCAGAGTTGTTATTCTATAGTTCAAATTATATTTTTATGCTATCTTATACATTTTAACATAGTATATATTTATAACATTCCCTGAATATAAGATTTTGATAATTCCTTTCCTAATTACCACCTGGAAGTTTCCAAAGTATTCATGATTTGTAGCCACCTAAACTGAAAATGGTTAACTTTTGAATTATCAGGGTCAATAACTACAAATCACATAATTTGAGAATAACAACCCAGATGATTAATCCATGCCAACAGCCTTATTTTACAGATGGAAAATGGGTTATGAAGGATTATATGAATTGCTCAACATCATGACTACATCTCTAGCAGGGTAGAATTAGAACTCAGCTCTCTGATACAGTCCAGGGTTCTTTTGATTGATGATATACTGCCAAATCATCAATCTTATGATGCTAGTATACATTTAATCTGAAAAATATTAAAATCCATTCCTTAACAGAAGCCCACATCTTTCTTTGAATTGTAAAAAAATATGTAAGTCATGCCTAAAATTAAATGGAACTTTCTTCTCCAGTGACTTAGCTCATCTAACAATTTCAACTGTGATCTGAAGACTTTTTTTCACCAGCACCACTTCTAGATTTTCCTTCATTATAATTTTCTCATTAACCCAGAGCAACTGATTCAGATCTGTCAAAAAGCTGAACAGGTGCAAAAAGAGGCCCCAATAACCGGATATTCAAAGCCAGTTTGGAAAACACGAATTATTCTGTAGACTTGGTAAGATACTACTGAAGACCCTTCCAAATGCATGGGAACCTAGAAGAGGCATAAGGGGAGATGAGCTGCCCACCATCAGTTGATGTAACAGACTGAAGGATCTTCACAGCCTGTTATTTTGGTCACAGGAAGTACTATACAACAACGATGGTTTCAAATTTTGATTTGGCATCAGTCACCTGCCAGCTTGTTTAAACTGGCTGCAAAGGCTCCATCCTGGAGATTCTGATTCAAATGGTCTGGGGCAGGGCCCAAGCAATCTATATTTTAAGAAGGCCCTTCAAGTGATTCTGTTGCATACGGAAGTAAGTGAACCCCTGGTATACAGAACTCAAATATGTTTGTCATGCTAGGGCCTGGTACCACTTCAATCTGTCAGAACTTTTCATCCAAACCGGTTATACTCGAAAGTGCCTGGTTACTTCCGGAAGCATAGATTCCCTTGGTAGGGATTCCCCTGAAGAAGGAAGAGCTGCCTCCCACACCGGTAATATACAAGGGAAAGGCGAGCAACACTGCCGAATCATTGCGGCTGCTCCCAATTCTAAATTCCAAAGGCTATGTTTTGTAACCTCTAACGGGCTGGCTTACTTTTCAGGGTGAAACTTAAATTCCGTCACAGATGCTTTACACAGGCCCGAGGCTTTCTCACGTTCCTAGGATAGAAGAGAGTAGCCAAGGGTGGTAGGAAACACGCGGTTGGGGAGAAGAGGGAGCCGACTGGAAGGCCGTGCGGTTTTACGCCCTCCCCTCAACCTTTCAGTCTCCCTCTCCTCTCTCTTCCCGTGACCTTGTCAGGACTCTACGGCCGCAGCGCTCGCCCTCCCAATCCCTCCTCACCCACCTCGGCCCCGCCCTCAAGAAGGCTCCGCGCTCCGGGTACCATACGTGCTCCCGGCTCCCGGAAGTCGCCCCAGCCCCCTCCACAGGCCTCCCAGTAGCGCCCCACCCACGAGTCTGCCCTCTCAGCAACGAATCACTCCACAAGTTTCTGCTTCATCTCCTTGTTGGCGCCATATCCCCTCACCCGACCGAGAGTCAGGCCTTGTCTTTGGACCCCCAAGCTCCCCGAACCACGAGAGGGGCCAGCGCCCCACCAACTATACTCGCCCCCTCCATCCCAGGCATCACCTCCACTCCCAACCTGGCGGCCCCCAACCCTCCCGAGGCGCTCTCGACCCAGCCAAGCGTGATCTCACTTCTTCCCGCCCCACAGTCAGCTGTCTCCGGTTCCCAATACTCCCTCACGCTTCACTCACCTACAACAACAGGATCTCTCAATCTCCAACCGGTTTGTGACCCCCGCCCGCGTGCGCCGGCTGCCGGCTTCCCCCCCCGTCCCGCCCACAGCCGGCCCCAGCCAATCAGGAGCCAGCGGCAGGCACGCGGGGGGTCGCTGCCGGCCGGGTGGATACGTGCGTGTACGCAGTGGGTGGGGCGGCCCGGAGCGAGTCCCGGATTGGCTGGGGCGACGCGCGCGGGCGGTAGCGGCTCCGCAGAACCAGTTCTCGCGTAGGGATCGAGTCAGAGGTGAGAGCTCGGCGTCCAGGCTTGCCGGAGGTCCTTCTGGCACCTCTGCCCTTTGGCCCCTGGCGTCGCGTACCTTGGATCCTCGGGCAGCGGCGGCAAGCACTGCTAACGCCGTGTCCTGAGCGCGGGCCGGGCGGGGCCGGGGATGAGGGGTTTCGACCGGGGCCAGTCCTTGGAAGGCTGCGGGTGAGGTGGGAGCACGTTCCTGCCCAGAGGGACGCCGACGGCGGTGGCGCGACGGAGCGTTCGGTTCATTCCGCGCCCCTGGCCGTTATCCGTCACGAACGTGCGCTGTCGGCCTTCCGCGGAGCCCTTCTTGGAGTTTACGCTCTAGCGGGGGCGGCCATTAACTGCGAGCACGGGGTGGCTAGAGCTGTGAGGTCACCCAGACCGGGGAGGTCTCTCTGAGGAAGAAGTGTCAGAGGCCCCTTGTGACAGTGAACTTCCGGGCGGAGAGCCCCTAATTTGTTCGTAGAGTAGATAATCAATAACTGGCGAATTGATGCAAATTATCAACGACTCTCCTGTGGGGAATATGTCAGTGACTAAATTAGAATCTTAATATAACCCCAAATGAGGCATGTTGTCAGGAGCTCTATCATATAGGTAGGAACTGAGCCGTGGGCTCAGGATTTTGGTAATCTTTTGTCTCTTAATTAAGACATGTAGGAAACATTCATGCTATGTATGATAAATTAAAAACCCCATCCCTTGATTATGGGGTGATTTCAGCTCGTTGAAGACATACTTTTTTTTGTTCATGCCAGTCTCTGCTTGAACGCTGCTTTTGAGCTTAGTAGGAGCCCAGGCACGTTAAATGAAGAAAAGACATGACGATGCAATGGCTGGAGGGCTTCAAAAATAAGTAGGGAAAATCAGGATCTCATTTAGGATAATTAAAACGATAAAAGAGCATGACAGACTTGAATATGAAGGTAAACCAGGCATCATTAAGTCCCTTGGTTCTGGAAATACAAAGGCTAACAGCAGCAGTGACCACAGCGTATTGATTCCTGAAGGGGACTTACACAAATCAAAATAATGTTAGCTAATTTGTTAATTTTCAGAGAATGAGATTTGGGGTCTGGCAGACCTGAGTGCTAGTCCCAGTCTGGCCACATACTAGCCATAACCTTGGGCTTTACCTCTCAAAACTTCTTTCCGTATTTGTAAAATGGGGATAACAGTAGTGATGGTTAATGAGGAAATACGCGTAGAGTGTTAGCCCATTGCCTGGCGTGAAAAGTCTTAGCTATTGCTTTAAAAATTCCTGTGCCATGTGATGTCCAAAAAGGGTCTGGCCCTGCCCTATTTATGTGAGAAATGATCTCTTTCTAATCAGTATGTAAAAATGAAAATCTTGGTAAATGTTGATGATAAATACCTGAAACAATCAGATAGTACACAAGATTTTTTTTATGGAGATTATTCTGCTACACTATTCTATATCGTGCTACAAGAAACACATGTTACGAGAAAGTGACAACTGACAAACTATTACATCTTTCATAATACAGACATTATAACTGGTAACAGATACACAATATGTATTATTCCATTCTCCTTACTCTGTGTCATTTCAAAGTATAATTGATGCAGAAGACTTTAAAAAGTTATTTGGGTTCTCATGTATTAAATTAACCCACCTGTAGTTTATAGAAAGAAAGGCAGCACAAGAAGTATCTGTGCACTTTGCTAATTTCCCCTCTTTAGAGAGCCTCTGTAACTTCTCTTGTTCCAAGTAGCTATCTACACTTGATCATACCTTCTATAAGGAAAATGGGCTTCTAAACTCAGATGGCTGTTTAGGCCGAGGCATAGTTAAAAGCTGCATTACCTTGCTATTGACATCCTTCTTAAAAATACTGTGTGATCTGTGTGGAATTTTGCCTAAAACAAATGTTCAGCCTTTTGAGAAAATTGGTAATATCTACGAGTATTTTAAAACCAGAGTTCGGAGTCACCTTCAGCAATTACTAGACGTGTATATTGTGCCAGGCACTGTTATGGACTCAGAAGTTAAAGACTCAGCCCCTTCCTTGAAATAATTTATAAACTGTTTAGGTAAAAGGAACAGGTATAGAAAAACTTCAAAGACCATCTATAATAAGTGCTTTGAATGGAAATTCAGGTAGATATAGTGAGAGAGCAGTTTCAAAGAAGCCTTTTTCCGATTGGGGCTTGAATGAGAGGGCTTTGAAGGATGACTGGCATGTAAATAAATTGGGAGAATATTTCAGAAAGAGGAAACAGTGGGCAGAGGAATAGAGGTAGACTATGAAATTGTAGCTCTGGCATAGAGGACAGTATGAGGAAAAGGCAAAAATTTGTGACTAAAGCAGAGTCAGAGAATAATGGAAAGTTGGCTTAAGCTACACTGGGGAGGACTTTAAATGCTAATTAAAGAACTTGGGGAGTATTCTATTAGGTGGCCCTTGAAGATTTTGGAGTAGGATGTTGCCAAGAACAATGCATTTGAAGTACTTGGTAGTGAAGCAGAATGGATTAGAAGGGGAATATCAGTATTACTCAGCCAGAAAATTAAAAACTATTCAGTATGTAGTTCATTATATTTTGATTTTGTGTGTGTGTGTGTGTGTAAGGAAGACTAGCCCTGAGCTAACATCCATTGCCAATCCTCTTTTTTTGCTGAGGAAGATTGGCACTGGGCTAACATCCATGCCCATCTTCCTCTACTTTATACGGGGCGCCACCACAGTGTGGCTCCACAAGTGGTGCATCTGTTCACACCTGGGATCTGGGCCTGCGAACTGCTTTGCTGCCTGGCTGGCTCCTGTTATATTTTGTGTTGAGGCTATATCCTTGGTCTTAAGGATATAGAAGGCTGCTGCATGCAGTAGTGTCATCCCTCTACCACCTAAACAAGGACTGCTGCCTTGAAGTAGCAATAGTCGCCACAGACTTGTACCTAGGGAGAATTGGCTAGGGTCCAGACCCTCATAAAATTCCATGTTACAGGCCTGCCCTGAAGGGCTCCTCATAATACGTTACAACTCTGTTTTACACTTTGCAGAGTCATGGAATAATACTTAAACTGTTTGTTTTAAACAAAAACAAACTTCCCAGGTGCATTAATAACATGTTTTAAAGTTTTATTTAAAACTTGCCTGAAAGGTAGCAGCAGCTTTTAAGGAAACAAAAGATTCTCTCTTGGCAAAAAGTAATTGGGCCCCTCCCTGGACTGCTCATTCAAGTCTATCAAGTGTTTTATAAGAAATGCTATCTTTTTTCCCAGAAGGAGCAGCTGATCATCATATCAGACCACTATGTTCTGCTCAGGTTTAAAAGAGTTTTTCTTTTTCAAAATGTATATATTCCAGAACATTAAGTCTTAAGGTAGTCCATCCCTCTGCCATTTAGGAAGAATAGTTCTAAAATGTAATCTCAAAACTCTCCAGAGGGGGAAAAGATCACAACTACTTTTTAAATTTTATGAGAGGTGGTATAGTAGTGTTTAAGACCACGGACTGGAGTTTGCTTTGCTGCTTACTAGCTATGTAATATTGAGCAAGTTACTTAATCATTCTGTGCCTCAGTTTCTTTATTTGTACAATAATAGGACCTGCCTGATAGGGCTCTTAAGAGGGTTAAATGATGTGTAAAACCCCGACGTTGTCTGGCACATAGTAAGTGTTATATATACTAATCATTATGATATTTCTGGGGTTTTTTTTTTGTGAATTCCTGTAGGTCCTACTTAGCTAACCTGTAAACACAATTGATAGTTTCACTTGTGTGTGTATGCTTTGCATTTTTATAAGTCTTTTGGTTACAGAGGATTAGCATAAAAATCGTAAATATAAGATGCTCACAACCAGTACTTCAGTAGAGAAGAAGTAAGTGCTATCAGGCACCTTTCATCTCTTTGGTTTACACTGTCTCCTACTTTTGTATCCTTGGTTTCACCCTTGTAAAATATTTTCCCCATTAGTAACCAGTGTGGCAGTAGGATTTGTGTGTTTATGTAGTGAACAAAAATATTCTACTTTAAATATTTTTGTCTTGAATTAATTTTTCCACTCATGTACTCAGTATTATTTGTTATTGTTGTTCAGAGCAGCAACGTTCTTCTTAACAAGTACCAAGGAGAAAAAAGTGGTGGAGTGGAAAGGGGACTGGCCTGGGATCCCAGGGTTGCTACCATGCACAAAGTCAAAAGATGTGGATTTGAATGCTGACTTGAATGTTTATTAACATTATGCCCTTGAACAAGTTATTTAGCCTCTTGGAACCTCAACTTTTTCATCAACAAAATGGGGATATTAATAAGTACCTTATAGGGTTGCTTTGTTTGATCTAAATAACCTTATATAAGACACCAGTAACAGTGCCTGGGACATAATAGATACTCAGTACGTATTAGTTCCCCTCTCTGAACCAGCCCCCTTGCTCTTCCTGCCATATTTCTAAGCAGTAACCAGCAATGCAACATCAAACAAATCACTTTTCTTCTCTAGACCTCTCAGTGTCCTGAACCCTGCTCTAAGTCATCCTTTCATTTATCTTTGCTCAGCTTCATCTTCGATCCTCCTGATATCCCCACTAACCCTTTTCACTGAGAGCATTAAGAAATTCTCTCACCTTCCTCCCCTCTGGCCCCCACTTCTAGACTTACCTTCATCTGCATCAGTCATTTCTTCTGATCTTGGGTACCCTCCTCCTGTTGAACACCAGTCAACCCCTGTGCTCTGGATTCCTTCATTTCTTGCCACCTAATCTATCAGCTATTTGCTCTCACCTGTAATTTTGCACTCTCTCTCTCTTGCTACAGGCTTCTCATATTCAAGACTCTTCTACTTATAAGAAATCCCTTCCTCGCTTCTTCATCCTTCCTCTAGTTATTGCTCTATTTTTCTTTCTCCCTGGCCTAGGAGAAAAAAAGTGTACATGTTATCTCCACATCTTCCGCCTATTCACTCAACCCACAGGTTTCTATTCCTATCACACTACTGAAATGACCATAGTAAAGGACATAATTCAATGGACATAGTTCAGTTTTTCAGCCCATATCTTACTTGACTCCTCTATGATTTTTAACACCGTGAATCTTCCCTTGACACCTTTCTTTTGGTTCTCCTTCCAATCTGGCCATTCTTTCTTGGTTACTGTCACTGAATTCACTTCCTCTGTCTCTTAAATGTTGGTGTTTTCCAGCATTCTGTGCTCACTCTCTTTCCTTCTTACTCTCTTCCTTTCTCTTGGGGCGATCTCATGTACCCTCATGGTTTTTTACTCTCATCTGTATACTGATGTTCTCTTCTCTCTCTGCCATACTTCTTGCCTGATCTCCAGAACTATATATTCAGTTGTGTGTTGGACATTTCTACCGCTTTATTCCACATGTCCATCAGTGAACTGAATTCTCTCTCTCGTTTCCTTCCCCCTGCTCTGGACGCCCCCTCTCTATAAGCCTGCACTTTCTCCTAAATTCCCTGACTTTGTTGGTGGAACTGCTCTCCATCCCATTAACCAAACATGAAACCCGGGTAAATCCGTAACACAGCTCCTTCCTTTCTCCACATCCAGCCAGGAACATCTGAGCAGAGAACTGAATGACAAGGAGCCAGCCCTGTGAAGATCTAGGGGAAGATCTATGGCAGAGATGAGACTGTGCCTTAACACAGTACTCTCATAGTACCGTCCTCTGACCAAACTGGCCCAGATTTGCGTGATTGCTAATGCAGTGATGTTGAGAGGATTATTTGCATAGGAAAGCACTTAAACAGATCAAATAACAAAATACATCATTTTAGGCTTGACACAAGACTGTTTTCACTGACAGTATTCTGAAACAAAAAGCTCTGAGAATGTCACTTAAAAATGGATCTTGGGTTCAGTAAAGCTCTTCAAATTCCTTTTTTGTTCTTCCTCTTAGTTCTTGGGAGGGGGAGGCCAGCAGGGGAGATGGGCATGTGGGGTGGTGGGCACAGAAGTTCCCTAACTTAACTGAAGCCCTTCTGCCTCTTTGCCTTGTTTTGAAGACATTTGGAATTGGGATTAACACCACAACCATCTCTTCTTAAAAATGTATGTAATTTTATATCCCATATATTTTGTTATTAAATATGTCTTTGGTAGAGAAGGAGAAGGCAGCATTTGGTCTTTTTAATATTCAGTTTTACGTGGTTTATATCCTGATTTTAAAAATTAGCAAACTTGTAATCTTATATAATCTATATAACTAAAAAGATTGACTTATTTTTATAATCTGAATTTGTGCAGGATTGGGACTAGATTACACAAAAACAGAATTGATTGCTGGAAGCAAAAGCTCTCTGTTTACCACAGGCAAACAGCTCTTTCCACCAGAAAGGATAAACATGATTTTCTGCCTGGGCTCCCTAGCTGGTTCCTGGCACATGGTATGATGTCGAGTACCATGGCTGCATGAACACTGGTTTACAAGCACCCTGGCAGCAGAACCCCTGTTACATATATCTTTGTATCGCCCACAGCACCTGGTGGTGTCTTGCACACAAAAGGCCTCCAGTAAATACTGGTGGATGACTCAAGGCTGTCTCTCTGCACAGGTGAGTACCTGAGTTCAGTGACACCAGGTGCATTTCAGCTACTGGAACTGCAGTAGCTAGGCTGGGGCTATGGGTTCCTGTGGCTTCTTAATTCTTTTGATCTCCCATCATTTACATAGTCTCCCTTTCAGAACCCCCCCCTTCGCGCTCTCTGCCTTGAATACTGATTTCCTCTCTGCTTTCCCCACTCTGTCTCTCCCAACAATTCAGGGCTATTTTTACAGTCTACTAATTCTCTGAGAATGAGGTGCCTCTTCTGGGAGGCACTGCCGTACTCAGTGGCACCACAAATAGGTTTTTATTGACTGATCTCTAGGCTCTCCAAGTCATTTTGCCCGCACACTGATTGTGAGGCACCGTCTGTTTGTCTTGATGGATTAATGAATTGACAGCTCATAAATGTAGCTGACATTTAAATGAGATCCAAATCACAGTAAGGACAGGATAATGGTCTCCTTTGCCAGAGATGGAAGGACACTTATTTTTATAGCTCTGGGAGAAAAATAGATTATGCAAATGGACACTTCACCCAAATTGGTGGCCCTGAGTTACTCTCCCTATTCTGATGCTTTTGCGCAGGGACAGGAACCTGCCTGCCCTGTTTCAGGGAAAACAGGAAAAGGAAGATTATCTCCCTGACCCAAGTTGACTCGGTGAGTCAGCAGTCAAGTGCTAGCCATCAAAGTCCTTCTTGCTACTTTGCTTTGTGAGGGTCAAAGAGTTTTTCAAGGATGGTGAATGTTAAAATAACTACAAAAAAAGTAAGCTAATAACCTTGGCCTGTTGCCAAGTGTGATATGGCTGATCAGAGGGAAATTATGGACAGTGAGACAGCTAAGTGTTAAGTGTACTTAACAGATTGTAATTTCTCTAGAAATTGGGTGGGCTCTTAAGGGCAGTTCACCAATAGTATTAAAAGACCTATTACCACTTCTGGCTAATTTACAGTTAGCTGGGATCTGGAATCCTTGTGATCCATGGGCTATAGTGAGTAAGTTGTCCCTCGCCTCCCCCTTACCTGCTAGTATCTTACACCAGAAGCAAGTGGAACCACATGCAGCCACCCAAACGGCCTGCTGTACAACCAGCATATGCTCAGGGCCTACCATTCTCTAGGCACACTACTACGCACTGGACATACTCACGTGTCTCTGATCATTAAAACAGCTCTATCAAGTAAATACTATTATCCCTATTTTACACATGAGGAAACTGAGGTTACGCATGGTTAAGTAACTTGCTTAGGTTTCCATAAGAGGCAGAGGCAGGATATAAACCCAGTCCTGTTTAGCTCATGCTCTTTCTGGAACATTCTGTTGCTTCTCTGTGCTTTCTTTTCCCTGCCTGTGCCTGTTCTCTCTCTCTTACCTTCCGTTTCCCCTGTCAGAGTCCTTATCAATCACAACTTTTGTTTTGAAATATATATATGTATTCACAAACATGTACTTTCATATCTATATATTTATATTTGTAGATATTATAGATATTTATAGATATAAATAGATAAATAAAATGAGGAAAGCTATACCCCTCAAATGTCAATGGTGATTTTATCTGAATAGTAGAATAACTTGTGATTTTCATTTTTTTCTTTGTGTTTTTCTGTAATTATCAAACTAAATTTATATTATTATTGTGATCAGAAAAAATTTTTAATCTTTCACATCCTGTCAAGTTTATATGCCACTACCTTTGTGGATAAAATCTTTTCTGTTCTCCAAGCTGTTCTCTTCCTCTTTTGAAACACACTCCCTTTCCCCAGCACTTTGTATTTTCTTGGGTCGTATCTAGCATTTTGCTTTGTATTCTGTGTAATCTCAGTTTCCCAGGGCCCACAAACTCAGAGGGCAAGAGTCAGGGAGGCACAGCTAACAATAAAAATGGTAACAGAATAGTTGTTAACTCCAGTCTGCCCCCCTTCATGAAATCTAGGATCTTCCTGCTGGATCTGCCATATCCTAGACTTGTGTCTCTTCCCATTCCTGTGGTCTTGGCTGTGTCTCTTCCACATTGCTGTTCCCATGACTTGAGTCAACATCATGCTCACTCTGGTGTTTGTGTGTGATGCTGTCGCCTCTCCCATTACTTGGTACTAAGCTAGGCCCCATTATTCCGTCAGTGCCCACACAGTCCAGGCTGTGCCTCCACTCTTCTTCAGTTTGCTGAAGTGGGAGAAGGCTTATCTCCTCCTACCCAGGTTGTAAACTTTTTTAAAGTTTTCTCTTCCCCTTGTTTTCTTAATCCCTGATAAAATCTATTGTGTGACAACTCTTATGTTTTGAGTTTTCTGTTTCTTATAGCATCCCCCTCCCTGCTCCCTTGCCAAGAGGAACTTGAATTAAGCTAGGTTAGGAGTCAGAGTCATCTGGTCCAGTCCTTCCCTCTCCTCAGTCAAGGTCCCCAAATAGAAGGGTACACAACTCCTCTCTCTCTCGTCTGGGAGATGAAGGTGTGATTTCATTCTATAACTTATTCAAGTGTCTCTCTCCTGCGCAGCCTGTTAACCTTCATCTCACCAGTCATTCTCTTTCCAGGGAGGCCTGGAAACTGGAAGCTTATGGCGTGCTCTGACATGCCCAATGGTTGAGTGGACAAGCAGAACCAATCCTCTTTGGGCTATCAGTCCACTGTGTCCTCTTCTAAGCCTCTCCATTAACTTCTAAGACCCCTAGAGAGGAGCAGAGCACCATTCAGCTTTGTACATACTGAAGCAACTAGAACAACTACTTGCATAGGATGGCAAGAACTCCATAAACTTTTGCAGGATAAATTACTAAAATCTGTTGAATTTTGTGCTCTGCTTTTCTTCCTCAACATTATTGCAGCAAACAATCAAATAAATGTAATTAGTCCCACTTTGCTCTGTGCTAAGTATACCACACTGATTCTGATTCTGTGACTTATCTGAGTTTTAAAACATTGAGATATAATTCGCATACCATAAAATTCACCCTTTTAAAGTACACAATTCAGTGGTTTTTAATATATTCACAAAGATGTACAATCATCACCATTCTCTAATTTCAGAATAACATTTTCATCATGCCAAATATGGGTGACACCCATTAACTATCACTCCCTATTGCCCTTGTGCCCTTGACAGCAACCACTAATCTATTTTCTTTCTCTATGGATTTGCGTGTTCTGGACATTTTATAAAAATGGAATCATATAATATATGGACTTCTGTATCTGGTTTCTTTCACTTAGCACAATGTTTTCAAGATTCATCCATGTTGTAGCATGTATAGGTGTTTCATTCCTTTTTAATGGCTAAATAATATTCTACTTCATGGATATACCACATTTTGTTTATCCATTCCTCAATTGATGGGCATTTGAATTACTTCTACTTTTTGGCTATTATGAATAAAGTTACTGGGAACACTCATGTGTATGTTTTTTCTAGGGACATATGATTTCAATTTTCTTGGGTATGTACTCAGGTGGATCATATATTAACTCTGTTTAACTTTTTCAGGAACTGCCAAATTGTTTTCTAAAGTAGCTGTACCGTTTTACACTCCCAGCAGCAATGTATGAGGGTTTCACTTTTTCCAGATCTTCACCAACACATGTTATTGTTCATCTTTTTGATTATAGATATCCCAGTGGGTGTGAAGTGGTATCTCATTGTGGTTTGGATTTGCATTTATTTCCCTGATGGCTAATAATGTGGAGGATCTTCTCATGTGCTCACTGGTCATTTAATGTTTCTTTGGAAAAATGTCTATCCAGTTTATTGCATGTTTTTATCATGATAAGGTGTTGAAGAATGTCAGATGCTTTTTCTGCATCTACTAAGATGATCATATGGTTTATATCCTTTATTCTAGTAATATGGTGTATTACATTGGTTGATTTTTGGATGTTGAACCAACCTTGCATTCCTGGGGAAAAAACCCAATTGATCATGGTGTATAATCCTTTTTGTATGTCATGGATTTGGTTTGCTAGTATTTTGTTGAATTTTTTTGTGTATGTTTGATCATATCCACAAGGCTTTTGTTTTTTTTTTTTCTGCTGAGGAAGGTTTGCCGTGAGCTAACATCTGTGCCAGTCTTCCTCTATTTCGTGTGTGGATCGCCACCACAGCATGCCCGCTGACAAGTGGTATAGGTCCACGCCCAGCAACTGAACCCGGGCCGCTGAAGTGGAGTGTGCCAAACTTAACCACTAGGCCACGGGGCCAGCCCCCAGAAGGGAAATTGATTCATGGTTTTCTTGTAATGTCTTTGTTGGGTTTTAGTATTACAGTAATAATGGCCTCATAGAATGAGTTGGGAAGTGTTCCTTCCTATTCTGCTTTTTGTTAGATTTTTAAGAGGATTACTGGTAATTCTTCTTTAAATGTTTGGTGGAATTCACCAGTGAATTTACTGAGCTATTCTTTGTGGGAAGTTTTTTGATTCCTAATTTAATCTCTTTATTTATTATAAATCTATCCCGATTTTCTATTTCCTTCTAAGACAGTTTTGGAGGTTTGTCTTTCTGGAAATTTGTCCATTTCATCTAATTATCTAATTTGTTGGCATACAATTGTTCATCACATTCCTTTATAATCCTTTTTGTTTCCTTCTTATAATTTTTTTTATAATTCCTCTTTTATTCCTGATTTTAGTAATTTGAGTCATCTCCCTTTTTTCCCTAGTTAGTCTGGCTAAAGCCCTGTCAATTTTATTGATCTTTTCAAAGAACAACTTTTGTTTTTTTTAAATTTTCTTTATTATATTCTATTTTCTTTACTCTATTCTCTCTTTATTGTATTTCTATTCTATCATTTATTTCTTCTCTAATATTTATTTTGTCTTCTGCTTGCTTTGGGTTTAGTTTGCTCTACTTTTTCTAGGGCCTTAAGGTGGAAGCTTAATTCATTGATTTGAGATCTTTTCTCTTTTTTAACATAGTTATTCATAGCTATACATTTCCTTCTGAGCATTGCTTTCACTGCATCCTATAAGTTTTGTGTCTTTTGTTTTTGTTTTCATTCTTCTCAAAGTATTTTATAGTTTCCTGTGTGATTTCTCCTTTGACCCATTGCTTATTCAGGAGTGTGTTGTTTTAATTTCCACATAATTGTGAATTCTCCAAATTTCCTTCTGTTATTGATTTAATTTAATTCCATTGTGGTCAGAGAACATACTTTGTATGATTTCAGTTCTTTTAAATTTATTGAGACTTGTTTTATGGCCTAATGTATGGTCTGTCCTGGAGAATGCTTAGTGTACACTTGAGAAGAATGTGTGTTCTGCTGCCATTGAGTGGAGTGTTCTACTTATCTGAGTTTTTAGGTATTCACTTTTCACCTGGTAAAACACTATTCATCCTTTGAATCTCAGGTCCAAAGGATTTCATCTGTCAAGTCTTTCTTAGTCCATCTCACCAGCTAAAATGTACAGTTTCCTTGTTTGAACTTCCGTCACCTATAACCGTGATATATGGGTATGCCATCACGCATAACTGTGTTATAGCCTTCATTACAAGTCAATCTTTCTAAACTCTGATGTTATGGTTTCTTTTGTGCAGGGACCATGTCTTGACTATATTTCCATATCCCTGAAACCTTACTTCTAGTAGTAACTTGAAAGCTTGCCATTGAAAGGATGAAAGAAGGTGGTGGTTATTGAACACCTCTTAAATGTTGAGCCCTGGGCCATATACTGTAGAGACTAGAGCAGGAGAAGAAAGGCAGTGCACTCTGCCTGTGGGGAACCTGCAGCTTAGTTAAGAAGACAATATATCTCCACGAGAAACCTTTAACCCAGGATCTGACCAAGTGCCAAGATGAGGGCTCTAGGAATTTGGGGTTGTCCACTTTGTCTCTCTCTCCATGCATGGCAAAGAGACTCATAAGAGTTGTGAGGTTGGAACACCCCTCAGGACTCCTGATTTCCAGCCATCAGTCCATGTAGAATCCTTTGGCAGCTTGTCATCTAGCCTCCCCTTAGACACTGTCACCCTCAGGGAGAAGCCCCAACACTCCCTACTCAGGACTTGATGTTAGTTCTTTGCCAACTTCGGGCAGTGAGGGAAAATCAAATTACTTTTTAGCTGTCATACACTCTTCAACCTATCCCATAAAAGAAACTATAAGCCAGAAAGAATGTGAAAGTCAGCAAGGAAAGGAAAGAGCTCTAGTCATAAGCTTTACTTTTTATTTATTTGTTTATTTATTTATTTGTGAGGAAGACCAGCCCTGAGCTAGCATCCGTTGCCAATCCTTCTCTTTTTTGCTGAGCAAGACTGGTCCTGGGCTAACATCTGTGCCCATCTTCCTCTACTTTCTATGGGACGCCGTCACAGCATGGCTGATAAGCAGTGCATCGGCCAGCGCCCAGGATCCGAACCCATGAACCTTGGGCTGCCAAAGCGCGAACTTGACCACTATGCCACCGGGCTGGCCCCTCTAGTCATAAGCTTTAATCTCTGGGATAGGTCAAAGGATACTTACATTACATTTTGATGTCAGGTAAGGAAAGTCAGATCAAGTTCATCCTGAGAGGGTCACTTCTGGGGGAACCAAAATGAATCGTTTTCTGAGACCTATTATTCTCCGAGAGCCTACCTATATGTGAAGGCTCTGGGAAGGTCTGAGGGTATGAGATTTGGAGAGGTAAATTCATCCCACATATCAGTTAGACATTTTATTCTATCTAATTCAGGATAAAGACATGATTTCTGGGGCTAATCAAGGTATTCCTGGAGATTTCTTGTCAGGAATACAGTGTGATGAAGGTTTTCAAGCCAGAATGTAGACTCTCTTCTCTAGTAATCTCTGAAAATATAATTATATTAGAAAATAAAATTGTATTATGAAGTGTAATACCTGCAATTTTGATGGTGCACATTAAATAAAACAGGAGGATAATACAAGGGCTGGATCACAGTTGTATATAATAGTGGACTAAATGAGTGGTATCTTTATCACAATCATCATGGTCATGTTTATTGACAGCCAGTCAGAACACCACTGGGCAGAACACTCCTAGGAGAGGGGAACATCAAGCCATCTGATGTTGGAAAATTAGAGAAGGGACAGAGCAGGTCTCCTGGTGGATAACAGATTTGAGCAGGGTGGAAGAATGGGCGAGCTTTGGATGGAGAAAAAGGGAGAAGAGATGAGGGTCAACCAGAGGGCCACAGAGGTTGGAATGTATAAGATATACTATTTGATCAATGCAAAGTACCCAGAAGGCTGCAAACCTGGGCTTTGGTAGAGTCAAGGCACAGGAAAATTGCTGTCCATGTGTCCACAAAGGTGTGTCAGGACTCTTACAGTTTTTGAACAAGAAGATTAGCTCGCTACGTGCAAATAAATCATCCACATGACTCTTTGTGCTCTAGGCAATAGCCCTTATTAAGTTGATGACTAAGGCAATCCATCTATGACTTATCAGACATTCTCTTCCAAGGAGGTCAGGGGAGAAGATGGGAGTGGTGGGCTAGGAATAATGGGCAATTCTGGGTGGGCCAGAGTGAGTCACCTTCCCCAGTGCAAATACCAGGAGATCAGGCCAAGGGCTTTGCCTCTGCTGCTCATTCTCTTCACCTTTTCCTCAAATCCTGGCTCTGTCAGCTCTCTCATGCTTTGACTTTTATGATAGGGCACTGGAATTGGAACAGCTCTAACTTGATAGATGGGGACCATGAAGCCCAGAAGGGAGAAGGGACTTGCCCATATTCCTACAGCATGCCAATTTCAGAGTTGGGACTAGGAGAAGGGCCTCTGGACTACCAGCCCGTTGTACTCTGTCTTTCACCATGTGGCTTTCCTGCTTGAGTCTTTTTCCCATTGTACCAACTGGGAGGCAAAAAAGGACACCAAATGGGACATGGTGGAAATTTGAGGGGGTTGTTGCTCAATGGTAAAGTGCCCCAGGAAATATGGAGAAGCAGGAGGAGGTTGGGGGCAGAGGCTCATCTTCCATGACCCTATTCTCAAGAGAAAATCCAGTTTCAGGTCACATCTTCTAAAACTTAAACTTACAAACTCTGTGACTCTTTCATAGATCTCTAATATTTTACTAAACAAATACTGGGACCTCTTTTCAAATTTTTGGTTTTAGTACCCCTTTTTCAATAGCTTTTTTAAAGTTTCTTGACTTAGAACAAGGCCTGTACTTCTCTCCCCTGATGAATGTGATGAGGTCTCATATTTCCTGCCTGAGTGTCCCAAGGCCTCTTCTACGACCACAAGGCAATTGTGGAGGGGGCCTTAGGTTGTAATTATGTATCAAAGGAAATGTGTAATTTCCATGTGTAAAGAATTGGAGGTACTGGTCTCTGACCTCTGGCTGATAAACACTCCCCTCTTTCCTTCTGCATTGCAGTCCCTCCAAGTGATAAAATCTTGCTTTTAGTTTTTGCCTGTAACCCCTTCCCCCAATAATTTGACATAGTCTACAGAATATGGAGCAACAGACTCCAAGAAGAGCAGAGGTATAATGCAGGATGAACATGCTCACCTGGTGAGATCCCTTAATGTCTTACTCTTGTGTCCTTCTTCCTTGCCTTCCACTCCTTGTGATGCTGTATCTAAGTTCTGTCCTGGACTGGCTTTCTTTTCAGAAAGGGCTTGTTGCTTCAGGCAAGAATCATAAACTAAACCTGTTGGTCTGTTTGCTGTCTGTCTGGCCTCTGCTGTACCCCTCCCCTCGCAGACCTCTCAAAATCGGGTGTACTCTATTTCCCCTTGGGCTAGATCAGTATTCTATGGATGCTCCTGTCTGGGTTAGGAAGGGAACTCCAACCTCCCCTGAGTCAGCTAATTTTAAACATTTTGGTCCCTCTTCTGTATAATTTGGGATTAGTGTACCAGAGATGACCCAGAACTTCCGAGACTGATCCTGGGACCATAATTTCCTGAAATTGTTAAGGCAAAAAAATAAAATAGGAAACTCGCATCATGGCCAGATTGAGTCAGAGATCCATGAGAAAACGAGGCTTAAAAAGTAAAATGCCAAATCTTTAATTGCCACCCGGGAGAAGTTGAAAAACCTTGTTAAAGATATTGGTAAAATTCTTTTCTGGGAAGTCTTTTATGTACCTGTAAGAAGCCCCTGATAGCAAAAGACCAAGCCCTCCTACCTTTAGAGGAGGTGTGGCAGTTGTCACTTAATGCCTCCTTGTTCCAAACCCACCCTTCATTGCTTTTCTTGTGATATTAGAACATTTCTTCCTTGCCAGCAGTCTCCTTGTTAAGCTTTATCAGTAGCGGGTGCTGGAGAGCAAATTTCATTCACATGTGCAGGTGGTTTCCTGCCCTCTAGCTTCTGTCTACTAGTACCCTAGTACTAGTAGGGGAGTCCTGCTTGCCAGGCAAGGCCCCTAGTTTCCTGCCTGCCAGCATCAGCTGCTGACTGTGTACCAGCTCTGGCCTGGGCAACCCAGTGAACTTCTTTGCCATCCAGTGACTGCAATTATACCCTCTTCAGTGAGGTCTGTCCCAGCCTTAGGGAGGGGCTCCCTCCCCTTCCAAGTTCCTTCTTTCAGTACTCTCCTTCTGCCTTAGGGTATTAGAATTCTCTTTTATTAACTTGTAATAGTTTCCTTTAAATAGTTAATAATTCTTTATATTAAACTTTCCCGGTTCAAATTACCGTGGTCACTGTCTCCTGACTATCCTTTCCTGGGCCATGATGTTGAAAATGCAATTATTAGTAAACACAATACCCTATTAGGTCTAGGTTTTGATAAATTCAAAATCAACTGAACGTGTGAAAATACGTGTCCTAATATTATTAGAAATTATACAAAATGAGTCAGAACCAGTTTATTCAGCCAGAAATCATATCTATAAATTTTGTACTTAGAATTGATATTAAATTAGTGTGGTTTAATGAAACTCTTACAAAACTTTGGAGATGAGATTTCTGGAATAAGAAAGCAGATTCTCCCTTTTCCTCTAGTAGCATTGGCACCAAGAACAGTCTGATGGAAGAAAGCCTTCATTTTTTAAGACCTTAGGACCATTAACTGTTAGAAATCCAATGCCATCAAATTGGAAAGAACTGCACCAGTCCATTTATCAGATTAAGGAACTCCATTGCCACACACAAAATGCATGACTGTGAGTGACTCTAGACCACTACTGTCCAATGGAAATAGCTGATGAGCCACAAATGTAATTTAAAATTTTCTAGTAGTAATATTAAAAAAGTAAAGAGAAACAGATGAAATTAATCTTAATAGTATGTTGGGGCCCCAATATAGAAAAGGCTGCCTGGACACTAGCAAGTTGCTATCCTGTCCTGTCTATTTATAGCCCCACCAAGATGGGCAGCCTGTGGTCCCCAGGTCCCTCCTTCCTCCCTCTGCCCATCAGAGCCGGCATCTTAGGGCACAATTGGATGAAGGAGCGTGAGATAATAAAAAATGCTAGGCATGCACCTGGGTTTTCCAATTTGTTGGTTTTTCATTGTGTGCACTGCCTTTTTTCTGCCACTGGTAATGCGGGGAAGCACTCTATAAGAGATGATCCCAGCATTAGGAGCTGTCCACTGGGTCTGAGTTGTTATGCTTATATTCTGGGTAGCCTGAGGTGACCCCTACTGGAGAGCACATGCTACCACAGTCAGAAGAACAAAATGCATTCCTCCCCAGGAAAAGATAGACTCATTTCTAAACTCAGACTAATGTTCTCATTTTATAGGACAATTTTTCCAGCATGTGTATAAATTACAAACCACACATTCTTTCCAACCTCCAAAACTCTGGTGAGATAGAAGCAAAACTATGGCACAAAGGAAAACTAAATAAAATTTTACAAGCAGGCTTTACATGGCTTGAAGCCCTTCCAAGGATCAAGATGAACTCTAATCTATAATCCTACAATCCACCAGATCTCGGGACTCAAGCCATATCAACATTGTTATATAGTTGGCATTTCAGTATTGTCACTCCAACCCTGAGAGCTTTCTTACTTGTCTGTCGCTGTCTTAGTGTCAAGTACTCACTTATGTCCTGGGTTCCTTTGCAGCCCAGGCCACCCTAGACTTCATACAGCATATATGGTCCAGCAGGATATAGTGTCTATGAAAATGAATTTCAAGAAAGAACTCAGTTGGAAAGAGCCCTATGACATTTTCTTGACCATCCCCATGACTCTGGGGCTCTAGACCATCCTTGAGGATACAAGAGTGACAAGCCACAACTACATCAAAACTGATAGCAAACAAGGTAAATCTGGATACAATTCATAGAGACACCAAAGCCCAGTGGCAGTTTTAACCTAGAAAGGAAAGGGGGTTACTGTGTGTCATTCAAGATGGTCTGAATGAAGACCACAAAGAAGTTTTGTCAGACTATATGGAGATGCCAGATAAAGAACCTCAGATCTGGTATGTGAAATGGGAGACTGCTGGGCTAATACTATAGGATTCTTAAGTCCTCACCTTGCTTACCACCGCAGTTTACTGCTACATATCAGAAGGTCCTTCTTCTCAGCCCCTTTCCACATAGCTCTCTCCTTCAAATATCTTTTGCAGTGGTGACCCATGACCACTGAATAGTTGATGCACAACAGACTTGAGCGTTGTTTCTAAAGTTCTCTGATTGCTGCATATTCCACCTTTGGGACACAATGTGCTAGATGCTGTAAAAATTTCCCCCACTTAAGGACTACCCAAGACATGCATCCTCCCTAACATAATGTGTGTATTGGTCAGCTGCTTTGGAATATAGAGAACTCCTCACCTCTAGGAACATTGGTTTTATGTCCTTTTTCTAGCTCTAATCCTTGGAACTGAGGTTTTTGAACTTGAGAGGCCCATTGTAATACCTGTGTGGATTCTAGAAAAAGGCCTAATGCAACTTGGGATGCCACTGGGGCTCCACAAACTGAGGAGTCATCTCTTGCCTCTGTAAAGGAAGAATAAAATAGCTCATGAACTATGGCTCAAGGTAGATAGAAAAAGATACCCATAAAATTAAAGAAGTAACTCATGTTCTTCGTAAGAGAGGAGTAATCTTTCAGGTGGTTCAGGTAGATCCTGGACAATTATTAAAAGTTATTAATTACAAATTATTAGTTACAAATTATTGCAAGTAAATAACCTGATTGCAAGATGAACTCTCTATGTATTTGTTATTGCTACTTAGGGTTTGCTTGTCATGTTACATTAAACAAGCCTCTCTCCCAATTCTTAATTTTTTGAAAGGCCAAACAAATGAGCCTCTGAGGAGCAAAGAAACAAAGCCAAGACTATGTGAAGTTTTGGCCTAAAAGGGCATATTTACAGCCTACTAAACGTATACTGTAGATGGTACATCTATCAGAGAGGATACAAAGAGGAAAGCAGCGCCCATCATCCCCAAGACTTCGTGTCAATTATTCTGAAAGATAAACTCTGAATTAGCAGAAATCCTTAACTTAAGGTGAGGACTTAAGAGTCCTATGCACAGAAACTGTGACCCTCCTTACATATCTTCAGTGTTTTACTAGACATAAACTATGACCTCTTTCAAAATGAACATTATCACAGCCCCCTTTTTTAAAATTGATGTCTTAATAGTTAATAACTGTGAAATTTTAGTTGTACATTATTGTTTGTCAGTCACCGTATAAATGCATCCCTTCACCCCTTGTGCCCACCCCTTATCCTTCTCGCCTCTGGTAACCATCAAACAGTTCTCTCTGTCCATATGTTAGTTTATATTCCACATATGAGTGAAATCATGTGATGTTTGTCTTTCTCTCTCTGGCTTATTTTGCTTAACATAATACCCTCCAGGTCCATCCATGTTATTGCAAATGGGATGATTTTGTCTTTTTTATGGCTGAGTAGTATTCCATTGTGTATATATATACCACATCTTCTTTATCCAGTCATCAGTCGAGGGACACTTGGGTTGCTTCTGCTTCTTGGCTATAGAGAATAATGCTGCAATGAACATAGGGGTACATAAACCTCTTTGGATTGTTGATTTCAGGTTCGTTGGATACATAACCAGTAGTGGGATAGCTGGATCATAACGTATTTCTATTTTTAATTTTTTGAGGAATCTCCATACTGCTTTCCATAGAGGCTGCACCAGTTTGCATTCCCACCAGCAGGGAATTAAGGTTCCCATTTCTCTACAACCTCTCCAACATTTGTTGTTTTTTGTCATGGTGATTATAACCATTTTAACGGGTGTAAGGTGATATCTTAGTGTAGTTTTGATTTGCATTTCCCTGATGATTAGTGATATTGAACATCTTTCCATGTGCCTATTGACCATCTGTTTATCTTCCTTGGAAAAGCATCTGTTCATATCTTGATTGGGTTGTTTGTTGTTCAGTTGTGTGAGTTCTTTATATATTATGGAGATTAACCCCTTGTCAGATATATGATTCACAAATATTTTCTCCCAGCTGGTGGGTTGCCTATTCATTTTGATCCTGGTTTCATTTGCCTTGAAGAAGCTATTTAATCTGATGAAGTCCCAAGTGTTTACTTTTTCTTTTGTTTCCCTTGTCCGAGTAGACATGGAATTCGAAAAGATCCCTTTATGATCAATGTCAAATAATGTACTGCCTATATTTTCTTCCAGGAGTTTTATAGTTTCAGGTCTCCCTTTCAGGTATCTGACCCATTTTGAGTTAGTTTTTGTGAATGGTGATGGAAGATGGTCTACTTTCATTCTTTTGCATGTGGCTGTCCAGTTTTCCTAGCACCACTTAGTGAAGAGAGTTTCCTTTCTCCATTGTATGTTCTTAGCTCCTTTGTTGAAGATTAGTTGTCCATAGATGTGTGGTTTTATTTCCAGGCTTTCAATTCTTTTCCATTGATCTGTGTCTATTTTTTGTACCAGTTTTGATTACTATAGCTTTGTAGTATATTTTGAAGTCAGGGATTGTGATGCCTCCTGCTTTGTTCTTTTTTCTCAGGAATGCTTTAGCTATTCAGGGTCTTTTGTTGCCCCATATGAATTTTAGTATTCTTTGTTCTATTTCTATGAAGAGTATCATTGGGATTCTGATTGGGATTACACTGAATCTGTAGATTGCTTTAGGTAGTATGGACATTTTAACTATGTTTATTCTTCCAATCCCTGTGCATGGGATATTTTTCCATTTCTTTATGTCATCATTGATTTCTTTCAATAATGTCTTATAGTTTTCATTGTATAGGTCTTTCACCTCCTTGGTTAAATTTATTCCTAGATATTTTATTCTTTTTGTTGAGATTATAAATGGGATTGTAATATTGAGTTCTCTTTCTGTTAGTTGGTTGAGTAGAGAAATGCAACTGATTTTTGTAAGATGATTTTGTACACTGCAACTTTGCTGTAGTTGTTGATTATTTCTAATAGTTTTCCAATGGATTCTTTAAGGTTTTCTACGTATAAAATCATGTCATCTGCAAATAGAGTTTCAATTCTTCATCACCTATTTGGAGTCCTTTTATTCCTTTTTCTTGCCTAATTGCTCTGACCAAAACCTCCAGTACTATGTTGAATAAGAGTGGCGAGAGTGGGCACCCTTGTCTTGTTCCTGTTCTCAGAGGAATGGCTTTCAGTTTTTCCCCGTTGAGTATGATGTGGGCTGTGGGTTTGTCATATATGGCCTTTATTATGTTGAGGTACTTTCCTTCTGTGCCCATTTTGTTGAGAGTTTTTATCATAAATGGATGTTGGATCTTGTCAAATGCCTTCTCTGCATCAATTGAGATGATCATGTGGTTTTTATTCTTCGTTTTGTTAATGTGGTGTATCACATTGATTGATTTGCAGATGTTGAACCATCCCTGTGTCTGTGGTATAAATCCCACTCAGTTATGGTCTATGATCTTTTTAACATATTGCTGTATTCAGTTTGCCACTATTTTGTTGAGAATTTTGGCATCTATGTTCATCAGCAATATTGGCCTGTAGTTTTCCTTCTTTGTATTGCCCTTGTCTGGCTTTGATATCAGGGTGATGTTGGCCTTGTAGAATGTGTTAGGAAGTATTCCATCTTCCTCTATTTTTTGGAAAAGTTGGAGAAGAATAGGTATTAAATCTTCTTTGAATGATTGGTAACATTCTCTGGAGAAGCCATCTAGTCCTGGACTTTTATTTTTTCGGAGGTTTTTAATTACTATTTCAATCTCTTTACTTGTGATTGGTCTATTCAGATTCTCTATTTCTTCTTGATTCAGTTTTGGGAGGTTGTATGAGTCTAAGAATTTATCCATTTCTTCTAGATTGTCCAATTTTTTTGGCATATAGTTTTTCATAGTATTCTCTTATAATCTTTTGTATTTCTGTGGCATCTGTTGTAATTTCTCCTCTTTCGTTTCTAGTTTTATTTATTTGAGCCTTCTCTCTTTTTGTTTTAGTGAGTCTGGCTAAAGGTTTGTCAATTTTGTTTATCTTCTCATAAAACCAACTCTTTGTTTCATTGATCCTTTCTACTGATTTTTTGGTTTCAATTTCATTTATTTCTGCTCTAATTTTTATTATTTCCCTTCTTCTGCTGATTGGGGCTTTGCTTGTTCTTTTACTAATTCTGTTAGATGTAGTTTAAGGTTGCTTATTTGGGATTTTTCTTGTTTGTTAAAGTGGGCCTGTGTTGTTATGAGTTTCCCTCTCAGGACCACTTTTGCTGCATCCCATATGAGTTGGTATGGTGTATTTTCATTTGTCTCCAGATATTTTTTTATTTATCCTTTAATTTCATCAATGATCCATTAGTTGTTCAGTACCATGTTGTTTAGTGTCCACATCTTTGTCACTTTCCCAGTTTTCTTCATGTAATTGATTTCTAGTTTCATAGTATTATGGTTGGAAAAGATGCTTGTTGTGATTTCAATCTTCTTAAATTTATAGAGGCTTGCCTTATTTCCCAACATATGGTCCATCCTTGAGAATGTCCATGCGCACTTGAGAAGAATGTGTAATCTGCTGTTTTTGGGTGGAGTGCTCTGTATATATCTATTAAGTCCATCTCGTCTAGTTTTTCATTTAAGTCCACTATTTCCTTATTGACTTTTTCTCTGGATGATCTATCCATTGATGAAAGTGGGGTGTTAAGATCCCCTACTATTATTGTGTTGTTGTTAATATCTCCTTTTAGGTTTGCTAATAGTTGCTTTATGTACTTTGGTGCTCTTGTGTTGGGTGCATGTATATTTATAAGTGATATGTCTTCTTGGTTGAGTGTCCCTTTTATCATTATATATTGCCCCTCTTTGTCTCTCATTACCCTTTTAATCTCGAAGTCTACTTTGTCTGATATAAGTATGGCAACCCCTGCTTTCTTTTGTTTGCCATTAGCTTGGAGTATTGTCTTCCATCCTTTCACTCTGAGTCTGTGTTTGTATTTAGAGCCGAGATGTGTTTCCTGGAGGCAGCATATTATTGGGTCTTGTTTTTTAATCCATCCCGCCACTCTATGTATTTTGATTGTAGAATTCAGTCCATTTACATTTAGAGTCATTATTGATATATGAAGGCTTAATGTTGCTATTTTATCACTCATTTTCTGGTTCTTTTGCATTTCCTTTGTTACTTATCTTGTGTGTTTCAGATTTCCAATTCAGTTTGGTAGTTCTGTATGATGATTCTCTTAGTCTTCTCCTTATTTTTTGTATGTGACTCTGTTCTATTTATTTGTTTAGTGGTTACCATGAGGTTTGTATAAAAAAATCTCATGGATGAGATAGTCCATTGTCTGATGGCCTCTTATTTCCTTAAACTAAGTCGATTTGATTCCTTTCCTCTTCCCCTTCTAAGTTATTATTGTCACAACTTATTCCATCTTGTATTGTGAGTGTGTGTTTAAAGTGATGAGGTTATATTTATTTCTGGTGTTTTCCTTCCCTTAATCTTGATTTTTATAATTAAGTGTTTGCTAACCTATTCTGATAGAGAGCTGTGATTTTTCTGGTTTTGTCTATCTATTATTCTCCTTGGTCAAAGTGCTCAAAGCTTTGTATCCCCTTTCTCGTTTTTTCTTTTTTCAGGCATGAGGGCCTTCTTGAGCATTTCTTGTAGTGGGGGTCTTGTGGCAATGAACTCCCTTAGCTTTTGTTTATCTGGGAAAGTTATTATTTCTCCATCATATTTGAAGGATATTTTCACTGGATAGGGTATTCTTGGCTGAAGGTTTCTGTCTTTCAGGATTTTGAATATATCATTCCAGTCTCTTCTAGTCTGTAGAGTTTCTGTCGAGAAATCTGCTGAGAGCCTGATGGGAATTCCTTTGTTTGTTATTTTATGTTTTTGTCTAGCTGCCCCTCATATTTTTTCTTTGTCATTGACTTTTGCCAACTTTACTACTCTATACCTTGGAGAGGGTCTTTTCATGTTGATATATTTAGGAGATCTATTGACTTCATTCACTTTTAATTCCAGCTCCTTCTCCAGGTTTGGGAAGTTCTCAGCTATTATTTCTTTGAACAAGCTCTCTGCTCCATTTTCCCTCTCGTCTCCCTCTGGAATACCTATAATTCTTATGTTGCATTTCCTAATTGAGTCGGATATTTCTCAGAGAATTTCTTCATTTCTTTTTAGTCTTAGTTCTCTCTTCTCTATCTGGAGCATTTCTGCATTCCTATCCTCAATAATGCTAATTCTTTCCTCCATATTGTCAGCTCTCTTCTTTAAAGATTCCAGATTTTCCTTTATCTCATTCATTGTGTTTTTCATCTCTAATATTTCTGATTGGTTTTTCTTTATGGTTTCAATCTCTTTTGTGAAGAAGGTCCTGATTTCATTGAATTGTCTATTTGTATTTTCTTGTAATTTGTCGAGTTTTTTATGATAGCTATTTTAAATGCTGTCTTTTAGGTTATAAATTTCTGTGCCTTCAGGATTGATTTCTGGGTGCTTGTCATTTTCCTTCTGGTCTGAAGATTTAATATATTTTTGTATAGTGCCAGTGGATGTTGGTTTATTTTTTCTCTTACTGAAAATATCTGATCATACTTTCCACTTGCTGCCACTAGGTGGGAGTCAAGAGCTGTGTATTCTGAGCCCACTGTGATCCATGGGCGCTCTAGCCAACAGGTTGTGCTGAAGCATCAGGTGTGCAGGGGGAGGGGCTCTCTCTTTCACCTGCCCAATCCCAGGGGCTTCTTGTTCTCCCCTCACTGTCTGCTCTTCTGGGGTGCTCGGATGATGGCAGCACCCTGCAATAGTTCAGTCTCTTCCATGCGGGAATTCCTCACAGGCTGTGAGAGAACTTTGAGAACAATGGTTTTCCTGCAGAGGGCTACCCCTCCCCCCCTCCGTCTGGGAGCCGCGTGGACCCAGAGTCACTGTTTGAATGGGGAGGGGGGGATTTCTCCTTACCTCTCCCCACTTCCTCCGGGGGTTCTAGCACCTCCACCTTCTGATGCACAGCTGCATGGGTCTCTCAGATGTCCTTTGTGTTGTGTGAGTGTCCTCTGTTGGTATGTGAGTGTCCTTTTTGTTGTATCTTAGTAGGGGGAGAGTCTAAAGGGGAAAGCTCACTCCATCATGATGCTGACATCATCCTCATCACAACCCCCTTTTAAGTAGCCTTCTGAAATTTGCTAATATCATTTCATTGATCATAGGCCTAAATGTAAAACCTGTAATTACAAAATTTCTAGAAAAAACAGGAGAAAATCTTTGTGACTTTAGGGTAAGCAAAGATTTTTGGATAAGACACAAGAAGCACAATTCATAAATGAAAAAAATTAATTGTTTGGACCAAAATTAAGAACTTCTGCTCTTCAAAAGACACTGTTAAGACAATGAAAATACAAGTCACAGACTAGGAGAAAATATTTGCAAATCATATACCTGATAAAGAACTTGTATCCAAGGTATATAAAGAGCCCTCTATATATTCAATAGTAAGAAAACAAACAGACCAATTTTTTAAAAGATGGCCAAAATATTTGAAAAGACACTTCACCAAAGAAGATTATATGGATGGTGAGCATATGAAAATGTGTTCAATATCATTAGTTCTTAAGAAAATGCCTATTAAAACCACAATGAAATACTACTTCACAATTACTAGAATGGCTAAAAGTAAAGAATGACCTTACCAAGTACAAGTAGGAAGGTATGGAGCAATTGGAACGCTCATATTTTGCTGGTGGAAATGCAGAACGGTACAGCCACTTTTGGAAAACAGTTTGCCTGGTTTCTTACACAATTAAACGTACGCTTACCATACAACCCAGCCATTGCCAGTATTTACTCAAGTGAAATGAAAACCTATATGCATACAAAAACCTGCACATGAGTGTTAATAGCAGCTTTATTTGTAATCACAAAAAACTGGAAACAAACCAAATGTCCCTCAACTGCAGGTACATCCATAAATGTTGTTGGAGGGAATGTAGTTTGGTATGATCACTTTGAAAAACTGTTTGGCAGTATTTACCATAGTCAGACACATACCCTAGCAATTGAACTCCTAGAGACATACCCAATAGAAATGCATAATATTTGCTAAAAGGCTTAAACAAGAGTGTTCATAGCAGTACTACTTGTAATAACCCTGTAATAAAGAGTCTGGCTCCATTTTTGGTGTTGGACCAAGGACAGCCTTCAAGCCCCATCACTCCCCTTTTCCTTCTTCACACCTGGACATGCTGACAAGAAAACCCAGGTGTTCCCTTCCTTGGCATGGGCGGGAAGTTCAAACCACACAAACTCCAGCCTATGGGGTGGGAGTCTTCATCCTGGACACTCCACCCACCCACTGTAAAAACTAGAGCCACTTGCCCCTTCTCCTCAAGCCAAACAGACTGGCTTGAGGGTGGGCTCTGCTCTCCCCAGAAAGCCTCAGTATATGAGTAATAAATCCTTCAAACCCTCTTGGTGAGTGTATCATATGTCTCCAGCTTCAAATCAATTTTGGATGGGTGGAGGCATGGATACCATCTTCCACAGAGCAACTGCAAGGAAACCCCAAACCAAAAACTATTCAAATGCCGAGTCAACAGATAAATGGACAAATTATTGCATATTCACCCAATGGAACCTATAGGGCAATGAAAGTGAATGAACTACAACTGCACGTAATCTCACAAACATAGAGTTGAACAAAAGGAACCAAACACAAAAGAATATATTCTATATGACTGCATTTAAATAAAGTTTAAAAACAGGTGAAGCTAACCTATGATATTAAATATCAGGATAGTCACCCATATTCTTAGAGTAGTAGGTTACTGGAAAGGAGCACAAAGGGGGCACTTTTCTGTATGTCAGGCTCAATTTGGGGGGGGGAAAAAAGAGGCGAGGTCCCAGCTCTGAGTGAAGTGTTCTGGCTCTACTCCTGATTGGGCTGATGGATAAAGGGTGTGAACCAGCCCCACCCAGTGGGCAAATATGGAAATGCACGTCAATGCTTAACAGGGAGATGACTGGCCTCTCCTGGGAGCCTCATAGTGTCAGCCAATTTTGGGAGTGGGGTGCAGATACTGGGCTCAGAAATGGGGTAGAGTATCTAAGAAGGGTCTGAAGTCAGCCTTTCTGTCTTGCTACAGAGAGCTGGGCTCAGCCAGGCTAGGGGGGACAGATGATTTCTCTGACAGTAGAGGTAGGAAGCTGAGGGAAAAGTGAACCCTACCCCAGCTGAGGGCTCCACTGTCTCCAGGATTTGTCCTCACCAGGCAGTCTAGGCTGGGTTTGGATATCACCTTTACTCAGGTGCTAGATGCTAATCCAGTAAGGTAGGTAGTAATCCCCATTCTACAGGTGAGGGAACTGAGGCCCAGGTAATTTGGCCTGGAAATGGCAGAATTAAGGTTTGAACTCAGGTCTGTCTGGCTCCAAATCTGACTCTTAACCATGATTCTCTTTGTAATATCTTAACTTTTTTTGTGCCGTGGCTCCCCCTGGCAGTCTGGTGAAGCCTATGATCATCTCAGAATGATATTTTAAAATACATAAGATTACTGATCCTATTGAAATTGCCAAGAAATGCCAATCCTATTTAAAATACAGATACCAAGGTATTTTTTCAGTGTGGCATGGTATGTGCTATATATGTGTTTCTTTATGTCTTAAATACAAGATCTAGCAGTGGGTCTGAAAACAATGAGAATTTCCAGCAAGTGTTGAGTGTATATTTTGAGATGTCTGCTACAATAGTGATGTGAAATGAAACTATCAGTGATTTTACTGGTAACAACGTCATGGATCACATTCCATTTGAAGGAAATGCTGAATTTCTATCAGGGGTCAGTGAAAATAAGAATGTAATCGTGTTTCCATCTAAGTTCACAGACCTGCATACTAGCGTGGGTCCATTGGGCATCTATGGACCCCAAGTTAAGACCCCTTGAGTTTGTTGCCTCCAACTTATCTCCCCTTCCCTCTGACTATTCCCAGGGCATCATTGGAAACCAGCCTATGAGCTGATAACTCACAAAGAGCACTGGATGTTTGTTAAACAACAAGAAAAGATCATAGGACCCAAGAGACACTCACTGAAGGCCTTTGAGGCCTCAGACAGGCTGTTGGACCCAGAGATACACAGAAGAACAAGATGCAGCCTTCCCTTCAAGAAGCCCCTGGCCTGGTAGAGGCAATGTCTCCAGGTAGTTTATGATTAACCTCCAAATGAATTAAACAGGCAAGAAGTGAGTGCTCTAGGAACAGAAGAAGAGCAATCCTATTGGTCAGACAATCCAGGAAGGTGTTCTGTAAGAGGCAACACTAGGGCTGAGATTGGGGATGGGCAGCTTCAGAGGGGGGCAGTATAATGTAGTAGTTAGGCACAGAGGCCCTTTTGGCAGATAGCCTCGTTTCAAAACCTGACTCCATCACTTCCTAGCTATGGGCAAATCTACCTGATCTCTCCATACCTCAGTTTTCTCATCTGTAAAATGGGGTGACCCTAACATTCTTGGGTTGGTGTGAAGATTAAATGAGTTTAAATGCTGTTAACCATGATGATGGTACTGATTATCACTGGAGAGGTGGACACACAGAAGGATGAAGCCTTTCTAGGGGTTAGAGACAGCTCGACCTATAAGGAGGCTGGATCATTTTCTTGTGAAAGAACAGGGCAGGGAGGGCCACTGGCTCAGTGATTTAAGGTGGAACACAGAAAGCATGTTTTATTTTCATAATTATGTTTTTGTTTTGCATTGAAGAATAACATCAAACCCTTGATTTCACAAATAGTACTCCATAAGACAGAGCTAGAGTGAGTACATACTTAAGTTTTAAAAAGTAGTGGGTTGATTTAGAGAGAATATTCATAAAATAATATATAAAACAGGTGGTATGGGGATGTGTCAAAAAAAGAAAAAAAAAGTGGTGGCAATGCCTGATTTGAATCACTGGATTAGGAGGTAGGAACCATTTTCACTTTATGGAATTTTAGAGATTCCTGGTTCAGTCCAGCAATCCCTGCAGCCCTGAATGGGACATAGAGGCTGTCAGCAAATATACAGTATTTAGGAAAAGTCCAGAAATACTGTCCATACCCTTTCATTTCTGGATACACTCAAGGGCAGTATTTCAAACTGTAGGTCACTACCCAGAAGCAGGTTGTAAAATTAGTTAATGGGTCATGTCCAGCATTTAAAAAATATGAAACAGAATAGAATAGAAAATATCAAAGCACATTGTGGGTAGTTAGGGTAATTATTTAATGAAACTTATACAATGGACCGCCAGGTAAAAGGTATTTCCTTGTGGGTTACAGGCAAAAGCGTCTGCTCAGGCAGAAACAGGCCCCGCTTCTAGTCCAAGTTTGTTCCCGCCCTGCTGTCTAGTGAGGTGGTCCCCATACCCTTGGAGCCAATTTTGCTGGGTGGCTAACTGAGATGTTGAAGTGCTGTGTTTATGCTTGGGGTTCTGATTTAGCCAAAGTGTTCTTGAGCCTATTTATATGCCCAGAGCCCTCTATCTCTGAGGGATTGAGTTCTGTAGGAGGGAGGCCTGGGATCAGGTCAAATGTGCCTGGGGCTTTTCACAGTCACCTTCCTGATCTCATCCAAATGTTCCGTTTTCTAGATTTTCAGCCCACACCCAGGGCTTCTGCTTCCAAACATTCCATCACATTTCCAGTTACAGCATTTTTTAAATCTCTCATGGTTTCCTCGTTTTGTGGCCACACTTCCCACTGTGATATGTAATATCTGGGTGAGCTTGTGCTCATCCTGAAGTAGGCTCTGTGTTGTTCTGCCCCACCTCTCCTGGGACTCACTGTCCTCTTGAACCAGAGGAGGCAGAGTAGTCCTCTGTAGATCTCAGATCTCAGGGGTTCAGCCCCCCAGATTGGGTTCAGCAGTTTCCTCCCATTGACTCCCCAGGGGTGGCTGGGTGGTGACTCGAGGGGACAATCCTTGGGTAGAACATGTAGATAACTGTTTTAGCAGGCCCTGAGACAAAGAGTTGAATGTGAATCTTAGTTTTAGCTATATGAAATTGCCATTTTTATAAGTCCAAGAAGGTCAACTATTGTCAGTGTTGTGTGGTTCAAGTAGTAGTTTATGTGGGAGATGAAGACACAGGCAGTAGAGTGGGGAAGTAAGGCAGAGGAGAGAAGGCTGCCAGTAAAGCCTGTGTTATGAAACTAGTCACCCCGGTGGGTAGCTGGAGCTTAATCCCATTGGAGGAACTCAGGGAGACAGTATAGAACACACACCTCAGAGCTATTCTACCTGAGTGGCAAGGGAGGTGGGGTATTTATATACCAACTCACATTAATCATTGGCTGAGGGCTCTTGAGAAGGAAGAGAACATTGTTTCCCTGGAACTTCTGGCATGCTGCACTGGTGGGCAGGGGCAAAACAGGCATTGTTAGCTAGAGCAAGTCCTCAGACAAAACAGTGTGGGTATCGACAGTTGTAAGTCGGCCAGTGTATACTGAGTAGGGGAGGGCAAGGGTCTAGGAGGACCACCAACTCCTGATGCTGAAGCTCTGCCCATGGATTCTGAAAGTGCCATTAGCATGTACCTGGCCATAAACAAGTATACAAGACAATGTGATCTTATTTTTCTAGAACAACTTATTGTCTGTTTTGAGACCCCAGTCCACAGGATATTGGAAAATACATCTCAGTCACTGTGAGAGTCACCCCTTTCCCAGAATTGCATCAATTCCAGGAGATTTGATCAGTGCCAAGGCCCAGGTGAGTATTGTGCCACCTGGTTCTTGGTAGCATCTGTCCACATGGGCCTCTACTTAGACATCATTTCCTGCCTCCCTTGGTCACCAGCCCCATATGTCCACACTCAGTATGGTCTACCAGAACCTTCAGGCCCAGCAGTTCATTGAGTATCTCATTTGGTTTCTTCTGTGCCAGGCTAGGGCATGGGATGGGGCTGCCTGTGGCCCTACTCACTTGGACTCACCATATGCCATGTCCCTCTGCCCCTAGATCCCACAGACCACAGGGCTCTGGCCAAGAGGCTGAGTGCAGGGTCTCTCTAATGGCTAGACTGACCTGCTTCCCTCAGCCCTCTCATCTCCCCAGCCTGGGAATAAGTTTTTAGTTTGATACAGGATAGAAAGAGAAACTTAATTTCCTCAAACTCCTGTACTCAAAGGACAAGGAAAAATTTGAGGACCTTTCCTGAGGTCTGGCTGTTTGAGTGGAGGGATGGTCAATATGGGGAAACATCAAATAACTGAATTCTGAAAGTGCCATTAGCATGCCCCACCAGAAATGCCCCACCCCTTCCTGACCAATGCAGTAGGACCACCGGCCCTTCCACAGATGCTGAGTCTACTACTTTTTGCACTTTGTGTTCATTATAGCTTGTGTAACAGAGGAGGGAAAGTTGCCATTTTAAACAAGGCAGGAGTTCTTAATTTGGGGGTCCATGATATAATTCAGGGAATGCTGAATTTGGATAGGAAGAAGATTTACATTTTTATCTTCAACCCAACAAAATTAACCTCTCCTTCAATTATGAGTGTAGGCAGCAAAACATAGTAGTATTAGCAAGACCTTGTCACAAGTATCCTGAAATATCATTTATACTCATTACTGTCATGGTAGTTATCAGATCCATCGCTAGATCTTTTCAAATGTATTAATAATGAAATGCATATATTCTGTATTGTAAATGTGTTTTTAAAATATTTTAATAATCATTTCAGAATAACTTTTTAACTTTTTATTTTAAAATAAAATTATTTTAAGGTAATTATAGACATGAATTTACAAGAAATAGTACAGAGAGATTCTGTATACCTTTCACCTAGTTTCCCCCAATGGTAACATCTTGCAAAACTATAAGTACAATATCACAACCAGGAAATTGACATTGATGTAATCCACAGACCTTATTCACATTCCATTAGTTTTATATGCACTCATTTGTGTGCATGTGTGTGTATTTAGTTCTTTGCCATTTTATCACATGTGTAGATTTTTATGACCACCAGAACAGTTCCATCACCACAAGGACCCCTCCTGCTATTCTTTTATAGCCAGACACTTGCCTCCCTCTCTTTTCCCTAAGCCCTGGCATCCACTAATCTGTTCTCCATCTCTATAATTTTATCATTTCAAAAATGTTATATATAATGGAGTCTATATCCTTTTGAGGTTTACATGCTTTCAAAAGTATATAAACTTTTGAGATTGGCTTGTTTTCATTCTGTATAATTTCCTTGAGATCTATCCAAATTGTGTAGATAATAGTTTATTCCTTTCTATTCTTGAGTAGTGTTCCATGGTAGGCATGTACCCAATTTGTTTAACCATTTGCCCACTCAAGGACATTTGGATTGATTCCAGTCTGAGCTATAATTGGTTTTTAACATATTTTATGTTTTTAAAAACACTCTGAGAGGGAGTCCAAGGCTTTGCCAGATTGCCTAAGGGATCCATTAGCACAAAAATGTAGTTCTAAGGGGGAGGAATGTGTATCTCCACATTATTCCCTTCCATCCATAGGGACTGGGTGGGAATGGGGACAGGGAAGGGAGGCATTTCAGAGCCTCTGCCAGGTCTTCTGTGCTGTTGGATGAGACCTGAAGCAGATGGTCTCTGTCATCTTAGCGACATCACTGAGCTGATCTTCACTTTAATGAGGGGAGTGCGTCTGTGGGGAGGAGATTCAGAGTGTAAGGAGGGGCCTGGGAAGAATGAGAGAGGCCCAGGCAGATGGCAACTTGAAACTCAACCATTGCTCCAAACCTAAAGAAATCTGCCTTATCACACATGAGTCATGTGAGTGATTTTTAGGAAACAAAGTAGAGTAACAGGGCTAAGTCCCACACCTGGATCTGCAGGGGCAGTGAATAGCTGTGGGAAGTGAGCTCTGAGTGGGATGGAGAGTTCAAGGGAGCAAAGACTCAGAGCTGGAAGTGACAACATAATCTGTGACTGTGACAACATAATCTCCCGGGAATTTTAGCAGGGGCAACTTCCTGCTATAGGCAAGCCCATTTTATTCTGTTTTAAAGGACAGTGTGATCTCAGCTGACACTGAGCTACATTTAACCTCACCTGTTGAGAATTTTCTTATTCTAGTTGGAGGAGTCAGGGCTCACATTGTGATCACCGCTCAGCTTCCTATCCCTCAAGAACAGCCCCCTAACTGGGAAGTTTCAGGGGGAGTTTGTGCTGTCTCCTGCTCGTTATGCCCAGCTCTGTGTGGCCTTAAGAGGAGTCTGGTGGCCAAGTGCCAAAGAATGCAAGTAGCTAAGAAGCCATTTAGGGGGAAGATGCTAGAGCAAGGTCAGGGGTGCGCGAGAGTCTGCAGGGGGATACCATAAGTTGTCAAAGGTAAGCCAGCCACCATGGCACAACTGCTAAAGAATGAATGGGTCTTGGCATTGAGCTCAAAGGCTACTCACCTTACAAGAAGAGCAACAACTGAGCAGTATGTGTCTCCTGATGGATGAACAGCACCACCTGGGAAGTGTCAAACCAGAATCTGATCAAACCTCCAACTTCCAATTTACAGGAAATACAAAGGGCAGAGAAGCGTGTTAAGTAACACCACAAGAATGCAACCAGCACAATCCAGACTGTGGGAAACTTTACATACCGGATGAACACCCAGTTTCTTCAATAAATTAGTTGCGAAGAAAAACAAAAAGATGGAGGGGAAAGGGAACTTATAGATTTTAAAAGACTTAAAATATGTATCAGCCACTCACAATGTGTGGACCTTATTTGGATCCTGATTCGGTCAGACAAACTGTAAAGGGAAAAATTTATGAGACCAGTGACTGGATATTTGATGATATTAAGGAATTAGTGTTAATTTTTTTAGGTGTGTCAATGGTCAAAGTCCTTATCTTTTAAAGGCACATACTCAAATATTTACAGGCTACATGATATGATGTCTGGTACTTGCTTCAAAATAATACAGGAAAGGGTAAGTGGGTACAAGTGTAGGTGAAAAAGATTGCCTACTAGGTGATAGTTGTTGAATTGGATGAATGAGAGTTCATTATACTATTCTGGCACTTTTTGGGGGTATATGTTTGAAAATTGCCATAATAAACAACTTAATAAAACTATAAAACTGATCTGGTGAGGAGGGGAAAACATGTGGATTTGGAAGGGAGGTGCAGTCAGCCAACTGGGTAGGGGGTTGAGGGTGGGAGTGGAGAAGTCAGGCTGCCTGGGCCCTTGACAGGCACTTGGGGAGGGCCGCCTGGATGAAGAGATGGAGTGAAAAGGTGAACATGTGGTTGGTCAGGGCCTCCAGTTCTCAACTGTTGATTAGCAGTCAGCTACTTCAGTTTCCGGAGACCTTGAAAGTGTTTAAAAGAAAATAATTCCAGAGGAATGAAATTGGCTACAGAAAGCTGGCAGCTCAGTCTGTCCATGGCTCCTACCCACTTCCTGTGAGCTGTGGGCACCAGTTTCCAAGCCCTACATGATGTTGTTGGAAGTCCTACACTTCTTTGCCTGGAACCCAAGGGTACATCCAGCTGCTGCTATTTGCCATCCCTGACCTCGGGCTGGCTGGGCATCCTGGTTTCCAGTTATGTGCTCCCAGAAGCACAGACAGCAACCCTTAGGGCAAAGTCTCAGAGCCAACAACAGTGTGTCACAGCTGATGGAATATGGATATCATCAAGTCCAGCCCTCTACAACCGCTCTACAGATAGGGAAACTGAGCCCCAGAGAAGCCCCAGGGAGTGGAGTCTTTGTGTACAAAAAGCACTGGGACCAGTGTTAGGTAAGAGTAGGTAATTCTGGGAAGGCTTTCTATATAGAAGCGTGTGGTCACCCAATAAACTTTTATTGAGTGTCTACTGCATGTCAAGCACTGGCTGGGCTATGCTGTGAAGGATCATCAGATGAGTAAGAAATAATTTCTGTCCTGGAATAGCTATCTAGATCTGAGTTGGAGGGGCTGGGGAGAAGGAAGGAGCAAAGAATTAAACAGAATATTCACATACATTGTGGGCAAGAGAGCACTGGGGTGGGAGTCAGAAAGTCTGGGTGACTCCTATCAACTGTGTGACCTTTCCTTTCTGAACCTTGGCAACCCTGTCTACAAAATGGGTGTGATAACCTTAGCTTGGCCAAACCCACAGAGAGAACATCTGGAGAACCACTACATTAACTCTAACATATAATATGTGGCTGGAGATATTTTGATAAATGAATAAATATATTGATTTCAAACAAATACATGTGTACCAAGGCAAGAGACTGGTAAGTGGTGAAAAGGTTACAGATCTCCTCCCCCCTTGACTGAAAGCAGCCCCCTCCCAAGGCCCCGAGCATAAAATCCTGGGCAGATGTACAAAAGAGAGACAACACATGTCTGGGGGGGCTGGAGGGGGCCAGCTGGTGGGGGCAGTGCCGAAAGAGGAAATGGAAGAGGTGAGATGAACAACATTTCCTTCCTGTTGTGCCATCAATGGAGCATGATAGGAAGAAGTTGGTCTGAGATTCTGGCACAATATCTAATCGAAGTGAGTAAACATGGGTGCTAACAGAACTTCTATATTGGAGGGCAAGTTTGTGGTTTAGGAATTCCAACTCTTAAGATGCTAGAGATGGACCAGACTGACCCTCTTGTGGGCTCGGCCCAGAATGGGGTGAACTTTGCCCAAGGAAGACAGAGAAATGGAGAGAAAGAGACAAAGGATAAGGCAGGGCCAAACCAGGGCTCTTCCATCAAAAACCGTTTGTCAAGTACTGGCTGGGCTACATCAACAAATCAACTGGCCAGCTCTGGAGCTCCTGCTCTGTGTGGGTAGTGTCAGGTCGTCTGTGTGCAGATGAACAAGGCCCCTGATTGTGAGGAATTTGCAGTCTGGTAGGGAGACAAATTTGCCCCTGAACAATAATTCCCCTGTAGACATGGGAAGCTCAGGGCAAGGCATCAGGGAGGTTTGGGGATGCTTCTCGGGGGAGACAGGCCTGGAGCTGGGTCATGAAGGTCAGGAAGGATCAGGCTGCAGGCAAATGGTTCACAGATTCACACTTGGTGCTTGGCTGAAGAGAGAAGCAAGTGTTTTGAAAATGTGATGCCCCTTTTCACTGTAACAGTAGATATGTCCAACATGTTAAAAATGTGTGTTAGGAGTAATGTCAGAAGAGTAAAGATTTTAAGGTTTCTGCTCTGAAGTCGAAGTGGCAACATATCCTGTGGGGGAGGCCCTGTGCATCTTGGCTGCCTGGCTGCAGAGGCTGGGTCCACTCCCCTCCCAGGGCAAACAATCCTTGCACATCTTAAAGAGAGCAAAGAAGATGAGTTCACGGCCTTCTCCCTCCAGCTCACTTTGACATGGCGAAGTCCCCCTTCTTCTTGACTAGTTTCTCTTGCTGCAATGCACTGCTCTCTCTGCTTTTGCTGCTCTTGGGGCTGGTAGAGAATAGCTGGTAACTATCTCCTAGGTGGCACTTCCTCTGCATGAAAGAATTTGGGCAAGGGCACCTGGGCTTCCAGCAACTATGCCTACAGCAGGGCAGAGAAGGGGGAGTCAGGAAGGAAAAAGTCAAGGCGTGAGGTTGGCTGGTATTGCTACCTGGCCGGGTAAGGATTGGGGTGGAGCTATGGAAGGCAGGATGACTGACTGCAGAGCAGTGGAAGGACCTGGGCCTACCTGGCCGGGCTCAGCCCTTCCTGGAACTCCCTGCCCCTTGGAGCTGTGACCAGCTTTCTGTGACTGGAACCCTGGACTGTTCCAGGAAAAGGCCCAGCCCTTGCTGGGAAGATGCCTCAGTGAGTTTCAGGGAAACCTGGCCGCCCATGCAAAGGCTCTGAATTCCCCCCACAACCTGCCCTGCACACCAGGGAGTAGGTGTTTGGTGTGCTGTGCCTGGAAAATCAGCTCAACAGGAAACAAATGGATTGAGATATTTCAAAAGAGGATGAGATAATTTGAACAGCAAAATAAATAATGATAATGATGGAATAAAATTAATACCCATGAGTCCATAATGATATAAATAAATAAATACACAAATAAATAAAGAGAAGGGCTAACTCAGTAAAATTCCAATTAACTTGGAAAGAATAATGGAAATAGAAAATCACCATTTGGCAAACACCACAGTAATAACTGTTGTCAAAAGCCATCAATGGATGCTAAAATTAGTGGGCAAAAGTATAAGAAACAGAATATTTGCATAGTCTCAAAGTACCTCCTCACAAGATGCTTATTAATTACAAAAGAATAAACAGTAATTTCACAGTGGAAAAACCTGGCAGACACCATCTTACCCAGAGATCAAATTTGACGCTGCCAGTAATGAGACATATTGAAACCATGTACCTCTCGTATGATGCACTGAGAAGGACACAGCATCACTTCTGTGATGTTCCTGCCCCAAGTGCATAACCTCAATCTAATCAGGAAGAAGCATCAAACTTAAATTTAGGGACATTCTACAGTTCTCTTCAAAAGTGTCAAGGTCATGAAAGACAAAGCAAGACTGAGGAACTGTCCCAGACGGAGAGCCTAAGGAGACACAACAACCAAATGCAATGTGGGATTCTGCTTTAGATCCTGGACCAGAGAAAGGACACTAGTGGGACAATTAATTGGTAACATTTGAATAAGGTGTGTAGATAATAGTATTGTGTCAATGTTAATTTCTTGGTTTAGATCATTGTACTGTAGTTCTGTAAGATGTTAACATTAGGGGAAGCTGGCTGACAGGTATACAGAAATTCTGTGCACTGATTTTGCAAGTCTAAAAATTATTTTAAAATAAAAATAGTTTAAAAAAGGGGGAGATGAGGAAGGAGCTCAGGTTCTAGAACTTAGTTGTTCCCCAGGATAGAATTAGGACTCTGTGGCTTTTGTTGGGCAGCTCCCTGGGCCTTATTCTCCCTGTTGGTAACTAGCATTTGCCCTGGAGAGACTTGGAAACCCCTCCACTTGGAAGGTCCCCTTCTCTTATCTGTTGGAGTGAGAACCCATCACAAGCTTGGCTTCCACTCTGGGTGGCCTGTGGACCCCAGGGAAATGCAAATGTCTAAGTCCATGTCCACCTCTCTGGGGGTATTCAGTTCTCATCATGCTTGTCTGAGGGAGGTACCCCCCCACCCCCAATACAGATCTGGAAACGAAGGCTCAGAGAGATGAAGCCACTATCTCTAGGTCACAGAGCAGGTACACACAGAGCCAGATTCTAGCCCAGGTCTGTGTGACCTCAATGCCAGTGCCTGTAGCCACCTGGCATTATGCTATTACTGCTTAATTCAAGTAGAGGCAGCAGGCATTCACCAAGCACCTGCTGTGTGTCAGGCTGCAGTGGGGCTGAAGGTGGCTGAGACATTGACCCTGGACCACAGGTGCTGGCCTGGCAGAGAGGCACCTTCATACTGCCAAGCACATGGCAGGCAGTGCGTTACACACACACACTCGTTCATTCAGTCTCTACTCTTGCCTGGTCCTGGGCTCAGGCTGCTGGGTCAGATACGGCCCCTGCCTTGGGAGCTCCAGACTCAGTACGGGAGCAGACAAGTAAGTAAGCAGACAAGGCAGCTAGCTATACAGAGATATATGCCGTGATGGGGTGGCAGGGGGAGAAGATGGGATGAAGAGGGAAGATAGTTTGGAAAGTCTGGGAGATGAGAAAATTGCTTACACTATGGGTGAAGCAGACCCCGCACTACTTGGAGGGATTATGGTCAGAGAAGTAGAGTTGGGGGAGGATGGGAGTGGGATCCTGCGGGGGAGGTGTCCGGATCAATGAAGCTGGAGATTGGGAAGGTCGCCTCGATAGGGGACAGCGTAAGCAAAGGCCTGGAGGTCTGGATTGGGGCTGTTAGTATCCTTGGTCCAGCTGCTGGGGAATCGTTCCAGAGAGGTGTGGTTGGGGACATGTTTTCCGAAGTAGTTAGGCTATCTCTGGAGGGGATGCTCCTTCATGGGCGGAGGGCAGTCATTTGAGCTTGACTCATTTTCAATGAAGGAAACAGCTTGTGGCTGTGCAGCTGAGGTGGGGCTGGGACGGATGCAAAGGGGTGCTTTGTTCCAGCCTTAAAGCAGGATGTGTGCAGGCTGCTCTCCAGAGAGGGAAAGAGCTTATGAAGAATTACTCCCTCTGCCCTTCCCTGAGGAAGAAGGACCCAGGCGCTGCTGCTCTCCTCCGGGGCACGGGGTAGACATCTCCGGGCAAGTGGGTCTGGCTCTGGTAGGTTATGGTCATTCTCAGAGGGTGGTGGGCCCTGCCCAGGGGCCACAGGGAGAGACTGGATACAGTGCTCTGGAGAGTGGGCACAGGTGTGGGAAAGGGCGGTGCTAAGAGGGCCAGTGTGGAGCCTTCTCTCTAGGGCAGCTGTTGGAGCAATTGCCCCAGCATTTAGGGAGTGAGGTGTCTGCTGGCTTCTTCCCCCCTTGACTCTGGCTCTGAAAATCTGCCTCATGGATTCTGGAAATCCCTGAGAGTTGTATCACACACGGCTGGATGGCCTCAGTTTCCCCAGTTGTACTATGACAGGGACAGATGAGATGGTCTTTAAGGGCCTCCCTCCCAGGGCTGAGGTTTCCTAGCTCTCTGATCTTCTTTTGCAAACATCCACACTCTTTCCTTGTGCCCCTCCCCTCTCTCATTACTCCTGCAAGTTCCCAGCCCCCTCCTTCTGCCTCAAACAATCCCAGGATTCTCTCTTATCCATCCCAGCCTGAGCCAAGTGTCATTTTAGGGCCTGGAAGGGAACTGATAGTTATGTGCCAGGTACTCATTTAATCATCATAAAAACTCCATGAAGGAGGCATTTTATAGGTGAGACAACTAAAGCTCAGAGAGGTTAAGTAATTTGCCAGAGTTACTCAGCCATTAAGAAATGGACCAATCTATTCTGTCTATTCTTCCATGCTACACCATGCTGAGTGTACCACCCTCCCTGGGGGTAGTGGGGGTGGTCGTTGTGTTTCATTTTGAACCCAGCATAATGCTGTAATACAAGTGTAAGGAGCTCTGGGGGTGAAATTTCAGGCAGCGGTGAGAGAGGCAAAAAAGAAAAAAGCAAAAACAATTCAGGAAAGATGTAAAAATCACACCTTCTGCGGCTGCAGCTTCTTAAAGAGTCAGGCTCTAAAATTGCTTAGTTTTTATTAACTGAAATAAGCTTTGGGAGGAGGGATTGCCATGTGATTTTATCATTGTCACAAACGTCCCCATTTCCCGATAAGAGCCAGGAAACATTGAGCAATGTGGGGTCCCAGGGAGCATGGGGAGTGGGCGGGCCTTGCATATCCCAGGGAGTAGGAGGCAGCATGTCTATCAGAGGCTTCAAGGGGCCCCTGCCCTGCCGAGACTGGACAAGGCCACTCTTCCAGCCAGGCTCTGTGACTCCACACATCCAGAGAGGGTTCGTGCCACAGACGGGGCTCTGGGCATGACAACAGACAAGCTACACCCAAATGTTCTCAAAGGCTATTTGGGGGTGGTGGGGGTGAGGATTACAGGGAGTTTTTTAGCCTCTTTCCTATTTTTTCTTGTATTTCCACATTTTGCACTTAGAATATGTTACTTTTGTAATCAGGAAAAATACATATTAAAAAAGTAAAGAGAGAATGTGTGCGATGGTCCGGGACTCAGTGACCAGGGCTCTAGGGTCAGCCCTGCCTGGCTCATGGTATGGCCCTGGGCTTCCTGTGAAACCAGGGAGGTGATACCTGTTGCCTCTTTGCAAGGGAGCCGGGAGCACTTGCAAGGACCTGGATATAAAAGAGCCTCAGAAGTATGTCAGGACTGGTTACTATTGTTTTCATTGTGTTTTATACAGCACAATGAATCCAAATGCAATGCTGACCATGGTGGACCAAGCAGAGGGCAGCTGTCCCTCCTGTGAGTCTGAGGAAAGGGTTCACAGCAGCAGAGCTCCCAGTGTGTGGTCCAGGGCTCTGGCTCTGCAGCCGACTGCAATGACTTGATTTCTGATCCTGCAGGACACTTGCTGTGTGTCCTTGGGCACATTATTCTCCCTCTCTGAGCCTCAGTTCTTCATTTGTAAAATGGAAATAACAATAGTGTTTGTCTCATAAGGCTGTTGTGAATAGTGAGTACATGAATACATTTAAAACTTGACAGAAGGGGACCACAACTGGCTTGTTATTTCCTTTGAGAGGCAGTGTAACAGTGTTTAAGAGAACGGACTCTGGGTTTCAGTTCCTGGCTCTACTACTCACTTGCTCTGTGACCTTGGGCCAGTTCCCTAACCTCTCTGTGCCTCAGTGTTCTCAGCTGTAAAATGGGGCCAATAGTAGTATTTAACTTCTATAAAGTAAATGTGAGGATTAAATTAGTTAAAATATGTGAAGCTCCTTGCCCCAGCACTCAGCACACCATCAGGGAGGGCTCCATGGTGTTAGCTGTTATAATGATTGCACCAGATTTAATCCTCACCAAATCCTTTGCTGTAAGTATTATTTATTTTACGGATGAGAAAACAGGCTTGTGGAAGTCAAGGGTGCTGGGATGGAAGCCCTGACTTTGTCTTGAGGCTGGCAGGGCCTGAAGGTTTAAGCCCAAGGGCACCCCAAACTGAACAGTGAAGTGGAAACCTGGCTCTGCCCCCTGAGTTGATCATTCACGAGTTCTCTCCCTGCATGCCACTGTCGTGGCACTGGACTTCTTGCCTCGTATCCTCCTTGTGTGGCTCTCAGTTCCTTTTCCTGGTTCCATTCATGCACCATCAGCCCCCCTGTCAGCCGTCCTGAGCCATGGCAGCCTGGTCTTCTGTCACTTCTCCATCTCTAGTCCACATCCTTCACCCCTATCTTTTAATGAGCTAGCCCAGACTCTGGGCCTGCGTTCAAATCCCAGCTCTGCTACTTATTAGCTGTGTGTGCTTAGGCATGTTTCTTAGCCTCTCTGTGACTCCATTTCCTCATATGTAAGATATAGTACCTACCTCCGAGTGTTATTGCAAGGATGAAATGAGTTAATGAATGTCAAGTTCTGAGAACAGAGACTGGCCCATAGTAAGTGGTATGTAAGTGGTGGGTATTATTATTTTTGTAGTTGTTATACACTGTAGAGTTTAATATCTGGTGTTTTCCCAAACCCAGGAGGACAAAAATAGAGAGATCCCAACACTGTTACCAGTTCCTCCAAAGGCAAGTTTTCTGCCACATATGCCCCAAAGCCAGAGCTCTTTCTGCAGCTGGACACTGTGGTCGGAGTGAGTCACTTCACAATTCCTGCCTCAACTCTTCTAGCCACAGCTTGGCCAGAAATGCAGGATGAGAATGCCAGAGTTACAGGCAGAGGGAGGCCTGTCCCAAGCTGAGCCAGGGTGGAGTCCAGGCTTTGGGACTCCATCTCCACCCCACTCCTCCCAAAGCAGTCAGGGGAGGCTCCTGCTCCTGAGGGAGGGAGCTGGGGGTGGCCACAGGGCACATTCCATGACTCTGGTCCAGGGAGGCTGTGCCAGCTGGAGGCCGCACTTGGACACTGCTCAAGTAGAAACAGTGGGGGCTCTGGGCTCATCACGTTCCATGGTCATGGGCTCTCAAGGCCACTGGGGCAGAGCTGGCCCAAGCTGAGAAAACAACTCACAGAAGGAGGGGTCTTGGTTCAGCTGTGTCCAGAGCACCGGTGGGGGAGGCAGAAAACCAGGCAAGGGAGGAGTGAGGCGAGAGAAGAAGGGAAGGAGAGAGGTGACTGTGCTGACTAATTCCATGATCATTTGTTGAATGCCTTTCAGATGCCAGCCTTGTGCTGGTGAGTCCCAACCCCTGGGAATCCCCAGTCTAGCAGGGGAGGCAAGTGATCCTCAAAAGTGACTACTTCTGGGAGGTGGATACTAAGGCTGAGGAGTGACCCTCTGTGAGTGACTGGGGGGCTGGGGCAGGGGATGTACCAGGCCAGTGACCCGGGCAGGCTTCTGGGAGGGGAGGATTTAGGTTGCATTTTAAAGGATATGATTTCCAAATTGTAGGGAAGCCAGCAAAATTACTCTTCACTAGAAGTGATCTCAAATGTTATTCTTGGTTTTATATTCTGAAAGCTGGTGTGGCCTCTTGGGGTCACATTTGACCTTGTTTATTTGTTCACTGGTCTCAGCTGCACTGTGGGCAGCACACTCAGCATGAGAGGAGACCTACACGTGACCCTGACCTCCAGGCCTCGTGGCTGGGGAGGAGGGCAGCTGTGGGATTGATGTGGAAAGTGGAAAAGGGAAGATGGTAGAGACACAGACAGGGAGACAGCGAGACAGGCAGGGTATGATCAGGCTGCACAAGGTCCTGATCAGGGGTATGCTGGTAAAGGTTTAACAACCAGCTCTCAGCGTTGTGGGGGAGGGAGCACATGCAGGAGGGAAGGGAAGCTCCAATTTGTTGCATTTACCTTGGGGTAAATATTCCCAGCATGACCAATTTCAAGCTACCAGCTTAACATCACTGAATGCAGAATTAGTTAATTCACGATCGTTTGTTGAATGACTCTCAGATGTTGTCTAACTGGTTTTCACAAGCCTGTAGGAGTTAGCTCCAGCACATTGCTGGCTTTGAATCTTCTCTGCCATTTGTTGCTGAGGTCAGAAGTCCAACTATCAGAAGCTCATCCTTCAAATTCAAGTTTGGTCCATGTTGAAGAGGGGAGCTGGGGGAAAGGGTCACTGGTTCTACCTTCTGTTGTTACAGCCATCCAATCCTGGGTCCATCATTTGTTGATGTGAAGCCATGAGCAATTGGGCTTCAACTCTCTAAGCCTTCGGTTTCCTCATCTGGAAGATGGGGATCATAACTGCTCCCCAGAACTATGGTGAGGATTAAATGAGAAAATTACATGTGAGCTCATAGAAGGAGCTCAGCTAACGTAGCTGCCTTCCTGTCTAGATGGACGTAGCAATCCCTCTCTCTCATTGCCTCAACTGTGACTTCTCTGAGAGGCCTTGGGAGGTGAGCCCTGGATCCTCAGGAGGAGACATTATTCTCCAGCCAGAGGTTCTTGCTACGTCAAAGCTGGAGCCAGCCCAGGCCAGCAGCCTCAGGAAGTCACCAAGAGAAAGATGTTATTGCCCCAGAGACAAGCTGTGGTTTGCCTCTGTGCCCTTGGCTCAGCTGACCATGCCCTTGATGTCCCTCCTCCTTACAGCCTCCCTCTCTAGCCTCTATATGGTTCTCTGGATTCCCCAAAGGTTCCACTGCAGAGCTGCATCTGGGGGTTGCCTTACTACCTACTAATCCATACTAGGAAGTAAATAACTGACACCCCCATTCATTCCTCTCAAGGTATTGCTGGACAAGCCGAATGAATTCAGGCAATAAGGAAAAGTAGTGAAAATGCAAAAGGAAAAGCAGAACAGGGCTAGAGGGCCAGGTAGGGATGGGGTAACAGAGACCTGAAGGGCAGTCAGGAACATGGGGTTCATAGCTCAGTGTAGCCACTGACTACTCACTGCACACTTTGCACAGGTTGTTCCCCTTCTTTGGGTCTCAGTTTCCCCACCTGTAAGTTGAAGGAGGTGGACTCAATGCACTCGCACTCCCTCAGTCTGAGGTTCTGAGGACACGTATTACCTATGGCCACTGTATCAAATTACCACAAATTCGGTGGCTTAAAACAACATGAATTTATTATCTTAAAGTTCTAGAGGTCAGAAGTCTAAAATGGGTCACCAGGGCTGCATTCCTTCTGTTCCTTGCCTCTTCTAGCTTCTAGAGGCTGCCTGCACTCATTGTCTTGTAGCTGCAGCACTCTGACCTGTTTCCATCGTTGCATCTTCTTCTGTGATTTGGACACCCTGCCTCCCTCTTAAGGACCCTTGTGATTACATTGGGCCCACCTAAATAATCCAGGATACTCTCCCCATCTCAAGGTCTTCAACTTAATCACATCTGCAAAGTCCCTTTTGATATATAAGGTGACATTCAGAGGTTTCAGGAATTAGGATGTGGATATCTTTGGGGGCCCATTATTCTGCCGACCATAGGGAGGCTGCATTTTGCAAGGAAGCTCAATAAAGGCTTTCGGGCATTGATGGTGGACTCTACAGAGGCGAGAACAGCCAATGAGGGCAATATCCTGGGCAACCAAGACCTCCTGAGTCCAAATTACACCTTTATCCAGTGGCCCCTTTTGGTAACTACTGGATAGGGCAGAACAGAGGCAGAAAATGAGATGGGACCAGGGACACGGCACTGTTCCTGGAGTCTGAAGACCCGGGACTCAGATGCAGGTCAGCCAGTGAATTCCTATATGATTGTAGAACAGTTGCTTTGCTCCTGGGTTAAATGGGGCTGACAGTTCCTTTCTGGTTTGCCTTACAAGACTGCCACAGTGGATATGAAGGTGCCTCGCCAATTGTTGTGTGCACATTGGTGCTGGCTGCTGTTGTTGTTGTTGGTATTACTGGTAAAAGTGATGGGAGGGGCTGGTGGCCCCAGAGGTCAAGAGGATGTGGTAACATTCCCAGAGTGAAAGATCAGGAGGCCAGAGGCCCCAAGAAGGAAGGGAACAGAGTGTTTCAGGTGGAGGGAGCCTTGTAAAGGTGACCTGGTCACCATGAAACCTGCTGACCCTGACCTCTGTCTTTGATCAAAGCAATCACCAGACTTGGTTGTTTGTTAAAGCAAAAGTCAGGGACTTTGAGAAACCAAGTCAGGATCAAGGTCAATGCTGACAGATCAGAAGAGCTGGTGTTTAATTAGTGGCAACTCCTGACTAATAAGCCCTAATCAGGCCCAAGTGCAGGAGAGCACTCCCTCCTTCCAACCCCAGCAGCTCGCAGACTTCCAACACCAGCCATGTGCTGGGAGTGTCCTTACTGCTACCCAGGGAATGTCGGGGCTCAGGGACAGAGACCCCAGATGCACAGGGGGTGAATAGAAGACCAGGAAAGGAAAGCACAGGGCCAAGTTCCTGAGGCCAGTCAGGAGCACAGCCCCTTCTTAGATAAAGCACCCAGGCTGAGCTCCTGGGGTGGGAACAGGGTGTGTGTATGATTTTCTCCAACATCTGGTCCAGATGCCCTTTGACAGGAGCCCAAGGGTGGGGCAGAGGCTGAAGGAGTAGGAGGACCCCAGGGCTCCCCTGGGAGAGGTTCCGCTTCAGCAGCTTTGGATATTTCCATCAGCTGTGAGGTCACAGTGTCACGAATACTAGAAGGGTCAGCTGAAGGCCTGAGTCAACATTTCTTTCAAAATTCTGCCTGGAAAAAAATAGGCAAAACCTCTACCAGGAAGGACTGGAAAAAATGTTTGCAATATATATGCAAAAAGCTAAAATCCTTACTATATAAAGCCTCTTATAAAATGAGAATCCCACCCATTAAAACAATAAATCATTTACAGAAGAAATATAAACTGGCATTGAACATATTAAAAAGTTCAATCTCACTTGAATCAAAGAATAAAAAGTAAAATGCAGAGCTACAAGGTGGAGTTGATTTGTATTTCTCGGTTTGTGGCCCATTATCATCACCAGCCTACAGGCCCCACTCTGGTGGCTGTGCACGATTGCCTGTTTGGGCCACATGTTCTTTTTTATCTCCTTTCTCTTTCCTCCCCAAACTCTCTTCCCCACTCGGGCACCAGCTAATGTCTCTCTCCTTCTGGAAGATGGAACAGGATTGATCATAATCCTTGGTTCATGATAGACTCCATCACTGGTTCATATGAGGCTTTTTAAAATTATTTTTAAAATCTTTTAAAAATTATTTTTAATAATACAATTAAAACCTGGGAAACCACTGCCCCAGAGGGAACTTGACCATGGACAGTGACCTGCCCCCATCCTGTGCCTCTGGCTTCTCCTGCCCAGGTAGCTGCCGTCTTGAATCCTGTGCTTGTCATTCCCCTGCTTTCCCTTTCATCTCTTTGAACTCCTTCAAAGTATATATATTTGTTTCATTTGTCTTAATTTTATTAAAAGAGTATCATTTACATGTATTTTAATGGGACTTGGAGATAGTGGCCATATTCAAAAGGCAGTAAGGAGGTAAAGACTCACAGGGTGGTGGTGAGGGGGGTGAGGAAGGAATCTGGATGTCTCCCACGTTTCAGTCTTAGGTGACTGAGTAGTTAGTCATGCCACTCAGATAGAACAGGAGAGGAGAAGAAGATGGTAGGAAGATGATGGACTCATTCCTGGGTGAAGCAATAATGTAAGCTAACATGTATTGAGTGCCTACTCTGTTCTGGGCACTCTTTGTAGAGCTTGAAGTGCTCCACGTGAATTATCACACTTAAGCCTCACAAGAACCCCACAAAGTAGGAATTATTATCATTTTAAAGATGGGGAAACTGAGGGATGGAAAGGTTTACTAGGTTCTGAGTCTATCAACATGATGGATCACACCTTTCTGCTACAAACCTAGAAATACTGGATAAAATATTTTAAAAATGTTAAATATTTATAAATTATAATATTGACATAAAACTAAATATTTATAAATAAAATATTTTAAAAATAACAAAAGCAAGGGAAATTCTTAGGTGATAGAAGTAAAGAAAGCTTAAAGGCAGTATTTTGGACATCCTAGAGCAGTAGCAAAAGTGGGTTTGGAGAGAGGTAGGGAATGCCTGGTTTCATCTTATTTCTCACACTACTCTCTGGTCCACAGAGCTCCAGGACTGGGTTGTCCTCCCAACATGGCTGCCACGGCCTCCCCTCTGCCGCTCACCACCGAGACCACTAGTTCTGAGAATAGCAGCTCCTTCTATGACTATGAGTATTACCTGGAGGAGGTGGCCTTCATGCTCTGCCGGAAGGATGAGGTGCTGTCCTTTGGCAAAGTCTTCCTGCCAGTCTTCTACAGCCTGATCTTTGTGCTGGGCCTGGGTGGGAACCTCCTTCTTCTAGTGGTCTTGCTCCGGTATGTGCCTCGCAGGCGGATGACTGAGGTCTATCTGCTAAACCTAGCCATCTCCAACCTCTTGTTTGTGGTGACACTACCTTTCTGGGGCATTTCTGTGGCCTGGCATTGGGTCTTTGGGAGTTTCTTGTGCAAGATGGTGAGCACCCTTTATACCATTAACTTCTACAGTGGCATCTTCTTCATTAGCTGCATGAGCCTGGACAAGTACCTGGAGATCGTCCATGCTCAGCCTCACCACAGGCTGAGGACCCGGGCCAAGAGCCTACTCCTTGCTGCCATCGTATGGGCTGTGGCCCTGGCCATCTCCATCCCTGACATGGTCTTTGTGCAGACACATGAATACCCCACGGATGTGTGGAGCTGCTATGCTGATTTTGGAGGGCATGGGACCATCTGGAAGCTCTTCCTCCGCTTCCAGCAGAACCTCCTGGGGTTTCTCCTTCCGCTCCTTGCCATGATCTTCTTCTACTCCCGCATTGGCTCTGTCCTGGTCAGGCTGAGGCCCCCAGGCCAGGGCCGGGCCCTGAGGATAGCCATAGCCCTGGTGGTGGCCTTCTTTGTGCTATGGTTCCCATACAACCTCACCTTGTTTCTGCACTCACTGCTGGACCTGAAAGTCTTTGGGGACTGCAAGGTCAGCCAGCACCTGGACTATGCACTGCAGGTGACAGAGAGCATTGCCTTCCTTCACTGCTGCTTCACCCCCATCCTCTATGCCTTCTCCAGCCATCACTTCCGCCAGTACCTGAAGGCTTTCCTGGCCACAGTGCTCAGACAGCACCAGACACCTCACCCTGACCAGGTTCCACCGTCCAGCTGTTCTGAGAGTACCAGGATCACTACTCAAGAAGAAATGACCAGCATGAATGATCTTGGGGAAAGCCATGCTGAGGACCCCCCAACAAGGGAGATATGGGGAAAAATTAAGCCTGAGTGGGCATACGACAGTGTGGTGACACCAGATGGGACCCAGCTCAGTTGGGCATCCACCTAAAGTCCTCTCTCTAAGGGCCTCAGTGACCATGTTGCTAAACCCAGTGGTCAGTTCTCAGTTCTCCATTCTCCGCCATCAGCAGCATTTGCTCACTCCTGCCTTCTTCCTCCACTTTCTTCATTGCCTTCCAGGACACCATATTCTCTTGCCTGAATTGCTGCGATAGTTTCCCAACTGATCTCTGCGCTTCCTATCGTCATGCTCCCCTATCATCTAATCTGCACCTAGCAGTCAGAGTGATCACAACACCCTCAGCCCTCACTCCCATCTCCCTCAGAATAGCCCGAGGTCCACCACCCACCAGGCTGCCCCCTTCCCTGTAGCTCAGCTGGGGAAATATTGTTGGGATATTGTTGAATATCATAGCCTTGATGGTGGCACTAGGGTCTGGCAATCAGAAGGGGCCAGAGGTGCTCCACCTGGGGAACTGCCCAGGAACATGGGAGTCTACAGGTGGGAGGCAGAGTGAACACGTGTTCCTGGGGGTCCAGGAAGATATGCTTCCCTCTGCCTCCCATGCCCCCCTCTCAGGAGCCTTCAGGGCTCCCTAGGGCCTGCACAATCAAGTCCAAAATCTTTGTTCAACTTCAAGGCTGGAACTTTCACAAGTAGAACCCCATACACCATTTCACCCTTCTACTCCTCTACACCCCTTTTCATTTCCTGGACGCCAGGCACCCCTTGCTGTTTCCCGCACATTCCCACCACTATGCTTTTGTGCTTGCCGGCTCCCTCATGTCACAGGGATAGTTTTGCAGCCAGATATCCCTTCACCCATGTCTTGTAACTGAATCCCACTTGCTCTGGGAAATCACTCCTTGGTTATTCTGTTCTGTGCTTTGGATGAAAGTCAGATAGAGCATGGGACTTTGGCCAGTTATGGCCTCATGTTTCCCTGGCACAGTGATTCACTTAGGGATGGGCACACGACCCAGGCAGAGCTTGTGAAATGTAAAACAACTACAATGTGCTAGAACAGAGGCACGAAACTGAAGCCAAGAGGATGTGAGGTCTGGAGCTTCTCCTTCATCAACTCGAACTTCAGAAGGTGAGGTGATAGCACAATGAGTGAGCAGATCCTGGGGGCAGTGTTTGAGCCCCAGAATCAAGGCATAGCTGAAGCTCTTCCCAATCCTGGAGTTGACAGTTACATGAACCAATAAATTCCTTTCCAGTTTAAGGTGGTGGTGTTTTGTTACTTGCAATCTAAGGATTCCTGACTGATATGCCCTGCCTCGGTGCTCTTCTCTTTATGTCTCCATTGGTCGGCATCCTCCCTGTCCACTGACACATCCACTGAGGAACCTTTCCCCAGGGAGCCCCTGGCCCACAATGACATCTCTCTTTCCTGGGCTTCTAAAGCACTCACTGCTTTCCCCCTCCTTCCAGAACCACCTGGCACAATCTGCCCACATCTTGCCATGTCTGTCCTGCAAAACCCAGTACAGAGCCTGGCAGACAGTAGTGCTCAGAAGAAAACTTTCAGGTGGATGGAATGGAGGTCCAGAGAACACCTGGCTGGACGAATGTAAGCTCCAGGAGAGCAGGGACTTTACCATGTGTAAAATCTGCATCCCTGGTTCTTAAGCCAGAGCTCACACTGTAGTAGGTGCTCACTAAGTATTTTTTGAATGAATGAATGGATGGATAGAGAATTGAGCAGGTGATCTGTTCTCCCTAGTCTTTCTTCTCTTCCCTTGAGCTTTGATGGGTGTTCTAGTCACAGCACATGTGTCATGAGCAGGGCTGTCCCTGGATGTTGCCTGAGTCGACCTTGCTAATTTTTCTGTCTGCCCCCTACACCCCCACCATCTCTTTCAGCTCTGGTGCCTTTAGTTCTCTCTCCCCAAGGCCCCAGACTCCTCACTGTCAGGAAGGACCCTGAGCTCCCTTGGGCCCCTGGGAAATGAAGCTCTGGATCTGAAGGTGGTGATTTGTTTGAGGATGTGGAGGGTGGAGTTCAATTTTAGGGCTCCTGAAATCTTGCCCCACAAGGGACCTCAGTCCTGCCCCCATGGCAGCCTGACTGGTGAGATACAGCCTGAGCTGTACTCACAAGAGTCTAGGTCCCTGACTAGGTCCCAGGCCAGAGTCCCTGACTTTGTGCCCATGATGTGCAGATGGGATGGGATAAGGTATGCCAGGCAAGGGACACCCAGCTGGGCTTGTCACCAGCATTGGTGAACTTGTGTGTATGTGTGTAAAGTCTGTGTGCATGTGTCTGTGTTGCTGTGTAGGCTGTGTGTAGTACATATGGCTGTGTACATGGATCTGAGAATGTGTCACTATGTCCACGTGGGTCTGGGTTCGTGTGCCCACGGGTTTTTTTATAAGTGCTTGTGAGTCTTTCTCTAGCTGTGTAAGTGTGGGGCTGTGCTCTCTGCAAACAACAGGTGTATAAGAAGTGCCTTGAAGACTGTGCCCAAAGAGGAGGAGAAGGGCTGGCCGCAGGTGACCCATTGATCCCTCTCACTGTCCTAGTTGCCATGTACTGCTGCTGACCACAGTGAGGGCTCTGACTGCAGTGCTGTTTGTGAGAAGGCATGCTGGCACTGGTCAAGGAGTGAGTTGGAGGTGGGCTTTCACAGCCCAGTCCAGGACAGAGCCCTTTCCATCCCAACCTTATTTCCCAGCCTGGACTTTGGTCCTTCCTGCTGCTTTCTGTCTGCCCAAAGGCCTAACTCCCTGTCTGCACTGCCCAAGCCTCCCCCAAGGGTCTCAGCAAAGCCCCCAGGATTCTTTTGGCCTTCAGGCTCTGTGGCAGGGTGGACTCTTCCCCCGGCTGACCCAGGGAGAAGTGCTGCCCACCCTCCACCCTGTGTAGTGTGGTGTGAGCATTCACAGCAGTTACTTCCTATGAAAACAACATCTCTTTTCTTTCCCCAGTGCCTGCAATTCCACCATTGCTGTGTCATCCTTGATCTTGCTTTGTTATAAGCTATCCTCAGAGAGAATACACAGAGTGGGCTTTTCTCTGAGGGAGAAAAAAATTGGTGCAGAAATGAGGAATTGAGTCAGGGCTTGTAGTGCCTAGCTGCATCCTTGGGGGTCTCTGTCTTCCTCCTGCCTCGAGGCCTCTGCCAGGGAAGGAAAGTGGCCCTTGCAGAGGGCATCTTCAGCAGTCCTCATGCCAGAGGCATGGAACTGCAGGTGCAATGGGCCCCTCTCCTGCCAGCAGGTGGGCATTGGCCTCTATTGTGCACACTCTAATCCTGGGGGCTCACTGATTCCGGGAGGCCTGTTATGGTAGACATCCCTGACTGTGGATGGTACACTTGTATTCACCTCACACCTGACCCACCGAGGCTTCCCTCGGTCCCAGGCATACCCTCAAACAGATCACAGGATCCATGAAGTTCCTGGGAGATCTGCATGACATTGAGACCTCTTGGCTCTGACTCAGTGGATGTGGGCCCTCAGCCCTGCCCCAACCTGTCCACACGCCAGGCTCCGGGTGCATATTCCTTTGGGTGTGGGGAAATGGAGGGATGTAGTACCTCAGCCTGGGCAGGGCCAAGGAGGTCTGTGAAGGCCCTGCATCTCTGCCTGTATCCCCACACCTGCTCTGGCACAGGGCCTGGCTGTGTGGGGAGGTTTTTGGTAAGCTCCCCATGGATAGCTTCCAGCCTCCTAGCCCCCTTCTCCCTCTCCTGTGCTCCCTCCACGACTCTTCTTGTGCTCCTGCCCCCCTTGTGGAATAGGATGGGATATCTTGGCTTCTCCTAGCTAGTCAGAGCTCTATCAGGCTTCAGGCAGACATCATCATTTTGGGGTAGCTAGACTCAGAGAAAGGCAGGCCCTGGCCCGGAGTCACATAGTTAGTAGGGACAGACCCCTGCTCCCAGCCCAGGCCCCTGCCCCCTCTGATAGTCTATTATCCTTGCAAAACTCAGGGCAGAACAGGCAACCTCAAGAGAAAGGAAGAGGCCAGTCAGAGATGTGGGATAGGAGTAGCAGAGAGAAGCCCCACTGGGCGGTCCTTGCAGGGGGTCCATACTGCCTGGGCCTCCCTTCTCCAAGACCCTATACCAGCTCCCACAATCACTTCCCCTCCTGTCCCAATCCCAGCCAGGGCCCTGCCACCAGCCAGCTGCAGCTCTGGCAGCAGCACCCTCTCACCCTCTCCCAGCCCTGGTAGGCATGCCTGGCAACGGGGATTGTCTCCATTTCATATGCTGGAAAGCCGAATAATGGCAGGGAGAGAAAGGAAGTGATTTGAGGACATGAAGTAAATTAGATGAGACAAGAAGTCAGGTTTCTGTAATTTAATCTACATTTAGGGAATTGGGGGTCAGAGATGAAGGAATAAGAAAGCAAGCCCTATGGGCTCCAGTCTGGAGCAGGCGGCAGGAGGAGGAAACCAGGACACAGCATCGACACATAACAGATGTTGGCAAAATTGAACTGTCCTGTGTTGAAAGTCTGGGAACCAACTGTGGCAAAACTTAAATGTCAGGTGTGTGGAGGTGACAGAGAGCCAGTAAAGTAAGAGTGACAGTCAGATGTGCTTTTGGAAAAGGATCTCTGGCAGCAGGGTAAACCGATGTGGAGAGAAATGCTGAGTTCTGAGCTGTAAGAATGGCAGTAGCATGGGGAAGGGGGGACATGTTTCAGAGGCACCACAGTGGGTTAAGCTGACATAACTGGGGCCTGGCTGTATGTGGGTGAGAGAGGGAGGAGGTGAGGGTGTCTCCACCATATCTGCCTTAGGGGATGTGGTGGGTGGTGGTGTCCTGAGCAGAGAAAGGCTGGGAAATTGGAAGAAGGGGGTGGTTCAGGGCAGAGGTGGGGAAACAGATGCTGATGCTGAGTTCTGCATGGGCCAAACTGAGTCAGAGATGCTGTGAGAGCCTCATGGGGAGATTGGGGGTCGGGGGGTAGGAGAGAGCTCTGGGCTTAGCAGTGGTTGTGGTAACCAAGAGATGGGTTGAGATCACTCCAAGGTGGGGGCAGAGGGGAAATGAAGGCACTGAGGAGGAACCTTGAACAACTCCTACGTGAAAGGCAGCATTTCTCTAGACCAACTCTATCCAATACAGTAGACACTAACCACACATGGCTACTGAGCACTTAGAATGTGGCTAGTCTGAATTGAGACGTCCTGCAAGGGTAAAAAGTACATATCAGATTTTGAAGGCAACACGAAAAAAAAAAGTAAAAATATTTCATTAATATTTTTATATTGATTACATGTTGAAATGTTAATATTTTGGATATATCGGGATAAGTAAAATATATTATTAAAATGAATTCCACCTGTTTCTTTTTACTTTTAAAAAAATATGTCAACTAGGAAATTAATAATTACACCTAGGGCTTGTCTTATATTGCTATTGGAAGACACTGTTCTAGAACCTGAATTCCATAGGATGTGGAATAATCATCAAGGGAAAAAATAAAGTGGGTGGGAGGGTGGAGGCTAACATTTTCAAGATGCTGCGTTACTCATGGTAACTGGTTTCTGTACTGCAGGACTTGTCAAGGCCTGCCTTATCTCCCTTCCTGAGTGGCCCACAGATATTTCCTTTTCCCCTGGACTTCTATGAGAGGAGAGTTCTGCAGAACCCACTGTGAGAGATGGTGTTTTAAAGAGAGAATGATAGGCCTGTGAGGTGACTAGAAGGAGGGCAGAGAGCAAGGAGGGCAACCAGGACAGAGGTAGGGGGTGCCACAGAACCAGAGGAGGGGTGGTCAGTGGGGGTCTGGGCCTTCAGAGGGGCAAGAGGAGGTGGAGACCCCAAGGGAGCGCCTCTGGCCGGGCTTGCAGACAGCTTGGCAGAGCTCACTCGGGAGGCCGCAGGCGGTAGCGGAAGCGCACTTCGTGGCTGGGCTGTGTGGTGCCAAAGCCCCAACGCTGGGGGTCCACTGGTGGCACAGGTGTGTCAGAGTCCACTAGCTCCAGGTCAAAGTGTGTGACCATGAGCAGGACAAAAAGCTTCATCTCACTGAGGGCCAAGAACCTCCCAGGGCAGATGGAGACACCTGAGCCCCACGGCATGGTATAGTGGTGGATCTTCTTGCCTGCCTTGTAGAAGTCCACTTTTCGACTGCCATTGGGGTTGAGGAAGCGATCATACTTGAAAGCAGTGGGCTCGGGGTGGATGTCAGGGTCCATATGCACTGACAGGTAAGGGAAGAGGGCCACAATGTCTCCATCGCGGAGCAGGTACTCCTGCCCACTGGCCATCTTCAGGGTATGGTCACCGTGCACCACCCTGAGGAGGGTGGGTGCAGCTCCCAGCCGTAGTGTCTCCTCCATCACACTGTCCAGCACTGGGGTGTGGTGCAGGGCACTGACCTTGAAGTCGAACGACTGCCTAGCCTCCAGCCTGGCCTCCCCCAGGACCCGCGCAGCCTCCTCCCTCACAGCCCGCATGGCTTCTGGGTGCTTCAGGAGGAACAAGAGGGCCCAGAAGGAGGTAGGCCCCGTGTTCCCCTGGGATGCCCAGAGCATCATGAAGTTGAACTTGTCCTGCATGGCCGGAGCTACTCCCTGCTCCCTCAGAAACTGAAGCATGTAGGATATCCAGTTGCTTATGCCATCCTTCTCCAGGTTGTGTTTCACAGAGAGTGTCTTATGGAAGAGACGCTGGAGCCGGGCCACTTCTAGCCACTCCCGGGGCCCCAGCAGGGAGTAAACAAACCTGGGGAACAGGCGGTCAAACTTGCGGAACTGGGTGAATAACTTGTCTGCCTGTAGCAGGTCTTGTACCTTGTCCTTTGTGTAGCCAAACAAGCTCAGGTAGCCGGCCTTGAACAAGACGTCGTAGCAGAAGTGAAAGAGGCCATCCTCGCACCAGCAACTGGCATCCGGACTCCGGCCTGCGGGCCCCAGTATAACCAAAGACAGGCTGTCCAGCATGACTTTGTTGAGATCCTCCAAGCCATCCCCCATGAGGTGCTTGGTGCTGGCTGAGTGGATCATCCGGTGGTCTCCCTGCACTGAGTGGTATCCAAATACCTTTAGCACCAGTTTTTCTGCATACTTCACAAAGTCCAATTTTCTCTGTGCATCCTTGAGGATGGGGCCAAAGGAGAGGGGGTCCATGACAAAGGTGAAGTACTGGCCCCCTAGCTGCACAGTGAACACGTCCCCGTGCTTTGCCTGCATGTGCTTCAGGAATTCAAACATATTCTTCCGGAAAGCCATGGCATGGCCCAGCCAGGGTATGGAGCCCTTGTCCAGAGGGGGCTCCTGGGGCCTGCGTTGCCGATGCAGCCCCAGCAGGTATAGGTACCCCACGATGGTCACCAGCAGAACTCCCAGCACTGGACCCCAGAGCACCATGGCTGTGCTCTTCTAGGTTGAGCTCTGGATACACTGTTCTCTGGGTGCCAGAGAGATTTTGAAAGGCCTTGACAAGTTGGAGATGGAAAGGTCTTTCCACCTGGATCTTGCCCGGGCTGCAAGTTGTAGTAAATAACCCTGGTGAGACAGTACGTGGGAGCAAAAAATTCCCCTGTATTTAGCACTTGCTAGAGCCCAGTCATGTGGGAGGAGGAGGTGGGACCAGGAGGAAGCCTCTAGCTATGGTCACACCCCCCTCACCTTCCTGCTTTGCTCTAACCTTTTTAGACTCAGCTCCAGCCTCTTCTCTACAAACTCTTCCTTGACCCTCATGACTTACTGACCATTCACATGGTCATTTATTCATTAATTTATTATTCATTCATTTATTTATGAATTCATTTATTTATTATTTTATTCATTCATTTATTCGTTAATTTGCTAGCTCATTCAGCAGAAATGTACCAAGCACTCACTAAGTTTCACATCCGCCCCTTCTTTGTCTTTAAAAGACCCATAGAACCTCCCAGACTGAGGACCCTTCAAGCAGATGCTCAGATTTCAGTCTCTGAGTCTCTTGCCTGGGGCTCTGACACTGGCCCAATTGGATTGCACAGTTCTCTAGCAAGAACAGATTGGGAATCTTGGAATTATGAAATGTCAGAGATGATAGGGACTTCAAACCAATTGCTTTATTTCACAATAAGGATCTAGGCTCAGAGTGTAGTGGGGACTTTCTCTGACAGCTGCCCTGGCTTGGGTGAGGTGAGTTGACTCTTTACTGGGGGCCTTCTGTGAGGTGTCAGGCCAGGTCCCTACCAGCAGGTCCAAGAAGGAGAAAGCTGTGTCATTGACTCTAAGGCTTTAATTAAGCAGCCTGGTCCATTTTTGCAATAGTCGAGATTCAGACTCAATTCAACCAGTTCTGATAAACCCCAAGTTACTCTTTAACTTCCTAAATGACCAGCAAACAGGGACTTTGTCTCCTCAGACAACTGTAGAATTTCCACATGCCCTCTTGAGTGAACTCCCTTTTCTCTTGTGCAGCTTCCCTCTGCAGGGAGCTGGAAACATCCACACTCTGCCTCCATGAAGTCCTCTCAGATTGCTCAGGGCAACCAGAGCAAGTACTCAGCACCGTCAACCTTCCCCAGCCTTAGAATTCAGTCAGAAACAGCCTGTGGACCAACTCTGATGAGCTGAACTTTGTCCCCCAGTGTTTAATGGATGGCAGCACCATCTTACATTCATTCTCACCTTCATTCATTTATTCACTCACACCCACTCATCTATTCATTCTCTCCTTCCTTGGAACAGCCCCATCTATCCATTCAACAGATATTTACTGGTACTTAATCCCAGAAATTTTGCTGCAGCTGTGAATGAGATAGACACAGTCCCTGCCCTCTTGGAGTTTATGGTCTAAGGAATGGAGAAAGATAGTGTGAAGAGCACACAAAATGGAAGAACTCATGCTAAGGACTCGGCACAAGAAAACGGAGTTATGCGTGTAACTGACAACACCTTAAAGGAATACCCACGGAAGGCCCCAAATCACAAAACCCACAGACACACCCAGAAATAACCAGACAGCACGACTGCAGACCCAGATAAGATGTGAAAGCAGTATAATACAGAGAAGAAGGAATACTGACACCAGTGAGCCATCCCAGAGAGAGGACGACACGCTGCTGTCACCTTGCTGATTCCTATGCCTCTCGCAGTCCTCTTGGCTGGACCGATTTCCCGTTCCGACTAGCTGGACCGTGCCAAGGACTTTGTGGACTTTGGTTCGTAACCCCTTGCATATTGAATGCTGTGTTTGGTGTTAATTAATATGTTTTCATGATACTCATATGATTTAATGTGTGATGTTTGATTGAGTCTTTGTAAGGGAATGCCGGCCTGTTACTGCCGTTCTCATACCTCAGTCGCTTGCGGTGACATCCTTTGAATTTACCCTAATAAATTCTGGCATTGTGGAAAGACACAAAAGTGAGTGGACAATCCATTATTAGCTGCTCATTACAGATAGTAAATCATTGCCCGAAGAAGTATATAATTAGAATTGTGTTAAGTGTTGCAAAGGAGAAGAGCAGGGGGGAAGAGGGGTAGGGAGTCAGGAAGGCCACACTAATGAGCTGGTAATTAAGTGGAGGCAATGGAGGACAACACGGTCAGGTCATTGCACGTTCTGTGTGGTGGTGGTGCTGCGGGGCGTGGGGCGTGGAGAGGGGCACGTGGCAGCGTCATCCCAAGGTACAGGGTGCACACCCACTCTGGGGCCAATGTGGCTGGAGAGCTCAGAGGAGGGGGAAGAGTCTCCAGCAGGGGGCTGGCTCCGCGGGCTCAGTGCAGATTCAGGCTCTGACCCATCATGCTGCCCAGAACCCCTCTCACTCCAGCCGGTCCAGCCACCCGTGTGTCTGGGTCCAGCCCACCAGGGCCACTGAGGGGCCGCCAGATGGACCAGCAGTGATTACTGGCTCTCCCGGGCGGAGGCTAGTCTGTCCCAGGGAAATCGGCCCACGCAGCTGCCCTTCCAACCCTCCCAGCCCTCCCGAGGGGCCAGGTGCCGGCGATGCAGAGCGAGCACCGCAAGCGCGCGGCCGCCACAGCATTCCCTACTTGGGCCACAGCCCTGCGGAAGGATGTGGGCGAAGACGCCACGGTGGGGAGACAGGCTTCGAAGAACCAAGACACGCAGAGGCGGCCTCCGGGTGTGCTAGAGCGGACGTGGGCCCGAGGGTCGGAAAGGCGGTGACGCACTTCCGGGCCTGCAGCCTCTGCTACGGTGCCTTTAGGCGGGTGTCGGGAGAGGTCGGCCTTGTGGAGATGCTGTTTGTTCGTTGCACAGCCGGGCTTCGACCCGAAGAGCGGTGTGTCTGTCGTTCATCTGCAGAGCAGTAAGGGAATGGGGCTGTGGCTGGGGAGGATATGCGGAGGGAGCTGCCTTCTTCCCTCCCAGCACCGCTTCCAGCGCGCGCTCTGAGCGAAGCCACCACTTGGGCCCGCTCTCCTGGGAGTTCTCATCTCATAAGCCCAGCAGGAGCCTCGTTTCGGTTATCTTTTAACATTTTTTGTGCTCCTTGCTTGCTCACCTTATTTTCACATTCCATAGTGGACAGGTTGAGTTCTCTAGACAGAGCTCAAGTGGGTCTCTGATCCTGTCTGGTCTCATGTCTTCTCATTCCATGTATGGTCCGGAATTTTGAGCAACTGTGCACGGACCGAAGGGTTCTGTTTAACCTACTGTGGTTCCTGTGTTGGGGTTCTCTGGGGGTTCTCTAGTCCGGATACACTGGCTATCCTGAGTCTTGTTTTGCCCTTTGTTCCAATTACGGATGATATTGACTTCTCCCCCAGTGCCTGCCACTTCCTGCCCACTGCCTCATCCCCCTGATGTCAACAGCAGTTCTGTTGAAATGGAGATGCTGGGGAGAAATTATTTCACTCTGCCTTTAGATCAGATAATAGTCTCATTTAGCTTAGGGCTGGGCTTATTTATGGCTTCTTTTTCTTCCTAATTTTCAAGATTCCTCCTTTTTTTTTCCAGGGAGAGGAGGAAACCGCTCAATGGTAGCTGGGTTCTTGACAGCCTGGCCCCAGGTTAATTATCTTACTCTTAACCTGCATCACATATACCAGGTGACAGCAAAGCCAGTGTAGGACTTAAAGGGCAAACCTGGGCTCATGTCTCAACTCTGTCACTAACTCATGACATGACCCAGGATGTTTCATTTCACCTCTCTGGGCCTTGCTATTCTGCTGTCAAACAGGAGGCTGAACTTGAGGTACTTGCCAGCAATGAGATGCCATTTTAAAGGTATCAGGCTGTGCATTCACTAAGAGACTAAGAGATAGGAGATTATATAGTGGAAGAGGATGGAGGGATAGGATGGGAACTAGAATGATTAATGAGCTCCCGTCCTGGTCATGGCTCTATGCTGGTCATCCCCATTGCCACCATGACTATCACTATACTTCTTTTGAGAATTTACCATGAGCCAAGTGTTACGCTAAGTGCTTTATGTGTTTTATGCCATCTAATCCTCATATCAACCCTGTGTCAGGGATCCCCAAGACTACTCTTACATTCAGAGATTCCCTAGAAGAACTCTATGGGACTCAACATATAGTTGTACTCAAGGTTAAGATTTATTACAGTAGTATACTAAGGATACATAGCCAGGTCATAAGGGAAAAGGACTCACATGGAGTCTGAGGCTCCCTAATGCTTTCTTCTTGAAAGAAGAAATCACAAGAGAAATTAGAAAATACCTTGAGATGAATGAAAATGGAAACCTACATACCAGAACCTTCATTTATTGAAAGCAGTGCTCAGAGGGAAAATGATAGCTGTAAATGCTTACATTAAAAGGGAAGATCTCAGGGCCAGCCCGGTGGCGTAGCACTTAAGTTTGCTCACTCTGCTTCAGCGACTCGGGGTTTTGCAGGTTCAGATCCCAGGCGCAGACAGATGCACTGCTTGTCAAGCCATGGTGTGGCAGTGTCCCATGTAAAGTAGAGGAAGATGGGCACGGATGTTAGCCCAGGGCCAGTCTTCCTCAGCAAAAAAAGAGGAGGGTTGGCAATGGGTGTTAGCTCAGGGCTAGTCTTCCTCACACACACACACACACAAATCTCAAATCAATAACCTAACTTCACACCTTAAGAAACTAGAAAAGAAGAGCACACCAAATTCAAAGCTAGCAGAAGGAAGGAAATAGTAAGGATTAGAAAAGAGATAAATGAAATAGAGAACAGGAAAACCACAGAGAAAATCAGTGAAACCAAAAGTTGGTTATTTGAAAAGTCCAACAAAATTTACAAACCTTTAGCTAGATTGACTAAGAAAAAAGTGGAGAAGATGCAAATAACTAAAATCAGAAATGAAAATGGGGGCATTACTACCAACCTTACAGAGATAGGAACGGTTATAAGAGAATGCTATGAACAGGTGTACTTCAACAAATTAGATAACCTAGAAGAAATGGACAAATTCCTTGAAACACAAATTACCTACTCTGACTCAGGAAGAAATAGAAAATCTCAGCAGACCTATACTAAGTAAAGAGATTAAAGCACTAATTAAAAACCTCCCAACAATGAAAAGTCCTAAGCCAGATGGCTTCACTGGTGAATTCTACCATACATTTAAAGGAGAATTAACACCAATCCTTCTCAAACTTTTGCAGAAAATTAAAGGAAAGGGACCACTTCTTAACTCATTCTGTGGGGCCAGTAGTACTTTGATACCAAAGTCAACTGAAGATATCACGTGAAAGAAAAATTCAGACTAGTATCCCTTATGAATATAGATGCAAAAATCCTCAAAATATTAGCAAATCAAATCCAACAGCATATTTAAAGGGTGATTCACCATAACCAAGTGGGATTTATATCAGAAATTCAAGGGTTAGTTGAACATAAGAGAATCAATTTAATACATCACATTATTACAATGAAGGGGAAAAAATCCTACATGACCATTTCAATTGATGCAGAAAATGCATTTGACAAAATTGAACATACTTTTGTAATAAAGTCAGAAAACTAGAAATAGAGGGAAAATTCCTCAATATGATAAAGGGTATTTATGAGAAACCCACAGCTAACATCACACTCAATGGTGAAAGCCAGGCAACTTTCCCTTTAAGATCAGGAAGGCCCCAAAACAAGGATGCCCACTTTCACTGCTGCTATTCAACATTGTACTGGAAGTTCTATTAGCTACTAGGCAAGAAAAAGAAATAAAAAGCATTCAGATTGGAAAGGAAGAGGGAAAACTATCTCTATTCACAGATGACATGATCCTATATACAGGAAATCCAAAAAAAATCCACAAGACAACTACTAGAATTAATAAATTCAGCAAAGTTGCAGGGTACAAGATCAATATAAAAATCAGTTATGTTTCTATACACCAGCAGTGAGCAAGCCAAAAAGGAAATTAACACAATTCCATTTACAATAGCATCTAAAAGAATTAAATACTTAGGAATAAATCTATGCAAGTTGGTGAAAGACTTGTATACTGAAAATACAAAACATTGCTGAAAGAAATTAGACTTACATAAATGGAAAGACATTCCATGTTCATAGATAGGAAGATGTAACATTGTTAGGATGTCAGTACTACCCAAAGTGATCTATACATTGAATGCAATCCCTATCAAAATCCCAACAGCTTTTTTCAAAGAAATGGAAACGCTGATCTTCAAATTCATGTGGAATTGCAAGGAGCCCTGAATAGCCAAAACAATTTTGAAAAAGAGTAAAGTTGGAGGACTCACTCCTCCTGACTTTAAAATTTACTGCAAAGCTTCATTAAATAAAACATGATGGTGTTGACATAAAGACAGACATATAAACCAATGGAATAGAATAGAGAGCCCAGATAGAAACCCTATCATATATGGTCAGTTGATTTTCAATAAGGATGCCAAGACCATTCGAAGGGGGAAAGGACACCATTTCAACAAATGACGCTGGGAAAGCTGGATATCACATGCAAAAGAATGAAATTACCTTACACCACATACAAAAATTAACTCAAAATATATTAAAGACCTAAACTTAAGAGCTAAAACTATAAGACTGTTAGAAGAAAACATTGAGGAAAATCTAGGACATTGGATTTGGCACCAATTTCCTGGATATGACACCAAAAGTACAGGCAACAAAAGAAAAAATAGGTAAATTGGATTTCAAAAAAATTAGCTGTAAAAACCCCTAACAGGAAAAAGCGAAACAAATTCAAGTCCAGACACATTGTAGTCAAACTTCAAAAAATCTAAAGACAAGGAAAATGTTTTGAAGGTAGCTTGAGAGAAGCAACATATTACCTATAGAAAAATAATTTGAATGACAGATTTCTTATCAGAAACCATGGAAGTCATACGGAAGTGGCACAAAATTTTTCAAGTGATGAAAGAAAAGAACTGTCAACCCAGAATTCTATCCCAGTGAAACTATCCTTCAGGAATGAAGGTAAAATCAGGATGTTCTCAGATGAAGGCAAATGAAGAGAATTGTTACTAGCACACCTACCCTAAAATGATTGCTAAAAGAAGTTCTATAAACAGGAAGGAAACAATAAAAGAAGGAATCTTGGAACATCAAGATGGAAGGAAGAATACAGAAGCCTGAAAAATGTGACTGGACTGCCAGCCACACAGTTGAGTAGAAAAAGGAACTCTGGAGCACATAATGATGGGTACTGGACTTGGTCAGTCCTAGCAAATAGACTATATAGACTCCCTCCCTTCCTATTGAGGGTACTGCTGGGCATGGACTGCAGTCGACACCTTTTCAGGGTATGGCACTGCCATCCCCATCCACACAGCACGTGTGGGCAATACTCAAGGACTCTTAGATGGCCTATATTACATATTTGGATTCCCCAAACATACCCAATCAGACAATAGTGCTACTTTTATAGCTAAAAATGCCAACTGTGGATAGTTACCTGGGACATTAGCTGGACCTTTCAAGCCCTATGTCATCACCAAGAAGCAGGTGCTGTTAAAAGAGAGTGAATTCTTAAAGAAAAACTGAAAAAGATGATTGGACAACCAAGCCTCAGCTTTCAGTGTTGTACAATGTAAGATAGTCTATTTGGGCTCTAAATTTGACAATTACCTAAAAGGGTACCTCCCATTCAAATATAATATCTAATTATGAAGTTCAGGAGTGGGAGAAGGCCCCAGTTGGCTGCAGGAAACCCAAAGCACATAAATAACCCTCCTCACTCTATTTTTTTCCCTCCCATGCCTAAGCCTGGAAAACTGGACTACTGGAATTTGCAAGTAGGAAAGAAGAGCCAGGGGCTGGGAGACTGAAACTTAACTTTTTTTGCATCCCAGCTATACTTTCTGGATTTGAGCAATTATAGATAATGATTATAATGATCGTGAATTATGAGGTGACAACTCCTAAGGTGGTCTTGGCATGGCCCACATGTCAAAGGGTAGGAAATGTTCTAGGATGTTATATGTTATATAAGAAAGGAATTTCTGAGCTAACTAGGGACAAGTCTGAGCATATGGTGTGGGTAAGACATGAGAGCCACAAGAGACCTTCCTTCTGGTGGACCATGACTTAGTAATCAGGGATCTGAAGCCTCCTTGTTCTAAGCTAAAACTCCCATAATTGTTTTGTCACTCAGTCCATTTTTCTCCATCTTGTCTCTAAGAAAATCATGCGAGCATTTGTTGTATGCTCAACCTTCCTAATGATCTTCCCCAGGGTAAGAGTCACTGCTTCCTTCTCAGCGCCCACAGACTATCAGCAAGTGTCCATTTACCAGCTTCTCTAGTATCCTCTTAGAAACCAACCAACCAACCAACCTAGGAGCTCATCTGAGGTCTCCTTTGCTCTGTGATTTTTCACAGGTATGGTATCTGTAAGCTGTCAGTACCTGGGGAGCTGTAAGGCATCTGAGCCTGTAGACTTGAATTCCTGTGAAGCAGACATCTTCTTCCTACCTTGTTCACCTCAAGAAACTGAATATACAAATGGACAATGGTCAGACCATATAGAAAAATAGAACTCTGACCTACAATCTGCAAAAACCAGTCCAGGAAGCCAACCCATTATCTTCAGTAACCGGTCCAAGAAGTCAAACCACTATCTGTGGCAACCTGTCCAGGAAGCCAAAATAATCCTTGTAGCAATCAGCCCCAAACAGCCAGAATTTGATTAATGTGCTCCCTCAACCAATTACGTAAGATGCTTTGCTTCTGGTTAGCCCCATGTGCCAACAGCCTACAATCAGAGCATACCTGAAGACTTGCCTTTTTCCTGCTATAAAGCATTCCCACTTCTCTGCCTGCCTTAGAGTCTCTGCCAAATGCAAGTGATGGTGGTTGACTCCCTTGCTATATAGCAAGCTCTGAATAAATAGACTTTGCTTGTTCTCATGTGGGTGGTCTTCCTTTATTTCCACAACTTTGTTTAAAAGTTTAACTTCCTCATGCTGTGTGATGTTAGGTAAGCCATTTCCTCTCTTTGGGCCTTACTTCCACTGAAAAATAGTCAGTTTTTTTATTCATTCTTTCTTTTATTCAACAAATATTCCTTGGCACTTAAAGAAATTGGGCCCTAAGAGGTGCTAGGCATTGAGCGGATGTAAGAGACACGAAGATGAACATACCAAGGACGTAATCTGCTCTCTGGGAATGTAGAACCTAGTAAAGGGAGGCAGACATATGAACAGGCATAGTCAAGTATGCCGCCTTACATCAGCATCCATCCTACAAGGGTGCAGAGACGTGAACGGCGGTCAGTGGGAAGAAGACGGCCGGGAAAGGATTCCCAGAGATAGCCTCCTTCCCAGCCGCCCGCTCCCCTCCGTCCTTGCAGAGGCTCGCCTGGCAGTGGTATCTCTGGGAGAGCTGGACTACTCTCCCCTCCCTCCTTGGCAGGGCGAGAAGGGAGGACCACAGAGACGCGGCGCCCTCCACCGTCCTAGAGAAGCCGGAGTGGCACGAGTGCTGCAGCCTCCACCTCTCCAGTGCGGGGCTCTGGCCTACGCAGAACGTGGTGATCTGGGCGTGGGGTTGGTGAGGCTGGCGGGGCGTGGAGTCTGGGTCTTGCCTGGGTGGTTCCCGCGCACGGGGAGATTGTGTCAGGCCCGCCCAGGTCCGGAGCGTCCCTCCCCGACACCGAGCAGCCCCGGATAGGGCTTGGCGCGCGCTCGCTTCCCCGGAGGGCGGCCCGGGCCATGGCGACCGCGGCCCTGGCGAGCAGGGCCCCCTTCGGCCTTGCATTCGAGCTGCTGCCGGGACAGCCCGCGCCGGCCCGGGCGCGCCCGGTGAGTGCTGGGCCGGCGCCACGAAGCTGGCTCGGCTCTGCCCCGGGCCCTAGGCCCAGATAAGGGGCGGAGAGGGGGCAGTGCGGGGACTGGGAAATCGGGGTACAGCCCAGAGTGGAGGCCCTGGAGGAACAGGCGGGGGACAAGAGTAGATTCGACACCCCTCAGACTTGCGCCGGCACGGGAGGCACACGTGCAGCTGCACAGGCATGAGCCAAGTGCTGGGGCGGAGGTGTTCACAGACCGCTGTGCGCAGCGAAGAATGCCCAGAATTTCCGTGACTCTGGTTTTACAGAGCTGGTTGTGTTTGAGGTGGATCTGAGATGAACATGAGTTTGCAGGAGCAGGAGGAAGAAATTGGATCTTAAGACAGGGGGAGCTGCAGGTGCAAGGGCACAGATCTGGGCAAGGAAAGGGTTTAGGTTCATAACAGGATGGTGACAGGATAGCGGATGAGGGTGGTGGTGCAGGAGATGATCCTTGGCAGATAAGCTGGGCCCTGAATGGTGAGTGGAATTGTCTGTGGTGCAGAGGATTTGGACTTTTTCAGGTGGGCAAAGGTGAGCCAACCAAAGCCTTTGAGCCCTGGAATGCTGGGTAAGTCACTGTGGGGACTTTGTAGGGCAAGGACTGATGCGAAACAGACCAGAATCGGCCCCTCCATACTATGGAGATTGAGATCCTGAATGAGGCAGTGGCTGGGAATTATAAGAAGTCTTGATGGCTCGAAGTTAATAGTGTTTGTGTTTCTTAAGGAAGAGGGTGAGAGAGAAAGGAAAGAAAGGCTACAGGAGCTCAAGATCCCAGAGATATAGAAAAAGGGGACATTGAGACTGGGAGGTGGGTAAGAAAGAGTGAGGGGGGGCAGTTATAGAGAGTGTGTTGGGTGAGGCAGTGCAGGGAGTAAAGTCAGAGTTCCCATCTGCCCTGTTGGTACAGCCTCCAGAGCAACCTGAGTGTCCTGAGATGCCCTTAGCTGCCTCTTCGACTGGCGTCAATGACTGGGAGGGAGAGAATAGAAAGGGTCCTACACTGGGGCAGCAGGAGTGAGGATAGAAGGCAGTGTGGCACAGTAGGTAAGAGCCAAAGAGTCAAACAGGCCTGAGTTCTGTCTCATTTCTGTAACTTTGGGGGATGTTAATCTTTGAGCCTCAGTTTCCTCTCCTATAAAACGGATCTAATGCCCTCCTCATAGGCCGTGAGGCATACACAAAGTAATATATGTAAAGTGCTTGGCACAGGCTCCATAAATGGTAGTTGCTCTTGTTATAAGGGGTTGGTGATCTCTGAAGGAGGACACGTTGTGGAGAAAGGATGGCATCTGGAGCACAAATAGTTGTTTTGGGTGTAGGGATGAAAAGGGAAAACTTGCAGAGACTCATGAAAAAGAGGAGAGGATGTCTGCTAAAGTAAGAATGAAGAGACACGAGAAACTTGATGGCTGATCCCTTATATCTTTGTAGGTAGGGGGCAAAAATCTGCTGAAAGTTTCCTTAGACAGTCAGAATCCAGAAACTCAACAGGCATCCCCTTCAGTACCTGTTAGTTCCTGGTCTACCCCTTACTCCACGCCCAGGTCCTGGGATTGTCTCAGGGTATTTAAACACATGTTGTTTCAGGAGTCAGTGACCTTCGAGGACGTAGCTGTCTACTTCTCTGAGAACGAATGGACCAGCTTGGCCCCTGCTCAGAGGGCCCTGTACAGGGACGTGATGCTGGAGAATTATGGGGCTGTGGCTTCCCTGGGTAAGGGTCTTTCCCTTTGGACTCTGCCTCTGCCCTTCCGAGTTTCCTGGCTCCCTCTTCCTCAAAGGCTCAAGAGTCTTTGGTAACTCTCACGTGAGTGGCTGCTTCAGGCTCTTGGATACTTACTGACCCAACCTTAGCAGTTGCTGGGAAGTAGGAAATCCTGGTATCAATTCAGGCGTGACAGAGGGCTTTCTTGTCCCAGGGTGAGAGCTGCCCATCTCCTAACCCATGTGCAGTGGGAAGAAAGCAGATTCCTGGTGCCCCACTGAGCCCTCAGTTCCCCATCCCCTCAGTTTGGGAGACTTGGCCCAATACCAAGCATCCTCATACAGATGTCTGGCCTTGGGAGCTCTGCGAGAGGGAGAGAACAAGAAAGCTCAATTCCTCAATGAGTGAAATCGTCCGTTTGCTCACTCACACTGTTACTGAGCCTCTCTTACTCTGTCTACTTCCTGACCTTTGTAAGTCTGCTGGCCCCTCTCCCCTGGGTCTCCTGCCTCTTTTCCTGGACTTCTTTTCTTGCTTTCCCTAGTAATTTCCCTTCTTTCCCCTCCTGCCCCTGAAGACACAGGCCTGGGAGGAGCCCTGGGATTGTTCTGTGTCACCCCACTCACCTGCCTGTCCCATTTCCTTCCCCTCAAGCAGCATTTCCATTTCCCAAACCGGCTCTGATTTCCCAGCTGGAGCGAGGGGAAGCACCCTGGTGCTCAGCTCCTCAGGGAGCTCTGGATGGAGAGGGCCCAAGGGGCATCTCCTCAGGTGAGTGAGGACACATGTGCCAGTCATCTGACCAGTTCCCTTGTCTTGATCTTTAAATTGTAATAGGTATGTGTTCTGTTAACCTAGTGCTGTAGTCACCAGTGGGATTCCTTTTTTTCCTCTGTGTTCTTCATGTTTTCCATCTTGTTGAGTCCTTGTTTTGTTCGTCCTGGCTCCTCTGTGTGCTGTCTTCATTCACCTGTTTTGCTTCTTCCCCAGCTCCACTGTTCTTATCATGGCCACTATTTTTCTTAACTCTCTGACTTTTCTGTTTACACTCTGGTGTGAGGTGGCCTTTCTACTTTTGCAGCCCGCTTATAGTCTTCCAGCAGAAGATTCTGACTGCCCTTTGGGGTATCATGGCCGTCTTTATCATTAGAAATCAAGAAGTCCCAATAACCCTGAGCCAAATAGTTCCTATTCTTTAGGGATTTCTGGTGGGGAAAGCCCTGACAAGCCCAACAGAGGGCTTTCCAGCTCCTAATTTCCTAGTCAGAATAGTGTCCCCTTATTGCCTCCTTGGTCCCATTCAATCTTCTTCCCAGAGGGGCTCTTCTGTGGGCACAATGGGACTTGAGCTGTGCCCTCAACTTCCCCATTCTCATGGTTCCTTGCTGTGTCTGGTAGCCTTTGCATATTAGGATACTCTTGATTGCAAGTAACTCAATTCAAACTAGCTTAAACAATAAAGATGAATTGTTTTGTGTAACTGAGAAGTCCATAGGTGAGTGGGCTGCAGGTACCATTTTATCAGAATTCCAGTATCTGCTCTTCTCTGTCTCCTTGTATGTTGGCTTTGTCTACAGTCCAGCTCCTCTCTGGGTTGTAAGGTGACTGGTAGTTGTAACCAGGACTCTGCTTCTTCATACCTAGGGATAGAAACAGGGTGGGCCTTCCTCAGGCTTTAACCATTGTGAATCAAGTCCCAAGTACTGCTGTAATGCACCATCTTAAGTCTTAATGCCAGCTCTAAATCAATCACTGTGGCCAGGGAAATATCGTGCACTGATTGACTTTTCCTGAACTGCCGATCCCTGAACCAGACTCATGTAGGGAGTGGGATGGGATATCCTGCTTGGCTTAAACCAGTGGGGGCCTACACTAGAAGTTGGAGTTGGGATCGCTCCCCACCAAAGGGCATGGCTGTTCCACAGTGGAGGAAGGATAGAAAGGATGTAGGGAGACAACTACAGCGTCCTTTACATTCCCTTAGGATCTCAGTGCTTACTCTCCCCACCACCCAAGGGAATTTCTCATCTTTACTTTAGGCAGAAAGCTAACAGCTAAGTTATTCCTTGATACACCCATGTAGCAGACCTCCTTGGAGCACATGTCCCTACTCAATGTCCACTTTTGTCTTAGAGAAGAGAATACTCAGGGGGCACACAGTCCTTGGCTTTAACAACATAAAAGGTCATCATTTGAAAGTTGTAGAATTGATCTGTTTCGTAGGAGGCTTCAAATGGGAGTTATAAAGAGACAGAGCTGAGCCTGAAGAATTTATTAGAGCAGACGTTTGCGAATAGAGATGTCTATCATTAGAGTAAGAAGTGACTTCTGGACTTGGCTAAGTGAGGCTATGAGGCCATTTCTTATGGATGCCATAGAGAGACCCATCATTGACCCTCTGTGGAGAGAGAGGGCAGTAGACAGATGAGAAGGAAGGAAACTAAGATTGTGGTTTCCCAACGTAGCCTCAGGAACAGCTCTTTGCAATTCCATCTTATCCTGATTCTTTTCTATGTGAACTGGCTTTTACCTCCTAGGGGCAGGTACAGAAGTGACAGTCTTTCCTATTTCTTCTTGATATTTTAAAATGAGTGATATGTTTTCATATTTTGGGGAACTGATGGAATCTCAACTTCCCTGTACCTCTATTTCCTATTCTTTATATTCTCATCCCCTCAAATTTCAGGTCTTTGGTGTTACCAGTCTTTCCACCCACCTTCATTCTCCCCCACCACTTCCATCTCTGCTTCTTTCCTAATGGGCCCCACTCCTCTGACTGAGCCAGCCTTATTTATATCTTGACCCTGGCAGGGTATCCATTTCTAAAGCCTGCCAGGATCTCTCATCTTGAGCAGATGGAAGAGGCATTGAACCTGAAACTGCAAGGAGAGGGTCCAAGCCTAATTTGTAATGGTAAGTGAGAGGGAAATGAGCACTTTTCTTCCAGTCACATATTTTCCTCTATTTCCTTTGTAAAATGTTAAAATTCCATTTTACCGTTTGTGTTCTAAATCAAAGACCCTCTAAAAATCCCCAAATCAACCAATTAATCAAGAGGAAACTTAGACTCTAAACTTCCAGCTTTCATTTGGACAAACTCAATTAATTAAATTTGAGTGGGTCTTGGGTCTTAGGCTCAAACTGAACAGATGACCTACCTATCTGGCTGCTATGGTCAACCAATATTTTAAAAGTAAATGCTGATATTTTACTCATTGTGTTAGTTGCTAGGGATCAAAAAACACATAATATATGACCCCTCTCCTGGAAGAGCTCACAGTCTAATGAGACATTATACATAAATTATACAGCAAAACGGGATGCTGTCACAGAGATGTGAATAAGACACTATAGGAACAAAGAGGAGGGAGTTTGCCCAAATCTACCTGAAGTAGTTTGGGGAAGCACTTTTCCTGGTGGACCTGGTGATGGGATTGAATGAGAAGACTCCATTTCCTTTTAGTGTTGAAAAGTATGAGGAAGATTCTTCTTGCTGCTCCCCTGTGTGTGACAAACCCAGGTTCCCCAGGTATACCACAAAGTATTCTTTATTTCTGAACAGGTCTTCTGCTCTGAATCCTGGCCTGTTCTTCTCATGTTATAAACTGGACTACCTAGAAGGAATTCCATCTCCCTTAGATTCAATTCAACCGTTTCCTCAGAGCACCCCCCAGGTTTCATCTGGTGCTGGTAATCACAGCTCTCAGGGACTCTGTCTAGTTTCTGCTTTTGGCTTCTGGTTGCTTTCTGTGTGTTAGCCCTGTTGTGCCATTTTCAGCTAGGACAGGGGTACTTAGACACAAGGGTGTTACTTGGAGAAAAATGGACATATTAATACCAACATAATAATAGGTTGACCTTAGTCACTCTGTCATGGGTAATGATGACATTTGCAGCTCTAATTTCTTCTTTCAGAGGGTGTGTTGAAGAGTGAGAAAGAAGATTTTATTCTGAAGGAGGAAATTTTTGCAGAGGCGCAGGAGCACGTGGTGCTGTCAAGTGGACCCCAGTGGTATGGCTTCCAGGAATTCTGGTTTGGAAAAACCTGGGAAGAGGAGAAAAGCAGGTTAGGGAGATGGCCTGACTACCCCAATGGAGGAAGTGTGGAGAACACTACAAATGATATTATAGAAGTGATTGTCAAAGATGAGATGATCTCAGTAGAAGAGTGTTCAGAGAATACTGATGTTAATACTCACCTTGTTGTACCTCAGAAAATTCTAAGTGAGCAGGTATTCTATACATGTGAAGAATGTGGCAAGTGTTTTGATCAAAATGAAGACTTCGATGAACATCAGAGAATTCATAATGGAGAGAAGGTCTATGGATGTAAGGAATGTGGGAAGACTTTCAGTTTTAGATCACACTGCATTGCACATAAGAGAATTCACACTGGGGTAAAACCCTACGTGTGTCAAGAATGTGATAAAGCCTTCGTTTGGAAGTCAAATCTCATTCGGCACCAGAGAATACACACTGGCGAGAAACCCTTTGAATGTAAGGAATGTGGGAAGGGCTTTAGTCAGAACACAAGCCTTACACAACATCAGCGAATCCACACTGGGGAGAAGCCATATATGTGTAAGGAATGTGGGAAAAGCTTTACTCGGAACCCAGCCCTTCTTCGACATCAGAGAATCCACACTGGGGAGAAACCTTATGAATGTAAGGACTGTGGGAAAGGCTTCATGTGGAACTCAGATCTTGTTCAACACCAGAGGGTCCACACTGGGGAGAAGCCTCATGAATGTACTGACTGTGGGAAAAGCTTCATTTGCAAGGCACACCTTATCCGACATCAGAGAATCCACACTGGGGAAAGACCCTATAAATGTAATGATTGTGGGAAGGCCTTCAGTCAGAATTCTGTTTTGATTAAGCACCAGAGGCGCCATTCTAGAGAGAAACCCTGTAACTGTCAGATCTCTCACCTTGAACGTTAGAGAATGCATGAGGGTGACACTTGTTTATAATTCTTATGCTACTGGAACCCCAGAGACAAAATGAGATGACAGTCCACAATTTGCTGTACCTCAAATAGCCAGTATTATCTTGCCCCTTCTCCTGAACAGATACCCTGTACCCTAGCAAGACTGGTTCCCTTGTTCAACCATGTTTATACTAGGCAACATTTAGTTGAGCACCTACTCTGTGTCAGGTACTGTGCTAACTGCTTTACACACATTCTTTAATTTTTCTTGATCCTACTAAGGTAGATACTCTTATCCCCATTTTACAAATGAGAAATCTGAGGTTGTAAGGGTTATAAGACTCATTCAGGTTTCCTCAGCTAGTCAGTTATAGATTGGAACCAGGCCTGTCTGACTCCAGATTCTACTGTTCTTTATTTGTGCACATTTCTGCTTCTATCCATTTTTATTTGCTCAAGTTTTCCCTGGGTCAAAAGTTTCCCTTCGTTGTCTAAAACCCAGTTTCAACTGGACAGACCTTTCTTCCTCTTCTACTTGTAATTAGTACCACCCAAGTTGGTATTTAATTATGTGTTGCCTTATGTTTTTCTAATTGTCTCATGTCTGTTAGTCCAGCTAAATGGCTCCATCTAAATGGCTCCTTGAGGACCCAACACTGCATTTCTTTTATGGTTTTCAAATTTTGAAACTTATTTATTTTTGATCAGATATAACATGCTTATGATAAAAAAAATTGAAATAGTTCAGAAAGGTGTTCAGTGAAAAGTAAATTTCCTTCACTCCTGTTTCCCAGTCCTCCTCCTCAGAGATAATCATTGTTACTAGTTGTGTATCTTTCTATACATATCCAAGTATTTATTAATGTTGCTTTCATAATTCTACCTCACTGAAAACTGTTATTTGATTTAGATGACATTGAAGTTACATTGTCAACTCCAGGACCTCTTCTTTCTCAGAAGTTGTGGTCCTCCTGAGATCACCACTTAAGGAGGATAACTTAAGGAGGATAATCTGGGTTGTGCAATCCTGGGAGATCTGATTGCCCTTGTGTTATAAGATAGTACTCTGAGACTGGGAAAATGTAAACCAAGTGGGAGATTTTTTTTTCATAAAAATTTGTGTAGCTACAACCCCTTTCATTGTACTGCTGTCCTAAATCCTCTCCCAGTCTGTTCCCTTCTTATCACCATAATAGCCCACAGCCCAAAGTAAGCTGTGGGGTCATCACCAGGGGAGGGAGAAATGATCACTCTCAGATGATGATTAATGGTCTGTTAGGTAGCCAGTTAGCAGTTGAAATATAATCCAGTATCTTGGCATGAGGGTCACAAATGCCCTCCCTAGGTTCAGGATCAAAGATAAAACAAATGCTAGAAACAGAGGTTCTACAACAAAACAAATGCTAGGAACACAGTTTCTATACAGCAATTAAAGAGCAAGTGAAGAATTCCAAAATCAACTAACTACTTGAAATCTATAAAATAAAATATTATTTTATAGGAGTCTATAAAATAAAACATTAATATTTTTAAAAGGGGATACAGGCTGTTAATACCAACTCCGAAGAAATGCAGGATATTAGGTAGTGGTATTAGCCATCTTAAAGGGTTAGAGAACAAAAGGCCCTATTCAGAGGAGAGAAATGCTGGCCAAAACAGATCTGAAATATCCTTTCCAGACTCTTCACCCTTAGAGCCATTTTTCAGGCTGCAGTTTGCCTCATTGCTATTGAGGCATCCCACTTTATAAGCTCCCAGCCAGTTAATATTTATTGTTGACTAAGGAGCAAAGAAGAGAAGCCAGAGGCCTGCTTGGACCAAACTTCTGCTTCTTGAAAATTACAAATGTGCTAATAACTCAAGTCCCTGATTGCTGAAGCCTAAGTCCATGTAATAAGGAGAACTTGGCTTAGCATAGTCCAGTGAGGGTAACCTCTAATGAGCAGTAAAAATCTTGTTTTGTACTACATGGGACCAGGAAATGGAAATGTGTGATGTGAACAAGTGTTTGGGGGAAGTTGTTTATTAAGCAAATATAACTGAGCACGTGGCTGCATGCAAAGCACTATGCAGGTGCTGTGTAGACAGTGATAAGTCAGACCTGCTCCCTGCCTTCCTGGAACATTAATAAGAGAGACCAACCAAAAAAATCAAGTAAACAAAATGATTAAAAATTGCTGGGGCTGGCCCAGTGGCATAGTGGTTAAGTTCGTGCCCTCCACTTTGGTGGCCCGGGGTTCACAGGTTTGGATCCTGGGCACAGACCTACCCACCGTTCGTCAAGCCTTGCTGTGGTGGTGTCCCACATACTAAAAATAGAAGAAGATTGGCACAGATGCTGGCTCAGGGGCAATCTTCCTCAAGCAAAAAGAGGAAGATTGGCAAGAGATGTTAGTTCAGAGCCAATCTTCCTCACACACACACACACACACACACACACACACAAATGGGTAAGGGCTATGAAGGGAATAAATAAGGTACAGAGAGAATTATTGAGAGGGACCCTCTTTATATAGATGACCAGGGAAGGCCTATCCTAAAAGGTTACATTAAGGCTAAGGCTCGTAGGATGAGAAAGAGCCGCTTGTATCAAGAACAGGAAGAACAGTAGGCAGGGGGAACAGCTGTGCAGACTCCTTGTTGTGTGAAGAGTTGGCATATTCAAGAAACTGAAAGGTTTTAGCTATAGCATAATAATCAAGGGTATGTGTGGCATAAGTTGGGTTTGTAGGATAGGTGGGCCAGATCATTCAATTCCATCCTAAGTTAAAAGAAGCCTTTAAATGGAAGCCATGTCAATGGAGGAATGACATGTTTGATTCATATTTTAAGATGATCACTGGCTGCTATGTAGAGATGGTTTGTAAAGGGACAAGTGAAAGGAGAGATCATGTTGGAGACTGCTAGCAAGTTGGAGATGATGGTGGCCTGGAGAGCATGGTGGTAATGAAAATGGAGAGAAGGTAGACTTTAAGATATATTTTGGAAATAAAATCAATGACCTGCTAATGAATTTTGATACAAGGAGTAATGGACAAGGAGGAATGAGATAGCTTTCTGGTTTCTGGTGCGAGCAGCTGAGTTAGTGGTGCCATTTACATGATTAGGACTGGAATGGGAATAGATTTGGGGAGGGAGAAATCTAGAACCCTATTTTGGATTAACATTTGAGATATGCACATAGAAATTTCAAGTAAGTCATTGTATATAGGGACTGGTGCTCTTAGGTTAGTCATATCTGGAGCTATACATTTGGGAGTCATCAAACAAGGGGAAGGTATTTAAAGCCGTGGGAATAAATGAATGAAATCCCCTAGAGCTGCACTATCTATTACAGTATCCACTAGCCACATGTGGGTATTTAAATTAAAATTAAATTAAAAATTTATTTTCTTAGTCACACCATGCAGATTTCAAGCCCACAATAACTGTTGTTTTGGCTTAAACAACGGGAATTTATTTCTCACAGTCCTGGAGGCTAGGTGTCCAAGGCAGCTAAGGTCCCAATATGTGGCAGTTGGCCATCATATTGGGTAGTGTAGACATACATTTTCATTATTGCAGAAAGTTCTGTTGGACAGTACTGCCTGCAGAGAGAGTATAGCAAAATATGAGGACCCAGGATGGAGTCCTATGGAATGCCAATTCAGTATTTAGGGAGTTGGACAGAGGGAAGGGCCAGGAAGAGATGCTAAGAATGAGCAGTCAGTGAGGATTGGTAATATTACCAGTACACTTACACAGGCAGCAGTTGAAATAGGGTTGAGGCTTGGACCAGGGCTACACAGAGGTTACCATTAAAATCCTAAATATGCATAAGCTCCCAGAGTGAGGATGATGTATATGCTAGATGAGGTCAGTATCTTAAAATGGGAGAGGGAAAGATAATGAATAGGAATAAGAACCCATGGAAATGGAACCATGAAAGAGAAGAAACAGTTTGGACTTACAGGGGAGCATCAAGGAAATTGATCAACCCTAGGAACTCTCTCCTTCAAAGATGGAAATATTTGTAGACAGAGTGGTGGGATGGCAGGACAAATTTTAGCAGTATCACAATGAGAGAATTATCAAAACATGGCAAAAGATAGGTATTTCAGGAGGATTAAAAAGTGGCATGCGGATAATCCTAACTATGACCATGAACATCCTAACAGGAACACTGAACGCCGACACCTCAGCCCTAATAGGACCCCACCTCTAATCCCAGACTAAACGCAGCACCAAGTCACCCTAATCCTAACCCATTAACTATTGTAAACTCTTTAACTTTTTAACTATTATAATACTTTTTAACTTTTACTTTTTATAGTATTAACTATAATACTTTAACTATTATAGTAACTGATACTTAATCTTCATTTATTGAGAGACTATTATGGGCTGCATGTTTCTGTCCCCTCCAAATTCATATATGGAAGCCCTAACCCCCAAAGTGAGGATATTTGGAGATGGGGCCTTTGGGAGGTAAGTACATTTAGCTGAGGTCATGAGGGTGAAGCCCCATTGATCAGATTAGTGTCCCTACAGGAAGAGGAAGAGAGACCAGAGCTCTCCCCCACACCCCTCACCCCACTATGTGAGGGCACAGAGAGAAGGCTGACATCTGCAAGCTAAGAAGAAGCCCTCACCAAAGAAGTGAATCCACAAGTACCTTGATCTTGGACACCAAGCCTCCAGGATTGTGAGAAATAAATTCCTGTTGTTTAAGCCAAAAAAAAAAAAAAAAAAAGTGGCATGTGGAAATCGATGGACCCTACCAAGAGAATTTCTAACTGGTCTTTTCCTTACCAGAAGCCCAGAGACAAGCACTTGGAAGGCCCGAGCTTGTATCAAAGTCCCTATAGTCTGTGATGAAGGAATTGTAGCATGGAAGACCTTCCAGTTTGTAATGACACTTTCCACACATCTCAAAGTCAGAAGAGGTATAAAATTAATACTCAGTTCCTAAATTTTGGAGAAATATAAAAGGTAGAAATTTAAAATACTTCCTGACAAATTGCAATTAACAATATATTAAAATAAAGAATTGATTATGGTAAAATTTTGTCTTCAAAATTTTCGAAAGTAGGATTGAAAGTAAGAAAATATAAAAATAATGTATAGAGTCATTACCATATTGAAAATTAGCTTGGCTACCCAGAATCTCTTGGGGAATTGAATAATTAAATCCCTCCTGTTCTGCAACCCAGAACCAGCTACAGAGTTGCCTGTTTTAGAAGCAACTCAGTTATAAATCAGTGCCTGCAATTCTGAGTGTGTCTTTGTGGCTTTCAGTCAGAGCTCTGTAATGTTCATCTCTTACTTGGTTCCCAGCATCCATTCCCCTTCTCTCTGGGAACAGTAACCCAAATATTCTCTGGGAAAACATCCTTTCTCAGCCACCTGGTTTGGCTCCACTCCCAGCTTCATAAGTGGATCCTGTTTGGCCTAGGTCCATCTACTTATCCTATCCCCTTGGCCATGGAGCCAATGAGATAAGAGGAGATATTTACTAGGCATTCTGGACAAGAGGAGCCTTTCTTCTTTGAGAGGGACCAAAGGAGATATTCTCTGTTCTCATCTGTATGGTATGTGTATGTAGGAAGACATGAGGCCTGGAACTGTAGCAATAATTTTTCTATTAAAAGAAGAGTCTGGAGCTTCCTGATGCTACCATGTGGAGCCTGAGGATGAAGCCAATACCAAAGAACACAGTGGTGAAGCAGAGAGAAACTGGGTCCTTGGTGACATCATTTGAGCCACTAGACCAAGCCTTACCAAATAGACCTACCTCTGGACTTCTCAGGTATATGAGCCAATAAACATATTTTGTTAAACTAGTTAGATTTGGGTTTTCTGTCATTTATAACTGAGTCATACTTACACAGGCTTATATTTGAAAGCACTGTTTTTTCGTACAGCACCTTAATGTCACATGTTTCTCTTGCTTGGTAGTCATACTAGGTCCTCATTTGTATCTCATCTCAGTTGCTTACAGGTTGAGCATCCAAATAGGTGCCTCTAATGCCCTAAACTTGATTTCATGAATACCACCAGATTGATGTTTTCTCAGACCGTAGCATACCTTCCAAACTTGATGAAAATATACTTTCAGCTCTAGATTCTCTAGTAGATAACTTCCTATCTCTTTGAGGTCTCTTCCAGGCCCCCCTACCCCACCTAGGTGAATTTTGGGTTTGCCATGTCACCTTCATTTTAAGTGAAATCATTGTGGAATATGTTGATTCATATCTGGTAGAGGCTTTGTTTTATGGAACAATGTTTCAATACTTGTTGAGAAGGACAGAGTCCAGACCTACAGCAGATTTTCTGAAGTTGAAAGTCATTTCTCTGCCCAGTGATTGAGATGTAAGTTATAGGGTGAAAAGTTACTTCCATACTGTATCAAAAAGAGAAAACAAAAAGAACTGGCTTTGACCCTTTTTTTCCCCCCAAAGAAGGACTATATTTGTCTGGTATAAGTGATACAGGTTTTGGAGTTAAGCAACTGCATTTTTCAGCCTTCACCCCCATTTCCAGCATACCTAGTCCAAGCTGGACTAAAGTGTGCTTAGCATGAATGAGGCTTGAGACCCAATGCCTTCTTCTTTATCTTTCTTGCTTGAGGAAAACTAGCCCTGAGATAACATCTGTGCCAATCTTCCTCTATTTTGTATGCAGGTCGCCACCACAGCATGGCTGACAAGTGGTGTAGGTCCACACCCGGGATCTGAACCCGGGAACTGGGGCTGCCAAAGCAGAACACGTGAACTTAACCACTAGGCCACAGGGTTGGCCTCCCAATACCTTCTGATTTCCACTATATAGTACCCACTAAAGTTGAAAAAAAGTTATTCATTCATATTAAAGTATATAACAAATAGAAAATTTATTCTGTTGATTATATAAAAAGTAATCGGGGGGGCGCCCGGTGGCACAGCGGTTTAGTCCGCGCTTGGTAGCCGGGGTTCGCTGGTTCGGATCCCGGGTGCCCGCCGATGCACCTGCCTGTCAGCCACACCGTGGCGGCGTCCCATATAAAGTAGAGGAAAGACAGGCACAGATGTTAGCCCAGGGCCAGTCTTCCTCAGCAAAGAGAGGAAGATTAGCAATGGATGTTAGCTCAGGGCTGGTCTTCCTCACAAAAACAAACAAACAAACAAACAAAACAAAAGTAATCAGGAAGAATTGGTGTGAGAGAAGAAGCCAAAAAGTAAATTTGTTTATCTCAGGTAGTGTTCTATGCTATAGATTTCTTTTCCCCTTGGATGAGTTTCCTGCCCACCAGGAGTGCCCTGTGGAAAGGCTGACATAGGCTTTCAGCTCTGCCCCCTTCTCTTTGAGAAAATATTAATTCTGAATGCATAGGATCTAACCACCAGGCCCAAATATATTTATTATTTTCCTGGGAGGCTCAAAGGATACTCTTGCAAATGGGGCTAAGCTCCCCTGATTCATCCACCCTAGGGGTGACAGATCAGATTTCCTGATATTCCTTGGAAAAATGCAAGGTTATGTGAAGAGGAAACAAGAAAAGGAGGGGAGTGGTATATGCCAAAACTGGTGGCAGGTATGATTAAAAACCAAACAAACCAGGATGTATAAAGTGAAACTATTCTGAAAACCTAACAGACATACTTGATGGAAGCCACAAATGATGCTAATATGGAAACTGAAAATCAACTCACAGCGTACATAAGAGGTGGGCATGATCCATCCATAGAGCCTTGATGCCAGCTCAACCTGCAGATTGGGCTGGAGGCTGTCACCCTTCAAAGTGGGAGTTGTTCTGAAAGACTAGTTCCAGTTCATGACAGCTACTCTCCATTTCCTCTCTGTCTACTCAGCCCATAGCAGTTGGCTTCTACTCCCACCAAACTCCTTGAGCTGAGGTTTCTTTGGCTTCATGCTCTAGAGCATGTATCCCTGTTGATAATTTACACACCTTGAAAATGTCCTTTTGACTCTTGGGACACCACTTTCTCCTGATGTTCCTGACCTGTGAGTTCCTGCCTCCTTTGAATTTCCTCCACTTTTATCCAGCCTTTAAAGATAAGTAGTCCCCTAAGTATCTAATCTTGTCCCTCTTTTAACTGTATACAGTGTTGCTAGGTGACAAGATTGCTCACCCATTTGGATTAAACTAGGTGCCACATGTACAAAAATGAATTTATTATTCTTACTCACAGGTACACATTAACCTCTGTTTTCTCCACCACCCATCCAGTCGTCCAAGCCAGGAACCTTATGGAAATCTCAGCTCCTCTCTATTCTGCACCCTTATAAATAGTCTGATCAGGTTTTAGTGATTCCATTTCACAAATGCAGCAGGTCTGTCACTTCCTTTCCACCTCCTCTGCTTTATTTCACATTGTTACCATCTTAGAGTTTTGTGATAGCTATTGTCTTTTCAATCCCTCTCTCATTCTAAAATCAAGAAAATTTTCTTAAAATCTAATTATATCACTCTCTTTCTGAAAATCCTTTAATGATTCCCTGTTGCCTATAAAACAAAATCCAAATTCCTTAGCTGAACATTCAAAACTGTATTACTGATTTGTTTTAATCTATGGTTTTACTCTATCTCCCCTTGATCTTCCACTTAGGTCTCAACTACAGCCATACTTCTGTGCGTCTAATTCTCAACCATGTCTTGCTCTTTCAAGGAATGAGTGACTGACTGTATCTGTATAGGTCAGTGGTTCTCAGCTGAAGGTAATTTTGCTCCTCTCTTCCAGAGGACATCTGGAAACGTTTAGAGACATTTTTATGTTGTCACAATTGGGGAGAGGGCTGCTACTGGCATCTAGTGGGTAGAGGCCAGGGATGCTACTAAATATACTACAATGCACAGGGCAATCCCCCACTACAAAGAATTATCTGTCACAAATTGCCAATAGTGCTGCTATTAAGAAAATCTTGTGTAGGACAACCACCTCTGGAAGTGTGTTGATCATTTCTTTGAACCTTTAGAAACTTGCTACAAAGGAGGAACAAGTTTCAGCATAAAGGGAACACGAGAATGGGAACATATATTTATTAAGGGAAGACTTTTTGTTCACAGTTAGTGATCAAATCAGTTGTGTTCCACCAACCTGCAAAGCTAATTTTCTCCCCTAGGTCAAAGTGAGTGCAAGAACCAGAAATGAGGATATTCAAAAGGAGCCAGGTAACACCCTCTGCTTGACAGAGGTAAGACTGCCCTCATCCTAAAGCACAGTTAACTGAGGTAGGGTCTAGAGGTATGAGACTCTGCCTCTCCTCACCAGTTTAATTTTTCAAGCTTCTCTTGGAACCAATGCTAAAATAGAAATGCTTAAATGGAGACCTAGGAAGATAGGGCAAACCCTCAGTCCTGTTGCTTAAAGACTAAAACTACAAAGTCAGAAGGCTAAAATAAGGATCTTAACAATATCTCTGGTAGTGCTTAATAGCTGACAGATGCCCCTTCCCTTCTCTGCAATCAGTAATAAGTGATGTAGTGGACTTGATTGGTTGCTCCTCCAGCATCCATTCTCTCCTTTACTATTTTTAATAGGTACCCATATTTCACAGCTTTATAGGGTGGATTTAACTACACAACCAGCTACCAGGGTGGACCCTGACTGGCTTACATCAATTGGAATAATCTCATTTCCTTTGCTATATTTATTGGTTCAGTGGTGGGCACCTGACCTAGGTTCATCCCAAAACAGTGGAGCTCAAGACTTAAAAATAGTTTAAGGGGGAGATACCCTCTCTTTACTCTCAGATTTAAATTTAGAAGCATATAGCTATGGCCACCACTAGCCTATATATTGCCTTTGTGCAAATTAGAAAGGAGTCATTCCTGTGGACAGATAGATGAATTATGAAGTGCACCCCCTCTGGGCAGATAAATTAGAAAAAGGTGCCCAATCTGGGTGGAGAAATTTGGAATAGGCACTCCTCTGGGCAGATGCAGCCCCATAGGTTCGGGTTTGGAGTTTCTGTGCTAAGAAAAGGTGGCCCTTCGTATGGGCAGAGGCAGCCTTGCACCAGGACACACAGTTTGTCAAACAGAATAGTCTGGGTTTCAGCCCCTACTTTCTTCCTGGAAAAACTGCATAACTGTGTGTGGAAGCCTTGCATATAGCCCCAGAAGCAACAGGTGGCCAGCCTTCTTGTCACCATGAGGGCAAGCTGAGAGCAGAGTCAAGAGAATTGCAGAGAAATGGAGCTGTAATACTAATGGTGCTAATGACAGCATGAACAATTGGATGACACCACACTTGAGGCCTAACTACCTACAAAGTTTTCAGTTAAACAAACCAATAAATTCTCTTTATACTCGTAATTCAGATTTCTATTGTAAGTAAAAGCATTCTATTTGATGCAGTCAACTAGGAGTTTCAGGTCCCCAATATCATGCCCAAATGAAGTTGTCTGTTAAGTCATATGCTTATGTATCCTTGTATCCTTTTTGGTGAATTGTTTGTTCAAATCACTTGCTCACTTTAAAAACTCGGTTGTTTTCTTACTGAATTTTGAGAGTTCTTTATACATTCTGGATACAAGTTCAGAATGTATGTGATGTTAATATATTTTCTCCCAGCCTCTGACGTGCCTTGTCATTTTTTTGATATTTGATTAATTAATTAATAGAAGTCTCACTTAATTTTATCCTAATTCTTTTTCTTTCTTCTTAATTGTTAATCTCCTTACTAACGCATTCAATATACCTCTCCCCCACCCTCCAGCCCACCCAACATAATATCCTCTTTGCTTTTCCATTCTTTTCTGGTCATGTCAGGCAATTCCCAATATCATATTTCTGTTATCAACAATGCTACCCTCTCCAACCAACCATAATTACCTTGTCTCCTTCTCATCTTTGACCATAAGACCAGATGTAGCCCCCTTCCCTTTTGGGTCCCAGGACTTTTCCTTGTCTTTCTTCACTCCCTATACTCTGTGAAACCAATCTATAAACATTCAAAAGCTGTGTACTTATAGGATACAGTTGTATCCTTGATGATCCACTTTCCTCTCTAATATTGCTAAGAGGTGACATTGGCATTTATTATTTTTTCTCGGGTTGTGCAATTAGGGCTGAATTAGAGCTTTTGGCCTCAAAACAAGACACTTCTGAGAAAAGCAAATCCCATGGCTTGGCTTCAGAGGGACATCTAAGAGACCTTCCCCAGGGACCTAGTTTTCAAATCACGTGTGACTCAGAGAGCAAGATGGAACGGCATTCAGGAAATCTCATAGGGAGTGGAATGAAGAAAAATAAGAGAGATCAGCAAAGAAGGGAGTGAAAAATGAGAAAATTCCTATAGAAAATAGATGTTGTCCACATAAGAAATCAGGAAAAATTTTAGTCAGTTCTTATCATGTAACATCTGCAATTTCCAGGTGAAGAGATCTCCTATAAATGTAATGTGTGTGGCAGACATTTCAGTTGTAGTTCAGACTTTTTTCAACACCTGGAATCCACACTGGAGAAAAGCCCTATGAACGTAAGGATTGTGGCAAAGCTTTTACCTTCAACTCTACTTTTGTTCAGCACGAGAGGACCCACACAGGAGAGCAAGCCAACATGTGCAAAGAATGTGGCAAGGCCTTTAGCTGCAGCTCCCACCACACTGCATGTCAAAGAATCCACACTGGGAGAGGCCCTACGAGTGTAAAGAATGTGGCAAAGCCTGTAGCTTCAATTCAGCACCAGCAAGTCCACAGTGGAGAGAAACATTTCAGATGTAAGGACTGCAGCAAGGCCTATAGTCAGAAAATTACTTTTATTCAACCTCGGAGGACATACACTGGAGAAAAACCCTATGCACATGAAGAATGTGGTAGAGCTTTTAGTCTGAACTCACAGCTCATTAACCACCAACCACTGCACACCAGGGAAATACCCTACTTTTATAAGGAGTGTGGGAAAGGGTTCACTCGGAACTCACATCTCCTCCAGCACCAGAAAATTCATGATGGAGAGAAAGCTTATCAATGTAAGGACTGCAGCAAGGTCTTCAAGCAGAAAGTCAGCTTAAATCAACATCAGTGGATCCACACTTGGGTGAAACCCCATGAGTGCAAAGAGTGTGGGAAGGGCTTCGACAAGAGTTCAGGATTAAAGCAGTGCCAAGGCTCCATGTTAGAGAAAAACTTTATCAACATAAGGAATGTGGGAAAATCTTCATTTGGAACTCAAATTTTATTTATCATTGGAGACTTCATCCTGGAGAGAAAATTTTCAATGTAATTGTTGGTCTGTGTGTCCCCCAAATGCAAGTTAGCAGGCCTTCTCCTTCTTGGCCTGACTTTCCCAATCCAGCTGTACCTCCTGCCCCTCCCCAGAATGTTCACTCTGCCCCAGCCAGTCTTCTCTGGTCACTGTCTGCAATAAGTACCATTTCAGTTTCTACCTCTGAGCCTTTGCTTTTTCTGCTCCCCGAGATACCCTTCCCTTTCTCTTCCACTTTCTTCGTTCCTATCTAGCCTTAAGCTTTTGAAGCTTACCACTTTGATGCTGCCTTTCTCACTACAGCCTCCTTCATCTGTGTTTTCTTAAAGACAGCCTGATTCTATTTACAATTAATTTATTTGCTGGGTTTTTTGTTATTGTTGTTTTGTATCTGTATTTTTTGTTTTCCCTCTAGCTGACTCAATATTATTTCCTGCTCTGCAGTTGTAAGCTTCTTCAGAGCAGGATAGATCAGGAAGGTGGAATGTCTTCCAAAGGAGAGGAATACATGGAATGACCAGTTGGGGACTGTATCAGTCTGTGTCCAAGCAGGAGACAGAAACCAACAGTGATATAAGCAGGGGAAGTTTAGTATAAAGAATTATTAAGCAATGATGGAAAAGTAGCCTATAAGATGTAGGAGAACTCTATGCAGTACCCTAGGGCTGATGGGGAGTACCCAAGGCTGGGTTTCAGATCTTGCTGGAGAAGGTGTAGTTGTTGCCCCCTGGATGGCAGAGAAATTCACTGATTTTCTCAAGCCAGAGTTGGTTTATAGTTGCTGGATAAGCAGGAAACAATCCTCTGGGGCACAAGCAATCTATAGCCAGTGAACAGGTACACAGATGGCACCATTGTGGGCCAGAGTACCTTGTATTCACATTGGGAGAGTCACCAGAGACAAAGGGGGAATGGAGGTGTTTATTGGAGATTGACATACATATTAATTAGTGTGTGGGATTAGGATTTAATGCATGTAGAAGTAGTTATGATCACCAGGCAAATGTGCAAAGAGGAAAATGGCCATCTAGACTCCCTAAAATTTATATAAATACATTTTTTAAAGGAAAATATTTTTGCCATTGTCGTGTGTCATTAAGTGAGTGTTTGCCTTTCAGGTTTATTTGTGTATGAGATGTGTCTTAGTCTTCAGAGATTGTTCACATAGTATGAATTTTCTCAGATATCAATGAGAAAAATTATCACAGTATTGCACAAAAAAATTATAAAGGCAAAATGTACCTACAATCCCACTATCCCAAGAGATCATACTTTCATTTTTATATGTCCACTTTTAGTCTTTGTCTCATATGTATACATAATATTAATCATAACGAAATATTTATTTTTTTAAAGACTATTATCTTAGGCAACTTCCTTCTCCCCCATTTCGTATGATTTTCATGATTAGTATTTGTCAGTGCGTAGATGTATCGTTATTATCTATTCCTGTCATCAAATGGTAAATTAATTTTAGGGCACTGCTTTTATCTTAAATAGTCTTTCTTTTTTTAAAATTCAAGGCATCTACCTCAGTGTCTGGCACACTATAGGCAGTAACTTCTTGTTATTTGAAATTATTTGATGGACATTTAGGACAATTCTTATTGTTGGCTGTTAATAATAATATTGCTATAATCAACTTGGTGATTGTAGCTCTTTTCCTTCTTTTGAATTATTTCATTGGGTAAATTGTCGGGAATGAGAATACAAATCCAAGGGTATGAACACTTTTGTTTTTGAAACATGTCACTAAATGGCCTTTATAAAAGTTTATACCAATTTATTCTGTTCCCAGAAGTGTAGCAAGTTTGCATTTGCTTGCAACCAGCAGTGGATATTATAAATTTTTTAGGGATTGTGAATTAAAGTTAAAAGGAACCTCATTTTTTTCACATTTTAAAATATAAATTTTGAGATTGAATGTTTTTTCATGTTCGATTACCAGTTCTACTTCTTATTGTGTCAACAGTCAATATCATGTATCTTTTTATTTGCTGAGTTTTAAATATTTTAAAAAAGAATTTAAGATCTGCCAAAAGATAAGTGTCATCCACATAAGAAATCAGAGAAAACTATTGATGTCAATGTGACTGGTTCTCCTTGAAAGTCTCTGTCTCTCCTTGGATTTTGGGTAAGTTGTTTGCCCTGAGACTTCAACTCTCTGATGTGTCCAAGGAAAATTTTCAGATTATCTAGCTATTTTTTGTTGGAAGGGTGGGGCCATGCTTTTCAGTTTTCTACACCTTGAGAAGAGGTGGATTTCTTGATTTTTTATTTTTCAAAGTGGACCACACTTAAAAAAACACACACTAAACAACTGTTTGCATATATTCAGTAGCAACCAATGCAACGTGATGATTTTTGAGAGAAAGGAGGTATATAACATGAATCCCACATTCACCCAGACTTTCTCGCTGGGAATATTTACCTAGTTGGGGCACAGGCAGTTAGAGCCTTTCTCAGTGTGTGGAGGAGGTGGAGATCAGACCCTCTATATGTTTTTTACATATTGTGTAAATATAGAGAAATGTGTAGAAAGAGCACCAAACAGTGGAGTGTGTGACAGCGTTACTGGTTGAGTGACCCCAGAGCCATTTTCAGGGCTACGTATGGTTGTGATAACTGTGCCCCGACAAGGTTAACTGGCCTAAGGAGTAAATTGGATGTTGAAATCCTGCCCTTGTTCCACTTGCCGTGTCACACACCCGTGAGATTGTGTCTGTTTGGGGGTTACTGTTTCCTAATAGGCCCTGAGATGCCGTATGGGTTATTCTGGCTGTTCCCAGCACCTTCTCTATTGCTGTCTTATACTATAGAGTGTGGAAAAGCTAAATATTTGCTTTTCCAGTCTATCTTGCATCCTATCTTGCAACGGTCACGGTATGGACTGTTGTTTCCTAGTCTCCATTCTTTTCTGCTTCCATAGAAATTGCTAAATTTCCCAGTTTCTCCTGTTGGTATGTTTGGCCCTGTGACCAGCTTCTGGCCATTGTGATGAAATGGTATGTGCAACTCTCTGACCATGCACTTAAATGCGTGCCCAGTACAGCTGGTAGACCAAGGAAAACAGGGTCCCACCCTAGGGAATGCAGGAGGTCCTGTACTTTGGAGTTCCTTCCTCTACATTTTTTAAGTCATCTACTGTTGCCTAGGAGTGGCTGGGTCCAATAGTGCTGTCAAATGGGGTGCTCCAAGAATAGATTGTGACCTCTGTGGGCCCTGGGCTCTGTTTCTCCCCTTTGGGGCACTCTCTGATCTTTTACTCAGTGTGTGGAGTTGACCAGGTGTCCAGAGGAGCTCTGGAATGCACACCTATAGGGTTGTCCCAGGGCTCTGTGGCTGGGCCTCAGTTCTAGGAGGGTGGCCGACATGGTTTTTCTTTCACAGGATCACACGAGACTGGGCTATCAGAATGATGCCATCTGTGATTTTGGGTGCCAACAGTGGCTCATTCATGTCACACACAGGTTGAATTCAGGGCTCTGGGCTACTGTGGGTTCACTGCCCACCCTTGGATGTGAGCTGCATGTGTGGGCCCTTGTGTCAGCTCTTGTTCATCTGTGTTCCTACTGCAATGCCGCCTATAGTCTATAACACCCAGGGACAATGGAGGTAGCAACAAATGTCTTTTATCTTGTGCATTCCCCAGGGTTGGCATCCAGGGCGGTCACTCTACCTGCTCCACAGGCTCTGGTACAACATATCAGGCAGTTCTCTGGGGGTAGGGCCACACCTATCTCCTCTGAGGGCTTTCAATAGGCTTTCTGATAGATGTCCTCTCGTCCCTCTATTTGATGCAGTGATGCCATGCTGTCTGGGTCAGTCTTAAGCTGTGCTGGATGGGGATGGACATTTCTTGGGTTAATTGAACTGCTTTTCTCACTCTGCCCATGGGCCCATTGCTTATCTTTCCCACTGGTGGTGGTGTATGGAAGAGAGAGGTGTGATCACTGAAAGACACTGCATTCTAGGAATGCAGTGATTATAGCACTTGCTATGATCTGAATGTGTCTCCCTCAAAATTCTTACGTTGAAATCCTAATCCTGATGTGATGGTATTAGGAGGTGGGTCCTTTGGAAAGTGGTTAGGTCATGAGGGTGGAGCTCTCCTGAATGGGGTTAGTGTTCTTATAAAAGAGATTCCACAGAGCTCCTTAGCCCCTTCCACCATGTGAGGACAGAGCGAGAAGGCACCGTCTGTGAACCAGGAAGAGAGCCCTCACCAGGATGTAACCATGCTGGTGCCTTGATCGTGGACTTCCCAGCCCCCAGAACTGCAAGAAATCAATTTCTTTTGTTTATAAGCTACCCAGTCTGTGGTATTTTGTTATAGCAGCTCAGATGGACTAAGACAGCAGTTCAAGAGACGTCAAGATTGTAAAATATTGTGATTCAATGATTATGCTATAACATTCCAAACGGTAAATTTAACATGACCAGAAAACTTATTACAATTCACATTATCCTGTATATTCTGTGTAAGACTTGTATTTGCAGTCATTGTAACAAACTTTGAGAATGTGCTAGGAAGCCAGTATTCATGGGTGGCATGATGATGCAGTATCATTAGTAATGATATAACCAGTATTAATAAATGGTACTAGAGAACTGAAGAGGCAAGAAGATCTATACTGTTTCAATACTGTAGTGAGTTTGAGGATTTCAGGGGTGATCAAGAAAAAGACAAGACCATGAGACCTGCGCTATTGTACAATAAACTTTATTGGGCAGTCCCTGCACATGATTCCATGAGAGGAGAAGTCCCTTACAGAAGGAAATCACCCCGCAGAGGAAGAAGGCAAGGGAATTCCTGGGGGAGAGAGGAATTAGAAAGGAGGCTTAGATGTCCAGGCAATGTCACTCAGCAGCAAGGTGGGAGTCTCTGGGTCAGAGAGCTTTGAAGGGCAGCAGTGGTTTGGGGTCTTTTATGGCCACAGGGTTTGTCTTTTCTAATATCTGGCTAGCAGATATTAGGTGCAGTTTCATGGGTTATACAAAGCAGGCAGGTTCTAAATGACTAAAAATATGCTCATATGGGCTATATTTAAAGCAATTGGATGTGTAAGAATTTGCAAAATGTGTAAAAACAGTATTTAAATATATGCACCCTTAAAGCTTGATATAAATTCCTTATGTTTATAGGTTATCACACAATTACAACTGAATATTCAAATTGCATTAATTTTATGTTAGGGACAGTGATGTTTCACTGAAACTACATTGCTTTTCTAAACTGAATATTATACTGACCACTATGGTATAGGTTCTTTTGACTTTTGCCTTGGCACACCTACCCAACCATATGTCTTGTGATGACTCAGTTTCTTCTGAGGAGGGAATGAGGCCCTAACCCTGCTCTCTCATATTTAAATGTCTTTTGGGAGTGATCAGAGGAGCTCCTATAAAGGTCCTGGGTTATACAGACCACTGAGGACTTGAGATAAAATTACCTTGAAAGGAAGTGACCCGGGACACACAAGGCCTCATAGATTCTGGAGAAGTGTTGGCCTCAGTAGGATATGGCTGAGGGCTGGATGCTCCTCTGGACTCAGCTTTCTTGGCAACATGGGAAACAGTGGTTGAGCGTGAGTGTGAGATAAAAAGAGTTGTAAACTTTGAGCCCCCTCTGGGGCATCACAGTGGGCCAGGAAGGAACTAGACAAATGAGGACATCATTTTACATGCACTTTACCTTCAGCTCCTGAGACTTTTGCCTTTCCCCAAGACAGGAATAAAAGAGGTCAGATGATGGCAGCAGTGTCCTTAGCAGCCAGGCCCCAGGTGAGCTGGGTTTCCTTTGCCTCTGCACATATGCAGGTGTGCATATACATATAATTTATATATGCATATATAAAAGTATACATGCATGTATAAATAAACATTTATATAAATTATATATATGCATATGTAAGCGTACATGTATGTATAAAATATACTTTTATATATGCATATATAAAAAATATAAATTTACTTTCTCAATGAGATATAACTTATTTACAACACAAATCTGAACTGTGTAGCTCACTTTTCAGAAATATATACATCTGTATGACCGCCACTCACATTAAGACACAGAACATTATCAGTACCTCAGAAGGCTCCCTCATGCATCATCCCAAGCAGTCCACCCCAAGGTTGACCATTATTCTGACCTCTATCACCATTGATTGTTTTTATTTGTTCTTGAATTTCATATAAATGGAAGCATTTAACATGGACTCTTTTGTATCTGCCTTCTTTTACTGGTTTATTCTTTTTCACTGCTGAATAGTTTTCCATTATATAATTAGACCACATTTTGTTCAGTCAACTGTAGATGGACATTTTGATTGTTTCCACTGTTTGACTACTATGAATAAGAGTGCAGTGAACATTCTTGTATATGCCTTTCGGTGGACACATGGACTCATTTCTCTTGGGTATATCTTCAGGAGTCAGATTGCTGGGTCATAGGGTATACATTTGGTTAGTTTTAGTAGATGCTGCCCAACAATTTTCCAACCATTGGAAATGATTATTCCAGTTTATACTTTTACCAGCAGTGTATGAGAGTTCCAGTTGCTCCACATCCTTGCCAACACTTCTTGTCATTCATTCTTAATCTCGTTGGAGTTTTTAAATTTCCTTTTCCCCAGTAAGCAGTGATGTAGAGCACCATTTCATATGTTTATTGGCTACATGGACATCCTCTTAAGTGAAGTCCCTGAAGTCCCTGTTCAGATATTTTCCTCATTTTTTATTACATTATATGTTGCTTTTTCTCCAAGTTGTAGTTCTTTTTTATGGATATGAGTCCTTTGTCAGATATATGTATTATGAAATATCTTCTCCCAGTCCGTGGCTTGCTTTTTCAGTCTCTTAATGGCATCCTTCAATAAACAGATTTTTCTCTAGTCTATCATAAGGAAGCAGTATTTTCCTATGCCTCTCTAACCTTGCTACCTCTACTTGGGAGTGGGGAGTCATTAACAAGTTTGAGAACTTTGTGCCTGGAGTAGTTAGTGGGCAAGGAGACAAGATTGAGGGAAGAACTGGGATGAAAGCAGACTTGGGGAGTGGCAGTAACATGAGCAGCCCAAATAATCACCCAAATATGTTCCAAAGTGGGGAGGGGCTTAGAGCTAAGGTGGCAGCCATATCCAGTTATATGTTACTTCTCATTTGTATATATACACTTTCATGCTCAGGCCCAAGCCTAGCTCCTATATAGTAGTCTATCTGGAGGTCACATATGTTTGGAAGCTCATAGTGGAGATGTATTTGGTTCTAACTGAGAAAGTATGCTGAACTCTGGCTGTCCATCTGCCTTTAATTTGTGTCCTCTTCCTCCGCGCCTTCCAAATTTCACACAAAAACCCCTCAGGCACATGATACATACTAAATATGTATCATTGTAAGTGCCCTTCCCAGCCTCTCATTGACAGTTTTGACCATCATCAAAGTCCTGAGGCCTGGGAGAGCAGGAACTTGTCATTTCAAGAATCGGTCACTTTTGAGGACGTGGCTGTGTACTTCACTGAGAAGGAATAGGTCAGCCTGATGCCTGCTCACAGGGCCTTGTAGAGGGATGTGATGCTGGAGAACTATGGGGCTGTGGCCCTCCTAGGTAAGGCCTCTCTGTTGCTGGTCTCTGCCTGGGCCCTTAGAGGTTAAAGGGCTCTCTTATAACTATTAGCTGGCCCAAATGGCAGTGTCAAGAGTTGCCAGGTATGGAGAACCCTAGAGTCTATTTGACCTCCAGGAAGGCTTTCATTCTTTTTTCATCAGAAAAGCTACCCTCCCTCCATACCTGCCTTAGAGGTGATTCTCTGGGTACAGCAGGGCTTGAGCTATATGTTGGTACCCTCACCCTAGTACTGAACCTCCAGATTATCTTGAGAGAACTCAGCCCCTTAGTCTCCCTGTGGGAGTTGCTCCTAGGAGCCATATATCTGTTTCCCCACAGTGGGAATTTTCCATTCTCTAACAAAGAAGGCAAGAAATTCTATTTCTCTTTAAATAGAAATTTGCCTCCCAGAGTGTTTCAGGCTTCCTTAGGAGCACTATCCTCAGACTTCTTCCCAGGACCCCTCCTTGTACCTCTTTAGGGTACCTCTTGCTCAGTCCACCCAGGAATTACTCTCCTCACCTCTGGCTCTTCTTGTAGCCACAGGCTGAATTGACCCCTGACTCTGCTCATCCTTGTGTTGTGTCTTCTTCCTTTCAAGCAGCATCACCCACTTCCAAACCAGCTCTGATCTCTCAGCTGGAGCAAAGGAAAGAGCCCTGTTTTACCCAGCTACAGGGAGCCCTAAGCAGGAGGAACAGGAAAGCAGGCCATACAGGTAAGTTAAGCAAGGGGTGCCCTTTCCTTTGCTTTTACTTCATCAAAGTGAGAGATATGTGCTCTCTGTGTCCAGCATCATGGAGTGTATTGAGATCCTTGATCACACTCTTTCTGACTGATCTGTTGTTCATTGCTTCCCATCCCTTTAAACTGTAGTACACAACACCCTGCTTCAGTGTTTCACATACTGGGATGCTTTTATCCCTGGGGATATGTGGAAAAATTTTTCTAAATACTTTACTAGTTATGTGTGATCACCTTTTTCCAGTTTCCCCCAGTTTAACAAAATTGATAAACTCAGTGCACCATTATCTTGTCCACTAACCAAAAGAACAAATAGAAAAATTTATTTTTGCTTTTCATTATAATTAATATATTAAAAATTTTAAATCTTTTTTGTATTGAAATACTTTAAGGCAACTTACAGATATTCCCATTTTCCTCCCCTTTAGGATACATCTCAACAATAAGATTTGCCTACTTTGCGAAAATAATATCACATGCAATAAAATTAAAAATTCCTCAAAATCATGTTTTGGGAAGACAGGAGAAAGGCTTAGTTCTCTACCTTTAAATATCAGTTTTCAAAGTAAGGAGTTGATTTAAGAGCCATCTTAAATGATATCAAGCATGCATTTTCTTTTTCTGTAGACTCATGGATTTCCGTAGATTTAATGTTTTTCAATTCATTAAAATTATTCATTTTGATTTACAAAGCTGGCTCTCATGTCCTTTTTTCAAACAGCTTTATTGAGGTATAATTCACAAACTATACAATTCACCCATTTAAAGTGTACAGTTCAGTGGTATTTAGTGTATTCACAGAGTTGTGCAAGCATTACTGCAATCTGCTTTTAGAACATTTTTGTCACCCAAAAAAGAAACCTCGTATCCATTAGCAGTCACTCTTCATCCCTCCTTCCCCCACACCATCAGTTTTAGGCAAACACTTATTTACTTTCTGTTTCTATAGATTTGCCTATTGTGGATATTTGATATTAATGGAATCATGCAATATGTGGTCTTTTGCTAATGCCTTTCACTTAACAATGTTTTCAAGGTTCGTCCATTTTGTAACATAGATCAGTACTCCATTCCTTTTTATGTGTGTATAACCTCCATTGGATGTGTCATATCACATTTTGCTTATCCATTCATCAGTTGATGGACATTTGTGTTGTTTCCACTGTTTGGGCATTATGATAATGCTGCTATGAACATTGGTGTACAAGTTTTAATGCAGACATATGTTTTCATTTCATATGGGTACAAATTAGATATATACTTGCTGGATCATATGATAGTTTTTTGTTTAACATTTTGAGGAATGCTAAAATTTTTTCCAAAGTAGCTAAACCATTTGACTATCCCGTACAGCAATCTATGAGGGTTCCAGATTCTCTACCTCCTCACCAACATTTATTGTCTATTTTTTTGATTATAGCCATCCTAGGGAGTATGAAGTAGTATCTCGTTGTGGTTTTGATTTGCATTTTCCTAATGACTAATGGTGTTGAGCATATTTTCATGTTCTTATTAGCCATTTGTGTATCTTCTTTGGAAAAATGTCTATTCAAATTCTTTGCACATTTTTAAATTAGGTTATTCATCTTTTTATTTTTGAGCTGTAAGAGTCCTTACATATTCTGGCTACTAAATCCTTATCAGATACATGATTTCAAATATTTCATCCCATTCTGTGGATTGTCTTTTCACTTTTCTAATAGTGTCCTTTGAAGCACAAAAGTTTTTAATTTTGATGAAGTTCCTTAGGAATTTCTATATATCATGTCATCTACAAATAGAGGTAGTTTTACTTCTTCCCTTCCAATTTGAATGACTTTTACTTCTTTTCCTTGCTTATTTTTCTTTACCTTGACTAGAACTTCCAGGACAATGTTAAATAAAAGTTGCAAGATGGATATCCTTGTCTTATTCCTGATCTTAGGGGGAAAACATTCAGTCTTTCACCATTAAGTATAAGGGTAGCTGGGTTTTTTTAATAAATGCTCTTTATCTGGTTGTGGGAGTTCCCTCTATTCCTAATTTGTTGAGTGTTTCTAGCACTAAAAGGTATTAGAGTTTGTGAAATGATTTTCTGTGACTATTAAGGTGATCATGTGGTTTTTATCCCTTATTCTATTAACAAGATATATTACGTTGATTGATTTTTGTATGATGAACCACCCTTGCATTCCTTGGATAAATCACAATGGGTGATGGTGTACAATCCTTTTTATGTGTTGCTGGATTTGGTTTGCTAGTTTTTTTTTTTTTGAGAGTTTTTGCATTTATATTCATAAGAAATATTGGTCTGTAGTTTCTTATGTCTTTGTCTGGTTTTGTATTGGGGTAATAGCTGCCCTCATAGAATGAGTTGGGAAGTGTTCTCTCCTCTTGTATTTTTGAAAAAGCTTGTGAATGATTAGTTTTAAATCTTTAAATGTTCAGTAGATTCACAGTGAAGCCATCTGACCCTGGGCTTTAGTTTGTGGGAAGTTTTAAAATTATTAATTCAGTCTCCTGTTATAGGTCTATTCTGATTTTCTGGTCAGTTGCAGTAGTTTCTATCTTTCTAGGAATCAGTCCATTTCATCTAAGTTATCAAATTTGTTGGCACACAGTTATTCATACTATTTTCTTATATATTTTTTTCTGTTGTGATGTTCCCTCTTTCATTTCTGATTTTAATAATTTGAGTCTTCTCTTTTTTTCTTGGTCAGTCTAGTAAAGCTTTCTCAATATTGTTGATCATTTCAAGGAACCAACTTTTGATTTCATTTATTTTTGCTACTGCTTTCCTATTTTCTATTTCATTTCTTTCCTCTCTAATCTTTATTATTTCCTTCTCTCCTCCTGCTTTGGGTTTAGTTTGCTCTTGTAAGTAGTTTGCTCTTGTTAAGAGAAAGTAGTTTTCTACTTTCTTAAGGTGGAAGGTTAGGTTATTGATTTGAGATTTCTCTTTTTTTTCATATAGGCATTTACAGTTGTAAATTTCCCTCTAAGCACTGCTTTAGCTGCTTCCCATAAGTTTTGATATGCTGTGTTTTCATTTTCATTCACCTCACATTTTTAATGTCACTTATGATTTCTTCTTAGACCCATTGGTTATTTACTGAGGCTTGCTTTATAATCTAACATTATGATCTGTCCTGAGAGTATTCCATATGTGTTTGAGAAGAATGTGTTCTGTTGTTGAGTGGAGTGTTCTATAGATATCTGTTAGGTTTATAGTGTTCAGGTCTTCTGTTTCTTTCTGATCTTCTGCCTACCTCTATCTATCATTGAAAGTGGAGTATTGAAGTCTGTATCTATTATTGCTGTCTCCCTTTAATTCTGATGGTATTTGCTTCATGTATTTTGAGGCTCTCTTTTAAGGTACATATATGTTTATAATTGTTATCTCTTCCTGATAGATTGACCCTTCTATCATTATAGAATACTCCTTTACCACTAGTAACATATTTTGTTTTAAAGTCTATTTTGTCTGATATTAGTATTGCCACTCCAGCTCTCTTATAGTTGCTGCTTTTATGGTATATATTTTTCTGTCCTTTTACTTTTAACCTGTTTGTGTCATTGAATCTAAAGTTAGTGTCTCCTATAGATAACACATAGTTGGATCTTGTTTTTATATCTAGTCTTACAGTCTTTGCTTTTTGATTGAGTTGTTTAATCCATTCACATTTACTGTTATTGATATGATTGGATTTATGTCTGCCATTTTGGTTTTTGCTCTCTATATGTCTTATGTCTTTTTTGTCCCTATGTACTTACTTTACTTCTTTCTTTTTTTTTTTTGTGGGGAAGACCAGCCCTGAGCTAACATCTGTTGCCAATCCTCCCCTTTTTGCTGAGGAAGACTGGCCCTGGGCTAACATCCGTGCCCATCTTCCTCCACTTTATATGGGACGCCACCACGGCATGGCTGACAGGCAGTGCGTCGGCAGGCGCCCGGGATCCGAACTCGCAAACCCCGGGCTGCCAAGCGCGGACTAAACCGCTGCGCCACCGGGCGGCCCCCTTTACTTCTTTCTTTTGCATTAAGTGAATATTTTCTAGTATGACATCTTAATTCCTTTCATGATTTTTTTAACTATTGAGTTTTTTTCCTAGTGGATTGTTCTAAGGCTTACAATACATATCTTAGCTTATCAGAATCTACTTCAGATTTATACTAACTTAATTCCAGTAAGATAGAAACTTTACTCATATATTCTCTATTTCCCTCTCCTCTTTTTTGTGCTATTATTATTATATATATTATATCTATATATGTTACAAACATACTGATACATTCTTAAATTACTATCATATCTTTTAAAGAAACTGAGAGAGCAAGTATGTATTTGTAGAATTTGTTATATTAACCTTCTTATTTATTACTTTTGGTTCTTTTCATTTCTTCCTGTAGATTTGAGTTACCTTCTGGTGTCATTTCCTTACTTCAATACACTTTGTTTCCACCCACCTCCTTTGTGCTGTTATTGTCAAATATGTTACATTTCTATATGTTATAGTTATATCCATATTGTTTTATATAATTGCTTTTTGAATATGTTATGTCCTTTTGAGATGATTCCATTTGTTTTTCAAAACTTTCTTGCTTTCTGATATGAAAGGATAGCCTTGGCCAACCTTATTGATAAATATTTTTAAAAATCATCTTTATTTTCAAACATATGGATATGTAGAGAAATATGGAAAGTTGTCATGAATTTATACAGTGAAACATGAGACCTCAAAGAAAGGTGATATTTTTGGTAGGCTTTTGGAGACCTTGCCTCCTCTCCTCTTCTGGCTTCTTCTCATCATAGTATGCTTCAGGGGAAAAGCTCGAGAAGCACAGCTCTGTTCAGCACTTCCTCTCAAAGGCAGAGTGCTTAAGAGCACAGACCTGGGAGCCAGAGTGCTGGTTATTAGTTATGTGACTTTGTTTCAGTTTTCTCATCTATAAAATGGGGACAGTAATGGTATCTCCCTCATCTATCAGTTAAGTAAGTAATCCATGTATTGGCACATAGTACCTGCTCAGTAATTATTAGCTATTGCCATTGCTCATGTAATTCCCAGCCCATTGTGTCTGCTTTCCTTGTAAATAGACTTTACTTCTTCTCATCCTCTGTCTCCCTGGTTTGTCCTCAGCCCTGGTGGGGTTTCCATTTTCCAGACCCGCTGATACTTCTTAGCTAAAGCAAGGGAAGAGGCTTGGGGCTTGGATCTTAAGGGTCATTTGTCCAGAGATGCTGTGAGGGGCATCCGTGATGGTGAGTGCTGGGACACTGGTTACTCACCTCCTTCTACCACATCCAGTCTTTGTTGTGAGAGAACTGTTATCGTGTTTCTGAGACTTTTCACAGGAGAAAGAATCCTCTAGGAAGTCAGAGATTGATCATTAATTCAGTAGCATTATGCCTCATTGTCCCTTTATGTTGTAAATTGTTCTTGGTGAAGTAAATCTGAGTCCATTCTCCTTTGAAATGGTGATATGTATAAGTCTCACCTGAGACCTTGTTAAGATGCTTAACAAGGGCTCAACTCTATCCAGTCTGTGGCCCAGGAATCTGCATGTTTAACAGATGACATAATGACCACATTTTGGGAAATACCAACCTGTAGCCAGTCTGTCATGGTAAAGACGTAGTTACATTATGATTCATGGGTTAAGTTATTTTGGGTGGTGGGTTATATCCATGTTCTCCTAATCCAATACTATGTTCTCTAATTATTTTATGTATATTACTTATATTTCCTCAATAAGTTACAAGCTTCCTGGTAGCAGAAATAATCTCATACTTTTCTCATTTAGCCATAACATTTTATACAAAGTTACTTGATATTTTTTGTTTTTTCACTTGATTGATTAATGAGATTCTCTCCTAACTTTATTCCTCCCAATTCTTTCTCCATTCCTTCCCTGCCCTATCTAAACCCTCCATTTCACTTTTGCATCACTTTCTGTTCTCAGGGTTTTTACACCATCACTCATTCTTTTAGTACCCACGACCTTCCCATATTGACTATTCCTGTCCCTTGGCTACCTTTTCATCTTGAACTCTTTTTGGACCCCTAAACCCTGTCAAATTTTCTTTTCCCTCTTAGGGTTCAGGACTTTCCCTTGCCTTGTCTCATTCCCTACGTGGTCTACAGGCATTTTATAAACATATAAAAGCCATGTACTAATAGGACATGTTAATCATACTTGATGACTAATTCAGGCAAACTTTGGCCTGTAGGCAAAACCTGGCCTGCCACTTGTCTTTTTTTGTATGGCCCACAAGATAAGAATGGTTGACATTTTTTTAGTGGATGAAGGAAGTCAAAAGAAGAATACTATTTTGTAACACATGAAAATTATATGAAATTCAAATTTCAGTGTCTAAAAATAAAGTTTTATGGGAATACAGTCACATTTGTTCATTTTCATATTGTCTGTGCTACTTTCACACTACAACAGTAGAGTTGGGTATTTGCAATAGAGACCATGTGGCCTAAAGAGCCTAAAATATTTACCATATAGCCCTTTACAGAAAAAGTTTGCTAACCCCAGATCCAGTTCCCTGTAGCTTTACTGAGAGGTGGTTTTTTCATGTATTTCTTCTTCTCTTGTCAGGTGGAAAAACCTGGGCCGAGAATGAGGATTTGACTTCAAAACAAGTAATGTCTAATAAACACAAATCCTGTGGCGTGGGATCAGGTGAATATCTGAGAGGGGGACCTAATTTTCAAGATACTTGCAAGTCAGAGGGCAAGTTAGATAGGCATAGACAAAATTTTGCAAGGGATAGAGTAAATAAAAATGAGAAAGATTCTGTGAAGGAGATAGTTAATAATGAGAAACTTTCTATGGCAAATAGAAACCATCCACAAAAGAAATCAGAAAAAACTGTTGTGTGTCCTCAGTGTGAAAAACATCTGCAAGTTCCAGGTGTACAGATTTCCTGTAAATCTGATATGTGGGACAAACATTGCAGTCACAATTCTGACTTTTTTTTTTTTTTTTTTGCGAGGAAGACCAGCCCTGAGCTAACATCTGTCGCCAATCCTCCTCTTTTTGCTGAGGAAGACTGGCCCTGGGCTAACATCTGTGCCCATTTTCCTCTACTTTATATGGGATGCCACCATGGTGTGGCTGACGAGCAGTGCATCGGCGGGCCCCCGGGATCTGAACCTGCGAACCCTGGGCTGCCAAGCGCGGACTAAACCGCTGCACCACTGGGCGGCCCCTCAATTCTGACTTTTTTAAGCATCAGAAAAACCACACTGGAGAAAAGCCATATCAGTATAAGGAGTGTGTCAGAGTCTTTAGCCTTAACTCCACTTTCGTTCAGCACCAAAGTATCCACAGTGGAAAGCAACCCTATGTGTGCAAGGAGTGTGGCAAGGCATTCAGGGGCAACTCCCAGTACACAGCACACTGGCGAATTCACACCAGAGAGAAGCCCTATCAGTGTAAGGAGTGTGGTAAAGCTTTTAGCTTCAACTCTAGTTTTATACATCACCGAAGGATCCACACTGGGGAGCGACCCTATACATGCAAAGTGTGTGGCAAGGCTTTTAGGTCCAGCTCCCACTGCACTAAACACCAACGAATCCACACTGGGGAGAGGCTCCACGAGTGTAAGGAGTGTGGCAAAACCTTTGTTTTCAAATCCACACTGTTTCATCATCGGAGAGTGCATACTGGGGAGAAACCGTTTAAATGCAAGGACTGTGGTAAGGCTTTCAGTGAGAAAAATACTTTTATTCAGCATCAGAGAATTCATACTGGTGAGAAACCATATTTATGTAAGGAGTGTGGCAAAGCTTTTTGTGTGAACTCATAGCTCGTCCGCCACTGATTTCTACACACTAGTGAGAGACCCTACCAATGTGAAGAGTGTGGGAAAAGCTTCACTCGAAACTCAAACCTTGTCCAGCATCAAAAAATTCACTCTGGGGAGAAAACCTGTCAATGTAAGGAATGTGGGAAGGCCTTCATGGGGAAAGGCAATTTAAATCAACATCAGCAAATCCACCCTTGCAAGTCAGATTTCAAGGAAAGTTCAGGACTGGAGCAATACCAGAGACTCCACGATGGAGAAGGAGACTGTGAATGTAAGGATTGTGGGAAAATCTTTATTCAGAATTCAAGTTTTATTCACCATCAGAGTATTCACACAGGAGACAGACTTTTAAATGAAATTGTTGGTTCATGTATCCCCCAAGTGCAGGTTATTCAGCCCTCCCCTTCTTGGCCTGGCCACACCAATCCAGCCCTACATCTCACCTCTCCCCAGAGGGTTCCCTCTGCTCCAGCCAGTTCTTCCCCACTGTCCACATCACCCACTCTCTCACTTCCTGCCTCACAGCCCTTGCTCTTTTTGCTTCCTCAGATGCCCTCCCCTCTTCTCTCTCCTTTTCTTTGATCTTTCCTGTGTCGATTATAGGAATGGTAGAAATGAGCAGTTTCACTCAACTCAGGAAGGGAGAGATTTAAATAGAAACTGAAGATATTGCTGAAGAAATAGACCTTGTAGGAGGCTGTAACCTAGTAGTAAATGGGAACTGGTCCTTGATTGTACTTCTTCAAGGAATGATTTCATCAGGAATGCCCCATACAACTGAATACTAGCCATTGTTTCATCTGATGTTTTGCAGGAGACTAATCTATTAAACAAAAAATCAATTTGTTATTTTTCCATATGGTACATCTTTTCTGGGTTCAGAGGATTATTTGCTGTCTAGTTTTCATCTGTCTGTCTCTCTCTCTCCCTTCCTTCATAACCAGGTAGAGTAGCTTCATTATGAAAAGTATAAGGCTTTATAGGTTGGCTGCTTCTAGACGATACTTTCAGGAAATAGAGTCACAGATTACCTCCCTTTTCCTTGTTCCCCCTTGTATGTATCTTGCAAATGTTACCTTCTTTTGTTGTAACCAAAGGCTATGCTTGGTTGGAAGCTGTGGTTTAGAAAAATACAAATGGGCCAGATGTTGATGACCTTGAACCAGGACAGTCACAACCTATTTAAAGACCATTTTATCCCAGGGTAGACAGTGTGGACTCAGAACAAGATCCTGTAGCTGAAAGCAGCATTGTCACTTAGAGAAGTGGCCTAGAGTACAGAAACTGAGCTAAGAAAAGGAGGAGCCTCAGTTAATGGAGTCCCCAGGTTTATTTAAACAGTGAAGAGGTTTGAGGACCACAGGATAGAGAGCATTAATCCAGAGAGCCATCCCTGGAGGGCCAGATTGCCGCCTGGAATGTGGTGCTTGTGGCCCAAGTGTATTATCTGGTAACTACATTGCAAATGATAGATGATCAGTAGTTTAATCCATGCACTATTCCTGGATTTTCGGTGAGAAGAGAGCTTATCCTTGAGATCTGGGTGTTGAGAGGGAAATAATCAGGTCAAGGAGGAGATAAAGGAGACTGAGCTGTCACCTTAACCAGTCCTGTATATTAAGCTGGGACCAGCTGGATTGTGTTATTCTCATGTATTTGTAATTACCGGCCTGCCTGGAACTCCCTGTGTCTGGGGCATATTGGGCCATTCAAACATGCTAGGGAACTGAAAATGTTTAGCACAATGCTGGGGGTTATCATGAGAGCTAATGTTGGAGAAGTGAACAACACATAGATCACTGAGAAACTGATATGCCATGTTAAGGAGTTTGAGCTTTATTCCTGACAGCCAAAGCAAGGTCATTCACAGCATGGGAAGAATTAAGGGTGGGTGAAATAGGAGCCAGGAAAATTAGATAGATCAGTAGTTCCTAACTGGGGGTCTGTGGACCACTGCAAGTCCATGACAACATTTCCACCAATCTGTGAAATGAGGAAAATGTAGTGGAAATCTATATGTATAGGTGGAACTGTATGTGTTCACAAATGATGGCCCACAGTTCCTGGAACTTACACTGAAGTTGTCCTTTCTCCTTTTTGGCATTAAAATGGTCTTTTGTGAAATAATCACGAGGATTGTAGACTTTTGTTGTCGTTCTGCTTTGTTTTTTAATGTTCTTTATTGAAAAATAAAACAATGGCCTACTATATTTCTGTTTCCTTTCCTGGCCATTCATGTTTTTAAAACTGTTTTGTGAAATCAGAAAGCTAACCAATATGATAAGCTTTTCTGAATCAGCTCTGGAAAATGGAGTTAAGAGGTTAAACCAGTGCTTCTCAGGCTACCTGTGGTAAAGGATTAGTCCCCCACTCCCCTTTCATCTTTCATTGCCAAATTAATGCCTCTATAGCACATGACTAATACACCACTTGCTATGCGCAATTCATCACACGAATTAAAAACTTGTAGAAACCCCATATGAGATGAGTTTACTGATCATATGCTTGGATGTCTTGGCAATGTCAAATTGTTATGTACATTTTAAAACATTTATTCTCAACTTCTGCACTCTGGCCAGTTTACAGGTGGCCACCAGTCCACAAACTTCCCTTTGAGTTGCAGGGCATTAGACTGTATCTTTATGGATTCAATCAGGAGCCTGCCAGGTTAGTGGGTTGAGCAACTGAGGAGAATTGGTCAACCCTGCAGTCAGAGTAGCTTAGGGTGAAAGGCACTGCTTTTCCTGGGATCTTGGGGTGTCTAAAGACCCCCGAGAGAGAGGTAGTATGATTGGACAAGAGCATCAGGAGTTCGGAGGTGGGCTGTAGTGTAAAATTTTCATAGGGATGACTGGAACCATCAAGAGCTCTTCTTGCATAAGACCTGTGCTGATTGAGATTGTGTAATTGTGTTTTACTTCAACTATGTAATTTTTATCTCCTAGATTGTTACACTGCAGTAAAGATATGCTCTTAAATGAGACTCTGAATGTGTTGTGAAAGGAGGACTGCGAAGAAGGGCTACTTTAGAGGGTAAGTCAAGGCAGAGGAGGCTGGAATCAGGCTTAGAAACCTACAGTTTGGGAGCTCCCCTGGAGTGTCCTGTTTCGTTATGTGGTTGAAATCTCGGATGTCCATTTGTGATGGTATTAACAACTCTGCCTGCCATTGGCAGCCTTGAGTATCCTTGTAGGGTGTAGTGCATAATAGGCAAAGGGGAGGTGGGAGGGCAGGTGTAGAGAATGCTCAGAATAAATTGCTGGCCTACCTTTCCTACTGAGACTCATAAGATATTGATGCCTCCCTTATGTGACCAGTGGGCCTTTTATGGAGAACAGGGCTGTCCAGGAAGTCCTCGTCTCAACAGTCATAGAAATAACAATAGTTACGCTACCGTTTATTGAACACTTATCATGAACCAAGTACTATGTTATGGACTTTACATGCTTTCTGTCAATCCTGTAATAGCTCTGTGAGGTAAGGGGTTATTGTTGTCACCATTTTGTAGATGAATACATTGGGGTTTATGGAGAGGTCAGAATTTAAACTCAGAGAGTGTGACTCCAGGACCCACACATGTGATCATGGTTGCCCCACTTCCTTTATTCTTCTACCCCTATTGGCACTTTGTGCCCCAAGCTAGGATCTTTGAGGTCAGGGATCCCAAGCTTCTCTTTCTTGCCTACTCCTGGCCCTTCACCACTGAAAGACTTCCCACGATCCAGCTCCCACACATGGAGCCTGTGGAAGGGCCAATCACAGCCTCTGTCTGTCTACCCTCCCGCACTCAGGACTGGGAGCAGCTGAAGATCTTACTCAAGGGACTTTCTGGTGAGGAGTCAGACACTTACAGAAAATAATGTGAGTAAGAGAGAGAGGGGTTGGGGAAAGCAACTGCAGTGTTGGTTGCAGCCTGGGAATGGGAAAGGTTAGAGGGAACTGTGTTGGTTGGAAACCGATGATACATAAATGAATGTATTTGTGAGGATCAGATTGTGTATAGGGCAGAGGCAACTGTTGAGATAGGCAAATGTGCCAAGGAGTCAATAGCCACTGGGACTTGCTAAAAATTGAATTAATTTTAAGCAATACACTTAGATCTCCGTTCCATTTACTTATGAGACTGGTGTTATGTAGCCTACATAATTCAGATTTGTTTATGTATTATGAATGTTGTCATAGGACAATGAAAAAGTTATCACACTGTTGTACAAATAAATTATAACGACTTTAAATAAAATTTAAAGAAAAATGTACCTCCCAATGCCACTACCACAGTAAATCCCCATTTTTATTTATCTGAGTTCATTGTTAGCCCTTGTCCATATGTATATATAATTGAACCATAACAGATAAAATGTTGTGCTTTGCCTTTCTTCCATTATTATTGTCTTAAGCATTTTCCCTCTTCCCCAGTTCTGTATAGTCTTCATACTTACTGTTTGTCGTTAAATGGTTGTACCCTCCTTTATTCCCCTTAACAAGTTGTGAATATTTTAGGGTAGAGACTATGTCTTAATCATTTTTTCCCCTCTAGCACCCATCCAAGAGGTAGTAGTTCATTTTTATTGAGGTTCATTGATGGGCAGTAGGAAATTTCTGTTTTTGAGCTGTTGTAAATGATGTTACCATCAACAATGCCATGAATATAGATTTCCCCCCCCTTCTTTTGAATGATTTCCTTGGAATAAATTCCCAGGATTGAGATTAACCAAACCCAAGGGTATAATCATTTTTATGTTTTTAAAATATGCTGCCATATTGCTTTCTTAAAAGATTGTACTGATTTACTTTGCTGCCAGAAATGTATGGATACATTACTTGACTTCAATCTTATCAGCAGTAGGTATAATTTTTAAAATATTTTAAATTTAATTGATATAAAATGCTACTTGTTTGTTTTAAATTTGTATTTCTTTAATTAGTAAGGTTGAGTGTTTTTCTATGTTAGTTTGATAATTTAAATTCCTATGTGAACAATTTGTCTTCACTTTATGTGCCTTTTAATCTACTGAGTTCTTAATGTTTTGCTTAGGAATTTGAGATATTTAATGCAGTATATAAAAACTCATCGTTTATCAACCTCCAGAGAAGTGATACTTACTCATGTCTACTTGATGCTATATTTAAAAACTATAATTCAATTTAAAAGCACCTAACCGGCTAGAGTTTATTTTGAAATACCTAAAGGTATTCCCATTACAGCAAATAAGTATTCTTAGTCCCCTTGATTTATGATGGCTCCATAGTCGTGTGTTTAAATTCTAACATATAATAGGTTTTATTTCCAGGCTTTCTATTGCTCCATTAATCAATTAATCATCAAATCTTTTTTTTCCTCCCCAGCAGTATGTCACATTATTCTTTTATTAGTCTTTGGAGATTATTTTAATTTCTGATAGAGCTATTTTCCTTTCACTGAGTCTGTTTCAAATATATTTGTTTCAACATCCTCTGTACTTTTCTGAATGTTTAAAATATATCATAATTAAAAAATAAAAGATAGGAATAAATACCATATAACCATCACTGAGACTTTTTTTAAATGCTAATCTTGTGTCCACCCATTCATTTTCCACACATATTTTTCATGATTATATGGAGGCCATCAAATCTTAACATTTAAAAAGTGAGGGAAGATTGTGTAACAGAATGTGTGTGAAGTATTATCGCAAAGTTCCCTTTCTCCCTATCCTACTGGCTGACTTCTCCTTCAGCTCCCTTTTTGGTGAAGCCAAGAGTTGAGGTGTTTGATTTCTGAGGAGATAGACCTCCACTGGGGACAGAGCACAAATTCCTGACTCACAGCTATGAAGATCAAAGAACACCTTGCCAGTTGTGAGGCCGAAATAATTGGGGAAAATTTGTGACTCAGAAAAACTGGTTTTTCCCCTCTTCCAAACAAGCAAGTTTATAAAGAGGGTTGGAGAGAGAGTTTTGGGAAAATGATCTCTACTACTTCTCCCCTTCCCTGGGTGAATCAGGGAAGAAGTGGGGTGGGAGGCAAGAGAATCCTGAGATTCTCAGAATCCTGACTCTGTCATCTCTGAAGTTTGCTAATAATGAGCATTGAAATCAACAGGTACAGCCTATGCTGTTACCAGGATGTGGAGCAGAGTGGTAGGAAAGACCATCTCCTTCTCCTGCCATGCCTCAGTGTTTCTGATGAGTGAAGTTTGGCATGGGAGAGTTACAGTGTTTCTAGTAGGCATAAGGTAGGCTGTGGAAATGGGAGCCGGAAGTGGTTTGGCAGACCTAGAGACTTCCCTGTGGCAAATATTATTGGTTACTTCAGGATGCTGGAAATTGACTAAGGCAGACATCAAATTGACAAATGTTTATTCAAGGAAATCTATCAAACCTTGGTGAGAATTGTGGGAGTTGGTGGTGTTTTAGCTTGGGGCTATTCCCACCCCTCCAGTCCAGCTCTATGGCTGGTAATTCTATGGGGCAGGCCATGAGGACTGGCTAAAAATCTTGCTGCTGGCGGGGAGCAGCATGGAAAACTGCATGCCCAGGGGTGTTGAGAACAATAGTGGGATAGTTTGGGAACAATAGCAAACAATCTAGGAAGGCCAACATTGCAGCTAGCTGGAAGTTGTGATACTGGTTGGGGCAGGCAATAGACCAGCAAGAAATCTAGCAGGGAGTTCCAGGGAATAAGACAACCATAGTGGGCCTTAATAAGCTTAATAAAGCTTTGAGTAAGCTTAAGCTTTTTATCCCTAGTGTCTGGAATGCCATGCACTTATGCAAGGCTGTGTGCACACCCAGGAGAGACTGGAGAGGGCCTCAGCTATCTATTCATCTCTGACTATATGTGAGGCCTTAAGCACACAGAAAGTAAAAGGACAGAATTGTAAACTTCCTGAAACTGGAATGTTCCAAAACTCATACACAGATCCATTAGCAAAGGGTGGAAGCCTTACTGACTCAAGGTGTTTAAGTACAACTTCTGACTAATCATTGGCTGATCCCCAAGCTATATTGAACCAGGAGTAATCTCTAGGAAGCTAGTCTTAAAAATAGAAACAAGAAGTTTAAAAAAACTGAGCGTAGACATCAGCAAATCACACTGAAGGGGAGACAGACTATAGAATTAGTCCAGACAAGTTACTAAACAAAAAATCCCAGCAACAATAACCTGGTGTGTGTGTGAGAAGTAGGAATCCAGAGTTGCTAGAACATATTATTTAAAACGTCCAGTTTTCAATAAATATGAACCATGCAAAACAAACAAACAACAACAACAGAAAAAAACAGAGGAAAGTGTGACTACACAAGGGAAAAAAAAAGCAGTCAGTAGAAACTGTTTCTGAGGGGCTCCAGATGTTGGATTCAGCAGACAAAGACTTCAAAGCAGCTATTATAAATACTTCAAGGACCTTAAGTAAATCATATTTTAAAAATTAAGACAATGATTCATTAAATAGGGAATATCAGTAAAGTGATGGAAATTATAAAAAGAACCTAATAGAAATTCTGGAATTGAGAGTGCAGTAACTGAAATGAAGAACTCACTAGAGGGGCTCCACAACAAGTCTGAGTTGACAGAAGTATTAGTGAACTTGAAGCTAGATCAGTAGAGATGATCCAATCTGAAGAATAGAGAAAAGAATAAAAATGAACAGTCTTGGAGACTTGTGGGACACTATCAGGCACACCAAAATATGCATAATGGGAGTACCAGAAGGAGAAGAGAGTGCAGAAAAAAATACTTGAAGAAATATGGCTGAAACCTTCCAAAATTTGACTTTTTTTTTGTGAGCAAGATTAGCCCTGAGCTAATATCTGTTGCCAATCCTCCTCTTTTTGCTGAGGAAGATTGGCCCTGGGCTAACACCCATGCCCATCTTCTTCTACTTCACATGTGGGATGCTGCCACAGCAAGGCTCGATAAGCAACAAGTAGGTCCGTGCCCAGGATTCAAACCTGTGAACCCTGGGCTGCCGAAGCAGAGTGCATGAACTTAACCACTACACCACTGGGCCAGCTCCCCAAAATCTGATTTTTGAAAACCTGTGCATTCATGAAGCTCAACAAACTCTAAGCTGGATAAACACAAAAAAGAAAGATCCACACCTAGACACATTTCACTTTAACTGGTGAAAGCTAAAGACAAAAAGAAAATGTTGAAAACAGCAAGAGAAAAAGACTCATCAGGTATAAGGAGCCACAGTAAGGTAACGGTTGACTTCTCATCAGAAACAATGGAGGCCAAAGGCAGTGGGATGACATATTCAAAGTACTGAAAGAAAAAGAACTGTCAATCAAAAACTGTGTATCCAGAAAAACCATCCTTTTAAAATGAAGGCAAAATGCGGCTGGCCCGGTGGCGCAGCAGTTTAGTTTAGTTTGCAGTTTAGTTTGTGCTTGGCAGCCCAGGGTTCACAGGTTCAGATCCTGGGTGCCTGCTGATGCACTGTTTGTCAGCCATGCTGTGGCAGGGTCCCATATAAAGTAGAGGAAGATGGGTATGGTTGATAGCTCAGGGCCAGTCTTCCTTGGCAAAAAGAGGAGGATTGGCAATGGATGTTAACTCAGGGCTGGTCTTCCTCACAAAAAAATAATAAAAAAATAAATAAATAAAATGAAGGCAAAATAAAAACATTCTCGGGTAAAGACTGAGGGAATCATTGCTAGCAGAACTGTTTTATAAGAAACACTAAAGGAAGTCTTTCAGGCTGAAAGGAAATGACACTAGATGGTAACACAAACACACATGAAGAAATAAAGACCACCAATACAGGGAATTATGAAAGTAAATGTAAAAGAAATTTTAAGTGTATATTTTTCTCTCTCTTCTTAACTGATTTAAAAGACAATCACATAAAACAGTAATTATAAAATTGTAAATTTGAGTTTATAGCATATAAATATGTGACCAGAGCTATGTTAGAGTAAAATGTTTATGTTTACTGGAATTAGGTTAGTATTAATTTGAAGTGTACAGTTTTTTGTTTTTTTTTTTGCAAGGAAGACCAGCCGTGAGCTAACATCCACTGCCGAACCTCCTCTTTTTGCTGAGGAAGACTGGCCCTGGGCTAACATCCGTGCCCATCTTCCTCCACTTTATATGGGACGCCGCCATGGCGTGGCTGACAGGCAGTGTGTCGGCAGGAGCCCGGGATCCGAACCCGCGAACCCTGGGCTGCCAAGTGCGAACTTAACCGCTGCGCCACCGGGCAGCCCCCTGAAGTGTATAGTTTTAAATTAAGACATATATTTTAATTCCCAGAGCAACCACTAAGAAAATGACAATAAAGTAAACAATTCAAAGAAATTAAGTGATACACTAGAAAACATCTATTTTACACAAAAGAAGGCAGTAAATAAGCAGAAAAATAAAAGATATGAGACATATAGCAAACAAATACCAAAATTGCATTTGTAAAAACAACCATATCTATAATTATATTAAAAGTAAATGGACTAAACACTCCAATCAAAAGGCAGAAATTGACAGACTGGATTGAAAAAAGAAAGGTTCAACTATATGTTGTTTACAAGAGTTGTGCTTTAGATTCAAAGACAAATAGATTGAAAGTTAAAGGATTGCAAAAGATAAAAGCAATAACCATGAGAGCTGGAGTGGCTATATTAATATCAGACAAGGTAGACTTAAGATAAAACATGTTAATAGAGACAATGAGGGGCATTTTATAATGATAAAAAAGGTTAATTTGTTAGGAAGCTATAACAGTTATAAACATTTATGTACCTAACAATAGAGCCTCACTATAGATGAAGCAAAAACTGATAAGCAATTTTACTGATGTCAGATGAAATTCCTGATGGATTGTGATCCTGTTTCATGGAGAAATATTCAGAATTGAAGGGGAGAAAGACAATTCAACAATATTTGTTGGAGATTTCAATACTCTAATGTCAATATTGGATAGAACAACTAGGCAGAAAATCAGCAAGGATGTGGAAGACTTCAAGGATATTGAAGACCTTGACCTAACAGACATTTATAGAACACTCCACCTAATAACAGCAGAGTGCATATTCTTTTCAAATGCACATGAAACATTCTCCAGGAAAGCCTTAGGCTAGACTATAGAACTACACTAGTCCTCAATAAGTGTAAAATGATTGAGTCATACAAAGTATGTTTTCTGACCACAGTGGAATTAAATTAGAAATCAACAACAGAAGTAAGTTTTAGAAATTCACAAATATTTGGAAAATAAACAACATACTTCTAAATAACTCATTTATCAAAGGAGAAAACACAAAGGAAATAAAAATATTTGCACTCAAAAACAAAAACAACATAGCAAAGCTTATAGAATGTAGCTAAAACAGTGTGTAGGGGAAAATTTATGACTTTAAATGTCATAAAGATGTCAAATTAATAACTTAGGCTTCCACATTAAGAAACTAGAAAAAAGGGATCAAACTAAGCCCAAAGAAGCAGAAAGAAGGAAAGAATAAAGATGAGAACGAAATAAATGAAATAGAAAAGCAATAAAATGAATGAAACCAAAACTTGGTTATTTGAAAAGATCAAAAAAAAAAAATGACAAACATTTAGCCAGACTGAAAAAAGAATACACAAATTAGCAAGGTCATGAATGAAGTAGGAGATATCACTACTGATCTTACAGAAATTAAAAGTATTATAAGGGAATACTATGAACAATTTTATGCCAACAAATGAGACAACTTAGATGATATGAAAAAAATCCTAGAAAGGTAGGTCTTACCAAAGCTGAATCAAGAAGAAATAGAAAACCTGAATAGTCCTGTAACAAGTAAATTAAATGAATAATTTAAAAGTCTTCCCACAAAGAAAGGCCCAGGCCCAGATGGCTTACTAGTGAATTCTACCTGAATATTTAAAGAGGAAGTAATACCAATACAACTCTAGTAGAAAATAGAGGAGAAGGGAATACTTACCAGTTTATTCTATGTGAGCAGTATTACTCTAATAATAAAGACAGACAAAGGCATCACATGAAAAGAGAAACCACATACCAATATTCCTCATGAATGTAGATACAAAAATTCTCAACAAAACATTAGGAAACCAAACACAGCAACATATATAAGAGATTATGCTCCATGACCAAGGGGGATTTATCTGAGGAATGGAAGATTGGTTTAACATCCAAAAATCCATGTAATACACCATATTAATGGAATAAAGGACAATATCCACATTGGCATCTCAATAGATGCAGAAAAGTTATCTGACAAAATCCATGACCCATTCATAATAAGAACTCTTAGCAAAGTAGGAATAGAAGGGAACTTCCTCAACCTGATAAAGGACATCTATGAAAAACTTACAGCTAACATCATACTTAATGGTGAAAGACTGAATGTTTTCTCCCTGAGTGTCAGAACAAGACAAGGATGTCTGTGCTTGCCGTTTCTATTCAATATTGTACTGGAGGATATAGTCAGTGTTGTCAGGCAAGGAAAAAAAAGGACATCCATACTGGAAAGGAGAAGTAAAACTCTTAATTCACAGACACATGATCCTGTATGAAGAAAGGAATCCACACACACAAAAACACACAACTACTTGAACTAATAAATGAGTTTTAACAACGTCACAGGATAAGAGATAAATATATAGAAATCCATTTCATTTCTCTATACTAGCAATGAACAATCTCAAAACAAAATTAAGAAAAAATTCCATTCACATTAGCAACAAAAAGTTTGAAATACTTAGGGATAAATTTAACAAAGGAAGTGCATAACTTGTACACTGAAAACTGCACAACATTGCCGAGAAATTAGAGGTGTTCATGTGTTAGAAGACTCAATATTGTTAAGATGGCTACTTTCCCCAATTGCTCTGTAGATTCCACACAATCTCTATAAAAATGCTAGCTGGCTTCTTTGCAGAAATTGACAATGTGATCCTAAAATTTATATGGAAAATGCAAATGACCCAAACTAGACAAAACATTTTTGAAAAAGAATAACAAAGTTGGAGGACTTCCTGCTTTCAAAATGTACTATAAAATGTACATAAAGCAATCAATAGGTATTGGCATAAGGAAAGACATCTAGATCACTGGAAGAGAATTGATCTTAGATTTATGGTGAATTGATTTTTAACAGATCCAAAGTATTTCAATGGATAGTCTTTTCAGCAAATGGTGCTGGGACACATGGATATCTACATGCAAAAGGTGAATTTAGACCCTAACCTCACATCATACACAAAAATTAATTCAAAATGGATCATAGATCTAGATGTAAGAGTTAAATGATAAAACATTTTGAAGAGAACATTGGAGAAAATCTTTGTGATTTGGGGTCAGGTAAAGAGATCTTAGATATGACACTGAAAGCATGACCCATAAGAGAAAACATAAATAGGATTTAATCAAAAGACAGTGCTTCAAAAGATGGTATTTAGAAAAATGAAGAGACAAGCCCCACTGGAAGGAAATATTTGTAAATCTTATCTCTGATAAAATATTTTGTGTCTCCAATATATAAAGAACTCTTAAAACTCAATAAGAAGGGGCCGCCTGGTGGCGCAGCGGCTTAGTCCACGCTTGGCAGCCCGGGGTTCGCGAGTTCGGATCCCAGGCGCCCGCCGACTCACTGCCTGTCAGCCATGCCGTGGCGGCGTCCCATATAAAGTGGAGGAAGATGGGCACGGATGTTAGCCCAGGGCCAGTCTTCCTCAGCAAAAAGGGGAGGATTGGCAACGGATGTTAGCTCAGGGCTGGTCTTCCCCACAAAAAAAAAAAAAAAAAACTCAATAAGAAGACAAACAACCAATTTAAAAATTGGCAAAAGATTTGAGTAGACATTTCACCAAAGAAGTTATGAGAATAGCTAATAAGCACATGCCTGACCCTGGCATCTCTAATAAAACTAACTGAGACAAAGAGAGGTTGAGTAGCTTGTCTAAAGTCACACAGATTATAAGCCGTTGGGCCAAGATTTGAACCCAGGGAGTTTGACACCAAGATGGTGGAGGCTGGTTTTTTTCTCTTAAAAAACTAGACTCCCAATCTATACTAATGCTCAGGATTCAGGAAGTTTGTATTTTACTCAAAATATAACATGGTTCAAAACAATTTTGAACTATCAGTACAACCTGGTTGAGACATTGTTCTGATTGATAAATATGACTTCCTTTGGCTAGGTTTTAGGGAGAATAAGTCAATATGAGGCTGGATCCCTGTGTTTATGTAACAGCCTTTGGATGGAAAGGACTAGTGAGAAGCTGATTCTGCTCTCGTGGAACTGTGGGAAGGAGCAGTGCAAAATATGAGACCTAGTTGTAAATTAGGACACCTACAGTTGGAGTTACATTCCTCCTGTTAAGATGGCGGGGTAAAGCCTAATCTTACGCCTGCCCCCCTCTCTCTCTAGAGGGATGGGAGAAATGCAGATCTGAAAACTCAGCTACAGTCCAGGAAGAGCCAATTTGCAAAAAGCCACATCCATCCCTAGGAGAAGCATTTCTGGACTGTACAGAGCCTTCCTACTTGGGAGAGGTGTGAGAGGGAGGCTAGGCAATAGAAGCCATTTCTTTGTCATAAACTTTGTCTAAGTACTCATCACTCTTTTCCTTTTTAAACGGTCCAGCATTAATTTGGTTGATCTATATGGGTGGGATATGCAGAATGAAAAGAGGTTGTCTGGAAATTACTCAAGATAGCTCATGGATGGTATCCTTCTACAGAGGCTCAAGAATGGTGTCGTTACAGAAATGGCATTGGAACTGAGCCTCAAAAAATGGCTAGGGCGTATGTAAACTCAGGGAAAGCATTTTCTAAGCCAAAAGAAATAGTGCAGAAGCTGACTAAAGCTTAGGAAATAAGGTTGGCAAGGCAGGTTGAGTCTTTATCCTAAAGAGCCTTGACTGCCAAACTAAGTACATTAGAATTGCTTCTTAAAAAAAATTGATAAGCCCTTTTCTTGGAGAAAAATAAAAGTACATAATACATACCCCCCAGGTGAGAAAAAGAAATTTACCAGACCTCTGAAAGCCCCTTGCCTGCCCCTTCCTAATCATAACCCTTTCTCTCTCCCCAAATGGTCCGGACTTTTATGGAAATCACTTGATTTTCTTTGTATTTTATACATAAGTGTGTATATCTAAACATCTTTGTTTGGTTTGCCCTTCTTTAAATTTTACACAAATTAAATCATACAGTATATACCTTGTGGGTTTTTTTCTCTGCTCAATATTATGTTTTTAGGATTCATTCATGTTGTGTTATCAGGTGTATTTTATTCTTTCTTATGTCAGTTTACACTCAGACCAGCAGTGTATAAGAATTCCTTATAAATACCACATCCTTATAATTCCACATCCTTTCCAAAACTTAGTATTACCATCCTTGTTAATTTTAGACAATTCAGTGGGTGTGTAGTGGTATCTCATTATGGTTTTATTTTGCATTTCTCTAATATAAACTTTTCTCAAATTAAAAAAATTTGTTGTAAAATATACAGAACATAAAACTTACCATTTTAACTGTTTCTTAAGTGTACAATTCAGTGGCATTGAGTAAATTCACAATATTATGTAACCATCACCATTTCCAAAATTTTTTTATCACCCCAAACAGAAACTTTGTATTCACTAAGCAATCACTCCCCATTTCCTCCTCTTCCCAGTCCCTGGTAACCTCGATTCCACTTTAAGTCTCTATGAATTTGCCTACTCTAAATAGATCATGTAAGTGGAATACATACAATGCAAAACACGTTCTTTTATACCTGGCTTATTTCACTTAGCATAATGTTTTCAAGTTTCATCCATGTTGTATTGTGTATCAGAATTTCATTCTTTTTTATGATGGAATAATATTCCATTGTGTACGTATGCCACATTTTATATATCCATTCATTATTTGTTGATGGGCACTTGGGTTGTTTCTACCTTTTAGCTATTGTGAATAATACTGCTATGAAGGCTGGCATACAACCATCCTTTTGAGTCCCTGTTTTCAATTATTTGGGATATATACTTAAGAGTAGAATTGCTACATCGTATGATAATTCTATGTTTAACTTTTTGAGGAACTGCCAACCGTTTTCCACAGCAGCTATTTTACATTCCCACCAGCAATGTACAAGGGTTCTGATTTCTCAACATCATGGTCAACATTTACTTTCCATTTTTTGATACTAGCCATCCTAGAAGGTGTGAAGTGATACCTCATGGTGGTTTTGATTTGCATTTCCCTAATGACTAATAATATTAAGTATCATTTTATGTGCTTATTGGCCATTTGTGTATTTTCTTTGAGAAATATCTCTTCAAATCTTATGCCCATTTTTTTATTGTGTTGTTTTCTGATGTTCCCACTTTCATTTTTGATGTTAGAAATTCGAGTCTCTTTTTTTCCTGGCTTTTGCTACATCCCATAAGTTTGGTGTGTTATGTTTTCATTTTCATTTGTCTCAGGATATATCCTAATTTTCCTTGTGATTTCTTCTTGACCTATTTGTTGTTTAAGTGAGTACTTTTGATTTTCACATATTTGTGAATTTTCCAGTTTTCTTTCTGTTTTTTTATTTCTAGTTTCATTCTGTTGTGATCAGAAAAAATTCTTTATATGATTTCAGTTCTTTTCAATTGATTAAGACTTGTTTTGTGGCCTAACATATGGTCTATACCAGACAATGTTCCATGTGCACTTAAGAAGAATATTTATTCATCTGTTGTTCGGTGGAGTGTTCTGTCTGTATCTGCTAGGTCTAATTGATTTATAGTGTTCAAGTCCTCTATTTCCTTATTGATGTATCCATCTTTCCCCCTTTATATTATTATTGTCACAGATTGCATCTTTATATATTTTGAGTCCATTAACATAAACTTATAATTATCATTTTATGCATTTTCCTTTTAAATATATAGAAAAAAGAAGAATTACAAAAGAACAATAGTACTGGCTGTCATATTTACCTATGTAGTTATCCACTAATGTTCTTTATTTCTTCTATGGCTTTGAGTTACTGTATACTGTCCTTTCATCTCAGCCTGTGGAACTCCATTTAGCATTTCTTGTAGGTCAGGTCACCTGGTAATGAACTCCCTCACCATTTGTTTATCTGGAAATGTCTTAATTTCTCCTTCATTCTTGAAGGATAGTTTTGGCAGATACAGAATTCTTAGTTGAGAGGTTTTTTTTTCTTTTGAGACTTTAAATATATTGTTCCACTGTCTTTTGGCCTCCATTATTTCTGATGGGAAATCAGTTGTTAACTTTATTGAGGATCCCTTGTGTGTGATGAATCGCTTTTGTCTTGCTGCTTTCAAAATTCTCTCTTTGTCTTTGGATTTCAACAATTTGACTGTAATTATAGATCTCTTAGAGTTTATCCTGCTTAGGGTTCCTTAAGATTCTTGGATGTGTATAATCATGTCTTTCTTTGGATCTGGGAAGTTTTCAGTCATTATTTCTTCAAATATTTTTTCTGCCTCTGTCTCTCTTCTCCTTCTGGGACTCTTGTGATGCATATTTAGTACACCTGATGATATCCCAAGAGTCCCTTGGGCTCTCTTCATTTTTTTTCCTTTCGGTTCCCCAGACTGGGTAATTTCAATTGCCTTGTCTGATCCTTTTTTCTGCCTGCTTAAATCTTCTGTTGAATCCCTCTAGTGTAGTTTTCATGTCAGTTATTGTACTTTTCAGCTCCAGAATTTATGTTTGGTTCCTTTTTCTATCTCTTTATTGATATTTACATTTTTGTTCATACATCATTTTCCTGATTTCCTTTGGTTTTTGTTCATAGTTTCTCTTGCTTATTGATTTAATGTCTTTGACTGGTTATCCCAATGTCTGTGATTTCTCAGTAATAGTTTCTGTCAAATTCTTTTTGTCCTGTGAATGAACCATATTTTCCTGTTTATTTGTATGCTTTGTAATTTTTTTGTTGAGAACTGGACATTCTGAGTATTAACTCCAGAGTGGTTACTCTGGAAATCTGATTCTCCTAATACTGCAGAATTGTTGATTTTTCCCTATTGAAGGCTAGAGCCATCTGTGTGTGACTTTTCCAAACTACTTTTGCAAAATGTGTATTCCTTGTTATGGGTGGTCACTGGAGTTTCTGTCCCATTATCTGCAGTCAGTCAATGACCAAAAAATAGCAACCTCTCCCTTCATCAAGCACTACCCTGGTTGTTATAAGTGTCTGAACAGATTTCAGAGTTGCAAATTAATTGATTCCAATTGCTCTTTCCAGTTCAGTAGTTGCTTCAGTGGGGGAACCAACCCCTAGATCTTCCTATGCCACCATTTTGCACAATGTCACTCTCCCTCAATAATGTTTTGTAGTTTTATGTATAGCATCTTAAAGATCTTTTGATGGATTTATTATTAGATACTTGACACTTTTTATGCTATTATAAATGGTATTGTGGTAGGCAGAATAATGGCCCCTGAAAGATGTCCACACCCTAATCCCCAGAACGTGTGAATATGTTACTTTATACATGTTACACATGGCAAAAGAGACTGCAGATGTGATTAAGGTTAAGGACCTTGAGATGGGGAGATTATCCTGGATTATCCATATGGGCCCAGTCTAATCACATAAGACCTTCAAAGTGGAGAGCCTTGCCTGACTGTAGTTAGACGGAGATGTGACTATGGAAGAAGGTTCAAAGAGATACAATGGTACTGGCTTTGAAGATGGAGGAAGGGAACTACAAGCTAAGGAATGCAGGAGGCCTTTAGAAGCTGGAAAAGGCAAGGAAATATATTCTCCTCTGGAGGCTCTAGAGAGGGATACAGCCCTGATGACACCTTGATTTTAGCCAGGTGAGACCTGTGTCAGATTTCTGACTTATAGATATGTAAGATAATAAATTTCTGCTGTTTTTAAGCCACTAAATCTATAATTTGTTATGGCAATGATAGAAAACTATTACAGGTGTCTCTTAAACAGTTTAATTTGATAATGTTAGTTATGTAGAAATAAAACTGATATTTTTATCTTGAGTTTATATCCATCAATTTTGCCAAACTAATTCTAATAATTATATATTGATTACTTTAGATTTATATCATCTATAAATAATCATAGTTTTGTTTCTGTCTTTCCAATGCTCATACATTTTTTTTCCTTGACTTATCACACTAGCTAGAATCTTTGGTACCATGTTGAATAGCAGTGATGAGAGTGAGCATTCTTGCCTTATTCCCAATCTCAATAATTTCATTATTAAGTATTGATCTTTATTCTAAATTTTTGTAAGTAGTCTTTATAAGGTGAAGGGATAACCCTTTGTTTCTAATTTTAGTAAGTTTTTTTCTTCATTTATAATTAAGAAACAGAAGGTTGAATTTTATCAAATACTGTTTCTAAGTCTATTGAGATGATCATATGATTTTTCTCCTTTAATTTGTTAATGTGGCCAATTAAATTGATTTATTATGTTAAATCAACCTTGCAATCCTGAAATAAACTCATTTTTGTCATGACATATTAGCTTCCCTTCCCCTTTTTTTACACGTTGCTATACTTGATTTACTAATATTTATATAGAATTTTGGCATCCATGTTTATGAATGAAATTAGATTGTAAATTTTTTCTCTTATACTGTCCTCATCAGGTTTTGCTCCCAAGGTTGTGATAGTCCCATTCAATAAATTGAATATACTTTTTCCTTCTCTTCTCTGGAAGACTTTATGTAAGATTGACATTATCGTTCCGTATTTATTTGGTAGAACCCTTATTGAAGGCAACCAAGCCTGGAGATTTCTTTGTAGGAAGATTGTAATTATAGATTCAGCCTATTTAATAGGGCTATTTCAGATTTTCTTTTTTCTTGTTTTTATTTTGGTAAGTTGTATTTTTCTGAAAAATTTCCCTTTTCCTATTAAAATTTCAAATTTACTGGCATAAAGTTATTCATAATATCCTCTTATTTTCTTTTTAATTATTGTATAATCTATACTGATATCTTTTTCATTTATGATATATGTTATTTGTGACTTCTCATTTTTTTTGATCAGTCTCATTAGAAGTTTCACAATTTTGTTAGTCTTTTCAAAGGACCAACTTTTCACTTTACTCCTGTTTATTGTATGCTTGTTTTCTATTTTATTAATTTCGATTCTCATCTTTACTATTTTCTTCCTTCTACACTTTACTGCTCTTCTTTTGACTACTTGGGCTAGTACTTAACTCATTAGTTTTCCACCCCCCTTTTTTTTAAATATATGAATTTATGCTCTAACTTTCCCCATATGCACATTTTTATCTGCATCTTCAAATTTTATTTTCATTTCATTCAACTGAAAATACTTTCTAATTGTGATATATTCTTTGACCCATGAATTATTCAAAAGTATATTCTTTAATTTCCAAACACATGAGGATTTTCTGTTGTCTTTTGTTACTGATGTCTATTGAATTTTCTATTATCTTTTTTTACTGATTTCTAGCTTGGTTAATAGTTGTCAAAGAATATACTTTGTATGATTTCAGTCCTTTGAAATATGTTGAGACTGCAGAAGGGATGCTCAATTTTGGGAAATGTTCCATGCTTTAAAAGAATATCTATTTTGTAATTGTTGAATGCAGTATTCTATATACTGTAGATCCATTAGGCCAACTTTGTTTTTTATTCTTCCAATCTTTTATACCTTGACTAATATTTGTCTGTTCTGCCTGTTATTGAGAGGTATATTTTAAGATCTCATACTGTGTTTCTGGATTTGTCCATTTTTCCTTGTTTGCTTAGTAAACTTTGAGGCTGTATTTCCAGGTGTGTATAGGGCCTGATGGGTCTGGCCAGGCATGACTAACATGTGTGGGTGGGAAGACCACATGCCACTGTCTGTGGTCCTGAAATATTGTGCTCCACGTCACTTTTTTTTCTCTTAACGTGGGGGAGTGATACCTCCTATTGACTCTTGCAGGGATTCTGAGATTGCGGAGGTGAATGCTACAAGTGGGGGAGAAAGCAGAGAGAGGAGAGAGAGAAACAGAGGCAGGATCAGGAAGACATAGCTGCCAAAGGATTGCCAGGGAAGAAGAACAGAGGCTGTTGTTTTGACAATGTTTTCAAATATTCCCAGTTGCCAAGAAAGAAATTATTACTTTTTTGGGGAAAGTGTTGAGGGCTTTTTCCTAACACTTCTTGCCATGCCTCCAAATGTTACCCTCATGTATATGGGTCTTTTGTGTCCTTCAAACCCAACAGAAAGCATAGCTTTCTACTCTGTGAAGTCCAGAGATGACCCTGATCCAACCCCATGCACATCATCTGGTTCTCTTTGCCTAGAATGCCTCCCCTTCCCCCACTATACACTTGGAGAACTCCTACTCATCTTAAACAGGAGCTGGCTCAGAAGTCCTGGAAACCTTAGCTCACCTATTCAGGCAGGTTTGATTCTTCCTCCTCCAGGTGTCAAGAGCAGCCTGCTAATCCCTTTCTGATAGCTCTTGTAATATATTCATTTCCACACTCTCTCTCACCTGGAGATCCTTGTGGTTGGATGACCATGTTCTAGTCATTGTTGTCACCCTAACCCCTTACACAGTTCGTGGTACATAAGAGATACCTAATAAATGTTGAATAAAGAAGTGAGTGAGTGAAGTGATTTCTGCAATCAGTAGATACAGTATATATTGGACACGTCAATCACTTCAATAATAGTTCACTCAACAAAGATTTATTAAGCTTATTCTCTGTGCCAAGCATTACATCTGTGAATAAGTTAGTCATGGCATCCATCCTTATATTGCTCAAGAAAACCCACAAGAAGATAGGCATCCATATATGGTGGAAGGCAAGGACTCTGGCAAGAAATATAGTTTCATGAATCCTACCCACATTGAAAGATCCACTGCAGTAAATAGGAGTGGGATGGGGCTTGCTCAGGTTAAGGCCTGTAAAATGCCTATGGCAAGAGGTTGTTGAATTAGAGCCTGTTATGAAGTTAGGAGGCCCTAAAGCACAGTGGGCATGTAGTACAGATCTTAGTAAAGAACAGATTGTGCGATCAACTGTACTGGTTTCCCTGAGTTTGTCTTCATTCTGTCTCCACCCTTGTGAAGCCAGGACATTATACAGTAGCTAGGAAAAACCCAAGCCTGAATCATGGCATAGAACAGCTCCCACATGGAACACTGGCCACATGGTGGTGCTATTTACTTCTTCAAATCCTCATTAGTTAAGACATTTCTCTTGTACCCTTGATTCTGGGACTAGCCTGGATGTGTCAAATCCTGCCTGCCAGCCTGGAAGCTCAGTGCATTTCCTCCTTTTTATTCCTTCTGAGGGGACTGCTGTCTGTGACTGGAGAGAGAAATTCAGGCTACACATTACTATGAGTTCTCAGAATTCATCTTCAGATCTGAAATGATGTGGTCAGCTCAACAGTGTCTCCTGAATTTGAGAAGAAGTGATTGGCATTAGGAAGCAGGTTGAGCAGATGCTGCCCTTCATTCATTCTCTAGACTGCTGCTTGGGTACAGGAACAAGGTAAGAGGATCATCATAGCTTTATCAAGGGCTCTACGAGCAAGACTTGGTGAGGGTGGAAGAGAAGAGAGCTGTCATGTTATGAGCACCTATAGGTGTTAAGCTCCTTACATTCATTGTCTATTTAAAACTGTCTAACAAAGTTCACAAAGTAGGCATCACCCCATTTTATAGATGAGGAAACAGGCTGGATGGGTACATTATTTGTCCAAGGTTATACAGTCCAAAGTCACTAAATTCAGTTTTAAATCCAGGTCTGACTATCTGCACAGCTCCATGGAGAGCTCCAAGTTCTCTTTCTTCACGTGATTTGTAAGATAGAGCCCCTACCCTTGTAGCATTCATAACTTACTTAGGGAGACAAGATTCCTAAAAGTATGTTTAATTAAAAAAAAGGATATGGCAACTTAAAATTAATGAAAGAGAGCTAATTTTATTGACGTAGAAATGGTCCCAATATATTGCTGAGTGAGAAAAAGCAAGCTTGAGAGCAGCAAGGAAGTCTTCAGTGGAGGCAAACAGTGCTCAGAGGGATGGTATCCACCTCCCAGATGCAGAGAGCACAGAAGGCTTCCTCGTGTTTCTTACCAGTCAACTTTCTCCCAAGAGTTAACCATTATAATGCTTTCTATTACTATAGGTTAGTGTTATTTATTCTGCATACAAATAAAATCACTTAGTATGTACTCTTTAATGTTTAGATGGTTTCACCACATTTCGTCTGTGAGGTTTATCCATGTTGTGTGTAGCAGAGGTTCTTTAAAATTGCCGAGTACTAGAAGGCCGCCCCGGTGGTGCAGTGGTTTAGTTCGCGCTTTGGCAGCCTGGGATTTGCCGGTTCGGATCCTGGGCCCCGGCGGACACACTGCTTGTCAGTCATGCTGTGGCGGCGTCCCATATGAAGTAGAGGAAGATGGGCACGGATGTTAGCCCAGGGCCAGTCTTCTTCAGCAACAAGAGGAGGATTGGCAATGGATGTTAGCTCAGGGCTGGTCTTCCTCACAAAAAATAAATAAATAAAATAAAATTGATGAGTACTAGTCCATTGACTGAATATACCACCGGTTGATGGATATTTGAGTGGTTTCAGATTTGGGGCTATTGTGAAGAAAGCTGCTATGAATATTCTTTTACATGTCTTTTGGCTGACCTGTTCACTCAGATCTCTTGAATATCTATTTATCTGTAGATGTATAGATAGATCTATACCTTTATATAAATTTATATTAATTAATTCTTATATGAGTGGAATTCTTGCATCATAGTTTAGGCATATGTTTAGCTTTAGTAGATACTATCAAAGTTTTACAAAATAGTTGTAATAACTTATACAATGTGTGAGAGTGTTAGTTGCTCCACATTCTCCTCCTCTTTAGTCTTTTTAAGATTAGCCATTCTGGTGGCAGTATGGAGGTAGTTTATTGTGGTTTTAATTTATATTTCCCTAATGACTAATGATGTTGAGTACCATTTTCATTGGCCATTTGGATGTTCTTTTTGTGTAGGGAGTAGTGTTGGGGTGAGGGTTCCCAGTGCGCCTGTGGGGCTTGCATGGTTTGAACTTCTCACTGGCACCAAGGAAACCACGGGATTTCTTATAGGCCCATCCAGGTGGGGGCAATAGGAGAAGAGGGAGGGATGGGGCTTGAAAGCTGTCAGCAAACAAGCATCAATAACGGAGTTATACTCTTTATTACAGTGTCTCTACGATCTGTAGTGGTAAGGAGATAGTAAATCTTAATATTCAGTGAAATAGTCAATACTTAACTCATTGCCTGCACTCGGAACACAGGATAATAAGTATGAAAATGAGATACTGATGATCTTACCTCTTAGGGCTGGGCTTAACTCTTAAATGTGGTATGTCCTGCTTGGCTGTGCTATGACTGTTTTATAAGTGAGAACTAGTGTTAGAATTCCAGAAAAAAAATACAATTATTGACACTGTTCATTTAGCCATGGCAGTTAACTAAGCATGGATCCTTGACCACTCAAATAGTAATAAACTTAAAGAATACGTCTTATGTAAATTATTTTCTCTCAGTTCTCACAAAGACTGTGGAATAGAGAGGGAAGGTTTCATTTCATATTTGCTTTTATAAGAAATGTAGGCTTATAAATGTTAAATGGCCCACAGTTACTGCTTTCTGGAGTTTCAATGATTTTGAAACACCATGTCAGAAATGTATTTAAAACATTTTAATAATGATTTAATTATTTTAACATTAAAATGAATACATGTGTATATAAAAGATTGGGATGAAAAAATTACATGCTAGCTCTGAGGTGGCTTAAGGCCTTATCCTCAGGCATGTTCCTTGGGTCTAAATTTTCTCTGGTTTGCTATTAGGGAAAAAGTTTAAGGACTGTTGTATAAGGGATGCAACTCTTTTTTTTTTTTGTGAGGAAAACCAGCCCTGAGCTAACATCCGTTGCCAATCCTCCTCTTGTTGCTGAGGAAGACTGGCCCTGGGCTAACATCTGTGCCCATCTTCCTCTACTTTATGTGGGACGCCGCCACAGCATGGCTGACAAGTGGTGCGTCGGTTTGTGCTGGCGTCCGAACCTGTGAACCCTGGGCAGCCGAAGCATGAACTAAACCGCTGCGCCACTGGGCGGGCCCCAGGAATGCAACTCTTAATAAAACAAAATCCTAATGTTCCAGGAACAAAAGGAGGTCCCTGGAGACAGTGAAAGATAGTAGGACTGGCAGACCCTATCTCATCTCCCCTGTAATTTGTTGTTTTTCCCTTTGAGTTACCTAATTCTCTCCTCTTTGCCAGTGTGTCAGACCCTTAGTTTACTCAGATATGGTTCCTCTCTAGCCAAGGCAGGGGCGAAAAGCCATTTTCCACTTTCCCCAAGTCTATAAGTGATGGGGCCTACATTTTGAGTCTTAGTTTCTCCTTCTATAAAATGGAGACTATAATAGCTACTTCATGGGGCTATTGTAAATACTTTTAAAAAATTAAATGTATGTGAAAAGACCTTGCACTATACCTGGTCATTGTGGATGCTCAGTAAGTGTAGTTAATTGCTAGTTGAATCATCCATTCTGGAAGTGGATACAACTGATATAGACCCTGAGCTTCCATTAGGCGAGAGTGACAAACTCCCCAGTTTGCTCATTACCGTTCCAGTTTTAGCACTAAAGTTCAGCCTCCCAGGAAGCCCTTCCCTAGGACACATAAAGTCCCAGTTTTTGGTGACAGGTGCAGAACCCTGGGGGGAAAATATAGAACCTGAAAAATAGAAGCTGAAAGCACCACTTCTTTTAATGTCAAATGGATATGGCATAGATTATCTGCTTTCTGTAGTTGCTGTTGCTTATTTCTTCCCTGACCGTTGGTGTTGGCAACCATGACTTGTGATTCACAAAATTGGGACATGCATTGTAGCATCATTCCAAATGATGTGACTTAAGTGTCCAACTTGTGTGTTGTAATCATGAGCATTAACAGTCTATTTTTTTATTTTGCCTGGGGATTAACTATTGGATTTTGTATTGAGAGAGTGGTATTTAATTTTGACATTGTGAATGTCATGACCACGTTTTCTAAGAGTTCAGATAATGATTACCCTACCAATGTCAGTGTGACCCAGACATCACTGAAAAAGAAGGCTAAATCTTATTTTAATGATAGATGAAGGGACATATACAACTGGATTAGGGTGGTGAATAACCAAAGCAGAGCATACTGCACACTATGGAGAAAATAATTACAGATTGGGCATGGTGGAGGAGGAGATGTGAAAAATATATACAAAGACTGAATCTCACAAGTTTAAGATGAGACAGGCAAATACCTCTAAATCAATCAAAAGTTTTTTTTTTCGGTCCTGTTTTTGTCTTCCCCAAAAGACACCAATGCTCAGTGGAAAATAGAGGCCACTGAATTAACTTTGGTGTACCACGTGAGTAAACATGCATTATTGTATCATTTCCTTGATACCTCCATGAAACTGAGTAACGTTATATTTCCTGATTCAGAGGTTACAACTAAAATGTCCTGAGGGCAAATAAAAGGAGAAGTTTTGATAACAGATGTGTTGGCCTCTTACAGTGTAGAGCTGATTCTATCAGATCTTACCAGCAATCATACTTTCTACAGTACGTCAAGTGATGCATCAAATTATGGCAACAAAAAAATGTTGCCCCTAGCTGTTAGGTACTTTGATTTGAAAAATGGAGTTTCAAATCATCTTGTTGATTTCTATTAATGTCTTAATAAAGCCACAGAAAACATAAAACAAAAGATTGTAGATATCATATCCAAATACCAACTAGACTTTGCTCATCTATCTGTATATTCAGCAGACAGTGCAAATGTAAATTTTGGCAAATTCCATCCAGTCTATAAACTTCTTATCAAAGAAAAGAAAAGACCTTACCTGCTAAGTGATCTGTGTGCTTTGTACACAACATTGCTAGAAATGGATGTGATTTGCTTACCTGTGATACTGAGGCTTTTATAATGAAAATTTTTGGTCAGTTTTCAATTTCTTCAAAACCTACAGAAGCACTTAATGAGATTTTTGGCTTTACAGAAATGGAAAGCACCTCCTTAGAATGTGCCTATAAGATGGCTATCATTGCTACTAGTCAAAGAAAAGATATTAAAATGTTGGCCTACCATAAAATCGTATTTTCAAAGTATGGGACAAGAAGAATGTCCCTTGGGCTGCTTTAGTCTGCTTGGGCTGCCATAACAAAGTACCATAGAATGGTTGGCTTAAACAACCAAGAAATTTATTTTCTCACAGTTCTGGAGAATAGAAGTCAAAGATCAAGGTGCCAGCAGAGTTGTTGACTGCTGAGGGCTCTCTCTCTGGTTTGCAGACGTCCGCCTTCTCACTGTATGCTCACATGATCTTCTTCTTTGTGTGCACGTGGAGAGAGAAAGCGAGCTCCCTGGTGTCTTTTCTTATAAGGACACTAATGCTATTGGATCAGGGCCCCACCTATGACCTCATTTAACTTTAATTACTTCCTTAGGGGCTCCATCTCCAAACACAGCCACGTTGGGGGTTGGGGCTTCAACATATGAATGTTGGGGGGACACAAACATTCAGTTCATAATAATGTTCTTTTTTAATTTGGAAATATATTGAGGATGAGAATGGAGAAAAGGATTTCAGTAAAACAATTTATGTGCTGTTTCTTGAAAACTGTTTGACGATCTTTGAAGAAGCTACAAGGAGCCTGAAAAAGGATGAACTGACTACCCCTAAGTCATTTGATGTTCTGTGTAAGTTGCAACAAAAACTTGTACAGCAAAAAATGACTAGATTTTTGGAAGTAAGACTATTTTAGAACTTCAAAAAATGTCACCAGAAAATGGAAGCCAGATCAAACAGGACTTTCTCAATTTCTTTATTGAAAACTGTAACTTATTTAGAATTTAATTTCACAACTTCAAATTACCTCTGTACATTAAAACCATTTTCTCTGAGAAAGAAAGGTTTAACTAATGGTATCCAATGTGCTTCAGAGTGTTTAAAAATGATGGACATTGCAGACATAGATAGTCCATCTGATGAGTTTATAGATGCAAAAGTACCTGACTGACAAACAGCTGGTCTACCAAAACAACCCAGTAAATACAAAGTAGATGGACAGTTGTGGGGAGCTGGAAGGTTTATAAGATAAACCCAGTAAATAAAATCCTCAATATTCCTGCTCAAACAGCTTTTGTTGAGAGGATATTTATCTTGATGTCATCACATTGGACTGACACTAGGAATCAATGAAACATACACTTGACAACAGCAGAGCTACAGATCAAAATGAAGTTTACATCTGACTATACAGTAGTCTCCCTTATCCACAGGGATACCTGCCAGAACCTCAGTGGATGACTGAAACCATGGATAGTACCAACCCCCATATATACTATGTTTTTTCCCATACATACATACCTATGATAAAGTTTAATTTATAACTTAGGCACAGTAAGAGATTAACAACAGTAACTAATAGTAGAACAATTATAACAATAAACTGTAATAAAAGTTACATGAACGTGGTCTCTTTCTCAAAATATCTTATTGTACTGTACTCACCCTTCTTCTTGTGATGACGTAGATGACACAATGCCTACGTGATGAGATGAAGTGAGGTGAATGATGTAGGCATTGTGACGTAGCGTTAGGCTACTACTGACCTTCTGACGATATATCACAAGGAGGATCATTGAGCCATGACAGTGTCGGTGGTTGGATACCAGGAGCAGACGAATGTCGATGGTTGGGGATCCAACAGAGGGATGATTCACGTCCTGGGTGGGACGGAGTGGGATGGCATGAGATTTCATCACGTTGCTCAGAACAGTGTGCAATTTAAACTTATGAATTGTTTATTTCTGGAGTTTTCCATTTGATATTTTCAGACTGCAGTTGATTGCAAGTGACTGAAAACTTGGAAGGCTAAACCACAGATAAGGGAGGACGACTGTATTCAGTTTTACCACTACATAAAAGAAAAGATGTCCTAAAGGCTGCAGGCAGTTCAGAGAAGTACGACTGGGAAAGGAAACAGGAAGAGTAAAAATATCTTACTGTATCATGGGACAGAAAGAAACATATTACTATTTTTAAATTAAATATGGGAAATATCTGTTTAATTAGTCCTATTGTATTTATGTTCTTTTAAAAAAGTCTTATATTTATGTAGCATAAGAATATACAATAATATAGTCTATATAAATATCTAATAAAAAGTTTAAATAAATTGCTATATCAGAGGAGAGAAAGAAATGTTGTAAAAATATCATATTTTTCTCACACATATTTTTAATTACTATTGCTAACTACTCCTATTATTGTTTTGTTTAAATAATAGCATTTATGAAATAAAAGTAAATAATACAGAATAACACAAAATTTTAAAAGAACACCTACTTCTGTATTTTTATGTTGAAGTAATAACACATACATGTATAATAATTTGTTATATATTATATTATTATGGGATTTTGAGGGTATAATATGGCTTTTTTTTTGCCTGGGAACCCTTCTGTCACAGATTGACTCTCTAAGAGCTTGGCCATCGTACCTGCATCACTCAGCTTTAGCCACAATAATGCTGTGTAACAAACATCTCCAAACTCAGTGGCTTCCAACCACAAGCATTTATTCTCACACCTACAGGTTGGCCAGGCATGGCTCCAAGCAGTGTGTTGGGCTTAGGTCTGTCTCACGTGTCTCATTCTAGGCTCAGACTGGAGGGCAGTGGCTACCAGGGCTTGTTCTTTACATGGTGAACCACCAGAATGAAAGCCTAGCAGTACTGCACAGCATATATAAGGCCTCTGTTTGCTCACATTCTAGTGGTCAAAGTGGGTCCATGGCCAAGTCCAAGAACAGTGGAGCCAAGATACATGCTCTGCTCACAGCAGGGCGAAGGGGAGTGAATAATATTTGCTGTACAATAATCTAAATGACACCAGCCCCCCTTAAGAGATTTTTGTGGGCTCTGCAAGGAAGGTTGTGAAATATATGACTTTTTTGGCTGAGTACACTGATGCCTCCTAAAATATAGGGGTTCAGTGAGTGAAGAAAAAGAATGTAAACTAGATGTTAGCATTCTCTGCTGCAAAGGAAGTTTCTCTCTCATTAATTCATTCATTCATAGAGTCAACACATGGTTTTGAAAGTTTACCACGAGACAGGCCCTGTTCTGGATGATGTAACTTACAGGAACATGTTACATGGTTGCAGGAACCCAGAGATGTGGGCTGGGCAGGGATGATGGTCCTTATTTGTTAGATGAGGAACCTGAAGCCAGTGGGAGAGAAGTTGCTTTACTGAGTACCCAGGCTTTTCAAATGGTAGATTCAGCCTTGAACCCCAGTCTTCTGTCTTATTCTTCTATTCAAAAGCATTTACTGAGTAGCTACTTGGTGCTAGGCATATGGAGGCAGAAGGCCTAGAATGGTCTCTTCCTCTAGGGAGTTCAAAATCCATGAGGGAGACTAACAAGATAATCTTTGCCACAGAGTAACTTCAGGGATGCTTGCTGGATCTGCAGGATAGAGAGGATTTGGGGGTGGGAGTGAAGGGATGGGGGTGGAGGTATGTCAGGTTAGAAATAAGAGTATGTCAAGTAAAGGCTTTGAGATGGAGGGAACTGCACTTAAGAAGGTTTAGAAATGTGTAAAAAGCTGGAAGAGAAATCAGAAGTCAAACCTCAAAGGACCTTGAAAGCCATGCTGAGGAATCTGCATTTAATCCTGAGAGTTATGGGGAATAGGCCAGTGGCAGGTCCACATTTACATTTTGGCAATGATGTGCAGGATAGATTGGAGAGAGCAAAAATATGAGCCTGGGAGACTACTTCAGGGCCCCTTCCAAGAGTATTGTGAATGAGACAACGGTTTGAGCCAAAGAAGTGGCAGTGAGAATGGATAGAAGCAGAGAGATTCCAGAATCACTGAGAGTGGCCATTTGGACATGGGAGCCAAGGAAGAGGAATTGCTTAGCTCAGCAGTTCTCAACCCTGGTTATGCTTTAGAATTAGGTATGGTGCTTAAAAAATATACAGATGCTCAAGCCTTGGAAATTTTGATTCAGTAAGTCTGGAATGGAGCCAGACATGGAACTATATTAAAGAGTGGGCCAGCTGGGCAGCTGCCTGGGGTACCAATTTATAAGGCGCCCTAAAACATCATTAGAGCAAGTTGGAAGTCTGACTCGTTAGAACTGGCGGAGATGAAGATAGACTCACTCCTGATACAGTAGGAAGCGCCCTCTGGTGGAAATAATGAGATATTCCTCACTAGCGCCAACCTGCCTCAGCCGCATGCTTCCTACCGGCAAGGCCCCTCGTGTAACCAGAGGCCCTACCAGCCCCTAAGCCGCCAACATTCTGAAAGAAAGTAGTACACAAAGTGCTGTTTCCTAGAAAGGAGAGATTTATTGGTTATCTAAATTAAAAACTCTTTAATATAGCTTCCAAAAAGTTGTCTAGTTCAGAAAAAAATCCCGAGATAAAACCGAAGGGGGATGGGGTGTGTAGTTTTAAATACAGTGGCCAGGGAAGTCTTTGCTGAGGAGGTGACACTTGAGCAAAGACCTGAAGGAGATGAGGGAGCAAACCACGAGGAAATCTAGGGCATTTCAGTCAAAGGGAATAGTAAGTGCAAAGATCCTGAGGTGGCACAGTGCCTGGAGTATGCAAGAAACAACGAGGCGGAGAGTGTGACCTGGAGCCCCGTGAGAGAGAGAGTACAGGTGAGGCTGTCAGAGAGCAGTGAGGACCAACGCGTGGGGAGGCTCCTGGGAGACTTGGGACTTTACTCTGAGGGAAAAGTGAAGCCTCTGGGAGGTTTTAAGCAGAGGAATGACAAAATCTGATTTATGATCCTTCTCAAAAGTAATTTTATTCATGTAATAGGGTGGATTAAGTTATGCTACAGTAACAATGCTCAGATCTTAATGGCTTAACCCGTAAATTTATTTCTCATTCACTCTCATATTCAATGTGGGTTCACGGAGGCTCTGCTCATCTGCTCACCCAGAGACCCAGGCTGATGGAGGCTGCATCCCAACACAAGCTTTTCAGCCACTGGGTAAAGGAAGGAATGTGGTCGATCGTGCCCTGGCTCTTATAGCTTCCACCCAGAAGTGACGTCACTTCCGTTTACATCTCATTGGCCAAAGTTAGCAAAGTGACCACGCCTAACTTCAAATGGGGTGGAGGCGTACGTCCTAACCACTATCTGAAAGATGGGGAGCTGGACGTTGGTGAACAGCTGGTTGTTCAGCTCCTTGGAAACAGAGCTTTACAAAATCTGCATGTCAGCAGAGAACCCTGCATGACTAAGAGCTCCACTGGTATGTATGTATATGTGTGTGTGTGTGTGTGTGACTGAGCGGGGTAGAGTTTAAAGGAGGTTCTGTTTTTCTTGAAGAAAAGAATAGTTAGACCCGAAGGTATAAATCTCCACCTCTTGCAAAACCAAGTTTGGTTCAAAACTTTAAAATGATACTTTTTTCACTCTCATCAGGTGTTCAAAGCCCGCAGGCCTGAGTCTGATTCATGGCTCAGCCTCAAGGTACCAGGTACTGCCTGCTCTCCCAGCAGCTCTGGACCCAAGTGCAGGCCTTAAGCCTAGGAAGTCGGCCTGAGGTGGGGCAGAAGAAGGTGGAAGGTCTGCTTCTTTGCAGCTTCCGTATCTTCTCCTGCTGACTTTTTATTGCACTGATATGTGCACCGCTGATCTCAGCCGTCGGTCTGGCCACTGGTTTTCAGAATGAGAGGCGAGCAGCCCAAACATTGTACATGAGGATCTCCTAAGGTGTGGAAAGTAAACATTACGACTTCTATTTCTGCTATGTTAACCTCACCCTCTCAAATTCTTTTTTGTTGTTGTGTGTTTTATAATAGGTAGATAATAAGGAGGTACACTTACATAACTTGTAAATATGTAATGCATATGTCGGAGGGTATACTCAAAAATGTATTGCTGCTGAGATGAATAATCAAAAAAGTTTGGAACCTACTGATATAGATTGAGTTCTTTGAGGCTAGAGACAGTATGTGTTAATTTTTGTTTCATGTAGCTTTTTGCTGAAGTTTAACATACATACAGAAAGGTGCATACATCATAAGTATTATAGCTCGATGAATTTTCATCTGTAATTGGTACTGAAATCACTAGTCAGATTGAGAAACCAAACCCTAGCAGCACTACAGAGGCCCCTCATGTCTCCTTCCCAGGCATGACCTTTCCCCCGTGCAAGAGCTCACCTGACTTCGAACAGCAGAAATTAGCATTGCCTGTTTCTGTACTTCATTTAGATGGAATCATATGTAGGCCTATTTTTGTGGCTGGCTTCCTTTCCGCCACAGAATGTTTGAGTGTGGTTGTAGTTCATGAATTCCCATTGCTGTAAAACACTCTATTGTATGAATACACCACAATTTACCTATTGTTTCTACTGTTGATGGAGATTTGGGTTGTTTCCAGTTTGGGACCACTGCAAATAATGCTGTCATGAACTTTCTTGTACATGGCTTTTGGTGCATGTGTGTAGGCATTTCTGTTGGGTACAGGTCTATGATTTGCTGGATCACAGGGTATGTGTACATTTAGCTTTAGGAGATAGCCAGACAGTTTTCTAACATGGTGGTACCTCTTACTCATTCTTGACATTAACACCAACCACAGGATGCATGGCAAATATTCCCTGGGTGGATGTGTGGAGAGTGAGGAAGCAGGGGGACAGGGAACAAAAAAGTGCAAGTCAGGGGGACAGGGAACAAAAAAGATTGTCAGCATTGTAGACATGCTGAGTCACAGAGTCACAGCCACAGACATGGCTCTATGGAGGAGGATGTTATCGGGGAAGTAAAGTGTCACATCTAAGATAATATGGACCAGTGGTCTGAATTACAGGATGTCAGAGCTGGAAGGAATCACCGTCACCTAGGAGTTAGTAAAGACAGAGAAGCTGATTTTTCTAGGCAGGATCCTGTGAAGGGCAGGTGGAGTGATTACATATCCAGGGTGCGTCCTCAGCTCAGTGGGTCCAGAACTCAATTTTATCTGCTTACCCAGCTGTGGTCATTCCTGGAGTACTGACTGCTCACACTCAATCTGGGTTGTAAAACTGGCAATTGCTCATTTACAAGGAGTTCCTATGCTCTCTGTGTGGGCATCTCCTTAGCTGAGCAGAGTATCAGGTGAACAAAATGGTGCTGAGCTTGGGAGTCAGGCTTCAGAATGCAGACTCTGGTCTTGAGTGACACTGCACTGGGCTGGGCCAGGTCTTGGAGCAGCTTTTCCCAAGTGTGTCCCAGGAGTCCTCAGCTGATTCCTCTGAAAAAGAGTTCTGCATCCAGTAAACCTGGGAAAAACCGGGCACTCCCCTCCTGTCTCAAAAATCCTCAGTGCATATTAGCATCATAGGCTCTGACAAGTCCTACTGGCAAAAATAAAAATCTGTTTAACTGTGCTTAGTGTTCTCAAACTTAACCAACAGAATCCCTGCTTTTTAAATATAACAGAATACCACAAAACCCTTTGAAAACATTAATCTAAAGAAATATCTCTGTTCCACTCTCTAGTATACTATTTTACAAACTGCACTCAGTAGATATTAGTGAAATAAAGTTAGTGATTTGAGACCACCATTAAAAATAATTAAAATGGAATAGAATAGAAAATACCAGAGTGCACCACATGTAATAATGTTTTATAAAACTGTGTTTTAGTTACATTTATGCATATATGTTTGTGTAATGCATCACAACATAGAATGTATGTGTTACGTGGATCTCAGTCAGAAAAGGAGACTCGAAAGACCACATTGTCTCCCCCAACGTCTGGACTACACACTGAACACTTTGAACTGTCCCACCCCCTCTTCCCTCCCATTCCTCATCCAGTGCTCAGATTCTCCGCCCTCCCCATCCTCCCGTGCCTGGCTTCTCAATTTCTTCCTCTTCCTCTCGTGCTCTAGCAAATAGACTTTGGTTTGCTCAACTACTTACTATCTGGCCTCAGGAAAGTCACTGCAATTCCGTAATTCTCAGTTTTCTCATTTGTAAAATGATGATAATGAATTTTCTCTTAGGATTGTTCGTATTGATGAATGAAATAACCTATGGAAAGCATCTGCAACATAAAAAGGACTGAAAAAATACTTTCCCTTCCATCTGTACCTCCCCACACACACACACACAATTTAAGGAGACTCCCTGGGTCTTTGCTCCCCTTAAGAAGCACTGACATCAGTGATGACCTCAAAGCATTCTGATGCAAGGGACTCCTGGGAAGATGCCAGTTTCCCCCCATCTAATAATGATTTTTGTTAGTTTCAGTCTTGGGGGGTAATATTTCAGGCCGGTTCCCAGATTCTCTCAAGGCACCCTGCTGCTGACTGCCCCCATCTCCACTTTCTTGCCTACAGGCTCTTAAGAATCCTGAGATACAAACCTTGGGCTACAGGTTTCAAAGAGGTCCAGGCACAGGTTAAAGGTCACTTAGCTGTTAACAGAGGGTCCAGCCCCCAGTTCCAGGGCTATGGACTTCAAGCCCTGTCCTCTCTCCAACAAGGAGCCTGCAGACCCTTAGGTCCTGCCCCGACTGTGCCACAGCCCACGTAGGTGACCCAGGGGACACAAGGCTCTGTCTATGCATCCATAGCAGACAGGTCAGTATCAATCACTTACTCCAGCGATGTAAACACTGATTAGTTCTCAAGGAGAAAAACTGTTCATTTTTAATGACCTGAAGCGGTCAACGGATCTTCCTCCTGTATATCCTCCCAAACCGCCCTTGGGGATTGAGCCCAAACAAAGGTATGAGATACCCGTAAAAAAAAGGCTGGTCTTCCTGAGGCTTTGCAGGGGAGAGCCGTGTTTTGGCGACGCTCAGCAGGTCCCCTCAGATTGCCGTGGGCTCACAGAGCGCCCGCACACCTTGGAGGCGGGGTCGGGGTGATGTGCCCAGGCCCTGCGCGGCCCCCCTCGCCGCCCTGCCTCAGCTCATCACCCGGAGGGCGGGACCTTTTCTTCCTAGCACCTGGGCCCCTGCTCCAGGCGGCTGCGGCTGCCTGAGCCCGGGGCAGGGCTTTTATTGTGAAAGGAGCTCCCCCCTCCCGCGCTTTCGGGGAAGTGGGGAGGCTGGGCCGGGACTGGCAGGGACTTTGCAAACTCTGCAAAAGTCCCTAGCTGATCGCGGAGGCTCGCAGCTGCGGGAGGGCTCCCGCAGGACCCGGGGATCCCGCGTGCATTCGCCTAGACCTCCTCTAACAACTCCACCCGCAGAGCATCCCGGCGCTCATTGCACGCCCTGGAGTTGTGGTGGGGCCACTTGGCCGCTGGGAAGCTTCAGTCCGGGAAACCGCGTCCAGGGAAGCCTGGAGAGCCACAGCGCCAGGGGCGGCCCGGGGGCGGCGGGATGAGCTGGCGAGCTGGCTGAGCGTGCTGAGGAGCCGATCCAGTCACCGCAGGAGACATGGTAGGAATCGCGGGCGCGTGGGCTGGGCACCCAGACAGGTGGCCGCGGGCAACGCGCACCCGCTCTGAGCGCGCGGAACCTGCGCGCTCTCCCGGGGCCGGAATTGTTCCCCAAAGGGTGCGTGGGGGCGGCGGCGACTTTCATTTCTTAACCTAAGATGGGGGGCAGTCAGCTTTGCTGCTTCCCTTGGCGGGGAGGACCGTAATAAGGGGTCTTTCCTTATGGACCGGCACACCCTAGCTGAACCGTCATCCACCCGCAGCGCTGCACAAGCTTCATCCGACACGCAGGTCAGGGAGAGGAGCGGATTCCGTGGGGCACCCACGGCAGCCTCTGATGGGAGAGACGCCCTTGAAGTCACTTTATTCCTCTGAAAAATGCATGCGAAATTTTTATTATCTTCTATAGCTTAGCCATGTTTTAATATTAAAGAGTAGTGCCGTATATGTATTACCATAGAATTAATTTGGCCCTGGTAAGGTTCCAACGCCTGGCTCCCAGTGCCCCACCTCCCTCCCCCTCCTGGGACTACAGGGCAGGTGTGGGAGCGCTGCTCGGTCTGGGATGTCATTCATGAAGCCGGGGGCCTTGTGAACCTTGCCCGTCCATTGATAAAGCTTATGGACACCTACAAGCAGAAAAGGCAGACCCTTTGAGAATGTGATCAGGAAAGGCGTTTCCCTCGGGAGAGGCTGCTGATTAGCTCCGCTTGGGGTAGAAGCTACCTGCTGCAGCCCCACCCCCATCCACTTCTGCAGTTCACTGTCCTGACCTGGTGACAGCCACTAGGATGTTTGAACTCTGAAGGAACCCACAGGGGCTCTCCTGTCTGCTTCTGTGGATGCACACCCTCACCGCCCCAAGCTCACAGAGGGCTTTAGCTGTGGGCCTGGAGTTTAGAAGGGTGCCTAGAAATTCATTCCCCTGTGATGGAGGGTCTCTAGGAGAACAGCAACCTGTGTGCAAGGATGTTCTGGCAGGGTCAGGGGAGAGGCAGAGGCTGAGGGCTGGTCAGCAGGAGCTGGGGGCTCAGGGACAGGTGCCTGTGAGGCTGTGTGTGTGTTTGTGTGTTTCACTTTCCCCCCACAATAACACCCTCTCCCCAATCCTCCTGTGTTTTTTCTCAACACTGCTAAAGAGAAAGAAATAATGGAATCTTAAGGTTGGAAAAGGAGATTGATCAGAGGTACAGGATGTGAAACTGAAAAGTGGAGATTTTTACTACAAAATTCCCTGTTCAGGGGCAAGAGTGTTGCCAGAAGAGAGTAGGGGGCCAAGGCCATCCACTCAGAGGGCCATCACCACTGTGCAGGAGTCTCCTGGCTTTAAAGGCTTCTGTGGCAGAGCCTCTCAGGTCTTCTGCAGTGGAGGCAGAGTGCACGGAGGAAGAAGGTGCCTGCCGTCTGCTCTGGCAGCTGAAGGGCGCAATGCTGTGTTTGCTCCACTACCAGTGTGGGCTTCCCGTTCCTGCGAGCCAGCAGTCTCCTGGCTTCTCATCCTCAGTTCTGGGGTTGTGTTAGGAAGAGGACTTGAGTCAGGATCTCACTGTGTCAGGGTCTACTTGCCAGAGAGAGGGGCCCCATGGGCGACCTCTGGCAGTCAAATGGCCTTGGAGATCTGAAAGTTTCCTTTGCTTCTCCCTCTGAATGAAGGGTCTTGTGGTCCAGAAGCCTGGGGGCCCAAGGGGCACCCTGGTACTGGCTGGAACCAGCATAGGAGGAGGAAGGGACCCGGGGATCATTTGGGGAGCCTTAGTTTCCTCCTTTATAAAATTAGAGATTGAACTAGATGTCCCCTGAGGTGTCATTTAGTTCCAAAAATGGATGATGCGTGAATAATTCTGAGGTTGGATCCCAACCCTGGTGTTGACCTCTTCTTAGCATGGACAACTAAGAGGGTGTGAGGAAGAAGTGGTTCTCAGCCCCGGGTCTGACTGCTCCCAGACCAAATCCAGGGTGGGATCCGACCAAGGGATGTTTTTTTAAGGCTCCCTGTGCGATCCCAGTGTGCAGCCAGGACTGAGAACCACAGGCTGAGGGAACAGAAACTGCACTCACCCAGACATGCCTGCATCTGTAGAAGGTCATTCCTAGAGAGAGTCCTAAAAGAGAAGGCTTTGGGGAACTTCATCTGGGAAATGATGTGTGATATGCCCCTTTTGGAGGATCCTTCCACAGAGAAACCTCTTTTAATTCATGAAAACTGAGATGTGAACGTCTGCAACTTGTTTGAGTACGAGATCCTCTATCCAGCAGTTCCTTAACACTATCATATCACTGATCCAAGGTACATAGGATAGGAAAGCCTGGGTTAGAAATGTAAAGTGAAAGGTCTGGAATTCTTGAATGTCTTTTTGCAAAAGTGAGCACTGAGCTGCAAGACCTGTGAGGGCATTTTTGATCGTCCTGAAGAGGGTGTGGGTCTCTGCCGGGGCTTGGTGTATATATTTCCAAAACCAAGATTGGGACATTTGGCACCTTTCCTTACAGTAATGGTGGGAGACTTGATTTAAGCCAAAGACTCTGAACTTGGATGAAAAATATTGATAGAAGAAGTTAAGACTATTACTGCCAACTTAAAAAAAGTTTTCTTCCTGATTCTTGGGGAGTAAATATTATATATTTATAAATATATTTATTATATAATATATAATATATGAACATATATATATATAAAACATAACAGGCATACTGCCAACTGCTGCAGGCAACCACAGTTATTGTTTTGGTGTATTGTTTCCTACTCTCTTTGAGTGTTATTTTAAATAGTTGAGATTATACCGAATATGCAGTTTTGTAGTGTGATTTGTTTTAGTTCACTTTTTATCAAAGCATGTTTCCATGCTAAAAAACTTCATAACTGTACTTTTAATGCTCAGGACCATGATTTGGATAATCATTTCCCTGCTTGTGGACTTCAGGTCATTTCCACTTTGCGGCTGTTTTCAGTGGCATGTGGCCAGCTTCTGATTATCCATGGAAATGGGGATCTGAGTGCCTGGCTAAGTGGAAATCAGACAGCACATGAGAACAAATTGCTTCAGCCTCTTCATCCAAGATTTTACTACAACCACCCCCGAGGGCCCAGAGTGTTTGTGTGTGGGGAGTTTCCTCTTCTGTTTTCACTCACTCCGTGCTGTGGGCGTGTCATCAGGCAGGTGGACGTGGAGGTCCCAGGAGAGCCCCGCATGGGTCATTTCTCCTCGGAAGAACAGAGAGCTAAAGTCCCTGGAGATTAAGAGTCGGAGGGGGAATCTCCAGCTGAAGGAGCTGAGGCCAGAGAAGGGATGCGATTTTCCCCAGGTCACTCAGAGCTGGGCTAGAGCTCAGGTCTCCTAGTTCTCCCCCCGCCTTCCCCCCATGCAGGTCCCATCACAGATACCGTGGCCTCTTCATATGCTTGAGGCATTTGGTGCAGCTCGGACTGGTGGAGAAAAGGCATTGGGTTCTAAGTCAGAATGAGGTTTGTGCCAGACTCGGCTCCTGTGTGACTGAGTGAACACTCCGATACTCTGGCCCTCAGGCCCCTCGTCTGTAAGATGGGTTATAATATGGGATCTTATGAGGAGCAAATGGAATCATGGAGGTGAAAACACTTGGTGCCCCAAAGGTGTTTTAAAAATGGGGGTTTTATAGAGGACCCACAAAAACAAGTTTTCTTTTTGTCAGGACCTAAAATAAGCAGTAAGGAAGTCACCAATGCATTTCGCTCCATACCAGTCAAGGGAGTGCTTCCGGGACTCCTCTCTGAGTGTGGGTCAAGTACAGACAAAGTCTATTCTAAAACAGCTTTCTTGCTCCTTTCAATCTCTCTTCCCACCAGGCAGGAAATACCCAGCCTGTGGGAGATGTTTGCCCAGTCTGTGTGCCCTGAGTCTCCTGGCTGAACGCTGGCTGGATGAGAAGGCAGCCCCGACTCTGCTGCAGGCCCCTGAGTGTCTAATGCCGAGTGCCCGGCAAATCACACTGCCAGGGGTCTGAATGAGTCCCTCAGGTTCTCAGGCTCGGCTGGAGAAGAGGTTAAACTGGTTTTGGAATCAGAACTGGGATCATGACATCCAGTCCTTGGAGCCTGTGGGGAATTCGATGCCCTCTGTCTTATGGGCACCCCCTTGCCCTACAGCTCCTGCTGCATATGTGAGCCAGGCTCTGCATAGCGCCGGCTGGGGAAGCAGAGGGTTTTAAACAATCCACTGGCCCCAACAAGACCAAAAAAAAACAGTGGGGTAGGAGTGGGGGGAATAGGCCTCACAAAGAAATGAGTTCCTTAGTTGTCTCAGGGGCCAGTGAGAGACATGTGCTTCAAATGGGCCTCAAAGATGCTTACAACACCCTCAGAAGAGGCCTGGGAGGCCCAGCCCTCCCTTGCTACCCAAGGTACCAATGTAGAAACAGAGCACATCAGGTTTCCCGAGGCCCAGGTGCTGTGAGCGACCTGGGCTGTCTCTGCTTGAATCGTTTTCTGATGTGACTGCTAATGTGTTTCCATCTGGGGTGTTTGGGGTGCAATCGCTGTATCGTCTGGATGTGTCTACACAAGCCTGTGTCTGAAGGGTCACCTGGTCTGAGAGTGAGGATGGAGTGATGGTTTGTGGGTGACCCCCAGGCTGCCCTTCTCTGTGAGCCCCCACTCCCACCCCAGACACAGACACATATTCTTGGAAGTGGCCTGTGGCCTGGGGTCTGGCCATAGTCCCAAGGGCCCGGCCTGGTGGCTCCAGAACTGCTGAGTAGAAGCTGAAAGTGCTTTAAGATGGCAGCTGGTGAATTCAGGGGTGAAAGGGGTAAGAGTGAAAGAGAGGGAGAGGACGCTGTGGAGAGTAAGGGAACAGTAGGGGCCTCACGCTGGTCTCCAGGCCTTGACTGGTTCTGAATGAACACACGTTTCCTCTGTCAGGGCTTGAGTTTACTCCCAGGGACTCTGGAATTCTTGAGTGGCACACCTAGAAGGCCATGAAAGGGGAATTCACAATCTATGTATAAGTGTGTATTAGTGCTCCCTCTCTCTCCGTGCTGCCTTGCTATTCATTCATTCAGAAAATACCTGCCAGCCCGGTGGCGCAGCGGTTTAGTTTGCGCTTGGCAGCCCGGGGTTCGCCAGTTCGGATCCCGGGCGCCTGCCGACGCATTGCTTGTCAGCCACGCTGTGGCGGCGTCCCATATAAAGTGGAGGAAGATGAGCACAGATGTTAGCCCAGGGCCAGTCTTCCTCAGCAAAAAGAGGAAGATCGGCAACGGATGTTAACTCAGGGCTGGTCTTCCTCACAAAAAAACACAAAAAACAAAAACAAAAAAAACCCGCCAGACTCAGAAAATACCTGCTTTAAGCCAGACATGTTGCTAGGGCAGAAGATATGATGATAAATAACACAGACCCTTCCCCTGGGGAATACGCACTCCAGTGATGCTGCCTGGGTGTGCACACCTGTGTGGGTGTGTACGTGGAGTGGAGCAGGTGGTAGGTTCAGAGGAGAGGGAAGCACAAAGAAATGTTTCTGTTCTGTGTTCTAAATGTTCTGATGAGGAAGCAGAGAAGGGTCCTTCTCATGCTGGATGCCCCCCAGCCTGAGGAGTGAGGGGGCATGGGAGGCTCCAGGACAGGGAGTGTCTAAGAATGGCCTGGATTTTGTCAAGTGAAGAAAAGAGAAACCACTACATCTCTGTTAGAAGGGTTAAAAAACAAAACACCCTGACAATATCAAGTGCTGGCGAGGACACAGAGCAGCTGGAACGCCCCTACACTACCGGTGGGAATGCACAGTGATGCACCACACTGGAAATCAGTGTGTCAGTTTCTTATAAAGTTAAACACGCACTTACCATATAACCCAGCAATCCTATTCCCACGTGTTTACCCAAGAGAAATGAAAGCACATCTACACGAAAACCCGGATCCAAATGTTTATATATGGATAAATGTTTATAAATATAATGTTTATATCCAAAGCTTCATTCATAATTGCCCCAAACTGGAAACAACCCAAATATCCCTCAACTGTAGATTGGATAAACCAACTGACCCAGCAATACTTCGGACTACTACTCAGCAATAAAGAGAGCAAACCACGGATGCACGCAGCAACACGGATGGATCTCAAAGGCATTGTATTGAGTGGAAGAAATCAATCTTGAAAGGTTACAATGTGTGCGATTCCGTTTATATGACATTCTGGAAAGGTGAAACTATAGGGATAGAGAACAGATAATGGTTGCCAGAGGTTAGGTATGGAGAGGCTGTGAGGACAAAGGGGTGGTGTGAGGGAGGTTTGGAGCAATGGAGCTGTTGTATCCTGATTGTGGTGGATCCCCTATACATGTGCTAAAACCAGTAGAACTCTACACAAAAATGTTAGTTTTAGTGTATGTAAATTTAAAAAACAAGAAGAAGAGGGAAAGGCAGTTTAGCAGAAGGAACAGCATGTGTAAAGCCCTGGAGGCAAAAGTGAGCTGTCAAAAATTGGCTGGGAGGGAGCTCGAGGGAACCTCCTAGAAATGGGGCTGGAGACAGAGCCTGGCTCTTGGCGTGAGTGGTCTCCCCACCCAACTGGGGATTTGTGTTGTAATCTTGAGGGCAGAGGGGGCAATGGAAGGGCTTTTGAGCTTGGAGAGGTGGGATTGTGTTTGCATTTCAGAGAGAAGTTTCGGAGGGAGGGGAGACTGCAGGGAGTGGAGGGGGAGCAGCTGGGGAATGATGTTGATCCACGTGGACAGGATGCAGGAATGGGCTCTGTGGCTGGCCAGAGGGAGCAGGTGGGAGGGATATCTTTGGGCAGGAGAACCTCCAGCCCATGGTAACCTCAGATGGAGCCTGAGGGCAGGACAAGAGTGACTTCAGTGTCTTGTTCAGGCATCTGGGTATACAGGCCCCTGTCTGCCTTCCTCCTCTCTCTTCATCTTCATTTTTATTTATCTTATGGTGTCCTTTAACTAGTCACTCTTAGAAGTAATCATGATATAGAAGTAACTTATTTAAAAATGATACTAATCATTTTAATTCTATAAACTAGATTATGTTATATTCTTAAGAGCCACGGCAAAGTGTTTAACATTTCTGCCTTAATCCTCTGAGTTTATTTTGCCATTATAATCATAAAAATAGGATGGAGATAATTGCAATAATGAATGAGTCCAACGTTATTTATGCCACCTTAGCTACCTCGCCTGCAGTCCCGGTGTCCTCTGCCAGCCAGCCCAGCCACACTGGTTCCCTTCCTCCTGCTGGAGGGTGGGCAGGGGCTGCAGCCCCTCTACCTCTCCTAGCCCATCTTCCCTGCCTGCCATGGGCTTGGACTTGGGTTTCTGCTAAGTGGCCACGGGAAGGGGCTGTGTCATATTGCTATTTACTTGTGGGCAGTTTGTGTTTGGCTTTTGAGGGAGTTTGCTTGCAATGATCAAACAGCCTGTTCCAGAACCATCTGGAGAATTCAAATCCTTCCATCTTGGCTTGGGCAGCAGGTTCGTGGTTCCATGTTTAGTAGCCAAGTCGGGTAGGGATTTTTCCAGAAACACCATCAGCCAAAAAAACTGGTCAAAGACAGCAGAGGAGATAGGGCTAGAAGAGAGAAAGAGAGAAAAAAGAGATGTCTGGATGTGAGATGAGGAGACTCAGGCTCAGAGACAGAAAGGACCGCCCCGTGGGGGTCCTCTCTCACCCCTCAGGCAGCCGTGTGGAGCAGGCAGGTGCTTCTCACAGCCTATGAGCGTGCCCCTCGGGGGGCTTGAGGCCCCGGGGCTGCGCGGGACTCGGTGTTCTGGGCTCTGTGTCAGCAGTGCGTCACCCTCCCGGCAGAGCAGAGATGTTTTCTGCTGGCCTGGCTGGCAAGGGCTGACTGCCACTGCCTCTCTGCACTTCACATGCCGGGTGTCAGCCCCGTGCTCCTGTGGGGGAGCACTGTCAGCAGAACAAACTCAGCTCGTCCAGCGGCCGGCCTTGCCTGTGTCCAGACTGGTTTTGCACCAGTGCTATGAGGTGACTTCCAGGGCACTGGACACTGGGGAATTCTCAAGACCTTCTGCCCCTTACATCTCATTCTCCACATTTCCTGGAAGGAGATTATCCCTGTAAATCTACTCCTCCAATCCAAATTCCCTTCATACACATGCACAAGCTACTTACACCTGTCTCAATGATTCCTCCAATCCAACTAAGTACTTAGTGGGCAGTGTTGTCTGTGCTCGTCTTCCCATCTGGATCGTAAACTAACAGAGGCCATGGCTTTCTTCATTCTGGGAATGATTTAAAAAGTTGCTTTTGTACTTTTAAATGCTTGGTGCCATGTTTGAGGTGAGAAGGGAAGACCCCAATATAGTCAAACCCGCAACATCAGAAGGTCATAATTTCAAAAAGTACAGGATCCACATCCCCTGCATCCTTTTCCCTGAAGGAGATGAATGAACTCCAGCCCCAAGGATAGTGTGATAACCAACCAGGTGGGAGTTAGGGGGCAGGAGTACCAGGCTCAAGCTGTGCCCAGGCCAGTGTGGGGGCTTTGGGTCATGCTGTCTAGGATGCCTGGGCCCAGTGGAGGTGGAAGCTACGGCCAGTTTGAGGGCTGGAGGCTGGGATGGCCAGTGAATGGGCTGGGTGTCCATCCCTGTGCTGGGAAGAGGGTGGGAGAGACACTCAGGCCTCTCTCTGGGACAGAGTGGCTCTGTTGTCTGTCCACACAGAAGCTCTATGTACCTCCCGGGGAACCTGGACCCTAGCTCAGAGATTGGCTGCTGGCGGGGGTGGCCTCCTGGACAGCATGAGTGTTCTCTCTGGGCCTCCAGCACACCTGGCCACTGTCTGCAGGCCCCGGTCCGAGTTAGCTCCTACAGTCAGTGACCGAGTTCTGTCTCCCCGCCTGCCCCAACTCCCCCCACTTCTCCTGGCGCTTTAGAGATCCTGTTGCAACTACAAAGATGCTATTGTATTCCTTTCTTTCGGGACATTCTCTCTTGAAATTCTAGTTAAAATCCCGTTTCCCTTTGTGGAGGGGGTGTGGATGGCTGACTGGGCAATGCCACCCGGTTTAGTCACTTCGCTGCGCTGCGAGTCAGGAAAGGCTCCTGGCTCCTCGTTCACACTCACTCATCTCCCAGGCAGTGGCCCAGGGTGAATGGGTTTAAACGGTGATTGTCACATTCCTTACTTGGTACAGCTGTGAAGCATGAAGGGTTCAGAGGGAGAGCTGTCAGAGGATGGCGCCCAGGGCAGCACGCGTGCAGAGGATGTGCTCCACAAGCGTTTTCATTCGTTGGTAGCCTCCCTCATCTTATGTTTAAATCTCTTCAGAGTTGTCCACAGAACTTTCTGAGATGATGGAAATGCTCTTTTCTGTGCTGTCCACCATGGTGGCCACTACTCACAGGTGGCTATAAGGTACTTAGTGCAACCAGGAATGGAAATTTTAAATTCTAATTAATTTAAATGTAACTAGTCACATGTAGTTAGTGGCTTTCATATTGGACAGTGCAGCTATGCACCAACAAGTACAAACTGAAGGGCTGATAGAGCCCAGGCTGCTGGCATAAGTGAGAGAAGTGGGCTGGATATAATGGAAAAAAATCAATCTATGTTTTATTTTCTCAAGTTTTATTGAGCTGTGGTCAAAGAAGTGTTTATCTTCTATGAAAAACAATAAAGCAAGTGAGATTCCAAAGGCAACTGTCCTTCTTTCTCGGTGTTGGGAGACAATAGGGAGTGGTGGGGCCTGTGGTGAACAGCAGAGAGCATGTCACTGAGAGAGGGAGCCATATGCTACTCCAGCCTTGTGAGAACATGGGCCCAAATTGTGACTAAAATGTCCCCTTTTTCAAGGGAAGCCGGAAACCTGGATTTTTATGTGAAATATTCTGGTTCTTAAACATTGGCTCAAATTTATTTAAAATATTTCAGGCCGAACAAAACACATTTCCAGGCCAGATTCGGCCCACGGATCCCAGTTTACAAACTTTCCTCTAGGCCTTATCCTGAAGAAGTCCATACAACCTGCTCTGACGGGGAGGGATTTAAAGCAAAGAGTGTGGTGGATTCTTCCCTGAGTACCCCTGATTGGCTCAGCTTCCCCTGTTGTCATGACTTTGGTTAGAAGAAGGGAGCCGTGTGTCTGGAAGACACAGACCCCTCCTCTTCTCTGGGGCTGTGTCCTAGCCTCCAAGCAGAGCAGTCATAGAGTAGAATTCTCCAGTAGAAAGCTGGAACTGAGCCGCCCAGAGAGAAACTGACTTCATTTTTTCAGCAGTAATCTCCATTTCCTCCCCACCCCAACCCCACTCCCTCCCTTCCTCCATCCCACTCCCTCCCCTCCCAAACCCCACTCCCTCCCCACCCCAACCCCACTCCCTCCCTTCCTCCATCACATTCCCTCCCCTCCCAAACCCCACTCCCTCCCCACCCCAACCCCACTCCCTCCCTTCCTCCATCCCACTCCCTCCCCTCCCAAACCCCACTCCTTCCCCACCCCAACCCCACTCCTGGGCCTGAGAGCAAAATGTATGGCTGTTAATATGAAGGCAGCCAATAATTCCAACAAATGACAGGGTCTCCAAAATTCCATCTGGCCTGTGGTGTTCCCACACTGGTGCTCTTGTGAGCTGGAACAAAATGGTAATTCAGTTATGGATATGGAGAGGGCTCCTGGGGCCAGCAGGGCTGCAAAAGCCCCAATGTATGATCAATGTAGAGACTGGAGCAGAGTGAGCAACCAACAAGGAGGGGGAGATAAAGGACACCAGTCAACCCCTTCCCGTCTCAGGAGCAGGCAGAGGGCTCACATGCCCACCTATTGGGCATGTGTTCTCAACGTAGGTCCAGGAGCCCTACCACGGAGGTGATCCCATGGGTGTTGCTAGAAAATTATGGTCATAGTAATGGTAACAACATTGACTGGACTTAACTATAGGCAGACTCTGTTTTGAATGCTCTACCTACAACAGCTCATACAATGCTCACGGAACCCAGTAGAATGATTTTGTTTTTATGAGAGACAAATCACCTTCTTTTCCCACCAGGATGTCACCGTCATAAGGGAGTGGCTTTTGTCTGTTTTGTTCATGATGTATTTCTTCTTCCTGGAGCAGTGCTTGGCTCAGGAACAGCTGCTCAGTGAACCAGTGAGTGGACCACCGTATGAGGGAGGCGCTGTTCTCGTCACCGTTGTACAGGCGAGGAAGCGGAGGCCCAAGTTCCCACAGCAAGGAAGCGGAGCTGGAACCAACATCTAGGCGGGGTGCCCCGAGCCCACGTGCTATTCATGGGCTGGTGATGGTAGGCAAGCCTGGTGAGCTGCTGCCTCCCTCCGGGCCCAGCGATGAAGCTTGTCCAACAGCTTGGGGACTGGAGAAAGGTCACGATGAGCAGATTTGTCCTGGGGGCGGTCCTGTGGTCAGGGACTGAGTGGGGCCCCCAGGACCATTTGGATGTGGGCTGCTCAGTCCCTTGCTCAGCCTATGCCCGTGGGCTGAGGACTTGTGGCCTTCTGGGAGAAGGTGCACAAACCCGGAGAGGCTGTTTGTCTTTCTGATGACAGGTCACTCTGTCCCTGGAGCAGAGAGAGACCTGGCAGCTGCATGTGCTGAGGACCCTGGGCAGAACCACACACTCCCGGCTCCTTCAGGTGCTGAGCAGTGGGTCAGAGCTGAGCTTGGAACTTGGGCCGGAATACTGTCCCCTCTGTGGTGAGGCCGAGGGGCCCTGTGAGGGGCAACCCCACGAGCCAGGGGTCCTTGCTTGGGGCAGGAGGTGCAGCAGTTTTCCTTCCTGCCCACCCTCCACCTTCTGTGACCCACCTTGGGTGATGCTTGCAACTCCCTTTAGGAGTTGCAGGAAGGTAGTTTTGTGTGTGATTCTGTCTGGGGATCAGTGAGGGGGTCTGGGATCAAACTGCTGGTCCTGCTGGTCGCACCTCTGGCCTGACTGTTCCGTTTTTCAAGTGGGAGGTATGAAATGTGCAGGCTGCTGTTTTCTTGAGAGAGATCTGGGATCCACAGAGATGGGGAGAATCCTCAGATTGGAAAACAATATTTTCCCAAAAATATACCTCCTGTGGGCTTCTCATCCATGGGCAGCTCTGACCCTCACTGTGCAGACTCTTCCCCCCAGCTGCACCTCACATGATGCTGCAGAGAGAAACCCTCCTCCTCCTCCCCCTCCTCCTTCAAACTGACATTTATTGAGCATCTACTATGAATCTGGAATAATTGTAAGCATTTGACAGTTGTTTAATTAGCATAACTGCCCTATAGCATTGTGTCTTAGGTTGGCTTCCCCCAGAAGCTGACCTTGAGACAAGGATTCCAGTGCAAGTAGTTTATTTGGAAGATGTCACCAGAAGACAGCAGTGGGGGGTGGGGGAGTGAGACCGAGAAGGCAGCTGCTGCAGGGTGCATGGATGAGCAGTTCCCACTGTGGGCAATGAGGGCTTATTCCTGCTGGGGACTTCAAAGAGACTGTGTAGAACATGCCTCAGAGTTGTCCTGCCAGAGGAGTGAAGAAGACAGAGCCTTTACCCACCAATTCCTGTCTGTCGTGGGTGGAGGGCTGGGGTGTTAACTTCCCAGCAGGCATACTCCTGCATCTGAAGGAAGCCTGTAGGCAGGGAGCCCAAGGTGCCTGTGGGAGGGACTGTGGGCGGGGACAAACAGCACCTACTATAGGCAAGTGTGTCTTGTTTCCCTCAATTTACAGGTAGGGAAATTGAGGCACATTCCACATTATTAGGTCAGTATCAGGTTCTTTTTTTAAGGGACGGGAAGGGAAGAAAAGTGAAGAGAAGACAAGAAAGAAAAGATGAGTCATTGTACCTCTTAAGGGTAAGTATCATTTCATAAAACTTTTATTTCAGTAATACACACACACACACACACACACACACACACACACACATTGGGTCACAATGTCAAATGTATTCCTGTGTATATTGGTAAAAAGAAAGTCTGAAGGCCAGTGGGTAAATGATATAGCTGTGGCAGTTATGACCCAGTAAGAAACAAAGAGGGTAAGTCACTTGCCCAAGGTCACACAGCAAGTAGGTGGTGTTGCTGGGATTTGAGCCCAGGCAGTCTGACTCCGGAGCCTCTGTGCTGAACTGTGTTGCCGTTTACCACTTCTGAAGCCCTTTAGGTGGTCCTGGTCATGACCTTGTCATCACAGGATGACCTACGTGGTCATCCAACACCAGGATACAGGTTATGAGCACAAACTGTAGAAGGAACAGCAGGAAGAACTCAAAATTTAAGGGGTCTCCACCCAACAGTTGGTTGGATGAAGGACCAGCTGTTGTGGAATATCCTGGGGACCTCAACCCCAGAATGAGGAGAGGCTGGAGGAGAAGAGGTGGGGTGGGAGCGGGGAGAGGGCAGGGCCAGCGAGGCGGGTGTGCTCAGACCAGGCCTCCCGTAAGAGGTAATGACTGGTGCATGGCGTGTAGGGAGTGGACCCGTAGCCAGCTCCTCAGCCCAGCTTGTCCTTTGTTGTAGTTCACCCTTAGTGGGATAATAATAATAGCAGCTAGTGTCTTTTGAACAGTTGCTATGTCCCTGCCCCTTCTTTATGAGTTTTATACACATTAACTCATTAAACATTTGCATCAGTCCTAGGAGGTCGGTGCCAGTATTTCCACCATCGTAGAAACGAACAAAGAGCTAGGACACTGGCCCTGGGTGTCCTCCTCTAGCAGGGGGCTAAGGGCTGGTCTCTGCCCTCTGCCTCCTGGGGTGATGGGCACGGCCCTGTGCGGGGGGCCCTCCTCCTGATGGCTCTCCCTTTTCACTGGTTCCCTACCCCCTTCCCATGACCTTTGTGCTAACCTGGGCTTTGCTGGTGCGAATTTACCTGATACCACCTCTCTGGTCATGATTAGCACTGACTTGGTCTCCATGGCTATTGGCGACACCCAGATTTGGGTGGGAGACTTTCCAGTCAGTGTCAGCTTTCCTAGGATCCCCGGGGTGGGAAAAGCCTCTTTGGTTTCTTACCAGGTCCTGACTATCATGTCACTTAACCTACTGGCTTTCAAAACTTTTTTTTTACCTATGTGCTTAGGAATACATTTTTACATTATGACCCAGTATGTGTGTGTCTGTGTAAAACTGAACTAAGTTTCATGAGATGATACTTAACCTTATGAGGTACAATGACTCATGTTTTCTTTCTTTTTTCTCTTTTCTTCTTTTCCCTGCCCTTAAAAAAATGTTGAGAGTGACCCAGATACTACTAATGGGTTTCAATCCACAGGGTGACAATCTGATTGAACTCTCTCCTCATTTTAATAGAGCCATCCCCCTTCTTGAACTTGGTTCAGGTTCCCGGGAATGAGGCCAGTTTGGAAGGCAACGTGCCTGTTGTTGCGTTTTTCAAATCACTGTGCCTCCCTGCCAACATATAGTCCACATTCTGGACGGAGCTGGTGCACACTGGTGCTTCTCCACGGTCCAGCGCCCTCCATACCCAGCAGACCCAGGTGAAGGTGCTCAGGAGCCTCTGTCCTGGACCAATTGTCATCCCCAAGACCACTTCCCTGCTGTTCTTCCTAGGGTGGGGTGCAGGGGAGGAGGTTGTCCACTGGGTCTTCTATGGCTGCCTTTCCCTACTGCCCACCCTGACACAGACACCCAGACTCCAAGGTAGACATGCTTGCTGGACATGGCCCTTCTGGAACTCTTGCTGCTCAGGGACTCCTGAAGTAGGAATACATCTTAAAGGAGGCCGCATGACCAGTCTCTGCAGCAGCCAGGGTAGGGGCTGTATTAGTTTCCTCTTGCAGCTGTAACAAATTACCATGAACTTGGCTTAAAACAACACAAATTTGTTCTCCTACAGTTCTGGTCAGAAGTCTGAAATCAGTTTCACTGGGATCAAGCCAAGGTGTCAGCAGAGCTGGTTCCTTCTGGAGGCTCTAGGGGAGAATCCTTTTCCTTGCCTTTTCTGTCTTCTAGTAGCCACTTGTATTCCTTGGCTTGTGGCCCTTTCCTCCATCTTTGAATAGCATCTCTCTGATCTCTGCTTCCATCATCACATTGTCTTCTCCTCTTCTGTAGTCAGACCTCCCTCTGCCTCCCTCTTATAAGGACACCTGTCATTACATTTAGGGACCACTCAGGTAATCCAGGATAATTTTCTCATCTCGAGATCCTTAACTTAATCACATCCGAAAAGTCCCTTTTTCCATATAAAGTAACCTTTGCAGGTCCCAGGGATTAGGATGTGGATATCTTTGGGAGCCAATATCCAGTTTGCCACGGGAGTCATCCAGCCTCTCTGCTTTGAGACCCTGAGTTACTCCCCCCTCACAGCTGGTCTAGTCCCGTGTGGAGGTCAAGCTAGGGCTGTGCGCCCCGAGGGGTTGAGTGAGACCAATGTGACCTTCACATGCTTTCCCACTCCCATCTACCACAGTAAGGCAAACCAATAGTTATCAGGTGTTTAACAAATAACTGCTGTGTTCTGCCACTTCCAGAGTTAGGTTTACAGCTCTTCAGTTGAGTTCCTCTTTGGGTTTTTGGAAGCATAGGGAGCTGCAGAATTTCAGAGGTGGAAGGAACTTAGAGATTGTATAAACCAGGGGTCTCAAACTGGTGGCCCCTGGGCCAAATCACCAGATTCTCCAGGCTTGGCCCTTGGTGATAAACAGAGAGATGAAGGAATCTGGGAAATCTCTCAAGACAGCAGCCAAGCCTACAAGTCCATGTACTTCCACATAATTCTGTTTCGCGTGTCAGGAGGTGAACATTGGTCTAACTCTTTGCATCTCTTTTGTCACATTCCTCTGTCACACTCCCAGGTACATGGATAAGGTGAAGCGCAGGTTCTCAGGAAGGGAAACAGGGAAAGCACATTCATACTTTGTAAATACTGTCCTTCTTACACGAGTTGTTTTAAGGTGCTGCTTTCATGAGATTAACCATATAATCATCCAACAAGTGGCTGAGATTATGGACAATTTAGTTTTAGTTGTATTTGGGGTCAGGATGGGGCATGGAGGACACTGAAGACTAATTTCTCCTGCTTGCTAGTTTTGCCTTTTAGGTCTTGCCCTGGACCCATTTCCTGAACTAAAATTTACATTTTCTTGAAGACAGGGAAAATTTCATTCTTTTGGACCCCATGGCACCACCATGCACTGGTAGAGGTACCCACAGATGCCTGTCACAGGAGGGAATGGAGCTCAGCCCACATCTTAGGTCAGGAGAGCTTTCTCCTTGGCTCTTCTTCCCCTGTCCGCCAGATACAGCACTCCAGATGCCCCAGTGTTGGCAAATGCCCTGCACCAGATCTTCACCTCGGGAGAACTCTGTCTAACCAGGGCTCTGGCATTGTCAGCTAGTCCAGAAAGCCTACCCTGGGTCATGTGCCCTAAGAAGTTCGACTTCATAACACAGAGAGGAGCGTAACCCTTCCAGCTCCTTTTCATGGTGGAACTTGGTGATACATAGTCTGGGATAAGGGATCATTCCTTCTAACACTGGATGCAACTTAATTCAAACAGCATGTGGTCACAGCCAGCCTGAAATGGGTTTGGTCTGGCCAGACCAGGGCAGGAGGCCAGAACAGAGGAAAAGGAGCCAGCTGTTATGAAATATTGGTCTGTGCTCAGCTGGCTCGCGCACTCCTTAGCAAGTATGTGGACGGGGATGCAGTGCTTGCTTATTTATTCATGAACACAAAGCTGCAGACAGGGGAAACGCTGATTGACTTTATCCCTTTCAAAAGAGGAGAACTGAGATTCAAGGTGGGGGGCTACACTACTGACTTCTAGAAATACCTAATTTTGCTGGGAGCCTGAGTAAGAAATTAGAGGAGGTGAGGAAGGTAAAGGTGAAGGTGAGGACAGGTGGGCCTCTAGGTGCTGGCCTTGGGGACCTCTGGGGCAACAATACTTTTTAAAATTTATGTGACCAATGAGAGGGCAGTCAAGCTTACTTTGGAGAAAGACTCTGTGAGGGCTAGGGAGGTTTCCTGCCAGTTGTGTCCTTGGCTCGCTCCTCTTATCCTGCAGGCTCCAGGAATCCGGCCTGCTGCCTCTCTCCTCAACCTCCATCTCTCGAACATGAAGTTGTGTCTCCACAAGGCTTCCTCTTGCTCACGAGGCAGCTCCCTGACCTCCTTTCCCACACACACCTTCCTTTCCTTTTGGATTCTTCTTATTACTAGACACTACACAAGATAGAAACTTTGCTGATTGGAAATAAGGTGTTAATCGTTGCTAGTCTCCTTCCAATGTGAATGGAGCCAGGTAGGTCTGCATTCAAACCTCCTCTCCCAGAATCTCTTGTTAGATGGTCCAGCATGTTTCTCAAGACTGATGGTCTCAGAGGCTGGGTATGCTGCTCCAATTTCCCAACTCTGTGGTTTTATTTGGTCGAGACAAAAGACTCAGCATCTGTTCTAAAGTTGGAGGAAAAACTGATGTGTATCAATTTCTTTCTTAAGGGATTTTCAAAGGTAATTTTGATTGAGACTTATTTTTGCCTTATTAGCTGTATTAGAATCTAACTCTCGTGTGTTGGAACTTCACTGCACTATCACTTTTATGCTTGCCTTTGTGTTTTTGTTTGTAGTTGCACTGGTCCAAGTGATCTGGTGCTGTTTTCTTTTAATATAGCATTTCTCAAACACTCTGTGGACTCCTGGGGTTCCAAGGATCTATGCCTCAGTTTAGAGCTGTGCTATTCAATATGGTAGCCACCAGCCACATAGTATTGAAATGTGGCTGGTCTGAACTGAGATGTGGTGTGTGTGTGAAATACACATTGGATTTCAAGGACTTATTACAAAAAATGTAAAATATCTCATTCATATTTTTTATATTGATAACATGTTGAAATGATAATATTTTGGATATATTTGGTTAAATAAAAAATATTACTGAAATCAACTTTGCCTGGCTTTTTTCCCTTTTAAAATGTGGCTACTAGATTTAAAATTTCATATGTGGTTAGCATTATAATTCTATTAGACAGTGCTGAGTTAGATAAACATTGGCTCACAGCAGAACCTCATTCTTCAGGTCTTTTGTTATTGAAAGTCAAGCTCAACAATTCCCACATTCCTTGTTTCCTGACCTTTTTCTCTGATTTTCATCTCTGAATATTTGGGGATTGCAGGTGTTCATTAGACTCTGATTTTCTTATTCAAATGTACCTGGACTCCATTTGATTCGTTTATTTCTGAGAAGAGTCTCTAGACTATTGACCTCAGTCTTGATGATTCTCCTGACTTACACAAGAAAATATTCACTTTATTTGGCCCTATAACCCCTTCAAATGATCTTTAGTAGACGATGGATAAATATGCATTTTTAAAAAATAATAGATGAACACAACTGAACTCAAATCACTCCCTGCCAGAGTCATCTTGTGTGTGAAGACGGCAGACTGCTTCTAGACCAGAGGTCTCCAAAGTGGGGCTCTCTCATCTCAGCAGGTCCGCTAGACAATCCACTGGGTTATGGTATGAAAATATTAGAACTTCTGTTTACATTTATTTTACCTAATCCTTTTATAAGTTTTTATTTCTTGTTGACATTTTATAATGAACTTATTCATGTAGCACTACCTGCTTATAATTTGTAAATATTGGGAAAAATAATTTGTAAATATTGGAGGGATGTGCTTAAAATTTTTACCAATGAGGGTATGTCATCACAGGTTTTGAGACTACTGGTCCGAAGAAGGTGATTTTCTCCCCAGTGTTAACTGAAGCCCACCACTGTATCAGTTACTCTTTTGAACAAATGCAATTCATTCATTCATTCATCCATACATACATTTATTGAGGATCTACTGGGTGGCAGTTGCTTTGGTGACATTTACCTGCCCTCTGGAGGCCTGGATTCTGAAACTGTTGTTTTTCCTGCTTGCCTTATGGCTTGGAAGAAGTTTTGGCAGGCTTCAGGCATTTGGGAGTGGAAGAATGAGTGATTTTCGTTTGCCAAGATGGCCTTTTAGTACTTAGCATGCCTTCACTGAGGAGAGATGGCTGGGTAAGGTCATGGGAAACAAAACCAGATGACTTCCGGTGCAAGCTCTTCAGTTGGCCAAGGAGAGGTGTAGCTGCCCAGAGCGACGACTAGTTATTCCTTACTTACAGGTGAGACTCTGGAGATCTTACATGTACTACTTGCCTTCAGTCCCCCAGGTGTCTAGGTTAACCTGTCAGATGTTTTATCAGTTAATTAAGACACAAAACATAAACCAGCTAAAGAGTGATCACCACACAAGAGCCCACCCTCTTCTCGAGAGAAGTCAATTCATTGGATAACTCAACCACAGCCTCCCTGGATTTCTTTCTCCTCATCTATAAAAAAGGGGAGTGGACAACCAGAGCAACACTTCTCAAATGGTTTCCAGTTATGACATTTATTAACTTCCCTCCGTGGAAGAGGAAGATTTAGGTCTTTCCCCACCTCCACCACACACACACCATTCTCATCCATCCATCCTCCCACTATAATTAAATCATTTTGATTAGATCAGTGTTTACATAATTATGACCACATAAAAGCTATTCACAGCTGTATTAGTTTCCTACTGCTACTGTAACAAATTGCCACAAACTTGATGGCTTAAAACAACACAAATTTATTCTCTTGTGGTTCTGGAGGCTAGAAGTGCAAAATGAGTCTTACAGGGCTAGAATCAAGTGTTGGCAGACCTGGTTCCTTCTGGAGGCTCCACAAGAGAATCCATTTCCTTGCTTTTTCTATCTTTTAGAGGCCACCTTTTCTATCTTTTATTCCTTGGCTTGTGGCCCCTTCCTCCATATTCAAAGCCAGACACATAGCATCTTCTCTCTCACTGACTCTGCTTCCCTCTGCTTCAGTCATCACCTGGCCTTTTCTTCTCTAGTCAAATCTCTCCACTTCCCTCATAAGGATACTTGTGATTACATTGGGCCCACCTCGATAATCTAGAATAATCTCTCCATCTCAAGCTCCTTAATTTAATCACACCTTCTAAACCCCTTTTACCATGTAAGGTAACTTATTCACAGGTTCTGGGGATTAGGACATGGATATCCTTGGGGGGCCATTTCAGCCTACCACAATGGCTGAGCAGTGTATACATTATGATCCCTTTTCTTTTCCTGTGCAACTTTTTATTTCTCTGTAATTAATAATTGCCTTTTTGTTTGCTTAGTTTTTCATATATTTATCACCACAAATCAGCTTCTTCTTAGTAGATTCAAACACATATCAATTTCACCTTCTTGGGAACCCACCCTCCTCAAGCCTTTTGACCTGCTCCCTTCTGAACTGGTTGCTGCCTTGGTTTGCTTCCAGCTGTTCCTTGGGCTCTCCCTTCACCAACACGCGTAGGTCCCTTTGCCTCTTTTGTGTTGGATCTCTGTTTTCTGCATCCCACGTCTTCCTCTTTCTCAGTTTACCCCTTGGTTTTGGTGGAGTAATTTAACCAATAGCTTATCGGAAATGATGCACGAGGAGTAAACCATTTTGAAATGTTATATGTCTGAAACTGCCTTTATTTTACCACCTCACTGGATGGATAGTTTGGCTGTTTCTGTCAGATTTTGAAGAATTTCTTAATTGTGCACTAGCCTCTAGTGTTGTGGTAAGGAAGTCTAAAGCCATTCTGATTCTCGATTACTTTGTATACTTTGTATAAAACCTGTTTTGTTTTTTTCCTTTCTCTCTGGAAACTTGCAGGATATTTCCCCCAGTGTTCTGGAATTTCACAATGATGGGTCTTGGTTTGTCTTCACCTGGCTTCCCAATAGCTGATCCTGAGGCAGAATGCTTAAGTGTTATTAATTAGTTAGAGAGTACAGTGTCAGGGAACATCCAGAAAGAAGCAGGGAAGCAGAGGGAGATGACATGAGGATGCATTATCAAGCGGGCTGCTGCTAAGTGTAATTAATTGCATGATCCCATGGACCTAGCCAAGCAGCTGCATAGACTGAATTCAGGACCACTTGGATTTATCTACGGGGTCCAGTCTCCCGGTGATCAAAGGTTTGCTCCACCCAACATAAATTTCCCTATACTTCTGGGTCATGTACTCCTCGATATCACACACCTGCTAGTCACGGGGCAACAGGTGAGAGGCACAGCATCTGTGATGAGGCTGTCAGGATGTGCCAATAGATGACATAATGAACCCCAAGTAGCCACTACTGTGGAAACTTTGGTTTTGAATGGCGGCAGCAACGAATTGTCTCCATGACTGTGGGAACAGGTCCTACTATTGCTAGGGTTGATCCCATCAAAATGCAAGTGCATGAATGTGTGTGTGTGTGGGGGGGGGGTGGCAAATAATTGAAATCAGTACAGTTCAAGTCTTGTTTTTAGCCACTGTGTTGGATACTTGGGGGACCCTTGTGATATTTCAATGTTCAGTATGTAAATGCTTTCTTTTTTTTTTTTTTTTTGTGAGGAAGACTAGCCCTGAGTTAACATCCGTTGCCAATCTTCCTCTTTTTTGCTGAGAAAGACTGGCCCTGGGCTAACGTCTGTGCCCATCTTCCTCTACTTTATATGGGACGCGCCACAGCATGGCTGACAAGCAGTGCGTCTGTCTGCGCCTGGGATCTGAACCTGCGAACCCTGAGCTGCTGAAGCGGAGTGCATGAACTTAACCGCTATGCCACCGGGCCGGCCCCTGTAAATGCTTTCTTAAAACTCCGGTTTCAGTGTAGTCTCCCTGTCCGCACTTGTGCCAGATGCCTCCCAATATATAGATTCTCTGGCTTTTCTCACCACAGAATAAACCCTCTTCAGCTGGGTGCAGGAGGGACAGTCACCTGGTTTAGCAGTATGGAACGAGATATCTGGGTATCTAGCTTCTTCAGTAGACTTTCAGCCAGTCCTCTTGGTTTTGATTTCCCTTCTCCCCCACCTTTGGAGGTACCTGCTGGCACCAATTCTGGATGTGTCGGGGCTTCTGTGGTGTACATCACGTTGAGTCCTGCCCTTCTGCCTTCTAGTTGAGACTTCAGCTCTCATGGATCTGCTAAGGCCATTACCTCTCCTTCACCTGCTTTCCAGCTTCCTGAATTTTGCTTCCAGTTGCCTCCTCTCCTGTTCTTTTTTGTGCTTATGGGTTTGTCCCTTAAAAATAAGGGCCCTTCACTCTCATTTTAGTGAGGTTTCAGGAGGGAAGAGAGGAAAACGCATGTGTTCCAGCCACAATTTTTAGTTGAACAGCATTACTTTCCTAAATCAAATTGTCTGGCTCCAAGCCATCCCTCACCCAGGTGGCCCAACATCAGTCAGGCAGCCCAGCTCGATTCACCTCTAAAAGCCTTGGCTTTTGAAAGAAAAGGACTTTTTATTCTCTCTGGGGCAGGAAGAGGCCAGCTCTCCAGGTTTGCTTGCTTGGTCAGAGAAGGGTGGCGGGGAGGGAAACAACTCGTTCTTTGAAGCTTCAATAATAGCAGAGACAAAGCTCCAGTTAATACACTGATGGAGTCGGCCAGACCCAGGTTTGAACTCCGCCTCTGCCACTTAGCTGTGAGGCTGTGAAAAGTGATGTAAGCTCCCTGTACTCAGTTTCCTCAATGCCCGATGAGAATGATGATGCTTTCTTTACAGGGAGGTGGCAGGGAGTGGACGAGCTGTGTGAGTCCAGTACCTGGCACAGGTGACGCTCCATAATGCTGGCTACAGTCATCGTCATGGAGTTCCCTGGAGGGAGGACCTCTGTGCCTCTAGGATGGTTCCATCTGTGCCCCTAGACATGGCTGCCTGGTTACACGTCAGCCCCAGGCCTTCTGCTGGAAGGAGCTGTAATCCCATGGTTGTCGGGAAATGCCCCACAAGCCTTCCCACTGCAGGGTCCCCTTATTTCCCATTCAGCCCGCAGACTGCCCATCTGATAAATTTACTGAAGGAAAAAGTGCAGATTTAATTTTTCCATCTCAGATTGCAATAGTGGCTTTGTTCTGACCCTCCCCAGGGCCAGTCTTCAAGGTGTTTCATGGCTGAGCCCTGCCCTGCGGCCTCGAGCATCTCTCCAGGAGTGTTTAACCCTTTCCAGGCTCCACAGCCGATGTGCAGAAGTCTGCTGCACGGGGCTTGCAGAGCCAGGAGTCAGAGGCTGCTCTTTAGTCACTTGAGCAAGTGGTGGCTTCGAGGAGGTGTCTTCGCATCAGTTCCCGAGACCTCCTCATGCCCCTTCCTGTCACCGGTGGCTTACCAGTCCTCAGAGCGCTGCCACCTTAGCTGTTACCAGCCATTCACAGACGGAGAGAGGAAGGCACAGGGTAGTAACCGAAGGAGGTGCTGGAGTTACAAAGTACCTCAGGAATGTAATAACCCTGCGATTAAATAACAGTACTACGTAATCACTATAAAAATATATGCAGGGCCCTGTTCATAGCACTTCACATGTACTAAAACTTATTGAATCCTCACCACGACTCTTTGAGGTCAGAACAACTGTCATACCCATTTTTCAGATGAGGAAACTGATGTTAAGTGACATGCTCATTAGTGGGAGAGCTCGGGTTTGGACCTTGACAGTCCAGCTCCTGTGTATCCTCCGGTGTGTCCTTCAGGATTCTGCCCATCTGAAGAGGGTGTTTGGTAAGTATTTGTCAAGGGATAACAAAACCTATCTCCTGTGTCTCAGCACCAGCTCATGTAATGAAGAGGCAGACCCAGGTATTTTCAGGTCTTCTAAAGCCTCCTGCTGGCACTGGTTTCCCCATGTCAGCTGGGAGCATTGGAAATGCTTCTGGATGAGCACCCGAGGGCCTGAGCTAATCCTTCTCTCATCGTCCCCAAATCCCCAGGCCCAGTCTGGCTCCTATGTGGTGGGAAGGGCTTGGTCTCTGGAGGCTGAAGACCTGAGATGAAATACCAGCTCTTCTATTTAGGTGGCTTGTCACCTTGAACAAATGACTAGGTCTCTCTGAGCTTCGAGTTCTTCATCTGTAAAACAGTCATGATGAGAATTCCTTCCTCCCTGCCAGGGTCTTTGTGAGAGTGTCTGGAGGCAACATCCTTCAAGCCATAGTAGTGAAAAACGCTAAACAAATATGAGACGTTATGAGACTGTGGTGGAGTCCTGGGAGAGAGGCGCCCAGCTCTGCTCCCTGGCTTTCCATACTCTGCCGACTGCACCCCTTCAGGCTTGGGAAGATAAATGTCCTGGATGTAGGCAAGGCCGGTTTTGTGGGAGGGTTTGGGGTAGACAAACTGGTGTGGGGAAAACAATTGTATCATTTGCATTTTTACAGTGAGACAGTGAGTTGCTTGAGGGCAGAGCTAAGACTTCCTCACACTAGTGTCCCTGTTTCTCGCCCAGTGCCCAGCCTAGAGCGGGTACTGAGAATAAAAGGATAAAATTGTGATGCACCAGGACTTGTCTGGGGAGCAACACTTTTCCATGCCTCAGCCCTACACTGTCCCTTTGGAGGAGGCTGCTTGGCCCCTGGCCCAGGGTGCCTTGAATCCCCACACTGGTGCCCTGAGGGTCTCAGAAGTGCCTGAGGCCCCATGGCTTTCCCAGAGTCCTCCACTCCATGGCGCTAACCTGTCACGTGTTGGGTTCCAGGTGGTTGTAGATAACAGCTCAGCTACCAAGAACAGAAACCACTACAGTGAACAAGGGAGACTGAAAAGGCGAACCCACGCTCAGGTGTCACCCAGCCAGAGCCTTCTTCCTGCCAGGCAGTGTCCTCAAGTAGAACTCTAATGTTTGCACGGGCCACTTCCTGAGGCTTTCTCAAATCCCCAAATTTGAAAACACCTTATAGCATTTTATGTTCTAAATAAAATGCAGCAAAGTGAGCTGAGAGAGTTAAAATTTCAGTTTCTATTACTGTTCTTGAAAAATAATTTTTGTTTTGGCTGAAGCCTTGGCTGAAACAATTTCTTGAGTTGCTTTTCTTGTTTTCATGAGGGTGTGGAGAACTCATTTGGATCATAGATATCTGCCATCTCTAAATGCAACACTCTTCTCATTATTGTTTTTAAAGCTTGTATTTTCTGGGGCTCTTCTCCCTGTTTCTTTTCTTCCCCTGGACCAAGAACCATCACTTTCTAAGATTCCATTTGGTCTTCATTTCCATCCCCAGCACTAGCTATTGCTATTTGTTCAACAAGGAAGTTTCCATCACATCACAAGGTCACTGTGTCCCTGAAGTTATGCTATGGAAGCCAAGTAGCAGAACCTGGGCAGCCAGCCATGGACTCCTTGGCTTGGGGTAAATGAGATTCAAATCTGAGCCTTAGGAGAACTTCCAATTACCCCTTGCCCTGTACCTTCAGCCCCCTTCTTTGCCATAAATCCCCCTAGGCTAAATGTCTGTAGTGACTTTACATGTTCAAAATGCTTTTCTTCAAGTGTGCCAAGGAGAGCATTTGCTTGGGCAGATTAAGGAAGGGTGAGGAGGAGTTGAAAAGGGATTTTCATTTTCAAGAAGGACTTTTCTCTGGGTTTAAGAACCCACTGTGTGGACCACCATTTACGAGACTGAGCTGGCTTCTTGAACTTTGCACCCACTGAATTGCTGCAAGTCAAGACTGTGAAGCCACAGCAAGTTGTCGAAAGAGGCGGCAATAGGGGCAGCAAAATCCCAGGTTCCTGTCCCAGGTTTAGCCCCTCCATAACCTCACCTCTGTCTCCCAAGGCTCTGGAGTCATCTTCATCATTCTGTGGTGGAGTGAAAAGTACATGGGCTTTGGGAAAAATTCAAATCCTGCCTGCCACTGACCAGCTGTGTGACCTCAAGCAAGGTACTTCTCTAAATCTTAATTTCTATTATTGTAAAATTATCATATTAGTGCATACATTGTGGGGTTTTGAGAATGCCTGGCATGTGGTATGTGCTCGCTAAGTGGCTATTGTTAATAGGATCTGCTGTATTCACCTCTCAAGTCAGATTATTCAGTTTCCTGGCTAGTCTTGAGAATGCTTGAGCTGAAAGGAATTTGGGCCCCATCTGGTTCTGGGAGGAGCAGGAGGCATAGAACCTGCCTGGTTTTGAGATCAAACCTAAACCTCCATTGAGGATAACAGATTATTAGAAGGCTGCTTCTGATGTTACCCCTCAAATCTGCCCAGATTTGAGTGGGTCAAAAGGTGGCATTTTCCCATTGATATGCTTGTATTTAATAAAATAGGACATGACACACAATAAGGTTATTTTCATTTTGAAAGAAAAATAAATGTAACCCGAAAACACTTTTATTTTGCCTCAATTGGCCGCAGTGCAAAAAGGCTGCCACCTACCCTGGATTTCATTCGAGCCTCATTTTACAGTGGAACTGACCAGTCCAAAGAGGCAAACCTCCTCTGAGTGCAGGGCCCACCCTTGAAACCCAGTGCAGTCTTTCGGAATCAGGGCTGGAGCAGGATCTTGGGTGGCAGCCCCTTCCCAGGGTGGCACAGTGATTAGGTCACTGGCTTTGGAGCAGACTACCTGGGTTCATGCCCTGCTGGCCCTCGCTGGCTCTGTGAGCTTTGGGTCCCCCCCTTCTCTATGCCTTGTTTCCCTTACCTGTAAAATGGGATAATAATACCCATTAGGAGGAACACATACCTCCTAAGACTGGCATGCAGATTAAATGAGTTAATAGAAGTAAAGTTCTTTTCTAACAGTCCCAGACACATAGTGGACATTGAATTAGTGTTACTATCATTCCTTTTGGTTTTTTCCCCTTTTTCCTGGAAATTGGTAGGGCCAGAAATTACAGGGGCAAAAGTCCTTTCTTGTCCTGAAGTTGCTGATGTGGAAGGAAAATCACAACTCTCCAATGGAGCTGAGCGAGGGGGCCTGGCTGGGTGGTGACTTAAGAGACAGGCAGCCTGGGATTCTGCCCACAGCGGAGCAAACAGCTCCAGCCTCCCGGGACCCAGCAGATCTGACTGTGGGGGAGAGGGGCGCTCTGTGCCCGGAGGGGGTCCTAACGAGCTGCGCCTGTCACCTTTGCCTCCCAGAGGTCTGTGCCAGCCCAGCCCCACTGCCTGGGGCCTGACTCTGGGTTCAGTCAAGGGAAGCAGAGTTTGACCAGGTCTGGCCTGAAGCATTACTCACAGGACTGTGACATGTGGTTTTAATCCAGCCCTCTGAAAATATGCTTATGTATTCCTTCTTATCCCAGCCATGGTTTTGTTATGAAAATTATTTAACTGATCTTTAAAAAATGAAACAGAAACTCCAACTTCCAAAATCTCTGCCAGTCTCACTTAAGAGTCTGAGCAGTGATGAATCAGTGCTCAGTCAGTGGGGGCTGTTTAGAAGAAGGCAGAGGTTGGGGGGACAGACGCTCACACCTTTAGTGATGACTCCAGAACCAGAGCCAAACTCGATTTTTATGACACACACACACATCATCATCATCACCTGGCTTCCCTCTGCCCCTTCTCCCAGCCAGAAAACTGCCACCAAGAAACACTTTACAAGTGCTGTTTAATTCTGTCTGTTCTGATGGGGGAGGAACATTGTGATCTCTACCTTCTCCCCACCTTCCCCGCCCAGCATGCTATCCCATCATCCAGGGCAGTTTGGTGGAAGACCAGGTTTTTGAGTTGGGAGTTGGGAAAAGATGGCTTTGCCTCTGTTCCTGCCAGTTGGTTCCTGTGCAGCAGCCAGTGGGAATCAGAGTTGTTAAGCGCGGGGATGTCTGGGTTTAGAGCAGGGCATTCTGGGAGGTGGTCTGGGAAAGGGAGAGCTAGTGCCAAAAAGCGAGGTAAAATCCTGACTGGATTTTCCCAAAGCAGAAGAATACTCCTTTCCCTGTGACCCTTTAGAAATGGGAAAAATTCTCCTGCTGGTGGTTACAGAACAAATGTAATCGAGTCCTTTCCTCCAAGTGTCCTTGTTTCTCAAACTGTCTCTGTGCAAAGGCAACCAGCTTGTGTTGGAATTTTTCAAAAAAGTCTTTCTCAAAAGACCTCTCTGGTTTCCATTTGACAGAAAGTTCCCTCCCTGCCATCCACCCATCCTATGGGGGAATCTGGTTAATGGGATATATCTGTGACAGGTTACACCATCATCGTCATTGCAGCCTGAGTCCCATGTGTAGTGACAGCACTATGCCCTTATTAGTCAAGGGTAGGACAATACACTTAATTACTAAACTGCATTACTGTTATCTGACCAAGGGTATGCAGTGAGCCCAACAGAAATCACCCAAGGATCTGTACTAATTGGGTTTTGCTGTGATAATGCTGCATAACAAACAACCTCACAATCTCAGTGGCTTACAGTGGGTAGGCTGGACCCAGCAGTGCACTGGGTTGGCTCCAGGCTGGAGGTTGGGTTCAGGTCGGCCCCAGGTGCCTCACCTGGTGGGTGCTTCTCTCATGGTAGAAGACAAGCTTGCAAGGAGGCAAGTCAAACCACATGAGTACATTTAAAGCCTCCAGTAGGATGTGGCATATGTTGTGTCCATTCACATTCCATTGGCAAAAGCAAGTCATATGGCCAAGGTCAAGGACAGTGGGCGGGGAAGTGTACTCCATCTTCAGTGAAACCAAGGCAGGGTGAGGAGGAAGGAAGGATTGTGAACAAATAATACCATCAAGGACAGTGTCCTGCATTCATGTTTAAGAGCTGTCTTCTACCCTGTATGGGGGCAATGACAGGGATTTTGGTGGTGGCTCCTGTCCCCAGCCCAGCAAAGCCCTCAGCTTCTCAGTGGGCTCTTTTTTTTCTTTTTTTTTTTGTGAGGAAGACCAGCCCTGAGCTACCATCCGTCGCCAATCCTCCTCTTTTTGCTGAGGAAGACTGGCCCTGGGCTAACATCTGCGCCCGTCTTTCCTCTAGTTTATATGGGACGCCGCCACGGCATGGCTGACAGGCAGGTGCATCCGCAGGCACCCGGGATCCGAACCTGCGAACCCCGGGCTGCCAAGCGCGGACTAAACCGCTGCGCCACCGGGCGGCCCCGCAGTGGGCTCTTTTGATCACTATTTTCCTGGCTTCCCTTCCCACAGTTGCTGGGGAACCCAAACCCCACTCTTGTCAGAATCTCAGTCTTTTCCTTTTAGCCCCTTCACATATTTCCCTCCTGGATCCCACCCTTTCTCTCTTCTCCTTCCTGCATGCCTTTAAGCCAACTGGTTCCTTCCTCTTCCATCCTGGATATCTTTAGATGGAGGCTCTGCAGGACAAGACCTTTCTCACCGTCAAGGTGGCCTCCTCCTGGCTTACACTTGTGGTTTTATAATGAAAGAGTTTCTCTTTCTGCCTCTACCTTGAGCTGTGCTCCCAAATATCCCCATTTTTTTTACTCTGACATTGTGATGTGCCAAAACCCAGGAAAGGGAGTGGTATTTTTCAAATCCCAGACAGGTAGAAGGGGTTCAGAAAGTGGAGGCAGAAAAACTCTGATCCTACCACTCATTTAAAGGTACTAAACCATGTAGTGGGCCCTTTACATATTTCGACTCATATCTTTCCCATGCCAATCCTTGGAGGGAGGAGTTACCTCGTTCTCCCCCATTTTATAACTGAGGAAATGGGGCAGAGAGGTTGTGTAACTTGCCCATTGTAACACAGCTCAGAAGGGCAGAAGCTAGTCTAGAACTCAGCTGTGTCTTCCCCAAAGCCCATGCCGTATGCTTTCCTGGCTACCCCCTTTTCCACTCCTCTTCCTCTGCAGCTGTGGGTGGATGTGGCTGTTGGGCCTGTGGGCATCTCCTCTGAGGAATTAACGGGGAGTCTTGGTGAAAGGGTGGGAGTGGGGATGTGAGGAGGGAAGAGACATAGAGCAGCTGTAGAACTGGACAGTGAGGGTCACACCATTCCTCTTTCCTTCCTGCCACCATCATCACGGGGCAGAAAAGACAGTGTGTGTGTTGTGGGTGGTGAGAATCGGGGATGGGGCAGGTTCAGCTGGCAAGTGTGCGGTGATGGGGTCAGTTGGGTTCCACCAGCAAACCTAGTACCTCATGTATCATCCCCTTTCTCCTTTCTCTAACATGCTCTTTAGTATTCAGCTGAATATTTCTCTACAGAGGATGTTTTTTCAGTTTTTTCAAAGCTGCTTTTCTTCTCCCAAAGCTTTACTTGGGTGGCCTTGCTCCTGGCCATCTTGAACCTTTGGTCTCTGCACAATTGCCAACTTTCCCCAGGTTGCCTGAAGCCAAGCAAGGCTGAGAGAAGGATCAAAACAGTCTTCTTGAAGCATTTTATCAAGATGACTTATTTTTCCCTAGTGGTATCCAAAACTTGGAGAATACAGATTATGAATCCAACTTGAAAACATATTTTTCTTTTTAGAAGGAAAAAACACCCAAGCAGACTTCTTCATCTATGGCCATTTCTTCTCTCTAGAAATCCTTACAATTTTCCTGGAGCTGCACGTACTGGGTGTTCAGTGTAGCATTGTTTGTCATAATAAAAATTGGAAATGATCTAAATATCCTTCCTGTGGAGGAATGGGTAAAGAACTCGTGGCATATTCCCGCTGTGAACAGTTAAGTAACTCTACATAGACAGATAAGGAAAAAGCCTCAAGACATATTGTTAGGTTAACCAAAGCATGTTGTGGAATAGTCATCTCCTTTATGCTAAAAATAACTACCATGTGTAGTAGACTGAAAAATGATCCCCCAAAATATATCCATGCCCTAATCCCTGGAACCTGTGAATGTTACCTTATTTGGAAAAAGGGTCTTTGCATATCTGATGAAAGTAAGGATCTCAAGATGGGAGCTTATCCTGGATTATCCAAGTGGGCCCTAAATGCCATCACATAATCCTTATAAGAGAGAGACAAAGAGAGATTTGATACACACAGAAGAGGAGGAGGCAATGTGACCACAAATTGGAGTGATGCAGCCACAAGCCAAGGAACGCTTGCAGCCTCCAGAGGAAGCGTAGCCCTGCTGACACCTTGATTTGGGCTCACTGAAATGGATGTTAAACACATTTCTGTTGTTTAAGCCATCAAGTCTGTGGTAATTTGTTATGGCAGTCATGGAAAACTAACTAATATGCCATGACATATGCGTATGTCATCATGCAAAGAAAAGAAACAGGTCTGGGAAGAGGTACACCCAAACTGTTGACTATGGCTCCCTCTGGGGAGGTGAAGAATAATGTTCACATTTTGCTTGATTTTCTTAGTATTATTTGGGGTTTTCACAGTGCTTATCTATGCATGTATTATGTATATGTGTGCTTTAAATAGTAATACAGACCAAATTAAAAATATATCTATTTATGACAAAAATTTAGAATCTCACTTCAAAAGGATCATCAGATAAAGGCATCTCAGGGGATGACAAGGATTATCTGTTTTATAGAAAAGAGGCTCAGTCCCACTGGGGACTCTATAGGACCATATAGAATGCCTCCCCGAATTGTCCCTCCAAAGGATGGAGGCTGGGCATTTGCCCAGTGATTTTTATCCCCTATTGGCTGAGGGTTGTCACCAAAGGTGTTAATTTCCCCTCTCCCTCCCTGCAGATCAGGCAAGAAGCAGAGAGTGATTCAGGGGCTTGAGGTGGGAAGCTGGTAGTGTGCAGAGGGATTGTCCACTGTGAAGGCAACTGGAATCAGTCATAGGGCACGAAAAGCATTTTCTATGGGGCAGCTCCGGGAGCCCCAAATAGGGAAGCACCTCAGAGACTGGAGGAGCCCTTTTTGCCAGCAGACTTGCAGTGCCATAGGCCAGGGAATGGTGTTTGCACCTCCCTGATAACCCCTCTTATCTGAGGGCTCATTTCATAGAGAGCTCCCTGTGTGCCAGGCACTGTGATAGTCCCAAGATATAATGGCAAGTGAGCCAGTGTCACCTGCATGGATCAACTCCATTGGGAAAGACAGACATTAAATGATCAAATACAGTGCGGAGTGAAAGGGCTGTGCTCAGGGAGGAGGAGTGTGTCATGGGAGCACATAGCCAGGGCATCCAACCCATTAAGGGACCTCCATGGAAGGCTTCCCAGGGGAGCTGGCGTCTAAGCTGAGACCTAAAGAATGAGAACAGCAAGAAGGGGAATGTTCCGGCAGAGGGAATGGCATGTGTAAAGTGGGAGATAGAGAGGGTCTGGCACTGTCCAGGAACTGAAAGAAGTTAGTATGGCTCAAGCACTTAAAGTATTTAGACATTTTCTAAAGAGGCTTTGAAGCGTACGAGCCAGTGTGTGGAAAGAAGTTGCAGAGGAGTAGGAGTGGAGGAAAAGAGACCAATCAAGTGTCCTGGCTAAGAAGATGGTGCCTTCCTGGGCTCAGGTAGGCACAGAGGGGCCAATGAGGAATGAACTGATTCGAGAGATGTTTAGGAGGGAAAATTTGCAAGACTTGGATGTATGGGGCAGAGGAAAGGGTGGAATGAAGATCAGGCCCAGATTTCTGGCTTGGGTATCTGTATCTGGGTGGATGGTGCTACCTTTCAGCAGACTCAGAAGGAGGGGCACATTTGGAGGGGGGAGATGATGAGTAAATTATAAAGTGGAGAACTTCTAGTGGACTTAATGGTCCCTTTTCCTCTCTCCAACTCCTAGAAATCTAACTGCGATAGGTGGGCCACCTCACTCCTGCTCCATGACACTCTTGAGGGCTTCAAGGATGGTCTCTTGGGGGTGCTGAGGGGTCAGCACACCTGGAGGCTGCACTAAATTCACACAAAGCTGGTCAGTAGATCCTGTAGAAATGTACAGAGGGAGAAAAACTCTTGGCATTCCCAGGGCTGTTTGGGTGCTGTGGCTCCTGACCACAGAAGTTGGAAAAGGTTGGTTGTTCTGTGGGCTGGTCTAGTCACTGCATTCTGTAAGGGCATGCTCCTTTCTTCTTAAGAACATGTCACTGAGGGCTGCTACTATGACTGTGGCTGCATAAACTCTGCGTTCTCACTTCCTTCTCCTGGAAACCATCTGAAAGCAACAAAGAGAATGGAAGACAAAATAGAAATTCCTTTTTCAGCTAAATCAGGAGACAGACACCAAAATACTTGCAAGCAGAGTAAAAAACAGTCCATTTCATGCAGGAGCAGTGTTGGGAGAAATGAGAAGGAGTGGAGGAGAGAGCCCAGTGGTGGCAAAATCTCCATCTCTTCTTGTTTGCAAAAGGGGGGGGGATGGAAATGGGGGTGGGTTTAGTGGCCCAGAGGCCCCAGCTGGACCGTTAGGGTGAGAAAAGCAGAGGAGGCTGTGATGCATGAAGACCACGCTCACAAACCAGGTTTGCAGGAAGGAGCCTGGCTGTGTGGCAGATGGGGAGAAGACAGCATCTGCGTTATGAAAACCTGCTGATTTCAAATTCCATTCAGGCTCCTTTATAGGAATCTCTTTCAATTGACTGGTCCAACTCATACAATAACAAGAGTTCAGCATCCATACAGAGACACTGTAAGAAAAAAGGGGAGAAAGAGCAGCAAAGTTTATGAACAGATGAAGTCCAGTCACCTGAAAATGTTATCCTGAAACAGGTGAAAATTTTGAGCAAGGATTTCACAATGAATTTTTAAAACAATGAAAACATACCCTCTATGAAGGAACAAAACAGAAATGCAAGAATTCAAGAAAAAAATGGTATGATAGCAGGAAGAAGTGAAATATGAGCCGGAAAGATATAAGAACAAGTAGAAATTAGCAGGAATTAGGTAGAAATTAGTAAGTCCACAAGAGTGAGTAAGTATTGGGTAAAACAATAAGTGAAATAGAATATAGAACTAAGAAAAGTGAACAAAATGAAAATAGTTAGAAAGGATTAGAGAGAAGATGAAAGATACATAAGACAAACAAAGGAGATCCAACATATACATAATTGAAGAGCTTAAAGAAGAAAATGAAAATAAAATAGTGGAATGGAAAAAAATTTAATATTTTGTCCAAGAAAACTTTGATGAAATAAAATATTTAAGTCTACCTTTTCTAATAGGGCATATTGCATGCCAAGAAGAACTGACCCAGAACAGTCAACACTGTGATTTATTCTAGCAACATTACTAGATTTCCAAGAAAAAGAAAGATCACCTCACACCTGTCAGAACGGCTATTATCAAAAAGACAAGTGATAACCAGTGCTGGTGAGGATGCAGAGAAAAGGGAACACTTGTGCACTGTTCAGGGGAATGTGAACTATTACAGCCACTATAGAAAACAGTATGGAGGTTCCTCAAAAAATTAAAAATAGAAATACCGTATGATCCAGCTATTCCACTTCTGGGTACAAATCTGAAGGAAATGAAATCAGTATCTTGAAGAGATATCTGCACTCCCATGTTCACTGTGGTATTGTTCACAATAGCCAAGATATGGAAACAACCTAAGTGTCCTGACGGATGAATGGATACAAAAATGCATATATGTACAATGCAATAATATTCAGCCACAAAAAAGGAAGGAAATCGGCCATTTGCGACAACATGGATGAACCTGGAGGGCATTATGCTAAGTGAAATAAGCCAGACAGAGAAAGACAAACACTGTATGGTATCATTTATATGTAGACTCTAAAAAACAAAGTTGAGGGGCTGGCCTGATGGCATAGTGGTTAAGTTCACGTGCTTCACTTCGGTGGCCCGGGGTTCTCAGGTTCAGATCCCAGGTGCAAACCTACACACCACTTATCAAGCCATGCTGTGGCCACGTCCCACATATAAAGTAGAGGAAGATGGGCATGGATGTTAGCTCAGGGCCAACCTTCCTCAGCAAAAAGAGGAAGATCGGCAACAGATGTTAGCTCAGGGCTAAATTCCTCACCAAAAAACCCCACAAAAAACAAAGTTGAAGTCATAGAAACAGAGTAAAATGGTGGTTGCTAGGGGCTGGGAGGTGGAGGAAATGGGCAGATGTTAGGGTACAAACTTTCACTTATAAGATGGATAAGGTCTGAGGATCTAATGTACAGCATAGTGACTACAATTGATAATACTGTCTTGTATACTTGAAATTTGCAAAGAGAGTAGATCTTAAGGATTCTCAGCATAAACAAACAAGGTACTATGTGAGGTGGTGGATATGTTAATTAACTTGATGTGGTAATCATTTCACAGTGTATATGTATATCAAATCATCATGTTGAATACTTCAAATACATATAATTTTATTTGTCAATTATACCCCAATAAAGCTGGAAAAAATGGAAAAAAAAGGAAGAAAAAGAAAGAATCCTAAGGCAGTGAGGCAGGGTAAAAAGTCAGTTTAATCTTAGATTTCTCCACAGCGTCACTCAATGTTAGAAAACAGTGGAGAAGGACCCACAGCTGTTCTGAGAAAGAAGCTGTACCATAGTATTTTATACCCAGCCACACTTTCCTTCAGGTGTGAATGCTATAGACACATAGTTTTCAACATGCAAGAACTCAGAGAATATTGCTCCCATGAGCACTTCTTGAGAAAATTATAGTTTTAACTTCAGTCACCAAAGAAATAATGGAAAACTAGGGCAAAGAACAGGAGTATGCAAAGAATATATTTAACTGAAGAACTAAGACCTGAGCAAATGTGAGTACTGGAGTAATAGAACAGAATGTACATGTTTTATATTCTAACAATGTAGAAATGGCACAAATATTAAAATTTGGAAGGGGAATGAGGGACAAGGTGGAAGAAAGAATGAACTGGCTCTTCATGAATAACAGCTGGGGACCAAGGAAAATCATTTAAAGCTGACAAGTATAGTAGAAATGTAAGCATATATAATTGTAAAAAGGCAAACATAAGAAAGATAGTGCTAGTGATTAGAATGGAATGGCAGAGGAAGGGTAGCATGGGGAAGAGGACATAAGCTAATGTGGTTGCTCTTCATAGGAATTAGGAGCTGCTGTTTAAAGAACGAGACAGTGAAGGGCACACGGGCAATCAATCGTTAGGACCCAATCAAAATTTCCTAAGTATTACAAGAAATATACACCACAAAACAAAGTGAATGTAGCTGAAAACATAGTGAAAGCTTTCAAAATTATAAATACAGAAAATATACCATAAAATATTATGACAGAACAAAGACTAAACAAGGATGGCATATCAAGTAACATAAAGGGGCTAAACCGACCTTGTGAAAGAAGAACATGGAGCTGTTTTGGTGGAAGTGTGTGTGTGTGCCTGTGTGTTTCAGTGCATATATGTGTGGAGGGGTATGTTTGTGCATGTGTACGTATGTATGTATGTGTGTCTGTGTGCATGTATGTGTGTGTGTGTGTGTGTGTGTGTGAGAGGTGCGGAGCACACACAGTCCTCTCCTAAACCCCTGCCCCATGGTAGACCATGAAGGAACCCCCTGGGCAGTTCTGAAAACCATGTTCCAGCCCACCTCTAGGAAGCAGGAGAGAGAGTCCAGAGATGATATCCAAGTTTGGGGAACCCGGGTTGTCTAGAGGACCCCACAATTTACGTGGAAAATATTCTCCAGGCTTTGTTTTCCTGCCCTGTGGCCCTGGAAGCGTTGGCTGGAGTTGGGGGAAATCAGAAACCTGCCCTCACCTGATCTCCCCACTGCTTATTCAGCTCACTGGCCCCCACCTCGTCCCACCCCAAGCAGGGCGTCCAGGCTTGGGACTGCGTGGCCTGGGGACATAGACCCACCCGCTCGCCCACAGCAGTGTAGGCATCTTGGGGTCAGGTGAGAATCAGAGTGAATCCTCCCCACTTCCTCCTCCCCCAGGGACGGAGGGACAGTTACCTTAGGCGGGGCCTCCAGCAATAGCTGCAGGTCTTACAGCCAGGTGGATGGAGGGTGTTTCTTGGCCTTGGACTTCAAGTCCCTGGTTTTGACACATCCCACTGGGTTTTGAGGGTGTCAGCCCATAGCTGCGAGGGAACCTTTGGTTATTGTGGTCCCACTGCTCAGGCCTAGGTGGGTGATTGGGTCTCCTGGGGGTGACAGAGTAGCAGCAGAAAAGGTCACTCATTTCAGCCCCTCTTCTCTGAGAGCCTCCCTCAAGGGCCCAAACTGCCTTATGGGGTGGTGGTGGTGGTGGCGGTGGTGGTGGTGTGGGGTTCCTCTTGTCCAGCTTTGCTCTGCTGTAGATGCTCGTTATGAACAGTTGGGGCAGGGGGGCGCCCAGGAGACCCCACCGATGGCCCAGTTCACCTCCAACTGTCCACCAAGAGCTAGAGTCGCTGGATATTGGGGGAAGTGAGAAGGTCTTAAAGGTCATTTCATCCAACCCCTTGTAGAGACTGAGGTCATCCAGAGACTGCTGCCTGTTGACTCCCCGGCCAGTGCTTTTTCCACCACCACACACCAGCACCACCACCACACCAAGGGACCTTAGTGTGCCAGGCCGGGAGGCACTAAGAGGGTGAGGTGGGATGGAGGGGCCAGGATGGAGGAAGAGCCGTGTGGAGGGACTGAAGGCAGGGGGGAGCATGGGAAGTTTTTAGGGCTGTGCTGTAACTGGGTTTTCCCACTTCCTTTTGATTCTCTTCTGATGCTCAGTGTGCTGAGAAGAGCTGTGTTGGGTTCAATGTGCTGTGTTGGATTCCTGCAGAAACTGCCACTGGCCCAGAAAGAGGCTGAAGGCACAAATAAGAGGATGTGTGAGGGGCCCAGTCCTCCAGGCCGCACGCTGGAGGGAAGGGGAGGGCCGAATGGGACTGAAGGAGGGAAGGGCGGCTCTTTATCACAGAGGGAAGGGAATGCAAAGGTGTCCTAATTAGGCCTGTTGGTCTCCTGTACAGCATCAGCCTTGGTCCACAGCTCAAGTGTAGAGGGAAAGTGGGTTCTGCATGGATACTGCAGGGTCTCACAGAGCTCCAGGCTGCCGCTGCAGCTGTCCCTGGGCCAGGCTCAGAACCAGAAGCTTCAGTAAGCTGGGCGAGGCACTCCCTCCTGCTTGGGTTTCTGGTTTGTTTGCAGCTGTTTCTTCTCTCTCCATGTAAAGTGGCTTTCAATAGAATATGGCCACTGCCGTAATCTTTAGCTGGGCAGCCACACACCCCTGCTCTCTAGTTCATGAGCAGAATAAGCCAACCTTGCTGACTTGCTACAAGCCTATGTTCCCGGGGTGGGGTGGGGGCTGAGGAGCTGTTCGGCCCAGCATGGGTCAGGGGTCAGGGATCAGGGTGCCTGGACAGACGTGGCTGCTGGGGTGTTGCGGGGGATGGGGATGGCACTCCGGGCTCGCAGTTATGGGAACTCTAAAATACAGCGGCTCCCGTGTGGTCGCGCAGGTTCTTGATCTCCTTGCTTCTGGCGGCTCTGTGGTGCCCGAGCGTCAGAATCACCTGGAGAACTTTAAAACACAGGTTGCTGGGCCCCTGTTTCTGGCTGACTACCTGAATGGTGCCTGAGAATCTGCCTTTCTGACAAGTTCCCAGGTGATGCTGATGCTGCTGGTCCAGGAAACACATGTTGAAAAATGACTGTGTCCTTACCAGCATGTGCGCAGCTGGTGCTGCCACATTCGAGTGCCAAGAGAGAAAGACCTCTTCCTTTTGAGCAAGTGGGGCAGGCAAAAGTGGCTGATTTGTGCCATGGGCAGGGACTTAGTCACGCGGCCACAGCTGGCTGCAAGGGAGGCTGGGCAAAGTCACCTGTAGCTGGGCAGCTGTGTGCCCTGGAAAAGAGAAGAGCATGTCTGTGGGAGAAAACTAGAGGTCTGCCAGAGTGGGCCCGGGAATCACATGGAGATGAAAAAAAATGGCCAGCACTTAGTGGTGGGGGACACATATGGAAAGAGACTCTTGTGGTGCTTGGTGGCCACTGTCATAATGGCAGTTTATTCCAGGGGGAGAAGCCCAAGGCCACCTGCAGGAATCAGCAAAGGCTGCCTGGGAAGACACAGCAAGCTAAGCTTCGAAACGGGAGTGGAGTTGGCTGCACTGGCCCATTCCTCTCTTGAAGGCAGCTGGGTATTGCTCCACCTGGGCTCTGTTCTCTTCCCTCTTCAGCCATCCAAGATGGGCCTTTGTTCACCGTCCCCAGTATTTTGTTGAGGCTGATGTTTTCCCAGGTCTCAAACTTTCTTTTTCTATCCTGTTCCCCAGGCATCTTGGCTCTGGAGAAAGCTGCGTGGCAAGAGGCGGCTGGTGATGGCATTCTGCCTCTTGATGACTCTGTCTGTGGTGGCTATCACTCGCTTCCCCCCACAGCATCCAGCCGCCATCCTGGACCCTGGTCCCATGGAGCCCCAGTGGGTAACCGGCGCCCCTGCCCCCCACAGCCGGCAGGCTCTGAGCTCCAGCCGGAGGCAGCGGGCAAGAAACCTGGAGTTCTGGAGAGGCTGGGCCTCACCCAGGAATTCCATCCCGGTGTGTGCTCAGGAGCAAAGCCACAGAGGGAGAGTGGAGAAACGCAGGCAGTCCCCGGGAGGGGACAGCGGGCGTCCAGGGAGGGTCAGGCGAGACTTTACTTTGGCATCTCTAGGAAATTTGAGACTCAGTACCCGGCGTCTTGTGCTCCTGAGGGAGGATGAGGTCAGAGGTCCAGGAACCAAAGACCTGGGCGCTCCCTGGCACAACAGTCCCATCCGGGAGGCACAGAATAAGACTGGCACCCTGGTTGGCCTCCTCACAGGGCGTGACACAGCAGCTTTCAGGACTCAGAGAACTACTGCTGGACCGACCCTCTGGCCCCATCCAGTGGAAGGCAGGGATCTGCCAGGAGCTGGGAACACAGCCTTGAGTGGTGGGCGACGAGCAGGGGATCCTTCCCTGGCTGCAAGGGCTCGTCAGTGGCCTGACTCTGGAGGGGAGCTGCGAGGATCTGTCTGGTGTGACGCTGAGACCTCTGGGCTGTTGAGCGGCTCGAGGACCGGAGGGCAGGTTCCCCCATGGCTCACAGAGCACGATGTGCAGACACTCCGGCTGTTGGCCCAGGGGGAGGTGGTGGGCAAAGCCCGGGTCCCAGGCCACGGGCAAGTGCTGCAGGTTGGCTTCTCCGCTGAGGGTGCTCTTCAGGACGTGTCTCCTGGGCTCAGCCGACTCTGCTCCCTGGGGCTCTGTGGCCTGATCAAGAGGCCTGGGGACCTGCCCGAGGTCCTGTCCTTCCACGTGGACCGAGTGCTGGGGCTGCGCCGGAGCCTACCTGCTGTGGCCCGGAGCTTCCACAGCCCCCTGCTGCCCTACCGCTACACGGATGGTGGTGCAAGGCCCGTTATCTGGTGGGCGCACGACGTGCAGCACCTGGGTGACCCAGAGGACGACCAGAACTCCCTGGCCTTGGGCTGGCTGCAGTACCAGGCCCTGCTGGCACGTGGCTGCAGCCGGCTGGGCCAGGCCCCGTGCCCGGGCATCCACCACGCCGAGTGGTCACGCCTGGCGCTCTTTGACTTCCTGCTGCAGGTAGGTGGGGCCGGGCAGGGCGGGGTGGAGAGCAGCGGAGGTAGGGGATTCGGGGGGGACTGAGGCACTGGAATTGTCCACCTGAGGATGGATGGTGAGTCTCCCGCCAGTCCATGTCTTTTGACCACCAAGCGCCCATTTTTGTTATTTTCTGCCTCTGTGTTTATTCATCCAGTGGTGTGCTGGAACCAGCTCATATGGACTCACAAGAGCTGATTGCTAAAATTTTTAGGAATTTTGTGACTTGATTGTGAAACACAGGCATTATTAAAAATTAAATTATATAAACTAACAATATAATAAATTTATTGGAAAAAAAGGTACTCAGGAAGGCATAGCTGTCCTAGGGCCTGTGAGCTGGATGTCAGCCATGGAAACATACGTGTGGAAATGTGGCCAGAAAGACACAAAGACAGAAAAATGAATAAAGTTCAAAATGGGTGGACATGTGTACCAAATGCACACTGAGCTAGCCCCCATTTACCACGGTGCTTCCAACTCCTCCAGTCTACGGCTCTGTGGCTGCTTTCTGGGAGGAGGAGGCTGGAGCCTGGTAGTCAGCATGGGGCTCTGACACCACACAGACCTGGGTTTGAACTCTCCACCCCTAGGCCACTTGCTGCTGTGTGACCCTGAGCAGGTTACTTCGCCTCTCTGAGCTTCACTTTTCTCACCTCTAAAATGGGAGTGACTGTCCTGACCTCACGCCCTTGGGCCTGACCATTTTGGCTTGTGGTAGCTCCTAATTGCCAGCACCTGCATCTGCAGCTTGCTCGGGGCCCCGGGGCCTGCTCTGCCCTGCGTGTGACAGGCTGCGTGCTGGGGAATTAACACTCTCCAGATAGTGTGACCACCATCCAGGATAGGACGGAGGGGTCTCCCAGACCACTTATAGTCCTGAGCAAACCAAGAAGGCTGGTCATGCTGCCTCCAGGAGCAGCCTCCAGTGACTGACGGCGCTGGCGTGTCAGAGCCCCGGCTCCCTGGCTGGGGCAGCTCTGGTGCATGTTCTACGTGTCTCTCCGAGTTCCCCCCTGGAATTGAGCACCAGGTCCCCATAGCGGTCATTGCTGGCCCTTTCTGTCTCACTTCCCCGCTCCCTGCTTGTGGTTTTGCATTAGCTCACAAATAAACTGCTTTTGCTGAAATCCTCATCTCGAGGTCTGTCTCGGGGGAGCCCTGCTTATGTCCAATGGTAACACCGACCTTGTGTGGTTTCTGCACACGAGGTCATTCCTCTGATGCACTTAATGCAGTGCCTGGAGGTGGCACTCTCTCAGTAATAAGCAGGCACTGTCTCCAACACTTTATGGGAATTAACTCATCCAATCCTCGTAGCAACCTTACAAGCGAGATACTACATTTATCCCTATTTTAAAGTTGACAAATTGAGGCCTAGAGAGGTTAAGTTACTTGCCCAAGGTCACAGCTGGTGGAACCAAGATGCAGCCTGGATGGTCTGACTCCAGAGCTCACCCTCTTAATCACAGAGTTGCTATTCAGCTGACCATGACCGAGGGCAGGAAAAGGCGATGCTTGCAGGGATGCCCTGCACCTCCTTGTAAAGTCCCAGTCCAGCTGATGTGCATGCAGCGGCTTTCTGCTCCACACAGAGCTCCTCTGTCCATCTCCTGGGGTTGTGGTGTGGGACCCTTCCTCAGATGCCAAGCCCTGCTGTGGGCACAGAAGCCTCAGCAGCCAAAGCCCACACAGGTTGGGCATGTGGTCAGATGCGACATGGCTGGCCTTGTGCCACCTCTTCCCTGGTTTGCTGAACACCAGTCAAGTCAAACACCCCTGTCTGGCTGACTCCACCTTCCTAGAAACCACTGGCAAGTCAGAGAGAGGCGGGGCTGTGGATTTCCCAGCACAGGAACCCGAGGTACCTTCTGACCGGGGTCTGGGTACAAACTCCATATACAGCCCACTCTGCGGTATGCTTGCTCATTTGTTTTGTTTTATCCAGTATAAATGCTTGTTTTTTTGTGTTTGTGTATCACAACATACCATTTACCTAGACACAAAATACATATGCACCGCACACATACACATTACTTACACCTCCAGAAATCATACCCTATGCTTTGCAGATCCCACTGTATTAGTTGGTGATTGCTGAAATAATGCTGTGTAACAAACCTCTTCAAAACTCAATGGCTTAAAACACCAGCTCTTTATTTCTTGCTCCAGGGGTCTGTGCTCAGCTGGGCTCAACTGAACTTGGCTCCAAGCTGTGGGCTGGGTTCAGGGCTGCTCTTCATTGCTCGTCCTGGAGCCCAGACTGAGGGAGGGGGCAGCACCACCTGGGGCAAACTCTTCTCACGGGGAATGGAAGAAGCCCAAGAGCTCAACCAAACTGCAAAAGCACATTTAAGGCCTCTGCTGATGTCACTTCTGCTAATATTCCATTGATCAAAGCAAGTCAATGGCCAAGCCCAATGTCAGGGAAGGAGAGTGCACTCTGCCAGGAGTAGAAGTGGGAGAGGAGCAAATATCTGTTGGACAACAATCAAATCAGTTACACACACCCCAAAGATATGTATTGCACACTTATACATGAACCTTATATGCCCACATGTGCCATAGCCACACACACCTGCACACCATTCACATGAACCATACACTCACAAACATTCCATATGGTGCCCAGACACTGCTGTGGGCAACTGGGCTCCACCCTGCTGAGACCTCTGGGGGAGTGTGTGGAACATGTGTCAGAGCTGTCTCACCTGAGGGCCAAGGAAGCTGGGCTATTGACCCACTAACTCCCAACTGTCATTGGTTGAGGCTGCTCCCGAGGGTATTGACTTCCTGGCACTTCTAGCCTGGCCCACGTGCTGGCCAGACAAGCATGTTCCTTCAGCTAGAAAGGGGCTACTGCAGAAGGCCACAGGCACTTGTTGAAAGCCATTGGTAGTACAGGAATAGTGAGTGCCAAGGAGACATGGGCGGGACACCAACAGCGTCTGCTACTCATAATGGATGATAAGTCCAAAACAAGTTTTACAGGCCAATATGACCAGCAGGGTACTCTCAGTTAATGAGCTGGTTTGTCTAAGAAAGATAAAGTACTAATAGTGAATGGGTGCCCTCCCACCCCACCCTGAGCTGTGTTCTAGGGAGAAGTAAGACCAAGAGAGAGCCCATTACTTCTGCATGGACCAGTGAGAAGCTGGTTCTACTCGGATGGACAAAATGGGTGAGAGAGTGTGTGTGTTTTGGGGGGCAGGGGGACTCCAAAACTCTACTCTGCTTAATGTCAGGGGCCACTTGCAATCAGAGTTGCATTCACTCTGGTAAAAGGTACAAAGTTCTCCTCTTGGGACAATGATGATGGCACAGCCAAGCCATGGTGGAGAAGAGCTAATGACCATCACATCCACTGTAAGCCAAATCCAAGCTGAGGGGAGGTGAGCCTGGACCCCAGAGGGCCTTCTACCCAGAGGCCAGGGTACAAGGAGGAAGTACTGGGGATCAGGCACATCTCTCTTTTTCTCTTTTAAAGGGGCTTCTTTTCTCACGTCCTGCTTCCTCTTAGAGGGGGTGACTGGCTGGACTGGGTGGGCGAGCTGTGAAGAATTCAGACAGACTGGGTGTTGGTAATGTTAGCTCACAGAAGTCATTCTGCAAATTCTGCTTATGAAGGGCCTTCATATCCCTGAAAGTTGGGACCCCAGAAAGCCTCAGCTGCCATCATCCTGGTCCAGGTCACCATCTTTCTTACCTGGACTAACACAGCAGCCCCCTAACTTGTGTCCCTGCCTCCACTCATGTCCCCTCCAATCCAGTCTCCTTACAGAAGCTGGAGTGATTGTCTTGGTTTGGGTTCCCTCAGACCAGGATTCCATTGGGGCAGTTTATCTGGGAGGGGATTCCAGGAAACACCTGTAGGGAAGTAGGAAGTGAGACGGGTGGGTAGGCAGCCAATAAAGGGCACGTTATCAAGCAGGTCCCCACTGTGGGTGACTGGGGCTTCGTTCCATAGGAAAATTCTGAGAAATGGGATGAAATACATGCTCAGAGTTAGCCCACCAGGGGTTGAGGGGTGCGAGGTATTTATAGCCAAATCTCCCATTGGTCTTTGGTTGAGGGCTGCTCCAAGAGGTGTTAGTTCCCTGGCATTTGGAGAAAGCCCCCAGGCAAAGCCATCCAGCAGCTGGGAGTTGGAGGGAGAGCTCTGAAGTTCAGACACACCGGCCAGGCACAGAGAGCACACCTCTTCACAACCATTAATCACATCGTGTCACATTCTCCATTAAAACGAGGCAAGGCCCTCTCAGTGTCCTCAATGTCAGGTTCTTCAAGGACCCGAGTGATCCCTCCCCTTCTTCTGTCTCCAGCCCCATCTGTTGGCACCAGCCTTGGTCACTTTCCAAACACGTCCGGCTTCTTCCGGGGCAGCCTCTTGCTCTAACTTTCTTCTGACCCCCTCCTCAGGCCTCCGCTCCCCTGACTTCCTGTCCTCCTCCATTGTTAGTCCTCTTCTCTTTCACGGCACCCTGCCTGTGCCCTCTCATTCCCAGCACAGTATGTAAATAGTTTATTATCTGTTCATATATTTACCATCTGTCTCTCTGTTTTGCTCACCACCACACCTCCAGCACTTAGTACAGAGCCAAGCCCTTGGTTTGGTCTTAGATAAGCTCTTGTTAAATGAAGGAGTGAATGAACGAATGAACAAATGAACTTCCAGGTCTCTACATGATTTCCTGTCTAGGTGCTCCTGTGTTCTGCTTCCTCAAATACTACTTCCTCTAGACTGAAAAGAATCCCAAGGCTTTCTATGTTTCTTTTAGAGCCCAGCGTAGAATCACAGAGGTAGAAAACAACACGACTGTCGAGCCCTTTTTTTCTGGCAGGTAATTCACTTAAGCATCCAGAAGAGATGACAGTGTCTAACGCTGTCCGATGTCCTTGACATCTGGCAGTGTTCCTGCGCTCTGCGTGTGTTCCTGCACAACAGCCGCAGGAGGCAGACAACGTTCCTAGCTCCATTCTACAGGTGAGGAGACTGAGGTTTAGAAGGCTCAGGACCTCGCCCCCAGTCACACAGCCTCCAGTGATGGAGCTGGGATCTGATCCAGCGCAGTATGGCCCCAGAGCACATGCTCTTGCCCTCTTTGCTGCATTTAAAACAAAATCATTTCTTGAGTCTTTTCTGGGTGAGACTGGCCCAGTTCCTTCCTGGGGAGCCCATTTCAGTCATTTGCGATCCTGTGTGTGTGCCTTCTCTTGAGTCCAAATCCATGGCTTCGGTTCAGGTGTACCTCCTCTGGCTTGGCCTGCCGGGGACGTCAGGTATTCTGTCACCTAGGAGGAGCCCAGATCCGCGACCACTGCCAACCTCTCAGGCTTCCAACCAGAAACACGGAATATAAAAGCAGCTACCACTTACGAAGTACCTACACCTGTCTGGCAATGTCTGCTACAAACCACACACATGAACTCACTTAAGTCCCACAGCGGACCCAAGACATGGGTGCGGCGCTCCTCCCTGTTTCACAGATGATGCAGCTACTGATAGAGGAGTGGAACAACCTGCCTAGACAAGGGGGTTCAAAGGGTAACATCGAGCATCTTTTCATATGTGTAAAAGTAGGACCTCGATTAGGGTAAGGTGTGACAGGCAGAGTTCTAAGATGGTCCCCAAGATTCCCAGCCCCCCTAGTATTAACCCCTCCTCTTGAGTGTGGGATGTGGACATGATGGAATATGGAATAGCACTCCAGTGATTAGGTTACTAATTGGTTAACTTTGAGTTAATGAAAAGGGAGATTATCCTGGGTGGGCCTGACCTAATCAGGCAAGTCTTTCAAAGAAGATGAAGCATCTGAGAGATTTTCCTGCTGGCCTCGAAGAAGAAAGTTTAACAGCCATGCTATGAACTGCCCAGGGGAAGGGGAGGCCTCTAGGAGGACCCTGAGATCCCCGGGGACCTAGTCCTACAACCACAAGGAATGGTTTCTGCCAACGATCTGAATGAGCTTAGGAGAGGACCCTGAGCTACAAATGAGATGTGGCCTGGCCGACACCTTAAGTTCAGCCTCTTGAGACCCTGAGCAGCAAACCCGGCAAAAATGTGATGGACTCCTGACCCACAGGAGCTGTGAGAGAATAAATGTGTTTTTTTATGCAGCAGCAGAAAACAAATGGATGAGGCCGGGGAGGACCCGAGGCATCAACATTTTAGGAGGTGCTCACTCTCGGTGCTGACCCCGCGCTGCCGGCCCTGCGAGTGAGCATCTCCCTCAGTTTCTTCTGCCTCACCCTAGTCCTGTCTCTGTCTAGGTTTTAACTGCCTTTTTAAAGAAAACTCTCTGTTCATATTCTTTACTCATTTTCTGTTGGGTAGTTGGTCTTTTTCTTAATGATTTTCAGAGCTTTTTATAGATTAAGAAAATTAGCCTTTTGTTTTCATTGTATTGTAATATTTCTCTCAGATTCAATTGTCATTAAGCTTTGTTTACAGTCTTTCTGCTGTGCAGAAATTTAAAAAATTTTTCTGTTAAAATTATCAAGCTTTTCTTTTATAACTTCTAGGTTAGTGTATCATGTTTTAAAAGGCTGTCTTCACTTCAGGGCTATTTAAAAGATTCTCCCATGTGTTTTCATATACCTTTGATCCATCTAGAAGTTATTTTGGAACAGGAGATAAGGTGCAAAACAATGATTTTTTTTCCGATGGCAACCCAAATGTCCCAGCACCATTTGTTGAATAATTAATCTTTCCCCCAATCTGAAATGCTGCTTTTACCGTATAGCTAATTTCCATATGCATGTAGGTCTATTTCCAGACTCCTTTCTGTTCCAGTAAAGGGTCTGTCTATTTATATGCCAGAATCACACTGTTTTAATTACTGTACTTTATACTTTATGTTAATAACTAGCAGGGCTTGGTCTTTCTCATTGCTCTTTTTTAGAATTTTCCTGATATTCTTGCATACTATTCTCATCTGAAATTTAGAGGCAGATTGTAACTTCCTTCTCTCTCCCAAATCCCTTTGGGATTTTATTGGAGTCAAATTAAACTTGTGTGGACTAATATAAAGAGAATTTACATCTTAAAATATAGAGTCATTCTAGCCAAGAATAGGATGTGTCTCTCCATTTATTCATGTTCCTCAGAAGCATCTTGATATTTTCTTCATCTGGATCTTCACTTTCATGTTGGGTTATTCCTGGATATTTCATCTTCTTTCGGCCACTGAAAATGGGATCTTTCCTTCCATTATATGTTCTGGCTGGTAGCTCTTGGTCTGTGCGATGGCTATTATTTCTGGGTATTAGTTTGGTTACCGGCTACCAGCTCACTTCGAATTGCTTCTAACAGTTGCTTGGTTTATCCTCGGATGTTCCAAGTATACCATCATTTCATCTGTAACAAATGCACGTGGTCTTCTCATTGCCTCTTCTTTCTTCCTCCTACCTCATTACATTGCGGGTGCCTCCACAGCAATGCTTAATATTAATGGAATGATGGACGTGACTTGATTCTACAGACTTGGGACAATTTCTAGCTTTGCCGTTGTCGATACAAATAATCCATAATCAATCTATAAATCAAACTTGGGGTGAGTTTATTACATGAGCCAGGTCTGAGGACTATAGCCCGGGGACCCTGAGCTACAAATGAGATGTGGCCTGGCCGACACCTTGAGTTCAGCCTCGTGAGACCCTGAGCAGTGAACCCAGCAAAAATGTGATGGACTCCTGACCCACAGGAGCTGTGAGAGAATAAATGTGTTCTTTTATGCAGCAACAGAAAACAAATTGATGAGGCCAGGGAGGACCCAAGGTGTCAACATTTTAGGAGGTGCTCACTCTCGGTGCTGACTCTGCACTGCACTTCTTTGATGAAGGAAGCACACTAAAGAAGTGGGGTGCGCAGGGTGGTTGTATACTGTCTTGAAACAAAGAGCACACATCACATATGACAGGAATATCCCTTTTACAACAGTCATGAGATTGCTATGCTGCACAGCAGGTCAGTGATCACAAGGTGAACACAGCAGGTTAGTAATTAATCCTTAGTTTCTAGGAAGAGATGCTTATCCTCAAAGAAATGCCCATATGGGGAGAAGCAATATCCCTATCTTTAAGGGTGTCATTCTTGTCTTTGGAACACTGTAAATGTTTAAAGCAGATGTACCATGCATGCTCAACAGGCCATGTCAGGCCTTCCTGGGAAAACAAGGTCAGGCCAAATTAGTTTTAAACGAAATGGTTTCTTCATATACTCCAATATATCCTATTGCTTTTCATTTATTCATAACTGTTAAATGTCATGCTGGCTTTTAACTGAAGATATGATGAAGAACTATTTATTATTCCTGCTTTATTAAGAGTTTCTATTGTTAGGAATTGATGTAAAATTTTATCAAATGCCTTTGGAGTATCCGCGGAGGAGATCACAACATTCCCCTCTAATGTGTTAATGTGGGGACATTTTGTGAAAGGTGTTCTAATGGTGACTCATCCTAGCTTTCTTGGTTGGATCCTTCTTTGCTGTAGTGGATTCATCTTTTCATGGCTGATGGTTTTTCTGCTGATGTTTAAAACTTAGAGTGTTCGATAGGTGTCTTTTTAGATAAGACTTAGTTCTTCTCAATCCATTGCCTCAAAGCCCATCAGCCAGTCTATTCAACTGGCATCCTCAGCTGGCGCTGAGACTTCTGGCCTTGAGGCAGATGAAGTATCCAGATGTTCCTCCCTGGAGCCTCCAGGAAGACTGCCCTTTGCTGGACACGTGGGGAGAACTGCAGGGTGAGTCCTCAGAGGAGAGTGAGAGTCAGTGCTGAGTAACCCACTCCTTCCCCACACTCTGACCTCCCCAAAGCCTTCTGAATTCTTTAACAGCCAGTCAGTCAGTGTGGGACCAGCCTGCTGCCCTCCTTGGAGAGAGGTGCTGTCACCCTGCAGCAATCTGGCCCCCAGGCAGTGAGCCTGACCAGCCAAGGGCCACCATTCCACCCAGAAGGACCCGGGCCTGTGACTGCATCCAGGTTGGGGGAAGGTCCCTGCACTGGGGACACAGGCCACCAGGGATAGCAAATGGCTCTTATGGAATCCACCAGACCCAGATCAGGCACTGGCTGAGGAAGCTGTCTTGGCCCAGGAGCCTGGTGGGTCAGTTCGAATGCCCTGTGCTGGACTCTCCCTAGACCTCCCCTCCCCACAGCTGGGTCTGGTGTCCCTCCTTGGCAGACTGCAGTGTCTTGTCCCACCCAGATGTCCTGTTTGGGGGCCATAGAGCAGGTCTCCCTCTGAAGCCTTCTGGTGATGGCATCCTGGGCAGGGAGGCGGGGCGTGATGGACAGGCTTTCAGTGACCACAGACCTCCTGTGAAGCCCCCACTAGAGCCTTCATGCTGTCATCCAGCCATGCACTTCATTCATTCTTTCACTCAGAAAACTTCAACTAAGTCTCTGGTTGTGCTAAACACGTGCTGGGCGCTGGGGATCAGACTGAACCCCGTCTTCGTCTTCGCCGTCAAGGAGCTCGCAACCTCTGATGCCAGAAAACGCGTGCCTGCCACGCAATCTGGTGCAGTGGTCAGAGCCAGACTGCCCGGGTTTGAGTCTAGGCACCACCACTTCCTCTCTGGGGACCTCAGGCACGTGGCCCAGCTTCTGTGACTCAGTTTCTTCATCTTTGAAATGGAGATAATAACAGTACCGACCTCTGGGCCGCTGAGAGGGGTTAAACGCTGGGAGGATGATGCACAACACACTCGGGCTGGTTCCTGGCAGAGTAAGGGCTCTACCACTTAAGTAAAATTAAACAAAAACTGCACTGCACATCATGATTACGCAACATTGCTGGGTTGGCCAGAAAACCCGAACTGCGAGGGTTTACCATTTTTTCTTGGTAACTCCTCATTTTTTCAAAAAGGGGAAAAAGAATCAAATCCCAAAGGAATGTGGGACTGAAACTTAATCTTGGTCTTGTTTGGCTGCTAGTCTGCTTAAAGTGAATTTCTCTTCAGTGGAAAAAATCACCAGGCGGCGTGGTGAAATAATCAAACTGGAAACTGGGCCCGGTTGGGCCCTTTCTTCAAACGTTCACAAAGGCGTAGAGTATGGGAAGCCGGGAGTATCCAATGGGTCAGTATTCCTTGTAGCTTCCTCTGGAAATAAACGCTGCTGCAAGTTGAAATCTGCACAGAATGGCCTGGAGTCAGTGGTCAGGGAGGGTCTGGGGGGAGGAAGGGGGTTTGGCTGGCTGTGCTTCAGGCATAGAGCAAAATCCAGAGCAGTTATTGTATTTCAGTCTTGCTAGAACTGCTCTGCCAGCCAAAGAGAACTCAGCAGCTGGGTGTCTGTCTCACAGATATGTCCACGCTCCCAAAACAAGGCCTGCACGTGGAAGAGAGTGGCTACACGGTTGTAACACTTTATTTCAGACTCTGGTTCTCTGGCCTGTAGTGCTGGGTGAGGCCAGGCTTCCTGGGGCGGATCCCCTGAGATTCCTCAAGGTCTTTGGGCCTGTCCCTCCCAGGGCCAGAGACAACTGAGGGCTGTTCACAACAGCCACCCCCTGCTTCACTTGTGTCATCATCCTCTGTGGTCCTTGGCGCAGTCCCGTGGGAGCATCACCACCTGGTTTTGTTGATGAGAAAATGGAGGCATAGCGGGGTTAGATAACCTCCTCAGGTCACGTAGCTAGGACAGAGTGCGGCCACGAGTCAGCCCCAGATCCACTTGGGCTCCAAACCAGGGGTCACAAACATGGCCCCAGTGCAGGCCAAATTCCCCTCTCCACCTATTTTTGTACGTCCCATGAGCTAAGAATGGTTTTAGCATTCTTACATGGTTGAAAAAGATCAAAAGAATATTTTGGAGCCTCTAAAAATTATATAAAATTAAAATTTCAGTGTACATAAATCAAGTTTTCTGGGCACAGAGCTATGCCCATTTGTTTGCACATCATCCATAACAGGTACAATATGCACCTCAGGGGCAGAGTTGGGTAGTTGTGACAGAGACTCTCCGGCTTTCAAAGCCTAAAATGTTTACTCTCTGGTCTTTTATAGAAGTTTGCTGACCTCTGCACTAGACCACTGTGTGGGCAGTCTCTGGATTGGCTCCTGCGAGGGATGACGTGTGTAATGAAAGCACAGAGTAGGAGCTCCCTCACTAAGTTCAAGGACAATATGGAGAAATGTGGAGGCGTGACACCAGCTTCAGATGGATTTAAGACCACTTGGAGGGCTGGGAGGTCCCTGGTGGCATGCCGCAGGACTCTGTCTTCAGTACTGCCCCAATCAACACATTTATTAGTAGCCTGAGTGAGGACACCGGGCTGTGTGGACCCAGCTGGCTGCTCTGTGTTCTTCTGCACAGACCCCTGATGTGATTCACCTTCCACCCACTCCTGGGTTCAGGGTCAGTGCATCACCATCTTCCACTGACAGCTGCTGGTCCAGGGATGAGCATGCGTCCTAATTTGGTCCAATCAGGCTGGAGGGGCGGACTTCTATTCCATGGTTGTTGGGGAGAGGTTCCTTTTCTTTCTCTCTCTCTCCTTCTCTCTGGACGTGAACAAGGGAACATGTACCCACAGTGGCCACCTGCAGGCTTCCTGAGACAACACTGGGATCCTGTCAACATTGGGGGTGGTAAAGTGGAGAGCAGAAAGAAACCTGAGTCCTTCCCATGACAGGGAGCTGCTAAACCTCCCCAGCCTGCTCTATCTCGAGACTTGTCGCCGTAGATGATCTTAATTCTCCTTATGGTTAAAGCCATTTGAGTCTGGTTTTTCTGTAACTTGTGACTGTTATCCAAAGTCCAGGAGGCCAAAGTCGTGACGGTCTCCCTCAGCTGTCTTGTTAATGGGCTCGCTGCATGAACAGGGCTGTGGTGGTTTGCCACTCAGGCCAAGCTGGACCAGTCCTCAGGGCTCTGGGCACTGGCCTCTGGGCTCCACTTGCCTTTTTTAGCAGTGCCAGTGGATGTCCTTGGTCCACCGACCCTGGAAGCACTACCTAATGTGGTCTCACTGAAATGCCCTCAATCTGTTTGGGCAATTGTCTAGGCCCAACGTATGACTTCTCCATGCTGAACTGTTGTAAAACAGAAAAAATAATGTTTGGGGACAGTAGTTGGGACTGTTTAACAGTCTCATTTCTGGATGTCTGGTTTTGTGAGGTTGATTGGTGAATAGAACTATAGTTATTTTCCTGTTTGTGTTGAAGGAAATCAATTTTGTATTTCTTCAGAACATGTGAGAGTTTTCCTACAGAGGCATATGGAAATGGACCAAGACCTTTTATTGGCCAGCGCTGAGCTGGGGCTGAGTCAACTGAGAGGTGGCTTTGATGGGGCTGTATCCTAGAGGTGATAGATTGTGTCTCCAGCCCTGTTTGTGGAGAGGGGTTGGCTGCAGGTGGGCAGAGGGAGACAGGATGGTGGCACTGGCTAAAGCTGAACCAGGTCAGTGGCTCAAGCTGGCTGCACAGTGACCACAGAAGATCGACACGGACCATCCAAACACCACCCTTGCCTGCTGCTGCCTCAGTGGTTGTCATGGAGGATGACGGGCTCTGAGTCTTCTGCGTCCTCCTCTTCCTCCTTCATAGTTTTGAACGCTCTTCTCCAGCCTTAATTAGCAAGGTTGAGACCAAATTAATTAATGAGTAATTAATCATGATGAGTAATGATGAAGACCTCATTTGACCTTTGTAACTGGCTCACCCTTCCTGATCTTCAGGGAGGCAGGGCAGGGTAACAGAGAGAGTTGAGCTTCAAGCCAGGCAGACCTCGGTTCGGATCCCAGCTGTACTGCTTTCACATTTATGACCTTGGGCATGTCTGAGGTCAGTGTTCCCAGGTGTAAAATGGGGATAATAATGGTGAGGAGTAAATGAGATAGAGATGGCAGTGATGGCGGTGGTGGTCATTTGAGTTATGGTTCCTTCTGACACCAACCAATTTTCTAGCACCAACTGGGTGTACAACAATTCAATTCAATTCTGACACTATCTACCTGGAGTCAGTGTTAGACCCCACAAGTTAAAGGGCTCAGTCCCACAAGCCTGCCCCCACTTCAGATGCTGGTCACAAGTCCTGGGCTACCTGTACTTCTGACCAACTGGCTATAAATCAGGGGTTCTCACAACCCCCTCCTCAGGTTTGATAATTTGTTAGAATGGCTCACAGAACTAAGGAAAAGACTTGACTTACATTTACTGGTTTATTATACAGGATACAAATGAACAGCCAGAAGAGGTATATAGGATGAGGTCCAAAAGCGTCCCAAGCACAGGAGCTTCTGTCCCGGTGGAGTTGGGGTGTCCACCCTCCTGGCATGTGGATGTGTTCACCAACCTGGCAGCTCTCCAAATCTCACTGTTCAAGAGTTTTTATAACCCAATCTCCAGCTCCCCTACCCTTCCGGGAGGTGGGGGGTCAGGGAGGGTGGGCCAGTGTGGCTGAAAATTACACCCTCTCTTCACATGTCTTTCTGGTGACCATCCCTGTCCTGAAGCTGTCTAGGGGCTCCTCTGAGTCACCTCATTAGCATAAACCCAGGTATGGTCATAGGGCTCATTATGAATAACAAAGATGCTCCTGTCACTCAGGAAATTCCAAGGGTTTTAGGGGCTCTGTGCCAGGAACTGGGGACAAGGACCAAACATATATTTTATAATGCCACATCATCATCATCTCTGAGGGACAGACACTGCATCATTGCTTCATTGGATGAAAACGACTGCTGTTTTCCTCCAGGGGAAGCCTGGGGCTGTTCTGCTTCGTCACCACCACAGGGGATGCGGTGCCTGAGATCCTGCCAGAGCTGGAACCGTGCAGTAGAGCAGGGAATCACAGGACGCTCCTGAGGACTGAGAGGGAGCAGGCCTCCCTTTCTGGGGGCTTATCACAGCTTAGTGCCATCTGGCTTCCTGCCCCCTGCCTCCCTCTCCCTGACTTTCACTCACCTCCGCCCTGACTCTGTCCCCTCTAACTTGGTCTGGACAGTGGCCCCAACCAGAGTATGTTAACTGGAGGTGGTTTCTAGGTGCCCAGGCTGGCACTGTCCTCTCCAGTGGTGTCCCCAGGCTTCCTAATTTAGACTAGCCATTCTACCCAGGAGTGGGACCTGGGTCTTCCCCACACAGGGCTCTTTCAGGAACTGAAACCATTTTATATCCTGAGAGTTAAGCGCCTGTGTGCTTCATCGTCCTGATTGGTAGAGCCCAGGGGTCCCCCAGGCCTCCCTCCACCCAGACCCTGGCACCACCTGGAGATTTAAGGCGATGAGCCAAACCCCTGGTCCCCCAAGCCAAGAGAGTCTGGAGCCCTTCCCAGGATTTGGATAAATCCCAGGCACTGACTCCTCCTGTTTCCTGTGCTGTGAGTACTGCCCTGATTTGCCCCACACCAAATCTGAACTCAAGCTCAGCCCCGGCCCCATGACCACCAAGCTTTCCACAAGGGCACCAACCTCACTCAAGGGTGGCGGGGTCATGGAAGGCACATCTCACACCCGGAACCTCCCACTACTTCCTGCTTGGCCTCTCTATTCCTCTCTCCTCTCCCCTTTCACAGCAAGTGTCCCATGCAAAGCAAGTCCTCCCACACCCAGACCTCTTGAGATCTCACCTTCTGCCTAAGCACTCATAAAGGTATATCAAACCAAGTTTCCTCCCAAAGATGAAAAAGAGTGCCTCTTCTCCAGCTCACCCATCCTAGTGACGGTGACTCCCTGCTGCCCCATCCATGCCTCATCTCTCATTCACTTCCTAGCACATCCCAACCTTTTCCAAACTATCTCCCGCTTCAGCTCCTATCCCTTTCCTGTCTGTTTCCCTCTCTTCATCCCCAGAAGACTGTCTCCGCCATCTTTGTTTTTAGGCCTCTCCTTTCTCAACCTCTTTGTCCTTGATGCACACAGACGATACCATCCTCACATAGGTGAAGGCTGGGGCAGATCCACATTTCTACTTAATTCCTGACCTGCAGGGTAACTCCTTTCTTCTGAAGAAAGCTCTGGGCAGCAGGGAGTGGGAAGTGTTATTATGAGACTCCTCTGATCCCTGCCACAATATCATGTGTGTCATCGATATGAGTATGTGTAGTGGACGGATTGTGTCATCTATATGAGTATGTGTAGTGGATGGATTGTGTCATCAGTATGAGTATGTGTAGCGGACGGATTGTGTCATCTATATGTGTATGTGTAGTGGACAGATTGTGTTGATATGAGTATATGTGGCAAACAGATTTTGTCATCTATGTGCATATGTGTAGCAAACAGTATGTGTCATCTATATGTGTATGTGCAGCAGACGGAGTGTGTCATCTATATGAGTATGTGTAGCGGATGGATTGTGTCATCTATGTGTGTATGTGTAGTGGAGGGATTGTGTCATCTGTGTATGTGTAGCGGAGGGATTGTGTCATCTATGTGTGTATGTGTAGTGGAGGGATTGTGTCATCCGTGTGTGTATGTGTTAGTGGAGGGATTGTGTCATCTGTGTGTGTATGTGTAGTGGAGGGATTGTGTCATCTGTGTGTGTATGTGTAGTGGAGGGATTGTGTCATCTGTGTGTGTATGTGTAGTGGATGGGAGGCAAAGCTCCTGGAACTGACCCCACGCTGCACTTGAGAATTCCCACTTCAGACATCCAGTATAAAATGAGTTCGTAGGAATGCCCTCCTCCTTCCCGACTTTGATTCAGGCCGACTACAGGGTGGAAGAGGGGTCCACTCAGGAGCTGTCTAGGCAGTCTTCGTAGGACTTTTACCTCTGAAGAAGGAGGAATCCCTAATATAGCATTTGCTGCTTAAAGAAAAAATGGAGTCATGGGTGGGTCTCCCCAGGTAGACAGACGGTCTGCATTTGGAGGCCCAGTGGCCTCAGGCCAAATTCAGGAGCAATGGTGTAGATTAAGCAGTGAGCATTGTGTGAAAATCCACGCTGGCCTGAGGCATGAGAAAACAGCTCCTGGTGTGCAGGGCGAGCTGGCAGAGGGGCAGGGCAGAAGCTCCATTAGTAGCTGGATGTCAGCAACAGAGCTGACCAGTGCCGAGAGCCACTGAGGATTGCCCCAACTGTGACCCAGGGGTCAGGCGGCCTGAGTGCTGGGCCTGGTGGAGGCAGGCACCATGCCACACCCCCTCAGAGGATGGGTGTCTCCACAGGTCCATGACCGCCTGGATCGCTACTGCTGTGGCTTTGAGCCTGAGCCCTCAGACCCCTGTGTGGAAGAGAGGCTCCGAGAGAAATGCCAGAACCCGGGCGAGCTGCGACTGGTCCACATCCTGGTACGTCCCCTTGTCACCCCAGACTTGGGTCTTCCTGTCTCCTTCAGAATGTACTGTTTGCGAGTTTCAGAGACCATGTGATGCTGGGGTTTCCCAATCTTGTTCTTTTTAGCAGCACAATGCTTTGTTTGAATAATGTTTCCAGGAAGCCACAATATATAAAACTGACAAAAGTGGAGCTTTGAGAATGTGTTTGAATTGGGTGTGGGGTGGGGGCTGGAGCCATTTTCCCCAAATCCACTGCCCCTGAGAGACTCCAGAGAACCCCGAGGGCTCCTGGAAGCAGAGTGTGAGGACCGCGTGTCTGGTCAAACCTCCTCACTATGCCAGTGAACGCATAGTTGTGGCCTGGAGCGGGGAAGGGAGTTTCCAAGGCCACATGGCTGGTTGGTGGTAGTGACAGGGCTCTCACGCAGGACCCTGATGGCTCACAGGCTGGTGCTGATCAGAGAGATATTGTGGCACCTCCTGTTAAGACCAGAGCCCAGGGTGGGAAGCGATGTGCTGCAGCCATCAGAGAGAGGGGCTGGTGTGGCAGAAGAGCCACTTCTCCTGCCCAAGGAGCAAGGTGCCACCCTGGGGAAGGGCTCCTCTATCTCCTCCCCAGGGAGGCTTAGTGTCCTCGCTGCCTCACTTTGGCCAGTTCCTTTTGGAGGGGAGCTGTCAGCATGTGCCCTGGGCTGAACTTCCGGCAGGCTACACCAGCCTGGAGGCCAGGGCTGCCTCGTGGAGATGCTGGCTGGTGGGAATTCTCCATCCCCTGCCCCCAGAGCCATCTCTCCTCTTCCCTGGTAAAAGGCAGTTATCCCTGGGAGAGGTAAGACTTTTATAGCCATCATTTACCCTCCATGGGCAGCCATTTCAGAGTTCCTTTAAGACAGGGAGTCATCAGGCTTTGAGAAACAGATGACCCCTGATGTGTGGAGAGGGGTGAGGAGAGAGAAGAGCAGAGAGAGGGGAAGCTGGGGTCCTGGAGACAAAAGTTCATAATCTAAGCCTTGGTCGCTGGAGAGGATTATGGGAAATTACCATGGAATCTTGGAGAATGTGTAGGAATGGAGTGGGTGCATGGAGGTGGGGGTAGAGGGCCAGAAGAGATGGCCTCCCATTCCCAAGCACACCAGAGTTTTAAGGTGCTAAAGAATTTCCTGTTGCTGATATTAGTTTTGAAGAGGTTTAGGAGATGCTAAACTCTCCTGTGGAATGGAGTATGGTCAGTGCTACCTGAGGATGAAGGGCATCGTTGTGTGTTCTCAGTGATGCTCAGGGAAATGCCTAGGTGTGCGGGCACAGGTGGCACAGAACAGGTGAGCGTGTGTGTATGTGTGTGTGAGCATGCACGTGTGTGATACATCCTGAAGCCACAGCCCTGATGGGTGGGCTACCTCTGCCCCTGCCAATTCCCACCCATGTCCCTCACCCCTTCGGCCATCAGGACAAGAATCAGTTTGTCTGCCTTGCAATTTGGCAGGATGTGCTGTGGCTTGGTGCTATGGGTCCAGGTTTGAATCAGCCTGGCTACTAGCTGTGTGATCTTGTGCAAATTACCTAACTTCTTTGTGCCTCTCTTTCTGTAAAACGAGGCTAATACTAGTGGCCACCTCCTAAGGTTGCTGGGAGGGTGACTGAGATGGTGCCTGCAAGCACTGAGCGCAGTGCCAGCGTAGAGTAAGCTTACTGCTCAGTGCGTGGGGGCCATCTGGGCAAGTAGCAGGGCGAACTGTGGGACTGACAGCTCAGGGCCCCCGAGCCGTTTAACCCTGACAGAGTCCATGGGCACCAGCTAGGCTGCACCCTTACCCACCTCTGTCTCTGTCCTTCTTCTTCCCTGAGGTCCGGAGCAGCGATCCATCTCATCTGGTCTACATCGATAACGCTGGCAACCTTCAGCACCCTGAGGACAAGCTGAACTTTCGGCTGCTGGAGGGCATAGATGGGTGAGGGTCAAAAGGACTGGGTGGAGGTTCACGGGACTGAGTCTTGATGGCCCTGCTGCAGACTAGGGGACCTTGAACCATGGCTCTCGAGAAGTCCGCAGTCCATCAGACAAAAGCTGTTGAGTCTGAGCTTCAGGAGGGGGTGGGGAAAGCTGAGAGGCCCTTCAGCCAGCAGACCCTTCAACTCCAAGATGGAGTGCCCCCACCTCCAATATCCAGAGGGCCTCCTGGCACTGCACAACACCAGCTGCCCTTCCCTTGCCCCAGCTGGGGGAGCTGGCCTGGGAAGGCTACCCTTCCCTGCTCACTCTTTGCAGGCAGCTTAGCCTTTCGAGGGCTCTTTCTGGCATTTGCCAAGCAGAGCAGTAGGCATTACACCTGGGAAAGCAGAGTTGATTCACCCGGCTTCCTTATGGGATGGGACCCATCCGAAGGCTCTATCCTTCCGCTTTCACAGCAGAGCCGGTCAAAGGGTTCCCTGATATCTAGTCAGCAGGCATGGCCCTGGGGACTTTGCAGACTGACTTTGCCAGGGTTCCCCAGCTGTGCAAGTTCTGGCCACCTGGCTTTGCCTTTCACAGAAACTCTCTGAGATCACAATTGCTTTTCCTTTCTGTTATGGGGCTCGGGGGACCTTCCTCCAGGTTTCCTGAGTCTGCCGTGAAGGTTCTTGCATCAGGGTGTCTACAGAATATGCTGCTCAAGTCACTGCAGATGGACCCGGTGTTCTGGGAAAGCCAAGGTGGGGGCCAGGGGCTGAAGCAGGTTCTCCAGACCCTGGAGCGGCGAGGACAGGTCCTGTTGGAACACATCCGGAAGCACAACCTGACACTCTTCAGGGACGAGGACCCGTGAGCCCCGCCTACTGCCCAGGCAGGGCTCTCACCTCACTGGTGGGGCATCTCACAGCTCAACCTGAGTGGATGAATGCCCATCCTGATGGCCACGTTTTCTTGGGTTCACCCATCTTGACGACAAATGGGAAAAGCCAGAAACCAGAAGGGCATCGCGCATGTCATGGGATGTGTCACCTGCTTGGGATGGTGGTGATGGTTGTAGGTGTTGGGTTTTCAATCTCACTGCACTCCTTTCTGCCTTCTTAGCTCTGGCTATTTATTCCCTTGCACCAATAAATGCATTCAAGAATTTTCTATGAACTGCTCCAGATACTGTAAAGTTGTACATCCCACATGCATAGCAGAGCTAGACAACTGTGTGTGTGTGCGTATGTGTGTGTGTAGAGGTGTGTAGGTATATGTGGTATGTGTGCATGTCCTTACACATACATGAGACGAGACTAATAAAGGATCTTCACAGAATTGTACTTGCGGCCCAGAACTGCTCTGGCTGAAAGAAGACTCAGGTCCAAAAAATGAAACACTAAGCATTTTGTCTTTATAGGCTTTAAATGTTCAATTCTTAGTTATGTTTTTTGGTTTAAGAATTATAAAAGTAATACATGCTCACTAAAAACAAATTCATGAATAATAGAGGCATATAAGATAAAAAGAGCAAGCTCCCTAGAGATTTGTATTTTATTCACACTCACACTACATGCAAATGAAAAAATAACAGAAGTAGGGTCATCTGTGTTTGCCAACTCACTACTTTAACTTTTCTCTATATTAACCATATTAAGTATGCGCCATCTGGATTAACTCAGTTCTTACTGATGACTGCATGGGAAACCAAGGCAGGGATGTCTTATTTTATTTAACTGTTCCAATTATGATGAACCTTAGGTGGCTCCAACTCTTCAAGAATTATAAACAATGCTGCCATGAACATCTTTGCATGGCATGCAAGTATTTCTCCTAGCTAGATTCCCGTCAAGTAGATGTCTGCGTCAAAGGGTAGGGGCATTCTTTATTTTGAGAGAAACTGCCAGACTGCTTTCCAAAATGATGGTGTGAGTTTACACTCCCACTGAGAGGGAGGGGCTGATTGTCTTCCCATCGCCTCATCAGCACTTGCTAGTCTCAAACTTTTTGTTTTTTATCCATGTGATAGGGAAACCTGTTTTTAAAACTGCATTTCCTTAACCACTAATGAGGTTATCTTTCCAGTTATTTCCTAGTCACTTGTATTTTATTTTCTGTGACTTGTCCTTTTCTTTTGAGATGTTTGTTCTTTCCTTGTTAATTTGTTGGAGATCTTTGAATCTAATTAGTGTAATTAATCTTTTCTCTGTTAGATATATTGTAAATATTTTCTTCCAGTCTGTCATTTGTCTCTTGACTTTGTTTATGGGTCTTTTGCCAAGTGGAAAAATTTAATTTCCATGTAGTCAAATCTGTCTATCTTTCCCTTTAAGTCTTCTGAGTTTCATGCCTTCTTAGAAAGGCTGTCACTATTTCAAGATTATTGAAATAATCTCCTATGTTTTATTCTAGTATTTATATAGTATTTCTTTTACGTTCACTCTAAATCTACATAAAATTCATATTTGAGAATGGTGTGAGGTAGGGATCTTATTCAAGTTTTATTTTCCCCCAAATAGACAGTCAGTTGTTCCAACATAATTATTCAAGTCTACTCTTTCTCTACTGATCTGAAAGTATACTCTCACAATATACTAAATTCCCATATGTACAGAGGTCCACTTGTGAACTCTGTTCTGTTCCACTGATATTTTTTTCAGTTCCTGCATCAATATGATACTGTTTTAATTAAAATTACTTTATTATTTTGCTATTTCATAGGGCAAGTTCCCATCTTTTTATTCTATTTTTTTTTTTGAGGAAGATTGGCTAGGAGCTAACATCTGTTGCCAACCTTCCCCTTTTTCTTTTTTCTCCCCAAAGCCCCAGTACATAGTTGTGTATCATAGTTGTAGAGTTGTAGTTCTTCTATGTGGGAGGCTGCCTCAGCATAGCCTGATGAGTGGTGAGTAGGTCCGCACCCAGGATCCAAACCAGCGAACCCCGGGCTGCCGAAGCTGAATGCGCGAACTTAACCGCTGCGCCACTGGGCTGGCCCCATGTATTTTAATTTTTTAATTTGCTCTTTTTGTGCATTTGTCTTTAAATATGATAGTGTCAATCTATGAAGCATGCCACCCACTCCCATTGTCCTTATGTGTAGATTCATTAACCACCATGGCAATCAAGATACAGAACAGTCCCAGTGTCACAAAGACCTCCCTCCTGCTACCCCTAAATAGTCACCTCCACCCCTTTTACTCTCTCTCGTCCCTAATCCAATTGGTGGTTTGATTGGGACTGTACTGAATTTATAGATTAATTAGTGGAAATCTGACTCGTTTGTAAAATTGAGTGCTCTTATTCAGGGACATGGTCTATTGATCCATTTATTCTTTGATAACTTCCAGTAAAATTTTAAGTTTCTTTCAACAAATAAGCTCATTTTAAAGATATTTTGTAATTTTTACTGCTACTGAGAATGAGTTATTTTTCTTGATTAGATTTTTCTAGATAGATTTTTAAACGCATATCTTAGAATTTTTAAGTAGAAAATCATATCTTCATATAATGATAATATTACATTTTTATCTCACGTGTGTGTGTGTGTGTGTGTCTGAACACCTTTCAATTATTTCTGTTGTCTTATTACTTTGGTTGGGATCTCTGGAGGAAGGCTGCATAACAGCAACAATAGCAAGCATCCTCATCTTATTCTTGACTTTAATGGGAACACTTCTGGAGTTTCACCATTAAGTATTATTAGGTTTAAAGAAACAGTTTCTGATAAATATCTTTCATTAAGTTAAGGACGTTTCTTTTATTCTTAGCTTACTGAAAGAATTGTCCAAAAATCAAGAATGGGGATTGAATTTTATTAACTGCCTTTTCAATGTCTATTGGACATATACTTTTCCGCCTTTATTTTCCAATGGTGAATCATCTTTACATTCCCAGAATAAAGCTATTTGGCTGAAGTATATTAACATTTTAGAAACTACAGGATTTAATTTGCTAATATTTTATTTAGAATCTTTGCATATATATTCATATATGGTCTAAGGTTTTTCTTTTTTGTGCACTCCATGACCATCTTATTATTAAAGTTAAGCAGGTCTCATGAAATGAATTCAGAATTTTTTCATCTTTTTAATGCTCTGGAACAATTTTAACAGGAATCACGTATTGCTCAAAGGTTTGAAAGCATTCTCCCATAAAACCATCTGGGCCTTGTGCCTTTCTCTAGATCCTTCTTTACTACCTTTTCAAGGAGCTTCCAACCTTGTCTGGGAGGGCAGTTGGATGCCTATAATCAAGTATCACGCCTGGCATGGGAATGCAGAAGTGTCCTGGGCAAGACTTAGGCCCTTGGAGTCTAGCTTCAGTGGTTCAGGTATTTCTCTTAAGATCATCAATATGTTTTTTTCTTTTGACTTCTTGTCTTCTCTCCTCGTTCTCCCTTTTTTCTCAGTTCTTTCCAAGGATACCCTTATCAAGTGATGCTGCCCCTCCTGGGCTAAACCAGTGTCCATTTAACAGCTACCGCTCTGCATTCTGCCTGGTTCCCTTCCCTCCCTCATGCCTGATGGACCTACACTCAGCCAGAGTGGGAGTGAGACACGTGTCACCGTAGAAAATGTTAAGGAGAAAGGAATATGGAGCAACATTTCATTGCCAAAGCAGAGTTAGGGCTCTCATGTCAGGATGAGACTCATTCTATCTCTGTGACTTAACCTGCTCCTTTGAAAAAACAGAGCTAATACTGTCTCATTGCTGAGACACTGAATGTACAAATGGACAATGGCCAGCCCATCTATGAAAAAAGAACTCTGACCCACAACCTCTGCAGCAGCCAGCCCAGGAACTCAAACCACAACATCTGCAGCAAACAGCCCCAAAACTGCCAGCTTCACTATTTTTTCTCCCCACTTTCAACTCAGGACCAAGCAGATAAAGCCAAATACGCTCCCCTAACTAATCACATAGGACGCCACCCCCACTTCTAGTCAGTCCACCTCCAGCTCCCCCATGTCCACAGCCTCCAGTCAGGGCACGACTGAAGCCTTCCCTTTTTCTCCTTATAAAGCTTTCCTACTCCCCTGCCTGCCTTGGAATCTCTGTTGAAGGCAAGTGATGGTGCTGACTCCCTTGCTATAGCAAGCTCTGAATGAACAGCCTCTATTTGGGTGATCTCAGTTGGGTGGTCTTTATTCACACCTTGTGGCTATGAGACTTAAACAAAGTCGAGGGTAATCTAGGTGAAGCCAGCTGGCTGGGGGCCCTGCAGGGAGGCAACTTGGGCCCTGCCCCAGACCAGGTTTCCTTTACATTGAAATAGGTCTGGGGGCTGCCGGGAAAGGAGGGGAAATCTGCCCAGCGGGTGGTGTGTGTGTGTGTATAGAGTTTCTCTCTGAAGACACCAAGCCAGACTCTTCTTGTCAGTAAGGCCCCAAGCTTCTAGCAAGCACTTTTGTGTCCTGATATGCACGGGTCTGCTTAGCACAGAATGGGGTGGGCGTGCAGACACTGTGTGGCCCCTCCCAGTCTGCCCAGTGCATGTCAACCGCCCGTGGCACTGTGGGACAGGGCCCAGCTCTCCCTGCTTAGTCCACCCAGCAAAGACACCATCTCCGGGTGCTCCCGTCAACACTGCCCTCTTCCTGCCTTGTGGCTGGCGGGAGTGGAGGGGGTTGGGGCGTGACCCTGGATTTCCACGGACTTGGGCTGAGCTGGGTTTGAAGGCTCCTCTCACACACACCTCGGCTACTCCTCAGCCACATGGGTGCACAGGCCTCTCAATGTGCTGTTCCTCAACAGGTGTCCCTTGAGTCCCCAACTTCTGCCTCAGCACAGTCTTTTTAAAAAAAATATCCTTGAAAATTTTTCTAGTTTTAATTTTCAGAACTACTTTAGGGAAATAACTTCAGCAAGAGGACTGGACTTGAATGCAGGAGCTCTGGGTTCAGATCTGGGCTTGGCCACTTAAGGGTTAGTACTTGACAAGTTTACGGAGCACCCACTATAATACCACTCACATTGAGTCTTGAGCCCAGGACTACCACTTGAAGGTGCTCCCACTGCCCTCCCCAACTGCTCTGACCGCTCCTCTTCCTCTATTCCCTTTGGACTCAGAGCTGATGACGAGGCAAGGCCAGTTCCCTGGAACGTGGAGCAGCAAACGGCAACTCCATCCAAGCACGTTCACATGCATTTGGCTCCCTGTCTATTGCTCTTCGCTTGTTCAAGTTGGCTCAGTCTATGAACTCTGTCTTGCTCACAAACTTGAAACTTCATCCACTTTTTATCCTTTTCAAAAAACACTCTCAGCCTCAGCGTGTGCTGGTGCTCCTTGCCCTATTCCCCTCCAGCCATTACCTCTGAATGATGTGCCAAGCAAAGCAAACAGCTGGGGATGGTGAATCAGGACATCCCCACAAAGCTTAAAGAGGCTGCGAGGCCAGAAGCTGAGATGGGTCTGCAGTGTGGGGTCTGCTCAGCTGCAGCCAAATCTGCCTTAAGCAAGAGGATGCCCGAGGGGCTCTGCCGAGGCCATCACAAACACCGGGCACCATGATGCCCAACTGGCCTAACGGCAGGCATGACCCCTCCTCTGCACCTTACCCCAAAAGGGCTGTTCCAAGGAAAATGATGGCATTTCCAAGAGGGAGAGGCCGATGATAGTAAAAGTTGGGTGCGGTGCTAAGGGCTTTACACAGGTGGTTTCCTAAATGCCTTACAACAATCCCAGCTGTACGATCCTCACCCTACAGACGAAGAACCCCAGCTGGGGAGGGAGTGACCTGCCTGAGTCCACACAGACGGAGGAAGCAGAGTCTGCCCGTGGACCTGGGGGAGCATCACCCAGCATGAACTGAACACGTGTGGTGGCCTCTGCAGTGCCACAAGCTTTACAGATGCTCCCTTATGGCAAACCTTCCCAACAACTCCACAAGGTAGGCATTATTGCTCCCATTGACAGAGAATGAAACTGAGGTTCAGAAAGGTTGAGTCGCTTGCCCAAGGTCACAGAGCAGGTAACTGGCGGAGCTGGAATCTAAATCCAGGCGGGTTTGACTCCAGAGCCCCTATTCCCAACTACTATAGCATCCTTCCTTCCTTCCTACATTCATTCATTCAATAAATCTCATTGAGCAAATTTCCCACCGAGAACGTAGAATTTGGAAGGAGTTAGAGGCCGTGTGCTGTGGTGGCCACATTCCAGATGTTTGGAGACAGGCCCAGGTTACACATCCTGTCTGGTTGTCAGCGTGTGCCCTGGCATTCTGTTTGGTAAGCGAGGCCCTGTAACCAAGGATATAGAAGTGTGAGGCAGCACCGTGGACAAGAGGGGGTCAGAGGGAGGCTCCGCCTGGGTGGGGGAGGGCACAGGAAATGCGGGAGGGGTCTCCGGGAACATCAGAGCTGGTTTCCCTTGGGCCTGGGCTCTTGGGTGAGGCCCCAAGCTCAGATGCTCCCTGCGGGCCCCACTCCTGGGCCACCTGCAAGCAAGGGCTGGCTCTCCAGGTTTTTGGCTCTGCCAGTCGCCCTTTCCCTAGACACTGGCCTTTCTTCCCCCTCTAACCTGCCCCCACTCTGCCCCAAGGCCTCTTCAGTGTGGGGGTGGCCTCAGGGGCAGGAAGAGGACGAGTTCTTATGATCACTCTGAAGGGGGACAGCATGGAGCTCTTCCTCTGTCCCTCTCCTCCTCCTCTTTGCATCACCTGCCCCTCCTTCCCTTTCCTGGACCAGCAATGGTGCTGCCTGAGGCCCCTCCTGACCCACCTGGGGTTCTGGTTAGCACTGCTCAAGGGATGCTCATTTGGGGGTGTGGTAGAGCCTGTGGGTGTGGGGGCTGGAGGCTTTCGGGTTGGGTGAGTGACAGCCAGGGCTCTCAGCCAGCGACTAGGACACTCGTCCAATGTACCCTACCGCTCAAGAACTCCTGATCGGCCTGCCGCAACTCTCTCAGAACTGAGCTGCCGCCTGAGACTCACCTCCTCGACTCCCCTCTTTCCCTCTCTCCTTCACAGGAGTCAGGCTTGCATCACGGTCTCCCTGTGAAGTAAAGGCTAAAACTCTTTCTCCTTCTCTAAGGACAAATTCGATCTTAGGTTAAATTTCTAGCTCTGTTTCCACGGAAGCCAGATAAAAGTTGAATGTTAGGTGTGGTATCCAGCAAGACTGCTGGTGGTAAAAACAACCTCAGATAAACTACATCTGGGCTGGAAAGTCTCTGAATGAACTAAAACATCTGGTAGGACACCAGAGCCATAGGCTTCCCCGAGTGCGAGAACTCATAACTGGGCAGGTTCGTTCCTTGAGGGACCCTTGTGGGTTGTTTAAAAGACAGTGGCTCCTCTGGGGCTTCTAAGCCCAAGTGGCCCCACAACTACCGATGTGGGTGTCATTTCCTCACCTCCAAGCACTCACTTGAGGGAGAGGGTAAGAGACTGGCCCCTGGACTGGTGTGAGGACTCCTTCTGTGGAAGAAGCTGCTTGACGCAGCCCTGCTGCCAGGCTGAGTGTCCTGTTCTACGTCCTTCTACGTGAATCTGACGCCAGGTGTGGTCGACTGTGGTCTTATGAGTCTGAATGTCTAGTTAAGACTAAGAACCACCCCTGGTAGAGGCTGCACTTCCTCACCACAGCCCCTCTCCCACGTACTTCCAGGGTTTATCCCACTTCAATGGAAATGTGACAATCACCCAGCAGTCAAGGTGAAACCCAACCAGCCTGCCTTGCTTCGCAGTCCTGGACGCTTCCCCATTGCCATGTCTCCCTGGTTGACAATAAGGATTAAAGGGCATCTGGGTATTGATTACCAGCCCCCCTTCCTGCCACCCAATAAAAGACATGACCGAGATGTTTATAACCATTTAATGAATGTTGGGCTACAGGTGAATTTCATGATGACAGAAGCTGATGAACTACCCACCCAAACAATCACACGATTACTGGCAGTTTCCAGAAACTTAGACGTCAACCAGAAAGACTCAGTGAGGAACAGCACGACCACTCAGCCAAAGAGGTTCTTTGGGATTCTTACTTTCCTTCTTCCTTCTCCTCCTCCTCCTCCTCCCTGAGGACTTTCCCCAGGCGTATGGATGCTCAGGATGAGAGAAGGGGTGGGGGTCCCATCACACCAGTGCAAAGAGGAGCGCTGCGAACCCCACACCTCAGAAGCAGTAAGATGAAATGGAGGCACAGGCCTGGGGCAGGTCTGCTCAATAAATAAGCAATTCCTAGAAGCCACCACAGGGGGCTAGCAGGCTCAGGGACACTGAACTGGAGGAGCTGACCTCCCAAAGCCTGGCCACAGCCCACTCGCTACGTGTTACACACCAGAACATCTGCAAAAGGTCCTAGGAGGCTCTTGTTGAAGATGCAGCGCACCCACACCAGGTAGGTGGTGAAGGGCTTGATGTTCTCAGTGAAGGTGTGGTTCTGCAGGGCCAGCACGTAAGGCACGTAGGTGTTCTCTCCCTGCTCCTGCAGCCACACCTCATACTTCACCTCCCTCACCTTCAGGTACTTGAGGTTCCACGGGATCTGCCAGGAGACGGTGATGCGGGCCTCGGAGGCGCCCCGCACTGACGCCTGGCACCGCGCCTCCCGCACCTTGCCTGGGTAGAGGCCGACTGTCCACTTCTGCTTCCGTGGCCCCGGCCGGCCCTTTACCACACGCCGTATGCTTTGGATGAGGGACGGGATGTCCACCTTGGTGTCCTGGTAGATTCGGAAGAGCCATTCGGGGTTCCGGCAACAGAGATGCCGCGGGACCTCACGGCTTTGCAGGATACGGGCCTGCTCCGCCTGGTCTAGGTGGGCAATGCCCCCCTGGTCCCAGGGCCACTCAGGGTGTGTGACCGTGTTCTCTGGCATCATGTTCCGCCAGGCCACATACTGGAGGTCCATGCCAGGCAGTGTGGCCAGCGTCTTATAGGGGGTGTAGTGGTCAGGATTAACAGCATATGGGAAGAGCTCAACCACGGCTGCCCCACGGGGCAGGAAGAGGGCAGTGACCAGCTGGGCCCCATGCATGCTGACCAGCATGGAGGCATTGCCGACCAGCCGCACAACATCTGCAAAGGCATAGTCCTCCAGGGATACCGTCACTGTCTTCATCTGAAACTCCTGGGCCAGTGCCAGCAGCAGCTCTGCCTCATTCAGGATGAGTCTGTTCTGGGTGCGACTGAAGACCAGAATGTACTCCTCACCTAGGGGGGCCCCTGTGTGGCTCACATTTAGCTTTTCCATCATGAACCGTGCAAACTGCCGGATCTCGTTGCCCGAGACAAGGATATTGGCCTTTGGGCCCTGGGGCTGGACGAAGCCATACTGGTACCAGGTGGTGACCTTGGAGAGGCCCACGAAAGCATGGGAGAAGCACAGCAGCCGGCCCAGGGTCTTTAGCTGTGCCCGCAGGAGTGGCTGCTTGGGGCTGAGAAGCTTGTAGAGGTCGAAGTGTGCACCCTCACCCCAGCCCTCCATGAAGAAGAGCCTGGCCTCGTGGGCCAGGCCGGGGAACTGGCGCAGGGTATAGAAGAGAGGCAGCAGGTCATCATGGAAGACATGCATGAGGTTGTCGGGGTTGAAGCGGTTGGCAATGAGGGCCACATCAGGCACAAACACTGGCTTGGGCATGAAGCGCAGGGCGGCGGCTGGCAGCTCCACGAAGTTGAAGTACTGGGTGTTGTGGTCCTCCACGGTGGACAGGTCGAGCAGGGCCGGCTGAAAGCGCCGGGAGCCCAGGTTGGGCAGCATGACAGAGGTGTTGCCGTGGAAGAAGATGAACTCCTCAGCCTCGCTGGAGTAGCAGAGCCATTTAAAGCGGCAGATGCGGTCAGTGTGTGTGCGGCCTGTGCACACCATGTGTGTCCCACCCTCCGTCAGGATCTGCAGTGCCTTTGGGTAGTCGATCCTCAGTGCTGGGGCTGGCTCTGGGGCCTGTCGGCTGAGGGCCAGCTCCTCCTCCAGAGTGGCTGCATGCTCACGCAGCCGCACGTGCTTCCACAGGACCGCTGCCAGCACTGACACCAGGAGGGCGTTGAACACTGCTGAGAGGTGCATCCTAAGGCCACCGGGGGGCCCTAGTGAGATGAGGGCCCCTGGGAAGTGCCACAGGCCTGGTGGGCTTTACCCATCCCTGTGGGAACCCTGAGGACGGGCAAAAGCCTGCAGGAGGAGAGAAGGAAAAGGAAAAGGTGTTGGCATAGTCTGGAGTCATCTCAAGCTCCCGCCACGTGCCAGGCACTGTGCTAGGCTCTGTATGCCTGCTACAGCATTGGATCCATGCACTACCTTGCACATCTGGAGGTGTGGTAGATTAGACCGTTGTTCAAAAGTATTCACTCCCTCCCTCCACCGCTGCTTCCATGGGGGAGTATACATCCCTGCACCTTGACTTTGGGCTTGGCCACATAACTTGCTTTGGCCAATGAGATGTTAGCCAAGAGAACATAATCAGAGGCTTGAAAAGTGCTTGTGGGACTGGGCTTGCCCTCTTTGTAATTATGACATTGCCATAAGAAGAATGTGTTCAGCCTAACTCGCTGGTCCCAGGAAAAGCGAGACAGGGGTGGAGTGGAGCTGCTCCAGCCACGCCCAGCCTAGCTGTGAGTAAGCCCAGCCAGGACCATCGGAACCACAAGTCAAACCCAGCCAAGATCGGCCAACATGGAGACACCTGAGCTGAGTAAGTGCTTATTATTGTATATCACTGAAATTCTGGGGCTGTTTGTTATGAAGCATTGCTGCTGCAAAAGCTAACCAATGTAGACATCTGTGATGAGAGGCCACAGGGAAAATCTTCTTTAGGGGCCTGACATTCCTGGTACCACAAGATAAGGACAAACAAGACTGAAGGCCTGTGAGCACTGTTCCCGGGCTGTAGACCAGGAACCCAGTGTGCCCCTTCTCAGGACACATGGCATATATGCACAGGGGAGATGAGGGAACCTCTGCTCTTGCCTAAAGCTCCAGTTTAGAAATCATGCCTGCTGGCTTTTAGATTCCCACAAAAGGATGGGTAGAAACTTACCCCCTCGGTGGTCCAGTAAGAGAATTGTGTCTAAATGTCACCATTGACAAATATTTCATATATTGATGCAAAACCCCCCAAGGGTTAAACTCCCTGCCCCACATACACACACCTGCAGAGAGGCCTGCAGGCACTTGCTCCTATTTTTCTGTGTTACCAGGAAGGGTATCCACACCTGCTCTGAGGCCCAGGACTGTTCAGTTGAAGAATCTCACCCTCAGCCCTCAGAGGAGCAGCCGGGTAACACCCGGTGCCCACCTGGCCCTGCACTGGGGAGGGATCAACCTGCCCCTTTATTCCCTTGGGGCTAGCTTTTGACTCTTGGTGTCTTGCAACTTCCACCTCCTTGTGATCAAAAGAATCAAGGTGCAATCTTGCCCAGAAAGAGATGATGTCTTAGGCAAGTTCCCTCAGAAGCAGCGTCAGAGACAAGGGTTTGAGTCAAACTAATTTGAGAAATTATCCCAGGAAACACTTGTAGGAGAGTGGGGAAGTGGGACGGAGAAGAGTGAAGCCAATACAGGGGCCATTAATGAGCAGGCCACCACTTTGGGGGAGCTGGGCTATTTGCCTACCAACTCCCATCCAGCGTTAGTTGAAGGCCATCCCTGGGGGCACAATCTCTTCCAGCCTATTCTCACTCAAGGGTTGAGCATGCACACATATGCATATCCTATATAACATCCCCCAAATTTCAGGAAGCACTACCCTGACCAGAAGTAATGCACTCCGGTGTTTCATCTTCTAGTCCATTCTATTCTAAAGTTGATTAAAAAGGGGGAGGGGGGCATGGTCATCTTAATTGGTTTTACAACCTACTAACAGGGTTGGCAATTTGCTGTTTAAAAATAACTGGTCTAGACCAGAAGTTCTCAAACCTGGCTGGTTATTGGAATCCCCAGGGGCACTTGCTAAAACCTCATATTCCTAGGCACGAATCCTGGAGGTTCTGATTCAGGAGGTTTGGAGTATGGTTCAGGCATATGCATCACTTGTTCCTCTGCTTCATTTTCCCGTCTTGTGGATTATCTGAATCCCCCTTTTACTTATCTACAGTGTATTTGAGTGTATCTTTTGGTATAGACTTTCTAGTGGTTGCTCTAGGCATAATGTTATACATAGACAACTGATCACAGCCTACTGATATTGACATTTTACCTTTGGAGTAAGTAGACAGACCTAACCTCCATTTAGTTACTTTATCCTCCTCCCTTTTTAATATAATTATCTTAAATAGTGGGGACCCATACCAGACAGTGTTATAATTTTTGCTTCAACCATCAAATGTAACTTCCTCAAGAGGAAAAGGAGAGTCTATTATATTTATCAATACTTTTACTCTTTTTGTTCTTTCTTCGTCCCTGACGTTCCAGGTTTCCTTCTTATCTTTTCCTTTCTTTGAAGACTTTCCTTTAGTTATTCTCTGAGGGAAGATCTGCTGGCAACAACTTCTCTTAGTTTTCCTTCATGTGAAAATGTCTTGATTTCACCTTCATTCCTAAAGGATATGTTCACTGGGCATAGAATTTGGGGTGATGGTTGTCTTCTTTCAGCGTTTGAAAACTTACGTTGTGCTGCTTCCTTCTGGCCTCCGTGGTTCTGATGACAAATCTGCTGCACCTGAATCCCAGAGGTGACACTTCCTTCCTCTTCTGCAGCTCCTAAGAGTGTTCCTTTGTCTTCAGTTTTCAGAAGTGTGATTATGAAGTGATTTGGTGTGGATTCTTTGGGTTTATCCCGTTTGGGTTTCACTCAGTCTTGATTGTAGGTTCATGCCTTTTACCAAATTTGGGAAAATTTCAGCCACTATTTCTTTGAATACTTTTTCACCCTGACACTGCTCTCCTAGGACTCCAGTTATATTAATGCTAGATTTTTTTTTAAATTATTGTTTATAGGTCTCTGAGGCTCTGTTCAATTTTCTTCCTCATCTGTGTTCTCCGTTGCTGTTTAGATTGGGAAATTTAACCCTACCTGGTTCACATTCTTCTCTCCACCTTTCAGTCTTCTGATGTTTTATATCTAATGTCCTGTGTTTTCAGCTTTGTTAGCAGGAAGGATGGGAACACATGTGTCTACTCCATTTGGACCAGAACCTGAAATCTCACTGGCATCTGCTTTTTTACCAGGCTCCCAGGTGATTCGGAGGTACAGCCAGATCTGAGAAAAACCTAACCAAATAACTAGGCCATGTATCTCTAGAGCCCCAAAGTCTTAACTCATTCCAGCATCAACTCAAAATTATAAGTCCAAAGTCTCATCACATGGGACCTGGTGAGCTAGGGCTGCCTGGAACCTTGGGTACCCAGTGGTTTGCAGTGGTTTTACCCCTGATCCTTGGGGGCTGCCAAGGGTGGTGATGGGCAACGAGGACATGAGGCCAAGGTCTCGGGCCCCTAGCTAGCTCCAAACAGAAGCCCTTTGAGTTTTTTTATACTTAGGGTACTATAGTGGGTTGAATAGTATCCCCCCCAAATTCATGTCTACCCAGAACCGTAGAATGTGACCTTACTTGGAAATAGGATCTTTGCACATGTAAGTTAAGGATCTTGAGATGAGATCATACTGGATTAGGATGGGCCCTAAATCCTAATGAAAGTGTCCTTATAAAAGACAGAAAAGGACACAGAGAAACAGAGGAGAAGGCCACATGAAGATGAAGACAGGGACTGGAATGATGCAGCTATAAACCAAAGACCACCCAGGATTACCAAGAGCCACCAGAAGCTAAAAAGAGGCAAGGAGGGATTCTCCCCAGAGCTTTCAGAGGGAGCATAGCCCTGTCACTACTTTAACTTTAGACTCTTGGCCTCTAGAACTATGACAGAATAAATTTCTGTCATTTTAAGCCACAAATTTTGTGGTACTTGTGTTTTTTGTTGCAGCAGCCCTAGGAAGCTAACACAAGCACCATAAGAATCCATATGAAAAAGAGGTTCTTTGCTCTTAAGGAATTCCACTGCTACAAAGGTTAATAAGCAAGTCCTCATTTTATAGAGGAGACACAATTTGCCCCAAATCACAGAGCAAGTCTAAAGCACAGCCAGGATTAAAAATGGAGGCATCCTAAACTCCTTGCGCCGTGCTGCCTCCCGGAGGCGGGGGAAAGCAGCCGCTCACAAGTGGGCCTGGCTGTGCAGATTCTGCGTTCAGGGTCTAATGAAGTCAGATGGCTGCTTGTACAGCCCAGCCTTTCTGCCTTTCCATTCAGCTGCTTTGCTCCAGGGCCTGGGCCAGGTCTGCCATGGATGAGCTGCTCTGAACCCTCCTGGGCACAGCCCTGCTAAGGAGAGCGGGCCCATTCCATCCCCTGGAGCTTCCTCTGCCCCAGGAAACTCCTCTGGAGTTCTCCCCTTGCCAACACTGCCACAACCTCTGCTGCCCCTCCACGGGGGAGGGGCAAGTAGATGGAACACCTCAGTCTCAGGGAGCCCACTCTACCCATTGGTTTGACAGTTGGTTTGCTCTTTTGAAGACACCTTTAAAGGTATCACTGATCAGGGCCGCCCGGTGGCGCAGCAGTTTAGTCTGCGCTTGGCAGCCCGGGGTTCGTGGGTTTGGATCCCGGGCGCCCGCCGATGCATGGCTTGTCAGCCACTCTGTGGCGGCGTCCCATATAAAGTGGAGGAAGATGGTCATGGATGTTAGCCCAGGGCCAGTCTTCCTCAGCAAAAAGAGGAGGATTAGCAACGGATGTTAGCTCAGGGCTGGTCTTCCTCCCCAAAAAATAAAAAAATAAAAAATAAATAAAATAAAGGTATCACTGATCAAGCAGGAGCTCTCACATCACATCCTAAACCAGCCCGGCTCTGAGTTCCTGCTGCATTACTAATCATAGATGGCTCCCAGAAAAGGATGTGTGCAGTACAGAAAAACTTGAGGATAAAAAGCCAGACAGTCTCGGGTTCAAACCCCAGCTCCACAACCTACTGTGTGGACTTTCTGAACTTAGGCCCCCATCAGCAAAAATGAGGGTACAGCACCCACCTCCCAGGGTTGTGGAGAAGGTTGTATTAGTTGAACCTCATGAATGCTGATATTCAACTGCTTCTGATGTACAAAAACAGCAATTTCATGCAACTAGGTTCAACCTAAAAGGCAAAGTGTCTAGCAGAAAGGAAAAGAGAAAAACTTGAGGTACCAAGATGGTTAATAAATGGCCAAAGGGATGCACAATGAAGTCTGGCATTTTAAAACACTTTGGACACACTTGGCTGCCTTCATCTGACTCAAAGCCAAAGCTGATCAGCACGGAGGCAGGAACTGTCACTCTTCATCATAGTCATTCAGAACAAAGGATTTTAAATCTAAGCAGAAGATTCCTCCCAAAGATGGAGACTGAAACCAGACAGTGAATGCTGTCACCTGTGGCCTTGAGTCAGTCACCTGTGGCCTTGAGCAGTCAGTCACTCTCTGTTTCTTGGGCCTCCAGGTCAAGTGCATTAATAAATAAGAGAGCAGACACTGTTTCCACCCAGCATCCATGCTGCCCTTTCCTCTTCCTACTAAAATCCCAGGTTTGTCCAGATAGCCATGCCGCCCCTGGTGCCCACAGGTGCAGAGGAAGCCAAGATCTACCTCCCACCTCCAGAGGGCTGGTCAGCAGATAGCATGCATGGGGGCCACTGACTGGCCCAGTGTAACTGTCTACCTGAGCAGGACCAAGCAGCCCGAAGGGAAGGAGTCATATTCCATGTTCCCACCCACTGGAAAGAAAAGATGTTGTTCCATGGCTGCTGCCTGTCATCTGCTGATCACGAGGAAACCAGCTTGAGAGCAAAGCCAGAATGCCAAGGAGGATGTGATGGTGAGAGATACAAAGGACCCTAGACATCCCTGAGCCCTATCCCTGGACTTCCTGCTGTCAGATGATAATTTTCCTTATTGTTGAAGCTGGTTTGAGTTGGGATTCTGGTTTCTCAAAGCCAAGGACAATCTAACCGGCACAGAGGGAGAACTTCTTTGCAAAGTGTCGTGCATAACGCAAATGCAGGGGGGGCTGGTCTGTGCCCCGTTTCTGAGCTCTGTGCTCCACCCAGTGGAGCTACCTGGCATCCGTTTCCCATGACCCTTCTAACTCGGGCAAACAAAGCCCTCCCTCTAAGGGACCCTTGCGTGAGAAAGGAGAGCAAATCAAACATAGTCATCGTGGGCCAAAGAGGAGCTACAGCAGTTGTCCACACAGCTCCCGTCTGCTGGAAGGGAACGTGGACTAGGGCAACACGAGCGTCACAGCGCAGGCAGCAGGTGGGGTTCTAGTGAGCCCTGCAGGCTGTGTGGGCCAGATTCCTTCTGAGGAAGAAACGCATCCTTCTGGTCTGGCCATTTCCTGGAGCTTTCGGAGGGAACAGAAATGTCATCTCCAGGGTAGAAAGGAAGGGGGTGGGGGGCTGTCCAGGGAGCAAGATCCAAGGTGACCAGACAGTCCAGTCTAGTTGGAGGAAGAATTTGAATTCTATCCTACAGGCAACGGGGAGCAATTGAAGGTCTTTGAGCAGAGTAGTCTGGAGGTAGAAAATCCAATAACAAGTTCCCAGCCTCAGTGTCTCCCCACTCAACACGCAAGAGGAGAGCCTGGGAGTTAGAATGGGGGGCCTAGAGGAGAGGGAGTTGAGGAACCTGGAAGGTCAGCATGAAGGGGGCACAAGGAACACATTCCTTATGGCAATTTAAGTCCCAAAGTCTGCAGATGATTTAAATTTTAAATAAATTCCTGTGGACTCAAAGCCAGTTTTTTAATAGAACTCCCACTCACTCACATCCCAATGGGGCTTCTTGGTCCCAAGAGAAGAGGAAAAATTCACAGCTACCCCAATGGCTCTTGAACTTTATGTCTTTCATGCAGATTTTGAGATTGGGGATGGGAGAGGACTGTTGCTAATTAGATGCTAAGTCCTCCACCCATCATCCCTAGGGCCTGCTGGAATAGTGTTGAAAGAAGGCAGGACAAATATAGACTGGCCCACAGGGACCCTCACTGGGCACTTCAGGCTCTCGAGTTGCCCTTCCAAGGGGGAAAATGGAAAGGAAGGTTTGCTGGCGATGGACAGAACATTTCTCTAGAAATAGTGCGGTGGTTAAAGCATGGGGCCCAGAGATCTGACTTCCTGGGTTTCTGTCCAACTTTATCACTTACAAGCCTGGCAGCCTGCACCACGTCTGATGGGAATGGACGCATAAATACCCCACTCCCATCCTCCCCACGTGGGACAGCTCTGAGGCATGTTCTACACTGGCTCCCAGAGTTCCCTAATGGATCAAGCACTTGCCCATAGTGGAAATAGGCCTGATGCACGCCGTTTTTCCCTTCCCTGTCTCACTTCTCCACTCCCCGATTTGTATTCATTGGGATTGAGTGCAAATAGTCTACTTGTACTTGAATCCTTATCTCAGGATCTGCTTCTGGGGGAATGCTAATTAACATATATATTATTTATTTCACCACTGTGGAGACAGATGGAGAGCCACTCTTGCACTTTTATCTGCTGTGAAGTAGCCAAAGTGTGGTGGTGAGAAAGCCAAGTACTTGGGTGGTCAATAGCAATTATAAAGTCCTTCCAGTCTGTTTCCCACGCCCCCTGTCCTCCTCATCCCACCACCCAACACTCCCGTCTCCCCTTCCCCGTAACCGCACTGCAGCAGCCTGCATAAGCCAGCAGAATTGAAAGATCAGGCAAAATCCCCAGAAAGGTTTTCAAAAGATAACAGATGGAGGCAGAGAGTGCATTAATTGGACCCCTAGCCCTAAAAAGATAAAAGAGGCCTTTCCCCATCACCAGGTCAAAATGTTCCTGGATAATAAACTCTAGGAGGAAAATTCAAAATGGTGAAGAGTTATTGGGCCAAGGTGCTTACTAGGCAATAGATCCAGCGGCATCCCCTTTCTCCAGGCCAATTTTCAGTGCTCCTGGGGCTACCAGTGCCTGGAGAGGCTGCTAGTTTCAGTGACAACAGGGCAGTGGCAGGGAGGCAGGGGCGGTGAGAGAGAACTCAGATCGCCATCTTTGGCCTTGGAGACAGAAAGACTCTAAGCCAAGCTGCTTCCTGCTGCTGGGCTGGCTTGTCTGACTGCCTGGGCGTGCTGTCTGTTCAGTCCTGATGTTTGACCAACTGTTGAGTGCCACTCCATGCACCAACAGCCTCTCCGGGACAATGGCGACCAGGGGATAAGAACTCTTTCAGACTGAAGGCCTCCATGCCCCACTGTCACGTGGCTCTGCTGAAATGGGGAGAGAGGCCAAAATCCCAGCATCACAAGGTACCTTACTCTGCAGTGACGGGAACTCCTCGCACCCCCAAGCAACCTATCCTCCTTTGTACTTACTCTAAGAGCTCTGTATACTTTCCTAAGACATCAAGAGCTCACAAGTGAGCTGGACTTTGCCTCTCCTTCACCTGCTGTCCTTAATCCTCTCTCTCCTGGTGAATCCACTTCTGAGCAGTGGAGCTGGCTCCACCCTTGTGTGCAGATTTGGCAAGCATCGCATACCTACCAAGCTCCTGCTCTGTCCCAGTGCCGTGCTGGGTCCCTTACATGCACACACAACCTCACTCAATCCTTCCTTACCACTCTCAGCAAGATGGTTCACTTTCTCCCCATTTTCCATCCAGAGAGAGGCTCAGAGGCTGGGCCACAGGTCCACAGGCCAGGATTCGACCTCATCATTTCCAACGGGGCTCCCCCAGAGGAGTCTTGTCACGAGGCTTCTTGAACGAGGAGGAAGTAAGATGGTAGCCCTTAGAGGATTGGGCCACCGAGGATAATATATTTTGTCTCCCTCTAGTGTCCCCCTGGTTCTTGAGGATCTGCAGGTGAGCATGTAGGTCTGGTAGTCTGTGAGAAGCCAAGGAGACCACCACCCTGTAGGCTTAAAACTCCACCCAGAGCCCCCAGTGGGATGGGATCCATAGAGGACAAAGGGTCTCTGACTTGGGCCATTCCACACAGAGAAAAAGAAGTGACAGATAAATGCTTTTCCTGCTTGGACAAGTGTGATGTTGTGATTGATAATAAGAAATGTATGTCTGGTCTTCCTGTTCCTGGCACAGAGCTCCTAAAACCCTTGGAATTTCCTGAGTGATGAGAGCCATAAAAGTGTCTTTAGTTATGTTAAGGAGGTGACTTTTGGAAAGCCTCTAGGTAACCTAAGGATGTGGGCTGGTTGCCAGGGCAACCAACCATCAGATTAGAGGGTTGGAACTTTCAGTCCCACCCCCTGACTTGCGTGGAGCGACAGAAGGGCTGGAGGTTGAAAGGATCACCAATGGCCAATGATTTAATCAATCACGTCCATGTAATGAACCCTCCATGAAAACCCAAAAGGACAGAGCTCAGAGAGGTTCTGGGTTGGTGAACACATGGAGATTCGGGGAGAATGGCATGTTCTGAGCATGGAAGCTCCAGGCCCCTTCCCCATACCTTGCCCTATGCATCTCTTCCATCTGGCTGTTCCTGAGTTATATTCTTTTATAATAAACCAGTAGTCTAGTTAGTAACTAAAATGTTGCTCTGGGTTCTATGAGCCACTCTGGGAAATTAATCAAACCTGAGGAGTGGGTTGTTAGAATCTTCGACCTATAGCTGGTCAGTGAGAAGTACAGATGATAACCTGGACTTGTGATTGGTGTCTGAAGGTGGGGGGATATGAATGTGGGCCAATGGGGAAAGTGAAGCCAGGGGTGGGCCATGTGACGTGGAGACCAAATGCCCAAGTTAAAGTTCAAGCTGATGAGGATATGGCAGGAAAGTGGCCTGGTGGTACCTACTTGCGTTAGTCTGCTTGGGCTGCCATAACAAAGTACCATAGACTGGGAGTCTTAAACAACAGAAATTTATTTTCTCACAGTTCTGGAGGCTGGAAGTCCAAGATCAAGGTGTAGGCAGGTTTGGTTTCTCCTTGAGGCCACTATCCTTGTTTACAGATGGCCAGCTTCTCACTGTGTGCTCACATGACCTCTTCTCTGTGTGCCCTGGAGAGAGACAGGTCTGGTCTCTCTTCCTCTTGTTATAAGCCCACCAGTCCTATCTGATTGGGGACCCACCCTTATGACCTCACTTAACCTTAATTACCTCCTTAAAGGCCCCATCTCCAAACACAGTCTCACTGGGAGTTAGGGTTTCAACCATGAATTTGCAGAGACACAATTCAGCCCATAACACTACTCTTCTGGTTTTTTCCAGAGAAGCTAGAAATCCATTTAAAATGGGAAATGTCCTAATTTGGAACTTCTGGCAACTATTCAAATTGAGTGAAGATGACATGCAGGCTCAAGGGCTGGGGCTGCTGGCCTCTCTGCTGCTGGGGACAAACGGGCCCAAGTTTGTAAGCTCTGGTCTAAAGTGCAGCTCCCTCCTGCCAGCCTCACCAGCTGCACCCGAGCTCCCAACTGCACGGCTGCCAGAACCACTGCTTTCACCGGTCACTCCTCCAGGAGCAGGGCTGTGGAGGTGGGGGACTGCACTGCCTGCATCCAGGAGACCCAGGCTGCAGAAAACGCGGCAGGGCCCAGGCAAGACGAGGGGCGGCAATAGTGCCTAGAGAAGGTTTTATATTAATAGCATAACAATTTTACTTTTAAGGGTTGTGCAAACTTATGATTGAAAATTATAGAATTCTTTTTTGTCAGTGAAAAGTACTTTTATCCTAAATGCAGCCTGAATTACTAGTGCTGAGTTGTGGAAGCCTTTGGTCCTGCACTGACGTGTCTCACGCACGGTGAGTTAGGAAAGAGCAAACAAGTTCCAGTAACTCAAACACCTCAGAGTGATCTCCTCCCCCACTCCCTCCACTGTTGTTGCCAGAAGCAGTACATGGAACCAGTACTAGTAACGTAGTGCTTATATGTGCTCCAAAATTAGACATTAATCCAACGCTACCAATAAACCCAAACACACACGGACGGGATATCAGGTTTTCTGACAAAAGTATGTCCCCTTTGACAAAAAATCAGCCAGAGTGCTCCTTGTAAAACTTAACATTTAACTAACCAGGCATAAGAGTTCACATTCTTAGACTGAAACCTTAACATGGATAATACCTCCTTGTTTTAGTATAAAGGGCAGAGTAAAATCAAATTTGGAGACAAATCTAACTCCTATGTCAACAGCTGAAGACTGTGACATTACTACCTTATCAATAAATGGGTACTGGGGCCAGCCTGGTGGCACAGCAGTTAAGCTCACGCTTTGGCAGCCTGGGGTTCGCGGGTTCGGATCCCGGGCGCTGGCCGACGCACTGCTTGTCAGCCATGCCGTGGCGGCGTCCCATATAAAGTAGAGGAAGATGGGCATGGATGTTAGCCCAGGGCCAGTCTTTCTCAGCAAAAAGAGGAGGACTGGCAACAGATGTTTCAGCTCAGGGCTGGTCTTCCTCACAAAAAAATAAATATACAGAAAATAAATAAATGGGTATGGAACTCCTTCAAAGTGGGGGAAACACCCCAACAGAATTCCAGTCCATGTGACTCTGGCCCGACGTGGGACATCAGGCTTTGCTGAGGACAGCCTAGTCTCCAAGGCTCACAGCATAGGTGGGACAGTTGAGGAGGTGGAGGTGAGCCCAGCCTCCCACAGGCTCGCCTGCACCCTCTCACCAGTTTTCAGCCTCCCATTTACACAGAAATCTTTGGTCGCATGGCCTGCTATAGCATCATCTGGCTTTTGCTTGGCACCCACAGGTCACTTGCAAGTTAAATCTGCCTATGTCGATCCCTCTGGCATAACAGAGCAGCGCTACTGCGCACCCATGTGGTCATAAACGGGGCTGCAAACAGGGAACAGAATGGTGCGAGCCTCTGCCGTGAGGCTGCACTTCTGCAACAGTTTTTCTAGGCGAAACTGCAAATTCAAATAAAAACAATTCTTACAGGGAATGCTCAGACCGCAACGTGTATATAGATCCAGATGGGCCTTCGGGTCCAGTTTGAGAGGATGGAATTCATCAAGAGGGTCAGAAGACAACTCACTATAGGAAGCATAAAACATTCATAAAGAAGCATGAAGTGTGCACAACACAACATACAGAGGCATGACAGGAAATCGTACTGGCTGGGGCTGGGGGCACTCAGGAAAGCCACCCAGCAGGTGAGTGAGTTTTGAGCAAGGTTTTGGAGGTGTGTGGGTGGTAGTGGGGGATAAGATGAGCATCCCTGTTATGTGTCCACATGTCCCCGCTGGCCATGGCTGCTACAAACCTCTGTCCACAGCAGGCATCGCTGTGCCCAGTCCTCACATCCGCCCACCAAGCAAGCCATGAGGCCACCACATCATGGGCTCCTCTCATCCTCAGGCAGTGCTGGCCAGCCCGAAAGCCACGTGCAGCTGAATGGGCACTGCATTACAAGACAGGTAAACCCTGGAGCCCAGGCTGCAGGGTAGGTGGGCAGTACCAGGAGAAGGCAGGAGGATGAAGCTGCCAGGACACCTGGGTTTCACCAGTGGAGCCCCTTGGGCTCAGGTGACCACTTGCAAAGCCCTCTGCAGGGTGAAGCCGTGCAGTGTCCAGGTCACGAACAGTCCCTGCTAGACACCCAGGAAGTCTGGAGTCCAACATCAGCAAGTGGAGGGAGGTGACAGGCCTTGCTTGGTTTTCCTTTGGCCTCCTCAGCATGGTGTCAACTTCAACTCCTTCCTTTCCTAATAATAATAATAATAATATCAGAGCTAACATCCACCGACCAATCACTAGGTGCTGGTTCTCCACTTCACAAGAGGATCTTCATTTCATAGATGGTAAAACCAAAGCACAGAGAGGTTAGAAACCTACCCAAGGTTACACAGGAAGCAGCAATGAGACTGTAAACCAGGCAGGCTAGCTCCAGTATCTGTCATCTCCGTTATCTGTTTTTTCTCCCATTTATATGGAAATCATCCCAGATTTACAAAAAAAAATGTATGTATAGTACAGAGAACTCTCCTGCATTCTTCCCCAGATTCCCCAGATTTGACACATTCATCATTCTCTCTCTTTTTTCTGAACCATTTAAAAGTAAGTTGGAGATCTCTTGCCCCTTCAGCCCTGAACACTTCTGCATGTATTTCCTAAGAATGAGAACATTCCCTTACATAACACAAACTCAGGAAATTAATAGTGATCCTGTTATTAATCCATGGTCTCTATTCTGTGGTCCAGAACCGAATCCAGGACGAAGCATGGCATCCATTTATCATGTCTCTCTGGTCTCCTCCCATCTGGGGCAGCTTCCCAGCCTTTCCTTGACTTTCATGACCCTGACAATTTCTAAGACTCAGGGTCAGTTATTTTCTAGTATGTTCCTCAGTTTGGGCCTGTCTGATGTTTCCTCATGATTAGACTCAGGTTATGCGCCTTTGTCAGGAATGGGAGCCACCAGACTCCACCACTGATAGGACCCTACTCTATGCGAGTCTTTTTGGGATACTCACCGTGGGGGAGGATCAGGAAGGACCAAGAAACCCCACCCTGTGTAGGATGCTTGAAGGAGTAGGGCCACTTCCCTGGAAAAGAAGCCCCTGGACCCTGGGCATTCTTTAAACACCCGAGAGGCTGTGCAGCAAGAGTGAAGTGGCTCCAGAGGGGTGGGATGCAACTCTGACCGGACACACGTGCACGATGGTGACACATGCAATCCAGGTACCCCGGCAGAGTCCATAAGGACTTTGGGTACATGTAATTTCCAGCAGCTGGGTGCCACTCTGCACCTAGCACAGCTGGGTGGGCTGTTCCAGGGCCCTGAAGTAAGGCTAGCAGAAAGAAGTCACCAGGAGGGGGATTTCAGCGTGGTAGTTAGGAAGAGGACTTCTCTAAGGGTTAGAGCGGTGTGAACATGGAGGGATCAGCTACTCTGTAGCTGTGAGCCCCTGCCTGGAAGTCGTCCAACAACATCCACCGGTGAGGGCTACTCCACAGGTGGGGAGGGGGCTGGTCATGGTGGCCTCCAAAGCAGGACTCACACCCAGTAACAGCATCGCCTGGGATATTAGAAATGCAGACTCTCAGGCCCCCTCCAGAACTGCCAAACCATAATCTTCTCAGAAAAAGAGGATGCTGGCCTCTAGGCAGGGGTGGGGGGTAATGATACCACCATCTTACTTTACTGGGCACCTACTATGTCCCAGGCACTGTCCTACATCCTTTTCCTGCCGTTTTTCATTTAAGCCTCATAAAAGCCCTCTAATGCAGGTACTAGTATTATCACCATTTTCTTTTAATATGAAAAAACCCAAGGCTTAGTAGGGTTAAGTACCTTGCTCTAGGTCTTACAGCTCAAGCAGGGGCACCAGGATTCGAACCCATGTCTGACCCCAGAGGTCTCATTCTCAAGCACTGTGCTCATCTGCCATAAGAACTGGGGGAAAATCAGTGACAGAGAAGCAGGGTAGACGTCAGAGCAATGGATTTTTATCACTCAAGAGCAGAGCAGGTGTGGATGGCTCTGGAAACGCAGACCCACAGGCCCTCAACTGTAACTTAGCAACCCAAGGCTTCTCTTACGTAATTACTCCCCACCCGGGTGGCGGAGAGATACCCGGCGGTGGCAGGTGGCTCAGGGAACAGTGGCCATTCTCTCTCCCCAAGGAAAGTCTGGGTAGCACACTGTGGTGATAATTACCCACCTGCCCTGGTGCTGTGCTGAGAAGGTGAAGCCACCAATTTAGAATTACAAAACCATTGCTTTTTAGAGCTAAAAGAGCCCTCAGAAATGATCTGCTCCAACTCTTCGTTTTATAAAGAAGCCTTGAGAAGCAGTGTGAGCGCACAGGCAGCCCAGATTAAAACAGCAGCCTGCTGGCTCAGGCCAGGGCTCCTTCCCCTCACACCCATGGCCCCCGTGGCCCTCCTCCCAAAAGTAGAGTTCTGGCCCAGAGAGGAAGCATGCAGTCCTGGGACTCTTCCCAGCCCCTAAACAAGGCCATTTCTTCTCATAACCAAGATCCCCAGGTCTCATCCAGACTCTGACCTCCCCCAGCCCTGAGATCCAGTGATGAGAGCCTCCAGGGGCCACAGGGTTTGTTTCGGCTGCCTCTTCCTAACACTTCATCCCCAGACTCACCCAGTGGATGCCCTCCTCCAGCCTCTTCCAACCTCAGACATGGGCAGGAAACTCATGCAGCCAGGCTGCAGGTCCTGCCTTTTCCCAAGTGGTGCAAGACGACCCCTGGCTGTAACATCGGAGGCTGCCCAGGGTCACAACTGGGTTTCAACAGCTGTGAAGACTACAGGCAGCAGAGTAGAATTAAACGGCACCAGTTCTGGAGCGGAGACACCAGGATGTGAGCTTCTGACCTGTCACTTAGCAGCTACATGCTCCTAGACCGATTCTTTTTTTTGACAAACAAAAAGCTGTACACACTTAATGTATACAACCTGATGAGTTTGGAGATAAGTACACACCTGTGAAACCATCACCATAATCTATGCCATAAACCTGTCCATCACCTCCAAAAGTTTTCTCCCGCCCTCTTATTTATTATTTTTTTGTGATATAACACAACATAAGATCTACCCTCTTAGCAAATTTTTAAGTATATAATATTTAAGTATTGTTAACTATAGGCACTATCCTGTACAGCAGACCTCTAGGACTTCGTCATCTTTTATACCTGAAACTTTGTACTCTGATTAATACCTCCGCATTACCCCTCCCCAAGCCCTGGCAACCACCATTCCATTCTCTGCTTCTATGAGTCTGACTATTTTAGATTCATCATTTAAGAGATATCATGTAGCACTCGTCCTTCTGTGTCTGCCTGGGCCAGTCTTAACCCCTGCAAACCTCCATTTCCTGGTCTGAAAAACAGACACAGTTATACCTACTCCCAGGATGGTTTTGTTAATTCAATGAGACAACACAGGCAAACCTCAGTGCCTGACAATTAGTTTTATAATATTATTCATCATATTAATGATAAAACAACTCTCATTCACCGGCTTTTAGCCCTGTGCCAGCCACAACGCTAAGTGTTTTACATGAATTATCTTATTTATTCCCGCCTACAAATCTAAAACAGGTGTTAGCAATCCCATTTCACATTTGAGGAACTATGCTCAGAGTTAAGTGAATTACCCAGTGTCGCAAAGCTATTAAGCAGTGGGGCTGGGATTTGAACCCATGTCTGACTCCAAAGCCTGTGATGACATTTGTGGGTTCTGCCTTTCACATTCATTATTTCATCCAATTTAAAAAACCTATCAGGTGATGGGTGGGTCCTGGGGGAGAGTATCTACTGACAACCAAACTGAGAGTGACGAGGATCCTTGGGGAATGGAGTGTTTGATAATTTAATTTTCCAGTTAGCTCAATACTCACTAGAAGCCTCTGTTAATTGTTAAATATTTTCTAAAGCAAGGCTCAGAGCAAGAACTTGCCAACCAGAAGTCCGGTTCAAAAAAAGCTGCATCTGCTCTGATACCCCACCACGTCAGGGCCACCATGATGCTCATATGGCCAAGGTGTGTGGGAACCCAGCCACCAGCACCAACACCCATCCTCCTCTTTGCTGAGGATCTCCACTCTCCACTTTTCCTTGCCCTCGGGGGCCCAAGGCTCAGGAACTGATGGGCTGGGAAAGAAGGGGACCTGTGTTCTTTCCTGGCTCTGCCACCAACTGGGACTCAGATTCCTCATCTGTAATGTGAAAGGATGAACTGAAAGATCTCCAAGATCCATTAGAGCCAGAGAGGGCAGCTAGTTCCAGTACAAAGAGGGACGTGGGTTCCAATCTCACCTCTTAACATATTCTGGCATTAGCGACCCCAAGTGCTAACGTGTGCTGAACACTCACTCTGTGTACCAGACCCTGGGCTGAGGACTTGTATGGCACTGTTTCATTTAATCCTCACAGCAACCTTGTGATGAATGTACTTTTATTCCCATTTTGCAGAGGAAGAAATAGAGGTTCAGAGAGGATAAATGATTTGCTTAATGGCACACAGCTAGTAAACAAAAGCCAGGATTTGAATGTTCCACACATGGAACAGTAAACATTTGGTGAATGAGCCCTGTTCTGTTTGTGCTCTTAGCCACTGAGTCTTATCAAGCTTCCCCCATAACCCTTTCCATGCCGGACCTCACTTCCCTCAAGAGTAGGCTTTGCGAGTTGGCTGGCATAAAATAAGCAGACCCTGGGCGCGCGCTACCAGGTGCAGGACTCTGGCCTGAGGACCCCACACCTTGGCAGAGGATTCCCATCAGTGACCGGGAGACGGGTTCCTACACACATGCATGGGGTCGGAAGTCCACTGGGTCCCTCCTTTAGAAGCTATCTGGGCACTGGCAAACAGGTCGTGGCAGGCTCCCATCAGCAGACACACAGTAGGTGTCCTATAGAGCCCCAAAAAGCCCAGGGATCAGCTGCACGCCTGCCCAGGTACTGCCTTCAAACAGAGCTCGGGAGGCCCAGGCCCCCTCCGTGCACCTCGCCTGGCTCCCCTCCACCCGCGCCTTCTGCGCACCATCACCTCCAAGCAAAAGGGCGTGGGGACCCGCTGCCAGTGCTTGCCCCGAAGTAAGGGCTCCAGCAGGTACGCCCGGGGACGCCGCCCGGGCCCGCGGCACAGAGACCCCGAGGGTCCACCTCCCCTCACTCCTGCCACTCCCTGTGCCTCCTTCAGTTCGCATCACACGTCATTCCTCCGTCCTACAAACTCCCCTCCAACCCCCTTCACCCTAGGGCCCGGCGTCCCCGTTGTCCGCTCCCGGGGGAGGTCCGAGAGCTCATCGCTCAACTCCAAAACCAGCTGGGTCGCGGAGCCCTCGCCAGCCCCGAGCGCGCACGTCTCACCTGCAGCCCGGACTCAGCCGGGCTGAAGCCACCTCCACCAACGAGTCCAGGTGGTCACTCCGCCGCGCCGTCTTAGCCCGAACCCGCCGCCGCCCCCGCCGCCCCCGCCGCCCCCGCCGCCCGCTCTGAGCTCGGGAGGCCCAGGCAAGGAGCGCAAGCTCCGCCGCGCCGTCCCGTCCGCAGCCGCCGGGCTAGCGGGTGCCCGCCGTGCGCCTGCCCGGCAGGTGAGCCCGGCGCGACAAGCTGTGCGCGTGCGCAGGCTCGCGAGTTTAGCTGCCCCAGTCCTCGGCCAGAACCACCCTCCTTGTCTCGCGGAATTCTGGGAATTGTAGTTTGCGTCCGAAAAGATTCACGCCCTTCACCCCGCGGGATCCTGGGAGTTGTAGTTTGCTCCCCGAGAGGCTGTTTTACCTGGTGTTAAGTTTATACAATTATGGGAGTCCTGATAATAAATTTAAATGTAAGTTAAACCCACAACCAGATGTTATTTATAAAGTTAAAGTAAGTAATACGTTCATGTGCTGTTAAAAAAATATAATACTACCGGGGACTTAAATACAATAGCACCATTCCTCCACTGCACCACTCCAATACCCCCAACCTCACCGTATTCCACCCAGACGGTCCAGCTCCTCAAGGGCAACCACTCCCAACTCTTCTGGCTACTGCGCCTGGCACTTATTGCCTACTCTCAAAGTATACATATGCCCTATTTCTTGATTAATGAATTTTAGACCTCTTGACTTTTTGCTGAGATAGATGAGAATTTCACTCATTTAGATGTGCACGCACCAGGACTACCTGCGCCCATATTGAGTTATGAGATAACATTTCTGTCTATCGAATTGGAAAAACCCTGTCTTTCATTTGTAATTATTTTAAATGGTAATGCCCAAGTGTCAAGGCAGTGAGTTGGTAAATTTATGGAGGGCAATTTGACAATACAGTCAAAACCTTTAAAAACATGCAGGCCTCTAACCAAGAAATTCTAATAATCGTGGATGAGTGCAAAGGCTGAACAGTCTTGTTTATAATGATAATAAATTAAAAGGCTGGAGTGGCTATATTAATTTCAGACAAAATAGAATCAAGACAAAGGAAAATTACCAGGGATAAAAAGGGTTATTATGTAATGATAAAAGGGTCAATTCACCAAAAAGATATAAATAATCTTAAATGTGGGTGTACCTAACAATAAACCCTCAAAATAAATGAATCACACACTGATAGAACTAAAGTAGAAATGGACAAATCTGCAATTGTGATTGGAGACTTCAACATCCCTCTTTCCACAACTGATAGAACAACTAGACAGAAAGTCAGCAAGGATATAGAAGAACTCACCAATATCCAAAACCAAGAGGATCTAATCAACGTTTACAGAACACTTTACTGAACAACACAAAATACACATCCTTTTCAAGCACCCACAGTATACATATGTATGTGTGTTGGGGGTGGGGGGAGATCAGCCCTGAGCTAACATCTGTTGCCAATCCTCCTCTTTTTGCTGAGGAAGATTGGCCCTGGGCTAACATCTGTGCCCATCTTTCTCTACTTTATATGGGATGCCGCCACAGCATGGCTTGACAAGAGGTGTGTCTGTCTATGCCTGGGATCCGAACCTGCAAACCCTGGGCTGTCAGAAGCTGAGTGCGCGAACTTAACCGCTATGCAACGGGGCTGCCCCCCCCCCCAGTGTATATATTTTAAAATAAACTGTAACCTGGGCCATAAATTTAAAAATTAGCAAAAGACATGAATAGATATTTTACTGAAGAGCATTTTCACATAGCAAATAAACACATAAAAAGATGTTCAACATCACTAGCCGTTAGGGAAATGTAAATTAAGACCATGATGTGGATCTCATCTACACACCTATAAGAATGGCTAAATTAAAAAATAATGGCAATACCAAATGCTGGTGAGTGTGCAGAGAACTGGATCTCTCACACATTGCTGGTAGAAATAGCTTGGTAGTTTCTTAAAAAAACTAAACATACACTTACCGTATGACCTATCAATTGCACCCCTGGGCATTTACCCCAGAGAAATAAAAACTCATGTCCAAACAAAAACTTGTACCAATTGTTCACAGCTGCTTTATTTGTAATAGCCCCAACATAGAAACAAACAAAATGTCCCTCAGTAGATGAATGGTTATATGCACTGTAGCACATCCCTATCATAGACTACTATTCAGTAATAAAAAGGAATGGACAATTGATACATGCAACAACTTGGATGAATCTCAAAGGCATTATGCTGAGTGAAAATAAGTCTATCACAAAGGGTTACACACTATAGGATTCCATTTATGTAACATTCATGAAAGGACATAACTATAGAGATGGAGAACAGATCAGTGGTTGTCAGGAACTATGGATAGGGTAGTGGGGGAAGTGGTGAGTGTGAGTATATAGGGGTAGCAAGTGGGAGATCTTTGAGGTGATGAAATACAGTCTTGTGCCCCCTAACATTTCAGTCAAAAACAGACTGCATATATGATGGTGGTCCCATAAGATTAGTACCATATAGCCTAGGTGTGTAGGCTACACCATCAAGGTTTGTGTTAGTACACTCTATGATGTTCGCACAATGATGAAATCACCTAAGGATGCATTTCTCAGAACATATCTCAGTGTTAAGCAAAGCATGACTGTAGTTCTCTATCTTGAATGTAGTGGTGGTTATATGACTCTACACATGTGATGAAATGATGTAGAACTCTACATAACTTTATGCCAATGTCAAATACCTGGTTTTGAGATTGTACTACAGTTGTGTAAGATGTAATCTTTGGGGGAAACTGAATGAAGAGTTTCCACGGAACCTCTCTGCACTCTCTTTGCAACTTCTTGTGAATCTATAGTTATTTCAAAATAAAAATTTTTTTAAAAAAGGAAACAAAAACTTGGAAATTCCTTAATTCCTCAGCCATACAGGATTGATTAAATAAAATCATGGACCATCTAAGAAATCAGTAAAAGGATGTTGCAAAAAAATATTTACTTAATGCTGTGGAAGATATTTCACACTTAATGAAAAAAGCACCAAAACATTCAATATGATCCCTTTTTAAAATGACTATATTTGTGCATAGAAAAGAGTCCAGAAGGATATGGGCATACACCCTGTGTGGTGAGATTATAGGTGATTTTAATTTTCGTCTTGTTGATTACCTATATATATTTTTTCTGCAATGAACATGCATTGCTTTGTGATTTTAAATTTGTTGTTTTAGTTTTAACAATCTCCTAGGTTGAGTTTATGGTTCTCCACAAGAACACCTGTGGTGGTCAGCTGTTGGAAAGAGGCAACAAGCAGCCCCAGAGAGGAGCCCATATTGGAGGTGGGAGCGGATTGGGTTCTGGTGAAAGCAGAGTCTTCTGGTTGGGATCCCAAAGGACACGGCCTGTGGGTTCCCTAGGATCCAGTTTGCAGACAATGATGTTTCCTCTTATGAGTCCATCATGTTTTAAAAACTATTTTGGCACTGGAGCAGCAGGCAGTGCCTTATTTGCTTATAGGAAGCTTTAATAGACTGGGAAAAACAAGTGCTTTCCTTTTAGTGGATATCCAAGATGGGCTGAGTAGCTGGCTTTTTGAGGTCTTGCCCAATACTTTCAATGAACCAATGATATTTGTGCAGTACCAAGCTGGGTTTGGCATTCCTCAAGGCTGAGCCTCTCCCTTTCTCTGGGGTCCCATTCCCTTTCTATTTCTCTGTGTGGATGACTCCCAAATTCACATCTCTAGCCATGAGTTCCAGATCCACATTCCAGATCAAGTAGCTTGGGGCACATGTCTACCTGGCTGGCCGGCCAGCATCTTAAAATCTATGTGATAAACATGATGATGATGGTAACAATGGGGATGGTTTTAAAATATATCTGCAAATTATTTTGCTCTCTTTCCTTCAAAAGGTGGAGTTGAATTCCCTTTCCCTTGAATGACTTAGTGACTCACTTGGCGTAACTTAATGACTCACTTCCAATAAATAGAATGTGTCAGGAGTCGTGCTACATGACTTCTGAAACAAGGTCATAAAAATGATACAACTTCTACACCTCTCTCTCTCTTTCTCAGTGTGTGTGTGTGTGTGTGTGTGTATGTGTGTGTGTGGTTGCCTTTGGAACATAGCCACCATGTTGTGAGGAAGCTCAGGCCTCATGGAAAGGACATGCATGGATGCATTCGTTTGCTAGGGCTGCCATAACAAAATACCACAGGCTGAGCGGCTTAACTAGTAGAAACTTATTTTCTCACATTTCTGAGGGCTGGAAGTTCAAGATCAAGGTGATGGCAGGTTTGGTTTCTTCTGAGGCCTCTCTCCTTGGCTCACAAATGGCTGCCTTCTCACTGTGTTCTCCTGTGGCCTTTTCTCTGTGCACAAGCATCCTTGGCATCTCTTCCTCTTCTTATAAGGACACCAGTCAGTTTGGATTAGGGCCCACCCTAAGGGCCTCATTTTGATTTAATTACCTCTTAAAGGCCTTATCTCCAAATACGATCTCATTCTGAGATACTGCGAGCTAAGGCTTCAATATATGAATTAAGGGGGTCACAATCCATTCCGTTACAATGGGTAGACCAGCCAACAGCCCAGCTAAGGCCTTCTGCTGACAACCAGTAGCAATCGCCTGACCTGTGAGTGAATGAGCCCTCAGGTGATTCCAGCCTCCAGCCTTCAAGCTGCCTCAGCTGATGCCCCAGGCATCATAGAGCAGAGATAAGCGATTCCTGCTCTGCCTTGTTTAAATTTTTGACCCACAGAAACCAAAATAAAGAATAAATGATTTTTGTTATTTTCGAGCCAGTGAGTTTTGGAATATGGTTATGTAGCATTAGAAAATTAATACCCCCCTGTAGTAGTTATCTAATGCTGCATGACAAGTCACCCCAAATGTAGTGGTTTAAAACAACAATAATCATGTATTATACCTCACAGTTTCTTCGGGTCCAGAATCTGGAAGTGCCTTGGCTGATTGGTTCCTGCTCAAGGTTTTTCCTCTCAGTGAGATGTCGGCTGAGGCTGTAGTCAGCTGAAAGCTTGACGGAAACTGGAGGGTCTGCCTCCAAGGGGGCTGGCTCCCGGGGCTGCAAAGTTTGTTCCTCTTCACGTGGGCCTCTCTGTGCAGCCTTGCGTGTCCTCACGGCAGGGCAGTTTGCTTCCCCCCAGAGCGAATGATCCAAGAGACCAAGCGGAAGCTGAGAAGGGACCAAAGCGGAAGAATACGTTTGTGACCTGGCTTCAGAGGTCTCAGAAGCACACACACTGTCCCCTCTGCAGTATTCTGTTGTTCACATGGGTGGGCACTGATTCAGCATGGGAGGGGACCACGCAAGGGTGTGAACACCAAGAGACAAGGTCTTTGAAGACCTTCTTGGAGGCTGGTTACCACAAGGACAATGAAAGATACTATCTGTACAGTACCTTACATTCTTGGCTTTAGATAGACACGATCCCATTTAATTCTCACTACAGCCTTACACAGTAGATTATTTTTGTTCCCAGTTTACAGATGAGAAAACTGAAGCTAAGAGCCATTCACTATCTCGTCCAAGGCCATGTAGCAAGCAGATGGAGGAAGGAGATGGAACTCGGGTTTGTGTGACTCCATACCAGCCTCTCCCTTCTCTCTCAGGGGCTTGAAACCTCCAAGCCATGTTACCCTCTTCTGCTTCCTCGCCCTCCTCACTGACAGTCGTGTAAACTCCTGAAGTGTTTATCCTCCCTCTCATCCTCTCCCAACCTTGCTTCTGCTGTCCTGATTCATGGTGGTCCTATATGTATTAGCTATTTAAAAATATATATAAGATAAAAAAAGTATGTGTTTGTTAAATTAATGAAGAAACTCTAGCAACTTGTTATAATTCTACTCAGTTTGAAACCCATGCATCTACTGGATCTTTAAAAGAATCCTCAGACTCAACACAAATGGAGAAACAGGAAGCCAGATAATCTCACTGGAATCTGTGCCAGGATCAGAAAACTAGGCCAGGGCAAGGCCGGGGAGAGCTGGATTAAGAGAAGAGGTAGAGAAGGAGACCCCCTCCACCCAGCCGTTAATCCAGGGCTGGCTTCTCAGATATGGCAACAAAAGGAGGTTTTGAAGGGCTTTAAAAACAGGCTTTCTAAAATTTAATAATTGCTTTTGAGAAAATATAATTTTTGTAAACCTTCCCTGTTGTGTGTTTTTAATTCGAGGTCATATTTGCCCAGATCCCTGATGGCCCGATAGGCAGTTTTGCCAGCATTTGAGCTTACCCAGTCTGTTTGCCATGGGGACACTCCGCTTCCTTCCCATGAGCAGGAGGCGGAATCGGGGCTTTGGGAAGCCGCCTCCCCACCCCCCCGCCATACATTGACTTGTATAGATAATCAAATGCTACCTAGGAAGGAGGATAATTGTAAAAGACACATTCATTTCCTGAAACTGAAGCTTAAATGATTGCAATGCCTTTAATAAACTTTAAGTTTTGGAAGAAAACATGTATAATTTGTATAATTCACAATCACCCCATTCTTTCATTTTCTTACCCCCAGCGCTGCCTTTTTCCTTTTGCTCCTGCCAATGATTGTTATTTGAATTGCCCTGCCCATGCAGGCCTGAGGAAGAAGATTTTATTCTGAACGTGAGAGGGGAGGACGACACAACCTCCAGTGGCAAATGCTCAGTTACATTGAAAAGAAAGTGTGTTTGGTACACACACTGGGAAATATGTGACTGCGAACCCCATGAACTGGCCTCCCTACGCCCTGCAGGACTGTCCTGGGTCACTTGCTGGACTGTCTCTGGTGGTTCATTTACTCAAATAGATGCAGCTACCCCTCCATGTGGCTGCTTCTGAAATTTCCAACTCAGTAATTTACTTCACTTTCTCCAGCCCCACATCTTGAATTTCTTGGAGGATAATTTCACTGGAAACTTAATGGTCAACAATTGCATACATTGTAATACCTAATGTTGGTAAGAGTATGAGGGGAAAGGTGCTGTCATACATTATAGGTGAGAATGTAAATCAGTGCAGATCAGTCAGGGACTACATTGGGCTGTTAGCAACAGATGCCACTTGAGGTAGCTTAGAACAATTAGGACTTTGTTTGCTTATGTCTGAGAAACAGCCCAGAGCTGTTTGAAAACTCTAAGAGGGCTTTCAAGGACCCAGATTCATTTGGCCTTCCTGCTTCCTCATCCCTAGTGCACAGAGTCCATCCTCAAGGTCACAATAAGGCTGCTGTAGCTCCTGCCATCACAACAGGAACCCATATAGGAAGAAGACGAAGGACTGGAAGCAAGAGACTTTCGTAGAAGTCTCATTCAAAACTTCTGCTTACATCTCATTGGCCATCCATGTCTGCAGGGGAGGTCCAGAAATGCAGCTTCTTGATTACTCAGAGTAAGGGAGAATGGATATTGGGTAGATTATAGCACTCTTTGCCATGAGGTGCAGCCTTTTTGGAGAACAATTCAGAAAGAGCTGTCAAAATTAAAAAATTTAAATGCACTTACCTCTTGACTTAGGTTCCCTGCTAGGAATTTATCCCGGAGAAGCGTTCTCACATATATGCATATGCTTACACACTACAAGCCGTTATTGCAGGAGGAAAGGGCTCACGGAAACACATTTTCACTGAGTGCAATGTCCCAGTAAATGTCAGGCCATGACTCATCAGATTAGCAACTTCTCTTCCCGAGGAAAAGGTGGGTATAGACCCACCTATAGGGAGCAGAAGCGTGGGTGGAGGTTCCCGTCTCTAAACCAAAGCACAAAAGTAGGGAGAGGAGCATAAATGTGTCCCCTGTAGCCCCCCAAAAGTAAGCACTCAACAGGGAGTAAGAGGATAGGCAGGTCCTCTCTGAGATTGAAGAGGGCTGCTCAAGGGACTGTAAATAAATATCTTCCTTTTGTACTTTTCTGGGTGGAAGAAGCAGGAGAGGCAGGGCCCAGAATGTGACTGTTAACACTCAAGACTCTTGAAGACAATCGAGTCCACCCTTCATCTTCAGAGGAGGAAGCCGAGCCCTGAGAGGAGAAGGGGCAGTGGTGATGGAAAGTTCCTGGGTCTGCTTGTTGGTGGTTGTCTGCCTTACAACAGATTCTCAGACACTTCAAGGCCATCACAGTTACCCTGTTGACAGCAGTCGTCTCTGAGCGTCACAGTCCATACTTAGAAGGGCGGCCAGAGGCACTCAGTTGGCATTTCACGAGTGGGGGCTGCTCAGTCCTCCAGAACCTCGGGCTGAGTCTTGAGGGGCCCCGGTGGTCTGTCTGTAAAGACACGGCACAAAGAGCTCAAAGCAAATGGCGGCCCCATTCACCAAAGTCTCTCTGTAAGTGACAATCTGAAAAGACCCCTGGGAAGAGAACTGGAGATCTGCATGGGATCAGCCCCATCTATGGGGAGGAACAAGGCCTGAGTTATCATCCAACTACAGCTTTGTACTTTCTCCAGATTAATGAGGCATTTGGAGAAGAAGGGCTCAAAGTTGTGATGTTATAGAGATGGTGGAAACAATCATTTTTATAGCCCTGACTGTTCAAATAGCCACAGTGGAGGGAAATTTTCCTTTGAGAGCCATCCTAGGGAAGTGCTTTATAGTTTGCACTGTGCTATGCACTAGTGGCAGGGAACGCAGGTACTGACTGTGACTGGTGCCCCTCCACCCTCCCCTCTCCCCATGAAAACATCAAAGGCCTCAGCAGGTGGGGGAGAGCATCACCACCTGAGACATCTTTCCATCTTTCCTTTTCTACCTGACTCTCAAGCAGCACCTACCCTGACTTCTCGCTCCCCTACCCCAGATCCTGGCTCTGGAGTCCCTTCCAGCTGAGGGATGCATTCTGTGTGGAAGCAGGCATGGTTTGGAAGCCCTTTGGCGTGTGTTGCTACGAGAAATTTCAGCAACTTGGAAGAGGCAGAGCTGGGTGAAATCCCAACACAGATGGCGCTGTCCGATTGGAACCTGGGGGTCTTTCCCCCGGTGGTCTTGGGACAGCACTGTGAGGTTGTCCTGGGTCTACTCTGTCCATGTGAAAGAGCTTGGTGGCTTCTCCACTTCCCTGGCCTCATCCATTCATGCCACAGACATTGTCCAAACACCGCACCTGTGCTGGACACTGCGCTGAACACTGCGGATAAAAATAAAGCAGGCCTGGGTAGGCATGGCCAACGAGCCAGGGCTTGTCCCTAGTAGAGCCATGACCTGGAAAAGTTCCACTGCAAAAGGTGGGAGAGGCATTCAGAAAGACTCCAACAGAACTTAAGAATGATGCCCTGAACAGAATATGTGGTGAAGGAGAAGGGAAGATTGGGTGTAGAGAAGGCAATAAAGGCAGAACAGTGGACATTTCTTGTTTTAACCCACCCAGCATCCGTTCTCCCTGTGGATGTGCTCCCTGGAGTTCTTATGGAAAGCCATCCTTCTACCTCAGTCCATGTGGTTTGAGTAGGCGGGCTTGTCCCCAGTGCCAGGAGTGGGACATGACCGAGTTATGGAAAATCATAGCCATCATACCCCCTGATCACAGGATTTGGTTCAGAAGTGGGCATGGAGCCTCAATTCCAGGACTTGTGTTGTATCTCCTGGGAAAGAGAAGACCTTTTCTCTGGGTCATTAAAGGTGTGAGCCTGGATATGCCAAGAGGCACCTTAAGGTGAGAACCTACTGGAGAATAAAAGAATGGAATAAAGAGATGAGGAGAAAAATGAAGGAAAGTAAGAGTGAAAGACCACCTGAGCCCCTGTATCCAGCCAGACCTGGAGCTAAAAATCCTGGGCTTTTCAGAAACATGAATCAATCAATCAACTCTCCTTTTTTCTTTTTGCTTGAGCCAGTTTGAGTAAGTTTTCTATCACTATTAGGAATGAATCAAACTGATAAAGATAGGTATCAGGAAAGGACAGAAAGGCGCTTTCTCCCCTTTCCTATCTTTAAGTTCTCAAAAGATAAAATGCTGCCTTCAAAGGGCTCTGGGGAGCAAAGAACACAGCCAAGGGTGTGATTGGGGCAGTAGTGTTGCTGGTAGTCTCTGAAAGAACCAGGAGGGACCCCACAGCTGAAGAACAAGAGAAGGTGAGATTGGAGATTGGAGAGCCACACTGGAGCGTGCAGCAAAGGCCAGGAAGCCAGCTCAGAGAGACTCCAACTTGGCAATGCTCACAGGGAGGGTGAGGGGCCCTCCTACTGGGAATGGGCAGCACAGAGACTTGTCCCCTTTCCATATGCTTTTTGCTGGCTTGGAGTTTATCATGTGCTCTTTCCTGGTACTTTGTTTTGGCTTCATGGCTAAACTGGGGTTGTTGTAAGACAACAGTTGAAGTTCAGGCTTTGAAATCAGACAGATCTGACCAAGAACCTTGATTCTCTGTGTGCCGTTTTTAAATCTCAGATTATTCACTCGGAAAATGGAAATAATGAGACTGTGCAAGCATGATGACACAGACGTCAGCTGGGGGCTCCCTGCCCCCTTGAGAATCGGGGAAAATTATCTTGATCCTTGAGTCCCCTGGCTGATTGGTCACAAGGCCACCCTGGACTTCAGTGGGTTCCAGGGACTCCATCCTCATGGTTGCTATTATGAATCAGTCCAAGCTGGAAACTTTGCCCCTTCACTAGTTTTCCTCAAAACATCTCATGTAAAGCATTTGCGAGCACGAGAGAGGAACAGACTCTACTGAAGAAGTAGCGCTGAGAGTTAGGACATGCCACACACCACGTAGCGACAGATACCCAAATTAGCCACTCTTCGTCTGCAGCCCCAGGGGGCCTCTCTTGGCCTTTCCTTCAGTCCATGCCCTGCATGTGCTGTTGGCCTGCCGCCTTCTCCTCCCCCTCCTCCCTTTTCCTCTCCTTTCCTCCCTTCTGCCCTTGACCTCTCCAAAGCAGTAATTTCTTCTCTTTGCCTTACGCAGGTGAGTCACTGCTCCTCCCTGAAGAGGTGGCAGCCAGACCTCGGAAGTCTCACCTTCCGCCCTGCGTCAGAAGGCTCCTTAGTTGCAGACAATGAAATCCATTCCGGCTGGTTTAAGCTGAATGGGATTTATCATGGGATATTAGGTGACTCACAGATTCACTGGGATGATGGAGGAGCAGACTCTAGACTGGGCTTCTAGGAACAATTCCCCAAAGCACAATGTCCAGGAACTGAGCTGCCAAGGGAACTGCTGCCTCCCCACCTCCGGGACCATGCTGCTCTGCCATGAGACATAAGCTACCACTGCCCCTGCCAGCCACAGAGAAACCACACTCCTCTGCCACCATTTCCCCACGCAAAGGTACCACCTCACGGAGTTCCCTTCTTTCTTCCAAGTTTTATAGGGTGCATCTGCTTGGTGGAGCCTCGGTCCCAAGTGGATCCCTGGCTGCAAAGAGTCTGGGGGATGGAGTTTGTAGTTCTCCATCTCTGGTGTGGAGGGCACTGTAGAGGGGGTTGGAGTGGGTGCTGAGTGAGATCTTGGTGAGTGCAGACGGCTGTATCTCCCACCCTCACCAAGCACCTCATGCAGCTGCTTTTCAAAAGACAGTCCCTTTCATAAGAGAAATTCTGTTGCCAGATTTTAAAACATTTTCCTCTATCTTATTGCATGGCAGTGTGAAAATTCAGTAGAATAAGGCTGTGAAGCTATTGGAACAATGTCTGTCATATAGTAAGTGTTTAATACCTGTTAATACTAACATGTATTAACTAGTGGTACCTTTCCAGCTGGCCCTTCAAGACTGGGGAGGAGTTCCAACTCAAGGTCCTCAAAGACAGCAGGCAAAGGTGGGGGGGAGGGTCCATTAATGAAAGTGTTGATCTTTAAATTTCCTCCTCGCTGTGGTCCATCTCACTTCTCCCAGAGTGTCTTTTCCTTCTGCTAGAATGACCAACTTCACTTCACCTTGACTCTACCTGTTGAAACCTCTGAATAAGCCAGCCCTTTGCAAGTTCCAGAGTCATCTGTAGGTGCCTGACTTAGTTTCCACTGCGTATCTCCATCAGCCTTCACCAAGTTTTGGCCCATTGTCCAGAGGCAGCAGCTGGAGGATGCATTATATCCAAGTGAAAGCTCCAAGAGCCAGCAAGATGGATAATGGTCCTGCCTTGGACGATGCCCTGAACAAGCTTGGAAGATAATAATGAACACTCAGTTGTTGAGTGGCCCAAGACCCTGTATTTTCTTTTCAAACAACCTAAATGATCTGTGTACTGCACACAAATCCTAGCAAGAGAACACCTGCAGATTAGGGCAGTAGTTAGTTTGTGGAAGCTCAGCTATGGGCAATCTGCCCTTCACCCAGAGGCTATGTGGAAGAGCATTGCCCACAGCTGGAAGTCTCCCACTGAAGTCAAGAGGAGCCCTGGGTCTCTACTTCTACATGGGGAACACCGTGTTTCAACAATTTTCTTCATTCAGCAAGTACTCTGTGCAACATATCATTTGGGTTATTTATCAATATTTTGGGGGATCACCAATGTGCATTTTCAGACTACATAACTTTAGAGAAGGCATTTGGGCCAAGTGACATCCATCAAAGACAAGATTGAAGGCTTGCTGGCTTTGCTTCCTTTATTTTTGGAAAAATTCTTCTAGTCTGATTGAATCTGCCTGGTTCACAGCCAAGCTGGATGGGGGCAATCATTTGACAGACATTCTAAATGATTCCGGAGGAAAAAGAAACCCTGTTTGTCTTACTCTCATCAGCTTGCCATCACCCCCTCCCTAGTTCACAGGAGAAATTGCCAGCTCTTGACCTGACTTTGAGGGGTGGAGACCAGGCTCTTGAACTTCCTATGTCCCGTATTTTGTTCTTCTGTAAAGTACTTGATGCTGGCTTGTGAAAGAGACACTTTGTAAAAGCAGAAATAGTAATAAGGCTGACTTGAGCAATGTGACCTAAAGAGCAAATGATCTCACTGGCACATTAAGACCTGCCAGTTCAGAAGAGGAAGATTATTCCTGAAGATGAGGGAAGGGAATTCTCAAACCAAAGATAGCTTATTAGAGCAGAAAAGTCATTCCTTCTCCGCAGCAGGGAAGGACATCCAATACAGGCTGTTCATTATCCGCACCTCTCCTTTGAAGGTTTGCACATAGAACTCCCTCCGTGTTCCTCCCCCAATTCCAGGCTTTCAAAGCCCAGTTTATACACTAGATGCTGCATAAAAACTGTTCGGATCATCCCCACCTACAGGGATCTCTCTCCGCTCTATGACTTCCATTTGTTGTATCATTCTCCTAAGTTGGGTTCCCCCAAAACAAGAATTTGAGGGCAAGCAGTTTATTTGAGGGGTGGCCCCAGCCAGGGAGTGGAGAGGTGAGACAGGGAAGGGAAGGAAGCCAGTATAGGGTGAATTAATGCCACTGCTGTGTGATACAGTGCCTCAGTCCCACTGGGGAACTCTGGACACTGCAGAGAATCCTCCACATAGCCATCTTGCCTGAGTGGGGTAGAAGGGGAGGGTTTTATACTCCAGCTCCAATTCATTTTGGCAGGAGCTGTTTCTAGGAGACTCAGCACTTCCTTCTGCCCCACACCTGTGGAGAAAGCCCTTAGATGGAGAATCCCAGGTACTCTCCTTAAGAAGCCTTCATTGTACAAGAGAATGGGGAAAGCTGAGGGGTTGTGGGTAGGCACTGACAGTATCTGCTGCACTTTCCCTCATTTATCCATTAATTCATCACCCCGTATGATGGCCTGTGCCAGATACTTTAGCTGCTAAGAACAAGACAGATACTATCTGTAATCTTCTGGAGCTTAAAATCTAGCAGGGAAGTCCAACATTAATCAAATAAGCATGTGAATATATAATAAAATCAGTCAAAAAGTGAGGTGAAAGAAAAGAACTGAGAGCTGAGGATGGCAGGAAAATCTATTCTATTTAGTTTGAGGCATCATGGGGGACTTCTTTGAGGAAGATGTGAGAGTCGTTTAAGTAGAAGTGAGAGGGATTTGGGAAGAGCATTTCAGGCAGAAGAAATAGCATGTGCAAAGGCCCTGAGGCACCAGGGACCACAAAGTGAAGCTAGAGGTCAGGGAGCAAGAGGGAGAATACCGCTGAATGAGACTAAAGAGGTAAGCATGAAACAGAGTGTGTAGTGCCATGTAAGCTGTGCTCAAGGTTTTGATCTCTATCCTTAGAGCAATGGAATGCATTGAAAAATGTTAAGCTAGGAAGCAATATAATTAGATTTTAAATTTTGAAAGATAGATTTTTTTTTTAAAGAAAAGACAGCTGTTGGGCAGAGAATGGGTCAGAGTGGGAAACAGTGGATGAAGTCAGGAAGTCAAGAGTTATGGGGGGATTTCTGCCCCAGTCAGAATAGAATAACAGGTGTCTGATATATTGTGCAGCCTGAAATAATTATAAAACTGTACAAACTATATGAAGCAGTGGTTTTTAAGACATGGGACATCAGTCAGTGAAGCACAGCGATCCCTGAGAGACAGTAAATAAATGAGGTAGAGACTATGATTACCCTAGATTACTGCATGGAGAGAGCTTCCAGACCACAGTACAGAGGTAGGGAAACCAGGCAGAGTCCTGAGGTGAAAAGACAGAGTTGGGAGTCTTGGGAAGCCAGAGCAGCTAGACTTCAAAGGTCAGAGTACTGGAAAGGAGGGATCTCAAACAGAGAGAGAGAAAGTTCTAGAGCTCTGCATAGGGACCCCTCGAGTTTTCAGTTGAGTATTGGTCAGTGTATGTGTATGAGGAAACTCCCAGAGGCCAAAGAGAGAACCACCTGAAAGGATCAGAGGGAAGAGTGCCCTGAGCTCATGCAGGGCTGGGAGATTTCAAATCTCTCTCTGAATCATCAGTAAGACAAGTGGGCAGAAAATCAGTGAAGATATAGACCTGAATAACACTACCAATCTTCTTGACCGAATTGATATCTATAGACTACTCTACCCAAGAACAGTAGAATATTTATTTTTTTCAAGTACACATGGAACATTTACCAAGACAGACAACATTCTGGTATAATAAAATTTTGGGAAACAAAATGACTCATGGATCAAAAATGAAATTAGAAAATATTAACTGCATGAAAATGAAAACCCAGTGTATTAAATCTGTGGGATGGCACTAACACAGTACTCAAAGGGAAATGTACAGCACTAAGGGCCTAGATTTAGGAAAGGAAAGTTTCGAATTGATGACTTCAGCTTCCAGAGTGAGAAAATAGAAAAAAGAACAAATTAAACCAAGAGTAAGCAGATGAAAAGGAAATAATAATGATCAGAACAGCAGTAGAAATAGGATAGAAAAGAGAAAAACAGTAGAGAAAAACAATGAAGCCAAAAACTGGTTCTTTGAGAATATTAATAAAATTTATAAGCCTCTAGCAAGATAAAAGAAGTCAAAAATTACCAATATCATGAATGAGAAAGGAGAGATCACTACAGATTCCACAGATATTGCGAGGTTGAGAAGGGAAAGCTAGGAACAACTCTATGCCAATACATTAAAAACCATAGAAACTTAAAATATGCAAAATACTAAAACTCAAGAAAAAACAGATAACTTGAGTAGCTACATAAAATAGCCCTTAAAAGAAAAATATTAATAAATTGGATGTAATCAAAACAAAAAACTTTTGCTCTTCAAAACATACTGTTAAAAAAATGAAAAAGCAAGCCACAGACTAGGAGAAAATATTTGTAAACAGAGGACTGAGAAAGGACTTGTATCTAGAATATATAAAGAACTATTAGAACTCAATAATGAAAAGACAAACTTTTAAAAATGGGCAAAACATTTGAACAGACACTTCACAAAAAAATCTATACAGATGGCAAATAAGAACATAAAAAGATGCTCAGCATCATTAGTTTTTAGGGAAATGCAAATCAGAACATAATGAGATACCACCAATCACCTATTAGAATGGCTAAACTTACAAAAATGACTATACCAAGAGTTAGTGAGGATGTAGAACAAGTAGAACTCTCATACACTACTTTTGGGGACATAAAATGGTACAACCACTTGGGAAAACAGTTTGATAAATTCTTTAAAAGTTACATATATACCTACCATATTAGGCAGCCATCTCACTCCTAGGTGTCACTTAAGAGAAAAGGAAGCATATGTCCATGCAAAAATGTGTACACAAATGGTCATGGCAGCTTTATTCATAATAGCTAAAAGTGGAACAACCCAAATATCTGTCGATGAGCGAATAGATAAACTGGTATATCTATGCAATGAGATACTACTGAGCAATGAAAAGGAATGAGCTACTGATATTGATGACAACATAAATACGTTGAGTGAAAGAAGTCAGACGTGCTGTATTATTCCATTTATAGAAGATCCTAGAAAATGCAAACTAATATATAGTGACAGAAAGCAGATCATGGCTGCCTGGGACAGAGGGAGAGGCAGGAAGGAGTGATTACCAAGGGACATGAGGAAACTTTCGGGGTAGCAAATGCATTGATTGTTTTGATTGTGATGAGGGTTTCATGGGTGTATACACATGCCATAACTCATCAAATTGTACGCTTTAAATATGTGCAGTTTATTCTGTTTCAATTATATTTCGATAAGCCTATTTAAAAAATAAGAATTGATGTGGCTTAGACCAAGTTGATGGTGGTGGAGATGAAGAAAAATAAACAGATTCTACAGATATTTAGCAGTTAATTGGCAATAGTTAGTGATGGATTGCATACCAGGAGGAAAAGAGAGGGAGTTACCAAGGTTGTCATTGTATTGCCAGCTTGAACAATTGCTTGGATGTGTGGACAATCACTGAGATGGGGGAGACTGGCAGAGGACAATGTATCAGGGAAAGATTATGACATCAGTCCTTGGCACACTGAGTCTGGGGAACCATTGAGACATCTAAGAGATGTCAAGCAGGTAGTTGTAGATGACTATGTTTGAAGCTCAGAGGAGGTGGTCTTGAGACATGGCCTTGAAAGTCTTTGGCACTGATATAAAATTACCTTATACTTTTATTAAATGTCTTGTATGTGTCCACCTTGTCTTCTCATCTCAGCTGTAAGCTCTGTGGGTGCAGGGTTTTAACTCATGCCTCTACCTATGCCACACCCCCACATTATACCCACTTTAGTAGAAGCAGCAGGATGACGCACAGAATTTGTAATAAGAGAGGCCTGGCTTCAACATCTGATTCACCACTTACTAATTATGTGACCTTGGGAAAATTACTTGTTTCCTCATCTTTAAAATGGCAATCATAATAATAGAACCTATTTCATAGGTTACTAGGAGGTCTTAATATGATAACATAAGCTTTGTGCTTAGAAAGGTGCCGGTGTAAAGTAAGCACATAACAGAGGTTAGCTATAAACCTGTTGAACCTATCTAAGCCTCAGTTTTCTCCTTTGTAAAATGTATACAATGACATCTTCTTATCAGTTAGCTATTGCTGCACCGCAAGCTACCCCAACACTCAGGGGTTGAGAATAACAATAATTTATTATTATAAGTCACATGTCTCTGTGTCAGCAGGGGCTGGCTTGGTTGATATCAGCTGGGCTTGCTCATGTGTCTGCAAGCTGACTGGGGCAGCTCTGCTCCACATGTCTCTCATCCTCCTTCTGAAGCCAATGGACTTGGGGAGCCATGTCCCTCTCAGGGATATGGCAAAACTGCAAGACCATAGATCCAGTTGTATAAATGCTTTTTCACACCTCTGCTTGTATCAGGTCTGCTAGCAATCCTGTTGGCCAAAGAAAGTCATATTGCTGAACTCAGAATTCAGTGATAGGGAAGTATACTAGACCTCTCTGAAGTGAAAAGACACTTGGCAAAGAACATGGGTACAAAGAGAGGTCAAGAATTGAGGCATTAATCTAATCTACTGCACCTACAAAACAGATTTTTTGTGTGTGTGACATATGTAACATGCCTAGCACATTGTAGGTTTTCAATAACCACATCTGCTCCCATCTGCAACAAATATTGGGTAGTTGACCCCAATTTTAAGAGTAAAAATAAATTGATTCCAGGCATTTGAGGCTATCCTTGCTTATTATGAAGCAGAGCATACTATATTAGACAGTAATCAATTAACCACAGCTGGTGGCAATATAGATAGATATGACCTTTGTAGAAAGCAATTCTAGATGTTGATAATTTGATGATATGTATCAAAAGCTTGAAGAATGTATACCATTTGACTCAAAAGTTTCCATTATGACAAATCTACCCTAAGGAAATGGGAGATATATAGACAAGGTTTATGTATAAGGATGTTCATCAAAGTGTTATTTAAAGTAACATAAAAAGGGGATGCCAGATTAGTTTGTTGTAGGAAAAAACCTCTCACTGAAAACAGCTAGAAAGCCTGGACTAAAACAAATCTGTTTGGGGGTTGGAGAGTTACCAAGACAGCCACAACTTAAGGATCCAAGATTCCAGATACATGGGAAAGTAATTAAGGTGAGTCTGATACTCTATGCTGCTTTTCCCCTCAAAGCACTTGCGAGTTCTTGAGTGGTGTGTCCAAAGAAGCTAAGCAACAGTAAAGGGTTTTTAAGTGACACAGCATCTGAGCAAAGCTGTCGGCAGCCTAAAGAGAAACTCAGGAGGCAAAAATTAGAGTACAAAGCTGTTAAGACAGATAGAACTGGAGACGCTAAGATCCTCTGAGAAGAGTAGTGCAGAGAAATGAGTTGTTTGTTCTCTCAGGGCATTCGCCAGTTCACAAACAGGGCTGAGAGAAATGGAGCAGAAAGTGGCAGCCAAGAGGTTAAGGAGCTTAACAGAGTTTTGTAGCCTCAGAAGGATGGGAATAAAAATTGGGTTTGAAGTCCTGCCAAGAAGAAGACACTCTGGTAAACACCTCACACTTTCAAATGGAACCCCTAAAGGTCTACATCCTAGGAGTGAAAGTGAACTAAAAATAAACCAGATCTTATAAGGACTGATGCCCACCCTCAACCTGTGACTGGGTTAAGATGATCCATCCTAAGTCAAACTGCCTGCCATAAGCTAAAGGCTCATTCTACAAAATTTCATACACAATGTTTGGCATTCAACCAAAATTCCCAGGATATCAAGAGACAGTGGAAGGGAAAAAAATCAGACAATAGAAATAGATCCAGAGGTGATAGATATTAGGATTATCAAACATGGTCTTTAAATTTCTGTGAATAATATGTTTAAGAAAATAGATGACAAAATGAAGAGTTTTGTCAATGAAATACATATTTTTAAAGATTCAAATGGAAATTCTACAGTTGAAAAATATAATAAGGAAATTAAGAGCTCCATGGATAGGTTTAACAGCAGACTAGATACATCTGAAGAGAGAATTAGTGATACGGAAGATAAGCTAGTAGAAAATACACAGATGAACCATGAAGAGGAGAAAATAAAAGAAAAATACAGAAAAAGAGTTTAAGACACATATGGGATGTGGTAAAAGGTCAACATATGGGTAATTGGAACTCTGGAAGGAAGAGAGGGAATGGTACAGGAGCAACATTTGAAGAGAAAGTAACCAAATAGTTTCCAAAACTGATGAAAGACACCAGAAAGCACTGTGAAATCCAAGTAAGGTAAGTACAAGAAAACCATGCGTAGGCAAATCATAGTAAAACTGCTGTACACCAAAAATAGAGAGGAAATCTTAAAAGCTGACAAAGGAAAAAGACACATTCCCTTTAAAGAAGTAATTTTAAGAATGACAACTGACTTCTCAAAATAAATAATGAAAGTCAAAAGACATCTTTAAACACTTAAAAATAAACATTTTTTAAATTTAAATTAAATGCTAATTCAAAATTTTGAACATCTCAAAAATGCTGAAAGAAAATAACTGCAAACCTGGAATTCTATACCAAGCAAAAATCACCTTCAAATAAAGATATAATAAAGACACTTCTAGACAAACCATAACTGAGCTAATTCATCACTATCACATCTGTAATAAAAGAAATAGTAAAAGGAGTGCATCAGGCAGATGGATATGATCCCAGATAGAAGTATGGAAATTCAGGAAAGAATAAAGAATGAAAGTAAAGATAAATATGTGAGTAAATATAAAGGAATATTGACTGCAGAAAACAATATTAATAATGTCTTGAGGGATTTAAAGTACATGTGGAATTAAAATATGTGACAACCACTATAGAAAAAAGAGGAGTAAATTGAGTTAAAATGTTCTAAAGCCCTTATAAAATTGAAGAATTGATTAGAGTACTAATTTAGATTAAACTCTAAAAAGTCAAGGTTGCATGTTGAAATCTCTCAGGTAACCATTAAAAGAATAGATAATTAGCAAGCTAATGGGATAAAATGAAATAACAACAATAACAAAAATGATTAAATAAGATATTGCAAGGAATATAACATAAGTAAAACAAATAATCATGTGGTAGATTAAAACCCCCAAGATATCAGTAATCACATTTATATACAAATGTACTAAATTTTCCATTACAAGACAAAGATTATCAGACTGGATTAAGGAAAATAAAATTTAATTATATGCTACCTACAAGAAAGTAAAAGAATTTAAAAAGATATACCAATTTCTTTTTTATATTCTCCAAAGTCCCTACAATTAACTCATAATGCATCTTATTTTAGTCATGGAAAACATTATTTAAAAGGATTTATGGATGCCACAATTACTAAGAGCTGGAAAAGCTTCCTTACCTGATCAAAGTTTCTACGTATACAGAAGCCTAAAAACTTGAGGCGATAACGCCTGGTTTTCCCGGGGGGACATCACAGACAGACGCTGTAGGTGGAGGGCTGAGTAGGCGATACTGGCTTGGACACAGGCCCCCAGGGAAACCAACCTGCTCACGCTGCAGATCGCTGGAGCTCTGCTGATAAAATGACACCTGTGACACAGTCTCCTTTCCTCAAGGCTTATACCATTCAGGACATACATGTTTGGAAATAAAAGGTTTTTTGAAAAAGCTTTTGTGTTTTCTTTATTGAAGCAGTAATAATATGCTCATTGTGGGCAAAAGTAAAAGCCACTGTAAGCTAAAACAACGCAATTTAAAATTACCTTAACTTCACCTCCCAGAGAGGACCACAGTTAGCCTTTTGCTGTATCACTTTCCAGACTGCTTTCTCTGCGTGAGTACATCAATATGCAAGGTGAGGTCATACTGTTGTATTGTTTTGTAACCTGCCTTTTTTACTTGCCAGTATGTCGTGAGTGTCTTGGTAAGAAGAGCTTTCGGAAATGACAGCAATTCTCACGGAATCACAAATAGATCAGAACGAGGTTGCTGATTCATCTGCCTTGGCCAAAACCACTTTCCTTTAAGCGCCTGAGAGGTGAATGTAGACATTTAAAAATTATGATTTTCTGTTTTTAATAAGCCCATGATTTTCTTTGTTGCCATGGGTGCATGTTTTTACTTTGTTCGAGATTAATATATTTAATTCCATTGGGGTGAGTCTAATTATACCAGTAATGTGAGCTAATTGCTCATTCTTTCAGATCATAGAGAAATCATTTATTCTATAGAAGTTAAAGAGACTTTAGCAATGCTTTAGTCCAATCGTCTTATTTTGTAGGTCAGGAAATTGGGGTCCAAGATAGACGGAACTGGACTTGGGCCATAAGCCTGGCAAATGACATGTGTGAAGTCCCCAGAAATGGTTTGCACATTTTACAGATGCCTTTGTCTTCTGGGAAGAGCATAACCAGAAAAGTTCGAGAATGCTGTAACACTGCAACGAGGTAGGGACCCCTGATGTGAACACTCAATTAAAGGCCATCACAGCTGTAACCTCCTTCCCTTTGCAGGAACCCATACAACTGCAGTGGAAACTCTGGGCATGTGGGCTGATGACAGAACAGTATCCCTGGGCTGGGCAGAGTCCAGTGAGGTTAAGGCTAATGGAAAAGAGACAAGGAGGGTGAGTATAAAGCTCTGTCCAGGATGGTGTGCTGAGGGTGAAACTGGAAAAGTCAAGTGACTATCAGATCCAGGGATAAGCCTGTGATCAGGACCTTGTAACTACAGAAGGTGGTGGTGGGGGAGGAGGGAGTGAGGAGCAAGCAGGGCTGGGGAAGAGGTACTGGATGCTGGAAGTACCTTTCGGTACACTGGCTCTCAGTGACTTGTCCCAGACTGGTAACACCAGCACCACCGGGGAACTTGGGCTCCATCTCAGAGCTACTGAATAAGAAGCTCTGGTAAAGAGCAATCTGTTTGTTCAACAAGCCCACTGGATGATTCTGATGCACATTTAAGCTTGAGAACCACTGGTCCAGCACAGTGGTTCTCAACCCCTGGAGGTGCACATTTTAAAATACCCATATCTGGGCCTTACCCTCACACACTCTGATTTGACTGTTCTGGGTGGGATCACAGGTGTCATTTCCCCCTGAAAGTTCCCCAGTGATTCTAATGTGCTTCTGGGGGTGAGACCCACTGATGTAGGCAGACAAAACTGTGTTGGACTAACCCCCACTGGTTTCCAATCTGGTTTCTCTGGGTAACTCTCAGCTGGTATGACCAGGAACGGATGGGTGATGGGGAGAGGAAATTGCCTGTCCAGAAGCTCTTACCTGAGGTTTCTGGCCCTTCCTGTGACTTCTTTCCTCCAGTCTGCCCTCCACAGAGCAGCACAGGCCATTTTAAAGGGGATGATTTCTCTTTACAACCAAGAGAATAACACAGCAATTACAAAGTGTCTCATTTTCTTCATGTCGCTTCCTCAGTCTGCTGCTGGCTTGTTATCTTCCACTTCCAGTTGGATGGATTTTCCTTTGACTTGAATCTTTGGGATTTGTGTGTAGCATCAAGGAGAGGGAAGAAGGTATCCAGGGTGTGTGTGGAGGCAACTTTGTAGAAGCCAAACACAGCTCTGATTGTATGAAGCTCAGGTCAAAGTTCCATGAAATCAACCATGCAAATTATGGGTGGTAAGTTGTGGTGTTATTTGGCCTGCAGCACTATAAAAATCACACAGTTTTCATCAAGGAAGAAAATGTAAATTGAAGAAAATCTGGACACAATTTGGTATGGCTCAGTGTCAAGGACATTAGTCATGCCAATTCTAGCCAGCTGGTGCTTGCTTCCTGTACATTCTTGTTTGTTCTCATCGACATGCACACAGAATTTATGAATCTTGGTACACAAATATCTTGCTCTCCTTCAGCATTTTTATTTTTAGGAGTGGTTGGTGGGAGTTTGTGTTTCTTATAATTATTTTAAAATTCTGTGAAAACAGAAGTCCACGCCTCCCCCCCTTAGCAATCTTTTAGTGGATCAACATCTTCAGCAGTATCTGTACTGATCTCTCTCATTTTCTCTTTCTATTTCTTGATCTCTCCAGATATCTTCCACTCTCCCTGTATTCTTTCCACCTGGCTCAGAATCCCTGAAGAGGTTCAGAAGGCAGCTTCAGTGGTCTAGGGTTAGGAGAAGCAGTTATACCCTAGGGAGCAAGTATTCAGGACAAAGGACAGCAGCCCACATATTCTGCTGAGCAACCCTCTTCCCCACAATTTGATCACACAACACCACCCAGGCCTTGGATCTCTGTTTATTCTTGCCAGCGCATCTTGCTTTCACACCAGGCCCAGGCTAAGTTCTCTCTCACTCCGGGGGATCCATGGAAAGCAATCCCTTTTCTATCTGAACCTCAGAGAACAGTTTCAACTGCCCTACAAACAGCTCTGCCCCCTGAACTCTCATGAGCTCTATCTTCAGAAATATCCTAAGCCAAGGGACTGGCCAGGTGGTGCAGGGGTTTAGTTCCCGCTTTGGCAGCCTGGCGTTCGCGGGTTTGGATCCCGGGTGCCTGCCATCGCGCTGCTTGTCAGCCATGCCGTGGCAGTGTCCCATATAAAGTAGAGGAAGATGGGCATGGATGTTAGCCCAGGGCCAGTCGTCCTCAGCAAAAAAAGAGGAGGATTGGCAGTGGATGATAGCTCAGGGCTAGTCTTCCTCACCACACACACAAAAAAGAAATATCTTGAGCCTGTGTCTCCTTGGTTATTGCTTTTATTACTTTTCTGATGGCAAATTACTCCAGCCCATCCACTGTCATTCAGTCCTTCTTAGGTCTTTACAGTCCTCTTTTTCTAGTTCTCAACAACGTTCAACTAATATTCTTTGACTGTTTACTTGTGCCAGGCCCTGTGCCTGCTTCAGGGGACACCATGCAATGGTGAGCAAGACAGACACCTTCCCCGCCAAGGTGGACATCATGGCCTATTGCAGTCTCTTGACAGACAATTTAGTAAGCAGATACAGTGCAGGATGTGATGAGCACTATGATGAGTACAAACCTGGATCTGGGGGCTCAGGGAGTAGTTCTCAAGGGAACTCCTATAGGAAGTGCTATTTAAGCTGAGAGTTGAAGAATAAGTAGGAATTGGGCAGATGAAGAGAGTTGAGGGGATGGTGGTGAAGAAGAGTATATCAGGAAGAAGCAACAGAGACTGCAAAAACCTGCCAATGAGTCAGAGCAAAGAGATTAACAATTGCTATGGCTGACGCATAGGATAAAAGTGGTGGGTAATGAGGCTAGAGAAGTAGGTGGGGGTCTTCATATCATCATTTGTATTGGTTAACTGCATAACAAATTACCCCCAAATTTAGCAGTTTAAAACAACAAACATTCTTTATCTCACAATTTCTATGGGTCAGGAATCTGGATACAGCTTAGCTGGGTGCCTCTGACTTAGGGTCTCTCACAAGACTGTAATCAAAGTGTTGGACCACAGTCTACTGTTTCATCTAAAGTCTTGATGGGAGGAAGGTTTGGGGGTGGGGAGAGGAGAGTGGAAAAGGAGGAAGGGGTCAGCTCATCAAGGGCCTTGAAAATCAAAGTAAGAGTTTCAGATTTTATCCCTTTAGCAGAGCTTCTCAAACTTATGTGCTTGAGGATCGGCTGGGGATCATGCTAAAATGCAGATTCTGAATCAGCAGGTCTGGGGCCGAGTCCAAGCACCACATATCTAGTAACCTCCCACATGATATTGATGCTGGTGGTCTCAGGACCACACTTTGAGCAGCAATCTTAGATCCCTGCCGCCCAGTATGGTAGCCACCAGCCACATGTGGCTATTGAGCACTTGCAATGTGGCTACTGAGATTGTGGAGCCAGATTTTTAAATTTTCTTTAATTTTAGTTCATTTAAACTTAAGATTTAAAGCATATTCAATTTGTTATTGAAAAATTTGTAAGTATGTTTGGATTAATGTGTGTGATGTGACTTAACAATTTCAAGTGTAAATTTTATGAAATCTCAATACAGACCAAGTATTTCCAGTGAGAGTTTAGTGTCTGAATTGAGAAGTACTTGAAGTGGGGGCCGGCTTGGTGGTGTAGTGGTTAAGTTCGTGAGCTCCGCTTCTGGCGGCCCAGGGTTTGCAGGTTCAGATCCTGGGCACGGACCAACGCACTGCTTTTGTCAAGCCATGCTGTGGCAGCGTCCCACATAAAGTAGAGGAAGATGGGCACAGATTTAAGCCCAGGGCCAGTCTTCCTCAGCAAAAAAGAGGCAGATTGACAGTGGATGGTAGCTCAGGGCTAGTCTTCCCCCACCACACACACAAAAAAGTACTTCAAGTGTAAAGTATACACTAGAATTCAAGGATTTATTATGAAGAAAGAACGTAAAATATCTCACTAGTTTTTATATTGGTTACAAGTTGAAATGATATTTTGGATATATTGTGTTAAATATAAATTATTAAAATTTAAGTTCTCTTGTTTCTTTCAACTTTTTGAAATACGGCTACTAGACAATGTAAAACGGCACATGTGGCTCACATTGGTGGCTTGCATTCTAGCTCTGCTGGGCAGCACTGCTGTAGGCGAGGGGAGATATTGTTTCTTACCTTTCATCTAAGGAGAGTTCCTGGGAGTGGCTCATGGTTTCTCCTTTTGGTGAGTTGCGAGCACCCAGTGATTCGCCCCTGATCCGAATGCATGGGCAGATGAAGGCAGGGGGAAATTGTGTGATGTGTCCTGAGACACTGCTCTGGCTGGTGGAGGAGAAGATATATTTGAAGAGACCCGTGGCTCCACCTTTCCCTGGCCTGCTTCTGTCACAGGCTACACCTTGCTGGGAAATGCTATTAATTCTCATGCTTCTCTAGCCAGGACAAGAAGACAAATGGATGTATCTTTAAGACATGCAGCTCAGAAAGCTCAGAGCCCAGGCTGTCGCAGCTCACTTTCAGGTTCACCTGTAACCATGACAACTCCATTGATGCAAGTTGCCATGGAACATAATTTAAACTAGATCAGATTTTTGTGTATGTGTGTGTAAGGATGGCTCTGAGCTAACATCCATTGCCAATTCTCCTCTTTTTGGTGAGGAAGATTAGCCCTGAGCTAACATCTGTGCCCGTCTTCCTCCACTTTGTATGCGGGATGCTGCCACAGCATGGCCTGATGAGTGGTGTGTCTGTCCACACCCAGGATCCGAACCTGTGAACCCCAGGCCGCCGAAGTGGATCACACGAACCCAACCACTATGCCACCGGGACGGCCCCTGGATCAGATTTTTTAAAAAGAAAGAATGGAAAAACACTCAGCTTTGTTTCAGAGGATTATTGGAAATGGGAACGCTGGTGATATGCTCTTAACTACCATGCTCATTTAATTACTTTTGCTTGTGATTTCCCTGGGGAGGTGTTCCTGCCAGGAGTGATTTCCTGGGAAGCCTGGGGAGTGTTTGCATGCAAGTGGTTGGTGTTAGGGAATCCAATGCTCACACGACCTTGAGCTGGTTCTTGGTGTTGAGATTTTCACCACATCCCCTCAAGTCCATCTGATTTCCACCATGTCAGCTCTAATGCGGGGAAATATCAGACTCCCCATTACACTTCAGAGCTGGAAGGTGTTCAGATGGGAAAGTAAGGTGAGGGAAGTAAGGGATGGGTCTGAACCCACTGTGGGTTTAGGTCTTGGGCCTATACAACCAAAATCAGGGAGGCAGAAAAAGCTGGGAGGGCATATGAAAGAGATACAATGAAAGAAATAATGGAAAAACACTGTAATCTCACATTTAAATGGGAAATGTCACTAATATTATTTATTTTGTTTCTTTCTGAAAAGAAGTATGTGTGTCTTAGCTCTGTTTGCTGAAAAGCTCTAGTAGCTATGAGTGGCTTTATGCCTGGATTGTAGTCTCTAAATGCTGTTTCCCACTCAAAAGAATTGGGGCTCCTTGAGAAATGGATGATTTCACACCTGAGGCAGAAAATGTGCCACATGATCCTGGGACATGTGGCTGTGCTAGAAAAGGAGGATTCGGTCAAATATTAATGGAATCATATCAAAGGCACCCAGGGGTCAACTTTAGGGCCTCCCATTGGCTAAAAATGAAACAATTTGGACATGTAAAATTAATGCAATAGACTGAAATTGCAGTTGACTGAATTAAAATCCACAAGTTTACAATGATACTTAAAAGAAGAAAACTTTAGGGGCCGCCCGGTGGCGCAGCGGTTTAGTCCGCGCTTGGCAGCCCAGGGTTCGCGAGTTCGGATCCCGGCCGCCCGCAGACGCACTGCCTGTCAGCCATGCTGTGGTGGCGTCCCATATAAAGTGGAGGAAGATGGGCACGGATGTTAGCCCAGGGCCAGTCTTCCTCAGCAAAAAGGGGAGGATTGGCAACAGATGTTAGCTCAGGGCTGGTCTTCCCCACAAAAAAAAAAATAAAAAAAGAAGAAAACTTTACTGGTTAATCTTCAGATGTTGCTAGGGATCCCAACAAAAAAGGGAAAGAATCAACCATCTGTCCTGTCTCCTGCATGAGCTGTTTTACAGGGTAACCAAATAGTTGACGAAAGTTCTTTGTAGAGAATTTCAGCTAATGAATGCAGATAGAAAGATACAATTAGTAAATCTAAGAGTAATGTGTTTAGGTAACAATCATCAATGGATGCTGGAACTATTGGGTTAAATGCTGATGAGGAACTTTATAAGGGATCGATCAGGTTGATAACACTTGAATCCACTGATCGATCTTAGCATTACTAAAAGTGTAACAACCAGACATTATGTGCCAGAAAACAATCTTTGTCCCCACAGGCTAGAGACTTCCTTCCTGCAACTAGAGGCAGCAGGCGGCTGAGATTGGGGAAGCTCCTTCAATCTCTCAGGCAGCATCATCAGGGCTCAGTGGGAGCCCCAGCAGCACCAGATACACCAAGCAGACCAAATTACACCACAGAGGCTCTGAAAATTAAACTGTCATTGGAACCAGAGCCCACAAAAGTCGTCCAAGACTTGCGTGCTAAACCTGAACAGGGTGACTGCCCACTAGCACAAAAGAACTAACTGGGACCCGGAGTCTCCTAACATAATAACCAAAACATCCAGACTGCAGTAGAAAATCACCTGTCATACCAAAAATTAGGAAAATCACAACTTGAATGAGGAAAGATAATCAACTGACACTGACACCAAAATAAATCAGATGTTGGAATTATCTGGCAGAGATTTTAAAGCAGCCATCATAAAATTGCTTTAATAATAATTAAAAATTCTCTTGAAGCAAATTTTAAAAATTGAAAATCTCAGCAAAGAAATAGAAATTATAAAAAGAAAAGAATCAAATGGAAATGATAGAACTGAGAAATACAGTAACAAATAAAAAACAGTGGAGATGACAGAGGATACATTCAGTGAATGTGAGGTCAGATCAATAGAGTTTGCCCAATTGGAGCAACAGAGAGAAAATAGACTGAAAAATAAGTGAAAAGAGATGTCCTTTAACAGGTGAATGGTTACACAAGCCGTGGCACATTCATACCATGCAGCACTATTCAACAGTGAAAAGGAACCAAATATTGATACATGCAACAACTTGGATGAATCTCAAGGGGTTATGCTGAGTGAAAAAAAGCCAATCCCAAAAAGTTACAGGCTGTATGATTCCCTTTATATAATATTTCTCAAATTACAAATTATAGAAATAGGAGATATTTTGATGATTGCCAGGGATTCAGGATGGGATCGGAGTGTCGGCGGTTGTCAGGAGGGAGGTGGGTGTACCAGGGATCCCTGTGATGATGGAACTGCCCTGTATCTTGACAGGTGGTTGATACACAAACCAATGTATGGCATAAAAATGCGTAGAGCTAAATACTCACCCATATGCAGATAAATACAAGTAAAACTGGGAAAATCTGAAAAAGATTGGTGGATTGTTTCAGTGTCAATACTCTGATTATGACATATTGTACTATAGTTCCATTGGGGGAAACTGGGTGAAGGGCACATGGGATCTCTCTGTACTACTTCTTACAACTAAATGCGGATCTACTATTATCTCAAAATAAAGAGTTTGATTAAACCGAAAAAGCAGAAGGGGGTTGCTGTACTGGCTGATGGTTGTGCTGGTCCTTGGTCTCTTTGCCCTCCCTCCTTCTCCTTCCCTTACTTTCTCAGTATCACAGGGATGGGGATTCACCCTACACGCCACAATTTCTGGACTTCCTTGCCCTCAGGCTTCTGGTTGAGCTCGGTGGGTGAAAGACATTGGTGGAAGGCAAGAGGGCAGGAGGAGGGTTCCCTCTCTGTCTCAAACAGTCTCTCCAGCAGTGGCTGACATTCTGCTAAACAGGCTTCCCTGGGGCCACCCAGCCTCTGGGCTCTGGTATGCCTCCAGCCTGGGGGTGGAGTGGCTTCCTGCTATTGATAAACTCTGGGTTGCCTCACCATCCCATTTGGCTTCTCAGTTCTTTTATTCTCTTATCAAAAATTCCCTGCAATACATCTCATGTGCTTTATACCCATATTTGAGTGGTTTTTGTTTTCCTGACTGGACGCTGAGTGGTATGGACAACCTGGTCCACATGGCCTTGCTGAAGCCAAGTTAGAAGAAGAGAAGGAGTGCGTGGGTTTGACCCTCAGGAACTCAACACAGTTGACATGTGCCCTTTTAGGGGATTGTAGTGGGTTGAATTGTGCCCCCTCCCCAAATATGATGAGATCTTAACACCTAGTGTGAATGTGACAATATTTGGAAATAGGGTCGTTGCAGATGTAATTGAGTTAAGATGAGGTCATATTGGATTAGGGTGGGCTCTAAATCCAATGACTAGTATTGTTAGAACGAAGAGAGAGATTTGGATTCAGAGACACCAACACAGAGGGGAGAAGGCCACTTGAAGACGGAGGCAGAGATTGGAGTGATGCATTTACAAGCCAAGGAATGCCAAGGATTGCCAGTGACCACCAGAAGCTAGGAGAAAAGCTGGGAACCTGTAACACTTAAGTAGTGGCAAGGGTGTGGTGAGATTCTGTAGACTACACATCAGTGCCATGCCCATAACCCCTGGACCCACCCCGGAGGTCCCTGTAGCGTTGGGGGACAGTTCCTGAGTATCCTGACAGTGTCCTACCCCAGCACCTGGGACTTACTGCCTGGGGTACTCTCTGGTTGCAGAACTGTGCTTGGCCTTTGTGGGGGGGCAGGCAAGAAGTTCCAAGGAGTCAATGACACCAGGCAATATTCAACTAATAAGGAGAAAGAGTTGGGCTGGAGTTCTCAGCTCCTTGACAGGACACTTCTGAGGTGTGTTCTGCATCGTCGCTTAGCAGGTCCCCACAGGACTGAGCCCCAGTTACCCACATTACAGTACCCAATGCCAGTCTGATCACCATCACATTCTCTGTTGGCTTTCTGGCTTTCCTCCTTTCTTGGACTCCCTTACCATGCTGTTTTGGGGATCAACTTCCAAATAAACTCTTTGTACCAAAATCCTAGTCTCAGGGTTTGCTTTTAGGGGAATCCAAACTGACACAGATGCTGTGACACACTCTAAGTTTGAGTGAAGTGGGGGCATAACCACTCTGGCTGTCAGCCCTGAGAAATGTACATATGTCAGTGGAGATGTCCAGGATACAGTTTTTCTCATGACCTAACATAGATACCATTTTGCCACCTTTTCTTTCATTGCCACTTGTGTTTTTATGTGGTTTGGTCATCTTTCAACCAGAGAGATGTGTTATGAACCTATAGTAGAAGTGAAGCTTAGAGGTGAGATCTGAAATGCAAGACATTTTATCAGGCGAGGGGGTGATGGAGACACGAGAGTAGGGGAAAGGATAGAGATATGTCTCCACTGGGAAAGAATCCTACTCATTTAGGTGTTAAAATAACTAACTAGAAAGGGAGCAGGTCACAAAATCACTCTGGGCCAGAGGATAGGTTCAAAAGCATCCATTAAGCAAATCAACCAATCAGCAAATCAATCAATTACTATTGCTGCATGACAAACACCTCAAACTTAGTAGTATAAAACAGCATCGCGGGGTCGGCCTGGCGGCGCAGCAGCTTAGCTTGCGCTCTGGCAGCCCGGGGTTCACAGGTTTGGATCCCGATGCCCGCCCACTGACGCACTGCTTGTCAGCCATACCGTAGTGGCATCCCATATAAAGTAGAGGGAGATGGGCACGAATGTTAGCCCAGGGCCAGTCTTCCTCAGCAAAAAGAGGAGGATTGGCAACAGATGTTAGCTCAGGGCTGGTTTTCTTCCCAAAAAAATCCCCCCAGCATCCATTTTATTATGCTCATGGATTCTGTGGGTCAGAAATTCAGAAACAACACAGCAGGGACAGCTTGTACCTGCTTCATGATACCTGGGGCCTCAGCTGGGAAGGCTTGAAAGCTGAGGGTGACTTTTGTTGGGGTTTGGAACCAGCTGAAGGCTGGTTACTTACTCTAGGACTGGCGGTTGATGCTGGATGTTGGCTGGGCTCTCAGCTAGGGCTGGCAGTCAGGACATCTACATAGGGTTGTTTGGGCTTCCTCACAGTGTGGCGGCTGGGTGCCAAGAGTGAGCATCTCAGGAAAATCAGGCAGAAGCTATACTGGTTTTAAGACCTAGGCTTAGAAGTCACAAATGTTGTTCCACTATCCTCACAAGTCCATGCAAAATCAAGGGGAGGGGATATGGAATGGACTCAACCTCTCAATGCGAGGAGTGTCAAAGTCACTTTGTAAGGTGGGAATATGGGTTGAAAGGTGTTGCAGTCACCTGTGGGAAAATGCTGTCTGACACAATATTTCCTGAGCATCTACTCTGTGCTTAGCCCTGTTTCCAGGGCTATAAGATTCACAAGATGGAGCCCCACTGTCTGAATCCACGTTGGCTGGATGGAGGCTTCATAAACTCCAGTTGGGGCTGTTTCTTGGCTCACGGTGGCTCTGCCTTCTCTAGAACAGCCCTGACGTATAATAGCCTGTGTGCCACAGGGCTCATCCTCTCAGCCACAGCTAATTGGTCCACGGATGGACAGCTGACACAGGCAAGGTCAGAAATAGTCCTTCATACTAACTGGTTCTAAGAAAAGTGGGGCAGCTGTTTCTTGCCATGTGGAGGAGGCCCGCATGCAGTAGGAGAGAATTAAGCTGACTTTTAGAGAGAAAGAGAGAGAGAAAGACTGAGAGAGAGGGAGACCTAGCAGTCATTATTTCCGGCATCTCTGAGGCCCATCAGCACTCTTTCCTTTCCCATACGTACGTGAAATATCCTAGATCCTTCCCAAATATCCTCCTCCTTTTTAAAATCTAAGCTATGAAAGTTGAATTTCTGTCACCTGCAACCAAAAATGTTCTGACAAGCACAGGTATAAGTAAGATGGGGCATTGTCCACATGAGCTGGCCCAGAGTAAGGGCGGGTGGAGAAGAAGGAGGGGACCAAAGACCAATATTTCAAGAACAATGTCAGCCGTCAGATTCAACGGGCAAGTGGGAAGACACGGGTTGGTGGCGGGGTTAGATGTCAGGAGGTGAGGATACTAACAGCTGGTCAGGAAGTAGAGTTCAAGGTGGCAAAAGGAAGGTTTTGGAGTCAGGTAGACCCGGATTCAAATCCTGCCTTGGAAGCTTCAGTTTCTTGTCTGTAAATTGGGACTAATGCCTCATGAGATTATTGAGGGGATTAAATGGCTAGTCTTAGGACTTAGCACCAGGCCAGCTACTTGGGGAAATATGATTCATTCGTGTAGAAATGCAAGATTCTGAATTTTTATTGTTTTATTCAACCTCATTTTATCTGAAACTGTTCAGTTAGGGTGTCACCCTCGTGTAGCAGCTCCTGTGAGTGTCACAACCTATACCCTCTTGGCCCACCTCCGAGTTTACCTGCAGCTGGAGTAGACAGATCCCTGCATGCTGCTGGCGTCCCAAGCCAAGCACCTACGTTCTCTGCTCTTCTATTAGAGGGTTTTCCCCATCACAGTGGGAGCTGGCTCTACCACGGAATGCAGAGGAGTTAATCCCCTGGCTACCCTCATCCAACAAGGGACAGAATCAGTGAACAACTGTCCCATCTTCTCTGCCTCCTAATGGGACAGGTGTGTTCTTCAATGTTTCTCAAGGGTCCACCATGAACTGAGCCCCAGTGGCAACCCACTCATTAGCACGTACTCGATTGTCTTTTCTCCTTTCCGTGTCTCACTTCCCCACCCCTCACTTGGGAGTCTTGCCACTCCTTGGACTTTACCCAAGAATAGAGGTCCAGATCATTCTGTCCCCAGATTCCCACAAACCTTTCTATCACTGCCCCAGAACTCAGCCAGGGACACAGGGGCAGGACACAGGACTCCCCAGATTAGGGACAAAGTAGGTCTCTACCATCATTTCTGCTCTCAGTTTCTCTTTCCTTCAGTCAGGGAAATCTTCTCTAGTTTGAGAGTCAGAATGCTTTACTCTCATATTACCATGTATTCTTCCAAATCTATTATCTTTGTGATACTCCTTGCTGAGTCCCTTTGGGCCTAAACATTAGAAACTCAAAAGCCAGAAATTTTTCCTTTTTCTCTAATCTACACCCCTTCCCTGAAGCAATGAAGTTGAGTATAACCAAGCCTGGCTGATCGAATGGAAGTAGAGGTGGGGAAGGGCCCCTAGTACATGGAAATATGGTAAAAAAAAAAAAAAAAAGAAAAAACCTCAAAGCTTATTTCAAAATATTAACCCACTTCATAGAGACAAGAAAAGTAAGGTACAAGGAGATTAAACGTCTTGATCAAGACTCACACAGTTAATAAACAGAAGAGCTGGGACCAGGACCCAATGATATGGCACATTTAGCCAAAGGAGTGGTTCCCAGAATGTCTGTTGAAATCCAACATCCCATGTATGATTAGGGTCCCTGAAGAGTAAGGGCTCAGTGCTGATGCATTCAATCAAATTCTGTCTTTCAGAGACTGACATTGGCAGGGACCCAAGAAAACCTGTGCAGTACAGGAGTATTCGTTGTAGAGAACTACAGCTGCAGCCAGCTGGGCACTGCTCCTTTAAATGGAGACATCGTCCTTGTGGCACCTGGTACTGCCTGTTCAATGTGGGTTCCATGCACAGCAGGGGCGCCTGAAAATTAACCAGCTCGCTAAGAGATTACACAAACAGGCCCGGAATGTTCACCAGTTTCAGCTTGTCTTGGTTCAGCTTGTGGGGTTTGTGCTCAGCTACTGAGCCAAACTTGGGGATGGAGGAATGAGAAATGAGGACCAGCGAGTCTGAATGCATATTGCATGCTGGAGTTTTCTTTGGCTTGCTATGTATTTAGATCAGAAATGAATCATGATTCCATGCGCCAAGGTTATGAGTCCCCTCCAATCTCTTGAGGGTTCTTTTGTTCTTTACCCCTGAAGACAGTGCGGAGAGGGTATATTCAGAGAACATAACCTGACCCCACAATCCCAGGTGTGCTCCAGCATTCAGCCTGGGCCTGTCCCTTTCCAGGTGTCAGATGTCGGTATCCACTGCAGCCCTGAGCAACTGCGGGAGAACGCTGGGTGACTTGCAAAAAATACATGATGCGGGAATCCATAGAAAATTGCAATGTTAATTTATGAGCTGGGTTTCTTATGCCTCGGTTATTTAAAGCCACTAGAGTTCTCTAATACTGCCTCCCTGATGCGGCTCTAATACCTCCTTGACGAAGCCCTTCTGTTACAGCTTTTCTTCTGAGAAGAAAAGGAAGGAACAGTAGATGATGCTAACAAGCAGCAAGTGAGTCAGTGGGTGACTTTGGGGAGGGACTCAAGGCCTCCAGGTGCCCAAATATAAGGCCAACTGAGTGGGTGATGGCATGAGTCAGGGACAGTTTTCTGCTCCACGGAGGCCTGACGGGGCTGCCCCCACAGTAACTCCTGGGCTGTGAGCTGATTCCTCAGATCCCTGCCTCTCTCTAAGCCTTGCCGGCTGAGACCTTTAGCATAGGTCAGGACTCAGTTTCACTGTTTTTGGGTTTCCAAGGAGAGTTGGGAGTGTACCGCAGCTTCATCACGAGAGCCACCTCAGTGGGTCCATGAGGGACACATCTGCATCTGAGAAATCACAGCAGGGCAGGCCCTCTGCAGCTCACACCCCAGGCAGTCCCTAGCTGACTCTCCTAATGAAGGGCAAGGGTTGGGTGCACACGCATTATAAAATTGAGCTTGCAAGCCAACAAGAATTTTTACTTTGAAATTTATTAGATGGCAACAGGTCTGTTTCCTTAATGGTATTTATTTTAGAAATAATCAAATGTATTTGAAATTTCTGATTACACAGCAACAAAGGTGTGGGGAGGCAGCCCTGAAATGTGCTGGAGACCGTTATATCAGTCAGCTATAGACGTGCGTGCTGGATGCACCGCCCAGATCCCCCTTCAGGAATAAAGGATCTATTCCTCCAGTTGCACTGAGCATGGCCAGCAGCTTTCCCAGGGAAGCACTTCAGCTCAAGGAAACTACCCAAGGTCACATCCCTTCCTAGGGCAATAGAATGAGATGACTGGTCAACCTGTAGATATAAAGGCCTGGACCCCTTGCCCCAACTTGGACAGCTCCAGAGCTGAGCTGTCATTGGGACTGCACTGCAGCTCAGCTCAACCTCTCCCTCTGCTCAGTTCTGCTTGTGTCTCCTCCCTTCCACAGGTGTTGGCCCCCAAAACACTCCACAATAAACCTCCTGCACAGAATTCTCTGTCTCAGAGTCTGCTTCCTGGAGAACCTGAGATGAGACAGTAGTGCCACAATAACCTGCCCAAGAAATCCCTCCAACTCAGTGGCTCACAACAAGCATTTATTCTTCCCGCCACACGTCTGTGGGCCAGCAGGGCAGCTCCGATCCAGGTGCTGGTCATCTGGGCCTCACTTCTGGCCCTGAGTTGGTTCAGGCTCTGTGTGTCCCTCACTTGTTCTCTTTAGAGCTCCTCATTCTTTCTGGGCCAGATCACAGGACTGCAGGACCATGAGCAGAAATACACAATGCCCCCTAAGGCTCAGAACTGGCTCTGTCCCTTTGCCTCTATGGCCATGGTCATGTCTGACATCAGTGGGGCAGTGTAATCAACTCCACCCATTGTAGCCACTATGAGGTCATACAGCAGAGGGAGGCAGGCCAGAACTGCGAACAGAAATCCAATCCACCCCAACCATTTATTCTCTCATTCAGCCATCATGCAGTACCTGCTGAGCATGAACCACATGCTGGGCACAGTTGTAGGTGCTGAGGCTGATCAGGTGGGCAGGACAGCCTGCCTGCCCTCATAGTCCAGTGGGGGAGACAGCCAACAAACAGGACCTTACAGCACAGTGTGGGAAGTGCTGTGACTGAGGTGGGCACAGGGTCCACGGGAACACAAAGAAAGGGCACTGTGGTGGATTGCGTCGCTCTCTGCCTCCAGCATCCATTCCTCCTTCCAATCAGCACCTTGGCTTTCTTTGGGACTTGCCTCCCCATATCATGACAGTATTGGAGGTGGACAGTCTAGAAAGGGCTGTAAACCAGGGGCCTCAACTGCTGTAATCCCAGGGCCAACCACGTGGCCCAAGCAGGTTGCACTTTGTCCAGGTCTCTGCAGCTTGGCTGGGTGACATGAGAAGATGGATGGAGCCCACCCATTCCAGGGACAGCACCTCGACTGGATGACCACGTCATTCCTGCTGCCCTCCTCCCACATCTGATTCTCCAGCTTCCTGTCCACACTTTGAGATAGCTTATATCCCTGCGACAATTTTCCATTTTGCTTATGTCAGCCAGATTAGGTGTCTGCTATTTTAATTGAATCAGGATCTGAACACAGACTTGGGCTGGAGGAAGGAATGGGAGAACAGACAAAGAGGAGGCCTGTAAAGCATAGCTCTAAAGTATGAGAAGTCCTGGCAAGGGGAAAGAGGGCAGAGGGCCCCCAAGGAGAAGGAGTAGCATGTCTGGAGGCTTGGAGGTGAGAAAGAGCCTGGCACAGTTAGAAAGCGCAAGCAGAGGATGAGAAAAAAAAGATTTTTGTGTTTATAACACTGATCCTCAGGGTCAGTTTGCTGAAATACCAGAGCACAAAGTTTGGGAGGAGCAGAGAGTTCTGTGGGTTTATCTAGAAAGTTGCTTCAAGCTTTGGACATTGTGAGTCAACAGCTGAGGACCAGCCCTGCCCCCGCCCGCTTGGAAGCTGTGACAGCAGTTAGTCACTGTCAGCAGGGAAGCACATTCCCCTGGGGTGGAGAAGGCGGTGGGGGCAGGGATGCAGGAGGCAGAGCCGGAACTGAGAGCACAGGGGATGGGATAGAGGGCGTAGATGCCAGGACCGATACCAGCGCAGGCACCAGAGCAGGCAAGATGGCAGTTAGGGGCACATGGCTTTCAGGGGCTGACACGAGCAAGAGGCCTGGAACCCAGGTAACTCTGCAGGAGGTAAGGACCCCAGAACCTGCAAGGAGACAGGACCACCAGCTCTCAAAGGGCACGGGGTGGGAGATGTGCCAGCCCACATTATGACAAGGGGAAGCAATCAGAGGACTAGTGGCGGTCACCACCCTGCGTCTTATTCCTCTGGAAATCCTTCCCAGCATCTGGGTGCGCCTCACCCGAATTCCGGCAGCACCCGCCGTTCACTGCCTGCTGCCCTCTCCTGGCGTCCCGTGGAACTACGACCACTGCAACCATAGGCTGATTCTTCAAGGGATGAACAAGCTGTTGGCCCAGGCAGGCATACAACGGGACGGTGTCAGAGCTGGAAGGGACCTCAGGGATCATTTTGTTCAGCTACCACATCTTACAGATGAAGACACTGAGTTTCACGGAGGGACATGACTTATTCTGGGTCTTAGGCTACATTAGTGGACTTGAGCTTCCTAATCTACAGACACAAGTGATCTCCATAGCCCATAATTACCTCCAACCCTGGGAAACAGGGGCTGCCCCTGAGAACGCACCCTTAGAGTTTAACTACAGAATTACAGAAACTCTTCCACAATCAGCTGAGTGATTTTGGCTGTCACTATCACTATGCTATTGTAGCTGTTGATCACCCCAAATACATTGGATTCTAAAGAATCCGAACCCTGGAAGAAGAATTAAAGGACAAACATATAGAGTTCCTTATCTCTCAGGGCAGGAGTCCAACTATGGATACTTCTAGATTCAAGAGATGCGAGGAGAAGGAATGGGACAGAAGCTCCTGAAGAACGTGTTGTTGCTCAATTCCACACTCTTTAGGTAGCCAAGCTCATGTCATGAAGCATGAGATCTGAAAGTCCTCTCTTGATCTGAGTAGCCACAGGTTTCCTCCACTCTTAGTCATGGACCCAGCCTTTCTCCTTTGAAATTTGGTCACACACAGGCAATTCTCTGACCTCCAGACAGTGCCTGTCTTGTCTTGTAGATAAAATGAAATATTCATAGTCTGTGGGATGCTGAGGGTGAAATGAGATCCTATTTCTGGCCACTGTCTTCCCTTGGAAGTGTCGAAGCGCTGGAACTGCACCAGGCCAGGTAAGACTATGCCATCTTTCTGAAATGGCGATTATAAATTCTGGGCAACAGCAACCCCAAAGTGGCAGGAGTTGGCAGGAGTAAAAGGGGAGGAAAGAAGAGCTCTCTGTGTTTAAATGCTGATTTGGGGGCCTTGGGTATTACCCACTAGGTAGTAAAAGCCTACAGAAGGAGCTTTGAAGCTACAAGTATACATCGTTGTTCCCATAAAGGACCTACTATAGTAAGGTGTGTCCTCTAGGCTGAGATAAAGCAGGAATCCAGGAATTGGTTCATAGGCAGAGTGTGGGTGGTGTGAGGAGGCCAGAGCAATGGTGCCCACAGAGAGTGGGACTGGGACAGGAAGAGGGGGTGAGGCACAGACAAAACCTAAGAAGTAGGAACTACTGAGAGAGCAGCTTCATGTCTCCAGGATGACAGCTGTAAAGTTCAGGAGTGGGGCAGAGCCTGCTCGCTCACTGCCAAACCTCTTTCCTTCTCTTCCTGGGTACATAGCTAGACCACATTTCTTTGCAGATAGATATGGTCATGTGACTGACTTCTAGCCAACAGAACAAGGGCAGCACGCTCCATGAAAGCCTCCCATGTGTGATCCTTTCTATGTTCCCCTGTCTGTCAGCTCAAGGTCAATGTCCAGGGTAACCTTGGGAAATACAAGATGAAGATGTCAGAGCTGCTGTCAGCCTGGGTCACTGAATGACTGGTACTCCATCCACCTTGTCCCCCAGCACAATCTAGAAACACCTATTTTATAGGTGTTTCTTACTACTATCTCATGTAGTAAGATATATCTCTTTACTGTATTAACTCACTAAAGGTTTAGGGGGTTATTACAGCACATAGCAATGCATTAATATAAGAAGCAAGCTTCAGAATCTCTTAAAATTGCTTTAAATACTAGTGGAGAATGATGATAGCATCACCAGCCATTTGTGCAACCCTCTGCAGTCAATCAGGGACATCTCTGCCTAGTAAGGGTGTCAGCAGAGGAGATGTCTTTATCTCTGGTTTCACAGTTGAGTATGTTGAGGTTTAAAGAGATACAGTGACTTGCATAGGCTGGCATACCTGTCAAGTCCTTTGTCAGGACTCAAAGCCACATTTCCAGAAGGTTTGTAGAGTACTATGTGGGGAAGGGCCTTCTTACATATCCCATTAGAGACCACGTCAGAACTTCATCCATGTTGCCTCGGATCCCTTTTCCATTCTCACTCCCAAAAGGCAGCCCCTGTGTCTCTGTCTGAGGGCTGCCTGCAGGCTGCAGGAGTCCACATGGCCTGTGCACTTGGTGAGCTGGAGGTGCCTGGGAATTTACACCCCTCCAAGGGTGCCCACTGGATTGCCAGTGCGGGGGTGGAAATGCTCCAGCTGTCTCACCCCCAATCAAGACACTCTGGGGTGTGACCTACGCTGTCCCCCGGGTTCCCTGTGGAATGGAGCCAAGTGGGAGCCTTCAGGGGACTTTGCCTGACACTGTACCGTTGCATGGCTTCTCTCCTTTGTGGTCCCACTTCTCCACTCCTCTACTAGTTTTCCTTCCTAATAAACCGCTTTCCCGTTAATGCTAGTCATGGGGTAGGAACCTAACCTAAGACATTTAAATAGAGCACACCCACCTCCTGTCTCAGTGAGGCAGCTGATGGGCACAGAAGGGAATTGACTTCCTGGAGGTCACACAGAGGAGAAGGTGGCCAGAGCCCAGGTGTTGAGCGTCATCCTCTGCTGCTCTGACAGCTGGTGCCATGAAGGGATCTTCACTCCCAAAGTCTGCTCTGTCAACTAGAGTCGATCAAACTGGAGCCAAACCGACTGAATCACCCAGAACAGCCCTTACCTGGATGCTCTGATACACACACATCCTACCGAAATAACAGGTGGACATTCAACCAACAGATGTTTAGAGAGTGTCTGCTTGTGCCCGGTGGTGTACCGGCTGCTGAGGAATCAAGATGAACAAGACGATGCACGTGTCTGCCTCTCAGGAAGGCGAGAGACTAGAACACCAGTGAGTGACAAGTGCTAGGAAGACAAAGAAACAGGGACCAGGAGTTTGAGAGTGATGGGGGTCAGGGAGGGCTTTGTGAGGAGGTGACATAGAGCATGAGACAAAATGAAGGCACTTCCTCACCCGAGCATGGTTTTCTCTAGGTCCCCTCTCCAGAGGCAGAATGCTGTGCTTAAGCACCAGCCATGGAATCAGCGTGGCACCTGGTTGGCACTGGGGGAACACTGGCTGTCACCGATGGGTGGCCGGCTCTGCCTGGGGGCCTCCTCTGGGTCGGGAGCTTGTGCAGTGTTGCTGCAGAACCCAGATGACCAGCTGGCTCTCGCTCCGAGAGGGCAGAGGAGATGCTGGAAGCAAGGGGGCCATGGCTTCTGACTGTGCACACGGAGCTTGTACCCCCCAGAGCAGCCCTCCAGCCACCAGAGGACAGAATCGGAGTTGTCCTCAGCCTTTCAGACAAGCCATTATCTTAAATAGGAAATCTGGAGTTATAGATAGGATGTTCTCCCCGTGCCTTCAGATGGCACCATGGCCTCCTATGTCAAACCTAGGGCGAGAATTTTGTCTTCTCAAACTGTAACTATCTGAAAACCCTTTTGGAGCTCAACTTATACTTGTGAGATTTGCAATCAGACAGACATTGACTCAACCCATTTGCTGTGTGCTCTTGGGTTCTTCATAGACCCTTTCTGAGCTCGGACGTGAAAGATGAATATCCCAGGCTGAGGAAACAGCCACTGCAAAGCCTCTAGGGCAGAAATGAGCACATGTGTTCAGGGAGCATTTATGAAAAGGGATAAGAAAGGCCCTTCCCTCCTCGGGCTGCTCTGAGGGTCAGTGCAACCAGCTGCACCTCCCACTTCATCCCAAACCACCCATGACTCCCAAACAGGGCTTGTTGCATCTGGAGGAAAAGGAGGTGATGCTGCCCTGAGCAAGCCCAGGGCCTCTTGGGTGGGAGAGACGTGAGGGACCCCCCCTCCCAACCCAGGCAATTGCCTTTCCTGGGCAAGGGCTCCCCACTGGACTCAGCATCCCCTGTTCTGCTTTAATCCCCCTGAAATTGGCCATGTGTGGTGGTGGTGGGGGCCCAGTATTTTAAAAAATACTTATCTTTAAGTTTTGCTTTTACAACAGCAAAGAAAGTAAAGGTCACCTTTGAGCCCAAATTGCAGAGATAATCTTCCTAATTCTTGACTGTATTTTACTCCTGTCTTTATTATAATAAATATTTTTACACAGTTGAGAAATCACTCTCAGTCAACTTTTTTCTCTTCCTACCAACTCGTTTATTTTCTTGGCCTGCCACTCCCCATCAAAGGTACAACATATGGTGGAGGAATTTTCCTCCACCTGAGTTTTGGAAATAATTCAAAATGATTCTTTGGCCATTGTTGGCTGCAGTGTGTGCTGTATTTTATGAAACCTGCTACTTAGAATCAGGGGTCATAAAACTGAACATAGTCTGGGGAGCACAGACTGACTCTGGCTGCAGCAAATACCCCTTCTCACAGAGAAATGCTGCACCCTGGCTGTGGTCCGTGAGACCCCGCAGCGTCCATGGGGAGTATGCCTTGGTGCACTTCCCTCCCTTTTTTGCTTAGTTGCATTTTCCCAACTTTTCTACAATGAAAATGTAATGCCTGTATCATAAAAATACCTTTAAAATTCAGTAAGACAAGGGCAGGAAAAGGACAAATAAAAGGCAAAGCATTTTATGTGTAGCATAGCTTAGTGTGCTACAGGATGATAATAGATGCTCCACGAAGCAGAGGTCTAGTGGTTAAATAAATTGGAAACACTGAGTTAAACAAAGCTTGTTGGATTTCCTCCCCACAAGGCCTCTCAGAGCCTTTAATATGCTGGTGAGTATTCTGACCTTTAAGAGGAGGCTACAGCCGGCAATATTACCAGCCCTATCCGCTCTCTGAACCCTTCTTGTGAGGAGCGTCTCTGCCCACTGGTTATCTGTGGAACACACTGTGGGAAACCCTATTCCAAAGGTGGCTGTGTGCAGAATAGTGGAAATGCCTGAGTCCTGTTAGGCTACGGTCTAATGTGATCTGCATCGTTGAAAGAAACCGCATTAGGTGGGGAAATTTGAGACCACGACATCTCTCTGATCAGGAACACTGCTGCGATCCCATCAGCAGATTAAGAAATGTGGCCAGATCCATTATGGATTTTATTATCAGTTAAGAGATCTGGAAAGCAGAAAGACATTCTTGGGTGTTTGGTTAGTAGGATCACTGAAATTTTGTTTCAGCAGAGACTATAGGCCTTGAGTAAAGAGAGAGCATATGCCCCTGAATTCCAAGGGCATAGAATGTGCCTGCAGATGAAACAGTCCAAAGGAGAATAAAAGGAATAATGGAAAGTGGGTGCAGCAGACAGGTCAGTGGCTGCCCATATCCACTTCGGCCTCAATATAGCAGGGCTGGACCTCCAACTGCAGAGATCTGCATCTCTGCCTGAGAGCCTCCTCTGACCACTGGGGCCTGCAATGGCGCAGACCAGAAGTGCATAAGAATAGACGCAGAGCAGCCTGCACCAGTGACTGACGGGAGTTGGAGCGTAAATGCCCCAGCTCCCCTGCCCCGCAGGCAGGATGACTGAGGTGCACAGTCTACACTGGCTCCCAGAATTCCCCAGTGGGCTGAGTCTCCAGTTGCCCATAGTGGCCTCTGGGCCACACACAAATAAACACACCCTTCATTAGCTGCCTTCCCTCACTTTCCCTAGGAAACAAGTTAAGTCCTGCAGGAATTTCTATCCTGCTAAGATGTTAGTAAGAAAGTCCATTTTTCTGTATTTCCATAATTCTTCAAAACAAGACATGCTCCACTCCAGCAGGTGAAGAACACTTCCATCTTATTTCTGACAGAGGGCAGCATTTAGTTTTCTATCACAGTGAGATACATTCTTGGGCTTGCGAACGACTCCAGCTCAAAATAAAGAAAAACAAATTGAAATAGAATTTTAATCACTGTGAAGGGAATGAAAGGCTGTGTCAGCGTTTCTATGGTAAGTGCTGTCTTTCAGGGATTTATCATCCCAGCTGTAAAAGTATGCTTGATGCTAGGATTTGGCAAGAGCAAGCCTTCAGTCACTTAAAATCTGTATATTATCAAGGATTTTACTTTCAATCAAGTCGGAAACGTGACTCTGTAAAAATGGCACAGAACGCTCCTCTGCCCCTCGAGGCTGCCAACTGTGCCCGCTGCCTTCCCTGCCGAGTCTGCTCAGCACCAGCTCGGGGAATAGGCAAAGGTGAGGTCCCTGGACCTCTCCAGAGGCTGCTTTGCATTCTGGAAATGCTTACACTGAGGAAGATGCCTGTTCTTTGTGGAGGCAAAGTGGTGGTCCTTGTGGGGTCCTGTCTGTGGGGCTGTAGGTGGCTCTTCTCTGAGCACTAGGTCACTTGCTCCCTCTCCTGTGTCCCAGGACCCAGGACCACTGAGGGGGAAGAGAGGTGTCAGCACAACCACACAGTACGCTCGGCCCCTTGGCTCCTGACGCTGAGGCCCCTGACGACATCACAAGTGGAAGGATCTCGGGCTGAGTTGACCGGAAACCTTAGACTCTTTCTGATGTTAGCTTGCAGCCTGAGTCCTGTGACGTGAGGGGAATAAAGCAGCTAGATCACTTCACCAGCCAAGAGAGGAGGCAGTTTGGGCAAAACAGGACCCGATCCAAACCTTTGTCACATCACATCAAAGCCACCTCTGCTTGGCTTCAAACTAGACCAAATTTACAGAAACTTCAGGATGCTCTTTATTTGAAATAGGGTGGTGGGGGTGGAGGGGGCTCTTTCCAATATAAGAGAAAAGGTAAGAGCTCCTTCTTGTGATCCGAAATGAATCCTTAGTATGTGCAGTCGGTGTCATCAGGTCTTAGGCGTCAGTAATTTAATCTTGCCCCAACACCGTCAGTGGTAGGTATGTTATTCACATTTCAAAAATGAACAAATGAACATTCAAAGGTTAGGGAGCTCGCCTTCGTGGAGGCCTCATGGAAAGTAGGTGGCGGAGTGGGCACTCGAAGCTAGGTCTTTCTGACCCCAAATCCCTAAGCTCGTGTATTGCACTCCGGAGCAGGTCTGAATTTTTCTGCCCTGAAACAGTGCAGGAGCAGACTCTGGGATTCCAGCAGCCCATCTCCTCGTCCTCCCCTGGGTGGTGGGCAACCTGGCACAGTGCTCGGTATGCCCTGGAACAGCAGATCTCTTGCTGCTGGGAGAGACAATGGCTGCAGACAGCAGGACTAGGAGCAATGGCTATACTCTAAAGGGGCAGATTTGTTTTTAACGCAACATTCCTTGAGTGCTTATTGTCTACCAGGCACAGCTGGAAGGGCTGTATGTATGTTATATATGTTGTCTCATTCTCAACCACTCCCAGCAACTGCCTGAGATTGGTACCAGTATTGTCCCCATTTTACAGATGAAAATGAGGAAGAGAGAGACTGAATAATTTGCTCCAGGTCACATGCAAGCCAATGGGAGATGGAGATGGGATTCCAGCCCAAGTAGCTTGACTCTGAAGACCAAACCAGGGTCTGCTGCCCCGTGTGGGTAACAGGGATTGGGGGGGGTGAGTTTTCCGGGGCTCAGAGTGTTCAAGCAATCTGCACGTTCATTGGTAACCTAATCATAAGTGGCTGGGCTGGACAGGACTTCAAGTCAGCCAGTCCCATCCTCCATCTTCCTGTTGACCTACTTGATTCTGTAAGAGGCGAGGTGGCTGTCTTAAGGTGTCCTCCCTTCCTCCAGGAGCAGAGCCGGACGGGAGCCTGAGTCTCCTGGGTCCCCTGCTCCTACGGGAGATGGGCTCTTGTGATGGAGCTTCACGTTGAGCAGGTAAGGCAGGGCCCTCCTGTGCTTTATCCCCAAAGTGACTTAAGGTGAGACGGCCCCCGAAAAGCTATGGAGGGTTGCATCCAGGGTCTGGGCAGGGCTGCTGCATGCTGTCCTGTGCCCCTCAGGCTATCCAGGTTCATCCCCCCATCTCTCAGTCTGGAGAAGGAAAGAACTGACAAATAGCTTGGGGTGGGATGCACATAATTAGTGGTTCTAAAGTGCATTCTAAAGCAGATTAGGATGAGAGTGTCATCCCTGCCACCCCAGGAAACTGGGACTGTGCAAGCACCCGTACAAAGCAATGGCACCCCTGATGCAGAAGCTGCAATATCTTGGTTGCACCGAGATGTTTTGGTTATGACTATCATGCATTTCTGAGTTGGTCTAAGATAACTCTCTGCTGGCACTTAGCTATATCGGTTTACAAGGCAATTAATATGATAGAATCTTCCAACGAGTCCAGGACCTACACTGGGGGTAGGGGGAGAAGAGAGAGGAAAGGACAGGGGCTGTAATACGAACAAAAGAAGCTCAAAAATCAAGACTGAAAGTGGGACTTCACTATTAACCTCACAAAAACAAAAGGTTTTTAAGGGACTACTAAGAACAACTGTTTGTCAACAAATTAGATAACCTGGAGGAAATGAATAAATTCCTAGAAAGACACAAACTATACAAATGAACTCAAGAAGGAATAGACATTCTGAACAGACTTACAATAAGTAAAGAAATTGAATTCATAATTTATAAACGTCCCTCAAAGAAAAGCCCATGCCCCTGTGGCCTCGCTGGTGAATTATACCAAACATTTAAAGAAGAATAAATATCAATCCTTCACAAACTCTTCCAAAAACTAAAAGAGAAGGAAATACTTCCCAATTCATTAAATGAGGCCAGTATTAACCTGATACCAAAGCTCTCTAATATAGGTTTGATGCAGTCCTTATCAAAATCCCAGCTTGCTCTTTTGCAGAAATTGACAGGCTGATCCTAAAAATCATATGGAAATACAAGGAACCCAGGATAGCCAAATAGCTTAATCTTGAAGAAGAAGAAAAAGTTGGAGGACTCACAAGTCCTTGTTTCAAAACATACTACAAAGCTACAGTAATCAAGACAATATGGTAGTGGCACAAGAATAGACAACGAGATCAGTGAAGTAGAATTGAGGGTCTAGGGATAAACCTTTACCTTTATGCTCAATTGATTTTCAACAAGGATTCCAAGACAATTCAGTGAGTAAGAATGATGCCAGGACAACTGGATAGCCACATGCAAAAGAATGAATTTGGGTTTCTACCTCATATCTTACACAAAAATTAACTCAAAATGGATAACAGACCTAACTGTAAGAGGTAAAATTATAAAACTCTTAGAAGAAAACAGAGGTACAAACTTTTGTGACTTTGGGTTAGGCAACGGTTTCTTTGACATGACACAAAAGGCACAATTCATAAAAGTAAAGATAGATCAGTTGCACTTCATTACAATCCGAACTTTTCTGCTGCAAATGATACCATCAACAAAGGAAAAGACAAGCCACAGAAGGGGAGAAAATACTTGCCAATCATGTATCTGATAAGGAACTTGTATCCTGAATATATAAGAACTCTCACAACTCAATAATAAAAAGACAAATAATCCAATTTTAAAATGAGCAAAGGATCTAAATAGACATTTCTCCAAAGAAAATACACAAATGGCCAATAAGCACATGAAAAGATGCTCAATATCTTAGTAGTCATTGGAGAAATATAAATCAAAACCATAAGAATATGCCATTTCACATTCACTAGGATGGCTATAACCAAAGCACAGAAAATAACAAGAGTTGGTGAAGATGTGGAGAAATTGAAACCCTCATATATTGCAGGTGGGAATGTAAAATGGAGTGGCCACTTTGGAAAGCAGTTTGGTAGTTCCTCAAAAAGTTAAACATATATTGTCTCCATCTGGCCAGTCATTCCACTTCTAAGAGAATTGAAAACGTGTTCACACAAAAACTTGCACACGAATGTCCATAGCAGCGTTATTTATAATAGCCAAAAAGTGGAAAAACAGTTAATGTAAATGTCCATTAACTGATGAATGGATAAATGAAATGTGGAGTCTCCATACAATGAAATATTGTTCATTAATAAAAAGAAATGAAGTACTGATTCCTGTTACAACATGGATGAATCTTGAATACATTATGCTAAGCGAAAGAAGCCAGACAGAAAACGCCGTATATTGTATGATTCCATTTATAAGAAATGTCCAGAATAGGCAAATCCATAGAGACAGAAAGTAGATTAGTGGTTACCTAGGACTGGGAGAGGGGGAAGGATGAGTGTGGGTTTTCTTTTTGGGGTAATGAAAAGTTCTAAAGTTAGATTGTGGTGATGGTTGCACAACTCTGTGAATATATACTAAACCCCACTGCATTGCACACTTTAAGTGGATGAATTTTATGGTGTGTGAATGTCAATAAAGCTGTTAAAAATTATAGAGGGTTAGTTAAAACTATTATGGTAAAAGTATACAATGAATTACTCTGTAGCTGCTTAAATTAACAATGCGATTTCTATAATTGATATGGAAAGTTATCCATAGTGTAAAAAATGGGGGGCAAAGCAGGGTATAATTCATTGTGACATGATCTCAATTTTATAGAAATAAACAAAATGCATGTGTGTGTATGTCTGTGTGTGTGTGGGTGTACAGAAAATGAAATTCTGAAGGATATACATTAAAAGAGTGTTTTTCACTGAGTGCTGCATAATGAACTATTCTTTTTCAAATTTTTGTTTAATCTTTGAAGAAGTAATAAAGTCATATGGCATAAAAACCAAAAGCTCTAAAAGACTATCTAGTGAAAAATCTCCTCCAAGCCACCCAGTTCTCCTTCTAGAGAGCAACTAGTGTCACCAGTTGCCTAAGTATCCTTTGGGAGAATTTGACACAAAGGGCGGATGCTCTGCACCTCATTCTTCCCACATAACTGTGAATCTTGTCCATCTTGAGATACGACAAGAGTCCTTGGTCGTTTTTTTGTGGTTTCTTTTATGGTTGAATAGCTCTCCATTCTGTAGAATGTACGCTTGGAAAGATTCTTTGTCTTCGTGCATTTCCTAATTTGTTTTTGCATTTAGCAGGTGTTTTACTTGTCATCAGAAAGAAATTAAGCTATTTCTCCAAAAGAAGTACGTGTACTGAGGATTCAGATCTAAGAAGAGTGAGATCCCAGGAGAGTGGGTACCTCTGTGCCCAGGTAGGTTGCATGAGCAGACTGAGAAACTCCAGATGTGACAGCACAAGGATAGAAAGAGGGGGGGTGCCCTCCGCCACTGGGCAGGGACCCAGGAGAGATGCTGGGACCTAGAAAGGAGTCCTGAAAGCATTTGGGGATCATTCCTTCTCCTTTTTTCCACTCAATCTCCCCAAATTTGAGGAGAATTTGAGATTTACTGGGGGACATGGAGCCAGAATTCATTCCCAAGGGCTGCTCCTGCCTCACCTTGCTCCAGGAATCTTGCCCCGCCCTCAGTCCAGCCCTTCGGAGGACTTTCCACTCCGGCCCAAAGTGCTGCGGTGCTCTGAGAGCCCTCTGGGAACCTTACAGTCTACTTTTCCTGGAGCTTCTTGGGTCATTTAACCCATATTATGCAGAAACTTTAGAAACTGCCTCATTTTGATTCCAGCTTCCCCCTTCCTAGCTGTGTGACCTTGAGCAAGTTACCCAGTCTTTCTGTGCCTCAGTTCCGTGTCTCAGCAAGAAGTCAAGGGGAATATTTAGTCATCATCATCATCCTGTTACTGAAGGAGGGCTCCTGGATGGCACTTCATGTGTTGGCTGCCCACAGCCCCTTGGGGAGTAGAGAGAAGGGCCCATTGTGTGGAGAGAGGGGCTAAAGGGATGGGGGAGTAAAGGGGCCCCTTTGGTAATGAACCCTCCCTTCTCCTTGAGGGACTCGCCGGTACTCCATGTCCTCCTTGCCCCCTACTTGTTCAACCTCTGGAAGGCATTTCCTGCTGGCCCCACATCCAGCCCCTTCCCAGCCTCCATCTAGCTCCTTTCCAGCTTGTTTGCCACCAGCCCTGCAGTGAGCGAGGTTGGGAAAGAGGAAGAAAGGAAGAGATTCTTATAGTGACAACTCCTACTGTGCAAAGGCCAGCTCCTGGTCAAGTTCATGCCCTGCACTTTGGCTTTTGTTTGTCTACTGCTTACTGAATCAAAACAAAAATAAAGCACTCAGGTCTTGTGGTTGCCCCACAACTTTCCTGTTATTTCTTCCAATGAGCTCTTCCCTTCCCTGCCACTCCCATTCCACCCCAGCTCTGCCTCAGCTCTAATCTGCCAGGATCTTGCCTCAGTGTCCTCTTGTCGTGCTGGCCCCCAGCTGACCACTGTGCTGGGCCTGCCTTGGTTCTACAAGTACAAACTTCTCTCTCTCTTTGTCACTGAGTTGGTTTCTTTGTAAATATTCTTACCCCTTATGCTTTCTGACACCCTTCACCTCCCCAGGCCATTGCACCCCTGTGCCAGTGACATCAGAGGTTCTAGCAAGAGCCACCTCCAGCCCTTCCTCTGGGCCGAGCATAAACCCTCAGTTCCTGGCATCCTGGGCTTGGACTGGCGTGTGGCCTTGGTGAGGGCTCAGCCTGCCTTCCTGGAGCAGGTTTGCTGAGGATTTCTAATTAATAAGTTGTCAAATAGAAAAGGGAGTCATAAGACCTAATATCCCAGCTGAGGAAGAAATTAAATTTCTAGAAGTTGGCCCAGACTAAGGACCAGATATTTTCTTCCACAGGAGTTTACATTTGACCAAGCTCAGTAGGAGGAATCATCTTGTAGAGACTAAATCTGGACCTGGAGGCAGGGGCTCAGGACTCATCATTCCAAAGAAAACAACCCCAAGTACACACAGGGATTTTCATCAGAGCATCTCTCAGGGCTTTATCAATAACAGCGAAACTTCACAGAAGCCTTCACAGAGAGGCAGGTAGGAAGGAAGCTTCTCTCTTTGGAGATGGAGGGACCAAGCTGGGAAGTAACTTATCTGAGAGCATGAAATGCCAATGACCAAGAAAGGGAATGCTTTTCCAAGCACCTGATTGAATCCACAATTCTTTGGTGCTGACTAAGAATTGAAACATCTATGTGAAACAATGCTGAGCATTTGTCAAGCACCTTTTACAAACTGGGCCCTGGGGGAAGATGTTTGCACAATTCGTCCTCACAGTATTCTTAAATGTTGGTAACATTACCATGCCCATTTTACTGATGAGGAAGCTGAGGTTCAGAGAGGTTCCCTAACTCACTTAGTTTACACAACTGGCAAATGAAGGAACTGAGATTGTAACTCAGCTCTCTCCCTGCCAAAGCCAGTGTCTTCCTTCTGTTCTACTCCTCAGTCTAGTGAGTAGTTTTAAATATGTATCAATAACCTCAAAAATATTCCTACTCTTTGATCCAACAATCCTAATTCTGGCAACCTATTCTCATGAAATAATTCTAAATGCAGAATAAGTGTCTTACAATTCAACATGGCTAAGGACACACTAGTGTGTACCCCTCTTCTTCCCCAAATCCCACTGAAGTGATAGAAGAAATACAGAAATAAAAATAGAGTCATAGTGGTTGTGGACAGTCAGGAGGAGTGGGATCAACATCTGGAAGGTTAAGGAATTCCTGGGAAATATAAGACAAATATAAGAAAAGATTGATGACAAAATGAAACAGAAGCTGTAATGCCACAGAGCTGAATGCATAACTATCACAGAGTGAATTCTCCCAGCAGAATTCCAGAACAGAGGCAACAGGTACTGGTTGGAAAGTGAGCAAAGGATGGACTGCAGGGTGGTTGAGCTAGATCCTTTCCACTGTCCACTAACCATTCCCCTGCACACACACAGTCAGTGAGGCTGGCTTCTCTATCAGAAACTGCATTCTCTGCCAGAGGAATGGGATTCTCGTGGGGGTAAGGAATTATCTTCCAGCCACCAAGACAGTTCAACCCAGATGCTCATCTACAAACATCAACAGACAACCAAGAATAGCCAGACATTTTGGAAAAGCCGGAGCCTGAGAGAGGTGTAAAAATAGAACTGACTCTAAGAAAACAGAATTAATACGTAAAACAAGAGAAATCTTTAAGTAATTAAAATGAATATCCCAGAGAGGATTAAGAGAATATCACATCCATTTAAAAAATTAAACAAAACCTCTATGAAAAAGACACAATCAGAGTTCTTGGAAACTAAAAGCATGATTGCCAATATTGAAAAACTCATTAATGGGCTGAATAGACAAATGAAAACCAAATTAGTAAGCTTTAAGATTACTAATTAAGTAATTAAGTTAAGGGATTCTCCAAAAATGTATTAGAAAAAAAATAAAAGATGCCATCTTTTTTTAAGTTAAGTGATATGAAGTATAGAATCAAATATCGATGTACCTTTCTTACAGGAGTTCCAGAGGAGAGAACACAGAGAATGGATAGAAGGAAATAGAAAAAGACATAGAAGAAGAAAATGTCTTACTGCCGAAGAAACACTTCGGATAGAAGAGGACCCACGGAGAGCTGAGCAAGAATACAAAGCAAGCTTTTAAAACTCAATTTTTTAAAAAGGCAATAAATCTAATAGTAAAATGGATAAAGGGTGTAAATAATTCACAGAAGAGAATATGAATATGGCTAGTAAATAGGTGAAAAGAGCTCAATCTTACACATCACCAGGGAAATGCAAATTATACTTTAGACCCATGAAATTGGAATAAATAAAACACAACCTAATTGATGATGATACGATAAATCAGCAATTTCACAAATGTCACTTGTTACAGCCTTCCAGAGGGCACCTTGGCAGCAGCTATGAAAATCTTAAATGTAATTCGGTACTTACATTTCTAGGAAAACATTCTGCAGAAATATTCACCTAGGTCCGCAAAGATGTATGGACAAGGATGTTCACTGGACCATTGTTTATATTAGTGACTACGGGAAATCATATAAGTGTTCATTACTAGAAAAATAAATTAATTATGTGTGTGTGTGTGTGTGTGCACATTATACACACATGCACGCATTATGGACTTCTATGGAACAACTAAAAAAGATGAGGTAGATGTTTGTATTCTGGTATAAGAAGATTTCCAAGTGAAAATAATCAGTGTTGAGCTACTTTCATCCTTCTTGCCAGTGTTTCTTCAGCTCAGAGAAGTTTTCTTTGATTATTTCTTTCCTCCTCTGAGAATCCCATTAGACAAATTTCAAACTTCCAGACCTGTGTCTCTTAATTTTCCCCTCATACTTTCCACATCTTTGCCCAGTTGTGTGCCCTTCTGATAGAAACCTCAACCAGATTTTACAAGTAATAGCTCGCTCTTCAGCTGTTCCATTCTCAACTATTGAGTTTTTTAAAAAAAAATTTAATAGTCAAACTTTTATTTCCATTATCTCTAATTGTTTCTATTTTCGTATCAGCCTGCTCTTGTATGGATGGAATTTCTCTTCAGTTCTTCTGGGGTTAGTAATTGCATTTGAAAATAATAAAGTCTCCTTACATTTTTTCTGTTAACATTGTTTCCTTGGGAGTTGGGCCCAACTACTTGTTGAGCCAGGTGCCTACCCTTCATAATGCTGGCTCTTAAATATGTTGCTCTCCTGCCTCCCTTTGCCTTCACATCAGCAAGGAATTTAAAGTTTGATAACCCCAGAGTTGTCTGGGGTGTGGGGAAATGGGTCCTCTGCACACTTCTGGTGGGAGTGTCAACTGACAGTCATTTGGAGGGTGATTTGGTGATGTCTTCAAAATTTAAATGTGCATAAGCCTTGATCTAACTGGTCCCTTTTAATTCTGGACCCTAGAGAAATAATCCTCTGTGTGCACAGACATGTTTACTGCAACTTTGTTTGCAATTGTGAAAATTAGAAACACCCTAAATGGCTATCAGTTGGGGAATGGTCCAGGGAATACTATGAAATTCCATGGCCCAGTTGAAAACAATGAGATACTGACATGTACTGACATGAAAAGATCTCTAAGTGTTAAGTGGAAAAAAAATTGCATAACAATATGTACTGTATGCTACATAAAGAACAAATGACACAAACCCACAAACAAAATCTGTATTTCCATAGGTACTTACGTATGTAAATAAACACATAGAAAACAGTGAAGGTTAAAGATCACACTGATAATAGCTGTTATTTCTGGGCAGCTAGTGAGATTCGGTGATGTTAAAGGAGATTTATTGTTTAAATGTTAATAAGAATATATTAATTTGTGTAATTAAATAAATTTAAAAAATTTTTAAAGATAAACAAATGGCAGAGGTGGCTGTGGTCAAGGCCTTCAGGACAGGTACCAGCCCCAGGTTCTAGCCTAGAAGACAAGTACCCAGACTCTGGCTTGATCTCACTGTTGGGGGTCCTCAGCTCACCGATCAGGGTGTGTGGGGTGTTCCTGCAGAGTCTACAAGCACAGAGGATATAGTCGTGACGGAGCGGGACAGCTCGTGTTCAAGGAGTTGAGAACTCTTTCTAAAAGCCCTGTTCTTACCACGGAAGAAAATTCTAAATGGACTTAAGGAGATATTTACATTTATTTATCAGGACACTTGAAAAATATTTCCCCAAATTCTCATCCTTCATAATAAGCCACAGAAAAGGGGACCCCATGGTCAAATAAACAGGGAAATGCTCCACACTATAGACATGAGGATACACATTAGCATATAGAGGCTCAGAGGCCATAGATCAGACATCTGCTGCTTAACTTAGTGCTCCCCAAACCTATTTGACTAGGGAGCCCTCTACCCTATCTCTAGTAATAGCAATCAACATCCTTGAAACCCACTTTAGGAAACACTGTGCTGCCTCTTCCCATTCCCCTGCCCCCACCCCCTGCCACAGTAATGTCCGGGAATGGGGCAAATTAAGGAGGTTTGCAATGGTGCTTGGGAAAAGAAGGGAGTGGAGGACAACATGCCTGTTTTAGGTACTGGTCCTTCCCCAGACCTCTGGACTGGTGTTTAATTCTCCTGAAGGAGCTGTGTCCACTGGGAGTCCAAATTCAAACAACACCGCTGTGCGGCCCTGCTGACAGAGCGTGCCGTGAATTGAGGAGCGCAGCGCCCTCCCCACTGCCAGGAGGTGCACAGAGTGGTTTTGCAACAATGAGGACCTGTGGGCTCAGGCCACTGGGGCACCCGGAGGAACACAGCTGGGCTCCTGGGGCAGCCAACACTCCCCAGGGGCTCTGGCAGCAGTGGCTGAGGTGGGGCCCTGGCCTCGGTGCCTTCCTGGGGAGGAGATAAAGATGCACGAGTCGGGGGAAGAAAAGCATGAATTCATCTCCAGAAATACCTGACCGAGCTTCAAGGAGGCATGGAAGTCGTCATGGCAAGAGAAGCCAGGGCAATGAAATATGGGTTGTTAACCATTAATGTGAACCCATTGTACCCACTAAGTGGTGGAGGTTGGGAGATCTGGTTATTTTTAAAAAGGTGGTTGCAGATGCCTCTGTATCCTAGGGCTATTCTGCCCAAAGTGGTCACCACTAGCCACATGTGGTTACTGAGCATGTGAAAGGTGGTTAGTCTGAATTGAGATGTGCTGTAAGTGCAAAATACACACCAGATTTAAAATATCTTGTTACATACCAGAATTAAAATATCTCGTTAATAATTTTTATTATTGAGTATTTTTATATATAATTATATATTGAGTAAATGTTGAAATGATAATATTTTGGATATATTGGGTTAAATAGAACATATTAAAATTAATCTTACCTGTTTCTTTTAATTTATTTAATGTAGCTGCTGGAAAATTTAACATTTCATATATGACTCACGTTATATTTCTGGATTGCACTGATCAGGGGGTTCAACAGGAAACAGCTAGAGAGAAAACAGTCCTTCGGTTGAAGAGAACAAGTTATTGGACCCAGACTTGGGAGAGACTTTGAAGCAAATGGGAGCTCAACTGCTTTGTATAAGAAAGTAGAAGAAAGGGAAATTAACAGATGAGGATGAGGACAGGCACTGTGGCCTGGGGCTGGGTCTCAAGGGAGAGAGGAAATGGAGAAAAGATGGGAGGGAGGCCCAGGAACGTGGCAGTAGCCAGAGGCCAGGCAGACAGATGGCCAAGAAAGGACTCTCTGTGTCCCTGAGGCAGGGCCGGCAGTGAGTTTTGCCAGCGGAGAGGTCTGTTGATAAATTTTAAATGGGTTCTGCTCTATGCCATAATACTCCTCTGCTGTCCCCAAAGACAGACTGTGTGGGGCTGGGGGAGCCGTGAGCACGCTCAGGCAAAGCAGGGCCGGGTCAGGACAGAGACACGCCAAGCAGTGGCCTGAGAGCCAGAGGCGAGGAGGGGAGGCGAGGAGCAAGGGTGCAGATTGGGGGGTCAGGCAACTGTGAGGAGAATGTGAACCCAAAATCCTTGGAAACATCCACAAGAGCACTGGATTGCTGGCAGAGGTGTGCAAGGCATCTTGAGATTTTCATATTTTTTTTAAAAATTATTTTGTTGAGGTCACAGTTGTTTATAACACTGTGCAAATTTCAGGTGTACATTTTATATTTCAGCTTCTGTATAGACTGCATTATGTTCACCAACAAAAGTCTAGTTTCCGTCCATCTCCATGCGTATGTACCCTTTAACCCCCTTTGCCTTCCTCTCACTCCCGTCCCCTCTGGTAACCAACAATCTGTTCTCCTTATCTATGTGTTTGTTTATCTTTCACATATGAGTGAAATCATATGGTATTTGTCTTTCTTTGTCTGTAGGCTCTTTGACATTGGTCTTAGCAGTATCTTTTTGAATACCATGCCCTCAGGCAAGGGAAACAAAAGAAAAAATAAACAAATGGGACTACATCAGACTAAAACGCTTCTGCACGGCAAAGGAAACCATCTACAAAACAAAATGACAACCCACTAACTGGGAGGAAATATTTGCAAATCATATATCCGTCTGGGGTTAATTTCCAAAATATATAAAGAACTTATACAACTCAACAACAAAAAAATGAACAACATGATCAAAAAATGGGCAGAGGATATAGACAGACATTTTTCCAAAGAAGATATACAAATGGCCAACAGGAACATGAAAAGATGTTCAACGTCACTAATTATTAAGGAAATGCAAATCAAAACTACAATGAGATATCTGATAACACACTGTCAGAATGGCTATTATTAAAAAGACAAGAAATAACAAGTGTTGGAGAGGTTGTGGAGAAAAGGGAACCCTCATACACTGCTGGTGGGAATGCAAACTGGTGCAGCCACTATGGAAAACAGTATGGAGATTTATTAAAAGTAGAAATAACATATGATCTAGTTATTCCACTACTGGACACTTATCCAAAGAACATGAAATCAATAATTCAAAATGATATATACACCCCTATGTTCATTGCAGCATTATTCACAGTAGCCAAGACTTGGAAGCCACCCAAGTGCCCATCAAGGGATGAACAGATAAAGAAGACATGGTATATATATATATATATATATATACAATGGAATACTACTCAGCCATAAAAAAGACAAAATCATGCCATTCATCACAGTGTGGATGGACCTTGAGGGTATTATGCTGAGCAAAATAAGTCAGACAGAGAAAGACGAATACCGTATGATTTATTTGGTTTTTGAAGGGAAGGATTACCCCAGCAGGCTGGCCAACACTAGGACCCCAGGCCACATTACACTAGGACTTTGTAACATCCTCAGGAGTGGTGGGCAGTGGGTGTCTAAGAAGTTTGGTGGCAATGCTGGCTGAGAAGGTGAGGAAATGGAACAAAACACAGTTAAAATCTACACTAGTGAATAACATGGAAAGAGCTCAGGATAAGTTGTCAGGTTATCCAAGGAGCCAGGTCCCTGGAGGGTGTGCTGCAAGATCTCCCTGCGCCGCTCCTGAGAACTCACGCCCTTCTCAGCCTGCTCTGTGCTTCACAGGCTGGCTTGTGAAGTCTCCATCCACAGGCCTCCTTGCCCCATGACTTCTGGGTGGGATCGGCCGCTGGGAGCCGTGCAGAAGATCCAGAGGGGGGAAGGGGCTGAGGGCGGGGTATTCAGTCCCTGGCTCCTTCCCTGCAGATTGCAGCAGATTGTCCCTCCGCCTTGAGCCCTCTCCCCCAAGTTCTCTCTCCCTCCATCTGGCTTCCAGCATCTGCTCCTGGCCCTCATCCCTGCAGGCCTGGGGCTCCCCACAGCCACAGCCCTGGGGTACTGCACATTCCTTATTGCTTCCCCCACCCCTGTCCATACCTTGGTCAACAGTTCTTTATATTAACCCTTCTTCAGTTATGCACTTAAGGCAGGAGGCAGAGTAAAAATACATATTTGAATTTGCATAAAGAAATTCTAGAAGGATACATAAGAAACTAGTAAATGTCACTCACCATGGGGGCACAGTGGGAGGAAACAGTGAACCAGAGCAGAGGTGGAGCAAGATTTCTCATTGTATTTATATTAGTTTGATTTTTGAACCCTGTGAATTATCTATCAGACAAAATTAAACTGGAAAGAATCCGCTCTACCCCAAGTCGGATTATTTGGAGGAATCAGATTAATCCTGTCCAGACCTTTCACTGAGGAAGCTCCAAATCCTGAGCTGGAAAAACTGTGGCACCGAGGGAAGCGGCTTCTCGGAGTTGGCTCCATCAAGCGGGGCCATGGCCAGCTGCTCCATCTGACTCCCGCCTCCCGTCCTTCCTGGGGTCCTGCCTCAGCCACCAGTGTCCTAGGGGAGGTGCCACGGGGTTTTTCAACTGACCAGCAGAGATAGAAAAGCCTAATTACATGAGAAAGTCGACCGCGGAAAACAAGGGGAACCCTGGAATCCAGCAGCGTCTCTGGAGAGACAGCATCAGTCCTGCTCACTCCAACCTTGTTCAGTCTGTGGTTTTTGCTACTGGAAGCTTCTAAAAGGCCCAGTAAGATCCATTCCTTTGGCTGAGTTGCCATGTGGAGTGCCCCAGGCACGTAGCCTGAGTTTGGGGAACGTTCACCCTCCCACCTCCCCCTTTTTGTAAGAGTGTCCCCTGGGCCTGGACAGTGACACAGACACAGAGCTCAGAACCACACCAGGAGAGGTGCCTCCTGCAACCTGGGACCTCAACCTCCCATAAAGAGAACTTTGACCTTTGCTAGTTCTCATCTGCTTTGTGGAACAATCTGAGGAACCAGCATGGAGACAAAGCTCGCATTCACAAAGCTTAGCGCTCATGCCCTCGTTAATCCTCCGAATCACCATTACGAGGCAGGGAGAGGCCAAATGCTATTACAGCCTTTTAGCCAGAACAGTGGGTTAATGACCTGCCTTGTGTCGTGCATGAGTCATGAGCGGAGTTGGGTCTAAATCCTGATCTCTGGACCCTGGCACAGCACTCTCTCCTCACCCTCAACAGCAGGGACGAGGGAGAGGGCACGTGCGCACACAACTCTAGATAGAGGGTGTTATTCTCTCCCATTCCACGGCTCCCAGCCTGCTGTGGGAAGGTAGACACAATGGACACACAGTAACAGGCCTAGCAGTTACCTAAGCAGTGTGACCTCAAGTTCAAGGACAAAGATCTTCCCCCATGGGCCTGCTATTGCCCAAATAGCTACCATCAGTCCCCCTTTGGGGGTTGGGCACAGTTCATGGCAGCATTGCCAAAGTGAGCTCCTGGTCCAAGACATTTGGGAAATACTGGATGAGTGACAGCCTGGGCCTCCTTGAAGCATTGTCCCTGGGCCTTGGTAAAACATTACCTCACTCCGTTCAAGTGTCAGTCAAGGTTAGTTCATCAGTCCGGCTGAATCCTGGGCAGAGACCAGGACAGGTCAGTTTTACTTGGGTAGGAGCGAGTCAGAAGTCTCTGTGGAGAGTGGGGCCCGCCCATCTCAGAGGCAGACCTGAGGGTGGGAGGAATCCACGTCTGAGGCAAAGGCTGTGGAGAGGCAGTTGGGAAGCGGGTCCTTCAAAAGCGCACCAGGGAGCACTAAGGACAAACTGTGACTTAGACTCACACTTAGCTTTGGGTGAAAGGCTTATCCCCAGCCTCTTCCACTTACTGCCGCCTGACCTAGTGCCAGGCTCCGGGCTAAATCATTTTCATGTGTTCTCACAGTTTCCAAATGGAAATCTGACACTCAGGGAGGTAAACTGCCTGTGTTCGCAGAGCCGGGAAATGGTTGAGCTGGAATTTGAACCCTCGTCTGGCTGGAGCCTGAATGTTCCCACTTCCCAGAACATTCCCACACACTTACCCACAGATCTGAACAAGCTGTGGGGAAGGAAAGAGGGAGGAATGAAGAGGACCAGCCCAGAGGCAGAGAGGAAACGGCGAGGTGGAGGCACAGGAAATCCTGGCCGTGTGCACAAACGCTGTCAGCGCATTAAATGAGCTGTTTTAATGTCAAGGCCAGGACGCAGTCCAAAAGAATGGCAAAGGTAAAATGCATTCGCTTCTGCAGTTGGCCTTTAAAATACATCTTTCTTCACCAGTTGGAGCCCTGGTAAATTTCTGGATCTTCCTCAATTAAGCCTTTGACGTTTAAAAAAAGTAATTTCAGGTAACAAAGCAAATACGCCTCAGGCTTAGTGGCCAGAAGCCTCCTGATCTCTGAGATCTAGGCTGTTCCTGCTCTCTTGGTCCCTCCTTTTAGTGAAGTTGCTGGAAGGAGCTCCAGAGAAGAGGGGACATCCTAATGAAGCATGGCCAAGCAAATAATGCAGGAGGAAGGCAGGTCCAGCAGAAGTTGATGATCACAAATCTGGCAACGCCTGCAGACAAAGCCCCTGGATGGTTGCCTCATTTGACTCTTCTGCATTCCCTATGTGCTTCCTCTGCAAGGGGACCATGGAAGATTCTGGAGCTGTGTCCACTTTGGGGTGTAGGACTCCCGTTCCCTCCTCCAAAGGTCAGTAGGAAAACTTCCCACGCAAGTCAAGCTGAAAATGCCTACCAATGCAGGGACAGTCACTCCCAGCTCTGCCATGCCGGGTGACCTGGAGCAAGCTGCTTAACTTCACCGTGCTTCTGTCTTCTTCTCTGCAAGATGAGTGTGATCATGACAACCTGCCTCACAAGGTTATGATGGGAATACAAAGTGCGAAGATACACAAGGCACTGGGAACAGTACTGGGGCTCTGAGCGCCCTGGAAGTGTGCTGTTATTACTGTTCTGGCAAGGCTGGGGAGACCACGTGGATCGGGGGTGGGGGGATTTATCGCACACCTACTATGTGTCAGAGAGTTTCCACAAATGATCTCCTTCTATGCCCTCAGTGATCCCTTGAGAAAGAGGTTATCACCAAAGTTTACAGACAAGGACTCAGAGAGGATAAATAACTTTTCCCAAGGTCATGGAGTTTGGGGACCAGGAGTCAGGGCTTGAACACACATCAGCCTGGCTCCAAGAACTGTCATCTGTATCATTCCACACCTCCTTCCGAATTCTGCCGAAGCCTGCCAGGCCCGAATTCTTATTCCTGACACCTGCTTACGGTGTTTGGTAATGAAACCACAGCCCCTGAGGCAGGAGCTGGGAACCAGCCCACACTCACTCGCATCCCCCGTGGGTGGGTCTTTTCTGTCGTTCACAATTCCAGTTGGTGGGCCCACTGGGGAGTGGCCAGGGAAGTTACCTGACGAAACTGACAAGTGAGAACAGAACTAGAGCCGGTGGGATCCCTGGGGCCTGGGAGGGAGGGACAGACTCCAGCAGAAACACTTCCATATTTTCTGCCTGGTTTTGAACCGCCTCCTGGGAGAGCAGGCCCCAGGCACAGTGAGGAGGGGTGGTAAGCATGCAGACGCACGTGGGTGACTGAGCACCTAGCCTGGGGGATTCTTATGGCGGTGACCTCATTTAATCTCCACAGTAACCCAATGCAACGATGATTATTTTGCATTTTATAGACCAGGCAACTGAAGCCCATTAAAGTTAACAAGGTGCTCAAAGTCACACAGCTGAGGAGGATTTAGCCCTGGTCTGTCTGGTCCAAAGTCCCTGCGTTTCCTGTGACAGCCTCCCCTCTGGTAACAGTGACGCTGCTCATATGATGGGTAATACGTGACGTGCACCTGCGAAGGCTGGGCTCCTCTTATAGCTGGAGTCTAATAACACTTCGACCCACAGGCATGAGGAAAATGAGGCAAGACTAGGATTCCAGGAGGAAAGGGGTTGGAGAGCAGGGAAAGAGGGAGACAGGTTAAAGAAGAGGAGAAAGGAGAGAAAGAATTTAGGGGAGCAGGGAACTCAGAGGCCTCCTTCAGCTGGACCGACCGTGATGGCCAGTGAGAGGCAGCTAGAGCCTGCAGCAAATTGAGTCCAAACTCACTGCCAGCTTGCAAAGCACCAATACAGACCTATTGCTGCCTTACTCACTTCATCCTTCCCCCGGGGGGTTCAGAGGTGGGAAAATTCAGGAGAGAAACAGAAGCTGTGGAAAAGTTTCCAGGTGATGGGGAGACTTGGGGTGGGGAGGGGTGGCAGCCATGTGCAGAGCTGGATCAGATTAGATCTAACCTGGGGGAACCTACCAACCTTGGCTGCTATGACGAGGTCATGACACATTCGAACAGGCCACAAGTATGGGGTCATCCTCCTCAAGCCCCCATCCTGGCCCTTGTCTCTGCAACCCAAAGCTAGGTCTCTCACACATCCCCCCAGGGCTCCCGTATTTCCCTCGGGCTCACATTTCTAGGTTTGACCTTGATTAGAACAATGAAAGGCTCTGGGATTGGCTTGTCCAACTCCCTCATTGACTCCAGATAGAGAAAGAAAGTAGAAAGGAGCCTTCTCTTGGTCCTCAGTAAGGTCGATTTTTGTCTCTTTCTGACCTTATCCCCTCAAAGGGTTTAAGAGCCTCTAGGGCTCCTTAGAGGGCGGGTCAGGCCCTAGCAGGACCTCATTGCTTCCTCTTTGTCCCAGATGGAGACCAGGAATGGTTCCTACAGTGGCCCAGCCTGAGAGTGAGGTCAGTGGGGGGCTGTGGGGGTGGTGGAGTTGCAGGCAGAGCAGGCTTTTCTCAAGATGCTCCTCGTGTTCTTCAGGGGCACCCAGAGCCTCCTCTGAGGTACGCCTCTGGCTGGAGCCCCCAGGTCAGACCAAGGTGGAGCCTCCTGGAAGGGTGGCCAGAGCCTGGCCAATGCTGATGGGCAGAGCAAGCCCCATATCCAAGAAGTTTCTCCTAACTCCACCTAGAACAGAAGGAAAAAAACCCTCCAGTGGTGGGAGGAATAATGGAAGGCAAGTATAAGCAGCACAAAGGGATGGGAAGGAAGCTCCAACTCAGTTGCCCCAGGGGGAGGCATGAGGGAGAAGCTGCATAGTGCCCCCCTCTGCCTCATTGCCTGGGCCAGTGGTTCTCAATCCTGGCTGCATATCAGAATCACTGGGGAGGTTTGTAAAAATACAGATTCCCAGGTTCCACCCTCCACCACCCCAGATTTGGCATTAGTACTTCGTAAAATCTCTCCAGGAGATTCTAACATGAAGTCAAATTTGAAAACAGTCAGGGGTAGGTCAGGGCTTCTCAAACTTGAATGTGCTCACTGATCAACCTGGCATCTCATTAAAATGCAGAATCTGACTTAGGCATCTGGGACAAGACCTAGGAATCTGCATTTCTAACAAGCTTCAAGGTGATGGTGATGCTGCTACTGCTGGTCCAGGGACCACACTTTGAGAAGGTAGACCCTAAACTAGACATCTGAAATAAAACTGAAGAAGCCCGCAAGCCCAGGTGCAGAGGCCCAGAGAGGCCATATAGCTCATGAAAGGGCCAGCCACTGGCCCTTTACACAATCCCCACTGCCTTCATGAAAGGTAAAGGGCAGCACAGCCATGTCTCATACACGTTAGTTTATTTTTTGCTCCTGAAAGGCTCCAGGTGCTCCAGGTTCCTAAGCAGAGTCTTGGGATTAAGGGAGGAAGAACTAGTCTCTGTGAACGATGAGCCACAGGTGGTCCCTTCAGGGACCCAGAAAGGTTCTTTGGACTCTCACGCAGACCATGGAAGGTATGAGATTCAGCCGCCAAAGCTTCCCACTTGTGGGCCCCTCCCACCTGCTCCAGCCAGGGCTAGGGATAGAGCAGGCGAGGGAGGGAGGCGGTCTTTAGCTCAGAATGCTCTGGGAAGGGACGCTGTGGGGCCTAAGTGTAGTGAGTCCTCCCTGTGAAATAAGGAAGGTTGGAGATCCAAGTCCGGAATCAATCACTGTCAAAAGGTCGTAAAGCTAGAATAGGCCAGTTCTCTAGGGAGCCTCAAGCCCTGTCAGCTTTGGGGCCTTGCATGTCCTGCTGCTCCCAGTGGGCCAATCTCTCCCTCCTGGGTGCTTGGGTCATATCCTAGAAGCTCTAATGACCTTCACACTTCCTGAGTCAGCTGCCAGTGATAGGTGAGGCTCCCTTGGATCACCCTTCACCCAGCCAGTGTCCTCCCTGAGGATGGTAGGGACACATTGGGAGGTACCCAGCTGATGAGTCTGGTCACACCCCAGGAGATGGCCAAGGCTCCGACTGGACGCTCACAGCCATAGTCCAAGCAAATTGGGGAGCAAGTGGCTTCACTCACCCGGAATGGGGCTCAGTGACGCCTACCAGGCCTTCCGGTGGTCCCGCCTTTGGCCATGTTGAGAGGCCTTTGTTGGTGCTGATATTTTTCCTGCTTATCCTTAAGCAGAGGTGATAAAAATGCCCCTCAGAAACTTCACATGAGCAAAATTGTATTCTAAGGCTTTAACAAGAAAGAAAAAGGGTAAAGAGGCTTGTGGGCTGGAGGGTTTCAGATTTAGAATAGCAATGCCGTTTGTTTGCAGCAGGAATGTCAATAGTAAAGATCTTTTGTGTGTTGTTATTCTGGCTAAAACTAATCACCTGGTGATGACAGCGATGGAAGCAACCACAACACGACTGAGCGACCTTGAAGCTCACAATACATCGGGCTGTTTCGGGATCATCAGGTAAATGGTGGCGCAGCCCCCAACCCCATACAGAAGAGCATGTGAGGGCTCAGCACCCTCAAGGTGCTGCTGGTCTCTGCAGATGGGGTCGGGTTGCATAGGAGCCAGCTGTGGCAGCACCGTGCACAGAACGGGTCCCAACTGAGTGACTGCCTTGTTTCCAGTTCTCATTGAGAAGCAGCCGTCCCCATCTGGTTAATCGCTGTCTCCTCAGCCCCACCACTGGGCTGGTGACAAAGCAGAGCCTCGGGAACACTTGTTAAGTCAGTGGACAACCCTGTCACCAACCCCACAAGTGGACCTGACTTGGAGGCACGTGGGGTGGGGCCTTTGTAGCCACACTGCCTGGGTGCACATCCCGGCTACATCATTTGCTGGCTGTGTGACCTTCACCTTGGGCAGGTCATTTAACCTCTCTGTGCCTCAGTTTCCTCATAGGGGTAATAACAGTACTTGGCCCGTAGGGTTGCTGTGAAGACTGAATGAGCTAATTTTTGTGAAGCCCTGAGAACAGGCCCTGGCACACTGTCAGTAAATGTGTCATCCTACCTTACGGCAGAAGAAACTGTAAGGCCCAGAGATGAAATAACAGCTCCTCCCAGGCCTTTTCTATTCCATCACCCGTCTCTGTGGTCCCAGCCTGTTCTGCTCCTCCTGGATGAGCAAGTGCATCTCTCTGAGCCCAGGCGCTACTCCCCATTAGCCCTGAGCTGAGTTCATCCTCCTTGTCCACTGCCACCTTAGCCAAGCCAGGAGAGTCCCTGGCCTGCCATCCTCCTGCCCCAGGATCCAGACATGGACACTGCTCTGCCTGCGTTAACTGCACGACATGGCGCAAGTTATGTGACCTCTCTGTGCCTCAGTTTCCTCCTCTGTACAATGGAGGTGAAACACCACCTTATAAGGCGGCTGTGAGGTTTAGAGCCAGGCATCGATATCCTTGTCTACTACTTTCATTAACAGTATTATCATTGTCATGGGCGTTTGCTTAGCTCCTCCAGGAACCAGCTCCTCATGCTTGTTGCTGCCTACACATCTGATGTGGCCTAGCATGTAGTCGTTCATCCAGTTCATCGCGTGCTTACTGAGTGCTGACTCGATGTGCTACGCTCCTGGGACATAATGATGCACAATATGTGAGGGATGTCCACTGGTCTTCTTATCCATTTCTTTGGGATTCTATTCTGGCTCCCTGATTGTCTATATTTGGTATATTGATGATCGAGTAACATCTACCACTAACTGGGCACTTACCAGGTAGTTTATGTACACATTACCCAGTTAGATCCTTACACAACCCTATGTGCTAAGTTTTGCTACCTTCATTTCCAGCTAAGGAAACTGAGGCACAGAAGGGTTAGGTAACTTGCCCACCCTCCTACAGTGAGGGAGTGCCAGCACCAGCATTTGAACAGAGGCCTATTTGACCCCTAACCTCTCCACCATGCTCTGGGAGGCCAGGGAGAGGTGAGACCCCCTTCATTTGTGGAGCCCACCTCCCTGTTCTGGAAGGCCTTCTCACTAGGCACAGCGAGACCCTCCCTCAGCTCTATCCCCGAGAAGCTGAAGACCCTTCAGCAGCTTCTATTCTCAGCACCAGGAAAACTTTCCTGCAACCAGAAGCGCCAGCAGTCAGCTCTTTCCACGGGGCTGTGTGCATTCATGTTTTCTTTGGAGGTGCTTCCTGGAAAGTATTACGTGTTAGCCCATGAACTAAACAACGGCTCAGAGATGCAATCCAAAGAGGCACAAGCATCCAGGACTCATTGAGAGTGAAAATGGCTCATGAGGGTCCAGGTTCCAGGCATGGACTTGGGGACAAAGCAAACGCCTTGTGCATCCTTGAGCCCACAAATAGCTGTTCTGGTAGCAGGTCATCTGGGAAAATCTCATTACAAATGAAGCCAGAGGATGTTGCTTTTCTGATTTTAGATCAGCTCGGGCACAGAGAAGGAGCATGAGCGGCTGGCCCAGGAACGACCATGTCTACCTCTACTCAGCTAGGAGAGGGCCCTGCTCACTCTTGAAAATGCAGTGCTTTTGTCAGGTACAGAAGGCTTGGAGCTAACATCCCTGCTCATTGGTTCTCTTCGGCTTATCAGTCTACATGCAATGAGCTGGAGTTCTAAAGTGCCCGGCACAGTGCAAGGGTCTATGGGGCACACAGGAAGTCCACTGAGGGAGCTCACAGCCAGCAAGATAAACTGGCTCCTTTGTCTTTCTTTTTGTCTTTTGCTCACTGGACTTTGTCAATGGTATCTGCTGCATAATTTTGCAAAATGTAACTGAAGTGTTAAAGACATGCCTGCCCTTTAACCCAGCAATTTCAATTTCAGGGATTTCACTTAGGAAAATAATCAAGCATGTGAACCAATTTAGCTAAACTGAAGAAGGTTCAGACAACATTTTTACATTTTTTATTTGTTTTTAACAGTAGCAAAGGATTAGAAATAAGCCAGATGATCAACAATAGGGAACTGGTTACCAAAAGATGGGTATACCACACAATGGAGTGATATTTGGCCCTTACAAGGATTTTGTAAAAGTATATTTACTAGAATAGGAGTCCTGATATATCATTAAGTGAAAGGAGCAGTTATAAAATATGCTATGATCTTAAGTTATGATCCCATTTGTGCGTATGTGTATGTGTGTGCATGCACACACCTCTCTCTGCATGTCAATGTCTACACATGACATGGTGTTTGGTTTTTCATTGTCTTGACAAGAGCTGTGCCAGGGCCCCCTTGCTCACCACTGGAAGAGTGAATCGCCTCTTTCAAGGGGTCTAAAGAGGACTTCTGTCTTCCAGAAGGTGTGTATTGCTGGGTGATTGGGGGTGGGGATAGCTTATCCCCTCAAGATGCTTCTATCCATGTGGAGGCAGCACCCCTGGGTTGACACCCCTGGACTCTCCATCCCTCCAGCCCATCATGCTTGTCGCCCTCCCTGGAGGGAGGGGCTTAATCTGATTGTGAATTTGGAAGGAGAAGCTAGGCACGAATAGCCCAAACCCTCTTGGGTCTACCCTCCATGCTGTAGATCTCACAGGGACAGGCCTCTTGGTCCAGCTCTGCCATGACCTGGTGGATGAGATGCATAATTCAGGGGTTCAGTACTTGGAAGGACATGCAGCCAGTACAACCCTCTTTCTCTGACATCAGCTTTATCTATGTCACCTTCTGCTCTCCATCTGCCTTGTTATTCCTCTGTTTTATTTCTCAGTTGGTTCAGGACTCAAGTGAGGAAGTGAGAAAGGAAGGGGATGCTATTCCCTGGCGCCCCTCAAACACCTCAACATTCTGGGTCCTCTTTTGGAAGCAAGCAACACTGTACTGTAAGAGAGGGAATGGATCAACTCCTTTTGTTTCAAGGGTTAGAAAGCTAAACTGTCTGATTGCTGGGGCTCAGAAGGATTCCGACTGTATGTTCCAAGACCAGATGGAGTCGTGTGGAGTCAGCTGTGTGTGGGACTGAGGATAGTGACCTTAGGATCCTAAGTTTGGGGTGACCTTGATCATGTGGCACTGGAGGAATTAGGGTCATTGTCTGCCCCTGGGCAACTTGAGAGGGCTGTGCAAGAAGTGAGGTCATTGAGGGTGCTCCTCAGCCATTTCTGCGTGACCACAGCCGTGCATCGTTCCCCATTACATGGTGTGGTCACTAAAGGCAAGAGAGCAATGACTGGAGAAGAATATTAGGAGTCAAAGCTCTCCGCATTTGAGAATGGAAATCAGACCATTTCTGTATAAACCGAGGGTCTGTTCTTAGGCCATCCAGGGATCCAGGGGAGCCCAGGAGGGAGATGTGGTTCTTCCTGCTAATCTAGGACTCACTCCTGGAAACTCTTCTCTGTCTACACGCACTTCCTTGATAACTCTAAGGCTTTAAATACTAACATTTTGCGTGTGAAACCCGAATTTATATCTCTAGCCCCAGCCTCCCCGCAAACCCCAGACTGGCCTTCTTGACATCCCATTTGGCTATTTATCATCTCAAACTTAACATTTTAAAACCAACTTCTGATCCATCTCTCCACCCCAGTCCTCCCCCATCTCTCCATTCTCTGGATGCTCAGGACAACCTTGGAGTCACTCTTGACCTTTCTCTCCCATCTCACATTTTCATCAGGAAATCCCTTCGGTTCTATCTTCACACGTATCAAGATGCCACCTCAGCTCCACCACCTCCAATATCCTCCTGGTCCAAATGACCGTGGTCTCTCCCTGGGACTATTGCAATAGCCTCATAACAGGTCCCTGCTCCTACATTTGCCCACCTGCAGTTTATTCTCAACATAAATCAGATTGCATAACTGCTCTGCTTGAATCCTCCAACAGTGTCCCATATCAGACAACAGCCCAATCCTTTCACTGGCCCTCAAGGCGCCGCATGATTAGGCTCCATGATCTCCCTATCTCATCTCTCATGCCCTATCTACACTGACACACTCTCTTCCAGCCACACTGACCTCCTCTGATGTTCCTATGACATGCCAGGCACACTCTTGCCCCAGGGCTTTTGCACGTGCTTTTCCCTCTACTGGAACTCTCTACCCCATGATCTCCAGATGGCTCAGTCCTTTGTCTTCTTTAGGTTGTTGCTTTCAGGCATTCCCTGATCACCACATTTAAAATTTCAGCCTGCCCAGCACTCCCAAAGCCCTTCCCCTGCTGTGACATTTCCATTGTGTTCATCCCCAGCTGTCATACTATTTTTCTTATTCGTTTGTTTATTGTCTGTCTCCCCTGGCTAGAATGTCAGCTGGGCAAGGGCAGAGGTTTTTGTTTTCTCATGGTTCTTTCCCCAGCAGCCTGAAGAGTCCCTGCCATGTGATAAGTGTTCGATTAATATCTGTTGGATGAATGAATGGATCTAAAAGGTGGCAATTGGGATAGTTTTAATTTAATTCTGAAAAATAAAAGAAGTATGACCTACTATGCACAAAACTGTCATGGAGAAATTCATACCAAGTACACACAGAAAAAAATAAGCCTTCACTGACACTAAAATGTTACACTGGTTTTCTCTGGGTGAGGAGCAGATGATTCTCTCCCTCTCTGTTTATATTCATTTATGGTTTCTAATTAATCTACAGTAAATATATTGTTTGTGTAATAAAGTAAAAGTAGAAGAATAGTTTTGGGTTTTGTTCACTGGTACTTGCTGTAAATTATAAGGTGCCCAGAGGCAAGGATTGTGTGTAGACATATGAGCATTTCTAAGTTCCTTAAATAGAGACTTTCCACAGCCTGAGATGTTCCACCTCTGGCAGGATTGCTAGTTCTGCTAGTTCTTACTGATCTGGTGTTCTTTATGCACATCAACTGAATAGCCTCTGACTGTACATGAGAAAGAGGTCCCAGAGTGTTTGGACTAGTGCATCAGTAAAGCTGCTGTCCCCGAGAAAGGAAGACACAAAAAGACTCAGACAACCAATGGCTGCCTTGCTTGGTATCCTGGCTAGCATGGCTCTATGGGTAAACAATCATAAGTTTCACTGAGTTCTGTGGCTGACAAAGCATTTTCACATACATCATGTTACTCGATCCTTGCAACAGCTTTGTATGTTACCTGTCATTCTCTTCCCGGGAAGGCCTAGAGAGGTTAATTACTTTGTCGGAGATCCCACAGCCAGCTTCTCCCACAAACAGTTGAAAGTAACAAGGAGTTTGGTCAGCAGCCTTTCCGAAAAGTAGAAGTGTTTGGGATGGGCCGATGACAGCTAAACCTTTGGAGTGCTTGGAGGAAACTGTGGTGGAGAACGGCAGTAGGGGTTTGTCTCGTCAAGGAGATGCAGTGATTCTATTATCTTAGTGGAATGGGAGTGCCTCTTAGGGAGGGAACTACCTTTGAAAAAAAGACCTTAATAAATGCTTGGAGCAGAATGTGAGGCTTTGAAGCTGAAGCTATTCTGCCATTAAAAAGTGAGACCTATTTTTTAGCATCTAGGAGAGTCTGGGAAAGGATGAAGGAAAGAAGAGGAAGGAGCAGGGGAAAGGGCAAGATGGAGAGAGGTGGGAGAAAGTGGGGGAATGGCAGTGTGGGGTGGCCAGAGGCTACTTGAGGATCAGAGATGCTCTTCTGTTGGATTTTGAAGTCATGTTGCTGTGATAAAAATCTGTTCTTGTCTCCCCTTCTAGCCCTTTCTCTCATGAAGTAATTAGCAAATTCTGCTCAGCTCATAAATATTTTGTGTGAGAGGGGTTCTTGATAGACTTGACTAAAGCTGTGGCATGTAATGTTACAGAATAGGGACCACACACGTGCAAGCAGGAGCCAGGGCAGGGCAGGGCCTGGGGAGACAGAAGGAGCTACGAGCACGTGAGCCCCTAAGGATGTGCAGAAATCTTGGGGAGAGCTTTAGGTTTCCAAAGGCCACAAATCTGATGGCTCAAACCAACTTTATCTGGATTTCCACCAGGTGGGGGAAGGTCCGGGGGGGCTAATATCAGGGTTACATCCACAGAGAAAGTATTGGGGTTGGCATTTGGCAGAAACTTGCTTTTCCCTCTAGTCAAGTTCCCTTGCTTGAGTCAAGAAGCTAGAGTTACTAAGTGCAAAAGACAACAAACTTTTCCCTTGCCCTGTTTCCTGCCTTTCTGGGGAACAAGGCTTGATAGACCCTTTTTCTTTTCTTTTATAGACAATGCCATGTGGTTAGTCATACAGAAGCTCTGATGTCTTTTGCACAGATTTTCAAACATCAAAGAGCTTGAAGAATGCAGCACGAATGTTTAAAGCAGCACTCAGGTTTATCCATCAGTCCCCTGTGAGTTTGGTCAGCATGGATCAATTTCCCTGTTTGCTCCCTGTTTGTTCCCACAGACTGGTGGCTGCCAGCAATGGACATAAGCTGGGATTCTCCACTGTAAACCTTTACCTATTCCTAGGGCTGGGCTCACACATGAGGTCATAGCTCCGACCATATCAGAAGGAACCCAAGGTCCAGCCTTTCATATGGGGCATTCCCGGAAGGCAAGATCAGAGGTGTCCTCCCCTCCCCTTTCTCTTGTCATCACCTGCCTCCAAAGACCCTACAAGAAGGGCCTGTGCCCAGAACAGTCAGCGTCCCTACTCCAAGAGTCACCCTGGAACCATAAAGGGGACATAGTGACACGGCTTTACACCCTGCCAAATGTGGTCATGGTCATTATCTGACGCCACCCTACAACTGTGAACTAGCCGAGGAAGTTCCAGCCATCCCCATGGGGCAGTGAGGGCTGCAGGACCAGAGAGCCTCAGAGCCTTGACCGGGATCACCAAGTGAGTGACAGAGTCAGGAACTGAACCCAGATTTGTGGTTCAAATAAGGGCTTTTCAAGCTTTGTTTTTCCTGTTGATTATCAGAATCTTTGCTCTGTGGATGTTCTGAGTCCTGGTTCTTCTTCTTTGCCCCTGACCTTGGGCTCTTCCTGCACCTCTTTGCCCTGCTCGGTGCCCAGGGGCTGAGCTCTGTGGGCAGCATCAGTTGGTGCCCTGCTGGCTGGCTGGCTTCTTGGTGGCCTGGAGCTGGGACTCCAATGGCGGTCATGTTCAGCAGCCGTAGCCTCTCCTCCAAGGCTCCAGCCCTCATCAGGCTCCCGTACATCAATGCCTGCTCTCGTGCATTCCTTTAGGTGCTACCTACTTCCCACCGTTGCCGGTCTCTGGGGGCCTCCCCATCCCCAGGGTGGTTCCCTAACTCTGCCCTGCCCCCATATATCCCTTCCTTAAATTATTCTTCACTCTGCCACTTTGAGGGTAACTTCTGCTCCTGTTGGGCCCCTGGCTCCTATACCTAGGATGTCACACGGATAAAATGGAGCTGTCCTGGAGTCCCCTTGCCCCCTCTTGTGGCCCCTGGGACACTGTTGAGGAATCTAAGAGTCCCAGAAGCACAGTTTGCAACCCCTGACCTGCGTGCCACACCATAAGGACACTGCACTATAGTGCCATCATGTCTGCCAGCTGTAAGGTGCCCCGTTCAGTGCAGCCTGAAGTGGGTTGGGGCCTGGGTCCCTCTTTCCCGCTTGTACACCAACCTTGCTTCCCGGAGCTGTGGGGGCACGTCCTGCACCTTCCCCGAGACCTCTCTTCCCCGGGGCCCTGTTCTCCTTTCCCCCTCACACTTTGTGGATGGGCGCGGCTTCTGGGAGGAGCCAATGGTGGCAGGGGCTGGGGAGTGGGGGTGCGCCGGTCAGCCTCGTCCTTGCTGTGGCAGCTTCAGCATAACTGCTTCCTACTGCGGCTGCCCTGGGTCTTCCCTCTCCACACGCCAGGGGGTCCGGGGACCACTGTCCTTGCCTGCCCCTCGGCACCCCCAGAACATGGTGCTCTGTCACCCCTCCCTCCCTCCAAGGGGTTTGGAAATTTGCTCCCCTGAGTAGAAACCGTGGATTCAGTCACTTGTACCTGACTTGAGCAGCGATCAGGAGGGCTCTGGGTGTGTTGACACACATGCACACTCACAAACACGCAGCCCCGGAGAGGCAGAGGAGCCAAGGGTGGCCCTGAGCAGGTAAGAAGCCACTTTCTCAAAGTCTTGTTCCCCCTCCTGTAGGGGAGGAGCCTGCAGCATCCCAGTGTGAGGGTGCTGGGAGCTGAAGACACCAGGGAAGCCGACCCACCACCCTGGCCAACGCTGCTGCTTTGTTTCCATTGTGATCATCACATTGGCAGGGTAGCCCCAGGGCCGCTGCTCAGAACTGGGGGAATTTCCCTCAAGGAGGAGAACCCGCTGACCAGCCAATACGTATCTCCCACCTTCTTCAAAGCTGCATTTCTCAGAACAAATCCGCCAACTGGCCTGTGAGTTTGACCATCTGTCTCTAGAGATTTTGATTCCCATCAATCAGTGTCCCAAAGCCTTATTAAATAATAACAATTTTTAAAAAGTGTTTGAATGCCCACTCCTGCATTCGTTCACTCAGCGTGAATTGCTTACTATTATGAGCACATGGAGGAGCCTGTGGGGGAGGCTGAGGAACAAAGGCTGTCCTTGCCCGCTGGAAGCTTATGGTTCTGTAGAGGGCACAGGGCGTCGAACACACGTGGTGCAGGGAGGCGTGAGGGGCTCTGAGAGTCGTAGGTGCACGTCTGCGTGTGCGAGCAAGGAGCTTCCTGAGGGAGGGGTCCCCCCTCCTTTCCAGGTGTCTGTCCTCCCTCTGTCCCTGTCTCCCTTCTTGTTCCCTTTTCCCTCTCCCCTGCCTCTCAGTGACAATCTGTCCCCACGCTCCCATCTCCCCCAATAGACACACTCACAATTTTGTCTCTCCTCTGGTTCTCCTTTCTCAGTCTGCCCCCGTGTCTCCCATGCATCGGCCAGTCCCTCCAAACCAACAGCAATTGTCCCCTGTTGGAGGCAAGGAGGAAACAGCCATCCCAAGAAGACAAGGAACAGAACCAGAAGGGAGGACCACAATCCTGTCAAACGTTTCCCAGGGGAGAGGAGAAGGCCAGATGATAATAAAAATGTTGCTCACTGCCATGACAACTGCAATCATTCAGCCATAATACCAAGGACTTGGAGGCAACAAAATCAATTGAATGTTTATTTCCCCAGCATGACCAGCATCCCTAAGGGGGCAGAAGTCACAACGGAGATACGTTGGGGCCTCACCTATCACCTGCCAAAGAACTAAGGTGCTTGGCAGGGATTGGCCCTTCTTTCTCCAATCGACAGTCAATTGTGACATCACTTTCAGCCCAGTGTCCACCTCTTCATCTGTATCGGGGTAGCTATGGCCACTGGGAGTCTGCTGGGAGCCCAGGTGAGGAGGCTCAGGCCCGGGCTCAGGTGAGAGGCCCCTGCCATGAGGCCTGGGCAGAGCCACGGCCAGCATCAGGGCCCGGAAGGCTCAGTGTAAAGAAATTACCCAGGTTACGTTTGCAGATAGGAAGGTGAGAGGTGGAACCCCATACAACAAAACAGGAAGTAGCTTCATTTTTAAGAATAAAGCCTAAAACCAACAAAGAGAAACTAAGAATAAATAATGGGGCCACTGTTCCTGCTGCAGCTGAAATCACACAGCTAAAGATTTACCAGGTCCGGCTAAGAAAAGGCCTTGAGGGGATCATTTACCATTTCTGGTCTAGGTAGTTTACGAATATGGACATGAATGTTCCATAATGGATTTCCCCAAGGTGCATTGTGAGCTAAGCCAGCTAGAGTCACAGGGCGGGGTGTTTCTGAGAGTGGTGACTGCCATCTCCAGATAAGCTGCCACCTGCTCTGAGGCCGTTGGCAGGTGCTGGCAGCACACAAGGGCCCCGGACGTTTGATCTCCAATTTATTCTGCGTTGTTGGATGACAAACAAGGCTGAAGAGCAGAGTGACTCAGCACTCTCCCCATATTGTATTCCTCCCGCCTCCCTAGGCACTATGCAGCTTTCAAGGGTCTATGCACTTAAAAAATAATATTGCCAAGGGCCTGAGACCTCAAACTGTGTGAAATATTAATGTGAGTATACAAACATTGCCTGGTGTGTGTGGCTGTCACAAGGAAACTCATTTAAGACAGTCTATCTGTGCTGGGGCATTTGGGAAGAAGAAAGACAGTGGTTAGAGACAGAATGTGTGGTCGCTGCCCGTTCTATTAAATATGATGCACACGGTTCAGAGTCAGAGGGGCATTTGTGAATCCCGCTCCTCTATTGGCTAAAGGGCGCTTGGTTTATGTGTGGATCAAAGACAAGCTACTTATCCCCACTGGATATTTCCTTCCAATGCACTGGCCTGTTCAGCAGAGAAAGGTGAAACAAAGGCTGAATTTATTCACAGACAGGAGCTTCAAAGTCGAAACATCAAGGAAGCAGCTTGAAACTTCAAAAACAGCTTCTGACCTAAGTTCTGCGACATTTCATAGTTTCAAAAATCACAAAAAAAGGATGAACTATCCAAAAAGAGCAAATTCACTTTAATTTCCATTTAAATGCCTCAAAGCAAAAAGTCCAAGTGTTCAGACTCTTCTCCCACCACTGTCAGGCAGGCTGGGAGTCCCTCGTAATCTCTCTTCTTACTTTTCCGTCTTGTGGCGAAAGTCTGCTTTCCAAACTGGTGGGGGCTGACAATAATCGATGTGACAGTTGCCATAGCATGCTTACTGCTTCAGAATAAAAGAAGTCAAACATTTACATCCGAACATCTCACTGATTTACCACACCATCACATGGATCTACAAACAAACATACAAACAAACAGAGACTGGCTTTAAAACAAATGCCATTGGAAAACAGTTTGGCAGATTCTTAAAAAGTTACACATACACCTACCATATGTTCCAGCCATTCCATTCCTAGGTATTTACAAAAAAAGGAAACATGTCCATACAAAGACTTTTACATGAATGTTCATAGAAGCTTTATTTGTAATAGCTAAAAAGTGGAAGCAATCCAAATGTCCATCAATAATGAATAAGTAAGTATAGTATAAACAAAATAACTAAACGAATTGTGGTATATCTAATACAGTGGAATACTACTCAGCAACGAAAAAGGAGAAACTAGTGATACAAACAACAACATGGATGAATCAAAATAATTACGCTGAGTGAAAGAAGCCAGAAAAAAAAAGGAATTTATATAAAACTTTAGAAAATGCAAACTAATCTGTTGTGACTAAAAGCAGATCAGTGGTTGCCTTGGGAGGAAGGGTCCAGGGAGCCAGAAGGAGGGATTGCAAAGGAGCATGAAGAAACTTTTGGGGGTAATGGATATGTTCACTGTCTTGAATGTGGTGATGGTTTCATGTGCATATACATATGTCAAGGCTTGTCCATGGTACATTTTACTATATGTAGTTTATTATATCATTTATGCCTCAATAAAGCTGTTTAAAAAATTAAAGAAAAAGTATGTCATGATGCAGTAACAGGGACTAGTTATATACCCCTGCTTTAAACAACTAGAAAGCTAGAAAAAATACGTGAGACAACAATTTTTGACACTGGACAACAGTCAAGGCAGGATTGTGAGCTCTGAGTGAAGGGAAACAAACAGGCTGAGTCCTACGATGGTATCAGCTCCCTGCCTAGAGAGAACCCAAATGAAGCCTGGTGGTCTCACAGAATTGAGGAGATGGAATTCAGAGTCTGGGAGGCCACAGCAGCTCAAATTTGCAGGCAGAGTACCAGAGAGAAGGGAGCTCTACACACCGAGAAAACTCCAGAGATTATCACATAAAAACCTCAAGTCTTTGATCTCTGATTAGTGGCTACGTGTGAAGAAATTCCTCTAGGCAGAGAAAAGAACCACCTAAAAGGAGCAGATAGAACAATTCCTGGAGTGCTTACAAGGCTAGAAACGGTTGGCATTCTCACCAGCCGTAGTGGAGACCTTGTAATACGTGGGTAGCATCCTCAGACAGCAATTGCCTTAATAACAGGGCTAAATTAGTCCCAGACTAAAGGTTGTTCTGGACCTAGCATTACAAAGCTTAAAAGCAAGCCCTGAAAAGATCAAACTGTTCCCAAGTAACTGTGGGCCAGAGCAAAGTCCAACACTCTTTCAAGGAATAAAACAAAATCCAATATCAAATACTGTATAATCTTCATTATCTGGCATCCAATAGAAAACTACCAGACATGCAAAACAGCAGGAAAATATGACTTGTAACCAGAAGTAAAAAATAGAAATAGACTCCGAAATGGCAGAGATGACAGAGTAGCAGGCAAGGATATTAAAATAGCTGTTATAAATCTCATCAATAGATCTGAGGATGTTAAAGGAAAACATGAACTCGATTATAAGAGAAATAGAAGATATGAAAGAAAACCCAAATGGAACTTCTGGAGGTGGAATATGCAATAACCGAAAAACAAATCGTGAACAGAAACAATTATCTCGTTGATAGTGGAGCTCACTTTCAAGCTGTCAAGTGATAATTGAATCATCACTTCCTTGGAGAAGCCTCCCTGGCTGGAACCAACTCAATATTCTGTTGTGCATTCACAGTGTTTCGACCTCCTCTTCACAGCACTTGCCGTAGATGTAATGTCTCCATTACCTGTGGGACTGCGCAGGGCATGCCCGTCTTCCCCGTTACACTGTAAGGTCCGTGAGAGAAGTGTGTGCCAGTGCCCAGAACAGTGCCAGGTATGAGGTAAGCACTCCATAAATATATTTTGAACAAATGAATGAACTCCTGTGATCAGCTTTGCACTGGATTCATTTGGCAGCTCTCGTTTAAAGCATCACCTCTGACTTCCTTCATCAGCGTAGTGACGCTGCTTGCCCGTAGGCTACAGTTCTCACATGGCCTCCTAAAATGCGCCTCCTGCAGGCACTGTTGAGTCCTGAATTAAGTGTGAACAGACAATTCACTGAGTAACCTGGAGCAAGTTGCTTAACATCTCCGATCTTTAGGTTTCTCAGCTATTAAATGAGGATGTTGAAACAGATGATCCCTAAGAACTCTCCCAGCTCTGATGTTCCAGGATGCTACCGTGGTCCGGTCTCCAAAAATGCTCCTCCTCCTCCTAGGACCCTCACCTCCTAGAATCCATGCCGTACATGCTCTCCCTGCACTGAATCAGGGCTTTCTCTGTGACCAATAGCATAAGACGGAGAAAACAGTGTGTGACTTATAAACTAAGGGAATTGTGGATTCTGCTTTGGTCTTTCGGCTTGCTTGCTCCAGGGGACACCAGCCACCATGTCATGAGAATACTTGAGTAGCCCTGGGGACAGGTCCTCATGAAGAGAAACCAGTGCCTCCTGCCAACAGCCATGTGAGTAAGCCATCTTGGAATTGGATCTTCCAGCTCCAGTCAGACCTTCAGTTGACTGCAGCCCCAGCCAACATCAGACCTTAACTTCATGAGAGACCCGAGCCAGATCCACCCAGCCAAGCTGCTCCTGAACTCCTGACCCACTGAAACTGTGAGAGGTAATAATTGTTTACTGATGTTTTAAACCACTAAGTTTTGGAATACTTTGTCATGCAGCAATAGATAACTAGTATATTGGTACTGAAGGCTGTCCCTCCTTCACTCTTTAATTACTTCTGGTACGAAGAAAACACTAAATCATTGCATAAGCTAAATCTCCAAAACAGAAATCTTTCCTAATTTCGGGACCAAGTTGGGGGCCTGGGATTTAGACCAAAGTCTCAAGGAATATAGAAATGCCTCTTTTCTTGGCCCCAGGAAACCTGATGCTACCCCATCTAGGTGGCCTCAAGACCCATTTCCTGCTCTTCTGAATGACTTTTCCAAGTTCCATAATCAGTTTTGAATGTGCTGAAAGCACCCGTGGGCACATAGCAGGTGTTAAATAAATGTTTTTTGCTGTCTTGGTCCAGGTCTTCCAGAAAGTAGAATCCAAGAAAGGATTAATATTCCAAGAATTTAGTTAGAAGATGCAAGGCAAGAGCAATGGAGGTGAGGGAAAGAAAGGAAGTGAGACAAGAGAAGTCGTGAGAGGCAATGTGAGACATTATTGTGATGGCCTCTGCTTCACTGAGAGCAGTGAGGGAGCGCCAGGTTCACTTAGCATGGGGCTTCTCTGGAAAGGCTGCAAGAAGGAATCACGATCGAGTGCCATTCGTGGGAGAAAGGAAGGTGGAGGAATTTATCTGCCCTGCTCCCACCTTCTATCTCCTAAGTCAATATTCACTCCATGGCGAATTAGCTCCCTTGGTTTATCCAGCCCCTGGTGGCTGTCCAGGAAGTCAGATCCCACAGCCCATGGTGAGGTTCAGTAGAGAGCATCCTGGAGTGGGTGGGGCAACAGCCAAGAGAGAAAACAAAGTCACTGAGCAACCTCAGAAGACATACTGCAAGACGTGTGTCCCATGTAGTTCCAGTCTTGGTCCCTTTTCTAATTCCTCAGATACTTACTTGCCAGCACAGCCATAGGAAGGCCTGGATTCTTGTTTTGACCACATCAGTTCCTTAAATGTGTAGTGTGGGTGGAGATACAGTGAAGCTGCATGTTAATGTGAGCTGACCCTTGCGGGCTTCAGGACAGATGGACACACTCAAATCCTGGCACGAAAAAAATGCAAGACTTCCTCTTTCTTCAGCTGGCTAGAAGGGAGATCTTATCTCTCAGCTGAGGGGTCTCTGAAACAGTAGCATTCACCCACCAGCTTAGAAAATGCAATTTAATTGAGTAGAACTAGGGCTTTTGAGCAGTCACAGGGCTGTTTCAGACAAAATTAAAAGGCCCTAAAGCTCTTGTGTTTTAGCTAGGAAGAGAAGTATTTCCTCCCAAGAGTTCTCCAAACTTCTTAGAAGTGAGCCCAGGAAAGTGGCTGTGAGCAGTAGATGGAGGCCCCATGAGCTCCTCAGAATTCCAGTGTGCTAAGTGGCCCAATCCAGTTCTCATTAACAGATGAGGATGGATAATGGCTGGCTGGCTGGCTGGCTGGCTGGCTGGCTGGCTGGGTAAATGGATGGATGGATGGATGGATAAATGGGTAGATGGGTGAGTGGGTGAGTAGGTGAATGGTTGAGTCAGCTGCTGAGTTTTGTGGACATCTAAGAAATGTTGTGCAGACATCCAACACTCTTAAATTCCCCTTTTCCAACAGGCGACCAGGAAATCATTGCTGTGGGTTTTTACTGTCTTGAAGCAGTCTCTCCAACATGCATTTTTCCTGTCCCTGACACAGCCACCCCCTCCGATCCCCCACCCTTCTGGCTTGTTATCAGGTCCACGCTGTCTCTTTGCATTAAAGTGACAAGAAGCAGCACAAAGCTGACGACAGGAGGCTAGAGCTGTAATTTGCACAGACATTCACTGGCGTTATCCACTTATTGCCTGGTAAGCCAAATAGGAGATTTGTCTGATTTTGATTCCAGGAAGAGAAATGACAACTCTTCTCTACTCCTGCCATTCAAAACAAAGCACCAGGCTAGTCCTCAGGCCTGAGTCCTGGCTGGCAATGCCCACCTGCACGATGTGGGTCTTCAGTTTCGTCTTCCTTTCTTCTGGTTGGAATTGCCTGTCAAGCCTGACATCCAGCAAACACTGGACAGGGGGTTGGGGGCTGTGGTTGGGGGTGGGTAGATACTATGCCATTTTCTCAGCTGGTGACAGTACTGTTCACAGGTTGCTAAGGGACCTCAAAGAATTCTCGGGGAATTAAGCGCCCGGGGAAGTCAGACCCCAGCTGAAAATACCTTGGCAGCCCTCCTTCTGCCTCCCCAGCCCCTCTCTTTAAACTCTCCCGGCTGTAAGAAATGAGGCTGAATGAGAGGCTCAGGAGAAGCAGCATTAAGGAATTAGCCAGTGGGCACGGTCTGCTACATAATTTACAAGGCCCAGTAGAAAATGAAAATGTGAGACCCCTTGTTCAAAAAAGCAGGAAAAACTGTCATTAAAGGTACTAAAATATAAGACTTTTACCTTTTTTCTGTGGTCTCTCTCTGACTTGTCATGGTGTTTTTTATTTGCTATGTAATGCTGTTCTAAGTAAAAATAAATAAATAAATAGAAATATTAAATATTAGCGTGAATTTTACCATTCATCTTTATAGTATGCAGTGACAGTTTTAAATGCACATAAAAGAGTATTTAAATCACGTGCCGAATCACCAAAATGACACAATTCATATTTCCTAAATCAGACATTCATGTATATTTCACTCCTATCAGAACAATGGAAATGCTACATAATTTCTTATTTCACTTCTTGATACACATTCTACCAAGACTCTACCTTCATCTTACTGGTGAGACAGGAAGGACTAAAAGGAAAAGAAACTATGGTTGCCCTCTTTCCCTTTCCTTCTATGTCATTATTTTCCATGCAAATGGTTAGTTAATACAGGGAAGTAACTTAAGAATATGAGAGGGCTCCTTGGCCTTTCTTATGACACCATTGTCTTCTTCCTGCATTCAAGGCAAGTTGTGGGTGAACAGGAAGCACAGCCTCTGGGCTGTGCGGGGTGTCCCCCACCTCCCCTCCACCACTTAGCCCGTCCAAAGGTAACACGCTTGCTTCCCTTGTCCTCACTTTGGGTCTCACTGAGTTCTCGAGCATTGTGGGTCCACTGGGATTCTGTGCTCATGGGGCGCTGCAAATGCTATCTGAGATGGGGGAGCAAGGAACGGACAACACGTATGTTGCTCACACATCTCTGCTCACACGCATGATCCATTGTCTCACTGACTTCACTTATAAAACCCAAGTTCAAAGATAAAATTAAGAATTTCAACATGGTGATGGCAAAGCATTAAACTAAATGTGAGACCCTTCAGAGCGTGGGGGCCCCGTGCAACTGCAAAGTTCTCACCCCATGAAGCTGGCCCTACCGTCAAGAAGGTGGATTGTAAGAGCTAACACTTAGAGAGCGCCTACCATGACCAGGCACTGGTTCAAACGCTTTGTATGTGTTAACTCATTGAATCCTCTTGACGACTCCATACAGCAGGTAAGTTATTACCCCATTTTTCAGATACAAAACTGGAGGCACCGGGAAGTTAAATGACTTGCCCAGAGTCACAGAACATGCCACTGGCAGAGCCGAGAGGCTGACCCAAGCAGTCTGGCCCTGAAGTCCATGCCCCTGACCACTAGGCTAAGCTGCTTCTCAGGATAAATCAAGGAAAAGACTTGCGGGGGAAGTCACACATGTTTCTTTCAGGTCTGTATATCAGGGCTGGGCGTCTTTCCCTTCAAGGGGGACTCCATAACTTCTTTAAGATGTTACTTTTGCTCAAGCCCAAGTCAAAGTGCTTAGGACATTTTAAAGATGATGAGGGCGGATGAAATTCACATTGGGAGGCCTTGGGTCAGGTGAGTCCAAATAAGTTGGGGGAGGGTAGCTGCGGCTCTGAGGAAGCCCCGCCTCCCAGCTGCTGTTAAGACTCCGGAGAGGGGGAGTTTTGCAAAGTTAATCCCTGGCTTGATTTTGCTTGCCCTTCAGTAAACGGCTCACGTGCACACACACGTGACCCAGCTCTACCTCCAGGCCACATTCTTAGAAACTGTGTCCCTTCACCACCCCCGTCATCTCTTTTTTCTCAGTGTGACTCAAGCGTTCCCCACCCGCTGCCTGGAAAGGCGTTGCCCAGCAGGTTCACCAGGTCAGGGGAAAAGCCCTTTGCGTCCGGTAAGCCAGCTCATACGTCAGCTGGGAGGAAGGACAGCCAGGAGGAGGGAAGTGACAACTCCCTACTGGTGCCTGCGTAGGTAGGAGAGGGCAGGACTGTCATGGAAGGGAATGGAGGGCTTGGGGAACGCACAGAGGCGGGAAGTGCAAGATCAGATAAGCACTTTGCACAAGGTGCCTGGAAGATGAAGGGATGGATGCGATGCCCACTGGTGTTACATCCGCCCTAAATGGTTTATCAGTCACCAAACAATCTAGTCCTGTTCAGTCATCTTTATGACCAACAAAGCTAGTTACCTTTGCTCTAAAGTAGTATGTGCCATCCAAACAAGGGTAGTGTCAGATGGCAGCTGTGTCTTCCCTCTCTTAGCATGCAGGTTATGGGCAGAAACCCCCAGTCCCACCCACCAGGAAGACTTCTGTATCATGGGGCATTAATACACAGTTTTGAGTTTTTTCCCATAAACCTTCCTGCAGAGACAAACTTAAATGTCCCATCATTTAGGAATTAAAAACAAAAAGTATAACATAACTGGATATTGACTACTGCAGATTGGATGCCTGGACCTGAAGAAAGGACATCAGTGAGCGGAAGCTGGGGCTTAAAGCCAGTTTCTGTCATTCTGATAGCAGCAGTTGCAGCTTCTTGCCACGATTGTTTTTAATTTTCCCGGAACACAGAGGCTTCCTCTGCTTTTTTTCCATCTTCTGTTGTACAATGCTTTTGGAATCTTACTGACCAGCAACAGCAGGGGGCAGAGCTCTCTTCCTCTCCTTTTTCCTTTTTGGGGTTGTAATGCTCTATCTCTCTCTGGACACATTGTTTGGAGACCAACAGACATGTATTTGATCATGACGCAAATGTCATATAGTGTTGTTAGTGTCACACTGTTGACAAAAGAAGACAAGGAGAGGGATCCAGCAGACGGGTCGGGGTTACATTTCATACTGCACATAGTTAATGCCTTACAGCCCAGAGCAAACAGCAGCACCTTTGTCAGTGGAAAAGATGCAAGATTTTCTGTCGTCTCAAGTAAGAATTCCCTAAATGGCTATTTTAGGGGCCTTACCCACTTCTCAGGGAATTTCCTTTTTCTTGGTTCTCTTTTTCCTCCTCAGAAATGCAGCTGGTCCCAGGGCTTAGGGACAATAACTGTTGCTTCCTCTCAACATAAAGGCCAAGGTCCTTTGTTACAAAGTAGGTTTTGTGGCCCAGATAAAGTTGGGGAGACGTGATCTCTGCTAAAGAGCAGCGGAAAATCACTTGCCCCTCAGTTGTCACATCTGGCCAGTTTGAATGAGAAAAGGGGGCTCATGGTGTAAGAGCAAATGAAACAACACAAGTATGGTCTCTTGCTCATCTTTTTATAGACAGGCAAAAGAGACCCCAAAGTCAGACAATGCTGGACCGTGAAGGGAGGTTCAGTAAAACGTCAGCTTTTTTCTTCTTTTGTTTATAGCTTTCTGTTAATATCATTTTGAAGTCTGCAGCAAAGATTCTGACACTATGATGATACAGTGTATGTTTATAAAAGATGGAGAACCTGCTTTTGTCCTGGCTTGCTGATTTCCAGATTTCTTCCGGCTTTAACACAGGAAAGCTGGGGTGTTGAATGCCAAGCAGTTGGAGGTTGACCCCTGGCTGACTGACCCCATCTCTGCGTTAATCTCCACCAGCCACCAATCAGGTAGGAAGCATCAGCTGCGGACATTCCTTTCAGGTTGTTGTGGGTTGCCACGGAAACAAGGAAGTCATAATGTTAAGAATAATTTTCTCCTTGATGGAAATGGTCTCTCTCTAAAGGAAAGTAACTTGGAAACGATTTGGATCCTCCCCAGTTGCTGTCCCCACCCCACCCCCGCCCTACTTTCTTCTGCTTGCCTAGAGGTCTTAATTTTGATGATCTATGAGGTGTCAGCCAGAAGGTCTTGTGCTCTGCTGTGAAGCACTATAAAAAGGCAGATGTATGACTGTGTCATCCACAAATACCCTAGAAAGTTAAGTGTTATATTATATTAACCAATGTTAATAATAAATGTTTTCCTCCGAAGTAGGTTACGGTGGTATCACCAGAGCCCTTTTAAATATAACAAACCAATAAAATCTCAGGGAGCTCAGGGACACCTAACCCTGCCATTGTCCTTATAAGACAGTCAGGAAAAGTTGTTAAATGCCATTCCATCTTGTCTGCCTGAAAGCCTTGAATGGAAAGAGGGACAGCCCCTCCAAACATCTGAACTTGATCTCTACAGATGGGAAGTCTTGGGACAGAAAGCCCCAGAGAATGCAGAAATGGCTCTTCAAAAGTCTTTTTGAGGAATCTTGGCCACTGACCTATCACATTGACTCAGGCCCCCCACCCGACACACACCATTTCGCCACCAGGCCTCCTTGATCTAATCGCAGGAAGGCAAAGAAACACTCTCTGATCTAGGTCCTGCCTGACCTTCCATCATAGGGTGCTGCCTCTGTCATTTAGCAACCACTGGTCTTGCCTTCTGGCTCCTGCAGGGGTTTGTCTAAAGATGGCCCCCAGGTGGGGAGCCTATAAGAAGGGCCACAGCTTGTGTGCATAAGAATATGAAGCTTACTTTGCAGTGATCCATAGTTGTGCTGTCTTTGCTCAAGAAAATCCCAAGCTGAAATTCTATATTCTGGCCCCAGTGGAGGTAAAGTCCTGACTGCTCCTCATCTTCTGTTGCTTCTCATCCAATAGGAAGATTGGTCATTGTTGCTACTGTTGTTGTTTTCTGTTGGAAGGTCCTTCTTGGTGCAACATAAAGAGGCAGCATCAATGGGCAAATGAACTATGGTCAAGAAGTTGAAATGCTCTGGTTTCCAGCTGGGTTCGCCAGAAGCAGACCCTGAGAGAAGAGTCTAGTGAAAATGACTCACTAGGAAGTGTTCCTGGTGTTCTAAGTGTTCCGTAGGGTGGGGAAACAGGACTGGGAAGGGAAAGAAAACAAATAAGGGGATGATGTCAAACCAAGTCCCTGGGAGGGCAATGTTAACACAGTCCCTCAGGGTCACAGTACAGGTGACACCTAAGTGTCCCGGTCAGGGATGTCAGGGATGAGGGAGTTGGAGAGTTTATGGCCCTGCACCCCTTGTTCATTGGTTAAAGGCTGCAGGGGTGGGACATGCAGGGCATGCAGCCAAAGCTGTTCCAGTAGCCTGGGGGTCATTCTCTGACAAGGAGATGTGGGGGGCTGCTGGGCGTGGAAGCACCAGGAGAGCCCACGTGCCCAGAAACGGCGAAATGACCTGAGGGGATATTGACGTAGGACTGACAGCAGCTGCAATACACCCATCCACAAGAAAATAAAGCAAAAGAAGGAACCAAAAGTTTACTTCCAGGTTCGTTTATTTATCCCTCATTCATTCATTTAGCAAACATTTACTGAGCACCTGCTGTGTTCCAGTCGTTGTACTAAATGCTGGGGGTTAAAACCAAGAGGACGACGACAAAGAAGGCAGCACCAATCTTGTAGCTGAGAGGCTAACAGTGTGATAGGGTGGGATGGGGAACTTGTACCCGAATGCCCATCACCCAGCTCAGATTTGAAGCACCTATTCCTAACTTCTGTCCAGGTCTGTTCAAACACTTCCACCTCAGAGAAGCTCTCTGTACAATTATATAACCCAGAGTTATAGGGCTGTGCTGCTGAATGTTAATAGAGATCCCTGGATGAAAAGCGCAACATGAGTGCAAGGTATTATTAGTAATAAAGTGGTGTTTAGTAACACGAAAATAAAGAAGCTGACGCAGGAGTTTTGCTCTGCATTCAGGGGAGTGTTCCAGCTCTCCTCGGCCCTTTGTCTAAAAATCAAATGCTCCCACCAGCTATAAAACGTTCCTGCCCTGGTTTGTCTTAGGACCTGAGCACTTTTCTGGCATCTGCGCTTTGGCAAGTGCCATGCTGATTCCAAGGAGTGTGGCTGCGTGGGCAGTGTTTCAGCAGTGGACCAGGCAGATGGGTTACTTAAGGTCACATCCATCTCTTGCCATGACCCACAGGCCAGGACTGGGAGGGAGAGAAAAGGGATTGGAGTGGGTGGAGACTAAGAGCAAAACAGTTCTCATCTGTAGGGTCAAATGGGTTAGGAAAAGTGCAAGCAGTCTTCCTGTCCCTCCATTCCTAGGACCAAAGAGTTGAAAGGCAGGCAAATACAATAAAACAAAATATAAATCTAGAAATATAGATAAAATATAGGGCACAAAGTTAAATTCCAACTTCAGATAAACAATGAATACTTTTTTAAGTATAAGTATGTCCCAAATATCTCATGAGATATACTAAAACATTATGTGTTGCTTATCTGAAATTCGATCTCTGGCAACCCTACCCCCAAGGGCTTCTCCAGAAGGATTTGACTCCTTTAATTCCCTGCCCAGGTGAGAAACAGAGGGCCAGGTAACTATGGAGGACTCCATTTGAGGCCACACGGGAGGTTCAGCTCTCTCCAATCCAGCCATTTCTCTGCAGTCAACCAAAATCGCTTTTTAAGATCCTCATCTGTTCCTGGGATTAGAAGTGTGGACCCAGAACTGTTCTGTAACTGACATTTAAATTCCCTAATGCCAAGGAGAAAGTGCAGCCCTTCGTGAGAGGACAGTGGGCAAACGTGTTCGTGGGTAGGAAAATGGAGGCAGAAAAATGACCAAGTTAAAGATCCCTTAGCAGGGGCTCAAATTCCAGCATTTCTTTCTTAAATGAAACTCCTTAGATTTTCAGTCTGTGATGGGCTTGCCTTAAGCTTATGAAGAAGTTAAACAACGCTTTACTTTTTTTAAACTACAAGAACGAAAAGCTCATCTAAAATTAAATGCCACGGGTAGACTTACAGTTTTAGAGAAGTATAACCATCCCCAAACTCCAAATTTGTCAGCACCTTCTTCCCGGCATAGCACTTTCGCAGCAGTTACTTTTTGTGTGTGTGTGAGGATTGGCCCTGAGCTAACATATGTTGCCAATTCTCCTCTTTTTGCCTGAGGAACATTGTCCCTGAGCTAACATCTGTGCCAATCTTCCTCTATTTTGTCTGCGCCACAGCATGGCTTGATGAGCAGTGTGTAGGTCCGCTCCCAGGATCTGAACCCGTGAACCCCAGGCCACCAGAGCAGAGCACACGAACTTAACCACTACACCACCAGGATGGCCCCCAGTTACTTCATTCGAGCCTTGACACAGTCTTGGGGACAGGAAACACAAATGTTATCCAGCCCTTTGGCAGGTAAGTCAGGTCAGGACAACACAGGTTGAGGGGCCTGTCCAGAGCAACGGGAGCAGTGACAGAAACCTCATTTGTGCCCCCAGTTCTTCCCATCTGAACAAGCTTGTTAGGAAGTAAACTGGAGCCAGATTCTGGATTTTAGAGTCAACATCTGGGATATGTCGTTTAAGGATTCCAGTTGCTGCCTTTCGTAGCGTACCTGGTAAGGCCACAAATTCATTCCATAATTTTTTTTTATTGCAGTAACATTGGTTTATAACATTATATAAATTTAAGGTATACATCATTATACTTCTATTTCTGCATAGATTACATCATGTTCACCCAAAGACTGATTACAATCCATCACCACACACACGTGCCTAATCATCCCTTTCACCCTCCCCCCTCCCCCCTTCCCCTCTGGTAACCACCAACCCAATCTCTGATTCCATAAATCTTTATTGAACAGGCATGTTCCAGTGCTGGGGACATAGCTAGGAAAGGCAGACAAGGTTTTGGCCTTCGTGGGGCTTACATTCTGGAGGTGGTGTCAGATGGTGACAAGTGCTCTGAAGATATGGACAGAAGGAACAGGTGGGAGGTGGGCCATCTTTATGGAGGGTGAACAGGAAGCTCTTTCTGGAGAGGGGATGCCTGAACAGCCGGTTCTGGGGCTGTTCATCTCGGGCTCCAGCTTTGCTGGCAGAGTGGCTGTAGAGCTCCAAGATGGGAACAAGTTGGTGTCTCAGGGACAGCAGGGAGGTCAGTGTGTCAGAGTGGAACCGAAAAGTTGGTGAGCAGGGAGACGAGGTTGGAGCACCAGGCAGGCTCAGACCATGGTCAGGAGTGTGGCTTTTTATTTGAATTGTGATGGGGAAGCTGCTGGAAAGCAAATCTTAGCCCAGGTTCTCACCTTCTCCTGTAAAGATCAGGAAAGAAAGAGGATGTGGGCTCAGGCACAGACTGGGGGAGTGGAGAGCACACAGAGACCCTCAAAGGTGGTGGTCAGGTGTCCCCTCTTTAGGAGCTTTGGCCTCTGGAAAGGGTCAGGTGAGGCACTAACTGCTACCTCCTGTACAGACGTTGGTTCTCGGAGCGTGGTGTTTCTCCAGGACCTAAAATTCTATTCCCTGAAGCCTCATGTGCTTCTCCAGAAAGCCAGAAAGGGTCGTGATAAGGTTTCAGACCTTCAACCAGTCATTTTTAGGCCCTGACAGTCTTTTGACACAGGCTGGGGTGACCCTGTCTCCCTATGAACACTGTCAAGAAAAGACAGGCCAAGTCTGACACGGGAATGAACAGAGCTGGGCCCTGGGACAGTGGCGGAACATTTTATATACCCAACTCCTTAGACTTGGGAGAAGGTCAATCTGGCACTTTGTTCAGAGGCCAGAATAAAACATTTAGACTGGTAGTTCTCAAAGTGTGGTCCCCGGATCAGCAGCATTAGCATCAAGTGGGAACTTGTTAGAAATACTGAAACAGAAACTCTGGAGGTAGAGGTCAGCTTTCTGTGTTTCAACAAGCACTCCAGATGATTCTGACACTCAGTAAACTTTGAGAACCATTGCTTAGAAGAATGCTGGGCAGATGGTTAAAAAAGTAATCCTGCTTTAGCTGAGACTTGGTTCTCAATGTAAAGTCAAATCAGAGCAAGAGCAGAAACCTTCAAGGCATGGGGATGTGTGATGTAGTTTCTGTCAAAAACCCAGCCAAACACAGAGCCTGATATCAGAGTAATAACTTCTCCGTCCAACAAAACTCCATCATGAAACATATGAGTAAAGAATTAACTCTGGTTATTTCTCCCAACCAGGTTCCAAGGCCCTAGTTTATTCTTGGTGCACTCTGGATACTTCATTCACTCATCCATTCATTCCCACACTGTTAGCCACTGAAGATACAAAGATAACAAAACCCTACCTCCACCCTCAAGTAGCTTGTATCAAGGAGAGGATTAAGGCTTGTGAATGAAAAGTTACAATGCAGGGTAGTAAGTACCACAGGAGCCCTCTGGGTTGAGGTGGGGCTTCTCGCACAGGGAAGGAAGGTCTCAGCCAGGCCTGGCGGAACAGACACACGGCAGTGTGGCAGGCCTTAGTCCAGTTCAACCAGTCTAGTGGCTGAGTCAAATCATGACACAGCCAGATGGGAAAGCTCCAGTTCATATCCCTACCTTCTTCCTGAGAACAGAATTGTCTGAAGAGTCCAAACACACCCCATGGCCACAAGTGTGTGCTTGAGGAACAGAGGGGAGACCGGAGGAGAGAGGGCGCCACTGGCAGCCCCAACCCCTAAATTGCTGACCAGGGGCTGTGTTCCCAGTTCCTTTTTCTTATCGAGGTTCTCACTGGCTGGTTAGCCAGCTCCAAAGCCCAGCACCACCTTCTCAGTACTGTCACCCGGATAGACACTCCCAACCCTCACTTCTACCCCAGAATTTTGTCCATTTGAAAGTGCTTTCAACTGAGCAAGGAAGGACTAGGAATAAATCCCCTGTCAGTGTAGTTAACGCTTCAACAACTCCAGGTCTTAGCATACAGCCTCAGCGAGTCTCCTCCCACCCACGGTGGCCTCCTTTTAACCACTCATTCATTTAGACCTACTTATTATTACCATCCCAAATGCTACCCCTGAGTCATCCTGTTACAGATGGTTAATAATTACGCAGGAGTTTTTAGCCTCACTAGTAATCAAAAATGCGACATTGAGCTACTATTTTTCACCTGTCAAATTAGCAATGCTTTATTTTAAAGAAAATACTCAGTGTAAGTGAAGAGCTCTGAGATGGGCACCTGTAACACTTCATTAGTAATAGAAATTGAGGCATCTTTTCTGGAAAGCAATTTGACAGTATGTATCAAAAATTATTTAAATGGGGGGCCGCCTGGTGGCGCAGCGGTTTAGTCCGCGCTTGGCAGCCCGGGGTTCGCAGGTTCGGATCCCGGGCGCCCGCCGATGCACTGCCTGTCAGCCACGCCGTGGTGGCGTCCCATATAAAGTAGAGGAAGATGGGCACGATGTTAGCCCAGGGCCAGTCTTCCTCAGCAAAAAGAGGAGGATTGGACGGATGTTAGCTCAGGGCTGGTCTTCCTCACAAAAAAAAAAAAAAAAAAAAAAATTAAAAAAAAAAAATTATTTAAATGTTGGGGCCGGCCCAGTGGTGTAGCAGTTACATTCGCACGTACCGCTTCGGCAGCCCAGGGTTCGCTGGTTCAGATCCCGGGCGCGGACATATTCACCACTCATCAAGCCATGCTGAGGCGGTGTCCCACATAGAGCAACTAGAAGGATGTACAACTATGACATACAAGTATCTACTGGGACTTTGGGGAGAAAAAAATGGGAAGCAAAAAGATGGAAGATTGGCAACAGATGTTAGCTCAGGGCCAATCTTCCTCAAAAAAATGAAAGCAAAATCAATATTAATTTAAAAAAACTATTTAAATGTTAAAACTCTAACCCAACAAGTTCATCTAGAAATTTATTCTAAGGAAATTATCAGGGATTTAGACAAATATTTATACTAGCTACCATCTATTAAGCACATACCATGTGCTATGTACTAAATACATAAATTATCTCCCATACCAACAAATATGTTCACCAAAATTGTTTTTAATGGCAAAGAATTAGAAATAAGCTACATTTACAATAATAGAAAAGGCTTAACAAATTAGAATAAATCCATAGAACATAATATTATGCTGTAAAAACTGTCTTTAAAGAATTTTAAATGCCATGGGAAATGCTCTTACATATCCAGTATGTTCTAACTTATAAAAATACGTTATAAATATATATGCATTAAAAATAACAAAGAGAAATAAATCAAAATACTACTAGGTAGAATGGGAATTTTGTTTTTTAATGCTTTTTGCATTTTCCTACTTTCCACAATTGGCATGTATCACTTTCATAGTGAAAATGTTATAAAAATTAAAACATATGCACACACATACACACACGTGACTTCCCCCTGGGTGTAAGGAACTCCTTATCTCATTCTTCCTTCAGACAGCTGCCTCCTGGCCCAGTCGTGATGAGTCACCCACCTTGTCTGAGTTTTTTATTTTCTCTTTGCAAAATGGACATGATAATCCTGGCCTCTTCACTTCATAAGATAGTTATATTTCACAGCTACCTCCTGCTTATAAAACCCCAGGGTGAATGCTAATTACTATTATTACTAACACACTAATGCTTTCTGGGAGAGGTGAGTCACAGTGACTGTGACATCACCAGCGAGACTCACATAAGGAAGGAATGGTCTCCTGGGACAGGATTTCACATACAGTCTCCTTCCTTCTGTGTAGGTTTCTAAGAGGACCTGGAGGGTGGAGTTGTGTATCCATCAGCTATTGCTAGGTGCCAAATGACTTGAAAGCTCAGTAGCATACCACTGAGCATTTGTTTCTTGCTGTGCATTGCAGGTCAGCTGGGTTTGGCTGATCTTGGCTGCAGCTAAGTTGGGCTCCAGGCTGCAGTTTGCGTCCAGATCTGTTCCATGTGTCTCTCATTCTCCCAGCACCAGCAAGCTAGCTGGGGCATGTTTTTCTCGTAGCAGTGACAGAGGCACAAGAGGACATGCCCAATCACACAAGCACATTTCAAACCACTGTATATGTCACATCTGCTAATATCCTCCAGTCAAGCCCAAAGTCAAGGGGCAGAGAAGTGGTCCCCTCCCAAGATTGTGGGAGGATCTGCAAAGTCACATGGAAAAGGGTGTAGGTGCAGAAAAGGTGAAGAATTGAGGCCAGTAATTCAACCTGGCACCAGGGAAGGTTGGGAAGGTAACATGAGCCACAAAACTGTTAGCTATCTGTCCAGACTGAAGGAAACGGAAGCACTGGCTGTGACCTGTTGGAGGCAGCTGGGAAGCGCCTTCTCTACATTCCTTCATTCATTGAGCCAACAAACATTTATTGGGAGTTGGGTTTGGAACTTGGCGAGGCTCTGGGACACAATATACGTGAGAATGAAGGCAGGACTCTATTCCCTCTAGTTGTTTTCCTAATAAATTTTATTTCCAAACCTGCAGCCAGTAGTCATATTTTACATGCACTGTAATTTGCAGCATTCCTGCCTCTTGTGTTGCCATGGTTTTAAAAGGTTGTGTGTATTTTTATCATCTCAAGACCAGATCTCAAGCACGTCTCTCATGTGTAAACATCTTTATGATCGGAGTTCTCCCTGGGAGGATCAAATGGATGTGTGCCCAGTCTGGACTGCAGGGATCCATCTGATGGTGTGGTCTATCGCCCGGGATGGTGGGTCCACCCGTCAGGAGAGCACCTGAGGAAGGTGACGAGTGGGCAGCTCCTATAGATGTGCACATGCAGGGCTGACTGAGGAGACGCCTCCACCGAGACAGCAGAGATGGACAGCTGCAGAGACAGAGCCAAATGTCGGGAGCTGAGAGGCAGCCGGCCATGCACGGGACATGGGTTGTGGTTCTGGGTTAAGTGGGGAGCGACAAAGACATGAGGAAGTGTTGGCCGCAGGAGGCAAGTAGAACCGGATGGCGGATGAGTGGGTAGGCCCAGTCCTACAGGGCCAAGTCCCCGACAGTGTTCCCTTTACACTTTTCTGTGCCAGGGTCTGAGTCTTAACAGGGATGACAGAGCCAGGCTGGACGACTGAAGGAGCCAAATGCAACCTGTGACCCTGAAATATGGAGCTTAGCATAGACCAAGGGCCTCACACCAGTCTGAGAGTCTGGGTTAAGATGCTTCTTTTTAATTGGAACCAGATGACTTGGAAGAACTACAAATAAGAGTCTCCTTTTATTTCTGAAAAGAAACAAATATGTAAGAAAAAAGTACCTAGTGTGGAATTCTTCCAAATAATGGCGGAAGCAACACAGATGCCCCCGTTAGGTTTACACCTGCTTTGCAAGAGCTGGCTGTACCTATCAAAAGTCAAGGGTTAAGCCCCAGGCTAATCATGAGGAAAGCCATCAGACCCATGCCGAAACAGCTGACCAGCACCCCTCAAAACCATCGAGGTCATTACAAACAAGGGAAGTCAGAGACATCGCCACAGCTGAGAGGAGCCTGTGGAGACGGGAGGACTACCTGTGATTGGGTGGGATCCTGGGTGGGATCCTGGGACAGAAAAGGACATCAGGGAAAAAGTAAGGAAATCCAAACAAACTATGGACTTCCATTAACAATAATGTATCAATATTAGTTCATTAATTGTAACAAATGTATCATCGAAATGTAAGATATTTCTAACAGGGGAAAAGGTACGGAATGTATTGAAACCCTCTCCACTATCATCCTAATTTTTCTGTAAATCTAAAACTGTTCTAAAAAATAAAGTCCATTTAAAAAAAATCAAGTCAAGGGTCAGGAGCACAGACTTGGAAGCTAGGCTGCCTGGGGTTCAGTCCTAGCTCCTTGTCACCTTGGGCAAGCCACTTTACCCTTCCTGGCCTCGGTTTCCTCACTGTAAAATGGGAATAATCACAGTACCTCCCATTGTCCTGGGAACTAAATGAGTTAAAACTTGTCAAGAAGAGTGCCTGGCACTGAATAAGGGCTACAAGTGCTTATTTAATATAGAAATAAAACTAAAGGTGGGGGTTCACCTCAGATGTTCTGTAAAACAGGAGGAAGTGTATATTAGCTGAATTTTTATTTTTCTTAAAAAAAAGTAGGGGCACACTCAGGGCTCAGTTTGGGCTTCACTGTTGCAGAAACCCGGCGACCTTGCCCCTTCCCTCCAGCTTGGCCTGAGTTCAGCTCTTCCTGTTCTTTCTCCCGATGGTTTCCCATTCTCTGCCAGGTTCAGACAGGATGACCCAGCCTGGAAACCTCCCACCAGGAGCCGTATCAGCACAGGCAGATACACCGCTTCTTGCCTGTCCTGCCTCTTCTTTCCTCCCCAAGAATGTCCTACTAAATCTAGGATCCAGCAATACCCCCAGACACCTCCAGTCCCACCACCTTTCCCTAGACACATGGCTCCAGCCCCTGGACCATCCAGCTGACTCGTCTGCCTGCATTGACACCCTTCCAGCTAAGAGAGCCTTGGTAAGGAAGGGAACATGACCCCACAACAGGATGCTTGGGAAACACGTGTGTTCCTGATTGCTCAGGAAGAGATCTCCCTAAAGAACAATCCTGAACTTTGTCCAAATGGTTGAAAGCTTGACACAAGTCATCTTCCCGTGAGCATCTGAAAAAAGCCTGTGTCCAAGCAGAATCAGATGCACACATCTGCTACCTCCTTCAGTCAAGATCTTGAATTCCTGGAGCTGTTTCCTGCTCTCACTCACGGCCACACTCCCTCCCTGGGGCTGCGAAGTAAAGCAAAAGCCAAACAGCAACAATGTGGCAGCCACTGAAAATCTAAGCTCAGGATGAGGTTGAACCTCCCAACACTCTTCCTTGGTGGGTTCCCCACTTTCTGCTAAAGAGCCTATTTCTTGTCAAACTGGTGAAGGAGGTTGTTCATAAGACCCTCATTTTGCAGATAAGGAAACCGAGTCCTTCTGGGAGACAAAAAGAGATTTCGGGCATGCTTCCTGTTTGGAGAAAGGGTTGCAATCCTCATCTACATTCCAACCGGGGGTTAGAACGTTTTCTTTGATTTCCATCACGCCAGTACTTGGCAATGACCTACATAGACCACATGCCTAATAATAACTTGAGCTTTATTAGCACCCAACATTCAGGGGCCTCTGTGGATTTGGCAAAGAGCAACACTGACTAAATCATCTGCTTGTTGCAAACAAACCTTCATGCCTCTGGGGCAGCCTTTGAAGAGAAGAAGCTACTGGCTAGGATTATCTGGCACAACAGTCACTCGTCTGACTTTTTTTCTTTTTCATTTTTTTTTATATGGAAATCTCTAAGACCATGGCTCACTTGCACGGGGTTGATATTTAAGATATACAACAACTAGTATGGCTCAGGGACTGACCAATCAGAATGGATGTCGGCCAGGGTACTCAACCGGGGCCCAACCCCCACTCCCCCCCTCACCCCGCCCCGGTTGGCCAGGCATTGCCGCTGAAGTTGCAGGTTTAGGGCAAGGTCCAGGGACTTCCAGGGAAGGAGTCTAGGTGGTCAGGGTGGTGGGACAATGACTGTACCAAGTGAGAGGGAAATAATTCAGTATTTAATCAGCTGACTGTCAACCTTATATGCACACGTGTTCTCAGTTCCTGGGAAGCACAGATCTGTACCACATGGCTAAACATAGACTTGTTCCTAAGCATACATGATGGTTAAATATGGCAGACCAAGAAGCAGAGGTGTTTGAATTCAAGAGCCTTGAGGATTTCATTTTACTGCATCCCACCTCCCTTCTGGTGCTCTGAAGCTGGAGCTGGAACTGGAGGTGGGTCAGGTGAGTGGTTACCTGAAGTGGACAGGTGTAGGAAGAGCAAGAGAGTGGGTGCAAGTCGCAAATGATAGCATGATATGGTTAAAGTTAGGGAAGCCCAAGAGGGTTCCTGAGTCCACAGGAAACAGGGCAGATGCTGGGAAGATCCTAGGAAAAGAGAGTCAAGAGGATGAGAGCACAGTGAAGCAAGAGGGTCTAAAACCCTTGCCTCAAAAACTCCACCATTCCTTGCCAGGGGGAGGCTTAACTGTGGTTAAAAGTGTAGGGAAGGGATGGAGCTACTCAATACTCTCCAGCTCTTAGAACCTCCTCATGAAAAGATTTCCCCACTGTTTGCAGCTAGCTCACACGGCAAGTTCTTTCTAGAAAAGATGTCCCAGATGCCAAAGCTGATACATCAGAAAGAAGGGCTCATCATTTGAAGGGCTGCTTCCCACTGGAAAAAAGCATGATTTAGATGAGTGGTCTTTTCCACCACAGAGTCCAAATTCTCTAGAACTTTGGCTACCTCAGAACAGGATGGCTTTATAAATTTTTCAAAGTGGGGCCACTTCGGTGCAAGAATTCTCCTGATGGATGCAAATTGCTTCCCAAACATGTGAGTCCTTTCTTTTGTTCTTCTGAGTGAATGCCACACAATCCTCCAACTGTCGTTTATGGAGAACTAATTGCTTCTTACTGGTAACTTATTATGTGAATCATTAAGGATGACTGAATTTAGAATTTGTGGACCCAAATTAGTGTGTGACCAGAATATTTTTATTCAGTGTTCTACAAAAATTCCATCATCCATGCAACAAGTGGCAACTTGCAAAGCTCTTGGCTGCATGGCCACACCTGTAGACAGCCAGATTGCTCACGCTTGGGAGGAAGCAAGTTTTGTTATCTCTTTCATCAGTTGCTGCTACTGTGTTATCCACGTGGTTGGTCTTAGATGATCTGATCTTCTCAACAACGTTTACGTCAGTATTTGGTCCTGTAATTTTCTAACAACAGATTGGAAGATATGCGTACATTGTGGTTCAAATAGAATCATCAATACCCCAATTGCAAAAGCAAGTGTTTACAAAATGCTATCCCCTCCCCCCAAAAAACAAGCTGCTTGTACATAGGCACTTCATTATTATAAACAAGTCTCATCTTTCTTCCACTGGAAAGTGTAAGAGGATAGAATAGATGGATAATGAGGTCTTTTGCCCCACCTAAGTGAGTTGAAGTAAAAAAAGTTTGAGGGTTATTGCTTTTCTCGGGGAAGGTTTTTTAAACACAATTTAATTTTTTAAATAGGTTATAAATTCCTATGATTCAAAAGTCAAAATAATAGCAAAAGTATAACTGAGAAGTTTCACTCTCTCTGCTACCCCAGTCGACTTGGATCCTCCCCCCCCACCCCCAGAAGTCACCACTTTCTTAGTTCCCTGTATATCCATCTGGCATTTTTTTTAATGCAAATAGAGGTAGTCATGTTTTCCTCTGAAAGGAAGATATTAAATATTTCACTAAGGCACAAAACTCCCCCAACCCCACATTAGAAGGTAAATAAATTAGAAGGGTAGATAAATTCAGAGGTGACCCTAGAAGACTGAAATTGTATCTGAAGTCTGTCTTCCTGTGACTGTCAGCAGCACTGACCTTTTTTTACATCCCTGGGTCTTGGGAAAATAATGGAATAAAGAGTTTTCTCCTGACTCCTTGGCTCTGCTTTCATATTCTGCATCCTCCCGCGTCAACAGCCCCACAAAAGTCTCTGACAAAGGTCCATTTTTTGTTCTACACCCCACCCCACCTTCAACAAACACACCTTTCTAGGGTCCCATCACATCAGTGCCTATGGGGATGGGTAAGTGGATTCTAATGTATACAGTATTCAAAGAAGAAATGGCTGGCTCATTCAAATCAAGATTTCTTCCAACTGGAAACAGTCCTTCAAAATGAGTCTAATGGGGAAACTTGATACTGGAGGATGTCTCATATGTGCAATATTCTACATATTTATGGAGGGCTTATTGTGTGCCAGGTGTTATGGCAGGTGCCAGGGAGAAGTGTGAGCAGGACACAGTTCCCACCCTCATGGACCTCATAGCCTCATGAGGAGAGTTACAACATGTTATAATAAGAGTCATGAGGAAGGGCCCCTAACTAGGGTGCAGAGCTCAGAGAAGGCTTCACAGGAGAGGCCTCATCAAAGCTGAGACAAGAGAGGTAAGTGGGACTCAGTCAGGCAGTGAGTAGGGGTTTGAGGCAGCATTATGTGCAAAGGCCTTGGGGTGAGCAAGCCATGGCTCATTCTTCCTCTCCTACAACTTCCTTTCTAAGTGGGACCTTGTGGAAGTAATTCTGGTAACCAGAGTGACTTTAATGCAGTGTAAGGGCAGTAGGAATTGGAGGTGCTTGGGAGTGAGTGGAAGTGTGGAATCTCTCACATCACAACACGTGGACATGGGCCTGGTCAAACTCTGTGCAAGGTCAGGTGGGGGATGGTACCGGGGAAGAGTAAAGAAATTAAATGCCTTCTCTCCCTAGGACCCCCAAGTTTATTCCAGGCACCACTGCATACATTGCTTTGGAAACCTCAGAAAATATCATGGCAGTGGGAGTTTCAGGGGAAAGGTCTCGAAATGTCAATGAGTCAATCTCATTCCCAACAGAAAACAGATGGCACATTCAAAACAGGATAACCTGGGGAGGGATTATTTACAAAGTTTGGGTGGGTGGGGGCACAAGTGATGGTGCAGTAGCTGGGGCCCTACCACCCCGAGGCCCAAAGGAAGGACAGAGAAGACAGAAGGCAACCCACCGAGTCCTCACCGTGGCTCGGGGTGGCAGGAGACTGGACAAGTTTTCTTTTCTTGTTTATGCTTTTCTCCATTTTTCTAATATTCTCAAAATGAGCACATGTGACTCTCAGAATTGGAGAAAATATGATTTTTAAAGTAAAAAGGCAAAACCACAAACCACATCAACAACGATAACAAGGATTGTGTCCCAAGGAGGCTCCCCTGGGCAGTACAAATGCTTCCATTAATTAGAACGGGAAAGGGAGGCCTCACAAAAAATTCTGTCCACTCTGAGTAGCCGGCTGACCCTTTCTTACAGGACACTGACCACAAACAATGCAAATGCAACTGGCGTTCTCAACTGAGTTCTTGGGAAGAAGAGTCACTGGGCCCTGAAGAAAGTGATGCCCGAGCCCCTCTTGTTTCTCTGAAGTGAACCTGTAGGGAAGGAGGGGAGACACTCAGCATTCCAGGGCCATGGGTTCAAGTCCTAGCTCAGCCACTTCATCATGGGGAAACCTCGAGCAAGTCATTTACAGGCTCTGAATCTTAGTATCCAAGTGACCATGAATGCTGGTGATGATCCTTCCCTCTTAAAGACATTGTGAGGGTCAATGGCCTCGTAAACTATTAGAATATCTATAAGTATCACTTGTAAATGAAGACAGGGAGTGCATAAAAGATAATCACCACCGCAAAAGGCAAGAACAAGGACCTCAACAGGTCCCCTCTGTTGTGGCACACAGAATCTAGGAGGCCTGCAGTGCAGCTCATCCTTGAACAGAAAGAACACGATCTTGGGTGAGTTGAGGAGAAGCACACACAGGGCCAGAGACAGCTGTGAGAGATTTCTCTATTTCCCACCAGACAACCTTCCTTCTCAAGTCTTCTCTGCCTTCTTCCCTCCTCAGCTCCCAGGGGTCCCTGTGCTCAGAACCTGGCTAGGATTCTTTTGTGGAGGTCTCTCCCTACCTACAGAGTGGAGAAAGGCCCTCAGGTTTAGGACTTTCAGAGACTTCAGAGGGCAGCACCCATGGCACCCACTTCTCTCTTGCTACCTTGACTGCCTTTGGCAGTGTCATTTCAGCGCGCGATTGTGCTATGAGACTCCTGTCCCATGAGCAAGGAACAAGATGGTTGAGGCCAGTGGAAACCCCACCTCACCACATGAGAAAAATCATGGCAGAAGAGGGCATAAAAAGAAGGCAAAACAAGGAAATGGGAAATCCATATAAAGACTGCATGAAGCCTGAAGACGTGATCACACTCTTTCATAGTCATTCTCAATCCTTTGACATGTGGTGCTACGGGGCCCGATGCACAGCCAGAGCCCGAAGGTTTTAGGGCTGAAACAAAATGCAGTGGCCAAGGAAAACTCTTATCAGACACTACCCCTCCCCATGCCCTCATCACCTCTTATACCTCTCACCACAACCCAAATTGAGCCTGTCTTCCTCCCCAAATTAAACTGGATGGTCTGACCTACAACTACTGATGCTTGTCCTCGGCACTGGGAAAGGGTGGGTGGTAGGCACAGGGACTCCAGAAACAGAGAAAAAGGTATGAAAGTGGAGCATTTGTCCTTCCTGGAGGATGGGGTAGTGGCTAAACGTGTGGATTCTGGAGTCAGATTGAGAAGGTCCAAATTCCACCTCCTCTGCTTCTTGTCAGGGTGCCCTGCTTTCTTAACCACCTGAGCCTTCTGATCTATCTCTATAAGTGGGATAACCACACCTTATGTGCTTCCTAAGGTGATACAACGTAACACACACAGCACCAACTCTGACACATTCTTGCCTTAAAAAATAAATTGACCCTGAAACAATCAAGCCTCTAGATCTCTTGCCAGCTCACAGGAAATACAGGTGATGGAGGAACACTAAGCAACACTGCAAGGAAGCAAGCAGCCCAGCCCAGAATGTGTGACAATCTGCAAAATAAACGACCTAGTGTCTTCAACAAATCAACAGCATGGAAAAGGGAAAAAAAGAGGAGTGGGAACTGTTAAAGAATAAAAGAGACCTAAAAGAGAGAAATGCCTTAAAAACAGCCCTCGAGAGACATCTGTAAGAGAACGAATCCAATATTAAGGAATAACTGTTAATTTTTTGAGGGTGGATAATGGCATGGTGGTTATATTCCTAAAAAGTCCTTACCGATTACAGATGCATACTGAAGTATTTATGGGTGAAAGGACATGCGTCTGAGATTCGTAGGGCCAGGGAGGAATGGGGGACAAAGTTAAAATAGTTGGAGCTGGACGATGAAGTATTTTCATTATACTCCTCTGTCTACACTGTGTATTTTTTGAAATTTTTTATAATAACATGTTTTCATATAGGCACAAATATACGACTACAAATTGTGTTAGGTGCTGGATCGGGCTTACCAGTGCTTCCGTCCAGGGCTGGCGCCGACAGTTCCACGTAGCTTTGACCTGCTTCACTTCCAGAGTGAGCCACGTGTCTCTCTAACTTGTGGCAGGGGATGCCAGCTTGAGCCTGCTCAGGACACCCCCACCCTGCCGTGAGGAGCCCATGAGTGCAGAGGAGTTAGTGCCCCGGGGGCAATAAGCCAGGTGCCTTGCTTTAAAGGCGCATAAACTGAGACTATGTGAAGTGAAGGGACCTCTTCGTGACAGCTGGTCAGGGACAGAGCTGGGCGAGGAATCTATCTTGATGCCTTCCATGATACCCAGCAAAGGGTTTTGCCCACTGTAGGCCCTCAGTAAGGATGTTTTGCATGATTAAATAAATGTCTGAGCCAAAAGAATAGGGACCATAACAACACAGTACAATTAACAATAGAGAGCTCTAAAAATAGGTCTATTTTGTTTCATATGACTGATTTTAAAATCCCAAAATATCATTTGAGAAAATGAGTAACTATAAAGATAGTCTTTTGTCCCACAGCAATACACGTCCACATGGGTGGTAAAACACCAAGCTTACTGTCTCTTAGCTCTGCCTTCAACATAACGAACCCAAGTATCCATGTGCGTAGATGGATGTGTGAACAGGTGTGTGTGCTCCATATTGTTGTAGATAAAAATAGCTCATGAGCTTGGAAAAACAGTCTGCTTTAATTCTAGGAATTTGCAAAACACTTGTAGCCAAGAACAGAATCTCAGTTTTGAAGATAATTGGCATTTCCCCCCAACCACAAATATTTTAAATATTAAAAGTGAGATAGAACACAGAGGCAACACCTCAGGCCCAAGTTCTTGTGCCCATGGGAATCCACTTTCTCCCCATCTCTCTCTTTCCACTCTCTCTCGGGGCTTTCAGAGGACAACTGAATCTGTAGGATTGCCAAGGTTTAAAAAATAAGCTACTTGGCTATCAGGTAAATACATGCAAAAGATATCCATACACTCTTTTTTGTGTAAAGAGCAAGGTAGGAAATATTTTTTAATAGAAAACTGAGAAGAAAGCTAGTTGAGTGATGACTGTTCCCACTGTGTGGGTAACCTGTTTAGCCAGGACCAGATGGTTCAGAGGGCCAGTAATGAGATCAAACATATTCTCTATCTAGGTCAGCATGGAATCCAGCCTAGGTCACAAATAATAGAGAGTTGTTTGGCCAGATGTGTGTTCAGAGGCTGATGGAAATGAGAGGATATTTTGAGATACAGACATATCTGAATTTGGGTCTAATTTGGCTCCTTTCTGGGCAGCCTTTGGTCCTGAGTTCTCAGATGGAGTTGCCATGGAGGGAAAGATTTCTGTATAGGATAGATCAGCAACAGTGGTTCTTTACCAAAAGATTACAGAACATCAGTGACTTTCCAGAACTTTAAAGAAAGATATAGTGTTTAGTATAAACTAGAATGTGAGGAATCCTCTCATACATAGCAGATAAGAGTGTAAATTATTCCAACTTTTCCACAGATAAATTTGACCACATATATCAAAAAACCCTAAAAGTTTACACAGCATTTGCCCAGTATTCCACTTCTAGGAATTTATTCTAAGTAAATAATCAAAGATGTGGCCTAAAATCTTATTTACATTAATAATAATAATTTTTTCAAAAATAGAGCAATGAACTAATCTCACTGCCCAACAATAGGGGATTATTCTTTTTAATGATGGTAAAAGGAATATCTTCAGCCATTAAGAACAACATTGCAGATGTATATTTATTGACATAGAACGATATCTGTGACATATTGCTAAGTAGCAAAAAGCTGGTTATAAAATAGTCTGACCCAACTTTTGCTTTTCAAAAGCTTTATATACACACAAGCATGTAGATACATGTATATGTGCTTAGAAAAATATCTAAAAAGTTAGTTACAGTTAGCTCTGGGTAATAGAATAACAGGTAATTTTTCTTTCCTTCTTTTTAGTTATCTCTATTTTCTACACTTTTCATAATAAACAAGCATTTACTTTTATGTTTTTTGTTGAAAGGTACTTAAAAACAGAAACTGAGAGCTTTTCAGAAGGATTCTATGTAATGGCTAAATGGCAAGATGGTGGAAGTGTGGTCCATGGAAGAGAAGAGGTCTGCAAAGGGAACAATAACCAGGACTCTGTCCTCCTTCATGGGAGATGTGCTTCTAGGGAGGTCAGCCCCAAACTTGCACGGAATGACCCTGCCGTGGGGTTGAGAGGCCTTTGTGATCCTCGCACAGCAATGCCGAGATGCCCGTGCCCTTCAGAACTGTCCGGCTGCACCCAGTCGGCTTCCTAAGAAGAAACCTTCGCTTGGAGTGGGGCAGGGGGATGCACTGGACGGTTCCTGGGAAGGAACAAAACCCAGGCCACCAGTCTCTTTCTTAAAACTTCCTCTTTTTGGCTTATTCCTCATCCTCAACAATTTAAACATTAAATTTGCTAATTCCTCAAGAGAGTTCTTTGAAAATATAAAAGGAACCCATACAACCATCAAGAGAGTCGAGAGCCAGACAAAGGCGGTTTCTTTTTATCTTTCTCGGTTTCGAGCATTCCTCCTAACAACAGATGTCTCAGCACTGGTGGGAGCCCAGCTCTGGGTTGCGCTCCTTTTTCTCCCTTGGCCCTCTGAGGTCTGCAGTAAGTACCCTCCCACCCTTTTAGCACACGCATGTCCTCAATAAAAGAGGATACAGCAGTCGAACCAAGGATGAGTAAGTCTGCCCCAGAATGCTAACATCAGCTCAAAAAGCAAGCGAGTTAGCAGCCCAACCTAGGGGTTTGAGCCTCCTGGCTAAAAGGAGGGCTGAGGTGATGCTCACAGTCTGCCATGTGATGGGTTCCTGGGCTCCTGGACGGCAGGCTGCGGAGTCAGAAAGAGGTGACCATGCCTAGAGCTGAGAGACCCACAATCGATCAACATAGTCATCCCAGGCCAGATTCTACTTATCACCTCTTGATGCTACAGAAACTCTTGGAATCTTAGTACCTTTGTTTGTGAAGTGGAAATAGCACAAAAGCAGAGAAACCGTACGGATTAAAAGAGACTATTAGGCCAGAGGGCCTAGAAAGATCTCATGCAGAAGGTTTGCAGTATCTGTGCTGAAAAAGAACTCCCGAGTCCTACCTTCTGACCTAACTTCCCCCGTGGCGAAGATTGCTAATCATCTACCCCAACATCAGCCCCCACCCCTTAGCTGCGCAACAGCTCCCTGGAATAAAGTTCCCATTTCTCAGCCTCTCTTGTAGCTAGGTGTGGTCATGAGAATATATTCTGGACAGTGGAATATAAATGAGAGTGTCACTTGCTACTTCTGTTTTTGAAAGGATTGGGCCTCTGAACCCCTTCCTCCTTCTCCTGGGCCAGAATAGAGACTCAACAGCTGAAGCTTAAATAGTCAAATAATCTCATTGGCCCCAGAGCTGAGGGTGGCAGAGCGATAAGACAGAAGGAGCCTGGGTCCCTGACAACTTCACAGAGCCACCACCCCTGCCCCAGACTCCCTACCTCTGGATTCATTTACAGGAGGGAGAGACAAACTTCTGTGTTATTTAAGCCACTATTGTTTCGGATTTTCACTCATATGCAGGCAGACCTAATCCTAACTAAAACGTCACTCATGCTGTATTTAAAGCTGGCTTTTTTTTTTGGTCTCATCTTCCATGAAAACAATGATTCACAGCTTACCACCCTATTGGTAGCTGTCCACATTTGTGAAATCACCTAAAAAATGTCTTCCCGAATCACAGCATCTTACATTACACTGTCCCCTACTGACATGTCGCCACGCACCCTGAAGGGTTTCCCAGTTGATTCCAGGAACAGGGATCTCCTGTGAGCGCCCACCACAAGGAGACCCCAGAGTCACCGGGCTGAGCCGAACATCGAAGAAAGATTATGTTTATAAGAGAGGAAGTAAATGCATATCTGGGGAGTGGGAGGAGGTTATCGTATTTTAAAAGCTTTAAACTGCAACATTTCGGAGACATTTTTAAAGATCCAGAAAGACCTGCTTGTAAACTTTTAGGAATTTTTTTTTTCTTTAAACAGAAGATTTATTTTAGTCTCTCATTTCCTGTCTTTCTCTCTTTGTTTATTTTATGATGTGGAACCATGATAGGATAAAAGAAGCTTGTTTTTGAACTAATTTTCTAAAAATTTTTGTCTCTGACAGTGTTCTGTACAAAAAAAAAAGTTATTTCCTTGGCTGCGATTTCTTTGAGGTGGCTTATTTCCTTGCTAGAATTGCATGGTTTGTTTTGGTGGTTGCTAATGATACTCAGGGTTGATCTGTCAGGTTTTTTTGTGTGTAGTAAAATATACGTAACATAAAATTTACTATTTTAACCATTTTTAAGTGTACAGTTTACTGGCATTAAGTACATTTGTATTTTGTACAACCATCACCACCATCCATCTCCAGAATTTTTTCATCTTCCCACACTGAAACTCTGTACCCATTAAATAATAACTTCCTACTCCTCTCTCCCCCCAGCCCTCAGTAACACCCATTCTATTTTCTGTTTCTGTGAACTTGATTACTCTAGGAACCTCATGTAAGTAGATTCATATAATACTTATCTTTCTATGTCTTGCTTATTTTACTTAGCATAATATCTTCAAGGTTCATCCATGATTTAGCATGTATCAGAATCTCATTCCATTTTTAGGGCTGAATAATATTTCATTTCATGTATATCTCACATTTTTTTTTATCCATTCATTCGTGATGGGCACTTGAGCTGCTTCCACCTTTTGGCTATCCTGGATAATGCTGCTATGAACATGGGTATACAGATATCTGTTCTAAACCTTGTTTTCAATTCCTTTGGGTATATACCCAGAAGCATAATTGCTGAATCATATGGTAATTCTATATTTAATTTTTTTGAGGAAACATCAAACTCTTAAGGATTACTTCAGAGTTAGAGCATGAGGATGCAGTTATTCCAGTAGTGAGTAAAACAATGGTTCCAAAACCGGATTGTGCATCAGAATTACCTGGGACCTCTTTTAAATGCAAATTGTCCAGAGCCCCACTTTCCAAGACTATGAAATGAGATTATCAGGGGGAGGAGCCAAGAATCTGGAATTTAACAAGTTCCTCATGCCATCCATCTATGGAGTGGTCTTTGTGGCCAGTAGGGTCGGGGAGGAGGGTTCGAGCTGCCCAGGTAATGTCTATAACACACAGGAAAAAGGAGACAAGCTTTGTTTAGACACTGAGTCCCAGTCTGCCTAGATCGCCACATGTGGCGGAAGCTTCCTATAAGAAAGTGAAGGAATAAGGAAAGCCATCTCTGTGGCCTTGCAAACAACCAGAACAATAGCTCCACTTGTTAAGAATTCACAGCTGCTCAATGGCCCGGTCCTCCTTCCTAATCTCTCAGAGGAGGCAAGAGCTTCCTCGGGGAGTTTTTTCATGCACACTTCCTGAGATGGGATCTGATTGGCCCTATTTTTTGCTATCCAATATTGAAAGTTCCTATTTGACAGCATCTTGGGTCAAGCCTTCTCATAGGTTGCGATTCCATCTACCCAGCCTATTGGAGCCTTTAACAGGGATTCCTGGCTCAATGGGTGTGGCCAGGGTGGCAGTGTCCCTTGGTACAAAGTGAGGCAACTCTGAAGGAAGGAACATCTGTTCTTCCTCTCACCTGACAGCTGCGTTTACAGGAATGCTCATAAGGCTCTGTGAATCCTCCAGGACAGACACTGTTAGCCAAGGAGTGCTGTGAGCACAGCTTTCCTCCTTTGAGCACCAGAATTTCTTTTTAATTAGAATATTAAAAAAAATTTTTTTTTAGTCTGGTATGAAGTCATTCATATTGAGCTTAGAAAGTTTGGAAACTATAGAAAAATGGAAAGAAGGGGGAAAAGAATCACTCTTAAACCGACTCCCCTGAGTCTGCCATTTCCATGAATTTCCTTCTTGTCTTTTTTCTCTGCCTAATTTTTTTATTTGCTCATTATCATTATGTCATAAGTATTTTCCCATGATATTATAAACTCATAAACACATTTTAGTGGGCACACGGATCTACTATTGTTTACTTAATTCTTTCCTTACTGTTTAGTATTTTTTGTTGTTTCCAATTTTTCTCTATTGAAAACAGTACTACAATAAACATCTTTGGGCAGAAAGCCTCTTACAAAGTGTTTCCTCAAAGCAGAGTCCAAGAAATGGGATTGTTAAGTCAAGGTCATGTACGTATTAAGGTCTTTGATATGTAGCCCATGTAATTTATGATAGGATTGGTAGCAAATTAGACACCCATTAGCAAACTACAAAAATGGGCACCATTACATAGATTCTAGCCCAATCGTTCTCAACAGTGGATGATTTTGCCCCCAGGGGACATTTGGGAATGTTTGGAGGTGTTTTGGTTTTCACACTGAGTAGAGGTGCAGGGCTGCTGCTAAGTGTCCTGCAATGCACATGACAGCCATACACAACAAAGAATCATCTGACCCAGAATGTCAATGGTGCCAAGGTTGAGAACTATACTCTATCCTAACCATCACTTGGATCACGACCCATTCAGAGAGAAAAATACAGAATCTTATCAATCCAACTTCAGGGCCCAGTTGTCAGCTGCTGTTGCTTCTGTCAGTGCCATGTGAAGTTGATGTTGAAAACTGGTCTAACACCAGCTCAATGTGTCTTTGTGCAGGATTGGCACCCTGCTCCAGAATCAGATCTCCCCTTGACCAGCCCAGGGCACCACTGAAGCACACCTTCCTCTGGGGCCCTGAGAATTCTTACCAGTCAGCTGCCAGTGGCTCTCAGCCCAGACCACTGCTACTCATCAGAAATGTTCTAGTACCGTTACACTTCAAAAAGGGGATCTAGACGCCCCAATTTTGAGAAGTTTTCTAGGATCCTATGCAAATTTACCCACACATTCCCCCCATCCCAAACCCACAGTAACCTCTGTGTAACACACCAAAACTCTGGGATTTCGAGGACACAATTTAAAAATCACCTATCTAATCTGTGGTAGAGACAGCTAGCTCCTGCCAATATCTTTCTCCCTTTCCTTCGTGGTAATAGTATCCCCCATTTGTAGCCAGCCAATGGCTTCTCAGAATAAATACCTCATTTCTCAGACTGTCTTGCAGCTACCCAATGGCTTGTAAGAGGAAGTGTTGAGTGTGACTTCTGGTGGTGCCATTTTAGAGACGCAACATGCCCTTGTTTACCGATGGCAGAAATGTGGACATGCTGGCTTGATCTAGAGAAGCCATCTTAGACCAGGAGGTGGAAGCCAAGTTTGGAGGATGGCAGAGCAACAAGATAGAAGGAGCCTGGGTCCATGGTGATCATGGAGTTACTATACCTGTCCTGCACTATTTACTGCCAGGCTTCCCTATGTGGGAGATAAATAACCCCATGTTTAATTTAAGCCACTGTGATTTTAGTCTCTGTTTTAGCTGGACCTAATCCTAATTGACACATAATCCAACTCTCTCATTTGAAAGATAAAAATGGAGACCTGAATGGACTATATCAGGCTTGGTTCTGGTGCCTTTTCTGTCAGCTGTCTGGGAGTTTGCTAAGATAAAAAATGTGTGAATTATTTAAGGGAATTGGTATATTTTGGGATACCTTATGAGGTTGATAACACAAAAGAAGACAAAAGACTTGAATTTGGAGGAAAGCAAAGGTTTCAGACTATATGAGGTGAGATTTGGGGCACAGTCAGGAATAGAAAAGAAAACATCAGCCCTCATATTTCGGGGTTAGATCTTCTGAATCTGAGAGTAGCTAAAACTCTAATAACACCCTTGATGATGTAATGATCCATTTTTAGCAAGTGGCATGTCTGAATGCAGACTGTTTATAGAGCAACGTAATTAGTAGATACTTCATGGGAGTGATTGTTGCTGGTTCAATTATCCTTTAATAGATTGGACAATCAAGTGACTGCTCTGGAAGGAGAATCAACCTTTCTTTCCTCTCAATCAGGGTAAGTGAGCACTTATAATTTATTAAAATTATCCCTTTGGTTTCATTTCACTCACAAAGGAGATACATGCACCTTCCTAAAATATACAGATTTACTTCCCCTAGGGTCTAACAGGTAAAGAAAAGATAATCGGCATCCCATTGAGTCAGAAGAAAGCTGTGTCTGCACATCACCTAAGCAACCAGTCACTCTGGACAATTCCGCCAAAACACCCATCGATTCTGTGAAAAATCCATCAGCCTGGTTATGTGACATCCCGCTGCCTTCTGTTTGCCTTTCCTTGGTTGAGTAACTGAATTTCTCATTTTTTACTGCCTGTATTGGCTTCCTAAAGACCCTGCTGCAGGTAAAGCTTTGATTCCAAAGAAGTCATCTTCTTTAAAACTCCCCACCAGGGGTGACTTTACTCATGATCATCAGAAAATTCCCTGCAGAAATGAGGTTCAATTGCCCAGTGGAACTTGGAGGGCCAGACAAAACCCAGTCCTGTGGATGAGCAGAAACAATGTGAAAGATAATCATTAACTGGCATTCTCTTTTTTCTTCTTTCCAGTGCCCAGAAAATGGTTTTTCTTGGCTCTGGGACTAAATGGAGTGAACACCTGGTCCAGATTTGCTTGGATTCTTCTTCTTTAAGCAACTAATTCTTGATGGAAAATATGCTTACACCACATAGGCTCACACCAAAGAGAAGGAAAAGCCTCCATGTATCCTGTCTCTTTGATTTCATTTCAGCCTCCTGGAGGCCAAGTCAGTCCGAGCAAGCCTCATCTGGTTTCAGCCTTCACGGCACAGAAAACAGTTTGGCCCGGCTGACTGCACTATTATCATCACGCAACAGAACACTGACAGCAGCCTTTCCAGCAGATTTCTGTGTTCCTAAAGGCTGTTTGCAGCGCAAAAGAGAAACTCAGAGCTGCACCAAGATTCAAGCTATAAGACATGTGAGTGATCAGCCCTGTGTACACCCGCCTTTCTATGCCAAGGTACTCTTCTCGTCTGCGACTGGCCTACTTTCATTCTGCCTGCTTCTGTCATACCCCTTAATCTAGCCAGTTCCAGCTTCGCCTGAGCTGTCACACCCTGATTCTATCTGTTGTTTTAATCCCTCAATTCAACCAAAGGTGCGCTGGAGCCTGCTCTACTGGCTCAAGAAAGCCGATTGTGCATGGCTCTTCCCAATGCCACATTCAATAACATGACGTTGGTAGCCTGAAATCAGGTATGGTGAGGGTAATTACACCAAAGAAATCAGCAAATCCTACAAATAGAGCTTTCTTCCCCGCAGAGAGCCAGTTGTCAAACATTTACCACCACACTACTGGATTTATCCCTTTTCAAAAATTAAATCAAATAAGAATTGATTTTATTTTAATAAATGTTGAGCTCTATCCTCAGGCCTAGAATAACAAAAAGGAATATCAATCTTGGGCAAAATTTGTATATGTGTCCTGTGTACTCCTGCATAGTTTTATTCAGAACAGTCTCCTCCAAATTGGTTCTCCTCTCCTTCTTCATGATCTATCTATCTCCAAGCCAGCCTTCCCTCAGCAAGGCTGGACCACCCGGAGCTTTCCTGACCACTCTCCCCTGCCAAAACTTACCTGATCACGAGCCAGCCCTGATGGCCTAGTGGTTAAAGTTTGGCACTCTCACCACTTTTGCAGCCCAGGTTCGTCTCCCGGTTGTGGAACCACACCACTTCTGATAGTAGCCGTGCTGTGGCAGCGGCTCACACAGAAGAACTAGAAGGATTTACAACTAGAATAAACAACTATATACTGGGGCTTTGGGCAGGAAGTAAAAAAAAAGAGAGAGAGAGAAAGGAAGATTGGTAACAGATGTTAGCTCAGGGCAAATCTTTCCCAGCAAAAAAAAAAAACCTTACCTGACCAATGTTCTATTTACCTATGCCAAATTGAAAAACACAAAAACTGGGAATTGCTCCATATCTTCTTTCTCTTAGATGAATACATTTTTTAACATAGAGCTTTCAATGTCTTAGCTCCAAGAATTAGTGGAATTTTAGTCACATTGGCAAGGCTAGCAAATATTTAGAGAGCATTGAAACCAATCACTGTCTCTTAAATAGACCTTACATACTAATTTCAATTAAGAGTTACAAAAGGGTACAGTCACTATGGAAAACAATTTGGCATTTCAAATGTTAAACATAGAGTTACCTTATGACTTAGAAATTCCACTCTTAGGAATATACCCAAGAGAATTAAAAATATACATCTACAGGGCCAGCCCCGTGGCTGAGTGGTTAAATTGCCACGTGCTCTGCTTCAGCTCCCCAGGTTCTTAGGTTCAGATCTCAGGCATGGACCTACTCTACTCATCAAGCCATGCTGTGGTGGCATCCCACATACAAAATAGAGGAAGATTGGCACAGATGTTAGCTCAGGGCTAATCTTCCTTGAGCAAAAACAAAAAAAGAAGATTGACAGCAGATGTAAACTCAGGGCAAATCTTTCTCAGCCAAAAAAATATATATATACATGTACACAAAAATTTATATACGAATGTTCTTAACAGTGTTATTCATAAGAGCTAAAAAGTGAAAATAATCCAAATGTCCATTAACTGATAAATGGATAAATAAAATGTGGTCTATCTGTGCAATGGAATATTATTCAGCCATAAAAAGGAGTGAAGTACTGATACATGCTACAACATAGATGAACCTTGAAAACATGCAAAGTGAAAAAAACCGGAGACAGACGACAGCATATTGTATGATTCCACTTGTATGAAATTTCAGGATAGGCAAATTCATAATGACAGAAAGTAGATTAGTCATTGCCAGGAGCTGGAGTGAGGCGGGTAATGGAGAGTGACTGCTTCGTTATGAATGATTACAACTATATGACATTCTGGGAAAGGCAAAACTATAAAGACAGTCAAAAGTTCAGTGGTTGCCAAGGGTTAGGGGGTTAGATGAATAGGCAGAGCACAGAGGATTTTTAGGACAGTGAAACTATTCTGCATAATACTAAATGATTGATACATGTCATTATACATTTGTCAAAACCAATAGAATGTACAACACCAAAGGCGAACTCTAATATAAACACGGACTTTGGGTGATAATGATGTGTCAGTGTAGGTTTATTGATTGTAACAAATGTACCACCCTAGTGGCAGGTGTTGATGACGGGGGAGCCTATGTGTGTGTGTGGGTAGAGCATATATGAGAAATCTCTATACTTTCCACTCAGTTTTGCTGTGAATCTAAAACTGCTCTAAAAAATAAAGTCTATTTTTTAACAAATGGAATTTGGCTATGTAGGAAATTGTTTCTGTAGTTTAAGAAGTATTTAGGGATGAAATGCCATAATGTCTGTAATTTACTTTAACAATACTTCAGAAGAAAAATTAAGCAAATGTGGAAAAATAACAGTTGTCAAATCTAAAGGATGGATATATGGAGGTTCATGCTACTATTCTCTGTTCCTTTGTGTATGTTGAAATTTTTCATAATAATAATTTTAAAAGAACTTCCAACCATGGAAACTATAAATTTGGGCAATCTCAAGTAGAACTGTTCATCTTAGTCCCCTAAAATCTGGGCCTGTAGTACTCAAAAAGTTGTAAGCCTATTGGGCAGTTATAATCCTAGTAAAAGCCTGTGAGGGACACATTTGGCCCCGTGCTCTGTGCTCACACCGGGCTTGGCTAAGGTTCTTGGGTCTGTAGTGGGCAGGGTGAGGAAGTGACTGACCTGTAGGCATTTCCGTTTTCTCAGTTCAGCTGGAGGCAGTTGAGCACAGTATACATTTCATTATTTTACTTTTGTGCTTTTTTGTAATTCTACAGACTGACTGAAAATAACTGTTCACTAACTCTCATAAGAACTATCCCCCATTTTGTTCTATTAAATGTTTTAGGTCTCACTAACTGAATTTGGTGTGGTTATACCATTATCTGAGCAGCAAATCCCATGTAATCAAAATAATATCTTAAAATATATGAATATATATTTTCTTGTATTGATACTCTCCCTTTTTCTTCAAGGGGAATTCTTGGGATCTTATAAATGCAAAGAAAGAGGAAGAGTTAACATTTATCTTCTGGCATCCAAACTAGGATTTTGAAGCGAGAAAATAGTCTTGGAATTCAAGCTTTGTCTTTACGGAAAGGGTTTTGTAAGTCCTTCTATCCTTGCCCTTTAGGAACAAGTGCAGCCCTGGTGGGCCTGAAGACGCTGAATTGATCCCAGCCTTTTAGGTTGAAGAGTCCCATTCAATGGGAAAAGGAAAAGGATGAGGGGAGGAGAAACCATCAGTCAAGCATGCCTCTGGGCCAAGGTAGTGTGTCAGATGAGTGGAGAGAAACTCAGGACAGTACTTCTGCCTCACATCTCACTTGGAACCCTGGGGGGAGATTCCCCTATGAGCTCCCACACCAAACTTCCATGTACAGCCACATTAGAGAAAACTCAGGGCACAGCATGATCTAGTGGAGGGAGTTTGGTTCCTATGTGATGTGGAGGGCACCTCACAGTCCCCATGTACCCTCTCAGGGGACAACAAAGCTGAATTGAGAGGCACTGGGCCCGCCAGGAGCCCTTGGTGAGAGGTGAGACAGCCTCAGAGCAGAGGAGAGTGGAACAGAAACTCAGAAGGGTCTGTGGTACTGGCAGAAGCAATGGTGGGCCAAGTTAGCCTGAGAGAGATCAGTCTGCGAGTTAGAGCAGCAGCAGAGGACAGCAGCGACACCAAGAAAGTACCCAGACTCAGTGGTCCCCACCATGCAGCAATCCCAGCCAGCTGCTCCACAGCAGAGACTGCACAGAACCTCATATCTATCCAAGCATGCCACCCTCCCTCCCATATCCATTTAGAATATAGTCCTCTCCCCTATACTTAGATGTCACCTCGGAAGAGCAGAGGTGGGAGTGGAGCACTTTCCCCGAAAGACCTAGAAAGACTGTTTAAATGATTGCATTTAACCAAGCACATTGGACCCAAGTAAATATGATTGCTCCCACTCCTTACCCAACAGGATGGGCTCTCATGAGGAAGATTACACCAGTTTTAGAAAAATGAAGGAAAATTTTCTTTGCTCATCTAAATATGCTATGAGAAGATCCAAATCATGCTACAAAGTTTGTTTTACAGTACACCCTTCTCCCAAGGTGCTCACACGGCAAGAGTCCATGGCCAAATCTGGGAATCCCAGCATCCTGGATGCCCCTTCTGGAACTGCACAATGCACCTGGCATATTAAGCGTTCTGAATGGTCTGCAGTGAAAAGCCTGCGGAATCTTTGTTTATCTCAGCACCATATTTTCCCCCTAAGCCTTTCTTTAGATAACCTCTATTAATGTCCCAAAGTACTCATGTTCTCGTGAACATGCTTGAGAATCTTGTTCAATGGAAAAGGAAGATTGCTGGGCTCACCTATGGAAAGCTGCTTTTTGGTTCTAATAGGCAGGGAGGTTACTTCTACTTACCTCCTTGCAGAAGAAATGAAGCACACCCCAAGCAGATGTTCTTAGTTCCTAGCAGCCCGGGCACATGATGCAGACACTTTCCAGCATTTGCTGCCCTTTTTTGACAAGCACATTCGTGTGATTAGGGTCAAGTATGTCCTGCACACAGGACTTGACTCTAGCTGATTCATGGTTTCTATTTTGCCGCCAGGGACAAGTTGTTAAAATGCACACACGTTTTTGGTTTTTCTACACAAACCATTTACTGAAGTGGAAAGAGCCCTGGACTAAGGAGTCTAGAAAAACCTGGGTTGGAAGCTCTTCCCCCACTAGTGGACTACTAGCCCCAGTTCGAATCTCAACAAAACCATCAAAGGCAGATGGAAGCAGAGCCTGGGACCCTTTACCAAAATGCTCCCACAACAGGACGTGGGCTTCTCAAATTCCTCAGGAATCCCCGCAGATCACTCCAGTGGCCTCCCTGCCATCTCAGCTTTCCCTACCCAGCCTCATTTTGTTCTTGCCCTTAGACCATAAGACCCAAGAAGCCCTGGATTGTACCTGGTGTTTCTGGCCTTTGGTGTGGGACCTCATAAGAGCCCATATCCCAACTTCTATCCTCTTCTCCTTGGCTAGCTATTGATTCAGAGCTTCTTCCTTCTCTCTTGCTATGGCCTGATGACTTGAAGAGAGCCACAAAGCTCAGACAGGACAGTCTGTGGCCTTAGACAGTCCATGGAGCCTTAGTTTCATTCCATAATGAGATTAATAAAAGCTGTTTTATCTGCCTTGCAGGGCTGTTGTGAGGATCAAAAGAATGAAAGTCTACCCAAGTCTGAGGTTTGCTGTAAAGCCCAATACAAATGTTCCTTATTATGATCTATTTTTATGTAATTTAATTTTTAATGTTACACAAGATCTTTAGTGACTCTCCAAACAGCCAATGTTGTTATTTGTTTGCTCATCTGAAAAAAAAAAAGGTTTAATGCAATATTTTTCTACCCAGAAAAGTTTTAAATAAGGAAGGAGAGGGTCAGTGTCCTCAGATATATCCCATGAGATGCCCCTGTAAAGAAGATGATTGAGCCTACACGGATATGTGCCTCCTAGACCATGTTCCCACTCTAGTCATTAGCTACGGATCCAGTTCCTGTTCGTTTGGGAACTGCTGACATTGAATTTGCACTGGCTTTGATTTTGTGTTCGCCTTCCTTCCTTCCTTCCTCTCTCCCTGGCTTCCCAAGCTTCTGTGATGTTCAAACCTTTGGCACTCAGGGCTGCCGACGTACCTTTTGTATACCAAGCTGTTGTGCTCTACTTTTAGAAGTAAACACAATCAAATGTGTTAAAGAGCTTCTAGAAACTTCTTGGGAACAGATTCTGTCCAGATTTGAACAGAAAATTTCCAGTTCTTCCTACTTCCCCACCTATTATTGGAGTATGTGCTCCAGGTTCAATACAACTATCAAAGGCAAACAGAAGCCAAGCTGGGATCCTTCACCAGTTTCTTCACAACAGAATGTGGGCTCAGATATTCCGAACCAATCACATTTCTGGCAGCACCAAACTCTCAACCTAGAATCATCTTGGGAGAGTTGAAGTAAGGGCAAAAACTCTGGAGAACTACGATTAAAACACTGAAGGTGAAGGGAATACATTTTAATACCCCCAAGAAACCTCCCCCTGGATGAGTTCTGAGCCAAATGAATCATGGGTGTATTGGATTTCCAGCTGAATTGGTTTCCCTGTGTGAGCGTTGCAGTCCTCAGAGAGACAGCAACCAACAGGAACGATTCCAGGAATGAGGGCCAAGGTTACTCTTTACCCTGTTGGCAAATGAGGGGACTCCCGAAGGTGAGACCAGAGCCTGAACCAGATCTGGGAAACTACAGTCCCTAATATTTGATCATCTTCTTGTCCTTGAGGAATTATAAGATTAGATTCAGTTTGGTAAGGCCTGTCATTTAGCCCACCTTGGAATTTTCATTTGTAAAACATTGGCAATCACAAATCTTTACCTCTCTCCTTCCAAAAGGTGAGATTTTAAAATCCTTATCACTTTACATGTGTGGGGAGTGCTCAGGTATAACATCTTCAATGTTTATACCCTTTTTTTCATAAAATCTCACTACAATCTCATGAGGGTGAGACAAGTATTCCCAGTCTCATTTTAGAGTTGAACAAATTGAGGTTTGGTGAGTTTGAGGGGGTTCCCCCTTGGTCCTACTGTTGGTAAATGACAGAGCTAGGTCTCAGCCTCACATGTGTCTAAGTCTCATGCACTTTCTTTTCATTCAGCAGGTTCTTAACCTAGAGTACTTTGTCTGGTTTCCAGAGATTGCCTAGAAAAATTTGTGTGTACATGCATTTTTCTAGAAAGGGGGTCCACAGCTGTCATGTTTTTTTAAATCATGTTTTGTCTTGATTTTTAAAGAGATTCAAGACTCAAAAATTGTTAAGAACACGCCGCGTGCTTTGTCTGGCATAGAACAGGCATTAAACATTTGTGTGCTGAATTGAATTGAGGATAAGTAGGGGGTGGGGAGGTGGGTCTCAGAGGAATAACACTGTTTATCCAGAAGAGCGCCCCGTGGGGAATGATCCCATGCTGCAACAGCTGAGGTCCTGGCCATGGTGACTCAGAGAACACATGCAGAGGTTGGTGAGCAGACCAGGAAATTTTTATGATGGATGTATAGCCCGGAACCCAGGACCAACCCAACTCACCTGGAGAGGAATATCCCTGAAGAAGTCTGTAGAGAGAACTCTGTAGAAAGAGAGAGAGATTTCTCACCCATTTTCTGAACTTGAAGTGTGGTTGCCAGTTTAGTGGTTCCTGGGTCTTCTCTGGATGAATAGACCCTCTAGAACTTTCTAGAAGCAAAGAAATGAAAACTTTCTGAGGAGATATCCTTCATCAGCTGGCCCAAGGCTCATTACAGAGTGAGACAAAGGGGAGGAGAGAAGATAAATGAATACGAGGCTTTGGCAAAATTACTGAAATGTGAAGATCAAGGAGAATCATTGTCAAGCCAGTTGTCATCTTGGGAACTGAACCAGCTTTCAATATACTTATTTGGATATCTTAAAGAACTAGATCATGATTTGGCATCCATTCAGAGACATGAAATAAAATCAGGACATTTTTATCCTAAAAACAGAATATTATACCCCCTCTTTGCTAACAGGACACATGCTGTTAGAATGTGTAAAATGTGATTAACTTGGGCAGTAAGAAATAAGCATAACAATCCCAAGTCAGACTTCCAGTTTGGGATGTTTTCAGCCTTTGTGTTTAACAGGATGTGTTTGGAGGAGAGATTTCCGTGGCCACTGAAACATGGAGAAACTTGGTGCCCAAAGAAGAATTAGGGGAAACAAGAGCCTGTGTGTGTGTCCCACGGTAAACAACAAGGCCGGAAGCATCCATCTGGAATGCAGTCAAAAAAAACAACTGCCTGCTGAAATGCTGGAGTCCCAGTGCCCTGGAAATGGAGCAACTCCTTAGCAAAACTTTACTGGATAACAGATACAAAAGGATGGGTGTGTGGGAGTGAGTTTGATGGGAAAAAGTTGGGAGCAAGAATCCTTTGCAGCCAAAGAGCATATGTATGTGTGTGAGAGAGAAACAGAGACAGAGAGGGGAGAGAAGAGAAGAGAAGCTCAAATTCTGTTGTTGGAAATGCTCTAAGTTTAAAATTCAGCACACAATCCATCTCAGTTCTTTTCACTGGCACTAGATTTGGGTTGTGGCCACTCTTTGAGGGAGGCTGAGTATCATAGCATGGGAAGAAACACATGATATGTTTCAAGATCCTTGAATGCTTCTTAATCAAGTTATAGTGAGGAGGAGAGGTTCAAGCAGCAATGCTGGTATTATTTTAATTCACCTAGTGGAAAATTATTGAAGCATATTTCATATAATTAGGGTCAAGAATGGATTTGGCATCATTTAAGGCAAATGCCCCAAACACAAAGCCGATTCAGCTGGCATGATTTCTAGTCTTGAGAACAGCAAGTCTGGCAACAATTAACTAGGCAAGAGGAAAGTAGAGAGACCACCGTTTGGCCACCCTCTGCACAAACCAGGTCAGGCACTTGTGGAACTCCAGCAATTAGCAATATAAGGGGCCCATTGGAACACGGCAAAATATTATGGGTAATAGCTTGTGCCTGGAACATCTCAGGAAGTTTTATGAATGTTAATTTAATTGTGCAATAGGCCAGAAAAGTAAGTGGCCCTTGTTTTACAAACACTAGACATGTTAAGAACTAGGCGTCCTTGAGGTTCACCAAATGTCCCAGGGTAAGATGCCTCTAGATCCTGATGCTGAGAAATCAAAAAAAAAAAAAAAAAAAAAAAAACAGAAAAGAAGTAAACCTATATTATTATCAACACAGCTGATGAGCATAAACGAGATTTGGAACAGAACCATGATGCTTAGCACAGATGCTTCCATTCAGGATCAAAAAAAGTTGTCCTGAGCTGTATGCAAGAACGGATGGCAATGAAGCCCCAAAACCAGCTTCACTGCATCCTTAGGTAATAGCCTCCAGTGAGCCTGGCTCCCAGTGTGTGGAAGTCTGGGGTTCAAGTGTGCTAACGTCTTGGCTTGCTGGTGGATGCTATGAAGCCAGAGCCAAAAGGCACGCATTGCCATCATTGTGATTGCTTTGCTTCCCCCTTAGGCTACTCCCAGTATATGTGTTGGGCATGAGACCAGCAGGCTTGTCTCCAGGCACATTCCAAGGGGAGTATTGGGAGGCAAAGTACCAAATCCTATTAAATACGAAGAGCAGATAAGGAGATGGATGGAAAAGTGAAGCCTCATAGACAGAGGTGACATAATGTAAGAGAGATCCAGATAACAGTGGCTCAAACAAGATGGAAGTTACTTCTCACTCCTGTAACAACCTGGACATAAGCGTCCAGGGCAGGTATGATGGCTTATCATGGAGGGACCCAGTCTCCTTCAGTCTTGCTCTCCACTATTCCTAGAGTGTTGTGCTCATCTCAGTGGTGCAAGATGACTCATCATCACCATGTGCACATTCTAGCAGAAAAGGAGAAGAGGAGAGCACTCCTCTACCCAATAAGAGAACAATCTGGATGTTCCACACATTGCTTCCACTCACATCCTATTGGTCAGGAAATAGTCATGTGACCACACCTAACTGCAAGGGAGACTGAGAAATGCAATCTTCCCCCCCCGCCCCCCCCCCCGGGTAGCCATGCACCCAGCAAAGAACTGTATTTCTATGGAAGCAGGAGAGAGGCAGTCTGAAGGAGTAGGGTGTGATGGCAGCCAAGTCTGGCTCCCTGTTAGAAGTCTCTCACCCCACACTCCTTCATCAGTTGCTCCTTCTCTTCCTTCCCGACTCCCAACACTTTCTTTCCTATGCCCCACACAGCACCTCCAGGCCTCCTCTTTGTCATATCCTCTTTTGCCCAGATTTCACGGCCCACTCAGCACTCTCTTCTTGTTCACCTCTTCTCATAATCTCTTCTTCCCTCAAATCAGAGACAGTTAAAAATAAGAAAGGAAAAAGTAGCATCTTGCATGAACATCTGGCAAGCACTTTTTCCTGGATGTAACTCCTTGTATTGCGTTGACCACTTTAAGCAATTACCTCCCTAAATATGGGGCAGCTGGGGCTTCCATAAATAGGAAGTGGCTCTAACATTTTTTGTACTACATGTGCTCAAAAACAATAAATAAATAATTTCAAACACACAAGAGTCCCTTTGTTTTGGATGGGGGTGACATGAATATATACACACATGAGAGACTAAATATGCAAATGGACAATGGCCAGACCATATATGACAGTAGGACTCTAACTTACATAAGAAGCCCAGAAAGCCAAACCACAACCTCTGCAGCAACCAGCCCGGGAAGCCAAAGCCAAATCACAACCTCTGCAGCAATTGGCCCAGAACACACTCAGGACTTGGTCAATAACTGTCAGCTTTCCTATTTTTTTGTCACTGCCACCCTCCACTGCCCCTGCAAACTGCTTCCAATTCAGGGCCAACCAGAGAAAGCCAAATATCAAACATGCTCACCTAACCAATCATATAGGATGCTCTGCTTCTAGTTACCCCATCTACCCCCATGCCCACAACCTCTAGTCAGAGCACACCTGAATCTTCTATTTTTCCACTAGAAAGCTTTTCCATTCCTCTGCCTGCCTTCGAGTCTACCAAAGGCAAGTGACCATGCTGACTCCCTTGCTATAGCAAGCTCTAAATAGCCTTTATTTGTTCTCATTTGGATGGTCTTCATTTATTTTCACACTTGCAAAAAAACTTACTGTGCTGAACGTTTAAGATCGGTGTTCTTTATACTATTTACTGTATATATCTTACCCATGAAAAATTTTAAAACTTTTTGCTTTGCTCAATCTTAATACAGAAAAAAATTAACAATATTAAGACTAGTGAAGGAAAAGCAAGAACATGGTAAAATAAAGTAAGCACCACCAGTTGTACATCCAGAGCTTCTGGGGCCCTGTCCCCTTCCCCAGTACCTGCATGGGGATGGGGGACACAGACAAAGGCACTGCTGTCTAAGTATTAAAACCCTACTAACAAACCCATACATGTACCATGTTTTTTCCTCTGTGCCTCTACCTAGTGACACACCTGTCTGTAGTGGTCCATTTCATCTTAACATATAACTTCTCCGGCCTTTCTGAGATCCACTAAAGGTGGTAGAATTGTCTTCCATCCTGGTCCCCAGGAGCTCTCAGAGCACCACAAGGAATGTTTTCCTGGAATGGTGGAACACATTATGCAAATTAAATTCAGAGAATTAGAAAACAAAGAACTCTCCCACCAACAAATTGATGTTTATTTTTTAATATTTGGAAGAATTTAATTTGGTAAAGCTCAAGGAACAAAATGGAACTTTCCCTCAGCGTTTTGGCTGAGTTTTTGACATAAGTTTTAAGGCATTACATATTCAAAGAAATCCAATATAAAAAGTTAGCATGAGGTTTAGGATTAGGGTCGAGGCATCGCTAAAAGCCACAGAATCCACAATGCTCTTTGTTACAATAACACAGGGCTGTTCTTCCAGATTCCAAAGTTGAATTTCAAACGTAAAGGATAAGCCCTTCAATTTGTACTCCAGTGAGAGTGAGGTCTACCAGAACAAATGATGTATTGAGGACGTGACACCAAGCAAAGGATCCCTGGGGCTCTGAGAACCTAATCCTGTGGTTATCACCAGCACCATAAAGAGATGCTGAAAGACAGCTAGTAACAGACGGTGGGTATGAGAGTCAACTCAATGATGTTAATCAGTTGCAAAGTAGAAGACAGGACATTAAATATGAATGCCAGGAACAAACTAATTATACACAACTCCTGTGTGTAGCATAGGCTTCTCACCTTCCAGGCAGAACATTACCTGTTAGGTGTCACCAAGCCCTTCCATGCCTTCTTAATTAATCCCCAGCAGCTCCAGGAGGGAGTTCTAATATTTCCCCCATTTAAAACTGTCTGCAGATGTCCTTACCCTGGCACCAAATGTGGTATCAATGTCACCCCAGCCATCACCTCTTGACTGACAATATGTTGGCATGCTCCCACACCACACCTGCCCAGGACGCTGTTGGACTCAACACATTGAGGCCCTTATCTCCTCCTCTCCATCAGCCACAAATGCTGCTCACATTTCTCCCCTTCTTTCTCATTGTTCCTGCCCTCCACTGGTCAGGCCTTTGTGTGGCTCAACTGAACTCCTGTCCTGGCCCCTGTTGATTGCTTTGTGCCCAAGCATCTCTCCTTTTCTGCTGATAAGCTACTCCCCATTGCCTTCCCAACTCAACCACATCCCTCAGCCTGACATTACAAGCCCTCCTCCTTCCAGCCCAGCCCTCAACCTCACTTCCCTGACAATTCTTCAGTCACCCTCTTGTCCAGCCTTACACTTTCTGGCCAATATTGCTTTTTTAAAACCATTTTTATGAGATATAACATAAAAATCCCACTTAGGATGTAGAAAGCAACAAAAGAAGATCCGTGGAAAGATAGATGATCTACAAAATCATGTTTTCTTGAGCCCATCAGAAAGCTTATGTCACAAGGAAACCAGGTGAACTAAATTCGAGAGATGACAAACCCCTTCAAGAAGATATGGGACACACGAACTGTTTCACCTTTGGCAGAGCACAGACCGAAGAGGTTGCTGTGGACCGCAACCTCTTTTATGTTATATAAAATATAACATAAAAATATAAAAGTGGGGCCGGCCCTGTGGCCTAGTGGTTAAGTTTGGTGCACTCTGCTTCGGCAGCCCGGGTTTGTGTGTTCAGATCCTGGGCGTAGACCTGCACCACTTGTCAGCCACGCTGTGGTGGCGACCCACATACAAAATAGAGGAAGACTGGTATAGATGTTAGCTCAGGGCTAATTTTCCTCAGCAAAAATAAAAAAACAATTTGCTCCCTCCCCTCCTAAGAAGAACAATTCTGCTGGTCTTTATAGTAAAGACTCCTTTGCTTTTCTTTACCCTTTTACCACTAAATTGAAGTCTCTAATCGCTGTTGTTCAGTTTGCATGTTTTATTTTTTATTTTATTTTATTTTTGTGAGGAAGACCAGCCCTGAGCTAACATCCGTTGCTAATCCTCCTCTTTTTGCTGAGGAAGACTGGCCCTGGGCTAACATCTGTGCCCATCTTCCTCTACTTTATATGGGACGCCGCCACGGCATGGCTGACAAGCAGTGCGTCGGCAGGTGCCCGGGATCCGAACCCAGGAACCCCGGGCTGCCAAGCGCGAACTAAACCGCTGCACCACTGGGCTGGCCCCAAGTTTGCATATTTTAAACTTTATAAAATGAAATCCTACAGTAGATCATCTTCAGTAGTTGGCTTCCTTCACTCAACATTGTGTGCATGAAATTCTACCATGCTGCATACTGCTATAATTTAGGCCCATATGTCTTTGCTCCTGACTCCTCCCACCTAGAATGCCTGTCTCCCACTATCCCACCTAGTTCCCACATCCACCTGTCAAATTATCACCCATCCTTAGAATTCAACACCAATTCTCTTTCCTTCTCCAGAAGCCCTCCCTGTAGCCCCGTATAGAAGCTGTCACACCTGCATATAACTCCTCCAACACTTTGAACTTCTCTTCTAGCTCTTTGCTCCTACATTGCTCTGCATGATGGTTACTTGTGCTATGATTCCAACATGTTGTAGAGTGTGTCCTCAAAACCAAACAGCTGGACTATTTTATTTATGTGAGATCCCACAGAGTGCTTAGCCCTCAGCCAGACACATGGTAAATGTTCAGTAAATTCAATAAATGCATGGATCTACCTAACAAATTCAGCCTGTGTAAAACAAAAATATCATAGACTCCATTGGGCCAGAACCTGGCAGTGCCTGGAAGTCTTTCTTCTTATCGTTTGATTGTTTCACGTGGTCCTGTAGATATAAGAGTGTCAAGAACTAGAAGCAAGACTGCAGTTTGCTCTGGGAGTTGCTTTGGGGACTAAATTCCCCATTCAAACTATTTCCATTGTATCTGTCTAAATTACTCAGAGAAGTGACGTGTAAAATATCATCTGGCTCTTTGAGCTTCCTTATTATTTGGATTTTGGGTAAACAGGAATTTCCTTTCTGGCTCTCTAGGATTAAACAAGTTGGTATATTATTTCAGTTTGAATGAAAGCAGAGTAATGTCTCTGACATTGCATTTTGAGAAACGGAAACTGGAGAGACGATCTTGGTGCATCTTTAATGACCCATGGCAGAGAAAGGAGTGGTTGAGGAACCTTAAAAAACCTGCCTCTCTGTTCTGAAAAAGGACATGGGTATGGAGGGGGAATGTGAGGGGCACAGAAGCTGTACAGGAGCCCAGAGCACCAGGTCCCACGACAATAGCCGTGAGGACCGAGTCTCTTGCCTGAGGCTACAGCAGCATCCTCCAGGGGCCCTGTTGCCTAGTAGGAACCTCTGCTTGGGATTCGTCCTTTATCTCTGTCGTTGTTTGCACTCCATGGAGTCTGGAGGCTGAAAATACCTGTGAGCTAGAAGGAGGAGGAGCAACTTCTCTCCTTCAAAAAGATCAGCAAAACAAAAGAACAGTTATTATTACCAAACTATTAACAGTGGTTTCTGTCTATGGTGGGGAATGGAAGGGCGTGTCTTTCTGGATTGTACTTTTCTGAATTATTTGAAATTTTTTATAATAATAAAAATACTTGGTAAAGGAAACACAGGAACAAAGTGTAGGTATAATATTGGTTTCTAGGAAGCACGAAGACATTCTCTCCAGGCTCTCCCACCTCCCCACTCAGTGTTGTATACTCACTGTGGCCAGGTGCCCAATGCCTTTACCCCACCAACAGCTTCTCCCCTTCCTGCCTGTTTCCCCCATCCCACCCCTCTCGCAGTGCTCTGCAAGAAACTCCAGGCCTTGGCTTGCCAGCTCTGGGAGATCGCTCTCTTATTCTACCAAAATCTACCCACCCAGTATTCCATTCTATCAGCTGAGGGGCCTGCCTATGCTGGATGTCATGTTTGATAGATTACTTCACAATAAATTATTAATGCCTGGGCTAATGCCTAAATTTCCTGCACCATGAAACAGGTTTTAAGAGTTACGTACCTGTTCCACCATTTTGTCTAATGATCCCACTTCCAGCATGTGGTCCAAAGAAGGTGGAGTGGACACTGCTGATGCCCCACTCAGACCCCCTTTACCATGCCAGAGCACCATCTCCACCCCTACTGGGATGTTGGTGGCAAACAGCTGACAGCTGACTCCTTCCCCAGAGCTGACTTGCCAGGGAGGTTTTGTGCCCTCCTCTGCCACCCGGGGCAGCCGCCAGCCCAGGACTGCCGGAAGTTCCTTTGCCTCAAGGGGTGATCAACCGTGTGGTGCAATTCATGCTCCAGAGGTCCCTGTGGGATCAGGGTGAAGCCAACTCCAGCTGAGACTCTCTCTTTGCTCGGCTCCTTCCTGTGTCCCATCCTGCTTCCCTCACTCCTGTCTCCTCAGACCCGCCCTCCAGAAATCACAAGCACTCAAATCCCATCTCACGCTCTGCTTCTGGGGAGCCTGATCTAAGACACAGAGAAGAGCTATACTCGTGAAAAAGGTTTAGCACAGAGTCATACAGATAATCAGAGAAAAACTAAGTAGATGCTGATAAGAGAGATCACCTTGAGGGGGTGGAAGTGAAATAGGGGACTGTTGCTTTTCACCATAAGCATTTTTGTTATTTTTAATTCATTAGCATATGTTTGCATTATTATGATTAAAATACATTAACTTTAAAAATAAAAAATAAACATGCATCCCACCTCCAAATGAAGTGATGGTCCTGCATTTAATGGTCACCTGGATTTTATTTTGGAAAGTCCTTCCAGAAAATTCAAAAGTTTTGTTGGCCTAGAACAAAATCCATACTCTAGGTGAATTTATCTCTCTATCTGTAGATAGATAAAAGGTTCATATCATTTTCTGCTGGAATTTGGCTGTTCACTGAAAGTAACCAAATCCCAAGTCAGAATAGAGTGGAAAAAAAATGGATCCCCAACTATTTGTTACTGAACTACAGGACATTAAAGCCTGTAAATGTGCCATCCAGTGTGCTTTTAAATCAAATTAAATGACAAGGGGCCAGCCCCATGGTGTAGTGGTTAAGTTCAGGGAACTCTGCTTTGGTGGCCCGGGTTCATGGTTTCAAATCCTGGGTGCAGACCTGCACCACTTGTCAGACATGCTGTGGCAGTGATCCCACAGACAAAATAGAGGAAGATTGGCACAGATGTTAGCTCAGGGCTAATCTTCCTCAACCAAAAAAAAAAAAAGAAAATTAAATGACAAAGAAGGAGAATTTGAAGAACAGGATAGTCAGCTGAGCAGAAGCTCTGAAAGGCACTGGCCCTATGGGGACTGATCCAAAAGGAAGGCAGCTTTCGCCTCTGAATAGGGTGAAGCACTGTTTGAGAGGAAGGCAAGTTCCTCACTGTGCAGTGGGCAGGGGACAAGGAGGTAGGGGACCCAAGCTCCATTGTGTGGCTGAGTTGACCACACTGTGGTGTGAGATAGAAATGCCAGCTGAAGCTGGCAGTGAGGAAACAGGGGCGGGCCCAACTTGCAGCAGTGGGAGTGGCGTGGGAGGGCACACAAGCAGGCCGTGCTCAGCCCAGCACTGGAAAGCCTGCAGGTGTGCATTGCCATCTCTGTGCCAGCATGCCATGCACTGCAACTGCCTCTCAAAGAGGTGTTTCTCCACAGGAGGTGTGGTGGAGACTTGTGATGCTGCCTGGAAGGAAGTGCGAGGCACCAGGATGGGAGTCTCATCGTGGTGGCATCCAGTTATGAAGGCAGCAAGACCTCCGTGTTTGGGGTAGTAATAAGAGGTGTAGATTTGATGTGTAGTTGGGGTGCTTGTATCTGCCCCTTCCCAGAGGAGCTCATGTTCCCTGGGGATCACCAACATTATGGTGATCATAGCACTAACAACAGAAACACTTGCACTCAGCTGGTGATGGAGGGATCCATAGGGCTTTGGCCCACACTCTATGTGCTTCTTGGTAGCGCACAGCGCGCAGGGGTTGGAGCCGGGATTGAGTATCGTGTATCGTTTTATTGCAGCTCTGTAAGCACAGGCAAGTGGCTTAACCTCCATGGCTCAGTTGCCTCATCTGTCAAATGCAAATAATAATAGCACTGGCTTCATGAGTCGTTGTGAGGATTAAATGAATTAATACCTCTAGGGATTTAGGACAGGGCCTGGCCTGTAGTGAGGGCTGTGGGGCTGTGGGAGAAGTGTTATTAATGAGGCTGTTTTTAGCTGCCTGGCAAGGCTAGGCCTTGAACCAGGTCTTCTGACTCCCAGATCTGCCTCTGACTCAGCCAGGAACACGAGGGTGATGTTCACACACTCCAGTGCGGTTCATGCGGGCTCATCCACACCCTGAGAGCATAGAAGCCTTGAGCGGAATCTCTGTCAGGTGCTCCATCTGAGTCAATGCACATTGGGCGCATCGTCATTAATTATCCTCAGAGCAAAGATGTGTCGACATTCCCATACCCCATGTGTGCGACCGCAAACAGCTAGGGAAACTGAGCAGAGCTCACTGTGTAATTATCGGAGTTGGTAAGATATTCCTGCTTTCTTAGCCTCCCAACTTTTGGCTACTTTGGTGTTAAGGACAACAAGAAACTGGGAATTCAGTTAACATCTGACCTGACTTTCATGGTAGTGAAACTTGAATCTTCATCTGCTTAGCGTGAGTGAGGAGGGTCTTGGGCATGTGACTCCTAGATTGGGGGTCCTTGTGTCTTGTGGACACACCCTGGGTTTACATAACAAACCCCAAGACCTGCTGGAGATGAAACGAGATCCATTCCCACTGGATGCCCAGATTTGCTAGTCTGTGATTCTTTGGGGACTCCTGTCTCTCAAGCTGGGGTGGAATGACATCAGGACTGAGGTGAAACATTAGTCACTCTGAATAATTCTGCACTCAGCTTTGGATAAGAACAAGTTCCAGGCAAAAGAGTCAGTTTCTCTGGGGTGACAGCAGCCTCTTGGCTGGAGTATTTCAACAGCCTTCTAATTGATCTCTAGCCTTCTGTTATGCCCCCTTCTGATCCATCCTCATGTGGCCACAGGGAGGGTTCTGTGAAATATGACAATGTGATTCACTTGCTTAAAATCCTCCTGTGATTCCTGCAGCCTAGAGCAGCACTGTTCAATAGAACTTTCTGTGATGATGGAAATGTTCTATTTCTGCGCTGTCCAATATGGTAACCTCTAACCACATGTGGCTATTGAGCACTTGAAATGTGGGTAGTGTGTCTGGGGAATTGAATTTTTAGTTGTAATTTATTTCAATTAATTGGAATTGAAATTGAAATTGCCACGTATGGCTAGTGGCTACCATATGAGATAGCACAGGGCTAGAGAATGAAATCCAAAGTCACAGGCACGTCCTAGCTCTATTTGAGCAACCTTAATTTTTTGCCAGAATTCATTCAAACTAGGAATTCCAGACACGGCAAATGACTTACAACTCCCTAAACCTTGTGCCCACTTCACACCCTCCATGCATTGGCATCTGCTGTCTCTCTGCCTGGAATGTTCTCATCCCCTGCCCAAACATGCCTGCAAGCTGCCTGCCAACCAAACAATGCTCCTTCAAGACACAGCTCCAGTGTTACCTCTACTATCAAGCTTCATCAACCACCCCCCGCCCTCCCCATGCAGAAGTGACCACCCCTCCCTTTATGCATCTGGCACAGACATGCTGTGAGGCCCTTCTAACGCTCCTAGTGCTGAGGTTTCCCATCTGCTCCCCTCTGCAAGTAAAGGTAGACTCCTGGAGAGAAGGTTCTGTGTCATATTCACCTTTGGGCCTCCAATGCCTAGCGCAGGGTTTGGCTTATATCAAGCAGTCATTAGATGATGGCTGAAGAAATAAAATTATTGTAGTGGATATACATCATAGTATGGGCTTTCTTGCATCCAACTTCCTGTCCTATTCTACCCTACTCACTCTTAGGGACTTCTCTTTGTGTGTGGCCTTGGGAGTTAGGGGAAGTCAAAAGGGCAGGTCCTCCTCTCACTGTCCAGGCCAGTCCTTCCAGAGATTGACAAGAGCATGAGGGATGCAGTAACACTAGGGCAGATGGAGGTCGCGCTCATCATAGTAGTGCACATGGGCCATACCATTTCTGTGGCCCAGCCCTCCAGAGCTCCAAGATTGGTTCTCCAGCTTCCTGTCAAACATGTGAGTCCTCGATGGCCTTCCAAAAGTTCCCTGAGAGAGTTGGCTATCTCTCGGTAGTCAGCTACCAAGTGATCGGTAACAGCAGTCATACAGATAAGCTTCCAGGTCTACAGAGCCCTGCAGGAGCAAAGGGTGTGTCCTGCTATGACGAGACTTAATGGGTAACAGGGCTGAGCTTGTCACAATGCACAAAGCTGAGGTTGAAGCCAGAGCAGAAGACCATCAGGCAGCTGAGGAGGACCTACCTGGCACTGGAGGGAGGTGTAACTGACAATGCCAGGAGCTTGGCCCATGCCAGGAGAACAGAGCACCATCCACTCCAACCAGAGTGACTGGGATAGCTGGGGACTACATGCTGGGCCATCCCATGGGCTGAGAGAGAGGAAGTAGGTTGCCTGGAGACTCCAATTGATGCTAAAGGATTATTTTGATAGGGACTGGGAAACAGAGACCCATGGTTTGGGGGGTTATTGGCAAGTATTATTGGTTGGGTTTCTCTTATCTTAAGTAAATCTCCCTTCAAATACACCATGAACCAAGAACGTCATTCATCCATTCAAAAAAGTTTAGGAAGGGCCTCTTCCTTTTTATGAGGGACCTTGCCAGAACTCATTCCCACCTTGGGGCCTTTGCCCAAGAGGTGTCCTGGCCTGGATTTCTCTTTTTGCCTTGTCTGAACAGTTCTTACCCATCATTCACACTTAGTTTAAATGTAAATTCCCTATGGAAAGCCTCCTTGACACCCAGCTTAGGTCTCCTGGACCCTGGTACCTCACCTTAGAGCACTTATTAGAGCTATAATCCTGTAGTTATTGGCAGGGTTATTTGAAGAAAGACTCTCCTCCATGCTAAATGGCAGGCTCCATGAGCGCAGGGACAGTGCCTATCCTGTTCACAGATGCATCCTCAGCACTGCACAGCACAGTGCCTGACACTCAAGAAATATTTGTTGAATGAACGAACAAAATGGGGAGATGAAGAGGAAGGAAGGAAGGATGGAAGGTTGTGACCACAGTATGGTATTTGTTCCCACTTATGTGCTTTGCCCTTAGAAGAGGAAATAACAAGTGGCCTCTCCAGGCTGTGGGCCCTGGGATCCTGCACTCCTGCCAAGCAGGGTACCACAGCTGTCTTAACCGTCCTCCACAACCTCACACCTGAGCCTTTTCCCAACTCCCTACTGCTATGTCTCAATGTTTATGTCCCCTCAAAATTCATATGTTGAACTCCTAATGCCTGAAGTGATGGTGTTTAGAGGTGACACCTTTGGGAGATGCTTAAGTCCTGAGGGTGGAGTGCCTTATAAAGGAAGCTCCAGAGAGATCCCTAACCCCTTCTGCCATGTGAGGATACAACAGGAAGTCTGCGACATGGAAGAGGCCCTTACCTGATCATGCTGGTACCCTGATCTCAGAATTCCAGCCTCCAGAACAGCGGGCAATAATTTCTGCAGTTTATAAGCTATCCAATCTGTGGTATTTTGTAACAGCCCGAATGGACTAAGACATCTACCACACCACACTTCAGATATGAGTGTTGTAGATATCTGATGCTTTATTCTGCAGTTCAAAAAACACCAAATAATATAAATGCAATATTTTCTTATTAGTATTTTGCACATTACACCTGGGGAGAATGGAGACATAAAAATTCAGAGCTGAGTCTCCCCAGTATCATACCCTGGATGGGATTCTGCACCAGAAAAAGGACATTAGTGGAAAAATTAGGGAAATCTGAATAGACTTTGAGTTTAGCTAATAGTATTGTGCCAATGTTAATTTCTTAGTTTTGATGAATGTTCCATAGTTATGTGAGATGTTAACATTGTGGAAGCTGGGAGAAGGGTATACGGGAACTCTGTAATATCCTAAAAACTTTTATGTAAATCCAAAATTATTCCCAAATAAAAAGTTTATTTAAGAAAAGAGTTCATCAAGTTTCTTCTTTAAAGTGCTAAAAAATATAAATTTCTGGGTGGAAACATGATGGGTGACTTTTATTGTCTTTATTATACTTTCTCTCTTTTCTACAATAGCATGTGTTGCTTTTCCAATTAGAAAACAAAGTGTTTTTTATTAAAAATAATTAAAATAGCTTGGTTTAGAAAAAATTCAAGTGTGTATGATAAAGTTTTGTTTTTAATTGAAAAGACAGTGGCGCCATTAAGATCAAATTGTAAAAGATATACCTATAATAACCCATAATCTTACTACTGCAACAGAACTGGATTCTCAATTTTGTGTGCAACCAGTCACATGCAAAGATAATTCTACTAAGCTTCAATCAGCACTGGGCTGTCAAGCTTTAATGCAGGTGCCTGCTTGTATTTCCTTCAGATGCAATTAAAACAGATAGTACGGTAATCTCCAAATGACAAGTGCTCAAAGCATGCAGCTGCCAATGTAGATCATGCTGAAGTTCTGAAGGTGTAGTGTTGTGGCCTCCCAGCCCCTTAAAGACCTTCTGCCATTGTCATGGTCGGGATGTGTGTGGGGGCTGGGGGGGGATGGTGGCGTGTGGTCAGACAGGACTGGCAAGATCATGCCTCCTCTGCCACTGTGTCCCAGAGCACACCTTTGTGACACCACTCTGAACCTTGGATGCCTGCTGGCAAGTGGGAGAAGCTGCCTGGGAGCACTTTGGAACTGGAAATGCAAAATGGGTGCTTGCGGGAGCCTGCCGCTTTGAAGTCATTCTAGATATGAGGTTGGAAAAAAGTGGGTGACTCCTCCTTCTGCAAAGTCAAGCAGAGAATTAAGTTAACTATTCAGAGTCAAATAACCTCCTTAAGAGGAAGTGACCTGGGAATGTTGGGGTTTTGCAATGCTCTGTCCTTGCCTTACTCCATCCTATATTCTCATCTTGACCTTAATCATCAGCTTGTCTTGAAGACCTTTCAAAATTTGTATGAACTAGTCCGAATCCCGATAAAGCTTTCCTCTACCAAGTTGGAAAAAGTGCCATTTCACACAAAGAAAAGTCTCTCTGAAGACTCCCAGTCCCATAAATGTGGAAAGCGGCCCTTTGTCCACTGCAGAATATGAGCAGCTCTGGAGCCTCCTATAATTCAGAACCACACTGCCGTCCCGGGAGAGGGACAGGAATGACCTCCTCCCTGTTTGGGGTGGTGGGGGCCTGGCTTTCCAAGCAGCCCTGACCTCGGATCCAGGCTCAGCCCTGGATCATTGGCTGCTCCTCAGACATCTGTGCCTGGGATCATGGCCTTGCTCCTCCCAGATCCCACTCCACCATTATCCTCTCGTCCCCTTGTGACTGGGAAGCTGAGCTCCCTAAAGCCACCAGCAGTCACTGATGGACCAAGTGCCGGGTCCTCATCCTGGCATTAAGGCACCCTCAGGCTCTCTTGCTGCCCCTTCGGTCAGACCGGTCCCTTGCTTCCTCACTTCTGCCTTCACACATCTGCTCCTCCTGTTCTGAGGTCCTTCCTGCACCCACTGAATTTCTACCCATTTCAAAACCTGACTCAAGCCAAGCGTCACAGTAGGGCCTGTGTTAGAGACACAGAATGCTGGGTGCCACCCTAGACCTGCGGCAGCAGAAACGTGCTCTCACAGACCCCTGAGTGATGCTCGTGTGCCTTACAGGAGAAGAAACTTTAAAATGAAATGGTCTCAAAGTGTGGGCCCATTAACAAGAGCAGAATCGCCTTGCTAAAAATGCAGGTTTCTGGGTCATATCCCAAACCTACAGGAATTGGAACATCTCGGGATGAGACCCAGGAATCTGCACATTTGACACCCGAAGTGATTCTTTTGTATTTCCTATATAAATTATAAATTCTATAAATAAAAATCCCAAATTACTATAATAAATTTTAATACCTGATTTCAATAATAAATTTTTATTATATGAATTATAAATTATTATACATTGCTATAGACACTAGATATATATAAATATATATGTTATTCATTGTTATATGTGACGATTTTTATTTTATACATGAAAAACATTGTGAAAAATCAGAGCATTACCCAGAAGGCTGACATCTCATTTGGCCACCACACCCTGTAGCTGTCCTTTTACCAGAACATCTTCACTGTATTTACACACACACACACATTCCTAGAGAAATCATACATGATTATTTTGTTTGGAATTTACATAAATGGTACTTTTTGTGTCATTCTGCAATTTTCTTTTTCTCACTCAACAGTATGTTTTGAGGAGCTTTCTGTGTTAGAAAGCAGAGGGTCACTTTATCATTTTTAGCTGAATAGTATTTGATTGCACACATTTTTTAAGCCATTAGTGGACAGTTAGGTTATTTGCAGTTTTTTTGTAACGCCACAGTGAACGTACTTGAACACACCTCCCGCACCAGGGCGTGTGCGTTTCTTTAGGGTAGAGTCAGCAAAGGCTGGAAAGGGGAATTATTGGTGATGGAGGGATGAGTATTTTAAACCTTAATGGCTACTGCCGAAATAGCTACAGCACTGCGATCCATTGTACCTTCAAGTGTAACCTCTTTGTTCTGGGGTTGATTTCACATGAAGTCTGGAATTGAACATTATGTTTTGGCATCAGAACTCCTGCTCCAGAAGTGGTAGAACTCACTTCCTTGTAACAGTACAGCTGACACGTCCTGACCCTTCTAAGCCGTCACGAGTTCACCCATTTAGTCCTCACATCAGCGGCCGTCTGAGGCAGGTGTCATCATTACCCTCAGAACACCAGAGCCAGACTGACGTCTTGACCAAGCCTGGACAGCAGTGAAGTAGCGCATCCAAGATCCACAGTCGGTGTCTGCCACATTCCCTTTTCTGCTGTTCAGAGTTCTGGGTAAGGAAGGGACAGACTGGATCTAAAGTTACACAATCAATCTGAGGCTTCTTTAAAGGTTTCAAACACACATATTCATAGCTGACTTATCTCAGGAATTCATTAGGAAATCACCCACATAGAAAAGCCAGGAGGATTTGCAGTGCAGATGATCCTATAATATGGTAAAAACACAAACCAGGAGCTTCATCTAGAGGCTTGGGAAAGGCCTAATAGGAGTTGCTGCGGCAGAGACAGAAATTTTGGGGAAATCATCACAAGCACTATTGAAAACAAAAGAAACGTAGGCAAACTTTCGTTTTTGTCTTGTGCGTGAGTATGTGGCCAGGCCTCAGCATTTCAGTCTGCACCCTGTGAGGCCTCTCTGACGTGGAGCAAAAAGACATTGACCTCACGCACCTTCTCTGAGTGGAGCTTTCTCATGGTTCTCTAGGGTTTTCACAATATATATTGAATTTAAAAACAGTCCCAGTCTTCAGCCCATCAGGAGTGCAACTGTACTCAGTCTTTTCTTTTCTTTGACACTTTTTACAGAGGGAAAATGTGTGACTTTTCTTGATGAGCAAACAGCCAAAGGTGTTTCGGAAAGGTCTATCATTTTTTCTGGTGGCAAGGCACCCTAAACTAAATTCATTAGCAGCTCTTCTGTTTGGAATTTTAAAATATTCTCTGACCTATATAAATTCCTTGTTATGTCCTCTACTAATACAAGAAAATTAACTGACATAGGCAATGGCTACATAGCAAAGAAACAATAGAGTATAACAAAAAGGAGCTTGGAGACTGTCATTTCACTGTTGAAGGTATCAAAATTCATGCTGTACTCCTAGGAAATGCTCTTCTTGTCTATAATTTTGTGAAGAGTAGATACCGCCTTTTAGACACGAGTCAAGTCTTATCTTTAGTTCTACATGTTTATGTCATTTAATCATGTTACTATATTTTCCTACCTTCTAGAAAATATCAGAAGAACACCAGGACAGGAGTTTGGCTATGTTCTATGAACAACTAACTGCAATGAGTCACATGGGCCAACATTGAGCTGGTGACCACCAGCTCAAATAAATCAGTTCATTTCTCTGCTTCTCAGTTTTCTTTCCCGAAATTTATATGATGAAATATTCCCACCGGTTCATTTATTTGACAAATTTTATTGAGCTCTTACTCTGTGCCTCGCATCAATGCAAGGTGCTGGAGCTACAGTGGTAAACAAAATATATGAGGTTCCTGCCTTCATGGAATTAAATACCAGTGGATATGAAAGCATTGCAGAGGCAAAAACTCTGTATCAGCTGAACTCAATATACGTATCTGCTTATGGAGGCCTTTTTTCCTCTGTTGCTAAAACCAATGCCCTTGCATGACTACACTGTGTATTGGCACCTACTGTATGATACCATGGCAGCAAAGGAACTATAACCTCCTCGAGGGCAAGACATGGCTTAGAAAGTTTATGTTCCCAAAGCCTAGGACACTGGGGTATCTGGCTCTGAGCCCTGAACATGGCCTTAGGCCCAAGAGTCCCTAGTCTTTCTCCTTTTCTAAATGGCCTTTCAGTTGGGGCAAGTTATTGTGGACATTGAATATATAATAACGGTGATAATGAAACAGATATTTTCCTACCAGAACTAACAATGGGTGAACCCACTGAAAGATACCTTTTTTAATATTAATGATTGGAACTATTCAGGACTGAATTTATAGACATTTGGGGACAGTATATTCCATGTTCATTAAACCTCAATTGGTTTAGTCTAATGATTTTTTTCCCCCAGTTTATGACCATGATTAGCCCCTGAAATCTGAATTAGGCTCTTTTGGTGGATTTCATTTAGGGTAGAATTAGATACAGCACACTGATTGTAAAAGAAACCATCCTATTTTCACTCTCAGGTTGGATTTGGGTATTTTCTGGCCCTTCTCTTGGCTCTGAGTTCGCATAAATACTCTTATTACCTTCAATAACTGAGAATTTACTATTTAGGAAGTCTGGGGATTGCCATGAATAACCAACACCCATCCTCCTTATTGCAGATTGAGATCTACTAATTAATATCAGGTCCAGGCAAAGGGCCTCCATTGGGAGAGGCCCTGAGTACTGTTTGGAGATCAGAGTTTAGTCACCTTCCGGGTGAGTCAAGTCCCCATGCAGTGTAAGGGAGTGTGTGTCAGAAAGGAGGGCTCAACTCTTGCCAGCAGGCTTCGTTTCTTTCACCACAATCCACACCCCTCACTTTCCTCTACTCACAGGGGCAGAATAGAGGACCAGAAGAGGAAGACAAGTAAAACCTCAGGCTAGGCATTCCAGAGGTGGTTGCTTGGGAGAAAGACAGAAGAAAAAGAGAGGGAGGGAGTAGCTGCATAACTCATCCCACTTCTCCTATTCAATCTTTCAATCACTTTTGGAAGACTAGGTGGTTCCTCCCCTTTCAACATTATTCTCTTAAGTTAAACCTTGAGGATAAAATGTATTTCTTTAACACCTTAACAAGTGGGATGGTCTAAGTTTGGAGTCTCAATTACCTGACTTTTGAATCTTGAAGGCAATTCATTCGACAACTTGTATATTCACTAAACAAGTGTTTATTGAGTAGCTACCACGTGCAAGTCACTGGGTATACAATGCTGAAAGAATTTCAGTCTCTACCTTGGAGGAGCCTGTAAGCTAGAGTGAAGGTAAGAGAGAATTGTAACAGTGTGTTGGAAGAGCCATGCCAGATGACCTGTGATGTGTTATGGGAACACAAAGGAGGCCACCCAATCCAGATTGGGGGGAGGGGTGGTTAGAGGCTGTGACATTGAAGCTAAGACCTGAGGGACATAGGAGCCAGCAATGAGGGTGGGAGATGATGTCCAGGTTGGCGTTCCACCACTGTGGTTTGTAACTTTGGGGAGTATCAGAAAAAAGAAAGGCCTTTCCTGAAGGTAGGCTGGGTGGACTACCTCAGTATGACTTCTGGCCAAAGGCTGGCTCACAATGGTCAGCAAGGGTGAGAGGAAACCAAGGCTATTTTTAGTTAGCAGTGGAGTGCTATGCATACCACAGTGTATGCCCATGACTTTGGGGCTAAAACTCAAGAAACATTGGAGATATTTCCTGGTTTCCTTTTCTTGACTCAGCAAATTAAAAGCTGGAGGAGAAATAAAGGAAGAGTTAATAGTTCTAATAACATGAGCCCTAAGGATTTCATGTATTATTGTTGTTATTATTATTAGAAATAACATCATGTTGTCTGTGTTTTATAATTACTTATAATTTCTCCTGCTTAAAAAAAATTGAGTAATGTCTTCTAGAAAGATACAAAATTGTCATGGCAGAGAACACTATGAATTTATTGTGAGAACTGGGGTTGAGGGAGCACTGGAAATGGCACACTTGGCTCTGGTAGAGGAAGGATCTTCCTATAAAAAGGAAGACTTCTGGAATCAGAAATGAGATTCAGAAGCAGCACTGGGTTAGGAACCAGAAGGTGTAAGTTCTCAAGAATGGTTCTGATTCTGAAGAACTGCAGTCCTAGCCTAGAAACTTCATCCCTTGGGGCTTCAGACTCCACAGGTGTAAAACACAGTGGATTGGGTTCTGTTCATATATTCCCAAAATATTTATTGAGCACCTACTATGTGTTAATACTACCTTAGATGTAGGGAATGTAGAGAATAATAGGAATTGATTCTTGGTCCCTGACTGAGAGTGTGGGTTGTGGGGATGGCTCACAGTCTGGTGAAAGAGGATGGACAAGTTATTAGAAATTAGTGGAAAGAGCAAAGTGTTCTTGGGAACATGCAAGAACAGAGGGGGAACCAACCTGAGGAGTCCCACAGGTGGACAGGAACATGGAAGGCGTGCTGGGCAGGACTAGTATCTCTAAATAATATGCTTTAGTACAGATACATGACATTGCTTTATATCCTAGTTCTGTGATAGTAACATTTGTTTTAGCTCTTATGAAAATAACACTATGAAGGAAGGAAATAGAATTCAGGGACTTCGACAGGATTTTTCTTTCTTTCTTTTTTTGTGAGGAAGATTAGCCCTTAGCTAACATCTGCTGCCAATTCCCCTCTTTTTGCTGAGGAAGACTGGCCCTGAGCTAACATCTGTGCCCATCTTCCTCTACTTTATGCAGGATGCCACCACAGCATGGCTTGATGAGCAGTGCGTAGGTCTGCGCCCAGGATCCAAACTGCAAACCCCGGGCTGCCACTGTGGAGCACGTGAACTTAACCACTATGCTACCGGGCCGGCCCCTGACAGGACTTTTTTAAAAATTGATTTCCCATTTTTGTTGCCATTGGCATCTAGAGTGTAGGAAAATCAAATTAAAATATTTTTAAAAAACTTTTTACACAAAATGCTCAACCGTATATAAAAGTGGAGGAAAAATACAATGAACTCATTTATGGATCACTCTGTTTTGTTTCTGCTATCCCCTCCGCCCACCACACACACACAATATTTGTTTGGCTTTTGCTGGAATATTTTAAAGCACATTCCAGGCACCATTTCATTTCTTCCATAAATATTTCAGTAGCTGTCTCTATCAGGGAAGAACTTTTTTTAAAAGACATAACCACAATGCCATTATCATGTGATGTAATACCCAGAACATACCGTATTTTCCTAATTGGTTCTAATAATATTTTTATAGTTGTATCATTCAAATCAGGATCCAAACAAGATCTACACTTAGTATTTGACTAAAAGAACTCTCAGGTCTCTTTTACTCTGTAACAGTTCTTCCCCTTCCCTATTTTTGTGCCATTCACTTGAGGAGGGGAAAATGAGTCATTTGTCCTGTGGAATATCCTACATCCTGCGTTTGGCTGATTGTTTCCACCTTGTGTCATTTAACTTGTTCTTCTATTTCCTGTAAATTGGATTAGATTCTTGTTAAAATTTTTTTTTGGCTAGAATACCACAGGAGATGCTGTGTCCTTTCCGATGTATCACATCATGAGGCACACGATGTCCGATTGTCCCACTTTTCGAGATGTGAAAAATTGATCACTGGGTTCAGGTGTTATCAGCATGGTCCACCCCAAGGTTCCCTGTCGACCTTTCACCTAGTAGTTATTGCCTAGATTCTTGATTTCATCAGGTGTTCCAAAGTGGTGGTTTTCTAATTCGATCATGCCTTCTGTCATTACTAACTGGAATTCGTCTATAAAAAGCTCCTTATCATCTCTTTGGTTGCTCTGAAATACAGTTCATACCAGAAAGGCAGGATAAGTACTTGGATTTTCTCTTTATCTATTTCAACTCAATTTAATCCACTGAAGTCATTGTTTTTTGATACTCTAATTGTCCCCTCCTTGGCCAGTGGAAGTCCCTTCACGTGAGTTTCTATGCTGTTTTGACCTGACCCCAGTAGGATTTGACACCTTCCTTGCTTTTGAGAATAAGTGTCCACAGCTTCTTTCTGATGTATTAACTAGTCTTGGAAAAATCCTCACCACCCCCTCCTCCCTCACTTTTTTGCCTATCCATGACAAGTAATGGTTTATACTAGTTGTATCAGTTAGGAATGCTTTCAGCTATTAGTAAGCATAATGAACAGAGTTCTCAATTTTTTCACAGAACAAAAAGTCTGGAGCAGGCAGCTGTTAGCATTTGTCCAGCAGCTCATGAGGTCCAGAGCTAGCATAGCTGTGATTCTCTTGGCCTCTCCTTCATGGCTGCAAGATGGCAGTTCCTATTCCAGGCATCATGCCCACAGTTAGGGCAGGAAGAAAGGGGAAAGCTGGAGCCAGCTGCAGCTGTCCCTGCATATCAGAAAAACAGAAGCTTTCCCCCAAACCACCTCCACCTCCAGCTGAATTCCACCCAGATCTTATTGGCCAGATTGGATCATATGGTCACCTCTACTTGCAAGGGAGGTTGGGAAAGTGATCAATTAGTTTTGCTGGTCTCTATAGCCCAGGCAGGCAAGGGAGTGGGAGTTGGGAGTGAATACAGGGCTACTATTTCTGGGAGGGTGGTCTTGAGTTCTGAATCAACTTCCCATTCTGCTTTTATTTTTAATCTTCATATAATATGTAACACTCCTTGCTTGTGAAGCAGGGTGGGACAGTTAAAAACAACCGTGAGCTGGAAATGAGTAAAGCTTTATTTGCAAGACTGCCCTAAGGAAATAAGTGTCAGCTGTTTTAACATCCGTGCCCTGATGGCTCAGCTTGGCTCTGTTCAGTTATCAGATGCCAACTCCAGATGAGGTCTGTGCTGCCAAGTGTCTTGTCTCCTCCTGTCTGGAAGGGGACAGACCAGTCTCATTTTCAGGACAGACACCTCATTTGAGCTGTAGTGATTCCTTATTATGTCAAATACCTCACGGCCACAGCTTCATCAGAGGCTGCCCAACCTTCACATTGTTATGGCAGTGCTAACATTCAGCCAGCACTCTGTATTGACACTGAAACACTGAGCTTATTCTGCACTGACTAATACACAGCTGCTACCTGAAGCCCCGGAGTCCTGCTGCCTTGGTCATCCGGCTCCTCTCTGAGGAATCCACCCACCCTGCCTAAGACCGTATAATCCAGCACCTGGGAGCTAAGGCCTGGCCTAGTAGAGGCCCTAAGACCCTACTCCTAAGACAGCACTAGGGCCATCGATTCTGTGTCCATACATTTAGTGGTCATGTGGCTCTGATTTCAAAATATTTTAATATCTCCCATGGGAAAGTACACTTGTTACTATTCCTGTTGGTCATTCCTCTTGACTATCTATGGCTGAAGGGCAAGTGGGGAGCTAACGATAACTCAAGGAATGGAGCTAGATAATTCCACCACTGATAGATGTCATTTCCTCCTTGTTAGAAAATTTGAGCTGCTCTAATACTGTTTATTTTTCTTTAATATTCATGCTGCAAGTGAAAGAAGCCAGACATAAAAGAACACACTCCATATGATTCCATTTTTTATGTGAAGTTGAAGAGGAGGCAATACTAAGTATGTTATAAGAAGTCAGGAGTGGTTATCCCTGAGGCACGAGGAGGCTTCTGGGGCACTGGTCTTGTTCTTTTCTATGGTCTGGGTATTGAGACTGCTGGTCACTAACCCAGTATCCATCCTCCTCTTTTCTCCTTTCTACCAGAATCCTGATTTCCTTGTTGGGCTGACACCTGACAAGCTGAAAACCACATTTCCCAGTCTCTTTTGGAATTAGGGCTGGTCACATGACATGCTTTTGCCTAATGAGATGTAAGTGAAAGTTGATAGGACTTCTAGGAAATCTCCTTCAGGTGGACAGTCTCTGTAGACCATGCCCTTAACTCCTCCCTTAGTGCACTGAAGGCTATATTGCCATCAGCCTTGGTCATCCCAAATGTCCATTCATGTGCTGTTATGTAAAATTCCCCCATATGTCGCCTGTTCTGTGGTTTGGTTCAGTCATTCAACAAACACTAACTGAACACTTACTACAAGTTAGGCATGTGCTAATCAGCTGTGTTACAGATTCAGATGTTCCAGGGCCAGGCCTGTAACTGGAGATGTAGGCCTAGGGTGAAGGACAAGAGGTCGAGGATCTACACCCTGGCTAACAAGGATGGAGAGAGCCATTGCTCAGCTCTAGCAGATGATTTGACGTGTGGGAAATTCAAATGTCAAGCTGCGAGATCTTCCCATTTTTCAAAAGAAGCCAGAAACCTTGATGTTATTTTTCAAAATTAACTCTGTCATGAGGCAGGACTTCCAGCTATGACAGAGTAAAACTGGACAAAGCTGGTGTATTAGTTTTCTATTGCTTTGTAACAAAATACCACAAACTTAGCAGCTTAGTCAACACACATTTATTAACTCACAGTTCTGTAAGTCAGAAGTCCAGGCAGACTCGACTGGGTTCTTGCTCAGTGTCTGACAAGGTTTAAATCAAAGTGTCAGCCAGACCAGGCTCTTATCAAGAAGCTCTGAAAAGAACCCACTTCCAAGTTCACTGAGGCCAAAGAGACATCACAATATACCACATGAACACAAACACAAAAATCACATTTGGCAACATGTAAAAATGACCAGGTGGGATTTATCTTGGAAGGAAAGGTTGACTTAGCATCTGAAAACTAATTAATGCAATATATCATATTAATATAATAAAAGACAAAACCAACATGGTCATGTCAAAACATGCGGAGAAAGCGTTTGACAAAATCCAACACTTATTCATGATAATGCTTTCAACAAACTACAAATATAAGGGAATTACCTCAGATAAAAAAAGTATGTATGAAAAACCTACAGTAAACATCATAGTTAATAGTGAAAGACTAAAGGTGTTTTCTATAAGTTTGAGAACAAAGCAAGGATGTCCACTCTTACCACTTCTATTTAATATCGTACTGGAAGTTCTAGCCAGTCAAGAAGAAAAGAAAAGAACATTAAAGGCATCCAGATTGGAAAAGAAGAAATAAAACTGTCTTTATTTGCAGATGATATGATCCTCTATCTGGAAAATACTAGTGAATCTAAAAAAAACAACTAGAACTAATAAATAAGAACATCACGGGCCACCCGGTGGCGCAGCGGTTTAGTTCGTGCTTGGCAACCCGGGGTTCGCGAGTTCAGATCCCGGGCGCCCGCGGACGCACTGCCTGTCAGCCATGCTGTGGCGGCGTCCCATATAAAGTAGAGGAAGATGGGCACGGATGTTAGCCCAGGGCCAGTCTGCCTCAGCAAAAAGGGGAGGATTGGCAACAGATGTTAGCTCAGGGCTGGTCTTCCCCACAAAAAAAAAAAAAGAACATCACATGATATAAAAATCAATAACATTTCTACATAGTGATAATGAACAATCTAAAACTGAAGAAAACGATGCAATTCACAATAGTACTAAAAAGGATATAATACTTAGAAATCAATGTAACAAAAGATTTGTAAGACCCAAAAACTACAAAACATTGCTGACAGAAAATTAAAAAGATCTAAATAAATGGGGAGACATAACATGTGCATGAAACGAAATACTCATTATTGTTAAGATGGCAATTCTCCCAAATTGATCTATATGTACAGCATAATTCCAATCAAAATCCAAAAAAAATTTTTTTGGTAGAAATTTACAAGCTGATCCTAAAATTTACCTGGAAATGCAACATACCCAGAATAGCAAAACAATTTTGAAAAAGAATAACATAGTTGGAGGACTTATTCTACCCACTTTCAAAACTTACTATAAAATAATAGTAATCAAGAATGTGTCACAATGGTGTAAGGACAGACATATAGATCAATGGAAATGAATAGAAAGTCTGGAAAATCCTCACATTTATGGTAAAGTGATTTTCAACAAAGGCGCCAAGGCAATTCAATTGGGAAAAGATACTCTTTCCAACAAATGGCTCTGGAACGTTGGCTATCCATATGCAAAAAATAAATTAATTAAAAAATAGACCCTTACCTTACATCATATATAAAAATTAACTCAAAATGGATTATAGACTTAAATGTGAAATAAAAAACTATAAAACTTGAAAAAAACCACAGGAAAAAAATGTTTGTGACTTTAGCTTAGTCAAAAATTTCTTAGATATGACACCAAAAAAATAATTCATAAAAGAAAAATTTGATAAATTGTAATTCATCAAAATCCAAAACTTTGGTACTTCCAAAGAGATCATTAAAAATATGAAAAGACAGGGGCCACCCGGGGACGCAGCGGTTTAGTTCGCGCTTGGCAGCCCGGGGTTCGCGAGTTCGGATCCAAGGCGCCCGCGGACGCACTACCTGTTAGCCATGCCATGGCGGTGTCCCATACAAAGTGGGGGAAGATGGGCACGGATGTTAGCCCAGGGCCAGTCTTCCTCAGCAAAAAGGGGAGGAGTGGCAACAGATGTTAGCTCAGGGCTGGTCTTCCCCACAAAAAAAAAAAAAAAAATGAAAAGACAAAACACAGTATGGGAGAAAATATTTGCAAATCACGTACCTATATAAGGACTTGTACCTGAAATATATCAAAAATTCTTATAACGCAATAACATAAGTAACCCAGTTAAAAATGGGCAAAAGATTTGAATAGACCTTTCACCAAAGAAGATATATGAATGGCTAAAAAGCACATGAAAAGATGATCAACATCATTAGTCATTAGGGAAATGCAAATTAAAATCACAATGAGATACCACTACACATTTATGAGAATAGTGATAATCTAAAAGTCTAATAATACCAAGTGTTGGCAAGGATCTGGAAAAACTAGAACCCTCATACATTGCTGGGAGGAATGTAAAATGGAATAGTCACTTCAGAAAACAATTTGCCAGTTCCTTAAAATGTTAAACATAGAGGAACGACATGACACAACAATTCTACCCAGCAATATAGCCAAGAAAAAGGAAAGCATGTCCTCATTAAGAGTTTATGTAAATATTCATAGCAGCATTATCCACAGTAGCAAAAATCTGGAAATAAATGAGATAGTCATCACCTGGTAAATGGATAAAGAAAATCTAGTGTATCTATATGATGGAATACTATTCAGCAATAAAAAGGAATGAACTACAATACACGCTACAACATGGATAAACATCATAAGTGAAAGAAGCCAGACACAAAAGACTACACATTATATGATTCCACTTATATGACATTCCTAGAAAAGGCAAATCCATAGAGATGGAAAACGAATCATTGGTTGCCGAGAGATGGAGACTGGAGTGCGACTGACTGCAAATATACATGAGGAAACTTTTTGGGAGTGATGGAAATATTGGGGTGGATTGGGATGATGGTTGCACAACTTTATAAATTTACTTAAGATCATTGAATTACCAAGTATTATGGGTGGACTTTATGGTATGCAGATTATACATCAGTAAAACTGTTAAACAAAAAAATTAAATCTCCCAATTTTAAAATGTTCTCAACATCTGCAAGCCCTTGGGCTGCCTACTTGCAACCTCAGTGCTAAGTGGCAAGAACAGAAATTTGAATAAAAAAAAAAATCCTTGTCCTCTAGGAGTTTAAGATCCAAAGGGAGAAAATGGAACAGTAAATAGTCACAAAACCCTATGATAAATATTATAAGTGGAATGCACAGGGAGGTATGGGTCCAGAGAACTCCTGGCTCTAACTGGGGGCGGTGGGGAGCACCACAGAGGAGGTTGGACACTGGAATTGGGTTTTGAAGGGTAAGCAGGAATTTAGGAGATTGCAAGTGGAGGAAAGGGATGGGGGGTGACATTTCTAGGCAGAGGGAACAGAATGGGCAAAGCCTTGGAGGTGTGAAAAAGCAGTTCCCTTTCTGAGAACTGGGAAGGTTGGAGACATGGTGCACATGGAGAAGAGAAAGAGCAGGAAAGGAAGGCAGGGGCCAGATCACGAGGGGCTGGGCAGGCCGTGGTAGTCTTTGGACAAAGGATTAAGCAGAATTTATTTCCTGGAGAACATGGGCATCCTTCTTTTGGCCTAAACTGAACTTTGTATATCTTGGCAACATCATATTGCACTCATTTAAAATATATCCATTAATATACTGCTTACCATGTGCCAGGCACTGTTCTAATACTTTATATAAACTCACTTAATCCCATCAACAGTGGTTCTCAAACTCTAACCTGCATCAGAATCACCTGAAAGTCTTCTTAAAACAGTGAAGCCACAGTTTCTGATTTAGCAGGTCTGGAGTGGAGCTCGAATTTGCATTTCAAGCCAGTTTCCAGGAGAAGCTGATGTTGCTGGTCCAGGGAGCACACTTTAAGAACCACTGCTTTACACTGACCTTATAAGAAAGGTATCATTATCATCAAGATTATTCCTATTTTACAAAGGAGGAAACAGACAGAAGGTTAAGCAACCTGCCCAAAGCCACATAGCTCTTGGCGATGGAGCTGGGATTCAATGCCAGGCAATGTCTGCCATATCCCCTAGTTCACAGGTTGCAAACAGAGTTAAGGGCTGGCATTTTCAATCCTTGTTTGCAACTATCAAAAATATATTACACACACACACACACACACACACACACAGACACACTGGCCTTAACTGACATCTGAGATAGAACAGTTACAGATGCTAACTGATGCCAAGGGGGTGATGAAGGAAAGTCTTTGAGGAACTCTTTAGGCCATTCCAATGAAGTATTATTTTGGTCCTACTCGGATGAAGCCAGGATTTGGAAATACACAAGCATCAATGTACATAATGACTAATTAAATATGTAAGAGGAAATCATTAAATAAAATGTTACAACTCAAAACTGTACATGAATATTCAATTATCTGTTGTTTTAAGAATATTTTTAAATTTTTCATAAATTATGAAAGCTAACAATATCTAGAGAAGATAACCTTGTTACACATGCTGCTTTGGGGGGCAGTCCCATGATGAAAATGGCAGTTTTTTCATGAATCTGTTCACTTTTCACATCTTGATCTAATTTGTAGCATCTCCCTAGTTGCCTTCCAGTAAACAACTTCTTCCTTAAATTGGTGGCATTATGTTATTTTTGAGATCTGAATCACAGAGCCTGTAATACAAGCCTGCATGCTCCATCTTGTCCTTTTGTAGAGTGCTGTATATCTAATTAAAGCTTCTTACAGGTCCATAAAAAGACCTAACATTAAAAAAGCAGTTTGTGTTGGAGAAAGCCCCAGGGCAGACTGAAGAAGGGGTTTCTTCATTAACAATAAACATACTCCCTTAAATTCAACGTTAAGTAATGATATATTAATTTGTACTTGAATATTTTTAAATATTGCCTAAGCATAATCAGATCATGTTACCACATTTATGATGTGGAACTGAAAATGGGTCACATTCTTGCCAGCAGCACTCCAGCTTCCCAAGAAACACTGGGGATGAATAAATGATTTACCATGTGGCCAGTACTGCATCCTTCTCTCTGGAAGAGAGTTGGAGCAGACTTTATTTAAATCAATTTATTATTCTGTTCATTTTCATTTATTGTTTTGCCATTCTTATGCCTTTGTTTTCCTTATAGAATTTATTCAAAACTTGAGTTGCACAGCAGCAACATAAATACTCTTTTTTTCCCAGGGCTTACTTATTATGGCCATTGTTTTGTGGTTACTGTTATTTCTCAGGGGCTACAGACCTGGCAGTGGAGGCCTTCAACCACTGGAATTCCCTTGAGAGACCATTAAGGTGGTATTTTTTCCCTTTACTTGGCTACAGGGTTCCCTGAATAGTGATATCTCCCTGAGGGGAAAAGTGCATGGCCTTCCAGCTTTCCAGCAACAAAGGAACGAAATCCACAAACCAACTTAGGAGCTCTTGCTTAACATACTACTAGTTAGAATGCCTATGTCAAAGTGAGATTATTCTTTTATGGTCCTTCTACATCACAGTGATCCCAGGGGTAGGGTCTTGACTCAGCCCTGAGGGGCAGAGGTACAGCCTGAGGCCTTCCCCAGCCAATGATCCATCACCCCATGCTAGGGCATTAGGGTAATGGGAGTCCCTCTTTAATAGAAAACTTTGTTATTATCATGAGGGTTTCACCCCCCGTGCCAATCCAGTCTTGTCATCTTCAGACATGCAAAGTTGATGCTGTAGCGAGTCTGAAGGAAAAGGCTACGGGCATTTACAGGTCAATGGAGACATTTGCTAAGCAGCGATCTAGATTTCTCTTCTCCTTCTAAGCAATTTCATCAAACTTGGAGCATCTAAGCAGCATTTTTTGTTTGTTTGTGTCCTTCCTTGCTAGGGGTCCTTTCTTGGGGGAGACGTGGAAAGAAGGAAGAAACAGAAAGAGAAAAGCAGGTTGGAGAAATCTGGCATCTGGCTCGTCGCTCCCTTTCAGGAACCCCAGAGAGCTGACGTCCATTGTGCTCCAAGCTCTCACTGATGCGAGTCGGGAGGCCCCCTCCCCCCAAGGCCAGCGCTAAGCTCCCTTCTGGAGCTGAACCACCCGGTGCCATTAACCACGGTTAATGCTTGGCGTATTTTGAATCCCTGACTTCATATGCTTTAATTCTTTCCACGACCTTTTTGCCTTTCCACGCTGTTTCCAGAGGAGGCAGCCTGGCTGGGCCAGTGTCTCCACTGACCTTTAAAGCCGGCACTGCACTCAGACTCTGGGCTTTTCTCCTTTTGTTTAAACAGCAACAAAATCAACAAAATTCCTTCAAATTGGGTTCCAAGAGAGAAGAAACTGTAGACAAAAAAACATATGTACGTATGTATATGTATGTATATATATACATACGTACATATGAATGTATGTTTAATTTTTTCCCTCTCCAGGCTTAAACCTGCGCGGGAGATGGGGGAACCATCAAAAGCGTAAAGTGCATGCCGCGCTCAGTCCTGCGTTCCCAGGACGCAGTCTTGTGCGGGTGCGGTCCCTTCCCTCCGATTTCCCCCGACGGCTCGCGCTACTTTTCTCGGCCATTGTCCCGTGTCCCTGGTGCTTCCTCCTTCACCGTCCCCTATCCTCCTCAGGCGCCTCGCCCGCTTCCTACCGCCAGCCGCAGCCCAGACTCGTTGGTGTCGGGATGCTGCCAGGACGCCCTCCAGCAGCCGGCGCGGCTGGGCCCGCAGGTGCGCCCCGCCTCGCCCCTCCCGCGGCCCCGCCCCGAGGCTTACGTCACAGTGACGCGAGGCCCGCGCAGGCGCAGCTCGGCTCCCACCCCTCCCGCGGCCGGCCGCCCGCTCGGTATTATGATTAGCGCTGGGTGCGGGGATTCGGCGGCCGGGAGGGAGTCGTCGGGGCTGCGGCCGTTGCGGACGGACGCCCGCCTACCGGCTGAGGTAGGGGCGAGCGCAGGGCGCAGGCGGGCGCGGCGGCCGTGGCCGGGGCGCGGGGCCGGCCTCGGCCGCCTAGTAGCCTCCGCCGTCGCCGGGCTGGGCGTCCGGGCTGGGGCGCCCGCGCCCGCGGAAAGTAAGTTGCGCGCAGCGCTCCCCGCGCGCCCGCAGCGCGGGCCCGGGAGGACGCGGGCCCGGGCTGTGGCGGCCCCGATCCGGCGCGGCGGCGGCGCGGCCTGGCGGCGGGGCGCGGCGGGGCCCGGGCGGGAGCCGTCACTGCGGCGGCCGGCCGCGGGTGCCCGGAGGCCCTGCCCTTGCGGCCGCGGCGGGATTGCGGCACCTCGGGAGGCGCCCGCATCCCCGCGCCCCGCCCCGGAGCGGGCCGAGTGCGGCGCCCGCGGGCCCCGCGCCCCGGCCGGGCTCCCCGCGCCGAGGTTCTCTCGCGGGGTGTGTGTTCTTCAAGGAATGTTTCCTTTTTCCAACGAATCTAGAAATCTGGCCGCAGCAAGGGGGTTCCTCGGTAAAACTGCAGCCTTACAATAGAATGGAGATATTGTTGTCTGTATAGGAAGGGCAGCGGGGTAAGGAAGGAGGAGCAGTGCCCTTCCCGAGGGAGAGCCAGAATTTTTCAGATTGGGAAACCTCCGTTCTTTTCCATAGTCATCGCCTGTTGATTTCTTTCTGGACCATTTTACAAAAACCTTTTACTTGGACTTGGGATCTAGGAAAGTGACAGCCTTTTATCCTGGGAGGGTTCCTGGAGCTGTGCTATTCCTAACAGTTGGATCAGATGCAATCCAATAGCTTCATGGGAAGTTCGGTTCAAGTCCAGCGTTTGGGGGGAATTTAGCAGTAGGATTCTTAAATCTGTGTACATCTGAGAATATAGGATCTTTCCAACTGTCAAGTTACTTTTTCCCCCCTTCTATTTAATTTGTGCATTCTCAAAGTCTTAGGAGTAGGTGATAAAGCTGATTTAATGCCTTTCACATTTTATGATGAAAGGTGAAGCATGGTTTGCAAGTGATGAAACTGCAGATGTTGGGCATCCTGTTGAATTTCCTTGAAATTTCCTATCAAACGACAGATACCTCAATTTGGGTTCCTCGTATGGGGTTGGGGTGCTAGTCCTAAATCAGTCTAATTTATCAGAATATGTATCAGTGTACTTGAAAGCCTGGGGTTGTCAAGGCTTATGTAATCAATTAGTTAATTTATAATCTTGTTACATTGCTTTCCAGATTTATAAAATCGTTCCCTTAAGGAAATCTGTCTTCAACGTCTGCTTAAATATTTCTCTTGGAATTGGATTCCTGAGGAGGAATGTACTGTACAAGTGGTGATTAAAGCATACTAATTATACAAGTTTCTTTAAAAAAACCAAATACATATTGATTGTTTTATCCAGCTATCTAATTTTCCCTGTTAGGAAAACAGATGTCATTCCCATTTTACAGAACTAGAAGTGAGAGAAATTACATGATATTCCCAAGGTCACATATTGAAGCAGTGTAGTAACTGAAAATCAAGTGCATGGTGCCTACTTGTCGTAATACTCTGTCTAAAAGGCTTTCCAGGCAGGGAACTTGAGTGCCATCTTTCTATTTTTTAAATTTGCACAATCAGTTTTTATTCTTTTATTTTGTGCACAAAAATTACCCTATTCAGCTTTTACTATTCTGAGTAAATTTTTTCTGTATTATTGCAGTAAGGTCCATTCGTTTAAAACATACAAGAACTCAGAAGTTATACTAATTTTTATTTTTCTAGAACAGAAACATAGATCGGGCTTTATGGTTCTAATTTAATTCCATAATCGTAAATTGAAGGCTTTTGAATGTCCTTTTTAAAATTGAAGGGCTTTCATGGTATTTTTATGGTCTCAGGAAATACTGTTTGTCTAAACTTCACTATGGGTGTTTCTCTCATATAGAAAGTGAAACTAAATAGAAAAAAGCTATTTATTTTTGGAGATATTGAGCAGCCGTGGTTCTAAGTATTGGTATAAATAAGGCATGATTTCTTCCCTGTAGCAGCTTGTCTGAGCCTAGGAGCTCATCACACTGCCCAGGAAGAAAAGGGTACAAGTGAACAGAATTTTAGGAATAAAAAACATAGATGAGGAACTCTAAAGACTTGATATAACTACATTCTGGCTGTTTGCTTAACAATCAAAAGAGTTTTTAGCCAAGATGCTTTTATAAGAAAATTATTATTCAGGATTTAGGTACTTCCCAGTGTGCGTGTAGTGCAGGTAGATTCTTAGAGTAACTCAGATGGAAAAGTTGAGTGAATTCTAGCAGTTTTGAAGGTAAACTTAACCTATGATCATTTGTTTATGGAGCCTTTCTGTGTGTGTTTTGGGGGCCCTGGGTTACAGGGTGGCAATAGGGAAGTGAGTAAAAACCAGTTCATGCCTTTAGTTGCTTACAGGCTATTGGGGACACTGAGGTAAACAAGAACAGTAGGATCCGGTGAATGTTGTGGTGAGGCATAGGCAAAACCTCACAGAAGCACAGAGATGGGGCAAGGGACAATCTGATGTGGGGATGCTTCATAGAGGAGACGACAGTTGAACTGGTCTTGAAGAACAAGTAGAGTTCCCAGGCAGAGAAAAGGGGAAAGGGCTCAGAGGGTTCAGGGAGGATGAGAAGACAAGGTCAAGTGGTGCAGGAAGAACTTAGATCCAAGTGGGTGAAAGGGAGTCGAGGAGGTAGAGACAGTGCAGCTGTTCTTTTTTAAAAGAATATGAAAAGGAAGCGGGAGGAGCTGGGCAGTAGCTGTGGGCATGGAGGGGGAAGTGTTTTGGTATTTTGTTTTAGTTTGGGAAGAGCTGGTGTAAAATCGCTCAGACTTAGTGGCCTCACGAGTGAGCACTGGAAATGTGTTGTCAGCCCTGGATGATCTGGAGCTACTTTATTGACACTGTGGATCACTTCCTCATCTGTTTTTCTGTACGTCCGCTTTGGGTTGAGGCCTTATATCCCATGGGAAACCATTTCTTGCCGGTGGTAGGGGCGGAACCTGTCTAATGAGGATTCCTACTCTACTTTCCCTGAACGTTTATTTCTCTGCTGTCACTTCCAGAGCCTCCTGAGATTCTGCTTTGGCACCTCCAGCATTTGGCCTCTGCTCAGGTAGGCTCTTCCATGACAAATCAGGCCTCTGTCCCTTTCCTTGCTTGTGTCATACGCCCCTCAAACTGCTGTCACATGGCTACTCAGCAGTTACTTCAAAGTTGGAGGGCATTATCTGCCCAGGCACTGTGAGGTTTTCAGTTCCGGAGTGTCTCCAGGCTCAAAGCAAGATTGGGTCTGTCGTTTATCTAAACACATACTCCCTCAACTACATATTGGCCCAGAAATGTGGGTTATGAGATCAGTGCTCCAGAATGGGTTACAGGACATGTAAGTGGTCACATCATAGCCTCACTGGGCCTCAGTTTCTCAGTTGTTGACATGTGATTATCTTTCTCAAACCCAAAAGACCATCAGCTCTTTGAAGGCAGAGACTACTACTTTGATTTCTACATCCCCAGACCAGAGTCATGCCTCTTGTATTGTCAGCATACCCAAGAAGTGACTTGATGAAACTTTAACAATCTAAACTTTAATTTGTTGATTTTACTAGCCTATTAATAGAAACCATACCCATTTTAGTACAGCTGGGTTGGATTTAAATTGTTTTTCAGTCATAGAATTTCAGAACTAGAAGCAAATCTTCCACTCTATACCAGCATGCAGTGGATGTTCAGGAAGTGTTGGTTCCTGTCCTGTATCCCTGGTCTCAGTCTATGGCACCACCTGCTCCCACTCTCCACTAGAGTCATTCATTCTAGGTTTCCCTCTTTTTTTTTGCTTTGCCCCCTGTGCATTGAGTTCTTGGATTCTACTTCCTAAACGTGTCTCCTCTATTGCATCCTCATCGTCACTGCCCAGATACTGGCTGCCCTCGTTTTCAAGTCTAAGTAATTTCCCTAGAGACATTTTCAGTAGTCTCCTTACCTGTCTCCCAGCTCTAGGCTTGCCTTTCCAGTCTGATCTTCACTTTGCTGCCAGAGTGGTTTGTTTAACTGTCATCTCTGCTTGCTTTTCCCCTGCTCAGGATTCTTCTTCGGCTTCTTAGTGCCAGCTTTTGTTTGTTCATTTAGTAAAATGTATCTATATATTTTGGGTAGATGCTATATTTGGCAGAGCTTGGGATACAGAGCTGAATAAAATGGACATGGGCCTTATATGGACTCAACTTACCATTTTGTCGTGTGGAGGGCACAGATTATTAATTACAAATCACACTAATAGTTATATAACCACAATTGTGATAAGGGCCATAATGGAAAAGGACATGGTGCTGTGAGAGGGCACAGGGAGCTGGTGTGCAGTGGGGTGGGGAGGGGAAGGCCATGGTCAGGAAGGTGACCTTTAAGCTGGGCCCTAAAGTACAGTAAGGGCTAGCCAGACCTGAGAAATATCAGCTGATTTGTGTGGAAGACAAGCCCCTTTGGGTATCGGGCCCTTGCCTACCCCTCTGACCTTGTCTCCTACACTCTGCGTGTATTATTGTCCCAGTAACGCTAAGCTCTCTCAGATCTCTTTTCTGAAAAGCCTCTTTCCCACTATTGCCAATTTCAATTCTTAGCTCAAACCCCCAAAAAAAGGCTTTCTCTGAGATGCCTCCTGTGAACTTCCCAAGGCAGATTTAGGGAAAAGAACACCTCTACTGGAGTGTCTGTCCCTATCAGAGACTGTAAACAACTTGAGGCAGGGACCTTCCTCGTGTATGTGATAGAGGCATTTAGGGGCAGTTTGTTGGGCCAATTAGGGGTAAAGGCACTGATAACAAAATAAGATAGGGGAACTAAGTATACAACCCCTCTCAAGTATTGGACTCTCCTGGGAGGAGGCCAGCTCTGAAAAGTTGGGGAAAAAAATCACTGGGTGATTTTGATCCCACTCACACCGTGCTAATGTATATTATCCTGTTTAGCTTTCATAATAACTGTCCAAGGTAGTGATTATCTTTGTTTTATAGATAAAGACGTGCCTGTTTGTAGAGGTTGAGTAACTTGTTGGGCTGCAGATCCTGTGGTACTCTTTCCACTGCGCTGTGATACTGCTCCTCATATTTGCTGAATAAATGAATTTTAATCATTTTTAAAGTGCACCCTCTATGGTGAAGATGATAAGAAAAGTTGGCTGTGTGGTACTTTGAAATGCCAAATCTTAGGATGCTATCCCAGCTCCTCTCTGGTATTCCCTCCCCCTCTTTGTACACACACACCTTTTAGGCCATTATATTGTCTTTACTCTATATTGCATAGCTAGGGGACAATGTTTGAATAATGTATATAACTGGATTTAATACCCAGCCGTATTGGTTCTTCTATATTAAAGAGATTATATTTTAGATAATGTAAGTTTTACTCTTACAGTATAACTTACCTAAAGTTCATTTTACGTTTAGGATGCCATACTAACAAATATTCGTGGACACATTGTGAAGCTAGAGTGTACTGTATTCATGGATCTCTTTTTAAAGTAATCAGAATATTACACAGCCTTTTTATTTAGCAGTGGACAAAAGCAGAATGGTTGAATTTTAAAGTTTAGCCTTCTGTTTTACCTCATTTTCTACAGGTTAAACAGTTCTCTCCTTATTGGCATAAAGTATTATGAGTACTACTGAAGAAATTTGGAATGAGAGTATTCAGTCTGCAGTTTCAGGGCTTGATTTTATCCTTTCCGCTCTTATTTTATGAGTATTTGCTAATCCTCTTGTGAAGGAAAATGCTTTTTCAGAAACAAATGGAGAGAATGTAATTTGCAAAGTACATTAAAATTGCAGTTTAGGAAAGGCTAAAGTTTTTAAGCAGAAAATAGAACCTCCCTAAATTTTACCTGAATTACTTGCTTGGTGTTGGCTGTTCTGTGCCACTGGGGAGGAATCTTGCCATCACAAAATTGTATGCAAACTCTAAAGTTATTTTCAAGGTGCCGTTCCATTTTCAGGTGACTGGTAATTACCTCAGTCTGTCTTTTGAATGGTTATTTGCGTGTAACTTTCTCAATTTAAAAAGCAGTTTGTAAATGTTTCAAAAAGTTTTTAATGGAATTATTTGTTAATCATGTTTATTAGGTAAGTGTTTGGTGGCGCTAGGGAATTTCCTCCTTTTAATTGATTGCTGGGGCAGGTAACTTGCATGGCATGTCAGAATTGGAGGAACAACAGAAATGTCAAAATAGATTTATTTCAGTGCTATTGTTTCCCTGGGAATTAGAAAGGCCTAAGTCAAAGGGAGGCATTATATAATTGCAGGAAAAAATGCAGGGCCCAGGAGTCAGAGTCCAATCTAGGCAGCTTTTACCTGGGTGTAGGACTGGGGCAAAGAAAGTCCTTAACCTCTTTGACCGTGCTTTCTCATCTGTAAAATGGGTATGATACTTCCATTATATTGCGGGTTGTGAGGAATAAATGATATAACAAAGGTAAAGAGTCCAGTACATACATAGATTCCCAGTAATTAAATTGTTTACTCTTTTTGAGACCTGCGTCAAAACAAAACTAGAATTCTAAAATGGACAGTTGTGGCAGTAAAAGACATTTTTAAAATATGAAATGAGACAATGAAAGAAAAGTCAATTGTGATTTTGCTGTAGGACTCATTTCTATATAAACCTACTTAGGCTAGTGATAGATTTTTTGAAAAGTAGCATGGGTGATAATGAGAGAGATCTAGTAAGTCAAAACAAAAATTGGTGTTTTATGGAACTTGAAAGTGAACAGTGAACTCTTTTAATTGGCATAAATTCTCTAATGACCTTATTCTTGTGTTGCTTTCTTGTTAATACCTCGAGAATTTTCCTCTTCTATTGAGGCCTCATATCAGCTCTGTGATGGGAAACTGCTTCTGTGCACTTTTAACTCTTTAATGATACTTTAATTACCCTTAAATATAATTCAAAGGCATGTGGTGAATTATTTAGTATGGCAAATTTTCCCCTAGTTTTGAGAAGGTGGGAGTTCATCGCAGTTTCCTAAATGGTGAGCCATTAGGTATTTTTCAGGATCAGCCTTCTTAACCCTACTAAACTTATTTAACTTCTACCCTAAATTATAACTTCATCCAAACTGCTGTTCTCCTTTCCGAAGCCAGCCAGCCATATGCACTCTCTACAGCGTGTTTCTCCCACTTTCAGGAATGGTGTTCCACTACCCCCTGTTGAAGGGCAAGCCATGGTCTGTGGGCTGCCACTTCCTTGGAGATCCTTCCTGAAGTGTTCTCTACTCTTCCTTGGACATTCCTCTCCTAGGCTAAATTGCATAATTATCTTTTTATATATAGATAACTTATTTGTAAGATTCTAAAGGACAGGAACTGTGTTGTGTCCTTCACAATTAGGGCTCAGATATTTGCTAATGAAAATAGACTCTGTTCCTGTTCCTTCCTCAGCCTGAAGGAATTGCATCCCTCAAGGGAAGCAAAATATTTCATTGAATATGTCTTTCTTAAGATTACATAAATAGGCTTTAGACAATATATTTTCAGGGAAATTGGTTTATTTCATAGATCTCAATGAAAAAGTAAATTGAACAAATAATTATGTTCAGAAAGTCAAAATTTTAATAATCTTTGCATTTCCTAGATTATAAAAGCATCACATGTTCACTGCTAAAAATTTGAAGAGGAAAGCATAAAGAGAAAAAAAATTCTATAATCTTGCTAATTTAGCATTTTGATTTTTTTTTTTTGAGGAAGATTAGCCCTTAGCTAACATCCACTGCTGATCCCCCTCTTTTTTTTTTTTTTTTTTTTTTTTTTTTTTGTGGGGAGGACCAGCCCTGAGCTAACATCTGTTGCCACTCCTCCCCTTTTTGCTGAGGAAGACTGGCCCTGGGCTAACATCCGTGCCCATCTTCCTCCACTTTATATGGGACGCCGCCACGGCATGGCTGACAGGCAGTGCGTCGGCGGGCGCCCAGGATCCGAACTCGCGAACCCTGGGCTGCCAAGCGTGGACTAAACCGCTGCGCCACCGGGCGGCCCTAATCCCCCTCTTTTTTGCTGAGGAAGATTGGCCTTGACCTAACATCCGTGCCCATCTTCCTCTACCTTATGTGGGATGCCTGCCACAGCATGGCTTGATGAGTGGTGAGTAGGTCCACCCCCGGGATCCGAACCTGTGAACCCTGGGCCGCTGCAGCGGAATGTGTGAGCTTAATTACTACGCCACCGGGCGGGCTCCAACGTTTTGATATTTTTAATATACATATGCAGACAAATTATATGCTTTTTAAAAAAATTGGGATCATATGCCATGAAATTTGGTATGTGAATTTTTTTACTTAACATTTTCTTGTGAGAATTTCTCCATGAGATTAAATAGTCTCAAAATATAGCAGCGTAGTGTTAATGTTAAGTATACTGTGATTTATTTAACCATTTCCTTGTTGTAGACCTTTAGGTTGTTTCTGATTTTTTTGCATATATAAATATCACTGAACATTGTTGAATATAAATATTTGTCCACGTCTTTATTTCTTTAAGATATAAATTAAGATGATTAAATCAAGGATATTAATTATTTTAAGGCTCTTGATACATGTATTGCCAAATTGCTTTTCAGAAAGGTAATTTGCAGTCCCAACAGTGTAAGAGAATCCCCAAATGATTGTTTTTTTAAGTCAAAGTCAGTGAAATGTTAGGTGCCAGTGTTTTTTGTTTATGGATTAGTTGATTTTTTTCTCTTTCAACATTCTTTTTTGACCATTTTTTAATGACCATCTTTGTCACAATATCAGCAGGGAGAAAAAAAGATGATAAGGAGTTAAAATGAGTTTTGACAGTGTTAATAAAAGCTTTGGAAGAGAGATTTAGATTATTAAGTTTTTAAATTCTCCATAACTTCCAACTTATGTTCTGTTTTCCTGGCAAAGGAGTAATTGTGGATTGGCATTATTTATTTTGGAATACTTTCTACACACCAGCTTTTGCTTAGGTCATTATTTATTATGTGAGCACTTTATACGAGAGCTGTCACCATACTAATTTTTTAAGTCTCACATACCCTTAGGTAGAAATGGTGACATGCTTAGCGTTTTTCATCACTTTAACAAGGCAATTCTGTTGAGGAATTTGAACTTATTATCTGTGCTGGTCTAGGTTTTGTGGCTTGGATGTTAACCCCTTTCTGTCTACAAATATTAAGTACTACTCTACGTCACTTAATAAATTGCCTGACTCCTGAGTACAGTCAAATTCCTTGATATATCCTGGACTATAGCTTGTTTTACATAGAGGAAATAAAGGTTACTTAAACCAGCACTTCAAGGGATTGATCTGCATTGGCAACCCAATTGCTGCCTTGAGAGACTAGGCAGGCTTTTCAGCCTGGCATTCCTGGTCACTTCAATGGCCCTGAGTCCATTAAAATTGACTACGTAGAAGAAAACTTTCAGAACATACTTTAGTAGGCAGTTACCTTCCCTTGGAAAGTACTTTCTTAGACATTTAGAGGTACAATTTTGCCTCTTCGGACATTTCCCATAATAAATAATTGATTTTAACCTTTTATAGTTCCCATCTTAATTCCATCCAGTGACTGCAGACTGATAATTCATGATACTACATGACAACCACATAGTACTAGTCAACTAATCCAGTGAAAAATGCTGGTTTCTTCCATAACTTAGGACCTGTTGACCTTTTTGTGACTTCTTCATCTTTGGTTTATAGCTTCTATTGATAACTCTTGGGAGGAGGAGTGCTATTGCAGAAATGTAGAATATTGTTTACTCTGGAGAAAGAGAGCAGCAGTGGCGGCTGCATAGTAGGGTTGTGTTTATTTTGCTTGACCTGGATGTTCCTGGAGGAGTTAGTCTACTGTTTTCCTTTCAGCTTATACCATTTTTGTTAGAGGTATCTTTGAAATTTTAGCAGTAAGATCAGGATGGTAATATTCATTGAGAGATTGTTAGTTCCTCCACTTATCAGACTAAACTGTATGTTTATAGAAAAGTTATTTCCCATGAGTAAGAATTACAGTTTTTGTTTTTTGGTATTTGTAAAAGATTCCAGATAATTTCCATGTGTAAGAAGCTTAAATACAGTTTTAGTGTGACTTTGCAAAAAACTCATCTTTTAGTTGTCTGTATTAGATGGAGAGCATTGGCACAGATTTTTTTTTTTAAAAAGCATGTAATTGTTTGGGAGGTTTTGTATATTTGAATATTGGTCGTCTGATTTTGGGGGGAAATTTATAATATCCCCACTAAAATTTAGAGAGGCTATAGAAATAGCCTGATTTTTGCATGGCCCTTTTGGTTCAACTCCTCTGCTTTCTCATGCCCTGGATTGGTTCATCATGGTTATCCACGCAGAGCCGCCTTGGTTCAGTGTGCTGTTTTGCCCTCGCCGCTCCTGGGACAGGTGTGAGTAGGAGACGTTTGATTTACAGACCACACTGCAGTGGTGATGATGTCAATGAAAAGCTACGAGTGAATTTTGACAAGAATAACAGGGTGAATTCCAAATTAACAGTAGGTTTAACAGAGGTTGGTTCTACAACTGTTTTCAGCAGTTTGCAAAATGTGTGTAGGGCCACCCACACTTCCTTCCTCTTCTCCAGCCACACCCGCACACTTCAGTTGCTTCTGCTCTCTTTAGCTGGGAGAACATCACTGTATTCTTGCAACACATACTAGTACCTGTTTTTCAAACATGAATTTCCATACTGTAAACACTCTTGACTAGTTGGTCTGTTTCGTTTAAGCCCAGCCTAGTTATGTACATGTGTGAGCATATGCTAAATAAGAAGACTGCTTTAGAATGGCCTAATTAGTGGTTTTGCTGTTTTAAAAGATGTCGTCTTAGCTATATAGGCATTAAAAATATTGATTTAGAACTTAATGCATGGGAAAATGTTCATCATATAAAGTAGAGGAAAAGTAATTATCAAGCTTCCATATATAATATCTTAGCTTTGTAAAGAAGCATGGGTATAAAGGATATATATACTCAAACCTGAAGAGAGGTCATCCTAGATGAGATTACAGGTGGGTTTTTTTCTCTGTTGTACTTTTCTGCATTTTCTAAATTTTCTAAAGTGAGCTTGTATTCTTTTGTGGAGAGAAGTACTTAAAAAATGATTACAGTACCGCCCCCCCACCATTTGTGTGTGTGTGTCTGTGTATATTATCCCATTTTATTAAAAAAATTTGTGTCTGGGCATATATTATACATAGAAAATAATTTGGAAGGCTGTGTACCAAAATGTTAACAGGTTATCACAGAGGATAGAATAATGGGTGATTTTTTAAAATTCTCCTCTTTTTGCCAATCTATATGTTCTAATTGTATTTTTTTCCTACACTGGACAGATATTTATTTTGTAATTGAAACAAAAATACTAAAAGGAAGGGCCAGCCCTGTGGCATAGTGGTTAAGTTCATCTGCTCCACTTCAGCCAGCCAGGGTTTGTGGGTTCAGATCCCAGGCACGGACCTATGCACTGCTTATCAAGCCATGCTATGGCAAGTGTCCCATATATTAAGGAGAGGAAGATGGGCATGGATGTTAGCCCAGGGCCAATCCTCAGCAAAAAGAGAAGGATTGGCAACAGATGTTAGCTCAGGGCTAATCTTCCTCACACAAAAAAAACCAAAAGGAAAGTGATAGGTCAAGTGAAAAAAGCAGGATACAAGATATAAAGTTATGTATAGAATGATTACACCTTTGTAAAACAAAATAAAGAAAAAACTGTGTATAAATATTTGTAGAAAGACCACAAAATATTAGTAGTGCTGATCTTCAGTGGTAGGACTACGGATGCCTCTTTATTCTTTCTACTTCCGATTCTGTATTTTCCAGATTTTTCTGTAAGACTATATTACTTTGATGGGAAAAAATGTAAAGGAGTATTTAGTCCTTTTTAAAGGATAGATTTGATAGAAAATCATCTTAGAATCATTTTAAAAGCAAATACTTAGATTTTTCGGGATGTTTTATTGAAAAATCATCAGACTTTGATGCTGAACTGGAGACATTATTTCCTTTATCAATCTTAAGGACCCATTTTCAATTTAGTACATTTTAGGACACTGAACAGCAGGATTATTGTGAAAGCAAAAGAGAGATAATAGCTCAGTAAATTCATTCTCTTGAAGTGGAGTGGAAGACTAAAAGAATTTCTGCTTGAGTGGGGGAGAATGCCATCGTTATAACAATGATGGTGGTGGTGGTAGCTGGTATTTACTGAATGCTTACTCTGCCAGGCTTTATTCTAAACACTTTATCTGTATTAACTCATTTAATCCTCACCACAACCTATGAGGTTGTACTCTTACTACTAACATTTTCTAATGAGGAAACTGACCATACAGAGAGATCATGTTCTGCTCAGGTCTCCTGGCTAGTGATTAGTGAGCTGGGATTCAAATCCAGACATTGGCCTTCAGAACAGGTGCTCAGGCACACTGGACTGACACACTGCCTGGCTGTAGAGACTGTGGATGAAACAGAGTCTGTTGGAAAGAGAGAAGCAAGCAAGGGTAATGCGAGGAGCTACTGTATCCCACCTGGAGCTGAAGGACCAAGTAGGCATCCCAGGATTTACCTGTGCCCATGACTTTGCTGACCCCATTTCTCTCCATTCCCTCATTCCCTGCAGTAGACTTGTTTTCACATCCACCTCTCTTGCTTCCTTCTTTGACCTTTCCTATCTACTTGCCCCTGCCTCATTGCACTGCTTTTCCCTCAAGCTCATGTGAGCTTGAGCTTAATATTACCTGGACAGTCACCTTTAATGTATTGTGTAAATTGCCTTGGCCAAGTATGAATGTTTAGGCCTTTCAGTTATTTGTGTGACATTTCAGTGTCAAGGAAAGGCCTGCAATGCTACCTCAGTTAGTATTGCCTCACTGTGTCACAAACTTAGATATCAGTGACCTGTCACATTCTCTTTGTTTATGCTGATACTTTCTTTTTTACTGTCAAATGGAAAGCCTCCAGTACGAAAGTGTTCTGTGTTCCCTGATGCTGGCATTATGATTGATTTCTGCTGGCCTGCTAGAGGACATCGTATTGGAAAGGTTGCCCTCCTTGGCTATTGGAGTGAGTGTTTCATGAGCCCGGAGTGGCTCCTGCAGTCAGCTTGGGCTTTGAAGCCAGGCTGAGTGGATTGGAACTGTGCACTGCTCAGTCGAGCCTCATTGTGCCTACCTTGCAGGCTCTTAGTGAGGATTCAATGAAATGTGGATTTGGTGCCTGTTACCCAGGAGGCATTTAGAAAATGGAGAATTTACTGTTGTTCGTTATTCTTATTTCCTCCTCTGTCCAGTGGAATAATTTTTCTGACTTGTCTACCTGGAACAATCTCTATGTATCTATTCACTGTGAAATTCCTGTTTACTAAAGATTCCTTGAATGGGTTGTAATTCATGGTGGGGGAGAAAGATAATGGGAGACTGAGTCACTCAAGACAAATTTGCCATTTTTATATGTTTGCCTGGATCTAGTCTTGGGGTATATATTTTGACTTTAGGTAAAGTTAAAACAGATAGAACTAAACTAAATCTTTTTCTGTATTTTCTTTTAGGAGAAAGAAGCAACCAAGAAAACACAGTAATAAGGATTATTCAGTATGCAGTTTGCAGGGTATGTCTTGGAGCCAGTACAAAGTCACCTTTATTTTATATAAGCCACCTCATAGTGTTTGCCACTCGTGTTCGGAATGATTCTTGGGCACTGCAAGATCTCAAAGATCAAAAAACGATTTAATTATTTCCTGTGCTAACTCAAAATGCACTTGATAGTTAGGATTAGACAGTGGGCTAGTATTTTAAAAAATGTTCAATAACAAGGATATTTTTCCTCCCAACCTCCAGTTACTCATAATGTGTTTTTAGGTATACAATTGTAGTTTCATAGACAATGAAAAAGACATGTGTTTACACAAAAAAAGTACAAAAAAGTAAATTCTTTGATAGTGAGAGTGACTGATCATTTCACTACAATGTAGTCTGTCATTATGAAGAGACCCTATAAGATTCTTTCCCATGAACTTGCTGGTAGCTTAAAAATTATATCATTGTGCCCTTTTGCTGGCACAGTTCTGGGAGGAGAAACTTCAAAGTGTTCATAGTGATTAGCTATGGGTGTCTGAGACCCTGAAAATACTTTTTTCCCTTATCTGTATATTCATTTATTACTTTTGTAATAAAACAAAATTAAAAATAAAAGCTCATTAAATTAAATTTTAATTTAAACAAAACTCAGATCTATTTATTAAATCTGATTTATATGCCACTTTCCAGGAATGTGTCTAAACTGAAGTGATAGATGAAAAAAACCAAATATTATATAACTTGGCGGCAGCCTGAAGAAGTTTGTTTTGAAAGCAAAATTTGCGTTTGCAAGCTGGTACTGTAGAAACATAGTCTTGGGTAGAATTTTAAGTATAATTACTGCCCTTATGATTAATTGAAGTTAAAGATTTAAAGATAGTTTTCTGCCCCCTGGAGTTAGCTTAGAGTTTCTATTTTTGAAAATTAAATGTGCCTGAATTAAACTTTCTTTTGGGGGACTGCTGTCCAAATAAAGCAAGATCTTTCCACTTGGATTTTCCTGTTAATCTTATCATTAAAATTATTAGCTCAGATAACAAGAATAATACACAATATAGAAGAAATTTTGCTTTTTCTCCAAAACCTGTACATAGTACTGGTTTCTTATTTTAAAAATCTTAATAGAAACAGGATTAGTGATTTAGTTTTGGTTCTGAAATTAATTTGCAGAAACAGTGTAGCATAGTGGTTAAAAGCACAGATTTTGGTGTTAGATAGCCCTGGGTTCAAATCCCAGCTCTTTTACACACTGGCCCTGTAACCTAGGCTGAGTTACACTTTCTGTGCCTCAAAATGGGGCTAATAATCTCTATCTCTGAGGACACTGTAAGGATTAAATGAGGATGATGTAAAGCATTTGATATATAACTGGCACATTGTATTCACTCACTGAATGGTAGTTGGTATTTATTATTTCAGTAATTATTAAAATATAACAACCGTATTAGTAAACATATTAACATTGGCTTTTTAAGCTTAGAATATATCTTTTGAAGTAGCCCCAAATAGGTGATCTAGATCATTTCAGTTTGCATGTAAGAATGACTTTATGTCTCTTTTGCGGTTGGTATTTTAATTCTTAAGATGATATTATCCTAAGTGTAACATCATTTAGAGTGGTCAAATGTGTATAAAGGATATGAGCTTTGAAATAAGAATTTCATTTGAATCTTTGCTTTGGCACTTAAAGGAAGTTATACCTAGAACAGAGTCTGTTTCTTTGGTTATAAAAATGGGAGTAATACTGACCTCTTATGATTGTCAAGATCCAGTGACACAATCCAGTTTCATTCATTTTGCACAAATACTTATAGTAGGTTTTCAATAAATGTTAGCTTTTCTTCTGTTCGTTTAAGCAAAGATGAGATGTAAAGGAATTTAACATTAGTGATTTTTTAAAAAACTACCTTATTTTATGTACAATATAGTTTTTTGAGATATTTCCATCTTAGTGGAGTAAATAATATAAGTATTGTTCTTAATAAAAAAGTAACTGAAAACGTGAAACTATTTACTGGGAGTGTTAGAAAAATCTTCACAAAGGGAAAAATGTGCACTAATAGGAAAGAGCTAGTCTTGGGAGATTGCTGTATTTCTCATTGCATTTTGTTATTTAATTAAATTTTGGCCAGAAAAAAATAATAGTGGGAGTTCAGTCGTTGAGATTTAAAGTGATGTCTTAATTTGTATAATCTTATACATTTATTTGTTTTTCTGAGTTGGTCATTTATAAGAACCTATTTCTGTATTTAGGGTTACATTATAAAGGTTGAGAATTTTAAATGCCATATGAAATATGGTTTTTAAAACCATTTGGTTTTAAGACTTAAATGGTCTTTAAGACTTAAATGGTTTAAGAATGCATGCCTGTTTATTCTTGAAATATAAGCAGATCATGGTGGGTTTTGTTTGAGAGTTGGAAAACTCTGATAAAGATAAGCGCAACTGATAAGTACAAAAAGTGAGTGCTAGTCACTGAGCAAATATTTATTAAGCACCTCACTGTGTACCAGATACTGTTCTAGGCACTAGTGACATGAGCAAACAATTGCCTTGTAAACATTTTGGAAAAAATTTGCATTTCAAAATTTAACAAAATTTTGATTACTTATTACATGTAAAACACTGTTCTAGGTATTAGGGGAGGGTAGAAGAGAAAAATAGAACCTTAGAGTCCTCAAGAACCTTGCCGTCTCATGATGGAGATGGTGTATACAAAAACCTGTAGAATAAGACCACATGGGATGGAGGTGTCCCAGGGTGCTTTGGAGATAGAGAGAAGAGAAGGTAATTCCAGCTGGAAGAGTTAGAGAAGACTTCACTGAACGGATTTTTTTTTGTATTTATAGGAAATAGTGCTAGTCTTGGAATAACATGAAAAGTTATTGGATTTCTGTCTAAATGTTTATTTTTTCTGTTTTCCCTTTCTTGTCAATTCTTGCCGTTGTTTTTTAAGATGCTAATTGAAATTACTTTTGAAAAATGTTTTTTTAAAACATGTCTTATCAAGCTTGCCAGTTTTTTATGTCTGACATCTCCAAAAAATTGTTTCAACAAATTAATTTTTTTCAGTTTGCAACATTTAATGTGGTATTTAAATTCTCAACCTTCATAATGTAAACCTAAATATATTAATAAGTTATTATAAATGGCCCTGACTTATTTTATATCTCAATTTATTTACTTCAAGCTTTTCTTAAAACAAAATTTTAAAAAAATGAAGCTATGAAAGGAAAAGTTACAGAAACTTAATTTTGTTCCTCTTATTTTGTAGATGTCCATGGTGACATTGAAAATGAATTCCCTATTTTCACCAGATATTCTTATATGAGAAGATCCATTTCAGACAGTCTAAATATTATTTCTTCTGTTGGACCAGCATGGCAGGATTCAAGCGAGGGTATGATGGAAAGATTGCTGGATTATATGATCTGGATAAAACCTTGGGTCGAGGTCATTTTGCAGTGGTTAAACTTGCCAGGCATGTCTTTACAGGTGAAAAAGTGGCAGTAAAAGTTATTGACAAGACAAAATTGGACACTCTAGCCACTGGTCATCTTTTCCAAGAAGTGAGATGCATGAAACTAGTGCAGCATCCCAACATCGTACGCCTTTATGAAGTTATTGACACCCAGACCAAACTATATCTTATTCTAGAACTTGGGGATGGAGGAGATATGTTCGATTACATAATGAAACACGAGGAAGGACTTAATGAAGACTTGGCCAAGAAGTACTTTGCTCAGATAGTTCATGCTATATCTTATTGCCATAAACTCCATGTGGTTCACAGAGACTTAAAACCAGAGAATGTGGTCTTCTTTGAAAAACAAGGTCTTGTAAAGTTGACAGACTTTGGTTTCAGCAACAAATTTCAGCCAGGGAAGAAGCTCACTACAAGCTGTGGATCTCTTGCATATTCTGCTCCAGAAATTCTGCTTGGTGATGAGTATGATGCACCCGCAGTAGGTAGGTAACCTTCTTCCATTATTTGTCCACTTGATTTCTACCAGCTGGAGTGTAGTTGGTCAAATCAGTTGTTGTTTATCTAAAAATAATTTTTGAGAGAATTTCTATTAAATGTGTCTTAGTTAACAGATTGGGTTTCATGAATGCCATATATCCCTAAAGCTGGCAATTAACTTTCTTTTACCCTTTAGATGGCAAATGTCTAAAGGATATTTGTCAGCAGAAAGGAAAATGAGAAGTTATCATTTAAGATAACCTCTCATCTACTTGTTTTAATTTTTTTTTTAAGGTCTGAGTACTTTTCCTCTCTTCTTAGATTCTTCTAATAGTGGCCCTAGTCATCTCCTTCCTGTGAATACCCTTTAACAGTCATTGAAACCCATATTGGAATGGTACTGTGAATATTAGAGTGCTGTGTGAAGAATTTGGGCTTTGGAATCTTTTGTTAATTGTGACCTTGAACAGTGTACTTGACCTCTCTCTACTTCATTTCTTCATATTTTTTATTACTGGAATGTTTGGACTTGTTTGGCTCTCTTATTTTGTGTTTTTCATTTGCCTTATTGTTTCTTTATTACTTTTTCCTGTATTTTGTTGGGTTATTCCAGTTTCCTTTGCTCCTCCTCCTTCAGTGGTTTGCAAGATGTGCAGTCTGTTTCTCTTGTAGTAGTGTCTACTCTTCATGTCCAGAGTTAATCAGTATCCGTATTGTTCCCTCTACTCTACAAACAAGAACTGTAATTTGGTTCTACTTCCTTTCTAGTAATAGGCTTTTTATTTGCTTTTATTTATAATAAATACTTACTTTGACTTAATTTTACAAATTTCCCAGTTTACCACTGATTCTTGACCTCCCTGTCTTTCACTTGGATTATTTTTGTTTTGTTTGTAATCCTTTAGAGAGTGTTTGTGAAAAAATATGAATGGATTAAATTCACTTATTAAAAAGACTGACTCACAGATTAGACACAAAACACAGCTACATACTGTTTAAAAAAGATAAACCTAACACAGAATGACAGAATACATGGCAATAAGCATCAAATAAGTACAGTTACATATTGATAAAAGGTATAGCCCATCATGTAAAATAAATTATAAACTTTTATATACCTAACACAGCTTGAAAATAACACATATAAAACAAAAACTGATTAAAATACAAAATTCACAGATTAGAGGAAACTAGCATAATTCTCTCAGAAAGTAACAGATCAGAATAAAAACATAATGACACAAAGAAAATTACATAATTAACAACCTTAATTATGTATAAAAACTTTGTATGTACCAAAAATACAAATATTTTAATTACACAGGGAATAGTCACCAAAAATTACTATGTATTAAGCCACACAGAAAATCTAAAAATAGTCCCCAAAGCAGAAACCAATTGGGCATATTTATTAACTGCAATGTACTAAATTTAGAAGTTCAAAACCAAATAACTGAAAAGAAAAATAAATCTACCCACTTTGAATTTTTTTTTTTGGTGAGGAAGATTAGCCCTGAGCTAACATCTGTTGCCAATCATCCTCTTTTTGCTGAGGAAGATTGGCCCTGGGCTAACATCCGTGCCCATCTTCTTCTACTTTACATGTAGGACCCCTGCCACAGCATGGCTTGATAAGCTGTGCATAGGTCTGCCCCTGGGATCTGAACCTGCAAACCCTGGGCCGCCAAAGCAGGGCGCACGAACTTAACCACCATGCCACTGGGCCAGCCTCTGAATTTTTTTTAAAAACCAAAAAACTCTTGGATTAAACAAGAAACAAAACAGTAACGATAAACTTCAGCAATGAACAACAATGACTGGAGAGTGAACCCCCTAGGATGTTACCAGAGACTGCAGGAGAAGGCAACATACAACCTTAAATGTTAGATAGAAATCAAGACAATAAAGAAAAAAAAAATTCAATTCAAGACACTTAAAGACAAAAACTAGGGGGGGTGGGGGGTGGGGGCCTGGCTCCGTGGCATAGTGGTTAAGTTCGCCCACTCCACTTCCGCAGCCCAGGTTCGCAGGTTCAGATCCTGGGCATGGACCTACACACAACTCATCAAGCCATGCTGTGGCAGAGTACCATACACAAAAAAGTAGAGAAAGATTGGCACAAATGTTAGCTGAGGGCGTATTTTCCTCAGCAAGAAGGAAAAAAAGGAAACAGTGATCCTAGAAAGAATTAATAAAAATGAAAAAGTAATGATGTAGAAAAGTGTAGTCGATAAATACAATCAAGAATAATAAAACTGATAATTCCTGAACTAAGTCTCAGTGTTGAGGACCAGTGCACTCTTAAACGCTTACTTATAAAATTGAACCAAAGTTGTTTATTTTATTTAGCAACATCTGGTAATTTAATAAAATGACTGATTTTAATCTTTGTCCCCACTGATTTTGCTAAATATTTGTGAAAAATCACTGACTAATTTTGGCACAATAAACTAATACTACATTAACAGAAAGATAACTGTCCTTTTTTTTTCATGAGGAAGACTGGCCTTGAGCTAACATCTGTTGCCAATCTTATTCTTTTTGCTTGAGGAAGATTGGCCCTGAGCTAACATCTGTGCCCACCTTCCTCTATTTTGTATGTAGGACATTGCCACAGCATGGCTTGATGAGTGGTGTGTAGATCCACGCCCAGGATCTGAACCCATGAACCCCGGGCCACCGAAGTGGAACACACGAACCTAACCACTATGCCACTGGGCCGGCCCCTCCATTTGTTTTTCAATTATTTATTTCATAAATAATTTTTTATATTTATTTCAATCACACAATTATACAAAATGAATTGAAATAAATACAAATAAAGAAAAGTTACCCATGAACTCCACCCAATCCTACTTTACCAACACAAGGTAACCATTCATCAGACTGGTGAGCATCCTTTCAGACAATTTTCTTTTCCTTTTTTAAAACTTTTTAAATGTTTTATTATGCAATACTTAAGAAAAAAAAACAAAAGAAAGAACATTACAATGAACACCTGTGTAACGACCACCCAACTCAGGAAATAAACATCACCAATACAGCTGAAATCCTCTAGGTTTGCCTGCCCCTCAGAAGTATCTATCTTGATCTCACACATTCTTCATACTTTACTGCACATGCATGTACCCTTAAACAATATATAACACTGTTCTGTATGTTTTAAACTTTTATATATTATAATGCTATATGTACTCTTCACCAATTTGCTTTTTTTCTTAAATGTTATGTTTGTGAACTCCAGCCATGCTGACATACATAGTTCATAAATTTTCACCAACATACACAGTTCCATCATATAAATATTGAATAGTTTATTCTCCTGCTGATGAATATTCAATAATGCTGTTAAAAACATTCTTTGAAAATCTCTTGTATACGTGAGTGAGAGCTTCTCTAGGGTGTGTACATAAGAGTAGAATTGCTGCGTCTCAGGATGTGTATATTTTTAACTTTACTGGATATTGACAAATTGTCTTCTACATAGTACAAGAGCTCCTGATGGTCTATAGTCTTATCTACATTGGCTTTCTCTGACTTTAGTTTTTCCCAATGTATAAAGTATGAAACAGTATCTTATTGTGGTTATGATTTGCCTTTCCCTGATTATTAGTGAAGCTGAACATCTTTTTCATGTTCAAACATTTATGTTTCCTCTTCTATAAATTCTTGGCTTCATTTTCTGATTAGAGCTGCTCCACTAATCAAAAATCTTTGGCTCAAATATTCTAATGAAAGACTTCAGTAAAGCCTGGTTATCTGCAGTGGGCAGAAACCACTCATTAGCCCTTCCTTTTCCAGAACACACAGTCTAGCATGAAAAGCAGTGTCTTGGTGTATAGAGTACTCAGTATAAGATCAGCACTCTTTAAGTACTCTTCAGTGTGTATTTAATCTTCTGTAACCTGCATTTCAAATGATCAGGACACAAATGAAAGACTCATATCTAGGAAGTTTGACGTAGGTTCATATAATATCAGAGCATATTTTTCCAAGATTAAACCAAAAATTCACCACTTTTACTCAACATAGTACTGAAAGGCGTACAGATTGGAAAGGAAGAAGTAAAATTTTAAAAGCTGATGACATCTTCAGATTAACAAATCCTTAAAGATTAAAAATAAATTTCTACATGAACTTTAAAACAGGTATGACCCCAAGGGGATAAAGTTGAGACAAGCTGAAAAGCGGTAAACTTCCACCACAAGTAGATAACTCACGATAAGTGAGTGAGAGCACAAAAATGTGTTGGCGTGAAGGGGAGGGTAGTTGGGAATGTCAAAGGCTACCACTATTTGGAATCCACCATATAGCAAGCACTCTGTATGTCAATTTCCTATTCTGTACAATGAGATGGACAATAACCACCACACAGGTTGCGTGAAAAGTAAACAAAATAATATGGGAATACGATCTGATCTAATTCTATTTTATGGATGAAGTAAAGTTGTCTCAGCCTGCCAATGACATGATTGCGTGTATTGAAAATCTCAAGGTATCTACAGAAAAATTCCTAGAACCAATAAATGAATTCAGCAAGATCACAGAATATAAGATCAACATATAAAAATCAATTGCATTTCTATACACTAACAACAAACATGTAGAGACCAAAATTAAAAACATGGTACTATTTGCAGTCATGCCAAAGAAAATGTATGCATCTAACAAAACGCAATATAACAAAAATAATTTATACTGAAAATCGCAAAATTCTAATGAAGAAAATCAAAGAAGACCTAAATAAATGGAGAGACAAATCATGTTTGTGAATTGGAAGACAACATAGTACAGATGTCAGTTCTCCCTAAGTTGATTGGTAGATTTAATGCATTTCCTATGAAAAGCCCTGCAAAGTTTTTCTAGTCATAGACATTATTCTAAAATTTTATGGAACGGCCAAGGACCTAGAATAGCTAAAACAATTATGAAAAAGAATAATAATGAGAGGAATCACTACTACAACCACTCTGGAAAATAGTTTGTGAGTTTCTTATAAAACTAAGTATGTACTTACCATAGAACCCTGCAATTGTAATCCTGGATGTTTATCCCAGAGCAATGATTACCTATAAAGAGATAGCATGAAGGAGTCTTGTGAGGGAACATATATGTATCTAGTGGCAGTTACACAAATCTACACATGATGAAATTGCACAGAAATTGCACACACATGAATGAGCGTATGTAAAACGATGAAATCTGAATAATCTCTGTGGACTGTCCCAATGTCAGTTTCCTGGTTTTGATATTGTGCTATATTTAAGCAAGATGTCGCCCCTGGGGGAAACTGGGTGAAGACTACATGAGATCTCCCTGTTCTTTGTTTTTTTTTCAGGCAACTCCTGTGAATCTATAATTATTTCAAAATAAAAAGTTAAAAAAACAGTATATATTATTCATTGCCTGGAAGGCAAGTATCCCATTGTAGATGTTCCTGAGATGTTGTGTAGGGTTGTTTTTATTTTGTTTTTAACAAAAATGCCCAATTATGGTCTGGGAATGAAGGTCACTATGATAGAAACACTGCATTTTTGCGGTGTTCAAATGCATGCTAACAGATGTCAGTCTTATACTATATTTAAAAAAAAACAATTTTAAAACCAGGTAATCTGCCAAAAATTATCCTATATCCACCGAGGTGAGAGCATTTAGCCTTCATCATGTTAAAAGTATGTACTAGTATTTATTTTAGAGCAGTGCTTCTTCATTTCTTCTGGTTCAGTAATGCCTTAAGATCTTATGAAGGCTATGTGCACATCTTAAAATTATGTTCTTAAGCATCTTTAATTACTCCTTTCTTTGACCTAACTTATTGTATGTGAAGAACATCTCAAAATCCAGTGTGAGTTTAAAAGTGAATATCTGGTTTATCTAAAAAGAATTGCCTTAGTCTTGTGAAAAAGTAGATTAGTATAACATGTTGAGACATTCTTGACTTTATATACTATTATGGTTTGTATACTATGCCATTTTTTGGAAATCTTAGCATGTTCAAGCATGAGTTGTGGTTAAACTAGAAGCCATAGTTACTGCACTTAAGGCAGTTGTTCTTTGCTCCCCCCGAGTCCTGTGATAAAACATCTCAGCGTACTCCTTCCTATAAAAGAGCCTTTTAGAGAATTTAGGAAATGGACGGCCACCAAAGGAACTATGATTGTAGCATCAATGTTATAATATGTTCAAATATTTAAATATTTTCTCTTTGAAAGTTGTTAAGAAGATTACTCCTTCCTGTACAGACAGTACAACCTGAGCCATCATACCTTTGTGGTAGAACTGTGAAATAGTCCAAAAGGACATAAACAAAGGAGAAATTTTCTCCTTGGTTTATATAAATCTGCTGTTGTAGTATATGTCATGAATTGATAGCTCCTTGTTTTTATTTCTGATTTATTCCAGAAAAGCTGTTAATGTACTTGCTTTTACAGTCCTTCCCAAGCTGCACCAAATCTGAGTGTGTACAGTTTCATTTCTCATCTCAAAGTTACCATTTATTAGAGACAGATGTAGTAATGTTTCAGTGTTTTCTGACTTGGACCTTCTCTTCCCAGAGTCAGAATCTGGTTAAATTTTATATTACTTACTCTTCTGCCATTTGCCATTTGGACATATGGCCCTGATGGGTTCTAGATGAAAAGTCCTTAGTCTTGTGTTACAGAGTTTTAGGCCCGAGTGTGGAGTTTGGGATTATACATTTTTAAGGGATGATTTTTGCCTCTTCTATGCATACGGAAGGAAGTTTGGTCTGCTTTAAAGTAGTACCTTGTCTGTTTTATTTAGAAAGGTAAACATAAAACCTGCCTGCATGGTATGTGCCCAGCATGGACTGCGTTACAGCCTGGGGCCCAGGCATAGTTACACATGCTGCCGTCAGTTGTTGAGAACTGAAAAACATGTCCATAGAAATGTGACACACACCTTCCACAGCCCAGCTGCCAAGTGCAAGGCCACATCCTCTGAAAGACATCTTTTACAAAGTATGACATCGTCACTTGTCATATAAAACCAAAAGGAAAAATGAAAATCCTGTCCTAAGCTTTCTGAAGTTTCACATGCCTGTGAGAAATGGCAGTTATTTCAGAAATCACAGTTAAAAATTGATCTGGCGTGAACCCTCTGTAAATAAAAGCACTTTATTCAGTATTTGTTCTGTCGTCACAACATACTGGCTTTATAATGTGAACTTTGTATAATTAAGCATTTGGGAAGCAGGTAGCAGAAGTTCTGTGCATTGAGTAAAATCTTCTGGGTTTTATAAATAAGCTATTATTGAATTTAATATTTGTAATAGAGTCTTGAGCATGAAATGTTATGAGTGGTATAATGTATAGGTACCATATAGATGGGTTTTTCAGGCTAACTCAATCATTGATTTTTCAGTGAGAGGCCCGAAAAATATGATAGGAATGGTTTTTGTGTTTTTGATGTTTTTCCTACTGCATTTTTAGCTCTGGTGCTTATTGTGTTCACTGTGTTATAAGGCTCAGATCAAAGGAAATATATGTTGACACTAGTTTGAAAAATATAATTTACTGTACTCTACTAGTGGTATGGTAAGATTTAAACTGGTGGTTCTCACCACCCATCAGTTTTACCTAGGGGAGATTAAAAACAAACAAACCTTGCCTGGGTCCCACCCCTAGAGATTCTGATTTAGATAGCCTTGGGTGAGGCCCACAACCAGAAGCTTTGTGGAATTCTGATGTACATCCAGTCTTGCCTACCACTAATTTAAATCCTTAGAATCAAAAGTTTGTGTGTGTGTGTGTGAGAGGAAGATTAGCCCTGAGGTAACACCTGTTGCCAATCCTCCTCTTTTTGCTGAGGGAGGTTGGCCTTGGGCTAACGTCTGTGCCCATCTTCCTCTATTTTATATGGGATTCCTCCATAGCATGGCTTGACACGCAGTGCATAGGTCCGCGCCTGGGATCAGAACCTGTGAACCCTGGCTGCTGAAGTGAAGTGTGTGAACTTAACCGCTAAGCCACTAGGCTGGCCCCAGAATCAAAGGTTTTTAGTTATTAATGGAAAAGCAGATTCCCAACATTTTGATTCTAATGTGCTCTGAAGAACAAGTGTTAGAAAAAAATTTTTTAACCTCTTTAGGTTCAAATAGTGAACAAGAATGTGTATTTCTTTTTTTTTTGATGTTGATAATTGAACTTAAATTTCTCCCCCTGCCCCCTACCCCTCATTTTTAATCACACTCTGCTCATTTAGAGATGAGTACGTGAAAACTAAATTTCAGATCCTTTGGAAATTTTTTTCTGGTGCTGTTCCAATGTCTCAAACTTCAAACTAGATACCCCTCAGGGACCCTTGTCTTTGCCTCTCCTCTGAGCCCAGAGACTGTCCTGCCTGCTTCCTTTCCACTACCATCTGTTGGAGCTTCTGATTAGGGTGTCCCCTGGCCTCGTGCAGGTCAGAAGGTTGCCTCACTGCCTCATTCAAAAGTACTTTCTTCAACTAGAGGATTTATAGCACCTTTGCAGTTTTTTAAGGGCTCTTACTACTATTAACTAGACAAGGTTTTGTTTTAAGTGGGGCTTAGTGTACCCCTTATTCCCTTCCTCTGAAATCCTCTCTGGAGGGACAGAGGTGTGCAGGGCTGATATTGTAGGTCCTATTTGAATACAAATCGAAAGTTACTGTTCATCTACTTTTCAAACTAGGACCCAAGGTCTGGGTCTTTGGGTATTTCATCTGAGGAGGTAGGAATTGGGCTACCTGGCATGAATATGTGTGTGTTAGAAGGAAGATGGGAGAAGGAAGGGATTCTAGAGGCAAGTTTCCTTTCCTTTGTTCCCTGCCACCACAGTTGTTGGTTGCAGATAGGTGCAGGTGAGAGGAGGCCCTGGGGCTGGAGGCGAGGGTAAGTCGGTAATTGCAGTGGGGAGCAGCTATAAGGAGAGGAAAATTCCTGGGGTCCACAGAACGAGGTGGCAGTTTCAGGTAACCAGCACTCATAAGGAAGACAATGCTTATCAGTTCCATTTAAAATTTGAGTCTCTCCTCATGTTACTCTGCTCAGAACAGTTTAAAGACTTCCCATTTCATTCACAATCAAAACCAGAGTCCTCATGGTGGCCAACATGCTCTCAAAATAGGCTTCCCGGTTTCTTCCCTGACTTTTCCCTCCTTCTGTTTTCCCAGTGGCCCCCTCAGCTCCAGCCACACCGTCTCCTTGCTGTTAGTCACATTCCATGTCCGGCCCTGCCGTCTCCCATCTCTGTGCCTAGACCACTCCTGCCCACCTGCTACCCTTTTGGTGAGGCCTCACCTTCTACTCCAAAGGCAGAGGGCCCACCCCTGTCTGTTCTCCTTCCCCTTTTGACTCATTTCTCTGCTCTCTGTTACTTCCATTTGTGAAATAGGGGTAGTAATAGTTCCTGCCTTTAGGGTTGTTATAGGGATTAGATGAATGAATACATGTAAAGTACTTAGCATAACACCAGACACAACATCAGCCTTCAGTAATCAGATGTAACTGTCTCAGTACGTCCTCCTTTGGAGAGATCACAGAATGACTTATGTTTCTGTGGTGCTGCACTGCAGTCCCAGAGGGCATTTAACGATCACGGCCTCATTTTTTTTCTGAGGTGCTCTGTTCTCCTTTGGAAATTTGTTCTCAGGGTGGGGGGAGTTTCTGAAATGTTGGCTGCCGTGGGAAAACTTGGAGGAAGGGCAAGCCCAGGACCTTTGCTCACACATGTTTTTAGTTGTATTTAACTTTCAGAATGTTGGGCGTTTTGTATTTAGGGATAGGTTAACTTAGAAGTTAACTTCTAAAGTAGAGATTTTTCTGTGTGTGTGTGTGTTTAATGTTAGATTAAAAAAAAAAAATGAAAGTCCTGGTATTTATTTCATAGCTGGTTAGTTTCCTGGCACTTCAGAAGAGCTTTTCAAACCACCCCAAACAGTAACTATCTTAATACAGAAATACATGTAGAAACTGAAACCACTTATATTCACTTCAGGTTGTAGTATAGGAAACCGTTAGGGAGTTGAAAACATCAAATCTGCTTGGGTATTTTTCTTAAGCCTTTTTTTAGTGGGGAGAAACATAAACGTGTTGAAGAAAGACTAGTTTGCAAAACAGAAAATCAGTAGTTAGAACAGACTTTTTAACACAAAAAATTTGGAATCCTGTTATTCAGAATACACATTGCTGCACAGACTCAGAACTCTGAATGGCTGAGTCAAGTCACTGTGGTGTGTTTAATAACTATTGAAGAATATATGTGTCTGCTTACATGCAGGTGCTGTGCTTGATCACTCTCTTGCTCACTCTGAGATGGACCTGGCAGGACTAGTTCATGACAGGTCTGGGTTTCTGGGGAAACCCTGTCTTGTCACGTTAGGACGTTGCATGTGTGGTCCTGACTTGCAGAATGGCTGCTTGGGAAATGCTTTCACAATCGCATTCACATACGGAGTGTGGTTTACTTCCTTCAAGGGCTATGGCTTCTGTCAGTCAAATCCTTACATTAATGTTGACTTTGGTAGAGAAAGATGGAGAGTAGACATGGAACAGGGTGCTACAGAGCTAAGTCCAGTTAATTAGCAGAGACTGTATTGTGGAGCTGGTGCTTCGTTACAACTATGATTCCAAATACGTGCCATTCACTGCTTTTTGGTTTTTTATTCCCATCATTCTATATAACCCATTTTCTGTATAACCTGCTTTGTCTTTGGAAAATATTGACTTATCTTACCTAATTTTTATTGATTTTTTAGCCTTATAGTAATGTGTTAAAATTACATCCAGTATAGTGTAAAAGAGTACCTAATTTAATATTTTAAAATTTTAATTCAGAATTATTTTAAACCCTGGAACCTAAGGAGAAAATTGTAGCATTTGTGGCACTGTCTGGTGAGTAGGAAAACAAGACTCTATGGAGTGAGACCCTCCTCCTAGATAACATCTAAATTCTGGTGCCCAGGATACAGCCAGACACAGAGTAGGCACACTAGTTTGTTGGATAAACATAATGGAGGGGTTGTAGATGGCTAAAAAAAGAGGATAATGAGATGCAGAGGACACATGCCCTGATTGCCTTTTCCCTTTGGAATTGGATGGGATGATGCCAAGCCTTACTCACGCCAGATGGCTTGTCTCCCTTGCTCAATAGTAAGGTCCTTGAGAGAGGGAACTGTATGTTTGTTCATGTCTTATCTGTGTCCCATCCCCATTGCCTGGTAAACACAGCAAGCTCTTAACATTTGTTTAAGTGAATAAATATTACAGAGATGAACTAAAGAAATGAAAATTTACATTCTTCTAAACTTCTTTACAAAGTTTAATTTTGGTTGCCTTCTGTGGCTCTTCCTGATTTCTTTGCTCACATCATAACTCCTTTTCCTTGCCTTCTATATGTATATTTAATGAGTCCTAGATGCATCATGAGTCTGATGAAATCTGTGGTTCCTCTCTTCAGAGAGATGCAGAGAGGTGCAGTTTCAGAGGTGTTATATGGACCACTATGAAGCCCTTTTTTGGATCTGATCTTGCAAGCTTATGGGGCTGAGTAAAACGTGGGCCCACAACTTTTTGACAGAAAGGATGCACACAAGCAGTTTTGAAATAAACTTTGGAGCATAAAATGTAAGTGTGGAATAGTGTCCTTATTTTTGTGCTTTGGCTACTTGACTCTAACTTGCTCTTTTATGTATTGGATCTCTCATTTTCATTATTGTGTTTTAAATTTCCTAGCTATGATTTGGGAAGATTGTAATGGAAAATTGGAGGTAAGATTATAGACAGGACTGCTCCCAAAAGGAACATCAAGTCATTGGGGGTATAGTGTTCTTTTTATTTTCTAAAGTCAAAGTAGACTTAATTGGTAGGTATTTGTTGTGTCTGATATGATTTTTTTTAAAAAACCCATTTTGTGTTAATAACAGTATGCATCAACTCTTTGCTGACATTTGGAGGTCCTTGTTAAAGTTTAAAAGAGACTTAACATAGGAGTGACGTCAGCATCAAGGGTGAGTGAGTGCTTCCCCTTGACTCTCTCCTCTAAGATACAACAAAAAGGACATTTATATATCAACAGAGGACATTCACACAACACAAAAGACATCTGAGAGACCCATGTAGCCCTACATCTGAAGGTGGAGGTGCTGGACCCCCAGAGAAAGTGGAAGGAGGTAAGGGTATCTCCTCTCCCTCGTGAATGGCAGTGACCCCAGGACTGCCTGCAGCTCTGAGAGGAGAGGGGGGAGGGGTGGCCCTCCACGGGAACACCTCCACTCTCCCAAGTTCCCTCACAGCCCATGGGAAAGCCCCACACAGAGGTGGCTAAGCTATTGCAGGGGTATATCTTCATCAAGCCAGCATCCCAGGAGAGCAGATAGTGATGGCAGAGTGAGAAGCCTCCAGGATCGTGCAGGTGAAAGAAAGTGCCCCTCTCCCTGCCTGGTGCTCCAGCTCAGCTGGTCAGCCAGAGCGCCCAAACATACGATAGAAAAGCAGCAGCTGTGAGCAAGCGAGCTGCGGATCATGGTGGGCTCAGAATACACAACTCAATCCTCACCCAGTGGCAGCAGGTGGAAGCTGAGACCAGATACTATCACCATGTGAAGGCACAAATCCACGCTGTCAAACAGTATGAAAAAATACATTGATACTCCAGACCAGAAGGAAAATGACAAGCACCCAGAAATCAGTCCTGAAGGCACAGAAATTTATAATCTAAATGACAGAATTCAAAATAGCTATTATAAGAAAACTCAGTGAGTTACAAGAAAATACAGAAATTCAGTTCCTGAATAACAGAGCTAATATTATGGAGGAGAGAATCAGCAGTCTGGAGGATAGAAATATAGAAATGCTTCAGATGGGGAAGGAGAGAGAACTAAGACTAAAAGGAAATGAAGAAATTCTCCAAGAAATATCCGACTCAGGAAATGCAACGTAAGGATTATAGGTATTCCAGAGGGAGAAGAGAAGGAGAATGGAGGAGAAAGCTTGTTCGAAGAAATAATAGCTGAGAACTTCCCAAACCTGGGGAAAGAGCTGGAAATACAAGTGAAAGAAGCTATTAGAACTCCTAATTATATCAGTGTAAAAATACCTTCTCCAAGGCATGTAGCAATAAAGTTGGCAAAAGTCAATGACAAAGAAAAAATATTAAGGGTAGCAAGGCAGAAGAAAATAACTTATAAAGGAACCCCTATCAGGCTTTCAGTGGATTTTTCAGCAGAAATTTTACAGGCTAGGAGAGAGTGCAATGATGTATTCAAAATTCTGAAAGATGAAAACTTTCAGCCAAGGATACTCTATCCAGCAAAAATATCCTTCAGATATGATGGAGAAATAAAAACTTTCCCAGATAAACAAAAGCTAAGGGAGTTCATTGCCACAAGACCCCCTGCCCCTACAAGACATGCTCAAGAAGGCCCTCATACCTGAAAAAAAAGGGGGGATTGCAAAGTCTTGAGCAAGGAGATAGACAAAATCGAAAAACTGCAGCTCTCTATCAGAACAGGTTAGCAAAATATTATAACATTAAAGATAAAGGGAAGGGAAACATCAAAAATAAGTATAACCTTGTCATTTTAACCACAAACTCACAACACAAGATGGAATAAGTTGTGACAATAATAACTTACAAGGGGAACAGGAAAGGGATGGAATTGGCTTAATCTAAGGGAATAAGAGGCTATCAGAAAATGGACTATCTCATCTATGAGATCTTGTATACAAATCTCACGGTAACCACGAAACAATCAGAACAGAGACACAAATGATGAAGAGAAAACTAAGAAAACCATCATAGAGAACCACCAAACTGAATTGGTAGTCTTAAATACACGGTACAAGAAACAAGGGAAATGAGGAAGAACTGGAAAATGAGGAATAAAATGGCAGCATTCAGCCCTCATATATTTATAATCACTCTAAATGTAAATGGATTGAATTCTCCAATCAAAAGACACAGAGTGGTGGGATGGATTAAAAAACAAGACCCAACAATATGCTGCCTCCAGGAAACACGGCTCTAAAAACAAGCACAGGCTCAGAGTTAAGGGATGGAAGACGATACTCCAAGCCAATGGCAAACAAAAGAAAGCAGATGTTGCCATACTTATATCAGACAAAGTAGACTTCAAGACGAAACAGGTAATGAGAGACAAAGAGGGACAGTATATAATGATAAAAGGGACACTCCACCAAGGAGACATAACACATATATGCACCCAACATAGGAGCACCAAAGTACATAAAGCAGCTATTAACAAACCTAAAAGGAGATATTAAGAACAACACAATAATAGTAGGAGACCTTAACACCGCACTTATGTCAACGAATAGATCATCCAGACAGAAAGTCAACAAGGAAATAGGGGATTTAGATGAAAAACTAGACCAGATGGACTTAATAGATGTATACAGAACACTCCATCCAAAACCAGCAGAATACACATTATTCTCAAGTGCACGTGGGACATTCTCAAGGATAAGACCATATGTTGAGAAACAAGGCAAGCGCCAATAAATTTTAGAAGACTGAAATCATATCAAGCACTTTTTCCAACCATAAGGCTATGCAAGTAGAAATCAACTACAAGAAAAAAGCTGGGAAAGTGACAAATATATGGAGACTAAACAACATGCTACTGAACAACAAATGGATCAATGAAGAAATTAAAGGAGAAATCAGAAAGCATCTGGAGACAAATGAGAATGAAAACATATCATGTCAACCCATATGGGATGCAGCAACAGTGGTCCTAAGAGGGAAATTCATAGCAATACAGGCCCACCTTAACAAACAAGAAAAATCTCAAATAAGTAATCTTAAACTACACCTAACAGAATTAGAAAAAGAAGAACCAACGAAGCCCAAAGTCAGCAGTAGGAGGGAAATAATAAAAATCAGAGCAGAAATAAATGAAATTGAAACAAAAAAACAGTAGAGAGAATCAATGAAACAAAGAGCTGGTTCTTTGAGAAGATAAACAAATTGACAAACCCTTAGACTCACTGAGACTTAACAGATTGGGACCTCCAGTAGATAGCAGGGAATCCCCTCAGATGGTGTGATCCCCATGTTCTGGTGTGATTCCGTTTCGTACTCAGTGGTAATTAGTTTCCAGATTGAAACTGGCTTAACAAATTCTTAAGAGACTAATGTATATGAATACCAGTTGATTTATATACAGTCATGTGGTGCATGATGACATTTCCGTCAGTGATGGACCACATATATGACGGTGGTCCCATAAGATTAGTATCATATAGCCTAGGTGTGTAGTAGGTGATACCATCTAGGTTGGGGTCAGTACTCTCTATGATGTTCACACAATGACAAAATTGCCTAATGATGCCTTTCTCAGAATGTATCCCCGTTGTTAAGGGACACATGACTGTACGAGACATTAAATATATCAACCCACTACAAGCTTATATTCTTGCATCTGGGTAGCTGTATTTTCCTAACTTTACCTATTTTTCAGGTTTCTAAAAAGATGTTTTACATAAGATCCTCTTTTAGTTATAGTATAAGTTAATTGGGTTTAATCATTTTTTAGGAACCATTGTGATCCATTGAAACTCCTGAAGTCACATGATTCTTATTTGGACTTCTGCTTCAGCTCTAGAAAGGGCTCTTCCTGATCTGGAATTTTAGTTCATTTATTCCTGTTGCTTCCAAGGCTTTGAAAACATGATTTCTACAAGTTTTTTTTTTTTTTTCCTAGTTATTACAACAAGTAGAAGTCTGCTGCAACTCGTTATATTCTAGCTGGTAGCAGAAGATTCTCAGTGGTTTGAGATTAGTCCTAATTTTGTTCTCAATTATCAGTTTGTGGGTGGGATACGTTGCTATCTGTCCCAGATGAGGACAGCTGTATTATCAGGTTGTCAGTAAACAGCTTGATAAGAATTTCTTGGATTTACCATCTAGCTTCAGTATCAGAATGAATTCATTCATCAGCAGAGGCAAGAATAGGTAGAGAATTTGTATTCCCTGACTTGCTAACTTTTGACTCTTCTAGCTGCTGTCAGGGGAATAAGGAGAATTGCTTTTCATATGGTAAGCAGGCTTTCTAAAGCTTTGTTCTTCTGTTACTTTAGGTAAGATAACAGAACTTCAGAATCCTTAGCTATCAGTGTCTGTTACCAATTAGAGAACTACTTACTGATCACTTTCTTTAGATCGGTTTTTGAGTTGTTCCAAACACAGCAGAGCACGAGGAAGCAAGCAAAGAAAGGCTCCTGTGTTAAGCCCATATACAAAGCTCATGTATTTTGTTGGTAGTTATCATTTAGGGTCTCAGATACTTATTTAATTTTACATAAAATTCTAGCAAGTCCAATAAATTCATATTTCTAACCTTCAGCTGATAGATGGGTAACAGACTATATAGAGGCTGACACACTGATAGCAGCAAGAGATGAGAAAGAATTGTGAAATCATAATTGAAAACTCTTAAAAACATGATATTCCTGAACAACCAGTGGATCAAAGAAGAAATTAAAGGGGAAATAAAAAAGTTTCTCAAGACAAAAATGGAAACACAATGTAACAGGACTTATAGGGGTGCAGCAAAAGTAGTTCTAAGAGGGAAGTTCATGGTAATAAATGCCTACATCTAGGAGCAAGAAAGATCCCAAATAAACAACCTAACTCTACACCGTAACGAACTAGAAAAAGAAGAACAAACTGAGCCCAAGGGTAGCAGAAGGGAGGAAATAATAAACATTAGAGTAGAAATAAATAGAGAACAGAAAAACAATAGAAAAGATTAACCAAACTAAGAGTTGGTTCCTTGAAAAGATAAGCAAAATTGACAAACTCTTACCTAGGTTAACCAAGGAAAAAAGAGAAAGGACTCAAGTCAACAAAATTGTAAATGAAAAAGGAGACATTACAACTGATATCACAGAAATACAAAGGATCATAAGAGGCTATTAGGAACAACTGTATGCCAACAAACTGAACAATCTAGAAGAAATGGAAAAGTTCTTAGAAACATACAACCTACCAAGACTGAATCCAGAAGAAATAGAAAATCTGAATAGACCAGTTACTAGTAAGGAGATTGAATCATTAATCAAAAATCTCCCAATGAAGAAAAGCCCAGGACCAGATGACTTGACTGGTGAATTTTACCAAACATTTAAAGAAGAATTAGCACCAGTCCTTCGCAAACTCTTCCAAAAACTCAAAGAGGAGGGAATGCTCCCAAATTCATTTTACGAGGCCAATGTTATCCTGATGCCAAAGCCAGAAAAAGACACTACTAGAAAAGAAAACTGCAGGCCAATAGCCCTGATGAATCTAAATGCAAAAATTCTCAATAAAATACTAGCATATCTAATTTAACAGCACATTAAGAAGATCATTCACCATGATCAAGTGGAATTGATCCCCGGGGTACAAGGATGGTTCAACATATGCAAATCAATCAATGTGATACATCACATTAATAGAATGAAATAGATAATCTCAGTAAATGGAAAAAAATCTTTGACGAAATTCAACATCTGTTCATGATAAAAACACTTAACAAATTAGGCATAGAAGGAACATATCTCAACATAATAAAGGCTATATATGACAAGCCCGCAGCTAACATACTGTGAACCATTGAAAGCTTTTCCTCTAAAATCAGAAATAAAACAAGGGTGTCCACTCTCACCACTTGTGTTCAACATAGTACTAGTCCTAGCTAGAGCAATCAGGCAAGAAGACAAAATAAAAGATATCAGAATTGGAAAGGAAGGAGTAAAATTGTCTATATTTGTAGATGACATGATTTTATATATAAAAAAAAGACAACCAAAAAATTATTAGGACTAATCAGCAAGTTCACTGAAGTTACAGGTTACAAAATTAACATACAAAAATTAGTTTCTATTTGCTAACAATTTTCTGAAAAAGAAAGAATCTCATTTACAATAGTATCAAAAGCAATAAAAGACTTAGAAATAAAGTTAACCAAGGAGGTGAAAGATCTCTACTATGAAAACTACAAGGCATTGATGGAAGAAATCAAAGAAGACAGAAATAAATGGAAAGGTGTCCCATGTTCATGGATTGGAAGAATTAATATTATTAAAATATCAATACTACCAAAGGCCATCTATAGATCCAGTGCAATCCCTTCAAGATTCCAATGGCATTTTTTATGGAAATAGAAAAAACACTCATAAAATTTATATGGAACCGCAGAAGACCCCAAAATAGCCAAAGAAATCCTGAGAAAGGAGAACAAAGTGGGAGGTGTCACACTTCCTGATTTCACTATTATAAAGCTATAATAATTGAAACAGTATGGTACTGGCATAAAAACATAAATAGCCAATGGAGCAGAATCAAGAGCCCAGAAATAAACCGAAGCATATACAGTCAACTAATATTTGGCAAGGGAGCTAAGAGTAGTCAATGGAGAAAAGACAGTCTCTTCAATAAATGGTGCTGGTAAAATTGGATATTCACATGTAAAAAAAAAAAATGACCCCTATCTTACACCACTCACAAAAATTAACTTGAAATGAATTAAAGACTTAAATGTAAGACCTGCAACCATAAAACTCCTAGAAGAAAATATTGGAAAAAAGCTCCTTGATATGAGTCTTGGTACTGATTTTTTGGAAATCACGCCATGGAAAGCACAAGCAACAAAATAAAAAATAAACAAGGACTACATCAAACTAAAACGCTTCTACACAGCAAAAGAAACCATTAACAAAGTGAAAAGACAACCTACGGGATGGGAAAAAAATGTTTGCAAATTGTATATCTGATAAGTGGTTAATATCCAAAATATATGAAGAACTCATACAACTCAATAGCGAAAAAAGCAAATAATCCAGTTTAAAAATGGGCAAAGGACCTGAACATTTTTCCAAAGAAGACATACAAATGTCCAGCAGGTACGTGAAAAGATGCTCAACATCACTAGTCATTAGGGAAATGCAAATTAAAACCACAGTGAGATAATCACCTCACACCTATTAGAGTGGCCATCATCAAAAAGATAAGAGATAACAAATGCTAGCATGGATGTGGAGAAAAGGGAACGCTTATGCACTGTTGGTGGGATTGTAAGTTTGTACAGCCACTATGCAAGACAGTATGGGGGATCCTCAAAAAATTAAAAATAGAACTACCATATGATCCAGCAATTCCACTTCTGAGAATATATCCAAAGGAAACAAAACACTAACTCGAAAAGATATCTGCACCCTCATGTTAATAGCATTATTTACAATGGCCGAGACATGGACACAACCCAAGTGTCCATTAGTGGATGAATGGGTAAAGAAGTTGGGATTTATACACACACACACACACACACGTAATGAAATATTATTCAGCCACAGAAAATGAGGAAATCTTGCCGTTTGCGGCAACATGAATGTACCTTTAAAGGCATTGTGCTAAGTGAAATGAATCAGACAAAGACAAATACTGTATGATCTCCCTTATATGTGGAATCTAGAAAAAAAAAAAAAAAACAAAAAAACGAACTCATGGAAAAAGAGACCAGATTTGTGGTTACCAGAGGCAGGGGGAGGAGGAATTGAGAGAAGGTGGTCAAAAGCTACAAACTTCCAGTTATATGATAAATAAGTATTAGAGATATGATGTAAAACATGATGACTATAGTTAACACTGCTGTGTAACGTACAGGGAAGTTGTTAAGAGAGTAGATCCTAAGAGTTCTCATCACAAGGAGAAATTGTTTTTTCTTTTCTTTTTATTGTATCTATATGAGATGATGGATGTTAACTAAACCTATTGTAATTATTTCACAACGTATGTAAATCAAACCATCATGCTGTACACCTTAAACTTAATACAGTGATGTATGCCAATTATTTCTCAATAAAACTGGAAAAACAAACAAACATGATATGCCCCTTTGACTTCTGCTTGGAGTCCAGGTGTTTAGCAGTGCTATGGACACTTTTGCAGGTAGGGTGAGGTACATACCTGCCATGGAAGCAGCTCTAAAAGGGGAATCCTAGATGGAAGATAAGATGGAGCCATCTTTTATAAGCCAGATGGTGGTTACTTTCTCTGTAAATGAATGAACAGAGATGAATTGTGGCAAGGCCCAGGACACAAAGGACAGTCGTGCCGTCTCTTCTGGAAATTCCCCCCTTGTAGCTGACCTCTAAGTTCTCATTACGATTACATCTCAGCACCTAGCACAGTGCCTGACAAATAGTGGTGCCATACATTTGTTGAATGTACATATCAGTGTCTGCTTTGTGTCCTTTAGTGTGAGGACTGATGCTCCCAAGGGCACATCTGTATCTTAGCAGGGTTCTTTAGCTGGTGATTTTAAGTGATGTAGAAAAGCAGGCTCTAATAATTTTTAATTCCTCCATTATCAGAAGGCATCAGAGGAAGAATTATTTAATAAGTTGTACTAAAATAATTAAATATTTGAGGAAGAAAGAATGATAGATCCCTACCTATGTCATATGTCAAAATAAGTTCCAGGTGAACTAAGGATTTGTATATGGAGAATTAAGCCCCCTCCAAAAGGTGAATATTTATAAGATCTTGGCCTTTTAAACACGAATCATAAGGAAAAGGTGATAGATCTGATTGCAGTTAATTGGGTCTGGTATACATATATTTAAGACAAAATTATAATGGAAACAAACTGGGGAAATAATTTGTAATATAGGTGATTACTATTCTTATTGTAGAAAGAGCTATTAGAAATCAGTGAGAAAACTCCTAAAGATGACTGAAAAGAGAGTTCATTATAAAGCCTTATAAATAGCCAATAAAGAAGGAAAAATTTAACCTTAAAAGCAATTAAAGTATTTAGGACTTATGTAAAGCTACAGTAATCAAGTCTGTATGGTATTAGCAAAAGGGTATACATATAGATCAATGGAAGAGAATAGAGAGTCCATAAATAAACCCACACACATATATAAAGTCAATTGATTTTTAGCAAAAGTGCTAAAGCAATTCAGTGGAGAAAGGGTAGTCTTTTCAAGTGTTGCTGGAACAATTAGATATCCATATGCAAAACATGAACCTTGATCCATACCTTAGCCACTTATAAACACTCCATGTGCTTCATAGACCTAAATGTAAAATGTAAAACTGTAATACTTCTAGAAGAAAACATTGGTGATATTTGCAGCTTTAGCTTAGGCAAAGCTATTTTAGATACAACACCAAAAGCACAATCCATAAGAGAAAAATTTGATAGTTTTTATCAGATTAACTCTTCTTTGAAGGATACTATTAAGCTACCGACTGGGAGAAAATACTTGTAAATCAGGTATAGATACAGGTATATAAAAAACTCTCAAAACTCAATAATAAATTAAAAGGCAACCCAATGTTGTATGTTTATTGTGATTCCTAAAAAGATATATTGATTTTTTTTAATGCAGGAAAATAAGATGTATACATTTTTAAACCACATGTCTAGTTTAGGTGTTACACATGGAGAATTAACCAAAATAAACATTTCAGGAACTAATATTTTGAATTTTGATTCTTGTTATAGCAAATATACTGTTTTAAAGTTTATTTCTCCTCAAATGAGAAAGTGAAAAATTCTCTTGACAAGCTTAAACATTTTGGGTAATGCTGTGTTCTGTTAAAGGACACGCCTTATTTGACCTTGTATCCTCCATGCCCAGAAGGCTATGTTTGTTGCATTAAACATCGTGTGCCTTTTGAAAGAGAACCTGTGAGAGTTGGCACTTGCAGGTGATTTTTATTAACTGATATTTTAATGGCTTGTATATTTGTCTTATGTTAGCACACCTCAGCCTTATGCAGGAGGCTCAATGTTTTTAAAATCAACTTAGAACATCAGAATACTTCATTAGCTGCCAAACTAAAGCATCAAGTTAGTGCAGACTTCAAATTTGTAAAATGCTAGCCATACAGTTCTTTAGTCTACATCGTTTGTATTGTTTGCCTAGACAAATAGAATCGGACATTTTCAGATTTGGTATTAAATCTAAACATTCTACTTTCTAAATCAAAGTTAGACTTGTGAAATTGCTTTGCCTTTGTCGTAATCTAGTGAGAAGCTTGAAATGGGAAATCACTTCTTAAAACTAAATTTAAAGTTACTGTGTATCCACGGTAAGGCAGTGCTCCAGTAGGTACCCTCTTTGAAGAGGACCCATGTTGAAATTTGTAGTAGAAGAATGTACTCTTATGTATGTTGCCATGCTGATGTCCTTGTTTCCACATTTTAAAAATATTTCTAGTGTATGAACACTTTAAACTTTGTGACTAGTATTATAATAAAATTGGACAAAACCTAGAGATTTTTCCTGTAAGCTTATAAAAGGAAGTATTTAGATTTCACAAGGTATTTTTTAAAAGATCTACTTTTGGAAAGTTGGGAATTTGTGACTGATTTTTGCTTCACTTAAGTATTTAGAGATACCTTGAGAGATTGTTCTGGTTAGGTGGAAATTTTGAGACAGTCAAAGCTGTTCCAGCTCTGACTTTGGGAATGTAGCTGAGGTGGGTGACTCTCTGATGGCTCTGGCTTCAGTGTCACCTTCCCCTTGAGAACCCTCAGGTTTTTCCTGAAGAGTGAAACAGAACTCGATGGTGAAATGGCTGGCAGCACTACCCTGACCTCTTCCCTGGCTTCATGAGACCAAGATCCTCTCCCTAGACATGTGATATTGAGATACCACCAGAAAAACTGAAGTTTATCTAGAGATTCTGTGGCCCCTTAACCCTGCCCTTTTTCCCTTCCATCACATTTTATAAGACTGTTAGGGATTTTTATGAAATACCAGTGAGTTTAATATTTGAGTTTTCTTAATCCTTGAAGGAAGTTATTTGTGCTAAAAATTAAAATAATTCCTACTATAGTTATTCATGCTGTGGGGAGATTGATCTCTGAATCTATTAAGGGAACCTTGCAGAACCAAGTGTCCCCAGACTGCTGGTTGACGATCACTCTCAGTAAGTAGAGAACATATCTAGGCTTTTTTTTTTTTAATTACCTTTTACATTCCTATAAAGAGGTTTCTGCTTATTCAGTTAAAGTATGTACACATCATAATATTCTGTTAAGCACAGCTAATTTTTACTTTTTTTAATAAGTAATGTACTTGTAAGATAATTCAAATAATATAAAAGTATATTGAATAAAAAGCATAAAATCCCTTTAACTTTTCCCTATCAGTCCCATTCCTATACCTACAGGTGACCTACAGTCCTTGCAAGCTCTGCAGTGATACATGGAGCATTGTTTGCCCAGAAATACTCTCAGAAATTACCAGATAAGTGGTGGTGTCCACATTTTATAGAAGAGGGCACTAGGATGCATAGAAGCCAGGTAGCTTGGCCAAGAATACATAGCTAATTAAATGGCCAAGGTAGAATTTGAACCCAGGTCTCTCTGATGCTTTAGCCCAGGCATGCTCTTTTCATTAGGCCATACTGAAAGAAATCACACAGCTATTGTTTTTAGCCTGGCGTGTCTTTCCCTCTTCATCTGTAAAGATCACGTCCTGACTGGTACCAAAATCAGATTTGTAAAGTGATTTATGTAAGAAGGCTGTGTTGGAAGGGTGTCTGATGTGGATTTGTGTGAACGTGTACAGTCCCACAGTGTGTGATTGATAACCTTTTGAGTTCTTGAACTTTTTCCTGTTTTTTTTTTTTTTTTTGACTTGAAAAAACAAGTTTGCACAAGGTCTTAAACAGCTGAGTAAAACAAACTGCAGCTTGTCTTCACTGATTCCCCCTACTCTACTCCAGGCACTTCTCAGTCTCCTTTCCCTCTTAGCTTTATTTGAAGGACATGAATAACCACTGACTGTGCCTGTACCCTGATCTCCACTTCAGCTGCCTTTTGGGGTGGGCGTGGGGGTGGGGTCCTACCCAAACAGTATTTGCAGAGGTACTGCTTTCTCTTTAGTGTCAGGTTCACTCCAGTCAGCAAAGTTCTGTTGGGCAGGTACTACCTGGGTGCAGGGGACATAGTCTGCATTCGGGGAGCCCTGAGTAATGGAGGAAAACAGGAGAACATCTGTCATTAAAGCTCATTGTGATGATGCTGAAATTACCAGGTGGTCTAGGTTGCCAGGTTGGAGGGCAGTGTGGGGAGACCTCAGGAAAGATGAGGGTCAGGGGTGGGAGCCTTTGGGGATTCTAAGCACCTGATGGAATTGGCAGTTCTCCCTTACCTGGAAGTCAGAGGATCCACAGAGTGTAGAGTGTGGGATGTCTCCTAAGTTTTGATTAGGTGGGTGGAGGTGCCATTGGCCAGACTAGAACACAAATGGGGACGAGTAAGTTTGGGTAAAAGATGTTAAGCTTAGTTTGGGCAACACTGATTTTTGAATTGCCCAAGGGGCATTTAGGTGGATTCAAGTCTGGGAAAGAAGTTTATTGAAGCAGGTATGAGATGATGGCATTCATCCTCACTTTTATTTTTTTAAGGGGAGAAATGATTCCTTGTTAAATGGTAAAACTTTGCTTCTAACTAGAGTGTTGATAAAACCAGGAATAATAGAGATATCCTAATACATGGGCTTGTCCAAATTCTTCATTCCTTTTCTGCCTCACTCTTATACTGTTAGTTCAAATGACCTGACAGTTTTCTACTTTCAGAATGGTCTCTAGTCATGTCCCTTAGAACCAACCAATGATCCTGTTCGGAGTAAGAAAGAGTCTTTAGTAACCAGAGCTCTAGGTGATTTTGAATGCAGATGAGTAGTTCTTACTGGGTAGATAGGAATTCAGATCAGTAGACTATGACTTTAGGTTTCTGAATATCATACAAGAAACAAAAGTCCTCGGTTCTATTAGAAAACTCCTGGGACCTACACACTTCTGCACCAGTACTTGCTATTCTAACAAAGCATTGCCTTTTACATTAGTATTGGGTCATATGTCATTTGCTGGTGACCACAGTTGGAACTGAAAAGTGACTGCATAAATCCTGCCAGTTGTAAGTGTTGTCATAAAAGGTGCTGGTCTCTACTTCATCTGTAGTGGTTTCAGAACATTCTATTCCTATTGCTTCTTTCATGACTCATGGCTCCACTAATAAAAGAAAGCCAGAGGAAAAAATAGAGGTTTCTACCTAAAACCTTTCTTCTGGTCTTCCCATTTGTATTACTTTCTAATCCCTTTTGTTCCTTTTGCTGTCTAGAAAATTCACTTCAAAAATGATTTTTTAGAAAACCTCTCAGTAGTCATGACGTTCCCCACCCCTCCCTTGGCAATTGCTTTTCCTCAATTTAATCATTAGCATGTTCTTCTAATGTTTTGTTTTCATTTTGATGTTTTGTCAGCCTGCCTAAAATGAACTTTGTAAACTTCACCTCCAACCCTAGAAATAGCATAATTCAACTGTATTATGATAAATTGACCTACCGAATGTTAGCAGATGAGACTTCAGTGCTCATTTTTGTAATCTTATTTATAGCTGGCCTGAGAGCCGGTAAAAGGGACAACTCCCACTGTTTATACAAACAAAGACTTCATTATCTTTCCACACCTTCCCACCGTTCCATGAGTTGCAAGATTTTTTTAACCAAAGGTATTGTATTTATTAAGTGATATTTTCTTTTTCCGTTTTTGTTAACCAAGGGCCTGTAGCTGGGTCTGAAATCGAAACATATGCTTCAGATAGTAGTATCAACATTAAGTTTGATTTTTCAGATGGTTGATGTTTGTTAACCTGTGTGCCTTTAATATGAATAGACAATTTCATTAACATTTTTTAAAAATGAAAATAATGTCAAGTCCCCGTTCCATTCTCTTTTTCTCACCTCCTCCAACCCCCCTCAGTTACAGATTTGGTGGATCCCTTGTGGTCAAAGGATCTCAAGCTGAGGCTGTGATCTACACCTTGGGAGTTTGTAGTTTTATTAGCAAGTTTTTTTTTTAGTGGAGAAAAATACTTAAAAATATTCACTAAAATGAATTTTTATTAAGACAAATATCACCTCTCTGCCCCATTTGTGAGAGAACATAATAGGTAATTCTTTTTGATGCCATTCTTAGTCCTCTAATACCAGATGTCTAGTTCTGGGGGCCCAAGCTCCTGAATCATCACCTTTATTTTACCTGAATTACTAAAAGGCCTTCCCTGTTCCTTTCCCCCCAGCTCTATTAGTTTTTCTTCTCTGTATTGGCCTGTGTCTTACTACTTTCTATTTCTATAATTGGGAGCCCTGTAAGGGCAAGGGTGTCTCTCATTCATCTCTGTGTTCAGTGTGCCTAGAACAGTGCCTGGCACAGATGAGTGAAAGCCAGGCAGCCTCCTTAGGAATGTTTTCTGGGTGCTGGGCTCTGTCCTGAATACTTAACATGGATTCCATTTTAATCCTTTTAATGCCCACAGCAGCTTCAAGAGGAAGTACATTACTGTTAACTCTTCCCTTTCTAAAGATGGGGAGCATATTTTTAAATGACTTGGTTAAAGTCATACCACTTTGTGTTTGTTTACTGACTATTTTTATCTCTTTCCTTTGGCTCTTAGGATGAAAAAGTAAAACAATTCAAAGACAAAAAATACAGAGTAACAAGAGAAATAAAAAGTCTGGAAAATAAGTAAATGGAATAAATGGCTCCTTGAATAGTCATGTGGTCTCAGTGGAGGATCATTTGCCCTTTCTAAAACTTTGCCCCTTATTTATACTGCTGTTCTTCTCCAGTTTAAATGCTTCAGATTATGTCATTTAGCTTTGCAAACTACTTGGCATAGAATTGCATTTCTAAGTTTGTCAAACTTTAATCATTTCCATGCTCAGAAATTATTTGAGCCCTAACTGGAAACAGTGGAAATAGAGTGTGTGTGTGTGTGTGTGTGTGTGTGTGTGTGTATGTATGTATGTATATTTATGTTGTTTTTCTTTTTTACTCTTCTAATCATGCATCGCTTCCTAACAAGCAGGGTGTGTTAGTTTGCTTGGGCAAATGATCCTGAAGAGAACATTTCTAAATAATTGGACTTCTTGTTGCTGTTCAGGTTAATATTTAACAGAAAAAGAAAATTTTCTTTAACAAAATACAAATTTGGGATGATTATTAGTTGATATTTATATTATTTGTTACATTTTTAAAACATTAGTTTTATATAATTGCACTGTCAGATATTATCTCCAGTTAAACAGCATAGAGAAAAAGTAAAAAACTAAACTAGTTTATCCACCAAGTATGAGATGGTAGAAGAAATAATGTAACCAAACTCATTTTATGAAAATTGTTTTTGTAGGATTTTTATGGAAAGATATGAATTTATTGTATCTCAAATACATATGTATTAATTGTTAGGTTTGGTTATAGTAGTAGCATTAGACATTGTCAATATTTTAACAACAGAATTTAGTTTTTACTTTAACTACCCTGATTTTTATGTTTATGCATTTTTATCATAAGCCATTTAAAATCCTCCCCTTCTCTGGGGAGGAGAGAGTCAAGTATATATTATAAACAAAAACTTGGTGAATTTCCCTCCTTTTATAATGAACATCAGTGAAAAGGTGGGTTTACTTTATAGTTAATTTCTAGCATATAACTGTTTTGTAAAATGAGGGACCATGCATTAAAGGGAGAATAATTGTAATTGCCACTTGTTCCCGGTTGGTGGCTTGAGAGCTGGGGCAAGTGACCAAAAATAGAGGTTCAAGTTGTACAAAGAGGATTTAAGTTAAACATCAACTATATAAATTTCCTTTAAAAATTATGATAAAGTACTACTAGAATTAGGGTTATAAATTCTTCTCACTGGATATTTAAAGAACATGTGCAGCTAACCACCATCACTCAGATTGGTTGAGTTTGATCCAGAATCCAGAGGGGGTGGCCCTCTGGATTCCAAGATCAAAGTAATGTGTGTCAATGATTGGAGTGGAGTCCTGAGCCAGCTTGCTGTCGTGGGGCAGTAGGTCAGATAATTCATGCATCTGACAAGCAATGCCAGGCACACCTCTTAGGGACATTGCAGAGCCAAGGGTTTGGACTGAATGATCCTTAGGTCACTTTCATTCTCATTTATATAAATGTTTTAATTTTAGAAGATTTTTCCCTCTTATTCACTAATTTCCATGGAGCATCCTTAGTAAAATTATTGTACATACCGAAAAATCACAGTGTGTGTAACTGTTGGGTATACTACCTCTTTGTTTAGTTTGGACCAAGGAAAAGATATTAACAAGTTTTAATTCTCTTGGAAGATATCATGGAACCTACATTATTTTGGGTGTTTAAGCTTAAATGAAAACAGCAATTGAGTGTTAACAGATGTGGTGACAAAGGCCACGTGGCCTAACCCTTCATTCTCTTCTAAGCCTTTTGTGGGCTAGAAAGCTTCTTGAATTGATCTCTTGTTATATGAATGTTTATATACTAATCATGTCTATAGTTTCTGGAATGAATGAATGGTTTGTGATGCCCTTCCTAAATGGATTCATCCTTTCATCATCATCTAATGCTAGAGTTGGGAGGGTCCTCAGATGTCAACCAGTCCAGCCTTACAATCAGTACAGGAATGCTTTATGCAGAACATTAGACAGATGATTGCCCAGCTTTTACTGGAATACTTACAGTGATAGGAAACTTATTATCTTTTCCAGTGTTTTAACAGCTTTATTAAGTAGCTCTTGCTCTTTTTAAGCCAGAGTATGCCTCCTGCTTACTTACACCTCCGGTCCTAGTCCTGTCCTTTAAAGTGATACATAACCAGTCTTTCTCCTCATTGACAGCCCAGGAATATTTCTCTCCTCTCTGAGCTTTAATTTTCTTATTTATAAAATGACCATGAATTACATGATCTGGTTATCTCACCAGGATTGAGGCAAAGAACAACCGAGATAATTATGTCCTTAGGCAAAATCCTTTTCACGTCTCAGATTTTTAAAATCTTAGTTTTATCTCTGGTCTGTAATGTAATGCGAAAAACAGCAGTGTGTGTCCATTGGTTTGGAAACCTTGATACATACTTTCTAGTTGATGTTCTTACCGTTAACAAATGAATTAATTCATTTCTTCATTGAACATTTATTGACCATTCACTGTGTGCCTGGTACTGGCTTGGGTCTTGAGTGAATATAAAAGCAGTGAACAAGGCAGATACCTTCCCTGCCTTATTGAGGCTTCAGTTTTCTTCCCTAGATCTTTTTACTTTGAGACATAAATGGCTTTCTATTGTTTAAAATAAAATAATATTATTAGTCTACTTTTAACTCCTCCTAGTGATTTTGGTTTTCTAACTTAGTCGATTATTTAACAGTATGTCTTTGATTTGCAGATATATGGAGTCTGGGAGTAATCCTTTTCATGTTGGTGTGTGGGCAGCCACCCTTTCAAGAGGCCAATGACAGTGAAACGTTGACAATGATAATGGATTGCAAATATACAGTACCATCCCATGTATCTAAAGAGTGTAAAGAGTAAGTAAAATTTTAAACAGTATGTGGGTATCTGGGTTCATTTTAATTTTTGAACTTAATATATCTGCTCTTGTTAAGTTTGTTTTGTGCAGTTAACCCCAGAATTTGATTTGAAATTTAATATTCAAATATAGAATGTATTAGCCTATTTCTTAAATATGCCAATTTTTAAGAAACCCATTATACACCTCTTCAGCCCCCAGGAGTGGTGGTTACTCTCACTTGAAAGGAAGACATTACCATGAGAACTACTTTTCTCTTTTTGCATCAGCAAAAAGCAAGACCACTTGAAATTATTTTAAGTTCTAGAGAAGAGTTAGGACATTTTCTTCCCTGAAATAGACCATCAATATACCATTTTAGGATTTACATAGCATGTCTCATAATTTTATTCACACAGTTGAGTAAGAGCTTCCCTAGTTGAATAAGAGCTCTCTTTTGGTTTATGTGACTATGGGAAGCCAGGAGCCAAAAGTACACTCAGACTGGTTATTTGGAATTTAAAGCACTATGTACTACTAGGATATGTGTGGTGAGAAATACTGTAATGGAATAAAAGAACTGTTGGAAGTTCAATATTTCACTGACATTATGGGTGATAGTTTTAGATAAGCTCAGCTGAGATTATAGCTACTACTTAAAGACGTTTCTCCAATCAGCTGGTAAGAAGGATATTTGATACCTTGAGGAATCTTTCCTCTAAGTGGACCCCATCTTAGGCCATGTGGTAGATGGTTAAGAGCTTACGTATTCAAACTCTCTGGAGTCAAATATTGGCTTTTCTGTTTACTAGTGATGTGAGAATGGTAGGACCTACCTTATAGGGTAATTGTGAAAACTAAATGAATTGATGTATATAAAGCTCTTAGCTCAGTCCTTAGCACATAGGAAGCATGTGATATGAATATTGATGATGATGATCTTTATGCCCTTACTATTATTATTCTCTACCCCAGGAAGCAAGGCTGCTGTTGTGTGCATGTTAGATGTTTGTAAATCAAGGAGTATCCCCACAACCCCTACTGCAAAACTAAAACAGATTAACTTATTTTTATATTGACATACGTCATTCAAAAGAATGTATAAAATGTGTATGTAGTAAAACTAATACCTGTGTATTCATTTTCCAGCTTAAGAAATAGAACAGTTCTAATATCTTAGAAGCCTTCTCTGTGTCTCCCTCCCAGAGGGATGATATTTAATAATCATAGGACCATTCAGTTTTTTACTTTTTCCTGTGTCAGTTTGCTAAGTTGTGTTTTTTAAGGAACTTGTCCATTTTATCTAAACTTTCAAATTTATTAGTCTCAAGTATTTATAATATCCTCTTATTATATTTTCAAAGTGTATAGATCAGGCAGGATGTTGCCCTTTTTCATTCCAATATTGACAATTTTACCTTCTCTAATTTTTATCTTGATGAGTCTTGCGTGAGGTTTGTTCATTTTATTAGTCTTTTTCAAAGAACTACCTTTTGTCTTTATTAATTTACTGTTGTATTTTTTGTTTTATACTATTAATACTCTTTTCTCTTGTCTATATTATTTCCTTCTACCTTCTTAATGGGCTAATTTCTTTTGTTATTTTTTTTTCTTGTGTTGGATACTTAGCTCACAAATTTTCCTTTTCTAACGTAATAGTTAAGGCTATAAATTGCCTCCTAGTACCATTTCAGCTGCATCCCACTGGTTTTGACTTATAGTCCTTTTGTTATTATTCAGTTCTGAGTATTTTCTAGTTTTCGTTGGTTTGTTTGACCCATGAGTTTTAGAGGGATATTTTAAATTTCCAAATGTATGGTTTTTCTAATTAGTTTTTTGTTATTCGTTTCTAACTTAATTGCATTGTGGTCCAAGAATATAGTCTATATGGTACTAGTTCTTTCTCAAATTGTTAAGGCTTCCTTATGGCCTAGCATGAAGTCAGTTTTTGTAAATAATCCTCTTGTTCTGGAAAATATATATTTTTAAATTGTTGGGGTCAGAGTTCTGTATAAATCCTTAAGATCAAGCTTGTTAATTATGTTGTTCAAAATTACACCTTTCCTAAGTTTTTTGACTGCTTAATCTGTCACTGAGATATTCTTTCACTGTGATGATGGATTTATTCTTTTATTCTTGGAGGTCTGTCAGTTTTTGCTTTGCGTGTTTTGAGGCAATGTTATTAGGTACGAACAAGTTGAAAACTATTCTATCTTTCTGGTGAATTGAACCTTTGTATCACTATTTATCTCTAGTAATGCTTTTTACCTTAAAGTCAATCTGTGTTATTTAGTTTGCCATTCTTTTACTTTAAACTTTTCATCATCTTGGTTTTAAATACATCTTTTTTTTTTTTTTTTTTGTGAGGAAGACCGACCCTGAGCTAACATCCGTCACCAATCCTCCTCTTTTTGCTGAGGAAGACGGGCCCTGAGCTAACATCCGTGCCCCTCTTCCTCCACTTTATATGGGACGCCGCCACGGCGTGGCTGACAGGCAGTGCGTCCGCGGGCGCCCGGGATCCGAACCCGCGAACCCCGGGCTGCCAAGCGCGGACTAAACCGCTGCGCCACCGGGCGGCCCCTTAAATACATCTTTTTTAACAGCTGGAAGCTGGGTTTTTTTTTAATCCCATCTGAGCATTTTTGTCTTATTTGGAGAGTTTATTCCATTTATATTTATTGTGTTCACTGATAGATGTAGATGTATTTATGCCATCATTTCATGTGCTTTTTATTTGTCCTACTTTTTCATTTTTTTTTTAATCCGGTCCTCCTTTGGGATTGGTGGAGGTTTTTCTTTTTCCCTTATTTGACTTTTCCCCTTAATTAGCTTGGAAGTTATAGTCAGTTACTGTGGTGATTTCCCCATTTATCTTAACACACACATGCATGTTTGTATGTTTAATAAAATCTGTAGTTAATCATTATCTTCATTCTCTTCCCAAACAACACAAAATCCTTAAAATGCTTTATCATTTAATATTTTAGTAATCTTTTTTAACTCCATAAATTAGACAGTATTACCATTCTATATAGTAAAAATTGTTTAGAATTATTCAGATGTTTGATAAGAACTTAATTTATCCTTCTAGTTGGTTCTCAACTTTCTCAGTTTTTATTTGAAAATGTCTTTATGTCACATATGCTCTTGAAAGACAGTTTCATTGAGTGTAGAATTCTAAGTTGACAGTTATTATCCCTCAGGTCATTGCAGATATTATTCCACTATCATCTGACATCTCTTGTTGCTCTTGAGAAGTCAGTGTCCATCTTGTTGTTCTTACATAGGTGATCTGTCTTTTCCCTCAGGCTGCTTTAAGAGCTTCTATTTATTCTGCTTAGTATATATTAGGCTTCCAGTTCAGGATTTGTGTTCTTTGATGAATTGGAAAATTCTCAGCCATTGTCTTTTCAAATACAGTTTCTTCCCCATTTTCTCATTCCCATCTGGAACTCTGATTAGATGTATGTTAGGTATTATCACTGTCCTCCTTGTCTTCTAATCTCTCTCATATTTTCTGTCTCTTAGTCCACCAATACAGGGTTATTTCCTTGACTCTATTTTCCACTTCATTAAATCTCTTTACGTCTAATTTTTGAAATTTGTCCATTGATTTTTTTTTTTTTTTTTACTTACAATTATTGTTTTTCACTTTTAGAAGCCCTAAAGTCTTTTTAAAGTCTTTTGTTCCCTCATGGTATTTTCAAGCTGCTGCTTCATGACTTTAGCACAGTTACATTTTGTGTCTGAAAATTTCAGTATTTGAAGACTTTGCATTCTGATTTTGCTGTCATGTTTTTCAGTTCTTGCTAATGGCACCTTGTTTCCTTTGTATTTTTTGACTGTGAGGTCATATTCCTTGTAATATTATGTGGGGAGTTCTTTTAATTTACATTCCTACAAGAAAGGGTCTGCATTTACTTCTCTACTGGTTCCCCAGGAGTACAGCAGCCTGAAACCACTTTAAATGAACTTCTTCACTATGTGTACCACACAGATGTCATTAATTTAGACCACAAACTTGTGTGAGGACCAGTTTGTAGTTAGAAGTTCTTAGAAGAAATTCCCTGCCCTACCTCCTGAGGCAGGCAAGTTTCCTTTTTGACATCTTAGCAATAGATTTGTTTCTCATTGCTCATTTGCCTTCACACTGAAGCTGGGGTCCCAGCTCTTTGCAAGGGCTCTAGTTGTACTCCCCACCTTCAGTAGGCCCTACATGTTCTATTCTGTTCCACGCACTCAGAGTAGTCTTCAGAACTGAAGCAGAAACAGGGCAAAGGCCCGCTTTGTCATTCGCCTCCTCAGAGTCCTGCTTTTACTCCATTTTTACCTGCTGAGTATTCCTTATTTATTTATTTATTATTTTGCCAATACAATGCCTTTAAACAAAATATATGTCTAAAAAGATATGGCATTTTGGTTGTTTTCATCAGGAGGGTCATTCATTCTTCCTGAAACAGAAGCTGGCTCGTGTATTCTATTCTGTAGGTCATTGCTGATCATTGTATCTGGTTCTGGTATGCTACTAAGTCACAATTAATTCAAGGACAGTTGTTGATACCTAGAGTTAATTCTAGATGATAGGAAACTATATTTGTGTGTTTGGCTTATTAGTATATCTGGTGGTTTTATTTTTTATTTTATGAATCTGATAGCACTAAATTTTCTTTATTCCCATCTGCCCCATCACTACCACTAGTGAACCCAATGAAATTGATGATATAAGTATAGGAAACTATTTTGGTTAATAAAATAATCCACCATTACTAATCCCTGCCAGCAGTTTGCTTTAACAATCGACTTACCTTCCTTTCCAGCCTGATCACACGGATGCTACAGAGAGATCCCAAGAGAAGGGCCTCTTTAGAAGAGATTGAAAACCATCCTTGGCTTCAGGGAGTGGACCCTTCACCAGCCACAAAGTATAACATCCCCCTTGTGTCATACAAAAACCTCTCGGAAGAGGAGCACAACAGCATTATTCAGCGCATGGTGCTCGGAGACATAGCGGATCGAGACGCCATTGTAGAGTATGTCAGCCTCATCAGTACAGGGGCCACGGGTTTAGGATTCTTGGAATGGGCTTTCTTCTTAACTTGTCAGGGCCTGTGGACACTGTGTAATGGATAGAGTTCCCAATTGGCAGGGGGTATGTCATTTATCTCTAGAGTTCTTGGCCCAGTGCCTGGCTCATAGGTTTTGTTATTTTTTTGTTTTTATTTTTGTACTAGTGAAGAAGTAAACCATCTTTGGGTGGTGTCAGTGAATCCTGTGGCCTTTCTCCCTCTTTACAGGAGTGCATTGGGATAGTCTGTTATGTATCCCAGTACATGCCTTGTCCATAGCCGTACCTTCTTCATTACTGTGTCTCCCTCTGGTTCCCACAGTGAGCAGGGAGAATGGGACAGCACCACAAGTCCTCTAAATCAGGGGTTGGCATATGGCCAGTCACACATTTTTGTAAGTCAAGGTTTAGTGGACCCCAGCCACGCCCATTTGTTCACATATTGTTCATGGATGCATTGGGCCACAGTATCAGAGGAGTTGTGAGAGAGACCATACGGCCCACAAAGCTGAAAATATTTACTGTCTGGTCCTTTAGAGCCCTTCGTGCAGCAACCTGGAGTCCACAAGATACACAAGTTGTTAATCAAGTCCTTTAAAACCAAAGCCAGTTTTTAATAACCTAAGAAATTTGGAGTCAAGGATAATACAAAGATGCAGTTACTTTAATGATGATTCATTTCTATAACAGTTCCTGTCCGTAAAAAGATGAAGCATTTCCACAAATGAAAAGTCTAAAGTTATTTAACTTGTTGAATGAAACAGTTGGGCACGATGGAAGGAGGATATACTCTGAGGGGGCAAAAAAGGGGTTCCCATCGGGAGAGCCACTCTGGTATGCTGAGTGGTCTGACCCAGTTACCTGACCTTGGGGAAGAGGAGGCTGCAGGCTGGATTTAGAGACCTCTGCAGCAGGTCAGACTGTCACATGCAACACCCAGGGAGTCAGACCAGAAGGGCGGTGTCTGAAGAAAGGACATATATCTTTAGGGTGTTTTTAGTACACTGGAAAGAAAGATTTATAAAAATAAACCCATGTTCATAATTTTGGTTTAAGTACAAATTTCTACAGGTTTCTAAGAGCATTACGAGTTTTCACAGATTGATCCACAGCTGCTTAAATGACCTAAACAAGCAGCGAAGAGCAGGACACTTGCTGTTCCTACCAAGGACACTCACTTTAGGAATGTGTAGAAAATGTTTTTTGAGTGGAGAAAGGGCTATTTGTGTCTCCCTGAATTGGCTTAATGTTCTTAGCTTAAATAAATAAATACATGCAGTTGCGTCATTTAGAACGATTTAATTCATGTCAGTTCAACTATAAATACAAAAGGAGGGGCAATTTAAATGGTTCAGGTGATTCCCTGTGCCTGCCTGCTGGTGAGCACGTGCTGTTCCCCCTGCTAGTCTCAGGTCTTGCCTGCTGCTCACATGACGAGCAGCTCCTCGTTCTGAGGGTGAGTCCTGAGTTCAAAGACACACGTGTGGTGGTCGCCTGAACACAAGCCAGCGGCTTTATCCAGTGCTCAGCTGAAGGAACCACTCTAGGAGGTCATTCTGATCCCTGCATTTCACTTTGGGTCTTTGGAATCTCTCACCTCAGCCTGCCCTGCCCCACTGTACATTTTGTGAAAAGTGATCCCTGTATTGCTTCTTTCCCAAGTGTTCATTGTGCATTTTCACTAACTATGGAAAGTTCCTGAAAAGCATAATTACGTATGCCCTGTGGATCCTTTGCAGCACTCTCCTGCCATGTCCCCTGACAGGCCAGCTACAGGGGAGCAGGCAAGGCCACATGCCCGCAGCCCTCTCCAGCACAGGGCCTGGCCAGACTAAGTACTCAGAGAGCATTACTCTTGAAATGGATGAATGAATACATAGATTTTAGTCAAAGAAAGGCTAATGACATGTTCTCAGTTACATTAATAATTCATTAATGTCTAAAATGCCAGTAAAAACAGAGTGTAAAAATGAAAACTTTTCCTAATTTTTCTGATTGATACCAGTGTTTCAATGCACACACATAGAACTCACTTCATACTTCTAATGGAAGCAAGTAAGCCAGTTTAATGAAAACACTTTGACATACAGATTAAATTTTTGGATAATGTGTACATTCTTGGTAGCTTCATTCCCTATTCTTATGCATCTGAAACTGACATTTAGTTCAGCTACCATCAGCATTTTGCATTTTTCTTACTAATTGAACATTTTTATTCAGTTTTTTTTTGCATTTCAAGAGTCATCGAAATAACCACTAGTTTTTTTTCTTGTTTTTGTATTTTTCTTATTTTAAAGATTTTGGGTCATTGGATTTCATTTGCTTGTACTTAAAAAAAAAATCAGTTCTGCTTGTAAAAAATAAACCTGCTGGTGTGGCTTATATTTGCTCTCCCTTATTTTTCTCAGAGCCCTGGAAACCAACAGGTATAACCACATCACAGCCACTTACTTCTTGCTTGCTGAAAGGATCCTGAGGGAAAAGCAAGAGAAAGAAATACAAACCAGATCAGCGAGCCCCAGCAATATCAAGGCCCAGTTTAGGTGAGAAAAATATCTTCACTGATTTTAGTAAGTTAACGTTTTGAAATAGTGAACTTTTTTTTTTAATGCTTCCTTACTCTGTGGGGCGAGAGTACGAACAGTGACGACAGCCTCATTAGAGAGGCCACATGTGGGCTCTCCACATGCATGGGGTCTTGGTTCCTTTGTCACCAAGGATGCCTTCCTCTTCTGGGCTCAGTGGGGAGAGGGCCTGCGGCCAATGGCCTGGCCAGGAAAACATGTTTGGAGAAGCAGCCTCAAGCCAGAGTGTCTGTCAGCTATTTTCCTTAAACTCTTCCAGATCTGACATGTATAAATGTGTTATTTTCTTTAATTTTTCATTCCAGGAACAAGGCTTAATTTTTCCCTCAGTTATTTGAAATAACTTTTAAAAACATATAGGACATTTCTGTGCCACAATCTTATCTCAGGATTTCAGAGATTTGACATATCAGCTAGTTGATTTATTAGCTGCTTGACCTTGGGAGGTCACTTAACCTCTCTTATGACTCAGCTTCCTGATCTGTGAAATGGGAGTAATAATACTGTTTCCCTCCTGGGGTTGTGGTGAGGGATAAATGAATTAATATATGTAAAGTACTTGGAACTGGGCTCCTGACTTTGCTGTCATTGTTATGAATATTGCACCACCATATGGTCTTTGGTAAAGTAGCGAGTGTGCTTGTCCCTCTTCTTTTCTTCCCCTTCACCTTTCCACCCCTCCCTTCCCTCCCTCCCTCTTCCTCCCCTTCCTCCCTCTTCTCCTCACCCACCTCCCCACTTCTCTTTGTCTTCTGCCATATTACCTTTCCATTTAAAATCAAAGCATGGGAAGGGTTATTTTTTTATGTCATCATTACGAAATTTATTTAGAATTTATCTTTATTCAGATAAAGTAATCCATGGAATTGTAGTGATTCAAAACCAGAAGGATGTTCCTGATTCTGAATAATTCTCTGCTTGTACATCCAACTAGATATGAATATATGTGTGTGAATATGTAATAATAATTTTTTAAAAGAGTAAGAAAATCATCTGATTTTAAATCACTAGCAGTCAGCTTGCCATCTATAGGTTTGGGTGGAGTGATAGAGAAAAGAGAAGAAAACATTCCCAGGTGGCCAAAGACTAAAGACTGAGAAGTCTAGTTTAAGTGGAGAATGAATTTAGTGACTTCATCTATACCCTGGATGCATTCTTCTGTAATGAAAACCAGGCACTCTGTCTGGTGTCTGCTTGGAGGAAGACTGGGCCCCCAGGCAGCGAGGGGACTCTTGGGTATGAGACAAACCAGGAGAGTGACACTGAGAGGTTTGGGTCAGCCTCATCCTGACCCCAGCCCTCAGGAAGAGCAGCCTCAGGGCAGAGTCAACTCATGTGAACGAGTCTGGAGCCACCTCAGCCTTTTGGGGAAGTGAATATTTGGATTTGAGATGCTTTCTGTTCAGTGAAACAGATCAGAACTCAATCTAAAGTTGATCAGATATGTAAATGAGTTAAATTGGTTTTACTTTGTTATAGAAATTACAGAGCCAACAGTGGCTATAAGGAAATATCACAGCCTTCTGCGCAGTTTTCTTTTAACTCTCCCGGGGATTCTGGATTGGAGATGCTGTGAGAGCCTCTCCTCCTCCTGGGGCCCACGGCCCATGGCCCACAGGCAGGTGGTGGGTGACTACTTACTTGCCTTCTCTTTATTGTCACAGTGGCTTTGTTGTCAGAATGTTGGACCTGACTTCGTTCAGTTGCTGGGTTTGCCTTGGGGTCAGAGTGACCTGGGATATAGAAACCTGGACCGAGTCAGGAGACTGGTGTTTAAACCAGTGAAGAGAGTGGTGGGGGCAGGGGCAGGCAGTCAAGCCAGGGAGAGCCAGCCACAGACAGCGGATACTTCCTTTGGCCCTGCCAGTGTGGGATGGAAACCTGCCGTGGTCTGTTAGAAGAGGCCTTGTGAAGTCCTCCAGGGAGCTGACCTCAGCACGGGAGGGGCTCGGTGCCCGCTCCTCTCAGAAGCTAGGAAGTGGGAGAACCACTGAGGCCTGACTGCAGAGGTCCCATCTATTCAACAAGCCATCGTTCAGAGGGCTTCAGAGGTTGCAGAGGGAAGCCACTGCCCTGGGGGTTTAGTAACCAGAGGACCCAACCTAGATGTCACTGTCTTTAAACCTGTGTGACCTTGGGCAGGTTACTTACCCTCTCTGTGTTTTGATTTCTTCATCTGTAAAGGGGGGGTAATAATAGCACCTACCTCCTGGAACTGTGGTGGGATTAAATGAATTAATCCCTGTCAGGCTCTCACAACAGGGTCGGCTCTAGCTAGCAAGTACTTGATCGGTGTGAACTGTGCTGTCGGTGTGATTCATTTACAATTCTTATTAGCAGTCTTCTTCCTTAAGATAAGCCATGATTTTCTCCCAGTGTTGTCACTATAAAGATTACATATTTAGTCTAGCACAGCGTTGGGCTCAGATACGTTCTCAATAAATGTGAGCTATTTAACAATTTGATTTACTGATATAAATAATAAGAGCCATTGGTTCAGAAGTGGCTGATGGAGTGACCACTGTAGCTGTAGCGTTTACCCATCTTGTCTCTGGGGGTGGGTTCTGAGAGTGGTTTCGACTTTCTTTTCAGTTGGGGTGGGGAGGGGAGGAGAGAAGAACCTCCATCACATCTGTGCCGCGCCTCATCCTCGAGAGGACTGGCTGCTGCTCTGGTGGGTCAGACAGGCTGTCAGCACGTTCCCTCCCACAGGGCGTCCGCAGTGACTGCCCGGCTGAGCTTCTGAGTGGCTGCTCTTTCAAGAACAGCCTGAAAGGAAGGTTGTATGCAGCTCTCCAGGGCCACGAAGGCTCACCGGAAGTTTGTACAGTTGTGTTGGTGGAGGACAGACAACTTGTCCAGGGACACTGCTTGCCCTCAGACACACTGCACACTCAGCTTTTATAAACTACCAAGCAGTGACCAGCAAATGGACCCACTCCATCCTTGAGGGAGAGGATGTTGAGGGAAAGCTCTGAGTTGAGGGAAAGATGTTTGTTATAAATTCCTGTGAGTTTTTTAAAGCTCTAGATTAAATTGGGTTTTATTTCTAGGATAACATAATTGATGTGAAATGAAAATGTCATAGTGTGGAAGTGGCTGTTTTAAATGTCTCTGGCATCTACTATTTCCCTGGGCAGAGAGGACAGTTCAGAATACCAAGTTGTTTATTGAAAACAGGCTAGAGACTTCATTTTCAAAAGTCTTTTTCTTTGGCTACCAAGCAGTGTTGTTGTTACTTGGGTGACTTCAGATTGGGGAATAAAATCAAAGTTTAAATATTAGTGGATTTTGCTATCCAGTACTCCTGTGTAAGCACTTAAAAATATACTTATTTATATTTAGCTTAGTGCCTTTTTTAATTGGTGAAGAAGCGATTTATATATGCCAGTATACATTGATTTTTCTCTCCAGTATTCTCATATTTAAACCCATTAAACTATTTCCATTTATTCTTGGAAATACCAAACTTTTACTCCATTCTGTAATATCTGGAGGTCTGGAAATTTCAGGTGAATTTTACTAGCAACAATATACCTTTAAAGGTTGTGATCTAAGACCCAGAGAAACAAAACGTGTGGTGTTCAAGTTTTGCTCTGGCAATAACAAGCTTATGCTTTTTTAAAAAAGTTTTTCTTGTGGTATATAACTTTCGTATAGAAAAGGTGGAGCAGCTCTTTGCCCCCTTTTCTGACAGTTGTGATGAAGTTTTCGTTTGGCCGGTAAGCCACAGACTGAACCACGTATCAAAACCACATTTGCCCTTCTGGTGTCCTTGCTGGTGTTTACAGGATGTTGAACGGGTTTGCAAGGCTGCTGTTTCTTTTTCTTTTTAACTCTGTGGATTTTGTCCACAGTAGGTACGTATAATCTCCCTTAGTGAAGTCTTCGTGTTATTACATGGCTTTTCTTTTTCCAATCTGTTACATAGGCAGTCATGGCCAACCAAAATTGATGTACCCCAGGACCTTGAGGATGACCTCACGGCCACTCCTTTGTCCCATGCAACTGTTCCTCAGTCTCCTGCTCGGGCTGCTGACAGTGTCCTCAATGGCCACAGGAGCAAAGGCCTGTGTGACTCAGCTAAGAAAGACGACCTCCCCGAGTTGGCTGGACCAGCACTCTCCACGGTGCCCCCCGCAAGCTTGAAACCCACGGCCAGTGGGCGAAAGTGTCTGTTCCGGGTAGAAGAAGATGAAGAGGAAGATGAGGAGGACAAGAAACCCATGTCCCTGTCAACACAAGTGGTTTTGCGCCGGAAGCCGTCTGTGACCAACCGCCTGACATCCAGGAAGAGTGCTCCTGTCCTCAACCAGATCTTTGAGGAAGGGGAATCTGACGATGAGTTCGACATGGATGAGAATCTGCCTCCCAAGCTGAGCAGGTTAAAGATGAACATTGCCTCTCCGGGTACAGTTCACAAACGCTACCACCGGAGGAAAAGTCAGGGCCGCGGCTCCAGCTGCAGTAGCTCGGAGACCAGTGATGATGATTCTGAAAGCCGACGGCGGCTTGATAAAGATAGCGGCTTCACCTACTCCTGGCATCGCCGGGATAGCAGCGAGGGGCCCCCTGGCAGTGAGGGGGACGGCGGGGGCCAGAGCAAGCCGAGCAATGGCAGCGGAGGGGCGGACAAGGCCAGCCCCAGTGAGAACAATGCCGGCGGGGGCAGTCCCGCCGGCGGCTCGGGGGGCAACCCCACCAACACGTCAGGCACCACGCGCCGCTGCGCCGGCCCCGGCAACTCCATGCAGCTGGCCTCGCGCAGTGCCGGGGAGCTCGTGGAGAGCCTCAAACTCATGAGCCTCTGTCTCAGCTCCCAGCTGCACGGGAGCACCAAGTACATTATTGATCCACAGAATGGCTTGTCGTTTTCCAGTGTGAAAGTCCAGGAGAAATCCACGTGGAAAATGTGCATCACCTCCACGGGGAACGCGGGGCAGGCCCCTGCGGTGGGCGGCATAAAGTTTTTCTCTGACCACGTGGCGGACACCACCACTGAACTAGAACGGATAAAGAGCAAGAACCTGAAAAATAATGTGCTACAGCTACCTCTGTGTGAAAAGACCATCTCTGTGAACATCCAGCGGAACCCTAAGGAGGGGCTGCTGTGTGCCTCCAGCCAGGCCAGCTGCTGCCACGTCATTTGACTGCGGCCCAGCCTGGCCGCTGGCAGCTTCCTGCTCAGAGCAGTGAAGACCGGCTCACTTCACTGTTCCTTTTTCTGTTTTACTATTTTAAAGCGGGCAATTATTTATTACTTTTTCGTTTGTTCGCCTGACGATGTGACAATGCATGGTCTTTGTGCATGCTGCTAGACACTACTTTTCTTTTCCAGCCGAAAAGTCTATTGTGTAATTTTTACATTTATAATTTTAGTGTGGATGAACAGGATTAAATTAAAATGTATATTTGGAACCCAATATAGATGGAGCACTTAGAAATTTGATGTTCTGCACTTAACCGAGAGAAAGAAAAAATGCTTTTGTTTCCTTGTAAAAACCTAAATTCCTGTCCTGACCTTCTGTGATACGGAAGCTCCGTGCTCTGAGGCACACTCAGTGGTGTCTGAGACGGAACCAAAGCAATAACGCTGCGATGCTGACAGGCTGGAGCCCGCGAGCACGCGCCCTGCCTTCCGAGGCCTGTGCAGAGCGGAGTACAGCGAGTGTCTGCACTGAGAACCTTGAAACCATGAGTTCACCATGCCCACACCTGTGTGTCTTACGCTATAGTGTGAAAAAAAGTTTGGCCTCTTAAAATTTAACTGAGAAAGATCTTCTTGTTTTGTAATAGGTGAGACAAAGTACTTAGATTTATAAGGCAGCTTCCCCAGTAGTGGTAAATTACAAACAGACAATCTTATTTTGTAATGTGATGAAGTGAACTGATGATGTCTTAACTCTACTTATAGAGTGCATGTCTGTCTAACAGAACACAAAGACGCTCGGTGTAAATTCCTTCCTGGAGGGCACACCCCAGGGTTTCCTTTAAAACCATGTAAATAGAAGAAACTATAGGGCCTAATATGGAAGCAGAGGTGCACACAGAGGTTGGCAAAGTCAAAATCCCATAAATAAAAAAAGAAAAATGGGACTTGATTTTTAGGAGTTTGGTAATTAGGTTGTCTTTTTTGTTATTTCCATTCCTTTACATTCTTTAACTCAGCTATGAAAATTGGCTGATCAAAAATTACACTTAAAAGGGTAAATTTTACACATACAGCAAACAAAAATGCACAAAGCCTGCTTTGTTTTTTTTTTTTTGCTGGAAGTTTTTCCCTTTGCCTTCCTGCCAAAACAATAATCAAAGAACCCTTGCTTTAAACTATTCCTGTACAAAGACTACTTTTGACCAGATAATCATCTTTCATGGTATTTTATCTTGTAGGACACATATATATTGCATATTGCTAATTTTGGAAGGGGCCAGATGCTACTTTTTCATGCTGTGCCCTGGGGGTCTTAAAAGCAGTGCTTAGTGACATTGGTGATAGGATGTGGCTTGGCCCCGGGGCCTTCCCACGCTCAGCAGCCTCCCGTCAAGTGACGGTCACCTAGTCCGTAGAGTGGGCAGAGCACCAAAGGATGGCATTCCATTGGTCACGGTTTCTCCAAGTATACACTGGCTCTGCTATGTTAGGATTCATATATTTTACTCAGAACTCTGAATTTCACAGTATACTTACTAAACTAAGTAAAGATGACTTAAAATACTTATTTTACTTTCTAGATCTAGCCTAGATATGTTTTAAGCTACAGCTCTAGTTCATTGTGATATTTATAATTGAAAGCTACGAGAATAGATGTGTGGGTGAAGCCATAGAACATATTTGCTTGAAATTCTTGAGCAGGGATCTTATAAAGGGCCAGAAATAAGATGTGTGGTTCACATAGATAGTGAGCAGAACATCTGTATTAAACGTAGGAGAGAAGTTGATAAAGGGCATTGGCAATAAATTCTTTGTTGCAGCTGTTTTCCAAGTAATGTAAATACTTTTTTCTGTGATGATGTATAGCCTTGGAATGGCACCTTTTAACTAACTCATATGTGTTTGGTTTCCAATGGTTTTTTATATTCAGATGTATATATGGTGCTCACTTTAGGATCAGCAGTGTTGACCATTTATGCTGCATAGCTGTATTATAGCCTTATTAGTTGTGTGTGGTTGGTTGACCCTCTGGGTATACAAATGTTAGTCTGAGTGGCGTCTTACATATTTGTTCGTAAGTGAATGATTGTGCATGTGTTGTATGTCATGGTATGTCGTCACATAAAAGGGAGGGAGCGAATAACCATTACATTAAGATAATATTGGACCAAACTACTTACTTGCTCTAAACAGTTTCCTGTACCCCTTAACCTGTCTTCAGAAGTTGCATAGAGTTACAGTAGTGTGTAAATTAAATATTGTGGAAAAACAATTAGTCTTGTATTTGTGTGTGTGTGTGTGTATATATATGTCTGTGTATATATATATATATAAAAATATAAAATTATGTACTTCTGGCAATTCTGTCTGTATTTAAAGACGTGACAATCTTAACACCAATTTTAAGAATAGCCGTGAGACTAAATCAAATTAAAGATATCCCTACCAAGTAAGAATTAATGTGTGTTAAGAGGGTACAGAATTATCAGCTAATTTGGTCGGTTGCTTCCACTGCTGGTTGATTTTCCTCACTGTATAAACATTGACAGGTATGTGACAAATGGGAAAAAAAATCCAAATAATAAAGTGGCATATTGGTGTTCAGCAATATAAACTGTGTCTCATGTTCGGTTTTTTCTCATGAATGCAGCTTTGTATAGTCCCAGCTGGGCATAGACCCAACTTTCCACATGCTGTGCACCTGCACTGCCAGATGTGACTGAAAAAACACCATCATGACTCCTGCTTTAAGCTCATGACCACAAGTCTCAGGTGGGCCTCAGGACTGCCCATTAATTACACATTATTTCCCCAGTTCAACCACTTTCCTCACTCGGCTGGTCACCATACTCCCTAATAATTGAATAAATAGAAGCAATTAGAACTGCTACAAGCTCTCACTTCTACCTTCCTACCTTGGTGTGCGTCCACACGCCCTGCCCTTCCCGCGGTAGTGTGGGTCCAAGGTCAATTTCTTCACTTACACCTTGAGACTTTATAGGTGTGAGGCAGCCATGAGGACTTGACGTCACTCTCTTCTTTCTCTTGCATCATCAATCTTTGCTTTCCTACTAGATTATTCCTAACAGCAAACAAACACGACTTTATTCCCCTATCTTAAAAAAGTTTTTGTCATCCTCTCTCTAGCTGTTGCCACATTCCCCTCTTCCTCTTCTCTACTCTCTTCTTGAACCCTTCCAGTCAGGCTCTTGCTCTTATCACCCCACCAAAACTGCTTTGCTCAGGGTTAGCAATGACCTCCATGTGCTAAATGCAGTGGTCAATTTTTAAAAACAGCTTGGAGATATAATCCATGTACCACACAATTTACCAATTTAAGATGTACAATTCAATGGGTTTTAGTATATTCTCAGAGTTGTGCAACCATTATCATAAACCCAAAGAGAAATTTTGTACCCATTAGCACATTTTCCCTTTCCCCTCAACTCACCAGCCCAGCCTCAGCCCCAGGCAACCACTAATCCAGGGGTCAGTTTCAATTCCATGTTAGCATTTGATCAGTTGATCACTCTTCCTTGTAAACTTCCCATTGTTCAGGACCCCACTTCTACTTTGCTGCTCCTTAGTCCGCTAGCTCCTCATTCTCCAATCTCTAAACTTGGAATACCCCAAGATTCAATTCTGGATCCCTTGTCTATTTGTACTTAGTCTCTTCATGATCCCATTCAGTCTAATGTCTCTGTGCTGACAGAACACAGAAATATATTTAGGCCACATCTCTTCTAGGAACACCAGATTCCAACTACCTATTTGACTTGTCTACTTGGATGTGTCTAAAAAGCACCTCAATTTTTACAAGTCCAAAACTCCTAATCTTCCCCCTCAAATCCTTCCCTCCACATCTAATAAATAGCAACACTAGACCTTCATTAGTTTTGCACAAGTCAGAAATCTTGGTGTCATCCATCACTCTTTCATCTCAAAATCCAATCCAACAGCAGATCTTATTCACTGTTCAAAAACTGACCCCTTCTCATTTGCCTCCACTGCTAATACTCTGTCCATGACACCATTATTACTCATCTGGGCAACTGTAAATGCCTCTTAGAGGGTCTTGCTGCTTTTGCCATTGTCTTTCTCGTATCTATCCATTCATCAGTGTGAGTGATCCTTTTATTTATTTTTTGCTAAGGAAGATTCGCCCTGAGCTAACATCTGCTGCCAGTCTTCCTCTATTTTGTATGTGGGTCACCAACACAACATGGCTGATGAGTGGCATAGGTCTGCGCCCGGGATCCAAACCTGCAAATGGGCTGCCAAAGCGGAATGTGCCAAACTTAACCACTAGGCCATGGAGCCAGCCCCATGAGTGATCCTTTTAAAAGCTTGATCATGTCATGTTTTGAAAGATGTTTAATTTCCAAATATTTGGAGACCACCTTAGTTTCTGTTACTAATTTCTAATTTCTGTTTTGGTCAGAAATCATGCTTTGTATAATTTAAATCTTTTTAAACTTATTGAAACTTGTCTTATGGCCCAGCTAAGGGCCTATCTTGGTGAATGTTTTCGTCAGTGCTTGAAAATTGCTATTGTTGGTAAAGTGTTCTAATCACATCAATTAGTTCAAGCTGGTTGATAATGTTATTCAAGTCTTCTATATCCTTACTGATTTTCTGTCTCAATTAGGAGAGTTGAAATCCAACTATAATTGCGGGTTTGCTTATTTCTCCTTTTAGTTCTATCAACTTTACTTCATGAAATTTGAAGCTGTGTTGTTAGGTACATACATATTTAAGATTGTTAAATCCTCTTGATGAATTTATCCCTTTCATTATTATGAAATGTTCCTCTTTATCCCTGGTGAATATTTTTTGTCCTGAAATCAACTTTGTGTGATATTGATATAGCCACTCTAGCTTTCTTTGACTTATGGGAGAATATCTTTTTAACTTATGGGAGAATATCTTTTTACTTTTAACCTATCTCTGTCTTTATACTTAAAGTAGGTTTTTGTTTGTTTTTGTAGACAGCATATAGTTAGGTCTTGCTTTTTTATCCAATCTGCAAATCTTTGCCTTTTATTTGGAGTGTTTAGATCAAATACATTTAGTGTAATTATCAACATCATTGAGTTTAAATCTACCATCCTTCTAGTTGTTTCCTATTTGTTTCATCTGTTCCTTGTTTCTTTTTCCATCTTTTACTACCTTCTTTTGGTTTAACCGAGTACTTTTTATTGGCTTATTGGCTGTGCCACTTTTATTTTTTAGTGGTTGCTGTAGGGATTGTGTGTGTGTGTGTGTGTATATATATATATATATATATGAGATATATATATATATATATATATATCATATATATATACATGAATAGGCAGGGCACCCCCAGGATGGCGGGCAGCTGGGCAGATCCTGGAAGGCAGTCGTTCCTACCATGCTCTTGGTCTCCCCATCTTTATTCAGCTGATTCCATCTGCATAGGACAAACCCTGTGGTGCTAGTTTTCGGCCTTGTGTTCTGAGGTTGGGAGAGGTAGAGGTCACTTTAAGTGGCTCTTCAGTCTCCATTAGGATGGAGACATATTTGGTTTCCATTCTTCCAGCCAGACAGCTATGTACAGGGAGGCATGTACCCGCGTCTACACCGTTGAGTTGCCCTCTGGTTAACTACTTAGCACTCTGCAATCGTTTTCCTGGTATTAAGCAAGCACTTTAATGTGATGATTTGGCTGCAAGCTCTTCACACCTCAGGCTGGTCGTGCAGGCCTGTGCCTGTTGAAGACTTGTGGGGGGGAGTTGTTTTGCTCCACCCACGAGGGTCAGCAGACCTGGACTTACCCAGCTCTGCCCCTTCTGCATCCTCCTGCCTGGGTCCTGGCACTGTCAGGTGTAAAGAGGAGATGACAACCGGTAGGTGGAAGGAGCCATGCAATCTGAAGAAGTTCACCAGCACTATAACAGGTCCTGAGAGGAGGCCATGATTTCTGTGAGCCACGTGTCACCGGTGTGATCGGTGCCACAAGCTCAAGGGAAAATGCCCTCATACCTCTTTTACTTTTTTTAGTTAATCACATGAGGCCCACATACCAGTCAGCAGGAAGTCCCATGTCCCCTCTCTCCTGAGTGGTGGTGACTCCTCCTCTGCACTGCCCAAATATCCCGGGGGCTTACAAACGGTGGGGGGAGATGCCAGTCATCCAATGCCAGGCATCGAGGGAACTGGAAAGTCTCTTTGGGCCTGCACCCTGTTGCTCATCTGCCCTGGGTCCTGTTCAGGCCTAGGGGTGCTTGTCCAGGGGGTGGGGAGGTCCTTGTTGCTCCAGATCCCTGACAGACCTTGGAGGCCCCCACCTGGCACCATGATGACAAAGGAGCAGGGAAGGAGACTGGCTCTGCAGGGCCTTGAGCATCAGCTACTTCTGGAGAGAAACCAGCAAGGCCTCTACCCCACTGTAGTTCTCAAACTTCAGTGTGCAACAGCAGCCACTGGAGGCGTCCTCAAAGATGTGGACTCCTGGGCAAAACTGCCAAGACCCTGTTCTTCAGGCCTCGGCTGGTGGGACCGGGGCACCCGCCCTGAACAAGGTCCAGGTGATTCTCTCGCCAGGGTCTGCGGCCACACTCTGAGGAGTCTGAGGCCCAGCAGCTGAGCCTGGCCTACAGCCGTGTGCCCTGATCCTGGCCTCACTGACCACCTGGTGCAGGCCTCGGCTGGGGCCCTTGGCTCGCTCACAAGAGCTCCTAACTTTGACTCTTAGAAAGTTGGGATGAGCAGCGTCCCCTACACCCTTCCCAGGTGCCAACTTTTGGATCAACGAGAAGACCACAAACGGGTCTCTTGACAAGACCAGGAGAAGCATCTTCCCTCCTCTGAAGGGGCTGTGGTCCCTCTCGTGGTTGGGATGAGAGGGTGCTCCCAAGCTGAAGGGAGACTTCTGAGGGCACAGGTGCCCTGGCAGAGGCTGTCTTTCCCCCAGGCTCTGGTGGCTTCCTGGAGTGCTGGTGGCTCCAACTTCTGTCAGGTCCCCTTCTCTTCAAGCCACCCTGGGGTGGGGCGTGGCGGGCATGGAGGGAAGCCTGGAGCCTGCCAGCCTCTTCAGACTTGGCTGACCAGGGACAAGTTCACCAGGGCCCCTGTTAGCTGCTGTTTGCTGAGGCCCAGTGCCGGGTGCTGTCCTCGCAGGGCCACGGGCTTCTTAAAACAACTCTGCAAAGAAGAATCTGGACGCCGGGGCTCTCGTTCTGTGGCCTTGGGCCTTCTTCCTCATGTTGCTGGAAGAAGGGCAGGAGCTGCAGGGCTCAGGGCTGAGGAGAGAGCATGGGCAGAAGGCTTCGTGCCAGCTGTGGGCACCATCCCAGCAGATGTGGGCATATGTGGGCTGTGGAGAGTGGGCCACTCTGCTGGGTGAACTTGGGGAAGTTGCTGGAACTCCGTGTGCCTCAGTTTCCTCATCTATAAAATAGGGATGATATGAGGGAAGTGAGGCCCACGGGTATATCAAGGAGGGCAGTGGGCTCCTGGCCTCCAGCTTCACTGTAGGGCTGGGTGTCCCTAACCATTGATTCTTCTTTCCTCCCATAGGCCACTAAGATAAAGATTTGTTCTCGAATCTGAGCTTTTGAGCTGCTGGTGGTGTGTGTGACCACCAGGAGGGAGAGAAGGGTCCACTGCCTGATCCCATGCCCCCACCCCGAGGCTGCAGCCCCAGCAGCTGGGCTCTGCCAGCACAGGCTCAGGCCTGACCAGCTCAGGCTCTGGGGTCTCTGTGAGCCTCTGGCATGGGGACTTTCGTGCTCAAGAGGGGGCACCTGTGTGGGACGTGACAGCCCAGGCCCTTGCCCAAGGGGGTGCGTGCCTGATAAATGTCAGCAGCACAGAACTAAATGTCATGGCTGGTTGTTTGAGAGGAGAGAGCTGGGCTGAGAAGTGACTCGGCCTGGGGCCAAGGCCCAGTGTCAACTTGTGGACTTGGTGACAGTTTGTATCTCATGCCTTGAGGGAGGTGAGTTAGGGGTGAGTGTGACAGTCAGGGGACACACCTGACCTAGGGCTGCCTACACAGTGAGGCAAAAAGCGGGGCACGCGTTCTGACCCTGCCCAGCAACCTCAGGTGTGCAGGCCTCCTAGCAACTTGGAGAAGCAGCCCTTCCCCAGAGTTTCCCACCCAGCGAGGCCTTGTCTGCGGCTGAGCAGGTCTCCTGGGCCCCTTCCCAGCAGGGCCGGCAGGATGGGGCATCACCCTTAGGGCTTGGGGCTCTCCCTGGTGGCCAAGGCTCTTTTCCCAGGCCCTGCCCACAGGCAGCTCTCCCCTGTCCTCTCTAAAGCCATTTGGTGACTGGGCTTGGAGTCCAAAGACCCAGGTTCACCACAGTGTGGGCAAGTCCTCTGCCTGTCTAGCCTCACACCGTCCTCTGAGAAATGAGGGGTAGGACTCACGTGAGGCTCAGAAGCCCCTTCCAGCTGTTCTCTGCCTGACCCATCGGGAGATGCTGCTGTCAGTCTCCCTTGGTGTTATTTCTTTATGCACCTTCTCTTAAGTGGACTGGGCCTGTGCCTCTGGAGTCCAGGTCTGTTCAAGGCAGGCGGGGGCCTCCAGCTCTTGTCAACTCTGTGCGAGAAGGTGGGCTAGGAACAATGAAAGAGGGATTTCACCCAGCCGGGGTCCTCGGGGGTGTCCAGGAGAACTGGGGAGTAGAACAGGGGACATCCTCTTGGGTGTGGGTCACCATGGGGACCAGAGGCAGCAGAGCTGGAGTAGGGTGGGGATCACAAGGACCCCATGGCTAGCAGGGCAGTGGCGTGGGTTGGCTCTGAGGGTTGAGGTGAGGCCAGAGGAAAAGAACAACAGGCTGAGTCAGTGGGCAGAAGAGTTGGGGGAGAATGAAGTGACGCGCAGGGAGAGGCTGGGGCGAATCGGGCCAAGTGGAGACAAGGACCAAATGGATTGAGGGGAGCTCCCTCTTTCTGTGTGTGAGGCCAATGTGCGCAATTCAACTGAGATGATAAGGGATACAAAATGTGGAGCAGTGAAGGACGTCTTGGTGCCTTGCACCCCTGCTACTGAGCACCTCCCACGAGCTAGGCGCCACCTACTCTGAGAGCTGGACACGAAGAGGAACTCCAAGGGCCTAGAAGACCTTATCCCCTTCCTGCCAACCTCCTTCTTGACACAGTCTAACTGTTCCCACGTCTGTCCTCCCCCTCCCTGTGGCCCAAGAGCTGGCCCCAGTGGAGCTGGGTCCTGTGCATCCAGGCTGACCCCAGGGGTCCCATTTTCCCTGTGCATGACTGGCTTAGTCCTGGTTAAGTGGTGTGGTTCTGCCCAGTTAGACTGAGGAAGGACAGAGAGGCTTCTGGGAAAGACAGTCACAGGCGCAGGGAACCCTGGGTCTGCGCTGGCACCTGACAGGTGAGGAGGGCCACCTGCAGAGAGGCTGCCAGCTCAGAGGCAGCTGTGAGCCTCCAGGCGGGAAGATGAGCTGATGGGGTTCACACCTGGAACACAACACCTTACCCCCCCAAAGCCGGACTCTGGGGGAGACTAAGAGTTGAGTTCAACATCCCCGTCTGAACTTTCTCCTTCCCCCACAAACACAGGTGCCCAAGCTGGGATTGTGAGGAAGCTCTTGGGGGCTCAGGACTCACGAATATAGTGGTGGCTACCACTCACTGTTGTTTTAAAACATGAGCATGTTCTAGAAAGTATTCATCAAGCATCAAACAACCACTGAATAATTGTGCCATGGACTGCCTTAGACCAAGTAGGGACAGGGCAAAGCCAACCCAAAGATGTCCATGCTGGCAAACACGGTGGTCTGGCAGGACCAAGTGAACAACCAAGAATGGCAGACAGCAGAGTCGGGGCTTCCAAAAGCACGCAATGCTTGAATGGGCCGATGAGGCCACAGCCATTTTGGTGAAGGAGGGAATCCAGGTGCTGGGCCCCTGAGCAAGGGAGTCTAGAATCTAAAGGACCTCAGCCCCTCCCTGCCCTTCCCCATCTTCTCCAGATGGGCTGAGGCACCTGCAGCTTTCTGAGTGGAAGGGCCCCATGGGTCTGTGGTGCCCTGGCTTTAAGGGATGTGGGCCCTGGTGGGGAGGGGCTGGCCATTTCATGAGGCAGAGTTTGAGCAGCTGTCAGGAAAAGGAAGCCAGGCCCTTCTCTCGCAGAGTGGTCCTCACAGCTAGACCACAGTCAGGTGAGCAGCCCAGGCTCCAGTCACCACCCTTGTGCCTGGAGGGCTGTAACCCAGTGGGCCAGGCTATTGGTCCACATGGGCTATTGTGCCTGTGAAAGAAGTGCAGCCCCATGGGCACAGCTAGGGAGATGGACAGCATCCCTGGGTAAGGACAGGCCCTTCCCAGGTGTGAGCCCGCACCAGGGTGCCAGGTGTGGCAGCTGGCCCTCGATCTTGAGCTGTGTGCATGAAAGCAGTAGCTCTTGCTGGGCACCCTTGGGGCAGGCTCCAGCAGCAGCAGAACCTCCCCAAAACTGCCTGGGCTTCGGCTACAAGCTTTGGACGTGGCCCACAGGTACCCAGCCTCAAGCCAAGCCCCATCCTCAGCTCCCCACCTCACGGCTCCACTTTTAATGACCTGATCCAGGGCTCAGAACAGAGCAGGCCATCTCAGTCCACATATGGGAAGTAGGAGTCAGAGAGGTGCGTGTTGCCTTTAATAGCTCAGTTACTATTGTTTTTGTTGATAAAGGATCTGTTAACATATTGCAAAATAGAACCAGGAAAGAGGTATTTAGAGTTGTCTGGGTATTGGAAACACTGCCTCTTTGTACATCCTTTACTCTTAACTGAGGTTCGGCAGGAAGCCCCCTTTGGAATGGCTCCTGTGATGACACGGTGGGCACATACCCCCGACCTGTCACCCCACCCAACAGGTCCTTGGGCCATGGTGGGGGCGGGTATGACTGTCACTGTGAGGGGGCAACATGGAGAGCTGGCAGTTCATCCATGCATGAAGCTCAAGGGGCAGCAGGGCCTCTGGAGCAGGGTCAGGCGGCTGGAGTGGTGTGTGGGGCTTTGGCAGAAACCCAGAAGGAGCAGGGCGGGAGAGAGGGACTGCCAAGAGCCGGGTCCTGGTGGCCCTCTTCACCAGCCCTGAACTGGGACACTGCAGAGAGAGGAGGGTGCCTGCCACGTGGGAGTTGCTTCATTTGGCCAAGCTTTGGGTCTGGGTTCAGGAGCCACAACGCTGCTCTGGGTACCCCCTGCCTGCACTCAGGGCAGCTCGCGCTCAGGTTGCCTTCTCCTTCTTGCCTTCCCTCGATTCCTCCTTCAGGTTCTCGGCCACGAGCTTCATTTGCTGTTGAGAGAACACAGGACACTGCGTGAGCCACCCAAGCTAAGTGGTGGCACCTCAGTGGTGGCACAGGCTCCTGCCTCTATGGGAGACCCTGGGCAACGCCATGTGTTCCTTTCACTCCATCAAAGCACACTTTGAACCCTGAGGAGCCGTGATCCTCCAGCGCTGCCTGAGACTTCCTGGAAGTCCAGAGGTGGCTTCTGACCCTGATGAGGTGGGAAAAAGTAGATGTGGGTGGAAATGCAACGTTGTATTGTGTGAGCCCAGCTCAGCAGGGATTTTAAAGACACTGAATGAGAAGCAGCTGGCATCTCCTCCTCCCCGGACATCCAGGATAAGGAGGAGGGGGGAAAGACAGAGTAGTGGGTCTGGAGCACTGACTTGGGGCCAGTCCTTGCTCTGCCTCTGTAAAATGAGCAAACCTGGCAATTTGACCTCTCTAAGCCTCAGTTTCTACATCAGCACAGTGGGAGCGATGGTGCACATTTTGCAGGGTGGCTGTGGGGATTACTGTACATGAAGTCCCTGGCTCAGAGCAGATACTCCGAAACAGCAGACATTTTTACCAGCCCTCTGTCCCTACAGCCATAGGAACGCCCCCACCCCCATCTAGTGCCACAGGGGGCATCCTATGAGGTCTCCCTGAGGGCGAGGCAAAGAGAGAGCTCCAGTCTGCCAGGCTCAGAGGGAAGGAGCCTGCACTCAAGGATCGCGGCACCGCGGGGGAGGAAGTCCTGCTGCTCTGAGTCCTGGGGCCCTGGCCCCGTGGGTCCCAGCCCCTCCATCCTGTGGGTGCTGGGACACACGACTGCAGCTCTGCCCTATCTGTTGGAATTTGGCTTAAAACACACACAGATTTTTGATAACAGCTATTTACTTATGGGAAAAACACAACTCTGAGCACAAACACTGCTGGTGCCCTGAGTATGTGGTTGCCCTTCTCAGGAGCCCCAAGTGCCACCTGGGGCCGGACGCAAGGCCACGCTCCCTCTGGCTTTCAGGGAGAGGAGTCCCTTTCACAGACTATCAGTCAAAAGCCTCTGTCTTCTGTTTCAATCCAATTTCCCCTCTTAAGGATCCTTCAGATCTGTGTATCTCCGGAGACCCTCCTTCACTCCAGACAGTTCTCATCTTTTCTGAGCCTGGTCTGTCTCCCATGGGGCAGAGATGGGCTCCTGGAGGCTGACCCCTCTCCATTTGGGTTAGGGAGGGGAGTGCCTGGCCCTTGTTCTCCACATGGAAGCAGGTTTTAGGGGATGGCTTTTGATGGGGGAGGGTGCTGGGTGAAGTCATGGTGACCAGTTTGTGGGTGGGGGCAGGCTCTTCCTGCAGGGGACGAAGTATTTCTGCAGGTCCAGACCAGGGGGTGGGCACCGGAGTTGGCGCTGGCCCAAGGACATGCTTGTCCAAATGACCCACAGTACAATGTCTGTGTGACCTTCAGCCTGCCAGGGCGGTGGGGGCGGTGTGGTTTAGTTCACACGCTGGAGAAGCAGAACTGCCGTGCCAGGTGTGAGTCTCCCTGCAAGTCAGGTTTTTCATCTGCCACCTTTTCCATTACTGACGCTGCTGGTCCTCTCACAAGCCCACTTTGCCTGCTAACTAACTACTGATGTAAAATACCCCCATACAGGAAAAATATTTCAGCCCAGATTCATTGCAGGCTTTTCCAGCTGGTGTCATTTAATACTTACGAGACCTTTTTAAATGTCTTTGTTTGAGAGCGAGAGAATATGAATCTATTTCCTGATTTGGCAAGCAACCATAAGAAATTAGAGGCTAAATAAATTTAAACAAGAACCATAATGAGGATAAAACATTCCCTAGCAGGTCACAGAATCTTCCAGCCATGCTTCCCTGGCATTCCACACGGCGAGGAAAATCAAAATGGGTTTTGATCAAATGGGTTTTGATCCAAAGGAGCCTTTGAGGCTCCCTGAGAGGTGCAAATTGCTCCCCCATTTATGTGTGTGGCTGAGGCTGGGAGCCCCTGGCGCCAGGCGAGGACTGCAGGGGTGTCCGCAGATCTCCCGGGAGGGGCCCCCTGCTCCTCAGCGGCCAGCAGAGAGCTTGTCTGATGGGCCTTCTCCCCTGGACAACCCAGCATGAAGTGACTTTTGTCTAACTTTTTGGAAATGCCCCTTCTCTCAGGCCCAAAGTTGGGGGCTTCACCCAGGCAGGGGAAGGGACTCAGAACCCACCCAGCTGGGCTTTTCCCCACCTGCAGTGACTTCCCAGCTCAGGGCAGCTCTTAAGAGCCTGGGCATGTCCGGGAGGTCACGGGGTCATCTGCACTGAACTGCACTGCTGGTAGCAAAGGAAGGAACGATGGCCAGGGACCCCACAATCCTCCCGTGCTTCAGGCCAGCAGTGGGAGCAGTTGGCACAGGAGCACCTGACTCCACTTCTGCTTCTCCTTCTCCTGTCCTAGAGCAAGGCTTTTTTTTTTGAGGAAGATTCGCCCTGAGCTAACATCTGTGCCAACCTTCCTCTATTTTGTATGTGGGTCACCACTACAGCATGGCCACCAACAAGTGGTGTAGGTCTGCGCCCGGGAACCAAACCCGGGCCACTGAAGTGGAGCACACCAAACTTAAACCACTAGGCCATGGGGCCGGCCCCAAGCAAGGCTTCTTTTGAAGCCAACGAGTGATCAGGCCCCACAGTCTGGTGGACTGGCCCAAACCCACCTCCAGTGATCAGTCCCTCAGGGCTTGATCAGCCTCATGGAGCTTCGTGATCCCCAAAGTAAATGTGGTGGGAAGGCTTGTGCTCCTGTGGCCTTCACCAGCGCAGTGATAAGCCTCTGCAGGCCGTGCAGGGAGCTGCGGCTCGGCTTGATTCCCTGCGTCTCCTGCACTCCCTGGCTGGACACGCTGAGCAGATGGCAAGACCAGAACTTAAAACCTGGAGCTAAAGCCCAAAGAACCCAAGCAGTGTAGAGGAGCCGAGCTGCAATAGCCCGTTTGTCCAAGATGAAGAGTTAAGTTGGTTTTGAGGTCAGTGAGTGACATCCAAACCTTTCCCGTACAAACAGGCAGGGCTTTGTTGTCCTGCCTGAAAGAGAGCTGGAAGCCATCTGGCCTTGAGATGGCTTCTCTTGGGTAAACCAACTGGTCTGCTGCTCATGGGTCTGAATCCCTTCAGCTTGTACCAGAACTGCCTCCCCACTGCACCCGCCTCCGGTGAAGAGGAGCAAGGGAGGGTGGGTGCTGAGCCGCGGCCCAGGGGAAACGGTGAGCATTGGTAGAATTAACTCCAGAAGCACAGGGTTTCTGATCAGAAGGAGCTCTGACAATCATTTGGTCCAGAGGCCACATAAGAATCCTGACACCTTGTTAAGTGCAGACTCTAGGCCCCTCCTCGAGATGCTAACTTGCTGGTCTATAGTGGATCCCACGACTCTCTGAATTCTTAACAAGCCCTGGAAGTTTCTCCGTGGACCACCCTAAACTTGAGAGTCTCTGATTTGTTGTCTGCTATCTTTCACAAATAAGCAAGCTGGAGTCACAGGGGATGATGGCACAACCCCTCCCCTCCCCTGCCCCCCCCCCCCCAGGCTGCCTCTTGTGGCTCAGCTCTTTGGCTTCTTTGTTTTAGCTTCCCTGCCTGGGGGCTGGGGTGGGAGGGAGCAACATTTCCACTTTAAGCCAATAAATCTGGCTTCTCAAGTTAAAACCATAATAAAAATATAAGCAGGATAATAGTGCTGCCTTCTTTCCTACAAAAAGAATCCGAATGAAGAGAAATAGATCCAACTCATGACTCATTACAACACTCATCCTCCAAATTACTCTTTAAAAAGCACAGACTGATTTTTTGCATCATTATTAGTAATGATGACAATAGGAACCTAATCACTAAGTGTGTTAGCTAAATGCACAGCTTAACCTGAGAAAGGATGCATAACTGGATCCCCTTTTCCCTGTGGGGAAGTACAGAAACGTTTTCTGAGACCTGCAAATGCTTCCCATGGACCTGAGATGGCCAGGGTGGATCCCACAGACCTTGGAGGGCCCCTGCCCTCTCAGTCTTGTAGCGGAGACTCTCCCTGGCTGACCCCACAATCAGCTTCGGGATCCTTCTATTCAGTGCTCAGGAAATCACACCCAGTTGATCACATTATTGCTCAATTTGTAATCTGTTAGCAACTACTCCATTGTTCCTTCCCCCCAAAAGTAACAATGACCTACAGAAGGACTCTATCTGGGCAGCTCTTGGCTGAAGGACAGAAAGAGCCTGTGCATTCATCTCTTCCTGTTTTCTGGAGGCCTCACAGCCCTGTGCTGGCTCTCTAAGTGAAGAGCTCAGTGGCTGGGCTGCTGGCCTCAGGCGCCGGGTTGTCCTAGGGCAGCAGCTCATACAGGAACTGGGTTCTCAGGCCAGTCGAGTTCAGCAATGGCACGTGGGGCACCTGGCTCCCCCGAGTCCTGCCTGCCCTCAGGAAGGGAGCAGGACTGGGAGCCTCCCTCACACACCACTGTGCCCACGCTCCTTGTCCGGCTGGCAACCAAGAGCCAGGTCTTCTCTATCCTTCTCTCTAGAGAGAGAACCCTAAGCAACCTGTTTGAGGTCAGGTAGGTAGAGTCAGGGCAAAATTAAGCATGAGTCTGGCCATTCAAGGGAAAAAGGAAAGTAAAGAATGGGCCTTTTGAAGTACCATAGTTTCACAAAGACTATTTTTATTTGTTAGATCTAGAGGAAAGTTTACTTCAAACAAGCAGTATTCTGAACATATTTTAACAAAACAAATAAAAAGTCCAGATCTGCCTGGGGCCTGGCAAGGCCATCAGGCTCTCACAGCCCCACAGCAGGGGGTGCAGGGGCAGCATCCCCTCGGGCTGTCCTGGGGGCGGTTATATCCACGACCTCTCCCTTTGGAGAGGCCAAGTCGTTGGAGTCAGGGCAAAATGAAGCAAGAGTCTAGCCAGGCCCGGCTTGGCCAATGGTGAGACGCTGGCGTCCACAAGTTCATTAACTGCATGAGCTGACCCTGGGGAGGGTAAATGTCAGTTCAACTTAAAAAATACAGTTTTTTAAATATCTAGTTCTTAAATAATCTTTTGAGCCCTGCATTCTCTGCATATTTGGGTTTCAGACCAAAATTTCCAAGAGCAGAAGTTAAAGGCACTTCAAACGTAAACTGCACAGATATTTTGAGAACAGAAATTACTTCCAATAAAGAGTGGGGGCCGGCGGAAGCCAGAGGCTTGCTCTCCACCCATCCTCAGGTTTGCACTTATTCTGAGGCTTCTGGGACACGGATTAGCTACTGCGACTCTCAAATGTGGGCTGAAAGTCACTGAATGCTAACAACAAACGACAAAGCAAAACTGATGAGCGAGTGACCCATCTCTCCGGGGTTGGGGAACATTAATAGGTGCAAAAAGCCCTCACCAGAGCTGTTTATCACCTCTGTCCTTTTACACTCCATCAGTGGGTGCTGATATTTTCTCCAAGTTATGGGCACCCTAAATGTGATCCTTTCTATATCCAAAATCCACACAAAATCACTAATAGTGTAACAAACCCTTCCCTGGGCACCCTGGGCTTCCACATGGGATGGATGCCCTCCATCTAGACTGTTTCCCACAGGCTTTGGGACACAGGCAGGTGTGTCTGGGGCACGCCCTGTGCTTCATACATGTTCCTCTGCCCCAGCTTCATATGAATCTTGGCTACGTACTTCCCCACCTCCCCATTTCCCGCATTTCTTTTTTTTTTTTTTTTTTTTTGTGGGGAAGACCAGCCCTGAGCTAACATCTGTTGCCAATCTTCCCCTTTTTGCTGAGGAAGACTGGCCCTGAGCTAACATCCGTGCCCATCTTCCTCCACTTTATATGGGACGCCACCACGGCATGGCTGACAGGCAGTGCGCGTCCGCGGGCGCCTGGGATCCGAACTCGCGAACCCCGGGCTGCCAAGCGCGGACTAAACCGCTGCGCCACCAGGCGGCCCCCCATTTCCCGCATTTCTAATTGTGGTTATACATCAAAACCTCTTTTCCTCCTGCTTTGGTGACATAACTTCTAATATCTGTTATATTCTATTACCTGTGTATAACTTAAATTAACAGCGACCAACACTTATATCATATTACATACCAGGCACTGTTCTAAACTATACGTATGTTATTAACTCATTTGCTCCTCATAACCACCCTATGAGAGACATACCATTATCATCATTTTAAAGAGGGAACTGAGGCACAGGGAGGTTGAGAAACCTGCCCAAGGTCACACAGCTCATAGGAAGTTTGAGGCCAGACCATCGGACTCTAGAGCCTGGGCTGCTAACCTGCAGGCTGCCTGGCCCTTGCCTGATGGTGCATACCAACTCTGTTCTGGTTTTGGACTATTATAACATCATCCAGCTATCCACTGGGTTCACCTGTGCTGTGAGATTCAGATTTGGATGGATTACATTTCCATCCTGTGAGGGTTTGCTGGTATTTTTTGGATTCCTGGGGAGGTTTAAATTTTGTCCTGTCCCACGTGGCTCAGATATTCTGCTTCTGATAAATCTCTAAACCAAGGAGGTCTGGCTCTAGAACGCACCACATTAACCCCTATCCTGACCTGTAAGGACAAATCTAAGCAATATTTTAAAAGTTCTTTAAAACTCCAGAAAGGAAGGTTAAGAGTTGATTTCTTTAAAAAAACCAGAAATCCTTGAGTGTGTTTTTTTTTTTTTAAGAAAAGCTTCTAAAGGGCACAAGAACAAGAAAATGTGGAAAATGTAGTGGGAAAGTTAGTTGGCAAAATAACAAGTGATTGAACAGCTAACCCAGGGAGAAGGCGGCTGGGGATGGTGAACTGCTAAGGAGCCTGCCCAATGAGGGAAAGTGTAAAGATTAGCAAACCTAAATCTGGCAATGAAGTGCAATTTACTAAACACATAAGAGGAACAGAAATATTCATAAATTATTCAGGAACAAGAAAGGCTAAGATACACGATGTCTCCTTTATTAGACGAGGAGAGAAAACTGGTAACAGATGTTGCTAAAAGGCAGCTGAACTGAATGGATGTATTTTGGAAACATCCAGACATGAGTGTGGAGAATAATAACAGTGGGCCGTGGAGTGCCTTGGGGACATCCACAAAGGGGGAGAGCAGAGCAGTGGCCTGAGGCCAGGCCTGAGTGGAAGTTGCCTTGACCCCGCCGCTCAGGGGCCTGGAATGGTGTGGCCCCACCATATAGGATTAGGTCAGAATGCAGATGGAATCTATAAAATAGAAGTGTAATTGGAAATAAAAAGAATCAATGTCCCTAAGATCAAAAGCAAGCTATGACTAAACATAAGGAAATAAGATAATATAAATATATATAAAAACTATGATCAATACTTCTGGAATGATTATCAGCTATGTGCACCATGACAACATAAGCAAGAGAGTGTGACAAAGGCAGGGTGAGGACACAGAAGATATGTCCCCAGATGGCAAGACAGAAAAGACAGATGAAGGTGACACCAATTCTGTGTGAGAAAGGAAAAAAAAAAGCATTTTGTATTTTGGCAAGTAATCATGTAAAAACAGTATGGTGATCAGTTTGCCCCCAAATCAGAGGATAAATGACTAAGTTTCTTTTAAAAATTGGCTGACTTTCTTTTTTTGGTGAGAAAGACTAGCCCTGAGCTAACATCCGCTGCCAGTCCTCCTCTTTTTGCTGAGGAAGATTGCCCCTGGGCTAACATCTATGCCCATCTTCCTCTACTTTAAACGTGGGACGCCGCCACAGCATGGCTTGATAAGCGGTGCATAGGTCCACGCCCAGGATCAGAACCTGCGGACCCTGGGCTGCCGAAGCAGAGCATGTGAACTTAACCACTATGCCACCGAGCCGGGCCCTGAGTTACTTCTTAAATAGCATCTTTCACTGAAGTAAGTAGATCTCTAGGTGTGATGTTATTTTGCAGAGTGAAATACAGGAGGAAATTCTCCACTAGGTTCTGCTACGATACGGTACGGGGCTGTTTCTCAGACGAGAGAGAGGTCACCAATCTGATCAGTTGTCATCAGCCCATGATACTGACACATCCAGTGATGTTACCAGGACATTAACCCAGTTGTTAGATGACCAACAGCATCTGGTCTGCAGGAGGCATCACTCAGGAACTATCCTACTCCTGATCTGAGTGCAGGCAACAGCCTGGGAGGAAGGGTGTGCCGGGGGCTGCAGGATTTAACTCCCTTCCTGTCCAGAAGCCCAGGGAGGGAGGCAGCATTCTTCTCTCATGGCACCAGTTTGCTGAGGTCAGGGAGCCCCAGGTGTAGCACACAAGACCCAGTAAGGTCCCTTGGGAGAGAGGTTTGTGACCAGCCAAGGCTGAGACAACGATCCGATCAACCCTCGTCTTTAATCTGTGGGTCCAGAGTTGATAGTTAGGGACATCCCAGGGCTCGGGGTTCAGCCTGGGGGACGGTGGACAGGCCAGTGGACACAGAGGGACAATGGACACCACCCACAAATGGCTGCTCCAAAGAAAACCCCCACAGGCTCCTTCAGTGAGCCTCCCATTGAAGCCTTGAGCCATGGAATATGGGGGACACGATTTCACGGTGGCATGAAAGGGAAACCCAGAGAGTTTAGAAAATAAAAGGATGAGGTTAACAGTCTACTAAATGAAATGTAGGAGACCATCCATGGCCCCCACCAGGGTTTCAAGCAAAGATTTTTTGAAAATTTAAAATAAATATTTTTCTTAAACATCCAGGGGGAATAACCTTTAATCTAAGAAAACACTGACGGTTACCACCAGGAAAGAGAAAGCAGGATGAGTGGGAATGGCTGCCATAGGGCAAGTGGCATTTCTGCCCAGGGAAGCATCCGCACCCCTTTCTGTGTGCCCGTCATGGAGGTCCGGAGCTGCGGAGGTGAGAGAAGGGCCCCTGCTCATTGCAGAGGGGGTTCCAGCTCAGAAACATCTCACCCATCAGCAAGGAGAAAAGAGATCATTGTAAACGCAGGCACAATTTCAGCTCGCAGAGAAAGCACAAGTGTTTCCCATCATCTTTAGGATCTTCCCAGGGGAGTGTTGGTTTTCCCTCCTGTCTAAACAGTGTATGGCCCTTTGATAAACACAAACATCCACATCCTCCATTAATGTCATTTAATATTTCAAAATCAACATTATGACTAAAACCAAACCAGTAATTATAATATTCACTACGATTTTTAAAACTCTATATTGCTTCCATTGCCCAAGAAATTAACATGTACCCTTGACCTCCTGGGGCGGTCCTGTCCCCTGGCCAATAAGAACTGCTACCCTGGGTGCCCATGGCTATGAGTGGAATTGCTGGCATCACTGCCCCTTCTGAAGAGCCTGGGTAAACCTGGAGCCAGGAATGGCTGATTTGATTACGCTTCATCTTCTTCTCCAAGAAAAACACCGTAAGTGCTAGGCAGGGACTCTAGCCTTCATTCACTTGACATCCCTTTCCCTCAGAACAGCTAATTCCCACCTATAAGCCTCATTAAGTAGAATTAATTACTGCTTCTCCCCTATGTCTTTCATTTCACCTTAATTTTCCATCACCTACATCCCCTCCTGGGTGAGTGGCAGCCCTGTAATCAATACTGACAGCTAACTACAGATTGATGGGAACGTCATGGAACACTCCTCACTGCTATGTCACAGGGTCTTGAGCACACTTAGGCAGCCAGTTAATATTTTCTGAAATCTAGAACTGAAATGACACAATGCTGTCCCAGTTGGTGACAACAGCCCATTGAAATCCATCCCGGGTACCCACAGCACTGAACTACCTCTGTCCAAGGGACTATCTTTCCACTACCTTTCCTCCAGGTGGAGGGGTCCAGGTTAGACATTGTAACAGGTGCAGTTAGTAATTAGTTGGATGATTTTTAAAGCTCATGACTTTTTTAATTGATTAAAAATATTACACAGGCATGAAATTCATCCCTCAAGGAGTTTCTAACTATTCTAGGAAGATGTCCTTCTCCCTCCCCCTTGCTGGGGACAAGGGGGAATAAACTGTCCCATTGCTCCCTCTGCCTTTGGAACCCAAGGAACCCTGCCTGAAGATTTGATCCTCTCCAAGAAAGTTGTGATTTCAAGAATCAGCCTGCTTCTTTGAGCCACTGAGAGTAGGAGACCTGGTCTAGAAAATTTTGTTTAAGAAAGTATCTCGGAGTTCTTCTGTTTCTGGCTGATGATCAGTCTCCTTCCTGGAGGCAATGTGAGATAAATTACTTAAAAAAAAAAGGAAGGAAGAAAGGAAGGAAAAAAAAAAAGAAAGGAAAGACAACTTGACATCTTGGAGAGTCTTCTGAGTTCTGCACAGGGGCCCCTGAGACCTGGTCTGAGAAAGCAAAACTGTTCCTCACAATAGTGGGAAAGGGGACCCTGCTGTGGGCCAGGTCTCTGCAGGTGGCTTGTCCTCATGGAAAGGTTGCTTTTCCTCAGTAGGGATTCAGGCTGCTGCATGGTCTCTGAGATTTGTGCTATTTGAAAGGCACGTGCACATGTGTACATGTGTGTGCATGTGTGTACATGGGTGCACATGTGTGTCTAGCTCAGCTGACCACAGTACGAGGTGGTGAGGACAGGCAGGGGACCATGATGGGCAGCCCCAGCTGTCCTTCACCTGCCCTGGCTGGCTCCTCCATCGCAACTCCCATGTATCTTTGTACCCTACAGGTGAGGGAAAGGGGGTCCATCCTGAAGAGAGAGCTGCCCTATGAGTAAGGGGTGGGGCTTTCATAAATGCAGGGCTGAAGACAGGGTCTCCATGGGGAGGAGACAGGGCTGACCTTGAGATAGGAAAGAAGACTAGAACTCGGAGTGCTCTGATGTGTTGTCTTCTTCACTGGACTCTAGGAACAGCCATATTTGGCATTTAGCTTTAAGGTTTGTCTTCAGCTGTAACTGCCTCTGGTTATTCCCACACCTGCAGACTTGTCTCCGGGTGCTGTGGAGAATGAAGGGGCAGAGGCAGGAAGGAGAGCGTGAGGAGAGAAGGAGGGAGCAGCACTGTCAGGAGAAGGTGGAGGTTGAGTTTCTAGATGGTGTCTAACAGCAGAGGCCCAACACGGAGCTGGGCGCAGCCTGCGGCTCAGGCTAGGTAAGGAGCAGACACAAGATCCCAGCCCCATATTCCCCCAAATATTCTAAAGAAAGATCTGCGAGAGGGGAGGCCAGCTTCTGGGGCTACATCAGATATCCCTGAACACTGTAAACACACGCATCCCAGGGGCTGCCACCTCAGGATTTTCAACAGATAGGGGGAACAGTTCACTTTCTAAGTGGATGGTGCCGCCTGTTCCCCGAGGAGCAGCTGCTCTGCTGGCACAGTCCACAGACAGCAGGACAACCCTTTCCTCCCCTGGTGTGGCGGCAGGCACCAGAGCTCCTGAGAGCAGCCTGCCCTAGCAGGAGGCCCCAGAGGCCCGTGGCCGACCTGGGGCTGGGCTTACATCCCCAAGGAGAGGCTCCCTGTGGAGATCTGACAGCATGGTTTACCCACACTCAGGGAACATCCGTGGGTTCCCAACTTCCCCTTTCTACTTACAACCCAAAATTGTATGTTAACCTTTCCTAGAGGAGCAGGGCATAATGATGCTTGTGCACACACACACACACAGAAGTGCCTGCACGAGGGCAGAGCACAGCTTCATCCGCGCGGAAGAACTGACACTTTTGCAAACGTGTACTGTAAGTCTTTGAGAACAAAGAAATTCAAGACCCTAGTGAGATCAGAACACAGAGGCTGGATGAAGAAACTGGAGTGTTCATGGCTGACTCCCCAGGTACAGCCTAATCACACCCATCGGGTTTCTCCTGAGTGTGCGTGTGCTTAGAAAGACTTGGGCTGTGGTGTATGTGTCAGTGTTAGGTGGGCTGAGTCAGGGTTTTCAGAATTGCAATGATTACAGAGTTTCACTGATATTAATTGTGGAATCAATCATGGGTTAATTGCCTAGTGAATTAAGCACGTGCCCCTCTCTGCCTTGAAGATCAGATGCTCCCAGGATGCCAAGACATAAGTGGTGTTGGGGTAAGGCTCTGGAGATGGCATGTGCAAATGCCTGGGCTTACCCCTGTTTCTGACCACATTCCAGAGGCTCTTTTGGGTTTTTTCTAAAATAATGGAAATATAATAACAGCTAATTTATTATTCTATATGTAATATCACAGGTTCACACTTTGGCCACCTAATGGAAATAGAAAAGTTCTGATTTTTCTTAGGGCCCAAATGCATGGGTGAACTTAGATGATGTTCTTGGTTCTTTAGGTGAGGCCAGTACTACCAAAGTCAGGTGTGTTATTGAAAAAAATTGTTTGTGAATTCAGAAAGAGAATAAAAGCTAGGACTAAAATGTTGTAGTTCTATCTACACACCACATTCAGAAGAGTATGCAAAATAGAAGCAGCAGGAAAACGCACTTCGTGAGACTCCTAAAATCACTGCAGAAAAGAAGCGAGTCCCGATAGCCTCTTCATTCCAACTCCACCTGGTTCTGGTCACTGTTTCTAAGTCTAAAAATGTGGCTGTATTTTATGCTTTGAGAGCAGCAATGGCTTCCTTCTCAGATCCCCTGACACACTTTTCAGAAACTGGAAAGTTCTAGAAAGATGGTGTCTAGCCCATGTGATCAGTGCTGTCTTTAGTCCGACCTTTGGAAAGGAGATCACAGTCACAGTTTAGGCTAAGCTGTAAGCCAGCACAATCCTGTTTAAGCCACATGGCTGCAGACAAAGATTTCTAACTGAAGTCATGATATCTTGAGTGTGTCAGAACTCCACCTCCTTGCTTTGCTATTTAGAAACAGGAGCTGACCCATCTAATAGGTGTCGAACTAAACATGCCTTCAAATATTTAGTTCTTCCTCTACCACTGCTGCTGTTTTCTTGTGTGAAGCCAAGAACGGCAGGGAGCATAAGAGAGAAACTATTTGCTAACGGAATCCCCTGGTAAAAGTCATACAAATATAGATGATTTTTGCCTGTTACCCTGAATGACCTGCAAGTCATTTTGTCAAGAGGAGATGAAATAAATGTTTTAGAAGCACACGGCCAGGTTTTGAAGTGATTCTGTGTCACCTAGCAAAGCCCGTAGCTAATTCACAGTTAATTTACAAGCAAAGCAATGTTGTTTTGAACAAGTCAAACAAACAAGCTTGCACCAAACAAATAATTTTGCAATTGTACCAGGTTATAGGTATATATATCTTTTGCCCTTTGAACCAAGCATTCCAGATACGTACATGGCAAAGCACATGGGTAAATGCTCTTACTTACGTATGCTTAATTAAAAGGGCATGAAAACCATTGGAAGGAAAGAGAAAAACACCCACAATGATTAATGAAATAAGCTCAGGGACAAAGGCCCATCATTCTTATTTTCAAAAAGGAACTGGCATCAGTATCAAGATTTCCTTGTGTGCTAGAAAAGCCAGTCCCTCCCCAGGCATGCACAGTGCAGCAGCCAAATGTCCTGGGCTGGGAGGAAGTGATGGCTGACCACAAGAGGAAAACATGTACTAGACGGAAATGGAACAAAACAAAACAGCGAGATGAGTCACAGCTGAAAGGCCTCAACACAATTGGAGGACAACGATTTCCTAACAAAGCCTCATCAGGTGCAAACGCCCACCGCCAATAATGATGCAGTGGAGAAAGGAGCTCTGCCAACAGTTCTCCCGTTCTTGCCCTCCAGGGAATGTTCTTCGTCCTCAGGGAAGTAGAGTCCCACTGACCCCATCTATGGTATTTAAAACCAGGCTAACTATGCTAAGTGCTGTGAAGAACTGGCAGCCCCTGAGAGCATGCAGGAGACACCTGGGCTTCTGGCCACCAGGTTGATACACCTGTACTGTACCTTGAACCCACCTCTAGGGTCTCCTTTTCCAGTACTCTCTGGCCCCCTCCCTGCCTCCTTCCCCACTGCCCTTTTGCCCGGGCCCTCGGTGCAGGGCTGCTGTGCAGGGAGCTCTGAGAAAACTGCAGCAGCCCACTCTCGGCTCTCACTCCCGACCTCCATGACCAGCACAGTGAACTAGCGGCAGGTCTCTAGTTTCAGGGTCATCCTGTTTCTGAGCCCCATGGCTTTACGTAAACCTGTGAATTACTACTGCTCGTTGAAGATACACGGCACACGTGTCACATCTTCCATGAAGCCTCCTCAGCCCGCCACAGGCAAACTGGCATACCCTACCATGTGCTCCCGCTGGGCTGTGCCCTGTGCACAAAGGACCCTGGTGTGGGAGCTGGCACTATGCTGTCTCCCTGTTGGTGTCCCCACCAGATGGTGGTGGGGCAGGAGTTGGTCACTAAGGTGAGCTCAGCCAAGGGCCTCCTGCACTGGGAATGATCAAGAGCTCTGAAATATGGCACAGAATTGTGGGTGGGCCAAAAGAGGCCTGGTGGGGAGGATTTATGCACAGTTCTGTGCTGAGACCAACTGCTTCTGCCCTTTACAGTGACCATGAACACATCCTTGGGGGTCTCCTTTTTTCTCTAGGCTTCAAAATTAGACTCCCCCTCTGCCATCAAAACCCCATTCCCTCTGAGAGGCCAATTCTACAGCTGGAGGAGAGCCAAGGGTGGTGGTTAGGGAACAAACACTATCTCATGGGATGACATCCTTTACGCAAATAAGCAAAAGTCCAAATGGCAATTTCAGATGCTCTATGCGGATAGCTTTTCAGTAAAACGAGGTGGATGCTCACGCAGCGAGTCCCAAACCTTGCTGATCAGTAATCAGAATACATGAGGATCTTTCATACATCTTTCCCGGGTTCCACTTGCAGTTCTTATTTAGCGGGTTTAGGGAAGGGTCTGAGAATTTTTTTTTCCCTCAAACTGTTAATTTTGATATTATTTCAAACTTACAGAAAAACTGCAGGCATAGTGTAAGGGAGTCTCAAATACCTTCACTCAGATTTACCAACTGTTTCAATTTTGCCCTGTTTGCTTTATCATTCTCTTTATTTTTTCTGAACCATTTGAGAGTAAGTTGCAGAAAACATGCCCCTTTGCCCCTAAACACAACAGTGTATATTTTCTAAAAACAAGGCCTTTCTCTTACATAATATAGGAGAATGTTCCCTAAAGGATTTTGAAGGATGAAGTGATAATCAGTCTCCTATTTTATCAAAATTTCCAAATTTTATCAAATTGATAAAATTCAGAAAGTATCAAAAACAGATGGGAGTCCCTAAAGTATTATCACAGAATGATAAAAACACCAACTGGTTATTCTGGGGAAAAACATATAGTGATGGATGCACGAATTCCCTTTTGTTCATGATATAAAAGTTATTTTGATGAATTGGAAATGAAAATTACCATATAAAGAAGTATTCACCTGAGCTGAGTTTGGGGATTGTGGTAGGCAGCCTCTAAATGGCTGGCCCTCAACAATCCCTGCCCTGGTATCCACTCCTTTGTGGAACCCCCTTTCCTAGAGTGTGGGACCCAGTGACTCACTTCCAGAAGGCAGCAAAAGTGATGAGATGTCACTTCTGAGATAGGGTTACAAAGAGGTTGCGGCTTCCATCTCTCACTCACCGGCTCTGATGCGAGCGGCTGCCCTGTTGTGAGCTGCCCTGTGAAGGGGCCCACGTGGTGAGCAACAGATGTCTCCTGCCAGCAGCCACGTGTGGCAGCCTGGGAGGGGACGATGCCTGCAGCCTTGGCCGACACCTTGATTACAGCCTCAAGAGGCACCTGGGTAAGCTCACTGCAGAGGAGAGAGCAAATGTTTGTTTTGGGGTGATTTGTTGTCCAGCTATAGATAATACGGGATGGTTAACACGGAACATCACAAAAACTCATTATGTTAAATTAAACCTGATTTCACGGAGTTCTGCTCAGTGGAGTAATAAAAGGCCAAGGGGTCCTGGCCAGAGAGGCAAGAGGTGGGTCACCTCTCTCTCCTCTCCTGTTTATTTAACCCCTCTCTCTCTCTCAACTAAATGTTTCCTAATGACCTTAAAAATATTTTTATTTTTAAAATACATGTGCATAGTTTAAAAGAATCAAGCACTATAAAAAAAATTGTGAAGAAAAGATTCGCTCCCACCTTTGTCCCCCAGTCCCTCATCTTGGAGGCAATTTCTTGTTACATTACCAATTTCATGATCATTCTTTCAGAAGTCTTTTTTTTTTTTTTTTTTTCCAAATACTGGTATAAAATATCTCTGGAATAGCTACCTTCTTGTTTTTAACACAAAGGGTAGCATAATATACTCTGTTCTGCATCTTGCAAACTAATTTAATAAATCTTGGAGATGGTCCCATATCAAGAATTGTAGAAAGTTCTTTTTCTTTTTTTTATTATTATTTTTTTTTTGTGGGGAAGATCAGCCCTGAGCTAACATCCGTTGCCAATCCTCCCCTTTTTGCTGAGGAAGACTGGCCCTGGGCTAACATCTGTGCTCATCTTCCTCTACTTTATATGGGACGCCACCACAGCATGGCTGACAGGCGGTGCGTCGGCGGGTGCCCGGGATCCGAACTCGCAAACCTCGGGTTGCCAAGCGCAGACTAAACTGCTGCGCCACCAGGCGGCCCCAGAAAGTTCTTTTTCTTTTGAATGGCTGCAGGAATTCTATTGTATGGGCAGGACAATTCATTTAACCCATCCCCCTAAACCAGGATATTTAGGTTAGGGGTGCACATGTGTGTATCCTTATGAACATGTGAGTACATGTGGGGGATAAATTCCTAGAATTCTTCATAGGCTATTAAACATCCTAGTTTCTCTTATTAAACAAATAAACAGAACTCTCTCCTCTACCCCTTACCCTCACTGTCTCCTCCAGTCTACATTCTAGTCTTCTCTTCCCTTTCCAGCCAAACTTGTTGACAGACTCCATCTGTCCTGGTTGTTTTCTCACCTCTTGCTCCCCAACCACTCCAAATTGGCTCCTGGCCCTATTAACCCACTGAAATAGCTCCCTTTAAGGTTCACTCCAGAGGGCCATATTGTTAAGTCCAAGGGGCATATCCTGGTCTTCATCTGATGTTTTTATAGCCGCATCTGACATTTTGCCACTCCCTCCTTCCTGACACTTCTGCCCTTGACTGTGTGACATGACAACTTACCTGGCCTTCCTGCCCTCCCTCCTCTCCATGTTCTCTGCAGGCCCATCCTCTCTTGGCTGGCCCTCAAGAGTTGGCATTCCTCAAGGATAAATTCTAGGCCCTCTCTTCTTTTCACTTTAGATCAGTGCTGTCCAATAGAACTCTCTGTGATGATGGGAATGTTTTATTAAGCACTTAAAATGTGGTTAGTATAATCGAGGAACTGAATTTTTAATCTGATTTAATTTGAACTAATTTAAATTTAAATAGCCACAGGTGGCTAGTGGCTACCACGGACAGTGCAGTACTATGTGCTCTCACTAAGAGAGATCATACACACCCGTGGCCTCAGCCACCATCTAAATGCAGAACACACACCCATCTTTATTTCCAGCCCAGATTTTCCTCTGAACTCACATAACACTCACATAACCAACGTCCACTTGACATCTTCCCTTGGATGTTACTAAATTGACAAAACTAAACTCAAGATCATCTTCTGAAGCCAGGCTATCTTCCCACTTAGTTAAGTGTACAGCACAAGAGCCTCAGAAAACCAAGTTTGGTTGACTTCATCTCCTAATCATTTCTCAAATTTGTCTACTTCTCAACATCTTGACTACTTTCACATGAATTGATCATGGAAACTGGTGAAACAACCTCCTTACTGGTCTATTTATATCTTCTCTGGCTACACCCCCCCAAACTGTCCTCTATGATGTAACTTAAATGTAAATCTAAAGATGTTCCACCCCATGCTTCAGCCCCTTCAGTGGCTTCCTGTGTTTCTGGGATAAGGGATAGTCCAACGTGCAAGATTCAATCTTGCGAACTCCTGGCCAACTTTCCATGGCCCTCCTCTCCTTCCCTCTAGCCACACTGATTTTCTTTCTGTCTCCTGCAGTTTTCATGAAGGGATTTTATCATTTCTTTTTGACTCTTTTTCCTAGTTTTCAACATCACCTTCTGTAACTCTGGGAAGCAAACAAACAAAAACCCTCCACAAACAAAAAGCCACACCATGAAGATTCCCAAAGAGCTGGCTACTGAGTGATGGATGCCATGGAAGTAAAGCCCCGCTTATTTGCTTCCCCCCTTATATGTCTCTATAAAGCCACGTCCCTTCCATATAAAAGCAGAATAGGAAGGGACTGTGCTAATCTGTCCATCTACTAGCTGGGGAGCAAAGTTGGCTTGAACATTTCCAGTCAGAGGGAAGATACCCCTCACAAAGAATACAGCCCTCCCACCCTCATTCTGGTCAACTTTGATGATTAGAAAGGTCTTCTTTATATTTTGCCCAATCTGTCCCATTATTCCTTCTGGCCAGTGGTCCTAGATCCCCCTTCTGGAGTCATAACAAAAATGACCACAGTGAGAGCAACTCCCATTTACTCTGCCAGCACTGTGCTAACTTATTAACTCTACGAGCTGGATATTATCTCCAGTTTGCAACACAAGAATCTAAAACTTATAGAGAGAATAATTTGCCCTTAGTATCATTCTGATTGCTCCTGAATTCCTCCAAGTCTTTACTGAAATGCAGTGCCTAGAATTTAACATGATACTCCCGTCCTTGCCACACCAAGTGTGGTCCAAGGAGCAGCAGCATCCACTTTACCTGGGAGCCTGTCTTAATGCAGAATCTAGGGCTGCACCCTGGACCTGCTCAATCAGAATTTGCATTTTAGCAAGATCCCAGGGGATTCATGGGCACTTTAAAGTTTGAGAGACACTACTCTCAGTGTGCCCAAAATACAGCTGGAACATTCAATAAATTAATTCATTAGACCAACAAACAGTCATAAATAGCTACTATTCGTGTCAGGCATTGTGCAGACATGAGGGATCCTCCAAGCCCCTTAAAATAAGAGCTTGGTCCAGCAGCGAGATGTGGAGGGCTGAGGCGCCGCTAAGTGCTAGGGGGAGATTGGTGGAGAAACAAGGTAGCAGCAGTCGATTCTACTTGGGGCCAGGGGTCAGGAAAGGCTGGACAAGCTAGCACTTGACCAAGTATTAATTAAGGGAAGGTGTCTGCTGAGCTGTCACTGAGAGAGGCTTGCTGAGCAGTGATATTGTAACGCCAAAGAACGAAGGTGGTAGAGAAATCCAGAGAAAGAGATTGGGCAGAAGTGGCCAGTGCTGGGCCCAGGAGGCCTCGGGGTCGCGCCCCTTTGTTCTGCACATTACTCTATTCCTGCAGCCTCTGGTTACATAAGCTTCTTTGGCAGCCTCGATTCTAGCTCATTTGAACTTGCAGCCAAGGAGACAGCCCTGATTTTTTCACATGTACTTGGTTTGGTCAGATTTTTTTGCCTGTACTTTTGTGATTGATCTTTTAAAAAAATAAATTGCAAGATCTTCAGTTTATCCTGATTAAATTTTAACTCGTCCTTTTTCGCCTTCATCGTCGAAGCCTGTCATGATCTTTTTAAATTTCTTCATCTGGTGCATTTCACCACCTTTTCTTTCCATTTTCGTTTTATGTAGCATTTTCCTGACACTCAGAGCTTCTTGCAAACTTTAATCTATCAGGACAAGGTACAGTCCCGTCTATTGCTACTCAGTGCCTTCCCTCCCCACCTGGTCTCTACTTCCTCCTTACTATAAGAGCTCATCTTTCACTCTAGAAGTTGAAAATGCCAGATGCTTTCTAAGTCTCCCCAGTAGTTAGGGCATGAACTAGTAACTAAATCCCGGCCAGTGGGGCTTGAAAGTAAGTCTGCCTGGGAACTTTTGGGCAAGGTTTTCTTCTCTAATGTATGAAGACTCTGAAGGGAAGCTACCTTTTTCGCCCCCTTGCCTTTGGACATACGTGTGAAGATATGATGCCTGGAGCTGTGGCATCCATCTTGTGGCCATGATGAAAGCCAACATACTGAGGATGGCTGCATGGGAAAATAGACAAAGCCCACCTAGTTCCTTAATGACATCACTAGGCTGTTCCCTCAACCCCTGGACAGGCTCACTTACGGATTTATTGTTATATTACACTTCATGTTCATTTCATAACTTTTAGTCTTTATATGGGAACCCAGAGATAACCTAGGCTATGAAAGTTCCTAAATCTCATTATTCTTATGTTCTACTGTAAATTACCAGGCATCTTCTCAACTAAATATGTCATATCTGCTGTTTATAATTCTACCTAGTCTGAGGGCTTTGTCTGGACATGTTTTCTCCCTTAAGTTATAATTTAAAGTTCTCTTGATTACACTGGCCAATTTTCTGACAAGTTCATTCTTCTCGTATATTTTGAGGTACTACTTTTTATTGACTGTTATACTCTGATATTTTAGGCCTCATTTATAAACCCAAACTATGTCCTTTGACATTCCACACAGCTATTTATTTCCCTTTCTTTTTAGTTAAAAAGTCTTGACCTCCAACATGAAACAGCACCAGGTCCCCCCTCTCCTGCACAGTGCTCCACCGTCAGTAGGGAAGCAACCTGAGTGACCTCCTGTGAGCTGAGCTCCCTGGGGCCTGTCTCACTCGGCTCCATGGGGCAGCGACGTCAACATCCCATCCCCCTCCCCGAATACCCCCCTCCCAAAGTCAGGCCCTCACGGGCTCTGGTCTCTGCCACCTCTCCTCTATTTCCAGATCTCTGCCTTTCTTATCTGCCCTTTCCAGTGTAAGGCAATCAGCCTGTCGTCTCAGTCCCCTCCCCACCCCCACCACACCCTAATTATTCTGCTCTATACACAAGCCTAGGGCCTGAGCTAGTAGAGAAGGAACACTCCGGGAGGAGGGGAAAGGTATGAACTCTCACAGAGAATTATAACTGTTTTTTCCATCACACTTCATTTTCATGAGAATCAGGGGAAGTCTAGGGTGACTGGTAGGGCTGATAAGTGTTGGCAGATTTGCTTTCACATCTTGGAAATACGTGCCAAAGAGACAATACCTTCCTGCTTGGCAATGCTGGCCTTATATTTGCGTCCTCTGGTCCTGTCCCCAGGCATTGTGGCCCCCTGTAGTCAGCAGCAGCCTTCCTCAGATCTATGATTTTTCCTTCTTGTCCTAGGCTTGGCATGCAACTTCCCCTTGAGAAGTCCAGATTTACCCTCTATGGGAAAACCTTCCTGTCATAAATACACCACCAGTAGCTCTGCATTTTTCTTTTTCCCTTGTGTCAAATTCTTCCACCCTCACCTCTTGACTCTAAGCCTCTTCAGGATGTTTGTTTTCCTGGCTTCCTTCTTGAATGTTTTCCATCCTGCACAGGAATGTTTAATCCCCTCTAAAATGTGAGAGCCCAGATCTTCTCTTCTAGCAAGAAGATCAGCTAGAATTTATAGAAAACAATTTAGAAAACACCTTACACTTGCATGTAGTTTCCACAGTTGACAGGATCGTTTCCCATACCGGCCAAAAGGCACACCTGCGTAAAGCAGCAAGGGCTACCTGAGGGCCACCATGTGGCGCCTGTGGGGCACTTGGCATCCCTTATCTCTAATTCTCGCAATGTTTCCCCCTTACAGATGCAGAAACTGAGCTCACAAAGGTTAGCTCATATGCCTACAGCTATAAAGCTTACATCTTAGAATATAAACCTAGGGCTGCTTGGCTCCAAACCACTGTTCTTCCCAAATCTCTCAATTTCCATATTTTCTGGCATTCAAGGAAAGTATACTCCTCTGTGGCTTTTCCTAAAAACAGTTGTTTTGATATCGGGAAACTACGATTTTGCTGGATTTGTTTGCTCTGCTTTTACTCCGACCCAGTGGAGAAAGGGGCACTAGCTGGGGGAAGGGCTGGCCAGCTCAACTCTCTGATGCAGAAAGCGTAACCATCTGTGTTTTAGGCCCCTAGGACGGTTTTCTCGCAGATTCTCCTGCTTTTTGTTTAGCCTTCTCATTATATAGATGTCAGATTTTGAAAAGCATGTTTTTAATTTAGATGAAGTGCCATTTATTGATTTGTTCTTTTATGGATTGTGCTTTAGGAGTCACATCTTTGCCTAATGCAAGTTCACAAAGATTTCATACTATGTTTTTTTTTGTTTTGTTTTTGGTGAGGAAGATTAGCCCTAGGCTAACATCCGTGCCCATCTTCCTCCACTTTATATGTGGGACACCTGCCACAGCATGGCTTGATAAACAGTGTGTAGGTCCATGCCCAGGATCTGAACCTGAGAACCCCGGGGCCACCGAAGTTGAGGGTGTGAACTTAACAACTAAGCCACTGGGCCAGCCCCTGTACTATGTTTTTTTTCTAGAAGATTTACAGTTTTAGGTTTTACATTTAGTCTACGAGCCATTTTGCTGTGAAGTGTGGGTCCATGTTCATTGTTTTGCATATGGATGTCCAATTGTTCTAGCACCGTTTTTTGAAAAGATTATCCTTTCTCTACTGCACTGTCTTTGAGCCTTTGTCAAAAATCAGTGGTACATTCTGATGTCTGTCTCTCTCTCAAACTATTGGTTTTCTTCAAATATCTGATGCTCGTTGGTGGTTTCTTCACATGTTTGAAAGATGGACTAGGTGATTCTTGGTGGTCTACTCACATTTGGGAAAGAAAGACCAGGTGACAAGAATGGGTAGCTTCCAGGGGTCTCCTCTCTCCTTGTCCTCCCTCTGAATAGGGGTAGGGGGAACTCTGTGTAGCAGACTGCATATGCCAATGAGCCTGTTTCTCTTTAGGGTGTGTGTGTAGGGAGCAGGCAGGTGATCTGCAGGCTGCGTGAGGGGCCACATCAGAAAAGCCCCAGGTGCACAGGTTTAGCATCTTCCATCCCTGGGTACCATGGCCTTTCTTGTGTCCCCTCCCTATAGGTCACGGAAGTCCAGAGTAACTTAGAGATCTTTCACAGTTCCAAAGCTTCTCCCACAATCCCCCACCCCAACTTTCTCCCTTTGGGGAAGCAGAGCTCCTTTGATGAGCCCCCGATGCTGGCCTGCTCCTGGTTCCCTTCCTGCCAGAATGCCCTCAGCTTGGAGCCGCTCTCACCCCCGCAGTGGGCTGTGTCTCAGGGGCCACAGCTTCCCTGCTGTAGTTCTCTGCCAACCTTTCCTATTCTGCTTTCTTTTTTACAGAAATTTCACAACATTTTTTGGTTAGCTGATGGTACTCTTTCTCATTTTTCAAGATTTTAATGGATTTATGCTTTTCTTATATTTTTCCTTTTGTTTAAATAGGTTTTTGGAGGAGGCAGAAGTTAAAGGGATATGTTCAAGCTAGGAAGTCCTATTAGATGGTAATAAGTGTCAGAGACATGAGAACTCACTTTCCCACAGCATGTCCACTACTAGGTCATCCCCAGAGACAGAAAGCAGAACTGGAGAGATCGCCAGGCCAACCAGTGATACTACATATAGAAAGCTGGCTGGCTGGAAGCTTGGGAAAGTCCTGAGCCTCTGTGGTCTCATTCCCCATCTGTAAAACACCACGTCTTTAAAAGAGCTCTTCTGACAGTGAGATACCATGGCTCTGTGGTAAGGGAGACAGCCAGAGCACAGCTTGGCTAGATGAAGAGCAGGGATACTAAACCACAAGTCAAGTATGACAAACTTTGTCAAGAACCAAGCCCATAGCCTGTCATGCCAAGAAGTTTTTTTATTTTCCTTAATCATGTTTCACAATGGACTTGAGTCTGCCTCTGTTTTCTGGAAGAAAAGTACACATGTGCATGTATTTCTAATATCTACTCACTACTTAGTTGTACCAGGTTTTTTTTTTTTTTTTTTTGGTCCTTAAAAGTATCAATAATCTTGGCCCCACAGTTTTTTTTAGTTTCCATAGTATTTTTTCCTGAGTAAGACAGGCTGGCCACAGGTACTTATGGAGGAACTGCGAGGGTGAAGTAGCAGGAACCAGCATCATCAAACATGCACCTTCCATCATGTAATCATTCATGACCCGAAGGAGAACAGAGTTTCAATTTAAAAAATAAAATAAAAAATCCAAAATTTCCAGTTCCCTTCTAGGCTGAAGTTCTATTATTAAGTCACTTTGCATAAAGATACATTAAATTTTAAAAAAGGAAAAAAAGCAAACACAAAAATATGCCACAAATACACCTAAAGACTCACTTCTTTTGTTAACAGGCTTCTGTTTATGCTGTTAGACTCTCTTGTTAATTTTGATCTGGCTGTTTACACACATTTTTAATTTGTTCAATCATTTCACAGACCAGTAGTTTCATGGTTCAATTTGTTTCAGGCAAAATGGACTGTTACAAAATACCCCAGACTATTTTCAGGTTGGAAAAATTAATGAATTGAAATTGGGACAATTCTGCATGATTGCTTTTTTTGTTCTAATTACAGAACAGAGTCCTTTCCATAAATATAAAAATGTTTGGTACTAACGAAATAGATAAAATGAATGCAAATATCTTCCTACGTATCCTCATCTTCCCCTTGCATTCTCTGAAGTGTCCAGAAGTCATCACATTTTTAGATGCAGGTTTAACCAACGTTACTCCGTGTCACTGAGTGCCAGGCCTGCTATCCTCCTGAACCTACATAGTCACTCCGAGAAGCTGGCACCAGCACCCCCGTTTGACTGTGGAGGTCATTGTGCCCAGGGGGAAAGCAGGTGCTGTGGCACACTGAGTCTTGAACACCACCCAGTAGGCTTTCCCCTCAGCTCAGCGGCCACGAACCTGGGAACAAGAGATGGCTCCCTGGTGTACCCGCTCACGTGCTGGTTTTCCTTCAAGCAAATGAACACTAACAAACAAATTGACTTCTCATAAATCGATGAAGTATTACTCTTCCCAATAAAAATTATAAAATATTTCACAAAGACACAGAGTTGGAGAGAATGACATAATACCACCCCCCAGCCTCTTTACTAATACAATGGAGTCTGTCTTGGCAGCCCGTCTGGAACTCATCTTCCACCCTCCACCCCCAGAAGGGACCACTCCCGTGGGTTTGGTATTTATCATTCTGATGTGGTTCTTTTCCCCCAGATGTATTATATCTAAGTGATGCACAGTGTTACTTTGCATGTTTTAAAACTTTATGTTAGTGGTAGAGCTGCCCACAGGGGGCTCCTGGGTGAACTGGTTAGCAATGTGCTGGGGTACTGATTCCTCCGCATCGCAGCGGTCCTCCCCCAGCAGCCCTCACCTGCAGTGTGCTGCAGAAACATCATCACTTTGCTGGAGGCTGAGGGAGTCCTGGTCCTGTCTAAGGCCATCCTCGCCACCTGTGCTCTCAATCCTACAGCTGCCCCACATCCTTGCCCTGTCAACACGGTGCCACACCCCACCAGCACCACTGGGGATTATTAGCTGGCCCAAAGGTAAGTGCTGAGATGGAACAAGTGACTACAGTTACACGTCTTCTCTTTCAGCTAATTTAAAAACATGCACCTTGGTGTCCTCATTGAAGATAATTAGACAACTGACATGTCAAGTGGGACAAAAATGCTCTACAAGCAATCAGCATATTACTAAGACCTCAGCTGCAGTCTACTGAGGATTTCAGCTCTGCTCCAGGCAAATTAGAAGGACAGCTTAACAGCAAGCATCATGCCACGGCTGATATTCGTTTTGTCTTAAGGCAGACTGCAACCTTCCTCACCAACCCAGGATTAAATATGCCTCCTCTGTCCTCCCCCAGCAGGCCTGCTAAGCCTCTAATTCATCCTGCTCAGTGTTCAAGCCAGTTGTTGGTATACTTCTTCCTCTACTTGCTGGCCCCAGCCCTGAACACTGGACCTTGCAAACAGTGTGTGCTCAACACAGGTGGAACCCTGCACAGGGTAGAGCCACAGTTCTCAAACTGGGCAGAGGCACCCCAGAGCACTACAGTGAACACACGGCAGTGGGGCTGCAAGACACTTTAAATTTTTAAGAGAAACAGAGTGACACTCAGCAGATGTCAGACAAGAGCCCATGAAGGTTAGTCTTCCTTCACACGTGGTGTTTTCAGTTTAATATCTCTCAGTCTAATATCTAGTGAGGTGAGCCTTACTGAGGAAAATGGTTTTGGCTGGGGGAGCAGAACAAAGGTCATCTGGGCACATGGGGAGCTTGGGGCAGACCTGGGCCTGTGTGGGTGCCACAGCAAGATGACTAGGGCAGCAAGAGAGGGTGCGCTGCTCCAAGAGTGTGGGAAAGGGAGAGGTAGATGTGGCCTATCACCAAACAGGGCTGGAGTGGGGGTGGTGTGGAGCCGATAAATGGGAGTACCCTGTGCCCCAGAAGATGTGAAAAAACATTTCTCCTGTACTGCACACCCCCGATCTTATTCCAAACCCAAGGTAAATAGCATAGTAATATTTTAGATTAGCCATATTTTGTTTTAAATAGGCTTGGTCAGCTTGCCTATGAACTGTACAAATGATCACTCTCTCCCTATTAGAACAGGGATTCTGCATTCCAAACAACTGACTTGTAACAAAATCTTTCAATTTAATAAACATTCACTGAGTGCCTGTGGTGGGCACACCGTAGGGTATATTCTAGGGTCCACCTTCCCCCACAATGATTCTTATCTCCTGGGATCCATGTCTTGGACAATCCCTCCCCTTGAGTGTGAGTGGAGGCTGGGACTTGCTTCTAATCAATAGATTATGGCAAAGGTGATGGGATGTCATTCCCATGATAGTTACACTATATAACAAAGGTGGAGGGAGTCTGCAGATACAATTAATGTTCCTAATCAGCTGACTTTAAGTTAACCAAAAGGGAGAGAATCCCGAGCGGGATGGACTTGATAAGTCAGAGCCCTTTAAAAAGAGGGCACAGGCTGTCCCTGAGGTCAGAGACTCCAAGCAGAAGACTCTTCACTGCTGACTTTGAAGAAGTAAGTTGCCATGTTGTGCGAGGCCTATGGAGAGGGCTACATGGGAAGGAACTGTGGGTGGCCTCCAGGAGCTAAGAGTGGTCCCCAGCAGACAGCCAGGAAGAAAATGGGGACCTCACAGTCTTACTGCCACAGGAGATGGATTCTCCGAACAAACACAGAAGACCTGAAGCAGATCTTTCCGCAGTTGAGCCTCTGATGAGGCCAAAGCCCTGACCGACATCTTGATTGCAGAGGAGACCCTGAGCAGAGGACCCAGTTAAGCTGTGGCCAAACTCCTGACGCACAGAAACGCACAGATAAGAAATGTGTGTTGTTTTAAACCACTAAACTTGTCACTTGTTATAGAGCAGAGAAAACTAAGACAGTACCTAAAGTAGAAACAATTTATGCTACATTCTTGATGCACAGAGTACATTGGAATAGTCAAGCAGAAGTTACCTCCAAACTTTTTATGGTTTTAAATAAATTAAGTTTAGAAAACGTTTCAAATCTGTGCCATAATTTTTATCTGCAAATTGATCTAACACATCCTTTCAATCTTAAGCAAATCCAAATTCCTGTGTGTTGCCTGGCTCTTTTGGCAAACTGTTTCTGGTTTTTCAGGATTTTGATGGCTCTAACTTTTAAGAAACCCTACCCTTTGGTGAACTCTAAACACTAGAGTTGCAAGCAATCCCACCTGGAGGAATCCTGAGGGTGAACAAGGTGTTGGATCTTCATTAGAGGAAGGACCTGTGGACTCCTGAAGCAGCTCACAGGGAGAAGGCCAGATATAACGTGAGAGTATCTTTAACCCAGGAAGTCCCAATGACCTTCCATGAACCCACTGTGTTGACTTCATGAAGATGCAAAGTTTTCTGTTAATTTATGAGAAAATGGCATACTAATCCTTAACACTTTTTAATCTGGGGTTTTTTTTCAAAGAACCAGAATTCAACCTAAAATGTATACTTATCATTACCTAATTATCGACAAATTTATCTAATATTGTTAGATTTTCATCAACCTACTTTGCCAAAGATAATTACCTACTTCTTTGGGCCTGAAAAAAAACCAGTTTTCCTCTAATTTACTTCAAGTGGCACATTAGTTAAGGTAAAATAATTATTTTAGCCATTCTTGAAAGTATATTGTAGAAAAGGAGGAAAAAAAGAAAAGAAATCATCACCCTGGAGCAGGGCTCTGTCAGCACAAAAGCAGGCTAACCACAGACCGTTACCATGATAAACAGGAACACATTCAGTTACAGAGACGCAGCCTCAGGGGAGCAGGAAGAATCCCATCTGCCATGGCAACCACTCAGTGCCATCTTCCAGCACCTCCTGAACGGGCCTCTAGGAGGAGACGGGGCCCAGGTGCGGGATGACGTTGGGCTCCTGCTCCTGTGGGGCCGGCCTCGTCTGCAGTGTCTTGAGCAGGCTGCAGTTGGTCCATGCTGAGTCAGAGCTCTCTCTGCCCAGAAACATGATGGCAACACAAAAAGCATCTGATGTGCAAATGCTTTCACTCACTAAATTCAACTTATTTACAAAACATGGGGATATTTAGTTAAAACTGATCATGACCACATTTTTAGAGGCAAATTTTTAAATATAGTGAGCCAATACTGAAATCTTAGAGGCGAAAAAGGTGGCATCATTACCTGTTTGTTGCTAATTGTGAAACAATTGTCACATTGTTATGCTGGGGTAAGGTTATTAGCACATGGAGAACTGTCTCCTGCACACACAATGTGGCCGATAGGAACGCAGTTATTAATGACACAGATGAATCACGTGCCACCCAATTCACAACTGTCAAAATATGCAGAATGCACTCTAGAGAATGCACTCTAGGTGTGCTGGAACTCTCTCTCCAAAGCAGACTGCTAGGTTTTATCCCTAGTTACCCACAGAGCTGTACCGTAACCTTTTAAAAAGTTAAAATTAGTTCACAACTCCACAGCAAAAAAGATGAAGTGAACTCTAAATCCCATCTATAATATCACAAATTTTCTCCCCATCTTTGGGAACACAGGCATTTTAAACAATGGTGCCATTTGATCACATGACTGTCATCTAAACACCTAGGGGGGTAGCCCAGTGGGTGACCCCACCCCACAGTGTGCATGCTGAGTCTCCATGAGAAGAGCTTCTACAGCAATGGAGGTTCCTCAGGGATCACCTGGTCCAAGTCCTCAGTTTAGCAATGAGGGTACTAAAGCAAAGGTGACAAGACTTGCCCAAGCTTGCCTGGCTTCTCCGTGCCAGAGTTCAGACTGGAATCCATGCCTCAGACTCATCAATTCCCAGAATGCTGGTTAAGGTCCCTTGACCTAAGGAGATTACCAAAATAATTGTAGATGTTCTAACCCCAAATAAAATGTTTCTCTCCCTACCCCACATTTCTGTGAGTCCCAGGTCCAGGGCCTGTTCCTAAGGATCTTTCACTAGGATCGTGGGACTGCCTCAAGCAGCAGTGCGTGCACCACCTTCTTTGGGAGTATGTATGCAAATATGGCATCACCAGATCAAGGAGTATAATGTCACTTTTTAATGCACATCCACCACAAACTCGGTACTAAGAAAACACAGACAAGCCACACTCTGGTTATGGCCTATTCCAGGACACAGATATGTAAACCATGATCACAATGCAGCACGACATGTGCCCACGAAAGACAGCCTCACTGTGGTGGTGACCCATACGTGAGTCTTAAAAGAGGAGGAGAATGTTTCCAGAGAGACAAGTGGACAAAATGGAACCAAAGTGAAGAGAATGTGCAAAGGCAAAAGGATGGGGTGGTTTAGGAAGAGGGCACAGTTCCATGAGGCTGGAAAGAGGGGCTTGCACAGGGAGATTAGGCTGGAAACACAGCCATGGTAAGCAGCCATGGTTTCTCTTAAAGAATGTAGAGATGCTGACGGATTTTGAGCAGGAGCAATAACATGGAGTTATGTATATTCGGGAGAACAAGCTGTGGCAGCAAAGTGAAACAGGATTGGAGAGAGGAGAGACTGGAGGTGGGAGCCCAGTCAGAGGGCTGCGGTAATAATCCAGGGTGAGAGGGAGAGTGCCCGTTAACAGATTCCTCAACATATTCCTAACTAAAAAGAACGTTTCACTAGAAAAATATTGGTGAAGTCCAGATACCATTTAAAATCACAAGTTAGGGACTTGAATTCCTAACCCTAGGAAAGGAAACCTAAAAACCCAACTTGTAACCATAAAGAGCAGTCCTCGGTCATAGAGAGTTCTCAAATGATGTAAAAGAAGAAGCTTAGTTCTTCTAAAAACTGATGTATTAACATAGTTTATTAATTAATTATATCTCAGAGGTTTAAGTTATATTACTATATTTCTTAGAATGATAATTTCTGTACTGTTTAAAGTTCCAAATGAAAACAGAGACATAAGGGAAACCAGCAGTATATGTTGTGATTTTGAAAACGGGATTGATTTTCACCTTAGTGCTTGCTCCTTTGAGGAATTCAAAGGTATAATTTAAGAATCTGGCAGCTGAAGAATTGTAATTTCACTTACAGTTTCACGAAATACATATCACTTCCACATCTGCTCCTTTCATGCTGCTCCATGTTTTACTTATTGCCCTGTTTAAGACTCACAAAAGGTACATAACATGTCTGTTGAATGACTTCAACCTGTGATTGGACACCCCTGTGGTTCAGTGCCCTCTGAGCTCACCCAAGAGACTCAGTGAGCACCCGACCTGAGGTCAGAACTGGATCATTCTCCTGTCAGCTTTTTACTTTTACTTTCTGGCTGAAGATTCTAGATACAAGATCACAGTGCAAAGGTTTTGTAGCTCTAGATGTTATCTGACTAATTACAACATCTGTCCAACACCAATCTTTTCTTGCTTTCAAGTTACCTTAACTATGAACTATTCAACAGTATCTGGTGAAGTCGATTCAGTCCACACATCACTATGACCACTGCCCAGTCAAAGATCCAGCATCCATGGAATAGGAATGAAAATGGAGGAGTCTGTGGAGCCAGGGCCATCAAGAAAGAAAGGAGGTACTATTCTTACTTTCTCTGTAGCCAAGCATCTATATCTTTCAGAATTTTGTTTCTCCAGATATAAAATGTAGTTCACGTTACTTAGAATTAATTACTGCAGGGAATTGGAATGAATTTTACCAGTTAATTTTAATATACAACAAAAGAAGAATTACAAGAGAAAAAAACATTCAAAAGCACATGCATATTAAATTGCTAAATTATGAGTAAGATAAAAACCCCTCTAATTTATATTTCACACTTGGGGTTAATGTTGTATTAACAAAATACTGAATTAAAAAAAGCACTTGAAGTGTCAAGTGTTTTAAGGGAAGTTGATGTTTTACAACTTTTTACATTTCATTTGAATATTATTCCTGAAGACTCATCCTTTAAGAAGAAAACTGGCAGGAGGAAGACAGTGATCTGAGTCCTTCATTTGTGTTAAATGAGAAGTTGGGATCGATTCTACTATTTTAATTGCTTTGGAAAATGAACAATAAAATGTATTACATTTTGTGAGATTATCTAACTTTTCCCTGCCTCACAAAATCTACCATACTTAATATAAGCTGAGAGAAGGATAACATAAAGGAAATAAGACTCTTGCACAAGGTTGTTTTTTAACTATTTTACTAAGAAGTTGTTGCAAAAAGGTTTTTCCTCTAGGTAATTTTAAATATGTCCTATCACTGTCATTTAAAAATTTTATTTTAAAATATTAAAATCTTGCTGGCCCCATATCTGATTCTGCAGGGCAATACTATTTGAATTCCATTACCTAGATTGTAATGGAATCTTTTATGACTGCAGTATTTTGAGTCCTTCTCTATAGTTTCTTAAAGAAAAAAAAAGACATTCCAAGCTTGCAGCATAGTAAACTATTTTGATGTGCTTTTGAAAACCATAAGAAAACACAGCGTGCCTTTTCACTCGGGGTGCCACACATATAACTAGCAAGATGATAATGTTACCAAGCCCGTTCCATCCTACTCAGCCTCATCTAACTGAACACAGAAAATCCACGCTGGCCCACTGCATTCAGTTGCATGAAAAATATACTTTGAGCACAACAGTGCTATATGTGTGAAAAAAGATGTTTTCTGTGAATGTTTCTAGGTGGAGAATATGCTTCCAAAGTGGACTGAAGAACACCTTTTCTCTGATAACTCTTGAATAAACTACAGTTCTGGTAACACGGCAAACAGAAGCTAACACCTTCCTCACTGGTTTACCGATAAGAAAAGTTCCACACCACCAGCATGACAAGGGACCTCAGCAAATTGTGGGTATGTGTACACTTTTTTGTGTGTGTGCATTAAAAACCAATTATTATCGCAACCATTATGTCTACTGCCTTAGGCAGTAAGTGTTTTGATTCGCTTTTACACTTAAGTGTAGTGATGCTGTAGGGACTTATGGAAAATCGGACAGGCAAAGATACAGTATGACTAAGATGTTAATCCAGAATTCACTGGATGCTACATCAAGAATCAAAGGGAGACACAGCCCACTCTAGAGTCATACTTAAAACAACCTTTTTGTCCAATAATTTTCCTGTAAGAGAAACCTGCCCCCCATCTTATTTATATCCCTTCAAAAGCAGATCATACTGATTTGACAACTGTCTTACAGCTAAGGACTAATTACTTTGAGTGTCCAAATGCAAATGGGTACTCAATGAAGGCAGATTAAGTGAGATTTAATCCTTTGGAAGCCCAGGAGGATATTAGAGGAGTGGAGCTCAATTCTGAAAAGACATTATATTTTTCTTTGGTTCTTTGTTCTCTAATCAAATCAGTGGAAATGAACTTGAAGAGCCTCCCAGAGCAGGCTGGCAGGAGCCTTCCACAGAGCTCCCATTTGTGTGCCTTCTCTCTCTGGAGTGATGCCATCGTCACGGTGCTCAGAACAGAGGAAAATTTATACTTTGGCTGCAAACAAGCAGATGGTTTCAAGTCTAACAGAGGACTGTTTAAAGATGCCTCGGTCTGTATTTAGGGCTCAGAACAACTGCATCTTGGGGTTATTGTTTCTCAGAAAAATTAATTTCTAGGGGATTAGCATGTGCTAACCAACCAATTCTTCCTGAGATCGCCACTGTGTTAACATGTAATTAACTCATAAGAACTTAGTTTGATCTGAGCACCCTGTGTCTGTTGCCAGGATAAGCCCAAGTACTAGACAGAGAAGATGTATATATGTACATATGTATGTATGTATTTTTAACTAAAAAGTCCAAATAACTGGGCTATCTGGACTGTCACAAGCTGACATTTAATGGCTTAAAGAAGATTCCTGAAGCTGGGGATGGGAAAACAACCAGTTCATACAACCAAATGAATGAAAATCAAACCCACTCTGCCCTCCCACAATGATACTAACTCGTTACCACTTGACCACCGTCTAACCAAGCACACATGGTTTGAAAGGGAACCTGAGGGAGCCTAAGGGGTGGTGGGTACCACAAAGCTTTAGAACCACAGGCGGATGAGAAAGGCTGATGCAGTTTTTAAGAGAATGTGAAAAAGGAGGCAACTGGAGATAACTGCCCAGACTCCTGACGGTCTTCCACGCCCCAGGCATGGCTGCTGCTGATGGTGGGAACAGAGTCAAATGCCAGGCACTAGACTAGCTGCTTTAAAGCATTATTCCACTTACTATCCCAACCCTACGGAGCTGTTCTTGTTCCCACTCTGGAGCGCACTCCAGCACTTCTGAACCACTGCTCATCTCCACAGCCAGGGCTGTCTAAATCTTATGACTGCACAGTCATAGAACATTCTTTTTTTGATCAAATGAAAGAAACCACACAAATGGCAAACAATTGCCTTTATTCCCTACTTGCTTGAACAATGAAAATTATGTGCACTATGATCTTGAACAAAATCTTTACTATGGTAGAGTCATAAAAAAAGCCTGTCCTCGGGAATACAACAATCCGGATGTGGCAGAAGGCAACTTCTGTTAGAGCTCTCAAATGTTCCACTTCTGGTTTCCTGCTTCTTCTCACCCTACTTTTTACTTTTCTCTTAGAAGAACAGAATAGTCTGTAGAAGAAACCATGGAAGAGGATGGAGAGAAAGTTTCCTCTCCCGCAGAACACATGTACTTTTTGGTTCCAGTTCAATTTAAGAGAGGCCCCTTGTTTGCCATCTAGTATGGCAACATTTAAAAGTGAACTCATTTATTATCAACAGAGGCAGCCCGTCTTCTTCAGAGAACAGCTGAGTTAAACTGGCTGCAGGGCTGCATTCCTGACAGCAGGATCTGAATTAGACCTATTTTCACCTCACCTGTTCTTCCCAGGAAAGTAGCCTGCATGTCTCCCAAGCCCCAAGAGGGATCAGTGCACTGGCAGGGCTTCACCAAGCATGCCTGGCCAGCGTGGGCCACTTGCAGATGAGATGGGAGGGCTCTGAAGCCCCCCAACCCTATGCCCCCCACCATTAAGAGAGGGCAGGGCTTTGTGAGGGACATCGTCCTCAACACAGAGTTTCCCAGGCAGGAATGCTGGCTGGGAGCACAGACCACAAGGCCTGCAGCCACCCCAGGGAAGGGTTTGAGACCAAGTGTTTTGAAGATTGGAAGACAGAACCAGCAGAATAAAGAAAGGGATGCAGGAGCATCTGCAAAGATAAACAGAATAAAATGTAGGATAATCTGCTAAAAGAAAATGAAGCAAAAAAATGAAGATGCAAATAGTAACACAAGCACAAAGAACGCAGGTTAAAAGGAGGGCATTCAGATAGCACCAAATTCAAGGAATGGCCACTCTGCACTTAGTCCTTCTTCTTTCTTGAAACACAGAAAAAGAAGTAAAAGATGAAGATGGGGAGCAGGGAGGAGGAGGGTAAAAGAAAGGAAAATAGCGATTGACATACACACAGATACTTGGAGCTCAGTTCTATCATGATGAACTAATATCATCATTCTTATTAGAAACTCCATGCTCTAACATTTCAAATCTACTTCTCAGTGAATTCTGCCACCAAAAGGGAAAAGACTTATCCTTTCAAGCGTGAGCCCAAGAAGAACTATCCAACAAGAGCCCCACTGTAATTTTTGAAGGGAGGCCACTGCCCAGTGACCTGACATCACTCTTTGTTTCTAGAAATTCATTTGAAATCCAAATTAGTTTTGGTTGATTAGCATCTCAAGATGAGCTTTTTAGGTTAAAATATAGCTGGACAGCAACTATTTTTAAGGATCACAGGGCTGGGAGGGATCTGAGACTGCTCATTACCAGAAAGCAGGTAAATTTCCAAAGTAGGTAGTTACCTCTCTTCTGAGAGATCTCTAAGGATGGAGTTTTAAAACCATCTGTTTCCAAGGATGGACTATTACAAAGGAGCATTTTACCTACTAATGGTCAAGAAGTTCTTCGTTGCACTCAGCTGAGAATTCTGTTCTTTATATCCATTTGCTCTGTGTGGAAAATGGTGAAAAAGCCATAGACTTAGAGTTGCTGGCCTGGGCCTAACTCTACTTGCTCATCCTGTGTGGTTGTTCCTGTCATTACGCCCATTTTACAAAAGAAGAAACTGAGGTCCAGAGAAGTTTGGTAACTTGCCCAGGGTTACTTAGCAAAGGTGAAGCTGGGATTCCCGAGACATGTATACCTGATTCCAAGAGTCATTCTCTTAACACCCAAGGCGTGCAAACCACCCTTCCTGCTCCCGGCACACTTTATATCCTCACAGAACCAAAATGCTTCATTTAAGGCCAGTGTGTTGGTACAGACTGTGAATAAAAACGACAATTCTTTAGCAAGTTTCTCCGATTGTAATTGTTTAATCACACATCCTTTTCACAGAAATGATTTGTGCACAGCTATCCTGAATAAAGTTTAAATAACCCAGATTGATGTTTTTGGAAACGGTTTTCTACAACATACATTAAAAAAAAGTGAACCCATTAGTCCAAGAAGTCACAAAAAAGCAACCTGGATTTATTCTGTCTCTAATCAAAACAACATTTATCACATGTGAGAGGAGAGGGGTTGGAGCTGTTTCCCAGACATTTGGCAGCTCATTTTCTCTTGTGCCTGTGACTAAAACCAGACTTGCAAATTAAAAATAAGTCTATTTTTTTTTTTCAAGACAATTCAAACAAAAGAGGCTGCAAATCTACCCACGCTAACACTGCTTTAACTTGAATGAAAAACTGGAACGAATCTTGAGATCCACTTATTTTCCAAATAACAAACAAGAGGTTTTTTTCCCCAAATTGGCTTGGGGGGGGCTGGAGATCAAGAATTTAAAGTTATAGCCCTGATAACATAGTTACCTGGCAGATAATAACTGCCTTGTAGACTCTATCTAAAAGGAGAGCCACCAATAAAAAAAAAAAAAAAAAAAGATAAAAATTCAAAAATTTATGAGGGAAAAATTCATTTCCTCCCAACCACATGCTTAGGATAGGAAAATACAACATTAAACAGATTTTTGAAAGGAAAAAGAGAAGAGAAGATGATGTACTTTTGAATTGAATTTCATAATCCAATGGCATTTTATCAGGTCTGGTACTCTGCTCTTTGCTCTCCAACCACTTTCTTCAGCTGTTCATATAATTTTTATCTCATTTGTAAATGGCATCATCAAGGACATCTGGTTAAACTGGTTAAATGTATAGAAAGGATGAGATGTTAAAAATCTGTCACTAAATCTTATTTCGTGATTATCCTGGTGATCTACAGGAGTGGAATAATCCAGACCCATTCTCTGAATCCAACTCAGCAACCACTCTGGGGAGGTGAGTACATGTAGTAAATGCAATGGATCAAAAGACAAATTATTTCATATATCTATTTCATGTACCTAACAATCAATACATTGAAAACCCTTTCAGGGTGATTTCCTATTTCAAAGGAACTTTAAAGGGAAGAAAAACTCATTGTTTTAGAACCTACTATGTGCCAAGCTCTGTGCTAGGTGCTTTCACGTAGTGATTTTATTTTATGTCAAATTCTACCTGTTTCTCCTTAAGCACAAGAGAGGTAGTACATACAGGAAGGAAGAACGAACACGGGACCAGGAGCCAGATTCTGGACCAAGCTGCATTTTATTTGTCTGGCCATTTAAACTTTCTGAGTCTCTGTTTCCTCATCTATAAAATGCTGGAGTGAAACCTGTCAAGCCTATCCCCATAGGCTGTGTAAGGATTAACTAAGATAATGGATTTGCTAGTGCTCTATTGACAGCAGTGTTCAATAAGAATGTAAACTGTAAGTATTAATACATTCCAGGACACACTGAGGTAGGACTTGGTAGATCTTTGAACAAGGCTCCATCTCTCAGTAATGACTAATTTTATAGTCTATAGTACAAAAGGCATAAAGAAGTAGAAAGGTCTCCAGGATGGTTCAACAACAGCAACAGTATCAAAGTCCAAAGAACTATCTTGGATGTTAAGTTGGAGATACTAAGGTGGTAAAGAAACTCAGGCAAAAAAACTTAGGCAAAAAGCTAAATCTTTACTGGTTGCTATTTACGCAGGAAGAGGTAGCCAAAAGAACACAGGACTTCAGAGCCAGAGACCTGGGTATGCAACATGGGCTTTATGATTTATTGACGGTCTGATTTTAGATAAATCACTTAAGTTTCTTTTTCTTTTAACTTTTTATTTCACAAAAGCAGAGAGAATAATATAATGAATCCCCATGTATCTACCTGTCACCTAGCTTCAACGGTTACCAACTCATAGTCAAACTTGATTCATCTGTCAACCAGCCTCCTTTCCTGGATTATCAGTGCATTAGTTATCTATCATTGTGCAACAAATTATCCCCAAATTTAGTGGCTTAAAACAACAAGCATTTATTATCTCACACTTTCTGTGGGTCAGGAATTTGGAAGCAGCTGGGTAGCTCTGGCTCAAGGCCTCTTATGAAGCTGTAGTCAGGATGGAGGCAGGGACTGCAGTCATCTGAAGGCTTTACTGACGCTAGAAGAGGGGATGACAAGCTATGGTCCATAGGTCAAATCTGGCCCACTGCCTATTTTTGTAAATAAAGTTTTATTGGAACACAGCCTCTCCCTTTCATTTACATATTGTCTATGGCTGCTTTTCAATACAACAGTAGAATTGAGTAGTTGCAATAGAGACCGAATGGCCCACATGCCAAAAGTATTTACTATCTGACTCTTGACAGAGAAAGTTAGCCAACCCCTGGACTAGAGTATCTGCTTCCAAGATGGTTTACTCACATGGCTCTTGGCAGTAGGTCATGTTCCCAGTCATAGGGGCCTCTCCATTGGCTGTTCACAACATGGCAGCTAGCTTCCCAAGAACAAGTGATCCAAGAGGGAGAAGGAGGGAGAAGAAGGCAGAAGCCATAATGTTTTTTATGACCTAGCCTCAGAAAAGATACATCAACGTTTCTGCAGTATTTTATTAGTCACACAGACCAACCAAACTACAAGGTGGGATGGGACTTCACAGGAGTGTAAATACTAGGAGGCAGGGATCATTGAGGACCATCTTGGAAGCTGACAATCACAGTTAGTGATCCTTTCCTTAATCTATAAAATCAAGGTTTTAGACAGGATCATTTCTATAGAATTTTTCAACTGTAACATTTGACAATTATATGATGCAGGGAATTTCTGACACATTATATTTTTGTGCTTTATCATAGAATGTACTCAATATTTGTTGCTGAATTTACTATTTATGTTCTTAGAACCACTATAAATGTGAAGTGATTGTTTTCCTTTAATTAGGTAGTATTTCAAAAAGTTCTTAAATCCCAACATTTCTTGTTTCCTGCATTCTATTCTTAGGAGAAAGAGGTGAATAACCAAATGTGCTGTTCTTAGGGATTTACTTTAAAGTATAAATTTCCCAGTCTATCAATGATGTATTTTCAGCCCGATCTCTTAGGTCTGCATTTATTGCATGATATAATATTCAATTATAACCCTGAGGTTCTGTAGCATTGGAAATCAATGGAAAATAATACTGTTTATTATATTAAATAAGAGAATTTCTATTTTAGAAATTTACTAGTAATTAAAAACAAAAATAAATCTGTGGTTTCCTGACAAGGTTAAGTACTCAGTAATGGTTTCCTGAATCCCATGTACAACTCAGAGGATAATTTCAAAGTCAAATGACTAGAATTTGGTAACAGAGAAAGGCAAAAAGGGATGGGGCTTTGACCCTAATGATGTCCATTTAATTACTGACTCATTCATTCAACAAATATAAATTCTGTGCCTGGAGTAATCCTGTCCCTAAGAAGCTTCTAGTCTGGTGGTCACAGATATCTTTGATCTTGATGAAGCCAACAGGATAGTCTTTTTATATCCTAGAACATTTGGTAAAAAAAGTAAATGGATGCATACATAACAGTCCAGGCATCTACCTGGAAAAGGAAGACCTACTCTCACACATGTTGGACCTCAAGGCAATGTAATTATTATCTAGTACAGAATCTGAGACTGGAACTTTTAGAAGTTTTAATATCTTAACAGGATATATCTTTTTTTTTCTTTTTAAATATACAGTTTTAAGCATTGTGACATCTCTAGAATAATTTATTATGGGGTGAATTTTTTTCTCCACAAACACGCATTTTAATGACATATGTGAACACAATCCAAAGCACAGGGGCCCTGAGGCCCTTCTCTGGGGAGTGGATCTGTGCTCCCGGCCCCTTCTGCTCACAGACGACGACGAGGCGTCTGATCTACTCAAATGGCGACGAGGAAAATGCTAAATTTTATTCTGTTTCATGGCCTATTCACTAATTTCCACAAGTAAAAATAAATCTGGTTCTGATTTGGCCATGTTTCTTACATCTGAGGGAAAAAATTAAGATATACAAATGTTAAATTTTGCTAGAAAACCAGGGGAATGAGATAAGTAGCAATTACACAGACTGTTTACTAGGGAAGACAAAAATGATGAGAGGCTTTCTAGAGCTTTAGTGAAGCATCTTATTTTAATGTCTAGATGCCTCTGTGCACTTGAAAGTATTTTTTCTCAAGTGAGAACAGAAAATACAGGGAGCGGGGAGTCTACACATCAGTGATAGGAGAAGATTGTTCCAGAGTCTGAATTTGTGCAGAGTACAAACTACTTTAGAATTCTATCTGGCTTGATTTAGGGTTATTTTACAGTCTTTTGGGAGCTACCCTTGTTACTGATGTCAACCACAGTCAGTCTTTTTGAAAGAGATAGGACTTGCACTTTATCAAGCTAGGTAAGGAATCCTCATAAAGTGCTCACATGTAACTCCTCAGGATCCCAGAAAGGCATATGACCTAACAGTTTCCATGTTTGCCAGAGTACCTATTTTAAGATTCCTCTTTTTTTGTCCAAGGACATCATTTGTCATTTACTTAATATATTAGCTTCTGAACTATGTATGAGTCAACAAACTGAGTTTGATTAAGCAAAGATTTATTCAGAGTCTACTGGGCACCAGGCCATGTGCTGAGTGATGAGACTCAGGGGTGAGCAAGGCATCACCTGGTCAAGAGCAGCAGGGCAAGCGCACAGAAATAGGCACCAGGCCCCTGTGTCACACAACGGAGGGAAGGCTCCCCCCAGGAGGTGGGGTCTGTGAAGCTGATGGTAGAGGAGAGGTGCATGGGTGATCAGAGTTACAAAGTACCAGGGGTGCTTGGGAATCCATGACTAGTGCGATCTTGCTAGACCCAAAAGGAAGAGGAAGAAGTGACAGGAGAGGGGGCTAAAGAGGTGTATAGGAGTCGATATTTGTTAGAGCATTAACACCTTTGAACAAAGTTATCATTTATGAATTGGAGAGAAATCTACTGTGTGAAAAACCACACGGAAAGGGCTAACAGACCCTGTCCTGAGAACTGTTCTGAGGAGTCATGGCACATTCAGATGCCTTAGAACAGGGCCTGGCTCACGTGCCCACCCACTGATGCCAGCTGTACTACCCTCTGTTATTATTACTGCCCAGTTGTGTTGGGGTCATGAAAACAGGGGTAGCTGCTGCAAAGGTGGAATTCTGACTCATCATCTCATCTGGTATTTTATTGCAGAATTCCTTCCAGGTTTGCCAGTGATGCAGGGCACCCAAGCATGAGATGGTCCTCACCTTCCATCACCATCGTCATCTACCCCCACTGCCCTGCTTTACACAGTGTGTCTTATGCTGTCTCACTCCAGCCACACCCCAACCATATGTGGTAGGCACCATTTCGTCAACCTCATTTGAATGCTGAGGAGACTATGACAACAGGAAGGTCAACTCACTTGCCCTGAAGCTGCACAGGGCTATGAGACAAACTGCCTGACAAAGGGAGAAAGGGAGAGGCTGGCTCAGAGGGGCTACCTGAACTCCTGAAACACTGTAAACTTCCGTTTACATTTACCTTGAGCTTACCAGGCCAGGACCTGGCGGCCCTGGGAGACGGACCAGCTCCTCCCCAAGGACTGAGGCTCAGGCACTGCCTGCCACAGGCTTTCTTTGAAGCAAATTCTTTATCTGGATTCAACATTTCATTCTGAACTACATGTTGGCAGATCAACATGTGATTACATACTCAATACTCAAACACTTCAGCATCCTTATTCTATGTTGTGAAAATTTTAACTTTCCATTAAAAATGTTTATATATAACATGAGAGTACAAATGCAGGGAAAGAAAAGTTCAGAAGCTCTCGGGAAATGTTGGAAATGGTTTAAATATACTTAACCCTAGAAAACAAAGATATTACTTAATGCAGGCTGGCCCAACTGGTCTGCCCTGTCAAGGGTCCCAGCACCTGATGTGAGGTACTTGAGGGCTATAACTAGCATTGTGGTGTCTTCTTAAAGTTCTTATTGTTCTTTCAACTGATTTCCGAGGCTCTTATCTTTCTCCAAGGCTCCATTTGGACAGGCTCCCTGGCTTCTCTGGGTGCTCAGCTCAGGGAAGGCTGGCTGCCCAGAGGCCAGATAAAGTGGTGACTGCACTGAGGATGTTGTGTCCTTGTGCTCCAGGCTATTGAGTGAGCAAATGGTACCTGGATAAGACTCCTTTCTATTTTTAATTGGATCTTAAAATTACTCAGAGTTGAATAAATCAATTTGAAAAGAAATAAAAGGGCATCACTAGGATGATATTTACTGTCTAGAATTCTTTGTAAAGGTCTCACCAACTGAAGCCTAATCATTTGAAAATGCCCTTTGCAAAGCAAACAATTTTATTTCCCCCAGTTTGCTTCTCACCTTCAAGTATATCTAATTTGCCTTTATATTTAGAAATGCCACATAGTTTCCTATCTGACACCAAAAAAAGAACTGCTTTCAGTACAGTAGTCCCCCTTATCCACGGGGATATATTCCAAGACACCCAGTGGATACCTAAAACCGCGGATAGCACCAAACCCTATATATACTATGTTTTTTCCTACACATACATACCTATGATAAAGTTTAATTTATAAATTAGGCACAGTAAGAGATTAATGGTGCTCTGGGACTATTATTAAGTAAAATAAGGGTTACTTGAACACAAGCATTCCAATATCATGACAGTTGATCTGGTAACGGAGACGGCTACTAAGTGACTAATGGGCAGGTAGCGTATGCAGTGTGGATACCCTGAACAAAGGGATGATTCACGTCCTGGAGAGGAGGTAGCAGGATGGCATGAGATTTCATCATGCTACTCAGAACAGCGCATCATTTAAAACTTATGAATTGTTTATTTCTGGAATTTTCTATTTAATATTTTCAGACCGCGATTGACTACAGGTAACTGAAACCACGGACAGCAAAACCTTGGATAAGGGGAGACTACTGTGCCTTTCTTTTCCACATTCATTCCCACACTCACCACTGCCCCCTCCCTTCACAAGCTGAGAGGAGTAACTAGAACCCCAGAGCACCTCTCCAATTGGGCTCAGGGCTCCTGCATTAGAATCACTTGAAGAACTGGGTAATAATGTAGATTTCTGAGCCTTCCCACAGACCATGGAAGCCAGCCTTTCACTTCATAAAACAAAAAACTGAGTTGCAAAGAGGCTACCTGACTCATTCAGAGTGGCAGAATTTGGTCCAGAACTTGTTTGTTCCCAGCACTCACCTGACCATGCGTGGCATCTACCTTTGCTCGGGGCCAGGGGCTGAGGTGAGAGGGTGTGGAGCAATAGGAGGGGTTTTAATGTCAGTGTCTGGACCCCACCTTGGATTTAGGGAATCAGAATCTTCAGGGTATGGGGCCTAGGCACATGTATTTTTCAGAAGTTCTACATTCAAGATGCACAGCCCAATTTAAGAACTGTCCAATGACAAATTTCTCAATCATGTTTTCTCCATAAAATGGGAACTGAGGTGAAAAGTAGCAACTCAAATATAAATTAAACATACTATAATAATTAATCATAAGTAATAATTTCTATTGACAAGCTTACTGTCAATTTCTGGTTGCTTAACAGTGAAAGAGTCTGGGGAAAGGCTAGGCATTAATGAGATTTATTTTTAAATATGTTTTCAATAACTCCATTTTTGATCAGGGCCCACCAACTGACCAGAGGACATGGCAGAAGCTCTCTCTGCTTTTGGTACATGGGAATAGCCCAGTGAATTGAGGCTCCACTAACTTACAAAGCAGATAGTTAAATGTTACAGTGAAAAAAGAATAAGAAAAATTATATATCCTAGAAATGGCACTAGTTCAGCAAGTAAGCTGAAGACATGCCAGTTAATTTTAGTTTTTGAAAAGCGCTAAGTGGGTGACTTTTCATACCTAGGACCTTCTGGACTTTTTAGGACCTCTGGACAGTGAGACTAAACAGGAAATGTGATGAGAATCTTTGTCTCTTACTGGAGGCAGCATTAACTTGGGTGGCCCATGCAGCAGTGTTGACCATGCAGCAAAGCCTTGGGCCAGCAAGAGAGGAACTTCTGCCCTGCTTTAACCCTGACCTTTTATTCTAAGATTGTAATTTTAACAAACAAATAGTGGTGACAGGTGGAGGGAGGAACGCTTTTCCTTGGTTTGCAGTCAAGGTCCTCAGAAACCACAAGCACTCTTTACTGCCTCCTGCCCACTTAGATTTTTCCTTCTTTTTAAATGATATGAGATAGAATTTTGGTTAGTGTTTTATTTCTCAATGAAGATGAGTGTAAATATGTTTTGCCTTTGAACTAAGGCTTTGCTTCACTGTCAGGTAGGGCACACCTGAAGATACAGGAATTCAGGAGCTGAGATGACTTGAGAGGCCATTTAGCCATATCCATAGTAAACACTAATATCCGTGAGTCCCCCAAAGCAAACATAATAGCTCTGCAGTAGGACTTCAGGTAAACCTATTTAGTAACACGAGACTTGTTAATATCCAACACGGAAAAAGACTCTTTGCTTTTTAGACAAATACATGGCAACATGCAATTCTGAGAGGAACGCTTTACTACCATGAAGCAAGATCTTGTCTTGACCTGGAGTTAAGGTGTGTACGCTCCAGCCAGAGAACTATCTGCCCCAATCTATAAAATCTCACTAGAAATGTAATCAATGGAGAAACCTGGTTTACCAAAACTCTTCCAGAGACAATGCTGTACAATTTAAACTTTTTTCTGCTTACATATCCCCTAAAATTTTTCGATGTTATGTGCCCTACCACACAATTTTAAGTTGACATCTAAAATTTTCATCATAAATTAAATAGTTGCAAAAATGTTATTTTCTAGCATACTGTAAATACTTACACTTAAAAATAAACTATTAGGTCACTCTTTTAAAGAGATCCAAGATATTCTAATAAATACCATGGCAATGTGATATCCACCATCACTCGTTTAAAAAATACACAAATATGCTCTTAATTAAGTAATTTTATGTTTTTCCTTATTTCCTTCTTTGAAATCATATTTTCTTTCCACTTCTTCCAAAGAATTTTAACCTAATAAAAAATATTTTTTTTGCTTGAAAGTATCAATCACTGTCTCATACTTTATTTCAATAGTAATATGCTCATAAATGGAAATTTAAAAGTTAAAAAAACTTCCTGTGACTAGAAGTCTTCCTAAAAGTGTTTAAAATTTTCTTCTGACCGATGGGTCATTAAAGTTAGAATTGGTGCATAATGGTAAAAATTATACAAATTATATAAATATAATACACATTTTGATAAATAATTATTGAACATAAGTTTCTGGATACATTTTGGAAATGCATCTCTTAAGGAGATGGATTTGATTTTGGTGGGAGGGAGATTGGGGTGCCTTTAGTGAATGCAGCTTCATTTTGAAAGGTTCTCTGTCACCTGGGAGATTTTTACCCTGGGGACAAGACACATGGCAGGTAGGGTTCAAGATGAGAGGTGAGATGCGAGGTAGGGTGAGAGATGTGCCTTCCCTCTGCCATGTGGGAGAAGGACTACTGTGAAAGGTGAGATGGTGTGGCCAAGGATAGCCAGAAGGAACCAGCAGGACACCTGGGCATCCTCAGGCAGTTACGTTTTAGGAAAAGAGCACATGCGTAAGTTGAGGATCTGAAAATCAAGGTCCTTTTAACTGTCTGTGCCCATGTGCTCCTTGAAAAGTCTAAGGAATGTTGCTGTTTGGAGGGGCTGTGCTCCGCCCATCGCTCCCCGTTCATCCTACTTCTCTGGCCTTCACCCATGTGGTCTCAGCCTCTCCTCTAAATGAGAGCTGAGCAGATACTTTAAAATATTGAACGGGGTGGCAAACTGACAGCCTGAAGGACTGTCCTCTAGACTTGGTCTCACTCCAGCCTTACCTGAGGTTTACTGAGGAATTTACAAACAATTCTCACTTTGCCTCATTTTGCATCTTGGTTTCCACACTTGATTCGTGGTCTCAAACTTTATTTGTAAAATACCTACTATGTGAAAATAAATTTCACTTTAAAAATCTCACCTGATGTTTAAAATTTGTTTCTAAAAAAAAAGCATACAAATGCTTGTAAAAAGAAGGAGAAAACAGGGTGTGTGAAGAATGTGCCCACCATGTATGTCTGAAAATGGCATCAGGGAATTTAAGGAATCATTCAAATCAACAACATGAGGGAGGGCTTTACTCCTTATTTACTTATATCCACGTTTTAAATGCAGAAAAGTATACAGATAAGAAATGGCAAATAATCCCCCTCCCAAAGAATTCCTGTTGACTTTAAAAAAGCAATCCATGTGCATGGTCAGAAAATTCAAATTGTATCTTAAAAGAGAAATCTTAATTTCTCTCCTCAAAGGTAACTACTGTTCAAGGTTTCTTTGGAGCTCTTCCAAGAAAAACAAATGCACATATCAGCATTCATCCACTTCTCTTCCTTCCCTCCTTTTCTTTAAAATTTGACTCAAAAGGCATCATATTGTTCTGTATCTTGCTTTTTCCACTTAATAGCCAACACACACACACCCCAGCACAGGTTTTTTAAAAAATCTGTTCTTTTTTTAAAAAGCAGGTTCATAGAATTTTATCATATGGAACCACATCAAACTATAATTTATTTAACCAGCCTCCTACTGAGGAATTCAGTTATCTCCAGGTTTTTGCTAATAAAAATGTTTCACTGACTATCTTTTGGTACACTTTGCAGATGTATCCATTACCCTAGCAAGAGTCATTTTGGGTTGGAGAGTAATTTAAATTTTGATCCAATTGCATTCTAGAGAGGCTGAACCAATTTACACTTCTGCCAAGAGCATATAAAAGAGTGTCCATTTCCCCACACCCAATGAGGACAGGTTATCAACATTTGCCAACAAAATAGGTGAAATGTGGTATTTCATTGTTCCTTGAATTTACATTTCTTTAAGTTTGAGTGAGGTTGGGCACCTCTTCATAAGTTATCCTTTGATTATTGGATTGTCTTTTCTTATGGATTTGTAGAAAATTTTTTTTGAATTAAAGATATTAACCGTTTTTCATACGTTACAGATATTTCTCCAGTTTGTCCAATTTATCCTCTGAGTTTTCTTATTTTTTTTGTCAGATAGAAGTTTTAAATTTTCATATATTTTACTTTACCAACATTTTTCTTTATGATTTTCGAGTTTTATGTCCTGATTAGGAAGGCATTTCCCACTGTAAGATATACCCATGCTTTTCTATAGAACTGTTATGGTTTACATTTTTTACATTTAAATCTCTCAACCATCTGAATTTTGTGGGGGGAGTTGTGCTTAAAGAATGAAGTGTAATAATTTTCCAAAACAACCGTTTGTCATCAAACCATGCAACAACCAATTCTTCTTTTTTTCCACTGACATAAAATGCCACCTTACCATAAACTAAAGTCCTAGTTTTATTTGGGTCCATTTATGGACTCGTTGCTCTGTTCCACTCATCTGTCCATTTCTTCCCTAACTCAAAATGGATTTAATTACTATAACTATTATATATGTCAGAATACATTTTAATATCTGGCAGAGCTAGAGGCCTCATTTTTCTTCATTTCCAGAAGTTTCCTTCCTTTTTCCAAATGTTTATTTCTATGTATTTGAATTGGTATTGCACTTTCACAAGACTGAATCTTTTGATCCGACTAGTTTTAAAAATATTCTTCATATAGATTAACCATATTGTATTCATAAGTTACTACCTAAAGGTTTTATATTTTGGTTTCTTTTGTAAATGGGAATTTTTCTTCAATAATATTTTCCAATTGGTTATTATTTCTTGTGAAAGGAAACAAATGATTTTAGATAAACTTTGTAAGCTGCCTCCTTACCAAATTTTCCTATTGTTTTTAATAATTTATCTTGTGATTTTCAGGTATATAATCTTATAATCTTCGAGTAATGATAAATGTGCCTCTTCCAGGTTACTGAACCTCTTACTTCTTCCTCTTATAAGACTGTTAGCATCTCAGAACGATGGTGTATATCAGTGGTGATATTGGTTTTCCTGACATTGTTATGAATGCTTCTGTTGTTTCACTACTGAGCATGATGCTGGGTTTTGATTTAAGACACAAACACATTGGCTAGCCCACATACCAAAAGAGAACTTGCTCTACACCTGGGAAACACAGGTAATTTAGTCTTACCTACTGTCACCTAAGTGACAAATATGAGCACAGCAATGGTGTGGTGGACCCAGGCTTCTCCCTCTCTTTGTAGTCTTATCACAAGTCTTATTCTAGGGTCACTCTACCTAATCAGAGGCATGTTCTGCTCCAGTGTGGGGTTCCCCTATCTGGTGCACTACCCTTGGAGCCCTTGCTTCTACTAGAGAGTCAGCTTGAGGGGGTCCTCCTTGCAATTTTTTTCTCCTAACTCCCCAAACATAACAGGAAATATTCCTGTAAAAGGCGGTTTGGAAGCCTAAAGGACTGCGAGGGTCAGAGAGGTCCTGGACCCAGAGCTTGTCCTCTAGATGATATTGCCTTACTGATTTTCTTGGTTACGTTCCTACCTATCACTGGAGAAAACTAGCTCTGGGCATCTAGGAATCTTCTGTCTCCCTACTCTTACTCTCCTACAAGTAGAAAATCACCAAAATGATGAACTCCAGCATGGCTGTTTTTATTTTCTCTCTCTCTTTTTTTTTTTGGCCTCTGGTAGAATGTGGAAGTCATTGGGAAGTAGTTTCCACTTGCACGGCATTTTTTGCTGCTTCTGCCCACACTTTCTTGGCCTCTCTCATTCTTTGAAGACATTAATCAGGATTCTATTTACTCATTTCTTCTCCCTTAATATTTCTGTAGGAGGCAGACTTAGAAACTGTGGGAGCTGCCCCAGGGTGATTCTTGGAAATCTCTGTCTTGTTCTTTTGCTAAATGCCTGTTCTATTCTTTATTTAACATATCTTGAATATTTTTGTTTTGCTTAGTTTAATTCTCTTCTTATTTATATTATTAGGATTTTGGTTTTGTTATGCCATCCTAAACTGGAGTCTTCTGTATTTATTTAAACTGGTAACTTCAAGCCTAAAGGAAATGCTGAGAGTGAGTCCTCTGAGTTATGTCTCCCAGCATTTGCTAAAGAAATACATTTGTTTTTAGAACAGCTGCCCTTACCTGCTGCTTGAGTGCCTCCAAAGACTCAAATTCCAATCTGGCCAGTTTTATCTGGATATGCCGTGGTTTATCAGCTATGGCAAATGCAAGTATGAACTTTAAAGCCAGGAGTGCATGCTGAAAATAAGAAAGAGTACATGTTGACGTGACACATTAGACCATATGTGCAAGAAAACAAATTAGTACCCAAGCAATCTGTGATCCTTCTCTTTAATCTTGGGTAATTTCTAATTACTGGCCCATTACGCATCAAAGATCAACCAGGCCCATGAGTTATATTTAATCCACCCCACTGTGGCCCATTCAATAATGACTGATGTACTTTGCCTTATTCTTTTAAAATCGGTTATTCCCTTAAATTGATTCCATATGCTACTCTCAATGTTTTATAAAAAAAAGTTTATTATGAAAAGTCTTTCACAAAATGTTTTTTTCACCTGTGTCTTGATTACCAATGTATCTTAGCATACAACATTTGCAGGGTCACTCCATTCTTTGCCCAACAATACCCTCCCTTGTGCTATGCTTCAGGTTGCATTATATGAAGTGGATACGTGTCTTAAACATCAGATGCCTTGAATCCCCTGCATCCTCAATAGTGTCTGGTGTGGTTTCTTTCATGAAATGATAATCAATAAATACTGATGAATTAATTGACTGTAATGTACTACCTCATGCTGCTGACTCCATATACTGTAGGGCAGGTAGGTATACAGAAATGTAGAGTGTATCCTTTATAACATGTAGAGTGTATCCATTATAACATGGGAAACTTAGAACTTGGCTATTTTATTTCCCTTGTACACCAACATCATAAAGAGGTTCTCTATAATATAATAATATGAGATTTATAATTATGCTTCTTTTCTGCAGAATAGAAATAAGCCAACAGGATTGCTTCTAAAGGTAGGCCTGCTCTTTAGATGCACAGCCTCAACCTATTGATGTGTCTCTAATTTCAGCACCATTTTGTGATCCAGAATCAATACCCACAGAAATCTGAATGATCAAAAGAATAAAGTTGCTTCTTTGATGACAGCAGGACTTACTAAATATTAAAAGCTGTGAAATAATTTTTAAAGGTAAGAAACAATTAAAAGGTATTAAGAAAATCAGCGAAGGAGATAGAACAGCCTCTAAGAAATGTTGCATTGAATTATTGACAGAAAAAAGAAGACAGCTGAAAAAAATTAAATGAATTCCTTATTGTGATATTTTCAAAAGGAGGATGAAGGATAAATAACATGTAGATATCTCCTGAGAGAAGCATGAAATAATGAAGGAAGTCAACATCATACCAGAACAAGCAATAATTTAATCCAAAGACTTGAAAATCGGCAGAACTCCAGGGCAGGCCAGGCACTGCCTGGTATTAACAAGAGATCTAGGGTAGACCAGGATAGGCAGCCTTCACTGAAATGTGACTGCCATGACCAAAGAAGACACTGGAAGACACTGATTATGTGTCTATAGTGGGAAAACAAGAAGATAATACAGCATGGATCAGATGACATCATATGTTGTAATTCTGAACTAACTGAACTGAGTTAACAGGAACCTGGATATAACCTACAAAGAATAAATGAATAATTCAGAAAAAGCTATACTGTGCCGTTATTTTATTCCATTAGAGTACTGAGATATAATTTCATATGACTTAACCTTTTCAGTAGAAATATTAGAGGAGAAATAAATCAGCATATGAAAATAAATCTATATTTTTCAGAAACTGTGTGTCCTCAAGCTGCCAGAGTCCCATGACGACCCAGTCACTGGCCCCCTTCCATCTCTCCTAACAAATCTGTACCCATTTTCCCTTCCTTGGAGTCTTGGTGGGAATTGATGAGAAAAAAGACCCTGACGAGGTCTTCCCTGGGGTGTAAGGTGCCTGTAAGACATGTTGACTCTTCTATGGGAACCAGGACTTGCTAGTGGGTGACTGAGCAACGCTGCTGCAGACCTCAGTGCTCATGGTTTCCACATGAAATGTTCATAAAACTCCCATGAACTGAAAAAACTTGGTATTTATTAGACAACATTACTTTAAAAAGGAAGTCATTTCAACTGGTCAAAAAACTTATACAGCAATAAGCTTTTATGAGTAATTCTCTGTAGTTTATTTTTCTAAAAATATTTTATAATAAATGTTTTTAAAAGCCCATATGTAGAGAAATCAGTTCCTTTGGAACTATATTTGCACAACAGGTTTTTAGTATACCTATTTATTTCAAGCTTTTAACTTCCCACTTAACAACTCCAGGGTTATGCTCCTTGAAGAGCCCTCCATAAACCACACAGCTCAGTACTCTTTAGCTGGCTACCAGCACCGCCGAAAGCCAGAGGAAAGTGGCATTGTGTCCATCCACTCTACTAATGACTAATGTACTGGACATGGGCTAAATGTTGAAGGATACTAAGCGAAAGAGATCATGTCCTGGCTTACAATCTAGATGGGGAGATGAGTAATTATAGGCCATCATAATGCCATGTGTGTTTTGCTGCCAGGGTATATACAAGGGGCCAGGAAGATACAGACCAGCAGTTATCCCAGTTTTTAGCAGGTCCAAGGGGCTTCCTGAAGGAAGTTAAGTTTGAGCAGAGATGTGAAGGATGAGAAGGAATTAGCTAGGCAAGGGAAGAAGGAGTGTTTCCAGAGAGAACAAATGTACAAAGGGATGGTGGGGTTGAAGAGAGAGAGGCCACAGAGGCAACTAGGAGCCAGATGACAAAGGAGCCGTGTAAGCAGGCTGAGGAGTGAGGAGGCACTGAAGGCATTAGCACAGGAATGACACCATCCGATTTCTCCATCTGTGGCATGGAGAATGGACAAGTTAGGAGGCTGTGGAAGTACAGGCAAGTCAGCAGGGTGACCTGAAGTGTGTGGAAGAACAATGGGTATGAAGCTCCCAGGAATGACTAGAGGGCTCATTAGCAGAAGACTTGATAGGCCTCCATGACTCACCCACTGAAATGAAAAGCACAGGATGAGGAGCAGGCTACAGGGGAGAAGGGGTCGGTGTGGGCTGTAGATTTTCAGATGTCCATGGCATATCTAAGTGGAGATGTTCAGCATGCAGTGGGATAGAGGGGTTTCAAGTTCATGAGAGGGGCGGGGGCTGGAGGCAGAGACTTGGGAGTCATTGGCATGGGATAAGTGGAAAATAAAGCCATGGGAATGGACGAGATTCACAGGGGTGTGCAGGAGAGAAAAGATGAGATGAGGCAAGAAGAGGGCACAGCATGGAACTGGAGGAACAGAAACATGCTGAGAAGACAGGGAGGGGCTTAAAAAGAAACCCGAGAAGGAGGTGTGGATAGATCTAGGAGGTTCTGGAGTTACAGAAGCAAAGGGGAGAGAAGGAAGTCAGTCAAGGTGGGTGTTGGAAGATCAGGTACACGAAGCCTGAGGAGAAACATTTGGATTTAACCACGAGGAGGCCTCTGGTGACCCTGGTGGGAGTGGTTTCAGCTGAGTGGTGGTCACAGAAGCAAAACCACAGTGGGCTGAGAAGGGAAAGGGAAGCAAGGCTGGAGGAAGGAGGGGCAGACAAAAGGGTTCAGAAAGTCTGGCTGGGAAGGAGAGGAAGGAGACCTGGGCTAGCCGTGTGTTTGGTTTTTAAAGGTGTAAGTCTTAAATACGTTGAAATGCTTTGGGGAAGGAACCAAGAGAGTGGTAAAAGGTGAAGATCCCAGAAGGAGAAGGTCTGAGGCACAGAGCCAGGCTGCCATGCAAGGGAGGCGCTTAGCCATAAACAGGTGGTCTGACATTGTCACTGTCTGGGAGGGAGAGCTGACCATGGGAAACAAAGACACTTGGGGGCACTAATTTGAGACTGAAGAGAAGAATTTTAAAAGAAATTTTTTTGTTCAGAACTTGCAATTCAATACTTAAGATGAGGAAGGACAGGTGAGAATTACACAGTGTTCTCACTTTTCTTTTATAGACTTAATCTTAAATCATCAAGTATCCTTTCCTCAAAACAGATAATCATAATCCTCAGCACAAAAAAAAGTGTCTTAAAAAACAAAAGTGCCAGCTTTATTAACTAGAATGGAAGAAAATATAACACATCTTCACAATGGTTTTCTTTGGATGGTGGCACTATGGGCAATCTCTTTATCTTTAGTCTCTAATGGACACGCATTACTTTTATATGGGAAAAAACCACTTATGTGAAGAAGAACACAGGGATTCCTCACTTAACAAATGAATTACACATGCCCTGCCAGGCTCCTCACCCCACCCGGTCACGACTGTCCATATGCTCAGTAAACAGACCAAAACCAGACAACCTGCAGCTCAGAGAGTCTGGGTTTTTATCTGGAGTTCAGGAATAAACGCAACTGGGGAAAGCAATCACTTTGTATTCATTCATTCTGCAAATACGTAGACGGCACTTATGCAGGCCCAGACTGCTTAGATGGTGGCCTTCTCCCACCACTTACTTACCTCCCCAAACCTTCTATCACACTGATTTTTCCCCCTACTTTGCTACACACCCAGAAGTTCCACCAATTATAGGTTTGTTTGGTTTAACACACATCATCTTTAAAAAGTAAAAACACTCCTGGGAGGGTTAAGGAACATCACCATTCACAGACACCTGTTAACTTAATTAGCTGGTGCTAGCAAATTCTTTCTCTCTGTCCTCCCTTCATCCCAGCAACCTTGAATACTTGGGAATGGGGTGGGGAAGACACCACAGCAGCTTCAGCAGTAGGGTACTGGCTGCAACAAAGAGGAGTAAAGAGAAGCAGAAAAGAACCAACATTGTCTTGATGGTCAGGAAAGGTTAATTTAGACATCCATCCTCCCACCTCTTCTTCTTACTGCTTTCTTATACCTAGGATTCAGAAGTTAAGTTGAGCATCATGATGAATTAAGTAAGCTTTTGTGGTCTGGCCTGGAAACCTAAATAACATTTCTAGCCATGTGTTTCAAAAGATCAATTTTTAAAACCTTGTTTATATTTTCCATACAGCAAATCTGTTTCAAGGCTAGGAACTGCTTTTTGCTAACTGAACTGAGAAAAAAAACTGTAAAAAGCATTTTAGCTATTTTTAATTGTTTTTGTAAATAAAAGAAAAGATGAGATATAAATCTGCACAGATTTGAAGAAAAACATACTCAAAATGAATAGTTGGGTTGGCTTTTCATAGCCTGTCTACGAAGAGAGAAGACAATTTATGGGCCATGATTGTGATTCTTCACCAGCCATCTTCTTTTAAAGTAAAACTCACAAAATTATATCCTAAATAAAGTAAAAGAGAAAAGAAACAGTGCGGGTGGGGTGGGGAGCTGCGCAGAATTTTAAAACTAATAAATACAAAGAAGTTGGCTCCCCATAACAATATGCTTCAAGTAATGATTATAGGGTGTCTTAGTCAGGAAAGGAAAAAAGAACAGGACCAGAGAAAATTAGCACTCAGACGCTAAATGTTTTCTGGTGCTAGTGGTAAAGTACTGCCTGCACTGCCACCAGCGTGTCACTCACCTCTGGTCACTGCAGGGCTGTCAAACTCTTGGGAGTCTCGTGCCAGGTGCACAGAGTGAGCGGAACCATTTTATTTTACAAAACCTAGAAAACTCACGATATGATCTACAGTAACAGCTGTGTTTGTAGCAGTGTATCCCCAACCCTGTCTCTTCTGAAATAGAAAATGCAAATTAGAGCTGAATTCTTGGAATTCTGAAAAGCTCATTTGATTTCTACAGTGGTATGTCTGCCATGTTACCTCTTCCCATTCAGAACCCAGCCACCACTGAATAAAAGGAACTCCTTCAAAAAAGCATTCTCTGCTGATTACCAGGCAAATTACATGTCAAATGCCAATTAATAAGAAATGATTAATGGAGCCAAGGTTGAAAAAAAATATTATGGAATTAGGCTCTTAAGAAAAAAACCTCAGGGATTTTCATTTTAAGATGGTAGACCAAGCACACACATCTGCTTCTTCCCCCTCCCAGAGTCCTCTGAAATGACAGAAACATATATTCTAAAAAGAATATGAGACTGGAAAACAAGAGAATTTGCCAGAGTTTCTGAATATAGGACTCATGGAGCAGAAAGTGCAGCTCAAGTCTCTCAAGACAAAGACAGTTCCTCCCAAAAGAGAGTCAGAGAGGGGCCAATGTCAGATTCAACCCCACAAAAGGAAAGGATTGGGCCAGGGAGTCAGCACCAAAGTGAATGCATTAAAGAGCTGCCTTCCCAAAAGCCGGGGCCGTAGGGAGCCCTTTCTCATGCTACTTTGTGTCAGAGTGTCTGCAGGTTCTACTCTACACTAAAGCCAGAGACTTGACCTTTAAAGAAAGCACGTGATCTTCTGGAAGAGTGCCTTGTGTGGGGTTGCTAGGTCCAAGAGAGAGGCCGGGCCCAATGTCATGCCAGACTCCTACTAAAGATTTGGAGGCCAGAGCGATGTCAGCAGGAATAGAGGAATAGGAAGCCCCAAACCTTGTTCCTCAACAGAGACATCGATTTAACAATGTACAGTCCAAAAAGCTTTTATGAGAACTCCAGAAATCAGTTAAGCAGGTGTAGTACGCCAGGCAAGCACAAAGCCAAGAACAGCTGCATTGAAATGAGTAAGAAAAGCTGTTGGATTTCACCTATGATAGCCCTTCTTCCAAGCTGGCACAGCTCAACACAACTGGGATAAAATACCCAACTTGTGGGTTCTCACTCAGGAGGGAAAGAGAAGAGTGGAACATACATCCAATGTTTCAGCTTTTGGGGGAACTGCCCTAGGGACTGGTTTCTAGCTCATTAGAGTCAGAGCTGTGGAGAGGATCAGGCATACTTTGGATGCCTGGGGGCCACTAAGAACAAAGGAGACCTTGAAGCTTGTTGAAGTACCAGAGAATCTGCAGTACTGCAAACAGACACTGGAGGGAGCAAGAGATTATGAACTCATAAACCAGCAAACCTCCCTAATTGGGAAATTACATGCACAAGTCCAGAGAAGACACATCCCCAGAAAAGGTTTGACATATCACCAGATCTCTAGCTGGGCTGGTCAATGGAGGTCTTTCTTTGTACATAGTTAGTCCATAAAGACTGGGAGAGGTGGCTACTTTTTCAAAAGCCCAAATCTCAGCAAAAAATAACAAAGCACATAAAAAAAGAATGGAAACATGGCATAACCAAAGGAAAATAATAAACTTCGAAAACCCAGCCCTAAAGAAATAAAGATGTATGAATTACCTGACAAAGAATTCAAAATAATATTCTTAAAGCAGCTTGATGAGCTACAGGAGAACACAGGCAACTAATTAAAATCAGGGAAATGACGCATGAACAAAATGAGAATATCAACAAAGAGACACAAACTGTAAAAAAGAACCAAATAGAAATTCTGGAGCTGAAAAATGCAATTATTGAATTGAAAAATTCACTAGATGGGTTCAACAGTAGACTTGATCAAGCAGAAAAAAGAATCAGCAAACTTGAAGACAGGTCATTTGAAATTATCAAGTCAGTGGAGCAAAAAGAAAAAAGAAGGAAGAAAGATGAAGAAAGCCTAAGAGACTTAGGGGACACCAACAAGCAGACTAATATGTGCATTATGGGAGTCTCAGAAAGAGAAGAAGGAAAGAGGCAGAGAGCTTATTTGAAGAAATAATGGTCAAAAACTTCCCAAATCTGAAGAAGTAAATCAATACCCAAATCCAAGAAGCTTAAAAGATTCCAACTAGGATGAACCCAAAAAGGCCCACAACAAGACACACTGTAATCAAACCATCAAAAGACAAAGAGAGAATCTTGAAAGCAGCAAGACATAAATGTGGCATCATGTACAAGGGAGCTCCCATAAGATTATCAGAGGATTTCTTAGTAGAAATAATACAGGCCAGCAGGGAGTGAGATAATACATTCAAAGTGCTGAAAGGATACATCTGCCAATCAAGAATACTATATCTGGCAAAACTGTCCTTCAAAAATGAAGGAGAAATAAAGACGTTTCCAGATAAACAAAAGCTGAGAGAATTCATCACCACCAGACAGACCTACCTTACAAGAAATGCTAAAGGGAGTCTAACAGGTTGAAGTGAAAGGATGTTAGACAGCAACACAAAAGCACATGAAAATATAAAGCTCTCCGGTGAAGGTAAATATATAGACAAATACACAATCCTGTAATACTGTAATGGTGGTATGTACATCACTTTTACTTCTGGTGTAGAATTTAAAGGATAAAAGCATAAAAAAATAACTATAAAACTATGTGAATGAATAAAAAAGATGTAATTTGTGACATCAGTAACATAAATTAGGGGGTGAAGATGAAAAGGAGCTGAGATTTTGTATGTCACTGAAGTTTTTATCAGTTTAAAATAGATTGTTATAAGATGTTTTATGTACTCCCCATGGTAACTGCAAAGAAATACCTAAAGAAGATACATAAAAGAAAAATGAGAAAGGAATCAAAGCAAGTCACTACAAAAAATCAACGAAACAGAAAGGAAGGCATCAAGAGAGGAAAAGAAGGACAGAGTAACTATAAGACATACAGAAAACAATAAAATGGCAATAGCAATGTTGTTATTATCATTAATTACTTTAAACTTCCCAATCAAAAAACAAAGAGCAGCTGAATGGATTAAAAAAACCAAGATCCAACTACATGCTATCTACAAGAGACTCACTTTAGAAGTAAGGACACACCTAGGATAAAAGTGAAAAGACGAAAAATGATATTCTATGCAAATGGATGAGAAAGCATCACAAAATTAGTCTTTGTCTCAATAACACAATGAATAGGAATCTTCTCTGGAGTTTCAAAGGAGGCTTCTCAAACAGTGCCTTCAGGTCCTAACATCTGGGGGGTCAATGACGGACCCTGAGAGATGCAATTGGGGCAGGGCAGCCCCTGTGATACCAGCACATTGTGTCCCTGATCAAGTTCTGTGCCTGGTGCGCTGAGGATGCACACAGGGCATGACAGGGAGTTGCCATCATCACAAAGAGCCTGGTCCATCCACACGAGCTATTTCTGAAGATCAGTCAAGTGAAAGAGGAGTTGGGCTTAAAAGGTTAATGGAAAGTTGAAATCTAAAAGAAGTGTACAGGTGGAAAAGAGCAATGGGAAAACGCTAGAAGAGTCAATTAAAACGATGAGAGATAGTAATTGATTACTATAAAAACAAAGTTTTTTCACCTCATCTTCCTCTATCTCACCACTTAACAGAACAGTGGTTTGAAAAAAAATGCCAAGTAGACCAAATGAATAGAAGGAAATAATTAAAAGGGTTACCAACAAATTAAATTGAACACCTCATCAGCTCTTCCCTTTTTATTCTTTTGGTGAGGAAGATCAGTCCTGAGCTAACATCTGTTGCCAATCTTCCACTTTTCATTGAGGAAGATTAGCCCTGAGCTAACATCCATGCCCATCTTCCTCTATTTTGTACGTGGGACGCCGCCACAGCATGGCTTGATGAGCAGTGCATAAGTCCGCACCCAGGATCCAAACTCGTGATCCCCAGGCCACCCAAGCCGAGTGCACAAACCTAATCACTATGCCACCGGGCTGACCCCAGCTCTTCCCTTTTAGAATACAACCTCCATTGTAGGGACTTGCTATCAGAAGAGGCTCCTCCCAGGTGAAGGACACTGAGTGATGGCGTTATTTGTTACTAGGGTAAAAAAGCTGGCTTTCAAGGCTTTGGCAATCTCTGTGTCACAATCACATCTTATCCAGCATTAAAGGGATTTACTTGTGTAAACCTTGTTCTCCTCCCATTCAGAGCCACATTTCATGCACAAAGCAGTTTCTAGGCCAGATGTGATGATGGTGAAAGGAAGAGGAATCTGTAGGAGGGTTATGTTTTATTTGGAGTTCATTTTGTTTTTTCAACAATTATTTTGATCACTTGACAAGGAAAAAAACCAAGCAACACTTAATAACTGTGTGCCCGGAAATGCTCTCTAACTAAGACCTACAAGCAGTGATCCTCTAAGACTGCGGTTTCATTTCACTACATACTTACTTCATTTACGTTAACTGGACCATCAAGTGAGAATTTAAATCACACTGGAGAAACACACATTTGTAACCTCTAAATCATGAGCCACAAAGTCCAGCCACGGGGCACTCCAGGGGCCACGTGCGAGGGTGGCTCTCCCACAGTGCAAGGAGGATATACAATCAACCACCTGAAGTCACCTGCCTAATGTTTGCCTGGTCAGTGACAGAGAGTGAGGAGGGCAGGGTTCAGGAGATGCCAGGTAGTGAAGTCTTATGGGAAACAGAGTCCTGTTCCTTCTGAGGGGTGGTCCAGGATCAACGAAACTGTCCCTTACCTCCTCGTCTCCCAAAACATTGTTTATATTGAGAGATATACAAGTATAATGGACACTGGAAGAATCTTTGAGGCTGAAGAAAAAAGTCTCAAAGGCCTGATGGCAGTGGGGATCCCAAGCCACAGGTACAGAGGGGAGGAGAGTTCTCCCTGCTTCACTGTGGTGACAGCAGGATATGTTCATGGCGTATGGCACACATGTGACATGAGGCTGTGACCCCAGGATGGTTCTTTGTTCATGAACTTTGTCTCCTTCCCTCTAAGTCTTTCTAGTTTTTTTTTTCTTTCTAGTTTTCCTTCTAATTTTGATGCTATGGTCATGGGAACAATTTGTTTTACAGAAGTAAATGAGTTGATAACTAGTCATATTTAATGACACTTCCTTGAGTCCCAACTATGAAGGAAAGATACCTGGCTTTCCTTTGACATTATTGGGCAAAAGCTCTATCCAGTCTCATTGGTTCTACCTGCCTGCTTCGGACCAACTTCAATTTGCCAAGGCCTCATCGGACTTGGCCACTGAAATGTGCCCCCTCCAGGGGCTGCTGCTTCTATCCCATCTCTGCCAGGTTTGCTTCTTTCTCCTCCTCCCAGACATCATCTTGTTTCACTCTTACTACACTACCCAGTCATTACAAGAGCTCAATTGAATATGCAGAGAAGGAAACAGAGACAGAGCTTCCATGTAAGGGCCACCTGGTGGATAGCAATGCCTATTGCCATATCAGGAATGCAGAGATTTTAGAGCTGAAAGAATATGAGAGATCCTTTAAATTAATCACTTCAAGGGCAGGAAACTGACCATCAGGGACTGTGTCAGGGCTGAGAGTGAAGTTCCAGGTTCTGCATTCTACACATTGCTGTTTCTACCTACTCTACCCTCCCAGTGGTGCTCCGTGAACGAATGGTGGTGGTGGGAGAGCACAAGCTTGGGCATCAGGTGCAGACACCTCCTGCAGGGTACTGTGCAAGTCAGTGAGCCGTCTGAGTCTCACTTTCCTTGTGTGATGTGCTCACTGTCATGCCTGATACATGGTAAGCAGTAAAAATATAGAAATGCTAATTTCTAAAGTTACTATGCTACTATTTTGTCAAACTGGTCTCTCTGACCAATTCAACTCAATTTGGGCCTCTAAACCTTAGCAGCAGCAATTTAACTAATTGGTATTCTTTTGAAGAAAGAAATTACTGCAAAGAACATTAGTGTTCTTCAATGGAGGCTCCTAAAATCAGATGGTATCTGTTTATAGATGAAAAGAGAAAACACCTCCTCTTACTTTTGCTCTTTGTAAGTCTTCATTCTAATCCAGTTAATACTGGTCATCTGCATATATAAATGTTCTGCCATAATGTCACTGTCTGTAGTTGCAGGAGACATGCTTCTAAACAAATGTTTCTAACCAAAATATACTTTTAAATTGAGAACTTGTGCCAGGAAATAATGGGCTTTACAGCTCAGCACCAAATCACACCAGAGGCGTCAGCTGATTAACTGGGGGATGGATGACAGAAAGGTCCTAAACTGAACCTCAGATTCATTATCATAGGAAAATCTAATCTGCAGAGAAGAAAAGCCTAGAAGACTGGGGAGGTAGTGGAGGGTGCTAGACTTCTGCCTACCCCATGTGGACCTTTCACTGCTGCTGTGATTGGGCAAAAAATTAGTTTGCTTAGTTATTGAAACATTCTGCTTCATGTTTCCCTGAAGCAAGATTTAGCATATTTACTACTGAACATATGCTTTGACTTACTATTTCTGTAACTGACAAATTTATATAAAACCAAATAAAATCTCCTTAAAAAATACTTATGAGCACTTCTGGTTTCAGCTCCAACATGTAAAGAACTTGGAAGTTGTCACTTCTGTCAATACAACAAGAAAAAAGCTGGACAAACTGAAAATCAAGTACTCTTCTTGGACCTGTCTCAGAACTGAGGGTAAACCACCACCCTAAAATCCAGAGAGATACAGCAACCAAGATCTACTTAACTGAAACAGAAGCTGTTGGAGCTGTAAACTGGAAGGAATACTTAAATGGAAATTTTGATGAACTGCTGGTGGCTGAGTGTGACCAGTGTGAGTGAGAAACCACTAAAGTTTGCAGTCTTAGGGGAGCCTCCACACTTTCATAGACTTTCCCTCCAGGAACCCTACCAGGTTCTCATGGTGAAGACACAGGAAGGATCCCCTCATGGGTCTGGCAGGGGGAGGGGAAGAGTAGGCATTATGAAATACTGTTCAGAGCCTTCTCTATAACAAATGCTTACTCTCCAGGAGGAAGGACTCTGCCAGGGCAAATTCTGAAACTTTATTCCAGCTGGAGTAAAGAAATTTCTCCCCACTCTAGCCCCCTCCAGCCTTCCTGTCTCACCTATGGAAAACCAAAACCAAAACCACAACAAAACAAAACACTATAAGACAATATGACGTCAATAAAATAAAATAAACAAGACAAAGTCAATAGGGGTCAGGGCTTCAACAAAACAGGCTGTGAACACTGCAGCTAGGGAAGAGGAAGGGGGAAAAAGCTGTACCACTGGAGGAACACTTGTGGAGGTCACAGTCCTAAGACAGCCCACTAAACGACTGAGATTTAATCACAGATTATAGAATGCATCCCCTCCCCAATACCATATCACACACCAACAGGGATCCAGTATAACAACAGTGGACTGTGGTTACAAGAGCTGCAAGACAGACTCTCTCTGAGGAGGAGAATGTAGGGAAGCCCCACGCAAAAAGAGAGGAGACAAAAACAAGGACACTAAAGGAACTGAAAGCCTGTGGCATCTATAGCCAAAATAAACATGAAACACAGCCCAAATCCTGGCCAGTTTAACATAAATCCTCACACTAAAGGCCTGTTTATCTCAGCACTGTTGCTTGATACAGCATGCCTGGCTTTCAACGTCAAATTACAAGACATGCCAAAAGGCAAGAAAAACACTCTGAAGAGATGAACAAATCATCAGAACGAGACTCAGACATAACAGATTTTGGAATTATCAGACAGGGAATTTAAAATAACTATGATTAATATGTTAAGGGCTCTAATGGTAAAAGTAGACAAAATGGAAGAACAGATGGATAACGTAAGCAGAGAGATGGAAAATCTAAGAAGCAATCAAAATGAAACGTTAGAAATCAAAAACACTGTAACAGAAACAAAGAATGTTCATCAATAGATTGGACACAGCGGAGGAAAATCAGCACTCTTGAAGACAGGTCAAAAGAAACTTCACAAACTGAAATACAAAGGGAAAAATAATGAAAAAAGAAGAATAAAACATCCAACAACTGTGGGACAATATTAAAAGGTGTAACATATGCATAATTGTAATACCAGAAGGAGAATAAAGAGAGACCGAAGCAGAAGAAATAATGGCTGAGAACTTTCCAAAGTTAATGACAGACACCAAATCAAACATCCAGGAGGCTCATAAAACAGCAAGCTGGATAAATACCAAAAAATCTATACCTATGCACCTATCAAACTGCAGAAAACCAAAGACAAAGAGAAAATCTTGAGAGAAGCCAGAGGGGAGGAAAACACCTTGCCGATAGGGGAACAAGGATAAGAATAGAGCAGACTTCTCATTGGAAACCACGCAAGCAAGAAGAGAATGAAGTGAAATATTTAAAGTGTGGCAAGAAATCCCCACCAGACCAAATACATCCAGTGAAATTATTCTTCAAAAGTGAGAAAGAAATAACTTCTATTTCTAGAAGTTATTATTCCAGAAGTCTCTGAGAGAGAATATGAATGATAATACATTGCCACCAGGCCTGCCTTGCAAGAAATGTTAAAAGAAGTTCTTCAGGCAGAAGGAAAATTATGTAGGTCAGAAACTTGGATCTATGGAAAGAAAGAGTGTCACAGAAGGAATAAATGAAGGTAAAATAAAACATTTTACTTTTCTTATTCTTAATTGGTCTAAAAGATAACTGCTTGTTTGAAGCAATAACAGTATCAATGTACTGGGTGATTACAGCATATGGATAAGTGAAATGAATAACAGCTATGTCATAAGGGACAAGAGAGAAGAATACTTTGTTATAAGGTACCTGTACTATATGTGAAGTGGCATTGTATTATTTGAAGGTGGATTTTAGTTAAAAATGTATATTTTAAACTCAATGGCAACCACTAAAATGTTTTTAAAGAAGCATAAGTGATAGGCTAAGGGAGGAGATAAAATGGAATCATAAAATGCTTAAGTAAAACTAAAGAAAGCAGAAAAAAAATAACAGATGTTACAAATAGAAAACAGTTAAAAACATGGTAGATATTAATCCAACTATATCAATAATCATTTTAAATGTGAATGGTCTAAATATACTAATTAAAAGAGAATTTATCAGAGTGAATAAAAAGCAAGGCTCAACTATGTATTATCTGCAAGAAACTAAGGTAAAAGTAAAGGAATGCACACAGATCTTGGTTTCTAATACCATTCTCCAACAAAAGAAACCAGAGCTCCTTGGAGAAATGGCTGATTCTAGGACTGGGGCAGGAAATATATAAGAGGAGCCTGGAACATCTCATAGCCAGAAAGTAAGGGAGTACTCAAAAAGAAAACACACACAGTAATGGGGTATGTCACAGGGACACAGGAACCAATTTAAAAAGCCCCCAGTGGCCAAAGCTGGAATAATTTGAGCATCAAAATAAAGTTGTATTGCATGACAACCCAGAATATAAAACACATATCTATGAGTCTATACTGATACAGATAAAGGACTGAATAAGTAAGTAAAGGGAGGAGAAGAGAAAACTCTCCCTTGTGGAAGAATTCCAAGTAATTTACATAGATATTCAGCCCTCGAGGTGGAGCAAAATTCCCCACTCCCTAAGTGTGTGCTGCTCATGGGACTTCCTTCCAAAGAGTGTAATATGGAAAGGGGAAAAAAGAGTAACTTTACCGTGGAGAAACCTGACAATTACTAGCTCAGCCAGGTGAAAGTGATAAGTCATGTTGACAGTATGTACTTTGATGTGAAGTGATGACAAGAGCACTTTACCTCTGTGGTCTTCCTCCTCCAAACCCACAATCCCAGTCTAATCATGAGAAAAAACATCAGACAAACCCCAACCGAAGGGTGTTCTACAAAATAGTTGACCAATATTCCTCAAAACTGTCAAGGTCATCACATACAAGAAAAGTCTGAGAAACTGTCACAGCCAAGAGAAGCCTGAGGAGACATGATGACCAACTGTAATTGGAATCCTGGAACAGAAAAAGTACATTAGGTAAAAAAGTAAGGAAATCTGAATAAAGTATGAACTTTAGTTAATAATAATGTATCAATAGTGGTTCACTAATTATAACAAATATACTAAGGTTTGATGTTAAAAATAGGAGAAATATGGGAACTATCTGTACGATCTTGCCAACTTTCCTGTAAGTCTAAAACTATTCTAAAAATTATTTTAAAAACTTTTAGTTTGTCATATATATATATATAGATATATAGATAGATAGATAGATAGATATATCTATATATATATCTTGAAAAATTTCAGGTAAAACAATGAGGAATTAAACTGGGGTTTGAAAGAAACCATCCAAAAAAACTCAGCCAGATACTTCTAAACCAGGTAACAATGAATAGTATCCTGAAAATGACCTACATCTTCCAAACCTATGACCATATTTCTTTATATCAGAAATAAAATTGCCTATGACAAAGGCAATGCATCATTTCTGTGTTCTGTAAGTTTTTCAGGAGCTGTCCAAACACTGTGGAGAGTAAAGACAAGAAGCCTGGTAGAGGGCGCAGCGTATAAGGAATGCTGGTGTGCCGAGTTAAGCAAGGCCACAATCTCCACTGCCATTTGCTTCTGAGGCCCAGGGTTCATGCCCTACATTTCATTACACATTAGGGCTCAAGAGTGCATGCAGCTTCAGCAAGGAATGCTTCCTACCTTCCATTTCCCAGGGCTCATTAAGATACGGCATTCATGTCTGCTTCTTGTAGAACTTAGCAATATCCTGCGTTTGTCAGGTTTTGCCTTAACATAATATTTTACATCGTTGCCAGAGCAAGGGAAGTGGGAAAAATAGTTGCATAGAGGCAGTGGATACAGGAGAGGAGGTAAAAAATAAAGCCAGTTGGAAAGTCTCTAAAAGAGAGTAACTTCATACAACTGAATAGAGAGTTGGTTTTAAAGAAGAAAAGGGCTAGAACTTTTTATAGTTACATATTTTTTTTAAAGATCAAAGGTAAAATTTTATACTTCTTACTGGCATATTTTCCTAAAGAAAATACTGGTTTGTTACTTTTCCTCTTAAATCAACTAGATATGTTTAATGAACATTGTTAGAAAAGTAAAGAAAATCTGAACTACTTCTTTGGCAAAGTCAGGTTTTCACTGGGGACATAAAAGGATCCTCACAGTTACAAAATCACAGTAACAATCAATTTTAACAACTCACCACACTGGAAATACCCAAGGGAAGGATTTTCATAGGAGGATAAAAATAATTGCTAAGGTTTGACAATAGCAAAAAGCAATTTTTCCTAGTAATTCTGAGTTTATTATTTTAAAATGTACATATTCATATCTTAGTTTTTTGAAATACATGTTTGAAGGTAATATAGTCACATGGTTAGGGGAAAAATGTATATAGTGAAAAATCTTCCTCCTGCCCCTGCCCGCCCAGTGCACTGCTGTGCCCTGTGCCCACATACTTAAGTAAATAGGGATATATTACTATTTTCTCCATTATTATGTAAAAGGAGCATCCAGCAATATTGTTCTGCACTTTGATTTCTGTACTTAAAATATTAGGGTTCTTTCCACATTAGTACATGGAAAGCATCTATAATTTACTTAATCAGTGATGGACATTTGTTATTTCCAATATTTTGTTATTATTAAGAATGCTGCAATGAATACCCCTAAACATTTATCATTTTGCACATACGTAAGTATATATGTGGAATCAATTCCCAAATGTAGAATTGCTGGGACAAAGGATATGTGTAGTTGTAATTTAAGTAGATTTGGCCAAACTGTTCCATTTGTGGTGTTGAGCCAATGTGCACTTCCAGCAGCTGAGATGAGGGTAGCTGCTCCTCCACAGCCTATTGACCCAGGGTAATATGCCTCCTAGGGATTTCTGCTAGTCATGATAGATGACAATTGGTGTTTCAGTTTTGTTTCAATCTGCATTTCTTACTCTGAGTGGTTTTGAGCATCTATTCATATGTTTAACAGCCATCTGCATTTTATTTATTTGTGAACTTTCTGTTCATAATGAAAAGCATCTGGAAAGATTGAGGGACTGGAGGAAGGAAAAAGAGAAGGAGAGGAAGAAGAAATTACACTGAATTCAGTACAAGTATGAAAGACATGGTTTTGGGCTTAAATTTAATGTAATTTATACTAGAACATGTTAAATTCTAATGATAATTTGCTGTTATTTTTTTATTGAGATTTTATTTTTAGAGCAGTTTTAGTTTTGCAAAAAAATTGCACAGAAAGTACAGAGTTCTCATATACCCTCCACTCCCCCAGTTTCCCCTATTAACATCTTGTATTAGTGCGGTACATTTGTTACAATTGAAGAACCAATATTGATACATTATTATTAACTAAGGTTCATAGTTCACATTAGGGTTAATTCTACCGGTTTTTACACATGCATAATGTCATGTATCCACCATTACAGTACCGCACAAAATAGTTTTACCACCCTAAATATCTGTGGGTCACCTATTCATCCCACCCTTCCTCCCTCCTCTCCAAACCTCTGGCAACCACTGACCTTTTTACTGTCTCTGCAGTTTTGCCTTTTCTAGAATGTCATATAGTTGGACTCAAAGAGTATGTAGCCTTTTCAGATTGGATTCTTTGACTTAGTAATATACATTCAAGATTCCTCTATGTCTTTTCATGGATTTCTTCTTAACATGGAAAAATATTCCATTGTATGGATGTACCATAGTTTGTTTATCCAATCATTTACTGAAGGAGGTCTTGGTTGCTTGCAATTTTTGGCAATTATGAATAAAGCTGCTATAAACATTCATGTGCAGGTTTTTGTGTGAACATATGCTTTCAACTTAGCTGGGTAAATATCTAGGTGGGCAACTGGTGGAATGTATAGCAGATCTATGTTTAGTTTTGTAAGAAAGTCAAACTGTCTTCCAAAATGGCTGTACCATTTTGCATTCCCACCAGCAATGAGTGAGCAGATGGATTGTTTCTTTATGGGTTGTTTGTTTTATTATGTTAGGTTTTAAGAATTCTTTGTATATTTTGGATACAAGTCCTTTAAAAGATATGTCTTTTGCAAATATTTTCTCCCAGTCTGTGGCTTGTCTTTTCAGTCTCTTATCTTTTGCAAAGCAGAAGTTTTTAATAAAAAGTTCAACTTACCAATTATTTCTTTCATGCTTTTGTAACTATATCTAAAAAGTCATTGCCAAACCCTAGGTCACCTAGATTTTATATGGTTTTGTGGTTTATATTTAGGTCTCTGATCTACTTGGGGTTAATTTTTGTGAAAGTTGTATGATCCGTGTATATATTCATTTTTTTACATGTAGACGTCCAGTTGTTTCAGCACCCTTTGTTGAAATGACTACCCTTTCTCCATTGAATTGCCTTTTCTCTTTTCTCAAAAATCAGTTGATTATACAGTCATGTGTTGCTTAACAACAGGGATACGTTCTGAGAAATGTGTCATTAGGCAATTTCATCATTGTGCAAACATCACAGAGGACACTTACACAAACCTAGACAGTATAGCCTACTACACACCTAGGCTATATGGTACTAATCTTATAGGACCACTGTCATATATGTGGTCCATTGTTGACCGAAATGTTGTTATGCAGCACATGATTGTATTTTTGTGGGTCTATTTCCGGTCTTTCTATTCTGTTCCATTGATCTATCTGTCTATTCTTTCACCAATACCACACTGTCTTGATTCCTGTAGCTTTACAGCAAGTCTTGAAGTCAGGTAGTGTCAGTCCTCTGACTTTGTTCTTCTTCAGTATGGTGTTGGCTATTCCGGGTCTTTTGATACTCCATACAAACTTTAAAATCAGTTTGCTGATATACACAAAATAACATGCTGGAATTTTGATTGGAATTTTATTGAATCTATAGATCAAGTTGGGAAGAACTGACATCTTAACAATGTTGAGTCTTCCTATCCATGAACGTGGACTATCTCTCCATTTATTTAGATTTTCTTTGATTTCTTTCATCAGAGTTTTGTTGTTTTTCTTACCAAAATCTTGTACATGTTTTGTTAGATTTATACCTAAGTATTTCAACGTTTTTTTGGGGGGGGGGAGTTAATGCAAATGATGCTGTGTTTTAAATGTCAAATTCTAATTTTCATTGCTGGTATATAGGAAAGCAATTGACTTTTGTTCTATTGGTTTCTACCATTGTTTTTAGAGTCAAGTAGAAAAATAGTTGTCTATATGTCTGTGACTTATAGCATAGAAAACTGATCCCTGAAGCCATGAAAAATTACATATCTGGCTTTTCCCTCATGCCAGAATCAGACATCTTAGAGAGTTCCCTGGTTATGATAAATAAATCTTATATTAATAACCTTGTCATTTGTGATATATTTTAAAAATCAAGTGATAAACTTGAAATAAGACACCTGAACATAATATTCAAGCCCATATAAACTTAAGCCATAATAAGGGCATCCTGTGCTTTAGAAAATATTGATGAGAACACTTATGTCATCTGTGATGGAATAGAGCAGTAGGTTAAAAATCACCTCTGTCAAACTGTGGCAGAGTTCTGAAAAACCGTATTTTGGTCAAAAATTCCTTAAGCTTCTAATCCATTCACAGATGAACTTCTGTGAATGGATCAGATGTCTGACAAGTCCAGGCATTCTTTTCTATTGCTCAGAGTATAGTATTGATAGTAGATATCCTACATATTCTTAAAGTTAATACTGATATGGTAAGAAGAAACTAACTTTATTTTCAAAGTATATCATAGCACAAATTTGAAGTTTATAATATGCCAAGATTACTCCGAATTATGGCCTCTAAATCTATTCTCATAGAAACAGTTGCAGAAGGAGTTCAATCTTGAGAGGAGGAACACTCAGAGTGTAAGGGAATTGTGGAGAATGCTGAGACATAACCCACACGCCCCATCAGGACCGAGGACTTCTCGCCCTAGCTGTTGAGAGTGCTACTGGAAGACATGCCTCAGCTGATGACAGCCACCTTGTCAACGGTCACTCCCTTCCTCTGAGGCAGCCTATATCCAATGACTAGTTTATGAGGGGTGGAGAACTAAAGCCTGGCCACCTTGTCTCAACTCTGGACAACTCTACAGGGCCATCCCAGCTTCAGAGCTCCCTGTGGAATCAGCTGAGGTCTTTGCTTAGACTGAACTGCTGCTCAACTTGTCCCTCTGCTCAATCTTGCTTCTTTTCCCTCTCTTTTCAGGTGTTGATTCTCAAAGCTTTCTCTAATAAATGTCCTGCAGATTAGTCTCCATCTCAGAGTTTGCTTTCTGAGGAAACTGATTTGTGACAGCAATCAGTTAAAGAATGGGGATTTTAAAGCACCTTTCTTATGGCTTCATCTGGGCATAGTGGTTAGGGACGGAAGATGGAGAGGCAAAGAGGTGGGAGAGGTTGCAAAAGAAATACAAAACAAAATCCTGCACACAAGGACACTGCAATGTAGCTGAGGAGTCTAAATACACTTAGTGAGACTATAAACTAAAGCAGATGAATTTTAAATAAATACACTAGAACTTATACATTCAAATAACTGTCATTCACATTACCAACAAGTCTAGGAGACTCCATGCTTATTCTAGGGAATTGGAATTACAAAATCATAAAAGGCATTTGGAACCCTTAAATGTACAGTCAGAGCAAGTAAATGAAAATGGCTTTCTGTTGTTGTTGGTTTTCTATTCCCAACTGTATAAGGCAATAGGCCACCCGGTAAACTCTTAAGATGTGGCACTAAATTGTTTTCCCTATTCTAAAAGTCAAATCCACCCCCAAGGGCTAAAGATTCATTACTAATAAAATAAGCTGCAGGGTAATTCTAAAAGAGCCTTCCCTAACACTCTAGGCTTGTAAATGAGTTCTCCTTTTTAAAAAAACAGCTTTATTGATATATAATTCTCCCATTTAAAGTGTATAATTCAATGGCTTTTAGTATATTCATAGCATTGTGCAATCATCTCTACCATTGTGCAATCATCTCTACCATCAATTTCAGAACATTTTCCCTATACTCCCCCCAAAACCCAAACCGCTTAGTCATCACTTACCAATCCCGCATTTCCCTTAGCCCTAGGCAATTTACTTCCTGTACCTATAGATTTGCCTATTCTGGACATTTCATATAAATGGAATCATACAATATGTGGTCCTTTGTGACTGGCTTTTCACTTAGCATAATATTTTCAAGTTTCATCCAAGTTGTAGCATGTATTAGTAATTCATTTCTTTTTACTGTCTAATAGTATCCAATTGTGTGGATAAATGACATTTTACTTATCCATTCATCAGTTGATTGGCATTTGGGTTGTTTCCATTTGGGGGCTATTAAGAATAATGCTGCTATGAACATTTATGTATAAATTTTTGTGTGGACATATGTTTTCATTTCTCTTGGGTATATACATTGGAGTGAAATTGCTGGGCCAGAGGGTAATTCTATTTTTAATATTCTGAGGAATTGTTTGACAGTTTTCCACAGTGGCTGCACCATTTCACATTCTCAGTTGCAGTGTATGAGAGTTTTGATTTTTCCACATCCTTGCCACCACTTTTATTATCTGCCTTTTTGATTATAGCCATCCTGGTGAGTGTGAAGTGGTATCTCATTGTCATTTTGATTTGTACTTCTCTGATGGCTAATGATGTGAACATCTCTCCATGTGTTTATTGGCCATTTTTTATCTTCTTTGGAAAAATGTCTATTCAGATCCTCTGCCAATTTTGTGTGTGTGTATGTGTGTGCGTGTGTGTGAGGAAGATTAGCCCTGAGCTAATATCTGTTGCCAATCCTCCTCTTTTTGCTGAGGAAGACTGGCCCTGGGCTAACATCTGTGCCCATCTTCCTCTACTTTATACGGGACACCGCCACAGCATGGCTTGACAAGCAGTAGGTCTGCGCCTGGGATCTGAACCTGCAAACCCCAGGCTGCTGAAGCGGAGCGTGCGAACTTAACAGCTACGCCATCAGCCTGGCCCCCAGATCCTTTGCCATTTTTTAATTGAGTTATTTGTTTTTTTATTTTTGAGTTCTTTATATGTATTAGATATAAGTCCCTTATCAGATATGTGATTTGCAACAATTTTCTGTCTTTCTATAGGTGTCTTTTCACTTTCTTCATAGTATTCTATGAAGTATAAACATTTAAAATTTTTATGATGTCTAGTTTATCTATTTTTTTTGTTGTTGTTTGTACTTTTGATATCATATCTAAGAAATCATTGCCTAATTCATGGTCATAAAGATTTACACCTATGTTTCTTCTAAGAGTTTTATAGTTTTAGCTCTTATATTTAGGTTTCTGATCCATTTTAAAAAATTATTTTATTGAGGTCATATTGGCTTGTAACACAGTGTAAATTTCAGGTGTACATTATTATATATCAGTTTCTGTATAGACTGTATCATGTTCACCACCAATAGTCTAGTTTTTATCCATCACCATACATATGTGCCCCTTTACCCCTTTTGCCCCCCCTTCACCTCTGATAACCACTAATCTGTTCTTCTTATCCATGTGTTTATTTATCTTCCACATATGAGTGAAATCATACGGTGTTTGTCTTTCTCTGTATGGCTTATTCCACTTAGCATAATACCCTCAAGGCCCATCCATGTTGTCGCAAATGGCACAATTTTGTCTTTTTTATGGCTGACATATATATATTTTTTCACATCTCCTTTATCCATTCATCTGTTGATGGGCATTTGGGTTGCGTCTACGTCTTGGCTATTGTGAATAATGCTGTGATGAATACAGGGATGCGTAAATCTCTTTGAATTGTTGCTTTCATGTTCTTTGGATAAATACCCAGTGGCGGGATAGCTGGATCATATGGTATTCCTATTTTTAATTTTTTGAGAAATCTCCATACTGTTTTCCATAGTGGCTGTACCAGTTTGCATTCCCACCAGCAGTGTATGAGGGTTCCCTTTTCTCCACGTCTTCTCCAACACTTGCTATTTCTTGTCTTGTTAATTATAGTCATGCTGATGGGTGTGAGGTAATATCTCATTGCAGTTTTGATTTGTATTTCCCTAATAATTAGTGATGTTGAACATCTTTTCATGTGCCTGTTGGACACCTGAATATCTTCTTTGGAAAAATGTCTGTTCATATCCTCTGCCTATTTTTGATTGGGTTGTTCATTTTCTGTTGTTGTTGAGTTGTATGAATTCTTTACATATTTTGGAAATTAACCCCTTTTTGGATATATGATTTGCAAATATTTTCTCTCAGTTGGTGGGTTGTCTTTTTGTTTTGTGCCTGGTTTCCTTTGCCTTGCAGAAGCTTTTTAGTCTGATGTAGTCCCATTTGTTTATTTTTCTTTTGTTTTCCTCTCCTGAGTACACACAGTATCGAAAAGACACTGCTAAGACCTATGTCAAAGAGTGCACTGCCTATATTTTCTTCTGGGAGTTTTATGGTTTCAGGTCTTACATTCAAGTCTTCAACCCATTCTGAGTTAATTTTTCTGTATGGTGTAAGATAATGGTCTACTTTCATTCTTTTGCACACGGCTGTCCAGTTTTCCCAACATCATTTATTGAAGAGACTTTCCTTTCTCCATTGTATGCTCTTGGCTCTTTCATTGAAGACTAGATGTCCATAGATGTGTGGTTTTATTTCTGGGCCTTCGATTCTGTTCCATTGATCTGTGTGTCTGTTTTCCTGCCAGTACTATGCTGCTTTGATTACTATAGCTTTGTAGTATATGTTGAAGTCAGAGATTGTGATACCTCCAGCTTTATTCTTTTTTCTCAAGATTGCTTTGGCTATTCGGGGTCTTTTGTTGTTCCATATAAATTTTAGGATTCTTTGTTCTATTTCCATGAAGAATGTCATTGTGATTCTGACTGGGATTACACTGAATCTGTAGATTGCTTTAGGTAATACAGACATTTTAACTATGTTTATTCTTCCAATCCATGAGCACGGAGTATCTTTCTATCTCTGATCCACTTTGAGTTAATTTTTTTATATGGTGTTAGGTAGAGGTCCAACTTCATTCTTTCACATGTGGCTATCCAGTTGTCCCAGAACTATTTGTTGAAAAGACTATTATTTCTCAATTGAATTGTCTTGGCATCATATGTCTTGAAAACTACATGTGAAGGTTTATTTCTGGACTCTCAATTCTATTCTATTGGTCTATAAGTCTATCCTTATGCCAGTATCACACAGTGCATCCTTCTTAAGGTCACTGCTTATATGCATTCACTCATCATGAATGCTCACTGGGCACCCACTACATACTAGGCACTGTTCTAGGTACTGTAGAATCAGAACTGAACTAAAGATCATTGGAGCTTACCTTTATGGAGGAGACAGATAATTAAACTATAAACAATTAACATATGTAGTATATCAGAGAATGATAAGTATCACTTGTAAAGCAAAGAAAGGGATATGAAGTGTGAGGGGAGGGATAACATTTAGACAGGACAGCCAGGAGAGGCCTCACCAAGAAGGTAAGTCTCGAGTAAAGACCTGAAGGAAGTAAAGAAGCTGGACATGCTGACATCTGCAGGGAAAGCACTTTAGGTAGAGGGAAAAGCAAATGTAGAAGCCCTGAGGCAGTAGCCTGACTGGCTGTTCAAGGAACAGAGAAGAAGGCCAGCGTGTCTAGAGTGGAATGAATGAAGAAGAGACGAACTGAAGATAAAGGCAGAGAGACAAACACAGGGCCAGATTCTGTAGGGTCTTCAGAAGTCATTGGGAAGACACTGGCTTTTACTCTGAATGAACTGGAAACCTGTTGAAGGTTTCTGGGTGAAGGAGTCACATGAGCTGGTTAAGGTTATCAACAGAGTTACTATGGCTGCTGATCCCTCTTAGGACAGCTGAATTTAAGTGATCTCACAGGCTGGTTGTTCTTTTCCTCTTTTCCCAGCTGAGGGCCCCTCCCAGAACTGCAGGGGTGCTGCCTGTTTGAGCTCCTTAGAGACTCTGAGTAAGCGGTGGGTGCAAAATTTCCAAACATAACAACATAATCAATCAAACACTGGTTCCAAATCTTTTTTTCTTTTTTGGCACTAGATTCTGACTCTAGGTCTTAAGGCACAAAGATGAAAAAGGCATATAAAAAACAAATTATAATATCTTGTGGTACACGAGGCAGTATTTATTCTGCAGAGTAATGTACTCCAGGCATGGCTATTGAAGAGCAAGGTCAAAGTGCAACAGGAACAAAGAGTTGAGTTAACTCCAATTTTTGATGCATGGAGATGAAGAAAAGCAAAGAGAATATTTAACATTTAAAAAAAAACACTTAAGTACCTGCTACATAATGAAATAATTAATTTCTTTAAGTAGAAATCGCTGTGCTACTTTTGCCCACTCCCCAGATAACTCGGGCTGCCTCCCTCCCTGAGAACCTGGCACTCAGCAAGGAGCAACAGTCACCAACACCTGCAGAGTCATTAGGAGAAAAGGGAAAGGCCACTACAAAAATAGAACCTTCAGACAGTGAGTTTATAATTAACAGTAATCTCAACTGCACTTTTGAATGTCATCTTTTATACAAAATATGTACATTTAAAAGCCCTATATTACACTGGTGGCATGAATTTTTACCTTTGAGATGCTAAACATCTGCTAAACCTGGGCATTTTCTCCACTTGCTTCAGCATAAGCTCCTATACACACCCCACATCCACAGGGAGCAAATTTCAGGCTGTGCATTCTTATGTAGCAATGGCTTTAGAAGCAAAGAGTTGGAAACAGAATAGGTCTCCATCACTAGGAGAATGGATAAGTAAATTTTGGCATATTCAGAAGATGGAAATTTATGTACCTGTACGATGCAATGAACCAGACTTATATACAGCAACATAGACAGATATCATAAACATAACACTGAGTGAAAATAATTAGATAGATATGCAGAGTCCAAATCCATGCACATAAATTTAAAAACACACACAAAACAACACAATTTAAATAAATGAGTGAAGGGAAGGACATACACTATACCAGTGTGGATGCCTATGCAGGGTAAGAGCCATAGAAGTGGGAATAAATAAAAATACAAGCAAAGATGCCTGTGCCATGAATCAAGGAGTAGGATCAACTTGATTTTGTGTATTTGAGGTGGTGGTGGTCATAGGGGGAAGGGAATAGCAATGTTTTTATGAATGAAACACAGTAAGTATGTATTTTTCATACTTTAAGCTTTCCAGTATTTGTTACTTGTAAATCTTGCTTCAGAGACATCTTTAATGTACTGTGTCAATGTGCCTGACAGTATATCACCATTCTATAAACTTGACATGTTTTGGTACAATCATTACCTCAATTTATGGATGGTATTTAACAGTAACTAGAATAACAGTTGCCAAAAGCTAAATTAGCTAATGCTGGATCTAATGAAGAGTAAAGCTTTGATCATGCTATGAAATAAATTTAGAGAGAAAAGTAGATTAAAAGACTCCTATAGAATTGAACTTGACACTGTAATTAATAACCTAGCACACAAAACACCTCTTAGCAGACACTGCTAACCACACATATCAGAGCTTACCATGACAGGTATAGACTATTGCAAAAATGTGCTCATGTTTCACTTTAGAATAAACATGTTTCCTACAGGTTCCTAGCTCATAACACGCTTTTTGTTTTCCATCTCTAAACTACAGATTACATTCTAAAATAAATCAACCGCAAGGAGCATAGCTGCACCAGGTGGAAATCAAATTAACTAATGTGTTCTGAGAAGCTGCAACTTGCGATGCTCAGTGCTACAGCGAGAGCTACACAATGGTACATCTGGGGCTTAAGGAGCTGAGCACTAGGACTCAAGGCCCCCCACTCCTAAACCTATGGGAGTTTTTGTGTGATACTGGAATAATCACTCAAATTTCTTTACCTCCCTTTCATTGAGTGACACTGAGCTCCTGGCATCAAAGACAGTAGTTGGAAGAAGGGTCAGGAAACCTTCATTTTGTTCCTAGATTATTACCTATAGAATGGGAGATAACAACATATCCCCACTGTGCTACATATGACTGTAGCTAACTGGGATCTGAGTGTAAACTGTAAAATAGAAATATGAAAACCCTGGAGACCTGTTATAAATGCTGATCCTGGAGTCCTTGTCAAGAGACCTCTTACAATGGAGACTACTGTTCAACAAAATCCATATAGCATTGAGCTGGCAAATCTCCTTAAAGGTGTAAGATAGACATATTCTAAAAAAAATCTGTTCTAAGGAGAAGTTTCACAAAGACTCCACTATACCTGTTTTACCATTCTTGGAAGGATGTTCTTAGTACAAGACAATGTAGCCCTGAAAAGTTTTTGAATTTAAGTGGAAATAATTTGATCTGCTACACAAAATTCCTCCACATCTCCTTTTACTCATTGTAACAATAAAATATTCTGAAACTATTTCTACATAAAAAATATTTCTACATGAACTCTCTTATGAACTACGAACTCCCATTAACACAAAATGAAGAAGCAGCAGACAGGAAATGCAGACTCCCTTTAGACTTTAGACTTAACACCAATTTTTTGCATGCCATGAGCTTCTGAACCCACGTTTCTACAAGGGTGAGACAAAGTCTCTGAGCTCCTTGAGTTGCATGGAATTAGGTAGAAGATAAACACATGTGAGTAGAGAGGCAGCACTATTTAGTACAAGATGGGCAAACTTTAGCCCAAAGGCCATTAGATGGCTCCAAGAGCAATGGCTGGCTTCCACCTAGTGTGAAACTTCTCTTTTTCTTTCCTGATCCACTTTATGTTGACCACCCCACCTCCTGCTGCCACATCATTTCATCTTTTGTTCTGTTCTTTTGGTAGCCACAACTTCCACCCCTTCAGGAGTCAGTGTTGTTGAGTGAAAAGGACTGGGCCTGCACTCAGATCCCAGTTCCACCTCATGCACATCCCTAGTAAAGGTAGGGTAACAAACTTGAGCATCACCCAGTTCAGTGGGCAACAGATGAGGTTGCATTATCAGGAGGGGCAAGGTTTCCATTGGTAGAGTCATCTGTGAAGAGGCTGGGGGATAGGGAAGGCTTGTTGGTGATGGAACACGGTTCTAGAGGGCCCACAGAAACATCTGCCTGTGGGCCACCATGGAAGGTGGGGAGGAAGCTTAGAGCAGGAAGTAGTGAGTGTGGGCAAACAGGTGACATGGCTAAGAGGTGTGTCAGAACTGCCAGGTTCTGAATGGGACCCTCCCGATGAAGGTGCTTATGAGCTAGCAACAGAGGCTGGTGAGTGCACTTCCTGTCAGAAGCTTTTGCTCAGGCTTCCAACAGTCATAAATGAAAAGCTGCTTTTTGTGCCCTGGAAAACCTTAGCCCTGGATGGTAGGGGTTGATGAGGGCTCAGTCATGACAGAAAGGACTGAGCTCCAGGCCAGTGGATTAATTCTAATTCTTCTACCATCATGGTTGGCCCATCCCAGCCGCCACCTGCCTTGCTTCATGAGCACACGCCTTGTGAGTGAGGGGAGCCCTTGTTCCACACCTCAAGATTATTAGGAATTCTAAATACAAATTTAATTTAATTTATTTGTTTAATTTACTTAATTATTACTATAGTTCTGTAACTGAGGGATGAAAGTGTAGTATGCAGCCCCATTTGTCCATTCATCTTGGAAAAAAGATGAAAACCAATGAGAAGTCTCACATCCACAGTTGGCAGGAGGGTAGAATAGTAAGAAAGTTATTTGGTATCTCTATGTAAATTTACAACACATGAGTGCGTCCCCCCAGCAATGTCCACCTTTTGTGGAGAGACTCCACAACATGCCCAGAGCATCAGAACTAGGCTGGGACACCCACCACAGCACTGTTGTAACATATGCATGGAGAACTCAGAGCCAACCAGTGGGGCTGTGTACAAACAACTAGGCCACAACCTAAAAATAATACAGAAAACATTTATATAGGGTTCACTTTCGCTATAAGTTACTCTAAGGGCTTTATACATAGTAATTCATTTAGTCCTCACAACAATCCTATGAAGTAGGTACTCCTATTATCTCTATTTTTAAAAACTGAGGCGCAGAGAAGTTCAACAACTTGCCCAGGATCACACAGCCATAAACAGGAGCATGGGATTAGAAGTCAGGCCACTATAGACTACCATGTAAAGCAGTTAAAAAAAAAGAATGAAGGGGGCTGGCCCCATGGCCTAGTGGTTAAATTTGGCACGATCTGCTTCAGTGGCCCAGGTTTGGTTCCCAAGCATGGACCTACACCTCTCTCATCAGCAGCCACGTGGTGGCAGCGACCCACATGCAAAATAGAGAAAGACTGGCACAGATGTTAGCTCAGGGCAAATCTTCCTCAGCCAAAAAAAAAAAAAAAACCAAGAAGAATGAAGTACATTGGTTTAAGATGAGAGGCTGAAGATTCCCATTATCTCACATATCCATTTGGACAGACTGTCAAAAGAACAGCAAATTAAAAAGGTACAATTTCAAAATAATGAAGGAAACGGGAAGGAGTCTCTGAGCACATGGGAAATTTCTACAAAATTCTGGAAATACGATAATAGATGACAGAGTATAAGATGAGGAAACTGAGTGTAGGAAATTGAGCCTAGAGTCCAGATGGAGGTAGCTTCACCTATGGAAGAAGCTGACCAGGTCAACAGAACCTTGGAAAGGCTCCCGACCTGCACACGCCCTCACGATGAGGGGAACACTGATGGGGGGCTGGTTCCCTCCCCACAGCCCTGTGTGCAAATGGCTTGCACCCAAGTAACACTCGGATGCACACACACATGTGCCACATGCACACACAAAAGAGGTCTTTACTAAAGAAATTAAGTGGACTTTCTTGGGAGGGAGGGCTAAGGGAGCTCAGCAACATGTTCCCTATTCTGGCACTGGGGGATGGGCAATACGTTCTGACCCATCCCAGTCATCCATCATAAAGCAAAGCCTCTGCCCCCAGGAAAACCCCACTCATATCACGACGTCCTGAGCCAGCCACGCTGTTGGCTACTTCTCAAATATAAACAGATAGCCAAGAATCACCGGACACTTGATGAAAGCCTTCATAAAAATAGGGAAACAGACAGCTATGCACACACACCTCAGGGTGAAAAAAAGAAAATGAATCCCAGAGGAAACAATTAATTCATGGAACAGAAGAAGTGGTTAAAAAAACAAATGATGAGAGCCTCAGGGAGAACTAAGAAAATCTTGCATTCATACAGCAAGAACCGACACTCGCAAAAAAGAAACAACTAGAAAACCACAAAGAGTTCTTGGAAATTACCAAATGATTGTCAAAACAAAAACTTCAATAGAAGAGCTAGGAAATCTAGTCTAAAAAATTCATGAAATAGGGGCCAGCCCAGTGGTGTAGCAGTTAAGTTTGTGCATTCTGCTTCGGCGGCCCAGGGTTTTGCTGGTTCAGATCCTGGGCATGGACCACTCACCACTCACCAAGCCATGCTAAGGTGGTGTCCCACATAGAGCAACTAGAAGGATGCGCAATTATGACATACAACTATCTACTGGGGCTTTGGGGAGAAAAAAGCAAAAAATAAAAAAGAAATTCATAAAATAGAATTAAGAGGGGCCAGAAAGAGAACAAACTAAACCAAATTAATCAGAATGAAGAAAATATTAACAGAAAATGCAGGAATCAGTAAAATAGAAAATAAACAACAGAGAAAAATTAATGAAACCAAAAGTCGATTCTTTGAAATGATTAGTAAAATTGATAAACCTCTAGCTAAACAGATTAAGAATAAAAAAAGAAGACTCAAATTACAGTATTAGGAATGAGAAAGGGGATATCACTAAAGATTCTAAACAATAATGAGAAAGTAATATGAACAACTTTATGCCAGTAAAATTAACAACTTAAGTAAAATAGACAAATTACGTAAAAGAACCAAATTATCAAAACTGACACAGGATGAAACAGAAAATCTGAATAGCCCTGTATCTACTAAAGATATTGAATTTATAATTTAAGAACTTCTCAGATCCAGATGATTTTACTGGGAAATTATATGAAACATTTAGGGAATAAATAATACCAATCCCACACAATCTCCCTCAGAAAAAAAGAGCAGGAAGGTACACTTATGAGGACAGTATTACCCTGATACCAAAAATTGACAAAGACGTTAAAAGAAAAGAAATTTACAGACAAATATTACTCATTAGCATGAATATAAAAATCCTTAGCACAATATTAGGAAACTGAATCTAGCAATCTGCAATAAAATATGACCAACTATGGTATATTTCAGTAATGCAAGGTTGGTTTTATATTAGAAAGTTAATTAATATAATTCAAAAGATTAACAGAATAAAGGAGAAAAATGACCTATCATATCAATACACGTAGAAAATTTTTGACAAAATTCAATACTCATAAATGATAAAAACTCTCAATAAAACAGAAATAGAGGAAAATTTCTCCAACCTTAAAAAGGACATCTAGAAAAAAAACTACAGCTAACATCATACTAAACGTAGAAACCTTACTGCTTTTCTTTAAAATCAGAAAAAAAGCAAGGACGTCAATTTTCACTATTTCTATTTAACATTCTACTGGAGGTTCTAGCCAGTGCAATCAGGCAAGAAAAGTAAATAAAAGGTCAACAGACTGTAAGGGAAAAAGAAAATTTGCTTTATTTGCAGATGACATGGTTGTATACACAGTAAATCTTAAGGAATCCATAACAAAAACTATTATCACTAATAAGCAAATTTAGAAAAGTTGCAGGATATAAGATCTACATAAAGATCAGTTTTCCTTCTATATATTTAGCAATTAAAATTGGAAATTGATACAAAAATCTATACAATTTACAATAGAATCTAGAAACATAAACTACGTATGGATGAATTTAACAAAATACGTGCAAATCCTATACAATTAAATCTATAAAATATGGCTGTGAAAAATTAAAGAGGACCTAAATAAATAGAGAGATACACAATGTTCATGGATTAGAAGACTCAACATTGTTAAAATGTCAATCATCTCCAAATTGATCTATTGAATCAATGCAATCCCAAAAAGCCTTTTTGTAGAAATCAGCAAGTTGATTCTAAAATTTATATGGAAATGCAGAGAACTTAGAATAGCAAAATAGTTTTGAATAAGAACAACAAAGTTGGGAACTGATAATATCTGATATGAAGACTTAAACCACAGTAATCAAAACATAAGGGTATAGATATATAGATAAATGGAATAGAATAGAGTGCTGAAATTGAGCCATACATATATATGGTTAGTTGAATTTAGATAATGGTGTCAAAGTAATCAATAGTTGGAAAACGGTCTCTTCAACAAATGGTTAGAGTAACAACTGACCATCCATATGGAAAAAAAAAGAACCTCAATATCTATCTCACACTCTACACAAAAATTAATTTGAAATGGATCATAGATCTAAACATAAAAGATAAAACCATAAAATTCATAGAAGTAAATATTTAGGAGCTTGGGGTAATGAAAGATTTTTCAGACAAAAAAAAAAGCACTAATCACACACACACACAAAAATGAGAAATTGTACTTTACCAAAAATTAAAATTTCTCTTAAAAACAGCATTAAGTAAGTGAGTGGATGGGAGAAAATATCTGCAATACATATATTTGACAATAGACTTGTGTACGGAATACATAAAGAACACTTATAACTCAATAACGAAAAGACAATGCAATGAAAAAATAAGCACAGTAACTGAACAAAACATTCACAAAAGAAGATATATATAAAAAGCTAATAAGCACATGAAAAGATGCTCAACATCATTAGTCACCAGGGAAATGCAAGTTAAAACCACAGTGTGGTATCACTACACATCTACTAGAATGGCTAAAACAAACAAAGAAAAAAAAACCCCAAAAAGCTGACAATAGCAAATATTGGCAAGGATTTGGAGCATCTGGAACTCTCAACCATTGCTGGTGGAAGTGTAAAATGTCAAAACCAGTTTGGAAAACCGTTTGACAATTTCTTACACAGTTAAACAAATACTTACCATAAGATTTAGCAATTCCATTCTAAGGTATTTCCCAAGAAAAATGAAGACATATGTACATGAAAAAGTATGTACAAGAATATTCATTGCAGCTTCATTCATAATAGTAAATACAAGGAAATGACCAAAATGTTTATCAACAGGTGAATGGATAAGAAAACGGTGGTATATCCATACAATGGAATACTACTCAGTAATATAAAGATACTATACACAATGACATGGATCAATCTCAAAAGCATTATGCTGAATACAAAAGCCAGATACAAAGAGTACTTACTGTGTTATTCCATTTATATGAATTTCTAGAACAGGCAATTGTAATTTATAGTGATAGAAAGCACTTCAGTGATGGCCTTGATGGGGAGTAGGACAGACTAATTGCAGAGAGGAAGGAGGGAACTTTTTGGAGTGATGGAAATATTCTGAATCTTTTTGTGGTAGTATATAGATGTATACAATTGTCAAGACCCACTTAAACCAAACATTTGAAATGGGTGCATTTTATTATATGCAAATTATACTCAATAAAATTGATTAAAAATGCTGCACAACAAAATGATGCAGTTAGTCCTTAGCTCTTCTAATTTTATTTGCAATAGTAATAATTGTGTCAGATTGAGAGGTGCACAAACCAAACTGTAAAGATAATTAAAATAAGATACAGAGGAATTTACAGTTTTCCCATCAATGTACAGCTATGAAATTACATGGGAAAACACTGACACTTCAGCTTTCATGAGCTGCCCGAGGAAGTGTAATGCAAGTATTTTGGGTCATATTTTAAGTTTTAATTATGAATCCAAAAACACAAGCTGTTTACTTCAAAGCAAAGTTACTTTCCTGCGTTGGCTGTGATGTCTTATAATTTTTAGCAGTGCCTTCTCATATGCATTATGTAACATCATTGTTTAAAAAATTGCTGTGGGCAGTCTGCTGGATGGGCAGGTAATCCTAAAGAATTTCACACATGGTCTATTCTACAAGTTTCATAATTCCCACAATTGTTTCAGACACCATCGCATCCCCAGTATGCAGCACAGTGAAGGTACCCAGGCTCTCAGAAAATGCTGAAAGGATGGATGAAGGAACCATCTCTAACCCAAAAGACTTCCCTGTACCAGGAAACACCCTAGAAGAATGGAAGGTTCCTGGGCAGGAGTCAGAGTGACAGAACACATGAGGTGGCAAGGACTGACTGCTCCAGTGAAAGGACTGCCACAGAGCACCTGGCACGTCTCCATGTGGTTCAACACGGATCTAGAACTGCAGAAAGAAGCAGTGATCTTTCAGGGTTTCCAGCCCTCATACAAACTTTGAACATAAATCAAGCTTTACAAAGTTCACAAAGCGCCAAGGTGCCAACTGCTATAATGAATGCTTCCAGGCTTCAAGCCCAGCAATCTCAGCAGGTCAGAGTGTGGTGGTAGCATGAAATCACTTCCCTAAATCTCTAGGTGGGGTATCAATCCTACATTAAACAGCTTCTTTTCATGATCTGCCCTCCTAGCAACTCTTTCAGATTTATACTGATTTCATCTCCTCCTGATTCATCAAATCAATAGGACTTGATGGTACATGACCAGAGAGGAACCTTTTACTACTGTCTTTTATAATATTCCAGGTCCTGTTAAGATCATTGTTTCATTATTTGTACTGTTAGGAGTGAAAACGTTGAATGTTTCTGGAAGTGCCAAGAACCATAATTTTTATATTTAGAAATGAAACTACTCTAAATAAGAGATGCATGATAGTCGCAGAGCAGATGTCACAGTCAAAGACTTCTTCTCCAGGACTCCTCCATGGAAGCCCACTGCCCTGGGTCTCTGATTATTCCTTAAACATACTTCTGTGCCCAGGGTTTACTCTTCTAATGACTTAAGTACTTAAAAGTTCTCATAGGGGTTCACATATGTCACTAAAATATGTTTATTTTACTCCTTAGATATATTTTTTACATAATCTAGCTCTTTCCTAGATAGACTGGAAGCTCCATGAGGCAAGCAGCTCGAATGTCTGCTTTTGTGATGGCTAGTGCCATCTGGAAACATTCTTGGAACCACTGTGAGTAATCAGTAAATGTAAGGTCTACCAGATGTAGGCACTGCTTAACTTAAGAGAAGTATTACAATTATATTTTTAAATTGCATTGTAGTTTATAGCAGCTTTATTCATAATTGCCCCAAATTGGAAGCAACCAAGATGTCCTTCAGCAGATGACTGGATAAACAAATCATGGCACATCTATACAAAAGAATACTATTCAGTGATGAGAAAAAAATGAGCTACCTAGTCATGAAAAGACATAGAGGCACCTTAAATGCATATAACTAAGTGAAAGGAACTAGTCTAAAAAGTCTACATACTATATGATTCCAGCTATATGATATTCTGGAAAAGGCAAAACTGTAGAGACAGTAAAAAGATCAGTGGTGACCAGGGATTTGGAGAGAGAGAAGGGTGGGATGAATAGGCAAAATACGGGAGATTTTTGAGGATGGTAAAACGATTTCCTATGATACTGTAATGGTGGATATGTGGTACTATAAATTTGTCAAAACCCACAGAATGTACAATACAGAGTAAACTCGAAAGTAAACTGTGGACCTTAGTTAATAATAATGCATCTATTGGTTCGTCAATGTAACAAATGTACTATACTAACAAAAGATGTTAGTAATAGGAGAAATTGTGGGTATATGGTAACTCTGCACTTTCCTACATAATTTTTCTGTAAAACTAAAACTGCTCTAAAAGTTAAGTCTATTAATTTAAAAATTTACATTGTAAATCAAGATTGCAGAGATTTTAATATTACATCTTTAAACAGACATATTCTGATTACAAAACAATTTTCCATTGAAGTATTTTTAGAAGGATGCTAAAATGATTTCCTCTCTTACATAACACTGCTGTGATGGCCCAGAAAATATTCAGAAAACACTTTCCCCAGTTGGAAACCTATTTAAAGTAACATCAAACATTCAATCCCAGGTTTAACTACCAGTAAAAATGTATCCAATTAAAAAAGAAATAAGAAATCAAGTACAAACAAAACACACTGTTTTTTCATTACTTACCATAAAATATCTCATATTTTGGGGGTACAAAGTTTCAAAACTCTATGCTTTGGAAACAGAATATTCTTTGCAAGTCTGGATTTTCTACTCTTGCTCTGAAACCTCATCATGTCCCTCCCCTGCAGGGGATGGGTGTCAGGGCCTTCAGGTGTACAGAGAGATGTTAAAATTCTACATTGTAATCAGTTTTACTGATGACATTTCTGCATACGATACACTCTCATGAGCACTCCTACATTCTGATAAAATCCTAAAAAATGAAGGCCCACAATTAACTAAAATTGTTCTAATTATTAACAATACACTCACAACAATGATTAGAGAAAAAAACACAACCCCAACTGATCCCACTTTAAACTCATGCCTCAAGAGGGCTCTGAAGGCCTGGCATTTGCTTTTTCCCTGGTCCATTCAATCTCCCACTCTCCTATTTGATTCTACACTTTCTCCTCTCTCTTCAAACATCCAACACTTCTCTCTACTTCCTCTCTTTCAGCCCTGACCTTCCTTGCTATTTCATGGAGAGAACATAAGCTTTCAGATGAGAACAGCTGTGAGCTCCCACCACTACTTATACCCACTACCTGCCTGGACCCATACCCTCCACCCTCCCCTCTGTATTGAGGTTCAACTGTCCACTTGTGTTTGACCCCATTCATCCCTCTCGCACAGTCAAGGACGTCATTCTAGCTGTTCTCACCCTTGGGGAAGCTGCTGCAATGCAGTGAGCAGCAGCATCAAGGTGTGGCTTTGAATCTGCTCCAATTCATTTTTCAAAATCCCACACTCATGAAATGTTCTTGTCAAAATTGTTTAAACTGAATCTAATCAATCCTCTAGACATAATTTCCAATATAATATAGGGACAGAGGAACCAGTTTTTAAAAAAAAAAGAAAGAAAAGAAGGAAGGAAGAGAGGGAAGAAGGAAGAAAGGGAGTGAGGAAGAAGTGCAGGGAGGGAGGAAGAGAAAAGAAAAAAACACACCATAAGGAAACAATCAGACAGATGCACACTGTGGAACACTTTACAGGAAAACTGACTTAAATGCTTCAAAAGTCAATGTCGTGGTCACTTCATCAAAGAAAATATGTGATCACAAATAAATACAGGAAAAGATGCTCAACATCATCGGTCATTACAGAAATGCAAGTGCAGGCACTACACACACCTAATAGAATGGCTGAAATAACCCCGAAACTGACAATACCAAGTGCTGCCAAGGATGCGGACCAACTGGAACTCTCATACATTGCTGGTTGGGAATGCAAACAGCCATTATGGAAAACAACTGGCAGTTTCTTACAATGTCAAATATTCCCTTAACATATTACTCAACAATCCCACTCCCAGATATTTACCCAAGTGAAATGAAAACCTATATTCACACAAAATCCTGTGAGCAAACGTTTATAGCAGTTCTATTCAAAATCGCCAAGACTGGAAACAATTTAAAAAAATTCTTTTACAGAATGGATAAACAAACTATGGTACAAACTATGGTACCCAATGGTGTACCACTCAGCAACACAAAAGAACCCTTAATATATGCAATAATACAGATGAATCTCAAATGCATTATGCTAAGTGAAAGAAAACAGACTCAAGAGGCTAAATAATATGATTCCATCTATACGATATTCTGGAAAAAGCAAAACTGTAGGAAAGGAGAACAGATCAGTGGGTGTGAGGGGTTAAGGGTAGGGAGAGGTTTGACTACAGGGAAAGTTTCAGCTCTTTTTTTCTAATCTTGTCCTTTTTTCATATTGGAAGATTGTCAACACAATGGCTCATAAGAGGAGGCTGATGGGCTGAGAGGAATCCATCCGACTTGATTATCCAAAAACAATATGCTGCTTCTCCAAGTCAATAAACCACTGGAGGCCTCAAAGCAGGAGAGGCAACATTTCTCCAGAAACGAGGGTTTTTCTTGTTGGCAGCTGAAAGTTTCTTGGTGGACAAAGAGCTAAAACAATCTCTCCTTGATTACATTTTTGACTTATAAACATTTTAAATTGGCTAAACCAAAGCTTTCATTAGGAGTCATATTCACTGACTTTGGTTCTCCAAGTAAATTTGTATGTTAAAACAGCTCTTTGCTGCTTAATTCAGAGAAACTAAACAAAACAAAGACTGGTTTAAAAGAATGAATGTATGTATAAATCAAATATCAACTACAACAAAAGAAATCACCATTTAAAAATACAATCTTTTAGAGTTATTTTAGAAGGAATACATACATTCAGTTTTTATGTTTAAAGCAATTTGCATTTGTGGTCATGACAGAGTCAAGTTGCCACATAATGAAATGCTGTTATGATGCAATAAACAGATGATCCCAAAATCCTTCTAAGAAATCTATCTAATCTGGTCAGGAGGGAAGTTTAAATCTCAGTTGTCTCTCCAATTATTATCAATTATTTTGTAGAATTCTTTTTGTCCTTTGGTTTTTAACTAGACTTGATTAATTAAATATATAATCACTATAAAAAAAGGAAAACACAGAAAAATCAAAAGGAAAGAAATTATCCAACTCTTAATAGCCAGAGAAAACTACTGCTGTTAACATTTGGATTATATCCACCCAGGCCTTTTCCTAGAAATGCCTACATGTAAATATACACATTTACAAGTTTTTCACTTAGCATATCATGGCCATCTTCCCAAGAATAAAGATCTATACACAGTTTTATTTTTATAGTGGCAAGGTATACTGTTATAAGACAGGCCAACATTTAATCAATTATCTAATGTTGGACACACAGCTCCTTTTCAGTCTTGACTCTTACATTCAACGCTAATACGAAGAACTTGTGAGTCTTTTCTCTTATGGTACCTTCTTTTGATGTCATTCTTACAGTAAAGGTCTCCCCATCCCAAGATTAGCTAAATATTCACCTATAATTCTTTCTAGCACTTTATGGTTTTTGATTTTATATTTATATCCTTAATTTTACTGAATTTAAATTCATATAAAGAGGGGATTTAACTTTATTCATTCCCTCTAAATGGCTAGCCAGTTGTCCCAACACCATTCAAGAATCAGTCCATCTTTTTCTACTGACCTACCATAACATACACCAAATCTGTATACATCTATACTTTTACAGTTCCTGGTCTTTTGATTCTGGTCTATTTATTCTGGTGCTAATACCATACTTTTTAGTTACTGTAGCTTTATGACATATGATAGGGCAAACTCCTACCACTACATTATTTTCTTCAAAAATAATGGCCATTATCTCACATTTATTCTACCTGATTTACCTCAGAATCATATGTTTTGATATACTGTTTACTCATTGTTATTTTATAATGTTAACTGGTTTTCTCGGTTTTATATTTGAGCGGTTTTTTTTTAGCTTATCTACTTTTTTTCCTACAATTATCAGGTACTTAATCATGTCTGATTAAAAGCTAAAAGTAAACAAAAGAAAGCTCCATAATAATTGCTGATGGACCTGATGGTTGTCCTTAAGCTTTTGGTTTATTGGTTTATTGTCCCCAGTCTCCGAAAGTTACTAAATCCTGAGGTAGAAAGGCCTGCTCGTGCTTCTCCAATTAGCAGGGTTTGCGGTGGTTTGCTAGAATTTGTTAAATTTAATTCTCATGATATTGCACCAACTGTTTTAGGAAGGGAAGTCACGGCTTGGTTCTTGGTGTCTTCCTGAAGTTGGTCTGTCCTTCCTTCCTTCACGTGTTCTATCAGGTGAAAACTCACCAATGCTCGTAGGATGCAGTGGGCACCACTTTCCGACCAGTTCCCTGTTTCTGTACCGACGGAGTTTTCCCCCTTACTTTTCTTTCTCTTTGTAATTTTTGTTGGTTTCTCCTCTTACTTTACTATTTTCCCAGGAAATCTTGAGTAAGATCACTTTGTGGAACTTTATATGAGCAAGCAGTACTAATAAACATTACAATAATGAGAAAACCTAAGATTAACTGTTAAAAAAAACAAGTCTAGTTCTGAATTCATGGATGACCACAGTATGGATTTTGGAAGAAGAAATAAAACACAGCAAACCTGCTTGCTGATCAATAAGTAATTCCCCTGGTGTACTTAACAGTGGCAAATCTCCAGAGTAGGTGGATTTTCGGATGTTTCCCAGAGAAAAGCCAAGGGCTCCACTATGTTAGGATATGTAATTGACTGAACACTATAAAAAGTCTCTTGAAAAAACTTCCAGCCCCCAGATCTACCAGGTATGCCCTGGAAGGTGAGCTACAATTGTTGCTCAACTATTTATCTAATTAGAGAATATACTCCTCAGGTTGGGCACAAACAGTACTTTTTTCTTTTAGCATGGGTCAGATTTTTTTCATTTGAGAAAGTAATGTGCACACATGGCTAAAAAAAAAAAAAGACAAAAGGTATTCTGAAAAGTAGACCTTCCATCCATTCCTGACCTGCCCCTTGCCCCATCCTGCAAAACTCTCCCTAGAGAAAAGCCCTGTTATTTATCTGCTAGTCTACAAATAGAGAAATCCTTCATTATCCATCAAGTTAAAATTGGTCAACATATTACACGACATTGAGAAGATACAGTATTACAAACTGTTAAGAAAGTTAGCATATCAAAAGTGTTCCACTGGATAAGGTTTACCCAGATGTACAAAAAAGATGTAGTACATTTTCCTTTTTATTTATGAATATGGAAATAATTTATGAATTATTTATTCAACAAACATTTATTAAGCATCTACCATATGCTAGGCACTATCCTAGGAGTTAGGGATAAAAAAATGAAACAAGACATGATCCACCCACCATTACCTCCCAGTTCATCTTATTGTGAAAATAGTTAAGAACAACTAATGTTTATTTTTTTTAAGTGTTAAATCAATATATCATCACATAAAATTCACTTGTGAATCAAATGGAACAATCACAGCATAGATCCAAGACTCAAATGCTCCTCAGATCCTGGACCAAAATCCTGTACTGGAGGTTAGCTCAGAGCGGGAAGGAATGGCCTGATGACAAATCACCCATCATCTTAAATGTCCTTACATCTCCCTTTACTGTCGGACGAACTTAGGGTGTGATCATGTGCAACAGCACACAGGAAGATGGGTTGGCACGGCCTCCCTTTTTGGACAAAGTATAATCTTAACACAGAAAGTGCCTGTTGCTGGTTCTGAGCAGAAAGAGGAGAAGTGTCACTGACACTTGGACAGAACCCTTTGACTCTGGCAGGTGACAGCCCACCTGTACACCAAGGCACACACAGTAGGTGAGGGTGGAATGTCTTAAAGCTATTTCACCACAGCCAATCCCTGGGGAGGCAGTTCCTGCTTTTTAAGTTAAAGCTTTAATACAGTGCTTACCATGTGCCAGGCCCTCCTCTAAGTGCTTCCATATATTTGCTCATTTAATGCTCACGACAACCCTAAGAGGTAGGAACTATATCCCCATTTGACAGATGAGGCAACTGAGGATCAGTTCCTATCTCATAGCGGCTCTATCTACTCAGATGGCTTATGTCTGTGATAATATAGGTTGGCCTTCTAGTTGGGGAGAAGTTTTCAGGCACAACTAACTAATTTAATAAATGCTTAACTTTCACCCCTATGTCGTGTTCATGCTTGATATAAATTTTTCTAAGTTTAAACAATACGGAATACTTGCATCATGCATATGTAGCAGATAAATCAAAAATAAATTGACTCTGATTTAACATTTCGCAAAGCTTGAGAAATCAAATAGCTGAAAAAGTCTAGTAGGTTATTAGACTTCCAAATTCTCTATTTTAAGTTTAGAGCATCTAAATGCAAAGGTAAGTGTCTGTCATGTGACCCAAACAGCCACAAACAACTGCTCCTGAGTTCACAACTCCCCTATCCAGGAGAACAGCGATACCAAGAAGAGCTCCCCTCAGTGGCAATTCCATAGCCTCCGAGGAAGGGTCACACAGTAGAGCCTAGGCTGGGGCTCACAAGCTTACTTACACTGGGCAGGGAACAGGGAAGTGTGCAGGCACAGCTCCCACCAGGAGCCACAGCTGCCCCCACTGCAATCAGGGAGCGGGAGGCCAGTTTCCAGAAGAAATGGGTAATGTGCAGGCAATCGAATAAATAGGATATCGATGTTAGAGAAAGAGACTGCTTATTGAATTTATCTCTTAAGAGATTCGATTTTTGGTCATGTTTAAGAATTATTTAATTACATCTTCTTGCAGGAACAAATGATTTTATGCTATAAGCTTCCTGTGCTCTGGGCGCTGAGGAGTGATCAGCACCAAATGCCACAAAGCAGAAATCCAACGAGATGATGGTTCCTTTAAAAAAAAAATTCATTCTCTTCTTTGTCTTTGCTCATCTGTTGTGGAAAGAAGATCTCCTAAGTGACTCCACCCCGAGTTAAAAAGGTCTGCTTTCAGGCCCTAGGCCTTTTTCTTAGTGAGTTTAGTAATCAGATATTTTTATAGTGTTTTGAGGATCTTGCCATTTTTTCTTCAGGTGGCATGTTTCGTTCTTTTCATTTGCAAAGTAAAATGGTATTTCATCAGAGGAGCCTCACTTCTGCAACTAGATTCCCGCATAACAGCTCATGCTGATGCACCCTGGGGCAACACTCAACATGACCTGGTTCCTAACCATGCGATAGACACAAATGACTAAAATCAATTGCCCAGCACCTCACACTGCACAACAGATTCATAAGCCAATATTATCCACAATTGATTACGGAGGTGGGGACTGTACTCTCCCCTAAAAGGATGACCAATCAATTAAGTATTTGGGCTTCATATCTTTTTGCACTGCTGAGTAGGAGCCTAGTGTGAGCTAAAGGAACTGATTATATGCTCTTCAGGGCAACCATGAAGACACAAGAGGCAAAAAAGGATGCAGCAAGTTTTCACAATAATACTATGAAGATTACACAGTTTGACAAATGAACTCTTCAATAATTTTCATTTCAGGTGCTCAAAACACATTGTGATTCAATTAGCTGGTACTATAAGTTTATGCTAGAGAAAATTATTTTTCTTTTCTTTTTTGTGCTAGAGGAGCATTTTGCTACAAAAAAGGTCTCTATTACCAGGTGACTAAATAAAGGGCATAGAAAAAGTCTTTCTGTCTCTATGAGGACAAGAAAAAAGACAGAAGGTATAGTGATGCCCACAAAATTAATTAGCTAGTGTTTTGTCCACATTCTTATTATTGCTAATGGCACCAGGAATTTAAAGCATTACCTGGCCTGGCTCATTGGGGTATAGTGTAACATCTTTAAAACTGAGATTACTTAACCAAACTTAAAATCTGTTTTTATTATCTCTTGGTCATTTGTGGTCCTGATCAAAAAAATCAATAAATCAACAACTGCCTAAACATTTACAAATAAAAATCTCCTTTCATTGAAGAGGTCTTTTATTATAACTTAATCATCTGAAAAGAATAATGCCATAAAAGTATCCTCTGTATCAATATAGTGCTTTAAGGATTTAGAAGTCTTTGAACATTATCTCTTCTGATCCTCGTGCCACTATATTAGGCAGTTATCAACACGACACATAGATGGGGAAAAAATAACTTGAAACTCCGAGAAGGCTTGCGTAAAGTTGCCCAATTTGCAGACAGTTGGGGCTGGAGCCAGGCTTTCAACAACCAGCCCTGTCCTCCTTTTCTTGCTAAATGTAGGTTACATCCCCTTCTTGCATCTCCAACTATGAAACAACAAAAGTCTTGGATGGAGTGTATATAGCTCTTCCCTCCATTTGTTCCTTCCTGTTGCAATAAGCTTTCAGCCCCAAAATGACTGAAACTCTAAAACTTTTCATGTAAACACTAGCAAAATAAAAAGGAAAGTAATAAAATAACCCAGATCCTGGCAATTTGGAAGAGAGGGGAAAAACGGCATTTTAGAGATCTCCCTTTAAATCAGTAAGATCATATTTTAAAATCATAATGGTAAAGTTTAAAAGCTTGGAAATACCCCACACCCTTATTAAGTTTGGGCAGTAGACACCATCAGAAAACAGATACTTGCTATGTACTCAGATTGGTCTAGACCATGGAAAAGGATGGATAGCTCCCCCAACTCATTTTAAGAAGCTAGAATATACTTAATACCAAAACCTGATAAAGAAAATAGAGACCAATTTCATTTATAAATATAGATTCAAAAATCCTAAATACAGTACTGGCAAACAGAACCTAGCAGTGAATTAACAGAATAATAAAACATGACCAAGTATGGTTTATTTCAGGAGTGCAGAGATGGCTCACCTTTAGGAAAGCTAACAACGTAATTATATTTACCTTTTTAAAAAGTGAAAAGATAAAAGCCATATCAATAAAACGTAAGAGGCTAAAAAACATTTGGTAAAATTTGATAGTCATTGCTAAGTAAAACAAGGAAGCAAACAAACAACTACTAAAATAGAAGTAAAAAAGATACTTAAACAAGATCAAGGCCATTTACTGCTAACCTACAACAAACAACTTATTAAATGGTGAAATACTAAGGTCAATACCATTCAAACAGTGATGTTTACTATTCAACATTGTTTTGCAGGCCCTAGCTAATGCAATAAGAGAAGATATAAAATAAATGATATAAGTATTGGCAGAGAAGAGAAAACATCTGTATTTGCAGCTATGAGTATAAACTCAAGAAACTAACAACCAGTTATAACTAATAAGAGCTTAGTAGTTGTTGGATATAAATTTTTTGAAAAAACACTTTGCTTTATACTAGTAATAACTAGTTAGAAATGGAAACTGATTAGAAAAATACTATTCACAAGAGCAACAAAAACAATAAATTACCAAAGACAAAACAAGAAAGGTACAGAGCTTATACGAAGAAAACTATAAAATTTTATTGAAGGATATGTAACAAGATGTTGATAAATGGAGACGCTGAATACAGTGTTCTTAGATGGGCAAACTTATCACAAAGTGTTAATCTTTCCAAAGTGCATAAATAAACAATACTATTTCAATCAGAACCCAATGGATTTTGATGAAACTGGACTAAATAATTTTAAAGTTCAAATGGAAAAATAAATGTATAAAAATTACCAACAAATTTTTAGGGAAAAAATGTAGGAGGAAAAAATTTGCCCTACCAAACACTAAAACTTACTATAACAACTATAATCAAAACAATATGGATTGGCTCAAAAAGAGACAAAAAGATCAGTGAAATAGAAGAGAGACTCTCAAAACATACATGATAAAGGTGGTACTTTATGTTATTGGAAAAGATGGTTTATTTAATAAATGATATGAATATAAATGGCTATTCCTTTGGAAAATACAAAGTTGGATTTCTACATCAAAAACAAAAATAATTTCCTGGGCCCGCCCAGTGGCACAGTGGTTAGGTTCACGTGCTCCGCCTTGGTGGCCTGGGGTTCATGGGTTCGGATCCTGGGCGTGGACCTGCACACTGCTCATCAAGCCATGCTGTGGCGGTGACCCACATACAAAATGGAGAAAGATGGGCACAGATGTTAGTTCAGTGCTAATCTCCCTCAGCAAAAAGAGAAAGATTGGCAAAGGATGTTAGCTCAAGGCCAATCTTCCTCACCAAAAAAATAATAATAATAATTTCCAAGTGAATCAAATATCTAAATGTAAATTAGATACCATGGAAACAAAACAAAATTCACTCTTGTTGCTGTTTTTCCTGTTCACAGAAAACCCCAGTCTAAAAAAAAGGAGGAGGGCCTCTCTTTCAGGCTCACGTTCCCTCAGAAGGCTGGGGCCCAGAGCTAGGAAAGATTCCACCTCTCTGGGCTCCTGTGAAGCCATCCGTCCTGCCTGCCAGAAGCCCTCCACCCTCTGCAGACCCTTCAGGTGCCTGGTGTTGTTCACGGGGGTGGAGGAGGGGAGGGCTGCTCCCTGTAGCAAGTGCATTGGTAGAACTGTAGAATTCACCCCAAATACAACACTTTTGATATTGCTTTTGTTATGATATAGTCAAAGAAAGAAGAAAAAACCAATACAAATTGAACTAACCTAAACATGAAATTAAAGAACTCTAAAGTGAAATTCATAGTACCGATCTCAATGTTGACACTTAATTTCTAATTTTGTTGCATAATGCCTGTAACTCTTATATAGAATGACTCATATATCTTGTCCCTATCAGAATACATTCTCAGTTGTGAATCAAGTCATTAACAATCTAGTAATTACTTTAAAAGGATTTAAGTAGCATAAAATTCTCTGCTCACGTATTTTTTTTTAAAACATGAAGTGCTATCCTTGCTCTGCAGTGTGACATGTGTATGTGCAGCAGGATGAGGCACTGATGACTGACCTGGCTAATGTCTGGCTGTCGGCAGGAAGAGCTGGGGGACAGTGGGAGCTGTTTTCCCTCCCACTTCTTGGGAAACTACTGGGCATATCTACGTGTTCCTTCATCATCAACAGTTCTGCAAGGCAACAAACAGCCTTGAGGTTGTGGTGTTTGGGGTGCTGGAGTAAGTCACCAGACCTGAATAACTTAAGGTGGCGGTGAATACGGAGGAAGAAGCTGAAATCGCACCACAGGCATAATCAGGAGATCACCAGCAGCCTTGTCTACCAGGGTTCCAGAGCTCACATAGAGAAAACACTGGAAGAGGGCAGTTAAAGGGTTTGCCGTTGTTTTTATCATAGGACATCTTCATATTTCTAACAATGGGGCAGGCAACTTCTAGTAAAATTTAGAGCACAGCTAAAATCAATGAGTATTTATCAAGCGAGTACATAGCAATGATAGGCATTATGGGTAAAATAACAAGAACACAGAAGACATAGACGCTATCACAAAAAGCTTACAATCTATTACAGGTGAGGAATCTAGGCATGAAGCAAATACAAAACGTTTCCACAGCAACACATATTCAAATGTGCTTCAAATTATATACCTCCATACAAGGACCTTGAATATAAAGAAAAGCTCTAGATGGGGAAGCATTTACCAAGGAAGGGTTGGCAGAGGACATCTTTCTTAGGTTGGGCCTCAAAGGAAGGCTAAGACTTCAGTAGGCAGACAGGAGGGCTGAACAGAGGAAGAAGGTATTTGCAAGGCACAGAAGCTGGAATCAGCAGTAGTGCAAACAACTGGGTGTTGGAGAGGAAGAAAAGTGAGAAATGGGAAGCAAAACCACACTTCCCACCATCACCTTATTTCATCCAATCTAAGATGCCATAAACTGTAAGACACACCATTCTTTTACGGATCACCAAGAAAGAAAAAGTACTGCCAACTAAACTATTATACAATGTATTTTTACCACCTAGAATTTCAAATTGAAGGGGCTTTTAAAAACTCCTTTAGACAGATTTTTTAAAATCATCATTCTTACACTATATACAAAAGAAAATGTAAGCTAACACTACACCAGTTAATGTACTCCTCATATTTTCACATTCAGAGTCCAACGCTTCTGAATCAACTTTTGTTTCAGAGTTGACCATGCTCAAGTTTTTCAATACAAAATCACCTTATGTAGCCTCAGCAGTGTAAGAGATGTAGCAGTCCTTAAGAGTGCTTCACCACTGTATCCAGGATATCCTTCCAAGTGGCCAATGGCCATTTGCAAGTTTCAGTGCTAGCTCTTTCCTGATCTTATCAGAAGGGGTCAATGAAAGGTTTTCAGCACCACCCAGGACTCATTTTTCTTTCTTCAGAGTCCGTAACAGCTTGTTGGCTGAAACCATGAGGAACTGCAGTTGCCAAATCACACTCCCAGGAATAACATTCAAGTTGCCCGTGTATTGACAATGGCAACGATGTCATGGTAGCCACTGATGACAGCCACTGTAAAATGCAGCCAATTTCAGAGGTGTTAAAATGTGAAAAAAATGTCCTAGTATCAATGAAATGCAGTGGTATAATCTATTAAGCTTTATCCTAAACTATAACTCTACAGATATTGGTATTAACCACCCTTGAATGTAGTTAATCTGAAGACAGGATTTGTCTTTTAAACCCTGAACAGATGTATGAGTTAAAATGCATTAATTACAGAAATTAGCCCAGTAAACAACTTAGCTCTATCAGTGTATGTATTCTGAATTCGGTTGGCATAATCTGTGAAGGTTTAGAAAGGCTGGATTAGCTTTCAAGTCTATACGACTTCCTATAGGTCAATCTAGAATAATGGCCAAAGAAGGGCAGCCTATACAAGGTTAGTAGGAGAGTTGGGAAGGGTGGTGTGTGAAGAACTGAATCAACTCAAATTTTTCAGTGAAGAAATGAGTTATACCCTGGGGTAGGAGGTGTAAACTTTTATAAATTCCAAACATTTTTTAAAAGGGGTGAACAAAGTCCTACTACTAAAAAGCCATTCCCATAAAATGGGCTCAGTAAACTGCAGCTTTGGTAGAAATACCGGAACCATTCCCAGTCCTGTGCCCTGGTCCAGCCTGACCAAGTCTGTAACCTCTGCTGCTGCATGGATTTGAAATAGGAATTCTGTTCCCTTTGGGTGGGTGAGGAACCCAGGGATGAAGAAGTAAATATGAACAACTTTGGGTAAATCCTAACATAAGGGTCCAAAAACATTTAAAAAAAATCATTAGACTATTTTGTGCTTCCTTTTTTTAACATGTTTAAATGCTCATCAGAATCTAATCTACTACTTTTATGAGTTAGTTGTATTTGATTTGAGATGCTTAATGCTCAGAAGATTTTGCTTATAAGATTGCAAGGATGCTTTGTCAAGCTTTCGACACGTCTGAGTCGGATATATGAAGTCTGCAAATAAAGTTTAAATGTTAACGTAATTGACTAATTTTGTGTTGAGGTTAATAGTTCAGGGAATCCTAATGTGTTTACTTATAAGTTTATTGAATATTAGTCAAAAGATAAATAAAAGTGTCACTTTCACATAAAGTTTACTAGATTTACAAATAAAACAATAAGTTTTATGAATTGAGCATAAGAAACATTCTGTTTTTTGCATTCACAGTTTTAATAACTTACATATTAAAACGTAAGCAATTTTGAGTAATCTTTTCTATGCACAAAACTGTCCTCAGAAAAGAAAACACTAACACAGCTCCATTGATGGAAAGATAGAAAACCTAGATAATTTGAAGAGGTAAAGGGGATCCGAGAAATCACTAGGACAGAGCTCCTCAGAGGAGAGCAAAGGGTTCAAGAGGCCACACATGCTACTTGGGCAATCCTAAGACTATGATTCCTACCCCAATAAGACAGTTGTATTATTCACCTTCCAACTTGCCCAGAGCCCAGCATAATGTCTACACATGACTGATATTCTGCAGAATGGAACTAAATCTGCCTGGGGTTTGATGGAAGGAAGGGGGTTGAAGATGACAGTGTGTGTGATGGACAAGGGGAGCAGGAGAGCCAGGGACCCTGGCCAAGGAGCCATCAAAAGGTCCTCACTCAAATTACTTCACCTGCATCATGTTCTGTGACACAAGATCACCAGTGTAGATGGTGGTCTGGATCTGGTGATCTCCCATTCTCACCTTAAAAGTGAACTGAAGGAGATCACTAAAATTATGCACGTGTAAATCATTGGTTGAAGGCATCCTTTTCCATTGCCAATAAAATCAAGCTGTTAAACATTCTAGGATTCAGAAATCAGAACAATATGGGCTCCCTCTAGCGGTTTAAAACACCTTTAAATACCCTTCGATACTTAAAGGAAGTTTCTACTTTGTTTTGATCATGTATTTTGATGTTTATTTTCTGTATCATCTAGTCCTTTTCCTCTTGGGAAATCCAAATTTTACAAATAGTTCCCTACAAATATTCATCCCAGTAGATATGGAGAGAGGAGTACGCCCAGAGATCAAATGTGATGGCTCCCAAGGCACAGAGCAAATTTATCTGTTCCTTTAAGATAATGAGAAGCTTAAGCAGCAATGAATGAAGAGATGGGGACAGACAGGGCTAAGTCACAGGATGTAGGGAGACTGGAAAAAAGAAATGGCATTAGGCAAAGGAAGTGAGCTATAGCCATAACTTTAAAGAAATTAATTTTCTCATGTGGCTACAAAATCATCTCCAAGGAAATTTAAAAGGATTAGTTTCTAACAGACTTCAGGCCAATCCCGGCCTAAGTTTGCAGGCTGCTGTGACTGCTCTGACAGTTAAGGTCTGTTTGAATTTTCTAATGCTGTCATGTAAAGAAAGACCTCATCACTACAAAGTCATGCATCCTATTAAAAACTGCACTCTAGGGAGACAATTTCACAGCTAAGAAAGGATTTTTTACAGTATAGCAAACCTGACTATGGCTGCCATTTGTCCTGAAGCTTTGAGTCTTATTAAATAATGATGCAATAAAGTGTTGGAGATCTACAGGTGAAAAAATCAATACAAACAAAAAAGCCAAAGGCAGAGGAACAAAAGAAAAGAAAAGCATGAAATATCTCCACTGAGAAATGTAAATAACACTTATGAAACAGATGAGCAATGTAATTGGTACCTAACTGATAACAGCTGTGGCCGTGATGGTCTATATTTTCTGCCATTGCTAAGGGAGGTATTGTTTTTAAAAAAATCAGGCTGGTTCACCTGGTTTAGAGGAAAAAGTCTTTTTCAGAAGATTATTCTTGAATCAGTTTCTCAAAAAATTACCAACTAATCCAAAGTCTCTTTCAAAGATGATGGTAAAAATCTGAAGTTCTCTGAATTCTCCAAGTATAATGACAGTCTCTCTGATTGCTTTAGTAAAACTAAGGTAGAATACACAAAAACAAAAGCAGCTTTCTGGCACAGTATGAAACAATGTCAGCATAAATAAAATTCTGTGACTGGTTGGGTTTCTTAACACTGTATAAGTTTTATACAGAATAGCATGTGATTTATAGTTGAAAATAAATATAGTTAAATCCAATGTGTCTGGTAATTTCTATAAAATGTTGAACATTGGATCCCTGGTTAGGATAAAATTCTCTCTCATATTACTTTTCCTGTGGGTAAATCAGATTCAAATTAAAATTGCTTTAGTTATCAGAACATTTCTCCTGCTTAGCACAATGACTGCCTATAGCCTGGATTCCCTCGACATTATTACACTAGTGAATTGACTGAAGAGGATGTGTTTTTCACAAGATGTCATCATCTCCAGGGGTTTATTCGGGTACCAGTGAAACCCCAAATGATCCCACATCAAAGCCCTTTACTTGAGGTGTGCTTCAAAACCTCACTGGCTTTCTTACTCATCAAGAATGAGGTACCACAGTTTTTTCACATCCTCTTTTCAGTAAGTCATCTTTCAGATCACAGAACCAAAACACCACCATTTGATGAAAGATATTCCAGAGGAGTTGGTGACACACACACACACAAAGTCAGGAAACCAAACCCGTCAGCCAGGGGGGTTTGTTTCGGTCTGTTTATTGTTCTGCAGTTTCACATCTTTTCTTTATGTTCAACAAAATAATATGGTCCCTCAGGGCAGAGGTTATACCTTTTTTATTCCCCCATAGGGACAGGATATTATGAGTATGAATAATAGGGATAAAAGATACTTGCAGAACAAATTAATTTTATGCTTCAATTTGTAGCATAGATAGATGTACCTTGCTTCTCAAAAGAGCTAAAAAAGGTAAAGAATTTAAGATGTACATAATTAAAGAAAAAAAGAAAAACATTCCCTCTAAAAGTTTTTATGATGAATAAAATATATTTAAGATACCATGTTCCTGCAAAACTACAATTTAAAATGAGCACACTTTAATACATGTTACTATACACTTGTTAATTCTCAACTTTTAAAATAGATATAATGCTCTTAGAGTATTATCTAGACCTTATTTGCCACAACTCATTTATAATGTTATTCTTACCTCAAAAATGACAATTCCATTCTCTGAGTTGCTCAGGCCAAACGTGGGGGTCACCCTTGATGCCTCACTTTTGTGACATCCCACATTCAACCTATTATCAAACTCTTCTGATTTTTGCCTTCAAAATATATCCAGAACCCAACCACTTCTGTCACCTCCACGTTTACCACCCTGGCCAAGGAAACCATCATCTCTGTCCGTGATCATTGCCATGGCCTCCTAACTAGTCTCTCTGGTTTTGCCCTTATCCCTACTGTCTATAGTCACCACAGCAGCCAGAGTGACCCCATTAACACGTAAGTCTGACCACCTACCCTCTGCTCAGAACCTCTGGCAGCTCCCACATCACCTAGAGCTGAGCCGGTTTTGCCCATGACCTGAAAAGCCCTACCTGATCTGCCCTCCCTCCCACTCCTTCCGTTACACTTCTGACTCCTCTCCTTCTGCTCTTTCCTTGCTCACTCCGATGCAGCCACACGTGCCTCTTTGCTCTTCTTGACACACCAGGCCCAGGTTCATCTCAGGGTCTTACTCCAGGTCTTGACTCAGTGCCCCTCTCTGGGAAGCCTTCCCAGACCAACCTCCCTAAAGCTGTAACACCCCCCATCACAACACTTCCCACCTCCCTTCCTCACTTTATTTGTCCCCTTAGCACTTACTACTTACACATACTGCATATTTACCTATTTGTTATCTATCTTCCCCCTAAAATAGACACACCACGAGGGCAGAGGTTTTGCTTCTTTTTTTGTTCCCTGCTCTGTCATCACAGCCAAGAAAAGTGTCTGGCCTTGAGGAGGTGCTAATAAATCCTTACTGAATTAACTAATTGAGTTATAATTCCTATTTACTGGAAGGTTCTAGAGGTCACCTCAGTTTCCTAAGAAAAAAAAGTGCCTCAGTGCTTCTTTCTCTAATAGACTTAATATTGTTACCCTTTTACCCAAGAGTTGATAAACACATTCCTCTCTGCATCCCTACCAGCAGGGAAAGTCATGAGGTACCTTTTTCTCTCACAAGAGTCCAGATAAGGTAGGAAAAAAATGGAGAGTTCTTCTGATATGCCCTTTGAAGGAGGCAGGAGGGCATTACACTGCCCCACCCCTATTCTAAGGAGGGAGGAACAGGTGTTCAGCGAGGCTCAGGATCCACTGAGGTCCAGGGCTCACAGGGCACTGTGAGGCATGCTCCTCACCCAGGGCTTCTTCCTCAACTGGCACCCCGTGCAGACAGGTCAAGCGTGTGAGGCACCCCTCCCACAACCCCTGCACCACTAGCCCCTGGAAGGTTGGCACTCGACTAGCCAGCATTGCCTAGATGTCCTTACAGCTAAGATCAGGCCTTTCATAAAGGGCCTGAGGAAAGGAAACATCGAAAACCTCTGACGGCGGCTGGAGTGCAGAAGAGTCGCTGGTGGCCTGGTGACCAGCAACACTCAGGAAAGGCATGTCTCTAGATCCCGATGGATGGGGACAGCCTTTTCATAAATGGATAAAATGAATATGCAAACTTAGGGATCTCCTCTATGGGCTCTAGGGAGCCGCTCTATTGCTATTAACTGTGATAAAAATGAAATGCCACCAGCACATGGGTCTGGTTTTGAAAAGAAAGGAAAAGAAAGGAAAGATGCTGCAATAACAAACACACACATAGATATGGAGAACAGATTGGTGGCTACCAGAGGGAAAGGGGAGTGGGGGGAGGGTGAAAGGAGTAAAGGAGGACACGTGTATGGTGACAGATGAAACTAGACTTTTGGTGGTTAACATGATATGGTCTACACAGAAGTCAAAATATAATGATCTATACCTGAAATTTATATAATGTTATAAACCAGTGTTACCTCAATAAAAAATAAAGAACATTGAAAATAAATTATAGTTTGAATAACTTACAATATTTTTCACAACCAAGACAAAGTTTATGATGGTAATCAGAGAGTAAAAGCTGGGGAAAAGAAGGAAGAGAATAAAAATAATTAAAAGAGAAAAATGCTCTAATTCTATCGAAGGTACTTCTCCCTATTTTTCAAAAAAGACCAAACTAAAAAGTCATGAAAAGGACCTCACCAAAATTAGAAACTTGTTCTGTGAAAGTCTATATGAAGCTACCAACTGGGAGAAAATATTTACAAATCACGTACCCAACAAAGGCCTACTATCTAGACTCCACAAAGAACTCTTAAAACTCAACTGTTTAAAAAAGAAATCCAGGGACTGGCCTGGTGGCGCAGTGGTTTAGTTCGCACTTTGGCAGCCCTGAGTTCGCGGGTTCGGATCCCAGGCGCCCGCTGATGCACTGCTTGTCAGCCGTGCCATGGCAGTGTCCCATATAAAGTAGAGGATGATGGGCACGGATGTTAGCCCAGGGCCAGTCTTCCTCAGCAAAAAAAAAAAAAAAAAAAAAGAGGAGGATTGGCAATGGATGTTAGCTCAGGGCTGGTCTTCCTCACACACACACACACAAACACACAAAAACAACAAAAAAAGAAATCCAGTTAGAAACGGGCAAAACACATAAACAGATATTTCACTCAAGAGTATATACAGATGGCAAAAAAGCACTTCAAAAGATGTTCAACATCATTAGCCATCAGAAAAATGCAAATTTAAACCACAAGGAGATATCAATACATACCCATCTGAACGGCAAAAATAAAAATTAGTGACAACATTATTCTGGCAAGGATAAGGAGAAACTGAATCACTCATACACTGCTGGTGGGAATGTAAAATGGTACAGGCACTCTGGAAAACAGTTCGGCAGTTTCTTATAAATGCAATTACCGTACAGTCAGCAATGTCACTCCTGGACATTTATCCAGAGAAATGAAAACTTATGTTCACACAAAACCTGCACAAAAATGTTCACAGCAGCTTTATTTGTAGTAGCCCCAAACTGGAATCAGCCCAGGTGTCCTTCAATGGGTGAATGATTAAACAAACTGTGGTACATATGTACCATGGAATAACACTCAACAACAAAAAGGGACAAGCTATTGATATACACAGTAACTTAGACGAATCTCCAGGGAACTGTCCTGAGTGAAAAACACCAATCTCAAAAGGATATATACTGTATGATTTAATTTATACAACATTTTTTAAATGATAAAATTTTGGAAATGGAGAACAGATTGGTGGTTGCGAGGGGTAAGAGAGTGGGGGTAGAAGGGAGAGAGGTGAGTGTGGTAATAAAAGGACAAGAGAGACCCTCGTGGCAATGGAACTGTTCTGTATTTGACTGTAATGGTGAATACATGAACCTACACATGGGATAAAATTGTATGGAACTAAAAACACACAAATGCACAAATGAGTACAAGTAAGACTGGGGAAATCTGAACCAGATCAGTGGATGTATCAAAGCCAATATCCCGATTTGTGACATGGCTCTATAGTTCTGCAAAATGTGACCACTGGAGGAAACTGGGCAAAGAGTACACGGGATCTCTATGCAACTGGATGTGAATCCACAATTACCTCAACTAAAAATTTCAGTGAAAAAAAATCATGAAGTCATGACCTTGCTGTGGTCTAATTAGGCACCTTCTCCCAAGTCCCTGAGACCTATGTCACTGTGTGCAAGGAAACAGCTTGTAGGGTTGGAAAACGTATTTGATTCAATTGATGGTTAATTAAACCCACTAGATTTACATAAAAACTCCCCAATCATCCTATTAAGTCAGCCAGGGTTTACATTCTGCATCCTATTCATATTTCCAGCTAGACTGGAAAAAAAGACTATCTTTTCAAATAGTAGGACACAATCATATTTAGTTTTAGTATAAGCATACTGTTCTCAAGGTGACAAAAATTAACTACCTAACACTTATCCCATTTCACAGTTTTAATTAAAATTGTTAATAAGCAAGAATAGTATAGTTTGATTACTGTGATGAATAGTGAATTTTTATAAGCAACATTAGAAATTTCATGATCACTTTGATTTCCTTTTTAAAGACTATAGCTTTAAGTGATAAAAAGACAGTTAATGCAAAAAGGGTTAATGGCAATAAAATAATGAGTGTAATTATGCACAAAATAAAAAGTGAGTATTATTATATTTCCAACATAATTTATTTATACATTATGGTTGTTTAGCTTTGTTACTGCTGCCCTAGTAACACAAATTAGATTTTTTTTTAATTCATAAAATACAGTCCATGTATCAATTTATTTATTGATATGACAGTATCTGCAAAATCTCAGAAAATGTTTTAACAAGGTCCTAGATCTAGACTGACATTTCCAATTCTATTTAGCCTGAGAGTGGAGCCTGCATAAACTCTTCCATATTAAATTAATGTCTGTCTAACATCCAATCCCTACCTCTGCCTGCAAATAATCTTTTATAAAATAAACATAAGCATCTTTCTTCACATGTTAATCATGATTATGGATACAGAGAGTCAGGCAGAGGACATTCACTTGGCTTTTGCTTATGTCTATTAGGTCATCACCCTTCATTTCTGGGCTGTCACATTAGGACCCCACTTTCAGTTTTAGGATGTGCAGCCTGAACTGGCCCTGATACCTGAGAGGATCAGAGAGGCTCACATCTGTAGTCTGACAAGAACGTCACCTGTAGGCCTCTGGAGGGAGAAAATGTGTTCTTAAACTCAGAAACCACTCACAGAGTGTAGGGGGCTCTTCACTGTGAAGTTAAATCCGTGCCTGTGGGCATTAGGGCACTGGCTCCTTACGGCCCCCAGGGCACTGCCCCCCTTCAAGGCATTTTCCTGGGCACCACAGGCACACAACAATGAGGGCCATGGTACAAGGGCTAAACTGTAAAGAAGCACAGTCTTGACACATAAACCCAGGGAGTCACAAGCTCTGACTGTGCTTTCCTTAAAGGACCCCAGGCTATATGCTGGGGTGGGAGTGTGGAGAAGGGTCAGAGCCTCTGAGGGGAAGACACACGTTCCCTGGCCCCCAAACGCATTTACCAGGACAAGTCGCAGAAGGGGCGAGCTGCAGCCCATGATCTCTCACTTATGTCAGTGCATGATTCTACCAGATTCACTTTGCTCTGTCACCCAACTAATTGTCAAATATCTTCTGGAAAGAGGTCCACCTTCTCACAGTTTTGTATTTTCCAGAACGGACCACAGCTCTAGACACATGGGAAAAGCAGTGGTAAGGTGGAAGATCAATATCTCAGGAGCCAGCCAGACGTAAGAGAGAATTCCAGATCTGCCCTTTTTCACTTAATAAACACTCATATAATGCTTAATATATATCAGGCACTATTCTAAGCACTTTAAAATATTGACTTATTTTCTCTTCATAACAATGTTAGGAAGGTGGGTACTATTACCATGCATTATTTTATAGATCAGGAGTGGAGGAAAGGAGGTTCAGTAATTCGTCCAAAGTCACAAAGTGTGACTAGACCACAATGCTAGTAGTAGAGGTGATGAGAAGGAGTCAGATTCTGGATACATTTTGAAATAAACAAGATATTTAGATTTGGGGCTGGAGTGAGAAGAGTCAACGATGACCCCCTAGTTTTTGGCCTTAGCAACTAGAAAGATGGGAGATGCCATTAATGGAAATGGGAGAGACTTTATTTTCATTCTTCTTACACACTTCACTTTATTAAAAATATTACATTCTTACTTATTAAAAATACACTGATGGGCAACCTCTACTTCCACCAAAATGGAATAATCCTCCCACCTAAAACAACAACAACCAAAATTTTATGATACAACAGTTTTCAAGACACTGGCCATCAGGCAATGAATGACCATGATCCCTGAGAGATGGAAAACAAGGTGAGCGTACGGTCATTCCACCTTACTGCCTGGAGAAAGCTGCCAGGCCACAGCACAGGGAGAGAAGCCCAGGTTGAGCCCAGCAGCCTCCCTGAGTTGCAGTGAGAGTCCAGAGAGAACAAGGCACTAACTGATTGCAGGACAGAGAACAAAGGAGGAGAGCGCAGCACAGAAACAGACAACTCGAGAGCACTGCAGACAGCGTCCTCAAGTACTCAGTAGATCACTGATCCACAAACTATCTGAGGAACTAGCTGAGGTCCAGGAAGCAAACTGAGTGGACTGGAGGGAACAGTGCTTGTTGTTCACACAGGACTGAGAACAATGTGTATTCCCACCAGCCAGATCAGAAAACCTAACTCACAGGTCATTAGACAGAGTACTCAGAGGGTCTTGACTCAGTACTGGGAAATAATTAGGAAGGAGGAGAGAAATAGAAGAATACTATGGTATGGTTCTTATACTGTACATAACGTGGTATACTATCTCTTGAGGGTAGACTGTGATAAAGATGCCTTCTATAACCCCTACAGTAACCACTGAAATAACAAGATAAATAGCTGTAGTTCATAATTCCAAGAAAAGAGAAAAAATATGGAATCACACTCATACACACAAACCTCTGTGAATTCCTCTAGAAAAGGGAAAAGATCTAATCATATGCCACATAGAAGAATCACACTTGAATTATACAGACACAAATAGGTTAAAAGCAAAAGGATGTTTTAAAAAAAAGGATACCACGCTAACGCTAGTAAAAAGAAAGCTAGTTACTATATTAATATCAGGCAAAGTAGATTTCAAAGCAAAGAATACTACACCAGGGATAAAGAGGTTCTATCATAAAAATAAAGGGGTCAATTCATGAAGAGGACATAATTATGTACCTAGTAGAGCTTCAAATCTAAAAAAGCAAAAAGTGATAGAACTAAAAGGAGAAATAGACAAACCCACAATTATAAAAGGAAATTTCAATACTGTTCTCAACAACTGATAGAATAAGTAGACAGAAAATCAGCAAGGATATAGAGTTGAACAACATTATCAGCTAACTTGACCCACTTGACACTAATGGAACATTTTACCCAACAATAGCAGAATACATTCTTTTCAGGTGCACATGGAATATTTACCAAGATAGACCATATTATGGGATATTAAGTAAGTCTCAATATATTTAAAAGATTCAAATCAGACAAAGTGTTTTCTTTAGATATCAGTAGGAAAAGATCTCTGGAAAATTCCCAAATATCTGGAAACTAAATAACACACTTCTAAATAACCCATGGGTCAAAGAAGAAATCAAAAGGAAAAATCAGAAAATATTTTTAACTGAGTAAAAACAAAAACAACAACACTTGCCAGAATTTGTGGGATGCCGCTGAAGTACTACTTAGGAGGAAAAGTATTATCTCAGCTTCCATCTTAGGAAACCAGACAAAAAGAACAAATTAAACCCAAAGGAAACAGAAGAAAGGAAACAGTAAATAACAGAGCAGAAATCAAAGAAAACAGTAAAACATATAGAAAATCAACAAAACCTAAAGTTTTATTAACCTTTTAGAAGATCAATAAATTGATAAATTTCTAGCCAGACTGATGAGGAAAAAGAGAAGATACAAGCTATCAATCAATATCAGAATAAGAGAAGTGACACCCTGGCAATAGGGAAAAGTGAAAGCACGTAGCTCAAGGGCTGCGGCTGAAGCTACACTCTCACCCTACAATCAGTAGACACAAGCACGAGACCTTTGTTTCCTAGTTGCTAACGAACAATTTGCTGCTTTTCTAAACCCACAGCCATGAGTACCCCAGCCTGGGGCAGGGTTTCCTTTTGAATACTGACTATCACGTGACTATCTTCCCCTCGGGAAGTGAAATGAAGAATAATCCAAGGGATCTACTCCTGCCTTCTGAGCAGAATCAAGGGCACATGCAGAGCTGCCTCTTCTGCTCTCTTCGTTCCTCAAATGAGACATTCAGAGGCATTACCCTTGTCTTTCTGATCTGATTTCTCCTGTGCTCTTCTTCCACACACAGAGTGAGCTTCTAAGTTAGCACCGCCCACGAGCTTAGCACTGTGACTGGCCTGGGGGTAATACGAACATGAATACAGCATGGCTCCTGCTCTCAAAGAATTCATCAGCTGGGGAGAGAACACGTGGAAACACTGACACCACAACATGCTATGGGAGCACATTGGCTAATCATTAACCCTAAATGGAGACCAGGCAAAACTGTGGGGAAGGTGGTGTCTAAACTGGTCCTTAAAGGATAAGGGGTCCTCTGACAAGCAGAAATTGGATGGGAGAAAATTCCAGGACAAAGGAAATGCCAGGCAAAGACGCAGAAGCAGGAAAATACAAAATGTAGCTATGCCTGTGGTGTAGTGTGCATGCTGAAAGGATGGGGTGATGGGAGAGCAGGGAGGACAGACAGACAGATAAGAGGCAGATTACACAGGACCTTAAATCCCTCACTAAGGAAGTTGGACTTTATTTTATAAGAAAGGGAAACAATCAAAAGCTTTTCAGATTGCAAGTGATAGAGTCAGAACTGTGCGTCACAAATATTAGACTGTAAAGGAAGAAACTGAAGTCAAGGAGAGTCGTTAGTGGTCACTGAAATACCCCAACAAGGCACGACAACAGTGGCCTGGTGCAGGGTGGAGAGCACCTTAGAAGCAGGGGATTGACAGAGGAGGCACTCTGAAGGCAGAATCAGCAGGTAGGAGATAAAAGAAATCTCCAGAGGAAAACTGAAAAATGTTCCATGGTTTCAAAGTGAGTCATCACGAAGATAATGATCCTGTTTGTTGAGACATAAAATACAGAGAAAGAAGGAAGCACAAGAGTGGGGTCCCAGGGAGGATGTTGTGCTCTCTTCTAAATGGCTGAGATGGTGGTGCCTGTAGAATGGCCACAGGGAGATGTCCTCAGGCAGCCAGAAGGCCAGAGCCAGCAGATGGAGGCTCAGATTTAGGAGTCAGCTGCACAGACAGGACAGCTACGCTACAAGAGCAGCTACCACACTGTAATTACAGCAAGCTTAAGCCCAGGCTTCTGTAGGAATTAACTACCCAATACATCTTTTCCAGTTTTTAATCTAATCTTTTCTAAAGATTCAACATTTCACACAAAACAATTTTATTGAATGTCAAGATACATAAATTTCATAAATATTCAAACATTTTAACCTAAAGCAAATTGTTTCCTGCTTCTATATTAGTAATATTTACTTGTGCTTAGGTTAATTAGCCCCAATTATGTCTCCAGTAGAGCTTTTCAAACTATCTGTAGCGAAGGACCAATTTTTAAAATTCCCAGTTCATTATGGACCTATCTATGTCCTACTGTGCTTGGACTGAACTGTGTCCCCCTCAAATTCATATGTTGAAGCCCTAACCCCCAATGTGACTATATTTGGAGATAGGGCTTAGAAGGAGGTAATGAGGGTTAAATGAGGTCATAAGGGTGGGGCCCTGATACGATAGGACTGGTGTCCTTATAAGAGACACCAAAGAGCTCTCTCTCTCTTCCTCTGCTTGTACATAAAGAGGTCATGTGGGCACACAGCGAGGTGGCGGTCACCTGCAAGGCCTCAGAGTGAAATCTACCTTGCTGACACCTTGATCTTAGACTTCCCAGCCTCCAGAACTGTGAGAAATAAATTTCTATTGTTTAAGCCGTCTAGTCCGTGGTATTTTGTTATGCAGTCAGGGCAGACTAATACGTACTGCATGTGACCAAAATGAACCTGCATGACATGCAGCTCACCATGCAAGTTGAACACTACTCTAATTGATCTTATTCAAGAAGATGAGCCCACTCATCATATGCTTAAATGTCACAGCAACGTCAAAGTGCCTTAGAAGTTTCTAAATGCTTACCCTCGATTTCTGTGCTTATCTCACTGTGGACCAGTAACAAACATTTTGTGGCCTAACACCAGTCTGCAGACCACACTTCAACCAGCACTGGTTTATTGTCTTTCTATGACTGTTTTTAAAAATGCAACATTTAGTTTAAGCATAGAACTTTGAAATAAAAGCATCAATTTTAAACACATTACAAACCAGAAGTATGCTGTGGGGTTAGGGGAATAACAGAGAAGCTCAGGATTCTAACATATCATATCTAGGCAAGATCCCTCAAGACACTGCAGAATGTAAGTTCTTAAAAATGAATAGCTGCTGTGCCTTGTTTATAATACCACTTGTATTCTGTTTCTTTTTAGGTCTTCCATCAGTCTCTGTAATCATATCCACAGAGCACGCTACAATTAGATTATAAACTCACAGCTGGAGTATTACTTCTTCTTCAATTAACAATATATATACCAAACTCACAAAACAGATGCCCTTAAGAACCTCTGACTTAGACAGATGAGCAAATTAACTCTCATGATCCTGACCCTGAGGTGAGGACCTTCTAGTCCCAATGCAAAGATGTTCAACTTTCTGATGGCCATTCCAGACAATCTTGGATGGAATCTAATTCATACATTGGTTTTCATTCTGAGCCATTACTGGTTGGTTTGTTAGTTTTTTCCTATAAGGTAGTGTTCATTCATCTTCAAAAGCTTCCTGTAGCTTTTATACCACAAATGAGAACCATGTTTATCCTTTCAGCTCACATGGAAACAGGCCAGAGATCAGTAGAGATCATCATGGTCTCAAGCTCGCATCATGCCTTGGCAAACAGGTAGGTTCACAAAACCACAGAACACATGTTTTGCAGACAAGATTGCTATGAAAAACTTTGCTGGCTGAACTTTATTCTTTTTTTATGTCCAAGGAAAAGGTAATTGAGTGTTACTGTTCTCACTTCTTTGCAGTTTTTGTAACCGTAGGACTCAATGAGGGCGAGCTAATACAGTACACAATTTCAGAACCATAAAGGCCCAAAAGAATAACCAATGGCAAACTCCTTGTAACAGAGATGGCTAGCTGTTCACCTAAATCATTTCCTCTTCCTTTTGGGCACACAACTGAACCACATTTCCCAGTCTCCCAGTAGCCATGTGGTTTCCTAATGGCCATGGCTGATTTCCACAGCCAGTACAATGTGAGTAGAAGTGATATGTGCTCCCTCCAGGCCTGGTCCATAAAATCCTCTCTCTTGCCATCCTGCATGTTCCCCACTCCCCAGCTCTTACATTTAGGTCACTGATCCATTCTGAGTTGATTTTTGTATCAACAAAGTAGGAGTCAAACTTCATTCTTTTACATGTGGATATCCAGTTGTCCCAGCACTATTTGTTGAAAAGACTATTTTTCTCTCTCTCAATTGTCTTGGAACTCTTGTCAAAAATCAACTGACCATAAATGTGAGAGTTTATTTCTGGACTCTCAATTCTACCCCATTGATCTATATATCCATTTTTATGCCAGTATCACACAGTCTTGATCACAGCAGCTTTGTAGAAAGTTTTGAAATTGAGAAATATGAGCCCTCATACATTGTTCTTCTTTTCCAAGATTGTTTTGGCTATTCTGGGTCCCTTGCATTTCCATATGAAATTTAGGGTCAACTTCTGCAAATAAATTAGCTAGGATTTTAATAGGGATTACGTTGGATCTGTAGATCAGTTTGGGGAATATTGCCATCTTAACAGTATTAAGTCTTCCATTTTATTCTTTTTGATACTATTATAAATGAAATTGTGTTCTTCATTTCATTTTTGGTTTGCTCACTGCTACTGTATGGAAATACAATTTATTATTTTTCTTTGTGAGGAAGACCAGCCCTGAGCTAACATCCGTCACCAATCCTCCTCTTTTTGCTGAGGAAGACTGGCCCTCGGCTAACATCCGTGCCCGTCTTCCTCTACTTTATATGGGACGCCGCCATGGCATGGCTGACAGGCAGTGCGTCGGCGGGCGCCCGGGATCCGAACCCGCGAACCCCTGGCTGCCAAGAGCGGACTAAACCGCTGCGCCACCGGGCGGCCCATACAATTTATCTTTATATACTTTTTTGTCTTCTGTAACCTTGCTGAACGTCTTTATTAGTTCTAATACTTTTTTAGTGGATTCCTTAGGATTTTCTGTATACCAGATTGTGTCATCTGCAAATAGAGATAGTGTGTTTTGCTTCTTCCTTTCCAATCTAGATGCCTTTTATTTCATTTTCTTGCCTAACTGCCTTGGCTAGAACTTGCAGAAAAATGTTGACTAAAAAAGGCAAGTATCAAGAATGGGCACCCTTGTCTTGTTCCTGATCTTAGCGGGAAAGCATTCTGTCTTTCACCAGTAAGTACGATGTCAACCAGAGGTTTTGCATAGATGCCCTTTATCAGGTTGAGGAAAAGAGATGATTTTTAAAATGCTGCTAACTATCAAGACTTTACTAGCATTTACAGGGAAGCCTTATGTTTGAGAGCTGGGCCTGGTGATAAAATGATATATGGTAAAGAACCTCTATTTGCTTACTTCTAGGAAAAATGCCAGTTATAAAACAGAACTTCACTTAACTGATAAAGATGCTCTTGACACAAATGAGATAGTCAAGAAGCTCAACACATATGAAAAGATGCTCAACATCATTAGTCATCAGGGAAATGAAAATCAAAACCACAATGAGATACCACTTCACACCCACTAGGATGGCTATAATTAAAAAAGAAACAGAAAATAAATGTTGGCAAGGATATGGAGAAACTGGAACCCTGTGCAATGTTGGTGGGAATGTAAAATTGTGCAGTTGCTGTGGAAAACAGTTTGGCAGTTCCTCAAAAAAAATTAAACATAGAATTACTATATGTTTCAGCAATTCCACTATAGGTATATACTCAAAGAACTGAAAGCAGGGACTCAAACAGATATTTGGATGCCAACGTTCATTGCAGCATTATTTACAATTATATTAAAATAGCCAAAAAGTGGTAACAACCCAAATGTCCATCAAGACATACACAGATAAACAAAATGTGGTCTATCCATACAATGCAACATTATTCAGCCATAAAAAGGAACAAAGTACTTGATACACGCTACAACACAGATAAACCTTGAAAACATTATGCTAAAATAAGCCAGACACAAAAGGACAAACAATTGTATGATTTCACTTATATGAAATATCTAGAATAGGCAACTTCACAGAGACAGAAAGTGGAGGTTCAGAGGGGTGGGGTGAGAGGGAACTGGGAAGTTATTGCTTAATGGTGATGGTTGCACAACATTATGAATGCAATTAATGTCACCACATTGTACACTCAAAATGGTTAAAATGGCAAATTTTGTTATTTATATTTCATCACAATAAAAAATATTTTTAAAAAAGATCCACAGTTATTACTATAACCAAACTTTTACCATCTTTACTATCACAGCAATGTTTTGGTGTTCTTTTCTAGGGAAAGGCCTGTGACTTTAATCATGTCACTGATATATAGCACAAGCTCCTCTTGTTAAGTATTGTGACTACTCACTTATGTGCAAGCTAAGAGCTTTACACAATTCTTACACATTAGGGGTATGTCACTGCAGTTATATAGATAATTACAATCTGCCCTCTATCCTTGAAGGTATTGATGCTGGAAATCTACCTGGATCATGCAGGGTTCTTATTTGCAAGCCACAAACACTAATTCTGTTTTACTTGGGCAAAGAAGGGGTTTGTTAAAATGGTATCAGGCAGCTCACAGACCCTCTAAAAGGTCTAAAAACCAGGCTGGGCAGTCACACACCCAGGTGCAATGTCCAAAATAATGCATGGAGCTTATCCAGTAAGGATGCCACAGCTGTGGGGCACAGATATGACACCCCTGACAATTATCACTGCTGCAGCATCACTCACCAGAGTACCTACTTCCAGCTTACTCTGAGCTTCCAGTTCAAAGTTTGGAGTGGCAAGGTTATAACTGGCTGAATATACATCATGTGCCCATGTCCATGCCCCAGAAGCAAGGGAAGCTAGGCAGGGAGTATCTGGTATTGCTTGCTTCTAGGGCGGGCAGGGGGGCTCTGCCTCATAAGGTCAGAAATTCTCTGCACACAAGAAGGGGGTTTAAGATGCTCAATGATCAAAGAGAATGTCTCATGTTCACTGCACCATGTCTTTAGGTAAACCAATTTGCAAAATTAGCAATTTAAGCTAAATATGCCTGAAAAGGGTTCTCAGCAGAGGAAGAAGCAGCACCACCTAAAATACCAAGCAAACAAGAGTTCCGTCCTTTGGAGGAGCCAGAAGAAGCTGAATATTATTAAAGTATGGAGAGGAGAGCAGTGGGAAAGAGATGCATAATTTCATAAAGGGACTGCAAAACTAAATCTGAACTTTGATCCTGAAAATGGTGGAGAACCAATGAAGGCTTTTGAGAAAAGGATAAGACCAGATTCGGGTTTTAGAACAATCACTTTAGCAGGAGAATGGATTGAGATCCCCAAGCCTGGAAGCCAGTTAAGAAAATGCTGTAATTCAGGTAAGAAATCACGTGGGCCCACCCTGAGCGGAGAGGACTGAGTCTCAAGGAAACAACTGCCTGGACTGGTAGCTGTTTGAGCTTGGGGAGTGACGGTGACTAAGCCTCAATTTCTGATTAAGACTAGGTTGATGGTAACGGGTGAAGTTGGTTCTAGATTGCTGATTTTGAGATCACTGGCTGCCATTCAGGTGGAGGCAACCTGGGTAAACAGACACACAGGTGGATGTTCAATAAGCGGTACTGGGAGTTGAGTGGCAGCCACGGAGGAGACAAGTCACCGAGGGAGTGAATGAGGGAGAGAAGTGGAGGAATGCAGATGAATTCTAAGAAGGAGAAGCCCAGGAAGAAGGTCAAGAAAGAATAACCAAAGAGGTAGGAAGAAAACCAGGCACAAATCTCTCATACCAGCCAAAGAATGAATTGAGTCATTCACCTCAAACAAGCACTGTATGTGGATCCTTCTAGGCTTTTGTTCAAGCAGTTCTCCACACAGATAATGATTAAATCTCAAGTTTCTGTAACGGTTGTGTAAGCATGTTTCTAATTAAGAGTACATTTTCTACCCAATCTTGAAGACCCGGGTTCTTGGGGGAAAAAACATCCAAAGAAAATTTTAGGAAGCAGTTTTGTCAAGTTTCTAAGTCAGTGCTCTAACTTATCCTTAAGCCCATCCTTTTCCACGCAGATTCTGAGACAGGACTGTAAAGTGGTAATTCTAGCATGGCTGCAATAGTTCCTGCGTTTATAGTCCACCCCACTACACTTATCTGGCCCAGCTGCAGTTTTTCTGGGGACCGAGAGACCAGGAAGGTTTCCCCAAGATACGTCTTCCCTTCTCCAAGTGCCCTATGCAGAGATCATAAGCAGCAACCACTTGGCCGGGGGAGACCAGGGGAGGGAAAAGGGAACAGAGATTCCCCATGCAGGTGATTCACAGACATGTGTTGTTAGCTTATCCAACTTCCCACTGGGCTCCTCCCACCTGTCTCACAGGTACCTGAGACTCAGTGGGACCAGAAGCAAATTTAGGATCTTCTGCCAAAACATAGTCCTCTTCCAGTGTCCCCTATCTCAGTGACTCGCCCTCCATCCAATACCCAAGCTGGAAACCTATGGTCACTCATGACATCCTCTCTCCCCTAACACACTCCACACCTAATGCATCACTGAGACCTCTGAATACTGCTTCACACATGTGCCTCTCCAGAAGAGTCACTGCCTACCCTGGTCCAGGCTACCAGGATCCCTCCCCTGGACCCCTGCAGTTACTGCCTGACTCATTTTCACTCCTGACCCATCTAAAACATCCTCCAAGCTGAGCACGAGTGAGAAACATTCTCCACACTGAGCATAACAGGGGTTGTTTGGGTTTTTCAAACTGCAAATGTGATCAGGTCACCATCCTAGCCATGCATCCCCCGCTTGCTCCACCCTGATCAATGACTGCCCAAGGCTCTTAAGTGAAGAAAAAGTATCCTCAACACATCCTGAACAGCCAGGTCATCTGGTCACTGTGTGCTCTCTGGCCTCACACCACATTCCCCCTAGTCTCTCATTGCCCTGGAGACTCCATACTCCCTCAACAAGACCATTTTCCTCTCTTCCCAAACCGTACTCTCCACATCCCTCATCCCCATTTCACTTCTGGCTTCATGTCAGTGGTCATTCCTCCTCAAAAACACTTTTTCTCTGACTCCTGAGAAGGTCAAGTTCCTCTATTCTGCACCTCAGTCATTTTATCTCTCTCTGTGGGACTATTTGGTGCTTTGTGCCCACAATAGACGAAGCTCCAAGAGGCCAGGGACCAAGCCTGCTTCTGCTCAGGGCCCAGAACAAGGTATGGTAAGCCCCCAAATATCTGCTCTGTGAACATCCCTCAAGGGGCACACTCAACCTCAATGGTCAGAAGCCAATGAACTTCCCCTCTCCATCACCACAAAGCACTTTAACCACATTTGGTGAGAAGGAAGTAAAGTAAAGGGAATAGAATTATTAAGTGGGGAAAGATGTTTTGTCTCTCTTCTTCCCTCTTTCCAAGTTCCTAAAATAAACCTGTAAATGGTGGTGGCAGGAGAGAGAAGCTGATGCATCTGGAAAGAGGAGAGGCCCAGTTTTCAAATTTACTCCTCTCCATTGCAAACTTTTCTTCTTCTGTTTTCAATATCAAAATGCCAGCGATTTATGAGGAATGCAATAGCGATTGGTCACTTCAAACCTCAGGTTTTCTGGAAATCATTCCTTCCAAATCCAAGGATCTGTTGCCGCTATAATGTGCCAACGTCATCTCTCTGCTTTGGATTTATTTATTCTGTTTGTTTTGAAACAGAGTTATCAAATGACAACATTCAATATACTCTAGTATATTCACATAATATACTTAGAAAGTATTAAGTAAAAAAGTCATCGAAATCAGCACACTTAGGGAAATAAAACCAATCGAATGATGAAAATGATGAAGCTTTAAAAAGACTGCCAACTTACTTCTTTAGTCAGGGATATGACTAACATATGGACTGTGAAATTATCTTTCCCATTTTAGATTCACTTTCAGAATTAGCAACATACTAATTGTCCTGTTCAGTCACCAAATCTTTAAATATCTTCATATTTTATTAATCTCTCTAATTAGCCATCATTTAGACAATTTGTTCACTGGATTTAGAGATGTAATATTTATCATTATTTTTATAATGCTAGAAATGGTGCATCTGTGGAGAATTGCAGCTCACTGCCAGCCATGTAAAAGCGTCAGTGTGCACATCAACATGGTGATACTAAATGATTAATTAATAAGTCAGAGCAAAAAACTGTTAAAAAGCACCATAGTTGGGAAACAATTTCAAAAGACTGAAATAATTGAAAAAATATATTAAGAGAACATAGTGTACAATACAATTTACACAAAATATAAAAAGAGGCAAACTTAAATGGCAACAGAAGTCAGGAAAGTGGTTACTTTTGGTTGGCAGTGACTGGGAAGGGCAAGAAGGGGCTTCTGCTAAAATGCTCTATGTCTTATAAATATGTTCACTTCTTGAAACTTCATCAAGCTTGACACTCATAACCAGAATCTATATGAATGTTACATTTTAATAAAAAATTCTCTAAAATATTTTGAATACTTACTTAAAATGTCCTATAAATATTATAGAATATAGCATCTATATTCTTATTTCAGCCCTACTTTAAGCAGTAAGTAATAGTAGAGGTCCTTTAAATTCTCTGAGGGTCTACAATAATTTTGAACTTACTGTTTGAGTTCAACAATACTGGGAACACCGAATATGTTTATAAAATACATACATACGTATATTCACATATATGGCACGTGTGTGTGTGTGTATATATGGCACATACAATGGATATAGTACACACACACCCACCCCATGCTGCTCTTTAGTGGCTTGGGGCAAAGTTACAAAGCATTTAAATCACAGATTTATGGAATCATCTGTGAAATGAATTTCTGGGGAAAGTTTTCACATTTTGTTCAATGGCTGTATATTTATAAAAATTCAATTTCAAAATGTCCCTTATCCAATTAAACTTTTAGAACATGCCCGGCATGCCCCTTATAGATGATATATTAGAGGTTTACTATTATGTTAACAAGAATAAATTCTGTAGTGAACAAGGCATAAATTAGAATAAACATAATGATAATCCAAATAACATAAAATAAAAAATGCTGTAAACTAAACAGAAGATGAAGTACTCTTCTTTAACTCATAAATGAATATCATATATTAAAATTGTCTGAAAATACCAAAATAAATTCAATTTTTTCCAGATACAAAAATATTATTACAGAATTCTGGGTTCTAGTAGGATAATGGAGCCACCTAAATCCAAATCTCTCCATATACCCTTAATAAAACAAAACAAAGCAGATCAACAAGGAGAGAACAAATGAAACTATCATTCATGCTGACAACATAAATATAAGATAGGGAATGCTGTGAACTTCATGTTACATGAAAATAGGGAAATAAACACCCAAATCCAGTAAGAGCAGCTCCAGAGTCACACCTATGTAGGAAGTCAAGTCAGAGACTTTTGAAAAAAGAAGAGAGGAAAATACAGTTCTAGGGGTTCTGGAATACAAATAAAATCACTCCCAGAAAGAAATTTCCACTGTGAATGAGGAACCACTGAGAACAGGTCACAGACCCAGTGGATCAGAAGTTTCCTGGAGAATCAAAAGGACAGGACTTGAAAATGAACAGAACCAGAGACTGTAGTCTTAGGAAGGCACCGTTTCTAGGGGAAGGAATACGTGGAGGCTCAGGTATTCCTGAGAATACCTGAGGTAGAAATTATAGGTAGCAATTATAGTCCTACAGAAACAAGAGCAATACTCACACTTCCCACCACGAAGAAGGGACTCGTTAATAAAACAGCATTTTACCATACTAGGAGAAGGGAGCACTCTTGAACTAAGGAACTGAGTAAACCACTCAAACTTCTTATCTCTGCTAACTATAACTACTTTCTCTAGTCCAGGGAAATTGTTCCTTTCAAAATGAACAACAACAGAAAAAACCCAGCAGATAACATCTGTACGAAGTTACTATGAGAATAAAACAGACTAAGAATCAAGGTATTTCACTTCTTGGCTTTGTTTCCCAACAAAATAAAAAACAATCAAACAAACAAAAACCAATCAAATAAACAAAACATGAACCAGATGAAAATTATAACTCAATATTCAAACTGGAATTAAATAGTCTTAAATAAGCATTTACAAATGTGAAAAAACAAACTCCAAATAAGACATTTAAAAACTCAGAAGAGAAATATCAAACAAAAGAACAAACAGGAAGAGATGAAATGAGACTGACAACCTAGTAAAGAATTGAAGAATAAGACAAAATCATCTTAGAAATGAAGATTAAGTTAGAAGAAAAGTGGTCAAGGGAGAATGGATGGAAATGAAAATATAAGGGACATCAAAAATAGGCTTAAAAAGCCAAGAAGACAAAAATAAAATAAGTAGATATGTCACAATGAAAGAAAGTGATTGATATGGAAGATAGGCAAAGAAGATCCAACATATATATAACTGAAGGCCATGAGGAAGAACAAAACAATAGAATGCAATTAATATGGAAAACTATAATTCAACAAAATGTTCCAGAAATAGAAGAAGACCTGAAACTACATCTGAAAGGGCCCACTGTGTATCTGTGATCTGGACCGGTCAACTCTGAGACATACATCTATAAAACTATTAGATTTTAAAGATAAATTTTAAAAGTAATAATAAATCCCTGGGCCTCAAGGCAAAATGACCAAGTCATTCAAAAAAGGAGAAAAGTCAGACTGGCATCAGAGTTTGACAGCAATAAAGCAAGACAACATTGCAGTAGCATTTTTAAGAAACTTTAAGAAAACTGAACCAAATTTTTTTTAATCCAGCCAAGTTGTCCTTCAAGTATAAATGTTATAGAAGAACAGTCAAACATTCAAGAACTTAAGAACTCCACATGCTCATTGCAGCATTATTTAAAATAGTGAAGATATGGAAGCAACGTAAGTGTTCCTCAATAGAAAAATGGATAAAGAAGATGTGGTTTATATATATACAGTAGAATATCACTCAGCCATAGAAAAGAATGAAATCTTGCCATTCATGACAACATGGATGGATCTCAGAGAGAGAAAGACTAATACCATGTGATTTCACTTATATATGGGATCTAAAAAACAAAACAAATGAACAAAAAAAACAAATGAACAAAACAAAATAAAATGGAAACAAACTCATAGATACACATAACAAACTGGTGGTCACTAGACGGGCCGGGGGTAGGGGATGGGTAAAATAGGTGAAGTGGATTAAGAGGTACAAACTTCCAGTTATAAAATAAATAAGTCACAGGGATGTAATGTACAGCATAGGAAATATAGTTAATAATATTGTAATAACTTTGTATGGTGACAGATGGTTACTAGACTTGTCGTGGTGATCATTTTGTAATGTATATAAATGTCCAATCACTACATTGTACACCTGGAACTAATATAATACTATCAACTATACTTCAATAAAAATAAAAAAGAACTTTTAAGAACTCTTCTTGAGGAATCTTTTGCTACTCAGTGTAGGGTTCCTGGCCCACAGCATTGGCATCAAGTGGGAGTATGTAAGGAATGAGAATCTAGGCCCCACCCAAGAGGTCCAAATGATTAGTACAACCATTACTGCCTGAGAAGCACTGTACTAGAGAACAACTTTCATAGAAAAAGAGGTGAATAAGGAAACTTTGGCAAGATGACTGATGAAAAGCACTGAAGAGACTTAACTGCTTACCTAGGACTAAAAAAAGATACCTGTAAATGCTAAACATTCTGACAAAGTAGAAATAACACAACTGAAATAATGAGAGGAAAAGGAGAAAGCAGAAGACATTAATCATCAAACATATAACACATAATTGAAGGAAGTTATTTAAAACTGACAAACCAAATAGTAGAAATATAAGTAAAGGCAAAGGGAATTAAGGACATTATAGAAGGTAAAACTATAAAGGTACACAACAAACCCTCCTAAATACCTCCCCACAAAAAGAGAGCAAAGGAACAGACCACACAGAGAAAAAAATGCACTAAATATAACATAATACCATAGCATATATAACATAAAATAACATGACAAAGTTGAGACCAAACACATCAGGCATCTCAATTAATAAAAATAGGCTTAACACATGAACTAAAAGTAAAATATTTCAAACTGTCTTGCAATAGAAAACCCAATTCTATGCATATACAAGAGATATACCTAAATCAAAGTGATTCAGGAAGGCTGAAAATAAAGGTCTACTGGAAAAAAATGGAAGTATTAAGAAAGCAGGGGATACAATCCTAATATCAAAGTAGAATTTAGGTCAAAAAGCATAAAAAAAATGACAAAGAAATATTTTTTAATGATAAAGATCACAATTCAGAATGAAAATATAGAAGTTATGAATCTCTATGCACCAAATAACATAGTAACCACATTCATAAACCAGAAACTACAGTAGATGTTTTGTAACAGGAACACACTGTTTATTAGGAGACCTTAACACCACTCTTAAACCAATACAAGTGGAAAAAAGTAATATAATTTAGGAGACTTAAACAATACGTTTAATAGGGTGGAGCTTATAGAGAAACAGATATAGATACTGATAACACCACATGCTTATAATACAGAATATGTCTTCTTCTCAAGCAAACATGGAACATGAAAAACCTGATCCTATGTTAGGTCATAGAAAAAGTCTCAAACTCAAGTGGCATGTATGTATCTAAAAGGCAAAATCTGAATATTCTTTCAACTAAACCTAAATGTGCAATACAATTAATAAACTCCAGGAAAAAAGTCAAAAAATAAGTCTATGGTCACAAGTATAGGTATTCTAACTTTTGACCACATTCACATGCTGCTTAACTAAGATACAACTATTTTGAAGACAAAACACAATGATAGATTCTCAAGAATCAACACACATCTTTAAAGCAAACTCCATTTTACTTTGGGGAAATCTTTTTAACATTCTTTAAAATTAAAAATCCTGGCTTACTCCTTACCCAAAGAATTCATAAAGATCTATTTCATTTCGATCTTAGATTTGTAAGTTATTCCACCTTTTTCAAATTGTTTTAGGAGAATGAAGGTAAAATAAGGGCTTCTCATGACTCAGATTAAATTCTCTATCTTCTGATGTCTATGCAGAGTTTTTTCCTGCATTAATATTTTAAAATGTAAAGTGAGAAGTTACCATATTATATTTCTGCTTTGTAATTGCTATAAAAATACATATAGCAGGTCTCAAAAATTAAAATACTCTACAAGGTGTGATTCACAATTCTGTCGTTTACATGGTAATTAAAAATATAATAAACAAAGAGCTGACAGCACTGTTACAAGTCCAGTGATGTTCTGCCCAATAAACAGAAATCCTCATCACTGACAATCACCAAGGATATGTTCCCAACTAGTACCCTATCGATTCATCTGGCAGCTCCATGTGTGACATCAACTGTATCTAGCAAAGAAGGAGAAGAGCAGAAACACAAGCAGCCAGAATTCAAGTCTCAAAGACTCCCAGAGATATTAATAATGCAAAAAGGAGACTAAAGCCCTGACAGTCAAAAAGACAAGGACTCAGTCTCTCTAAATAAAGTGGCAACAGTAACTGATGCTTTGATGGTTGCAAATGCTTTGCCTTCACTCAAACTTCCCATATTTAACGGCTCAAAATTCTGCCTAAGGATTTAGGAAAAACAAAACAAACCCAACAGCCATCATCACTGACTTGCTATCCTCGCTCAGTTTAGAACTGATTTTATACTAAATATGAAAATACAGGCAGCTGTGTATACAGAGGGAGGGGTACATAGAAAGACTGGGAAATAGCCTGACTAGGTCCTTGGAAATCCCAGTATTTATAAGGGGGCCATACAACAGTTCATCCAGTATAATAGTGATTCCTTAATTAATGACATCCACAAATATAGCTCTATTTGCAGGGATACTTAAAATTCTTAAGTTATTTATTTTATTTTCTTTTTAAATCATACAATAAAATTGACTTTTTAGTGTAGTTTCAAGAATTTTAACACATGCATAGATTTGTGTAACCACCACCATAATCAGGGTACAGAACAGTTCCATCACTCCCAAAAATCTCTCATGCTGTGTCTTTATAGTCATACAAAACAAAATTAATTTTCATTCACATTATTTTAATGCTTTTTCCCACAAAAAAGTAAAACAACAAAAGCAATCCCTCCAAAGCATCCAGGAGTCACTGACCCAGGGATTCAAAAAACACAGAGATATGGTAAGGTTTACGTGTGCTGTTTCTTTTTCAGTCCTTGTGAAGAGGAGAATTCACATAAAACATGTGCCCCGCTCTGAAGGCATTATTCTCTGATTAGGGATCTTTGATAGTTGTTCCTGTTCCACACCAGACAGACATTTTCTGTTCTCTCTGTCTTTGTGGCCTCTCTACCAAGCCCAGGGCCCCCATCCAGGAGGGCTCAACACACCTCTGGTGCTCCCAGCCCAAGAATAGCCCAAGACAACAGCAAAGCAGTCAGAGAAGAACTAAACAAGAAAGAAGCCTAAAAAAGGTATTGTCCACAGAAAAGAGGTAGCAATATATTTCAGAGGATGGAAATGAGAAGTGAAACACAGAAGAAAGCTGAGAGATATGTAGGGGTGAGGAAGAAAGAGAGATGTAGGAGAAAATGAGAGTGAGAAAGTGGCTAAAAACTGGAAGGTTAAGGCAAGTTCACCCAAAGAACTGTATCACTGAGGCGAAGCCACCCCCACCCCCAAATTATCTCTCTTGAGGATAAATTATTTGAAGTAGAACTTCTAGGTCAGAGTATACTTATTTCACATGTGTTTAAATTTTATGAAGCTTATTTTAAAACAAGCAACTGCAAAAACTCCCTAATCCAACGCATTTTTGTTGAATTATACTACTAAAACTATTCTTTTCCCATAGTTGCACGATGAACTGTTTAAATAAGCTTGACCTTAGGAACAGTTCTACAGAAATTCATTCTTATTAAAAAATTATAATAAATGCACAAATAGACTGCTCCTTTGCTTTGGTTCCAATCCAACCCTGGTACTATCCTTAGCAAAAAGCAGGACGAAATATTTATTAATAAGCAGCTTTTGCTTTTCTTTACCTGTAGGTAAAACTGATCTAAACCTGAAATAACAAGCGTGCTTGTCATTAACCTTCAACCTGTCATTTACTCATGATGCAAGAACTTCTATTACCCTGAAAAGGTCAAAACTGCTTTGTAAAATACCTTTCAAGTCATAAATTCTAAACCTCAATGATATCAGAGGTCATCTTACCTATGCATTCTTTTATATTAAAATTTTTTTTAAGTTACCAATAGCATCCTTATTTGTACTAAACAACTAGATATAAAACAAAATCACTAAATTCTACTCATGAATCATTATTCTTATATATATTTATTTGCACATTAAATATCCCTGGAAGCATATACAAGAAACCTATTACATTGGCTGCCTCCATGGAAGGCAATTTATTAACTGGGAGATAGAGGTAGAGGGATTTTATCACTGTGTTTTTGAACCTTTCAAGTTTTGAATCATGTAAATGCATCATTATGCAAAGAATAAATACAAAAAAATTCAAATAAAGAAGATCATTATTTCTGTAAGGAAATACCTTTCTAGTTTCCATGCTGTCAGTGAACAAGAAGGAAACCATATCAAAAGATCTATCAGATATCAAGCCACAGGGAGGATGAGGCAGACTACCACTGTCCGTACAAAAGATGTACATGAGAGAGAACAGCTTCTCCCAAAACTTGATCAAAAATTATCTGTATAAAACAAAAGGAAGAGCCAAGAAGGAATGCTTGGGGCTGGTTCTTTCTCCCAATGGTTAAAATGGCCAACTGAATACCTTCGCCTGTTTTCAGCACGTGTGCGCGCACACGCATGTGTGCAGGAGAACAACGCAGCTGAGGTCATGAGCAGCACAGCCTCTATAGGGTACATTTTGTTCACCCAGACAACACTCCTGACAACACCAACATGCAGAGCCAAAGGGTGGAGGATACCTCTCTGCAGGACAGTCCTCCACCCCTACCCACCGTCCCAGTGTCTACTTGGAAATGAACAGCCACAGAGTAGGACTGTGGCAGATAGCTTCCAAGTGGGAATAACACAACAGGCACTGCTCCCGCTCAGGAGCATGAATGTTATTCAAATCCACCGACTTTCCTAGAAAAGAGAGGATAAAGTATTCAACTGCAGGTCAGAGCATTGTTTACTAGTCCACGAGGAGAAAAGGACCTGTACCAGAATGCAAATCAACTGTGTCACTAAGCACACTGTAGCTCAGCTGACATTTTTTTCCATACCTAGACATTTTCAATGAAGGAAGCAGCCTGTTGATTTACATTTTAGCATAAGCTCCTTATCTTTCTGAGAACTACTAATAAACAGTTCCCAGACCAGCACAGTGTGTGGACCACACTTAGAGTAGCACCATAAACCACGATGAGTACAAATGACACTAAGTTTTACTAACACATTAACCAAGACAACAGGGAGAAAAATCCTGAAATTCCAAATTCCATTCATCTCAGCTATGTGTGAACTAATAACTTTGATATCAGTTGATAAGGGCTTGAGATAGGACTATTCCCAAAGACTTTAGATTTTAAACCACTTCTTTCTCCCAAATGAATGAATAAGCAGAGCTTTGCAACCTAGTTTTGAAAGGTTGCTGACCCTTATTTTAAAGCATAAAAACTACAAGATAAGGACTCAACAAATATCTATTACCTAATTGATAAATCAACTTTTAACTGGATCACAGTCACATACTATCTAGTCTTTTCTATTTTAAAAAATATTCTTCAGGTTAAACCCTTAAATACCGTCTTTGCTTAGGATATTTTATAGACTATTTAAACATTCTTCATGAAAGTCAAACTCATGAGTAAATTTAACAGTCCAAATTGTTTAAAATGTTTCTTTTAGTTTCAAATTATTTATTTAAAAATTACCAAATACAAACGTCATGGTTTTTTATGACTCCACTAACTGGCATTAACCTTGACCCCTCCCTCATTAGAACACTGGAAGTCTCAATCGCTCCCCCTGTGCTGCTCCTATGGCTCTTCTACAAATCCTGCTGATTCTAGAAGTACATGAAGAATACCTTGTGCCTTTAAAAGGCTTAACAGCAGTGGCATATTACTTTCCACACGTTTATCTGCACTTATGTGCATGACCCACATTCTGAAAACAACAAAACATAAAACATCTGATCATTTTTGTTCTTAAGCATGACCAGGAAATTCTCAAATGTCTGAGAACTATGGCTCACCTCATCAATTTCCTCTCATCAGCAAAACCATCCTCAAGATGAGCAGCTCCTTTTATGTTGAAAAGGAGTTATGAGGACTCAAAGAAAGAAAAGCCAAAGAGGACTACTTCTCTTAACATGTTCCTTTTAGCAGTATCTCCAAAAATTCAATTATAAAATCTTATTTGGAGTTTGAAAAGAGCCACTTATACAAAATCAAATTTTAGATTAATTGGTCCTAGGTTCTTTCATTCTAAATTAGTTTTGAAAAAAAAAATACTTCTTTTATCTTGTAAACATGTCCTGAGCCAAAGACAAAAGATTTTCCACTTTTTCAAAAGGTTTTTATAAATTTTATTATTTTTTAAATTACACACACACACAAAAAATCACTCATCCTGGTGTAGAGCTCTTTGGGTTTTAACAAATGTACTGAGCTGTGAAACCATTGCCATAATCAAGATGAACAATCCATCACTCCAAAAATGCCCTTGGGCTGCATCTTTGTAGTCAAACGTTCACCTCACTCCTTACCCCGGCAACTACCCGCAGTGAATTTCAACGTCCAAATTTAGACTGGATGCATATTACAACAGTCTGCAGGACAAATCTAACAGCAAAGAGAAGACAATGCAGTGAGCTCTTCCCACAGTCTTGCTCTTCTGTCCTTCCTAAACCCTCAGTGAGTAAGGGGCTTACAGGCTGTGGAAGAGTATCGCTGACCTATCAGAAAGCTGCTCTGTTTCCTTGAGGTTCCTCTTCCACAACTGATTACCATAAAAGAATATTAATAAATTGTATTCTTTCTGCTCCAATCTCACCACCTTTTTGCTGTGAAATACTCCCTTCCTGAGTTCCTTGTGCACCAATGACCACATCACAGACTTAATTATTAGCACAGATGGTGCCAATTAGTTTCGACATGAAGTGCTGAAATGGAAAGGATAATGGAAGCACTATGACCTTCCTTATACAGTAGAAATGGTCACAGCTGGGGCCCACTGACAGCAGCTTGGGGATAATCATATCCTTACGTTCTGCAGCTCATCTTCCACCTTGTGCTCAATCTGCCACGGGAGAAACTTGCTCTTTGGGCTCAGAATAGGCATATCTTATATTAAAAATACATACATACATATACACATTCATACTCATGTATAGACACACGCATACATACATGTGTGTGTAAACCATGGTATTTATATTCCTTCAGTTGGAAGATAAGGGTTTTTAAAACATGTAAATTAAGAAGAAATTTTCTTAGAAAGTAATCAACGTTCAAAAATATTTCTTTCCCTTCCTTTCATGGTTCTAAATATCTCTGGAAATAGTCCATTTTTAGTAACATTTATAACATACTGGACTTGGGAACACATTTTATTAATTAGGAAGAAATTATAGTGGTAATATTAACATCTTACATTTATAAGCACCTTGGAGTCTACAAGACACTCTCACACAGTTTTTAATTTAATCCAGTTTTTGCGACATGGCACCTTGGGGGACTGCAAAAGAAACTAAAGCCCCTGTCAAGTTTTTAAGCTACAGACTAAAAGGGGGGGAAGGGGGAAGGAAAACAGAAGTAACAACAAAACAAAAGAACAATTACAACCTATCAAAATAACTAGAAAAATTACGAACTGGTCAAATTAATACCATTTCACCAAATCCAATTAATATATCAATGTCTATGATGCTAAAAAATGATATTCAAGCCTGGCCGATTTCTCATACAAAATTCCAGTGCAAAAAGCTGTTAAGTGTTTCTTCAAGTGAGATCTGACCTACAGCACTAACACAACATTTTGGGTTTGGGGTATTGCTAATGTGGGATAACTTTCCTAAAGGAAATGGCTCATTAAGCAGGGTCTAGATGTTGATAAACAGGAATTTAAAGGCACTATTTTAATTGAGGGAACCCAGTTCATCTTCCCCACAATCCCATGTGGAGGCCACTCCCTAGTAAGGAGAGGATTGGAAGTTCAAACTCATAATGGAGAGACATGGTAGATTCAATTTTCAACCTGTTCATTTTTATGTACTATTGGAACAACCAAGTAGTGCCTACATTAGTAAGGAGAAATGAATATTGCAGTTATGCCTTTGAGCGTATTAAAAGAGTCCATTTTGGAATGGAATGTAAAATTTTCATCATAAGCTGTGAGCCATCCATCAGTTTCCCTACCAGTTATCCCTCATTCCCCCAATTCATGTGCTTCACTCTCCCTAAGAAAATCCATACAGTCCCTGATTTCACCATTCCCATGCTCACTGCTGCCTGTGGAGCTATCCCATTGTCCCTCTCTTGTGTGGCAGGGGGCCCCTCTGAAGGAAGAGTGGGATGTTGGAGCAGCTCCAAAGGTAGAGCCTAAACTTTCTAGAGCAAGAAACAGGTTAGAATAACCATTGTTAATACCTTAAAAGAATGCAAAGTAATTTGCAAAAACTGGATGTCAATAAAATCATATTTAAACAGATAATGTACTAACCATCAATTTGGAGGGCACTGGGTTCTTCAACGAAACAAATATTTCCCATTAATTGAGAAAGTTAAACGCCAGGCCCCTACTGCCATACTCTCCAAGGAAAGAAGAAGCTCATTTAGGTGGCACCCCTGGGACCAGTAATTCCTCAATCAAAAAAGTTAGCTAAAACGAGGAATCAAAGAAAAGCATGTTTAATTTTAGCAAACACTTAAATGTACATTTTTTTTTGCAAATCTTTTAATGTAGGGCCAAGGCCTTTCCTTTGTGTAGGATCCAGTGATGGAGTTTCTCACTGTCTTCCATGCATAAATAACACCCATAAGACAATGTTGAAGATCCCCAGGATTGTTTTCTTTACAGAAGAGTGAAAACTTAAAGACGCTCACGAAGCAATGTGAAAACAGAATCTGGAAGCTGTCCATATTTTTATGATTTTCCCTAATCTTTTATAACTGCCTCATCTTTACCCAATCTGATAGTAATTTGTCTTCATGGAGCCTTTCCAAAGGTTTTCCCAGAAACGACAGCTCTCCCTGTTTTGACACACACATTTCATCAGTTTTCATTCCAATTAATTAAATTATGCCAATTACAGTAACAAAAATACCACACATAAACAGATTTGGGAACAAAATGCCTCTTGGTGAGCACTTAACTCAGTGAGTGGACATCTTCCCCATGGGCCCCCACCCACTGGGCTGGGAGAGCCTGCACCAGTCCAGGCACTGTCAGGAGGGGATGGAGAGAGCTGGGTCATCCGAGGAAGGCTACAAAAGAGGCCTTCTACTGCAAAGATTTATCTCTTCAAGGATTCTGTTTGCGAGCATTTCTAGAGCCAAGGCTGTATCTTAGTAATGCCCGGCATATTTTAAGCACACAATAAATATGTATTCAGTGAAAGAATCTGCCTGGATTGTCTTTAATTATTCCCACACCATTAAGAGAACACAGAGCAATGTTTCATTTGGATAAAACTAAAGAGGGGACAGGCCATAGAAAGACGAGAAAATTACCAAGATTATCACGGGAACAAAGGAAACAAAAGGAGGAAGAAAAAAACCCAGTTCAAGAATTCCATTCAAAAGTCAAAAACCTTATTTACCCTCCCAGGAACCCAACACATGCTCCAACACTGGGAAGTGGTGACCAGATGGAGGTGGTTGTGGGTTCCTGCCTAGGCAAGTTTTTGAAATGAATTCTCAGAGTATAATCAGACCTTTCAATTAGGTAAAGAGACTTCTATGAGAACAGATTTTTTTTCTTAAACAGTAACAATATTAACTAACAAATACTCTATACTTAATCTTGCCAGGCACTGTAGTAAGCATATCGCATGCATTTATTCATTTAATTCTCATAACAGTTGTAGGTACTGAACTCATTCAAAGACACATAGCTTGTCAATGGTGGAGCCAGGATTTGAATCCAGAACCCATGTTCTTAACCACTGTGCCATACTGCCCAATTCAGTTCACCTTTTCTTATAAATAATATAATTTTAATATTTTGCCTAAGGGTTTTGTTAGTATACTTCCCAAAGGTACAATATCAAAGTCTTCCATTAACGAAGTTGAAATTAATTCTTAAATAACTGCCATTAACTATATGTTCGCTAAAAAAAAACTATATGTGACTCATTCATTCATTAACAAACATTTAACAAGCAGTTGTTCAATCACTTGAAAACAAAGAGTTAAAATAATTCAACGGACACTTTGCAGTTATCGAAGATTCATTGCATGCCTGTCACTGCCCATGCTCTCAGGAAGTTCAGAGGCTGGTGGAAGAAACACGGGATTGTTGTACAGTTTTAGTAAATGCTAACAGTAACTTTCAGGAAGTCCTCTGGGATGTCCAAGGGTGGAATGGGGCAGCAGGGGAGTGAAGGGGAAAAGGAGATTGTGAAGAATCTGGCATATGATTGAGGCATTTCTTCTGTAAGTCATGGAGATTTGTATATGGACTGTAGCAGAGGAGAAATATGATCAGAATTTCATTTTGGAATAACCACGCCAGAAGTGAAGAGTTGGGGCAGAGGAGAGAAAGCATGAAAACCAGAAGGCTAGTGAGGATCTGCTGTAAAAATCTAGGTAAGAACCGTTGAGTTTAAATGAGTGAATTGTATCTCAATAAAGCTGATTTAAAAAATACATCTAGATTAGAAATGGTAAGAGGCTGAACTCAAACCATGCCAACGGTAACAGGGAAGAGAGACTAAACTGATTATTCAGAAGTCAGAATCAGCAAGACTTGACGAATGATGGAGGGGTGGGAGGGAGAGCTGGACTGAGGTGTGGGAACAAGATCAGAAAGAGAGAAGATAAAAGGAGTCATGTCACCAGATGGAAACAGGCACATAAGAGAGGGTGATTAACATATAAACAAGAAACCACAACACAAACAAAACCAACTCAGTGTTACTATGGAGAACCAAGCCTGTATGCACCAATGGGCAGATGGAGACATATGAACTAATTGCTAAAGGACTAATTGCTAAATTAACAATGGTGGTACCATTAATCACTTGTTCACTTCCTCCTCTGGGTCAGACCTGGTGCCCATCCCTTCTTGTGTACATTACCAGTGCCTTCATTTTACATCTGAGGAAACTGAGGCTCACAGAGATTAAGAGGAAGAGTCAAGATTCTAATTTAGCTACCTCCTGACTCTGACACCCCAAGCTACTTTCCATGCTGTGATGCTGCCTGCTTAACAAATACTGAAGATAATGACAATAAAGATAACTAAAGCTTCATTCTGCCATTGCTGAGCCGAGAACTGCAGCTCACATCCCTTGTGCCTTAACGAAGTGCCCAGCTCTGTGTTGCCATTTCACATTGTACAATCTTGATAATATCTCACCTTGTAAGAGTGATAACAAGACCCGCAATTTATTAAGCACTTGCTCAATGCCAGACACTGTAATTAGAGTTACATACGTGTCATTTCTACTCCTCAGAGCACCCCTACAAGGGAAGCCACACTTGCCTCAATCTGCAGTCAAGGAAATAGGCTTACAAGACAAGGTGACTGGCCCAGGGCCACATGCACTAAGGGGGCCATACAGAGATAGACTCTCCATAGTTTGAAATATCCACATGTATATGTAAATATAGATGTAAATATAAATCCAGAGAGAGAGCGGGCGTGAGAGCACACGAGCAAGCACATACGTGGCAAGATGTTCAAAATTACTGAATCCTAATAAAGGATATATAAGAATTCTCTGTATTGTGCTTGCAACTTTTCTCTAAGTCTGAAACTATTTTTTAAAAATAGGAAAATAAACCCTGTGAGTCAGGGCACAAAAGAACCCTTAGGACTGAGTCCATTCTCAGAAGACACTTTAGTTATTACAAACAGATGAGAATCAATTCTGTTTCTAAGCAGCTCTAGTAAAAAAAAAAAATCACATAACTTACCTTTTTTTTAAAAAAAAAAAAAAGAAACTGCAATTAAGTGATATTTTAAAAACTACCAATTAAACATGCATAGTGCAGACTGGCTTGCTGAGCACCAGGACCTAAACATTATAAATGCAGTGTAACTTATGGGGTGAGTAGCTAATTCATTTTCACCTTAGAAAAAGAACAGCTTTCAGTAGGTGAATTGTTAGCATTCAAAATGTTTGACTGGTGCATCTTGCCAAGTTTAGAATTAAAAGGAAACTGTGACTGCATTTGATACTAAAATGAAAGATTATCAAACATTTGATATTTAGAGGATTTTAGGCAATTTCTATTTTTTTAGGAATTGGAGATCTTTTTGTAATTCTGCATTTAAAGTAGTGATCCTTTGTTTGAAATTATATCAAAGAAGTGAACTAAATTTGTCTCAAAAGTGAGAATGATGATGATTATTTAAGAGAAAATTATTTGGATATTGATTTAATCCTGTAGGCTGAACTTTATGACACTGCCAATATTTGACTATTTTTAAGCTAGAAAACTACATTTTCATATGGTTTTATACATTGGTAGGCTATTCTCTTGGTCAGTCTACAAGTTTCTGTAACTATTTTACAAATAAAAGTAGTGTTCAAATGTTCCTAGTTTTTAAAGGCAACACTAGATGGCAGTAAATACACAAAAGTTGTAACATGACAATGAGTTACCAACATAAAATAATGATCATTTTTGCCTTTTACTCTATTTTATGCTGCACTAAATCGAGCTTTAAAAAAAAAACTCCTGAAGAATAAAAAAACCTAAATAAAATTAAAGTTTCCTGGCTTTGAAAATGTGAACCAGATACTAAAACAATCAATTCATCCACAATTTAAATTATGAGAACACTAACTCTCAATGTCAACTTTATAAAATTGTTACATTTTCTAAGTCGTCTTTGTTTTGTTAACAAATTCTAATCCACAATATATTTTAGATATTACTTAATTTGGAGAAAAATAATTTATTTATTTTTTTGGTAAGGAAGATTGGCCCTGAGCTAACATCTGTGCCAATCCTACTCTACTTTGTATATGGGACACCACCACAACATGGCTAGATGAGTGGTATGTAGGTCCGTGCCCAGGATCCGAACCTGCAAACCCTGGGCCACTGTAGCGGAGGGCCCGAACTTAATCACTATGCCACCAGGCTGGCCCCTGGAGAAAAATACTTTAAAATAAAAAAGTCTCAAATTGGTTTTTGTATCAAGATGTTAAAAATTTATACAAGAATTTACTTTATATATAATTACAGCTTATTTATTATGGCTTTTTTCAATTAGTGAAATTTCTACTCTTTTGGGGGCCATGAATGAATATATGAAAGTACAGCATGCTGTAAATTTAATATGCTACTAGCAAAACATTTTTTTAAACTCAATAATTAACACTAACTCCAGGAAAAAATAGAAAACAAAATATAATTTTAAGATTTTACTTCCTTATTTGAAAATACATCTGCAGATCAAAAAGAAAAATCTTATAAACAGAAACATGATAATTTGCTCCATTGATGGTTTTGATGAACTTTCTCTAACACTCTGAATTAGAATTTCAGTACAACTCTACAAACTTATCTAGTAATAAACCAAAAACTTATATTTTCTAATTTATTTGCAAACTTTTTACTTTTTGGATTCATTATAAGACCAGATGGCATTCAGCTCAGGTCTCAGCAACACTAGAATAAAATTAGCTAACTTACTAATTTTTTGGTTACTTCTTACACTTTCTCTGAGCTTAATTTGTTCTGACATACAAAATTCTCAATTTAGAAACCAAAGCTAGAGTCCTCTCAAAAGTATGAAAGTCAATAAAATAAAAACAAATAAATCTTCAAATATACTACTGTGGTAGAAAGTGAGGATTTATTTTAATACCAATCTGTGCCAACAAAACCCAACTTTTCATCAATAGTTTAAAAAAATCAGAAAATAAATAGCTATAGTTACTACAAGCACATTAAAACAAGCACACATCCAAATATCCAAAACAATTTTGAAAAATAACAAAGTTGGGTGTCTCATACTTCCTGATTTCAAAGCTTACTGCAAAGCACATGTAATCAAAGCGGTGCAGTACTGGCATAAAAGTAGATATATACTTATCTCCAAACTCATCAAGTTCTGTACATTAAATATGTACAGCTCTTTGTATGTCAATCATACCTCAATAAAGTGGTTTTAAAAAAAAGATAGACATATACACCAATGGAACAAAGAGTCCAGAAATAAACCCTTACATATATGGTGAAATGATTTTAGACAAAGGCGCCAAGACCACTCACTGGGGAAAGGACAGTCTTTTCAACAAATAATGTTGGGAAAACTGGATATCCACATGCAAAAGAATGAATTTAGAACCTTACCTGACATCATATACAAAAATTAACTCAAAATGGATCAAAGACCTAACCTTAAGACCTAAAACTTTAAAACTCCTAGAAGAAAACATAAGGCAAAAGCTTCATGACATTAGATTTGGCAATGATTTCTTGGATATGACATCAAAAGCATAGGCAAAAAAAGAAAAAATAGGTAAGTTGGACTTTTGTGCATCAAGGGATGTATCAACAGAGTGAAAAAGCAACCTACAGAAAGGGAGAAAATATTTACAAATCTTATATCTAATAAGAGATTGATATCCAGAATGTATAAAGAACTCCTATAATGCAACAACTGAAAAATAAACAGTGATTTTAAAAATGGGCAAAGGACTTGAATACATATTTCTCCAAAAAAGATATACAAATGGCCAGTAAGCACATGAAAAGATACTCAACATCACTGATCATTAAAGAAATGCAAATCAAAACTACAATGAAATACCACCTCATACCCATTAGGATGACTATTAGCAAAAAAAAAACCCCAGAAAATAACAAGGGTGTGGAAAAATTGGAACCCTGTGCATCGCTAGTGGGAATGTAAATCGTGCAGCCACCATGGAAAATGGTATGAAGGTTCCTCAAAAAATTAAACACAGAATTATCACATAATCCAACCATGTTTCTGGCTATATACTCAAAAAAAGTAAAAGCAGGGGCACAAATAGATATTTGTACACCCATGTTCATAGCAGCATTATTTACAATAGCCAAAAGGTGGAAGTAACCTATGTGTGCATTGACAGATGAATGGATAAATAAAATGTGGTACAGTCACATTACGCACCACATAATGATGTTTTGGTCAACGATGGACCACATATACAACGGTCATCCCATAAGATTATAATGAAGCTGAAAATTTCCTATCACCTAGTGACATCACAGTTGTCATGATGCTGCATAGCTGAAGAAGAGGCAAGAGAAAAGGAAACTGCAGGAGAAGAAAAAGAAGAACCCCCAAGAAAATTCACAGTGAAGGATTTGGCAGAAGCTTTTACAGAACTCAACAAGCTCCTTAAAAAGTTTGAAAACATAGACCTCAACACCAAGAGGTTTTCATTAATAGAGAGGAATGTCCATGGTGCATTATCTGCTTACAAGCAAATCTATGATAAAAAAAAGAAACAAACTAAGCAAATCACCATGGACATATTTCTGAAAAGAGTGACACCTCAAGAAAAGCCTCAGGCAAGTCTCTCAGGAGGTATTCCAGAAGAAGGCACTGTTACCACAGGAGATGACAGCTCCATGCATGTAATTGTCCCTGAAGACTTTCCAGTGAAACAAGATGTAGAGGTGGAAGACAGTGATATTGATGATCCTGACCCTCTGAGGGCCTAGGCTAATGTGTGTTTGTGTCTTAAGTTTTAACAAAACAGTTTAAAAAGTAAAATAAAATTAAAAATTTTTTAAATAGAGAAAAGCTTATAGAATAAGGATATAAAGAAAGAAAATATTTTTGTACAGCTGTACAATGTGTTAGTGTTTTAAGTCTAAGTGTTATTAAAAAGGGTCAAAAAGTTAAAAAAATTTTTTAAGTTTATACAGTAAAAAAGTTACAGTAAGCTAAGGTAAATTTATTATTGGAGAAAGAAAAATATTTTTTTATAAATTTAGTGTAGCCTAAGTATACAGTGTTTATAAAGTAAACACAGTAGCGTACAATAATGTCCTAGGCCTTCACACTCACTCACCACTCACTCACTGACTCACCCAGAGCAACTTTCAGCCCTGCAAGCTCTATTCATCGTGAGTGACCTATAAAGGTGTACCATTTTTCATCTTTTATATCATATTTATACAGTACCTTTTCTATGTTTAGATATGTTTAGATACACAAATACTTACCATTGTGTTACAATTGCCTAGAGTAACAAGCTGTTCGTAGCTTAGGAGCCTAGGAGCAATAGGCTATAACATAGAGCCTAGGTGTGTAGTAGGCTATACCATCTAGGTTTGCGTAAGTACACTCTATGATGTTCACACAATAACAAAATCGCCTAACGCATTTCCCAGACTGTATCCCTGCTGTCAAGCAGCCCATGACTATACATACATATATATATATATATGTATACACACACACCTATATATCTATACGTATATACACACACAGTGAAAAATCATTCAGTCTTAAAAAGTAAGGAGATTTTGACACATGCTACAATATGAATGAACTTTGGAGACATTATACTAAGTGAAATAAGCCAGACACAAAAGGACATATATTGTATGATTCCACTTAGATGAGATTCCTAGGGTAATCAAATTCATAGAGACAGAAAGTAGAATGAGTAGAATGGGGGTTACCAGAGGCTGGAGGAAGGGGAAAATGGGAAGTTAGTGTTTAATGGCTACAGAGTTTCAATTGGGGAAGGTGAAAAAGTTCTAGAGATGAATGGTGGTGACAACTGCACAACAATGGGAATGTACTTAATGCCATTGAACTGTAAATAAACTTAAAAATAGTTAAGAGAGTAAATTTCATATTATGTATTTTTTACCATAATTAAAATTTAATCAGTAGAAGGAAGGAAATAATAAAAATCAGAGTGGAAATAAATGAAATAGAAACTAAGAAGTCAATAGAAAAGATCAACGAAACTAAGAGCCGGTTCTTTGAAAAGATACACAAAATTGACAAACCCTTAGCTAGATTCACAAAGAAAAAAAACAGAGAAGGCTCAAATAAATAAAATCAGAAATGAAAGGGAGAAATTAAAATGATATCACAGAAATACAAAAGATTATAACAGAATACTGTGAAAAGCTATATGCCAACAAACTGGATAACCTAGAAGAAATGGATAAATTCTTAGAATCATTCAACCCCAAAACTTAATCAAGAAGAAACAGAGAATCAGAATAGACCAATCATTACTAAAGTGATTGAAACAGTAATCAAAAACTTCCCAAAAAACAAAAGTCCAGGACAAGATGGCTTCTCTGGTGAATTCTACCAAACATTCAAGGATTATTTAATACCTATCCTTCATAAACTCTTCCAAAAAATTGAAAAGGATGGGATGCTTCCTAACTCATTTTACAAGCCAGTATTACCCTGAAACCAAAACCAGACAAGAACAACACAAAAAAGGAAAATTACAGGCCAATATCACTGATGAACATAGATACAAAAATCCTCAACAAAATATTAGCACACGGAACACAACAATACATTAAAAGGATCATACACTCCGATCAAGTGGGATTTACTCCAGAGATGCAGGGATAGTTCAACATCTGCAAATCAGTGTGATATACCACATGAACAAGATGAAGAATAAAAATCACATGATCATTTCAATAGATGCAGAGAAAACATTTGACAAGATTCAACATCTATTTATGATAAAAATTCTCAATAAAATGAGTACAGAAGGAAAGTACCTCAACATAATAAAGGCCATATATGACAAACTCACAGCTAACATCACACTCAATGGTGAAAAACTGAAAGCTATCCCTTTAAGAAGAGGAACAAGACATGGATGCCCATTGTCACCACTTTTTTTTTTTTTCTGGCAAGGAAGATTTCCCCTGAGCTAACATCTGTGGCCAATTTTCCTCGTTTTTTTTTTTTTTTTTTTTTTTGCTTGAGGAGGATTGTCTCTGAGCTAACATCTGTGCCAAGCTTCCTCTATTTTCTATATGGGATGCTGCCACAGCATGGCTTGATGAGTGGTGCATAAGTCTGTGCCCAGGATCTGAACCCAAGAACCCTGGGCCACCAAAGCACAGCACGTGAACTTAACCATTATGCCACCAGCCCAGCCCTCCCACTCTCACCACCCTTATTCAACATAGTATTAGAAGTCCTAACCAGAGCAATTAGGCAAGAAAAAGAAATAAAAGGTATCCAAATTGGAAAGGAAGAAGTAAAACTGTCACTATTTGCAGATGACATGATTTTACATATAGAAAACTCTAAAGAACTCACCATAAACTATTAGAAATAAATAACGAATACCATAAAGTTGCAGGCTACAAAATCAACATACAAAAATCAGTTGTGTTTCTAGACACTAACAATGAACACGCAGAAAGAGAATCAAGAATACAATCCCATTTACAACCAAAGCAAAAAGAATAAAATACCTAGGAATAAATTTAACCAAGGAGGTAAAAGACCTGTACACTGAAAACTATAAGACATTGTCAAAAGGAACTGAAGAAGACATAAAGAAAGAGAAAGATATTCTGTGCTCATGGACTGGAAGAATTAACATAATTAAAATGTCCATATTACCTAAAGCAATCTACAGATTCAGTGTAATCTCCATCAGAATCCCAATGATAGTTTTCATGGAAATAGAACAAAGAATCTTAAAACTTATGTGGAACAACAAAAGATCTTGAATAGCCAAAGCAATCCTGAGAAAAAAAAACAAAACTGGAGGTATCACACTCCCTGATTTCAAAATATATGACAAAGCTACAGTAATCAAAACAGCATGGTATTGGCATAAAAACAGACACACAGATCAGTGGAACAGAAGTGACAGCCCAGAAATAAAGCCACACATCTATAGACAGCTAATTTTTGACAAAGGAGCCAAGAACATACAATGGAGAAAGGAAATTCTCTTCAATAAATGGTGCTGGGAAAACTGGACAGCTACATGCAAAAGAATGAATGTAGACTGTCATCTTATGCCACACACAAAAATTAACTCAAAATGGATTAAGGAATTGAATGTAAGACCTGAAACCATAAAACTCCTAGAAGAAAATATAGGCAGCACACTCTCTGACATCGTCTTAGCAGTATCTTTTTGAATATCATGTCTCCTTAGGCAAAGGAAACCAAAGAAAAATAAACAAATGGGACTACATTAAACTAAAAAGCTCCTGCATGGCAAAAGAAACCCTCAAGAAAATGAAAAGACAATCTACCAATTGGAAGAAGATATTTGTGAAGCATCTATCTGATAAGGAGTTAATATCCAAAATATATAAAGAACTCAACAACAACAAAAAAAACCCAATCAGAAAAATGGGCAGAGGATATGAACAGACATTTTTCCACAGAAGATATACAGATGGCCAACAGGCACACAAAGAGATGTTCAACATCACTAATTACTAGGGAAATGCAAATGAAAACTACAATGAGATATCACCTCACACCCATCAGAATGGCTATTATTAAAAAGGAATGGCTATTATTAAAAAGGCAAGAAATAACAAGTTTTAGAGAGGATGTGGAGAAAAGAGAACCTTTGTACACTGGTGGTTGGAATGTAAATTGGTATGGCCACAATGGACAACAGTATGGAGATTCCTCAAAAAATTAAAAATAGAAATACCATATGATTTCGCTATTTCACTCCTGGGTATTTATCCAAGGAACACAAAAACTCTAACTTGAAAAGATATAATGCACCCCTATATTCATTGCAGCATTTTTGACAATAAACAAGACTTGAAAGCAACCTAAGTGCCCATCAACAGATGAATGGATAAAGAAGATGTGGGGTGTGTGTGTGTATACATATACACACAATGGAATACAGCTATAAAAAATGACAAAATCGTCCCATTTGCAACATATATCTATACCTAAACAGATACACAATTGAATACCACTAAGCCATAAAAAAGGATGAAATCTTGTCACATGCAATAACATGGATAGACCTGGAGGGTATTAAAGCTAAACGAAATAAGTCAGATGGAGAAAGACAATTACCATATGATTTCACTTTCAGGTGAAACAAAAACACACACATAGATACACAGACAGATTGATGGTTACCAGAGGTGGGGGAGGCCAAAAATGGTAAAGGAGCACATGTGTACAGTGACAGATGGCAACTAGACTTTTGGTGGTGAACACGATGCAGTCTATACCGAAGTCAAATTATAACGATGTACACCTGAAATTTATATTATGTTATAAACCAATGTGACCTCAAAAAATTTTAATAAATTAATTAAAACATAAAATTAAATTAAAAAATAATTTTAAGAGAGGTTAAAATGGTAAATTTATCTTATGTATACTTTACAAATAGAAAAAAAAGAAAGAGCAGTACACTTTTAGTTACAACCTCCTCACACTCCCTCACCCTTTTACTTACTCTGAGTGATCTCCATATTAGTAATGATCTCCATATTAATAAATATTGATAATATCAAAGTTATCTCCTCATAAAAGAAAGAAAATACACACCAAAACAGTCACTCTTCTCTTACAAGGATCTAGCTTTGGTAACCAAAGGAAATACTTCTTGTTTAAAGGTATAAGTCTAGGAAGTAATGAAATAGCCTAAAACATTGCTGGCATTTTGGCCTATGTGGATTAATTTTAAGCTGAAAAATACCGTTCTTCTATGTCATGACTGACTGAATCAGCTCAGGGCTGTGCTTTTGTCTCCCACCCTTCAGGCTACCAGGTACCCCTAACTTACCCTACAAGTAGATTACAGTGTGGTCAGAATTCAGAGTAAGGAGTCTCCACAGGCATGGAAACAACTGCCTTTTAAACTACTGTAGGAAATCTAGATGAAGTTACATCCAGACCTTCCACAATATGCTACAGAGGCCCCAGACCTCAGCAAAGGAAGAAGAGAAAGAAAGCAAAGGGTCTGCTGTCTTTGGATGAAACTCGTGCGTATCTCCTCCTCCAACAGTACCACTGACCATCCATGTGGCATATCATTTATACTGCCGAGTTGCAGCTCTAGTAGATATATTTAACTACGTGTGTGTGTGTGTGTGTGTGTCTGCATGTCAAACATGCACAGCTTTTCAACTACGCTAAGAAGCAGAGCTCTAGAGGACAAAAATAAAGACGGTTTTGTCTTTCCTTAGCACCAGATTCAGTATCATACACATAGCAGCTCTCAATATTGGGTGCAATTTAATTAAGGATGAAAAGCATGAGCACTTGACACTTTGTGTTCTATAAGCAGAACTTAGAAATGTTATAAACTAACAAATATAGTCATACTGAATATGAATTTATCAAAAAAGGACTAATTTCCATTTTTCCTTTTTAAATATGAAAAATTGAAATGCCCATTTTCTTTTTTAACAGCTTAATTTATTAATTCAGCTTTCATCTAAACACTGAACTGCATACCTACCATGTTTTGGTCACTATTCTAGGGAGTACTCTTGTTTATTGAGAGAGAAAAGTAGACATCGTCCTGCTCTCATGAAGCTGACAGTGCAGAGAAGAAATAGACATTAAATAAACACACCTACAAGTAAATCAAGTAAGTTCAAGGCCTATAAGTGGGATAAATGCCATGAAGGAGAAGAATACAGGGCCTCATGAGACTAACAGAAGAGATCTAGCTGAGATGGAGGGATCAGAAAGGCCTCAGTGATATCTGAACTGAGACTTAAGGAATAAAAGTGTGTTACCCAGGCCCAAAAAGAGGATTTCATTTGTGCAAAGGTCCTATGCTGAAGAGAGAGAAAAAAAAAAAAAGGTTAATAAGAAAGTGAAGACTTTTGCTTCTGGAAAGATGGAGCACTTTCCACTATCCCTCCTGCTAAGTACAACTAAAAACCATGGGCATTATATCTAAAATAAACATAAGAAGACTCTGAAAGGTAGAAAGAAGAAGGCAGACCGACAAGGGACTCCAGGACCTAACGAATAACATGACAGTGAGTTCCCAGAGTTTTCTCTTTAACTCATATATCCCAGACTAAGTGCTGAGGAAGCTGGCAACCCAGAAATGCCAATAGTCACAGACCAAAATAAAGCCCCAAGAAAAACCTGCTATCTCTCTTTAACCTGCTCTCTGTTTTCTAGCTAGACAGAAAACTTTTAGACAAAAACCAGCCAAACATCACTGAAATACTGGGGCCCCACCCCACCCAGGCCAGCAAATTCCTGGAAGAGACCCTAGACTTACACCCTTGACAGCCTATAACAAGGGGTCTGACCCCACCAAAGAAGGCCAAGTAGGGAGCCCAGACTTTCTTTCCCACTGAATGCTAAGAAGCATCCCCCCACCTTGTCAGAGAAGACGGCATGTAGAACCTGGACTTCCTCCCCTATCAGGCAGTAACAAGGTTCCCTTTCCACTCCACTGTGGTGGTGTCACAAGAAATCTAGTGGAGAGTCAAGACTTTCACTACCACCCAGCAGTAAGGAGGCCATCCTCCACTGTAGTGTCAGTGGAGGCCATGCAGGAAGTAGTAATGAGGTCTGTGTACCCCTCCCCACAGGAGTGGAGGCCTAGAGGAGCCAGAAGTCCCATCTCTGTCCAGCAGTAATTAGGACCCCCTCAGGTGACAATGGAATCCAAGTTGGGAACCTGGACTTCTACCACCAACTGGGTTAACAAGATGACACACTCCACCCTCACCTTCACATTGGAGTGGTGTCAGAGGAGGCCTGCTAAAACATAAGATTTGGATAAGATCCAGAGTCTTATAACTTAATAAACAACATGTTCAATTTTCAATCAAAAATCACTCATCATAACAAGAACCAGGAAAATCCCAACTTGACTGAAAAGATACAACCAATAGACACCAGCACTTAGATAAGTCAGATGTTGGAATTATCTAAGAAGGATTTTATTATTTTTATTTTTTTTGTGAGCAAGACTAGCCCAGAGCTAACCTCCATTGCCAATCCTCCTCTTTTTTGCTGAGGAAGACTGGCCCTGGGCTAACATCTGTGCCCATCTTCCTCTACTTTATATGGGACGCTGCCACAGCATGGCCTGACAAGTGGTGCATCAGTACGCCCCTGGGATCCGAACCTGCGAACCCGGGGTTGAGGAGCGGAGGGTACGAACTTAACCGCTACACCATGGGGCTGGGCCCTGAGAAGGATTTTAAAGTAGTCGTGTTATGTACTGATTGTGTCCCCTCTGCAAATTCATATGTTGAAGCGCAACCCCAATGTGATGGTATTAGGAGGTAGGGTCTTTGGGAGGTAGTTAGGTTTAGATGAGGTCATGAGGGTGAAGCCCACACGATGACATTAGTGACCTTATAAAAAGAGACATCAGAGCCTCCTCTCTCTGCCATGTGAGCACATAGCAAGAAGGCAGCTGTCTGCAAGCCAGGAAGAGAATCCTCACCAAGAACCAAATCTGCCAGCACCTTGATCTTGAACTTCTCAGAATTCAGAACTGTAGAAAATAAATGTCTGTTGTTTAGGCCACCTAGGCTATGGTATTTTGTTGTAGCAGCCTGAGCTGACTAAGACAAGTCATCATTAAAATTCTTCAACAATGAACTACAAATCCTTTTGAAACAAATGGAAAAACAAAAAATCTCAGCAAAGAAATAGAAGTTATAAAAAGAACCAAATGGAAATTATAGAACTGAAAAATGTAATAACAGAAAAACTTTTAAAAACTCAGTGGATGGGCTCAATAGTAGAGCTGACATGAAAGAGAACAGAATCAGTATCTTGAGGACGCATCAATAGAATTCACCCAATCTGAACAATAGAGAGAAAATATCCTGAAAAAAACCCTGAACAGAGGATTAGGGACCTGTGGGAAAATACAAAAGATCTGACATGCATATATCATCAGAATCCCAGATGGAAAGAAGAAAGAGAATATTTGAAGAAATAATAGCTGAAAATTTCCCAAATTTGGTGAAAGAACAAACCTACAGACCTAAGAAGTTGAGCAAACCCTGAACAGAATAAACCCAAATAAATCCACACCAAGACCCACCATAATTAGACTTTTGGAAACTAAAGATAAAGAAAAAAATCTTGAAAGAAGCCAGCGAAAAAGGACACATGACCTCTAGGAAACACCAGTTTCAACGACAGCTGATTTCTCATCTAAAATCATGGATACCAGAAGGAAGCGCCAAAATATTTTTCAAGTGCCAAAAGAAAATAACTGTCGTCTATGAATTCTATATCCAATGAAACTCTCCTTCAAGGATGAAAGAGGAAAAAAAGTTCTCAGATAAAGAAAAGCTAAGAGAACTTCTCACTAGCAGATCTACCCTTAAAGATTGGTTAAAGGAAGATCTTCAAACAGAGAGGAAATTGTATTAGTTTCCTAGGGCTGCCATAAAAAAGTATCATGAACTGGATGGCTTAAAACAACAGAAATTTATCGTCTCATAGTTTGGAGACTAGAAGTCTGAAATGGAGGTGTTGGCCAGGCCATGCTCCCTCTGGAACCTGTAAAAAAGAATCCTTCCTTGGCATTTCCTAGGTTTTGGTAGTTGATGGCAATCCTTGTGTTCCTTGGCTGGCAGCTATAGCACTTCAATCTCTGCCTCCCTCATCACATGGCATGCTCCTGTGTGTGTCTGTGTGTCTCTTTTCTTATAAAGACACCAGTCATACTGGATTAAGGGTCTACTCTACTCCAGTATGACCTCATTTTAAATAATTACATCGGCAACAACTCCATTTCCAAATAAGGTCACATTCTGAAGTACTAGGGGTTTGGACATCAACATATCTTTTGGGGAGACACAATTCAGTCCATAATAGAAATTTTAAAAGACAAGCTTCCTACTGTATGAGTCCATTTATATAATATTTTTGAAATGACAAAATTATAGAGATAGAGAACAGATTCATGGTTGCCACTGGTTAGGGATGATGGAAGAAAGGATAGATGTGACTATAAATGGGTAGCAGGAGAAAGATCTTTGTGGTGATGGAGATGTATCTTGATTGTGGTGGTGATTAAAGGAATCTATACACATGATAAAATGACAAAGAACTATACACACATTGTATCAATGCCAACTTCCTGGCTTTGATATCATGCTACAGTTACCTAAGATGTAACCATCAGGGCAAATTGGGTGAAGGGTATATGGGACCACTTCACTATCTTTCCAACTTCCTTTGACTTATATAGTTATGTGCCACATAAAGACATTTCAGTTAACAACAGACTACATATATATCAGTGGTCCCATAAGATTAGTACCATATAGCCTAGGTGTGTAGTATGCTATACCATCCAGGTTTGTGTAAGTACACTCCACGATGTTCACAAAATGACAAAATCACCTAACAGTGCACTTCTCAGACCTTATCCCCATTGTTAAGTGATGCATAACTGTAATTTATTTCAAAATACAAAGCTTAAGAACGTAAGAAATGAAAATTAAAGTCACAATTACAGGCTAACAATTTAAATTTTCTGTAGATAACTCAAGATTTTTCCTCATAAATATTTTTAATAGAAACTCACCTCTGTTATACTCTAAGGAACCAGTTTAGACAATGACAATAAAACAGTTGTTTTCATACTATATGAAGAGACAAAAAACTTAAGGGGAAGTGTAATAGATAGAACCTAGAAGCAGCAACAAAGTACCCCCATAACTTCCAGATTAAGTGAATCCACAAGGATTAGACTATCAAAATCACCCTGTAACACTTGAGGTTCGCCATCTGCAGATTAGTCCGGTAGGCCAAGAAATCTCCCAAATAAAATGAGAAGAACCAGGCCCTGGATATCACCAGACACAAAAGAAAGCAGTAGCCTAATCAATAGGAATATACAGGAAGACTAGGTCAGTCAGAAATCTAGAGAAAGTGAAGGCAAAATCAACAAGTGGGCAGTACTGCACTCATCTAGCATTGCTCAGAAACTGAGGATAGACACCAAGATCACAACAGAGCCCTGCTTGGTTTGGGGGTAGGGGTGGTTTTCAGGTTTTCTGTGTCTCTTAAGGCTATTACACTCCTCCCCCTCTGCTTCTAAATTTACCAAGAAATCATCTAATAACCAATTCCACTTTTACTTTAACACCAACTGTTATGGTCATTGGAAAAGTACCTCCTTATGATAAATTAACTACCTGGCATTCTGGTCAGTCCCTTGCGAGTCTCATTAGTTTTAAGCGTAAGTCAGTCCCAAAAGCCTAATTACCTCTGGGTGTGCTGGTGAAGACAAGTTCCTAGATCTGCAAAGTTAAGGGCCATATCCTAATCAAGAAGGTACATTATGAGCCTGGCCAGCTGGCCATCCTCTGTCTAAGGTACCTCTGTTTTGGTCTCTCACTTCCACAGGTAATAAAAGCCTGGCAAATGGCTCTCCAAAATCCTACTCAACTCACAAAATCCAAAACAGGTCTATTTTTATCTGCCAGAGCCACTCTCTTTCCCCTCCTACTCACTGCTGTCCAAAATCATTCTCCAAAACACATATTCTACATATAGCATTTTCATGAACATAGATTCCTATCAAATGTGCTAAAAGAGCAAATACAGCAAAGCAGAACATATTTTTTTAGCCACTACTGGAAATGTACAAGTTCACGATTTCATTTCTTCATGTTAGCCCTAAGTCCTGAGGTCTTAGGTATATGAATCACTGCTCTATGATCCTGATAAATTCTGTTTTAATAAATTTTCACAACTGTTCTATTTTTAAAATATGTAAAAATGAACTATAATCACTAGCAACAAAAACATTCCTGCAAATTCTTCCATTTGCAATTGGTTAGTGCTTAATTTTCAAGATGTTATAGTAATCCATATTCAGAAACATGATAAACAAAATGAAAACCTAAAAAGTACACAGACAGCCTACTTGTACTTTATGTGAAATTTTCAGTCTTACACATTACATTTTGGAGGTTTAGAGTTTTGCAATGAATTTCACACCTGTCGCAAATGAGACTTAAATCATTATCAAAAAGCATTTCTTAGGGTTTATTTGCTTAAGAAAGTAAAAGTGACAGATGCCTAGAATAAGCTAAAAAAAAAAATTAAATCTACAGAATTCTATTTCAAACAGGATTTATCTACTCAGCCCTGGACAGGTCAGCACAATGGCTGGAAAAGTCAACTTTCCTGTTTGCACCATGATGAATGTTTTTCATACCTGGGCAATAACCAGGAATACAGAGCTTTAATCCTCATGTCTTCCCATTACCTGAACTGCTTTGCTTTCTTACCAATAAATTCATGTTGTTAAATTGCCAGTCACTGACATCCAGGGACATCACTGCTTTAGAGTAACAGGAGCATCTAATGTAGAAACTAAGACAGGTTTAAATTTTCACTTACCTCCGCTGCCACTACAATCAAAATGAGGTCCACTTTTGACTCTGGAAAGAGTGCATTCACTTGTGGTGACATTCCAATCAGAGCACAGTTAGTGACCACAGATATAACGCTCATTGTTTCAAAAGCCAACTAAAAAAAAAAAAAAAAAAGAATGTGAAATTAAAAACTGCAAAACCACTTTCATATTTCCTCATCCTTTTTCATATCATCTAAAATCAAGGAGAAAGCCTTTCCCTCCTTCTAAATATTCCAAGTACATTTTAAACTTTTTCTCTATAATGCTACAATTTTCTTTAGCTTAAAGAAGACATACTATTAGAGGATATTTTAGATACTTTTGGCTTGAATATCCCAAAGCAATTGTTCTACCTTCCCAACCAGAGGTGGCCAGGGATCTGAATTTGGAATACATCCTAGGAGAACACACTGTTCAAAGTACTCTACTCTGCTCGTATTTACAGGGAATCTCAAGTATGCCCGCCAGAGAAAATGTTTTGCATTCAAAAACAGGTACAATTTCAAAAAGAATTTATTTTGTGAAACTGTCCTTCCACTTTGACAGATCCCACACCACATCTGGTTCAGTTACACCTGAGGCACCAGTCACGGTAATCCCTTTCTAGTGACATTTACCAATCACCTGTAGAATTTTAGAAAAACACAGATGCCAGACCCCACGGAGACCAACTAAATAGCCTCTGATCCAGTGTTTACTGAGCATGGACTGTGGAAATGTTGTGACCATTGCTCTTTCCTTTCTTTCTTTTTTTAATGTACAGCACTTGGTGATCACTATTTAATAACTTAACCACTAATTCTAACACATATAACAACTATTATAAATATAAATTTTAAAAGAAGCAAAACAAAACATGATTGGATCCAAACAATAAATATCTTGTCCCATGGAGAATTTCTGCTATCTTATATTTTAGGAATGATCTGTGTCATCTGATTATTTTTCCAGCATTTTCTTTACAACAAATCTACTCAGGACTTTATCTTCTCTTTAAACAGCTAAAATTTCTATTTATTCATCTTTTATAATTATTTTCACATAGTTAAAAATCAAACATTAGAAGTATACAAGGAAGAGTCTCCTTGTCCCCCATTCTCCCCTCTGCCAGCTCCCGTTCTCCCTACAAGATAATCACTATTATTAATTTCTTATATACCTTTCCAGGCATTTTGTATGCAAATATAAGCAAACTCAAATATATACATCTGTCTTACTCCCTTTTCAGCATAATATGCAATGTCAGACTCCCTCATTCTTTATCACAACTGCTTAAGTATTTCATTGCATGGATGTACCAGAATTTATTGAACCATTTCCCTATTGGTGGGCATTAACTGCTATTACAAACAATGCTACAACTAGTAACCTTGTAAACACATCACTTAACAAGTGTAGAAGTAGAATAAATTCCTGAAAGTGGAATAGCTGAGTCAAAGGTACCATGCATCTATTATCTTGATAGATATTACCAAGCTACACTGCATGGGGTTGACCAGTTCACCAGCCAATCAGCAACATATGAGAGTGCCTGGCTTCCTGCACTTTTAATATCTTTGTAACTAAACTTACGGATTTTTAAATATCACCATATTGAGTTATAATTTATGTACAATAAGCTGCATTAATTTAAGGTATACACTTCATTAAGTTTTGATAGATGTATTCACCTGTGAAACCACTACCACAAACACGATACAGAACATTTCCATTTTCCCGCAAAGATTCCTCATAACGCTTTGCAGTCCATCCCTGTCTTTACACCTGGCCCCAAGCAGACACTGATCTGCTTTCTGTCACTATAAATTAGTTTGCATTTTCCAAAATGTTACATGATTGTAATCATACAGTATATAACTCTTTTGTGTCTGTTTCTTTCACTCAGCATAATGATTTTGAGACTGATCCATATTATGTATATCAGTAATTCGGTCCTTTTTTAATTCCTTTTTTATCCTTAAAAAGGATATGTATAGATCCTTTTTAATGGATATATATTCCTCTTATATATCCATTTTATGAATATATCATAATTTTTTTATCTGTTTACCTATTGATGGCAAATTGGGTTGTTTCTAGTTTTGGACTACTGTGAATAAAGTTACTATGGACACTTTCTGTGCAGTCTTTGTATGGACATATTCTTCCATTTCTCCAGGATATCTAATAGCGAAGTGTTGGGTGGCATGCTAGGTATATGTTTAACTTTTTAACAAACTGCCATCTAGTTTTGCAAAGTGACTGTACCATTACACATCCTCACCAGCAATGTAGGAGAGTTCCAATTACTACACATCATTGCCAACATTTGGTACCATCAATCTTAATTTTAAAATGGATATGTAGTCTATCTCATGCTTTTCATTTGAATTTCCCTGATAACTAATTGTAAATATTTTCATGAGCTCATTCGCCATTCGCATATATTCTTTGGTGAAGTATTTCTTCAAATCTTTTGTCCATGTTTTTATTGGTTTAATTGTCTTATTATGGAGTTGTAGGAGTTCTTTATATAGTTTGAATACAAGTCCTCTGCCAGACATACGTATCCTGAATATTTTCTTCCATTCTGTGTCTTGCCTTTTGCTCTCTTAACTTTCAAAGAGCACTTTCCCCCCCAATTTGGAGACCTGGTTATCCCAATACTATTAGCAAACAATCACTTCACCCACTGAATTGAGATTTCACCTACATCATATACTGAATTTCTGGACTTTCTATTCTGTTCCATTGGTCTGACTGTCTACTAATGCACCAATAATACACTACCTTAACTGAAGCTATAAGACAAGTTTTAATATGCAGTAAGGATTGTCTCTACTCTTCTTTAGAGTTTTCCTGCTATTTTATTTCATTTATTTTTCCCTGTAAACTTGACAATAAGTTTATCAAATTAAAAGAAAAACTTTGGTTGGAATAGTGCTATATTTGTAAATTAATCTGTATTAATTAATTTGCAAATTTATAAATTAAACAAGGACTGGTGTATTTAGAATATTGAATCTTCCTAAATCAAGTAGCTATTGCTGCATAACCAACAACCCCAAGCTCTGTGGCTTAAAACAACACCCATTTATTTAGCTTATGATTCTGCAGGTGGACAATTTAGGCTGTGTTCATCCAGGCAATTCTTCTGATCTCAGAAGAATTTTACACCAATTTGACCTTGACTGGGCTTGCTCATGTTCCTGCCGACATCAGTATGTAAACTGGAGACACCACCGGCCTTATTATGTTAGTTTGAACTTCTAGTAATACGTTCAGTGAGAGTAGTGAGAGTGGACATCCTTGCATTGCTCCTAATCTTAAAAGGAAAGCATTCCATTTTTCACCAGTAGTGTGCTATTAGCTTTAGAGTTTTTTACAGATGTTCTTATCAAGTTGAAGTGATACACCTCTATTCCTATTTTTCTGGGAGTTTTGAAAATAAATAAGTGTCGGATTTTGTAAAATGCTTTATCTGTATTGATTGATATAATCATTTTTCATTAGACTATTAACAAGGTGGATTACATTGATTAATTTTCTAATATTGAACCAGATTTGCATCCTGGACTAAATCCCACTGATCACAGTGTATAATTCTTTTTATATATTGCTGAATTCTAGTTGCTAACATTTTGTTAAGGTGTTTTAAGTATTTATTCACAAGTGATATTAGTTCATTGTTTTCTTTTTTTATACTCTCTGGTTTTGCTGTCACACTAATATTAGCTTCATAAAATGAATTGGGAAATATTCCCTCCTCCTCTATTTGCTAGAAGAAATTGTGTATTAATTTCTTTTTTAAAGTAGAATTTGCCAGTGAAACCAGTTGAGCCAGGACATTTCTGGGGGGGGATTAAAACTACAAATTCAATTTGCTTATAGTTACAAGGCTACTCAAATGATCTACTTCATATTGGGTGAGTTGTGATAGTTTGTGTTTTGGGAGAAACCGGTCCATTTCATCTAAGCTGTCAAACTTATACTTGTGGAGTTATTCATAATATTCCCTTAGTGTCTTTTTGATGTCTGCAGGGTCTATAGTGATACCTGCTATTTCATTTTTATATTGGTTATTTGTTTTTTGCTTCTTTTTTAGTCTTGCTAGAGGTTTGTTAATTATACTGATCTTTTCAAAGAACCAACTCTTTGTTTCATTGACCTTCTCTATTACTTTTCTGTTTTCACTTTCATTGATTTGTACTCTTATCTTTATTATTTCTTGCCTTCTGCTTATTTGGGGTTTATTTTGTTCTGTTTCTAGCTTTTTGAGTAGGAGCTGAGACTGATTTGAGATTTTTCCTCTTTTCCAGTGTATGCATTTAATGCTACAAATTAACCTGTCAGCACTGCTTTAGCTGTGCCCCACAAATTTTGATATCCTGTATTTTCATTCCATTCAATGTATCTTTTTATTTCACTTGACACTTTCTCTTTCGCCCATAATTATTTAGAAATGCGTTGTTTAGTTTTCAAGTGCTGGAGATTTTCCTGTTATCTTTCTATTACTGACTTCTAGTTTGATTCCATTGTGGTCAGAGGACATATTACATATGATTTCAATTCTTTAAAATTTTTGAAGTTTGTTTTATGTCCCAGGAGATAGTCCATTTTGTTGACTGCTCTGTAAACACTTGAAAAGAACGTGTGTTCTGTTCTTGAGTAGAATGTTCTATAACATTGATTAGATTCTGTTATTTGATCGTGTTGTTGAGTTCTTCTGTATCCTTGCTGATTTTCTATCTAGTTATTCTGTCAATTTTTGAGAAAGGGACGTTAAAGTCTCTAACCATAATTGTGGATTTACCTATTTCTCCTTTCAGTTCTGTAAGTTTTTGGTTCACATATTTTAAAACTTTGTTGTTTGGGGCATACACATTAAGATGACTATGTCTTCTTGGTAATTTGACCCTTTTATCATCATAAAGTGTTCCTCTCTGGTCATTTTCTTTGCTCAGAAGTCTATTTTGTTTGATATTAGTATAGGCACTCCAGCTTTCTTTTGGTTAATATTTCCATATATATCTTCTTCTATCCTTTTACATTCAACCTGCTGATATCATTATGTTTGAATTGAGTTTCTTGTAGACAGCTTATAGTTGGGTCATGTCTTTTAATTTACTCTGCTGATCTCTATCTTTAATTGGTATCTTTAGACCATTTACAATTAATGTAATTATTGACGTTGGCACATAAGTCTGCCATTTCTTTTTTTTCTGTTTGTTCCCTCTGTTTTTCATTTCTGTTTTCTTTTTCTTGGCTTACTGTGGGTTACTTGAACATTTTTTAGAATTCCCTTTTGATTTATCTATGTTTTTGAGTGTATCTTTTATATAGCCTTTTAGTAGTTGTTCAGCACTACATTTTATATATATTATATGTTACATATAATATATATTATGTATTATATATTTTTATACTTTATATATTATAGTGTATGTGTGTATATGTATATACAGATATATACATATACACACAATCTTGCACCACACAATGATGTTTTGGTCAATGACGGACCACATATATGTTGGTGGTCCCATAAGATTAGTACCACATAGCCTAACTGTGTTGTAGCTGATATCATCTAGGTTTGTGTAAGTACACTCTCTGATGTTCACAATGATGAAATCACCTAACAATGCATTTCTCAGAATACATCCTCATCTTTAAGTGACACACGACTCTGTGTGTGTATACATATATAATCACAGTCTACTTGTGTCATTATTTACCAGTTCTAGTGAAGTATAGGAACCTTACCTCCCTTTACCATTGCCTATTGATAATACAGTTGTCTTAATATTTTCTGTACATATATTTAGAATCATTAGATAGTGTTATATTTTTTGTTTCAACCATCAAACACAACTTTAAAGACTCGAGGAGAAGGAAAGGCTATTGTATTTATTCATATTTTGCTTACCATGTTTTTTTCTTCCTAATGTTCCCAGATTCCTTCTTTTATCATTCCCTTAGTTTAGAGGACTTCCTTAGCCATTCTTTTAGGATAGGTCTGCTGGAAATAAATTTTCTTAGTTTTCCTTCATGTGAAAGTATCTTGATTTCCCCATCATTCTTGAAGAATATTTTCTCTGAATATAGGATTCTGTATTGACAGTACTTTTCTTTAAGCACTCGAAAAATATTATGCCACTTTCTTCTGGCCTCCGTGATTTCTGATGAGAAACTGACTGTCACTCTAATTATTTTTCCGGTATAGGTCATTTCTCTATTAGTGCTTTCAAGATTTTTTCTTTGTCTTTAGCTTTCAGATGTTTAATTATGTGTCTTAACATGGATTTCTTTGGGTTTATCCTGTCTGAATTTCACTCGGCTTCTTGAATCTGTAGTTTTAAGTTTCTTGCCAAATCTGAAAAGTTTTGGCCATTATCACTTCAAGTACTTTTTCAGCCCCTCCCTCTTCTTTCTCTCCTTCTGAGACTCCAATGACAGAAATGTTAGATCTTTTTTTTTTTTTTTTTGTGGGGAAGACCAGCCCTGAGCTAACATCTGTTGCCAATCCTCCCCTTTTTGCTGAGGAAGACTGGCTCTGGGCTAACATGCGTGCCCATCTTCCTCCACTTTATATGGGACGCCGCCACGGCATGGCTAACAGGCAGTGCGTCCGCGGGCGCCCAGGATCCGAACTCGCGAAACCTGGGCTGCCAAGCGCGAACTAAACCGCTGCACCACCGGGTGGCCCCAGAAATGTTAGACCTTTTGTTATAGTCACACAGATCTCTGAGACTATATTTACCTTTTCAGTCTATTTTCTCTCTGTTGTTCAGACCGGCTAATCTATTGTACTATTTTCCAGTTCCCGATTCCTTCCTCTATCCCTTCCATTCTGCTGTCGCACCCATCCACCGAGCTTTCTATTTCAGTCACTGTATTTTTCACTTCTAAAATATCCACTTGATTCTCCTTTATATCTTCTATTTCTTTGCTGAGATATTCTAATTCTTTCTATTTTTTCATTTGTTTTAGGTGTGTTTGTAGTTGCTTGTTAAAGCATTTTTATCATGGTGGCTTTAAAATCTTTGTCTGATATTTCTAATGTCTGTGTCATCTTGGTGGTGGCATCTACTGATCGCCTTTTTTCATTCAGCTTGATATTATCCTGGTTCTTGGTATGATGAGTTATTTTTGACAGAAACTTAGACATTTTGGGTGTTATAAGACTCTAGATTTTACTTAAAGCTTATGTTTTAGTTGGTTCTTCTGACACCACTCCAGCAGAGGAAGGGGAGAGGTGGAGGTAGAAGTCCAGGTTCCCCGCTTGGACACCACTGACACCCAATGTAGGAGGAGTAGCGCTGTACAGGGATCAGAGTTCTGGCTTCCCACTAGACCACCACTGATACTTCCTTTCCTCAGAGGGGTACAAGTGCCTCATTTGTGCTCCCATGTGGCTTCCACTGTGCTGGGTGGTGGTGAAAGTCCTGACTCTCCATTAGTCCTTCTCTGAGACCAGCCCAGCAGGGACTGGAAAAGGAGCCTCGTTACTGTCAGGTAGGTGTGGCAGTCCAGGTTCCCTATGTGATCTCCACTAACACGCAGCAGAGAGGGCCTCAGTATCATCCAGTGGGTGATGTTTCCAGTTACTTTCCTAGAAAACTGTCAGAATTTTACAACTGAAAGAGGTCTTAGAGGTTATATTTTACCTGTTCCATCCCCAAACTTTAAAAACAAGAAAAGTGAGGCCCAAAGAAAGTTAATGACTTTTGAGGTCACACAGCTAGTTTGTGGCAGAGGAAGGATAAAATCCAGTTTTCCCAAATCTCCTTTAGGGTTTTTTTTTTTTTTTTTAAATCACAGTGCCTCCTTTTTTTTTTTTTTTTTTTCAAAAGGAATAATCTTTTCTCAAATAATTACCTGCCATACACCAATATTGGCTGAAGGTTCTGAGAATGGACGTTTGAAGACTCTGCACATTTTTAAGGCATCTGAATTAACTTCAGTGAAGTTATTTAACACAGCAAAGGCAGCTGCTAATGGGTAAACACAGGAGAAAAGGCTCACATAACCAAATTGCAGGAATAACTCCAAGTAGTCATCGAAGGTGCCCTGAAAATGTAAACCACAAAAAGAAAACAACCATTGTATTAATATCATGTAATAGGAATAACGTTTTACAGTACTATCAAAGTCATTGGTCTCTAACTGTCCAAAAAGAATCTCCAAGAGTTTCTCCCAATTCCTTCTTCTCAACAACAGAATTTATTTAAATTCAAAGGCAATTTTACATTTAAGTCCCTGAAATAAAGAATTAAAAATAATTTAGCTGCTCATCTCATTGTGCCAAATCATTGAATTATTACATTTTTTTCTAGGATAATCAATAGCAAAGCTAAAGATGTTTGCTCTTGACCAAGTAAAAAGAAATGATCTAATATAATTATTAGAAATCCCTCATATCATGGGCGCCCCAAAATCTCAGTGCCTGGCCCTCCATTAGAAAACTGATGGTGAGGCCGGCCCCATGGCCTACTGGTTAAGTTTGGTGTCCTCTACTTTGGCGGCCTGCATTTGGTTCCTGGGCGCAGAGCTACACCACTCGTCAGCAGCCATGCTGTGGGGGCAACCCACATACAAAATACAGGAAAACTGGCACAGATGTTAGCTCAGGGTGAATCCTCCTCAAGCAAAAAGAAGAAGGTTGGCAACAGATGTTAGCTCAGGACGAATCTTCCTCAGTGAAAAAACAAAAAACAAAAAAACCTGATGATGTTGATATCAGCAAAAATGGTGGAGTAAGGACCTCCAAAAGTTCGCCCCTCCATAAAAACAATTTAAAAAATAGCAAAATTTGTGAGAATCAATTTTTTCAGTACTCTGGAAATTAACCAAAGGCTTGCAGCAACCCAGGCAGCATTTAGTCAAGAAAAACAGCTCAATTTTGTGGCATTTTAATTTACTCTACTCTCATCTCCTGCTTCCCAGCTCTGCAGCAGCCTTGAAAAATAACAGCATGTATTCCCAGTACCAGAGGGAGGATAGTGGGGCTGGAGATCTTTGAAAGCCTCATTCTCAAAGGGAAGTCATTATCTGACCTAGCTAGTGGTACCCTAGAGGACCCCACTCAAAAGACTTGTCTTTATTCAACTGCACTGAGTCTCTCCCAGTGCTAAAGGCTTCTCCCCAGGGATGTTAGTTAAATATTTTCACGTCAGTTTGCCTGAGGTGATCAGTAGCAGCTGGGGCAAACAACAGACTAGCCAGGGAGCTCAAAAGGAAAAGGTGAAGAATGAGATATCCATAGGGGGTTTGAAAAGCTCCAACATTTTTCTGGGAATCTAGAAGATGAGGCACATGCATAGGATTGTGCATAAATTCAGGAACGACCTGAGAAGGCTCTAATCTCACTTCTGACTGACCTTGAGGCTCTGTGCATGCAGAGAGTTAATGCTAAAGCAGAATTTCAAACTTCCTGGCTTAGTGCTGAAGGTATGCCCTACCACAAAAAAACAGAGCCCTAACAGACATCTATAGAATACTCAACCCAACAACAGCAGAATACTAGTTCTTCTCAAGTGCACATGGAATATTCTTCAAGACAGATGAAATGTTAAGCCATAAAATGATTCTCAACAAATTTAAAAGACTTAAAAAGCATACACAGTATCTTCTCTGACCACAATAGGATGTAATTGGAAATCAATAACAGAAGGAAATTTGGGAAATTCACAAATATTGGAAATTGAGCAACATATTACTCAAAAACCAATCACTCAAAGAAGAAACCACAAGAAAAGCTAGCAAATACTTTGAGATGAATGAGAATGAAGACACAACATACCAAAGCTTATGGGATGCCATGAAAGCAGTGCTCAGGGAAAGTCTTTGTTGGAAAAGAAGAAAGATCACAAAACAATTGAAACTTCCACCTTAAGAAGCTAAAAAAAGAAGAGTAAACTATACCTAAAGCAAGCAGAAGGAAATAAATAATAAAAATTAGAGTCGGATAAATAAAATAGAGAATAGAAAAACAACAGAGAAGATCAATGAAACCAAATGTTGGTTCTTTGAAAAGATCCACGAAATTGACAAACCATTATCTAAGACTGTGCAAGAAGAAAAGAAGACTCAAATTACTAAAATCAGGAATGAGAGAGAAGACATTACTACCGACCTTACGGGGGTGGAGGGAGGATTACAAGAAATACTATGAACAAATGTATGCTAAAGTTAGCAGTAAATAACCTAGATTAAACGGGTAAATTCTTAGAATGACACAAACTATCAAAAGTGACTCAAAAAGAAATAGAACATCTGAACAGACCAATAAGTAAAGAGATTGAATTAGCAATCAAGAACTTCCCACAAAGAAAAACCTAGGCCCAGATGGTTTCACTGGTGAATTCTTACAAACATTTAAAGAAGAATACCAATTCTTCACAAAGTCTTCCAAAAAGAAGAGGAAACACTTCCCAACTCATTCTATGAGGCCAGTATTACCCTAATACCAAAACCAACCACATCACAAGAAAAGAAAACTGCAGGGCAATACTCCTTGTGAATAGAGATGCAAAAATCCTTGAAAAAAATATAAGCAAGTTGGATCCAGCAGCATATTAAAAGAATTATACACCATGATCAAGTGGAATTTACCCCAGGACTGCAAGGTTGATTCAACATATGAATATCAATCAATGTAACACAACACATTAATAGAACAAAACTACATATATACATATATATGTATATATAAAATCATCTCAATAGACACAGAAAAAAACAAAATACAATACCCTATCATGATAAAAACACTCAGCAAATGAGCAATAGAAAGGAATTTCCTCAACCTGATAAATGGCATTTACAAAACACTCACAGCTAACATTACACATAGTGGTGAAAGACTGAAAGCTTCTCCCCTAAGCTCATGAACAGGACAAGGATATCTGCTTTCAACTGTTCTAGTCAACATTATCCTGGAGATTCTAGCCAGTACAATTAGGCAAGAAAAAGAAATAAGAGGTATCCAGAGCAGAAAATAAAAAGTAAAGCTATTTCTACATGCAGAAGACATAATCTTATATACAAAATCCCTAAAGAACCCACTAAAAGTTATAGCTCATAAACAACTTCCGTAAGGTTGCAGGATACAAGATTAATATTAACAAAAAGGTATTCCTATACACCAGCAATGAACAATCTGAAAGTGAATTTAAGAAAACAATTCCTCTTACAATAGCATTGAGAAGAATAAAACACTTAGTAATAAATTTAATGGAGTGTAAGATTTGTACACTGAAAACTGTTAATCATTGCTGAAATAAATTAAAGAAGACCTAAATAAATGGAAAGACATTCCATGTTAATGAATTAGAAGATACTATTGTTAAGATGGCAATACTCCCCAAATTCATCAACAGATTCAGCACAATCCTGATCAAAATTCCAACTGCATATTTTACAGAAATGGGCAGGCTGATCCTAAAATTTGTATGGAATTGCAAGGGACCCAGAATAGCCAAAACAATCTTGAAAAAGAAGAACAAAGTTGGAAAAATCAAATTTCCTGATTTGAAAACCTACTACAGAGCTACAGTAATCAAGAGAGTGTCGTCCTGGCATAATGATAGACATAGGTAAATAGAATAGCATTAAGAGCAGAAATAAATCCATATAGCTATGGTCATATGATTTTCATCAAGGGTGCCAAGATCATTTAATGGAGAAAGAATGGTCTTTTCAAAAAATGGTGCTGGGACAACTGGATATCCACATGCAAAAGAATGAATTTAGACCCACTATCCACAAAAATTAACTCAAAATGGATCAGAGACCTAAATGTAAGAGATAAGACTATAAAGCTCTTAGAAGAAAACACAGGAGTCAATCTTCCTGACCTTGGATTAAGCAATGGTTTCTTAACTATGACACCACAAGCAACAAAAAATAGAGAGAAATTGGACTTCATCAAAATTAAAAACTTTTGGGCAAAGGACACTACCAAGAAAGTGAAAAGATAACCCACAGAATGGGAGGAAATATTTACAAATCATATATCTGATAAGAAATTTATATTCAGAATATATGAAGAACACTTGCAACTCAATAATAGATAATCCAATAAAAATGTGCAAAGAATGTGCATATAAATTTCTCCAAAGAAGATATACAAATGGCCAGAAAGCACAAGAAAAGATCATCAATAACCTCAGGCACTAAGAAAATGCAAATCAAACCCACAATGAAATACCACTTCACACCCACTAAGATGGCTACCTTTAAAGAAAAAGCAGCAGCAGAAAATAACAAATGTTACTGAGGATGTGGAAAAAATGGGACCACCATACATGGCTGGTAGGAATGTAAAATAATACCACCGCTTTTGAAAACAGTCTAGCAGTTCCTCAAAAAGTTAAACATAGAGTTAACATATGACCCAGTATATGGTAACATATATTCATACAAAACATATGTTCATACAAAAACTTATACACAAATGCTCATAGCAGCATTATTCATAATAGCCAAAAATTGGAAACAACACAAATGTCTATCAACTGATGAGTGGATAAACAAAATACAGTACCATATAGCTATACAATGCAATATTATCCAACCATAAAAAGGAATGAAGTACTAATACATGCTACAGCATGCATGAACCTTGAAAACACTGTGCTTAGTGAAATAAGTCAGACACAAAAGGTTACATATTATATGATTCCATTTACATGAAACGCACAGAATAGGCACATCTATAGAGACGGAATGTAGATTTAGTGATTGCCAGAGACTGAAGGATGGAGTGACTGCTAATGGGTATGGAGTTTTTTGGGGGATGATGAAAATGTTCTGGAATTAGATAGTGGTGATGGTTCTACAACCTTGTGAATTTACTAAAAACCATTAAATTTTACACTTTAAAATGGTGAATTTTATGGTATGTGAATTATATCTCAATTTTTTTTTAAGTAAAGAAAAAGAGGCTGATAATAGCAAGGAACTTCCCCAGAGTCACCCTAGCAGAAGTAGCAGATACATCAAAGAGGCCAAAGAAAGGAGTCCACAACAGAAAATGGGAAAAGCATGGAAACATGAAGAAATACTTCTGAGGCGCCAGCCCGGTGATGTAGTGGTTAGGTTCGTACGCTCTGCTTCAGCGGCCCAGGGTTTCACAGGTTCGGATCCCGGGTGCAGACAGGTGCACCGCTTATCAAGCCATGCTGTGGCGGCGTCCCATATAGAGGAAGATGGGCATGGATGTTAGCCCAGGGCCAGTCTTCCTCAGCAAAAGAGGAGGATTGGCAATGGATGTTAGCTCAGGGCTGGTCTTCCTCACAAAAGAAAAAAAAAGAAAGAAGTACTTCTGAAACTATGTTTAAAAACCTTTCTGATATGTTTAAAAAGGTTTAGTCCAAAGGAAGAAAGCAGCAGCGGTCATTATATATCCTTGATTTGCAGGGAAAGAGATGTAAACAGTATAAGGTGAGTTATTTAGTGATCTTTAATAACTGGAGAAAGGAACCTTCATTGAAGTAGGACACCTGGGCATTGGTGACTCTGACTTGTCACCTGAGTGACATCACCATATCTCGACAGGACCCACTGACATGCTACTCAAGCACCTCACTAGAGGCCTGCTGTTCACAATATTGCATTTATTATGACCAAGAGAAGCTGAGCAGCACTCTATGTCATGCAGTGACTGAGTGACAGAGACAATCCTAATGACACCAAAGGCCACAGTCACCAACTTCTGGCATTCTCAGGCCTCCTCATGATCATCCAGTGCACAGGCAACAACAACTTCAGTTTAATAAAAATACTCATCACAATACTTTAAAGCAATATTAATCACTAATATTTTAAAATTAATAATTATAATGATTACTGCATCTCAGTCTTCCACCAAGATAGGCATATTAGGCTCAGTTGCTGAGAGCTTTAGTATAAGTTGGATTCCACTTCCAGTCGGTTTCTTTTCTTATTTTATATTTTATTAAAATAGAAAATACCCAAACATAATTATAGTGTTGAGAATGGCAGGAAGTGCTTCTTTCTGATGCTCTGGATATTTGGATGAAACATGAACCCAGGGATTTTGAGTGAGTCTCACTGGCTGTTTTCAAGTCTTGCCAAAAATTAACGCCAAACACATGTGCCTCGGGAACTGGCAGGTTGACGCTCAGCTGGGGATCAGGGGTCAGTAGTTTCTAAACCACTCTTTGGTTGCATTTGGCTCTAGAAAATATTTCCTTACGTTGTGTTGCAGCATACAGACGTGGTTTTAAAATACGCCCAGTGATATAGCGTCGATTTATTTCTCTGAAGAGTGAAGTAATCAAGAGTTGGGAAAGAGGAAAAATCTTAGCAATCAAGCTGTTTCTTACCACAATTCGGCCTTAAGAAATCCCATCAACCTATGCTCAGCTTTCAAAATTGTGCTGTTTTGACTCATCAAGTAAAAGGTTGAGAGATGTGTAGACAATTTCTCTCAGCTGTGCCACTGGGCAGCCTCTGGAAGTCCTGCAAAGGTCTTCCAGGCATTTTTAGCACACAACACCCAGGGAGCCCCTTCCCCACACAGCAGCGTACTCCAAATTCAGCGTTTCCATCTCACAAGGCGATTCTGATTGGTGTTATTTACATGTTAACACTTTTATCAGTACTTTTACACTTTTGAGCATTTCTGAGTCAATAAATTTAGCAAACCAGGGACATAATCCAACAGCAAGAAGGAAAAAAAAATGCCAATTTAGCAAAGTAAACAATCACATCCTAAAATAAAAATACATTAATCAGGGTGCCAGCCTGGTGGCGTAGTAGTTAAGTTCGGTGCTCCGCCGTGGCAGCCGGGGGTTTGCAGGTTGGGATTCCGGGTGTGGACCTACGCACCGCTTATCAAGCCATGCTGTGACAGGTGTCCCACATAAAGTGGAGGAAGATGGGCACAGATGTTAGCTCAGGGGAGGTCTTCCTCACACACACACACAAAAATACATTAGCCAAGAATAGGTTAACACACTCCACCCTATTAGCTACAAGTTAGCAAAGACCAACTAAGACAATTCTAAGAACCTACATGTAAAATTTAAGAACAAAGCAGTTATTAACAGTACTATGGTATTTCTGTGAAAATCATAATTAATTTTACATATCTCATTTATTGAATGTATGAAAACAAAGTTTTGGGTTCTAGGTGATCCATAGCGCTTGCTCCTCACACCACCCCTGGAGAAACATATGTCTCAGAGTTCCCTACAATGAGCGGATGACAAGGAAAGAAAGTATAGAGTTAAGGCAACAAGCAGCACATAGACATCGGGCTGGGCTATTCTTTTCCTAAAACTGTTCTGTATTCAATATTATATTGAGGGCCTACTAATTGCCAGGCTCTGTGTTAGAAACAGAGTTTTCACGATAAATAACAGGGGGCCCCTACCTCAGTGACTGAGAAAGGAAAATTATTAGCAAGTGACACAAAAACCCTAACAAGGATATTAGCATACTCAACATAATGATGTATATAAAAAAATATTGAACCAGTAGAGTTAATTATTTAAATGCAAATATTATGTTCCATTAGGAAATTTATTAATATAAATGAAAATATTAAATAATTAAAGGAGGTAATATGATAATCTCAACAGAAGCAAAAAAAAGTATTTGATAAAATTTAACATCATTCACAATAAAAACACTTAGCAAATAAGGAAAAGAACATTTTCGTTTTCTTTTCTTTTGTTTTCCTCTTTGGTGAGGAAGATTGGCCCTGAGCTAACATCTATTGCCAATCCTCCTCTTTTTGCTGAGGAAGATCGTCCCTGAGCTAACATCTGTCTCAATCTTCCCCTGTTTTGTATGTGGGAGGCCGCCACAGCATGGCTTGATGAACAATGTGTAGGTCCATGCCTGGGATCCGAACCTGTGAACCCCGGGCCACCAAAGCGGAGCATGCAAACTTAAGCACTACGCCACAGTGCCAGCCCTGAAAAGAGCATCTTTAACCTGATAAAAAGTTATCTGTCAAAAACATGGAACAAACATAACACACAATGATGAAAAGACAAAAAAATCAAGAACAAAATAAAGATTCCTGTTATAACTACTTCTGTCCAAATTGTATTAAACATACTACTGAACCCAACAGATAACAAAAAGTATAAAGACTGAAGAACGAAAGAAAATGGCCATTATTTATTTATAGCTGAACTGTCTACATAGAAAATCCAAAAAAATACTGGCAATAATAGGAGAATTCAGCAAAGTTGCTGAATAAAAGATATAAAAATCAACAGCATTCCCATATACCAGCAACAAACAATTAGAAACTATTTTTAAAGAGCTACCATTTACAGGGAACAGGATAGTCTCAAAGTATCTACCCACAGGTAACTTATTCATTACAAAGTAGAAAAGAACCTTTGCAATCTGCCTGTCACCAGATCAATCAAGCGATCAAACAAGGCAGCCCCACACAAGGGACAAGGTGACATCAATGCCTCCTGATGGGGTGCAGTGGAGGGATAGCCCCCAAATCCCTGAACTCGAATTTTACAAGGAAACAATGGGACAAACTGGCTTCACAAAAGCCATGCCTTGAAAAACCAAAAAGGGGATTATTCTAGATCTGCATTTTCAAACTTTTTGGTATCTGAAGCCCTAAATTCTTAAAAATTACTGACACCAAAGACCTTTTGTTTATGGGAGTTATACCTAGTGATATTCACCATATTAGAAATTAAAACTCAGAACTTTAAAAAATATTTCTCAATGATTCATTTAAATAATAAAAGCATATTTACAGAAATAAAATATTGTTTGAAACATTTTCCAAAACAAAAAATGTTTAGTGTGGAGAGTGGCACATGTTTACGTTTTTGGCAAACCTCTTTAATGTCTAGCTTACTAGAAGGCAGCTCACTTACTGTGTGGCAATACGTTGTTCCAGTTGGAGTATTCATCATGAAAATTCAGCCTCAGGCAGCTATGCAGTTCAACATGAACTGGCAGTTCACAGGAGAGGGACAGTGGAGGACAGTGAAGGGTCTGAAGCACTACATAGCCTTGGCCTTGTGGCTGGCAGAGCAGGGTCAGGAGACCCCAGTGGATAACACCTGGTGGGGACATTATGAAGGATTTCTTTTTCCTTATTTACTTCATCCTGCATTTTCCAAGTTTTCTACAATGAGTATTACTTTATAATAATGGTTTTTAAGTTTCAGTCAAATTGCTTTTTACCAAAGCTTGGCAATATTATTTTAGATTCATACATAGCAGTCAGGATGAGATTACAGAAAATACAATTGTAAGTTCACTGTCTTCAATGAAGAGAAAAATGCACCCAAGAGGAAGGATGAGTATATAGCAAACAATGATCTAGAACAAATGTAACCCAAAAGCATCTCCCTTCTCCAAATAGATGGAGAGAGTTGAAAGAGCAAATATTGATGTCACTCCAGTGGAGAGAGGGAAGGGGAAATTGGTGGGACATGAGGAGGGGGAAACGGGTCAGATCATGCAGGGCCCTGCAAGCAAGATAAGGAGTGGCCCCGTTAACTCTAGCGTTAACTCACAGACCCAGCACATGCAAGAGCAACTAGTACACCATATCCTTCACTTCACATCAGAGAGCCCGTGCTCAATAACAAGAGGACTCGGAATAGCAAAAGCAAAGTCTTGAAACTTGTTCCCAATTTAGTCACCAAGGGATTAATAACATAGAGCTTCAGTTGCCTATTATTAACATGAGAAAAGCAATGCCTGCCTAATCTTCCTTCATAAAGGTATTATCAGATGTCACGAAATGCCAAAAAGGTAAGATCTGAGATTTTGGCAATGTCACCTTATTAGCATACACATTAGTTATTACACGAATTAAAATTGCTTGGACAAAGGGCATACTGTTTGAATTACTGTATACCATTCATTGGGCCAGAGGAAAAGAGGAGAAACTGGTCTGGAGAAGACTGTGAATTTGGTTTTGGGCACTTTAGGGGATGATGTTGTTTGCCCAAACAATTCTGAGAAAGAAAAGAGCTGAAAGCAGATTCTCACTGATTACAGGAAGAGAAGTAGGGAAGTAGAGACAACAAAATGGAGAATTATTTCAAGAAACTGTGAGGGGCAGGAAAGGGACAGGACACACATAGCAGAGGATGTGAGGGGTTTGCTTGGTTTCAATAGGAGAGTTGCTGACAGTTGGGGCAGGTAGAATGGGAAGCAAGAGATACAGGAGCTCCAGGTGGGCCTGGTGAAATAGGGCCTCTAACGACAAGAAAGGCGATGGAATAAAGAGGTTGGGGAAAGACTGCTACAAGAAAGTGAAGGAATTAAAATAAATATGGCCAGAAACACCACTCCCCAGAACAAGCAAAGAAGAGATTCTGACACACTGAATTACACTGAGATTGTAACCCATAATAAGCAGCACTTAACCAATTCAGGCAAGACAGCTCCACATTCTGCCCACGGACTCCTCTTCTTCATTTCTTCCTGCCCGCATGCGTGTGTGTGTGCACACACACGTGTGTGTGAGACACTTCATGTATAAATATAAATAGTGTTGCTGATCAAGAAGTGCTGTAAGTTTATAGTCTGAATCATCTCTCCCAAACACAGCAATGATAGAAAATGGTAGTGCATATACATATATTTTAATCAAAAGATGTATCGCCACTCAAAAACAAGAAAATCAACTGCATAAGCAAGAAATGGAACAAAAGGCAAGATGGCAAGCAGGAGCCTAGCCAGGTCCAAGTCCACGGGCTGGGAGGTGGCCAGGATCCATATCCTGTGGGGCAGGAGAACCAAAGGCACTCCAGTCCTCTGCAGAGTAACTGGAACCAGGCTGTTTGAGCAAACCAGGGGCTCGGACAGTGGTCCCCTGCCTCTGAAAGGGAGCTGACAAAAGCCCACCTGCTGCCCTGGAAACTACAGCTTATGTCAACAGCATGCTACCTAGTGGCTCCGTGACTGGCTCTGCAAAATCACCAACATCACCACAGGATGGGAGCTCTGCGCTACAAACACCTGGTTCTGGACTAAGGACTTGGAGGTCCAGAGAGGCAACTGCAAACATAAAAGAGGGAGAAGTGAGCAGAGAGAGAGAGAATAGACTCCTACTCAAGATGAACATACAAACTAAAGTTCTTTAGCGTATTAGAAAAACTAAGAAAGTCAGCCAAGAAATTCAGTAATCAGGAGACTAATTTCATTCCTGATGAAAAACAAGACTATGAAAGTTTAACAATAATGGACCCTCTCTAAATGAGCCACTGAAGGATCTATTTCACCCAGAAGAATACCAAGACAGAAGGTGCAGGATATAAGAAACAATGACCTAAAGCAAACGTGACACCAATACCCCCCCCCCAACATAGTCAGAGCTCAATAAAAGTTTGTTGAAAACATGGTTAGGCTTAATGAATCTCCAGTGATCTACTTGTAATTCCTAAAAATAACTCAGAAATAATCTCTGTCTTAAAGGAACCATTTTATATTTACAACAGCACTAAGTAATTTAAACTATAAATTAATCTTCAGACTGGAATTCTATTTTTAGCTACGGGCTTTAATCTTTTCTTAGAGTTTTAAGTGTCAAGAGCAAGCAATGCTGCTGCCTCTCCATGGCCATCTCTTCTCTCCCTTGCTCTGTCACTTTTGGAGCAGCTATTCCCACCACCCTCGGCAGAGCAGTCACATAATTCGCCAAACTCATCCTTTGGTGTTGTTAGGCATAACTTCAGTTTCAAGACAGCATCAATGCACAGTTCCATCTTTTGAACTTTAAAGTAGTTCATGATGAGGAATCTGGCTGGAAAGCACTTATAAAATAGTCACATCTGAGACAATGAGTGGACACATATTTGTTGAACTCAGTACATGACTGTTCTCACTTTCAGTCAATGTTTAATTCAGCAATATTCACACTTACCAAATAGGTTCCCATTTCCTTTTCCAGGACAACTTGTTCATATAACGTAGCATCAATGTCTTCCTTTAAAGCCTGCACCTTCCTCTTCACCTGCACATGGTGCTTCCTTTGCAGCCAATACGGAAGAAGAGATTCCACAATCTGGTTAAGGATCTGAGAGGTAATGAGGAGAGTGGCCAAGCTCTAAACAGAAGCACATAAATGATATTTGGCAATGTCACTTAATAAAACCATAGCATGTGTACAATTATGCAACAAATAAAATGGAATCTTCAACAAATAGTATACTATTATGTTATAAAAACTAGTATCAGAAAAGCTAGGTGTTAGAATGATGTTTCTAATTTATTGTTTTTTCACAGGAAAGACAGACTAAAATACAAAAAGATTATAGTACAAATAAGATCACAACAAAAAATAAACCAGTTATGAGTCAAGGAAAATGAATTAACTTGAAATTGTGTTTTTTCTTATCTCGTCCCAGCTACAATATATGGATCTAAATGATGTTGCCAACTTTGAGAAAAAATAGTTTGGTTACAACTTAAAAAAATATTATGAAACTAATACATCCTCCCTCACTGTAGAAAACTTAGAAAATAGAAAAAAAAATCACCCATAATTCCACAATGACAGACCACTGCTAAAATCTTAAAAATTTCTTTCTAACCATACACAAAAATAAAACTAGAATCATCCTATATGCCTATAGTTTTGTATATTTCTTTTCTCACTTAACATATTGTGAGCACTTTTCCATGTCATTAAAAATTCTTTTTTACTTAGCCCATGCACTGTTGTTGGATGGAAGTATTATTCCCAACCTGCACTATTATCAATGCTTCTCCTTGGATACCTCTGTATATGGACCACCCCCCCCCCATCTCTGATGGTTTACTAGGGACAGATTACAGTTCTTGACAAAGCTGCCCAAGTGGTTTCCAGAGGTGTTGTGTCAATTTCCACTTTCCCCTGATGGACATCAGTGTTTCCATCACACATCACCTTTGCTGGTTTAAAATTCTGTTTTTTAAACAGTCCTCTCCCATTCCCCTGACCCCTGTTAAATAAAGGAGACTCTCTAAAGTATAAGAAATGAGGTCATACCCGACTAATACATTAATGGTGGAACTAAAGAAGGTATGAACTTATCAATTTCAACTGTATTATTTGGAACTTTCTCAATTTTCAAAAACGATTTTTTAAAAGTAGCACTATATCTAGTATATTTTGCATAACTATAGTATAGTTCTTAAGAGTACGACATTTAATTTTACTTTTATGCAAGCTGTTAGAACTATAACTACAAAATCTTTTAACTTTCTCTGTTACACAAAATTTTTAATTTCCTGAAAAAGGTCCCAAGTTCTCATATAGTTATTAAGAAGCCTAGGCTTTGAGGCTCTGCTCCCTAACAATCGTAGTATATTAAAACCAGGAAGAAACAGCCCTTACTGATAGCTGGCTCAAGGATAAAAAAGAGAATTAAGAAAGCAATAATTTATACTATATTTATTATTCACTGTTATCACGTGATCCAGAAATGTCAACAGAACAAAATATATGTCAGACTTTCTTAAACATTTCAGAGAAGATATAGAACTGCATAGGATCTGTTCATCTCTAAAGTTTAACAACTTGTTAATTTAAAAATGAAACGTGTAAGACATTTCAGGTTATACCAATCACTACCCACCCTGAGACAGACACGAAAGTTCAATTAAAGAATACATCTTTGCTGTTAGAATTGCTTTTACAAGCTTTGATATGAAGTATATATTTGATTTTACTGCCCTACATGATTAAATTTGCAAGCTGGTTAGCTTCAACTACTTCCTTTTCAGCTGAGTAAGACACACAGCGCAATTGTTAATGGTTTTTTATTTAGAATTGGGCTTAGAAGTATACAAAATTTAATAATTTTATTTGTAAAAATAATAATGGGAAGACAATTACATTACTTGAATATAGGAAACCACGTCTAAAACCTGAAAAAATTCATGCCTTTCTGTTATTCACACTCACCTGACGCAAAAGCTTCATATCTCTCAGGACAAAGGCAATGTAGAAGAGTGAGGCAAAGCAATTTAGAAAGTTGAACTGCCAAAAGAAGACAGCAATATTTAATACTGCTTCACAGTATTTTATTACAACTGTAAATACAGCATTTAAAAACATAATGAGGTATGTAGAAGATAAATTAACACACGGACAAAGAGAACAGATTAGTGGTTACCAGAGGGGAAGGGGGTTAGGGGGTGGGCATAAGGGGTAAAGGGACACATTTATATGGCGACTGACAAATGAGAATCTATAACTGAAATTTCACAGTGTGATAAACTATTATGACCTCAATTAAAAAAAAAAGTAATGAGGGACTTCCAGCTAGACAATTGTTTCTCCCTACTACTCCACGTTAAGCACATCTACAAACTCTGGAAATAACACAAGAGGCAACCAAAGGAGAACTCTGAAAGGTGCTAAGAAAAAGACAATGACAAACTGGTTTGGGACCCCAGGACTGAAGGAACAACATGGCACCAGCGCATCTTACATTTCTACTACATTCTTCCAAAAGAGGGAGACCAAGGCCCAGCAGCCTGGGTAGGCTCATACCCCGTTCACCCCCTTAGGAGTCCCGACAACAGGCAAGCCCAGCAGAACTGGCTAGGGAGACTGATCAGGGCCCCCCACCAGGGAAAATGCTCTCCTTCCGTCCTGCCCTCCCAGACCTGATGCTCCCTCACTCCATAGAGAGATACCAGGATGGCCAGGCAGTGCTGAGCAACAGAGACCAGCCATAACAACCAGCCAGGCCTGGGAAACATCTTGTCACCATGGGCCTGAGACTCCTCTGCCCTGCCCAGACACACAGTTCACGGGTGGGGATCCCACCACAACAAGTGCCATTTCTTCAAGTGGTTCCCCTGCTCAAGAACCCACAACTAACCCCTGCACTAACGGATTTCCTTTCTGCCTCCCAGCCCCATGCTGGCTACTTCCTGCTTAGCAGCACCACTTCTGAGACAAAAGACTGCTCTGTGTTCAGAGTGAGCACTGAATGAGTGAGGGAATGGGGGGTACTGGAGAGAACGAGCAATAAGATGAGTACAGCCACAGCGTAGGGGTGGCAGTGTCGAGTTAGAGAAGAAGTTGAAAAGCAGAAGCTTGAGAGGGCTGAGAAACACTCTCCCCATAAGATTAAAAAGGAAGAGAGAGCCATAAGAAACACAACCGGAGGCCAAGCAGAGTCTACCTCAGGAGTCTTTTCACAAGGCAGTCACCCGATATCGTACCTGGCATTGTCAGAGAACAAGTCTCACAAATAACAGAATTCTTTCAGACAAATGGAGTGTTTTACCTCAAGGGCAAAAACTCCAGATTATAATCCTTTTGAACGAATTTTTCATAGCATTACATGTTACCCTGCTTTCTTACACAGAAAACATAGAACGGAACTTCCTTGCTGACTCAGCACCATTTTGAATATCAACTATTTCCCGGTGCTAGAATAAGGCCTTCAGAGCCTTTTTAGATATGTATGGCCACTTGCCCCCTTTCTAATGTCCAAACTGCTAAAATTGTTGAATTCTTATTATCTATTTATGACAGGTTTTCTAGTTCCTTCCCTGCTCTTGCCTCTATAAATTTGCCTACTTTCAGAAGTCTAATCACCTTCCTAATGGTGGTTTCTGATCTTTTAAGGACTGAAAAACCAGTAAATAAGCTTCTCAGAATGATTTTTACAGCTGGAACAAAGGCTCTAAGTGAGGGCTGGGATCCCTCTCTCGGGATTAAGTACACGGACTATGTTAAATCAATTACAATTAATAGTTCAGAGGACTCTTTTTTTTAATTTTAATTTTTTTTATTGAGGAAGATTGGTTTATAACATTATATATATTTCAGGCATTCAGAGGACTCTTTATGTACCTTCCTTGAGTCTCAGCTATATTACAGATGGCTGAGGTAATCTGATGAGCCACTTTCAAGCTGGTACTTCTTTGTTATTTATAATAGTGGTGGAAAGAGGCATAAGGTGTGAGTTTTCACACAAACTGCAAGCAAATTACACAATGCCTTCTCTCCATCTCTTTCCTCCTACCCATCAAAACATGCTGGGAACCTCTTGGACTTAGGAAATTTCTTTGACAAAATTTCTTAAAATAATAATTTAACGTTCCATCACTAAACAGATTGTGGGTAACAGGCAGGCTTGTTGAATAGTGAAACATTCAAAGAAGTCACCAAAAGGAAAATAAGAGAAACATGTCTGTGAAGTGGTCAATTAGCTTTTTAAATAACTGGAAATTGGCTATAATACTAATTTCTATATTTGAAGTCTTACTCCATGTGCACATTTATAACAAGACTATTGAATGTATATGTAAACACACTTATTAATCCTCACCTACTTGTACAAAGTATATTATCTATATGACATCTTATATTAGAAGAAAGTCTTCATATTTACATTCCTAAATATTAAATAGTATGCATTAGTTTCATAATTAAAATGGATTTGTATATACAAAAACTCTACTTACCACTAAAACTTTCAGAATTAGGTGATTCTGGTAGGCAGACTCCAATCTGTGATTCTCTAAAATATTAAAAAGGAGAGGTAATTTCTCTCAGGTAAGAAAGCGATATGGGAGCACTGTCATGAGGTAAAGTGAGACTGAGGGCAGAGATGTCCAAGAACAGAGCCTTGGTCAGTAAATGTGCTAGGTTGTCAATCACTACTGCTTACCACTGAGAACATCAAATAAGAAAGAAACTAAATTTAGGACGCATTTCTCATGGTACTGCAATAGCAGTGTGGTCTGAAATTATTTTTAAAATATTATTGCAACAAAGAACAGTAGGAAGTGTTGGCAAATGATCCCATACACAGCCACCCAGAAAAAGACCCTGAATAAGTGGTGATAGAAAAACTGATAGCAACCTCCAAAGAGTAGGGCAATAAATAAAGTTTTCCGTACATGTGACTTACAAGGATTAACTTAAAGGGAAACTCAAATTTCCATCCGCAGCTAGGAAAAGGAAACACTGTGCAGGTCCCAAGACAGCAGGTCAAAAGGACAAAAACGAAGATTCTGAAGAGAAGTATCGTCTTGCACAGGGAGGCTGTGTTAAACTGACCTGGATTTGAACCCCATCTCAGCTACTCAGTCACTGCCTGACCTTGGGGCAAGTCACTTAACCTGCTGATACTCAGCCTCCTCCCCTACAAAACAGGGTTGACGACGCCCTCCCCCCAGGGTCACTGTCAGGATTAGAAATAGTACAAAACCTTAGCCCAGTGTCAGCACAAGGAAAGCACTCAACAGAGTAGCTGTTGTTATATGACTAATAAAAATAATTTAAAATATCTTTATGGTCCATGAAGTTAAGGCCTAGACTTCTTCCTTGGAAATAATATAGCATATTTATTTGTTTGAATGAATAAATAAATTACAGGGTGAATTGCCTATCAAGACCGTTTTTAAACTATAACCAAGTTCCTCTTTTACCGCAGATACACACAAAAATACCCGCCTTCACTGAGTTCAACGGCAGTCCTCAGTGCACCCACACAACTAAACAATTGGTTTTCAGATACTAGACAGTTCATTTGGCCAGAGTATCATGAAGATAATTCAATCTATTTTACCCTCAGCATAAAACACAATATTATAGTATTAGGAGCACATGTTTTGGATACAGAGAGGTCTGGATTAGCCAGGCTCTATGATCTTGTTGTCTGAACCTTGTTAACTCTCAGTATCTTCATCCATGAAATGGTGAAATAACTTCTACTTCATGGTGTCCTGAGGAGGTGAAAATGAAATACTATGGATAAAGTGCTTAGCAGGGCACCTAGAAGACAGTAAGTAACAATAAATGAGAGCTGTGACAACCATGATGTGGAGACCATCAGAACTCACAAACCCAATGAACCTTTCCTTATGTCTCTATAATGAGCCCAGAGTAACACCTACTTTCTTTGCAAGATAGCAGTTATAGGAATCCTATGATCTAAGCAGTATTTCTTACAGGAAATAAGACATAAATATAAAGCACAAAGTCTTACCCCATGAAGTTAAAAACTCAGCAGCATATCGATAGAGACGGTTCATGATCTCAATCACAATGGCATAGATGATGCTGGGCACATACAGCAAGACACTGGTCCACTCGGACCCACTGTTCTCGTGTAGATCCAAGGCCCAGGCCTCCAGGTGGAAGTAAATCATCATGACATACAGAGAGAAATAGAGACAGAGGCACACAAACGGCAGAGAGACCAGGTAAATGCGCAACTGTCTCTTGTAGCTGGGGTAGAGAGGTTCCTCCTTGCCAGTGACGGGATTGATACCCAGGACCCCATGAAATCCCGGCCGGGGCTCCTCAAACTGTCTCTTCATGACCAGTGTCCCCCACCTGTAGGTCATACTGGCACAGCCACGCTTCCACACTTCCAGGATCACTGTGGACCAGATCAGGTTGAATGAGGCGAAGATCACGTACTTGTCATAGTCTTCCCACACAAACATGTAGTAAGGTAACCCAATGACCGCCATAGGGATTAAGGCAAAAGTGAAATATTCCAAAAATCCAAAGTAAAGAGCAATTGTTTCCCCGAAGTAGTCACGAATACCATCTATGATGACAGGAAAAAAGGACCTTAAGTACAGACCACCAAAGACTCTTTTTTTTTTATCATTTCAAGTAAGCTTATTCATTTTTTTAGTTGATGATCATTTAATACCCTTATGTCCCAATCAGTGTGTGACAGTAAATCTACCCTCCATGCAGTACAAAGACCCCACTTGTCTGTAAAGCAAGCCTGACACTTTCCCCAGCATAGGGCCCAAGCCACAGCTGCTGGGGCTACCCTGCCAGGCACCCTGGGTCTGTTTCCTCTTTACTTCCTCATTGGGTAGATGCCTTCTTCCCGAAGAAAAAACGCACCTTGGAGCTTGTCCCAAATCTCCAAGGTCCTAGTTTAAATTCAGCCATGGCCAATGAACCATTTTAATTTGGGGGTTTAATTTGTGCTCCTCACTTTTCTCCCACTTTAATATTATAGTTATAGATGTTCTTTTCAAAGAAGACTCCCCATCCATAGTATCCTGCTCCCTCTACTCAAAGACATAAATTTTCATCAGTGTGTCATGGCAAATTTTTCAGTACACTAGAGAAAAATTATTCAGAAGCACAAAACAATAGTCTACACGTTAACATCTAGAAGAGCCATGGAACACATTTATCTATACCTTCCTAAAAAGACTGGGCAGAAGAAGGGCCAAGCAACATTACTGTTAATATTCTGTGAACTTGACACAAGCTAACTCACTCCAAAGAGATCACGATCACTGCATTCTTTGCCAGCTGCATCTACATGGGTTGTAAAAGCATCCTGCGCTGGGACCAGGGTGGGAGGCAGTGGGCAGGGGAGGTACGGTAGTTGGAGTTATTATTTCTTGGTTAATTACATGCAGTTAAAACATTTTTATTTAAGATAATGTGTAAGGTCAGTTGATGGAGATGGGTTAGAGTAAACAAGGATAAGCAATTTTCTTCTGTCGTTAATTCTTCTAACTAACCCAGTAGCACGTTAAAACAGTGGGTATGACGAAGTCAGCCTGAAACTGAATCAGGTTAAAGGATATCCAAGCAACGAAGAAAAAGTGCTCATGGTTCAGGGCTCCAAGTCAGACTGCCTCCCTCTTTTGATCTCAAGGGGAAGTTCAAAATTTGCCTGTGCCCCAGCTACCATCACCAGCCCCAGCACTCCCAGAGGCCTCAAACCCACTACCATAACCATGCTCAACCCTCACCATCAACTCACTTCTCCCCTTCACTTTCTAAGAAGTAGCTACTGGATACTGTCACAAGTCCTAGAGGCAATATTTAAATTTTACTGCCACCTAAATGCCAAACAAAGTGAAAAAAATGTCATAAGTGGAATATAAAATGACCACTGTATTACCTGGAACTATCAAAAACAAAACTTTTCCTCTGAAAGAATATAAGAAAAAATTCAAAATGCAATTTCAAAATTTGATCTTAAAAACCATTTTTGTTCATTGCTACAATATTATAATAGTTGTTTTCAGACATGGAAATTAGAAAGAAATTATTTGAGAGGGATTGCTTTAAACAAAGTCAAAAGAGAAATGTCCTTTAAAGAAAAATTGATAGTAATGCTTATGGTGAAATCTACCAGTTAAATATAATCCTTATGCTTAAAGAACATAACTAAACCAAAAAACTTAAACATTCACATTGACATAAGTTTACACAAAATACTGTTCAACACTTGCCAAATAAATTAATGGTTATTCTTATAACTGTATTCAGAGAAAATGGATAGATCCAGTAATATACACTAAGATACTTATAAACTACCTCAAAAGATATTTAGGCCTGCTAGTCTGCCCCTAAGAAAGAGCACAGCTTGACCCACTCCAAATTATTAGCTCTAAAGAAATAGAAATTTTCAAATACAAAATATTCACAAACTAAATTCTTCTAAAATCTGTTCTACTCCTACTCTGACACATACTCATGAAGGCAACTCTGAATTTCCTGTGTTGGTGAAGTTTAGTGAAAGCCTGTAATTCAGCTCATCTAAAATGGTATTAGAAGAAAAATAAATAAATAAATAAATAGATCAGGTAACCCATCTTATCCCCCCTCCCCAATTTTTCCCACACCTAGCTGGTAAGCTCTGCCTAGCAGAGTATTAAATATCTACCCAAGAGGGATTAACACCACTGCTGAATCGTGACTTCTCATTAGCAGGTCTTCCTCTTGTCTAAGAGGACAGGTATTGACACATACCTATGGGCTGATACTTTAAAGTAAACCGAGTATACCAGCTATCCTCAAGCTTCTTCAGAGCTTCATTATCATGCAGCGGAAACACCTGAATCACGATGCCAGACGTGAGCAATCTTCTCACTGCAGAGGGAAAATGTGCCAAACTGCATAAAACGGAATTCAGATTGCTCACGACATGCTTTATCAAATGCTATAAAGACACTCGAGTAAGAGAGGAGTGCTACACAAAGATCAATGCTACACTGTCTACTCCAAAGGTGTATGTGCTTTAGATCTTCAGAATGTAAATATATTTACTATTTTCTTTGACAATGAAAGCAATAGAAGTTGATGCAAAATTTTAAACCATACAGAAATGTACATGTTAGAATTGGAGAGGCCCCAGTTATTCTTTCCCTCCCACAAAAAAACCCCACTGTAAATAGCAATTTAGTGTAAAATCGGACTTCAAAATATACATTCATAAATATATATTTTAAAAACAAAAATGGGATCATTCTATATACATTATTCTCTAATCATTTCTCACGTAGTTGTATATAATGAATATTTTTCAATGCCAATATAAATAGAACGTGAAATGTCCTTTTTAACAGTGTCATAATATTTCCTTGTATAAAGTGCTATAATTTAATCCTCTATTTAAAAAAATACTTGTTTCCTATTTTTTGCTATTATAAATAATGCTAAAATTCTTGTATGTATACCTTTTCCTACCTGTCTACTATTTCCTCTTTATATACACTTAGAAGTAGAATTGCCAGGTCCAAGAGCATGTCTTTTAAATTTGGACACATATTACAAAACTGGCCCTAGAAATCTGTTACCAATCTGTCCTCCCACTACACTGAAGAGAATGTTTAGTTCCTTTCATTCTTGTTGATACTGAATATTTTCAAAATCATTTTCATCTTTTCTAATCTGATAACAAAGGCTTACATTCACAAACAGCAAATATCAAAATCAAAGACTTCCTACTTTCAGCAGTCATTTGATTAGTATGACTTTAACACTCATGCACATATCTGAAACAGACAAACAAATTTAACTACAAACAATACCCCCTGGTAATAATAAACGAGAAAGGGACATTGTCTCATCCACAATTACTTAGAGTGACTCACTGGGTGGGAGGGTCTTCAGATCTTGAAGAGGAAGTGTGTTCAGTAGACATGGAGAACTCAAATGCAACGCCCTGTGCCCTATTTGGGGAGATGGAGTACCATCCACACGAGTTCCTAGTATAGTTTCTTACCAAAGAATATGGCTGCTTATGAGACTGAATTTGCATCAAGAAAGGATGCTTTGCTGTTTTCACCCCCTGATAAGCTTTGAGCCTTTAAGGTTTATCAGCTCATCTCTTCTAAGGGCCGCTGCCCTTATCTCCTTGTCACCAAAGACAGGTGATGAGTGTATCAGGCAACAGGCCCTTCACCGAGGATGGCAAATTAATATCTGCAGCATGAAAGAGAAACAGGACGCATGTTTCCAGGGTAGAAATACTACATATAACAAAGAGAGATGGTATTCTTAGGTCAGATGCCCTATCATAAAATCGTCAGAGTAATTTAAAAGTAAACCTAACTTCTTAGAAATGAAAAGACAATAATAAAGAGGAGATATCTGATACTAACAAGAGGAAAAAGTCTGGGTCTGAAGAAAAAGATTAATAGGTGGTTCTTCTGACAATTATATCTCATACCTAAGTTATACATAGGGAAAAAGTCTTAAAAAGCGAGGGTTGTGACGAAATCCTCCTTCTTAATGATTGAAAAAGGTATACACTCAAAATATCAGCAACTAGGCTAAAAAAGATATATGGCTTAAGTTATAATAGCCTCCAGTGCTGTCAAATCCATTTTTTCATATTTTTACTCTAAAGTGTTTCAGTGGATTTTTCTCCAGCTAATATAAGCAAAAGTCGATCACCCCCAACTGTTCTGATTCTTATCTTGTATTTCGGTATGCACAGCTGTACCTTATTCTTTCTTCTATTACTATCCTTTTCAATAACTATATCAAGTTTTTTAACTTTGAGCTGACTTACAGCATCTAAATTATTATTTTACTATTTCTAAAGTTCTTTTCTAAAAAATGGCTCCATTCTAATACAGAAGACTTTCCAGGCAGGCATAAAAACCAGCTTGTATACTCTAAAAATAGGACGGTGAACTGAGGGACTCAGAGAGACTATAAAGCCGCAGGTCCTAAATTACTGGGCTTCTCTTCCCCATCAATGCCGAAAGCATGGTTCTGTTTTCAGCTTCTAAAAATAGAGGGTTTTTTTTTTTTTTTAATCCTTCAAGTTTCTCATGTCAGCTCAGAATGTAATTAACATGAGCCTTACCTTCAAAGGAAAACATGATGCTGTGCAGGCCTATTTAAAGAAAGGAGCGACTTCAACCACGATTCCTTCCTTCAAGAATGCTGAATGATCTGTTGTCAAGCACTAGGGTTATTACTATTACAGCCATTTAACAATTAACTAAACAAACAAAATCTAATTTAAGGGAGGCTATAAGTAACCTGGCTTATAGTGAGACCCTCTAAATAAAATAGTGCAATAACAATACTAACACAGTGCTGCTTCTGTCTTTGGTTAATGTGACGTGTTTACTTCAAAAGTAAAAACAAATGTCTCTCTCACAACTCCTTATAGTATCTCTGCAACAGAGAGGAGCAGGTCCTGCTGTCTCCAATCCACAAAGGGGTGATGAGCACACAGAACACCAACAGGGAGCAAAGGCCAGCGCCGCCTTTGCACAATAGAGATAACGCTCCCTTTCCCACTGTAGCTGCTGCTGCAGCCCAGCCTCCTCCCAGGCCCCACCTGACTCTGGCACTCAGGTGTGAACAGAACACTTTGTCTTAATAATGAAAAAAACTGCTTCTCAGGGATACCTGTGTTCTCAAAATACATTTTTATATTCCTGTATTGTTTTCATCCCTGCTTAATATAAAAACTGCAAATATGTATGTGGCAAAACACAGTATGTGTATGTATACATGTATATATGCTGCTGTACCCAACAAGATAGATAGATATCAACAGCTTAATCTTATTATGTACATGCCTGCTACATGACATTTACTTGAAATCCACTCTATTATTTTTATAAGGTTGATTAACAATTTTAGAAGACAGATTGTATTTGACCACTCATCAATCCATTTGTACATAGAAGATATTCTGAGGTAGTTAACATAATGTCCTAAAAGGATAACAATATATATTAAAGACCTAATATGAGATGTGTGATATTCCATCAATCAAAACATGATAATCATCTGATAGACATTTTGAGACAGAGCTTTAACTTAAACTAAATAATATCCTTTAAGATACAGTTAATACATAAGAAATTCTTGGCTCCCTTAACTCCTCTTTCTAAAGAAAATCTTTCATTAGGTTATTTGCATGACTACTGACTATTAGGAGTCAGTAGGAGAAGGCAGAGTCTGAGGGTATAAAGAGATCTTAGCTCACACAGAAAACTAGAAATGGGATGGCCAAAAAGATGAACACTGATGGCTAAGACACATATAGCCAGTTTCTAGTTCTCCCATTGTTTGCTGTTTGATGGAATGAGGGAGAGCCCTAAAATGCGGAGCTCACAGCACCACCCAACTGCCTCAAGATCACATTTATAATGACACAAATTGCCATCTACTTAATGAAAGCTTTCTATCAAAACACAACATTATAGCAAACAAAATAATCATCATTGCATGTAAAATCAAATTAAACCTAAGACAACAGACAATGTTTCTCATGAAAGCCCAGCCAGCTCTCACAGTTGATAGGGAGCACACTGAGCAGATTACAGTCTCTCCTCCAATCAGCTTCAGAGAAGAGGCTGCTCCAGGGAGGGTTCCCACAAAACGTAAAAGCCTGTCCACTTACTTCTGTGGGTTAACTTCATGAAAATCTAGGATTTTAAGTTATTCTAAGTTTTATTAGTTCTAAAATTTGCACTCTGAAAATAGTTCACAGTTTATAACTATGCATATACCATTTTGTCTTCAACCAAATATGATATAAACACGGCATTTTAGGGATATTTTCAAAGACATAAAGGAAGAGAATAATGCAGAATTTTAAAATCCATCCTTGACAACGTAACTATGGTTCCTATCTCAGATGGTATTAAAGAATTTCAACTGACCATGATTGAGATGATTTTATTGTTTTTATATTTATTACAAAAAAAGAGAGAGGGAGGAAGGGAGGATCCTTGTTTACAAAAGCCTCATCCTGCCAGCAGGAAAGTTATTTCTATTATGGCTTCAGGATACCAGACTGGCTACCTACACACCCAAGAGAAATCTACTTACATATTTCCTTCAAGGTTTTCATTCAGTTGAAAATTTCTCTCTTTGAAGCAACTGGGCGCATTTGGAAAACTGCTGCTCCAGAGTTTCATCTGACGAAAGGACACACTCACTCTTTGTCCCAACCACACCAAAGAGGATGTACCTGTGTTGAAACTAACAGGTGGAAGCAGTGATTTCCACACAATGCTCTGATTAACATGGATGAACAGGAAGAAAAGGGATGCTTACATTAACAACCAGGACAGTGCCTCAGCCTGCTTTGCATTTTATTTGATGTATTTCCCAGCTGTGTCTGAAAACATGCCTTCCCACTAAGAGATTAAGAAAGATTTAAAATTTTGGAATGGTAGCAAACTGCTTAAATACATTATGTGGAACTCCTGGTAACAAAAAATGGCAAGAAGACACCTCTGCCCTGGTCCTGTTCATGACATCAAATAAAAAACAACAAAGGAAACAAGAAACATAAAAAGAAGCCCCTATCTTTGACAAAAGTAAGAAAAAACAAACTATAAACCCAAATCACAAACTATGAAAAGAGGTCTTAAAAAATCAGCCCAGGCTAAGGTAAAAGTACCCATTCCTCTGCAGACCTGGACCAAGCAGGCAGAGGGCAGGGTTCCCCTGGACAGTGAGGGGTGGGAAACCACTGTCCCCTTGCCCAGAATGCAAGAAAAAGAGGATGCAAGGCAGACTCCTGAAGCATGTCTGCTCCCTGCCTGGCACCACAGCCAGACAAGAGAGGAGGCTGAAGTGGGCAAAGTGCAAGTCTGCCATCTTGGAAGAAAGAGCTGCCTGCTAGAACCCAATGATGGAGGGCAAGTAGTTCTGGAACTGTGGGTCTTGCCCAAAGACAGACCTAAAGGCCAAACCCAGCAAAAACTCCTGCAGGAACAGGGAACCAAGGAGGCTCTCTGCAGGGCCTAAGATGACTCAAGGAGAGGACACTGCCAGGCAAAATCCAAGTTGCTGGCTACCACAGTTCCCTACTGGAGGCCTCCAACATCCCATCTCTCCAACACACACACTTCCTTCCAAAAATAGCCACTCTGGGAAAAATAGGGGCTCATTAAAAAATAAGTAGACAGTGATGTCAGCAACATGGTGGAGTGAACTGTTCCCTTAGTCTCTCCTCCCGAATATAGAACAAAAAGGACATTCATTAACCAACAGAGGACATCCACACAACACAATAGATGTCTGAGAGATCCATACAGCCATACATCTGAAGATGGGAGTACTGGATCCCCTGGGAAGCAGTGGAAGGAGGTAAGTGGATCTCCTCTTCCTCCCCAGGGGCAGCGATCTAGGGCACAGGACCTCACACAGCAGCTGGCACGCAACTCTGAGAGAATATGGGTAAAAGGCAGCTGTCTGCAGGAATGCTTTTGCTCTTGGAGTTGCTTCCCAGCCCACAGGAATGCTCCACACTGCAGAAGCGCCCACACCAAGCCAAGCAGCCCAAGTGGGCTGTCAGTGAGTGCAGAGCAGGAGCACAGGCCGGAAAGAAAGTGCCCCTCCCCCCAAATCCCATCTGGTGCATCAGCTTGGCTGGTCAGCCAGAGCAGGGGATTGCCACCAGAGTACCTGCTCCTGCATGTGTGAAGCAGCAGCACCCAGTGGGCAAATGCAGACAGCCCTATCAGCACAACTTCCAATGGATGAGCAGAACTGCCAGTGGAGGCAGCAGGCTCAGAAAACACAGTTCCTGCCCCCCCGAGTGGTGGCAGTTAGAATCTGCGAGCATATACTACCATGATGCACAAGCAAAGGTCCACCCCGTCAAACAGCATGAAGAAATATATTAACACTCCCAACCAGAAGGAAAATGACAAGTGTCCAGAAACCAATCCTGAAGTCACAGAAATTTACAATCTAAATTACAGAGAATTCAAAACAGTTATCATAAAGAAACTCAACAAGGTACAAGAAAACTCAGAAAGACAGTTCAATGAACTCAGGAATAAAATTAATGAGCAGAGGAAATTCTTCACAAAAGAGATTGAAATGCTAAAAAAAAAGCAAACAAATGCTGGACATGAAGAACACAACGAATGAAATAAAAAACAACCTAGAATCCTTAAAAAAACAGAGGTGACATTATGGAGGACAGAATTAGTAATTTAGAGGACTGAAATACAGAAATACTTCAGGTGGAAGAGGAGAGAGAACTAAGACTAAAAAGAAATTAAGAAATTCTCCAAAAAATATCCAACTCAATTATAAGGATTATAGATATTCCAGATGGAGAAGAGAGGGAGAAAGGACCAGAGAGCTTGTTCAAAGAAATAATAGCTGAGAACTTCCCAAACCTGGAGAAGGAGCTGGAATTACATGTAAATGAAGTCAATAGAACTCCTAATTACATCAATGGAAAAGGATCTTCTCCAAGACATCTACTAATAAAATTGTCAAAAGGCAATGACAAAGAAAATATATTATGGGCAGCAAGGCAGAAGAAAATAACCTACAAAGGAACACCTATCAGGATTCCAGCAGATGTCTCAGCAGAAACCTTACAGGCTAGGCGAGAGTGGAATGATATATTCAAAATACTGAAAGACAAAAACTTTACAGCCCAGAATACTCTACTCAGTAAAACTATCCCTCAGATATGATGAAGAAATAAGAATCTTCCCAGATAAACAAAAGCTGAGTGAGTTCATCTCCACAAGACCGCCCCTACAAGAAATGATCAAGAAGGCCCTCATACCTGAAAAAAATAGAAAAGGTTTACAAAGCCTTGAGCAAGGATATAAATACACAGACAAAATCAGAAAACTGCAGCTCTCTATCAGAACAGGTTAGCAAACACTTAATTATAACATTAAATATAAAAGGAAGGAAAGCATCAAAAATAACTGTAATCACTTTGTTTTAATCACAAACTCGTAACACAAAATGGAATGAGTTGTGACAACAATAACTTAGATGGATAAGAGGACAGGGATGGAACCTGCTTAGGCCAAGAAGATAAGAGGCTATCAGACAATGGACTATCTCATCTATGAGATCTTTTATACAAACCTCATGGTAACCAGCAAATAAAAAAATCAGAACTGAGACACATATGATAAATAAAGAGAAAACCATCACAGAAAATCACCAAACTGAAATGGCACTCAGAAACACATGGGATGAGAAACAAGGGAAATACAGAACAACCAGTAAGCAAGAGATAAAATGGTAGTATTAAGCCCTCATATATCACTAATGACTCTAAATGTAAATGGACTGAATTCTCCAATCAAAAGACACAGAGTGGCGGAACAGATTAAAAAACAAGACCCAAAAATACGCTGCCTCCAGGAAACATATCTCAGCTCGAAAGTCAAACACAGGCTCAAAGTGAAGAGATGGAGGATGATATCCCAAGCAAATGGCAAACAAAAGAAAGCAAGCGTTGCCATACTTACATCAGACAAAGCAGACTTCAAGATAAAAAAGACAATGAGGGACAGTATATAATGATAAAAAGGTTTTCCACCAAAAAGACATAACACTTATGAATATATATGCACCTAACACAGGAGTGCCGAAGTACATAAAGCAACTATTAACAGACATAAGGGAGAAATTAACAGCAAAACAATAATAGTGGGGGATTTTAACACCCCACTTTCATCAGTAGATAGATCATCCAGACAGAAAGTCAACAAGGAAATAGTGGAATTAAATGAAAAACCAGACCAGATGGACTGAACTGAGATACAGAGAACACTCCATCCAAAAACAGCAGAATACACATTCTTCTCAAGTGCACATGGAACATTCTCAAAGACAGACCATATGTTGGGAAACAAGGCAAGCCTCAATAAGTTTAAGAAGATTGAAATCATATCAAGCAACTTTTCTGACCATAATGCTATGAAACTAGAAATCAACTACAAGAAAAAAGCTGAGAAAGTGACAAATACATGGAGAATAAACAACAAGCTACTGAACAACCATTGGATCAATGAAAAAAATCAAAGGAGAAATCAAAAAGTATCTGGAGACAAATGAAAATGGAAACACATCATACCAACTCTTATGGGATGCAGCAAAAGCAGTTTTAAGAGGGAAATTCATAGCAAAACAGGCCCACCTCAACTAACAAGAAAAATCTCCAGTAAGTAATCTTAAACTACACCAAACAGAACTAGAAAAAGAACAAAGCCCAAAGTCAACAGAAGGAGGGAAATAATAAAAACTAGAGCAGAAATAAATGAAACCAAAAAATCAGTAGAAAGGATCAGTGAAACTAAGAGCTGGTTCTTTGAGAAGATAAAAAAAATTGACAAACCCTTAGCCAGACTCACTAAGAAAAAAAGAGAGAAGGCACAAATAAATAAAATTAGAAATGAAAGAAGAGAAACTACAACAGATACCACAGAAATACAAAGGATTATAAGAGAATACTATGCCAACATATTGGACAATCTAGAAGAAACGGATAAATTCTTAGACTCATACAACACCCCCCCAAAACTGAATCAAGAAGAAATAGAGAATCTCAATAGACCAATTACAAGTAAACAGTAATCAAAAGCCTCCCAAAAAATAAAAGCCCAGGACCAGATGGCTTCTCTGGAGAATTCTACCAAACATTCAAAGGAGATTTAATACTGATCCTTCTCAAACTATTCCAAAGAATTAAAGAAGTCAGAACACTTCTTAACTCATTCTATGAGGCCAAGATCACCCTGATCCCAAAGCCAGACAATGACAACCCAAAGAAGGAAAATTACAGGCCAATATCGCTGATGAACATAGATGCAGAAATCCTCAACAAAATATTGGCAACCGAATACAGCAATACATTAAAAGGATCACACACCATGATCAAGTGGGATTTATACCAGGGACACGGGGATGGTTCAACATCCACAAATCAATCAGCGTGATACACCACATTAACATAATGAAGAATGAAAACCACATGATCATCTCAATCGATGCAGAGAAGGCATTCAACAAGATCCAACATTGATTTATGATAAAAACTCTCAATAAAATGGGTATAGAAGGAAAGTACCTCATAATAATGGCCATATATGACAAACCCACAGGCAACATCATATTCAATGGGGAAAAACTGAAAGGCATACCTCTGAGAACAGGAACAAGACAAGGGTGCCCACTCTCGCCACTCTTATTCAACATAATGCTGGAGGTTTGGGCCAGAGAAATTAGGCAAGAAAAAGAAATAAAAGGTATCCAAATTAGTAAGGAAGAAGTGAAAATCTCACTGTTGGCAGATGACGTGATTCAATATATAGAAAACCCTAAAGAATCCATCAGAAAATTATTAGAAATAAGCAACAACTACAGCAAAGTTGCAGGGTACAAAATCAACCTAAAAAATCAGTTGCATTTCTATACTCTAATAACGAACTAACAGAAAGAGAACTCAAGAATACAATCCCATTTACAATCCCAACAAAAAGAATAAAATATCTAGGAATAAATTTAATCAAGGAGGTGAAAGACCTATACAATGAAAACTATAAGACATTATTGAAAGAAATCGATGATGACATAAAGAAATGCAAAAATATTCCATGCACATGGGTTGGAAGAATAAACATAGTTAAAATGTCCATACTACCTAAAGCAACCCTCGGAATCAATGCAATCCCAATCAGAATCCCAATGACATTATTCATGGAAACAGAACAAAGGATCATAAAATTCATATGGGGTAACAAAGGAACCCAAAGAGCTAAAGCAATCTGAGAAAAAAAGAACAAAGCTGGAGGCATTATAAATACCTGAATTCAAAATATTCTACAAAGCTATGGTAATCAAAACAGCATGGTACTGGTACAAAAACAGTCACACAGATCAATGGAACAGAATTAAAAGCCCAGAAATAAAACCACACATCTATGGACAGCTAATCTTCAACAAAGGAGCTAAGAAGATATAATGGACAAAGGAAAGTCTCTTCAATAAATGGTGCTGGGAAAACTGGACAGCAACATGCGAAAGAATGAAAGTAGACCATTATCTTATGCTACACACAAAAATTAACTCAAAATGGATTAAAGACTTGAATGCAAGACCTGAAACCATAAAACACCTAGAAGAAAATATAGGCAGCTTTGACATTGGTCTTAGCAGCACCTTTTTGAATACCATGTCTACTCAGGCATGGGAAACAAGAGAAAAAGTAAACAAATGGGACTATATCAGACTAAAGAGCTTCTGCAAGGCAAAGGAAACCAGGAACAAAATGAAAAGACAACCCACCAACTGGGAGAAAACATTTGCAAATCATATATCCAACAAGGTGTTAATCTCTGAAATATATAAGGAACTCATACATCTCAACAAAAAAAAAACAACCCGAACAAAAAATGGGCAGAGGATATGAACAGATATTTTTCCAAAGAAGATATACAGATGGCCAACAGGCACATGAAAGATGTTCAATATCACTAATCATCAGGGAAATGCAAATCAAAACTACAATGAGATATCACCTTACACCTGTTAGAATGGCTATAATTACCAAGACAAAAAACAACAAATGTTGGAGAGGATGTGGAGAAAAAGGAACCCTCATACACTGCTGGTGGGAATGCAAACTGGTGCAGCCGCTATGGAAAACAGTATGGAGATTTCTCAAAAAATTAAAAATAGAAATACCATACAACCCAGCAATCTTACCACTAGGTATTTAGCCAAAGAACTTGAAATCAGCAATTCAAAGAGACTTACGCACCCCTATGTTCACTGCAGTATTATTCACAGTATCCAAGACATGGAAGCAACCCAAATGCCCATCAAGTGATGAATGGATAAAGAAGATGTGGTATATATATACAATGGAATACTACTCAGCCATACAAAAGACAAAATCATCCCATTTGCAACAACATGGATGTACCTGGAGGGTATTATGTTAAGCAAAACAAGCCAGAGAGAGAAAGACAAACACCACATGATTTCACTCATATGTGGAAGATAAAGACATGGACAAAGAGAACAGACTAGTGGTTATCAGAGGAGAAAGGGACTGGGGGGTGGGCAAAAGGGTTAAAGTGGCACATATATATGGTAAATGATAAATAATAATGTACACCTGAAACTTCACAATATTATAAACTATTATGACCTCAATAAAATTTTTAAAAAGTAATAAGTACAAAGAAATTGGCATAGAATTATGCAAAAATGCTACAATGGGGGAAAAAAACCATAAACAAAAGGCAGAGAAGAAACATAGCAGAAAATTACAGCATCAAGCAATGAAAAACTATGGAATTCTTCATGAAATTAAAGTAAGCCACATCTCTGAAATTAAAACTCAAAGAAGAGCTATGAGAACTGAAGGTGCAAGTTCAGAAAAGTAATGTAAGAGAAAAATAAAACTATTATAGATAGAAAGTCATAATAAAAGCTACCAAAAAAGGAAAGACTGAAAGCATAGTCAGGAAAATGGTAGACAAGCCTAACAAAACTATGTGAAAACTTAAAACTATTTCTGAGAATATGTAAGAGCCCACATATATATATAATTGGCATACCTAAAGATGAGAACAGAGCAAATACAATCAAATAACTGTTAACAGGTAACTGAAGAAAGTTTTTCTGAAATCATGGTTATCTTGAATCTATATATTGAAAGAACATATGTCCAACAAAAAACTGCTACAAAATAACCAATATCAAGACATAAACAGATAAATGGGAATGTAGACAAACAAGAAGAATGAATACCTACATTCAAATTTCCTGACACTTCCTAAAAGCCATACAGATCAACAAGGAGAGCAAGTAAAAACATCCATAACATATGTCTACAGCATAACTCATAGACATGGGAAACTAAAATTCCAGTTTACATCTAAGTCAGACAATAAAGAACCAAGAACACATTCCTCTCAGGTGCACATGGGACATTTTCCAGGATGGATCATATGTTAGGACACAAGTTAAGTCTCACAGATTTTAAAAGATATATATCATAAAAAGTATCCTCTGACCACAATGGAATGAAGTTAAAAATTGATAACAGAAGGACAACTGGAAAATTCACAAATATGTGGAAATTAACAACACAATCTTAAACAACCAATGGATCAAAAAAGAAATTGCACGGGAAATTAGAAAATACTTAGAGATGAATGAAAACAAAAACACAACATACCAAAACTTATGGGAGACAGAGAAAACAGTGCTATGTGGGAAATTCTTAGCTATAAATGCTTATATTAAAAAACAAGAAAGACCTCAAATGAACAACCTAACTTTACAGTTAAGGAACTAGAAAAAGAAGAACAAACTAAATCCAAAGCTAGCAGAAGGAAGGAAATAATAAAAATTAGAGAAGAGATAAAATAGAGAATAGAAAGACAATAGAGAAAATTAAAGAAACCAAAAGTTAGTTCTTTGAAAAGATCAACAAAATTAACAAATCTTTAGATGGATGAACTAAGAAGAAAAGAGAGAAGATTTAAATTACTAAGATCAGAAATGGAAATGGGGACATTACCACCAATTCTGCAGAAATAAAAAGGATTATAAAAGCATGCTATAAATAATTGTATGCCAATAAATTGGATAACCTAGATGAAATGGACAAATTCCTAACACAAAACCTACAAGATTAAGTCAAGAAGAAATAGAAAATCTGAATAGACCTATAATTAGTAAAGAGATTGAATCAGTAACCAAAAATCTGCTGACAAAGAAAAACCCTGGACCTGATGCTTTCACTGGTGAATTTTAACAAATATTTAAAGAACTAACACCAATCCTTATCAAACTTTTCCCAAAAATTGAAGAGAAAGGAACACTTAACTCATTCTATGAGGCCAGCATACCCTGATACAAAGCCAGACAAAAATACTATGAGGAAACTACAGACCAAATCCCTTACGAACACTGATGCAAAAACACTCAGCAAAATACTAGAAAACTGAATTTAGTAACACAGTAAAAGAATCACACCACTATGACAAGCGGGGTTTACTCCTAGAATGCAAGGATAGTTCAACATATGAACATCCATCTATGCACAGGAATACCTGATTTTATTGTGCTTCCCTTTATTGTGTTTTGCAGATTTGTGTTTTTTACAAGACCTTCCACCGGTGAAAAGATTACAACTCACTGCAGGCTCAGAAAATGGTTAGCATTTTTTAGCAGTGAAGTATCTTTTAATTAAAGTATGTACATTGTTTTTTTAGTCCTAATGCTATTGCACACTTAATAGACTACAGCATAGTGTAAACATAAGTTTTATATGCACTGGGAAACCAAAAATTTTGTGTTACTCGCTTTTTGCAATATTCACTTTATTGCGGTAGTCTGGAACTGAAACTGCAATATCTCCAAGGTATGCCTATAATACACCATACGAACAGAATGAAGGAAAAAAAAATACATGATTATCTCAACTGATGCAGAAAAAGCATTTGACAAAATTCAACACTCCTTCATGATAAAAACACTCAACGAACTAGGAATAATAGGAAACTACCTCTACATAATAAAATCCATCTATGAAAAGCCCCCAGCGAATATCATACTGAATGGTGAAAGAATGAAACCTTTTCCTCTAAGATCAGTAATAAGACAAATATGCCCACTTTCACCACTTCTATTCAACATAGTACTGGAAGTTCTAGCCCAAGCAACTAGACAAGAAAAAGAAATAAAAGGCATCCAAATTGGAGAGGAAGAAGTAAAATTATCTCTGTTCACAGATAATATCTTATACATAGAAAACTCTCAGTTTTCCACAAAAATACTGTCAGAGATAATAAATGAATTGTAAAGTAGCAGGATATAGAGTCAAAATACAAAAATCAGTTGCATTTATATACACTAACAATGAACTATCTGAAAAGGTAATTATGAAAACAATTCCATTTACAGCATCATAAAGAATAAAATACTTAGAAATTAACTAGGGGAGTAAAAGACTTGTATAAAGAAAATTACAAAGCATTGCTAAAAGAAATTAAAGACAACATACATAAAACACATCCCATGTTCATGGAACTTAATATTGTTAAGATGTCAATACTACCCAAAGCAATCTACAGATTCAATGCAATCCCTATCAAAATCCCAAGAACGTCTTTTGCAGAAATAGAAAAACAATCCTAAAACTCATACGTAATTTCATGGAACTTCAAATAGCCAAAATAATCTTGAAAAACAAGAACAAAACTTTCCCATTTCAAAACTTCCCACAAAACCATGGTAATCAAAACAGTGTGGTACTGGCATACAGACAGACATATAGGCCAATGGAACAGAATAGAGAACCCAGAAACAAACCCTCACATATATTACCAAGTGATTTTTGACAAGGGTACCAAGGCCATTCAATGGGGAAAAAACAAATCTTTTCAACAAATTGTGCTGGGAAAACTGGATGTCCACATGCAAAAGAATAAAGTTGGATCCTTATCTAACACCATATACAAAAAGTAACTCAAAATGGATTAAAGACCTAAACATGACCTGAAACTATAAAAGTCCTAGAAGAAAACATAGAGGAAAAATTTCATGACATTGGATTTGGCAATGATTTCTTGGATATGACACCAAAGGCACAGGCAGTAAAAGAAAAAATAGATAGGTTGGACCTCATGAAAATTTAAAAAATTTGTGCATTAAAAGACAGTATCAACAAAGTAAAAAGGCACCCACAGAATAAGAGAAAATATTTGCAAATCATATATGTGATGAATTAATATCCAGAATTCATAAACAATAAAACTTAGCAACTAAAAAAACCAAACAACCCAATTCAAAAATGGGCAAAGAACTTAAACACTTCTCCAAAGATATACAAATGGCCAATAAGCATATGAAAAGATGCTCAACACCACTGATCATTAGGGAAATGCAAATCAAAACCACAATAAGATACCACCTCATATTCATTAGGAGGGCTACTATCAAAAAATCAGAAAATAACAAGTGTTGGTGAGGATGTGGAGAAACTGGAATGCCTGTGCACTGTTGGTGGGAATGTAAAATGGTACAGTCACTGTGGAAAACAGTATGGAGGTTCCTCAAAAAATTAAAAATAGAATTACCATATGACCTAGCAATTCCATTTCTGAGTATATACCCAAATGAATTGAAAGCTCGGTCTCAAAGACCAGAGGTATATTTGTATACTCATGTTCATAGCAGCATTATTCACAATAGCCAAAAGACTGAGGCAACCAAATGTCCATTGATGGATGAATGAATAAGCAAAATGTGGTATATGCATACAATGGAGTATTATTCAGCCTTAAAAAGGAAGGAAATTCCAACATATGCTACAACATAGAAGAACCTTGAGGACATTATGCTAAGTGAAATAAGCCTGTCACAAAGAGAGAAACACTGCATGGTTCCACTTATTTGATATACTTAGAGTAGTCAAAATAATAAAGACAGAAAGTAGAATGGTGGTTGCCAGGGGCCAGGGGAAGGGGAAGTTATTGTTTAACAGGAACAGGGTTTCAGTTTTACAAAATGAAAGGAGCTATGGAGACGGATGGCAGTGATGGTTGCACAACATTATGAATGTACTTAATACCCCCGAACTGTATACATAAAAAATCTTCAAGATGGTAAATTTTATGCTATGTATACTTTATCACAATAGAAAAGACAGAGAGAGAAACTTAAGAGATAAAATAACCAAACAAAAATGGGTTATCTTTGACTGGATCTTGGTTTGAGCAAATCAGCTCTAAAATATATTTGGTGACAAGTGGGAAAATTTGAATATGGACTGGTTCTTGGGCATCTGTCCTCCTGAGTGAAGACTGGAAGGTAGTATTACACTGACCATTAAAAGGAAACCAGACTAGGAGACACAGAAGCTTATATGTTTAAAGTGCATCTGAGGCAGCAAAAATGTTCTGAGGCCTTGCCACGACCTGGGTTTGATACAAACTTTGAATTATACATTGGAGTAAATACTTTCATTCTGCAAACAAGTAATCTCATTGAAATGGAATTACACAAAATCAAAAAGTTGCAAAGCGCTAATTTGCATTCAGGTATTATGTCACTTTGTCAATCTTCTTAAGCCTTTCTATGTTTGCATGTGTTCATACTCAGCGAGATGAGAGATGGGAAGAATGCTCCAGGAAAAGACCATGTCTCCCATTTTTGTTCCTCCACAGGTTTTCATTATAGTACAATGTTTGGGCATAAAGTAAACTTGTTAATTTTAAATTAGTAATACGTATGTGTGTTCACACTAAATTTTAAGCTAACTGAATGCTGTGAGACCTTGATAAATAAGAAGTAGTGAACCATACATACAGTGAACAAATATATAGATCTAAAGGTGCAATATAATGAAGCTCTAAAGGCAAAAGATATGTTCCTAAAAAAATAAGTTACTGTAAAGTTGTGTATGTTTTTCAGTAAGAAAAAAAATAAAGCCTCTGTAATTTATTTATGTCTACTAAGAAAAAGTAATTGCATTAGAATGTGTATTCATGAAGCTGGTTGATATAATGACTTACATAATGATTTTCCTGGATACAGCTTTGCCTGGGGGTAACCAGGGATCATTTTTTCATCTCTGGCTCTGAGATTTTCAAGTTCATGTTTGATAATGAATTGACATTCTGCCATTGTGAGGAAATCATCATTGTCATCTAAAATAAAACAAAAATTTCCAGTTATTTTCTCAGTAATAGCTAAAATAAAACTATTAATATTCAAATAACCTGAGATTATAAAAATAATGATGTAAACAATAAATAATTAACATAAGGAGTAAGCAAAGTATACAACTGGTAAATTAAACAGAACATAAAGCTCCCTAGATATTTTATAAGAATAAAAATATTCTGTTACACCTTCATATAATACAATTCTTCAGGCATTGTACTAGTTATTATATAATGTGGTACAAACATCCAAATAGCAGACACTTATTTGATCTCATTTAATACCAATGGGCAGAAGGCAATATGTTCTCTAATTCTAACAATATTTTTAACTAGGGATGGAATTGAAGTTTCCCCATGTGGCAAATTCTCCTCCTTCAAACTCTCAAGCCCAGGCCATTCCCTGCTGGAGTTGAACATCCCTCTCATAAATGAGGGATAAGAAGTCTGAGAAGAAAATAGGGTTGTGTGCTTTTGTTTTGTTTTGTGAGAAAGATGAGCCCTGAGCTAAAATCTGTGCTGGTCCCACTACCGGGCTGGCCCCAGTAGTGTTTTTTTTTTTGACAGGTGAATCCTTTTAAACAAGGTGACTTTCACCTTGATCATCTATTCTCTAAGATATAAAAATCCAGAGTGAGCAAATCTGAAGAAGTCTCATCACATCTTCTAACTCTGAAAGCCCAGGAAGGAACCAGTTTGATTCTGAAGCCAAACTCCCACTCTGATATCATAGCCACCCTGGCTTTCTCAGTTCTTTCTAGAAACTGTTCTCTTCTGGAACCTCCTTGGGGTTACCCTACCAGGAAATGGGGATTCTGGGATACTGAACTACTACTGTATTTCTTATTATAAGATTTTCTATATTAAGCCAGTGAACACTCACCATTCTAAGAATAAGAATAGAATAAAACAAATAAATTATATGTGTCATCCTAATTTATGTTCATCTATTCCAGGAGTGGCAAAGTGAGGCCCACGGGCCAGATCTGGCCCACCACCTGGTTTTATAAGTAAAATGTTAGTGGAACACAGCTTCACCCATTCATTTCTTATGGACTAAGGCTGCCTTTGCTCTACAATGGCAGTGTTGAATAACTGTGAGAGATGGTGTGGCCCACACAGCCTAAAATATTTACTATCTGGCTCTTTACTGAAAAAGTTTGCTGACCCCCAATCTATTCATCAAACGCTTCTTTTTGATAAACTGATTCTGGGAGAAACAATCTTGGGACTCACCATCAAAGCCTTTGAAGTTGTGCCGGGTTCCGTAGGTGAAGGCTCTCATCGTGTTATCGTTGCACTCCTTCACCAATCCCACTGCTTCTGCCCCCAGTAACAGTCTAATTTTGGAGGCACCAACAAGATATAGGTTCTGGTTTTCTCGTGTTTCTTTCTCATATTTATTTAACAACGGTCTAAACAACAGCTGGGCACCTTTAAAAACAAAAGATAAGCACAATCTTAGAAAGAGACAAACATAGAAGTTTCAAAAATAACCTTCTAAATAAATATTAGTTTCTATCTTGGTAGAAGGAAAATAAATTATATTAACAATTTAAATCCATCTTCCAAATAAATAAGAAATATACGTAAGTTGAGGATGGCAGTTCTTTATAGCTTTTTGAAATAAATGCCAAAACTGAAAAATGCGACAGGCGGCTTGCCACTTACTCAAATTAGAAGCAGATACGAGACAAGAATCCAATATTTACTAGCTCTAGGAATAAAACTGCACTAAGCAAAAATATGCAGCAAAAGGATATAGTTTCTTAATATAAAAATAACAGACTGAAAATTAATTTGAAATATCCCAGTAAAAATACCACAAATGTAACACAACACATTGGACTGTAACTATATGACTTTTCCCATAAATGTCTACATTCAATTAGGTTTAATGATATTCTTTCCAAATAGGTTCCCAAAATCTTAAGAGTAGACATTGTTGGGGATTAAGGATACAAATTTCCAGTTACAAAATAAATAACTAGAAGTCATGGAGATGTAACTTACAGCAGAGGGAATATAGTTAATAATATCGTAATAACTTTGTATGGTGACAGATGGTAACTAGACTTATCATGGTGATCACTTTGTAATGTATATAAATACCAAATCACTATGATGTACACCTGAAACTAACAGGATAGTTTATGTTAATTATTCTTCAACAAAAGAAGAGTAGATGTTGTAATTTGATAGTCTATATGTAATATTATTTAAAAGATTATGGAGAAAGGATTTTTTTCTAATTTTTTATTTCTATCTCATCAGACTTTTTAAGGTAATTTCTTTACTATTTACCCTCTAGAGAGGGTTCACAAAAATTATGACAATATTAATTAGATGGTAACAGGATAATGATCAGAATTTACATTTCACTGATCAAATGGATTAATATATTAAGATTAATGTATTATGGCACTATTATTTAGGTAATTTACAATAGAGGTGTTAAAGACTTTAATAAAAAAAGTGAAAGATATATTCAATTTACAGTCAGGTGCTGAATGACAACATTTCGGTTAACGATGGACCACATATATGACAGTGGTCCCATAAGATTAGTACCAGATAGCCTAGGTGTGTAGTAGGCTATACCACCTAGGTTTGTGTAAGTACACTCTGATGTTCTCAACAATGACAAAACCGCCTAACGACGCATTTCTCAGAAGATATCCCCAGCACAAAGTGATGCATGACTGTACAGAAAATACAAACGGCTCTTAAATATAAAATCCTTAACTTCATTCATATTAAGACAAATGCAAAAATGACACCAATAGGCTATTTTTCACTTCTCACACTGCAAAGATCAAAAGTTTGATAACAAATGAGTTGGTGGGTATGGTAGTCATAGAAGTACCCCAGTCCACCCAGATCTCCCTTCAAAAGAATCTAATTTGAGGAGCAGAGTTGACTGACAGCCTCTTGCTGCCCACCTTTGAATACAGCACCTTCACACCTAGACCATGCACCCCAAGCTGCTCCCAGCCATTGGCTGAGCATGCAGGGGACAGTGGAATAAGGCCATTCCTGCTCAACACAGGTTTCCTTTAAAGGGCAATGTTGGGCCTGGCTGATACTTTCTCAGAACTGTGCCATAGTCTGAGGCTCTTCCAATTCAAGCCTCCTTCCTTCCCCCTTTCCTATCACAAGTGTCAGACCTAAACCAAAGTCTGAAGGCTATGTCTACTTCTGCTTCCTTCCTACAAATGTTTCCCTCAGTTAACCTCTTATGCATCAAATCCCATCTTGGCATCTCTTGCTTGGAAGACCCAAACTGACACAGTGAGGGTGTGGGGAAAGGCACTCACACACATTTCTAGGGGAGTATAAATTGGTATAACCTTCACAGAGAACCACTTGTCAATATCTTGTTTTGAAAAAGAGCAGTCCCCATCTCCCTTCCCCAGAGGCAACGACTTTGAAATTGTTCAGGAATAACAATTTTCTCTTATTTGTTGTCACGTCACCAAACAATATGCATATAGAGATATTTCTTGACTTTTCAGTTTTAAGCCTTGGCAAATGAGGATTTACCTCTCTTTTCTGCCCATCTTCACCATTTCCATCCACCATTCCCATCACCGCATTCTCACAATATAGTTATATCACCCTTTTCATTATTATGACATGTTATTTATACTTGAGCCTTGATTTTCCTTTCCCACAACTTGCCTCTTCCCCAAAAATTGTTAACTGTCTTATTTTATCATTTGCTTAGTTTATTATGTATTTATCAATAATTCAATTCCCCAAGCTTTCTGACAACTGTTTAAGTCTTCCCTCAACACACTGACATGACAGATACCCTATCAACATCATCTTCTTAGTGAAATCTCTCTTCACTCTGTCATCACACCTTATTGGCAGCTGGACGGGTTCAGAATTCTAGATTGAAACCATTTTCCTTCAGAAATGAAGATATTACACCACTGCCTCCTAGCTTCCAAGGTTTCTGTTAAGAAGTCTGATCCTTTATATTTGACCTACTTTCTTTTTTCTGGAAGCGCAGTATCTTCTCATCCCCAGAGTTCTGAAACTTTCCAATGATATGCCATTTTGATCCACAGTGCTGGGCACTGATTGGTCCCTTTCAATCCGGAAAAGCATGGCATCAGCTTTGAGTTTTTCTTGGATGATTTCTTCCTCTCCTTTTTCTCTGTTTCCTTTCTAGAACTCCTTTTATTCAGATGTGTACCTTCTGGACTAGTCCTCTATTTTCCTTATTTTTTTCTCTCATATTTTCCAATTCTTTACCTTTTTGCTTTACTTTCTGGGAGGTTTTTGTCAAAATTTTCTTCAAACCCTTTTACTGAGTTTTTAAATGTTGCTTTCATATTTTCACTTTATACAAGCTTTTTTTCCTAAATGATTATTTTATAATATCTTACTCTTGATGTACAAATGTTCTATCTTCTCACAACTCTGAGAAGTGAGTTTTAATTCTCTTTTGGTTTTCTCCTTCTGTGTAGTTTGCTGCTTTGATCTGTTTTTTGGTTTTAGCTTTCTTGTTCATGTTAGGGGTTTTCTTCAGATGCTTGGTGATCTTTTACTCGATGCTCATGTTTAAGAAAGGGGGTTCTAAGAGGCTAAATAGAATTTCTGAAGGCTTACATAGAGCTCATCAAAGATGGCCTTTAACACAAGGTAGGCTGGCCAGATCATTTTCCATGGGCACCTCTCTGATTTCTGCACCTTTGGTTATTTTGTCTTGAGTTGGTCAGATTCCCCAAAGAAAAATTATCCAATCTCCTTCCTAGATGATTTGAATCTAGCTGCTAACGTTTTGGAAACTAAATTAGGCATGAGATTGGTGGGGTGGAGGACAGGGGTAATGATATTCAGTTATTACCCTATTTTCAGTACCGAATCTGTTTTCAACTGTGCACAGAGCCCCCATCCCAAAATCCATGCACATGACCATCTCAGTGAAGAACAAGCAAAGTCTTCTGCTGGGGTGGTAGAACACAGAAGGAACCTGGGGATCGAACTAGTTCTTAAATAGATCTCAGCCAATTCTTTTTTTCCTTAGTACCATTTTTTTTTTTTTTTTTTTTGTGAGGAAGACCAGCCCTGAGCCAACATCTGTTGCCAATCCTCCCCTGTTTGCTGAGGAAGACTGGCCCTGGGCTAACATCCGTGCCCATCCTCCTCTACTTTATATGGGACGCCGCCACAGCATGGTGACAGGCAGATGCATCGGCCGGTGCTCGGGATCCGAACCCGCGAACCCCGGGCTGCCAAGCGCGAACGAAACCGCTGCGCCACCGGGCGGCCCCTCCTTAGTACCATTTTTATTTCCACTTTCCCCTAGTGTCACTAACTCCTGAGTCTTTAGGAGAATTTTGCAGTGTAAACCAAATTGCATCTCAATTTTCTCCCCTGCCAGCTTCAGCCTTGGCTTTCTTAAGTCTGAGAAGGTATTTACTACTCATCCACCTGTGTTCTAGCTTTCAAATGGTGCTGCTGTTGTATCTCCTTTCTTCTCTGTCAATGTGGATTTATGTCTTAAAAATCCTTTGTCATTTTAATAAGAGTTTGGAAGAGAGTAAAATAAACACGCATGTTAAAGCCACAACTTTTACCTGAAAGGTGCAGAATACTTTTTTGGAATGTTCTTTTATGATTGTCCCAGCAGTACAGGAAGATGCCTATCCCCTCCCCATCCTTCTGTGTCCCTGCTAAAGCCACACAATGAGCAGAGAAGAAGGCGGCGATACAGTGGAGTCTCTCAGTCTAAGACACTGCAAATGTTCTTACATCACAGGAATTTTAAAGAAGGAACTCCAGTCCAGTAAAACATCTCAGATTTCACCAAGCAGGAACACTTGTTTTTAAATTTCTTTTGGCTCAAATCTTTGAAAAAAATTAAAAATTCCACTTTGATCCAAAGTTTTATTTTTAAGAAAGCATTTCAGTGTACAGCCAAAGTCTTTTTTAAAAAGAGTCTAAGTTTGGTCCAATGTTTGGAGACTTAGTGAAGTTTTAGGTGTTGTTTTATGAAGTGCCTGCTCATGTAAAATGTCCTCTACCCTCTCACCCAAATCTAGACCCATTTTTGCCCCTCAGGAGAGGGCTAAACTTTGGCTTCTTCAATAAAGTCATCCCCTACCAGCCCAAAAAGCATCACCAGAGTGTCTTTCTTCCCTTTATTTTTATAGCAAGTATGCATACAATTCATTTAAAAGTTTCATGCACTGCTTTGTGATGATTCGTTTAAAAGTATCATGCACTGCTTTGTGACAGCTTTCATTTTTTTTTCTGTTACTTCAATTTCTAGGAGCTAGCATTCAGTCTCCTTACCCTGATGGTAACATCCTTGCAGGACGAGACTGGATTTCTCTCTTCCTTAGCGCCATAACTGACACACAAAGAACACTCAATAGACACTTGTTCATTCATTTGATAAATATTTATTAAACACCTACTATGCACCAGGCTCTGTGCTGGGCACAGACTCTATAGCTGTGAACAAAATCACTCATGCTGCTTACTGTCTAATGGAGACTTACAGTCTAATCTTGATTTAAGACTTACTTTCAAGTCCTAGATAAATAATAAAGAGCCAAGAAATGGACATTAAGTTTAAAAATATATCAATGAAAAAACTGTAAAACACATTTGAAAATACATTTTTAGTCACTGAGCATGACTAAGTCTGAGTATTATTTATTTTACTCACCTCCATCTTTCTTTTTAGTGATAATTCTATTTTTCAGCCACTCTTTGGTTTCTTCTTTGACATCCTGAGCAAGTTCTATGACTACCAAAGGTGTGAAAGAACTCTCAAAAGTGTCCAAAGCTGATAAGGTCACTTTCATCTTTGACAAACTTGCTGAAAATAAAAAAAAAAATAAAAGGAAACATTGGTTATTATGGAAAGGAGAAATATATAGACTATCTTTGCATTTCTCTTAATTACGCCTAATTCTGGCTTCCAAGATGAAGGAAAAATTCTCATGATCCAGATAGGTCATATGACAAGTTCAACCAATGGTTCAAAGCACATAAGCTGGCCAGGCCCTGTAATAAGACCAATGGAACACCATCCTTTTCTGTAAGCAGCTCAGAATACAGCAGGGGGGACATTCAAGTAAGTAAAGGATAACAGTGTCAAATATGCTCTCACACAAGAGGAGTAAGAAAGTATTTATAAAGGATGTGACACCTGAACAGGATTTAGGAGAATGAACAGGAGTTTGCACGACAGACAATGGATGGCATTCTAAATAGAGGAAGTAGTATTCTCCTACAAAATAATGGTGGAAAATAGCCAACAAGCTCAGAGAAATAGAAGTGATTTGATATGGCTGAGGCATTAACTGTGTGTGGGAGAAGGGAGGATGGGAATGAGATAGACTTTAACTAGGGCCCCTAGGTACAAGGGAACTGGGCTTTGTCCAGTGAACAATGGGAGTCACCAATTCATTATGACCAGGGAATTGGCACAGTCCAATTTCATGTTTCAGTATGGAGTTGATCTCCCAGCATCAGCTTTCTTTCCTAGTTTCTCTTCCTCGGGCATATCATCTTTATCTCTGTTACCAAGCTTGTAAAATGTTGGAAACAACTTGAAGACCCACAAATGACATCAATTAGTAAGGCCTAATGGCCTCCCTCTAAAATGTTTCTCATGTGACTCTCTCTAACCCAGTGATTCTCAACAGGGGCAATTTTCAGACTTTGGACTTATTTGTTCTAACTTAGCACTTGATAAAAGTTTTAATGACTCCAAAGTACGAGTGCAAACCAATTCATGAAAACAATCACAAAAGGATTAACCCAAACCACAGAATGTCTTTCCTTCCTTTAGGGGAAATCACCATCTTGCAGCAAGCTGATCAAACAGATCCAGGCTGTCTGGCTTGGACTGGTCAGCTCTTGTTTCTCTCTAACAGAGTATAAGTTTTGTTTTGGGCAACATAGGTATTATAAGTCAATGCTGGATTCAAATTATACTACAAATACATCAGGAATACTATTTAAAGATACCAGCCAAATCAAATGTCAGCATGCTAGGCTCTATGAAGGAAATCAGATCAAATAGGACCTGTTACTCACCTCCAAACAGCTAATAATGTGGTCAGAAATGATACAGAATGAAAAAATGATAACAGATAGCAATTAGAGCTATGGGAACTCAGAACACTTAATGTGTGAAAGTTTTGGACCAAACAAAGGGAGATCAAGCAAAGGGGATCCAGCAAAGCATGTTCTTCATAGGGAATAACATTTAAAATCAATGAAGCAAGAACAACGACAGCATAAGAGAAGAACAATAAGACTGGCCTGACCAGAGCAGAGGGGCAAAATTTTGTAAGCTGTGACCATTTAAGGATAACAAATGCTACAGTTTATATCTGACCCGATGGCCAGTAAGGAGTCACTGTGGGTGTCTGAGCAGAGGATCAGCTATGTGTCAGAGTGATAGGAATCTCAATAGGCAAATTTAAGAGGCAAGAATATGGGTGTTCTTCATGGTATTCTTTCAACTCCCCTGAACTTCTGAAATTTTTCATAACAAAAAGTTGTGAAAAAATGTTAATCTACAAGTAGACTACACAGAATTGGCATCATCATCTTTTAAATGGAAATATCAAATACAACAAACATTTATTGTGTTCTTACTATGAGCCAAGTCATGATAGAATCTGAAAGTACAAAAGTAAATAAGGTTTACATCTTGCTTTTGAGGAGCTCGATTCTAATAGCAGAAGCAGGTGTTAATCAATTCATTCTAATACACGGTCTAAGTACAGGAGCAATAACCCAAGAGGTAGGAGAAGCCTGAGGAGGGGGAATTAACTTTCTGGGAAGGGAGGCTGAGAACCAGACAGCCTTCTACTTGGAAAAGATACACAGATGACTCCAAGGTTTCCAACCTGGGACATGGAAAGAATGACTGTGAGTGAAGAAATAGCAAAGAGGGAAAGAATGGTTAGGTTAAGGGAACAATAAAGTGTTCAGCAGGGCATATGTGGGCATGCATCAAAGGTCACAGTTTGTTAGCATTTATGCATTGCCTAACACAAGAAATAAAAGGCCCACCTTATTCATAATTACCAGGTCAAAAAACAATCTTTCTGAGTAACTACAAGCAGGTTTCAGTCCAAACATGTATATGAGCACTATTTAGAAACTCACAATAAATATTTGCTCATTGATTTGTTCTCATTTGAGATACTACATGCCTTTCATTAAGCGAGACACAACCATAACAAGATTTCCAGTATATTACAGACAAAAGTGTCACTATCTCCAATATACAAAGAGTTCTTACAAATCAATTAAAAAAATACAAAAAACTGAAATCATAAGTCACAAAAGAAGAAATAAAAGTGGCCAGCACACATTTGAGAAGATGTTTAAAGTTACTAATAAAAGAAATGCAACGTAACGAGATACTTTTTCCTTTACAGATTTGCCAAAGTTGAAAGATGGACAGAACCCAGTTCTGGCACAGGTGTAGGAAATTAGGTATTTTCACACACTGCCAACAGATGTAATTTTGATACCACCTTTCCAGAAAGCAGAGTGGCAGTATGAAAATTATATTAAAAACTCATACCATTCAACCCAACAATGCTACTTCTAGGAATTTATGCCAGGAAGGTAATAAAATCAAATATGCATATAGAAGTTCATTACAGTTTTCTTTTTTCTTTCTTATTTATTTTTTGAAATTATCCCAAGAAGATAATTAAACCAAATATGTATAAAGAAGTTCATTATCACTTTATTTATTTACTTACTTACGGCAAAGAAACAATTTACAATCTGAAAGTCCCACAACAGGAGAATGGCTAAATAAAGTACGGTACAACTTTATAATAGAACCATTAATACTAGAATACAGATCCAACTATATTAACATGGAGAACATTTCATAACACACTGTGAGGTAAAAAAATGCAAAGTATGACCCCATTTATGAATATATATAATCCACAGTGGTATCAAAATGACAACAATATTAGCTAACATCTGCTGAGGACTGACTACATGCAAAGCCCTGGGCTACACATTTTTATGTGAATTAACTCATTTAACTCTCACACCAACCCCGTGAAGAAGGAACTTCAATTTTACAGATGAGAAAACTGAGGTGAAAGAGGTTAAGCAGCTTGTCCACATCACACAGTGGCAAGCAGGGGAGCTAGGACTCAGGCAGCCTGCTGCCAGGGCCACACCCCCAGCCATGCACGCTCATGTGCACATATGTCTGTGTGTGTTTCAAGAAAAATTCCATCAATGACTACTCAGATGTATTTCTCCAAATTGCCATTTCTAGATAGTAGGATTTAGAGTGATTTTTATTTTCTACTTTACCTCTTTCTTTTTTATTTGAATTGTAATGAGCAGGTATTTTTAATAATTAGAAAAAAAAAGTGGCTTCTATATTTGTAAAATAATATAGAAGCCCCACATTTTCAACAATAAGTGTAAAATATATACTGTAGTAAAGGCCAAATGATACTCTTTTAAACTATATAAGATAATATTTTGCTTCATTCCCCAGAATAAAAACATACCAACTTTCTACAGAAGAAGTTGCCTAGCTTTAAAGATTGTTTTGTTTTGAGTAAATGTTAGTTAACAATGAAATGCCTTCTGTCCAACGGTACATAAAATGAAAGGACTCATTACTTAGGCACATCACCTCCTATCTGGCTCCTATCCAGGAGACTGCCAAAAGCACCACAGGGGCTGGACAATGATAGGATTTTTATAGCATAAGGAGCTTTAGGGGTCAATTAGTCCCATGACCTCACTGTATCATGTTAATAAGACCCAAAGTCACACAAGCAGTGTGCCAGAGATAGTACTGAAATCCAGTGCTCTTTGAATGATATCATGCCATATGAAAAACACCTTTTCTTCCCTTTCTGTGAACTTATCAGCCAATAAAGTTAAAATCAGTTTTACAGTCTCATCATCAGAAGTAACACTGGCCTCGCCACAGCCGTGTATCTGCATGCTTTAGCTCAATAAAAGTCACACAGACTAATACAAGTGTCAGTGTTGCCTGGATTCTGCTCTGAGCAAGGTAAACCATGCGGGGTGGGTGAAGACTGCCTGCTAAGCCTTTTCAGTGGAGCTTGGTAAGCCTTGACCCCCTCAATGCTCCAGTACCTACGACGCTTTTGGAAGTTTCAACACTACTGGTGACACAGTCCTGTAAGGACCAACTCTGCTCCACACTTGTGCCATCCATTGGGCCACGGTGTACTTACAGGCCGGGTTATCTAAAAGGCAGGATCCCCTCTTACACCACCTGTGCTCTCTTCTTTCTGTCCCTGTAACCCTGTGCCCTTCTTCCTGTGACCCCGTCAGGGAATTTCTGTCACCACACAGTAACACCTCTGGGGCTGCCCTCTCCTTCGGGGATTCCTGCCCCTCTCTATGTTCTGCATGCAACAGGGTGCAGGTAAGGCAGATTTTCAATCTTGCGGTTTACTGGTCAGTGGAAACCAGGCCTACTCTAATCCCACTTCTCCCCAGTGGCTGGTCCCATGGCATGAATACCAAGTATAAGGTGGTGAAATTAAGAAGCCTCATGGCAGCCTCGGCTTCAGCTGAGTTCTGCAATCTACTTTTACCAGAGGATCTTAATGGGAGCTTGTTCCGCCATTACCAGGCACACTTACACTAGTAGGTGGGACCAAAATAGCAGATGGGGGGACATGAGGGCTTTAAGTGTAGGTATAGAAGAGCGCCTTATGGTTCTAGTTGGGGCCAATCTAAAAACATGCAACAATTCAACATATTTAGACTTATTGGACACTGCAGGGTAGAATGATTTCTGCTACCACATCCAATTTCCCTCTTTTAGCCAGACTGTCAGCCAGGACAGCAGCCAGGAATGACTATAAGGTACAGAGCAGCCAGGTTCTACACAAGCCCTGGGACACAGGTTCAGTAGACAGCCATCCCAAATTCTGTTCTTCTTTATCATGTGTTGAACTGCATACAGGGCCAAAGAGAGACCTACAAAGAAATGAGATTCATGTAGCTTTTACATAAACTCTGGAATCACCTGCCCACAAAAGGTAAATCTTGACAATTGTGGTTGAAATGCACGTATGAAGAGAAACACACTGTGAGTTCAACCATCAGGAGGACAGGGAGTAAGGCACCTATTTTATCAAAGATCAAAAAAAGAATAATGGACCTTTATTCTCTTCCTGAGTTTGGGCAGAGAAAAAAAAGTTAATGAGATTATAAATCCAAAGGCTAAGAAGGAAATGTACAGGCCTATCTTTAGGAATCGCCTTATTTCAGACCCAAGGAGAAACATGAACCAAAATTACACAATTACTTTCAGTCATGAAGCAGAATAGGAACACGCCAGTCAGAGAAAAATGGAGGGCCACACCCATCAAGCTAGAAGATGAGAGGGATTTCCTCAGGAGAAAAGCTGCAATGTTAATGGCCAGGGCTAGAAGAGAGAGGGACAGGATACCTCCAGAGGCTCTGAGGCATAAGACAACTTAGAGGCATCCTCTAAAACCTCTGACAGGCAGTCAATTATGAGAGCGATTGTGGGACATGCCCTCCCTCCTTGAGACCTAGGACAGCTGCCTGTGAGAGTTACATAGGATGTGCACAGATCTAAGTGGAAAATCAGCACCGCACACATCCAGCACACTAGAGAGGTTCTTAGTGACACTGACCATGTGGGCAAGTCGGTGAGTCCCATTCCCTGAGGAACATATCTGGGAACCTCATGGCCTCAGGACTCCACAGGAAGGTGTAGGAGAGATGAGACACGACATAATGAAGACAGCCTGGCCACAGCAGCCCAGGCCCAGGGCTGATTAGATGCTGCACTGACGGAAGGCTACCTCTGCACAGAATCACCCAACTGAGTCTTGCCATGGACTGACCAGTGAGGCAAAACAAGAATATCTCCTCCTCTCACTCATACTTTCTGTCTACTCTCATTACCTGAGATACTGGGGTAATGCTGCTTTTGGCTGGAACAATATCTGAAATGTACCATGACGTCTTAGTAGAAATGCTGTAGGGGCTGAGAGGTTGCCCTGGACTGAGGGGGTTCCCAGGACACAGACTTTCAGTTTTAAAACTGGGACAAGTTGGTCACACTAAACAAAGCCATTACCCTTTCCTCCAAAATATGCAGAGATAGAAATCAGCATTTGGCTTTCTGCTTTTGAGATATTCGCATTGCCAATTCATAGCCTAATAAAAGAAATAATAAGCATGGATTACTTGGATCACTCCTATTCTGTATCTCCTTGATGATTTAGAAATGATTTATAACAGAAATAAATAAGTAACTTACTGGATACATAATTTAATCCAACAGTAGTCTACTTATAGAGGAAAGGAAGATAAATACGCTCTTCTAAGACAGGGTTTGGGATATGTATTTAGGGAAGATGTATGCTTTCTAATAGCTTGTTTACTTCATAGGTCTGTGCCAGGTCATACTATTTAGGATGACGCCCAGATTAAAGGAGGTCATATGACAACTAAATGCAATGTAGGATCCTGGATTGGAATTTGGACATTAGCAGGACAATTGGTGAAATTCGAATAAGGTCCATAAGATAATTACTAGAACCGTACCAATGTAAATTTCGTGGTCTCAAAAATTACATCATGGTTATGTAAGATGTTAATATTTGGGGGAGCTAAGTGAAGGGCAAATGGGAACTCTGTACTATTTTTGCAACTGTTTTGTAACCCTAAAATTATTTCAAAATAAAAAGTTAAAAAAAGATTCCCATCCAAAAAAATTCCCTATTCTCTTTTTTCTAACACATACACACAAAACCCCATATACACTAAAAATAATAGCTTTTGACTCACATAACACTACACCTATTCTGAGCTGATAACCCTCAAAAACAAAGGTTTTATTGTTTATAAAAGCAAAAAAACTAGAAACGTTTTATATGTGCAGCAGATGAGGACAGGCTAATAAAGTCTCCTACAGCTGTCATTTAAGCCCTTGAGAAGCGTATCTACCTGGAGCAACATGGAATCCTATCTCCAAGCACAGGACCTCACACATAGCTGAAACTCTAATATGTGACAAAAGAATGAACTATCATACAACCACTTAAAAAGAATTTTAAGGAGAATTTTTAATGATCCAGGAAAATGCTAAGTGAGAAAATGTTAGGTAGGGGGGAAAAAGCAAAATACAAAGTAATATAACAATATGACCCCAATTATGTAATACATACATTTAAATACACAAAAATTACAAAGAGAATTAAAAAGAATTGCATCAAAATATTAGTAGGATTGGTGAAATTACATGGGGTTTTAATTTTCATCCTTATACGTTTCTATCTTCCAAGCTTTCCACAATGAAAAAAAAGTTTCACTGGGTTTTTTTGTAAGTGCACACACACACTCCAATTTACCAGGCCTTTTCTATCCATTTCCATTATTTTAGATCTTTTAAATTTCACTCTTCATCTGCAATTCTACAATTATTTCAGCTATAGCTGGTCAGAACAGATATGATCCACCTTCCACAGTTAACTTAAAACTGTTTATCATACTCACAGAATGGGCCCTCAGAAAACATCTAGTCCTCTAGGTTAGTGTGAATTTAAATTGAAATTAGCCAGATAATATTTAAAATTTTTTAAACCCCACAGGATTAGATTTTTAAAAATTAAAACTCCGCAGGCTTTAAGTGAACATGATACAACTGTGTTTTGAGTCTGAATAAACCTCAATTGCACTTTTTAAGTCTGGGACCTCCATACCCTGTCTCCGCTGCTGGAATAGGGCTTTACAGAAGACAAGGCACGCCAATGCTGCCGCTGTTAAGGCACCAGGAAAATTAGAAACAGCCTATAGGAGGAGAACCCCATTCCATCCACATTTCTTCAGTGTCCCAGGCACTGCCTCTGACTTGCATCTATTATTAAAACTGTGCGATGTGTCCCAGTCAAAACACTGGAAACCCAATCACCCTGATGTGAGAAGGGGCATTACCCTGCAACTCGCTCCGGCCACACCCATTCTGAGATACCCTAACCCTCCCTGCTGCCCGGACTGTCCAGGGAAGCGTGAATCATGGGCCTCTGTATGCTGGTCCTTCCAAAAAATGCCCTTCACTATGCTTCGCCGACTCCTCTACCCCAATCACGACCTCCTTCCCCATAGCTCTGAAGCTCCCCCAAACCCCCCATTCCTGACTCCACCAGCCCCAGGTTTCGGCCTCACCACATCTCTCCCATGACTCCACCCCTAGACCACATCCCCTCCCCAAACCTCAGCTCTCCCCAGGCTCCACCTGCGACTACCACTCCCCCCATCACCTTCACTCCTCCCTCCCTACCCTGAACGCCCCCCAACCTCTGCGCCCATCCCAGTCCCACTTCCCCATTCCTGGGATTGCCAGCACCGGGAGATATCCCGGGAAGGAAGGGCGGCGGCGGGGAGGAGTCCGGGAGGCGTCCTACCGCCACCCGGCAGCCCGGGCTCAGCCACCCGCACGAACCCGGGCTCTGCGCCGCGGGGAGCGAAAGGGTCCGAGGTCCCCCGCCCCACTCACCGGCCGCCGCGGCGCTCCACGTCTTCGGGGGCGGGCCCGACAGCCAGCGAGACCCAGAGGCCCGGCCAGGGTGCGCTCGACAGAGGGCGGGCCGGGTCCTGTGGGGCGGGCGCCGCCGTGCGCGGGGCGTGATAACGTGACAGCGCGCGGGCGGGGGCGGGGCCGCGGCGGGGGAGGCGGGGCCTAGCGCAGTGTCGCACCGAGGGGGCGGGGCCTAGCGGGATGTGCAGGGGGCGCGATGCGGACGGCTCCGGAGAAACGAGGAATGAGCCTGGCTGGTCTGTCGCCTGGACTGGGAGTGGAGCCGGAGAAGGGAGAGGCGTGCCTTATGGGCTGTCACTCCGAGTGAGGGTGGGGCCACGTGGGAGAGGCGGGGCCTCGCAGGACTGTCACTCCGAGGGGGGGTGAGACCGGGGGGAGAGGCGGGGCCTCGCTGAGCTGTCGCACCGAGAGAGGGTGGGACCTCGTAGACGGGCCGGGAAAAGAATATACCTCTTCACATTTCCATCTTTTCCGTCCCTTAAGGTCCAGAATACAATTTTCTTGTCACTTCCAAATATAAGAACAAGTCTCATTTTAGTTGTAACTCACTTTCAGGTAGTGAAAAATCCAAATCCTATTTATTATTAAAACCTCACATCCAATAAAGCCGAATTCCTTACCGGGGTCTACAGGGGCCTCCAGCACCACCTCCCCTTACCTGTCTGAAAACCTCTTTTACTCTCTCCTTTTCTCCAAGCCAGCCACACTGATCTCCTTGCTCTTCCTAGAACTCACCAGACACCGTCTCGCCTCGCCTCCCACCTCTTTGCTGACCTGGCTTTTCCCTCTGCCTAGAAAGCTCTTTGTTAATTGCGGAGATGGTTTGCTTCCTTATCTCCCTCAAGAAAATCTAATCCCGCCTTCTCACTGAGGCCCTTCCTGACCATCCCCTACTTAATACCTGCTCTCCTTCCCACTCACCATCTCCCTTACCTGTTCTGTTTCTTTTTTCCACAGCACTCATCACCTTCTAACATTTTATATTACTATGTTTATTGTCAGACTCTCCCTAGAATGTCAGCTTCACAAGGGCAGAGATTTTTGTCAGTTTTGTCCACTGATATATCCCCAATGCCTAGAACAGTGTTAGGTCCACAGTAGGCAAGCCATAACTCTTAGTGGAATGAAAGAAAACAATGAATGAGCTCTTTGTCCCTCCATACATCCAGCTCAGCCCAGAGGGGTGCCTCCAAGTCCCCCAATGCCAGAGAAGCCTGGTGTGCTCTTCTGCTCCCGCTCTCCTTCTCTGGGTCTTCCAAGTTCAAGGCAAAAGGAAAGGACACTAGGGGAAAGGAGCAGAAGCCTAATCACTTGGTAAGGGCTGCTTGTTGTTCTTCCTAGACCCCTGATGCTCTGTCATGGCAGCTCACAACCTTGTTGACCAGTTCTAATGTTTCCACACAAAATTAGGGTTCTCTGCCAGATATGCGTAACAAGCCAATTAATTATGGCACCAGCCTTTGAGGGAGGAAATCAGCTTTTATTCTGCGATATCGATCTCCAGGGAGACAGGAGGCGTGTGCCCTGAGATCTGTCTCCCCGATTCAGGATTTGGGACAAAATTTAAGAGGTTAGGGAGAACAGGTTGGCACGTGGAAACACTGGTGGGACAGGTTTTGACTGGTGGGCTTCAGGTGTTTATGGTAAGGTTTTAAACATTTATGATGAAGTTCTAAACATTTGTGATGGGGTTCTAAACATTTTTGCATGAGGTGGGGAAGGAATTTTAACACCAGATCTTCCTGAACGAGGGACCCCTGGCTTCTGGTAAGAGTCTGGCTTTCAAGTTCTGCTGGCGTCCTAGTACTTGGGCCTGTGGAAGGAGGATCTTTGGTTCTGAGCTCTAAATGGGCCTGTGGTTACACTCGTATGGCTATCTTTTAGTAAGTCCTGCATGGGTATATCCAGAAGTTCTCTCTTTTCTGAAAATTGGGACAAATTGTTTATGAGCTTCAATAGGTTTAGACATTAATTATTCATTAGGCTTTTTTTTTTTAATTTCAGTCTTCCTATCTTCTCATCCCTTGAACTTATGGTCATCCCTCCAGATAACTTCATCTTCTGATATTTATATGACCAGAAGAATTCGAAAAAATAAAATTTGAATGGAAATATAAAAAATGTCTTTCACATGGACCATCTCATTTCATCTCCACAATTAAGAAATTAAAACTTTGTGTTAAGTATGACAAATTAGTTGTTGGACAACACAAAGGGCAGACCTGAATTAATGACATGGATTTCTAGGTCAGTTACCTATTGCTGCATAACAAACCACTACACAGAATTAGGGATTCCCTTCCCCACCTCTCTCTTTTCGGGGATTTCCTTCATACTCTCTAGCTCCCAGGACCCCCTTTTTCCAGTTCTACTGGCCAGAAAGGTAGGGTTCTCTTGGAGTTTCCTGTGCTTTTGTGAAAGATGATATGAGTGGAGCCATATTAAAATGTAGTCGGAGCAGCAATTTTAGAGGAATTGCCTTGCACGTCTTGTTTTATCTTCCAAACTGGACCAAACCATCAACATTCCAAGAAGTCAGCAAGGACAAGAATATCTGGTTTGTAAGGACTAATAAAGCTAGACTTTGCTGATGACTGAATCACTAACCAATCAATGAAGTACAAACCCTGCCTAACCTCATCTAGCACCAATAACCCTTCCTTAATACAACTTACCTCATCTTCCTCCCTTTTCCTCATAAAAACCCTGAACCCTCTCCTCTAATAGGAGAACATTTGAGTTTCTGCTCCAATCTGTGTCTCCTGAATTGCAAGTCTTGAGACCCCCAAATAAACTTTTTGCATCACTTGCAGTTTATGCCTCTTATTTGTTGACACTGTCTGTTGTGTTGTTTTGTGCAACTGGGGCTACTCTCAGGACAGTGTTGAGGGAAAAGAGAGGGAAAAAAATAACAGGGATTCTCCCCATACTCTTTGTACAAGGGTCCCTTTCCCCATTTCCTCTGTCCAGAGGAACAAGTTTTCTCTGGGGGCCTTGGTTATCTGTGTCACTGTATTACAGCAGTGCAGCTCTATGACTGGGACTGGTCTCCGGACAGAGAAGGGAGAAGGAAAAACAATCAGGAGTTTCATCACTTTCTCCAGCCTTTGCTTCTGGCTCTGGGGCTATTATGGTCAGGCTTCTCTGGACCTTTTGAGACAGGCAGGTTAGCATAGGGATCTGGCACCACAAGGGAACAGGAGGGTTGCATGGGGGGGGCGACATTGCTAAGACATAGTTCTGCATTATAGCTTAAGATAGCTTAGGTAACCGCAAGTTTCCTGAACCTCTTCTGTCTGTAGGGGGACCAAACTGCTTGATTTATGGAAGCTGCGGCCCCGCCTCTCTTCCCCTGGCTGCTGCTGCTCTGACTCACAGTTGCCTTCACTTTTACTTCTGCCCTATGCAGAAGGACCCCCTACCCAAAACAGGAATAGAAAAGATGCGATGGCAAAACCGCTCGGCGCAGCTCCTCCCTCGGAGTGTGCCCGCTCTGTCCATGGAGTGTATCTTTCCAATAAACTTCTTACTCTTTGTACCCGTCCTTGCTGTTTTGTAAATTCTTTTACAACGCGACATCAAGCAACCTGGACCCGCAGTGCGGTAACATTTTTGCTGGTAGTGCGTGGTAGGCAGCTCCAATTCAGCCTGCCCTCCAGTCAAAACTAGGCGGTAAAGGAGAAAAAAAACAAAAACAAAAAGGAATCTCACCACCTCCATATTGGTCTTGCTTTAAGCTTTGAGTTCCCTACCCAATCCACCTGCTATTATTTACTTTTGAGAGTCCTTGGGAAGTTGTTTTTCATATTTTGTCCAGAGGTTTTAGTAGTAATTAGTGGGGGACATAGGCTGTAGTGGACTTACTCCATTTTGGCTAGAACTGGAACTTATCAATATGGTAGATGAAAAAGTGTTTTAATTTGTATTTCTCTTATTATGAGCAATAAAGAGACATTTGTATTTAATTTTCCTTGAATTATCTATTTGTATATTTTGCCCAGTTTTATACTGGATATAGAAATGCTTTATATAATAGTAAAAATAGTCCTTTTCTTAGATATTTTTCTCAAAACTTTTTCTCAGTTTGTCATGTCTTTTAACTTTTCTTATGCTGTTTTGTTTATTTGCTTGTTTATTTTGTTTTTTTGGCCCTGCAGACGTGTTCCATTTCTAAATGGTCAATTTTACAAACTTTTCTTTTACTACTTACTACTTCTAGGTTATATCATATTTAGAAAGGCCTTCACCTCTCTTAGATTACTTTGAAAATCTTTCCATGGTTTCTTCTTAACGTTTCATGATTTTACATTTTTCTTTTTAAAATTTGACCATCACGAATTTGTTTTGATGTGAGTTAAGTGGAATAGATCCAACTTTATATTTGGTAGTTACACATTTGCCCAATCTCATTTACTTAATAATCCATCTTTCCCCTACTGATTTTAAATGCCACCATTATCATATATTAAATTAACTTCTGTATTTTTGAGCTTTTACAATACATCATTCTCTTTCTTTAAACTCCCCAGTATAGTCAGAAAAGGCCAACCCAGTCCAACAGTTCTCGAATCCCTTATTCCCATCATAACTGTCTAGTGTAGCAGCCACTGAAGGCTCACTTTCAGTAAACCGTTCATTCTAGGGGCCACAGGTGATCATTTACATAACTCTTTCCACTGCATGCCCTAGATTCGTAGTATCCCATTTTCCACTGGTGGCAAGGTCACCATTGTTTTCAAACCTAGCCAGGTCAGATCCAATCCCAGATTCCCATCTTAAGGGCCTGATTCCTGCAACCACTTCCAATACCAAATATGAGCATGCCAGGGCTGGAGCCACAGTCATTGCCTGAATGTAAAGAATGGACGCCTAAACCTGTGAGCTAGGGAATTTCAGAGTTGGATCAAGAAGCTGCCACAACCACTACTGCTTCTTGACACCCAGAAAACTTGAGAATAAAGACTGGAACTTACTGCAAAGAAACCACAACCTTCCTCTCCTGTGGAAAGGCCAGGAGCCACAGGAAGATGGATTCCTAACTTCCACTTACCTGACTTCAAGTGACTGCATCTAACTAGAGAGTCTGATGTTATTTGTGGGCTTCCAAGTCCTATACCTAGCACATCTTCACATAAATCTTGCCCATTTCTTATGAATTTTATTCCTAAGTAGTTTACTTTTATCATTGCTAGTGTAAATGAGAACTTTTCTTCCTTTATAGCTTCTATTTCATTGTTACATGTTACCTGAATGTTTATTTCTGTATATTAATTTTATAACCAGAATAAAATCTCTTGCAGTTTATGCTAGTTGATTCCTTTAATATTTCCAAGTTTACAGTCACAAAATCTGAAAATAGTTATAATTTTTCCTCCTTCTTTCTTGTCTTGTTTCTGACATTAAGGAAATGCTTCTGGTGTTTACTCAGCAAGTAGGAGGTTGACTTTGGGTTTGAGATTAATATATTTTATCACTAAGTAAGAATCCATTAATTACTTTTTTTTTTGGCGAAGAAGATTGTCCCTGAGCTAACATCTGTGCCAATCTTCCTCTATTTTGTATGTGGGACATCACCACAGCGTGTCTTGATGAGTGGTGTGCAGGTCCGTGCCCAGGATCCGAACCTACGAACCCTGGGCTGTCAAAACGGGGCATGCGAAATTAACCACTATGCCACTGGGCTGGCCCCTGATTCCTATCTTACTGAAAGTTTTTTACTTACCAAAGATGAATGTTGAATTTTGTTATATGCCTTTTTATCATCTATGGAGATATTCATGTGATTTTTTTTCTTAGCAATAGTAAATTTTGTTAATAGGTTTCCTTATTTAGCTTTTATCCTGCGAGGAATGGGGAGCCATGGAGGAATTCAGAGGAGATGAGTGACGTTACCTGACTCACATCTTAACAGGATCACTCAGGCTTCTGTGTTGAGAATACACAGCAGAGGCACAAGGATGGAAGTGAACTATTGCAATAATTGAGACAGGAGATGGATTGTACAAGGGTGGTAGCAGTGAAGTGAAGAGGAGTTGGATTCTAGAAATATTTTGAAGGTAGAGTTCTCAGGAATTGACGACATATTTGAGGTAAAGTATGAAAGAGGAGTCAAGTGATAGCATTGTCATTAACTGAGATAGGGAAGACTGTGGGAGGAGCAGGTACGGAGGGGAGTCAGGAATCCTATGTTGGACACGTTGAGTTTGAAATGCCTTTTGGAAATCTGAGCTGGAATATTGGCCTCTGGCATTCAAGAGAGAGGTCACAGCTAAAAGTATGAATTTGCAAGTTGTCAGCACGGAGAAGATATTTGAAGCTGTGAGACCAGATGAGCTCATCAGAGGAACAGGTGCAGTTAGAGAAGAGAAGAGGACCAAGGATTGAGCCCTGGTCCTCCACTCCAGTAGTAAGAGGTTGAGTTTGGAGAAGAAATAGGCAAAAGAGCTTGGGAAAGACAAGCCAGTGAGATGGGAGGTAAGCCAAGAGGGGGGTGTCTCAGAAGCAAGTGAAGAACTTGAATTAAGGAGGAGCTGTTGATCACAGGTCAAGTAAGATGAGAACTGAGAACATAAAATAATATGACAGCACTAAGACAAACATATTTGTGCTATAAATTATTGTAAACATGCCTAAGTCATTTGTGGATAAACAATGTGGTTCAAACGGGGTGAGTTAAAACTCAGCTCTATACTCTATGTAAGAGACACACCTAAAACAAATTAATTCAAGAGTTTTAAAATAAAAGGATGGGCAAAGGCACACCAGGCAAATATAAACAAATAAAGCGAAGATCATGATCTTAATAAGGTTGGATTCAGAGCAAAAAGCGTTAAACAGGACAAAGAAGGGGAATTTAGAAGGCAAATGTGTGGAATTCACAATGAGATAACACCCTTATGAATTTGCACCAAAAAAAAAAAACCACATTGTTGTCCCTGCCTCAGGCCCTTTGCACTTGTTGTTCTCTCTGTCTGGAACACTTTTCCCTAGAGCATGGCTAACTCCTTCACTTCCTCGAAGACTTTGTTCAAAATGTCATTTTCTCAGTGATCTCCTTATTTAAAATTGTAACCTACTCTCTCTATTCCTTTTAAACTCAATTTTGCTGCTCTCCATGACCCTCATCGAGTTTTCTTTAGTGTCTATTCTTTCATGGATGGCTTCTAGTTTTTCCTTCCATCTTTGATGAATTTTTTTTCTTTACCTTCTTTTCAGAGCACTACCAGCTCATGTTTTATCTCTTTGTCTCACCTTCTCTCATATGAGCTACTTGCAGGAGGTATATGTTGATAGGGTCCAGGTTCCTGGCTAGAAGGAGTTTGTCTTATGTCTCAGTACCGAGTGGGTGAATTGTTTACTTCTTCCCAGCCAAAAAAATAGGCAGCTGGAGGGCTGCTCACAGTGCAGTCTTCTCCTCTCCCTGCTCCCTGGCAGACTGCTTCCCACAAATATATGGCTTGTCTGTATGTGTGCTCATTCAACCCTGCCCTCTTCACTTCTACCTCCATTCTCTGCATGCTGGTCCTCTAGCTGGGGTTTGGCTCTGTGCACCCTCTACCCCAAGCTCTTTGCCTTGGAGTATGCACCGGCCCCCTCTGAGATCTGCAACCACAAGTGTGCCCTCTCCACTCCTGCCAGTGTCCCTACTTATCCTCACTTCCCTGGGTACCATCCCTATATGTTCTGTGTGACTTTGAGTTTCAGACATCTCCTTGTTTTGTCAAAGACGGATGTTTTAGTCAGTTTGGTCTGCTGTAACAAAAATACCCTAGACAGGTGACTGAAAAAAAAAAACATTTTTGATGTTTTCCATTTTGATATCTACAAATGAAAAACAGAAATTTATGTTCGCATATTAAAAGACCCATCTCATCCTCCTAGAAAGAAATATGTAAACTGTTTCCATCCTCCCTGTAAGCATTGACTACAAACACCTATGTTAGAGTAGATGAAATATGTACATGTTTTGAATATCCTGGGGAAAGTGTTTTATTTCCACTGCATTTTTACCGGAAAACTATAACATGGAGTAATGACCATCTGCCAAATAACCAAGGACACAATTTGGCTCCCAGTGTTATTTCAATTTCTTGTCTTAGTGGGGAACAGACTAAATGGCTAATAGGTCTTTTCTATGTCTTCTGTGTGTCTAATACATTCCTGGAATAAAGCCATTGAAGTAATGGAATTCCTCTACGAAATTGCTCACCTAAAGAGAACTGCTCATCCTAAACATTAGATTTTGATTAAGGTGGGTATCTTCAACTATCAAAATCTGTATCACTAGTGTCAGGAACTACAAAGGGAATGACATTTTACCAGACTTGAGAACTAATAAGTTAACTTGTCAGTTTCATGGATGCTGGCAGAAAACAAGAGACTCCTGGGTCAGAGACAGAGGACTTCATTACTCATTGCATAGCAGTCAGTGTAAGCTCCATGTTTGTGTCAGTTCCCTTTGCCTCTCAGGTCTCATGGGAGCAATGTGGAGCAGCCCAGGTGGATTCTGCACACTCACTGGGTTAGCATCATAGCTAAGAAACCCTGAGTTTAGTTAGCTCTGGTCTTTCTTTTTTTTTTTTTTTTGCTTGAGGAAGATCAGCCCTGAGCTAAAATCTGTGCCAATCTTCCTCTACTTTTTTTAATGTGTGGATCCCCACCACAGTGTGGCTGATGGGTGGTGTAGGTCTGCGTCCAAGATCCGAACCTGTGAACCCAGGGCACCAGAACAGAATGCACCGAACTTAACCATTATGCTAGGGGGTCAACCCTAACCCTGGTCTTTTAAAAAGGCTGTTAGCAAGCCTGCTTAACATTTACCCCTGAGGGAGGTATTATCTTTATCATCCTGGTCAGAAACCACATCTGCCCTCTGCTCCATTGGGAGAAACCAGCTCTATCTTCAAGGCTGTTTGCTATACAAATATCCTTCAAAAGATAGTTTGGAACAAAGGATGTCAGTGCTTTTACTTGGAAGATGTGCAGACACACAAAAGATCATTGCAGAATGATCTCCCAACAATTAGGAGTAGCCTTGTTACCAGCACAATTCATGAGTTTTCCCACAGAAGTATATTCTACAGCCTACACAGGTAGCAGAACTTCAGAGTTACACAGATTTTGTAAGAGGACAAAAGATTACTGAATTTCCTTTTTACATGTCTTTTAATTAAAAAAAAAGTTAAAATGGATAACACAGAAACTTAGTATAAAAGTAAAAAACTCGAAGAGAGTAGGCAGTGAGAAGTTGGTCTCTCTCCATATCCCCCAACCACTCAGTTTCTGTCCCCAGGGGAAACCAGCTTATTTTGAATTTCCTGGAAATTACACACACGCCTGCATACACACACACACACACACACACACACACACACACACACGGGTCTGTGTGTGTGTGTGCGCACGTCTTTCCTCTACTTGGAACTCTTCTACTCCTCCACACATCCCCGCCCACCAGAAGCGATCAAAATTAATACAGATGAAAAATCTAAAACCAAAAACACTTCAGTTTCATCCAGTGACTTTCAAAATTCCTGCATTCCTGTATTCATACATTCCCCACTGGTGACCACTCACTGAGCTCACACATATGTAGGGGAGCAAGGCATTTACACATATAATTATAAGATAAAGAATAATTAGAGCAAGGAAAATAAATGTACTATGGGAGATTAGAGGAGGGGTAGATTACTGGGAGGCAGAGGGCCTCCTGGGAAGAATGATGGTAGATGTGATGTCTGAGCTGGTCTTGATGAAAGGAGAGGATATGGTCATGTGGACATGTGTGAGTTGAGTGGGGGAGGGGAGTGGAGGAGTAGATAGGCATTCAAGAAGAAGGAAGACATGAGAAAATGTACAGAGGCAGGAAAGCAAAGCATGTGCTAGGAAGCAGTCCATGGAGCTGAGGCAGAAGGGTCGTGAGGAAGGAGGAGTCATTCATGGCCTCAAATGTACGGCTGCTGCCACTTATCATTTTCCTGGGGATGCGTGCAGCAACATGTTCTTCTTTGGTCCCACCTCAAGACAACAAGGGTACTGAACCCACGTGTAACAATTCATGCATTATTTAGGACACCTTGATGCTGGCATCTACTTCCTTCCTTCACAGCAGGCAAACATTCTGAATCTAATTTGAGCCCCAAGCCCCGGTGTCTAATTGTTGCTCACCACTCATTTCAAATGTTGGTGCTCTGAACCCTGGATGGCCCTGAACATCACTTGAAGTCCTCTTTCTTGTATCCAGGATATAATAACAATTCTTCCATCTGCCTTCTAATATGCCCTACCAATATTACTCTGCTGTTTAAGTAATGTCTAGTAAACCTAAGTCCATAGATCAAAATGAACTGTGACTTATAAAGTAAATACAGTCCTTTAATCTATATGACACAATAGAAAATGGCAATGTTTTAAAAGTTCTTGATTTGATCTGACATTATAGTTTTGGTTTATTTAGTTCCTATAACTTGGTAAGCTCTGATAGCTTCTCTTTGAGTAGTCCAGTGTGAGAGAGGTAAATATTTTAATATGGTGAATCCCTAACAAACAAACAAACAGAAAACATAAACCAAAAACAGGGTTGCCTTAGTGTGGGTTCCCTCAGAAGCAGACTCTGAGACAAGGATTTGAAGGCAAGCAGTTTATCTGGGAGGAGAGACAGGGGACATAGGTAGGGGAGTGAGGACGGGAGACTGGGAAGGGAAGGCATCCAATGATGGGTAGGTCATCAAGAAGGTCCTAGGGGTGGCTGGGGCTGAACAACACTGAGCAACCCTGGGAGCCAGTGGAGAACACATCTGAGAGTTTCCTGCCTGATGGGTAAGGAAGCTGGCTGAGGACTAGTGGCTGGATGAGGTGAGTTCTCTGGCACTTCTAGCTGCCCATTCTGTGGGGAGGGAGGGCTCCTGCCGCTAGAGGCACTCTTAGGCAATGAGATGCAGTTGCTGGCCATTAGAAGTCAGGTTAGGTGTAGAGTTCTGAGGGGATGTGGGTAGGCTCTGCCTGCATCTGCTATAAGGGTCGTTACAGGGCCAAGGGAGTCCTTTGGCTCATAGTCCACATTCACAAATGCTCCCAAATTTAAGTTAAAACATCATCTCTGATGGTACAGAAGTAGGTTTAGAGATATACAGACAGGATTGAAAGATGTCTATCAAGTAACTTTCAATTTGTGTTCCGTTAACACACCACAATAGTAATGGTTATATACAATGAATTTAATATTTTTCATAAATTCTTTCATTATTGTGTAATTAGTATAGATATATGGTCTCATATTTTTGTTAAAAGATTTTGTGTTTCACAAATACTTTGTTAAATATGAATAAAGTATTTATTTAACAAACAAAACATTTTATAACCCTGCTTTGACATTTCTTTATTTTTTAATGTATTGCAAGCCTCAAAACCTGAAAATGACCTGGGCCTTTGTCACCACTGGAAAGGCTTCAGTTAAAAACAATAGAATCATGGAGAAGTTAGGGGCAAAGTTCAAAAAAAAATGAAAGAGCCCAGAAACAAAGTGTCAGGGCCATTTGCTCTCACCTTGTCAATAGGGGAGCGACAGGGCAGTCGGCACTGCACCTGTGCTGAGGGATTTCTTCTCGGGCTTCCAGGCCCTGGGTGGGTCAGAAGTGGAGGCAAAAAAGGCAACCATTGTTGGATGATAAGTCAGAAAGTTGCTATTTGCCTGCTAGAACCCGTGGAACTTAATCCATGTTCTGAACACAGTACAAGAATGTCATGGGCAGCAACGAAGGAACAATCATGAAATCCCCAAAGTGGAATTCAGGTTTTTCTGAAGGATAAAAGAAATGTGTGTTATATTCCTCTTCATTTTTTTTTTCAAATACAAGCTGATTAAAATGAGGCATCTTATTTTTCTAATTAAATCATAGGTTAAAAATTATTAATGTGGTCTTCTTTTGTGAATCCAAGCTCTCAATTATTCCTGGTGAAAACGTGCGTTCCTCAAACTGAAATGTTTCAATAATCATTGACTAGACTATCAACTACTCATTTATAAGGATAACCTTCCAACTTGCACTAGAATTGAGGAGATGAATAATTGAGAAATAAACACTTCTTGCAAGCAAGAAGTAGACAGTATTTGTTGAAATTATGCAATCTGTATACATCTTCCTTAATCACAATTTACAAACTATTAAGATGTCAATGCAAAGTAACCAATAACCATTCTATAGAAAAGAGAAATAAGGTGAGTTTACTGGAGCCAGAGTGAGGATTATAACCTGGGAAAACCTTCAAAAGCTTCCAGCGAAGCATGGTTTTCAGTACAGTCTTATATCTTTTTAGAACCAAGAACATACATTAAACATACCCAGGATACATTTTCAAAGTTTCAAAGAGGTATTTAGTTGCAAATTAGCAGATCAACACGACCCTGATGTCAGAGAAAGTGACTAGTATGGGCAGGCGTTACCAGTAGGGCATTACCAATAGGGTGTAGGAGGGGAAGTGTGCATTCTTATCTTAAGTGAGTACATTCTTAACTTTGATGGTTAAAGCCAACATACAATGCGTGTTTGATAGGCCATAAGTCAGCCTTCTTTAGTTCAAGCCGAATCAGTTTTGAACCTGAATAGTTACCCCATGTGCCTCAATATGTGAAAATCTCTTGTCAAAGAAGAGAAGCTTTTTCAAGACATTTTTATAGGTGTTAAAAATAATACAAATTGAAAAATGTGGATTTCCTATTAAAGCATTTGTCATTTTAATGGGATTTTTAACTGTCAAAATCAAAGCAATAAACGAATGTAATATTGGATATTCAGTCTGCTCAACGGGATATGGATGAGATATGGTGACAAATCTTTTCTCCTATTTCTGAAAAATGAAATGCTTATTAAAATTGAATTGTGTATTTAAAGGGTAAAAATATTTAACTCACAAGTGTCTAGAGAGCAGCCACTGGGCACGCGGTGTGAGACAGTGGTCAAGGACCTGATTCCCAGAGTGCACTGGGCAGGAGTTGTATGGCCTCTGCAGAGTGAGACAATCCTCTTCACAGGCACGTGTAGCTGCACAACGACACCACCATTAAGTGGAAGGGAAAGAAAAGCGGTTCTCTACAACTATTTCAGGTAGGTGCATATCGTACCCACGGCTGTTTAACAGACACGGCAACTTAAAACAACAAATATTTATTATCTCACACAGTTTCTGAGAATCAGGAATGCAGGAGTGGCTTCGCCGGGTGGTTCTGGCTCAGGTTGCAGTCAAGATGTCAGCTGAGGCTGCCGTCATCTGAAGGCTTGACTCAGGCTGCAGGAGCTGCTTCCAAGGTGGCTTGCTCACACAGCTGTTGGCAGGAGGACCTCTTCATAGGACTGCTTATATGTCCTCCTGACATGACAGCTGGCTTCCCACAGGGGGAGGGATCAGAGAGAGAGCAAGCAGGAAGCTACAATGCCTTTTAATCATTTAATTCCCAAAGTCATATAGCATCATTTCTGCTTTGTTCTATTCGTTAGAAGCAAATCACTAAGTCCAGCCCACAGTCAAGGGAAGGGGAATTGGTCTCAATCTTGTGAAGGGAGGGTCAAAGAACTTGACATTTTAAATTATCACAGTGCAGCAAACCCAGGTATTGGGTGGCTCAGCCAACTTACCCTCATGTCCCAGAACATTCACATCCACCACCTTTCCAGGTGTTTATGCTGCATTCCTAGCGCTAATGTTTAAGACATAGATCATAATGCTGCACATCTAAAGTAAGTTAAAGAATCAGTTTGTGATGAAAATATAGACAATTCTGCTTTTCCAGAAAGTAGAACCTGACATGTCAGTACATTGCCAAATATGACCCTGTTTGAATGGCAACCCAGTTCATTCGGATAACTTCTCCAGCATTATTTTGTCATATCAACCAACCAGTTGAACTCACAGGAGTGTCCTTATGCCTAAGCAAGTCTAGTCCTGAGAGTTGGTGCTATAGAAGTATATGTTGGGGTGGCAAGGAAAGAAGGACACTGAAGGGGCCTGAAAACAGTGTTTCTGGACAGTCACTCCAAAATGAACCACTTTACAATGTTTTGCTTGAAGAACTGATATTTAAACATACCAGTCATTAGACACATTTATGTTCAATGGGTTTAAATTTCACAGTACCGCTTACTACTGGTTGTGTGTTTGGAGGGGATGAGGAAGAAACGTATACTCCTAGCTTATTCTGTGGAAAGAGTTTATGTGAAGCTGCCCCACTCAGCCTACTCCATTCTGAGGGTATTTCCAAACCACCACAAAGCCTGGTAAAGAGAAGGCATCTGATCAAAGTCGCTGAATTAAAAAAACAGCTGGGTAGGGGGCAAAACATCACCCCTGGCCAGGGAGAACTTGCCATCTCTGCTGGTACCAGTTCACTCCACCTCCCCCACCACCACCCTGATCAACACACTGCCTCTCCTTTGAGGCCTCTGCACAAGGGTTTATGCAGAGTGGGTACATATTCCAAGCACCCAAAAAGATTAAAAGGTTTGCTTCCAATAATCCCACTTTCTCACCACGTAGCAGAAGGGTGGCTTCACACACACTCTCCAAAAATGGTGACTTCTTTTACTCACTGTATTCTACTAAACAGAACTCTTTTAAAGTACAATTTTCCATTGCCACATTATAGTGATAATTAACGTTGTAATAACGACATTGAAGGTCTGTCAGTCTCTGAGGAACCAAATGAATAATTAAGAGAATAAAATGGTTTTCAATAGGATTTCATGCTTAGTGCCTTTTGTATTCTAACACTTTTGATAGATGTTCACAGTTGATTGTCTAATTCCCCAGTCATGTGAGTAAATGGGGGATTTACTGTGTTTCAATGGTACTGCCATGGTAAGTTATTTGGGAGCATATTAAACCAAAATCTGAGGTGTATTACAAATACTCAGCCAACTCCAGCATAGCTGTGCAGGACACCACATGAATCACAGCCATAGGAAGGTGTTGGATAGCTGGAACCACTCAGAATCCATCCTTTTCCTTTAGATTAAAAAAATAATAATTGTTAGAATTAAGGATAATTATAAATAAAATCATATGCAAAAGTATTGTTCTTATGATTGAGGAACTATCTGTTGCCCTTATCCATTTTAACATATTTAAAGAACATGACATAGGTTTAATGTCAAAAATTATCTGGATTGAGGTCGGGGCGGGGGGGTTCCTTTCCTACTCCAGGTGCCACTTCATACTCCAATGAAGTCTTCCTCTTGTCTCTCTCTTGCTGTTCCTGTTATTTGCAGATGCATTGCCCTATTTGGAGAAAATTCAAAATCATAAAAATTTACAGTGGAAGGAAATCAATTCTAACCCCGATATTTGGCAGTTGAAAAACTACTGTCCCAAAAGGTGATATGACTTGCCCAAAGCTACATTATAAGCTAGTTATAGAGCCCCAGTGAGAATCTGCATTTCCCAATTCCCAAGAAAAGATCAAAGTCACATCAAAGCTAGTAATTGCTAATGAAAGCTCTCATCTACCACAACCAAAGAAACTGTAAAAAAGCACTGAGAAACGGTATTTCAGTAAACACGTTTGACTAGTAAGGTTGAAGTACCATGTGTTCTATTTTAAATATCTGAATTGAAAAGATTTAAGTAGCTTTAAGTAGAATATTAGAGCACACAGGGCATTGTCTATCTTTAGGATCTCTGAGAGTCAGGGACATGTTATTTAATAACTTAGATCTTTTCACGAGAGTTCCTCCAGCCTCTGGTTCATCTTCAGAATGGAGGCCATGTCCACCAGACAGTGTGAGCAGCTAGAGCTAATTCTTCAGAGGTTATGCCAGGTGCAGGAAAGAGAATTACTTAGTGCAATAATTAGATCATCACCACCCACCCATCCACCCATCCATGTACACGCACAAACAGCTGAAGATTTGAAAATAAATTACAGACTCACGCCATTTCATTCCAAAAGATTGCAACATGCATCTCCTAAGAATAAGGACATTCTCCTTCCTGGTGAGGAATGATATTTAGAAACCAAAATCTGGGGATGAAGTGTGCTCACTGACACTAGGATATCATTGCTTCTAGCACCTTTCAGTGGACAGATCTAGGAAAGACGTATATACTTTTAAAAGATGAGTTCATATGGATATTCTCAATTCCAATTTAGTCTTACAGTGTTTTATTTTAACTTCTTTGATTTAATATTGGTTTTTGTATCTCTTTTCTCTTGCACTGAAAATCTTGATTTATAGTAGTATAATATTTGTTTTCTCCTAATTCAGAATTATATATTTGTTTTCTTTTAGTTCAGAATTATAATACTATATTAATAATAGATTTCTGTATTTAAGATTTAAGACTTCTTTCTATTCATTTATCCTTAGATCATCTGCCACAAAGGGTATATAATTGGAGTACTGAAATAATTCTCTTTTCTGTGTAGCTATGTTGCCACATTTGAAATAAAGTTAGGATCATTTGACTGAATTTGTTTTCCATTTTGGGAATTTACTTTTGTCTTTTTTATTTTAATTTTTTGGATATGTAAAACATTTACATAATCCCAAAGTAAAAACTATATGAAAAGGTAACCAAACTCACAGAAGTTTCACTTCCAACCCTCTCCCTTCACTTCGTTCCCCCACCTCCTATATGTAATCATTTTTATTGCTTCTTTTTGAAAATATAAATAAATATCTAAATATATTCTTATTCCTCCTTTTTTTTCTTAAACACAAAATACAGCATACTTTATGTACTGCTATGTACTAGCTTTTTTAAAATCTAAGAGTATATTCTGGAGATTGTTTCAGTTTACAGACATTTTCCTTTGTGTTTTTATGACTGCCTGGTCTCCCATGCATGTCTGTCCTGCAGTTTATTTACTTACTCTGCTATTGGTGGACATTAGGCTGTTTCTAATCTTTTGCTACTACAAACAATGTTGTGTTGCATGACCTTGTGCAAATCTATGGAGATGTACTCTCAGGGTAGGTTCCTAAATGTGGGATTGCTGGGTCAAAGGTTAATGCATATGTAATTTTGCCTCTTCTTCCATAGGGTTTGTCTCATTTTGCATTTCCACTCTCAGTAGAGTATATTATTAAACTTTTAGATTCAGGAGAGATTTAATTTACATTTCTCTTATAAGAGAAAGTGAACATCATTTCATATGTGTAAAGGGCGACTTACATTTCTTTTTCTCTCTGTTCTCACATTTCTCTTTGTTCATGACTCTTGTCCATATTTCTATCCAGTTTTTGGGTTCCTCCATTTTCAGCTCTTTGTGTATTTGCCATCATCTGTGAGATAACTTTTAAATGTTCTCTCAAGAGTTTGTCATTTGTCTTTTGCCTTTGCTTATGGTGTTTCATTTTGTTTGTTTTTAGGTAGTGAAATTTATCAATCTTTCCCCAATTTTGTTTCTGGATTTTGAAAGGCTTTCCTTACGTCCAGGTTATAAAGTAATTCACCCATGCAATACTTCTTTGGTTTCATGTTTTACATTTGGATCTCTGATCTGTTTGGAGTTTCTTTCAATGTGAGGTTTAGACTCACTTTCATCCTTTTCCACGTGGCTTTCTATTTGTCCCAACCCCATCTATTAAAAAGCCCATCTTTTCCTCAGACAGGAACATCTATTTTTAGATATTAATTTGATATGATGCAACACACAGATACTAAGGAACATATACCTGGGGGAGAAATGAGATCTATGAACAGACACTTTACTCTACTATGGAATATAACAGCTCCCTCACTATTTGGAATAGAGAAGAACAATGCTCACAATAGTGTATATACTTTGTCCTCCACTGACCTCTCTAGATTCATGCTTTGTCCAGTCCAGTTGCTTTCAGAGTCCCACCCACACCCCTGTGACAAGGCCCTCCTAAACCCTTTCCCATACCCATTAGTGTATGCCCTTTTACCCTTTGAGTGTGCCCTGTGTGTCCTGCCAGAGCCTGACTGATACCAAGAGCATACAAATGCATACCAATCTATCAGCAAAAAGGAAGGCAGCATGGCTCTACCCACCATCCCCAAATTAGAGAGTTGAAAGAGTAAAGCCAAAAATCAGTCAATGAGGTCACACCTCATTTATAAATCCAGAGTCATATTATTTATCTTGATTATCTTTCTTATTCACTATGCAAGGCTCTGGTCTAACTTATGATTGGTTTCACAAATCAAGCCCATCCTCAAAGATTTAAGGTTGAACTCCTCCTAAGACCTTAAAGACAATGTTCCCTGCCTCTGAAGACAGTTCCTCTAAAAGCATTCTAAACTGATTGAGCTGGGGTGATTCTCTCTGGGGTGATTGCTTTGATGTCAGACAAGAGCATGTGCTGGCTCTGGTATGTTTGCTTAAAAAACAAAAACTCTATTCCCATTCCTTATAGCCAAACCCCAAGTGCCACTTCCTGGGTACATTTCTTTACTCTGATATTTCTGTACTTAGCTTTTACAAGGCTCTAGCAAAGTTTTGTAAATGTCTCCACCTGTTACAAGTTGCTTAGTTGACCAGTGGGAAACTTTCATGGGAAGGGTTTTATCATACTGCTGAGTCATGTTCAAAGTTATGACTTAGCTTTCTTTCAGTGAATAGTGACATTGGGAATAAATTTAACTGTCTCACTATGATATAATGTAAAAACAACGGGTTCCAGAAGTTCTATTTCCCATGCTTGTAAGAGGGACGCTTTCCAGTCCCTTATTTTGAGCAAGGGTGACAGGGAGGGGGAAAGAGCAGACAGAGGCTGCATTCCTGGCTGATACCTGTCCTGTTCCTCCTATACTCTCATCTTTCAGCAGGTGTCATTCTGATTCTGAATTTGTCTTTGAGTTAAAGAATTAATATAAAAATGTTATGGTGGAAGGGACCTTAGAAGTCATCTAATCCAGCCTCCATATTTTATAGGAAGGAAACTGCAGCCCTAAAAGAATGTTGCTCAGAGAGCCATGGTCATGCTGAGTCACAGGTCTCCACTGTCTTTACATGGACCAGTATGAATGTTTACTTCCAGTTTAGCTCTGATAGGGGAAATTGGTACTGGCACACACAACACTTCCTTTTGAGTATTGCGGAGTCACCCCTGGGGCTACAATGTCTGAAATGTAGAGATTAGTTTATCATGAAAGGTGAGAAAGACAGAAAGCACCCTCCCTTCCCAAAGGAGAAAATTCGCTTCCACCATCCAACTGTTGATGTCTAGAATTCTGCTATTAGAGCTTCATTCCTTCAATACTGGGTCCAGTCCAGAAGACTGGACTCTTCAGTATTCAAAGTATTCAAATTCCTCTGCTAATTCCAAATTACTTTTCAGCCATATCCCCGTGGGTTCTGGAAGGAGACAGACTGCAGAGTTTTGGATTCTGATGCAATTGCTGACCAACAATGTGACATATGCATAGACTTAACTTTTCTGGGTCTCAATTTCTTCATTTGTAGATGGGAATAATAACAGCTCAGAACTCATAGATTTATATAGGGTTTAAACAAGCTTAATACGTGAACAATGGTAAATGTTTAACATTAAAACTGCCTGAGGTCATTTACAGCTAACAAGAGGCTGACCAAAAAACTTAAAAGTAAAAACTTGGAAATGAGATGCCCACTGGGGTTTTGTAAACCCCTGTCATATTCCTGGGAATATAAATGCCACGTGTGTGCACAGGGCAGTGTGCATCTCTCACCACTGACTGAGCTTGAGGTTCTGTGCAGGTAAGAAGTGAACACAAAGACCAACAACAAAACTGCCTGCCCCAACACACACAAAGCCCTTCAGGAAAGGCTGGGAGAATTATTAGATCCAGGAATATAAGGAAAGCATTGTTCAATTATTAGTTTACCACTAAGCTAACCAAGCAGGTACTTTGGTGGCCACACATAACAAAGAATACAGACATTGCTGAATTAGATCAGGAATGTCACAAAACCAAACAAACAGCAGGAGCAACAGCAACAATAATGAACAGCAAGAACTATAGCAAACTCTGGGGAGGGAGGGAAGAATCTGATTTCCAGAGTTGCCATGTTGTGTTATACAAAATGTCCAGTTTTCAACAAAAAATTATGTCAGAAAAAAAAACAGGAAGGTATGAGCCATACACAGAAAAAAGAAAAAAAAAAGATGTCAATAGAAACTGCCTGAGGAAGACCAGATGTTGGACTTACTAGACAAAGACTTTAAATCAACTATTGTAAATATATTCAAAGAAGTAAAGGAAACTATGCCTAAAGAATTAAAGTATGAGAAAGATGTCTCACCAAATAAAATATGTGAATAAAGAAATATAAATTGTAAAAAAGAATAAAATAAAATTTCTGGAGTTGAAAAGTACAATAACTGAAATTTAAAAAGCACTAGATAGACTCAACAATATTTGAACTGGCCAAGAAGAATCAGCCAATTGAGATTATCCAGTTTGAGGACCGGAATGAAGAAAATTAGTAAAAATGAACAAAGTATCAGAGATCTGTGGGAAAATATCAATCAGACCAAAATACACATAGTTGAAGTCCCAGAAGGAAAGGACAGAGAGAAAGGGGCAGAAAGAATATTTTTATAAATACGACCAAAAACATCACAAATTTGATGAAAACACTAATCTGCACATCAAAACAACTAAACAAACTCCAATTAAAACAAACTCAAAGAGGTCCACATCTAGACACATCAGAGTCAAACTGTCAAAAGCCAAAGAGAGAATCTTGAAAACAGCAAGAGAGAAGCAATTCATGTACAGGAGACCCTCAAGAAGATTAGCAGTTGACTTCTCATTGGAAACCATGGAAACCAAAGGGCAGTGTGACGATATATTCAAAATACTGAAAGAAAGATTGTTGACTAATTCTATATCCAGCAAAACTATCCTTTAATAAAGAAGGAGAAATTAAGAATTCTTAGGTAAGCAAAAATTGAGAGAATTAATCACTGGCAGACCTACCTTACAAGAATGCTAAAGGGAGTCCTCAGGCTGAAATGCAAGGATGCTAGACAGGAACCTGGATCCACATAGAGAAATAAGGAGCACCAGGAAAGGTAAATACATATGTAAACATAAAGGCAGTATAAATGTGTAATCATTTGGAACTCTTTTCATTCTATCTGACTTAAAAGACAACTGAGCAATAATTATAAAACTGTGTTGATGGGCTTATAATGTGTAAAGATGTAATTTGTCTGACAATAATAGTACAAAGGAAGGAGGAGGGAATGGAGCTATGTTGAAGCAAAGTTCTGCTTATTATTGAAATCAAGTTGGTATTAATCCAGACTAGATAGTTGTTGTGTTTTTTTTTGTGGGGAAGACCAGCCCTGAGCTAACATCTGTTGCCAACCCTCCCCTTTTTGCTGAGGAAGACTGACCGTGAGCTAACATCGTGCCCATCTTCCTCCACTTTATATGGGACGCCGCCACAGCATGGCTGACAAGCAGTGCGTCAGCGGGCGCCCGGGATCCGAACTCGCAAACCCCAGGCTGCCAAGCGCAAACTAAACTGCTGTGCCACCAGGCAGCCCCCCAGACTAGATAGTTTTAAGTTAAGATGTTAGTTGTAGTTCCCAGGCAATCTCTAATAAAAATAGCCAAAAATACAGTAAAGGAAACAAATAAATTAAAATGATATAGCATAAAATATCTATTTAACACAAAGGAAGGCAGTAACAGAGGAATAGAGGAACAAAAGAGACATTAGACATGCAGAAAAAAAATACAAGCAAAGTGGCAGATGCAAATCCTATTTTATCAGTAGTTGTACTAAATGCAAATGGAATATACATCCCAATCAAAAGGCACAATTTGGCAGAATGGACACAAAAACAGGATTTGGCTAGATTGAAAGACACAAATAGGTGCAAAGTAAAAGGATGGAAAAATACATAACAAGCCAACAATGCCCAAAAGAGAGCTAAAGTGGCTATATTAATATCAGACAAAATAGATTTTAAGCCAAAAATTGTTACTAGTGCAAAAGGACATTTTACAATGATAAAAGTGACTGTAATCAAAAAGGACAATAACACGTGTTTATAAGGATGTGGAGAAATTGGAACCCTCATACATTGCTGGTGGGAATGTAAAATGCTGTGCCTGTTTTGGAAAATGTTTTTGCTAGTCTTCAAAATGTTCAACACAGAGTTACTCTGTGACCCAGAAACTCTACTCCTAGGTATATACCCAAAAGAACTGAAAGCATATGTCCACACAAAAATATGAATATGAATATTCATAGCAGCATTATTCATAACTGCCAAAAAATAGAAACAGCCCAAATGTCCATCAACTGATAAATGGATAAATAAAATGTGATATACCCACAAAGTAGAATATTATTTGATCAAAAAAAGGAATCAAGTATTGATACATGCTATAACATGAATAAATGCTAAGTTAAAGAAGCCAGACACCAATGGCCAAATATTGTGTTATTTCATTTATATGAAATATCCAGAATAGGCACATCTATAGAGACAGAAAGTAAATTAATGGTTGCCTAAGGCTAGTGTGAGGGAGAGTCACTAATGGTTTCTTTTGGGGATGATGAAAATGTTCTGAAATTAGACAGTATGACAGACATAACACCATGAATATACTAAACACCATTGAACTGGACACTTTTAAAGGGTGAACTTTATGGCATGTGGATTATATATCAATAAATTTGTTAAATACTTGATATTAAAGTGTCCAATGCTGATGTCTGCCTATGAGACTCATCCTATAAGACCAGTCCCTTGTCCACTCCACTTTGAGTTAGTCGTGACCCCTGTTATAAGTTGTACACACAGATATCCTGACATGGTCCCTCTCACCCATATAGATAAATACCATTCTGTGACTGACACACACACCCACATGAGGATAGAGAATGTCACAAGAGTAGTGGAACTGAGAGGTGGGAGGATGTAGATTTACCAAGTACAATAGAACCTGGGTAGGAGGCAGGGAGGTGTTAGGAATATCTCCGGTAGGTAAAAGGACATTTATTGGTGCAGGATAAGAAAAATAACAGGTAGTTGAAAGGAAACAGCTTTGAAAGTTGAGGAAAACCATGGAATCACTGAGAAAAATTATCAAGGGTATCAAGTCTGATATCCTTTTTTGGGTGGTTAGAAAAAGAAGCAACAGGAAATCAAACTTAAAAAAACAAGATACAGGAACGTGAACTTCTTTTTTGTAAATCATAAAGCATCACAGAAAAAATGCAATCAGAAATCATTTTGCAGAAGTTAAAACCAACTTTAATAAAAAAGCAAGACTGTCATCAAAGAGTTTCTGGGCAGGGATTAGAGCAGTGTTTAGAGAAAAGTATACATGCAAGAATTAAACTACTGGATCCTTATTTTCTAGGTTTTAGGCTGTTTTGAGCAGTTCTCCTTAGCCCTAAATAATTACCTTAAGCCAGCTGTGTTCTGACCGCTTGTGTTAATTCAGCTTCTTTTATTTCCTGTCTGATAAATTGTGTGCATTAAGTTGTGCATATTAACATTAGTGTAACAAATGAGCAAGTTACTCCCTCTGAAAGAAGTCAGCAGCCTCAAATGCACTGGTGGGAGCTGATTTATAATAACAAACATCTGTGTTAATGTCCTTTCACAAGGAGTACAAGAGCGTCCTCCTTGAGGCAGCACCTTTTGATAAAGTGAATAATAAAGTGCTCATCACATCATTTATTTCTCGTCCCTCTGATGTGCCAACAAGTGTGTGTTCCTTTCAATTAATATTCTCTTACTTGTATAAAAGCTGTTTGCCAGTAAATGTTGTATTTCAGATGGCAGTAAAATTAGGTGAAATAATGGAGGTGAAATTTGGACAAAGTTTAGGATAAAAACACTACTCATAACATCTTTCAAAAGATTTTATTCATTTCTATCCAATCCAAGTCTACAAATAATTAATAAAAATCTACTATGTGTTCCATGCTGTCTTCACTTTCACAGAGCTTATAATCTTGCACAGAAGAAAAACCTATGCAGTATGATTATAAGAACAAGATGAAAGGATATATAAGCTTATGCCATAACGACATGCCATAAAACTTCACAAAATTCCTCCTCTAAGAGCAGCTACTGTGTTCAGTTGTGCAATGCATGTCCATACCACACTGAAAGGGGCACAATTCATGTGGTAGATATTGTAGATTTGTAATTTATTACAACATTTTTTTTGGAAAATGGAGGTAAAGTATCTTGAGAAAGGAATGGGCATTTCTTCTAACTAGCGCAGAGATGCCACAGGGGCTAGAGACAGCCTTGGCAAAGTTACTTGGTGCAGGCCAGATGATGAATTCTTGAGAGCAGAGATTTTCTCTTACTCAGCTTTGTGCAAACAGGTTTATTGAAGTCTTAACCCATTGAGTTATAAACACAAAAAATGTAGTTTTTCCAATCATGCTTCAACCAGTCTATGTCGAATCTTCCTTGCCTGACCCTTACTAACATTGGGGGCAGATTCTATCTTGTTCTAGTCCCTTTTAGTGATTAATACTTGGTCCAATCCAGTTCAAAACTTAACGTCATATCTGATTCAAATCACTTCTTCTCTACCACAGCACAGCCCAGAGCTGGCTGCTGTAAGATTGCTTCATCTCTCTCTTTTGTTCTACCTTTCTGGAGTTGGAAAGGGGCCAGGAGTGATAAGGAAGGTTGCATTTCTCATGAAACAGCCTTCATTTAAAAAAAAAAAAAGATCTAAATGAATGGAAAGGAAAGACATCCCATGTTCTTGGGTCAGAGGATTTAATATTGATAAGATGGGAATATCCCCAAGTCGATCTACAGATTCAATGTAAACTCTGTCAGAATACCAGCTGCATTGCTTGCAGAAACTGATAAGCAGATCCTAAAATTCATATGGAAATGCAAGGGATTCATAATAGCCAACTATCTTTATAGAGGAGAACAAAGTTAGAGGGCTCACACATTCTGATTTCCAAACTTCCTGCAAACATACAATAATCAAGAGAGTGTAGTACTGACATAGAGATACATAATCAGTGGAATAGAACTGAGAGTCCAGAAATAAACCATTACATATATAGTCAATTGATTTTCAACAAGAATGCCAAGACAAGCTGATCCCCCACCCCTCAGAAGTGGTGTGAACATGTAAATGGTTCATGGATAAGCATGATGCTTAATATGGGTCAATGAAATGCAAAGGACAGTTTGTTGCAGGCTTTTGTGCACCTTCTAGAAGCATCACCTCCTTTCCCGGGCCTTTGTCACACCTGGATGAGGCTGGAAGATGAAGCCAACACTAGGGAAGGGCAGAGAAGAGGGGATTACAGGAAAATGGAGCCAGAGCCACTGGACTTAGTCACCCTAAAGCCCCTCTTCGTCCAGATCTAAAGCTATGAACCTATAAATTTCATTATCATTTGAGCTGGATTGAGAGCAGTTTTCTGGAATTTGCCACCATAGGCCACATGTACATTTACTCTATCTCCCCCTGCCCTGACAAAAAAAGGGGGAGTACAAACAGGAAATGGCTTTAATTTTCTTCCTCTGTCTTTAAAATATTCTGCTGGGTCTTCTTTCACCACCCCTGGACAACATCTCGGGTAGACACCGTAGTTTTTTGGATGGGGATAGAATTCAGAGGATATGTGAGCTTGAATGGGAAAAAGAATTACTTTTTTATTTTCATTGATCCCTAACTGAAAGTTAACACTACGTACATCAGGAAATGTTGCAATGGAGGTCCCCTCGCCTTAATTCTGACCTCATTATCTAGCCTCCCATCTGTTTTATTGCCCCTGGTATCCTTCAGGTACATTTCCTCTTGGTTAAGAAGGCCCAAGGGAGTACTGTGATCGGAGTCAAAGAACCAAACTGATTCAGAGCGTGTCAGTGTCTCACAAACTCCATCTTTGAAAGCAGCCATGTTTTCATTTATCTTATGGGAAAATTTAAAGATCTCAACAAATTACACAGACCTTAGTTCTTTGCTGTATTATATTATTATATTATGTATTATATTATGTGATTATATTATTTAAGTCATTGCGAGTAAATCTGGGTAATCCTCTCATTGTAGGCAATATGGGGAACTGATTGCTATATGAAATGTTTACTTTTTTATTTCCCAACTTGGGGATGTTTAATTATAGTTATAAAGAGGTTCTAGCATGTGCTTTTAGTGTTGGATATTTACTGGGGTATTTCTGTTTTCAATACATTTTTATTCTAATAACTCCAAAGAAACAAGAGCATGCATGGATGTCAAAAATCATGTTAATGTAATTTTAAGTCATTTACATGTTAAAGAACATTTTAATTTAAAACAATACTATATTTCTGTTATAGATTCAGGGTTTTTAATTCAAATCCTGGTTTGTATGCTGTTTAAAACATTGGTTTTAGAATTAAACCTGTATTTCAAGCACTAAAGAATAATTCAAGGGTCAGCCCTGGTGGCCTAGTAGTTAAGTTCAGCGCATTCTGCTTCGGTGGCCTGGGTTCAGTTCCCGGGCACAGACCTACACCACTTGTCTGTCAGTGGCCACACTGTGGTGGCGGCTCTCATACAAAAGAGGAAGATTGGCAGCAGATGTTAGCTCAAGGCAAATCTTCCTCAGAAAAACAAAAAGAATAATTCAGGAGGCAGTACTCCACGTCTCTTTGTTTTCTATCTCTCAAGAGAAAAAAAAAGTCTTCCACTTGAATAATGACTAAATTGCAGTGATCATTCAAACAACTGGAAAAAAAGATTAAGAACTGCAAATACATGAAGAATGAAACATCTCAATCTGGATTTGGGGGATTGAATTGTTAACTAAATTTGGCAATCACTTTTCTGTAAGTTTTCAAAATGGTTAAAAATTCATAGAAGAAACTTAAATTCTCTTTTGCTTTGCAATTCAACCAGGATTCTACATATTTTATCTAGAGTGATAATTGCTTTTTTCATTCATTTTCAACCAAATAAAGACGATTACAGTTATGCTGACAATACTCAATAGGAGAAAAAAATAGAGGCTACATCTATATATCTCTTTATCTATCTACCATAGATATTAATCTATCATCTAGCTATCATAATCAAAGCAAATTTTTAGTTCATTTATGAATGAAATCCTGTGGCCTAAAGCTGGAGATCATTCCTAATTTCCTAATAGGCTGGGAGATTTACAGTTAAGAGCCTAAAGTTTTTAGCAGACTTTGACGGTATTTTTATATAATGTTTCTATGACTAGACCAACTTGATTTCCAAGTTTCCAATATGTGTGAAAAATAATCCATCTGATACAATCCTCAGAAGTGAAACTGGGCAAAAAGAGTGGATTCCGCATTCTTATAATTAAACAGTCCAAGTGAATAACTGATTTACAAATTTAGTTGACAGCTGAGGTCTCACTTGTTCTAATTAACTGGTTACAGCATTACTTGGATGGGCTGATTTGCAGTGGGAACAGAGCCTCTGGCTGGTAACAGTTGCACTGTGGCTCAAAAGTACATCTTTGGCTGGTAGCTCATTGGTTATTGCCCTACACTAAGAAGGCCAGTCTTGTCAGGTTCATAGACAGACACATTGTTAACTCTTTTCAACTGCCCTGCAAGAGATGCAAATCTGTCACGACTGCTAGAAACATAACTCCACAAAGTGCCTTAGTGATGGGGGTACGTGGTGAGATAGCCTTTTATCAACCATCACCATCTCATGGAACAGCTACAACCACCACGCTAGGGCATATGATACACTAAATCAAAGAGACAGAGAAAAGTCCTTTAGTTCTTGCTACCTTCTCTCTGTATAATTGTTGGTAAGTAATAGAACCTCTCTATTCTCTGATTTCCCATTTGTATGATGGGAACAATAACATTAACTGTTGAGAATGATGGAAAGATTAATTGGCTTAATCAGGTAGCATTTGAATTCTCTGAAGGTGTTATTTAAACCTGAGCTGCAACTCAGTCAATAAAAAGCATTCATTTGGTCTCCACAGTATATAGATTACAATATAGTTCTAAGTACTTCCAAGAATTATAAAAGAAGTAGACAATACATCTCTATTCTTTTTTTGTGTGTGTGAGGAAGACCAGCCCTGAGCTAACATCTGTTGCTAATCTTCCTCTCTTTGCTGAGGAAGACTGGCCCTGGGCTAACATCTGTGCCCGTCTTTCCTCTACTTTATACGGGACGCCGCAACGGTCTTTCCTCTACTTTATATGGGACGCCGCCACGGTGTGGCTGAGTGGCTGACAGACGGGTGCATCGGCGGGCGCCCGGGATCCGAACCAGCGAACCCCGGGCTGCCAAGTGCGGACTAAACCGCTGCACCACCAATATATCTCTATTCTTAAGGAACTATTATACTTCAGGGAAGACAGGACCAATCCCAGTGAAAGTTGGTAAGCACACTAACAAAAATATAACCAATTGCAGCCGCTGATATTTCTCCAGTGGTCCATGACCAGATTCAGATGTGGTGAACTGGAAGCTCTGCTGGACCCAAGGAAAGAAAACTAGGCTTATAAGATGGGTTCACTACTGAGGACTTAATAATTTTAGTGAACCATTTTAGCATAATCTCATGCTATTGTGCAATTTTTGTTTTAAAGATTTTATTGTACTGAAAAAATAAATTTTCAAGATAAAAAGATGGTAGATTCAATCTAGTATAACCATATGTGTTAATTATCACTAAAATTCTCATTTTTGTTTACATACCACTTTCCCCCAAGAAAAAGAATGCACATATGTACATAAATGATGGTTTAAATGTCTAGTTTGGGGAGACTGGTAAGTTAATAATACAAAAGTAGCAGATAGTAATATACATAGTGCATATGCTGCTGAACTCAACAGATATTTAATAACAGTCCATTTCCCCCACTTGCAATTGAAGAAATTACACTAACTCAGAGACGACCTTAAGAAGAGAGAGTAGCTAAGCAACACCTTACAATCTCAAAGGAGAAGAGTAACAAAAAAGCCATAAATTTAGCTATTAAATGTATATTCATCAGCACAGCTAAAAAAGTCTTCATAACCTGATTTGCAGCATCTATTAAAATAAAATAAAAACCCAGATCGGGTTATATAATCCAACTGAAATTCTTGAAGCTCAAATACCTGTTAAGGAGATGCAAGTCACCTCTTCTGTTGCATGCCTGCCTAGGTTGCCTGCTCTATTACTTTCTCCCAGAGTGTCCCTTTTTCTCCTGCAAAATTTGCTTAATAATCTGGATTGTGCTTATGTGAGTGTGTTCACTTTGTGATAACCATTATGATTTGTGCTGTATACTTCAAGAAAACAAGCCTTATTTGAGACTCACTTTCATGAATCATTACCACACTTGTTTGATCTAATGACCAGGTCTCTATCCTCCAAAAGCTTAAATATGCTTACCTATACCTGTGTACCTTTACAGAAAGTTATACCTTTGTCATCCATTTGTGTATTTTCAGTTTGCTTGTGTTTATTCACTTTTTCCTGTGAAACCTTAATTTCTTTGCCTGCCATCTCCTTTGTTAAGTCTCTTACATTGAGGTAGAGCAGGCAATACTGTGTTGATAAACCAGCTCTCAAAAAAAAAGTGGTTGTCAATTTCTGTGGTGTAACTACTCCCAATTCAAAGTTCCAAGGTTTAACATCCAGCTAATAAAATTCCTGAATATTTAACAACAGACTCACGAATTGATAAGAGCTGGCTCCAACCATGTAGGTAAACAATAAGATCATTGCTAGTTTTGCACTGACTTAGAACAGCATTTTCACTAACTGCTCATTCACTTATACCATCACAAAGTTCTTCCAGCTGCAGGCGTAGACAATTGTAACATATTTTAGCGTGGAATCAGTGATGGGTGAAAATTGTTCCTTCTGTGCATCCCTGCAGAGCTAAAGCTAAATAAACCAATTTGCTGAATTACTTAGAACCAAGTATTTATTGCATCACAGATATTTCCCACTTGTCAGAAAATGTAATTGAGCCAAGACACCAATTGCTGTTTATTTTCTGCCAAGTGCAGACTAACACGGAATGGATATTCAATAAGCTGTATTAAACTGAAGGATGCATTTTCAAAATGGTGAGGGGGTGAACAAACGGGTAACATTAATGTCAGAGGGAATTATGGGTATGAACACTTTCTTTCTGCTGCTGTATAAACCTGCCCCTGCTACAAATGTTCACTGGCATAAATAATGACCACATAGATAGGTTTTGCTCTTGGAAGTTCAAACACAGAAAGGCAGCTGACATTTTCAATGTCAACATTTTGGAGGGCAACATTTTTCCTGATTTATAAGGATGCCTATTATTTCAGTATGGACTGATCAGAAGAAAAACAACCAAAAGAAAAATAAAAGTTAAAAGATCTGAAATATGGTGGGAAAAATTCTTTTAAAAAACATTAATTCTACAAAAAATTAAAACCCAGAGCTCTTCTATCGTAATCAAATGATATGAAAGTTGGAGGAAAGGAATACTGTTAAAATTCTCTCCCCAAATCATCACAACTTCAAATTTCCTGGAGCCACAGGACATGATTGGAAATTGCATGCTAGTCCCTCTGGCCTCTTCCTTTCCTCTCTCTTCCCTGCCCCTAACTCCAACATCATTGAAGCTTGAAATTGGACAATCACTTCTATGACTTCCTTCTCTATCTAAGTCTGGGTTTCCTAAGGAGTCATGAAAAGTATTAGAAGGACATCAGAATGGGAGCTGGTATAAGTGCGGGGATTATTTCAAGGGTCATGACTGTCTGATTTTTGATCACAAGTTGATGGGGATATTTGGCCTTCCTGCACTTCTGGATATTTACCCACTCATCTACCTTCCTAGTGTTGGAACCATGACAAACCATGGCGACAGAGAAGGGGACAGCATCATGCAACTCTCACTGTATTTCACTTGTGATCTTTCTCTCTCTTATATGTATGCCTGTGCTAATCCTACCACCCACATCTATTCTTTCCTCACCTTTCTGCTTGCTTCTCTCTTTTGCAGTGGTGTGTCGTGACAGTAGACTTTCCAATGAAAATCTTTCTGTTGTGGCTGACTCCTATAATAGTAGTATAAGTGTTTCCCCATTCTCAATACTTAAGCCAAATTTCATGCCTATCTTTAAATAAAAATGAAAACGAGTGTCACAGTTTGGAATCTGTAGGAAGCAGTTTCTGAGACAGAGTTTAATGTTCAGGGAGTGTCCTTGAGATCAACACCTGTGGGAAGAAGAGGAGAAAGTGGGATTGGGCAGAGAAAGAAGTTGAGTTGTGGTGCAGGCTTGACAGCCTCAGCCACTGGGATTTCTGGAGAAGAAATGTCTCATCAGAATTGTCCCACTTTTGGTGGAAATGGCTGGTTCTTTATATCGCTACCTCCATCCATCATTCCTCAGAAGGGCATGACCTTGGTGAAGCAGCTCTCTGTAGTGGAGGTGTTCCCTGAAAGGACTGAAGGCTGGAAGCTGTTCCAATGAAACTCTCACAGCAGCTGGGGTAATAAATCCTTCCTTGAAGGGGGATTTGAGCACCATATCTCCAAGTCTACCACCACAAATCTCCTTACCCTGAAAAATATCTGTCATCGTTCACACATCATACATCCTTTATAAGAGCATAAGAGGCTATCTAGTAATATATTAAAAACTATTTGTGATTTCAACAAATGGCACTGGAGCAATTGGATAGCCAAAGGCAAAAACCAAACAAACACCTTTGACTCAAACCTCTCACTTTATACAATATTAACTCAAAGTGGATTGTGGACTTAAGTGTACTATGTAAAACCATAAAACTTTTAGGGAAAGACAGAGGAGAAAGTCTTCAGGACCTCTGTTTAGGCAAAGAGTTCTTAGACAACACCAAAAGCATAAGCCATAAAAAAAATCAATATGTTAGATTTCATTAAATTAAAGACGTTGGTCTGCAAAAGACCACGTGAAGAGGATGAAAAGACAAGCTGAATAGGGGAGAAAATATTTGCAAACCACATATCTGACAAAAGACTAGTATCTAGAAAATATAAACAAATTCTCAAAACTCAACAGTTAGAAAATGGCTAAAGACATAAACAGATATTTCATTGAAAAGGATATACAGATGGCAAATAAGCAAGTGAAAAGATGCTGAACATCACTAGTCATCAGGGAAATCCAAATTAAAATCACAATGGGACATTACTACAAACCTATCAGAATGGCTAAAATAAAAAAATAAAGACAAAACCAAATGCTGGCAAGGATGTGGAAAAACTAGATCAATTACAGTTTGCTGGTGTGAACAGAAAATGGTACAGCCGCTCCAGAAAATAGTTGGGCAGTTTCCTAAAAATCTAAAAATGGGGACTGGCCCAGTGGCATAGTGGTTAAGTTCACACACTCTGCTTCAGTGGCCCAGGGTTCATGGGTTCAGATCCCAGGCGCAGACCTACACACCACTCATCAAGTCATACTGTGGCGGCATCCCATGTACAAAATAGAGGAAGACTGGCACAGGTGTTAGCTCAGGGACAATCTTCCTCAAGCAAAAAGAGGAAGATTGGCAACAGATGTTAGCTCAGGGCCAATCTCCTTCACCAAAAAGTACCAAAACACCTAAATATGCAACTGTTATGTGACCCAGCAATTGCACTCCTCGGCATCTATCCCAGAAAAGTTAAAACTTAGGTTCATATAAAAACCTGTACATAAATGTTTATGGCAGCTATGTTTGTAATATCCCAGAACTGGAAATAACCCATATATCCTTCAGCAAGTATATGGTTAAACAAACTATAGTACATCCAACCACGGAATACTATTTAGCTATAAAAAGGAATGAACTATTGATATGGAAACAACTTTGATGAATCTCCAAGGAATTATGCTGAGAGAAAAAAAGTCAGTCTTGAAAGGTTACATACTGTATGATTCCATAACTTTCTTGAAATGACAAAATTATCGAGACAGATTAGTGGTTGCCAGAGGTTAAGGATGAAGTACATGCAGCACAAAAGTGGATGTGGCTACAAAAGGGCAACATTAGGGATCCTTGTGGTGATGGAAATGTTCTATATCTTTATTATATCAATGTTAATAATCTGGCTATAATATTGTACTGTAAGTTTTGCAAGATGTTACCACAAGGGAAAACTGGTAAAGGATAAATGGGATCTCTCCATATTATTCTTATAACTTCACATGAATCTGCAATACACATCTTGAAATAACAAGTTAAAAAATCTGAACTCAGTAAACCAACTACATAATTTAGTATGTATATGAAATTGCAGCATTACACATTGGTGGGGTAAAGGGTTATCACTATGTGATGTGAGGATGATTCAATTATCTATTGCTACAGAACAAACTACCTCAAAATATAGTGCCTTAAAACAATGACCATTTTATTTTCTCACAATTCTGTGGGTCAGGAATTAAAGCTCATCTGGGCAGATATTTTAATCCACATGGTGTCGGTTGGTGTCATTCACTCAGGTGGTAGGTGGGTGTGCTGGAAATTCTAAGGCTTCACTCACAAGTCTGGTGCTTCAGTGTCTGGACATGGCCTTTCTCTCCACATGGTTAAGAGGGCTTCCTCAATGCATGGTGATCTCAGGGTAGTCAGACTTTTGCCATGGTGGCTGACTTTCAAGAGGAAGTATACCAATTGTTCAATATTGAAGCTATCCATCTCTTAAGTTCTAGCCCTGGAAAATACACAGCATCACTTCTGTCACATTCTGTTGGTCAAAACAAGTCATAGCTCAGATTGAAGGGGAGGGAAAATAGACTCCAACTCTCAATGTGAGACGTGGCAAAGAACTGGTGGCCATCTTATTCCACCACTCTGTATTTGAATTAACTATTTGAAAAAAATGCTTTTCTTTGCAGGAAGTTTTTTAAAATTTACATATTCAATTCAATGAAATTACATATTCAATGGTTTGAATTTGCATTCCCTTGATCACAGATGAATGTAAGCATCTTGTGGCTATTTCTGGCTTGAGAGTTTTCTCCTCTGAGAAGGATTTTTGAATCTATTTTCAATTTCTTCTTCTTACTTTTTCTTTATATATTGAAGATAATAAAATTTGGTTTCTTAACATGTCCAAAATAGATTTTCCTAGTCTGTTCCATATTTTTGCATTGTTTTATTGTCTTTTTTCACCCGTTTTAAATTTTGATGTAGCTAAGTTAATCATTCTTTTCCTTTATGACCTGGTGTTTGCATCTCACTGAAATCCTTTCATCTGGCTCTGAGAGTTCAACTGACATTCATTGGCTAGTCAGAGTCTCTTGTCTCTGGAGGGCAGCTCTACCACTGAGTTCTAGAATCCACCCCTGGGTGACCATGCTCGTCTTTCCCCACCCCACCATAGCGGAGCTCTCAACCCCTCATGCTTTACTCCAGATTTAACATCCGTCCTCTCATCAACCCATCAGCTCCACTCCCCATACATACCTTGAAAACAATAACTTGGAACCACAAAATGACAGAAAAAACATTGGGAATCGTCAAACTCTCATTTTTATAAATGAGGAGTGTAAGATCTAGACCTTGCTGTCCAACACGGTAGCCATTAGCCACATGTGGCTTTTTAAATGTAAGTTAATGAGAGTTAAAACTTCAGTCACACTAGCCAAATCTCAAATGCTCCACAGCTACATGTTGCTCATGGCTACCATACTGGACAGTATGAAAATGAGAACATTTTCATCACTGCAGAAAGTTCTAGCAGACAGGGCTGCTCCAGAGCTTCATTACTTAAAGGGTAGTCTGCTGAGTGGCAGCAGGACCCTAGGCATCACTGGAAGCTGGCTAGAAATTGAGAATCTCTATTAATTAATAAAGAATCAGGCCCCACCCCAGACCTACAGAGTCGGAATCTGCAACTTGACAAGATCCCCAGAAAGTCTGCATGCAGATCAGAGTCAGAGAAGGCCTAAACATATTATTTTTTCCCCAAGGTCATACAGCTGATTGGTGTCCAGGCCCTTCCCTTGACCTAGCTACCATTTCCCCTTACCATCCCATGTCCTTCTTATTACCTCCCTGCCATACCTGCTTTCTCACTCTGTTTACAGAGCTTTATAAACATTTATAGGACAGCCAGGCCATTGAAGCCTTCGGAAAACCTCCATGCTCTCACCCTCATTCTTTGCAGGTGCTTGGTTGGCAGATTTGTGATTAAGTCTGTGGTGTTGTTCAGCATTTCCCCTCGGGAATCACTGCTGGGGCGCTAGAAATTAAAGCCGACCTTGAAAACAGTGGGGCACCAGTCATCAATTGTATGGTATACTTGGTCTTGGTGGTATAATGGCAGCATTCAATTCTTTGGACTCCACAGCCGTGGGGTAGAGCAGGCAGAGCAGGTGAGGTACTTGCCTTGCTAAGTGTCACACCTGACCATCTGATTGGAGAGTTCAAAGTAGGCTTGGTGATCTCCCAACAGAATCACTGCTCACTCTAGGTAAGTAATCAGTGGGTCACCAAAAGGAAGAGGATTTGGAAATAGGGCACCAGGTTGTCCTGGAACTCTAGGAGGTCTGGTCTCAGGGCACCACCAAAATACAGGGAAGCAGTGATGAAGAAGAAAGTTTGGCCAAAGGAGTGGTTGAGACTGGTGTAGGTGGAACCCTCCGGGTGCAGGCTGCAGCAACAGACGTTGGCCTCATTGTCTCCCAAGAAGACACAATGTCCAAGGGCTCCAGGGTGATGTGGCAGTCAGGATGGAGTTGCAGGGTTCCTTCACTGCTAGCAGCACCCAGAAGCTGGTTGGATGGTTGATTCCAGCTTGGACTTCTTGCCATAGTCAAGAGCAGCTCCTCCACCAGCAGCAAGGTGAAGTCTGGGCCAGAGCTGCCCCCGGAGTTGGGGAAGATCATGAAATCCCATAGCCCTATGCACTGCTCTGTCAGTTTCTGGATAAAGTCCAGCATTGGATCAAGGATCTCTATCTCTCTCTCTCTTTTTTTTTTTTTTTTTTTTTACCATGCAGCAGCCATAGGCATCTATGAGAGCAGGCTCCAAGTCCACAAAGATCTCTGAGGATGCATGTATGCCAGTCCAACTTTCTGAAGGTGCTGTAGCAGTTGTGGCCACATCCTTGGATCTTATTGCTGGACTCAGTACCACTGGGCTGGGACTGTACTCCTGGCGTTAGAGTCCCCAGCAACCAGCCTGGCCAATATACAAGGAGATGCCCCCAATATAGACATGAGGTGGAGAGGTGGAGATTGCAGAGGTTCCGTTTCTGCAGACACACAAGTCTTTGGCAAGACCATGAATTCCTGGAAAAGTGTTTTTATATGTCCTAGTCTTCCCTAAGATATTTATGAATTGGATCAGATACAATAAAAATATTTATTAGTTATTACTATGCTCAAGGGATTATGAGTGACTTTTCTCCCCCTCAAGAACTCTAAGTACCTAAACATTGACTCTTTACACCCCTCCCGCGTATATAGAGCGCGGGGCATATGGGAGTTGCTGGTTTTGGCCACTCCTGTAACTTCAGCGCCTACAGCAGCGCCCCACACGACAGTGAATATCGACTGACTGAAGGATCCTGTGAGTCGCCCTCTCCCCCTGGCTGCATACCTGCGGGGAAGGGCTGGCGGAAGGCCACGTATCACCCCCATTACGGCATTTCCATTCGCCACTGCAGCATCTATAGGATACTATCTTGGCTCTTCCAGGGCAAGGTCGCGCCTCAGTCCCCAGGGTACTACCAGGGGCTCGCCCAGCGCCCAGCACCTGACATACAATACCAGCGGATGATGCATTAATATGGTCATTATTGAAATTAGTTACTACCTAACACCTAACTCTGCCAGCGGCTCACCCCGGTTCCTCAGGATCGACTGTTCCGCCCAGCGCCCACATCCAAGTGCGTCAGGTGGGATGACGCATGCGTGGCTGCGAGGGGAGCGGGGGCGTAGGGATGGCCGGGCTCGCGCAAGCGCGCCGCCGCGCCGCCGGGTACCGTGCGAGGGGGCGTGGACGCATGCGCGGGCGGCGGCGGCCTTAAGGGCGCCGGAGGCCCGGGGCGGCTCAGTCGGCCTGTCAGCCGGCTTGGAGCAGCGGCCGGGTGTTCGTGCGGCGGCAGCGGCCATGGCGGCGGAAGAGGAGGTGGACTCGGCGGACGCCTGCGAGAGGTGAGTGCGCCCGGGGCTGCGTGGGGCTCAGGCGCGCGCCCTGAGCGCGGGCCGGGTTGGGCCAGGCGGACGGCCCCGAGGACTCGTAACCTGCCCGACGGCTCCTTCGTCGGTCCCGGGCGCGAGTCGGCGCGGCGCCCGGAGGAGAAGCGCCGGCCCTGCTCTGCGGGCGGGGCGCCGGGCGCGGGGGCCCTCTGAGCATGACCCGGCCGTGCCCGGAGGCCGCTTGACCACCGCGCGGAGGGGCCACCGTGCCGTTGTGTAAGCGGCCCGGCGGGGTCCGGACCCCCGACCTGGGCTCCGGGTCCGTGAAGGGTCTTCTCTGGGGCGGCGGCGGCGGCCTCGGAGCCCGGCCCTGCCCCAGCGCGGCAGGCGGGCGGGGACCGGCCGTCTCTGCACCTGACTCGAGTCACGGGAAACCGCCGAGTCACTTTGTCCACTTCCGAGCGCGTCTTCCGTCCTCAGGTTTGCGCCGAGCTCTGTCCACCCTGGGACGGTAGCGGAAGTTCCCCGGGGACGGGCCTGTCCAGAGCCTGGAGGAAGGGGAGGCGCTGCCTTGGGGCCCTGTTAGGTGGAAAGCCCAAAGTCACCTCAGAAGCCACGGAGATGAGGGGGTGTCGAGGGCAGGAGGAGCCCGGCGTGACGGAAAGGGGCTGAGGGAGTGGGTATATGGCTTTGGGTTTCAGAAGACGTTTAGTTTACAGATACTTTATAGAAAGACAGTTAACACGATGTGGATAACAAGTTCAGAATTAATCATCGTTCACATGGAGATCTCCTTTGCTTCCAAGTGTTCCGGCATTACTGGAGAAGTGTGTGTGTATACGCCTCAGAGGTCACACACATTTAGAAAACTTTATGGAAGTTGGAGGACAGATGTCCAATATGAAGCTTTTTGATATATAGATATACTAAGTTTAAATTATTCCTTTCTACATATAACTAATTTTTCCACTAATTGACTACTATTCCCTTATTGACAAATGCATAAAGTTAAATAGCTGTGATCATTATTGCCTTATTTCTCTAGGCTAGTCGTATTGGAAAGTAGATAAACTTATGCTTCCCCATATATATTTAGTATTTTGACAAAAATTCTACTTCAGATATGGGGAGAAGATTGCATATGAAACATAATCTAAAAGATAGAAAATATGGAGTACCATGAAGACGGGTATTTGGAAAGATGCCAGAGGGGAAACATTGTGAAATCTTAGAAACTAGGTTCTTCCCTTGAGTTTTGTTTACATGATGAATGGGTTGGTTATTTCGGTTTGTTGATGATCTTCCTTGATAAGTTGAGGTGAGGTGCTGGATGTCATGTGGACACAAGTAGGTACCTAACTGGCAGCTGATTCCCATCCAGTTTGTCACAATGTTTTTTTGTTCTTTCTCAGACTGCTTTTAAGTGGACTCTCTGGTATCCGTGTTGTTGTGGGGCTTGGTAGTCTAGGGCACAACTGTGAAAGGTATTTGTGGCTTAGAGTGATGGTAGGACGTCACTGAGGACAGACTATAAAATATTCTTAGCAGCTGACCAGCCATAGTCCCTAGGCAGAGGTGGGTCTCCTTGGTACTCTTGGCATTACACTTGAGCAGTGTCCAAACTAGTATGGCCTTCTGAGCTGTATGAAGCAGGTGAGCAAGTACCTGCTCCTGCTGGGTGTTCCCTGAATGTCTCATATTAAACCTAAGGTTGACACTATGTGCTGGGTATTACTGTTCCCATTTTTTCAGTTGGAACTGCACCTGGGAGGGCTGCTAGCACCCCACTAGAACATAGCAGGGGCTGGATTGGAGGCCTTCAGGTGTCTGGATTTAGTCTAAGATCACTTTCTCTGTATCTGTGCTGCCTCTCACTGGGATTGGGACTCATGTGGGATGTTTGGTTCTTGTTTCTTTTGCTTACTCTACTGACACTTGGTTATTTAATCCTTGTGTTAATACAGAGCTCACTTTTTTGTTGTTGTTAATCAACAGGAGAACTAGCCCAAGAGCCAAGTGGATTGTGGGAAAACATAAGACTTGGATTAAGTTCCCTATCCTTAAGACATTTCAGTTTTAGATGGGGAGATGACATTAATAAAGGAAACAATTATAAAATGTTCATTGGAGGGCTTTTTGGAGCATGTGATTCTTGTCTTTTCCTTTGTGACTCTCTTAGTGAAGACAGCCATGCCTGGGAGCTGTTTGGCTTTCAACATCTTACGCTTTTCAGTTGCAATACAGTTGAGAAAGCTCAATGTAAGAAGAGTAGGGCAGACTTCTGTGAATTGCCTCAAGGTTGTCCTACAGAATGCTTAACAGTTGAATTTAGAGGAAAACTGTCACAGAATTGCTCAGTTGCACAGTAGACCATACAATAGGTGGTTTGTAGTGGTGTGCTGGAGTTATTGCTAAGTTTTCAGAATTTTGCCAACCGTTGGCAGCTTGAAATCAGCCATGGTGGTAGTATTTACACCATGGAAATCATCAAATGGTATAAATAAGGGATTTTTTTTCTTCCCCTTTCCCTCTAGTAGGTTTACCAGCACCCTACTGGATTTATATTAGAATTTGACTGTGTTTCTTTGCCTTGGAGATAGAGTGGATTTCTCTATCTTATCTTTTGAAAGACTGTTAAAATCAGTGACTCCTCTCTGTTGCCATCTCCCCTTCCCTAACCCTTGCCATCTGAGTGCCATAGAACTCCCCAATGCCACATCCCAATGGGCTTTTATTTTTCTCAATACTGACCTTTCTTGGGTCCTTTTCAGTGTTTGACACTATAAAGATAGCTACTCCTTTTTGAAACCCTTAGACATTCTAGCTCTTATTACATTTTGCTTCTTGTCTTACCTCAGACCAATAGTTACTTTTATTAAGTTCTCTTCTTTTTCCATTTTCTAAATGTAGTCATTCTCCAAGATCCTGTCTTCATTTTTCTTATTCTAAATGTGTGCCAAATGTTTTCACCTGATTTCTCAAATGTGATGTGTCCAGACCAGGATCTCATTTGCACCTTTCTTCCCCTGAACTAAACAATACAGAAAGCTCAGTTCTTTCCCTTATCTTCCCTATTTTTATTAGGGCATTGATGTTCTTCCAGTCATCCAGATTCAGAACTGTGGCATTATCTTTCAACCTCTTCTCCCCTCTTCATTGCCCTGACTACCAACCAAATCTGTTATCATGTCCAGTAGATTCTAAGTACAGTATCACCTTTCCATTCCCACTGTCACCTGGGAGCCACCTGGTTCAGGCCCTCCCTATTCCCTTCTCCGAATTATTGCAGGCTTTAGTAATACATTCTGTTCCTATGCTCTCAACATAAGTTATTTCATTAGTTACTTTTATATCCCCAAGAGGCACAGTCTTGTTTGTGGCATAGCCACATTATTATATATAGCCACATTATAATATGTAGCACATTATTATATGTCCTCAGCCTGACTTCAAAGCCTTTTGCAGGCAGCATGGCTCCTATCTATCTTTGAAGTCTTATTTGCTTTCTGTGCACTGGGCTGTACCCAAGCTGTATCTTTCATTGTTTCCTAAACACTTTTCTTGCTCACCTCCCATTTCCCCATGGCTTGGTTCATGTTGTTTTCTCTGACCCAAAACAGATTGTGATCTCCCTTCTCTAAAGGTCCTTGGTATTTTCCTAAGCTTTCTTTATGGCACCTATATCCTATTTTGAAGTACAGTTATTTGTTTATTTGTGTTATCAGCTCATTGAGGACAAAGCTTTTGTCTTACTCAAATGTCTGGTAGAGCCTAAAGGGGCTTTATATATATAGTAAAGCTTATAAATAGTAAGCTTCAATAAACTTTTATGAATTAAATACTTCGGTTGTAAATTTATGCTGACACAAACAATAAGATAAAAACCTAGTAGCTGATTATACATTTTGAAGCTAGTGACATAAATTTTTCATCCTAAGATATTCAAAGAACATCAAAAGATGTATTCATAAGAAATTCAAGGTTTGAATTTGACTAGGACAACAATTAGGATCATGAATTTAAATCATATTGGAGAGGTTAGGAATATGATTCTTTTTCTTGACCTTGGATAAACCAACAGTGAACCATGCTTCACTGTTTTCCCTGTTCTCCAAAATACCAATCACAGACCAGCAAATGCAGATTTCAGCCCTGTGACAAAAAATTTAATGAAAGATTGTAAAGGGATGGTCCGCTTAATAAAAACCACACTGGATAATACATTTCAGAATTACAGTTAGATCTCTGAATGAGTCCTTAAAGATTTGACCTACATTATTTATAATAGCCATTCAGAAACATTGTATAGTTAGATTTTTAGTCTAACCTCATGGTTCTATACTTCCTCGTTTCTGATTGTGAATCATAAAAAAAAATTGCTTAGAAATACAATTTTATTAAAACTTATTATTCAGTTTGAAACCTAGGATTTTTAGTTTTTATTTTCTTTGTCTAGTGGATGAACTTATTTTAGAACAAAATGTCACTTGGATTTGTTAAGCAATGTAAATCTAAAAGTGCACATGTAGCTTCTTTAAGTATATTTGAGGATGCTGTGTCTGACTCCAGAATGGCTTGTTAACTGTGTGAGAGAAGGTGGGACACAATTGGGGAAAAAGTATTACCAGCACGTGACCATGTCTAAAACATTGATTCTCCAACTCTGGGTCTTTAAAAGTTACAGGTTAGAAATGATAAAAAAGTTAAAAGAATGCTGATTATTTTTTATTTTTTTTGTGGGGAAGACCAGCCCTGAGCTAACATCTGTTGCCACTCCTCCCCTTTTTGCCGAGGAAGACTGGCCCTGGGCTAACATCTGTGCCCATCTTCCTCTACTTTTATATGGGACGCCGCCAGGGCATGGCTGACAGGCAGTGCGTTGGCGGGCGCCAGGGATCCGAACTCGCGAACCCCGGGCTGCCAAGCGCGACTAAACCGCTGCACCACCGGGCGGCCCCAAGAATGCTAATTAATGTGTTAAAATATGTTAGAGGGCCTATGTTGTCATTGATCTAATCGTTAATGATCATTTGAATCATTTAAGTGTCATTTATTTAAAATCAAATGGCATGTTAGTCACTTAAATTGTGTTTGTATGAGACATACTCCTTTTTTTTTTCTCTTTTCCAAGAATAGGATTAAGAAGTCAATTCCCAGGAAAGAAGCCCTTTATTTGCCCAAGTGTTAAAATTTCCAATTTGGAAGTTTTTAATCATTTGTTGGTTGAGGGGTTATTTCAGAGGAATATGTATATTCATACCTCTAATGAATTTGGATATTTATAATAAAAATCAAAACCTCATAGTTTCTCTAAATGAGATAGAATACTGTGCTTAGAGTAGCTTATGGAGAGCAATAATAAAAATAATTTTTGTCTCTTGACAGTACCCGTATAGGGATGGAGGCCATTTTAAACAAAATTGTAATGTAATGAAATTCTCTTTACTTATAACCTAATTAGAAATGTTAAGTGGCCAAGAGTGTGTGGAAATTGGCCAGACTTCTGTATGTTTTCCTCAGAATACTTTGAAACTTCTTTCGCTGTTTCACAACATTTATAGATTGTGCAATTCCGGTTTAGTAATACTATAGATAGTCAAATGTCTTACAGAACAAAACGAACATTACCAGGAAACTTAAGTGTTAATGGCATAGGATATAAGTACAATGTTAATGATATTTTTTAAAAAGATTAGGTAGAAAATTAAGGGGAAAAATTCAGTGTTTTATCTCTCAAACTTAGAATACTTAACATCAAATTCTTAAGTTAATAAACTCTATTAATATATTATGCACATCTTATTTGGCTTTCTTTTAAAGCTTTTCTTACTCAGAAGTCTGCTTCCTAAAAAGATTCTTTCTTTGTATCACAGATTATAGAGCAGGATCCCTTTTATTTATTTTTTTTCATTAGATGCTTTAGGGCTTGGATTCTCAGCCTTCCTAATAAGGTCAGTGCTCAACTGATGGGGCTGTGTAGAAAACCTTTGGATGCACATTGGTAAGCCTTCCTGCTGTCATAGATAGGTATAGTACCTATGGTGAAGGGCCTTTCTTTATGTTGCAATTGACACTTTGGACCTCAGCAATGGATAATGGTATTTGCTGATTATCTGCTTAAATAAATTAGAGAAGTCAAGTTTTGCTTTTCTATTTATTTTCCAAAGCTATGAGGAGGCAGTCCTGTTCTTGTTCACTGTTTTATAGCTGGGCCACATGAATTTAATTTTTATTTTGGATTTTATGACCTCAGAAGTGTGGCTGGATATCTGACAAGCTTCAGTCTTGTGTTCTTAGTTCCAGTCTCCTGTCCTTAGTTCCAGTCTTCCACACACTAAGCCTAGAAATGCAGAACAACACTAAATGGCATCAGAGATCTTGGGGCAGGGGCAGAAGGTTTCTTTGAAGATGAGGTTAATTTACCCCAGAGACAGAAGGTGAGGTCGAATGGGGGTTGTAGAGGGTTGAAGCAGTAGAGGTGGCAAGCTAAGGTGTGGAAACTTGTGAACAAAGGGTGATCAGCTGAAGGATGGACAGTAGAGACCCTGCTTTTCACTCTTCAGAAATATTCCTTTGATCCTTTTATGTGCATGGCACTCATGCTGTAGAGGATCTCTAAGAAAGATGTAGAAGACAGTTTCTATAAAACATTTTATCATATGGTTAAGGCAAAAATTGATTGGACAGAAACATTATCAGAGCTTAGGGGAAGAGAGGTATCTTTGCAGTTCCATTAAGAGTGAAATCTTAAATATAGATTTTTCAGTTTAAATATACTTTAGAAAAACTCCACTTAAAAAAATTATCTGCTTTGATGAAAAGGCTGCTGTGAAAACCTGGAGAGTGTTGGCGCCTTTTGTGGTTGAAGAGCCCTAATTTTTAACGTAATGCAATAGACTTGCAAACATAAAAACATTATTTTGCCCCTTCTCTTTGAGTTAAGCCCATCACTAGGAGGCAGAATACAAGGACAAGATAATCCTATCCTGTGAAAGCTGGTTTTGTGATGAGTGGTAAATAGGTGGAGGTGGGCATAACTCCTATATTACCAACTGGTATATAACATTTTAAACTCTAGTGCCTTATAAATAGTAGATATTCGAGACTGAATTAGTTTTTAAACGTCATTTTTTTTAAAGACTGAAGCAAAGATTGCAGTTGTGTTTTCTTTGCCCCAACAAGTTTGTGATGTCAATTGGGGCAATAGTAGATTATAGTTCATTTCACTTTAATTTTCCTTTTTTTTGTACTGACCTCTGATGCTCTCTGGCAAAGAACTGTGCTATGATTTGAGGCATATTTGTTTAAGAAAGTAGATGAGATTGAGTTGTAAGGAACTTCCTGTTGGTACTAATTCATATTTTTGTGGCCAAACATAGACCTTGATGACCATTTCTGGTCAAGGACAAAAGAGCTTCAACTTAATAATAATTTACTTTTTTATTTTAAGCTCTAAAGGTCAAGAGATTCTTTTCTCTTAATTGCCTGTTAACTGCTTTTTTCCAGTAATTGAAAAATTGTTGAATGAATTGAAAAATTCATTGCTGAAGCCTTGAATTGTTTTTCCACTAATTTGTAAATAGGTTTATATATTTATAAATAGACTAATATTCATGTTTAGTTAATTAATATTAATAATGTTTTCTAGTAGGTTTACACCTTGATAATAAGTTATAGGTAATTTTTCTGGGGGATGCCTAGAGATCTTTTCCTCTTATCCTGTTAATGCAGAAGGTTTGACACTATTAGCAGAGAACATTAGAGTAGAGCCTCATTATAATGCAGGCGACAATGTGTTTTCTGTTCCAACATTCTTTTCTTCACATAATATCTCCATAGTATAACACATGCCATGAAAACCTGACCAAATACATCTGCTCATAGTCCTGTGTTTGTGTGTGTGTGTGTATACACACGTATGCACGTACATACGTACATATATAATGCCAATGAACTTACTAGGAAGTTCTTATATCTAAAGATAAAGCGACAAGAAGAAAGTTGACTAGCAAATATAAAGGAATAACTTATTTATATGAAAAAAGTATGGGTTACTGTGCTTCTGATCACCTTCCTGTATTGTTTGTGCTGTTGATTACCCTTTCTTGATTCACCTCTTTGCATCGACATTTTTTAGTTTTTTGTTTTGTTTTGGGGGATTCAAGTCCTTGCCCTGCCCATATCCTATCTCCCAATAAAGAACCCATGGTACTGTAAGTGCTCTCTGCCTATACAAATGAACCTCATCTGCCTTCCTTCATGCACTTCCGGGCTTTCTTATGACTGCGGCCTTCAGTTCACAAACAGTTATCGAGCACTCGCATGGCCACCAGCCGGGTAGTGTGTTTGGCATTGGCAATATAAGGATAACTTTTAACATGGGTTTAGCCTTCCTTGTGCTCACAGTGCAGTGGGGCAGATCAATATGTAAACAAATAACCATAGCAATAGGAACTACCTGAAACAAGGTCCAGAGGAGTGATTAATGACCCCTGCCCTTGGCATCATGATCAGAGACAGTATCTCAGAAAAGGTGAGGCAAGGCCTTCTGGGCAGAGGAAAGAGCTGTGCGAAGCCATAGAGGCGTACAATAGTGTGAAGTTTTAGGAGTTGTGAGGTACTGAAAAAGTAACAATGTGCAAAAGACAAGATGGGGAGGGGGTAAGCTGTGGATGGATTGTAAAACACTTTCTGTGCAGGTCTGAGGAATGTGACTTTATCCTGTAGGTAATGACAGTTCCTCAGACATTTTAAGGAAGGTAGTCACCTCAGAAGAAAGGGCTTTGAAGTCACTCAGAACTGAACTCAAATCTCTGCCTGTGTCATTTACTTACTAGCTGTATACTCTTGAACTTGGTGCTTAACATTTCTGAACCTGTTTGCACATCTGTGAAATGGGGATAGCTTGGACTGAGAATACCCTGGATTGGGAGTGACTTAATCATTCAGCAAACGTTATTTATTAAGTGCCTGTTATACTTAACGCTCAGAGAAATTCTACAGGGAAGGGAAATGCAGTAGGATGAGCCTACAAAGCCTAGAAAAAGCTAGATACTGGATGAACCCATCCAAAATTTAGCACATTTTTCTACTCACACCTATTCTTATTCTGTGTTCTCTGCCATTATTAGTGGCACCTAAGATAGAAACCTGGGAATCCTCTATTATACCTTCTTTATAACCAATTATCAAATCCAGCCTATCTTACTTTTTTTTTTTTTTGGTCTAAAATTTTATTATGATGAAATGCTTAAGTTTTAAGTGTTCATTTGCTGAATTTTTGACATATGCATACATCTGTGTAATCCAATTGCCTGTTAAGGTGGAGAACTTCACTGTCATGCTAGAAAATTCTCTCATTACTCAAGTGATCCACTTGTAATTCATTGCAATCAATACATTTCAGATGAAGCAATAACTTCATTCATATCATCAATGTATATTAATATGCCAGGTATTGGAATAGAAACTGAGAATGCAGTGGTGAGCCCAAAGTCCTTATCTTCAAGGTTCTTACAGTTGGGCGAGGATACTGATGAGTAAATAGGAACTTTGTAACATGACTTGAGACGTAAGAAAATAGAGCTTGAGTATAGGGTGCCATCTGCCTCCTTGACCTAATCTTTTTGTGTATGTGGATAAAGGAGAAGTGAAATCTAATCTGAGGTTGGCAAGAGGTGTAATGAATCATGAAAGGAAGGAGAGATGCATTTTCCAAGAATGTTCAGGGCCAGGAAGTAAGAGGAGAGGGAATATTGTAAGGCTAGAGAACAGAGAAAGAAGAAATGAGAAAAATGATTAACTAGAGTGTCAAGTAAAAGGCTGGAGCAAGACTGAGTCTCCCATTGTAGGTCAGCTAGAAGTAGCCTTACCTTTGAGGCAAGGAGTGATGCAAACTGACAATTTTTTTTCAGTTCCTATCTTTGAACTCCCTGTGACCCTTAGTCAAAAATCTTATTTTAGGAACTCCTTCCTAATTAATGCCACATAATTGTTGGTGAATCACTGTTATTGTCATCAGTATAATATCAACTACCATTTATTGAATGTTTCTACATATTTTATCTTGGAACACACTTTGTGCTTTATATTTTGTGGTAGTGGTTTCTAAAGATAATTGTCTCCAAAGATATGTCCATGTTCTAATCCTTGGAACCTGTGAATGTTAACTTTATGTGGCAAAGATTTTGCAGACTTTTAACTTAACTGATTGAGTTAAAAATTGTGAGATGATCCTGAATTATCTGGGTGGGCCCTAAATGCAGTCACTAGTATCCTTATAAGTGAAAGGCAGAGAGAAATTACAGACAGGCAGAAGAGAAGACACGTAGAGAAGGCAGTGTGGCAATGGACGCAGATAACTGGAGTGATGGTGCCACAGGGTAAGGAATACCAGCAGCCACCAGAATCCAGAAGAGGCAAGGAGTGGATTTTCCTCTACCGCTCTATTGGGAGTGTGGCCCTGCTGACACCTTGATTTCAGCCTAGTGATACTGATTTCAGACTTCTAGTCTCCAGAACTGTGAGAGAATAAATTTCTCTTGTTTTAAGCCGCCCAATTTGTGGTAATTTGTTATAGCAGGCACTGGAAACAATGCACTTGTTATCTCAAAAGAAGCTTTATATACTTCTTTATGTGCCATGCACTCATACCCTTCCCTTCACTGAACCACCACTCCGCTTTTTGAAATATCTTATTCATCTGTGAAGATCCAGCTCAAAAGCAGCTTCCTGATCTGCCTCAAGGAGAATTAATCACCCTTACCTCTGTTTGGTAACTGATATGTCCCAAGTGATTAGAATACTTCCTCACAGATAGTAAGTGCTCAATAAATACGTGTGGACTGATTTAATTCTGTCATGTATTACGGTTGTTGTCATCTGTTTCTTCCATTAGATTTTTTGACTTTATTTATTTATTTTTAAAATTTATTATTTTTTTTGTGAGGAATACTAGCCCTGAGCTAACATCCGTTGCCAATCCTCCTCTTTTTTGCCAAGGAAGACTGGCCCTGGGCTAACACCTGTGCCCATATTCCTCTACTTTATATGGGACACCGCCACAGCATGGCTAGAGAAGCGGTATGTCTGTCCACGCCTGGGATCTGAACCTGCGAAACCCTAGGCCACCGAAGCGGAGTGCACAAACTTAACTGCTATGCCACCAGGCTGTCCCTGACTTTATTTTTTAAGTTGAGATATAATTGACATATAACATTGTATAAGTTTAAAGTGTCCAACATGTTGATTTGATACATTTATATATTGCAGTATGAGTACCACCATAGCTTTAGCTAACACCTCTATCATGTCACATAATTATCTCTTTTGTGGTAAGAACATTTAAGATCTAGTTTGAGTGACTTTGAAGTATATAATACAGTGTTGTTAACTATAATCACTATGCTGTACATTAGATCTCCAGAACTTATTCATCTTCTAGTTGCAAGTTTGCACCCTTTAGCCTGTTTTATTTTTAAATATTCCTTGACCTCATGTTCTTGTCTTTATCCCTATTCCAAAGCCTTGGTTTGGGCTCTTACCTCTCATCTGGAATCTGCAGTATTTGGTCTCTCTTCCTTCTCTAATTAATTTTCTCTTTCATGAGAAAGTTCTTACTTTAAATAACACTAGCCATTTGCTGAGCCCTTGCTCAGTGTCAGATGATTGCTGACACTCTACATTATCTCAGATTGTTACAATAAACCCGTGGTCTGCTGCTGCCGGGCCAGGAGTTGAAGGCTCACCCTCTCTTTGGTTGGCTCCTAGCAAAGTGTGTCGGGTCCAACCTCCCCAACATGGCTTTCCTCGCCTCTTGCCTCAGTTAATCACTTCACCCTAGGCAGCTTGTACATGGGCCAGTTCCCTGCATTTGTATTAGGAGGATATTCTACTCGTAACCATGAAATTGGAAGCTTTTTAAAAAAAGAGATCTCATATTTTAATACGATTTCTCTTCTCTCAACTCTCAAGGCAGGTGTATTTTATACCTGATGTGAACCTACCATTGAAATGAACCTACTCAGGGTCTTTAACTGTTTTGCACTTCCACCCTGATAAGAGGCTGTCTTGCAGTGGGGTGGGGGAATGTCTTTTTTTGTTCTGCTCATTTTTAGTCTCTGTTTGACCGTTTGCAATCTGACTATCCATGAAGAGAGGATGGACTTTGATATCTACTTGTAGGTTCACAGGCTGAAGTTGAATATCTGTATTGCAGTACTTTGCCACAAAGCTTTGTATCTGTTAGGTGAATTTTGTCACATATACCTAGCTTCACCATCACACAGACAGTAAATTTTCTATTCTGCTTTTCTTCTCCCTGTGTAACAGTTGGGAGTTGAGAAGAGCATTAACTCACTATTTGTATTTTGTTTTTGATGATCTAGGTCAGGATGGCTAACTGGTTGGCTTCCCACATGGTGCCCTACGTCTACATCACACCTTAAAGAAGCTGAAGAGAAAATTTTAAAATGTAAGGCTTTCTTCTTGTAAGTTAACTGAGCTATTTACTAAAATAGGTCCAATATATCTCATTGCCCTAAAACTGAAGATAAGATTCTGTGGTGTGTTAGTTGTTAGCAATAGAAATTTTTTTTCCCTTTTCCATGTCATCTGTAACTGCATAAATGTAGGGAGGCAGGGGTTCTCAAACTTTTTGGTCTTGGGTCCCTGTTATACTCTTAAATTAGTAAGGGCCCCAAGGAGCTTTATTTATAGATTATAGCTATCAATATTTACCATATTAGAAATTAAAACTGAATAATTTAAAATATGTTAATTTATTAATTTGTTTGAAAACAGTAGTAGTAAATGCATTACGGGTTAAAATAACTAACATGTTTTCTAAAAATAGCTACTTTCTAAATAGAAATGTAGTGAGAAAAGTAGCATTGTCTACATGTTTGCAAATCTCTTTAATGTCTGGCTTAATATAAAGCAGCTAGATTCTTATATCTGCACTGCATTCTGCAGGGTTGGTAATCACTTATCATGTGATCTCTGGAAAACTCTATTGTATACCCATCATGAAAGTGAAAAGTCATAATACTAAGACAAAGTATTAGTATTATGAAAATAGTTTTGACCTTATAGACATCTTAAAAGGGTCTCAGGGACTCCCCACCAGTCCCCAGACTCTGCTTTGAGAACAGGTTCTAGGTGTTCCAGAGCAAGCAGCTTTGTATAGTAGAACAAACGTTGGACTATAACCAGGTAACCTGGTCTAGGCCCACATCTGCCGTCAGTTGGTTAGAGGATCTTAGGCAAGTCACTTTTGTCAGCTTCCCATTTTTCACCTGAAGGTGAAGAGGTAGGATGATCCTTAGAATTCCTTCTGATTCTAGTATTCTAGGATTCTTTAATTCTACATTTATAGTAATACGAAAACCTTTTTTTATTTCTTATGAGCACAGAAATTTACCCACACTTGTGCCATCAGGGTATTCCCAGGTAACTGTGAGTATACTTTTAAGCAGTGGTGTTTATTGTGCAATTTTGTTCTACTGATACAATTCAGAGGAGTAGATTAAGTGGTACAGTTCACATATATGATTACTGTGTATGTATGTGCAGATATGTGTCCATACCCATTTTTCATCCTCTCTACCACAAGTGAGTTTTCTTGTTTGTGCATTTGAATGATTCAGGAGTAAGTGACCGTAACTGAATATATCTGTAGAAAGGGACAATTAGCCATCTTACTTGGATTTTTTAACTTGGAGAATGAATTTCTACTCTGTATACTTGGGTAGTCTTGTTCTCTACAAAGCTGGGAAAGTTGTCATTGTGGTTTACTAAAATAAAAAAATTCTTGTCAGGAGATAAAAAAGGGTGCTAGATGCTCAGTTCATGCATTTAAGAAGCATATTGATTCCCTACTGCTAGGTTCTAGGGATGCAAATAGGAGTGAGAATTGACCTCTGCTCCAATATAAGACGTGAAAGCAAGTGGCTAATACAGTGGGGTGAGCTCTCTAATAGAGGTTACAGATGATTTTTATGGGAACCAGACAGACATTTGTGTTCAAAATGCTGACGTGGTTTGGCTTGGCACTAATGCTGGATGACCTCCTTTTCTAAACTGGTGGCATTTCCCCTCACTCAGGGGAGTGGGCTCTGTTAACATTCTGAATGAATGCTGGGTTTCCTCTTTGCTGCCACTGTGTGGATACAAAACCTGAGATTATTTCTTTGGTTAAAAGGGCAGAAGCTCTGGTTCTCCAGTGTTTGTTCACTGCAGATGAAAATGCACAAATAATTAAGGGATGTATCTAAAGTGTAGCTATTCAGTTGATAATTTAATGTAAATGAATTTCAAATTAGTTTCATCTTTAGTCAGTTTTGGGGGAGATTTAAAGTATTTAGTTCCACAGCACTGAAGGTAAGTAAGAGTTTTTATCTATAAAATTGCAATTATTTGCATTTTCTAGGGAAACTGTTGAACTTGCACTCAGACTACCTGGTGCCTCAAGCTGAGGAGTTCCTACCATGCCCTGTCACTTTTTTCCTCCTAAACTTTGTAAAGACTTAAGATTTCAGTTATGTGTTTAATACATATACTGTTAGTCCTTCCCTAAATTCATGATTACTTTCTAGGGAAAAATGTTTCTTTTGAGTCTGACTTCAATCTTCAATGCTTAATCTTCAAAGGTTCTACAAATTCAAGGTAGTAGTCTTTTGTTACTGTCTGCAAAGCTAAAGACCTTAAAACAATGGATTCAGTGACTGCTAAGTTTCTCTCCAGTTCTAGGAGTGTAATACCCTCATTTGATAGATGTGGAAAGAAGTCCAAAGAGCTAACATGACTTGCCAAAAGACCTTGGTCACAGGTACTTGAGACTTGTCTGAGATAGATCTTCCCACTTAGATGTAAAGTGTGGTAATTAAGAGTTATTTACTTCAATAAAATGTGGGTTTTTTTTAGGGCTGACAGAATAAAGGCTAAAATCATATGAATGGATACCAGATGGTTTCTAGATTATTAATTTCTGATCGCTCTTAGAATACTAACCTTCTCAGAATTAGTGACGCTAAGCAGAATCTCTCTTTTATATTTTCTTTAGATGTCCCCTGCATATACAAAAAAGAACTTGTTCGTATATCTAATGGAAGTAAAATATGGACACTGAAGTTCTCTCATAATATTTCAAATAAGACTCCACTTGTCCTCCTTCATGGTTTTGGAGGAGGTCTTGGACTCTGGGCACTGAATTTTGAAGATCTTTGCACTGATAGACCCGTCTATGCTTTTGACCTGTTGGGCTTTGGACGAAGTAGTAGACCCAGATTTGGCAGTGATGCGGAAGAAGTGGAGAATCAGTTTGTGGAATCCATTGAAGAGTGGAGATGTGCCCTAGGATTGGACAAAGTGATCTTGCTTGGACACAACCTGGGTGGGTTCTTGGCTGCTGCTTATTCTCTGAAGTACCCATCAAGGTAAGTGATGGTGACAGAAGAGAGGCACCCAAGTGCTAGTCTGTGGTTACCTATCTTTGGTGGTTGTTGGTGTCTGAGCTTTATAAGACAGACATTCTCTTAAAGGACCCTGTAGACCAAAGAGCCACAACTGATGGCCAATTTTGTAGCTGAAATAGTGATGTCAGATTTTCCTATTACACATGCTACACATTGGTTGAAGGCTTGAGAAAGGACTATTTGTTAAACTTAGAATGTATACAGTTTAAGCCACAAGTAAAAATTTTTGTGGTTTTATTATTATTATTATCATTAGACCTATGGATCTAGCAGGCTTTTCCTAACCTTCTCCAGGTTATAGTAAGCTGTAATGGGAAAACAGAAGGTTAGAAATTAGAACACCTAGGAGCTAGTGCTGTTTTTGTGGCTTAGTGCAAATCACTTAACCTCTAACCTTTAGTTTCCTCATCTCTAAACTACAGAAAACATACCTGCATAGTGTATCTTACAGACTCTCTGATTATACTGTGCCCTAACCTTTATTGTTATAGAATTATTTTTCAGAGACATTGAATTATGAGTATTTGCTTCAGAATCTTTGTAATGTCTCTTTTCTTTACCTTATTTTCTTACGCTATTTCCTATTATTTATGTTGCTAGGGGAGGTCACATTCGAGTGCTAAGAAAATCTCATTTTTATTTTGCTCATCCTTTGGAAAGAAACAAAACAGATCAACATTTTTGTGTTGCCAGTGTATTTTTCCATTGGACTAATTTTTAAATCCAAAATTGCAACCAACTTTGACGTTGAGGTCTGTGAATGAGACATGAATGATGGTCATTTTCAGAGTGCATGTGTGCACCTGTGAGGCTGCCCCATTGCATAACTCCAGGTGTGCTGTTGACACAGAATTTGGCGTGTAGAGCAGTAGCCCTGTGTACCTGAGGTTTTCTTCTGGAACAGCCAACTTTTTCTCTACAGATTCTTTAGCTAAAACATCAGGATTTACACTTGATTTTTCTGGAGCGTTCATAATCCTATGTGTGCTCGATGGTAATAGTCTTGTCTACTGGCAGCCCTGTTCTTTCAAAAGAAATCCAATTTTTTTTCTCTTAGTTGGCTTTTGGGGATTACTGTCTTTTATTGTGTTCTACTCTCAGTGGCAAATACCTAGCTGTATTTGTGGGGAAAGGAAGAGAAGGATACTTTTCTGGGGCTATTTGTGGGAGTTGGGCTTCCTTTGTTTCTTATCAGGTGTTTATTATGTCTATCTTGGGGTATTTATGCCCTGGAGATGTGACATGGGATTCTGTGGGCTAGACTCTGGTCATGAAACCTCTGAGTCTTAGAATCCTGACTCTTCATGGGTATCTGCTATTTAGTTCAGTTGGCAAGATTTTCATTTGTGAAATGCTCTAAAGAAATTAGGGAATGAAGGGAAGGGAAGAGAATGACTACTTCAAAACCATCTGTAAAAGAGGAATAGCAACATATTTTGAATGACATGGGAAGCAGAATAAGTGTCTAAAAATAAAGCCAGTGATCCCTGCATTGGACTGACTATCGTTTATACCATGATTCTAGAATGTTTGTGCCTAATGCTAGAAATCAAAGTAAGCTACTGTATCAGGACCAAGAACCACTAAGTATTAGCAGTAGGTGAATATGAGGATGCTTGAAATAATTAGGATGTTTAAATTGACTGATTGCTGCCAAATATTTAGTGGAACTCTACAGATTATGTTGGATATTGAAGCCTAGATTCTTAACTACATAGTACTTAAATTATTAAACACAAATTGATTTCAAAATAATGAGGTTCTGTGTATTTTCAGTATCCCAGATAATGAATGAAGTCCAGTCAGAACTCTGTGCTTGGCACATAGTGGGTGCTCAGTAAATAGTTCTTGAATTGATGAATCTGAAAAAGAGAATTGTAACTAAATTCATCTTTTAGCTTACAATTTGATGTTCTTTTTTCTGCTTTCTCTTTCTATCTTGCATAAAAGTATCAAGAGATAGGAGCTGGTTATGTTATACCTTTCCAGTTTCTTTATGGGAGAAAAATAGGTTTCAGATATATAAGTGTAAACAGGAAATATTTCTGTTTTAGACCTTTTGACCAGTTAATTTACATCTTAAGTTAGTGTATCTCATAAAAACAAGTTACAGTGGAAATAAAGGTGGGATCATTTTGTGTGTATGTGTGAGAAAAAGATATTAGTGAGAATGTTTTTTCTAACATACACATAATATATATGCATAATTAATATATTTGCATAATAAATTAACCTGCCATTTGAACCAACAACTTTAGTTCATTTAGAAGTGTGTTAAATCTACAAAATAAAAGTAAGATTTTAAAATTTCTTTCTTCCTTCCTGTTCTTGTAGACCAGATAATACCCCAGTGTAGCACATCGTATGGGAAGGCAGAAGTTAACAATCTCTTGGGCCTCCCCCTTTCCTACTTTTTTCCTCTGTTGCTTTTCAGGTTGGCTTTCCTTGAAGCACTTCTCTTCAGTGGAGAGGAAGGAGATAAATGAATAAGTCTGTCTCTATTTTTTTCCTGTAGGTGCATCATCTCCTTTGTTGCAGATGGTCCTCAGTGCCCACATGTGTATTCAGATTACTATTAATGTTTCTCATTTTTGTTAATTTCTTACCTTAAAGAAGTTTTTTCTGCTTGATCCTGACTGGATAAATTCATACAAATTTACATAGATGATCTGATATTATGGTTAATAGAACTGTTCAGTAGACTCACAGATCCAAACGCAGTTAAACATGATGGATTACTACAAGTGTACATGTTCATAATTATAGCAAGCCTCATAATAAGTGAGATTTATCATTAGCTATTTCTTCAAGTTGCCATCATACTAAGCAGACGGGATGGTTGTCCGGGTTGCTGTCTGTGTGATCTGGAATGTTTTACCTGAGCGGGGGGAGCTTCTTTGTGGCACACATATATTTTCTCTGGTATAATAGAGTGGTCCTTTTAGTATCAATTATGCAAGTACTGAACCACCTACTCTAAATGTCTCTTATCCAACTTTCACTTGATCCAAATCCTTTTTTAAAGACTTTTATTTTGGGGGGGCAGTTTTAGATTTACAACAAAATTGAGAGGGAGATACAGAGATTTCCCCTATAATCCCTGTCCCCTACACATGCATAGCCTCCCCAACAAGTACCATTTTTATTATGCTGTCATGAGATTAAACTAAATCTTTGAGTTTCAGAAAATTTTTAAATTTTATTTTACTGAGGTCAGAATAGTTTATAACATTGTGAAATTTCAGTTGTACATTATTATTTGTCAGTCACCATATATATGTGCCCTTTTACCTCTTATGCCCACCCCCATCCCTCTTCCCCTCTGGTAGCCACTAATCTGTTCTCTTTGTCCATGTATTTGTTTATTTTTCACATATGAGTGAAATTATATGGTGTTTGTTCCTCTCTGTCTGGCTTATTTCACTTAACATAATACCCTCAAGGTCAATCCATGTTGATGCAAATGGGATGGTTTTGTCTTTTTTTATGGCTGAGTAGTATTCCATTGTATTTATATATACCACATATTCTTTTTTTTTTTTTTTTTGGTGAGGAGGATTGGCCCTTAGCTAATATCTGTTACTAATCTTCCTCTTTTTGCTGAGGAAGATTGGCCATGAGCTAACATCTGTGCCCATCTTCCTCTCTCGTATGTGGGATGCCTCCACAGCATGGCTTGATGAGCAGTGCGTAGGTCCATGCCTGGGATTCGAACCTGCAAACCCTGGGCTGCTAAGGCAGAGCATGCAAACTTAACCACTGTGCCACTGGGCCAGCCCCTATACCACATCTTCTTTATCCATTCATTAGTCAGTGGGCACTTGGGTTGCTTCCACGTCTTGGCTATTGTGAATCATGCTGCAGTGAACTTATGCAGGGGTGCATAAGTCTCTTTGAGTTGTTGATATCAAGTTCTTTGGATAAATACCTAGTAGTGGGATAGCTGGATCATATAGTATTTCTATTTTTAATTTTTTGAGAAATCTCCATACTGTTTTCCATAGTGACTGCATGAGTTTGCATTCCCACCAGCAGTGTATGAGGGTTCCCTTTTCTCCACATCCTTTGCAACATTTGTTGTTTTTTGTCTTGGTAATTATAGCCATTCTAACAGGTGTAAGGTGATATCTCATTGTAGTTTTGATTTGCATTTCCCTAATGATTAGTGATGTTGAGTATCTTTTCATGTGCCTGTTGGCCATCTGTATATCTTCTTTGGAAATATATCTGTTCATATCCTCTGCCCATTTTTTGATCAGGTTGTTTGTTTTTCTCTTGTTGAGTTGTATGAGTTCTTTATGTATTTTTGAGAAAATTTTGGGAGGCCATGAGAGAAGGGAAAAAATGGTCTAATACAAACCAAATGAGATTCAGTTCATTTCTTCACTCATTGTGCATCTTTTCTTGTCTCTCTCTTTCCTTTTTTTTTTCTCCTCATGGATTTAGAGAATGTTGCTTTTTTCTTTGCCTCCTCAGGTATGAAAAATATAATCTTTTTTTTTCTCTTAAATAAAACAAGAGCTCCTTAATTTCGGTTTTTTTCCACACACAGACAACATTTTTTTACTTGTTGGGACTTAGTGTCCCAATCCATACCTATTTCTGTCCTTATTTTTTATGGGCAGCGCCATTCTTCCATTTTTTGTTTATTTTTATAGACAGTTTGAGGACAAGAGTGAAAATGCCTAATTTAATGTGCCTGTTTTGGAAGGATTCTTATAATGGAAAAAATTCATCATTTTTATTCTCTAATTTTTGGTACATTAGGTTAGCTCTGGTGCTTCATTTCTATGAGCAGCAGAGTGCCTCTGTCCATACAAGTTGTTTTATAGCCTAACTTGTGGCAGTGATCACATATTTTACCCAGGTTCTTGATACTGTTTAAAAACTAAGTTTTCAGCAATTGTGATACTTTATGTAAAAGTACTTGAATGATTCTTCATTGAAATATTGGTGATGAATGAAATACTCTAACATCATGTTCCAGCAGATCGGTTGTGTTTAAATAATGTTGAGTGACTTTCTGTACTTATAGGCATATGGTGTATTGTGGGAAGACATACAAATTAAATAACCACACAAGTAGTATGACAGCTGTGGTGAGTGCTGTGAAGGGAAAGTGGGCAGTGCTGTGAGAATTCTTGATGAGAACCTGACCCAGTCTCAGGGTCCAATATCGTAGCCTAAAGAAGTGCAACTTGAACTGAGGTTGAGGTCTCAAAGGGGAGTAGCAGGAGAGCATTCTAGGCAGTGAGGACAGACATTGCAAAGGCCCCGTGCTAGGTGGATGTCTGGGCCATTCTGGAAAGGCCATGTGGCTGGTGGGCAAAGAAGTTATGAACTGGTTAGTAGATTACTCCAGTGGGGGCGCAACCCCCGTGTTCCTTCCAAAAAGATGACGTTAGTTCATCTCGCTTCTCTTACCACAATGTGTAATAGTTAGAGATGCCGTCTGTAATTTCACTTGTAGATTAATGTGCTGTCACAACAGCAGGGCCTTTTGGGCTGCCATTCTGTAAAACCTTCTTCATCAAGCAGTCTCTGATCACCTTAAGGTGGGAATGAAGGGAGGGTAGAGTAAGCCAGCAATAATAGCCAAAGATGTCATCTCCTTTCTTTCATTTGTGTGCTTAGCTTTTTCTTCTAATTTTCCTTTCCTTCTGGCCCCTGGTGCTCAGGACTCTATACAAAGACTATCTGTGTTTTATAGGTATTTGTTATAAACTAAGGAAAATGGCACTATAGAAACTTTTATTAACTTAGAAAGTGTTAAGCAAAGAGATCTATTCCAAGTAACAATAGAATAGGTTACAACTGGTCTTTACTTCTCCACTAAAAGGTTTTCAGATCATCTGATCTTTTGACCTTGCCTGGCTGTGTCTAACTATGCAGACCTGGGCTGAGCATTTCTTGTCAGCCCCTCTTAAGAAGAAAGGCTGTTCTCCTTGACCTGAAGTTGGAGGTATTTAGTTGGTTGTTCTCTGGACCTGCCCCATTCTCCCTCCAGTGGCTTGGAGCCAGTGGGACATACTTGGGGCTAACTTCATCTTGAGAATGCCTCATTTATGCACTGACTGGAGAGGTCTTTCTGGTCCTTTTTCTTGTTCCTTTCCTTGTTCCACAAGAAGGTCCTGTAGACTCCCTTGTGTATTTTGGTTCTGGGTCTGATTGTTCTTGTTGTATTCTTTCTGGCTGGTGGCTGACTTTAAATCTCGTGTCAGGTTTATGTACCCTTGTTAGCATTTAGACTCAGCTGTCCCAGCATGTAGGAGCAGGTGTGTTGTCCACTGCTTTGCTCTTTAGGTTGTGATCTGCTCACTGTCTTCAAACTCAAGATCAACTCTAATGACTAACCTGGAGAAGAATGCCTCAGTGTTCTCTTGTTCCTGCTCTGCTGGTTCTTTGTTTTCCTGTAGTTTGAATCAGTCTCTGATTCTTGACAAAGATGTCTCATAGGATGACTTAACATCTGCTGTTTGGCTGGACCCATTCCTTAATCCTAGATGTGAACTAACAATCCCATCAGGCTATCCTCTAGGGAATATTAGAGGGTAGGGTCTGGAATGTTATAATAGTTTAGATATACATTAAAACCAAGTAACTCTTCAGACGAGGAGATAATCTTTCACTAGAAAAGGAGGTGGGAAGATAGCGTGGGAACTCGGTCTGGGCCAGGTTATAATAACCTGTGAGCCAAAACCTGTCATCAGGCTTTCCTGAAGAATAGAACTTAAATTACTCACTGCTCACATGGTTCTAATCACTGTCTTCCCATCCTCCCTGCAATAAATTCTGCTCTAGCAGTCTTCCTATTTTGGCTACTATAACTAGCGAACATTTACTGGATACTTATTATTTGATAGCCACCAACCTAAGTGCTTTGCATGGTGTATCATTTAAAATCCTTAAACTAAGAATAAGCAACAATTACTTTCTGAGGTCATTTACGTGTAGTGGAAGCAGATGATATATAACTACAATTTAAACATTGCTGCAGAGCTTTTAAAAAAATGTTTTTGGGCCTGGCCCGGTGGCGTAGCGGTTAAGTTCGTGCGTTCTGCTTTGGCGGCCCCGGGGTTTGCAGGTTCGGATCCTGGGCGCAGACAGACGCACCGCTTGTGAAGCCATGCCATGGCGGCGTCCCATATAAAGTAGAGGAAGATGGGCACGGATGTTAGCCCAGGGCCAGTCTTCCTCAGCAAAAAGAGGAGGATTGGCAACGGATGTTAGCTCAGGGCTAGTCTTCCTCACACACACACACAAAAAATTGTTTTCAAACTGTTTTGATTGTAACCCTCAAGTAAGAATTATGTACATGTATGTGTCTGAAACAAAAGTTTTGTGGAGTTACTCGTGCTTGTTATGATATGTTTTTCTATTCCAAATTATACTCTTTTATTAAAAAACAGACTGGCTCTGACTCTAAATGGATTTTACTACTCACTAATGAGTAGTGACCTGCAAGATTAATATAACTAGTTAACAGTGATGTTCTGATGTCATCTGGGGGACCAGAAAAATCCAGACTGGACTAACTCCTATGCTTAATCTATGGTTATACTTTATAAGATTTGTGTATCCTTTTAGACAAGGACCAAAAGGAAACATGGAAAAGAATAGTACTCCAAATGTATATTAAGCATCTTTCAAGTGCTAAGTGCCATGCTAGGTTCTGAAGACACAGGACGGACCAATTGTTGGGGCAGTTTACTCCCTTTCAAAAAAAAAGTTATCTGCTCTGGTATATATACTTTGCATAACTTGTTAAACTGGCATTTTACCTAGAGATGATATTTTGAAGATCTATATTAAACAAGGCAAGCCAAAACTAAGGCAAAAACAAAATAATCACCTAACTAGAGGTAAATGAGACTTTCCCTCCCTCAGGTTTTCCTTTGTTCTGCCCCTTCTTGGGTTAGCAGGAAGAGCCTAGACCAGACTGGGCAAGATCCTTTAACAAATATGTAACAAAAATTTAATCATCCTTTAAGGTAAAGTATGTTTAATAAAGCGTTCATTTTTCTCTTTAGGAAGTAAGTCAATAGTGAATAATATTGGCTGTTTCCTAACATGATTCTTTGCAGCTTTCAACTAGGTGGCTATTTCATTAATTCCACTCATACTCCTGGCATGCCCCCCCACCCCCCTCAAATCTCACTGTGGGCTGTAATAAGAGGAATTTAGGAGGCAGTCAAAATATCAGAGACTGTCTCTGCCATTAAAAAACAAAAGAAACTCATTTCTATCCCCCTTCACACACACTACTAGAAAATAGTCTCTTAAAACTTTAAAGCAGTGAAGGCACTGTAAGTATATGGAAATCTTGTATATCACATATCTCCACACAGACTCATAGTTACATTCTGCAAATCTTCTCAAGGCTGTGAAATCTGGAGTATAGTGTTAGGACTGGCCTAGAGTTGATAAAAGTTAGGCTTTACCTTTACTAATATGTTTATCTTATGTTGCTTGGCCTGTTCTTAGGAGAGAGAGCCTTCTGCCTGATGGCTTATTGGCATCTGATAGTATACTGGCATCAGGAAATACGAATTTTAGCCCAAGTTCTACATTAACTAGCTTTATGTCCTGGAGTGGGTCACATAGTGCATCTCAGCTTCCTTCTCATGTGTGACATGAAAGATTGGGCTGAGTATTCTCCAAGGGCCCTTGGAGCTTTATGATCTGAGTCTGTGTTCTGAAGCTTTCTGTTGGGGAAAATGCAACAAAGCAAAGGACTCACTAACTCATCCTTATCTGTGCAGACAAAAATAATAAAACATTTTATATAGGGAGTAACAGCCATCTGTTCTCATGTTCTGGGTTTTTTACCTTTCTTTTTCAATTATGGCTTAGGAAAGGGACTTCAGAATCATTGTCAGTTCATCCTTGGGAGATTTTTGCTCCCATTTGTTGGCTGTTTTGGTTACAGTTGAATATCATCTTGTGTCAGGAGGACCTTTATATTTTATTCAGGATCTTTATGATATATAATACCATGATGCAGCCACATGGAAATACTGCTGATAGTTCTGGTTTTCCCTCATCACATAGAGGTTTCGTAAGATGAAAAAATTGAAACTATTAGTGATATGGGACAATTTTATGTGAGGTGGGACTGAAGATTTTCTATCTGTTTGGTCAGTAAAGAAGAAAACTAGGAAGGATTAAGAACAGAACCTAATGCCAGTATGTCGTGTCATGGGTAGGGTAGATATATTCCTATTTACCAAACTAGAATCCCAAACTGGGGGGTATATTTTCAGCCCATATTATTACATTATCCTAATGTTTGTGAAAAGTTCATCTAAAGTCCTTTTGAGTCCACCTAAAGTCCTAATGCCGCATACATTTTTAGAATGATTGGTAGGATAGGAGATAACTGTTGTTGATGTCTGAAGCCATATGAGTGTAATATTAATCTTCAGTCATTTCAACCCTGAGATACACTGGATTTTTCTGAGTGGTCGGTGATCTATATCATCTGCCAGAGTGTAGCTTAAACAACAACAAATGCCGTCTTTTCTTGTTTCTCAAGGATAGTCACATAGTTTTCGTATTTCCTTTCATACATCCTTTATTATCCACATTTAGATATATTAAAAATGAAGCCCTTTTTCTACCATATACCTCTCAAATCCTACCAAATCTCAAGAGTTTACACAGAATAAGAGCATGATGTAACCTGTTCAGCCATTAGTCTTCTCTTTAATGTGAAGGTATTTAAAGGTGGTTCATTCTACCTTTACTTTATAAATCGTGTTAGTTCTTTATCATCCTACGATGAACTTGCCAGATGGACTTAAATCTGTTTTTCTCCCAACAGGGTTAATCATCTCATTTTAGTGGAGCCCTGGGGTTTTCCTGAGCGACCAGACCTTGCTGATCAAGACAGACCAGTTCCAGTTTGGATCAGAGCCTTGGGGGCAGCATTGACTCCCTTTAACCCTTTAGCTGGCCTCAGGATTGCAGGACCCTTTGGTGAGTGCTTATCGCTGTGTCCTAGGAAAGCAAAATATTTACAGATCAGCAGTAGAGGAATATTTACTGACACCATTGTTAGTTAAAAATCTTAAAAACAAACAAAAAAATGGAAGCTTACTTTTTCTCCTCCTCCTCTAAAAAGTACCAGTCCATCCATAAAGATGAATGAAACCAGGCTCTTCTCCTTAAAGAGGAGTCTTTATATTGTAAACATTACAGGTAACTAGCATAGCAGAGAAGGCAGGAAATACTTAGGATGAGGTTAGCTGGCCTTGAACATTCTGAAAAAAGCCAAGCAAGCAGAGTGTCTTTGGGAAGTTTATCTGCTAACCCGGGGCATTGGGAGAAGCGCAGCATGTTGACCTGTTGGCGAGCGTCAGAGAGCATTTGGCTGGTTGATGGTATCCAGCTGGCAGATCACAAAGCCTGACCTGATTGGCCACGGGGACAACACATACCATCACATTCACAGATTCCTTCCTTACCCCATAATGTTAGAGTGTTAAGAAGATAGTCATCCTTTTCCACAAAGGTTCTGGGACTCCTGATTTGTGTTTCTGGTCATATTTTGAGGGCACCAATGTTTAGTCTCTGATTTTAGTTTGACTCTCAGCTCCTGTGTCTCAGCTCCATAGCCAAGGGAATTTCCTTCCCTTATTGTCACAGATGGTGATGGTCTGGACCTCTGCCTTTACCTCTTACAACTTATATCAGTTAGGAGCACTTCTAGCTGAAAGTTAACTGAATACCTAAGTGGTTTAAAACATAAGGCCTTATTTCCTTAAGAAGCAGTCTGGAGGCAGGTGGTTTTAGCATTTGTTCTACTAGCTACTTTATTGATGTTAGGGTTTGAGTCTATGTCTGTGATTCTCTTGACCTTTTCCTCATGGTTGTGTGATGGCTGCTATGGCAGGAAGCATTATCTCACAAAGCAGCACTCTGAGCAAGAAGAAGGGAGAGCACAGAAAATGGTTCTTCTCTCCATGATGCTCTTTGTCAGGGAAAAAAATCTTCCCTGGAAGGCCCCAGCAGACCTCCCCTTGTGTTTCTGCCCACCGCTAATTCTTCCACCAGCAGAAAAGAATAAATTTCTGTGACTGATCAATCATGAGTGAGGGGCCTGCTTTCCTGGGCACATTGCTGCCTAATTGATATACAAAAGTCAGGTTCTGTTAGCAAGAATGGAAGAGAGGCATGGGGTTGGGGGAGTGTGGGTGAGGGTGTGGAAATACTGCTGCATAGGTGACTGTAGATTCTGCTCCCCTGTGCCAGGCCTGGCCCCTCCTTGCCCTAGTGCCATCCCTTTGGGATAGGGAGAACAGTGGGACTGCAGGAATCAGAAGAGAGCACAGGGGTTGAACTGGTGATCACACTACACTCCCTCAGTGTTCTTATAGATAGCCTTTCCCCCTCCCCCCAGTCTTTCACCCCTCCTTAGTAGAGCCACTCCTTCTTAGGTACCTGGTCCTCCTCTGATGAACTACAGTATTTAGTCTATGTAGTCCTGAAATGTAAATGGATTTTGCTTGCTCACCGTTACACAAGTAGCAGTTATGGGAATAGTGAAGTATGAAATGAAATTCGGAGACAATGTTGGGGGAGGGAGGGTGCCTAGAGGAGGGAACCTTTAAAGCCGTGCCCTCTGTCTCTCATTATTGCTTGCACATGGAGGTGGTAGTGGGGGGTGATGTAGAATATCAGCTGCATCCTAAAAAGTCTTGATGGAGCTATGTAATTCCTTCAGAGATAGGAAGGTAGGGCCAGTAAAGAAGTAAGACCTTGCTAGAATAATGGGCAGTGATAGCAGAAAGGGAAACTAGTCAGTCCCGGGGGCCCTAGAAGGGAAAATAGACGACCAGACGAAGGCTCCCGCTCTTCATCCTCTTTCCTTTGGGGGCCTTGCCCCTGCCTCTCACCTCAGGAGTGGGACCATGGAGACCACCGTGGATGGTCTTAGCAGGGAGTATTGCTAGTGTCCCAAGCAGAAACTCTGCATTTATTTTTCCACAGAAATATTTATATATCCCAATTCACCTTATTTAGATGTTAATGTGTTGTAATGGTGGAAGAAATGCAAGTTAATAAGTTAATTTTATGTGTAAGCTGCTCTATTCACCTGCCATGTTTAATAGAATTTATTTTCCTACAAAGACAAGTCTTAGATAACTAACTTATATGTTTTTGAGCTTTTAAAGCACATCTGTACGTCAGTATATGACACTTTAATTTTTATTTTGATCTTTAGGGAACTTGAGGAGAGCAGCTTCTAGGATCAGTGCTTTTTCCTACCTAAAATATATATTTGAATACATGTATATATGTAGCATATAACACAATGTACAAGCAAACACTAAAACTTAGTCTGTGTTAGTCTGTAAGTTAATTATAATTTAAAACACACATATAATTTAAAACATTCATTTCCCATTAAATAGGTTTAAGTCTAGTGCAGCGTTTGAGGCCTGATTTCAAAAGGAAGTATTCTTCAATGTTTGAAGATGATACTGTGACAGAATACATCTACCACTGTAATGTACAGACTCCGAGGTAAGGGTTATGATTCTAAATTACTGTGTTTGTGTTTTAGACTTTTCTTTTTCGAAAATATGGGAATAGGAGATTTTTATCAGTAGTTAAATGACTAAATTTAAAAGGACAAGTAGTTAAATGACTAACACTTCTTAATTTACTCATCTATTCATGGGGTACCTACTATGTAAAACATCGTACTGGATTCTGGTGGGAGATTGGCTTTCTTCCCCTGAGGTGCTTATGGATAACTTGAGGAAGTCTTGGTCTTAGGCATCTCTAGAAAGTAGTTGGAGTTGAGAGATTTTCAAGAAGAATTTCAAATAAAACAGCATTCCCAAACTGAGTATGAATATTCTACAAAAATAGGGGTGCTGGATTAAATAAAAGTAAATGGTTTTCTGTACCATGGATCTCCTTAGAACCTTTTATTATCCTAAAGGGTATTAAATTCCCCAAGTGCATGGGAGATGCTATGCAGCATTTTTCACGTTCATTTGATGATTTTACTCCTTTTACTGAGCAACTCTTAATGTCTGTAGATCAGCGTGAGAAACACTGCTGCAGTGGGTGAGGGTTAGGTAGAGGGGGAGGGGATCCTGCATGTATTTTGACAGTGATTAGAAGATGGAGAGAAAGAATAGTAGCCACAGGGAGCAAGAGGACCAAACAAAGGTGTTTCTTATTTTTTAAAAAAATATGACTTATGGATGTTTGGTACAAGGCACCCATGGAGAAAACAGAGCCTGAAGTTAGTGGGGAGCTAGGAGGAGCCTAAAAGACAAGACCCTAGAGTTGCTAGGGAGAGGATCAAGACTGGAGTGTGAAGGTCAGAGCTCCAGTTCCCATGCTTCATTACGTACCAGAATTATTGGGAGAGCTTGTCGAAAGTGTGATTCCTGAGCCGTTTCTGAGACTCTTGATTCAGCAGTTCTGTGCTGCATCTTTAACAGATGTTTCAGATGATGTTAGTGTAGGTGGGCCATGGACCACATTTCAAAACACAGAAGTGGTACCTCATCCTTTCTAAGATTGAGACTTGTGTGAAAGGCTGAGAGGCTAGATGCAGTCAGCCTCCCTCACTGTTTTTTTTCCCTCCCTCACTTTTGGTGGAGAATATGTACACATACTTTATTAAAAAGATTGAGGCCATGGAACCTATTGAAGTGTAGCTGTAGCCTCAGTCTTCTTAGTGAAGTAGGTTAGAAGTTCTCTGCCAAGAGTGAGGGAGGCTGAAGAGGTTTGGGGTACTCAAGAGATTGATGTTTTGTGACTCACTGGGCAATGGGGTGTGGTGGATTAGGTCCAGTACTTTATTGACTTCTAGCTGTTTTTAGTGGTCTGCCCCAGGTACATCATCTGTTTTCCTGCATGATCTAAGTGTTTTATTCTTCACTTATTCACATTTCATGATTACCTATGCCTGTGTAGTCCTAGTTTGTTGCCTTTCTTGTGGTGGAACTTGAATTCTTCAGAAAAGCCATTTCGGAATTATGCCTAGTACCACAAGGGAAGCAGAAATGACAGCAAAATGGATCTATCCTGGGAGTTTGCAAAGTGTTCTCTCTTCTTTTATGTGATGGTCAGTCTGGTGCAGCCACAAGACAAGACACAGGAGAGGCCTAAGAAAACAAATTTTATTATACTCACAGGTCCTAGAGAGTGGGTCACTGAATGCCGTGAAGGGTTGCAGGGGGCTGCCAGATTTTGGTCAGATGGCAGAATACATGAGTGAAGGAAAAGTGTAGGCCAGAGCCTTTATTGGGTTCTCCAGGAAAGGCAAGGCAGTGCAGGGTGAACAGTTTAGGACTGGCTAGTTGAATAATTTCTGTGGGCTCTAAGATATGGGGGTGGTCTCTGTTTGCCTGGTACATGGCCTGGGATGATTAAGGCAGAGGAATATTACCTCCTGGGATATGTGGGCTGGACAGAAGAGGCATGGCTCTGGATTGGTTAGTTTGCATATCAAAGTCCTTTGTTATCTCTAAAAATTGGCTCGTTCCAGGAGGCACAGTCTCTCCCCAGCCAGAAAGATTTTTTGAAAATGTCAAATGCATAATATACAGAAAATTAAAAATATAAACAATACATAAAGAGTACTTAATCTGAATTTCTTCTTATCTTGGGGTTGGTTTTGCCATTGCAAGTAGAAAGCTGATGCCATGAACCTGTGGAAAAACTCCCTTCTACATTTGAAAAAAGTCAGAGTGAAAAAACATGTTTTAACTATCCCCACAGAAAATCTAATAATTTAATGACATGGAATTAGGGTTGCATGTTTTGATTTAGAAGATGATGACTTTTTTTAATCAACCAGAGTTTGAAACATCCTTGTTTACCTAACAAGAGCATATATCTTCTGTGGGGTATATACAGAAGTATATAGCTTCTGTGGGGTTTGTTCCTTACAAATTCTAGTAAATTATTTTCTACTTAAGCTGACGTTTTTCTTAAATGGGGGAGAAGCTAAATATGAGTGTGTTTTGATAGAGGTGAGAGTGTGATACATACTCATCCCCAGAGGTAATACATACGATTTTCTCCTTTTCCTTTAAGTGGTGAGACAGCATTCAAAAATATGACTATTCCTTATGGATGGGCAAAAAGGCCAATGCTCCAGAGAATTGATAAAATGCACCCTGACATTCCAGTTTCAGTGATCTATGGCGCCCGATCCTGCATAGATGGCAATTCTGGTACCAGCATCCAGTCATTACGACCACATTCATATGTGAAGACAATAGTAAGTGTGTGCCTTAGTTTTGGTTTTCAGTTGTAGGTGAAGTCTGTTCTATTATCTTTGCCTTCAGTGAGATTTCAGGTGATCCCTGTGCTTTCACATCTGTGCTAAATCTGCAGCCTCAGTCAGAGTCCTCATATCACTTGTGATGGGGGCGGGGTTTGACCCACACAAATCTTCATATCCAGACAGTGATTCACCTTTCTTAGGGGCTTTGCCTGTCCCTAGAGCCACAGCGTCCCTGAGCTGGGAGAGACTGAAAGAGCGACAGGTCCAGTAGCACCTCAACCAACTTCCACCTCACAAGGAGCACATTCTCACTTTGTTCAGTTTATCTGCTGGACCTACCATTAGTGGTCAATTTAGAATTTTTTATTTTGCATATTAAAATTTTAGTAAGGCTCAATAGATTTTTCTCAGATCCTTTGTTTGGTGGAAATATATAATAATTACTACAGCTCAGTGTTCCTTTTTCTTTTATGTTTTATTTACATATATCTCTTCTCACTTTCATTGGTAAGTGTCTTTGCTTATGTCATTGCGTTTTATTAAGTGCTTTTACTCACTGACCATCTGACTGCTTTTCCTTTCCCAGGCCATTCTTGGGGCAGGGCATTATGTGTATGCAGATCAACCAGAAGACTTCAACCAGAAAGTAAAGGAGATCTGTGACACTGTGGACTGAGCACAGTGAAGATGACGTGGGAAAACCTGCTGACTGATACGATTCCTCAGCAAAAATTCACAGTCTACGGTGAAGAGTAAGGAATACAACAGAAGCAGCAGGTGGTCTTCTTGACTGTACTTTGCACATGTTTTCTTTATGAAGTTGCTTGCACATTTAAACCAGTTAGTGCCTTCTAGAAGAATGGCTTTCCTTTCTCCTACACAGAATCGAAATATACAAGAGTTTCTAAATCTAATAGCTTTAATAAAGATTATTTGTCCCTCTGCTGTACTTAAAAAATTATCATTTTTCAACTGAAATTTTTTTCATTTCTGTATAACTTTGCTATGTCAGGTACTTTTTATATTGCATTCTACATTGCCAGTGTTAAAGGGTGATCTCTGGGTCTATTATTTTATATACTGTAAAGGTGCGCTTTATTTTCTTTGCTTATATTTACCATGTCTAATAACTGATATAGTTAATCAAAATTCAATGTGTTTTTATGTAAAACTTTGTCACTTGTTTAGAATACTTCACTGCATTTTTGAAATGGAGTGATGAGACAGCATTTTGGTTAAAAAGATGGGAGTTGATCACTAGCATTAATTTTTCTGATTTTCCTGTGTTCTCTATTTAAGGCTGCAAAGCCATGTTCAACATTTTAAATGTGATCCATCCTGACATACCTGCATCAGTGTAACTCCGTGGAATCTTCTATGTGTGATGTAATTCTCCACTTCCAGGGAAATATGACATTAATACTTAAGAGATTCAAGTACTGAAAAGCCTTAACTAGAAGTCTGTCCTTTTTCCCCCCATTAATATTCTTCTGTGAACCAGGGTGCAGCTTTTAAAAGGAACAGATTTCCCTACTGAGGGGATGTTAAGGCTGTTACCTTCCAGTAAGCCAGATCATATATTTTCATTAACATCTAACTCTTGTAGATGGGTGCTAAAACTGTATTACATTTTTACCACTAAAATATAAAAATAGGTGGTGCTGCCACCAGAAATGAGCTAGCACGTGTTTTTTTTTTTTTTTGAGAGTTCTGTGTTAATTAAATAATTTACATACTTGAAATTATATTACAAAAATTCTATAAGGTTGATTGAATATTGGACAATAATTACTATCAAGTGTAGCACTTTCTTGCTGTTTTAAAATGAGGAGAACTTCTTTGAAACTGTGAAAAAGCTCCCTGTGGTAACTGGCTGCTGAGAATTCCCTCTGAAAAAGAAAATGGAATAGGATTGTCACCAACAAGGTGTCTTTGCCGTATGTTTTGCTAACACTGCTTGTGTAGGAGAAACGTGGTTATGTAAATAAAAACGGTGAACTAGAGCAAATAATGGTTTAATGGTTTTGACTGTTGCATTTTTAAAATGGTTAATTAGGAAATTTGTAGTTGTTAGGAAATGTAAGGTTGTATCACTGTTGATTAACTGCCAGAAAGACCGAATGTTCTGTTTTCAACATTATCTCCCTTACAAAAGAATAGGCAAATTATACTAAAGCATGACAAATAGCTTCCCATTGAACAATTTGTCTCACTTGTCAGATTAACTAGATTAGTGCGAAAGGTAACATAAGAACTAAGATATGTTGTCAGATTTCTCTACTTTAGGAAGAAAAGTAGACTTTACTTTTTAGTTAGTATAATGGATGGCCAGATTCAAACCTCTAAGTGGTACAAATAATTTGCATAATATTTTTGTATTTTTGTTTGGCACACTCTCCAGTCTCTCTTAATTATTCTTTGCTGAGCATATGACAGTTTTTACTTGTACAGGAGGGTTTCTGCAGGAAACTTGGTCCCAGCCCTTGGAGGGAAGTTGTTAGGTTCACTTAGTAAATGGGGTTTCTGGTCACAGATGTGCCAAATGATTCAGGAAAAAGATATACCCAAATGTCAGGTGGAACTTATTTCCTTACTGACTGATTTTGCTTTATTTGAAAAATATTGTTATAAATCTTTTTAAAAGTTAAATTTTACCTTGGGCTGTAGTATATGTAATTTTGTGAAGATTGAACTAGCAGAGAAGGTCACAGTCCTCAAATTCCTGAAAATACGTGGGTGCTAAATGTTTTCTTAAAAAAAATTTCTATTAGAGTAATCTCTGCTAAATTATGCACAATGTACTTTAACTTTATTTTACAGAATAAATTTTACTGTGATAGTGCTGTTTACTTTCTTGAGTTTCTAGTGTGGCTCAGTCTGTTTATACAAGTCGTTACAGGGCCAGGGATCCAGTGAGCGTTCAGAAACACTGGTGGGCACTCTGAGGGAGGGCTGCCCTGTGGTGCTGTGACCTCCATGCGTGGCTCTACCTATGTCCACACATCCCTTAGTATGGTTTCTGTTTTCTTCTAAAACTAATTTTAAAAAACAAGTTTGCCTACAATTGGTTTTAGAATATTATTTAGAAAACACTTTTGAAATGTCTCCGTTTATATATAAATATATTTTTATACTTTAACGGGCATACTAGATCCCAATAAAACAAGACGTTTTTCCCTGTATGAAGGTATTGGAAAGAATAAACAATACTAGTCAGAAGAACCCTAGAAAAGAACAGTGGGGAAGGAGGGATAACCCTACCAGATAGCATAGCATACTATAAACAACATAGGGAAAATCCAAGAATTTGGTATATGATAAAGGAAGCATCTTATCATTGAAGGAAAAGACTTGAAAAATGAGGTTGAGATAAATGTGCTTCACTATATAGAAGAAAATAAAGTAAAATCTGTTTCTCATGCTGTACACAAGGATAAAATCTGAATGGATCAGAAACGCAATCGTAAAAACGAAACCTTCTAAATAACTAGGAAAAAAAGCATTGGTGAACTTCTTTATAATCTGACAGTAGGGAAAACTTTCCTATAACTGAAAATCCAGAAGGAATAAAAGGAAAAGTTTGTGTCTTTAACTGAAAATAAGAGTTTTGGGTGGTCTAAAAAAAGTAAAGTTAAAAAGTAAATAATAACCTGGCAAAAAATATTTGCAACATTTATAACAAAAGGCAAATATAGCCTTAATATATGGAGAATTTCTAAACTTTGAGAAGAACCTGAAAGAAAAATGAGCAAAAAGGTATGAACAGACAGTTCACAGAAAATGCAAATGGCACTTAAACGTGAGGATATACATCATAAGAGAAATGCAAATTTAGACTACCAAGACACATTTTCTTACCTGTTAGATTGGGAAAAATCCAAGTTACACAATGCTTTCTGTTGGTGAGACAGTGGGGAAACAGGCACTCTGAAAAGTACAAATTCCTATGGATGGAATTTGTTAATAACTAGCAAAATTATGAGTTTATCCTTCAACTGGGCAGTCTCACTTTTAAGAATCCAGCTGAGATGCACTGGCAAACACAGGAAATGGTGTCTGCACAGAGATCTTCGGTATAGCGCTGTTTATAACTGCTAAAGGTTGGAAGCCACCCAGATCTGAGAGGAGCTTGATGGAAGAAACTATGGTACATCCATACAGTGGACTCCCGCACAGCTGTAAATAGAGATGAACTATTTCTGAATACTGTTCTGGAGTTATCTCTAAAGAGAGGAAGTGAAGAATAGGTTGTATGGAGTGCTACTTATCTTGTAAAAGGAGGAGACGAATGAAAAAACAAATATACATTGGCTTCTCTTTTTTCATTTTATTTTTATTATTTTATTTATTTATTTATTTTTTTGGTGAGGAAGACCAGCCCTGAGCTAACATCCATTGCCAATCCTCCTCTTTTTGCTGAGGAAGACTGGCTAACATCCTGGGCTAACATCCGTGCCCATCTTCCTCTACTTTATATGGGACGCCGCCACGGCATGGCTGACAGGCAGTGCGTCGGCGGGCGCCCGGGATCCGAACCGGCGAACCCTGGGCTGCCAAGCGCGGAGGAAACCGCTACGCCACCGGGCGGCCCCCTCTTTTTTCTTTTTTAAATGCAATGGAAGAATTAGTTATACCAATAACTAATAAATCAATTCCCTTGATAGTGGTGGTAGGGAGCTCAACAGGGATGGCAACTAGATCTTTATTTGGTTTTACACTTTTTGCTTTGGGATGCTGTCAATGTTTTCTATAATTAAAAAAAAGCCACTCTTAAAACTAAAACAACTATCAAGTTGAAAGTATAGCCACACACAGAAGAATTACTTCAAGTGACGTTAAAGCCCAGCATTTTGTCTGCACTTTCCTAATGGAATATATTCTACAGACCAAAGAATCATGAAGAAATCTTAAACTGCATTCAGTATTTTTATTTTTAGCAATGATACTGGTGTTCATTTTGAAACTGTGTATATCTTTATGTATGATAAAGCAAATATTTTTTATGTCAATAGAATTAAGAGCCAAGATTTTCGTCACACGAGAAAAGAGATACAGAAATAAAATCAATTAAAAACCCTGTAGTTGTATATTTCAGTTGGAAATACCAGTAAAATACTGCAATTTATTTTTCTCTTTCTGAGAAACACATTTCGCATAGCTTTGGCCACTGAAAAGACCTACAAGCAATCACAAACCGGCAGTAAGTTCCCCCCTAGCACCAACACTGTCCCACTAAAGGGCAGGGAAAGGACAAGATGAGGCTGGAACGTCTTGTGTCTGAAAGCAAGGAAGTAATCAGAGTAAGGTCATGTCAAAAGGACCAGGAGCCAACTTGAAGGGATTTCCATTGGCCAAAGATGGAACGATTTGAGCATCAAAAAGAATAGTGGATTGAAACATAAAAATCCATGAGCTCATATCAACAATTAAAAAAAACTATTGGTCACCTTTGAAGGTTACTAGGGCACCAACCCATTATTTTCGGTTGCTAACTGGAAAATGAAGCATTTATCCTCACTTTTTTGTCTATCAGGTTAACCTGATGAGGGAAAGTTCTTCACTTAAGAATCATAGCTAAATGCCAGAGAAATGATAGGATTAAGAAATCACCATTTTGTCACTTCTGCTGAAATGGTGGATCTAGGCTGCTAAAAGTATTAGGTGAAAGTTGATGGGAAACGTTTTTTGGATGGCTCAGGTTGGTAACATCTGGACTCAGTGATCATTCTGAGTGTTACTAAAAAAGAATAACCAGACGTTACATACCTGTGATGTGTTGTAATAACAAGAACCCAACGCCAGCCATGGTGAGTTATTGCCCAAAACAAACAAAATTGAACCTGAATCTAAACAAGCCTCTACATCTAACGATCAGTTTGTAAAAACACAGGATATTGAGGAACATGTTAGATAACATGCTAAATTGAGAATGTGGGAAATTCCAGGGGACAAATAATTCAGTTTCTTCAATTAATTTTAAGGTGTAAAATAAAGATGGTGATGATGGGACTTAAAGATTGGAGAAACTTAAAGGACTTGTTTGGATCCTGATTTGAACAAAAAGGACTTAGACATTTTCCAAGACACTTAGAGAAAAATTTAAGATGGATTGGATATCAGATGATATTAAGGGATTATTAATTATGTTGGGTGAAATAATGATATAGTGACTACGTTTGTTGTGTTTTTTTAAGCCTTTATCTGGTAGAGCTACATATTAAAGAATTTGTGGTTGAAATTATGACTCAGATTTACCTGAAAATATTCCAAGAAAAAAAAGGTAGGGGGCAGGAAATAGATAAAACGAGCAGAATGTTATGTTGAAGCTGAGTGACAGATACATAGGGGCTTATGTAGGAGTTTATTATTCTTCTATTTCCTCTACTTTTATGCATGCTTAGGAATTTCCATGATAGAAATGTAAAGAATAAAAGAGAATGGGTGGAGATTGGAGACTGCCAGTATAGACAAATTTTTTTTAAGGGTAAAGAAAGAGCAGACAAGTGGATAATAGCTGGAGGGGGAGCCTTTTGAATAACCCAGCAGAGAGGGGAAAAATGGTAATGCAGGAGAGAATGTTTGGGGTGATGTATTAGCAAGGCTAGGGGAAGATAGGAACTCTAATACACTATTGGTGGGACTGTAAACAGGTGTTACCCCTTTGGCAAGTAATTTATAATGTATGATAAAATTATAAGTACTCCATACCACTTGACACAGGGATTTTGTTTCCGGTTTTCAATCCCATAAATACAGCAGCACCAGTGTGCAAAGACATCTATAAGATGTTCATTGCAGCATTGTAATATTAAAAGTCTGGAACCCAATATATGACTGATTGAATTAGAGTACATCTATACACTGGAATATTATGAAGCCTTAAAAATGAGGTAGATCTCAATATATATGTGTATCAAATCACATTGTATACCTTAAACTTATTTGTTATTTGTCAATATTTCAATAAAGCTGGAAAAAAATGAGATAGGTTTATAAATGACATATGGAAAATTTCCACAATATCTTTAATGAAAAAAATTTTAAACCAAAAATTCAGGATAGTATTTTATATATATATATATACATATATATACACACATATGTGTACATAAACAATAGTGTGTGTCTATGAAGTTACATAAAGATGTACTTACACACGTGCTCATATGTAAGACATTTGGGGAGGATAAATATGTACATGAGTTTGTTAACAGTGGTTATCCTTGAAAAGCGACAATTCTTTGTTGTATATGCTTTTGTAAATTTTGGATCCTTGTGCATTCATTATGTTTTAATAAAAACCATATTAAAATATAGAAAAAATATCTTCGTTAATACGAAATAGGTAAGAAAGTAACTAAAGGGGCTTACCAGCTGTGGTATCCATGTGGATGTGCAGACCCAGATTGGGGGAAGAGAGACAGGTGTTCAGAGTATGGCAGGCTGTAAATCTCAGTAATTTAATTATCGCAAATTAAGCTGTAAAGTTGTAACTGGTCTGTCTCTGTTCTCCCTAAGATAGAAACACAGTCCCAATACGAAACTGCCCTCTTCATTTGTCCTCTTTTACTTAAACTTGAAAGAGGCACTTGAATTAGAATATATATTTCTCCAAATCTTTATATCTGTTAGCTCTACCTCTATTTCTCTCCCCATCTCATATGCCCCACCATATCTTTCCTACTATTTCCTTTAAAAATTCTCCTTAAAAAAAATTTTAACGTTGTATTAAATTAGAACCAGCTAGAATTTGTTTTCTGGCTGTAGCCTGGCTTTAGGACCACTTAATTAGATTAGCTCCCAGATTTAAAATTGAAATTCTTATCAAGTCGTTTTCTAAATGGGTAAGGAATTTTATTCCACCATATATTTTAATCCTTAAAAAATTTTCTGTATATTTGCTTAAGTCTTAAAAGGTTTCCATGAAATGCCCATTAATTGAAAATTTGGAATAACGCACACCTACATTTTCCTTATTAAACATTGTATTCATTTTGAGAGCAGGGTCACTTGGCTGACAGATGCAAAGGCTGAGAGTTCTAAATCTGGTTTGCCACATTGTACAACTCCGGACACTTGGCGTGGAGACAGGTATGAAGAGCTAAGTGACTGGGCCCATTTCCTCCTTGGTAAAATTAGACATAGTCATCACAATAACCAGGAAGGGAGGATAAGTGCATTATGAACATTACTGCTATGTTTGTTAGGAGCTGTTTTCCTAGTTTTTATCTATGGATGTTTTTATAATTGGAAGTTAACAACAATGGAAACAATTAAATATTGAGACCAAGATGCCAACCAGCTTGTCATATTTCTGCTGACTCACAAAAACCCCAACAAATCTTTAACATAATATCTATTTAAGACTTGAAAATGCTACTTTCCATGGAGTGGAGGGGCACCGGGATTAGAGGATATGAGGAGTCAAAGATAGCAGAGGAGGGAGGCCTCATGCTGACCTGCAGGAGACTACTGAGGGACAGCTGTCCCATCTTTATGTGGCCCTGTTCGATATCAAAAAGTTTTCAGTGATCATCTTAAAGAGTGAAGCATCTCCCCTGTGCCTCTGAATGACCTCTTAGCTTCATGTGGCCTGCACCAAAAATGTTGGCATCTTCCCTGGCAGCCAAAGACGGACACCATGCTGTCAAGTACAGCCTGTTTCAGCAAACATCTGAGCATGAGGTGTGGACAACACCAACTCCCGGAGCAGCGAGTCTTCAACCCCAGGGTGCCTGAGGCATCGAGGCTGCTTGTTACAAATACAGACTTGAGGCACTACCCCCAATTTCCAAGGGATTCCGATTCTGCACATCTGTGGGTGGGGCTTGTTAATCTACATTTTTAACAGGCACCCCTCAATACGTCTGACATAGGAGTGCCGATTTTTTGTTTGGTTAATCAAGCAGGTAATTTGGTTGGACTCAAACTACAAATGCTGTCTCTTGGTGGCAGCTGAAATCTCAGTGCAATTATTTTATCCTTAGCTATAGTCTGCCCCATACAGACAGCCAGAAATTTGGGGAAGATTATATTCAGACCTTGAGGCTTCCCTCTCTAACTCTCTCCTTTCCAGGACTCCTCCTCATTTTGCAGTGGCTGTGCTTGCCCTGAACTCTGGCTTCTGTTTCTTGAAGCCAGAAAGACTGCCGGTTTTCCACCAGAGTTCTGGTAGAACCTCCCAAACTCGTGGCCCTGAGTTGTGGCCTTCCCTCGGGCTAAGAGCTGTGAAGATGCTGTCCTCTATTCCCAGTGTCCAGTCCCTCCCTGAATGTGCTCGCTGTTCATTCTCTAGTGCCTTCAGGTTGTCGTTTCTTGATATTGTCCAGTTTAGTGTCGTTATCCGTGGGTGTGTTGGTCCCCCGTAGGGTCTTCCTCAGCTGTGCTGGAGTTGGAACTCCTGGATCCGACTCTGAGATCACTGTTTTCCAGTGTTCCTGCTGTACAAGCTGACACTTGGCCAGGTAGAGGCTGGCCTTGCTGAAAGACACATTTGCATTTTATTCCTGTACTTTACTTAACCATCAGCCTCCTGTGGCCACATCTAGCAATCTGTGGCTATTTCAGTTTGCTGTAGAAATGTAAACAAGACGTAGCCAATGCAGGCAAAGCAGTGTGGTATTTGTACTGCTTTTAGAGAATGAGGCCCCAAACTTAGCTGAGATGAAAACCAAATATAGCTTGCAGTCAATATCCTGTCTAGAATCCGCCATTTCTGGCTCATCTCCCTAAAGCAGCTTCTTTTTAAGCCCTTCAATCTTTAGCTTTTGCTGGCCTCTCAGGCCCTGCTTACCCTGCCCCCACCCCCACCAGTGGCTCCAGAAGCTTGCAATGTTTCATTGGTCCGTCGTTCCTGAGGCCTCTGCTCTCTCTGGAATTGTATTTCTCATTCTTGTGATTGGAGCCATGCTGGTTCATTGTAACCTAATAGCCCTAGTGCTGTAAATTTTTTCTAAGCTAACAAAAGCAAAATCGTTAACCTTTTGAGAAATGTCAAAATCTTATAAATCAGGAAGGTTCTAACAACTCCAGATAAAGTACCCCAATATTCTGCATTACTCAGAACCCCGTGGCACTGACTATAGGATAAGGTCAGTGAAATCTTAGTCTGGAAGCCAGCAAAAATCTTAAGGGATGAATGCTTTTAAACTTCTGCATTACTGATGAAAACTACTCATGATTTCCTAACACTAACCCATAAAAACCCTAAAGGTGATGCCCCTAATACATTTCCTCCATGTCTCCACTCTTCTATGCTGATCAAGAAGGAACATGGAGGTAATGAGCTGGTACTAATGAGGGGGGTGTTTACTACACTGAGACTGAGGACGTGAGATCTGGAATTCTGAGAATTACAGTCCTGTGACCTGTGAATTGCTGCTCTGATATCTGCCTCATCATTCATTAATCTTTGGCCTGTGGGAACAGGAGCCAGCCATTAAGTCAGGCGTCACACGCATACCTACTGAGCAACCTCCACTATCGAAGACAAAGCTAAGAACCAAGGAAGGGGAATAAGACCTGAGTGCTTAAAGTGAACACCGCTAAGCCTTGCACATAAAGCCCTGAATGTAGGAAAACGCAGCTGGCATTCTCATTGAGCTTCCGAATTGCTCTTTTTAATCTGCTGGGTGGTTAGAACTGCATGTAACAGCAAGGGTGTCCTGGTTCCTAACCCGTTTGCTGGGAGAGAGACTGAGCAGCAAGGAGCAGCAAAGAAAGAGCTGGTTCATTTTACATTTTGAGTTTTTAAAGTTTTCATGGCAACTCTAACCATAATGGCCTTGGGCAGAGCTCCCAAGAGATCCACCCTTGTGGAAAAGCAGTAGGTCCCCTTCCTGATAATGACAGATGAAAGGATGCACAACTGCAGTGACCTCGTGATGAGGCTGGCAGAGAATATACGATTGGGAGGAATGGAAAGAAGTTCATCTCAGTTGATTGGAGGAAAAGGTATCCTGTGGACAAAGACAGAAAAAGCACTTTTACAAAAGATGCCACAAATACCTCATTTCGCCCTTACTATCTGTTCTATGTACCTTACAAGATTTTGGATCTCATCCTAAGGGCAACATGCAGATGTAGAAGTGAATATGAGGAGGTTGGGGGATGGGATCAGGTACATTTGAAAGGTATCTCCAAAACGACCTCCATTTTACAAAGGAGGAAAGTGAAGCTCAGAGAGGTTAAGTGACTTGCCCAAGATCACACAGCTAATGAGTGGTTAGTCAGGACATTGGAACCAAAATAGTTTCATTTCCTTTAGAGTTCTTTTCATTCAGGCTTCCTTTTGCAGTGTTTCCAAATATAAATAATAGTGTAGAGTTGGCCTGCTATGTGTTAAAGTGGGCAGGATCTTGGCAGAAAATCACAGGCATGACAAAGGTTTGTAGGTAACTTTTGATCTAGATCTCACAAAGCCGCCAGTGCCTTAGCAAAGCAGAAGTAGGTATATTCAGAATGATTACAAGTTGCTCAAGTAAATATTGTAACAGCATAGGCCAACACTGTATTCAGTGCTACAGAGACTCCAGTCAAGAAAATAAGTGAGGTGTGGATTCCTTCCTACTGGGTCATAAGCTATTTAGGAGTCTGTAGTTTCTTTGTGTACTTTGGTCAACTATACTGTAAGGTACACATTGTATTGTTGCCAAGGGAGGGAGATTGCATCTGGTCTGGGGCATCAGGAAAGCTGAAGCAGGAGGTGGCATTTGAAATGAAATGTTATGAAGCTGGTGTTTAAATACTATTCATTTTTCATAAGAACTAATATTCCTGAAACACTAATTGTGTGCTATGAGTTTTGCAACATTGTTTTGTTTAAATCCTCATAACATCTCTGCAGGAAAGGTACATTTATTTCACAGAATTAACACTTTAGAGCAGATGCAGTTGGTGCTCTGCCCATGTGGTCTGTCCTGGGCCAGCTCTTGCTGGCATTGGCTGCCAACCAGTTCACCTGACCTTTCTCCGGAGGACTGCTGACGGAGAAGCCTCACCTGAAGATGTAATCTGGAAGGCATATTCAAGGAAATCTGACAAAGAGAGAGAAAATCGAAAAAGCAGGCTGATGAGAGAAATGAATATTGGATTTCCTGGACCTGTCTTCCATGTAATAAACATTCCTTGAGGTGCCCCAGGTGATGAGAAGTGGGGAAAAAATTATACAGAGATGTCGCCTAGTGAAATTTCATCCTCTTAAAGATGCCAAGGATCCTTGGCTAAGAATAAACAGACATCCACACAACGTGTATGTTTCGACAATCAGACTGGCACCTGATTGCTCGTCTTCAAAATGGGAAACTAGCTACAAAATTCTGAAGGAAAGTGATTTTGGACCTAGAAGTCTATACTCAGTTTACTATCATCAAATGTGAGAGCAAAATAACAATGCTCTTAAACACACAAAAACCCAGACAGGACTGGATGTATAATTTGTGGTGCTCAGTGCAAAAGGAAAATGTGGGGCCCCTTGTTAAAACATACGGTAAGAGTTTTGAGATGGCAACAGCAGAACATTAAACCAAGTGGGCGCTCTTCTGAATGCAGGGCCCCCTGCAACTACACAGGTTACATGCCCATGAAGATTCCCCTGGACCCAGAAAGCTTACCACCCTAAGAGCTCTTTCTGGAAAAAAAAAAATTTTTTTAAAGAGATGAGCAAAAAATCAAATAAGATTAAACAAAACACCAAAATACCGTCCCAGTAAAACTTACAAAAAATTATTGTCTTAACTATAATGTTCTCTGTGAAGCTTAAAGTAGTGATTTCTAAAAATATAAGCAATAGGAGAAAAGTTATTTAAAAATTATACATTAAAATTCTACACGTTAAAATTTGATGATGTCAACAAAATAAAAGAGATGGGTGAGGAGTAAGAGAAAAGTAAAAGCATGCTAAATGACTTGTCAGGTTCAGAGGCAGGGGATGTTTTAGATATTAATTAATTATTCACTTTGCTAGAACAAAATATTTTTTAATTGATTTTAAATATTTAGAGATAAGAACTGGATAAAAACAGAATTTCAAACATCAAAGCCACTAAAGGAGAAGAAAGGAGCAAGAAAAATAACCAATTCAACAACAAAAAAGGTAAGAAATATGAAAATCATAATAAATATAAAACAAAATACAAAACAAATTAGCCAAAACATTTCAATTACAACAACAAATACGAATGAGTTAAATCCTGGGATTGGCAGAATAGTGGGCCCGGACAGCTGTCCACTCCTAAGCCCTGGGACCTGTGAATATGGACATGGCAAAAGGGGATTAAGGTTGCAGATGGAATTAAGATTACTAATCAACTGACCTCAAAATAGGGAATTTATCCAGGATTATGCAGTTGGGCCCAATGTAATTGGAAGTCCTTAAATCTGGACAGGAGGTGGAAGAGTCAGAGTCCTTATGATGCAATGAGACTCCAGCAGCCATTGCTGGCTTTGAAGGTGAAAGGAGACCACAAGTCAAGGAAAGCAAGCAGCTTCTAGAACCAGAAATGGCAAAGAAATGGATTCTCCCCTAGAGCAACCAGGAAGGATACCTTGATTTTAGCTTAGTAAGACCCATTTTGGACTTTGGATCTCCAGAACTGTATGATAATAAATTTGTGTTATTTTAAGCCACTGACTTTGTGGTAATTTGTTACAGCAGCAATAGGAAACTACTACACCCTCAGTTAAAAGACAGACCCTTGGGGCCAGCCCCATGGCCTAGTGGTTAAGTTCAGCATGCTCTACTTCTGCGGCCCAGGTTCACAGGTTCAGATCCCAGGCACAGACCTACACCACTTGTCAGCCATGCTGTGGTGGTGACCCACATACAAAATAGAGGAAGATTGGCACAGATGTTAGCTCAGGGCGAATCTTCCTCAAGTAAAAAAGAAAACCAAACTCTCAAGTACTATAAAATCAATGTTAAATAAAACAAACAAATACCCTAAAACAATGGGGTTTTAATTCAGCTATCTGCCATTTATAAGAGAAAAAAAACCTAAACAAATTGTGAAGCTTTATTTATTCATTCAAATGTATGCGTTGTGCATTTAATGTGTGCTGGGTAGTGAGCTAATAAAAAGTGCAGAACAGAACACACTCCTTGTCCTCTTGGCACTTAAAGTTGGGATGGGGATAGTGTAAAAAGCATTTATTTGGATATGAGTAAAATAATTACAGTTCCTGGTAAATGCTGTGAAGGTATAAACAGGGTGCTGAGATTGAGACTATGTGGCAGGTGGTTGGGGAAACCTTGAAGAGTGAGGTTTAAGCTGAGATTAGTAGCTGCAGGAAGAGAAGGCCTCACTATTCAGAAAGGGGGAGGTGACCATAGAAAGCACTGCTCAGATTTCCGCTGTGGGGAAATATCGACTGACACCCCAGAAGCTGACCCTCTAGATCCACCTCCACACTCCCACCTAGGCCACACTTATCCCAGACAGCTCCCAGCCAATGACTGAGCACGGTGAGGGTGCTGGAACCAGGCCTTTTCCGCCTGATGCAGGACTCCTCTAAATGGGCAACTTTGGCTCAAGTGCTCCCCATTGGCCTGGCAGAAACTTTCTCGGAACTGCACGGCTGTCTGAGACCCTTCTTGCCCAATCTTCTTTCCTCTTCCCTCTCCTTTCACACATGTCAGCTCACCCTTCCTACTTTAGCTCTCTGCCTTTTATAGACATTTTTCCCCAACAGATGTCTTGAACATCTATTACTGTGTAACAAATCACCACAAAATTAGTGGCTCAAAGCAACACACATTTTTTATTTCACAGCTTCTGTGGATCAAGAATCCAGGCATAAATTGCTGCATCCTCTGCTTCAGGATCTTTCACATGGCTGCAGTCAGGGTGGTGGCCAGGGCGGGGTCTCATCTGAAAGCTTGAGTGGAGAAGGATCTGCTTTCAAGCTCACATGGTTGTTGGTGGATTCAGTTCCATAGAGCTTGATGGATTGAGAAACTCAGTTCCTAGCTGGTTGTCAGCTGAAGGCCACCCCCAGTTCCTTGGCTCATGAACCTCCCCGTTGTGGTTACTTCCTTCATCAAAGCTGAAGATGAGGAGACAACAGAGAGTCTGCTAGCAAGACAAGGTACAATCTTATGTAACATAATCAAAGAATTGATATCTCATTACCTTGGCCAGATTCCATTGGTTAGAAGGAAGTCACGGGTCTCATCCACACTCTAGGGGAGAGGATCACACAAGGGCGTGAATACCCGGTGGCAGACATCACAGGACCAGCTCAGAGCCTACTTGCTACCACATGCCTCCACAGTAAGGTCGGTCAGACACAGGAGACCTGGTGATATCCTCAGTTTACAGAAAGCCTCGCCTGTTCTCCTCGCAGTTGACAGAGTAGATGTCCTGCCTGTAAACATCAGTACATGGTTTCAAGTGCAATCACATAATCACTAGTTGTTGAATGAACATATCAATTTGCTGCCAATGAAAGCGGTTCTGAAAAGCAGAGTCTGGCACCATTAGTAGGTTGTTTTCAATTTGCACTATAAAACCGATTTGGCAGTTTTGCATATTAAGAGGTCAAAATTTTGAGCTATGCAAGACAAAAAAAAGAGCTTCAACATTCCAGAACAAAATTTTCCACAGCATACCCTTGTGTTTGCCCTTCACATCTGGACCGTTGTCATAGTCCTGCCATCCACAGCCATTTACATTTGAATCACGTTTCTCTCTTGAAGAAACTAGAGCAAACATAGTACTTCCTTTTAAATGTCTTTTACTCAAGGAAGAAAACATATTTGGGGCTACATAGATAATTTTACACAACAATAGTGCCATAAATTTTAAAATACCGTGTGCAAACGGGTGGTGACTGGCGTTATGGTAACCCCCTCAGTTAATGCCTTTAAGATGACATTACTGAGAATTGATTCATTAATGCCATTACCACTTTTTCTTGACACAAGAATCAGGCCAATGCGCATCTGGCAAAGCCACGTCTGAGAGTCAGGAAGTCTGAATTCTTGTCCCAGCTCTACCACAGATGCGCTCAGTGGCCTTGGCAAGTCACCCTCCCCGTTTGCACCACAGTGTTCTTGTCTGTGGACTGAGAGGTTCAGATAAATAATCTCTCTGATCTAGTCAGGGATCTATCACTCTGCAGTGAGCTCCCAGGGGTGATCACGAATAGGTGATCACCTTCTTTACTAGGCCGGTGCAACCACTCCCAATTGTTAGGAGGATGGCCACTAGTGGCTCAGCGCTGTCTCCTTCTCTGGAGAATTGTCCTGGGCCAAACAGGAGCTTCCTTACTTAGGAGGTTACACTCTGCACCAGGGGGGTGCATAAAGCCTGGGGGACAGGGGGGACATAAAGCCTGCCCCCTTGCCTCCTTGTGGGACCCAGTCTGTGGTGCAATTCATTCTTCTGAGCTCCCCATGGGATCAGGCTGAGGTTAGTCTCCAGCTGAAACCACATCCTTGCTTATCTCGTTCTCCCACTCCATCCTGCTTTCCTCTCTCCCCTTCTCCTGAGCACCACCCCAACACCAAATACACAAGAATTCTTTCTCAGGCTCTACTACCGGGGACCTTGACCCAAGAAAGTTGCCTGAGAGGAGAGGGCTCATGGACGTGGGATTTCCTGAACTTGCCTGAGGGTGTAAGGTCACCATGAACATGGGGAATGGTGAGGTGTAAAAACAGACAGGAAGCCTTGAACTAGAGCACTAGATATAGTTAAATAAACATGCAGTCTTTAGTTTACAGACAGTTTAACTTACATTTGTGGTGATGGTGGGACCTCTAAGCAGAAACATCTGCTCATGCCTTGCTCAGAGTGGGTACTCAATAATTATTGAACTAAATTAAATTGCATTTCTACAAGGGGGCCTAGAATTCTTGTAAGAGGATTGATTGTAGGAGTGAAGAGTTTGGGGGCCACAAAGGAGAGAGACAGAGTACAAGGAAAGGTCTGGTGTGCCCTGGAGGAGAGCTCACTCTGTCCCAGCTCCTCTAGAAGCATGACGGAGATCAGCGCCAGGGGACCACAATGTATCTGAGTTTACTCTCAGCAGGTATGTCGAGATTGCAGGTGCCAGCCCTTGGGGGTTTCCTTGGTAGGTCCCAATCTCCCTCTTTTTACCATCAGTCACTTCCCATCATATTGTAAACTCAACAGAGGCGACAACTCCCGGCTTTCAGCAGCTCCCCCGGGTTCAGCTACCCTGACTTACTTGGTGTTTGGAGGAATAAGAGCTGGTGACGATCTCTTTAGGCCCATAGGGACAGGTCAGGGCTTCACTTCCTTGGAGCCCCGTGTGCTGGGATTTATGGCTCAATAATGAGACCCTCTGGCCCCCTCCCGTCTGCTTTGCCCACACCCAGCTTTCTCTGTGGTTCTCATCCCACTTGACTTTTTGTTATTTTGCGTCTCCTTATCCGCTCACTGCTGAGTGATCAGGGAAAGCTTGGAGAAATTCATCCTGGATTTTTCAGAACCAGTGATGGGTAGCCATAGCAGGGAGTAGAGATGTGGGGCCAAAAAGCAAAGGTCTCCCATCCCCACCCCAGCCCTGGATCCTCTCTGGAACTTGAGTTCTGTTCCAGGCCATCAGCTATGGCCAGTGCAGAGAGCATGCCCACCCCCTGAGCTGCAGGCCTCTCCTGGTTAATATTCCATGAAGGGTCACATGGGCAGAGGGCCATCCCCTGCATAAGGGTGATGGGACCTGGAGTTGGGGGGTGGGGCCTCCTCACCTGGTCACTCCTTCAGAGGTGTGAGGGTTTTCTAGAGTGAAGTTTTATCTTCCTAACCATGGCCTCCGAGCTCTAATCCAGGACCCTGGGGAGGCCTTTAGGACACCAAATGTCTGTTAGAAATGCCCCACCCACCTCCCAAACCCATCAGGGGTCCCAGTCTGCATCCTCATGCGGGGTGTGAGGTTTTTTTGGGGGGGGGTGTTTAATAGTAAGTTGGGGGTGGGAAAGGAGAGAGGAAACAGAAAACTAGCATTGAGTGAGTGACAGTTGCATGTCACATGCCTTCTCATGACCCATCTCATCCGACCCTCTCAACAACTTTGGTGAGAAGTCGATGCTCAGACCTCACTTTCTTCACACGTAAGATGTGCTTAATAACCGGCCAAAAGCCTCATAGGTCATTTCACTGATTCTCACACCACTCTGTGAGGTATGAACTGTCACCATTCCCACGAGGAGACAGAGCCCTGAGGGGTTAAGTGATTTGCAAACAGAGATGAGATCTGAGCCTATGGACAAATCTAGATGAGTCTGACCTCCTTGTGATTTTGGAGCACTGGAGGGGCCCAGCAGGGGGAGGCCCTTGGCCAGGTGCTACACCTGGGGGCTTTGGAACTGGGTGTAAGAGTGAAAATACTAAGCACCTTCCGTTTAGGGCAGGGGGTGGCACACATTTCCTGTAAAGGGCCAAAGAATCGATATTTTAGGCTTTGTGAGCCATATGGTTTCTGCCGGAATTACTCTGCTATTTTAGTTCAAAAGTAGACCTAAATAATATGTAAATGAATGGCTGTGGCTGTGTGCCAATACAACTTTACAAAACCAGGTGACCAGTCTGTGGGCCATAGTTTGCCAAGCCCTGATTTAGAGTCATATGAAATGGATGGATCAGGAGGGGTCAGGGTGAGACATGAAGAAGTGAGAAGGATTAGGGTTAGTGGGGCATTGCCTCATTTATATCGATCTGTGTAAATGGTGTCCCATGGAGCTATGCAGTGCACAGACGGCACAACTATGCGTGGTAGTCCTGAGGGTAAGATAAGAAGAAAACAAGCCTTACAATCTAGACTGTTCTACTCTGGAAATGGCTAAGTACTGGGGCACTGGACAGCACCCTGATCCTCAGTGGGGTGGAAGTGACAGATTGTGAAAGGGCCTTGGAGAAGAAAGTGGGAGGGCCACTTATTTGCCCAAAGGTAACACACTCCCAAGAAAATTAGGTTCTCAGCAGTTTTCAGGAGGGTGTGGGATCACGCGATGTCCTAGCTCCCAGAGGGTGAGGAAGGCAGACCCACCTGGTGACCTGGCCTCACAGAACTTGGGCACCCTGCTTTGTGGGGCTTGTCCAGCTCTGCTCCACTGTGGAAGCAGGGCGTGGCTGGGTCAGCATTACGGAGGAAAGCCCTCATGGGGCAGAACCACACATCCAAGAATAGACTAGGAAGGGCATAGGTCTCACGTCCTCGGAACTCCCTTCCTGGGTGCCAGAGCAGTTGAACATGCAGTTGTGTGGTAAAGCCTGGTTGACCTTTGGCTACACTCAGCACTAGTTGCTCCAGCAGAGCAGGAGCAGGACAAAGTGCAGGAGAGAGAGGGAAGCAGGTCCTGCTTTGAACAAATTTGATCAGGACTGGATAAGGAAGATGGGAAACCCATTTCTCTGACAAGCTCCAGGCCATTGGCAGAAACCATCATGAGGAGCTCTGCCCTGGACAGGGAAATGTGCCCGGCAAATGCTGGGACGGGGTGCTGTGCTCAGGAGTTGGGAGCTAATGAGATGAGCCTCGAGAACTAGACTTGGAGCCAGAAGGGGAGTTGTGAGAGCAGGGAGGTAGGTCTTGGTGGGAGATGTCAAAGGCCACTGCTCTGTGAGGGTCTGGCCTGCCCTGCAGGGCCATGAGCATCACCCACCACAGGAGACAGCCAGCCCTGGTTCCGGTGAAAACAGCAGCATCTCTATCTGCAGCTTTTAAAATCCCTGATCTTGGCTGTGAAGCTGGGGACCATTATGCGACAATAGCATTCACACTACTTGCCCAGAAATTTAACTCAAGCAAACCTCTCATCTCTTGCTTTGACTCAAGGCCCTGTGGGGGTCCCGCCCAGAAGCTGGGCTGTGTACTCAGGAGTTGAATGAGTCACCCAGCAAAAGTTTATGAATTGAACACCACCAGGAAGGGGTAACCAAAAATAGTTTTCTAAAAGAGATCTCCAGAGAAAGAAGCTCTCTCACCCGTTCTGAGACCTGATAGGTGGGCTGCTTCCTGGAGGCAGAGGAATGCACTGGGTTGAAGGTTTCCAAAACTGGTAACGTAGCAGAATGAGCTTGGGGGTCTTGTTAGAACTTCTGAGGCCCAGCCTATGAGTCAGACTCTCTGGTGTGGAGGCCAGGAATCTGTATTGGACAAGTTTCCCGGGTGCTTTCGATGCACAGCCTGGTTTGAGAATCTCAGCCTAGGGGACCTCTTAAGATTTCTGCTGGCTTTGGAGCAGAGCTGAAGTGACTGCCCCACTGCCCCTGGCATTTTTGCCTGACCCCGCTACCGTCCAGAAGAAGGAGACAAGGAGGTCAGTGTTAGGACAGGGTTCCTGTCTCCAAGAGCCCTCAGGCGATGTTTAAACCCTAGCACCAGTTACACACCCCTGCACAGCCACAGACAGAAAGTTATGGACACCAACCCTTGAATGGAGTAAATATGACACAGCAGGAAAGTGACTAAGAGTCATCCTCCTGTCTTTTTTTTTTAACTGGTGCTTGTGAAAATCCAAAGGCGTCATGTCATGCCACTCTCAAAGGCAATTGGTACAAGGGATCGTTCATTTCCATCTGCACATGTTTAAATCTCTATTGGCAAAGTCAGAAAGTACGTAGAGAAAGAGAAAGGAAAGGGAATTAAAGCTTCAATTGGAAGAATAAGAAAATCTGCTAAAATATGAAGTGACTGTGGCGATTCAGAAGTGTGCAAGGCTATAATAACTGCAACTTATATTCTAGTTGTCACTACTGAAGACATAAAGAAATACATAACTAGATAGACAAACTAGAAATATATCTTAGGTTAAAATGAAATTTTGTGGTAATGGAAAGAGGATAAGATCTAGAAAATCACTCAGGCAGAGCATTTTTTTAAAAAGTCAAAGTTATAGGACTATTCAATGTCCTATTAGTAGACTTCTCCAGTGAAACCATTTGGGCCTGGAGATTTCTTTTTTTAGGAGCTTTTTAATTACAAATTTGACTTCTTTAATGGTTGAATAGTCCTATAACCATTAAAGACATTGAATTCAGAATTTTAAAGCTCCTGAAAAATTAAATCTCTTCTGGTTTCAGCTCTGATATGTAAAGAACTCAGACATCATTACTCCCATCCTTAAACAAGAGAAAGCTGAAAACCTGAAAATCAATGATTTCTCTCAGACCCATCACAGAACTGAGGTCACAGGGCAAACCGCTACCCCAAAACCCAGAGACAGACAAACCCAAAGAATCACAGCCAGGATCTGCTTACCTGGGGCAGAAGCAAACAGTGAACTGGAACAAAATGGTTTTCAAAGAAAACAGATAAAGGGATGCTTCCCCCTGTGCATAGGGACAACACACAGACTCCAGAGATTATGTGGGCTCAGACTAGGAATAGGCAAAAGAAGGCATAAAAATGCTCAAAACAGTTGGGAAAAAATGTTCAAGTTCACTAATGATGAAAGAAAAGCAAATTAAACCAATGAGGTAGGTTTCCTAAATTCTTGCCAAGCTGACCAGAGTGCAGACACTCCCTGGTGGCCACGTTACACGGTTAAGTCTTTCTTGAAGGCAATTTGGCAGCTGGTGTCAAGAAGCTTAAAAACTTGTATGCCCTTTCACCTGGTAACTCCAATTCTAGAAAACTGCCCTGAGAAAATAAACATAGTCGGGGTCAAAGATTCACACACAAAGATGTTTGCCTCAGCAGTAGCGAAACATGAGAATATGCGAAATGCTGGCGAGGAGCCGGGGTGTAAACAATTTATGGTAGGTATATTAAAATGAATGTTGAGGATCCACTAAAATCATGGTTACAAAGAGTTCTTAATAATATGATAAAATGCTTATGGTGCAATGTTAAGGAGAAAAAAGAATACAAATTTGTATAAACCACATATTTTCGCCTGTCCTTGAAAAAAAAGCAATCAAAAGGAAATATATAAAATATTTAAAAGAGTTTATGTCTGGGTGGTGGCTGGTAGGGTAATTGGAAAATACAGATAAATATGTTTAAAACTAGAATTTCAATAATAAACATGCATTTTTATATTGTTGACTTCTAAAAATCTTTTTTGTTGAGCTTATAAACCTTTTTTTGACTATAAAAGTAAATCAATTCAATGAAAGTTAATTAACTTGAAAAATGTGTGGAAATAATTAAATTGATAAGAAAACTCATTGAATTTTTTAAAAGCACTAAGATGACTTACTGTGATTATATAAATTCTACATACAGAGGAAATTATTTTAGTGATGGGAGGAAAAGGAGAAAGGACAGGCAATTAGCCTATGTAGAAACCAGTGTGTGTGTAACAGAGAATTAGTGTGATTCCTTTATGAATACATATCAGAGAGCAGTACTTTCTCCATTTTTCTATTCTTTTAAAAATATTTTAAACAGAAAAATTGAGAATAATATAACCCACTCCTAGACTGAAGAAACGTTAGCATTTTGCCATATTCAGATTCTTTTATTTTTAAGGAAATAAACACTATGGACACATGTGAATTCCCCTTTAAACCTTCGCCCCCTCCAGTTCATTCTCTCCACCCCTCCTCTGGCCACACTCACACCTCCTTTGCTGGTTCTCTGTTGTCCTAACACCTGAGAGAAGAAACTGTCAAAGTTCTGGCTGGGAGCTCTATTCATTTGTGAATCCAGTACAGCAGGGGGAGCAGGGCTGTCCCCCTCCCCACAATGAGCCTGTCCATGCAGCCTCAGCCTGGCCAGGTCCTTCCTGGTACTTCAAAGGGCACCCCATCCAGTCAGAGGCCCTGGCAGCTCTCCCTGCCCCACCCCCATGGGCTGTGTGACTTGGAAAAGTCTTCACCCACAGAACAGTCTCCACCTTCATACCAGAGGCATCTGGGCTGCTGGTTGTGGTCCCCTCAGGCTAGAGACTAGTAGGGTAGGTAGCATCTCCTGATCTCTCCCCACACTGCAGCCTGTTTTCCTAACCTTCCTTTTTTTGTCTTTCACACGCTAACTCTGAGAAGTAGTTTCCACATTTCTTCCTTCAGGAACTGCAAGTGTGGAGGAAGCACACACATGAAGGGCAGTGAGGCGCTGGGGACTGTTACAGTCTGTCTGCTAGGTGTTTTACTCACTAGTGACTGCCGGGGTCACTCATTCATCCATCAGAGATTTATTGAGCCACTACTACATAGGAAGTACTGTCCTGGGCTTGGGTGACACCCTGCTGAGCAGAGACTGAGCTCCCGTCTGGATTAGTTGCCTATTCCTTCTGTAACAAACTACTGCCGACTTGTGGCTTAAAACAACACAAACTTACTGTCCTATAGCTCTGGAGGTCAGAAGTCTAAAATCAAGTTGTCAGCAGGGCTAGTTCCCTCTGGAGGCCTCAGGGGAGAATCAGTTTCTGGCCTTTTCCAGCTTCTAGAGGCCACCTGTATTCTTTGGCTTTTCCTCCACCTTCAAAGTGCATCATTCCAACCTCTTGTTCTGTCCTCGCATCCCCTTTTTCTGATCTCTGACTCTTCTGCCTCCCTCTTATAAGAATCCTGGTGATGACTGGCCCACCTGGATAATCCAGGGTAATCTCCCTATCTCAAGACCCTTAACCTGATCACCCTGCAAAGCCCCTTCGCCATTAAAGTAACATATCCACAGGTTCTGGGGATTTGGATGTGGACATCTTTGCAGGGGAGGTGGACATCTTTGCCTTCCACACTGTCCCCATGGCAGTTTCCACTTATGATTAGTTGTGAAACAAATCCTGGCAAATGCAAAGGAGGAGAGGTGGACTGCCTGTCGGGGAGGTCAGGGCCTGCCCCAAGGAAGTGACACTTAGGTCAAGACCTAGAGGCTGAGGAAGATTCAACAGATGGAGAGAGAAGGGTGATTCACATAGAAGAAGGCTAGGTGGCAGAACGGACTTGGGTGAGGATGAGGAACTATCTGAAGCCTGTAGGTCAGGAGGAGGGAAAGGAGGGGAGAGAGGCCCAAGATGAGGCCAAAGGGGGAGGCAGGGGCCAGAGAGTCCAGGCCTAAGGATTTGGTTAGAGACTTTTTCTTAACACTTGGAGGGATGTAACCAGAGGATGAATGACTGACTTGTTTTCTGGAAGTTCCCTCTGGCTACATTGTATGGTGAAGACCCTGGGGAGGGCATTCTGACCTCAGCCTGTGTGATAGACGGAATAACGGCTACCCCAGAGACGTCCATGTCTTAATCCCTGAAACCTGTGAATATGTTGTGTTACATGGCAAGGGGGAATTAAGGTGGCAGATGGAATTAGGTTGCTAACCAGCTGACCTTACAAGGGAGAGTATCCTGGATTATCCAGGGGGGCCCAATGTCATCACAAAGGTCTTTAAATGTGGAAGAGAGAGGCAGGCGAGGCAGCGTCACAGTGATGTGGTGTGAGGAAGATTCTACCAGCCATTGCCGATTCTGAAGATAGAAGGGGACCGTGAGCTAAGGGAAGCAGCAGCCTCTGGAAGCTGGAAAAGGTAAGGATTCTCCCCTTGAGCCTTCAGAAAGGAGCGTAGCCCTGTGGGCACCTTGATCTTAGCCCAGAGAGATCCAGTTTGGACTTCTGAGCTCCAGAACAAGAAGATAGTAAATTTGTGTTGTTTTAAGCCACTAGCTTTGTGGTCGATTGTATAGCCTGGAAGTTCCAGGACGCCACTGAGGATTTAAGTGGGGGAGTGGGGTAGCAGAGGTGGGGGGCTTGGTGAATTGTTCTCTTAAAGGTCTTGACACTGGATTTGGGGAACTGGAAATGCTCTGACAAGAGGGCCCACAGCCAAACAGCCCTGAGGAAGTAAGGGAAATGAGGGTGAAGAATGTGTGTTCATAGAGAATTGAGGAGAAGAGGGTCTCGGTCACCTCACAGAGGGTGGGGATGAGAGGGAGGAGAAAGATGCTCGCATCTGCCCAGGGCCTCCAGTGTCCTGAGTGCATGGAGTCTTCACATCTCATTTTACAAAAAAGGAATCAGATACTTTGAGTCAGAGATAAAGGAACTTGCTCAGGCCACACAGCTGGAAATGAAGTGAGTATTCAAACCCTTGACGGTTTGGAGAGGCAAAGAAAGCCCTGCCGAGAACTTCAGCCCCACACGTGGTGCCCGAATGTTGCTGGTTTGTATGGTGGACACGGAGCTGAGCTGTCTGGATTCTCCTTCGAGGAAGGACTTGGCGGCCAGCTGTGGGGCAGCCTCTGGCTGTGAGCTCCTTCGCACCTGCCTCGCCCCAGTTCACACCCCAGCACAGTCCGCACTCGGCACCTGAGCCAGCCAGGGGTAGAAAAGCCTGGCCATTTAGGCCAAATGTGGACGCTGCCAGGTGATCCTTGCTGCAGAGCCCTTTGTGGAACCAGAACAAGTCTTTGGACAGCAAAGAGAGTCTTTGAAGAGGAGGACCTGCAATTGGGGGCTGAGGGAGTTCAGCTGTGGATTCTCGATAATGTTCTCCATGCTGCTTTTGTTTTTAGCACAGAAAAATGAAGCAAGGGCCTCCTCATCTTTAGTGCTTATTTTGGTTTTTGTTGTTTCCCTTTGACGGTGAGGCATGGGTACTCACGTGTATGTCTTGATAAGAGAAAAGCAGAGGCCTGATGACCCTGGATTCCTGGGGAACTAGCATCCTCCTGCCCTGGCTGAGTCATGCTCACCTTCAGCCTCTGCCTCTCATCGTCCTGACTCTCCGACCCTCAACTGCCTACAGGCCCCATAATGAATCCAGGGCCAGGCAGGAGGCACCACATTATCACCTGACTTACGGTCCAAGAGGGAAACTGACATTATCCATTCAAAGAGCAGAGGAAGCCATTCATCCCCACCTGCCACTCCTTCCTCCTGGTCCGTGGCTCCACCTGCGGGGGAAAGAGGGCACTGCTTCCACACAGCCACTTGTGGTGAGAATGGAAGGGGCGGGGGGGGGAGGTGCTCAGGCAGCCATGAGCGAGCCTCAGAAAGCTACCAGAACCACATAACAACAGGGATGAAGATACCAGTCCAAATCGCTTTTCTACGTCGGTCCCTGAACACTTGGTCACAAATTCTCTAAGAAGGCAGAGATTTAGGGTTTCACTTACACATGTGAGGAGCTTGGAAGTCACCATTCCATCCTAACAACAAATAAAAAACTGAATAGACTGAAAAAAACAACTCTTCTTGTATCCTTGAAAGAGGGGAGGACACGGGCAAACCACTGCCCCCAAGGTTGGAGAGACAGGTGATATAGGGAGTCCTGACTCACCTGGCAGAGACTCGCGAGTGCAAACCATCGCAGACACCAGTGCTGGGGTAGGAAAATCTCACCTGTAATTGCTGAATTGCTGGCACTCGGTGTGGACAACTCAGTTAAAAACCCCAGGGGGACCCAATCAAAGAGGGTTCCCTGCAATATTGTGGGATTTACCTCCAGGAGCACCACCAGCTTCCCACAATAAATATCTGAGAAAAATCCTCTCAGGCTTCTGGCAGGGGGAGGGGAAAAGGAACCATCTTGCAATATGCCAGGGCACTCTGTTCTTAACAAGGCCTGCCCTCAGGAGAAACTAGTGAAGCAGGGCCTAACTGACCTGGGGGAAGGAAAACACCCCACTTCTGCCCACTCTAGCCATCCTGTCCCACCTAAGGGGGGAAGGAAAACTGAGAAAGTCTCGTGAAGCTCAGAGACCAGAGGCATAGGCTCACTAAGACTGAGACCTAATCACAGGACTCTGGAACATTTCCCCTCTTCCCACCACCACTTTACTAAAGGCCTATTTACATCAGTTCCTTATACCCAGCACATCATATCTAACTATGAAGTAAAAAGTACAAGGCATTCCAAAAGAAAACACAAGTTGAGGAGAGAGAGCAAGCATCAGAACAGACATGGCGGAGATGCTAGAATTATCAGGCCAGGAATTTAAAACAACTAGGATTAATATGTTAAGGGCCATAATGGATAAAGTAGACGGCATGCAAGAACAGGTGGACAGTGTAATCAGAGAGATAGAAATCATAAGAAAGAGCCAACAAAATGCTAGAGCTCAAAAACACTATAACAGAAAAGAAGAATGACTTTGATGGGTTAATTAGTAGACTGGACACAGTTGAGGAAAGGGTCTCTGAGCTGGAGGACATATCAATAGAATCTTTGAAAACCAAAAAGCAAAGAGAAAGAACACTTTAAAAAAAAGCAGAACAGAATATCCAAGGACTGTGGTACAACTATAAAAGGTGTAACAGACACATAGTGGGAATTCTAGAGGGAGAGGAGAGAAAGGAACAGAAGGAATACCTGAGGAATGATGGCTGAGAACTTTCCAAAATTAATCTCAGACACCAAACCACTGACCCAGGAAGCTCAGAGGACAAGCAGGGTAAATGCCAAAAAGAAAAAAACACCTAGGCGTTTTTTTTTTTTTTTAATTGTGGTAAGATTGGTTTATAACATAAATTTCAGGTGTACATCATTATACTTCGATTTCTGTGTAGATTACATCATGTTAACCACCCAAAGACTAGTTACAGTCACCATACACTAGGTGTATCATTTTTAAACTACAGAAAATCACAAAACCCCACAAAATCCTGAAAGAAATCGAAGGGAAAAAAATACTTTACCTGTGGAAGAACAAAGGTGAGCATTACATCCTACATCTCAGAATGTGCATGCAAGAAGAGAGTGAAGGGAAATATTTCAAGTGTTGAGAGAGGGGCTGGCCCGGTGGCATAGTGGTTAAGTTCGTGCACCCCACTTTGGCGGCCTGGAGTTCACAGGTTCAGATCCCAGGTGTGGACCTACACACTGCTCATCAAGCCATGCTGTGGCGGCGTCCCATATACAAAATAGAGGAAGATGGGCACAGGGATGTTAGCTCAGGGACAATCTTCCTCACCAAAAAAAATAATAATGATAATTTAAAAAAATAAAGTGTTGAGAGAAAAAAGCCACCAACCTAGAATCCTGTGAAATTATCCTTCAAAAGTGAAGGAGAAAAAAAGACTTTCTCAGATGAGAGAAAAATTGAGAGAATTTGTTGCCAGTAGACCTGCCTTGCAAGAAAACACTAAGAAGTTTTTTAGAGAGAAGGAAAATGATACAGGTCAGAAACTCAGATCTACATAAAGTAAGGAAGAGCACCAAAGAAGGAATAAGTAAAAGGTAAAGTAAACTTTTATTTTTCTTAATTGATCTAACATAAATTTGCTCAAAATAATACCAACAATGTATTTCATGATGTATGCTTATCTTACATACATGTATATGTTTGTATAGAAGTGAAATGAATGACAGCAATGATACAAGGGGTAGGAGGGAGGAAATAGGATGATTTTGTTCATATAAGGTACTCACGCTATCCATGAGGTGGTACACATAGCAGTATTTGAAAGTGGACTTGGATGAGCTATAAATGTATGTTGCAAACTTGAGGGCAACAACTGAAAAAAGGAAGTGTAACTGATATGCTAAGGAAGGAGAGAAAATGGAATCATATAAAATGCTCAGTTGAAACCACAAAAGGCAGAAAAAGCGGAACACAAAAATAAGAATAAAGAACAAAAGCAACAAAAGAAAATAGTATCAAATATGGGCGATATTAATCTAACTATATCAGAAATCACTTTGAACATCAATGATCTAAATGCAACAATTTAAAGATAGAGATTATCAGTGTGGATCAAAAAAGACCCAACTATATGTTGTCTACGGGAAACCCACTTTAAATATAAAGACACAGATTAAGTGGATGGAGGAAAATTTACCATGCTAACACGAATCAAAAAAGAGCGGGAGTAGTTGTATTAATTTTAGACAGAGTAGAATTCAAAGCAAGGAATGTTATCAGGGATGAAGAAGGGCATTGCATAATGATAAAGGGGTCAATTCTCCAAGAGGACATAACAGTCCTTAATGTGTATGTGTCTAATAACAGCATCAAACTATGGGAAAAATTAATAGAACTATGGCAAAAACTAATAGAACGGCAAGTGACCCTAAAACTGCTCTAAAAAAATAAAATGTTTAAAAAATGCAGCCGGGAAACTTTCTTTTGCATGTCTTTTCAACAAGAGGGGTCAGAATGCAGGAGAGTAGAAGGATGGGAAGAGACAGAGGAAGCAGTGTGTGCCTCCTCTAACCCAACCCAGCAGGCCGTTTCGCCTGCTATCCCAGTAACACCACCTCTGCGTGTGTCTGCAGCAGCGTGCTCGTAAGCCGTTAAAGGCTCTGATTTGCAGCCTTTGCTGATTTCGTGTTGTAAACATTCCCCCCATTTCTGACATCAAGCTACCGATGGGACATTACTGAGCACAGAGTTGGCAGGAGACGGGCAGCAGCTCACCGTTATGTGGTATTTCCAGCATACAGGTACATAGACACAGCCTCGAGAGCATAGAGCATAGTAGAGTAGTGAAATTAGGAAGTGATGAATTTGAATATCACTTTTGTTTTCAATATAATTTAACTGTAAAGTTATATAATTTAATTTTATAATGGTTGTGTTTAACAACCGGCTCACAAAATTCCTGAACATTTAAAAAGCAGTTCTCGTGGGCCAGTGAGGAGCCAGCTCCAGCGCAGTGCCACACGTATGGTCATTTAGCAACTCCAAGTCACTTCATAGCCATCATCTCAAATGTCACCAGGGTTGAGTCTGTGGGTTCAGATACAATAGCAGACGATCCTGTGTGGCTCCCCCTCCCCCCACCCCCATCCTATGCTCTCTTCTGCGATATCTGGAGGTAACGCCAGATGAACTTCACTTCTTGGAAGGAATGAGCACAATGTAGTGGAAAGAGCACAGGCTTTGGAGTGAGAAGCAGCAGGGGCTTCAGGTCTGCCATTCACTTGTGGAATGAGCTTGGATGCATTAGTTAACCAGTTTGAGCCTCATTCTCTTCTCTAAAATGGGGATAGTAATGGTTACTTCATAGGGTTCCTATGGCTTTTGACAGAGATTACTAACTATACTCCAACATCCATTCTCCCTGTTTTATGGAGTAGTAGACTTTTTAGCTGGACACATACCTGTCTGGATGAAAGACTACATTTTCTAGCCTCTGTTGCAGCTAGATAAATATGTTCTGATTAATGGGATAAAAGTGGAAGTGATGTGTGCAATATCCAGGCCATACCCCTAAAGGGAAGGGATGTGCCTCCCTTTCCCACACTCTCTTCTTGCTGGCTGGAATGCTGATGTGATGGTGAGAGTAGAAGCAGCTATCCAGACCTTGAGGCAGAAACCTCATGTTGAGAAGGGCAGAGTGCCCAGGTAGAAGAAGCCTTGGTCTGGCAATGTGGGGTCACCTTACCAGACTGGACCCCTATTCAGCTTTTTATGAGTGACAGAAATGGTAGTTAAGCCTCTTATTTTGAATCTTCTTTAAAACTTTTTTTATTGTGGTAAAAATGCACATAAAATTTGCGATTTTAAGCATTTTTGTGTGTGTGTGTGTGCGTGTGTGTGTGAGGAAGACTAGCCCTGAGCTAACATCCGTCACCAATCCTCCTCTTTTTTTGCTGAGGAAGACCGGCCCTGGGCTAACATCTGTGCCCATCTTCCTCCACTTTATATGGGACACCGCCACAGCATGGCTTGATAAGCGGTGCGTTGGTCTGTGCCTGGGATCTGAACCTGTGAACCCCAGGCTGCCACAGCAGAGCGCACGGACTTAACCGCTATGCCACCTGGCTGGCCCTAAGCATTTTTAAGTGTATGATTCAGTGGCATTAAATATATCCACAATGTTGTGCAATTATCACTACTATCTATTTCCAGAACTTTTTCATCATCCCACTGAAACTCTACCCATTAAACAATAACTCTTCATTTCCTCCTACTGCCAGCCCCTGGTAACTTCTAATCTGCTTTCTGTCTCTATGAATTTGACTATTTTAGGTGCCTCATGCAGAATCATGCAGTATTTTTCCTTTTCTGTCTGGCTTATTTTACTTAGTGTAATGTTTTTAAGGTTCATCCATGCTGTAACATGTATCAGACTCTCATTCCTTTTTAAGACTGAATGATATTCCATTGTAGATATACACCACATTTTATTTATCCATTCATCTTTTGATAGATATTTGGGCCATTTCTGCCTTTTAGCTATTGTGAATAATGCTGCTATGAACATGGGTGTACAAGTTATTTGGGGTCTTTTTGTTAAAGCAGTGGAATCAATATACTGACTAATACCAGTCTTAATGCACACAAAGTGTTGTCAGAGTGACTGGATACATGTCCCCTCCCTGCTCATTCTTTTTCAGGAGAGTAGGTGAAGTGGCGTGATGGAATTGGGTGTAAACCCAGTGGTGTGCCAGAGCTGGCTCACACCGGCTCACGAGAGTCAATGATTAAATATTCAGTAAATTTGTGAGACTCTTGGTGACCTGAAATCAACCATGGTGGGGGCATTCACACCATGGTAATTGGCAAACAGTACAAACCAGGGCTTTTGGTCTCTGAGAGAGCTGGTTGTTAAACATGCGCTAGCACGCGACCCCAGGAAGATCTTCACCCGCTGGAGGCCCAATCCTTACTGCCCACGAGACTGTTATAACTCCGTCTTGGGTGCGGAAGGTTGTGGAAATGCTAGCTCCATCATTGGTGAGGGTGAATTGTGTGTGGAGACTACAAAGCAGGCATTCATTTGTGCATGTAAGTACATATATCCTTTCTGAAAACTGCTTAGGGTAATAGCAGAGAGGACACCGCTAGACGTGCCAGAAGTCGGGGGCTAGGAGAGCACACGGCTCTTCATGCTCTATGCCCAGCCATGGCACAGCCTCAGGCTTTGTGTTAACACAGCTGCTCACAGGAGGGTGGAGCCTCCATCAGCCCAGGGTTCCTGGATGGAAGAACAGGTAGAAGCCCAGCTGACCTGTGGTGGACAGGTGGCACAAGCAAGAAGTAAACCTTTGTTGTTTTAAGGCACGTATGCTGGAGTTGTTTGTTCTGCCTCATAACCCAGCTTATCCTGACTGATAAACCTCCAAGTGGAGATGTCTGGTAGGTGGCTATGTACAGATGGCATTTCAATCTATGGGACTAGATGAGGTCACCAAGGGAGTGAGTATAAATAGAAAAGAAGTCCAAAGACTGAGTCCTGGTGACACATCATCAACATGTGGATGTTAGAGAGATGAGGAGGACCTGGTGAGGCAGAGGAAACCCAGAGAACGCGGGGTCCTGGAAGCCGGGTGAAGAAAGTGTACCAGGCAGGAGGGAGGAGAAATTTGTCAGGCACGACTGAGACAGTGTAAATGAGGTGAGGTCTGAGAGTGCTCGTAGCACCAGCAAAGTGGGGTCTCTTGGGGCCTGTGAAGGGTGTGGTGAAAGGTGATTGGCATGGGCTTGCAGCAGAACTGCAGGAGGACAACTGGTGAGAGGGACTCCACACAACTTTTTAAGGATTCTGCTGCAAAGGGAGTGAGAAATGGGTAACACCTGGAGAAGAAGTGGGGTTAAGAGGATTTTCTTTTTCTTAGAAGAAATCACATGTTTGTATGATGGTGAAAAGGTTGCAGACGAGAGGGAGAAGTGCTGGAGCTGCTGAGCAGGGGGATAGGGAGTGGGTTCTCTGCCAGAAGGGTTACCTTTGGTTGACACGGTCCATCCAGAAACAGGAGAGAGGGGGGAACTGAGGCAGAGCTCAGAGGATGGGGTGGGGGGTGTCTGTGGAACTCTCCCCAGTGGCTTCTGCTTTCTCCATGCAATAGGAAGCTGGTTGTCAGTGGGAGGCAGGGAAGGGAGAGGAGCTGGAGATTTGACAGGACCAGCAGAGAAAGCCCTTGAACAAGGTCAGGACTGAATCGGGGATCTGAGGTGGGGGCGGGGCTGCTGCATTGGGCGTGGGAGAAACCACGTATGGGAAGCCCGTGGACCTGCTGCCTTTCCTGCAGCAGCTCGTGTGTCAGCATGCTCAAAGGGAGCAAGATGCTGACATCTTGGCTGCTTTCTGCCCTGTCAAGCCTCAGGGGAATAAGGTCTCAGAAGGAAAAATGTCAAGAGCAGAGGGTGAGGCTAGAACCAGAAAGCATTCTTCTCTGACTGTCTGCTGTCAGGTGGAAGTAGCCTACCATCCATCAGTCAGTCAGTCAACAACATTTTATTTTATTTACTAAACAACTACTAAGCTCCAGGCACTGAGCGGTTGCTGAGGATTTTAAAATACTGTCTTTCCTCCTAGACTAACTACTATTTAGTGTGACTGGAGCTCAGTCAATGATGAAACTCTGAAGAGGGATCAAGTCTTTCTGTCCAAGAGGAGAGGGCAGAGTGTCGTAGGAGTGGGCCTTAGCAAGTGAGTGGTCATTTTTATTTTCTCAGCAGTTGGGAAGGGCATTCCTACAGAGGGAACAGCATCAGCCAAGGCACCAAGGTGTGAAGTATTGGGCCATTCTCACCGTGGAGGAGGATCTCATCAGGAGCTGCTGCTCTGCTTTTGCTGGTCGGATCCTCTCTGTTCCTTGAACACACACAGCCTTTCCTCATGCTGTTCCCTCTGCCCAGCACACTCTGGCCTGGCTCTTTGCAGGCCGATTCCTGATCATCTCTAAGGTCTTATCCCAATGCCCTCTGGGCTCAACCTAGAGCCCCCTGGCAGGTGTTGTTCCCGCTGCCTGGGAGGATCGTCCCCCATTCACCTGTGGCTTCCTCCCCTTTGCCTGTTCCATTGTCACCTCAGCAAGCCTCTCTGACTGCCCCCAGCACATCCTCTCCTCTCCCCTCCTCAATCCTTCCCCACCATACTTATCCCATCTGACGTGGTTTCTATTTTACTCATTTTTCCTGTTTCCCCTACCGGAATGTAACCTCCTCGAGGGCAGGCATTCTGGCCTCTTCTAGTCACTTCTGTATCCCCAGGGCCAAAGGCCCAGCATACAGTAGGTGCTCAGTAAATCTTTGTTGCTCCTGAGCGGCTGTGAAGCATTGCGGCTTGTGAAGGTGGCGTTTTTTTCTCTCCAGAAGGGAATTTGTGCCTCTTCCACCTCAGTTAGGATTGTGGTTTGTTGCAGAGGTTCCTCTTATCCAGTTTTCAGTTCTCTCTGAGGGGTAATTTTTCCAAGATTAGTTGTAAATCTGCTGTGTCCATGGGAGGAGGTGAGTTTAGAGTCCACCTATGCTGCCCTCTTGACCTCTCTCTGTACCTCCCCTTAATTAAAGTGAGTAATAGGAGCAGGGAGGACTGCCCAGCCATATAAGAATATAAGCCCAATTTTTCCATACGCTTTAGCTTTTCAAAAGAAGCCAGAAATCTGGATTTTTGAATGAAGTTCCCCACTTTTTAAATATCATTACTTAAAATGCTATGCTGGTCAAACAAAACACATTTGTGGGTCAGCCCTAGCTGTGAGTCACAGTTTTCCAGGTGTACTTGTTGGGAGTACATTCAGATGTATGTGGTAGAAAACTGTCTAGGCTAGCATAAGCTAGCAGGAATTTGCTTTCTCACATAACAAGAGGTCTCAGGAGGCAGTCCAGGGCTGACATGGCTGTTGTCAAAGACCCGGGCTTGGTTCATCTTTTTGCTCCACTCTCTTGAGTCTGTGGCTTTTATCCTCATGCTCACAGGATGGCTGCAGCACTTCCAGGCATCACTTCCTTGTTCCAGCCAGGAGGAAGGGCAAAATGAGAAAGGTGCAAGCTACCTGGATCTGTCCTTTTAGGGAAACAATGGCTTTCCTGGAAGCTCCACCTGGTACACTTTAGCTTATATCCCATTGGCTAGAATTGGTCTCCTAACCATTCCTAGCTGTGAAGGAGTCTGGAAAAGGGAACATTCTTAACTGAACACATCGCCAGGACAAAATTGGGATTTTGTTAGTAACAGGGAAATGACTATTGTGTAACAGAGTCTTTCTCACTTTGCTAATTTTCTGAGTGACATTGCCTGGCTGGCTCCTGCTGGTAGTGGCAAAGGAGGTGATATAGCTCTGTTGGTAACAATTTTGCACCATTCCTTCCTCCTCTGGGTTTCTGGCACTTGGGGTACATAACCTGTGTTGGTGTTTTTATTGCCCAAATCCTCCTCCCAAGAAAGGCACCTCTGGAGCCAGCCAGATCCTTGGTAAAATTCATCCACATGGCAAATTCTACCCTCTCAAATTGCCTACTTTTATCTTTTAATATAATCTGACATCAGGTTTTACCCTTCTTTTGTTTTGTTTTTTTTCATTCATTGATAGTCATTTTTCCTAAGGACATCTCCCTATTATTATATAATTAATTCTAATTTGTCTACATTCTTGAGGAAATATTATATCAACTGCCATTGAGCTTAGTTATCCAAACTACAGATGACAGGATGTATCAGTCGGAATAGGCTTGATTGTGCCACAGTAACAAACACCCCCAAAACCCAGTGGCTTAAAACAAAGATTAATTTCTTACTCATTCACATGTCCATTGTGGGTCATTATGGATATAGGAAGGGTCAGCTCATCGTGGTCACTCAGGGATCGAAGTTGGATGGAAGCACTGCCATCTTGAACGTTGCTTGTTGTCATATCAGAGGGGAAAGAGGGCTCTGGAGGACCTTGCTTTGGCAATTAAATGTAACTTTCACTCACAACTTATTGGCTAGAATAGGTCACGTGTCCTCAAACAACCACAGGCACCTAGGAACGCAATCCCATCATGCTTGTGGAGGGAGAAGAACCAGAAATATTTGGGAAACAACAAACAAAACACTCAAAGCATGTAAACAAGGTGAGATCAGGGGTCTGTCCGGTCGAAGTTTCCTTGTGTTGCTCCTGATGCAAACCTCCGCCAGTGAAGCAAATCTGTAGTGGTAAGTGCTCCTGAAGGAAGCCATTGTCCCTCTGAATGGTGCTTGCTTCTGAGTTGGCATGAGCAAAGAGGAACCTAGAACCTGGCTTTAGCTCCTCAAAGTGGAGTTTCCCCCAAGTAACATAAGGAGTGTTCTAAATGCTTCTCCTCCTCAGCCAGGCTCAGATGTGCTCTTCCCTCACAGAATCCCTAGATCTCACTCTGGGCCTCCTTCAAGTCCTCTCCACAGCAGTTCTCTGTGCATGGGAGGTGCGGCAGGGAAGGGGTGAGGTGTGGGCTGGGAGAGAGCTGGAGGCCAGGGAAGGGTTAGGTGAGGGCCATGCCTGAGATCCACGGACTTCAGTACATCCAGAGGAGACCAGGTAGGTGGAGTTTCAGGTACATCGTGAAGGTCACAGGACACATTCCTTTCTTTGTACATGAGGTTGTATTAACAAGGGTGCTATTTTGTTTTCCTTGTTCTGGGATAACTTCCCCAAAATGGTGAGATAGGGAGAAAGCTCTTCTCCCCGCTCTGGCCTCCGCTCCCAGCTCGAGGCACGCGTTTTGCTTCACTGCCTCGTTGGTGTAAGAATGTGAGAACTGCAAGTGTCATGGTGGGTATCTTTTTCCCTTCTCTCAGTGAGTGGGAGGAGCTGCGGAAGATGTTAATTCACACACATCAAAGATGCACACTTTCCTTTGGCTGCAGAGAAGAGAATAACAGAATGCACAGAGCGTTAGACTGATTGATTAACTTACACCCTTTGCAGAGAGGTTTGAAAGAAAAAAAATTCCAGGCTAAGGAAAGCCTGCCTAGCTTCCAAAACTCTAATGACTTTCTCCACCATGATTATGCCAGGCATGTTGTCAGAGGAGGACACAGCAGTCCACAGGGCTCCCGGGGGGTGGGCGGGCAGTCAGGGGTGTTAAAGCTCCAGGTGGCCCAGCAGGCAGAGGCTGTCACAGCCCGGCATTGGTGAGAGTTCTGGTTTAGGTCTTCCATCTTTCTATTTAGGGGTTTGCTGTTATGTTGTCATTGTTTCTGATGGGGTGGTGCTCTTTTTGAGGCAGTTTACACTGTAAATAGTTGAGTTGAATTTGAACGCTCTGGCACTTACAGCCAAGTGATGTTCTGGGTCTGGTTCTTCAAAAGCAGACCCCCAGATGAGCCCCTGCATGCAAGTGTTTATTGGGAAATGCTCCCAGGGAAAACCAGTAGAGACCAGGGAAGTGGGACCAGGCAGGGAAGGAGCCAGACAGGGGTGCAGTGGGCAACACTGAACAACGTCCCACGGAGGGAGGGCTCCCACTTGGCTCAGTGTTCCACTGGGACCTCTGGGGTCAGTGTAGGTCACACCTCAGAGTGTCCCTATCAGGGGCAAGGGAGCTAGAACATTTAATCCTCTGCACCCAACAGTCCCAGGTGAAGGGTTTCCCCAGGAGACCTAAATTCCCAGGCACCCCAGACACTCCTAGGGGTAGGCAAAGTAGACTGAAAGTCTGAGGGCAGAGGTCCCACAAAGTGACACAGGGGCCAGCTGTTGGAGTGAAGGCACACAGGAGCTGCTGTTCACACAGTCGACGGGCACTGACTGTGTGTGCTAGAAGTAACCTCAAGTAATCTTGTGAGACTTATCTGGAAAATGGGGATAATAATGTACCTTCTTCAGGGTACATTAGGCAATTGCTTGGGCATAGTGAGCACTCACTAAATTACATTATGATTATGCTGAACAATGGCACGAACTGAAACTTCTGGGGCTGTAGCCTATTAGGCTGACCACTAGAATGGAGATGGCAGATGTGAGCTCCTTCCCTTCTCCTGCCCCCATGGAAGACATGGTTAACAGCTCATGGTGTGCCTCCCCTGAGCCAGCATGTGGCCTCCATGTCAGGGCCAAAATCTTGGCAGCCTTTATCAACCTACCTGAGCTGGATGGGGGTGGAATCATTTGCTGGCTCTGGAGTAGAAGGGTGACTGTCCCAAAGGAGTTGGGTACAGAGAGGAGAGCAAAGCCTCATTGCTTCTACCTCGCTTGACCCCTGGGAGGCAAAAAACCTCGAGGCGGCCACCAGCTCTCCAACCCACACCAGCCTCCTTCCTTGGTAATTAATTGGTCCAGGTATCTGTCCACCACTCAGCCAACTCGCATGTCAGCCATTCTTTCCATCCTGAACACCAATCACTGATATTGTGCACTTTCTCAACCTTTTGCGAAAGATATTTTCACAATGTACCAAAGCCTGTGTGGGCAGGGACCGTGTTTTAGTGAGCACTGTAAAGGATATGAAAATGACTGGGACACAGTTCCTGCCCAGCTGGGAGCCAGGTTTGCTGACAAAGAACTCACCCCTCTGCCATGGAAACCAGTCAACAAGTGATGCTCATGGAATTCCCTGGTCCTCTCATGTTCCTGGTCATTCACGGGAGTCCTCCACTTCAGTGGCAGCTGCACGAGGATGACCCATGCAACTGTGTGACATTGTATGAAATTATGAAATTTGCTGTGGACTAAGGGACACTGTGAGATACTGTTCTGGAGATACCGCCTTCCAAATAGGAAATGTTTTTGAACTTGCCCTGTTTGGATTTCATTATTGCATTTAGGGCATATTAGAGAAGGTTACATTTACTGCTGTGGTCCTTAAGTTGCACACTTGTGAGGAGGTGACACCAGGCTTGGCTGGTTTAAAGCCAAGAGAGAAATAGATATTACTGGAGATTGTGGACTCTGTGAAGAGTGTGAACAAAATCACCTCTGGCTGTTGTCACTTGGCTGTGACTTTGGGTGTCTCTCATTGGCAAGTGGCAAGCACATAAGTGTTTGCACATTCGTGCTTTTAGAACTTGATAAACAGAGGACCCGTTAGAAGTGTTGTATGGGAAGAGGGGCGTGTGTGCCTGGCAGGCAAAGAGGTGGAATGCAGTGGGGAGGTTTCCTGGCCTGGACTGTCTCGGCCACTTCTAAAGAAGCCACCCTGCCCACTGAACAAAACAGGTCAATCAGCTTTTACCTCTCAAGAGTCTGAACCAAGAGACACAGACTTTGTCATTGGCAGCAGTGCAGCTGTGTTACAGGGGCCCAGGCTCACCGCCGAGCAGGAGGGTGAGGGAAGGAGGAAATGAGAGCTCTAGCTGGCTCTTCAGCGCCTTTTCTTCCTCAGCCCTGTGGGCCCGCTGCCACTGTTTCTGTTGTTTTCTCTGGGCAGCTCCTCCCCTTCCATAAACTTCCCCTACCTGCCCCCTGAGAGGTTTCTGATCCCGGTTCCCCCTGACTCTCCAACCTTCCAGGCTTTCTCCACCTCATTCACCAAAGACATTTCCACAAACACTTACAGCTCCTGCATGCAGGGTGCATTCAGTCTCTGTCAGGACTGCCTGGAGTCTGGCTCATAGCAGGAGCCCCAGTGCCTGATGAACAAACCATGTAACTCTCTCAAGCCATCATTCTTCCTGTAAATCCACCCGATCAAGGCCCAGAATAATCACCACCTATGTCATCCTGAGCGATCTTGTAGTAAAACAATGGACCACAGTGGTGCGGAGGAATTTAACCTGCTCTTTGGTGTGTTCAACTCTGGCCTCTACTGAGTTGTGATGACGTGCACCATCTTTAAAGCTTGTAGAACCCCCATTGTCCCCACGTACAAATGCAAAGCGTTATGATCTTCGTACATAACAAGACAAGCCCACCTGGGCTTGTAATAAATGGTTTAGTGACCATTGGAACCAGAACTCCACAGTGACCTGTGAGGACCAGGATGGCCTGGGAGCTTGGTAGAGACACACTTTCTTGGGCCTCCCCCAGACCTACTGGATTAGAATATGCATTTTAATAAGATCTGCCCCACCTCACCCCTGTTATTCACTTGCACTTTACAGTCTGAGAAGCCCTAATTCAGAAACACATTCAGTTTCACAATCAAAATTTCTAGAGTTCCCTATGCTTTTCATATTAAGAAAGAAAGGGTGGGGTGAGGAGTGGACTTGGCAGGCCTACACGTCTACAACAGAGGAGGGGTGCCACGGGTGGTTCCGGGGGGGCTTGGCTTCAGACCCCACTGCTTGACCTGGATGGCCTCCTAACCTCCCCAAGATTCTGCTTCCTTATCTGTGAAATGGGAGTAATAACAGCACCTACCCAGGAAAACTGCTGTGGGGATTAAATGAGAATATACCTATAAAAAGCTTGGGACCAGGTCCTTGCTACATGTGAGCTACTATTATTTTACATCATCAAAATAGCTGCCATTTATTGGGTAATGTGTATTAAATACTATACTAAGCACTTTAAACCACAATGGGAAGTATTATCATCCTGCCAAAGAGGGTCAGAGGGGATCAGGGTCTTGGGTTGACATATTGGCTCCCTAAGGCTAGTGGTGCTCTTTCTCACTAAGTCCCTTTATCTCCTGAGGTCCAGGGAAGAATTGTGAGATTCCAAGCAAGGAGGAAACAAAATTTCTGTGTGTTATGAATATTAGGACACAAAGTGAGATGGAGTAACCCATGTGTTGCTGTGTATATCCTTTGCCAATTTATATTTTCCTTATTGCTTTGTAACTAATCTATCCACATAAAGTGCCTTGAACAGTGCCTGTAAATATTTAATAAATATTAGCTATAATTTGGAGTTCTCCAGTTAATACCAATAAGTGATACTAATAATACCAGTCCATTTTTGAATTACATGCATTTCAAATATCTTCTCCCAGTCTGTGGCTTATCTTTTCATTTTTTACATATTTATTGTACAAAAGATTTTAAATTCTAATATTGGCAGATTTATCAGTCTTTTCCTTTCAGGTCTGTGCTTTGCACATCTCAGTGAAGGACTCCTTTCCTGTCTATGGTCATAAACCATAGAGTATGGTCACATACTCTCCTGTGTTATCTTGTGTTTTAAAATTTTGCTCTTCTCATTTAAGTCATTTTTAACTTCTTGATGCTTACTCTCCACCGCACCCCACTCTCAGCCACCCTTTCAAACGTGTTTGGAGTGTGTCTTTGCATATGGATATAGCCTTGTAAAATATGCAGGATTGTCTGTTGGTTTTTAATTTACATAATGGAATTTTGCTATAAATCTCATGCTGGTTCCTACTTCTCTCACTCTGCGTGTTGCTCTATAGATTTCTGGTTTGCTCCTGAGTGTTGTATATTATTCTAAAGTATGCATTGTCACAGTTTACTCATCTATCTCCCCAGTGAGAGACGCCAGCCTGCCTCCAACTCCCCGACATAAAAACACCGCGATAGACCACCTGGCACTTCCATGGGGTGGGATTGCTGGGGATGGAGCTAATGGATTCTGAATTTTGCTAAATGCTGTAGGAAAGCTGTCCAGGGAGGTGGGTCCAGTTTACACTTTCCAGCAGTGTGGGCTTCTCACTCCCCACATTTCTAACTTTTACCCTTCTGGTGAGTGTAAGAGGACAGCTTGTTTGAGTTTGAACTCCTCTGATCACCACTTACCTGGAACTTCTCTTCACATACTTCTTGGCCATTTATTCTCCCCTCCTGTGCACTGCCTGATTACCACTTTCTATTTATTTCCTCTTAAAATTGTTGTTGATTTGTATATTTGAGAGTCTGGATCGTTATCCTTAGATTTTTGAAACTGTAAATACCTTCCCACAGTTTGTCATTAACATAGTAATTTTCTCCTGTGTCCTTTAACCAGACATGCGATTGTTTAGACATAGTCAAAAGCATTAGCTGAGCACATACCATATGCCAACACTGGGTGAGGTGCTTGTCTTAATTTGGTGCTCCTGGAGCAGATCTGAGACAAGGATACAGGTGTAAGCGGTTTATTTGGGCAGTGAAGGTGACAGGCCTGCAGGGGAGCAGGGCCATGAGCAGGGGGATGGGATGCAGCCGATAAATGGTGTGCTCTCCAGCCAGGTACCACCTAGGGGAGTGGAAATTAATTCTGTGGAGACTTTTGGGAGCCGTGTAGAACTGGCTGCTCAGTCATCCTTCTCGAGAGGCGGGAGAGCTAGGGTGTTTATACACCGATTCCTGTCAGCCCTTGGTCGTGGGGAGCAGGCAGGATTCAAATCCCAGCACTTCAGGTTTGCTCCTGAGGGGGCAGCAGAATGAGCTCTCACAGCAAGAGCAAGGGCTCAGGCAAAGCAGTGCAGTGCTTGCGGCCCCCACCGCCCGCCAAGCAAGCAGTGACATGGTGAGAGGGCATGGACGGGGCATCGAGCAGGCCTGCTTCAGTGCTGTAGGCACATCATCCCAACCCAAAGATCAAACAGAAAGCGAAACACAACACAAGACAAAAAAAAAAAACAAAACCAAAACTCTCAGAAGCAGGCATGATTATGCCCATTTTTTAGGTGCGGAACCGAGAGTAAGTGAGGTGAATCAAATTGCCTGAAGTTAGCGGCAGGGCACTGATTCAAAGAACGCACGTCAAAATTGCTGGGGGAGTGTATAAAAGACAGATTCTAGGTCTGGGATGAGGCTCAGAGGTTTACATTTTTAACAAGGGTCTGACACAGGCGTATGCATTATCTATTTCTGTGTAACAAAGTACCTCAATACGTAATAGCTTAAAACAACAAAACATCCTTACACAATATCTGAGGTCAGGAATCCAGGCTGGCTTAGCTGGGTGGCTCTGGCCCAAGGTCTCCCACAAAATTGCAGTCAACGTGTTATTCACTCTCAGGTTTGCTCATGTTCCTCACTGGCAGTAGGTGATGGAGCTGTTCAGTGTCTTGACTGTGGCTGTGGATTCACGAACCTGCACACGTGATAAAAATGTACAGAACTCAGGGGCCGCCGGGTGGCGCAGCGGTTTAGTCCGCGCTTGGCAGCCCGGGGTTCGCGAGTTCGGATCCCGGGCGCCCGCCGACGCACTGCCTGTCAGCCATGCCGTGGCGGGGTCCCATATAAAAGTGGAGGAAGATGGGCACGGATGTTAGCCCAGCGCCAGTCTTCCTCAGCAAAAAGGGGAGGATTGGCGACGGATGTTAGCTCAGGGCTGGTCTTCCCCACAAAAAAAAAAAAAAAAAAAATGTACAGAACTCCACACGCACACACACAAATGAGTACAACCAAAACCGGGAAATCTGAACAAGATCTGTGGTCACATCAACGCCGGTCTCCCGGTTGTGATGCTGCACAGCAGTTCTGCGAGATGTCGTGAGTGAGGGAACCCGGGCAAAAGCTACACCAGGTCTCTGTATTACTTCTTACAACTGCACGTGGATTTACGATGATCTCAAAGAGTTTCAGTAGAAAAAGACTCAGGCAAGAACATTCAGAGCAGCTGTATTCATAATCACCTTGAACTTAAAACCATCTCAAAGCCCATAAAACCAAAGAATGGATAAATGAATTGAGGCATATCTGCACAGTGGGACAGTATAAAACAATAGACATGAATGAAGTACAACTATATGTGACGTGAACGAATGGCACAGACATAGCATTGACTGAAAGAAGCCAGGCACAAAGGAGTTCTCACAGTAGGAATCCGACAGAGGGACTTGAGAAGGGGTCTCTGGAGCCCTGGCAATGTTTCCTTTGGTCATCTGGTTCCATGGGTGTGTCCTGTTTGGGGATGTTCATCAAGTTGTACGTTTATGATATGTGCACTTTTCTGAATGGGTGCATCATTAAGTTTTAAGAATATTTGGCATTAATACCTGGTATGAATTGAATGCTACACACCAGACCCTTTCCTAGCCACTTTACATGCATCATGTCATTTAAATTTCTGAGGAAGGTTCTGTTATTATCCCCGTTGCACAGATGAGAAAACTGAGGCTAAGGGAAGTAGTTTTCTAGGGTCACCCAGCTGCCCTGTGAGTCACCGATGCTCTTAATCACCTTGGGGTTCCTAGACAAGGCCAAGCCGTCAGCAGCATCATTGAAAATGGACCTGTTCACCAGCAACAAATGATTGCCCTAGTAACACCAAACATGGCCCTTTGCCCAAGTGAGGGGGACCCCACAAAGAACACTTGAAATTCAGGCACTTTATCTTTTACTGAAAGCCAGGGCAGGCCCAGGGTAGGAGATGAACTGTTAATTGATAAACACTGTAATTAAGTAGGGAGGCCTCAGTTTAAACCACCAGGATTGTAGTTGACCACGGAAGTGTGAAAATGACCATGATTAATGAACTTGCTAATAGTGTTTTCCTGTTAATGATATTCTTTTATGTTTTAGTGGAAGCACATGTGGTGATGCAAATCAGCAAGCAAACCGATGTAACTTTCTCTTTAGCTGTTTCCAGTTTCTACCCTGAGTCCCATTCTGCAGGTGGTAAAAATTTAAATTTTAGTTGATTCAAGGCTTTTTCTCTTCCCCCTTTTCCCTGGGTAGAGTGCAAGGGGTGACAGTGAAACCCAGCATGACAAGGTTAAAAAATCTTCCCTGAGCTAGAAGAAGAGGACAAAAACTTTGAGATGAGCTTTGCTAACTGCAGCTGTGCACATTCAGCATAATCAACTGTTGTTTGAAACTAACCAGATCTTTCTGTCCCTCCTTAGTATATGAGTGAGCAGTCTTTCACTGGAAGTCAAGGTCCAGACTTCAAGATTCAGCCTCACAAGGCCAAACACAGGCTGAAGATGAAAACTAACCAGAAAAGTCCAGACAGTCAAGGGAAAAGAAATTTAATCTTCAAGGCCAGACACAGGCTGGTGGGAAGGTGCCAACCAGCAGGCCACGTGCTCCCCCTGGCCTACCTAAAACCCCAGCACTTGCTCTCCTTCCCCTACATACAACCCCAGATAAAAACCCACACCTTTTTCCCTTCGAGGAGGTGGATCTGAGTTCTAACTCCCATCTCCTCGGCTGGCTGCCTTTTGATGAGAGTAAACCTCTTTCCTTGCCACAAGCCTGGTGTTTCAGTGTTTTCCTTACTGGCCCTGCCATGCGGTGGGTACACGAACTTGTGTTTGGGTTTGGTAACAACAGCATGTGGTGTCCAGGCCTTGGTGGTGGTGAGAGGGGGCATCTGGTTCCTGATTGTCATCTGTCCACAATGGTGTCCCCGGGATGACACCCTCCAGATGTGGCAATGCTCACTGACATTCTGTCACACTGGCATCTGCTGTGATGTCCTTGACCCTCCATGGCCTACGGTGCCCCCCTGATCTACTGCAATGTTCTCCTTGTCTTGGACACAAGGCTTTGCCGCTGGTTCCTCTTGTCACTTCCTTCAGTGCCCTCTCAGAGGGGGTTAGGGATATTTGGCTATACTGACTACACTGGATGCTGCTGGTGCCCCACCCAGAGCACTTTCTCTGGGCTGGTGCTCTCATTCCCCAGGTACTTGAGCACTGGAAGCTAAGAGTTCACAGCTTCCCTGCTCAAGAATTGCCCTCAGCCAATGGGAGGCACCTTACCTGGGGAGGGGACAGTTAGGTCTTCCTCCTCAGTGCAGCCCACAGCCACAACCGATTGATGAAAGTGTACAAAAGGCTGCCCCCTTGCTTTAAGGTGGTGTGATGTTCTTTTCCCTGACACCAGATACACTGTCTTTTCCAGCACTGATTCTGCAATTCTCCAACACCAACTGGGTGTCTGACAATTCCATTCAGTTCTGACACTAACTACCTGGAGCCAGACTCCACAGGCTTAAGTGTTCAGTTCCACCAGACTGCCCTTATTTCAGATGCCAACTTCAAATGGAAGGTCCAGGCCACCCTCACTTCTGCCTGGCCTACTGCAAATTTAGGAGCTCCCACAACCCCCCTCAGGTTCAATAATTGGCTAGAATGACTCATAGAACTCTGGAGAGTGCTTTACTTATTATTACTGGTTTATTTTGAAGGTTACAACTCCAGAATAACCAAATGGAAGAGATGCAAAGGGTGAGGAATGGGGGGGAAATTGGTTAAGGGGTGTGAATCTTCCATACCTCTCTGGGCCACCACCCTCCCAGGACCTCGATGTGTTCACCAAGCTGGAAGCTCTTCACCCCAACATTTAGGGGGTTTTATGGAGGTTTCATTATGTAGGCACAGTTGATTAAATCACTGACCATTGGTGATTGAACTTAATCTCCAGCTCCTCTCTCCCTGCTGGAGGTCAGGGGCTGGGCTGAAAGTTCCAACCTTCTAATCATGGCTTGGTCTTTCTGGGCGCCAACCCTAATCCTGAAGCTACCTAGGGCCCTCAGTCACCAGTCATCTCATGAGCATACCAAAGACACTCTTGTCACTCCCTGGCCTCTCAAATCCCTACAGCTCTTACAGTTTCTATTGGTTAGGGTGCAATTGTATTGGTTGAACTGCAAGTAAGAAAATCTAACACCAACCAGCTTAAATAATTTCTGGATCACTCAACTAGAAGCCCAGAGGATGGGTGGGCTTTAGGGTTAACCTGGTCTAAGTCCTAACTCTGATTCCTAGGGTTCTTTTTGCTTTACCCTCTCCCAGATATTGGCATCCTCTTCTGTTCAAGCAGATGTAAGGCCCAGAATGCTACAGCTATCCCATCTACAGCTCACTTTCAAGGGAAGGGAGAGATACAGAACTGATTCTGGAAGCTCTTTCAGCAGAGTAAAAGAAAACTTCCCCCCAAATCTGCTGACAAATCTTGCTTTGAATCTCAGTGGCCTGAATTTGGCCATGTGCCCATTTCTGAACCAATCTGGCCCAGCCCTGGAGCTGTGGGTGGAGTCTGCTTCCCTCCACAACACTTGGGCTGTTTATGGAAGCAGAATACATGAACAACACATCAGGGTTCTCCTAGAAATGTGGGAGGGGGAGCTTCATGCAGAGTGGATGGTCAACAGTGTTCATACACGACATCGTCATCCAGTTGGCTGGGATGGGGCAGGGCACAGGTGGCTTTCCCAGGAACTCCTCAGGTTCAATATCGGCAATTTCATGTTACTTAACCAAATACAGTCAGATGCTCCGCAGAATGGTTACATGAGTTTACACTCTACCTTGATGGCTTGAGGGTTCTCATTTTTTGACATCGTCTCCAGCACTTGGTATTACCTACTTTCAAATCTCAATATTGTTTTAATTTGTACTCTTTTGAATTCTGGAGAGATTACTCATTTTGTCATGTATAGTTAGCCAGCTCAGTTCTTCTCCAGTGAATTACCCATTCATAGACTTTGCAAATTTTCCTGGTATATTTCTTGCCCATTCCTTACATATTCTAGGTTGGGGTCAACAAACTTTTTCTGTAAAGGGCTAGATATTAAATATATCTGGCTTTGAGGGCTGTACTGTCTGTCACAACTACTCAGCTCTGCTGGTGTAGCACAAAAGCAGCCATAGACAATTCATAAATGAGTAGGCATGGCTGTGTTCCCAATAGAACTTTACAAAAACAGTCAACCAGCCGGATTTGGCCCTGTGGGTTGTAGTTTGCCAACCCTTATTCTAAATATTAATCCTTTTGTTTCAGACAATGCAAAATCTTCTCCAAGTGTTCACCCAGCTGTTAGCTTTGTCTAAGGTGTTCTTTTTTAAACAAAGTTCTTAATTTTGATATTCAGATTCATCCAATTTTCATCTGAAGGTAATGGTTTTTTGGATTATGTTAAGACACGCTTCCTCATCCCAATAACACAAAAATATTCTGTTCCTTTCCTTCCTATTAACTCCCTATTTCTGCACCCTGAGTGAGGCCCTGCATCTGGCAGGTGTTCCCACCTGTGTGTGATGTGGGACGTGGCTTTATTTTTCTCACTCTCCTCACACCAGCAGCCAAACCAACCATCCTTTCCCTACGGATTTGTAGCTGGCAGAACCTTTAATTGGAAGAAAGAAACGATAAGTTGGAAGGCTTACCTCTCCACCCAAACGCTGGTCCTCGGCGCCCACGCAGCTCCCCGTGTCCAGCTCCACTGGCCTCCCTCTGTTCCCCTCACACCCAGGGCCTCTAGCCTCAGGGACATCGAACGGGCAGTTTCCTCTTTGCAGGGCGGGTCCTTTCTCATGCTTCAGGTCCCGCCTCAAATATCAACTCCTTGCAGACACCTTACCTGTACAGCCTCTCACTTACTGTTATTTAACCCAATGGGAAATGGGCGCTTTCATTTGTTAACTGTTTATTGTCTGTCTCTCCCTACTAGACTGTGAGTTCCTGGTGGGCAGAGACCTGAACTGTGTCACTCATCAGTCACTGCCTCCCCTGTGCCTGACGCATCGCAGGCCCCAATTAGAGTTCCCAGAAAGACAGAGCAAATGAGCAAATTTACTTGATTTTTTCAGAGGCAATGGGTCATTCGATTGCCCGGACATTATCTAATAAATTCTCTTACCCTCTCTGACAACGTACAGAATTAGAATTAAGATTTGTCCTTCAACCCCACCCCACTCTACACCTTTATCGTTTGATAAAACATCTCAGGAGCTTGAGTATATTTATCACACCTGCGTTTCTTCACAGTTCGATCTGAAACCCCTTGTTAACTTGCTTAAAATATCTGATTGAATTTCATGTGGAAGTGAATGCCACGGATTAAATATATGTTGTGTTAAGAAGCTTCCCATTTTATCATAGCCTGTGCACTGCCAGAAAAGCATTCTGCATGTTAATTAAGATAGCTGGGGGATTTTTAAAAGACTTCTTTTTCTCACTGTAACTTTCTAATGCATTCAGAGGAAGGGAACTAAGGCAACTACTCAGAAAGCTGTAAAAATCAGTGTCAAGTCAGATGGCTCGTGGGGTCCCCGTGAGCTTCAGTGACGGGCCAGGGCGCTGTCTCTGTGCGTCAGCAGCGCGTGGATTCTGCAGAGTTGCTGGGTGAGGCTGCAGGGAGGCGGTTCTGACTTCTGGCTTTAGTAGGAACAATGCCCTTTTGGCTAAGACTGGAATTTCGCCCAGGGAATAGTTAAGCAAGAGGTGGGGGTGGGAAGTGATCAAATCCGAGAGTCAAAGTGGACAAGATGAATCGGGATACTGAGAATGTAGAAAAATCTGACCTTTCCTCCCAATTAGAACGTCAGCGTAGCCAGGACAGTGTGGCAAGACCAAGAGGGCGCTGCAGACGCCTGGTTTGGCTGCAGTCAGACAACAGCACGTTGGGCTTCCTAACGGACCCTTCAGTTCCGAGGTCGCATGGTGATGTGAATAAAGCATGGGCTGTGAACTTCTACAGGCCTGGGTGAAAATCATGGCTCAGCATTTGCTTGGACAAGTCACGTCCTGGGCCTCAGTTTCCCCATCTTTGAAACGAGCACGGGGCAGCGGGCGCAATCCCTGCTGTCATGGGAGAACTTGCGCCCACTTCCTGCTGGCAGGGACTCAGCGCGGTGTTGAGCTGTTGCATCTACCTTTCACCTCCCTGCCCCTCCGCTCCAGCTCCCTCTCGTCTTTGAAACACAGCTGGCCCTTTAGAGTACAGAAAAGATGTCGGGGAGACTTGAGGAGTAGTTCCAGCCATTTTCACCATCCCAGTAAGCTCTGGTAGGAAAATACCCTCACACAAATAGTTCCAGAATAATACTGCTGTTTGCTTGGGACTCGCTGACCCGAAGCCTCGGAGTCATGCATTATCAAAACAGTGTTGCAGCTGGAGCGATACTGAAAGCAACAAGCAGATGTCCGTCCGAAACCACTGCGCAGTTTCTCCTCCTCCGTTGACACCCTGTCCTGGGCCCGGGGTATTGTGGTGCCGTTTCCAGATGTGGCCAGCAGGGGGAGGCGCCTCTCTCGTGTCCATTTCCATAATCCTCCTGGTAGGGTTCACTCCCTCCCAGCAGAGCAGACCTCCTCACAGTCTCCGCCTCCCAGGGCCCCGGAGACACAGCCCTGGCTCCTTCCTCCCTGGTTGGTAGAGCCTTGCAGACCAGCAGGGAGGGGCCGTGGCTGAGAGCAGGGCGAGGGTCTTCTCCCAGGCCGGGGAACAGACGCGCTGGCGTCCTTGGCACTGGGCTGGCTGGTCTCTCCTTCCTGGCTCCGTTCCAAGCGGGACAGGCCCCAGGAGAGACCCAGCCTGGTCTTGTCTCCACCTGGGACAGAGAGATATCAAGGGACTCTCAGTCAGGAGACATGTCCATCAGAAATGAGACATCCCTCAAAAAGTATGTCACATACCAGGGATGACCTATACCCTGAAGATGTAATAACATGCTCTGAAGAGGTGACATGCCTCTCATTCCAGAGAGTTGACACACCCTTCAGGAGTGTTATGGCCCACAGAGGTAACATGCTCCACAGAGGTGACATGACACATAGAGGTGACACACCCATTGGAGCTCAGCCCTACCCAGCCACCTCAGGTGTCAGAACTATGCCCATGGTACAGCGGGCCCTGCAGTGCCCGCCCTACAAGCCCTGCTCCTCGGTTCCAAGATCTTGCAGCCCAGGGAGCAGCCCACAGCCAAAGGAGCCCTGGGCCAGCCCAGCTCCTTTGCCCAGCTTGAAGGTGGCCGCCACTCCTGGGGTCCCCATGCAGGAGGAATGGGGCCTCCCGAGCCCCTGCCCTCCTGCCCATAGGAGGCTGACTCTGTCTCAAGTCCCGCAGACAGAGATAGAGACAAGAATCGGAGGGGAAGAGTCGTTTATGATTTATGAATAATGAACTAATTTAATCCCGGGTTTCTCTTGTGCCTCCCATTTAGTAATTTGTCCATTTCCTAATGGCTCGAGTTCTTTATGAGGCTTTGACAGAGGGGAGCGGTGAGTCATCACACCAGGATTTGAAGGGTGACCTATATGTGAAGGGACTGGGAAAGCAGGTCCTGAGAGATGGACATCAGCTCCACCCTCATCACCCTCCCTGCTGGGGCAGCTCCGAGCTGGCACAGCTCCTGTCTCTGCATCAAAGTGGTGGGAAGGAAGCAGGCTTGGGTGGCCACTCAGCACCGTGCGTGTGCAGGGCTTGTCATAAGCTGTGTCATAGCAAGCCCTCTACTTGCACTCCGATGGATGTTGGGGGGAAGATGGAGATGGTGGGGGTCTAGCCACCCCTGCTCCAGCCCACCCCACCCCCCTCAGCTGCACTGAGAGTGAGACAAGCCCTTGGGGTCAGGCTACCTCGGCTCAAATCCTGGCTGCCACTTTCTGTCTTTGTGACCCTGAGTGCATCACTTCACCGCTTGGGGCCAGGAAAAGATGCTCCAAACGGGGAAGGCTCTCGCCTCTGTCCTCGCCCCGCTGCCTGAATCTGTTATTTGAATCTGAATCTGTTATCTTGAATCTGTTATTTCTTTTATTTGTGTTTTACACACAAGGATACTGAGGCTTGAGGGAGATTAAGCCCCTTAATGGAGAGGGAAAGAGGGCGATCTGTGAGTAGAGAAGAGGAGAACAGAGCCTGAGAAGGCCAGAATCAGGACTCCAGGGTGGACCCTGGAGGGAGGGCTCTGCTATGCCTCGTCCACGTCACCTTGCTCTGAGGCTTCTGGCCCCAAAGGCGCCCTCACACAGGATAAGCAGGCAGGGAGTAGAGTTGGGGGTTGGGCAGACTGCAGCAGCTGCTGAGTGTGCAAAGACGGAACCACAGCAGAGGCCTCTGGTTGTTTGGACACGAGGGGCGAGGGGAGAAGAGAGGTGTGGGCAGTCATATTTGCACAGTTAGCACACCCCGCTGGCGTTTATCATGTGAAGCAATGATTATTGTGCCCACTTTACAGGCAGGTAAGCTTGGGATGGAGAAGTTAAATTGCCTAAGCAGCACAGCTGGTACAGATGCAGCCTGTCTTCCTCCAGCCTCTTCTCTGTCCACTGTCCCACTGCCTCCTGCCAGCCAAAATCTGACAGATGTGGGTGGGGAGGCCATCTACTCTGGGACAATGGCTGTCCTCCTCTAACAGGTGGTGGTCTAGACGTCACTGATCATTGCCATATGTATCACCTCCTTCGATTCTCACGACATGCCTGGGAGGTAGGTATGAACAAGGACTACTATATATGTAATAAATGTTTTATTAAAGTATAATATGCAAACAGAAAAGTGTGCATATTGTAGGCCAACAGCTCTCTGAATAGTCCAAAGGACTATTATTTTACCCTCGTTTTGCCTAAAGAAAACTGGAGCTCAGAGGTTAAGTGATATTCCCAGGCCTGTTCATGTATAGAGCAACGGAGGCAGGATTCTAGCCTACATCGCTTACTGTCCATGTTTTGAAATGGATTTTTATATTTAAAGTTTTGATTTTGATTTCACTTGAGAGCAATACAATTTAATGGAAAACGGCAATGCTTTTATCTTATTAACTTCATTACCATGAGTGGTTATACGAGAAGGAAATCAGGCCTTTAAGTCGTCCACTCTTCCACGTTACAGCTCTTTATATGGGGCTGCAAGTTCTGCCGAAGGGTCTTAAGTAGTATTTGTTAAAAACTTACAGGGTAAACTTCATGGTAAAGTCTAAAGTTTGCAGATTCAGAAAGGCTCGAGAAAGGAAAGTGTACTTGAACCATTTATTTTTGCAGCATTTAATTTAGCAGTCATCATTTACATCAACACTTTGGAATATTTTGGAGAATCAACAAGGCTTTCTTAAGAGTGGCCCAATCCTCTGCTTGCCAGTCTGGTTTTTAGCTGTGAAATGGCTTTTTAAATCCCACATTTCAAAAAGAGGAAAACATTTCTGTTCAGTTAAGTGAAGGGAGAGGGGAGTGTCATGTGCAACTGTGGTCATGTGCAAGGGCAGGGACACTTCCCGTTAGGGAGGGGGCCTTTCCCCAGAGGTGGAGAAACCCAGGCAGAGTCCCCCTTCTCTGCATGTTTTCATGGGACCCCTGGGTGAAAGCAGGGGTGGGGGCTACATCAGAAGGCCACTTCCCATTCCACGAGAGCACGATTCAGGACAGTTAGAAACCATTCCACACCAGTCATCTTTCCCCTTTGAAGAGATGTCTGGGGACCTTCCCGACTGCCTTTGGAGCAGAAGTGACAAAAACCCAATCAATTAGCTAATATCCACTGACTGAGATGGACTATGTCTCTGTCTGAGACTGGCTGGGGAAGCAGAGCCTGAAAGGAGATCCATCTGGCAGGGGAGGGAAGATGAATCCCAAGGATTGAGAGATCTGGACTGGCCAGGCCACAGTGAGCTTTGCAGACAGGGGTGGCAGAGGGGGCCGAGGGGGACAGTTCTGCTCATGGGTCCTGTGGCCTCGCTGAGGCGGGCAGCAGCCGGAGGAGCTGCTCTCTGCCCCAGCCGGGAGGGAGGCTGCTTTGCCAGCAAAACCTGCAAGTCATCCTGCTGCAGCTGCAGGCCTGCAGACAGACAGGCCCTCGTGGCAGGGAGGCGGTGCAGAGAGGAAGGGAGCCTCTCACGGTTTGTGTTTTAAGCCAGAACTCCCCAGCAAGGGGTCAGAGCAGCTTGATCTATCTGCTGCCTTTCTCTCGCCATCACAGGCTGGCTTCCCTGCTCAGGCGTTCTTCCCCACAGCACGGGGCTGGTGGCTCCCTCTATGGATTCCAAGCACCTGGAGGCTCCAATTTCCTACGGTCACAAGCACATAGGGAGAAAGGGTTTAGTTAGGTCCATGAAGAGCTGGTTAGATGATTTTGCTATTTTAATGGAACTTCTAAAAATTAGGAAATTTCACATATATGCCCAAAATCCCAGCTCCTCTTGAAAGCTGAAAGCTCTGGTGACACTGGGCCCGAGGGTCCATGTGGTCATGGAGGGAGTGTGTCATCTCTAGTGGCCACAGTCCTTACCTCTCCCATTGTTCACAGCCCATTCGTATGCCTGGCCCTCTAGGGTCACTGAGTTGGGGAGTGCTCATCTGACACATGCAGAGGTGGATGGCAGAGCAGGTAGCATTCTGCCTCCTGGACCACCTCTCCTCGGGGAGTGGGGGCCTCCTCTGCCTCCAGAATCCCTGCCTGATGTCATCATGGCCCTTCCCACCCTGTACTGAAATGACCTGTTTACTCCACAAGGGTTGTGGCCATTTATAGGCATTGGTTTAAATTTCCTTTATCTTGCCCAGGGTCAAGATTTAATCACCTTTGGAAACAAACCTTGAGATGGGATTCTCCACCTTCATAACCCAAGGAAGAGTGGGTGGATCCAGTGATTTATTGTGTTTTGAAGACGAAAAAACTGAGTATCAGAGTGGTTTCCCAGTGTGACACAGCTAACATGTGCAAGGTGCACACTCTCCCCCGGAGCACTGTCTACCACAGGGACAGGCAACAGCAACTCCTTCAGTCAGGGACTCTGGAGGTGGAGCTGCAGGGGGAGTGACCCTGTGTCACTGACTCCCATGCACAGGCACCACCAGCCCCCAGAGTACTCTCCTAAGACTGTTCTTGTGCGGGTTGCTGCCCCGCAGCCTAAAGGCCAGCAATCCAGTCAGCCCGTGCGCCGCTTGGCCATCCATAGTCAGAGCCACTCATCATGAAATGGAACTCTGATGGACAGCCCAGTCAATGACACTCATCCTCCTTCCCAGGCCACCACTACGGTTCAGGAGCTGCTCCCTCTGCAGGACGGGCAGTGGGAAGTGGGCCAGGAAGAGACTAAGTGGAGGGGGTGAAGGACTGTTAGAAAAGGCTTCTTTCTTTCTCCAACTTCCTTTCCAGTGTGTTCAGAAAGCTGCCCTCAGTGTCCTGTGGCCAGAAGGCAGGCCCGCTAGGTCTGGGTATGTGTGGAGGTTCTCTCGGCTGACCCAGATAACACCTTTGGAAGGGTGTCAGAGAGGAGCCCTGAAGACTTTGATCTTGAAGCACAAGTTTGCAAGCCTAAAGGGTGGTGTGTGTGTGTGTATGTGTTTGGGTCGGGGATAGGTCCCACCCTCAGCAGGGCTGAGAGGTTGAGTTGTCTCCCGGTGGACTCCACATGTCCTCTGGGAAGGGTAGAATTCCTTCCTGGGGTAGTGCTGGGTCACCAGCTGTCATAATAATAGGTGACTCCACGTATTAGGAAAATTAGGAATGCTTCTCAGCTCTGCCCGCATCACTTTCTAGTTATGGGGCTTCAGGTAACCCAGAACCTCTCTGTAAAATGAGGATAGTAACTCCTGGCCTCCCTGCCCTTCCATTTCATTGTGACCTCTAATGAGATGGCATTCACGTGGTGAAGGTGTTTTGCAAGCTGTCAAGGGCTTTGCCAGAGAGTGACGTATGAGCTTAAAACCCAATCCCATCATCACAATCATCTGAACTCAGCTGGCTAGGAGGGGAGGCGGCCTTCTCTTGGAACTGTCTGTCCGGTTCTGTTTTCATGTCCTCAACTGGCATCTCAGCCTTAAACCTCCCGCGTGGGGGCAACAGGAAGTTGCACATCTTCCCAGAGTATCAAGTGGACCAAAGACTGGGATGGGGAAATTATGATTTTTATATTAAAATAAACATTTAGATATGATTGTGTGGGATGCAAAAGTTCATGAATTTTAATGTTAAAACAGGAGCAAAGAGATATTGTGCTTGTGGAAGGATGGGGAGTGGAGGCTGCTTTCCTCAAGGACTCAAGGGATCTCAACATTGTCCTCTGCCATTAAAGCTATTTCAGTGAAAGTGTGAGAAATACTCTCATGGTGGGGAAGGCACTGTGTAGGCTGTACAGGAGGAGAGCAATGTTGAGGAGAGAGGCCTGGCCCTGGGGGAGCCCCACAGAGGGGCAGCTTCCTTACTAGGCTAGATGGGAGCACAGAAAAAGGTATGAGAGGAAAGAGGGCTCAGGTCTGGCTGGAGCGAGGGAGAAGATCAGGGGAGACTTCCTGGAGGAGGAGGTGAGACTTCAGGAGCCCAGGCACACATTCTCAAAAGTGCAAGTCAAGCTTGGTTACTAGCAAGAGAATGAGACCTGGGCCAAGGGTTTGGAGAGAGATGTGGTAGATGTGACTGGGTCCCCTGGTAAGGAATCTGGATGAATATAACAGGTCTTGGAAGTCCCAGATATCACTTGAGCAGCAAGTGACAAGGTCAAAGTGTCGCTTTAGGGTGATTAATTTCATATTGGAGACAGATTTCTAGTTGTTTTCTTTTGCCTGGTTAGTTGTTCAGACAAGGGTGTCCTTTAAGGTGTCTCTCCTCGAAGAGAAGAGATTCCTCGGAGAGAAGTATTCTCCTAGTTCAAACACAGCCAACATTTTACAACAATCTTTTCTCTTCTTGCTACTCAGATGAGGAATGGTGGCCCAGAGAGGTCAAGTGCCTTGCCTCATGTTGCTCAGCAAATTAGAGTCGATGTTGAACAGCAAGAGTCACAGATCATTGGGGCAGATTGGCCCCAGCAGGTGCCCCAGAAAGGTCGGCGCCATGTGCATCCTAAAATATTATGATAGGACATGATGCTTCTCTTTGTGCATGCACTCTCCACAGGAGCCCCCAGCCCATAAGTTCTGAGGGCTGAACAAATAGGAATAGCAAGAACCCCCTTCATCAATGCTTATGGGGTAATGTGGCCCCTTAGATCCTCTAGATCAGGAAGACTTTACAGTATATTTCAGGTCTTGCTGAAGGATAATATCCACCACATACCTGGACACATCTCTGGTCTTTCCACTCAGAATGGAACTTGAGGTAGAATCTGCAGCCGATAGGATTCTCAGTAGAGAAGAGAAAGGGCTTCCCAACTAGAGAAACAGGCTCCCAGGGTATACTCCCAGAGAAATTACCAAACCAACAGCAAGGACAGCCTGGAGGTGGTGGGGACGCAGTGATGTGATTTGGGCATGACCACCTGGCCTTCGTCCCATCGCTCCCCAGCCCATGATTAGAGCAGATTGGAATGCTTGATGCTTACACCAGCTCTTCTCAAACCACTGCACATGCAAATCACACAGTGATTTTGTTAAAATGCAGGTGCAGATTCAGGGGGCGAGGTGGGACTGTGAGGTCTGTCTTTTGCACAAGTTCCCAGGTGATGCCAATGGTCCACAGACCCCAGTTTTGCAGTACAGTTTAGACAACACCATCCATTTACGTTTTCCTAAGGGGAAGATGCTACCCTCTGGGCTGGTCTAACCTGCATCCCCACTGCTTGCTGAGCTCCCCATTAGGCCTCTCCAATGAAAACCATCTCCGTTCATCCCACACACATTTACTGAGCACATACTATATGCCAGGCCCTGTGCCAGGTCCTAGGGGTCCAGAGACAACCAGGGTCTGTAATTACTCACAGGCTGGTGAGGCCAGAGAAGCTCAGGCTACAGTCAAGGAGGAAGATGAAAAGAAGGGGCAGGAGAGAAGAGTGAAGGCGACGGCCAGAGCAAAGAGAATTTCTTCTTCCTGGACCCATCTCAACTGTGGGAAGAAGACTATTTTGTCTCGATTCCTCAACAGCTGGATAAGAGAAAAGAGCTGAGTTGATGAGTGCGGAGGGGAAGAGGTGAGAGGGGCACACAGGGGACCACATGCTGAGCCACCTGGTCACCACGTCATCATCTCCTTCCACCTTTGGGGCATGGATTAGCTGCGGTCATCTCCACCGTGGCCCCTGAGTAGCCAGCTGCCCACAGAATGGCCTTCTCCATGCTAGGCTCCCAGCGCTGCCTCTCTCGTCCCCTTTCTGGGTTGTAGCTAGAAGCTGGTGGCTGAGAGTTGAGGACCTCTCATGCTGGGCAGGGCACAAGAGACAGACAAGACAGCTACCCTGACCCTTATCTTATCCTGTCCTCTCCTTTCAGTTTCCCAGGCTGTCAGCAAGGGTATTAGTGGCAATTCAATCAATACTCAATCAAAAGTCAAGCTCCATGAATATCTGTTAATTAGCCCATCAAACATTTATTAAGTGCCTGCTGGATTCCGGGCATCCTCTATGTGCTTGGATAGAGCGATGAACGAAGCAGAGGCAATGCCCACTCTCACTGAGGGAGTGAGAGTGAGATGTGGAAACAGATACTTAGCAAATATCCACGCACATGCACACATGACAACAAGTTGACACACACACACCACGAAGGAGAAGTGCCGGGTGATTGAGGAGAGGACACCAGATCAGTCAGTTTCAGCTTGGAGGCGTGGGTGACAGGGAAGATCTCCCTGTGGATGGGACATTTGTGCTGAGACCTAGAGGCAGAGAAGGAGTTGGCAGAGGGAAGGCAGAGGCTGTTGGGGGAGAGCGAGCATTAGGTGTGAAAGCCCCCGGGTGGAAGAAGCTTGGGGTGGTGTGAGAAACCCGAGAGGCAGGTGTGGGAGGAGCTGGAACAAATTGGAGTTGGGGGTGGGGGAGGTATGAGTGTGTCTGAGCCTGGCCCCACTCCTGTGGTCTTCGTTTGGGCCAGTTCTACACCCAGGCCAGCCAGCCCAAACACATGCCACAGGTGCCAAGAGAGACTGCCCCTGGCATGGAGGCCTGTCCCCAAGCTGGCACCACACATGCAGGGGTGAGAGGTCCCTGTGTCCGTTGCACTGCCCTCCAGAGGAGCAGACAGACTCTGGCCCGACTCTGCACCAGAGTTTGAGCTCTGTCCTTCTCTGAGGGGGCTGGGAGGTGGGGGCTCTGAGTGTGAGGACCTGAGGGCCATTGTTGTGCACACACTGTCATGGTGCCAGTTAGGAAGCCCAGTGGAGGTGCCTTGGGAAGACCCAAGGAAGTGAGACTGGGCTTGTTGGTATGGATTGAATCCCTCCCACCCTGGCCGCACGCCACCCAGAAAGAGAGGGAAGCTTCACAGACCCTCGTCAGGGGAGCCCTTCTTCAGGATTGTAGTACATATGAATAACCACTAGGCTCTCTTCCAGGCTGGGTCCTCAGGGGGAGGTTATGCACTGACACACCTCCAAGTGCTCTCAGACTCCTCTTCCAACCCTGTCCACGAGTGGAGATGGTGCCAGCATAGAGAAATGAGTAACGGTAGCATTAACATTTCTTGAGCATTTTCTGTGTCCCAAGCATTGTGCCAAGTGATTGTAGTGGGTTGTTACAATCATGGCCCCCGGTGAAGCATACCTCCTGTCACCCATGCCCTGTGTGATCCCCTCCCACATGCACTCTGGGCTTGGCCAGGTTACTTGCATTGGCTGATGGGACATCAGCACACGTGATGCAAGCAGAGGCTTGATAAGCACTTGTGCATCGAGGTGTGCCCTCTTGGAACCCACAGCCATGTAGAGAATTCTGGTGTACGTGCCTCGGGAGGCCATGTGGAGGAGAACCAAGGTGCCCCAGCTGACAGCTTGCCAGATGCCAGACATGGAGTGAGAGCTACCAATACCCAGCTGAGCCTCGGATGACTAATGCTTCATGAGTGACCATGGTAATGACCAACAGGAGAACCACCCAGCCGATCCCAGCCCAAACTGCAGAACTGGAGCAAAAAAATCATTGTTTTAAGCAACCATGTTTTTGGGTGGTTTGTTACACAACAGTAGCTAACTGATACAGTGTCTAACAAATATCTATGATTTCATTTAATGGGCACAACAATTTTGGGAAGAAAGAGTTTTTCTACCTCTTATATGGATCCTGATACAGAGGAAATAATCGACAAAGTCACACAGTGGCAACCAACTGGGTCTGTCTCCACAGCTTCCACTCTGGCTCCTTCCACAACCCTGAGAATGAGGTGACAGTGACAGTCTCAGATATTCAGAACACGAGGGAGAAACTGGTCTGCCTTTATCTTTCATAAACTCCAACGTCAGCTGAGGTAGCCCAGCTCTGCGGCCACCCCTTCAGGCCGGGTTCAAGATTTCTGGGATTTCCCGTTCTCTATGTCCTCTGCCCTGTCTTTGCGACTCTTCTGTCACCTTCACCCTTATTTTTATCCACCACGTAGCACTTTCCTTCTGGAGTCTACTCCTAGAGCAACCACAGCACCAGGCGGTTGCTGATAACACCACCTTTATTAACAGTCTGTGGATTGTGAGGAGTCTTGTCCAACACTGCTCTAGAACAGCCGAGAATCACGTATCAGGTATCCTGTCTTCCACCAGCGATTTCTCACCTGCTCCTTCTCCCCACTTGGCACCGAGTGTGTGTCATCTCCAGCTCTCCTCTGCCTTCCTCCCTCCCTGGCTCCTCACCCTCCTGCTGAGAGCGCCGAAGTCCTCTCTCTCCCATCAGTCACTCCAGCCCCCACTCCCACAGGCAGCTCCCCGACTGCCCAGGGGCCTCTGTTTAACCAGAGGATTCCCTCCTTAGGATTCCAACACTCCTCCTTAGGAGACAGTTGTGGCTCTTAGTAGCAAAATCTCCCCCCACCCCACCACACACATTTGTATGCTCAGAGCCCCGAGAGGGGACTTCAGAGGACATCTCCCAGGATCTCTCATTTTACGACCAAGGCCCAGAGCCCGGAGAGATGGGGCAACTTGCCCTAGGCTCCCAGCTATGGTCGGAGCTAGGACTGGAAGGCGGAGTCCTCTCCACTGTGTGTGAATGTGCTGGGGTGTGTGTGTTGCCGAGACGGAGAAACGGGACTCTCCGTCCCCCGGCTTGGCGTGGACCCCGATGCAAGGCGAGGTGTGGTGAGCAGACATGCTGACCCGCGCCCTTCTCCTCCTCAGCCCCTCGGTCCCCGCGGTAATGCACACGTGCCCAGCCCATAAATATCTTATTTTGTGTTCCTGCCAGCCCCCACTAATAGGGCTAATGCTTCCTGAGGAGCAGCCCAAAGCTGCATTAGTCGCAGACGTGTGATTGATTTAAAACAAAGAGCCTGACCACCAACCTCTCTCTACGGTTTCTCTTCCTGCCACTTTGCTTGCAGGGTTATCTCTGAAATGCAATTAAGGGGCTTAAAAGTACATTTTCAGGAAGATGCAGAATTGATGAGGGGAGCTGGCTCCTGTGGGTGCCTCCAGATTGTTCCAGTTCCAGGGAAGGGAGCTGGACCCTGCCCTGAGCTGTGTCCACACCCACCAAAGTCTTGGGTCTCCAAAACAAAATCCGCCCCCAGGAGCCTCGGGAGGACCAGTACGAGGGGCTGCCTTGCAGTGGAGCTGCTTCTGCTTCCTTGGTCCTGTGCTTTTGAAGGCCCAGCGCCTTTGGGGAGGCCCCTGGGAGGGAGCTAGGACTGCAGGTTCGGTAGGCCGCTCTTGGGGCTGCCTGCCGTGGAAATTCCCACCTACTTCCCTGTGGGGGTTGGGCTTGTCCAGGACAAGCCTGGTGAGCTTGGGTCTCCTGCTTTCTGGGGGACCAGGTATCATGCCACTGATGGGGTCCCTCTGGGACAGATCCCTGTTCCCCGAAGCCCAGGTGGTGGTGTCCTAAAGCAGCTGCTTTCCTGAATGAGCTGCTGGGGCCAGTGCCATATTTCTCAGGCTCCCATGGCCCAAACACCCCTCAGCTGTGGGGGCTCAGCTCCGAGGGTCCTTCCAATTGGCAGAGCAAGCCACACCTGTGAGAGAGAGAGGAGAGGACGAGACAACCTCAGGGAAGAGCTCCGGTGGCTTCTGCAAACATGTTATAAAGCCCCTGCTGACCGCCGGGTACTGTGCAGGGGCCGTACACACAGGTGGACTGGTGGAGTCACAGTCCAGAAGGGGAGGCCGGCAGCCCCAAACCACAGCACCAGGCAGCCAGGAGACATGCTGGGCAGGGGTGGGCCAGGCAGCCCAGGCAGGTGCCCTGAACTGCTGACCTTAGAGCTCCACAACTCACAGGGAACATATTGGAAGGAGAAAATGGTATTTACCAGAATGTCTTTTAATGAAAGGTTTGCACAGTTGGGAGGAAGAGTCTGAGACAGTGGGCACGTGGGTTGGAGAAGCCCAAGGGCCGGCGCAGGTCACGAGAGTGCATCGCTGAAGGGCGTCTGCTTCGCCAAGTGGTGTGTCGAGTTGGGAGCCGGTGCTGACTTGCCTGGGCCACCAGTGCAGGCTGGATCCTCCCTAGTGCTGCTTCTCTGCCCCCCTCCATGACACCCCCTTAGCATTGAACAAACAGCTTGAAAATGTCAGGTTTAAAGGGACACCACAGTCTGCGCGGGCTGTAAACTCCCCCCGTCCTGTTCTGGCAGCACAGAGAGGAGGGCAGGATGGCCTTCTGCTGAAGTCGCTGGAGAATGGTTCATCCTGGACATACCGTTCCAGCTGCGCTGGGAAGAATGGGCCAGGTATTGACGGTGGACGTGGAGAGAAAAGGTCTTTCTGCTAAAGGCACAAGGGAAGAAGAGAGAATTGGGGGAGTGGGTATGGGAAACAGTCATTATTCGGCTTGCTGAAGTATCATGGTGGGTGAGCTAGAAGAGTAGGTTAGAGACATAGGGTGGTGGATTTCAATGTCTTGCTAAGGAGTTTGGCATCTACTTGCTAGGCAATTGTGAGCCATAGATGGCTCGAGGGCCAGAGAAGAGGCAGAACTAGAAATGGTCTTCTTGAAGATTAAACTGGTTGGGAATGGGGAGAGAATGTAGGTGCTCTCATGATAATAGCAGCTTCTCTGGATTCCTAAGGGGGAAATTTACCTCAAACTATAGAACATATAGCTTTGACGTACAGTGGGACAAGTCCTGCAGCCACCTCACCTGCCTCAAACACATCTTCCACCTTGTCTATTCCTCCACCTCTCCAGAACCTTCCAGACAATTATTGCCTTCTCTAGTAACCAGCCCTGCTTCTTTGAGGAGCTCATGGTACTCAGACACCACTCTCTGCCGTCATCTACTGAACTTTCAGACCTCCCCTCATTCATCCAAGACTTTGGCAACCTAGATTCCATGCTTCCTCTTCCCTTTGTCCTAGGAGATGTCAGCATCCAACTCCCTGGACTGTCAGCATCTGGACCTCCTCGTCAGCAATGGTCTCTTTCACTCCTCTCAGCCCCCTCCCAGCTACACCCGGGACCTCGTCCTCACCGTAACTGCACCGCTTCTGAAGTCACCAAACCAAACCCTCCTCTTTAACTTAACCCAGAGCTCAGCAAGCTGTGGCCATGGGCCAGACCTGGCCCACTGACTGGTTTTGTAAATAAAGTTTTATTGGCACATAGCCCTGCCCATCTGTGTACGAATTGTCTGTGGCTGCTTTCCAGCTAAAACAGCAGATTTGAGTAGTTGTGACAGAGGCTGTATGGCCTACAAAGCCTAAAATATTTACTACCTGGCCCTTTACAGAAAGGGCCTTAACCATCTTAGTGTCTTAATCCATCAGGTCTCTCCTTTCTTCACTCCCCTCCTTATCCAGCGCGGGCTTACACTTTCAATGACTCTCTCTGCCTTTACCCCCTCATTCTGTGGCCCCCTCTGGGTGGGCCCAACTGCCCACTTTCTCTTCACCTGCCTGAGAGCAGCTGAGTGCTGCTGGAGAATGTTACACAACAGGACAGATTGATTTCATCATAAATTCTTGATCACCAGCCTCAAATGGACCTCAGCATTCCTGGAAACCCTCCTATTTTCCCTGGTCAGCTCACTCTCACACTCTGAATTATTTTAGCCCTCTCTAGATGCTTTACATTTCTGACCTCCCTCTTCCCCTTCTTTTTCAGCAGATGACCTGGCCTCTCACATTACAGAGAGCATAGAAGCCATCAGAGAGGACTCACCATCTTAATACCAACCACAGAGGCTTACCCATAATTCCCCCTCTGCTAGCTTGCTTTCCATGTGTTACAACTGAAGAGTACCCCTCCTCTTCCAATTGACACCCCAACCCCTCTTGCCTTCCTAGGAAATTTACCACTCGGTTTCCCCCTAAACCAGACCCTGAGGCAGGAACCTGGGTGAGAATATTTACTTGTTTCGTGATCCCAGGAAGCCCAGGGAAAAAGTGAGGGTGAGGCAGGGAAGGGAGAAAAACCAGTCAAGAGTGGCATAATGAGCGAAGCACCACTCAGAGCAAGTGAGCTCCAGTATCTTACGGGGACCCTCGGGGGGGGGGGCTCCGTGGAGCACAGCTTAGAATCGTCCTACTTGTGGACAGGGCAGCTGAGTGTCCCCTCCACCCACTCCCATGCCCCTAGGCTGAGTGTTCCCCCGGGGCAGGGACTCCCTGCATTTCCTGACTGCACCTGCACAGCACAGACAAGCACGCTCCCAAAGTGCCAGAGGGAGCCGCCAGAGAGGTGTTAAGACAGAACAGCACACAGCGGTGTTTGCAAGAACCTGGCTGTAGCTGTAGGACACTCGTAGGGGCTGCAGGGATGTGGTGCTGGCTTCCCTGACGTCTGCTGCCCCTCAGGCACACATCTGTCTACCAGGCGTGCCACCGGGTCCTTTCCGCTCATTTTTAAACACTGTCACAGTTCTCCCATTTAAACAAAATCCTCTCTGGAACCCTCACCCTCCACATTCCCCTTCCGTCTGTCTCCACCCTTCAGTTTCAAACCAACTGTAATGAGACGTATGGTCACTGTCCCTATTTCCTCATTCCCACTGGGACCTCAGCCATTTCAGTCTGACTTCTCCCCTTCATCCTGACAGAACTGCTTTCCTCCAGGTCGCCTCCACATTGCTCAGTCCAATGGATATTTCTCAACTCTCAACGTGCCTGTCTCTTCGACAGCACTGAACTGACGGCCTCCACCTTCTACACTCTTTCCTCTTGGATTCCATGGCATTGCCTACTTCTGGGCTCTCTCCTCCCTCTCTGATGAAGCCTTTTCTGACCGTTGAGGGTCTTCTGGGTGGGTACAGAGGCCTGCAAAAGAGAAAACTTCCTCAAAACCTCCTTTCCTTCCAGGACTCATCCAGGACGGCAGCCTTAAGTTCCACCGCTAAAGGGACGACTCACACACTGTTTTCTGTAGCTTAGATCTTTCCGACTGCCTATTTGACGTTTCCTCTTGGAAATCTCAAAGGCATTTCAGGGTCCAACTGGACACATGATTCCCCCAGCCCGTACCTGGACCTTTCCCAGATCTCAGTGAACTGCAGTTTATCTATCCAGTCGCAAAGGTCAGAGACATCCTTGACACCTTCTTCTCCCTCCCCCAAACCCTGGCATTGTCCAGGCCTTTCCTGAGACTAGAGGATTTTATCTCCAAAAATCTTTCTCATGTTGGCTCTGGTTCTCTGTCTCCACCACCCCCACCCATTGCCATCATCTTGCCCTACACTCTTGCCACCACCTCTGGACTGGCTCCCTTCCCATCCTCTTTGCCGTAGTTTTCACATTGCCAGCAGAGGAATCTTTTCACGGTGCAAACCTAATTATGTCCCACTTCTGCTGATATCTCTTGTTGTGTTTTCACTGTTCTCCTTAACAAGGACTGCAAGACTTGGTAGACCTGGCCTCCATTGGTCTCCCACCACCTCCTGCATATGCACCCCTTTCCTCGGCAGCCTAGCTGGTCTGCATTCAGCCATACTTCTGCCCACCACTGGGCTTTTGTCCATGCCAGGTCCTCTGCCTGTAATCCTTTCCTTCTTCTCTTTTCTCATTAGTTCTTCACTTTCTGATGGTAACTCAATCATCACTTCCTGAGGGTCTCATTCCCTAGCATCATGGAGGTGACTTTATATTTGATTTATGCTTACCCCTGCAGTAGACTGGGAGCAAGGGCCATGTCTGGTTTGGGTCCCCATTGGGCCCCCAGTGTCCAGAACAGTATTTGGCCACTGTGGACACTAAACCAATATCCACTGAATGAGTGACTCCATGTGAGAGTAATCTAACCCAACAACATTGGGACTGGGTCAGTTTATTGAGTGTAAAATCAGTGGTTCTTAATGAGATGATGGGAACAGATGTCAGAATCTCCTTGAGAGGATTTCCAAAGTAAACATTGCCAATTGCTTTATCTCCATTCTCAAGATTCCTTCTTGGGAGAAAAGGGGATGTGTGAATTTTTTATTCCTTTTCCTCACAGAAAGATGAACTATATGAATTTTAAGACCATTTGATTGGCAGTAAAGAGTCCTTGGAAGACCAAGACTTCAGCATCATTCCATCCTGGGTGCAAATCTTAGCTTTGCTATTTAAAAGGCCTCTTTGAATCTCAGTTTTCTGCTTTGTTAATTAGGGATCAGAACGCCTATTCCTTAGGGTTGATCTAAGGGAAATGCTGGGCATCTGATGGTGCTTGATGGAAGTTATGTAGGACTGCCCTTCCCTGCCTGACTCAAAGTCAGCAGTGAGAGAGTCGCTTGTCTCAATGCCCTTTTCCCAGGTTTTTCATCTATTTCGTTATTCCTGGAACAAGGTTGTTGAAGACTGATCTGGGAAGCTTTATTTCAACTTCCCCCTCTTACCTTCCTGGATTTTGCTTTGGTCTGTCTGCCATTCTGCGGGGATTCCAAAGAGGAAGGTTGAAAAGATGAAGTTGTTTTATTGTCAGAGGTTTTTGCTAACCATACAGTTGGGTTTTCAGTAGCGTGATTCATGGACATGCACTTACAGCTGAAGTTGTAGATCTGTTTTTAGAAATTATTAGCAGGCATTAAACAAAAACAGGCGTTATTAATAATTCACCAGAAAAAAAAGATATGGTGCAATATCCCGCAATAGTAATCTCTCATGCGGGAATAAGTATTCCATTTATTTGGTTTTTTTTCTTCCTTTAGCATAACAAAGACCCAAATCCTCTGTAAACTGAAAGAAAGGCAGGTCTAAGAGGGCATATTTATCAGCTGAGCAGAACATGATTCTGCCTCTGGAGTCAGAAACACTGGACAAATTCTGGGTGCCAGCATTTAGAACTAAAGTGGAATCATCTGAAGGAAAAATAGGGCATAAGATATATGCTGCAGATGTAAGCCTCTGCTTTTCAGGCCTCTGTTCTGCTTTAGCTTCAAGGACTCATTAATCTGTGTATGTAGCAGACCCCATTGGCCTCGCCCACACCCCTCGGTCCCCCCTGGAGGTCACTGCAGGCATTCCTGTACACACTGATGGCTTTCTGGGTCGTATTGCCTTAAGGCCTCCTCCAGCAATGGTGCAGAAGGGCCAAGAATTTAATGCTCCATCCCAGTGGCAATTCTCAACCAACAAAGAGAGGGGTTGGGTGGATTAATCCCCTGGCTTCCCTGGCCCTCTATGGGATAATACTGAGGTACGGTCTATATACAGTCTCCAAAATCTCCCTAGAAGCAACCTGTTCATTAACACATCGTTTTCAGGTTTTCCTCTCCTCTCTTTCTTGCTTCCCCACTCCCTCACCATGTTTCCTGGAATCACCCCATAAATCAACCGCCTGCACCAAGTCCTAATCTCAGGGTTTGCTGGGACAATGGGGAGGTGAGACAGGGAAAGGAGGAGATCTGATATGACTGTGCTAAGGAGCAGCTTCCCCCGAGGAGCACCAAGGGCTCTGTCCCACTGGGGACTCTCTGCCGTACTGAGGGGCAGGGGAAGCTGCAGCCTTTATCTCCCAGCCCCCACCCCTAACTGGCTGCAGGTTGACCTGGGGGCTTTAAGCCTCCCCCACCCTCACTCCCATTGCTCTGACCAAGCTCTCAACGCCAGAAAAAGTCTCTAGGCAGAGAAGAAAGACACAATTCCAGAGGTGGGACGATGTCAGCATGCTGGAAACTGTCTACTGCAGCTGCTGAGAATTCAGGCAGCCAAATATAGGGTGCAGGGCATTGACAACATCTGCTGGGGTGCCCTTCCCTGGTTCAATCAGTGTGGCCAAAGAGGTGGAGGGGTGGGGCACGGGAAGCAGGAAATGGAATGTGGCCACCTGTGCATAAGGAACTGGTTAGGGCTGTATCCTTGCAGGCACAGTTGTGGTTGTAGCTGGAACCTTGATCACTAACCCTAATATAAGCAGAAATCTCCAGGACATGGAAGGTAAGACTGAGGCACAGCACAGCCAGCAGCCCTCAGGGCAGGATGCCCAGGTTGAACATGAGATGGCTTTCAGTAGCCCATGCTTCCCTGAATATTTGTTAGGCAGGCAGGCTTTCTCTGGTGCCCTCCCAGCTTTCTTAGGGTGCCTTTTTGGCTCCTCCTCCCCCAGCCTCCCAGCACACTCGGCATGTCCTCTGGCTGCCCGAGCCCTGCATCTCAGTGTCCTGTTCCACAACTAACCTCTCTCTCCGAGTAGACATTCCCCGGCCTTCAAGAGTCGCTCCCCTTCCTCACACTTGACATCCAGAGAAAGGCCACCGGCTGCGGGAGATGAGCTAGCACATTAATTCATACTGAATTGTGAAGGGTTGGTTGCTTCAAAGCTCTTTTGTGGGCATGTATAGTTTAAAGGGGGGGCTTGGGCACCCAAAGGAGAGAGGGTAGCTTGCACACAAGTGTTACAGTAAAATACATAAACACAAACAAATTAAAACCATAAAAGTCCTTGTAAAACTTCTAGAGGAAGGCAGCACAACATGGCAGGGGAGACTCTGAGGCCTGAAGCAGGGGTCCTTGGGTTCGAAGCTTAGTGGCACCCCTCCCCACGGGACACACTCAACATTCGTGTGAACTTGAGCAGGTTACTTTACTTCTCTAAGCCTTGGTTTTCTCATCTGCAGAATGAGATAACAGGACTTACCTCATAGGATGGTGGTGAGGACCAAGTAAGTTAATACAGCGAAAGGGCATAGAACTGCGTCTGGGACAGTCAAAGCTCAGTCAGTGGCAGCCATTATTACTCTTTGGTCTTCAAAGTTACTGAGGAGTGGATCTGCTCTCCGACTTTGAGCTGGATCATAACGAACTTCAACAATGAAACAATCCAACAGGCCGTGTTTCAGGAGAGATCTATTCCAGCCTTGAGGGCTTCTGGAGGAGGCTTTAAGTTAGGAGGACTTCAAACTGAGGGGTGCTCCTGGGCCTCTCATTTCACTGTGTCTCTGCATTGCCCCAGCAGCCAGGCGTTGGACATAACACCTTCACAGATGTGGATGAGAGGGGATAAGCTTCTTTCTGTTTCTCTGTGACCCGGGCAGCCGAAGAGGAACCCAGAAGTCCTCAGTCCATCCTACTCCCCAGGTGATGTTCTCAAAGTCTATCCAGTGCTCCCATCTGAGATTCAGCGAGAAATTGCTAACTAAATTCAGCCCAATGGACTCAGTTATGGCGGGAGGCCTAATTTTTGGCTTTGTTTGTGCGCATGTGTAAATACCTCTCTGTACATATATGATGATGGATAACAGTCTCTTTAAGGCAATCTTGCTGTTCCTTGCTTTTTTCCACCCTGTTCCGTTCCCTACCCAGCACCCCTGCCCTCATCTACCCTCTTATCATTGTCTGCCGAGGGCCCTAAGAAGAAGGTGACTGAGGTGGTGGCAGATCTGGCACTTAATTGCACTTTCCAGCTTAGCCATTATACTTGAAGTTTCCAAGTATTTTGAAGATGAATTACAATGTAATGTACAGTTTTCATTTTGAGAGAGCTGGAGGAAGGAGAACTCAGGCTCCTGCTCAGACAGAAAACCTCACATAATTACCCTGGGATTTTAAGATTTCTGCTTCATACTTAACCATTTAGTACTTGCCATGAGTTAATGACCTTGAGTTGCAACATGGTCCTTTCTGTACAGTGATTAACTAGCCCCAAGTGTGAGAGTGGGCTGTCCCAGGGTTTCCAGGTCATCCCAGTGACAATGCCACCTTCTTGTTCTGAAGGGTAGAGCAAGGAGACCTGTAATTGGGCATCAAGTTCCCCCAGGCCTTGTAGCTGGAAAGAGGGGGAAGAAGTTGATGTCCCTATTTGCTCAAATTTTTCCTTTCAAAGGATTAATGTGCAGCAGTGGACTTGCAATCCCATAGTCTCAATAGATTACTAATTTAAAAGTTTCATTCAAAGATACCAACATGTGTGCATCTTTCAGGATAGCGAGGTAAGGGTTATGATAATCCCACCCAGACTGAGCAGGTCTGGTCCCAGAAAGGTGGGAGGCAGCCCGGGCAGGAAAAAAGTGCCCAGAATGTAGAATTGACTAGTGTTTAAGAGCTTATGCTTTCAAGTCAAGTGGACTTGGTTCATCCTAGGTCAAGTTTCCAGGAGCCAGACTAGAGATGGAGATTAACACGTAGGAAGTTTATTGGGATCAACCCCTGTTGGGGGAAGTGAGAGAAAGCAACGGTAGGCTGTTGGGAGGAGGGAGGAGTTGGGCTGTGATGCAGCTGCAACAGAGACCTCAACTGATCTTACATTTGAGCCCTGGAGTTGTCCCAGTTGAGGCAAGATGTCCCTGGAGTGGGGTATGACATTGGGTGAGACAGCTCCCTTTGGCCTAGGGCAATTCCTGGAGAGAGACTCAGCTATGAGTTGTTAGCAGCTGTGGAAATGGGTTTCCTAGTCCTGAGGGGGGGATCTAGGCAATCACCACAGTGTCCATTACAGGTGCTATGGACTGAATTGTGTCCCCTCCACTCAGATTCATAAGTTGAAGGCCTAATTCCCAATGTGATGTATTTGGAGATAGGGCCCTAGTCCAATAGGATAGGTGTCCCTATAAGAAAAGGAAGAGACACCAGAGATCTTTCTCTCTCCACATGAGGACAGAGGAAAGGCCATGTGTGAGGACCCAGCAAGAAGGTGGCCATCTACAACCCAGGAGGAGAGGTCTCACCAGAAACCAAGCCCAGCACCCCGATCTTGGACTTCTAGCCTCCAGAACTATGAGAAAATAAATGCCTATTGTTTAAGCCACCCAGCCTGTGCAATTTTGTTATGGCAGCCCAAGGAGATTAATATAACAGGTGTGTTAATATTCACCAATATCCCATTGCCCTTCCAACAGGGGAATTATAGTCCTACCCTTTTGAACTCAGGCGTGCCCATATAATTTGGTTTAGTCTATGGAACATGAGCAGAAGGGACATTTGTGGTTACAAAGCAACATTATTAATCAGGACATTTCCTACCTTTACCAGAGGTCAATGCTGTGATGATTCATCTCTCATTTCAGTAAAACAGCTCAGGCCATTTCCAGGCCTGATGAAGTTAACCTTCCTAGCACAATGGCTTTAAAGTGCGTAAGGAAGGATGTATATATAAGGATAACCAAGAATTATCTGAAAATGAAGAATAGTAATGGTGTACTTGCCTCCTTGATGGTAAAATATACTGCAAGGCTCTTCTTGTCAAAACAGTATGGTAATAACAAAAGAATAAGTCAAACAGAACAAGGAAGCTAAAATATATCCCAGTATATATTGTAATTTAATATACAGAACAGGTGGTATTTAGATTGAATGAGAAAATGATGCTTTATTTGATAAATTAGAATGACATAACTAATTTACATTAGGAAGGAAATAAAGTTGGACTCCTATATTACACTTCATACAAAAATAAATTCTAGATGTATTAAAGACTTAAATGTAAAAAATAAAGTTATGAAACTTCCATTTCAAGCCAAGATGGAGTAGCCCCATTCCTCCCAGATCCTCTGTCTTACAACTAAAAAATACAATAAATTTGCACAGAAAGACTCTGAAAGGTGGAAAAAAGGTAGATGCCTAAGAACCTCTGTTCTCTGATTCCTCTCTGGTGTGCTCTGATGGTGTCAGTGGACAGGGCCAACAGGGATCTAATTTTCCATCTCACCCTGGGTGGAAGCAGAAGGTGGTGCTCCAGTTCCCCAGCCAGCAGGGAAGCTGATATTCTATTCCCCACTGAGTGGAAGTAGGCAACATACTCCACTTCCCCTGCAGGGGTGGTATTGCTGGGACTGAAAGGGAGCTGATCTCCCATTCCCACCAGTAGAGGTAGGCAGTGCTCCGATTCCCCTGCCTGGGTAATGTCAAAGGCATCCAATGATGAGTTGATCCTCTTACAAGTTGATCCCTATCCAGCAGTACAAGACTTAAGGAGGTAGTGCCAGGCAAGGCTTGTCACCACCACCCTCCACTCTCTCCCCTGGGTGTCAGAGGCCCAATGGAGGGCTGAACCTCCACGCCCACCTGGCATCATGAAGTGGAATGAGTGGTGGGAGGGGGAACTAGCTGGCACTCTGCTTCCTCTGGGTGTCCACAGGGCCCAGTGGGGAGCTGAACTTACACACCCACTTGAAGGCAATGAGGTGGTCAAGTCAGTATCCTACTTTCAGTGGGAAGCTCTCAGTGGGACCGAGAGGGCAGCTGAACTTCCATCCCATCTGTCTGCAATGAGGCAGTGAGAATCAGCTTTCTACTTTTGCTGGGGTAGTGTCAGAGGAGCCCAGAGAGGAGCTCTACATGCCACACCTCCACATGGGGACTGCTTGCTAAAAGATATGATTAAATAGGGTCCAGAGTCTCATAATATCCAATATGTCCAGGATACAATAGAAAAATCACTCATCACACCAAGAACCAGGAAAATCACGACTTGAAAGATCAGACACCAATACCGAGATGAATCAGATGTTGGAATTATCTGATAAAGATTTTAAAACAGCCATCATGAAAATATATCAAGTATTAAAAAATTCTCATGAAACAAATTTAAAAAATAGAAAATCTCAGCAAAGAAATAGAAGTTATAAAAAAGAACCAAAGGGAATTATATAACTAAAAAAAATATAATAAATGAAATAAAATTACAAAAATCCCAGAGAAAAATTTAGATGGACATATGTTTAACTTTGAGGAATTTGTTTTAAGTGGACAGAAAGCCCAGAAACTTAAAACTTTTTGTTAACTTTTGTATGGTACTCGCAGATAACATCATACTCAATGGTGAAAGACTGAAAGCTTTCTCCCTAAGATCAGGAATAAGACAGGATGTCTGTTCTCACCACTTCTATTCAAAGTTATACTGGAGGTGCTAGCCAGGACAATTAGGTAAGGAAAAGAGTTAAAAGGCAATTAAAACTATTGGAAGGAAGAAGTAAAACTATCTTTATTTGCAGATGATATAATCTTATATATTGAAAATCTTAAGAATAAAAAAATTAGAACTAATAAATGAGTTCAGCAAGGTTGCAGGATACAAAATCAATATGCAAAAATCAATTGTATTTCTATGCACTGGCAATGAACAATCCAAAAATGAAATTAATTACCACAATTAAATTTACACGAGCATTAAAAAGAATAAATACTTAGGGATAAGTTTAACAAAGGAAGTGTAAGATTTGTACACTAAAAACTGCAAAACATTGTTGAAAGAAATTAAAGAAAACCTAAATAAATGGAAAGATTCCCCATTCTCAGAGTGGAAGACTTATTAAGTTGGCAACAGTGCCCAAGTGGATCTACAGATCCTTATCAAATATACAATCCTTATCAAAATTCCAGCTGTCTCATTTGCAGACATTGACAAGCTGATCTTAAAATTCACATGGAAATACAAAGGACCTAAAATAGCCAAAGCAATCTTGAAAAAAAGAAAGTTCCCAATTTCAAAACATACTACAATGTTACAGTAATCAAGACAGTGCAGTACTGGCATAAGGATAGACATGTAGATCAATGGAATCCAAGTGAGAGTCAAGAAATAATTCCTTGCATTTATGGTCAATAGAGTTTCCACACCACTACCCTTCATCCTCTCCCTTCTCCCATCATTCCATCCCCTGCCCAGCGGGGAACTGAGACTATTCCTCCCTGGCATCAATGAGGCAGAAATGCAAGTCAATGGGAAAAGAAGAATCGTTTCAATAAATGGTGTTGGGACAACTAGATATCCACATGCAAAAGAATGAATTTAGACCTGTTTCTCATCTCATACATAAAATTTAACTTAAAATGGATCATATACCTAAATATAAGAGGTAAAACTAGAAAACTCTTAGAAGAAAACATAGGAGTAAATCTTCCTGACCTCAGATTAAACAATGGTTTCTTAGACATGACACTAAAAGCACAAATGACAAAAAAATAAAAAATAAATTGGACTTCATCAAAATTAAAAACTTTTGTTCTTCAAAGGACACCATCAAGGAAGTGAAAAGACAACCCACAGGATGAGAGAAAATTTTTGCAAATCATATACCTGATAAGAGATCTGTATGCAGAATATATAAAGAATCTTGCAATGCAACACTAAAAAGACAACCCAATTTTAAAATAGGAAAAAGATTTGAATAGACATTTCTCCAAAAAAGATATACAAATGGCCAATAAGCACATGAAAAGGTGCTCAACATCATTAGTCACTAAGGAAAGGTAAATCAAAACTACAATGAGATACTACTTCATGCTCACTAGGATGGCTATAATCAAAAGACAGATAATAACAAGTATTGGTGAGGACATGGAGAAATGGGAACTCTCATAAATTGGGAACGTAAAATGGTGCAGCTGCTTTGGAAAGTACTCTGTCAGTTCCTCAAAATGTTAAACATGGAGTTACCATATGGCCTAAAATTGCACTCCCATGGTGTATACTATAGAGAAATGAAAACCTTCATCCATAGAAGTTGTGTATGAATGTTCTTACGAACATTATTCACAATAGCCAAAAGGTATAAACAACCCAAGTGTTTATCAACAGATGAATGGATAAACAAAATGTGATCTATACATACAGTGGAGTATTATTCAGACATAAAAAGAAAAAGTACTGATACATTCTACAGCATGGATGAACTTTGAAAACATTATAGTAAGTGAAAGTAGCCAATACAAAAGGTTACATATTATATGATTCTATTTGTATGAAATGTCCAGAATAGGCAAATCTCTAGAAACAGGAAGTATATTAGTGATTGCCAGGGGATGGGGCAATGGGAGAGTAAGGAGTGACTGCTAGTTGGTATGGGGTGATGGAAATGTTCTGGAATTAGATAATAATGATTGCACAAATAATATACTAAAAATTACTCAGTTATAAACTTTAAAATGTGAGTTATATCTCAGTAAAGCTGTTATTAAAAAGTCAAAGACACCACAAATAAAGTAATAGAAAAATGATAGAATGAGAAATAAATACATGTAATGCATATAATTGATAAAAGGCTATATCTATAATATACAAAGGACTCTGACAAAATAACAAGAAAAAGATAACTAACAAAAAGATGAACTAGTTGGCACCAAAAATGAATAAGCAACATACAAAAGAGCAAATTCAGGGCCAGCCAGGTGGCGTAGTAGTTAAGTTCGTGTGCTCCGATTCGGTGGCATGGGGTTCATGGGGTCAGATCCCGGGCATGGACATAGGCACTGCTTATCAAGCCATGCTGTGGCAGGCGTCCCACATATGAAGTAGAGGAATATTGGCACAGATGTTAGCCCAGGGCCAATCTTCTTCAGCAAAAAAGAGGAGGATTGGCAACAGATGTTAGCTCAGGGCTGATCTTCCTCACACACACACACACACACACAAAAGAGCAAATTCAGATCATCAATAAATATACAAAAAGATGCCAACCTCAGTGATTATCAGGGAAATTCCAATGAGCTCTTTTTTCTCTCTCTTCTGACTGGTACTTCTATAGGGACTTGAATTCAAGGATAGTCATACTTCACTGGTTAAAGGAGACTTGTGGCAGTTGTTTTGGAGGGCAATATGGGAATATTTATTAAATATTAATACATATATCCTCTGACCCCCAATATCTTTCTGGGAACTCTATCCCATAAAAAAACACCAGTTTGTACAAGGATATTTATATGCTTCAAAATTTATGTACAACAAAAATAATTAGCAATAACCAATGCCCATCCATAGGGAAATGGCTGAATAAAATTACCATATCATGGAATATTGCACAATCATTACAAAGAACGGCACATATTTACTTGAGAAATTTCCATGTTTTTGTGTTAGGTAATAAAGCAGAATATAAAAAAGTGTACATGTCAACATATTTTTGGAAAACCAATTATGATCCCCAAGTCCTCAGGCAGGGCCAGTGTTTTACAAGATGAATACAAAGAAGTAGAATTGTGGGTTACCCATTCTGACCTTTGCAGTGACCAATGATGCCAGACTGCCATCCCTGACTCCTGGAGAGTCTGCACACCTTCCTTTAGGTCTATTTGCATCTCTGGTTTGCCTTTGCTGCAGATGGTAATTTGTATCCTTGACCCAATTGACTATGGGGTTACTTGGCTGTGGTTTTTAATTCATGTTCTCTCGGGTGATGGAAGTTCAGATCAGGCTGGGAGAGGCCTTGTGAGGACACCAATCCATTGTCCCAATCAAATCACCCTCAGCCTTTCATGCTGGAAGCTCCACCATTATTGGAGCCAATACTGTCCAGATGCCCCTCATGGCATTCAGGGCCCTCCACAGCCTGTCCTTGGTCCACTTTTCCCGTCATTTCTTCTACCCCTACTCTTCCAATAGAACCACTCCCTGTTCTCAATCATTGGCCTGGAGTTTGGGCATCCATGCTTTTACTCAAGCTGTTTACTCCACCTGGAATGCCTGCCCATCCCTTCCCATTACTACCTGTCCAAATCTGACCCAATGTGACAGGAACCACTTCCTGCCTTTTATGAGGACACATGGCTTCTTGCTCCTGACAGACTGTCATGCATTTGGTGAGAAATAAATACAAACCTGTGTTCTGTTCTCAAGTTGTTTACAAGAGACCTTGCACAGAGCAGGAATTTGATAAGTATTTGAAGTGTGTCCCCTGTTCTCTGGGACAGGGGTGGCTTCAGGAGCCCCTCCTATCTAGGGGCTCCTGGAGGAGGAGATCAGTGACCCCATTGCCCAGGAGCTGGGAGGTGGTGGAACTTATCAGTGGGAACTGGCCAAGGGGCAGCTCCTACCCTGGGACAAGAACTGCTGCAAGATAGTAGCGATTGGGGGCAGGATGAGGAGGGTGTGGGAGGAGAGGCATGCTGGACTGGAGGGCTGAGCTGGTGGGCTCGGCTAGTGTGCTGGATTTCACCCCAGAATGAGATTTCATCTGGCTCGTCTAAAGTGCTGAGAGCCCAGACCCCTAATGAAGCCACTGCCCGCCTCCAGCTTTAGGCTTAGTCAAGATGATTAAAGGCATTGGAGTGGGTCCAAGCTGTAGCCAAATGGTTTTCTTAAGGAGCCAAGTGCTTTTCAACAGAAAAGAATATAAAGAGCAAGTGTAGATTTTTCCCCCTTTTCGTGCATGACCATGTTCTTCCCTTATGGAAGTCACAGCAGAAGGCCTTTTTCCTCTGATGGAGGCAGTGCTGGGACTCCCGCTTGTACTGAGCACTGTGTCAAGCTGGCACATTTTCTTTATCCCTCACCACAACCCATTGAGGTCGATATCATCCCAGTTCACAGGTGAGACAATCGAGTCTCATTAGACATTGGACTATGTGTGATCTTCAGACTCAGGGATACTAGAGGAATCTGACAGAGCGGGGAGAGGTAGTTTATTCATGTTGTTCATTCTAGAAGCAGTGGGACTAATCAGAATTCCTTTTATTGGCCCCCTCTTCTACCAGCAGCCTCACAGAAATTGTATTGACTCTCATTACCATTTGTCATTATGCATTTGATTAAAAAAAAAAACAGCTTCACAACACAATCACTTAGGGTGCTGGGAATTCATGTTTCCAAAAACATGAATTAATTTAATTTTGCTGAAGTAACCATACTGTTAAAATAGACCAAATGTCCATATAAAATGGTGGGCATTTTTGCATGAACATGGCAGCCATCTTCCTAATAATACTCAATCTTGTTGGATGCACAGCAATGTATTTATCTAATTCCCTATGATTGGACAGTTGGGTTACCACCATTTGTCTTATTTTAGATAACTCTATAATGGACATCTTTATGCATTTGGCTTTTTAAAATATTTCAGAAGATTTCCTTAGGACAAATTCCCAGATGTGGATTTAATGGGTCAAAGCATCTTGGTCAATATTGCAAAACTGTTTTCCAGAAGGGTTTCATTATGTACGTGGCCACCAGATGTGCCTTCCAGGTGATTCCAAGGGAGAAATCCTCCATTATCAGCAAACATATCTGCAAGGGAGATATTGCTGCTGCAGTGAGGTGAGACATGGAAAAAGTGCTCTGGAAGAACCCCTCCCACTGCAGCTAGCCTGGGACTATCTCTGAGTGCATGATGGTGGCAGTCATTTAGAAGAAACTGATATTGAAAGAAGTGAGCTCTAGGGATTAAATTTCCCTAAATCAATTATAGAAAGATGCCATTGGGTAGGATATACTAGTAACTAGTGACTAGCTCCTTCATGGCCAATCTTAACAACTAGAGACAACACCCACCTTGAGGAGTATTAATGACGTCATGCCAATTGATCCAACAGCAAACCGACCTCTGAAGCCTAGAACAAATGATAGTGCCTGGAAACCCAAGACAAAGACACAAATGCCACTGCAAATTGAAGGAGATTAAAGAAATGTTCTAAGCCTGTCCTTGTTACAAGAATGAGGTCAAACTCAGGCAACGTTTTTAGAAAAGAGAAGGAGAGTGGTCTAAGAATCTCCCTCCAATTCTCAGCTGCCACCCCAGACTCCATGAGAGTTAGGGCATGGATGCCCCTTGCACCCTCAAGGTGAACATCTCCACTGTATCTCTGTGCAGGCTTGGGAAGGTCTTCATCCTGAGACCAGAGAATTTTGGATTTCCCATCAGAGAATATAATGGCTTTCTTGGCAGTCAAACAGACAGGATTAGGTCCTCCCTTATTTTATTTTATGGGTTTTTTGGGGTTACTCACTCTAGCCTGACTCATGTGTTCTAAAAGCCCAGCTGCCCGGACTAAATCATCAGTAAATGTTCTTGGTCTGTCTTTGGGAGTGACCCAGTAATGAACTCAGCATTCTTTAGTTCAACTCCACAAACATTTATTGAACACCCACTATGTGCCTGGCATTGTGATAGATCTTGGGGTATAACATTAATAAGATTTAGATGCTACCCTTAGGAAGTTCTATGTTTTAGAAGTCTAGTGGAAAACAACAACAACAAAAAACTTAGTGGTCAGTGAATTCCACTGCCTATGCTGTATAGCAATTATTTGACCAAGGCTGAGTTTGGAGTGAGTCAGAGGTTTTTTCTCTCTCTCTCCCTAAGAAAGGCTGATGAGACACATTGTTGGTGAGATCGTGGACCTTTGCAAGGCTGTAAAACCAGAATTCAAGTGAAGCCCTTAGGCCAGAGACAAGGCGAGGAGAATTTTATTGAGCTGAACAAGAACTAATCTTGAAGAACTTGTGTGTGGGAGATCAGAAGCAATCTGAGGAATTAACTGACAGATATACACACAATGTTATCAGTGGTTTTCTCCAGGGGATGGGATTTTGGTTGAGTTTAGTTTTCTTTTTTTTTTCCTTTTCTTTTCCTCAGTTCCTCTCTCCTCCCTTCTTCTCTCTCTCCCGCCTTTCCTTCCTTCTTTTTTCTTATGCTTTGCTAGTATTTGATACATTTTCTACAATATGCCTTTAGTTACTTTTGAAATAAAAAAGTTCTTATTTTTAAAACGAAGTCTATTGAGAATCGAAGGCATGTCGTATTTGGAGCCAAAGTTCAGGCCAAATTGATCCCAAAGACAAGCTAACTCTGCAATGAGCCCCCACATTTCTCTGCATCTCTCCCTCATCCTACCCATACCCGGCTATATTCAGATTGGTGGCATCAGCTCAGTGGAGCTAGTGTCCACTTAAACAAATCTAATTTGCCTGGTGTCATAGCGATCGACTTTGGTGTGCTCCGCTTTGGTGGCCCAGGTTCACAAGTTTGGACCCCAGGTTGATCCTACACCACTCAACAAGCCATGCTGTGGCAGCGACCCACAAACAAAATAGAGGAAGATTGGCACAGATGTTAGCTCAGGGCAAATCTTCCTCAGAAAAAAAAATTAAAGAAAAAAGAATGTCTATTTATTAAAATAGTTTATGGACCCAGATGTATATTCTCACCATTTTTCCCTCCTTGGCAAGTCACAAAACACTTTTCTTGAGAATGAAAATAATGAGAAAACTAAGAGGTCGCCCTGACCAATTATTGGCATGACTTGTTTTTAAAAGAAACTCCCTTCAATCAGTTGTCAATGGCCCACATAAAGCACCCACAGCCTTAAGTGGATTATTACATTCTATATTAGAGAGAGAAGCATCCCAGACATGGTGTTTGGGTGTCGACAACCATTCTTTGTTATACAAACATCCCCCAAAAGAAAGAAGTAAAAACAAAGTTATTTAGGTTTATTTAAAACAAAATATAAATAAAAATCTGATTGCTCCTGAGGAGTTAAATCAAGTAGAGCAACTGAGGAAGAGCAGAATTGTTTGTTGTTGTCTGCTTGACACTTGAGAGCTTGGAGTTTGTGCCCTGGGCTAGTGCTTTTCAAATTTTAAATCACAACCCATTAGCTATAAAACCCATAGTGGACTGAGATCGTGGTTTTTTGCAATGGAGCAGAAGAAAATATCAGGCTGCATTCCACGCAGAAAGGATGAGTATTGTTTCAGGGGAGTTGCGTGCGTGCGTGCGTGTGTGTGTGTGTGTGTGTGTGTGTGTGTAGTGGGATGACATGTAAATGTATTTCTCATGTGGGTTGTGTTTAAAATTTTGGAAATCACTGCACTAGACAGTCTTATGGCACCACAGATGGGTCATGTTGTCTTGAGTCGCTTGTATGATGCTTGGAAAGCCCTGATTAGAATGACCATCCCTGGTGGGAGACTGCAAGGGATTCAGGCAGAGAGAAAGATTAGGAATGGGTGCCCTCTCGGGCTCCTTCCAACTTTGGAATCCTGATTCTAGGATCCAACTGGGTTATAACAGTCTAGTCAATAGGATTGGCTGCACAAGTTTTTAAAAGTAGGTTATGTAAATAAATGATCAAAATCGTGGTCCCATAATGAGCTCTGCAGTGATGCAGGACTCCTCTCCCAGGTGTCTTGAGGTCACCACAGCAGATATTAATATATTTTTCCAAAGCTCAGTCCCATTCAACTTCTCCTTCCATGTTGCTGATGTGTGGGCTTCCTTGGCAGGTTTTGAAGCCCTGGCATGGGAAGGGCAATCCTTCAATGGCACTCAGCCCACACACTCCAGCAGGTGGGTGTGGGAGCCGGGGAGCCAGGGGGCCAGCAGACAAGCCATTCACAGTCTGCAGAAATGGGGCAATCCCTTCTTTAGAAGAGTGCATCCCAGCTGCCTCAAAGGAGAATTTGTGGGCTTCCAGGGTCAGGAAGGAAGCTTTTCTCTCTTCCTCAATCCTTCAATCTTCCCACTTTCAGGAAATGATGCCTCTACTTGAGATCTAGAAGTCACCTCCTTTGCCGTTCCCCTCACAGCCAACCCATCACCAAGTCCTGTCTACTCTACCTCAGTCTAGAACCCCTGATCTATCCATCTCTTTCCTTCTCACCTTGGGCAAAGCCACCATCATTGCTTGCCTGGATGACCAAAGTCACCCTCTGACTGGTCTCCCCACTTCTCTAGCTCCTCTCCAACCCAATTTGCACTCTACGGCCTGAGAGATATGTTTAAAAGGCAATTCAAATCATACCACTCCCCTGTTTAAAACCCGCCAGTGGCATCCCCTCATACTCAGGTAACCTTCAGACTCCTGATTGTTGCTCATCAGGCCTGGCACAGTCTCCTCCAGCTGAGTTTTCCCTTCCCCTCTATTCCCCTAGGCTCCCACCACACTGGCCTTTTTCCAGCCCCTGGAAGGCAACAAGCTCAGGACTTCACAAACACATGGAAAGCCCCTTCCCAGCTTCTCCCTGCTCAACTCTTCTCATTCCTCAGATCTGGAGGGATTTCTCTACCCTGAGCTCACCCCCAACTAATTGGGGCCCCCTGCCTCTCTCTCTGAGCAAACTTAACTTCTTCCTTAAAAAACTTAGAGCACGTCGTAATCATGTGTGTATTTGAATTGATTCATTTAATATTTGCATCCGCTTCCAGTCTGTAAGCTCCAGAGGAACCAGCAGTGTCTGCTCATAATAGATAATTAATGAATATCTGTTAAGTGGATAAATTAATGGGTTAGTGGTGCCATCTCCTTCCACCTGGACGCTGAAAGCAGATTATACCCGTTAAGACACCCCCGAAAAATTTATTCTTCTGGTTTTATTATCCCAGCCGCTTTAGCCTGCCATTCCTAATTTATAATCCTTTAAGAACCCCAGACTGCTGTAGTTCCCCTCTCAAATTGCCAATCCTTTTAGCTGAGGAGCCCAGCCTAGTATCTTGTGTTTTAAAAAATTTCGAGCCAGTACTGAGTGTGGTGGGAAGACAGCCCTGTGATTCTGACAGGGAGCCTCCTTCTCAAACTCTCCTACAAGGAATCCTAATCTCAACAGAACGCTGGAACTGGCAGCTAATTCAATTCTATTCATAATCGTGGCTCACCTTGCCTTGACGGTGCTCGTTCTGCATTTATAGGAGTTTTCTTTCTCCTTCCCTCCCTTCTTCTCTCTCTTCCTTTCTTCTGTCTCTGTCTGCTCTTCCCGCCTCTCCTCTCCTCTCTTTTTCTCTCTCATTCATTGCTCTTATTCATTCATTCATTCACCGATTCATTCAGCCTACTTTGTTTTCAATCCTGAATGCAGTATTTCCTTTCCTGTCTTGAGATGGGGACGAGAAGGAGACAGTAAATGTACTTAGAATGAGGATCCAAAATCCACTCCTCACAGTGGCTTTGAATCTCCCAACAACCAAAGTGAGTAAGTTCCTTGTGACCCTGTTCCGACCCTCTGCCTCATTGGAGAGTCAGCCTTATATTCGCAGTCTAGGCCCATCTGGAGAAACGAGGGCCTGTGAACTGGGCAACAAAGACCCGAGCCTCTGATGGGGTCCCTCAGCGGTGACATCAAAGTGGAGGATCAGCCCGATTAAATCGATGAAGTGCGAAGTGCTGTTCCTCACTCTGAGGCTCCATTTAGCACCTCGGCCCTGGGTTTCAGCCACGAGAAAATCTTCTGGAATCGATACTGCTATCATTTCACGAAATTACAGTATTGTGTACTGAAAATGAGCCATAAATCAACTTCAGGCTTCACTTGCTGGAAGAAACAGCTTTGCTGTGAGAATGCCAGCGTCCTGGAACTAGTTTCAGGAACTCAGAGGGTCCAGGCCTCTTCCCCCCTGGAAAGGCAGGTGCTCTGGAGTGAGGGTCCCGAGCACGTGGTGAGGCCTGGAGGCACGTCGGTGGTCTTTGGTGCTCTGGAAGAGCAGCACGACTGAAATCAAACAGAATTTCAGAATCTCCAAATCCAGTCAAGCAGAAACTGCTGCAGAAGAAAGTGGGAGATTCTGGCCTCCCACGTAATCCCAGCCCACTCACAGGCCCCAGTTTCATTCTTCCCAGCATGCCCTTCCTTGGTGAGCTGGAGACGTTTTGCCTGTGGATTTCAATTCCAGAAGCTGGCTGGGAGGCTAGTGGAAAGGAATTCTTTATTGGCTGGGAAAGTTCCAAGCTGTGGAACTCTTGAAGTCTTTGTTTCTTCTTTGTATTTACAAAGGGCCAGAGTTCTGGGCACTGCTGTCCTGGTAACACTTTGTAAATCACATTTACTTCAGGAAGTCTATGGAAATAGTGGGTGTGAAGGCTAGGGGTTATCAGAAGCCCAGTTCGAGCACCTTGAAATGAATCAGGTTGCCCAGCTTTGGAAGGCCCCAACACGGCATCCACTGGATGGGGCTTGGGCCACGACTTTGCTGCCCTACAAAATTGTAATTGCTATAGGGCACATACTACGCCCTCTACTTTTTGTGGTCTTCCCTGGTCCTAGCACAGTGCAGAATACCAAAATATAACTACTGAGATTGAGAACTAAATATATCCCATAGTCTTCTGATTGCCAAGACAAAAAGGGAAAGTAAATCTAGGTCATAGAATTCTAATTACCTAGGTATTTATCTGCCACTAAAACGAATTTATTTTGAAGGGTACTTATCTAAGTGATATAGGGAAGCATAATGAAAAATATCTTCAACATGGTTTCTATAAAAGATTAAGAAATATTTTTGATAAGTTATACCATTTACCTTCTGTGGGCCTATTTCTTCATCAGTAAGTAGGAACAGTAATAAGTACAATCTTATCATTAGGGTTGGAATATCATAGCATTGTGAATTTCAAAAAGTTAATGTAGAATACCCTTTTAAAATAGCAAAGTGGCATGTGAGCATCATATCACCTTGACATGAGGATCATCAACACCACTCCCCATGGTGTGCATGCAGGAAGCTCAGCTCCTGTCCAAAGCACTGGGATCCATTCCTCACCACCTCCTCCACCATATAAATACACAAAGGGCAGGGAAAGTCTCCGATTAAATACTCCAGAGAGTCTCTTGACTTCCCCCTAAGTTAAAGTACTTCCATTTCTGCTTTCTGTGGAAGCAAATATAATTATAAAGTGTCTCGTTTCTTGAGTTGTTTACCAGGCGACAAGCATGCTTTACCTGCATTTTCTCATTTAATCCCCTAATGCGACAGAGAAGGTGTTATTATCTCCCTGTATTTCATACGAGAAAACCGAGGCTTGGAAAGGTTAGGTAACGGGCTCAAAGTCCCACTGCTGGGAAGATTTGAACCCAGGTTGGTTTGACTCCAGAAACCATGTGCTGCTAACCACCAGGCTGTCCCTCCTCAAAGCGGGGGAAAAGTGAGAGACAGCACAGCAGAGGGAGTGGAAATGTACAGTCAGAAAGTTTGGGTTTGCTCCCAGACTGTTAGAAGCATGCCCTCTACCCAATTACTGAAATCCTCTGAGCCCTGGCATCCTCATCTGTCATTGGGCAAAATATAATTCCCATATACCCATCTTACTTTCATATGACACGGTACAGCTTGCAAACATTCTCTCAATTTAATCCCTACCCAACTCTGTGAAGCAGAAAGAATCATTACCCCCATTTTACAGATGGAGAAACCAGTCTCAAGCAGCATTGTTGTGGATTTCAAAAAGTTAATATAGGTGAAATCCTTTTAAAATGGTAATTTTATCTTGATGCAGACTTGCTCAGAATCACATGTGTAGTGGATGCTCCAGCTGGAATGGAGACCGAGCTCTTCGGTCCACATTCCATGCTCTTTCAGCTTGCCTTCTGTGCCTCATATTCTTGCCCACCATCTTGTGCCGCCCCACATTCTTGGATACATTTGCCTGTACCTCAGCTCAAAGGTCTCATTCCCAGTCTGCCTCCCACCAGGACTCATCTGCCTTGCAGGGATCCAGCTGACATTTCTAAGCACCTCCCATAAACTTCTCCCTTACTTACTTACTGCTGGGAACATTGGCTAATGTTTGAAGAAAGACAACTATGATCTCACCTTTGGGAAGGACTCCTCCAAGACAAGTCTCAAAGTAATAATGGGAGGGAATTTTCAAGACCTGAAGAAAGGCATGAATCCCCAAGATTAAAAATCACACTGAGTTAGAAGCAGGATAAAAACAAAAACCAAAAATCACAAAACACACCCTACCTAAACAGAGCGAAACTGCAGAATATAAAACAAAACAAACAAAAAACTATCAGAGACAAGACATTCTCCCAAACAACAGAAGTTAGATCTACATCTAGACTAGAGTTTACAGTTAGACTGCCCATCAGCAACAGTGGGATTGCTGGAGACAAAGTCAGCATGCACACACTAAGTCAAGATTGAAGAGTTCAGAAGTCTACTCACACCTGCTAATAAATCCCCAGGTTAGAGCATGCAAGAGACAACTTCTTGCTCCTCTCTCATTATCAAAGGGGCTGTCCTTTCACTAGTGGATATTTTAAGTTAGGCCTGTGAATGCTTCTTAAGTGATCATCAAAGAGCTTTTCTCAGATGGTGAAAAAGTAAAACGTCCAGTGTTGGTGAGGATGTGGGGAAATGGATCCTCTCATTACTGGTAGGAGTGTAAAGTGAAAAGCCTTCTAGAGGCATTTTGGTGCATGTCTCTTTTGGGATATTTGGGATCCATCCTACATAGATACTTACACATGAGCACAGAGCTGTCAGCTCATCACCACCTCCATTTCTGAGTCTTGGCTCGTAGGGTCCCTGGTCAGGGGATATTTGAGGAGATACGATCCAGTGGCTCTGGGGACCCACCATTAAGTCAGCCTCTCTGTGTGTCATGCTCTAACCTCATGCACCATCCAGAGCCTGGTGTTCTGCCTCACTCTTATGAGTCAACCTCCACCTTGTGCTTCCAGGAACTGAGGAGGTGGAAACAATTATTGAGCCCTTGAGTTGCCTCCCTGGGACCAGTTCTTGCTTTGTCATTCTGCCTTGCACCTAGTGTTGTGACTTTTCCCTGCTTCCCTCCCCCAGGATTGCAGTGTCCTGGGTGGCTCTCAGGTCTCTGAAATGGAAAGCTGCTGGCCTGGAACACCAGATTAGTGCTGCCTAAAAACTTCAAGGCCAGCTTGGAGTTTCTATGCACGTCCACTCTGGAATGTGGCCACACTGAGCCACTGGAAGTCCCTTGAACGCAGACATACTCTTTCTTCTGTCTATGACTTTGCACATTTGGTTCCTTCTACTCTCTATCCATCCTTCAGCATCCACTTGTATTTACCAGCCGCTGAAAGCCTTTCCTGATCTCTCAGGGCTGAGACAGGTCCCTGCTCAGTTCTTCCTCACTGCCCCAAATGTGCATCTGTCAGAGCTCCTGGCATTCTGTCAAGTTTTGCTTTGCTTGTTTTGTTCCTCCTCTAGAGAGTAAGTCCACCAGCACATGGTCACAACTGTGTTTGTTGAAGGGGTGAGTGAATACGCCACATCTGTGTGGGTTCTGCCCTCAGCACTTCTCCTTTTCTATACAAACTGAGACATACTTAAGGCAAGTGACAAGGATGGAAGTTTGGGGCATGTCAGAGCTTTGGATCCAGCTTCCTGTGACCTCTCCTCCTTGTCTCTGTGTCTCCCCATGTCTCTGTCTCCCTGGCTTGGAACAAGGTCTGAAGTGGAGTCGGAAATGAGACTTTGTCTCGGCCAGGCTCTAGGAAGTCTCTAATATTTTTTAGTCACGTCCTATTTCACTTGCTGTCTGTCTAGGCGACCAGTTCCTTCCACTTGGGGACCCAGATGATCACACAAGACAGAGAAAACTGGTGTGTTCAGCCCTGAAGAAATTTGTATGTGTCGTTTGCCCACAATCTCTGTCATTTCCTCCTCCTTCCTAAAGCTAGTGCTCCCGATTCTGTGTTTCTACCCCGTAAGAGAGTTCTCCAGACCTGACACATCTCCCCATTGCTGATCCACAGCGTGGTCCCTGTAAGAAGCCCCAGGGATGATTGGTGACCTGCTTCTCTTCCCTCCCTTTGGCTTCTCCAGCCATCCTGGAATGTGCCAGCAGAGTAGCATCACAAAAGTCACAAAAGAGTTAGGGATCTTCCAAGCATCTTCCACCCCTGAATGTAGCTTAGGGAAGCCTGCATATCTTCTGGCTTGGGCTGTATTTTTTACACTAGCAGGATAGACAAGTCTTGGGCAACTTTGAAAACTGAAATACTAAATATTATTTTGAAGATGGACAGTTACCAGCTTATTCCTCCTCACTCTTGCCCTCACTGCAGATCTCCCTGTCTTTGAGATGGATGGAGAGAAGAGGCAGGCATGAGTCATCTTCAGAGATCAGGGACCCAGAAGGTGGGGAGGAGAGTCTACTCCACTGATAGCTTGTTGCTGGGGCCACACCACAAGGCTGGCTTGACTCCTCCCCAGTACTGGGCTGCCCCACCTACACCCATGTTTGGGCATCCTCCTTGCCTCCTAAGTCTGGTTAGGAGCATCCCAGGGGATCAATAGGTGGAGTTGGGATGAAGAAGGGATGTTTTCCATCTTGGTGCTCTACCAGGATCCACGGGAATAATGACAAGAATTCCCTTCTAGTCTCTCTCAGTTCCTGGCTCTCTCAGGTTAGAGACAAGGAACTTAATCTTGCAGAGACTCATCTTCCTCATCCTTACAAAGGGGTTGTCCCAGGAGTGCCCATCTCAAAGGGCTTCTACGAGAAGCAAAAAAGATATTTATAGTAAAATTTTTTGTAAATCAGTGGATCTCAAAGTATGGTCTGTGGACCCCAGGGCTCTCTGAAACAAAGGGTCTCAGAGATCAAAATGATCTTTGTAATAACACTAAGACTTCGTTAGCCTGTTTCACTGGGTTGACATTTGCACTGATGGTGCAAAAGTAGTGGTAGGTAAAATCACTGAATCAAGGCAGTAGCACCAACCGTACTAGTGGTCATTGTGTTCTTCACCTCCTTGAACTTAAAGAGAAAAAATGCCAGTTGCAATCAAGAATATCTTTGACGAACCTGTGAAAAATATAAATTTTATTGAACTCCAAATCTCAAGTACACGTCTTTTTAACATTCTATGTGTTGAAATGAGAACTACACATAGAGCACTCACACTGCATATTAAAGTGCAATGTTCACCTCGAGGAAAAGTGATTGTGTGATTATGTGAGATGAACCAGCCACTTTTTTCATGGAACGCCATTTTTACTTAAATGAACAACTTATAGACAGGTATTTGGCAGACATTGTCTCAAAAACAATGAAGTGAGCCTATCACTTCAAGGAAAATAAATGACAGTACTTGTTGCCAATGATAACATTTGAGCTTTTATGCAAAAATTAGGATATTGGAAAATTTGCCTTTCTGAGCTTGACAGTGTCCCAATGCTTGAACACTTTTCTCATGAGATTGGATGGTATCGACAGATAGGTTTTTTTATATTACATAATGAAATTTTTCAACTTTTGGAAGATCTGCAATGAGTTTATTGAACCAATATTTTTCAAGTGACCAATGCATGATGCTACAAAATCAAGCCTGGGTAAAAGATTCACTCAAAATGGAAGATTTTAATGTAACAGTATGATTTTGCAACCATTTCTGGAGTTTTACTGTAGTATCAAAGAATAGACACAATTTTCCGAAAGGCTACTTTAAAACTCCTCTCTTTTCCAACTTCATATCTACTTCAAATAAAACAACATTTAGCAACAGATTGAATGCAGAAGCAGACATAAGAATCCAGCTGCCTTCTATTAAGCCAGACATTAAAGAGCTTTGCTAAAACATAAAATAATGCCACTCTTCTCACTACATTTTTCTTTGTTTTCAAAAATAGAGTCTTTTAATAAAAATATTACTTTATGTTAATGTGGAATGGTTTTAATATGTTATTTTTAAATAAACTAGTAAAACAAAATTTAAAAAATTTTTCAGTTTTAATTTCTAATATGGTCAACATCAGTAGATATAATCCATATAGAAATGCTCTTTGAGGGCCTTAAGAAACTTTAAGAGTGTAATGTTCTCGACACTAAAAGTTTGAGAACCCCTGCCATAGAGCACAGTATAAATTTCAGGGTTTTTTTTTTTATTGTTATTTCTCCTTCACTTCAGAAAATGGATTTCCAAAGGAGACTTCAGACTACAGCTCCTACTCCCAGGGAAAGAGTCCCCTTGCCTAGCTTTCATTTGCCAGAGCAACGCTGAGGAAATTTCTCTGAGATTTGAGGGTTCCAGTAAAGCCCCCCAAGTCTTTCCCAAAAGCTTTTGCTGATGCCAGGAAATATAGTCTTAAAGGTATATTCGTTAGATTTATTAAAAAATTGTCTCGGGGCTGGCCCCGTGGCATAGCAGTTAAGTTCCGGGGCTCAGCTTCAGTGCCCAGGGTTCGCAGGTTTGGATCCTGGGCGCAGACCGATGCACCACTTGTCAAGTCATGCTGTGGCAGCGTCCCATATAAAGTAGAGGAGGATGGGCATGGGGGTTAGCCCAGGGCCAATCTTCCTCAGCAAAAAGAGGAGGATTGGCGACAGATGTTAGCTCAGGGCTAATCTTCCTCAAAAAAAAAAAATTGTCTCAGCAGCATGAGTTCTGCTGGGGGCCATCCACAAGCAGAGGAACCATTCAGTTTTATAGCAAGTAAATTTTCACAGCCGCCATCATAGGCTCAGAATTTGCCTTCAAAAAACATGTGAATGTGAGTGTGGCCATTCCTATCCATGTCTTCATTCTATTTATGCAGGAGAAATTGCGCGGCCTGCTGCCTCTCCCCTGCCCCACTTTTCTGGGAACTTTCCCCACTTCCACATTTTCCCCCATGTTCATGGTTACTATGGTAGCTGCTACTTTCTACAACATGACCCTCCCCTTCTGGCCATAGTTGATTGGCCAATCAGAGCATGTCTGTGTGATTTTCAGACCCTATGGGATGCAGGGTCAAATCAGCCTCATTCCAGTCCTAAAGATAGAGCACATAAAACTCAACAGGCTTTATGGGCCATGTTTTCTGCCACGTGGACTGAGGAGCAAAGAAAGCCAGTTTGCACCAAAAGATGGGAATGAAGAAGATGTGCAGAGAGAAGCTGAGTCAAGAGATAGAAGGAGTAGTATTTGGCATCCTACCCCAGGTTGCAGTTTTTTCCTGGGGCCCAGCCACATCCCTGTGGATCATCCACTCCCACTCCACCATTCCCAAGCCGCAGCTTCTGTTGTTTGTTTGCTTAAGCAAAGCTGAGTTGCTCATCAGTACCAGAGACTACTCTCTTGGTAGCTCCAGCGTAGCACATACTCAGGAAATAAAGTAATTTGCTGTGCTAAATGGCCGACAGAAAACTGTGCATCTGATGGTGGCAGTGAGTCAATTGTCCTTGGGTTCAAGCACAACAAGCTGGTGTGTGTGAGCACGTGTGGGCTCAGGCGGGCGCTACCTGACTCTATGCAACAAAGCCTTGGTGGCTGGAAAACGCAATTGTCCTAGAACTTTCAAAGGAGTCACACGTTTCCCTGTTGCTTATGAAATTCAGGCTAATGAGTGGATAGATAAAGGCTTATTGTCCTTTCGGAGAAAGATTATTTTCAGACTGACTCTTTACCGAGGAATGCAGTTATTCTACTGCCATATAACTGGGTTCAGAGTTCTTAACCTGAGGGGTGAGAATAAAATTTAGAAATCTGTGGACATGTATGGGAAAAAAACTATGTCTTCATTTTCACTAATCATTAGCTAAAAATTAGCATTTCCTTCAATTATTCATGTATTTTGCAAATCAGAGTGGTATAAGCAAGATCTCACTATAAAAGTCACAGATATTTCGATATCACATTCATGTGTTGCACGTAACTAGATTCTGTTATCTAGATTCTATTAGCTCACACATATATTCCTTCATCAAAATTTTAATATTTTGGTAACTATATTTCTACTTAATTGGTGTGTTTTGTTTTATGCATTTAAAAACATTATTCTAACAATAGATTGATAGACTTCAGCCAGGGGCTTCATGGCACCAAAAAAACAAACAAACAAAACAACTAAACTAACACTGGTTTAATTCACCTTCTTAGAAGCAGGATAACACACAAGAAGCAGAAATTTGGTAAAAATACTACAAACACGCCTTCATTGCTACATAAGGCAGATTTTATTCATAATGTTGTTCTAGTGATATACTGCTGGATAATGAAACATCCTGAAGCTTAGTGTCTTAAAATAGCAACAATCATTTATTTTGCGCCTGAATCTTCATTTAGGCAGGGCTCAGAGACAATAGGTTCTCTCTGCTCCATGTGGCAGCAGCTGGGAAGCTTGACTGTGGCGGAAAGATCCACTTCCAAGATGACTCACTCACCTGGTGGGCAGGTTGGTGCTGGCTATTGATTGGGAGCCCAGCCAGGGCTATCAGCCAGAGGCCTCCACTTCTCTCCACATGGGTCTCTCCACTGGTCACTTGGGCTCCTGACTGCACAGTGTCTGGATCCCAAGAGATTATTTGAGATACTGAATGCTGCAGTTTCTAAAGACTTGAGCCTAGAAATTCAGGCAGTGTCCCTTCCATTATATTTTATCATCTGAGCAGTCGAAGGGCCCAGTCAGGTTCAAGAGAAGAGACTAGACCTCATCTCCTGCTGGGGAAAGTGTCAAAGAATTTGTAGCTAGCTTTTATCTACCACAAATGTGAACTATGATTTCCCTTGGAATTTTTTCTTTTATAACATAAGACTTTAACACTCCTTAAAACGAAATCTTTAAAATGGATAATTTAATAGTATTTGCAAATGAAACTTGATTGGTGGGATGAAGAGGGCTGACCTGGCGCCGTATTTGCTGCCTTCCCTTCCATTTCGCTACCTTGGCCTGGCCCCACTGAGCTTCTTCAGCTCCTAGAACCCAGTCCCCTCCAACGGCTCTGGAGGCGACTGTGCAGGGGCTCTGGCAACCTCAGGCCCCACCTGGCTGCCTGGAGGGGTGAGAGGTCAGCAAACTGCAGCCCATTCCCAGTGAGCTGTAGCATGCCACTTGGTGGCTCTGTGTGAATCAGAGCCACTCACATAAAAAAGGATTTATTATTATCAAAAACCGCACTGTTTAGCACAAAAGTTACAGAAGTTTGCATGCATACGCTGTTTATTTGAAGTTTAAAAACATGAAAAGTATTGCTATATATTGCTTAGGAATATATTCCTATGTAAGAAACGTATAAAGACCTGCATGGAATTGATCAATCAAATTTAGGATAGGGATATGGGAGGAAAATGTGATCAGGGAGAAGTAAATACAGTAAGTACTGTACAGTAAGTACAGTAAGTAAATACAGGCCTTCAATTGTATTTGCAATGTTTTATGTCAGATATTGAGTGATGGGTGAATGTACATTCATTGTATGATTCTCTGTGCTTTCTGGTCTAGTTGAAATACTTTGTAACGAATCAAGGCAAATATGAGTCTTCAGATTGGAAAAGCTCATCATGTACCAAACAGCATTAATAATAATGTATTGACACCTACACACAGCATAATGAAATGACAGAGCATCAAGCATAGAGAGAAAAATCTAAACACCATCAGAGGGTAATCGAGAAAAAAAGAGAGAAGAACAAATAATATTAGGCTTAAAAGGGATATAGCTTTAGATACAGAATCTTAAAAATTTTATGAGAGTGAATGACTATATTTTTCCAATAATTTTATAAACTAAAATATCAGCAATTAAAAAGTATAATAGAATCAGAAAAGAATGAAAATATTGCATAGACCAGTAATCAATTAAAAAAACAAAATTGGTAGTATAACCAGTTCCACACACAAGAAGCTTGGAAGCCACCACTCTGTCTTAACGATAAGTAAAAAGCTGAACAGACTGAAAAATCAACAACTCTTCTAGAAACCATAAGAGAGGTGAGGACACAGGGTGAACTACTGCCTTCAAGACTGGAAAGACAGACAGACAAATGCAGGGAGTCACAGCTTTGTGGATATTGACCAACTGATTCTAAAGTTTATATGGAGAGGCAAAATGCCCAGAATAGCCAACACAATATTGAAGGAGAAGAACAAAGTTGGAGGACTGACACTAACCAACTTCAAGACTTACTATAAAGCTACAGTAGTCAAGACAGTGTGGTACTGACAAAGAATACACAAATCGATCAATGGAACAGAATAGACAGCCCAGAAATAGACCCCATAAGTACAGGCAACTGATCTTTGACAAAGGATAAAAGTAATAAAATGGAGCAAAGATAATCTCTTCAACAAATGGTTCTGGAATAATTGGACATCCACATGCAAAAAAATTAATCTAGACACAGACCTTACACCCTTCACAAAAATTAACTCAAAATGGATCATAGATCTAAATGTAAAATACAAAACTATAAAACTACTAGAAGATAACATAGGAGAAAACCTAGATGACCTTGGGTATGGCAATGACTTTAGATACAACATCAAAGGCACAATTCATGAAAGAAACAATTGATAAGCTGGATTTCATTAAAATTAAAAATACTTGCTCTGTAAGAGACAACGTCAAGAGAATGAGAAGACAAGTCACAGTCAGGGAGAAAATATTTGTAAAAGACACATCTGATAAGGGACTGTTATCCAAAATATACAATTAACTCTTAACACACAACCGTAAGAAAACAAACAACCTGATTAAAAAATGGGCCAAAGACCTTAACAGATACCTTAACAAAGAAGGTATATAGATGGCAAACAAGCACGTGAAAAGTTGTCCTACATCACATGTCATCAGGGAAATGCACATTAAAGCAACAATAAAATGCCACTACACACCTATGAGAGCGTCTGAAGTCTGGAACACTGACCAAACACCAGATGCGAGTGAGGATGTGGAGCAGCAGGATCTCTCACACATTACTGATGGGAATGCAAAGTGGTACAGTCACTTTAGAAGACAATTTGGTGGTTTTCACAAAATTAAACATACTCTCACTATATAATCGAGCAATTGCATTTTTTGATATTTACCCAAAGGAGTTAAAAAATTTTTCTTATTTTTACTTTTTATTTATTTTTGAATTTTTAATTTTTATTGCTGTCTTAATAGTTTATAACATTGTGAGGTTTTAGTTGTACATTATTATTTGTCTGTCACCATATGGATGCATCCCTTCACCCCTTGTGCCCACTCCCCACCCCCCTTCCCCCTGGTAACCACTAACCAGTCCTCTCTGACCGTGTGTTAGTTTATATTCCGCATATGAGTGAGTTCATGCGGTGTTTGTCCTTCTCTCTCTGGCTTATTTCACTCGACATAATACCCTCTAGGTCCATCCATGTTGTTGCAAATGGGACAATTCTGTCTTTTCTTATGGCTGAGTAGTATTCCATTGTATATATATACCACATCTTCTTTATCCAATCATCAGTCAAGGGACACTTCAGTTGCTTCCACTTCTTGGCTATAGTGAATAAGGCTGCAATGAACATAGGGGTGCATAAGCCTCTTGGGATGGTAGATTTCGTGTCCTTTGGGTGGATGCCCTATAGCGGGATTGCTGGACCATAAGGTATTTCTATTTTTAATTTGTTGAGGAATCTCCGTACTAGGAGTTAAAATTTTATGTCCACACAAAAACCTGCACGTGGATAAAATTTATAGCAGCTTTATTTGTAATTGCCAAAACTTGAAAGCAGCTAAGATATGCTTCAGTAGGCGGGTGGATAAATACACTGGTACATCCAGACAATGGAATATTATTTGGTGCTAAAAAGAAATAAGCTATCAAGTCATGAAAAGACATGGAGGAAACTTAAATGCATATGATTGTGTGAAATAAGCCAATTTGAAAAGGCTACATACTATATGATTCCAATATATGACATTCTGGAAAAGACAAAACTATGGAGACAGTAAAAAGATACATGGTTTCCAGGGATTAAGGAAGGATGAATAGACAGAGTCCAGCAGATCTTTAGGGCAGTGAAAATACTCTGATACCATAATGGTGGGTACATGTGGTTATACAATTGTACAAAACCACAGAATGGTCAACACCAAAAGTGAACTCTAAGGTAAACTACGGAGTTTGGATAATAATGTCAATGTAAACTGATCAGTTGTAACAAATGTACCACTCTGGTGGGGGATGTTGATAATGGGGGAGGCTCTATATGTGTAGGGGCAGGGAGTATTTGGGAGTTTTTGGGAGTATTTGTACCTCCTGTCTATCTTGCTGTGTGCCTAAAACTGCTCTAAAAAAAAAGAGAGTCTCTAAAAAATTGGTCCTGGGGCCGGCCTGGTGGTGTAGTGGTTAAGTTCATGGCACTCTGCTTGGGTGGCGCAGGGTTCACAGGTTCGGATCCCAGGTGCAGACCGACACACTGCTTGTCAGCCATGCTGTGGTGGCGTCCCATATAAAGTACAGGAAGATGGGCACGGATGTTAGTCCAGGGCCAGACTTCCTCAGCAAAAAGAGGAGGATTGGCAATGGAAGTTAGCTCAGGGCCAATCTTCCTCACACACACAAAAAATAAAAAATAAAATTAAAAATTGGTCCTCTAAGATTCTTTGAAGGTTTGGAAAATGCATCTGGTATCTTTGGAGGTGGGGAGGTTTGGAGGTTATAAACAAAACTAATCCAAAGAGTACATTTATTTTAACTGCCTATTATAATCTTGGTATGAAAAGTAATGACAATATAAGGAAATAAAATTATATACCAAATTCACTTAGGAACATCAATATAAAAATCCTAAATAAAATATTAGCAAGTCCAGTCCTCTAGATATTGCAGTGTCACGAGGCACACTCTTCATTCACTGCCTGTAGGTTATCTCAGATCGTCAAGAGTCTCAAGTTAATATCTGTAGTCACGACTCTCCCCCGAGCTTTTGACTGGTAACTGATGTCTACATTGTCAGGCTTCCTAAGCATCTCAAGGTTACGCGTCTCAAACCAACTCTTGGTTATCCCTGCTCCCTCTTGCTCCCTCTGATTTATGCCTCTCCAGTCTTACTCACCTTGGTTAATGGCAACTCCATCCTCCTTTTGTTTAGGTCAAAGACATTGGAGTCATCTTTGACTCCTCTCTTCCTCTCACACCCTTCTGGTTTTCTAGAAGATATTGTGTAGAATTTGTGTTAATTTTCCTTTAAATGTTTGATAAAATTCTCAAGTAACATCATCTAGGCATGATGATTTCTTTTTGGGGAGCTTTTAAATAATGAATTCAAATTTTTAATGGTTTCCTTCACATTATCTATTTCATCTTTGTTGAGTGTGGTTTTCAAGGAATTGGTCCATTTATCCTAAGTTGTCAAATTTATGAGCGTAAGTTTGTAATATTCCCTTATTTTCCTTTTCATGCCTACAGGATCTGTAGTGACAACTCTTGTTTCTTTCCTCATGTTGGTGATTTGTGTTTTCTTTTTTTATTTTTGTCAGTCATGCTAGAAGTTTTTTCAGAGAATCGGCTATTTGTTCCATTGATTTTCTCTATTGTTTTATCTCATATATAGCATATATTTGTCTTACTTTTTAATCTCATTGGAAGACATTTATCTTGTCATAAGTAAATATATCCTATTTGCATAGTGTTTATATGACAAAGGAGTTTGGATACATCATTTCATATCATGCTCTCTGTTTTTATCATCCACTAAATTGTCTCTATTCTCTTTGTTTTTCTCCTGTGTGTGTGTGTGTGCATATCTATGTGTGCTTTCCTTCTAATGATTTGGGATGTTTGGATTTAATCTATTTAAAAATTTTTGCTAATGGTGCTATGAAAACTACCTTATAGTTTTATATAATAACTTAAACTCTTTTTTTTTAAGATTCGCCCTAACATCTGTTGCCAACCTTCCTCTTTTTTTTCCTTTTCTTTTTCCTCCCCAAATCCCCAGTGCATTGTTGTATATCCTAGTTGTAAGTCCTTCTAGATCTTCTATGTCAGCCACCACCACAGCATGGCAAATGACAGACGAGTGGTGTGGTTCCACGACTGGGAAATGAACCTGGGCCGCTGAAGTGGTGAGAGTGTTGAATTTTAACCACTAGGCCATTAGGGCTGGCCCAACTTAAACTAATTTTTAATATATCCGTTCTAGGTAATGGTTACTTATTTCCCAATGTGAAACATGAATAATTATCACACTTGTACTTCTGTCTTTCCTCTGTAGCATCCACAACTAGATTTGTGTTAATTATATTATTTTTAGTTGTTTATATAATTTCATAATATACAGACACACTTATTAGTTGGCTTGTTATGTGTAATGTGTCTATTGTCTGCCCCCTGTGAACTTTGGGGAAATTGAAGTGCTTACACTACTCTGCACCACTGAATCTTTCCCTCCATTTCTCAATTTTTGTTAGTAATATTATTTCATGTTGTCATGGTTTTTAACCTTTGCATTCTGTTCTGTAACCAGCATTTCCCTAGTTTAGCCTTAGTTCTGTATGTAAGTGGGTTCAATGCTCACTAGCAGTCCTTTTGCCTTGGCTTTTCCATTTGTCTCTTAAAAGATTGATTTTTTGAGGAAGGCCTATTCCCTAATTCTTGTATATTTGATCATGATTTTGTGTGGCATTTACTCTTGAATGACAGCTTTGCCAGAATAAATTTATTATTACACTTTCTTTCCTTAATGACTTTATGGACATTGATTCACTGTCTTCTAATATTGAATATTGTGTAGACAAGTCTAAAGCAAAGCTGATGCTCCCTTTACCCTATGACTCAGTGAATAAATTATATATAAAATCTTATGCATGTGTGTGTATGTGTGTATCCTATAAGCCCATTTGATTCTTTCTTTATCTTTGAAGTCTAGCAAATTTACTAGGATATGTCTTAGGGCTGATATCTCTTTACCATTTTCTCTTTAGACACAACATTAATAAGGTGAAATAAAATCAGCAAAATGAAATAGAATAGACTTTTGAAAGGATCCAAAGGAAATAAAAGATATGGAAGACAAAGAAGAACCAACACATGCATAATTAGTATCCTTAAAAAAAAGAGAGAAATTATGCAATATTACAAAATATTCACATTTATAGTAGAAGAAAACTTTCCTGAAATGAAGAAATATTTGAATCTGGAGATTAAAAAACTTCACTACATTCTCTTATCCCCATGTTTCACAATGGTAAATTCTTTTTTGTGTGTGTGTTTCTAATTTTACTTTTATTTTTGTAATTCTTTTATTTTTCTCTCCTAATTTTTTCCTAAGATCAGCCAGATCATTTTTCTTCTTCTTCTGTTACCATATCACCCCTTCTTTAAATGTTTATTTCTCCTCTTTGAGCTCTTTTTTCACTTAAGCTGTATACAGAGATTTTTGTTTCTTTGCATGGGGAAGTGTTGATCCATAAATTTTCCTTTGCTTTCTTGTATGTTTTCCGGCATTAATTATTTATCGTTATTTGTTTCCTTTTTGTTTGTCACGCTTGCGCCATTACTCTAATCTTGTAGTGCCGTTACATAGGTTCCATGCTATTTCTTTTCATGTTATTATTTACTTTTTCCCGGAGGCTAATGCTTTCTTGGTCAGCCCTTTGTTGTAGGAGTCAAGCAGTGTGTGGAGAAGGAATGAGGGGAATAAACTGGGTCAGAAGTCACTTGGGTTTGTGTGGATGGTTTCTAAATCCTTTTGCACCAACTCTCCACCCAGGGGGAATGAATTGCTTCAGGTGAACAGGAAGTCCTCCTGTTTCAGGATGAAGCTCAATACATTTCTTGCAATGATCAATAGTTCTTGTCTTCACCTAACTGACATCACCAAATGCAGGGCTGCTTTGTATCCCCTGCTCTATCCTACTGAAAGCCTGCTTTCAGCAGAGGTAGTATGTGGGGCAACCCGTGACCAATGAGTGCAGAAGCTGGTGGATAAATGCTGCCCTCTTCCATCCCACAGCCACACCAGTTCTAAAGCATTCTACATGGTTCTTCAGAAAGATCTAACAGAATCAGGCCCCGTTTGCCCACAATGACCAACTCCAGAACACACCCTGTATTATTTTTTCCTCCTGCCCCATTTCCCCCTCCCCAGGTCCCTACCTGTTTCCTGGAGGAACTTCCCAAACTAAACCATCTGATATAAACTCTTCCCTAGGCACCCATTTTTGAGACAGCAGCTCTTCTTAGTGTGGTTTGGAATTTCGGCTATTTTTTCTTTCATCAAAGATGTAGCTTTCTTTTCTGTCGTCATTCTCCTGAATATTTAAGTTTGGTTTCAGAGAGGAGAACAGGCATGCTGATGCTTCCATATTTTAATGATTATTGTTTTAAAAAGCTTTTCCAACTTGTATCTCATCTGAATTTTCCTATCTGTAAGGAACCAAATCAAATCCTGTGCTTTCCAGGTCCCTATGCCTTCGACCAGTCTGCAATGTCTTCTTCCTCTCTGGTGATGTCTTTATGAAGACCCTGAGCACATGAAAGCAACATTTATAAGCAGTTCAGGCCATTGCTAACTCACTGCACGTGGGAGCCATATATTCCCCTCTCTCTCACACACACATGAATACAGAGTGCGCACTAACGCACCAACAGATGAATGGAAATGCAGTAACCCATTTTCATTTATAGCCTCCCCCTGAGTCTCACCCACAGTCACAGCCATAGCTGTCCTCAGCTTTTTTTTTTTTACCGTTTTAAGCCAGGCTTTGACTTTTCAAAAAATTTTAATTATTTTTGCATAGGTGTTCCCATTGGGAGGCACAAAGGGCTTTCTACAATCCATGGCAGACTTGTCCCTGTCCTGCTCGGGCCTCTCTCTGGGAAGCAGCTTCTCTGCCCTGCAGCACCTTGGTGTGTTACCTGCCCTCACTATAGCAATGGTAAACCAACCTGCTGGCTGGATTCTAGCTCTTCCAAGGGTGGAAATCTTCTTGTAGACATCCACTGCCCTGGGGTGAAGGAGCCTTTACCCCAGTGAGGAGGAAATGGCTTAGTTTGGGACTTCCTAGGGTAGAGATAATAAGTGGCTCTTCACTTACCCAGTTTGGAAACCACTGCCCCCATGTATCTAGGGCATAACAGATCCTAGGACATAAAGAGACAACAGTCCAGGCCTTTCATTTTGTACTTTAATAAGTGGGGAAGACGGAGGCCTGTCTTTACGGGTGGTGGTTGCTCCTGTCACTTAGTGCAGAAGCTATTTGTGGGGGATGGGAGACACCCACCAAAATCCAGAAAACTCTTGGAAGAGACGGCTCTCCACTTACACCACATTGGCCATATGCCTACCCTTGCCTCTCCCACACATCCTGAGACAGGACAGATAACAAGCTGCAGCTAAGATCTTTCTGGAGCCCCATCAGGTCCTTCCTGCATGCATGTTAAGGCCTGTAACAACACCCAGAGTTTTTGCCCTGTGGGGGGATATATTCCTTCAGTCTCCAGCACAGCTGAGATTCTCTGGAGAGCCAGGAGTATGTATTTAGGTGTCCCTGCCTCTGCGGGGGTGAAATCCATGCCACACCATCCTGGGGGAAGGGGAGCATGGTGATTAGGGGTAGGACTCTTTGTGGGACCACCTGGGTTAGAATCCTGGCTCTACCGCTTACTTGCTGTTCAACAGGTACATTACTCATCTCTGTGCGTCAGTTTCCTCTTCAGAAAAGTGAGGACAATAATAATAACACTACCTCATATGGTTGTTATGAAGATTAAGTGAGATAATCTATGCCTAATGCACAGTGACTGGTATGTAGTAAGTGCTCGACAAATCCAGATTTTTTTGTTATTATCATCATGATTGTCTAAGCACAGAGTTATGATTTGTGTGTGTGTGTGTGTGTGTGTGTGTGTGTGATAGAGAAATGGACTGATTATTATGCAATGCAAGATGGGAGCCAAGGCAGCATTTCAAAATGCCTTGTTGAGGCAGGACAGAGGCCAGCGGGGACTTTTGTGGAGAAACAAGGCTCAAGATGTCAGGAAGTGTTGAAAGAGTGGAAAGCTGCACACTCAGACCCATTTGCAGCCCAAAGCTTCAGCACCACCCATCTGTTTGGATGATTTAGAGAGGAAATAAAGTCTTTGTTTTTACTGCTGCCTCCTCTTCCTGCTCTACACACCTGTCTTTGCAGTCCCACATGTGTGTGCACATCCTTGAGGAGTGGGTTTGGAGGTGGTGAATGGATGGTTAAACAGCCAGTCAAATCTCTGACAGAGACTACCCCCAAGGAGGTTAGGCAGAGAGGAGAGAACAACAATAATGGAGAAGGGGAGGGAGGCAAAGTGAACTTGGATTTTGGTTTTGAGACCAATATAAACCGGAAACTCATGAGTCTCACCCATGCCCATATTTCTCCTGCCCAAGGAGGAGTGGGTTGAGGGATTGGTCTCTGCTTGTTGCGGGGATGTCTCCTCAGCATCTAAGATGGCAAAGGGGTGGACACGTGCATAATTTCAAGCAAGGAACTTTTTCTGGGGACGGCAGGGGAGGAGGTAGAGAGAGGAGATGTGCCATCGTGGAGGAAGTGGAGTCTGTGGAACTGCCATTTGAGTCTGAAGTATCTGATGTCAGTCTCCACCTTGATTGCCTCTACTTCCCCTTACCCGGGGCATCTGTCCCTGCCACTGTCCTCTCTGTAAGGTGCCACCCTGCTGGGTTTCTGGGCACAGGTCTTGTCCTCACCACAGATGCTGGTACTGGGTGTCCTAGATAGGTTTCCACAGAAGTGTGGCTGCCCCCTCCTGGCTAGTGCCCAACACTGATGCCCAAGGACCCTTCCCTGGATTACTCTCCACCCCTACAACTTCTCCCGATGGATTCCCACCCATTCACTGGGTCTCAGACAAATGACACTTCCTCATCAAAGCCTCCCTGATCCCTGGGCCAGCTCATGTTCCTATGGTATAATCTCTCCTGGCACCCTGCATTCTTCTTCAGGCAAATGGGGCCTGCTTCTTCCTGGGTCCCCTAACTCTCTCCTGTCATTGCTCAGCCTATCCCAAGCCAGGGTGGGAACACTCCTTTGTGCACCAGAGCACAGTGCATGTCCTTCCATTCCAGTTAATTATTACACTGGATTATAATGGACTGTCCATGTTCCCCAATAATCTGTGAGCTCCTTGAAAGCAAAACTGCATCAGTCAGCTATTGCTGCAATAATGCTGCATAACAAACCATTCCCAAAGTTCAGTGCTTAAAACAGACTTTTTAAAAATTTTTATCTTTTGCTTTTAGTTTTGCAGGTCAGCTGGGCTTGGCTCCAACCTGCAGGTTGAATCCAGGTCTCTCCATGTGCCTTGCATCCTCTTTAGATCAGTGGCTAGCTGGAGCTTGCTCTTCTTGTAGTGAATGGTAGAAGAGCAAGAGAAGCCCACCCATGAAGGCACTCTTAAAGCTTCTGCTCACATCACACCCAGTCACATTCTGTTGGCCAAAGCAAGTCACATGGCCATGCCCAAAGTCAGTGAGCTGAGGAAGTATCTTGCACCCAAGGTAGAGGGAGAGAAGAGTGAGTATAAGCTGAACAGTTTTCTAAATCCTCCAAGGGGCCATAGAGTACGTGTCATTAAAACCCCAATATTTAGCATGGGAGACAGCTCTGGTTGTCTAGTGGTTACAATTCGGCCCTCTCACTGCTACAGCTCTGGTTCATTTTCCGTTTAAGGAACCACACCACCCATCTGTCAGTTGTCATACTGTGGTGGTTGCATGTTGCTGTGATGCTGAAAGCTATGCCACTGGTATTTCAAACACCAGCAGGGTCATCCATGGTGGACAGGTTTCAGCAGAGCTTCCAGACAAAAACAGACTAGCAAGAGGGACCCGGCCACTCACTTCCGAAAAACTTGGCCATGAAAACTCTATGAATAGCAGCGGAGCATTGTCTGACATAGCCCCGGAAGGGGAGAGGAGGTCACAAAAAAAAAGAGCAGACAGGGTTCCGCTCTGCTGTACACAGAGTTGCTAGGAGTCAGAATCAACTTGTTGGCACTAACAACACAAATTTAGCATGGGACCTGCCACATGAGGGGCACTCAGTAAACGTTGAATGAGTGACTAGAGATGCACAGAGGGTTGTATTCTCTTTACTGGGTGTAATAGGATGTGATGGCTCACTGACTCCTCCCATAGAGAGATGGTATCACATAGAAACAAGACCTCAGTCTAGAGAGTAAATTTCCACTCTTCCTCTTATTGACTGTGGCCATGGCAAGTCACTTAACCTATTTAAGCCTCAATTTTTCTCCTATAAAATGGGAATAATGATATCTGCTTCATCAGGTTATTGCAAAAATGAGATGAGACTATCTATGCAAAACAGCACTTTGCCTGGAGTTTCATAAACACTTGTAACTATTATTATTACCATTATTATTATTACTGCTACCATCTTGTATTCTGCCAGTCAGGGAGAAAATAAACTGAATTGCTGTCAAACAGAAGAGGATCTGCCGATCTGGGCATTAATACTTCCAACCTGACTCAGATTTGACAAGAGTAGCTCTAAGTGGCTCCCTTAATGACCTAGATGTAGGAATTGTGGGAACGGAAGAAAGTGCACAAGAATGGGTAATATGCAAGAACGTAAATTCTCTCTCCCACCCCCGGGTATGGAGGAATGGGGCAGGCAAGGAAGAGGTTATTGAAGGATGTCATGGCACTCCCTCTGTTCAACACCTCATGCTGACCTGCAGGGAGCAACAGAATGGGCCTCTGAGGGCACCTCAGCTAGAGGCCAGCTCCGGAGTGGACATGGGGATAAGGTGGTCTTCCTGATCATGTTCCTAGTGCTTCAGGTGGGTGGGCAGGGTGACATTTCTGAGTCCCTGCATGGGTCTCACCCAAATGGTGGGGGATCTCTGTACCTGGAGCAAATCCTGCTGGAAAGGTATAATCCAGGGAGGATGGGCACCAAGGACCAAGGAGGAGCTCCCTGTCAGGCATGGGAGAGTTAGGGGGGTCCTGGCAGGCAGATGCACAGGGCTGTCCGGCGGCGGCTGCTGTATCTCTGGAAGACTGTGCCCCTCAACCAAGTTGGTGTGGCAGGTGTGGAGAGAGGGTTAAGCCAGATGCACTGGGGTAGAAGAAGGGCAGGGGGCCCATGGAGATGGGCAGGTGACTTCCTTCTGCCACATCCATGGTGCCAGGGGAAGCAGGACAATGCAGGCAATGAACACGATCCCTTGTCTGCCTCTTACCAGCTATGTGACAAGAGCAAATTGTTTCCTTTCCCTGGGTCCAGTACCCTAATCTGTTAGCTGGAGGGGTTGGATCCCATTCTTCCACTCCACAAATATTCATTTAGCACCCATGACGAGCCAGGTGCTATTCTAAGGCCTGGAGATATGCCTATGAAGAGGATAAAGGTTATCAATAAAGATTAGATATGGCCCTATATAACAGAAAGCCTAAAGAATAGCAGCTTAAATAAGATAGGGGATTTATTTATTTACGTCACATAAAGCAAATTCAGAGACCCCCAGATCAGAGTTAGTATGGTGGCTTCATTTTCACCAGGGTCAGAGGTTTCTTCTATTTCTCTGGTATGCTATTCTTATGCCATTCCATTATCAAGATTACCTCATGGTCCCAAGATGGTTAGTGCAACTCCAGTCATTGCATCACATATCAGGCAGGAAGAAAGAAGAAGGGAAAAAGACAAAAGAGCCCTTCTAGCTAAGAGCTTTCCAGGAAGTCCACAGAATTATTTCCTACATCTAATTGGCCACTTCTGTCAGCAAGGCAGACTGGGAAATGTGGCTTTGTAAGCTAGATATATTGCCATACCCATCACTATAGGGTTCTGCTTACAAGGATGACAGGGAGAAATACGGCCCAGAAATCTTCATCACAACAGATAAATTCCCTGTTCTCAGTTCACGTTCCAGCAGGGAAAGTGAGGTAACCAACAAGAAAACAAACAAAAGGTAATTTCAGATGTCAATAAGCTCTGTCAAGAAAACAGAATACAGTGATGAAGTATAGAGGTGGTAGGAGGGTGGTGGGAACCCAATGTAGATTGGGAGGACAGAAAATATTCTTGAGAAGAACAAGTTCTAAAAACCCTTCTAATTCTGACATTCTGTGATTTGAGGTATCCAAGCAATCTTCTCCCACCCCCCACCCATATGTCCTCCTTCCACAAATCTTTATTCCTCTTATTATTTTCAACCCTATCAGATTGGCACAAAGGATGTATCAGAGTCTTCCAGCTGCAAAAGAGAGGAAACCTAATTCAAATGGCTTAGGCTTTAAGGAAATATAGCATCTTACAGAGCTGGAAGTCCAGAGACGAGGGTAGGCTCGAAGGTTAGTTTATTCAGCAGCTCTGTGACGTCATCAAGGACTTTCTGTCTCTTGGCTCTGCCATCCTCAAGGGTTGGCTCCATCATCTGGCTGATAGGAAGATGGCTGCACATTCTAACCGTCATTCGATAATGACAATATCTAGATGCAGAAGAAAGACAATCTCTCTCTCTCTGACTGTTCATCTCGCTTCAAGCTCACTGATTCTTTCTTCTGCCGTCTCAAATCTGTTATTGAGCCCTTCTAGGGAATTTTTCATTTCTAATTTCCCTTGTGGTTTCTTCTTTGACCAATGGGTAATTCAGAAGTGTGTTGTTTAATTTCCACATATCTGGGGATTTCCCAGATAACTTTCCATCATTAATCTCTAGTTTATTCAAACTGGTCAGAAAATATAATCTGTATTAATTAAATCCTTTTACATTTATTGAGACTTGTTTTGTGGTCCAGAATATGGTTTATCTTGGAAATGTTCTATGCACACTTGAAAAGAGTATTCCGCTGTTGTTGCGTGGTGTATGCTACCAGTGTCATTGGTAGTTTCTTTCAAGTCTTTCCTGGTCCCACGATTCTCTGAAGACTGAGAGGCGTGTGGAAGACTCCCCTCATAACTGTGGATCTGACAATTTCTCCTTTCAGTTCTTGATTTATATATTTTGAAGCTCTATTTTTGGGTGGATCTATATTTAAGGCTTTTATTTTGTTGATGATTTGATCCCCTTATAATGATGAAATCTCCCTATTTATCCCCAGTAATAATGACTAAGTACTGAATCCTCCTGTGTCTGATATTAATTTTGCTTCTCTAGCTTTCTTAAGATCATTAGCCTCTGCACAGTGTGACATTTTCCATCCTTTCACTTTTAACCTATTAGTGTATGTATTTTTAAAGTGTTTCATGTAGATAGCACATAGTTGGGCCTTGCTTTTAAAATTCCAGTTTAATAGTTTCTACCGTTTCATTGGAGTGCTCAGACAATTTACAATTTTACAATTAGGCAATAATTACAATTTTCAGTGCAATTACCCACATAGTTGGATTTAAGCTACCAACTTGTTTTGTCCCATTGGTTCCTTCTTCCATTTTTTTCTCTTTTTCTGCCTTCTTTTGGACCATTTTCTTAGTGTCTATTACACTGTCACTTTGGCTTATAAGTTATACCTATTTGTTTTTGTTTTTTGCATTTTGTGGTTGTTCGAGTTCACAAAATATACCTTTAACTTACTCCAGTGTATCTTCAAATAACACTACATCACGTCACGTGTAGTGTAAAACCTGACCACAGGTTCCCTCCACTTTCCCTGACTATCCTTTGTGATATTATTGTCATATATCTTGCTTCCATACATGCTGTAAAACACATAATACATTATTAGCAATTTTACTTTATACAGTCGATAAAAATAACAAGAAACTACCTTTTAAATTTACCCACATATTTTCCATTTCTAGCACTCTTGCTTCCTTTGGGTAGAACCAAATTTCCATCTCAAAAAATTTATCTCTGTCTACTTTTAACATAATTTTGTAATGCAAGTTTGCTGGTGACAAATTATCTTCTTTTTTTTTTGTCTGAAAAAGTCTGTTTTGCATTCATTTTTCAAAGACTTTAGGGGAGTATAAAATTCCAGGTTGATGGGTTTTTTCCTTTCAGCACGTTAATGATGTCACTCTACTGTTCTGGGTTTGCATGGCCCTGAACAGAAGTCTGTGAGATTCACAGCCCTGTCCCTCTCTACATAAGGCATATTTTCTCTCTTGTTGCTTTCAAGATTTTCTTTTAATTGTGGATTTTCAGAAATTTGAATATAATGTGTCTTGGTGTGGTTTTCTTTGTGTTTATCCTGCTTGGCATTTATTCAACTTCTTGGATGTATAGATTTATAATACTCACCAAATTTGGAAAACTTTGGCTATTTCTTCAAATATTTTTTCTGTCTGTCCCATCTCCTTCTGGGACTCCCACATACATGTTAGATTGCTTGATATTGTCACACAAGCCACTGTTCTATAATTTTTTAAAGTTTTTTTTTTTCCTCTGTATTTCATCTTGGATAGTTTCTACTACTATCTCTTCAAGATCAGTGAATATTTTTCTTCAATGTCTAATCAGCTACTAGTCCTTTCTGATTAATTTTTCATTTCAGATATTTTATTTTTCATCTCTATAAGGTTTATATGACTATTTTTTATATCTTCTATCTCCATCCTTATTGTGTCTCTGCCTTCCTTTGAATCCTTGAAAACATTTATAACAGTTGTTTTAAAGATCTTATCTGGGGGGCCAGCCTGGTGGCGTAGCGGTTAAGTTCACACGCTCCACTTTGGTGGCCCGAGGTTCACCGGTTCAGATCCTGGGCGCGGACCGAAGCACCGCTCGTCAAGCCATGCTGAGGTGGTGTCCCACATAGAGCAACCAGAAGGATGCACAACTATGACATACAACTATATATTGGGGCCTTGGGGAGAAAAAAAAGCAAAAAAGGAGGAAGATTGGCAAGAGATGTTAGCTCAGGGCCAATCTTCCTCAAAAAAAAAAGTACATGCTGACTTAAAAAAAAACAACTCCACGAAAAAGTAAATAAATAAAGATCTTATCTGTTAATTCCACCATCTCCATCTCCCCATGCTTGTCTCTACTGTCTGAACTTTTCCCAGGCTTTGAGTCGCAGTGTCCTGTTTCTTTCTATATCTAGCCTGTTTTGACTGGATGCTGTACATTGCAAACTTTACATTGGTGAGTGCTGGATTTTGCTGTGCACTTTTAAAGAGTGTTGGTCCTTTTCACGGCAGGCAGTTCGGTTACTTGCAGAACAACTTGATCCTTCTGAGGGTTGTTTTAAGCTTTGTAATTTTTTTAGGGTGGATCATGGATAGGTTTAATTCTAAGATTAGTTTAGCTCCACTACCAAGATGTGACTCACCTGGGGTCTCCAATGAAGCCCTGAGAGTCTGAGAAGACTCTATTTCAGCTGATCAGAATTGGGTCACCTCTCAGCCCTGTGTGAGCTCTGTGAACTGTTCTGCTTACAACTCGCTAGTTTTTCTTTTCTCAGCTTCATGGACCTTCACTCTGTGCTAGTGTGATTAGTAATCACCACGGGCTTAGGGGATCCCTGTGTAATTTTCTGGAGCTAATTATTTAAGCAGCTTCTCCCCCTCCAGTACTATGCCCCCAAAATTCCAGCCCCTTCAGCTTTTCTGAATGACAAACCTGTCTCTTCAACTCAGAAACAGCTGTGCTCTCCTTGGGACCCCCCCCCGTTTCCTGCAGGAAGCACCTCCAGACGGAAAGCCAGGGTAACGATAGGCTCATCTTCTTCAACCTTTTTCTCAGAGATCAGTGTTGCCCAATGTCTGAAAACTGTTGTCTTGCATATTTTATTCAATTTTCTAGTTCTTAACAGTGAAAAGAGAAGTCTGGTCCCAGTTACTCCATCATGGCTAGAAAGAGAACTTCCTAATATCTTTTCAACACCCACATCAGCTGACATAATTCTGGTCACATAATTCTGGTTAAAATTTTTGAAGAAGAAACTAAAAAATATTGACTTACTGAATTACTACTCATAAAAATTGCTTGCATTTGTGTTTTCATGACATTGTGCTAGGCACCATGGAAGTCTACAGTTTATGGAATAATCTATCCCTAAGAATTCCATCTCATTAAAATTTAAGATAGATTTAAATGTACTCACAAGAAGCACAAGATAAGATTAACTGTGCATACAAGTGTGGTTTTAAATGCATTTAAAACAAGTCACACTTTCACAGGCATTTAAATAAGTCTGAAAGGGTCCCGTAAGAAGTGAGAGAAGGGGATGTAAGCAAGCCATGCTGGTGGCAGAGGTGACAATGGAGCCAAGAATTGTTGGCTCATTTCCATAGATAGTCACCTAGGGGATTTGGAAAAAACTGATCCAGAAATATCAACCTACTGTATGAAATATTTCTTCACAGACCTCTTCAGGGCATAGCTTGATCTGTTCTCAGGAAACTATCATGAATACAGCATTAGCCCGTTCACAAAGGAAATTTGTTTACATATTCTTGGAACATTTGAAAAATTTTTAGTTTTTGCTCTGTCTGAAAGTAAACAGACACTATATGAGTTTTAAAAACATTTTCAAAACCTCTTTTCTATTGAAGGCAATCAGCTGTGAATTTTTCCTTCCCTGAAACTCCAAAAAAACTCCTTCCGATCACCTGGCCCAACCAAATCTCCACCCTCAACTCTCCCCAGTCTTCCTCTCACTCCTATGGACAGCCAGCCTCAGGGCTTTTGCACATGCCTGGAAAGCTCTTTCTCTTTTGACCAACCCCCTTGCTTGGATAGCTCCTTTTAATCTTTTATGTTTCAACTTAACTATCTCAAAGAGGCCTCCCATGATCATCCAATTTAATAACACTATCCCTTTAATTCTCCCCCATAAGACTGTTCTTTTCCTTCAGAGAATGAATGCTGGTTCTTCCTGGCCTGTTTGCCCTCAGATGAATCCCCCTACCCTTCCCCTGGCCCATTCTATACCTCTGGGGGACTGACTCCTGTGGACTGCATTTCCCAGACTGCCTTGCTTTCTGACTTCTGCAGAGGCTCAGCCTTTGGGAGGGACTAATGGATGTCAGAGAAGCAGGAGGAGGGGCAAAGTAGGGTTTTCTCCCTTTTCTTTTGGCTTTGATTTTTCCCTGCACAAAGGCTGAAGTTCCCATGTGTCTTCCATTCATACTAGACAGCCACTCATTCCATGATCCCAGTCCTCCTTGGGCAGCTCCTATCTTAGTTCTAGTTCCCCTTTCCCAGATGGCCCCAGGTTCTGGACTCTGATAACACGACCTCCTCTTTGTCCCTTTGTTGAGTGGCTTCCTGCTGCTGATAATCGCCAGGTCCCTTCACTGTCCCAGACTTCTCAGCATTTCCATCACTCACATAAGTGACAAACCCCCTGCATTCAATTCTCTCTGCTCCATATACTTAGAATGGTTTCTCTCTTCCTGGTTGGACCCTGGCTGATACAGCATGTATCTCAAATTGTACATAAAAATTTATCAACTGCTGAATACCTCTCCCTCCCGCTCCCACACACTCATGAAAAAAGAACAATGTCTTCTTCACTACAGAATCTCTAACACCCAGCATGGTGCTTGGCTTTTGGTAGCTGCCCAATTAATATTTGTTGAAGAAATGCTTGAAAGGGAAGGTGGCAATAATGAGATCAAATTTATCACCCGTCCAGGTGTGTTTTCATATCTCAGCTCAAGTTCTATGGCTTGTTGAGAGCAGACCATAGTGAGCTGTCCTTCATGGTTACGAAAAGAAAAAGTTTTACACAGAATGCTCAGCCCTGCTAGTATTATTGTTTTCTCTTTTTTCTTTTTTTTTTTTCAAATTCCACTTTAGTGGAGAGAAAACTTTCTCATTTCCCATTTCAGCTCACTGAATTATTCATCACAAATGTTGCGCTGGTGTTTCCTCCTCTGTCAGAGTTCTGCCGCTCCAGAGACACCCTGCCCTGGAGTTGCAATCAGAGCAATTAGCAGCCCCTTACGGGACCCTGCCTGCCCATGCCTTCGGGTTCCAGGCCTGGGCAGTGTGGATGGAGAGCCAGTCCTGCCTGGAGTCGGATTCTTCTGCAGGCGTGATCTTGTAACTGCATTGAACCCTTGCAGGCTCCACCTGCTCCTCTGCTGGGACCAGCTGATCAAGTAACCATCCAGCTAAGAGCTCAGGAGTTCTGCTAACACCACTCTTTGTCTGACAAACTGACTTTTGTGCCTCAGTTTCCTTGGCTCTAGAGTGGGAAGGACGGCCCTGGCCTGCCTGCCTCGCAGCGTTGTTGTGGCTGTCTGGGGCCCATTTTGGCCCTAAGCAATGTCCACCGCCAGAATTCCAGTGGGTTCTGCCAACTGGGAGAAGGTTCCTCCAGAATCAATTTGCCGGGAAGGATGAGCTCTCTCCGGAAGGTGTTCATATTTTGTTACAAGTTTATCTCTGTTACATGACCTCGTCCCTGGAAGGGAGGATGAATTCTACATTCCCCCTGGTGTCCTCATCTGCTCTGTCCTCAAACCCACCCTCGTGGATCCGTGTCTGTGTCCTGCTCCGAGCAGTGAAAGATGAGTCACACAACAGCTCTTTGCACAAAATAGGAAGGAGCATGCTTCCCGCCACCATAGATCTCTGTGGGCTTTGTCACCTCGGGAATCCCGTGTGGTGGTCTCAGAAAGATGACCCCTGGAGTGCTAGCATGCAGCTATGGCTCTGTGATGCTGGCCCCCACATTTCTCCTTTGCCACAAACCTGCAAACCACATTTCTCCTGCAAACCACGTTTCTCCTTTGCCAGCGTCCCTGATAGGATCTGCCACCAGGGGGCGCGCAAGAGACTGGAAGGCTGGAGGAGGAAGCTAGTCATCCCGGTCCGCTTTCTGCTCCTGTGAGCGGCAGCTTACAAGGCTTCTTCTTCCCACGGCAGCAGCTCCTTCCCAAAGCAGCTGCTGAATCCATGTTGCAGTTTTTCCATTTTCCATTCTGCAGAACTAGCTTCGTCACCCCTTCCCTGGCCAGAGACACTGCACAAGCCGTCTGACATCCCCTTCTCAGAGTCTGGGTCTCTGCCCCAGGGGCATCCTCTGAGCTCAGAGACACAGCACCCGCCGGCTGCCTCCTCCACCTCACCCCTAGATATCCGGGTCCCAGCTTTGTCAGGTCCCCCTCCAAGCTTCCAAGTGTTTCAATTATTCTAATCTCTTCCTTTAGTGCTCCCAGCTCCAGGGGAGGTGGCTGCTTCCTGCAGTTGCTACCTCTGTGATACCTTCCAGTTCTCTTTACCTTCTCAATGTCAGTTCACAATTCTTCCATACAATGTTATATGTCAATTATACCTTAATAAAACTGGGAAAAAATAGTGATTCCCATTAAATCATTAAAAAATTCTTCATATTAAATTCTCTCTGTTCAAATACCTGGTAGTTTCTGTCTCCTCATGGGACCTTAACTAATTCAGAAATGGGAGCCAGGAGTGGAGGCAGGGATGGCAGAGGGTGGGAGACAATGGAGGCCAGCAGAGTCTGTGGTGCACAGAGGATGCGGGTTGCGGTGGGAGAGTAATTGCAAACTGTCAGTCAGCTGTGTGTGAGCTGCGACTGAAATGCCTTCCGGGGAGGCACCTGCATGCGTGGACTCTTCTGGGAGTCTGGGTCTTCAAAGCAGAGCACCAGCCGGAGAGTCGTGTGCTCAGAGGGCCGCGAGTGAAGGAGCGAATGAATGGGTCCTCTGCTGGCTGTCCGTGGAGAGAGGAAGAGACATTTTTTCTAAGGGGGCCCTGGCTGGACCCGTCTCCCCCGTGACCCTCAGAATATCATGTCTGCTTCCAGACCCGGGGTTTGGCAGGACAGATGGTCCGGGCAATCCACTGTGGACCAACCCCAAGCCCATGCTTCCCTCAATGTCAACCTTAGGTGCTGCTGCATCCATGGGGCTTCTGTTACAACCCCCACCTCACAATCATCTCCTCTCTCTTCGCACTTATAGCCGTGATGGTCAGTACCACTCACTGGGCCAAGGGAAGAGGTCCTGGGGGAATAGACATTGTTTCCCAGCCTCCATGAGGGCTCAGTGGGAAAAAAAAGACAACTTAGAATGGTAATCGATCTACTACCTATCTGTCTCTCTATATCATCTAAAGTAATGGTACCTAGTAGGTATTTGATAAGTAGTTATTGAGTGAATGGACAGATGGATGGATGGGTGGGTGGGAAGATGGGTGCATGAGTGGATGAGCAGGTCGGTGGATGGACAGACAGACATCTCCTGTAAGACTGTGAGACAGGCAGTCTGGGGAAGGGCCATCTATCACTGATTCCTCCTCGTGTTCTTGATGTCTGACACGCAGTAGTCACTTATCCTTGAGTGAGTTCATGACTGAAATAGGACAAGGAGGAAAGGCATAGAGGAAGAAAAAGCTACAACATATGAATGATCAGGAGACATGAAACCTAAACCAATGTGCCCTCTCCACCTCCCAGTACCTGCACCTGATGTCTGCATTCAGCGCCAGAGGCGATTTCCTCGGTTCAGCACCACATGCTCTGCAGTCCTCTATGGCCTAGCTTCACTGGGAGCTGTGACACCTGAGCAGCTCCTGGACCAAGAAGCACATGGTACAGAGCTTTTTCCCCTAATGGGAGGAAACTTGATCCAGGCAAGTCCTGGGGCTCCCAAAGGTCAGAAAACAGAGACAAGCCCTGGAGGGGGACATGAGGTTAATGAGGAAGACGGTCCACTCTGGGCCACCTTGGCTGGCCAGGGCCCTTCCAGGTGGGACAGATCTCCTTAATCTCCCAGCACCACTCTGTGTGAAAACCACCTGTGCAAACGGGTCTTGAAATGACATGACAGAGCTCTGCAGTACTGGTGGCTCTGCTCGTCGCCACTCCAGTCAGACTCCCGGGGAAACCCACCCGGAGGCCAAGGTTAGTGTGCGGGACTACTGTTAGGGCTGCCCTCAGGATCAACACCGGTGGAGGGAGGGGAAGGAGGCAGGGCAGAGGGAGGAGGTTTCAGCTGACTCCGACTCCGTGGGGCTCTGGAGTTGGGGTGGCCCTGGGGAATGTTCACAGTCGGGGGTTGGGGTGGGGGGGAGTTGTATGCCTCTGTGTTGCTCAGTCATTGGACAGGACTGCCCCCAAGGAGCGGAATGATCTTGGATGGGGCACTTTTCTTCACTGGAGGTATCTCCAGGAGGGCTGGCATCTGAGGGCATCTTCAGACAGCACTTCTAGCTACTCTGGGAATAAGTCAAGTCATCATATCTGAAGGGGAATTTGAGGAGCATCTTGGAGAAACGCTCATTACGTTTCCTGAGGAATGCAGAGCGTGCTCCCTGCCATGCCCGCCCCAGGCCGGTAGGGGAAGCCTCCTTCCTTTCCTCTCCCACTCCCTCGTCCTCCACGGTCTCCCAGCCAATCTCCTTCCCCGCCCACCCTGCCTGTCGCCTCCCCAGCGCCCCAAGCCCCGAATTGCATTAGCAGCTGGCTGCTGCTGTCAGAATCTCCGGGAAGATAATCTATCCGGAATAGTGCGTGTGAATTACTAAATCAATACACACTGCTAACCTCTCTGTTCCCTGCCTCTCTGCAGAGATCACCTCAGCCCCACAGCCTCTTGCTTTAATATGAGGGAAATAGAATATGCTTAGTGGGCACAGCTCACGGGCTGGGAAGGGAGGGGGCAGCCATACTCACCAGGACCCCGCGATTAGAAGCACCCCTCCTCCATCTTTGTTTTCCAAGTTTTAGCATTGACAGAGGTAGTAAGAATGCACGGGTCCTGCCATGTGCTCAGACTCACCTTCAAAACCTCAGGCCAACATAGAGGTCACCTTCAAAGGCCTGCCCCAGAATCCATCCATGTGATGTCTTTCCCTCACCAAGTCAGGGAAAAGGTACAAACTTTCATTTGTTTAAGGCAGAAAGTTTTGTCTGCTCATCCAAAGCCATTTTAAAGAAGAAAACTATAATATGCAAATTCAAAATTAAGAGACTATTTTAATGATTAATAATAACAACAGCTAAAACTTGCATAGTGCCGATTGCTTATTCCATGAAGAGGATGGTTCTAAGCACTCTACATAGGTTAATTCACTTAATACAACTACTCTGAAGTGGTGGTTATTATTATTGTTGTTGTTGTTATCTCCATTTTAGCGAAGATAAAGCAGAGGCACAGAGAGGTTAAATAACCAGCCCAAGGTCACACAGCTAGAACATAGAAGAGCCGGGATTGAAACCCAGGGCCCATGCTCTAATAGGTCAGTTAATTCAACAAACATCTGTGGCAGGACAATTTAGAGGCATTAATTATTTCCTCCCTCCCTCAACTTCAAGAAGGTAAGATGGCACGTTGCATTTCCTCTCCTGGGGCTTTTCCAGTGCAGAAAGGAGAAGCTGCTCCAACAATTCCTTCTGCTTTTTGTGCAAGGCTGTACCCTTCTGGAGAAATAACATCCACGCTTTCTTACTGCTTCCCTTAGTGAATGCTAAGTCTTGGAAAATAAAAGATGGAGGAGAGGTATCCTTAAGTGTGGGTGTTCCAGTGAGTTCGGCCCTGCAGCCGGCACCTGGGTCTCTTTACCAGAGGGTTGCCCTTGACATCCAGCTTTGCCAGTGCACAGGGAGAGCCAGAAGCGCCCCCTGGGGCAGCATTTGGCCAAGGACTGACAGGTGATGAGGGTCCCTTGTCTCTGAAGGGGACACACCAGGGGTGTCCTGCACACCCAGCCCTCCCAGCCCTACTGGACCTCCTTCCCTTCCTGATCTCATTCCCCCTCCCCTCCTGGAGTTTCCAGGGAACACTTGCTAATAAAGCACAATCACACAAATCCCCAACTCTCCTCTGCTTTTGGGGAACCCCTAAGACACCACCTTCCGGGCTAATGGGCCAGAGAGGAGACTGTGTCTTCTGAGTGTGGTGAGAGCAGGAGCTTGGAGGAGGGGCAGCCAGGACAGGGAGGGGGAGGAAGCACCCCAACCCCTCTTCCCCTGCACCCTTGTCTCCTGTTGGTACCATGTGTTGGCAGGAGTTCACTTCTGCCACCTTCTGTTGCCCAAAGCAAGTCACAAGGCCCATTCAGATTCATGGGGTGGAGAAACAGACTCCAGGGAGAGGGGCAAAGTTGAGCCATTGTTACAATCTACCGCACTATCCATGCCAGTGTACCCTTGGAAAGGCTTTCTGTCCCCAGTTTCAAAATCGCTGAGTGAATCAGCTAAGTTACCCAGGGCCCCCGGCTAGTTAGCAGAATACTGGGAAATGGACCCTGAGCAGTCTGATTCCACGGCCAGGGCTCTGAACCCGTCACTCAACGCTGTCTTCCCACGTGAACACAGAGCCTAGGGAGTGTAGTGTGCAATAAATGTGCAGTGGTTTTAAATTTGCCACCACAGATATGCAAGAAACATCTTATTTATTTTTTAAGAAATAAATGAAACTAGATTCTGAGCTCCCATGGAGTTGAAGGGAAATTCTATTCCCTTCCCCTGAGGGCATGCCAAGGTCTTGGTGTCTCATCCCTGCTTCCTGTTGGGTCCTGGAGAATTGCCTTGCAGAGAAATGCCCTGTGTTTATCGGCTGGCTCTCCTTTACAAACTAGCTCATGCTTCCACCAACCACGAGGGCGTTAGCTCTTCCAGGGTCTTCCATTCCTGCCCAGAAATTTGGCCAAATCCCACAAAGTCAGGGAGTGTCCCTGTAAGTCCCCTCACTGTGCCATCTTGAATGCTGGGCCAGGGAGAGCAGGTGTTTGGGAAGAGCTGCAGGGGAGTGACTTCACTGTGCCTCAGAGTGTCCATTGGGCTGGGGAGGGAAAATGTCACCAGACAACCTCAGCCAGGCCTCAGCAACCTCCTTCCCCCATGTTCTGAAAGCAATACTGCCTCTGACTGAGGTCTGCAACTTGACCAATGGCTGGCTAAATTTCTATTCCCACCTAGCCTGGTTAGGTGTCCGTTCAGCTCAGTCTCCATTTCCTGCTGGGTCCTGTGACAAAGAAGTCGTGGTGGCCCCACAGGGATACCTTTCAGTGATCTCTGGGGACACAGGGGAGGAAGAGGAACAAAGTGAGCTGCTCAGGTGGCCACGAACACCCATTTCTGCATTGGCCCAGGTGCTGCCAGTGCTGGCTCATTAAAAGGAGGCCTGTCTCTCCTGTCTCTGCAGGAGGGCTCCGTCTGCCGCCCTCACCCCGGCTCCATGCTTTGCCCTTCTTGGCCTTGTTCTGCGTCCTGGGAGGCTCCAGGCTCTCTTGCCCTCTGACTTCCAGTTGGATTTGGTCAGTGGGAGACCCTGGCAGGAGATGGAGGTATGAAGAGGCGGGTTGGGGTGTTCCTCCTCTGCCTCCCTCTCTCCTGCTTTGCTCCATGTGACCCCTCCCTCGTGGGGCTCTGATGACCACCCCCCCGACTCTCGGCCTTGGGATGTTGGGATGATAGCTTCGCCAGTCACTGCCTGCCTCAACATCCCTCATTTGTTCCGTTAACCCCACCCACCTTCTGCAAGTATCCCCTTCATTAAAGCCTCTTCATTTGAACCTTCTGGGGGTGGATTCTGCCTCCTGCCCAGCCCCTGACTGATACTATATGAGGCCCCTCCTCTGAAGGGGAAGCAGGAAACGCCTGTGAGGGTCTGGGCCGCCTGCCTACGCTGCACGAGGAGAAACAGTGTCCACTTCTCGCCAGACTCACACTAACATTTGGCCTCCTGTAGAACCACAAGCCCTTTCCCCTCACCTGCAGTGACCCAAATTAGGATGAACGAAAGGTGCCTTGGAGGCAAGAGCTCTACTTCTCCTTCGTGCTGGCTGGGTGGTCTGGGCCAGTCACAGCCCCCTTGTGAGCCTCAGTTTCCTTCCAAGGATGCAGCAGGCAGAGGAGGTGACTAGATGGGTTCTAAGGAGACAGGTTCAGGTACCAAAGGGGAGGACTGGACAGGAGCAGGCTGGATAGACCCACAGGGGAACAGACAGACTCCAGGGGCCGACTCAGAGGACGGGGACTTACTCATGGCAGACGGTGAGCACAGGTCGAGCACTTGATGGGTGCTGGGCATCATGGCAGGGGTGAAGGGCCCTGAGGGCTGGGGGTTCAGTCAGATAGACACTTCCCCCACCCCCCAGATAATGACCACACCAGGACACAAGTGCTGTGGCAGCTGCAGATACAAGGGCTCGGTGGATCAATGGAAGCGCCACAGAGAGGGAGATGTTCAAGCTGGGCCTTTTCATGGGGCTGAGAAGTTGGGAGGGCATTCCAGGCAGAGGGACTGTGTTTCAAAGCCCCAGGGAGGATGAAGAACCACAAAGGACTACAAGAAGGCATGCCATTCAGAGAGTCTGGAAACAAAACAGCCTGGTGGGTGTCGGACTGGGTGGGAGAACCAATGTTGGGGTACACGGCTTCCCAGGTCCAGTTCCCCAGAAGCAGAGCCTGAGACACAGATTCTTGAGAGAGTGCTCACTAAAGAAGGGCAGTGAGGGAAGCAGGAGGGGGCAGGGGAAGGAGCAGACCAGGATATGGTCTCAACCAGAGTCTAGCTTCAGCCTGATCCCACCGGGAGCTCTGGAGCACACATTTGTCTGGGCTTAAGACAAAGGGCCCTGACGTGCCAAGGCCAGGGTGGGCAGAACACCGGGACCAGAGATTTCTCTGAGCAGCGGTGTAGCAACCACACTCCCAGCAGCTAGGGTGTGGGGCACTGGTGAGCAGAGGGCATCTGGGCTGTGTCTCCCAGGGTCTTCCTAGCTCCCCAGAGCCCTCCGGAGGGAACAGGGCTGGTTTGATCCCCCAGCTACCAGGGGCCTGGGCTCCTGAGGCACTCATGAGCATTCTAGATGGTCAGAGAGATGCTCTTCCCAGACTGGGGCTGTTGGAAGAGGTGAGCATGGCCCCACAGGGAGAAAAGTCCAGGGAGGTTGTCTCTGACACAACTGTCAGCACAGCCCTCTGGAGAAGCAGTGAGGTCTGATGTGGGCAGGTTGCAAGGGCAGCTGACCATAGGCTTTTCTGGGTAACTTGGGGCCCTCTGCCCACCCTGGTGGAGTTCAGGGCTGCCTGTCCTTGCTTTACCTTCCTGTGGATTGACATTTCATTACATACTGTAATGTGTCAGGGAATGGGCACTCGGCAGGCCTGAGAGAGCATTTGACCCATGCATCTGGACTCTGGCCCGAGATTACCTTGTAATCACAAATGCTTAGGCCCGAAGCCAGCATAGTTCACCTGTGACAGAGCCAGAAAGATCGTCCCCACCCCTACTCCCTGCACCTCCACTCTTCAGTTCCAGATGTCAGCCTCCCACTGGGCTCCCACAGGAGCATCTAGGTGATTAGGAGACCACGCGGCCTGGAGGAAAGAGCCAGGATTTGGGAGCTGGCAGAGCTGGGGTCAAACCCTGCCAGTGCCCTTGCGCTACTCGCTGTCCTCATTACAGACGGGTCTAATGGTCATGGGGGCCTTTGTGGAGCACTTGCTACGGCCCAAGCACTTTCCACAAGTCCTCGTGGAGTCCGCATGCACCACCTCATAGATGAGGAGACTTGGCACAGAGAGGTGAAGTAAGCTGCCCGAATCATGACTAATGAGTGATGGGACTAGCATTGGGACCCCAGTGGAGCTCCCAGTCATCGCCCTCAACCGTTGGCTCCGCGGGCTCCCAGGGCTGGTTGGAGGGTTGAACCGGTGCTGTACCTGGAATTTCCTTAGCCTAGTGCCTAGCATGGTGCACTGTTTCTTATCTCTCCCCCTCCATGCATCTGTGCACCTTAGTTCACTCCCCTGCTGCGAAACCCCCACTCTCACTTACCACGTACAACCAATAGTCACAGGTCCTGGCTCCTGCCTATCTGACCCATGCGGTTTCTTGCCGTCCCTACCCTCACTCCCTCCTCCCCGGACCCAGCCATGGTCTCTCAGTCCTCTGGGCTTTTGCACACATGGAACCTCCCTGGGATGCCCCAACCCCTACTGGGCTGACTGACTCCCACTGAGCCTTCCTGCCAGCCCACCAAGCTCCTGTTCTGGGCTCCCTCCACAGCCTGGGCTCACCTCTGCCACATCCAAAGTGTGCTGGCCAGTCACGGTCCTTTTGTCTAGTTCTCCCACTAGATGCAGAGCTTCTTGAGGCCAGGGCTGCCCCTCATCCCTCCCTAGATGCCATCCTTGGAACCGGACAGGGCCTGCCACCAGGAAGTCCCAACACACAGAAAGACCCCACAAACAACTCTGAAAAAAAATGAATGAGTGGCCAAGCCTAAGAGCACCTTCCCTTCATCGTGGGTCTCAGTGCTGGGTTTCTGCATGGGATCGGCCTCTGCAGAGCAGGGGAAGCCTTCAAGGGCTCAAGGTGCAGTAGCCAGCCTAGGAGGTGGCTGTGCTCACCACCGCAGGGCTGGGGCTGGTGAGGACCCAGGGAGGCGGGAACCTCATCAGGCTGATAACGAGGCCGACCCTAGAGCTTTGGGAGGAAAGGCAAAGAAAGGGAGAGAATTCTAATCCTAGGATGGCCAATTCCGTGGGCCACGCTCTGACCACCCTGACCTGAGTCAGAGCCCTCCCTGCTCTCTGGAGAAACTTAGGTTAACTTTGCAAATGCCAACTCCCTTGATGATGCCATTCCTAAGCTTTCATTGTTGACATCTGAGCTCTGCAGAAGTGCTTTCCAAAGAGATTTTTGTTGTTGGGTGGGGTGTTTTTTTTAGGTATTTTTTGCCCCTGTCAGTGCATCTAGAGAGGTTTTGACAAGACTTTGCAAGAAAAAAATTGTTTTGGAAAGTCAGAGGGGGAGGAAGAGGGAGAAGGAGAAGGAGAAAGAATGGGGGTGGGGGTGGGGAGAGTCCTAAACTGCTGGATCTTCAAGGCTCTAAGAAATTGTCCGATCCAGTTTTTTGGGTTTTTTTGGCAAATGAAAAACTGAAACCCCTAAGCAGGAAATAATTGGCCAGTTTTTCCTCAGTCAGCTGGTGACAGAGGCAAGGTCCCAACCAGCCATCGGGATACACAGGGCGCTCCAGCAGTCAGCCAGATGCTTGGGGCCGGCTGACAGGGGGCAGGTTGGAGTCATATGACCCTTGAGTCCACCCCTCCCTCTGGAGTTTGCAGCAGGTGAGGGTAGGAGGCGAGGACATCATGTCCCTCTGCAATAACCAGGTCAGGGTCAACAGTCCCCCCACAAGCCTGCAGCGAAAATCTTACTCGTCCCTCTCTGTCCTTCCTTCCCCCTTTACACGTGTGCCTCCTCACCAAGAAGGGCCCACCCCATGGCACAGAGCCTGAGGTATACCTGCTCTCTGAGGAAACAAATAAATAAGGTTAAGAACAAAGAGCTCTCAAGTTTCAGCCAAGGTGTGGGCTGTAATGGGAGCTGTCTTTTGCCAGGAGGTAATGGCTGTAAATCGGACTGCACTGGATGGAAATTCTGCTGCGTTTTGAAGTCCATTTGGTCTTATTGCTTGTTCAGCTTCTTAATGCATTAATGATAAAACATCAGGGTGAATATGTATTCCAAAAAAAAATTACAATTAATCAATACTGCACTTATTCCATTTGGCTGCCACTAAGTGGTAAACAGGAGTTAGGCAGGCTCCACGTGCACGAGGCTCTCCTCTGACCCAAAGCCTTTCCCAGCAGAGGAAGGATCTGAGGGGCATCAACTCCCAGAAAGGAAGCAGCCATCCCGTATGCTGTGTGGCCAGGTAGCCAGGTACACACTCAGGTCTTTTAGGGGGAAGCAGCATCACGGGCTGGTGCTGAAAAAGGCCAGGCCCTGCCTTGGCCTCATGCCCTCTGTGCTCTCCAGCATCAGGTGAATGCTCCTCCCTCTCTGCCTGCAATTTTCTCACCTGTGAAATGGGCTATGACATGCCTCACATGCCCCGTGGAGGGGTTAACAAAAACTCTAGGATGCGGTGTTTGATTAATATGGGTGTCATTGTAAGAATTAAGAGGGTTAATAGGTATCTAGTGCTCACACGGTGCTGGCCATAGCAAATGCTCCATGCATGCTGGTTATTATTGTTTTCATTTGTATCCGCCCCCATCAGCCTCATGGGATCCCAAAGCATTGTCTTCAGAAAGAGCTGATTGCCTGCTTTCAGCACGGGCTTCTACCCCAAGTCTTAGCTCACCATTTTATAGGTAGGGAAATTAAAGCCCAGAGAGTTAAGTGATTTGGCCAAAGTCACACAGCTGGCTAGAGTCCGAGTCCAGTCTTCCCATCCCTGAACTCTAACTTCTGACCACGCCTGACCTAAGTGATCTGGGGTGGCAGAGAATGGGGTCTCCATGAATAGGATATTCTGTAAATATTCGTTCAACATTGATTTAGGGGAGGGGCTGAGGAAGTGTCAGCCACCAGGCCACTGCACCATGTCCCTGGGGAGCATAGCTTTACCCCAAGCACCTTATCAAAAGATTCCTTTCACACACATTCTGCTTGGTGTCTTCGCTCCCTGAAAATCCTATAAATGCAATTTACCCATTCTGTCCCATCTCAGGCACCTCTTATAACCTGGCTCCCCTGGCCTTAGTGGCACGATCAGTCTCCTTACCCAGCCCAACCCCTGGGCAACTGCTCCCTATTGTAGAAACAAAAGCACATGTTCAATGACACTTCCACTGACCAGGCTGTTCTCAGGTCAATACAAGGTGTTCTGGAAAATTCAGCGAAGTCGGCAGCCCCAGGGGGTGTCCTGATTACAGAGATGGATGCTCGATAGCTGCTCAATAAGCCTTCTTGCTAGATGTCCTTTAAATGGATAGAGCCTGGATCCATGTCCCCTCTGAGCCAGGCCCCCCGTCCCTTCTCATTTCCTTCTTCACATGATGCACTGTGTTATCTTAGTTCTCTCTTCAGAACAGTCCCCAACTAGTCCCTGTTCAACCAAGAGGCTTTCGTCTCCTTTCCCACTGCTGTCCACAAGGTGTGTGGGGTGATGAGAGTGTCACAGCATCAAGTTTCCCAACCCCACCAGCCAAGGGCCAGAGGAGGGGTGGGTGGGCGACCAGTCAGACTGGCGGGCATTCCACACCAAGCCCAGCTGTGCCCACTCTATTGGCCACTTCCCCCTGTGCCTGCCAAGGCCCACCTCCTCTCCTGGACTAACAGGAGGGACTGTGGGTCCCAGTCACTTGGATCTGGTCACCAGACCAAGATGGAGTTTAAACTGCCCATGGGCCTTATGGGAAAGCTCAGTGCTCGGTGCCTGGGAGCTGCCCTCAGGCCTCAGCAGCGTTTTCTTCTCCTGGGGCTGCCATCCCCCTAACAGGCCTGCGCCACAGAGCTCAGCAGCAGGGCTCAGTCTCACCATGCTCAAGGGCCTGGCTCACGGCAGCCAAATCCATTTGCAAAGGAGGGGCTGTCAGAGGCCCTATTTGTCTTCTCACTGCCGTGCAGCATCCTGCATTAAAGGTTCGGCTCCCTTCCAGCGGAGTTTTGCTTTTAACTTTATTGTGGTGGTTGAGCAACTTGGGAAATCTGAATTCCATTGACACGTTTACAATCCTCTTGCCTTTCAGCCCGTGGAGAAAAATCCATCTTATAGACATGGGGTCCTCCCGAGCTCTGGGCCTCTTGAAGGATAAAGACTCCACCTTGTTGGATGGGAAAGGGGAGAATCACTGGGCAAAAGGGTACCGATGATGACTGCCATTGTCTCTGGGCTTCTTTTCCCCTTGGCTCTTCACTGAGGGAGTGACTGCTCGGTACAGTCCCTTGTCACTGAGGGAGTGAGTGCCTGGTACAATCCCTTCCACTTCTCTTTGGGACACTTTGTTCCCCTCAGTCACCACCAAAAGAGGCATTTTCTCCACAGGACCCACGAGCTTTCCAAGGGCTGCAAAAATGTTCCAAGGGCTGGAAAGAAACGTTGCCTATACAATGCAAAAAAAAAAAACTTTATTTGAAACTAAAATTAAACAGCTACAAAATTTACCATTTTCTTGGCTACAACTCAACTCATGTGGTATTTTCACATGTGAAATGTGTGAGGTGTGGACATGTTGTATATAATGTGGGATGAGACCCTAAAAGTCAGGAGGTTGAGTTAGTCAGTGTCTATTGAGGAAACAGAACTCAGGCCAAGTAGTTGAAGTGAGGGGATGAATTTGGGGAGGGGCTGTTACAAAGGCCAGAAGGGCTGCCAGGGAAACAGAAGGAGAGGCAACCCAGAGTTTAGCTGCAGCTGGAAGCCACCACCACCCCTTGGGCTGGAGGGGTCAAGGGAGGAGAGGATGTTCCCAGACCTGGGTCTGGGGCTACCTGACAGGACCTGGAACCACACTAGGAGGGACCATGGTGGGGCAGGGCTTGAACCATGAAGGAAATACAGCCATTGCTGGAGACACTGCCAAAAGCAGGGGAGGTGGAGAGAAGAAACCCGGCTTCTCTCGTCCTCTCCCCCTCCAGTCGCCCATCACAGCCTCCCGTTTAGCGACACCTTGCTGGAAGCCAGTAAGCAAGAGCCCCTGGGACACTAATTTGCAGGACTCGTCCCCTATGGTACAAAGAAGAATGGGCAGGGCAGGGACTGGAGAACAAACAGGCAAATGGTCCTGACCACTGTTTGAGGGAGGTTTACAAGTAGAAGCATGCTCATAAGAGTGACGACGGTCATGGAGGTCTCAGGTGTCCGTTATATACAGAGAGGAAAGGACTGTGAATGTTAGCTGAGCATGGATCTTCAGGGCTCGGTCCTGCAAAGACTTCCTTTAAGAGTGTTCAGAGAGGAAGTGGGCTGCCTCAGGAGGCGGTGAAGGGTAGAGACTGGAGGACGGGTCAGGTCAGATAACCTCACAGGCCCGTTCCCTCCCTGAGATCATGATCCTGTGCTCTTCCGTCACAATGCTGAGAGCCGAGCCATGCCGTGCTGGCTAGACTAGAACGCTAGCACATGCGATGGTGAGAGGTTTCTGCTGTGATAACGGTACATAACAGCCCAATGACTCGGTGGCTTTGACAACCACCACTGATTTTGTGCCCACAGTGTGCTGGTCAGCTGTGGTTTGGCTGATCTTGGCTGGGCTCAGCTGTATCTGGATGACTCAGCCTGAACTCTAGGCTTCAGGTTGAGATCAGGTCACCTCCTCAGGTCTTTATGTGGCAGAGAGTGGAAACTCCAAGAGGACTGGCAGAAATGTGCCATGCCACCTCTGGCCTCAGCTCAGAATGGCACAACTTCACTTCCATCCTCATTCCATTGGCCAAAGCAAGTCATAAGGCCAAGGCCAAAGTCAAGGGTAGATCTGCCCATAGAAAAGTCATATCAAGGGAAGGGAAGGAAGAAACAATTTCAGGGAAAATAATACAATCTACCATAGACAATGAGAATCTTTTCACAGTAATGTGACGGTATAGCATAGTGGTTACAGACATAAACTGATATGGGTTTGAGTTTCAGCTCTGCTACTTCTTGGCAAAATGACCTTGAACAAACTCTCTGGGCCTCAGTTTCCTCATCCAGGAAATGGAAACAGTAATATGCAAACCTTCCAGTGTGGTTGTGAGGGTGAGCTGGGAAGACAGATGTAAAATGCTAAGCTGGATGCCTGGCATCTAGGCAGAACCTAATAGATGCTGGCTGGTATGTTGTTAGGAAGAATCTATTGAAAATTGTGCCTTCTGGGGACAAGGAATGCAGCAAGGTGAGGGAAGAAACATTTCAGGGAAATAATTTGAAAATCCCTGCATGGTAGGCTCATGAAAAAAGGAAATAGCTCTGTAACTGAGTCATCCACCAAGCTCTGGGAACAGAAAGCCTGCAGGCTGGCACTGTTCTCCACTGCAGAGCTGACAGCTTGTTGGAGGAGGGATGGCACAAAGTGGGGGACGATTTCCTCTCCCGATTACTTGCTCTGGCTCACCCACAGCCCCGTGCACACAAAGGTCCAATTGCTAAAACAGCTTCGGCTGGCTTGTGCAAATGCTGGGTCCCAGGGACTGCCACTCTGCAATTTAAGGATTTAAATATATGTAGATGCATCATCTTTTAAAGAAAGATACTAAGCCCTCCAAAAATGCATCGTCCTGCATCATTTTTTATTCTTGTGTCTACCCAAATAAAGCCTTAAGCTATTGAAGGGGAGGAAATAAATGATAGGAAATAGCAAAAACCAGATGACTGGATCAGAATTCCCACCAGTTATGAGATGCTCTTGATTGGATGCTGGGAGAGCAGGTGCCGGTTTGTGAGTCTCTGTGTGGCACAGTGGTTAGGGCACATCTTTTGGAGTCAGATTGCCTGAGTTCAAATCCCATCTCTGCTTCCCAATATGTGACTCTGAGTAAATGAGCCCTGAGGATTCAGAATCCTCATCAGTTATAAGGGGTGATGATAGCTCCTAACTCACAGGTTATTGCAAGATTGGCATGAAATACTGTGGCTCTTGAAGCACTTGCTATGCTGGAGCCATACGCATTGTTTTCTTTGTGAACGCCCGACACAGTGGATAAGCTCTCCATTAGCCAAGACCAAGAATTTTATTCCCACTCGGAAAACAGTGTTTGCTTTAAGGGGGGACCAGGAGGGCTGGGGGAAGCACGCAGAACAAAACACCACTGTAAACCAAATTCAGCCCGTGGCACCAGTCTGCAGACCCTCAGCTTGGGAGGCTCAGCACTTCAATTTGTTAATGTATCTGTCATAGGTTGGGTTCCTCAAAAGCAGACCCTGAGAGATGAGGATTCATATGGAAGCAATTTATTAGGGACTGATTTATTAGCAAGTGTTTCCTGGAAAAACTGGTGGGGGAGTGGGGATGTGGGGCTAAGAAACAAGACTGAACCTGGAGCGTAAGTTTGGCCCAGTACTGCTCGGGACAGTGCATGTCATACCTCAGAGTATCTCCATCAAGTTCAAAGGAACTGGAGGATTTATCAGTCGATGGTCAGGGTGGTCCAAAGAGGATGCAAATTTCCAGGCACTTCCAGCTCTCCACGCACACAGGCAAAGTGGGTTTTGGCAGCCTGAGACCCATCCTCAGGTGCTGGCTGTTCGAGAGAAAGCACAAGGGGGACCCGTGCACACAGACATGGTAGGGGGATCCAAGGGGTTTGGGAAGAGCACTAACAGCAACTGGTTCAACATCCAAAGGGGATCGGGCGCTGGGGACCGGCTCATGTGAAGCAAACTCCCAACAGATGGCCACGTCTGCAGGGAGAACCAGAACCAGCAGGCACTCCAGGTTCTCACGTCCAAGGATCGACTCCTGCTGTCCAGGGAGGAAAGCCTGTCATACACAGAGATTGCCTGGGAGGACGCACTCAGCCGGAGGGTTGGCTGCATTCATAATGGCCGAGTCCTGGAGCTTCAGTGGTGGTAAGAGGATGGGGTTTCGTGGGTCAGGGTCCCTCCTTGCCCTGCCAGGGCGGGAAACAAACTCTCCTGGCCTTGCCAGCAGCAGTGTGGGGTAGAAAGAAGCATTCTGCACTTGGAAGTCAGAGGAGCCAGGTTCAACTCCTGCTTTTTCATGTACCAGCCATGTAACTTTGGGCAAAGTACCCGGCCTCTCTGAGCCTCGTCACCTAAGATCTGGCTGAAATGACTGTCACCCCACTCCTCGTGGGGCGGTTTCAGAACCACTGTCCCAGATGACTCCCTTACAGAGCCAAGGGATTACTGCTCTCTCCAAGGGGACTGTCACTCAGAAAAGAGTGTGTGACAATTATTATTGCCCATGTCTTCTTCAGGGCTGGACTCCCCTATTTTGAGGCTTGCTGTCCCCAAAGGGAGTCTGTCTCAAGCTGCTCCTAAATGAGTCCTCCTTGAAGCCTATCCCCGCTGCTCTGAGCCAGGCTACTCCCCCCTCTCTTCAGCACTTTCCCTAATGCAACCACCAGCCCCCTGCCCTCATTCCCCCGACTGCCATCAACAAGAGGCTGCTGTGTGACATGGAATTTCACTCAAGGCCTGGGAGTACTGGAGGGGGTCAGGACAGAGCACAGGAGAGGAAACAACTTTCAGTGCGGTCCTGGAGATCCCATGCTTGAAAGCTGCTGGCCCTTCCCCACCTTGGGGGCCTTCACTGGCCCTTGGTCCCCCCAGGACTCTGCTGAGCCCCTCTCTTGTGAGCATCCTCTCCCGGGACATCTCCCCAACCTCCCCCCCCCCCCCCCCCCCCCGCTGGCTGTCCCAGAGCAGGTCTCAGGGCCTGCATGTGTCATGCGGCCCCTGCAGTTCCCCTGCTGCACTGTCTCAAAGCCTTTCCTTTTGGTCTGGGCACAGGGGCCTCATTTTTCCCAACCGTAAAGAAATAAAATAGAGAGATCCCCCAATCTTTCATTTTGTTTTTGTCTTTTAACAAAAATGCAGCGTAGCCCAAGAGGCTGAGGGACTTTTTTCCAAGAAGTCTGGCTCAAACGGCAGCTTGGTTTTAGCAAGTGCATTCCTTCCGCTCGCTCCCTTAATTGTTGCTGCCATCCCCACCCGCCCCTGTGGGCCCCTCTTCCCAGCTCCCCCCGCTCTCCCCACCCCCACCACACGCACACTGACTCCTCTTCCTCCAGCTCTTGAATTCCTCCAATTGGATCAAGTCTGGGCTGGAGGCCTCCTGCCTCTTTAAGGTGACTTGGCATTTTTCTGCGTGGATCCATTTTGCCGGCTTTATGGTTTAACTGGCAGAGGGATGTCTTATCTCCTTGTTTCTGAATTCTTCCAGGCACATCTCTGTGGCCTCGCCCTCACCGCACCCCAGCCTTGGGTGCCTGCAGAGCTTGTCTGCAGGAATCAACACCCATAATCCCCTCTCCCACTGCCCTCCTGCTTTGGCATACTGCCCCCAGACTTTCCCCCATCCATCACCTGCAAGGCTCTGGGATGCTCTGAGATATTTTTAAACATTTTTGTTGTAATAAGCATGCATGTTCATTGCAGAAGATAAATAGAAAATATAGATAAGCAAATATAAAAGTCAGTGTTAATCCACCGTGCAGAAGTTGCCTCTGCTAACACTTTGATAAATATTCTCCCAGGTTTTATTTTCCATGAATATCATGCACATTAGTCAGGACTCTCTCGGCTGCAGGTGATAGAAACTCAACTCAAACCCGTTGTCACAGGCTGAATGTGTCCATCCCCCCCCCCATTCATATGTTGAGGTCCTAACTCCCAGTACCTCAGATGTGACAATATTTGGAGATAGGACCTTTAGAGAGGTAATTAAGGTTAAATGAGGTCATTGGGGTGGGCCCTAAGCCAATATGACTGGTGTCCCTGTGAGAAGAGATGAGGACACAGACGAGCACAGAGGGAAGACCAGGTGAAGACACAGCCAGGAGAAAGGCCTCAGAAGAACCAACCCTGCCGACACCTTGATCTCAAACTTCTAGCCTCTGGAATTGTGAGAAAGTACATTTCTGTTGTTTAAGCCCCCCAGTCTGTGGAACTTGGTTATGGCAGCGGGAGCAGACTACAGCACCCCTCACACTAGCTGCAGCCCAAAGGGAACTTATCTGAAGGATCATACAACGCAGGAACAGCTCGGGTGAAGCTGGGGTGCAGCTGGGCCACATGGGACAACTGGAATCAGGGATTTGAAAACCGCCAGGAGCTCACATTCTGTCTTCCCTCGCTACTTCTCTCTGGCTCCGTCCTCCCAGCACCAGGGTCCTGTACCCAGCAGGAGGACACAGCACCTCCGTTCCCAGCTTATGGCTTCACCACCAAGGGGCCACTGGCCCTTTGTCTCACTGCTAGTTTACAAAATCCTCAGGACTGGTTTTGACTGGCCTGGCTTAGGTCATTGCCCACCCCAAGGCCAATAATAGGGACATAGCTGCTAATTTGTGGAGCAATGACTCTGTGTTGGCCACCATGCTAAACTCTCTATTCATTTCACTGTTTAACTTGCTAAATTTGTGGGGTTATTATTATTATGATTACTACTTTCCAGATGAGGGAACTGAGTCACAGAGCAGTCAGGGAACTTGCCCCGGGTCACTGTGATATCGCTGAGTCTGGCATGGGGGTGGTCAGGGAGGACAGCTAGAAGGCCCTCTCTAAACTAGGTCTCCCCCAATCCCTGTAAATCTTGCCACACCCTTCAAGTGTTGTCCATGATGCAGCTACCCTGCCCAACAAAATGTGCCTTCCAAGGTCTTGAGGAAAGGCCATGATGAATCCTGGCTGGGCAACTCCATCATGCCTTTTATTTGAAGGTCACAGAGGCCAAGACAAGAGAGGCCAGTAGGGTGGCAGCCGAACCCTAAATTGAGAGCGTGGAAACTCAGAGAGCCCAATCCATGTGCCGTCCCAAGCTGGCCTGCCATGTGCTCCACCAGAGCTGGGTCCCAGAGTCCTCCTTGGCCTTTCCAGGCAGGAGCCTGCAAGTGATGTGGTAGGCTTGTTTTCTACCTTCCTTGCTTCTCCTATAGCTTGGGGACTGGGGCACTTGCTCAACAGCAGGTGCCTGCTCTCATGTAGCCCAAGAGGTAGGCTCTCCCAGGGCCCCTCAGCCCCACCAGAAATGACACCACTTGTAAGTCCACCCAGGCTCCCGCGTTGGGTTGGCTGGAGCAAGGGGCATGGCCACAGCTTGGGAAATGGCACAGCATCCTGGCATCTCATGGATTCACTGTGCCTCTGTGGAGGTCCTCCCACGCAGGATGCCACCAAGTGAAGACTTGCTCTATTCATGTTTTCCTCACAGCATTCAGGTTTAAGCCCAAGGAATGCTGAGAACCATTCAAGGTTGTACAGGACAGCAGGGTCATCTTCCCAGCACTTCCACGCCACATTCGGCTCCTGCTAGCTGAACTCTGTCCGCACAGGAATTATTCAGGTTGTGTTCCTGAGGAGCCGGGCTGAGACCAGGGTGCGGCAAGTGAGGCACTCACCTTAACTGCAAAATTTATGGGGTGCCCAAAAACTCAGTAATCAAGAGAAATAATATTCTCATGCAAAAAAGAATAAAATAAAATCAGCAAAGTATGGCCCACAGGCTGTCTGCCTGTTTTAATAAATACAGTTTTATTAGGACACTGTGGGCTCACCCAGCCTGCAGCACTTTGCTGCTGTAATAATCGAGTCCACCAAAGAGACAGTGAACTTCCCTGAGACACCTCTGACTTTGATGCTGTGTTAGTCAGGATTCTGCAGGGAAACAGAACCAACAGGATGTATATGTATGTAGAGAGAGACAGAAAGAGATTTTATTTTAAGGAATTGGCTCACACAATTGTGGAGAGTGGGCAAGTCCAAAATCTGCAGGGTAGGCTGGCAGGCTAGAGACTCAGGGAAGAGTTGCAGTTCAAGCCCAAAAGTGGTCTCCTGGCAGAAGTCCCCCTTCTTCTGGGGAGATGACACATTTTCTATTAAGGCCTTCAACTGATTGAATGAGGCCCACCCACATTATGGAGGGTAATCTGCTTTGCTCAAAGTCTACGGATTTAAATGTTTATCTCATCCACATCTAGAATAATGTTTGACCAAATATCTGGGTACTGTGGCGTAGTCAAATTGACACATAAAATTAACCATCACAGGTACCTTCTATTATTTTTAAATTCATGATTGCTACTTTATTTTCTCTATGCATACATTCTTTTTTCTCCACAAGAGAAGAAGGCCCTGCATTTAGAGAGAAGACACTGGGTGTTTATACCACTGTGCATGCTCTGGCATTTTCTAGCGTAGTACTTCACACAAAGTAGACATTAGATGTTTGTTATTTGATGGGTAGGTATTAATTTGGCTACTTTTCTGGCCTCAATTTAACTTTTTTTTTTTTTTGTCAAAAATTTGCAGGACCTTAGGAGGAAACTAGGAAACTTGGATTTTGTTTTTCAAAATCCAAATACAAAATAATTCAGGCTCAAATATCAGAAAAAATAGTCCTTTCAAGAATATTTTCTCTTGTTCTTCCAACTCATGCCTTAAAATCAGCCTCCAGTACTTGACCTTTGAAAGATCTCAGTATATGAGGAATCAAAAGCTCAGGCAGTCTTTCTCTGTGGAATGTAGCAACTATTCCTCTTACAATTTCTTTCTTGAAACCTTAATTCTAAGAATAATGAAAATGATTGTGTCCGATTAAGACACAAATTAATCCTGTCTGAATAGCTTGATGTTATCGTGTTTAATTTCAAATTTAATTATTTTGGTATTTAATTACAAAACAGTTAATTACTTTATTGTAATTATGTGTCTTTTTAAAGTAGAAAGAGGCCAAAAGTTTCTGATAAGGGGCTACCCTGAGGCAGAGACATTTTCCAGTTTATCTCCAATGCATATCAGCCCTGTTTCTTGATTTTCCTGTGGCTTAAGCTTCTCTTTCATGTCCTTTTCAATTTCTCACTTCCTATTTGTTCTCGGACTCTTCTTTACATTTCTAGAACCAATATCCAAAGTCACATTCAGCTGCTTATGTTGATTTCTACAACCTGGCCTTCCAAAGCCTTGTTGATTGACAATACCCCCTTGAAAGCAGCTTCACTCTACCCGCCTCCACCTTCTCAGAGCCAGGAGCTTGCAGGTGATACTCTTCAGTTAGGGATTGCAAACTTCAATATTTTTACTATCTCCCTGCCCATAGGCATCTAACACCAGAATGGGGCCAGCACCATCCACTCAGGGTAGATGCTGCTCCTAGCTCTGCCACAGGGCCATGGGATTTGCCAACTTTATCCCTTTAGAGTGAGGAGTCCTAGGGAAGAAGCCAGCATGGCTTGTGTGATGGGGGTTCTCTGGGGCTAAGGGAACTGGCTATTTGCCTGGCACAGAAGTATTTCAACATCCTCACAACTGGTACAACTTTACCAGTACAGCTGGGCTCATCTCATCCCTGCCCAGGGGCCAGGCAGGTTAAGAAGATGCGTGAAACAGGCCAAGTGTTGCATGTGTCCCAGAGATGATGGGGAACTGGACAACCATGCCCCACAACAGGGAAGCAGCTTGGTGATTATCACAACATGCAGTTGTTTCAAGAGAAACCAAAAATCTGCAGTTTTATGAGAAAGTTTCAGATTTTAAAATGTTGGGGGCCAACTCAAGATTTTTTTCAAACACCTGTAGATCAACCAAAATATAAACGGAGGCTGGAGCTGACCCATGGGAGGCCCCCTCCCCTACTGGAAGTCATTGTGTTTCTATCCAGTATGGGGGTTCTATTTTCCCATCTTCTGTTTAAGTGAGAATGGACTTCTGGCTTCCACTTCAGATGTAGAAAGCTGGGAAAACATCACTCCCATCCTTACAACAAGACAGAAACTGAACATTGTGCAAATTCACAACTTCTCTTGAACCCATAAGAGAACTGAGGCCACGGGGTAAACAACTAACCCCAAATCTAAAGAAAGACAGGCCCCTCCAAGGAAACACAGGTGGTGAGCACTTGTCTACCTAGAACGGATGTCACTGGATGCCGCATTAGCCAGTAACTGTATGACTTGCTAAAGGTTAAGTGTGGGTCATGTGAGAACATGGAACCCCTGGGAGCCACACACAGGGACTTTGCACCACTGGCCGCCTCTTCTCCACTGACCTAGCTGGCACTCATAAGAAAGATAAGGAGCAGAGCAACAGTCCTGAGAAAGTGTCCCCATGGTGCAGCTTTTGGGGAGGGGACAGCAGCTGCTGCAGGAAAGGCAAGCAATCCTCTTCCCCATGGAACAGCATTAAGCTGCTGAGGGAAGAGCAGCAAAGTTGACTAGCCTCAGAGCACCACTGCATCTGGAGGAAGAGGAGGGGAAAAAATCTCTGCCCTGAGGAAGAGGCAGAGAAACGTCCTGGACCCAGACTATGCAAGGTCTCCTACAGCTGGGGGCAGTGCAGAGTCACGAAGATGGCCTCACTCCCGAGGCGCCGGGATGCAGTGCCTGCCTAAGACAGGCTGAATCAGAAAAACACCCTTCCCCCACCCACAGGCTATGACTGGGCCAACAGTGTCAAGTAACAAGTGACAGCATCCACTGCGAGGAAAGGGGCAAGAGCGTGGAGAGCATCGTCTCTGAGGTGCCGGTGTGAAGGAAATACCTGAAGCTCAGGGTGGAGCGGACATTGAGAAAAACCTTCTGGAAACAATTCAAATGTCCTGCAGCTGGGGAATGGATAAACAAACCATGGAACATCGTACAATAGAATACTAAACAGCAATGGAAAGGACCAAGCTACTGATCCACTCGATAACATGGATGAACATCACACGCGTTACACTAATCCCTACATACTGTAGGATTCCATTTATATGACATTCGTGCAAAGGCGAAACCATAGAGATAGAAAACAGATCCGTGGTTGCCAGAAGCTGGGAGTGGGGGTGGGGATCAACCAACAAAGGAGAACAGGGGAATTCTGGAGGTGATAGAACTGTTCTTCATTGCGACTGTGGTAGAGGTTCCAGGGCTCTCTACTTTTCTCAAGACTTGCAGACATGTACACTAAAAAGGGAGAATTTTACTCTGTGTAAATTATACTTTAATGAAATAAATGGAAAAGAATGAGGGTCATAAAATTATCAGATCAAGCCTCGATCCGTTTCTGTTGACCGGCTTTTATTCTAAGTTGGCTATGCCATCCTCAGAAAAGTACAACTCAGGAGCAAAGGACAAGCTCATGAACTGGTCAAGCTCCTTGTAACTAAACGACAGAAATTCAACTCGGCCTAGCTTAGGGCCAAGGGGGAATCTGATGAGCGGACTGTCTGTCTCACTCACAGACTGGCAGCCTGGGCACCAAGGACTCATTTCTGTCCCTCATCTCCCTCTCTCCCCCGGTACGTTCTCTCACTGCACACTGGCTTCTGAACATGGCTGCCAGCAGCTCCCAGCCTCACTTTTCACAGCTTCACCCACGAAGAGGAACAACATCCCTTATTCTAATTCCTGTTTGAAAAATCCCAGGAAACGCTCTGATTGGCCCAGCAGAGGCCAGTCAACAGTGGCCAAGGGGAAGAGATCCTGTGATTGTCAACTTCCATTCCCTGTGATTGGAGTGGAGAAGGAACAGATGCTCCCCACAAAAGGGGGAGTGCTAAGCAGACAAAATAATTGTCCTTTGCAGCTCATCGTCTTTTTGTTGCAATAATTTTTGTTGTTGTTCTCCAGATGAGGTTGGAGTTCCCCTTCTGGTTTTAGTTCATTTTCAGTTTTGTCAAATGAACAAGTGACTATTGGGAGCCTGCTCCGGGCTGAGAGGGAGAGGAACGAACCGCATCTCAGTCTAATGGGGGAGACAGATACACGAACAGCTCATTGCAAAATCTTCTGGTAAGTGCTCCGAGAGCACAGTAGGAGGGGGGGCCACCTAACCAAGCCTGGGATCTCAGACAAGATTTCCTGTAAGAGGCAATTCCAGAGCCATTTGAAGGTCTAGTAAGAAGGGGAAGGGCATTCCAAACAGAAGCATAAGACCTGAATGAATACGAGGGAACTGCTCTCACAGTCGATGGATTGTGAATCCCTCAATGGGGGATGTCAGGTCTTTTATGACAAAGACACAATGCTTTATCTTTTTTTTAAAGCACTTTGTAGTTTTCAGAACACTTACAACTACACTTTTTTTGGGGGGCCCTCTCCAGAAGCCTTACCCGACAGAAATATTACCAAGAATAGGGAAATAATAACAAAACAAACTTCTGAGAAAAGGATGGGTGATTTCTTCAGCAGTGCTCAGCCCACACTGGACCCCCCTGGGCGCAGGTATAGGATTGGCCTGCAGGTAGGGTGATTGCTTCAAGGTTGGGGTTTTGCAAGATGGTTGTGGCGAAAACAGAAAGTGGCCAGGAACTTCCATCTTGCTAAGCAATGCCTTAGCGATGCCCTAGACTGGGCAGGGGATGTGGATGAGAAACTGTAAGAAAAAGGAAGGTCGAGGAATTGGAGTTCTAATGAAGTTGAAGAACCAAAACACTAGGAATCAGGGCACAAAGAGCTGGAGGCGTAGAGATTGAAGTCTGAGGTTGAAAGATTTCTGAATTGTGTAGTTCTAGGAGGTGGCACACTCCACAGTATGTAGCCATGACAGTGGTTTGCCTAAGTGGGGAGGAGGTAGTAGTTATTGGAGGCAAAGAGATCAAGGACCTTTGAGACAAGACATTGGCTGTACTTCAGCATAAAAGCTAAAACCATGTAGTTTATGAATTAGCTTGGAATGGAGGAAAAAAACAAGCAGCAGGTGCCACAGTCTTTAGGGAAAGAGAAGGAATGATCAGGAGGTTGGTGAAAGATGGCCACTAGGAGGGGAGAGGGAGGTAGATCTCAATGACAGGAGCTTCAAGAAGGAGATGTTTGCATGGGTATGGAAGAGTGGTGTCCAAGAGCAGCTGCAGAGTCAGTGGGAGACAGCCATCGCTCCACTGGCCCCAAGGCCAAGTTTGATGGTGCCAACACAGAGAACATTTACTGAACACCAGATACTGCCTGAATGTGCAGATTAGCTCAATATCCATCAAAGTTGATAAATAAATGAAAAGCAATAGGATATACTAGCCATTTGGTTTAAAACTAATTCGGCCTGACCTTGTTTTTCCAAAAGGGCCTAATGTGACCTGTTGAGCATGCATTGTATATCTGCTTTAAACATTTACAATGTCCCAAAGACAAAAATGATGCCATTAAAGATAGGGATGTATCTTCCCCTATATCAGCATTTCCTTAAGGGTGAGCATCTCTTCCTAGAAACTAAGGATTAATTAGTGACCTGCTGTGCTCACCTTGTGACCACTGATCTGCTTTGCTAGCAAAGCAATCTCATGACTATTGTAAAAGGGACATTCCTGTCATATGTGATGTGTGTTCTTTGTTCCAAGATGATATATAACCATTCTGTATGCACCACTTCTTTGGTGCCCTTCCCTCCTTGGGGAAGGAAGGCCCTGGGCTATACTCCTCAAACCTGGCTCATAATAAAAGTCACTCCAATTTTGATTTATAGATTTATTATGGATTATTTGCATTGACAAGTGTAGTATTGTACCACTTTCCATGGGTGAGATGGTGTCAGGTAGTCCATCATAATCATTTTCTCAATTTAAGACTAACAATTTAAGACTTATTTCTAATGTGTATTATAAAAAGTATATAAACAGCACATCAATCTGGAGAATTCACAGATATTATTGCTTAGAATGAGGCTAAAGTTTAAAATGGAGTTAAAGAAAAATATCGACTAAATAATAAAACAGATGGTACACAGGTAAAGGGGCAAAATGTGAAGGTGGTACGCAAATGCCCCAAATGTGGAAAACCTGGAGGATCTCATTTCCTCTACACAGCAACTCTATGAGCTAGATGTAGCTGTCATTCCCACCTGTGTATCGAGACATCAAGGCTTGGAGTGGTGAAGTAACTTTCTTAACAGCCAGAAAGAAGTATAGCTGGGGAAGCTGTGGCCCCATCTGACAGGCCTGGTGTCTAACCACTGTGACATACTGTAGCTCCAGCCACACTAAGAAAAGAAGTCCCAGGTTTCTCTGCTACAGAAGTTTCCCCCTGTTCTTGGGGGAACCTGTGCCTACAGGTGTCTACACAGCCTGTAATGGAACAAACAGAATCCTGGGCATTCTAAAGGGAGGCTCCTATCCTGGTTACCCATCATGTATCTTTTACACTGAAGTATTTTAGATGTCAGATCAGTCTGATTTCTTCCAGGGAATTAAAAAAAGAGAAATCAGCCTCACTGTATCAGAAACCTCATGTGCTGCCTCAGATTCTCTCAAGTGGCCACCACCACACCTGGCCTCTGCCATGATGGGCTCTGGGAAGCAACACAGTTCTGTCACCTGAGGCCTCTGCGCAAGTCTCTCTGGCTGCTCCCACAACTTCCAGACTCAGATGACCTGCTGTGTCACTGGGTATGGGATCTGGCTTCCCCAGGTGATGCAACCCAGAAGCACAGGAGAATTAACTCCCTGCAGGGAGAACCTTGGCCAGTGAAACACAAGAGATGGGAGACAGCTGGAAGATAAGTCCCCTGTCCATTCCTCATAATGGACTATGGCAATGGTGTTTCTGTAAAGTCTGTTCAGAGACATCCCACGTGGCAAAGTGACCAGCTGTGTCTCTTCTTAAAGCAGGGCCAGCTCAGCAATGCCCCATCTTGTATTTTCTCCCCATTCTTTCCTGTGCCACTTCCTCCTCGCTCACTCTTGCTGCCCTGGGATTGCACCTTCTAATAAAGCACTAGCATTTATGCCTTGCCTCATGCTCTCTATTCAAGGGAGTCTGGGCTATGTGAAACCAAGTAGGGATTTTTTTCCCCCAATTTTCATCCATAGCAATTTTAAAAGTCTATTTCAAAAGTACAGTGGGCTACTCCCCTCACCTCAAAAGACTGCCCCGAGGAACAGAGTAACTCACTGGCAGAGGCAGGGAGGTGGACTGCCTGCTTGGATGAAGGGAATAGGAGCAGCCACTGTGCTTCTGTAGATGCTCGGCATATGGGTGGGGGATCCAGCTGGGCAGCCCACAGACATCCAATGTGCATAGAGGCAGCTGAATGTGATTATGCCAAGGAGAAAACAGCAGCCACGAATGCCATGCAGCCTCGCCACCACTGAGTTCTCGCTTGCCCTGCCCTCCTTGCTAGGCTGTGGGCTAGCAGAAAGCCCCTGGGATGTTCCCATAAGGTGGAGGAGGGGCAGCATGTAGACGAGAGGGAACTTTGAACTGGATGGTGATTGAATTCCTGGATTAGACTAACATTTTTATTTGATTAGACTGGTCTTTGCTGGAGTGGACTGAACTTAGTGTTCATGCTGCCAAGTGGGAATGAGAGCTCATTAAAGAAAGTACATGCAATTATTATTATTTTTTAAGTGCAGTTGGACTCTCCCAGGCCCCACTTTAATTTGGCCAGGAGCCCTGTCCTTGAATGGAAACCCTGAGGAGAGCCAACCAGACTCCAGCACTTGGACAAATGGGGTTTATGTTTCTGTGACTGGCATAACGAGGCTTGGGGCAAACTACCAAGATGCTGCGCAGTGGTTGAGTTGCAGGACCTGTCTACACGAGAGGCCAGCTGGGTGCTCCTGGCCACAGAGAGCATGAGAATGAAAGAAATGTCAGCACGTCAAGTGTGTTTTTAAAATGGGCTTTACTGTTTATATTCATTGGGAACACAGTCTCGATATCACAGTTTGTTGGTTGTCGTATAAGTGGCATGTGTGTGCACGGTGTGTGTGTATGCATGTGTACAAAGTAATGGTTAAGAGCTCAGACTCTATGATCAGACAGCTGGATGGAGACCCAGCTCTGTCACTCACCAGCTGTGTTAGCTTGGGCAAGTTCTTCACCTTTCTAAGGCACGGCTTTCTCATCTGGAGAGGGGGGGTAACCATACCAACCTCACTGCACTGTTGTGACAATCCAAACTCCAGTCATCACGTACCACCTTACAATTCCCGCCACACCCACATCCCTCCTTATGCTGGTTATTTTCTGCTCCAGCCCTGCCCCAACTTAGATCTAGTCTCTGCCCAGATCTGTACCCTCAGGGAGGCTGTCCCTGTGGAATCCCCATGGGCTCATAGCCCACTGGCCTCCAGGTGGCTTGGCCCATGGAAGGCACTGGCAGGAGATGAGACCTTGAGGGGGAGAGAGGCTGGGGTATGTCTCCCCTGCCCCTCCTCACTTCAGTGCCCTGACTCTGTCCCCACCTGTGCCCCCTTGGCAGTTCCGGCTCTCAGTGGGGCCTGGTTTCCTCCTTTAAGCCCTTGGCTTTGGGTGGAAACTGCTGCTCCCTGGGGCTACTCTGGGGGTCTTCAGCATTCTTTAGGGCTCCATTTACCCTGTCACCCAGATCTGTGAGTGGTCTTCATCAAGTCTTGCCATGGGGACCATCAAGGAAAATTCTTTTTCCTACCTATCCCCGGGTGATCCACTCCTGGATTACTGTTTAACTGGTGTTTTCTAGAGCAAACCCACGTTTAAAAAATCTAAATGATTTGTTTATGGGAATTTTATGTCTCCATGTCATTGTGGACTTGACATGCTGGTTTCACCCTTTCTAATACACATTAAAATAAACACGTAACTTAAAGTAAAAGTGTTCATGTTCCACCTAAAATTACCTCTGGTACCCCCAGGCCTGTGGAACCCCCTTTGGGAAGGACTGAGTCACTTTATATGAAGCTCTCAGCTCAGGGACACACACTTTTTTGTCTAAATTCTGTCCTTAAAGTAAGGACCCGCATTGTCTCACGGCAGCAACTCCAGACATGTGGCAAACACACACCGTGTAGGAACATGTTCCTTCTTCAACTCTCTATACTTTTCACGTAAAATGTGATATTATCCTGTTGCTAATAGAGGATGAGTGCCTCCCATTGTGACGGCTCTCTTCACGAGAATCGTCTTCTCTCCCCTGCAGAGAAAGGGCAAGGAGTTCAGTTCGAAAAAGAAATGATCTGCAATCACCCCCAGTGCAAACATAAAGTCTTTCTGAAGTCCATCTTCAAATTACAAGTATTTTAAAAATAAATTTGGTGGAATCTTGCTGGGATTTTCATACCAAGAGGCTGAATAGTTAAGACAGAACATATAACTCTTTGTTAAAAAATAGAATATGCCCAGAAAGCTGGGTTCAGCCTCTTACACACACTTTCTCCTTCCTCCTGCCCCAGCTCAACCCACCACAACTCTGGCCTTACACACACGTGCACACACACACTTGCACACCCATACACATGTGCACACACACACATATGAGCACCCCCAGGCCCCAGGCCCCACCGGCCCCTCCCAGCCCCAGCAGCAGGGTGGCGGTCCCTCTCGTTGCCCTCTAGCATCAGGGCGCTTGCTGCTATCTGCACAAATTGCCTCGGGAACAAAGCGAGCTGGCCTGTGAGAGGATTGTGCCACATCTGCTGGAGCAGTGCCACTCAGGATCAAGCAAGACTGACGACAAACTTATTTTTAAAAATTCCTTTTGCTATTTAAGTCACAGCGGACGAGGGGCTGAACTGAGCTGCATGGGGGCGCCCTGCTGGGTGCCCTGTAACTTCAGCTTGGTTATGGGAACGGAGGGAGGGAAAATTGACTTTAAGAAAAGAAGCACACTTTGGTCATCGGAAATTTTTTTTTTCCAGTTTGAAGCAAGCATGTCTTGTGTCCAAACGCCAGGACCTCCTATTCTCCGCAGAGGTGAAAACAGTGTGTGGGTGTGCTGATGCAGGAGAGAGACACAAGACACCCCAACAAGCCAGATGTCAGCGGGGCTTCCCGGGCCTTGCCAGATGGAGGCGAGAGGACTTCAGACCCCCAAGTCCACAGTGAGGGGTCAAGTCCCACATCCTCCACAGATCTCTGCAAATTCTCAGCACTTACCACCAGACCCGACTCCTCCCCCAGATCCTTCTGCTTCTGGAATCCAGGGTGCTGCTCCCTTCACCCCTCAGCTGCCTAGATACACAATATCAGCCCTTTCAAAGATTTCCATAAAATAATCCACTCTTACCAGGTACAACTCTCCCCCACATAATGTCCTCAGTTTGCCCCCCCACAGGGCATAAGGCAAAGGGGTGTTTTGCAGAAAGACCCCAACTGTTTATTTTAATGGAGAACCTTTACTCCATCCATTCCAGTACTCCAAAAAACATACTGATTTTTCACATAAAATCCTTAGAAGAGAAATCCTTAGTTATATATAAAGTGAAAAGTATAGCATTTTTATTGAAAATCCTGGTCATTTATTTCAATAACTAAAGCAGCCCCAAAAACATTCTCCAAGTTTTCTGTGCGCTGTGAGTTTCTCCAGCAAAGTACAGCATTCAAGTACCTTCTCTTTGAGGATGAAACACAGCAAAAGAATAAAAACAAACCAGCCACAACCACAATGCTGTGGACTGAATCTGTGTGTCCCCCAAATTCATATGTTGAAGCCCAAATGTGATGATATTTGGAGGTGGGGCCTTTGGGAGGTAATGGGTTCATGAGGGTGGGGCCCCCATGATAGGATTAGTGCCCTTATAAGAGGAGGAGAGAGTTTGCCCTTTCTCTCTCCACCATGTGAGGACATAATGAGAAGGTGGCCATCAACAAACCAGGAAGAGGTCCCTCACCAAGAACCAAAACTGCCAGCACCTGGATCTTGGACTTCTCAGCCTCCAGAATTGTGAGAAATAAATGTTTGTTGTTTAAGCCACCCAGTCTATGGCAATTTGTTATAGCAGCCTGAGCTGCTAAGACAAACAACAACCAAAATAGATGCTGTAACCAGGTCTCTTGAGTGCGGGAGTGAGAGATGAAGAATTATGCGGAATCAAAATGGCCAACTTTTGTGACTCACCTCTCAGGGTTTGCTGAGAAAAGCCAAGGGAACTGGAGACCAAAATGGGAAGAATAGCTTCCCCACACTGGCCAGCACTTACCAGGCATGGTGCTCAACATCGTTTTAAAATTTAATCTATTTCTACCAAAGTAATACATACACTTTTTTATACATATTTTTTAATCTGCTTTTTATTATAAAAATAATGTATACTCGTGAAAAAATAAAGCAATGCAGAAGTGTATATATGCCTCCCTTCTACACCACAGAGGGTAGTTGTTTTGATATAGATTTTGGCGCATATTTCGGGTTGGCATCCTTGGGAAGCCTACCCTGAGATGAAGATTAGCATGCAGTTTATTAAGGAGTGCTTTGGGGAATCGAGCAATTGGTTTATGATGTGCCATGGTATATTTTTCTTCATGTTTCTTGTTCTTGAGGTCTGTTAAGCTTCTTGGACCTGTGGGTTTATTGTTTTCATCATAGTAATTTTTAAAGCATTATTTAAAAATTATATTTTTCTGTCCCTTCCCCATTTTCAGGAACTCCAATTACACATACATTAAGCTGCTTAACGCTGTCCCACTTCTTTTTTTAATTTAATTTAATTTTTTAATATTTTTTGTTGCAGTAACATTGGTTTATACATTGTATAAATTTCAGGTGTCCATCATTATACTTCATTTCTGCATAGATAACATCATGTTCACCACCCAAATGCTAATTACAATCCATCACCACACACGTGTGCCTAACCATCCCTTTCACCCTCCTCCCTCCCCCCTTCTCCTCTGGTAACCACCAATCCAGTCCCGGTCTCTGTGTGTTTGTTTGTTGTTGTTTTTATCTTCCACATACAAGTGAGAGCATACAGTTTTTGACCTTCTCCCTCCAACTTATTTCACTAAGCATAATACCCTCAATGTCCATCCATGTTGTCACAAATGGCTGGATTTCATTGTTCCTTATGGCTGAGTAGTATTCCATTGTGGATATATACCACATCTTCTTTATCCATTCGTCCCTTGATGGACACTTAGGTTGCTTCCAAGTCTTGGCTATTGTGAACAATGCTGCAATGAACACAGTGGTGCGTGTATCTTTACGTATTGGTGTTTTCACATACACATGTTTTAAAAAGCCAATAGTACTATAAGGCTAGGAAGAAAAATAGCTTTCCCCTTCCCATGCCTCCTACCCCAAATCCCAACTCTTTAGCAAATATTTTTTTAGTTACCTCCATTTTTCTGAGCAAAAGGCTTATACTGTTGTGTTGATTTTTCCATTTTAAACATAATCTCCTGCCTTCCTGCTATGGGTGGTGAGGGTTTCAGCACATATACCTTCACCATACTACTTTCCCTCCTACATCCTCCCCAAGCAATCATATCACAGTTTTTGTTAAATCAATACTCAATGAATATATTATTTTTTACTAAGTAAACATGGGTCAAGCTGCTCCAGGAAATATTACATTTCCTTTCATATATGACTTTTTGTTTTCCCTGGACTTAATAACTGACTTTTTTTTCCCACTTGCATAATTTCATGTACCCATCACTAATTCTCCCCACAAACTCTCCAAAAGAGATATAAAATTCTCCTCAATATATTCAAATACATCAGTTCCATCTATGTTTTGGAGATGTCCTTCCTGGAGCTGTCCTTCCTCATGCTCCAGTCTGGGCTGGTGGCTCCCCATCCTTGCTTCCCAGTGGTCATCCCAGGGCTTCACTCACCAAACCTTGAATTCCCTTTGCCTTTCTTCTGTGTTGAATCCATTTTCTGGATCCTATGGCTTCCTCTTTCCTTATTAATTCCCTTGTTTTGGTGTATCTCTACTAGCATCCAGAGATTACCATTGGTTCCTTGACTGGATGTAGAGTTCCAAGCTGGAAATATGTTTTCTTCAGCATTTTGCAAGTCTTGTTCCCTTACCTTCTAGATTCCAATGTTGCTGAGATGATTAAAGCCACTCTGAACCCCAACCCTTTGTGTGTGACCCCTAATCTCTTATTCCTGCTCCCAATCTCTCAGAGGGGTTTTTAGGATTTGCTCTTTATCCCTGAAATATTTAAATTTCATGAAAATGTGCTTTAGGTGGGTTCTTCCCCCTTTTAAAAATTCAGTGTGCTGGGGGAGTGACATCAGCATCATGGCGGAGTGAGATTTCCCTCTTTGAATCTCTGCCCCCTAAGACACAACGAAAACATCATTCGCATTCCAACAGAGCTCAATCAAACACTACAAAGGACTTCTAAGAAACCCCTGCTGCCATACATCGGACAGTGGAGGCGCGGGAAGCCCAAAAGGACGTGAGGGGAGGTAAGAAGTTGTACGGCCCCTCCCCAATCGATCGGCAAAGACAGCGCGGCTCCCAGACAGAGGGGGGAGGGGCGGCCCACGGCGGGGAAAACTACCACCCTCCAGGTGCTCTCACAGACTGTCGAGAGATCCCCACCGGGAAGCGACAACACACTGTTTAGAGGGTGTAGCAAACACCCTAAAAGAGCCAGAAAGGAAACCCCTGTGTCGAGCAGGAGAAAGAGAGAACCCTTCCCCCCACACAGGCCACGTTTCAGCATAATCTCTCCAGGGGCTGCAGCGGGCTCAGAGCACACCGCTCACGACCTCCATCCAGTGGCAGCAGGTGGAAATTGCAGGACCAACTTCAACATGAGGGGAAAAATAAGGCGGTTGGATCCTTGCAACAATTTGTTATCGCTACAGACCAAAAGGAAAATGACAAACACCCAGAAACCAACCCTGAAGGCACAGAATTTGATAACCTGAATGACAGAGAATTCAAAATAGCTATCATAAACAAACTCAACGAAATACAAGAGAACACACAGAAACAAATCAACGAATTCAGGGATTTTGTCACAAAAGAGATTGAAACCATAAAGAAAAACCAGTCAGAATTATTGGAGATGAAAAACAAAATGAACAAGATAGTGGAAAAAATGGAGTCTTTAAAGAGCAGAGCTGACAATATGGAGGAACGAATTAGCATTATTGAGGATAGCCACACAGAAATGCTCCAGATAGAGGAGGAGAGAGAGCTAAGACTAAAAAGAAATGAAGGAATTCTTCGAGAAATATCAGACTCAATGAGGAAAAGCAACATAAGGATAATAGGTATTCCAGAAGGAGAAGAAAGAGAAAAAGGAGCAGAGAGTTTGTTCAAAGAAATAATGGCTGAGAACTTCCCCAACCTAGGGAACGAGAGGGAAATGATAGTGAATGAAATCAATAGATCACCTAAATATATAAACAGGAATAAAAAATCATCTCGCCACATAGTAGCAAACTTGAAAAATAACCGTGACAAGGAAATAATATTAAGGGCAGCTAAACAAAAAAACAAAATAACATACAAAGGAAACCCCATCAGGCTCTCAGCTGATTTCTTGACAGAAACTCTACAGGCTAGGAGAGACTGGAATGATATATTCAAAATCATGAAAGACAAAAACCTTCAGCCAAGAATACTTTATCCAGCAAAAATATCCTTCAAATATGATGGAGAAATAATAACTCTCCCTGATAAACAAAAGCTAAGAGAGTTCATCACCACAAGACCCCCACTACAAGAAATGCTCAAGAAGGCCCTTAGGCCTGAAAAAAAAACAAATGAGAAAGGGGATACAAAGATTTCAGCAAGGACAAAAGCAAGGAGACTAAACCAGAACAAACTACAGTTGGATCACATCAAAAATTAATTCAAGCTCATCACTGGAAACACACATTCATGACACAAGATGGAATAAAGAGACAACAAATAAGGAGGGGAAGAGGTAAAGGATTGAATCGACCCAGCCTCAGGAAAAAGGAGGCATCTGAAAATGTACTTTCTTATCCAGGAGATCGTTTATATAAACCTCACGGTAACCACTAAACAAATAACCAGAAGAGAACCACACATGACAAATAAAGAGAAAACCAAGAGAATGAGCATGCAGAAACACCAAATTGAATTTGCAGTCCGAAACACAGGTGACAAGAAACAAAGGAAATGCAAAAGAACCAGAAAATGAACAATAAAATAGCAACATTAAACCCTCATATATCAATAATCACTCTAAATGTAAATGGATTGAATTCTCCAATCAAAAGACACAGAGTGGCAGGATGGATTAAAAACCAAGATCCAACAATCTGCTGCCTCCAGGAAACACATCTCAGCTCTAAAGACAAACACAGACTCAAAATAAAAGGATGGAAAACAATACTCCAAGCTAATGGCAAACAAAAGAAAGCAGGAGTAGCCATACTTATATCAGACAAAGTAGACTTCAAGATAAAAAAGGTAATGAGAGACAAAGAAGGGCAATATATAATGATAAAAGGGACGCTTCACCAAGAAGACATAACACTTATAAATATCTATGCACCCAACACAGGAGCACCAAAGTACATAAAACAACTGCTAAAAAACCTTAAAGGAGATATTAACAATAACACAATAATAGTAGGGGATCTTAACACCCCCCTTACATCAATGGATAGATCATCCAGACAAAAAGTCAATAAGGAAATAATGGACTTAAATGAAAAACTAGATGCAATGGACTTAATAGATATATACAGACCACTCCACCCAAAAAAAGCAGAGTACACATTCTTCTCAAGTGCACATGGAACATTCTCAAGGATAGACCATATATTAGGAAACAAAGCAAACCTCTATAAATTTAAGAAGATTGAAATCATTACAAGCATCTTTTCTGATCATAATGCTATGAAACTAGAAATCAACTGCAAGGAAAAAACTAGGAAAGGGACAAAGATGTGGAGACTAAACAACATGCTACTGAACAACCAATGGGTCGTTGATGAAATTAAAGGAGAAATCAAAAGCTATCTGGAGACAAATGAAAAGGAAAATACACCATACCAACTCATATGGGATGCAGCAAAAGCAGTCCTGAGAGGGAAATTCATAGCAATACAAGCTCACCTTAACAAACAAGAAAAATCCCAAATAAATAACCTTAAATTGCACCTAATAGAATTAGAAAAAGAAGAACAGACAAAGCCCCGAATCAGCAGAAGGAGGGAAATAATAAAAATCAGAGCAGAAATAAATGAAATTGAAACAAAAAAAAAAAAACAGTAAAAAGGATCAATGAAACAAAGAGTTGGTTCTTTGAGAAGATAAATAAAATTGACAAACCCTTAGCCAGACTCACTAAGAAAAAAAGGGAGAAGACTCAAATAAATAAAATTAGAAATGAAAGAGGAGAAACTACAACAGATACCACAGAAATACAAGGGATTATTAGGGAATACTATGAAAAACTTTACGCCAACAAATTGGACAACCTAGAAGAAATGGACAAATTCTTGGAAGCGTACAACCTCCCAAAACTGAATCAAGAAGAAATAGAGAATCTGAACAGACCAATCACAAGTAAAGAGATTGAAACAGTAATCAAAAACCTCCCAAAAAGTAAAAGCCCAGGACCAGATGGCTTCCCTGGAGAATTTTACCAAACATTCAAAGAAGATTTAGCACCTATCCTTCTCAAACTATTCCAAAAAATAGAGGAAGATGGAATACTTCCCAACACATTCTATGAGGCCAACATCATCCTGATACCAAAGCCAGACAAGGACAATACAAAGAAGGAAAACTACGGCCAATATCACTGATGAACATAGACGCAAAAATCCTCAACAAAATATTGGCAAACCGAATACAGCAATACATCAAAAAGATCATACACCACGATCAAGTGGGATTTATACCAGGGACACAGGGATGGTTCAACATCCACAAATCAATCAATGTAATACACCACATTAACAAAATGAAGAATAAAAACCACATGATCATCTCAATCGATGCAGAGAAGGCATTCAACAAGATCCAGCATCCATTTATGATAAAAACTCGCAACAAAATGGGTATAGAAGGAAAGTACCTCAACATAATAAGGGCCATATATGACAAACCTACAGCAAACATCCTACTCAATGGGGAAAAACTGAAAGCCATTCCTTTGAGGACAGGAACAAGACAAGGGTGCCCACTCTCACCGCTCTTATTCAACATAGTACTGGAAGTTCTGGCCAGAGCAATTAGGCAAGAAAAAGGAATAAAAGGACTCTAAATAGGCAATGAAGAAGTGAAACTCTCACTATTTGCAGACAACATGATCTTATACATAGAAAACCCAAAAAATTCCATCGGAAAACTATTAGAAATAATCTACAACTACAGAAAGGGGCAGGGTATAAAATCAACTTACAAAAATCAATTGCATTTCTATACACTAACGATGAACCAACAGAAAGAGAACTCAAAAAGACAATCCCATTTACAACTGCAACAAAAAGAATACAATATCTGGGAATAAATTTAACCAAGGAGGTCAAAGACCTATACAATGAAAACTATAAGACACTATTGAAAGAAATTGATGAAGACATAAAGAAATGGAAAAATATTCCATGCACATGGATTGGAAGAATAAATATAGTTGAAATGTCCATTCTACCTAAAGCAATCTACAGATTCAATGCAATCCCAATCAGAATCCCAATGTCATTCTTCATGGTAATAGAACAAAAACTACTGAAATTCATATGGGGCAACAAAAGACCCCAAACAGCTAAAGCAATTCTGAAAAAAAAAAAAGAACAAAGCTGGAGGCATCACAATCCCTGATTTCAAAATATACTGTAAAGCTATAGTAATCAAAACAGCATGGTACTGGTACAAGAATAGACACACAGATCAATGGAATAGAATTGAAAGCCCAGAAATAAAACCACACACCTATGGACAGCTAATCTTTGACAAAGGAGCAAAGAACTTGCAATGGAGAGAGAGAAGTCTCTTCAATAAATGGTGCTGGGAAAATTGGACTGCAACATGCAAAAGAATGAAAGTAGACCATCTCCTATCGCCATATACAAAAATCAATTCAAAAATGGATCAAGGACCTGAAAGTGAGACCTGAAACTATAAAACTCCTGGAAGAAAATATAGGCAGTACACTAATTGAGATTGGACATAAAGTGATCCTTTCAGATTCCATGTCTACTCAGACAAGGGAAACAAAAGAAAAAATAAACAAGTGGGACATCACCAGACTAAAGAGCTTCTACAAGGCAAATGAAACCAAGATCAAAATGAATAAACAACCCACCAGCTGGGAGAAAATATTTGCAAATCGTTTGTCCGACAAGGGATTAATCTCAGTAATATATAAAGATCTCATACAACTGAGCAACAAAAAAACAAACAACCCGATCAAAAAATGGGCAGAGGATATGAATAGACATTTTTCCAAGGAAGAGATACAGACGGCCAATAGACACATGAAAAGGTGTTCAACATCACTAATCATCAGGGAAATGCAAATCAAAACTACACTGAGATATCTCCTTACACCCGTTAGAATGGCTATAATCACAAAGACAAATAACAACAAATGCTGGAGAGGTTGTGGAGAAAGAGGGACCCTCATTCACTGCTGGTGGGAATGCAAACTGGTGCAGCCTCTATGGAAAATAGTATGGAGAGTCCTCAAAAAATTAAAAATAGAAATACCTTATGATCCAGCAATCCCACTCTTGGGCATCTACCCAATGGACATGAAATCAACCATCACAAGAGGCGTACGCACCCCTATGTTCATTGCAGCATTATTCACTATAGCCAAGAAGTGGAAGCAACCCAAGTGTCCCTCGACTGATGATTGGTTAAAGAAGATGTGGTATATACATACAATGGAATACTACTCAGCCATAAGAAAAGACAGAATTGTCCCATTTGCAACAACATGGATGGACCTAGAGGCTATTATGTTAAGTGAAATAAGCCAGAGAGAGAAGGACAGACACTGCATGAACTCACTCATATATGGAATATAAATGAACACATGGACAGAGAGAACTGATTGGTGGTTACCAAGGGGAAGGGGGGTGGGGGGTGGGCACAAGGGGTGAAGGGTTACATCCACAAGGTGACGGACAAACAAAAATGTACAACTAAAACCCCACAGTGTTACAAACTATTAAGACATCAATTTAAAAAATGGTAATAAAAATTCAGTGTGCTGGGCATTTTCTGGGCTTATTCAGTCTGGAAAATCATATTCTTTAGTTCTAGGATATTTTAAAATATTATTTTCTCTGATAGTTTCCTTCATTTTCTTTGCTCTCCACAGAATACCTTTTATTTTCTATTGGACCTCTTATATTGACCTTGTGCTCTTTATCCCACTTTCTGAGACAGTTCCTTGACTTTAGCCCCATCCTTTTTATTGCATTTTTATTTGTGTTTTTGTGTTTTACCTCTACTGTCCTCTGAAGACTCTTGTCTTATGGAGGCAGTGCCTTCTCTCTCCTCAAGGGTGGGACATTATCTGTTTACTCAGTTCCTTTTCTTCTCTTGTTTGTTTTGACATTTGCTTTCCTTGTTGAAGGTTTTTCTTGTGCTCTCTGCCTGTCTCTTTATATTAGGAAGGTGGCATCAAAGGCTGGCCGGAAGCTCTTTATGTGGGGATGGCCTTACCAGCTGGGGCTTCACTAAGGATCACCAGGCAGAGGCGCTGCTGTTCCTTTAGAAGATTCTCCAAAATTCAGCATTTTTGGTCTTTTCTCTAGTTTCTCGCTGGGGAATGTGTGCCTGGCAACCAGCATTCTGGGAGCCTACATGAGAAAGAGAACTGAGGTGGAGGTGAGGCCTCACAATTTCACTGAATCTCATTTCTGTCCGGAGCCTCCCCTCCAACCCCAGCTGTGCCTGGAATCTCTGAGTTGGGAGCTGCCCTGGATCAGTTTCTCCAGAGGGTAAACCACAGGCTTCTCCTGGGGGGAGAGGGGGGGAAGGGTGTGAGCTCAGGCCGTGTGAGGCAGGGACTTCATTGCTCTTCAGACAAACATCAATTCTCTTCCGCTCCCCACTTACCCCCACTTTCAGAGATACCTGGTCCTTCTATTCCCGAGTTTTTCTAGGTGCCTGCAGAGTGAATGGGCTTGTTTCTTGTTTCTTATCCCCCTCTGCATGCTTTTAACAGGAAAGTTGAGCACCAGTTAGGTTTTCTTCTTCTCTTAGTCCTCATGGGTGTATACCCTATTTATTGTTTGCATACTAGTCTGGTAAGTAGTTTCCCTGCATTATCTCTCTGATCCATCCTCACAATCCTGGGAGGTTGGTACTATTACTAACCCCATGTAGAGAGGGGGAAGGGAGCCTTCAAGTGGGTAGGTGATCTGTTAGGACACACTGCTGTGGTCTGAACCCAGGCTGTATACCCCAGAGCCCTTGCCCTGACACACCATGTTAGGCAGCCTCATGGGGATGCAAAAGCAGAAGATGGGGGACAAGGTGTGAGAGAAGAGTGATCCTGGAAACTCCTCTGATGTCTGCCATTGACTTAAGTCTTCTATTGAGTCTAGTGGTGAAAATCTGTCACAGGGAAGTTTTCGAGGCGTGGCAGTGCCTTTGGAGGAGAGCTGTGGTTGGGGAAGGCAGCAATCTTCGTGGCTAGTCCAGGCACGCCACAAGGTGTCTGTGTTTAAATACGACTTGGAAAAGGAAGCATTCTAAGATCAGGAGTTCTCAAACTTACTGTGCATTCTGCTCACTGGGGAGCCTTGAAAAGTAGGGATGCCCAGGGTCCTCCCTCCCCAAACCATTAAATCAGTATCCCTAGGAGTGGGGCTCAGAAAGCTCTCCAGGTGATTCCAATGTGCAGCAAGTATAAGACCTAGCAAAGACTAGCGCTTTGCAAACTGTAAAGTGCGCCTCAATCACCTGAGGATCTTGTTAAAAAGCAGACTCCAAGTCACAATCCAGCTGCCAGGTGATGCTGCTGGTCCTGGGACCGCATCATGTATATCGAGGCCATCAATGACCCTGAGCAGGTGCAACCGGGAAAATTCCTTCCTGGGAGGCAGCATCCAAGGTTGGCATTAAGGTGTGAATTTCAACTTCATGGTTAACTTCTTTTTCATAATTACTGTAAAAATTCATGTATTGCAAAAAGGGATATAAATTCTGCAACAGAGTTCTTCTAAACAATGTAAGGGGAATGTTAATTAGCAAAGGCTTTTATGCTTTTGGAAAGCGTAGATGTTACTGAAGATTTCAAAAAGAAGGCGAGGGCTGATTTACACCTCACTTTAGGTTTATAACCTAAATAACCAGCCGAGCACCCCAGGTATCCCCAATCTCAAAACATCCAGGGACCACCACACCTCTCTGCAGCCGGATGTCCACTCCACTCCCCCAGTCTCTTTCTTGCTGAGGCTCATTCAAGAGCAACACAAAAATCCCTTCCCTCGAGTGAAAAAAAGAGTAACCTACTCTCTCCCCTGAAAGCACCTTCCTTAATGCCCCAAACACAGATGTTCCCAAAGACAGCCCTGTTTCTTAAAAGAATTTTGATACATTAAATATTCGTTCTTCATTAGACCATGAGGAGAAATCCAGGTTTACAAAAATAACTGTGTTTTAGTGAATTTCTATATGATGATTAAAGAAGTCCAAATGCACCCCAAGGGGTTCAAGCATTCAGACCATTTCTGAGTCACTAAAATGACCTTTATTTACTGTACTACGTTCCTCCCACCCCCACCTAGCCTCTCATATTCTCTCTGCTTTTCTCCACTAGCAGACACGGGTATCACATATCAAAGAGAAAGAACAGTTCAAGAGGAAATCGGCGCTGTCCTTATTTTATAAATTGGGTTTAATAATTCATCTAAGAGAGAATTTTTAGCAACAAGGTTTGCATATAAAAAGGGAACATGCCTTCCCTAAATAGGCATCTGTTACTCTTGCTGCAGTGCTGAGTGGAGAGAAAAAAGGCCAGTAGGGTCCAAGTGCATCTCTCAGATTTGCTAAGGACATCATGGTCTCTAGCCCGTTAGGCAAAGTGATTTTAGAGCAAGCTTTGCAAGGAAAGGAATTTAAACCACACCCGAAAAGTCTCCTCTTTGTCACTGCAGAAATCCACCTAGAGGTCATTGTGACAAGTGTGCATAGTCTGAAAACATCTGCAGATGCTAGGTCTGTCCATTTCCTGGTCATAAAACGTCACCTGCCCAGACCCCCACTGTTGCCTCAAATACCAAACCAACAGCGTCTTGTAAGTCAGACTGTGTTGGGTTTAGGGGTCCGCAGGTCTCCACACACACACATAAAGCTGGTTAGAATGTCAAGAAAATCAGTCATTCACACAACTGCACTGCTCATGCGTGACAGGCTGACTTTAAATATTTGTCTTTCCCTCTTGCTGATACGGGGGGAGGAGGCGAAGCTGGTAGAATGAAAGAGGAAGAAAATTAACAGAAACCTCTAATTGCCCAGGTTTGTCGCCTTGAATATTTCTGCAGTACCTCTGCGGTAGGCGGCACTGTCAAGGTTTTAGACCTGACAATGGGTAAGTTGCTAGGGAGCGAAGGCACAGCAAAAGAGGCAATTAATACCTCCTTTTTCATTTTATAGCCAGCATCTGTCTCCCTGCCTTAGAAAAAAATAGTTTGAGAATTAACTTTCCTAGTTTCTTTTTCCAAAATGCCCCTATTTTACCACATCCTCTGCAGAGTTCTGTTCAGGTAGGGGAGCCTCTGAATAAACGGAATTTCCCGAACGTTTCAAAAATCTGCAATCATATAAAGTCTTTCTCTTGAAACCCAGCATATTCCAACAACATTACCTGGGTCTTTTTTCCTCTAAGGATGTAATTTGTTAATAAAGATTCTCTTGAGCAATGACACTCAGAATTGGGAAAGAAATGGGCACATTCATTCTGCCCGGAGGTGTGTGGACCAAACCCACCTTTCTGGAGGATATTTGATCCCTTTAAAAGCACGATATTCTTTGACCTGGCAATTTCATTGCTAGCCATTCGTTCTAAGTGAAGAATCATACTGTGTCAAAGATTGCTGCATTTTGGCATTTATAATTTATAATAGCAAAAATTAGGGAGCAACCTAAATATCAAAAGACAATGATGAGTTAAATTATGGCAAATTCATACAATGAAATACTGTGCAGTTATGAAAAAGAGTTGTAGGAGAATATTTGATGATATGGGGAAATGTTCATGATGTATCGTTAAATAAAAAAGTGTAGAATAGAATGTACGTTATGATATTGTTTTTAATTCTTTAAATAAATCAATTTTATTATAACATATATGCTTAGAAAAAATGACTGGAAGGATTTTTCTGGTATATGGAGGGCTGAGATTATGGGGAACACAGTTTCCTGTTTGTGTTCTTCTGTATTTTCCTAAATAATGCATCACTTACAGTCAGGAAAATAATAAATCAGAAACAATGTGTTATCAAAATATATGTATTGTTACATCCAAATAAAAGATGTTATGAATCAGTTTAAAATGCAGGAGCCCTTTATTTGATAAAGTACCATTGGAGAAATTCCACCCTGCCAGGCCACAGTCAGTGACTTGGATGATTTCTGTGCCTTCGTGAGCTGCCTCTGGATTTTAGACTAACTGAAATGATGGAATTTTAGATGGAGGGAGGTGAAAAGGGCCCCTTAACCTATGACTTTCAAACAGGAGTCTAGGGGCTCTCGCGTTTAAGAAATAGGAGTGGTGGGGTTAAGATGTAGATTCTAGAGTCGCATCGTCTGGGTTCAATAGCTGGGCAACATAACCTCTTTCTGCCTCACTTCCTCATCCGGAAATTGAAGATAATAATAGAACCGACTTTCCTGCGTTGTTGTTGAGGGTGACCCGCGTTGAGTCTGGGCAAAGTGCTTAGAACGGTTCCTGGGCACAGAGTAAACAGTCAGTAAATGTTAGCTCTCATTACAAGCTGAAAATCTCACCTCTTGCCTGGCAGAGGTGCCTGAAAATCCCACAACAAGCTTTACTCGGGGCAAGTTACTCAAGACCCCCACGAAATGCAAACGTGTTCCCACCTAAGCGCCCGGTGGGTACCCTGTTTGAAACAGAAACAATGCGCGCGAGCACGCACGCACACTCGTTCTACGTGCACGCACACGCGCACACTCGCTCCACATGCACACGCACCCGACCGCCCGGTGCGCGCGCCCACACGGCTCTGTAAATCGCCCAGCCAGTCAGCCCTTGCTGGCCGGCCTGTTTCGGCTCCACAGGCCGATCTGAAATGTTTCTGGCTCAAACAGCCACTCGCTTCCCAAGCGCTTTCTCAGGGTCACTACCCGGTTTGGGAAAAGCCAGAAAATATGGAGAGGAGCAAGGCGGACAATGTGAGAGGGGTGGGAGTGAGAGACGAAAAAGTACCCTCCTTGTATTGTCCCCACCCATGCCACCCTTGCGATCCCTGCTCCTGTGGGAGCCCAGCTGCGCGAGCCCCCGTTCCCAGTGCGGAGCCAGCGCGCGCGAGCCGCCTCCGGCCCACCCCGCTCGGCCAAGACTCCCCGCTTGTGCTTGGGAAGCTGGGGGCCGGACACCGTGCTCGAGACCTTCCGGAGCAACTGCCTCGAATGACGCCGGGGTTCTCCTGCTTCCCCGCCTGTGCGCAGCCATACCCGCAGGGGACCACATGGCAACCCGGTGCTCCATTTCCTGCCCCGCCCCCCCATCTCCCCACAGCAAAGTCAGCCCCAGGCACCGTCTGCTTGGTCCAGGTCTCACCCGCGTGATTCAAGAAGGCCCTTTGGACAGAAAACTGAATTCGCCATTGAGAACACTTACATGACAAATCGATCATCGGTTTTGTTTTTCTGATGGAAACGTCAGGCACAAAAATCACAAAAATTTTATGTAATCTCAAGATTGCTTTCTCTGAGCAACGCAGAGCTCTTCAAGGTAAAAACAAAAATAATCTTAAAAGTTTTCTCTTCTGTATCCTATGGAACGTATATTAAAATCCTGAACGCTCAAACTCCATTTTGGCTGTCATTATCAGGTGAATTTGACCAACTGGGCAAACTGAAAAAAATACAAAAGTAAAATCAGTTAAGAATGTTAAAAGCCCACTAAGTTTTTGTAGCTCTTGGTCCTGTGTTTGAAATCATTTTTTTGCCCTTTTTCTTTCTTTTCTTTAACCCATACATTAGAGTCTTACAGATAATATGGGCTCCCTTTGGAGCTGATTTGACCCCACTCTCCCTTTGGCAAAACTTTTCTTTGCATTTCTTCTGTGCTCCCAACAGGTCCGCCTATTAACAAAATGCCTGTTTGGGGCACAGCGGCCTCATTAATTCTGTCAGCAGAGAGCCGGCAAGAGGACTCCAGCCCTGATGATTACCCTTGCCTCTCTGCCACTCTTCTTGCCTCTGAGCTCTACCATCAGCAGCCCTCCTTTTCCCTCCGCCTTCCCAGCCCCCTCCCAACTCCACCACTCCTGCTGCACACTTCCCAACACTGTCCCAGAAGAATGACACAGCAGAACTCTACTAGTATTATTATTTGGCCTGAAAGAGAGGGATTTTCTAGGCTACATCCCAGGTCCTCCTGGCCCTGTTTGATAAACTTTTGGTGATGATGATGATGATAACAATGGTACCATCTATTGATTGCTTACTGTGCATCCTGTGCTTTAAAAAAAAGTGAATTACCTCGTTTAATCCCTAAAACAACCCTGGGGGCAGCTATTACTATTCATACCACTTAACAGATGACAAAAACTGAGGCTCAGTGAGTTAAGGTCACAGGACTGGGACTGGTAGGCCCAGTGATTAGACTTTAAAATGTCTGCTGTCACCAGTGCATGCTGTGACAGGAGGCAGCCCCCTCTCACAACACCCAGGAATGTTGGCAAAAAGTGGGCGGAGGCTCAGAGGTGTAAGATTTGTAAATCACTTCAAAAAGTTAAATAGCCAGTAATGTGGCTAAACAAAAGGTAGGGAAAGCCATCTTTGAGAGTGTCGATTTGGCTGACACAGCCCAACAAATATCATTGTCAAAAAACGAAACAAAAGCCGTGATTATGTTTTTATTTTTAGTCTCCCAAGCTTCCATAAAAGTCTGGGCTTCCGGCCAGCAATTTCCCCTTCAAGCCTAACCTGCCTTGCCCAGTGACTAGGTAAGTAGTGCACGAGCAGTTGTTTTCGAAGATACTACTCCTAATTTTAGTATTACATCATGGTTCAGGCCACCATGTTCCCTTTCCAACCGCATCTAGCATCTGGGTGGATGTCCCAGGGAAAGCCTCCAAGGAGTTCAGGACTTGTGGTGGCCGCCATATTGAAACAACTCAGTGGTCACGAGGAGTTCCTTGACTAATATGAGGGCTCAGCCATTACTCAAAAACATTTATAAAGTCTCAACTTTATACCAGGCACTGAACTGAGTTATTGCAGATAAATAAAGGTGGTCTCCATTCTAATTTTACTTAAAATTTGGGTTTTAAATAAATCAGAACAGTTAACTCATGGGCAGACAGAAACCAGGGATGAGGGACAATTCATATTCTGTTAGAGAAAGCTGGCAGCAAGAAGGATCCAAATGCATTCCTGAGAGAGAAGAGGAGATCCTAAGGACTGGATTTGTCATCAGTTGCTAAAGATGAAGAGACCCTCTCAGGAATAGATAGAACAGGTGCCTGGTCCATACCGCTGGTCGAGGCAAGTGGCTTATCATAAATTACATGATTTTTTAAAGTTACCAATACTTGATATGCTTGATATAAAAAACTCAAACCCTATAGTCATATAAAAAAGTGGCGTTGGCCCTTTCACTGTACCCTACCCTACAATCTCACTCTCTAGGGATCACTACTGTGAACAGTTTAGTGTTGAATCAAAGGAACCTAGTGCTTCTTTCCTGAACATGACAGAAAAAATCTCAAGGAGTATGGCCCAAAGGAAGGCTGAGACCACAGAGCTTATGGAGTCTCAGCTGAGTGGGTTACACCCTCCCTATAAGGCACCTTATTCATGCCTTTTCCTTGACTTCTGCTATCTGCATTGGAAGAAAAGCCTAAGAGGGGCAATATTTGCTTGTCAAATGGAATCCAGGACTCAGTGGCGGTCACCAGGCAAACTATCATTCCATCCTCTGGATAATGTGTTAACAGAGTCTCATTAGAGGCTGAATGTATGCATCCGGTTGCTGCTACAGTCAAGCCTCAGCCAACATTAATGTCTTTATTTTAAATTAACTTATCGAAATAGTAACATGCAGAACCTTCGGGAATGGAACAGGTACATTTCAAGGCAAGGAGGAGGAACTTGGACTGGTAAATCAATGCCTGGGGTGAGACCTTGTGATAGGGGCTCTGGGAAGCTGGAATTCTGGAGGGAATCTAAAGAGGAAGGCAGAGGCCATAGCTCAAGAAATGGGCTAGGTTCAGGGCATAAACTTCACTCTACAATTTTGCCTTGGAGCAGACACAGTAACTACAGTATGAAGTTAGATTGGGGTTAATTTTGATTGATTTATATCAGCACAAATTTGTCCAAGGACTCTACCTCTACACACCCTGCTCCAGAACCTTGACTTTGAAGGGATTTGAACAAGACTTGAAGGCTGGAGTAAGGAGGAGTGGCCACACTGCCAGCAGGCCCCTGTGTGGTCCATCATAGAAGAGACTGCATGGCCCAGCCTCCCTTATTCAGTGGGGCCGTGTGACTAGATTCTGCTCAAGGGCCATGAGTGGGAGTGACGTGTGCCATTTAGGCTGGCTTCCACAGAAATAGACACTGACACAAAGATTTAAGTGCAAGTTGTTTATTGGGAAGGTGATTCCGGGAAGCATGAGGGGAGAGTGCAGGAAATGTGTCAGTTGGGTCTCCTAGAAGTAGGTGCCAAGATGGAATTAAACATGCAAGGATTTTATTAGAGGAACTGTCTATATGAGGGACAAGGTGGAGGGAGCCAGAAAAGGCTGGGGGAGCTGTCAGACCATCAGGCGACTGACCCTCAGTGAAGGAGAGAGAGAGAGAACGTCTTAGACAGCCCACCAGTCTTGGGAAGGGTCAGCAAAGCCGCCTGGGAATCCTTGAGCCAAGCCGGTGTCAGAGGAGTCCCAGGTCTCCTAGGAACGGCCTGCTTTAGAGTCCCTGCTTCACCCAGTCATGGGCTGGGGGCAGCCCATGGGAAGCATGGCCTTGGCACAAATGCAGCCAGGCGCTTCACAGTGCAGTGCTCGGCCCTTGGTAACTACACTCCCGCCGGTTGGAGCCAGTCTGCCAGGCGCATTCTCACACCACCACAGGAGTGAGGCAGGGAGGGAAGGAGGCATTGGAGTGTACTGGGGAGCACTTTTCCACTGTGGGCAACTGAGGCACAATCCTACTGAGGCCCACCAGGAGACTATGGTACCCTCCCCACCCGAGGGGCATGGAAGGTGGGAAATATACTCCCACCCTCTCAAAACTGCTGATTTGCTGGCCTTCACTACAGCGGCTAAATGAGCATTGTAACTAGCCCAGGTTCAACACCAGGCATGAATGTGCTAGAGACATTGTTTAAACTTTATTTTGAGAAAGCATATCCACTTGCGCCTCCTGGGAAGCTTTTCACCAGAGCTGCTAACAAACTGAATATATAACTGATTGGGGTTATACTTCGTCTCTCGCCACACTCCTCTCCTGCCTCCCACCTCCCTACCTGCTGGAGAACTGGAAAAGTGTGAAGTGCCCCAAAAGTGAGAAACCCAGAGCAAGGGATTCTGGGAAAAAACAGATATAACAATCCACCCCTCCCCCCTGTAAGAACACACTACCAAGTCCCTGATTATAATCATTTCTCTTCTTTGCGACTCTGTATGAAAACTTATGGCCAAGCAAAAAAAGACTGGAAGGAAATACAACATGGCCATAACTGGCTGTACTGTGGTGGTGGAATTATGGGTATTTTCTTTGATTCCTTTTGAATTTTTCCATAATGAAATGTGATTTTACTTCTTTAAATGTTTATTTTAGGCTATTTTTTCTACTTTTCTGTATACTTAAACACTTCCATAATAAAAATTATGTTTAAAATTTCAAAACAATTGTTCCTCTTACCCCTCCCACCTTTGCTACCTTAATATCCTCTGCTTCCTGGTCTTCCCTTCACTGCCCCATTCTCCTGGCCATCAAAAAACAAAAGATAACATCAGCTCTAAATCCCTGGTGGTTTGTTAGGACACTTGTGATCTGGCGCAGACGCGAGCCTTGATTATTCCTGGCTGAGCAATTCACTGAATCTAAAGGGTGATGATGGTGGGGGGGTGGGGGGGAATCTCTCCTGTGGGGAAGCTGGCAGATGAAATCTGGTCTGAGTTTATATTCAGTCCTCTGAAAAAATGTCACTTCCTGCAGCAAAACCAACCAGCTAGTCATCAGATCTACATCCTCTTCTCCCTGGGACCTATTCTCCCTGGGAACAGCAGGACCACATTTCCCAGATTCACTTGCAGTTCATCATATCCATATAACAATTGCAGCCCATGGAATATGGGTGGAAGTAATTGCACCATTTCCAGAGCTCAAGATGGAAGGAGCCTGGGTCCCTAATCACCACTTGGAAGGGAGCTGCCCACCCAGCAGGAACATCTATTCTGGACTTTACTTAACAGAGAAATGCCTTCAATTATGTGAAGCCACAGAAATATGTGTTTGTTACAGCAGCAAACCTACCACAACTAATGCACTGTTAATCTCTCTTGTCTGCTAAACTGGTCTCGTAACCATGTCCTGAATCCACATAATCTGAGGTGAATTTGACTGCAGAAAGCAGTGGAGCTCCACTTTTTTGAAGGCTCTCAACCTGGCCTCTCTTGCAACCATACTACCATAGGGAGATATTGCCCTTGATGTTCCCTATGAAATCTCATAACGTCCTTCAGGTTGCTGTAACTTTCTCCAGTGGAAGCAGCTTTAGACAGGAGCCTAGGTTATTTGTCCTTAATTATCAGCAGGAGGATACATGAATCACTCAACCCCTACAAGCCTCAGAAAATATCCAGTTCATTTTAGAGACAGGCAATCACAACAATACTCTCACTCAACCACTGTTGAGTGAGAAGCTGAGCACTTTGAACAGATTAACTCATTTAATCTACACAGGCACCAGTGATGTGAGTGATATTATCACCATTTTGGAAATAAGAGAAACTGAGGCACAGAGAGATTAAAACATTGCCCAAGGCCACAGTTAGATTCAAACATAAGCAATCTAATTCCAGGGCTGGAAACTAAGTTCTCGGGATTCTAAAATTCTGAGATTTGCACCAGAATGAAACCTTTCTGTGATTGCAATGCTCTCAGTGCTGGCCTTGTGATATGCCTGGACTTGGTCATTTCCTCATCCCCTCACTGTGCTCCCATCCTGCTCTTGACATCCAACCTTCTCCTGTTGACGGCTCCTGCTCTGGAAATGTACAGCCTTGCAGGGGATGACACGATCTCCCTCTTCCTTGATCTACCTAATCTGATTAGACACAAATTGTAATATGCCTTGATTCAGAGAACTTCCCTTTGCCAGATTGAGTCCCCTGAGATCTCTCACACACAGACCTTGATTTATGAACACCAGGCTCTTTCAGTCCTCTATAATTTTCTTTATTAAAACCATGCAATGCCAGCTCTCAAGCAAAAGAAAGCTGGTGATAAAATCTTGGTTTCCTGTGAATTCAGGGAACATCAGAGGTCATGTGTTTCAAAGGCAGAGTAAATCACCATGACTTTACTCACCAGAATAATAATTAGGAAATGACAATCAGACAAACCCTGGGCTTTGATAGGACACTTGGTTTAGTATTGAAGTAAAATTATCTGTTATGACTATTTTCAGTAATTCAGCATTTCTCTTACAAAATGCCTCATCTACTCTGAATTTCTCCAACTGTAGTGCATGATGCACCTTCCTGGACCACAGCAAGGATAAAAATATCTACCATTTATTAAGCACTCACTATATTCCCTATGCTGTGCCAAACGAACACCATCTACTTACCGTTTCATCCCCGTTTTAGAGATAAGGAAACTGACACTCAGAGAAGTGAAGTTACCTGTCCAAGTTGTGGCTGGCAGAATAATAGCCCCCCAGTGATGTCTGTATCCTAATCCCCAGAACCTGTGAAGGCAGAAGGAATATGGCAGACGTGATTCAGTTAAGGACCTAGAGATGGGGAGATTATCGTGGATTATCTAGTGGACCCATTACAATCACAAGAGTCCTTACAAGGGAAAGAGCTAGGCAGGAGCATCAGAAAAGGAGGTGTGACAAGGGAAGCGGAGGTCAGGGGGATGCAGGGCCATGAGTCAAGGCATATATGGGCAGCCTTTAGAAGCTGGAAAAGACAAGGAAATGGGTTCTTCCTTAGAGCCTCCAGAAGGAACACAGCCCTGTCAACCCATTTTAGATTTATGACCTCCAGAACTGTAAAATAATAAAGTTGTGTTGCTTTAAGCCATGAAGTTTGTGGTGATTTGTTACAGCAGCCATAGGAAACTAATACACAAGGTCGCATGGATGTTGAGTGGTAGAGGTAGGATTTGAACCCTGCTGCCTGTGACTGCAGAGACCGTGCTCTTTATTTGTAGGTTAAATGGCCTTGGAACTTAAAATATGACTTTTAAAATATGATTTTTATATCACAGCAAATATGATATTAAGAAACAAAATGTAAAACCCAAAATATTTTTTAAAGCTAAAATATGAGATGTCCAAAATAATATGATAGACCAAAGGAATAGAGTAGAGGGCATAGAACTAGGGTCGTCTCTATATGGTGAATTGGTGCAATGAAGAGGGTGCTACCACAAGGCATGAGAAAAGGTTGGATTGTTTAGTTGATGGTGATCGGAAACTGGAGTTTAAAAAACAGTAATTAAGGATGTGCAATAAAGTAAAGCTGGAGCCTTACCTCACACCCTGAAAAGAAAGACTCTAGACTGATCAGAGTTCTAAATATGAAAGGGAAGACAATAAAGCCAATAGGGGAAAATGTATGTGAATATCTTTATAACCAAGAGATGGGAAACCATAAGACAAAAAATCAATAGATTGATTATATTAAGTGAAAAGATTTCTGTTCAATAGGCAAATACGATAAACAGGTGTCAATCTGGGAAAATATATTTTCAATGATTAAAAAACTAATTTTTATATTCTACAAAGAATTCCTGCAAGTTAACAAGAAAAAGACAGAAACCTAATAGAGAATGAGCAAAGGATATGTATAGTCAATTCAAAGATGAGATTCTCAAACTCATTAATAATCAGATAAATGCAATTAAAACAATGGACATAACATTATGAACATCAGAACAGAGGAAAAATTGAAAGGTAATTAAGAATAAGACTTGATGATGTTGTGGGAAGATGGGAAATTTTGTGCACTGCTGGTGGGAGGGTCAACTGGGACAGTCATTCAGGAAACCTATCTGGTATGTGTCCCGGGACCAGTGACCCCCCCCTCCTAGATAAATACCCCAAAGACCTGCTCATACAGGACTGCAAGGGGGCGTTTATAAGGATGTTCACATCTGTGTTGATTTGGAAGTAGAGAGTTGGAGGCAATCTGAGGGCCTATCCTCGGGGGAATGGGTAAAGTGGTGTGCACACACACCAGGGCATGCTCTGCAGCAGTTAGCAACACACCAGCTGCACAGCCATGTGGATATATCTTAAAACATAGTGTTGAGGGAGAAAAAAAGAAACAGCAAATTCCATTGCTCGGTACCATATACACAAATTAAAACAGAAAATGACACTATATATTCTACAAGGAAACATATTTATCTGAGGGCTTTTATCAAACACATTGAAGTGGATGCATGTGGGAAGAAGGGAATAGAAGAAGAGATCAGAGACAAAAAGGAAAATAAATCACTTGAACAGGAATGATGACTCCTACAGAGCAGTGATGCTAATATGCTATCACTTGAGGTCTCTCCACACCTAAAATAATAGGAGTAATAGTTTAAAAAAGGGGGACCCTTTTTTGCGATAAGCCATGCCATCCTACAGGAGCAGGTCCCCAGGGGGAGCCACTTTTCCTGTCATGTTGGTTAGAAAATGTGAAGTGTTGACAGGTACCTAATGTCATCTGATTCTCTAAAGTGCTCTGAGAGTTAGGAAGAATAGAAACAGGTTAACTCGCATCTGGAAAAGGCCTCTTAAAGTAAATTCAGTTAAAATGAAAACCAAAATGTCATTTCAAGTAGTGAAAAAAATTAGAATGGCATCTTTTTCAGCTTGAAAAGTGAAACTAAAAATTATGAAGATGTGTTTTGTCTCTTATTTTACAACCCTGTATTTCCAGTGCAACGCTGGTCTGCTGTATGAGCAGTGCTCAGAGCCAGCAACTGTGCAATAAATATTTGTTGAATGAATGAATGAACAAATGATGACCAGCTCTTAGAAAGAACAGAGAATGAATCATGTTACTTTTCCCCCAGAGCTTTTCATCGTTCTTTTTGTCCATTTTTAACTGGTTTAAGCCTGGAAGATTTTTTTGTATTTGCTGACTTTGCATGTGACTTTAGCAATTCTCCAATTTCACTTTTATCAACGTTGTGAAATCCTGCGTCTTTGCAGATATTGTGATTTCTCTTTGCAATTGATCTGCATTGTATTCGGCATAGACAGTGACATTTTGATGGGAATCAACTTTGTAAGTGATCGTTCAGAAGTGACTCTTTGATCATTATGTTCACTTCTGCTGGCCATGCAACCCTGTTCCTCTGAGAACTCAAATAAAGAATTCTCAGGGGACAAAGATGCTCTCTACTACGTCCGCTTTGCAGAGAAGAAAACTGAGGCTCACACAGGTTAAATGGCCAGCCCAAAGTCTCATGGCTTGACAGTGGCAAACCACAGACAGCACAATGGGAGGGAGCAGGGAATGCTTCACTCATATGACCCTTTAGCAACTCTATCAGGGGGTTTCTGTCGTTGGTCCCCACATTTACAAATGTGTTGCCATTGAGGCTCAGAGAGGTTAATTGCCCATCTAGAATCTTAATAAATAGAATGAGATTTGAACCCAGGTCAATTTTGGATTTTCATTTCTGGCTACCTCTTCCTCTGCCTCCTCCTCTGGTTTCCCAATTCTGAACTCTTCATTTTTTTTCCCAATTTTTTTTATTGTGAGAAAATACACATAACATAAAATTTACCATCTTAATCATTTTAAAGTATACACTTCCATGGTATTAAATACATTCATAATGTTGTACAACCATCACCACCATCCATCTCCATAACTCTTTTCATCTTGTAAAACTGAAATTCTATACCCATTAAACCACAACTTTCCATTCCTCCTTCCCTGCCAGCCCCCAGCAACCACCCTTCTACTTTCTGTCTGTATGATTTTGGACACTCTAAGTACCTCATAGTGGAATCATACAATATTTGTCTTGTTGTGACTGGCTTATTTCACTTAGCACAATGTCCCCAAGGGTTACCCATGTTGTAGCATATGCCAGAATTTCCTTCCTTTTTAAGGCTGAATAATACTCCATTGTATGCGTATACCACATTTTGCTTATTCATTCATCCATCAGTGGACACTTGGGTTGCCTCTACCTTGTGGCTGTTGTGAATAATGCTGCTATGAACATGGGTGAATATCTCTTTAAGACTCTGCTTTCAATTCTGTTGAGTATATACCCAGAAGTGGAATTGCTGGGTGATATGGTAATTCTATTTTTAATTTTTTGAGGAACATCCATACTGTTTTCCACAGTGGCTGTACCATTTTACATTCCCACAAACAGTGCACAAGCATTTCAGTTTCTCCATATCCTCACCAACACTTGTTATTTTCTGATTTTTTTAATAGTAGCCCTCCTAATGGGTGTGAGGTGGTATTGTAGTTTTGATTTTCGTTTCCCTGGTGATCAGTAATGTTGAGCATCTTATGTCCTTATTGGCTGTTCATATACCTTCTTTGGAGAAATGTCTATTCAAGTCCTTTGTCCATTTTTTACTCAGAATGGTTTTCTGTTGTTGTCATTAAGTTTTAGGAATTCTCTATATATTCTAGATATTATGCCCTTATCAGATATATGATTTGCAAATATTTTCTCCCAGTCTGTGGGTTGCCTTTTACTTTATTGGTAATGTCTTTTGATGCACAAAATTTTTTAAACTTCCTCAAGTCCAATTTGTCTTCAACTCTTAATTCTTGTTCACAATCTCATTCCTTTCCTCTTCTCACCACCATTTCCTTTTCAGCTTTTTGGAAAGTTTGATTCAAGAAATAGTATGATTGGTAATCATCTCTCTGATGATTAGTCCCAGCTGGGCGTTTTCACAAAGTCGTGAACTGTAACCACTATTATCACTAACTCTTTATTAACATCAACCTGTATGTGTGTTATAGCCTGGGTCCTCCCTCTCCAAAAGCAGACCCTGAGATGAGGACTTGGGTGCAGTTGGTTAATCTGGGAGGTGATTCCAGGGAGCAAGAGTGAGGGAGAGTGAGACAGAGAAAGAGGATAAGCCACTGGAAAATTGTCATACTGAGGTCGTCACTATGAGCAACTGGAGTTAGAGGCTCCACCAGGACACTCTTAGGAGCTTAGAGGATGCTTCTCAGAATTGGCCCCATGGGTAGAAGCATTTATCCATTAGCTCCCACGCCCATGGATTGAAACTTTCCTGCATGTCTGGGCTGTGCATGGTGGGTGCTGTGAGACGACCCCCAGATTCTCCTGCAGAGATGAAGATTTATACCCCTAGCTGCTGAGAGGGCTGCCTGAAGATGGCTCTCAGCTATCAGCCCTCCTGGAGATGCCTCAGGGGAAGAAAACTGCCTCATCCAAGGACATGCTTCCTTCCAGGGGAAGCCCACACACTGTCAACACTGGGATATAGAGACCTGACCCATCTCCCTAAATTGGGCAACTCTGCAGGGCCGTCCCAGTTCCAGAGCATCCCAAGGAGTCAGCTCAGGCCTCCCTTGGCACGGCATCATGGCCAACTTCTTCCCCTGCCCACACCCTCCTCCATAACCTCCCTTCCTCTGGAATTGATGCCCAAAGCAGTCCCTAATAATCATCCTGCATGCTACTCTGCTTCCGGGGATCCAGGCCTATCATGGCATGTGTACATTCCACGTCTGCAACCCTCCCTTGGGGTAAGGAAAGCCACAGAGAAGGAGTTAGAGGACATATGGGTTGTGGAGAGATGCTAGAAGCCCAAGGTGGCAAGGGGACTCGAAGCTCACCCAGGTCTGTTCACCACGGATGTGACTGCAGTCAAGCCTGGGAGGGCGTATCTGATACCACAGGAAGCAAAGCTGATTCCAAAACCATTAAACAAATCTGAGTCTTGCCCTACTGAAGCTTAATGATAGTAATAATCTACTATCATTATTTTTGAGCACCTCAGTGTGCCCAAATAAAATGATGTCAACGGGAAATAAAAGTAGAAAATTGTGATTTCAAGAATAGTCATGATGAGAACAGACATACGCTAAGGACATATTGGCCACTGAATAAAAAAAGAAAAAATCCTGTGCCTTTTGTAAATCCGACAGCTGACTTGTGGTCTAGTGCCTTCAGTCCTGCAGGTCAGCCCCCTGCAGTGATGCTGGTGAGAGCCAGAAACCATCAACATTCCACTCACCATCTTCCAAGTGCAACATGAAAAATGCCTCGTCACCAGGGAGGGCCTGCTTCCAGTTCTTTTTCTCCCAAGTCGCTGAGAGCAGCTGAGGCCCAAAAGCAGAGGAAGCAAAAATGCTTCTGTCCACACTGCCAGGGAATCCTACCGGAGGATGCAAAGTGGCTCCAGGAGAAAGGTTATGTGGAGTTGAGTCATAAGCATGGAGGAGGGTCTAAGAACAGCATTACTGAACTCAAATGTGCTCACCCAGGCCTTTGCCTGTGCCCGGTGCTCTGTGTTTTGTTTTAATCACTGTTTCAGGTTATTCAACAATTCACTTAAAGGAACTCTCCTAACAGATGAAAAGCCAGAAGAGAAGAAGACAGCAGATTAGAAATTCTAATAGGGGATATAGGAATTTTCTTTTATATACCTGACTAAGAGCAAAATACAAGGTAAGATCATAATAATGAGGAAAATAATTGCAGCAAAGATGGTAGAAATGCTGACTGGACCAAAAAGATGCTGAAGGATCTTCAGAATAACTGAATTGCATTCCAGGTACTTAGTTGCTTGACTGTGGGCTGGTGGCTAACTTCCTAATGAATATTTATGAAGTCTTGGGGTCTGAGAATCCAGAGATGCTCCAAATTACATCTGGGGAAAGAGAGAGTCATTTAATAAGACAACAAAGGTGAATAATTGTGGAGGGGCATGCAAAATATCTGGTAGCATCTTCAGTCCTGTTTGTTTGGCATAGAGTCAAGCCGAATAGAATTTTCAACCTCTTTCTTCCCCTCCAAATGGAAATTAAGATAACAGTATTCAGGAGAAGGAATTTTTGCAGACCCCTGAGTACCCGACTTAGCAAAAGTGAGCCTCAGAATTTCCCACAGCAAAGTTAGTGGTGGTGGAAGCTTCTGGCAAAGTAGGCACTGGGTTTGACAAAGTCAGGTACCCACTGTTAAAGGAAAGCATCGTTGAGAATTCTCCAGATCATTCAGAAGAAAAAGGCAAAATTATGTGATTGCCATGTCACTGCCAATTGTCTTTAACCTATTCTCCAATTTACCCAACTGGGAGAGGCTTTGATTGGATTAGTCAAGCAATGCCATCATTGCCAGATCCTCCTTCACTGAAGGAAATTAACCTGCCATAAATTTCCACGAGATTGTGAGTTTCTGGAGGGCGAGGACTATGTCCCGTCCTCTTGTGACTATGCTGTGCTAAGCATATAACATGTGCTCAGGGTCTGTTGGCTGAAGGTAAAGGAAAGTGGAGGTTGCTGATGCGAATCTCCAAACTTCCTAAATCTCCCTCTTGCCCATCCTTCCTTCTTCCCATTCCCTACCCACAAACGACTCAGGGGGCGGGTTTCTCAAGACTTTGTTGATTACTGTTGGGATTTGCTTTTGGCCTGGACTTTCCAGGTAATCATATCCAAGAGATCTCCACAATGAAAGCTTAGTGGGAAATAAAGATCTGAAGTGAATGACGCTGATATTCCAGCAGAAGAAACCCTAAGCAGTTAGAATAAAAACTCAGGAGGCAAGGCAGGGGGAGTGTGGAACAGAGGGGGATCAGAAACACTGGTTTTGTAAAATTTAATAAAACGTATAATTGACCCTCATTAGATTTATTCACATTACAAAGGGAAAGCTGTTTGCTAATGAGAAAAGCTTTATTCCCCAAATTTCAGATCACGAATTCATTTCCCCTCTTCCTTGCTGGTTTGGCACATTTTTAAATGGCTTGGTTAAAACAATTATTAATCCTAAATTAAATATCCATGACAATTAATCCCCCAAGAGCCAAGGAAAGTTGCTACTGCTTCCTACCTCTATGACCAAGTTGTTATTTTCTCTCTTTAATGCTACTTGTGAGCTATATTAAAGCAGAAGAAATATATTCTAGGTTAAAGGGAAAAAAATAAAATAGAGACAGTGAAAATGTGTGTTAATTGGGCTACAGGCTGGCATTTTTAGCTTTGTTACTGTGCACCTCCCATTAAGGATTGTGTTTAAAAATGAAAGGGCAAAACATTTATTATTAGCAGTGTACCTCATCTGTAAAATATGAATAATAATTGTACCGCATAATTTGTTGCGACGTTTAAATAAGGTAACCTATGTAAATAAAGTGCTTAAACAGTGCAGAGCACCCTGCAAGGGCTGGTCTGTGTCAGCTGTTATCATTAGTCTCCCCAGTTAAGTTTTTTCCAGGACATTTAGGCTATTACATCGGCACTATGTCAAATAATATTTTAAAAAATATCTGTTCAACATTTAATTTGTAGAGGCTGTAAGAAACTAATTTCCTATTAATAAATGTATATTTTCTTCCGTTTGAAGTAAAATTAATTACACACATTTGTTACATACAATTTCTTGGACTAGAAAAACCGCAGCATTTAAATGGCTTAAATATTTAGATCATAAACCATTCCTTCTATTATACATTTTTCCATTTCAATATTTCAGCAACAGTAGTTGCTAAATTCAGCTACAGCCAGTTGGTTAGACTTGCAGTTAGTGGTCCTGCCCCTGGGATGTCCACCTCTCACAAGTAAATGACAGAAATACACAACAGAGTGCAGCTGGTCTTGGCCTTGTATTTCTGCTCAAGGTCCTGCCTGCCTTGGAAGGAATGGGACCAATTACTTTTTGTGAGTTGTAACAAACCTCAGCAGAGATAAATTGGAGTTAGGGTATCTTATTTCCATTTGAGGACAGTCTTTTTTATCGCCCCAGAAGTAAGCCGAATTTCCATTTTACCAGCCATGCATAATGCCATGTTTGGAAACCAGAGTCATCGGACAGCTCATTTTCCAAGGTGTGTTTAAGGACTCCTTACTGATTATGCTTCTAATCAGTTGCCCTAATGGCCCTCAAACTACTCCTACCTCATTAACACTCTTTTCAAAGTCTGCTTCTAATTAAGTCTTATTATTTTTCCAGAACCCTCAAACTGTTTCAACAAAGGGCCAATGCAACCTGTAGGAAAGCAGGGAGAGGAAGGTAGTGACTCAGAGGGCCAGAGAGTAGGAGATCAGGATTTCCGGCTGCAGATTTCACTCTGAGCTGGAAATGATTTGCCCTTTGGGTTCCAGTAAAATCTGTGTCATTCATCCTCCAATCTCTCGAAGGTAAAACTGGAGCATCTCCCGGTGGGCAGTCACCTTAACCATGAAATGGGCAATTTCTATCCTTGTCTTGTTTCGTCTTCATAGCCACTTTGTGAGGTAGGTATCTGTATAACTCAGAGAAACCCAAGTAGAGTGGTTTAAATAAAATAAGAGTTTTATTTTCCTCATGTGACAAAAAATTCAGAGAAGTAGCAGCTGAGGGCTGGGACAGCTGCTTGAGGAAGCATCAAGAACCCAGGACTCTGCTCTACCCTCCCTGAGCATGTGGTTTCCATCCTCATTGTCACAAGACAGCTGCCCCTCCTCCAAGAACAGCATTTGTGCCCCAGGCAAAAAAAAAAGGGAAGAAAAGTAAAAGGCGTATGCCAGCTGAATCTGTCCGTATGTATGAGGAAAGCAATAGCTCTTCTGGAAGCCACCCCAGCAGGCTTCTGGTCACCACTCATTGACAGGAACTGGCCATATCATCACCACTGGGTGCAAGGGAGCATTTTAACTGAGACATTGCCTCTCCAAACAAGGTCAAGTTTCCACCGGTAAGAATGAAAGGGGGGTAGAGGAGGAGCAGTGTCTGCCACAATACAATTATTCCTGTTTTACTGATGAAGAAACAGCTTTGGAGAAGTTGCAAGACCGACTGAAGGCCATGCACCTGGTCAGTGGGAGAGGCTGACAGCCTCCAGAAGCCCCATCTGCGCCTCAGCTTGTGTGGGGTGGTGTGGTCAGCAGGGCCACAAAGAACCCAATCAGTGTTCCTCCTCCTCCATGACATAGACGTGACTGAAATGCAAATCACAGGAATGATTTATTGTTTGTGTCCCTGGATAATCTTTCATTTATTTGCCAGTAACATGGATATAATTTGTGCTTCACCTGTTTTCCCAATGGAAAAAAGTCAAGTGACTTAATCCAATGATTTGCTTAGTCTGAGGTGGAACTGGAAACAGTGCCAGCTTTCTAATGAGTTGAAGGGAGAGGAGCACTCAATGCTGCTGGAGGCATGACACTGCTCCGTGAAAGAAATCCTGGAGAAATCAGAGAAGTGGACCACCTCCAGGGTCAATAAACATTTCCATCAAGTTTCTTTAATGAGATTGACTCAAGAATTAAAAATTAAGTCCAGGGGCTGCTGGGTGTGGGTCTTTGACCATTCATGGGGCTAGGAGGTGCCCTGACAGAATGGGCCAGAGTGTTACTTGGTTCCTTCTATGTACAGCAGTGGGCTAACATACTGGCTGAAAGGAGGATGCTGCCATCCTTTCTGGTCACCTCTACTTTCCAGTTCATTGCTGTCTCCCCTTCACCTTGTACTATAGATGGTAATAGCCTTGGACTCTAGTTCAGGTCAGAAGAATCACAAAATCCAAACACAGATCTACAGTGGTTATTGGAACATCAGGGTGGACCCATGGCCCAAAACACTGCCCTGCTCTGCCTTGGGCTGCACTGCATGCCTCAATCCCTGAGTGTCCCAGCCGCCTCCAACCCTTTGCCTCTCTTCTTGCCTCCTGACCTTTCTTTTTACCAGAACCTCCACCAGATTAGCCCCTTCTCATCCTTCCAGTCTGAGTTTCACTATCCCCGGTTCTCTAGGACAGGATTAGGATCCCTTCCAAAGGGTCCAAAGTCAGAATCAGCCGCACTGTGTGGTTAGTGGGTAACTAGGGTGATCATATCATCTATCACATAAACTAGAACCCTTAAGAAGGAAAGGTAGCACTATTAATAATTACACAAGAACAATGTGCATAAATGAGGACATGTGCTCCACCCTACTGATTTCAGAGATGTTAAAATATGAACATGAAAAATGATATATCTTAGAATCAGTGAAATATGGCATTTAACATTTCAGATCCTGTTTGGACAAGCGAAAAACATGCCTTACATGGCATTTGTGAGTATTCTGTTGTTTTTTGTTTTTTGTTTTCCTTAAGTGGTAGAACCTAGAGTGGGTTAAAGTTTGGGGAAGCAACCGCTTTGATGCATTGCTTATGGGAGTGGAACTTGGGTCCATGTACCTGGAAGATATTTGACACTACAGCAAAGGGTCCATGCCCTTTGACTCAGCAGTTCTCTCTGGGAATCTATCCTATGGAGTTAATCAAAGCCGTTCAAAAAGATTTGTTTACATTCATCATAGCATTAGTAAGAAACAGGTTATAATTTAAATATTCAACCTATAAAATAGATTAAACAAATTATTTATTTATTATTTTTAAATAATTATGTATTATTTCCAGCTCAGTACAAACCTTTGGAATAGACTACAAAGAGCCATTCAAAAATTACATTGTGGGGGCTGACCCAGTGGCGTAGTGGTTAAGTTCGCATGCTCCGCTGTGGCAGCCCAGGGTTTGCAGCTTCGGTTCCCGGGCGCGGACATACACACCACTCATCAAACCATGCTGTAGCGGTGTCCCACATGCAAAACAGAGGAAGATTGGCAGAGAGGTTAGCTCAGCAACAATCTTCCTCACCAAAAAAAAAAAAATTATGTTGTGAAAGTTGACAATGATATCTTGTTGAGCAGAAAAAGAGTTACAAACTTTTTATGATAATTTATTTTACCCTTTATGCTTTTTAATATTTTCCGATTAAAAATATAAATAACTTAAAACTGCATTTTAGATGATGTTTCTGTGTGTCTGTATTTCATGAGTCTCAGAAAAGAGAGGTATTTTTGAAACACATTCTTCCCAAAGCTGGGAGCTGGTTTGGGGTTAAAAAGTGAGTGTCTTGTCTAGCCAAACATGTCTTCTTTTTGGCATACAAAAAGTCAATTTTGTACTTAAGATCATACTTTTATACTGTTCTTCTAAAGAATTTCTTTTTAAGAGAAATGAGAGGTGTTCCTATTTGTCTTTTTTATGGAGCCTTGTGCTAAACTGGTTTGAATGCCACCTTAACAAATATCTAGAAAACTTGTGTACACCTTCCAGCAGAAAACGGTTGGCCCAGCAGTATAGTGGTTAAGTTCTTGCATTCCACTTCAGCTGCCCGGGGTTCACCGTTTCAGATCCTGGGCGCGGACCTACTCACTGCTCATCAAGCCATGCTGAGGCAGCGTCCCATATAGAAGAGCTACAACTCTACAGCTATGATATACAACTATGTACTGGGGGTTGAGGGAGAAAAAAGAAAAAAAGGAAGATTGGCAACAGATGTTAGCACAGGGCAAATCTTCCTCAAAAAAAAAAAAAACCTATCTCTTTAAAAAAAAAAAGAAAAGCTAAGTCCCTCCAGGCCTTAGGGCCCAACAGTTTGATGCCCTGCAGTTTGATGCTGTCACACTATGGTCAGCTTTTCCAGTGCAGGTCCCAATGCCTTAGCATCAAGCTTCTTAAACATCAGAGAATCTGTGCTGAACAGAGCACATCAGAAAGTGGGATGGGTGTTTCTATGTTTGAGCTATTTCCTGTTGTCTTCTATATGCTGCTTCATAAGTTCAGAGCTGGAAGACTGTAAACTATGTTCCCAGTCTCCCTGCTGGCAGGCACTCTGTTAGACTCAGCCAATGGAGACATCAGCTGGAGATCAGAGAGGAGGAAGAAGAAAGAGGCTACCTGCTTCTGGTTCTCCTACTGTGGCCATAGCTGGTGGTGTTATTGCTGCATCAGGACAGGGTGATTCCAGATTCTGCCGTGGAGCCCAAACAGCCCTTTTCTGCAGTTCCAGCCCTGGTCTGGGAATTCTCAGCATCTTCCCAGCACAGCAGCAGATGCAGGCTGGTGGGCTCCAGCTGAGGGGTCTGAGCAGTTTCTGATCTCTGGGTATCACTCCTTCTCCCCCTTGTTCTTCCAGTCCTTCCAATGCCTTTATAATCAAAATTCTGTATTAAATTGTCTCTGTTTGAAATACCTAGATGGTTTCTATTTTCTTAATTGGACCATGAGTGATATACCATAATAGTTTAGATGACCAAATTCAAGGTGTTAATATTCTAACATTCTGGAAACTGACACTTCACTTCCAACACCCTTCCCAGAAGCTGGAAACCCTAGTTGGAGAATCTCCTACCTCCCCCATGCTTTGAATGCTCTTTGCCTTTGAGATGAGAGAAAACCTTGCTGTGGCAACTGTTGGGTGCATAAGGGCCCACAGGCCATAAAGGGTCTGGGTACCTGTGTCCAGGATATAGCCATCCATAGTAAGGACCCCCACCTCCTCCTCAAGACCCAGAAAAAGCCTGGACAGAAGAAACACCATTGATATCCAAATGAAATATGCCTGAGGCATCGCTGGGAGCTGCCACTGGGACTTTATATTGAGTGAAGAAGGGGTGGTATGTCCTGGGGGAGGGGAAAAGAAGAGCTTACAGAGAAAAATGAGAAGCTGAGGAGGTTTGAGCAGTGAGAATGGGAAATGAAGGAGCACCCATGTGGGACACTCTGAAGGCCTAGTCCCTCTAACAAGGAAAGTTAGCTAAACAAATCTTCTGGGTCTATATGATTTGGGGGGCTTTGGAACTCCTCCACAGGAATTGTTAAAATACTACCATGGGTCACTTTGTATTTATGATACAGAAAACTAGCAAAGCAGTATTTTAAAAGGGGTAACCGCTCCTGCCCCCAGCACACATGCTCCATTGACTCTGGTGGACTCTGTCTAACTTCTCTCAGACTTAACAGAAGAAATCTCAAGCTGGAGAGATTGAGTCCTTTCATTTTCCCCTCCTGCCCAGAGGGCAGTACGGGTCTCCTCCAGTATTGTGGGACAGAAAGGAGGGGTCTGGAACAAAAGTTATGACTCAATACTGTGGTAACCAAGGACCAGTCCCATGTCTAAGCCATTTCTATATCCCAGCAGAATAGCATATGGTCGGCACTCAATAAATATTTATTGAATCAAATTTGATCTGCACTTCTGTGCATGCCATCCCCTTTGCATCTTCTCTGCAAGTCTACCAACTGGAAAGCACTTTGCAATTCTGTTTCTGAGCCAATATACACACCATCATTTCTCTTAGAAACCTTCTGGGACTTGGATTAGTTTTGAGGAACCCACTAGCATTAGGGAATCCTATGAAAGGGTGTGAGGATAAAGAAAGGCAGTCAGTGATCAGTGTATTTTTGCTGACTAATGTGCAGCTCAGATGTTAACTAGGACCAAGTGAGCAGGTCTCATCAGATGTATAATGGCAATGAAATGGCTCAATTCTTGGGCAAGACTAACTTGAAATCTCTTTAGAAGAAAGAGGGTATGAGATGAGCTTCCCCTTCCGAGAAGTAAATTGGCAGGGCTTCCTAATTAAAGTTAAAAGCAAATGTCTGAGTCACACTTCCTGGCTTTCTGGCTCCCTCCTTTTGGTCTCCCACTTATTTCTGAAACATGTGCTGCTCCACTGGAAAACACTGCGGATAACACATTTGACACTAATGTAGACACTAATGGTTTTAAGTTTCTGCAACCAAATCTGAAGATTTGTCTGTGATACAAATAAATATGTGCTTTGGGCTGTGATTTTTCCAGTTAAGCTATTTGGAGCCCCACACACTTGTTTTCTCCTTTTTTTTTTTTAATTGATGGGGAACTTTTTCCTTTTTTTTTTCCTCCCCAAATCCCCAGTACATAGTTGTGTATTCTAGTTGGAAGTCCTTCTAGTTCTTCTATGTGAGCTGCCACCACAGCATGGCAACTGACAGATGGGTGGTATGGTTCTGAGACCAGGAAACAAACCCAGGCCACAGAAGCAGTGAGAGCCCAGAACTGTAACCACTAGGCCATCAGGGCTGGCTCTCCTTTTTTTTCTAAAACACAAAGGTTTTCACAAATGCAGGGTGTGTGTATTGGGGAAGGGGATGATGTGGGAACTAACTGAACCCCAGGTTGATAAAATCGTGCAGGACTATGAATGTCATTGTCACTTTTCTCACAGGTAAATGGAATGGGAACTTTCCATTCTTGGTTTCACAGCACACATTTCAAAAGGAGCCTCCTTACAGTTTTGCAACTGATTTTCAAAAAAATTTTAAGTGAAATAATACTGCAAGTCTGGCAATAGAAAGCATTGGTTCCTTACTTCACCATCACCAACTGGCAGGTCCACCCCCCAGAGGCAACCCCTTAGTTCAGTAGTTTATCGTGGTACTCACCATCCTATTTCTAAGTAACATGATTATGCTGCAATTTCTTGATTTGTCAGTGTTGCAAATGACCTATTGACTTCCTATTAGGTTAGATGAATATTCAGCACTCTTACAGATCATCACGCTTCTTTTCCATTTTACCCATTCTCCTAATCTGCTGTTTCAGGAATTAAACCAGTAGCCAGTGTTTACATTATAACTACATAAATATTGGTCACTGCTGAAGCAGGGAGGCACCTTCACCTTTTCATCTCGTGAACGAGTTTTTGTTTATCCTGGAGTTAATCATTGCCTCCGTTTTTTCCATTTACTTCATTTTCTATGTTTCTATTTTTATTTTTTCCCCATATCTTCCAATGGATCTGTCAAGTATCTACAAATAATATTTTCTAAATGACCAAGCACATCAAATGCTTTAAGATTTCCTAAAGACCTCTCTTCCACAGCTGTCTGTCCTTCTCCTTTATTCTGGACTGGATGTGGACTGCATCCCACATTTCCCCTCATGATCTTTCTGGGTTGTTTCTCTGGTATGCTGGATCTAAAGTTTTCCTCTTTTCTTCCCCCTTTCTGTCTTCTCCCTTCTTTTGCATAAGCACATCTTCCAGTAGCTTCCCAATAGTCATTGCTTGAGAAGCAAATTTTCTGATATTGTACCCATCTAAAAGGATTTGCTTTCAAATTTGATTAATAACTTAGAAATATAGATTCTTTGATTCAAAATTATTTCCCCTTATACTTCTAAATTCATTGTGCTCTTGAGAAGTTCAATGCCATTATGCAGTGCAATACTTTGTGCAGGACCTATTTTTGCCCCCCCTGGAAGCTTTCAGAATCTTTTCTTTATTCCTGATGTGGCTTGGTGTGGATCTCTTTTCCATTTCCTGAACTAGATGATTATTGTGCCCTTTCAAGTTCTGAAAAAATTTTTAATAATGTTTATTTAATAATTCCCTTCTCTGGGCCTGCCCAGTGGTGTAGTGGTTAAGTTTGGCACACTCTGCTTTGGTGGCCCAAGATTCTTGAGTTCAGATCCCAGATGCAGACCTACACCACTCATCAAGCCATGCTGCAGCAGCATCACACATACAGAAAAATAAAGGAAGATGGGCACAGGTGTTAGCTCAGGGCCAATCTTCTTCAAGCAAATAAATAAACAAATAAATAATTCCCTTGTTTCCCTTTTCTCTCATTTCTCTTTCTGGAATTCTGAATCAATTATGTAATTTTCTTATCTTCTCTGGCCTATCATTTATATTTTTGACTTTTGGTTCTATTCTCTGGGAAAGTTCCTACACTTTATCCTCTAGCACTACTATTTAATTTTTTTTAATTTAGTTACATTTTAAATTTTCAAGGCTGCTTTCATATTCTCTGTTGCTCCTTTTTCATGGTATTCTGTCCTTGGTTGTTTGTGTGTGTCTGTGTGTGCGTGTGTGTGTGTGTAAATACATTTTCTTCTCTCTCTAAGGGGATTAATTTAGTGAGTAGGTGCATTCACGCAGTGGGGGACAAGATGCAGGGGTGTCTTTCTCTGCTTTGCGCATGGGCAGTGCTGGTGGACTGGCCAGTGTCAGCAGGGTGAGTCGTGTGGCGGGCATCAGGCTGCATTCAGACCTGGCCTTGCCTCCAGTGCCAGGATCACAAGCCCTTTCTTTGAGGCTCTGCAGATTCTCTAGGGAAGAACCTTCCAGTTTCCCCCTGGAGTAGAGGCGCCTAGATGTCCACATTTGGGGACAAGGTAAGGAAACAACAGAAGGCCCCACTCAGGATGCAGACTTTCGTGTCATCTGCCTGCTGTGAACTCCACACCCCTCTGCCACCTCTACTGTGTCCCTGTCGCTGACTCTGAAACATCTAAAGGGAGTCTTCTCCAGAAAAGAAACCTCTCATCTCCTGTGGGTGGTAATGGGTGAGACCTAGGGTCCATCCACTCTGTATATAGACGGAGCTAGAGTTTTACCCCCTGCTTGCCCTCCATCTTCTGCAGTTTTGGTGTTTTGAGGCCCTGGACTTTTCCAGAACTCTGCAGGGTGGGTGATCTCATTCCTTCTCAGCACTTGGGATGTGACGCCCCTATGTACAAGAGACCACGCCTCCAAATGCTTTCTGCTCCCAAAGATTTTTAGAAATCTCTTGTCTGTGTCTTTTTGCTTCTTGTTCTCTCTGTCTAAAATGAGTCTAATTTTATTCCTTTGCTGTCATTTAGGGGAGTTTCAGGAGGGGGCAAAGATAAACACTGCTCTAAAATATTTGCCAATCATGTTAACATCACTAGTCACTAGGGAAATGCAAATCAAAGTCAATGAGATACCACTTCACACCCGCTAAGATGGAGATATATATAAAATATAAGTGTTGGCAAGGATGTGGAGAAATTGGAGCCCTCATACATTGCTGGTGCTAGTGGGAATGTAAAATGGTGTGGCATTTTCCCTCAACGGAAAAAAGAAAAATCTAGGCTCTGACTATTGATCATCCATCCATCCACCCAGTCATTTTTAAGCACATTTTTCAAAAAATGTTTATTGATCACCTACTGTTTGCCACATACAGTGTTTTAGATGCTACTGGGATTCAGTTCGGAGCAAAAGCAGACCCAGTCCCTGTGCTCGTGTAATTTTCAGTCAAGATGGAGGGATGGACACTACTTAAAGGTGCACAAATATGGAATTATAACTGTGAAAAGTGCTGCAAAGGGAAAGCACCGTGCTTCTACGGGAGAGTGTGATAGGAGGGCCCAGCTGGGCTTTGTGGGGACTGTGAAGGCTTCCTTGAGAAAGTGACTTTTGAACTGAAACACCAAGTTTGAGTAGGAACTCATGGAGGTGAGGAGGAGGTGGGAAGTGGAGGAGAATGTTCTAGACAAGAGCAAAGACCTCGAGGAAAGAGCGCACAGGGAGTGTTCGAGGGACTCCAAGCAGACATGATGGCTGGTTCTTCGAAAGCACAACTCAAAGAAGAGTGAGTTGAGGCTGAAGGGATGATCCAGGCCAGAAAGATCCGTGAGACCATAGTGACTATTTTGGTCTTTATTTGGAAGGTAATAGCAGGTCATGGAATGGTTTTAAGCAAAGGAGAGATAAGATCTGATTTTTTTTTTGGTTTGGAAAACTACCTTGGGCTTCTGCATGCAGAAAATGTTGATGGGGAGCAAGCACCAGTGAGAAGTAGCTGTTACTGTAATCTGAGTGAGAAAGCCAGTGGTGGGCAAAAGCTTGTGATGGAGATGAAGGGAAGTGGTACTGAGGTGGTCAGCGTTAATGGCCTTGGCAATGGATGGGATAGGAGGGCAAGGGAGGTGTCCAGAATAAGCGTTGGTGCCATTTGGGGAAATCTGCAGAAGAAGGTTCGTGGGGGAGGGAAGGGAGAGCACAAGTTTGGTCCTTGATGTGTTGTGTGTGAGGCTGTGACCCACCGGAGTGGAGGCGCTGCGGACAGCGGGACTGCTGGATACAGGGGCCTGACATGGAGGCCGAGTGGGTGGAGATGTAGATTTGGATGTCATGGACACACCGACAGTTGGCATTTGCTTCCTGTGCAGCTGTCACATGCTTAACAAGGCAAGGTGACAATGATTTAAACAACAGGCAGAAACCTCAACCAAAATCTACTTTTGTCAAATGAAATCAGTAAACGTGCTGACAGCACACTGTGTGCCAGGCTCATCCTGGAGGCCGAGAGGGAGTTAAGGAGCGCGGGATTGACACTCCAGCTGGAAAAACAAGTAAGAGGAAACGCAAATAAAAATGCAGAGGCCAAGGAGCAGAGCACCACGAGATGCCCCAAGTCAGCAGGCGGCGACTGCTGAGCAAGGAGTTGAAACATGAGCCTCCAGGTTTTTCTGACAGGTTGGAAATGATACTACCCCAGTGTCCACGCTCCAGCCTCTAGAGGAGGTCTGCTGTCATGTTTCCGTCACCACTCCTCTCGCTGCACAAAACAACAAATGCCATAGTCTTTCTTTTGTCCTGATATCCCTGCAAACAGCCAGCCCTCTCCCTCTGGCATGCCTCTCTCATTCTCTCTCTTTCCTCATTGCCAGGCATCTAGAAGCAGAGGTCTTCACTTTCTGTGCCCAGGAGGGAGCATGGACTCATAGAAGGTGAAAATCAAACACACTTGAAGAGCTTCTAATCCAGCTCTTTGCTGAAGTGGGGAAGAGAGGAGCCCCGGGACGGTCAATTGAAGCCCTCTCTCAGCACACACACCCAGACCACAGCTCTGGGCACCTGGACACTCCTTGTAGCCCTCTGCAACCTCTCTGTAAGGTCACCCATGTCCTCATGGCCACCTCAGAGTTCCCCCAGGGGTTCCATGATGCTGGATTTTCCTGCTTCTCCTCACACCTCCCTGACTTCGCCTCTGTTACATTTAAGGCCAACCTTCAGGCCAATACCCAAATATAACTGTCCTTGGCCCCTTCTCTGTTTCCACATGAGTCTTCCCTGGGCGGTGTGCTAGAGTGAGTAGAGCATGACATCCTAGTCCTACGACCCACTCCTTAGGTAAAGTCTGCATTTCTTTATCTGAGCTCACAGGGTTGGACTGAGGATTAAGTGAGATACCATGTGTTGGCAAATACTGACAAAAGTGACAACAAATTTAACGTTTCTTAAACTAAATTAGTTATCTTTTTTTAACCTCCACATATAAATGGAACTAAAAAACTTCAGTGATTTCAGACTTCATATCCCTTGGAAATGTCTCCCAAAGTTATGCCTCTATCAGATAGAAATGTTTTCAACATATGTAATAGAAATCCTAATTTACAGGGGACTTTTTAGATGCAATTAACTTTTTCTTATATAACAAAAAGATCAGAGGTAGGTTGTTGTAATAATTGGTTCAGCTCAACCAGTTGTGGACCCAGGTTCTGTCTTTCTGTTCTACCATCCTTATCATGTTGGCTTTTCCCCCTTGGGTTGAAAAGGGTTCCCTTCATGGGCACAGTATGGCTGCCACAGCTCCAGGCATCACATCTGCATCCAAGGCAAGGTTGAAGAAGGAAGGAGCAGTGCAAATAGCATCTGTCTTTTTAGTAGGAAAATCAAAATCCTTCCCAATAGCTTCTGCTTACATCCTATTGACCAGAACTCTGTCATATGGCCTTCTGTAGCTGTAAAATATTCAGATTCTACCACCTGTATACTGGAGACTGGCATGGGAGAAGAGGATTGGGTTTGGTGTTGGGTTATCCAACCAGCAGTGTCTGTTGTTGCCTCTTCTTTGTCTGTGTGATATATAGAAAGGATCAGGAAATCATACCTACAAGTGGATGCTAGATCGATCTAATCAATCAACACATATCATGTATATTTAAACATATATGTGTTTATCTTTCCATGCATGTTTGTGTGTGTGTGTATATATATATACACATAAATAATATATAATAATTATATATAATATGTAAAATACAGTCAGGTGATTTATTTTCTAAGAAATTAGAAATTCTAAGAAATATTTTCTAGATTTATTTTCTAAGAAAAATTTATTTTAAGAAAAACAAACAAAAATATTTTTATTTTTAAGAAAAAAGTATTTTCTTTTTCCTTTTCACTGAAAGCACGTGTGTCCCCGGATTTCGTGGACGTTGTCTTGAATTCTTACAAACTGGCAACGCAGATGCTATTGCCCCGTTTCATAGCTGGGGACCAACAATACGCTGTTGCTTAGCCACGCAGGACGGGGTTTGGCCCCACACGTCTGCCTTCAAAGCCAGAGGAACGTAGCCTCCGGGACAAGGATCTCCCAAGGAGAACGTGCAGCCTTGGGAAGCTCTCTGGGAGCTCCTCTCAGAAGTCACTGCAGCCAGCTGGGGGGCAGGGGCAGATGCTGTAAAGTCGGGAGGCGAAGTGGTTCCTTGCAAATTGTGGTGCCACTGAGTGGGGACTCAGAGCAAGGAGCCTCCTTCCCTGCATTTCTGTGTTGGCCTCTCTCTGGAGAGTCGTCCAAAGCCCTTGGATTTCTCTGAGTCCTGAAGCGTAGGGTGTGTCTCTTCTAAGGCACACTGGAAGCTTTTTCGTCTGGTGGGAAATGACTGCCGTCCAGAAGCAGGGAGCTGAGACCTGAATCCGCACTAAATCCACGTGACTCAGTACCGACCAAAAGGCTCCAAACTTGACATCTAAGTCCCAGGTGTGGTGCTGGACTGGATCCTGAACTGGGGGGAGTAAACGTTGCTATAAAAGATGGTATTGGGGCAATTAGCAATTGTAGCAAGATTAATTCCTCAAATTTCATCCTTAAACTGTGGTTATGTAAGAGAATATCCCCTTTCTTAGGAGGTACCTGTGACTATTTAGGGATTCAGGGTTTTGGTTCATGCAATTTACTCTCAGATGTTCAGCAAAAATAAAAACAGGAATAAATAATATGTATATTTTATATGGCTCAACCTTGTAAATTGAAAGAAAGAAAAAAGAGATAAAGCAAAAACAGCAAAATGTGAACAAGAGGTGACTCTATGCAAAAGACATGTTGGAGTCCATTGAATTATTCTTGCAACTTTTCAGTAGGTCTGAGATTTTTTCCTAAATAAAAGGGTTAGTTTTTTAAAGGCTCTAAGGTGGAGGGAATGTGCTGTTTTGATGTAGTAGCACACTGGAATATTCAGTAGGAAGAGGATGAAGTGGTAGCAATAATTCTCAAGCCCTGCATAGCTGTTGCCTCTCCTTCTCCAAAAAGCATATCTCCAAGCAGATACTTGGATCCTGTCCAGATCATTTCAAGTCACTCACAAGGTTCTCAAAACCTGCATGTCTCAGAAGTATTGCTAATGGGCTCATCTACCAGAAGTTACCTTGACATTTGACTTATGACTTTCCCTCTTTCTCAGTTTGCTTTGAAAGACTAAGTGGTTTTCCAAACCTGGCAGGGTCCAACCAGCCTTTCAAGGCAGAGTCTTTAACGTAGAGCTCCGTGGCCTTGCACTTTGCCTCTGGAAGTTCCATTATGTTTCTCAAGCTTCATTCCTAGGAGTTGCTCCACCTACTACTACCATTAATATTACATGTCTTGGCAAAGGATCTCGGAGTAAGTGCTTCTAGAAATTGGCACATCAGGTGGATCTTCCCTTAGGCCTTCCTCAAGAGTGCATCTTCCTGAGCCTGCTAAACCGATGACACTCAGAAGGGGTCCACTCAGCTAGAGCTCTACGACCCATCAGCCCACTTGGGGGGAAGCCACAATTCCCAGAAGCTGTTGCCACCCCTATTCATGGAGGGGTCTGGGGACAGTTAGGTCACCAGAACCCAGAAGGAGAGAGAGTCTTGTAGAGCAAGTCTTGTAGAGCTTTGAGAGGAGCTGTGACCTTCAGGAAGGGTCAAGGCCAGCCAGAGACACCCTCCACGAGAGGGAACAAGGGAATAAATGCCCTGACTTCACGTACACCACCCTCTGAACTCCTGCAGGGGCTCTCCTGCCAACCCAACCAGAAGCCAGAGGGCGAAGAGCCCATGGAGGCAAGGACACACCGGCCAGCCCTGGAGCTCAGAGTGTGAGTCTGGAGGGCAGTTGGAACATGTCTGGGATATTCCATTTCCTCATCTGTAAAATGGAACAAGGTTGTTGCTGGGATTAAATGAGACAATGTAAGAGGATGGCCCAACTCAGTGCCTGTTGTTTTTATTATATTCCAAAAGGGAAGCCTTTATGGGAGGGCTCTTCCAGGAGGGATTGCTGTGCTTTTGCTTTGCTCCACCAGGAAGGAGAGGGGTCAAGAAAACCTCATTAGTGTTGCTAATGTTGCCAGTTGAAATGCTTTCGGATTTCAAAACTTACTACAAAGCTACAGTAATCAAGACAGTGTGGTATTGGAGGAAGGACAGACATAGCTCAATGGAATAGAATTAAGAGTCCAGAAACAAACCTTTATACTTTTTAGTCATTGATTTCAACAACAGTGCCAAGACAATTCAATGGGGGCGAGAATGGTCTTTTCAGCAACCGGCACTGGGACAACTCAATATCCACATGCAAAAGAATGAATTTGGACCCTTATCGCATACTATACACAAAAATTAACCCAAAATGAATCTAAGAGTTAAAACTATAAACTCTAAGAGAAAACATAGCTGTAAATCTTCATCACCTTGAATTAGGCAATGATTTCTTAAACTTAAAGCACAAGCAACCAAAGAAAAAATAGATTAATTTGACTTCATCAAAATTTAAAACTTTTGCGTTTCAAAGAACACCATCAAGAAATTGAAAAGACAACCCAGAATGGGATAATATTTTTGCAAATTGTATATCAAAAAGGGACTTGCATCCAGAATATATAAAGAATTGTTACAACTCAACAATCAAAAACCAGATAACCCACTTTAAAAGTGAGCAAAGAATTTGAATAGACTTTTCTACAAAGAAGATATACAATTAGCCAATAAAAACACATGAAAAGATGCTCAACATCATTAGTCATTAGGAAATGGAAATCAAAACCACAATGCGATGCCACTTCATACCCACTAGGATGGCTAGAATAAAAAGGATGGACAATATCAAGAGTTGGCAATGATGTGGAGAAATTGGAACTCTCACGCACTGCTGGTGGGAATGTAAAATGGTGCAGCCTCTGTGGGAAAAAGTTCAGCAATTCCTCACAAAGTTTAGCACAGAATTACCACATGACCCAGCAATTCCACTCCTGGGTATATACCCAAGAGAATTGGAAACATATGTTCACACGAAAACATGCACACAAATAGTCATAGCATCATTATTCATAAAAGCCAAAAAGTGGAAACAACCAAGTGCCCATCAACTGATAAACTGATAAACAAAATGTGATCTATCCATACAGTGGACTATTTTTCAGCCATAAAAAGAAACAAAGTACTAATACACACTAGAACATAGATGAACCTTAAAAACGTCACGCTAAGTGAAAGAAGCCTGACACAAAAGGCCACATATTATGATTCCATTTATATGAAATGTTGAGAATAGGCAAATTTATAGAGACAAAAAGATTAGTGGTTGCCAGAGAATGGAGGGAGGAGTGAGTACTAGTGGGTACAGGGTCTCTTTTCAGGGTTAAGGATGTTCTGGAATTAGATAGTGATGATGATTGTGCAACCTTGTAAATACACTAAAAACCACTGAATTGCACACTTCAGAATGATGACTTTCATGGCACGTGAATTATATCTCAATAAAAACATTTTTTTAAAAAAACTCAATGGACAAGTTGATATAGGGAAGAGAGAATTAATAGATAGAAATATAGAGTTGAGCTAACCACCCAGAAATTGCACAGAGAGAAAAAGGGATGGAAAATTTGAAAGAAAAATTAAGAGACATGAACAAAAGAATGAGGAGGACCAACTTATCTTCAAGGAGAATGTAGAGAGAATGGAGAAGAGTCATATTCAAAGACATAAAGAAGGAAAGGATGTGAGTTCTTAGATTGGACTTTATATCTCAAACAGATTAAATAAAAACAAGTTCACATCTTGTTATAATATAAGGAAAGAGCAGTGTATCAAATACAAATAGAACATCCTAAAAGCTCCTAGAGGTAAAAGAAAGATTGCTATCAATATGATGGTTGTTGTTTTGGAAGTAGACTTCTTAGGAACAAAAACAGATGCCTAAAGACAAAGGAATACCTTCAAAATACTGATGGAAAGTAACAGTCCATCAGATTTCTATCCTAAACGATCTATTCTATTCTATCCAGGATCTAAATAATCCAGGATCTAAACGATCCTATTCTATCCAGCTAAACGATCACTCAGGAGTGCCAGCAAAATCATAGATGCATGCTGAAACTAAAGCATGTACCTCAGCAGGAAAATAAAAGCGAATCTGGAATAGTGGAAGGGAAGAACCATTGAGGAGCACAGAAATTGGTTAAATGTCAGCAAGTCTAGACGAGTGTTTCTAAACTTGACCTGTTTGTGATCCCTTTGGGATGATGAGCTGCTCCATTCCACTCACACTTGCAGTAAGAATTTGAGTGTGGTTTTCATTGGTTTTATTTGTGACCTGTATATGTTACAACACCTACATTTTTGCAAAAGATATTAGCTTCTTTCTTCCTCAGTTTTGGGCTGAGTATCTCCCAAAAGACCGTGAGTTTCATGAGAATGGAAATTGTGTCCACCTTATTCACTTCTGCCTCCCCCATTCCAGGATCTGGAACTTGATATATGCTCCATACATTTTTCTTGAAATGAATAAATGAATTTGATCAACACATCCAATCTTGAGTCTGCTTGTTCATTTTTAAAATCACCTGTCTCCTTCACCTTGCTTGTTCTGCCACCAGATGGACACTCTCCTCACCTCACTGGGGCTCCGACACCTCGTGCCAGCCTGCCCCTCCAGGAGAACACCTTTCTCACTCTGCAAGCGCTGACTTCCCAAGCCCGCCTGCCCCCTCCGTGGGTATTCCGTCACCCCACGCCAGGTCTCCTGACGGCTCCCCCGTGTGGATGCCCTCCCACCCGGCCCGGGCTGGGACGCTCCTCTGGGCAGTCACGGCTTCCTCGGGCATGGAGGCCTACTTGCTCTGCCCCCACTAATGGCTTTAGGATACATTATTCAGGAAGGGAAGGGGAAACAGAAAGGAAAAAAGTAAAAGGAGAAGAGGAAGAAGACATGCTGTGTTTTGTTTTTTAATCAATCCTGTTTCTGTCACAAGAAGTATTTTTTGGCTTGAATCACGATCTATTTTATTCCTGGAGTTCCCTCTATCTGGAATTGCCTCTGCCCTTGCTTTTGAAAATCTAGTCATTCTTCAACACAGAGGGCAAGTGTCTCTCTGTGGAGCCTTCTCTGATCATAAACACACACATGCACGTGCAGACACACACATATACATGCACACAAACAGAAAGCTGTTCACTGGTTCTCCTGGGTTCCCAGAGCGCTGTGCACAAGCTTCTGTCATAACACTTAGGAAATTATATGATGATGGATTGTTGATAGTCCGTCAGCCCCCACCAGACTGTGGGTTCTGTAAAGGCAGGGGTCTCCTTTTGCTAGCACTGAGCACAAGGCTGGCACACAGAGAGTGGTGCCAAACGAACAGTCCCGTTCCTTTGGCATGGACAAGCAATCTTAGTGTCTGAGAGCTGGTGGTGGAGTTTTTGGTACTTCTTGGGTAGTAGGTTGTTTTGTTTTGTTTTTAACTTATTCGGGTGGTTTCCAGATAACAGCCACGTTAATTCAGGACTCAGAGATGTTCTATAGGACAGTAGGGGGATGATTTCACCCAATCTTATGGCGACTACCAACAACTACCAGAAATTCACCCTCAGTATTCTCAAGTGTGCTCCAGCACTCAGCAGCAAATTAATTACTGTGGCTCATTAGTAAAAATCTGTACATTTTCAGCCTCTGTTAGATTATAAATAAATTAACATGACAAGATTTTCAATTCAGAAAACAATCCCAAAATGTAAAGAATTGCATTAAAAAATCCGAGTGCAATTAAAAAGGAAGAATCCAATACACCCTACAGGAATCTTGCTAACCCTGAATTCCCATGGAGGAAAGATCCCCAAGTGTTCTACATTGGAGCTAATTTAAGCCCCTATCCTGTAATTTTAAATTCAGAAACTCAGGTTGCCCTGGCATTCATTGCATAGCAGGCTCAGAGAACTTGGCATCTTTCAACATTTGTATTTAGTTTCACAGTGAAATATACCCACCAGAAGCAGCCCCACCACCCTCTTTCGTTCTCTTGTTTCTCCCTCCGTTCTTTCCCTTTCCCTCTCCCTTTCTCAGACGGCGCTGGGCTGAGCAGAGCTGGCTCTGTTCCAAGTTTCACTGAACATCTGAAATGATTTTTCTATTGTTCTTGATCTGAGTTTGAAAAAACACAAGCAACTTTGCTAAGCACCATTTCCCCTTAATTTTTAAACCTACCTAGATTTCAGATGTATTTTTTTCTCATGCTCTGATTCCTGTATACCTTACTCATCAAAGAGCAATTTTTTTTTTTCTGGCTTTTTATGAGCCATTTGCTACCCAAGATGCTTGGACAGTCTCTGTAGTCTTTGTCAGCATCTTTCAGCCTTTTTTTCTTCCTGGAAGGCGGATCGTTGACAGAATAAAGGAGTAGGCATCAGGAACCCACAGGGCTCTCACCCCCTCCCCACAACGCTGCCCAAGAAAAGCTGATGAGCAGTTCAGGATCCTGAAACCACATGGGGAATGAATACGCCCGCTTGGTAAGAGGCCCCCCTGGACACAAAACAGGATAATTAGTGCATTGTAGTAATGTATGCGGAGAAACTAGAGTGATTAAATAAAAGGATTTTTGTACACATAGTAACAGTATACATCACAAATACTCTCACTGAATGACTTTTTTTTAACTTTTTTTTGTTGTGGTAAAATATGCATAACATGAAATTTACCATTTTAACCATTTTAAGTGTATAATTCAGTGGCATGAAATACATTCATATCATTGTGCAACCATCACCACTATCCAGACTTTTCATCATCCCAAACTGAAACTCTGTACCCATCAAACAGTAACTCCCCAGTGCCTCTCCCCCAGCCTCTGGCAACCACCAGTCTACTTTCTGTCTCTATGAATTTGACTATTCTAGGTGCTCATATGAGTGGAATCATATGATATTTGTCCTTTTGTGTCTGGCTTATTTTACTTAGCATAATACTTTCAAGTTTCAGCCATGTTTTAGAACTTCATTCATTTTTAAGGCTGAATAATATTCCATTGTGCATATATACCACATTTTATTTATCCATTCATCTGTCAATGAACATTTGAGTTGTTTCCGCCTTTTCACTGTTATAAATACTGCTGCTGTGAACACTGGTGCACAAGTGTCTGTTCAAATTTTGATTCTTTTGGGTGTATATCTAGGATTGGAATTGCTGGGTTGTATGGTAATTCTATTTTTAATTTTTTGAGGAACTGCCATACTGTTCTCCATAGCAGCTGCACCATTTTACATTTCTACCAGCAATGCTGAATGATTTTTTTTTTAATGACTAGATTATTAATGCCAATGTAACCCACCCAGCAAGAATATAAGGGACAAACTAATTGGTCAGGAGTAGGGACAGGGGCCAAGGTGGCTGCTGCATTTCCCTTGTATGCAGGACATTTATCATAAAGAAATAGCCCTATAAGTGAAAACAGGGTTTGAGGTTTCAGAAAGCTTTAGAGAAACTAAGGAATCCATTAAATTTTCAGAAAGTATGAATTTATGGGCACCCAGAACACTCTTTCTAATATACTCTCTTGTCAGAAGGTTATTCCCAGCCAAACACAGAGGTATTCTGGCTTGATTACATTTTTATTATATTTGCATATCCAGTAATCATATCCCAGCAAAATTCCCCTGTTTGGCACTCTGCTCCCTGCCAGCTAAGCCACCCAGTGAACTTTCTTATCCGGTTAGGAAGCATCTCATTCCTCAAATAGCAAGTAGCGCCTGACCTCACGTGCAGGCTTTCCTCCAGGGTTTCCCATTGCTCCTCACCTGTGGAAGGGGCAGTGCTAATGCCCTGTCCTCCAGGAGCCCCCGGGTTGGCCCACATGGCCATTGTCTCTGACCTGGACCCTCATCAGTGACACCAGCTGACAAGTGGGAGGAGCTTACCAAACTTCCCAGTAAAGCTTCACATGGGTTTGCTGAGCAAAGCCCACACAGAGGCTGTGCTTTACAAGGTCATCTCTGCATCTGGCCCTTTGGTTCTCCCCATCATTGCTACTGATACCTTATCATACCTCACCTCCAGCCAGCTTCTCTGGCCCAGGAACAGACTTCTGTATAATTAGGGACAGAGAGGGTATAGGAGGTGTCCTATGGCAGAGAGAGCCCCTGGGAGGGACCCCACACAAACTGTGTGAATCAGGGGCAAGCCCCAGTCACCTCGCATGGCATCAGAGTGTCCCTGATCCATACACCATTTGGCTGCACTAGTGACCCTCACAGGGCCTGCCAAAAATATGATCGACTCCCCTCCTCAGGAATGTGGAGCTCTAGTTTTGATTAGTTTTTCTCATGAGGGGAGAGAGGGGGAAGGTTGTGTAACCGCAGACAGATGAGCCTTGCAGACTGTAAACTGGGCCAGGGTGGCCCATTTCAAAGGTATTGAAGAGGAAGCCAAGAAAACAAAGAGGCAATTTCCTACGGCCACATCACAGAAATGCTGGGCAGGTTGCATCTAAACGATTGCAAGGAGCTTGGAAAACTCCAGGCCACAGGCAAACCACAGCCACGAATAATTACACCCCCACAGTCTCAGGGTGGGGAGGGTTTCCCACGGTCTCAGGACGAGAGCTCCCAGCTCAGCGTGTGGTCCCCAAGCAAGGCCAGAAAGTCAGGGTGGAGGGGGCGACTGGAAACTACATAGGACCTGGGAGAAAGGGGACCTTCAGTCAAGAACTGAATAGCATCATGAGTATCAGGAGATGCTGGAAACTAGGCAACAGGCAGAAACGCCTGGGAGACCCACTCAGGGCCACAAGTGGTGTGTTGGAAAGAGCAACATTTTGGAGTCAGCCAGACACGGGTTCAAATTCTACCTCTGTGACCGTCTTCTTTTGAGATCCCACACACACAGACTCTGAAATGATGCAGGTAGTTGATTTGAGAAATGACCCCAAGAAACACCAGTTGGGGTGGGGAAGTGAGGGAAGGCAAAAGATACAGAGTGAGGTATCCAGCAATTAGCACTGTGGGAAATGAGGCGCCAGAGTTGTTCCCAGCCTGAGGCAAGGGAACCGGGGTATGTGTCCACCAACACCCTTCCATCATCATCAGAGTTGTCAACTCTCTGGTTCTTCAACTTGTCCTCTGTGCCTTGGAGGTGGGTAGCACTTATATAGAAAGTTCAGGGGGTTGCCATAGGCAGTTTTCAGTATGGAAAGGTAAGTCTTGAGGGGATACAGGTGAGCTCCGAAAGCATCTCACACATCCACTTACTAGCCCAGTGACCTTGGGAACCCATATCACATCTCTAAGCTCTGGTCTCCTGACATGTAAAGTATGGACAAAACCCACCCTCTTCTGAGGAAAGTGGGTCCTGTTCAATGGGTGGCCCTCTGTTCTGCCAACAACCTCACAGGCTTGGTTTGGCTCCTTGGGTATGGAGGCAGCAGCGCCCAGGCTGGACTGCTCTGCAGAGCAGAGGGAGGAGAGCTGAGAGCTCCTAGGGCCATCTGGAGGGATGTGGTGTGGGGGCAGAAGGGACAGGAAGATAGAGGGGAAGCTAGAGAGAGGGCAAGGGCATGTGATTCCTGCAACCCAGAAGTCTGCAGTGAAGTCCGCAAAACTGGAGGAGAGCTCCATGGGAGTGTATCTGCTGGATCCCATGAGGGGGCTGCGTTATGTGACCAGGCTGATACGAGGACAAGTAGGGACAGCAAGTCTGTATGGTAAGCCAAGAGCAGAAGACTGAATGCTCCTAAGAATTAGTGGTGATTCTGTGTAGGGCTGTGGCTCTCTCTAGGCTATGGAGTTGGTGGAGTATAATTCCCCCAAAAGCAGCCTCTGAGATAAGGACTTGGCTGCACGTGGTTTGCCTGGGGAGGTAGTCCCAGAGATGGGAGCACCTTAATGAGGAACTGTGTAGAACGCCCCTAAGGATTGTCCCACAAGGGAAGAAATCTGGCTTTATCTACAGCTCCCTCAGCTGAGAATGGGAGCTGCCCTTTGGATGTGAAATCCTGGCTGAGCAAATTCCTGTTCTGCCAGAGAAGGCCTCAGGCAGGGAGGAGCTTGCAGGCACTGGGAGTGGCAGCTGTCACAGAGGGACTGCCCCTGGCAGCATCTGAAGTCCAAGGTGGGCAGGGAAACACACAGCTTCTGCTACCCCTACCTAGAGCTCTGAGGGTAGATGGTCTCAACAGCACGTGGGGCACAGATAATGATTCCTCCCAACACTGAACGTGCCGGGAGGCTGGTGGCTAGCAGTGACAGGTGAGGCTACAGCCCCAGGTGAGCTCACAGACTTCAGGTGTTCAAGAAGGCAGGCAGGCAGGGGCTGGTCATACATGGGAAGGGCTGCAGCAAGGGGAGACCAGCAAGTATTCCTGATCCTTTCCCTTAGTTATTTTTATAGAAAAAAAAATATTGAATTCAGGGGAAAAGAATTAGAACTGTGAGGGACCATATCCGTTAGGATTAAGTGAGTCTGTGAGGAACAAGGGCCTCAAAACATCACGGCTTAGACAAGATAGACAGTGGTTCCTCTCTCAGGCCAAAGCCAGAGCTTTCTAGTTGGGGCTAATGTGCTGAGCTCTCCCACAACGTCTGCAGGGACCCAGGCTCCTTCCAGCTCCCTGCATGCCACCCCACTGTGGTCCAGGCTGGCCACCTCACACCCCATTCCAGCTGCAAGATGGAGGAAGGGACCAAGAGAAAAGGGAGAAGGACAAAGGCCACACACGAGCTGTTTTGAAGGAAGATTTCCAGAAATCACCATGTCACAGTTCTAGTTACCTCCTGTTGGCCCAATCTGAATCCCGTGACCACGCCCATCTTCAGGAAAGGCTGGGAAATGTAGTCTGTTTCTGCGTGACCATGTGCCCAGCTAGAAATCCTGCTACTGAGGAAGAAGGGGAAGATGGATTTAGGGTTCAACCAGCTGCCTGGGCCACAGCAAACTTGCTGATCACTTTTCAATTGAGGATCTTAGCCAAAGGTGATTAAGTTCACACGGAGAACATAAACTATATCCCATATGTGTTCTGAGCAATATAAACTGCCATTCAACCCACTCCCGTGTCCCCCCATCTCCCACAACGACAGGTTTACCCTTGCGGCAGATGCTGTTGATGCCCTGTGCCTGTCCACTCTGCCCTCCTGAATTCACCTGCAGCTGTGGGGGACAGATTCTGCCTGACAGCTGTCACCTCCAGTGCCAAATGCCTCCTTCTCTCTACCGGAGATTTTCTCCAGCTCCAAGAGAACTGGCTCCGCCACGAGCAGGCACAACTGAAGTTAGGAGGAGTTGACATGCCTGGAGAAGCCCTCAGAAGTGGGACTGAGAGGCAGTGGGTTCACGCCTCAGGCTCCCAGCCTGCAGTGGGAGAATTCTGAGGATGTTCGGTGTGGTTTCCCATCAGGCCTCAGCAGAATTGAGCACCAGAGTTATCACACCCATGACTGTGTTTTCCCCATTCCCACTCCCTTACCCAAATAAACTCCCTGCACCCCACCCTCATCGCAGGGTCAGCTTTTGGAGGAACCCAAATGAAGACACCTTTGGAAGACTTCCCTATGGTTACTCAGATAGTTAATGGCTAAATCAGCATTCAAACTCAGATCTCTAGACTTTTAGGCCAAATGCTCTTTCCACAGTGCCAGAGCAAGAACATGGGAACATTTTAAAAATCATTACTTGGTCAACAAATTGCAATCCTGAAATTGTTGACTTGATTTCTGAATCAAATCCTGGGCCCAAAAAGAATGAATGGAGTAGATTAAAATGCAATGAAGACTCAGTCCATGTATTAAAGATAATAACCAGGATTGGTTTTGCTAATGAATGGAGCCTGTGCCTCTTCCTGCCCCAGCAATTCTGGGAATGGCTGTTTGATTTGGTTTGTTGTTTTTTTCTTTATTAGGATGCTGTGCAAAGTGGCGGGGGCTGCTGTGCTGAGAGGGCGAAGGCTCCACCATCGTGCACATGAGACAGGGTAAACTCTAAGACCAGGAGAGAGAAACACTCAGGGAACTGCCAAGAGTCACGTATGACCTCAAGGTCATCAGTTGACCCTGTGGCACAGGAGGTGAGCATAGCCAGCCTCCCACAGCCAAATGCTGCCATGTGCATGTAAACTGAGGCAAATGACTGAGAACGTGCCAGGAATCTGGGGATAGGGTTCCTGTATAGGAAAGGAACAGGAGGGGGTGACAGTCAGGCAGGGCCAGGTGGAGAGCCTGGTAAAGCATGGTCCTGAGATCTTGTCCTCACCCTGTCCTGAGCTGGCTCCTCCTTGGTTCCTGCATCCCAGGCTCTGCATTGTTGCTCACGGACTCAGCTTCCACAGTTGCCGCAATCAGATTTGGTGTCTCCAACATTAATAATAATAATTTTATTATAAGCATAATAATATCGACAGCATCAACTGCTTCTGCTTTCTTTGGCTGAGTGTTTCTGTGACAACTGCTTTACTTTTAATATTCCCTTTAAGCCTGACAGCAATCCCCATTTTACAGATGAGAAAACTGAGCCTCGACAAGGTCAAGAAACTTGGCCAAGGCTACATAGCTGATAGTTCCAGCCTGTCTGCACCCAAGGCCATATCTCTAAAGCCATGACACATGGCCTCCTGGTCAGCTTTATCAGGCCATCAGCTATGTCCGTGCTAAGGCCCAGCACAAATCTTGGTTTTGACTCTTGCCAGTGAAGGCCAGGTGACCTGATTCTCTGCCTGCCCTGCCAGGTTAGAGACTCTGAGGGGTGGTTCAGAGCATCTCGCTTGCCTTGAGATGGAGCTGTACAGGTTCTGACGCAGCGGCAGATGTGGCTGAGGACGGGGTACTGAGATGGGGAGACGGGTACCAGGCTCCACTTCTCCTTTGCACCGTCCAGTGAAGCCTGCTCGCCGCTCCCCAAGTACCTTGGGTAAAGCCACAGGAAACCCTGCACAGGATCATGGAGGGCCTTTGACGGGCCCAATTCTCTTCATGCAGGCAGCCGTCCAGCTCCTCAATGGGCAAGGTGGGCTTCGTGCCTGGGCAGCTACAAATGTGCCAGCTCTGGAATGCTCAGCATCACCTACGCCCCACCTAAAGCTTTCTTCAGAACATGGTCCAGAAATAAGCCTCCTTGGTGAAAGAAGGGTTGATGAGAGAGAAGAGAGAAAGACAAAAGTGGGGCAGAAGTAATAAAAAATGATCTGGGATTCATTTCTTCCAGACGGCAGACTCCTTAAATTTTTATATGTGGCACTGTGGTGATTAAGTGCTGCTGGTGCCAGAGGCTTTCAGGAATGAGCGGAGGGGGGTGCTGGGAGCTGGAAGGGAAGTGCATCCCACCAAGGAGGGATGGAGGCGGGACCTGGTGAACCCTCTTCCTACTGGTCTGAACTCCAAGGACATCTCGGTGCTCCTTTGGGCTCTCTCTTGCATTCCAAATCATCAGCGATAAGTCTTCTGGTCCTGCCTACTTCCTATCTAAAGTGTGTGTGTGGTGGGGGCAGAGTGGAGAGTGCACTGCATCTTGGCAGTTTCCTAATAAAATGAATAGGTTCGTGAGTGTTGGTGAATACCAAGGACCAGAGCAGTGACTGGAGTCAGGGTTTTCCTAATGCTATTAAAAGGCCAATGCACAGAGGGCTGTTTGCTGGCAGCCTCCAGAAAATGGACACAGTAGCTAAATGATGGATGTGGGCAGTGATGGATGGGGGCTGATGCACTGGCAGTGGACTGCAGTCCCAGCAGGGCCAGTGAGCAGAAGAGGGGACTTTCCTGTAAGAACAACAGGTCTGAACTTCTCAGAGCACAATCCAGAACATGCAAAAGGGAAGGTTTCTTTGTTTCTTTGTAAGAGAACTCAGCTTGGCTCTCAACGGGGATGATATTCAGCTTTAATGCACCAGTTACAAGCAAGCCCCAATGCACAGGCACTTTTCAAGTCCCCGTGGTCTTGCCAACATTCCGTTGGTCAAAGCGTCACATGGCTAAGCCCATATTCCAAGGGTGGAGAAATAAATGCCACCTCTTTCTTGATGAAGAGTGGCAAAGTCACATTGCAAAGGGGCACGGTACAGGGATGGGTAGAATTATTTTAACCATTTTTGCAAACAATCTACTGCATACCAGCTCTTGCCTCCAAGATTTCGAAGTCCTCCCAGGTTATTTTTGTCTCACTCTAGTTCATCAGCCACAGTGGTTCAGATTTACATTTTGAAGGATCACTCTAAGTGAAATGAAAGGCAGCAACGTTACCAGGGATGGGAGTGAGGAATTGGAAATACTCAGTTATAAGGTGCCTGTACTACCCGTGAAGCAGTGTAGTGTTATTTGAAAGAGCTGACTTGGGCGGAAACTGGGGGCTTCATTGAATTAGTTGTAAATGCACATTTTAGAACTCTAGGGCGATCCCTAAAAAAATTTATTAAAGAAATTTAATTGATATGCTAAGAGAGGAGATAAAATGGAATCATATAAAATGCTCAATTAAAACCAGAAAAGGCAGAAAAAGAGGGGAAAGACTGAAAGAAAAAGCAGCAAAGATTAAGAACAACAAATAGGAAGTAGTCATAAGTGTGGTAGTCATTAATGCAACTATGTCAATAATCACTTTAAATGTGAGGTGTCTAATACACCAGTTAAAACAAGTTTTATCCACTGACAGAGTGGGTAAGAAAACAAGACCCAACAATATATATGTTGTCTACAAGAAACCCACTTGAAATGTTTCGAAAGATCACTCGACAGCCGTCACTCCTGCACTCGGCAAGCTCTGGTGGCTGCCATAAGCCCATAGGACAAGGTCCAAGCTCCCTAGAATGCCATTTAGCAGGTCTCTCAATCTGGCCTCCACCTGCCTACTCAGCACCACTTACCCTACCCCAGAAACCTAACTAATTGCCATACACATCTATGCCTCCATACCATTTCACCTTCTCCCTCCGCCTGGAAATCCTTGTCCTTTCTTTGTTCATTTGATAAATATCAGTGGACTCATATCTTATAAGAATTTAATTGACAAAAATTGTCTTGCTGAAAGAGAGAAAATTTTAGACACTGTCAGTGATGTTAAGCTGAGAGGGATTCTAGTATCAAAAGTGTACTTTCCACTGTACATAAGTTTTTACCTTTCATGCCGACTCTGGAGCCTCCCTCTTCCGCTAATGCATCATTACAGGGTACTACTCATCCTTTGAGAGTGGCAGACATGTTGCCTCCCCCTTGAAGCCTTCCTGGATGCCCCAGGCTGAGTTAGCTGTTCTCTCTTCTGTGTCCTTATAACCAATTTGTGTCTCTATCTGTTCCAGCACTGCCTCTCATGTGGTGATTATCTGTTTCTGGTAGACTGAGAGATTCCTGGGAGGACGAAGAATATCTTATTCAGCTTTGTTCTTTCTTGATTCCCCTCTCCTTCCCACGCCCTGTACAGTAGCTGGAACCTAAGAGGGGATCATAGTAGGATGGGGGGGATGGATGGGAGATGGGTGGTGAGTGCATAGATGTTATCTTGCTTGGGTTCCCCAAAAGCAGACCCAATGTGAGGACTTGGATGCAGGTAGTTTTTCTGGAGATGATCTCAGGGAGCAGAGATAACTGGGGAAAATAAGAGAGGGAAGGGAGAAAAGTCAATAAAGTGTGCATAAATGAGTGAGTTGCCTTGGGGAGTAACTGCGGCCTTAATCCCACCCACTGGGGACTCCTTGAGGAGGAATCTATTGGACACCGCTCATAGGTGTCTCACAGCAGAATAAAGAGCCAGCATTTTTGTACCTCTTTCCATCCCCCTTTGGCTGGTGGTAACTGCCCTACTCTCCTATACTTCCCAGTTTCTCCTGCTGTCAGCAGAGCAACTTCCTGTTGTGCGGGAAAAAGCCCTCAGGCAGGACATCAATAGCATCTGCTACAAATGTAATGGTACCAGAAGATGGAGCCATCAGTAATATTGGTCTTTAGAGTGAAAAGATTTTCCCAAGCCCATTTCAACTTGGACACATCGTTTCCTTGCAGATGGTGAACAATTATTTACTTATTTGCTATCTAAAGTGTGGCACTCTGTCCACAGCACAGTGAGAGTGGGTGGGCGTTGAGTCGTACTCCCCCTCCCCCTGAGGGATCAGTGTGTGTCTCTCACTCTGACCCAGGTGGTCTAAACCACTGATATTTTCCTAGTGTAGCTCCATGCTCCTGTATTATTACAGGATTCTGTTCTACTGAGCAAATTAAAAGTATGGTCACTATGGTCTCCAGGTCCTTCCCACTCGCATAAAAATTCCAAGAACAAGATGGAGTGTCCAACGGGGAATCACACCGCCAAGCACCATCATACAAATGGCAGAAGAGCTTAAGCATGGATGTCCAGGAAGGAAGTGCCATTTTATTGCAACAAAGCTGTATGGTTTTGCTGATTTTCTTCCTAAATTCAATGGTCTTTCCAGCTGTGGGGAAGATATATAAGAGCAATTTTGGGTGGGGGGAGGGAGAGAGAAAGAGCTGTCTAAGAACTGATAATAGACTTGCTGGGTTGAGGCATTTTCTATTGTTTTGCTTTTCTTTGCATTTTAGGATACTAGAGGGAGTTGGATGTGTTTCTTGAAAAGGAATTCTTTTTAGCTCAGGAAGAAATCCAGTGCCATTTTGACTTTGTGTTGTTCTTGTTAGCAACTGGAAACACCTACTCACCTGGAGGCTCCTAGATAGGGACGATCTGCCCGTCGTGGGTTCACAGGCGCCAACCTCAGAGAGCAGGGTCCATCTGCTAAAGACCCTTCTCAGGTCACTGGAACATGATGTTAAGATATTGGACAGGAATTCAGCAGAGCACATCTGAACTGAATAGGACTTCCTTCAGAAGACAGTAGGCTCCCAAGCTAAAAAGGATTGGAAGAAACCAAAGCCTGAGATGGGGGGTCTTGTTTGGGAGTGTTCTCAGGGTAGAGCAGGGAAAGGAGCTAAGCAAGGGTGTGGTTCCGGCTGGAGACTATCTCAGCCTGTCCCCAACGGGAGCTCCAGAACATGAATTCCACTAGAGTTGCCCACCTTGAGGCAAATGGGCTCACCTTTGCAATCCTACGTCAGTCAGTCATGGGTCAGGTATGTGGGGGTCAGAGTGACTTGTAACTTTGGGGGAGTTGGGGGGGGCGAATAGTTCCTCTTCCTTAGGCTGAGGCCAGTGTGGATAGGGGGCAGCTGTGAGCTGTTAGCAGCCAACACTCCCAGCAGCTGAAGGCAGGTGCACTTGTGCTGTAAAGGGATCTGAGTGGGGCACCAACAGCGTCCAGCACTGAGGGAAATACCAGCTTCAGCCTGCCTTCATCCACGTGAATAGCTGACACCAATAAACACATCTAAAATCACTGTGAACTACCATTGATTGTGTGATCTTGGCATTAACACCACCAGTTCCCAGCTTGTCATAAAAGATCGGTTCCTTAACTGTCTTCTCTCAGTTCCCTGTGGGTAAATACAAGCTCCTCTAGATACTTCCCATCCATTAGATTCTGTATTTTAATTATTCTAATCAATAACAAGACTATTTGGCTCCATTGAGCTTTCCATGTTCAAATGTGTGTTTCTGACCTAGTGCTTATGTGTGCCTGGGTCTTAAACTTGACCCAACTGAGAACCAAACCAAGAAAAAAAATGTTAGTTTGCTAAATCTAAGTGGAACCAAATCCAAATTCTTTTACCTGGAACATGAATCAGCAACGTAAATCAGAAGCAAATTTATGTACTTTCTGAAACTACCAAAACAAAGAAAAGCCTGCGTGTCAAAACAGTCTCAAAACTGGAGGTGATTTTTGGTGCAATTTCATTTGGTTTGAGTCTCTTGTGGACATTTGTCCCCAATCAGCAGCTGATTCAGTTCAGTCATGAAGTTCTCACCTCAGTTCCCTTCATTCACTATTCACCCAAAATCTCTTTGTTGACCTTTTCAGTTTGCCCCTTGGAGGTGAAGGAGGCAGGGAGGGGAGGGGGCCAGTTTTAGAATCTGCTGAGTATGTAAACAGGAAGAATTGATGGGAAGAAATAACTCTTATTTAGCTGCAAACTTTCCTGGTTGTTTTTCCTGCATATTAAAGAACAAAATTCACTCCTCAGCTTTACAATTTCCCTTCCTGCCTCTCTTCTCATCCTTTGTTCCGGTAAGAAAATCATCCTAAGTCCTTCGGCACTGCCATAAGCATGTTAAGTGTAGGCATCATCCTTGAAGACCTGGTGGAAGAGAGCACCGTCATCTTCTGCAGTGTGGGCTCCAGTGCAGCCTCAGGGCACACTGATCATTTCCAGGCAGGTGACAGGGGCCCCAGACTGGCTTCATTTTCCTGAGGCCTTCCAGGCCACACTGAGACTGTAACTGGCACTCATCAGTGTCTCCCCGGGCTACAGAGGGACACAGGGCCTGCTGTTCATTTTGGGGTCTGGCAGGATCTCGTCAATTATTTTACAATGCTGTTTAAAGATGAGCTTCCCCCTCTTTTCTTTGAAATATTTGCTTACATACATTTTCTCACTTTTCTTTCTGTCTTGCCACCCTTCCCACATATGCGCTCAGAAATAGCTCACTTCCCGGGAGTGGCAGGCTAGGACTCCAAGCTCTCCGGGTGGGGCTGTGGAAGCCTGTGGTCGCTTCCTTGAGCTGGCAAGCAGCCAGATAGGGAGAGGGGGCTCTGGCCTCAAATCAAGGACGTAATTATCGACATGCTTAGCATCCACTGACTCTTCTCCTGTGAGGGCTCTGCTAATGAGATAATCCGCCACACAAGTCTTTGCTGTATTCATTTTGCAAAGAGAGAGAGAGACAGAGCCAGAGACGGAGAGTGGGGCCCAAAGACTCAAAGCCCCGGGAATGGCTCAGATAGCTCTTGAGAAGGTTGGTGGAAAGTGTGAGCCCCCTGAGCCAGCAGGAATGCAGACCTAAGTACCTACACTCCAGCCCACATTTGTGTCACAAAAATCTCTCCTAGCAAAAGAAAAGATGAAATATTTGACTCTAAAAGTAAGCAAACTCAGGTAGTTCTAAGCCCTGGCCAGAGACCCGTATTCAGAGATGAGAGGTATGCTCAATGACATCTGAGGTCCAATAGCTCCATGGGAGACGTTTGGGGCCGCCAGATATGTTCTTGGCACGTCACCAGCGCAAGTGCAAACCTTCAGAGTCCGGCCGCACGATAAAGTGAGAGATGTGGGCTGGGTGGGGACCTCGGTGAGTGAAGACCTTGTGCCAGGCGAGGGAGGCACCTGCTACATTGCTCCAGGTGAGTTTAGCTGCCTATAGAGACAGACCCTGGGCTGCCAAAAGGCACTTTTTTCAAGGGAAGCCAGAAATTCAAAATTTTATGTGAAATCTCTGATTTTTAAATAGCATGTCTAAATATTTTTTAAACACGGTACAGGCCAAATGACATACTAGTTATGAGCTTGATCTGGCCTGAGGCCGTTGAGACAATGTCTATACACAAATGAAAGCTTCGCAGAGAAAGTCCTGATGTTCAAGAACTTTGCAGACCTGAGTAGTGATTGTCCACCTCACTCCGGAGAGATACTGGAGGCCATGTCTACTTTATCGCCATTGGGATTCTCCAGTGCCACCACTGGACTCACAGAAACTAAAGGAAGCAGGGCCTGTGACGGGAGGCTGTGTTTCTCCATTAGGCCCAGATGACTCGGAAGCCCGCTGAGGCTGAGCCAGAACACCGCAGACACGCCCACTGAGGCAACTGCCCTAGGCCTGTGGAAGGGGCGCAGAGGACAGTGCTCCACCCACAGCCACCCACTGACCAGAGGTCATTCAGGGAACCTGAGCAGTGTAACCCTGTAGCCAGTGGATTCCAAGTGGAACCACAGAATCAAACACATGCATGCCAGGCTGCTTTGGTTAAAGCAGGCGTGGAGGAGCCCGGGCACCCCCAGTGGGCCCCTCCCACTGCCCTGCAGACACCTGCTCCGAGCCCGGAACATCACCCAATATGCAGAGAGCTAAGCAAACTTGCCTCAGCTCCCCGATCCCTTTGAAAGCCCTCAGCCCTCGCCTGTGGTTTCTTTGAATTCCTGAGTCCCACATTCTCAATGCCCCCCAGGGATGCCTCTGATTTGCTTCATCTCTACCAGTTGCTGTGTGTTTTAATAGACTCTACTGAAGACATGAGCATGGTCAACACCTTCTTCCACCTCCCAGGCACCTTCCTTCTTCCTCTGCCATCAGGAGCAAAGCAAATCCCTCCAAGTCCCCCGAGGCACTGAGGAACCTAGTCAAGGTCAGACAGCTGTGACAGTAGCCCAGGCAGTCTGGCTCCGGAGCCTGAGTTCTCCATCTCTAGTACAGGGGATCTCAAACTTAATTGCACACTGGAATCACCTAGAGGGCATGTTAAAATCCAGACGCTGAGTCCCACTCCCCAGAGTATCTCGGGTCTGGGTGAGGCCCTAGAATTTGCATTTCTAACCAATTTTCAGTTACATTATTGCTGGTCCAGGCACCACACTTTGAGAACCACTGCTGTAGTTCTTAGTCAGTGCTCGGTAATTGGAGCCCCTACCATCATGCTGTAGAAGACGTTTGCTAGAATGGATTCGTATTATCACAGTGAGAGGGCCTGTCCTTCTGCAGGTGCATGCCCCAGAGTTGCTGAGCTCTGGTGTGACTACTATACTCTGTGGTATGCTCAATGTACTCCTGCTGTACTCTGCAGTGTACTCACATTCACTCCTGCTGTACTCTATAGTATGCTCACATATACTCCTGCTATACTCTGTGGTATGCTCAATGTACTCCTGCTGTACTCTGTAGTATACTCACATACAGTCCTGCTATACTCTCTGGTATGCTCACATATCCTCCTGCTATACTCCTGCTATATTCTGTAGTATGCTCACATACACTCCTGCTGTACTCTGTAGAATACTCACATATACTCCCACTGTACTCTGCAGTATGCTCACATATACTGTATAAGCCCTCCAGCATGTACTTTCTGAGTATCCACTGTGTCAGGCATTGTGAAGGTTGCTGCAGGGATTCAGAAACCAATAAGACCAAATTCCATCCTTGGAGAACATGGGTCCAGCCTAGGGTGAAGCATTAAAGACCTGGCCCAAACCATGATACCAGGCAGCTGATTTTTTAAAAAGTGAAAGTTTGATGCCTGGATTAGTATCTCAGAATGGAGAGGCCAAGGTCCAGAAACACCAAATCCGTCATCAGAGGAAGTGGGAAGTCAAGCCTTGGCTTGGTGGCCACAGGGCAGACATGAACTGTGGACACTGCTTTTGATTGTGTGATTCCTATTTTACCTGCAGTGAATTAATACAGCTTGTGGGCTACATCGGAATGAGACTCCCATCAGAAAGCCTGAGCCTATTGCAGTTTTGATTCCTGACACTGGAACTTGTTACTCTACAGTCTTTATTGTGCTGGCAGAAGGAGATTAATTCATGGGATGAAAAGAAACCATATTAATGGAAGGGATGATATAAATTTGCATGCAGTGAGGCAAATCTGCAGTGCTCTGCAACTACAGGAGCAGGAGGCAAAGAATGGCAGGTTAAATTACTCCTGTCGGGCTGTCAATTTAAAACACCTTTTGTGCATTCTCTTCTTTGACTAAATACATGTGCATTTCATGCACAGTGTGAAGGCAATACACACCAACCTGCAGCATTAGCCCCTCCCCCTAAATACAAAGGGTTCAGCAGCAAAAGCTTGTAAGTTTAACTAGAGTCGCTTTTCTTGGAAGCATTTTCAAGCATTTTCTGTGTATAAATATAAGGTAGCTATTAATGTGTGTGTTGTGTGTGTGTGTTCGTGACTTTGTTGCAATTTAAAAAAATAAAGACTGCAGTGGTTTGAATCATAATGATTTGCAACTAAAAATCCATTAGCCCTGTCTATGGCTGATGCTAAATATACCAAATGTCAGGATGTGGTGGACTGCAAGGACAGCCTTAAAATAGTTCCTTTGAAAATAGACCCTCCGGATGGCTTTCCTCCACAGATCTGTCTCCTTGACATAGATTCCTGGGGAAATAAAGCCAGTGATCAGGGTGCAGGGCAGATTCTATGGATGGAGGAACAGATCTGATTGTTCCACAGTGCAAAACTCCAGGGACCCCAGGCCAGGGGTCCCCACACCCCATTTGGGGTTGCTCTCCAATCCCTGGTGGCAGGATTCCTGGATCACCTCTCCCCCCATCCTGGTGAGAGACAGCTGGCTTCACTGTTGTGTGTAGACTCGCTGCAGTCCCTCCCTGAAGCTGTTAATACGCAGCCTCTAAGGTGCAGATCGGGTCAAGGAAGAGGAAACGGGCTTCGGGTGCTGGTCTGAGGGACCCGCTCTGAGGGAGCTGTTTGAAATGGTTGGAGGTTGTGGCCGCACTTCCAGCTGCCTGAACCCTCATTGCTTTCCTGGGGCCTCTCTCTGGCTGCCAGAGCCCACTCAGGAATTCACTCCCCCTAGGAGCAACCCTCACCCAAGGAGTTGTTGCATAAACACCCCAGCTCCCTCCCCCTTAGGTGGGGCAGATCTGAGGTGCGTGTTTTACATTTACTCCTAGAGTTGCTCATAGAGATTAAGTTCCAGGTACCCACAGTGGTAATGTGCTCCCTCCACATCCTTTATGGACTGCCTTCCCTTCTCTGTCTCACTTCACCCCTCTCCTCTGGAGTTTCCTGGGATCACCTTCCAAATAAACTGTTAGTACTTGATCCCTCATCTCAGGGTCTGCTCCTGGGGGAACCCAAACTAAGACAAATGTATGACTTCTAGTATGCCTATCCACAGTCCTTGTTTACTTATTTTTCCAGAATACAGGTGAAAACCATAAAGAGACAGTTCCAGATATTTGAATTTTTGATAAGCTATAATTGTGCACCATGACCTAATAGTAGAAGCTGGGAGCTAGGTTAATGGAGAGAAGAGAGATTTAGCGGATGCAGTAGAACAGCGCCCACCTCTAAACAGCATGTCTATGTTTTCCTTAGGCTACAAGAGTTGCCTTGGGACTTATTCTGCACCTAGGGAACTCGAGTAAGTCAAATCAACCTACCAGGAAGGTTTTTGTACAAAGATTCTTTTGCCAGGGGTTGAGGAGAATGAAGACTTTGGGACTGTTGGTCCAGATGAAGAACCAAGCTTGGGAAGGACAGAGGCTGCCCACTCACCCTCTCTGTCCCGCTAGCCCAGGACCTAAGGCAGGACTTGGGCCTCCCATTCCCAGTCTGAAACTCAGTTCCCAGTGGAATTAAAATTCTGCCTCAGAACCCAAGCCCATATGACTAGGGACAGTTTGCCAGCCCCCACCACTCTACTCAAAGTGTGGTCCATGGCCCACCAGCATCAGCATCATCTGTGAACCTGTTAGAAATGCAGATTCTTGGTCCCACCTGTACACCTACTAATCAGGATTTAAATTTCAGTAGTTCCCCAGGTGCTTCATGTCTGCTTCTGGCATTTAGAAGTGGCTGACTCTGGGAAGGGGATCAGGTGGGAACTGGAAGGTGGGAAGGACTGGGCTATTGCTTTTAACTGGGTGGACATATGACTTTGATAAAAATGTAAAAGCTGCTATAAATAAAGGAAATAGATGTTTTAGAATATTATTTAAAGCTATAAAGTATAAAAACAACTTTAAAAATCCTAAAAATTTTAAAAGACACAATTTGTGTGAAGGCAGGGTGAGGGCAGAGGGGTAGAATGCCATATCTTTCAGAGAGAAGCCAAAATATGCAAGCCAAGAAATAGAGGGATAAACATGCTGTTTAGAAAAATGTGGATAACTGCCAGAAAAAAATAGAAGCAGAATCATTTTAAAGTTATTCGTTCTGGGGAGGAGTCCTAGTGGAGAGGTGCTAGGCAGAAAAGAAGGCTTTTATTTTTTACGTTGGGCTTTCTGTACTGTTTGAATTTTTGTTGGCATGTGCATGCATTAATTCCTTTGCTATTTATAAAATTAAGTTTTAAAAAGAAAGAAGAGAGCTAGATTAAAGCTAAACAAGGTTACAAGGGCAAGAGAGAGTTTTTTAGAATAGAAAAGACTTGGACATATTTATAGGCAGAGGATAAAGGAAAAGTAGAAAGATATTAAAGATAGAAGGAAAGAGAGGTCAAACGGACCTTGGTCCTTTCCTTGTGTCTGCCTCTGCCTGACCTTCCAAAGTACCTGACTAGAACTTACATTTTCTGAATCCCAGACATCACTACACAATTTTTCTTCATTAACATTTATTCTTTTCTTTTCAATTGCAAAAGCCACCCCCATTCCTCTCCCTTCCTCAAAGATAATCAGTGTTGTCAGTTGGGTGTGTTTTGTTTCTGTATTGGTTAGCTGATGCTGCGTAACAGCTCTGGTGGCACACAACCATAGATGTTGATTGCTCACATGTCTGGTGAAGTAGGTTCAGCAGCTCTACTGATTTTGATTGGGTTTGCCCACAAGTCTGAGAGTCAGCTGGCTATCAGCCAATCTCAGGTGGCCTCAGCTGGAACAACTGTGGAGACTGGACTGTCCTCCATGCATCTCTCCTCCTCCAGCAGACTAGCCTATGCATGTTGTCTGAGTAATGGAAGAGGCACAAGAGCGAGCAAGCCCCATTGCAGCAGTGTCTCACCAGTGTAAGGATTTTCTACTTGCATCACACTTACCAATATCCCATTGATTCAAAGCAAATCATATGGCTCAGAGTCAGGAGGAGAAGGTGAAGCAAAGATGCATAGCAAAGGGTATAGATACGGGAAGGAGTGAAGAATTGGGACCATCACTGCAATCAATCACACTACTAGATCAGGAGTGGGCAAGTTATGGACCACAGGCTGAATCTGGCCTATCACCTGATTTTATAAATCAAGTTTTATTGGAACACAGCCATGTTCATCCATTTATGTATTGTCTATGGCTACTTTCACATTACAATGGCAGAGTTAAGTAATTGCAACAGAAATGATATTGCCTAAAACATTTATTATCTGGCCCTTTACAGAAAAATATGCCAACTCTTGTTCTAGACCTTTTTCTAATCATTGGTATAGATACATATTTATGCATATGTCATGTTAACTGTTGATTTTTCAAATTTTACATAAAGGGAAAGACGTACATATTATCCTATAATTTCTTTTTCTACTTTCTACTTTTTTTTTTTTTTTTTTTGCTGAGGAAGACTCACTCTGAGCTAACATCTGTTGCCAATCTTCCTCTTTTTTTGCTTGAGGAAGATTAGCCCTGAGCTAACATCTGTGCCAATCTTCCTCTATTTTGTATGTGGGTCGCCTGCCACAGCATGGCTGATGAGTGGTGAAGGTCTGCCCCTAGAATTCTAACCCCAGAACCCCAGCCGCTGAAGCAGAGAGCACCAAACTTAACCACAAGACCACAGGGCCAGCCCCTCTACTTTAAAATATACCTTGGAGATCTGTCTGTGTCAGTACATACAGATCTGCCTCATTCGTTTTTAAATACTGCAATGACTAGCCTTATATATTCCTCTTGATACACATGTGAAGTATATTTCTCTAGGATAAATAACTAGACATAAGTGGAGAGTCAAAAGGTGTGTCTATTTTTTTCCAACACTTTATTATGAAACTTTCAAACAGCAAAGATGAAATAAATTTAAGTGAGTATCAGTATACCACTATCATTCTACCATTAACATTTTTGAATACTTGTTTTATCACGTGTCTATCCATTCCTCTATCAATCTATTAATCCATCTAATTTTCTGATGCATTTCCAAGTAAATTTGAGAAATCAGTACACTTCCCCCTAAATACTTCAACTTGAGTACAGTTAACTAGTGTCAAATATTTTTACAAGTTTTAATTTCTTTTGATGTAAAATTTATGTACAATAAAATGTTCAGATCTTAAATGAACATTTATGGAGTTTTGACAAATTGTATGCCCGTGTCACACTGAACTTCATCAAAATATATAACAGTAACATCACCCAAGAAAGTTTCCTCATGCCCCTTCCTGGTCAGTTCTCACCCTCACACACAGAAGCAACTACTTTTCTGATTGTTTTTCATCCTTTTGCCTGTTTTAGAGCTTCAGTCAGTAGAATCATACAGTACACGCTCTTTCTGTAAGGATTTTCATTGCTCCACATCCTCACCAACATGTAGTATTGTTACTCTTTTGAGGTCATTTGAGAGAGGAGTAGTGGGATCTCATTGTGGTTTTAAATTGTATTTCTCTGATGACAATTGACATCTCATGCTTTCAAGTGCTTATTAGATAGTCATATATTTTCTTTTGTAAGGTATCTGTTCAAATATTTTGCCCATTTTTCTCAAGTATTTGTCTTTTAATTGTTGTCAAAGTTCTTTATATATGCTGAATAACCGGCCTTTGTCAGATGAACGTTTTACAAATATTTTTTCTCACTCTGTGTCTTGCCTATTTATTTCCTTAATGATGTCTTTTGATGAGCAGATGTTTTTAATTTTGATGAAATTTAATTTGTCAGTTTTTTAATGGCTATGGCTTTCTGTGACCTGTCCAAGAGAACTTTTCCTACTCCGATTCACAAGGATATTCTTCAATGTTTTCTTATAAACAATTCATGGTTTTAGCTTTTATGTTTAGGTCTAGGAACCAGCTCGAATTAATTTTGGAGTATGGAGTGAGGTAGGAATAGAATTCCACTTTTTTCCATCTGGATATTCAGTTATTCTTGTCCCATTTGTTTAAAACAAAATTTCCTTTCTATGTAGGATTATGTTAGCACCTTTGTTAAAAATTAAATGACTGCATAAGCTTCAATGTATTTCTCGGCTAACTGTTCTGTGCTATTGATCTATTTGCTGACCTTTATCCCAGTACCATTCTGTCTCGATTATCATTGCATTAGTAAGTCTTACACTCAGTAGTGTAAATTCTCTGACTTTCTTATTTTTTTCAGGATTGCTTTGGACATTCAAGGTCATTTGCATTTCTATATAAATTTTAAAACCTAGTTGTCAACTTTTTTTTTAAAGTCTGCTGGGATTAACATTGAGATAGAGAGAAATCTGGAGATTAATTTAGGGATAATTAGCATTTTAACAATAGTAGATTTCCCAATTAATTAACATAATACATTTTTCCATTTATTTAGGTGTTTTTAAGTTTATTGCAACATGTTTTCCAGTTTTCAGTATAAAGTTTTTATATATCTTTTGTTAGTATCTATCCTAAATATTTTACTTTAATATTTTTTAAAACAATGGAATTCATTTTTTAAAATTTCATTTCCAATTATTTGCTGCTGGTACATAAAAATACAATTCATTTTGGAATATCAACCATGTATCCTGTGACCTTAATAAAATAACTTCTGGGCTCAATAGTTATTTTATAGAATCCACAGAATTTTCTACCTAAAAATCACGTCATCTGCAAATAGAGACAGTTCTGTGTCTTTCTTTCCAATCTTTATGCCTTTTATTTCTTTTTCTTGCCTCGTTGCAATGGCTAGCATCACCAGGACAATGTTGAAAAGAAGTGGTGAAAGTAGGCATCCTTGCCTCATTCCCAGTCTTGGCAGAAATATGTTCAAAATTTTACCATTAAGCATGATGTCAGCTATAGGTTTTTAATAGATTTGTTTTATCAGATTGAGGAATACCTTTCTATTCCTAGCTTGCTGTGAGTTGTTATTATGGATAAATGTTGACTACTGTCAAATGCTTTATCTGTATCTATTCAGATGATCATATGGGCTTTCTCCATTATTTTGTTATTATGGTGAATTACATTGATTGATTTTTCTTTAATGTTAAACCAATCTTGCATTCCTCAGATAAACTTTACTTGGTCATGATACATTATTCTTTTAATATAATGTTGGGCCCAATTTGTTAATATTTTATTAAGGATATCTGTATATATATTTATGAGAGACATTGGTCTGTAATTTTTTTTATAAAAATCTATGTCAGATTTTGGTATGAGGGTTATTAGCCTCACAAAATAAGTTGGAAAGTATTACCGCCTCGATTTTTTGAAAGAATTTGTATAACATTGGTGTTATTTCTTACATGTTTGATATAATTCACCAGTGAAAACATCTGGGCCTAGAAATTTATGTACTGGAACATTTTTGATGATGAATTCAATTTCTGTATAGTTGTATTCTGTATAGAATAGTATTCAGATTTTCTCCTTCATTTTGTGTTCATTTTGGTCACTTGTATTTGTCAAGGAATTTGAAGGAATTTATCCACTTTATCTAATTTATCAAATACATTGGCATAAAATTATTTATAATATTCTTTTATTATCTTTTTAATGCCTGTAGAACCTGTAGCAATGTCCTTTCCTTCATTCCTGATATTGATAACTTGTGTTCTCTCTTCTTTATAATTTTTTCTCCTGATCTGTCTAGCTGTTTGGTGGATCTCTTCAAATAGTCACCTTTTAGCTTTGTTAATTTATTCTATTCTTTGTCAGTTTCTATTTCAGTGATTTCTACTCTTTTAAATTTTAAAACGTAATACCAAATAGACTTCAAAACTCTCAATATTCACTCCCAACAACAACGTGCAAGAGTGTGCAATTCCCCCTTACCCTCTTTAATTCAGGATATATATCAACATGTGACATTTAAATAATTGATGCTTCATTGTCATAATTTTTATTTTCCCAATACTGTTGAGATTGAGCATCATTACATGTTTATTGGCCATTTGTCTTTCCTTTTCTGTGAACTATCTAGTCATATTTTTTCTCAATTTTAATTGGGCTATGTTGATTTTTTTTCTTGGGTGGGTAATTTTTTATATACCTTTACGTCAATTCATTGTTATATATGTTGAAAATTCTTTTCAGGTCAATAAAATGCAATTTAATTTTCTTTACATCTTTTATCATACAGTAATTTTTTAATGTGGACAATTTTTCAATATTTTACATTTTGTGTCTTGCTTAACAATGCCAAATTTACTCCCAAAGCTGTAAACATTCTTATTCATAGCTCCTTATGTATCTAATAATTGCTCTGTAATCCCCCTAAAATATTTTGGTTATGACGAGAGATAAAATCTAAGTTTGTTTCCCTCCAAATGGATGGCAAATTATCTTAACCATCTTTACTGAGTAGTTCATACCTTCCCCACTGAATTAAATATGCTGCCTTTATATTATCCAAAATTCTCATATATATGAATTTGTATTCCCTTTTATATGCCATTAATTAGTTCATTTTGGGGCCAATATCACCCTTCTAATTACAAGCTTTATAGTATGTTTTGATATTTGGGATGCTTCATTGTTTTTCTTTTTCAAAGATGTGGCTTGACTATTCTTACTCTTCTCCATTCCAGATTAATTTTAGAATCAGCTTATCAACTTCCAAGACATATTCTATTGGGGTTTTGTTTGAGTTTCTTACAGACTAATGATTAAAGCAAACATCTCTGTTATACTAAAGCTTCCTATCCAATAAACGGTGTGTCTCTTCATTAATTCACATCTTTTAAATATTTCAGTGAAGTTTTGTGATTTTCTACATATCGGTTTTATACATCTCCTGTTGGATTTACTTCAAAACATTTTATTATTTATATTGCTATTGTTACTGGGGTTTTTCTCTATTTTATTCTTTAATTTGTTATTACTAGTGTAAAGGAAAGCTCCTGATAATTTTTGCTCCTATTCCCTCTGGAAAATTTGCTAGACCCTCTTATTAATTTAAATAAGTTTTGAAAGAAGACATTGTGAGTAAAATAACTGAAAAACTATCTTCTAATATCCATAAATATAATTTTAATTGTTTGTGGCAAAAAATAGCAAATAATTAACAATTTTATTTAACTTCTATGGAATTGACATTAACTAGATTAAGATACAAAGATGTATATACACTTGTCACCCATATTTGTGGGTTAATTTTTCCTGATCTTGTTTTAAGTTAAATTTAGGATTAGGAGACTTTAGTAAGGTATTATAAGACTTAAAACTTCCAGTGCTTCCTTGACATCTTTGAGCCACACAGGGCTCCATGAGCTCCCCTGCTCTCTCTGGATATGCCCCTGCACCCAGTGGGAAAGGCTCCCTCTGGGCTAGTTCCCCTATCAGCCAGACCAGCTGCACCTTACCCAGTGCTCTATCTCATGGGTTTCACCTCCCTGCCAGCACATGGACTTATTCAAACAAACCAATCACATCCTTCTGCAGCAATTAGGTGGTATCCCAACATCTTGTTACTATAAAGCCTGCCACCCACAGCCTCTTCCGGTTCACTTGCTCCCCATGAAACCCCTGTGTGGCCCTACATGGTGTGTGGTGTCCTCTTCCTCTGGGCTGTGTGTTTATGTGACTAATAAACTGCTTCCAATTTCATGTGTCCAGTGTCAGATGTGTGTTCAGCCATCTTATACTATTTATGGCAGAAAATCTCTCCTTCACCAACAGGATGAATAGGACGTGATCAGAACAAGTAATCAAATCATTTTTGTTCTAACGATGTCTCTCTTCTGGCTTAACTGAATGATGATGGTGAAATAGATATAATTCTTCTTGAGATTCCTAAAGGTGGAGGAGCAAGGTTCTCTTTGGACCTAACTTGCCCTTAATTCTGACTCACCAGACGTAGCACCTCTGTGCTTAAGGCAATTAGAGTGATTTGTTCCAGAGGCAGACCCAGGCATGCCTAAGTTCTCTGCTCAAAGGGGATATTGATTAATATGTTTTGGGTAGCAGGCCACCTAAACACCAGTGCTCACAAACACTGCAGTCCTCAGCAGGCTCAGCTCCACCTTGGTGCTCTCTATAATTCAAATACCTCCCATCTTTCTTTCCTTCTAAGATTCCTTTATTCCAAAGAGAAGAATCTTAGGGTATTAGTTTTCCTTTGCCGTATACCAAATTACCACAAATTTAGTGGCTTAAAACAACACAAATTTAGCAGTGGAATTCATGGTGGCTTCCATCTTCTTCAAGGCCAGCAGGAAAGCATTTGCTATAGCTTGAATCTTTCTGACTTCTGTCCCTGACTCCAGCCCCAGATTTAAAGTGCTCACATGATTAGATCAGTCCACTCAAGAGAATCTCCCTTTGGATTAACTCAAAGGCAACTGATTAGGGACCTTAATTATATCTTTGCTGTATAGCAGAACCTCGTCATGGGAGTGATATCCCGTCATGTTCATAAGTCCTGCTCACAACCAAGACAAGAGGACTATATAGGGTGTGTCCTCCAGCGGGTGGGAATCTCATTCACTGTGCCTGTTCTCTCTCCTTATGCCCTCAGTCTGGCTTCCCCTCCCATCCTTCCCGAAGCTTTTCTGCCAAAGATCACTAGACCTTATTAACACCAATTAGCATCCTTTTGACCAGGGAGGGAAATAAAGCTTTTGTCCCTCTTCCTTCTGGAGTGTGTTTTTTTGTTTTGTTTTCCTTGAATTTCACTCTTTTTCTGCCTTTTATTGGTAAGCTTTGGATCGTTAATCTTATTCTTCCTCTTTATTGCCAACTTTCTCACGTCATTTTGTGTATCTCACCAACATTATCTATCTAGTTTTAATTTTTTTTTTTTTTTCTGGTGAGGAATATTAGCCGTGAGCTAACATCTGTTGCCAATCTTCCTCTTTTTTGCTGACGAAGACTGGTCCTGGGCTAACATCCAGGCCCATCTTCCTCTACTTTATATGAGGGACACCTGCCACAGCATGACTTGATGAGCGGTGGGTATCTTGATAAGCAGGATCTGAACCTGTAAACCTCGCGCCACGTAAGCGGAGACAGTGAACTTAACCACTATGCCACCAGGCCAGCCCATAGTTTTGATTTTTTTAAGCTAACTAATCTTTAAGCAGGTGAATATAAGCCATTCACAGTTGTTTTGATTACTGATATGTTTGAATTCATTTTATCTTATTTTATGTTTTCACTTTATCATGCATTTTTTGTTGTTCCGGTTTCCCTATTTTTTTTTTTTTTACTTGATTGCATCTTCTTTGTTCCACCTTTTCTCTTCTGGTAGTCTGGTAAATGTAATATATTCTATTTTTCTAGTTATTGTTCTTAAATTGCAACACACACACTTAAACTGGATTTGTCTGATAATTTTTAGAAAGATTCACTATATCCTTGCCCTAAGAAGAAAAAGACCTTGCATAGTTTCACTTTCTGACCCTCAATCTCATCTTCTGGTGTACCTCCTCTATTGAATTTTTTTACAACCAATCATTATTTAGACCTAACAATAAATTTTACTACGGGTTTTTACTCCTCAATGCTTTTCATGTCCCACTTCTTTTCTTAGATTCATTCTTTTTTCCTCATGCAAGAGTACAGCTTTCAGTACTTCTCACACAGAGCACCTGAGCCAGGGAAAATGAGTTCTTGCATCTCTGAAAATATTGTTTCAATCACACAGTTATTTGAGAGTCTGGCATTCTATGCTTAGAACTTCAAAGATGTTACTCCATCATCTTCTTGTGACTCTGGTGGCCTGTAAGAAATCTGATGTCAATGTGATCTTTATTCCTTTGTAGGTAATATTTCTGGAAGTTTTAGGGTTTACTTTCTTCTTTGGTGCTCTGAAAATTCGCTACAATTTGTCTAGATTTGTGTGAGAGTGTGTGAATGTGTGTATTTCATTAATCCTGCTCTACACTTGGTGGGCCCTTTTTATTATAATAGAATCTCATCTTTTATAGTTCTGGGAATGTTTTTCTTTTATTGTTTTGTGTGTTTCATTTATTTTCTCTTCCTAGAAATCCTGTTAGATGAATGTGGAAGTTTTTGGGTATATCTTCCCTAACTTATCTCTTTTTTTTCCATACTCTCAATTTCTTGGCCCTTTTATGTTGTGTTTAGGGAGAATTCCTTGATTCCCTCTTTCAACTCAATTCATTGACTATGTCCATTCTGTTATTCAGTCTCGCCACTGACTGTTTCTTTTTTTAAAATTTCAATAATTGATACATTTTATTTCCAAGATTCTACTCTTTCTGCTTTAAGAATGTAACAAACTTTAAAAACTTACTCTGTTTGTTCTATTAACTCCATTTCCTTGGGTGTAAGTTTTTTAATTGTTTGAACTTTTAGGGTATCATAACTTCTTTGATCCACTTCCACTTGCCTTTTACATTTGGAGAGTCATCATATTTTCTGTTTCAACAAGAGTGTTCCTTGTTATTATCCAGTGCAGTTAAAGATTTAAGTTTTTCCCTCAATTTTCTTTCATATCTAATTATTTGGGGCAGGAAGAGGTTAGAAGAAGAGCTCAGTCCACAAGCCATGCTGAGAAGTTTGGATTTTATGCTGCAGAAAATCCAGTCCCAGCTCACCTTCCTATCTCCTCTCCCACCTCATCAGTCAGTCTCTGCCACGCCAAAGCACTGGAGACACCCCTTTCTCCCAGGTATCTTTAGGCCCTCGTGCCTTTGCACCTCTATACCCTCTGCATTAAAATTTCTTCTGAGGGAACCACAGAGGACAAAACGTTACAAAAGGAACACAAAAAGATCAAGAATTGAATTTTGTTCCAAGTCAATGACCTGACCTGGCTATTGCCTGAAAGAGTATCTCTCAAATTCCTTTAGTTCCCATTTATGTTATCATTCTCCTAGTCCTGAGAGTCAATGCCCATAGAGTTCTCTACCAGTATAGACAAGATACTTCTGTCAGCCTTTATGGCTTCAATGAAGTCAAAAAGAAGGATAAGATGACAAAACAGAAAAAAAACAAAGGAAAAGCCCACCCCTCTCAGGTTCCAGGAGATTGTGTGAAGGAGAAGAGGCTAAGAGAAAAGCAGGAGAGTGAGACAAGTAGGTACCCATCACCCACACACAGCCACATACACTGGCCAGGTATTAGCATTATGTAAGGGAACGTAGCACCAAAGACAGAAGAGGGGCCCGATGTTAGGTTAGGTTAGGCCTGTAAATCAGTGGTTCTGAAATCTGACTATACATTGAAATCAGAACCGCTTAGGAAGGGAATCAGACTGATGAATCTGAGGGTGGGGACTCAGAATCTGTGTATCTCTTAATAGCTACCTGGCTGATTCCTGTGTAGCCTGTCCCAGTTTGAAAGCCATGGGCTGGATGACTGTGAACCCCCACACCACACCACCTCACCCCAGCTGACTAAAATTCTGAGTTTAATTGATATTTGTTGTTATTCTTCACAGTATGTTTCCTGAAAAGTGCTCCCATTGTCACATCAGTGTTGATCCCATCAAAGGCTCTGGGTTCTATTGTCTTCTTCCGCCTAGGAAAACACTTTTCATTCAGGTAGATAATGGATTGCGAACATTCCTAAAGAATGCTGACATCCTCCCACCCTTTTACCTCTTTCTTCCATCTGCACATCCTTGGGGCTGAAAGGGAAGAAGAGGACCCATTGTGGAGTCTAAATGGGCTCCCATTTGTACAGTCACAAAACCCTATGTGCTTCAGCCTGAGTTTTCACATCAAGTAAATTAGGGGTAATTTTTTGCTTTATGAAAATTATTCTTTGTTGTACAAACGATTCATTGCAGGTTTCTTTTAATATCCAAGTTCTCTAGTGCATTTCAAATATAATTCAGTTTCCAACAATTCAGTTGACTCTTTTTTTTTCAGGAATACATCAACTGTGTAAAACCAAGTACAGTCATACATTGCATAATGATGGTTCAGTCAATGCTGGACCACATACACAACAGTGGTCCAATAAGATTAGTACCATATAGCCTATGTGGGTAGTAGACTATACTATACGGGTTCATGTAAGGACACTCTATGATGTCCATACAGCAACAAAATAGTGTAATGATGCATTTCTCAGAACGTATGCCCGCAGTTAAGTGATGCATGCCTGTATGCCAGAAAGTTACTTGTTATTGGTTTTTATGTCTTTGAAGTTCAAGGATGAAATTCTATAAATTCATGAAAGATATTGGAGGACCTGGTTATGGTTTCTGGAGATGGAATCTCCCACTGAATTGTTCAGATGAAAGAAAGCTAAGAAAGAAAATTCACAAGCTACCCTGAGACCCTATTATCTACACTCATTCTGTATTTTTAAAAATGTCATTTTTTAGCAGATATGGTTATTAAAATTTTTGCAAAACAATAACTATAGCTGGTATTTCAGCTTGAACTTCTGGCATCATCTTACTTCCTAAAGGTTTTCAGGTGAGCAATATTTTTGTTCCCATCTAACAACCCAGGGAACCAAGATGTGGAAGATTGACTGAAATGCCCAAGATGACAGATTTATCTGCCTACTATGGAACACTTAGCCCAGGGCAAAATTCATTAGTTGGTGCTCAATAAATATTTGTTAAATGAAGAATCTGAGTCTTTTATCTGGCCTGTTTTGTGACGTTTCACTTTATTATGCTGCCTCCCAGCTGATCAGGGATTGCTCAGGAACACATCCTGCTCATGAGAGACTAACTATATGGCAGTTTGGAAGATTTGCCTCCTGTTTGTGTTATTTGTGTATAAAAATGCAACCCACACATAACTTCTCAATGTGCTCAGGATGCTCAGTCAACTTAAATGCTTTCCCAAGGGTGAGGTGGGGCTGAGGGTGACTGTTTACATACAGACAGTGTGCAACCTGTGAAGTCACGCTCAGAAGGGTCTCACCCTTGGTTTAATGCTCTGCTTTTTCCAGTCAGAATTCTTCATAATTTTTGAACAAGGAGCCTGCATTTTCATTTTGCACTGGGACCTATAAATATGTAGCCAATCCTGTGAACAGAGTACAATCATAAAAAAAAAATAGATCTCTAAAATATTAACCTTCTGATATGAGTGATACTAAAATGAATACGATTTTCAAATGTCATGTAAAGAATTTCTTTGTTATAAAATATGACATATTCCCTGTAGTAAGAGGGAAGAGTGAATATTTGTCATGGGCAGCACAACATTTCAGGACCTTTTATCTTCTCATTTTAAGTGTGAAAGAACCTTTGGGGTCCTCTAGCCCAACTTGCAAAGATTACAGATAGTTAGCCTTGAGAGGTGGCTCAACAAGCACATGCCCACATGGTTAGGGGCAGATCCTGGGACTCCTTAGTCCTAATGCTGCTCATACTGCACCATGGTCTTGGTATCAGAAAGTAGTAGGTCAAAGAACATAGTATCTACCTTTCTGATGGTCTAGGCATAGACATTAAAAAAAATTTTTTTCAATAATTGCATTTTATGTTTGTGATGATACAGCCATAATAATAGTGAAAGCTAAAAAGGCTCAGAGAGCCAAAAAAAAAAAAAAACTTGAAGGAAAAATAAGAGGTCAGGCAGTTTCCACTTAGTTCACATACTTGTCTTTGAAGAGGCAAGTTAATGGAACTGGCAAGGTGATTGTTTGCCAAGGTCAGTATTGTCTTCAGTGACCACATAAGTACGGAGATGAGGAGAAGATACTTCTTGAGCCAGAAGCACTGATATGCCTTGGCTATTTTCATTCCTATCATCATACGGTGGAAGAAAATACCCTCTAATTGATGCAGGAGGAAACATGAATGAAGCAGTTTAAAGTCACCAAAAGTAAACAAAAACAAAATTGGAGTGGGGATGGGAGTGAGGGAGGAACTCTTGACAGTGAGCCATTGCAAGCTGTAAACACCTTTTTGTGTATCATAGGATAAATATTTTTGACAAATCAAGCCATAAGCTTTTTTCGTAATTTTTATTGTGGCAAAATATACATAAGTAGAATTTACCATTTTAATCATTTTTAAGTATACAGTTCAGTGGCATTAAGTACATTCACAATGTTGTGCAACCATCACCACTATCCATTTCCAGAACTCTTTCATCGTTCCAAACAGAAACTCTTTACTCATTAAAAAATAACTCCAGGGGCCGGCCCAGTGATGTAGTGGTTAAGTTTGCACACTCTGCTTTGGCGGCCTGGGGTTCACCAGTTCAAATCCCGGGTGTGGACCGACGCACTGCTCATCAAGCCATGCTGTGGCGGTGTCCCACATACAAAATGGAGGAAGATGGGCAGAGATGATAGCTCAGAGCCAATTTTCCTCATTAAAAAAAAAAACTCCCTATATCTTCCTCTCCCAGCTCATGATAACCTCTATTCTACTTTCTGCCTCTATAAATTGACCTATTCTAGGTATCGCATATAAGTGGAATCGTACAATATTTGTCCTTTTGTATCTGGCTTCTTCCACTTAGCATAATGTTTTCAAGGTGCATCCGTGTTGTAGTATGTATCAGAATTTCATTCTTTTTTAAATCTAAATAATATTCCACTTATGTATATGCCACATTTTGTTTATCCATTCATCTATTGATGGGTGTTTGAGCTGTTTCCATCTTTTGGCTACTGTGAATAATGCTGCTATGAATACTGGTGTACAAGTATCTGAGTCCCCACTTTCAATTCTTTAGGGTACATACCTAGAAGTGTAATTGCTGCATTATATGGTAATTCTATGTTTAACTTTTTGTGGAACCACCAAACTGTTTTCCACAGCAGCTGCACCATTTTACATTTACACTAGCAATGCACAGTGTTCAATTTCTCCATATGCTCACAAACACTTGCTATTTTCTGTTTGTTTGTGAGGAAGATAAGCCCTGAGCTAACATCTGTTGCCAATCCTCCTCTTTTTTGCTGAGGAAGATTGGCCCTGGGCTAACATCTGTGACCATCTTCCTCCACTTTATATGTGGAATGCCTGCCACAGCATGTCTTGATAAGTGGTGCATAGGTCCGCACCCAGAATCCGAACCTGCAAACCCCAGGCCACTGAAGCAGAGCGGGCGAACTTAACCACTATGTCACTGGGCCAGCTCCTTCTATTTGTTTTTTTAAAAGCCATCCTAATGGGTATGAAGTGGTATCTCATTATGTTTTTGATTTGCATTTCCCTAGTAACTAGGGATGTTGAACTTCTTTTCATGTGCTTATTGGCCATTTTCATTTCTTCTTTAGAGAAATTTCTATTCAAATCCTTTGCCAATTTTTGGATTGGGTTATTTTTGTTGTTGTTGTTGAGTTATAGGAGTTCTTTATACAATCCCTTATCACATATATGATTTGCAAATATGATTGTCTACATAGGAAAATCCTAGAAATGATAAATAAACTCAGCAAGGTTGCAGCATATAAAGTCAACACACAAATATTAATTGCATTTCTCTATATTAACAATGATTATGTGGAAAACAAAATTAAAAATACAATATCAGTTACAATTGATCCAAAGGAAATGGAACCTTAGTTATAAATCTAACAAAACATGAACGGGATCTCTGTGCTGAAAATTGCAAAATGCTGATGAAAGAAATCAATGAAGACTTAAGTAAAGAAATAGATGTACCATGTTCATGGATGAGCAGATTCAACATAGAAAAGATATCATCTTTCACCCCAAATTGATCTATAGACTTAATGCAATTCCCATCAAAACCATACCAAGGTTTTTTTATTGTAAATATAGAAAGCCCATTCTAAAATTTATATGGAATGGCACAAGACCCAGAATAGCTAAAACAATCTTTAGTGTTGTATGAAAGGAGAGAAGGTTAGAATAGCCAAAAAAATCTTTAAAAAAGGAAGAATAAAGTGAAATAAATTATTAAAGCTTATTCTATAGCTACATTAATCAAGACAGTGTGGTATTGGTGAAAGGATAGACACATAGAGCAATGGAACTGAATAGAGAACACAGAAATGGAACCACACAAGTACGCCAATTGACTTTTCATAGACATGCAAAAGCAATTCAATGGAGGAATGATAGCTGTTCAACAAATGATGCTAGAACAACTGGGTATCCATACGCAAAAAATGCACCTCAATCTAAACTTCAAACCTAATAGAAAAGTTAACTCAAAATGGATCACAGACTTAAAAATAAAATGTAAAAACTATAACATTTATTTTAAAAATTATGGAAAATATTCAGAATTTAGGGCTAGAAAAAAAATCCTTAGACTTGATACTAAAAGAAAAATCCATAAAATGAAAGATTGATTAACTGGATCTTATCAAAATTAGAAACTTATGCTCTGCAAAAGTCCATGTGAAGAGGAAGAAAAGAAAAGCTAGAGACTGGGAGAAAATATTTGCAAATCACACATCCAAAAAAGGACTTTTCCTAGAATATATAAAGAACTCTCAGAAAAGTGACAATAGCAAGATGGCAGAATAGGAGGTGCCAGCCCTCATTCCCCCACAGAAATACTGATTTAACAACCATCCCGGTATGAAAAACTTCATTAGAGCTTTGAAATCTGGGTCAGGGGTTATAGCACACCAGTGGAATACAGAAACAAGAAAAGATGCATTGAAAGGGTAAGGAGTACAGTTTCACTTTACCTGCATCACCTTTCCCCAAGCCAGCACAGTGTAGTGCCAAGAAAGATCCCCTCAGCCCACAAGTTCTCTGATGGGGGAAAGAAAGAGCAAGCCCACCCACAGACCCTGGCACCAGGCACGTCATGGTCTCCACCAACTGGCCTGCCCAGAATCCCTGGCAGACTGGTGAAGGGCTTTCCCTGCTGAAGGCAGTCTGTGAAGACTGGAAGAGGTTACTGCTTCTTCAAATGCTCAGGAACCAATGCAAGGCTATAAGAATCATGAAGAGCAACTATTATGACATCAATAAAAAATTTTAAAAAAAGAGTATAGGTATTATCTGTACCTGTGACTTTCTCACCAACAGAAATCACAGCAGTTTTGCTGAGATCACAAAATATTGAAAAAAAAAAAAAGAATCATGAAGAACCAAAGAAACATGACATTACCAAAGGAACAAAATAAAGCTCCAGTAACCAACCCTAAAGAAATGGAGATCTATGAAGTGTCTGACAAAGAATTCAAAATAATCATCTTTAAAGAAGCTCAGTGAGCTACAAGAGAACACAGATAGACAACTAAATGAAATCAGGAAATCAATGCATGAACAAAATGAGAAGTTCAACAAAGAGCTAGACACCATGAAAAAGAATCAAAAAGAAATTCTGGAGCAGAAGAATACAATGACTGAATGGAAAAATTCCATAGAGAGGAGTTTCAATGGCAGACTCAATAAGCAGAAGAATGAATTAGTGAACTGAGAGACAAGTCATTTGAAATTATCCAATCAGAAGAACAAAAGGAAAAAAAAGAATGAAAAAGAGTGAAGAAAGCCTACAAGATTTATGACAACCATAAGAAAACCAGTGTAGGCATTTTGGGAGTCCTAGAAAGAGAAGAGAAAAAGGGACATGGGGGCAAGAAAGCTTACTTAAAAAAATAATGGCTGAGAACTTCCTAAATCTGCAGAGGGAAATGGACAGCCAGATTCACGAAGCCCAAATGATCCCAAAAAGGTTGAACCTAAAGAGGTCTACACCAAGACACATTATAAATAAAATATGAAAAGTCAAAGACAGAGAGAGTTTTGAAAGCAGCAAGAAAAAAGTGACTTGTCATGTACAAGGGAATCCCCATAAGACTATCAGTGGATTTCTCAGCAGAAACTGCAGGCCAGGAAAGAGTGGGATGATATATTCAAAGTGCTGAAAGAAAAAAACTGGCAACCAAGGATGTCATATCCAGCAAAACTTTCCTTTAAAAGTGAAGCACAGATACTTTCCCAGACTAACAAAACTGAAGGAATTCATCACCACTAGACTTGCCTTACAAGAAGTGCTAGAGGGAGTTCTTCAAACTGAAGCAAAAGGATGCTAAACAGCAACACAAAAGCATATGAAAGTATAAATATCACTGATAAAGGTAAATAGATAGACAAATACAGAATAACATAATACTGTAATGGTAGTCATAAATCACTTTTAATCCTAGTATAAAAGCTAAAAGACAAAAGCATTAAGAATAACTATAACCAGGGGTTGGCCCAGTGGTGTAGTGGTTAAATTTGTGCATTCTGCTTCTGCAGCCAGGGGCTTGGGGGTTCAGATCCTAGTCATGGACCTACACACTGCTCATCAGGCCATGTTGTGGCAGCATTCCACATACAAAATGGAAGAAGATTGGCACGGATGTTAGCCCAGGGGCAATCTTCTTCAAGCAAAGGGAAGAGAATTGGCAACAGATGTTAGTTCAGGGGCAATCTTCCTCACCCCCCCCCAAAAGAATAACTATAAGCATAAAAATTTGTTAATGGAGACGCAATGTAAAAAGAAGTAAATTCTGACATAAATACAATAAAGGAGGGCAGACTAAAAGTGTAGAGTTTTTTATGCAATTGACCTTAAGCTGTTATCAGCTTAAAATAGACTGTTATAATAACAAATTGTATGCAATCTTCATGATAACCACAAAGAAAAAACCTACAGCAGATACAAAAAAAAAAACCATAAGGAGAAGAGAATCAAAATATGTCACTACCAAAACAAAACAAAACAAAACAAAAAACCATCAAATCACAGTGGAAGAAAGCAACAGAGGAAGAGAGGAATGATAGACTATAAAAAAAGACAGAAAACAATTAACAAAATGACAACAGTAAGTCCTTACCTATCAAAATTACTTTAAATTTAAATAGATTAAACTTCCCAATCAAAAGATATAGAGTAGCTGAATTGATAAAACATAAAATACAACTATATGCTGTTTAAAAGAGACTCACTTTAGATATACAGGCATACATAAGCTGAAAGTGAAGTGATGGAAAAAGATATTCCGTGCAAATCGTATCCAAAGAAGAGCAAGGGCGGCTATACTTACATCATATACAAAAAAAGACTTTGAGTCAAAAACTATCACATGAGACAAAGAACGTCATTATCTAATGATAAAAAGGTCAATTCAACAGGAATATATAACAATTATAAGTATATAGGCACTCAACATAAGAGCACTTAAGTATATAAAGCAAACATTGACAGATCTGAACTGAGAAATAGACAACAATACAATAATATTAGGAGATGTCAGTACCCCACTTTCAATAATGGATAGGTCATCCAGACAGAAAATCAATAAGGAAACAGCAGACCTGATTAACACTATAGACCAAATGAACCTAACATCCATGTACAGAACATTCCACCAAACAGCAACAGAATATACATTCTTCTCAAGTGCACACAGAACATTCTCCAGGATAGACCACATGGTAGGTCATTAAACAAGTCTTAACACATTTAAGAAAGTTGAAATCATTCCAAGTATCTTTTCTGAAAATGATGGAATAAAACTAGAAATCATTAACAACAGGAAAAGTCACAAATACATGGAAATTAAACAACATCTTCTTGAACAACCATTGGGTCAAAGAAGAAATCAAAAGGGAATTTAAAAAATACCTTGAGACAAATGAAAACAAAAACACAACATGTCAAACTTATAGAATTCAGCAAAAGCAGTACTATAAGTGAAGTTAATAGCAACAAATGCCTGCACTAAAAAACAAGAGAGATTTCAAATTAACAACTTAACTTTACATGTAAGGAACTACAAAAAGAACAAGCTAAGCCCAAACTTAGCAGAAGGAAAGAAATAATAAAGATTAGAGCAGAAACAAATAAAATAAAAAATAGAAAAACAATTAAAAATTGATGAAATTTACAGTTGGTTTTTTGAAAAGATAAGCAAAATTGACAAACCCTTAGCTAAACTAAGAAAAAAGAGAGAACACTCAAATAAATAAAATCAGAAATGAAAGAAGAGACATTACATCTGATGCCACAGAAATAAAAAAGATCATAAAGGACTACTATGAACAATTATATGCCAAGAAATTGGACAATCTAGAAGAGATGGATAATTTCTAGAAACATAAAACCTACCAAGACTGAATCAAGAAGAAATAGAAAGCCTGAATAGAATAGTAAAAAATAAAGAGATTGAATCAGTAATCCAAAACCTCCCAACAAAGGAAAGCCCAGGACCAGATGGCTTCACAGGTGAATTCTACCAAACATTTAAAGCAGAATTAATACTGACCCTTTTTAAAGTCTTCCAAAAAATAGAAGAGGAAACACTTCCAAACTCATTTTATAAGGCCAGCACCACCCTGATCCCAAAACCAGAGAAAGACACCACAAGAGAAGAAAACTACAGGCTAATATCCCTGATGAACATAGATGCAAAAATCCTCAAGAAAATATTAGCAAACCAAATTAAACAATACATTGAAAATATCGTACATGACTAAGAGGGATTATCCCTGGCATGCAAGTATGGTTCAACATATGCAAATCATTCAATATGATATACCACATTAACAGAATGAAGAATAAAAATCACATGATTATCTCAACAGATACAGAAAAAACATTTGACAAAATTCAACACCATTTTGTGATAAAAACTCTCAACAAATTAGGTATAAAAGGAACTCATCTCTTGGGGCCGGCCCGGTGGCGCAGCAGTTTAGTCCGCGCTTGGCAGCCCGGGGTTCACAGGTTCGGATCCCGGGCACCTGCTGACACACTGCTTGTCAGCCATGCTGTGGCAGCGTCCCATATAAAGTCGAGGAAGATGGGCATGGATGTTAGCCCAGGGCCAGTCTTCCTCAGCAAAAAGAGGAGGATCGGCGACGGATGTTAGCTCAGGGCTGGTCTTCCTCACAAAAAAAAAAGGGAACTCATCTCAACACAATAAAGGCCATATATGAAAAACCCACAGCTAACACCACACTTCAAGGTAAAAAAAAAACTGAAAGCTTTTCTTCTAAGATCTGGAAGAAGACAAGGATGCCCACTCTCACCACTTCCATTCAGTATAGTACTGGAAGTCTTAGCCAGACCCATTAGGCAAGAAAAAAGAAATAAAAGGCATCCAAATCAGAAAGGAAGAAGGAAAATGGTCTCTATTTGCAAGTGACATAATCTTATATGTAGAAAACCCTAAAGACTCCACACACACACACAAAAAAACCTGTTATAACTTTTAAACACATTTAGTAATGTTTCAGAATGCAAAATCAACATAAAAAATCAGTTGTATTTCTATACACCAACAACAAACTATCTGAAAAGGAAATTAAGAAAATACTCTCATTTAATAGCATCAAAATGAATAAAATACTTAGGAATGAACTTAACTAAGGAGAGGAAAGACTTGTACACTGAAAAGTATAAAACACTGGTAAAAGAAATTGAAGCAGACACAAATAATGGAAAGATATCCTATGTTCATGGATTGGAAGAATTAGTATTATTAAAATGTCCATACTACCCAAAGAGATTTATAAGTTCAATGCTCTATCAAAATTCTAATGGCATTCCTCACAGAAATAGAAAAAAAAATCCTAAAATTCATAGCGAACCACAAAGATCTTGAATAGCCAAAGCAATTTTGAGCAAGAAGAACAAAGCCAGAGGCATCACACTTCCTGATTTTAAACTATATTACAAAGCAACAGTCATCAAAATAGTATGGCACTGCATAAAAACAGACATATAGACCAATGAAACAGAATAGAGAGACCAGAAATAAACCCACACATATACTGTCAACTGATCTTTGACAAAGGTGCCAAGAATATACAATGGGGAAAGGATAGTCTCTTCAATAAATAGTTCTGGGAAAACTGGATATCCACCCAAAAAGAATGAAATTGGAAGTTATCTTACACCCTACACAAAAATTAACTCAAAAAGGATTAAAGACTTAAACATGAGACCTGACACCATAAAATTACTAGAAGAAAACATAGGGGAAAGCTTCTTGGTCTTGGCAGTGATTTCTTGGCTATGACACCAAAGGCACAGGTAATAAAAGCAAAAGTAGACAAGTGGGACTCCATCAAACTAAAGAGCTTCTGCACAACAAAGGAGACAATAACAAACTGAGAAAGGCAACCAACAGAATGGGAGAAATTATTTGCAAAACGTATCTGATAAAGTGTTAATATGTAGGGGCTGGTCCCATGGCCTAGTGGTTAAGTTCGATGTGCTCTGCTTCAGCAGCCTGGGTTTGGTTCCCAGGAACCAACCTACACCACTCATCAGGGGCCATGCTGTCACAGAGTCCCACATACAAAATAGAGGAAGATTGGTAATAGATGTTAGCTCAGGGCAATCTTCCTCAGCAAAAAAAAAAGGGGGGGGAGGGGGGTTAATATCTAAAATATATAAGAAACTCCTACAATTCAATAGCAAAATTAAAAAAAACCCACCCAAATATCCCTACTAAAAATGGGCAAAGGAACTGAATAGACATTCTTAAAAGAAGACATACAAATGGGGAACAGGCACATGAAAAGGTGTTCTACAACACTAACCACCAGGGAAATGCAAATCAAAGCCACAGTGAGATGTCACCTCACACCTGTTAAGATAGCTATTATTAAATAAAATACAAAAGAAGGGCCAGCCCGGTGGCGGCATAGTGGTTAAGTGCACACGCTCTGCTTCGGCAGCCGGTGGGTTGCCAGTTCGGATCCTGGGTGCAGTCCTAGCACCACTCACCAAGCCATGCTGAGGCGGCATCCCACATAGAGCAAGATGCACAACTATGACAAACAACTATCTACTGGGGCTTTGGGGAGAAAAAAAGCAAAAAAAAAAAAAAAGGAGGAAGATTGCCAACAGATGTTAGCTTAGGGCCAATCTTCCTCAAAAAAAAAAAAAAACCAAACACAAACACAAAAGATAGCAAGCATTGGTCAGGATGTGGAGAAAAGGGAACGCTTGTACACTGTTGGTGGGAATGTAAATTGGTGCAGCCACTATGAAGAACAGTATGACGGTCCTTGAAAAAAAATTAAAAATAAAACTACCATATGATGCAACAATCCCACTTCTAGATATATATCCAAAGGAATTGAAATCAGGATCTCAAAGAGATATCTGCACTCACATGTTCATTACAGCATTATTCATAATAGCAACACATGGAAATAACTTTAATGTCCAGTAATGGATGAATGGATAAAGATAATGTGGTATATGCATCCAATGGAATATTATTCAGCCTTAAAAAAGAAGGAAATCCAGGCATTTGTGACAACAGGGATAAACCTGAAAGACATTATGCTAAGTGAAATAAGTCAGACACAGAAGGACATGATACCACTCATATGAGGAATCTAAACTACTCCAACTCATAGAAGCAGAGAGTGGAATGGTGGTTGCCGGGGGGGGGGGGTTGGGGGTGGCAGGTTAGAGAAATGAGGGGTATTAGTCAAAGGGTACCAAGTTTCAGTTATGCAAGATGAATAAGTCCTAAAGACCTACTATACAGCATAGTGCCTATAGTTAACATTGTATTTTTTTTTTTTTTTGGTGAGGAAGATTGTCCCTGTGCTAACATCTGTGCTCATCTTCCTCTATTTGGTATGTGGGTCCCTGCCATAGCATGGCTTGACAAGCAGCGTGTAGATTGGCGCCTTGGATCCCAAGCGCAAACCCCGGGCTGCGGTGGAAGTGGAGCACACAAACTTAACCACTATGCCACCGGGACGGCCCCTTAATACTGTATTTTAACATAAAAATTTGCTAAGAGGGTAGATCTTAACTGTTCTTATCACAAAAAATAATAATAAGTAAGAGGGCAGGAGGAAACTTTTGGAGAGGATGGTCATGTTTATGGCATAGATTGTGGTAATGGCTGCACGGGTGTATACTTATCTCCAAACTCATCAAGTTGTATACGTTAATTATGTACAGCATTTTGTATGTCAATCATACCTCAGTAAAGTGCTTTGGAAAAAAAAGAACTCTCAAAACTTAACAGTAAAAGGAAAACAACTCTAGAAAATGGGCAAAAGATGTGAACAAACACTTCACAGAAAAAGGGTATAGAGATGGCAAATCAGCATATAAAAAGATATTCAATATGATTAGCCATCAAAGAAATGCAAATTAAAATCACAATGAGATATTACTACACCTATCAAAATCACTAAAATAAAAAAAAGTGACAACACCAAATGCTGCCAAAGATGAGAAGAAACTGGCTTACTCACACACTGCTGCTGGGAATGTAACGTGGTCCAGGCTCTCTGGAATAGAGTACAGCACTTTCTTACCAAACTAAAAGTGTGCTCACCATATGGCCCAGCAGTTTCCCTCTTGGGCATTTATCTCAGAGAAATGAAAACTTATGTCCACACAAAAACCTGTACACAAATGTTCATAGCAGCTTTATTTGTAATAGCTCAAATCTGGAAACAACCCAGATGTCCTTCAACAGGTGAATGGTTAAATAAACTGTTTACCTTTATGGTACCTCCATACCACTGAACACTACCCAGCAATAAAAAGAATGAACTATTGATGCACACAATGACTTGGATGAATTTCAAGGGAATTATGCTGAGTGAATAAAGCCAGTCCAAAAAGACTAGTTTACTGTGTAATTCCATTTAGATAACATTGTTGAAACGACAAAATGATAGAAAAACAGACTAGCGGTTGTCAGCCCCTCTGCCCCCCAGATAGCTGTGGTTATAAAGGGCAACAAGAGGGATGCTGTGGTGATGGAATAGTTCTGGGTCTTGACTGTGGTGGTGGATATGTACCTACACATATGATAAAATTGTGTAGAACTACATACACACCACACGCACATATACACACAAATGAGTACAAGAAAAACTGGGGAAATCTGAATAAGATGGGCGGATCGTATCAGTGCCAATATCCTGGTTGTGCTAGCGTACTAGAGTTTTAGGAATTGTTACGATTGTGGAAAACTGGGGAAAGGGTGCGCAAGATCTCTCTACATTGTTTCTTAACAACTGCACGTGAATCTACGATTCCCTCAAAATATTTTAACATTACTTTACATGTGCGAATGCTCCTGGGCTACTTATTTTTAAAAATAAAGTAGAATCCTCTTAAAAACGCAATGGCCCGGGGCCGAAGACCATTTCATAAATTTTAAGAAACCACCTAGTTCCTAAGTGCCACTCCCTCACCTTGCTATCAGCGTCGTGATGTGCGTGCATCGTGCTGGAACTGGGAGTTGGAGAGGGAGATACCGGCCGTGGCCTTGCGGGTGTCCGGTGTGTGTGTGTGTAGGTAAGAACCAGTGTGAGAGTGAGAAAGAGAAAGCAGAGGGAGCGACAGCTATGCCTCCCCTACTGCCAGGGAGGGTGGCGGGCTGATGAAGGTGCTGTGCTGAAAGCCAGGGAAGGGTTTAAGGAGGGTGCTGGCGCCTCGGGAACGCCCTCCTGCTGCACCCTCCAGGCGGCCGTGGGCGGTGGCTCAACAGCCCGGGTGCAGTGACTGAACCCCACCGTCCACAAGAAAAGGTGAGTGCGGGACGTGGACCGGAGGTGCGGCCTCTGAACAGCGGCCCGCAGGCGTGCTAGGCAGCCCGGCTCACAGAGGCGGCGCTTGATCTTGGATGCTGCAGTAGAGACGCCAAGGAGACCCCGAATGCGGGAGCGAAGCGTTGCGGCCGGGGAGGGTGGGGCCGCCCGGAAATCCCGGTGGCGCCAGCTGGGTAGCATCTGCAGACCGGGGGCGCGCACACGAGGGGCACGTGGGTGCGGAGGAACCGGCGCCGCGGGGCCTCCTTCCTGCAGCGCCGCGGCAGCCGGGTGCCGGCACTGGAGGAACAGCGGGTGGGGTGTCTGCCCCGCGCAGGCGGCACCCGCAGCCCCAGCCTGGCACCCAGCGGGCAGGCCAGGGGCGGGGACCGCACAGAGGCCCGGCGCCTGGAGGCGCTGTCTGCGCGCGTCTCTTCCCCGGTGCCTCCTTCCCGTTCCAGTGCGGGAAGCCCGGCGGCTTTGTCCGGGGATGGCTAGGGGTGCGGGTGGGAGACGAAGGGGCTTCCCTTTTGACCAAAACCCTGGCATGGGGGAAAGACTGGGATAAATAGAGACCGGTGGGAGCGCCCAGGGGCTTCGAAGGAACTGCACCCGCAGTCGAGCTCCGGAGACTGGCACCGGGGACCGGCGAGGGCCGGCCGGTTCCACGTGGGTGGACCCCGAGCTGGGGGCAGCCGTGGGGTAGGGGGTCGCCGTCGTGTGCGTTCCCCTACGCCAGCACACGAACGCGGGCACACGGACCCCGGCTTCCACCCGCCCCTGGCGGGGTTGGCGCCGGGAGCGCGCCGGGGAGAGAAGGAGGCCGAGAGTGGGGACAGAATGGGGGGCGGGGGGGCCGGTATGCGACTGAGGTGTGGCCGCGGGGGAGGGGACGGGATGCCCTGGAAGGCTGTGGTCCGGCTGCCGCAGCAGCCCCGCAATCGGCGCCCGGCGAAGAGGAGGCGGCGGGGGGCGGCGAGGTGCCTGCTGGTCGCACTGCGGTCCCTGCCGGCGTTAAGCCGTCCTCGGAATGAAAGGAAAAGGGTACATTTCAAGGGGCGAGGGCAGGCAAAGACTTTTGCTGGTTCCAGGCGGCGCAGAGGGGTTTGGCCGCCGGGACGTGGGAGTAGCAGGGTAACGCCAGGTGTCATAATGCGGGGAGGCGACCGCGAGCGCAACGGCGCCTCCACCTGGGTTGAGCTCCCGAGAGCGGGACCCAAGATGGGGGGGATTCTTTAAAGTGGGCATTTCCCATAGTGGTCCTAAACCTTGCATTAACCTCTTCCCGCCCTCACCCCCACACACCTCCAAATTCCTAGTAGAGACTCTTAAGCAAGCGCTCAGTACCAACCAGCTTCATTTCATGTAAAAAACCAGCACAAATTCTTCACTTGGTTAACCTCTCCGTCCCCAAGTCCCCTCGAGGCAGCTTTTCACAGCCCTAAGACGCAGTCACTCCAAACCCACAGAGAGTTGCTCATGTGCTTGGCTTTTGCTCCGCAAGCCCGGAACGGTGCCACCGGAGGACGCTGAAGGCAAAGTCTGGGCGGCCGCCGGCCTTAGAAAGCAGTGGCCGCCGGCGCCGGCGAGACTGCCGCTCGAGCCGAGTGTAGACGAGGTTCGCGTCCACCTCCCATGACGAGCGGGTCGGTCCTGCACCGACACTTAGTCAATGTCCCTCACTCCCTCTCGGGTATCGCTCATTCTCAATAGAGCGTGACCGGGTAGACAGTGAACTCGGAATCCCGAGAACCGCCTGCGCTTGTCCAGTCTCTTGCCTCCCGACACCTCTGCCCTTCACAGCGGCCGGCGCTGTGTGCGCGCCTGGACCGCCCAGGGACCTCCGTCCTCAGCTCCCCACTCCCCACTCCCCAAGCAGCGAAAGGAGGGTCTTTCCGAGTTACCTGTCTCATGGCAGCAGCCACAACCAGGCCGTCCCCCTCGCTCTGCTTCCCAAGGGCAGAACCCAGGAAAGTCCGAGGCACCTGTGCCACTCACCTCCCCCCATGAAGGGCGACCCCCTGCGTGTGTGTGTGTGTGTGTGTGTGTGTGCGCGCGCGCGCGGCACGCATTTAACCGCACAGAGTAATTCCCAGATGTGCAAGACAAAGCATTTCAAAAAGACAGTCCAGAGTTCAAGTGAAAAAACACATCTCCTGGAGGCACTGAGTCAGTGCTCACCGCCTGCCTCGGCTTCTGGAGCGTCCGCATCCGGGAGAAGGGAATTTTAACTCTGAATCTCCGCCGGATCCGCTTGGAAATTACCTCCTCTGGTGGTGCCGCAACAAGTGGCCCTGCCGCCTACCCCGGACTACAGCCTCCCGGTCTCCACTCCTTGCTGGAAAAGCTGATGGGGAAGGGGGCAATGGGGGTGAGGGGAAGAAGACTATTTTTAATTGTGAAAATTCTGTCTGTCTGCGTCCTGTGTGCTGGGATTCTCTTGTCACAATCTCTAATTTTAATGCGGCGGTATCATCAAGATTAACACCCGGAAATGCAAAATTTACCCACCTGCCTATTAGAGGTGTTTTTAACCGAGCATTTTTCCTCCCGACGGACTTACACTTTATTCATGCAATTTCCTCAACCTTTGTGGTTTGGAGAAGGGGGGTGGGTCACGGTAGCCAGGCGTTTCTTTTTGTATCAGATGCTTCTCCCACCCCACCCCACCCCCAATTTATAATGGTTAGATTCTCAGCTTCCTCAAAGGTTCCCTATCTAGCATTTGTGCCAGAAGCTTTACGAGTAACCCCACTTTTCGGGTAAACCTGCTCGTCACTTGTCCCGCGACCAGTGAAACCCATGTATCAATGGGTCAAGCTCTTGCAGCTTCAACACTGAGAGTCACATTCCGATTGGAAAGGCCCTCAGGGGCGAAAGACATGTTGCCCGGCTGATCAAAATGGGGAACAGAGGTTGGAGCACCCAGGGCCCAGGAACCTCCGTCTTTCTCCTCGCGGTGCCCTGGGACTCAGCTGTGTGCCGCGGCGACCTCGACTGGAAACCGCGTCCCCACCCAAACCAAGTACAAAACTCCCTTGGACAAAAGTTTGAAAGAATCCAGTGTAGAGACAGACTTCTCCTTCTAATCTGGTTATAATAAGTAATCATATAAGTATACCCACATAACCACCCAAGTGGAGAGCAGACGCCCAGATTCGCTGTCCCCACGTGTTGCTGGAGTTGGCGCAGACGCGTCCGCGGGCACAGTGGCGAACGTGACACCGCATTTTCTCCGAATATCCTGCCTTCTAGGGCGGTGCAGCCGGGAGAGAGGGCCACGCGGAGGTGGGGGGAGAGGCTGCGGAATCCGTTCGTTCTGCGGTAGCACCGGGGCTTTAGAACAGCGCGCAACTCCAGGGGGCTCTCGCACGGCCCCATTCTCCCACTTGAGAAAAGCAGTGCTCTTTATGGATGATTAATAGCCGAGCTTCTCACGACCACGCGGCGCGTGCCTGCCGGCACCGCTAGCTTAGTTGTTTTAATTTGACCTTTATTATTAGCAACGTGCTCCCAGAGTCTAGAACTGGATTCGCACCCCGATGGCCGCCCTCTCCCCGCTCCACCCGGCCTGCTTCCTGGGGAGGATCGGAGACTTGCAGCTCCCGCGGCGCCCTCTCCACCTCCCGAGGTAGCAGGCCCGAGTCCCTCCGCGACTTGACCCGGGAGCCGGCAGACATCCCTGGGCGTGGTCGGAGGTCTCCCAGGCCTCGGAGCTGGGCGGTGTCTGCAATGCATCGTCGTGGGTTCTCTCTGGCACAATGTGCCGGTGTGCAGAGAGAAAAACAAAAACCAAAGAAAAACAAAACACACTCCTAAGTGCCACTAGTATCTATGGAGTGGCGGTGGTCTACACAGAGTGCCTGTGCCTGGAGGTGTGGGGGGAGGGTACTGCGGCCAAGGGCAGGGCGGGAGGACAGTGAAAGCCGGCTAGCCTCGGGGGAACCCTGCCTCTCCGAGTTCAGCGGCCAGGAGCACCCCGAGCCGCAGCTATAGGGGCCGGTAGGCTCTCCTGCACCCCGCGTGCTCCCCCGCTTCCCTGGGTCCCCCGGCTTTTCCAGGAGGAAGATGGGGTGCCCAGCGGGGGTGGGGCGCGCCGGGCCGCGGGGCCGGGCTGTCACGTGCCCCCCTCCCCCGCCACTGCGGCGGGAGTTCCAATCAGAGCGCGCCAGGGTGCTCCTCCTGGGCAGGAACCACCCGGCTCGGCGGCGGAGGGTGGGCCGCCGTCACCTGACCGCCCGCCCCCGCCCCCCGCGAGTAAGGGGCGGTGGTAGCGTCTGCTCGGTTACAAATGGCCCCTCCCGCCCCGCTCGCCCGCTCGCTCGGGCTCGGCGCGGACCCGCCCGGGCGCGCTCCTCCCGCCGGCACGCGGCGTCCCGACACCCTGCCCGGAGCCGGCCAGCGGTCCCCGCCACCCCTGAGGGCGCTCCCGGCACCCAGCGCGGAGGCTCGCGGGCGGAGGTCTCAAGGAAAGGCTGGACCGCGGTGGAGCGCAGCTTGCCGACCGGCAGGTGAGTGTGCAGTGAGGGCGTGGGATGCTGCACGTACAGTGCGGGGGACATGCGGGTTTTCGGAGGCGGACGCGGGTCTGTACGATGCGCAGGTTAAGTTTGCAGAGCAAGTCCGAGGTCTCTCTCCATCTCTGCCTCCTCTTGCTGCTCCCGTGGGTTGGGGGCTCCCACGTAAGCCTTGATTTGGGGGAAGGGCTTCGGGAAATTCTTGTCTTGAGATACTTGACAAAGGTTGAAAAGACACATCAGGTGGAGGGTGTAGCTGCAGCTGATGGGGGTTAGACAGGTGCATTTGACTGTGCCTGCGTGTGTGGCTTCCGGGCGAGGAGGATGAGCCCGAGAAGAGGCGAAGCCTCTGCGGCGGGTCATTCCGTCCCCCAAAGCCACTTAGATACTGGAGAGGGAAATTGCGCTGCTCCGAGGTGGTCACTGGATGTTAAGGCAGCAAACCAGTGACCCCGTGTTTTATATGCCCATATAGTAGCAGCAGAGCAGGTGGCTTAGTAAGGAGTGTGAGGTTTTCAGGTACCCAGAAAATATCCCTTTTACCTTTTAACTTCTTGACCGAAATTTAAAGTGCTGAATCATGCAAAAAGACGTGGGAAATAATTTATTTCATTTTTAGGTAAAGTTTTTCAAAGCTGACAATACCTCCATTTTTGGACCAATGCTTTAAACTTAAGGTGTAGGCACTAAGTATTTAAAATCGTATTTTGAAGTTGTGCCCTTGGCTTTATGGCTGTGGGTTGCTTTTCTTTCTTTAGGGTGAGTTGTATTCATTCATTATCTCTTACCACCCTCCCCCCTCAAAACCCAAACAAAAAATACCAAGACATGTTTCTTTGGTGTGTCCATGATTGTAAAAGGAGTGGAGGAAACAGTCCTCGGAAATAGAAAACATCCTCCTTTGATGAGTGCAATGATGGCCAATTTGATTTGTCATATGCCACTGAAGGGAATGTCAAGCTGATAACATGCAGACTGGAGAGAAAAAGAAACAGGAGTTGCCCATCGAGGAAGAAATAAGCCCTAATCCAATTGTGCTCAGTAAAAGAGCAGAAGGGAAGTGCTTGGAGCCTCAGTCTTCTTTGGTGGAGGTGGAAGGGTGCCGTTTTTAGTATGAGTCCTGAGGTCAGACGCCATAAAGTAGCATAAAGATGATTTTTAAAATAATCAGAGTCAGGATCAGTAAATGGGTGTGTCCAAAGACAGCTCTTACCATTTACTCTGGGTTGCACTCTCTCAACTGCTCAGTGGCCTGCTGACTCATAAGGGAACAGCATGGCTTAGCAGCGTTGGATATTACTTGTAGACACTAAAGAACTGTACCTGTAGAAAAGAGGGGGGGAAAAAAAGCTTCAACATAGACATCCTTAAACAGAAACTCATCTCCTCCTCTCATCTCTTCTTCAGGGAGGTTTTTCCCCAATTCCTTGACTTCTCACCTTCATTTCAGTACCTGTCATCCATGCTTGTGCACAGAACATTTGGTTTGACACAAAGATTTTAATCTAAATCTTAACATTAGAAATAGTGGCACTCCTAACAATCTCATAATTTCAAGGGTTTTTGTGAAGGATACTGAAAAACTGGAATATGAACGATTGAGTTTTCTTTGCAGCATAGACTCCCTTAACATTGCATGCAAGACCAGGGAGCCCCACCCTGTTTCTGAGCATCTGCATGAAAGGCCAGGAAAGGAATTCGACAATTGCAGTGGTGCAGGGAGAGGCAGTTTCTAGGCTCGGGTGTTACATTTATTCAGATAATTACTAAAATTTTGCAGCATAGGCTTTAATCGACAGGAAAGTCTTAAAAGCACAGTATTATTTAGTTTCACCTGTCAGCTTGTTCAAATGTCCATTTAACTTGGAGAGGTTGATTTTGATAGAAAAGGGATGTGAAGTGGGGGCCGTTTCAAAATTTTAAGATCCTGGGGCTAAAAGACATGCTCGGAAGGACAAATATCAAAGCATATAGTGAAGCCAAAAGGAATTATTTTCGCTCTGGTATTCTTCATAAAATTTGTTGATGAAAGTAAGTTTTTTAGAAAGAGGGGGCTCATCTTCAGGCAATAAACTTGCTTGTGGAATATACAAGCACCTGGCATCTCAGAACGGAGATGCATAATTGGAGCAGGAAACAGATGAATGAGCCTACCTTTTACTGCCTGGTCCTTCTGATCAGAACCCAGTCATGTCAGGTCAGATTAAGGGAAGGCCATTTCTCCAACAAGGCAAGGAGGTTTCAAATCTTATTTCAAATCTATGGGAAAGAAAATGTTTTGAGCTGCTCTGAAGAAAGAGGCATGCATTATAAATTCACAGTTCATTATTATCGTAGCCATGTTTACCCGCATCGTCTACTGCAGACAGCGGGTCTGACCATGAGAAAGAGAGATACCAAGGCTTTTTTCTTTCCTTTAAAAAAATTTTTTTATTGAGGTAACATTGATTTATAACTCGTTTTTAAAAAACAAAAATTTTCAAAAGGGCACCCACTTGATGTTACCATTCATTTTTTAAGGCAAATAAATGATTTAAAGAAGAGAAAATGATACTTTTCCCATGATGGCTAGAGTGAATTAATGCATTTCTAAATCTGGATGTGGTGACCAGTTAGCTGCATCTCAGCATTCCTCCAGTCTGAAGTAAGACTCCAAGTGAAAATTGCGTGTTCTGTTCCGAACTGATGTACGTTCAAAGCTGCTGAAGCCACCTTCTGCTTTTTTCCTTCTTTCTTACACTATCTTTTCCTTCTTTTAAACCCACAAACCACACCTACAAATCCTAGCACCTAGAAGGCTTTGAGGAACACACAATCAGGTAAATTGTCTGTGATAGCGGATCATTCTAAAATCAAAATAGTTTTCGGCTTCAGCTTTTAGTGTCTCATTGGTAGGCTGTCTCTATTGCTTTGCTCAGACGCCGGCGCCCTGGCAGCCTGGTTTCAAAGAGGGTCTTTTCCTCAGATTTGCAGTGATTATTTTGTGGAAGTTAGCTCTGCCCACTTGCATACTTAATTGCAGCGTAAGAAGGTTCCAGAACAGTACCTCCTTGAGTTCTGACGGTAAATATGTACACGGCATTTATGAGGAGCATTCCAGAACACCCACCTCCTGGTGAAGTGAATGTGCTAGCTGAATAAACACCTGGGCAGCTTTAGCCAGCCAACAAATCTTATTTTTCACCATAGGAGATGATGTTAATGGACACTGAGCTTTTTTAGGATACTGGAGAGCCTTGCAGGATGAGGAGGGGCAGCTGATGTCTGACTTCTTTTAGAGCTGGCCTCCAAGCATCTACCTTTTTCCATTGGAAGATGTCAAGTTATGTGTATTTTCAAGGAAATTGAAGAAAACACACTTTGCTAATCCACTTATTACAGGGAGTTGTAAGATTAGTAATATTAGTAATATCATTGGCTTTAAGTATTTAAAAATTAATATGTTTATGTGTTTTTGGGTGTGTGAGTATTGAATTGGGCAGCAGGGAGCAGCCTTTGAAAAATCATTTGAAAATTGCTCCTCCTTTAAAATTGTGTGACATTAAATTCTTGCACACGCATCTCTGCAAAATTAAAGAATGCGCTTTGGTGTGCACATTATGCCACATACACATGCATCCTACACAAACTAGAATTGCTATTTAGGATTACTCAGTTATTTATTTTGAGGAGATTTGGGGTAGTGGGGAGGGTTTTTATTTGTTTCTTAGTGGATGTGGGCTCTAATTCTGCTGTGCTTGAGTATCTTAATACTTATGACCCTCAAGAAGAGGCAGTGAACAAATACAATAGTTTATGTTATAAGTAAAGCATATTTTTTGTAATATGTCTTCTTTTAGGTTGCCAATTTAAAAGTAGTCATGCTCTAGGTTTTAGAACCAAAAATGTCATGAGAAATAGCTTTTGTCCAACTGTAGCTCAGAATGCATCTCCTTTGGTCAGATTATTATCAATCTTCTTTGCTACTCATGGAATTTGGAAACTCTCCAGATTGCTAATAATCTAAATATTTTGGTTTTACAGGTATTCCTTTGATACAGCGAAAGGTGACTGCTCTTCTGCCTGAGAGAGTGGTTCAAAATGTAAGTTCGGCAAACCAAATAATCAAATATGGATAATTCTGGAGCTCTATGCAGAACAGTTCTTCCCATTTTCATTCCTTCTACTCAAGACTCTAGCCTCATAAATAGGAGTCTAGAAGGAGGTGATATCATCCCCTTGGGTTGGGGGAGGGATGCCTAACTTAGACCAACATTTGTTCACTGCACAGCACTGTAACTATATAGTCGCCATCACAGCCATCGATTGGGATTCTTCTCAACCCCTTGCCACCACATTATTTTTCTGGTAATAGAATATGAACCTTTAGTGTTTGGGTAATGCTGAACTGACACTTCCCCAGACATCATATCTTTCTGGGTGGCCCTGCCTATTCTAATCTTCTCTTAGCTCAAGCAGACAGATTCCAGTACGTAGACACACGCAGCCTCAGGAGCAGAGTTCTTTTGTGCCAGATGAAATCCTATGGCTACTCCCGAGCTACCTTTCCTACCACGTACGTTAACTAAAATGCTGCTCTAGCTCAGCTGATGAAGGTCACGTTGTTGGGCTCTGGTACACTTCTGTTATAAAATGGAAAGTGTTAAAATATGCAAGAGGCCATTGCTGTTTCACACAGAGATGATGGATGGTGCGGGATTTCACAGATTTCCCGGGGATGGGTCCACCTTCTCCACTTTATGGATATAGAATACTTTTAAGTGTGGCTGTTTATGGAGGGAACTGTCTGTTCTCGGAAAGGGACCCAGTGCTGGTTTAGACCCCTCCTGCTTCATTAGAGACCTCAACATGTAATTTAAGATATTTTTGAAAAATTCTTAGGTATTTAATGCATTTCATCAGTGGTCAGGCTCTAGAAAGCTGATTTTTATTAGGAAAAACATCTCTCCTACCTTCTCTTGCCCTTGCTTTTCTGCCTTCTTGTCTCTGCCCTCTTGCCCAAAACATGGATTTCCATGTAATTCAGCTCACTAAATATCTCTCCATTTTTGTTTCACTGCAGAGTTTATTGCTAGAGCGGCTAATAGACTTTCAGCACAAATAGTATATTGATCACTTGAAATCTCGTTTGAGCTTGACTGAATATACATAATGGTGTGTCAATCGGGGAAAAAAATTTCGTAATAAATGGCAGGCGACTTATATTCATGAGAAAAAATGTCTTGGGCAGCACACAAAATATCATGTTTACTGTAGCATGGCAGACTGATTTCGCTGGTCTCCAGCACGTTCATTGAGTGGGTATTTAATAGCAAAGGTGAGGTTAGAATACCAAGATCCTGGAACCTTTCTTTCTTTGTTTATATGGGGAAGCATTTTTGCACACTCTCTGGAGTATAAACATCTTCTAGAACCTCAGCCAGCAAGAAAGATCTTTTCTACCTGAGGAATTGAGAAATTGCAAACAAATCTGTTTAAGTTGGTGTATATTTAAAATCAGCTACTGATTTATGCAGTTCATATTTTTTAAGTTTTTACCATGTGTATCAGTGTATACACTCGCTGTATGCAAATATCATTTTCAATGTGTATATGGGAGAGCACAGTATATTTAGAGAAAATCCTGCTTTACATAAATTATTTTTAAGAACAACCAGGCAGAGGAGTAGCCATGCGTTAGGAAAGCTAAATCTTTTTTTTTTTCCTTTTAAAATTTCCCATTGAATGGGTAAGTAAAGAACTATCAATTCTAAAGTCTTACATGTAGTTCTTTAAAATCTGTTTGCTTGTAGAGCAGTGATTATGATGGCAGGTGTTTCTGGGAAAGTGATTTTTTTGGTTACTTTCTGTAGCTGTCTTATAACTGACTTCATTGCTGCTGGCTGGCTGTGTGGAATCTGGCCACAGAGGGAATGCAGGATATTATAGTAGCTGTAATCCTGCTTCATCCCAGGACAGTGTGGGGTACATCACTCTTTCCCAGTCTGTGGGGTGGGGTGCAACCTTGCTTCCATCATGAATTCTTTGTCTCGTGTAAGTGGCTCCTTGCTAATTAGGTTTTAATTTGCTATTATATGGCCAAAAAAAAAAAAAAATCACACTCCAAACAAATGTTTCTTCCAGTTCCTGTACAGTATTCAAGATTTTTAAAAATGTATTATGGCAGAGTTTTAAAGAGTGTGGACAAGCGAGGCTATTAAGATATAAAAGACATGACATTAGGCCATGATCATGTCTATTTTTACATGGGTTTCGCGAACTTTTACCTGTTTTCATCTACTCCTTTAAAGTGCTTCTGATTTGTTTTTTAAAGTTTCTGGTTAGCAGTAAGAGAAAATGAAAAATTTGCCGAGAAAATGGGATTATCTGAGAGCTAGCTAGTTGCAGAAACTCAACAGTCTATGATTATAGGAGAGCTACATATTTTAGTAATGTCTTTTATAAGTAAAATCTTATATCTGTCTATTCTCTTACGTACATATACTGTAACAGTTAGATACTATTTGTAGTATGTGACTTTTTGCAGAAAGAGAGGCAATCAAATTTGATAATTTAAGCTTGGGGAATTATCCTGTTGAGATTTTAGCAAAAGCTAGGTTATAAGAGAGGTTTATAAGCTAGGTTAAGCTCAGAGAATTCGCTATTTGAATAAACTTCATTGCTTTTAACCTACAGAGAAATGTCTGTCTGCAAATGTTAAAACTGGGACTTCCTGGATGTCATCCATAAAAGGGAAAAATTAAATCCCAGGGCAAAGAACAGTGGAAAGAAAAAATTTCCCAGAGAAATTTGAGTCTGAAACCTGCATTTACAGGCCTTGCTGTTGTCTTAAATTTTGGATAGTTTTAATAATTTATTTTAATAAAGTGAAGGGAGAAAAATTAATAGGAACTAAGTAGAAGTTACATGAACTATTTTCTGATTAAAAGATATTCAAGACTATGTGTTGATAATATAAATAGCCAGTTTTAATAGACTACTTTCCTACCAGTCCTTAACATCTTACAGCAAGAATATTTAAAAACAAAACAAGTTTAAACATATATCCTTTATAGATCTTGTCAGCGGAACTAAAAACATCAGTATACTCACCAGGTTCTTGCTAAAGCTTTTAAATTGTTTTTAAAAAATCTTTATTCAACACAAATGTCAAAAACAAGAGTTGAATTTGCAGCTCTCCCACAGAAATGGATGTTATAATTTCTGAGGTTTGATTTTTTATATGTGCTAAATGAAGATTAGGAAGTAGCTAGAACTCCTATATTTTTGTTTTCTTGCAACTATTATATTTTCGGAACCCAAAGAGTCATAACTCTCTTCCATTAGATACAGCACACTTAAAGTTATATTCATTTAACAGAAGAACAGCATTGGGACTACTTTTCCTTCCAACAACAATTTAAATAATAACTGGGTTGATGCAATAGCTTAAGGATAATATGCTTTTTAAAAATTGGTGTTTTTTTTTCACTTTAATAAAAAACACATTCAGGCAAAGTAAAGAAAAATTACAATGTGCTAATTCAATTCTTGATGAAGTTGTAGTTTGTAAAGTAGAACTTTACATTTAATAAAAAGTTTATTTTCAGTTTTCATTGCTCATGCTAAGAGAAAATCAACAGACAATTTGCTTAGGGCATGTAACTACTGGGCATTAGGTAAGTTAGTTTCACTAAGAGAAACACTGTTATGCAGAGGAAACCTTTATTAACCCCCACGCGCCTCTTAAGAATCCATTTTCCCCATATAAGAGGGGAATAGTTATCAGCCAATGACTTCTTATACTTATTGATATATTAATATGTGTATATTGTATAAGCATATAATATACTTATTACAAGTATATTGTTATATTATACTTATTAATGGTTAAATGTATATACCATTTCAAACAAGCCTAAACCATTCCAGTTTAATTTAAAAACTAATACTGAGAAATAGGCATAACCAAGTGTCCTATAACATTAAAGAAAACAGGCTTGACTATTCCTCCAGCTCAGTTTTTGTTTGAGATACAAAAATTATTTTCTCACTGATAGGCTGATCCACCATGGTTATGTAGGAATTTGGTGAAAGAGTAATGCAGGATGGGTTTTTTGGTTTGTTTTGTTTTGCGGGGATGTATGTGTGTGCATATGGTTGGGGGCACTTTGAGGAATCAGTCTCATTTTTAAAAATGAAAAAATCAAGTGAAACCAGTTAATCCCACTTTCAGGTTGAATTTCTTCCTCTCACTGTGGCCGTGGCTCCCTGCAGACTGTGTTCCAGTCACTCTGACGAGTGCAGACACGCAAACCTGTCTTCTGACAGACCTGATTTTTGTCTCAGCCAAGAAGAGGGGGTGGCCAGTCTATGAATTCTGTCCCCAAACCAAGAATTTGGAAACCCAGTGTCATAGCCAATGTTATTCTCCAGCAAGGCGGCCACACTCTCTTTAGAATCGTTATCTTGTTGCTGTGTGTTTTATATTCCTGCAAACACCTATCCCTTTTCACGAGTTCTTCAAAATCACTTTTCTCTCATGTTAGAAATGAAAGATAAGCATTCAAGATAAGACTTAAAAATATGAAACCTACCATAGACCCACATTGTCAGGCTCTTCCACTCTCATATAATCTCTGGAAGTAATTTGGGGGCATGAGTTTTCAGCCTGAACAAAGCTCTCACCCAGGCCTTCGTGAACGTCCCTTAGGAGATGGATCTTAGCCGGGTATTGGTGGAGCTAAGACGCTAGGTGCAGACAGACATTCCGACAGACACTCTCTAACGCAGGGACTTACACTGACAGTTAAATAAAAAACAAACAGCACAAGGTGAACATTTATAGAGATGAGAATTGCTGCTGTTTCTTTGAAGATGTTAGTAAATGTAGGAAAATCAGCCAAATTCCAGGATTTTCTTCTTTTTTTTTCTTTTGTTGTAGCCTAGGGGTGCTGCTGCTGGTGGCCATGATGACTAAACATTCTTCGTTTCCTAGATCTAAACATCAGGCTGACAGGGTTCCTTATAGAGCCTATTTCTTGAGCAGCATTGTTCAATGGAACTTTCTGGGATGACAGAAATGTTCTAAATCTGTACTGTCCAATGCAGAGCCACTTACCACATGTAGCTACTGAGCACTTGAAGTGTGGCTAGTGTGACTGAGAAACTGAATGTTAAGAATCATATTTAATTTTAGTTAAAATTTAAAAAGCCGCATGTGGTTACGTCTTGGACAGCGTTGCCTCAGAGAATTGGGAAGTGAGTCAGGGTTGCCATAAAGTCCCCTTTGTGGATGATGTGAGACAAGGGCCATGCACACTCCAGGCACTGGAGACTGGTCGGTGCCGACCACTGTGCCCTCTCAACCCGGTGGGCCCTGCATAGCTGCCTTGCAAATCATGCTTGTTGCATTCTGGTTTTTAGATTTTTAGATAGAACTGAATCCTCCCAGTCGAGGCACTGTGCATGATATTGTTACTGCTCTTTTTTCTTTTTTTATTGTGGTAAGAATGCTTAAAATGAGATCTACCCTCTTAACAGATTTTTAAGTGTACAATACAGTATTGTTATCTATAGGCACAGTTTTGTACAGCGGGCTCTAGAACGTATTCATCTTGCATAACTGAAATTTTATACCCGTTGATTAACAACTCCCCATTTCCCCTCCCCCAGCCCCTGGCAACCACCATTCTGTTCTTGGCTTCCCTGAGTTTGACTGTTGTTGCTGCTCTGAGACCCAGTCCCCAACTGGGCAGTCTCAGTTGTCCCAGAACCTCTCTGGGTCCTGGCTAGTTTGGTTGGCTTTGAGTGTATGTCTGAGGTGCTCTGAGAGAGAGTTCTGGCTTTGAGATAAGAGGTTTAGGGACAAAAGTCTGGATTTTCCCTTTCAGAAGGTGCTTCCACCACTACTTTGTTCTCACCACACCCTGTCATACATGATTAGGCCTTCACCATCTGATTTACATTTGGACTCCTGTGTCTGAAAGGATTTTACCTTGAATATGCTTAAAAAATAAGTGCTGACCCCCTCAGTCAAGGCAAGACCTGTTAAGAAGTTGTGACAACTGTTTCTTCCCACAGACACAAGCTTCTTACTATAACCAGCCAAAGCTTTCCCATAAATGGAGAGGGTCTTCTGACTGAATTGACCGTGACCTTTCAGAGCCTGTGCCTGGACTCTAGTCCTTGGACAAGGGGCCTTATTCCTGGTGGAGCTTGGTTTCTTCAGCTTCCTCCATCTCCATCCTAAGACTTGACAAACAGGTGTGTGGGGAGGGAAAGAGGGTAAAGAATGCCTTACAGCTGTGACCATTCGCTTTGTGCCTGCCAGGGTGACCCCACGCTGCCCAGCACACGCAGGAGGCTTCGATCTGAGTGGGGAGAGACAGAAGCCTGGCGGGCACAGATGGGTAAAGGCAGTGCTCCCTCAGGAAGCTTCGCCTACACCCCGCCCTTCCCCCCGCACCCGAGATTCTCTGGACGGGCCCTACCTCAGAATCACCTAGGAGAAGCTTTAGGAAAAAATATTAATAAGCAAATTCCTGGGCCCCACCCCTTGTTTGTAGAATTACAACATTTCTTTCAGTTCTCTTGACGATGTCTTCACGCTTAGGGGATTTTCAAAACATGCTGATGCCACAGTCCCACGCAGACTGAATCAGAGCGTCTGAGGGTGGGGCCTGGACACCGATGGGTTTAAAGTCCCCCAGGCACTTCTGATGCAGCCTGCATCTGGCTGTATCAACAGAGGAGTTTTAGGCTCTGCACTAAGAGTTCTGGCTGGGATATCCACCCCGCTCAGCTTGTGTTCACTTGTTGGGCACCTGCTATGAGTCAGGCCCTCCTCGGCATGATGCTGGGTTTCGGCGTTCTCGGCCTCAACCCTTTTCTGCCTCCTTTGCAGTCTTATCACTTCTGCTCCACCCACTAAGCAAATGACATGTAGGCCTGTGTCTCAGCAGTGACCTTTCCAGACCCAGCTTTCCAGCATAGGTGAAACTGAGTCAGTCCCCTTCCCCGTGCCGCCCGGCTCCCCGGGAATCAGGCTTCAAACCTCAGTTGCTCCTCCCGCAGTCCAGCGTGGTCCCCAAGTCCTGCCACCTCCACCGCCGTGGTCCCCTGCAATGCCCTGTTTCTCTAGTCACTCTGATGCTGACCTCATTCAGGCCTGCACTGTCTTGTGCCCAGGGTGATTAAAAACCCTTGGAGTTGGTCTCTGCCTCCTTGGGTTACTCCTCTCTCCAGTCATCCTTCCCCAGGTGCTGAAACGTAGGTCAGTTCATGGAACTCACACCACTGAAAGCTCAGAAGGGCTTCTTGTGAGACCCACCCACACCTCCATCACCTGTCCAGCCCTGCCTTCACAGCCCCCTGCCACATGGGGCTGCTCGCTGGGCCCTCCGTGCCCTGCAGCACAGGCCTTGGTGCATGGTCCAGCTGCTCTTCTGCCTTCCTCCTCTGCATTCGCTGCTCTATATCTCCCTCTGGTTCACAGGTCACCCACAAGCCTCGTCCAATGACTTTGACCAAACCCCTCATTCCCAAGGCCTCACACCTCCTTTTGCACCTGTGGTCCTTGGCTCTCTTTCCTCCTCTGCCCTGACTCATATGCAAGTGCTCATAAGCCCCCCAACTCCATCCTGCAGGCAGGAGCCATGGTGAGTCCCTACATTCCCCTCAGCTCCCAGGACAGGGCTTTTGTAAAGGCTCTTCTGGCATCACACACTGGGGTGGAGCACCTCCACCGATGTGCCTGTGGCACTGTTTCTAAATGCCCTTGAGTGGATGCTCTTGGCAGTGACCCAAGCCTTTGGTTTCCTCCGAGTGTGGATGTGCTGGGACTTCATCTAGGGCCCCCCAGCCTGCAACTTCTTCTTCTCTCACTGCCCCCACCCAGCATACACACAAAGATGCACATGCACACGCACGCATGCATGCATCAGCATCCCCCTGGTGAACTCTATTCTTTCCTGCTGTCACCTCCTCCCTCCTCCTTCCCTCCCCCGTCAAAGCTGCTCACCCATACCTGCATTCTCAAAGCAGCTTCCCATCACTTTGTTGGTACTTTTGGAAAACACTTTCCTCCACCCGCTTCTTTGAAGGAACGAGAATTTTGAGACACAGCTGGTAGGTGTTTGTAGTGCAGGGGGAAGGACAGGAACCCTCCCACTGTTGCCCTCTCCCTGGCTCCCTGAGTCTCCAGCTCAGCCAGCCTGCATGAACAAATTTGTGAAGCACAGTCCAGCTAGCATAGCATCTCCATTTTGAGCCACTCCTGGCTGGACCTGGTGAGCCTCTTTCTTAGGCTGCTGCTTCAAGGGTAGCCTCAAAGGACTGATCCAGACTCTCAAAGCCATCCCCGTTCCTTCCCAGGAGATCCCTCAGGGAACATGGGGATGGTCAGGCCCCTGCTATGGACAAGTGCATAGAGGTGAAGGGCACCAGCTCCACCCTCCCATTCCCATGGGGAGGAGGGCTGGAAGCACATCAGGAGAGGGAGAAACACTGGGAGGGCGTTGGTCCAGGGTGCTGAGGGCCTCATCCACCGGGGAAGAGCTGGAGAAGCTTCCAGACCAGAGCTCAATCTTAGTGAAGAAGGAGGAGGAAGAAGGCGTGAGAGGCTGAGGGACCCCTTTGTGGACATATGCAGAGGCCTGAGGGGGGGCGAGAAGGCAGGGCTTATTAGAAGAACTGCAAGTATGTCAAGTATTTTAGTGTGGGATAGAAATGGAGGTGGGAGAGGCAGAGGCCAGAGCGCCAGTTCTTGGGCCTGCCTTGCCCTGCATAGACTCCTAGATTCTATCATCAGGGCAGAGAGGAGCAGCCGATTGGCAGGGTACTTCAGATCCCCAGTGGGCCATCATCGTCCACTTTCCTCATTCCACTTCTGTCTGGGAACTTTCTTCTTTTGGTGCTGCCACACTGATGCTCCAGGCTGGCTGGGCCAGGGCACAGCTCCCTCTTGGCTGTGTCATCGCCCAACACCTGAGCCACACAGCCCACCATGTGGAGAGCCTTTGCTACAGTGCCCGCAGTCGGGTGAGGGGACTGCCAGGGCTCACCCCAACGGGGCCAGGGCTGGCACTTTCTCCACCTTCTGTAGATAGTAGTTGATACCATGACAGCCTCACGTGGGAAAGGAGAACTAATCTCAGAGGGTTAACAGCCGCAAAGACCCAATTTCCTGTGGCCCTGAAGATGGCTGTAGCACATTCCAAACTTGTCCTTCAGCCAAGAGGCCCTTTGGCAACTTTTAAGGGAAAGAGCATACCCGTCTCCCTGGCCCCACTCAGGTTTCCTCCCTGCCACAGCCCCATCCAGCACCAGGAGCATGTCAGGCTCTGGACTGTGGCATACCCCCTTCCAGGCCCTGTCCCTTAGTCACCCCATGGGCCCTACAGCCAGAAAGGATGCAGATGATGCTGGGTGGCCCCCTGGGAGCACCTCCCCACCAACATAGCCAGCGCCTTCTCCGCTCTGCTGTCAATCTCTTGGCTGACAATTATGCCACTGAAAAAGGACAATTCATAACAAGCCTACACAGAGAAGTTCTTTTATTGGGCAAGAACGGCCCAATCATCCACATTAGCACCCTTTATATCTTTCTTTATAGGAGTTACTGTACTTGAGAATGGTCAAGCGGCATTGCTTTAAGAAGGATGTTCAGTCATTAGATTTAAAGCACACTGAGAGGGTTCATTGTCCCCAGGCAGCATAGTGGCCCCAGCCAACAGCTGGGATTTGATGCGAGTTTGCTGAGTGGGTGGCGGAGCGCACACTGACACAGAGGGCAGGGTCGCGCTGGCAGAGCCTTTGTCACGGAGTCTGTGGGTTGGGGGAGGTGGGGAAGCCACCTCATGGATGCAGGCCTGTGACAGCCCCAGCCTGGCCGAGGAGCCCTCTGCAGAATGACACAGCAGCCTGTGTGGGCAGCGGGAAGCCGTTCTCGCAGACTCACACAAATGTGAGAGAAGCTTGCGTTCATTATTGATTTAAGGTTACAGGATTGGAAACTAGAGCCCCATGTGGGAAGGACTGTGGTTACTTGTAACCCTGGTTGTTGGCATGAATGTTCCATCAAGTGTGGGAGATCCCACAGACACCCTCTGAGATTTTCACAGGTAGGTTGGCCTGAGGGAGTCATCTTGATGGGACCTGGTGCAGTTTTAGAGATAGTCTAATGTGCAGAAGGATCCAGAGTACTCAGGAACCCTTCCCCTGGTCCCATCTACCCCTCAACCCTGCCCCCATCACCAAGTTGGGCCACCTCTTCCCGACCTCCCAGGTCTACAGTACCTGCTCTGCCTGGAAGGGCCATTGGGCAGTGGGGGGGTGGTCAGGGTCTGGGGTCCCGTTCAGTCCAGGATCATGCCCTACAGTTGGCTCAAGCTCTAGGGACATCATTTGAATTGGGAATGTCCAGGTATGTGCTCTCCACCCTCAGGGCTGGACCTGAATTGGCCACCTGGTCCCTGAGCAGCATAATCCAGGACGTAAAGGGATTTGCCAGCCTCCCCACCTCTACCATTTATTATCACTGCTGGTATTAACTCTCACTTTGTAGTGTTTCCTCAGCACTTGGCGTGGATATTTTCATTTCATCTTCATAGCCACCCATGTAGCAGGTACTGGTATCACCATTTTGCAAATGAAGAAATTGGCTCCGAGAGGGCAGGTCAATGGATGGAGGTCGGCCACACTGCCATCCTGCCTCTCTCAGGCCTGGACTCTGAGCTGCCTCAGTCCAGGCACCAGGGCCTGGCTCACCACCTACCCTAGGTGTTTCTGAGTCATAAGTTGTGGAAGGAGAAAAAGAAGGGACGACTTAGAAGCTCAGATGTGCTCCAGGGGCCTCACTTCCCAGCCTCCTCCTCCCAGTTGGGCCTCGAGGCCTCTGTAATCCATCCATCCATGTGGCTCCCCAGGGCCCACTTTCCCTTGCCTCCGTACACATCAGCAAGTCATTTCCTCAACTTTTTCTTCTTAGGGTTTTATTCCTATTAGAAGAAAAAGTTTCCTTCACAATGACTTATGTCTGCCTCTGCAGATCATTTGTTGAAGTGTTCCAATGACTGTCAGAACTATTTTTTGTTTGAATATTAGATTTCTATCTCTGCAAAATGTATAACCATATGCTATCAACTCTGGATATTGGCTTCAGTGGAGTATCCACCCTGAACTTTTTATCCCAGATGATAATCAAATGTTCTGTCTCAGGGGAACCTAAACCTGAGCTGGAGAACTACTGGGAGAATGGGGAGTGGGTTCATGCTCAGGGTATACAGGACCTGTCATCCCTAATTCCCCTGCATATACATGTTAGCAAGAAGGGAAACCAAGGCAGACGGGCACAGGGTTCAGGGGCAGGGGAGAAGAAGGGCAGGATGAGTGGATGAAACCCTCAGCACAAGGCAGGGTCCCTGAGCCTGTTCATGAGAGTGATGGAGCACAGGCTTGGCTTTGGACAGCCTACCTTCATATCCTGGCTATGCCACTTGCTCACTGCTGTGTGCCTTTGAGCAAGTTACTTAATCTCTCTGTGCATCAGTTTCTGAATCTGTAGAATAATGGTACTACCTCAAAGGGTGGTTGCAAGGACCGATAAGTACGTGCACATAGTACCCTGAGAAATGTGCTTGGCACCTAGTGGGTGCTCTGTGTTGTTAGCAATGAGAACAGACTGGTTTCTGGAAAGGGCAGCACGAGTGGCTGGGGATGTTTTCCCTCCAAAGAAAAACAGTAGTAATTCCTGTTTTTATATAGGCAGAGACGATTGACAGCTCTAGTGAGGCGCCCACCTAAAATCAGAAGCGGTCCTGCCAGCCACATCACAGGATTCAGGAAGATTATGTGATTTATTGTTTATTTAATTTATCCATGCCATGCTGAGTTCTACACAGGGTCTGAGCTGTCTTCCGTCTGCTTTCTCTCCATGTGCTGTTGCTTCTTGGTGAATGAGATTAGGCCAGGAATTGGCCCCAGTTCTGGAGGCTGACTTGTCCTATCAGAGTGACTCCATTCTTTATGTTTGTCTGCACTTGATTCATTGTTTTTGCCTTTGACTCCTTATGCCAGGGTAGGGGAGATGGGGTGTCCACCTGCCATTGTGTACATCTCTGATTTTTGAAAGGCACCTGCTAAGTCGACTCTTGCCCCATTTAAGAAAGCTCCTCTGGTGATCCCAAGCCAAGGCCTCATCCACTGGTGCAGTCCTCTGTAGGCTGGCCGGGTAGCTGGGGGCCAAGCCAGGTTTCTCCCAGGCACTTCCTCCACCTCCAAATACCATGCACAAAGCAGACACCAGAGGGTGGCCCAAAAGTTCAGGCCATTATGTACAATATGGGGTGTGGTTCAGGGACCCCACTCAACCCTTCCTGCCTCAGATGGTCCCCTGTGGGACATTCTCAGCCTCATGGCCAGGATGTGGGTGCATGTCAGAGGACTGGAAATCTCTGTAGTTGCCAGACACCAGGAACGCAGCAAGCCAACCACACAAGCCCCAACCTCGCTGTTATCCCTGGCACCTTCATCTCCCTCACACCTACATCCACCCCATCTCAGAGTCACCACCCAGGCAAAGGCCACCGCCTCCCTCCTTGGGCCCCCACCCTGGCCTCCATCTGGTCCACCTGCATCTGGTCTACCTGTCTCTAGTGTCTGCTCCCTGTCTCCAGCCACACAGCATTCAGGGTAGTCTTTAGAAACACAAATCTGATCGCTTTATGCCTCCCATTCCCTTCTCCTCTGCCATGGCTTCTAGCTTTCTCTGTGTTTCTTCATAACACTCAGCAATTTCATTTATATACTTGGGGGTTCTGCTTTGTTCTTCTTGCCCCCTTTAGCTGATCAGGGCCATGAGGCCAGGACTGTGTCTGTGTTGCCGACCTGTGTATCCCAGCACCTTGCATGGCCTTATAGTTGTTGCTCAATGGTGGACAGAGAGAGAGAAGTCTGAGAGCCTCTAAAGATGGAAATGTCTGGGGACCCATCTGCTAAGAAGCCAGGAAGACCTCTGGGAGGTAACAGGGCTGGTGCAGGTGGGTAGAGAAAGAAGCCCCCTGCATCCCACCCACTTGCCATTCCTGCCTCTGACAGCTGGCCAGGGGCTCCCCAGGCCAGGCGGTGCACATGCTCATTGGGGGCTTGGAGGAGGGGTTCTCCTCTCCAGGAGAAAGATGGTGCCCACAGCCTAGCTCCTGGTAAGTGAAATACTAGGTAGTTTAGAGAGGATTAACAATGATTTGTTGAGTACCTTTGGTGCCAGATTTCTCACACATTATCTCGGTTCATCTCTACAAAAACTTTGTGAGTTGGGTTGTACCCTTCCCATTTAACTCATAAGGAAATTGAGGGTCATAGAAGCTGGATGCTGCCTCTCCTCTCCACTCCTGCTCTGTCAGCCAAGTCTGGACTGAACAAATCTACTAGAAACCCTACCTGAACTAATATGACCAAATCACTTCATCTCCAGGTCACAGCCAAGATGAGATCCCACAATGAGGCAGGTTCAGATATGATGATGGTCTGTTAAGCCAAGTGGAAGGTTTTTACCTAAAGAATCTGAGAGCTATCTGGATCTGTCCAGGAGAGCATTGCTCAATTTCGGCAGTGTGTAACTGGGGTAATGACACACTCGTCTGGAGCTCTTGAGGTCTGACAACAAGGTCAGGTGTTGTCAGTCTCCAGATGGAGCACAGACAGTATCAGGAAAACAAATAGCAGTGGAGGTGGGAGGAAAAGCAGGCTCAAATCTCCCTCTAAGGGGCATGGCCCTTCCTATGTCTCAATCAGCAGCTGAGGGTTTTAAGATGAGAGCCTAACAGATGATGACAAATGGGTAAAATGGAATTTTTCTTGGGGCAGAACAACGAACTCAAAACGACAATTAGAGGTGGCTCCTGACCTTCCTCGGCCTGAGACCAGTCACACCCTCATGTCTCAACTCTTGCTTCTGAGCAGGCCCCAATGCTAGATGCTGGCGTTGGTCAGACAGACTCGAGCTCCATCCTTTCCACATCCCAGGAGGAGGGTAGTATTGCACAAGGGTCACCTTTACCTGCAGTTATGTAAAAGGGTCTCAAATTCAGTCTCAAACTGCATCACCCCTCATGCTGACAGTGCCAGTCCAAGCAGAGAATGGTAGTGCCTTTTAGGTGAGGGTGAATGGGGATCAGTGTTGAAAGATGGTAGAGAGTAACAAGAGGCCCTACAAAGGGCCCAACCTTGCTTTCTAGAAGGACCCACAGGACAATCTCATCCTGATATTAGCTGGACATTCAGAGCTTCAGACTCCTGAGGGAGAACACCCTGAAATCAGTAGACATAATCCTAGCCTGGGACATTAGCTTGCTGTGTCACCTCCTTCCTGTCACTTTGCCTTTTCTGTAAAATAGAACTGCCACCTAACATCACATGCTGTACTGCTGCAATGTCAAGTTTGTATAAATGCAAACCATATTCAGGTCTACTGTATTTTCCTTTCAAATACTGATACTTTAATGGCATAAGCTACCCCGACCCTGTAACTCTTTAAGATCATGTTGGTTTTAATAATTAATATCTTGTGATTCCTCATGAGCCACTCACAACGCACTCGTGATCCTGGACCGCCTCTGTGAAAACATGAGGATCGTGCACAGCCAATAATGATTAGCGACAAGAAAAGGAGCATGCAAGGGAATCTAGACCAGGAGAAAACTACAGAGCATTGGCTATAAGATGAACTGCCCCAAGTGGTCCACACTCCTCCAGGGGTGCCCTCATTGACAGTCACCGGCCTTCCCCCATGTAGTCGACCACCCTGGCTCTCCATCCAGACGTAACTTGGCTATAAAGGGAGTTAACTGGCTCTTCTCCAGGTGAGGGTGGTCCTGCCTTAGTCCATTTGTTTTAGGGTTGTGGATCAATGCTCCAACAACTTTATCTCTGGTACTGCTGGGTGAGAAATAAAGAGGGGGAATTTAGCTCAGGGACCATTAACAAGCCCCAAGAAGGAAAATGGAGCTCATCCTGCAATCAGGTGACCAAACAGTGATTTTGGTCGGAGTAGAGCTCAAAGCAGTTGAGACAAAAAGCTCAAAATGTTGAAACAGCTGCAAATCTTATGAACAGTGGAAATGTCCCCAACATCCCAAGAGGGTTTTGTTTTGTTTTTTTGACTCTAATCACTACAATAAACATTTCCCTATGGAAGATAAAATATTCTAAATTTGAACACTGTAGTCTATGGTCTGTGTGATAACTATGAGAATTGTGAGGATTTTCTTTCCCCTTAGAATTGGGGAGAAATTCCTTTACATTCCACTTAAAATTTTTTTCAGTGCCAGAGAGGAAATTGCTTACCATTAATATGTGTTCTCCCAATGAATAATAATTTAATATAAATGATTCTAATTTTTCCTCTAAACAATTTGTTAACATGAGATGTGGTGAGGTTTTCTTTCCTCCTACTGAGATGGATTTTTCTCTATTTTAAATGACATCACAAGACCCTTGGGCAGTGGTTTTATACTGGAAATAGCGATGACCCCATTGTCCCACCTGGTTAAATTTATATCCTCTTCAAAATTCTATTAATTCTTCTATTAATACTTTGTTCTGTGGAATACTTGATGTGCTTCTGTGACATCTAGTAAGAAGCTTGATATAGTTTGAGCAAACCCATACTAGTTACTTTCTAAATAATGATTTATTGAGCCCCTTCTCTAGAACATAGAAGTGTAATATGGATGCAAATGTTTCATGATAGAAATTTGATGCGTATATTACAAATCCCAACTGAACTCAAAGAAGTAGTTTGGTTCGATGTTGAATGCAGGAAGAAAATTCCACCACTTCTCGAGCTCAAGTTAGAATGCCAGTTGCCCAAAAGAGAGGGATTTTTAAAAAGGAGAAATTCATTTTTATAAAGCGGCAAGCTAATCAACCACAGCAGATTTCGAATTTCAGTCCTGACCATGAAGCAGGAGAAAGAATCCTCCAATGTACTATTAAGAGGTGGCTGTATATGTGCAGAATACAAACTGATTTTAATGTTAGAATAAATGCAGCATAAATTTGAAATGCCAATCAAAAATACATATATTGTCTCCCCAAACCTATTACATATTTGTGGGATTCACCCTGCCATCGCGCCTTCTGAAGGGTGTCGGTAAACGAGCGGTGATGTGTGCCAGGCTCACACATCCACGTTCGCGACAGAGCCTCGCTGGCAGCCATGTTCGTCTGTGAGTGGGGAAAAAGAAAGGAATCTCAAGGTGAGCCATCCCATCTTGGGCCGGATAAATTAAAAATTTGCGTGGATGTGACAATAGTTTTGCAGTCTTAGGAAAGCAAAAAAGAAAGTGGAAAGCATTTAAATTAAGTGTGGCTTCTATCAAAGCTTTTAGAAATAAATATAAATGATATTGATTGATTTAAATTGATTTTTTTTAATCTTTTATTCTGTGGAGTCAAGGGAGTGACCCAAAGCTTTGAGGGAGTGTGTGAGCTGACAGTCAGCGTGCTAGTGGCATTCTGTTTTTATAAAAGCCCAAGCAAATTAGAACGTAAATGTTGCCTAACATTTTCTGTTTTCAGGAGACCTGCATGAGAAAACAGCACCGTAAGTGGGAACAATGAAGCAATCTGCTTTGTCTGCATATAGGGACTGGGAACGGACGCTCCGGCCATAAAATACCAACAATCTCAGCATGCCTCCTTTCCCCATTTCACAAAATTAATTTTAAGAACAGTGTCTTCTAGGTGCTCAATCTTCGTGTTTCTGTACCACACATATGCTCTCGCCTGATTTTCTTAAACTGGCCGATACTTTCCTGAGAAGGATTGAGGAAAATGGTGCGGTCCCGGGTATTTATTTCATGACACTGCCCACAAGGGCGCTCTGGCCTGTAGGCCGGATGCCAGCCACCAGCCCATCATTTCTCAGTGAAAAGAACCTTTCAGCTCGGTTACCTCCTGGAGAGAGCTGATTTTCCAGCAGTCAGCCTTGATCTGGGTAAATAATTAGAGAGCTGGAGAGCGAAGACGTCGCCCTAGTGCTGTCTGTGATTCTGCTAATATAGCCAGACCTTGTGATTCCATCACTGCTGCAATCTTACTGCTGCCTTTCTCTAAAGCTACAGAGAGAGAGAGAGAGAGAGAGAGAGAAGGGAGGGAGAAACAGCAACAAAGCCAGTTGCTTGCATTTGTCTTGATAGAATTAATGCCGTTTTTCATTCTTTTGGTGAAACCAAGAAAACAGCTGCAGCTCCTTATGTGCATGTAAGAAGGTGAATCTCAATGAACCTCCCTCTCCCCACCACCCTCACCTACCAGGACATACATGCCCAGTGCAATTACTTCGGCATATTGATTTATTTTTAAAACTGTATTACCCCTAGTTTACCAGAATTTGCAGGTCTCTGCATTGTGCAGGCAGATCACATTTCTCGTAAAGCCGACTCTGAAGGGGTTAATAGCGTGTGGCTGAACTTTTGCAGCTGCTCATTAAAAGTCAATTTTAAAAGAAAGAAGCACTGGCTGTTGTAAAGTATATGTGTCTCTCTACCCGTAGCCAATATTCTAAAACTTTATCACATTTTATCCTGTCCTCCAGTGTGGTGCCCATGGATAGAGAAGAGCAAATGAGTAAGGAATGGCAAAGATGGTTCGAAGGGTCTAGTGAAATTCCCAGCTTTTCCTCTCCCTGTGTCTTCAGTTGCAACATCTATAGTTACTGTACCGTTAGTTCTCATTGATTGAGAATCATGATAAGAAGACCAATCTGATTTATTGAAAACTAGCAATTGTACTAATGGAGTTTTATTACTTTTGAGAAAGATAGGTAGTTATGATGAATACTAAGAAATAGAAAGAGGTAATTTAATTAAAATAATTAAAATTCACAACAGACATGGTTAACAGGATTATATGTTAACTACAAAGGTCCCTTAACAAACAATTTCTGGACCGAGAACTGGAAGACACATTGAAGAAACAAAGACTGTTAGTTTCGGTGGTCATCCCAAATGAGTGTGGAAGACCCCAAATATGAGAAAGTAGGAAGTCAACTCTTCACCCACCCAGGGCCCATAGATTGATTTATCACATTTCGAAATCAGTGAGTTCTTAGTTGAGTGGAACTCCATACTTTTCCAGCAAATACTAGCTGAATTTGTATCACAGCTTGCTTCAGTCACCAACATGGTAGGCCTTACTAGGTATTTGGTGTGTGACAAACCAAGATGGTCTGGCCCATCTAGGGGGTTAAGTAACCCAGCCAAGGGGCACTGCACAGCTGCACTTTGTATTTCTCCTGCTAAAGTGCATTCAGACCAAATCTCTTGACTCGAGAGTTGTTTTTTTTTAAATTTTCACTCATTTAGTAAAATAGTTTGTCTTGGAACTACAAGCATCAATGGTTGATTGATATTAACCATAGCATCTCTGAATGGATTAAACCTAATCCCTTCCTCCCTCCCTTCCTCCCTCCCTTCCTCCCTCCTTCCTCCCTCCTTCCTTTCTTCCTCCCTCCCTCTTTCCTTTCCTCCCTCCTCAAACCCAAGGGGCTTTTGAAGGCTGTTCTGTGGCAAGACTGGGGAAGGTCTTTGGGGACTGGACGCCAGTAGGGTGGGTGTGTCAGGAAAGAACACAGGGCGGGGAGACTGCCAGGTGTTTTCTGGTCTCCTACAAAGGAGATTGGAAATGTTTTTTGGAGAATCATGGGACATGATTGTCCCAGTGTCATGGGACAGTGTCTGGGACAGTGTCAGGACTTAAGTATTTTAGGATGTCATGAAAGAATCCTCTGGAGAAAAACAACGTGTAGGACTCCTTTCTGTCATGCCACTTGCAGGTTACCGCTTTCAAAGCAAAGCCAGACTCCGGCCCTGCCTAGGGTGAAGTCTTTGTCTGCCTGCGCGCCGATTGCTGCCGGCTTGGGATTGATTTTTGGCCCCCGCTGCAGCAAGTTGGGGGCTGGCGAGGAGTGTGGAGGCAGCTGGGGGCGGAGTGCGGACTCGCATCCACTGCACAGGGAGCCCACTGCTGCTTCGGGATTTTTTTTAACTTGAAATTTCCATGTGACAAAAAGAAAGAGGTTTCTCCGCGATCTAACGGAGCCATTAACATCTATTAATAACGCCAACCGGGTAAGTAGCAGAGTGGCGCTCCGCAGCAGCCGGGCTGTGTGGTCCTCGCCGGCTCCGGCAGCGGCCGGGTGCGCACCGGGGCAGGCGCGACCCAGCCGGCTGCCCGCGCTCCTCCCCTTCCCCAAGGTAAGGAAAGGGTCGTCCTCACACTCACCGGAGCTCCTGCAGGCCGAGCTCGCCCCCTCCCCCGACTTCTTCGCAGGGCATTTTCTCTTGCCGGTAAATTGCGTGTCATTTCTCAGGGGACATCGCCAGCCGCCTTCCTGGAACCGTCCTTTCAGATTTTGTGATCCTGCCCAGGCACAGAAGCTCTCCTAGGAGGTGGTTCTTATGCATAGTCATTTTGTCTAGTAACCGGCTGCCCGCCTTGCCATTGCAGGCTGATTTATTGATTTTTGTATAAAGTGTGTTTTATTTTAGTAATTAGGCAATCCTGAATTCCTAGAACCGCCTGCCCTTCCCAGGCATGTTCGTTGCTGGGGATGAAAGACAAAGGTTGTTGTGCCCCCTCTTCCCCCACTTCGTTTTCCACCTAGTGACCACTGACTTCTGTTGTTTTAAGGAAAGCTAGTTAGGAATAGCATTTTTCCCCCAGAAGAATCACTAAATTAAATATTAGTGTTTATAAAGAAAGCACACAGTTATTTTTAAAAGCCCAGTGTTTGACAAGTAACTACTTGCAGGGTGTGTTGTCAAGACTGAACAGTGTAGTGTGTTGCTTCAGTTTGGGGATGATTCTAGGATTGTTACCTCTCTGAAACAGTCACTGGCATGTTCCCATCAAGTTACATGAAAATAGATGTTGCCTTTCATTACAAAGGATAGTGCAGTGAAAAGGGAGACATTACTTCAGCTGCGTTTTCTATATCCTTATTTTCTTCTTCATCTTTGGTTTTCATCTTTCCATGCTCCCACCCCTCTGCTCATCCATCCACAACCCTATCATAAAAAAATTATCTCCACAGACCCACTTATATTTTTCAGGAACTCTATTACGCCTATAAACTTGACCTGGATTGTGTTACTAATTTGGTAGATGATTCGGTCATGCAGGAAATCGCAGCCTATGGATCAATATGTCCATATGAACCCCTCAGCCAAATTATCTAAATAGTTTTTAAAAGATATTTTTAGGCCAGTGAACACTTAGCAAAAATGTCTTTACAGATTCTGATAGACCTATTTTTAGATCCAGTACTTTAAAAGCCTGTTCAACCCAACCGGTTCTAATCAATGTAAAATGTTCTTCTAGCAAAAGATATTTATATTGTTGATGAAATCATTATAAATTTCTTTTATGGAAATAACAGATCTAACAACAATAGAAATTTCACCACATAAAGTATTACTCTGATTTTAAACTCTAGAAAAAGGTATGCATTTCTTATATTTTAGGGGGAAGGAGCCATGTAAGAATGAATAACTAAAGTACAGTAACATTTGTTTTGGGTTTAAATTTTCTGCAAACTTATTATATGTTCTATTTGATATGCCTCTTTTACTTCTTAAAAATGATATACTAAATTTTCAATATGCTGCCAATTTATATTATATATAAAATAGATGAATTTACTATGCATAGATACATATGATTTAATCCATGGGTAGAAACGACAGCCATTAGAGTGAGAATAATGAAACGTTTGCCTCTATGAGAAAAAGCAAGAGAGAAACATCCCAGATCAATAACTTATAAGTAGCCAGCATGAAAAGGAGCCAAAAAGCTTTTCTTTTGCTTCAGTTCTTAAACAAGCTTTTCCTGGTGGCATCACGTTCATGTTGGCATGATTAAGTAAAAACAAGGAGACAGAACGTTTACTAAGCAAGATGTTGTTTTTATTTATATATTTTCTGAAAAAAAATTTGAAATGCCTTTATTGTCTGCTGAAAAGTAATGGTAGAATTGATATTCTGAAGATGGCGTGAGGATAGATTTTGAAGAGTAGTAGACAGGAGTTAGGATGTGATTGTTAAGCTTCTGGGAAAGAATCTGGCATGTAGACATGGAGTGTGTGTGGTGTGTCTTTGTGCCTGTTTTATAGGAGGCATGTTACCGGTGTCTGTGAACCACAGCACTGATGTATTGCACATGGAATGAATATGTAATGACTTAACACAGCAATAATACTACATTTAGCGTAGTAAGCAGTATATAGCTCTCTCTGAGGTCTTGAGGGGATAGCAGAAACTTAACACAAAGAATGTAAGGAAGCAAAGAACTAAAGTGAGCTGGGCTGGGCTGACTCCCCCTAAGCAAAGAGATATTATGCCTTGAAATGTGGATTTTTGAGTGAGCAGACAACAAAAGCCCCCCCCCCCCACCCGTTTAGTGGCACTGAATTTGTGTGGCCTTTTGTTTATTGTAGGTGGAGTTGTCACTAAATCCCTGGGGAGGATTGTGGTGTGTATAATCTTTTACTGATGGTCTGAATTCTATTGTGCTCCTATGAAATACACACATACAAACACATTTATGAGATAGTAACCCATGTGAATATATGTTTGTGCAGTCCTCTTTAAATTCATTTTAAAGACTATAAGGGAATTTTTTAAAATTCCTCTCCAGACCATTACCCTTCAGATCACTAGTTGTAGTGTTTTGTGTTTTTTTTAACCTAGAAAGTGACCTTTTCTTTACCAGAAACTCTTGATCATTAAAAAGGGATTTTTTTTCTTTGATTGTTTAGGCTTCTGTCCTAAGAAAGAATAGCAAGTGGAATATTCTTCAGTTTCAGAAACATTTAGAACAAACATCCTATTTGATTGGTTCAAGGATTCACTAAAAATATATATATTTTCCTCATTTTGGCGATAACTGAAAGGTAATTGTTTAATATAAAGGTCTGTACCTGGGTGAAATGATATAGTATCATGGTCTGTTGTGGTTGAATCCAGAAGCAGGGGAAAAGTCATTTCCACTTTGTAGATACTATTGATCATCTCTTGTTTATCGAGGGTGATTTTGGAAATGAAGTTACTGGGGATTATTAGAGATTATTTGTGTAGATATTTACTGACACACAAATCTCTTTGTATTTTTAAATAGAGCTCAAAGTAGGGTGGAATTCTTTGAGGGGCTGTCAGTGTTGGCCTCCTGTACACTGGAGACTAGGGCATTCTAGTTACCCCACTAGAAGGTCTTGAATTACCCTGAGAAATTAGATGGAATGAAAAGACCTCCTCACACTGGTAGAGTTGGTCTCCTTTGGCAGCCAGTATTTGACTTCTAGATGCCTTTTAGTCCAAGTTGTCTCTAGGCTCACTTTAATATTGTCATTTGGGGATCAGGGTGATTCCCACCCCTCCAAAAAAAAATACATTTCCTATTTGAAAAGGACTTGATTTTGGTGTAGGTTTGCAGAACTCAGTTCCAGGGAGACAGTAAAATACCTTAGTGGTTTCATCTTTATGTAATTTACATATTTTAAGCTCTTTATTTCAGGTCAGTGGCCTATTTTGCTATTCTAGATGATTGACCAATGTTAACAAATCCAACTTATCTTAGAAAGAATAAATTAAGGATGACGCGGGGCAGCCCCAAAGGCCCTCAGTAACTAGTTTCTAGTAGAGTCAAAGAGAAAAGCTCTTGCCCTTTCTTCAAACTTTTCCCAAATACAGTGCTCTACTGGCTGATAATCAATAATGGTTCCTGTGGAATTTGATTTACAGTGAAGTTTCATTGTCTCTGCCCCATAGGATTTCTCCACAATAGTCTCCAGGTGGCTGAGGGGTTAAACAGACACAGTCCCTCTGTGCTTCAAGGATAACAACATGAAATCAAAGTGTACGATAGCATCAAGGTATTGTTTAATTCCTAGATAACTGACAGTTTTTGAAATGAAGAGTAGTAATAGTAGCCCCAGAAATATCTAAAAATGCATAGCAAATACTGGATACTAGATATGGTTACACAGCCCAAAGATAAACTTTTGTGCCATATTCTCACACATATTTTAAAGCATAACCTTCATACCATTGTGGAGCTGAGTGTCGTATGCACCTAAGTAAAATGTGGTTGGGTAGAAAAATAGGAATGTGTGCTAACCTGGTCCAAGTGCTAAACTGGGCTTGGCACTTCGCTAGGCTGCATTTTGCTTAACCACAGAATCCTGAAGACAGGGACCTGTCAAGGTGCAGATGGCGGCTTGTCACTATATGGAACAGGTACGCTCATCAAAGGCCATGGTCACCTGTTGCACCGACCCCTCTCGCCTACTCTGAAGAATTTCCCTTCTTCCAGGGAAGCTAGAAGCAAGAGGAGAGATACGAGCAAGAGAGGAGAGCAGTACTGAGGGCCTTCCTCCACTGTGTGTGTCCGTGGTAAAGCAGATCAGCGCGTGTCTTGGGGGCATTGGTGGGGAGTTTGCTGTGCTGGCAGAACATGAGTAACCCAACCCCAGGAAGATGGTGGAAGGGAAACACTAACAGAAATCATTTCCTTTGTGCTGCATGGGTTGCGGGGACACGGGGAGACCCCTCCACTGTGCTTCCACCACCAGCCACCTGAGAAGTTCAGTTCCTTCTCCTCATTCAGCAGCTGTATTGTCCATGGCTCCTGCTTAGAAGACTTCATGGTGGTCGCAGCCACCACAGCCTTATTAAGACATTGCTCTTTTCTCAGTGACAGTCTAACAGGACAGGAATCAAGTTGAACCATATGAAATTGCCAATGTTCGGCCATTTCTGACCTACAAAAACAGCAGTTACTCATTTCCCTATTTCTAGTCTTGCTCTACTTCTTCACACAGCAACCAGATCACGTAATTCCCCTGCCTAAAAATGTCCCACTGGCTTCTCAGTGCACTCAGAATAAAATTCAGGTTCTTTACTGTGGCCTCCTCTGAGGTCCCTGAGGACTTGGCCCCTGCCTGCCCTGCCCCCCATCTCCCTGCTCTCTGACAGCTCACTCTGTTCCTCCCCAGCTGGCCTCCCGGCTGTTCCCAGAGCTCACCTCAGGATCTTTGCATTTGCCCCTTGCATTCTATGTCTGGCTCCTTCTGGTAATTCAAGCCTCAGCTCAAATTTCACCTCCTCAGAGAGGCCATTCCCAGTCCTATGTCTAAAGGAAGCCTTCCTCCTAACCCCATTAGCCCATTCTGTTTTCTTCCAAGTACTTTCTCTCTATCTAAAATTACCTTTTCACTTCCTTATTTCTTAATTGTCATCTTCTTCACGACAGTGGAGGAGGGAGCAAGCACCTGGCCTGTCTTGTTCTCTGCTGTGTCCTCACTGCCTGGTACACAGCAGGTGCTTAGTACGGATTTGTTGAGTGAATGTATTGGATGCCTTGGATGCCACTGTGAATCCTCTCTGCCTGTGGCCACTGAGGAACCCGGTCACAAGCAGCTGCAGGCAGCTTCCTACAGGTGCAACCCGGGGAGCCCTGCTGGGAGGAGGCCTTGCCTGTCGTTTCCACCCTGCGCAGCCAGCACCCTCGTAGCACCTCCTCCAATGGGGGTGGGGGCTGGCAGAGATCTGCTTCCCCCAATCATCCTCTGCCAACAGTTCTGAAGCCCATTTCTTTAGGTTTCCTGGACTGTCCATGTAAGATCCAGCCAACCCGGTGATGCAGCCCCTACTTCCTTGGCCTCCTCCCCTTTCCCACACTCCTGTCCCCACTCCTGCTAAACTGTCTGCCTGCAAACCCCTGTTGCAGGCAATGCTCTTGGACGAAGCTCAGGCTAATGAAGGTGCAATAGGTTTTGTGATCTTTTTCTAAAAAACAATCTTGTTCAGTAAGTTGCTGTACTACCAGTTCGTTTGGTAACAGCTAATAGTTAATAAGGACTTAGAGTTTTAAGTCTAAACATTTAATCCTCACAGTAACCTGATGAGGTATTATCCCCATTGAACAGATGAGGAAACTGAGGCACAGTGGCATTGAGTAACTGACTCAAGGTCACATGGTGGTCAGCAGCAGAGCTAAGTGCAGGCGAGCCACATCCAGGACTGGCTCTCTTAACCTCCCCTTGTGACCACACTCTTCCTGGCTCTCAACTCTGGCCTTTGCCAACAGCCTCAGTCCCTCCTTCTGAGTCTGTCCCTGCATGTTTTCTTTCCCTGAATTCTCACATCTCCCAAAGTGGCATGGGCACCCAGGGGTGCCAGGAGACCATGATCAAGTGTTAGTAATTCATTCTGCCCTGTTGACTACAGGTGTTAACCTGCGAGGGGTGGGCAAGAGCCCACGCAAAGCCAGCCCTAACATTCAGACCAGCTGTGTGGGCTTGCTTCTGTCCTGAGGGTTCCACCTCCGTGGTCCAGTGCCACAGTAAGGGCTTGGTGGATGGAGCTTCTGCACCTCCCTGTCCAGCCCTGGGAGCTGAACAAATGCTTCTGCTTGTCTTCAGCCCCGTTTCCTCTTCTGTCATTAGTGCCCACCTCCTAGGGTCGTTCTAAGGATTAAAGGAGATAGTGTTTGTAAAGTGCTGAGAACACCTGGCTCCCAGTAAGGACTCGGTGTGTGGTTATTCTTCTTATAGTGGTTGTTAGGAGGTAAGGACAGGACCTGAGGTGGGGTGGATCCAGGAGAGGGCTTGTCTTCTCTATTGCACCTTTGAACAGAGGAAACCGCCATTTTGTTTTCTCCTTGCCTCTATTAAGTCAGAGAAGATGGACCCACAGGAAGGAATGAGATCAGAAGGCACAATTGTCTTTCCTTTCCTTCCCTCCCTAAACTCCCACTGCCCTGCCTAGGCCTGCTGTGGGTTTCCTTTTGTTCTGGGCATCTAGAACCCTAGGCATCAGTCCATCTCTTCTTACAGCCCATTGCATATCTGCAGAACAGGTGGTCTTGGGGGGGAAGCAAGGATGCCATCTGCCCATGAGGCCCGCTTGGGCAGCCTGGGACCTGGGTGGGACCTGCTAGTGTGGCCAGTGTGACATTCTGAATTCTTGGAGGCAGTCTCAGAAGGGCTTCCAGAGCACGTTCCCAGCCACCCAGAGGAGGGGAGAGGCAAGCTGGGATCAGACTCATGATCTCTAGGCCACTGGATTCCTCCGCAGGGACCCCCGCCCACTGTGGGCAAAGTCAGGCTCACCTCCCCCATCTGCGGAGGGATGAAAATCAGCGCCCTTAACTGTCCCCCTCCCAGTTCATGTGCGTGCAAGTGGATGTGTTTCCTGCACACTGTCTGATTAGGGGTAATATAGTAATGGAGTTTTTAATTGGTTTTTATGCTGAGGTTTTTATGCCCACCCAGTGACATAGTAGGAACCGGAGGGTGCAGGTTAGCTTTGAGAAATGCTGACATGGCCTCTCCTGCCCCAGGCACTCTGAGTAGCCAGTGAGCAACCTGGAGGCCAGTGGTTACGCCAGATCTGCACACCTAAGACTTACCGTTGCGGCATTGGTTTGTGGGGTCCGCTGGAGTCCTTCAATGCCCAGGACTCTTAACTTGATGGCTAATGCTTTTCCTGTCCACACACACAGCCCAGATGCATCAGAGTAAAGAGCATTTCAGATGTAGCTTTCAATTGTATGCTGTTGATGGTATTTAGAAAACAGGAGGCAAAATGACTGGTATTGAAAATAAAGTATCTTTTCTTACTAGGCCCTTCCTATGGAAAAGGTAAAACCTTTGAACAGGCAAGGGATGAATCGTCTTAGTGTCTCTTATTACCTTGGATTTCCAATGCAAAACAAAGTCACACTTTGAGACACTCATCTTCCAATCTTTGTCCTCAACTCTGATAGAAGGTTCCAGGGTGGTTATTGAGCTTAAATGACCAGAACAGCCATTTTTCTTCTCCTGGGTATACCAGTGTGCCCAGAAAAGAGTACTCTAAAATAACATTGTTTTTCCATTTGGGTCTCTTTAAATCCTGTAGATCTAAATACCCATTACCTAGTATTATAGAGGAATTTGTTGACTGTTTTCTGAGGTGTTTTTTTTTAAATTTATTTTTATTGCAGTAACATTGGTTTATAACATTGTAGAAATTTCAGGTGTACATCATTATACTTCTATTTCTGCATAGATAACATCATGTTCACCACCCAAATATTAATCAGAATCCATCACCACACACATGTGCCTAGTCATCCCTTTTGCCCTCCTCCCTACCCCCTTCCCCTCTGGTAACCACCAATCCAATCTCTGTCTCTATGTGTTTGTTTGTTGTTACTTTTATCTTCTACTTATGAGTGACATCATACAGTTTTTGACCTTCTCTCTAAGGTGTTTTTTTAAAAAATGTTATCTTTAAGATCTTACTCATGATTCTGTTGTTTCTTGCTCATTGGCACATCCAGTCAGGGTTTTCAAAAGCAAGGTTTTCATCTTCCCCTTCCTTCTGCCAAAGTGTGTATGTCATTTACAGTGCTGTATGTGTTTCTGCTGACTAGGGGCAAAGTGACCAATGTCGTTTGAGTAAAAATCTGCACGTAGTTGAAAGGTCATTTGTAGATCAGCCCAATTCCTTATCTTTTCTAGACTGTATAGTTCCAATTTATTTGTGACACCATCTTCCATCTTATTTGAGGAAATGTCCCTGTGTTTTCAAGCACCAAGGGAGAACTCTGTCAAATGTTTTAATCTCTTGCTTTGTTTGGTTTTTTAACCATATTTTCATGTTTCTAAAAACCTAAAAGTGAGAAGGAGAAGCAGGAATGTGGAAAGGTGGAACCATTAACTGGTCATCAGATTAGAAGTGCAAATTACCAATAACGTAACACAGGATTGTAAATATATAGAACTACCAGGGCCATCCATAATTTATTCAAATGATTTCTTCATTATTCCCTCAGCAGAAGGAGGTGGATGGCCCTGTGCACTGTTGAGAGGCACTTTGCATGTGAAATGGTTGATTTCCTCGCCCCTCTTCTAGCAGATTCTTTGTCTATGCATGGTAGCATTCTAAAATCCATCAGTTCCTCTTGGTTGTCATTTTAAAATTCATATTGATATCAGTGCAATGTGAATGAAATACCTTACAAGTTTGCATCACGATGGGAAGAAACAAAGTAGGCTGGCTCAGGTTGCCCCACACAGATGCCACGAATACATCTGCTGGATTGGTTCCAGGATGGTGGTTTAAATCTGGCCCAGGTAGTTACCAGATGAGAGTAGTTTATGGCCAACCAAGGAATGGGGCGCTGGGAGATAAGTGGGGAGACGTACGAGGAGAATATCATGTGGGGCTCCCAGCACTGTGATCACCAGGGACCTAGTGGCTCCTAACTGGAGATGATTTAAAATAATCACCTGGGGGTGATTATCATAAATTCAGATCCCCAGGCCACCACCTCCCCAAACCTGAGGTTCCAATTCAGTGGTCTGAAGTTGGGGCTTGGGATCCTGCATTTTAAAAACCCCTCTAGTGACTGTGACTAGCAGTCTGGTTTGGGTACTTCTCTTAGCTTCAGTTTCTACATCCCTAAAAAGCAGGTAATAACATCTGTTTCACAGAGTTGTTGGCAGGAACTGAAAGAATGTGCAGGAAAGGGCCCTGGGAACCATGAAGTGAGACAGACTAGGACTTGCTGAATGAGCGGGTTATACTCTCAGCCTCCTGCCACAGGAGTTTCTGCTCTCCACTCCAGATTGAGGTAGGCCCTGCCCACAGGTCCCAGGCTGCTGAAGAGTATTTTGTTCCCAGTAAAATCCCATTCTCAATCTTCATCTTGCCACATGAAAATGCCAGGAAGGCTTTCTAGCCTCCTAACTCCCTCCTCCCTTCAACAAACACATACCGAGCCCCCATTGTTCTAGGTGCTTGGGACACATCTAAGATTGGTTTTCCTGTCTTTCTTGACCCAAGTGGCTGGGGATGCATTGTGGTTTGATCCATAAAGAGAATATGTCTGTCTGATTTCTGCCACTTTCCAGATAACTCTTAAGATAGTATTGGCCAGAAATGTCTACAGTTAGTCCTGAAAACACTTCCTAAGAAATAACTGGTGGCTCAGAGCTCATCCTACCCAGCAAGTAACAAGGATGGGCTTTCTCTGGTTGTGGTGTACAGCACCTGCCTGTGCTGGCTCCCACCTAGCCCCCTAAGAGACTGCTGCCATGGGCCACCCACAGCTGAGCCCCCAGCTAGAGATTTCATCATGCCTCTCTCATCCATAGTGCCCAGAAAACTTAAGACCAACACCAGTTCCTAGGGGAAAAAAAAATCCCAAATTATTTTAACTTACTAGAGACTAAGTAGAATAGAATAACAAAGACTATGAACTATATATATGTTTTAACGAAATAACTTCTCAGCCATTGTGGAAGATGGGAGTGTAGTTCCAGCTCGCATGGCATGGGGAATCCTTCCTCAAGAACTATTTGATAGTAATAATATAGTAGTCGATGCTCGGTCAATAGAAGAAGACATATGCCAAGCTCCTTATATGAATTATCTCATCGGGTTTGTTGGAAGAAGTCATGGAAATAACCTTTGAGGGAGCTGAGACATGGTGGTTAGGGAGCTTGCCTGCAGTTGTGCAGCTTGTGAGTGGCAGAGTTCAGATTTCAACCCAAGTGTATGGACCACTAGGCTATTCTGCCTTCCCCAGTATGGATGGTAGAGCTTTGTATAAAGCAGATTTGACCTTAGACCCCCTGAATGAGGGATATAGTTACTAAAAAAAACAAAAGGAGTTTACTGAAATACAGTCAGTATTTCTCAGTCAGTTCCATGAAAGTATTAAGCCCTAATGCATCTGTCACCTAATGAATTAACTGTTCTCCAGTGCATCTAGGATGGTACCAGCTATGAACCATCCTTGGGAGAACTGAGAAAACAGTCTCTTTAGAGCTTTCCATTACCTTTAGAAGGAAGACGAAGATCCTTTCCACTGCTCTCAGGGCCTCGCACCATTGGGCTCCTGCCTACCTCCTTTCATTTCCTTGAATGAGCTGGGCTTCCCTCAACTTGGAGCTCTTGCCTTGGAATCCTCCCCTTCTCTGTTCTCACTCTCCAGATCTCAGCTTAAAAGACACTTCTTTTTTCGTTTTTCCAGCTCTTTGAGATATTATTGACATATAACATATGTAAGTTTAAGGTATACAACGTGATGATTTGATACCTGTATATATTGTGAAATGATTACCACAATAAGGTTAGTTAACGCCTCCAGCCCCTGACATAATTACCACTTTCTTGCGTGGTATTAACATTTAATATCTACTCTCTTAACAACTTTCAAGTATATAATACAGTATTGTTCATTTTAGTCACCATGCTGTACGTTAGAGTCCCAGAACTCATTCATCTTACGACTGGAAGTTTGTACTCTTTGACCAACAGCTCCCTATTTCTATGAGTTAGCTTTTTTAGATTCCACATATAAGTGAGAACATACAGTATTTGTCTTTCTTTGTCTGACTTATTTCACTTAGCATAATGCCCTCAAGGTCCATCCATGTTGTCACAAATGGCAGGATTTTTTATTTTATGGCTGGGTAATATTCCATTATATATATATACCACATCTTCTTTATCCATTCATCCATCAGTGGACACTTAGGTTGTTTTCATATCTTGGCTATTGTGAATAATGCTGCAATGAACATGGAGGTGCAGATATCTGTTTAAGGTAGCAATTTCATTTCCTCCAGATATGTATCCAAAAGTGGGATTGCTGGATCGTGAGGTAGTTATATTTTTAATCTTCTGAGGAACTTCCATACTGTTTTGCATACTTGCTGTACCAATTTACATTCCTACCAATAATGCACAAGGGTCCCCTTTTCTCCATATCTTTAACAACACTTATCTCTTGTCTTTTTGATAACAGAAAAGGCACTTCTTCAAGGGAGCCTTCTTTGTGTCATTATTTAAAATAGCCCAGTGAGAGAGACAAAGTTCCATAAGGTCAAGATGTTGTCCCTTCACTCTTGGGTCCCTAACAGTGCCCGGCACACATTAATATGTGCTACATCCTCAATATAGGATGGATGGATAGAAGTAAGGAAGGGAGGAAAGGATAGGAAGGAAAGAAAGGAGGGAAAACATAGCCAGGAGCCCTAAATAAGATTCAGATGACCCTTTTGTGACTTGTCAATAACCCCAAAATAAGAGGCCAGAGAGGCATAATCATGTATTTCCCCTGGTATTCCCATTAAAGCTTTAACCGTTCTGTTGCTGAACTCATTATTTTCTCACCAGGTTCGCTCCTCCTGGCTTCCCCATCTCTCTTAACAGCCCAACCAGTTGTCAGACTGTCACAGATCTTGGCATTGTCCTTGACTTTTCCCTCTGCCCCGCTGCCCAAGGCCCATCTAGTCTGCTTCTGTCTCTACTTCAGCATCTCTCTCTTGGGCCACCCCCACAGCCCTGCCCAGGTTCAGCCCTGTCATCGTGTTCCTGGTCTCCACTTCCTTCCTGGTTTCCCTGCCTGCAGCCTCAGATCTGATGATCTTTACCCCTACGTTGCATCCTTCTAATGCAATTTTTTTTTTTTTCCACTTGTATGTCTTTATTAATGCAATTCTTACAGGTGGGTCAGGGTAGAAACCTGGTCCTCAAGAATTGTCAGTGGCCCAAGGGGGTGTAGTTTGAAGTAGAATTTTTAATATTGTCATTTTGAATTTGGAAATGGGAAAAGAACACAGAGGAAGGGGCAAGACAAATCTTGGCTGGTGGGTTTGTGCAGCATATACCAAAAGACACCTCCCCACCTCCCCTGGTGTGTGTATGCGGGAGGGGAGCATTTCAGAATCTCTCAGGGGAAGGAGGTGTGGGCATTTTTTGGTTATTCAAAGGGGCATGGTTTAAAAATGACCACATAATACTGCATTAATGGCTCTCAGTTTCCTCAGCATGGGTTTGCCATTTCCAGGGGAAAGAAAATGTATGCTGTGCAGCTCTAAAACCTGCAGCCCAGCACACTTCAGCTGCACCCTAGGAGCAAACCACTGCCATTGGGCATGCAATTTGGATCTGAAGGCCAAGTCTTCAGTTGGCAGCAAAGCCAAAACCGTGTCCCCAGTGCTCTCGGTCATGGTAGCCCAGCTCTGCGGCATGCCATTCCTAGCCGGGTCCAGTGGGCCCAGCCTGCTCTTGTTGTCGAACTCCCCTCCACCCACATGACCCTTCAGCCACTCCAGAGTACTCACTCCTCTTAAAGAGGATTTTAAAGAAGATAGGGTTTGCCATGGGTGGGAAGGAGGCTACCAAGGCAACAAATCTGCTGGCCTTCCCCAGTCCACATCTTCTGACCAAGATCCCCAGATACTCCTCACTGTTGTGACTTCTTCCTTTGATGTCACCAAGCCCTGCCATTCTTCTTCATAGGATGTCTTGCGTTGTGGGCCACTTCTGTTTTATACCCCTCTCTTCCCTACTCGACTCTGATCTCCTTATGGACAGGAATCCAGGCAAATCTAGCTTTGTGTCTTTAGCACCTAGCACAGTGAGTGGTACACTAAATAAAGACTGGACGGATGGATGGGTGGGTGGATGGATGGATGGAAGCATTCTTGGCTTTCATAAGATGAATAAATGAAAGCATTTGCAGTTTTCATAAAAGACAGGGGCCAGGAATCCTGAAAAGCTCCTTATGAATATAAATGTAACTACAACAGTCCGGATTGTTAATTGTAAAAAGATCAAAAGCCTTTGGCTGAAACCCACATTCTGTCACCTGCACCATCACCCTCCGGGAAATCAGCCTGCACAGCAGGCCCTTTTTACCCCTTGCCTGCCTTGCCCTTGTATTTCGAGGTGCCCCTCTTGCCTTTGCCCAGTTGTTCTCACTTTCCCACCCTCATCTTGAGATCCCTGCCCTTTTTCCTGGGGGTGTATGAAGTCCACTCCCTGAGCCCATGGCAGCTCCTGACCAGGTCTCAGTCTGACCTGCCGTCGGAGCAAGGGCGGGGCCAGCACAGCACTGGCAGCCCCTCTGAGGAGAGCTGATGGACGCAGGGCAGCCGCAGCTGCACGGTGAGCCTTGTCCTATGGGTTCAGGAGGTTTTGGGGTACTGGGTGGCCCTTCCCTGGCAGTGGCTGTGGTTCTAATCGCATACCACCCTCTTCCCAAAACCACTCCGCCTCAATAATTAAATAGTCCCTCTCCCCCGCAGTGTCATGTGGTGCAGTTGCTGGGATAAGAGGGAATTCACTTTGGGGCCTTCTTTAATGTTATCCCTTCAGGAACATTAGACATTTTGAGATAAAGACTGAAAATCAAAGATGATATTTTATTTCAGGTCTCTTTTCAAAGAGGAAGGATGTGAGTGTAAAATCCCGCACAGTGAAAGTCCTCATTGCTGAGAGGATTTAATAACCTTTTTCTTTGGAGATAAACTTCGATTTCTCATCATTTAAATTTTAAAAAAATCTAAGGTCATCCTCACATTTCAGACAGTTTACCGTTTTACAAAATAATATTATGATAATAGTAATAATGATAATAAAACAATAAGGCTATCCCTGAATGAATCCCTAACTATATGTCACGTAAAAATAATTGTTTAGAAACAAGGTCATTCTCATAGTGAAACCTCTCGCGTCTTCAGGATTGAAATTCTAAAATCCTGAAGGCTTTTCTCTCTTCTCCTGTTGTCCCTCATTTCCCAATCAGAGTGTGTAAGTGATTCTTTGGGCTTTTAGGCAATGATTTGGATAGTCTTAAAACCCAGTTTCCAGCTTTTCTGTCTTGTGGTTGGAGTCAAGGGCTCTGTTTTCTCCGGGGATGAGATGTGAGAAGTTCTGTTCTACGAGAACCCCCACGCCCGTTTGGGAGTGCAGTCCCTTATGTATTATTTCTGTAACATCACCACTTCTAAGTGCTCTATGGCGTGCATTTATTTCTTACTATGTTTTTCTCTGGTTCTGAAGGTAATGTATGTTCATTTTAGACAATTTAGAAAATACAGAAAGGTATAAAGGAAAAATAAACACCACCCACAGTCGTACCCCCAGGGATGACAACTGATAACACCTTCATCTGATTCCTCGAGTCTGGTCTGTGCAGATATGAGCTTTAAATTGGAATTCTGCTGTACACACAGTTACATATCCTGTTCTCTCCCCACTTTTCATTTTATTTTGAGCATGTTCTCGTGACATTAAACGTTCTCTGAAAACATAATTTTAATAGATAAACAGTACCCTACTGTGTGGAAGTACCTGAGTTCATTCCATTGTTCACCTACTGCTGGATATTTAAGTTGTTTCTGTTTTTCACTAGAATGAAGAGTGGTTCTGTAAATGTCATTGTTAATAAACCTTCATGTGTGTCTCTGGCCCAGCAGTTCTCTCCTGTAACTTAAAAAATTGAGGTATACTGCACATACAATAAAACACACAGATCTTTGGTGTACATTTGTACATGTGGATACAGCTGTGTGTTATGTCACGTTTCAAGGCTCCTTTTACATTCTTCTCAAAATTAATTTTGCTTTAAGTTGTTTTTTGAAGTATTCAAACACAAACAGTTACCAGGGCCTTTCCCATATGATTTCATTTAATGCTGGTGGCACCCTGTGATGGAGACGCCGCTGTTCCGATTCTCTAGTTGAGAAAATTGAGACTCCACACATCTAAGCAGGTTGCCCAGGGTTGCAGAGCGAGTGAGGGTGGAGGCAGAATCCGATCCCATTCTTGCCTGCAACCAACCGGACCTTTAGCTCTATGTGATATTTTCTCTTAGATAATTAAAAGTGAAAGCTGCCAACATCCTTTGATGCAACAGGAAAACATTGAGTTTTGTTTTGTTTTTCCCTTTTAAACTAAGGTTGCAGGGTCTGTAATCGACTGCATGACTCTCCTGGTTAGAGCCTATGTTTAAAATTGCAGAGAACTGTCCTTGCTATTTTCTGGTTTGGGTCATGTTTTGCTTGTCCATTTTGCTCAGGGCTGGAAAGCACTATCAGCTGTCCTTGAGTTATAAGCTATAACCCGCCCACTCACGCCCTCCCACAGACTCAGGCTTCCCCAGTGCTCTCACCAAGAACGAGCAATTCTGAGGACAGACGCTTATGAAAACCAGTTAGCAAGTTGTCTCAAGCTTGGTTGGCAAAGAAAGGAAAGAGGACTCAGTTAAGGTGCACAATTTAGATTTGGGACATGAGAGAAACTTCCAGGCTGTTCTTGTCCAACCTGCCTGGTTTACGACGATGACACTGAGCCCAGAGTCATCTGCTTGGGGAGACAGCCTGTTAAGGGCCAGCCTGAGACTGGAGTCAAGGATGTCTTCCTCACACAGGGTGCATCTCATCGGGTCAGTGGTTGCACCCATGGGGTGGATGGCCTGGGCCTCAGGTGAGGCTAGAGTCACTGCTTCCTCTTGAGGGCACAGCCACATTGAAGGCTGTCAGGTCATACAGCGTCCCAAGTGCATTTCCCATTGTAGGAAAATTTAACAAGATGGAGAAAACTGTCTTTCCTAGAACTCAGTGGATGTGGTGAGAAGGAATTCCAGGAAAAGCCATTTGGGGTAGGACGGGGGGAGGACCCCCAACTCCCTCAAAGAGCAAGCTGATAGATAATGAACTGCTGTCCCAAGTGTGTGAGGCCAGTTAATTCCAGGGCTCTGGTTTGCTGCGTGGGGTGTGCAAGTTTGGGGCCAGAACTGCATGGCCATGGGGCCAGTCTACACCTATTAATTCAGACAGAGCAGCTGGGTTTGAGTCCTAGTTATAAGTCTGGGTGAGTTGCTTCACCTCTCAGGGCCTCATGAGCAAAATGGGAATGATAACAGTACTCACGTCCAAGGTTGATGAGTGGGTGAATGTGAAATGCTTAGAACAGCACCTGACATGGAGAAAGCACTCAGTCAGTATAAGGATCATTGCTGCTGATAATGATGATGATGAAGATGAAGATGAAGATGATGATACTGCTGCTCCCTGGGACCCTGGAGGAGACACTGACCTCTGCCACCACCATCCTCTGCAAAACTCCCTCGGGGCAGCAGGGAACCTTGCCCCTAGGAAATTCTGAACAATATTTAAAGGCTTGATTTAAACAAGTGGCAAATCATCAACTTGCCCAGGGCACCGACATGCCTTGGTCTGCAACTGGATGTGCAGACACTCCTTCATGTTTCTCCTTCTAGACCAGCCTCCCCATTCCAACCTGAGGCCCCATGTGTCTTGAGGAGGATGTTGCTTTCTTAGGATTCTCTCTGAGGAAGTAGAGCTGGGGGTTAAGAGGCCAGTCACAGAACCCCCTGTGCCTCTCAGCTAGTTCCTATCTTTTCTGTGGGGCTAGTGAGGAGAGTAATATCACCTCGGGGAGGTTGTGAGAACTGAGTGAGTGAAGGGATGTAAAGCATTTACAATGGTGCCCAACCCAGTGGGTGGTAACTATTGGGTTTTATTTTCCTCTTCCTGTTTCCGACCCTTAGTTATTCTATATCCCAGTTTTTCCTTCTGTCTCTCTCTCTGACACCTTCCACAGTATTAGACTTCTATGCCAATACTTCAACCATGCTGCTCTGTGAAACTCGTACTGATTTATTTTATAGATAAGCCCCTTCCTTTTTTGTGTGTGGTTTTCTAGAATACCTTGCATTTTTTTTATTAGAGGATGTAAAGCCTTGGTTTAAATGTTGGAGTCTCTCAGTAGACTGTGCTCCTGGAGGGGAGGGACTGCTGGATACCCAGTGCTTAGCCAAGATACTGGCCCAGAGCAAGTGTTAGCAGACGTTTGCTGAGTGGATAATTTTCCTTACAAAGAAGCCATAGATAGAGAAGGTGGCTGATGGATGTCCTCAGCTAATCCAAGAGACACTTGTTGGCAGCACCATCTTCTCACTCCCAGCAGCCACCTCGGCCTTCTTTTCCCTACCTTGCCTGACTCCTGAAGTCCTTTTCTTAAGATAAGGGACTGTCCTCTGGCACAGATGAGAAAAGCAATGTTCTTTTACGTTGCTCTCCTTCCATCTCCTCTGTCCCTTTGCTGTAAAGGCAAGGAGAGAAGAAGATGCCAGGAACAAAGCAGTCCTTTGAGGACATCTGTTTCCTGTTTCCTGCCTGGGACTGGGAGGTGGTGAGAAACTGGCTCAGGGTTTTTTCCCTTTGGTTTGTGGCATCTCCAAGAAGTGGACAGAATGTCAACATTTCTTATTTATTGAACTGGCTGCTAGAATAAAGGATCTTGGGTACTGAGGGGTCAGGGTGGAACGGGCCCACCTAAGCCCCCTACACCTCATACCATCTTGTCTTCCCTCACCCTTCAGGTGTGAGCAATCCAGCTGGCATGTTATGGTCACTGGGCTCTTTGGTTTCAGAATTCAGTGAGGGTAGATTCTGACATGCTAATGACGTTTTCAGACAAAATCAAATAAATGCATCTTTCCAGGGTATCTTTTGTAAAAATCTACCATGAAAATAATTTTTAAACTTTTTCTAATTATGTAAGTAATATTTACTTTAAAAATCTCTGGCTCCACAGAAAAGTATAAGAGAATGTTACATAAAGGGGATGTCATACATGCTGTGTTATTTTTTTATTGTGGACATATATATTTAAACAACCCTTCTCCTCTCCCCCATCTGCGCCCTCCAAGACAATAATGTTAATAGCCTGGTAGTCTCCTTCCACACTCTTCTCCACGGACACACGTTCACATATATGTAACATAGATAAAAATATGGTTTGGTCATTGTTTTATACAAGTGAAATCATTCAGGCTTCTCTGCATTTTACTTTTGCCACTTAATAAATTGAGCCAATCCCTACAGTCGGCTGTTGTAGCTAGGCCTAACCCATCCTTGTCAGTGGCAGCAGATTCCACGGGATGGATGTACCACGATGCAGTCGGTGTATTTCATTGAGGGCTTCCCGTTCACATCCTGAGCAGACTCTGCTGTGGTAGACACGCGTGTGCATTAGCAGGGCCCACCTGCTTTCATTTCAGCAGGATTGTGCCAGCTGGAACCCTTCTGCTGTAAGAGAATACCTGACTCAAACTAGCTTAAAAAGTCAGGGCTTAATAAATCACTTAATAAAAAAGTGATACTCAAATCCTAAATAATATATAAGTACAAAGAATCTAGCAATTTGTTAGTAAAGAACACATCATGATAAGGAAATGAAAGGGTTGCTTTACATCCCAAAATCTATTAGTAGAATTGACCACAATCACAGATTAAAGGGGAAACAGTGTTGAATCATCTCAGTAAATGTATAAAAAACATTTGATAACAATTTTACACTCATTCTCAATTTTAAAAAAATTTTAACCAATGTGAATAGAGGGCCTGATAAAGAACATTTACCAAAAACCTATACTGCTTAATGGTCAAATGTTACATGCAGAAATACAGCAGAGATGCCCAATTCCATCACTTCAGCCTTTGTACTGGCAGTCCTAACCACTGTGACACAATAGGGAAAAGAAATAAGGGAATAAGGATTGAAAAGAGAAGAAATTTGTCATTTTTTGGAAACCCATGTGGTTGTCTACTTAGAAAATCAGATAATCTATGTGATCAGAACTATGCAACGAATTCAGAAAGTTTGCCAGATACAAGTTAAATAGCATTCCTAAGCACTTGCAGCTTCTAAGTAGGAAGTGAAATTTAAAAGATTCCATTAACTACCAAAACTAAGACACTCCAAAACAAATGTAATAACAAAAGAATGAGATGTGTATGGAAATACCTTTAAAACTTTACTGGAGGATAAGAAAGAACATCTAAATAAATGGCGATATAAACCAGTACTGTAAAAATGGCAAATTTCTCCAAACTATTATATTAATTCGGTACAATTTCAAAAAAGCTTCGATAAAATTTTCCACAATTTAACGAGCTGATCCTAAAATTCATGTGGAAGAGTAAAGGGCCAAGAAACCATAAGACATAGACAAGGTAGCCTCACACTGAGAGAGGTTTTTCATCAAGATAGAGTTATTAAAATAATGTAGGATGTGCAGGGATGTTCTGTTTGGGTTCTCTAGTCTGTCCCTTTGGCCTCGTGTATATAAGTTACACTTCAGAGTTATTAGTCAGTGGGAAACGGGAGCCGAGTCACTGTACTGTGCTGGGATAACTGATTCTTCACACAGGGAAATACAAACTTAGACAGCTTTCTCACATCTCACACAAAAATAAACTCCAGATGGGTCTAAGACCCAAATGTGAAAGACAAAGTTTTTAAATGTTTAGAAGAAAAACAGGCAAATATCTTTATGACCTCAGGGAGGGAAGGATTTCTTTCCTTTTTTTTCTATTCCCTCAATAACTAAACCAACTGAGAACCAACTCTGGTAACAATGTAACAAAGTATTATCCTGAAAGGCGTGAACCCATGGAGTTTGAAAGCTAGAGGGACTCTGGAGACAACTCATCCCTCAACCCTTTTCTTTTTTGTAATTAAGTATAATTGACATACAACATTATATTAGTTTCAGGTGTACAACATAATGATCCGATCTTTGTATATACTACAAAATGATCACAATAAGTCTAGTTAACATTCATCACCACACATAGTTATAAAATATTTTTTCTTGTGAAGAGAACTTTTAAGATCTATTCTCTTAGCAGTATTCAAATATGCAATACAGTATTATTAATTATAGTCACCATGCTGCACATTACATCCGCATGACTTAATTTATTTTGTAACTGGAAGTTTGTACCTTTTGACTCCCTTCACCCATTTTGCCCACCCCTCACCCCCCGCCTCTGGTAACCACCAATCTGTTCTCTGTATCTATGAGCTTGTTTTTTTTTTTTAATTTTTTTAGATTCCACATGTAAGAGAGATCATACAGTATATGTCTTTTCTATATGACTTGTTTCACTTAGCATAATGCTCTTAAGGTCCATCCTCATTGTCACAAATGGGAAGATTCCATTCTTTTTTATGGCTGAATAATATTCCATTGTGTGTGTATCCCATTTTCTTTATCCACTCATCTCTCAGTTGTTTCCATGTCTTGGCTATTGTGAATAATGCTGCAGTTAACATAGGGTGTATATATCTTTTCAAGTTAGTGTTTTTGTTTTCTTCAGATAAATGCCCAGAAGAGGAATTGCAGGGTGATATAGTATTCTATTTTTAATTTTTTGAGGAACATCCATACTGTTTTCCATAGTGGTTGCACTAATTTACATTCCCACCAACAGTGCACTGGGGTTCCCTTTTCTCCACATCCTCATCAACACTTACTATTTTTCATCTCTTTGATAATAGACATTCTAACAGTGTGAGGTGATATCTCATTTTGGTTTTGAGTTGCATTTCTCTGATGATTAGTGATGTTGAGAGATCTTCGGCCCATTTTTTAATCAGATTGCTTTTTTGATATTGAGTTGTGTGACTTCTTTTTATGCTTTGGATATTAACCCCTTATCAGATATATGATTTGCAAATATTTTCTCCCATTCACTAGGTTGCCTTTTCATTTTGCTGATGGTTTCCTCTGCTGTGCAGAGCTTAGTTTATTGTAGTCCCACTTGTTTGTTTTTGCTTTGTTGCCTTTGCTTTTGGTGTTAACTCCAAAAAATTATTGCCATGACCTATGTCAAGGAGCTTACTACCTATGTTTTCTTCTAGGAGTTTTATTGTTTCAGGTCTTACATTTAAGTCTCTAATACATTTTGAGTTAATTTTTGTGTATGTTGTAAGACAGTGGTCCAATTTCATTCTTTTTCATATGGCTATCCAGTTTTCCCAGCACCGTTTTTTTGAAAAAAACTGTCCTTTCCCCATATATTCTAGGTTCCTTTGTCATAAATTAATTGACCATATCTGCGTGGGTTTATTTCTGGGCTCTTTCTTCTGTTCCATTGATCTATGTGTCTGTTTTTATGCCAATACCATTACTGTTCTGATTACTATAGTTATATAATATAGTTTGAAATCAGGGAGGGTGATGCCTCCAGCTTTGTGCTTCTTCCTCAAGATTGCTTTGCCTATTCGGAGTCTTTTGTGGTTCCATATAAGTTTTAGGATTGTTCTATTTCTGTGAAAAATGCCATTGGAATTTTGATAGTGATTGCATTGAATCTGTGGATTGCTTTGGGCAGTATGGACATTTTAATAGTATTCTTCCAATCCATGAGCACAGAATGTTTTTCCATTTATTTATGTGTTCTTCAGGTTCTCTCTTTAATGTCGTATAGTTTTCAGTGTACAGGTCTTGTACCTCCTTTGTTAAATTTATTCCTAGGTATTTTATTCTTTTTGATGCAATTGTAAATGGGATTGTTTCCTTGATTTCTCTTTCTTATAGTTTGTTACTAGTGTATAGAAACACAACAGATTTTTGTATATAGATTTTATATCTTTCAACGTCACCAAATTCATTTATTTTAACAGTTTTTTGGTAGAGTCTTTAGGGTTTTCTCTATATAATATGTTATCTGCAAATAGTGACAGTTTTAATTCTTCCTTTCCAATTTGGATGCTTTTTATTTCTTTTTCTTGCCTAATTGCTCTGGCTAGGACTTCCAATACTATGTTAAATAAAAGTGGTGAGAGTGGGCATCCTTGTCTTTTCCTGATCTTAGAGGAAAAGCTTTCAGCTTTTCACCATTGAGTATGATGTTAGCTGTGGGCTTGTCATATATGGCTTTTCTTATGTTGCAGTAAGAGAAGGGTTTCTTAAACAAGACACAAAAGAGCATAAACAATAAAAGGAAAAGATTGATAAATTTCACAACCTAAAAATTCAAACTTACGAATGACAGTAGAAACTGTTTTTAGAACATGGAAAAACAAGCCCCTCACTGGGACATATTTGCAACATGTAACAAAGAACTAATTCAGATGACCCAAAGAACTCCTAGCATTCAATGAGACAACCACTAACAAGCCAATAGAGAGATGGTCAAAGTGTAGAGAGAAACTCTTTGCAGAAGGGGAAAACTAATATATGTTCAGAAACTTATGAAAAGGTGCTTAATTAGTAATGAGGGAAATGCACATTAAAACCTCAAAAGGCAACCATTCCACAGCCAGCAGATTAGCTAAAATGTTGAAGGCTGGCAGGAAGGAGCGAGCATTGGAAAGGAAGCATTGAAGTAGAACCTGTCATACTGAATGGCAGGATTGTGAATGCAGACAGCACCTAGCAAGGCATGAGATCCGGCCTCTCCCCAGCAACTCCACTTCAGTGTTGGACCCTAGAGAGACTCCTCCACGAGCACCAGGAGATGCAGCGCCTGTAACAGAAAGAAATGGAAAACAAGTTAAACACCCAAGTATAGGAGATGAAAAAATACTTTATGGCACATCCAATCAATGCAATTCTGAGTGGCAGTTAAAATGACAGGAATCAACATGGATAAACCTCAAAAGTATATTAGTGACTAGAGTTGCTAAATTATATATACAGTGATGTCATTTATGAAAAAAATTTGTATATATATGTTAGGTTGAACTATACAAAATATATATATGTAGGTAAAATAGGTTAAAAATGGCTGATATTGACAATTCTGATAGTTCAATCTAAGACATATTAATATAAATATTAAAAGGTGAAGGGTGGGATACCTGCCAACTTCAGGGTAGTGATTGCTTTTGGAGAGGGAGGGAGAGGAACCAAGTCAGGAAAGCCTACAAAGGGAGCTTCAAATGTGTCTGTAAAGTTTGATTTAACACTGCAGAACTGGAGCATATGGCAAAATGTGAACATTTGTGCAATCTGAGTTGTGGGCATTTGGATATTTTTTATCTTATTCTCTGTACTTTTCTCTGTTTTTAAAATACTTCATAAATTGCAAAGAAAACCACCAAAGGGGATACATTGTCTAGAAAGGTCAGTGCCAGATGTGGTTCAAGCAGGCCCCTGTCCTCCCCCACAGCTGTGCTTTATTCTTAGACTGAAAGCCAGATGGGGGCAGTCATCTCTGGCCCAGCTACTGCATGCGACAACAGCCAAAGGAAGAGAGAGGCTTCCAGTGTCTCTCCAAAGAGTGAGGAATCACCTTTCCCAGAAGCCCCTAGAAAACTTCTGCTTCAGTCCCATTGGTCCAGGGTAGGTTACATGTCCAATCCTGAACCAAACCCTGGGGCCAGGAGAATGCCAGGAGTTGATTGGCTTAGGCCTGTGTTCCTGAGCCATTCATGGGCAAGGGAGATGCAATTACTCTTAGACCTAATAAGTCCTTGAAAGGAGCTCTAGGTGAAGATCAGGTGAGTTGTATAGGGTCAGAGGTGGATACCTGAGGATTCCTAGCATTCTGTTAGAAAGAGGAAGTGGGAAATGAGTGCTAAATAGGAAACCAACCCAATAGTGTCTACCAAAGCAAAGATTGTCAGGAGTGAGATTTGAGTATAAGGGAATGTGTCCTTTAAGTTGAAATCTATGTTGTCAGATTGCTTTCTAGAAAGATTGAATTAATTTACATTTCCACCAGTGATGTTGAGCCATACCCTGCCTGACCCACCAGCAGTGGGATTTCTCACCTATCAGATTGGTAAAAATTAAAGAGCGATAAGTGATAGCTGATTGTTGCTGTGGTTTGTGTTTCCCTGACAACTCCTAAGATTGAGCATCTTTCCTTGTGTTTATTGGCCATTTGAGTGTGCTCTTCTATGAACTGTCTATTCATATTGCTTGCCAAAATAAGAGTTCTTGTCATCAAGCTTTTAGACTGCATAAGATTTGAATATGTTTTAAAGGCATTCTCTGAGCTTGGAGGTGAAAAGAAGTGATTATTCATTTCTGGAAGCAGCTTGGTGGGTTGGTAATAAGAATTACTCAACAAGCAGGACACCCAAGATTATTGTCCCCACTACTCTACCCTTGTTGCTTGTTTCAAGTGTCACATTAGGGAAACTGAGGCCCAGAGAAGGAAGGCAACTTACCTATATATAAAATGAAAGGTCTGCATGATTATTTGTAAAAGGCTTTCCAGTACTTTGTGCTGCTGCTTTGGACAGAATTGGAGAATGTTTGTCTTCCCTCGACTCACCAGAAGTTCAAGTCTCCCTCTCCTACCTCCTGGTGATCCCTCACTGGATAAGGTGATCTCTGGGACTAGAGTCTGCCTTTCTGGGCAGATGGGGATCCTCAGTTCATTCCGTAGCACTCGATTGCGTTTTTGTCCCATCTTACACTCCTCAGCCAGGAGGCAAAGCCTTCGCCCATTTCAGGCCTCCCTCCCTGCTTTGAGTTGCTCCTTATAGGGCACAGGTGGGAGCTTCTGGTTCTGGAGATCAGACCGTTAGTTCTTTTCAAAGCAGCCCTGTAAAAGTAAAGCCTGACATCAGGGCCACTGTTGGATGGCAAAGCAGTGAGGCATCAGTTACACATATCACAAGCAGGAGAGGTGAGGAAGGCCAGGAGATGTCAGCCAGCAAGGGAATTAAGCAGGTTGTTCTCAGTCACATGTCTCTCTGCTCATTCAGATCAAAATTGCTTATCCAAAGAGCACCTTTTACTGATGAACAGTCATAGCAATAACAACGTTAATCCAAGCCATACAGAGAAAGTAGGTTCTTCTGCGGTTGCACATCTGCCTAAGAACCTTTGGTATAGAGGAGGGCAGGTCCCAAGATGCTTGTGGTGAAGAGGGGCTGTGGAGTCCTCCCGCCACCACTAATGGTGCCAGGGTGCTCTTGTGGTGAGCAAAGGCTATTATGCGTCTGAGTGTGGGTGTGATGATCCTCTGGCCTTGCCAAGTTGACTTCTCCACCACGTACAGAGAGGCGCCACACTCCGCAAGTGCCACTGTGCGTCTCTTGTTCACTGGTATTAGTGTGAACTTTTGTTCTCACGTCTGAGGGTGTTGGGCAACCCCCAAAATAGTGACAGTTTTATGAAAAGAAACGTGGGTCAACCTGTGACACCTAATCCCACTCTGATTTTCTTTTAGCAACAGTTTCATCAATTTACCTCCAGAGTTTACTTCCAATTTTTGGAAGAAGCCTGTCAGTGTGAGGATTGTAAAAATCCACTTGGCATCTTGCTCATTAACATCTGGACAGGCAAAATGCAGGATGTGAAAGTCAGCTGGCTAGCATGTGGGGTGGGAGTGTTGGGGGGCAGGGGTGATGAGGGAAGCTGCCCCAGTTGGAAGTCAGCACCTTCACTCCTAAGTACCCAGAAGGGGGCAGCAGAGAGCAGAGCCCAGCTGCCCACTTTGCTCTCCTGTGGCCTGAGCCCACAGCGCATAAAATGATGGGGGCAATCCCACCAAGGGCAGCCCCTACCTTCTGGCCTCCCCACAAGCCCTAGACGCCGTCCTTCTCTTGGTATAGAGACTTCACAGAGCCAAGCCCTTTCTACAGCTTGGAGGACACCTTGTTCAAAGTTCCTGCCTGTTGCCTTCCTACAGACTAGAGCATGTAGAGAATTTCAGTTAACGCCCAACCTGTGACCCTCACCTGCCCTGCGGCCAACACACAAAAGGAGTTTCTTAGCGTCACCAAAGCGTGATGGCAGATGGCAGTTTATTCCAACCAACAGGCTGCAGCATTTCGGTACCACACCCTCATGAGGAACTTCCTGCCTTCTCCTGGGTGTCCATAAAGGACAGAGGCGACCAGAGAGGTTGTATTGTGTGGTGTGTCCTGGATGTGCATGGTGTTCTTTCTTATTTTTCTGATCTTTAACATAACAAGACTGGTCACATTAAGTCTTTGTGTATCCTTCTGGAGAAACCTAAGTCATTATTTACATAGAGTTGTTTCGTTGACACGTCCAGCACACATTTCTAGGCAGCCAGAGTCAGTTTTCTCAAGGCAGGGTTCAGTTATAACATCTATAAAAAGTGGGGCCCCTTCAGCTCAGTTCTATCCGAATCTTACACTCGTAGTCTTCAATATAACAGACATCCTTGGGGTATACACCACGTACAGATTGCTGTGCTCAGCACCGCTCTATGGAGCAAACCCCCTTCTCATCAATCAAAAAGTGACTCTGCTCCATTATTAATGATTTGAATTGGGGATCTTAATATAGAAGAACAAAAATGGTGTTTTAGCATATCTGAGCTGATAAATTATTTTTGGATATTTCCTATTTTCACATTGTTAGAGCTATCTTTTTTTTTTTTTTTTTTCAAATCTAGTCATGTTTTCAAAAAATACAGGAGAAGTCTGTGTCCTACTTAAAATCAACTTCTCTCCGCACTGCCTGCAGGATAAATGACAATGCCTCTCAGCCTGCAAGGTGCTTCCCGGGCAGTCAGCCTCCTCCTCCAGGCCGGGGCATTCTGAGCTTGTCACCGTTCCCCAGTCTCACTCTGCCCCACCTCTGTGTGTCCCCGGTAGCTGCTTCCTATGGTGGGAGTGCCCTTCCACCCCGCCTTCACAGGCTGACCAGCTCCTCCTCACCCGTCACCACTGGCCCGCAGGCCAGCTCCTTGCCAAAGCCTTTCTGCTCCTCCACATCCTCTGCAGCCTGTTCAGACCTGCATGAGAGCACCCTAAATTGACCTCCTCCGTTCACTGTCCTTCCTCACTGGTCCATGAGCTCTGGAGGCCAGGAGTCTTGACCTTCATCTGTGTGCCTAGCATGTAGTAAAAAAAAATTAGCCTCTGGAAGGCCACAGGTATCTATAAAACAAATCACTGGAGCATACAGGCCCATACCTACACCTCAGCAGAGTACTTCAGGATATCAAGTGATCGTTCGTTCGTTCATTCTTTAGCAGAGTGATTGCTTTCCTGCTTTCTGCTAATTCTTGGGTGTTAGACCAGGTGCTGGAAATCCTGGAGACTCTTCAGAGCCTCCACCTGGCAAAGATGGAATTGAGGTTTACAAACATTTTATGAGACTTTGTTTTGGGTTCGCATAGTTCAGAATTGATTTTTTTTTTGAACTTTAATCTCCATCACCCCTCGGATTTGAACTTGAAAGAGTTCTCCCATGTCACTCTGAACTTGTTTGGAGGGAATAGAAAACCAGGCAGATTCTCAGCATCTCTTATTGACTATTTTAAAGACAGATCTGGATGCAGCGTTACACCAAGGTGTTTGACTTCCCTTAATGTCCTAATTGGCATCAGATTTTTATAAAAACGTCCAGAAACCTCTGATATCAGTACTCTGACAGCTGTCTATTTATATTTATAGATTTCTGGGCAGAAAAAGAATCACTAAAGCTTTTTGATTTCATCATCTTCTAGACAAGCCATCTGAAAGAACAGGGAAGTGCTTCATTCTCAGAGGTTGCTGGGACGTCAGCCAGCCGCACTGAGGTCCCCAGTCATAGCTGCTAAGAGCCTTGCTGTGGAAAGGGACTTTCAGCCCAGGGAAAAGTGAGTTCCTGCTGGTGACCTGCCAGGTGCGGGTGGTCCCGGCCTCTCCACCCGTCTGGTTGGGGGTTCCCAGGATGAGGCAGGCAAAGCCATGCTGTATGTGGGAGGGGTGAGGGGTGAAAGTTTCTGGAGTCCCTGCTCTGGAAGCCTCCCATCCCAGGTAGCAACTTAACATTGGCCACGACATGCTGACCGCTTTCTTCTCTCAGTAGTCTAAACTTGAGATCCCCAAAGTGGGGTTGACACAAAATCACCCACTGTGGAGCAGGAAAAAGTAGAGCTCATTAGACTAGAACAGATCTGTTCTCATACATTTGATAATGGACCTAATATGTTAGTATAGTAGTCCATGTACCTACTTAATAAATAAATATGCAGATATTGGTGGCATGACCACAGTTTTTCTTTTACTAATGGGGTTGTGTGCTCAGAAAAGTTGGGAGATTACTGTGTTAGCTGATTGCCATTAATCTAGAACAGAGAGGGTCAATTTTCAGTTGAATGGATGAAAATGTTGAGAGACTTCAAACTCAGCGTCAATTGTGTAAATCAAGTATGGTAATTTTCCTCACAGCATCATATGCTATGTCGGTGCACTTAATAGCACTTGGGTTATTTCCTGCAGAAATCTAAAAGTGTGAGGTGTCGTACTTTACATATATTATTAGCCTCTGTGTGTGCATAATAGAATGAAGAACTTTTGTGGGGGGTACAACACAGTCAATGCTATCATTCCGTATGATATAAAAACTGCAGAGGTAGATGGTAAAGGGACCACCTTTAATATTTTGCTGCATGTTCAGTATTTTCTCTATAAGTATACACATTTTTGGTTTACCAAATTATGACTGTTAAGCAATGTTTTATAGCACAAACTTTTTTCACTTAATTTGTATTTTTCCTTGTCAGAAGGATGAGGATAAGATAATGAGGACAGGGTAATGACCCTGAAGGTCACTTGTGGAGGTTTGGCTTCTTGGTTCTGAGAATCAGACCCTGGAAAATCTGCCCTTGTTGCTTACACCGCCTTTGTAAATCCAAAAACTCATCAGGTGCTTTGCAGTGAGAAATACAGCCTCTACACACACCAGAATCAGATCGACCAGGGAGTGCCTTCTCTTTCCAGCAGTAAGAACACCTTAGAAAACCACACTGAGGTGAGAAGCCTCTGGAAGATGCATAGACTTGACCTGAATCTGGAATTCCTCCCAGCCAGGTGGGACCTTAGGCTTCCTGCGCTGAGCTGTAACCAGCTGCTCCACGCAGCACCTCCTCCATACAGTTTCAAGTTCTCCATCAAAATATTTCTGACTGCTTCAGAGAAAATTCTTGTCCCTCCACCTCCACCCCAATCACAGGCATTAGGTAATATTGACATGTGAAATACACTTCCATGGATATCCTTAGATGCCAACAAAACTAGCAGTAACAGAATCTCGGGCAGGGGATTAAAACACAGAGGTATTTAGTAACTGCCATCACTATTAACAGGACAAGATTAATGGGTGCTCACTGAAGGCAGTGGCATAGAGCAGGCTGCCAGCTCTGAGCAGTTCCCGGCAGTCACTGAAAGTCACCCCCTCTCTCCCACTCCAGCACCTCATCGGAATGCAAGGGATGTGATTATATGGATAGACCTGACAATGCTATTTTTAAAAGCAAATCTTATTCTTAAAATTTAACACTTTATTAACTTTTATTAGTTTCAAGTTACCTCATAATACAGCACCATGCCTCAGAAATTTGGCTGTTGCTAATCCCCTTCTGATCACCAGTCTCCACTAATGATTATCTCTAACCGGTGAAACCGCCTCCACCTCCACAGGGGATGGCTTAGGAAATCTAGGGACCTCAGTGGATTTTTGTAACCCAGTCAGGGTTGAAAAGTGTGTTTAGCATCCACATTCCTTACACACCATTCAGTTAATAGCATAGGCATGTCTGTGGAAAGCCGTGGATTCCTAGTACTCTGTTAAGCATCAAGTTCCCAGGATTAAAGGGGCAGGAGGGTTTTCTGCAGCCTTTAGAGTGGTCTCCGGGTTCCATCCTTATGAACCAATGCAGGCTCGTGATGGAGGTTGAGCAGGTGATCCAGCCAACACATAGCAATTTTACAGCCTATGTGACTTCCTCCTTTATCTTTGGAATGCAGTTTGACAGGAAGGATCTGACTTCCAAATAATTCACATATTATCAGTCCTCTCTAGTGGCCAGCCCTCCATTGCTAATCTGTGCAGAGCAACCCAAGAGGTCTTTGGTGAATGGTCATTTCAGCTCTTTGTAAATACTTCTGAATTGGGACATTTCTCTATGAACAGCCCAGATAAACAAAGGGCCCAGTGTATTGGGTTTAGTTGGTATTTTTACCAAGTTCGTTGAGCCAGCCTTCTTCATACCAGTCCATTCTTGGAATTCTAAACATGACTGCTGTAGACATCTGAATGCTATCTGTAAGCACAAAGCTTTTGTAATCCATTTCCTTAGCAGTGTCCCTAGGCTTGTGGTCCAAAAGCTATAGATGAGGCAATTGCTTTCTGGGTTTGCACTGGGATTTTCCTTATCACAGTAGGAGGACTTCATGGAGGTGTGCAGAAGTGAGTTGTGGCCTGAGGTCAGTGTTGGGAGGTATGAGGTTGCATGTGATTGATTAGTAATGTCTTCCATGAGCACAGGTGGGGAGTGATAACCTGCTGTCAATCTGTCACCCCAGGGCCAACCAACAGTATAATGTCCTACCCCACCAAAACTTGAAGCCAACCACTGGGGGTTTCACAACACCGGGTGAGGAGTGCCATTAGTGGAGGACTTACCTGAGATCGCCCGGAGTCAGCTCCTGAACTCTGAGCAGCGTGGGACAAAAGCATTTCTTCTCTCCTAAATGAAAGGTAACTTTTCTACTGTGGAGTCGGTTCATCTGCATTTTCAAGGTCTTTTCAGTAGCACAAAGAATCTGGTTCTGTGAAGTATCTTCCAGATACAGGCATCTGAGTTGATTGCTGTTCTGTAGGCAGAACTGTCTAGTTTGATCAGGGCATCCCCCACACGTCTCTCTATCAGAGATAAGAACTTTTAATACAGATTAAACTCCGCAGTACCAAACTCCAGGAGACTGTCTAGGTTCGGCACTTATGCTAGAATGTGATGGCATCAAAATGTTGACTGGGGCTTAGCGATGTTAAACAGAGATCATCTGGTAATAGTTTTCATAAGAGGATTTGATTTGGGGATAGAATTTCATTTTGGCCCACTCGTGCCTTTGCATAAAATTCTGAAAAACTAGAGTAAATAGGTAGGTATTTTTATTTTACTTCTTTGCCTTGGATATTTTTACACATCATTGTATGAAAGCCCTTTTAGCTCATGGCAGAAAGATCTTTCCTACTTTTAGGGGAATTTTATCTACAAACTCATTAGAGATCATTTTTCAGTCTTCACATTTCAAGGACGATTTAACTCTCAAGTGTTGGAATGCTTAATCCAATTTCAAAAATCAACTTTAGTTCCACTCAGAAATCAACATATCGTTAAACTGCTGAGATTCACATGTGAGAATACAAGGGCGGATGGTACAAGGGTGTCACGTGGGCTCTGTGGACCGTGCTGAGTGGAGATCGCGGGAGTGTAGAGAAGAGAGCATTTGGTGGAGACATCGGCACCCTCTGGGCGTCTTTATATTTCTGTGATATCCACATTGCCGCCTGCAGAGGGGCAGTCAGTCACCTCGAGATGCTGCAGAATGGACCATCCTGAGCAGAAAGCAAAAATGTGCCCATTTGTTCCTCACTGGCTCTCAAAGCCCACAGCTCCCCCGAGTCTGGGTGAGTGGTTTGACACACAGGGACAATGGGAGCAAAGATCCCCACTGTTCAATCGGTGCAGCGCGATGCCAGGGGCTCGGCTGACTGAGACACTGGTGAGCTGCAGCCCTGACACCACTGTCTGTCTTCTGTCCCTCTCTGCTGGCCTCTCCCGGAGCTGAGCGCAGTGCCTTGCACCTGGGGGACCTCAATATATTCTTGTTGAATTGAAATGGGTTCTTCATCCCTGGTCCTTATATCCCTGCCCCTGGGGATGGGGCTACCACAAAGGACTTTCCATTGAGCCATTGACGGCTCTGAATCAGTCCTTAGCACATCCTCAGACATCTCCAGCATTGACGTGGCTGCTCACCCCACCCCTCGCCAGTCAGCGCATCTGCACTGTCGCTGGCACAAAGGACAGAGCCAGGGTGGGGGGGCCTGGTCGGAGTCTGATATAACTTTCCCCAACAAACCCACACTGTCTGCGCAGTGCTGCTGATGCACCAAGCCCTGTGCATCTGCAGAAATGTGTTTAATCTCAGGCTTTAGGTCAGTTTTATATATGTTTTTTTAATAAGCTTCTACAGTGTGTGGGGTATGAAATCAGTTTTAAAACTGTAGGGTATCTTATGCCTGGATCTTACTTTACTGAAAAGCAAACAAAAGTATGATCCAAAATGAAATTCGATTTTTTTTTTAAAAGGGAAAAGACTATGTGTTTTCTGAATTTCAAAGAAACCAGGCAAATGCAACCTGGTCTCCTAGCTAACACATTCTAAAACCATTTACTGGGCTCTTCTTGCATTGGGGACTAAGAGGACAAGGGGGAGCCTTCAGGTTTGGGGGGATGCCAGGCCATGTGGAGGGTGGAGGAAGCCAACTGTCTTGGGTCCCCAGAAGAGGCCTCATGGGGTGAAGAGAGGAGGAGGGCAGGAGTTGGAGAGACACCCACACAGGAAAATGGGGAGGCCTCTCCTTCCCCAGGACTTAGCTCTGAGTTCCACTGATGGGAACCCTTGGGCTTAATTTATCAGTGGGTTCCTAATCCCCCCAGGGAGAGCAGAGGAACCGGTGACCACAGAACACCCACAGAGGGAGAAACTGGAGACCTCTGTTTATCCAAATGAGTTTAGTCTGCGATTAAATGCTCTCAGGCCAAAACGTTTGCATTTGCGGTTCAGGGTGCCTGGGGCCTGGGGAGAGCTCCCTGTTTAAGGTGGGCTCCAAGCAGCCACCCTTCCTCCCTGCCCCTTGGGCTGCCATTCCCACACCCAGAGCAGTGTCTGCCCAGCAAGGAAGCATATTCTTCACACCCAAGGACTGTAGAGACAGACACGAACTGTACAGAGTGACTGCTCTGCTCGCTCCTCCAGTCTGGGGGAAGACCAAGACCGCATTTCCTCCAACACCACCCACCCTAGCATGCTTGACCAGCTTCCTCAGCAGCGAGGCTCTGCACCACACTGGGGGTCATTTAGGCATTTTGCAGACCCATCCTGCCTGGGACTGGTGCTGATTCTCTGCCCTGATGCCTGCCTGCCCGAGGGTCCCTACCTGTCCCCAGCTTATCTTCCTGCAGGACCACCAGCCTCCCTGACACTAATGTTGCTACCATTGTGTGGCCTGGAGGAGGGGGGAGCGTGCTTCTCCTTTTGCTCAGACCCCATTCCCCAAGCACAGCTGAGGTCAGCCTGCCACATTTGAAACCAGGTCAGCAGTACAGCGACTTGTAACAGACAGAGAAACACAAAAGTAGACACTGGGTACAGGCCCCGTCCCTCCACAGGCACCACCCACTGAGAACCTTTCCCAGCTCCCACGCTCCCAAGAGGTGGAGGATGTCTGTCTTCTCTTCTCCCCCATCTGCAGAGATGACCAGCCTCCGGAGACACTAGCCTTTCCCAGCCCGAGGGCCCAGCCTTCGAGCCCTCATTTTCTGCACCCAGCTCTGGCCATGTGAATTTACACTCCCCCAAGAAACACCCGTTACTTTCACCAGGTTGGCCTTGTCCTCTTTCCCTCACCAGGACAGTGCCACCAGCACACGGCGTACCACTGTATGAAGGACCTTTTAGCACAAGAACTCTCCCATCAGCCTCACTGACTGTCACTTTCCAGCCCTCCCGTGTAAGGATGACTTGGCTCTCAGGTGCCCAGTGTGCTCCCCGAGCCTGCGTCATTTGGTGTCGTAGAACAGTGGATGCACGTGCAGCATCTGGAGTCCAGGCCTCCTGTAAGGAACTTCAGCCAGCGGCATCCTTCCTGGGGCCTTTAGGGTGTCCACCCTCACCCTTGCAGATAACTGCCTGGACAAGGAATCATACCCATCCACAGGCAGAGCTCACTCCTGCCCCGAGCTGGCAACAGTGTTCTATGATGCAGCCCCAGCTCTGTTTTTACAAAGAAAACAGAAATGCAACTCCAGTTAGATCACAGATCTTAAATTAATGAAAAGGCAGCTGTGGTGATACACTAGTATTTTAATCACATAGATACAAATATTCCTGATTCCGGCAGCCTTTTCTTTGTGAGCACTGACCCTGTTCCAGAGCAGGCCCGGGGCTCTTCCTCCTCACAGCCACTCTTGAGGTGAGTTTTCCTCTCCTGCTTTACTGATGAAGATGCACTCCAAGAGGCCAAGCCTCTAATCAAACAGCACTTAAGAGGCAAGGTCTGGATTGAATGCAGGGCACTGATCCCATAGACCACTTCCAGAGCTGGGCAGGTGATTTTCCAAATAAGGAAATTGCCCCGAAGATCGTTTCACTGACATCCAACCTTAGTGCCATGTAGAAGCCGAGAGGCGACCTGGTGAGGTGGAAAGAGAAGCCTGACGTCCGGCCAAGCTGGGTGTGAAGCTGACTCCAGGTCTTCTGGTTGTAGGACGGTGGGCAAGTTTTTAAACTTTTCTGAGTTCATTCTCTTATCTGTTCCCTGTCTGTAAAAGTGGGACAGTGATGCCTCCCTGTGGGGTCATGACAATTAGAGGTAAGAAATGGAAGGCACCTGGCAGTGCGTGACACATCGCAGGTAGTCACACTGGTAACCATCCTTCCCCAGCCCCATATTTTAATATCAGGTCTTGTACTTAAGAATATTTTAATTCAACTTAATATTTTTATGTGGGTAAAAATATATAAGCTGATGAATCAGGCCAAGAGAACCTGGTTGTTTTTCCTGAAACTGCCAGGTTGTTTTGAGCCATCAGTATTCTGTGAGCTGTGACCTCGGGGATAGAATCTCTGCACTCTCTCAGCTTTCATTTCATTTCGTAAAACAAGTGGTATTTACCTAATTGCAGTAACCTAAGATAGAATACCCTGCAGTTGTGGAATTGATGAGATGGGCTCAACGTTCCACTGAAAGGTCCATGTTTATGTAAGAAAACCACGTCTCTGTGTGAAGTGAAATTGTGGTCTTTGCTCACTTTTCCTGCCTTCCCTCTGTGGAAAAGAGGACAAGCAGAGTGAGTCAGCCAGCAGCTCAGCCGGTGCCAGGAAGAGCATGTTTGAAATATTTCTTGCATGTTCTCCTTCTTAAGTGCAATTTGTAATGTGAGGTAAAAAGGTTGGTCATTTTATTTCATATAGATCATCGAACATTGTGCCAGTGGGGTTCCTTCAAGAAGGTTGTATGTCTCAGGGTACGTGGTGGGGGTTCTGTGGACTAGTGGGGGCAAGGAATGTGGGGACCAGGCCTCGAGATCCAGGGCTGACACCCAGGACTCCTGCAGGATTCTTCATGGAGCCACATCTTTCAAACGGAAGCGTTAGGACCATCTGTGGGAGGGGGTAAGGGTGAGGGGTGTGTGGCTGAAGGGAGAGAACAGACGGCGAACATGCCTGCTTCTGCAGCCCCTTGCTGCTGGGAACCAGAGCTGGTAATAGCATCAGCACATTAATCTAAAAATAAGGCCTGCGGAGTGCTTGATACTTCCTGGAGACAGACTCCCTTTCCTTAATCCTCCCTGGTCTTTCCGGGACCAGAGCAGCCCAGCTGCTCTTCTCCCTGCTGATGGGAGAACCAGCTCTCCCAGACGCTGAACTGTCTGTCCTTCCAGCTGCGGTTGTGAAATGCCAGCCTTCTGAGTCAGGAAGCTGACGGGGTTCTCAGCTTTCTTTGGCTTTTACAGTTGTCTCTTGTGCCCCCATTTCATTGTTGACCCCACATAGGTCCTTGTTTCAAGCTCACTTCTGGTCTGTAGTTTTCAGCCCCACAGTGTTGGATGATAATGTGTTGTTTGTAACAGCTGGATGTTGACCTCTCACCCCTTACTTGACCCTCCCCTCAGCGCTTAGGTGTGCAGGGCACAGCAAAGAGGCCAGCTACCTGCTGCCCGGGGCCCCAGAAAAGGGAAGACACAGTTCTGCACTGAGATGCTTCTCTTTCTTCTGTGTAGTTCCTGCCCTGGCTCCACCCTGGCCCCCCACAATCCGTCATACCCTGAATCCCAGCCACCTGCCCTCACCCTCCTGCTGGCAGGCACATCTTTTTGCCTCCTTCCTCACTCGACCCCCTAGCCTGTGAATTCCACCTTGAAAATGTCTCTCAGCTCTGACCATTCCTCTCCACCACCCCCCACCCTCCCCCTAGTTATCCCCTCTCCAACCTCCCTCACTGGAGCCAGTTATCTGCCCCCAGAAAGCATCTGATGACCATCTCCTTCAAAGCGGGTCTCAGGGAGGCAGGCCAGCCCCTCCACACTGTGGCCACCAGCTCCCTTCCCAGTCTTATGGGATCTGGTGGGCCACCACTGGTGGTCACAGATATCTGGATGCCCCCCAACGCTCCCCTCTTCCTTCCCTGTCCCAGCCGTTCTGCCAGTCCCAAATGCCGCCTCTACTGCGGGCTCTCCTTGGTTCTGCTGTGAGAAACTGGTTCCTCCTCTGTGTTCACGGCGTGTTCTGGGCACCACTCTTACATCACTTACCTTATTCTGTGGTTTCATATACTGGCCTGCCTGTCTCCCTCCCGAAGCCATCAGCTTCCTAAAGGGAGTCATCAGTCCTTGTTCTTCTCCAAATATCTGTGGAGCGGAGCTGTATCCATCCGGTCGGGTCGGATTCCCCCCTCTGTGCTGGGAAGGTGAATGACTTCAGGCTTTTTAGTGACCTCACAGAGGATGTTCAATGTGACTTGAGAATTTGAGAAACAACCTATGTTCTCAATTGTTAAAGGAGAGGGAGAGAATAGAGTGTTGTTTATTAACCACATTTTGCTTTTCACTAACATTCTCTCCCACTTGCTTCACCATTTCTGAAGAGAGTCCCAGTTATCCTTCCCCCTCCTGTCCCAGTGGCCCTGCCTCAGGCACATCCCCTGGCGCCCAGGGCTTAGGTAGGCCAGCGTTGACAGCATCCGCACTCAGCTCAGCTGTCCCGTCCTGATTTCTGTGCGCTCCACCCTGCTGCCCACCTGCTGCCAGCATGCCTGCCCCAGTGGAATTGTGGGTCCAGGCTGTGGTATTGCTTTCCCTTTGAGGAGAAGGTCCGCTCCATTTAGTCGTAGTGGAACAGGAGTTCCAAAGTCAGAGGCAGCCTGCTCATTACCAGAGAAGTACTTTAAGGCAGGCAGGTGTGTTGTTTTTGTTTGTTTTTAAGTGAGACAAATGTGCTTTTCAAACGAGCGTGTGTGTGTGCTCACACCCCTGAGTCTGCTTGAACATCTAACACCTACCAGCTCCCTGACAAGAACATTTGTGGCAGATAAAAGGCATTAAGGAGTCCTGAGAGTGAAGCGGGATGAGTCACGGAGACAGCGAGCCTGCCAGAGCCTTTGAGAGCAGCGGGTTGCAAAGCTCCTCTCCCAGTTCCTCGTTTGCTCACACCTCCTTCGAAGCAAGGGGCTCACGGGTGGGTGTGATCTCCTCCTTCCCTCAGGCCCCACCACCTCCCATACACCTCCCACCACACACAGGGTGCCCTGGCCCACTGCATGCCCTGCTGGGCTCATCTGAGTCCTGAAGGTTTCATTTGCCAGCTGGGGCTGTGGGAACCAGCCGTGGGCTGCTTTTGCCCCAGACGCTGAGACTGGGACGTGCGTGAGTGGCTGTTTGTCACTCTGCAGCATTCATCACAGCACAGGGAAGCAGCAGGAGGGTGTGGCCCTGCCAAGTCTGGAGAGATGAGGAAAGTGCCTGCAAAATGACTGAGAAGATTTGCAACTAAGGATCACGGGAAAAAGTGGGCTCTGAGTGCCAGCCCGACAGTCAGTGCCTAGTCCCCTTATTACACACACGCAGCCCCTCCAGTGCAGCTACACCCTCCTTGCTTTCAGACTGTGTGTCTCCTTGCACCCAGGAGGAGGTGGGAGGAGATTCATGCATGGTCCTTTGTGGAGCTGGGGACTAGGGCATCACCGTGGCAAAAGCTGGGGATGTTTGCAGAGCCTGCTGCTTTTTGAGGTCTTTCAGTAATGCTCAGAGCTGATTTAGGAAACGTGGGATCCACCAGGGAGATTGGCATGAGAAGGGGAGACCATCATTTGTGGAAGGGGAGATTCCCTAGACATTTGGGGAGCAATGAAAATGAGTGACTTGATGGGGAACTGGGGGTTGGAGCAGTTGGGGAGAGTTCTCTGAACCCCCAAACATGCCTGGGAGAGCTGCTGCCCAAGCCCGTTGTCTGTGTGTATCCCCATCTCTTTAGAACCCATCACCAGTTCTTCAGGGGACTTAACCGAAAGGGGGTTCTGAGCCACAGGCTTGCCTTTCCCCAGAGTCTAATGAGAACCTGTGGTCAGAGCCACATGGACACACCTGTGGCCGCCCAGAGGCCTGAGGAGAGATGGCGCTGGCGTGGGCAGGACAGAAACTTCACAGACCTTCAGTTCAACGTGCCTCACTCCTGTCACTGAAGCCACAGCTGTTGAGTTAAGGTGATAGGACTGGCTGATGCCCTGATGTGAAACTGCTCTTGGGGTGCCTCCTGCCTGTGTTCAGGACACACCTGGGTGTGCCAGGTGCAGCCATGCTCTGCATGCTCTTTTGTATTCTGAGGTCAAGCTCTTCTGGAGAACCACTGATGCCTTTGGCCAGGTTTTAGGAAATTCCGTCACAGGGAGACCGTTGACCTCCCATGGTAATGGGAACTTCAGGGCTCTAGGCCAGCCCAGCATGCATCAGACTGTGGTTTGGAAATTCAGTCAAATATGGTAAGCAGGTCCCTCCACCCCTCAGAGTCACAATGTGACTATTGTAAAGAAACGTGCAAATAAAAATGTGTTTTCATTTTTATTTATGCAGAAGCAGGAGACGGCAAATTTTAAACCCCAATTTTAATTAAACCTGGAAAAAAAACTCTTGAGATTTGAGCAACTAGTTGGAAGCTTGCCTCTGTCCTTTTGTTTCTGTATAGGTCTGTTTCTTCATAATTACTAGACTCACTAACAGAATGCAGTGTATTTAGTCAGTGTGTGGGGTTCCCATCATTTGTTAGACCATAATGGCCCTGCTGGAAATTCAGAAATGGAACTTGTTTTATTAGAAAACTTGAAAGAAGGTATCAAAAAGGGAGGAAAAGAAAGCAAAGAAACCAGCCACAGATCTGCCTCATCAAACAGCCAATCAGTGTGCCCAGCAGCATAAAAACAGCACATTCCTGTAGCCAGCTGGCAACAGAGGAGGAAGCAAACTCTCCTCCACCTTGTTCATTTGACAGCAGCCTTGGGAGCGGCATTCATCATTTTGGTCTTAAACAAGGGATGTCGTTTGTAGAAAAGGTTTGCTTTTTTAACCACTTTTTCAGGTATGGTGTGTTCCCCACCATACTGCAATTTACCCAGGAAGTTAATTGCCTTATTCTTTTACATTGACCTTGAGAGTATTTCATATCTGAGAAAAGTGACATTTTGGTTTTCTAATTTAGAAGCACAAAGGAAGTTGAGAAGAGATAGTGTATGAACCTGATTCACACTTTGGGGAAAGGTGCTCAGGTTAAATTATAGACTCCTGGAACTGGGAGCAAAGATAACACTATTAGACGCGTACGTTAAATATGATTAATGGGACAACAGGGATAACATCGATGGTCCTTTGTGAATACAACTGTGGCTTGCATTTCATCCCTGAAAACTTGTGCAGGTTGAAGGATGTGAGTACACACCAGTGAAGGTCTGTGCTCACTTAAAATTCAAACTTCCCTGGGAGTAACAAGCAGGACTAAAATCCCTTTGCCTACAGTTTCTTAGGATGCTGTTTTAGAAAAGGAGAATGCTTTCCCCAAGAAACACGCTAGTAAAAATGCCAGCCCTTGGGGGCTGCCCGGTGGTGTAGCAATTAAGTTCGCGCTCTCCACTTCAGCCATGCAGGGTTTGCAGGTTCGGATCCCAGGCACAGACCTACACACTGCTTATCAAGCTATGCTGTGGCAGATATCCTACATATAAAGTAGAGGAAGATGGACATGGATGTTAGCCCAGGACCAATGTTTCTCAGCAAAAAGAGGAGGATTGGCAACAGATGTTAGCTCAGGGCTAATCTTCCTCACACACAAAAAAATGCCAGCCCTTTGGCGGAGGGTCACTGGGAGATAAATTAATGGAAAGAAAAAAGAAGAATACCAAAAATTGGCAGCCTTGGGGGATGGGGAGCTTAAACTTGCCTGAATCAGTTATCATGCTGTGACATTTTTAAAGGGTGGCCAGATTGGTTTTGCATATGAACTGAAGGGGCTGGTTCCTGTCGAATCCCACTCACCCCAGTGCTGGGTCAAGGGCCACTAACTCGGTGCCAGCATAGGCTTGTGGGACACATTTTGATGACGCTTTGGGTAGCCTCATCTCTCAGTGGGAAGAATCCGAGTTCTTATTCAGCTGGCAGAGAAACCCGCATTTAGAAGACAGTCATTTTGGAATGATAATGATGGAGGGGCAAGGGCAAAATGTAGCTGTCACCTTCTCCTCCTCTGGGGAATATGTGATGTCTTAGTCTCCTCAAAGAAGAATAAAATAAAAGGCAGGGGCGGGACTTTTCCTGGGTGTTAATGTGGTGGTAGATGCCACCCCTTACACCCTATAAATTATTTAGGGGCTTATGCAGCAATCTGCAAGGCAAAGCACACTTGAAAATAATTTATTTTTTCCACATCAAGATCAGAGTAACTTTTTTGTGATTTTCTACACTTGAAATACAAATTAGAATAGTTAGTAAATTAACCCCATTGGGGAATTTTACTTCTTCTGTTAAAAAAAATACTCTCTTTACCCTTTTCTCTGGAAAGCACCATAAGTGACTATTTCAGATTTCAGATTCTCTCCTAGATTTTAAAACAGGAATATAATTAATATTCATCTGACTTTCAAAAATTAAATTTACTGGTTTAATCTTCATTCTTCTTGTATTACTACTATTATCATTGCCAGCACTCAATGCTCACTTATTAGAGTGCGAAAAACAAAATTGATGAAAATTAGTTTCTCTTTCCATATCCAGACCTACCCTCTTTATTCACCAGTTCCCTCAGCTAAAGCACCTTCAGTAGATCTTGTTTGTTTCAGTCCTTTCAAACTGCTGGTTCTTGCCCAATACCTCCCAAGCTGGCTGTCAGGTGCTTGTTTGCCAAAATAAGATGACAGCATCCCCGAAAATTGATAGTGTGTTCAGAACCGTCGAGGGGCTCAGCTGGATCTGGGGCCAGGCCGTCCCAGTCGGGATCAGGACTGCTGGCCAGACAGGCAGCCCTGCACTGGACACAGGGGCCTGTCTGCTTGGACGAGATGAGAACGGAGGTCTGAGACAGGGCACGTGTGCATGGGAGGCAGTAAGGGAATTAGAAGGAGCAGAGGTAGGGACACAAGGGAGTGTGTGAGCAGTGGGAACAGGGTCCCTGACACAGAGGACATGAGTGGAAATGCAGAAAACAAGGAGCAACCAGCCAGAAAAATGACTGATAGGATGCTAAAAAATAGGAATGCTTTTAAAAGCCAATTTCCCAAACGTGAACGTGAGGGAAATTGAGAAATGGGATATCAGACACAATCTACTTGCAGAGGCCTGGAAGAGTTGGCAGACACCTGTGGGGCAGTCACCACTGTCTGAGAGAGGGCGTCAGTTCTCTCAGGGAGGCATGGGAAGCTAAGAGGGAAGAGATGAGAAGAATAGTCTTGGGGGTGACAGCCCGGAGAGGGCCGGCCATTCCTTTACTGGATCTGCTTCTTTAGCTGACCCATAAGAGCACTTGCAGCCCAACTTCCTAGCTGGCCACCCTACATGCAGTATTGAACCCCCTTTGTGATGAAGCCATTCCTGCCCCTAGCCCTCCGGGTGCTCCCTTTCCTCTGGGAAGGAGGTGGCTGCATCAAGTGTAAGAGCTGGGGTCCCTCAGGGCTGCAGGAGGGCTAAGGCCTTGGAGGTCAGGAAATGCTGTTCAGGCTGAGACTCAGAAAGGGGGAGAGGGAGCTGCAGCCTGAGACTGGATGGGGCCGTAAATGCTTATCTAGAACTGAAAAGAGGGGATCTGAAGGAGGCCGTGGAATCCCAGAATCTAGGGAATTCGAAGGAGGGTAGGAGCCTATCTTTCCTGAGTGGCATAGACTAAAACAAAATCCAACTGGGCAAAGTGTACCTTCCTGGACAAGAGGCAGCCAGACTGAGTTGAGAGAAATCATGAAACCAGTTTTGTTCTAGTGACTTTTGGGCTGCAACTGTCATTTAACCTCCACTGCCTCAGGCTGGAGGAGCTCAAAGAGCTCTGAGCACCCAAAGGCTCATGTGGGCACCAACTGTGGCCCCTCAGGCTAACCACTGGTCACTTCCTTTAACTCTAAAATAGAAATTATCAAACCTGGGTCATAGTAGGATAAAATGAAAGCACCATGAAAATTGGTAGGCCATCTGCCATTGTGTGGGAACTCTAGGAAATGGTGCACCCTTGGGACGTGGCTCAGAGAGGAGGCCCAGCAAACAGCCATTATTATCGCTCCTGATGCACCTCCTCGGTGACCAAGGGGGTGCCAAACACCTACACACCAGGCACCATCTCGTGCTTCTTATGAATTAACCCAGGCCAACTTCATGATGCAGGTCAGTCAATAAGCTCGCTGTAGTCAGAGACCTGAAGGGCACATTTTCATGGCTGTCACCAAAGAGGAAGGATGAAGGAGGGTGGAGGGATGCGTGGATGGAAGGATGGATAGAGGGAAAGATGGAAGCAAAGAAGGACGCGTGGATGGATGGATGGAAGGAAGGAAGCACGTATGATGGAAGAAAGGAAAATGTTGTATCCATAGTCCAACTGCTAGCTAAACTTTTGCCCCTCCTCCTGCAGCAGTGTAGAGAATCAGTAAGACTTTCTTTTTTTTTAATTCGACAAAAATTTGTTGAGCACCTACTACATCCCTGGTCCACACTCCTACCCTCAAAGAGCTCACTACAGAACAGGAGAGTGAGAAGAGTCTGTTAATTACTCAAACACCCGGCAGAAATGGTGAGGGCCCTACGCCAGGGGCAAAGTAGACTGAAAGTCTCCAGGAGGGTGTGATGACTGCCCACTGGGAGCTGCCCTGGAAGGATGGGGAGAAACTCATGCTGCAGATAGTCCTCCATTGAAACCCTATTCCTCCCTGGTGGGAAACTGCAGATGCTTCCTCTGGTTTGTGTCTAGTTTCCTTGGAAGTAGAGGGGGGACCTATAGAAAATGTAGGTTGGGACCTTATTATGAACAGCCCTAAATAGCATAAGAAATGTGGACATTTTTTCTGTTGAACATGGAGTAATTGTATCCATATTTTGGAATATTGTGCCGCGGTTAGCATATGTACCAACATGAATCAATTTCCGAGACCTATCATTTAATGAAAAATGCAAGTTGCAGAAAAATATGCCCAGTGTGATATCACCAGTGGAAAAATACTACACAAAACAACTGTGTGTTTGTGTTCTCTGTGGGTCTGAGAGGGCCCACACTGGACTGCTAACAGCGGTTACCTTTGGGGCAAAAAGAAAGAATTAGGGTTTGGGGGTGGGGAGTGTTGAAAGGGGACGTCAGCATTTTTGGTAATCTTTCAGCTTTACTTTAACAAGGAAAATGTTATCTTGCCATTAAAATGTAACTTTAAAATTCAAAAGATAATAGAGTCATTGGCTTACTTCCTAGCTCTAAAATTTTCAATTAGAGCTTGCGCGTTCTGAGAATTGGGAAGATATTCTCAGAAACCAAACAAAATCCAGGGATTTAAAAAAGCCCCCATCCCTTCCAAGCGTGCAGAGAGAAGGAACTCCTCAGGCCACTTTATCACAGGCCCGAGCAGCGTCATTTGTTTGGTTCATCAATGATCAATTTCAGGTGCTGAAGGATGCTCTTGACCCTTGTTGACCTTGCAGAATCATCCAGCTTTCCTGCCCGTGACTGGATTCCACCCCGTGGCGGTGGCTGGCTCCGGGCAGCAGTGGCAAGTATGTTTCTCTCTTTCCTGGCACCAGGATCATTTTCTTGGAGAGTCTCTGTGGACGCTGGCAAATAGTTTTGGCCTTCTTCCAAGAGATTGGGTTTATACCAGTCTAAATGAGGCAGGCATTTAATCAGTCACCCAGGGAACACGCTCGAGGCCCTCTGGTGTCTTCTTTATAATTAATTTTTAACATTTGTTTTCAGTAAAAAATTTGGGCCTTTATCCTCTTTGAAATAAAAACATAGCATGCATATTAGACTGTACTGGCACTAAACTTCACACACCATTCTTTTACTCCCTTCCAACTATTAACTCCTATTAAGCAAGACAGAGAGATAATAAGATCCCCCTGCACTCCCCCGACTCTCTGGCTTGCACAGTGTCTCTTCCTCTGTAATTGCCTTCGGTGGCCAACCTCTTTCCTATCATTAGTGTGCATCAGAGGCTACTTGTCAGAGACCCAGCCGCCTCCCAAGCTGCCCCCTCTGCCATGCGTCCCCTTCTGTGCCCCACTCTCTCTGCCCCAACTGTGGGGACGCCCTGGCCAACTGAAGCTCTTGTTAACAAGACACAGGGGGTATTTCTGGATTTTTAACCCTGGGCTTTACACTTGACCTGCTGGAAATTACTTCCTGTTTATTTGACTTGCTCTTGGCTCTCGGGAGCCCAGGCCTGGGCCAAGAAGACCGGAAACATCACAGTGGTTCTCGAACCTTGGTGTGTGCAAACAACACCCAGGATGTTGACTACAGGTACAGATTCCAAGGCCTCCCCGCAAACCTACTGAATCAGAATCTCCAGGCTAAAGGCAAAACTAACTGGTATTTTTTTTTAAGCCATGTAATTATTTGCAAGTTACTCAGTTAAGTGATCATTTTTCACTTTCTTTCAGAGAAGTTTCAGTACAAACATATCTTTAACTTTTAATACGCTGGGATTGCCCTCAGGGCTGCCATATACCCTTTGTGCAAATTAGAAACAGGGACCCTTCTTTCTGGGCAGCTACAGCTCACACAGGAGACAAGGCTTGGCCTGTAGATCCCAAGACGGATTTCAGCCCCATTTGCCTCCTTGTCAGTAGTCTTTGTGCAGTTAACAACCTACACAGTCACACATGACAACCCTGCTTACTATGTGCTCTGATAAAGAAAATAGCTACCCTTGAGTACCTACATGTGTAAGCATAGGGCCAGGCATTTTTTCTCACATAGTTATTATCTAGAACCCTGACAGCTACTCTTAAGGTTTTATGTTGAGGAAACTGAGGCTCAGAAAATTTGATTTCTCTGAGATAACACAGTTAGAAAGAAGCTGAGCCAGATTAAGACCCAAGCCAGGCTCCGATGTGGCAAGCAGTTGGATTGATAGAAAATTATTTAGTCAGTAGCTTGCTTCTTCAACAAGGCCATGGGTAATTCCTTGTCCCTCTTTCCTCTGAGAAACCTATTAACTCAGGAACCTGGGAAAGGTCCCCCAGGCCGGGAGTTAGCTGCCTCTCTTTGCTGTGGGAGTGAGTAGAAGCCTCGGGCCTCCAAATGATGAATGAGCGAAATGAGACCTGAGCAAAAGGTAGGTGACACAGTAAATCAAGTATCACTTTTTCCAGCCAACCACCATGATTAAAACTCCAGTTTCTCTTTTCATTATGTATAGGAATGTGAGCAAAGGTCTGAAATTCAGAAGGGATTGAGAAATTGGAGTCAGTGATACCCGTTACTAACATTGTCCCGTCCTCTCAATTAGCGGCTCAGGGATTGGTCTTACAGAGGAAAGAGTTGCCTGACTTGGCCTGATGAGTGTGCTGGTGCTCACTGCCTCGTCTCCTCGGTGAGCTGGGGTTGCGTCAGGAACCACCCCAGAACTCAGTGGCTTCAGCGACACTCATGTTATGCCACGTCTGCAGTCTGCTGGGGTTCAGCTGATCTGTGTTGGCTCAGGAGGGCCCCTCTGCTTCAGGTTGTGGCAGCTGGATGGCTATTCTCTTCTTGTCTCTCAGGTAGCCAGGCAAGCTCTGCTCGTGACAATGGCAGAGAAGCAAGAGGGCAAGTGAAAACATCAGGCCCCTTGTAGTCTAGGCTCCAGACTGCACACCATCACTCTGCCTCATTCTACCGGCCAAAGCAAGTTACACAGCCAGACCCCAAGTCAAGGGGCAGAGAAGTATGCTCCCCTCCCCTCTTTAGTGGGAAAAATTGCAAATTCGTGTGGCAAAGGGCAGGGATGGAGGGTCAGAATCAGTGCCCATAATGCCCCCACCACAGCCTCTCATCCCTGGAGGCTCATTTGGTGGAACTTTCTTCCACTGCCCTCCCCTCCTTGCAGGCAGTAGGAAAGCCTCGAGCCTCCCCCCAGTATGCTGTCCTCATAGCCATGCTCTCACACAGCACAGAATTCACCCAGCAAGCTGCTCACGTTTTCAGAGAAAATTTGTCCCACATCAGATGTTTTTCATTCAATTCTCAGAAGCTTTTCAAAGGAGTGTTTCTTCTAGAAATGCCTTCCTCCATGCTTTCAGATTACAGCCTCAGTTTTGCTTCCTTTTCTGATAAATTCTCAAATATTCAGTTCGCCTTCCTCACAGTGATGGTAGTTTATCTTCATCGGTGGCGCTTCCTCATCTTGGGAGACTTTGGTCCTTTTCAAACAGGGACAGAGGGTGGGTCCCCAGCCACCCTTGTCACCGTTGTTAACTCAGGGAAGGGGCCCTGGCTTCACCCTCCAGCGATGTGTCCTTATCCCCCTCACCACCAGGTGGCACACAAGCTACCTGGTCTCCGTCCTTGTCTCAGGTGGTTGCACCATCCCATGTGGAAAGGCAGTTTGAGGGGCCAGCTCACCTGTTGTCCCCCACACTGGTTGGGCGTTAGAATCAGCTGGGGACTCGAACTCACACTCCGATTCCTGGACACAGCTTGGATGCCTGGAGGTGGAGCTGGAGGGCGAGCTCACTTGGGAACCACTGATCTTGGTCATTTCACCTACCGTCCTACCTCCGCTTGGAATGACACTCAGACTATTCCAGAAGCTGATACTTGCTGATATTTGTGACCCAGATCAGGAAGACATGGTGGCATCAAAGAGTGTTAAGAGCATCATCAAATGTCTTCTGATTAAGGCAGTAGGCTTGCACTCCTGCAGAATCTAAAAACTTCTTCTCCTTGTGTGACTGTGGGTGATAAGTGACAGCTCTCTTTCTGTGGCCCTAAGAGTACTGTACTTGATAAAATCAGTCCTCTTTGGTTCCTTCAAGAGCCCCAGTAAAGAAATAGGTTCAGCCCAGAGAGGTCAGTTATTCTGAACTTTATATTTCCCGCTTTGGGCTTTCACTTAACTAGGGTTCAAAACCGAGCTACATTTCCAAGTAAAATGCTACCCAGGACTGAATATGAGGGGAGGGCGAGCCCATCACCCCTGTCATTTCTCTGGCTATTTAAAGGATTCTTTTGAAAGGGCGCTAGGCCAGGAATCACAGACTCAGACTTTAGACTCAACTTATTTCTTACTCTGACCTCCCTTCCCCAAATCATTCCCCCCACTCTGGACCTCAGTGTCTTCATCTGAAAATGAGATGGTTGAATTAGGTTATCTAGAATCTTGCCATGCAAAGTGTGGTCCATGGGGGCTTGTTAGAAACACAGAATTTGAGACTTCCCCCCTGACCTGCTGAATCAGAACCTGCAGGTAATTCACATGTACATTAAATTTTGAGAAGCACTGTTCTATAAAGTACCTTCTAGGGTGAAACTGAAGCAGGACCTTCATGCGGTGCCCCAAAAGGCTGGAGAAGCTGGTCACTCACTCCACTCTTCCTTTTCTGACAAGGGGAGCTCTTTCTAGCTGGAAGTTCCCTCTTGGCACTGAACAATGCCGGATTGGAGAATGGGATGGTGCAGGCAAGATGAAGCTGTCTTCCTTCCCTTCTTGTGGGGTTACTCTCAGATTTTTTGTTTCACTGTGTTGCTAAAATTTCTTAAGTGAACTCTAGAGCTCTCCCAGAGCTGTTTTGTTCATGGATAGCTGTCTAATTGTTGACTTTTGTCAGGGGACAGATAGCTGAGGTTTCCTATGTCGCCACTTTTCTATAGGTTTTATTGAAGTACTTTCTAGGAGCCTTGAATTCACTGCCTTGGAAACCATGGTTATTCTACTGTACCTTCCCTGTTGTTCTGCCCCCATTTCCTTTCGTGAAAGCCTGTCTTGAAGATGGTTCTGGTCCCTGGTCCCGCCATCGTCAACATTGCTGCTCATTCATAGTGCTGCATTCTAGGGGCTTCCATGCCAGAGGACCAGAGGCCAAGAAAACTGGAGGAACTTATAAGCTGTGAAAAGTCAAGAGAACTGTAGTTAAAATTCTAAGCAAACCTCACACAAGTCTGGGTCACTAGACATGTCAGGATCACAAAATAGATGGAATGTTACCAGAGCAGGGAGGGGCAGGAAGCAAGTTAGAGAACCAATGGCAAGGAGAATAGAAGCATACAGGAAACCTATTTTCCATTACTGCTTGTCAAAAATACAGGCTGATATATGCCCAGGAAAAGAGATTATAAATTTCCCTCCCTCCTTTCCTTTGCTGTTTTGAAGAGGAGTTTGCTGTGGACTTGGAGCTGTGTTGATTGGCAATTTATTTGGGAACTGTTTTCTGAAATGGGGGCTTCTCTTTGTGGTTCTCTGTAGTTCACTACAGTCATCATTGGTTCACTACATGTAGTTCACAACCATGTAGTTCACTACAGTTAACCATTGGTTTGGTGGAAATTTCCTTTTCCTCCAAGCACCAAGCTCCCCATCCCATTGCACCCCACTGTACCTCCTGCAAAGGATCTGACCATTTAAATAACAGGCCCCTAAAGCTAATGGAAGGTATACTTTTCCTGTGCTGTCTTGGAGACTGACAAATTGTTCCTGCCTCTCCATGGTAGCATGTCAGCTATTATGTATTCTCATATACTATTCTGCCAGGGAGCAGGGCAGTTGGTGCATAAAAACCAAAGGGTCATATTTTATTCATGTCTCAAGGCCTAGTTCGGGAGCCAAGAACCTTGAAGAACTCTGAGACTTTGAACTAGGGGCACTTCCCAATCTTCTCTAGACAAAGTGACAGTCATGGTAGAAAACAAGCAATGTCTACTGTGTCCATGAGCCATTTTAATAAGCAGGTGAGTGAACAGGTACTGGGTGGGCTAAGCTCTTTGTAGTGAGGATTACATAAGATAGCATGCGCAGTCATGTTTTACAGGTAAGGAGACACGTGAAGTAATTGCTCAAGGTCCCAGGCCCAGCAAGAGGGGCAAGGGTCCAAATCTAGGCCTCCTAGCTCCATAGCTCACACCCTGAGCTCCTGTTGCCACATTTCTGACTAGGAAATACCCCTTCCTCATCAACCCATTACCTTGCACACTTTTTTTAAACTATAAATTATTCCAAGTTAATGTTCAAGACCCACCTATCAGTCTCCTCTGACTCCCAGTTGCCCCACCCCACTCCTGGCCAGGTTAGAGGCTCCTTTCTCTATGCAACCAGCGCTCTTAGCATAGTGTCTTAAAGTGAATTCTTTGGTGGTCTGTCTTTCTCATTAGACCCTGAGAACCTCAAGTCAGAGATCATTGCATCCTTCTGAGTACCCAACACAGTGCCTGGCACGAATGTCCATGTCTTTTCTGACATAAGATGGGGGATATGTAGATTCTTTGTGTTAATCCAATGGAAGGCGTGTGTGTGTGCATGCGTACGTGCACGAATACTTCTCTACACATGTGCCATATTCTATTGCCATCATCGCACTTTAAAACATTTATGACTCGGCAAAGGAGGTGGGGCACGGGCTATTTCAGTGACTCAGGAAAGCAAGATGGCAGGGCCTTGTCTGGGGCTGCCCTCAGAGGCAGGGAAAACCTCCATCAAAACTCAGAGCCCTCGACACGCTGATGAACGTTTCACAAGATGTCCATGGTTTGTTTTTCTCCATCAAAACCCTGACTTTAGCCATTCATGCAAAAATGCTCTGAACAGGGGTCAGCGGAGCTTGGCATATACAGAAAGGTGAGCAGACATTCGTTTTTCCATGTGGATTCCCTGTGACAGTGAGACAGCTTTGTTCTGAGGCTCAGAAAGGGAGATGACAGATGCAGAGCACAGTGACTGTGGGGAGTTTGTGTGGTGTGGTGGTTGGGAGCGTGGGTGCTGGGGCCTGCGATCTGGATGGGTCCTGGCTTACCACTTGATAGCCAGCTGACCTTGAGGCAGTGTCCTTGCTCTGTGATATGAGGATAATAATACCTTCCTCAAACAGCTGCCGAGCGGATTAAACAAGGTAATAGATATGAAGCAGTTGCAATAGCAGCAGACATTGTCCATGTTTGTTGTTGGGTCACGGCCAGTCTACCTGTTAAAAAACTGGAGGCTCTGGGGGGCAGGCCCCTCCCTTGTCTCCAGCTTCTTTGTGCGCTCATGGACCCCAGCGCAATGTGTCCGAGAGAAGGTACTCCATAAATATTTGTTGAGTGAATGGGTATTATTCATGGCCTTGGGGGGCAGGTTGGAATAAGTTGTGAGTGGCTTCGTGGAGTTGAGGCAAGCTCCATTTTATAAGCAATGGTGGTTTCTTAAACAAAACAGCTGCCAGCCCTACAACCATGGCAGGCCCATCCCAGCTGAGGATTTTCAGGTAACACCAAATCGGTACAAAAATTAACACGATCCACGACCTCATTAACAACATGAAGTCAACTTACAGTGACATGGTGACCGCAGATGCGTGTGAAGGACATCTGCAAAAGTCCCACAGCTCTTGCTTTCTGATATGACCTGAGCTGTGTGAATGTCATTGGATCTTCTGCGATTTGCAGGAAAGGGTTAGCATGGCAGAATGAGACGTGTCACAGAAAAGAGAAAGGAAGGCAACCGGGAGGCTTCGAGGACTCACAGTAAAACTTGGTCCTCTGCACCTGTGGTGGGGAGGCTGGTGCAGGCTGGGCCTGGCCAACCTGGTGTTTGGTCTGGACAGGTACCTCCACCCGGTTTGCTTCTCCCCCTGGTGCCTAAACACAGTGAGACACGATGCACGCTTGCATTTGCAGAGAGGGGCTGACAGAGCCCTCAAAGGAAGAGGGTGCGTGTCTGCAGGAGCAAGATTCCCTTAGGGCCCAACTGCCCCTCAAGGCAGTGGCCTTGGAATAATTGTAGTGTGACCCTGCGTGGGGAGACACTACTTGGTACACTGGGTAGGGGAGGCCAGCCACTATCGAGAAGGTTGACTTGGCTTGTCTCAACAGGAGCCTACAGCTGCCATCATGAGTTGGAGCAGTCAGAAAGGGTCCTCCTCACTCATTTTCCAAGAGGCTTTCCAGGTGATTTAGGTCAGGATCCCCTACTGAGATGGCTGCCCTGCAGCCCGCTGGATGGCAGGGCGGGGATCGTTTGCTGCTGTGGATGAATAATGGGGTTCTCAATCTGCAGAGTACACATCATGTCTCCATCTCCTCTGTCGTCACCTCCATGCATGAGTGAGCTTGGTGCAGGCCTTAGTTTGGATTCTCTCAGAAGCACACACTGAGAGGATTCAAATGCAAATCATTGATCTGGGAGATGAGCTCCTGGACAGTGGTTAGGGGAGAGGTGAAGGGAGAGAGGGGGAGGGAAGGGAGCCAGGACAGTGGACTTCAAGCAGAGAGAATCCAGGCTTGGGGGCCAGAAGCCTTGGGTGGCATCAGAAGTGCCAAGGAGATATGGGCAGGGCATCAGCAGCACCTGCTGCAGTTGGCTGGGGGGGTTATCTTTTATCTTTTGAGACAGATTAAAATTAAACATGTTGTACAAAAGGGAAAACCAAAAAGTGGAAGCAACTCAAGTGTCCATGGACAGGTGAATGGAGAAGCAAAATGGTACATCCATATAATGGAATATTATTCAGCCTTGAAAAAGAAGGAAATTCTGACACATTGTACAACATGGATGAACCTTGAGGTCTCATGCTAAGTGAAATAAGCCTGTCACAAAAGGACAAATACTATATGATTCCTCTTCTATAAGGTTACTAGAGTAGTCAAATTCATAGAAACAGAAAGTAGAATGGGGCTGCCAGGGGCTGGGTGGAGAGGGAGAGTTAGTGTTTAACGGGTACAGAGTTTCAGTTTGGGAAGATGAAAAATTCCTGGAGATGGATGGTGGTTGATGGTTGCACAACAATGTGAATGTACTTACTGCCACAGAACTATGCACTTAAAAATGGTTAAAATAGTAAAATTCATGTTATGTATATTTTTGTACAGTAAAAAACAAAGGAGGAAAACCAAGGCCTAACACGTGAGTTAACTTCTTCAAGACCACTCAGCAGTTAGCTGTCCCCAGTGAGGCCAGTAAAGAGCCTGAGGAGATGTGTCAGCTGCCACTGCAGGTGCCAGTAACCCTCACTCACCCTGTCCCCTCCTCACCAGCCAAGGATTCCACAGCAGGGACAGAGCAGGTTTTTCTGGGTACTAGAGCTCAGATTAATTTGAGACAAGGATGAAGCTTTTTGGCATGTCAGGGAGTAAACCCCTTAGAATGGCTCACCTCACTCTGAATTCCACTGTGTTATAGTTTTATCTTGAGGAAAGTGAAACTGACACTTTGAGGACCTACTATGTGCAGGAAATACCAGATGCAGAGGCAGTCACACCAAAATCTCTGCCTCTTAGTTTATGTCTTGTGGGCACGAGGGCCTGTAGACAGGTATTGAGTGACATTTAGGCAAAAACCTGAAGGATGGGTTAATGAGGCTGCTAAGTGGAGGGGGATTGACCAGGAATTGGGGGGAGGGGTGAACCATCCAAACAGGGGACAGCAGGGGGGATGGCCTTAAGGAACTGAAAGATCAGGGTGATAGAGAATGACATGATCTACTTTACTTTTTTAAAGTCTTTTTGCTACAGTGGTGAGAGTGGATTAGACCGCGCAAGGGTAAGGACAGGCAGCCAGTTGGAAAGTGAATGTAACTTTCCAGGCACCATGTGATGGGGGACTTGCCCCTGAGCAGGGTGGTGGTACTGCTCTCACGTGAGGGTGTCACATGAGGGTCAGAATATAGAAACATTTCAGCATCATTGGAGAAAAACATCTGTAAGTTGTTACTGATACTTAAATAGAATTTACAATATATTTAATCATTGTAACAAGGCCAGAATTATATAGAAAACAGAAACCAGAAATTGGGAACCTCGTTTTAGGCAGTTGGGAGGACAACAGAGGTTGGAATGACTGTCACTGTACCTTCTCTGGTTCACAGGGCACTCAGAGACCCCAACAAGGCCTTTGCCATCTTTTATTCATAAATGCCTCTGTCGTAAAATGGAGGCTCGTACTCTGTCTTTCCAGCACCTTCCATTTGTATTGCACTCTGCTAGAGGCTGAGAAAGATGTAGAGATACACAAAATAAGTAGTCACGTCTCCAGAGCACTTTGGGTCTGGTTGGGGCGATTAGGCAGGGGCAGCTGAAGAGTTAAACATGTGTCTTTCGTAGCTGATCAAGGCAGCCAGAAGTAGGACATGATTAATTGTTTAATGATAAATGGGACAGAAAATAAGGGACTGTAGGAAATGAGAGAAAGGGAGAGCCCCCTAGGGTTTCCTGAGCCAGATCTGAACTCTAGAAGGATGCCGGGATTGGGATGGATCCTCACCGTGGGCGACAGCGCGAACAAGAGCAGAGGGCAGAAAGGGTGTGGTGGGCTGGGCAGCAGCGCACATGCACTGGAGGATTTGTTTCCACAGGTGAGAGGAGGCTGCAGGCTGTCCCAGGGCTGGAAAGGTGGTGGGACACCATGCTGTGTGCCAGAGCAAGGGGCTTGTGCAAACTGGGAAGCCAAGAGCAGTTTGGAGCTGGTGGGTGATATATTCAAAACAGTATTTTTAAAATGACTTAATTGTCCTAGTGGGTGGAATGACTTAGAGTGAGAAAGGCTGGAATAGAGAAACCGTCGAGGAGCTGATGAGAGGATGTTTGGGGAGAAGCAAGAACTTGAGACAGGCATGGTCAGAGGGTATGCATGGGGAAGGTGTGCATGGCACTCTGAAGCACCATGTCAGGAAAGGGGGTGGGGGATGGAAAGAGCCTGAACTTTTCATCTGAGGACCCACATCCTAAAGCAGCCGGGTAACCTGGGCAGATTGCTCACCAAGCTTCAGGCTGTTGGGTTGGACCAGGAGGTCTTAGGCTTCCCCCAGCTTGACGATTCTGAGACTCTCTGACAAAGGGGGATGGAGTGAGGTCATGGCAGGGTGGAAGCCTGGGTGGGGCAAGTGGTCATGCCCCTAGAGGGGTGGGGGGAGCAAATTTGGGGAGCAAAATGAGTTATTTCAGACATTCTGAACATGATGTGTTGGGGGGCAGTAACTCGAAGAGAACTATCAGATGCAGCAGAAAGGGGATGAAGGTGAAAGAAACCCCCATTGGATTTATTTCTTAGAAGGCCATGGGGACCTTCAAGAATGCGAGGTGTACAGGGTAGCAGAGCTGTGTGTCAGTGGTCAGGGGCTCAGGAGAGGAAACAGATGGCACCCTCAAGCTAGGTAATTTCAGGAGAGTTTAATCAAGGGATGGTGTACAGAGGCGTGGGTAGGGGGGCCATGGAGATGGCACAGACCCAGACTTGTAGCAATGGCAGCCAGCCTACAGGAACCAGAGCAGGAAGCTGTAACCAGACCCGGGACAGAGAAGCGGTGTGGAGAGGGACCCAGCAGAGGGTGAGCCCAAGGCATCAATATCCTGACCTCACTTGTCTCCCTGCCAGGAGGGAAGGGAACCATTGATGAAGTCCCCACCATGTCACCCTCCCAGATCCCAGAACTGGCTGACAAAGGGAGAAGGGAACCAGAGAGGCAAGCAAAAGACATCGCATACCCACAGCCAAGCTGCAGGGCAAGGGAGACAGGAGATGAGGCAGATGCAGCGGTAGGTTAACAGAAAAGGTGAAAACGGAAAGGGGTGGGCCCTGGGCAGCCTGAGCCACTGTGCATGCCCATGATCAGGGAAGTAGGTGGAAGATGACTGGAGAGCAACCAAAATGGGAAGGGGGAGGGTTGGAGTCCAATAACCAGCACAGGGACATGTCACAGGTCAGGAAAATTAAAGAAGAAAGAAGAAATATATTAGTAACCCATGAAGACTGAGTTATAATGATGAAGAAAAAGTGAGCTCTCAGCAATTATGAGGCTTTCTGTCCTATGATTTGCTTTTATGAATTTAGCAGAAACCGGAATTTCCAAACTCTTCCTGCCCTTAATTTCTTTTCCCTGAAAGTCTGACCCAGATGATACTTGAGAATAATATTCTTGAACAAGTAGCCTGGTAGGAAGCCAGCTGTTTCCCACTCCTCTTCTAATCATCAGAATCTGCATGTCAGCAAGTTTTGCCCTAGAGCAGGGATCCTCAAGCTTTCTTGTGCACACCCGGAAATCTTGTTAAATGCAGGTTCCAAGCCAGCAGGTCAGGGGTGGGCCCAAGGATCTGCATTTTACTAGCTCCCCAGTGAGGTGCTGTTGGTCTCTGGAGCCACATGAGTAGTGAGGTCCTGAGAGGCCTTTTTTTTTCTGATAATTAGAGGGGAAAAAGCAGCAGCAGCTAGGTGATGACAGGTCTGAGAACCGATGGCAAACATCGATACCAAAAAAAAAGTACATTTCAAAGCAACGAGCTTACTCATACCCCAGCACGTTGCCCTCTGCCGCCCTTCTGGATACATAAAGCCCTGCTTCTCCAGATGTGCTCCACTGGTACACACTGTGTGCTGCTTAAAAGCAGATACTTCTGAAGGCAAAACCGCTTATGCACATTGTAAATTACCTGTTAATAGCAGTGGTACCTTAAATAGATTAGCCATGAGGTTTGCTGATTTCCTTCTTGAAATGGTTCTCTAGTTCATATGCTAGATATTTTCTCACCACCTCCCCTCTCTCCTTGCCCTCCTGCACACATTAAAAGTGGTTTTCTTCAACTTCTCGGGGTGATTTGAGTCCATGGGTGGAGGCAGATAGTTCATGAGCTCCTTGAAATGCCTCCTTAACACAGCTATCTGCAAGGCTGGCCTCCCTGCCCCTCTGACTGCACCAATAAATTTCAGGAAAGGCAGGTCCCCAGTGTCCTTTTCACTCATTAACTGAGGAGGACTGTTATAGTTCTACTGGATTTGAAAAGCACAGGGTGTTGGAAGATGGTGATTTTGTTACTGAACCAAGTGGGCTTACCTCCTGGTGAGTTAAATAAGACTCTACACCAGTGGAAGTTGTCTCCCAAAGTAAAGTGTATTTGCAGCAAATAAGAAGCCATGAGGAATCATTTCCAAAGTCATGGCGTCCCCTAACAAAGCGAAGGAGGGACTTTTATTTCAGATGGGAATGAATATTCAAAAAGGAGAGGGAGGTATTTGCCTGCACAGGCTCAATTGGAGAATGTGCTTCCACATAATGAGGCCTAAGCTCCTCCTGGAGAGATCTTTGCTTAAAAATAAGGCAAAGATCATGGGTGCAGCTCTTGTGGCAAGGCTTGGCCAGTTTGAGGATGTTTGGTGGTTACCTCTCCCTTGAGTTTCTCACTTGGTCGGTTTCAGGATGGTGGTGGTTACATCTCCTTAACATACAAAAGGAAAAGAAATAACTTGGAAAAACAGTTAATTGCTTCTGAACCCACCTTCGAGTTTCTCAAGGTACCTAGTCGGTGACAATTTCTCAGACCTTCAGTTAGGGCCTCCTTGCTAAACGTTAGCCAATACAAGGACAACCAGCATCCTTCTGGCTTCTAAGCTCCGGCGGGTTCTAAGCTGGGACCTGCCTTTCACTTGTTACCTATTATTATTTAGTTCTAATCTTCGGGTGACAAGCTGAGAGCTAGGGGTATAGTTATTGTCAGGAGACGGTTTATTTTGAAAATTAAGGTCAATGAGGTGAAAAATCCATTCAACTTCTTTGCTCCAGCCCCACCCCTACTCCCACCCCATTCCACTGCCTCTTCTTGAACTTTCTTTTTAAAAAACAGATGGTAGCATTTGCCAGCATACGTGGTCTAGACATACCTGGTTCAGTCATCATTTTCTTCTTTTTCCTGATTTCTTCATACCCACTCAAACTCACCAAGCATCACAGGTTCACCCTTAATCTCTGGCTCACACTGGATTATGGAGACTGAATTCACTCCAAGTGGAATCAGCCCCTCACTGCAGCAGTAGTCTAATAATAGTGAGCGTTACTGAAGACTTACTGTATGCCACGCACTGTCCCATGATGTCACATGCAGTAGCTCATTGCTGGGCCAGATGCCTCTGTGAGGTGGGGTACAGTCACTCTCCCCACTTCACAGAGGAGACTGAGACATACATGAATCAATACCTTTGATCGGGGCACTCGGGAATAGTGGTATCAGGCCCACCAAGCTCTAACACTGCTGTCTAGTGTGAGAACTAGCTTGAGCGGCTTCCCCCCTCACCAGACATACTCAGGGGGAGTTCAGGGGGCCCAAATTTGAACAGCCCCTTAATTAGAGTATTGCAGACTAACAGTGTCAAGGTGCCAGCATAGAACTAGGTGTTGTGTACCCCACAAACATCCACAGCAGGGCTTCTGTCCAGGCAGACTCCTTCAGTGGCAAGTCCCATTCCTGCCCTGTGTGCCATGCACCTTTTCAGGGACCCCAAGGGATTCCTGGTTAGGCACCTTCCCCAGGGCCCTTAGCAGCAGGGCGCATCTCAGGTTCCAGGAAGGTCTGAATCTGGTGCGTTTGTTTAGGCCTGATTGAGTTGGGCATCTAATACACAAAACTGCCAGACCCTGACTCAAGGATCTCTGAAAGCCGAGTTATTTAGTTCAGGTGAGCAAACTTACAGTTCAGCTGAAGTATGTACACTTACTAAGTGCAAGTTGTGGACAGGGTGAAGTGGAGAGGCCAGACAGAGGGATAGATAAGACGACCCCTGTGTCCAGGGCCTCAAGGGCACTGGCAGGGATGACACCTGTCAATCCATACTGCACACCACTGTGGCTTTATAACATATACCATATGCCAGGGAAGGAGAGAGAGAGAGAGAGAGCTGGCTGGCAGGGAACTGGAGAGGCCTCGTGAAGGAGGTGGTATTGGAGACAAGACTGGAATGAGGCAGCAGGACTCAGATGGACAGACTTCAGGGGTGGGGTATTGCAGGTAGAAGCAGGGAGGCCCCCGTAGGACTGTGAAGAGTGTCAGTCAGGCGGGGGCATCTGAGGGCCTGGAGCTGTGTCGCCATATGGGCTTGGGGAGCAGCAGCCGTCTAAGTCCACTGATAAGAGCCGACATCTAGAGTCAAACCACCGAGCACATTGGAGGTGTCCTCATTTCATCTCTCCCCTTACCCTCAGAGGTAGGTTTTCTTGTATCCATTTCACAGATGGAGAAACTGAGGCCTAGGGAGGCTAAGGGAGTTACTCAAGGCAAAGTGAGGAGTGAAACCCCAGCAAGTGCTCTCGAGAGACCATGCTCCTTACCCGGGCTTTCTGCCTCCCCATGGTTGACCCCCATCATAGAGAACAAAACTAGTGACAAAACAGCCGAGGTTGGAAGCAGTGAGAGCTGCCCCTCACTGTGAGTGAATTGGGGCATCTTCGGGCCAGATTGGGCTCCGAGCCCACACCTGCATGGTGTTGGTGATCGAGGCGCTTTCAGGACCTACACGGGCCCCTGCCTGGGTGGCATAAGCCTCCAGGGTGGAACAGACACATGGTGGCTGGTGGCACACCCACAGCAGCCCGTTCTCTCCCAGCCAGCTGCGTGCACGCGTGTGCAGAGCCCCACCGCGCCACGGAGCTCCTGTCCCTTCAGAGCCCCGAGGCAGAGGGAGACAAGATGTTGCAAATTAAAACAATCGAAGTCACATCACTTGTGCCTCTCTGAGGCGAGCCGTAAATACATAAATACTCGAACCTGCTATTCTGACTCCAGCTAATATGTTTTAACCGCAGTCTATGGGCTCTGGAAAGCAGCTGTGAGGAGCAGGGCAATAAATTGGATTGTAAAAGCACAGGATAGAAAAATGATTGCAGCATTTTTACAATTACCTGGTTTTCCCCGGTCCACGGAGGAAAGAGTGCTTTCTCTTTGTACTTCTGCAGTAAAAACGTATCCAGGTTAAGTCCGTTTCATTATTATATCATCATAATCCAGCCTGTATTGATTGCTCACCACTCACCGAGACCCGGGGCACCAGCTCACTTAAACCTCACACCTGCCCCACCTGCAGGCTCGCCTGTCGCCTTCGCTTTTCAGAGGAGTCAGCTGAGGCCCTGAGGGGCCAAGCAACGTCCACAGCCAGGGGGCTGGTAACTGTGGGAGCCAGGACCCCAACTCAAGGCGTCAGACTCCGGAGTCCACTCCTCTCAAGAATGAAACTTTTGCCTTTTGTCACGTTACTGTGAGGGGAAGGAAATAGGTCAATTTTCATTTTTCAAATTCTTTTCACACCTGAGGGATTGGAACAGTCTCTGGGCCCCCTGAAATTTGGACACAGGCTCCCTCTGACGGGAATGGCCAGGTGCCCTCTTTGTGTTCAAACGTGTTGCTGTTTTCGTGGTCTCCCTGCACATTATTAAGAATCTCACCAAAGTGAACTTAGGTCCATTGTACCAAGTACAGGCTGCTTTCTATTTTTTGCTCTTCTACTTAAATTTTCAAAGAATCTAAAATAGCAGTTGCCATTTTTCACCATGTTCCCTTCTGAAATATTTAATTCTTTCCCCGGGCGGTTTAGCGTTGCGTTGCCCAAGGATTAACTTCCATTTTTGAAGCGAGTCTATTAGCCGAGAGGAGCAGAAAATGTATTTCACCGAGTGGCAGAGACGGGGGCAGGTCGTGCAAGTGAAGAGAAGCAGGGAGGCCCGCGGCTTTTCCTTTATGAAGCTGCTCGCCCAACAGCAAAGCCAGGACCAGCTCCCTTTATTAAACGCATACTGAGTTTTAAAAAGCAAAGTTTCCCTGCAAAGACCAATTTTAAGGGGATTAATGCTCAATGAATAATGCATCATGGAAGGGACTAAAACCATAATATTTAATTGGAAGAGAGAAAATCAACTGTGGCGACGTGCCTCCGTCACCTTCTAGATGCAAGGCAAGTTCTAGAGGGTTCTGTGGGTCTTAAAGGAGTCGGAAGTGAGCAGCTCTCAGGTCACTAGCCAGATTGGTGACAATCAGGAGCAGAGGCTGACAATGCGCCATTTCTCTAATTGTCTGTTTCTTAATGACAACCAGAGAAGAGGGGAGGGGGAAAAAGCACCAGGGAGATGAAAGCTTTGGTGATTTCTGCTTTTGTATTTGAAGGTCCTAATCAAAAGCTTAATTTCTCCCTCTTAGATAATTAAGTCAGACGATGCTGCTCTCAGGTGACTCCCGAGCTCCTGCTTCAGGCTGTCCCTGGCCTTCATCTCCTGCTCCCCCGGGCCAGGCCTAAAAAGTTTGAAGTTGACCCCCTCCAGAGGCAGCCTTCTCCAGTGCCTGCGGTGGAGAGCTGCAGTGGTTTTACTGCCTTCCTGCCTGTGTCTTTCCCGCTCCATTCAGCAAACTGTACCCCACGTTGTTTTTGAGGTGTGCAATTTTTCCTTCTTTGACCAAAAGTGTCAGAATTCACTCATAGTGGTAGCAGGAGAAAGGGATGGTTTCCTCTCCTAATCCTAATTCACTTGGTTCTTAAAAGAAAGGTATTTAAGCTGTGATGTTGGAAATGTTCTCACCAGGTCGTCATGGGAAAATGTGATTCTTGGCCGATTAACTGGAAGGCTGATTTTTCCCAAATCCAGATGGAGTAGTGGTGAATTGCTAACCCCTGTCAACAATCATTTTCTCTTTTTTTCTTGAAAAAGAAAATGAAAGGGGATCTCTGAAAATTAAAGAGACCATCAGGATCCCACTTTTAGCTCATTTCCCATCCTGCAGCTGGCCCCCTCGGGATACAGAGGACACCTCCTGTTTCCCACTTTGCTTTAGGGTCACCCAGGTATAACCCAGAGGTACAAGAGGCACGCTGAACCTCAGGGAACTGCAAGTGTGCAGGGCTCCCCAAAATGCTTTACAATGTGCTTCCCCCTACTGGGAAGGCTGGCCCTCCAGCTCCCATGTTCTCAAGTCTCCAGGCTCCCCAGGTTTCAGTCACCTCAGGGCCAGCCAGGCTCAGGGTGGAGGGGTGTGGAGAACACCCCCTGATCTGTAGTGTCTAGAGCTCAGGGGGCTCAAATTAGAATACCTCGGAGGGGGAGGAGCTTTTACAAACCCCCTTCCCAGACCGGCCCCACACCAATTAAATTGAGTCTCTAGGGGCGGGACCTAGGCACCCATGCTTTTTCAAACAGCCCAGGTAAGTCGACTGTGCAGCCAGGTTTGAGAACCACTGATCTCAGAGGACCTCCCAAGACAGCTTTGGGAAAGGTTTCATTCAGAATAATACCTGCCTGCATCCTAGTCCCCACTTACTTAGTAGAATCTCCAGGTCTTCCGTACTTTTCCCATGGATTTTTTTTTTTTTTTGACGCATTTCATTTTGCAGCTCCATTTCCCCTCCACAGCCGACACAACCTCTAATGGTCGTGTTTCTCGCCAAGATGGTTTAAAGCTTTAAGCCGTGTGACCTTACACTCTTTGTCAAACTTAGTACATCTGTTGGCTTTTAGCAATGATAACAAAAACTTCACAATTCCAGTTATTATTCCAGTAGTTATTTTGTTGTACTTCACCAGATCTTTTTCTAAAAGCAAGGATGTATTTTGGCTTTGTTTTTTAAAAGATTATAATTTTTTTAAATCAAGGATGCTTTGGGGGCCAGAAGATTCCTGTATTCCAGAATTCTCCCAGCAGTATTTCTTTAAAAAGTGAGTTAGGCCCTTCCGCAGCTAGAATGTTGGGTCTCTAAATTATTACAGTGGGCCTTTAATAAATATCTGCCAATTTTTAAATTTACATTTAAGCAGAACAGGTGTACAGTTGAGGTATTATGTGAAGCAGGAAGAACAAAGTGGAACAGCCGTCACTGGCAATTAGGCATACCTTTTTATAAGACTATAATAAATAATGTGTTTATTTCCCTCCAGACTGCCTTCTAGAACACATAAAAGCATGGTATAATGGGAGGCAGAAATGTCTGGTTCAGCTTCTGACTCATGCACTGTCTAAACGTGAAATGTTAGGTATAATATTTCATTTCTTGAGATTGTTTTTGTACTGCCTACCTCAGAGGGCTGTTACATGATTTCAAAGAAAGGTCGGTGAAGGCACCCTGAAAAGCCTAAAGCACTATATGATATAATGTAAAATTAAAATGTTATTAATTAAGGTTTCAGTGTCTGCTGTGGTCTTTTGTACATGGGTACAAGGCTGCCCTAAAATAGGCACATCCAGGCCATGATCTAACAGAACAGATGGTAAAAGGGACATTAATAATATAACAGATAACTTTTCTGTGCTTTTTCCTAATGGCAAGGGGCATTTACATCACCACCCACAGAGGGCAATTAATTGGTTGAAAGACCACTATCATTCAAGATGTTGCTTTAAAAATGTCTTGCGCTGTGCTTCATGACAGAAGGGAAGGGGAGGTAGGAAGAGAGAAGGATTTGCATACAGGTAGGTATTATTTACATAATTTAATTTTTACAGGTTATTTTAAGAATTTAAGACTTTTTTTTTTGATTCTTTGCCAAAGGTTTCAAATATGTCAAATACTTCTTCCAAGAAGAATTTAAGACCTTTTAAAGCTACCTGGACTTGTTTCATATGTAACATGCATTTTACACCCTGAGGCTGACCAGGGTCCCTTCAGAGATCACCCAGAAAGCAGGGGTCCTACAGCTGGAAAGTGCTGTGTACGCAGTGGGCTGGTTGCTGCGGTAACTCACTCACTGTTCTGTGTTTATGCCACAAGATTCCTCCACTTGCTGTCTTTCAGGACAGTAGAATGAAGACATGAGGGTATTCCCTTATATATGTATATATTTGCTCTTTTTGGGATAAGCAGTATTGTATTACAGTTTTTAAAAATCATTAAGATGAGGCAGATCCTCTTTTGGAATGATGGAGGTAGAAATGAGTGAAAAATGTAGCCATTTACTCTGTGTAGTTCTGCATTGTTTATGGATCTCCCTTTCCTCACCTCTTCCCAACTTCATCTCTCTCCATCTCTGTCCCCTCTCTGGAAATAACCGCCATTCACCATGTAGTATTTATGTTTCCAGACATTTGCCATTTGTAATCATGTGCCTTTAAGAACAAAAAACAAAAATGGGGCTCTGTTATATAAGTATTCATCCAGTTCCCAGATATTAATTGAGCACCTACTATAGGATGAGGCACTGTTTAGATGCTAAGGATACAAAACCATAGAATCAGTAAGATCCCTGATCTCAGATACCATGTATTCTAACCTTTTGTAACTTTTCAAAACCCTTTTTGTTTTAGAGTAATGACAGATTCACAGCCAGTTGCAAAGATAGTACAGAGAGGTCCTGTGCCTCCTGTATCCAGTTTCCCCACCATGGTTACATCTTACATAACTATAGGACGTTATCACAACCAGCCATACAGAATCACAGATGTAGATTTGTGTAACTGTCACCACAATCAAGATACAGAGCTGTTCATCACCACAAAGATCTCCTTCGTGCTACTCCTTTATGGTCACACACACCCCACTCCCCTCACCATCTCTAACCCTGGCAACCACTATCCTGTTTTCCACCACTAAAGTTTTGTCATTCTGAGAGTGGTATATAAATGGAATCATACAATGTGACCTTTTCTAATTGGCTTTTTTACTCAGCATAATGCCCCTGAGATCCATCCAAGTTGTTGTATCAATCGGTTTTTCCTTTTTATTGCTGAGTAGTATTCCATGGTATGGATGCACCACAGTTTGTCCAACCATTTACATACAGAGGGACACTTTGGTTGTTTCAAATTTGGGGCTGTTACAAGTAAAGCTGCTATAAACAACTGTGTACAGGTTTTCGTGTGAATGTAAATTTTAATTTTTCTGGGACAAATGCCCAGGAGTACAACTGCTGAGTCATATAGCGGGTGTATGTTTATTTTTTGAAGAAACTGCCAAACTGTTTTCCAGAGTGGCTACACCATTTTACATGCCCATAGGCGATGTACGAGAGATTTCTCTATGTCCCCTCCAGCACTTTTTGCTCGCACTACTTTTCATTTTATCTGATAGATGTGTCATGATATTTCATCAAGGTCTCAGTCTGCATTTCTCTAGTGGATAGATGTGTTAAACATTTTTTCCTGTGCTCATTTGTTATCCATATATCCTCTTCAGTGAAATATCTGTCTGTTCGTGTTTTTTGCCTATTTTCTAATTGGATTGTTATTTTAACATTGAGTTTAGAGAGTTCCTTGTATATTCTAGAATAATGCTGTGTGGGATATGTGGCTTCCGAATATTTTCTTCCATTCTGTATAGCAAAAGATTTTTATTTTGTTAAAGTCCAATTATCAACTTTTTGTCTTATATGGTGTCATGTTGTATCTAAGGATCCTTTGCCTAGCCCCAGAACCCAAAGATATTCTCCTATGTTTTTTTCTAAGTTTTATAGTTTTGCATTTTACATTTAAGTCTATCATCCATTTTGAGCTGATTTTGTATAAGATGTGAGATTTAAATTGAAGTTCACTTTTTTTGTCTATAGGTTTCCAGTTTTTCTAGCACCATTTATTGAAAAGGCTGTCCTTCCTCCACTGAATTACTTTTGCACGTTTGTCAAAAATCAGTTGGGCAATAACATAGAATCATTTCTGGGTTCTCTATTCTTTCCATTGATCTGTGTGTTTCTCCCTTCACCAATATCATACAGTCTTGGTTACTGTAGCTCTATAATAAGTCTTGAAATTGGGCAGATTGATTCCCCTTACTTTATTCTTTCTCAAAATTATTTTAGCTATTCTAGTACCTTTGCCTTTAAAAATTTTAGAATAATCTTGTCTATATCTAGGTAGATTTGTTAAGAATTGCATTAAACCTGTATGAACTTGGGTAGAAATGATGTCTTGACTATGTTGAGTTTTCAAATCCATGAACACAGTATGTCTCTCCATTTATTTAGATCTTTGATTTCTTTTGTTAGCGTTTTATAGTTTTCAGCATCCAAGTTCTGTACAAGTTTTGTTAGATTTACATGTATTTCTCTTTTTGTTTTTTGAGCAACTGTAAATTGTATTTTTAAGTTTGGCATTCATGGGTTCATTACTAGCATATAAAAATACAATAGATTTTTGCATATTTATTGTATTTATCTAGTATTCTGTGACCTTGCTGAACTTCCTTATGAGTTCTAGGACTTGTTTTTAGATTCATTGAGATTTTTCTGTGTAATCTCATGTTATCTAGAAATATAGACAGTTTTATTTCTTCCTTTTTGTTCTTATGCCTTTTATTTCTTTTTCTTGCCTTATTGCACTGGCTAGAACTTCTGGTACTATGATGAACAGGAGTAGTGAAAGCAGACATCCTTGCTTTGTCTCATTTTATGGGGAAATTATTCAGTCTTTCACCGTGAAGCATAATAGTAACTTTTGTTAATAGTTTGTCAATGTTTTTTATCAAGTTGAGGAAGTTTCCCCCATTCCTGTTTTTCTGAGTGTTTTTATCATGAATGGGTTTATCATGAATTTTATTGAATGCTTTTTATGCATTAATTGATATGATCATGTAATTTTCTCCTTTGGCCTGTTAATATGGTGGATTACAATGATTGATATTTGAATATCGAACCAGCTTGCATCCCTAGAATAAACCCCACTTGGTCATGGTGTATAATTCCTCTTATATATTGCTGAATTCTATTTGCTAATGTTTTGTTAAGGAGTTTTGCATCTATTTTTATGAAAGATACTGATCTGTAGTTTTCTTTTTTATACTGTCCCTGTCTGGTTTGGGTATTAGAATATTATTGGCTTCATAAGATAAGTTGAGAAGTGTTTCCTCCTCTTCTATTTACTGGAAGAGAATGTGTATACAGTTGGTGTTGATTCTTCTTTAAAGAATTCTCCTAGAAAACCATGTGCACCAGGAGATTTCTATTTTAGGAGATTTTAAATTACAAATTTGATTTCCTTAATACTTGTAGGGCTATTCAAATTATCTATTTCATATTGGGTGAATTTGTGGTAGTTGGTGTTTTTTGAGGAATTGGTCCATTTCATCTAAGTTGTCAAATTTATATGTGTAGAGCTCATAGTAATCTCTTAATATCCTTTTCATGTTTTGGGGGTATGTAGTGATATCCTCTGTTTTAATTCGTGATATTGGTCATTTGTGTTTTGTTTCTTTTTTGGTTTGTCAGTCTTGCTAGAGATTTGTCAATTTTCTTGATCTTTTTCAAAGAACCAGATTTTTCTTTCTCATTTTCTTTATTGTGCTATTTTCAATTTCACTAGTGTCTGCTCTGTATTATATCCTTTCTTCTGCTTGCTTTGGGTTTATTTTGTTCTTTTTCTAGATTCTTGAGGTAGGAACTTGGGTTAGTATTATTTGGGACTTTTCCTTTTTTCTAAAGTAAGCATTTAGTGTGATAAAAGTTCCTCTTAGCACTACTTTAGCTGTGTCTCATAAATTTTGATCTGTTGTATTTTCATTTCAATTCAGTTCTAGGTATTTTATTTTGTTTCCCTTGAGACTTCATCTTTCAACCATGGATCACTTAGAAGTCCTTTGTTTAGTTTGCAAGTGTTTGGAGAATTTTCAGTTATCTTTCTGTTATTTATTTCTAGTTTGATTCCATTGTGGTCAGAGACATACTATATATGGTTTCAATTTTTTTTAGTTTGTTGAGGTTTGGCTCTAGATATTCTTTCTTTGTATATGTTCTATGGGCATTTGAAAAGAATGTGTATTCTGCTATTGTTAGATGGAGTGTTCTGTAAATGTTGATTAGACCCTGTTAGTCAATGATGTTGTTGGGGTCTTCTAAAACCTTGCTGATTTTCTGTCTACTTTTTCTATCAACTTTTGATATAGAGATGTTGAAGTCTCCAACTATAATTGTGGATTTCTCTTTTCTTTCAGTTCTATTGGGTTTTGGTTCTCATATTTGTAGCTGTTGTTTGGTGTATACACATTTAGGATTTGCTGTGTTTTCTTGATGGATTGACACTTCTATCATTATGTAGTATCTATCTCTGTCTCTGGTAACTTTCTTTGCTATAAACCAACTTTATCTGATATCAATATAGCCGCTCCTGCTAGCTTTTGCTTAATGATTACATGATATGTTTTTTTCCATCCTTTCACTTTTAATCTATCTTTGCCATTATATTTGAAGTGAGTTTCTTGTAGATGGCAGATAGTTGGGTCATCTTCTTTAATCCACTCAGCCAATCTCTGACTTTTAATTTGTGTATTTAGATCCTGTACATTTAATGTAATTATTGGTATGTTAGCACATAAATTGGCCATTTTATTTTTCTTTTCTGTTTGTACTTTCTCTCTCTTTTGCTTTATTTCTGTTTTCCTTTTCCTGTCTTCTTGTGGGTTACTTGAATATTTTTTAGAATTCCATTTTGATTTATCTGTAGTGTTTGGAGTATGTCTCTTTGTATGGATTTTTTTAGTGGTTTGTCTAGGAATTACATTATAAGTATGTATGGATGTATATTTGTGTGTGTGTGTACATATATATGTGTGTAACTTATCACAGTCTATTGGTATTAACATTTTACCAGTTTGAGAGAAATATAAAAATCTTACTTTCCTTTACATCCTTTTACCCCCCCACCCCATTTATAATATAGTTGTCTTAAATATTTCCTCTACCTATATTTAGAACCATACCATACAATGTTATAATTTTGTTTCAAACATCAAAAATAATGTAGAAAATTCAAGAAGAGAGGAACAATATGTTGTATTTACCCATATTCTTTCTTTTTCCATTTTTCTTCCTGTTGATGTTTCAGGGTTTCTTCTTTTTTCATTTCCCTTGTGTTTAGAGAACTTCTTTTATCCATTTTTGTAGGATTGGTCTTCTGATAACAGATTCTCTTAGTTCTCCTTCACCTGAGAATGTTTTAATTTGCCCTTCATTCCTGAAGAATATTTTCACTGGATTTAGAATTTGAGGTTGACAGTTCTTTGAAAAGCACTTGAAAATGTTGTGCCACTTTTTCTTGGCCTCCCTGGTTTCAGATGAGAAATCTGCTGTCATTCTAATTGTTTTCCCTTATAAGTGAAGTGTCACTTCTATCTTGATGCTTTCAAGATTTATAAATTTAGTTTTCAGAAGTTGGACTATGATATGTCTTGGTACGGGTTTCTTTCAATATATCCCATTTGGGATTCACTATGTCTCAAATCTATAAATTTATGTTTTTTGCCAAATTTGGGGAGTTGTCAGCTATTATTTCTTCAAGTTCTTTTTCAGTTCTGCCCTCTTTTGTCTTTTCCTTCCAGGACTCTGAAGACATGACTGCTAGATCATTTGTTATAATCCCACAGGTCCCTGTTCATTTTTATTTTTGAGTTTATTTTCTCTCTGTTGTTCAGATTGGATAATTTCTGCTGTTCTATCTTCAGGTGTATTTATTCTTTCCTCTGTCCCATCCATTCTGCTATTGAGCCCATCCACTGAGTTTTCTATTTCAATTAATGTATTATGCAGTTATAAAATTTCCATTTGGTTCTTCTTTATATCTCTATTTGTTTGTCAAGACTTTGTTTTTTCATTTGTCTCAAGAATGTTCCTAATTGCTCAATGAAGCATTTTTATAATGGCTGCTTTAAAATCCTTGTCAGATAGTTCTAACATCTGTGTCATCTCAGTGTTGGCATCTATTGGTTTTCTCAAGCTGAGATTTTCCTGCTTCTTAGTATGTGTGACATTAGATTGAAACTTGGACATTTTGGGTATTATGAGACTGTGAATGTTACTGAAAGCTTTTTCTGTTTTAGGTGGCTTCCTCTAACACTGCTCCAGCAGGGAAGGGATGGCACTGCCTCGTTACCATTCAGCCTCTATTGACACCCAGAGGAAGCAGGAGCTCCTCATTGTTGCTGGGCAGGGGTGGGAGTTTCAGCTCCCCCTAAGCCTGATACCTCCCTGGCTGGGAAAGATATGGGTACCTTGTTGCTGTTCTCCATGTGGCCTGCACTGACACCTCAGTTTGGGGGCATGGCTAGCCTTATTATTACTATTGAAAGTCCTGACTGTCCATTAGGCCTCCCCGATACAACACCAGCATGGAGGAAGAGGGGTACTTCATTATTACTGGGTGATGATGGAAGTTCACTCTCCCTACTCAGCCTCCTCTGATACCACTCTGACAGGGCTGGGGGTGGGGGGTTTTGAGGCACCTGTTACAGCCTGGCAAGGGTGAAAGTCTAGGTTTCCCATTTGGTCTTTGTTGGTGGGAGTGGGAGTGGGGACACAGTTTTTTCTGTGGTATTTGGCTAGAGTAGAGTGGTTATTGTCTAAAAGTTTTCTGTCTTGCTAGGATGCCCCTTTCCTGGTCTTTTGGCTATAAAGAATAGCCTTTTGTTGAATCTTTATGTCTGTGCCTACTGGCATTTTCAGGTTGTTGGCTTCTTCACCTCCAAGTCTGGGATATATGAGGCAAAAAGAAAACCCAGGAAATTCACCACCATGTCGTTCTTTGGGGCCCAAGGTCCCTAGCCAGCCTTCTTTCTTCTCTCCACTTTTCATATCTATATCTCATATTATGGAGATATAGATAACAGATAAAGATATTCTTTTTCTAGGCACATGACTGAACAATTTTAGTAGTTCTAACCATTTTCAAGATAATGATCTTGGATTTTGTGTATGACAATCACATACTTTGAAAGAACCATGTTTTCTCTTTCTTTCCAATATTTATACCTCACTTCGTTTTCTGATCACTGCCTTGCCCAAGACCACTGGTGTGGAATAGCAGTGATGATGACGGGCATCCACCCCTCTCTTGCTTCTGATCTTTCAATGTTAAGTGAATTGTTTTGTAGGTTTCTGTTTATATCCTTTATCAATGTTTTCTCTGAACTTAGCTTATTAAAAATTTTTATTAGGAATGGATGTGTAGTTTTAGTAAATGCCTTTACTGAGTTTATCAAGATGATCATGTGGTTTTTCTCCTCTGATGTATTAATGAGTTGAATTATAGTGACTTTTCGAATGGTTGAGTCTTCCTTGCATTCATAGGATGAGCCCTCCTAGGTCATGGTGTGTTACTCTTTTAAGACACTACTCATTCTGACTTGTTATATTTAGGATTTTTGCTTATGTATGTATTAGTAAGATTGTGCTTCTGACTTCTGCTGTACACCAAACTGGTGACCTTTTTCAGATGGGGCATATGTTCCCTATGCTGCCTTGGATCACTGCTTATGGTCACTCTATTAAATTAATACTGAATTTCCTATTAAATATCTTTCTATTAAATGTCCTCCTTGGTTTTTATAGGCATTTTGAGTTTTGGTCTGTACTTTGCTATTTTAGTGCAATCCCATCCATTTTTAGTATCTAGGTTATACTAGCTTTGTAGAATAAATTGAGAATCTTTGCATATTTTCTATGTTCTATGGCAGTCTAGCACAGGAATTAATATGCACTTTAAACTTCAAAGATCGTTAAAAAAAAAGTAGTGAATAGTAAAATCCTCTGTGCCTGGGACCTGGATGGTGAGGGTTAGAGGTGGAGGAGGGGGTAGTCTTTGACCACCTTTTCAATTTTCTTTTCTTATAGTTACTGGTCTTTTCAGGTTTTCTGCCTCTTATTGAGTCATTTTAGTAGTTTGTGTGTTCCTAGAAAATTATTTTATTTTCAAATTTATTTTTTTAATCTATTAGAATTTGCATATGTATTCTCTAATAATTTTGAAATCAAATCTGTGTCTATAGTTATATCCTCTTTATTATTTCTAATTTTGTTTTGCTTACCCTTTTTTATCAGACTGGTCTTTTTTATTGGTCTTTAAACATCTTTTGGTTTTAATGATGAAACTGATTTGTTTGTTTTCTGTTTCATCACTTTCTGTTTTCATCTTTATTGATTCCTTTCTTCTACTTTGTTTAGCTCCTTTTTTTAAATTTAAGATGATTGTTTAGTGCATTTTCAATTTCTTGTTTTCCAAATGCATTTTAAACCTGGAGTCCCACTTTGACGCATCCTGTAGATTTTGAGCTGCGTGCTCTCATTATCGTTCCTTGCTATATGGTCTCCAATTTCAGCCTTGATATTCTTTTATAAATTACTCGGGTTAGAATTCCAAGAGGCCTGTAGTGTTTATCTTTTGAGAGTTTTATTGAGATTTTATTTGTGGCCAAATACTCGGTCAGATTTTTTAAGTGTTCCATGGAAATTTAAACATATGTTTTCTGTTAGTTGGAAACTGAGTTTAGATATGAAATTTGTCTGAGTTTAAATATGAAATTCATCTAGCTTGATGATCATGTATTCAAATCATCTCTATTCTTACCTTTTTTTTTTTTTTTTTGTCTACTTGATCTGTCAATTTCTGAGAAAGATGTGCTAAAGTTTCCCACTATGATCATGGACTTAATAGTTTCTGCTTGCATTTCTAACATTTGTTACGTAGTCCTATGTTGTGTTGTGTTGTCCAATGAAAAAGGTTTGTGACTTTTAGTATCTTCTGGATTGTATCTTTAATACATATAAAATATTCCCTTGCTTTTGGCCTTGAATTTTATTTTTGTCTAATATTAATGCTACATTTTTTTGCTTTCTTTTTGATAATACTTACTAAGTTTATCTCCATTCATCCTATTTTATGCCATTTTAGGTCTTTTGTAAATAACATGCATCTCAGTCCTACATATGTCCCATCTGAAAGTCTGTCTTTTAATAGGAGAATCAAACTATTTGTATTTATTATAAATATTGATATGTTTGGACGTATCCTTATCATTTATTTTCATTTTCTACTTAACATGCTTCTCATTGTTTCTCTCCCTGCCTCCCTTTTCTTCATTGCTATACTTATAATGTTTTCTTTTTCTTTTGTTCCTGTGGTGCTTTCAAAGTTCTACATCCTATTCTTCTTCAGTTGTTTAAAGCAGAGCATTTAATTCTCATCATTGATGGGAAAATATAATTTTAATCAGAATTTGTAACCTACCCTCCCCACAAGACAAAATCTTAAGCACATTTTTACGTTTTTCACTTCGAAGGACTCTTTCTTGCTCTCTGCTCCATTTTCACCATAGCCTATTCTTGTTTTTATCAGTTCACTATCTCTTTGAAGATAGCAATAGTGTGTGTGTGTGTGTTTCTATCTGTCTGTGTGTAAGTTCTGTTCTCTGCACTGGAGTCCAGTTCAGGTTATTTTTATCTGTCTCTATTGTGCAAATGATTTCCTCAAATGTCTCATAATTCTTGCTTGTCCATTCATTTATTAAAATGCAGAAATGTGTGGCTTGATGTTGGTAACTGTCATGTGTTTCCTCAGCAGTCATATGCCTTGGTCTCCAGGCAGATCTCTCTTCTGAATGGGAGGGATGGGTAAGAACCACGTGTCAGTTAGTGGGTGACGTGACAGCAGATTTCCCTGCAGGGTGCCTGGAAGAGAGCAGCCAGGCCAGCTGGAGCCCCATAGGGAAGCTTTACCCTGAGGTGAGGCAGTTTCCCACAGCTCACTTCTGGGCAGAGTTGTGTTTCTGTTTCTCTCCTTACTCCCGACTCTGTCTGCCAAGTTACCTTGTACTCTCTGACTAACGTTCTAGACTCAGCATCCAGGAGGACAGCTCCTACCCCATCCTAGACCAATTCCCAGCCTTCTTCAAGAGCTACTTCCATAGCACACTGCATCCAGCCTTCTACATAATGGGGGAAAGGGCAGGAAAGGTTGGCCCAGGTGTGTGGAGAATAGCTTCTAACTAATTTCCCTCATAAGTGCCCCCATGGTCTCCCCTTTCTCCAAAGGTGGGGTTTTCCAGCACACCATTGGGAAGACTCTCTTCCCTCTGCCAAGCCTACAGCTGGGGCTTGTTTGGGGTACCAGTTTTCACCGTTCTAGTTTTTCTATCAACCGGCTCCACCTATCAATATATCTGGAGCACTGGTGGCCCTTTTCAGAGCTGTTAAGGATTTATTTTCCTTCTTGGTGAGGGGAAGAAAACAGATGTGCTTGGTCTGCCATCTTGAACCAGAAGTCTAAAAGAGGGTTTAGGATGCAAACAAGTAGCTTTTTGAGTGAGGACAACAAATCACTAAAATATTTTCTCTACAAATAATTCCAAAAGAGACGTCTCTTTTCCTGCACACAAAAGTCAACTAAATAAAATGTAAGAGTGTGAGTAGTGTTTGTCTGGAACTAGGATGAAGCAGTATGCACTGCTGCCCAACAGAGGCTGGGTGTCGGGGCTGTGTTTGCGTTGGCAGCATTGGTCATGTACACTAGCTGCCTCTATTAAAATGTAACTATTAGCAAATGAAATTAAATACTTCGTTGCCTAGTAACTAATCCAATCTGAGAAAGAAGCAAAAATAGAATACATAAATTTAGAACTTTTAGGCCACGTGCCAAGCAAAATATTCTTGCTTGTATCCTTTTGATCATCTGCCATTTGAATGGAAGAAAGAATATTTTAGTCTCAAATAGGCAACACTTGTGTTGACCTTGCTTGCTAAAAGTGAATTCCGCTTGATAACTAAACATGTATGAGAGATAGGCAGGCTTCCCGAGGACCTCTAGCCACACTAGCCCCCAAAATTGCCAGGTAGGGGCAGGAGCAGGAAGAAGCTCCAATTAACTATTAGGAATTTATTTTTCTGCCTTAATTAAAAAGCCAAAGGGCGTTATGTGATTTAAGCCACATTATACTTTCAGAAGAAAAGTATAAGCCATCTGTTTCATCCATTTCCATATAAAATAAAAATATCATTTTTCCTTCCAAAGCAGCTTTTCCACAAGACACAGAAAATTAAGAAAGAGTTTAAGATTATGTGGTACATGAAGTAATTACTGGGATCATATAATATTGGAGTTTAGAGAAAAGCCGTGATAAATAAATTGACATTAAATGTGATGTCAGTTACTTCAAATATTTTTTCTGCCTCCTTAAAAAAATGAGAATAAAAACCCCCACACAATTGCCTGTATTTACGGATGCCATGTTTCAAAATAGAAAGTAAAAAAGAAAATGAAAAATTATTTCCTCCAAAATAATTTAAAACTTAAAGAGGTGTAATAATAGTATAATGAATTCCATGTTCTCTGGACCCAGATTAATTGCTTTATCACTTCTCTCTCTCTCTCTCTCATACACACACACATACAAATTTGCATATATACATATACACACACATTTTTTTCCTAAACCATTTGAGAGTTAGTTTATCTTTAAATAGCTCAGCTTGTATTTCCTGAAGACGTAACCAAATACAATTATCCAATTTAACATTGATATAATATTGTACTGATATAATTACAATAGTATTAGTATTGTCGATACAATATCAGATCCATATTCAGATTTTGCCATTTGTCTCAATAATATCCTTCAAAGTAATTTCTTTTTCCCTTGATCCAGAATCCAATCCAGTAGTGCTCATTGCATTTGGTTGTTATGTCTCTGATCTTCTGTAAATCTGAAACAGTTCCTCAGTCTTTCTTGTCTTTCACGACATTGACATTTTTTAAGAGAACAGAGAATGTCCATCATTTGGGGTTTTTCTAATGTTTCCTCATGATTGGAATAAGACACATTTTTCAATCATTAACTGCAATATTCTTTGGAGAATCATCCAGTGGAAGATGGTTAGCAGACCTCAGAGCCCTGTTGCCCCAAAGTGTGGCTGGGTCAGGTGTGACTCTTGGTTGGGAGTGGCTGGCAGTCCTGCCAGCCCAAGTAGCATGTGCCAAGGGTCTCAGCTCTCTGGTGTCACCACTCAGCACACAGTAGGCATTTTCTAGCAAAAAGTATCCAGGGACTCATTCCAAAATAGGAAAGCAACCATTTCAGCCTGAAATCTTTTTTTCCCCTCCCCTATATAAGAGATGTCTGAGAGATGTAAAAGCTCATGAAAAAAAAGGCCACATACATTAGCAAAAATATTTAGGCTGTCTAAATGTTCTTCTGTTACTAATAGTTAGCAAATTAAGTTTTTAAGCTGATACCAACTTCAGCTGTTTAACTAAAGAAAGGCTGGCTGATAAATTGAAAGGCTGAGAATTATGAGTAAACATCATTAGCAATGCAAAGAAGTTAGTAAACAAGACTTAAAAGGGAAGTTCCCATTCAGGTCAGTGAATTAAATATATAGCCTACCCATCTTTGAGTCGAGTCTTACCCCACACCCACGTTTTCAATGATGGGTTAGGTTAAGAAAAGTTTTTGTGGGAAATGTGTGCGTGTGTGTGTCAGAGTTTATGTTTACACATGGTTGGATCTGGAAGAAGAAATATTCAGAGAACTGTTTCTTGTCCTTGGAACTGAAGAGGTTCCCATTTAAGTCTTCCAGGCCTCAGGTTTTCCACTGGAATAGGCCAGTTTCACCCACACCCACAGGCCACATGCACATTGTAAATTCTGAACATCATACACAGTTCTCTGTCTTGTTATGTGAGCTCTTTGCTTAGTGCCCAACTTCATTCTTCAACTCTTTCATTCTCCTCCCCTTCCTGTTTCTCTGCAGTTATTTCCAGTTAAAAATGCAGACCAGAAATATCAAAGCAACTGTCTCTAGGCTGTGATGCCAGGGTCTTCAGGCTTTTACCATGATCCTTAGTGCTGCCTCCTGATTTATAACTCTTCTCTTAGCTGTAAGTCTGAGCTTAGGTTCTCACCTGCTCTCCTTTGGTTTCCATGAGAATCTCCTAAACTCCCTCACTCCTGCTCTGTGCAAAGCAGGGGTATTGCAAAGATCAAGGAGACAGTGGGCAGCTCTGTGAAACAAAGATGTTGCTTTTTGTTCATTCATTCATTCATTCATTCAACAAGCATGTCTTGAGGATCTCCTATATGCCAGGCACTGTTCTTGAGCTAGAGATACAGAGGTGAACAGGTCAGACCAGATCCCCACCCTTACTAAGCTTATGCTCCAGTGGAGTCACCTGATATACTAGTAAATAAAGCCAGGAAGAACCTAGGTCCTGATGGTGATAAGCACTATGAAGAGAATCAAAGAGGCTAATGTGAAAGACATCAAGAAATGGTTGGGGCACTCACCCTGGCCCCCCCAATCTGTCATCTCAGCTGGATGTCCTCTCTGTGGGGTTGGCCCTGGTGCTTCTCTGCCCAGACTGCCTGCCTGTTCCATCTTTTGCCTTGTGCTGGATCCAAAATGAGTATGTGGGGGGATGCCAACAGGGCCCCAGGGGCTCCTTACCGATGATCTCTGGGAGATACTAAGTCACTTGGGAATTCTTGTAGACAAAACAGGGTTGTGTACATCATATAGGCAGAACCTGGGGTCAAGGGACTGAAAAAGAGTCCATTTGATAATCTGAGAAACTACTTCCTGAAGAAGATGACTTCATTTTGTTCAAGGGTAAGCTTGTACGGCGTTATTATTTAACCTAATTTTATATGAAAAAGAATCAGAACCTTGGACAACAAATTTAGAATAGATCTCACCTTGCTTATGCTTTCTTGACATGATCTGACTATTTTTGTTGTTAGTGCCGTTGAGTCTATTCTGACTCCTAGTGACCCTTTTGGAAGTGGGTGGCCAGGTTCTTCTTCCTAGTCTGTCTTAGTCTGGAAGCTCTGCTGAAACCTGTCCTCCGTGGGTGACCCTGTTGGTATTTGGAATACCGGTGGCATAGCTTTCAGCATCACAGCAAGACGTAGCCACCACAGTATGACAACCGACAGATGGGTGGTGTGGTTCCCTGGTTAGGAAACGAACGCGGGCCATGGTGAGAGTGCCGAAAGTTAACCACTAGACCAGCAGATGTGACTATACTGTGTAGTTAATCCAAATGATTTTCTGCAACTCTTAGCAAGTAATTACCATTCCATTCACATCTGCCCCTAAAACTGGGCCATATGTAAGTCTCTCCTATACTATTTATCTTTCAAATCAAAAGGTAACAGACTGAAATTATGGCTTAAAACAGGGTAGGTTGTTATTTTTTTCACATCTCTTCAAAAAGTCGTGTCTTGGGGCTACTAAGGTATGAATTTTTAGAGGGCATCAAGGTAGCCTGGATGGGGCATGAGAGGAACCAAGAGCTATATCTGTTCAGAGATTGATTGGTAACAAGCCTCCGAGCCCTCAGAACAGATTCTTCTCCTCCGGTGTCAGTCTGAGATAGCTGCATTATGAATTTAGATGTGAGCTGGGTTATATCATATATTACAGAAAAGTGCATACACCCCCTTCACCAAAACTGCACCTAAGGCACTCACTGGGGGTGAGGAAGCTGGGTGGGTCTGATACGCATGGTGGGGCAGAACCACTGCCTCCAGTCAGGCCACCAGCCCCGGAGCTCTCACTGAGGTGGGAGGCTTCTCCGTCGCTCTGAAATGGGTTCCCCTATTCCCTCCTCGCAGTGAACCTCCAGATTCCTGTGGCCTTCCCCCTGTTAGGAGAACTGTGGGCTGTGTGGGCAGCCCTAGCCAGAACCCCTCAAGGCTTTGAAGGGGTGGGACAGCCCCCTCCAGGGAAGCACTGACCAGAGGACTTGGATGCCTGTACCTACCTGGGGGAGGACACAAAGCACCTCTCTCCTTTCCTTTCCTCCGCTCTGATCTCCTGATTCCAAAAATCCTGGAAAGGGCAAAGGCCCAATGGAAGGGCTTAAACGAACACCTCTTTTGTATTTCCTGCCAAGGTGGGGGACAACAAAGGCCTCCCTGGAGAGACTGTGGCCCATGTAACCCTCACCAGGGTCAACAAAGCAAGGCCAGAAGATCAAACTTCCTGCTTTCAGGGGCTTGTGGCGCTTCAAAGCTTGGAAATAGAAAGTTCAGCAAGAAGCAGAACTCTTGAATGGCCGACGGCACAGATTTTATCACAGTGAAACACAGCATAAGACATAACAGGATTTCTGTACCCCGTCCACACTCAGGCAGCACCACTTTGCAGCATCAGAAGGTTCCTCAGCGAAGAAAGCATAAAACTGGCAAAGCCCAAGTGTCCCTGTGATTCCCTGCTGACCTGCAATAGCTACTCCCCCAACCTCTGCCCCTATCTCGTAGGTCCACCACCATTTCTCCTTCTCCTGGATCCCTGTTCCTGAACTTGGCCAGCTACAGCATAGACAGCGTGGACCACTCACGTTGTGCCTTACCCCAAGAGCAGCCTCCTAATCTGGAGAGAAACAGATCGAAAAAAGAAGAAAAAATAATCTTCCATCTGTGAGAGCCTTTAATTACTTTTATTTTTTGATACATGTGAAAGTATCCTGAAAGATAAAAGTGTAAACTTGAGGATCCAAAGAAAATGAACTGTAGTGGGAAGCGCTGAGTGTACGCTATTGCACTCAGCGACTGTCAAAATTCAGCAGGGAGAATCATTGTCCCTTGGTAATTATGCGCATCCATTAGCGTGGCATCCATTCTTTGTCAGAAGCATTTGGTGACAGTCTCTCTCTAGAGAAGCACACAGCTCATGTGGCCTACAGTTAGATGGCCACAACGTACCTCCCCAAGGGAGATGCCACCGATAACACCATATTAAAGGCAGAGCTTGTTGGGTTTTTTGTTGTTGTTGTTTTTTAAAGCTCAGATGCTGGTGCAGAGGCACAGAATGTTTATTATAATTTTATAGACACTGCTAACAAAAGCTTCACTCATGAAGGAAAATTAAATGTTAAGGTTTCATTAACATCCTTCCCAGAATAGGATGAGAGAAATAAGCTTACCAGCCCCCCCCCATGATGGTGGGGGGGCTGGTAAGCTGCAGAAGGTTGGGGAGGATGGGGGACGTGTCATTTCCTTTCCTTTAGGAAAGAAAAATATGGGGCAAGCCATAAACATAGCTTCATTCCCAAGCCAGCAATTCTTACACTTAATATGTTTTGTCAGGCAAGTCTTCAATATAGATTAAAATGAAATGCCAAGTAATTTCCACCTCTCGGCCGCTCATGTCTGCGAACAATGGAGAGTGTTTTGATGAATGTCAGTTAATGGCACTTGCACGCGTGTAGATTTAGTCCTAGCAGCAAAGAGTAAGGAATCGGGGGGGGGGCGCTATCCAAGTGTGGAGAAGAGGGATGGGGAAGATTGTTCCATAATCCCTTTCTGACTGATTCAGTTCATGATAATCCAAATTGAAAGTGAACCAAAAACAAAGTCAGGATGCCAAGATAAGATGACCCTTTGTTGTTAATTAGGCTCAAAGCATAAAGCATGATTTCCAGGAGCTGAGTCCACTTGGAGGAGGATTTCTTTGCATTTAGGATGCTTTGTCAGGCAGATTCTATTTCCGTGGAAGGAAAGGGGGCAGCTGCATTGCTGGGATCTCAGCCTCCGGTTCAGCTGGGACGTCTGCAGCAAGCCCCTCGACAGTTGCAGAGTCTGTTCCTTTCCCACTCGGTTCCATCCTGACAGAGACCAGACACGGCAAAACCCACAGGCTGCGCCACATTATCTCATTTCCCTGCACATCACTGCCTTTGCAATTTTGCATTCTAAACTCCCAGTGTGGGGTAATTTTGAAGAGTAGGATAAAAACTGAAGCACCAGCAGAAATCTGTCACCCAAGGATTTAAATCCTCACCTTCTCATGACTGGCATGTGCGTCGTACTTATTTCTCTCATCCTATTCTGAAGCTTGATTGGGAGGATTTAGAGTTCACTTATTCTCTTATTGTTTGGAATAGGAGTTTTACCTGGAAGTTGCTGGCTAATTTTACGGTTGTGTAGGTAACAATTAACACTGTGTCCAGCAGTCATTGTGAAGGAAGTCTCCGTGTTCAAAGTCTAATCCGTTAAATTGGTCTTCCTTTCAAGGCAGCAAGGACCAGCCTGTTAACTTGACTTTGGGGCTTACGTGTTTTTTGTTTGTTTTTTGAATCACTGGTGACCAAATTTTGTAGTGTCCAACTCAGTTTTCTTATATGTTGAATCAGAAAGAAACTCGTGCTGGAATACTTGGGACATGTGGGAAAATTCTCTTCCTGTGACCAGAATGAGAGTCCCAAAGGCAAGGAGAATGAACCCTGAGGTGTGTCAGGCTCAACTGTTCTCACTGTTCATTAATAGCGTTTGTTTCCTATGCTCATCTGGTTTGATCCCACAACAACCCTCTGAGGGGGTTACCATCCCGATTTTACCATGAGGAGGCTGAGCTCACGTGGCTTTCTCAAGACCCCGCAGAGGGAGGAATCAAGCTTACAGGTTTGTCTGACCCAGAGTCCCAGCTCTCTCACCAAAGTCTTATCTCTTAGAAATCTTCCAGCTATAACTCAGAATTGAGCTTACTTGCTAAAAAACTGTTGGAAAAAGAACTAGTTCTCATTATACTTCAATACTGGTGTTGAATTGTTTTAAAATTTTTAACTTTGCACACTGGGTCAATAATTAGTCTCAAAGCATCAAACATGATTTCTGAGAGTTGGATCTCTATGATAGAGTCTATTAGACTCCATTCGAGTCTAATTCTCAAAGCAAAGGGGACTGCTTTGCATGCAGGAATCATACACTTTCTCGTGTACATTTCAGAAGCAGCATAAGTTTTTAAATTCTTAGATAATCTGAAAGGTCAATGTTGCTGCCAATTCCAGGTTTTTCAAAACTAAAGTTTAAGGAGGTGCTTCTGAAGGAGGAATAAAATGGAATGGCTTGAGTTGGTCTCCCTTCTGCCTCCAGGGAATGTGGAAAAGCAATACAGAGCAGGCAGCCTGCCAACCTGTGAGAAGAGGAAGGTGATGCTTCCTGATGATGCCAAGGGGCTGGAGGACTGTGGCCAGAGTCCAGGTTATCCCCCGAGACTGACCCAGAAGCCTTCTCTCCCTCCTCATGTCACTTCCCTCCACCATCCAGAGGCATCTTTGTTTTCTCATCATCCAGGGAATGCAAAACAAACCTCCCTATCACCGGGAGCACATATGGATGTGGGGGAAGCACAATGGGTGAAGCCGAGTCTCCATTTCCTCACTTATAAAGTGGGGACAATGATACCCCCTCCCTGGTCGCTGTGAGGCTTAGAGAGAAGGTGCACCTGGACCACCTGGCACAGTCAGGCTTAGTGAAAGATGGTTACTGCAGCAGAGGCATTCCAGAAGCTGCCAGCTTGTCCATTCATCTCTGTCCTTCCTCATCAGACCTGAAATCAGTCTGTCTTTGATAACAATTCAAGATCTTCTGACATTTGGAGGGAGTATAAAGGTAGGAGTTTATAGTGCTGGGGAGGTAACGTTGAGCCCCAGCCTACAAAGACAATTTGAGAGAAAATTCCAAAAAGCAGCACTGTCAGGTCAGAGAATTCCAGGGCATTCCCTCAGGCTCATTCCTCTGGGACCCTTTCATGATCAAAAGGATTCCTCAATTTCAAAATCAAAGTAAAATCTCTGGCAAAACACCAAAATAGAACTGAGCATCTCTCTCAGCAAATTTTGCTTCCCAAAGAACTGTCTCCACAAGCAGAAATACTGGTGGTAACTAGAGAAGAAGGACTTGGGAGCCAGGAGCCCTGCATCAGCCTAGACCCCTCCCCCAGGGTGTGGGCAAGGTGGTATCTGGTCCCCAGGACACAGCCTCCAGGGCACAAGAGTGGAGAGAGGCCAGGAGGGGCATTTGTCCAAAAGGATCACAAGATTTTGCTAAATTATATTGGTGAAAACCTGAGGAATGTGTGCAGGAATGGATTCTAAGAGTCGTAGACTAAGGAGGAACTCTGAATTGAATGTGTTAGCTCAAGCAGCTGCAAGTGGCTCTAAGAGGTTGCTTTGTTGGTTGACTGAAAGTTGAATTCAATGGTTCTCCATTCAGTGAGGTTCTGAAATCTTTCTGGTGTAATGCAGAAGGAAGGAATTGAAAGCTTAGGAATGCTGGGGTGTTGGACTGGATTTATCATGTGTGCCTGGCACACCCACTTCATCACCCTGTCCCCAGAGGAGGCTCACAGGACATTCCCTGCTAAGGCCCTGAGACATACATTAGTGAGGGGGCACCAACAGCCTTGAAGGGCTCTGAAAAGGCTGAACTCTGTAGGCTGGGCATGCTGGTGGGGATGCTGCCACTAAGATGGGCTCTCCGATTCCAGTGGGAATGACGGGGTCACTGCATGGCCCAGGCCAGGGACAGCACTTAATCTCCAAGGACAAGGTGGGCACAGTTACCTAGTGGGCATCAAAATGTCTTCTTAATATTGCTATCTAGCTCTCCTACCAACATTAATTGTATAATGTTTCCTTTTTTCATTATTTTTCTTTGCTTTTGCTATAAACAGCTAAACACTGTGTAGCCCATCTTGGCTATGAATCAACTGGATGCCTCTACTTTGATCCTTTTTTGTTTTTCTTCCTAATCTTTGATATTGGAGAAAACCATTTCCAAGAACATAATGGGTTCTATGAACATGTCATCCTAGGGCAGAATGAACTTTGAAGCCAGAGGCATTATTTAGAAGGAATGTTCCAAGTGGAGCCCTCTTCCAGGGCTCCCCAAGACGGAGCTAACTGTAGCAATACCCCACTGCGGTATTTGGGCTTATTTCTGGGTGTTAGGGCACCTACTGGTGAGCTGCCAACAGTGATGACAATGATGATGGCTGTGAATATTTATTGAGCCCCAGGATTCTCTCTTTTATTCCCCCTAAGGGTCAGAAAGGTGAAGTGTCATTACTGTCTGTATTTTACAGATGAGGAAGCTGTCAGCCAGTCATTGGCAGTCTGTCTCGCTGATCTTTACCCTTCCACCCAGGTACCCAGGGTATCTCCATGGGAGTCCCCTCAGACCTCCAGCCACACTGCCCTCTACTTGAGGTGTATTAGGTGGTCAGACACTCAGAACTAGCCACAAAAGGTAGGCAGTGTTTTATAGTTCAATACAGGGGTGGGGGGAAGTATTTTGCAGATGGCAAAGCCTCATGTGGACATGTTGTCTTGTTCAATTATAACAACCCAGTACCCTATTCTGTATGATGCAGCTGAAGCTTGGGGTGGATGAGTGAGTGGCCCAGGGTCACATGGGGGTAAGTGACAGGAGTTCACACCTTCTGACTCCAGCGCTCCGCCTGAAGAAGCAAGGTCATAATCTCATATACTTCCATAAGATGCTCATGGTCCTGTTAACAGGTAATTCAAACCAAAAAAGGCAATAGCAGTGGTGTTTGGAAATGTCTGTTGGCGCTCTGGGTGTACTGTGATGAACCTTCCCTCCAAGTCCTTCTGGAGTGCAGCCTGCTCACCTGAACTTCCCACCGATTCAGTCTGAATCAATACTGTAGATGATCTGCCTCATCATCATCACCTCTTCGCTTTGCTAGACTGACCCATTGTAGGAGTGAAGAAAATAAAAAGCATTAACTGTGAAACAAAATTTGCTTCAAAGGAGAGTTAAAGACATTTACAAAATATGATTGGCCCCTGCCAACCCATGATTTTCATGAAGGCTAATAGGCTGCCCCCAGAAAAGTGTGCTTTAAGCCCCACTGCCTCAGTTTTCCCCATCTGTAAAATGGGAACAAAACCATGGCCCATTTCCCATCTCCTCGTGTCCTGTTTTAGTGCCTCTAGAGGAGGACGAGGGGAATGGAGGTCAGCTGCATCTTCAGCCAAGAAGACAAGATTTGCAGAGTGTCTTCTCATTTCACCCCTTTCTTTTCAGCTTCCCTTGAAAGTCCCCCCTTCTCCTCAGCCCCCAGGTCTGCAGCTGTTGCCTCTGGGAGTGAGGGGACAAAGAAATAACATCAGCTAGGTTGTGGGCTTGGCGCTTTAAAGAATATTGCATCATCGTCCTGCCAGGACTTTTCTTTCTTTCTAAGGATGTGGAAGGGGGGAGGGGAGGATGAGAGCACCCCAGCCCTAAAACAGGAAACTCTTCGTCCCCTCACCACCTGTTCTTAAAAGAAAAGCTTGTCACTAGAAGTTTTGCGTCAAACAAGAGCTAAGAGGCACTTAAGGGTGCTGTGATAATGTTAGCTGTGCCCTGTCACTTTGTCTTAAAAACTACGCAAGTACAGGAGAGAATGCAGCAGTAAGTGCCCAGGCTGGCAGAATTCCCCACCAGCATGCCCACCCACAGATTTTCAGCCCAGAGTTGACAGCAGGTCAATGATAAGGTGGACCTTTTTTAGGCCAGAATGGCTCCTGTGAAATTCAGCTGAATCCCAAGGTTGCCTTTGCTGAGTCTGAAGTTAGAGTGACTATGATGGTGACCATTTTCTGGAAATTTCTTACAGAATGAAGGAGGCTGGACATTTCATTTTGTGTCCAGACCAAAGACAGAGAGTCTCAGCGGTACCAACAGGTCAGTGGGTTTTCGTCTGTGCCTTATGATGGGGTTCTGAGTTGGCTGTAGCTGTGGCTGTGTGCAAGTACATAATGTCTGATTTTGAGGCTCAAAACTTTGTTATTCAAAATTTGTTCTTCCCTTTTTAGCAATAAGGAAACTGAGGCACAGAGTGAGTGGGAGCATGTGGACAGCATTACGAGGCTGTAGGATGCAGCAAGATGGGGCGATAGATCAGGGGTGGCCTGTGTCTTTATGTCCCTGCTGGTCTCCACCCTCTCACAGCATCCACATCCACGTGGGGAAGTGGTCCTTGATTGTTTGTACGTCATGGACCCCTTCTCACAATACTGTCTTTAAATGCTTAAATTAAAATACCTAAGGTTTCAGAAGTGCTTTACTTGGAGCAAAGTCTTAGGGGTATTTGTCTTAAGTATTCCTCATTCAGTTTCATCAATAAATAATTACACAAAGAATTTTTTTTAAATAGTGTTTGCAAGGAAGCTGCATGGACCCCTGAATTCTACCCTGTCTGCCTTGGTCCATCCAACCTTCCTGTTTCTCTGAGTGGCCCCCTACCCCAGGGATGTGAGCCCCTCCATTTGCAGGAAAGCTGCCCCTGCCCCCAGGACCCGGAAGCACTTTCCAGGTGTGGTACACAGGGCCAGAGTTCCAGAGGAATTCACTAGCTCCAGCCGACTTGAGTCTCCTTTAGGGGCTAACAGAGGTGGATTCTTGAGCTATTCCAATAATGACATTCTGGAAGAGTCACATGGCAGTGTGCCTAAGTCTAGAGTCTAGGGAGTGGACCTTTCATGAGGCAACTGCTCCCAGCCCCCAGAAGCTGGTTAATAACCACAGAAAGATTCAGACTGTGATTTATCCCTCAATTTTGCTAGTGATCTCTCTGAATAATGGTTGGCAATCTCTTAACAGACTGTGAATGTGAAACTGCAGCAAGTCAATACGGGTGTGCAAGCATAGGTGTGTGTGTGTGCCAGGATCTCCCCCAACTCAGGGCTGCACATGTAGAGAGGTGGTGACTCATCCATCCTCAGAAGTCCATTCCCCCTTATTTCTTCCTATTTTATGGTGTCGTAGAGGTAACTCGTCCTGTTCAGAGGCAGAACCTCCCCTTGCTACTGTGTTAAACCACGTTTTATTAAAAGGTTTTCTTCCTCCAAGACTACATGAGTTGCTGCATTTTTTAAAAGGTAATTTCTTGGGAGAAATACTGAAGAGAGGAGAATGCAAACCTGTTGTGACAGAGGCCTTAGAACCTTGCAGGGGAATCTGCCCCCCCCTCAGCCCCGCCCAGAGACCCATGGCCAGAAATTGTGGGCGGAAGCAGGACCTTCTCTCTGCTGAGAACCAGAACTGCCCAACTAGGCCTCTGAGGTCTCAATGCCAGTCAGGGTTTTCAAACAACAGCTTCTTTTCTTCCCTGAGAAAAACTGCTTGGTCAAGCTTCCCCAGTGAACATTTGTCTGACAAGAAGGCATTTCCTTTGCCAGAGGACAAAATGCTAAGAGCCAAGACAGGAGAGCCTTGCTGGGAGGAGGCAAGAGCAGCTCCCCTGACCCAGGTGGTGGAGCCTCAGGCCCCCTCCACAGCCACCTCCATCTGGGCCCAGGAGTCTCAGGCTTGCTCAGAAGGTCTCTCCCAGGGTCCCAGGCAGGCGGCAGGACAGGCGAGGTCAGCAACCCCATGGATGCCTCAGCTCCAGTCAGTGGGCGGATGGGGCTTTGTGTTTGAGAGAAAATGGAGACAGGACTGTCTTGTTCATTTATTAATAGGCGTTTGTCACACAGCAGAGGTTAGGAAATAATCCTCCCATTGTCAATATGTCTTAATCCTCCTCTTGTCAATATGTCTTCCGGAGCTTGCAGGGGAGGGAGATGCTTTTTCAAAAGAAATCCCTTTTCAGAGATAAAGGCAGATGTGCCTCTCTTCCTACAATGGGCCTGTCCCTAGAACGAAGTGGGTCTCACACGTGACAGTCAAGGTATCAAGGAAAGCCGCTTTTTAACGGAGTCCTCAATCTCTTGAAGAAGTCACTCCTTAGATGGTTTTTGTATAAAAAGAGGCTTCCGTGTATTGGGTCCTTTAAAGCAAGGTTTTCCTTCATTTTGCTTGGTTCCTAAAATAGTAACAAACAGCATTATTCAGGAAAGGCGAGGAGCTGACAACCCTTCTGGAAGCTCTTAGCACCTCCAATCTTAGCCACCTCTGATGAACGCATGTGGGATTTTCACTTCCCTGCTATGACCCCCTCCCACACACACCCCTTCCACAAGCCTCGTCACTGAGATGACCGCAATAAAAAAGGAAAGAATTCAACAATCTTTCAGCATTTTCAAGTTCAGTGAAGAATTAGCAAAGCAGAGTTTGGAGAGTGAAGTCAAAAGCAGGTCTCTTTCAATAGTATGAAACTGTCAGTTCAATCCTTCTGAAAAACCCAAGCACTTTCTATCCCTCTGACAGGGTGTGCATGCTGAACATGTCCCTAGAACCACCAAAGAGACAGAATTTAGCCAACTTTGATTTGGCTAAAAAAGCACAACAACAACAAAACACAACTAAGTAAGACACCAAATTCACACCGTAGAAAAGAAGAAATCTTAATCTCTGTCCATGATGCTAAGTAGCATTCACGGCAAAAGTGAATTTTCTGACAGTGAATCAACCACCAAAAAAAGCTTCCTGTAGCACATGGCACGGAGCAGCCTTCTCAAACGTTGGGTGCTTATTATTCTGCTCCCAGCCTTTATTTTCCTCCCACCCCTCCCCCCAGAAGGCTGCACTCAGATACAGCAATCCATCGCAAGGAGGAGCTTTGCCTCTGGGAGATTAATCACGAGCTGGGACCACGCATCTGGCTGGGATGTGTGATTGATCCTGCCGGAGGAAATGCAGTGGGAAGCTAATGCTGCCTTTTATCCAGTAAGCAAAGTTTAGAGATGTTTGCATTCTGCTAGGTAAGCATGGCTCTCTCAAGACCCAAGGTAGATGGACTGCCCTCTCAGCAGGAATTCTCACCAAGGCAACACACAGGTATGCCTCGGTGGACTCGCCCGAGCCACGGTGGCCAGAGGGTCAGAACTGCTCATTTTGCAAATAGCTTGATTCCATCATATTTTAATTATTATGAAGTATTACAAACCCATCCTATTCAAGAGATTGGCGAATGAAAACGGGATTGAGACCTGTGTGGTAGAGTTGGGATATTTAGGGTTTTTCTAATCAGTGGAGCATGCTAGATACTGGAATTTCCTAGTTTTTGTAGAAAAGGGGTCTTGGGTTTTTGTTTTTGCCATATCCCCCCCACACAGAAAATAAAACCTAAAATGAAAATATTGCATTTGGCCTAGCTGTAACTTGGAACAAATAAATGCTGAAGGGAGTTGGTAATTCGGGAGGTCCACCCTTGACTCAGATGCCAGCAGAAGACGTGGCATCGCACCAAGGACGTATCGTGTAGCCTAGTGGCCTGGGGAGCCAGCACCTCTGGGCTCAAACCACAGCACCGTGGCCACTCTCTAGCTGCAACTTTGGGTAAGTTAATTGTTTCCAAGCCTCCGCTCTCTTTTTTCTTTTGGACTTGAGTACTTTTATTTCTCCATTTTCTTAAAGTGGGAAATTGGCAAAACAGTTCTGTTTCACCTCAATTAGAATTCAACAAGATAAAGCATGTGAAGTGTCAAGCCTGATAACAAGGACGTAATAAGTTTTCAACTAATGATGGGACTTTCTTTATTAGAAGATCTAACAGGATCCAAGAGAAGTAGGCGGTGTTCGGTGGCTGGGTTGCCAAGGGAAGCATACAGCTCTTCCCAGTGGCAAAATACTCTCCTCACATCAAAGGCAAAATCCTGTCCTGACACGGCCAATACCAAATAGGTTTAACCCTCTGCCCTCGAGCTGATCATAAAAGTGTCCAAGTGCTCATGTCAGAACGCATATTCAGCTCTGTTCAAACACAGGGACGATTCCAAATCAACACATGCACACTGTCACTTAAAAACCATTCACAAGTCTTAATGGGGCTCAGGCTAGAAGCGAATGCTCAAACTAAGGCAGAAGGAACTATGTGGAGCTGAGGATGTTTGGGGTAAGAAACCAGCCAGGGTGAACTACGGTTAAACAGCAGCAAGCATGGCTTCATCTCTGAGCCTGCGTTGGAAGCCGGGCCGTGTGCGGGCGGTTTTCCCTACGTGATCCCACGTAATTCTCACAACATCTCCGTGAGGCTGTGGGGAGATTAGGAGGCAGATGGATGGAGGATTGGAAAGGGAAGCCCTGGTGCATTGCAGGAGACTCCAAGGCCATAATAGTTGTTATTTATGGGGCAATTACTGTGTTCTCAGCAGCATGCTAAGCACCTCACATGTGCTTTTCCACTTAATCCTCACAATAACCCTGCAATGTAGAGCTAAGTCCCTGCATTTCTAATGTCAGGGATTGTGGAGTCTCAAAGGTTGAGTATCTTACCCAGAGTCACACAGTAGCAGGCCTGGGACTCAGTCCCTGAGAATCTAATCACAGACCCCTGTGTTCATCCACCCTGACCGCCTCTTGATGCCCACCGAAGCTCCCAGGGGTGAGACAGACCAGTGGCAGGGAGACCAGAAAGGGCTCCTTCATGGCCTCATGTCTGCAATTAGCAGACAGGAGAGAGGAGTTTACATCTGAAGACCCTGAAGGACATGCCCATGTGAAATCTTCCCATTCACTTTGCATATGTACGACAGTAAGCCTCAAATGACAGTTTTGACAAATTTCAGAATCTATGCTAATATTAGCTTACATTTACCCAGCGCCTGCTATGTGTGTGCCAGCACCATTCTCAGTGATGAGCATGTTTTAACTCACGGAATCTGTGCAGCAATCCTATGCAGCAGGTGCTGTAGTTATGCCCATTTTATAGACAAGGAAAGCAAGGCCAGAGAAGTAAAGCAACTTGCCTGAGGTGGCAGAGGTAGGAAGTGGTCCAGCCGGGATTTGAACCTGGGCAGATCTGGCTGTAAGGCCTGTGCTCTTAACCCCACTGGGCCACGGACTAGAGGAGCAATACACTGTGGGGCCTGGAGATGCTTCTCCTCCCTGTGTCAGGTGGATACCTGGCAAAGGTGATTGCAGGAAGGGATTCACCTCTTCTGAAAATTCATGTTCGTGATTCCACTAAACTTCAGAGAGGTTGGCACCGAAGATAATGGGTGATACATACACCCTCCGTTCAGTCATCTTCAAGCCTTTAACACATGGAGAGCCTAGAAAAAAGAGACGTTTAGTGGATTTTCCTGTTTTAACCCTTCTCGATTAGCATATTCAGCTGATGGCTAGTGAGGCTGCTGGAAAGAGTTTGGAGGCCTGCTGAGAGCCTTGACATTCTTGTCTGAAAGACATTGGCGTTGGCAGCTGTCCAAGCACGGTGGTTGACTTTCAAACCATTTAATTGAAACCATATTTTAAAAAATAAAAAAAAGGGGGTGGGTGCCAAAGTAGGAGAAAGATCTTGGCAGAAAACCTTCGATGCACTTTTTCCACTGTTGGATTGACCAGACAGGGCCACAAAGCTGATACAACAGGATTAGCAAAACTGCATTGTTGGATATAGGCACAGCATGACATGTGCTACAGCAAAGGCATTTGGCAGGATTAACCTGCCAAGGATAAAGATGTAGCAGACAAGGGGCTGAATTAATGGACTGGCATGACCGAAGCGGGGAAATCTATTTGCATGCGATACTAACTGTGCTCATAAACCCCAGGCTGGGCCCGGCAGCCGGTCAGTCCTCTTTGAACCAGGAGTTTTTATTTTAAAGCCCACCTGGAAGGATCAGCCAAGATGGGCTAAACCAAGCAGGCTTCACAGGTTGCCTTTGGGTCTGTTTTTGCCATTGTCCTGGAGTAGACCTGCTGTCTTAAAAGCCTGGAACAGCATGTGTTACTACTGACCCTGCAGAATGATCCCAATACCTCAGAGTTTTGGTGCCAAAGTGTCCTCCATTTAGAGGGTTATTGTCTATGAAGAAACATAAGTACAACACGCTCTAGAAAATACCTACTTGGAATGGGTTGTTTTGCCTGATTTGTGTATTTTGATTCCCTGAAAGTCAGGACGAGACCAGGGTGAGCCAGTGAGACAGCCCAGGATGCAAAATTTCAGGAGGTGCTCACAGTCCTGCTCATGCAAGAGTGGGGTCAGCATCTGAGAGTGGGTGCCTCGCTCTGGTCCCACCCTGGTGAAAGTGACCGTGAGAACAACGTAAGATACGCCCATTCAAAACATGGGTGCACTTAAATACACAACACAGACACTAATGCACCACTGCGTGTTGGAAGGTGGGGCCAGGAAGCACTGTGAGAGACTGGGGAGGTGAGAGGGGAGGGAGCCCATAAAGACTGTTATCAACCAGGTGACTGCTATGGGCGAGTGGCGAGCCTGTGTGGGGCAAGGAAGTGAGGTATTTGTCCACCAACTCCTGTGTGTTGCTGATGACGGCTGCGCGAGGATGCTGACTCCCTCGTGCAGACTGACCACACTCCTGCTCCCGTTCCTGACCCAAGGAAGCCCCCAGGTGGAGGGCATCCTATATACAGGAGCAGTGGTGCTGGGCACCAACAGCGCCTGCCATGTGGGTGAGATTTAATTTTCCTCTGAAGATGTTGAAGCCATATCAGCTCCCACTGTGTGAGGCTCATTAGGAATGTCGATTTTTAACAGTGCCCTAGATTTAGAGCAGTCGTCCCCAAATGTGGTCTTTCAGAATCCCTGTGGTAGGGGGTGGATTTCGGGGCTTCACCGCCAAACTGACTAAAGCAGGATCTTGGAGTGCGGGATGGAGCCCTGAATCCTCCCCGCATCCTGAGCCAGCGGGACTGGTGAGGGTGTCACACTGAGCAGAATCTGCCTTGACCCATGGTCTACCTGGAGGTGGTGGGGGAGGAAACACATCCTGAGTTTCTGTAGCCGGCATCTTCTTCCAGAAGTAACAGGCAGGAAAATGGTTTGTTGATTTGAGATCTCTGACGTTATAAAGCCTAGATAAATGTAATGTTCTTGGTATTGCCTACACCCAGGGATCGTTATGTGATATTAAAAAAAAAAAAAAAGCTGACTTGACCCCACCAAGCAAGTGGAAAATATAGAGATGAAAGGCTTTGGTTCAAATGGGTGCAGAATTTTGGAACACCAGAAATCTTTCCTTCTTTTAAAACGCCCCTGGGATAGGGGAGTCCCTAGGGAGGCAACAGCAGGTGAAAAGGCCCTTAGTCGGGGGGAACAGGGTGTGTTCCAGTAGGGCCACTCGTGTGGCTGAATGGCACAAGAGCCCCCTGCCCTGGGGCAAGTAGGGGCTGCAGTCCAGCCCGAGGCCACACACCAGGTCACACGCCCCGTTATAAGGCTGTGTCTGCCCAGAGAAGGGGGCACCTTCTTGAGCTCACAAAAGCCTCCATCCACAGGAAGGCCTGATTTTTTACATTGCAGAAGGTGCCATGTGGTGTAGCTCTATGTTTCAAAATCTGAAAGAAAGACAGTAGGCTAAGTCCACAAGGAGTGGGAGGTGATGGTGGACAGGTAGGCGAGGCTGGACCACCAGGACCTATGGGATTTTGCAGGGAATTTGGATTTTATTCTGGGTGTAGTGGGAAAGGAATGAAGGTTTGAAGCAGGAAAGTGACATGCTCTGGTTCATGTTTTTAAAGGATCTCTCAGGCCACAGTGTAAAGAATGAATCACAGAGGGACAAGTTTGATGTGTGTCACATTGTCCAGGTGAGAGGTGGGTGGGGGGGTCTGGGCTGGGGTGTAGGGTGGCTGTGGAGATGAAGAAATGTACTTTGATGGCAAAATACTGGGACTTTCCAGACATTCTGATGATTCATAGGGGACAGTGAGGACAAATTTTTACTGTCATGGTCTCTGCACATCCAAGCTGAAGGTCCTTGTGTTCCAGGTGACTCCATGATGGCCTCTGTCCTTGGGACCACCATCTCTTAAGGCAGACTGAAAAGCGGAACAACAATGGAGGACACAAAAGGTACAAGAGTCATAGATGCCGGGCCAAGAGCTGAGGCTGAACAAGGGGCCAGGAGGACCTTCCTGATGGCTGACTGTGGAGCCCAACTGCAGGAAGGAGAGGAGCATGCTGGGTAGAAGGAGGCAGGGGCATTTGCATTTGCATGCACACATGGTGTACTGGGGGCACTCCTGCTCCAAAAGCAGGAGGAACAGGTGGGGAAGTGAGGGGCCATAGGATCTGGGCAAAATGGGGAGCCTTGGAGAGGTTAAGCCAGATGAGATTGACCCTCTGGACGAATCCCTCTGATTCCCTGTGCATCAGGGTGGGGTTAGCCTAGAGGCAGGGAGACGAGTTAGGAGGTCTGGCAGTCAGTCTATTGATACTAAATTATTCATTACGACGTAGCACTTTTGTCCCGAAGATACTTGGTGCCATTTTCATTCTTCTAAGGGATTCATCCAAATGCTTGGAAAAGACCAGTTGGGCCACAAGAGTCTTAGTTTAAATCATACATTCACCCCACCAGTATTTATCAAGCATCCCCCCTGTGGCCAATGCTGGGGACTCAATGGTGAGGTTAGAGTCGAATGGAGGAGACTTCACACACACTGTACGATAAGTGCCTTGAAGGAAAAGTACAGATGCCTGGACAGCATGTTCAGATCTGCTCTGGGGGATGGGAGCCCAGGGAGTGACTGGAGTTGAAGTCTGAAGGAGGAGTTGGTATTAAACTATGTGAAATGGGGACAGAGGCATTCCAGGTGGAGGAAGCAGCTTGTGGAAAGGCCCTCTGCTGGGAAGGAGAATGGCATATTTGAGAAGTTGGAAAAGCACAGAGAGCAAGGGGGAGGGCAGTGAGGGGTAAGGGGAAAGAAAGGGGGCCAGGCCTGGCCCTTGCACAATGCCAACTCCTTGCAAACATTTAAAGTTAAAACATGAAGGTCACTTGTTACTTTCGAGACAATCATTTCTTGATCTCCCTTTGACACCCTGGGCACTGGTGGGTTCTAGACAGAAGCAAGAAGAAGAGTTGGCTGCAGATAGGTGTTCATGGCCCCAGCTTCTTGTCTATTCCTGAGTCATATTTTGCCCCTCGGATGCAAGGATGGGATAGCGCTAGTCCTTGGGTTCATGGTGTTTTGACTTCCTTGGAGTTTGTGCAGGTTTTGCCTGGTACCAGTACAACTTCCTGTGTACATGGTCTTGGCCAAAAAAGCACATTAACTTTGCTAACAGCTCTGGCCACTCAACAGTAGCAATTCACAGGCCCCTTGCTTTATTTTACAAGGAGGTAATCCCACTTTCTGGAACTTGCTCATCCTCAGAGGGAGTGATTATTGGCACTCAAAATCCAGTCCACAGAAATTGCAGCCCTACGAGAAAGAAAATTTTTGAGGTCTCTCTACCCAGTGCTCAGAAAGCCAGCCATGTAACTCAGCACCAACACTCATCAAATACACACATCAGGCATTTGCTGTGTGCAAGTTTTTTTATCTTATTACCCTGTTTTGCAGATACTGAAACCGAGGCCCAAAAGGTTCTGTAGCTTGCCCTAGGAACATAGGTAGGAAGGGACAGAGTCAGACTGCACACCCCACCCCCCTGTTTCCAAGGTTCCGGTGCTCAACTACAGTGTCACCCAGCCACCCACTAGTCCATACTGCATTCCAGAGAGCAGGGCCCCAGCCTGCAGAGCTGGGGGGCCCTAGAGACCGTCTTCTCTGGGCCCTCCTCCAACAGATGAGGAATCTGAATAGGGAGAGACACCTGGAGTCGACTGCCCAGGGAAGTTGATGGCTGAGCTGGAGCTAAAGCCCGGTGCCCTCTCCACTCTGGCTCCGACTGCCACTCTGCAACAACAGAGTTCCTTCGTTCCTCTGAACTTCCCATTCCCACCCAAGTGAGCACAGCAATAGACTATGACCCATGGGTGCGATGAGGATTCAAGGAGTCAGAGCATGTGAAGTGCCTAGGACGGTGCTTGGCCCGGACATCCGCGTCCTTCTGTCCCAGCACACAGTGAGCTACAAAGCTGGTCTGTGTCCTGCCTAGGATCTGGCATGAGCAATCCACATGTGGTAGAAATCCTCAGCTTGGCAATGCTGTGAACCGCAGAGGTCCCAGTGTAGACATTATGGTCTAATATCCCAGCAGGCATCCTTTGATTGTAGACATGAAAATCCAGACATTTCTGAGCTCCAAGGCCACAGTGATTTACGTGGCACGGCTATGATTGATGAATTACTCCAAGTTTCTGCCTCCCCTGACTCCGGCAAGAACTTTGGCAGAACTTCAGTGCCACATCCAGTACGAGGAAACTGCCAACTTTGTGTCTTTAAAATAAAGCACATTCCAAGATAGATGGCAGAAAGTGGAAAATGTGATTTTTCTTGTTTGGGTAACTAAGAACCATGAAGCAGGCAGGAGCCATTTTGGGCCAAAGAGCTGTTCATTTAAAAGTGTTTATCGACACCTGGAAATTGGGATTAAACCTCAGATGCTATTTTCATGTCAGTGTATGTTACATAATTTCATAATGGTGATAAAATCCAGGCAAATACCGAAATGAGAATTCAGAAGTCGTCTTGCTGCTGAGTTTCTCGAGAGACACTCAGTACCTCCCAGCTTGATCTCGGAGAGAACGAGCCCCGGCAGGTCACCTGCTGCTAGAAAGGCAGGGCACGGTGATGGCTAATGGTTTTCACGTTGAACACCTGATTACTTCTCAGTCTGAGCTTTTGTTGGCTCGCATGGCTGCCCCAAGTCCTCAGTGATCACCTTTATCTTGTGTTTGGAATGTGTGTCCACCCTCTGGAGGACTGAGTCAGGCAGCTACTCTCCATCCTTGGAGGATCCCATTCTGACCCTGGTCATCCTTAGTAGACGCAGGAGCTACTCCATGTGGCCTTTGAGGTCTGGGAACCCTGGGCAGGCAGACAAATCGAGAGGGAGAGGGTCTTGGCTGAGTTACTACTCAGAATACGAGGTGAGAATGGTCTCTGGTTCCTGTGGTTGGCAACTTTGTTCTTCCCCTGTAAGCATCAATGAGGAAAAGACTTTACTCAAAACTTTACCTTAAAAATATTTGGTTACCATGACACCTCCCAGGGCAGAGCTCCACTAGCTGTGGAGGGTTGTTTCCCTTTGAGGATTTGTTGGTGGCAGAAGACCTCCTTCCTAGAGAAGCACCAAAGCACAGATAAGCTTGCATCCAGGGTCCAGGGCTCTTTGGAGCCACTATACCCACCCATGACCCGAGGGGATAGGAAGGCTGGCAAAGGCTGCAACAAAAAAAGAAAAGTTGATAGGATGGGGATAGAGAGGGAGATGAAATGCTGAATCTGCTTGCATTCTGCTTCTAACCCATGGCTGTTCTGTCCCCTCACCACACTCCAGAAGCAGCACCGAGGAGGTGACCCCACCACCGTCAGCCATCCCAGAGACCTCACTGGCATGGTGTGGTGGGGCAGCTGGTGTTGTGAATCAGGCCGTTGCCAATCAGAGAACGGCTACTTCACAACACCAGGGTCGCATCCCACCACAGGCAGCGTTTCAGGCACCAGCCCCAGCCAAGCCTCCAAGCGGCTCGTCACTGGGACACCTCCAAGCCCTCCAGAACCCCAGCATGGGGCCTCCTGGGGCCTCCTGCGTGCTGCTGTGCGGACTCCACTGCAAACACAGGCACCCTGAGGCTGTTTCTACCCCAACACAAACAGCGCCACTTTTAAAGGAAAAGCCACTCCTGCAGGATTAGCTTCCTAATGGCACTACCGGACTTTCCACTGTGAAAATGGAGTTATGGGCCCTCAGAAGGTTAAGTGCCACTAAACTGAACATTTCCTCCGAGGTTCTAGGAACACTCAGCAGTAAATTGGGGGCATTGTTTTGATACCTGATAGTGGTAGCATTGAATACGGCAAAGTGGAGGGAAGGGAGGCCCTAATTACAGGATGGTGGCCTTGGGGGACATTCCTGGAGAGAGGAAGGCCTTTGCAGTCACACAGATGGGAACTCCTCTGTTTTCTAGATGGTCCCAAGTCCCTGGAGAGGAAACATCTTTGAGTGTGAGGGTTCCGCAGCTGTGTGTGTGTGTGTGTGTGTGTGTCCTGTGAGTGTGAGGGTTCCGCAGCTCTGTGTGTGTGTGTGTGTCCTGTGAGAGCCAAACATAAGAGGACCCTTCCTAGGCTGTCAGTCTGTCAGACACTCCCATTCTGGGTTATGTGACCTGTCACCTGTGCTGGCAGATGGGCTCCCTTTTCCCGGGACCTCACAGACAGGGACCTGGCAGAGTTGGAAAACTAACAGGGTCTCCAGAGTTCAAGGGTTTTTATGCCTAACTTAAATCTTACATGTGACACCACCATATTTCAGAGCCAAGGAAGGAGTTTAAAGACAGAGTGGCTGGGTTGGCTAGCATCCTTTCTGTAGCACTAAGAAAAAGGAGGAGCCATGTCTCTGGCTTTCCATGATTGACCCAGGCTCTGTCTCTATAACCTCAGTGCTGTGCTGCTGTCCTGTAGGAAGCCATAGGGATGGACAAAAACAAGCCTGGTATAAACACTGCACAGAACGAGGCTACACAGACAGAGCCTGGGTTAATCAGAGCAGCCCTGGGTCTCTGTCACCTTGGAATTCTGGGAGGTAAGTCGATTGCTTCTGTGAAGTTCTGGTCCTCACCCCATCCCCAAATCACTAAGGCTTCTTTGAAATTTGTGCTGTTATGCTTGGGGACAAGTATCTTTAGAGTTAAAAGAGTCCCAGTTTTTCAAGAAGCTTTTCCTGCCTTCTTAAAACATATAAACTGCATGTCTCTGAGAATGCATCCACTTACCATCTCCCCTACCACCAGCAGAGTCTAAGCATGTCCACTCGCCAGGTGGTCCATGGTAGCAGCATCAGCACATTGGGAAGGCAGATTCCCATGTTCCACTGCATGTGAGTCTCAGGGGATGGGGGGCGACCAGGGCTCAGGGACTGTGTGTTTACAGGCCCTCCAGAGGATTCTTCAGAATCATGACCACTCCCTTTTTGGTCTCCCCATATCCTCTCCAGCTTCCATTCCAACCGCATCTCTTCCGCATATTACAGCCGGAATGATCTTTTCAAAATGCATGCCTACATCAAGTGAATCCCTCCACCCTCTTCCTTGAAACTCCTTCAAGAGTTGGCCTCACCTAACTGCACTGTGACCCCACTAGTGGCAAGCACTCCCCAGCCACCTCTCACTGTATACCCTTTCTCCCTTTGGCACTCACACCAAGCTCTCTACTGCCCCAGGGCCCTTGTGTGGCTCAGCCTTGTCCAGAATGGTTCAGCCCTGTCCAGAATGCTCCCAGCCCCCACCATCCTCCCCATGATTGCTGCCTACCTGTCCTCCAGGTTTCAGACAGAGCACAGCTTCCTGCCGGCCAACTTCCCAACCCAGAAGGCCAGGTCAGGTAAGATAACTAATGTTAGGTGCACTCAGCAAGCTGAATTCTGCGCCTTCGGAGCATTCATCTCATTTTGCCATTGTGCATTCATTAGTGGGACTCTGTGCTAAACGTGTGTCTTCCCCACTGGCGTATGCTCCTTGAGGGCAGGGACATTGATTCACTGCTGCACCTCAACCTAGCTCAGTGTCTGGCATTAAATAGCTCAATAACATATTTGTCCAATGAATGGATGATCCCCGCCTGAGCAGCGAGTGTCCTTCAAAGTCAAGCTCTTTCCCTTTTGCTCACTGAGCCCTGGGTCTTTGTTTCCTTTCAGTGGCATCATCATAATCAGCAGGCACTTAGAGAGTAGAAACAGTGTGCCAGGCACTGCTCTGAGCACTTTGTATAGCTGTTTACTTGGTACCTCTGTTTCCTCATAATAGGCCGTTCGTGTAACCACCCTCTTGGGTAAGTACCAAGACCACATCATCCATTCTGGTCATCGTTGGTGGCAGCGCTATTCAAACCCAGGCAGTCTGGCCCCAGAGCCCATGCCCAAGCCACTGTTCCACACTGCTGAGGAGCCAGACAAAGGGGACAAAGCTGTAGATGGAAGTCCCCAGGGCTTGCTCCCAGGGACAGAATGAAACCCTCTCCATTCTCAGAGGCTTCCACTCTGGTTTCTTAAACCAGGCAGACCAGGCAGCATTCTCTCTGTTTGTGCCTTTCTGAAAGGTTAGATTCTAACCTTGTTTAAAGCACTTCTTAATGGAACCTGATTAAAAACCTAATAAAATTTAAAATGAGGTCAAGTCCAGAGAGAGAATGAGAGAGAGAACTGTTTAAGAAGCAGAGGAAGCTCTACTTAATTTTGTTGTTAAGCTGGTGAATTCATTTGAGGTTTGCACGGTTACCTTCAGAGGTCAGAGGCTGCGAAGGCAAATGTGTGCACCCTCAGAACCCAGTGCTTCCGAGAGCCAGCCTAGGAGAGCACAGCCCCGGGCCTTCCCAGTTCTTAGCCTCAGCCCCGTGCCTGGTCCACATGTCTCTGCCCGCAGCATGGCTTCTTTTCCAAAATGCATCCTGTCTCACCGAGAACAGCCTGCCCTCCTCCAGAACATTCTAGACCCTCCACTTAGGTAGACTTGATGCCATCTGGCCAGAAAGAAATTAAGAGTGTCCATCCCGCCCACCCACCCCCCCTTTTCTGAACCCTTGATTTAGTGATCTATGCCATCTGAAGCTCTATATTCAGAATCTTTATAACTACCCTGGGGTCCTACATTTGCAGCTAACCACGTTCCAAATTATGGGGTTCTCTCAAGAGGCTCCCTTGCAGACAGCCCAAAGCCTTGGTGCTGCAGGGAGCTTGTCAGACACACACTTCTACATCCACCATCTTGTCCTCTCAATCTGGTCACCACCTGCTGACTGCAGTCAGCACTTCTGGGGAAAGCTGGGGTTGGAAAGGAAGTTTTCTAAGTATTTAATATCAAATAGAACAGTGGTTCTCAAAATGGGGTCCCTGGGCCAGCAGCTTCAGCATCACCTGGGAACTTGTTAGACATGCAGATCCTCCAGGTCACCCCCACCCCAGCCCTGCTGAATCAGAAACTCTGGAGTGAAGACCAGAAGTCTGTATTAACAAGTCCTCCAGGGGATTCTGAAGTGCCTCCGGTTTGAGAACCACTAAAAGTAAAAGGTGGCGGGGGCGGGGGGGTGGTGTGTGGACAAAACCAATGTACCAAATGATAAAAGGGCACAGTAGTGGAGCACCCATGCCTGCCATCCGCAGCAGTGTGAAAAGTTTAGGACATTTACTGAATGTTGAATAATTATTTTTTAAAACCCACTTTTCTGAATTTTAAAAGTAAATCCCCTGGCGTTCTGGGCTGTGGAAACCTGACCCTTCCCTCCTTTACCTGAATAAACATGCCCAGAATGTCCTTTTATCCCTCACGGCGGGAACATTGGAAGATAAAAGTTATTTTCCACCAATTTAAAGGCTTAGATCTTTATTCACTATTGGTTAAATTCTTAACACAGTACGTGGCACATTTCAGGGGCTTTGCATTTCTTTAATCTGAGCTCACAACAACCCCATTTTAAGAAGAGGAACTAGAGGCAAAGAGAAGTAACCTGCCTCCCAGGACTGAGAGGCATCTACATACTGGAGCAGAGATTGGAGTCCCATGTGTCCCCAGACCAAGCTTGGACCTGCTTGTGACTGGCTACCTCCATAAGGAGCAGTTGGGGACCGGGAGAGTCAGCCGTGCCAGCTCAGAGCACCCTGTGAGCAAAAAAGGCCGTTTGTGATTGGCAGCTAACTTGGGGAAACCCTGACTCTAACATATAATGCCATAAAGATGAAACACGCTGGGCAAACACGGTGGTTCATTTCGTTTGAACTTGAGAAATTTTGTTACTCTCTTACCTTGAGGTGGGTTTCTTTTGGGGGGGTAGGGAAAGGAGTAGATTTTCCACAAATCATCTTTTAGTATATTCTTTATTCTCTGTGCAAGCCATAGCCAAGGACATTTTCAGCCCAACGCATCTATCTCTTGGTAGGTACTGGCCCCAGGGAAGTGGCTCCCCTTTTTTAAGACAACACGGTAATTTGAGGGTTTCTATTCACTGTGCTGCAAGGCAAGAGTTCCCACACACTAGTCGTCCCCGCTGTGGTGAGACTGTCAGGAGAGCTGTGCACAGACTACTATATTGCAGGAAGAGTTCATGGGCCTCCCAGACAGTTGAAATGGAAGGTTTTCACCACAGTGTTGATTTTTGATAGATTTTTAAAGGAGGAAGGGGCAACAAAAATCTGTTCACCATTCCCTCTGTCCCTTAAAAAAATAAAAAACTCATAAAGAGCCTCATACAAACGAAAGAGAGTTTGAAATTGCGGTTTTAAAAGGCTTAGCAGAAGAGAGAGTTTTGATAGAAAAATGGAACAAAATAAGCAGTAAAACCTAATTCTGACATAGCTTCCAGCTGTCTGGTATACTGGTTCAGTTTTGGGGACTTGGGCTACTGTTCATCTTTGCTGGGGGTGGCACAGGGGCCAGAAGCAGGGAGACCTAGGCTGAGGCCCCACAGAAGATGCAAGTCGGGTGCAGCCTCTGGTCTGGGAAGCTCCGCCATCTCAGCAGAGCCGGTCGGTGCGCAGCTGTCCGTCAGTCACAGTCTCAGGTGGATGGAATGAAGGTGGGGCCGCTGGGAACACAGGAGCTGCTGTCACAGCCGTGCAGGATACCTGCAGCCTGCTGTGGAAATGCCCACATCTGGCCATGTCCCCTTGCAGCTCCAGTTTACAGTTGAGGAAGCAGAGGCTCAGGAAGGTTAAGTAACCTGTGTTAGGCCACACAGCTTAGCCCTCTCTTTCCAGAGCCACAGGTCTTTCCTCCAGAACGCAGACAATGACCCCACTACCCTGCTGGTATTTCTGTGCCGGGTGCTGGGCCTGTTTCTTCTCTTTTAGGGACAGAGCAGCCCTGGGAAGGGAAGCAGTGTTGTCGTGCCCACTTTTCAGGTGAGGAACAGGCTCAGAAAGGTCGGGAAACTTGCTCCAGGTCTCGGCTAGTGGGTGGACTCCCAGGCTCGGAAAATGTCTGCTTCTGTCCCCACTAAGAGGCTTCATCCCCGCCCCCTTCCTGGGCAGCTCTCCCCCTCACCCGCCAATAGGCCACATGGGGGTGACTGACTGCCTTTGAAACATTCCATCTGCCTTTGGCTGGAAGCACTGGAGCATGAGAAGAGAAAGCACTGGAAGTGAAAAAAAAAAAGCCATGCCCTCCTGGAGCGAACCTCCAAGGTTGTTCCCTTGGCGCCTGACTCGATTGGAGGAGGGTGTGTGTGTGTGCGATTGACTTTATGACTGTGAGACTTAGTTAACTCTCTTTTGTCTTTGTACTGTTTCTTCCTATACACCACCAAGAGGAATACCCGTCGACGTTTAGAGGCACAAAACAACAGCAAAAAAATAAAATAAAATAAAATACACTGTTCGAGGACCAAACTTCAAAAATCAAAAGCTTTCAGATGTATAGGATAGACTGTGAGAGTCCTTTACAATCCTATCCCCAGAGGTAATCATTTTTTTTAACGATTTGAATATTTTTAATAATTACAAAAGCCATAGACAATTAGAGATATATCAAAATGAATTGAAAGTAAATAAATGCTTCATTGCTCAGGCTTCCCCGTCAGGCACGGGGTCTGAGACCCCATCCACCGATGCAGCTCACCGCGTGGGTACCGGGTCTCACCACCATCGACCTTCGCACACTCTGTCCCCTGCAGAGGCTTCTCTTCCCCCAGGTGTCAGCTTGACTCCCTCACTCCCCTCAGTGATAGCCACCCTGACCTTGCCACTGACTGTGCCACCATCCACAGCATGACTTCTCCCTCCCATCTCCCCACCTGCTCGCCTTGTTTCCACAGCCTGTCACCTCCAGACTCCCACACCATTTCCTCATGATCTAGTCTCCCTCTAGACTGGAACCCTCCGGGCAGAGATTATTGTCTGCTTTGCTCATTGATACATCCTCAGCACCCAGAACAGCGCTGGGCACACACTTGGTGTTCAGTGCATGTTCGTTGAATGAGCACATGTGGGACCCACCTTTGCCAAGGCTAGGGAGTAAACAGCCACTCTCCTAACAGCGCCCAGCTCGGCCACCCAGCCTGTGTCTGCACTAGTCCCACAGGTGGCTTCCTCTCAGCTGCATTTGCAGGTCATTTAAGCTCTGGGAAGCTGAAAGTTCATGTTGTCATTTTACTGATATGGACAATAAAACCCAGTGAGGGCTCTTGCCAAAGGGAAGAATGCCTTCCATGGGGCGTGGTGGCCAGAGGCCATCACAGACAAGCGTGGGAATTTTGGACACATCTTGCCAATCTTAAAGACACAGGAAAGAGCTTCCAGGCTGCCTTCCCTGAGCCCCAGAGCAGGCCAGGCTCCTCTTTTACTCACATGGCACTCTGTCCTTCGAAACCCTGCACACTTATGATTAAGCAAAGCCTTAACTATGACTTTGCAATTTCCTTTTTCTCCACTAAGTAGTAAGCTTCAGAAGCACAGGCCAGGGTCTGTTTTGCTCTTTGGTATCTCCATCCCTGGCACAATGCCCAGCACATAGTAGGTGTTTTGAGGGACAGCTGACTCACTGTCTCATGCAGTGCCCTGCTCTGTCCTGGCACATAGAGATACTTAACACATTCCTCATCCGACAAAAGATGTTCAGTGCCCCTTTCCTTCCAGAGCCACCAAACAAATTCAGAGACTAATGCCAAATAGATGACACCAGCAGCTTGGGAAGAGAGCATCTTGGTGAAGATGCCCCTATTTGTCTCCATGGAGTCAGTGTGGAGTGGTAGGAGTGATCTAGAACCTAGAGGAGAGACCTAAACCCTGTTGCTTGTAGCCAAAAGCATTTATAACTAGTCTAATCAGAACTATCATATCAGACTTATCGCTCATAACAAGAAGCCTGGACGTAGGGAGTCCAGGGGTGATGCAGTGATTCAAGGATGCCATCAAAAACTTCGGCTGTACCTTTCTGCTCCACCACCCTTATCACCTGTGGTCACAAGAGGGTTGCTGCTGTTCAAGGCATCACCTCCACATTCCAGGAAGAAGAAAGGGAAGGCAGAGGGGCAGTACTATCTCCTCCTTTTATCAGGAGACATATCTTTCCCAGAAACTTCCACCTCCACCCAGCAGACTTCCACTTACATTTCGCTGGCTAGAACTCTATCACTTGGCCACTTTGGCAGTTAGGGGTGCTAGCAAGGCGAGGATTCACAAGTGGAAAAGATGAAGCAGCAAGGGCGGCATGGGTCGGTAACAGCTGTAGAGTTAGTCGCCAACGGTATCTGCCAAAACTACGTAAATTATTTTTTAGTTAATTTTTGTGAGTTTTCTTATTACAAAAGCAATGAATGTGCATTGTTTAGAAAATAAAGATTTAAAAATCTCTATAGTCCCATCACACAGAAGTAACCTCTGTTTATTCCTGACTTATTATCCTTCCAGATCTTTGTACTTTTTAACATGAATGAAACCACACAATGGGTTGCTCTGTAATTAGCCTTTTCACTTGATATGGTGAAAAAAATCTTTCCAAATCATTAAATGTTCTTTGCAAAGTCGTGTTTTATGTCTGTGTGTTCCATCAAATAAGGTGCCATGATTTGTTTATTCACCCCTTGGCACTGGGCATTTTGGTGTTTATGAGAGTAATACGTGGGAACCGACACGAGTGACCCGTAGCTAAATCTTTGACCCAGCACTTCCCCTTCTTGGCATGCATCATAAAGGAACAATCTTGGATATGCGCATTCTTGAGAGCTTTTGAAATATCCTACCAAGTCGCCTTCCCAGATGGATTGTTCCAACATACAATCCCTCCAGCAGATACGAGTGCCTATTTCCCTCCAAAATTTTCACCAACACTGAAAACAAAGATAGACTAGGGGCCAGGAATGGTAGCCCAATTCAGCCCTCTCATTTCTCAGTGAGAGGAGGAGGGAAACACTTGCACAGGGCCACACAGGTCAGCCAGCCCTGGGAACCCAGCCTCAGGGCTGCAGGCCAGGCCTCTCAGCACTGCATTGTGCCACTTCCTGGAGCACCGTTAGGGTAGAGAGAAGCACCAGGAGGCAGGAGAATCCAGAGTGGGGGGCGGAGGGTGACTCGGAAGGCAGGAACAGGTGCCAGGGTTCTCAAGAAGAGAGGACCACACCCAGGAGACCTTGGGGGCATGACACCCAGTAGGCCATGGGCGTGGGCAGTCCCTGGTCCAGGAGTCACCCTGGGCAGTGATTTAGCACCACATTGCCAAGCTGTGGGACCCTAAGCTTCTCACTTCCCTATCTCTGGGACCAGTAAAACTAGGAAATATGGCTCAGATCCAGGTCCTCTTGCCAGCCATTCATGCCTGTTACGAACTGAACTGTGTCCCCTATAATTCATATGTGGAAGCCCTAACCACCAGTGCCTTAGAATGTGACTGTATTTGGAGACAGGGCCCTTACGGAGGTAATCAAGGTTAAATGAGACTGTTAAGGGTGGGGCCCTAAACTAATAGGACTGGTGTCCTAATAAGAAGAGGAAGGGACACCGGGAGGCACACACACAAAGGAAAGACCATGTGAGCACATAGTGAGTAGGTGGCCATCTGCAAGCCAAGGAAAGAGGCCTCAGAAGAAACCAAGCCTGCCCTCACCTTGGTCTTGGACTTCCAGCCTCCAGAACTATAAGAAAATAAATTTCTGCTCTTGAAGGCACCCAGTCTGTGGTATTTTGTTACAGCAGCCTGATCAGACTAATATGATGCCCCATCGGGTATGGGGATTGTTGCTGCTGCTCCTGCCTCCTGAGCCACGAGTATCAGATACCCTGAAACTAGAGGTAGGTTCTTTCCACAAGCCTTGAATGCTTGGTGTGGCAGATGCTGTGGACACCCACCCATTATCCAAGCTGCCTCTGATTCCCCACAGCTATGATGAACAGGTCCCTGTATGCTGCCTGCATCCCTTCTCAAGCTGTACATGAGGCTCTTTCTGGTGCGGCTGGAGCCTGCTCAGCCTCCGTGCGGGCCACATCTGCCAGGAAGTTGGGGGGAGCTGGTGCCCCCAGGGCTGCCTTCCACCGATGAGGAATGGAAGTCAGAATTGTCCCAGCATTCTGCATGGCTCCTCAGACAGTCCCCAGCTGGTTTGAGTCCCACTTGCCTATGGTGACCAACTCACTGATGCCCCTTTATTGGCTCATACTTCTCCCATCTCCAACTCCTCCCTTCAACTCCTGCTTCCTGGGATCTCCTGTCAAATGAACTACTTGTCTCAGCATCTGCCTTTGAGGAGACCCAAACTAAGGCACGTGGGAAAGAGCTGTGTTTTGAACCCAAGACAGACCCAGGTGCATACACATACACACTCCCCAGATAGAACAGTGGGCAACGAGCAACCACTGAAGCTGCAGAGCCCAAGTCCTTGTCACAAGGATGACAGCAGCTGAAGCAAGGACTGATGCCGCAGAACATGGAAGCAGGAATGTGCAAGCCAGACAGACCTGGGTTCAAATCCCAGCTCTGCCACTAACTAGCAGGGCGAGCTCAGGAGGTAAATAACTTGCTGGGTCTTCATTTCATCAACCGTGGGAGTGAAAATAACACCGACTTCCCAGAATGGGCGAGAGGCCTGAGGAAGACAAAATGGAGAAAGTGCCTGGCACACGACGTGTGCTCAGCAGAGGGCAGTGGTCCTTTCTCTCTGAGGCAGTTGTGTTGCTCAGATCTCCCTTCCAGAAAGAACTTGCTGTTCAGCTGCAAGGAGTCAGAGCCGACAGCCTCTAGCTGCACTGCCTTCAGACATGCCTCAGCTTTTGAGCAGAGGCCGTGCTCTTTCTGGGCAGCCCCAGGCATTGCCTGAGCACAGCCAAGTACCAAGGCCCAGCCATTCCCTCCCCAAACAGAACTCGTCTAAGGGGAAATCTCTGCTCTGGAGCTCCACTGGACCTGCTGAGACTTTGTCAGACCTACAGGGCAGTCTGAGGTTCTTCTGCCCTATTCTGCTTCCTCCCCTTTCTACCCCCCCACAGGCATCCTCCTCTCCATCCCCTACCTCTGCCCCCAAACAAACCTCTTTCACTCCTCCTTCCCTCTCAGTTGAGTCTTCTGGAAAGATGATGCTAAGACACCTTGCCCTTCCTCTCTTATTTCTGAATAGACCTACTGCACGAAATAGCAGCAACAGAGAAAGGTTTCATAGGGCTTTGTTTGAGGGTCTCTAGGCTTGTCATCTCAGCGGGATCCCTCCAAAGGAATCAGGGTCGGTCAGGGCTCTTCCACAGCACACAATAAAAACAGATCCTAATTAATTTAACAGGGAAAAGAACAAGAATTTCTTGGAATGCTATGGAATACTCAGAGAATTTAAGGAAAAGCTAGAGAACCAGGCTCCAAAAGGATAGGGGCCCAACAGCTCACAATCTCCTGGAATTAGCTCTATTTTTTCAGGACACCACTGTCGACAGATAAACTCCAGTCAAATTTTAATCCCTGTAACATCATACTCAGGGTTCAAATTCCAGTGAGGTGTCTAATTGGTCCAGGAGGCACTTTGGGAAGCAATTCTTCTCCCACTGATGGAGAGACCCACGTCCACAGCAGAACCTAACAGGAGAAGGGGAAATGCCCACCCTGTCCAAATTCATGCCAGGAGTTCAAAACGATGTATCTCCTGTAGATTTCCCCCTGCTTACTCCTGCCTAAACCACCATCCGTTCCTCTCATAGGTGTTTAATTTCAGTTTCTTAGGTTCAATATCATTGGGCGTAATCTCAACGTTTTTCATCCTCCCAAAAAGTATCAGATACGGAGTCAAGAAGGAGGTACTCAAACTCTTTCAAAAACACTTGCTTGGGACTTGGTCAGCTGCCTTCTTTTACTCCAAAAAAGAACAATTCCTCCCTCACCCAACCCCTCCCTCCAGTCTTCACTGTGATGAAGGACAACTGGCCTTGATAGTACATCATCAGGCCCTCTGGAATTTTGGCAACTTTTCAAAGGCCTCAGGATTTATTAACATCTTTAAAGTCTATTTCACATTCTTTAACTTTTCAGATTAAGCTCCTTAACCCAACCCTAAAGCACTTCTGATAGTTGGGAGTTCATTGTCACTCAGAAGGCTGACAGCTCGACCAGCAGGCCCACAGCAGGTGATGTGGTACCCTGCCCACATCCTTTAGGTAGACATTCACCATTAGATGCTGAAGGCCGCTGCCTGCCAACACCTGCCACTCCCTGTTGTGGGGTTGGTTGGCTGGTTTCTGTTCTGATTGCTCACAGGTCAAGCTGGGAGAGTCGAGTTAATGCCCCTGGGAGGAGCCCTCACCCAAAGACAGAGGGAGATTTGTTAGATAAATCCACCAGCTCCCTTGACCCGTGCGGGGATAACGTGGTCTCCTGAAGTTCCTCAGGGGACTGAGCTCCCCTTGTCCACAGCAGTCACTTCTGAAAATGCACCTTTACCAGCTGCCCTCCGTTCCCCGCCTCACTTCCCCACTGGACTGCTGTTTCCTTGGATCACCTCCCAAATAAATTACTTGTGCATAAATCCTTGTCTCAGTTTGTGTTCCCTCAGAAGTAGACCTCAAGACAAAGCCCATCTTGAATCAGTTAAAGTTTCTTGCCAGAAAGACTTCAAGAACAGCAGCACCCCTCTGCTGCTGGCAGAGGTCTGAGAAGGGAGCGCCGGGCAGAGGCCCCTAGCCAGCTGGGGAAACCGCCAGTGCAAGCTACCGCCTTCTCCCCTAAACCACCCAGGAGCCCTGCCCCTGTGTACAGAGCTGCAGATTCTGCCCTCCAGGCCTGGGGGGTGCCAGGAGGCTGCTGCTGGGAACTCAAGGGCTGCCGATGCCAACAGCCTTTCACTGCCTATAGGCGCATTTCACACTGACAGGCTACCGGGGGTGTAGGACTATTTTTATTTAAAACACTGGTTGCCATGGTAACATCCACATGACCCAATACTTATTCTAAGTCACACAGAAAATACCCTTGGGAAGGGAGAGAGAGCAGCCCCGTAAGAGCACAGTGCAGCCCTGGGAATCAAACAGCATGCGGCAGCTCCTGGAAGAGAAGGCCACACCAGCCTGCCTGTGGGAGCTCCTGCCCAAGTCTTCCAGGGGTTTCACTGGCTTGCAATCTGCCCAGGTGGCCAGCCGTGACTCCTTCTAGGGGGCCAGAAGTTTCCTCTGGAGTGACCTACTCCCCGGGTCAAGATGGGTGCTGAGAACTTGGCCCCTGGCACAGGGTGATGAAGCCGACAGGAGGACCCGCTCCCAGCCCGCTCAGCTTTCCACAGCATTCCTGGGATACAGGAAGTTTACCAGGGCCTACCACAAGCCCCATCCCCATGGCCTGCAGCAGAGGAACCAGGGCTCAGGGAAGGCTGGACAGGTCCAAGCCACCTGGAAAGCACCCCCAAGGAGCAAAGGAAAACATCAAAAAGGAGTTGAGATGGCTTTCAAAGACTAGAGGGAGAGCTCCTTTTATAGCAGCCTCCACTGTGCACACCCTCCCGGACCCTGAGCTGGAGCTCAGTTTCTGCACACCTTTGATGGTTTCTTTACTTCCCTAGTAGCATAAAGCCCAGGGCTGGTAATGTTAACATCTGAGGCCCTCAAAGGGCCCCTGAGTGTCCCCACAAAATCTGAGAGGGCTTGGACAAAGGCCATGCAGCTATGGTGGTTCAGCATAACTAGTAATTAGCATTAGTAATTAATTAGTAATTGTTAACATTATTATGTGGGGGTGGGCGTGGACCATCCTCAAGGAGCACCAACTGGACAAATGGCTCTCGCCTCCCCCAGGTAATTCAATAATAATAATTACAATAATAACAACAGCTCATGTTGATTGAGCACTTGATATATGGGAGTGCCTGGCTCATTTGATCCTCACAAAGACCCTGCAGGGGGCTATTGTCATGCACAGTCTACAGATGAGAGACTCCAGTTTCCCCATCACTGAGGTTAGGTAACCCGCCCAAGAAGCTGGCATGCCACGGAGCTGGGACTTGAACCCAGATCTGTCTGACTCCTGAATGTGTGCTTTTAGACATCATGCTATGAAAGGGATCACCTGGGCCTGCCTTGCCCAGAAGGTGGCAAAAGAACAGATGGAAATGTGCATGGAAGCAGGGAGGGGCCAGCTCTGGCTTTGTGGGTGATGATAGGGAAGGAGGGTGTTAAAGGCTGACTGCTTGTCTATTAGTCTCAGATCTTTGCCTGCTCTTGTTATTGTGTTGTCACCCCCAGGCCTAGTTTGGTAGCCATAAGGACCCCCTCCAGACTATCAATGTCTACCATTTTGTTGCAAGACCTGCAAGAAGAAGGGATAGCCCAGGAGGTACAGTAGAGAAGGTGCTGCTGCATTTTGAGGCAGCTGAGACATTTGTCCTGGGTCAGAAGTGTGGGTTCCCCTGGAGTCAGTGCCTATCTAGGCCCCAGGCTCTGTGGAACAGATAGGAGCGGTTGTGAGACAGCTCCTGCCTGTGAGTGCTGTCACCAGGAGTGACACAGAAGTGAGAGGAGGTTTCAGGACAATAACAAGGCTGTGTCAGAGCTGCAGTCTGCTCTTCCTTGCTCTGGAGGCCACTGGCATCACCTTGAAGGTGGAGGTGAAAGTTCAATGGGCCCTCGGCCCCACTATCACTTCCTCTTGGAGCATGTCCTAACAGAAAGGACATGAAAGCAGTGTCTTAGTCCAGCAGATCTGAGCTGTTTGACTTTGGGAGTTCCTTAAAGTCTCTGCTTTCTCATCTTTCAAATGGAAGTGATGTGTACCTGTAGCAGATGCTGTCACCCATAGCCACTTGGCTTCTGCAGGAGGTTGCTAGGGACAGTTTCAGAAAGCCCATAGCTTCCTCCCTGAGAGTGTCCTCTGGCCATAGCAGTGAGCTCAGCTGCATGTGTGGGGAGGCCACAAGTGCGCAAGAGTTGGTGCTCCAAAAGCAGCTTCAACCAATAAGGAGAGGGGTTGGCGCAGAGATACCCCAGCTTCCTTGCTCCTGGATGAGATGATTCCACAAGTTCTTTCAAAGGGTCCCCGTCAGGCTGGAGCCGTGGGTACCCACCGTGTAACCTGCACACTCCTGTACCCCATATTGGTTTTCCTCCCTTCTCTGTCTCGCTTCTTCGCTATGCTTCCTGGATCACCTTCCAAACAAACCACCCGGGTCTTTTCTCTCAGGGTCTGCTTTGGAGAGAACCCAACCTAAGACACCACCTCATGATTCAGGAGGAGGCCCATCAAGCTCTCAGCACAGTGAACACTTAGTACTAACACCGAATATCTCTTGTTATATATAATACATACTTGGGATGGAGTGGAGCTTGGCTATGGGTTTACTTTGTACATTTTAGGGCTCTACATTCCCTGAGCTTGAAGACCTCTAATTTGGGATTAAATTTGGCTGTGGATGATCATCCACCAAATTCTTGATCTTCATATGGATCATTGAGAAAGACTTTACCTTCTAGATCAGTTTATCTAATAAAATTCCCCTATAACCCCAAAAGAGAGGTTGCCTGGAGCAGGTAAGGCCTTAAGACAAAATTATGCAGCCAGTGCCCTCTTCCCTTCACCCTTCAGACTCATGGTGCCTTCCTGCTGCCTGAAGAGAGGCCCTCCCCCCATACAGGAGAGCCCCTGTGCTCCCTAAATCTAACTTACCTCAGCTACCAAAAATAAAACCATACTGTGAACAAATCTGTACTAACGTGTGACTGATGTTTCCCACCACAGTAGGGACCTCAAATCAAGGAACAGAGTGAGCGTGCACCTCGGCTGTCGGGATAGCTGGAAGCAGGTCGTTCCTTCCCCCTCACACTTCCACCAGGCTTAACATTTCTTCTGACTATCTTGTTCCAGCTGAAACTTCCCTATGCTTTTTGAATTCTGCTCCACAATCTTATATCTTAGAAAAATAGAATAGTATCCATATCTTAGAATAAAGAAAAAAATACCAAAAAAAAGTATCCGTATCTTAGAAAAATAGAATTGGGGCCACATACCTGCCAACATGTTGAATCTGAGTGACATTCCCTGACCTCTAATATGAAGCCCCTTGATTTTGCTTAAGCTTTTGTCTTTTGGGTCCTCTAATTCCACAGGCTGCTTTGTGTGTTTTCAGAAAAGAAAAAAAAAAAAAAAAAAAAACGAAGTACATGTGACAGAATACTTGAATCAGAAAATTAAAGAGACTTTGCCTCCTCCACCCACAGCACCCTCTCCTATTTAGAGCAGAGAGCCTCAAATTTTAGTAGAGAGGAGAGTCATGGGGAAGGGAGGAGCTTTTTAAAATGCAGCTCCTCAGTCCCACTCCAGGAGGCTGATTTTGTTGGCATGGGATAGGCTTTGAAATTCTTTTTCAACTTGGGATGCTGGTCATTCCAATAAAGTTCATCTTTGGTGTCTCACTTTGTCACTTTGTTCCTTAAATCAGTGTTTCTCAAAGAGAAGTGTCCCTAGAACACCCCTATGCCAACCTCTGCCCTAAGCTCCCAGAGATATTTGTGTGGATCAGAGAATGCTGCTTCTTTGCCTGTCAAAGGCAAACTAACAGCTTGAAAATCTAATGCTTCACAAAGAATCGTGTACCCCAAGGATTAAAAGCCCACAAATGACCAGTTTGCTCATTTCTATTCTATTCTATTGCACGAATATGATTTTTTTGAGTCCATGATTATTTATAGATATTCCAGGTCTATGAGCTAGCTATAATGCACACCCACTAAAGAGAAAATTTATTACATCAAATAGAAACAGAAGAAACGCACAGACCGCCCCATGGAGGTGTTTGGCATGGACGTGGCAGGTATATGTTCTGCAGATAGAAGTCCTTGGAAGTTTCCTGACATTAGAAGGGGAACATCTCCACGTCCATCCAATATTCTAGGTTAATTCTTCTCAGAAATATTCCACCTGCACACTCCCCATGCTTCTTGTTTGACACAGAATTGTCTCTATTGGGATCAAGATTCAGGGAAACTAAAAATATCAGCATCAAAATAGCTAATGATAAAAGAAATTTTTCAAAAAGATTCATGAGACAAACAGACACATAGTGACACGGTGATCACCTTTTGGCAGGACCCAGCCCAGCACCGCTGCTCTGTCAGCTCCAAATAGGCACCTAACCAAGAGCTTGCTCCTTTGCCCTGGATCACAGGAGAGACTTGAGGAGACAGAAGCCTCCTGTTCTGGGCGCTTGTTTTAGACTATGTTGCAGATTTATCAATAGGAAGGGAAAGGCCTGGAGTCAGGAAGACCTGAAATTCCAGTTAAAGAGAGATATCCAATATGCTCCCATCTTCATCAACCAATTCTACAGCAGATATGGAGGGAGCCATAGACCCACACACAGATATGGAGGATAATCCCTCACTAAGCCTGCTTGGTTCTAAAGGAAGGATAGTCCAGCCCATTTCCAGGAAGAGGTCATTCTTAGAAGATTTGAGCACATAACTTTACTTTTCCACCATGTCTCCATCAGTTCCCATCAGATGGGTGACCAGGAGCACCACATCACCATGTTTTTACCAGCTCCCTCCTCCCTCCTTTGATTTTTCAAGCCCCATAGTTTTTTTTCTTTCTTCCTCACCTGAGTCCTGGCTCAAACTGTAGAGGCAGCATGGCATTGCTGCAGGAATGTATTCAAAAAACATTCCCTTTGGATTACTCAGCTCCCTTCAGAGCAGAGCTTTCATGGGTTATATCTTATTTTGGGCTCTGTCAGAAGTAGATCCCAAGATAAGGATTTGAGAGCAAGAAATTTTACTTGGGAAGTGACCTTAGGAAACTTAGGGGCATGGAAAAGTAGGACAGAGAAGGGTTCCTTATCAAGCTAGTTACTACTGGAGGCCACTGGAGCTTACCACCACCCCGAGGGACACTCTGGGAGCTAGCAGAGAACAAACACCTCAAAGAACTGGGGCATATGTTGGTTGAAGCCTATTCCCAGGGGCTGTTAATTCCCTGGAATGTCAGGCCTGCCCGTGGTTAGGAAAAATGTCTTTTGCCAGAACAAGTCCTCAGATGACAAGATACAGATGCAGGCACCTAGTAGTCTGATGGCAGGGTGGTAAGGGCAAGGGGATGTGGGCACCAGCAGGGGGAGCTACAAATTTTTAGGCTAATAGAATTTTCTACCTCTTTATGGTCTTATCAAAGACCACTTCCTATCAGTAGTGAGACTAAGGGAAGGAAGAAGAGAGTGAAGAGGAGAAAATCCACTCTTATCACCATATTTCTAATGTAGCAATTCTCAAAATGAAGGAAAGGGCAGAGTGATCTCCAGAGAAAGACAATTGGCATGAAAATATTGTAATACAATTTCACATGGGACTGCAGTGTACTGCTCTTTTAAAATACAAGTATGCAAAGAAAAGTTCAGGGAAATCTTACTGTTGGCCATACACAGAATACAGAGCAGTGATCTCCAAGCTGATGAGCCTATGTAATAGACCCTTGGGGCAGGTGGCAGATCCTGAGAAGTTTTATGGTTGCCAAGGAGCAGCATGGGTTTTAAAAGTTGGGAAACACTGTCAGTGTAAGCAAGGCCAAGAGGCTAAACACTATGTGACCAGGGACCCAGCGAAGTGGATGAGAGCCATCTTGTGATTTAAAAAAAGAGAGTTTAAAATAGAGTGTGTTGGACAACCCAGTGTCCCTTACAAAAATATATCTGGCACTATCTGAGTTTCACCCTGGAGGGAACCTCAGCCCTGTACCCTAGAGTGTCACCCACTTTTAGGGTACTCTCACTCTGAGCACTGCTACTGACCCCCTCAGCTTCTCAAGTGTGTTCTTCTGAGGGTAGTTTATTTGTTAAGTGATCTCATGAAGCAGGAGTGAGGTAGTGGGAAATGGAGGAAATGACAATAAAGGGTGCATTAACAAACAGGCTACTTCTGTGGGCAACTAATCTCAGTCCTGCTGGGGACCTTCTGAGGAATCATATAGAATCTGCCTCAGAGGAGAAGCTGTGCACTCTCCATAGGTCCCTGTCTCCCTGGGGCATGAACTTTCTTACACTTCGGGGCTGAGTGTGCATGAAAGTCCAATGGGCCTCATCAGCTTTGGAGAAAGGTCAAAGGCAGAAAGGCAGAGAGACCATGGGACCCACTACTCATAGCAGCCACGGAGGTTAGCTGCTTAGATCTCCTTCAGCAGAACCTGCTGCGGGGTGTCTTCTGCTGCTGCACTCTTGGATCTGCCACAGCACTCACCCCAAGACCACACTTTTCCTGGTTGCCCCCAGCCAACAAAAGCATGACAGGGGCACTGAAATCAAGCCACTCATGCCCAGTGCATGACTCCTCTAAAGGGCACTCTCTGCTCAGGGACTCCCCATTGGCCTGGCCAAGACTGTCTTAGAACTACAATGTGGTCTGAGGGTCTACCTGCCTACTTTTGCTTCCCACCCTTTATCCTTCACAGGAGTTTTTCCTTATGAACCTCGATCATCTAATCCTGCTTTAGCATCTGCCTCTAGGAGTACCTGAAGTGACACAAAGCTTGCAGGACCATCAATTGGTTTGGAGCTGTCCGCCACTGTGGTGCTGAAATCAGAAGTAGGCCAAAGAGATGTGATGCAGAAAGAAAATATATCTGTGTTCTCCCCCACTGATTGGGTAACCATTAAATGGTGCAGCATATTCCCTTGGGCTTCTTTAAATGCCATGGGGCAAAAAAAAAAAAACCAAGATTGCCACGACCACATGAAGAATAGTTTCCATAGGTGCTGCTCCTGGAAACATGGATGCTGCTAAAATCTGCAAAGTCACCCTTAGTTGTTCACAGCTCCAGAACCAGGAGCAGGGTGGCTTCTACACCTCCTGCTTCCCAGCCTCCTGCAAATGCCTTACACCAGCAAAGCCTGACAGGAGCGCAATTGGCAGGATTAAACAGAAATGCAGCTCCACATATTCAGCCTTCATAGTGCAGACTGCAAAGGAGAGCACTGGAGAATGTGAATGAGACTGAGGACCCACAGACAATTCCTGGGATGGATAGCAACGTACCCTTTAGTGTCATCAGATGGCACTGTCTCGTGGAGCCAGGTGTCTTTCTCCCACAGAGATGGTGAAGTAGAGAGGAAGAGCACTAAGCTTGAATTCTGTCAAGAAGGCTTAAGTCCTACCCCTACCAGAGACCAGCTGTGTGACCTTGGGCAAGTAACATGACCTCTCTGAGCATCAGCAATATCATTTGTAAAGCAGAGGTGGGACTAGACCAGAGATTTTCAAGCAGTGCTCCAAGGAACCCTAGGGTACCACAGCCCCTTCAGGGGTTACTGAGTAGTTTGGGAGGGGAGAGAAGGCCAGGACCACCTGAATTAGAGTAACCCCACCTTTATCTGATTCCCACTTTAGAGTTTTCCAGGATTTTCTCTAAAGCTTAAAATAAAAGTTTGAAAATCTTACACCCACATGATCTTTAAGGCCCTTTCTATCCTTATCTTTCATAAGACTCTGGGACTTATCAAAATCTGGGTCCTGCCTCATATAAGTGTGTGACCTTGGAGAGCCACCTAACATCTCTGACTCTCTCTTCTCATCCATAAAATAATGAAGTCATCACTAAATAAATACAGTCGTGTGCTGCATAATGATCTTTTTCAGTCAATTACAGATCGCATATACGACAGTGGGCCCAAATATTAGTACCATATAGCTTAGATGTGAAATAGGCTATACTATCTAGGTTTGAGTAAGTACACTCTGTGATGCTCGCACAACAATGAACTTGCCTAATGATGCATTTCTCAGAATGTATCCCCTTCCTTAATCAATGCATGACTGTACCCGTGATGTATAATAATAATAGTTCCTACTTCGTGGGGTCATCGTGAGGATTAAGTGAGATAACACAAGTCTACCATCCCATGTATGCAATTCCAAACTCCCAAATGCTCTGAAAACTAGAATTTTCTCATAAGTCATTTAGTGGCAAAACTTACATGAGGTTGTTTATAAATTTTTATCCCAGTTAGTGGGAATATCCATACATTTTCCTGCAGAAATATTCCTGTGTGTGATTTGGGGGATGGTGCCACAACCCCCACTGGAGGCACAACAATACAATCAGTATCCACCATGCATTGCCTTTCCAAAACCCAAAAATGCATCTGGCCCCAAGGGACTTGGATGAGGGATTGTGGGCTGTAAATGTAGGTACAGTCCCCTAATAACAGTCCCTACTGTTCAATAAATGCAAACTATTATTATTTTCTACTAAAATAAATACAAATGTAGTGAAAGAAGAAAACACTCCCCAAAATGATCAAGGCCACTGATTTAACATCCTTTTGGCAGAATTTTACCCCCACTTAATTTTTCACGAGAAAATTCCAGGAGCATATACAGTGAAAATAAATTTTGTAGAAGATTTATCTTGTTAGGTTTATTATCATAAGTATCATATATTTTAACATAATTAGTGAAAATTAAACATTGTCACAGCACAGTTAAGCAGGGATTGCTGAGGGTGTGGAGACTAGAGAGGGTACCACAGTGGTTTTGAGGGTTTGCTACAGGCTCTCAGCCCTTTGTATATTTAGTTCTGAACTTCCTGAAACTTGCCACCTGGAGAATTTCTTAGAACTTCCTACCAATTTTTGGACAATTTGATTTATTGCTTAATGAGCCTACCAATTAAGTGTTTACATTATTGTTTTTCCCTTTCTAGAACTTTTTTTAAAGCATGTCCTCTTCTATTCGTGTCAAAAGAGTAGAGTTACATCTGAAATCAGACCCCTGGGAGAAGCAAATCAGGATTAAAAATGTCAAAGAAGAAAGAAAAATTCACAAGAGCCCACCCACATCACAAGCAGGGAGGAAGACAGAACAATTCCAGGAGCCAGCCTTTTCACATGCATCACCGCACGGCCTTCAGTCCTTTCTGGAACCAGTTGGGAAATGGATGGATGAGCACAGAGATTGTCTCATCACAGGACCACAGCCTCTGGTTCCCAGAGCCCAAATCCAAAGGGCTCTGAAAATGGAAAGATTTATTTGTAACTCAGTTACAAAACTTGCCCTGGACTGATGAGAGGCTATTTATAGTCTTTATGCTACTCAGTGTGAATATTCATAGATTTGGAGGCAGGAATATTAATGTGTTTGATTATGGGGGGCTTCCCCAGGCTCCACTGGGGGTGTTAAGTAATACATATATATGCTGAATTACCTTCCTAAAAATTCTGAAATATATCAAGACTTTCAGATAAGGGATTACAGACTTATATCACATGAAATCCCAAGGGGTAGGTGTTATCTTCATTTGAAGGATAATAAAAAACATTTAGAGATGTCAAGTAACTTGCCTGAGGTCACACAAGAAGCATCAAAATATTATACACTTTGATAGAACAACTATGTCGATGGAGACTTCCAGTGGACAAGACTTTGCAACGGCATAGTCAGAGAGCTGACAATACCTGAAGGTAGACTGAAAATTATGAAAGGAGGTTTTGCCGCTGGCAAAGTTATGCTGTTGAGATTTAAGATCAGTTCCCCGAGGGGCCTTCCATCTCCAATTTCAAGGAAACTGCCCTCCAACTTTAGGAGATACATTTCTTCTCACGCCTTGAAAGCAGAGGAATTTGATAAAGAAGTTGCCTGGCAAAGAAAAAAACCCACTAGACTGAAATCAAAACAAATCATATTTTGCATATTAATCAGGCTCCTGATTGAAACTGTGCTAGCTGCTTCGAGAGAGGAATATTAAAAGTAAAGCGCTGCTAATTTAAGCACAACTAATTTTAAAAGATGTACCTAGAAACAGCCACATGGGAGAATCACTTAAGCTCCATCAACCACCCCGCTTCATTTGATGGGACACGCCTGGGTCGGGAGCCCCAGTGTCATGACATTTGCTTCGTCCCTGCAGGTAGAGAATGAAGTCAGCCATTCCCGGTAATCTGCAGAGCTCCACTTTTCATGAATCCATCTCAGTTTACTCCTGCCTCCCAAGTGATCAAGAGGGGCCCAGAGAGAGGACTCTCATCTGAGGACAAAAGGACTGTCTAGGAGCTGCCATAAAGCTTGAACTCCATCCCTATGGAGCAGGAAGGCCACCTCTTCCAAGAAGGCAGTCCTGTAAATGCAGCTGTTGGGCCCATTGGTAAACCTCCCCTGTAGCTGACACTGTTAGAGCTCTTCTCAGATCCCTCAGATCCCTTTCACTGGTTCTGTGTGCCCTTCCCTGCGCTATGCCTGTATGTATACCTATCTTGGAAAGATCATAATGGGGCTACTGGTGCAGCTTTGCCTGCAGGCACTGGGAGTTTGTCCCCTGAGGCAATCCAGAGGCAGTGCCTGACTAATGCAAGAGTGTGGAAGATCGGCTCCCTCGCCTCTAGTCCAAGCATAATTGAGGCTCCAGAGCTCCTCTGTGGAATCATATCAAGGCTGTGACTTTGCCTGAAACTGCCCCTTTCTGAGCTTCTTCTCCTTCTTTGTCAACTGTTTCCCCCACCCCATTACTGCTTTCTCCTAGGAGCATATCCTTTTTTTAAAAAATCATTGCTTTTGGGTTATCCCACCTAAACCCATAATACCCAAGATTCTGAGATCTCAGCATAGAAGGTATATGTTTTACTTCGAGGTGAACAGTGAACCCCAAGGACCTACTCACTTGAAGATTGACTATTCCACAGGTGAGCTCACCATTTGCCACCTGGGCCTGCACGGGGATGGGGCAAAAGAGAATAAGCTAGAGCCAGAGCAGACAACATGACCTAGTCAGGTGCCCATCTTTCCTCTCTCCAGAGCTATGGATAACACACAAGTGGACCCATGGCAGAGGCTACTGCTCCTCCAAGGTCTCTTCTCCCTTCATTCTCACAACCGTGGAGCCCCAGTTATAAACTGGACAAATGTCTACCCAGCCAGCCTCCATTCCTGTTAGATGTGGTCATGTAGCTAAGTCCCAGCCAATGGGGTATGAACATAAGTGATTTGCACAACTTCTGAGGCATGCCTCCCCTTCCCCATGGCCCTGTGTGGACATGGTGGGAAGCCATCATAGACCACGTAGATGAAGGCCACACCTGAGGAATGGAGGAAAAACAATATAGAAGGATTCAGGTCCTTGACATCAAGGAGTTGCCCACAAGGCTTCATGCACAGAAAGAAACATCTGTCTGTGTAAGCCAAGTCATTTTGGGTTCCTGTTGGAGCAGTCAAACCAATATTCCAAATGACCCAATTCCTTAGAGTGCAGTAGGATTATACATTTCAAACTGTGCCACAGATAAAGAGAAAAGAATCTGTCTTAGGCTGGATTTCCCACAAAAGACCTTGAGATGAAGATCCATGTCAACGTGATTTATGATTTATTAGAAAACATTCCCAGGAAAAACTGGCAATGGAGTGGGAGAGGCAGGGAAGACGAGAAGGTGGCAAACAAAGGTGTGATATCAGATTAAGCTCCATGGAGGGTAACTGGGGCTCAGTCCTTCAGGGGAACACTGGCGACAGTATAGGTCCTGATTACAGGCAAGAGAGATGGAGAATTTACACACCCTGCACTCACCAGTCAAGAGATGCCCCCAAAAGGGCGTAAATTCCCTGGCACTTCTGGCTACCCCTGTGCACAAGCAGAGCAGATCCAGCAGCATGTGGGCAGCCCTCCAATAAAGAGACCCAGGTGCTGGCCTTTGGAAGTGAAAGCACCTGGGAACCCATGTGCACAAAAATAGTACATGAATCCAAGGGGACGTGGGTGGAGTAATGACAAGGCCTGCCTAGAGGCCCTTTCTAAAATGTTTGCCTGGGGCCGGCCCGGTGGCATAGTGGTTAAGTTCACACGCTCTGCTCCGGCAGCCCAGGGTTCGCAAGTTTGGATCCTGGGCGTGGACAGATGCACCGCTTGTCAAGCCATGCTGTGGCAACGTCCCATATAACGTAGAGGAAGACGGGCACAGATGTTAGCCCAGGGCCAGTCTTCCTCAGGAAAAAGAGGAGGATTGGCAACAGATGTTAGCTCAGGGCTGGTCTTCCTCACAAAAAATAAATAAATAAAAAATAAAATGTTTGCCTGGAGGTCCCACGTGATTACATGTGGCATTTATTCATGTGGTCCTTTGCATAGGAAACAACTCTCACCTTCACCTGGACATTTCTGTTGGTTATATCTTGTTTTCAAGGGCCTAAAATGGCATTCTTGTGGCAGCCACAATGATACAAAAGGTTATATTTTAGAGGTCTCTGCACATCCTAAGAGAAAGAATAACAAATTAATAGGAGTTCCTGATAGGGCCTTTTATTCCCCACTTACAGCTCAAAAAATCCAGCAACAGAAATCATCCACCTCATTCCTGGATATGGCATGACACTGGCCAGATTTATTCCATACCTTCTCGGGAATGAGCACAGGCATTCATAGTATAAGAGGCACTTGACAGGATAGCCTGAGATGGATACATGCAACGCAAAACAAACTAGGGCTGAAGGTTGATTGCTACACGCACACATAGACACATACACACACACACTTTTAAAAAGCTCACCTGACATTTATACTTATCAAACTGGAAAAGATGATAAGAATAAATCTTAGTGATGGTGAACATAGGCACTCTTGGGCACTGCTGACTGGAATGTTAATTATTGCAACCTTTCTGAAGGTCAATAAGGGAATATGTTTCAAAAGACTTAAATACATGTATATATTTTGACCCTCCAAAAAAAATCCATGTTTAGGAAATTTTGAGAGTGTATGAATTTTGATACACATATAGATTCATGTAACCATCAGCACAATAAGGATACATCAAAAAACTGTCTTGTGCTGTTCCTTTATGGTCACCCTCATTGCACAATCCCTGGCAACCAATGATTCTTCAATCTCTTTTTAAGAATGTCATGTAAGTGGAATCACACAGTATGTAACCTTCTTTTACTCAGCACAATGTGTTTGAGATTCATCCAGGTTGTTGCATGTATCAACAATTTGATAATTTCTTTTTATTGCTGAGTATTCCATTGTATAGAAGTACCAGAGTTTGTTTATCCATTTTCTAATTGAATGACATTTGGGTTGTTTACAGTTTTGGGCAGTTATGAACAGAGCTGCTACAAACATTCATGTACAGGTTTTGTGTGAACGTAAGTCTTCATTTCTCTAGGGTAGATATCCAGGAGTGGGATTGCTGGCTCATACAGTATATGAACTTTATATGAATATTAAAGTATATTAACTTTATATGAAACTCTATTATTATAAACAGCCAAACCATTTTCAAGACTTGCATTCCCACCAGCAATGTAAACAGTTCCAGTTGCTCCATGTCCACATCAACACTCAAAATTATATTATTCATTTTTGCCTTCTGATAAATATGCAGTGATATGGCACCATGGTTTTGATTGGCTTTTATCTAGTGGTTAATCGTGCTGAACATCTTCTCATGTGCTTATTTGCCATCTATATATCATTGTCAATGAAATGTCTGTCAATTAAATGTGTTTAAGAGTTCTTCATATTTTTTGGATACAATTCCTTTGTCAGGTGTGTGATTTGTGAGTATTTTCTACCAGTCTGTAGCTTGTGTTTTCATTCTTTCAAAAGTGTTATTTACAGACCGAGAGTTTTAAATTTTAGTGAAGTCCAATTTATCAACATTTTCTTTCATGGATTGTGCTTTTGGTGTCATATCTAAGAACTCTTCATCCAGCCTCAAGTCATAAAGATTTTCTCCTATGTTTTATTCTAAAAGTTTCATAATCTAATGTTTTATATTTAGATCTATTATTTTCAGTTAACTTTTGTATGAGATAGGTTTAGGATGAAGTTTATTTTTTTGCCTGTGGATGCCCAGTTGTTTCAACACCATTTATTGAAAAAACTATCCTTTTCCCCGTTGAATTACTTTGGGACCTTGTCAAAAATCATTTGGGTATATTTGTGTGGATCTATTTCTATACTCTCTAATCAATGCTTCATTGATCGATGTGTCTGTCTTTTCAGCAACACCATACTCTCTTGATTACTACAAGTCTTAAAGTCAAGTAGTGCAATTCTTCCAGCTATAGTCTTCTTTTTCAAAATTGTTTTAGCTATTCCAATTTATTTGTATTCTGTAAAATTTAGAATAGTTTTGTCTGCATCTTCTAAAAATCCTGCTGGGATTTTGATTGATATCGCATTAAACCTACAGGTCAATTTGAGCAAAATTGACATCTTTACTTTGTTGAGTCTTCCAATCCATGAACACAGTATATCTCTCCATTCATTAGATCTTTGATTTCTTTCATCAGCTTTTCATAGTTTTCAGTACATAGACTCTGTACATATTTTGTCAGATTTGTACATAAGTATTTTATTTTGGGGGGAGCTATTAAAAATGGTATTTTTAAAAATTCCACCTTCCAATTATACATTGTTAGTGTACAGAAATATGACTGATTTTTTGTATGTTGATTTTGTATCCTGCAAACTTGCTCACCTCACTTATTAGTTCTGAGAGACTTTTTGGTGATTCCATGGGATTTTCTACATAGAAAATCATGTTGTCTGTGAAAACAGATCATCTTGATAAATAAAATGGCAAGCAATAGGATATACTGGAGTATATGAGGAAGCCATTTGGTGTAAAACTAATTTGGCCTGACCTTGCTTTTCCAAAAGGGCCTGACTGGCCTTTGAACATGCATTGTATATCTGCTTTAAACATTTACCATATCCCAGAGACAAGAACAAATGCCCTTAAGATAAGGATGCAACATCCCCCACATTGGCATTTCCTTAAGGATAAGCATTTCTCCCTAGGCAAGGATTTGATTGTTGTGCTCATCCTGTGACCACCCAGCTTGAGATAGCAGACCTGCTCCCTGCAGTGTCCATCAAGGGCTATGCTGACAGGGCAATCTTGTGACTATTGTAAAAAGGACATTGCATTCATATGTGATCTATGCTCTTTAACGCTATATAACTACTCTGTACACCCCACTTCTTTGGTGCCCTTCCTTCCTTGGGAAGGAAGGCCCAGGGCTATATGGTCCTCAAATTTGGCTCATAATAAACTCACCCCAATTTTGATTTGTAGATTGGTTATGGATTATTTGCATCGACAATCTTATTTCTTCTTTTGCAATCTGTATAGTTTTTTGGTTTGTTTTTATTTTTTGTCTGTTTCTTTTTTCCTGATTGCACTAGCTAAGACTTCCAGTGTGATGTTGAATAGCTGTGGTGAGAGTGGACATCTTTGTCTTGTTCCTATTGTTAGGGGGCAATCGTTCATTCTTTTACCAGTAAAAATGATGTTAGCTGTAGGTATTTTTGTAGATGCCCTATATCAGGTTGAGGAGATTCCCTTCTACAATGCTGCACCCAATCCCCATGTGTATGTATTTTCCACAGCACCAAACAATTCTCTGACACCAGCTGGGGTTCTACAATTCAAATCAATTCTGACCCTACCTAGAGATAGCATCAGATCCCACAGGTATCCTTGGGTTCGATTAATTTGCTAGGGTGGCTCACAGAACTCAGAGAAACATTTTACTTACTAGATTACTAGTTTATTATAAAATGATATAACTCAGGAACAGCCAAATGGAAGAGATGCATGGTGCAAGTTCTGTGCGAAGGGGTGTGCCACTCTCCCTGAATCTGCACGTGTTCACCAATGCAGAAGCTCTCTGAACCCTCCTCTTTTTTGGTTTTTATGGAGGCTTTATTATGTAGGCATGATTGATTAAATTATTGGCCATTGACAATTGAACTCAATCTCCAGTCTCTCTCCCCTCCCCAGAGGTCTGGGGACCAGACTGAATGTTCCAATCCTCTAATCACATGGTTGGTTCTCCCTGGCAACCATCCTTAGGTGCTTTCCAAAAGTCACTTCATTAACATAACAAAAGACACCTTTATAGTTCTCATCACAGGAAATTCCAAGGGTTTTAGGAGATGCTAGGAACAGGGACAAAGAACAAATGTATATTTGTTGTAAATCACAGTATCACACCTTCTATTCTTAGTTTGTTGAGAATTTTTATCAGGTACGAATGTTGGAATTTGTCAAATGCTGTTTCTGCATCTGTTGATATAACCATGTGGGGTTTTTATTTTCCTTAGACTGTTAACTTAGTGAGTTACATGGATTGATTTCTGAATATTGAACAGCTTGCATTCCCAAGCTAAACCCCACTTGGTTACAGTGTTTTATCCTTTTTTATATGTTGCTTTTTATAATTTGCTAATATTTTCTTGAGCATTTTTGCATCTACATTCATGAACAACATTGGTATTTACTTTTCATTTTTGTATTTTTGTCTGGTTTTGGTATCAGGATAATGCTGCACTCAAAATGAGTTGGGAAATATTTTCTTCTCTTTTATTTTCTGGAAGAGAGTGTTCACAATTGGTATTTGAATAGAGTTTGCCCATGAAATCATCTGGGCTTAAAGATTTATTTTTTGGAAGGATTTTAACAATAAATTCAACTTCTTGAATAGTTATAGGACAATACAGGCTCTCTATTTTATCTTAGTTTGATTGATTGTGGGTTTTGAGGAATTGGTCCGTTTCATCTAAGTTCTCCAATATGTGTGTAAAGTAGTTTGTAGTATTTCTTTTAAAACCTGTGAAGTCTGTAGTGATAGCCCTTTATTTGCTAATTCTTAACATTGGTGATTTGTGTCTCGTCTCCTCTTTGCTTTCTCAGTCCTCCTATACTCTTATTAATTTTATTGCTCTTTTCAAAATATCAGCCTTTGGTATCATTGAATTTATCTATTGTTTTTCTGTTCCAGTTTCATTAATTTCTAATCTTTCTGTTGGACCTTTTGTTACTATCTCAGAGGTTCCTAAAACTGTTTACCTTTTTTTCCCAATCTTTTTCTGTTTTTCAGATTAGATAAATTCTATTGATTTATGTCAAAGATCGTTGACCCTTTCTTCTGTCTGCTATTAACCCTATCCAATGAGTTTTTATTTTGGTGGCTGTAGTTTTCAGTTCTAAAATTTACATTTAATTCGTCTTTACGTTCTCTATTTCTTTGCTGAGACTTCCTATTTTAGTATTTGTTTAAAAGTGTTCATGATTGCTTGTTGGAAATTTTTCTTTTTTTTTTTTTTAGTGAGGAAGATTGGCTCTGAGCTAACATCTGTTGCCAGTCTTCCTCTTTTTGCTTGAGGAAGGTTGTCTCTGAGCTAACATCTATGCCAATCTTCATCTATTCTATGTATGTGGGACACCACCAAAACATGGTTTGATGAGTGGTGTGTAGGTCCATGCCCAGGATCTGAACCTGCGAACCCTGGGCCACCAAAGCAGAGCACGCAAACTTAATGACTACACCATCAGGCCAGCCCCTGGACATTTTTATAAGGGCTGACAAAAGCTTTGTCAGATAATTCTGTCATCCATGTTATCTCTGCAATGGCATCTGTTGATTGTCCTTTCCTATGCAAGTTGAAATTTTTGTATTTTTCATATGCTGAATAATTTTGGATTGTATCTTGACATTTTAAGTATTATGTTATGATACTCTGGATCTTATTTAAATCCTATGGAGAATGTTGATATTTTTGTTTTAGCAGGAAATGGACCTGGTTGGGTTCAGGCTGAAAGTTTCAACCTAGAGGCTATGTTTCCAATGTCGTTCAACTGTCAAAACTTTTGCAGTGCTCTTCATGTCTGTCATGGATGTGGAACCCAGGGTTGTGGGAGTGATCTATCCATTACTTTAGCTCTCAAAATCTTTAGTATGCTGCTTATGATATCATGGCTTGGGAGTGAGCCCTGGAAATCACAAACAATTGTTCATAAGAACTCTGTTCATTAACAGTCACTTTCCTAAGCTCCTCCTTCTCTAGTCTCCCTGGTACTTTCTGATTTCTTAGATCTCCCCTTTATAGTCTTCTGGCCAGAAACTTGGGACTGTAGTTATCTCATTTAGCCACACACTTCCATGATTGGGTCTGCATTCAGGCCAAGTGGTGGGAAGACAGAGATAAAAAAATCATCAAGGGTTGGCCCTGCCCTCTTGATATCAAAGATCAATCACTGCCCCCACTCTACAGGATTTCCTGGGGGCTGGTGTGTGAGAGAACAGAGAAAAGAGAAAATTAAACCCAGGAAGATTTCTGCTGTGTGTGTATGTGTGTGTGTGTGTGTGTGTGTGTGTTAGGAGTTCACTTCCAACTCCTCAAGCCAGGACTGAGGGGTTCTCCTGGAGCTACAGTGCTTACTTCTGAGTTTCTGGCTGAATTGAGTTCAACTGGGAGATACTACAGGAAAGAAAAGTAAACTCACAGCCAGATTGGTGGTGCTTTGGTTGCTGGTATTCTTCCCCAGTTGGCCTGCTACTATTTACTTTTCGAAGTCCTCAAATAGCTACTCCATGCACTCTATCCAGGTTTTATGGCCACATTCAGTGGTAGCGATGGGTAGTATGCTTGCTCTGTCTTACTCAGAACCTGAAAACCAGGTTTAGGAATTTATGCTAGGGAAATAATCAAAGATGTGTGCCAAGAACGTGTATTCAAGGATTTTCATCACAGCAGTTTATAATAGTTAGATAGTCTGTGTTATTCTTTGCAAGCAACAAAATGTGGTTGTTTTCACTTAAGTCTGGTTGATTTATGCAGAAAATACATTTTTAAAGGGATATTGAATGACTTAAAGAATGCCCAGGAAGATGAGAAACTAGCCTAAGAGGTTATGTAGCCTGAAACAATGCTCAAATTCAGGCCACTAGATGACTACCTCACAGCACCACTGCCCAGCTTTGGACACTGTGAATTGCACTGGACTTTGATCACCACTAATCATGCTGTTGCCATTGCGGTCCCCCCAACTTGATCCTTCTGCCTCTGCCACTATCACCAAGGACAATTCTCTGCTGTTCCTACTTTTTTGCATCCCTCTGACCCATTTATAGTGTCTCTTCTCTATTACACTCCCTCAAGGTCACTGAAGACTTTGTGGTTTTGAATTTCTTTTTACTTACACAAGACATTAATCACTAAATTATGTACCAAAGGTGATAAAGGCAGTAGAATTTTAGAGGAGAGGGACACCATTAAGAACATGAGTTGTAAGAAAGCAAGCTTTTTGTACAATGGGAGCAGAGCTGGGTCTTGAAGTATGATCTCAGCAGGAGTGTTGTACAAGTTAGCTATTGCTGCACAACTGGGATGCAACAAACCATCCTTGAACAATATTTCTCTCTCATGGACTTGGAGCCAACTGGGGAAGTTCTGCTTCTGATTTTAACTTTGCCCTCTCCACAGTTTCTGTGAGTTACTGTGGTTTACATCTGCATATTTTTCACAGCTTTCAACATGACAACATAAGCTGTCCCAAGTTTGCATTGCGTCAACCTGACATCACCAGTTCACACAAGCATCTATTCATGTCAAATATTTTGTGATTTAGCTACACTTCACCAAGAATTTGAGGGACCATGTGAAAGGGTCACATCTTGAAATGCATGGCCTTCAGCCACCTTGTTGGCTATTCCCTCTTTCTCTCTCTCTTACATACGTCTCCACTTCCCCCTTCTCCCAAACTCAAACCAACCCACAAAACCCTTCTTTTTCTTTCACAGACCATTCTATTCTCATCCGGGCCCCTCAGGGTCTCCCTTGCTTCCCAATGTCTTAACAAAGTACTTATTTCAAGCACATTCAGTGTTCTCCCGCAGAGAATATTTGGTAAATAATACACTCTCTTAAAGCAACCATAGTTATGCATTTTGCTTCCTATCTCCCCAATCAGTTATTCTTATCCAAGTTATTCTTATTGAAGAACAACTAGATATGCAACAAGCAAATGATCTGTGGAAGATTTAACCTACTTAAAAGGGGGAGAAATGAGATGTGGCTACCTGTGTATTATCCCTTGAAGAAGCTTATAAAAGTACAGCCCCAGTAGCCAGGATGCTCTGAGGAGAACCCCATTGGGGAGAACAATGGCTAAAAATAGTACTTGACCTTGGGTATCTGAAAGGAAAATGATGAAAAATGTTGACCAAAGAGTTTAAAGTGTCTTTGAAGAAAAAAGAAAAAGAAAAGCACACCCACTTTTTTAAACTGCATGGAAGTCACCTTCTGTACTGTCTGGAAAGGAAGAGCTATTCAGTCAATGTGGAGGCTTACCGGCATAGCCTTCAAAATAGGCAAGGGGCAGCACTCCATATACCACGTAGATGATGGAGGCACAGGGCAGCAACAAGAATGATAGATGCTCCAAAACTTTGGAGAGATCACTGATAGGTGGCCAGATTAGGAGGCAGAGCCATAATCATGGGATCAAAACTAAAAAGTGTTGTTTTCACTGTTAGCAAAGAGACAGAAGTCAGATGGGCTGCAGGTTCTGGGATGGATGGCCTTCATGGGAACTGAATGTTCCCACAAAGGAATGAGGAAGGAAGAATCTGATTCTAACATCTGTAGGGGAGGAAGACTATCCTCTACCCACTCGGGGTCCTTTCTGGCTGGGCTACAAATTAAATTGACATGAGACTGAAAATCAAACAAAGCTTTATAACATGTATACATGGGAGAGACTCAGGGAAACTGAGTTTCTTAACAAAATGGTGGAGGTTCCCCTCTTAAATAGAAAGACAATGGAGGATGTTGGGTGTGGGGGAGTCAGCCATGGGGGATTATGAGAAAAGCACAGTAAACAAGATTATACGGATTTAAGTCCTCACCTTCCGCACGGATAAGTTTCTGGAGATGAGGTCATCCCCCCTTCTTGGTACAGAGAGGGAGATATTTTTACAAATGGAGATTTCCCTTATAAATGTAAATGTCTCTTACAAAGGGTAACTTCTACTTTTACTTGGAATGGGCTTAGCAAGGACGCTCCCAGTCTATCCATACCCAGAGTTAAATTCTCTTAGGCAGTTTGGACGGGAGGTCAAAGTTTCTTTCAGGGTCTTTTGTTTTTGAAAATAATCAAGGTAAAGAGACATATTTTGAGGTAGCCAATTCTGATCTCCCACACATCTTACTACAAATGTGTGCACTAATGCCAGCACTCTAGCCACCCGACAGTGGAGATTCTCCTTAGGTGAGAGGAAATGGAAGAGCCCGAGAGAGGTTTCTCCTTGACTTGCACACTCCCCAACCACCGTCCCGCTCTGATCTTTCTCCTGTGTTACTCCTCTTTCTCTTAATTAGTTAAGGGCTCCTCACAGGCTAGCAACTGTGAAGAGCTCAGAAGTGAATGAGACTGTCGCTGTCCGGGAAGTCCAGAACCTAGTAAAGGAAACAGGCTAATAAAACATGTGTTGAAGGGGAACCCACAATTCCACCCTTAGAAATGAGGAGGAAGACATTAGTTCACAGTTAGTGGAGGTTTCATGTAAGCAGTGGCTTTAAGCAAAGCCTCTAAGAACATACTGACTTTGTGGGGTGGAGCTGGGCTGGAAAGAAGGGCCTTTAGTGGATAAAGGTAAGAGTGTCTCCATGTGCTAGACACTGATGTTGTTCATGGGTTATTTTAGTTAAGTTTGTTTCAACAATTTATTGAGTGATACTAGATGCCAGACTCTGGGGATCCAATTATGAGCAGAGAAGTCACTTTCTTTATGGAAGTTAGAGTATAATGGTGTGATAGGCAGAATAATGGCCTCCTACTGTGTCCACGTCCTAATCCACAGAACCTGGAAAGAGTATGTTATGTTATGTGGCAAAGGGGAATTGAGACAGCAGATGGAATTAAGACTGATCTTAAAATAGGTAGATTATCCTAGACCAATGTAATCACAACGGTCCCTAAATGTGGAAGAGAGAGGCAGAAGAGTGAGTGTCAGATTGATGGATGTAAGAAAGACTTGAAGAGCCATGCTGACTTTGAAGACGGGAGAGGGCCGTGAGCACGGAATCCAGGCAGCCTCTAGAAGCTGGAAAAGGAAATAAAATGGATTCTCCCCTAGAGCCTTGAGAAAGGAACATAGTCCTGCTGACACCTTGATTTTAGTCCAGCGATATCCATTTTGGATTGCTGACCTCCACACCTGTAAGATAATAGATGTGTGTTGTTGTAAGCCACTAAGTTTGTGGGAAGTGAGAGTTGCTGACATTATCTTTACCTGGTGAGTGAGGCAGAGGGGACTGTGGAAGGTGTGTTGCAGTAAGAAATAGCAGACCAGTGTGTTCATTTCAACTCTGCCGTTAACTTATGGATTTACTCATTCATTCAGCTGGAACCATGTGCTGGGTGGAGTGCCAGACACTGGAGTACAACAAAGAACAAGACAAGGAAGTTTCCAGCTCTTGAGGAACTTGGAATCTAGTTGAAGAGCAGATAAAAAGTCAATGAAAAGATAAATAACCCAAATGGTAATAAGGACAATGAATGAAATTATAATCACTGTGCCATAAGAAATACAATGGTCAGGGAAGGTCTCTCTGAGGAAATGACATTTAATTTGAAATCTATAAAAAAAAGGGAGAAAGCCATGTGAAGGATGTATGCAAAGGGGACAGGAAATGCAAGATCCTGTGGCTGGAAAGACCTGTTAGCATGGTCTAGAACTTGACAAATGGCTTGTGGGACAGAAGAATGGTATAGAAGCAGGAGAGGGAGGCAGGTGCTAGATCGTACAGGCCTTGTATGCCATGGTGAGAAATTATTCTTAAGAGCAATGGAAAAACACTGAAGGGGTTATTAAAAGAAGAGTGATATGATCCTATCTATATTCCATATTGTTGTTTCTTAACTTTTTATTTTGAAATAATTATAGATTCCCAGAAAGTTGCAAAAAATATATATAGGAAATCCCGTGTAACCTTCACCCAGTTTCCCCCAGTGAAAACATCTTGTATAACTATAGCACAATATCAAAACCAGGATATTGACATTGGTACAACCTGCAGAATTTATTCAGATCTCACCAGTTTTACATGTACTAATTTCTGTGGGTGTGTATTGTGTGTATAGTTCTATGCAATTTTGCCATTTGTGTAAATTGGTGTAACCACCACCACAATCAAGATATAAAACTGTTCCATAACCACAGGGCTCCCTTATTCTACCCCTTTATAGCCACATGCATCCCCTTTCTTACCTAACCCTTGGCAACCTATAATCTCTTTTCCATCTCTATAATATTATTTCAAGAATGTTATATAAATAGAAACACACAGTATACAACTTTTTGAGATTGGCTTTTTTCACTCAGCATAATGCCCTTGAGATCCATCCAAGTTGTTGCTGGAATCAATAGCATGTTGAAATAGTATTTCATGGTATATATGTACCACAATTTGATTAACCATTCACCTGTTGAATGACATTTGAGTCATTTCTAGTTTTTGGCTCTTACAAAAACCGCTACTATGAACATTCACGTACAGGTTTTTGTGTGAACATAAGTCTTCATTTCTCCGGGATAAATGCTCAAGAGTGCAATTGCTGAGCTGTATAGTACTTACATGTTTAGTTTTATAAGAAACTGCCACACTGTTTCTCAGAGTGGCTATACCATTTTACATTCCCATCAGCAATATATGAGTGATCTAGTTTCTCTACATCTTCACCAGAATTTGGTGTTACCATTATTTTTATTTTAACTCTTCTGATAGGTGTGTAGTGATATCTCATTGTGGATTGAATTTTCATTTCTCTAGAATGACTAATGATGTTGAACATCTTTTCATGGCTTATTTGCCATCTGTTTATTACCTCTGTTTATCCTCTTTGGTGAAATATCTGTTCATGTCCTTTGCCCATTTTCTAATTGGATTGTTTTCTTTCTGTTGACTTTTTGTGTGTGTGTGTGAGGAAGATTAGCCCTGAGCTAATGTCTGTTGGCAATCCTCCTCCTTTAGCTGAGGAAGATTGGCCCTGGGCTAACATCCATGCCCATCTTCCTCTACTTTTTTTATATGTGGGATGCCTGCCACAGCATGGCTTGATAAGCGGTTCATAAGTCTGCACCCAGGATCTGAACCTACTAAACCTGGGCTGCCGAAGTGAAGCATGCAAACTTAACTACTATGACACCAGGCTGGCCCCTCTTTCTGTTGACTTTTGAGGAGTGCTTTATATATTCTATATGCAAATCCTTTGTCAGATATGTGCTTTGAAAATAGTTTGTTCCAGTTTGTAGCTTATATTTTCCTCCTCTTAACCAGGTCTTTCACAGAGCAAAAGTTTTTAATTTTGATGAGGTCTGATTTACCAGTCTTTCCTTTTTTAAATTGGGCTTTTAGTGTCAAGTCAACTCTTTATCTAGTCTGAGGTCCTGAATATTTTCTATTTTTTTCCTAAAATTTTTATAACTGTTTTACATTTAAGTTTGTGATTCATTTTGAGTTATCTTTTGTGTAAGATGAGACATTTAGGTTGGTTTGGGTTTTTTTTTTTCACCTACAGAGATCCATTTGTTTCAGTACCATCTGTTGGTGCTCCCTTCATCCCTCCGCTAAATTGCTTTTGCATCTTTGTCAAAAATCAGTTGGGCATATTTTTGTGGGTCTCTGAGTTCAGTATTCTGTTCCATTGATCTATGTGTCTGTCCCTCTGCAAACCACACTATCTTGATTACTGTAGCTATATGACAAGTTTTAAAGTCGGGTAGACTGATTCCTCCCACTTTATTCTTCTTTGTCATAGTCGTTTTAGTTCCTTTGTCTTTCCATGTAAGTTTTTAGAATTAGCTTGTGTATGACTACAAAACAAAACAAAATCTTGCTGGAATTTTGATAGAAATTGTATTAAACCTGTAGATCAATTTGGACAGAACCAATATCTTTACCACATTGAATCCTCCAGTTCATGAACACAGTATGTCTCTCCATTTACTTAGATCTGTGATTTCTTACATCAGCATTTTGTAATTTTCAGCATACAGATCCTGCACGTATTTTGTCAGATTAATACCTCACTATTTCATTTCCTTGGAGTGACTGTAAATGGTATTGTTTTTAATTTTAGTTTCCATGCACTTGTTGTTAGTATATAGAAATGCAATTGATTTTTTGTGTTTCTCTTGTACCCTGTAGTCTTGCTGATATCACTTAGTAGTCCTGGGAGTTTTATAGATACCTTGGGATTTTTTACATTGAAAAACATGTCATCTGCAAATATGGACAGTTTTATTTCTTCATTTCCAATCTGGATCCTTTTACGTCTTTAAAAGGTTTCTCTGCTTCCTAACAAATGGATTGTTGAAGGACAACTGATTTCTGAATATGGGAAGCAGGTGGAGAGTGGAGCTGTGTATTGAGATTTGAAAGACTAAGGAGAAGGTTGAGGGGAGAAGACTCAAGAGCTCTACCAGTTGATGTCTAAGTGGAAATGTTGAGTGGGTGGTTGGAGAGTTGAGGACAAAGCCTCAGGGGAGAAGTCAAAGGTGGAGATAAAATTTGGGAAGAGTCAGCAATTAGGCAGTATTGAAGTCCAGGGAGAAAAGCAGATGGAGGCCAGAAGAGGACCCAGGACTGAGCCCTGAGGACTGCAGGTCTTTAGAGGTTGGATGTAGGAGGAGGAGCCTGCAAAGAGGACTGGGAAGGGTATCCGATGACTTCAGACAAATCACTCCATTTCTTTACAACTTAAGTTTACTCATCTAAAAAAAATGGGAGATTATACCTCTTAGAGCCCTTCAGCAGTGATAAATAAAATGGCAAGCAATAGGATATACTGGAGTATATGAGGAAGCCATTTGGTGTAAAACTAATTTGGCCTGACCTTCTTTTTCCAAAAGGGCCTGACTGGCCTTTGAACATGCCTCATATATCTGCTTTGAGCATTTATCATGTCCCAGAGACAAGAACAAATGACCTTAAGATAAGGATGCAACATCCCCCACATTGGCATTTCCTTAAGGATAAGCATTTCTCCCTAGGCGAGGATTTGATTGTTGTGCTCATCCTGTGACTACTCAGCTCGAGACAGCAGACCTGCTCCCTGTGGTGTCCATCAAGGGCTGTGCTGACAGGGCAATCTTGTGACTATTGTAAAAAGGACATTGCATTCATATGTGACATATGCTCTTTGATGGTATATAACCACTCTGTACACCCCACTTCTTTGGTGCCCTTCCTTCCTTGGGAAGGAAGGCCCAGGACTATATGGTCCTCAAATTTGGCTCATAATAAACTCACCCGAATTTTGATTTATAGATTGGCTATGGATTATTTGTGTTGACATTTCTTGGCATAGTTGGCAGGATTTCAGAGAAACCCACCGGAGACCACCTGGAATCTACAGTGAACTGGCATTCGGTACCAATTGGGGACCATTGAGAACCGCCCCCCCGGATCACTGCATTCTCCAGGTGACCCTGGTGAGTTCTCCTGAAACCCAGACCTCCTTATTTTAACTTGATGATACTGAGCTTATTTGAGCTGGTTCAAGCCTTAAGACTAGGTTCTTAAGGGGGTACCAGTACCGACCCTAGGTCAGAGGATCATAGGGGGAAATTCCTGGGAAAAAGAATCCTAGGGGGAATTTCCTAGGCCAGGGGAGCCTAGGGGGGACTTTGGAGTGAATGGGGCAGGCTGACCTTTTAATTTGGCTTTAAATTGGAAATAATTGTGTTTATAAAGTCTGAACAAACTGCTTGATAGAAAAATGAGAGACTGAAAGTATTCAGCTCTGAAGCCACTACACTGTCCTTAGATATTGTTCAGACTTTAGAGCAAAACAAAACTAAAAGAGAAGCAGGAAATTGAGCTTCTAAAAGCCTGACCAGTTCCCGACAGGGTGGCCTCCCCCTCCCATCTCCGGTTGACTTTATGCCAAGACTTGTGCAAGTTCTTTAAAAAGGGGAGACTAAAAGAAAGAGAAAAAAAATGGGAAAAAGAAAAGCTTTTGCAGATGTAAACTGCTAAAATTTTTAAAACAGGCCATGAAAGCTTTGTTGCATCTGTCCGTTGTTTATGTGTGTGTGTCTATATGTTATATGTATGTGATTTTTACCTCCGGATGGTATGGCTAAAATTAAGAGCTCTGTTTAACTGGCTTAAAGTAAGTGCTTACATAAATTCTAAATGTAATAGAAATTAACCCAAATGTCTTTCAAGTTAACATGATATGAAATAATCTTTGGCAAATAAAAGCTTATTTAAGTTTGTTGGCTTGATTAAAACAGGCATGTCCTCAGTCATGCAGGCTTTACTGGTTAAATAAGCTGATGTTATCTCTACCACAAAACTGGTTAACAAAAATAATAATTTAAATGATGGCTAATTTTGTCCAATGTCTCATGAAGTCTTGTAGGCAACCTAAATAATTACTGAGAACAAGTAACTAAATAGACGTGAAAAAGATGAATGTTGGGTGAACTTTTAGCAATAATTATGTTATGGTGTATGTATTTAAAGTAGCTTCCAAAATCTCTTTGGTAACTTGAGACTTTGAAGTTTTGCTAGGTTAAATTCAAGGATAAAAGTTCATTAAATATCTAGATCATTTCCAAATAGGATACAATATTAGACGTTAATTATAAGTCTGTCTCCTTTTGGCTTCTGACTATGAAAAAACTAAAAGGTGTTTTGGGTCTATCGGTAAACATGTCTTGTGTTTTGTTAAAAGATTATAGTATAGAGTAATATGTTTCTAAAATTATAAAAAGCATTTATGAATTTGTCGAGCCACAAAATACTAATGTAAAAGAAAGGTTATAATTGCTTACTTAGTTTTTAGTTAAAAATTAAGGTTTCTAAGGGTTAAAATTCTAATTAGTATATGTGATTAAAGCTAGTAAATATTAAGGAAAAATGTTTGTATTCAAGAAAAGTAAGATGCACGTTCTCAGTAAAAAAAAAAAAAAGGTATTAAGAATGGAAATATTTTTGTTTGGTTGGTTAACAAAGATAAATTTGTCCTAAAGTACTAGAAGAAAAATAAAACGGGAAGGCATGGGACAAATTCTGAATGTAAAAAGTAAGCGATAGAAAGTTTGTGAAAGTAGAACCTGAAGAGTTTTATGCATGGTCAAGTTGTCGAAGATTAAAAATAAATCTAATTATAAGTAAATGAGTTTTAATGTCAAAAGTAAGCTGGTGCAAAATTAAAATTTGGTTTTCTCTTTCTCTTAAAAGGATAATTTTCTCAAATATTTTCTCAAATAAAAAGGTTATTATATAAAAAGGTTTACCTTTACCTTTGAGTAAGTTTACCTAAAACACTGAGGTCTCTCTATTAAGGCTTCTTTACTGTTTAAATGCTCTGTTGCCCTTGGCTGTTTGATTGAATGGATAACTGAGCATTGCTCCTGGCAGTGAGCATTGTTTCACGGTGACAAGGCCAGCAACCCCCGATCCCCTCTGACCAAGTGTTTTAAAATCTTTCGATATTTTTGACAAGCTCCCCAAAATTCCTATCTTAAATAAAGTCTTTCTTCTGATTTTTTTTCTTTGAGAATTTCGTAAGGGCCCTGGGACTTCTCAAAGAAATTTATTCTCTCTTCCAATAAAGAGGGAGGTACTAATTAGGCTTGTTTGGTATGCTAAATTGCATGGGAAGCATTGTCAAGTAAATGATAAACCTTCTTAGGTTAAATTGTGTAGGTAAACATTGTTCACTATTTTTACTTCCAACATCATAAGAGGAAAAGACCATGACTGCATTCTATAATCTAATTTGGCTTACAGATGGGTCATACTTAAATGACAAGCAAGACATTATAAGCTGGATATGCTCTCCAGCCTCAAGAATGCCTGTTACTTTCTATTAACCCTGCTAACCCAGTAAAAGATTTCTTTCTACAGGCTCAAGAATTCACCACAGAAAAAGAGAAACAGATATGGCAGTCAAAAAGGGGAAATTTTTGACACCCCCTCACAGATGTGGTTCAGGCAGATTAAGGAAAAACCTCTAATACATGTTGGAGCACAATTGCCACTGCTTTAGCATATACACCAATTAACCCATTGGGCACCTAAAAAGGTAATTTTGTGGGGAAAGCAATACTTTTGAAAACTTTCTCCCACAGTGGCCCATAAAGCCTATACTTGCTGTGTTATATGCCCAAAGTATAATCCAGGGAAAGCATTTCATGGGTCACAAGGCCACTTTCTCCTTCCTAAGGGACCCTTTGAGGTATGATGGTTGGACTTTGTCCAAATGCCACCATCTCAAGGATATAAATATGTCTTGCAATGATTTGTGTGTTCTCACATTGGACTGAGGCCTTTCCTTGCAGAAGAGCAATGGCTTTAGGCAAATTATTATTGGAGAAAATAATTCCTGTTTGGAGAATTCCTATTGAGTTACATAGTGACCAGGGAACTCATTTTTCCAGACAAATAATTAAATCTATTTTTTTAATATTTGGCCAATAATGCAGCATTTCCACTGCACTTACCATCCCTGATCCTCAGGACTGATGGAAAGAACTAATGGCACAATCAAAACTCAACTGGCAAAGGTTTCAGAAGCATTTAATCTCTCAGGGCCAGAAGCTCTTCCACTAGTGCTCCTCAATCTTAGATCTACACTCTTTGGTAAACATAGGTGTCTCCCTCTGAGATAATAACTGGATGGCCAATGTATGCAATTAGACAAGGAAATGTATGAACCAACTTTGCTTAAAGAAAATATCTTAATTATTGTCAAGGTCTCACTGAGACACTTTATATATAAAAAATAAAGGAGAGGTTGGTAGCTGATTCTTTCCACAGACAGCTTCCAGACCTTAAGGACTATAACCTGGAAAATTTATTCATCAGAAGAGGCATCAAATAAAAGACTCTTTGCGGCCCTGTTGGAAAGGACTATACCAGGTACTTTTAACCAATTCATGCGCTGCAGAATCAAAAGACAGACTCACGGATTCACATTTCTTGTTTAAAAGGAGGCTTCTCCACCTGAGTGGGTTTCAGTTCCTATTTCCTATACCTGACTTCAACTGGCCAATACAAATATCTCCAAACCAGGAGAGAAGAAGACGGCATCTGTTGTAGACAGCTGTCCCAAGACTTCTGGACCAGGCCTGTATTCCTAACCTTATATCTCCTCATTTAAACTTTTGTTGTGCTTAAACTGTATACCTATTTTATAATTGTTCCATTTAGGGTTTTCAAAAGAATATCATACTTAAAGAAAGTGATTGATTTGGAACAGACTGGTCTTAAAGGCCAGGCATTTATCAGGTGGCTCCTAATGGAACCCAGTGGTTATGTGGAACAAATTTCTGGCCTTGGCTACTGCCTGGATGGCTAAAACACTGCACCCTGAGCTTCCCTTGGGTGCAGGGAAGGACTCATTGAGCTAACGCCTGTTGCCAATCTCCCTCTCTTTAAGGCCAGATAGGTTCATTCAGTGTTCCACTGGTACGGCCACCGAGCAACTTGCTATATTTGTTCCTCCCTTGGGGCTAGAAGACGCCATATTGCATATAGAGGCTCTGACTGAATTTACTCAACGAGCCCTTAATGATAGTCAAGCAGCAATAGCTTTATTAAATACTGAAATGTCTTTAATGAGAAAGGTTTTTCTTCAAAATAGAATGGCCTTAGATATTCTTACAGCATCACAAGGTGGCACATGTGCAATTATCCAAACTGAGTGCTGTGTTTTTATACTTGATGAGTCTTCCAGTGTGTCATCACTGCTAAAGTACATGGGAAATGAGGTAAATGCCTTAAGTGATCCTACACCCGGTCTTGATTTGTTTGGTTGGCTCCCTTCCAGTATTGGTTTCCTTTTTTGATCTGGATTGCAATTCCTATTTCTATTACTTCTTCAAATTCTTGTACTGATCATAATATTCAAACTAATTGTTGTGTCCTTTACTCAGTGTTGTAAGACTGGCATGGAAACTAGGATAATGATTGCTCAGCGACTTGAGATGGTCAATTGATCTTACAACCCTGCACAAATTTCCTTTTCTGATAGGGACTATGCCTAAGAACTTATTTTAAACTAATCTTTTCAAATACAGTGAATTATTACCATTGTTACTGTACTTGTTGTATAATTGTAAACAATGTAGACATAAGGAGTCAGAGAAAAGCACATGAACAATGTTTGTGCAACAACCTGAAAGTAGTCTAAAACCAATGAAATGCTTCCTCTGTTAATATTTATATACTGCTATGCTTGTTCACTATACCCAATTATTTCCCCCCAATGTGGACAACTGGGCAAATGAATGAGGTAAAAGCCTGGCACCGAGGGCCATGATGGACCCAGGGCAGGCAGCCTCCACCCTGGTGCCGAGGGACAATATTTTGATCATCAATGCTTTCTATCAAAAGACTATAGATCAAAAGGGGGAAATTGATAAGTAAAATGGCAAGCAATAGGATTTATTGGAGTATATGAGGAAGCCATTTGGTGTAAAACTAATTTGGCCTAACCTTCTTTTTCCACAAGGGCCTGACCGGCCTTTGAACATGCATTGTATATCTGCTTTAAACATTTACCATGTCCCAGAGACAAGAACAAATGCCCTTAAGATAAGGATGCAACTTCCCCCACATTGGCATTTCCTTAAGGATAAGCATTTCTCCCTAGGCTAGGATTTGATTGCTGTGCTCATCCTGTGACCACCCAGCTTGAGATAGCAGACCTGCTCCCTGCAGTGTCCATCAAAGGCTGTGCCAACAGGGCAATCTTGTGACTATTGTAAAAATGGACATTGCATTCACATGTGATATATGCTCTTTGATGGTATATAACCACTCTGTACACCCCACTTCTTTGGTGTCCTTCCTTCCTTAGGAAGGAAGGCCCTGGGCTACATGGTCCTCAAATTTGGCTCATAATAAACTCACCCCAATTTTGATTTATAGATTGGCTATGGATTATTTGCATTGACAGCAGTAATGTTCTTCAACTGGGGGGGCTCCGATCAGCAAAGTGCGAGATGGGAGAGAGTCAGACAGTGGAGCCATTCCCTCATTCACTCATTTTGTGAGACTTGGTACTTTGAGAGTGGTAAGGATATGATTTCCTTGAAAGGTTAGAGCATCTATCCTGATTAAGGAGACATCTACTGAGCACCTCCCTTGCCAGGCTCTTTGACCATTTTGATAAATTAATCCCTGGAGTCAACGGCTTCATCAGTCACAAAGCAAAGCACTTTGCTGATGTGAAAAGCTAATCAGGTTCTCTCAGTGTTCTGCAAGTCCAACCATTCCTGCCTCCACACCACAGCTCAGAGGCTAACACTTCCAATCTCCCCTGCCCTGCCCCAATTTTTTTTTCTTTTTCCCCCATACCTCTTACCATCTTTTAATATAATAACCAGGAGAAATAGGTAAATCTGATAATGTTTATTGTTTGTCTCCAACTAGAATGTTAACTCCTCTTCAGAGATTCCCAAAAGCCTAGACATGTGGCCAGCACATGGCAGGGGCTCCAACATCTGTTGACAAATTTTGAAATAATAAAAATCATCTCCAAATTTTAAGTTCTTCAAGAATCATAGTCCAAAGCTTGTGGGCTGCATGTCAGCAGTGTTTGTTATTACAGAGAGAAACAACTTAAGTATTTCTGTTTATGAAAAAAGAATCCTGAATATGCATAGCTTGGATTATGCAAGATTGTCATGAATGCATCCTTCATGTAAAATATAACCAGTTTATAATTTATTACATATTCATGCAATAAATTAATGTGCAATCATTAAAAGCAAGTTTGAAAAATATATTTAAGGGTATATGGAAAATAACTTAAGTGCAAATAATGGGATATAATACAACATATAAAATAGATGAGCACATTTTTGAAATGGAAAAAATGAATTAGAAACACACACACAAACCCAGCATATATGCCAGAATAGTTGAATGCTAGGATTACAAGTAATCTTTTGTTTTTGCATCCTTTTTGTTATTCTCTACCATTAACATGTAAAACTTGTGCAATCAGAAAACACAAACCACCAATACATGGAGAGTGCTTGGAAGACAAGGTTCTCTCAGAAATGAAGGCACTTTTAGGGCCATCAAAGACAACACCACTGAACTGACCTGAGAGGTATGAAGGCCTCCTGGAAATCAGCTGTGGGATGAAGGATGAGCCAGTAGTCATGGGAATGCACTAATTTTCTCCTGGAGGATTTCTCTGCTGGATTGGGCCCTCTGCATTTTCAAGCTTTGAGGTTGCCCCAAGGCCCTTCCACAAAGCTAGGGATTCACCCTCATCCACCCTCCCAAGTAGAATACCTAAAGCTGTAGGTAAAAGAAATCCAACTCAACTGGCTTCAACTACAAGGAAGTTATTTCACATGAAAGAATCCAAAATGAACAGGGCATAATAACAAAATATATTTCTCCTTCAAAAGTGAAAAAAAAAAGAAGAAAAAGAAAGCACTGTATTTTCAGGAGTTTTTCAAATAGGTTTGTGTACTTGATTTTTTTTTTTTTTTTTTTTTACAGTTCTTTGATATCAACCATCCCACCTGCTGTGGGGTCTAATGATTTCCACTGTGAATAGCGCTGAGGGTTTTGTCTGCCCTCCATTTGCACAAGTGCTATATTATCTCAAGGAAAGAAAGTGTAATTCCCTCAGGTTGACCTGCCTCCACCACAGCTGTCAGCAAACATCCATCCAGAGCCAAGCATGTCACTGCTCGGTTGGCCTCGCCCCTCACTCCGTGCATCTTGGCCTATTTGCAGCTGAAGACAAACCAGGTCAGTTCCATAGGAAGGGACACATAGTACCGCTACGAAATAAGCCACATACAACCAAGAATTGGGGGGATGAATGAAATGATGGCCCCAAATTTCCTGGAAAAATGAATACTGTTTTCTCTTTTTCAAAAGGCAGTTTCAAAACATCTTTAAGTCCTGCAATTCACCCATGCTGCTGCCCTACTCCAATCACTTGCTATGTGGTGGGTGCAGAGATTTTTACACTCTCCAGCAGGTAGACATGGGTATCCTTTCCTATGCCTGAGATGGTAACCACACGCCCTCCTGCCTGGCAGTCTTGCGCAGATGCAGGCACAGCAACTTTGGACTTTGAGCTCATGTAATTCTGATGCACATGCTGGTCACATCACTCTCTCCAATTTATTTTCATTTCCCAAGTCTGTTTCTTTTCACTGATCACATAGCCATCTATTTTCGACAAAGATTACGTGACCTTTCATTTATGTTTATTGATCATAGAAATGGTAAGGCTGAGGGCAGTCTGAAAGGATTGAGTGTGATGGGAAGCCCTTTAATTAATAGAAGAGCTGCCTAAATTTAAGGGTAGGGCTTCTCAGTGGTCACGTTAGTGTTATGTCCTATCTTGCCACGTGTCTGTTTCTCCGTGTCCACAGGGAAGAATGACAAGGAATGGAGAGCAGTGAGTACCCAGAGTTCCAACATCTGCTTTGGAGACCACACCCTGAAAGGAGAGTTTAGAAGCTCCCATGGCTGGTAATAGTAGTTGTCATTTATGGAGTGTGCTCCACATGCTAAACACCATGCATAAATTTTGCATATATTAGATCATTGCTTTCTCCAACAGTCTTGTGAGCTATTGCTCTATTTTAGAGGTGGGGAAATCTGTGGGGAAGAGAGGTTAGGTGGCCTGCTTGGTGTTCAAGACACAGGCCATAGAATTATACTGCAGCTCCCTATAAGGCAATGGAGGAGCTCCTGTTAGCAGCTCTGCATTCAGTGAACAGGCTTGTAGCAAGAACTGTCATGCCCCAGTCTCCATAGGCAGCTTTCTGAGCACAAGGGCAAGACTCCTCACTGCCAGGACCTGAAAATCTTTGCCTAAGGGCTTTCTGTGGCCACCAGAGCTCCTCTGTCCATGTGTGCAGCAGGCTGGAAGTGCTGGGAAATTAATGTCCAGTGACTGACCAGGGTAACTCTGAGGTGTATGTTGTAATAGTCAGGGTTCTCCAGACAAACAGAACTAATGGTATGTATCTATGTGTGTGTGCTTGTATGGATGGATGGATGGATGAAGGTTTTAAGGAATTAGCTCACAAAATTATGGAGGCTGGCAAATCCAAAACCTGCAAGGTAGGCTGGCAGGCTGGAGACCCAGACAAGGGTTGATGTTATAGCTTGAGTCCAAAGGCAGACTGCTGGCAGAATTCCTTTTGCTTGGGAGAGGTATCTTTCTATTCAGGCCTTCAACATGACGGAGGGGAATCTGCTTTACTTAAAGTCAGCTGATTTAAATGTTAATCTCATCTAAGAAAATACCTTGACAGAAACATCCAGAATAACGTTTGATCAAATATCTGGATACTGTGGCCTAGCCAAGCTGACACATAAAATCAGCCATCACAGTGTTCTGCATTGTCCCCCTGAGGTTCCCGGCGGAGTTAAGCTCTGGGTGCCCACAGTGGTCACTGATGCACCAACTTCCCTCTCCCCTCTCACTTCCCCAGCTGCCCGCCTGGCATCTCCTGGGTTTACCTCCCAGATAAACCATTTGAACTCGATTCCTTATATTGGGAGCTTTTCCAGGGGGGATCTAAACTGAAACGCTTCTCTTTGTGCTAGGCCCAGGATGCTCTTGGAAGGTGAAATGTGACTCCTGCTCCAAGGAGCTCAATGGCATCAGGGAGACAGCTGTGATGGAACCATCACAATCTGGGTGGCAATGTGCTTTGATTAAGAACCAGCCCTGATGAGAGAGTGAACGGCTTTGCCTGTGGGTCAGGGAAGGTGGGATGGAGGTGCATCTTGGAGGATGAAGGCATCCCCAGTGTAGTTGGTGGAAGAGGGGTGTGAAAGCTGGGGGAAAGCATCCAACCGAAGGAAACAACCCTGCAGAGACGCAGAAGCAGGAAAGAACTTGGCTGTGTTCTGGAAACTCCTAAGAGTGAGCAACGCTCCCGGCTCTGCAGAGGATGGTATGGAGGGGAACAGAACTGGGGGCAGGAAGCCAGCTGGGAAGCTCTTAGCCCAGTCTAGGGGAGAAATGATGAGGACCTGACCTGAGGTGGGAGAGGCAAAAGAGGCGAGACCACACATGGCTGCAGTAGAGCAATTCTTATGGAAAAACCTACGATTCTCATAGCTGCAGTACAAACACAAATTTGTATTTTTCTTTTCTTTTGAGGAAGATTGGCCCCGAGCTAACAACTGTTGCCAATCTTCCTCTTTTTTCCTTCTTTTTCTCACCAAAGCCCCAGTACATAGTTGTATATCCTAGTTGTAGGTCCTTCTAGTCCTTCTGTGTGGGACGTTGCCTCAGCATGGCTTGACGAGTGGTGAGCCTGGGCCACTGAAGCGAAACGCACGAACCCAACCACTGTGTCACCAGGCCGGCCCCCCAAATTTGAATTTTCAATGCTTCACACCCAGGCTGGGTGGTCACAATATGTACCCCTTGGTATACCTTTGTCGAGCCATGTTGTCTGGGAGAGAAGGAACCCCTGACTCAGAGGGACCACACCCTTGGTATAACTAGCTGCTCCCTGGAGGTCTGCCTGCCTTGGTCCAGGCTCAGAGAGGTGGAAAATGTCTCCCCTGAGAAATAACCCAGACAAGGCCTGGCTGATAGAAGAGTCCAAATCCCAAGTTTGGGAGCCTCACCAGCCCTGCTCTCTACAGAAGACAACTCTAGCCAACATGGCCTACTGGACTGACGTCTCTCAGGAGCCCCTGCAGTGGGTATCAGTCCCTCAGGGTAAAAAGCCGGGATACCAATACTCTTGTTCTCAGTAGCTGAGACATACTTTGTGCTCCATGTCACACTCAGTGTTTGGGTATGTTTGCTGTCTTCCTGTAGGAAAGCTCCATGAAGTGCACTCCTAGTCCATCTTGTTCACTGCTGTACACTGAGCCCTAGAAGTGTACCTGGCACCTAGGAGGCACTCATATTTGATGGATAAGTGAATTCTGGATCCCGAGAGCCTTAGCCCCTAGCTCCTGTGATGACAGTCCACATATCATGAAGGAACTTGTCTCCCACCCTTTACTGAACATGTCCTCTAAACTCACCTTCTCCTCTGCAATGACAAGGCTGGGCAGGGGGGCGGAGCAACCCAACGCATGGCTGTAACAACCTGTGGTAAGAAGTCCAGTTACACAGAGGTATTAGCAATGGTGAATTCCACTGTGGAGACTTCCAGCCCAGTGCAGGCAAAATACGTTGGATGATATTTTGTCATTTTGGATGCTGAGGAAACATTATCTATTTACACCACTTCTGCACTCCTTGTTTTAGAGATGGGAAGACACACACCAGGGATAAGACAATTAATTGCCTCTTCTCTAGCCTGTGAATATCTTAGATTCATATCTATGGCACAGTGTCTGGTCTCAAGTGGGTCCTCAACAAGCCTAAATTGAATGCAACACAATAGATGGCCATCAAACACAGACAGAACTTACCTGCATTAAACTGCACGATGTGAGAGAGCTCGAACACTATTGCATGTGAGTGTGCGAGTGAGCAAGTGCACACACAAAAATGGAATCTGACAGGGAAGGGAGAAGGGTTTTGCTCTCCTTGCTCCCAAGTGATATTTGTCCCTGTGCAAATGTATACACCATCTCCCTAACACTTGATTCAGAGAGATACTGAGAGAGTCAACCAAAAATCAGGAAGCAGTTTTTCAGGTGCTGCCCGATCACACACACATAACACAGAGCTGCCCTGCAGCTGGGGTTGCCATGCTTTGTGGGAATGACTTTGCGATGCCTCAGCATGACGATTAGGATGTGTGTGTAACCAAATTCATCCTCATCTGTATCAACACTTTAGGATTGGTTTATTAGCATGAGAAGTGGTTTTAGTGATGTTTAAAATGTGATTGATTAGGAGGAATCTAAAAGAAACTTCCACCTTTCATGAAAATGGCATTAAAAACCGGAAAGCACAACAGCCTGTGCCACCAGTACCATCTCAGTGTACAGAACCCTTTCCTCTGAGGTTTCCCTAGCTGAAGAGGGATATTGACACCTCCCAACTTAAGACATCCCATCTGCTTGGGAAGGTTCCTTTCATGCAAGTCTGGGTAGACCTGCCAGAGGGAGAGAAAAAGACTTCTTCCCACTCCAGACAGGCTGGGAGACATGTTAGCACAGCCAGTACTCTTGATCAAATTTGATCTGAGACATACGAAGTTGTGAGGCTGCCAGTTTTGACATTGTCACACACACACATGCGCACGCACAAGCACACACACACCCCCCTGACCTTCACCAACCAACCACACTGGCTGAGGTTAGTGATTGACGCTGGCTTGCTCGTCTTGAGCTCCTCCTTTTCTCCCCCCTGCCTTGCCAGGAGCTTGTCACGGCCCCTGTTCAGCTTGATGGCATTTTCTCACCTCTTCCCTCCTTGTACTGTCCGCCTCAGTCTCTGTTGGCTAACACCACATTCCCCAAAAGGGCATTTGATTGGCTCTACTGGTGCTTTCAAATCTGGCCACTTGGGTCACTGACTAGTATACAGTTGGACTTGGCCTTGGGTCAGACACTTTACTCAACGTCCAGACAGCCATGGACAGACAAGTGGGGTCAGACAGAAGAGACATGGAAAATGCCCAATTGCCCCTCAGAAGGCTATGGTAGGAGTCTTCTCATCAAGAGGAGGAGGGGCAGAAAGACTCAAAATGCAACGCAGACGAAAATCTCTGTATAAATACTCGGCAGGCTCCATAAAGAGTAGGTTTTGGCTAGAGTAGATTGGCTAGAGTTCATTTTCATGGTCAGGTTATAAACTCTGGGCTAGTGGTAATGAAAAACAATCTATGAACTTGTTTTCATCTAACGTGCTTTTTTACATTTTCTCTTTTTGAAGGGATGCCGACTTGACGTGAAAGGTTTTGGAAGCTAATACAGCCTTCAGCACCCAGGAGTGATTTAAGTCACCTTTGTGAAGCCACAGAAATTAAATCAGAGACAGAGTCAAGACTGAGCCTACAGACACCCGAATTCACATTTCAAAGCAGAAATCAAAATATACCAAACTTATAATTATTTCACAATTTGTGTGTATCAAATCATTATGCTGTATACCTTAAACTTACATATATGTCAAGAATATCTCAATAAAGCTGGAAAAAAAAAATAAAAAGCAAGGCAGTAAAAAAAAATACTTTTATATACCAAATGTTGGCCAAGTACACCTCTAATCAAACTCAGAAAATCTTCATCAGCTTTGTCTCTCCACTGACTACATTGCAGCCCTTGTTTTTAAACATTTTGCAAGTAATTGTGAGGATGCCTTTATCTCAAGGAATGTGAAACAAAAGATAGGAAGTGCACTGCAGCATTTCCAAAGATAATAAAGATAATTAATTCCATTTCACTAGCATTGAATGCATAATTAAAATGGAAGGCTGGTTTTCTCTCTTCTCAAGGTCATTCCCCACCACCTGTTCATGGGAGGTCCATTCTGATTTAACATGTTTCCCCAGGGTTCTCAGTCAGTGAACACTTCCCAAGTGACCATGGCCATGCAGTGCTTTGTGAGGCCAGGCCTGGGTCCATTGCATTCACTGCTGTGTCACCAGTGCTCATCAATATTTGATGAATGAATTAGCAAAATGCCCAATACTGCGCCAGGCTCTATGAAAGATGCAGAGGAATCCACCACACCCAACAAGGAGAGCTCACAAAGAAATTAATCATTCTGTCACTATCGTGTAGCTGTCAGTTTCTTGCTGTAGTTCTGTCTTTTAGCTATCACCCCCATTCATCCCCATCTGCCCCCTCACAAGCAACCTGTAATCTACTTTCTGTAACTATAGATTTGCTGATTCTGAACATTTCATATAAATGGAATCAAATAATATGTGGTCTTTTGTAATTGCTTTTAACTTAGCATAATGTAATGTTTTCAAGGTTCATCCATGCTATAGCATGTATAAGTACTGTATTCCTTCCTATGGCTAAACAATATTCCAGTGTGTGTATATACCTATTATTTATCCATTCATCTGTCAATGGACTTTTGGGTTGTCTCCACCTTTTGGTTATTATGAGTAATGCTGCTATGAACATTTGTGTACAGCTTTGTGTGGACATATGTTTTCAGTTCAGTTTCCCAGGAGGAGAGTTGCTGGGTCAAATGGTAACTCTATGTTTAACATACTCCTGTTATCTAACTTTGTTTTTTCTTTTCCAGGCTCTTTGTTTCTTATACCAGTACTACCAGCCACACAGCTTTTTCTTGCCTTTTGTTGAATTAAGTCTCCTTAGTTCCAGTTTTTTCCTCCTACTAGTTAGAAACTTATATATTCTATATTTATTCTTTTAGTGATTTGTTATTGTCAGTGCCATCGCCACAGTATGACAACCCACAGACGGGTGGTGTGTTTCCCTGACCGGGAAGCGCACCAAATCTTGACCACTAGACCACCAGTGCTGGCTTTAGTGATTTACCCTTAAACTTTTAACCTTTAATTTTGAGCTTTAAATGTTTAATCCACATACATTTTTCTAATAAGGTCCCTCTCTCTATCTTCCCCCCAAGACAGGGCAAGAAGCATAACGTGCTTTTATCTCTCTCTACTCCCCCACCACCTGCTGCCCTACCTCCATATTGAAGTCATCTGGAATTCTAAATCTAGATCATTCCTTTAAAGCCTTTCCCCAATTAGTACTTATTTAGACAGCTCTAGATTTTACTCACCATTGCATCCCTCTACTTCCCCCTGAACTAATTTTTCTTCTTGCTGAATTACAGCCTCTAGCAGTTTTTTCAGAGACAGCCCTGTGGGTGGTATGCTTTAAATCCACAAGTTTGGAAAAGTCTACATTTAAACCACGTATTCGAATGTTCCTCCTGTGATTAAAACCATGCAACGGCTCCCAGTTTTACTCAAAGTCAAAGTCACACTTCTTAAATGCCGCACCACCTGGCTCCCACTCCTCTTGGGCCACATCACTGGCCTCTCACGCCTCACTTGCTGTGCTCCAGCCACCTCCTCACTGTGCCTCTAATAGGAGGGGGCAGGCAGGCACCATCTCATCTTGTGCCTTTGTTCTAGCTCTTTCTCTCTGGAATACTGAATTCTTCCCCCAGACAATCCTTTAACCAACCACTCCCTCACCTCGATTCTTTGCTCAAATGTCATCTTCTCAGTGTGGTCTCCCCCATCCTCACTACCTCCTTCCATTCTATTACCCCCACTTCCCTTTATTTTGCTCTACAATTTCTTTTTTCCATAAGAAAAAATGCTTAAACTTGCCACCTTCTCAACTTATGATGTTGTTCAGTGGTGGTTTTCTCTCAGATTAGTCCCCACCATTTCCCTGCCCTGCTCTGTATCACAGGGAATGATGTTTCCCAGGCTCACGTCCTCTGGCTTCTGGGAGGTTCAGCCAATGGAAGGCGCTGACAGAAGGTTGAAGGATGGGAGGAAGGGAAAGATGGGTACTTCTCTCTCTGCTTCCTGGCAGCTCCAACAGCATCTATATCCTCTCCATAGTTCCATCTCCCCCCTTGTACCCCCTCTCTCTAGGATCCAGTATCTTCTAGGCTGCCCCCAGTGAGCCTCTAGCCCCCGCCCCCCAGTAGCCTCAACTTCTAGGTTCTGGTAAAACTGCCTCTTCCTGTTGACCCTCTGGCCCTAGAGGTGGTAGCCGCCTCCTGCTGTTGCTGACTCTGGGTACCTCAGATCACGTTTGGCCATCCCGCTCTTTCAGGACTTGTGTTAATCCCTGTATAAAACCACTTCCATATGAAAATTCTAGAGTGGTTTTGATTTTCTTGGCTGAACACTGGTTGACCCCCAACTATATAACTTATTTATTACATTTATAATTTGTCTGCCCATAAGTTCCTCAAGGGAAGGGATATTCATTTCTTTTGCTTACTGATATGCAGCAAGTGCCTAGAATGGTGCCTGGCACATAGTAGGTGATGAATAAATATTTGTTGAATAAATGCTCATCTCTGTGCTGGATGCTGGGATGTGACCCGCAGATCCCTCCCTCAAGACTGGAGAACTTACTTCCCCAGCAGCTAAGGGTGCTGCTGGCCAACATACCCTAGCTTTCAGCTTTCTCCGGAAATGGCCCTCAGCTAGAAAAAGCCGCCTCATCCAAGGCTGCACTCCCTTTCTGGGGGCATCCTGCATCTGATGACCAGTCCACATGGAGGTAGAAAGACCTTATGCAATGTGGGACAACTCTGAAGGCCATCCCACCTCAGAGCTCTCCTTGGAGTCAGCTGAAGCCTCTGCCAGAGCTTCATGGCAGCCCAACTTTTCTCTTTGCCTAATCTTGCTTCCCTCCTTCCCGCCCTCCCCCAGGTGTTGCTCACTAATAAAATTCCCCTATGCTAAGCTCCATCTCAGCTTAGAAGCGTCTACTTCCTGGAGCCTGACATGGGGCAGTTTTATTGGGTATAAAGCTCTAGGTCAAAGTTCTTTTCCTTTACCACTTTAAAGCTGTGGTCCTATTGTCTTGTTTCTAGAGATGCTGACTAGAATTTTAATTCCATCTGATTCGAACTCTTTAATAGTGTGGCAAACATCCAGTTGTCTTTCCCTTTTCATTGCTGATAGAACCAGAGTGTTGCTCAGGTTTCTGATGGCCAGCATGCCTTGGTCTTCTATCTGGCGCCAGGGGGTGAAGGTGAATTACTCTTAGCCATTGCTTCCCATCCTTTTTCATATCAAGGCCAGCATAGGATATGCTTTTTATATGGCACATTTTAAGTGCTTCCATTTACTCTGGAGGAGACTAGCCTGGGAGGCTCTAGGCACTATAGGTCTCACCTAGGCTGCCCTAAGGACTGAGAGGATCAATGTCTCAGAACTGCTGAGTGTCACCCACTTTAGCAGTGGCCCACTAGCTAAGACTCTCTGGTCCAAGTCAATCATTCAGTCATGTAACCCCTTTCCCCTTGTCAGGATTGCTTTTGGTATGGAAGACAGAGTTGCCTTTTCTTGTCTTTGGCCATTGTATAGATACACAATGTGTGTAGCTGTACCATCTTATGATCACAGGGTAACAGTCTAATATCAAAAAGCAAATACTCTATGGGAGGCAAAGCCAAAAAATGGAAATAATCTGGATATCCAATAATACTGAGCCACGGAATTAATACTGGAAGTTTCTTGCTTCAGGACTTGTATGTAAAGAATTTTCCTCATTTTTAAAATTTTTCTTTCAATTGCGTCTTCTGTGGTTTGGATCAAAAAGCATCCTGATACAGTAGGTAACCTTGTTTGTTTCTAGTAGCTTTTTGGATATGACATAAAAATAAGTCATTGGCTAAAACCAACGACAAAACTCTTTTTGTCCTTTTCCTGCTGTCTCCTTCCTGAGGCCGAGAATGTGCATGTCTTGTCTGAAGTTCTAGTAGGCATTCGTAACCTTAAGACAAAGGCCAAGCAAATGAAGACACTTCAGCCCTGAACCAGAGCCAGCAATCTCCTCCCTCGGGACCTATTACAAAAGCAAACAAACCCTCAAGTCTTTAAGCCACTACAGGCGGGTCTCTGTCACCAACAGTCAAACAAAAGTCCTGACTGATTCAATATGCTTTGCATATTTGCCTAACAGGTCGTCTATTTCTTGTCAAATTTTAGGAGGTCTTTATATATTATAGAGATTTACCCTTATCTGCATTACAAACATTTTCTCAAGCTGTCTCTTGTCTATTAATTTTTACAGTATTTTGCCACACAAATGTTTTATGTTTTCATATAATCGGATTTTTTTTTTCTTTTATAGCTTCTGAGACTCTCCTCTTGGTTAGGGTAGTGGTGTTAAAGATGTGCCCACAAATTCTGTGATACTCCTCCCATCAAGGGGTGAAGTTTAATTCCCTTCCCCTTGAGTGTGGGCTGAACTTAGTGATTTGTTTCTAATGCATAGAATACGGCAGAAATGATGAGATGTCACTTCAAAATTAGGTTAGAAAAAGACTGAGGCTTCCACCTTGGGTGCATTCATTCTCATTCTCATTCTCTCTCTTGGATCTCTCACTCTGGGGGAAGCAAGCTGCCATGATATGAGCAGCCCTATGAAGAGGTCCACATGGCGAGAAATGGAGGCCTCCTGCCAATAACCAGTAAGAAAGTGAAACCTGCCAAGAACCACATGAGTGAGCTTAGAAGCAGATTCTCCTGGCCCAGTTGAGCCCTCAGATGACTGCAGCCCTTGCCGACTACTTAACTCAACCTCACGAGAGACCAGAACCAGAACCACCCACCTAGGCCATTCCAAGATTCCTGACCCTTAGAAAGTCTGTGAGAAATAAATGTTTGGTGTTTTAAGCTGCTAAGTGTTGGAGTAATTTGTTACACAGCAATAGGTAGGTAATACAGTTACAAACCATTCTTGTTATCCCAGATTATACCTGTACTCTCCTACATTTTCTTGCAAAGTTTTAATTTTTTAAAAAAATACGTTTTGAGTCTTGACTCTATTGGATTTAATTTTTTTGTGTGTGTGTGTGTGGGGAAGACCAGCCCTGAGCTAACATCCGTCGCCAATCCTCCCCTTTTTTTGCTGAGGAAGACTGGCCCTGGGCTAACATCCGTGCCCGTCTTCCTCCACTTTATATGGGACGCCGCCACAGCGTGGCTGACAGGCAGTGCGTCGGCGGGCGCTTGGGATCCGAACTCGCGAACCCCGGGCTGCCAAGCGCGAACTAAACCGCTGCGCCACCGGGCGGCCCCTGGATTTAATTTTTTATATGGAGTAAAATAATAAGTCCACATACTTTCTCCAATGAGCATATTTATTATGTAATCTATTATATATCTATTAACTCTTCAAAATATTAAATTTTTGTAGAAATTAGGGTCTTTTTATGAATTTTCTCCTGGAACAAAGAGAGAACTTGTATATTTGTCAATCCCTAAGCCAGTAGAAATTGTTTGATTGCAGTGGCCATTGGATGAGACTAAAGGCTCAGTGGGGGCAACCTGGAGGGGACTGGACCACAGAGAGAAGGGAAATATTACATGGAGGGAGATGGAGACACGAAGGGGATACAGATGTTGCTGGAGGTGCCAGAGGAAGCAGAGAGGATAGGAAGGACCCTGTACTTTCCCTTCCTCCCATTCTCTAATCTTCTGTTAATGCCTCCCATAGGCTGGACCTTCCAGAAGGGAAGAAGGAAGAAAGGAAGGAAAACTGGGGAGGAAGAGCCTAATGCTGCAGTGTAGTTCCAGCTGATGAGGAGTCCTCAAGCAAAAGCTGTCAGTTAGAGAAGCCCCACATCCCATTAGGATGCCCACCATGCATGGGAGCAGCCCAGGAAGCCTGATTTCAGTGCAAACATGGTGATGAATCCAGAGGAGCAGCAGCTGGAGCTGCCAGTCAACTATTTTCCCCTCGGCAGGCGATCTGAGCAGCGCGTTTCCACAGCCACCACCTTTGGTTTTCAAATTCAATATATATTTAAATCACTGGAACAGAACCACTGGTGGTCTCTAACTGCAAAGCATAGTATATACTCTCTGACTATACAAATGCTTGGTATCGTGCATTTGTCAAAATATCATGTTGCAGGAAAAATGCATACCATACTCCGGTTTTGTCAATTGTCACAAAATAACTACTTTCTAAACCTGAGGGAAAATAAAAATATATTTGATATGTTCAAATTGAATGGCTATCCGTTCCAGGCAATGTTCTTAGGCACTGAGGGGACACAGTGGTAAAACAAGACAGACCCTGCCCACATGAGCTTACATTCTATAGGGGAACGTGGGGTGCAAAATAAAAGAGGGTAATAAGATGGAGCCCCCGATTTGTAGGGTGGAGGGTACCCAAAAGGAACGAACCCGGGGAAGACATTAGATAGAGTAGTTCAGGCAGGCCCCTGAAGAGGTGACAATTGAGCTGGGACTTAAATGAAATTGCTTTTGCTGTCTCAAAATGTTTCATAACTTATGATAAGTCCTTCAAGCTTTTGGATAGTCTTGATTAGTTACAAATAGAAGTCAATATACTAGATGTTTAGAATTCTCGTATTTTGAGATAAAAAACAACTGGGTTCTTTATATAATCTTCATGATTTTTTTAAATGACAAATTTAGAGAGAAAGTTTTAGGCTGCTATTTGCAAGCATTGCTCTACATATAACACATTACAGATGTGGATAGTATTTATTCCCAATAAATATAAAGCCAAATTGGAGTAATTTCACCATATCTTCTCTTTAGCACTGGTTGCTTAAGTAAGAGAGACATGTTGATCTGCTATATAAAGATCTTGATCAGATAAATGCAACTTCCAGATCTGGGAAGAACATCTTGAAGCAAATTTGAGGAATTATCATTTAACTCTTAAATATATATTTCAACATCAATGTTCCTCATTTTTCCTACCTTCCATCAAGTGTCCATCATGGCTGTGAATTACACACTATGACTAAGAATAACACAACTTAAAACATATAACTGTTAAGGCAATTGTGTGCTCTACTAGCCACAGTGGACTTGGGTTCAGATGGACAATTAAATTCACAGGACACAATAGGCCCCACCCAGCACCAAGTTTACTAAAGGACAGAGGACATGCAATATCTTGGCATGCACAGCAATGGCGCAGCAGAAGTCCCACGACTCCCAAGTATAGTCACTCTGAACTTGGGACATGTGTGCTCACAAGAGACGAGACTGAGTAGAGATGACCTCAGCTGAGGGAAGCCATCAGCTCTGAGCCCCCTTCAGCTTTATGCCAGCTGGCCATGTAGCCTCTCAGGCATGTGACTACCCCCCATTCTTCAGGGCAGCTGCATCTCATCAATATCAATTACTCATTAATCAATAACCAATTTTGACAACGTGCACGTACAGACTAAGCACCTGTACATAATTCTCAACCAGATTCTGTTTAATCAGTAGCATATCATCCCAACAATTCTTTGAGTTAATGGTGCAGAGAGAAAAGACCAAGAGTCAAATCCTCAGATATCCCTGAGACTAGAGGAAAGACCACAGAACCAGCTGTTAACCCCTTCCTTCCAGTTCACCTCCCAAACTCCATTAAAACCTCCTTGATACATATTTTAGGCATTTTCTTATTCTTAGAACAGCAATTTCTACAATATTTGCTGTACAAAAAAAAATAAATATATTAAAATATAGACAACCACCAAGACTTATATCATCGAATGAGGAGTTAGAATTCTCTCCACAAAGCAAGCTAACAAGACTCTGCCCCATTCACAAGTTCCTGATATATATATTCCTTTACAAATTGCTCCATTCCTCCCTCCTCCATTCTCTGCTCTCCCTTCCATTGTTTGCCCCCTTTTAAAGATGTTGATGGAAGCCTTCAACTTCATAGTGTCCTCTGGCAAGTATCCACGGGAATTACATCAATTGGGGATCTTAAGTCAACTTCCCCAAACATCTTTTCATGCTGGGGATCATCTTCTACATTGGTCTGATTTTCATTTAGCTCTACACATGAAGTTAAAAGTCTTGTATTATACTCAGTAACTATGGCGGAGATTAAAGTAATGCCTGACACATCATACGTCAGTTAATATTATGGCGTCATTTTTCCAACTTTTCAAGCAAAAACACCATTTTCCTCATATATCACTTATTTCCCTTAACCAAGGTGGTCACTAGAGGCCTCTACTCAGAAAACTCTGGGTTCTAGCTGGTCTGGGGCATGACCACTTCCCAGCCACCAGGAAACAAGTTTTCACTAACCCAGGCTTTCAGTTATCACTGTGCAGCACCGCTCATCTGCCTTTCCAAATTCCAAGGGAATCAGTGGGGCATGGCCACCATATCACACAGATATTCACCCTCTTGGACACCATTCTGCTTCCATGAATGCTTTCATCCACATTCACATCTGGTGTAGTCAAAAGGAAAAGCTGAGATACTGTGTAAGCAGCAAGATGCAGCTCCTTTTATAACCTTAACATGATGCCATCCTGGCTCACAACAATACAATGTATCAGCTACCAGGCACAGTAAGACAATGTGTCCATCCCAGTTCAAAGAGAATTTCTGTCAAGGATAAAGAAGAACCGATATCACAAACATAACCAAAACAAGCAAACAAAACAAAACAAAAATCACCCAAATCCAGCCTGCTGTTATTCAGGTAGGTCATCAGAGGGTACTGAGTGATGTCATTTCTCTAAATCAACCAAATAGAATTTAAAGTATAGCTTGTATTGTGGCTTCAGTCCAAATCTCCTTCTCAAGGGAAAGCACATCCAGAGGTTTCTCCCAGCATCTGCCGTGGTTTGGCACCACAAACATCTAAGAGTATTATTCTCTTGCTCCAAGATGCAATCTTGGGAAAATATGACACTAGCCTTTCCCAGCATCATTATCCATTTGTGTGCTCCATTTCCATCTGCCACAATTTCCCCTTTTGTCCATTCATTATCTGTCTCAAACCAGATTATGAACCTGAATCTCTGGATTCAGCCATACTGCCCACCCACAGGGCAGACAGCAGATTTAGCCTTGCCACAACTTCCCCTTCTGTCCATTCCCAGGAAGGAGGAGGAGGAGGATTAGAGAAGCAAAGGATGAGAGAACTAAACCAGCAGGCAGCTGGGCAGCACTTAGAGTCAGTCCCAGTTTAGACACATGGGATGAAGTCACTATCCAGCACTTGTTGCCTTTGGGAAAAAAGCACAATCAAATTCCAAGAAACTGAAATAGCATCCTGAGCAGCAAAGTCTCTGTCTCTATAGTCTTGGCCCAAGTTTTCCCAAGAGTTGAACTGATTAGGCCCTGCACTTTAGCCAGGTGAATTAACCACATTTAGCTGGTCGTATGTGCTACTGGAGTTCTCCAATCTTCCCTGGCTGCAGCTTCTGAAAAGGAGACCATCATAATATCAATGTGAAAAACAACTTAACTTTTGATGGCGATCAAATCCGTCTCTTCTCACCAGGTTGTGAGCATATACTGGAGACTTCGGGTACCCTTGCGGGAAGACAGTGAATGCATTCTGCATTCCTTCCACAAGAAAATGAATTTTGTGCCTGACTTCTTTCCCAAATTCATAGAGAAAAGCAAGCACTAGTCAAATCTGTCAAACTTTAGCCTATTGGACTTCCTAAATAGTTTCACTGTGTCTAGCTTGGGGAAAAGCCATGATAGCCAACATTTAGTTCTTTTCTCACAGGCCAAATAGGACTATTTTGAGAGTGGAGAGATTATCACTCCTGCTTCTTCCACTTATTTTACTAAAGCTAAAATTTCTTAATGCCTTCCCATGATGCAGTACTATTTAATATTCAGTTTAAAGTGGGTATAGTGAGGGGGGTGGGGGGAACTGTAGTATATGATGTGAATTGCCAGGTCAGCCCAATAGCAATATATTCAATAAGTGGCCAAACACATTTGATCTCCCCTGAGGTAGATTTTCTTCCCAAGCACACTGGAATGGTGTGTCAATAATTGTGAAGGGTCTGAGATTTTATCCTTCTTGCAAGCTAACAAATTAGCCTGTTATAGTTTCATGGTGGAAGATATGAGACTCTTGGATCAAAGGACTTTATTATTCATGGAACAAGAAGCATAAGCTAAAATGTTGCATGGTTCCCCGGGCACCGGGTGGATGCTGCATCACAGGTATCAAAGTCCCAAGGTGGGAAAAGTAGTAGCATGTTTAAGAATAGAATGGATACAAGTGTGCCTGGAGCCTGGTCATCAAAGAGAGAAGTAGAATGAAGAGATTAGCAAGGAAAGCAGCAGCTAGATTTGCAGGGCCTGTGGATCATGGTAAGAAGCCCTGAATCTTATTCTTGAAGATAGGGAGCCGTGTAACTCTTCAGAGTAGCAAGTGCCATAATCTTATTTATGCCTGAAGGCAATCACTCTGGCTGCAATGTGGAGAAAACGTAGGAGAAGTTCGAGAGTGGAAAAGTTTAGTCCAAACGAGAGATGAAGATAGCTTGATTAGGAGGTGATAAGAAGACAGAAAGATGTAGATAAATTCAAGACAACATGGAGCTCGAACCAACACATCTTGCCTACAGATTGATGGGGAGAGGCTTTGTACTGGGGGCAAAGAAAGAATTGAGGATGATGTCTAGGTTTTTGGCTTGAAGAAAAAACAAACATATAAGAGGAAGGAAGATAGGAAGATAGGAAACAAGGTTTGGGCAACCAGAGGGGCATCATAAGAGCTCCTTTTGAATAAAAGTGACTTGAAATGCACATAAATTTTGGATTGTTAGTATTTGGGGTGTAATTAAAAGCATAGGACTAGACAAGATGACCCAGTGAATGAGTATAGAGAAAAGATTAGACCAATACCACGGTTGTGGGCAAGGATTTAGCTACAAGAGTGGACATCATGGTGTTTAGTGTAAGAGAGTAAAACAGTAGTCCAAAACCCATTAATAGGAAACTGATCAAATAACACTATGCCATCAATTAAAATTATATTCTATAATGTAATTGCTTACATGGAAGGAGCTTCATGATAATAAGAGAAAAGAGCTACGAGGCTACATATAGTATAATCTCTTTTATTCAAGACGTTCTCTGTACATGTGCATAAAAATAAGAGTAAAAGAAATACACTGAAATATACATAAAATATTAATAGTGGTTCTGAGTGGCTAGATTATAGATTTTTTTTTGTTTCTATTTTCTAAATCTTCTTCAATGAACATGTATCATTTGTATAACAGGAGAACAGCTATGAAAAAAATCTGATTTCTCACAGATATCTTTGGGACTAAATCCTGCTTTTAGAAACTCATTTACGGGCATGAAACTAACCCCAGTGGATCAGGATAGTCAAATCTGTTTTACTTCTTAGCATCATTTCTGTAGCCACTGGCTCTGAATCTTGGCTGCACATTAGAATCAGCTGGGGAACGTACATGTCTCTACCAGGGCCCCACCCCTAGAGATTCTGACTTAAGTGGTCTGGAAAGTGGCCGAGGCATAACTATTTGGGGTCCCCAGGTGATTCTGATGGGCAGGTAGGGCTGGGAACCACTGGTAAGCCCTGTCTTGGTCTCCAAAGCACAGGTAGTGAACATTTAGAAAGGAGAGGAGAGTAAAAATGAAGCTAGAAAAAGGGAAATTGGAAGAAAGAAGACTTAGAAATAAAGGATTAAAGAGAAATTAATCAAGACACAAAATGCAAAGACGAAAAGGTTGAGAACTCCTCCCACCTCAAAATAGCTTTTATTTCACACCAGGCACTAGTTAGCTGCAAAAATCTGATCCCTGCACAGAAGTTGATAATAAGAGGCCGTTCCCAAAGCTGCTGGAACAGGTGTTTCCTCCCAAAAGAGGGCGGGCCAGAACTGTAAATCTCACTTTGGAAGTTTCAAGCCCTGGGGATACTATTCTGTGTCGCTGCCACTCTTGCTGCCATCTGTACCGAATCTCGGCTCCCGTTTCTGGGGCAGCCCTCCATCCAACTGGCAGCCCCACGGTTTGCATTCTTGCACAGTGTGTGAATGGAGGGGGAGAGCCTTTGGCAAGGCAGCCCTGGGGTCTCCTTCCCTCAAAAGATTCGCCAGTGATCCTTGCCCTGCCGGCTTCCTCTTTAATTGGCCCACGCTGTGGGGAGCAATTGAAATTAAATGGCCGCTTGCTGGGTGGCTGTGCTGTGCTAGGCGTGTGTGGCCCTATTTGGAGCATTTGTTGTACCCAGGATTGAATGAAGTAAGCGCTGCTGCTGAAGCTCGCGGGGCGTTCCTTGAAGCCACGTCAAAGTAGGCTCTTAATTTTGCAAAACAGCCTCCAAAGTCAAACTGGCTCTGTACCGGAGCCATTCTAGACAGAGGGATGTCACGAGCAGAAGCCAGAAGGCACAGAAAGAACTGGGCAGAAGGAAATTAAGGGCTATGAATCAAGAAAATAGGTTATTGTACAATTGCCAGCTTGCCTTGAATAGCCAGCAAGGGGCAGGGAGGGATCCCCCTCCAGTCATAAAGGTAACACACTTATCTAACAATGCTGGGCAGCCTCTGGGCCAAGGGTCATCCCAAGAGAGTCCAGAAGTTCTGCATTTTGGATGCTAAAGGCCAGAGCAGGGCACTGCTGACTCTGACCTTGGGCAATTTGCTGAGCTTCCTCAGGTCTCAGATCACAGGCTCTGCAAAAAGGTGCAAGAAAGCACAGGAAATCAAGGTGTGTTTACATCTTCTCCTGGGAGTGTTCACAAAGGTGAGCTTTGAGCCCTGTTCAGCCGCATCATGCAGGATGGACTGGGGACTTCATCTAGATTGAGCCAATGCAAATGCCAATCCCTTGGGAAACCCAGAATCTGACCACTGCCTATCACCTGTAGTCACACCCCAGCCTCCTATGAGTTCTCTGGTGTCATCTCCTGCTAATTTCCTTCTCGTTTATTCCCCACCCACCCCCCCATACACACTCTTGCCAGGGGCCTTTGCACTTGCTTCCCTAAATCAGATGCACATTGGAGAGTAAATTGAACTTCTGGTAGAGAAAACAAGCATTTCCATCTAATAAGGATCTCTTCAGCCCCTACTAAAAATGAATTAAAAACTGTATATATCGAGACAGACTAACCAGGGAAATTGCTGCTTGGAATTATTAGCTATAAACCAATTATAAACTGAGAGATGTCTACCACACGGAGGACCTTGCTTACTTAGCCCTTGGATTCTGGGTGAAATTAGCTGACAGGGCCTATTGTTTAGTAAGGCCCTTCTTCATTTTTAATATGTAGATGACATGGTTTTAACATCCTTCTGCTTGTATTCAGTTCAGCCCAACGTGCTGGACAATCATTAAACGGAAAAGAAGAGCATCCAGGACAATCTGCCTGTGAGAGGTGAGGCAACTACCCAAGAAACCAGAGCAGGAGTCACAAACACAGGTCTAGCCAGTGAAGAGGAAGGGTGAAGCAGGCAGGTGCTGACTGGAGAGAGCAGGACCATCGAAAGGGGCAGCTGCTACTCAGCACTGACCCATTATTATTCCATGGGAGTGGGAGTCTGGTGCTACCAGATATGATGTTTCAGTGCAAGCCAGAACCCAAATTTACATGAAATCCCACTGTTTTTATATGTTGGCAACTCATTCACATTAAAAGCAAAAAGTGGCATGGGCCAAACTACATCTTTGGGACAGATTCAGCAAACAAACCACCAATTTGTGATCTCTGAATTGACACAGAGAAGGTTACAGCAAATAAGGAGTGAGACCAAGAGAGCTCTAGAAAATGCAGAGTGAACAGTGATGACCCCCAAGCTTGAGGTCAGGAAAGGAGTCAGAAAGGAGACAAGTCTTAAGACGGTGCCTAAAGAACAGGACTGAGAGAGAGTTGCAGGCAGGTTTGTATGATAAGCCTGCTAAACTTCGGGACAGCCAGCAAAGGCATGCAGGTGGGATGGATGATGTACAGTCCAGCCAGTTGAAGTACAGGGAGCATGCTGGTATGGCAGTATATTTAATCTTCCCTTCTTCTTCCTGTGTTTTCACCCTTCAAAAATATAGGCAGCCCTGTACTCATCACCTCAGGGCAGAAGTCACAAGCAACCTCCACGTGGACTCCACGGGGCTTGTTTCCAAAGTCGGAACCTCCTGGGTCTATGGTAGAACTCTCAAGAAAGGTATTTGATGATAAAATGAAGAGAATATCCTAGAAAGAGCCTTCCCTGGGCTGTGGAAGTGCAGACAAGCAGAGAAGTCTGGGGGTCCTCTGGCAGAGGCTGTTCATAGCCTGCTCTCAATTCCCAGGAAGAACCACCTGGGATCCTAGAAAGGAAAGGGACATGGTACATCCAGGCAGATGAGATTCCTCATGGCTGCCCAGATAGATTCCCAGCTACAGTCTGGAAGCAGCAAAGAGCCTCCAGGAAAATGGATATCACAGTAGGAACAGGTGTTGACAAATGCTTCATAACCAGGGAGATCCCTCCCAATACCTTGACTCCCCTGGGAAAGAGTGAAGTTCAAGTTTCCTAAGACCCAGTGAAATGGGGGCTCAAAATAAAGGTTGTTTTACTTTTCATACACCTGCGCTTGTGGACTGAGATTCAAACTGGTTCCCTTACAGAGGAGCTAAAGATGAAGGCAGATAGGTCAGAAGCAGTGTCTGAACTTGAGTCTAAGCTCCTCTGTCAATGCTCACTGTGGTAGGCAGTCTCCAAGATGGCTCCCAATCCCTGCTACTCAAACCCTTGCATAGTCCTCTTCCACATGTACCAGGTTTGGTCTGTGTGTGACCAATAGCATATGGCAGAAGTGATGGCATGTGACTTCCAGGACTAGGTTATAAAAGGACTGTAGCTTCTGTCTTGAGCTCACTCTCTCTCTCCCCACAGCCCCTTCCCCCATCAGTCTGTCTGGGAGAAGCAAGCTGCCATGTTGCGAACAGCTCTAAGAGAGGTCCAAGTTGTAAAGAACGGAAGCCTCTGAACAGCCAAAGAAGAACTGAGGCCCTCAATCCAACAGACTGCAAGTACTGAGGCCTGACAATGACCACAGGAGTGAGTTGGAAGCAGATTCTCCAACCTCAGTCAAGTCTTGAGGTGACTGCACTCCAGGAGGCAACTTGACTACAACCTCATGAGAGATTCTGAACCAGAACCCCCTAGATAAACCACTCCCAGATTACTGACACTTTAAAACTCTGAGATAAAAGGCGTTTGGTATTTTAACCTGTTAAGTTTTGAGGTAATTTACACAGCAATAGATAATTAATATACTCCCACCTCAATAGATAAAGTGGATGCTAAACCTAGTTAATTAGGAATTAGATGATTGGCCAACAGCAAAGTACAGAAGTGTTGTCCTTTTTCTGCCCAGATGGTGCCACCAACCCTGTGCCTAAGTAGACAGTCAGGGTTAGATCATGACCTTGAGCTGATTCAAGAAAGAGGAGTCAGGCAGGCAGTCAGTATGGGTGCTGAGCCATTCTCTGTAGTAGGCACTTCTGAGTGTTACAGAACAAATCTTGCACAGAAATTGTATGTCAACAAAGGGAAGTTTGTCATCATGGCTTACACCAGTTGAGAAACCAAGTGTTCCCAGGTGTCCTGGCAGCTTCAAGCCCAAGCCCCACAGGCTGGGCAGCACAGGAACTCATGCTGGGTGATTTAAGGTAAAGACTGATTTTCAAGAGCAGCAAATCTTTGCAAATCACTTCTTTCCTCCCACTCATTTTTTACACAGAAGGGGAACATTTGCTGTTTTTTCAGTGCCTAGAGCCTTAGCATCCGCCCCCTTGTCATTTGGGAATTGAGTATTATGGCACTTGCTGATTTTCAAAGTAGCCAGTAATCACTGAGCTCTGCACTCACTCTGATGACAAACCAGAAATGGTTAAAACTGGATCATTGGAGGGTTAAACCAACACTTCCTCTCTTGATGTGCCTGACATTTGTTCTCCATGGTCTATGAAGCTAGTGGGTGCAAACTGGAGACCCTAGAACCCAGGAGAGAAACAGGGTGGGGAAGCCTGGAATCCAACCGTCTCTGGAGAGATTTCCTATGGTCCTTCTTCCAGTACCTAAGTCTTTGCCCACATACCTTTCTGTCTTGGGAGACATCCCACAGAAGGATGCTTCCACATGGTGCCAATGACTTCCCTAAACCATGGGTTGTAGGCAGCTCCACCACTGCTAACTATTTCCATTAGAAAAGTTTACAATTCTAAAATTCACTTTGGATCCTGAGACTTAAAAGGACTCCTCTAAATTAGCACAGGGCTTTCTGTCAAGAAAGTGTATTCACATCACCTTCACTCTGACAATTCTTCATTTTAATTTTGTGATAAGGCATCCATTCACAAAGGACTGAGTTTAATTTTAAAATCTCTTATCTGGAAGCTGGAAAGCAGAGAGTATCAGGAGAAGGGCAACTCGTAATGAGTGGCCTCTGTCAAGCATTAAGAAAAGGCCCAAGTGAATGGCCAGTGTTCTTTATCACTGGGTGTTTGGATGGGCTGACCTGGGCTAATGGCCAGAGCAAAGCCTCATTGCTACTTTCTATCTCTCTTTTCATCCACTGACGTGTAGGGCTCTTGCTTCCTAACTGTAGGGAGAAGAGGTTTGGGTGGGCAAGGGAGGAGTCAAGAGAAAGCCGCCCAAGGCAGGGCCTGGTGGTGGTGTGGAGACAGTTCTTCTCCCAGCCCTTTGGATGGACTTGAACACCTGTGGGTAGGGACATAGGGCCAACGAGAATAGTTCATGGGGAGCTTGATGACACACTGGACACAGAGCTGACTCAGGGCACAGGGGAAGGAGTGGGACACAGTGGTTGGAGAACAGAGCTCTGGTCCCTCAAGGAAGAGGAATTCCTGAAACCATTTGCGTTCCTAACTCCATCTGCCTCTCACAGAATCCAGTGTGGATTTGTACACACTGGCCTTGTCAGAACCTTGTTCCACACAGAATTAGAATCATTGCAAAAGATCTGAGAAAAACAAATTTCTTTCTTGTGCATGAAGACAAATAGAAAGGTTTCACGTCACTAGAGTGAGTGTACGGTCGTGAGGCTTTGGAAATTTGATTCTCTAGAATGGATAGTCCCTTTCCTTCTGTCTCCTGGTGTGGTGTCTGCAACTTGTTTCCTTAAAGTTACCATGGGGACTTTAAAGACTGGGAGGTGGTACTTGTTTAGCATGAGGCTTGGGCAGGCTGTCAACAGAGGTCATGGGCTGTCTCACATCTTACTTCGGTAGTAACATATCAGGAGGTTTCCAGAGGAGCCTCTTCCCTCCATGGTCTGACCACATGTCTAAAAAGATGTTTTCAGGAGCCTCCTATAGATATCCATTCCAGCCTCTTGACACTTGAAGATGCTATTTCCACAGGGCAGTGGTTTCTAAACTTATTCTGAAGATGAGATTACAAGAATCCCAATGTATAAAAGAGGTGAAAGTAGAACTTTAGATTAAGTGAGAGGACATGGCATCTGGAGTCCCACCAAACCTGGTTAGAAACCATGTGGCAACATGAAATGGTCTTCGAATGTGGCCAGATGTGTCCCCTTTGTTTTGCTGACCACTCTGAGGTCTATTTTGTTTTTGTAGAATGAGAGCCAGTTGTAGGGGCTCTACAGTTCTGCTAGGGCCAGCAGTGCCAGTGGGGCTGGCTAAAGCTCCACGGGAAAAGGCCATCAGGGACCCAGCAGAATCTATTCTGATCCAGTGATGGTGGCACGGCAGTGGTTTAAGTGGCTGCAAGACTCAGGGTCTGGCACAGTGCAGTTGTACACATTGCCACTTGTGTGTCCTTCAGGGGACCAGTTCTATGATGTCACTTGTATTGTTCCTAGCTAGGGAGCCATTCAGGTATCTGGCTTTTCATCTTTCCTGCAAATTACTTTCTTTTCTGCTTAAGTTAGCTAAAAACCTGACTTTCAACAGCCTCCAGCAAAAGATGGACAAAGGAAGAAAAGTTATTTCAGTAGAAAAAGACTCAAATGTCTCCCAAAATGGAATTTTGCATCTGCTTGATGCACTCTTTCCCCCTGTTGGGTACCCTCCATTTCCGGTGGCTTAGGGTATGTTTGGTGTGTTGTCCTTTTCGTTTGAGCCATGAGAATGGGGCACATGCCTGGAGGAGGTGCTTCTGGCAGACAGAAGAGCCATGATCCAGATGGGCTAGGTGAAAGGTAGAGGGTGAACCCCCTCTATTGCTAATAAAACTTAAAGAATGGTACAAAATAGCCACTTTCCCTCCACACAAACAGCTTCTGCATTAAGTACCTCAGGTGGCCCCTCGGCCTTGGTGCTGCTCCCTGAAAGCAGAGCCTGAGACAAAACTTACTTGCAGATAGTTAGCTTGACAAGGCCTCCCAGGGAGCAGCAGGGAGGGAAAGGGAAGCAAGAGATGGAGAGGAGGGAAAGCTATCACCAGGTGTCTTGTCATCATTGAGCTGGTCACCACTGTGGGCCAGACCGAGGGGCTGCCAGGCGGTGTGCAAGGCGTCCGATAACGTTCCCAGTGCTACCCTCTCAGCACATCATTTCATGCTTTTCAGAAGGTGTATCATGTTGTGTGCCTGTTTAAAGTGATTGTTGCCCAAGTCTGGCCACTTTCAGTGTCATTTCTGAAACATGCCCCACATCACTAATGGAAGCAAAGATATGGATCCCTCCAGGTCTTGGCCTCTTTTCCTTGCACACACTTTTTAGCCTATGCATCATTGCTTTGGATTTGTTACCATGAGGCTGGGCAGAGGGAACAGGGTCCTAAGATTTGAGTCTTGGGTTTAAGGAAGAGACCCTATTTAGGCCTCAAGCATGAGGCTCAGGCTGCAGCCCAGGCCTTTCAGACTGTGCACTGGGGGCTGGGGAGTGTATGTCACAGGCTTAGTAAAGTGGCGTGCCACTCTCCTACATCCTATTGTTCCTTGTGTGTGGCGCTCCCTTGAGGACCTCTCAGGAAGGGTGTGACTGCACCAAGGCACGATGCAGGGTCCCTTGCCACTTTAATGGCAGCAAACACCTGCCTTCGCCCATGACATTTACCTAGACAAAGGCATGAACGATGCATTTATCCCACGGATAACCTGAAGCTCTTCTTTAAGTTTCAGCTTTTTCCAGTTACCAGAACTGTTTACCTTATTTCCAAATAGATTTGAAACCCATCTCCTCATCCTCTCCTGGGGAATGCCCTTTATCAAAATTTCCAGCATGTAAAGCAGTAGCAAACAAATCCTGGGGTTGGGGGGGAATTCTGGCCATACTTATGTAACAATTTCTTTGAATATATTATCGACAGTGTGGAAGGAAGCTATGAATGAAGTAAGGAGTTTGGGGTTCATTTGCTTCTTTTCTTATAAAGAATTTTTTTTTTTTTTTTTTTTTTGTGAGGAAGACCAGCACTGAGCCAACATCTGTTGCCAATCCTCCTCTTTTTGCTGAGGAAGACTGGCCCTGGGCTAACATCTGTGCCCATCTTCCTCTACTTTATATGGGACGCCGCTACAGCGTGGCTGACAAGCAGTGCATCGGCGGGCGCCCAGGATCCGAACCCGCGAACCCTGGTCTGCCAAGCGCGGACTAAACCGTTGCGCCACCGGGCGGCACCATAAACAAATTTATATTAACTTAATTCTTCATTCCTAGTGAAACTGTAAACTGACTTTTACAGTCATTCAACACTTTTTGTCAGCAAAGAATTTCTCTGTAAGTCTAAAGCAAAGCTTACTCAGTTAACTAATTTCTTTTTCAAGTTCATTAAGTGAAGGTGAGCTGTTACAGTATTTTCCTTCTACAAGGATAGTGATTCAAACAGCATTAGTGGGTCTGAAAACATTAAAGATGGTAGCTATTGGGGCCAGCCAGGTGGTATAGTGGTTAAGTTCATGCATTCCGCTTTGTTGGCCTGGGGTTTGCCAGTTCGGATCCTGGGCATGGACCTACTCATCACTCATCAAGCCATGCTGAGGCGGCATCCCAAATAGAAGAGCTACAACTCTACAACTGTGATTCACAACTACGTACTGGGGCTTTGGGAAGAAAAAAGAAAAAAAGAGGAAGATTAGCAATAGAAGTTAGCATAGGGCTAATCTTCCTCAAAAAAAAAAGAAAGATGGTAGCTATTAAAGTGTATATCTGTGTTATACATCCATTACATATGCAAAGGTTATAAGGTGGTCTCAGTATAGGCTAAACTGTCATTGGCAAATAGTGGTTCTAACTCAAGGAAGAAGCAGCCTAATCCAGCATGAGAGTCAGAAACTGCCCCTCAGGTCACCTTGAACTTCAGCCCATGCACTCTCTTCCTCCCAATTGTTCTTTCACCCAGAGAGAGCTCTTCAAGCAGCCACAGTACAACACATCAAAGCATCTTGCATCCTGACTTTAGCTTTGATGTAAGTGGTAGCAAACCCCTGTCTTCACATCTGTACCAGAATTGTTGGTGTTTTCAACACTTGTAACCTTGTTTTCTCAGAGATCAAAATTTAGTTAGGGGAAATAAGATTACCCCATGTCAGACGTTAAAGGACAAAGGCATATTCTGTATTACAGCCCAAACATGTAATATAAAAGAGTACTACAGGAAACATAGACAGGCCAGTGGATTTGGCAGTTGCCAAGAAAGGAACAATGAGTGTGTACTGATATTTTGTCACAAGTAGTCACCTCTTTCCTCTCCTTGTGGAAGATTGCTCCCCCACCCACTCCAGCTGATCAGTGATTTGTCACACGTCCTTGCCCCGACCAGTTCATGCCAATCTGAGTCCCTCCCTGGGGTTCTTCTTACTGAAGTTGTAAGTAAATGCTCTTTTTCCTCTCTGATCATATGGCTGTAAAATATGTAAGTCTGGAGCTGCATGATGCTTCGGTTCCAGCTTCCTCCACACAGGGAGCCGGGGATAACAAGGTCTGCATGTAGAGAGAGGCAGGTACAAAAGCTGAGGAGTGCCAATGACATCCAAGTCCCTCAGTCTAGTTACCCTGAGATCTGCTCCACCTGTACTTGTTCTTGGACAAAGGCTGTAACTTGCAACTGACCAAGTGCTAAAACAGAATGTTTCATAAATGGAGATGGAAGTTGGGTCTTGAAGGCAGGTTAGGCCTTGGATTCATGTTAAGGAAAAGGAGCATAAGGGAAAAGTGGAGGGCAGAGAGAGGTGCAATGATCAGACTGAAGGAGCAAATGTGCTGTTCAGGAATGGGAGAGATGTTTAATCAGAAATGGGGACAGGACTGTATACTTCAGGGTACTATTTTTGTTGGACTAAATACACTCTAAATTGATTCAAATTTGTAAAGTAAATGTTGAAAAGTTTCCCTCCCATGCCTGTTTCACAACCATTCAGTTCCCATCCCTAGAAGAAATCAATACTGTCCATTTTTTTATATCCATAGAGCAATTTTTGCATATATAAGAATATGTATAACTAGGGGCCGCCTGGTGGCGCAGCGGTTTAATCCGCGCTTGGCAGCGCTGGGTTCGTGAGTTCGGATCCCGGGCGCCCGCCGACGCACTGCCTGTCAGCCATGCCGTGGTGGCGTCCCATATAAAGTGGAGGAAGATGGGCACAGATGTTAGCCCAGGGCCAGTCTTCCTCAGCAAAAAGGGGAGGATTGGCAACAGATGTTAGCTCAGGGCTGGTCTTCCCCACAAAAAAAAAAAAAAAAAGACAATAAAAAAAAAAAAAGAATATGTATAACTATTTTAGAAAGCTTTGAGTGCTAAGATAAGGCACTTGCTCTGTATTTAGTAGGCAGTAGGGAGCCACTGTAGTTTTCCTTGAGGTATAATTTACATATAATAAAATAAAATATGCATACTTAGGTTCTTAAACCAAAGACTTACACAGTGAGAGTAGTGTTTTAGGATGATTTGGCTAACAGAAGGGTTCAGAATTTCACTGGGTGGCCTTAATAGCAGATTTGAGATGACAGAAAAAAAAAGATAACCTTTGGGGAAAATATCAAAGGTCTAACATTGGTGGGACTGGAGTCCCAGAAAGAGGAAAGATAGAGACAGGGTACAAAATATTTGGCAAAATAATAGAACAAATTCCCAACCTTTGTGGGAAATGTGAATTTATAGGTTGAAGAAGCTTAGTGACTCCTAAGCAGGTTAAATACAAACAAACCACTCCTAGGCACATCATAGTCAACTTCTGAAAATGAAAGATAAAGAGAAGTTTTTGAAAGGAGCCAGATGCAAAGGATACTTTACATATAGAGGAGCAAAATTAGGAATTATAGTTGACTTCTCACCAGAAAACAATGGACACAAAAAGCCAGTGTAATGATATCTTTAAAAATGCTGAAAGAAAACTGTCAACCTAGAATTCTATATCCAGCCAAAATAACCTTCAAAAATGAAGGCAAAATAAAGACATTTTCAGATAACAAAACCTGAGAAAATTCATCACCAGCAGATCTGTTCCACAAGAAATGTTAAAGGATGTTCTTCACACTGAAGGAAAATAATAGCAGATGATGGGGCCGCCCGGTGGCGCAGCGGTTTCGTCCACGCTTGGCAGCCTGGGGTTCGCGAGTTTGGATCCCGGGCGCCCGCCGACGCACTGCTTGTCAGCCATGCCGCGGCGGCGTCCCATATAAAGTAGAGGAAGATGGGCACGGATGTTAGCTCAGGGCCAGTCTTCCTCAGCAAAAAGGGGAGGATTGGCAACAGATGTTAGCTCAGGGCTGGTCTTCCCCACAAAAAAAAAAAAAAAAAAGAAAATAATAGCAGATGGAAACTTGGATCTTCAAAAAATGAAAAGTGCCAAAAATAGAACATATGGGCAAACATGAAATAGTATATTTTTCTTAATTCTTAAAAAATACATATGACAATAAGTATAAAGCAATACTTATTACACTGAATTGTGGAGCTTATAATATATGTGGCTATGATATATATTATATATAATATACAAGGTATATTATATATATATATATATATATATATATATTATAAGCCCCACAATTCAGTGTACTAGGTATTGCTACATTTTTTATATATATATAATATATATATGTGTGTGTGTATATATATACGTGTATATATATATGTGTATATATATATATGAAAGGAAGAACAGAGGAACAAAACACAATTAAGACAATTAATGAAGAACAGAGGAACAAAGCACAATTAAGACAAACAATACAATCAGCAAAATGGCAGACCTAAATCTAACCATATCAATAATTACATTAAATGTAACTGGATTAAAATTCCAATTAAAAGGCAGAGATTGTCAGACTGGTTAAGAAAATAAGACATACCTACATGCTATCTACAAAAGAAATACTTTAAATATAAATACATAAATTAGGTTTACTTTAAACATTTGGAAGAACATATACCATGCAAACAGGAAACTAGAAAACTAGAGTGGCCACATTAAGATTGGATAAGATACTCTAAGACAAAGAATTGCCATCAATAAAGAGGGACATATCAAATTATAGAAGGGTCAATTCTTCAGGAAGACAAAACAATCATAAATATGTATAAACCAAATACCAGAACTCGCAAGTATATGAAGCAAAAATGGAAAGAACTAATAGGGAGAAAGACAAAAATCTCCAACTGCAGTTATGGATTTAACACTCTTCTCTCAGTTACTGATGGAAAAACTAACCAAACCCAAAAATCAGTGAGGATAGAGATTTAAAAAATACTATTGACCAACTTGACCTAAATGACACTTACAGAATACTCCACCGATGATGACAGAATACATGATGCATTTATCAAGACAATTTATGGTCCAGCACATCATCTGAGTCTCAATAAGTTCAGAAGATCAAAATAATACAATATATGTTCTCTAGCCACAATAGAATTGGGAATCAATAACAAGATATCTAGAAAAAAAGACAAATATCTGAAAATTAAACACACTTCTAACAAGTCAAAGAAATTGAAGAAAGTTATAAAATATTTTGAACTAATGAATAATTAAAATAAAATATTAAAATGTGTGGGATGCAACTAAAATAGGACTTAGAGGCTCAGAAGAAAATTATAGCTACAAATGTTTGTTTTAGAAAGGAAGAAAGATCTTAGATCAATAATATAAGTTTCTATGTTAAATAACTAGAAAAAAAAGAGCAAAGTAAACCCAAAGCAAGTAGAATATAAATAAGAGAATAAATTGGTGAAATAGAGAAAATTAACAGACAAGAAAGAAGAGAAAAAAATACAAAAATAGAGAAAGTAAGATCAAAAGTTGGTTCTAATAAAAGATCAACAAAATTGATAAACCTCTAGCTATCCTAGCTAAGAAAATAAAAAGGGAGAACACAAATTACCAATATCAGGAATGAAAGACATTTAAAGGATAAGTGAATATGCTGAACAACTTTATGACAATAAATTAAACAAGTTAGATAAGATGAACAATTCCATGAAAAATACAACTTATTAAAGCTGATGCAAGAGGAAATAAGAAATTCGAATGTCTGTGTCTATTAAAGAAATTGGCTATTATCAAAGTTCTTCTTACAAACAAGACACCAGGCCCAGATGGTTTCATTAGCATATTCTATCAAACATTTAAGAAAAAAAATAACACCAGTCTTACACAAACTCTTTCAAAAAATAGAGTAGGAAATACTTCTCAACTTATTTTATGAAGTCAGCACTTCCCTAATACCAACACTAGATAAAGACAATACAAGAGAAGAATCCTGCAGACTAGTATCTCTCATGAACATACATGAAAACTCCTTAGCAAAATATTAAAAAATCCATACATTGTGACCAAATGGGGTTTATGCCCAGAACACAAAGTTGGTTTAAGTTTCAAGAACCAGTCAACAAAATCTTCCATATTAACACCATAAATGAAAAATGACATGATTGCTTCAATAGAAGCAGAAAAAGTATTTGACAAAATTCAACATTTATTCATGATAAAAACACTCAGCATACCAGGAATAGAAGATAATTTCCTCAATCTAATAAAAGGCATCAACGAAACACCTGCAGCTAATATCATACTTGATGTTGAAATGCCAATTGCTTTCCCCCTACAGTTATCGATAAGCAAGGATATCCATTCTCACCATTTCTATTTTAACATTGTACTGGAAATTGTAGCCACTGCAACAAGGAAAGAAAAAGAAAAGCCACAACAATTGGAAAGGCAGAAGTCAAACTTTCTCCATTTACAGATGACATGATTGTTGATGTAGAAAATTTTAAAGAATCTATAAATCAATTAATAGAAGAAATAAGTGAATTTAGTAAGGTCATAAATACAAGGTCAACAGTGAAAAATTAATAGTATGTGTATATACGATTGAAAAACTGAGAGTCACCCCGATAGCCTAGTGATTAATGTACAGCATGCTCCACTTCGGTGGCCCGGGTTTGGTTCCCAGGCATGGAACCACACCACTCATCTGTCAGTAGCCATGCTGTGGCAGGGGTTCACATAGAAGGAAGGACTAGAAGGACCTACAACTAAAATATACAACTATGTACTGGGACTTTGGTGAAGAAAAAAAAAAAAAAAGAAAAGAGAGAGAGGAAGATTGGCAACAGATGTTAGCTCAGGGTAAATCTTTCCCAGAAAAAAAAAACCCTGAAATTTAAAAAGCAATACCATTTACACTCACTTTCCAGCCTCCCTGGCATTAGGTGTGGCCTGTGACCAATAGAATGTGATAGACGTGATCTGCACCCCTCTAGGCATGACCCAGAAAATCCTCCCAGGTGCAATCCTCAGTCCTCTCTCCCCTACCTTATTGTTACTGCAAATCTTGGTTTGAAGATGATGGAGCTACAAGATAGGTGCCTGGGTTCCTGGAGCTCTGCTTTAGAAGAGAGATGTCTGCTCTCAGGAATAACTGTTTTGATACTCCTAACAATAAATTTATCATGTTTGATCTATTAGCTAATATTACCTTAACTGATATAGTGACCATCACTAGGGGATCAGATAAGGAAAATGTGGTGGATGAATATTCTAGAACACCATGGTGCAGTTAGATGCCGTGAATAAGATATAGCCACATAGCTGTGCATACATCTTAAACAAGCATTGAGTGGAAAGACAGAGATCCATGATGTGGAACCACTTATGTAAATTGGAATACATTCCCTATATATTGAAGGAATCATACATACAAAAGGACATATTATTAAATGCAGTAGAAAGGCTAGGGTGGCATGGGAGTGGATTTTAGGGACAAGGGGAAAAAGCATGTGTCTATGAAATGATACACAACTCAGCAACTGTAAGAACACAAGGAGACAACAGTTTGGAAGATGGGGAGTCTAAAAGTAGATGCTACTAGGAGGAAACGTATGAGCAGCACATAAGGACAATGTTAAGGATTCTAGACATTGTTTAGTAAGAAGTATAGTGGCACAGTTCGCCCCACAAAAATAGCAAATAAAAGTATACTTAGTTAAGGAGAGAACTTTGATATTCATTGTCACATTTGCAAGACGGGATGGTGGATATTTTCTGGTTGATGCAAAAATGTGCGTCGTAATAGTGCTTGTCTGTGTTTCAAAAGAAAGGTTGTTGGAAACAGAGCAATCTGATAACCCAAGTGCTATTAATGGCAGCCTCAAAACAGGAATGTTAGAACGGAGACTGTCTTCCATTTAACCAAAAACTCTGCTACGAATCTGTAAAGGAATTGCAGAGAGCCCTGAACACACATCACATGCAATGATTCATACCTTTAGTTCTCTTCTAGAAACAAACAGCTAAAGACTGTGGGACAGTCTTAGGCTCAGGCACATATGAGAAGGAAGAGGATTTGACCACTTAATAAACCTATTGTTTTAAATTCCTACATAAGAGACGAGGCACAGTTCCAGTTTAGCCATTTAGTACGTGAATTATACATGATTTTAGATGAGGCTCTGTAGACTAGAGACTCATTTCAGTGTCTAACTGCTGGAAAGGGGCAATAAAAATACATTTAAGGCCCCATAGAAATAACAACAGCCATTAAAGTTGTACTACTACTTAAAGAAAAATTCATAATTGAATGAGATTGCTTTGGTCTCACTGTAGTACTCACATATAGCTTGAAAAGGGCCAGCTCCCAGTGATACAAAATGCGTTTTGCTTGTGTACCTACATTTGAGGGAGGGTCTACTGAGAACAGCAGGATTTCATTTAAGAGAACAAAGTATATGATAGAGGAACATGTAAAGGATCACAGTGTTCTTGTCTCATTACTGATTTCAGCAATAAAATGTTTTCCAGGGGCCGGCCTGGTGGCGTAGCGGTTACGTTCATGTGCTCCACTTCTGGCAGCCCAGGGTTCGCAGGTTCGGATCCCCGGTGGTGGACCTACGCACCCCTTAAGCCATGCTGTGGTGGCGTCCCATATAAAGTGGCGGAAGATGGGCACGGATGTTAGCCCAGGGCCGGTCTTCCTCAGAAAAAAAGAGGAAGGATTGGCAACAAATGTTAGCTCAGAGCTGATCTTCCTTACACACACAGAAACATGTTTTTCAACGCATGCTTGCAGGCTCTGCACTACTGTGTATCTCAACACTTCAATCCATTAGAACCTAAGAACTTTGTAAAGATGTCAAGATAAAATGCCTTACCATCACTGTAAAATTTTACAACTTGCAGAGGATGCTGTCATGACACCTGGTGCAGGTGCTCTGCAGATGAAAACCCAGAATATGACAGGGGACAGAGGCAGGCAGGATACTTTATTTGAGATGCATTATTTAACCAAAATGTAAACCATTCAGTTTGAACTGTTCTGGAGCAAAGTGGGTGTTGGGGGAAGAGTTTAGGAGAGGGTCCCAGCTCACTCCTAGAACTCTTCTTTCCAACTATTAGGCAAATTTTTACACTCCAGAGCAAAACTTATATGCATTCCTTGGCTGTTAGCATCCTGGTAGGAAATAACCTTTGGCACACCACCATCTAGTGGTGTCCCAGAAGAACTCGAAAAGCTCCATTTATTTATTTTTTTTAAAGTCGTTGGAACAGAGGAAGGGGCATTTTATGTAGTAAAGAAACCTCTTCTCTTTGCATTCCTTCTCTAAAGAGGGAAACTCCCACTGGACTTTAATAACGGCAGAGCAGACTGCCTTCATCTGAATGAATCCTGCCACCTTTCATCATCTTGGGTGACGATTATAGTATCTATTCCTAAGTTTGTTGTGAAGATGAAAATGACTCACACATGCAGTGCTCACAACCATGCCTGGTGCAGAGTCAGCACTCAAATGTCTTAGATCCGATGACATTCTTTCATTTAAAAAATCAACTCACCACTGCTTACAGTTGAACCCAGCCATCTAGGCTCGTCAGGTTTCCCTACCACAACCGTCCTCAAGTGTAGGTGGCCAAAAGCAGTGGGCAGAGGCAGCAGCACTTCCATTAAGCAAGGAAAAAGTAGATGAAGAAAAAGCTTCCATTCTTTCCCCTGTTTTTAGGACCATTACTCTTTTCACGACCTCCAAGCAGAATTATAGTTTTAACCATTTTTGGTTTCACAAACACCTCTGGGAATCTGGTAAAATGTGGATTCACCAGAAAAATGCACACAAACTCTTACATTTGATTTTGGGTTGTTTGCTGACCCCCAAAGATTATCCCATGGACCCCAAGTTTAACACTGCCTCATTTAGAGACTGTAGGGTCATTGGAAACAGGTAAGGAGGAACTTCTCCTGCAGCCCCTTTGTAAGCACCTTGCTTCCAGCCCTGGGGGAAGAGTTATTAGTAAATACAGGGCCTGCTCATATATGAGTCATCTCTGCCCTGTCACCCCCTCACTCACTGAGAAAAAGCTGACTTTGATTTTCTTTTTCCCCCTTTAAGGCTGCAGTAGCCATTTAGGCATTTTCTCAAGCATTACTCTCTCCTTCTTCCAAACCACAAAAAGGCACTTGGGGGTTGCCCGATGGCAGTATGACAGCTATAAGCAGAGGACGAAAGGCCTGTGAAAGACACTGAGGTTAAGACCTCAGCCATGTGTCAGGTAATTTAGGATTTTAAACGATAAAATGAAAAGGCTGCCTACCCGTGTCTTCTGAAAGCCACACCTTCTACTAAAGAAGTGCCTAAGTAGGGGTGACCAGAGCTGTTGCCCACTGGAAACCACAGGGCTCTCCCCATCCCTGTCATCAATTGTTCTTGGACCAGGGCAGCCATTTGTTGGATCACAGTATACCTTCTCCAAACTCAAAAGTTGTGCATAGTTCACTGTGATTTTGGAGATGTCATTTAATATAGTTTTATCTAGTTCAATAATTTTAGAGGGACATTATCTGGTTTGGATGGGGGACATGCAAAATCAAACTTTCTGTCCTTCCCAGATCAAATATATCACAAACCCAAAAGGGCTAAAGGATGAAGCAGGAAGAAGAAAGTTGGTTGTAGTGGAGGTCTTTTGATTTTCCTTTTCCCCCAAAAGAAGCTACAATTCCGTTTTATAATTTTGGTCTCAATTTTCGTAAATTATATGCAAGCCAAACAATGCCTCTGTGGACAGTCATGCCACACTAAGCCTAGCCACCTTTCTGATCTGTCATAGTCCCCACCTTTTCCTTTTGTCTTCCAGACATTGGAGCCATCTTACTTACTTTTCCTTTCATGCCTTCTTTATACTTTTCTGTTCCTTTTCATCTGCTCTTTCATCTCATCAATTCATTCCTCGGCCAGACCAACTGTTTATCCTATATATATATGTAAAATATATGTATGCTCTTTGTCTGTACTTTTTTCATATTTCTATTTGGTTCTTTGATTTCTTGCTCTTGCTTCATGCTGTTAACACCATTCCTTATCTCAAGTTTACTGATCATCCCTACTTTAAGTCTTTGGCCAATCTGTTCTAACGGCTCCATTTCAGAGGGTTTGTGTCTTTGCTTTGAGGTCTTTTATGCAATGGCACTCTTCAAGTGTCTAGGTATGGAGGCTATGGGCTTCTTCCTGGGGTATCTGCTACCATGCCTGGTAATAGGTCCTGGAAAGGGCTGAGAGTCAGGTTCTCCTCTGTTTCATTTCTGATGAGCCTAAAGGATGAGCAGGGGAAGTACCCCAGGCACCACAGAACCACCTTCGATCTCTCTACCAGGCAATTCCCATCTTGAACTCTTAGAGAGAAATGGTCTTGGGAGGGTCTACAGAGCCCCCACCCCTGGGCTTAGAGGTGGGAGAGTAGACACAGGACTGCGCAAGGGTGGCTGGTCAGCCCTCTCCTTATTTCCTCCACTCCTCACACCAGCAGGGATTTTTGTCTGTTTGCAGCCCTGATATTCTCTGGCCTTCACTGGGGGCTGGGTTGCTGCTCTCAGTCCAACAGGGAAGGAGCAGGCAGTGACTGTCCCCAGGCAATGTAGAGGAAAAGCATGAACAGAAACAAAAAGTCTTCTTCTCACAACCACCCCCAGCCACCTCATATTTGCCATCTGGGGCAGCCTCTCCCCAGGGGTTTCTCGATTGTGTTGTAAGTTCCCAGATTCTACTCTTCCTCCTTACTTCTCTGGCGTCGATTTTTCTTGAGAGGCCAACAGCCCACATTGTTCATTGGGATTTGACAGGAATCACCTATTTATTGTTAAGGCAAGCCTCCTTCCCACACTTGCTACCTGCTTAACTCCTATAGACTGCTCGAGATGACTAAACACAATCTTGAATAAAAGGCCTCAGCAAGAATTTAGAAAAATAAGCACCATTGTTTCCTAAAGGTAATGAGAACATGATTTTTAATCTAGAAAAGTAAGACCTTCACCATCCCACCACGACCCCAGGGTTATTCTCCTAGGATTGTAGAATGGAAGAACAGAGAAAGGAGATCAGATACAAGGGTGCTTATTCTAATCTGTGTCTCCTTAGATTAGCCTCCTCGTATTGGAGAAATTGAGGGCCTAGGTGATCAGCAGAGTGCAGAAAATAAATACCTACACATGTTCTACTTGCTGAAGAGGTGATTTGTATTTTGATTTAAGAATATTGAGAAGATCCAAAAATCCCAAGTACTCAGGAACAATCTGATGTTATTGAAATAAAATTTCAGTCATTGACAGATTCCCAAATACCTTTTGGATTCTCCAAAAATTTAGTCTCATTTTCTAAAACATCTGATAAGATTTAAAGAAATCATAGACAAACAGCTGATAAGGTGACTGTATTGCTGGCTGGCTGTGACGTTCAACAGCCTGCCCACTGGACAAGAAGAAGGAATGTGACTTCCTACTCTCTGGCAGCAGGTGCCAGACTTTACTGAGGGTTTCCTCCAGGATGCAGTAACTGCCCATATGTGAGTACTTCCACACAGCAAATTTCTTTATCCTGGAGGTTTACCGGGGTACCAAAGAAGTGGTGTGGGTTCTGCTGGTAGAAGAGGAAAGAGGGAAGAGAGAAGGAACAAAGGAATAGAAGAGGTGAATATGCAACCTACCTCTGGGGTATGCTTAGTTACAAATCCATCTTCCATCAGGGTGAGAGTCTTAGGAGCAAGATAGTCTTAATTTCATGGCTCCAGGCTCTGCCACAAAATATATGTTCAGTATATGCTTGAATAAAGGAGCCAACCAGTGCATAATGACTTGAATCAGTAACTCAACAGTTTGCTACAAATTCTAGTAGCTTCTTCTCCCAAGATGGATGATTCTAGTTTTGACCAGCTGACAAGCCTCAAATTTCACTCAACTTACAGTCTAGACCTTAATGGGACTTAGGGGCCCTGAAACTCCATTTTAGGACCAACATAACCACAGCCAAGGAATCTAAGTCCAGCTCATGGTGGACAGATCTCCAGTAAACTCAACTTTAAAACCAGCAACCCTAACAGCATACCTCTTGAGTAAAGAGAAAGGAGATGAGTGGAAAATTTGGTTTTATTTTATGTGCTCTGGTAATAATCCAACATTTTCCCATAATCAGTTTTAGAAATGCAATAACTACATGCAGACAAAAACTATATATATCATATTACACTGTTCCCAGAGGGATGCCATGAAAAGAATGTGACTCTGGATGATTCAAACCTCTATGAGCCTTAATTGAGAAGACACTTCAGACAGGGTTGTAAGGATTAAAGAAAATGTGTCTAGTCTAGCACAGTCCTGGCAGAGAGTTGGTACTAAACAAGGAGTTTCCTTCCACAACCTGCCTCAGGCTTCTTACTCATGCTATTCAGAATGGTCTATAAATATCTAGAAAAAATACCAAGGAATCAATCCAATAGAAAAAGGAAGGGTAGGGACTCTGTCATTAGCGGTTCTATGTTACAGAAAATGAGATCGAAAAAAATCGTATATCTCACACATAGTGTTTGCCATCTTCATGGATGCATAATTCATACTGTTGTAATTAAAAGGTGATATAAGTAGATTGAAGCTCCCCATGGTGGTGCCACTCAAAGCACCTTGGCAGTGGTCATAGGGATCAATGCCCAGAATGTGGTCAAATGCTTTCTGCCATACGCAATGATAATGTAATTAACATGGAAGGGCAGACCAAGCTGGGATCCTCCACCAACATAGCCTTTGGGATCACAAAGGAGTCTTTTAGGGTTTTCTGAACCTGTGCCAGGTGGAGACAAGAGAGATAGATGGAGCCATAGCTGGAGAGTGGCCAGAAGGAAATGACTACCTCTGAAAGAGGAGAGACTATGTGGAGAAATAACCAACCAGTTAGGCCCCTACCAGCTATATCTGTACATGAAGCATCTGGCTGTTAAACAGCATGAAAGTACACATGCTAAGAATTGGAAATAAAATCTAAAGAGGACTGTTCCCAAAATCCAGGTTGTTGGCAACCTTCTGAAGGAAGGTATGAAGGAGATAAGCTGAACAGTGCCCTAAACTCACCACAGATGTCTCTGCCTTAGCAAATGGATGTGATGGGATGGGCAATGTGATCAGATCCCCAATCTTCCCCTACCATTAACTAGTTATGGAAAAGTCTAACATCTGGGTTTCAATTGTAGATTCTGTAAAGGAAAAGAGTATTCTTGTCATTTGTGAAAGAATAAGTGTGGTAGGTTAGACTAGATTATCACTAAGCCCCTTTCAGCTCAATTTCTCCAGGGTCTCACTCACCTGGTACCTTAGGCATGTTTTAGTTTCTTTTCAGTCTACAGGATCATGCACAGTCTACATATTTGCTGTAGTACTCATCACAGATTAGGGTCCTCCCACAAACATACCTGGAATTTTCTGAAGACTTTCTAATGCCAGAGAACCTGCATTTCATTTTCAATCAACACTTTGAGGAGCTACTTCACGCTAGGCACTGAGTTCCTCAGTGTGAGTCGTAGGAATGTATGACCCATTCCCTGCTGTCAGTGTGTTTGGCCATCTGAAGGAGGAGGAGTCACAGTGAAGGAATTAACTATAGCTTAAAAATTAGTAAAACAAAAATAATAATTCCCATTATCAAAAATCAGACTCAGCATTAAAGACTTTTGCTCCATATCCCAAGCAAACATGGGAAAAGCTAAGTTCTTTGGCTGTTTCATTCCCACCCACCTTTTCCTGGATTGGGTACAGCCTCATAAGCCTATCCAATACTGGAGAAAAAAGGACAAGGACATCTCCAGGTTCAAAGTCAACAGAGTTCTCTCACTGTGTATTTTCTTCAGAGCAGCAGTGGCCTACCATGGAAGGGAATGAGAAACAGCCTGTGAGGTCTTATGTGTAGATGGAGATACAAGGCAGGACTTAGATGAGGCACAGTGTCATTTTGGTTTGGGAGCTTTGGCAGGCTGCACTGATGACCCAGGCTGGGTGGCCAAGGAGAGGGGTATTCCAGGCTAGTAAGAGGTGAGTTGAAGCAAGGGCTAACAAAGCAGAGCAGGTACCCAAGGAAGAACTATGTTTTATTAGTAATGCTCACCTTTGACAGGGCTCAGTCCTGGCTTGTCTCAGATACATTATAGCCATGAAACAGAATCAAGGCCCAACACCTGAGCTGAGTTGAAAACAGAAACCCGGGAGTTTACTATAAATTAAAATAGCATCCATCTGGCCTCTTCATAGCCACAACCAAAATTAAAATGACTGGGTGGTGTTGTCATAGTGATTCAGTTGTTACTATTGCAGACTGGCCTGTCCCTTGGGTGGGGCAATAAGGTCCCTGTCAGCCCAACATGGTCCTGTACTTTACTTCTTTTTTATGATTATTACAATTCAATTTCAACTTCTGTTTCTAACCAAAGCCTCAAGGACCCATGAAATATACCAATAGCCCAACCTCCTTTCAAGTGCTGTTATCCTGGGTGGCTGCATGGCTTAAATAACCCCAGGCCCTACACCCTTCTACGGATGATCCTAATGTTAGATGTGGGGTTTCCCCCTACTTAGGACTTGAAAACAAAGCTCAAGTTCAACCTCTCAATAATTTTAGAAAAACCATAAAGCTAAAATAGAAAAGAATAGCTTGGAACCAAAAGTTACTCCACTGAGGCAATTGAACATTACCAGTCCCTAAGGTGGGGCTCCTCAGACACCCCACAAAAACAACGGTTGGCTTAGGACCCTGCTCTTCCCCTTCTCAACTGCATAGAAAACCACGGTTCTTCAAAGCAAAGTTTGGATGGATGTGGCAGTGGCTGGCGGCCATATTCTCCAGGGAGCAGATTAAATGCACAGAGGAATTCATCTCTATGGAGACAGAGAGACACACAGCTGACCTTGGTTCTCCTCCACTCCTGGGGACTCAGCTTTTTCTACAAACCCACTTCTTCATCCTGGGCTTACTTTGCAGAGCTCATATAGCTCTCATCATAGCTACCCAAGCAGCAGGTTTCAAAAAGGACTCTAGATACAGGCTGGATTCCCCCACGACCTGTGAAGGCAGAGGCTACTGGCCCAGAGAGAGATTTCATAGCCTGTGACTGGGTTTCCTACTCAGGGAAACCTGAGAGGGAGGGGTTTCATAATTCCAATCAGCTGCCTCACATAAGGGAGGCTTCATTTGACAGGCCGCCAAAGTGGAACATGCAAACTTAACTGCTACACCACTGGGCTGGCCCCTGTTATTTTATTTTTTTAAAAACCTATTGCAATAAAACTGACAAGAAAAGTTCCAAGGGAACAAAGTTGTTCTATGTTTTGAAAATCTTTTTTGGTGGATTTGTTTACAATTAGGTCTATTCAATAAGAAATTCATCCAAGTGCATTTCATACAAGCAGGTCTCTGTGTATGACTGGGCGGGTTGTACACTCAACAATGTACTCAGCAGTGTGTAGCAGCCTGCCCCAGGGGACCCCGTCTCAGACTGTGTGCTTTCTAGCCTGGGAGAGTAGAGCTGACCTGTGCCCTTGACCCTTCTTTCTGTCGACAGTCAAACAGTGGCTATTCTTCATTTCCACTCATTCTCCCCCACTTCAAACAGCCCAGCTCACCTGAATCCCCAGAACAATTCCCTTGAAATGCATGGCACACAAAAGAAGGCCAGAGCCAAGAGTAGAATGGATGTGAAACCCCGGCCTTCCTCCTGGTTGGGTTTGAAGCATTTCTATTTACTTCCTGAGACGGTACTGACCATCTGGGAACTCCATCTGTCTCCTCCCCGGCCCTGCAACCCTGGATTGTGATTCTTGCTGACAAGTGAGTGCCACGACTCCATTTCTACAAAACGATTTGGAGTTTTACCTTGAGTGCTAAGGAAAGCTTAATTATTCCTTAACTATTCCCCAACTGCTAAAGAAAATTTAACCCTGACTTACTGACAGTTTACTACACTATTATTTTGAGAATAAAATGAGATGAAACATGAAAAAATCTTGAATGTTTATAGAGAACAAATGATTTATAACTAGAAAGAATTAGGGAGACAGTAGTAAAACACTTTAAGCTGTGTGTCCTTAGGCTAATTATTTTACCTCTCTGGGCCTCAGTTTATCAGATTGTAAAGTGGGCATAATGGTAGTCCCCTTTTCATAAAGTTGTTGTGAGGGTTAAATGAATTAATATATATTAAGAACTTTAGAAAAGTTCTAGTATCTAATTCATACTTTGCTATTACTATAGTGTTTGCTATTATCATATTTTTACATTCCAGATTTTACTTTGAATGAATTTTGGAGGGATCCAATCCAATGTGTTGGCCACTAGCTTTGGGTTTTCTCTTATCCTGATGAAAGCTATACTCCAACTTTTCTAAATAAATAAGAGTTAAACAGAATAATTTAGTGGTGAAGAACTTGATTCTGGAGCTGGTCATCTGGGTTTTAAACCTGGTTTTGTCATTTTTCTATGCCTCAGTTTCACCATCTTTTAAATGGTGACAATCATAGTACCAAACTTTAAGCGTTGTTGTGAGGATTAAGCGAGTTATTACATGTAAAGACTTAAAGTCTGATACATAGTAAGCACTGCATAAGCATTTTGCCGTTATTATTAAGTTAGGTTAAAACATGAAAATGTTATTGCTGGTTTTGTGATCAGAATTCCTTACTCTTTAGGGTTGCTGCCAAAGTAAAAAAAAAAAAAAATTTAAGATTTCCAATGATAATAGGGTACAAACTAGGTCCACCCTCTCATGCCAATGCACAGCTCTCTCCTGGATAAGAATCCCAGGGTATCCATCCTGAGTTTAAAGCCCAGAATTTACATCAGGTTAAACATTTAAAGTTAAGCACAAAACAAAATGACTATTAGGAGCCATTCAAGGTTGTTGTTTCTTCATGCAAATTCAGATTTCAGGAACAACACAAATGACCCATGCATTTGAAGGACAGAGAATACAATTTGTGCCCTCCACAGTAGGGCAATAAGTTTGTTAGGAATGTGTAGGGAGGGCTACAGTTGATGACAAAACAATGAAAACAATTAATCATACTTTTTTTTCTTTTCTGCAGAGAAAAATTAATCCTGCGCTAACATTTGTGCCAATCTTCCTCTTTTTAAAATTTTCTTCCTCCACAAAGCCCCAGTGCATGGTTGTATATCCTAGTTGTAAGTCCTTCTAGTTCTTCTATGTGAACCACTGCCACAGCATGGCAGCTGACAGAGGAGTGATGTGGTTCCGCAACCAGGAAACGAACCTGGGCCGCTGAAGTGGTGAGCGCCCCAAACTTTAACCACTAGGCCATTAGGGATGGCTCATTAATCACACTTGTAGAACTGCTCAATGACTGCCATTTTTCCCATTTGTGCTTTCCAAGGACCTGTTCACACTGTGGTTAGGATGAAATCAGTTAGATGCAAGGCCATAAAGTCCAGAGCTGTGGGCTCAAGTCCTATTGGGCTACTCCTGACCTGGAGTGCCTCTAGGGAGAAAGCTGAAAAAGTACACTCAAAAGCAGATTGTGTGTTTTTTTTTAAAAAAGATTGGCCCTGCGCTAACGTCTGTTGCCAATCTTCCTCCTTTTTTGCTTTTTTCTCCCCAAAGCCCCAGTAGATAGTTGTATGTCATAGCTGGACATCCTTCTAGTTGCTCTATGTGGGACGCCGCCTCAGCATGGCTTGATGAGCAGTGCATTGGTCCACACCCAGGATTCCAACCAGCGAACCCCCATCTGCCGAAGTGGAACTCGTGAACTTAACTGCTATGCCACCAGGCTGGCCCTGAAAGCAGATTATTTTTTTTAAATCTTCGTGGTATTATGCTGACAAGTCCTAGGAATAATGATTTCTTACTATGAAAAATGAAAGACAACAGTACATATTAAAGCTGAAGCCGGTATAGGACCCCAGTCCTACTGGAGTACGGTGAAGAATCCTGGACTTCAGATCCTAAAAATAGGCAATATTCTCTTGTAAATATTGATTAGTTTGGTTAGATTAGAAGTCGAAGGATCAGAGGGAATTTGACAGAATATGCACCCTCAAAGTGCTACCTCTGAAGAATTTCTTACTGATTCACATAGAAATTATTTAACCATCTAAAAAATTCAGTGAATCACAAAATCAAGTGATGAATGCTAATGTCAGCCGATGATGAAGAAAATGGATATAAACATAAAAAACATTAATCTTGACATGCTGTTATGTGTCTATAGCATGCATATCAGAATTTGGACCCCCAAATTAAAATATATGGGAAGATTCATCACCATCCTACTTAAAGGTCTCTTTATTAGCTGTAAAATAACTCTCTCTCAGAAAGGTGGCCTCCTTCCTCAAGATCTCTCTTCTCATAAGACAGGGGTTCTTATTAAAACCAAGTGTGGGAAGGAAAACACTGACAGATTGAACACACAAAAATCCAAATCTTTTGCTGAACAAAAGATATCACAGACAGAATTAAAAGACAAGTTACCAATGGGAGAAAATACCAATAATATACATAACCAGGAAGATAGTAATATCCATAATATAGAAAGATTATCTCTCTACAAATCCATAGAAAAAATAGCCCCCCAAATTGGCAAAGAATATGAATACAAATTCACAGAAGAAATAATAACTAAAAATTCATGAAAATATGTTGAGCCTCAATAATATTCAATGAAGTACAAGTTTGAAATAGAATATGCCATTTTTGTCAATCACAAGACAAAAAATTAAAATATTAACAATAACACTAGGAATATAATTTTATATTGTAATTTCCATCTTCATTAAAATAAAGAGAACTTGAAAATCTCTTCATGACTAACTTCATTTATTCAACCAGTATTTATTGAGTGCTACTAAGGCCAATCACAGTGCTAGACCACGTAGTAGTTACTAAAATGAATAAAAGACACCTACACATAAACTGTAGTCTAGGGAGAGAGACCAACATCCAAGTAACCAATTGAGTACAAGACAGAGTGAAGTAGGTATGAGAGAGATTTGGAAATCAGAGGATTCCCAGTGGAAGATGTCCTAAAAAAGGGCTGGCATTTGGGCAAAATTTGTAATAATGAGCTGAAATAATATAGACAGAAGAAGGAGGAAGAACATTCAGCCAGAGTAAAAAAAGAAAAAGTGAAATCACAGAAGTAAGAAAGGTCATAAGGAAGTTGCTAGTGGTGAGACTGGTAAGTAAAGGATGGCTCAGTGGTTTCCAACCTAGAGACTACAAGCCCCCAACAAATCACCCTCATGTTTGTGAAAGGATTTGCTTCCAAAACTTTCTTCTAAACAATGATAGAAGTGGGTTATATCCTCAGGGTAAGAATGAACCAGCCATCACATGGATATGCAGCTCAGGTTCCTATCATCTGAATTAAATGGACAAATTGCTAGAAAAATATAATTTACCTACTCAAGAATAAGTAGAAAACCCAAATAGTTCTATGACCATTAAAGAAATGGACTCAGTGGTAAAAAAACTCCCCCTACTATGGAGGATATAATTATGATATAGCCCTAACTATCATGAGCATAGAAAAGAGAAGAAAGTGATTAAATTCTTTTTTGAAGCAAACATAACCTTGACAGCAAAATATGGCAAGGACTATATAAGAAAGAAAAATTATAAGCCAACCTCAGTGATGAACATAGATATAAAAATCTCAAATAAAATACAAGCAACAAAAATTAAGGAATATGTGAAAATGATACTACACCATGACCAAGTTAAGTTTATCCCCGGAACACAAGTATGTTTTAGTATCTAAAAATCAATTAACTCATCACATTAATAAATTAAAGGAGAAAAATGATGTGATCATTGCAATAGATACAGAGAAAGTATTTGATAAATATCTTGTAAAATATGTGAAAATGTAAAAGCCAAGAAGATCCAAATCAGGCTTGAAGCAGAAGCACATGATGGGAGGACTTGCTCTACCAGATATCAATTCTTTTCATAAAACTATAGCAAGGAAGAAAGTGACATCGATACAGGACTAGACAAATGGACGAATGGAAGAAAATAAGGAGCCCAGAAACAGAGTCCCAAATATGAGGACACTATTTATAATGAAGTTGTATTGCAGAGTATTGGAGAAAGGATGATTTTTGCAATAAATGGTGCTAAAACAACTGAGTACCCATGTGGAAAAATGTGTTGGAACCTGTATATCATGAACCTAAATGTGAAAGGCAAACCTAAGCTTTCAGAAGATAATGTAGAAGATAGTCCTGACCTTTGGGCAGGGAAATATTTCTTAAACAAAACAAAATACAGTAACTTTTAAGGAAAATCTTAATAAATTCATTACATTAAATTTAACAACTTCTGTTTATTGAAAGACACCGTAAAGAGAGTCAAAAAGCAAGCCAGCCATAAAACTCATATTCAGAATATATAAAGAATTCCTACAAATCAATAAGATTAAGATGGCTACATGTCATTATATATTTGTCCAAACCCATAGAGTGTACAACACCAAAAGTAAACCCTAATATAAACTAAGGAATTTGGGTAATGATGTGCAATGTAGGTTCATCAACGGTAACAAATGTACCACTCTAGTGGGGGATGTTGATAATGGAGGAGGCTATGCACGTGTTGGGGCAGGGGACATATGGGAAATCTCTGTACCTTCTGCTCAATTTTGCTGTGAACCTAAAATTGCTCTAAAAAATAAAATCTAATTTTAAAAAATTCTTATGAGCCAAAAGAATGTTTTTTAAAGAATGGCCAAAAGATTTAACAAGCACAGCACAAAAGAGGATATCCAAATAGCCAATAAATACAAAAAAAAAAGTGCCTTAACTCATTAGCAATAAGGGAAATATAAACTAAAACCCCAATAAGATACCATTGTAGACCCACCAGATTGGCAAAAAAATGGAATGTCTTACAATTCTAAATGTTGTTGAGCACGTGTTATGATGGAAATGCTCACATTCTCCAGGTGCGAGTGAAAATTGGCACAATCACTTTGTATGTTCACAGCTATTGAAAGTCCAGCTTTATCTAATAATGTAGGAGATACATATACCCTATGGCCCAACAGTTCCACTCTTGCATCCTAGAGAAATTTGTAGGCATGCACAACAGGAGACACATAAAAGAATGTTCATGGCAACATTATTTATAATAATCAAAACCTGGACAGAAACCAAATGTTCATCAACAATAACAATGGATAAAACTGGGATACATTAATGCAAAGAAATATTATACAGCAATGAAAATGACCGAACTGGAGCAAGAGAATGGATGAATATTGGCAACATAAAATGAAGGAAAGACAAAAAAAATCATACAGTATGACCCATTTAAATAAAGTTCAAAAAGAGCCAAAACTTTACTAGGTCATTTAAGATTAGATGCATAGGGAGTAAAACTACAAAGGAAACATGAAATGGTTATCACAAGAGGCAAGACAGGTTGGGAGTGGGGAAGCTTCTCATAATCTGGCAGTGTTCCCTTTCTTGACCCCCAGTGGTGGTCACACAGGTGTTAGCTTTACAGTTGTGGAGTAAAATATTCATTGTATCTAGGAATGCTATATTTCACAATTAAAAATATAATTTTAACATGTTTTTTTAAAGTACAGATTTGGTTCTCCTTTGTTTTCTAAACTATTTGTTAAGATTTATTTTTAGGTGTTTACAGGAAATAGTTTATAACAAGTGGAAATCAGTCCTCCTACCTTTATGAGAATTTCAATATTAAACTATGGAACACAACTCAATTTTATGGGTATCAGCTCTGAAGGAAGGACAAGGAGGAAGAAAGATGAGCTCAGGATTGTGTACAGAGCCCTCTCCCCTTAATTCTTAGTCAGTTCAATCAGAGCTCACAATGCCCAGCTGCTTTCTTGGTTGGGACACAATGGTATAGTTTTTTCCTTTAATGGACTTTGTTCTTTGTGAGTTATTCTGAGACTTCCTTTATTCCTCAAAGTGTGGTCAGCAACCAAGAGGATGCCTATCAAAAAGCCAAGAAAGTGATCAAAAATTTGTGACAAAAAACAAATAAATAAAACCCAATTTTGATCTGAGTACTGGCAACATACTGTACTTAAGAACTTGCTATCTCTATCCTAAGTTGTCTTGAATATAGACATACTAGTGTGAGGACTTGCCTTTTAAATATCTCTAATGTTCTGTGCACTAAGGAGAATCACTTCTCTAGTCCATGTTCTGCCTGAATCTTCTCCCACTGATGGTATGTTCTTGCTCTATATTCACTGATTCTTCCTGTTGACTTAAGGATCTCCAGCTCAAAGGGGCACCTGGACAGTGATGGGTGTAGATGGATAACTAAAGTGTCCCATTTATACCCTTCTGTGCTTACTGCCTTTATGTAATAGTCTCACTTCAAGAGAGGAAGGATCATTATCAAAAATAATACAGGATGGGGTAGGAGGGAGTTATGGAGATTTTAGAGCCTCTTTGGATTTTTGGAAGCAAGACTTGCCACGTGTATAAAAATCATAGTATCCAATAATGAAAACTAGATTTCTTCCTAAAAAGTTTTCCTTCATAAAATCTTGCTCAAAGGAACCAAAGACCAGAACTCTTCATTTCCTTTTTCTGAGAGAGAAAAAGTGATTCTTAGGGAGGAGATGTCTGTCCTGGTTTGGGGATTTCCATGGAGAAGGATGCAAAATGCTGCCTGAAATGTCCAACTCCCTGAGCTATGCTGAATTGGAGGTTAACTAAGAAATCTAGCAGGTCAGGACCTGTGGGATGGGGGAGGCAGGTTGACAGGTCGGGGGAGAAAACTAATTTTCTCCTCCCTTAAGGAGCCAGCTATTCTCACATGAATGCTAGTCGAGCCCAGAGGTCTAGGAGGCAAAATCTGGCAAGAAGAAAGACACCACTTCTCAGGCTTTCTAAGAAGATAAAGAAGGGGAGATATAAACAAGTAAGCACCTCAAGGTTATTCCAGTTTGAACCCCACCTCCTCATTCCTTTGTAGGTGCTAATGAAGAATGAGATGACAAGGAGAAGGCAGATCTCCAAAGAAAGGACCAAGAGCAGGGATAGGCTGGAGAGCTGGGATGTAGAAGCTGATGTTTACTTACAGGAGCCATGTGCTTAAAGCCTGATGTGTTCATGTCACAACTTGCCAGCTGCCTGTGTCTCTGCCCCTCCCAAAACTTCTACCATTCTTTCATTGGTAAGATAAAGAGAGCAATAAAAGTAACTCCAGGATAGCCACTTGGGAGTTACAGGAAATAGGAAGAAAAGTACACATCTTATGACAACCTTTGGAGTTGCTTCCCTGCTGAATCTGCTTCCCACTTGAAGGGACTCAGAAGAAAAATTGGTCAGGGAGAAGGCACAGCTCAGGGACAGTACCTAATGTAGCTCATTGAATGGCATTTGAAGAGCAATAAGGCCAGGTACCCCTCTATTGGTTTCCCGTTGCACTGGCCTCTCTGGCAGTAACTGAATGGGCTCAGTGTCCCCCCAAACTTATAAGTCTCCTTGCCTCACTACCTGAAATGAGAGGCTTGGACATGTTATGCTGGGGCAGAAAAGGGCTTTGGGGGCAACAACAGCAGGTGGCAGAGAGTCACTGAGGGATGTGACTGTGGCTGCCGCGTCTGTGGGGGAGACCAAGTCACACTTCTTAGGATACATCTCCTACCTGCGTGGGTAAGCCATGCAAAGGGGAGCAACTGCTAAATGACTTAGGTTTGGTTTGTACTTTCCTCTAGTCATGGCTCTAGCTGACTTCAAGGTGAATCACAGGGCAGGTAAGCAGTAGTGACTGGGGTCCAAGTCAATCCCAGGGAAAAAAACCACAGATGCACAAAGTGTGAATGTAGCTTTTCACAGTGACAGTGCAGTGGAAGAAAAACTTTCTTTGGATTCTACTCAGAAAGGTGAACAAATGCTTCTAGAGCATATTTACGCCAAGCATCCTACAGAATCTTACCTCATTTCATCTCCCAAAGCATGCGGGAAGTGATTTTTCACCCAGATCTTAGACCATGGTTCTTAGACTTGAGCCTGCATCAGAATCCCCTACAGGGTTGTTAAAACACAGATTGCGGGGCCCCACCCTGGAGTTTCTGACTCAGGAGGTCTGGGGTAGGGTCTAAGAATTTGCATTTCTTGCTAAAGGAACTTATTTAAGTGGAAAAGAAAAGATCACAAATAGGAGTAAGAAAATTATTTTTTAAAGAAAAACACCACCAACAGCAATAAAATCACTGGTAAAGGCAAATATAGAGCAAAGGTAGCAGATCAACCACCTATGAAGCTAATATGACAGTCAAAAGACAAAAGTACTAAATTACCTATTTCCATGATAAGAGGGTAATGCATACACATGCACAAAAAAGAGATTAAATACGATATCAAAAACATAAAATGTGGGAGGAGGGGAGTAAAAGAGCAGAGCTTTTAGCAAGAGGTTAAAATAAAGAGACCATCAATTTAATATAGATTGCTATATATGTAGGTTATTATATATGAACCTCATGGTGATCACAAACCAGAAACCTATAATAAATACACAAAATAATTAAGAGAAAGGAACCCAAACATGATACTAAAGAAAGCCATCAAACTGCAAGAGAAGAACAGTAAAACATCCAGAAAAAAAGTAACAAAATGACAATCAGTACATACTTATCAATAGCTACTTTAAATGTCAATGGACTAAATGCTCCAATCAAAAGACACAGAGTGGCTGATTGGATTAAAAAAACAAGACCTATATATATGATGCATACAAGAGACACACTTCAGACCTAGATACACTCACAAACTGAAAGCGAAGGGACAGAAAAAGATACACCATGCAAATGGCAATGAGAAGAAAGCTGAGGTAGCAATACTTATATCAGACAAAGTAGACTTTAAAACAAAAACTATAACAGGAGACAAAGAAGGGCACTACATAATGATAAAGGGAACAATGCAATGAGAGGATATAACACTTGTAAATATCTATGTATCCAACATAGGAGCACCTAAATATATAAAGCAACTATTAACAGACATAAAAGGTGAAATATACAGTAACAATAATAGTAGGTGACTTTAACACTCTACTTACACCAATGGATACATCATCCAAACAGAAGATCAATAAGAAAACATTAGCCTTAAATGACACAGACCAGATGGACTTAGTAGAGGTATACAGACATTCCATCCAACAACTACATAATACTCATTCTTTTCAAATGCACATGGAACATTCTCCAGAACTGATCACCTATTAGGCCACAAAACAAGTCTCAATAAATTTAAGAATATTGAAATAATACCAAGCATCTTTTCTGATCACAGTGGTATGACACTAGAAATCAACTACAGGAAGAAAATCAAAAAAGCCACAAATATGTGGAGATTAAACAAAATGCTACTGAACAACGACTGGGTCAACAAAGAATCAAAAAATACCTAGAGACAAATGAAAATGAAAATACAACATGCCAAAATTTATGGGATACAGCAAAAGCAGTTCTAAGAGGGAAATTTATAGCAATACAGGTCTACCTCAACAAACAAGAAAAATCTCAAATAAACAATCTAACAGTGCATCTAAAGGACTAGTAAAGGAGAACAAACAAAGCCCAAAATCAGTAGAAGGAAGGAAATAATAAAAATCAGAGCAGAAATAAATGAAGTAGAGACTAAAAAAAAGTAGAAAAAAATCAATAAAACCAAGAGGTGCTTCTTTGAAAAGATAAACATAATTGACAAACCTTTAGCTAGACTCACCAAGAAGAAAAGAGAGAAGTCTCAAATAAGTCATAAATGAAAGAGGAGAAATTACAATGGACACCTCAGAAATACAGAAGATTATAGAGACTACTATGCAAAGCTGTACACCAACAAATTGGATAATCTAGATGAAATGGATAAATTCTTAGAGTCATACAACCTTCCAAAACTGAATCAGGAAGAAATAGAGAATTTGAATAGACCAATCATCAGTAAGGAGATGGAAACAGTAATCAAAAACCTCCCAAAAAATAAAAGTCCAGATGGCTTCCCTGGTGAATTCTACCAAACATTCAAAGAAGACATAGCACCTATTCTTCTCAAACTCTTCCAAAAAATTGAAGAGGAGGGGATGCTTCCTAACTCATTCTACAAGGCCGACATCACCCTGATACCAAAAACAGACGAGGACTACACAAAAAAAGACAATTACAGGCCAATATCACTGATGAACATCGATGCAAAACTCCTAGCAAATTGAATAAAACAATAAATTTAAAAAGATCATACACCATGATCAAGTGGGATTTATTCCAGGGATGTAGGGATGGTTCAACATCTGCAAATCAATCAATGCAATACACCACATTAACAAAATGAAGAATAAAAATCACATGATCATCTCAATAGATGCAGAGAAAACATTTGACAAGGTATGGTACCCATTTATGATAAAACTCTGAAAAAAATGGCATACCCATCTATATGATGGAAAGTACCTCAACACAATAAAGTCCATATATGACAAACCCACAGCTAATATCATTCCCAATGGAGAAAAACTGAATGCTATCCCTCTAAGAACAGGAACCAGACAACAATGCCCACTTTCACCACTCCTGTTTAACGTAGTATTGGAAGTCCTAGCCAGAGCAATCAGGTAAGAAAAAGAAATAAAAGGGATCCAAATTGGAAAGGAGGAAGTGAAACTGTCACTATTCGCAGATGACATCATTTTATTTATAGAAAACACTAAAGAATCCACCAAAAAACTTTTAGGAATAGTAAATTAATATAGTAAAGTTGCAGGATATGAAATCAATATACAAAAATCGGTTGTGTTTCCATACACTAAAAACGAAGTAGCAGAAAGAGAAATCAAGAATACAATCTCATTTACAATTGCAACAAAAAGAGTAAAATACCTAGGAAAAAACTTAACCAAGGAGGTGAAAGATCTGTACACTGAAAACTAAAAAACTCTTGAGAGAAACTGAAGAAGACACAAAGAAATGGAAAGATATTCTGTACTTTTGGATTGGAAGAATTAACACAGTTAAAATGTCCATACTTCCTAAAGCTGTCTATAGATTCAATGCAATCCCTATCAAAGTCCCAATAACGCTTTTCACAGAAATAGAACAAAGAATCCTAAAATGTATATGGAACAACAAAATACCTCAAATAGCCAAAGGAATCCTGAGGAAAAAGAACAAAGCTGGAGGTATCACATGCCCTGATTTCAAAATACACTACAAAACTATAGTAATCAAAACAGCATGGTACTGGCATAAAAACAGACAAATAGATCAATGGAACAGAAATGAAAGCCCAGAAATAAACCCACCCATCTATGGACAGCTAATTTTCGACAAGGTAGCCAAAAACATACAATGGAGAAAGGAAAGTCTCTTCAATAAATGGTGTTGGGAAAACTGGACAGCCACATGCAAAAGAATGAAAGTAGACCATTATCTTACACCATACACAAAAATTAACTCAAAATGGATTAAAGAATTGAATGTAAGACCTGAAACCAGAAAACTTCTAGAAGAAAACATGGGCAATATACTCTTCGACATTGGCCTTGGCAGCATATTTTCAAGGACCATGTCTGACCAGGCAAGGGAAACAATAGAAAAAATAAACAATTGGGACTACATCAAACTAAAAGGCTTCTACACAGCAAAGGAAACCATCAACAAAACAAAAAGACAACCTAACAATTGGAAGAAGATATTGCAAGCCATATATCTGATAAGGGGTTAATATCCAAAATATATAAAGAACTCATACATCTCAACAACAACAAAAAGTAACAAAACAATTTAAAAATAGGCAAAAGATCTGAGCAGACATTTTTCAAAAGAAGATATACAAATGGCCAACAAGTACATGAAAGGATGTTCAGCATCACTGTGGCTGACCCGGTGGCATAGTGGTTAAGTTCACATGCTCCATTTCGGGGGCCCGGGGCTTGCAGTTTCGGATCCTGGGCACAGACATATGCACCGCTTGTCAAGCCATGCTGTGGCAGACGTCCCACATATAAAGTAGAGGAAGATGGGCAGAGATGTTAGCCCAGGGCCAATCTTCCTCAGCAAAAAGAGGAGGATTGGCAATAGATGTTAGCTCAGGGCTAATCTTCCTCACCAAAAAAAGAAAACAAGAAGATGTTCAACATCACTAATTATTAGGGAAAATGCAAATTGAAAGTGCAATGAGATATCACCTTACACCTGTCAGAATGGCTATAATTAACAAGACAGGAAATAAGTGTTGGAGAGGATGTAGAAGAAGGGAACTCTCATACACTGCTGGTGGGAGTGCAAACTGATGCAGCCACTATGGAAAACAATATGGAGAGTCCTCAAAAAGTTAAGAATAGAACTACCATACGATCCAGCTATTCCACTGCTGGGTATTTATCCAAAGAACATGAAAACAAGAATGCATAAAAATATATGCACCCCGGGGCCGCCCGGTGGCGCAGCGGTTTAGTCTGCGCTTGGCAGCCCGGGGTTCGCGGGTTCGGATCCTGGGCGCCCGCCGACGCACTGCCTGTCAGCCATGGTGTGGCGGTGTCCCATATAAAGTAGAGGAAGATGGGCACAGATGTTAGCTCAGGGCTGGTCTTCCCCACAAAAAAAAAAAAAAAATACATGCACCCCTATGTTCATTGCTGCATTATTCACAATAGCCAAGACTTGGAAGTAACCTAGGCACCAATCAAGGGACAAAGGGATAAAGAAGATGGAATGAACACTACTCAGCCATAAAAAAAGATGAAATCTGGCCATGTTGTGACAACATGGATGGACCTTGAGGGTATTATGCTAAGTGAAATAAGTCAGAGGGAGAAAGTCAAATACCATACGTTATCACTCATAAATAGAGGATAAAAACAACAACCAACAATCACATAGAGACAGAGTTTGGATTTGTAATTACCAGAGGGAAAGGTGGAAGAGAGGAGGGTGAAAGAGGTGATTTGCACATGTGTATGGTGATGGATGGTAATTAGTCTTCGGGTGGTGAACATGATGTAATCTACACAGAAATTGAAAAATAATGATGTACACTTGAAATTTAAATAATGTTTTAAACCAATAATTACCTCAATTTAAATAATTAATTTTTAAAAAGAGAATTTGCATTTCTAACAAGTTCCCAGGGGAGGATGATATTGTTGGTCAGGGAGGTTTCTAAATATTTCTCACTGGCAGAAATACTGTGCATAGACAAGGGCAGTAGTTTAAGGAATGACTTAGGTAGGGCTGCAAGCGAATACAGGTTTCTTCCTAAATTGTAGTGTCTGCAAAGACCATTACATCTTCTGAAGCCACTGATTCCATAATAGGTAGAGGACTTCAGTTTTAACAAAGCCCTAGCTCTCTGAGGTAAACTGCGTGCCCCCCTCTCGTTGTGAATACATCTGATGAAAGTTGTGGTTGTGTCTGCCTAAAGTCAGAAGTTTTCTATTAACCTCCAACTGGAATTGCTGACCTTCTGGGTGAACAGTTGTTTGGAAAAGTCAGAGCAAGTACTAAAGACTCTGTAGAAAGTGTTTTAAGAATGAGAACCACTGAGCTGATATTTGCTTTGTATAATTGATGGGATAATGAGATGAGTGAAGGACCCATGTCAGCACCACATAGTGGAATATATCTTAGGTAAATAAGGGGTTTTTGCATGATTAATTGATCTCATTTCCCGAACCTGATTACCTGTTTTCCTGCCACTTACACTTGCATAACTGAGTGCATCGTTGTGGGGAAATCGCTGCCTTGCTTCTCTACAAGGGGAGTTTGAATTTGATGACCACATTGTACAACTTACAATACTCCAGTAATATCCCAACAGCTTCCACTTATGGACTGCACCACTATATTTATCAAGACATCTGAGTTGCAATTTCATGGTTCCAAGTATAGCTTGTTTGTTTCTTCTTTACTGAAATGACTTTGAGAATGTTGGAAGTTCTGTGGAAGTTATGATAAAAAGTAACATAATCAGAACTGAAGTTTTAATTGACAATATGGAATTCCAACTTTAGGCGTCCCTCTGGGTGATGTGAGTTTGAATAATTTTTTTTAAATATATTTCTATATTGATGGACTGTTAACAAAAGACATGTATTTTTTTCAAAAAAAGACACAGATACAAACTTTGAAAACAAAACTTGGTGTACTTCCTCCAAGAATTGCCCTTCTTTTTTTGTAATCCTCCAAACTCTAGAAACTTTCTGTATATCTGTTATTTCTATGCTTAAGAACCTGGAAACAGCCATGACTGTTACCTTACTTTCTCATTCTTTATGCTAACAGATCATCTAGTGAGATTATTAGAATTAATTGCATGACCCAAGATGTCAGAGGAACGAGCGTACATGTTCACAAAGATGAAAATACATGTATATAACATGTGACCTTGGTCGAGTGTACTTCCTTTCTCTTTAATTTGAAATCTTCTCTTTTAAATATGTAAAAATGCACTGCAAAGTTCTTGTACACACGAGGTGCTCAAGTGTCAGTTTTAGCCTAAGCAACCCTGGGTAAGGTTTTGCTTATGGAGAATCAGGACTATAAGGGAGAGAATATAATGTGTAGCAGCTATTCACTCAGACAATATGGATTTGCCAACCATTAAATGCACAGAGAATGAGAAGAGTATGTGGAAAAGTTAGCTGTCTTCAGTGATCATTTTGGTGGTGGTGGCAGCATTGGTTTTTTAGCTCTAAGTATAGTGTGTATGATGTGGGAGAGCAAATGGGATATTCTAACTATCATCCTGTATCCTTGAGCACCAAGATTCTCTATATGTAAGAAAGAAGATAACAGAGATAAGATGAAAGAAGTTAAGTAAAAACCCTGCAGTCATTAATTTGAAATAGAAGTATTAGTATGAACTCAAGGTATTTTCATTTAGTTTCCTAACTCTGTCTGCTGAAGAGGCCACGAAACAATGACCAACCTGTCAGCAATGAGCACCCCTAGCACCCAGACTATGGTCTTGAAACACCATTTCCTGTTAAAGGAAACCAGGGCTTCTAGGAGAAATGGATGATTCGAGGGGCAGGATGGGAAATTTACAAGATGAACCTGGAACATCTTATCATGTCAGAAAGTAGGGAAGCGATCAAAGTTATCAAAGACTAACAGGATTGTGTTTCTCAGGACTTGATGAGGCTTCCACAGGCCAGAGGTGAGAGAATTTACAAAGTAATAAAAAAGATAACAGTATAAACAGAAATACTCAAATATGTGTTATCAGTAAACCCATTATGAAACGGAAAATGAAAGAAAAAAGTCACCTCTGGAGCGTGATAGAAAAGAAACTCTTTAAAAAGTAGTAAAGTAAATTCAACCAAACAATTTCCCTGGTTTTGCTATGTAGATGGAACCACTAGGTAACCAACTAGTAGATAAGGGAAGTTTCTCTGTATAGAAGTAGCTGCGCAGCTAATATACGAAAGAATGATAGATTAAGAATGTCACTATTTTGCATTCCCTAATGAATTAATGCATATAGGCATTGAGCATCAGGGGCTAATAATATCACAGAAGGAGAGATGACCAGATGTTATGTGCTTCACAATGCAAAAATCACATCGCCACCTATGAAATTATCTTGCACATAAAAGGGAACCTGAATAGGGTCAAGTCTCAGAAAATTCAGAGGACAGAAGAAAATGACAAATTGCATTGTAGGGATGCAATCACTAAAATCCAGTCTATGGGAAACTTTAGAAGACAAATGACTCAATTTCTTCAAATTGCCAAAGGAAAAAGGGAGGAGGGGGAACCTATGGATTAAAAGACTTCAAAGACATTTATTTTTAAGAAGCAAAGCTAAACTGTTACATCCAAGAATGCACATTTCTGGGGTTAAAATTATAAAGACAAGCGAGGAAGTGAGGACTGTTGAAGTCTGGATGGTCATTACTTTTAGGGAGGAGCTAAGGGCTGTGATTGCACAGGGCACAGAGGGGCTGCCAAAGTGGTTAGCAAAGGTCTATTTCTTGACCTGAGTAATGATTGCAAGGGTATTTGTTTTATAATAGTCTATTAAGCTATATTTTATGTGGTTTTCTGGTATTGTTTTACAACAAAAAAGTAGTGGGAAGAAGAGTGAAAAGTCACAGAAGATATTTGCAATAAAACATAATCAATAAAGGGTTCATATTCTTTGTCAGAGAAACGATTGCCTAGAAAAGAATAAGAAAAGACAGCCAACCTAATAGAAAAATGAGCAGAAGACCCGAAGAAGTGCTTCACAGAAAAAGAAAATCCAAATAGCCAATAAGCAAGCCACATGCTGAAGGGAAATGCAAATTAAAACCACAATTAGATGCTGCTACATACCCACTAGAATATAATTTAAGTGTTGGCAAGGATGCACAGGGACTCTGAAACTGCAGGTGAGAATGTAATGGTACAACTACTTTGGAAAACGGTTTGGAGTTATCTGATAAATTTGAAGACACACATCCAATGAGAGCTGCTAACTGTTTAAATACCAGCTCTCTAGGAGGAAAGCCCTGATTTGTAGTGTTTGCTGATTTCCACGAGTCTTTTTAAAAAGTATAATTAATTACAAGTTTATATAATTTAATTTTTTATTTATTTATTTTTGTGTGTGTGTGAGGAAGACCGACCCTGAGCTAACATCCGTTGCCAATCCTCTTTTTGCTGAGGAAGACTGGCCCTGGGCTAACATCCGTGCCCATCTTCCTCCACTTTATATGGGACGCCGCCACGGCATGGCTGACAGGCAGTGCGTCGGCGGGCGCCTGGGATCCGAACCCGCAAACCCCGGGCTGCCAAGCGCAGACTAAACCGCTGTGCCACCAGGCGGCCCCAGTATATAATTTAATTTTTAATAAGAGTTGTGTTAACTTGCTTATAAAATTCCTGAAGATTTAATGTTTGACTCTCAGGGGCCAGCATGAGCCAGCTCCAGCACGTATACTGCCGTGGCCACATCCTGTGACCCAGAAATTCTGTGACACCCTAAAGAAATGTGTTCATACGTGCACATATGGAAACATTCACAGTCTTGTCTGTAATAGTTCAAAACTGGAAATAACCCTATTACCCAATAATAAATGGATTAAATAACCACTATGTTCATACAATGAAATTTATTATACAGCAATATAAACAAACTAGAGCTACACTTAGCAATTGAATGAACTTTTAAAACAACTTGAGTGAAAAGTAGGCACAAAAGAATACATCAGTACAAGTCAGTTAATATAAAGTTTAAAAACAGACAATGCTATAGTGTTTAGAGACATACACATAGGTAATGAAACTGTAAAGCAAGGTGAGAAGATGCCATAAAATACAGGATGGTGGCTACTTTTGGGCGAAGAGACAGGGTTGTGTTCAGAGCACACAGGGTTTCTGGGGTGCTGAAATGTTGCTTCTTGAACTGGTGGTCGTAACCTAGACCTTCTCCTAAGCTAAACATGTATTCTAAATACTTTTCTGGGGCCACCCAGTGGCGCAGCAGTTTAGTTCGCGCTTGGCAGCCCGGGGTTCGCGAGTTCGCATCCCGGGCCCCCGCCGACGCACTGCCTGTCAGCCATGCCGTGGCGGCGTCCCATATAAAGTGGAGGAAGATGGGCACGGATGTTAGCCCAGGGCCAGTCTTCCTCAGCAAAAAGGGGAGGATTGGCAACGGATGTTAGCTCAGGGCTGGTCTTCCCCACAGAAAATAAATAAATAAATAAATACTTTTCTGTGTGTTGCATTTCACAATTATAAAGTCAATAAAAAAACTGTCTTCAAACATAACTCTCAAAGTGCAGCAAAATTAATATCTAAATGATGCCCTAGAGAAATGGAGAAGGCTCAGCAGAGAGCAAGAATCCAATACCTGGCCACAAAACCAGTACCCATGAGCAAGACTTTGATTCTCTACAAATCATTACCTTCATGAAACTGGAGCTATTAGCACCCACTGGCCCATTTCATGGCATGACCATAACGATAAAATGTGCTGATGCCTTAAGCCCAGGAAGCACTAGAGAAATGCGTTCATGGGAGGCACTGTGGTGCAGTGACGAACTTCAGGGGCGAAGGAGCTGGGCAAACGCCAGTATAAATCTCCACCCTGCTCCAACTCACTGAGGGAGGACACCCCTCTGAGCCTCAGTGTCCTGCAGTGGCAACAAGCCCTTCCTTGTAGAGCTGGTAGGGAGATAGTAAATGCCACATCCCTTGTAGAGCACACTCAAATCCTGAATATTTTTTAACAAATGTATAACCTGTACATTGAGCAAACATTGCACAGGTGTGGGACCAAAACTAAACTTTACTTTTTCCTTCCTCTGTCCCTTTAACTTCCTACAGTGAGGAATAATATTCTCCTGAGACTGGATGAAGACTTGGACAGGCTGAAGAATTTTCTGGTCACTCATGGGTAGTCCTCTGTTGCTTTTAGCCATAGACAGTCTCAGTTACAGAAATTAAAACGTCTAATCACATGTGATGGTCAAACTCTGACCTTGGTTGTTGTGGCACTAAGTTGTCGCAACAGTTGGTGTGGCACTAAGTTGTCACCCCCTCAGCTCATTCCTGCCTCCAAATGGACACCTCCAGTGGGAAATGAGGATCATCTTCCTCCTTGCCCTTTTCCCACCTCACCGCTTTTCCTGTCCCCCTTTGCTTTTCCTCCCTTACTAGTAGTCTCAGAGAGAAGCTGGGCCTAGGACAGCCCTGGCAGTCATCAAAGCCGTCTCTCATGGGCTCTGCAGAATCTACTCTTGTCCCTCAACCTGAGCAGGTGCATCTGTATTCCAGGTGGTCCTTGAAACTCTTTCCTTAGCCCCTGGGCACCCAGCCTCCTCCTCTTAAGGTCATCCCATCCTACTAGCTGGCCCTGTGGACAGGACCAAGACAATCTCATGCCAGCTCCCCCCGTGTGGTCCACATCTGGCATATGGTGAACACTGTCAGGTCTCTTGCCCTGACTAACTCTAGGAGTGCAGACCCATCCCAACCTCCCCTGCTGACTCCACTATCAAGGCAGAGAGTCAGCTCTTTCTCACTCTGGATTTCCTGCAGTAGACGGGAGTCAGGCCCCATTCATGGTTCATTTTAGCTTTGTGAGGCATGGGGTCAGGCCCCAGTTCTGGGTCTCCCAACTGGATGGAGTCCAGATCAAACTCTCTAAGTGGCTTCTGGAAGCCACCCTTGCTGGGCTTATGTCAGAAAATATCACCTTCTCACAAAGGGAAAGGGACAGGATTCACCAGAGCAGCAGCTCTCTCTAAAGTCATCCTCTCACCAAGCTTCACAACAAAATTGTCCCTTCCTCACCTAACTCTTTCCATATCTTTGATCTAACTCAGGGCTGCTAGAGTCATGGAATGGTTATGTTAGTTTTCGAGGGCTGACATAACAAAGTATCACAGACTGCGTGGTTTAAACAACAGAAATTTACTCCCTCACAGTTCTGGAGGCTAGAAGTCCAAGATCAAGGCGTTAGCAGGGTTGGTTTCTTCTGAGGACCTCTTTTCTTGGCTTGTAGGTGGCTATCTTTCTGTGTCTTCATACATTCTTCCCTCTGTGTCTGTGTCCTAATCTCCTCTTCTTATAAAGACACCAGTCCTATTGGATTAGGACCAACCCCAGTGACCTCATTTAACGTTAATACCTCTTTAAAGACACTATCTCCAAATATTGTCACATTCTGAGGTACTGAGAGTTAAGGCTTCTACATATGAATTTTGGAGGGGACAGAATTTGGCATACAACATGGGTCCTTGGATCTATTTTCCTTTATAAACATGTGTGATGGGGAGCAGGTCTCTCACTTGGGGCTCTGAAATCAATTACGTGGGTACCTCAATTGAAAATGAGGGAAAGAGAATCTGATTCTCACATTTCCTACAAATGTGTGCACTGATGCCAGCACTCTAGCCACCTTACAACTGAGACTGTTCTTCAGCTAGAGGAGATGGGAAACCCTGAGAGGGGTTTCTCCTTGACTTGCACACTCCCCAACCACTGTCCCGCTCTGATCTTTCTCCTGCGTTACTCCTCTTTCTCTTAATTAGTTAAGGGCTCCTCGCAGGCTAGCAACTGTGAAGAGCTCAGAAGTGAATGAGACTGTCGCTGTCCGGGAAGTCCAGAACCTAGTAAAGGAAACAGGCTAATAAAACATGTGTTGAAGGGAACCCACAATTCCACCCTTAGAAATGAGGAGGAAGACATTAGTTCACAGTTAGTGGAGGTTTCATGTAAGCAGTGGCTTTAAGCAAAGCCTCTAAGAACATACTGACTTTGTGGGGTGGAGCTGGGCTGGAAAGAAGGGCCTTTAGTGGATAAAGGTAAGAGTGTCTCCATGTGCTAGACACTGATGTTGTTCATGGGTTATTTTAGTTAAGTTTGTTTCAACAATTTATTGAGTGATACTAGATGCCAGACTCTGGGGATCCAACTATGAGCAGAGAAGTCACTTTCTTTGTGGAAGTTAGAGTATAATGGTGTGATAGGCAGAATAATGGCCTCCCAATGTGTCCACGTCCTAATTCACAGAACCTGTGAGTATGTTATGTTATGTGGCAAAGGGGAATTAAGACAGCAAATGGAATTAAGACTGACCTTGAAATAGGAAGATTATCCTAGACCAATGTAATCACAAGGGTCCCTAAATGCAGAAGAGTGAGTGTCAGAGTGATGGATGTGAGAAAGACTTGATTAGCCATGCTGACTTTGAAGATGGGAGAGGCCCATGAGCAAGGAATGCAGGCAGCCTCTAGAAGCTGGAAAAGGAAATAAAATGGATTCTCCCCTAGAATCATGAGAAAGGAACACAGTCCTGCTGACACCTTGATTTTAGCCCAATGAGACCCACTTCAGACTTCTGACCACCACAACTCTAAGATAAATTTGTGTTGTTTTAAGCCACTAAGTGTGTGGAAATTTGTTAGAGCAGCAATAGGAAACTAATACAAATGGAGAATGGAAGCAAACAGAAAATTCCAACAGAACATCAGTGGCAGGGGCAGATAAACATTTGGATTTTTGAGGTAGGTAGCTTGCTTACTGCCTGTGGAATTTTAAAAAAGTTCTCTATGTGCCTTAGTTTCCTCATCTGTAAAATAGGCTAATAGGAACATTATTTAGAAGAATATTTTGTATATAATAAGTACCTAATAGGCTTACAGAACAGTATGGGAGCAATTAGACGGGTCCCTTTACCTGGACTCTCTCCCGACTTGAAAATCACCAAAGAAAGATTAAGACTCCTCAGTCATCCCCTAGACTCTGCATATCCCATCTCTGACCCCATTCTCTATCTCTTTCCATAGTGTCCTCTAGAATGCATGATCCATCAAGAAGATCCTCCATATCATGCTGAACATTCATTCCCTTCACCTTCCCACTCTAACAGAAATCCACCCCCCACTGCAGGACAGTACTTTCCCTGTAGTCTCTTTAAGTCTGGCTAAGAAGAATTTGAGTTGGGGATATAGTGGGTTTGGGGTTCATGGGATATAATTATGAAGATCTCTGTACCTTAATACAGTATAGTGAAGTTACTGCTTACTCTGCTGAACTACGAATCATTTCCCCTACTGTACACCGTGTTGAGACACCCAGTGTGGTGGCCAATGGCACAGGACCAGACACTATATTGCAATGTCAAAGTGGTCTGCAGCCACCACCACAGAAGTGAATGGGCAGTGGAGGAAAAATAAGATTTGAAACAAACAGCACCCAAAGTTGGCTTATGGAAAACTCTTTCAATTATTAGACATGTAAATTACAAACAGAGGATTGGATTCTCATCAACGCCCAGTTAGATCTCTCTTGTCAGAATATACTAGATAATGCAACATATGCAATCATGCACTTGTTATACATCTTCTTCTTTCTTAATGTGTAGAAATAAATGAAGACCAACCACATGAAAACAGGCAAAGTCTATTTATTCAGAGCTTGCTGCAGCAATAGAGTCAACTACCATCATTTGTGTTTTGGCAGAGACTCAAAGGCAGGCAGAGCAGTGGGAAAGCTTTCTAGTGGAAAAAAGGAAGGCTTCAGTCATGCCCTGACTGGAGACTGTGGGCATGGAGGGCTGGAGGTGGGCTAACTAGAAGGAGAGCACTCTATGTGATTGGTTAGGGGTGCATATTTGGCTTTCTCTGGTTGGTCCTAAGTTGGAAGCAAAAATTAGGGAAGCCGCCAGGTTTTAATCAAGTTCTGGCCATTTGGGGCTGATTGTTACAGGGGTTATTGTTTGGCTTCCTGGATCAGTTGCTAGAGACAGTGGTCTGACTTCCTACAAGTCTGACTTACAGATAGTAGGCTAGCTTCCTGGGCTATTTACTGTAGATAATGTTTTGGTTTCCTGAAGGTCATGGGTCAGAGTTCTATTTTTATGTATCATCTGGCCATTGTGTGCACATTCATCCTCTCAGATGCTAATCACATCAAGTAGAATTTATCAGGATTCCTGTTTGCTGGGCACAAACCTGCAGCAAAACTATAATCAGCAAGTATGTCAATGTAAAGACACATGTTTATACTTCCAAACCACCAATTATGAACAAATTTCAATTGACCATGCTGGAGGAAAGACCAGATTCTTTACTCTTTCTGTAGAAAAATATTACAAAACTATTGTCAGGTAAAGAGGTGATCAAGGAGTATGTAGCCAAGAAGTTAAGAGAAAAGTTATAACAATATAATATAGACATGGATATATAATATGTAATAATATAGAATATAGAAATTATACACATAATAATTATGTTATGTTACTTTTATTGATTTTGTGATGTTTGTGTTGTCAGCTTTTTACACCTGTAATCTCATTTGAGATTGAAATTTCATTTGAGTGGGAAGAAAACCAGTTTTCAAGGAACTAAGGAGCAGCAGCATAAGCAGGTGGACTCAGAGGCATCTGGCAGGTAAAAAGAAGAAAGGTATGGGAGGCAGGGCTGTATGATGTTGGGATCATCAGTGTAAGAGTTAGCCTTGGAAAAATAGAGGAATGCTCCCTCTCTGAGGCAGGAGAAAGGGAATGAGAGACTAAATATACAAACAGAGATGGCCAGATGATATATAAAAATAGAACTCTGACCCACAACCTGCCCAGGAAACTAACCCCCTTATCTACAATAAATGGCCCAGGAAGCCAGCCTGCTATAAGTCAGACTTGTAACAAGTCAGATTGCTATCTCTAGTAACAATCCAGGAAGTTAAACAACAATTTCTGTAACAACTGGCCCAAAATGGCCAGGACTTGATTAATAACTGACAGCTTCCCTAATTTTTGTCACTGCTTCCAAGCTAGGACCAACCAGAGAAAGCCAAATATGTACCCCTAAACAATCACATAGATAGCCCACCCTACAGTTTCCCAATGCCAACAGCTTCCAGTCAGGACACACCTGAAGCCTTCCCTTTTTTCACTAACAAGCTTTCCCTCTGCTCTGCCTGCCTTTGAGTCTCTACCAAAACACAAGTGCTGGTGGCTGACATCCTTGCTCTAGCAAGTTCTGCAAAAATAGACTTTGCTTTTCTTATTTGGTTGGTCTTTGTTATTTCCCTCAGGAGAGGGGAAAGATAAAGACAAAGACTTACTGGTACAGAGGAAACAACAACCTCAAAATGACCAAGAATACCCCAGAAAAGAAGATATCTCCACCTGTAAAGCCAAGAGTATGGAGCTGGAGGCTTGAGAAAATGGAGAAGGTTCTGAGGAGATGATGAGAAGAATGGAGTAGGGAATTATTAATATAAGAGAGATGTGGTGGGATGATTTCTGAGCTGCACAGAGTGGGGGAGGTGCAAATCTTCTGTAAACTGAAATGTATAACTTAAGAGCAGGAGTCAAACTTGGATGCTGGCAGGGGCCAGGCAGGCAGCACAAGCAAGCAAAGGGGACTGAGGACAGCAGGGAGTAGTGGGGACTGTGGCCAACTGGAGAGCACTGCCCTGCCTGAAGGAGGCAGCAGCTACTCAACTCCCACTGATGGGGACTCTGTTTCTTAAGGCAACAATGTTGCCAGATCCTCAATTTGTAAAAGAAACTAGAAATTCAGAATTTTATGGCATTTTCTCACCTGTTTAAACATTGGCAAATAATTTTTTAATATTGTAAAATACATTTTGTTGGTTTTGTTGTTACCTTGGTTTGCATTGTTGGTTTCAGAGAAAGTGCTGAAGAATGCAATGATGTCTCAAGATGTTAACTCATCCTCTAATATTCTGAACTAATTTCCTATTGCTCTCCTCCTCACTCCTCTGGTCACACTGACCTTCTGCTGCCCCTTTGAATATGGCAGGCATATTCTTGCCTCAAGTACTTGCTGTCCCCTCTGTCCAGAACATTCTTTCCCCAGGTATTTGCATGACTTGCTCCATCTTTCAAGTTACTTTCTCAGAAAGCTTCTCTGAATACCCTATTTAAAACTATGTTAACTTAAAAAGCCTCAAAATGAGTTTATTTGGGAATAACCAAAAGAATTGCAATTCAGGATGTGCATGCTATGGCAAACCACAGGCAAATCCAGAAAACAAAGGAGGGGAGCTGCCTTTATAGAGAAAAAGGGGGAGTAAGGAGGGGCTGTTCTAAATGAAAGTCCACTGGGGGGAAGTAGCAGTTCCAGGTGTCAACAGCTTCTCATTGGCTGAGCTGTGGTGTTTCTCATTGGCTGGGCTCTTGCTGGTGGGAAGAGAAATCTTCCTTCAAAGTAGTGTTGAAGTAAAGTAGTGTTACTTCCTGTCATAGATGCAAGTGTCAGTCTCTTCCTGTTTGGTATAATTAGTGATGTGTGATAGGGCGTGAGAGCGCCTCCTACAGGCCTTCCTGACTCCAATTTAGTTAAGATTCATTTTAGTTTCCACAACTGCAACATCTCTAACAGCATTCCCTGACACTCTTCCCTTACTCCCTACCCATCACCTTATCACTTACCCCACACCTTTTATAACTATTTGATACACTGCCTATTTTGCTTATCATTCTTACCCACAGGAATGCAGTCTCCCTGAAAGCAGAGATTTTTTTTTTTTCTGCTATAATCCCAGGGCCTAAGACAGTCCCTGGAATATAGTTTGCACTTAATTATTTCAATTGTTGTTTAACTATCTTTATACCTAGGCATTTTAGCCACAAATTCAGAATTATTTTTCCTTTTACATGGTTTACATTTTCCCTTGCTCTGGGTGTTTCCACTCATGGAAGAAACTGCTTCTTGAGAATAAGTATCCAACAGGAATATAATAAAAATTGTTCTATTAAACCATGTGAGAACCTGCCTTTGATGTTTATCACATTTGCCTTCGCAGTGGGTATTAGAAGTTGTGATATGAGAGGGGGCAGGAAGGGAAAAGACTGGAGATTGGTGACTTACACATCTAGTAGTAATGGACCAGATCATTCAGCAATAACCTTCCTCCTGAAGATAACTAGAAAAGCCATGTTAGATATAAAAATTAACTTCCTAGAAGCATCAAAGATATACCAACCTAGTGATGGATTACTTAGGCCAAGATCTAGGAAAAGATACAACTCCAAAAAGGTGGGCCCAGCAATTGTGGGGGTTCCAAATGCTAATGCAGTAGAGGTAGGGTTATCAGATGAAATACAGCCAAATTTGAATTTCAGATGAATGACAAATATTTTTAGTATAAGTATGTCCCAAGTATTGTTAGTTATCTAAAATCCAAATTTAACTGGGTATTCTTCAACATAAGAATAGACACAAACTCTTCCCAACTCTCCCTTGAATATCCATGGAGCCACCATAAATGTTAACTGACTCTTATTTCTAAGGATTAACCAGTGGCCAGGCATGATGCTAGCTGCTGGGAGAAGAGACACTCACTTGGCTCTCCAAGAGGAATTTTTCTTCCTCAAGGTCTCTTGAATCTGTTGCTTGCTTTTCCAGTGTTTCACTGTAACACAGGGACTGTAGAGTTGGTTTCCTCCTTCCTGCAGTCCTGCACAGCCCTTCCAGATCAGCCTTCCTGAGCCTCAACTCTGACAGTCCTGCAATTCCACAACCCCTAAAAAAAAGAGAATTTCATTCCCCATGCATCCAACAAATGTGTACTCAGCACTTGCTCTGTGTCAGGCACTATTTCCTGCTGTATTAGATACACAGCAGGGCACAGAGAAAGGCCCTGCTCTAGCTGGGCATTGGGGAAGACTGATGGTGAACAAGTACATTGTACGGCACGTGTTGAAAGCACCACGAGGAAAATTAAACAGGGAAAATGCATGGGAGGAATATTCTATCTTTGAGTGTTGACAGTGTTAAATTTTACCTGAGCCCTGTGACCCTGGAAAATAGGAAAGGTTAAGAAATCTCCCCACCCTTTGTGTTCCCAAAAACAGCTTGCTGGAAAGAACCACCTTTTCCCATATAATGAAATAAGACTCACAGGTGCCTCCCTTATTTACCCATGCCAAGGCCAGACACAGACTCTCAAAGTTCTTTGCTTCATAAATGATTAGCTGAACTGCTTGTCCCCACTGATCAACTGGAACAAAATGTTTGTTAACCAAACTTTGGTTAAGCTTCTCTCCTTCCTCCAGTTTCCTGAACTTTAGCCTCATCCTGAGTCGGCATACAACCGCCTCCCTTGCAAAAAGGCTGGCCTCAGGGTCAAACGTTCTCTGATCTACTATCTGATCACACCACCCTGTCATCCCACTACCCCACACCTGATTCTTTCTAGCTTTATTTTCTCCTCCCTAGAAAATAAAAACTATTTTTGCCTGACTCTGGAGGTGCTTGTTGATCTTATGGTCACAGCATTCTCCCTGTTGCAATAGTCTCTTTCCCCCCTTGCAATAATCCTTTATACAGAAGTCTCTCCTTACTAAGTCCAGATTTGTTTTTTACTTGACAGTGGTCAGGGAGAGTCTCTCTCTACAGGCACATTTGAGCAGAGACCTGAAGGAGGCCAGGGACTGGAACATATGGATTCTGGTGGAAAGAAATGTTCCAGGCAGGGGAACAGCAAATGCAAAAGACTTGGGGAGAGAGCATGCTTAGCATATTCGTGTGACATGAGAAGGCCAGTGGGTTGGAGCACCATAAGGAGGAGGAGAGTGATAGAATTTTAGGGCAAAGGGATTCCTGGTACATGATTATGCAGGGCCTGTGGACCATCAGAAGGATTTTGGATTTATTTTATATGGGATGGGCAGCCAATGAAGGGTTTCTGGGCAGAGGCAACTTACAATTTAATAAATAAACTTGACTATTATGTAGAGAATAGTGGGGTAAGTCTAGAAATAGGGAAATCAGTTAGGAAGTTTTTTATAACAGTCCAGACAAGAAAGGAAAGTGACCTGACTAGAGGACAGAAGTGGTGGAGATGATGAGAAATGGTGAGATTTGGGATATACTATTAAGTTAGAGCAGACAGAGTATGCTGATGGATTGGATGGGGGTGGAGGAGCAGGCCAGTGAGAGAGAAGATTCCAGATTGAGTCTAAGGTTTTTGACCTAAGTAACTAGAATTATGGAGTTACCATTTACTGAGCTGAGGAACCTATGGGAGAAGTGGGGGAATCAAGAACTATATTTGGGAATGTAAATTTAAAATGTCAAATAGGTATTGTCTTAGCTTGGACAGACCTCAAGGCAAGGACCTACGTGTAAGTAGCTTATTGAGGAGGTACAGGGGCCAGCAGTGAGAATAGGGAAAGTGAGACCAGGAAGGAAGAAAGGCCAATAAAAAGGTAGTTATCAAGGTTGCTGCCTTGTGCAATGAGGGCTCAAATCTCCAGACATACCTGAAAAAATATACACAATGCCTCCAGGATTGTCTGTCTAAAGGGCAGGAGGCAGGAGCATTTATCCGCTAGCTCCCCATCCCTGCTGACTGAGGGTTTCTCCAGGCACGCTAACACCACTGCACTTTCTAGTTGCCCATGCCCTAAATAAAGCCAGCTGTCCGCTCTGGGGCAATGGGGGAATCCCTGTAGCAGAAAGGGAGAACTGTCTGTGCATGCTCTCTGCTAAGTGAGTCAAAGTCTGCAAGGAATTGTTTATCCCAGCCATTTGGATCAGAAGTATGGACACCTGGCTACCAAGCAGGACATGGGGCTGGAGATATAAATTTGGAAACCATCGGTGTATATATAAACTTATAGAATGTTCTCTTGAGTGGGAAAGAGAGCAAATATAAGGAAACTTTCCTTGTCACACTTCAAATCAAACCATTGAGGCAACCACCCACTCTATCCATTGGTAAGCCGGATTCTGACGTAATAGCCACTGGCACAGCCCCCTCCTCTCTGAGGTTTTCCCATATTGGATAGTGAAATGGGGATTCCCTCCTCCACAAACAAACAAAATAATAGACTGCAATGATAGCCCTAATTCAACTGGAAAATTTGAGAGGCATAAAAATAAGATCCCTTACAGAGATGCTAGAGAGTAGGCACATGCCCCACAGGCATTCTTAGACAGGTGTGTGGCCGCATGCAGAAGCAGAATAAATTTGTGCTTGTTTCAGACTCTCAGAGTGGTCACTTGGAAGTGCAGACGATTAAGCAGCAACCAGAGGAAATACAGGAAATGGTTGATTCACAGCATTTCTAAATTCCTTGGCTTATGCTTGTCAGTAAAATGAAGAGGTTAGACTAGATGATTTCTAAGATCCTGTTCTGCTCACAAATTCATCCCGTGTTCCCTTTTGGACTTACTACACTGGGTAATTGAGTTCTTCTGACTCAATGACACAATCAAAGGCTCTTGGGATTTAAGAGCATGGAGTTCCTGGAGCCAGAGGAAAGAATGGTGCATCATCCTTGGCTGCTCTGGATCTGGGGCCCTCTAGTGGATATAAAGTTAATTGAGCGTCTCAAGTCTGGACTATATCGGAAGTAAAATAGTTGGGGCCAGTGGCTGATTTTGATACCTTTTGATTTTTTTTTCTATAGGTAAAATAGGATTATTTATTATTAACATTTAAAGGATACCAATATGTTATTCTTTGCTGAACATTGGATTAGATGATATTCCTGGGCAGAAGATTTACAATCTAAACTTGAATGAGAAACTAACTGCAGAAAATATTGGAAATACTTAGGAGAAAGAAAAGTGACAATGTCTTGGGACAACATCAGATTTATTCTTGCTTTATTTAGGCATTCATTTCAAGATGGTAAAAGAACATTTCTTGACACCATGGTAGAACAGAAGTCTTTCCTTTCATCCCCTTTGTTCCTTCCACCCTCACCCTTAGTTACACAGGGGGTCGTTTACCAGGAAAAAAGAAAGTACTTTAAGCATTTTAAACAGGGGCATATAATGCAAAGGATAGGGTTGAAGAACTGAGAAAACAGAGTTTGGTGAGGTGCCCAGGGATTAGGAACAGCAGAAAGCCACTGCCACCCCAAGGCTGGAAGGCACCTAGATGAAGCTGCACTACAGTGAGCCTGGACAGCAAAAGATGGAGTCCCAGAGGAGATGCAGCTGCTGTTTGATAGGCAGCCTGGAGCAGAGAAAGATCTGGAGAAAGTCTCCCTTCTCCATTCTCCTACCAGTGTCATCCATTGGCCAAATCTCACCCACAGCCAAACAACCCAAGAGCATGGCAAATGCAGACTGGGGTGCCCATGATATAGAGCAGGGCAAAGGAAGGGTATGGAATTGCTCTACATGCAAACTGGCCAAGGACTGGCACAATAAAGAGAAGTTATGATATCAGAGCTGATAAATATTAGCAATACAGAGGTTTGTTAGTCTTACAGATGTTATAGAAGTAGACCATGGATCTATAGGGCCAGCTTCATGGGCAACAACCTGTGTAGTTGTACAGGGCTTTGTACTTGGTTTAATATTCTGCTGTCTCTGTCTTGAAATCCTTAACTTTTAAAAAAAGGGCCCTGAGGAGCCGCCCGGTGGCGCAGCGGTTTAGTCCGCGCTTGGCAGCCCGGGGTTCGCGGGTTCGGATCCCGGGCGCCCGCCGACGCACTGCCTGTCAGCCATGCCGTGGCGGCGTCCCATATAAAGTGGAGGAAGATGGGCACGGATGTTGGCCCAGGGCCAGTCTTCCTCAGCAAAAAGGGGAGGATTGGAACAGATGTTAGCTCAGGGCTGGTCTTCCCCACAAAAAAAAAAAAAAGGGGGCCCTGCATTTTCATTTTTCACTGAGCCCCACAAATTATGTAGCTGATCCTGTGCAGCAATAATCTACAACTTGGGGCAGCCTGGTGGCGTAGTGGTTAAATTTGCATGCTCCGCTTCAGTGGCCCAGGGTTCACAGGTTCAGATCCCGGGGGTGGACCTACGCACCACTTAAGCCATGCTGTGGTGGCATCCCATATAAAGTAGAGGAAGATGGGCACAGATGTTAGCCCAGGGGCAATCTTCCTCAGCAAAAAGAGGAGAATTGGTAACAGATGTTAGCTCAGGGCTGCTCTTCCTCACCAAAAAAAAAAAAAAAAAAAAAATCTACAACATGTAGTTGTAGAACACAGAGAATATGGCTCTTCTGTCATCTTTCCAGGATAGAGCTAGGACCTGCCATGTATAAGGGACATTGGAGAAGGAGTGACCCTGAAGTTGACTTCAAGGGCTGGGCAGTAGTCTTAGCCAGGATCCAGGGGCAAAGGAAAGGGGTAGGAAAGAAAAAAGGAGACTAGTAGAGAAGGGACTCCCAGGCACCCACATAGGGCCAACTCTGGGTTGGACTGAGATGCAACCCAATACGTAAAGGTAAATAAATATTCTGCTCCATCTTCTGGACTCCCAAGTGTGTGAGATCTGCCACTGGGAAGATTGAGTCTTTTCTGGTAACCAACTATGCCTGCCCTTTCCAGACATTGCCAAGCACAATAGTAGAATTATGATAATCATTTCACAGAAGAGAACAGAAGATCCATAAAAACTTGAATAAACATACCTAATCTCCTTAAGTTTTCCATGAAAGTTTGGTATGAGGAATTTAAAATCTGTAATAAAGATTATAATTTTCTTATTCAGAATACTCAGTGTGCTTGATTTTGCAATTTCCTATGCTACTGAGCTCCTCTCATTCCTCTTTTATGCATTGCTCAACAATTTGGGGCATAAAAGTTTTTAAATTCCTGGGCCTGTAGCCAACTTGAAGACCATCTGCTTTCATTCAGACCAAAGAAGCTGGACTGAATTTTTATCTTTATTTTACTAAGATCTTACTAGCAATGTTTATTTTGAAGGGAGTAAACATCAGAATTATATAGAGTCTACCTTTCAACATATATTCAGGTTTTTATTTAACAAATCTACTTAGTATTTACAATCTGCGAGGCATTGTTTTAAGTGCCTTACAAATATTAGCACATTTAATTCTCATGAGAACTCTATGAGGAAGTAGGGGAGGCAAAACTTTACCTATCTTAAGTTCTCAGCTGGGGCTCTTTAACAAAAAGACTGATTAACCAGAGAAAAACAGTTTATTAATGCATACAGTGCACATCACATAGGAGAAACCTCAATGAAGAGTAACTCAAGTGATGGCTTAGAACTCTGGCCTATATAGCATCTTCAACAAAGGACAATAAATTTAGGTAGAAATGACAGGACAGAAGAAAGTGGTTTTAGGCTTCCAAGAATGGCAAATTGCAGGAAGGAAAACATATGGGAGGAAACTAATGGAGTAAGGTTTATTTGGAGATTCCTCTAATGCCATCTCTAGGCTGATAAGAGTCTGAATCTTCTGCAGTATAGGAGAATTATCTCCTTATTCTAGGCAGAAAAGGGGGAGAGGGCAGAGAGAGTTTTCCTGCATTTGCTGCTTCTTAATTGCCTTCAGCTCAAAATAATTTTTATGTCAAAAAGGCATATTTTGGGGGTGACTATTCTGGTTTCCTTCAGGAGATACTATTATTATTCCATTTTACAGTTGAGGAAACTGAGGCACAAAGTGAACTTGGAATGAGCATGCAGCCTGAAATCCCTAAAATAACTTTTTCTAAATTTTGCTATTCTTACACTGGTTTCCCTTTCACTGGGAGTATTTACAAGCAGAAAGAAGAAACATTTCTAGATTCTTTACACCTCCTTTATCTAAGTTCTATTTTATAGAAGCTCCTAAGGATACTTCACTTAAACTACTCATCCAAACTGCCATAGTACTCACTCTCCACACATCATACCTACCATCCTTTAATGAGTAACACACATTGCGTTCAATATCACCAAGTTCTTCTTTAAACTCACAAAACACAAAGATTAACAGAAGATATCTGCCCTAAGGGAGACACACAAGTAAACAATGGAAAGGAACGTGTTAGCAGACAAGCAGGAACACCTGACCCCTCCAAGTGTAAGGACAAAGGTAGTGGGGAAGATTCCTTGAGGGGTGATCCTTGCACTGAATCTTGCAGAGGAATATGTAGTTCACCAAGCAGACAAGCAAAGGAAGAATTTCCAGGACTAGCATGTAGGGAGGCACAGGCATGACAGAGCATATGAAATCTGGAGAACTCTAGTAGTAGTCCAATGTGGTTTAAGTGCAGGGTATGTGTGGTATTAAAAGACAGTTTTCAAAAAAAGAAAATCATGACTCATATAGAGGTAAAAATGAACATGTGTTAAAGATTTTATTTCTCTCATCAGGCAGATTTTATAACCACCAGTTCAAAGGATAAGTCCAAAGAACAGACACATTTATAGATCAGGAATATTGAAATGAACGTGCAAATGGAGGCAAAACTGGCTTCTTCCACAGTGAGAGTGGGAAGTCAACTGAGCTTCTAAAGGACAGAATTTGCGTTTCTACAACCATTATTTTGCACTGCTACCACTTATTTACAACTTAGAGTTGTAAAATAGCTCCCACAGAATCAGAACCAGATAATGCAGAAGGGTGACTCCTATACATAGTTTTCCACTGAAGCACAACTTTTCTGCTACGATGACAGTAAGAGACAAAATTAAATGTTCAGGGGCCACATCAGAAAAGAGCTGCAAATAGCACACTAAAGAGTTGGGACTTTCTGTTAGTTTTAATCTTTGAGCAAAGGAGGTTCCTGAAGGGTCAAGCTGGGAAGTGCCAGGATCCCTTTTCACTGGAGGGGGATGGTCTGGCAGCAAATGAATGATTGAAATAGCACAGGAAGAAGGCATGAATAAAATTTAGGAGGCTGATGCAGTAGGTCAGTCAAAGTGCGAGAGCCAGAGCCAAGGTCATGGCAAAGGGGAGCGTGGCTGACAAACACAAAGCAGAATGAAGCAAATCTAATGACTGTGGATGTGGGGAATGAACTGGAAAGAAGAGTGTCTCTGACAGTTTCTAGGTTTCTGGCTTGAACAATTGGGTGGATGGTGGCGCATCCAGCAACACAAGAGTAAGCCTGTGAGGGGAGATAAGCTCAGTTTTGCACACCCAGAGTTTGATGTGAGTATAGGATATCCAGGTGAACATATGGGGAAGGCAGTTGGAAAAGGAACCCAGGAGATTTGGGGTGGAGTTAGAAGCCATTGTCCAACAGTGGTCTTTGCAAGCAGCCAGGAGCGAGGGGCAGCAGGTGGCGAAAAAGGCCGTGAATGGTTCTGAGAGGTTCCGGCCCAGGGGAAAGACCGACCGAGGCCCGTCGAAAGCCCCCAACACAGCCCAGCGCAAAGAAGCTCCAGAGGGCGCCAGCGGCAGGAGATCGCGGTCCTTTAGCCCGTTGGGCCCCGCTGTGCCCTCCCGGGCCCGGCCGCGCGGGCCCCACTTCCGCTTCCGGCCCTGGGCCTGGGTGGTGGGCGGCGCCGGGCGGGGCTGAGGGTAGTGGCTTCGTGGCTGAGGGAGCAGCCTTCGTGCGGCCGGTGGGCTCCTGCGAGCGGGCGCGGCGGACCCCGGCAGGCAGGGCGGTGGGCCCCGGGCGGATGCAGCGGCCGCCGCCCTCGGCCCCCGCGACGGCCCCGGGGTGTGAAGGCGACGCACGAGGCCTGAGGAAGCGAGGCCAGCGGCCAGGGCCTGGCGAGGCGGGAGGCTGCGGCCCTGAGGCCGGGGGGCGCGAGGAGAGCAGGCTAAAGAGGAGAATGGTGGCCCGGGCTTCTGGGAGAGAAGAGGTGAAGAGTGACCAGTCGGGTGAGGCGTCCGGGGCTGGGAAGGCCAGGGTGAGGCGGCGTGCGGAGGGGCCGAGGGGTCAGACGAGAACTCCGGGCTGGCCTGACGCGCCTGGCTTAGAAGCCGCGAAGGAGGCGGAGCTTCCCTTGCAATCCGGAAGACACCGTAAGAAAGCGCTCAGGGGTCGAGGGGTCGCTCCCTTTCTAGCCTTTGCACCTCAGCCTGCTCCACCCTTGTTTACCACTAGTGTTTAACTTGAGTCTGTCTCTGTGGGATTTATTGATGTACGTGGTTGACCAGGAGAGGGGAAAAAAACAAGAGTTCTCGTGAAAGGTGTTTGCCCCATTAGGAGCCCTTGGTTAGAATTACTGTGAAAGGAATTCCCACTAGTGATCCATTGTGGCTACTGTGAAATGATGATGCTAGAGGTTATTCAGCTGCCTTAGAATTTACAGGTTTGTATGTAGTTCCCTAATGGAAATTAAGTCTTTCATTTAAAAAACAAGTGTATATTTCCATACAGCTATTCAGGGAAATAAAAGAGTGGCTTCACAATTTTTTATTTTAAGTGATAATTGCTTTTTTCTCCTCAATATAAAATCTTTTCTGGTATGTTTTGTTATTTTGATCAGCCAAGGAAAAAAGAAAAGTTACTGAAGCCTCAAGTGAAGATCCACAGCCAGGGATTGACCTGGTAAGAAAGGAATCATTAACCAGTTCGGAATCTTTCCAAACAGTGGAGTGCAGTGAATTTCAAAGTATGGCTTTCTTGCAGTCTTTGGGTAAGGAAGGTTTGGTAGAAGGTATTAAAAGAAGAATTCAAATTAAAAGCTTAGAAAGCCCACCTTCCAAAATAACTGAAAATAAGGCTACACAAAATATTAAGGTTGAATTCCAAGATGAACTGTACAAGAATACTTCGAAATATTCTTGTAACAGCTTGTCACCCGGAGTAGAAAATAATTCCGTTTTAAAATTACATGATTGCAATTGTTTCCCCCATTCCAAGGGTTGTAATGATGAAAATAATCTTGCGTATAAACCCGATGGTGGATGTATGCATATACCAGAAAACTCCTCAAGGATAAAGAAAGAAAATCTTGGAAGTCTTGCAGATAAGAGTGACACAAATAATATACCTCAGCTTTTACAAACTGAAGAAAACTTAATGGGAGTAAATAAGTTGTTGCTTGAAAAAACTGATTTATACCAAAGTAAAAGTAATGGCTTGCTTTCCTGCCTTCAAAGTGAAGAAAATAAATACTCAGTAGAGGAGAGCGATGTTGGGAGAAAACCCAGGAAAAGGATGAAAGTGTCTGAAAAAGGGGTTGAAGTGATTATTGAGATGAACTTCTCTAATGTGAATAACAAGTCTGAGTTGGTGTTACAAGAAAACCAAACAAGTGCTGAGGGTAAAGAACCAGAGACTTTAGAGGCTAAAAAAAGTCCTTTAAAAGTTTTGAGAAAAGTAAACCATAATACCCTCTCTCCAACGCATCATTTATCAAGTCTTCCAGAAACAGTTGGAAAAAAAACAAGTCCTGAACATCATTTAAATACTATGTTTCAGAAAACCCCTGAGCCACTTTTGACAGAAGAAACAAAGAATGCTTCAGAGCCCCTAGGTTGTAATAGCATGGAACCAGAAGAGAATTTTAAGTCAATGAAAAGCTCAGTGAAATCACCTACTGATTGCCATTCTATTGAAAAGAAATCTTCAGAAGAAGACTTGAGAAATGAAGCTGAAGAATCAAAGTTAAGCTGTTGCAGAACAATACCAATGACTGGTAAAAGAACTTGGCCTTGTTATTCATGTGCTAGAATATCTGCCCAGTGTTGGAAAAAGGCTTCCTTGCCAGAATCAAATTGCTTTCTTCCTGGGTCCCAGGAAAGCTTTAGGCAAGGTGATTTTCTTAAACACCAAACAAATCAAACTCATTCAACTGACTCCAAATTATTGTTACAAAGTTCTATAACAGAAACATACGGTGAATCTTCAAGTAAAGAAAAATTGGATTCTAATTTAAATCATTTGTCTTCAGTCTCTGCAGTAGAACCTACTACAGTGGTTATAAAGGAACCTATAATCAATGATAGAAAGATAAAGTCAGAGGAACTGAGTAGAAGTGGGTCAGAGGTAGTTTCTAATACTACTGAAGATACTCAGTTAACTAATGTGACTCAAAACTTAACAGGAAGTAAAAAAAAAGATAGAGGGAATTTAACAAAACTTAATTTGAGAGTGGCTTCCCAGGATGGCCAGGAAGCAAATAACTCTACAGGCAAAACTATTCGTCGAAAAGCATGCATTGCTAAGCAAACACTTGTGGTTCCAGACTTGGTTAAAATATTGAACACAGGACGGCTCACTAATTTTAAAATTCCGTTACTTAAGAATAAAACAGAAAAAAGAAAAGAAAGAAATGCCAAATCATCAGAGAGAGAAGCATATAGTCCCCTAGAGCTCCTGGACAATTTATCTGGAGCAGAGGTAAGACAGAATAGAAGCAAAGAAAATGTCTCCGCGGTGACTTCAGGACCTCAATCTTTGAGCATACAAAATAGCATAACTCCAGTGCAAGTTAGTTCTGACTCATACTGCAGTAAGAATTCCTGTAGTATTTCTCCAAACTTTTTAAAGCAAGGTAATAATAATAAACCATGTAACCACATCTCTGAACCAAGCAGTATTGTTGCTAATAAGGAAGCTGTTTCTCTCAGAATTGAAAATAGTACTTTTTCTGGTGATCCTGGGTATGTAGAGAAAAGTCCTGCCTTCTGTTCTAAGGAACAAGAAACGTTCAAACGAGTTTCCTCTGAAGTTAGTGGTAGAAAAATGACTAAGAACTTTTCAGAAATTAAAATGGGGTTTCCAGATATTCTTAAAGCATACGAAGATGATGTCCTCTTAATTGATGTAATTCAAGATGACCCAGACCTCTTTGGAGTCTCCAATGAAGGGGAGCTCTCATTTACTTCAGAGGTCCCCATGATAAGCCAGGAGCTCAATGTTGCTGAAGAGCACCAATCAACAGACTCCAAGCACATGGAACTTCCAGAAAAAGAAGAACCAAGTGATGACTTGAGGTATGCATGTTCAAGTATGCCTTTTGGTGCAGATTATTATTGGGGGTTTCAAAAGCACTTTCTGCTCTTAGGTGTCACTAAATTTATTCAGTGATCATTGAAGCTCCATTATTTTTTTAACCCAGTTATTTATTCAATGTAATATAGTATGTTATTGCTGAGACCTGGAAATGTCATTATGCTAAAACTTAAAAGTTGAAATAGAACAATTATATCTTTCTTGGAAATTATAATGGAGCAGATTAGCTGTTTAGAATTTAACATGGTGGTTTATAAAGTGGCTTTTTAAATTACTGAGATTGCTTCTTTCAAAAGTCAAATATACTTTTGTATGTTCTTTAATTATTATAAATATGCAGATATATTTTTATTTCAGCCAAGTTATTTATTAAGAACAGTGATATATATTTTAACCCATTTTCTGTGGCTTCCTTGTTAGATAAAAAATTCGTTCTTCAGGGAACAGAGAAGCCTTGGAAAAGTTTATTTAAAGTAATTGGGACTTGAGAGTAGAATCAAAAGTTAAACTAATTTTCAAAGGAAAATGGCATAAAATTTCTTTCATGGTTTTACTTTTAAGTTGATGGTTTTAAGTGATGATTTAGCCCCAAAAGAGGGCAAGTTTGCCTGAGGCAACTTTAAACTCCTTCATGTTCAGGAAATTGATCTATTGTGCTTGGCCCAAACTTTATTTAACATTATGTCATATTTTACTAACCTTTTATAATTCTTCAAGCTCTAATTTATAGTTGTATGTTACAATACTTGAATATGGCAATGTGTTGTGAAGAGACTCAAAAGGAAACATGAAAACACTTTCTGCTAAGCTTCAGTGGTACATGACTTAATTTTCTTTGGTATTTATAAATTTTAGTTAACTCTTGTGATATCATATTCTTCTTGATGTTCTTAGTGTTTCTATGTGCCAAACGGAGGACCAAGAGCTTTATTATTTATTTTTAATGATATAATGAGGTAGAGTGGTAACCTGCCCGTTTTGAAGATGGAAAAAGTGAAGATGACAAGTTGTCACTTGTCCAAGGTCACACTGCTAATAACAGAATCCGAATTTGAACTCAGGCCTGTCTTACTTTAAAATTAGTGGTTAAGAGCTTGACCTTTATAATCTGATCCAGGTTTTTGAATCTTCTCCTTGCTACCTAATAACTATGTGACCTTTTAGGCAAATTATTTTACATTATCTGTAAAAAAGGAAGGTACTTGCCTCAGGATTATGAGGATTAAATCAAAGAATGGATGGGAAAGGTTTTAGCATGGCACTGGGAGAGTAGGGGGCTCAATAAAAGGTAGTTATTTAAGGTAATTTTAACTCTTGTTATACCATGCTTCCTTTGAGGAATACAAAGGGAAATTAGAGCAAATCCTGCAGTCAAGAGCAAACATCTCTGTTAGCTAACAAGATGTTGATAATGAGCTACAGCCAAAGGTAGAAAGAAATGTGAATTGGGCAGGAAGTTTGTTTTTTATTCTTTTTTTTTTTTCCCCTTAGAATAATGACTGATTTTATAAAAATGATACATATTCATTATATTAACAGTGTAATAGGAGGAGAATACCACCACCCAAAATAACAAATTAATTGCTAACAATTTGTATGCATCATTCCAGGCATGTATCTAGGCATTTACATGTATATAATTTTAGAAAAATTGGATCATGCCATTTTTTTTAGTGAAAACGTCTAATCTTATTTACACTTAATTGGAGGGAGTGGGGACAAAAATGAAACTAAAGGAATTGCTGAATCAATATACATCTCTACCACAAGAAATTAGTTCCTAAAGGGCTTTGTCAAGTTAATAAGAAAGATTATTTAAAAGTTTGTTTTGTTATCATGACTTTTAAAAATTGTGTTCTAACTTTAGACAGCAGCATTTGCTTTCCTGACATGAAAGATGAACATATCAGTACACATTCACTTTTTCTCCCAATCTTGTCCCCCACATTTTTGTTAAAAATTTTTTGTTTTATATTGTTAAGCCTTGTTCAGTTTATATTCTCTTCAATAATCTGAATTCCCAAAGACTCATACTCTTAGTTCTGTATTTAAACTGATTCAGTCTTTACCACCAATCCTTTTCACTTTCCTCTAATCTTGACTATTTTATTGATTTCTTAGTTGGCTAGATATCAGAGTAATTTTTTTTTTCAAGAAGGGTTCATGATTGGGGGCCGCCCAGTGGCGCAGCGGTTTAGTCCGCGCTTGGCAGCCCGGGGTTCGCGAGTTCGGATCCCGGGCGCCCGCCGACGCACTGCCTGCCAGCCATGCCGTGGCGGCGTCCCATATAAAGTGGAGGAAGATGGGCACGATGTTAGCCCAGGGCCAGTCTTCCTCAGCAAAAAGGGGAGGATTGGCGACGGATGTTAGCTCAGGGCTGGTCTTCCCCACAAAAAAAAAAAAAAAAGAAGGGTTCATGATTGCTGTATTCCCTAAGATCTTGTGTACATAGAATGGCTGTTTAAGGAGAAATTGGGTATACAATTCTTAGTTTACAATTTTCCTCCTTACAGCTGTGTAGTCATTCCTCCCTGCTTTCTGGCTTTGAGTGTTGTAAAGTGGAAAAGTCTGAGCCCAAACTGATTCTCTACCCTCCCCCCCCCCAGATTTGTCTTCTTTTTTAAATGTTTCCTTCCTGCTTCCTGTCTTGGGATTGGAAATTATGTATCAGTTTTTCCTGGACAAGGTGAACCATTTTGGTTTTCAGTATCAAATTTACTTCAGATAATTTTTCTGTTCTTTGAACTTCATTTCCCTTCACTTCAGAAGCACCAATTATACTTTTATTGGCTCTTCTTTTTGTTTCATATCTGCTTCTGAAATTTTGGTTTTTAAATGAACTTGGAATTTTCTTCAGTAGTTATTTTAATATTTTCTTTTTTTTCCTGTGCTGGAAATACTAGTTCTACAATCATCCACAGTGCTAAGATAAACCTTACCGGGGAAAAATGGAGGCATGATTACCAGAGGGTATGCTAATAGTTGCACAGAAAGTTGTTAATGGTTCTAGAACTAAATGAAGCTTAAAATACAATTTCAAATTTCACCTCTGTCCCTTTTACGAATCAGTTGCTAGTTTATATATTCCTTTTTCTTCAATCTAAGACACTAAGAGGTTAGAGCCTATTAGAATGAATTTCTGTTTTACAGGAATAGAAATTAAAGATGGGAAGATTTATTATTGTCCAAAGCTCTGGACTGCCTCCTACTGCAAAAACAGGTAGACAAACCTGAGTTGATTTAATTGTTGTTCTCAGACCTAGTTAGGGACAATTTGTTAGGTGGTTAAGTTATGTTAGAATGCTTATTCATTGCCAGTCTCCACAGTGGGGAAAATCTATATTAAAATCCAAAACATTAGGAGCGTATTAGAACTAATTCACTAAGACTTGAACTGATGAGCTTGGAAATGTATAATGGATGGAATTGGTAAAACTTTTGAATGAGCCTGTAAATATAGTTGGAGATCCAAGAATGTCTCTAACAGTCAGTGCTGGACAGTTAATCTGTACTAGGACATAGGATTACTTTCAATCACAATTTTATTATATGCTAAAATATCAGTTAAGTGATATTGTACAGCGGACCATTGAGATTTTAAGAATCTGCCAAATATTCAAGGGAATTACTATATAACTAGGGGGAAGAAACTAATATGTTTGAAACAAAAGTATATAAACTGAGGTACTAGGAATACTAGTAGTATGTAAAAGACCAATGAAAGGGAATCTTGGAAAAGCCAAAATTCGTACAGATCCTTGAAGTTTGGATTGATTTAGATTAACAAAGGGGAAGAAGGAAAAAAGTTTGGTGGGGGAAGAAAAATAATGAAAAATGTAAGCAAAAGGTAAAGGTAAATATGAATATGATTGTGTAGGGCAGATTATGAAGCATTTCCCAACTCCTTCAGGCAGAAGTAGAAGCCCTCCTCTGTTCCTATAGCACTTTTTGCTACCTCACTTGTGGCACTGATTTCATGATAATATAATTTACGTCTTTCTCACCTGCTAAATGGTTGGACTGCTTGAGGGTAGGAAATGTCCATGTCTCCTTTACCTTTGTAAGCCCAGTCCCTCATTCATTGAGGGAGTGGAGAGAATTAAAGTTTCGATTCCTACTATATTGCAGGCCTTTTCTCATGCATCTAGATTAGAATATATGTAAATGAAGACAGTGAATCCTTTCTTTCTAAAGCAAATAGATGTTGAAGAATAGTGGGAAATAAGATTTGATAAGTAGGGTGATGCCAGATTAAGAAGTTTGGAAAGGCATCAAAATTAGAATTCAGTACAGAATTGATGCTGGTGATCAGTGAGGAGCAGTTATACCACCTTTGGAACTTGGACTTAAATCCACAAAGAGTCATTGTACATTCTAGAGCTGGTAAATAATAAACACAGATTTCTAGGGGGGAAAATTCCTGGCACCAATGCACAGAAAATAAAAGCCTACCACTTTTACCCAGGTATGTGAATCCCATTAGACCCATGTCTAGCGTGGGTCTATCCTGGGCAAATTATGTTGTCTCAAGTAATCAACCCCACTTACTTTTCTCCGGATCTGATTTAACCTCAGTCTGTTCCCCCAAGAGATTGGCCTTCTAGAGTAGAGTCATGTAATCGCCACAAAAAAGCCAGGTTTCCACCAACTGTAAAGGTCATTCTCTTTCTCTCACTCATGTACTTAGACTCCTTGGCATGTCTTTCAAGAAGCTTACCTTGCTCCATTCTCCCTTTCCACAGAATATCTGAGGCACTCTAACTATAGTGCAAAATTTTAGACTTAATTGTAAGAACTAATGTTTGGTGTCTACCCTATGCTAGATAAATTATTTATATTATTGCACTTAATGGAGCAATTCTGAGGTTGAAACTGGCTGTATTTAAAACTGCGCCGAAGTGATTCACTTTCCAAAGGACACATAGCTAGTAAGTATCAGAGCTGGGATCTGAACCCAGGGCAACCTGCTCGAAAGTCTGTATCCCCTCACCAAAACAGCATGCTGGAAGAGTGGCATTTTGGTTCTTTCTGTGGCTTTAATTTGATTACTCTACAGACTGCTACGGGACGTTATTTTACTTTTGGTCCCTTTTCTCTCTCATCTCTTCCTCCCCTTTAAAGTGGGCGGGGCAGTATGAAGAAGCGTCATTCTGATTTTAACTTTTTTCTCTTTTGAGCCACATAAACCATTGTTTCTTGTCTTTGCTGGAATATATGGTATTGTACTTGATGGGGTAATCGTTTGTAATATCAGGAGATCTAGCACCTCACAGTGTGGTATCAGGCTATGGAAACTCAGGCCCAGTGAATTGGATACTGTTAGTATTTCTCTACTTTTGGCCACTGCTATCTGCAGAATAATTGCCCTAGTAAATTTCTGGCAGTCCTTTTCAGAAACAGAGTATAAATAAATGAACATTGACCACTGTCAGCTAGTTAGCATCTCAAAAGGAAATAATAACATTCTGAATTTTTCTTGGGCCATAGTTTTCAAACTTGTTCTGCTAGTAATTATTCTAGAGCAGTCATCTTCAAACCTTTTTGTCAATTACTTGTAGTACAGATACATTTTACATTACAATCCAGTAAATACTTATGAATATGTGAAACAATAGATTTATAAAAACATTATATTCCTTACTACAAGTGATGTAGTATCACTTTTATTCTGTTTATACAGAATATATTCTGTATATATATTCTGTATATATATTCTGTATATATATTCTGTTTATTCTATTTATACAGTATTTTATTCTGTTTTATAAAAAAAAGTCCTGGTTGGAACCCATTAAATTTCATCACCCCCTTGAAAAATACTCTGGTAGAGGATAAACTTGATGTAATCTGTGTAGTTCCTCAGAAGCCTCTCTTATTCCCCTCTCCGTTTTGCTCAGATCTTCTCTTTGCTTCTCTGTGCTGCTGTAGCCTCACCCAAATCTATTTCTGTTTCTCTCCTTTCCTCCTTCTACCCTTCTTTTTGGTTTTTTTTTTCACTTTTCACTTCATCAAGGCAGAACTATGACGTTCCACTTGAATGCAAAACTGTAAAATATTTATGTGGATTACAATTTTGCTTACTTTATTATTTTTTGTTTAATCTAGGTGAATTTAACCTCTCTGTTGTCTCAAATTCAAAACAGAACTAAATTACTTCTAACAAGAGTGGCATGTGCAATTTTACCTTCCTTGTAAGTTAGTTATTCATAGTAAAAAGTTTCTCACACTTATAAACTATACCAGCAATATTAAAAATACTATCTCAATACTTTGAAATTAAAGCAATACACTTGCTATACCCATTTATGCTTTTTGTTTTGTTTTGTCAGGAATAAGCTCTTGTGCGTCTGGAGCTATACCTATTTAAGAATGAAACCACAGAAACATCCCTCAATTCTTCTCTATTTATTGAGTCACTTAATTCTATTCATGCTGTTACCTTAATATTTCTCATGATTTTTCCTTCCTCTCAATTTTCACTGTTACCATCTTATTCCTCTTTCTCTTAGCTTATTGTAATGAGCTCCTGGTTAATCTTCCTGAACTCTCTTAGTATAGCCTTCTCCATAGTAAGATTCTGAAATAGAAAGTGATCTGCTAGTGACTGCTTACAGTGCCTTAGTCGCTTTCAGCCACCTGAGGATAGAGTCTAAATTGTTTGGCAGTGCTTTTTAAGGCTCTTCGGTGACTCTGCATCCATTCTCTCTTTTGACAACTATGGTGTTGGAGGAACAGAGAAAGTGGGGTGAAAGGCTAATAAAAGATAAGCACAGCAAGCAGCTCATTGTTTCTGTAATATGTCATGTACTTGAATCCTTTTGCGTATGTTTCTTTATCTGGAAGTCCCTTTCTTTTCATTCAGTTATCCTTCAAATCACATCTGAGATGTTATTCTAGGGATTTTCTCCAGTAGTTCTCTTGGCACGTGTCTCAGTATATTATATCTGCTTGTATATGAGCCTCCCCCTACACTGGGAGTTCTTAGACAGGAGAGAAGTATCTTCATTTGGGTCTCCCTAGTGTCTGGCCAGGAGGATGTTAGGTGCTGAGTATAAGAGCAACTAGACACACATGGGCCTTGTCCTCACAGAGCTTTTAGTCTATCAAGGGAGGCAAATAATTAAGCAATAAAATATCATGGGAGATGTGCAAGATTTTAAAGGCTTCCTGGTCAAAGTGACATTAAGATAAACACTGAAGGATGAATAATAATTAGCCAATAGTTGAACAAAAGTGAGTAGAATTTTGTCATAGACAGAAGGAATAGCCTATATGAAGGCCCACAGGGAAGAGCATGTCACAACTGAGAAACAGAAACAATGTCCTATGGCTTAGGGTTCAAATGGCAAGAAATGAAGCTACAGAATATACAGAAAGCTCAGTCATGGAGGGCTTTACAAATAGGATGACCTCGCATTTATCTTCTGAACTGCAAAACTTTTGAGAGAGAAATGAGAAGCTATTAATAATTAATATGCTGGTATAATAGGCATAAACAGACGATCCTACATAAACTAGAATTCATGGTGAGTTTAAACTTTATCGTGAGAGCATATAGGGATTCACTGAAGGACTTTTAAGTAGAGAGAGAATTTGATCAGATTTACATTTTTAAAATTATTATAGCTCTGGTGTGGTGAATAAATTGGTAGGGAGCTATCTTAATAATTAAACCAAAAGGACATGGTGACTTCAAACAGAAATGGAGTGGATTTGAGAGAGGTTTAGGAAGTGAAGATTGATTAATCAGATTGGGGTAAGGCCAGAGGTAGGAGTTAAGAATAATACCTGGTTTCTCTCTTATTTCGAAGAGGGGCATTACAGTTCTTCTCCAACGCAGAGGGGCAGGACTGGGGAGAGGTGCAGGTCATGAGGTCAATTCAGACATGTTGAGTTCAGGAGACCTTTGAAATACTGAAATGCAGATATTCTAGTAGACAGATAAGAGTCTAAGGAGGTATGAATTGGGGGAGGAGATTTGTATATGTATGTGTCTTCTGTTGTATTATTTTCCTGTTTAACTGTACACTTCTGATTGTTTCTAGGGTTTATGTTAGGGGAAAAATACTTCATGTTTTCCAGAGACTTCAAAGAATGGTATATATAAAATGTTTTGTTTAGTTTTCCTCTTTCTTGGCTAGGAAGTAATCTTTAACCAATGAGCAGTTATAGACCTATAGGATATGTTTAATAAACCCATTTATTAAATGAATAAATGGTGGGATTATGGGTGTTTATTATATTCTGTGTACTTTTGTGTATTTTTGTCTAAGTTTCTAAAAATGGAAGTGTTTGGCCATTTGTTTTTGAGCAGCTCCTATACGTCTAGTTTTCATTTTTTGAGCCTATGTTATTGGTTTTAAGAACATTTTATCTCATTTAATCCTCACAATAACCTAGTGGGTGGGTGGTGTTCTCATTTTACAGATGTAGTTAGACTCAAAGAAGTTAAATAATGTTGACACAGTAAGTGGCAGAACAGTATTTGAACCCAGGTTGGTCTAACTCTAATCTCCATAGCCTTAACTTTTAGACCATATGTTGTCTTCAGAGACTACAAAAAAGACCTCACACTGCTCTCAAACTGTCTTCCTTTTACGTTGGCAGTAAGACATACATATACATGCTTGAGAGTAGAAGTTCAGCATTATCTTGTATTGGTGTAATACTTGAAAATTTTTTTTAAATGCTTGGTATATATAAAATTTTTTTTTTAAATGCTTGGTATATGTCATCAGGTTCTGTCTGAAAAACAAAGTTTACAGTGGCAGCACTCCCTATCAATTGTGTCATATGTGATTAAAGAACCAAATGAGGAATCTACTTGGGTGTGCTGGGTTCTGAGTCCCAGTACCGTACTCTGTCTTTGGAGGACTTGAGCTGATGTTTACCAGCTGCTAAAGCTGGTATTATATGATGTGTAGAGAAGTGGATAGTTCTGTGTAGAATATGTTATAATGTTGAAGCTCTGTTTGCTTTATAATAGAGAACTTCCTGTACTGGATCCTGGATTGATGAAGTCAGAGATCTGTGCTTCCCTGTCAGCAGGTAAAATTTGACATTTTCAGAATATGCAATATAAAAAGAAGTATCTTTTTATATCTCTATTCAAGCCTAGTCAAAATGAATTCATTAAAATAGGAAGCTTTTCATTTTAGAGTCTGTTAACCATATGTTTTACAGTTTGTCAATTTTTCTCAGTTTTAATTGCCTGGTTGGCAGATCAGATTTTGAGTAATTTTCCATTTGATTATATAATAAATAACTTTGTTAAGCTTTATCTACAAAAGATAGATAATTGACCTTAGCAATTTTTGTAGCCTTATTTTGAAATTGAAATATATATTTAAGCTTTACCACGTTAAATCTGAGTCCTTTTTAAAATTTTTTATAATTAATAGCTAATCATAAGTTTAAATATATGAATCTTTACTCCACAGGAAATAACTTAATTTGAAAGTTAATTTTACTTTGACTTTCAAGTTTTAAAAATATATTGAAAATAGCTGGACATGATCAAGAAATATCCTTAAATTTATCTTGATGTCGTAATTTTGCCTTACTGCCAATTCTTTTTATACCATATAATGGAGTTATTTTGATAGGAATAATTGTGTGATTTGCTGAAAACTCTATTTCATATTTGTCGCATTGGACTTTAAAAGAGTCTCTGAATTCTAACTCATTTTTAGAACAATCTTTGAATGACTTGGTTATTTTGTTTAAAGTTTCTACAGTTGAATATTACTTCTTTTCAGCAAATGAGATAAAACATGATTCCAAAGGTGCAAACATGTCCTTAGGAGAAGTTGCTAATGAGACCTCTGAAAATGAAAAACTGGGAGACTTCACTGAACACATAAAAAGCTCAGACGTGGATGAAAAGGTACTAGGGAATCTTTAGTATTTTCTTATTTCTTGGTCTATAGTGGTAATACAGAAGTTCATCTTAACAGTGCTGTCAGGTGACAAGTGTTAACTCCTTTTTTATTGAGTAAAAGAATCACACTGTTCTGGCCATGAGATATATTGCTTGATGCTTTGCGTAAGCATAGTATTAACAGAGTTTCCCTTGTCTAGGAAAATGGAATGTACTGTTTAATTATATATTTAGCCTTTTTTTAGTATCTTGAAAAATTAAAAAACCTCAAACCCATGTAAGTCTTTCTAAATTGTTACATATTTTCCTGCCTCGTTAAACACAAAGTACTGAATATCATTTGATCTTTGAAATTTTAGAATATCATAGTACCCTAGGGCTATGAATGTAAGCATCAGTTATTCATCCACAGATGTAGAAGGCATAGGAATTAGAGCTAAACCTAACTTGATGGTGGAACATACCACTGGTGTGATATGGGGAAAATTTGGCGTATCAAGTTTGTTCTGTTTTCTGCCAGGTAATGTGTATGATTGTCTTAACCTTTTGCATAATTTGGCTCCTAGGCAACTATTTCATATTTTCTCCTTTCTCCTTATTCCTCCTCATTTATCCTCACAGCTAACAATCTAGTTTCCTACTTCACCAAGAAAATTAAAGTAATTGGAAAAGAACTTCCTAAGTTCCCACCAATGTATTAGCCCACCTACCTGCATCTACTCCCAAAACTCTAGCTTCTTCTCTTACAGTGGATGAACTAGCCAAGACTGTTCCCTCCACCTGTGTGCTAGAGTCCATCTCCTCTCTCTCTTAATGTATTACTACAGTAATTCTTCTTTCATTACTGGATTATTCTCATCAACATATAAACGTGCTTCTCTCCCATCTTCAAAGAAAACAAAAAAACGCTTTCAGGTCCCATTTTCCTTTTCAGCTGTCATCCTGTTTCTCAAAACCCACTATCTCCAGTTTCTCTCCTCCAGTTCTCTTGAACCCATTCCAAAGCTATTTGCCTTCTCTCCACCAAAACTGCCCTTCTTAAACTCTCCAATGACCTCCTTGATGCTGAATCTAATGGACATATCTGAGTCATAATCTTAACCTATCAACTGTATTTGACACAGCTGATCACTCTTTCCTTGAAACACTTTTTTCACTTGACTTCCATAAACATACTTGCCTGGTTTACCTTCTGCCTTTCTGTCCTCAACTTCCCAGTTGGTTTTGCTGGTCTCTCCTGATCTCCCTGACCTCTGTGTATTGGAGTGACCCAGAGCCTAGACCATGAATCTGTTGTTTTTTCCTGTCTAGATTTGCTCCTTAGACTGTCTCATCTAACCTCACTGCATTCAATACCATCTGGGTGCTAAGACTCTCAAATTTATATCTCCAGCTTGAACTTCTTCTCTTGGCTGTGGACCTTTATGTCTAGTTGCCTACCTGATTTTTCCACTTGGATGTCCAATTAGGTGTCTCAAACATAACATGTTCAAAACTGAACTCCTGTTATTTGTCACTTCCCCTACCACAGACCAGCTCTTCCTGTCATCTTCTCCTTCTCTCTTAATGGCAGCTCCATCCTTTATAATTACTCAGGCTCAAAACCTTGGATTTTCTTACTTTTTCTCTCACTCCATGTCCAGACTGTAAGGAAATCCTGCTGGCTTTACCTTCAGACAGTTGCAGTCTTGAAACTGTCTACTTTTCATCGCCCACACCACCACCACACAGGCCCAGGCTAGTATCAGCTCTTGCCTGAATTATTGCAATAGCCTCCTGACAGATCTCCTGCTTCTAATCTTGTCCTCTTCTAGTTTATTCTCAACACAGCGTAAGTCAGACCATGTCATTCTTCTGCTTCAAACTCTCCAATGGCTTCTCACGTCATTCAGATTCAAAGCCAAAGTACTTACCATAACCTACAAGACCCTGTATCTGTTCCCTCTACCCCTTCCCACCTTGTTACTTCTCTGATCTCTTCTGCTACTCTCCTTATCCATTTCACTCTGACTGCACTAGCCTCCTTGCTGTTCTTGGAACATACCAGACTTTCTCCCACTTCAAGGCCTTTTTGCCCTTGACATATTATCTACCTGGAATGTTCTTCTAAAAAACAGTATAGCTGGCTCTCTTATTTCCTTCACATCTTTACTCAAATTTTATGTTCTCAGAGAGACCTTCCCTGGCCATCCAACCTAAATTTTCAATGTTCTCCCTTCTCCCAACATTTCATATCCCCCTTTCTGTACTTGTCATGATCTAACATCCTATACATTTACTTATTTATGTTTGTCTCCTCCTGCTAGAATGAAACTCCACAAAGGCAAGGATTTTTGTCCATTTTCCTTGCTACTGAGTCTTTAGCATCTAGAGCAATGGCTCATAGAGAGTAACAACACAAATAATTGTTGAATGAGTATTGAATGTGAACCTCATTTGAAAATATTCTTTAAGTGTCCTGCAACACAAATAAAAATCTCGCAAAGTACTTGCTTAGTGGTTTGATGATGATAACAGCCAGTATGTATTGAGCGTTTATTAAATGCCAGCCAGCCACTGCTCAACACCTAGCACTGGTTATCACATTTTATCCCTGTAATGTAGTGAGTGCTGTTCAGGAGTCCCCAAGACTACCCTCAGCTTCAGTGATTTGCTAGAAGAACTCACAGAGGTTAGCAAAGCTATTATACTGGAGGTTACAGTTTATTACAGTGAAAGAACACAAATTAAAATCAGCAAACGAAGAGTCACATAGGGCAGAGTCCAGGAGAAACCAGGCACAAGCTTCCAGTTGTCCTCTCCCAGTAGAGTCATATGGACACTACTTGCTTCACCCAGCAATGATGCTTGGCAACACACAGAATATTGCCAGCCAGAGGAGCTCACCCAAGCCCTGGTCAGGGTTTTTATTGGGGTTGGTCACATAGGCATGGCTGAACGCCTGTGTAGCTGACCTTAGTCACCCAATCTCCAGACCCTCCAGAGGTCAAGCTGATACCACGTGGCCGGAGGCCCCCACCATAAATTACGTTGTTAGCATAGACCCTCTGGAGTGGCCAAAGACCCCCTACCATAAATTACATGTTGTTAGCATACACTATCTGGTCCCAGACCCCAGGTCAACAAAGACACATTTAATCAGGCAGCGTATTCCAAGGGCTTAGAAGTTACCTCCCAGGAGCAAGTCAAACCTTTAATGTATAGTGTATAGACAACCTGGACTTGCTGAGTTAATCCTTTACTGTACATGAGATGTGTACTGTTATTTTCTTTTACAGATAAAGAAACTGAGACTTAGACTCAGTATCTTGTCCAAGGTCACACAGCAGAGTCCCTTGACTCTACACCAAAAGTCAGCAAGCCTTTTCTTTAAAGGACTAGATAATAAATACCTGTATGGCTTTGTGGGCCATACAGTTGCTGTTGCAACTGTTCAGCTCTGCCATTGTAGCGAGAGAGAAGCCATACACAATATGTAAACAAATAGCGATTGCTGTGTTCAAATAAATCTTTATTTACAAAAACAGGCAGCCTGGAGGCTATAGCTTGCCAACCCTTACTCTAAAGTATTAAAAAATAAAAGAAACACTTTGTACTCTATTCTACTTAAAGCTGAGGAAAAGATTTAATCCATTCACTCCTGCAAGGATAGGTTTTAGGAGATGTTTGTCAGAATTCACTGAGTTCTTACAACTATAAATATTTTAAAGATGTAGACTATTTTCAATATTAGCTCTTAAAAATAATCCACAAAATTGTTTAGCTGCTTCCTAGTGTGGTAAGATTTCTTGGATTTGTTTAAGGGAAGGTGGATGATACATTTATTCTTATACCATGGTAAGCTTCAAAGTACCAACTCTTTAGAAAATACATGACCCAGTCAATAATATTTGTCTTGAGATATCTGGCCCCCAAATGTGGGAATTAATAAACTTTATCCATTTCTCTCCTGCCTTACATTTTAGGAATCACTTTTCTGCATTTATATATGGTTTTCTGTGAATTTTTAGAAATGCTTCCTTATTGATCTTTTATATAGATATAAAATATATAATACTATAAATTATATTTATATAATTATATATAATATATATATTCTGTCTTTTTTCAGAGACTTATTTTTTCTTTCTTCTGTGTATTAGTTATACCCAAAATCCATACATAACAATTTTTAGGTTTACCATGGTAATAATTGCTTAATGATTCTAGTTTTGAGCCCCAGATAGTTTAAATGCTAGTGTACTTTTTTTTTTTTAACTTTTTGTTTTGAAATAATTGTAGATTCACAGGAAGTTGCAAAAGTAATACAGAGAGGACCCCGGTACTCTTCACCTAGTTTGCCCCTATCATTACATCTTAATGTACAATGTCAGAAGCAGGAATTTGATATTAGTACGGTGAGTGTATGTAGCTCTGTGTATTTTATCACATGTGCAGATTTTTGTAGCTACCCCTGCAATCAAGATAAAGAATTATTACATCACTATAAAGATCTCCCCTTGCTACCCCTTAGTCACACCTCCTTCCCTACCCCTAACATCCCTAACCTTAGCAATCATTAACCTGTTCTCCATCTCTGTAATTTTAGTATATTGAAATAAATGTAGATTCACTGGAGTTTGGTGAGATTATTAAGATTATTACTATTCCAAAAGAACCAGCTTTGGATTTTATTGATTTTTTTTCTCTCTCTTGCTTTGTTGTTTTCTTTGTCACTAATTTCTGGTCTGATTATTTTCTCCTTTCTTCTGCTTACTTTGTATTTAATTGGCTTTTAATTGTAGTTTCTTAAGGTTGTAGCTGAAGTCATTTATTTGAAACTTTCCTTATTTTTCTAAAAGAGGCATTTAGTGCTATAAATATATCCATAGATACTGCTTTTTGCAGCATCCCACATTTCTTTCAATTTTGAGATAATTATAGATTCACATGCAATTGTAAGAAATAATATAGAGAGATCTCATGTACCCTTTATCCAGTTTACCCCAATGGTAACATTGCAAAAGTATCATACAATATCACAACCAGAATATTAGCATTAATAGAGAACAGATACAGAACATTTCCATCACCACAAGGATCCCTCATGTTGCCCTTTTATAGCCATGTCTATTTCCTTTCCTCCTACCCCCTACCCCTCCTTAACCCTTGACAACCACTAATCTGTTCTCAATTTCTATAATTTTGTCATTTCAAGAATGTTATGTAAATGGAATCATATACAGTATGTAACCTCTCCAGATTGGTTTTTTTCACCCAATGTAATCCTCTGGATATTCATCAAGTTTGCTGCATGTATCAATAGTTAGTTCATTTTTTTTTTTTAATTTTCTTACATTTTTGGTGAGGAAGACCAGCCCTGAGCTAACATCCGTTGCTAATCTTCCTCTTTTTTTGCTGAGGAAGACTGGCCCTGGGCTAACATCCGTGCCCATCTTCCTCCACTTTATATGGGACGCCGCCACGGCATGGCTGACAAGCAGTACGTCGGCAGGCGCTCAGGATCCGAACCGGCGAACCCTAGGCTGCCAAGCGTGAACTAAACCGCTGCGCCACCAGGCTAGCCCCAGTTAGTTCATTTTTATTGCTTAGCAATACTCCATACCACAGTTTATTTAGCTATTCATTCATTGAAGGACATCGAGGTTGTTTCCAATTTGGAGCTATTACAAATAAAGCTGCTATAAACATTCATGTACAGGTTTTTGCATGAACCTGATTTTTAATTTCTCTGGGCTAAATGCTGTGGTCTGCAGTTGTTGGGCTGTATGGTAATTGCATGCTTAGGTTTTAACTTGGGTGAACTCAGCCTCCACATTACTCCCCTGTGGTAGCAAGCAGTTGAAATCTTTGTTCAGTTCTCTTAGTCTTAGCTGGGCGGAGTCTACCCTATATAGGTGTAGTTCAGGAGTCAGCTATAGATTTAGACCAAGTTTATAAGCAGATTTTGGGGCTTCCTTTTTTTTTGGTGAGGAAGATTGGCCCTAAGCTAACCTTGGTTGCCAATCCTCCTCTTTTTGCTTGAGGAAGATTTTCATGAGCTAACAGCTGTACCAGTCTTCCTCTATTTTGTATGTGGGACACCACCTCAGCCTGGCTTGATGAGTGGCGTGTAGGTCCACACCTGGGATCCGAACCTGGGAACCCTGGGCTGCTGAAGCAGAGCACGAACTTAACCACTACACCACCAAGCCAGCCCCAGGGCTTCCTTTCCTAGATTCTCTTTCTGCTTGCCAGGATTCCAAGCCTTACTTCCCAGTTTCTGACTTTGCCCTAAGAGAAAATTCTGTCTTCTGGTTCCTAGTGTCAGTAGGGCAAATTTTTGGCCTTCCCAAGTGGTTCCAACTAGGGCCTGCCTTCAGCAATCAAGCCATAAAAACAGGACAGTTACCCATTTGCCATTCCCTCTTTCTGAGTGTGGACTTCCCTCCAGATTCTGCCTGCTTTTCATATCCAGTGTTTTCAGACAGAGATTTTTTGTTTTATCTAGGGTTTATAGTTGTTACCTGCAGAAGGATTAGCCCAATAAGAGATACTCTGCCATTTCTCAAAGTGCACCCATTGTGTATCCTTCTTAATTTTATACAAATGGTAGCATACCATTCTTTATCTTGCTTTTTTTAACTTAATATATAATGGAGATTGTTTCTTTCCAATGTAAGTAATGATGCCTGTTTTTATAATTGTATAATTATCCACTGTATGGATAGACTTATTCAATAAGTCCCACTACTGATAGATACCTGGTTTGTTCCCATTTTTTGCTATTTAAATATTGCTGCATTATGCATCCTTGAGCATAAGGCATTTTGCATATGTGCAAGCATTTTTGGATTAATTCTTAGAAGTAGAATTTTCAGATTTGTCTACAAAGAGATTGCTTTGATTATGCTTCCAACAACATTGGGTGAGAATGCCAGTTTTCTCCCTACATACTCACCAACTCTTATTAGAATTTTTTTATTTTTGTCCATCTGTCTGTTTTTACAAATGACTTTTAGTTTTACTTTGCTTTTCTCTTATGAATCTAGTTAAGCATCTTTTACTATGTTAAAAGCTACTTATATTTTTTTCTGTGAACTTCCTTTTCATATCCTATGTCCGTTTTTCTTCTGGGATTTTGGTCTTTTTTTTTTGTAGGAAATTTTCATATATTAAACATATTTGTTCTTTGTCATATGTTGCCGTACTTTTTCCTGTTTTTCGTTTGTGTTTTGACTTAGTTTAGGAGCTTTTTGCCTTGAAGGAGCTTTTTATTTTTACTTAGTCAAATCTGTCAGTTTTCTTTTATGATATTTGAGTTATGAGTCGTATTTAGACGAACTCTCCACCATTTCAAGTCTAAAAATTTTCTCCCATATTTTCTTATAGTGTTTTTTCGGTGTTATTATGTTTAAATTTTTTTATCAATCTAAATCTAAAATTTATCTTGGGAGAAAAAAATGTAGAAATAATGTAACCTTTCTTTTTTTGTTTTGACAGATGGCTTTTATGTACTTTGTATTCTCTTAGCATATGAAAACATTTAAAATGTTTGTATTCAAACTTGTTGATACTATAATTCATAGTTTCTGCCATGCTTAGGCTTTCTGCACCCTCGAAATTATATAAATACCTTTATTTTATTTTTGCTACTTTTGGTATTTATTTTTTATATTTAAATCTTTAATGAACCTAAAAAGTATTTTGGCATATGATGAGTTGGTACCAAGCTTATTTTCAATCCAATTGACTAGCCTGTTATTCTACTACCACTTATTGAATCATTTCCTCACAAATTTCAAATGCCATCTTTAGTATTTTCAAATTTTTATGTATGGAGCTATTCCTTTACTTTTTTGTTTCATTGATTGCTCAGGTCCTGTACCAGTACCACACTGTCAGTTATTTGAAAAATAAAAATAGTAAGGAAGGCTTGCTTTAAAAATTACAAGGATGTATTATATCTAAAATATTTTTAGCTGTTCCTATATTCTAAGATTGCTTTAAGTTCATGTTGTAGTTTTTAAAATGTATAAATTAATTTGGTGAGAATTAACATCTTTATCTTTAACATTCTCATGCAGGAACATGGTATATATCTTTCTATTTGTTAACATTTCATGTTTCTCAGTTGATTTTTGTGGTTTTCTTCCTAAGGGTTCTAATGGTATAACAGGGTATACGATTATTGTAAAATATGGTTATCTACTTTAAAACGACTAGTTGAGGGACCAGCCTGGTGGTGTAGTGGTTAAGTTCACACGCTCTGCTTCAGCGGCCCAGGGTTTGCAGGTTCAGATCCCAGGTGCAGACCTACATACCGCTCATCAAGCCATGCTATGACGGCATCTCACGTGCAAAAACTAGGGGAAGACTGGCACAGATGTTCACCCAGGGCCAATCTTCCTCAGCAAAAAAAGGGAAAAAGAGACTAGTTGATAATCCTAAGAGTTCTTATCACAAGGAGAAATTTTTTTTCTTTTCTTTTGATTGTAGTGGTATGAGATGATGGATGTTAACTGAACCTATTGTGGTAATTATTTCATAATATATGTAAATCAAACCATCATGCTGTATGCCCTAAACTTGTATGGTAATATATGTCAATTATTTCTCAATAAAACTAGAAAAAAATTTTTAAATAATAATAAAATAAAATAAATAAAAAAGGCTAAAAAGATATAAAGTAAAATGTTAAGTGGTTATCTCTGCTCAAGTGATGGGTCATTTGGGGTTTATTTTCTTGGTGCCTGTTTGGTTTTTTTTTTTTTTGGTTTTTTTTGTGTGTGAGGAAGACCAGCTCTGAGCTAACATCCGTTGCCAATCCTCCTTTTTTTTGCTGAGGAAGACTGGTCTTGGGCTAACATCCGTGCCCATCTTCCTCTATGTTATATGGGACGCCGCCACAGCATGGCTGACAAGCAGTGCGTTGGCAGGCGCCCGGGATCTGAACCCGCGAACCCCTGGCTGCCAAAGCACGAACTAAACCACTGCGCCAAGGAGCCAGCCCCTCTTGGTGCCTGTTTTTTTCAAAAGTTTTATATTTGAGCATGTATAACTTTTTTATAATTGGAAAATCACAACTCCCAAAACACTAATTGTGAAATGTTTTACGTATAGCAATATTTTAAATACGTACATGTAAATATTTCTAATGAGAAATAAATTTATATTCATAAATACCACCTAAAAATAAAAATCAGTCAAAGCTTATTTTCTGAATGAAAAGAAACATAACTTAAATTGTCCATAATAATTTGAAATGTTGGCTTGTATAATTAAAGATGATATCAAAAACTGAGAAAATATTGATTTATATTAGTTTTTCTCTTAAGCAACAGTAGGAAATTTTAAGTCAATATTCAATATTTTAAATAATGTAGGGTAGAATTGTTTTCCAGGTTAGCCATAAGCTAGTTGTTTAAGTAACATCTTATACATTCTAATAAATCTGGTACTCCTCATAGCTTAATATGAAATACAGAGATTCTCACTTGTACTTTTTAACCATATTCTCTTCACAGTGTAGATTTTCAGACAAAGTGACTATTACAGAAGAAAAAGAAAATATTTATGAAGTTGGTGAAAGGTCTGTAACAATTTTTAATTATGTAACTTTAAAATAGTCAGTCATTCATATAATTTGTATCTAGAGCGTGATTTTCATTCTCTGCTGTATGTGCCTGGGCTACTATGCCATAAGCCATACAAGGATATTATTTAATTAATGTGTCAGGTATACGCAGATGTCAGGGATATTATAAGTTACCTTAAAGCTGTTACTAAGTTTTTTAAGCCATTAAAATATTTTTTGAGGAAGGAGTAAGGAACAGTGATAAAAGAAAAGAAAAAAGAATGTGTACATGACTTTTATGAAGGTAAGAATGGCTGAAATCAGATGAACATTGCAGTTGCAGGTATCTTGCATGGCTGAAGTGATTAGTACTGAGAATTACGGTACACTCACTAGAACATATACAAATACCAAACTTAGAGTTGAAGGACACCTTGGAGATCATCTGATCCATCCTCCACCCCCATTTTGCTATTGAGGCAAGGCATGCTCAGATCAGGTGACAAATATGTTAAGTCCTTTTATATTAGGGCAGTTGTTCTCAAAATGTGATCCTTGGAGCAGCAGCAACATGTGGGAACTTGTCAGAAATGCAAATTATTGGGTCCTGCCCCCTACCTACTGAATCAGAAACTCTGGAGATGGGGTCCATCAATCTGTGTTTCCACAAGGCCACCAGCTGACCCTGATACACGCTCAAGTTTGAGAACCATTGTATTAAGGAAAAGCCTAGGTAAGAATTAGATTGGCACAGAAACCCAATATGATTCATGACTATTTGGAGATCTTAAAGAAAAAGTGACAAATTAACTTTTTCTTCCTATTGAAAGCATTTTGCTTACAAACTAAGTAGTGTCATTGCAGCCTACAGAGTTGTATCTTCACCTGGGCTCTACCATAATGACCAGGAGTTTGACATTGGTCAAGTCACTATATTACCCTGGGCTTCAGTCATCCAGTTAAAAATAAAAGAATTTTACTAGATCTCTTCCATCTATAAAATTCCATAACTGCTATTTGTTTGTTTTATGTTACTGCTTTTGTTTTGTTTTATTTGGAGGGAGGTTATGCTGATTGCACATATCAATGATGTCCCAAGTTGGAGAAAGAAGTGAATATCTTTATTTTGTGTGTAATTTTTAAACTTCATCAATGCTACTAAGTTTCAACTGTTATAAGTGTGGGCCCCTCTTCTTACTATTTTTACTCTTCTCTGACCCAGGGAACTCCAGCTGAAAAACCTTATTAGAATTGTTTTTAAGGTAAAATATCATAGTATCTGAGTGATCTTTCTCCTAAAAAGTAAATTCATTTATATCTATGAGTCAGCTCTGAGTTACTTCTCACCCTCCCCCTGGCTTAAGTTACTTATTTTTCCAGATAAGTGATCTCCAGATTAAATTTTTCTAAAATTGGTTATATAGGATCTCACATATTAGAATGTAATCAAAGCTGTTTAAATCAACAACCTAGAAGAATACATTTTATTTATCCTTCTTCGCAAAGGAAGCTCTCAAGTATATGTGTAACTTTATTCTATATACTTGTCCTGAAGAATAATTTATAATTCATTTATTCATTGCACTATCAATAGAATAATTAGATGATCTTTTCTGGATTAGAACGCTAGCCCAGTTCCTCCTCAATCCATTTGTCTGGCATGATCAAAAATATTTTGCTCTAGTTTTAACCCCACCACCTCACTCCTACCCCTACCCCAGCCATTTAACATGTATTGGTTTCTAGTTGAGAAGACAGGAACAACCTACTCAAAATACTGAAGAATCATAGTATGATAATAGTATACAGCATAGCATATAGTACATACATAGCATTACGTTGTGTTTCCACTTATTTGATTCTTATTACTTTAATGTTTTTAGAATAAATTTAAATTCTGGTTTTGGTTTTTCTGTTCACACAGCAAAGATTCTAAAAATGCAGAGATTGTGGTTGGTGAATGTCAGTTAGCAGCACTGGGCCCAAAACCTCTGTGCCTGTCAGTGCCACCTTTGAATCTAAGTGCTCATCAAGAAGACACAGTACTGAAGCCCTGGATGAATGGTACTATTTTCTTAATAACATTCTGTTGGCCTATGATAGTATAGAAACTATACAGGAGATTTTTCCACCAAAAACAAAAAAAGGTAAAAAAAATCGAAACAAGCATAGAATATGTTAAAATTAGAAGGGTTTGTGTACCTTTACTTAGTACTTTTGATGGAACAATTTCTGAAATATCTGTATTTATGTGATAGTGGTAGTAAAGGTAAATTACAGGTTATACCTAAAATATTCATATTTTAGTTGAGTATTTTAGAATTTGTGTGTCTTTTTTGATAATTCATAATTCTTTGAACAAAATAAGCTAGATTGAAGAATGAATTTAGAAACAATAAAATCCCTTTGTGTAGCTCACACCTAACTCGTCTGTACCTTCCCATTACTGACTCCACGCCATCTGGTGTTGTGTACCATAGCAGCAAGCCCATGATGGTCATCTGTTTTATCTTAAAAAGCTTTACAGGTTTCATAATGAAAATTACTGCAAAGCTATGCAGGAAAAACTTAAGCTTGTTCTAAATTAGATCTGGATGCTGCCAAAGTAAAAATGAAATAATTTAAAATAAAAAAACATTTTTATTATTTTATCTTTAGAGAAAAAATTTTTTAATGTCCTAATTCCCATTTGTAAAAACCAGCATTGGGGCCGGCCCTGTGGCCGAGTGGTTACAGTTCTGCATGCTCCACTTCAGTGGCCCGGGTTCACAGGTTCAGATCCCAGGTGCAGACCTACTCCACTCATCAGCCGTGCTGTGGAGGCATCCCACATGCAAAGTAGAGGAAGATTGGCGCAGATGTTAGCTCGGGGCTACTTTCCCTCCAGCAAAAAAAAGAGGAAGATTGGCAATGGATGTTAGCTCAGGGCGAATTTTCCTCACCAGAAAACAAAAAACCCAGCATTAAGGTATATGGTGCCTGGTGTATTAGTCAGCTTGAGCTGCCTAAACAAAATACCACAGACTGGGTGGCTTAAACAACAGAAATTTATTTCACGTGGATCTGGAGGCTAGAAGTCCAAGATCAGGGTTCGGGGTTCAGTTTCTGGCTCTTTTCCAGATGACTGCCCTCTTGCTAAGTCCTCACATGGCCTTTCCTTGGTGCATTTGCATGGAGAGAGAGAGCAAGCTCCCTGGTGTCTCTTCTTATGAGGACACTAATTCTATCAGATCAGGGCCCCACCCTTGTAATCCCATTTAACCTTAATTCCATCCATAAAAGGCCCTGTCTCCAAATAAAGTCACACTGGGGGTTAGGGCTTCAACTATGAATTTAGGGGAAGACACAGTTCGGTCCATAGCACCTGGGTTTGTCAGTAGTTTTCTTCCCTTAGAAAGCTTTATTGTGTGTAATATTTGTCTAACTCACAGTCATTTGAATGCAGTGCTCAGTGATGCTATGTAAGGATTTTAAGAAAGTATCTTCAGCTTACAATGAGTTTAAATTTTTAAATTCCCGTCTAGAAATACTTAATGAGCTCCTAAGATGTAAATCATTCTGTGTTTCACGGGAACACACCATGGCAGCACAGTCTGTAAATTGAGCATGAATAGTCCAAAGTGAAGCTTTAAAGCAGTTAGTAGTGGTCATCCGTTTCATTGTTATGAAAGGAATAAGTTGTAACATATTGGTGTAAAGTCATAATCATTTCTAGATTTCAGATTTCCGGGGAAACATTCTCTACTAAAGCTGCAGAATCCTGAAACTTGTGAAATATTTAAGAGGGAAAAAAATGTAGGGGTGAGTCCACATTTTAAAAAAATAACAATAATCTTATAAAGCACATACTTTGGGCCTTTCTGGTTGTATTTCCCTGACTGTGATTTTTTTAAGCAGTTCCAGACATTATGCAGATTTTGAATGGGGGTTGGTGGTAAGAGGCAGGAAATGAGTAGTGATTCAAAGGATATTCACAAATAACAGGTTGAAAGTGGAAAAGGGGGAAATGTCCAAAACAGAAAATACAGGGTGATGAAAGAGAAAGCTAGTGATATAAAGCAGTTTATAGGAAAAAAAAGCTCTGTCATTAGTCTTTTTCTGTTAATCAGAAAAGCTAAGGAAAATTTTGGTTCTAATAAATGCATCTGAAATATGACGCATATTATAATAGAATTAACTTTTTGTAAAAGCGAAAGAGGCAGGTCTGTGAGGAGGACCAGGGAATGTATAAGCTTTTAAAAACATGTAAAGTAAAACAGTAGTAACTTTGATGGAATATTTTACACTAAAGGAAATTGCAGAAATTCAGACAAATCACTTTAAATTGTTTTCATTATTTTTAAAAATATAAATTGTTGAGAGTTTTGTTTTTTTATCAAGTCAGCAAACGGTTTACCTTGATACTGTTGGGAGTATATAATATTTCTGGTTGCTTCAAATGCTTTCTCACTTGATATAGTGTTTTACAATTAACACAGGGAATTTGTCTAATTTTCTAGGTGTTCCAGAAGCCCCTAGGGTTGATGATACCCCATAAATATTGCAAATTTCATTTTAATACATTACGAGGCTGTGAACGATCACAGTGCAAGTTTGCTCATGTGCCTGAGCAAGGGAATGAAAAGGTAAAGTATGTAAAGTCTTTGAAATAGAGATTGTTTTAATAGCCACCTCAGTCATACATTTTAATTTAGATTTTCGTTGACTCCTAATAGCATAGATGAGCTTTGCCTGATTTTGTGCTTTACATAAATGAAATCATACAATCTGTGTTCTTTTGTTTCTGGCTTCTTTTCTCAATATTTTTGAGATTCATGTATATTTTTTTACTTAATTGTAGACGTTTCTTTCTCATTGCTGTATAATATTGAATATTCCATTGTGTGAGTATATCAAAATTTATTTTGTTGACAGATACTACTTTTGATGGACATTTGGGTGGTTCTAAATTTGGTAATTATAATAGTGATGCTATCAATGTTCTTCATGTCTTTTGGTGAACATATATACACATTCTGATGGGTTATTCTTAAAACTGGAATTGCTGGGTCATAGGGTCTGCAGATGTTCAACTTCAGTAGATACTGCCAAACAGATTTCCAAAGTGGTTTACCAAATTACACTCTCACCAGCAATGTCAGAGAGTTCTGGTTTCTTCATATCCTCACTAGCTCTTGGTATTATCACCCTTTTTATTTTAGCCATTCTGGTGCGTGAGGAGTGATGCCTTCCCTAATGACTGATGAAACTGAGCATTTTGCAAAATTGTTATTGGATATTTAGTTTCCCCTTTTTGGAAATATGTAAATATTTTGACTATATTCTATGAGATTGTTTTTTCTTAGTCATCTTAAGAATTCTTTATTCTGATACAAGTTCTTTGTTGGATATGCATATTGCAAATACCTTTTACAACTTTACAAGTTACCTTTTCACCCTCTTAAAGGTGTCTTTTGATAACCAAATTTCTTAATTTTTATATAGTCCAATTTTGTCAAATTTTCTCTTTTATGGCATTAACAAATCTTTGCCAAGATCATGAAGATGTTCTCTTGTTTTTCCTTTAAAAGTTTTGTTGTTTTATCTTTTGCATTTAGTACTTTAAGCCATCTAGAATTGATTTTTGTTTATGATGTGAGAAGGTCAAGATACATATTTTTTTCCCATGCGGATCCCCAGGTGACCCAACACCATTTACTGAAAAGACCCTCCTTTTCCCATGGCACTGTAGTGTCACCATGTCATAAGTCAGCTGATTGTGTATGAGTGGGTCTATTTCTAGGCTGTGAGTTCTAATCCATTGGTCAATGTGTTTATCCCTGCACCAGTAAATGGTTATTTATTAAATGACTCAAATAAGTTGTTCTTAATTATAATATTCAAGGATTTCCTCCCTTCCCCAATTGCTTGCTAATCTTGACTCTGTTTCCTTGATTATTTCTTTGATAGACCTTGCATTTCAAATCCGTGAGTTAACCTAACATCAACTATAAATTTTAAGTTGTTAGGTTTTTAAGCCTTAAGTTCACTTAAAAAAATTGGAGTAAAAAGAAAAAGATAGGCTTGAAATTTGTGTGGTTTTTATGAAATATTAAAAGGTAATTTTACATTTTTCGTGACTTCTGCAGGTTTGCATGGATGTGCTTAAGAAATACATAAGTATCAATGAACTGTGTTTGCTACAACGTGCAGGTATGAGACAATGGAATGATTACTATAAATCATTAAGTGTTTCAAACAATGTGCTATTGTGTCTTATAGTTTGAAAGTAGATTCAGTACTTTAAGTATGACAAGTGAATGCCTTAGAGTGGCTTTGTTGGTCTTAGAAAGGATTAAAAATAAGTGTGGCATTTTGGTTAATAAAAAAATTATAATGCACCTAACACTATAATTCCCTTACATACTGACATTTTCATAATGTAGGAATTTTATTTATTTACAGGTAAGACAGAAAAAAGGGTATTGTTAATTGGCTTAAAATCTTTCTAAAGGGACCTTTCAGAAACTGGATCTTCCCTACTTCTTCATCCTTCTCTTTTTATACTTACCCCTTGTAGCTGATGCACCATCCATACTGAGTTCTGTGCAGTTCCCTAAACAGGCCAGGCTGCATTATAATATCAGTGCCATTTCTGCCACTGCTCTCTCTCCCGGGGATGCTTTTCTTCCATCCCCCTTCCCCATAGCAAAGACCTATTCATCTTTCAAGTCTTAGTCATAGGAAATAGGATTACCTTTTCTATTAGGCCCTTATCTGACTCCACAGCCTCATCCCATTCTCTGCCCCCATATGCCCCTACTACATCATGAGTCCCAAGAGGAAGGGACCAAGCTTTATTTATATTTGTCACCAAACCCGTATAGTATGATGGTTAATAGAGCACTTCAGCTTCATGTTCATCTGCTTGAAATCTCATTTGGCTAAAAACAAAATCTCCAACATGTTTATTATTTGTTTTGCTGGTGATATCATCTCCCCAAGGATTAGAGAAAGCATCTGAGGGAACTGTTAGTCTGGACTTAATCTAACTATGACAAGCAGGAGGTAGTTAAGGTAGAAGTAATAGGAACCTATATAGGGAATACACTCGTCACCTGAGGGGTCATGATAGCCAAGGAGGAGAAGCTACATATGGGTAGTTGTAGGTGAACATGCATATTCCGGAAATAATTCCGTAACATGAGATGTGGAAGAAAAGAGGATGATGTGGAAAAAATGCAGAACTCCCAGAAATGCAATTCTGATTGTGTAAATATCCAGTGTGGTAACAGGAGAAACATCTGAATTTAGTTTTAAAACAACAAATGCAGAAAACAAAAATAAAGTTCTATAATGAAGAATAAATGCAGGAAGTTGGGAAGAACCTGTGGAAATTTTGTTTGGTGTGAAAATAGAAACTTAGATCAGTGGGACAGAATAGATAGCTCAGAAAGGACTCAATATTATGTATAAAGAGGTTTAGTGTTTAGAAAGACCACAGGGTTTGGGAAAGGAAGACTCATTTAGTGAATGATGTTAGGATAAGCAGATAGCAACTCAGAAAGAAACTGTGAATAACACTGGTGTAAGGTGTAGATCTAACTGCTCAGCTCTACAGAGAGGCCTCAGGGACCACCTTGGTGCACAAGGGGAGGTACTGAGTTGGTAGGGCACTCCATCCCCCAATTTATCCATAGGTTCTCTTTTATTTGTTTTATATTTGAATTTACGCATAAAATTCTCTTTCCAGAAACTTTTTTAAAATTTTTATTTAGAAATAATTTCAAATTCACAAAAAGTTGCAAAAATAAAAATAATACAAACAATACTCTTATTTTATTGTTTGCACTCATTCTCTCTCCCCATCTCTCTCTCTCCATATATATGTGTGTGTGCATGTGTGTGGCATGCATTTACACACATGCGCACACACACATTTTTTTTCCCTGAACCATTCAAAGGTAAGTTACATACATCACGGCCTTCTAACCCTAAATATTTCAATGTATATTTCCTAAAAATATGATATCCTCCTATATAACCGTGGTACATTTATAATCATCAATAAATTTAACATGGGTGTGTCTAATCTATATTTGTATTCAAATTTTGTCAGTTAACCCAGTAAGGTCCTTTATATCATTTTTCCCTCCAGTTCAGGATCAGGTACTACATTTAGTTGTAATGTCTCTTTACCCTCCTTTAATGTGGAACATTTCCATAGTCTTTGACTTTTGTGTATGTGTGTGTGAGATAAAATATACCTAACATAAAATTTACTGTTTTAACCATTTTTAAGTGTACAGTTCACTGACATTAAGTGCATTCACAATGTCGTATAGCCATTCCCATTATCTGTTTCCAGAACTTTGTCATCATCCCAAACAGAAACTCTGTATCCATTAAATAATAACTTACCCCTTACCCCAGCTTCTGATAACCACTACTCCATCTTCTGTCTCTATGAATTTGCCTATTCTAGGTACATCATTTAAGTGGAATCATACAGTCATTTGGCCTTTTATGTCTTGCTTATTTCACTTAGCATAATGTTTGCAAGGTTCATTCATGTTCTAGCATGTATCAGAATTTCATTCCTTTTTTGTGTGTGTGTGGGGGGGGGGGAAGACCAGCCCTGAGCTAACATCTGTTGCCAATCCTCCCCTTTTTGCTGAGGAAGACTGGCCCTGGGCTAACATCCATGCCCATCTTCCTCCACTTTATATGGGACACCGCCACGGCATGGCTAACAGGCAGTACGTCCGCGGGCGCCCAGGATCTGAACTCACGAACCCCGGGCTGCCAAGCACGAACTAAACCACTGCGCCACCAGGTGGCCCCAGAATTTCATTCCTTTTTATGGCTGAATAATATTCCATTCTATATATTTACTGAATTGTTTATCCATTCACCTGTTGATGGACACTTGGGTTGTTCCCACAATTTGGCAGTTGTGAATAATACTGCTATGAATATTGGTGTACAAGTATCTGAGTCCCATTTTTGATTATTTTGGGTATATACCTAGGAGTAGAACCATAGGTCCTCTTTTATCTGTTTTATATTTGAATTTCCACATAAAAATTCTCTTTACAGAAGTTTTGACTAAAAATATTTGGAAACGTACTACTGCTTAGCATATACCAAAATGAATTGATATCATATATTAGCAATTCAGTAGAAAGAATTAAGTTTTTCTATCAGATTTTTTTGAAACATAATTTCTGTAGTTTAAAGTAATCAAAGGAAGCACAAAAGATAAATGTGGTCATATAAATTTAAACTGAAAAAAGCTATTAGCTTCAAATATTTTACATTTACCATTGGTGATGTACACAACATATTCCAATTTTTAAGAATAACAAGAGTTCAATCAGCTATTTACAAAGGCATGAATATTATTTCTTCTTGTGAGAATTAAAAACAGATCTGGAAAGGAAAATCCAGCATTACTGGTTCACCAGAATTGTGTGCTCCTAATCAAATAAAGGAGTAAAAGTACCCAATCTGGTAAGTTATTGAAGTGGCATTATGAATTGACAAAGCCCTTTTAAAAAAGCAGTATAGGAAGATGGCAGAGTAGGAAGAACCAGGAATCTGTCTCCCCACCTAGACAACAATTGCACTGGGAGAATCTGCCTGATACAACTATTTTGTTCGAGTCTATTGAAGGCTTGCAACTTCCAGGGGAAGACTTGAAGCATCAATTGTGGTTGATTTCAGTCAATTACAGCTCTTAGTATGGTAGCAACTACCCATCCACCACCCAATCATGTGGCAAGCAGCTGTGCACAACTTCCTGAGCAGCTTGCACACAACTTGTGGGAGTCAAGGTGAGAAAAAGGATCCTGTCCTCCAAATACCAGGGATCTGTGCTCTGATTGCTGCTTCTGATTGCAGAAGTGCAAAGAGGTGGGCTGCCATTGTTGTTGCACTTCCCTCTATTGTTGCAAGCCCCTCCCCCTCCTGCTAAAGTGACTTCCAGAGGATTTAAAGGGCTAGTGCCCTTTTTTCCCTCCCCATCATTTTTCTTTTTCCCTTTTTGGTTGCCAGACATTAAAGACTAGGACATTCAAAAACAACTGCATGTACAGGGACAATTAAAAAGTGACCACACATGGCCAGGGAAAGGCTCAGGAAAGACCTGAGAAGACCTTAAATTTACACTTTAGGCTGATATTTCCCCCAGAGATAGACTACAACAATCAAAAAAACAAAAGCAGGAACTGGCCTGGTGGTATAGTGGTGAAGTTCGTGCACTCTGCTGTGGTGGCCCCAGGGTTTCATGGGTTCAGATCCCAGGCACAGACTTACACACTGCTTATCAAGCCATGCTGTGGCAGGCGTCCCACATAAAGCAGAGGAAGATGGGCACAGATGTTAGTTCAGGGCCAATCTTCCTCAGCAAAAAGAGGGAGATTGGCAGCAGATGTTAGCTAAGGGCTAATCTTCCTCACACACAAAAAAAACAGTAAACAAAAACAATAACAAAACCCAGCAAACCATGAAGAAGGGAGAGAATCTGAGCTCCATAGTTACCGTATTATTAGATTCAAATGCTCACTTTCAACAAAAAGGCACAAGGTATACAAAGAAACAGGAAAAGTGTGGCCCATTCAAAGGAAAAAATAAGTCAATAGAAATTATCCACGTAGAAGACCTCATGGCAGATGTATTAGACAATGACTTTAAAACAACTGTCTTAAGGATACTTAAAGAACTGAGGAAGATGTGGAGAAAGTCAAGAAAATAATGTAAGAACAAGATGGAAATATCAACAGAGATAGAAAACCTAAAAAGAAACCAAGGGGCCGGCCCGGTGGCGCAGCGGTTTAGTTCGCGCTTGGCAGCCCAGGGTTCACGAGTTCGGATCCCGGGCGCCCGCGGATGCACTGCTGGTCAGCCATGCTGTGGTGGCGTCCCATATAAAGTAGAGGAAAGACGGGCACAGATGTTAGCCCAGGGCCAGTCTTCCTCAGCAAAAAGAGGAGGATTGGTGACGGATGTTAGCTCAGGGCTGGTCTTCCTCACAAAAAAAAAAAAAAAAATCAAGGGCCGCCCAGTGGCGTAGCGGTTTCATCCGCGCTTGGCAGCCCGGGGTTCGCCGGTTCAGATCCCGGGCGCCCTCTGACGCACTGCATGTCAGCCACACTGTGGTGGCGTCCCATATAAAGCAGAGGAAGATGGGCACGGATGTTAGCCCAGGGCCAGTCTTCCTCAGCAAAAAGAGGAGGATTAGCAACGGATGTTAGCTCAGGGCTGGTCTTCCTCACCAAAAAAAAAAAAAGAAACCAAAAAAGTTCTAGAGCTGAAAAGTACAGTAACTGAAATGAAAAACTCACTAGTTAGAGGCCAGCCCAGTGGCACAGCGGTTTAGGTCATGCTTTGGCAGCCCTGGGTTCGCGGGTTCGGATCCCGGGCACCACCCGATGCACTGCTTGTCAGCCATGCTGTGGCGGCATCCCATATAATGTATAGGAAGATGGGCATGGATGTTAGCCCAGGGCCCGTCTTCCTCAGCAAAAAAGAGGAGGACTGGCAACGGATATTAGCTCAAGGCTGGTCTTCCTCACACACACAAAAAAGAAAAATTCACTAGAGAGATTCAAAGGTAGATTTGAGCAGGCAAAAACATCAGTGAACTTGAAGATAGAAAAATGGAAATTATCACGTCTGAGGAACAGAAAGAAGGAACATTAAAGAAAAGGAACACAGCCTAAGGGACATATGAAACACCATTAAACAGACCAATATATACATTGTGGGACTCCCAGAAGGAGAAGAAAAAGGAGCAGAGAGAATGTTTGAACAAATAATGGCTGAAAACTTCCCAAATTTGATGAAAGTCATAAATATAAATATCTGAGAAGCTCAAAAAACTTCAAGTAAAGTGAACTCAAAGAGACCCACACCAAGACACATTATAATCAGGCTTTCAAAAGACAAAGAGAGACCTTGCAAGCAGCAAGAAAGAAGCAAATAAGCACATACAAGTGATTCTCAATAAGATTATAAGCAGATTTCTCATCAGAAACTTTGGAGTCCAGAAAGCAGTGGGCTAATATATCCAAGGTGCTAAAAATACCTGTCAACCAAGAAGCCTATATTTAGCAAACCTGTTCTTCATAAATGAGGGAGCAATTAAGACATTCCAGATAAACCAAAGCCGAGAGAGAGTTCATTTCCACTAGACCTGCCCTGCAAGAAATGGTCCAGGAAAGCCTGCATGGTGAAATGAAATGACACTAGACAGTAACTCAAGGTCATATGGAGAAATAAGAATCTATTGTCAATAAACATAAATACATGGGAAGTTATAAAAGTATTATTGTAACAATGGTTTTTAACTGCACTTTTTTGTTTTCTACATCATTTAAGAGACTAATACATTTAAAGGAAAAATTAAGTAAAAACTAGTATTATTGTAAATTTGGTTGGTAACTCCAAATCCTCCTATCTACATAATGTAAGCAACTAAATGCATTTAAAAGAACTATTAGTTAATGTTTTGGGACATACAGTATACAAAAATGTAATTTTGTGATGTCAACAACTGAAAGGGATGGGGATGGAGCTGTAAAGGAGCAGGGTTTTTGTATATTATTGAAGTTAAGCTGGCATAATTCAAATTAGAGTGTTATGACTTTAGGATGTTAAGTGTAATCATCATAGTAACCTCAAAGAAAATAGCTATAAAAGATACACAAAAGGAAATGAAAAAGGAATTTAAACTTTCACTATAAAAAATCAACTAAATACAAAAGAAGACATGCAGGACATGAGGGACATAAAAGCTATAAGACATATAGAAAACAAATAGCAAATGACAGAAGTAAGTCCTTCCTTATCAGTAATTACTTTTAAAGTAAATGGATTAAACTCTCCAGTCAAAAAACAGATTCGCAGAATGGATTAAAATGCATGATCTACCTATATGCTGTCTACAGATATTCACTTTAGATCCAAAGAAACAAATTATTGAAAATGAAAGGATGGGAAAAGATATTCTATATAAATAGTAACCAAAAGAGAGCAGGGGTGGCTATACCAGTATCAGACAAAATAGACTTCAAATCAAAAATGGTTGCAAGAAACAAAGAAGGACAAAAAAGTTTCAATATAGCAAAAAGATATAACAATTATAAACATTTACATACCTAATGACAGACTGTCAACATGTATAAAGCAAAAACTGACAGAAAGTGAAAAGAGAAATAGATAGTTCTACAATATTAGTTTGGAGACTTCAGTATCCCACTCAACAATAATGAATAGAACAACCAGATAGAAGATACATAAAGAGATAGAGGACATAATACAATATATCAACTATATCTATCAGACATATACAGAATACTACCAGACAACAACAGCATACACATTCTTCTCAAGAGCACATGGGACATTTTCCAGGATAGACCATATGTTAGGCCAAAAATTAAGTCTCAGCAGATTTTAAAAGATGGATATCACAAAAATATTTTCTCTGACCACAACAGAATAAAATTAGAAATCAATATCATAAGGAAAACTGGAAAATTTACAAAAGTGTGGAAATTGAACAACATGGTTTTAAACAACCAATGGATCAAAGAAGAAATCACAAGGGAGGTTAGAAAATACTTAGAGACAAATGAAAATGAAGCACAACATACCAAAACTTATGGGATGCAGTGAAAGTGGTGCCAAGAGGGAAATTTACAACTAGAAAGGCTTACATTAAAAAACAAGAAAGGTCTATGGGGCCGGCCCAGTGGCGCAGCAGTTTAGTTCACACTTGGCAGCCTGGGTTTTGCGGGTTCAGATCCAGGGCACCTGCCAATGGTTTGTCAGCCATGCTGTGGCGGCGTCCCATATAAAGTAGAGGAAGATGGGCACGGATTGTTTGCCCAGGGTCAGTCTTCCTCAGCAAAAAGAGGAGGATTAGCAATGGATGTTAGCTCAGTGCTGGTCTTCCTCACCAAAAAAAAAAAAAACCAAGAAAGGTCTCAAATCAACTACCTAACTTTACCACCTAAGAAACTAGAGAAAGAAAAACAAACTAAACCCAATGCTAGCAGAAAGAAGGAGATGATAAAGATTAGAGCAGAAATAAACAAAATAGAGAAGAGAAAAACAATGAGAAAAATCAATGAAACCAAAAGTTGTTTCTTCAAAAAGACCAACAAAATTAACAAACCTTTAGATAGTTGGACTAAAAAAAAGAAGATTCAAACTACTAAAATAAAAAATGAAAGTGGGAACATATGATTCTCCAGAAATAGAAATGATTATAAGAGAGTACTATGAGTAATTGTACACCAAATTGGATAACCTAGAGGAAATGGACAGATTCCTAGAAATACAAAACCTACCAGGACTAAATAATGAAGAAGTAGAAAATTTGAATAGTCTTATTACCAATAAGGAGATTGAATCAGTAATTAAACATCTGACAAAGAAAAGCACTGCACTCAGTGGCTTCACTGGTGAGTTCCACAAACATTTAAAGAAGAACCAATACCAGTCTTTCTCAGACTTTTCCAAAAAGTTGAAGAAGGGGAAACACTTGCCAACTAATTCTAAGAGGTTGAGGCTACCATTACCCTGATACTAAAGCCAGACAAAGACACTACAAGAAAAGAAACAACAGATAAATATCCCATATGAAAATTCTCAGCAAAATACTAGCAAACCAAATTCAGCAGCATATTGAAAGGACTATACACCATGACCAAGTGGGATTTATTCTTGGAATGCAAAGATGGTTCAACATATGAAAATCAATCGAAGTAATACACCACATTAACAGAATGAAGGAGAAAAACCACATGATCATTTCAATTGCTGCAGAAAAAGCATTTGACAAAAGTCAACACCCTCTTATGATAAAAACACTCAAAAAACTAGGAATAAAAGGAACCCCAACATAATAAAAGCCATATATGAAAAACCCACAGCAGACATTATACTCAGTGGTGAAGGAGTGAAAGTTTTTTTTCTAAAATCAGGAACAAGGCAAGGATACCAGCTTTCATCACTTCTATTCAATATAGAACTGGAAGTTATAGCCAGAGTAATTAGGCAAGGCAAAGAAATAAAACACATCCATTTTAAAAAGGAAGGGGTAAAATCATCTCTGTTTGCAGATGATATAATCTTATATGTAGAGAATCCTAACAAAAAAACTGTTAGAATAAATGAATTCAGCCAAGTAGCAGGATACAATTCAACATCCAAAAGTCAGTTGCATTTCTATACCCTGACAATGAACAATCTGAAAGGGAAATTACATGAACAATTCCATTTACAATAGCATCAAAAAAATAAAATACTTGGGAGTTAATTTAACCATGGAGGTGAAAGACTTGTACAATAAAATCTACAAAACATTGCTGAAAGAAATTAAAGAAGGCATAAATTAATGGAAACATTCCACATTCATGGATTGGAAGACTTAATATTGTTAAAATGTCAGTACTACCCAAAGGTATCCACAGATTCAATGCAATTTCTATCAAAATCCCAATGACATTTTTTGCAGAAATAGAAACCCATCCTAAAATTCGTACAATATCCCAAGGGATCCCAGAACAGTCTTGAAAAAGAACAAAACTGGAGGACTCATACTTCCTGACTTGAAAACTTACTACAAAGCTACAGTAATCCAAAAAAGTGTGGTACTGGCACAAAGACAGACATATAAACCAATGTAATAGAATATAAAACCCAGTAATAAACCCTCACATATGTGGTCAAATGGTTTTTGACAAGGGTACCAAGACCATTCAATGGGGAAAGGATAGTTTCTTCGACAAATGGTGCTGGGAAAACTGGATATCCACGTGTAAAAGGATAAAATTGGACCCTTACTTAACACTATATACAAAAATTAATTCAAAATGGATCAAAGACCCTAATATAAGACCTACAACAATAAAACTCTTAGAAGAAAACATAAGGACAAAAGCTTCACAACAGTGATTTGACAATGATTTCTTGGATTTGACACCAAAGACACAGACAACAAAAGAAAAAAATAGACAAATTGGACTTCAGGGAAATTTTTAAAGGTTGTCCATCAGAAAACAGTATCAACAGAGTAAAACAGAAATCCACAGAATGGGAGAAAATATTGGCAAATCATATATCTGATAAAGAATTAAAATCCAGAATACATAGAGAATTCCTAACATACAACTCCAAAAAATAACCTGATATTGGCAAAAGACTTGAATAGGCATTTCTCCAAAGAAAATATACTAATGGCCAATAAGCATATAAAAAGATGCTCAACATCACTAATCTTTAGGGAAATGCGAATCAAAACTAGAATGAGATACCACCTCACAGCCATTAGGATGGCTACTATTGAAGAAAAGAAAACAAATGTTAGTGAGGATGTGGAGAAACTGGAATCCTTGTACAGTATTGGTGAGAATGTTAAATGGTACAGACACTGTGCAAAACAGTATGGCAGTTCCTCAAAAAATTAAAAATAGAATTACCATATGATCCAGCAATCCTTCTGGGTATAAATTCAAAAGTCTTGACAGCAGAATCTCAAAAGATATTTGTACACCTATGTTCATAACAGTATTATTCACAATAGCAAAAATGTGAAGCAACCCAAGTGTCCATCAACAGATGAATGGAGGAGGAAAATGTGGTATATACATATAATAGAATATTATTCAGCCTTAAAAAAGGAAGAAAATTCTGATGTAGGCTAGAATGTGGATGAACCTTGAGGACATTGTGCTAAGTGAAATAAGACAATTACAAAAAGATAAATGCTGTATGATTCCACTTATATGAGGTTACTTAGAGTAGTCAAAATCATGGAGACAGAAAGTAGAATGGCATTTGCTCAGGCAGGGGGAAGGGATAAACAATAACTGTGGGGAGTTACTGTTTAATGGATATAGAGTTTCAGTTTTAGTTATGGAGATGGATGGGCAACATTATGAATGTATTTAATACCACTGAACTGTACACTTAAAAATCATTAAGATGGTAAATTTTATGTTATGTGTATTCGACCACAATAAAAAAATTTCAAAAAAGAAACCACAGAGCCAGCCCTGATGACCTAGTGGTTAATGTTCGGCGCTTACCACTTTGGCAGCCTGGGTTCATTTCCCTGTCATGGAACCATACCACCTGTCAGTCAGTTGCCATGCTGTGGCGGCGGTTCACATAGAAGAACTAGAATGACTTACAACTAGGATATACAACCATGCACTGGGGCTTTGGGGCTATGAGGGAAAAAAAGAGGAAGATTGGCTACAGATGTTAGCTCAGGGCAAATCTTTCCCTGCAAAAAACAAAACCACACACACACACAATGTATCAGTTATTAAAATAGTCAAACCTTTTTAACCCAACAGTTTAACTAGAGGAGATCATTTTAAAAAAGAGAAAGTGTATTAATATTTTAATTTAAATTTAAAAAGTACTTAATGACAAAAAGGAGGATTGCATATCAATTAGTGGACTACTTAAACACTAGCTAACATAAATTCTTTCCAACTATGCCTTTTCTAAACATCTGCAGTTCCAGTTTTATTAATAAGTTATAGTAGCAGACACTGAATTTCCTATGTTACCAATTGACTTGCTTCTTATATAGGCAACTATATAGATTATGCAAAGTGAATAGCAGGAAGAATTTACCTGTATGTGCCCAGGAAAAACTATTGTAGTATATAAAGAAGCTTTGGATTAAGTTGAATATTATTATACTGTATTTTTAAAGTTAAAAGTTATTATAATGTCAATATTAATTTTTCTGTTATGCTATTGAATGTTATCAGTAGCTACTGACTTTCCCAAGCAACACCAAGTAATCCAGATAGTAATAAGTATTTTGGGCAGAAATAATTAATGCAAAAATAAAACCCAAAGTAAGTTTTACTAAGGTAGTTTCTGCTAAGGTATATAGATTTTGACCTGGGAGATTTTAGAATGGGGAAAAAGATAATCAGTGAAGTGATTCCAATTAAAATTATTTTATTTTATTTTATTTTTTTTGTGAAGAAGACTAGCCCTGAGCTAACATCCATTGCCAATCCTCCTCTTTTATTGCTGAGGAAGACTGGCCCTGGGCTAACATCTGTGCCCATCTTCCTCCACTTTATATGGGACGCCGCCACAGCATGGCTTGACAAGCAGTGCGTCTGTCTGCGCCCAGGATCCAATCCTGAGAACCTCAGGCCACCAAAGCAGAGCGCGCGAACTTAACCGCTACACCACCAGGCCGGCCCCAATTAAAATAATTTTAGTAAAATTAATGGAGAAAAATTGGAAATGGTTTAAGTGCTGTATAGAAAATAGATTAATGAATTGAATCAATATTAAGAAACTACTTTATCAAAGGAAATTAATCAGTGTTGTAATTTTTAGTAGAATGTTCATAATCATAAACTGAAATAAAAAATATCCCCAGGGTCAACATGTTGGTGGGGTTAAAACAGAAGAAGGGGTATGTGTCAAAATAGTCTGTACCCATCCCCAAATTTTAGTTTCTCATACATGACCAGGCCACTGCCTGAAGAATCCCTGGGAGTGTGGCACTCTAGGAGTTCATATTGAGACCATGATGTATGAGACAATTTGGACCTGTTTTCTGTGGACAACATATAAGTTGCTCCCAATCTAGTGCATAACACCCCTGGTTGACTTCAAATGTTATTGCCATTAACTTTTGCTTTAATTTATTTTCATCAAATATTTCTGATACTGAAAATATCAAGAAAATGAATTTATGATTCTATCTTTAAATATGGAAAATGGTCTAATTTAGGAAAGATGAGTATCTTAAAAGCAGCAAACGACTTTAATATATGTTTTTTCATTTTCAGTAAACATGTTCATGGAGTACTACAGAAAGTTTCCTCCGGGTATACACTTTGATTTACAAGTGCTAAATGACTTTATAAATTCTTTACTCAAACATTGTTTATTGAAAGAAGTATTTCAGGTAGTAAACCTCAGCATAATGGTTAAAATGTTGGTAAGTAACCTGAAAAAATATATTTTTTAATATTTTAAGTCAATTTCTCTGTTATATTTCTCATTTGTATAATTAGCAGTTAAATGTCTGTGTTTGTTGAATACTTCCTAGAGAACACTTGTGTTTTTCAGCATAAACGAATTTGAGAAACTTAAGGTATACTAAGAGAAGACATGAAAATTAGTATAATTTTTTTGTTTTATCCAGCCTGCTCTGAAAACATTGCTAAGCATATTTGAGCATGTGACAACTATGAAGTTAAGGAATGCTGTACCCGCTTTAATTGATATCTTTTGCAAGGTATGATTTTATCTCTTTTATTCTCTGATAGTGAATAACCAAAAAAATAATTATATCCACTTACACTCTTAAACTGTCTTTTGTCCACATTCTTGACGTCAAAAAATTCTATTTTCAAAAATGTTCTATTTTCTCCTGAAACAGGGTTTATAAACAGACTCCAGTGACTGACAGGCCTTCCCCTTAAATAAATAATTCCAAGCACTCCAGGTGTCTTCTTTCTGATTCGTGAACTATCCTCATCTCTACATCTAAAGGATGATCAAAGAAAATTCTCTTTTTCAAAAAGATTTGTGGTCATTTATAACAAAAATAAATATGTAAATCAATATATAAATAGAAAATCATGACCAAAACAAAGTAGATAGAAATATGATGGCTAGGAATTAATTTTATATTTGGTACTAAATAAAAAGAAAAAATAATTATTATGGCTCTCTAAAAAATACATTAAAATTTTTACTTTTGTTGAGTACTTACTAGTATTTGGTACTACCCAGTCATCCATTTCAGAATAGGTCTAATAGCAGGAAAACGCCCCCATTTTCTTTAGGAAGCAACACTGGAACCACTTTAGCAGATGAACAGACATTTCAGTGAATCCACATTACAAAACTTGACAGAATTACTTGCCTGGAAGTGTTTTGAATCAGAAATTACTGATCCCCTATAGTAGTTGTAGAAAACCTCAGTTTGATACTTCTCAGGAAATTTACAATTGGGGATAAGGTATAAACACCAGTGCTATACTAAAAGGTGGAATGAGTACCAAATGAAAGGTACAAGTGATAAAGTGGTTGAGATATCTTGGAGAACAGGAAGGATATTCAAGTTTTGAATTCAAAATTATTATTTTTATTTTAGCTTTAAATTCTTGAAGTAGGATGTCTTATTGTGGTTCTCAAATATTTGAAGAAAATATGCTTCAATCTTTTTTTTTTTTTTTGGTGAGGAAGATTTGCTCTGAGCTAACATCTGTTGCCAATCTTCCTCCTTTTTTTTTTCACTTGAGGAAGATTAGCCCTAAGCTAACATCTGTGTCAGTCTTCCTCTATTTTGTATGAGGGTCGCCGCCACAGCATGGCCTGACGAGTGGTGTAGGTCTGAGCCCAAGATCCAGACCCACGAACCCAGGCTGCCGAAGCAGAGCACACCAGACTTACCCTCTGTGCCATGGGGCCAGCCCCTCAAATTTTTTAAATGAATTTTAATTCGGCTTGTCTTCACGTTTCACTTCTTCCGTCAGTCTCTTAGTTTCACACACATTGGTTTTCAACTGTTTCATATTTTTTTAAGAATGACACCTTTTTTTTCCTTCTACAGCTTGTTGAAGCTGGGATGGTACTTGACCCAGAACACTTTAACTATGTTATTAAGCTCTTAAACCAAGTACAGGCTTCCAAACAAGAAATAACTGCAGTTCTGGAAATGAAATCCAGGTGAGAAAAATCAGTATAATTAAGGCTGTATATGTATTTGGTGGGGTCTTATAAAGGATGAGGCAAAGCACTTATTCCTGTTCACATGTCCAGACATGTAGATAGTTGCCCACCATGAGCTCTTCTCCCATTTCTGGCTGTGTCCTAGTCACTTTGTCATTAGTCAGGCTGCCTCTAGCCAGCCCTCCTGGCCAGCCTCACCAAATCTTTCTCAGTGCCTGATGTCATCTCAGTGCCTGATGCATCAAATGTAAAAGAAATCTCTTACCCTGTTTCACAACTTACTTAATTCTGCTTAATGCACTCTCTTATATGTATATAAATTACCTAATTCTTTTTTCTCTTTCATTCACTTCTTGTCATGTTAGCTAAATGAAATATTTAATGTCTTTCATTCATTCTTTCTCTCACTTGTTCACCTTCTCTATTCAGCTTATGGGCCTCCAAAGGCCTCTTTTTAAAAACCTATGATAGTTGTACAAGTGGCACCCTAATGTACCTGTATTGAGAAAGGGGAAAGCCATGAGTTTTACAAAAATTTTATTAAACTATTACATACATAGAGAAAAGTATACATATTATAAGTATTTAAATGAACCATTAATTTTTAATGAAATTAGATTTGATAAAGTGCAAATGGTATCAACCACCAAAGTCCTTGCGAATACCCAGAAAGCTCCTTCAGAGAGCTTCCCCAGCTGTTATCTCATTTCTCATTATCCTCGGACACAGAGGTTTCCAAAATTTCTTGGTTCACAGTGTCTACAGGCCAAAAGAAATACATTAACAGTCCCATTTATTAACTAGTTAGATCCAAACAAGATAATAGTAGTAGTTTGACAGTGCCTGACAGAAGGTGCTTGAAAATTTAAAACAGTCTGTGGCGCCCTGTGAGTTTGCTTTAGTGCTCTGGATGCATGGCACACAGTTAGGGAATTGCAGTAATTCTACTAATACTACTTCCCTCCAAGCACCAGCATTGAAGATACATTTGAGTTCTTCAAGTTCTATGATTTTTTTCATTTCTTTATCTCCTACTACTAATAATATTTATGTTGTCTATGAAAATTATGACACTATTTAGATTAAATAGATTGTTGGGACTACCTAGGACATAAATTTCTGTGAGAAAAATGCAATTTGTCTAGCGTAGAGTTCTGGGATATAATCCATTTATTAGTCAGGTGCATTGATATTTTCTTCCAAACATTAAGTCATTCTTCCCCTGAGCCATATACTAAAAACTTCACATTTTGAGCAGTGGCAGCTTTGGCAGAGAGCTCAGAAGGGTAGCAGATGTTAGTCTCCTGCCGGATTCAGTAGCACCTGGCACAGGAAAGTGTATGCATCCAGGTTCAAGAGGAGCAGCAGTGCCCTTGTGCCCAGGACAGCTGCACAATTCTACCCTTCATGCAATGACTGGAAGAAGGATCTCTTGGCATAGGAAGACTCTGGAACAAACCAGCCTTCATTTTCAAATTTTCAAAGTGACATAGTCATACAAATATTTTTACAGTTCATTTTACAGCCCCTGATTTTGCAAATTGTATCCTTATACATTCTACACCTTCCTATGCTCCTGCTTCAAAGCAATTATCTAGTATTTTTTTTTAAGAGATATTAACATTGATGACCTATTTGCTGAAGGAGAGAATAGGAAAATAACTGGGTAACTAAGGAGTGTGGATTGTGGTTGAGTATGTGGACCTGGCCTCAAAGCAGAAGGAAAAAAATTTAGTATTTATTATTTTATATTTGAATTTTCCTGACACTCTTGGAAATAATTACCCTTTTCTGGACTAGGGAAATGAGTTTCAATGGACAGTCATACTTTGATTTTGATTATAGGTTTTAGCTAGGTAGTTTTTAGTTCATTTGAAAGGCTTTCACTTTCAGTACTCTTCAACTTTGCTTTATTCACTCAAATGGTATATCCCAGAAGTCAGTCTAAATCAGTTCATAGAGAAATTATCATTCTTTTTTATAACTGCAAAGTACTCCAATGTGTGGATGTACTATAGGTTTTTCAGTCAATGCATGGGTATTTAAGTTGTCCCCAGTGTTTTACAGTAAAAACGATGGTAAATGTATTTTTGTTGTTGTTGAAGATATATTTTCAGGGTACATTTCTAGAATGAGATTGCTAGGTCAAAAGGTAAGTGCACTAGAGCAACCACTAAAAAAAACAATACAGGGGCCAGCCCGGTGGCATAGCAGTTAGGTTCGCATGCTCCACTTCAGCGGCCTAGGGTTTCGCAGGTTTGGATCCTGGGCGTGGACAGACGCACTGCTTGTCAAGCCATGCTGTGGTAGCGTCCCATATAAAGTAGAGGAAGATGGACACAGATGTTAGCCCAAGGCCAGTCTTCCTCAGAAAAAAAAAGAGGAGGATTGGCAACAGATGTTAGCTCAGGGATGTATCTCTCTCTACAAAGAGATATACTCAAGATACTATAGATAATCAAAATGGAATTCTAAAAACATTCAAGTTACCCCAAAGGAAGATAAAGGAGAAACCGAAGAAACAAACAGAAAACAGACAATAAAATGGCAGACTTAATCCCTAGCATATCAATAATTACTTTAAATATAAATGTTCTAATTACAACAATTAAAGGGCAGCGATTGGCAGAGTGGCTATAAAAGCATGATCTAACTATATGATCTCTACAAGAAAAAGAGCATGAGTGGTTATAATACTATCAGATAAAGTGCACTTCAGAGCAAAGAAAATTACCAGGGACAAAGAGAAACATTGGATAATGATAAAATGGTCAGTATACCAAGAACACTTAGCAATCCTAAATGTGTTTGCACCAGACAGCAGAGCTTCAAAATATGTGAAGCAAAACTGATAGAATTAAAAGGATAAAATAGACGAATCTATAACTATAGTTGAGGACTCGATAAAATCAAATCACAGAGGAAGATAGCAACAGAGGAAGAAAGGAACAAAGGAACTACAAAATAGCCAGAAAACAATTAACAAAATGGCAATAGTAAGTCCTTGCCTATCAATTTTTACTTTAAATGTAAATAGATTAAATTCTCCAATCAAAAGACATAATGTGGCTGAATGGATAAAAATATAAGACCCAACTATATGCTGCCTACAGGAGACTCACTTCTGCTGTAAGGACACACATAGGCTGAAAGTGAAGGGATAGAAAAAAGGTATCCCATGCAAATGGAACCCAAAAGAGGGAAAGCTATACTTTTATCAGAAAAACTAGACAAATAAGAGACAGAGAAGGTCATTATATAATAATAAAGTAGCCAATTCATCAAGAGGATATAACAATTATCGATATATTTGCACCCAACATCAGAACAGGTAGATATATAAAGCAAATATTAACAGATCTGATGGGAGAAATAGACAGCAATAAAATAAAAGTAGGGGGCTTCAACATCCCACTTTCAGCAATAGATATATCATCCAGACAGAACATCAATAAAGAGCCATTGGACTTGATCTATACTTCAGACTAAATAACAGACATATACAAAACAATTTTCATCCAACAGCAGCAGAATACACATTCTTCTCAAGCACACTCAGAACATTCTCAGGGTTAGGTCACAAAACAAGTTAACAAATTTAAGAAGATTGAAATCATATCAGTTATCTTTTCTGATCATAATGATATGCAACTAGAAATCAGTTAACAGGAGGAAAACTGGAAAATCCACAAATATGGGGAAATTAAACGATGTAATCCTAAATAACCAATGGGTCAAGAAGAAATCAAAAGGGAAATCAAAAAATATCATGAACAAACAAAAATGGAAACACAACATACCAAAACTTATAGGATGCGGCAAAAGCAGTTCTAAGAGGGATGTTTATAGTGATAAATACCTATGTTAAGAAAAAATAAAGATCTCAAACAACCTAACTGTTCATACACCTCAAGGAACTAGAAGAAGAACAAACTAAACTCAGTATTAACAGGATGGAAATAATAAAGATCAGAACAGAAATAAATAGAGACTAGAAAAACAGTAGAAAAGATGAATGAAACTAAGATGGTTGGTCTCATTTGCAATGAGAATTGTTACTCCTCCTTATCCCCCTTATCTTTATGGTTTTGAAAAGATAAACAAAATTGACAAACCTTTAGCTAGACTAAGAAAAAAAGAGATAAGTCTGAAATAAAATCAGAAATGAAAGAGGAGACATTACAACTGATTGATAGCACAGAAATAAAAAGGATCATAAGAGACCACTATGAACAATTATATGCCAACAGATTGGACAATCTAGAAGAATTGGATAAATTCCTAGAAACATAACTTACCAAGTCTGAATCATGAAGAAATAGAGCATTTGAACAGACCTAGTATGAGTCAGGAGATTGAATCAGTAATCAAAAATCTCCCAACAAAGAAAAGCCCAAGACCAGATGGCTTCACTACTGAATTTTACCAGACAGTTTAAAAAGAATTAATACCAATTTTTCTCAAACTCTTCCAAAAAATTGAAGAGGAGGGGACACTTCCAAACTTGTTTTACAAGTCCAGCATTACCCTGATACCAAAGTCAGACAAGGACACTACAAGAAATAAAAATTATAGGCCAATATTCCTGATGAACATAGATGCAAAAATCCTTAACAAAATATTACCAAACTGAATTCAACAGTACATCATACACCAGGGTCAAGTGGGATTTATCCCTGGCATGCAAGAATGATTCAACATATACAAATCAATAAATATGATATACCACCTTGCTAGAATGAAGGATAAATATCATATGATCCTCTCAATAGAAGCAGATAAAGTGTTCGACAAAAGTCAGCATCCTTTTGTGATAAAAACTCTCAACAAATTAGGTATAGAAGGAATGTACCTCAACATAACAAAGGTTATATATGACAAGCCTGCAGCTAACATCATACTTAACAGTAAAAAGCTGAAACCTTTTCCTCTAAGATCAGGAACAAGAAAATGATGCCTACACTCACCACTTCTATTCAACACAGTACTGGAAGTCCTAGCCAGAGCAATTAGGCAAGGCAGAGAAATAAAATGCATCCAAATCAGAAAGGAAGAAGTAAAATTGTCTCTGTTTGCAGATGACATGATCCTTTATATAGAAAACCCTAAAGACTCCACCAAAAACTGTTAGAGCTATAAAAGCATTAAGTAAAGTTGCAGGATACAATATTAACATTCAAAAAATCAGTTCTATACACTAACAATGAAGTATTCAAAAAAGAAATAAAGCAACCCGTTTACAATAGCATCAAAATTGTAAAATACATAGGAATAAATTTAACTAAGGAGGTGATAGATCTGTACACTAAAAACTATAAAACATTGATAAAAAGAAATTGAATAAGACACAAATAAATGGGAAGATATCCTGTGTTGGTGGAGTGGAGGAATTAATATTGCTAAAATGTCCATGCTACCAAAAACAATCTGTAGATTCAATTCAATCACTATCAAAATTCTAATAACTTTTTTCACAGAAATAGAAAAAACTATCTTAAAATTCATATGGAACTACAAAATACCCTGAATAGTTAAAGCAATCTTGAGCAAGAAGAACAAAGCTGGATGTGGTGTATATATACAATGAAATATCATTCAGTCTTGAAAAAGAAGGAAATCTTACCATTTGCAACAACATGGATTAACCTGGAGGACATTATGCTAAGTGAAATAAGGCAAACACAGAAAGACAAATCTGCATGATCTCACTCATGTGGAATCTAAAAAAGTCTAATTCAGTAACAGATTAGAATGGTGGTTACCAGGGGCTGGGCAGTGGGGCAAATGGGGAGATGTTGGTCAAAAGGTACAAACTCGCAGCTGTAAGATGAATTAAGTTCTGGAGACCTATTTTACAGCATGATGACTATAGTTAATAATAATGTATCGTGTACTTGAAATTTGCTGAGAGTAGATCTCAAGTGTTCTCACCACAAAAAAAAGGGTAACTAGGTGAGGTGATGGATATGTTAATTAGCTTGATTGTGGTGATTATTTCACAATATATACATATATTAAAACATGTATATCTTAAATATATACAATATTTATTTGTCAGTCATACCCCAGTATAGCTGGGGAAAAAAGTGTTATCAATGATGCTGGCAAGGATGTGGAGAGTGGATCATACATTGTTGGTGGGAATGTAAAATGGTACAGCCATTCTGGAAAACAGTTCAGTTGTTTTTTAAAAAACTGAATATTCAAATACCAAATGCAGCTATTGAACTACTGGGCATTTATCCTAGAGAAATGAAAATTTTTGCTTACATAAAAACTTGTGCACATATGTTCGTAGCGGCTTTAATTGTAATAGTCCAAAACTGGGAAAAACCCAGATGTTCTTCAATGGGTGAATGAATATACGGTGGTACATCCATACCAAGGAATACTACTCAGCAATAAAAATCCACAAACTATTGAAACATGAAACAGGCTGAACTGATCTCAAGGGAATTGTGCTGAATTTAAAAAGCCGGTCTTAAAGGCCACATGCTGCACAGTTCCATTTATATAACATTCTCAGAATGACGAAACTATACATATAGAGAAGTGATTTGTGATTGGCAGGGGACAGGGACAGGTTGGTGGATGGGTATAAGGGATAGCATGAGGAAGTTCCTTTGTGGTGATGGAACAGTTCTGTATCTTTACTGTAGTGATGGTTACATGAATCTATACATGGGATAAAATTGCATAGAACTACATACACTCACAAACACTCACGCACGAATGAGTGCATGTAAAAGGTGATGAAAACTGATTAATATCTGTAGTCTAGTTAACAGTATTGTACCAATATCAGTTTCCTGGTTTTGATGTTGTACTATAATTATATAAGATGTCATCATTGGAAGAAGCTGGATGAAGGGTCCACAGGACTGTGTAATATTTTTGCAACTTCCTGTGAGTCTATAATTATTTCAAAATAAATTTTTTTAAGTAAGTACATATATTAGATATTGCCAAATTTTCCTCCAGAGGGGCTGTACCGGTTTGTATTTCCCCCAGAAATATATGAGACTGCCTATTTCAGCACAGCTTTGCCAACATAACGTGTTGTCATACTTTTTCATCTTTTCTAAACCATTAGGGAATAAATGGTGTTTTAATGTTGTTTTAATTTGCCTTTTTTCCATTATAAACGAGTTCGAACATCTTGTATATTTGAGAACCGTTTTTACACCTTTTGTTGTGAATTGTCTGTTCATATCTTTTTCCCATTTTTCCGTTGGGGTCTTAGTTCTTTGTTCCTTAAGTTTTAAGAGTTCTCAATATATTATGAGTATTAGGCTTTTGTCTGTAGTATATATTGCAAATATTTTTTTCGAGTTTGTCAGTTGTCTTTGGAATTTGTTTATGGTGTTTTTTGCCATGCAAAAACATTTATTTTTATTCAACCTTTTTTTATTGCCTCAGTTTTGAGTCATAGTTATTTTTTATTGCGTCTGGATTTTGACTCATAATTTCCCTACACCAAAGTTTTAGAGGAATTCACCCATTTTTTTTCTTCTATTACTTTTTTCACTTTTTCAGTTAGGTTCCTAATCTATTTGGAGTTTATTCTTGTGTATGGTGTGAGATACGGATCTAGTTTTATCTTTTTTGCCATGGTTGTCCAGTTTTCCCAGCACCATTTGTTAAAAAGTCCATCTTTACCTCCAGTGATTTGAAATGCCACCTTTATCATATACAGACATACCTCAGAGATATTGCAGGTTCAGTTCCAAACTACTGCGATAGAGTATCACAGTAAAGTGAGTCACAATAATTTTTTGGTTTCCCAGTGCATATAAAAATTTACACTATACTGTAGTCTATTAAATGTGCAATAGCATTCTCTCTAAAAAAACAATGTACATACCTTAATTTAAAAATACTTTATAGCTAAAATATGCTAACCATCATCTGAGCCTTCAGCAAGTTGTAATCTTTTTGCTGGTGGAGGGTCTTGTAAAAAATGCAGTATCTGAAGTGCAATAAAGCAAAGCACAATAAAACGAGGTATGCCGTACTAAATTTCATATGTAATTGGGTCTGTTTCTGGACTTTGTATTCTCTTCCACTGGACTATTTTTCTATTCCTGTGCCAGTACCACACTGTTTTAATTATAGAGGCTTTAGTAGTATGTTTTAATATTTAGTAGGGATAATCCCCTACAAAGTTTTTATTTTCAGTGTTTTTCTGGCTATTCTTGTATGTATGCTTTACCACATGAACTTTAGTATCAACTTCCTAACCCTATATGGTAGCTTGTTGGTATTTTTATTGGAATTGCATTAAATTTGTGAATTAACTTAGCAAGAACTAACATCTTTATAATGTTGAGTTGTGCTATTAAAGAACAGGGAATGTTCTGTTGATTCAAATTAACTTTTGTCTCTTTCAGGGGTGTTTTAGAATTTTCCTTGTATAAGTATTTAATTTTGTTGCTATTCTAAGTGAAGTTTTCTATACCATTATGTACTCTATTTCTTTATTTTTTGTATATATAAAGGATAAGGATGTTTGTTTATAAATTTTATATTCTGCTACTTTACTCTGAAGTCTTTATTATTTGAGTTAGTTTCATCCTTGAAACTGTGGTGTTTTCTAGGTATACTATCATATCATCTGCATATAGAGATAATTTTACCATTATTATGCCTCAAAGTGATCTGTCTTTTCTAATTGCATTGGCTCATACCTCTAGTACAGTGTTGAATAATAGTGGATACAGTGGACATCATTCTATTATTCATAATCTTAGTGGAAATATCTCTAGAATTTTCTCATTAGATACAATAGTGGCTTTAGGACTAAGGTTTATATATTTAATCAGTTTAAGAAAATATCCGTCAGTTCCTATATTCTTAAGTGAATTAATGTTGAATTTTATCAAAGGATTTTTCAGTATCTGTGGAAATAATCATGATTTTTTTTTCCTTAGATCTGTTAATATGGTATATGATATTGGATTTTCTAATATTGAGCTTACCTTGCATTCTTGAAATAAATACCACTTTATCATGATGTATCATTTTTTAAGGTGGTCTTGGATTCTAATTGTGTGTGTGTGTGTGTATATATATATATATAGTGTATGTGTGTGTGAGGAAGGTTAACCCTGAGCTAACATCCGCTGCCAATCCTCCTCTTTTTGCTGAGGAAGATTGGCCCTGGGCTAACATCTGTGCCCATCTTCCTCTACTTTATATGGGATGCCACCACAGCATGGCTTGACAAGCAGTGCCTAGGTCCCCACCCAGGATCCAAACCTGCGAACCCTGGGCCACCAAAGCAGAGCATGTGACCTTAACCACTACACCACTGGGCCGGCCCCTATTTTTTAAATTTCTCATTGTGGTAAAGTACACATAACATAAAATTTACCATCATAATCATTTTTAAGTGTACAATTCAATGGTATTAAATACATTTACATTGTTGTGCAACTATCACCACCATCCATCCCCAACTCTTTTCATCTTGTAAAAGGGATCTGTTTGTTAATATTTTATCTAGTTTTTTGCATCACCATTATGAGTGATATTGTTCTATGGTTTTCTTTCTTTGTCCTGTCTTTATCTGGTTTAGGTATCAATGTTATACTTAACTTCATGAAAGAACTTAGAAAGTGTCCTTCCTTTTTAATGCTCTGGAATAATTTTTTTTGATTTATTATTCATAATTCTTTTTTTTATTGATACCTTAATAGTTTATAACACTGTGGGGTTTTAGTTGCACATTATTGTTTGTCTGTCACCATGTGGATATATCCCTTCACCCCTTGTGCCCGCCCCCCACCCCCCTTCCCCTTGGTAACCACCAGTCAGTTCTCTCTGTCCGTGTGTTCATTTATATTCCACATATGAGTGAATTCATGCAGTGTCTGTCCTTCTCTCTCTGGTTTATTTCACTTAATATAATACCCTCTAGTTCCCTCCATGTTGTTGCAAATGGGAGAATTCTGTCTTTTCTTATGGCTGAGTAGTATTCCATTGTATGTATATACCACATCTTCTTGAACCAATCATCAGTCGAGGGACACTTGGGTTGCTTCCACTTCTTGGCTGTAGTGAATAATGCTGCAATGAACATAGGGGTGCATAAGCCTCTTGTGATGGTTGATTTCATGTCCATTGGGTAGATGCCCAAGAGTGGGATTGCTGGATCATAAGATATTTCTATTTTTAATTTTTTGAGGACTGTCCATACTGTTTTCCATAGAGGCTGCACCAGTTTGCATTCCCACCAGCAGTGAATGAGGGTTCCCATTTCTCCACATCCTCTCCAGCATTTGTTGTTTTTTTGTCTTGGTGATTATAGCCATTCTAACTGGTGTCAGGTGATATCTTAGTGTAGTTTTGATTTTAATGCTCTGGAATAATTTATAGAGCATTGGGACTAATCATTGAAATTGACCCCAGAGTTGGCTATTATACAGTATTCCTAGTTTAATGGCACCCTCTTCTTTCCCCTTTCTCTTTTCCTCTTTCCAATTGCCAAAATTGCTTCTCTTTTCATTTATGTCTTTTTGTCTTTCCCAGAGGCTATGCGTTTCACAGATTGCCTTCTTTAAATCACACAAACTTTTAAGTTCCTTCTTTGTGGTTTGTGTTCTGATCTACCTAGACACTTTCTTTTTCAGCATTTTCAAACTTAATGTGGACTTGGTCTTTGTGGTGGTAGTTTTTTAATCAATGTTAGGTCCCTCTTATAGTTTCCTTTTTTGTTCTCCCTCCACAAGTTTTTTTGCTTTATTTTTGTTTTGTGTGTCTTTTCTTGTGGAGCACATCCTTGTGGGGCAGTGAGAGTAGGGTGGGAGCAGTAGCGATCAAGTGCTGGGTTTATTGTTTTTTCTCTTTTATTCACAATTATTTTGAAGCTTTGGCATTCTCTTGTCTTCAAGTTAGGCTGAAATTATAGTTTCACGTGGAATTTGCTTTTCCCTTCTTGTTCCTACAGTTTGGGTTAGAAATAGTGTGAGGTAGGTATCCATGCAGTTGCCATTTTCATCAGCTCTAAAGAATATTACACATTCCTTTTTCTCCAGTCTCTTAGGTATAAACTATAGAACAAATGAATTAGGAACAATGGTAACTTTTTGGGGTGAACACATTAACCCTTTTCTGTTGTTAAAGGTTACAGATGAGGCAGTTTAAAAAGAACTGGAAGTGTGATGTAGATTCAGCCTTGAATGAAATAGAGGTATGACACTTATTTTTTTAAATAAATTGCTGGGATCTCTGAAAAACACTAACAACAAAGAAACTTTGAATAGAAACCACATTTTAGGAAAAGTTTTAGAAACGTAGCTGCTACACAAAGAAAGTGCTCAAGGAAAAGAAGTTTAATTTTTTTAATACTTTGAAATGCAGACATAATTTCTAGAGTTGTGGACTATTCTAAAAATAATTCTAGAAATAATTATTCAGTTTCAAAATTAACTTATGTTAAGATGTAATAATCTAACGCGTAGCCTTTAATTCTTGTCGCTGGGCAGACTCACTCAGTGCACAAGAAAGTTGGCTTTCTTGTCATGATCCCTGGATGGCTGCAGTATGTGAAGTGATATGGGAAAGTCAAGATCAGCGTGTGCTCTCCAAGCATTTACAGTATAAGAAACAGAAGACTTTCAGGATGATTTTACTTTTTAATTGAACATCATTTTTGTAGTCATCTAATAGTTGTTGGTCTAGTCTTAATTAGTATTTATAACCTTGAAACAATTTTTTGTTGGTGTGGAAAACTATTTCTTAGTTTATAATAGAAAATAATAGGAAGATAGTAAGTTTACTAAAATGTACTTTGTAGCCCCTTTTGTAAAAGAAATGTAATACTCAAAAGGATATGTGGGGCACCACATCATAAATGGCCAAATAATAGTAAAATGCAATCTCTAAAAGTAATAAAATAATGTATTGCTGTGGAAACAGCTCAAATCATGCTGCTGATCATCTGTTTTCCATAAAATCTATCTCCACTGTCTAGTTCAGGTTTGGGGGTGACATCATTAAGTACATTAGGAACTAGATAATTAAAACAAATGAACATTGCCATCTGGAATTTACAGAGTCTTTGCTATAGTCAGAAAAGCAAATTGTACAATAGCATATTATTGATGATGTAACGCTTGTCACTAAGTTTATAAGATTTGCAGAGATTACGTCTTATTAATTTCGGTATATCTAATGCCTGCATATGCTTACTCCATAATATGTTTGCATAAATGACAGCTTTCTTTCTTTTTTCTTTTTTGTTTTGTTTTTAATAACTCTGATAGCATTGTAAAGAAAAAGGTGACTGGACCAAATTGGGAAATTTATACATTAATGTAAAAATGGGCTGTGAAAAATTTGCAGATTTCCAGAGATTTTGTGCTTGTATTGCTGAAATACTAACAAAAGACTATAAAGAAGAGAGACCAGGTGTTCCATTTTGTGAATTTGCTGAAACAGGTAAAATATCGCTGTTTTAGCCTGAGTATATTGTGTGTCACAGTGGTATAATGTTCTTAACAGGGATGTAAGCTCTTAATATTTTCCATGTTGGAAATAAGTTAATAGTATTGCAGGTTTCAGATACTTTTCCTTCCCTGTATAAATTTTTTCATCTATTTATTGTTAAGTTACATTATAATGATATAAGGTCAAGAATTGGTGTTTTAATATCAGATGTTTCATGTTCTTATTCTTCTTTTCATTGAGATTGCTAAAACCATTGCTAGCAAACTATATTGGAGCACCTGAATTTTTGAATCATTAAAGTCGTTACTATCTTCACTATTACAAGTCAACAAAATTCATATGTTTTAACCCTTTTTTTTTTTAACATGAACTCTTCACTGTTATATCCTTTATCAGGAGTCGGCAGACTTTTTCTGTGAAGGACCAGCTAGTAAATATTTTAGGCTTTGCACACATCACATGTGATCTGTGCCACATAGTTTTCTTTTGTTTTCAAACAACCCTTTAAAAATAGAAAAACTAGGGGCCGGCCCAGTGGCATAGTGGTTAAATTTGCGCACTCTGCTTCAGCGGCCCAGGGTTCACAGATTCGTATCTCAGGCATGGACCTACGCACCACTTATCAAGCCATGCTGTGGCAGGCATCCCACATATAAGGTAGCAAAGATGGGCACAGATGTTAGCCCAGGGCCAATCTTCCTCAGCAAAAAGAGGAGGATTGGCAACGGATGTTAGCTCAGGGCTAATCTTCCTCACCAAAAAAAAACGTAGAAAAACTATTCTTAGCTCACAGGGTATACAGAAACAGGCCACAGGCCAAATTTGGCCCCTGGGCTGTAGTTTGCCGACACCTGATCTTTGTGGTAGTATCAATAATTCCATATTAATTTGCCTTTTCCATCATTTTAAGTGACTACTTCACTTTCTTTCATATTCCTACTTTGTGTTTCAGTTAGCAAAGATCCACAAAATAGTGAAGTAGATAAAACTTTGCTGGGAAGAATTGGAATCAGTGCTATGTACTTCTATCACAAGCTGTTGCAGTGGTCTAAGGTACTTCTTTAAATTTTTGTTTTGGCTTGGTATAGAGAGTATTTGTTTTAAAATTTTGAACAGAATATAGGTTAACCTTGCAAATTAGGAATTTGCTAGTAATCATTACAAGTGATAAAATGAGTCCCAAAATAGTAAGTGAATTATTAGCTGGTGTATTAGGCAGATGTGGAAAGGAGGTGGCATGAGACTGACTACTGTGAAGAATCTCAGTATAGGGAACACTTAGGAAGCTGTGCTAAATGTCATATTTATTTGAAGCAACTGTTAATTCAGAATTTATTTTGCCAGTTCCTGAAGATTGGTAGCATTGTAATTTTGCAAGAGTTCAAGACACCTCTTTTAAGATGAACCCAGGATATTCACAATTATCAAAACTCCTTAAAAATCACCTCCTAGAATGCTCTGGAACACTATATACCATATATCTTGATGTCTACCTTTGAGGTTTAGCTCACCGAAGAAGTGGTCTAGTGATTCTAGACCATATTGTACTGCCATTCTTTAGATTTCCCTGAGGTGGCGGGTAGAGTTATAGATTCAATAAAGTTAAGTAAAGTCGAGGACAGGAAAATCCAAAATAGGGAGGAAGTGCTGAGGGATGGAATAATACAGAGAGCGGAACAGTTGAGAGTAAGGTCACTATTGAATCAACTATTAAAATGTATCTTTTATGACTTCTTTTTATAAAGATGTTATTTCATGATTCAATGTGTTCAATAACATGGTCACTCATAAACATACAAAATTCATTATTTTTTTAAAAAATTAAAACAACAACAACAAGAATCATTGTACAGAAGGTCTCTGGTCTCCAAGGTCTCCAACAGGTTTAGCACTTATTGTGTGGTAGGCCTGGGATGGGCAAAATGTACCTTGCCCCTGGTCTCACAAGCTAGCTGAAGGTTGGTCAAATCATTAATTTCTTGGATATTTAATGCTTGAGAAGTTGAGGACTGCCTAAGAAGAAGACCCTTTTTGAAAACTCATACTGTTTTTGTTGAAATTTCAGAGTCTGTCTTAATTTTATTTGGTTATTATTTCTCAAGAGGTTAGTGAATTTGTGCCTGTATTTTAATTTAAAATTTCCACTATCTTATTTAGGATGAATATTTTATTTATTATCTTACTTAGTATGAATTTTTTAATGAAACCTATTCCCTTTTGAAACACAAAAGTAAAACCACTGAAATTAAACTACAGCTATCCCTTGAAAAATGTACTCATTTATGTAGTCAAATTGAAAGTATCTTGACATCATAATATACGTCTGACTCAAAATAGTACAGAATATAGTATAAAACAAGGGTCCACAAACTAAGGGCCAAATCTGGCCCACAGCCTGTTTTTGTACATCTCAAGGGCTAAGAATGTTTTTTGCATTTTTAAGAGTTAGAAATTAAAAACAACCACCAAAAAGAATGTGCAACTGACCAAATGTGACCTGCAAAGCCTAAAGCATTTACCATCTGGCTGTTTATGGAAAAACTTTGCTGACCCCTGACATAAAATAATAATAAATGTCCAATTTCTGATGTCCAGACTAGAGACAATCTTTATGTAGATTACATGAAATAATTAGTCTATTGAATCAAAGAAACAATTTTATCCTCTTTTTTTTCCACTATCATTCTTTATCTAAATTTGATAATAAATTATCTTCATTTTCATTTATGAAATTTATCATCACCCTGGATCTCAGGGTGATCAACAAAAGAAGTGCGAAAATTTATAATCAGTATTTTTCCACATTAAGGCATGAAATCCTTTTGCCAAATGACATCTTTAGGGGAAGCACGGTATATAAAAGGAGAACTGCTGAAAGGGTGCCCAGTGGTAGGGGGTGGTTACTATTAGGCAAAGCCCTGCTTGCTCCACTTCCCCTTCCGTCTTTGTAGCTGAGTAGGAAAGGGCTTAAGGAGAGTCTTGGAGCAGTTTGACAACCATCAATCTAGAATGATGATTCAAATTGGATAATTGGCTTCTATATAATTATCAGTGACTTTGTATCTCTGTAATACTCTAAATGATTGATACTCAATTAGTGTTCTTTATTTTTACTCTAGGGAAGGAAGGTCTTAGATAAACTGTATGAATTAAAAATACATTTTACAAGTTTAAAAGGACTTACAGGGCCTGAGAAGTTAGCACCAAGATGTCAAATTGTGAATATTGCAGCAGAAATTTTTCTAAAAAGTGGAAGCCTAGATGGTGCCATTTGGGTATTAAGGGGTAAGTTCTGATTTTGCAAGCATAAAATAATTTATTGTTATATATTCTTGTCTATGTAGTTACCTTAATTGTGGGTGATAATTTGGTCTAAACCCTAGTGATCGTGTGGGTAGGAAAGGTGGTTATTGTGTAAAATGAAAGGAGAAAGTTAACCTAGCTTTAAAGAAGAAATTGTATGAACCTTTGTTGAAAAGCTAGTTCTTATTTTGGCCTAGGCACCATACTAAATGCTTTACCTGGCTTATCTCAATTAATCTTCATAGAACAAGAGTTTATTCCAACATAGACTTTGGAATTATTACAATCTTCATTTTATAGATTAAAAATATTGTCAGAGACTGTAAGCAACTTGCCCCAAATGACGTAACTAGTACAGAGTAGAAGCCAAATTCAAACCCAGATGGTCCAGCTTCAGAGCCCAGGCTTCAGCTGTTATCTGAGACAGGGAAATTCTGATTGCATAAACTCGATCTTTGCATGTACAGGCAAATATAACTTCAAACCAAGACAAGTAAAGCTTACTTTCCCTAGTAAGCCAATCCATCTAGCAGAAATTACATTGAAATTAAGCCAGCTGAAGTAGCTGAGGTTAGTTTGATATGAGGTAAATAAAAATTTAGAGAACACAGTAGTAGCACAGCATGGTGTCTAATGGTAGCTCTGGCTACTTGGACCATCAGGCAGATTTTGTTTGATAAAATGGGATACGAATGAAAAAACCTCAAGAGTCTCAGAGTTTAGGTGGAAAGATGGAATATATGCACAAGTAAAGCAAGTAGATAACCTTTACACTAACACACTAACACATACTGGGACATGTACATGTTCATATATATATATATAATACCTCGTATTTGTGCAGTGCAGAGTTTATGGAATACAGAAGTTGTAAGTGGAAAAGATTTTCTTCAACTTAACAAACATAGCCAGTGAGGTTTGCTAAGTGGGGAAGAATAACCAAGACCAAAAACAGACATTAACAAAATGCAAACCAGAGCTCACAGCTCTGTTAGCAAGAAATGGAAAGGTTAAAATAGTTGATAAAAATGGGCTTGGGTCATCTTGTGATAGGAAACTTCTGCCTAAAAGTTTCTGGCAAAACTAGTCTTTCTTAAACTACAGACTGGGGGTGAGTTTGTGGGAGGGGCATGGAGTGGTCTATGGAGATGTAAAATTTTTACAATTTTGATGTTTCAATTTTGAGATTATCTTTAAAAATTCTATAAAATATAAACACAGGATTCTCTTTTGCAGTGACAGTTTCAATTGAAATTCATTTTTATAAGTTTTATTTCTTTGAAAGAAGTGCTCTGGGGCTGGTCCAGTGGCATAGTAGTTAAGTTCACACTCTGCTTTGGCAGCCTGGGGTTTGCAGATTGACATCCTGGGCACAGACCTACACACCGCTCATCAAGCCATGCTGTGGCAGCGTCCCACATACAACAATCTTCCTCACCAAAAATCATGGGGGAGAGGAGGCTCACAGAAGTATGCTAAGTTCTCCCCAGAATTTTTTTGTTCCCTAAAAAGGTTCCTTGATGAGTAGGCCATTCTCAAGAAAGGAAACACAAAGGGCTCAGTCTCACTTGTAATTAGTATAATACACTTTGCATGAGGGTAAAGAGATACGGGCATTCATATTCATTGTCTTTATGGGCTTTTTGGCAAAATATCTGTCAAAATTTAATAATGCATTTTCCTTTCATCTATTAACTCCATTTCTAGGAATTTCTCCTACAAACACATTTATATCTATATACAAGGGTATGTGCTATAAAAAGTTATCTGGAATCTTTTTTTTTTTTTATTTACCATCAACAATGATAACAAAGGATTCCAGAGAACTTAAATGTCCACTAAAGGAATACCAGTTAATTAAACTCTGGTGATAGCCATATGATGGAGTAGAATGAGGCAGATCTACAGATATTCATTTGGAATGATCTCCAGGATCTATTGCCAAGTGAAAAAAAGGAATCTGTAGAACAGTGTAGACAGTATGCTACCATTTGTGTAAAAAAATAAATAAAATGGATATATACATACTTGCTTACCCTTAGAATACTTGTAGAAGGATGCACAAAAAGCTAGTAATAGTGGTTGCTTCTGGGAAAAAGAATTGAGTGCTTGGAGTACAGGGGTGAGAGGCAGGTTATTTTCTATATTTTTTCCTTTTTAGAAAAATGTGCATTTATTATCCACTAAACTGTTTAAAGAAGGGGTTACATACATTATTCATGATTGAGAAATGCAGAATATTTCACACATTTTTGGTTTAGAGGGTGGCAGACTTTATAGTGAGAAGAAATCTATTGTTTTGGCTTTTCACTTTGACATTTAAAACTCTTTCTCAGCACTAGTAACTTGTATCCTGGCAAATGAGCAACAAATTCCTACCCTGCCTTCACCCCTTACCAGCATTAAAAAAGCCTTAAACCATGATCATGGTTTGGAAGCTGAAAAATAAGTGTCTTAACTTTCTAGAATATAAATTTTGTAAAAAATTGTGCTGTTTATTGAGAAACTGCCCTTGAACTTTAAAATAATTTTTATTGCCTTAATATAAGGAATACATACTCATTATAGAGAAATAGGAAAAGGTGGATAAGCAAAACTGATGATAAAAATTCCTTATTCAGTCACCCAGAAATGACTATTATCCACTTTAATGTTACTATACAAACTCTTTTTGTACGTTGCATTTTTTTCAGTGAACAGTCTTTCTGTAGACATCTTTCTGTGAAAAGGAATGTTCTTCTACAGCATCACTTAATGGGTTGCATGGTTTTCCATCTTATGAATAAATAAATATCTATAAATATATATCTATGGATAATAGATACGTAGATATATCCACGAATCCAGTTGTCTTGAACCAGCTTGTTTTCAAATGTCTATAATAATTTTTGTGAGAAGATCCTAGAGAACCATTACGTAGGTATATCTTCTATACAGACATTGTCCTTTTAAGTATCACAGGTGCATATAAACAGTCCAAGTGTTAGTGAACAGTATCATGGTTTTTAGTTATCAGACAGACTGGTACATTCCAGTTTATGCAAACCCTAATCTGGCTATTTAATACATTTCATTCCAGGTCTTATCTTTGTAAGTAGAATACAAAAGTACTCTACACCTTTAAAAAGGTTGTACTAATTATAGTCTTCTTACCACTGTGTGAGGATGCATGTTATGAAACACCATCACCAACGTTGAATATTATTATTTTTCTTATCTCTTTGCTAGTTTTTTTTTGGGTGTGAGGAAGACCAGCCCTGAGCTAACATCCACTGCCGATCCTCCTCTTTTTGCTGAGGAAGACCGGCCCTGGGCTAACATCCCTGCCCATCTTCCTCTACTTTATATGGGATGCTGCCACAGCATGGCTGACAAGCAGTGTGTTGGCGGGCACCTAGGATCCGAACCCACGAACCCCGGGCTGCCAAGTGCAAACTTAACCGCTGCGCCACCGGGCGGCCCCCTCTTTGCTAGTTTGATAGGGCAAAAGGGATATTCACTGCCTTACTTTGCATTTAATTGCTTATTAGAAAATTTAACTATTTTTCTTTTTTTCCGTTGGTACTTATTCTTTTGTGAATTACCAGTTCATGTTGTTCTTCTGTTTTCGAATTTTAATATTTCTCTTCATAATTGTTTAACAATAATGTGAGTATTCACTATATACCAAGCATTGTGCCAAGTGTGTTACTTGTGTCATCTCATTTGATCAACACCAACCCCATGAGGTAGGTGATGATATCCCAAGATGACACTGAGGTTCAGAGAAGATCACACAGCAAGAATTTCATTCCAGGTCTGTCAGATTGCAGAGTCCATATTTTTAAGCTACACCAGTACTGTTATTTCCCCAGTCTTTCCCTTAAGTGGACTTTATAAAATTACAACTAGAGCAGAAGCACAAACCACACAAACAGATCTGGGTCTAAGCTGGTCAGCCACCTGAACAAAATGGTGATTCTGATCTTGTTTTCGTAAATCTATGACAATGGTTCTCAAACTTGACCATCAGGATACTTTGGAAGGCTTGTTAGAACACAGGTTGCTTGGCCCACCCCCAAATTTTCTGATTCATTAAGTCTGGAATGGGTCTGGAGAATCTGCATTTCTCACAATTTCTCAGATGTTGCTGATGATGCTGCTGGTCTAGGGACCTCCCTTTGGAGACTACTGCCCCATGGCAGTGACTTCTCACACCTCACCTGTGTCCCTAAACCACACTTCCTCAAGTCACTCCCCCAGTTTGTTAACCACTGCTATAAGCATTACCATTTTTATTATGGATTTTCTTCATTTAACTATCTTGGCACCTTCCAAGGGAGGAAATGACTGGAGGGTTTGTTTGGGGTTTTTTTTTTTTAGATTTTTTTTTCTAGTTTTAAGATGTAATTGACATACAGCACTGTATAAGTTTAAAGTGTACAGCATAATGACTTGACTTACAGATATTGTAAAATGATTACCACAGTAGATTTAGTTAACATCCATCATCTTGTATAAATATTTTTTAAAAAAAGGTGTTTTTTCCCTTGTGATGAGAACTCTTAGGATCCACTCTCTTAACAACTTTCAAATATACCATACAGCAGTATTAACTATAGTCACCATGCTGTACATTACATCCCCAGTACTTATTTATCTTATACCTGGAAGTTGTACCTTTTGACTACCCCCATCCAATTCCTTCACCGTCAGATCCCACCTCTGGTAACCACAAATATAATCTCTTTTTCTATGAGTTTGACTTTTTTTAGATTCCACATACAAGTGAGATCATACAGTATTTGTCTTTCTCTGTCTGACTTATTTCACTTAGCATAATGCTCACAAGGTCCATCCATGTTGTTACAGGCTGGAGGTTTTTTTGGTGAGGAAGACCAGCCCTGAGCTAATATTCCTTGCCAATCCTCCTCTTTTTGCTGAGGAAGACTGGCCCTGGGCTAACATCGGTGCCCATCTTCCTCTACTTTATATGGGACGCCGCCACGGCATAGCTGACAAGCAGTGAGTCGGCAGGCGCCCAGGTTCCGAACCGGCGAACCCTGGGCTGCCAAGCGCGAACTAAACCGCTGTGCCACCGGGCTGGCCCCCAGGCTGGAGTTTTTGAAAGCATGTATGTGTGTGTGTGTTTTGTTTTGTTTCTTTTTTTAAAAAACTGTTAACTTTTTTATACTAGGAAATTTAACCTAAAGGTTAGCTCAAACACCTGGCCCAGTGACAGTACGAATATAAGCATATGAACAATTTTAATATTTAAGAAAAACTGTATTGTCTTCATTTTCAGTCTGTGAATGGCTCTCCTCAGCACAATGTTGTATTAGGCCAGGTCATCTTCAGCCTCTGTTTTAATACCACAGTTTCACTTATATTTACTTATCTAGGCATAGCCACTATTTAAGTCATTAATACGTCTTTTCCAAATAATTATCACCGAATAGGAGCACTGGTCATTTTCAGTGATGGGATATTAGATTTTTTTAAATTTCCTCTTTGTACTTTTCTGTTTTGCTTGCATTTTTTTAGTAATCATTTATGTTTAAAAAAAACCAAAACATTATTTTAAAAGTAAATCAACCAACTTGGCCTTATCCTAAGCAATAATATCTGTGAAATCACAGGTTTAATGTGATTTTTATATTTAATTATCTTTATATTTTTATAATACACAAATTATTAAAATTACAATGTAACATCTAAAATCAGTTCAGGTACCACCAGTGATGTATATATCACACTTAGGAAATATCACACTGTAAATTATGCCCCTTTATATATAATAGTTTTACATATTAAAGATATCAGTCCTTGATCTGTTGGATATTTGCAAATTTTTTCTCAGGCTTTAATTTTCCTTTAAACCTTATGATTTTTTGTTTGTTTTCTTCTTTTACCCAACTGACATTTTTTCCTATTTAACATAAACTGTTTTTTAAATCTTTAATAATTCTTGTTTTTATCATGCTTTAGGCAGTCCTTAGCTATCTCAAAATTACATATTCACCCACTTGTTCTTCGAATTTTTGGATTCATTGTTAGTTTTACATTTTGATGGGGGGTGGGAACCTAATTTTATTTATTTCCCCAAAATGTTGTCCCAACTCATCCTTTACTCACTTATTTGAAATGCCACTTTTATCACATATTAGAATCTTGTATCTACTTGGGTCTGTTTCTGTACTTGTCTTCTCTCCCAGGCATCTCTGATTCTGTGCTAGCACCATACCATTTTAGTTAATGTAACTTTAGAATATGTGATAATATCTATCTATTTAGGCAAGACCACCCTCACTCTTCTTTTCCAAACTATTTTATGCTATTCTCAAGTGTTTATTCTTTTGGATGAATTTCAGAATTATTGAGTCAGGTTTTAATACAGTTCAGTAGGAAATTTGATTGAGATTATATTAAATGTATACATTACAGGGAAAACAGATATCTTTAGATATTCCCCCATCACAGTATTCACTGTGGGAAAGGATAGTTATTTGCTGGTCTCACTGACTAGCCTGGAAATTCATTCATTGCACACTGTCTTAATAGTCTTTATATTCTCAGTGCCTACATTCAAAATTGTGCATGAGTAATGACTGAATATGCATATGTTGGAAGGTAAGTGGATAAAGAATGGCTATTATAGAAAATTTGCTTGCCTTTTGACTCTCAGATTTCTAGACAAATGGAAAGTATTCCCCAACTGTGAACAGAGAAAAATATGAGGATTAATGCGATGAGAACTTCTACTGCCATAAAACTAATATTAGGGACACTAGTAAACTGGTTTTTATTCTTGAGAATTTAATTCTCTTTAGAGTTCTTATAAAACTTTCATAAAAGTATGTTGATAGAATTGTGAACTGATTGGATTAGTTAAAAGCTATTAATTTCCAAATGACTTCCCAATTATTAGTTTCAGTTAACTTTGGTACATAAAACAACCAACTTATTCAGATTTTTTTAATATAGCTACTCAATTTGGTAAGATTTCAAAATGAATCTCCTAAAATAGCACATATTCTTTCAAAAAAATGCAACCATTGTTCTACCTTAACAAGAAAGAATGAGTACTAAAGAACAATGCAATTTGTATGAAAAAAGGCTACAGTCTACTTTTCATAAGTGTGGTATATCCACCAGATATGTGATTAACAAAAAATAATAGAACTTATTTGATCAAAATAAAATTCACTTTATAAGGAATGGTGCTTTACTTTTTATGGGAATTATGTTTAGCAGATGATTTATGCAGTCTTTCAAGATATTAAGTTCATTTAAATTTCTCTATATAGTAAAACTTAAGCAATTTAGGAGTAAATTAATGAAGGTATCTGTCAAAATATTCATAAAGCACTAATATTTGTAAAACATTGTCTAGAACCTAGTATCAATCAGTCAGTCAGGCTCTAGTAATTTAAAAACAAGCTCCTGTTTTTAAGTTATGTACTGGATACTTTAAGGCTTTATTTTGGCACTGTGTATTTGAATTATCAAATCTTCTAATACTTTTTGTATTCACTGCGCTGGGAAGGCCACAAAAGGAAAAAATTACATGACTTCTGCACTTAGTCCAGTTGAAAAAGGACATGGAAATGATTTAAGTGTTATATAGCAATGTTTCATTATGTGTCTCATTATGTGTATGGTGATTGAGGGAATTAGGTAAATGATAAAATGTTGACATTTGTAACATTTTAGCACCTCAGTGTTCTGTACTACAGTCTCCTATTGTTTTTCTCAAAGTGAAAATCAGGGCAAAAATTAACGAACTTCAGCATTATAGGTAATATTCTCTTTTTTTTAAGCTGTGTGATAGGTACATAAGAGTTCACTTTATTATTATGCTCTTTTAACTTACGTATGTTAGATATCCTTCTATACATATCAAATATAATAAAAATTATTTTTTAAATGGGTAGAAATTGGGGGGGGAAAGCTGCTCCCCAAGAATACCAAAACTAATTAAATTATGTATTCTTTATTATAAAATTGTTGAACTTGTCTACAGAAATAATATTTTACCTTATAACAAATACTCATTGTAATTGAACATTTTTGTCATATAAAGAGAAACAGTAACTTCAGAATCAATGACTGATTAATATGCTTAGGAAAATGAAGAATTAATAAAAAATAAGTGTAACAAAGTGGTCATTACTTTGCATCTTAGGATGATGATCATCACTATGTAAGTTGTTTCTAATAAATTTGAGCCATGGTTATCTTTTCCGAGTACACATATCTAAGTTTTGCCACTTTCCAAAAGATATTTAAAAACGTTAGTTGCGATTATACTGTTAAGTGTAATTTTCATGGTGTAAATAAAGTATTAGTACTTTTTTCTTTTTGGAAGAGTCAGAATGGATAATCAATACACCCCTGTGGCCTTGTGATAGACTGGATGTACTCAATCGACATAATCTGCTCTGTACAATTGCACATGAAATCTTAGCCAAGAGCCTTTACAGACAGACATTTGAAGTTTTGCAAAATCTACCAGGTTTTCAAAATTCTCAAGGTATGTTTTTTAAAAGTCTAGCTTAATTATCTGTTGCCCATCTGTTGTTTAACTGTTAGTAAGACAGTTCTCCACCTGTTTTGGTTGAGTTTTGTATTCAGCACATATTTGTAATGAAGTTGTTTTTTGTAAAATGTGTTCTCTGCAAATTGAATATGATTTCCTGGTGGTTTAAAAAAATATCAGAGATGCTTGTCTTTTAGGTTGTTTGTCAGCAGTTCCTAACAGAAGCATTTCATCATTCCCCTTTCCCTACCTCTGTCAAGTCATCAGCAACCAATATGTTAAGTGCCCTAGCAAGCTTCATATATTTAAAGAAGTCATTGCATTGTAATAATGAAGAATACTTTTTCTTTTATCAGTTAACAAATATAGAACATAGTTTCCATTACCTTGGAACACAGGTAAACATGGAATAAATGGAGGAAGTTAAGCAGATGACAAGTTCAAAGAAAGAGAATACTAATATGCGCAATGGTAGGGAGTGCTCTAAATGCTCAAGCTCAAGTTGTATATGGACAGGAAGAGGGAGTTTGTGTTAAGGAAACATGTACAAAATCTTTAGGTCAGAAATGAGCTGAGTGGTGAGTTCAGAGGGAGGGGTTAACATTTAATGAAAACCTTAACCTTAGGGCCTCCCCTCAGTGCTTTATCAATCCTAGTGTTTTAGGAAAGTTCCTCTGGAGGTAATGTTTATGGAAGAGACTAAAAGGAAGGAGATTAATTTCCTGATAAGGCCTGTACCACTAAAAGATCCTAAAGTAATAAAGACCTAGATTCTAGGTCCTAGATCAAACTGACTGAATATGGGAAATAAAAGACTTGGGAATCTCCAAGGTGACTTCACTTTCTTCTAAGTGAAGAATAGAAATGCCCAATAAAGGATTTTTTTTTAATTTGAGAGTATTTATGAGGGGATGATTTATTTTGGGTCGTGGGAAACATAAGTCTGAGGTCTGCACTGTAGCTTGAATGCAGACAGAACCATGCAGTCATTTATCTGAGACACTGAGATGCAGTCACCTGTGGGGTCACAGACAGCAGTATTAATGCAGCCTCTGAAGTCGTGATCAAGCTTCCCTTCATGTCTTCATTACAAAGTAAAGCAACTGTTTTGCTTTTGTTGAATGTTTTTTTGTTTGTTCCTTAGAGAATATGTAAGATGATTGTGTTTTAGTGACCGTGACTCCTATAGTGGGTAGGAGAGTGCCAAGGGGAGCAGAGGGAAAATTTTGAGAGACTATGATAGATCAATTTCATTATATAAATTATTTTTTCTTTTCAGAAACTGTGGAGGTCTCACAGTATAGCCTTCTTTTTAATAAACTTCTAGATGCCTGTATAGAAAGCAACAGTCTTGGTATGTCATCCTCCGTAGCAGAATTCATGATTTCAAAGAGCATCCCTATTGATTTTTCTTTTCTTAGAAGATTAATTACTTCTTTAGGAAGGAGTTGTTTATGGCTCAAAGCCAGAGCCCACTACAAAAGTAAGTTACATTTTAAAATTTTAAATTTGATATATTAGTTTTGACTTTGATATTCTAACCCTGAATTCTTGTATAATATTTACAACTAGGCATTTAAATATGTAAAAAGAGCAGTTAATACACATTCAAAGTTAACGATCTAAAGAGATTTGTGCTCTCATTTGAAACCTTATTTCTCTTGTTTCTAATTACTATATCTTTATTTCTTTGCACATAAGCATGTCCACTGGAGGATACACAAAGGAAATAAAAACAGAATTTGAACCAGTTGGGCATATCTTATAAATATATAGGAGTAAAACAATTGGGTAAAATGAAGTTTAAGGAATATTTACATATTTTATTTATCTCTGCTATATCCCTGATCTTTATAACTTAGAATATTTTATAGCAGGCCACATAGGAAGTACAGAAGCTGCCATCACAATGAACATGATACATTACAGTTTTCACATGGCTCCTAATAATAGAACTTTGTTAATCTATTTACAGCTGTTGCTCTCTAACCAGGAAGCCTGGAAAATTAATGCTTTCTCTAGTCCCAACCACCTCACAGTTTTTTAAATTAGAAAGTAATTCTGTATAGAATCTAGATCTAGAAAACAATTCTTTTCTGCCTTCCTGCAGTAATTTGTCTTAAATTTCCATTTCTGCCACTGTCATGTATATAACAAATATTTGAGTGCCTACTATGTGTCACCATTGTGCCAGGTGAGTCAAACATCCCAGCCACCCCTACCAACACAAAAACCTCTCTGAACTTGGAAGTGTTTTTCACATTACCAGCTATGACCAGGTTAGCAGGTAGAAACTTTTTTTTCCCCAGTCAAATGGGAGAGAAAATATTAGCATGAATTACAGATGGTAATGTTAAGTATTATTTGATAAAATTTTCATTTCAGTTACATATATACATATAATGTATACTGGATCATTATGTAAAATTATTTCTTATTGTAGGTTACATTCTTATTGTAGGTTACAATCAAAAGAAGTTTTGAAAGCAGAATTTTTTTAAAAAAAAGGATGATCAGAAATTTAGAGGAAAGGTAGAATTGTTTGTTCATAACACCTCATTTCAATTTTGTGGTTGTGCTTCAACTCCTTACACTATTTCCCTGCTAGAGATCACACACACAAAGTATATATGTACTATTTGCTATAACTTCTCGATTTTAGTGTTTAGAATCGATGTTAATAGGGTTGTTTTTCAAAAAATTGTGCAATTTGAGGAAAATGCCATCAGAAGGTGTTTGTATGCCACAGGAACAAAGTACAAACTTGGAAACATTTAAATGAGATTTCTATGAATCTTTCTATTTTTCAGTTGGAAATGAAATTTTGTATTAAAGTAACTAAATCACTTATTTTAAAAATTCTTATTAACAGCTTTATTGATATATAATTCAAATGCCACACAGTTCACCCACTTAACATGTACAATTCAGTGGTTTTAGTGTATTTACAGAGTCATGCAACTATCACCACAATCAATTTAGAACATTTTCATCATACCAAAAAGAAACCCCATATCCATTAGCAGTCACTCCCCGTTCCCCAAATTCTTCCAGCCCTCATAATAACTTATTTTTAAAGATTTTTTTTAACGGTGTATTAAAGTAATTAATCCCTAGGTACAATTCAGTACCTTTCTTATTAGCACTTTCCCTCTTATCTAAAAACATCTATGCCTAATTTCATACACAATGGAACTTCTGGAGCAGGCAGATCAAAACCACAATGAGATATCACTTTACATTCACTAGGAAAGCGAAAATAAAAAACACAGTAACAAGTGTTGGTGAGGATGTGAAGAAATTAGATATCCCATACACTTTTGCAAATCAAGTTATAGGGTAAAGAGTATTTTTGGTTTCTTTTTAAATGTACCTGAATTATAAAATGAAATGAGTTATTTATAGTCACTGGTCAGTCTTCAAAATATCTCATTTCCTGACAATGTTGACATTTAAAGTATCACTGGAACTTATCTTCACACATAGCTTAATGCTTGCTAGAAAAGCCTTTTAATGCCTTATAATCACATCCAGTAGTACTTGATTCTGAGCTTACAACTAATTTTTCATCAAGGCACTGGTTAAGGCTGTGCCGCCAGTGCCTTTCTTTTGCTTTTAAAAAAAAAAATTTTTTTTTAAGGATATTTTGTTCCTGACTTTTTTTTTGGCGGAAGATTGGCCCTAACATCTGTTGCCAATCTTCCTCTTTTTTTTTCCTTTTTTCTTCCCAAAACCCCAGTACATAGTTGCATATCCTAGTTGTAGGTTCTTCTAGTTCTTCTATGTTGGACGCTGCCTCAGCATACCTTGATGAGCGGGGAGTAGGTCCATGCCGAGGATCCGAACCAGTGAACCTCAGGCCGTTGAAGCAGAACGTGTGAACTTAACCACTACACCACCAGGCTGGCCACTTTAAAATATTTTTTACAGCTTTATTGAGATAATTTCACATACCATAAAATTCACCCATTTAAAGTACAGTGCATTAGTTTTCATTATATTCACAGAGTTGCACAGCCATCACCACAATTTAAATTTTACAACATCTTCAGCACCTCCAGAAAAAGAAACCCTAACCACATTAGCATTCATTCCCCATTCCCTGGATGTCTCCTGCCCAGGCAACAACTAATCTACTCTCTGTTTCTATGGATTTGCCTATTCTGGGCATGTCACATAAATGGAATCATTCAATATGTAACTTTTTGTGACTGGCTTCTTACGCTTAGCATAATGTTTTCAAGGTTCATCATGTTGTAGCATGTAACAGTACTTCATTCCTTTTTATTGCTGAATAGTATTCCATTATATGGAATTTGTTTATCCATTATCGATGGACATTTGAGTTATTTCCACTTTCTGGCTATTATGAATAACACTGCTGCAAACATTCACATACAAGTTTTTGTGTGGACATATATTTTCTTTTCTCTGGGGAGCAGAATTACTGGCTCATATGATAAATCTATGTTTAGCATTTTGAGGAACTGCCAATCTGTTTTCCAAAGAAGCTGCACCATTTTATATTTATATTCCCACCAGCCATGTATGGGATATCTAATTTCTTCACATCCTCACCAACACTTGTTACTGTGTTTTTTATTTTAGCCTTCCTAGTGAATGTTAAGTGATAACTCATTGTGGTTTTGATTTGCCTGCTCCTAATGATGTTGAGCATCCTTTCATATGCTTGTTGGTCATTTGTATATCTTCGGTGGAAAAAGTCCTTTACGCGTTTTTTTCTTTGCACATTTTTTAATTGGGTTTTTTTTAAATTGTTGAGTTGTAAGAGTATGTGTGTGTGCATATATATACACACATACATACATATACACATAATATACATATACACTCTGGATACAAGTGACATGTCAGATACATGAATTTCAGATGTTTTTTTTTTCCATTCTGTGAGTTGTCTTTCACTTTCTTGATGGCTTTGCTTTTGTTCCCAAACTATTCAGAAGGAAATTGTCCAGGGACAGTAAAGTTGCCTTCCTGATGCTCCTGATTTGCTCTCCCTAGTCCTAAAACTACTCCTTTTCTCTCAGAGCTGAAAAGCCAGGAAGGGAGAACGTTATTAGTGTGTCTTTCTATTACTTCCCCCCTGTAAAACCAAATGGGAGTATTTTTCTTTTCATGTTTGATTTTAGGGAGAAAAAGTAATGTTAGTAAATTTGTATTCAATTTGTTATTTTTTGTTTTTCTCTTCCGGTCAGAAAAGTAAAACAGGAATGCATGTAAATTGTACCTACCAATAGCTCGGAAAGTGAATGAGCCGATAGTTTGTTAGTCCTGGAAGTGACCTAGGGAGGTGGGACTACCTAGTGGTTAGGAATCTGAAATCTGAAGTCAGAAGGCCAGGGTGCTTACCCAAAGCCCCTTATCTATAACATGGGAGTCATTGTACCTAATTTCAAAGGTAGTAAATTGTCAGGTTAAATTTAGATAAAACCTATGTGTTTAGCACAGGTACCTAGCTCATAGTGGGTCCTCAGAGATTAGCCATCATTATCTACATTAGAAAGATTTCTGGAAGAAACTTAACAAAACATTTTAAACGCATTTTACATACAGATTTAAATTGGTTTCAGTAAAATAATATACAATATAATATTGCCTATATACAATTTGGATGTCCTAGGACTTAAGGGGATTTCCCTATTTATCACTTGTAATGAGCACCTAAACAGTTTAAAAGTTAAATCTCTTCTCTTGAAAAGTAAAAATTTTAAAACATGAATTGGTGAGTGCAGCTACAACACATGAGCACCTACAGGATGGAAATGTATTTTATTCATTTTTATATCTAGTGCTTAGCTCAATGCCAGACATATAGTAGAAACAATAAATATTTATTGCACAAACTATAAGTGCACTCAAATGTACTATAATAACTAGGTGATACAAAGTAAAATCTTCAAATTATAATTTCTGTTTTCTTTTCTACAATTTGGATTCATAATTCAAGATAGGCAATAATTACACATATATGTAGTTGCTATTAGACCAAATCCCATTAAAACAAAACCCAAGTAGCTATTCTATTTTTCAGTTATTCTGAAATTACATTGTGTTGACTATGGCTAGAAATAAATGGGCAGTTGCCACAATGAGACTCAAAAGTCATTTTTTCAGAGAGTTTTTAAAATATATTTGTTACTTCATAGTTAATGTTTCAAAAGCATTTTACAAAGAATAATTTTAAATGTACTAGGATAAGCTTACTAACATTGAATCTGTGTAATAAATATGCTTCTAATGTGAAGAATTATTCTGTAATGTAATTATCACCTATGGATATTTTAGAAGTCTAGGTTTTCACCTATTGCAGTTTTAGTAAAGTTTGATCTATTATTTCATTTTCAGGTGCTCTTTCATTGGGTTGCTACAGACCATTGGAGGGAAATTTATACCGAAAACTTCTACTGATTCCTTCTTACCTCTCTGAGATTGAAATGCTTTTAGCTATTGAAATCTTCCTGGTGTCTAATGCTAGTAGTATTCAGGGTCCTGGAACTTCTACACAGATGCTACAGATAGTTTTGAAAAGGTAGGTTGATATAACTTCTAACTGCATCCTGAAAGCAGATCATGGCACCCTACACCTGCCCTAGGACATAAATGTTTTATATATATTATATATATATATGTATGTATAAATATTTATATATATGTTCTTATGTATTTATATTTATATACTCATGTATGTGTGCATTTACAAACTTTGGTAACATTTAAATTGAGAAAGGATTTGACCTGTTGGAGACTTAAAACCAAACAAGATAGTAGCATTCAATAAAAACTTGGACAACTTTGAAGATGCTGTTAGATGTTCAAAGAGATGGGTCCTCTTTAGGTATCGATCTTTTTTGTGTACTGATAGTTTTTAGATAGGTACCTAAAAGTTATTTACCTTTTCAGTCAACACAAAAGATCTACGAACCAGGTCTAAAAGGGAAATATATGATAGTTTATTAGGTTTAGTCAAGAATTCTATTGAAAATAAAGCTATCAGCCTAGTTTCTATATTTTAAAATATTATAAATGCATAAATATTATATTGTAGTTGTTAGACCAGACTGGCATCCCTTCAAATAATTTTGTTCCAAGTCCCAGAACATAGGCTTATACCACTCCAATTTCTTGTCAACCTTTTCCAGGAAACTTGTAACATAAGGTCTCATGGGACTCCTGTTTTAAAGCTTCTTGACAAAAATTTTGCTTCGGTTTGCTAGTGTTAGGAACCAGATCCTCAGATTAAATATTCTATCAGTTATCTATTATTATGTATAAATTATCCTAAAACTTAGTGGCTTAAAACGGCAAATATTATTTTAGTTTCTGTGGGTCAGGAAATTTAGCAGAATGGTTCTGGCTCAGGTCTCTCACATTGTTGGAGTCAGAATGTGGTCAGGAGCTGGAGTCACCTACCTGATGGCTTGACTGGGGCTGGAGGATCTGTTTCCTGTACGGCTCACTCACATGCCTATTGGCAGGCGGCCTCAGTTCCTTGCCACATGGGCCTTTCCATAGGTTCCTTGAGTGTCTTTGTGACATGACAGCTAACTTCTCTGAGTGAATGATCCAGGAGAGAAAAAGCAAGGAGGAAGCTACAGTGCCTTTTATGGCCTTTATCAAGAACTGTGAAAGTTCTGAGATTTTACTATTTGCAGGCTACAAGTCAGCCTGCCACAGTTTCATGGATCCTAGCATAAGACACAAGACTCCTGGGTGGGAGACAGAGGACTTCATTACTTATGGTACAGCAAGCAGCATGACTATCTGCATATTTGTCTCTCTTCCTCTTGCTCCCAAGTCTCACAGATGGGGTCAGATGGATACCGGCACAGGCACTGGGTTCTATTACAAGAGGAATCCTGAACTTAGGGAACCCAAATCTCTTATAATGGGTAATAAGCATGCCTGCCCTTGTGCTGCAGGGAAACACTAGCTCCATCTTGTAAGGCTGTAAGCAAACCCCCTTTGCTCCAGGAGAAACTATCTTTGTCTTTCAAGGTTGTTCACTATATAAACATCCTTGAAATCCAGAACAAGGGGTAGTCAGTGTCTCAGCTCTGCAAACTTCCAGAAATGCAAGAGACCCATGGAGAATTATCATCTTAACCTAGTGTCCAAAGTTGCACACTGTCATTTCTGCTTTATTCTATTTGTGATAAACGAGTCATTTAATCCAGGCCATACTTAAGGAGAATTAGGAAATAATTTTAGGTCCACCTTTTTTTTTTAATGCATTAAAATTAGCTTTTTTTGTTATAGCTTAGTTCTTTTCTGAGGGCTTCCTCATTCACCACTGTGCACTACAGTGGCATGAGGCATTTGGGCTCCCCATCATCCTAATGAGAGTTTGGTTTTCTCATAGCTTTCCATTCTCCACACATATGCAGCCTCTTTATTTATTGTTGAATTTTGGGAGTTGTTCATGACCCCAGTGCATAACTAGTGACATGCTTAGATCTTTGATTTTGTCCAAGCCAATATTATTTTCTCTATTATTATCATATGGAGCCCTGCCGTGTTACATTAACCTCTATGAGAGAGAATTTTATTCATCTTTAGAGTTTCAAAAACTGCACATAGTTGACATATGCCCAATCTACCAGATTCCAGGCACCAATTCCCTAGGCCAGAATGTACTAGAAGGTGCCTGACCAATCTTTCTCTGACCACTGGTTCCTGTTCCAAGTGGAAGTACTCACTCCCACCACTCTGTGGACCCTACTGTGGTGTTAATGCAGGTACGCTCATTCTTGGGCCTTGCTGCTGGACCGTACAGGTGCCAAGAACAGGATGCAGTGAACACAAACAAAAAGTGATGCTTAATGTAACAGCCACGTTTGTATTTTAAATACTTCCCACTCCCTATCCCATAGGAAAAACAGCCATGAGGTATGAATTTTATGACATTTGGAAACTAGTAGAAAAGTTATTAGAAAAGTAAATTCTAGCACTTAGTGAAGTACCTTAAATCAGGACTGAATAACTGGAAATTTAATAATGGCATATAGCTATAATTCCTGTTACCAGATGTTAGCTACATGTTAAGTGTATGCTTATAATTAAAAATAGCCAATATCAAAGTAAAAAATGTGAATGTTGTAACTCCAAATGATTAAATTCAGTATTTTATGCATTATAATGAATAATTATGCACTTATTAACTTTGAAAATACAAAGATAGAGGTTATTGCTATGTTCTAGATAAGTGTTTTTCAAACTGTGGTTCATAGGCCATTTGTGTGGTGAAATCAGTTGAGGGGGTTGCAACCACATTATTAAAAAATGAAAGACAATAGAAAATAGAGTAAATTTCATAAGGGTTAGTCTTGTTTTGTGAAACTTTTATGTCAGTTTTTATGTGGGGGTGTATACTGGGTCACAATACAATATGTCTGTGTCATGGTTTGCAAGCCACTGTTAGAAGAATATAGTAAAAAGACTGAAGCTTAGTACCAATAAATGTAAATGGTTATCTTTTGAAGAAGCTGTATAGCTTCTTTTTAGAGTTTCTGACTTTGTGAGGTGTTCACTTTGTAGATGTGAAGAAAACAAATCTCGAAGCAAGGATGATTATCAAGCTGCAGTAGAAAGATTAATTATGGCTGCTCGTATATCGGATCCAAAGCTTTTCATTAAGCACATGACCGTCAATGTTAATAAGGAACAGGTTTATAGTTTGGAACAGTGTTCTGCCCTGAAATGGTTGAAAGAGAATATGAAGTGGGCTGGAAAGGTCTGGCTTTTCAGTAACCATTAGTTAGTTAATAAAGGATTTTTTTTTTAAGTTCAAGTAATCATTGTTGAAAATAAAAGGCAATAAAAATACAGTTTTCACTATACTCAGCTTTTGCCCTTTATTGACTTACAGGTAAGTAGTTTTCTACCACTATTTCAACAAAATTTTGATTGTATGCATTTTATTCTGGTTTTACCCACACTGAAAAGTCATTTTTCAGATTACTTTAACTTCTCTTTAATTTAGGTAAACCTAAGTATAGTAAATCCCTATGTATTCTGAAATCCAAACAATGAAAAATCACATACTGAATATTGTGCAGCATTTAATAAGAGGGAGACATAAACGGGAAAATATACAAGCAGGTAACTGGAGTTTTCAGAAAAACCTTTAGGGGTATGAAATAGGTTTAGTGTATACTCAGTTCAGTTTCTAAAGTCTATTCTACATCTGTAATCTAGAAGAGTAAAATAATACTGAAAAATGACTCAAACACTAAAATTCCAGAGTACCTTCTGAGTTATATCAAAAAATTTTAAATTATCCTCTGAATAGTTTTCCTTTAGTGTATTTCAGAATACAGTATGTATTTTGAAAATTTGTAATTTATGTATGTTACATTAGGTATAACTAAAGAAAACAGGATTTTAAACAAATATACCAGAACTTAAAAATCCAAACAAGGATGTTCCTTTGAAACCACCTTAAGAAGTTAAAAGTCCTTTTCTGAGGTCATCTTCAGAATCTTAGCACAGTCATTCTCCAACGTGGTCATCCTCAATCTTTAATTTGGTACTTTAAACCATAATTTAAAATCATTTAGAGAAAAAAGTCTGAAGAAAGTAATAAAAGAATAAGTCATGACTAGGGAGACAAAGTATTTCTTAAAGGAATTCCCCAAATACGGTAGCGGCAGCATCACTGGAATACATCTATAACCTCACAAGACTAAAAAAGTTAAATCCTAGCGCTTAGAAAACTGCCTTACCATGATGAAACGTGGAATGAATACTATCATGAATGGGAAATGGGAAGTGAGGCAGAAGGAGACATCAAGAAAGATGCCCAATTCTCTAATACGAACAAACTGGGTGACTAACTGCCATTACTTAAAGGTGGCACCTAGGAAATAAATCACGTTTGGAGATTACTACCATCAGTTTGAGGTGCCTTTGAGGACAAGTGGAGAATGGTAAGTGGGCAATTATAAATTAGTCTTTTCTGTAAGTGGCTGAAACCCAAAGAAAGGAATTAGAGAAATATGAGACTGTTTACATGCTGGCGGCAAGGATGCATTTGAAAGGATGAAGATGCGAGAAATGATAAACTTTTAGAAAAGAGGGGATTGGATGGAATGAATCACAAGTGACCAGACCGTTTCTAATGCAAAGAGCTTTTAGGGCTAGAACAAATAAAGGCTTTTTTTTTTTTTTTTGCCTCAGTCAGCGGTGCCAAAAGGTAGAAAAGAGAAAAGAGCAGTTATAGTATTTGCCTAATTTCATGTGTGGCAGTTTCTGGGAGTAATCAATTTCACAGGAGCGAAAGAAAGTTAACAGTAAAAATACTAAAGCTGACAGTGGAGAAAGCTCAAGGTTTGCAAATAGCCCGATACTCAAGGGGCCAAAGTCAAAAGGAAAATGCAAACCGGAGGAGAGAAATTTCTAAGAATTAGCTCTATTTATGTAAGGAAAACCAAAGGACATGCTTCAACAAGACCTTTAAAATCTGTAGTTCTCAACTGAGAGTCGTCCTAAGGCGTAAGTTCCGCGGGCGGACCCGCTGAGCCAGCCTCGCTCCCTCCCAGGGCGCGGGGGTCCCGGGGGTCCTGGGACGAGGGATAGGGGACGGAGGCGGAGGGCGGCCCGGCGCATGCGCGCGCCCTCCAGCCGCCCTGTCTCGTCGTGCCCCCTCAAGCTCCAGCGCGTGCTCAGTCGCCCTTCGTTCCCCGCCCTTCCCATTGACCCTCAGGCTTAGCCCTGCCACTCGCCGCCTAATCGTTTTCCTACTGCCTCGTCCCTAATCCTGCATACCTCGGAGCGCTCATTCGCACCTCCTAAAGCTCTCAGCGGAGCGCGCGGAGGCCCTCTGGCCGGGGGGTAAAGAGGCGGAGGGACGGGGGCTTCAAAGCTGCAGGAAGGGAGGGGCGGTCGCCTGGGCACTGACGTCAGCGCGGGCTGAGTACCGCGAAGGCTTTTTACCCGCGTCTCTGCTGCGCGCAGGCGCTCCAGGGAGGCAGGCCTGGCACGCTTCAGCCAATGAGCCGGTTCCAGTGCCCAGACTCGCCTCTAGCGACCCGCCGCGGGAGGCGCCGGATGGCCGCGTGGAGCAGTGTGCGCCCGGCTGAGATTTCAGGGGTGGGGGCTAAGCTAGCACGGCGGGTAGGAGCCTGTCAGAGCCTGTCGGCAAGCGGGGCTAGGGCGGGCGGGAGCGCCGGGCCGTCGCCCTGGTGCGCATGCGCCCCTGTACCGAGGAGCGCGCCACTCTACAGCCCCGCGGGAGGAGTGACCGTCCTCACTCCCCGTCCTGGGTGGGACGTGGAACAGGTCGGAGAAAGCCCTCGCGGCGGACCCTTGCCAGAACTGTAAGAAGCAGGAGGGGAGGGGCTCCAATTGTGCCTTCAGGCTGCTCGGGGCAGAAGAGGGGGAGGCGGGAGGGGCGGGCAGCGCGCGGAGTCACCTTAGCTCGACGTGCTAACTTTTGAACTGAGGCGATGCCAGGGGCCGTGGGATCTGCATCGCATCTGTTTTAGCTTGAAATGAGAAACCAAAGACGATTTAGGTTTTATTGTTTCCGACTATAATATTTTCCCGAAGTCTTTGACTTATCATAGGAAATGGTTATGATTTAAATCTCATAGCAGAAGATTTACAAAAGGAAGCTAAACAACCTAGCTACTTTGCTCTAGCTATAATTTATTAATTTATCTAATAGGACTTCCTGCTTTTGCTTTTTCTTTGCCTTTTCCCTTTTCCTAAGAAGTATTTAACTGAAAAGCAATGAAAAATTGCCTGCTTTTATTCCTCCTTGATGGAACAAACCGCTTTTTAAAACCTTACAAGATAGTTACTAAGAGAAGTCACAGTTTAAATGAGAGTAGCCCGAGGATATTAACTTTGTTAAAATAAGTTAGTTTCAAATAAAAATTGTGCCAAATGGCCAAAGATCAATCCTAGGACCTCTATTTGGCAAACACTTACTGTATCTATCAAAAGTAATTTAAGCAAAGCAAAACAGTTTGTGTTAACCCATAATTTGCCTTTTCCAATTTAGATATCTCTACCAAATTTGATTTGAAACTGCACAGACGATTTAATGCCTCACTTAGCATGGAATTTAGGTTACAAATCAGACATTTTCATTTTATGAAATAGAAGCTACCATCACTGTTAAATGGATTACAGCAGCCATTTACAGTGGTTTGTAAATGAATTGTGTCCTTCCCTATCTTCCACCCTCCATCCAAAAAGGGCATCATCTCCTTGGAAAAGACTTACCAGAGCCCCCTATTCTAGATGTAGCCGCTGGGAGTTGCCCATAGTACTCACTGCATGGCTGTATCATTTCGTTTACTGCATTGTTTTATAATTATCTGCCTGTGTCTGGTTTTCCACTCCCTCCCTCTCTCCTAGACTAAGTTTGGAGAAGTAGAATTGTCTTAATGTTTTTCCGTTCCCAATACTTTGCATAGAGCTTGGCACTTAAGTGCTGGGTAAATGCCTGTTGATGAACTGGGTGAATTAAGGATCCAGAGTGCCTCCCAAGTCTTGATAAGACAGTATAGCCTTTTTAGTTATTTTGTAGCATGCCTGAGGCCTTTTCTCAATGGAAGGATAGTGGGCTACCTGCAATATGTACAAGAGCCACTCATGTAACTATTTGTCTGAAGACAGGAACCCTGCAGCTAACCTGGATGCTCCAGGCTTTCACTGCTATTTCTCATTAGCAAATGAGAGCACGCTACTCTCCTCTGAAGCAGTGTCTTCAGTCTGGTGGCAGTCATTTGATTTTCTGTGTAGCTAGTCCTGTAAGGGAAAGAACTGTAGATCTGAATCTTCTAGTCTTGGCAGTTATAGTTCTCATAGTAAATTAAGAAGTTGACATTGTAGTTATCACTCAGGCCCCTTACGATTTCGTTTTCCTGGGGCCTATTTGTTTCTGGCTGAAGTGATAAAATTGGGTTCTTGGTCTTGCAATGATGAGGATTGACCCAAGATCTGTGCCACATTGGCAAGCAGCCGTGCCTGCCAACTGGCTGTGCTTTATTTAACCTTGTTTCCACTTAGAATTTTTTTTTTATCTCAAGAAGTGGGTAAGCCATACAGGAAACAAAAAAAGCTAGTTCAAGCAAAACTTAAAATCTTCATTTGATTTTTAGCATACAATTGAGTGTCTAGAGGTCTTTCCCTAAGTTTGTATTAAACAAGTATTTTTAAAGAATTAAAGCTTAAGAGTTTCCTAACAGACTCGTCAATCCTGTAAAATGTAAGGGAATTGGGATTCCCTAAAGCAGTGATTCAAACTTGAGAGTGCATCAGAAACCCAAGGGCTTGTTAAAACAGATTGCTGTGCCCCACCCTGTTCCTGATTCTGCAGGACTGGGGTGGGCCTGGTAATTTGCATTTCTCACAAATTCCCAGTGATGCTGTCACTGTTTTGAGAACCACTCCCCTAAAGGTTGTTTCCTGTTTCTTTTTCTTCTTTTTCTTCCCTTATCCCTTTTATCTTTTCCAAAACTGGATCCTGATCTGATCATGCCTTCCCTGTCACTTAGTTGTCAGATCCTACTCTTAAAGGAGAGCTTAAGGGAAAAGACTCAAACTCATAGGACTGCAAGGGGAAACCATCCATTTAAAACTTTTTTAAATTTTTTCCAGTGATTTAAATAGGAAATGATCCTGTTAGAACAATAATTTGGTTGAGTGTATATCAGAATTATTCAATGAGTATCTTTTTTATGTATATAGGCATTTTCATATAGAAATAAGAATTGACCACCATTGGGGAAGAGGGGAGGATTGTTGGCAAAAGGAAAAGAAGTCACATTCCCTCTCATATCACGCCTCCACCTCCAGTTGAGAAGCACTGCCTTTATTAATTCATAAAAAAGTCATTTCCCACAGCACAGTATAACTGTATTATACCCACCTCACTTCTTTTTTTTTGGAAAACAGAAATGCTAACTATCATGAAAACTTGCCTTTTTATTACTTAGCAAGTGCTGACTTTATCTTTCAATAATAAAAATAAACACCATGTTTATTTGTTCTGATAGATTCAATTTTTCCCTAAAGTTTGTGAAATTAAATCGTTCATTTGTACTTTTTTTTTTTTATGTGTGAAGAATCTTTTTTTTTTATTTTTTTTTAACATTTTTTTTTTATTGATGTCTTAGTTTATAACACTGTGGGGTTTTAGTTGTACATTTTTGTTTGTCCATCACCTTGTGGATGTAACCCTTCACCCCTTGTGCCCCCCCACCCCCCTTCCCCTTGGTAACCACCAATCAGTTCTCTCTGTCCGTGTGTTCACTTATATTCCATATATGAGTGAGTTCATGCAGTGTCTGTCCTTCTCTCTCTGGCTTATTTCACTTAACATAATACCCTCTAGGTCCCTCCATATTGTTGCAAATGGGACAATTGTGTATTTTCTTATGGCTGAGTAGTATTCCATTGTATGTATATACCACATCTTCTTTAACCAATCTTCAGTTGAGGGACACTTGGGTTGCTTCCACTTCTTGGCTATAGTGAATAATGCTGCAATGAACATAGGGGTGCATACGCCTCTTGTGATGGTTGATTTCATGTCCATTGGGTAGATGCCCAAGAGTGGTATTGCTGGATCATACGGTATTTCTATTTTTAATTTTTTGAGGACTCTCCATACTGTTTTCCATAGAGGCTGCACCAGTTTGCATTCCCACCAGCAGTGAATGAGGGTCCCCGTTTCTCCACAACCTCTCCAGCATTTGTTGTTTTTTGTGTTGGTGATTATAGCCATTCTAACCCGGTGTAAGGTGATATCTCAGTGTAGTTTTGATTTGCATTTCCCTGATGATTAGTGATGTTGAACATCTTTTCATGTGTCTATTGGCCATCTGTATCTCTTCCTTGGAAAAATGTCTGTTCATCTCCTCTGCCCATTTTTTGATCGGGTTGTTTGTTTTTTTGTTGCTCAGTTGTATGAGATCTTTGTATATTACTGAGATTAATCCCTTGTCAGACAAACGATTTGCAAATATTTTCTCCCAGCTGGTGGGTTGTTTATTCATTTTGATCCTGGTTTCATTTGCCTTGTAGAAGCTCTTTAGTCTGATGAGGTCCCACTTGTTTATTTTTTCTTTTGTTTCCCTTGTCTGGGTAGACATGGAATCTGAAAGGATCCCTTTATGTCCAGTCGCAATTAGTGTACTGCCTATATTTTCTTCCAGGAGTTTTATAGTTTCAGGTCTCACTTTCAGGTCTTTGATCCATTTTGAATTGATTTTTGTATATGGCGATAGGAGATGGTCTACTTTCATTCTTTTGCATGTTGCTGTCCAATTTTCCCAGCACCATTTATTGAAGAGACTTCCCTCTCTCCATTGTATGTTCTTTGCTCCTTTGTCGAAGATTAGCTGTCCATAGATGTGTGGTTTTATTTCTGGGCTTTCAATTCTGTTCCATTGATCTGTGTGTCTATTCTTGTACCAGTACCATGCTGTTTTGATTACTGTAGCTTTATAGTATATTTTGAAATCAGGGATTGTGATGCCTCCAGCTTTGTTCTTTTTTTTCAGAATTGCTTTAGCTATTCGGGCTCTTTTGTTGCCCCATACGAATTTCAGTAGTTTTTGTTCTATTACCGTGAAGAATGACATTGGGATTCTGATTGGGATTGCATTGAATCTGTAGATTGCTTTAGGTAGAATGGACATTTTAACTATATTTATTCTTCCAATCCATGTGCATGGAATATTTTTCCATTTCTTTATGTCCTCCTCGATTTCTTTCAATAGTGTCTTATAGTTTTCATTGTATAGGTCTTTGACCTCCTTGGTTAAATTTATTCCCAGATATTTTATTCTCTTTGTTGCAATTGTAAATGGGATTGTCTTTTTGAGTTCTCTTTCTGTTTTTTCATCGTTAGTGTATAGAAATGCAATTGATTTTTGTAAGTTGATTTTATACCCTGCCACTTTACTGTAGTTGTTGATTGTTTCTAGTAGCTTTCCGATGGAATTTTTGGGGTTTTCTATGTATAGGATCATGTCGTCTGCAAATAGTGAGAGTTTCACTTCTTCATTGGCTATTTGGAGTCCTTTTATTCCTTTTTCTTGCCTAATTGCTCTGGCCAGAACTTCCAGTACTATGTTGAATAAGAGCGGTGAGAGTGGGCACCCTTGTCTTGTTCCTGTCCTCAAAGGAATGGCTTTCAGTTTTTCCCCGTTGAGTAGGATGTTTGCTGTAGGTTTGTCATATATGGCCCTTATTATGTTGAGGTACTTTCCTTCTATACCCATTTTGTTGAGAGTTTTTATCATAAATGGATGCTGGATCTTGTCGAATGCCTTCTCTGCATCGATTGAGATGATCATGTGGTTTTTATTCTTCATTTTGTTAATGTGGTGTATCATGTTGATTGATTTGCGGATGTTGAACCATCCCTGTGTCCCTGGTATGAATCCCACTTGATCGTGGTGTATGATCTTTTTGATGTATTGCTGTATTCGGTTTGCCAATATTTTGTTGAGGATTTTTGCGTCTATGTTCATCAGCGATATTGGCCTGTAGTTTTCCTTCCTTGTATTGTCCTTGTCTGGCTTTGGTATCAGCATGATGTCGGCCTCATAGAATGTGTTGGGAAGTATTCCATCTTCCTCTATTTTTTGGAATAGTTTGAGAAGGATAGGTGCTAAATCTTCTTTGAACGTTTGATAAAATTCTCCAGGGAAGCCATCTGGTCCTGGGCTTTTATTTTTTGGGAGGTTTTTGATTACTGTTTCCATCTCTTTACTTGTGATTGGTCTGTTCAGATTCTCTATTTCTTCTTGATTCAGTTTTGGGAGGTTGTACGCGTCCAAGAATTTGTCCATTTCCTCTAGGTTGTCCAATTTGTTGGCGTAAAGTTTTTCATAGTATTCCCTAATAATCCCTTGTATTTCTGTGGTGTCTGTTGTAATTTCTCCTCTTTCATTTCTAATTTTATTTATTTGAGTCTTCTCCCTTTTTTTCTTAGTGAGTCTGGCTAAGGGTTTGTCAATTTTATTTATCTTCTCAAAGAACCAGCTCTTTGTTTCATTGATCCTTTCTACTGTATTTTTGGTTTCCATTTCATTTATTTCTGCTCTGATTTTTATTATTTCCCTCCTTCTACTGATTCGGGGCTTTGTCTGTTCTTCTTTTTCCAACTCTGTTAGGTGCAATTTAAGGTTATTTATTTGGGATTTTTCTTGTTTGTTAAGGTGAGCTTGTATTGCTATGAATTTCCCTCTCAGGACTGCTTTTGCTGCATCCCATATGAGTTGGTATGGTGTATTTTCCTTTTCATTTGTCTCCAGATAGCTTTTGATTTCTCCTTTAATTTCATCAACGACCCATTGGTTGTTCAGTAGCATGTTGTTTAGTCTCCACATCTTTGTCCCTTTCCTAGTTTTTTCCTTGCAGTTGATTTCTAGTTTCACAGCATTATGATCAGAAAAGATGCTTGTAATGATTTCAATCTTCTTAAATTTATAGAGGTTTGCCTTGTTTCCTAATATATGGTCTATCCTTGAGAATGTTCCATGTGCACTTGAGAAGAATGTGTACTCTGCTTTTTTTGGGTGGAGTGCTCTGTATATATCTATTAAGTCCATTGCGTCTAGTTTTTCGTTGAAGTCCATTATTTCCTTATTGACTTTTTGTCTGGATGATCTATCCATTGATGTAAGGGGGGTGTTAAGATCCCCTACTATTATTGTGTTATTGTTAATATCTCCTTTAAGGTTTTTAAGCAGTTGTTTTATGTACTTTGGTGCTCCTGTGTTGGGTGCATAGATATTTATAAGTGTTATGTCTTCTTGGTGGTGTCCCTTTTATCATTATATATTGCCCTTCTTTGTCTCTCATTACCTTTTTTATCTTGAAGTCTACTTTGTCTGATATAAGTATGGCTACTCCTGCTTTCTTTTGTTTGCCATTAGCTTGGAGTATTGTTTTCCATCCTTTTATTTTGAGTCTGTGTTTGTCTTTAGAGCTGAGATGTGTTTCCTGGAGGCAGCAGATTGTTGGATCTTGGTTTTTAATCCATCCTGCCACTCTGTGTCTTTTGATTGGAGAATTCAATCCATTTACATTTAGAGTGATTATTGATATATGAAGGTTTAATGTTGCTATTTTATTGTTCATCTTCTGGTTCTTTTGCATTTCCTTCGTTTCTTGTCCCTTGTGTTTCGGACTGCAAATTCAATTTGGTATTTCTGCATGCTCATTCTCTTGGTTTTCTCTTTATTTGTCATGTGTGGTTCTCTTCTGGTTGTTTGTTTAGTGGTTACCGTGCGGTTTATATAAGCGATCTCCTGGATAAGAAAGTACATTTTCAGATGCCTCCTTTTTCCTGAGGCTGGGTCAGTTCAATCCCTTACCTCTTCCCCTCCTTATTTGTTATCTCTTTATTCCAGATTGTGTCATGAATGTATGTTTCCAGTGATGAGCTTGAATTAATTTTTGATGTTTTCCAACTGTATTTTGTTCTGGTTTAGTCTCCTTGCTTTTCTCCTTGTTGAAATCTTTGTATCCCCTTTCTCATTTGTTTTTTTTCAGGCCTAAGGGCCTTCTTGAGCATTTCTTGTAGTGGGGGTCTTGTGGTGACGAACTCTCTTAGCTTTTGTTTATCAAGGAGAGTTATTATTTCTCCATCGTATTTGAAGGATATTTTTGCTGGATAAAGTATTCTCGGCTGAAGGTTTTTGTCTTTCATGATTTTGAATATATCATTCCAGTCTCTCCTAGCCTGTAGAGTTTCTGTCGAGAAATCAGCTGAGAGCCTGATGGGGTTTCCTTTGTATGTTATTTTGTTTTTTTGTTTAGCTGCCTTCAATATTATTTCCTTGTCACGGGTATTCTTCAAGTTTGCTACTATGTGGCGAGATGATTTTTTATTCCTGTTTATATATTTAGGTGATCTATTGATTTCATTCACTGTTATTTCCCTCTCGTTCCCTAGGTTGGGGAAGTTCTCAGCTATTATTTCTTTGAACAAACTCTCTGCTCCTTTTTCTCTTTCTTCTCCTTCTGGAATACCTATTATCCTTATGTTGCTTTTCCTCATTGAGTCTGATATTTCTCGAAGAATTTCTTCATTTCTTTTTAGTCTTAGCTCTCTCTCCTCCTCTACCATTTCTGCATGGCTATCCTCAATAGTGCTAATTCGTTCCTCCATATTGTCAGTTCTGCTCTTTAAAGACTCCATTTTTTCCACTATCTCGTTGATTTTGTTTTTCATCTCCAATAATTCTGATTGGTTTTTCTTTAGGGTTTCAATCTCTTTTGTGACATAATCCCTGAATTCGTTAATTTGTTTCTGTGTGTTCTCTTGTATTTCGTTGAGCTTGTTTATGATAGCTATTTTGAATTCTCTCTCAGGTTATCAAATTCTGTGCCTTCAGGGTTGGTTTCTGGGTGTTTGTCATTTTCCTTTTGGTCTGTAGCCCTGACATATTTTCGCAAGGATCCGACGGGGACGGCTTTATTTTTACCCCTCATGATTAAAGTTAGTCCTGCAGTTTCCCCCTGCTGCCACTAGATGGAGATCGCGAGCGGTTTGCTCTGAGGCGGCTGCAGCCCCCGGAGGGATTATGCTGAAACGCCGGGTGTGTGGGGGGAGGGGTCCTCTCTTTCTCCTGCTTGACCCGGGGGTTTCCTTTCTGGCTCTCTTAGGGTGTTTGCTACACCCCCTAAGCAGTCCGTCGTCGCTTCCCAGTGGGGATCTCGCGACAGTCTGTGAGAGCACCTGGATGGCGCTAGTTTTCCCCGCTGTGGGCCGCCCCTCCCCCCTCTGTCCCCGAACCGCGCTGTTTTTGCCAATCGATTGGGGAGGGGGAGTACAACCTCCTACCTCTCCTCACGTCCTCCTGGGCTTCCCGCGCCTCCACCGTCCGATGTATGGCAGCAGGGGTTTCTCAGAAGTCCTTCGTAGTGTTTGATTGAGCTCTGTTGGAATGTGAATGATGTTTTCGTTGTGTCGTAGGGGGCAGAGATTCAAAGAGGGAATCTCACTCCGCCATGATGCTGACGTCACTCCCCTCATTTGTACTTTTTGACTTGTATGTAGCCTTGCACTGTATTTTTTAAGACTTTGAGACATTGATCCTTTATTGCAATAATTCTGAGTTTTCCAATCACAAAATTTGTTTTCAGTTGTATTTAATTGCGTGTTCCAGTCTGCACTATTTTATACATCCTGAATTATATAATAATAATAGTTGCCACTTTTATGAATTATCTATTTGCCAGATGTTGCCAAATCCCTTAAGTACATTATTTTAAGTTTCACAAAATCCTATGAGATCAGTAGCTCCTACTTTCATACATGATGTACTCCTAAAAACGTGTGCAAAAGTCTGGTGTGGGATTCCATATCCAGAGAGCTAAAAAATAATTATAATGTTCTAGATTACATTTCACCTTTTAGAAACAGTCTTTAATGAATATTTCCTGCATTTTATATGTGTCTTTCAACTTTTCTTAAATACACAGTGCAGATAACTTCAGTCTAGTGAGCATCAGATGAAAGCCAAACAGTGATACATATATTTATTGTTTCATTTGTATTAAATTTGTCAGTCGTTATTGCTAATATTAGAATTGTAATTTTTCCTTTTTTATAAAATAAAGACAAAATTCAATAAAATGTTCACTCACGGAATAGACATTTTCTGTAACAAAGATAAAGTTTCTGAATAAACTACTCCTGTCTAGCAGATTTCGCATCGTGTTAGCTCAAAGTACTCTCTCGGTTAATAAAAAATTTTAAATTTTGAATTAAAGAGTAAAGGAGTGACAGTACGTATTATACAGGTGTTTCTGCTCTAATGACATATATGCATTCCAGGAAATCCTGACGTTCTGCAGGGTGATACACTAAAATAACACTATTTATGGGGAAAAAATACACTCCACTCAAAACAAGACGTGTGGAAATCTCTAGCATTTTCATCTGCACTAGCAGCTTCCCGGATTGCTTGATGTGATGGAAAATGCAGGGCTACTTGAAGCCACTGACCATCTGCTTCTTAAACCAAAGGAAGGAAATACTGAGAGATTTTCAGGTTTTTTCCTGAAGATCTTTACATATAGCTAAAGCCTTCTTTGTAATTGTAGAAAGCCCACCTCTGATCACCTTAAATCATTAACATGCTGGGGCAAAAATGCCTGTGATATAACATGTTTCCCCTGTTTACTGAGTACACATAAGCTAATTCACATTAAAGAAACTTTTATTTTTAGCATAACAGATTGCTCTTGGACCATCTGTATTACTTAGCAGATGAGAAAACAGACTCAGGAAGGTGAAATAACGTGCCCTTGCTCACACAGCTAGTCAGTGCTGGAGTTAAGACTTGAATACAGATCTCAGACACTCTGGCCTCCCTTCCCTAACAGTTGTGCAGGCTGCCTTCTCGGACAGTGTTGTGCTCACTTAAAGCGTTTTGGCCTTACGTTGGCTTAGATCAGCACAATCCAATAGGAATATAATGTGAGCCACAGATGTGATTTTAAATTTTCTAGTCAGTTGCAAAAGACTGTTAAAACCAGGTTGAGTTTTACTTTTAAAAAAGCAAAAAGAAACAAGTGAAATTAATTTTAATTTATCATTTCGACTTCTAATCAATATAAAAAAGTATTAATGAGATACGTTGCATTCTTTCTTTGTACTAAATCTTTCAAATCCATTGGGTATTTTACACTTAAAACACGTCTCAAATGTGAAGTAGTTGCATTTCAAGTGCTCAGTAGCCACATGTGGCTAGTGCTGTCTTACTAGACAACAGAGGCCTAGATTCTAATTCTCTTACTCTACTGCCCTGTGAACCTTTTTAGGAAATAGCCTACTCAGAAAAAAAGCAGGCAGAAAATGCCTAACTCTTAATTCTGTAAGAGCCTAATTTTTTTTAAGTCCTCTCTAAATCTAGAAACCACCATTTAACGCTCAGACTTGTATTGGAGAGCATTTTATTTTCACTGCAGAAATCTGTTGTCACAGTTCCAAGTATTAATATCCTTTATTGGTTGTTGCTCAGTAGTGGTTTAGCTATACCCTATGATTACAAAGTGAACAGTGAATGGATAATTTTTCTAAACAACTGAAGATCAGTACTTTTAAGGACAGAAACTTTTGAGGGGGTGCTTTGATTATTCTTGATGGAAATGTTTCTAAAACATGCTACATAATTCTCTGCTCAGCATACTTTATGTTCCATGTTTGAAAATCGTTAAGGATACATTCTCTAATTTCTGTAGTTTTGCTGTGGATGATTCTTCGGAGACTAATTCTAGACTAACTCTTAAGACAAATCCTGTGAGCTGCTTTCTTGGCTAAATCCGCTTCTTTTCCCATCAGTTCTTATTCATAAATGTTTAGCTGTATGAACTCCTGAACAGTGTAACTTGGCTGCCTGCCTGTAAAATTCTTTATGAATCACATTTGAAGCAGCTAGTCTTTTCTAAATTGCTTTCAAATTTTTAATTATCTTTTTAGTATGCTTTAACTTTGAAACTTCAAAACATTGCTTTTATTTCAAGTCAGTTATCATAAGTTTCTTCAGTGTTTCATTTCTGTTGATGTCTTGCTTTTGAAAATATGGAGCAGAGCATGTCATTTGGATCACCTACATTGTACATCAGCAGGAGACATTTAAATTTTACGAACTTCTAAGATATTGCTGCAAAAGACAATTAAAACAGGTTGCATTGTTGCAATCATAGACCTAGGTGCTTTGTACTGTTCAGTAGTTCTGGCTTTTCAAGGCTGCCTTAGAATCATTTTATGCTGGATAAGGGATGTTGGTTAGAGCATGGGTGCATATTATTTCATCTATTTCCCATTCATATTCTTGGATGGTCATATGCCTCTCAAGTATTATTCCCCATTTCTTATTCACAGTTTTAGCTCATTTATTAGTATCTTTGCAGTTAAATGGCATAAATTTTCTTAATAATATAAAAAATGAAGTTTCATTGTGTGTGACTGTGGAGAGCTGTTTATTCTTGAGCTGGATTGGGACCACAGTCGAGGACTGACCTTGAACAGGGCTAGGGGCCTGTCTTAAATACTGAGTGAACAACACTCATTCCTGCTGTATTCATTTTCTTCATTGAATTTGTATGCTAAAACCAGTGATTTTTTTTTTTAATTTGTGTGTGTGTGTGTGTGTGTGTGTGTGCGAGGAAGGTTAGCCCTGAGCTAACATCTGTTGCCACTCCTCCTCCTTTTGTTGAGGAAGATTGGCCCTGAGCTAACCTCCGTGCCCATCCTCCTTCACTTCACATGTGGGACGCGCGCCAGATCACCGCCTGATAAGTGGTGCACGGGTCCACGCCCAGGATCTGAACCTGCAAACCCTGGGTCACCAAAGTGGAGCGTGGAACCCAATGACTATGCCACTGGGCCAGCCCATTTTTTTAATTTTTAAGAATTTATGTCACCTGTTCATTGCAAATAAACTAGGAAATAAAAAAGAAATTAAAGCACTTAATATCCTACCACCTAGAGAGAGCCTGTTACAGGTTGCACATGTATGTTCTTCTAGTCCTTTCTTTGCAAGCTTTGAGCCTTGTATCTGTGCTATCTACTAAGTCTAGATGATTCCCCTTACTTCGTGAGGAAGTTTGGTGAGAATTCAGTTCATCACAGGTAGCAGATACCCTTTAAATAGTCCAAATGTGTCTTTTTTCCTCACTATCTCTCTCTTTGATCTTGGAAATCTTCACAATGGCAGGAGTATTTCCTATATCTGTGTATTTGTCTCAAACAAGATATCAAGATAAATGGTTAAATAAAATCACTTTTTAAACATTAAACATGAATTTAAACATGAATTAAACATTAAAAATGAATACCTGTAAGCACATTCTGTATCCCAGAGACTCGTGCCACACCATTCAACCAGAAAATAAAGTGAAGTGTCCATTGTTGTTTGAAAATGCACTTTTTATAAAGGTAATTCTTTTTATTTTTATTTTTTTATTGCAGTAACATTGGTTTATGACATATAAATTTCAGGGTACATCATTATATGTCGATCTCTGTGTAGATTACATCATGTACACCATCCATCGTGTACACCACCCGAAGACTAATTACAGTCCGTCACCACACACATGTGCCTAATCACCCCTTTCACCCTCCTCCTTCCCCCCTTCCCCTCTGGTAACTACCAATCCAATCTCTATCTCTATGTGATTGTTTGTTGTTGTTTTTATCTTCTACTTTTGAGTGAGATCATACAGTATTTGACTTTCTCCCTCTGACCTGTTTCGCTTAGCATAATAATCCCTCAAGTTCCATCCATGTTGTCACAACATGGCCAGATTTCATCCTTTTTTATGGCTGAGTAGTATTCCATTGTGTATATATATCACATCTTTATCCATTCATCCCTTACTGGGCACCTAGGTGGTTCCAAGTCTTGGCTATTGTGAATAATGCTGCAATGAACATAGGGGTGCATGTATCTTTATGCATTCATGTTTTCATGTTCTTTGGATAAATAAGAGGGAGTGGAATAGCTGGATTGTATGGTAGTTCTATTCTTAATTTTTTGAGGAATCTCCATACTATTTTCCACAGTGGCTGCATCAGTTTGCACTCCCACCGGCAGTGTATGAGAGTTCTCTTTTCTCCACATCCTCTCCAACACTTGTTATTTCCTGTCTTGTTAATTATAGCCATTCTGATGGGAGTGAGGTGATATCTCATTGTAGTTTTGATTTGCATTTCCCTGATAGTTAATGATGTTGAACATCTGTTCACTTGCCTGTTGGCCATCTGTATATCTTCTTTGGAAAAATGTCTGTTCAGATCTTTTGCCCATTTTTTAATGGGGTTGTTAGTTTTTGTTGTTGAGATGTGTGAGTTCTTTATATATTTTGGATCTTAACCCCTTATTAGATATATGGCTTGGAAATATCTTCTCCCAGTTGTTAGCTTATCTTTTGGTTTTGTTCATGGTTTCCTTTGCTGTGCGGAAGTTTTTTAGTTTGATGTAGTCCCATTTGTTTATTTTTTCTGTTGTTTCCCTTGCCCAGTCAGACACGGTCCTTGAAAATATGCTGCTAAGACCGATGTCAAAGAGCGTACTACTAGGTTTTCTTCTAGAATTTTTGTGGTTTCAGGTCTTACATTCAAGTCTTTAATACATTTTGTATTAATTTTTGCATATGGTGTAAGATAATGGTCTACTATCATTCTTTTCATGTGGCTGTCTGGTTTTCCCAGCACCATTTATTGAAGAGACTTTCCTTTCTCCATTGTATGTTCTTGGCTCCCTTGTCAAAAATTAGCTGTCCATAGACGTGTGGGTTTATTTCTGGGCTCTCAATTCTGTTCCATTGATCTGTGTGTCTTGTTTTTGTGCCAGTACCATGCTGTTTTGATTACTATAGCTTTGTAGTGTATTTTGAAATCAGGGAGTGTGATAACTCCAGCTTTCCTCTTTTTTCTCAGAATTCCTTTGTCTATTCAGGGTATTTTGTTTTTCCATATAAATTTTAGGATTCTTTGTTCTATTTCTGTGAAAAGCATTGTTGGGACTTTGATAGGGATTGCATTGAATCTATAGATTGCTTTAGGAAGTACGGACATTTTAACTATATTAATTCCTCCAATCCAAGAGCATGGAATATCTTTCCATTTCTTTATGTCTTCTTCAGTTTCTTTCAACAGTTTTCTAATTTTCAGTGTACAGATCTTTCACATCTTTAAGTTTATTCCTAGGTATTTTACTCTTTTTGTTGCAATTGTAAATGAGATTGTATTCTTGATTTCTCTGTCTGCTACTTCGTTGTTAGTGTATAGAAATACAACTGATTTTTGCATGTTGATTTTGTATCCTGCAACTTTACTATATTCATTTATTATGTCTAAAAGTTTTTTGGTGAATTCTTTAGGGTTTTCTATATATAAAATCATGTCATCTGCAAATAGTGACAGTTTCACTTCCTCCTTTCCAATTTGGATCCCTTTTATTTCTTTTTCTTGCCTGATTGCTCTGGCTAGGACTTCCAATACTATGTTAAACAGGTGTGGTGAAACTGGGCATCCTTGTCTGGTTTCTGTTCTTAGAGGGATAGCTTTCAGTTTTTCTCCATTGGGAATGATATTAGCTGTGGGTTTGTCATATATGGACTTTATTATGTTGAGGTACTTTCCATCTATACCCAATTTTATACAGAGTTTTATCATAAATGGGTGCTGTATCTTGTCAAACGCTTTCTCTGCATCTATTGAGATGATCATGTGATTTTTATTCTTCATTGTGTTAATGTGGCATATCACGCTGATTGATTTGTGGATGTCGAAGCATCCCTGCATCCCTGAAATAAATCCCACTTGATCATGGTCTATGATCTTTTTAACATATTGTTGTATTCAATTTTCTAGTATTTGGTTGAGGATTTTTGCATCAATGTTCATCAGTGATATTGGCCTGTAACTTTCTTTTTTTGTGTTGTCCTTGTCTGGTTTTGGTATCAGGGTAATGTTGGCTTCATAGAATGAGTTAAGAAGCTTCCCCTCTTCAGTTTTTTGAAAGAGTTTGAGAAGGATAACTATTAAATCTTTGAATGTTTGGTAGAATTCACCAGGGAAGCCATCTGGTCCTGGACTTTTATTTTGGGGGAGATTTTTTATTACTGTTTTGATCTCCTTACTGGTGATTGGTCTATTCAAATTCTCTCTTTCTTCCTGATTCAGTTTTGGAAGGTTGTATGACTCTAAGAATTTATCCATTTCTTCTAGATTATCCAGTTTGTTGGCGTATAGCTTTTCATAGTAGTCTCTTATAATCTTTTGTATTTCTGAGGTGTCCATTGTAATTTCTCCTCTTTCATTTCTGATTTTGTTTATTTGAGCCTTCTCGCTTTATTTCTTGGTGAGTCTAGCTAAAGGTTTGTCAATTTTGTTTATCTTTTCAGAGAGCCAGCTCTTAGTTTCATTGACTTTTTTCTATTGTCTTTTAAATCTCTGTTTCATTTATTTCTGCTGATTTTTATTATTTCCTTCCTTCTACTCATTTTGGGCTTTGTTTGTTCTTCTTTTTCCAGTTCCTTTAGGTGCACTGTTAGATTGTTTATTTGAGGTTTTTCTTGTTTGTTGAGGTAGACCTGTATTGCTATAAAATTCCCTCTTAGATCTGCTTTTGTTGTATCCCATAAATTTTGGCATGTCATATTTTCATTTGTCTCCAGGTATTTTTTGATTTCTCCATTTACTCAATCGTTGGTCAGTAGCATTTTGTTAATCTCCACAAATTTGTGGCTTTTCTGATTTTCTTCCTCTAGTTGATTTCTAGTTTTATACTATTGTGGTCAGAAAAGATGCTTGGTATTATTTCAATCTTCTTAAATTTTTTGAGACTTGTTTTGTGGCCTAATATGTGATCTATCCTGGAGACTGTTGCATGTGCATTTGGAAAGTATGTGTATTCTTCAGTTTGGGGATGGAATGTTCTGTATATATCTACTAAGTCCGTCTGGTCTAATGTGTCATTTAAGGCCAATGTTTCCTTATTGATCTTGTTTGGATGATCCATCCATTGGAGTAAATGGAGTGTTCAAGTCCCCTACTATTGTTGTGTTACTGTCTATTTCTCCTTTTATGTCTGTTAATAATTGCTTTATATATTTAGGTGCCTTTGTTGGGTGCATAGATATGTACAATTAAAATATTAAATTATTTTTAGTTATTATATTAATTGTATATAGTAATTATATTTTAATTAAAATATACATTTTATATCCTCTTGTTGGATTGTTTCCTTTATCATTATGTAGTGCCCTTCTTTGTCTCTTGTTAGCAGTTTTTGTTTTAAAGTCTATTTATCTGATATGAGTATTGCTACCCCAGCTTTCTTTTCATTGCCATTTGAATGGAGTATCTTTTTCCATCCCTTCACTTTCAGTTTGTGAGTGTCTTATGTCTGAAGTGTGTCTCTTGTATGCAGTATATATAAGGGTCTTGTCTTTTTTATCCAATCAACCACTCTGTGTCTTTTGACTGGAGCATTTAGTCCATTGACATTTAAAGTAGCTATTGATAAGTATGTACTTACTGCCATTTTGTTACTTTTTTTCTCGGTGTTTTAGTAGTTCTTCTCTGTTCCTTTCTTCTTCTCTTTCTCTCTTCTAAAGGTAATTCTTAATTTTTCTTTAAAATACATATTTCTATTATTCTATTAATGACGTTTATGCTTCATTACATTACCTTGGTTCAGATATGTTAACTGCATCAGTAAAATATTTTTTAAGCAATTTTAATGCTTAATATTTGATGGAGTAGGACTTTAGCCATGTAGTGGTTTGTTTTGAGAGAATATGCTGCTCAACAGATCTCTGTAACAATGGAATAATGGAGAGGAGAAAGCTCAGAGCTTGCTAAGTAGGGAGAAAAAGAATTTTTTACCTGGTGATTATTGTGTGAATAATGTGGCATTTCAAGACTTTAATAAAAGACTGCTCATAGGATTTTTTAAATCACTATATCAGTTGACATGGAGACCATACTGTAGTTGAATATCATGCTAAAATCTAAATTATTGGAAAAGTTCATGTGGTTCAAATCTTTTCCACCTTTTATCTGCTTAACTTTTTTTTTAAAATAAACTTTTTTAGAGCAATTTTAGGTTCACAGCAAAACTGAGCAAAGTACACAGAGTTCCCATATACCCCCTGCCCCACACAGACACAGCCTTCCACACCTGAGTGGTATGTTTGTTAACAATCGATGAACCTACATTGACACATCATTATCACCCAAAGTCCATAGTTGACATTAGGCTTCACTCTTGGTGTTGTACACACTATGGGTTTGGACAAATGTATAATGACATGTATCTACATTGTAGCATCATACAGAGTAGTTTCACTGCCCTAAAAGTCCTCTGTGCTCTGCATTTTCGTCCCTCCCTCCCCTCTAACCCCCGGCAACCACTGATCCTTTTACTATCTCCATAGTTCTGCTTTTTTCAGTATGTTGTATATTTGGAATCCTATAATATGTAGTCTTTCCAGATTGGCTTTTTTTCACTTAGTTATATGCATTTAAATTTCCTTTATATCTTTTCATGACTGGTTGGCTTTTTTTAAATTTTTTATTTAATTTCTTTAAACTGAAAAAAACAGTTCACTCATTTCTCCACCTCCTGCCTCTTAACAATCACCAATCTGTTCTCTGTATCTATGAGCTTGGGTGTTTTTTGTTTTGTTTTATTTTGTATCCTACACATAAGAGAGACCATATGATATTTGTCTTCCTGACTTATTTCACTTAGCATAATGCCCTCAAGGTCCATCCATGTTGTTGCAAATGGCAAGATTTCATTCTTTTTTTAATGGCTGAATAATATTCCATTGCATATATATACCATAATTTCCTTATTCATTCAAAGACCTATCTCAAGGAGCTTACCACCTATGTTTTCTTATAGGAGTTTTATGGTTTCAGGTCTTATATTCAAGTCTTTAATCCATTTTGAGTTAATGTTTGTGTGTGGTGTAAAATAATGGTCCATTTTCATTCTTTTGCATGTTGCTGTCTGGTTTTCCCAACACTATTTATTGAAGAGACTTTCCTTTCCCCATTGTATATTCTTGGCTCCTTTCTTGTAAATTAATTGATCACATATGCATAGGTTTATTTCTGGGCTATTTTGTCCCATTGATGTATGTGTCTGTTTTTATTCCAATACTACACTGTTTTAATTACTATAACTTTGGAAATTTCCTCCATGTCTTTTTACGGCTTGATGGCTCTCTTTTTAGCGCTGAATAATATTCTATTGTCTGGATGTACCACAGTTTATTTATCCATTCACCTGCTGAAGGATATCTTGGTTGCTCCTAAGTTTTGGCAATTATGAATAAAGCTGCTATAAACATCTGTAGGTAGGTTTCTCTGTAGACGTAAGTTTTCAATTCATTTGGGTAAATACCAAGGAGTTTGATTGCTGGATTGTATGGTAAGAGTATGTTTAGTTTTGTAAGAAATTCCAAACTGTCTTCCAAAGTGGCTGTAGCATTTTGCATTCCCACCAGCAATGAGTGAGAGTTCCTGTTGCTCCACATCCTCACCAGCATTTGGTGTTGCCAGTATTTTGGATTTTGATCATTCTAATAGAGGTGTAGTGGTGTCTCATTGTTTTAATTTGCAGTTCCCTAATGATATATCAAGTTGAACATCTGCTTATTTTGCCATCTGTATATCTTCTTCCATGAGGTGTCTGTTCAGGTCTTTGGCCCTTCTTTTTTTTTTTGATGAGGAAGATTGACCCTGAGCTAACATCTTTGCCAATCTTCCTTTATTTTGTATGTGGGACACCACCACAGAATGGCTTGATGAGTGGTGTGTAGATCCATGCCAGGGATCCAAACCCATGAACCCTGGGCTGCCGAAGCAGAGCATGCGAACTTAAACACTATGCCACCATTTGGCCCATTTTTTAATCAGGTTGTTCACTTTCTTATTGTTGAGTTTTAAGAATTCTTTGTTTATTTTGGATAGCAATCCTTCGTCAGATGTATCTTTTGCAAGTATTTTCTCCTAGTCTGTGGCTTGTCTTCTCATTCTCTCTGTATTGTCTTTTGCAGAGCACAAGTTTTTTTTTTTTTATTTATTTTTATTTATTTTGTGTGTGTGTGTGTGTGTGAGGAAGACCAGCCCTGAGCTAACATCTGTTGCCAGTCCTCCTCTTTTTGCTGAGGAAGAGTGGCCCTGGGCTAACATCCGTGCCCAACTTCCTCCACTTTATGTGGGACACCGCCACAGCGTGGCTGACAAGCAGTGCGTCAGCCGGCGCCCAGGATCCAAACCCACAAACCCTGGGCTGCCAAAGCGCAAACTAAACCGCTGCACCAGTGGGCTGTCCCCTGCAGAGCACAAGTTTTTAATTTTAATGAAGTTCAGCTTATTAATTCTTTCTTTCATGGATCATGCCTTTGATGTTGTATCTAAAAAGTCATCAGCATACCCGCGGTCATCTAGAGTTTTTCTTATGTTATCCTCTAGGAGTTTTTCTTATGTTATCTTGTAGGAGTTTTATAGTTTTATATACATTTAGGTCTATGATTCATTTTGATTTAATTTTTGTGAAGGGTGTAAGGTCCGTGACTAGACTAATTTTTTGCATGTGGAAGCCCAGTTGTTTCAGCACCATTTGTTGAAAAGATTTTCTTTGCTCCATAGTATTGCCTTTGCTCCTTTGTCAAAGATCAGATGACTGTATTTATGTGGGTCTGTTTCTAGGCTCTCTGTTCTGTTCCATTGATCTATTTGTCTATTATTTCACCAGTACCGCGCTGTCTTAATTGCTGTAGCTTGAAGTTGGGTAGTGTCCAACTTTGTTATTCAATGTTGAGTTGGCTATTGTGAGTCTTTTGCTTCTCCAGATAAACTTTAGAATGAGTTTGTCAGTATCCATAAAATAACTTACTGGAATTTTGATTGGGGTTGCATTAAATCTATAGATCAAGTTGGAAAGAACTGAAATCTTGATAGTAGTGAGTCTTTCTATCCATGAACATGGAATATCTCTCTATTTATTTAATTCTTTGATTTCTTTCATCAGAGTTTTGTAGTTTTCCTCGTATAGATCTTGTACATATTTTGTTAGACTTATAGCTAAGTATATCATTTTGGGGGGTGTTAATATAAATGGCAGTGTTTTTAATTTCAAATTCCACTTGTTCATTACTCATATCTGCTTAACTTTTTAAGCAATTAATGGATGCCTGGAGGTTCACATACATACGTACTCAGAAATGTTTTGCCACCTGAGACCTGTGAGGAGGTAAGCTTCATGGTCCAATCTGTATTTCGTATTGGAGGGGATATCTGTTATGCATTTGGCTAATTTTAATTTATTGTTACTTTTTAAATTCTAAAAGTTATTTTGTATTATGGTGGAGGGCAGGAACAGAAAAAGAAAATTTGTATGAACATCCAGGTCCTCCAAGACTCCATTCAGAGCCGAAAGTGAAAAGAATGCCATCTTTTAAAGTAGTTCAGTGTGAAAAGTTTAAGAGGAAAAAAGATAAAGTTTCTCCTTAGCACAGTTTTTATCATGTTGCCCTCAAGGCTGTTGCTGTCATATGGAAAACCACTTCTCATTTAAATTGTATAGTAAGGTCATTTGACTACCATATTTGCTATTTATTGTATGTATAATCTAAATGCTGCCAACTTCAAGAAAGGATTTAAGGAGTTCAGCAATATAAATTTAATTGGCATACTATAATAGGCATATATAGGGTAACTGAAATAGAGATCAGAAGCCCTGTAGAGAAAGAAGTCATTGTGCTAAAAAGCAAAACTGATTAAACAGTTACTCAAGCTTCAGATTTAGTCCTGGCTTCTTGGTAGCCAAATAAAAAAAGGGGGAAATAAAGTGTTCATTTGGCTCAAAATATACAATGAAAATATGGTTTGACTTGTTATATAAAAATGATGTGTGAAGTTTTACGTTTCTAAAACATATTTGGCAATAGTTAGTACCTTTAAATAACTATTCTGCATGTGATATTTCAGTAAATAGTCACTGTTAAAAGGAAGTTCTTTAGGGGAAACAGACTTTCCACCAACTCAGTATTATCAAACAAAGGGAGGCTTTCTTTGATTGAATCTATGACACAATTGTTTAAAAAAAAAAAAAAGAACAAGAAAAAGAAAGAAAGAGAGAAACAAAGAAACTGTGAGATACTGGACAATGCCCTGAAAAGTTTTCTTCTGCAGATGTGGAGACACTCTTCATGTTGTGGTATCTTTTAATAATGTTCAACCACAGAAAATCAGGCTGAAGTATTGTGTTCTCATGCTCTAATGCAAGGAGAGACCACGGGAGCCTGAAGGAATGAGTTTTATAACTTATAGTTGGCTGGTTCCTTCAGCAATGCTTGCCTCCTCACCCCATGCCACTGACAGGCAGTGAATGGTCGTCACTGTGTGATAGAGCCATGCTTCCCAGCTTGTTTGACCCCAGCCTTCAGAAAACTATATTTTAATCATAACCCATAAAATAAAAGTTTCATAACAGTAGTTACCCTTGCCACACACACTGTGCAATGATATTTTCTCTTCTGTGTCTTTTTTTTTCACTGTTGGTCATGGCCTGGTAAGTTGACTTCACAACACTATGAATCATGAAAAACACTGCTCTAGAGTAATTGCAGTGCAAATTCTTTTGTTGTTAATTAGAAATCAAATCACATGCTTTAAGTACAAAATAGATACCAGTAATGACTTTCTGTTACTTCTGTCTGTAAGTCCCCTAAGTCCCCTTGAGTGTTGCTGATGGCTATACATTTGATTTAATTCAAAGCAATATTGTTCTTATCAGTAGGATAACTTTCTTTTTGGAAAAATCCATATTATTTGACAAATTTCTCACTTTACACAGTCTATGTTTTCCAAAAATTAAAAGTAAATTGTACACATATTTTAAATGTGCTTGAGATGTTTGTATTTAAAGAAATCCTCTAGTGCAGGGATCAGCAAACTATGGTCCTTGGGCCAAATGGGTCCACTGCCTGTTTATGTAAACAAAGTTTTATTTGACCACAGCCACACTCATTCATCTGCTTATTGCCTATGGCTGCTTTCCCACTACAACAGCAATGTTGTGTAATTGCAACACAGACTGTATGGCCCACAGAGCCTAAATATTTACTTTATGACCCTTTACAGAAAAATTTGCTGACCCCTGCTCTAGTGATTCCTTTTTCAAAGATCTAATCCTTTTATAAATCCAGATTTTCATATGCTGAATTTGCTCAGTTTAAAGCAACACAATGTTGTTTTCAATTTTGTTTTCCTTGGTTTAGTTTTCCTTGATTTGATTCAGTTTCCTTTCATTAAATACCTACTATATATTCATTTAACATGCATTAACAGTAATACCTGTACCAGACCCTATGGAATGGCAGCCATAAGATACTCACTGAACTCTCCTGCTCCTCTGGGTCCACCACTGGTTTGCCCTGAGGCCGCACTTCCTGGGCAGTCAGTGACTGAGCAGAGCAGGAGTACTAGGTGGCTCATTCCAGCAAGACACAGGACTCCTCCAGTGGGTGATTTTGGTTTGAGGACTCCCCATTGGCATGGCTGAACCCTTCTTGGAACTCCGCTGCAGCCCAAGACTTCCTACCCAATACTCCTTCCTTCCCTCTCTCCTTCTACAGGTGTCAGGCCTGAATCATGGTCTGAAAGTCTCCCTACCTTCTCCTCCCTTTCCCAATAATTCTTTTGCACATCCAACCCTGTCTTGGCCTCTGCTTTTCAGCAGACCCAAACTAACACTCAACAACAACAAATACATGTAAAACACGTTTACTGCTCTAAAGGATGCAGTGATAGTTGAGGAGGATGGGTAGGAGAGGAGAACAAATGAAAATATATCATTTACACATTATGGTATTATGTTCCAAATATGCGGGACACACGGTTTATTTTTTTAGAGTTTAAAAGAGGGAAAGACTATTTATAAAGAGGATACAAAAGGGAAGGTTCTGGGGGAAATGGGTACATTGCCTCCTGGCACATAGTAGGTATGTAGTAATTGTATAGTGAGTGAGTCCAGTCTGGATAGGTGGAAGTGGGGGACAGGGAGGATGTATTAGGGCTTAGAAATCATGTAGAAGGGGAAGAAGGAAAGATCAGTGGGGCTGGAACTGAGGGTCTCTATAAGGAGTGCTTGGAGATCAAATTGGAGGGATAGGTTGGTGATGATTCTAGAGCACTTGAAATACCAGACTAAGAAGGGGATTTTATTCTGCAGGAGCTGAAACACCATCACAGATGTTTTAGTAGGAAATATAGTAATAGTGGGATTTTAGGAAAATTAACCTGTATACAGTGTGGTTAGGGAAAAGAGACACTAGAGCAGACCGATTATGAGGCTATGCAGTCCAATTTTGAGGTGATAATTGGTAGCAGAGAAAATGGAAGGAAGGAATGATTTCAAGGGACATTGTAAAGTAAGAAGAAACAATAAGACTTCAAGACCCTGAAAATGGGGTGGGGATGGTAAGCTAGTTTGGGCGGTGGTCAATATGAGGTTTTGGACTTTGGCAGTATTGAGAAAAGTGGTACCACAGAGACAGAAATAAGGAAGATAATCCTGGATTGAACGAACTGCTTCCTTGCTTTCTGTATCCAGGCTGAGTTTAGAAGGAAAAGAATGACCTCTGCTCCTTTTTTTAGACATGTAAAATTTGAGAGGCTGCCAGGACAGCTAAGTGTCTGCCAGACATTTGGAAATGAGAACTGAAGCTCAGGTGGGGAATAAGTGGATTGTCACCGACATTGACTTACGCTGCTGCATCTTGAGGACTTCAGTACCTGGCTTATTGTTTCCTTTATTGTTCAAACTCCTGTTATAATCCTTAGTACACAACCTATATACTGAGTTTATAAAAGGTTCAGATACATACAAAAAATGAAAGGTAATCTGATAATATGTTGATGGTCTCCACATTGTTAAAAAATCTCCAGAAATGATTCTATAATCTCTACCGTTTTAAAAATATAAAACCTTCCCAAAGGCTCAGTACACCTAATGTATGAGACAAAAATGTGTGCAATGTTTAGACTTCTTTATAGACTATTATAGAATGGAAAGGGTAAATTTTAACATTCAAAAACAGATGTCATGGAAGTGCTTCCCCAAAATTGCAAATTTCAGTTGGATCTAAAACTGCACTTAAAACCACTCTCAGCTGAGTTATGCCAAAATTTAAGAATGAGAATGTCAAGTTATCCAAGTAGAATAATTTTAGCAAGCTAATAGTGAGGAAATAAACTGAGATGTCTTGTATCTCTTTTTAAGCATTATAATTCTCAAACTATTTTTCCCTATAAAGAAAAGGTTAACACTATTAGATATTGAAATTTTTTTTTAATCTGAAGAAGAAAATGATATAGAAAATTGCCATCATTTGAAGTGAAGCCAGTTAACATTTCAAAGTAGGATTTTTTGAAGGGAAATTTTATTATTATTTAATATTATTTTCTCATAATGCATCAGAGGAATTTATAACCACTATTTTTAGAAACCATGTGACACTCCCTGCTTGTTACAGCTTTTGTGGATTTCAGAAAACCACAAAGTATTGAGTATTGGTTTCTGTCTTGTTTCTATGGTATTTTCCATACATAGTAATTTTAATGTTACTGTCACTTTATGCATTGGGGATTTGTGTGTGTCAGTGCCTCATGAATAATAAATCCACCTCTTTTTATAAGGTTATGTCTAGAGAAGATATTTCCACACTGGTTTCTCTGCTCACGAGCTTTATCAGGAGCTGAAGCAGTCAATGCCTTGAGGCCATTCTATTTTGCAGTACATCCAGATTTCTTTGGACAGCACCCCAGAGAGAGGGTAAACATATATTTATTTTTTTAATCTTTAGTCTACGTTTCTGTTTAGTTCACCTTTGATACAGTATAATACAGAGACTTCTGTAAATTTGGATTGTTCTGTTGTGGTGATATAATCAGTGTTTTGAACTAATTGGAAATATAGATACTGAAAATTGAAAATGTAACTATTGTTTTTTATGAAATGTGAGAGAATAGAAAATATATATTTGTATTGGTCTCTGCCCCTGGTTCCTGGCACAAAGCTCCTAAAACCCTTCTAATTTCCTAAGTGGTCAGAACACTAAGAGCGTCTGTTGTTCTAATGTTTGTCTTTGATCCTGTCCCTGACACAGGGCTCCTAAAACCCCTGTAAATTCCTAAGTGATAAGAGCACTAGGAGCATCTTTTGTTCTAATGAGATGACTCTGGGTGGGTTCCTGGACAGCTCCTGGATGAGGGCTGGTCACTTAAGCCATGATTAGGAGCTTGGAACTTTCACTTCTACCCCTCAACCTCCAGAGAAGGAAAACGGGCTGGAAATGGAGTTAATAATTGATTGTGCCTATGTGAGGAAGCCTCCATAAAATCCCAATAGTACAGGGTTCGAGGAGCTTCCAGGTTGGTGAACACATACACACTGGGAGGGTGACACACCCCAACTCTACGGGGACAGAAGCTCCTGTGCTCAGGACCCTCTCAGACCTCGCCCTGTGTATCTCCTCATTTGGCTGTTCATCTGAATTCTTTATCATATCCCGTAATAAACTGGTAAACGTAAGTGATTCCCTCAGTTCTGTGAGCCACTCTAACAAATTAATAGAACCCGAGGAAGAGGTCGTTGGAACCTCTGATCTATAGCCAGTTGGCCAGAAGCTCAGGGGGTAAGCTGCGTTTGCAACTGGCTTCTGAAGTGTGTGTGTGTTTGGTGGGGTGGGAGCAGTCTTGTGGGGCTGAACTCTTAACCTGTGGTATCTAATGCTCTCTCCAGGTAGATAGTGTCAGAATTGAGTTAAATTATAGGACACCCAGCTGGTGTCACAGAGAATTGCTTGTTGTGGGGAAAAACCTGCACACGTTTGGTGACCAGAACTGTCAGAAGTGAAGTGTTCTGTGTGAGCAGTAAAGGAGACACACAGGAGACAGACTGAACAGGGTTTTTCCTTTACATGACAGCTGTCGTTTTCTATGCAGGCAATAAAGCTATCATGTAAACTCTTTAGAGTATTAGTAATCATGTTTTTTGTACCAGTTTTTAGAGTAAAATTGAGAGTTTGAAAGAAAATTTATGGCCTCTGTTACTATGCTAAATCCTTTTTTGTGTGTGTGTGTGGGAGAGGAAGATTAGCCCTGAGCTAACATCTGCTGCCAATCCTCTTTTTGCTGAGGAAGACTGGCCCTGAGCTAACATCAGTGCCTATCTTCCTCAACTTTTTGTGGGACATCTGCCACAGCATGGCTTGATAAGCAGAGCCTAGGTTCACGCCCGGGATCCGAACCTGCAAACCCCAGGCCACCATAGTGGAGCGCACAAAGTTAACCACTACACCACCAGGCCGGCCCCCTAAATCCTTTTTTTTTAAGGATGATACCAGGAAGGTTTTTCGATGCCCTGTTGACACAAATAATCTATAATCAATCTGTAAATCAAAATTGGGGTGAGTTTATTATAAGCGAACCCTGAGAACCATATAGCCCAGGAGAGTCCTTTCACAAAGGAATGGAGTACTCCAAGGAAGTGGGGGTTTACAGAGTGGTTATATACCATCAAAGAGCATGTATCACATATAATTGGAATGTCCCATTGACAATAGTCACAAGATTGCTTTGCCAGCACAATTCGGTGAATACAGTTGGGTCAGTGGTCACAGAGTAGATGGTCACAAGATGAGCACAGCAGGTCAGCGATCAATCCTTAGTTTAGGGAGAGATGCTTATCCTTCAGGAGATGCTGATGTGGGGGAAGTTACATCCTTATCTTTAAGAGCATTGTTCTTGTCTTTGGGACATAGTGTATACTTAAAGCAGATATATAGTGCACGCTCAATGGCCACATCAGGCGCTTTTGGAAAAACAAGTTCAGGCCAAATTAGTTTTACACCAAATGGCTTCCTCATATACTCCAATATATACTATTGTTTGTCATTTATTTATCAGCCCTAATGGTTTTCCTTTACGTTGCATGCTGCTGGTCCACTTCCATACAACATCAGTTAATGTATGCTCAAGGAATGCCAACTGATAGAAAAAAATAACAAGATAAACTTAGTAGGAAGGTCAATATTTTTTAACATTAGATAATATATTAACAAGCAAAATACTTTGGAATTATCTCATCAGTTCCTTTTATCTTCCTTAACATTGATACCTGGTTTCACACAAAAAGGAATTTAAAACTCTTGAAAATTAGAACGTTATTATATTACTTTTTTTCTACTTGCAGTGGGGAAAAAAATCACTTTTGCTTCTTTGCTCTAGGAAAACATTCTGATTATGATATTTGATATATATGTTGGCTATTCAAAGTCAGATCCTTTCTAAGTAATTGGCAAGTTGAATCAACAGAAAAATATCCACTACCTTGGGGAATGTATTAATAACCTAAAGTTTTTAAACCCAACATGTATGGAAAAATTAAACCTAGTAATAGGTGACTGTTTTCTCTCCTCTACCAATGTATCTTTTTTTATTAAAACTTACACATGCTGTAAAAGGTGAACTCAGTAGTCTTGGATTGCTTAAACCCTACACATTCCAAAGAATGCCTAGCTTCAGTCCTGGCCTTTGACTGCCTCCTGGGAGATGAGCTCTGAGCCCTTAGAATATCCTGCCTGATAAGAATATCTTTGTATGCATGAGGGCTTGGGCCACACAAGATAGTTTCTGCTAACAATGTGATTTAGGGTGAATACCTGTTTTCTCATGTCTGAGGCCCTCTGGGGCGCTGGAGACTGAATAGCAAAGGTTAGTCATGTGCCTACATGACTGAGCCTCAGTAAAAACCCTGGACACCAAGGCTTGGGTGGGCTTCCTTGGTCGGCAACACTTCTCATGTGTTGTCACACATTGTTGCTGGGGGAATTAAGGCCTGTCTGTACAACCCCACTAGGGAGGACAACTGGAACCTTGCACCTGGTCTCTCCTGGTCCACTATGTGCCTTTTCCCTTTGCTGATTTTAACCTGCATCCTTTTGTTGTAATAAACCATAACCGTGAGCGGACCAGCTTTTCTGATTCTTGTAAATCCTTCTAGCCCATCATCAAAGCTGAGAGTGGTCTTGGGGACCCCCAATGCAATATGCCTGGGATGTCATTGTTCTGGTAAATTTATATTTTCATTTACTCTTTCAGCTTGTATTTGAGTGCTTACTCTGTGCCACACCTTTGCACTAGCTGCTCCCTCTGCTTATATCATCCTTCCCACAGATGTCCCCTGGAAGCTCATCCAAGCCTTGGTGTCCAGGGTTTAACTGGGCGTCAATCACATAGACGTGGCTTGTCCTTTACTTCCTTGTTTCAGTGTCTCTTTCTGGGGAGTCTCTTCCAGAATGTCCTATTTAAAATGGGCACCCCCACCTTCCTTCCCAGCACTCCCTGTCCCTCTTCTCCAGCAGTACTTTGCTGTTGTGGACTTTCCAGGGACTCTATTTATGTGTTAGATTTATTGTTTTGTTTATTTTTCTTCCCTCACTAAAATGCAAGTTCCATGAAGGCGGTTCACTCTTCTTGTCACCACACATTTAGTTCAGTCTTCTTCCCACTCTTACAGGACACACATGCTCTTTTCTAAGGGAAACAGACTTCAAGTCCCATCTAGTCATGGCCTCAGGCCAGGATCCCAGAGCGAAGCATCGTTTTTTTTATGCTCCTCCTTTTCGTCTTTGTTTTTTTGTTTGTTTGGTTGTGGGGTTTTTTGCCAGGAAGTTTAGCCCTGAGCTAACATCTACTGCCAATCCTTCTCTTTTTGCTGAGGAAGATTGGCCCTGGGCTAACATCCATGCCCATCTCCCTCTACTTTATATGGGACACCACCACAGCATGGCTTGACAAGTGGTGCATTGGTCTGTGCCCAGGATCCGAACCTGCAGACCCTGGGCCGCCAAAGCAATGCGTGCTAACTTAACCACTATGCCACGGGGCCAGCCCCCCTTTTCATTCATTTTTAAAATATGCAAAACATTTATAGGTTCAAAAACCAAAACTAAATACAAGATTTATTCTGAAGTCTCTCCTCCCTATTTCCTTTACCCCATGCCTGTTAACTTCCTATAGGTAGCCATTTTTATTAGTTCTGAGTTGCTTTGCCTGTTTCTTTTTGGCAAAAATAGAAATGTATATCAAAAAATAATTATGAAGATTTTGTCCTACACTAGCAAGAAAGGCACCTCAGCTGCTCACGGGACTGTCATGGCCAAGAACAGCATATTGTAAATTAACAAACAAAAATAAACTGTTCCTAATTTCAGATCACACCATGTGTCTGAGACGAGACTGAGAGTGATAAGCACAGTTATTATTTATGCCATTCTGTGGAGCTGTTCCTTCTTTTTTCACTTAACAATCCTGGAAATCACTCCTTGTCAGTTCCTAGATAACATCTACGTCACATTCTTTCTCTTTTTTTTTCTTTTTGATCATATAGCACTACATTGAATGAATGTACCATAATTCAACCAGTCTCTTCTGAATGGGCATTTTAAGAGCCTTTTATACAGAGAGGAATTAGCCCTTCACTATGAAATAACTTGCAAATATTTTTCTTCCAGTTGCTTATTTGTCTTTAGACTGCTTGTTGTATGTATGTATGTGGTTTTTATGTGGTTTCTTTTTTTGTTGTTTTTTTGCTGAGGAAGATTTGCCCTGAGCTAACATCTGCTGCCGATCTTACTTTTTTGGGGGGGCTTGAGGAAGATTTGCCCTGAGCTGACATCTATGCCAGTCTTCCTCTATTTTGTATGTGGGTCACCACCACAGCATGGCTGACAAGTGGAGTAGGTCTGCGCCCAGGAACCGAACCCACAAACCCAGGCCACCAAAGCAGAGTGTGCAGAACTTTAACCACTAGGCCATGGGGCCAGCCCCAACTTTTTTTATTTCTCATGTTACTGGATTTATCAATCATTTATTACTTTGAGATAGTCATAGTTAGGCTTTTTCCACACCAAAGTTATAAAGGAATTCAACCATGTTTTCGTCTAGTATTTACATGGTTACATTTTTTTTACATCTCAGCCATATGGAGTTCATTCTGTTATATGTTGTGAGATGTGGATCCAATTTTATCCTTTTCCAAAGAGCTATCAAATCCCAACATTTTTTAGTACTAAATTATTTAATACCCTCAACAATGTGTTTGAAAGGTCAGGATATAATTTGGTTGTTTCCTTGTTCTATTTTGTGTGTAAATGCCCCTCAATATTTTTTTCCAGGAAGTCAATGAAAATTCTCTTAAGAGATTAAGTGTCTACTTAGAAAACCTCCAGAAACCAGGCTTCAAGTCTTTGAAACCAACTCAGCTTACATTTTATGTAAGAGAAACAGACCAGAATTCCTCTGACGGCCAGGAATCCTTTAGTACTACCGGTACGTTTTCTTGTTTTTAGTGTGTCCCTTGCAATAGTCTTCCTGTTTGGGTGTGTTCATTCAGTCAGACTTTGCCAGAATACCTTTGTATTGAAGGCTTGGTCATTAAAAAACAATTTCATTTAATTGAGTGTTTTCCTAGAATTAGATTCTGTTCCTGGCTGCATGTGTGTGACAAGCCATTTTTTGTGTTTAAGCTTTTTTGTCTATAAAACTGAAGTGTTCCTATTTGTCACTTCCTATTTCAGTGCTGTTTTAAGTGTTAAACATGTAGATAACAATTATGTTTTTTTAAATACAGCTTCCATTCTCTTATTTAGTCCTCAAAGTACCCTGTGAGTTAGGTAGTCTTTTCCCAGTTGTAACTTAGTAATGTCCGGGGACTTTCCCAGGACTATGAAGATAGAATATGAGTCTTGAACCCAGGACTTTTAACACCGGTCTTATGCTGTTTCTAAAATCTAATCAATCTTAATATACAGCCTTCTGGTCCTTTGTCACTGCTTCAGCCATGATCCAGTAATACTTAAAATTAATGGCAAATATGGGTCTGTTACTTCTCTAAGTATACCTTTGGTGATCCTTGAGGAAATGACTTTACTTTTAGACTGAACTTTAAAACAATTTAAAGATTTCCTAAGAGCTTTCTGTGAGTTAAGGCTAAAACAGAAAATACACTAAAAAAAATTTTTTTTAATGAGGAAGATTAGCCCTGAGCTAACATCCATTGCTAATCCTCCTCTTTTTGCTGAGGAAGACTGGCCCTGGGCCAACATCCATGCCCAACTTCCCCTACTTTATATGGGACGCCGCCGCAGCATGGCTGACAGGCAGTGTGTCAGTCTGCACCCAGGATCCTAACCTGCGAACCCCCAGGCCTCCGAAGCGGATAGCGTGAACCCAACCGCTATGTCATCAGGCGGGCCCTACACTAAAATTTTTTTTGAGACAAACTGTTCTAAGACTCAAATTTTGATAGGTCTTTTGAGACCTAGAATCTATTTCTAGCTGTGCCAGTGACTAGCTGTGTGACCTTAACTTCTGGTTGTTTGTTGTTAAAATGAAAGAGGTGAAGTGCTGTGTGAGTACTGAGGTGCTCACACTGAAGACCCCTGACTTATACCTAATGCTCACAAGGCTCGCGGGACCTCGGATGGAGTGAGGAAGAGCCTGAATTGACAAGTACTAAAAGAGGATCTTTATGTTGAAGACAACTTCCCACCCAGTCTCTCCAGGGACGAGCAGTTGATAGTATATTTTCTCCTCTTTTATTCTCCCACGATTGAATGTGGGAGATCAGGAATCACAAATTCCTTTCTTTGGCTGTTTCTCCGTCTACCTCTCATTTGGAGTTTTATTAAAAATAAACCCTATTCTTCATTATTCAGAGACAAAAAATCAACTCATAGCCCTATGGTGAAGGAATAGCTCTTCTGAAGAATGCTGTAAATAATAATAGTAGCAGCAATGTTAATAATAATAAATAATCACGTTTATCACTCTAAATGACACGGTTCTGTTTGGACATATAAACAATAATGAATGTGCTGTTCTTAGACATGAGAGTCTTGGAAGCAACTGAGATGAATTCTCTGCTAGAATAAAACTAAATATTCATAAGTAATTTTTAATAGATACATGTTCCTATTACCCAGGGTCAGAATTAGGCCAGGAACTGAAAAAACATCATACTTACACATAGTGATCTACTTAGGTTTCATGATTTCTCCGGGACAGATGGAATTTATAAAAGCAAATTACTTCCTTTACAATTTTTTAAATAAAAATATCACCAATCTTTTTTTATTTTTGTTTGGGAGAAGCAGGCTCATTTCTACAGCTACAACTACTTCCACTACCAACATTAGCTGGATTTGTCTTAAATATCGAATATACATGGAGTTAAAGAATAATCCAAGTTTCAAAGCTTAGAGGGAAACTTAGAAAGTTTCACACAGTAAATTTAGGGACAGAGCTGATACTAGAACTAATGTCTCCTTATTCCTAGTCCAATGTTTTGATTTATATACCACATTATCTATTAATTCTTCTTTAAAAACATTGTTAATAATCATTTTTGCCTTTGCCTTTATGACAAAGATTGGCACTCTGACAAAGATTTAAGTTTTTTTATGTCTTTAATCTTTTTATCTGATTATAAAATTAAGATTGTGGTTTTTTTAAGTTTTTATTTTTAGAACACTAGAAATCATTAATCACCTTCTCGTTAATAACTAAGATGGTGGTAAGGTAAAATGTTTACTAGTGATTTTTCGTTACTGAAATTAAAGACCTAAATCATTTCTTCAGCTCTACATCTTTTTGGTGGTCCAGGAGGAAATAAACTTTATTATTAGAATAAATTTTAAAACAAGTTAAAGATTTACTAAGAGCTTTCTGTGAGTTAATGCTAAAGCAAATAGTTGTAGTCAGCTCTGAGTAAGGAGAAAAATTCTTTACTTTCAGTTAATGATTAACTTTGAGCCATTCATAAATAAAAATAGATTATAGAAAAAAATTAGAAATGAGAGAAAACATACAGCATGTATGACAAAAAGATAATGTTAATATTTAAAGAGTTCTAAGCAAACAGAGTAGCTCTGTTATAAAAATGGGCAAAGACAATGACTAGACAGTTCAGGAAGTAATACATACAAATAGTCAATAAGCATATAAAAGTGTTTAGCTTCAATAATCAAACTAAATTAATTAGGTACTGTTTCCCAGTAAGGGATATATATAAGCATTCCACACTATATAGCAGCCTTTACATTGAATTAAATAATTAGTTGAATTGATAAATTAAGATAGAAACTGAGATTTGTTTCTTGACTTTTCTCTTCTAAGGATAAACTATTTCTTCCTAACTTTAAACGCAAGAATTTGAGTTTTCCTTTCCTCTTTCACTGACTAGAATAGTTCTCCAGCAGTATTTCTCACTTTACCATCAAATGATTTAACTAAAAAATCTTTCTTAGTTTTCATGTTCTAGATTCCATAAATCTGTGTGGCAAGCATAGTATGTATCTCTGAGAATGATTTAAATTGTGTTATGTGTCGTCAGTGGCAAAGACAAGAAAATACATTTCAGCTTTGTAAGGAATGGTAAAAAATTAAAAACTTTTATGTCCATCCATTTAGGAAATGTTAGATAAATTATGTTACATTCATTATATGGGCTAGTATATGGCTACTAAAAAGAATGAGGTTAATGTGTACATACGGATATGGAAGGGTCACCAAGGTTAAGTAACAAAAGCAAGTTCAAAGTAATAGACTTAGAATGGTGCCATTTATATATTAAAAAGAAACGATCGAAACTGTGAGTGTGTGTTTGTGTAAACACATATACATAGCATAGCATATTGTATATAATATATACACACACAAGCACATAGAAAAGGTCTAGAGCAGTGCCGTCCAAGAGAACTTTCTGCAGTGATGTAAATGTTCTTTATCTGCACTGTCTAATACAGCAGGCAGTAGCCCCGTGTGGCTATTGAGCACTTGAAATGTGGCTAGTGTGACCAGGAACTGAATTTTTAATTTTATTTAATTTAATTTTAAATAGCCACATATGGCTAGTAGCTACCATATTAGACAGTGCAGATCTAAATGCATATGTACCTAATTGGTAATAGTGATTATTCTAGTAAAGGTTTAAGGTTGTGTGGCTGTTCACAGGAGACTTTTATTTTTACTATATATCTCCCTCTAATTTTACAATAAGGATGAATTTCAATTGGTAATGGAATGTTTTAAAAGATTTTGATTCTATAAATGTGTGAAAAATTGTTTTTAAAGTAAAGCAAATACTCATCTATATTAATTGTTTGGGGGAATTATATTCTCTAGGATTTCGAGCAGTCAAATTTACTTTGCACACCAGAGATCTGCTAAGCACAGTGTTATATATTCTCAACTCCTGCAGTTTATCTATTGAACATATCCAAAGCTTGAATACTAATGTGCATTCCCAGCCTCTCAAAGAGGCTAAAAGGATGCCTGACAGGCCCATCAAATGGGACAAGTCTTACTACTCCTTTACTGGATTCAAGGACCCTGATGAAGACCTCGAACAAGTCTCGAGAATGGAAACAACACTAACGTATGTAAAAGTTCTTATTTAACTAAACTTATTTGTAGTTCATGTTTAAAATTGAAGTCTCATTTTCCAGGAAAAGTAATACTATCAATATAGGTAATCCAGTAACCATTATAAAAAAAGTATTTCGCGTTTTTTATTTAAAGTTGCCAGAATACTTCCAATTGTATATGACTTTTTGGTCTTTTGATACCAAACATACACAGGAGATTGTTTTGTTTTAAGTTTTGGGGGGTTTCTTTTTTTTTTTTTGGTGAGGAATATTAGCCCTGAGCGAACATCTATTGCCAGTCCTCCTCTTTTTGCTGAGGAAGATTGGCCCTGGGCTAACATCTGCGCCCATCTTCCTCTACTTTATATATGGGACGCCTGCCACAGCATGGCTTAATAAGCAGTGGGTAAGTCCATGCCTGGGATCCGAACCTGCGAACCCTGGGCCACTGAAGCAGAGCACTCGAGCTTAACCACACGCCGCCGGGCTGGCCCCTTGTTTAAGTTTTTAAAATTCTACTCCTCAAGTTACTCCTGGTATGTGGAGAAAGGATATACCTAAGACTATAAAAAAAATTTTAAGCTTCTTCCTGTGTTAAAACATTTCCAATTTCTTCAGAGAGTTCAGTAGTAATGTACTCTAGTATAATAATCCATATGTAATAAAAATACATGTAGACAATATTTAAAGATATCATCTGGAACAGATTGAGAAAGAATAATTTTTAGCTATAAAAACCATGTGCAAAATATTTCTCTGTCATTTGTCTTGTTTGTAAAGTTACCATTAATGAATTTTGAGTAAGTCATTTTCTGTTCCTGTATCTAAAGAGTCTGTGGCTTACCAGAGGATTCTCCCTCATTATATATGATAAATTATCCTTAACTGTCCACTGGCAGAGCATTTGCTTTGTGGATTATCTGTACTAACTCAGGAATTGCTCCCCTTGTTATCTAGCTAGATCCCAAATAAAGCTGAAGAGACAGGAAGGTAGCAGAGTCCAGTACAGAAAGGGAGACAAGTATCTCTCTGAAGGCTTGTGTGTGTGTGTCTGTGTGCATATATCTGTGGTGATGGTCTGTCTCTGGGATGTCTACATGTGTAACTGATAGATAAATCACCTCCCTAAATATGTCGATTTTAACTGTTTAGATTCTCTTCTGTAAAAAAAAGAAAAGAGAGGAAAACGTGGCTTTGGGAATGATAATTTTATGATAGACCAGAAGTAATGAGACAGTAAGAAGTAGGGGTGAAAAAAAAAATGAAGAACAGTCATGGTGGGATAGAGTTTGATGAATTTAAAAATTGGTTTAGAAAAACAGAAGAGACGATTGAAGATAAATTACGCACGGAAGCTGCAGTGGGAGTTAAGAAGATTGCTGTGAGCCTGAGCTGTAAGAGGGGTTCTCAGCCCTGCATCCACTGGGGTACAGCCCGTGAACCTTCTGCCTTCACCCTTAAGAGGATATTGCTCTAATTATCTCACAGTGTGTCCAGGTGAACAAAACGTTGGGAATGCCTGGCCTAAAGGATATAGAAAAAAAAGTGGGATTGGATAAGTCAAGGCAAAAAAGCAAAAATGGGCGTTGTTGGACCTTGACTCAAGCTAAGAGACTTAAGAATAACATATTAAAGAAATTCAGAGAAGCAGTTAGTCTGTGGTTCCATTGAGTGTTTCTTAGGGTAGTTTTGGTCTGGAGTTAGATGTGTGCCATCATGAGAAGATTGTCCCAAGGACCCAGGACTCAGAGTTAGCCAGCTGGCAAACTATTGAAAACAGATTAAAACTATGAAAAGCCAATTCAACAAGATAAGATATTTTGAAAGCTTTCATATCTCTCATTTCTCTTACTTAACCCATTTTCCCTGTTCCAGCATGTTCATGTAGGCCCAGAGCCCCTTCAAACCAATCTTGACATTTTCCCAAATATGAGTATTGCCCAGTTTGAAGGAACCTCTGCTGAGGGTTTGTCCAGTGTTTTGTCTTATGTTAGTTTTTCCCAGTAAGGGTTCCAGGAGCTTATATTGTGAAAGCCAAATGGTACCTGTATCAATTTCTTGTTTCAATTATTAATTTTTTTTAATTTGTAATTATTTTGCAGATAAGTATAAAATTATTGAACCATTTGAAATCTTTCAAATTGTGTGAATGGAGTGACTGCCATCTAGTAAGGAGATTTACAGTACCTGTAACTCAGCCAAAATTTGTTAGCCACTGTGGTCATTTTGGCCATATACAGTTTAAGTTTTTATTTTTATTCTTATATTGTTTAATTCATCTTCATTATCTGTGTAGGTTATAGAAGAGGAATCACGAGGAGCACATGCTGAATTATATAGTTCAGAAGGAGCATAAAAATAATTCTACAAGTTTACATCAAACTGATCTTCACCTGATTTACAAATTGTATTCACCTGATCAAAATTTATTCTTGAAAGCATGTTAAGATATTTCTGATATTTCAGAACATAATGTTAAAAAGAGAAAATATAACAATATTATTTAGTTTAGATTTGTAATTTTTTAAATAATTTTGGTTTTGCTTTTGCCGAGAAGTGCAGGCTGAAATTCTGTCACCATTTTGAAGTAAAACACAGAAATTGTGACAACAAATCGGTTGAGTTTTTTAAAACACAACATAGAAGAATTGTCAGGTCATAAAAGCTCCATTTAATCTATTTTCATATTACATGTGGTAATTACATTTCAGTCTACATTTTGAATTTCTCAGCAAATTGTGCTTTATCTTACTTTAAAATCACTTTAGTATGTACCATATAAAAATAATAAAATGAAACTTTTAGTACCTAAGGATTTTTTAAAATTATATACTATAATAAAAGGAATTTACCAATCTAAAAAAAAACTAGGAAATGCTACTCTGTGTTGTGGATTTTAGTATTTCCATATTTGGATATAATATTATAATAAAAATATGTTACAGAATTTGTGTTTGGAAGGAGCCAACAGGATCCATTTGTATCTAAACAAAATAATCCTGTATGTAATGTCTGTCCCACTGAAATAACGTGTCATTGAACTATAGAAAGACCATTGAAATGCTGTTCTGTTAGCTACTAAGATACTAGTAAATGTCAGACTTCCATTTTTTTCTATTTGAAGTTTGCTCAAGTAGTTATGTTTCATTTTCAGGGTCTAAGTTCAGAATCAAGCTTAGTGTCCACAAAATGGCACATTGGACAGCTATAACATTGGAATTACTTATAGGATGTTTGGGAATTTTATAGTCATGGTTTAACTCATATCATGCATTTATTTACTCTTCCCTGGTTTATAGGCTGAGTCACTGTTTTTCAGATTGTAAGTCACAACACACAGTTTAGTGATTTGGAACTAGCAAAATTGTTTTGCTTTGCTTTGTTCCTTTTTTACATTTGTTAAATATATATTGTCAGTAAGTTTAAGTATTGTTTCTCAAAATACTTGTTTTAGTTATACATAAATATACGTGTGTGTTTGTGTATGTGTACACTGGGTCACCATTTAAAATATTTCTTACTGTAGGTTGCCATCAAAGAAGTTTGAAAAGCTATTGGTGTAAATACTGTGCTTTGTTCGTTGCCGTTTGAGGCCTGGGAGTTTGAAAGTTAATGCCATTTTAACTTTACTGCAGTTTGGATCATGGCTCTTCTTTTCATTCTCTTAAACCTATGAAAAACTGAATTTCTCTTGAGTTACTAAAATATTTTTATCTCAAAAGCATCATAACCCTAGGAACTAAACCAAATGTCTTCAATTTGCAGTGCAACTTTAGACCCTGTGCATAATATTCCTGCATTCATTTTTATATACCACTTGCCTTTGGCTTCATTTCATTATCAGCTTCTTTTATCTTTGCCTGGATCTTGTAACAATGCATGTATTATATTTATTTATTATTATAAGGGTAATAAAATTTTTCAACCAAGGCAAGGTCTAATAAACAAATTAACCACCGTGAGATACCACTTCATATCCTGAGATGGTTATAATCAAAAAGAGAATAACAAGTGTTGGCAGGGGTGTAGGGAAAAACAAACCTCCACACCAAAACTTGTTCATAGCTGCATTATTCATAATAGCCGAAAAGTGGAAATAACCCAAATGTCCATCAACTGATGAGTGGATAAACAAAATGTGGTATATTCATACAATGGGGTAGTATTTTGGCCCTAAAAACAAAGCACTGCTGCATGCTACAGCATGGATGGACTTTGAAAACGTTATGCTAAGTGAAAGTAGTAGTCACAGTGGACCCCATATTGCGTGATTCCGTTTATGTGAAATGTCTAGAATAGGCTAGTCCTAGAGACAGAGAGTAGATATGTGGTTGCTTAGGGCTAGAGGGGAGGATTGTAGTGACTGCTGATGGGTACGTGGTTTCTCATTAGGATGATAAATGTGTCCTAAAATTGATTGTGGTGGTGGTTGCATAATTCTGTGAACATACTAAAAAGTGATGATGGGGCCGCCCGGTGGCGCAGCGGTTTAGTCCGCGCTTGGCAGCCCGGGGTTCTCTGGTTCGGATCCCGGACGCCCGCCGACGCACTGCTTGTCAGCCATGCTGTAGCTGAGTCCCATATAAAGTGGAGGAAGGTGGGCACGGATGTTAGCCCAGGGCCAGTCTTCCTCAGCAAAAAGGGGAGGATTGGCGACGGACGTTAGCTCAGGGCTGGTCTTCCCTGCAAAAATAAATAAATAAATAAAAATAAAAATAAAAAAATAAAAAGTGATGAATTGTATGGTATATGTATTACATTTTAATAAAGCTTTCAGAAAAAAAACTATCACTACTCTTTTCTAAAAAAATATCAGTGATTACTAAGTAATACTTTAGATAATTTTTAATTTCATTTTTTATAAATTTTTATAAGTAAGAAATTTCAGCATTTCTCAAAGTTTTCGACAATGGGGGGCCGTCCGGTGGCGCAGCAGTTTAGTTCGCGCTTGGCAGCCCAGGGTTCGCGAGTTCGGATCCTGGGCGCCCACGGACGCACTGCTTGTCAGCCATGCCCTGGCGGCGTCCCATATAAAGTAGAGGAAGATGGGCACGGATGTTAGCCCAGGGCCAGTCTTCCTCGGCAAAAAGAGGAAGATTGGCGACGGATGTTAGCTCAGGGCCGGTCTTCCTCACAAAAAAAAAAAAAAGTTAAAACAGCCTGATATACTTGACATTTTACTGTTGAATAATTGTAAGATGACTCTACTTTATCTCAATAGTCATTGAATGGACTTCTCCCCATTAAAAAAAGAAGGTTCAAATTTTATAAATGACTATGATTGTAAAATTTAGCTAGGGATATAAATGATTTTTATGGCAAATTCAGGCAATAGTGATCATTGTTAAATCCAATAGAGTATTCTCATTTAGAGAATAGTTTAGAACTTTCTCTCTTAGACCTAGAGTATGGATAGACAGGATAACCTTGTGTTTCCATATTGGACAAGAAGGTATTCTTTTCTCTTTGCCTTATAGTTTAATCTGCATAATCAAATTGTGTGTGGTCTAGTGATCTCACTGAGATGACGTTTATATTAAAAATACTTTAGATAATAAAAGACTCACCTTTCCCTCATGGAGGTGATAGGGTAATGGAGTAAGTAAATAAGACATGTACAGAAATAATCGTTATACAAACAGACAGTGATTGTACCTCTCAAAAAAGAGATAATTAAAAAGTACTATGGCCAATCACAGAACAGAAGTTGGGAGAGAGTATGTCCAGAAAGATTTTAAAGTAAATATAGCTCTTGGCTTGCTTCCAGTTTGTTTTCATGGTTTTTACTCGGGGGAAAAAGATTATTCAAACCTTGCCACATTCTCCTAGGCTATTAGAATAACTTCCTATAGGATCTTTTACTACCGTTTCTCTTCCCTACAACCTACATTCTATATTCCCTCTAAACTACATTCTCAATTTTACTTAAGGATTTTATTACATCATTCTCCTTAATAACTCATGCATTATCCAGAGAAGCATTGCCACTTGGTAGCCTGCAAATCTCCAGGAATTTACTCAAGTTCATGGAGATTGGTGAAGGAAAACAAGGGAATGCCAGTGATAGACAAATTTTTAGGAGTTTTTGAAAGATAGAAAGCAGATGGCAGGAGAAACAAGCCAGCCAGAATGCTTGCTGTCACCTCTACAACTTATTTGTCCTGGAGGGTCCAGCCAACAGCAATAAGAAAAAGAAATGAGATGTGTAATATCAGGAAGGCAGAGGTACAATTTTACTTGTTTATGATTGTCACCAAGAAAATCTAAGAGAATTTTATTAATTAGGGTTCTTGGTTACCAGCGAAGGAGCCAACTTGGTCTAATGTAAATAGAAAACAAATTGCAAAGATAATGAGTATCTCATGTGTCTACAGGAAGATTGGAGAACGTAATCGAGAAAATGACCTAATGGGTATGAGACTCATGTTTTGCTGTAGATGCTTTTGTGCTGAAGTCTTTTACCCATGAGAATGGATCCACGTACCTATTAAAATTGTTTTGAAGAAAAGAACTATATGGCCTGCCGATACTGAAAAGGTTAATGAACACAAAAAAATAATTCTGAATATTTGTCTCATGATGACTTTTGCCTGACTGCTAGTTGCATTGATTTGATCAAAATTCTAAAACACGGGGCCGCCCGGTGGCGCAGCGGTTTAGTCCGCGCTTGGCAGCGTGGGGTTTGTGAGTTCGGATCCCGGGCCCCCGCGGACGCACTGCTTGTCAGCCATGCCGTGGCGGCGTCCCATATAAAGTGGAGGAAGATGGGCACGGATGTTAGCCCAGGGCCAGTCTTCCTCAGCAAAAAGGGGAAGATTGGCAACAGATGTTAGCTCAGGGCTGGTCTTCCCCACAAAAAAAAAAAAAATTCTAAAACACATGATGGTGTCTCCTGTGCATCAAGCACCAAAATTATAAACTTCATTTGTTGATTTTTTTTCCGGTTTGGATTTTCATATATTCAGGAATAAAGATATTCTCTACGGTTTTTTTCCCTCCAGAGAAGTGCTTGAAAATACTAGCCTGAAACTTATACTTTCTTTTTTACTTTTTATTTCTATTTTGACATAATTTCAGACTTACAGAAAATTTACAAGAATAATACAAAGAATTGTATACCCTCCACGCAGATTCCCCCAATGTTGACCTTTTATCACATTTGCTTTATCATTTTCTCCATATATGGACACATTTTTTTGGAACCATTTTAGAATAAATTGCAGCCACAATATACCTTTACCCCTAAGTACTTAGTTTGTATTTTCTGAAATACAAGGACCTTCTCTTGTATAACTGTAGGATAATTGTAAAAATCAGTAAATTAACATTTGATAACAATACTATTAGCTGATCCCCAGACCTTATTCAAATTCAAACACTCATTTTCTGATCACTGCCCTTTACTCAGAAAATCTCAGATCCTGAGCTGTGTCGGTTACATGTCTCTTTAGTCTCTTTGAATCTAGAATGTTTCCTCAGTGTTTTCTTTTATTACCTTGACGTTACTTTGTAGACTGTTCCTCAATTTGAGTATATCTGATATTCATAATTAGAGTCAGGTTATTCATATTTGGCAGGAATACCCCAGAAGTGATGTATTGTTTTCAAGATTATATAGGAGGCAAATGATGTTGATTTATCCCATTACTAGTGATATTAACTTGGATCATTTGATTAAGTTAATGTCTCCCAGTTTTTGCCACAGTAAAGATACTATTTTTCCCTTCAATTAGTTTCTTTTGAGGAGATATTTAGGGCTATGTAAATATCCTTTTACTCACCAAATTTTTACCCCCTGGCTCCAGTATTCATTGATGATTCTTGCCTGAATCACATATTACTATGATGGTTGCTAAATTGTAATTTTCTAGTTTCATCATCCCCTCAAGTTGGCTCCTGTGTCCCCATCATTTTTTGAGAACTCTCCTACTTTCTGGTTCATCAAGATGTTCCAGGCTCATGTGGACTCTCCCTGCCCCAATGCTTGATTCAGCCTTTTTGCCAAGAAGCTCTGGTTCTTTCTAGTAGGGAATGGTTTTTAGAAACCAGGATCTGGGTGCTGCATGTGCTCAGTAGCTCTCAGTGGCCAGAGCAAGGAAACATGTATCTTTATATCTCTTTCTGTATATTAAAAGCCATGTTTAGAACCTTCATTTTTATCTGAGTGTTTAGAAACAAAACACAAAAATTGTTAAACTAGACCAGTTCATTTCTGTACACTAAATGTAAGAATTCCAAAAATCAAATCATGAATATATAATCATAAGATTATATTTCAATCTAAAGACATTTGGTCCCCAAACCAAACATGGTATGCCATTTAATAATTCATTGTCAGTGAATCATGCTTTCTCTTACATGGTTTAAAGCAAATTGAATAACATGTATTAATAAATGAGGAAAATATTGAAAAATTGTAATGCAGTAGCTAAGAATAGTGATGTAAAGTAAGATATTTTTACTTATTTTCGTATTTATCACACAGACTATGCAGAGATGACAAAATTTTTACCAATATTCTTAAAGGGGGAATAGGAAGGATTATCAAGAACTGTGCAAAGTTAATGAATTAAAAAATGTTGAACACCTTTACCTAGAGGATAAGGTCCCAATTCCTTATCCTGATGTGCAAAAACCTTTTATGACCTGACCCCCTCCACCTTCCCCCACCCCACCTCTCCAGTCACATCTCATGCCTCCCCTCCCTTTAGGCATCATATGATTGGGGCATATTGGTTCATCGTATAGTCCTTTATGCACTAGCATGATTGTCATATGCTTTCTTCTCACTTATCTGCCTGGAAAAACCTGATACATCTCTCAGGCTTCAGGTTACATATCACCTGTTCTACAGAACCTTCCATGCAGAATTAATTAATTCTTCCTCTGGTCTCATAGAAGTTCATATATTCTAATTGCTTATCTCTATATTCCCTATTAGATATGTCTTCCTTTGCACAGCAAATTTATCTTCTTTATATCCCAACACAACACAACATCAGGCATTCAGGATAAATATTTGATAAATGCATAATGATTTGACTGATTCCGAGATTGTCAACTTGATAATTTTAAAAATGTCTATTATGCTAGCACCTGTTAAATCATATTCTAGCTATGACAACTTCCTTTGTATATAAAAAAAGTTAAATTTTAATTGCACCAAAAATTAAAGATACTTCAAAACCTCTCACTATGTTTATTACAACTTTCAGTAGGCTATAGTGGATCTTCACTTACATCAGTCATATATGTGTGAGGGTAGGACCTCTACCACTGTAAGAGCAAATGAGTAAATAATGTTTAATACAGTTAATAAAGTGAGAAAGTCAAACTCAAAGACACATCCAGTGGTACAAGTGACACTTAAAAGGCAGTGCATCCAGGGGCCAGCCCGGTGATGTAGCAGTTAAGTTTGCACACTCCACTTCAGTGGCCTGGGTTTCACAGGTTCAGATCCCAGCTGCAGACCTACACACCGCTCATCAAGCCATGCTGTGGCAGCATCCCACATACAAAATAGAGGAAGATTGGCACGGATGTTAGCTCAGCAACAGTCTTCCTCAAGCAAAAAGAGGAAGATTGGCAACAGATGTTAGCTCAGAGCCAATCTTCCTCACAAAAAAAATAAAATAACAGGCAGTATATCCTGATAAAGGAACTTACAAAGGTTACTTTGTGTATTCTGGCTGGGTAGACTCCAATTTCTTCTTTATTTTAATCTTGGTTATTAGTACCCTGAGCTCTCAATGCTTATTCCCACATCTCTCTATCCAAGTCCCTCCATTGGTCAGACCTTGCCAATCTAGTCTTTTTACCACAAAATTTCCAAGAACACCTCCTCCTTGCAGGCTGGTCTGTTGACTACCTTGGTGCTCATTTACACCTCCATTCCTCTCCACCCAACCAAATGCCCAGTTTAAGTTTCATCTCAACTACTTCTGTCTATACTCACCTCTCCCCTCCTTAGTTTTTGTACTTATAATTTAGTAAAGGTTTGACTGGAAACTCAGTTTAACATTGGGGCTGCTTTAAGGTATTGCATATGTCTTTTAATAGTAGGAATGTGTGCATTATAGTTAGTATTAGAAAGTGTGTATCTTTGTTTTTTTCCTTTCTAGATCCTGGTTAGATAACAATGGAAAAAGTGCTGTTAAAAAGCTGAAGAACAGTTTGCCACTTAGAAAAGAACTAGATCGTTTAAAAGATGAACTGTCTCATCAATTGCAGCTCTCAGATATCAGGTAATAAAGAGAGAACCTAATTTAGAGATTAAAATAAATATGTACTATCTATTGATAAATATTTGTGTCTTTAAGTATTCTGATAACTATTCTTCAATTGTCTTTCTATGAAAGTAATCAAATGTCTGTGTATGTAAGAAAACTATTAACAGGTCCGGCCCGGTGGCTGCGCGGTTTAGGTCGCGCTTTGGCAGCCCGGGGTTCTCAGGCCTGGATCCCAGGCGCCCGCCGATGCACTGCTTGCCAGCCATGCTGTGACAGTGTCCCATATAAAGAGGAAGATGGGCATGGATGTTAGCCCAGGGCCAGTCTTCCCAAGCAAAAAAAGAGGATTGGCAATGGATGTTAGCTCAGGGCTCTCTTCCTCACAAAAAAAAAAGAAAACTATTATCAATTTCTTGTTTAAAATAGTGAAGTAAGGTTTCGATACTGACATTTTTAGCATAATAGTTAAACTTTTTTATATAATGGGTTTGTAAGAAAAATACCCTTTTCCATATACACATAATGTATAAAACATAATATTCTAATTCACATACCAAAGATTGGTATTTGAGTTTAAAAAGAAAAAGGAAGAGAGAAAATGCATGTTGTATTCTTAGTATTATGTCACATAGCATGACTTTTTAAATAAGTTTTCATAAACCTGGAAATCACAGTTAACTAGAGATACATGCTGAAGTTTATTATGAAAGTAGATTTAACAGCTGTTAAAACTGTAAGGAAGGGAAAAGGAGCGGTCATGTGATTCAGTCATGGGACTCCCCATTACCAGAACCCTGAAAACTTGTCACCCGGTCTCGTGCTTAAACATTTCTGTGACTGTTTGCTGTAGCCTGTTTTGTTGTTTTCAACCCTCACTGTCAGGACCGTTTTCTTATATTGAACCAAATGACTGAGGACCATAGTAGCACCCTGTTCCTGTGCTTACACAGTACAGATGGTACTTACATGTTCTGTTCTTGTCTATTCAAATCATAGTTTTCTAAGATAATTTACCTTTCAAAGGAAAGTGTTTAGACTTGGAGTGTGTGGGATGTTTGAACTCATGGTGATAGCTGCTCTTCTATCATCACATCAATAGTTTTAGGCCAAGCTTTGGGTATAGGGGTTATTCCAATTCCATAGTCTAGTAACAGACTTTTCTAACTAAAAACCAAATAATAAGATCCTTTTTAAAAGTTTGTAAAATAAACAAATTCATGTACATAAAAATAATTTTTTCTAGTATAAATTTTAAAAGATCTGTCCAAGAGACTGGGATTAGGAAAATGAAAGAATTTCTTAAACATAAAAAGAAATAAGCATTATTTTACAATATTGTGGAAAAATTTCTCACCTTTAATTTTTACTATGGTAAATATCAATAGATACACCCACGTAAACAAAAGCTCTTTGGGGTTCTCAATTTTTAAGAGTCCAAAGGGGTTCTGAGACCAGAGCATTTGAGGACCACAGACATGACGGCTTCTCCACTTACTGGAAAATTAGCCACGTCTCCAACCCATGCAAACATTGTGACTAATGACATTGTTTCTAATTCTAAGCAGCCTATATATGGGAGACCATTTATTAATAAGAACAGCATTTCGTAGCTTTATCACAATGCTAATTCTTTGAAATTAGGTCTTAGTTTTTCAATTGTGGGTTAAAAGAACATTTTATTTATTTATTTATTTTAGGGGGTTTTTTGGTTGCCAGTATTCCTCTTTGCTTGAGGAAGATTCACCTTGAGCTAACGTCTGTGCCCATCTTCCTCTATTTTGTACGTGGGACGCCTCCACAACATGGTTTGATGAGTGGTGTGTAGGTTCCGAATCCGCAAACCCTGGGCCACTGAAGCGGAGTGCACGAACTTAACCGCTACACCACCGGGCCAGCCCCTAAAGGAAAAAAATTTTTTAAGTGATTAATCGTTTTGCCAGAAATGACACTCATCAGAATCAGTGTTAGGATGAAGAAGGAACCTAAGTTTTTTCAGAGACTGAGTGCCTTACTCCTTCAGATATGTTATCCCCTTTGATTTATACCTCCTGTGCTGTACAAAATGTCCCCCACTTTGCATTTATGAAAGAGGAACTTTAGGAAGGCTGGAAGCACCTTGCTCAAGGTCCTAGAGCTAGTAAATCACAGAATTAGAATTCAGAGGTGGGTTTTCTGATACTACTTCAGATCAGTGCTCTTTACATTTACACAGCAGTGCCACTGTGACATCTTATGAATATCAGGTTCCATTTTGTCACTAAGATTTAATATTCATTTATATAATGTGTAGATTACATGATGCCATAGAAATCACTTTCGCTAGAATAAGATAAAAAGGGTCTGATAAACCTAGCTGAAATTCCTAATTAGAACTTAAATCTAAAACAAAATCATCATCATTGAACAATGTGGAAAAGAAAAAGATTTTTCTCAAAGTTTTCTCATTTCATTCTCTTATCTTAGAATAGAAACAACATGGTGTGTTTGCTTGTTTTAAGTCTTTGGATACCTGAACACAGTAGTAACGTTTTTACTCTCTGGTGAACAATTCATTTTCCATTTGGTTGCTTCATGAAAAATGAGCTAGTTTGGAAACATGTTGTGTGCCTACTTGAGAAAGAAACTCATTGGCTTTCCCAGGAATTGAACAGTTGGGGATGAATGCACACCTCCTCCCACAGGGATGTGGTGTTAATGAGCCTGTGTACTCTGTTGGACTAGGTGGCAGAGGAGCTGGGGCATCGCCCATCGCTGTAGCCAGCTGCATAGTTTAGGCCGCTTAGCACAGCAGAACTTGGAAACACTTAAAAATGCAAAAGGTAAACACTTTTCATATTCTTTAAAATGTCACTTAGCTGCAATACATACCTATAAATTGTAGAGGAAAACTAAGTGTTAAAAGTCTTTGCAGGTGTGACTTGATCACAGCTGAATTTTTAAATCTATTCCTTTGAATAGAACAGCGACATACAATTAGCCTTTAAGCTTCTACTGAATTTAATCCTGAATTTATACACTAAATCTAAGTAATTATTTGCACAATGCTGAGAGAATGAAGCATCTCTGGACAGTGACCAAAGGGTTTCTGTTTTATCATCAGGCTGTACACTAGTATTTACAGACCGTTCTGGGATGAATGCCGTGGGCCATGTGATGCTCGGAACAATGGATGTCCATCATCACTGGACGAAAGTAAGGAAAAGCTTAAAAGCGAAAAATTTCTGATTTGTCATCCACATACTTTTGTTTCAAGCTATGTTATTATGTCAATTAACAAAAAAATTTAATCGTAGTTTTGGCTGTTTTCAGCTCAGATGCTTAATATCATGTAGTTGAAATACTTAGAGAACTGATTTTTAAGTCAGTTTTTATTTGGAAATTTTATAGTCTTTTCTGAAGCACAGCCTGAGGGCCTGCATTCTGTTGTTTTGTTTTTAACTGATTTCCTGTAGTATAGTTCATATACAATAAACTGTGCATATTTAGTGTTGTATAATTTGATGAGACTTGACATATGTAAATACCCCTGAAACCATTACCACAATCAAGATAGTGACTATATCCATCACCCACAAAAGATGTCATGTCCTTTGAAAACCCTCTCTTCCATCCCCCCACCGACTCCCCAAGCAATCATTGGCCTGCTTTGTGTCACTATAGATTAGTTTATATTTCTAGAGTTTTTTATAAGTGGAATCACAGAGTATGTCTTTTTTTGGAGGAGTTTCTGATTTCTTTCACTTAGCATAATTATTTTGAGATTCATCCATGCTGTTGCATATATCAAGAATTTATTCCTTTTTATTTCCATGTAGTATTCCCTTCTACAGACCACAGTTTGTTATCCTTTCACCTATTGATGAACATTGGGTTATGTTAGATTTTGGCTATTAGAAATAAAGCTGCTATGAACATTTATCTACAAATGTTTGTATGGAGGTATATTTCCTTTTCTCTTGGGTAAATACCTAAAAGTGAAATGGCTGGATCATATGTTTGGATATTTTAACTCTTTAAGAAACTGCTAACACTCGCTATGGTCATCTTTTTCATTTTAGCCGTTCTGATAGGTTTGTGGTACTGTCTCATTGTGGGTTTAATCTGCATTTCTCCAGTGACGAATGATGGTGAACATCTTTTCATGTGCTTATTTACCATCCATGTATCTTCTTCAGTGAAGTATCTGTGCAGATCAAATAATTGGTAGACAATATTTGCAAACCACACATCTGACAAAGTCTTTGTATCTAAATATATAAGAAACTCTCAAAATTCAACAGTAAAAAAAAAAAAAAAACAGACAATCCAAAAAGACATGACAGACCTATCACAGAAGAGGACATACAAATGACAAATCAGCACATAAAAAGATGTTCAACATGATAGCCATAGGAAAATGCAGGTTAAAACCACAATGAGATATCACTACACACTTATCAGAATGGCTAAAATGAAAAGTAACAATGCCACCAAATACTGGCAAGGATGTAGAAAAACTGGATCATCATCCGTTGCTGGTGGGAATGTATAATAGCGCAGGCACTCTGGACGAGAGAATGGCAGTACAAAAGTAAACGTGTGCTTACCATGCAGCCCAGCAATTGCACTCTTGGGCATTCAGACTAGAGAAATGAAAAATTATGTTCACATAAAAACCTGTACACAAATGCTCATAATAGCCAAGAACTAGAAAAAACGCTCATGTCCTTCAGTGTGTGAATGGTTAAACTGTGGCACGTCCATCCAACGGAATTCTACTCAGCAGTAAGAAGGCATGAACTGCTGATACCTGCAACAGCTTGCATGGATCTCAAGAGCGTTGTGCTGAATGAGAAAAGCCAATCTCAAAAGATTACATACTGTGTGCTTTCATTTATATAACATGCTTCAAATAATAAACTGACAGAAAGAACAGATAGTGGTTGCAGGGGTTGGGGAGTGGAGGGGCTATGAAAGGGTAGGACGAGGGGTCCTTGTGATGGAGCTGGTCTGTATCTTGACTGCTCATGTCACATGAATCTAACACACAGGAGAAAATGCATACAGTTTAATACACACAAATGAGTGTAAGTAAAACTGAGGAAATCTGAATAAGGTTAGTGTGTCAGTTTCCTGGTTGTGATATTGTACTGTAGTTTTGCAAAGATGTTAACATTGGGGAAACTGGGTGAAAGATTTATGAATCTGCAGTTATCTCAAAATAAAAAGTTTTTAAAATGTAGTTACCATTTATACATACATACATAACCCACTGAGAGAAAAATTGAAGAAGTAGGTAGTGAAATTATTTTTCACAAAGTGTTAGAAGCATATTATAAATAATTTGTAGGATTTTTATACTGCTATTGCTTTTATTATAGCAGAGGTGTTGATGCCTTTCAGCTCCTCTGAAAGTTGTATAACGGCAGCTCTCTATGTAAAATCTGAGTCCTTAATGTAGCACACCGGGGCCTTCCCTGACCTCGCCCCACCTGCCTCTGCAGCCTCTTTTCTCTCCTCTCATCCACAGGCGTGCACACTCCAGCCGTACCACACTGCTTGCTTTTGAACATGCTATCCCTATTCGTGCTTCCCTATGTGCACGTGTTTTTTTTTTTCTTCCCCTAGAACATTCCCATGTGCATCTAACCTTTTCTGAATCCTGTTTATCTTTTTAGATAGATTACATTAGACTTGCTTAGAAATGTTTGCTTGAACTTCCTCTCTGTGTCCATTCACCCAAACGTGGCACTAATACACTGAATTCTGGTTTTTGTTTTGTTTCCTTGCACGCTGACTGTGAGTCCCCAGCAAACAGGGACAAACTCTTATGATCTATACACTCCAAGGGCCCAGTTTAGTGCTTAAGTACATGATAGGCACTCAGTAACATTTATTGCATTTAATTGAATTTAATTACATTAAAGTATTTTCTGAAGAAATAGACTTGGAGTTGAGATACGTATACTTTATTTCTAAAACTCTTTTTTATTATAGATCTAATCATTCTAAACTAATTTTAAGATTCTTACCTGAAAATTTAAATATTAGTACTTAGGAGTTATTTCTATTTGGAACATAATTCTTTTTTTGTGTGTGTGATCTCTTCAATTCTTTCCTAAAAATCTCTCAGATTTACAGTGGTTTGTTTTGAATATTCATATCTCCAGCATTTATCGCTTTCTTGAACCTTCCTTCTAGGAAAAGAATTTTCTTGTTAAAATTTCTCAATATCATTTATTGAAGTCCTAAAATTGGGCTATTAAAATAACATAAAACTAAATATTTCTTTCTTTTTAATACTGTAGCTTTTTGAAAGATTACCAAATTATTTTGACCTTCAGAGGAGGCTGATGCTCTTAGAAGACCAAATAAGCTATCTTCTAGGTGGCATGCAAGTTGTTTATATCGAAGAATTACAGCCAGTGTTGACACTGGAAGAATATTACTCTCTTCTTAATGTGTTCTATAATAGACTATTGGAAAATAGAGTACTTTTTCACCCTCGAAGTCTGCGTGGTTTACAAATGATCCTTAACAGGTAAATATGTAAAACAAGACTGACTTTTATTCATTCACTTAGATGGATTGTGTGTGTTAAGTGGATTAAATTGTTTTGTATTTCAGTGTGTGATTCTTAGGAATTAAAAATTTGTCACTACTTCTGTAAGTAACACTTTTATGCATTAGAAAAACCAACATGAGGGGCCAGCCTGGTGGCGCAGCGGTTTAGTTCGCGCCTGGCAGCCCAGGGTTCGCCGGTTCAGATCCTGGGCGCCCACCAACACACTGTTCGTCAGCCATGCCGTGGCGGCGTCCCATATAAAGTAGAGGAAGATGGGCACGATGTTAGCCCAGGGCCAGTCTTCCTCAGCAAAAAGAGGAGGATTAGCAACAGATGTTAGCTCAGGGCTGGTCTTCCTCACAAAAAAAAAAAAAAAAAAAACCAACATGAGAAGATTAAAGGACTGAATCTGTAGAACATTCTGTAAATATATTGCCACTTACAGGGCACAGTCAATTATAGGATTAAACTAATGTTAAATCAATAGCCAACATTTTTTGTGCATATACTATTTTCCAGGCACTGTGCTTAGTGCTTAAGTGCATTGTCTCTGCTCTCACAACCTCACCATGAAATGGGTTACTAACTGCCTTTTACAGATGTGTAAAACTCTTAGGGCTAGGAAGTGTGTGGTTATCCTCTTTGGGGACCGCAAAACTTAAGTCAATTTTGCTATAGTTTTAAGGTAGATTTTCTTGATGAATTCCTTTGCTGTTAATCAGACTAATAAAATATTTTAGGGCATGGAGTAGGGGATGGAGGGATCAATGATTTTTCCTTTTATGTATGTTTCACTACAGTGACAGATATGCTCCAAGCTTGCATGAACTCGGCCATTTTAACATCCCAACCCTCTGTGATCCAGCAAACCTCCAGTGGTTTATTCTCACCAAAGCCCAACAGGCAAGAGAGAACATGAAAAGAAAAGAAGAGTGAGTACTGTTAGCCTTCTGTAATGTCTTATCATTCAATCTAACTTTTAAAAATTCAGATATTCAGAACTCATAAATATGGGACATTAAAACTGTGTTAAGCTTAGGAAATCAACTGATTTGTGGCTATTCCATAGTTATATAGTCCCCACCTTGTTCTGCCAGGGATTGGATGTGGCTGATTTCTCAGTGTAATAACCTAAATTACATTACCACCATGTTCTTCCATTTGAGAAGCAGGGCTTATTAATATAAAAGTCAGTTCAGGAGCAGAATGAAAGATAAGAATACCAGAAAAAAATTCTCCCGATGGAAAAGGGTGGCAACAGGGAAAAAAATCAGTTATACTTGATTCACAAGAATCTTCGTTGTTTAAAATATTGAGAACTGCTGATATAAAGCAAGCTTCGTCTGCATTTTTATTAAATTGAGAAGAAATTTTAAAGTAAAAAGTCATTTTAGTTCATAAGTGATGCTGTCTCTGTGCTGTTTGTATCTTTGAGGGAATCATGTAATAGCCAACAGTTTCCTCTGTTGTAGGCAGTAAGATACTGCTTGATAATGTTTTATGTATCTGCTGTGAAGAAAGGGGAGGGTATTACATTCAAAAGAGGGCTATTTTCCTAAAGATGTTGCCTAAGGAAGTTTGGTTACCAAGGGTTTATTCATTCATTCATTCATTTAGCCATCATTTGCTATGACTGTTGTGTGCCCGAAGCTATGAAAGGTGCCACTGATGGAGAGATGAAGGCCTCCTCCCTGCCCTCCTGGAATTTGTTTCTAGTAGGAGACGTGAGTGCTATAAATATGTTGGTGGTGGCTGGACCACAGAGTGGAGTTGAGCGGGAAGAGCCAAGGCTGACACTCTGGGAAGGGAACAGGAGCATTGAGGGGAAAGTGATAGCCGAGGAGAATGAGGTGGCACATGTCCAGGGAGGAGGATCCGGGGCACAGGGCCTGCAGCCTGGTAGGTGGAGGATAGTGGTGGTTCTACAGTGTGCTGGTGAGGCACTGTGTTACTTATTTCTCCTGCCTTGCTGTCCATTCACTCCTCGGTCCCCACAAATTGCTCTTTTAAAAAGCCAAGGATATGAAATAAAGAGAAAGGGTGGCAATGGAGGAGAGCCATGGAAGTTGTCCCTTTAACAAGAAATAATGGGATTATTTTATATATACAATAAGTGAAGGAGCTACATCTCTTTGTTCTGCTTGAGGAATTGGTGACATCTCTGTTGACCAGATCCTACTGCACGAATATCCTCCCTCTTGATTGGTTGGTAAGCATTTGTGTTTGTGATACTAGTTTTCTAAATTGTCAGTCTAGCCAACCTTTCAATATTAGGGCTAATGGTTTTGTTTGCTACACTGTAGCAGCTTCTTTTTCTGTCTTCTCTTTGGCCATTTTATGCTTTGGAGTATTGCTATTTAGATTCTGAGGAAGGAAAATAAAAAGAAATAAAATTCCCATAGGTTGGGTTTTGAAAGTTCCATCCTACCAGTTGCTCAGGTAAATAAATACCCTTGAGTCATCTAGATTGCTCTCCCGACTTCCTCACTCCCCACCTCCAGTCCACCAAGACCTCTCAGCTCCACCTTCTCAGTCTACCTGGAAGCTGACCACTTCTCACCTCCTTTACTGCCGCACCCTAGTCTAAGCCTTGATCATTTTGTGATGACCTGTCTGGTCTCCAAGCTTCCATTCTCATCCCCCCACCCCATCCCAGTAGATTCTCCTCAAAGCAGCCGGAACCCCAGTCAGAGCATGGCGCTCCTCTGCCCGGTCATGCCTGCAGGGCCCCATCGTCTGCTGCCTCACTGAGCTGCTCCTCTAGGACTCTCGCTCACTCATTTTGCTCCAGCCAGGTGGCCTTTTATCTTTCTCAAGCACACTGTGTGCTATTCCCCTGCCCTACCCCGGAGGGCTTCTTCCCCAGACAGCTACATGGTTTGCCCTTCACTTCCCTCAGGTCTCAGCTTCCACCTTCTCCTGAGGTCTTCAAGCACCCAACTTCAAGTACAGAGCCACTGCCCCCACTGCGCTTCCTTACTCTCTGCCTTCCGTGGGCTGCCTTTCCCCTCTGACGAACTGTTTCCTCATTTATTTACTGTGTCTCCCCCCAGACAGAATGTAAGCTCCGCGAGGGCAGAGACTTGTCTGTTTTGTTCCCTCCAGGGCCAGGATCGGTGCCTGGCACACAGGAGGCCTTCAGTAAATACTCCTTGACTTTCACGTGTTTCCCCAGCCCCTTTCTGGCCCTGGGCTCCAGAGCCTTCGTCCCTGTGCTTATCCCCCACGTACCTTCCCTCGTAGTCAGCACCTTCACCCCCTGCTGCCCTCTGACTGGGCCCGGAGTTTCCTCCCTTCTCTGTCTCTCCTTCCCTTTGGCCCGGCCTCCCTACCCTATTAAGGTAATCTTCATTATAATCACGAGGAAGTGGTTCAGATGACCTTCTTTCCCTAGGTGAAGCATGTTCTGAGACAGTGGTTTTCAGACACTTTTTAGCTGGATATCTCTTTATAAAGTAGATTCCTATGTGGAAATCCAATTTATAAAAAAGATAAAAGCTCGCAGGTGCTGGTTGAAGAGGAAGAGAACTAGAGGCCACCCACCCCCAAGGGGCCCTCCGAGTGCCTCTGCAGGCCCCTCGGCTTGCTGCGCAGTTCTGAGCTACTCTCTGGGTCCTGTCTTTCTGGACCCCACGTGACCTTCTCAAGACCATGACTTGTAGCCCCTGTCTCTTAACGTGGCCTGGCTGGCAGGTGGAAAGTGTGCACTCTCTGCGGAGCCCTGCTCCTTTGAAAACTGGTAATAAGCTACTCTCAGCTCTTATGGAGGGTGCTCCTAACCTGCGGTAACCTGGGCCTAGAGATAAACCAGCTCTCCCCAGCCGGCTCTCCTCACTCACATCTGCATGTGGAAACTCCCTCAGATGTTCCCTCCGACCCTACACCACATACTACAAATTTCGAAATCACTTAGACAAATTGGAAACAATAGAAATGTACAATAATAGAGGAATGGTTAAATAATTTCAATACTTGCATATAATGGCAACAACCATATAAAAGAATGTTCATTTATTCAGCTAATCTTTATTGAGTACTTAGTTGCCTGGCAGGCCCTCTAAAAGTCACTAGCGGGATACAGTGCAAACAGCCAGATACCCTTGTGGAGCCCACACTCAGATGTCAAAGGCAGAGTGGTTCGACTTTGTATTAAAAAAAATAGGCATAATTTTTGTCAAAGGAGAAAAGGATCATTTCCCCCTAGGAAATGTCTGGCCTATTGCTTAGCATTAGGAGAAAAAGAACAGAACTTCCCACCAGCTACACCCACCATGTCATGACGCTTCTCTTGTTTGTACTGTGCCTCCCTTTTTCCCTCTTTTTTGAGGTATGAATATAATAAAGCAACGAAATTATAAGGAAAGGCAAAAAACAATTTTTTAAATTAGTCTGCTATGGACTACAGAGGCACCCAAGGAGGGAAAGGCTGTTCCACACTGTCTTTCTTTTGGAGGGGACAGCCCTGGATTGAGCCTTAGCAAAGGCTGCCTCCTTGGGACTCGATGCTCCTCCAAGATTGCACCCAGAAGGACTGATGGGCTCTCCTGATTATAAAGGTTGTGGCCCAGGGATGAGACCAGAGGCTTCTCTTAGCAGGATTGGGAATGCATGGCCCCGCCCAGAGATTTGTATAAAGTTGTGTCGTTGGAGAACTACACGCAACTTGGCCACGCTGCAAGGCTTTTCATTTCTAAGCCAGATTGTTAATGCCCTTTTTTTTTGAGCAACTGAAAAAAGCCCTTTACAGAAAAAGTTTGTCAACTCCTGCTATTGCTGCTACCTTGGAGCTCTTCCTGTCTAATCCTGGAGAGAGGAGACGCAGGTCCAGCTGGAACATGCTGAGAGCCCTGTCCATCCTAACTGCTGTCTACCCTCTTGAATCTCTAAGCAACCCTGTCTAGAAGGAGTGATCTTATAGAAAAAACTCACAGCACCTGCAGAAGTGTTCTGGGGATTGTCAACGAAAGGGATTCGGTGATTATGGACACTGCTGCTAACTGCCAACCTGCCGCAATGACCATTTCCGTTTTCAAGTATTTTTCTAGCTTATGGATATTTTAGGATTCTTACTCTGCTCCTTTATGCAGAGTATAAGAGTGGGTAAAGAGAGGGTATTTGGGTATTTTTAACCAGTGCAGTTAACTCTTGGGAACCCTTGACTGTGCAGTTTTGCTTTACTCCCCTTCTCACGTGCTCGGTGCTCCTGTGAGGGCCTGACAAGGTGGAGTCCTCTTTCACACACCCCGAGATTTGGGGGCTGGAGTCCATTTACTAAAACATCGAATCCATAAACATATTTCCCCTGTGGGAGAAAGTTGTTAAAACACTGAGTTCTGCCCTGAGCTGTTTACTTTGGAGCCGTTGTAGCCCCAGGCAAAGGAGGGAGCTGATGGACGGGAACAAATGCCAGTGCTGAGGACCTGTCCTCAGGCTTGTTTGGGAATCTTTAGATGTCATCACTGCCCAAGGGTCAGACTGTAGGTTCTCCTAGAGCTAGAGTTTCATCCACTTAGCTCTCTGCTTCTCTGCTTTCTTCAGTCACTAACAGCTGCTACGGGAGGCAGGATAAGAGCTTTTTAAATTATACATTAATTATTTTTACTCCATTACTGCTGAAAAGATTTAACAAATACTTTTAGAGATACATATGGAAATAATAGGTACTGCACCGTAACCGTCAGCGTGTCTTCTAAGCGTGTGATTTGGCCTTTGTGGATACCGTTGTCAGTGTTGTGAGTAGAAAGTTGTAGCCCCAATATATCAAATTATATTTACATTTTATGTTCCTTTATTTGGTTATAGCTTGTGGCAATATTATTTTTATTTTCAATATAACAGGTTAAAGGTTATTGAAAATGAATTGATACAGGCTTCAACGAAGAAATTTTCTCTGGAAAAGTTTTATAAAGAGCCCAGCATTTCTAGTATACAAATGGTGGATTGTTGTAAGAGACTTCTAGAACAATCACTGCCTTATCTACAAGGGATGCACCTCTGCGTTTCACATTTTTACTCTGTTATGCAAGACGGAGACCTTTGTATTCCTTGGAATTGGAAGAGTGGAGAAGCCATTTAAGTAACAGAAACCTGTATTATTTTTACAGGATAAGAAACAAAGTGTTAAACTTATTTAAATCCCCAGTTGCTATAACAGTATTATTTACATATTATAACAACAATGTTTCTAACAGCTGCTTTAAAAGTAGATGTTTTTTTAAAAATTAATTTCTGCTAGGAAACTTGCTTTAAAAAGGTTTTATCTCCCAATCTTATGGTGTTTCTTATCTGATTGGCAAGACTAGCTAAAAAGATGTTAGAATGAAAGAACATGTTTGTAGTAGTATGTAAATGAGGGATTCTACAGAGTTAAAGGTATATTTTTATATGAGTGAATGTTGATGTGTAAACAGGTCTCATGCAGTATAGCTCTGAAGTAGTGGAACTCATTTCCACATGTAACAATTCAACAGGCAACTTTGCAGTTACATCTCATGTATCAATACGCACATGTATTTTGCAACCAGTATGGACAGTTGATGTCAAACAGATGGTTGATGGGTAGCAAAAATTAGATAACCAAATTTTGCCTAAAAGAAAGAGTAGAAGGAAAAAGGAGTTGAACGAATATATGATATTGACATTGTCATAAGCAATCTGATACCAGTTTGTCAAAATATTCGTCAGTAACAGAGAATTTAGTTTTAAACCCATAAGTTTTCCTCCTCATTAAAATATTGCAACTGGTAGCATGAAACCAATAGACAGTAAGTGTTTTTGAATCGTTAACGAGGTGACTCATTTGTTTTTGTGGACAAACACTATCCAGGAAAATCCTTGCTTGTTTCCCAAAGAATTCTAGCCAGTAGGGTCAAGTGTAAAATGGTTCAGACCATTCAGGATTTGTCACTGCTCTCAACCCCGGTCTTCCTGTCCCTGCCAACGTTTGGAACTCTGGTTCCAGCCCCTCTGAGCCGCCCCTCTTCCTCAGCTGTGTGGGCCTCCCTGAAGCCACAACACAGCGCAGCCCCAGTGGGCATAGTGTGCCCGCTCTGTAGACACGGGGCTTCTCTCTCAGCAGACATTTCCTTTAGGATAATATTTTTAACCAGATCCAAGAGCTCTTCAGCTTATTTCTCAAGAGAACAAGGTGAATCCTAGTTTGGGACACCATTTTTCTGGCTCTTACTGCTAAAGAAATGAGAAAGGGGTTTTTCCACAGTGCACTGGAAAGGAAAGGAGATCTTAAAAACCATTTTTGAAGCATGTTTTAAATTTATCTAAAACACTGGTTATTTAAACTGTTTAAATTCAAATGTGTGTTTAAAAGATGTATTGATTTTAATTATGGTTGGTGCATATCATGCCTTTTAACCTGTGCCTAACAGCTATACTTAAATTTTTCTGTCTAATATAATAAATGTTGTTGCCTATAAAGATTTTCCAGCCAAATGATGGGAGTAAAAAATTTCTTAAAGGTTATGTAAGAAAATTTATTGGAAAAATAGGTTTGGATTATGTCATTTCTAAAATCTACTAATATAGAATCCTCAGTAATATATTTTGAATTGGACTTTGTCTCAGCACTAATTGTTACATAATAAATAATACATTAATCAGATAATTGTTTTTCTTGTTATTCAGTTATTAATAGTTTTACAGCTATTGCAATGTAATAAGAAATTGGTGACCTGTATATGTCTGTTTGACTTCCTCTCCCAATCTAACAACAGGGAAAATTCTGTCCCACCGCTGAAAACTGGCGCAGGATCAGGTCCCGCTAACTACAAAGCCTTGGGTCAGAAAAAGTCTCCAAAAGGACCCCAAGGGAGAACCAGGCCCTGAGCTCACCTGGGGGCCGCGCATCTCTGTCCAGGCTGTCCAGTCAGGGAGGCGTATGTCCAAAGACACGTCTGTCCAGAGGACAGGTCTCCCCAGCCCCTACTCCTTCCTTTCTCCCTTAAAGGCTTCCACCTCCAGGCAGCCCCCCTGAGCTACTGAGAGGGTGGCGAGCCTTGAGGAGTGGACAGGTGGAGCAAGAGGGATCAGGGCTGCCTCAGGGGCCAGCTCACCTTGGGAACCTCTAAGGACTATGTGCACATCCCAGACAGAGGTCTCTGAAGTGAACCCCGCCAGCTCAGGCCACTGTCCCAGCATCCTGTTGTCCCCACTTCCCCTATACTAACCCAGCCTCTTGCACAGAGGCTGCCACCCACTCCCCCAGCTGCCCTGGAGGGATCTATCCATGCTTCCCTGGAGCAAGCCAATCAGATCAAATCAGTCCTGTGGAGACTGGTGGGCCCCAAGGCTCCAGGCTCTTCTACAGGGGCCATGGTCCTGGCAGCCTTCCACCACATAAGGCCCAGGGCACAGGAGCCATAGGTGCACTGGGTGAGCCTGGCAGCTGGCCGACCACAAAGTGCCTCCCTGTTTCAGGACTGCCTCCGACCTGTGCTGCCTGGCCGCAGCCCCGACCTTGGGCCCTCTGACATGGCAGGGTCATCACCAGTGCCAGTCCCATGGGTAAAAATTGGCACAAGCCCAGGGAACCTTGATAGGACTCCCAGGTGCTCCCTCTGCTGGGTGGCCCTGGGCAAGACCTGTTCCTCACTTGGTGTCAGTCTCCCCATCTGTAAAAGGAGGCACCAGGGCATGTTCTAGGAAGTTCTTCCCCCCCTGAGTGAGTCTGTGCCAGGAAGCCAAAGTCCTCCAGCCGGCCCAGGCACCCCTCTCTCCTGCGCAGTTGGATGAGGAAGAGGAGGAGGTAGAGCAGCCAGTGGCCAGACAGATCAGACCTGGGTCAGTACCGTGGGACCCTCTTCTTCCCCGCACCCCTGCTACCGCAACTGAGTTCTCCTGGCCACTCAAAACCCTTCTCTTCTGGGGACTTACCTGTTATGGAGCATTTTAGGGATTTTTTTTCCCTAAGCTGACAAATGTTGCATATGGAGAAACTGAGACCCAAAATAGGGAAGAGACTTTCCCAAGGCCCTTATGCCTGCTGCAGACAGGAGAGGTGGGATTAGAACCCAGGTGTCCCAAGGGGCTGTGAGGGGTCTGAGGAGACAAGAGCACCCTCAGCTCTGGGCGAGCTCATCACCAGGTCAGCGCCAGGGTAGGCGGGACCACGAGTCCAGATCAGATGGGTCTTTGGAGCAGTACTGCCTGCATGGGGCGGGGGACATAGCAGAGACAGACAGCGACCTTGGATGGTCAGTCCTGGCCACAATGGTGTGAATGGGTCCACCTTTGCCCCTACAGGACCGTTGTACAAAATGAGGGGGGGTGCCCCCCTACCCCTCCGGAGCGAGGCCTGGCTGTGGCCTTGGCCCTCACCCCTCTCCAGCCAAACTGCTCAGGCCACCCTCCTCCCCGTTCTAGCCAGGCTGGAACGCTGGGACCCCACAGGTGCCTATGAGCGTCATTCTTGGAGCGACATTTGCACACGTCTGCCCCAAAGACGATCACAGCAGCTCATTTTGGGGGAAGCTGGCTCAGCACAGAACGTGGCCCACACTGGAGGAGGCCATCGGTTTTCACCCTCAGAATCTTCGGCAGACGGTCAGTTTTTCATTTTTATTTTCTCTGTTGCCATCACAGGTACCAGCATCAGACCTGGGCTGGTGTCCGCATGCATGAGCTGGCGATGTCCAGGTCAGCTGGATGAGCAGCGAGGCCTCAGGAAGAGCAGTGTGATTGGGAGGCAGGGACAATACAATCCATGTAGACACCAGCCCTGGTGCCTCACTTTTATCTACACCCAAGAAAGCAGGATTTTTAAACTTTGGGGTAAAATCTTTCCTGAGAGATTTCCTAAGACCTTTTCCTTTCTTATTAGGCATTCAACAAACACTTAGGAAACACCTACTGTGTGCAGGCCTTGTCATAGGCACTGGGGACACAGCAGGGACCAAGCAGACAAGGTGGTACCTTGGTGGAGCTGACATTGCGGACTCTGTCGTGTAGCTGTCCCTTGGTGTATTAGTCTCCTGTGGCTGACATAAATTACAAACCGGATGGCTTAAAACAACAGAAATCTATTCCCTCACAGTTCTGGAGGCCCAAAATCCAAAATCGAGGTGTCAGTGGGGCCTCGCTCCCTCAGAGGCTCCAGAAGACATTTCCTTGCTTTGCCTCTTCCAGGTCTGGTAGCTGCCAGTGTTCCTCGGCTTGTGGCCTCATCACTCCAGTCTCTGCTTCTGTGGTCACATTGCCTCCTCCTCTCCTCGGTGTCCTCTGCGTGTCTGTCTCAAAACTCTCCCTGCCTCCCTCTTATAAGGAGGCATGTGCGGCGCCCGCCAGGAATCCAGGATAAGCTCCTCCTCTCAAGATCTGTAACTTAATCACATACCTTGCTCTAGTAGGTAGTATTCGCAGGTTCCGGGGATTAGGACATGAACGTATGTATCCTTTGGGGCAACCATTCAACCCCCTGCGCTGGTGATGGGATCACCATTACAAACCTGCTCTGTTTTAGTCTGCCCTTAAATGACTTTGCAGAGAGAACCCCCCCACTAGGGGCATCACGCCTCGTCCACCAGAGACCCCGGCAGGGTGCACGCCTTCTCTTCCTACCTGAGCAATATGTCACATCCACTCACACCCCGTAAGTTAGGGTTTCCTGTGATTCCAGCCTCCACTTAACCTGCCCTATTCTTTGGGCGTTTGGGTTGGTTCCAGCCTCTCACTTTTCTAATTTGCCTGACTTGAGCTTTTCCGGGCTTGGTGCTTCTCTTTTCTCCTTGGGCTGCTGGGCTCCAGGATGGAGCGTGTTACAGGCCTTCCATGCCAGTCACCCATTTATTGCTGCTCAGCTTCCGACCAGCCCTTCATACGCTCTCTGCAGTAATGAACAGAATTCCTTCAAGCTTCTCTCCTTTAGAGTGAGTGAGAGGTAAGCTTTCCCAGCAGAGGGTGCTAGAGGGACACTGCAGGAGGCAAGGGCCCTCCTGCTGGTTCCTGAGGCTGCATGGTTGGTTGGTCAGAAGAGTGGGTGTGATAGCATCCGGTGGCGACCTGCCCCAGCCATGGGCCCAGAAAACATGGCTCTGGCTGGGCCTGGTGGCCCTCTCGACTCACTGCGAGCTCCAGGCCTCCTGCCCACGCTGGCGCCCCAACTTCCTGTGCTTGTCCAAGGCCTGACCATCAGCTGACCTGCCTGCACCCCATTCCCGCGTACCCAGTGCCCGGAGAGCCATGGCCTGGGCAACCCAGCCAACTTCTCTGCCACCCGGTAGACACAACCATGCGTGTTTAATTCACGGTGTGGTTTCTGTCTAATGGACCCACCAATACACTGATTCAGCCGTGCCTCCGGCCACGGGGATGAGGCCAGGCTTGGCTCCTCCTGGGTGCTCCCCAGCTAGAGGCCCCTGTGCCCGGCACGGATGCTCCAGCCTTCTGAGTCCTGCTAGCATGCTGCTCATTTGTTTTTGAAAACATTAAAATTATTGATCACATCCTTGGTGCTGAGACAGCAGCCTTGCTCATCATGAGCTGGGCCTGAGCAGCTCACCTCCTCCCCACAGCCTAGTGCATGGGCTTCGTGACACATTTCTCCCCAGTGGGGTGGCCTGGATGTGGTCTGGAGGAAAGAGCTGCCGCCGTCCTGTTGTCTGCATGGTGGGGCCTTGCAGTGAGGACCGGCCTAGGTACAAACTGGCAGATGAGGAACGCTCAGGGCTTGTGGCCCCCTGGCTACACAGGGGAGGGTGCTGTCCAGCCAAGGGAGGCACTGAACGGGCATGTGGGCTGGAGCCCATGGGGGTTAGGACCTAGGAGTGCCCTGGGCTGCCTTGCTCTGGTTGTGTTTCCCCTTCCCATCTCGGGCCCACAAGGGGCAATGTCCAACTCCATGTGGCTCAAGGCCAGCCCCTCATCCCCCACTCTGTGGGACCTGGGAGCAGTGCCCGTGTTCCATCCCAGGGCTGTGTCCCACCCGGCCAAGTCCAAGGTGAGTCCAGGAAGGCGTGCCAGCCCTCCCCGTGTGGGCCTGGAACAGGAGCTGGTAAGAGCCCAGGGCTCAGGCAGGGGCTGCAGTGGTCTCCCTGGGTGATGTGGTGGGGGGAGCACACAGGGTAGGGCCCTATCTACGGGGTAAGGGCAAAACCTCCCACTCCACCCAAACAGCTCTCAGCCAGCAGGACAGGCCAGGGGATTGGAGGACTGGCCTCGAAGAAGCCTCCAGGAGGCATCTTGCCAGCCTGATGCCACTAAGGAGCCTCTAAGCAGAGGGAGGTGGAGAGGCAGGCCCTCTGGGCGAGTTGTCTCAGCAAAAAGGCCCCTGGTGTCTGTTCCCTCCTCAGCCAGGGCTGGGGCTCGTGTCCCACAGCCTTTGCTGCAGCCTTCTGAGTGAGGCAGAGCAGGGCCCACCCCATCTTCTAGGTGAGGCTCAACTTGCCCAGAAGTGGAGAGGCCAGGCCTCAAACCCAGACCCACTGGCTCCAGAGCGCAAGTCCTCTACGCTCTGCCCACCTATGGTGGGTACACCTGGCCATGGCCTTGGGCAGCGAGGTCACCAGGCTCAGCACTTGTCACCACAGGGTAGAGGGTGAAGCTGGCTCTGGAATGTCCATGACCACATGTTCATGGAAATCACAGAGAACCCTGTGTACCAGAGCAGCAACCTGGACATTGCAAGTGACACGGGGGATGGGGCGGAGCCAGGGCTCTTTGTGCCTCCCTCGAACCCATGGCCATGGGATCATGTACAGAGGAGCTAGCGAGGCCATCCAGTCTGTCCTAGCCCAGGACCCTCCTCACTGCTCCATCTGCAGGGCCAGTCGTCCAAGTGTGGGGCTCACCCTCTGTCTCCAGGCCATCACCTGGGGTGGCTGGACCCCTCTTCTCTGACCAGAACCACTTCCTTGGGGAGAGGTGAGCTCTGCAAGGGGGCAGCAGAGAGCTTGGCCGTCCATGGGGACATTTTCCCCCAAACAGCCAAGGTCAGCATGTTCTTCATCCACTGGCCTATCATTCCGGGACAGTTAACCAGCTGCCCTTGGATTGGCTTAAGTCAAAGCAGGGGAGACAGTGGTTAGACAGAAGGAGGAACTTCCTCACTGTCAGAGGCCTCACCAGAGTCAGGATGTGGCAATTCCATCACTTGGAAAGCAAATAGGCCACCACAGAACACCTCAGAGCCTCAGCAACTGCCAGCTGGGGGCACGAGGACGGCCCTGACCATCTATTTCCTGCACGCGGTCAGTGCCCAGTAAACATGTGAGACGGGCTCACAGACTGCCTGGGGTCTGTGCAGGCTCACGAGGGCCGCTTGCCCACACCCATGCGGCCAGTATCCTAGCAACCTGGATTCACAGGCCCCCTTCCCCCATCCACGTAGGTCACCCTCAGGGATGTGCAGGCCACGGGGCTCATGATTCAGAGTCAGGCCATCAGTAAAGGCAACCTCCAGGTTGCCTCCTGGCACGGGTAGGGTCAGGACATGGGGGGCGGCCACCAAGGGGGGAACAGACACCTGACAGGGCTCATGAAGTCCCTTGTGTGTGTCCAGTGCCTTCTCCGGTCCAGGCCCCGGGCTCAGCACAGCAGGCCCTGGAAGATTCACTTGGTAAAGGGGTCATGGGGTTCCCAGAGTGGGCTGATGGCTTCTTGAAAGGAGTTGAGCACAAGAGAAATAAGATGTCCTGCTCTGTCAGGTGCATTCCCCTGGGAGCAAGATGCAGTTCCAAGCTGAGGCTATCTGAGAGTCCTTAGGGGCTCCTGGTCCACCGTCCTCATCCCCTTCCCCGGCCACCACCACGTGAGTGAACACCAGCTTCCCCAACAAAGCTCCCACCCACACCCACAGGCCACTCCGAGGCCTGCAGACTCTGGTCCACCATAAGACAGGACAGGCCCATGGTCCTTGCTACTTCACTGTGGGCACAGGTGCTCCGGGGGCAGGGACCAGGCCGGTTCCAGCCACCCCAATATTTTCCTTGAGCAGAGTCCCAGGTGTTTATCAAAGGAGCTGCTGGAAAACTTACTAGAGAATAGCATGGTGACAAAGGCGGAGGTGACTGTCCCCCCAATCCAGCTCCTCGCCTCTAGCTCCAGGCCTCCATGCCCAGCCCTCTCCAGCTTCCCTCCCTCTCTCCCTCCACCTGTTCAGACCACCTGTCCCCATGGATATCTGCAACATCCAGCCTTAGACTGGCCCATCCCCCATGCCCCACCTGAGCCAAAGCATTCCCCTGCCCTCCCTGCTCAAACATGCTCTGTGGCTCCCCCGGACCTAAGGGGCTGTCGAGTCTCCTCACTGAGTCCTCAAAGCCCTTCCAGGCCCAGCCTCTCCTCTTCCCCCCATAGACTGCACCTGAGCTGGGCAGGCCAGCACCGTGACCTGCTTGAGAACCCATTTCACTTTCCCGCCTGCACAGCTTTGCTCAGCCTGTTCCTTCCAGCCAGGATGCCCTTCCTCCCTCCCTTTGTGAGTGCACGCAAGCCCTCCCCACGCCTCAGGGCTCCAGCTCAGCCCTCACTTGATCCTCGGCACACAAAGTCTGGCAGCCCGCATGGAACTCTGAGCTGAGGACCTGTCCTAGGCTCCGAACCTGGAGGGGAGAGCGGGAGGCCGCACTGTAGGTGGGAGAGACGGCAGCAGGTGGGAAAGTGCTGGCCTGGGAGCAGCACTTCGTTGAAAGGCGCTAGAGCCAAGTGGGAGCAGATGAGGCGGGGGAGGAGGGCGTCTGTCACTAAATGCTCGGCCCTGTGGCCATACATGAGGACAAGCATCCAGCAGCCAGGGGAGGGGTGCAGCCCAGGCATCCTGCGCCTGGACAGGAGGGCACTGGCCCAGGCCCCCACCAGTCCCAGAGGGAGTGTGGGGTAGGTGGGACCCTGTGGACACCTGCAGGCTGGGAGGCTTCAGGTTCACCACTTCCAGCCTCCCTGGCAGGGCTTGCCCATACTCAGCTTGCACACCTCCAGTGATGGAAAGCTCATTACCCTTCCAGGTAGCCCCTCAAGGTAGTGTGCAGCTCTGAACAAGCAGAAGCTCTCCCCAAATGGAGCTGAAATCTGCCCATGGTTCTCCCCACTGAGCCCCACACTGGCTTCATGGTCCCTGTGGGACAGCCTAATAGACCCCTGTGTCTCCTCCTCCAGACCTGGCAGCCCCAGGACCCTCAGCTCTTCCCTAAGAACCACTCCTTAGAGCATGACCCTCCGACAACCTGGACCCCCTCACTCACTGCCCCATCTCTACCCCGACAGCCACCCACACCCTGATCAGCATTCTGCATGGGAGACAGAACATCTGCGATTTGGGCTTTGCCCAAAACAGCACCCTGTCAGAGCCACAGTCCAGCAAGTTAGGCTCACCTGAGCAGATCGTGGAACAGAACCCAGGAGCGAGGCGGCTGAATGGGCACCCTCGCTGCCCAGGGCCAACAGGTTTTGTCTCTGTGGTCTGTGAGCCCCAGGGACATTCAGCTCCCAGGATCCCACCAACCCCCACTCCTCTAGCTGTCAAGGAAGCAGAAAGTGAATTCCATCAGCAAGTCAGCAACAGCCCCTCCCTTTACAGCTGTGTGATCGTCAAGTCACTCCACTCCGACCCTCAGTCCCTCATCTTTGAAGTGGTGGAGGATGAGAACCACCCACAGATCCCTATTTATCCTTCCCCCGCCCCCCAACACACACACCCACAACTCACACCTGCACACACACATGCACACACACACGTGCACACGTACACACACACACATCCTCGCCTACAGGCCAGGACTTAGGTGAGGTCTGTGGTTTTGTTAACTGCGGGCCTCTGTTGTCATCTTCCCTAGGACAACAAGCCCGCGGCGGGGGGCGGGTTACACCACTGCTGGTCTTACAGACGAGAGACCCTGTGAGATCAGACAGACAGCTGTCTTAGAATGACAACCAGGCCAACCTTGATAGGAAATTCCTGCCAAGCTTTTTTCACCTTACACTGTCAGAGTGGCCCTGCCAGGTCACGAGGCAGAGAAGCAAGCCGTGCTGTCCCCAAAGGGCTCTGGGTGGTGTGTCCAGGGGATTTATTTTGTCCAGGGGTTTGTCCACTGTTACCCCGGGGACTCTGCTGGTGCAGATGGAGCCCTGGTTCCCGCCCCAGGCTGAACCCAGATCCATGCTGCAGGCTGAGCTTGTGTCTCTGAGCATCTCTGAGACACTTGCTGGGACTCTTGGGCCCTGGATGATAGTGAGGCTAAAAGCCAATGCAAGGTCAGGATGGGGGGCCCTGGCCCCACAACACTGCCTGAGAGGCCAGCACCCCTGCCCTGGCAGCCTTTCCCACCAAGGGCCCAGGGATCCAGATTGCCTCCGAGGCCCAGACCCTTCCTCTGCCTTTCAGCCTGATCTCCTCATCATCATTTACTGGCTGAGTGACTGAGAAGGAGGGTGGGTGTCCTGGAACAAAGACACCAAAGAATGATAATGTCCTGGCTGCCCACCAGCAACGACAAGGACTTTGTCAAGGCCATCCTGCAGGGAGCCCAGAGAGAGCCCTGGTCCTCCCACCCACCTGTGGAGCTAATGGGCCCTGCCCTCTGGCACCCTCAGAAGCAGTCATGCCCTTGGGATCAGCTGATCCCACCCCAGCCCTGACCTCCAGGCCACCTCATGTCCCCAGGGCCTCACCCAGCCCTGGTCCTGGAACACTGTCACTATCACAGACTGTGAAGTTGAGCAGGCTGTCTGCCAGGCCTGCGCACCCCTATGTTGTACAGGGAGGGAAACTGAAGCCAAGAGAGGTGGGGTCCTGGCTGGGTCACAAGGCACAGTGGCCACAGAATCAAGGCTGGACGCCAGGCCTTTTCTCCCCAGCCCAGAGAACTGGGGCTTCCTGGCGTCCTCAGGCCGGGACAGAGTGTTTCAGGGCTCCCACTTACCACCTCCTGCCCCAGCATGACTGGATCAATAGGGACAAGTCACTCCCTTCCTGGAAGGCTGAGAAGCTGCCCGCTGTCCCATCATCCAGAGCCCAGTCCACCAGGGAAGGACAGAGCTGGAGGGAAGCTCTCTGCCCCAGGCTCCCTCAGCCTCAGGCCTCCTCAGAGAGAGCTCCAGGCAGGCTCCAGTCCCTTCTGCTCAGGGCCCAGAGCAGCCCTGAGTGCTGCCCACAAGCCCAGGTGGCCCCAGGCTGCGCCCAGGGACACCGGGCCTTCAGGTCCCGTCCATCCTGGCTTGCTCCTATCCCAACAAAGGAGGCCTCCTCCTGGCTCTGGCTGGGAACTAAACATATTGTTGCTCTGACACCAACATCAGAACCGAATTATTGAACCCCAAAGAGTTAAAATACCAAGGTGGTTTGGGAAGTACAGGAAGTTCTAGAAAATGTTATGTGTCAAAATCTAAGTTAAATTTATATTGGTTTTGAAAGCATTCGGCATGTTCCCGTAAGAACTCTGCGGAGAGTCCTGTGTGCTTCTAGGAGAGGCAGACGGGTCCTCGCAGTGCAGGTGGCAGACCGCTCTGGCCACGTATGACTCAGAAAGGTGCAGGCAAATACTCTCAAGTCTAAAAGGAAAAACGATTATTCATTCCCCGTGAGGGCATTTTTCAGTTCGCAGGTGAGGGCCCAGGGGGCAGAAGGGCTGGAAGCAAATGTAGAGGCTGATGGCGGAGGGGCTGGTCCAAGGGGGCCGAATGTTGGCAGAGCGCCTCCTGGTGGTGAGATGGTGACAGGACTTGCTAAGAAGGGCGGGGGGCTCCTTGCTCGAGCTTCAGCCAGGCCATGGTTCCATGTAGATGGGAGGGAGTTTCTTGAGCCGGTGTCTTTCAGGGAAGCCTTAGGAGGCGGCAGAGGGGCATACCTCTGTGCAGGTATGCTGGACAGGCCCTGGCCAACGGGAGGCGCCCCCGGCATGCTCCCACGCTGAGATCTGGACCTCTCTTGGGGCTTCTCAAGAAAAGCTGGAGAAGCTGCAGGTACATCTGCCTTTGGTGAGGGGTAAGTGATTTCTCCAGTTATCTCATTCACCCAGAAAAATGTATCGAGAGGTTTCTTCCCCTGTCCAAACTGACTTTTAGACATAGCTACAAGGGAGAAAATTGAGACAACACAAGGCACATCATCAGTCATCCATAGTCCACCTCTATAACCAGGGTCAAAGGGAGCCACCAGGCCCTGGCCTTCTACCAACAACCTGTGCTAGCCCTCTGTCAAGGAGATGGCTTCCCAGACGCTCCAGAAATTTTCCCAGGACCAGGAGCAGGCCTAACAAGAGGCTCCAGACAAATTCTAGGGTCTTTTTTTTCTTAATCTTCTTTTCAAATTCTTTAATCTTAACCAAGTATAGTAAGAAGTATACTTTACATCTCAACCTAGTTCAGACATGTTTGTGCCTGCATGTGCATGTGTGTGCATGTGCACGTGTGTGTGTATGGGTACTAACAATTTCATAGAAAGAAATGGTTATGGGCAACCGTCTCTGACATTTTCTGTGCAATTCCATTCTATTATATCCCTTAAGAAAATGCCACTCCTTAAACTCATTTTATAAAGGGAGCAACAATGATTAATGAACCATAGCTTGAAAAACACTGTCTTAGATTAAGAGGAGAATGGAGAATGCTGGATCTTCTACAAAAGAAAATAAATTATTCTTGCAAATTTTACAAAAACATGACCGTGTGTTCAGCAGAATGGTTCCCCCAAAGATGGCCATGCCCTAATCCTTAAAACCTATGAATATGTTTCATCCATGGCAAAAGGGACTTTGCAGATGTAATTAAAATTATAGACCTTAAACTAGGGATATTATTCTGTATTATCTGGGAGCCCCAATCTAATCACTTGAGCCCTGAAAAGCAGAGAGCTTTCTCTAGCTGGGGTCAGAGACACAGCAGCAGGAGAGTGAGAGAGATCGTAAGCATGAGGAGGACTTGCCCGCTGTTGCCAGCTTGGTGATGGCAGGGGCCGAGTGGAAACCATGACAGGAAACAACCTCTGTCAACAGAATGAATGAGCCTGGAAGTGGATTCTCCCCAGAGCCTTTGGATTAAGAGCTCAGAGTGGATACAACCATGATGCTGGTCTTGTGAGACACTAAGCAGAGTACCAAGCCATGCTTGTCACTCAGGACTTACAGCTCTGTGAGATCATAAATGGCTCCTGTTCCAAGCAGCTAAATTTGTGGTCATTTGTTACGGCAGCAACAGGAAACTCATACACCATGTGAACCCTCTTCCAAAACCAGTGCAAGAGAGAGGCTGCGAAGCTGAAGCTCCCTGACGTCAGGGTAAACCCACCTTTGGTGCAGGCCTATTAGCCAGTCTGGAGGACTCTTCCTATGTTCTTTCTGACAAGCTTGATAATTGCTTCACCCTATTTAGAATGGACAGTGACTGTCATCCCTGAGAAATGTCAAAGTGCACTACCTAGAATGTCAACCAGATCAACCAGCTTTCAAGGTCCTGACACCTTCATCCTACATGAAGCTCCAACTTGCCCTCAGGCAGAAAGAGTTTCCCCACTATCCTCTGGTGTCCACAGGCCATGGGGAAGTCAGCACACCCTGCAGGGATCCCCAGAATCCGGTGCCCCGTAGTAAGGGCACAGTGGGTTGAACACGTAGGCTGTCCAGGAGCTCGGGGACTGGAAAGGTGTGAAGGGTATGACGCTCACCTGTCAGAAGTTGCTGGGGTGGAGGGAGCTTCTGAGAGGAGAAGGAGCATTAGAAGACTGGGGGCTCCTAGCAACCTGGTCTTTATTATGTAAAGCGTTTCCCACCCTATCCCAGCCCAGACTCTGCCTGTTGTTCTCAGACTCTCCGGCGCAGCCACACACCCCACTCACCCCTCCTCGAGTCCCTCTGTCATACTGCCCGATACCCCCAACCTAGAGGTGTCCCTGGCATCTGCCCTTCCCCTTCCTGTAGCTCCTGATTTCTGCAGTCCCATCACATAGTCCCACAAGCAGCTACAACAGATGTTTTTTCTGGAACATAAACCTACAGACAAGGGGGATGCCCTCCTCTGGCAGGAGTGGTTCATTTTCAGCGGAGTGGACACCAAGGGCTCTTGGGTTAGGAATTGCTCACAGATCCGCTCCCTACTTGGCTGGGTTTGGCTCACCCTGGGCCTCACACCCTCTTCAGGGCCTAATTTCCCTGAGAATTAGACCTGTTCCCCATGTTACCATCTGCTGAGATTCTGCCCCAGCCCAGGCCCACCTTGAATCCCCACCAAGCTGCCTCTGACCTGGGGTCACCCCTGACCTGCGGTTGCCCTACTTTGTGGACCCAGCTGCTGCCATGGGTCACAGGGCACTGGCCTGTCATGCGGACAGGAGATGGAGTGGCCTCCTCTTAGACTGGCCCCAGGTCATCCAACTAGGCTTTTCTCCTCTTTTCCTCTGCCCCCTGATTCAGTGCTGCTGAATCTAAATCATAAATTAATCTCTGCACCCCCAGGTGTTCTCCACCCAGCAGCCTGCCACTGGCGACTCTCCCCCATCAGCATTCATGGCCTTGAATCTCCCCAGGGACTGCTGTGGGCCTGTCCCTAGCACGAGGCCATTGCTAAGGTGAGGGAAAAGCCTTCTGTCCCTGCCACTACTTGTCTAGGCCCAAGTGAGCCTCCCCACTTCTTTCTCCAGCACCTCCATCTCTGTCCACACAAGGTCAGGTTCCCTGGGAATGTTAACTCATTCCATCGCCTCCTCTCACCTGATCTCGGAAACTCAGCTTGCTGTGAAGATTACCAGGCTTAAGATTTCACTTGTTCCCACCATGGCATCCAGCTCTTGAAAAAAGTGCTGTGACGGCTTTGTCTTCCACGTGTTTGAAAATTCTGACCGGTGATGCCAGGCCTTTGACGAGCTCTGAGATGAAAAGTTACACGAGCACCAACCTATGGACACATCCAGTGTTCTGGGGTCTTCTCCATTGAAACTGCCTCTTTCACACCAAACACCTGCTCCCTGTATGTCTTCTCGCTATATGCTAGTGCCTGTGCATATCTTTCTAACTGGCTCAATTTCAGCAAAAAATAACTTGGAATCATGGTGGCCGCTTTTGAGGAATTTTGATATGGACAAAACTATTCATTTGAGAGGTGTCTTCGAACAAAAACAAATGAAAATTCTTACTGTCCAATTGTCTGCTTTCTTTAATTGGTATGAGAAGGATTCTAAACACAATTTGAACTCAAAAATTGCCTCCCTAAAATATTCTTTAGCTAAAACTAATGTAAAATATGAAAATCTTCTCCCTCGTCAGCACCTTTGGACAGTATTTAGGATTAGCTTCTGATGCTGACATTTCCAAAGCTCTTTCCAGTTTGTTAACAGCTTCAAGTCAGAAATCATAGATAAGTTCAATAAACAAAAATGTTGGCTGGCAAATCATTCCATTGCACAAACGTCACATTTGGCTATATATCTTAAGACTTTAGATACCAAAAAACGAAAGAAATCGCATGAGGAAATTACTATATCTTGTTTGCCTAAATAACAGATTATTTTGTTATGCAGGAGGCATCACTTCTTTCTTTTCCATACTTCAGGAATTAATAAGTGCTGGCTTTAAAAATCTTATGACTTGAAAGAATTGTCCAGGACCCAAATTATGTCAAAACCAGATAAATGACATTCTCTTTTGTGTGTGTATGTAAACTTTCTTCTTTTTCCCTACAGAGAAAAATGATTAGCCATTTGTCTAAAGCCAGTTCCCTCTTATTTTTTTCAATCCCACTTCCTCTCTTTTTCTCTCTCTTGAAAACATGAGTTACTCATCAAAAAATTCATGCAGGGGCCAGTGGGTGGCTAACGGTTAAGTTCACGCGCTCTGCTTCCGCAGCCTGGGGTTCGCAGGTTTGGATCCCGGGCACGGACTGATGCACCGCTCACTTGTCAAGCCATGCTGTGGCGGCGTCCCATATAAAGTAGAGGAAGATGGGCACGATGTTAGCCCAGGGCCAGTCTTCCTCAGCAAAAAGAGGAGAACTGGCAACAGATGTTAGCTCAGGGCTAATCATCCTCACAAAGAAAAAAAAGTGCATTCAGTTGTCGATATACTCTAAGAATACTTAGCTCAGATACAGCCAAAATTGTCGAAGTAAGAAAGAAATGTTACTAAACCATATTTCTTTTTATGGACATTAGAAAGTATATTTAGGAGCTTCCAGGTTGGTGAACACATAGAGGTGTGGGGAGAGTGGTGCGCATGGACAGGGCGTGGACCTCCACACCACTTCCCCATACTGTGCTCTGTGCATCTCTTCCATCTGGCTGTTCCTGGGTTATATGCCTTTACAATAAACCAGTAATCTACTAAAAAAAAAGAAAAAGAAAGTATATTTACCTAATAGCCTTTGTAATTAGCTATGAGATAATAAGAAAAGGCATCAAATTCAAAATAAAAGAAAAACTTTAGCATGATTCAGTCTTTATTAATTTATAATTTAAAAAGAAGTTAGTACAATATTTTTATTTGTCTAAAACCAAGAATAAATTTCTCATTATTCAAATTTCCTACATTGGTTTTATGAGTTAAATACGTTTCCATTATTTCCATAACTTCTTTAAAATTAAAAATCATATGCATAAAGTTGTATTTAATAATTAAATGATTAAAATAATGGATGTCTTTTTAATGGGTTTAATTTTCTAAATTCCTTGCAATGCTACATTTTATAAAAATTTGATTGTTAGCTAAACTGTAATTTCCAGATTATTAACTATTTTTTAAGGACTTAGAACTAAATCAATTAATGAGTAATCTTTAAAGATCCATACATTTTTTAAAAAGAAAAAACACAAAAACATTGGTTATTGAACATAATTTTAATTTATCCTTATTTCTTAAAATGTCAGTAAATTAACAAAATATGCAAATCCCTTTGGATGTTGATGCATATGTTTGTTTTTACCTTCTCTAATTTTTAAAGTAATATGAGATACTCAGAAAAATATTGCTGCACAATTTTTAACTTTGTCCCCCAAGTTTCTCTTATAAAAAAATATTGTTTACTCTAATTAAAGATAGTAATTCATGTAGATGGCCAATTGTACAGGATACAGTAATTGCAGAGGGATACAGGTATATAGATGTGATTTTCTGTTATTTCAAATGGTTGTTACAGTTCATTCAAATGATAAGTTTAATATGATATATATGTTTCATTAATATACAGGTAAGTTAATTCTATTTTAAGCTACAGTGAAAAACCTTATTACCTATGTATATATTTATATATCTGTTTATGCCTAAATACATACAAACAAAGGTAGGTTAATTGTTCCTTTACTACAATTTGTTACACCAATCATGTGCCAAAGAAGTAAAATTAAAAGTTGAGTCTCTGTGATGGCTAATTTTATATGTCAGCTTGACTGGGCCACAGGATGCCCAGATAGTTGGCTAAACATTATTTCTGGATGTGTCCGTAGAAGTGTTTCTGGATGAGATTAACATTTGAATCCCCAGACCGAGTAAAGCAGACTGCCCTCCTCATGTGGGTCGGCCTCATCCAGTCCATTGAAGGCCTGAATAGAATGAAAGCTCTGCCTGACTGTCTGTAAGCTGAGACATTGGTCTCCTGCCCTGGCCTCCGACTTGGACTGGAACTATACCATCAGCTCTCTTGGGTCTGGACTTCTCAGCCTTCATAATCACATGACCTATTCCTTATAATAAATCTCTCTGTATATATGTATATACAAGCACATATTATATACACATCCTATTGGTTCTGTTTCTCTGGAGAACCCTAATATAGCCTCTCATGCAAAGTGACTACTTTTTTTATGCCCAAATTAGTAGAAGTTCCTTTTTGTCACCAAATTATTCTGTTAACTCTCAGTGCTTTTAGCATACTCTTAAATAATCTTGTTAGTGATTCCCTTGGATAGCTCTGACCTAATTTTTTGTTTATATTTTTAAATGATATCAAGAAGTAAATTCACCCTTAAAATATAAACCAATCCCAAAAGTTAAATTAAATTTCCCAGAAATTAAAGTTCATATGACTAAAATAATTGTCTTCACTCAGGCATGGCAACTGGCAAAAGCAAAGAAGTACATATTTACACGGGTAGTAGAGGTGCTCTCATCCACAAATTGCCTTGGAGAGCCCATTGTGACAGCAAAGAGGAGCACTGTGATTGGCCAGGGACCTCGATGTCATAAAGGCCTGGTGCTGGTGCCAGAGAATAAAAGAAGAGGGCCATGAGGTGGAGAGGGGACTGCCAGTCTTCTGCCTCTTCTCCTCGTCTTTCTCTTCTGCCTTCCTTCCCCCAAACCCACTGAACATGGCCTTGGAACCCACATAGCATTCCAGCTCCAGGCCCCAAGGCTTCCCACTGTTCACACCCACCTTCTCCACCCAGCATCAAACAGCTGAAAAGCTGCTCAGACCTCAAAACCTACTCTAATCTAGAAGGTAAGGGCATTCAGATTTCACTGGGCAGGATCACCACTTCATACTTATAAAGAAATAGGACCCATAAATTCATAGGAAATGGCCTTGGCAAACATGGGAGTCAGTTATGTAGAGCAGGAGTGACGACAGAGATGTCCAGTGTGTTTCTTACTGAAGGTCTGATCAAACCTAAAAATTAACTGGGGACAGCTTATGAGACCTCTCGTGCTCCTGGAAAAGCTTCTGAAGTGTCTGAGAAAAGCTGCATTCCCACAGGGCATGGGTTAGTCTACTGAAGCCCACAGACCATGGGTTTCTTGGACCTATGCTGTGTGAGTGGTGGATCCCTCCTTTGCCACTGATAGAGAACTTACCTAGCTTTTCTCTCCTCTCCTTTAGATGTCTAGAAGCCAGCTGGGGTCAGGAAACGGGCCTCTACCTACACTTATGTGGGTAAATGAAGTCACAGCACAAATTACCTACCCCACATGGAAGACAGATCCTCCTGCGTCACCTCCTGCTTCTCTGCTGGGCCTGAGATGTGAGCCCCTGTCTGGACATGGGGCTGGGGATGTGGCTCCTCCCTGTCTCAGAGGCCCGCCTCTTGTCCCTGCACAGACATTGAGTCCAGTGGCTCCCCTGGCTGCTGCCTCCCTGAGAGAAAGTGCTCCAAGGAGCCTTGGCGCTGGCCAGGTGCCTGCTGCTCTCAAGAGCCTTCCGTCTCTGCCAGACTCGGGCATCCTGCTCTCACCATTCCCAGGCCTTCCCCCACGATGTAGGCCGTTGGCACCACCCCCTCAGCCACTGACCTCTACATTTCCCTCCCCACAAGGCACTCTCCCGGCCCGAGGGCTTTCCTACATTTATGATTTGTCCACGAAGGTGACATCCTTCAGCCCCCAGAAAGTCGTCTTCCAGGCTGTTTACAGGACCCTGCACAGGGCCTTCAGAGGCTTTCAGCCTGGCACAAATCACAACCTGGTCTGATCTTTCAAGTGTCTCAAAATCTAATACTGCAGGCTTTCCTGGATGTTTATTCTATCATTTTCCATATATATATAATTCTTCTAAACACTTTTTAAAACAATATCATTCTTTGTGCTAACATGTGCTTTTTCCATTTTAAAATTGAAAAAATATGATCATTAGGAGTAAGAACTGAATGGACAGATTAAAAATAAGATAGGACACAGACAGCAGAAGGGCTAAGTGAACTTGAACAAGATCTGCAATGCCATTTTCCTTAAGGAGTACAGAGATGAGGAGATAGGAAATTTGAAGAAGTGACAACATACAGAGCACAGAGAGAGAAAGCTCTGGGAAGACATAACAGGGAGGAGGGAGGCCACATCAAAGATAGAAGGCTGAGAATTCTCCAAAATTGATGACAGACCAGGATTCTCAGAGTTAGGGATCCCACTGAATCCCAAGTAGGATAATTTAAAACACCCACACTTAGTTACATTGTAGCAAAATCATGGAACACTGAAGACAATCTTGAAAGCAGCAGCAGAAATAAATAACTGATAAACGACAAATTTAGTGGAATAATATCTTTAACATACAGAGAAAAACCAGTCACCCCAGATTTGTGTGCTCAGCTAATTATTCAAGAATTAGGGAAATATAAAGACTTTTTTTTTTTTTTTTCTGGGGAAGACCAGCCCTGAGCTAACATCCGTCGCCAATCCTCCTCTTTTTGCTGAGGAAGACTGGCCCTGGGCTAACATCCGTGCCCATCTTCCTCCACTTTATATGGGAGGCCGCCACGGCATGGCTGACAGGCAGTGCGTCGGCGGGCGCCCGGGATCCGAACTCGCGAACCCCGGGCTGCCAAGCGCGGACTAAACCGCTGTGCCACCGGGTGGCCCCAAGAATTAGGGAAATATAAAGACTTTTAAGATAAAAAGTCTACCACAATCAGGCCTAGACTAAAGGAATGTCTCAAGCAGGGTTTCTTAACCTCAGGATTCTTGAACTTTGGGGCCAGATATTTCCTTTTTTGGGGGAGGAAAGCAATGCTGTGCATGGTAGGATATTTTGCAGTACCCTTGTCCTCTACCCACCAGATGTCACCCTCTTCCAGTTATGACAACCAAAACTGACATTGCCAAATGTCCCCTAGTTGAGAACCACTGGTCTAAAGGGTGTTATTCAGGAAAAAAGAAAATGATGCCAGAGGAAGTTATAATGGAGACAAGATTAGGATTCACCAATGTCCATTCTCCATTTTTCCCTAATAATCGAAACCCGGTTTTTAGGTGGGCATAGACTGTGAGGCTGGTGCTTCAAGTAAAATGTTTGGCCAGTTGCAGTCTTCTTTAATTTGGAGGGTAGACCAGTTTGACCAAATTTGTGGCGTTAGGAAAATGTAAAAAGAATCAAGAATGGTGGTTTTGTTGGCTCCTTCTTGGCTGCTTTTAGCATAGTCCTGTAAGAAAGATGATCTCTGGCTGGAGTTAGCCAGTATATAAGAAGAGTTGGAAGGATCCAGAGTGTTGCTAATGTAGGTAACTCCCCTCTGTGGCCTCCACACACAGACAGTTGAATAATCTGGTTCCTTGCAAATGTGAAAAAACTAATCACTTTTGTACACTCAACCAAGGCAGTTATGAGTTGTGGCTATGAAGAGGCAACCGTTACAGGAGATAAAACTGGTGCTACTAGCAAAGATGAGATTGTGTGGCTTTTCATAACAAATCTGTCATTTTAGCAAATGTGAAGAAATCTGGCAAAATCAAGCATTAACAAGAAGAACTGCTACAATTTGGCATTATTTCATAGCATTGGACATAGGCATTGCCAGGACAAAAACTGGAAAGAGCCCACTGTCCATCAAGAGTGGACTGGGTATCAATTGTGGTGTTATCATACAGAATATCATAAAACAATGAGAATAAAGCACAGTGACTTGCACAAAACTGACAAACATAACTTTGAGCAAAAGATACAAAACACTTTATGATTCCATTTGTACAAAGTTAAAAAACAGGTAAAAGTAAACTATATTTAAAGATGTCTACATCAGTAGTAAATATTGTATAAAACAATAATAAAAATGTCTAGTTTATGGGATAAAAACCCAATAAAATAAAAATATTAGACAATAAGGTGGACAGTGTCTATATATTCCTGGAAGGAAGTCCATGATGTATTATTAAATGAAAAAAGGAAGTGAGAGAGATTCAAGGAGATCTATTTGAGCTTCTGATTTTTAATTTTTGGTTTATAAAACTTTACATTATATAAGCAATAGCTGCTCATTTAAATTTTTAACTGGATAAAAATAAACAATTTTAAAAAATTAAAAGATGGAGGATGATTATAGATAATGTTTCAAAGTAATTGAGGTAGAGATATTAACTATAAGTTAATAGAAGTATGTGTATATAGGATAAAAAAGCATGATCTTTTCAAATAATAGAAAGAGCATATAACTTCTAATATGGTATAGAGGAAAAATTGAATTTAAAGGCTTCAATAAATCAAAAACAAAAGTAGAAAAAGAACATCTTAAAGGAGGACAAATTAAAACAGACACACAATAAGATCGTAGAAATGATTCCAAGAATATCAAAAGTGGTAAGTGTAAGTGGAGTCAATTTGCCAGGTAAAAGCAGATATGATCAGACTAGGAAAAATACAATTAAAAGCTGTTTTCAAGATATACACTGAAAACATAAAGACACAGGCTGAAAGTAAGAGGATGGAAAAATATCTACAATGCCAATACTAACCAACAAATGCTGGTGGAGCGCCCATACAAAAAAAAAAAAAAAAGACTGTAAAACAAAGGTTAGTAAACTTTCTGTAAAAGTTGTGGTTACCTCTGACCTGAAGGGGGAAGTAATCACAGACAATATGTAAATGAATGAATGAAGATGTACTCCAATGAAACTTCATTTAGGGGCACTGAAATTTGAATTTCACGTAATCTTCACATGTCATGAAATATTCTTCCTTTGATTTTTTTTCAACCACTTAAAAATATAAAAACCATTCTTAACTCACAGGCCATACAAAAACAGGTGGCACGTGGATTTGCCTTCAGACCATAGTTTGTCAACCCCTGCGTTAAGGCAAAAAGCATTATCAGGGATCAAAGATTCCCCGCATAATGATAAAAGATACAATTCTCCAGGAATGTTTAACAATCCTAAACATGTATTCAGCTATTAATGTTGTCCTAAATATACATGACAAAACAAAGATAGATGTACTTACATGGAGAGGATGGTGATCCTACCACCACATTGAGGGGTTTGAAAAATATGTATTGAGCCAGCCCTGAAGGCCTAGTGGTTAAAGTTTGGTGCATTCTGCTTCAGCGCCCAGGTTCAGTTCCTGGGCACGAAACCACACTCGTCTGTCGGTGGCCATACTGTGGCAGAGCTCACATTAAAAAAAAAAAAAAAGAGGAAGATTGGCAACAGATGTTAGCTCAGTGTTGGAACCGGCCCCGTGGCAGAGCAGTTAAGTTCACGTTCTCCACTTTGGCGGCCCGGAGTTCACAACTTCGGATCCCTGTCACAGCGCGGACAGGCGCACAGCTTGTCAAGCCATGCTGTGGCAGTGTCCCATATAAAGTACAGGAAGACGGGCATAGATGTTAGCACAGGGCCAGTCTTCCTCACCAAAAAAAAGAGGAGGATTGGCAACAGATGTTAGCTCAGAGCTAGTCTTCCTCACACACACACAAAGATGTTAGCTCAGGGCGAATCTTCCTCAGCAAAAAAAAAAAAGTATTTCTTAGTAACTGATAGATTAGACAGAAAATAATTAGTAAGGTTATTAATCATGTGAATAACACAATTGCTAATTCTGATCCAATTTAGAGAACTCTGATCTTGAAAGCCAGAAAATCTACTTTCATTCTCCTGGGACAAGGAGAAAACAAAATGGAAATAAGAAAATCAGAAGTAAATTATAACGAAAATTCTTCAAATCAAAATTTGTACACTGCAGCTCAAATGATACAGGAAAGTTATAGTCTTAAATGCTTTCTATTGATAAGAAAAGGTTGAAAATTAATAGGCTAAGTATCTGACCTAAGTTTTTTTTTTTTAAGATTAACAATAAACTCAAAGAAAGGGGAAAGAATAATAAGAAATAACAAAGTAAAAACAAAGATATCATCAAAGGAATCAACAAAAGCAAATCTTGGTTCTCTGAGCAGAAAAATGAAAGTAAGAAAACTGGCAAGATTGCTTAACAAAAAAGAAAAAGCATAATCATGGGGCCGGCCCGGTGGCATAGTGGTTAAGTTTGCACACTCCACTCTGGAGGCTGGGGTTCACAGGTTCTGATCCCTAGCATGGACCTACATGCTGCTCATCAAGCCATGCTGTGGCAGCGTCCCATGTACAAAGTGGAGGAAGATTGGAACAGATGTTAGCTCAGGGCCAATCTTCCTTACCAAAAAAAAAAAAAAAGAATACAATCTTGGAAATAAAAAAAGGACATAAAACGAGATAGAGCAGAAGTAAAATAACGAACACCACCACAAACAACTTTTTGATAGTACAATTAAAACTTACATGAAATTGTCAGTTTCCTAACAGAATCTCATTTTCCAAAATCCATATAAAGAAAAATATAAAACTTAAAGAGTTCTGTAATCATTGAAGTTTAATGAGAAGTTAAAAATGGCATACACACACACACACATATAAAGCAAGGTCCAAAGAATTTTACATGAAAAATCTAGCAAACACAAGGCACAGAAAGTTTCAGTCACATTAAGATTAGGTTTGCCTATGAGTAACAGTAAGCTAACAAAGATACAAGTTTATTTCGTGCTTACATAAAAGTCCAGAAGTGTGCGGTTCAGGTCTAGTGTGCTGTGTGAAATCCTTAGGCATTCATGATCCTCCCAGCTCACCCTCTGCCATCCCTAAGGCCTGAACTTAGTCCTTCTGGTATAAGAAGGTGACATTTGCCACAAGGTAGAAGTAGAGACCAAGTAGGAGCTGCAATTTTATGTCTGCTAATTCTTAAGGAAGATTCCAGCAAACACCCACAACACTTATGTTTACATCTCATGGCCATGCCTAGCTTCAAAAAAGGCCGGGACCTGGAGTCTTTAATTTCAGTGGTCCTATAAATAGCTAAGCATTCTATTATTGGAAAAGAAGGGAGAACAAAACACCGGGGACATCTAGTGATCTCTGCCACACCAATCGTACATGAAATCTTCCAGAGCTGGAAACAGAAGATATTTCAAATTATTTTATATGGCTAGTATAAATTTGACACCAAATCTAGGTAAGGAAAACAGAAAATTACAGGCCAATCTCATTCATGAACATAGATGCAAAATTATAAATATTAGCAAATCGAATCCAACAATAGATGCTTTAAAAAATACATCTTTGGATTTATCTTAGGAATTCACAGATGGTTTCACATTAGGAAATCCATTTAAGTCACCACATCTCAACAGAAGCAGAATAAGCCTGTGATAAAATAAGACACTCATTCATAATTTTTAAAAATATTGGCAAACTAAAACTATAGGGGAGCTTCCTTAACCCAATAAAGGTAGTATTTTAATCATACAACAAACATCATACTTAACAGTGGAACCTTAGAACGATCCCCTTTAAAATCAGGAATCAGATGAGGATTCAATATTGTAAAACTAGCCATTTCATTAACGTGTAAAAGAAATAAAACTATAAAGATTGGGAAGGAAGAAACAAAATTACCGTTAGTCATAATTGATAAGATTATCTACATAGAAAAACCAAGGGAATCTACAGACATTGGGAACTGCTACCATTGAACTGGAATTCCTAAATGCAATGGGGATGATGGAATCCTGAGGAGGCAGGGACCATGTGGTAAGACTCAGTCACCAAAGACAGTGGGTGTGGTTACCGTAAGGAACGGTGGTGTCCAAGCAGTAATCTAAATAGTCTGACCCACAGAGATCTTTGATGTTAGCTAGTTGATCATGGTGTCCCTAGAACTGAAATGGATGGGCAGCCTACTAAATTTTTACTTGATCTGAGTAAGTGGAAAAATCTCTGGGTCTAGTGAATAGAATTTTGACTTGAATCATCAAAACAGTTACAATCCATCACTCAGACGTAAGCTAGTTCACAGACCTAGATCTGCTTGAATAAGGGGTAGGCAGCTCCCTTTGAAGCAGGACCCTGCTACAGCTGAGAACAGTGTATACTCATAATCTTCCTCATCTTCCCCAAAGGCACCCAGGGACATTTACCAGAGTGATCGTACATTGGGAAGGGCAGATAATCAGAATTTTCTGGGATTGCTAGAGCCTGGTTCTAAATTGACACTAATTGCAGGATTCTCAAAATGTCACTATGGTCCCCTGATCAGAGTATGAGCATAGGGAGGACAGGTAATCAATGGAGTTTTGGCTCAGATCCATCTCACAGTGGGCCCAGTGGGTTCCTGACCCCACCCTGTGATTATTTCCCCAGTCTGGAATACACAATTGGAATAGACATACTTGGCAATGGGAAGAATCCCCACATGAGTTCCCTGACCCATGGAGTGAAAGCTATTATGGTAAGAGAGGCCAAGTGGAAGCCATTAGAACTGCTTCTACCTACAAAAAATAGTAAATCAAAGCAATACTGCATTCCTGGAGAGATTGCCAAGATTAGTGCCACCATCAAAGACTTGAAACCACGTCCCCATTCCACTTGCTTACATGACCTGTGCAAAACACAGATGGATCTTAGAGAATGACAGTGGATTTTTATAAACTTAATCAAGCAGTGACTTCAAGTGCAGCTGCTGTTTCCACATGTAGTTTTGGTGCTCAGCAAATCAACACATCTGGCACCTGATTTGCAGCTACTAATCTGGTGAATTTTTTTTTCCTCTAAACCTGTTAGTAAAGACCATCAGAAGCAGTTTGCTTTCAGCTGCATACACCTTCACTATCCTACCTCAGGGCTACATCAATTCTACAACCCTAGCCACAGCCTAGTTCACTGTTGCTTTGATCACCTTTCCACCCACAGGACACGACACTGGGCCATTTTATTGATGATATCATGATTATTAGATCTGCTGTGCAGGTAGCAACTAATCTAAACGTTGGTTAGACACATAACATGCCAGAGTGTGGGAAATAAACCTGGCTCAACTTGGCTAGGGTGAACAATGTTTTCCAAAATTCCATTCTTTGCAATGTTTCCAATATTTATGTTCTGTATGTTTAAAGGGGCCACAAGAGACCATTTACATGGGATTTTCTGGGTCATGTGGTAACTCTATGTTTAATATTTTGGGGAACCACCAAAACGTTTTCCAAAGGGGCTGCCCTCAAGTCGCAGATAATTCTCAGCTCACAACAGTCACGCAACCCCTCAGTGGGGCTTCAGTGCTGGCCTCCCAAGTATTGGTTTGGGGCTGCCTTGAGATCTCATCAGGACCAGCTACATAATGTGCCAGGTCAAGCGCAAAATGTTCAAAATGACTCCAAATTTCAAGACAGTGACAGCAGAGCATTAAAGCAAGTGTGAGTCTCTTCTAAGTGTGGGGCCCTATGCAAGTGCAGAAGTTGCACAGCCATGAAGCCAGCACAGGACCTGTGGCAGATACATCTGCTATGGTGAGGAGGAAAATGAGCTGATGGTTCTTGACTTTTCAATCCTCTCTCCCCAGGTCTGGCCGTTCTAAGATCAGGATCCAGAACTCGTTCCCTGAACTCCTGAACCTTCCCCACTCTTCCTTCCTGGGCATTTCCCTTGTATCCCCACCAGATCCCAGATATGGGCCTGACATGGGTTCTAGGAGTAGTTCCTAAGACTCCACTGAATTGTCTGTCCTATTTCCTTCTTCAACAAAATTTCCACATCCAAAACCTCCCCTTCTATCTCAGCTGGAAAGATAAAAACAACTATGAGGCTTAGCTTCCCAGAAAGCTTAGGGTGCTGAGTAATTGAGAACATTAATTTCCCTTCCTGTGGCACTTTATTTTCTAGTCTTCTTGTCAGAATTCTGAAAAGCTAACCTGCTGAGATCTTCTGTGATCACCTGTGCTACCTACACTTCCATGCAAAATGAACCAACCAGAGTACACAACAGGGATGAATCCCACAAACAGAAGTCAAGATGAAAAGGAACCAGACACAAAGGAATACAAACTGTATGATTCCATCTATCTAAAGTAAAAAACACTCAAGACAAAGAACAAGCAAAATTACATTTAGGGGAGTGTGCCCAAGTGGTAAAAATGTAAAGAAATGCAAGGCAATGGTTATCATACATCAGAATATGGCTTACTTTGTAGGACGGGAAGGGAAAGTGACTGGGGAGGGCGAGGAGACTTCTGAGTTTCCTGCAAGGTCCTAGTTCTGAGTCTGGCTGGTGACTCCAAGAGAGCTCACTTTATGAAACTTCACTGAGTTTTACATGTTTGTTTCATATACTGTTACATTTCACAATAAAAATATTTAAAAAATAATTTACACCATACTTCCAGAGCTATTACCCAGAGCTGTCTTCTAAGCCTTATGATTTTCCTTCTCAGGGGCCCTCCAAAACTAGAAGTAGTTCTCTAAGTCAAGTCATTTACAATCTTAAGGCCTGCTCTCACTGAGAAAAATAATTATCTGTTCAAAACTATTTGTATTTAACTCCGCTTTGCAGTTAATTTTGATCAAACTCAAAATAAGAAATTCAGTCAAATAATTCAAACTAAATTATGACTCATTGATACTTTTCATGTTCTTCCCAACTCTGTTAAAAAAACAAAGAAGATAGGAAAGTAATCTGTTCTCAACTTGACTCAATTAGCACCACCTAAGAAAGCAGTTTCAATTATTAAATGTGTTCAACGCCCAAGAATATGGATCAAACTGTGTCTCTTGTCAGTGTTCAGCCAAACTGAGACTAGACCATCTGGGTTACTTTTATATTTAAAATCATTTTTTGAAGATTGCCAGGTCCAACTAATGTGATCAATGACAGGTGAAAAGTCATCCTAGGGTTGAAGCCTCGTAGTGTGTGAATGACACATTTGAGGAAAGGAAAACACCAACCTTCATTGGACGTTACTCCAGCACTAGTGACCAAGGCTTATCAATTGGAACATTCTTCTACAATCCACCTTATACAATTGGAATCACTGTAGCAAGACTTTCTACTTACCTAACATAGCTGCTTCCAGTAAAAATGCAGCCACCATGCTTGCTCTCGGAACTCCAGCCAAACTTCCTTATCTGTAACTACCACTCGTTTCTCTTTTTTAATATAAAAATTCCTGCTTATGTTCACATTAGAATGCACCTTGGTGGAATGAGCTTCTCAGCTGAGGATCTGATGATAGAAACTTATATGTCTAGAGAGTTATTATTTTAATTATAAATGGACAAAAAGGAATGAAAACTTGTAGATTTTCCCCAAAATGTTACATTTTATCTATACAAATAAGATTCATGTATACAACTAGTACGTGGAAACATTTGCATGAATGTAAAAGTACACTTCTCTTGGGTTGCTGACTTCAATATTTAGTATTGGCTTATGTACGTGATGACTCTTCAGACTCTTCTCACCAAGGGAGAATCTTCCTTGGCCATTTTATTTATTTAAGCCTTCTCTTTTTCACTGTGTGAGTCTGGCTAAGGGTTTGTCAATTTTGTTTATCTTCTCAAAGAACCAGCTCTTTGTTTCATTGATCCTTTCTATTGGTTTTTTGTTTGTTTGTTTCTATTTCATTTATTTCTGCTGTGATTTTTATTATTTCCCTCCCTCTGCTGACTTGGGGCTTTGTTTGTTCTTCTTTACCTAATTCTGTTAGATGTAGTTCAAGGTTTCTTATTTGGGATTTTTCTTGTTTGTTAAAGTGGGCCTGTATTGTTATGAGTTTCCCTCTCAGGACCGCTTTTGCTGCATCCCATATGAGTTGGTATGGTGTATTTTCATTTCTGTTTGTCTCCAGATATTTTTTGATTTCTCCTTTAATTTCATCAATGATCCATTGGTTATTCAGTAGCATGTTTATGTTTGCCTTGTTTCTTAACATATGGTCTATCCTTGAGAATGTTCTGTGTGCATTTGAGAAGAATGTATAATCTGCTGTTTGTAGGTGGAGTGCTCTGTATATATCTATTAAGTCCATCTCATCTAGTTTTTCATTTAAGTCCGCTATTTCCTTATTGACTTTTTGTCTGGATAATCTATCCATTGATGTAAGTGGGATGTTAAGATCCCCTACTATTATTGTATTGTTGTTAGTATCTCCTTTTAGGTTTGCTAATAGTTGTTTTACGTACTTTGGTGCTCCTGTGTTGGGTACATATATAAGTGATATGTCTTCTTGGAGAATTGTCCCTTTTATCATTATGTATTGCCCCTCTTTGTCTATTACCTTTTTTATCTTGAAGTCTACTTTGTCTGATATAATTATGGCAACTCCTCTTTTCTTTTGTTTGCCATTAGCTTGGAGTCTTGTTTCCATCCTTTCACTCTGAGCCTGTGTTTGTCTTTAGAGCTGTGTTTCCTGGAGGCAGCAAATTGTTGGATCTTGGTTTTTAATCCATCCCACCACTCTGTGTCTTTTGATTGGAGAATTCAATCCGTTTATATTGAGTGATTATTGGTATACGAGGGCTTAATGTTGCTATTTTATCGCTCATTTTCTGGTTCTTTTGCATTTCCTTTGTTTCTTGTTCCATGTGTTTTGGACTACCAATTCAGTTTGGTAGTTCTGTATGATTCTCTTAGTTTTCTCTTTGTCATATGTGATTCTGATTATTTGTTTAGTGGTTACCATGAGGTTTGTATAAGAAATCTCATGGATGAGATAGTCCATTTTCTGATGGCCTCTTATTTCCTTAGACTAAGTCAATTTGATCCCTTTTCTCTTCCCCTTCTAAGTTATTATTGTCGCTACTTATTCCATCTTGTGTTGTGTGTGTTTAAAGTGATGAGGTTATATTCATTTTTGGTGTTTTCCTTCCCTTAATCTTGATTTTTATAATTGTTTGCTAACCTATTCCGATAGAGAGCTGCAATTTTTCTCGCTTAGTCTACTTACTTTTCTCCTTGCTCGAAGCTTTGTATCCCCTTTCTCTTTTTTTTCAGGCATGAGGGCCTTCTTGAGCATTTCTTGCAGGGGGGTCTCATGGTAATGAACTCCCTTAGCTTTTGTTTATCAGGGAAAGTTATTATTTCTCCATCATATTTGAAGGATATTTTTGCTGGATAGAATATTCTTGGCTGAAAGTTTTTGTCTTTCAGAATTTTGAATATATCATTCCACTCTTTCCTAGCCTGTAGTGTTTCTGTTGAGAAGCTGAGAGCCTGATGGGAACTCATTTGTACATTATTTTATTTTTTTGTTTAGCTGCCCTTAATATTTTTTCTTTGTCAGTGACTTTTGCCAGCTTTACTACTATATGCCTTGGAGATGGTCTTTTCATGTTTATATACTTAGGAGACCTATTGACTTCACTCACTGTTATTTCCGACTCTTTCCCCAGGTTTGGGAAGTTCCCAGCTATTATTTCTTTGAACAAGCTCTCTGCTCCTTTTTCCTTTTCTTCTCCTTCTGGAATACCTATAATCATTATGTTGCATTTCCAAATTGAGTCTGATATTTCTCAAAGAATTTCTTCATCTCTTTTTAGTCTTAGTTCTCTCTCCTCCTCTATCTGGAGCATTTCTGCATTCCTATCCTCAATAATGCTAATTCTTTCCTCCATCTTGTCAGTTCTGTTCTTTAAAGATTCCAGATTTCCTTTATCTCATCCATTGTGTTTTTCATCTCCAAGATTTCTGATTGGTTTTTCTTTATGGTTTCAATCTCTTTTGTGAAGAAATTCCTGAATTCATTGAATTGTCTGAGTTTTCTTGTAATTAGCTGAGCTTTACTATGATAGCTATTTTGAATTCTCTGTCGTTTAGGTTATAGATTTCCATGCCTTCAGGGTTGGTTTCTGGGTGTTTGTCATTTTCTTTCTGGTCTGGAGATTTAATATATTTTTGCATAGAGCCTGGGAATTTTGGCTATTTCTCACGAGGATATCTGGTTGCAGTTTCCACCTGCCACCACTGGATGGGGGTCAAGAGCCTGCTGCAATCTGTGACCCGATTGTGCTGAAGCTCAGGGCATGCGGGGGGAGGGGTTCTCTCTTTCGCCTGCCCAATCCCGGGGGCTTCTTTCTTCCCTCACTATCTGCTCTCCTGGGATACTTGGATGTTGATGGCATCCCCACAATAGTTCTATTGTCTCTTCCTTATGGGAATTTCTCAACAGTCTGTGAGAAAACTTGGAGAGCGATAGTTTTCCTACAGAGGGCCCCCCCTCTCCCCTCTGTCTGTGAACCATGCAGATGGGAGGTGATCAAATGGGGAGGGGGAGTATTTTTCCTTACCTCTCCCCACTTCCTCCGGGGCTTCCCACACCTCCACCTTCAGATGTACAGCTGCTGGGTCTCTTAGATGTCTTTTGTGATGTGTGATTGTCCTCTGTTGGTATGCAAATGATGTTTTTGTTATATCTTAGGAGGCAGATTTTTTTAAAAGGGAAAGCTCACTCTGCCATGATGCTGACATCACTCCCATGGCCATTTTAAATACACCTCAATGACTGAGGGCAGTCTGTTTTCTGCTCTCATTCAAACCTAAAGTCACAAAGGGAAAATATCCATACTTAAACCAATGTTCTCTCTTTCCAATACATTTATCAGATTCTTTGATTCACACCAATCGTAATCATATGTTGAAACCACTTTAACATCCTATGAACCTTAATCAGTAGACCCAGATACATACATTCTCCTTGGCTTATCTAGTTTAAACAGATTTCATAGCAAAAGACACAAACTAATGTGCTCCTAGATCAGTTGGGCAACAAAGAGAGATGGCTCAACCATGGGACATAAATGGAGGCAACCTCCATTTAATTGGTTTTTCTTTTTAATTGGTTTTCTTTTAGAATTCAGGGCTATGGGAGTCTGCTGTCTCCTCTCCCCTATGTTGTTTCAGGCTGGTCATCTAAGTCACTGCTCCATTTGAGGCAAATTAGGATTCTGTGCTGTATTTAATTTGATAAAGTTGCAAATTTACTTTATTAAATTTATTTAAAATTTATTAATTTTGTTGTAAAATAAATGTTTATAAAGAGAAATACCTTTAGCCATGTTCTTAATTTTGAGACATTCTTCTTGGGGCTTTTATTAAGTTTGAGTTCATTACAACAAGATGAGTAAAGTCATAGCCAACAGCTAAGTATTACAAGGTCCATGGGTAAAGTCAACCGCTTATGACATAATTTACACCTTGAAGTGACCAGTTGTCCACAAGTTAACACACATAATTTCCTTAACAAATATTCTTAGTCTCAAAATTCTGGGTCAAACATCCTAGGAATTTTTAAGATAAAATAATTCAGGAAAGCTGTGCCAGTTATTAGCTTATTGTCTCTCCGCTTCAAACTCACCCTTCTATAGATGCTTTGAGATGATGGGGTTGGAACTCTTCAATCCACATCTCTTTTTTTGCCAGCTCGTTCTCTGTTACATTCTGCCATCAAGGAATATTAAAAGGGAAGCTACAATGTTGGAGGATTGTGATGATTTTGTGTGTCAACTTGGCTGGGCCATGGGATCCCCAGATATTTGGTCAATTATTTTGGGTGATTCTGTGAGGGTGTTTTCGGATGAGATTAACATTTAAATTGGTGGACTTTGAGTAAAGCAGATGAGTCTCCATAATGTGGGTGGGCCTTATCCAATCAGTTGAAAGCCTTAATAGAACAAAAAGACTGGTCTCCCCCAGGCAAGAAAGAATTCTCCAGCAGACTGCCTTTGGATTCATCTGCAACATTGGCTTTTCCTGGTTCTATAGCAGCTTTTGAACTGGAACTGGAACATTGGCTCTCTTGGGTCTCCAGCCTGCCAGCCCACTTTACAGATTTTTGATTGCCAACCTCCATAATCACATGAGCCAATTCCATATAATAAATCTCTTTCTATACATATACACACATCCTATTGATTCTGTTTCTCTAGGGAACCCTAATACAAGGAGGAAGAGGGGACTCACTCCTTCCTGTTTTTTCTGTGAACACTGCTTCCTGTTCCCGATGTTTCCTCACCCCAGCAGTGGCAATTCCTTCCGGTAGCAGCAATTGAGTCCAGTTTGCACTTTTGCCAACATGGGCCCTTCTTCTCAGTTCAGACACAGCATCAGCCCATCTCCTCAAAGGTCTGAGTTCAGCTCCACCAGGGCTCTCTTCCAATGTCCTCCTTTTAACAATTCTAACCACTTCTCTTCATTCCTGGCTTTGTAGCTTGCCCTGTGGAGCCGGGATCAATACCACCTCAAACTGGTTCAGGTGTTGAGACTGATGACATCACACACATCAAGAGATTATTATTCACATAACAAGGCTCCCTGGGGAGAGCAGGACAGGCATCCAAGCCAGTCAGTTTGCCTTGATTGAAAGGAGGGGCAGGTGGCTCTGGTTTTTATTGTAGTTAGGGGTGAGGGTTCCAGGGCAATGAAAAAAGCCAGGGTTTGCACAAACTTCCCCTCAGGTGCTGAGAGGCAGTGCCTGGGCTTTCTTATCAGCTTGCCCAAATGTGAGGCAAAATGGGGACAGAAAGGGCTTGAAAGATGTCAGTGGTCAAACACCAAAAATGGGGCCAGACTCGATTACAGTCCCCCCAGTCCTGGGGTGGGAGCTGCTTCTTGAAATTACTGCCTCCATGATACCTTAGCTTTTTTTTTTTTGCCTTTTTAGTTACTTGGATATATATCTAGTGAACACTTTTTTATGTTTTTGTTAAAATTGATATGGTTTTGGCTTCTGACTAGAACCTGGCTGATGCAATCTCTTTGCTGTTCTTAGCAGGGTTAGCACTAACTTAAAAGTTGTGACTGCTGGCACGTAAACATTTACTCACCTTTCCTCACCTACCTAATAAACGGGAATGCTGACTAAGCATCTCTGTCCACAGGATCCCATTTCTTAAACTTATGAGTCTATAGTTTCTGGATTCACTTGTTATATTTAGGCCAAGAGGAATTAAATAAATAGAGCTTATAATTTCCAATAAACTGCATGTCTTGGAGATCATATGTCAATACATGGAGAACATTCTCCTTCTTTTTAATGGTTGCAGGATATTCCCTCATAGATACACCAGACCTGTTTAACCATTCCTTTACTAATAGCCATTTGTGTTGCTCCTGCTTTTTGCAGGAGAGGAAACTGAAGCCTTGGGAGATTAAGTGGCTCACTCTAAGGAACATCACATAAATGGCAGAGCCAGATTTCTATAAAATCATAAAATGTCAGAGCCCAAGCTTAAAAATATTTTTATTTTAAAATATTTTAAGCAAACAATTAAGAAAAGAACCTATCACACTATACTGTTAAATCAACATGCTGACCCATCTACATCAATTTTTAAAACGAAATCAAACACACCTGAAGCCCCCACGTACCCTCCCTGATTCCATCAGCAACTCCTGCGCTGGGAAGGCAGAGCATGACTTGCACACATCATTCCAATACATGATTTTATGCAATCTTAGTTCATATAATTTGAATCCACAGGAAATATATTATTGTCAGAACAACACTGTTTACTATAATGCCAACAATGCTTACATGCCAGCCACTATTCTAAGCCCTTTACATGCATTATTTCATTAACTGTCCCCCCGCCCCCAATCACCCTGTGAAGTTGGGACTATTCCATTTTATAGAAAAAGTGAAACACAAATAAGTTCAAATAATGTGCCCACAGATAGACAGTATATTTAACTTTACATAAATGGTATATTGGATGTAGCTTCTGCAACTTTCTCAGCATCATTTATCTATGTTGAAAGATGTAACACTAGCTCTTTCATATTCACTTTACAAATTAACAAAAACAACCCATTTATTAATCTGTTTTTCTGTTGATGGAAATTTTGGCTTTTCCCAATCTTGCTACCTAAACAATATTGCAGTCTTATCCACATTTCCCTCTTCACATGGAGTTCTTGCAGGGTTTATCAGAAGTAGAACTGCCAGGAGGTCGAGTACACACAACTTTACAAGATTTTGCAAATTGCTTGGCAATTTGCAAGCAGTTTGCAAGTAGCTGTCCTAATTTCCATTCCCATGGCAGTGAGTCACTGTTCCACACACTTACCCACACTAGAGCTTTTAAAAATTTGCCAACCTAATGAGTGTTAGATGGTCCACATAAATTTACATTTCCTGTGCTTTCTTCTCTGCACACGACTCTGTCTGGGCTGACAGTCTCTGTTAGCAAACGTGGGGCCGACCACACTGAACAGCTGGCTGACAGATCTTGATACCCACTCCACTCTGTGAAGGCCCAGCCCACCTGGCTCTCCCCAGCCCCAACTTCAGTTACTCCTACAGAGCAAGAGAAGGCGGGGCAGGGCTGGAAGAAGGCTGCAGGTTCTCCAGGCCAGGATAGGGGTACGAGATGAGAACTGGTGGCTGGGGCAGTCAGAAACTGTCAACTGGAGCCATATGGCTCAGAATCACCCACAGCTGGGCTCCTAACTAGCAGGAGTACACTTGTGGGTGGCCTCCAGTCAACATTTCATCCAGGGACCCTTCAAACAACTCCAATCCTGACTAGGCTGAACTGAATTCAGTTCTATATTCCTTAATACAGACAACTTTGTGCAAAATCTCCTCAGCACGGCAAACAGATAGATGAACACCCTAGCCTGGCCTGGGGAGGGCTCAGTATGGCTGCAGTGTAGGCATAACTTGGAAACCCAGACATCACCTAACAGAGCAAGATACTGGCATCAGGAGTGGTGGGGCCAGGGGAGAGGGCTTAGAGAAACAAGGGTCAGGGAAGGCCAGGCCTTGAAGAGTGAGGACCTGGGCCAGCACGGATAGGGGTGTGGCACCCCAGGTGAAGGGAGACAGCACAGGGCGGCCAGTCCAAGGATGTTCAGGGAAGGGCAATGAAGTCAAATCCAACACTGATTACACCAAACCGTTTACTAGTGAGCTCCAAGTAGTCAGATTTTCCTTTTTCCTTTCGGCTAATCTGTATTTACTAATCTTCCTATCATAATCACATATTATTCATAGAATTAAAATTTAAAAACTCAGGTTATTGAACAGACTGCATCAGCACAATCCCAAAATATTAATGGCTTGCCTCAGTATAGAGGGATTTCTGTTTTTATTTCATTCTTTGTACATTTTAAAATTTGATTTGAATGTTTAAAAATAAGTATATCTCATTTTATAAAAATGGCAGTAAAAACTCCCCTATTGGGGCAGGAACTTTTATGAGGTGCCAGGTGGCACAGGGAGTGGGGGGGGGGATGAAAATACAGACAGAAAAGGGGTATTTCTGTGGTTGTAGCATCAACTGACGAGGGAGCTGCAGCTCTGTGAGGGCTCTGATGCTAGAGACCAGCCACCTAACCCAGAGCCGTAGGAAACCAAGCCCTCTTCTGCCAACCTCAGGAGTCAGGTAGCATAGCCAGTCATTCTAATTTCACACACGAGGAAATAGGTGCAGATGTTCAGTGATTTGCCCAGGATCATCCTGCCAGAAAAAGGCACACTAAGCCTGGAACCCAGATCTGATGACCCCAAGGCCCTTCCCATGACCCTGGGCCCTCAACACATGGGACTCTGGTTCCTGCCCAGCTACTTCCAGTGCCAGTTTTTGGCACTGTGCCAGTGATGGGACACCTGATTTCAGGCCATGGGCAGCTGCTGCTGTAGAAATCAAAAGGGAAACAGAGCCAAGACGACCAAACCTTCCCAAGTACAAAGCTGAATGGGCACCAGAACACCAACAGGAGATGCTGCCCCGGCATCTCTCTCCCCCACCCCCTGCCCATCACATGTGGCGTTACCACACAGTGTCAGAGCCATCATTTTCACCTGCCCATGACAATCCAGAGAGAATAAGATTACCTGTACTCTACTGAAGAGGATATTGTCCAGGTTGCTTTCTTCTCATGACAAGAAACAGCCTGCCCCATGAGTGTGCCCATGCTCACAGCAGTGAAATGTGGTCTGAGATGGTGCTCTACTCAGCAAGACATTTTGTTCTTATAATTGGAGCTCTTCAATAAACAGAAGCAATGACTACTGACATAAACTTGAGAAATAGCACTGCTTTACCCTTACGTCACTGAGCTGATTCTTGCTTCTCGCTTCAACACAAGTGAGCGGGCAAGCGAGAGGAGGTGCCCCCCCCCCCACCAGCCCACATTTTCTCCTGAGGGCCTCAGACACATGAACTGGTACCTTTGGGTTGAACTCAATGCCAGCACAGGACCCTTCGCATGGAGAAGGCTATGTGAAGGTGAGAGGGTGCTGCAGTGTGCTGAGATTAGAGATGCAAGCTCAATAATCAAGTGTTTACATCTGCTTCGAGCTGGAGGTCTTGCACAAAATTCAGATACTGAGGGGGGATGCTGGGGAGTCCCATTCATGGAAACTGGCAGCAGGGATAACTGCATAAAAATCTTTCAGCTACGTAATTTTACTGAGTCTTTAGGTCTGTGGTTAATCCTTGTAAAACGTAATACAGATTCAGACCACATCCGTCCTCAACTCAAAACTGTCCAAAAGCTCCCTACCTCCCTTTGAGGCAGCCCAAGCCCAGTGAGGACCCATGATCTTCACACGGCTTGGCCCACCCCATCTCTTCCAGCTGGCTCACTCCACTCTAGCCTAGGCCTCCTTGCCATTCCCTGAGGACACCAGACAAGACCGCACCTCCTGTGCCTGGATCTAGAGATCAACAGGGCTCACTCCCTGACCTGCTTCAGCTCTTTGCTCAAATTTCACCTTCTCAGTTGAGGGCCTCCCTGACCAGCCTATTTAAAATCACAACCCACCTCCCAATCCAGCACTCCCTCTCAATCTTCTCTGATTCATTTTGTCCACAATACACATCACCATCCAAAATACTATACATATCTCATTTGTTTATTGTCTGTAATGACCCAAGAGGGCAGATTTTTCTGTCTGTTCCAGTCACTGCTGGGTCTCTGGCACACACAACAGTGCCTGGCATATGGGAGGTGCTCAGCACATTTCTGTTTAACAGATGGACCGCTGCTGCCCCTGCACACCTGTGGGACAGAGATGGCAACAGGTAGAGCTGGTAGAGCTCCATTCTCCAGATGATCGAGCCCAGCACCCTACTCTCCTCTACTTGCCGCTGAGACAACTCTATGCCCACAGCAGATATCCAAAGCCAGCTGTGAAGGCTGAAGCCACAGCCAGAACTCCCCAAGAGGCATCTAGGGAGAGTAGGAGGAATTCTTACCGCTACCGCTGCTGTTTGTAAAGTCAAACAGAATAGGTATCATCACAGGCCAAACTCAAAGGGAAACTCAGGACCCAACTGGCTCCTTCCCAGCAGCCACAGCCCACCATGCCACAGACGTTTTGTTGAACCACAAAGCACAATGGTCTCTCCCTTTAGAGTTATGGAAGGAGACCTGGCTGGGGGGGCTCCAGGCCATTGTGCAAAGGCCACTCCTGGGGGCCCAAGCCTCCAGAAGGACCACAAAGAACAAGCTGCTACTCTTCCCCAGCATCTCACTCTCCAGTGGTAGGATGCAGGATGCCTTAAGTTTTTGAATCCTCAAGATTCTCTGCCACTAGCTTCCAAAACAGAAAGGCCTTTGTGAAGGTTTTCCCAGCACTGCCTACAATTAAGAGTTCTCTAGCAGGGTAGCTAGGACCCCCTCTTCCTCCATTGTCAGGTCACAAGTTAATCTCCAATGTGTTTTTTCATATGCCGAGCCAAATTTGAAGACCACCTGAAGGTCTTCCCACACTCTCTGCATTTGAACGGCCTCTCCCGAGTATGGAATCTCCCATGGTTAATGAGTTGCGAGCTCTTGTTAAAAATTTTCCCACACGTGTTACATTTGTGGCACTTTTTCCCAAGGGGTGTGTTCTGAAGTCCAGTGGGCCTGGAGCTCTGGTCACAAGCTTCCTCACAATCTTTAAGGGGTTTCTCCCCACTTGATTTTAATTCCTGTAAACTCACCCCTGTGTCCTGGCAGGAAGACAACCCAGTCGGGCTGCATTCAGACTGTGCCGCTCTGGTGTGTCTTCTCTGATGAATGCAGAGGGTTTGTCTTCCAATGAAATTTTTCCCACACCACTGACATTTAAAAGGTCTCTCTTTAGTGTGGATTCTCTGATGATTAACAAGGCGATAATTTCTATCATAAGATTTACCACACAGATTACATTTATAGCGCTTCTCTCCACTGTGTATTCCCTTATGATCTAAAAGAGATCGTTTACGTGTAAAGGTTTTCCCACATTCTTGGCACCAAAAACGTTTCTCACCAGTGAGGATTTGTGGCTGCAGATCTGGAGTGTTTCCACTTTCATGGCACTCGTACTGCTTTTCCAAAGCGTGAATCCTCTGATGTCGGGAGAAGTTAGAACTCCATCTGAAAGCTTTCCCACACTCCTTGCACTTATAAGGCCTCTCTCTGGTGTGAACTCTCTGATGGATGATGAGAAATGAGTGATTACGGAAGGTTTTGCCACACTGGCTACATTTGTAGGGCTCCTCTGTGGTGCTCTGAGGAACTTGGAATGCTCTGTCTTGACTAAAAGATGGCCCATCCTTAGGTTTTCTTTTAATGGCATGCTGCTTCTTATGAACAATAAAGGTTGACCTACGAGTAAACTCTTTTGCACATTCGCTACATCGGTATGGTTTATCACCTGTGTGAGTTATCTGATGATCAATGAGAGATTTCTTTCGAGTAAAAGTTTTCCCACACTGCTGACACTGAAAAGCTTTCTCCACAGTGGGGGCACTCTGGGGCTCGCTGCAGTTGGAAGTCTGCCTGAAGTCTTCTCTACATTTGTCTTGACTGTAGAACTTTTCTTCCTGGTGCTGTCTCATATGACGAGTAAAGTTTGACCTCCACCTAAAGGTTTTCCTACACTTGGTACATTTATAGGGTTTCTCCTGGGTGTGAATCCTTTGATGTTCAAGAACGTATGATTTACAGTGGAAGGATTTCCTACATTGGCTACAGTCAAAGGGTTTCTCGCCACTTTGGTCTCTAAAAAGATGATCAAATCCTGAGCCATGGGTGAGAGCTTCCTCACACTGATTAGATTCAAGAAATTTCTGCTTAGCATGGGTTTCCTGGTGTAGGCGGTAGGCAGACATGCGTCGGAAAGCTTTGTCACATATACTACATTTATAAGGTTTCACTCCAGTGTGAATTTTCTCATGTCGCACACAGTTTGAGCTCCACCTGAAGGCTTTCCCACACACCCTACATTTAAATGGTTTCTCTTGCGTGTGAAGTCTCTGATGACATGTAAGATGGGAGCTGTGACGGAAGGTCCTCCCACAGTCACTGCACTTATGCAATGTCCTTGCTGTGTGACGATTCTGCCCATGTTGGTGATGAGAGCTAAGGCTGAAGTCTTTCCCATGTGCATCCTTTGCATTCCCTTTTAGTCCAGCATGAATTCTCTGATGTAAGCTGAACCCGCCAATTGTGAGTCTGAGCCCTTTCCCATAATCCTTGTAGTCGCAGTGGTATGAACTCCCTCTAAAGTGTCTGCCATGGCCATGTTTAAGAGATCGTTTCCTTCTGGGAACTCTCAAATATGTAACATGTTTTAGATTAAGACTATTACTTCTTCCTGATCCGTCAGATTCTTTTCTTGCTCTGTGACTGAAATCGGTCTCTTCTTTCTTAACTCTCACTTGTATGGGGTTTCCACACTGCTCCTTTAACCTGCTCTTCTGTTCAAAAGATTCTCTGAGCCCCATTCCCTCAGAAACACTAATCGTGTGACATCCTAATGGCACAGCTAAGGTTTCTGCTTCTTCCAAAGGTTCACGTTTTAAGATGAACTTGCTTGTTTTAATCTGGAGCTCACCTCCTGATACAAAATAAAACAAAAGAGAATGTACTCTTTTCCTATACTTGGAACTGGAGAAAGCACTAAAGGACAAAAAAAAAATGCCATGAACTTGGGTGGTAAGGCTTTTGCCTGACTGCCAATACCTTTCCAAAATAGTTACAGGAAAAGCAAAACATGGAAGAGTATCCCAGATGACAGGGAAGGACAAGGAGGAGAAGCAAGATGGGCACAGCAGCTAGACATATGCAGAATCACATTCGGTTGAAAAATTAAAAGGGTTGAGAGGAGAGTGTTAAACAGCAAGAGAGGGGAGAGGAATCACAGCACAAGAGCCCAATAGGAAGGTCCCCAAAAATCGAGTGGTAGGGCTCCAAGAAGGGCTGGCTGAAAGGACTGGAGATAAGCCTATCATGGGGAGGGACCAGGCAAAGAGGAGGAGTGAGAGTAGGATGAGAGCTCCTAAGAGCAGGAAGGGGAGGGCACAGGGGATTCGGGGAGAGTGCAGCACACGGCTGAGGAGGAGCATCAATGAATGGTGAAGCCCTCCAGGGGGCAAGAAATAGTACTGAGAGAGCCACTGGGGAAGAGGCAGGGCCAGAAATCAATGTCTAATAGGCCAGTCTGGAGGGGGAGAAAAGCCCAGGGGCCCAGCACTCCTTAGCAAGATCGTTAAGGATCTTTCTCCTAGCAAGCAATAGAGTAAGTTCTCCATGATTTACTTAGTGTAAAAGACCTTAGAAAGAGAAGAGTAAATGCAGGAGGAGCAGGATCTGGTAGATTCTCTGGAACTTACCTGCAGGAGTAGCACCTGGATTCCCCTTAGGCTGAGCTCCCTGGACATTCAGTCCCCACGGCTCCCTTGTCTCCAACCAGGAGATCAGAGCAGGCTTGGTGAATGGCCCCACTGCAGAAAAGAAGGGGATGGGATGGGAAGGTAGACGAATCATACAGAACTACTCTCTAGGACACTCTCAGGCCTGAGGTCCTGATAGGGAAGAGGGAAAAGCCAGGGTGGCAGGTGGAGGAAGCCAGGGCAGGAGGCCCAGACAGACATTTCTAAGGCCCTGGGCAGAGACAAGTTGCAGTCAAAAGGATCACTAGGATTCTTTGGAGGTGGGAACCACATGACAGCTCAACTGGTTAAATCAGCCAACATTTTCTGGATGTTTAAATGGACTATGAACTTGACACGTTAGTTTTAATTTTTACAATAACCCAGCATGACAGGCATTATTATCCCCATTTTTCAAGACAGGAGACTGAGGTGATAGATTAAGTGATCTGGTTAGTAGTTACAGAGCCAGGATCTAAACCCAGGTCAGGCCCCTTTCTATATGCCATCAAGAAAACTAAGAAGGCAGAAGTAAAGGTGGTAGAAGCATAGGGATAGCAATGCCTTACCCAAAGAAGCCACGTTCCCATAATTCTCCAGCATCACATCCCGGTACAGGTTCCTCTGTGCTGAGTCTAGCCATCCCCACTCATCCTGGGAAAAGGTCACCTCCACGTCCTTGAAAGTCATAGCCTCCTGAAAAAACAGTCCTATGCCCTAGAGCTGGTCCACAGCTCCTGGCTTTTAGGAGAGGACAGGGGAATGTGGCTGGCTCTGAGTACAGGATGGATCTGGTAAGAGTGAGAGAGACTATTATCCAGCAGAAGAGCTCTGGGCTCAAGGGGGATAATCTGGTCTCTGGGACATGGGTCCTGGATGTGAGGTTACTGGACAGAGACCCCGGAGGAGGGAGGAGCTGCAGCTACTCCATTAGGCAGCAATGGCAGGACATCAGGAAGGACCAAAGGTCTGGTGGCTCACCTGAGGCTGAGCTGTCACCCGGTCTCCTGGGCACCCCTCTCTCTGGGAAAGGGCAGGCACCTGGGCAGCAGGAGGATCTGAAGGAGAAGAAAGAACCATGAGAGACAGCAGCCCAGCTCTTGGCACCCCACTGAGAAGCCCACTCTTCCACCCCCCATAGCAGATTCCTGGCCCATGAGCAGGTAGAGACTGTTGTTAAACATTTTACATTTCCCCAGTGTCTGCTGAGGGTTGAGGAGTGGGGAGTAGAAGGTGCAATGGAAGGAGGAGCGAGGCAGACAAGGGTCACAGAGGGACAGAAAGGACACAGAGCTAAGGGCCAGGACAGAAAAAGATTCTTGTGAGAGGGCAGATGGTGAAAAGATGACATTATAGGACATTAGGGAAGTATGGCATAAGGCTAGGGTCTTAGAGCCAGGCAGCGAGTACCGGATTGCCCAGCCAGGAAGTCACGCACTCCTATTTCAGAGGGAGGCTCCAAGTGGTCCCCCAGAGCAGAGCTGCTCCTGAGAGATGAAGCAGGGGGCCATATCTGTGCGGCTCGCAGGGCTCCTGTACCCATCCAATGCACATCTGGGCTCTGGGCAGGGGCTGGGTCCTGGCAAGAAGAAAATGTGGTGAGAGGATCCCCATGGGAATCAGAAAGCAAACTCAGAGAAGAGGCCACATGGCCAACCCCTAAAGGGCAGAGGCCAGGCAAGGGAGAGTCAGGCCCTTTATTAGCTACAGGCAGAGGGGAAAGGAGGAGGAGGAGAAAGCCCAGGGAGGACCTCCTCACCCCTCAGCCTCCCTGGGGTCTAGCGCAGGCCATGGAGGAAACAAGTGGAACCAGATTCCAGCTCAACATAAAAAAGCAGCTGGCAAGTCACTAACAGCACTATTACTGTTATGGTGACACCTCCTCAACAGCCCTCAGCCCCAACCCCTGGCCTGGAACTTAGAAATGAAGGAGAAGAAATTTATCCCTGAGAGTTAAACTGGTAATGGTTCACAGCAAAGACACAGCTGAATAATGTCTGCCAAGTATCAGGCATTCCTCTAGGCACTGATATGCAAGGTGACCTCAAAGAGGCAAGGTGGCTCCCAGACTATAAATCTGACCGAAACAGTAACATGACTAGAGAGGCAACACTAATTGTGAGGGTCAGCCAGGGAACCACAGAAGAAAAAGCCTCAGGTAGAAAAAATGGCAGTACCCATTCAAGCAGAGACCTGGAAAGAGGTGGCCTTTGCCCAGGGACTTCAAGTAGTTCTGGTCTCTGAGGCAAGGCTATCCCTGATGTAGAAAGGAGTACAGGAAGCTACTGCCAACGAACTTCAGGTTTTTCCGGTCCAGTGGTCAAGACATTCTCTATGCTGACATGGACGAATCTTAGCCCGAGGCCATTAAACACCGATACAGGCTAAAACTACAGACTAAAGATGACAAACTCATCACAGTATTTTACCTCCTGTTCCTTCCAAACTCTACCAAAGAGAGAATAAAGAAACAATAAGAATATGGAAGCACAGCCAAACGAGTTTACAGACAAACTTTCTCAGGTTTCTCATATTTTGGCAATTCTGATGAACACACAGGTGATTCTGTAACTTTATGCATCTTCAATACTTCTGTTCATTTTTCAGAATTTGGAGGCTTTCTCTCAGCCCATTTTTTTGTTTTCTAATTTCTAACTAGCTTTCAACCAGGTAGTCGCTAGTTGCCTTTCTGCTCATTTGGCAATGTTTTCAAGGATTTTTAAACCTTACATCTAGCTCTAAATGAGTTGAATAAAACCAAGCCACAATTTTGTGCCTACTGTGCACCTTATTTGCTTTAATAAATAATTTTTAGATCCTTTTGAACATTTTATTATTTTGGTAAAAATGATAAATACTCTTTTAGAATTTTAAAAATAGTACCCAATGTTGAGCATAGAGGTTTTGTTTTTTAATAGTCATACCTCGTGTTGATTTATTACCATTTACTGCTGGTAGACCATGTTCAGATGTGTTACTTGATTGATTTAATTTTATATTAAATTGGGGGCAGAAGTATGTCAAATATGTTTCAGAAATCTTAAAAATAACTTTGATTTATGCAGAAATCATATATGTAAAATAACACATATTCTTATAGAAATAACTATTTTAAAGAAGACTACAAAAATGATAAATGCTCTTTTAAAAATAACTTCCAAAAATACAGGAAGCATTGAGAAGCTCGCCTGTGTCGGGCAGCAGGGGCAGGAAGAGTGCACTTTAACTGACCGCTGCTCTGCTGCCGGCACTGGAACCATCAGTTCTGCTTCCCAGCACCAAGGCCAGAGCTGGACACATGGTAGGCACTCAAATACCTACTGAACAAGTCTCATTGTTAGATCAGTTTTGCATGTTCTTTTCTATAAACTGAGGCTCTGAAAGGAACAACAATGTGGGCAAGAATACTGAGGTTGTGAAATGAAGTCTAAAATTGAGGTCTTCCATTTTCCTAGCCCTTGGCTGCCCCTCAGCACTTTTCCTCCGCCAACCCTCACACAGAACAAATCCTCAAAAGCTTATTGAGAAAGCAGCAATAAGCTACACAGACTGCTCTTCTAGGTCTTAACATGTACTCAGAAGCCAAGAGTCCTGACTCAAACCCTCTCCCTTATAAGCAAGAGACATCACCCCTGCTTTACAGGTCAGTATGAAGTTCAAACTAGATAACATGTAGAGATGGACTTTGTATACTGTAAGTCACTGTGTCCAAAAACTCGTTACTGTTACTTATGGATATTTGCCGACCCTCTTCCTGGAGCTAATAGTCCTCTGGGAAGGCGGGATGGACTGCCTGCTAAAAGGTCCTTGGGTTAGGGTCCAGTTCTCAGATGCTCAAGTGCCATGGGAATGAGAAGGGAAGATTCCCCTAGATTCCTCAACTCTGAGGGATCAGAGAGGCCCATCCCACCCCCAGGCAAGCTGGCTCACTGACAGGGGAGTTCACTGGGCACTGCACACTTGCTCACACTCACCCTCCATGGTGTTCCATCGAGATCCCTCTGCAGCTCCTCCAGCAGGGCCACAGCCTCTCTACCACTCTCAGGGTGATGCAGCTGCACCCAGGTCCGGAGCTCCCCGGGCAGGATGCTCAGGAATTGCTCCAGCACCAGCAATTCCAGGATCTGGGCCTTGGAGAGAATGTCAGGCCTCAGCCACCAGCGGCAGAGCTCCCGAAGCCGGCTCAGAGTCTCTAGGGGCCCAGAAGACTCATGGTAGCGAAGCTGCCTGAAGAGCTGGCGGAATAGCTCCTGGCCAGAACGGTTGAGTGTCTGTGGCCTGGAGGCCTGCACTGAAGCGTAGCCCTCATCCTCTTCTTCCTTCTTTACCATCTGAAGGCGCCTTCGCTCCCTTGAAGCCTGGGCCTGAGCTGGATGGACAGCATACCACCTGCCTGGAGGCATCACTCCCGTTCGGGGTCTACCCAGCAGAGTGCAAACCAAGTCTGCATTAGCCGTGTCACTGCTGGGACCTCGGGAGTTATCTTTTCAGTACCGTAGTGGACAGTGCCATTTGCTGGGACATCAGACGTCACTGGCAAGAGACTGAAATAACCAATATTACTGTTTAGGGGGGATGTGAGAATGATGGTGCAGTTAGATCCTGTTAGCTGGGATCATCTCTGGATGCATGAGAAGAGGGCGCTTGAGCATTTGCATAGTGCTGCCTGCCAGTATCAAGTAGACCAGGGTTAGACTGCCACGTATTGAGGTAAACTAAGAAAATATCCCAGAATACGTAAAATATGTACAGGGCTTGTATGCTAAAAACTACAAATGGCTGATGAAAGAAGTCAAAGAAGATCTAAATAAATGGAGAGACATACCATATTCATGTATTGGAAGACTTGACATAGTAGAGATGCCAATTCTCCCCAGATACATCTACAGGTTTCATGCTACTCCTATCACAATCTCAGCAAGATTTTTTGTAGACATAGACAAGATTATTCTTAAATTTGTATGGAAAGGCAATGGAACTAGAATAGCTAAAACAATTTTGAAAAATAATAAAATGTGAGAAGTCAGCCTATTCGATTTCAAGTCTTACAGCTACAGTAATCAAGACTGTGGTATGGAGAAAGAAACACATAAATCAGTGGAATAGAAAAACCTGAAACAGACCCACACAAATATGCCCAAATGATTTTTAATATCAAATGTCATTTTATTAATATTGTAATATAACCTTTAAAAATATCTCAAGCAATTCCAAAACAATAAAAAACGATACTGATTGGGAATTCCCTAAATAATCTTGTGACCCACCGATGGGTTAAGAACTATAATTTGGAAACTACTATCTAGCTTTCCACTCAACTCCTTATTTCCTTTTATAATTCATCATAATGGAGTGTGTTCAAGGGTTCAAGCCAATTTCAGGAGACAGCACAGCTTAGTGGAGAGTAGAGAATATGAACTAAGATAGACCTGGATTCAAATCCAGCTCCCCACTTACTAACTGTATGACTATGGATGCATCACTTTATCTCTTGAAATCTCTCTGGCCCTGCTGTATAAAGTAGGGGTGGTTGTGAGGTTTAAATAAAAAACTAACTGGAGCATATTTCGGGCTCTCAAGGAAGATCTGTTTCTTCACCCCTGGCGAATGAGCTGTTGCTGCAGGCCACATCACTGTGTAGGAGTCTAACCCGCAGATGTGCCCAACCAATTTTTGATAAAGGTGCAAAAAGCAATTCAAAGGAGGAAAGACAGTCTTCTCAACAAATGCAGCTAGAGCAACTGGACATCAATAGGCAAGATAATGAAAGTCGACTTAAACCTCACATTTTATACAAAAATCAATTCAAAATGAATCATGGACCCAAATGTAAAACATAAAACTACACAACTTCTAGAAAAAAGCATAGGAGGAAATCTTCAGGCTCTAGGGCTAAGCAAAGAGTTCTTAGAATTGATACCAAAAGCATGATCCACAAAAGGAAAAACATAAACTAGACCTCATCAAAATTAAAAACTTTTGCTCTGGAAAGACTTTTGTTGAGAGAATAAGAAGGCAAGCTACAGACTGGGAGAAAATATTTATAAATCATGTATCTGACAAAGGACTAGTATCTGACTATATAAAGAACTCTCAAAACTCAACTGTAAAAAAAATGTGAACAATCCTGTAAGAAAATGGGCAAAAGACATGAAGATACATTTCATCAAAAAGAAGATAAAGATAACAAATGAGTACATGAAAAGATGTTCAACATGATTAGCCATCAGGGAAATGAAAATTAAAACCACAATGAGATATCATTCCACATCTATCAGAATGGCTAAAATAAACAAGTGACAACACCAAATGCTGTTGAGGATGCAGAGAAAATAGATCACTCATAAATTACTAGCAGGAAAGTAAAATGTTACTGACATTCTGGAAAACAGTCTGGCGGTTTCTTAAAAATTAAATATGTGGGGCCGCCCCAGTGGCACAGCGGTTTAGTTCACGCTTGGCAGCCTGGGGTTTGCGGGTTCGGATCCCGGGCACCTGCCAATGCACTGCTTGTCAGCCATGCTGTGGCGGCGTCCCATATAAAGTAGAGGAGGATGGGCATGGATGTTAGCCCAGGGCCAGTCTTCCTCAGCAAAAAGAGGAGGATTAGCAACTGATGTTAGCTCAGGGCTGGTCTTCCTCACCAAAAAAAAAAAAAAAAAAAAAATTAAATATGCAACTACCATACAACCTGGCAAATGCACTCCTAGACATGTATCTCAGAAAAATGAAAACTGATGTTCACACAAAAACCTGTACATGATTGTTCATCACAGCTTTATTCATAATAGCAAAAACTGAAAAAACTACCCAGATGTTCTGCAATGGGTGAATGGTTAAACTGAGGTAAACTACACTGTGGAATAATACTGAGCAATAAAAAAGAACGAAGGGGGCTGGCCCGGTGGCATAGTGGTTAAGTTTGCGCACTCCACTTCAGTGGCCCGGGGTTCGCCAGTTCGGATCCCAGGCACAGACCTACACACCACTCATCACGCCACACTGAGGCAGCATCCCATATAGAAGAGCTACAACTCTACAACTATGATATACAACTATGTACTGGGACTTTGGGGAGAAAAAAGAAAAAGAGGGAGATTGGCAACAGATATTAGCACAGGGCCAATCTTCGTCAAAAAAAAAAAAAAGGGGCCAGCTGGTGGCATAGTGGTTAAATTCACATGCTCTGCTTTGGTGGCCCAGGGTTCACAGGTTCAGATCCCAGGCATGGACCAATGCACTGCTTGTCATGCCATGCTGTAGTGGCGTCCCATATAAAGTAGAGGAAGATGGGCACAGATGTTAGCCCAGGGCCAATCTTCCTCAGCAAAAAGAGGAGGATTGGCAAGAGACGTTAGCTCAGGGTTAATCTTCCTCACACACACACACACACAAAGACCTAAATGTAAGAGCTAAAATTATAAAATTCTTATCAGAAAATGTAGGTGTGGGGCTGGCACAGTGGTTAAGCTCCACTTTGGCGGCCCAAGGTTCACAGGTTTGGGTCCCAGGCATGGACCTACACACCACTTATCAAACCATGCTGGCAGGCGTCCCACATACAAAATAGAGGAAGATGGGCAGAGATGTTAGCTCAGGGCCAATCTTCCTAAGCAAAAAGAGGATTGGCAACAAGATGTTAGCTTAGGTCTAATCTTCCTCACCAAAAATAAATAAATAGACTTAAAACAAAAAAAAGAAAATGTTGGGGGCCACCTGGTGGCGCAGTGGTTTAGTTCACACTTGGCAGCCCGGGGTTTGTGGGTTCGGATCCTGGGCACCCGCCAACGCACTGCTTGTCAGCCATGCCATGGTAGCGTCCCATATAAAGTAGACAAAGATGGGCACGGATGTTAGCCCAGGGCCAGTCTTCCTCAGCAAAAAGAGGAGGACTGGCAAGAGAACTTAGCTCAGAGCTGGTCTTCCTCACAAAAAAAAAAAAAAAAAAAGAAAAGAAAATGTAGGCGTAATACTTTGTGACACTGGATTAAGCAATGCACACCAAAAGCACATGCTAAAAAAGAAAAAACAAATAAACTGGACTTCGTCAAAATTTAAAAGCTCTTGTGCTTCAAAGGACATACGAAGAAAGTGAAAAGACAACCCACAGACTGGGAAAAAATATTTGCAAATCACATATCTCATAAGGGACTTGTATTTAGAATATATAATGAACTTTTACAATTCAGTAATAAAAAAACAAGCCAAAGCAATCTTGAGAAAGAAGAACAAAGCTGGAGGTGTCACACTCCCTGATTTCAAACTATACTACAAAGCTATAGTAATCAAAACTGTATGGTACTGGGGCCAGCCCGATGGTGTAGTGGTTAAGTTCGCACGCTCCACGTCAGCAGCCTCGGTTTTGCAGGTTCGGATCCCGGGCGTGGACTGACGCACCGCTTATCAAGCTATGCTGTGGCAGGCGTCCCACATATAAAGTAGAGGAAGATGAGCACAGATGTTAGCCCAGGGCCAATCTCCCTCTGCAAAAAGAGGAGGATTGGCAACAGATGTTAGCTCAGGGCTAATCTTCCTCACCAAAAAAACTGTATGGTACTGGCACAAAATAGACACATAGATCAACAGAACAGAATAGAGAGCCCAGAAATAAACCCATACTTATATGGTTAGTTAGCCTACAACAAAGGAGGCAAGAATATACAATGGCGAAAAGATAGTCTCTTCAATAAATGGTGTTGGGAAAACAGGGCAGCTACATGCAAAAGAATGAAACTGGACCACTTTCGTACACCATATACAAAAATAAACTCAAAATGGATTTAAGACCTAAATGTAAGACCTGAAACCATAAAACTTCTAGAAGAAAATATAGGCAGTAAGCTCTTTCACATTGATCTTAGCAATATTCTTCTGGATCTGTTTCCTTAGGCAAGGACAACAAAAGCAAAAATGAATAACTGGGACTACATCAAACTACAAAGCTTCTGCACAGGGAAGGAAACCATCAACAAAATGAAAAGGCAACCTACTGAATGGGAGAAGATATGTGCAAACGATATATCCAATAAGAGGTTAATATCCAAAATATATAAAGAACTCATACAACTCAATATCAAAAAAAGAAACAATCCAATTAAAAAATAGGCAGAGGACCTGAACAGACATTTTCCCAAAGAAGACATACAGATGGATCAACAGACACACAAAAAGATGCTAATCATCAGGGAAATGCAAATCAAAACCACAATGAGATACCACCTCACACCTGACAGAATAGCTAATATCAAAAAGACAACCAATAACAAGTGCTGGTGAGGATATGGAGAAAAGGGAACCCTCGTACACTGTTGGTGGGAATGTAAACTGGTGCAGCCACTATGGAAAACAGCATGGAGGTTCCTCAAAAAATTAAAAATAGAATTAATATATGATCCAGCAATTCCACTTCTGGGTATTTATCTGAAGAAAATGAAAACACTAATTTGAAAAGATTTATGCACCCCTATGTTCGCTGTAGTATCATTTACAATAGCCAAGATATGGAAGCAATCTAAGTGTACATCAATAGACGAATGGACAAAGACATCGTATACATATATACAATGCAATATTACTCAGCCATAAAAAAAGAATGAAATCTTGCCATTTGTGACAACACAGGTGGACCTAGAGGGCATTACATTAAGTGAAATAAGTCAGAGAAATACAAATACCACATGACTTCACTTATATGTGGAATCTAAAAAACAAAACAAATGAACAAGCAAAAGAGAAACAAACTCATAGATACAGAGAACAAACTAATGGTCGCCAGAGGGGAAAGGGTGGGGGAATGGTCGAAATAGGTGAAGGGGATTAAGAGGTACGAAGTTCCAGCTATAAAATAAATAAGTCATGGGGATGTAATGCACAGCATAGGGAAAACAGTCAATAATATTGTAATGACTTTGTATGGTGACAGATGGGTACTGGACTTACTGTGGTGACCATTTTGTAATGTATATAAATGTCAAATCACTATGTTGTACCCCTGAAACTAATACAATATTTTATGCCAACTATACTTCAATTAAAAAAGGAAAAAGAACTCTGAGAATAACTTGCCTCATAATAAAAAATAATAATAATAGAAGACAACACAATTAAAATTGGACAAAGCATCTGAATAGACATTTCTTCAAAGAAAATATAAAAATGGCTGAAAAATACATAGGACACTCAGCAATGTTAGTCATCAGGGAAAAAGCAGATCAACACCACAATGAGATACCACTTCATACCCACTAGGATGCCTAGAATCAAAGTCAGAAAATAACATGTGCTGGCAAGGATGTGGAGATATTAGAACCCTCATACACTGCTGATGGGAATGTAAATTGTGCAGCCAATTTGGAAAACAGTCTGGCAGTTCCTCAATAAGTTAAACATACAGTTACTACTTGCAATTCCATTCCTAGATAGATAGATATACCCAAGAAAAATGAATATAAATGTCCACAAAAAACTTGTCACAAATGTTCATAGAGGCATTATTCATCACAGTCAAAGGAGGAAACAACCTAAGTGTTCAACAAGGATTTCAAATTTATTAGCATAAAGACCTTCACATATTGGTATTCTCTTCAAGTTAAAAAAAAAAGTCTACGTAGCTACAGCTCTATCTTCTTTTTGGCACACAATCTTAGCAATCCAGGGACAGAGGGAAACTCTCCCATCTGAGATGGGGAAAAACCAAGAGAAATTTACAGCAAATGTGACACAAAATGATGAAGATATTAATGGCCTTGCAATTAAAATCAGGAACAATCACACAAGGAAATCCTAGCCAATGCAATTAGATAAGAAAAAGGAAATATGAAGAAACCTGTTAGAAAAGAAAGAAGAGTCAAAGTTAATATTACTCATGAAATGATATGAACATCCGTGTAAAAAATCTAAGAAAATCAACTGAAAAACTGTTAGAACTAATATGAGAGGTCATTAAGGAGGCTGAATATATAATCACTGTATAATCAATAACTTTCCAACATACAAGCAAGAACTAACTAAGAAGAAAATAAACATAAGAGCAACAATAACCAAAAAAACATAAAATACTCAGAAATAAAGCTAAAAAAAATGTACAAGACCTTAATAGGGAAACAGAAAACTGCCAAAAGACAAAATAGATATGAATAAATCTTAAGTATAAGACTAATATTTTCAAGGCTACTACTTAATTCTTCCTAAATTAACATGAAAAGTCTATACAATCCCAACAAAATTCCAATATAACTTTTCTTCAGATTTGATGAATATAGTCTACAATTCACATGAATGAGTACAAGGTCATCTTTCCACTGTTTTTTAAAGGTGGAAAGATTTGTTCTACAACACAATATGGCTTATTATAAAAATACAGTAATTAAAACAGTGAGTATTATTGAAGGAATACACAAATAGCAGATAAAAGGAACAGTACAGAATCCTGATATAGACATACACATATATAGATCTGGCATATGACAGAGGCAGCATTACAAGACAGTGGGAAAGAACAGATAATTCAATGACACATAAAGGGACAACTGGCTAGGCAAATTAAAATAAAAGCAAAATCACTTTAAGCAAAATGAATTCTAGTCAAAGACTTAACTTCAAAAACAAAAAAAGAGAGTAAGAACCCTGAGGTAAGCAAGGATTTTTTCCAAGAAAACAAAAGGAAAAGAGTGATATATGACCACATCAGTATTTAAAAACCTCTCGTCCAAAAAAAAGAGAGAAAAACACAAACCACTGACAGAAGTGTAAATTTTTACCCACCAGGAAGGTTTGAAAGTCTAGTAGTTTAGTTTTAGTAAAACTAAAAAGTCACATTACTTATGCCCCAGGAATTTCACTTCTAGAAATCTCTCCAGGAATTTTTCTTCCAGGAAAAACACTTGCACAAGTATAGAGACATTTACACAGATATTCACACAAGTGATCACTAGAGTACTCTTTGTAATAACACAACATTGGAAATAAGCTACTTGTCCAACAATACAGCTAAATAAAAGTGTAACACTTTAGGATGAAATACCATACAATAGTTAAAAAAGATTGTACTAGACCCTTAGGCACCAACATAATTGTTTCACTGTTCACTGGGTGGTCAGGCTATGTGGCCCAAGTTAAAAAGCAGGTAAAGTGCAACCCACAGAAGAGACCAGAGCATGATTCTAAGCTGCTGAGAACACCACACACACACCAGGCTCAAGTGGTACAGCCCTTACTTACAGCAAGAGAGGTGAGAAAGTGCAGAAGATTCAACCCCTTGCAATCCATTGGTCCCCCATGACCAAACAATCCACTTCACAGCTGATGTGGTGTAGGTGGTGTGCATACAAGCACCACACTTCATGCTGCGGTAGAAGGACCTCGACCCCTCACCCATGGGGTCTGAAGTACAGACAGTAGAGGTGGGCCTGAGAGCCACTGACACATGCACTTAAGCAGAACAAAGGGGTATACACATTAAGCACTGAAAAGGAAAGACAGTCCCTCACACAGCAACAAGCCCAGCTGTGAAGGCTCTTGATTTTTTTCCCAAAATGTTCCCAGCTTAAGGCCACTCATGCCACTATCAAGAGAGGAGAAGCTGGGCTTGACTGCCCTTCCCAACAATAACAAAACATATGCTAAGTTAAAAAGAACATCCTAGATATAATTGTAAAAAAACCCTAAAATCATATATATGTGTATATAAGTGTATGTGTGATGTATACATAAGTATTCAAAGGAATTAAAAATAGCCTGGAAGGATTCACAAAAACTCCTACTGATCGTAGAGGTGAGGAGGTTGGGAACAGTAGTTACAGGCGACTTCAGTTTATTTGTAGTGACTTGATTTTTTTAACATGACATTTATGCGCTAGGTCTCTCTCTCTCTCTCTTTTTTTTTGAGTGCACATAGGAAATGATGAATGCAAATATGTTAGAATGTCAGAAGTGGTTACTCTTGTGTTGGAAATATGCCTGCCTGTTATTTTCCTCTTTATATTTTTTGTCTTTTCCCAATTTCCCAAAATAAAAAGTAAATTAAAAGGCAAGTTTTAGAAATTACAGTTATGAATTCATTTACATCTTAACAAAATAAAAATAAAACACAGTTTGCACATGCACAAAAAGGTTCCTAAGCCTTGCCACAGAAGTGTTTTCACCCCCGTCTCCTCTGGTAGGTGGGGTTAGAGGGCTTCCCCTTCTTTTCACCTATGCTCCCTGAATTGTTACACAATACTTTTATAATCAGTAAAGTGATCAATAATTCTGCTAAAACAACAAAGCAACTAAATATCAGCTCCCAGGACTGAAGAGGTCAGCACTAACCAGAAGGGGCTGCACATCCTTGAAGGGACTTGGACGCAAATGGTGGCTGCACTTCAAGCAACTGCAAAAGGAAAGAGAAACCCAGGTGACCTTAGTTCCGATGTAGCCACTGAGTCAAAAACCAAACCAGAGAAGCCTAGATGAAGAGAACAAGGTACGACAGAAACTGCCAAGTGAGGCAGAGAATGAAAAGAGCAAAACACTGCCAAAAAGCAGAACATGCAAAATAAAATAGAAAGACAGAGGATGTTAAAACAAAACAATTGTCTACAAAGAAGTGTAAGATGGACAAAGTGTAAGATGGACAATCAGGTCTTGGCAATTGTTGCAAAGTAGCCCACTACATCACACACCAAATCACAGATGATGGTCATCTTCCCCTGAAACCGTAGCACCCTCCACCTCCCACCACTATTAAGCAAATTTAAAGAAATCACTACCTTCACCCAGAAGCCATTATCTCCTACATTTGCTACAAACATCCGGACTCAGCAAGTGCTTCTAAGACTGACAAAAAAGAGATGACTGTAAACTGAGATGGGAAGAAGAAAGCATGCCACCATCCAGCTAAAGGAAAGAAACTACAGACCTGCTCCAAGGGCATGAAGAGTCAAGGGAAGAACTACACTAGGGATCATGCATGTGAGGAGGCTGCCTGAGTTGGGGCAGACAAATGAAGCCTTGCTGTGAAAACAGGAGAACAGGGTAAGAAGAAGAAATATTCAGAGAAAACAAAAGCAAAGGGAAATGAGAGAAGCAATAAAGTAAATCACTGCAGGCCTGAAAAAGAGACTTGAAGACACAACAACAGAAGGCTGAAGAGGAAAGGGTGCTTCAGGAGCAAGAGGGGCAGGCTCCAGCCTTGCTGAGCTCCAGCAGCAAAAACAGGAAGAAAAAACAACCGCTCAGGAGGAAGCTCAAAGTCAGAGAGGGGGAGAGACTTTCACAGACAAACTTGCAGAACAGATTAGAGAAGGGAAAGAAAACCGAAGTATGGAAACAACTAGAATGCTGCTAAGGGTGAACAGAAATCTGGCAGTGAGCCCAAAGAGAATGACCTGGAGCCCACAGAGAAATATTTTGAAGACATGTCCCCAGTGGGAAATATAGATGGCATTGACCTATCTCAGGATATTGAGACCCACAGTGAAATAAGCACCAAAAATAAGCCTCCAAGCTGGCCGGTTCTGAAGCAGCTGTGGCAGAAACGTCCAAAGAGGTCACTGAAGTATTTGTAAAGAGGCGGTGAAAAGACTGACAAACAGAAAAATGAGGACGACTGCCAGGGAATATGCCAAAAGATGCCAGGCCTTCAATCAAAGAAAGGATGAGCCCAGCCTCTGCAACCATGAACACGGATAAGGCTAAAGACCTCATGGGTCTTTCAAGCTCTGAATGAAAGACCCAGAACAAAGGAAAGAGATGGGGGCCAGTGAGCTGAAACTGCCCAATTAAATTCAGGTATCCTAATGCCTCAGCTTCCTCCCGAGTCCCAGCTAGCCTTTGAGGACTGAAGAAAAGCTTCATTCATCAACCTGTTAAGATGATACCACACATGAGTCCCTAGGCCTGCAGAGCAACCTGAGCTGGATCAGGCCCCTTCTCCAGGGCTTCCTTCACACCTTAACCCAGTTCATTCCCTCAATGAAAATGGCCTTGAGAACAGGGAAAATCCCAAGCGATCATCAGGGCATTTTCCAGGGACATTTTCTTCTTTTTGGCATTTTGCTCCTTCATCTCACATGCAATGTAATTTTGTTTGGTTGTTTTCTTTTTTAAATCCTCATTAAGTAGTCTCAATTCTCGCGTTTTCCCTACCAGTGTCGGGGGACGTGAGATTTATTTATACACTGATAATAAGCAAACAAGTTTTTAAGACAACCGCCACTGAAGAAAGACTGCTTCCAGTACATTTTTAAATGTTAACATCATAATTCTACCAATAGATCAATTAAGAAATAAGCTCAAACCCAGTGCCCAAAGCTTGGTTTCTAAATACCATTCTCCAGTTAAAGGAATCAGGACTGCTTAGAGAAGTGGTTGATTCCAGGCCTGGGGGAGGAAGAATACAAGATGAGTATTTTGCAGTGCCTGAAAATCAGGGAAAGACACAAAAAAGGACGGGGGCATGTCAAGCGGAAACAGGAGCCAACTCGAAAGCGCTCCCAATGGCCAAAGCTACAATAATTTAAGCAACAAAATAAACAACAGCACTGAATTATAGCCCAAAGAATAAACACCCAACATCACATTCTGATATCACTAATTGAATAAATAAACGAAAGAGTGAAATGGGACAAGTCATCCTCACAAAGAATTCCAGTTAATAAATGTAGAAGGAACGACAGAAATCAAAGGCACCGTTAGGACCTCACAGCAATCATTGCTGCAGGCAAGATGCACCAAGAATGCTAATTCATGGGTGAAAGTCAAGGAGAAACAGGATATTTCTATGCAAAGTCTCCAAGTACCTTCCCCTAAATAATGACTAAACACAGTAACTTGACAGTGGTGAAACCCGGCAGACACCACTGGATCAAGATTACCATCACCAGTAATAGACATATTCGCATCACCCTCAATCCAAGCAGGAGAAGATCTGACAAAACCAAACTGAGAGTCACTCGAAATATACAAATACAAAATACTTCAAAAGTGTCAAGGTCATGTAAAACAAGGAAAGACTGAAGAATCGTCACAGATTGAAAAAGAATAAGGAGACATGCCAACTAAATGGAATGAGGGATTCTAGACTGGATCCTGGAAGACAAAAAAAAGGACATTAGCAAGACACTGATGAACTCTGGACACAGTCAGCAGTTTAATGAATAGTACTATACCACCATAAATTTCTTAACTTTGATGATTGTACTATGGTTATGCAAGAAATTAACTTTAGGTAAACTGTGCAAAGAGTATAAAGGAACTCTGTACAGTTCTGCAGTCCTCTGTAAGTCTACAATTATTCAAAATAAAAAGTTTTTTAAATTGAAAAAGCTTGAGTTTTACCACTTTTTTCTCATTTATTTCTATCTAGATATTAAGGATTAACTTGGCCATCAAGGATATTAAATACTGTCAACTCTTATCTCCAATTTGGATTCATTCTTTCATTAATTTAACAAATATTTATTGAGCACCTCCTATGTCCTAGGCACTAAGGTCTCAGAGGTGAATAAAGCAGACAAAAAGCACTGCCTTGAGGAGCTTCTGGGAAGGCAGACAATGAAATAAATAAAATATACGGTATGTTAGACAGCGACAGGTGCCAGGTAGTAAAATAAAACAAGGAAGGAGGATAAGAGTCTAAGATCAAGGAAGGAAAAACATAAGCTCAAAAATTCAATCTTGTAGAGCACATAAGGGGTCACCTGAGGGAGCTCTTTCAGATTGTTTCTGATATAAAAATACTGAAGATCGCAAAATAATGTAAGTTATGTTTTATTATACTTTACAGATTTTTACTCTCAAGCAACTCTCTAACATCATCGAATGCTTATGCATTAATACCTCTTGGATACCAGGAGCCACAGAAAACTTAATGGTGGTATAGTTACAATTTTTTATGCTTTCATCAGTTTCCCTTGTAAGTACATACTGAGGTTTATCTTCAAAACATTCCCATCTTTTCAGCTACAGTAAGGATTACTTTTTGAACCAAAATTTGTCTGCCTTTCTTCAGCATTAACATAACATGTAAGAGCAGCCTCATTCGTCAGTCCTTGAATACGCACAGATATACACATGCACATAACTGATGGAAGTTCCCTTAATTCCTTAACCAAAAGATGGCTCAAAATACTCGCTGACATTTCCTTGCAAAGTAACCGACCTAGTATTAATGAGTTTTCAGTTCTGAACTGCAAACAGTTTGAAACAGGATGGTGTTCTTTCCTGGCCACCACTTTTAACTTAGGCACGAGACCATTCTCTGATTTCTTAGGCCAATGTAAGTGAGAGGACAGTACAGTGGTTTTAGATTAGAGCTGTACCTTCTATTTAAAAACCGCATTTTACACACTACTATTTCATTTTGAACATAAACACCCTAACAAACAAGATTTTGCTTTTTGGTACAAACATCACTTGTCGAGCATTTACAGCTTCATCTAATGTGTACTATGGAAAATAAACTACAAACAAAATATTTTCTTTTAATTATACTTGCAAAACTATGTCTTGGTGGTGTCATAATGCTAGCACCAATTTTTACCAATATATGAACAAATGCACTTCGTAAGGTGAAGATATAACTTTCAAAAGCAACAGTATGAATGTACTTAACGTCAATGAATTTAACTAAATTAAACATTTTAAAACGGTTAAAACGATAAATTTTTATGTATCATGTGATAACTGTTATGTGTATTTTACCACAATACTAGAAAAAGTTTTTGAAAAGCGATAGTATACAAATATCGAATCATTATATTGTACACCTGAAACTAATGTCAATTATACCTCAATTTAAGAAATTAAAAGAATTATGGATTACATATTAAAAAGGCAATAATACGATCCCATTTCGTAATAAATATATATATACACACACACCTATACGAGTTTGCATAATTATACACAAATTTTAAAAATGTCAGGAAGCCTCCAGAAGAAAACATTTGCGGATTGCGGTTACTTTTACTTTTCGTACTCTCACCCACGTCACCTAATTGTCTGTAATGAGGACGCTTTGTTTGCATAATTGGGAGAAGTGATAAAGCACAGAAATCCCTCCCTCCGCCCCCTCAGGCGCCCTGGGCGCCGAAGCACTTCCAGCTAAGCCCTCACCGCGGCGGGGACGGGATTCCCGGCCAGACCACCCGCCCCGGGCGCAGCTTCCAGGCCGGGCCTCACCGCCGCCCGCCGGGCAGAGCCGAGCGCCCTGCCGTTCGCCGGGAACCCGCGGGAGCACAGCAGCCCCACCGCCCCCCCGCGCCCCGCCAGGCCGCTCACCGACTCCGGCGGCCGCCCGAGACTCCGTCTTCCGGCCGCCACACCCGCCCGCCCGGCGCCCTTCTCCCCGCTGGCCCCTCGCGCACGCGCGGCGCCGCCCCGGCCTCGGCGGTCTCTCTAGGAAACTGGGAGGGCCAACGTCTCCGCTTCTCCCTGGCCCGGTGATGCGCTGGCCGGCCTGCCAGCCTAGCCGAGGGGCTCTTCCCAACCCCGCCACCTCCTCCTCTGGACGTCTGTCCTCCACTCTCCGATGCCCATTCGAGCCCCAGAGCTCTATCAGTCTTGGCCTGTTTTCCCACATTTCTCCCGATGTGTGTGCAGGGCTGCCCTGCAGGCCGCCCCCCTTCCAGGGAAGAATACGATCCGAAGCTAGGGGTCAAAATAGGGACCAGCAAGATCTAGCTGACCGGTACTGGTTGGGCGGAGCTGTTAAGGGGCCACTCATTACTCCCTGGGGCCTCCTTCACGAGGGAAACCAGATCCTAAGGGAGGCTGGTTTCCAGGACGACCTCTTCCCCCATCACCACCACAACCAGGGGTACTTGCTCATTCCCAGACACAGGCACACAAAACTTGACCTTCCCACAGCCTCCAGCTGTTTTTTTCCTGTTAAAGAACAAAATTCAACGGAGTATTTTAAAGATCTTATTGGTTTTTATTCAGCAATTCATGAATGGGGCAGCATCCAATCTAGCAGATAGAAAGGACCTCTGAAGAGCTATACAAGGCAAGAGATTTCATAGGCAGGAGGAAGTGTGACCAAGAAACCAGGCAAACAAAGGGTTACCGAGGTCTGTCAAAAATTTTTCAGACCAAAAGAAACTATGTGTTTTGTTTTGCCGAAATTGATGTCCCCATTTTGCAGATATTGCTACTTTGCTGAGAAACAAGTTTGCAGCAAGAACCCTGCAAAATGTTCCAGCACCAGGGCCGACTCCACGGCCGAGTGGTTACAGTTCCTTGCCCTCCCGGCTTTCGCAGCCTGGGTTCGTGGGTTCAGATCCTTGATGCTGACCTACTCCACTCACCAGCCATGCTGTGGCGGTGTCCCACATTCAGAAAAAAAAATAGAGGAAGATTGGCACAGATGTTAGCTCGGCAATCTTCCTCACCATAAAAAAAAAAGTTCCAGCACCAAGTGTCCTAAAGGTACCTTAAATTCATTAGCATCTTAAATTCTCCTCTTCCGGGAGGGTGCAAGCAGCCATTTTCAGATCATGAGATGCTACGCATGCGCCCTAAATTTAGAACACAGTTGTTACAAATAAACCTGTTATCTTCTGCTGTCTCCTATAAAGTCTCCACCAGCCCTGAGCTCAGGGAGACACTGCGTTGGGAGCTATCCCCGGTGTTGTCCGTTGCTTGTGCAAGCAATAAAACTTTTCTTCACCTACTTCTGCCTTGGTTGTGCTTTTCAGCTCTGCACTCACCAAGAGATGAACCCATTGAGCTTAGTTACAGGAGCAAGAAGGAGTAAGTTATACTAGGCAAAAAGGTGGATTGGTTATTGCAAGGTTATTTTCCTTATAAAGGATGGCATGGGTTTATCAGGCAGATTACCTAACTAATGCTGATCAGGAAATTCTTGATTGACTTGTTAAAGACAAAACAATAGGCCCAAAGTGGAGTCCCTTAGGCTAAGCCCCACATAACCAAACCAAAACTTAACTTAGTTTAGTTTCAACTCTCCTAGAAATAGAATCTTAAACCAATCAGAAATCACCTGATCAGTATTAGTTAGTAATTTGCCTGATAAACCTCTGCCATCCCTGATAAGGAAAGTGACCTTGCAATAACCAATCCACCTTTTTGCCTAGTATAACTTCCTTGTTTCTGCTCCTTTCTGCCTATAAAATCTCTTGCCTATATATCTCTTCAGAACTCCTTTCTATCTGCTAGATTGGATGCTGCCTGATTTATGAATCGCTAAATAAAGCCAATAAGATCTTTAAAATTTGAATTTTTGTTCTTTAGCAGACTAGTTTCAGATTCCATTTCTGGGAAAGCTGAAACTGTAACTAAGTTAAGCTTGTTTTAGTGATATGGGGCTTGGTATAAGTGACTCCATTTGAACCTGTTGTCTTATCTTTAACAATCCCCCCCTTTTGATCAGACTCTCAACCTGAGAGATGTGATCAAAAATTTAAGGCATTAGCACTACTCCCAGCTACCACTCTGGAGTTCTCACAGTTTTTGCTGAATCTCTGTGTGGTAATCACAGGTCACAATGTCAAGTTCACATTCCTTAAGTTGGTCATTTTCTTCATTACTTTTCTGACATTCTAATCTTAGGGAGATCATTTGCTTGGCAGTTAGCAGCTGCAAACATGCATCTAAAGCTTTTGAAAGAATACAGCATAGCAAGGAGACTATGATGATTATTATAAGCAGGCTAATTCCCAATGTCTGGAGTGCACTTCAGAGCCATGGTCCCCAAGACCCAAACCAATCAGAATCAAATAAGTCAAAGAAATATCTCATCGAAGGAGTCACTTTCCTAGGCCAAGTGGCTTGTTCAGTGATCTTATGTAGCTGAGTCTCAACTTTCTGTGAAGTGTAAGTATAACAAGTGGTGTTGGACACAGCACAGACACCTCCTTGCTCAGCTAAAAGATGCCAAGGGCTATTGTATTATCAAGAACAACTTTGGCCAGAGGGTTTAAGAATTTTTGTTGGGAAGTTACTGCTTTAGCAGTAGATTCTGTGATATCTTCAAGGGTTAAAGGAAGGTTCCTAATCATAGCTTCATTTGCACTTACTTCTAGCCAGAGGAGTGGGGATGCCAAAAGAAGTGAATTTTGAATCATGAATGCTTCCTGGTAATTTCATTTGCTTTGATAATGCAAATTGAGGGGAGTTGACCAGTGAGATGTCTCAGTTTGATTGTGGGCGGTTAGGGGTACAGTTAGATAACCCAAAAGGCACTATCAGGTTAAACACCAGCCATCTAGGCATTCAGCGGCCCAAGAAGTATGTTTAAAACCACCACAGACAGAAATAAACCCTACTGGGTTTATTTCCACTACTTCCACTAAAATATTATTATTAACGGATTCATTCACTGAGATTTTTTCATTTGCCCAGTTAAACCATGGATCAGTTAGGGTTTCATCACACTCAGGAAGGTGATTTCCTATTCTAAAATAAAAGGTAGTTCTAAACTCTTTGCAGAGATGGGTGCTTGTGGGAATATTTGCAGCTCCAGGCCAGGGGCAGTTTGTGTTTAGATAATCATAAAAACATGGTGGTGAGAACATACTGATGTTTTTAAAGGTATTCCTGTCTGTCTGAGTTCGTATAGTTATTGTAACCAGGGAGCCAGGCAAAGAAAAGGGGTACTGAGGATCTGATTAAAAACTAACATTATCTGCTGAGTGTTTTGCAGACAGAAAGTTTCAAGAAGAGCCTAACTGCAGAAGGTTCCCACAAACAAGCTAACTGAAGCCAATTCTAGCTGCCTCAAACTGCTGCAGAATGAACAAAAGTAAACTGTCCTCATTATAATCTCGTTGTAAGATTAAACTCTCCACTCAGGGCAAGACTTATCTGCCATTTTCTATACATGTGATTTATGAAGAAACATGATCAATGATTGTGCTTGCACCGGAATCCCCTCCTCCTACATGCAATGAGCTTCCATAATGATTATTCATGAATGCTCCCCATGAAAAGAAGTCCTGGACCAGCCCCAGTGGCCTAGTGGTTAAGTTTAGCACACTTTGCTTCGGCAGCCCAGGTTCAGTTCCGGGGCATGGACCTACACTACTCGTCTGTTAGCAGCCATGCTGTGGCAGCAGCTCACGTTAAAAAAAAAGAAAAAAAAAAGAGAGGAAGATTGGCAACAGATGTTAGCTCAGGGTGGCTTTTCCTCAGCAAAGAAAAAGCCCTAAGCTGTGCTTTGGGAGTTATCCCCAGTGTTCTCCATTGCTTGTGTAAGTGATAAACCTTTCTTCACCTACCTCTGTCTTTTGTTTTTTTTTGGTTTTTTTTGTGGGGAAGACCAGCCCTGAGCTACCATCTGTTGCCAATCTTCCCCTTTTTGCTGAGGAAGACTGGCCCTGAGCTAACATCTGTGCCCATCTTCCTCCACTTTATATGGGACGCCGCCATGGCATGGCTGACAGGCAGTGCGCGTCTGCGGGCGCCTGGGATCTGAACTCGCGAACCCTGGGCTGCCAAGCGCGGACTAAACCGCTGCGCCACCGGGCGGCCCCCCACCTACCTCTGTCTTGATTGTGCTTTTGTGCTCCATACTCACCAAGAGATGAACCCATTGTGTTCAGTTACATTATGACTGAAGAAATGTTAAAGCAAGACTGAGTGTTCTGGCTGTAAAAGTTGGATTCTGTAAATGACTTCTGGGGGGAGGGGATTGATTGTTGTTTACAGTGACATCGGGAGTGTAAGAAAAATTGATCACAGGGAGGATCAGGGTGTCTCTGGGATCATGGACACCAGATCAGGTTTTTTGATGACAAATCCAGCAGTCTGAAAGACTATTCCCCCTTAGCAATGGCTTGGGAGATACGGATGATGGCATTATTTTTCCAGGCCAATGAGAGAGAGAGAAAGAAAGAAAGAGTTTTATGTTTGAGATTACTTAAAGTATGAAGTCTTGATCTGGCATCTTGAGTGGAAGCTGTCTACCACATGAAGTCATCAACTTCCTGGTCAACACGATATTAAGGTCACCAGTGAGAGGAACAAGTGTCAGGAGAATCTCTTTTCAGCTGGGAGAGGTGCACCCAAGATTCAATGCCTTCTAGTTTTGCAGCAGTGTCAGTGGTCAGGAGCACTTGGTAAGGTCCCTTCCAACAGGATTCAAGGCCCATCTTCCTCTGTGGCATTTCCAAAATACCTCGTTGCCAGGTTCCAAACCATGACCAACAGGATCCTTTGAATTGGGATCTGGAAGAGTTTCTTTAACCTGCTGATGATAGACTTTAGCATAAGACACTAAAGACTTAAAGTAGTTGGTCGTATTAGCATGAGATAACAAGAGATCGGCAGAAGGTTGTATACAAAGAGATAGTGGCCTACCAGTGACTACCTCTTGCAGAGTGAGTTTGTTTCCCAAAGAGGGTACTGCAAACAGTCAGCAAGTCCAGAGGCAATACCTTAGGCCAAGGGAGTCCAGTAATTTCAGCGAGTTTAGAGATTTTGAGTTTGAGGATTCCATTAGTTCTTTCAATCTTGCCTGATGATTGAGGGCAATAGGGACAGTGATAATTCCAAGAAATTTGCAAGGTTTTAGTTAAAGTTCATATGATTTTCCCAGTGAAGTGGGTGTCTTGGTCACTAGATATTGTGGAGAGTATACCCCAAGTAGGAAACACATTTTCCGACAGTTTCTTTGCCACTGTGAGGGCATCAGCCTTGTAGCAATGAAAGGCTTCAACTCATCCATAAAACATAAATACAACAAGAACATATTGGTAACTCATACTAGGTGGCAGTTGAATGAAGTCCAGTTGCAGGTGCTGAAATGGTCCAGAGGGAGGACATTTGAGGCCTCTGGAAATCAAAATAGTTTTTCCAGGATTGTGGATATGATAGGTCAGACATTGGTGGTAAACAGGTTTTGCTGTTTTATAGAAGTCTCTCCACCAATATTTATTTATAGTTTGACTCATCTTAGCTGCACCATGGTGGGTGAATGAATGCAAGAACAAGAAGATGGGGTTTGCCAGGGAGCTAGGAAGAAGAAAGTAGCTGTTTGGGTCTCCCATTGGCCCAACTGTTCATTGAATTTACAACCATTTTTTGCCCGTTGTGATTTTTCTGATTCAGGAGCAGACTGTTGCCATGTTGCAAGGTCCTTGGGATGACAAAAGGCAAAGTCTGGCAATAAGAGGTCATTTTTTTTGCAGAAGCAGGAAGCATTTTTCACCCACATGTGCCACAGCCTTTATAGTTTCTATTGCTGCTGCCATTGCATGAAAGTCAGCCAGGGAATTTTCCTGATAGTTTCAGTCCTCTTGGTGCGAGTCTCAGTTTTGATGACAGCAATTTTGGAAAGTAAGGGCATAGCAGGAAGAAGGTCATTTACTTACTGTCCATTTTTTTATTGGAGTCCCAGTGGATTTGAGAAAACCCCTTTGTTTCCGTGACATCTACAAATTATGGATGACTCTGAAGGCAGACCGGCTGTCAGTATAAATTTTAACAATTTGTCCTGATAATTGGTATTCTCTGGTAAGGGCACAGAGCTCTGCTTGTTGAGCTGATTTAGCATGCGGAGGCTTTCCCCTCTCAGGTAGTTCATATTGGGTAGTAACAGCATAGCCAGCTTGGAAATTCTCTTTTTCATTTTCATTTGTAGGTTATACTATCAACAAACAAAATTAGATCAGGATTAGTCAAAGGAGCGTCTCATAAATCCAGACATAGTGTCACAAAATGGGATGTTATTACCTCTCAGTTACAGGGTTCACCTTCATCAGGCAAGGATAGCAACATAGCAGAATTAAGAATGTTGCAAAGTTTAAGATGCAGGTTAGGTGGTGAAAACAGAAGGGTCTCATAGGAGGTTAGTCCGCTGGCAGAGAAATGCTGAGTCAATTCAGAATTAAGAAGACTTTGGACAGCATGTGGAGTTCGCAATTAAATGTCATTTTCTAGGTTTATATCAGCTGAGGCTCCTTCTAACTTTGCAGCTGCACCTGTAGCCTTAAGGCAATTGTGATAGGACAAACAACTGAATCAAGTTGTATGCTGTAATAGTAAGTAGGCCTATGCTTATTGCCATGTTCTTGCGTGAGCATTCCCAGGGCTTGATTATCTCTCTTGTGCACAAATAAGGTGAAGGGCTTTGATTAGTTAGGTAGCCCTAGCTTAGGCAGTTCTTGCAGTGCTTGTTTTAATCTTATAATGGCCTGCTCAGTTTATCTTCCCAAGGAAGAGGTTCAGGGACTGAATTTTTAGTAAGTTCATAGAGTGGAGAAGTCAATAGAGAAAAATCAGGAATCCATAGTCTACAATATCCGACAAGGCCTAGGAATCCATGAAGCTGTCAGTAGTGGGTATAGGGAATTCTTGAATAAGCTTAAAATTCTTTTTGGAGACAACTGGATTCCTACAACACTTAGATTATGATGTAGGTAATGAGTAGTGTCTAAAGATAATTGTAATTTCTCCTTAGCAATTTTATGTCCTTTCTCAGCTAACTGCAAGAGTTAAATGGAATCCTTTACAGACACTTTTGGTAACAGCATAACAAGAGGTGGTCTACATACTATAGAAGGGTTGATTTCCTAGGGAACTGGAGGGTACTTAAATCTTGGTGGAGCACTTCAGAGAAATAAGAAGGGGCCTCAGTGAACTCAAGGCATGACTGTCCAGGTATGTTGTTGATTATTCCAAGTAAAGGCAAACAAGTATTGGCTGTTGGGGTCTACAGGGATGCTGAAGAAGGCTGAACACAGGTCTACAACAGTCAACCATTATGAGTCTGATGGGACTTGTGACAAAAAGGTATTCGGGTTTGGAACAACTGGGAAGTGAGGAATAACTATCTTGTTAATAACACTCAAGTCTTGGACAAATTGCCATTCACACCCATTAGGTTTCCAGACTGGCAAGATTGGCATGTTACAGGGGCTGGTACAGGGAATGATTAGCCTTCGGGTGATTAGGTCTTCTACTATTGGTGTGAAGCCTTGTATAGCCTTGGATTTTAATGGATATTGAGGTAATTTGGGAAGAGGTTTAGTTATGTCTATCTGAATTTTTATAGGTTCTACACTTTTGGTTCTCCCAATGTCAGTATTAAAGGTTGTTGTCACACGCCATCAAGTCAGCTCCAACTCCTGGCGACCCTATGAATGAGTAGTGTCCACAATGTCCTGTCCTCAATGCCCTATTCAGCTTCTGTAGACTCATACCTATGGCTTCCTTTATGGAGTCAATCCATCTCGTATTTGGTCTTACCCTTTTCCTGCTGCCTTCTATTTTTCCCAGCATTATTGTCTTTTCCAAAGAATCCTGCCTTCTCATGATGTGCCCAAAGTAGGACAGCCTCAGTTTTATCATTTTTGCCTTGATTGATAGTTCAAGCTTAATTTGCTCTAGGACCTACTTGTTCATCTTCCTGGCAGTCCAGGTGATCTGTACAGTTCTCCTCCAACACCATATTTCAAATGAATCAATTTTTTTCCTATCAGCCTTCCCCACAGATTTTCGGGCACTTTGATTAAATTAGGGCTCTCTTGCTGGAATTCTTCCTCTTCTATATCAAGGACAGATTGTAAGGAACATAAAAATATCAGGTTCAGGTTGGTCAGGAAATTCTCAAGTGAGGTCTCCATTAGGGGCAAAATGATTAGCCCTTTTAATTTAGAAAGGAGATCTCTATGTAACAGATTGACTGGAGCTGTATCATATAGCAAAAAGGAATGTTTTCCAGTGAAAGGTCCCAGAGTCATTTGAACTGGCTGAGATAGAAACTCTCTCTGAATTTAATTAGATACCCCCACTATAGAGATTTCTTTTTTACTCTGAGGGATTTGTTATTCTACGAGAATAGGGTTTAAAGTAGAGACTGTAGCTCAGTATCGACCAGAATTTAGCAAGATTTTCCATTAATTTTAATTTTAGTTTCCCCTTGGCTGTTCAAGGGAATAACTGGTAGCAGTTTACCAGAGGATCCCTCAGAGTCCTGTCATCCCTGGGAAGGGCCCTTGTGGGGGCCCTCCTTCAAGGTTAGATATGGGAGCATTCAAGTTGGTGTCGAAGGATTTGCACAAAACCTTTGAGAACAATGTTTTTTTTCCAGTGTCCCAGTTGATTGCAAATGAGACACCAATTTCTGAGCCAGTGTTTTGATGATGGATCCCGAGGAGGATGCATCAAAGGAGGCCCAGATGTTGTTTTAGGTTTCTGATCTTGGAGCTGTTGCAGCTACTAGGCTACTAACTTGGATGACCGTTGTTTATGGTCTTGTTCTAAGGTCCTTTCAAAGTGCTCATCTGTGGTCAAGAGTTCCATCACACCCATGGGTTCACACGCTATTTTCTGCCCTTTAACAAATCCACTAATCTCAGCAGAAAACACATTTACAAATAAGGCACCTAGAGCAGATTGCATAGTATCATCTATCGTACAGAAACCAGAATGCCATAGGAAGAGAGCTTCCAGTCTGCCACAGATTTATTTTTCTTTTGTTTGCAGGTTTGAATAATAAACCACTCAGTATGGGCAGGGAAAACTCTAGGTATAGCTTTTAAAAGGTCCATTGCTATTTTGTGAGCTTATTCTTGTCCTTAGGGAGACCCTGTTAGAGATAAACGATCTCAAATATCATTCTCAGGGTTATGCCATTCTGCTTCCTGCATCAATTTTTGGGCTTCACCAAGATCCTACCAGTATATGCACAAGCTGGTAAAGATCTGGTAGCCCAGGGTCGTAGGCCCTGATGAGGACTTTAAATTCTTCAGAAAACTTTTGAGGATCCTCCCAGAGTTTAGAAAATTCTTTAACTAGGGCCTTTAGTTCAGTCTTTGACCCAGGAGTGAAAGATAACCAAAAGGTATCAGCAGTCTTGGGTGGTCTTATTTTAAAAGGTAACTGTTTAATAGTCTCTTCAGAGTAGAAAAGCAGTTCAGACAGAGGATTAGTAGACAGTGAGTACTCAGGTACAGGAGGATAATGGGGAGCAGTAGGAGTCAGGCCAGTCTTACAGTCTTTGCTTTTGGGTGCCTCTTATGTCCGTAATTTCTCATTAGCTTTTTGCAATGAATCTTTCAATGAAGCTATTTTGAAATCTTGAAGCCTTTTGGAGGCTTCTGTATACCAATTAAAATAGGTATCCCATTCTGTTTGTTTGATTTGGAAAGGCTTGCTTTCAAGTGCACTCAAATGAATGATTTTTGTCTAACTGGAACATACCCCATAATGGCCATCATAAATCTATGTTATCTTTGGTAAGATTTTGCCATTTTGGCAGATATCTACAGCTTCCAGGACCACAGTTCTTAGCCATAAAACAAGCAGGTGTACCAGAAGGTGGAGCATTCGATTCTTTGGAACTTGAGGATCTCATTTCTCTAGCTAAGCCTTGGGTCTCTTGGAACCAAATTAGTACCTAAGAGGGATGTGCCACTGTGTTGGGGATTTTGTGGTGTTTTCTAGGGTACCTAGCAAGGGAATTTTCTTGAGGCTGGTGGGTAACCTGGTGTTGATCTAACCTGTTCTGTGACCAATTTATCATAGCACAGGGGTCTTAGATCTAGATGGCAAGCACTGAAATAGCTTTTACGTGCTTGACCTATGCCACCAATTTTGTGGCTTTGGGTTCCAAGATTCCCACTAATGATAGATCTACTATTCCTTTATCTATGTGCACATTAGCAGAAACCAACAGTAACTGAGAAAATGGAACTGTGGATGCCAGCAGTAACCAAAGAAATGCTACTGTGGACTAACCAAAGGCTAAAGGACTAGCAGTCTGTTAGAGCCTTCTGTCAGTCTGGATTGATCCATCAACCCTGCACTGGAAAGTCAATAAGAGTGGAGAGCTCAGATGCAAAGAAAGCAGAGCTCAGATCCACGAGAAACTTACCCACGGCCTTTCAAAACAGCAAGAAGACATAGAACTAAAAGGGTCCAGTGGGTGCCAATGACTGTGTTTCCTATTGTCCATGAGTCTGTAAGTAGTCCCATTTGGATCCCATCCTCATTACCAAAACTGTTAAAAAACAAAATTCAACAGAGTAGATTTTAAAGATCTTATTGGCTTTCATTCAGCAATTCATGAATTGGGCAGAATCCAATCTAGCAGATAGAAAGGAGCTCCAAAGGTCTACACAAGGAAAGAGATTTTATAGGCAGAAAGGAACATTAACAAGGAAGTTATACTAGACAAAAAACAGATTGCTTGTTGCAAGATTACTTTTCTTATGAAAGATGGCAGGGGTTTATCAGACAGATTACCTAACTAATGCTGATCAGGAAATTACTGATTGGTTTAAGATTCCATTTCTGATAGAGCCAAAACTGTAACAAAGTTAAGACTCAGTTTGGTGACATGGGGCTTAGCAATAAGTGACTCCATTTTGGGCCTGTTGTCTTGTCTTTAACACTCCTATCAATGAGTTCTAACAAGGCTCACCTAGTGGGTGAACAATGGGGCCATTTGCCAATATGTGGAATCCTGGAGGAGTAGGTTTGGGGGTAGAGAGCTTGCTTGAAGCAACATCAGGAGACTGCCCAGCCCCTATAAGAGCAAATGTCTTCTGTCAACAGTGACAGAGAACCTGGGGAGGTGTGGAGCCAATGCCATGAAGACCATCTGCTCCCATTGGAGGGCATGCTGCAAGCTGCTGTGCCAAGGGGCCAGGCAGCTGTCTTGGTTGCCCTCTGATATAGGTTTCCTAGCTGCAGGTCTCAGTATGTTGCCAACTGATCTTTCAGTAGGAGGGATGCCCATCTGTGCCCTGAGGCTCTGCTCCACCCATCTGAACCACCCTAGGTTCCTGTTCAACCCCTCGGTCACCAAGGATGGAAACCAAGAACAGATCCTGGCACCAGAGAGATGGTGATGAGATGGAAGAAAAACCGATGGCACATTCCAACAGGGTAACTGAGGAGAGTTCAAGGGGTGATTTGTGAAAGATGTAAGGGTTAAGGAAACATGACATGGGGTGGTACAGAACCCCAGGGCTAGCAGTATTTGGAAGCTATTACCACCCCCAGGAGCAGGCTACCTGACAGAAGCTGTCTGTGGGCTTCAGTGGTGGGCCACAGTCAACCCATGGTCTAGTACAGAGGGAGCTGGGGAATAAGTACTGAACCTGATTCTCCTTCTAATCTCCTGCCAGGGTCTGCCACTGGCCCGACCCAAGTGGAAGCTGGAGAGCAGTCCAAGGTCAGCCTCCCAAGTCTCAGGGCAGGGTTGAGAAGGACTGAGAGTGAATATGGAAGGGCAACTGGAAAATATCCAACATACCCAAAAAGGAAAAGGGGAATTGCTTGTCAATGCCTAATTTCTCCATTACTTTCCTTTTGAAATAATGTTCTTATGTAACTTGACTACTGGGGAGAGAATAGGGATTTGAACATTCATAACCACCCAGAGGATGAAATTTTCCCATCATAGGGGAGCTTGAGCAGGTTCTCTGTGTTTGGGGTGTGCTCCCTGGATGTTTTGCAAACTGACAGGCAGCACCCAGATTGGTGTGGAGGAACAGATCCATCAGATCAGCCCCACCAGCATTTGCAAAGCTGAATGAGTAGCCACTGAGAGCAGCCCTGTTTCGAAGTCCTGCACAGCTTCTTGAAGCTCAGCCCACCTCTGCCAATACTACCTGATTTCTCTGAGAGCCACAGCACAGAGCCTGTCACAAGGAGGTTTCTCCCCTCCTCTGGTGGGAGGCCTATTCTTTTTTGTTTTTTCGTGTGTGCAAGGAAGATTAGCCCTGAGTTAACATCCGTTGCCGATCCTCCTCTTTTTGCTGAGGAAGACTGGCCCTGGGCTAACATCTGTGCCCATCTTTCTGTACTTTATATGGGACACCGCAACAGAGTGGCTTGACAAGCAGTACATCAGTCCACGCTGGGGATCCAAACCTGCAAACCCTGGGCCGCCGAAGTGGAGCGCGCGAACTTAACCACTAACGCCACTGTGCCAGCCCCAGAAGGCCTACTCTTTTTGTGTGTGTGAGGAAGACCAGCCCTGAGCTAACATCCATTGCTAATCTTCCTCTTTTTGCTGAGGAAGACTAGCCCTGGGTTAACATCCATGCCCATCTTCCTCTACTTTATATGGGACGCCGCCACGGCATGGCTGACGAGCAGTGCGTCGGCGGGCGCCCGGGATCCGAACCGGCGAACCCCGGGGCTGCCAAGCGCGAACTAAACTGCTGCGCCACTGGGCCGGCCCAGAAGGCCTGTTCTTGTGAGCTCTGTTTCCTGAGTGTTTATCTCCTTGCAGATTTGGCCAGTTTGCTTGGTATGAGCCCTAGGCAGGGCTTCTCCAACTTTAATGAGCATATGAATATAAATCACTTGGGGTTAAACTGGTTTAACTGCAGATTCTAATTCAGTAGGTGTGGGGAGGGGCCAAAGAATAGTTCTGACAAACTCCCAGGTGTGCTCATGTTGTGTTCCTGTACCAGGCTTTGAGAAGCAAGGAACTGTGAATATAAATCACTGGCTCTTAACTTTGCTGTACATTATAATCCCCTGGAGAGCTTTTAAAGAGTCTATACCTCTGTTAACCTAAAATTAAAAGCCAAAATGAGAGGCAGAGAGGTGTTTATTTTGGGATCAAAGAATTGCAATTCAGGGAGCACAGATTCAGGTAGAAACCCAAATAGTGTCCCACTAGGGAGTAAAAGTCAGGCATTTTAAAGGCAAAGAAGGGAGGTTTGTGTTACAAAGAATGTTAATTGAGGTTGGTGGCAGACAACTAATCTTGGCTAAAAATAATTGATTGCTAAGTCTAGCTAGAGGGAAGCAAAAGTCCCTCACTGTGATGAGCGGCAGATTTCTTGCAGTGTTACTCAGTTCAAAAGTTCACATTCTGCTGGATGAGGACAGTGCATAAGACCCATTTCCTTAATGGTTTCCCAGCTCCATTTTAAAGCCCTTAGACATAAGTGACTCCGTTTTGTTTCACATTTCATTTTCCCCATTTTAGTTACCACACAAAGGGCACAATCTGCTCTCCGCAAGACAAAAGCCAAGAGGCAAGATGGTGGAAAAAAGGAAAGTTTATTACAGTTTGTTAGCAAAAGGGAAGATGGCCGACTCATGTCCAAAATAATTATTTTAAGGGGGCACGGAATCTTACACCAGTTATATAGGCTGGTAGGTTACAGGGGAGGTTAGGAATGTTGACTCTTGGGTGTTACAGCCTGGGAGTCGCCACACCAGATCTTTCAGTTTTCGTTGATGATGGCCATCAGCATAGACTTTCTGTCTGGGGGTCATCACATTCCTAAGGAACTCGAAAGGACAATTATCATCTTATTGCAGCTGAGAGGTACATGCACAAGCAGGGGTCGTAAAATCTACAGAGTGGTTCAATCTCCTGGAGGGTGCGAATCCAGCTGGGTTAGTCAGAGGTCATTCAAAGTTACAATAGGTTTCTTTTCTACAGTATGGCTTCCCTTATGTCAACCTTGTGTTGAGCTGGTATTATTTTGATTGGGATCTTTCTCTGAAAGCGTCACTGATCAACCACAGATTTGTTTAGTCCAACACCACTGGGATGGACCTGTCCCAGAAAGTCACATCCCACAATGGGGGGGAAGGGATTTTTTTTTTTTCTGATGGTTGTTCCAAGTAGTCAGTGTCATAAGGGTTAGGCCACATTTGAGCAACAAGGAGGTCAGGAAATGGCTCTTAGGCAGTTTCCTTGCCCAGGAATTTCATCTGGTTACCTGAAAGTTCAGGTGAATAAGCCTTATGTATCATTTCAATACATTGAGTGGCCATAATTTTGGTGTTTGTACAAGTTCTGGAGCAGATCTGAATGAGTAGTAGCATAAGAAGTTTAAATACAAGTTCACATAGCAAAATTCCAATAATAATCATAAATAGTTGAAGTCCTGATCTCATCCAAGCATCTACACCTGAAGGAAGGCAGCTGAAAACACTGATAGGGAACCAGAGGGTGTCATTAAAAGACATTGGACCAGAAAGAGATCCTGTGTTATTTTTAAACTTTTTCCAAGTTCTAACTCAACTTCACCAGAAGAGTTGATCCAGGTACAGCAGGAAATTTTGGCTATGCACAGATGCCACCCTGTTCTGCAAGGAGATAATAAAGTGCCATTCAATTATGTAATACAACCCTCTCTAGGGGATCCAGAGATCATTGGTATTGAGCTGAGGCTGTGTTACCGCATAAAAATGGGGTTCTTTTACCCGATGCACGTAAAAAAGTGAATTAATTATGGCATCAGATTTTGGGAAAAGAAAACAGCTTTATTGCTAGATCAATCCACAAGGAAATGGGGGGGGGTGTGCCCTCAGATCTGTCTCCCTGATTCAGGATTTGGGGTGAAATTTAAGAGGTTAGGGAGAACAGACTGGCATGCAGAAATGCTGGCAGGACAGATTTTGATTGGTGGGCTTCAAGCATTTATGGTAAGGTTCTAAACATTTATGGTAATGTGGGGAAGGAATTTTAACGCCGATCTTCCTGGATGACAAACCCCTCGCTTCTGAGTCCAACTGTCAAGTTCCAGTCATGTCCTGGTCCTTTGGGTCTGTGGGGAGGAGAATCTTTGGTTCTGCAGTCATTTCAGGTCAAGACTTCTTCTGCACATGCTCTGGCCATGTGACTTTGCAAATTTTCTGAAAAACAACTAATCACTCTGTTGATAAGAGATGGGGTCTGTTCGAACTGGCTCTAGTGAGCTAGTGGTTACAGCTCAAGTGGTAGAATTTGCCAGTTTAGCTATGGTTGGGGGTCAATTCTTTTATCAACAGGTCATATGAACTACATCAATCCAAGGGACAAATCCTTTGGGATTGGTAACCAATGGAGAGTAGATGGGGTATAAAAAGGAGGTCACTAAGTCTCACCTAGGCCTGTGAGATTGAGGTTGGGTTTCTTCTCTCACAAGAACTTGAAATGGAATATTATGGTATCCTAAAAGGCATTGTTGCACCACATGCCAGTTGTCTAGACATTCATAAGCCCATGGTTCCCCATCATGATCACACACAAAGGTGTACCTGGAAGAGGCACATAGTATGCAATGCCTTCCAGTTATGTAGCAGTGTCAGTGGTCAGGAGCACTTGGTAAGGTCCTTTCCAATGGGGGATAAGGGCCGTCTTCCTCTGATGACGCTTCCAGAATACCCAGTCACCAGGCCCTAGATTATGACAAACAGGATCCTTTAAATTGGAATCCAGGAAAGCTTTTTTAACCTGTTGATGATAGGCTTGAGCATAAGACATTAGAGACTTATGGTAGCTGGTCATACTAGCATAAGACAACAAGGGATCAGCAGAAGGTTGTATACTAATAGACAGTGATCTCCTGGTGACTGTCTCAAGTGGGATTAGTTTGTGTTTTCCAAAGAGCGCACTGCAAACAGTCAGTGAGATCAAAGGCAGGACTCACCTTAAGTCAGGTGAGTCCAGTCTACAGGTATATAAGAAAGCTCAAAGACAATTAACAGGACTAAAATCTAACACCTACAAAGGTGCAAACATAATTTTTCTCTCTACAATTACCCGAAATTTTTTTTTTTTACCAAAGATAATCACAGTAAGACTAATTTGTTTATATAAAAAACTCAGCCCAGGGGCCGGTCCTGTGGCCTAGGGGTTAAGTTCAGTGCACTCCACTTCGGCCGCCCGGGTTCAGTTCCTGGGTGTGGCCTACACAATTCATTGGCAGCCATGCTGTGGCAGTGACCCACATACAAAATAGAGGAAGATTGGCACAGATGTTAGCTCAGGGCGAATCTTCCTCAGCAAAAAAAAAAAAAAGAAAAGAAAAGAAACTTGACCCAGGGGGCCTGCCCCATGGTGTAGTGGTTAAGTTCAGCACTCTGCTTCAGTGGCCTGGGTTCACAGGTTTGGATCTTGGGCACAGATCTACACCACTCATCAGCAGCCATGCTGTGGTGGTGACCCACATACAAAATAGAGGGGGATTGGCACAGATGTTAGCTCAGGGAGAATCATCCTCAGCAAAACCCAAAAACAAAACTTGGCCTGATTATTTATATAAATGAAAATAAGAGCATTCACTGAGAATTTCTGAATTCTGGAGGGATCAGGTAGGGAGAGAAAGTAAATATTTCATTTTTGTCCACAAAGGTAAGTCTTACCAAATTGTTAATAGCTGAAAAGATTTCTTTAAATCTAGAAAAACAAAACATTAGAGCATACTCCTCAGTTCCTGTAGTTCCATATAATTAACATTTGTTCTGTTTGAGTCCAGTTTTTCTATTAGTTTTCTTGACTTTGCTTGATGACTGAGGGTGATAGGGACAGTGATAATTACAAGAAGTTTGCAAAGTTTTCATAAGTCTGATTGATTTGCCCAGTGAAGTGGGTGCCTTGATCACTGGAGATTGTGGAAGGTATACCCCAAGTGGGAAGCACATTTTCTAACAGTTTTCTTTGCCATTGTGTGGGCAAGGAAGGGCTTCAACCCTTCTAGAAAACTCACATACAATAACAAGAACATATTGATAACCCATACTAAGTGGCAATTGAATGAAGTCCAGCTGCAGGTGCTCAAACAACCCAGAGGAAGGAGTTCTGAGGACTCTGGGGACAGAAATAGCTTTTCCTATAGTGGGTGAAGGAATGTAAAAACTGAAAAATGGGGTTTGTCAGGGAGCTGGGAAGAGCTAAGTGGCTATCTTGGATTTCTCATAACCCTGACTATTTGTTTAATTTACAGCTATTGTTTGCCCATCTTAATTTCTCTGATTCAGGAGCAGACTGTCACCATGTTATAAGGACATCAGGATGGCAAAAGTCTGGCAATGAGGGGCTATTCTTTGCAGAGGCAAAATGGACTTCATCCACATATGCCAATCTTTATAGACTTTGGTTTTGCCTTTACATGAAAATCAGCTAAGGTACTTTCCTGATATTTAGTGTGAGCCTCAATTTTGATGACAGACAACATTTTATATCAGAGCATATTAGACTTCCAGGAATTTTACATAATTTCTGGAACTCTTATAACATATACTTATAAAGACAAAACACAAGGAAGGCTTAAGGATATTTCTTATTTGACAGTGCTTCCCATGTAATTTAACATATCAGATAAGCCTAATTAGTTTAATATCCCTCTTTTTATAAGGAGAGAAAACAAATCTTTTGAGATGTTTCAGGGATCCTCTGAAAAATCCCGGAGTTAGCTATAGGTCAGAAAAAGACTTCATTTAGAATCTGATTTGGGGAAGTTTGTCAAAAATATCAAAGAAGGTCTTAAAATACTTGCCTAAATAGGATCACAGATCATTATATCATTTTGAAACTTAATATTTATCTACTTAACCAAGGTGACAAAAAAATTTCAAAGAGAAATATAGGTTACATAGCTGCAAAACCTTAGCTTTTTTTAACAGAAAAGACTCAGCTTTTAACATAAAGCACAGGAAATTATTTTGATAAAACATAAAATCTCTGCCTTTTAGGCAGATTACTCAAAGATAAAGAAAAACTTTTCATAATCATTTTATCAAGAGTAGACTAAAGCCCAAGAGACTTTGTCTTTATAACAGAGAGAAAACCAAATTCTAATTTTACACCAGCTTATTTTTGATATTAAAACTTATTGACTTAATTAACTTCATTCCAATCCTAGCCAGTTCAACCATGCACAGAACTCTTTTCTCAGGGTTCCTCTTCCACAAACTTTCTTTTTTACATTCAGAATTTGTTCTTTCTTTTTTCCCATAACAAGTTTCACTTTAGGATAAATTTACTTTCTTAACAAAAATATCTCCATTCCTTACACCTTCTTTTACTGAAAACATACATTTTCTCATACCATAAAATTTTTAATATGGCACAAGACAAGTTCATAAATAGACCCAAGCATCTTTTAGTTTTTCTGTAATAAGAAGCCAAAAGTAGATAAATCCCTGTTCAGTAATTAATGTTTTATTATTTTATGTTATCTGGAGATGATCTAGATATTCAATGAATTTTCCATCATCTAATTTCATTTAGCAAAACTCTAAAGTTTTAGGGCTGGCCTGGTGGTGTAGTGGTTAAGTTCACACACTCTGCTTCGGTGACCCAGGGTTCGTGGGTTTGGATCCTGGGCGTGGACCTACACATGGCTCATCAAGCCATGCTGTGGCGGCACCCCACATACAAAAATGGAGGAAGATTGGCACAAATGTTAGCTCAAGGCCAATCTTCCTCACCCCCCCAAACAATTATTTAAAGGGGCTGGCCTGGTGACATAGTGGTTAAGTTTGTGCACTCTGCTTCAGTGGCTTAGGGTTCACAGGTTCAGATCCTGGGTGTGGACCTACACACCACTTATCAAGCCATGCTGTGGCAGGCATCCCACATATAAAGTAGGGGAAGATGGGCACAGATGTTAGCCCAGGGTCAATCTTGCTCAGCAAAAAGGGGAGGATTGGCAACAGATGTTAGCTCAGGGCTAATCTTCCTCACCAAAAAAAAAAAAAAAACCCCAAAATTTCAAGTTACCAAAAGATATGGGGAAGCTATTTAAAGCACACATACCATACAACATAATTATTGTACCTAAAAATCCTTATTTCATTAACATCTATATAATTCATTTGTTCTTAACCATCATACTTAGATTATTCATGCAAATTTCATGAGACATTAAAGCAGTTATCTATCATCTTAATTTTTTTCTTGCTGACAAATTTTATAACAGTGATAACATGAGCTTATATGATTAATAACCCAGTAGAATAAAAGTTGCACGTTTGCATTATATCCAGTGCTGATAACTCTGAAGACACACCTACTTTAATTAAACCAACAAACTTAAGCAAGCTTTTATTTACCAAAGATCATTTTATATCATGTTAACTTGAAAAAATTTGGGTTTGTATCTATTATATTTAGAAATAATTTGTGTGTATTTACTTTAAGTTTATTAAATAGAACACTTTTTAGAAATTAATTCTGTTAATACCATCTGGGGGTAGAAAAATATCACACATACATAACATAATACATATATAGAGAGACACAGATAGAAATCTTATAGCTTTCATTTAAAAAATTTCAGCCATGAATCAGGTACAATACAAAACCCACTAATTGATAAATAATTGTGTCTCTGGAAGACAGAACAAGTTAAGGTTACCTGCTTTAAAGTTTTTGCTGGTGGTGGTGTTAATATTTGTGGAGAAGACTTTTAAGATTTATATTTGCTAAAGACAAGGAGGCGGTGAGTTAGATATTGGGTGAGAGAGCGCCTCTAGCAACCTGTATTTAAAACCAACCACTTTCCCCCTTTCTTTTCCTTTAACCTCAGGCTTTACCGATTGAGCTAGCCAAATTTAGTCTCAGGTAATTGTGGGCTATCTCCTGGGGTGTTTACACTCTAAAGACATGATAAAATTTACAACTTCAAAGGCCAGAGAGGAAAAAATGCAGGTTTTTTTCCTAAGAGTTTCCCGGTAATTGCGATTTAAAGTTTTCCTTCAGTTTTAGGAATTAGGGATGGTCTCAGTAAGAGTTCCTGTAGAGTTTACAAGCCTTTTGAGACTAATAATGGAGGTTTTATGATTGATGAAAGAGAACGGGTGGAATTGAACTGCCTTTGAAGCTGCATGTTCAGTTTTGCCAAGATTTGTAAGACAAGGACAGTTGCTCTCAATTCCTTAGAAATTGAGTTGTAACCTAAATGACATCATAGGTTGATTTACCTGTCCCATTACATTATCCCTAATTTGCTTCTTTCCCTCTGGGTACATAGTTTTATTTTAACTGAGGGAAGAAGGCCTGTAAAAAAAATTCCTATGAGGCTCTGAGTATCAGCTTTTAATCTGGCCAATTTTGACCATAGAGCTACTAAAAAAAGAAAAAAAAAATTCTTCTCAATATCTTGTTAGTTTTCAGCCAGGACAAACAGCAAACATTTCTGGAAATATTAAATAACCTCATTAATTCTAATTTTAGTTTCCCCTAGGCTGCTTAAGGGAATAATGTAGCAGTTTACCAGGAAAACCCTCAGAGTGCTGTCAACTCCGGGAGGGGCCCACATGGGGGCACTCCTATGAGAGCAGATATGGGGGTTTCTGTAAGGCCATTAACCTGGTGGGCTTTCATTTCCAGCTGTGTAGTCTTTTCTTTTAGGTACCTCTTATGTCTTTTATTTTTCATTAGCTTTTCTGCAACAAAACTTTCAATGAAGCTATTTTAGAATTTTGAAGCCTTTGCTTTTAAGAGCACCTTTTAAATGATCTTATCTAATTAGAACCTTCCTTCTACTGGCCATGGTAATTTTAAATCATCCTTAGTAATTTTGCTACTGCTCCAAGATGGGGCTTTCTGCCCAATGCACATAAAAAGCCAATTATTACACCACCAGCTTTTGAGAAAAGGCTTTATTGTAACATTGACCAGCAAGGAGACAGGAGGCAAAGTTCTCAAGTCTATCTCCTCGATTCAGGTTTAGGCCAAATTTAAGAGGTTAGGGAGAGCATGCTGGCACTTGGAGATGCTAGTGAGGCAGATTTCGGTTGGAAGGCTTTAAACATTTATGGTAAGGTGTGGAAGGGGCTTTAACACCAGATCTTCATAGACAATGGATCCCTTGCTTCTGATGAGAGTCTGAATTTCAAGTTCTGATCCTGTCCTTGTCCTTTGGTTCTGTGGGTGGGTGGGTGGGGATCTCTGGTTTCAGGTGTTATTTTAGGTCAAGATTTTCCCCTCTGCACATGCCCTGGCTACATGATTTGCAGTTTTGGCTCTAACCTTCTGTTGATAAGATGGGGTCAGTTTGAACTGGTCCTAGAGGGCCCATGGTAACAATTTTGGTCCATTGAGATAGAAATTTACAAGGGAAAGGGCCATAGTTCTTACACATAAAACCAACTGGAGTTCCCTAGGAAGAAACTTCTCAGCAAACAAGAACAACAATAGGGAAATCCCCCAATTCAGTTACTCATGACCAAGGAAAAACTCCTGCTGAGGGAATCTCCTCCTATAGCAATGGTCGCCACACCAGCACTGAGACAATCATCTCCTGGGCAGTTGCCCCTGATCCCCCAAAAAAGGCACTGACCTTGACCAAATGGAGGGAGGTCAGAACCTGAGAGGACCTACAATTGGAAGAGTTGGCAATCCGTAGAAACAGTGAACCCACTGTGGCTCACGTAGGTACTGCATCAGGTTCCAGGGGGGCCAGTCCACTGAGGTGAGATCACTTCAGGTCCCATTTTCTGACGACATGCATGTTAACCTAAAGTTAAGAGCCAAAATGAGAGGCAGAGAGGCGTTTATTTCGGGATCAAAGAATTGCAGTTTGGAGAGCATAGATTCAGGTAGAAACCCAAATAAATAGTATTCCTCATTCTTTAACTCCTCAGGTGGCTCCAATGTGTATCCACACTGAGATCCCAGAAGTACGGGATTCTTCTTGTACTCTGATTCCCTGCTGCGTGCAAAAGCCACATCCTGAAGGTTTTTGTTCATTTGCTTGTTTTTGAATTTAAAATGCATCAGCTTTCTGTCTCTGATAAAGAAGGGAAAAAGTTCCCCTTAATTTTTTTCCTCCTATTTTTAAATGCACAAGAAATAAGTTTGGGGATGAGGAGGGGGCATGGGGGTCTGGAATGCAACTAGAGAAAAAAGATAAGAATGTAAAACCAAGAATCAACTGTGGCCAAGTGACAGAAAGCAAATTGTCCTGCTGGGATTTTTCACTCCTTCTGGCCACAAACTCTGAGCCTCTTCTTTGTGAGGGAAAACAGGAAATCAAAAACATGTTTCCTCCTTTAGAAGGAGTCGTTTTTAAATGAACTTTTAAATTACTTTGTAATTTACATCAAAGAAATACTGATACTTTAAGTAGTACTAAAAAGGATTTAAAATGGAATTCAGCCTCCCCTCCCTTGAGACCATACTCCCACTTCCTCCATTCCCCACCCCTCTAAGTCCTCCCCCATCTTCTTCCAAAGTGTTCTTTGCCTCTGGATGCAGGGGTAGAGATAGAGGCTCAGGAAGCCAGGAAGTGTCTCATGGGGAGTTTAAACTCTATTGGCAACAAGTGTGAGATGTGTTTATCTTTGGGTCAGGCCATAGGCACGGGATGAGAGATTATGGAATCTGTTTTTCTTTACTGCTGTATCCCAAGTACTTAGAATAGCACTTGGCACATAGCAGGTGCTCAGTAAATATTTGTTGAATAAATAAATGAATATTCTCTAAATCTAAGCCAGGTCATTAGGCCTTTTCTCTTGCGACACTTCTTACATTCAGCCCACACCATAGTTATTTATGTTTTTATAGATCTGATGCCCCTTGTTGGCTTGAGAGCTCCTGGATAGAAAGGACCAATTCTGATTTTTTTTTTTTTTTTGTGGGGAAGACCAGCCCTGAGCTAACATCTGTTGCCAATCCTCCCCTTTTTGCTGAGGAAGACTGGCCCTGGGCTAACATCCGTGCCCATCTTCCTCCACTTTTTTTATATGGGACGCCGCCATGGCATGGCAGACAGGCGGTGCGTCGGTGGGCGCCCGGGATCCGAACTCGCGAACCCCGGGCTGCCAAGCGCGGACTAAACCGCTGCACCACCGGGTGGCCCCCCTGATTTTTTTTTTTTTTTTTTTTGCTGAGGAAGATTTGCCCTGAGCTAACATCTGTTGCCAATCTTCCTCTTTTTGCTTGAGGAAGATTCACCCTGAGCTAACATCTGTGCCAATCTTCCTCTATTTTATATGTGGGTCCTGACCACAGCATGGCCACCAATGAGTGGCATAGGTCTATGCCCAGGAACTGAACCCAGGCCACCAAAATGGAGCACACTGAATTTAACCACTAGGCTATGGGGCCAGCACCAGGACCAATTGTGATTTTTATCTTTACATATCCAAATTGAGTGTTCACACCATTCTTCAATTAATGCCACACTTCTCACCCAAATACTCAGTGTATTTCCACTAGTAGTGTGTAGGAGAGGAAGAATATCAAGAGACTGAAGTATTCTCCTTAGCCCGGGCCCCCATGAACCAAACCAGTTGGTATGAAATTCAAGAATGTACTTGAAGAGGCATCAACCTGTTTTAGCTAAGTGGTTTGTTTGTTAGTTTCTTCTATTTGCTGTAATATTAGAGGTGTTGATCCAGGCACAGCAGGAGGTATTTGCTCTGGCACAGCCTCCTCCTTGTTTAGCCAATAAGTAATCTAAAGCAATTCTATTATCTAAAACCACCTTAGCAAGAAAGTCTAAGGACTTTTGTTGTGCAGCTATGGCTTTGGTGGTAAATTCAGTGATAGCTGCCAGAGTTAAGCAGCATTGTTCCTCCATGCACACTAACAGAGAAAAAGCAGGTAGCAAAAAGGTAAAAGGAAGAAAAGTTTCATATTGGAGGTGAAGCTCCTAATCCATGATCTTGGGAGAGATGTCCACCTCAAGATGTCATTTGCTTCTGGGGAGGAACCTCTCTAGTCAATTTTAATTTTAGATCTCCAGCTGGTATGCAGTTCCAAGAGGCTGAGGAATCCTTTTTAATTGTGAGATGTGGACCCAAGGTTCAAGGCCCTGAAATTTGGCTATTATCTAGGTAGTGAGGAGGACCTGGTATGGTCTCTTTCAATGACGTTCAAGGGCAGTCTTTCTTCTTAGTGATTCCAAGTTAGAAGAGTGGGAGAAAGTTGGAAAGGTTAGTTTGGAGAGTTGTAGCTAGATATTTAGGGAAACTAGAAAAATTCAGGATCTAGTCCAGTTTACAGGTATATAATAAAACATCAAAGACAATGAACAGGACTAGAATCTGATATTCACAAGGGTGTGTTATAGTTTTTTACTGAAACATAATTTTTCTCTTTATAATTACCCATATTTTTAGAAAGATAATCACAGTAAGACTAATTTGTTTTCAAAATAAGTCTAGTCTTATGAAACTCAGCCTGATTATATACATAAGTACAACAAGAATAGTGATTGACCACATAGGCTTTTTTTCTCCCTGAGGAAGATTCATCCTGAGCTAACATCTGCTGCCAATCTTTCTTTTTTTGTGAGCCACTGCCACAGCATGGCCACTGACAGACAAGTGGTGTAGGTCCACACCCAGGAACTGAACCCAGGCTGCTGAAGTGGAGCGCACTGAACTTAGCCACTTGGGCAACAGGGCTGGCCCTGACCACATAGGCTTTTTAAAAGTCTGCCTTGCTGCCTCTTGAGGCTAGGAAGCCAAGCCAAGGACTTACCAGATATTGCCTGGAATACCTATATATTTGGGTGAATTCTTCTTTTCTTGAGGTCCCCCAAATATCCTGATGTTCCTGGGGCTACCAGGAAGTGACCTTTCTTACTCAACTGGTAAGTGTGGGAAGCCTGTAATCAATGTAACAGGAGGCTTTTCTAAAGGGCTTTATTAGCTCCATCAACTAACCTTAGTTTCTGAAAATTGTCTGGTCATATCCAATTTTAGGCACATCATTTTCAAATATGCCATTTCAGTCAAAGCCTTGGTACTATAACCAATGTTTCCAATTGTGTTCTGTTACAAGGAGAACAGATTTTATTGTATCTATGCAAATAACTATATTGCCATGAAAATAAAAATACTTAATAAGAATTTCATAATTCTGGAGGGATCAGGTAGGGAGAAAAAGATGAATGTTTTAATTCTGTTTACAAATGTACAATTTACCAAATTGCTGTGAGTTATAGATAACTTAAGAGAAAAAGATTTCTGTAAATCTGGAAAACAAAATATTAAAGAACCAGCAATGTTTCAAACAAAAAGTCATAAAAAATTATAATTATCCTTATCAGTTCATTTAATCCCATATTATTAATTCTTGTTCTCCTTGAGTCCAATTTTTTCATTAGCATTCTGGAAATTCTTGCCCAGTTTAATGGTGTTTCTTAAAGTTATCAGAAACTTGTATTCTAGAGTACTTGTCAGAGTCCTCTTTATAAATCTCTCTGAAGGTGAAGCACTTTTACAAAAGCATCAGAGTAAAATAATAACGGTCTGTAAATGACAAAAAGGCTTAAAAATGGCCATAGTTAAGGATCTGATGAGTTCATTTGATAAAAAAATTTAGGTATTTGTGTGTCATACAACAATTTAAGGTAATATTGAACAATGAAGGTATTGACAAATTTCTATGAACTTCAATTTTTTGAATACCTATATTCTTAACATATATCCATACACGTATAACCTAAGAAGGTTTATTATCACTTTTTATTTGACAGTGCTTCCCATGTAATTTAATATGCCAAAAAACCTAATTAGTTTAACATCTCTTTTACAAGGTGAGAGACAAATCTTTTGAGATTTTCCAGGAGCTCTTTGGGAAATCTCAAGGTTAGTTTGAGGTCAAAAAAACTCCATTTAAAATTTGATTTGGGGAAGTTGTCAAAAATGTTAAAAGTTTTGAACATTAATTATGTATACATATATATTTTAATATAAATATATAAGTTATGTATATGTATACATAATATATAATTAATAAAAACAAAGTTCCATAATTTGATCCAACTGGAAATCCAATATTTATATACTAAATTTATATACTTAAAAAAGCATATAACAAAAAATAAAAATGTCAATTACCAAGCAAAGTACTCATACTAGAGACTATGTATATTTACTATAGTAAACAATAAACATTATTTTCAAATAAAAAGAGTTCTCATTGGCTTTTGTGGTGACACAGGTTCTCAATTAGCTTTAACATTGGCTAAAATGCACCAGTTGGCAAAATTTTAGGGACTTAATTCTGGGGCTCAAATTGGGGATCCCAATAAATTTAAACATTGTGCCCCCAATAATCTTAAAAAGATAACTAAATATAAAATGGAGGAAAAGTGGTTGTGCCTCACTTTAACTGTAGCCTTGCCTAAATTTCCCTTAATCATGATACCCATTCCCCTAAAATATTCCACATTGGATACAGATGCTCTGACACAATAAACAATGAATTAAAATTAGAGTAAGTCCTTGATACTTACAAATTGACTTGAAAATGGGACCCATGAACCCCCAGTTAAAATAGTTAATATGGCCCAATATAACTTAAAACAGGGACTTCTAATTAACAAAGAGGTGATTAACTCCAATGCTTCTCCATTTGACAGTCCAATTTTGCCTGTTCTTAAATCTGGAAAAATTAAAGGGAGCCTCATGGTGGATTACTATGACCCTAATGCTTTGGTCCCATCCAACAAGGCCCCCGTAGCCAATAGCCAATATTATTAAAATACTGATTCTATTCAATTAACAACCAGTAAATATTTTACTCTTATAGATTTGGCTAACAAGTTCTGTTCAGTGCCTATTTCAATGACCTCTCAATTGCAGCTTGCCTCCCACCTCTGAAGGGACACAATACACCTTTTTTTCAGGCTACCCATGGGGTACCTCAACAACTGCCATTGCACACAGTCTTTACAGACAAGACTTTAACTACACCCACCTTTCTCCAGGAGCACAGATGTGACATAACATTGGTAACATCCTTCTCCAAAGAGATTTACTTGACACACTTATTAAGGAGATAAAAGTCCAACATCTTTTAGTCCTTTTTGGGTTCTGGTGGCAACATATTCCTCATTTACAAATTTCACATGCAAATTCAAATCACCAGGCACTCCCGTTAGTGCCCTCAGAAATTCCTTTACTATAGAAGCTTTGGCAACCTCTTCTCATGCTTCCTGGAGTCTCTGAACCACTTATGGGCCATTAGTTGCCCCAGGACTTTTGATGCAAGAAATTGTGCCTCTCGTCCTTGTAGTATACACCCATAAAACAACAAATGACTGGCTACCTACTGGGCTCTCCTGGAAATAGAGGCTCTCACAGCCTCTGAGCCTGTGACCTCCATACCCAGCTTCCCATAATGCTTTGGTCATGGAAACAGCACCCCACAAGCTTGGTACAGCTATGGAGACCTCCTTAAGACAGAATGGAGACAAACCTGGGCCCTTGGGTATATTCCATCTGCAGGAGGGGATGGCTTCCCCTGTCCTCAGGCCCTTGCCAGATGCAATGATGCACCCCCTTGATTACCTGAGAAGCCCCTTGGGAATAACTAAGTGAACAGCAATGGGAGTTTGGTGACTATGTGAATGGCACTGCTACCCATCATAGGCGAGAGAGCTCCATGGAATGTTGCTGTTTTCCATTGCTTAGCCAGGAGATCCCTAACAAAGGAAGGGATCCAAGAAACAACACACTTGACCAAACTTCAGGCAGTCATTTTACCACTGGATGCCCTGGCCAAGAAATGGTCCCATCTTCACATTTATTATAAACTGTTGGCCATTATCTGAAAATTGTCCCCTTCAAGGTAAGAAAAAACTCTGGGAAACTCTTGCCTCACAAATACCCAAACTATAAATCAAAATCACACATCTCTACATATACTAAGGCCACATTACAAGGCCTTACTAGAATACTCCTTATTCCCTTTGGAGTTAAGATATAACTAATTGTAATCAAGACATACATTTCACTTCTTAGTACACACAATGCTGGGCTCTTGGAAAAGGCATTCAGTCAAACTTTCATGTCCTTAATACGTCCTAAATAGCTGGTTTAACTGAGAAATAATAATGTCCTTAAACAATTTCTTTTCAAATTGCTGTCCAACAAATAAACCCCTACAGGTCTCTACTTGCCCCAGGCCTTAACCTATCTTTATAAATTTTTTATCTTGCCCCCATGCCACCAGGGCTGGGGGCCAGATCAAGGTTTATACTCTCCTAGGACCCAGTAACCATAGGCTATACCACAGGCTAGGAAGCTACTCATCTGATATAGGACCCACTTGAGCCCAGACTTCCACAAATCAAAACATAAGACCTGTCAAGTGCAGCTGCACACCATTCTGACAACTGTTGGTCTTATTACTACCAGTGTGGATGCTTTCATTGGTTTACAATTCAGAGGCACAAACTCTGCAAGGAAGCCATTGTTCCAACCAAACATGGCAAACGTCAAGACCCGTATCAACTCAAGTGGGTATTCAGTTGGAAAGTATACCCCAATCCCAGACAACACTGCCCTAGCCCAGGAGCTTACCACTGCAGATGACATCAGCTCAGATGACATCGCCCCAGGCCAAGGCATCAAGATAACTTTGCCCCCTGCACCAGGGACAACTTCATTCTGGACACTAAGACCTCCATCCAAACAATACAAGAATTTTTTTGCTTTTCTTCCTTTGATATTAGGAATTCTGTTATGTTTCTGAGTTCTCTGTCTTCTTAGCCCATGATCCTGGTGTATTCCTATGTACAACCCTACATTCTCATGCCTAAAGGGAAATCTGGTAGAGGTTACTACTATCTGTGTCTAAAAATTAATGGAGATTATTGTTTTCCCTAGGAGACACCTGCCTCACATCAATCAACCCTTTGACCCCAGTGCCTTCTCCTACTACTCTCCTCCAGCTTTCCACCACAATCTCTGCCTACATCTCTGACCATGACTCCTTACCCTTGGTTACATACAATATCACTCATCTTGACACATGCTTTACTAACTTATCATTTCATACCCTCCAACAACATACCTGCCAGATCTGCCTCCTTGACCTGGGTGTATTTCTAACACACTTTTCAATTCCACTAAGATATTGCAAGAGACTCCCAAAATTTCAGATCTATTTTTCTTAGCTAATGCCATAAATGGAAAACTTAGTTATGGGCCAGTCTGCAGAGACACCTTGTACTTCTACTTGTGTTGCCCTGTTCTACTGTTACAGAAAAATCTTTTCTATCATGTTTAGGTCAACTTATGCCCTACTCTCTAAACATCTCCACTATCATTACCCCAAACTTTCCTTAATATGATGCCAAAACGCCAGAGGACCAATTGTATTGTAAATATTTTTTAATTTTCTGTGTATTATGAGTTTTTCACATCCTAAAAAAAACATTCTGGCTGGGAGACTGCCCTTCCTAGGGGTAGCCAATTCATAGAGATAGCAAAGGGCCCAGCCATGAGCATGTCTTTGATATGCAAACTAACCAGTCCAGAGCCATACTTCCTCTATCCGGCCCATACACCCCAGGAGACAATATTTTTCTGCCTTAATCATCCCAGAGCCAGATGCTAGGCAACTGGAGACCACTCCTATTGCCCCATACCTGTCAAAATTATTCAAACTAGCCACTCCTAAACTGTTTACCCTGCCCTGCCTTGCTTTTCCCTTGAAAACTCCTATAAAGGCAGTAGCCTAAACCTTTCCCTTACTCCTGTCTTCTGCCTCTTGACCATCCTGTTGGCTTTCCCATGTGGCCCTGGATGGAGTGCCATGCTTCTTGCCTCTAGGATCAGTGAGTATAACAAACTGGTGTTTTTTATTTCCTGTGCTTCTCCCGTCTTCTCTTGTGGCCACATCTGACTGACCATCTCATTAAAAAAATACAAAACACAACCCATAACATCAGCTGGAACATCTTTGAACTGTGGGCTGCACTTAGCTAAGGGAGAGACAGGAGTGTCCACTACAAGCTGTTCATCCCCCTCTGGCAAGGCAGCTACTTCATGGAGTCGGTTGATCCCCTGGAATGCTACTCAGGTTTGATCTTTGATTAACATTTCCATTTAATGATAGCACTTTACCGAGCCTGTCCTATTTTATTAGTAGGACCAGTGAGTACCCACGTGAGGATGAGTAGCTCAAGTCATAAGGTCATGTGCAGCACTTCGGTGATCAGGAGCTATTTTCATTAGGTCCCAATAGCAGGCTAGGAGTTGTCATTTGAAGCGGGTGTGTCTGGCAGCTGTCCTGGGTAATTTACATGTCCAAAACCTGAGGGGTCTATGCACCCCAGTAGCAGTCGCTTGTTGCCACAGGCTCCAATCCTCATGGGTAAGTTGCCAAGACATGTAGCTCCATAGGGCTGGCAAGCTCCATTGGTCTCAATGACAAGGACCATGCCAATGTATGTTGCACAGCATCTAGAGTTTGCTCTTGTTGGGGGCCTCATCTAAAGATGGCCACCTCGCAGGTAACCTTGACTAAAGGGACCAAAGAATGCCCAGATTTGGTACATGTTATCTCCAATAGCCAAACAGGCCTACCAGCTGTGGAGCTTCTTTCTTGTTGGTGAAGGCTGTCAAGGACAGCAATTTTTGTTTGACTTTATCAGAAATACTCCTCTGATTACCAGCCCAGGTGGCTCCCAGGAACTGTACTTTTGAGCAGGTCCCTGGATCTCATCAGGGTTGATGGCCCATCCTGTTTGTCATAATATCTACAACCTTCTGCAGGGACTGGTCAACTTGTGTTTTAGTCAGGTTGGCAATGAGGATGTCATCAATAACAGTGGATGACAAGTACTTTTGGGGGTAATTGGGCTTGTGGTAGATCTAGTACTACCACTGGTGCCATATTACAAGGGAATTGAGGTATTGCTATTAACTAGTTTCCCCCTAAATATGTTGAAGTTCTAACCTCCAATATGACTGCATCTGGAATCCTAAAACAAGAAATAAAGACAGGATGCAAAAGTGTACGATTCTTCAAGACAAGGGAAGAATAACCTTGAAGATGATTCAGAGATCATCACAATCATTGCCTTCATTTCAGACAGACCAGACAGTCTCAAACAAAAGCCACAGGGGCAGAACCACCTAAGGCCTTGGTGTTAAGATTTCCATGCAGCAGAGCTGTGGGGGCAGGACTGAGGCCCCAGGGGGTCCAGAAGATGGGAATCATCACTCCAGTTGTCCTGGAGGGCAAAGCACCGAACCAAAAAGAATTATTCTTGAAACTTAAGAGCTCATGGAATTTACGTTGCTAAGTTTTGGACTTGCTCAGGACCTATCACCCTTTCTTCCTCCCGATTTCTTTTTGTAACTGGAACATGTGAGATAATAGAAAATATATACAGTTGTCCCCCACTATCCACAGGAGATTGGTCCCAGGGTGCCCACAGATACCAAAATCTACGGATGTTTAAGTCCCTTAGTCAGCCCTCTGTATCTGCAGTTTCCACATCCCTGAATTCAACCAACAATGTAAATATGATCCGTGGTTGGTTGAATCCATGGTTGGTTGAATCTGCAGATGCAGAACCCAGGGATACAGAGGGCCGACTGTATTGGTCTCTGTCCCTAGTTCCTGAAACAGAGCTCTTGAAACCCTTGTAATTTCCTAAGTGAAGAGCACTAGGAGCATCTTTTGTTCTAATATTTGGTCTTTGACCCTAGTTCTTGACACAGGGCTCTTGAAACTCTTGTAATTTCCTGTGTGATAGAATTATCTTTTGTTCTATTGTGGTGATTCTAGATGGGCTCCCGGATGAGAGCTGGTCATTGGAAAGATCAAGCCATGATTAGAAGCTTGGAATTTTCAGCCCTGCATCCCCATTCTCTTGATAGGGAGAAGGGCTGGGAAGGAATTAATGATTGATCATGCCTACATGATGAAGCCTCCATAAAAATCCCAAAAGTCCAGGGTTCAGAGAGCTTCCAGGTGGGTGAACATATCCTCATACCTGGAGGTTGATGCACCTCAACTCTGCAGGGACAGAAACTCCTGTGCTTGAGACTCTCCCAGACCTCACCTTATGTATCTCTTCATCTGGCTGTTCATCTGTATCCTTTAATGATGAACCAGTAAACATAAATAAACTGTTTTCCTGAGTGGCTAGAGCCACTCTAGCAAACTAACCAAACCCAAGGAAGGGGTCATTGGAACCTCTGATCTACCCAAGGTAGATCTACATCTTGGTCAGAAGCATGGGTGATGACCTGGGCCTGCAATTGGTGTCTGAACTACCAGTGAGCCCTTAACTGTGGGATCTATTTCCAGGTAGTGTCAGAATTGAGTTAAATTGCAGGACACCCAGCTGGTGTTGCAGAGAATTACTTGGTGTGGGGAAAAAAATCCCACATATTTGGTGAACAGAAGTGAAGTGTTCTGTGTGACTAGTAAAGGAGACTCACATGAGGGAAGAACTGTAGGTTTTTTCAACATAGAATGGCTATCCTATAACTGTCCCACTGTATTTTGGAAGCATATAAGTTGTCTGGTTTCAGATTCACAGCTACAGAAGAATTTTGCCTCAGAATGAATCATAGCTTGAGTCTCACTCATACCTGACTTAGTTGGAATTCCAGACTTTAGAGTTAATGCTGAACCAGAGTTAAGACTTTTGGGCTACTGGGATGAAATTAATGTATTTTGCATGTGAGGACATGAATTCGGGAGAGCCAGAGGCAGAAGTGATGGATCAAATGTTTGTCTCCTCAAAATTTATGTCAAATCTCTAATCCCCAGTGTGAAGGTATGCAGAGGCAGGGTCTTTGGAAAGTAACCAGGGTTAGATCAGGTTATGTGGGTAGGGCACCCATTATGGGATTAAGGCCCTTATTAGAAGAGGAAGAGACAGACAGCTGCTTTCTCCACAATATGAGAATATATGAAGATAGCTGTCTGCAAGCCAGGAAGAGGATCCCCACCAGAACCTGACCATGCCAGCAACTTGATCTTGGACTTCCCAGCCTCTAAAACTTGAGGAATAAACGTCTGTTGTTTAATCCACCCAGTCTCGGGTAATTTGTTATAGTAGCAAAAGCTACGACAGTTGCCAAAGGTGTGTCCCTACCTATCCCAACAAAAGGATCAGGCTCAGTTACCTTTAGCCTTCAAAGAATAATTCCCACATTATGCAAACTCTTCCAGAATAATAAGAGAAAGAAAAGTTCCAAATTCATTTTGCTAAACAAACTGAATCTAGTCCTGTACTTTAAAAATTTTTTTACCATGGACAAATGGATTTTATTCCAAGAATGTAAGAAATTTCAATTATTTGAAAACTTGTCAATAAAACGAATTACAAAAATAAAAGAATATAACCCATAAAATTACACCAACAGATCTTTTAAAAATTTGATAGACCTTAGCATCCATTCCTAATAAAAACTCTAATAATAACTGCTATAGTGTGTACTACACTTATATTAACTAATTTTATTCTCACAGCCCTATGAGGCAGAACCATTTTATAGATGGAAGAACTGAGACACAAAGAAGCTAAGTGACTTTCCCAGGATCACACACCTACGAAAGTGGTGGAGTGAGGATCTGAACCTAGAGTGCTAGGCACAAAATCTGTGCTCTTAACCACTTAGATACCATATTGCTTCCTCTAAAAATAGAGATAGAAGAAAACTTCCTAAACACAATACAATATTCACCAGATACCAACAATGAGGTGAACATCATATAAAACTGTGAAATGTTAAAAACATTTCTCTTGAAAGTTAGGAACAAGACATGCAATGCCTATTATCCACTATTCGATATCCTTTTATAGTCTTGCTAATGCATGACCATAAGTGGCATACAGAATGGAAATTAAGAGAACACTAACCATGATTTATCTTATACCTACAAGCAGCTAGGAAATGAAACTAAAAAACTACTAAAACTAAAAATAATTTAGCAAGGTAACTGGATCCAGATAAAGTTTTTAAAAATCAATATACATATTTTTAATACTAGCAATAACCAACAAAAATTTAGGTGTGGCTTTCAAACGTAGCCCTTTTTCCTCCATCCAAGAGCCTGAGTGCTTTTCCAGGAAGTGAGAACATTCATTTCTACTGAGCACCCGCCACACTGCTGGTTGTGTGCAACAGAGTCATGAATAGTGCTGGATCTCCCACTCCAAAGACTTAGTGCGGCAAGGGATGAGGAGACAAGAACCAGAAGATAAAATTATAGCATCCAACAGGCAGAGGGTTTTACTGATGACATGACCATTAACGTCCAAATGAGGGTGGAGGGATGGACCCAGGAACTCATAATAGTGGTTGGGCTCTTCCCTGGGATCTGAGAGCTCCCAAAGTAAAACACTTAAAAAAAGAAAGTCCTACCTGCATATCCTGTAAAGGAAAATGGAAATCAACACCAAAAATATAGCTGTAACAGAAATTTAATTGAAAATACATATTCACAAACAGCAAATTTCCAGTCCTGTCCTTGGTTCAGTAATTTCTTAGGCCCCCAATAAACATTCTTTCTAACAATGTCTGAGATGCCTCCCCCAGAATCACATCTAATTGTTACTTTCTTGAGCCTCAACTCTTTCCTTATTTCTCCATTGTCTGAGATATAAATCACAGCTCACGAAAATCTCTCCCCTCCAGGCTACAAACCCAACATTGCCCCTCTAACCTCCTCCTCCACCTCTGCCACACTGCCGATCCTCTTGTATTTCTAAGAGGAAGGGGGTAGACACCAGAGGCAAAGGTGCCCCACCACTGGGGCCCTACTGCAAGGGTGAAAGGAAAAAGTTGTTCAAGCTTATGTCTGTGACTGCTGAAGGAAAAAAATCCTCTGAAAAAATTTCCTGTTCCTTATGCCTTTGACGAAAAAAAGATGGCCCAGAAGATAATTACAAAAATTAGGGGTATACCACTGACCCTGAAATTAGATATCAAACTAGTTGATAAGGAAATCAGATTAGTTTGACTCTACTATCTTGCCAGAAACCTCATTGTTGTGAATTCCAATCTAAGAATGCTTCTAACTGGAATTTTCAATCGTCTTTGCCACAGTCACAAAAGTCAAGTCTTCTTTACAGTAAATTTTGACACTGTTTTTGTTTATTTAGGCAGAGGGTGGAGTCAGCTAGTTCAGAACTTGAATCATTGTGCAGAGCAAAGTACATATCAGTGGAACATGACCACCAACTCCAATACCTAGATGCATACATACATACATACATACATACACAAGCTCAAACACAAATCCATTAGCTCTTTGAGGCTGAAATAACAGTAGTAAGACTCCCCGGGATACATGAGTAATATATAAGGGAGGCCTTTGTATATGATATCCATCTTTAGAAGTTTTAGGTCACGTGGTGGGAGGGGAGTTCATGCCCACTTTAAAAATGGTTCAGTTGGAAAAGTGAGTTTTAAAAACATATTTAACAACTAGTATATGCAAAGTATTATCTACATGCTAAAAGAAATAGATACCATACCCAGCCACAAAGTACCTACATTAAGTTGGTATGAAAGTATACACATATGCATTAAGTTGAGAATAATTAACAAGGCAATTTAGTAACAAATGCAAATTGTACCACAGGCTAATTTGAAGCATTGAGGTCATATCAACAGAAATTTAGGAGGAAGGAAGAAGCATTTAAGAAAAAAGTCTTTCAGAGATTAACTGGATCTTAAGGGTTCTGAGGAACACAGATTAGCAAACAGGAAGAAGAAAAGGTTTCTAGGTAGGGAATACAAACGATCAGGGTCTAGATTAGAGTACAAGTTTTAAAAAAGTCCACACTCAAGAGGCAAAAAAGAATGAATCAGAGTTTTGGAGAATGATTTTAAGTAACTGGTGAAATGGATTAACTGGAATAGAAAAAGTAAGATATAATCTCTGTCCTTGAGAAGAACACAGTCTGATTACGGGATGTATAACTAAGAAATAAGATAGACTTTAAATTTAAAGAAAAGAGAGAGAAAGAAGGAAACCTACAAGTATATGAAACATTAGTCCCACCTCCCCCGACATTGGGGAAGGATTATACTGTTTCTCTCTCTCTCCCACCTTTGTGACCCAGCAGAAAGCATTTAGGGAATGGCCCACTTCAATCAGTGGATCCAAGAGGACACCAGGGTGAGCATCCTTCTCACAAAGAAAGCTTAACTCAAAGTTCCTTGCACTCTTAGAGATTTGTGCCTTAAGAAACTGAGCGAGCCAGACCTGAGTGCTTCTCTCCAGAGTGAGTTCTCTGGTGGTGATTGAAAGTGGAACGTTGACTGAAGGCTTTCCCACATTCAATACATTCGTAGGGTTTCTCTCCAGTATGAACTCTCTGGTGCACAGTAAGCTGTGAGCTGTCACTGAAGGCTTTCCCACACTCATTGCATTTATAGGGTTTTTCTCCAGTATGGGTTCTCTGATGTACCATAAGACTAGAATTATGACTGAAGACCTTCCCACACTCATTACATTCATAAGGTTTCTCACCAGTGTGAATTCTCTGGTGTATAATGAGGTATGAGTTTTGATTAAAGGATTTTCCACATTCATTGCATTTATAGGGCTTTTCACCTGTGTGAAGTCTCTGATGTCGAATAAGACACTTACTCAGACTGAACGCCTTACCACACTCATTACATTCAAAAGGTTTTTCTCCAGTATGAATTCGCTCATGGTCAGCAAGCTGAGAGATCTGACTGAAAGCTTTCCCACACGCGCTACATTTGTATGGTTTTTCCCCAGTGTGGAGGCTCTGATGTCGAATAAGACATTTACTCCGACTGAAGGCCTTGCCACATTCATTACACTCATAAGGCTTCTCCCCAGTGTGGATTCTCTGATGGTCAATAAGATTTCTATTAGAACAGAAAGCTTTCCCACACTCATTACACTTGTAGGGTTTTTTACCAGTGTGAAGTATCTGATGTCGGACAAGATTTTTACTCCGACTAAAGGCTGCTCCACACTCATTGCATTCATAAGGTTTCTCCCCAGTATGGGTTCTTTGGTGGTCAAACAGTTTGGAACTCTCATTGAAAGCTTTTCCACATTCATTACACTTATAAGGTTTCTCCCCATTATGGAGTCTCTGGTGTTGAATGAGATGGGAGCTGTGTCGATAGGTCTTTCCACACTCGCTGCATTCATATGGCTTTTCCCCTGTGTGGGTTCTGAGATGAACTATGAGCTGAGAGGTCTGCCTGAATGTCTTACCACACTCATTACACTCATAGGGTTTCTCCCCAGTGTGGATTCTCTGATGCCCAATGAGGTGTGAACTCCAATTAAAAGCTTTGCCACATTCATCACATTGATAGAATTTCTGTCCCTTCAGAACTCCTTGATGTTCTGCAGGACTGGAGGACAGATCTGGATGTTCCCCAAGTTCCTTATACTCATTACATCCATCTTTTGGAGATTTATTTTTATTCTCATGTGTTATTTTCAAGATATCACTTTCCAGTCGGCTCTCTTCCTCATCTGAGGGTTGCCCTCTTAGCTTCTCTAAAGCATGTTCACAGGTATCTCCAGCCTCTGGTCGTCCAGGAACCACTCCATGAAGTTCTCCTGATATCCTATCAGATGACTCCAATCCTTTAGAAATTTCCTGCTTTGTAGGCAACTCTGAACTCTCCATCCTGTTCTCACCTGCTGACAAAAGCAAGAAGAAAACAATTTTTACTCATTTCTTGTTCCACTGAGGAAACAGAATCATCAGTAGTCTATGGAAACTCAATAGTTGAATATTTACTTTTGAATGCTGGAATTTTTTAATACAAAAGCTGGGAGAAGATAGAGCAATCATGGTCATAGCTAAACACAAAATGTTGGTTCCTTTCAATCACATCTTAACCAGGGCTACAATCACGCTACTTTGGTATGTTCAAGCTGTAGATGTCTGGGTCCCTGACTCCTAAGCCCACCTTCTCCAGAATAGGCTGCTGTCCAGGACTTGTCAATCATGGAAACTGCCCTGACAACAAGCCCCTTTCAGGAAACTGCCCTGCCCTGGTCTTTCCCAAAAGGGAAGCTGAAGCAACCATGCTTTGTGCCAAGCAACCCAGCTCATGCCATGTTGGATGACAGGACACTGGACCAGGGCCAAGCGCTAGACCCAAGTGCAGCTTTTCAGTAGATTAGTCATCAGCCTCTGCTGTGGCCTAGGCCAAAGTTCTGCCCAAACAGAGATGATATTTAATGGCTGAACCACCCCTGGAGTCCCTCTCTAAGTAAATTCTGCACTGCAAGTAGGGCAAAATAAAGGAAATTACAAGAAAGAGCTGAAACTGAAATGATGCATGAAGAGAAGCCAAGCCATGGGGAGCCACAGCAAGCAGAAAGTATGAGGGAACAGAAAATCTAACTAAGGAGGAGCTGTGAGGGGACAAAAGATTGAGTGAAGACATCGGGTAGCAGTGGGAGAAGAAAACAAATATGCAGGGAGCAGCTGCGTCACATTCCCAGTGCAACACTAGCCTAAAAATTCATTGGCTGTTGCTGCTGAGGCTCCTGAGCTGCCCTGGGTCAAGGCTCAGTCTCCATGAAGCCCTGTTTCCCAAAGTCTGGTCTAGCTGGTTGGTTTGTTCAGGGTTTCCATCTCTTTAGCCTTGTCATAAGTAACACAGCTCATAAATTACAATAACTTGAGTGGCTCTCTATTCCTTACAACTACAAACTCTAACTAAACCACACTGGGTCAATTAATAATGAAGAAAGAGAATGTTAATAACTGTTAAAGCTGGGTGGTGCTACAGAGAGGTTCATTGTACTGTTCTCTCTACTTTGTCTATGCTTGTCATTTTTCACAGTAAAACGTTAGAAAAGAAAAAAAATACAGCAAAGAATGGCAGACTCTAAGTTACTGGGGAACAGAATCATTACCCAGGGAGGCCATGCTGCAGTAATTTTCCGGCATGACGTTCCGGTACAGGGTTCTCTGACTGACTGCTGGACCTCTCCACTTCTTCTGAGTATAGTCCACACACAGGAACTCGTATGCTGTAGACTCCTGGAATGACAAGCTTCTATTGCTCAGGATATTCCCAGCCTGAAGGGCAGAGTCATCAGGGGTACAGAGAGCACCGGGTGAGGATCCTGGTGGGGAAAGCGGGGGCAGAGGGAGAGAAGCTGGGATGACACATCTAAAAGCATAAGACCAGGGCATGATAGAGTTCATGAACTCAGCAGGAGGGACCAGCTCCAGCGGGAGCAATTAGGCAGGGAAACCACAGGAACAACTCAGAATGGCCCAGAGCCCTGGAGGTGAGCTCTAGCTTTTCCTGGACCACAGACCTGGGAACCCAGAAAAGACAGAAAAAAAACAAGCTCACCTGGGGCCTGACCATCTGAAGCACAGTTGCTGCTGCTTGGTCTCCTAAGCTCCCTGCTTGGGTAAGGGCAGGCACCAGGGAAGCATCTTGAGCTGGGGAGGAAAGAAAGCTATGAGTGGGACAAGCCCTGCCCTTGGTTCCAGAAAGGTCTGTATCCCAGAGTGGATTCAAGAGAACCCAAGCAGCTCCACACACACTGACTCTCATCTCCTTCCCATAAAGGCTTTATCCTATGTGTGCTGCGAATTTTCCCTGGAGAGCACAGTAGAAGGTCCCTGGTCACACTGAGAACTGGCCTGCCAGCCCTCACTCTCTTCAACTTCTCCAGAGGAAGACATACTTCTGATCACTTTTTCCTACCATGGTTTCCCTAACACCAGCCTAGCCTGATTTCCCCTCACATCTCTGGCTCCTCATTCCCTGGTTTCTCTTTCTTCTCCTGCCCTCTCATTATGGACACTCCAGGCACTCGGGTCTCAGGGCTTCCCTTCTCTCTGTCAGAGATCTCACCGACTCTCATTGCTCTAGTGCTGCTCTCACAATTCCTAGGTCTCTTCTCCACCTCTATCACAAGCTTCCAGTTGCCTATTGTACATTTTACGTGATGTTCCACATTACTATAAATTCAGTGTCAAAAATGCATGTTCTTATTGTCTTCCTTTTCTTTCTTCCCAAGTTCTGTCAGTGATTCCAAACGTTGGGCAAAACCTCTTATTCCCTCTCTCCTTTCTTCAAACCCACATCTAACAGATATTCCCCAAATTGATCTTCAGATTCGACACAGCCCCTATCAGAAGCTGGGCTGGCTTCTTTGTAAAAAGTGACAAGCTGATGATAAAATTCATATGGAAACTCAAGAGTTTCAGCACAGCCAAATGAAACTTGAAAAATAAAAACAACTTGGAAACTCACACTTCCCATTCCTAAACTTTACAAAGCCGCAATCATCACAATACTCTTGTGCTGGCATAAGGATAGACTTATATAAATGAAATAGAATAAGAGTTCATAAACAAACCCATACATCTACAGTCAAATTACTTTTGATGAAAGTCCCATGACTGCTCAAAGGGGAAAGAACAGACTTTTCAACAACTGGTGCCAAGACAACTGGATATACAAAAGAATGAAGCTAGACCCCTACCTCAGACCATATATGAAAATTATATGGACAGCAGGTCTGGCACTTGTTGCAAAGTGGCCGTGACTCCAGACACCAAGTCACAGATGATGGTCATCTTCCCCTGAAACCGTAGCACCCTCCACCTCCCATCACTATTAAGCAAATTTAAAGAAATCATTACCTTCACCCAGAAGCCATCATCTCCTACATTCGCTACAAACATCCGGACTCAGCAAGTGCTGCTAAGACTGACAAAAAAAGAGATGACTGTAAACTGAGATGGGAAGAAGAAAGCATGCCACCATCCAGCTAAAGGAAAGAAACTACAGACCTGCTCCAAGGGCATGAAGAGTCAAGGGAAGAACTACACTAGGGATCATGCATGTGAGGAGGCTGCCTGAGTTGGGGCAGACAAATGAAGCCTTGCTGTGAAAACAGGAGAACAGGGTAAGAAGAAGAAATATTCAGAGAAAACAAAAGCAAAGGGAAATGAGAGAAGCAATAAAGTAAATCACTGCAGGCCTGAAAAAGAGACTTGAAGACACAACAACAGAAGGCTGAAGAGGAAAGGGCGCTTCAGGAGCAAGAGGGGCAGGCTCCAGCCTTGCTGAGCTCCAGCAGCAAAAACAGGAAGAAAAAACAACCGCTCAGGAGGAAGCTCAAAGTCAGAGAGGGGGAGAGACTTTCACAGACAAACTTGCAGAACAGATTAGAGAAGGGAAAGAAAACCGAAGTATGGAAACAACTAGAATGCTGCTAAGGGTGAACAGAAATCTGGCAGTGAGCCCAAAGAGGCCTGAAGGCCACAGAGAAATATTTTGAAGACATGTCCCCAGTGGGAAATAGAAATGGCATCGACCTACCTCAGGAAATCGAGACCCACAGTGAAATGAGCACCAAAGCTGGCCTGTTCTGAAGCAGCTGTGGCAGAAACGTCCAAAGAGGTCACTGAAGTATTTGTAAAGAGGTGGTGAAAAGACTGACAAACAGAAAAATGAGGACGACAGCCTGGGAATATGCCAGGCCTTCAATCAAGGAAAGGGTGAGCCCAGCCTCTGCAACCATGAACACGGATAAGGCTAAAGACCTCATGGGTCTTTCAAGCTCTGAATGAAAGACCCAGAACAAAGGAAAGAGATGGGGGCCAGTGAGCTGAAACTGCCCAATTAAACTCAGGTATCCTAATGCCTCAGCTTCCTCCCGAGTCCCAGCTAGCCTTTGAGGACTGAAAAAAAGCTTCATTCATCAACCTGTTAAGATGATACCACACATGAGTCCCTAGGCCTGCAGAGCAACCTGAGCTGGATCAGGCCCCTTCTCCAGGGCTTCCTTCACACCTTAACCCAGTTCGTTCCCTCAATGAAAATGGCCTTGAGAAGAACAGGGAAAATCCCAAGCGATCATCAGGGCATTTTCCAGGGACATTTTCTTCTTTTTGGCATTTTGCTCCTTCATCTCACATGCAATGTAATTTTGTTTGGTTGTTTTCTTTTTTAAATCCTCGTTAAGTAATCTCAATTCTCGCATTTTCCCTACCAGTGTCGGGGGACATGAGATTTATTTATACACTGATAATAAGCAAACAAGTTTCTAAGACAATCGCCACTGAAGAAAGACTGCTTCCAGTACATTTTTAAATGTTAACATCATAATTCTACCAATAGATCAATTAAGAAATAAGCTCAAACCCAGTGCCCAAAGCTTGGTTTCTAAATACCATTCTCCAGTTAAAGGAATCAGGACTGCTTAGAGAAGTGGTTGATTCCAGGCCTGGAGGAGGAAGAATACAAGATGAGTATTTTGCAGTGCCTGAAAATCAGGGAAAGACACAAAAAAGGATGGGGGCATGTCAAGCGGAAACAGGAGCCAACTCGAAAGCGCTCCCAATGGCCAAAGCTACAATAATTTAAGCAACAAAATAAACAACAGCACTGAATTATAGCCCAAAGAATAAACACCCAACATCACATTCTGATATCACTAATTGAATAAATAAACGAAAGAGTGAAATGGGACAAGTCATCCTCACAAAGAATTCCAGTTAATAAATGTAGAAGGAACGACAGAAATCAAAGGCACCGTTAGGACCTCACAGCAATCATTGCTGCAGGCAAGATGCACCAAGAATGCTAATTCATGGGTGAAAGTCAAGGAGAAACAGGATATTTCTATGCAAAGTCTCCAAGTACCCTCCCCTAAATAATGACTAAACACAGTAACTTGACAGTGGTGAAACCCGGCAGACACCACTGGATCAAGATTACCATCACCAGTAATAGACATATTCGCATCACCCTCAATCCAAGCAGGAGAAGATCTGACAAAACCAAACTGAGAGTCACTCGAAATATACAAATACAAAATACTTCAAAAGTGTCTAGTCTCAGGGTGGGGCATCCATCTGGTCTCAGTTCCTGGCAGGCTTGTTCTACTGGACATGCATCAGAGACCGGAGCAACCCCCTACACTCTGATCTTTCAATCGTCATTGATGATGGCTGTCTGCACAGACTCTCTGCCCGGGTATCATCACATTCCTAAGGAACTCAAGAGAACAAAGTTATCAACTTATAGCAGCTGGGAGAGGCCACAAAACCCACAGAGCATATCTGGGCTAGTTAATCAGAGTTCATTCAAAGTTACAATAGGGTTTCTTTTTTACAATATGGCTTCCCTTATGTCAACCTGTGTTGAGCTGGTATCAAAGCCACAGCTCCTACCCAGAGTAAAATCTGGCAAGGAGAGGAAGCTCAATAAACATTTGTTGGATCAGTTAATCTTCTCTCAGCTTCTTTTACTGGATTCAGTAGACATGATCAGTACGCAATAATTATAAAACCATGTCCTGGGTCCTCGTGTTTCTCTGCATGGTAATGGCATGTGACGTTGTTCCTTTGGGAGGTGCCCATGCCTCAAAGGACATCTCTCCAGAGGTCCTTCCTAGCGATAGATTCTGAGAACAATAGCTCATTGTTCCTGTCACCCTCTGACCTTCAAAATACCAGAGAGTACAGAACACTTGCACGACTTGTACATTCCTACCTCTGCTGGAGGAGTGGACGCTTTCAGCTCCTTCTGCAGGCGTTGCCCTGAGAAGTAGTTAGTACAGGACACATGCACGAATCTGACAGGGAGTCCTTAAACATGAGGTTTCTTTGGGTGAGTTTCTCAATTAAAAAAAAATGTAAGAATCTCTATCCACACTGAGACACCATTGATCAGAGTTAATAACTCTCTGCAATATTAAATATAATTTTTTATTTGTTGGCTGTAAAATACTGATGAGGCCTAACATGTTCTATTTTCAATTTAAATCCTCGTGCTCTGTCTGTTATAATATATAAGTCTTTGGCATTTGGAAGCTGTAGTAATAGCTTAGTGTTTTTATCTACATATCAGGTCAACATAATCCAAACATTAATAAAAGATAGGAGTGTAAATTTTACCTATTCAATAAATTGCTTCTAAAGGATCATGAGCGTTTCAACAGTGTCTCACAAAGTGAATCAACAGGCTATATTTAAATGCCTCTTTCATGAATGTATGAAGAAAGTAAAGAATGAATGAGAGAAGGAGGAGAGCAAGAGAAGGGGAGAGAGGAAGACACGAGTCAGGGCCAAAATAAACGTGGAGAAAAAAAACTGTATTTAGAAAACAGTAGTTCACGAGCAATGAAAAATTAAAATTGAGCACAGAAAACAGAGAACCTATTTTCTAGCTGATGGGCACTCATCTCTTTTGCCTTAACTCTTTAGGAAACCTCAGTGCTTCCAGGGATGGATTTGCTATATGAAGTTTAAAGAAACCCAGTAACAATTAATTTTTACAGTTATGTAATGAGCAATAAACTAAATTCAAAACTAAAAAAAAAAAAAAAAATTCAATCTTGTAAAGCACATAAGGGGTCACCTGAGGGAGCTCTTTCAGATTGTTTCTGATATAAAAATACTGAAGATCGCAAAATAATGTAAGTTATGTTTTATTATACTTTACAGATTTTTACTCTCAAGCAACTCTCTAACATCATCGAATGCTTATGCATTAATACCTCTTGGATACCAGGAGCCACAGAAAACTTAATGGCGGTATAGTTACAATTTTTTATGCTTTCATCAGTTTCCCTTATAAGTACATACTGAGGTTTATCTTCAAAACATTCCCATCTTTTCAGCTACAGTGAGGATTACTTTTTGAACCAAAATTTGTCTGCCTTTCTTCAGCATTAACATAACATGTAAGAGCAGCCTCATTCCTCAGTCCTTGAATATGCACAGATATACACATGCACATAACTGATGGAAGTTCCCTGAACTCCTTAACCAAAAGATGGCTCAAAATACTCGCTGACATTTCCTTGCAAAGTAACCGACCTAGTATTAATGAGTTTTCAGTTCTGAACTGCAAACAGTTTGAAACAGGATGGTGTTCTTTCCTGGCCACCACTTTTAACTTAGGCACGAGACCATTCTCTGATTTCTTAGGCCAACGTAAGTGAGAGGACAGTACAGTGGTTTTAGGTTAGAGCTGTACCTTCTATTTAAAAACCGCATTTTACACACTACTATTTCATTTTGAACATAAACACCCTAACAAACAAGATTTTGCTTTTTGGTACAAACATCACTTGTCGAGCATTTACAGCTTCATCCAATGTGTACTATGGAAAATAAACTACAAACAAAATATTTTCTTTTAATTATACTTGCAAAACTATGTCTTGGTGGTGTCATAATGCTAGCACCAATTTTTACCAATATATGAACAAATGCACTTCGTAAAGTGAAGATATAACTTTCAAAAGCAACAGTATAAATGTACTTGCGTCACTGAATTTAACTGAATTAAACATTTTAAAACGGTTAAAACGATAAATTTTTATGTATCGTGATAATTATGTGTATTTTATCACAATACTAGAGTTTTTGAAAAGCGATAGTATACAAATATCGAATCATTATATTGTACACCTGAAACTAATGTCAATTATACCTCAATTTAAGAAATTAAAAAAGAATTAAGGATTACATATTAAAAAGACAATAACACGATCCCATTTCGTAATAAATATATATATACACACACCTATACGAGTTTGCATAATTATACACACATTTTAAAATGTCAGAAGCCTCCAGACGAAAACATTTGCGGATTGCGGTTACTTTTACTTTTCGTACTCTCACCCACGTCACCTAATTGTCTGTAATGAGGACGCTTTGTTTGCATAATTGGGAGAAGTGATAAAGCACAGAAATCCCTCCCTCCGCCCCCTCAGGCGCCCTGGGCGCCGAAGCACTTCCAGCTAAGCCCTCACCGCGGCGGGGACGGGATTCCCGGCCAGACCACCCGCCCCGGGCGCAGCTTCCAGGCCGGGCCTCACCGCCGCCCGCCGGGCAGAGCCGAGCGCCCTGCCGTTCGCCGGGAACCCGCGGGAGCACAGCAGCCCCACCGCCCCCCCGCGCCCCGCCAGGCCGCTCACCGACTCCGGCGGCCGCCCGAGACTCCGTCTTCCGGCCGCCACACCCGCCCGCCCGGCGCCCTTCTCCCCGCTGGCCCCTCGCGCACGCGCGGCGCCGCCCCGGCCTCGGCGGTCTCTCTAGGAAACTGGGAGGGCCAACGTCTCCGCTTCTCCCTGGCCCGGTGATGCGCTGGCCGGCCTGCCAGCCTAGCCGAGGGGCTCTTCCCAACCCCGCCACCTCCTCCTCTGGACGTCTGTCCTCCACTCTCCGATGCCCATTCGAGCCCCAGAGCTCTATCAGTCTTGGCCTGTTTTCCCACATTTCTCCCGATGTGTGTGCAGGGCTGCCCTGCAGGCCGCCCCCCTTCCAGGGAAGAATACGATCCGAAGCTAGGGGTCAAAATAGGGACCAGCAAGATCTAGCTGACCGGTACTGGTTGGGTGGAGCTGTTAAGGGGCCACTCATTACTCCCTGGGGCCTCCTTCACGAGGGAAACCAGATCCTAAGGGAGGCTGGTTTCCAGGACGACCTCTTCCCCCATCACCACCACAACCAGGGATCCTTGCTCATTCCTAGACACAGGCACACAAAAGTTTACCTTCCCACAGCCTCCAGTTGTTTTCTCCTACAGCTGAGTTCTAATAAGGCTCACCTAGTGAGTGAGAAGAGATTTTCACATGTTGAGGTATATGGGGTAACTCTTCCGGTTCAAAACTTATTTGGCTTGAACTAAAGAAGCCTGACTTATGATCTATCAAATACACATTGTACATCTCCTTTAACCATTAAAGAATGCACTGTCTTCAAGATAAGAATGCATACTTCACCTCCTTGGTTCTATCAGAAACACCCATATTAGTCCCTTCCCGGATGTCAGGGTGAAGTTGACGTGCTCATTTGCAACTGAATACCTGTTTGAAACTTCGAAGAATATGTTTCCTGGATATGTTTAATGTATGTTCTTGTTCTTAAAGGTATAAGACTATACTGAAAACCATGCTTCTCCAGAACGATTTCTTCCCTTGTGGAAACTGCCTTCCTGGATTATAATCCTCACCCTGGCTCAAATTCACTTTCTCTCTCTCTATAGAATGGTTATTGGTTATTATGCCTCCACATGGGTGATCAATGGGGCCATTTGCCAATATGTGGAATCCGGGAGGAGTAGGTTTGGAGGTGGAGAGACCGTTTAAAGAAGAGCTGAAGCAACATGGGGAGACTGGCTAACCTCTGTAGGAGCAAATGTCTTCTATCAACAGCACAAGCAAACCTGGGAGGTGTGGACCCAATGCCATAAAGACCATCTACTGCCATTGGAAGACATGCTGCAAGGTGCTGTGCCAAGGAGCCAGGCAGCTGTCCTGGTCATGTTACTGAGCCCTAAGGGACCAGTGACCTGCAAGTGGGCCCTTTTGCCAGGAGTCACTCCCACCAATGGAAGGAGACTAGTTTCGGAATAGTAGAGCAGAAACTTTATTCGTTGATCAAGGAATGGAGGAGGAAGAGCCCATGCTCTAAAACACCTTCTCCCCAAAGACAGGGAAACAGGAATTTTTAAAGGGCAAGGGGTCATGTCCTCATCAGGAATCTGGGAAAGGGGCAGGGATTTCCAAGAACAGCTGGTGCATGTGCAGTCCTTGAACTCATTTGCGTATGGCACCAACTGTGCCTAGCAAGGTACGCAGGGGGGTGATTTGTGTATGGTAATGAAGCAGAGGCAACTTTAGGTCACCTCCAAGTCCCTCTGCACAGGTGCTGCTCCTGTGGTCGGGTTAGAGCTGGTTTAGAGCAGTTTGTAGTTGTGATTTCTCTGAGGCAGAAGCCCAGCTCAGCTGAAAAACATCTCAAAGGAAGGTGTAGTTGTGGGCCAAAGCTAAATTTTTCTGTTAGGAATACTTGTCAGTGCACCAGGGATATGTATAGGTGACAGTTGCCCTCTCGCATAGGCTTCCTAGTGGCAGGCCTCAGCATGTTGCCAACTGATCTCTTAGTAGAAGGGATGCCCATTAGTGTCCTAAGGCTCTGCTCCACCCATCAGAACCACCCCACATTCCTGTTCAACCCCCTCAGTCACCAAGGATGGAAACGGAGTATGGATTCTGGCACCAGAGAGATGGTGATGAGGTGAAGAGAAACTGATGGCACATTCCAACAGGATAACTCAAGAGAGTTCAAAGGATGATTTGTAAAAAGTATAAGGGTTAAGGAAACGTGACGTGGGATGGTACAGAACCCCAGGGCTAGCAGTATTTGGAAGCTTATTACCACCCCTAGGAGCAGGCTACCTGACAGAAGCTGTCTGTGGGCTTCAGTGGAGGGACATAGGCAACCCGTGGTCTAGTACAGAGGGAGCTGGAGAATAAGTATTGAACCTGACTCTCCTCCTGATCTCCTGCCAGGGTCTGCCACTGGCCCAACCCAACTGGAAGCTGGAGGGGAGTCCAAGAAGGGCAGCCTCCCAAGTCTCAGGGCAAGGTTGAGAAGGCCTGAGAGTGCATATGGAGGGGCAACTGGAAAATATCCAACATACCCAAAAAGGAAAATGGAAACTGCTTGTCAATGCCTAATTTCTCCATTACTTTCCTTTTGAAATAACATTCTTCGGTAACTTGACTACTGGGGGGAGAAGGAGGATTTGAACATTCATAACCACCCATCAGGAAAGAGTTTTGAGTTTTGTCTTTTTTTTTTTTTTTTCTGAGGGTGATTCTCCCTGAGCTTATTACTGCATGAAGGGCACTATCTGCTTGCCACAAGACAAAAGCCAATTGTCAAGATGCAAGATGATGGAAAAGAAAGGACAGTTTATTACAGCTTGCTAGTAAGGGAAAGATGGCTGACTCATGTCTCAAAGAACCATTTTACAGAATAAAGGCCAGTTATATAAAACACTGGTCTCTAGGTGGGGGAGGCATCAGGTCTCAGGGTGGGGCATCCATCTGTTCTTAGTTCCTGATATTCTTTTGTTTTACTGGATATGCATCAGAGACCCACACCCTATACCCTGATCTTTTAGTTGCCATTGATGATGGCTATCAGCATAGAGTCTCTGCCCAGGGGTCACCACATTCCTAAGGAACTCAAAAGAACAAAGTTATCGACTTATTGCAGCTGGGAGGGGCCATAAAGTCCACAGAGGCTGTCAGTTAATCAGAGGTCATTCAAAGTTACAATATGGTTTCTTTTCTACAATATGGCTTCCCTTATGTCAACCTTGTATTGAGCTGGTATCAAGCTAACATCTCTGCCAATCTTCCTCTATTTTGTATGTGGGTTGCCACCACAGCATGGCTGACAAGTGGTGTAGGTATGCACCCAGGAACACTCTGAACTCAGGCCTCCAAAGCAGAGTGCAGTGAACTTAACCACTATGCTATTGGGCCAGCCCCTGAGTTTTGTGTGTTCGAGAACAAAATTTTCCTATCAGAGGAGCTTGAGTAGGTTCTCTGTGTTTGGGGTCTGTTCACTAGATGTTTTTCAACATGACAGGCAGCACCCAGATTGGTGTGGAGGACCAGATCCATCAGATAGGCCCCACCAGCATTTGCAAAGCTGCATGAGTAGCCACTATGAGAGCAGCCATGTTTCAAAGTCCTGCGCAGCTTTTTGAAGCTCAGCCCACCTCTGCCAATACTACCTGATTTCTCTGAGAGCCACAGCACAGAGCCTGTCACAAGGAGGTTTCTTTCCTCCTCTGGTGGGAGGCCTATTCTTGTGAGAGTGTTGACCTCCTTGCAGATTGGGTCAGTTACTTGGTCTGAGCCCTAGGCAGAGCTTCTCCAAGTTTAATGAGCATATGAACATAAATCACTTGTGGTTAAACTGGCTTAACTGGTTAAACTGCAGATTCTAATTCAGGAGGTGTGGGGAGGGGCCAAAGAACATTTCTGACAAACTCCCAGGTGTGCCCCTGTCACATTCCTATACCAGGCTTTGAGTAGCCAAGAACTGTGAATGTAAATCACTGGCTCTTAACTTTGCTGCACATTGCAGTCGCCTGGAGAGTTTAAAGAGTCCACATCCCATACCAATTAAATCCAAATCTTTGTGGGTGGGACGCAGGTATTCCTAGTTCTTTAACTCCCCAGGTGTTTCCAATGTGTAGCCAAGGTTGAGAACTGGGAGTACAGGATTTTTCCTCTACCCTGATTCCCTGCTGCATGCAAAAGCCACATGCTGAAGGTTTTTTCTTAGTTTGCTTATTTTCAAATTTAAAATGCATCAGCTTTCTGCCTCTAAAAAGACGGGGGAAAGTTCTCCCTTAATTTTTTTCCTCCTACTTTGAAATGTGGAAGAAATAAGTTTGGGGATGCGGATGGGGGTCTGGAATGTGACCAGAGAAAAAAGATAAGAATGTAAAACTGAGAATCAGCTGTGGCCAGGTGACAGAAAGCAAATTGTCCTGGTGGAATTTTCACCCCTTTTCTGGCCACAAATCTGAGCCCTGTCTTTGAAGGCATAGCTCCCTTTCCCAACACCAAGACACTCAAGTACCTACTACGGACACAGACACAGCCTAGTGGGGAAGAATGATAAGCTATTACACTAATAACTTCATTTCAAATGGTTACAAAGGGTAAATTTAAAATGTAACAGGGCTATTTAATTGAGAGTGACTGATTATAATGCCTGTATGTTTTCTTGTAGGACCTCACATTTCCTATAACTATTAGCACACGGTCTGCCATAGGTTGGTTTGTGTTGCCCTAGAAAATAGGGTCAGTAAGTGGAATAGGCACCCAGGACAGAACCTTTGGTCTTTTCACTACATCTCTCCATCATCTCTCTCTTGTTCCACTGCTGTCTAGAGGAAGATTAAAGGGTGGTATGATCTGTGGGGGATCAGAATTTGCCACCCCAAGGTGTGTTTCTTTGGCTTGATTATTTCTAAGAATGAAAAACTCAGAAAGAAATTTTGTCTTTCCCCCTAACTGCCTAAAAGAATTTAAGATAGAAGGCCTGTTCCAGGAAGGAGCTATCACCATAGATAACTATAGTATAATATGAATTAGGTGTGGTAGACAAGGAGAAAACTAGCAAGACCCATTTGATCAGTCTTCTCCATGTCTCGTTGTCTCTGTGAGGCATGGCAAACATTTGTTTACCGAACCATTGCTTTTCCATCCCCTTGTGAATTGCCTTTCTCCCCTTTGAAGTCCCAAACCAGTACCCCCAACATCCTCTTTTGTCTTTAGCTGAAGATGGTATTTAAGGTGGTGGCTTTGGCCATTTTGGCAAGTTACTCAGTTTTCCTGGGTATCTCCCATGCATACATGTTATTAAACTTTGATTTTCTCCTGTTATTCTGTTTCATGTCAATTTAATTCTTAGGCCAGCCGAAAGAATCTAGAAGAGGAAATTTTCCTCCTCCCCTACAGGGGAGAGACCTAAATAGCACTTTCAGTTCTGTCTGTGTACTGGGAGTCATTGAAGGAGCTTAATATCACCCCCTACCCGCCACTCCTCCTCACAGGTAGAATGAAACCAGGTGGGAAGGGAGCTCCTTCAGTTCCTCTCTCCATTCCCTAATTAACCCTTTAGTTGATGGATCATATGAATGATTCAGGGTTGGCATGATTGTAAAGTAATGAAAGATGAAGTAGATTCACATGGGAGGACAGCTGGTATCACAGAGCCATGGGATTAAGGACCTCTTCCATTCTCAACAAACCTCGATAATTGTTCTATGCATGGGTGGGAGATATGAGGGTGTTGGCTGGAAGGAGAGCTGGATTTTTCCAAGCTCATGGCCTCGCACATGGCCTGGCTCTGGTTACCTCACTGTCTGGACCAGCAGAAGGTATAGATACTCTTGTGTGGTCTCACTGCCAGTGTGTTAGTGGGACTAGGAGTGTAAGAAGCAGAGAGATGTAAAAGCCATAATTGTCCTGTTGGGGATATTGGAGTGTAACAAATTGGATGCAGACTTGTAGGAGGCAAGATGAGAGGACCAGGGGAGTTATTAGGAATATGTTCTTGAGTACACAGTTGACCCTCTATATGTGGTCATCAATTAGTGGAAAGTAGGCAGAGAAAGGGTAAATACAGAGTCAGAATTCCTCAACTGTTCCAGAATCAGAAGACAGACTGGAGACAGTAGTCAGAAATCCAGTGGCTGGGTAGTCATTGCGTCAGGGCATCTCCTTGATGAACAGGTAGGCCATGACTGATGTGGACAGGGACTCATGTGAAGTTTGTCAGTGCTCTCTACTGCCACCATGTGAGGGACATAGTCAGTGATGAGATCTGGGGTAACCCATTTGAGGTTTGTTTGGGGTCTGGAAGAAGAGTTACAATTCCTCAGGCTTCCCAGGGCTTAGTCGTGGCCAAGATGCAGGTTTCATGAGTGGTAACACATGGGTGTAATTCCTGACGTGAGCAGTAGTAGGTGCTAAAGGCTGACATCAAGATCTTTGAAAGAAGAAAGGCTGTGAATTCAGGTGGAATAGTGGTCTGGATGGAGCAGTGGTGCTAATGCTACCTTTACAAGCCATGGAGGAATGGCAAAGTGTAGTGTTTCTCAAATATGTCCACAATCCTTTGCTACTCCTCCCTTCAAGAGATGGAGCTTAATTCCCCTCCCCTTGAGTGTGGGCTAGATTTAGTGACTTGCTTCTAACAAACAGAATAATGCAGAAGTGATGATGTGTCACTTTCTAGTCTAAGTCATAAAAAGGCCTTGTGGCTTCCTCTCTGCTCTTTCTGAGACCACTCACATTGAGGGAAGCCAGCTGCCACGTCTTGAGAACACTGGAGCAGCCTTATGAAAGGCGCACATGGCGAGGAACTGAGGACTCCTGCCAACAGCTAGTGAGAAATTCAGGCTTCTTCCCAGCAGTCATGTGAGTGAGTCATCTTGGAAGTGGCTCCTCCAGCCCCAGTCAAGCCTTCAGATGACTACAACCCTGGCCAACATCTGACTGTAATCTTAGGAGAGACCTTAAACCAAAACAACCCAGCCAAGCTGCTCCTGAATGCCCGACCCACAGAAACTGTGAGGTAAGAAATGTTTGTTGTTTAAGCCATAAGTTTTGGGGTATTTTGTTATGTAGCAACAGATAGATAACAAATCCACAAAGTTTTAAAAAACTCTCAAATTTCTCACATTGTCCTTGGTCTGCAGTTCCTGACTCCCTCTTTGAAATGATATTTTGAAATTTTGCAATAGTCCTATGCATCAGTTAGAACTTACTTCATCACATGTAAGAGATGCAAATTAAACTAGTTTGAGCAAAGGGGGAAATTATTTGAAAAATCTTACATAAACACTGGAACAAGAGGGGTACAGCTAGGTCTTAAAAGCCAATGGAAACAGACTAGAAAGTCTGTCAGAACACATCTAATAGCTTTATCCTCGATTCCAATTCAAAAACTCAGGAAAAGATTTTGATTGGCCTGGTTGAGGTTGCATAACCATTCCTAAACCAATCAACAGTGGGGGGGGGCAGGATTTCTGTTTCAAGTAATTTTCCATATTAGATAACCTGAAAACAAATTCTCCTGCACAAAGATGTAGAGATTGAAAATATGAAAGAGATTTTAAGAGACATAGAGGAAGGAATTAGAAAGTCCCATCTACATCTATTAGGAATTCCAGAAAAGAATAAAAAATAACTGAGTATGTTCAAAGATAGAATAGCTGATAATTTTCCAAAATTGTTGGAAAGTCTGAATCCTTGGATACAGAAATACTTAGATTCAATATATCCCAAACAGGATAAAGAAATATAAATCCATAGAAGCCAGAAAATGATGAAATGTCTTCAGAATGCTTTAAAACAGGGTCAGCAAACTGTAGCCTGTAATGGAATCTGATTCAATTTTTTTATGTTTGACAGCTGCAACTTTTAAGCCTAACCTCTCCTCTTCCACTTCTGCTCTACATCTGAGCAAGCTAGTAAGAAATCCCAGGTGTTCTCTGCATTGGTGCCAGTAGGAGACTCAAACCATGCAGATTCTGCCCATGTGTAGGAACCCTAACTTGGCCCCAACCCCTGACCACCATAAAAACCTCAGACCAACTTCCTTTCCCTGCTCTCCCAAGCCATTTTGGATCTGCTTGGGAGTTACTCTACTCTCCCCAAATGCTTCATTATGTGAGTAATAAACCTTTGGTGAGCATGCGGTCTCATCAGTCTCAACAGACATGCCAATTTTGCAAAGTGGCTGCAACACAGCCCATGGGCCAAATCAAGCCTGCTGCCTGTTTTTGTAAGTAAAGTTTTATTGGAATACAGTCATGCCCTTTGATTTAGGTATTGCTTATGACTGCTTTCATGCAGAGTTGAGTGGTTATGACTGAGATTACATGGCCCTCAAAGCTTAAAATATTTATTATCTGGCCCTTTACAGAGAAAGTTTTCTGATTCCTGCTTTAGAAGATGGCTACAACCTATAATTCAACACCCAGCTAAGCTATCATTCAAGAATGAGAGAGAATTCCAAGAAAATATTTGCAAAATGTATTTCTGATAAGGAATTTACTTCCAGAGTATATATAGAACTCTTACAACTCAACAATAAAAAGACAACCCAATTGAAAAATGGGCAAAGGACCTGAATAGACATTTCTCCAAAGAAGATGCATATACAAATGGCCAATAAACACGTGAAAAAGATGCTCATTAACCATTAGGGAAATTTAAATGAAAACCATAATTAGATACTACTTCACACCCACTAGAATGATTATTAAACAAATAGACAATAATAGGTGTTGTCAAAAACGTGGAGAAATTGGAACTCTCATACATTGCTGGTGGGAATGTAAAATGGTGCATCCACTTTGGAAAACAGTTTAGCAGTTCCTCAAAATTTTAAATATAGCATTACCATACCAAAAAATATATATTGGTCTCTGTCCCCAGTCCCTGACACAGGGCTCCTAAAACCCTTGTAAATTCCTAAGTGATAAGAGCACTAGGAGCATCTTTTGTTCTAATGAGATGACTCTGGGTGGGTTCCTGGACGGCTCCTGGGTGAGGGCTGGTCATTGGAAAGAACAAGCCATGATTAGAAGCTTGGAATTTTCAGCCCCCCCCCCATCCTCCAGAGAGGGGAGAGGGGCTGGAAATGGAATGAATAATTGATCATGCCTGCATGAGGAAGCCTCCATAAAATCCCAATGGTACGGGGTCAGAGAGCTTCCACATTGGCAAACACATCCACGTACTGGGAGGGTGATGCACCCCCAACTCCACAGGGACAGAAGCTCCTGTCCCAGGACCCTCCCAGACATTGCCCTATTTATCTCTTCACCTGGCTGTTCATTTGTATCCTTTATCATATCCTTTAATAGACTGGCAAATGTAAGTGTTTTCTTGAATTCTGTGAGCCGCTCTAGCAAATTAATCCAATCCAAGGAGTGGGTCATGGGAACCTCCAATTTGTAGCCAACTTGGAAAGAAGTTGTGAGTAACTTGGGGACCTACTACTGGCAACTGGCATCTGAAGTGGGGTGGGAGCAGTCTTGTGGGACTGAGCCCTTAACCTGTGGGATCTGACACTATCTCCAGGTACGCAGTGTCAGAACTGAGTTAAATTGTAAGACAACCAGCTGGTGTGGCAGAGAATTGCTTGGTGTGGGGGAAAAAAGCTTCCACACATTTGGCAACCAGGAGTGTCAGAAATGAAGTGTTCTGTGTGAGTAGTAAGGAAGACACACAGGAATGAAAAGACACAGGAGGGAAGAACTGGGTTTTCCTAATCGGGAGGAAAAACTACAGGTTTTTCTAACAGAAGACTGAAGAGAAATGAAAACATATGTACACACAAAAACTGTACATGAATGTTTGTAGTAGTATAATTCATAATAGCCCCAAAGTGGAAACAACCCAAATATCCCTCAGTTGGGAATGACTAAACAAAATGTGGTATATCCATACAATGGAATATTATTCATCAGTAAGATGAAGTACTGATACATGCTCCAACATGGATGGACCTGGAAAATCTGTAGAGACAGAAAATACATTAGCGGTTGCCTAGGGTGGGGTGAATTGGGGGGGAACAGGGAGTGACTACTTACAGGTGTGGTGTTTCCTTTGCGGGTGATGAAAATGTTCTAAAATTGATTGTGGTCATGATTGCACAACTTTGTGAATATATTAAGAACCATTGAATTATACATTTTAAATGGGTGAATTGGATGGTATGTGAATTATATCTCAATAAAGCTGTTTTTAAAAAAAGAAAGAGAGAATTAAAGATAGTTTCAGAGGAGCAAAAACTGAGTTTACCACTAATAGAATCTTATTGAAGGAACTACTGCAGAATGCACTTTGGAAAGAAGGAAAGTGAGATGAAAAGAAAGAGTGGTAAGCAAAGAAACTGAAATAAGCACTGACTATATACATTAAAAAATCATATTAATGGCAACTATTGGGAGGAGAGTTAAGGTGCCACTCTCCCGGTGACACTAAAATGCAAGGTAATAGTAAGATACAAGACAGGAGAAGTGATCTGCTCCTCCTCCCTCTCTAGTCTCTACAGCCCTCCTGGGAGTGAACTTTTGGCTGCTAGTTCCCAGGGGCTCAGGCAGGGGGCATGCTGCATGGAATGCAAATGAGTGAAGAAGGGAAAAGGGAGCCTTTCAGGGACTGGTATCCAGGGCCCTGTTTCAGGAGCAGGTAGGGAGTGCTGGGGGCTGCCCCAGAGAGGCAAGCAGGGCCTTAGAGACTGCAGCATAGACACCTTCTAGAGCCTCTTAACAGCTCTCTTCTTGACCCATGACAACTCCTTGAAGAGCAAAAGACCAACAGTTCCTTCTCAAGTATCTTTTCCAGGCCTGTCAGTCTCTTTTGGTTAAGATTTTTTTTTGTCAACATTCGTCTTTCACTAGTGGCCAGAAATGAGCACACACCTCCAGTTATAGTTGAATAAATGAGGCTGCTTGCTTCGTTACTCCCATCCCACCACAACAGACGCAGCAGTCCACACTCCTGAAGTAGGGGTCACGGCAGAGGCTCATTTCAACACTGACAGTCATTAACAAGTGCACACACCATTGACATTCCCCCATAACAGTGCTGCTGGTTCTGCTTAGGGTACTAGTTATAATACAGTCTATGTCTGACTTTGTCATAAGTGAACAATGAAGGTGTCTGTGAGTCTTACCTGAGTCATATGAGGAAGATTGATTCTTTGCAGGAAGCTGTTTTCCAGAACACAAAAGAGTGAGGGGATTTCTTAACCTTCCCTGTTTACTAGGATCACAAGGCTCAGGTCAATTCAACATTGCGCCAACCGAAAGCAACCATACTTCTCTGAGGCTACAATAAGTCCAGGAGCTATTCATGGGTGACACCTTCACAGATGACCTTTCTTAGGCATGGAGAGCAGAGAAGTTAGAAAAGCAAATTATTTAGTCATAAAAAGTCTTACATTTTCATACCAATAGCTACCTTTTTCATATCTGTTAAAGATATGTTTAGGACAAGATTAAAATGGTACACATTTAACTTGTGCTTTAAAATTACACTTTATCAGTCACTGCTTAACTCAGTGCTCTTTTTCTCTTTCTGCTTTCTGGAAAACCTTGAACTTACTACGTTGGTGTTGCTTGTCCACAGCTTCCGGTAGTTGTTTCTGCCTGCGTCAGCTGCAGAGTCATCTCCCCTTGTTATCCATTTACAGATTATGAAAGGATGATAGTTCATCTGGATGCAGGGAATTATCTCGCACTTCCTGTTCTTGAAGGAATGTTGGACAGAACCACATTTGAAGTTTCTTCCAGCACCAAGTCTAACTGTACTGGCAAAGAAGCAAAATAGTTAAACTGAATCAAATAGAGGTTAAAAGCTTTATTCAGCTGATGCACATCAGGGACCACATCGAAGTTAGGTAACTCCCTGAGCCAAAGAAAGACTGAAGTTTTTATAAGGTGAGGAGAAAAGAAGGGTATGTGACTGTGATCTTGTGCATTCCTGGCTAGTTTTCTTCATCTGTAGCTGCTGCAAAATCCTAACCCCCAAGGTGATGGTATTAAGAGGTGGGGCCTTTGGGAGGTGATTAGCTCTTGAGGGCAAAGCCCTCATGAATGGGATTAGTGCCCATAAAAGAGACCCAAGAGTGGGTCCCTACCCCTTCTACCTTGTGAGGACACTGTGAAAAGATGGCTTTCTAGGAAACAGGCTCTCACCTGACACTGAATCTGCTGGTTCCTTGATCTTGGACTTTCTGGCCTCCAGAAATATGAGAAATAACTTTTTGTTGTTTATAAGCCACCTAGTATATGGTATTTTATTATAGCAGCCCAAATGGACTAAGAAAGATCTCAAAGCCTTTTCATTACTAGCATTTAAGCAATTGCTGGGAAACAGAGAAAGAGCTACATGGTCTTTATGGGATCGAAATTCTTTGTTTCCTTCAACAACATAACTACCAGTTTTCATAGTGAAGAGACCACATCCCCTTTTGGCAAAAAAGAGGGGAAAACCCCCAAAGCATAGTTTTGGCATGTCTTTTCCAAGAAAGCATTTCTCATCAGATTTCAGCCAGGCCCTCCTGAACTAACTCTGGGCAGGCAGATCAATTCTAATGTCTGCTGGTATCTCATGACCTTGGCCTTTGGCCATCGCTGCTCACCTCTCCTGAGGCATCAAGAAATCCACGCCACAGAGAAGCCCTATATATATGTGAGAGGACTGGAAAAGAAAGTGCCATAAGGAAAGAAAAGAATATTCTCTATCACTAGCCTCTCTTCATATTGCTAGAATCTTCTCCACCCAGATCTTCCTAGGGATCAGGACTCCATGACTCATTTCATCTTTCAGTTTGGATTAAAGAACAGGGTTAGGGAATGGAAATGCCACTCAAAGAAATGAAATGAGACAAAAAAGACAAGTGGAGTGTCAGAGAGCTATTCCCAGATCCCTTCCCAGGCTCATTCATGTGGTGGGTTGGTGGAGCAAAAAAGGATATGCCCAGGAGGGAGAGTGAGGAAGGTTCAGGGGATTCAGGAAACAAGCTCTGGATCCTGATCCCAGAGGGGCCATACCTGAGGAGAGAGAATGGTCAGCTTGTTTTCCTTTTCACCATAGCCAATTCATCTGCATCAGACCCCAAGGCAGCCCCAAATGGAGACCTGGGAGGCCAGCAACCTGAGGGGGTGGGGTGGGGGTGGGGCTTATTTCTATGCTAGAATCATCTGAGACTCTAGGGCCTCTAGGGAAATGTCAGGTAGGGAGCCCCAAGGGGCAGAGTCTGATTCCCAGGACCACCTAGGGCCTTCCCCAGGGAGGCCATGTCCCCACAATTCTCTAGCACCACACCCCTGTACAGGTAGGGCCCTCTGAGCAGAGGCCAGCCTGGCCATGTCTTCAAAAGCCACCAACTCGTGAGAAACATGTTCTGGCTTCCCCCAGAACAATCCTATGCTCTGTCCAATGCAAAAGGCAGAGTTGGCTGTGTCAGGATTGGAGGGGGCATGCTGGTTACATGTCACTGACAGTTGCAGAGGATGGGTGTGAGACAGTGATACAGGAAAAGGGAAAACTCAGAGGGCACCAGGAGCCCAGTTCCCGGGAAGGAAAATGAGATCAGCCCCTTGGGAGGATATTCTTAGAGTTTTTCCATCCGGATTGGGGAAGTATTTTGGGTTTATGCTGTGTTGGATATACTTGTTTATCTGCATTCAAGTTCAAATGCAACTTTCTGATGAATGCTGGATTGCTTTTGTTAAGTTTTCCATGGTCTCTGCATGTTTTTTGTGGTTGTTGATAAGTAATTGCAAAGGTACTTTCAAAATAACAAATTATAAAGATGGAGAACAGATCAGTGGTTGCCAGGGGTTATGGCTGAGGGGAGAGTGGATGTGCGTATAAAGGGATAGCATGAGAGAGTTTCTTTGTGGTGATGGAACAGTTTTATATTCTGACTATAGTGGTGGTTACATGAATTTAAACGTGATAACATTTCATAATACTATACACCTTGTGTTAGCTTCCTGTGGCTGCTATAACAAATTACTACAAATTTAGTGGCTTAAAACAACAGAAATTTATTCTTTCATACTTCTGGAGGCCATAAGTCCAAAACTAGTTTCACTGGACCGAATTCAAGGTGTCAGCAGGGCCACACTCTCTCCAGAGGCTCTAGGGGAGAATCTGCTCCTGAGCTCTTCCAGCTTCTGGTGGTTGCCATTATCCTTGGTTTGTGGCTGCACCACTACAGTCTCTGCTCTGTGGTCACATTGCCTTCTCCTCTTCTATCTGTGTCAAATCTCCCTGTGTCTTTGTCTTATAAAGATACATGTGATTGTATTTAGGGCCCAGCTGAATAATCCAGGATAATCCTCCCATCTCAAGAGCATTAATTTAATCACAGCTGCAAATCCTTTCTGCCATATAAGGTAACACTCACAGGTTCCAGGGATTAGGAAGTGGCTGTCTTTAGGGGAGCCATTCTTAAGCTCACACTCCCCACCCATAAAAAATTGCATGTAAAAACTGGTAAAATCCAAATAAGGTCTGTGGTTTGGTTAATGGTGTTGTATCAATGTCAATTTCCTGGTTTTGACAAAGTACTCTAGTTACATAAGGTGTTATCATTAGGGGAAGCTGGCTGAAAGGTATATAAGAACTTTCTGTATTATTTTTATAACTTCTTGTCAAATTATTTCAAAATAAAAAGGTTTTTTTAATGTTACCTGTTGATATAGGAGAATAGGAATTCTGTAATTGTCTTCCAACCTATGTGTTACCTTTATAAATAAACTTCTGAAGGTTCTAGACTACTAAGATTAGTCAATAAACGTTGAGATCTGATGAAAACAGAACTGAAGATTGGAAACATTGTGGGTGAAAAACAAACAGAAATAGTTCTTTTAACCTTTTCAATTCTATTCTATAAGCATTTATTTCATGTGCCCACTCTAAACAGTCAGAGATAAACAGACATCTGCTCTGAAAGGGTTTGTTTGCAAAATAACAGGAATGACAAAAATGGCAAACTCACAGCAGGGAGGCTGCCCCTTGCCCATCAGTGATCAAGGCAGACAGCGGCAATTCATCCTATGTTCTGTTCTCACTTGGTGCAGGGCTTCAGCTGCTCCTGCATCCCTTGTTATATAGTGTTAGGCATATTTTCCTTGAATCGTTTTGATATTTAACTTGGCAAAGTAAAAATATTTTTGCTGGCTGATTTCATTTTTGGTGGACCCGACATGTGGTAAAGTAAGATATTGGCTTTCTACATATACTCCCATGGGCCTCTGAAAAACGGGAGCCCAGACTCTCTTCCAAAGCCTCCCCTGCACTTTCTGTTGCTTGCTGGACATTTCACTTGGATGTCCCTCAGCACTGTAAACTCAATGTCTAAAATTCATCTTCTCCTGTAAAACCAACTAGCCTCACGCCACAGTTCAGATGTCAGCATTCTCAGTTACTTCCCACCACTGTAATTCCCCCCTGCCTCCCACAGATTATTCCTTGAGAATGTCTCTCATATCCTCCCCTTGCTTCCGACCACCCCAGTTCAGGCAGTAAGTGTCTCATATTTACTCTACTGTACTAAATTTCCACTGAGCCTCTCTGTTTCTGGTTTTCCCACTCAATTTTTACTGTACCAAAGAGCAGGAAAGGAGGAATATAGAAGAAAGCATGGTGTATAAAAGATTAAAATGGTGGCACAAAGTCCAAGGCTATCAGCTAATCTTAATCTATGTAAGCTCGTTATGTTCCCTTATTAAAAGGCAAAGAAAGAGAGAGATTTACAAGAGACCCACCTAAAACCATAACAATAGAAAAGGTTGAAAAGAAAGGATGGAAAAAGATATACCAAGCAAATTCTAACAACAAGAAAAGCTGGTGTGAAAATATTAACGTGACAAAGCAGACTCTGAGGTTAAGCATTTAAACGGTACAAGATGGAACATTTCATGTTAATAAAAAGGAATAGCCCCCAAGTCAGGAAACCTAAAAGTTATCCTCAATTCCTCTTTTTCTTCCACTTCTCTCCACCCTCTATCTAAACTATCAGCCAATCCTGTTCACTCTCCCTCCAAAATATATGGCAAATCCATCCCCTTCTTTCCAGCTCCACAGCACCTTTCTCCTGGTCCTGGTCTCTGTCTTCTCTCAGATGCACTCCTGCAATGGTGCCCTAACTGGCCTTCCTGCTTTCCCACCTAACCCCATAATCAATTTTTACCCAGCAACCTCAAATGCCTTAACCTGGCCCCTGTCTGCTTCTGACAGCATCTCTGACACTGTAGCTCTCATTCAGTCACAGTGGCCTCCTTTCTCTCGTTACCTGATCAGCCAAGTCAGTGACACCTCACCTCACAGCCTTTGCAGCAACTCTTCCTTCTGCCTGGAATACTCCTCTTCCACATCTTCAAGGGTGTAGCAGCCTTTTTTTCATTCAATTTTCAGTTTAAATGGTACCTTCTCAGAAAGGAGGATGATTTTTTTAAAATTATAACTGTTGATAAAGGAACATAAGAATTACTGTCATTGTCTTCCAGTCTATGTGTTACCTATGGAAATTAACCAGTGAAGCTTCTATACTACTAAGTTTAATCAGTGAAATGATGAGATATGATGAAAACAGAGAACTGAGGAGGGAGAATTTAGAATTGTTGCAACATGAATGCAAAGAGAATGAAATAATATTTAGCTTTGATATCCAAATTAGATTCTTGAAACTGCACATCAGAGACAATGGTCTTGAAAACCAAGATGTTGACCGACAAAAGCCAATCAAAGGAGCAAGGGATAATAACATTTTCATAAACATTAGATTGAAAAAGGGTAATATAGGGGCCAGCCTGGTGGTGCAGCAGTTTAGTTCGCGCTTGGCAGCCTGGGGTTCGCGGGTTCGGATCCCGGGCGCCCGCCGACGCACTGCTTGTCAGCCATGCTGTGGCAGCGTCCCATATAAAGTGGAGGAAGATGGGCACAGATGTTAGCCCAGGGCCAGTTTTCCTTAGCAAAAAGAGGAGGATTAGCAACGGATGTTAGCTCAGGGCTGGTCTTCCTCACCAAAAAAAAAAAAAAAGAAAGAAAGAAAGAAAGAAAAAGGGTAATATAAGAGGATATTAGGGCTGAGACAAAGGAAAAACCCAGGGTCACAAGAGAAATGAAGAAGCATGGAGAGGGAGCAGTTTGGTGGGGACTTCTGGAACTGGGGAGACCATAAGGAGAGGAAGTGAATGCATATGTGGAATGTGCCCAGCTTCTACTTGTGCATGCATCACTGTTACCAGTCCATGTTGTTGTGCCAGTGACTCAAGACCACTCCCAGAAATTCAAGTGCACACTGCTGTGGCCAGGAGTCATCTGTTGAGGGTCTTTCTTCAACAGGTGCCTGTAGACTATCCTTGGCCAACCTGCAGGGGAGACACGATCTATGACCTGAAGCATGCATAGCCCATCCAAACCACTTTTTCAACAGCCTAGATCATTTGTAAGTCTCCTAAAACAAGATAGTGGCCCTTGTGTTCTAGAGAAAAAGCAGTTCTCAAAGTATGGGCTGGGGATACCTGGGATCCCTGGGACACCTTCAGGAGGTCCACAAAGTCCAAACTATTTTCATAATATTAATAATGTTATTTGCCTCTTTTACTCTCATTTTCTCATGAGCATACAGTGGAGTGTCAGTGGCTACATATCTGTCATATTCCAACTGACTGAATGCAGAAGCAAATACGAGAATCCAGCCAACTTCTATTAAACCAGTTTTTTTTTAATTTTTTGTGAGGAAGATTAGCCCTGAGCTAACATCTGTTGCCAATCCCCCTCTTTTTGCTGAGGAAGATTGGCCCTGAGCTAACATCTGTGCCCATCTTCCTCTACTTTATGTGAGACACCTGCCACAGCATGACATGATGAGCGGTGCGTAGGTCCATACCCGGGATCCAAACTTGCCTACCCCAGGCTGCCACAGCGGAGCGTGCAAACTTAACCACTATGCCACTGGGCCAGCCCCTTAAATCAGTTTTTAAAGAGGGTTGCAAAAATGTAATACAGTGCCATTATTCTCACTAATTTTTTTGTTTTAGAAAATATAGTTATTTTACATAAAAATATGTTGTAAATAATGTAAATATTAACATTTAATGGGTTTATTATTTCTAAATAAATTAAACATTTTTTAAATATCTCAGTTTTATTTCTAATAAGTAAATCTCAAGAGATATAACCACATAAACAAAAGCTCTTTGGGGTCCTGAACAATTTTAAGAGTTTCAAAGTTTCCTGAGACCAAAGAGTTTAAGAACCGCTGGTCTAGAAGGATGGCATTGTGAAAGGAAAAAACTCCTGCACTTGGGTGAGAATGAATGGAAACAAATGAAGGCAGCTGAAGCCCGTAGAGAAAATCTACCTATTGTACCTGCTAAACTATAAGCACGAAAAAGACCCATGTCTAGCCTATGTGTATCTTTATTCCTCATATCTAAACCACTCCCTGGCATTCAGTTGGTGCAAAATGAATATTTGTCCCATCAGTAACTATTCAACTTGAGACATGCTGAATCTGAGGTGCACATGAGACATGTAGGTAGAGACAAGTAGATGTATGAAGTTGGAGTTCACTGTAGTAGATATTTAAATTTGGAATTCATCATTTGTGCAGGGTGGGTGAAACAGTGAGTAGATGAGCTCACCCAGAGAAGGAAAGTGTGAAAAGTGAGATGAAAAGAAGGTCAGAAAAACCCTGCTGAACGCTGACATTTAAGGAGTGGATGAAGAGCTTGGTCCATATTGAGAGCCCAATAATTGTGTGATGCTATATACTAGGCAGGGTGTGTCAAAGAAGTAGAACGAGAGAGTATGTTATCACTGAAGTCAAGATAGAAGGGAAGTTCAAGAAAGTAATAGTCCTGTGGCAGATACTCTAGGTTGGCTCACCCAACATCTTGTCCAATCCCTTTTCTCCTTGACTTCCTTTATTTTAGAGCTGTGACTGTCCAATATGGTAGCCACTAGCTACATATGGCTGTTAAAATTTAAATTAATTTAAATCAAATAAAATTAAGAAATCATTTCTTCAGTCATAGTAGCTGCATTTTGAGTGTTCAGTTACCACATGTGGCTGGTGGCTATCACATTATTAGAGCAAACATAGAACATTTCCATCATCACAGTACATTTTATTGGAGAGAGCTGCTATAGAGGCTAGAAACCTAAGATATTCATTCTCCCAGATTCTATTAGAACTAAGGGTGGCCATATGCACAGTTCTAATGTATAAGAGAAAGTACCTGGTGAGGGTATCTCTTATCACATAATTTTTTTAAAGCCTTCTTAGAAGAAGACCTGATCTGCCCCCTCAGTTCTGATGAGAACGCAGATGCAATGCTTGGGGGTATTGAGAAAAATAAACTTATTTGTTTAAGCTGCTGTTTTTTAGTGCTGTATTCATTGATACAGAATTTGGAAACTGTGGTGCTCCCCAGGGGATATCTGTAGACATTTTTGATCATCACAGCTGGAGGTGGGGTGCTACTGGCATCTAACGGGTAGATGCCAGGGATGCTGCTAAACATCCTACACGCATGAAACAGTGCCCCACCACAAAAAATTGTCTGATTCCAAAGGGTTGGCATTGAGAAACCCTGTTGTAGTGGAATGCTGCCGGTGACCCTTGTTATGCAGTGGAAAAATATTTGTTCGGCCACATGTTGTCCATTACAATGCAAACTATATGCTGACTAAAGCTGTAATGTTAGAGAAAGTGACAGGAAAGACTCAGAATTTTGGTGTGTGCTCTTTACTTCTTACTGCTTTCAGCAGAGTCCTACAAGAGAATGATGAAAGTAGAGATTGAAGAGAATACAGCTTTCCTAAGAGGGTGTTATCTGCTTGGGATTTTATGAGAATCCCATAAATTGGATCCAAAGAATATGCATAGTAATGGACTCAAGGAATTTGACAAGAGAGGAAAGAACATCTTAGATTGGACTTAATTTATTGTTCTAAGTGCACTTATCAGAGATTTTGGACTTGAGTGGACTGGAGTGGTAAATTGTTTGCTTGATTAGCTGACTAAAGACTTTCAATAGAAGATGGCAAGGTTCTCATGTCTACTTCTGCATTCAATTTGTTGGGATATAACAGATATGAATATGTAATAATAGCATGAACTAAATGAAGTTGACATTCCAGAAATTCCTTGAAATAATGTAGACTGGGGGAAAGAATCCAAAGACATAGGTGGAAGCCAGCTATAAGAAGTTCATTTTTCAGACAGTGCTTCCAGAAATTTTTAGTGGTTAGTATTTGCTATGAGTTTTGAAATTGGAGGACATCACAGCAGAACGGAATTGTTTGGAACAAGGTGTGTGATTAGAATTAATGAGACAAAACAAAATTTTGTCAAGAGGGCTAGAAAAGTCCAAAAAGAAAAGATACATTCAAACTTGGGGGGGGGGGTGGTTTCTTCTAGAGAAGAGTTGTAGTCCAGGAGCAAGGAACAAACACAAGCCAAATTCCAATACGCACCTGACCTTTTCACACTGAGAAGTTTCTACTAGACCTTTACTCTCCAAACTTCATTGTGCATCCCTAACAGTAAACTTGATGCCAATGACTAAAAAACAAGCCCTTTTTAACTCTAAAAAGTACTTAGAGAGGTATCAGACTTTTCTGCATTGTTACCTCCTCCCAGGCTCCATCAGTTTCTGGGCAGTGGAAGGAAGCCAGAAATGACAGGGAATTAGGATAATAGGGGAATGGGCCCAACTCATTTCAGGCAAGTGGCTCCTGGAGACAGCCTTATTCCAGGCACTACTAGGAAAGAGAGAAGGAGGAAACAGTACTCCTGCCCACCCAATTGAAGAGAACCAGCTTGACCCTCCAGAACGCCTCCTCTGAGGAAGGAGGAAACATCCACTTACTTAGGGAGTTCTGAATGCTTAATCTGTAGAAACATTAGTGTGTGGAACATTGATGTTATTGGGGCACAGGGTAATCTGCTAGATACTCTTAGGAAAGAAGACATAGGCTTAGCCATGGAAGAGCTCCAACAGCAGACGGAGGCATTCTGGAGATCTCACATATGAAGGGAATTTACAAATTCCCTGCGGTATCAGGGCTCAGCTTCTTCTTGGTTCTCTTCCCATTGTCAACTAGCAATAAGGAATGTAAGTATCACCTATTCTCTAAAGTACTAGAAGAACAGGATCATCAGGGGACATTACGGTGGCTTAGGGGCCCACAAATTTTATATATCTAAACTAGAGATTGCATCATGTTTTTTTTTTTTTTTTGTCAATTCCCTACAGCTTATAATAGGAAATAACCTGAACTGAAATAATGACACACACACCCCCCCCATTAATTTGTCTCTCTTGACATTGGCTCATGTTGTCCCCTCTCTCCCCACACCTGTCTAAATCCTACTTCAAGGCTCAACTCAATGCTATTCCATTTGAGGCTGCCTCTGATCCCTTCCAAGATCAACCCCTCCCTTGGCTCTCTGAACTTCTCTTATGTTGGGTACCACATACTACTTTTTGTTAGTCAGAGGTATCTGCCTGCCCCTTGCCCCTGACTCCAAGATCCAGACTTACTCCCCCGTCTCCCTCCTAGAATCCAAACAGTTTCTTGGGTAGATGTCTCCGTTATGTTTGTACAGTGCTTAATAGAACATGTCAAAGATCACAACTTATCTCAATCCTCCCAACTCTAACGGGTAAGCAGGCATGGATTGTTTTTTTCCACTTCACAAATGAAGAAATTAAGACTCAGTGAATACATAAGAAGCTGATTAGTTGCCCAAAGTCACAAATTCCAGATGGTAAGTGGCAAAGCTGAGGTCTGTCATACTCACAGACTGGAAAGAAATTCCAGTCTATGTTTGAGACACTTCTGGGAGAATTTGAATTTCAAATGTGAGGCCCGACAATACCCACAAACTGAAAGATTACAACCAATAGTGTCAAGTTTATTATTTCCAAAACCAAAACTATACTTTAGAAGAATCAAGGTCACAGACACTGGCTCAGAAAAAGAAACAAGATCTCTGGAACGGGAACAGTATATCTCGGTTCATATCCCTCTGTGGGCCCGTTTCCCCATCTGTAAAGTAGGAAGGCGGTGGCTGGACTAGTAACTCTAAGGATCCTTCGTGCGACTCCTTGCTAACAACCCTGGTTTGCAGCAGGAAGGGCCAGAGGCCGAGCTGGAGGTCCAGTAAGGCGGTTGGGGGTCAGGATGACAGGACTAGGGCGGGGATTAAGCCAAAACAGAGTACAGGGTGTCTAGAGCTCCGCTATCCGAAGACCATTGGGGTAGAACTCCCGGGAAGGAAGCACGGAGAGTCGGGCGGTACTAGGCGGGGAGGCAGAGGCCTGCGTTCCCACCAAACGCCGTCGCTGCAGCGCTGGGAATCCCCGGGTGGTCCCCACCGCTCTCTGGGTCTGTCATCCATCTGTGTCATGAGGGAGGATGAATACCAGCGCCAGCAGCGGGCGAGGACAGCCAGGTACCACAGCTCTCACTCTGGGTGCCCAGAGCTGACAAACCTACCTGCGCCCCCAGCCCTGCTCCCACCCCCAGCAGCCTCGGACGAGTCCAGAACAAATAAAAAGATGCGCCGGAAGCGAGTACCTCTGTGGTCTTTTGGATCGTGGAACAACTTCCGGGTCCGTCTAGGAAGCTCGGAGGCCTGCTCATCTCATTGGTCTCCCCGCCTGGGATTGGCTCCCCGCGAGCCGGACCACTCGGGTCCCTGAGGCCCGAAGACAGAGAGGACCCTTCCCTCCCCGAGTCTACCGCGAAGCCATGTTTTGTGACCATCGCTGACCCTCGTGCTTGTAACAGGGCCTGGCACACCATTAGCAGGAAGAAATCTGAGAGTAATTAAAGAACAGGAATGAATGAGGGTCAGAGATCTTGCAATAGAAATAAGAGGAGGAGGGTAAGTCTATAGACATAAATTTAAAGCCTTCCTTGCCCTTTTCAGCCAGTAAAATGTTACCCAGCTAGCAGGACGTTTGCCAAGCCTCAGAATCCTCACCTGCAAACGAATGATCCTATCTTACAGAGGCACTGGGATTGCAAAGCAGATGAGCAGATATAAGGGATGTCCCTATCTCTTTTCCACTAAGCCCCTCAGTATAGCTGGCAATCACAGCCCAGAATGATTGGTTTCCTTCCCTGGTTAAAAAGCCTTCCACAGCAGCCTAGATCAAGGACACATTTTTTAGAGATTAGGCCAGGCTCCACACTGGACACCAAGGAAACAAAGATGGCCTTACCTTGTCTTCCAGCCAAGAAGTCAGATAATAAAACCAGCCAAGCTTGGAGTTTGTGCCTGAGGACTCAACTGAATCAGAGAGACAAGGCTGACAAGTAAACACACAGTGTTAATGCAGTGTGACAAATAAGGTCCATGACAAGCACATGGCAGGCCACTACAAGAGCACAAAGGAAGTGGCACCTAATCCAAGTGGGAAGATGGGGTACAGGGAAGGCTTCCTGGAGAAAGGGATTTCTCAACTAAGTCTCAAAGGACAAGTAGAAATTTTCTTTTTGTGTGTGTGTGGTTTTTTTTTTTTTTATTTTTTGTTGAGGAAGATTTCCTCTGCACTAACATCTGTGCCAATCTTCCTCCACTTTGCATGTGGGTCACTGCCACAGCATGGCTGATGAGTAGTGTAAGTCCACACCGGGGATCCGAACATATGAACCCAGGCCACCAAAGCTGAGCATGCCAAACTTAGCCACTACTCCATGGGGCGGGATCCCAAAGTAGAAATTTTCAAGGTGATAGGAGAGAGTCTGTCTGCTTTCCTAGCTAGGACTTGGGCCCCATCCACTCCTATTCAAGCCAGTAGCTGGGGTTTCCTGCCCATATTACAAGTACCCCCCCCCAGGGAGGTTTCTAGGGCCCCATCTTATTTTTAAGGTGTGTTAGAGTGTCCTAGCTGCTGAAAAGGGGACTGTCCACACAGATGAAGTCAGAAGGTCTGAGCAGTTTGGGGCCAGAGACTCTCCAGACCTGACTATGCCCCTCTCTTTGTGGTCTCCTTAAATCCAAAAGGTCCCTAGGAACACCCTTCTCACAGTTGCCCCACACCAGGCAGGACTTAATATGGAAGGGAACGATGGTGATGCAGAGCAGCATAGTAAATAGTGTAGGTATTTTCTCTTGTTGTTATTATTATTGTTATTACATACAAATGGGGCAAAGACTTGGCAGGCCTTGGCAATAATCTGGATGTAGGGGATGAAAAAGTGGGAGGAAGCATGATAATAGAAAACACTTATAATACCTACAATGTGCCAGGCACCATTCTAAGTGCTTTTTGTATATTATCCAATCCTCATATCAACTCTATGATTTAGGTACCATTATTAACCTTATTTTACAGATGAGGAAGTTGCAGCACAGAGAAGCTAAGTAACTTGCCCATGGTCACCCAGCCCATGGTATGACAGCCAGCGTTCTAGTTTGGGCCCCTGGGTAAATGATAGTGCCTTTTATAGTGATGGGTGGAGCTTCAGAGTCAGGGGTAGATAGTAAATTCTACTTTAGGAATATAGAATTTGGGTTACCTGTTCTGTTAGCTCTCATACCAAAGCCAGTGTGATGGTTTCCCAGAAAGTTCAGGCTAGTGTTCCCTCAGGTCTTCTGGGATTGTCTTTGGCCTAAATGTGGATGTTCCAAGGAGCTATATGGGAGGCATCATGGAGCAGGTCTCCTCCACTGGAACCCAACCCAATCATGGTAGATCAGACCCACAGTGCTGCCCACAGAGGTACCTATGAAGTCTAGACACACTGCCTGGATGAAGCTGGCCCTCATAGACAATGAAAGCCAGCGGCCTGGGCATGAAACAGCTCACGAATAAGAAACTCAATCCTTTTTTTCCAGATTCTTGTATCTCCTACATACTAGGCAGCCAGAACTGCAGGACAACACATGGTCAGGGAAACCTGAAAACCAGAGCTGACAGCATTTGGCCTGGTCTTAAGTTTTCCTGCTCAAGAACCCTGAGTCTCTGAGGCCTTAATGGACCAATGGGCTACATCCAGTGGCAATGTCAGGCAGAAGCTGGGACCAGATAGCCAAGACCTCCCTGTGTGATTTCCAAATGTAGAGGGTGACCTTAATATCAGAAGGCCACTCATTAGGCTCAGCAGGCAAAGACTGCTCCAAGACACCTCCTTTAAGCCTGTGAAAAGTCTGCAATAGATCTTCTGATGCCTTTGTTTCTGTCCTGGCTTGTGCAGAGAGATAAGGGCACATGTCAGGTCCAGAGGTATGCCCAGACAGCCCAGTTAACTGTTACTTCAGACCCTGTAAAGAACCTACCTGCTGGGCTACAGCGAGGTACATAGATACATAGTTAACTCCATTGGAAAGTGGCTGATCTTATCCTCTGCCCTTCACACATGGCCATTACACCCAGAGGTTGTGCCTTCAGGGACTGCTCAATCATGTTAGCATCTGGGACCTGTTCACATTGTGCTTCTAAATGTAAACCATTCTTCAAGGTGAAATCCACCAGGTAACACCTGCCTCCCAGATACCAGACTACACAACTGCATCTAGATTATGTTATCCCCATACTTTCCCACTTTTTATTGGCTCCTTGGCCCTCCCTCGGGGCCTCTTCGTGGACACACGAGTGCCAGTGCTGTCTTAGGAAAGATTAACGACATCACATCTATGGGCGGAAATATCACAATCTCTGGGACTGTTTCTTCATTAGTAAGATGGAGATGCCTGTTGCTCACTTCATTGAGACTCAGACTGGATGAAAAATGCCCCGGGCATCACATATAGTATAATAATAACTGACAGAATGCTCAGGATATGCCAGGCTTTTTGCCATGTAGTGTCCGTATGTCATGCCTTTCAGCGCCCATAGGAAGGAGCACGCCTACGCGCAGTGTTTTTCAGAAGAAAACAGGCTTACAGGTTGGGTATCTTTCCCAAAGTCACCCGGAGGGGAAGGGGCGGAGTTGGGGTGCGTCTGGGTAGCATGGACTTTGAATGGTCTGAGAAGAGCCTGTGTGCAGCCTGAGGCCTCAGTTTAGGCCCCGCCCCCGCTCCCGTCGCAGGTGGCCAGGCCTGGCCCGGGAGCCGGTAGTTCCAGCGCCCGAGTCCAGTCTACTCTCCTGCGTGCGCGGGCGCGCGCGCCCACCTTCGCTGCTGAGACTTCCGGGATCCTGGAGGGGCCGGAGGTGGGGCCTGTCCCGCTTCCGGCTCGGCCATTGTCGTCGCTTCTGCCAGCCGCGGCCGTGTCCGGCGCCGAGGGGTCGCCGCCGTGGTGTGGCGGTGCCCCGGTGAGAAGGCCGGGGGCAGGGAGGGAGGCGCTGCTAGGGCTGGGGTCGCGAGGCTGGAGCCGCGGCCGCCCGCAGCCCAGGTCGGCGACGCCGGCCGGGCCCACGCTTCGCCCCCGCGGCCGAGGGGTCGGTCCCTGTGACGCTCAGAAGCCGCGAAGTATAGAGCCGCCTCTTTGTCCCATTCACCTGACCAGCCGTGCCTGGCACGGAGCCGGGCATCTGCGGGTACAGCGATGAACAGGGCAGACGTGGCCAGGTGAGCGGCGCCGCTGAAGCCTGGTTTAACGCGAACTGTAGATAGATGCTTTCCCAGCCTTGCTTGCCCGGGGAGACAATATGGAGCGTCAGAAGTGGGTCAGACACAGTCTCGGAATTTCAAGCGTGACGCGTGACTTGGAGACACGAAAATCTAGATGAGATAAGCTGCTGAGCGTTCGGAACAGAAAGGGAAGTAGGAAAATGACCAGAACTTTCTACATGTGTGGGATCTTAGAGCAGGGTTCACATTATTTTTAAGTCCATCTTTGTCTTTTTAAAGAAGTTGAAGCCTAGAGAGAAGTAGCTTACCCAGGGTACCGAGATGCTTGGTAAATTGGAACCATAACACAGATGCCCCAGTTACTACTAAGATGCTGATTTTCAGTTTTATAGTATGTAAACCGGAGAAAAGTTTCCCCCCCCTTCAGTGTCAGCTAAATGAACCACATTCATTTCTTTACCATGTATATGCCTCTGTGTGCTGTGTACACACACATATGTACAAAAATGACTGGGAACCAGCTCTGCCCTTTGAGTCCTCACAGGAAGTGGGGGAGACAGCTGTGTAAACCACTAACTGAGAAGTGCCCTAGCAGAAGTTTGAATGGAAAAAGCACTGTGGGCTCACTGAAGCAATAACCACACTTAAGCCTGGAGAGATCAGGAAGCCTTTCTAGGGGTGGTGGGTTGAGTAGAAAAAGGTCCGGCATTTTCTGACTCCATCGGATTCTTTTCCTTTGGTGGCCATCCAGCAGTTTGGAGGGTGTGAGTGGCAAATTGCATGTAAACTAGTTAAAATACAGTGTTATAGTGAGAGGCGCAGAGAGGGAGACTACCAGCTCTCTTCCTGCATGGGGCAATCAGGAAAGCCTTCAAGAGAAAATGGTATTTGTTCTGGGTCTTGATAGATGAGTAGTAGGAGTTTGTCCAAAGTTGAAGAAGAAAAATCCAAACAGGGAAAGAGTATGTGTGGCTTCTAGCTGTATCTCCAGACCTTTAGTCCCAAACTTTCTTTATTGTGCATCTCTTTCACAATAGGGAAGAGTAGAAGAGTTTTGAGCATGCACTTCCAACATAGGTTTATTTGTAAATTAAAGATATGTGCTATTTTACAAATTTCAACACACGTTATAAAACATACACTAAATAGGAGTTACATAACAACTTAGTATTTTCCTATGCATCCTATGGGTTGTCTTGCATATCCCACATTTGGAGATCATTGCTATCTTTCTAGCCTGGGTACCTGGGGAGAGTGGTAGCAGGTGTGGCTAGAACCTGGCCTTAAGCCAGGTTGTGAAGGACGTGAAGGCTAGGCATAGACATTCAGGTTTTATCCCGTAGGTGGTGGGAGCAACTGAAAGTTTAAGAAGGGAAGTCACTTGGAGAGATGCTTAGAGACTGCCCTGGTTGTGCTCTTTTTTTCTGGAGCTTTGCTTTTTAACTGTGGAGGGTCTGTCATCAGCCTGGGGCAAACACTCTGGGGACTCTGATTTCTCTCTTAATGTTTCTCTAGGTGACCCTCCCATCACCCTACACCCCCAACTCTGAAAAAGAGCTCCTGAGACCTGAATTACAGACCATCATTTTAATTGGACAAACTGCAGCTGGAACAAGCTTCTTTTTGGGGTCACAATGACCACCCAAGGCAGGGGAACTTTAGGCCTCATCCCCAGGGGTGCTGTTCTCCAGAAGCAGGAGGGGCGCCTGACCGTGAAGCAGGAGCCAGGAAGCCAGACCTGGAGGCAGGGCTGCAGTCTTCAAAAGAACCACCCTCCTGTCTGTGAAATTTTCCGGCTGCACTTCAGGCAATTATGTTACCATGAGATGTCTGGGCCACAGGAGGCACTGAGCCGGCTTCGGGAGCTCTGCCGCTGGTGGCTGATGCCAGAGGTACACACCAAGGAGCAGATCCTGGAGCTGCTGGTGCTGGAGCAGTTTTTAAGCATCCTGCCAGGGGAGCTCCGGACGTGGGTGCAGCTACATCATCCCGAAAGCGGCGAGGAGGCTGTGGCTGTGGTGGAGGATTTCCAGAGACACCTCAGTGGACCAGGAGAGGTGAGCAGTGGAGTCTAGAATGGCACCTGGAATCATTCTCTAGTGCTTGGGTTAGCCTGGGAGTAGGCATTTTCTGTTCCTTAGGCTTTAGGCTCATTTGCTCTTAGAATTCTCGAGCCAGATCCGTCGATGGAGGGGAAATAGTTTTATGCTCCAAGCCATAAACAAAAATGCAAATCCCGGCCAAGCTCTGTGAATCATTTTGTCAAATACTGTCTTGTGAGCCTAGCTTCAGCCTGGAGATCAACATAGCTCTCTGGGCAAGCAGAGGATCTGCACACTGGTTAGAATGGGGGAGTGTTGGGAGGAGGGGTAGACCTTTGGGTATGCTGATAACATGGGCCTTCATTTGAGATGTTCTCGTTACTCACTTCCTTGGACTTCTCAGAGTCAGTTGTCTTCCTGCCTTTTAGGTTCCTTATGAGAGGTGACATTTCTGGCTCTCATAATCATTTGTTCCTTTTCTAGCTTTCCAAACCCAACTGAAGTCTTTTTGCCTCTTTAATTCTAATTTCGATTTTCCTATTTCCTGGGGTTCTCTCAAATTTAAAGCTAAGATAACAAATTAGAGAAAAAGTTGGAGCATCAGCAGTGTGATAGTAGTGGGAAATCTGGCTTCTGGGACCATAGAGCTGACTAGCTTGGTGACTATGTGTATCAGCCAGAGAAGTGAAACCAGTAGGAAATTATATATATTATATATTTATATTATTGCTAGAAAGTGACTTACGTGATTGTGGGAGCTGGCAAGGCAAGTCTGAAATCTGTAGGGCAGGCCATCAGGAAGGGCAGGCTGGAACTCTCGCATAGGCTGAAGCTGCTGTCTATGGGCAGAGTTTCTTCTTCAGCTCTGATTTTAAGGCCTTGCAACTGATTGAATCAGGCCCATCCAGATTATCTAAAATAATCTTTACTTAAAGTAAACTGATTATGGATTTTAATCACATGTACAAAATACCTTCACAGCAGCACCTAGATTAGTGCTAAACTGACACATCAAAAGACCATCACACTGTGGATAAGTCAGTTCTTCCTGATGAGTCTCAAATTGCTCTCTTGTAACTGAGGAGGGTGGATTAGGGTCCCCTCTACTTTTACTCCTTTGTGCTTTACCAGGGAAAGCCAGTATATGAAATTTCCCAAGTACTCAGCACATCATTTTATTCAATACTTTTTAAATAATGGGTACATATCTGTGCCTAGGGAATCAATTCCAGTTGATTGGAGTCCCAGGGCTAGACCGTTTTCCAGGAGTACTAGCTAATGCCCATTTGGAGTTATCAAATCCGTTGTCAACCATTGTTTCCTTGTGTAAACAAGTAAACACACAGAAATAAATTAACCATCATCAGGGTCTAGAGAGCAGCTAGGCCCAAGCATGGGCAAAGAGAGTGGCTGAAGAAGTGTTTAGAGTGCCATTTAGTGAGGAGGGTGGAAGGAAAATTTCCCACCTTCTTTTGCTTAAGCAGAAGAGAATGCTCCCTCCATTAAAACTCAGTCTTTTATCTACGGAGCCTCAGAAAAAGGTGACTGAGTCACAAACAAGAGAGGGACTGATAGTTGAGTATTCAGGGCAGCTGAATAGTCATGGCTTCAGCCTAGGAGTGGGATCTTTGGACTCCATTTCTTATTCTGCCACTGTTATCAGCTTAAGTTTTTTTATATGAAGACATGAGAACAGGACTGTCTCTCCTAGCACAGGCTCAGAAAATGTGTTTATGGCTAAATCAATAAACAAGCTTTTTCATGATAGTTTACCAGGAGGAGATTAACAAATATCAGGGCAGATCAGAATCATTCTGCTCAGCAGGAGTGAGCATGTGCATGTGTGCACATTAGGGCTGGAGAGTGTTGTAGAGTAATCCTTGCTGGGCTGCAGAATCATGGAATTTACAAAATGCATTTATATCGTTTATCTTATTTCAGCTCCTAGCAGGCTTGCAAAATAGACAAATAGTAATCATTACTTCAATTTGACAAGTGTTGTGAGCACAGAAAGGTTAAAACTCATCTAAGATAACAGGGCTAGTAAGCGTTCCCTTTGTCCATGAGATTTAGCCTAAGTGTGGTTATGCTTGATTACTACTAAGTGTAGGAACCGGGATTTTCCAGCTCCTTCAGTCTAAGCCACTAACTTTTCCCTAGTGTCTTGCTGTGGAATGCCACCTTAGAATGAAAATTGGAATGAGGTTTTTATGCCTGCAAGGAAAGGAAACTTATGAGTCCTAGATAATGCACAGGAACTGTACCAGGATGTAATTGTTGGTGCATTACAAAGTTGTATTATCACAGTGCAGGTAAGTTCTATCTTCTGACAATACCCACAGCTGTTGTATTTAGGAGCTGTAACACCTATTTATAAGAACCATCCAGTGGAGAGCCTGGGAACCACAGACCCCAGGGAACCTCCTGGTCTTACCATTACCTACCAGAAACACTGAAGGAGAGTCCCCTCATATTTCAGCAGATGTAACCCAACAGGGCAAATCCAGCGTCGTTTATTAAAGGAAAAGTTATTTTCACTTTATGCTATATTATGTATATTCCAGAGCAAGCGAGCTTATGAATGTGATTTATTTAGATAATGTTTTAGCTTTTCTGCTCCAAGTGCTGGTAAAAATAGTAACCATGAGATTGTGAGGAGCTAGTTTGATGACAACAAGCAAGCATTAGAAATAAAAGGTCTATGCTCTGAGGTATTCTCAAGGTCTCTAAAGATTGGTGTTATCTGATCTTATTTGACTTTTTAATATAAGTTATTGGGGAGAGGTAGTACATATTGAGAACTGAGTTTGCAGATAACCGTAAAAACTCTTAGCAAAATATCGAGAGGAAGTCAGTCAGCAAATGTTAATTGAGCACCAACCGTGAGCCAAGCATTGTTCTAGAAGCTAACGATCAAGACAGAGTTCTTACTCTCAAAAAGCTTATATTTCATTGGGGGAGAAATAGACAATAAAAGTATAAATAAGATAACTTAAAGATAATACATGCTATAGAAAATATAATCAGGTAATTTGAGAGAGAGTGACTACCCTTGCTTTGTCAGTGTGGTCAGGGATAGCTTCTCTGAAGAGGAGGGACTTTTGCTGAGAGAAAATGGAAAAGCTCTCTTGAGGTTTGTCAGCCACTGTTCTGGGATATTGCTTCAGCTGTCAGCCTCACTATCATTATTTGTGCACATACAGGTATGCACACGTATACTTTTTTATTTCTCTGGTACTTCTGATTGGTCTCTTTTGTAGGCTAAGGCCCTAGGGAGTGTACTGAATTGTTATCCTGACTCCTTTTTCTAGATGGTTCTTCATAAACAAATTTGTGTCTGAAAAACTGACAGAGTGGAAATGGTTATATAATTTGGTCTTCAAGCTCCTACTCCTACCAAGAGGGTCACCAGAGGGATGGCAAGTAGGATTGCAAGCTGTAGGTTCTGCTTTGACAGTTTTCCCCTCTGTAGGCTGTACTGGTGGGTCTGGAAGGACACTCTGGCTGTTCTTTTCCCGGGCTTGCTTTCTGGGATTTCTTAGAGGTTTTGGGTTTCATACCTTCAAGGATGCTCTTTTGAACCCAATTGTATTTCCTTGTCTCTAGGTTTCAGCTCCAGCACAGGAACAGGAAATCCATTTGGAGGAGGCAACAGCCCTGGGTGCAACAGATGAATCTCCTACCTCACCGCTCAGTGAGGGATCAGCCCCTGGAGCCCACCTGGAGCCTCCTCATGACCCAGGGGCCTATCACCTCCCCAGTGGGCGCTCTGGTACTCACCTCCTCCTCTGGCCTCAAGTCATGCCTCCCTTCTCTCCTCTGGAGTCTCCTTTCCTTCATCTCCCCTGGAGTCCTTCATTGCCCTGCCCTCTCACGTCCTTCCCTAGGGACTTTGTGTGTTCTTTTTGCTTTTATTCTCTAATCATTCATGTATTTGGCAAGTTTTTGTCAAGCACATGTCATGGGAAAGGCACTGTTGGGGACCAGAGAGATATAGTACACTGTCACAGCTTTCAAAGAGCTTATCATCTAGTTGGCAGAGAGTCAGTCATATGTGCAGGAAGAGGCAACTTGATGAGATAACATATGAGTGATATCTGTCCCCAGGCATTTGATGCCATCACAAATGGTGAGTGAGATCATTGTGGACTGGAGTGGGTAGGGGATGCTTCATGGAAGAGGTAGCAGTGAGGTTGGACAGTGAAAAATGGGAGAGAAATTTGAAGAGGAGAGAAAAGTGGTAGGCACCAGGGCAAAGGATATAATCAAATATTCTTAAGTGGGAGTTGCTTGGACCCTATTGAGTGGTCAGGGAGGACTGTATTTGGGTGCCTGGGGTCTCTTTGTACAGGGACTTACGGTGGAGGCCAGGAAGATTTTGGGGGGCAGGGGATGATGTATGAGAAAGAGTATTTCAGGAGGATTACTTTGGCACATGTGAGCACTGTGGATTGAATGGAGAGACCAGTGGCCAGGAGCCTCAGTAGACTAGTGTAGGAGAACAGCTGTGAGGTAATTATTGCCTGAGTGGGAGTGAGTGGAATGGAAAGCAAGATATGACAGAAGGAAGAATCCATGGGACAATGGACAGGAGGGGGAATTAGAGGATTTTGGTCAATGTCTGGAATCATTGGGAGAACTTGAGAAGTCAGGAAAGGAAGATGGCAAGAACATGCATTTTAGACACTGAATTTAAGGTGTTGTGGGAGCCCAAATGAAATGTCCAGTAGGCAACTGGAAGCTTGAGATAGGAGTCTAGGAGAGAACTGAGAACTTAATAGCAGTATTAGAGCAATGAGAGTCAGTGAGATCTCTGACAGACAGAAGGGAAGCTCTGAGGCCTGAGTGCCTGGAGTGTCCATAATGAGAAGGCAAGAGAAGAAAGAGAAACCAGGGAGTGAGGGGCCAGAGATGTGAGGGGAAATCAGCCTAGGTGCTAGAGAAGCCATGGGAGAGAGAAGTGGTCTCTCTCCACTTTTAGTATATGTGCTGCCAAAGTGGGGGAACAATTTGTAACTATATGTAGTGACGAATGTTAACTAGACGTTTTGTGGTGATCATTTCACAATATATACAAGTGTCGAATCATTACGTTGTATACCCGAAACTAATATAATACTGTATGTCAATTATACCTCAATGAAAAAAGAAAAGAAGTATGGCTTCCTTCAGAGAGGTTGAAGAGAGTCAGGGCTGGGAAGCCAGTTCTCATTGTGGCCAGGGACAACCTACTGTGCCCTCCAGAGAAAATTCACAGCACACATAGGATAAAGCCTTTATGGAAAGGAGATGAGAATAAGTGTGCGTGGAGCTGCCTGGGTTCTCTTGTATCTGCTCAGTGAGATATAGACCTTACTGGAGCCAAGGGCAGGGCTTGTCCCACTCATAGCTTTCTTTCCTCCCTCAGCTCAACATGCTTCTCCAGTGCCTGCCCTTACCCAAGCAGGGAGCTTAGGAGACCAAGCAGCGGCAACTGTGCTGCAGATGGTCAGGCCCCAGGTGAGCTTGGTTCTTTCTGTCTTTTCTGGGTTCCCAGGTCTGTGGTCCAGGAATAGCTAGAGCTCAGCATCAGGGCTCTGGGCCATTCTGAGATGTTCCTGTGGCTTCCCTGCCTAATTGCTTCACCTAGAGCTGGTCCCGCCTTCTGAATTCATGGACTCTACCTTGCCCTGGTCTTGTCCTTTTAGGTGTGTCATCCCAGCTTCTCTCCCTCTGCCCCTGCTTTCCCCACCAGGATCCTCACCCGGTGCTCTCTGTACCCCTGATGACTCTGCCCTTCAGGCTGGGAATATCCTGAGCAATAGAAGCTTGTCATTCCAGGAGTCTACAGCATACGAGTTCCTGTGTGTGGACTATACTCAGAAGAAGTGGAGAGGTCCAGCAGTCAGTCAGAGAACCCTGTACCGGAACGTCATGCCGGAAAATTACTGCAGCATGGCCTCCCTGGGTAATGATTCTGTTCCCCAGTAACTTAGAGTCTGCCATTCTTGGCATTTTCTTTGCTGTATTCTTTTTCTTTTCTAACTTTTTACTGCAAAAAATGGCGAGCATAGACAAAGTAGAGAGAACAGTACAATGAACCTCTCTGTAGCACCACCCAGCTTTAACAGTTATTAACATTTTCTTTCTTCATTATTAATTGACCCAGTGTGGTTTAGTTAGAGTTTGTAGCTGTAAGAAGTAGAGAGCCACTCAAGTTATTGTAATTTATGAGCTGTGTTACTTATGACAAGGCTAAAGAGATGGAAACCCTGAACAAACCAACCAGCTAGACCAGACTTTGGGAAACAGGGCTTCATGGAGACTGAGCCTTGATCCAGGGCAGCTCAGGAGCCTCAGCAGCAACAGCCAATGAATTTTTAGGCTAGTGTTGCACTGGGAATGTGACGCAGCTGCTCCCTGCATATTTGTTTTCTCCTCCCACTGCTACCCGATGTCTTCACTCAATCTTTTGTCCCCTCACAGCTCCTCCTTAGTTAGATTTTCTGTTCCCTCATACTTTCTGCTTGCTGTGGCTCCCCATGGCTTGGCTTCTCTTCATGCATCATTTCAGTTTCAGCTCCTTCTTGTAATTTCCTTTATTTTGCCCTACTTGCAGTGCAGAATTTACTTAGAGAGGGACTCCAGGGGTGGTTCAGCCATTAAATATCATCTCTGTTTGGGCAGAACTTTGGCCTAGGCCACAGCAGAGGCTGATGACTAATCTACTGAAAAGCTGCACTTGGGTCTAGCGCTTGGCCCTGGTCCAGTGTCCTGTCATCCATCCTGGGATGAGCTGGGTTGCTTGGCACAAAGCATGGTTTCTTCAGCTTCCCCTTTGGGAAAGACTGGGGCAGGGCAACTTCCTGAAAGGGGCTTGTTGTCAGGTCAGTTTCTGTGATTGACAGGTCTAGAACAGTGGTGTACTCTGGAGAGGGTGGGCTTAGGAGTCAGGGACCCAGACATCTACAGCTTGAACATATTAAAGTATAGCATGATTGTTTGTAGCCCTGGTTAAGATGTGATTGAAAGGAACCAACATTTTGTGTTTAGCTATGACCATGATTGCTCTATCTTCTCCCAGCTTTTGTATTCAAAAATTCCAGAATTCAAAAGCAAATATTTAACTCTTAATTTCCTTATGATTCCAGATTATCAAGATACCAAAGATGTATTTTGATTTATATTTCAAATTATTGATGCTTTTCTTAATTTTTATAGGAATACAGTACTGGCTCCGAGCAGTCCAGTGCTCTAGGGAATAAGGGATCCCCCACTTGTAGAGCTCTTCTCTTCCCTTCAGTACTTTTCCCCAGCATTTCTTAACCTATGGCTTCTCCAAATCTTGTCACTGACCTGTCATATCAGAATCACTCCCTTTTTCTTGATCATGTTTTCCCACACTGTTTCTCCTATTTGATTTGAGGTATTTGCCACCACTCTCTCTCCCAACATTTTTGCTGAGAATTATGGAACCATACAATGTCTTGGTTGGAAAGGACCTAGATTTCATCATTTTACTAAGGAGACTTCTTCTGGAAGATCACACCATGCTTTACAATCTGGTCTCTTGCCTTCCAATTGCCCTGCTCACTTGGCCATGGTCTCTTAACATCTGTCTGTCCTGATAGCTTTTCCTCCAACCTCCTCCCCTGACCATTTTCCCCCTCTTCGTCTTTGTGTCCATGAAGAAAAATTGGAGATATTTCCCATTTTCTCTCCTTTCTCAATGTGTCACCTCATTCTTTACCTGTAATATGAAGTTTTTTTCAGGTACATAGACTACTGATGATTCTGTTTCCTCAGTAGGACAAGAAATGAGTAAAAGTTGTTTTCTTCTTTTTTCTGGCAGCAAGTGAGAATAGGATGGAAAGTTCCAAGTTGCCTGCAAAGCAGAAAATTTCTAAAGGATTGGAGTCATCTGATAGGTTATCAGAACTTCATGGAGTGTTTCCTGGAGGACCAGAAGCTGGAGATGCTTGTGAAGATGCTTTAGAGAAGCTAGAAGGGCAACCCTCAGATGAGGAAGGGAGCCCACTAGAAAGCGATTTTTTTGAAATAACACATGAGAATAAAAATATATCTACAAAAGGTGGATGTGATGAATATAAGGAACTTGGAATACATCCAGATCTGTCCTCCAGTGCTGGGGAACATCAAGGAGTTCTGAAGGGACAGAAATTCCATCAATGTGATGAATGTGGCAAAGCTTTTAATCGGAGTTCACACCTCATTGGGCATCAGAGAATCCACACTGGGGAGAAACCCTATGAGTGTAATGAGTGTGGTAAGACATTCAGGCAGACCTCTCAGCTCATAGTTCATCTCAGAACCCACACAGGGGAAAAGCCATATGAATGCAGCGAGTGTGGAAAGACCTATCGACACAGCTCCCATCTCATTCAACACCAGAGACTCCATAATGGGGAGAAACCTTATAAATGTAATGAGTGTGCAAAAGCCTTCACTCAGAGTTCCCAACTCATTGACCACCAGAGAACCCATACTGGGGAGAAACCTTATGAATGCAATGAATGTGGGGAGGCCTTCATTAGGAGTAAAAGTCTTGTCCGACATCAGGTACTTCACACTGGTGAGAAACCCTACAAGTGTAATGAGTGTGGGAAAGCTTTCTGTTCTAATAGAAATCTTATTGACCATCAGAGAATCCACACTGGGGAGAAGCCTTATGAGTGTAATGAATGTGGCAAGGCCTTCAGTCGGAGTAAATGTCTTATTCGACATCAGAGCCTCCACACTGGGGAAAAACCATACAAATGTAGCGAGTGTGGGAAAGCTTTCAGTCAGAACTCTCAACTTATTGACCATGAGCGAATTCATACTGGAGAAAAACCTTTTGAATGTAACGAGTGTGGTAAGGCGTTCAGTCTGAGTAAGTGTCTTATTCGACATCAGAGACTTCACACAGGTGAAAAGCCCTATAAATGCAATGAATGTGGAAAATCCTTTAATCAAAACTCACACCTCATTATACACCAGAGAATTCACACTGGTGAGAAACCTTATGAGTGTAATGAGTGTGGGAAGGTCTTCAGTTATAGCTCTAGTCTTATGGTACATCAGAGAACCCATACTGGGGAGAAACCCTATAAATGCAATGATTGTGGGAAAGCCTTTAGTGATAGCTCACAACTCATTGTGCACCAGAGAGTTCACACTGGAGAGAAACCCTATGAATGTGTTGAGTGTGGCAAAGCCTTCAGTCAGCGTTCCACTTTCAATCACCACCAGCGAACTCACTCTGGAGAGAAGCACTCGGGTCTGGCTCGCTCAGTTTCTTAAGGCATAAATCTCCAAGACAGAGCAAGGAACTTTGAGTTAAGCTTTCTTTGTGAGAAGGATGCTCACCCTGGTCTGGATGCTTACCTTGGTGTCTTCTTGGATCCACTAGTTGAAGTGGGCCATTCCCTAAGTGCTTTCTGCTGGGTCACAAAGCTGGGAGAGAGAGAAACGGCATAATCCTTCCCCAATGTTGGGGAAGTTAGGACTACACATCTCATGTATTTATAGGTTTCCTTCTTTCTTTAACTGTTTAAAAATCTGTTTCATTTCTTAGTTATACATCCCATAATCAGACTGTGTGCTTCTCAGTGACAGACTATATCTTTGTTTTTCTCTTTCAGCTATTCCATTTTACCATTTATATAAAGTCATTCTCCAAGACTGTTATTCATTCTTTTCTTTCTCTTGGCTATGGCCCTCCTTATCTACTTTTGAAACTTCTCCTCTAATCTAGACCCTCATACTTGTGTTCCCTGCCTAGAAAACCTTTTCTTCTTCCCATTTGCTAATCTATGTCCTTCAGAACATTTAACATCCAGTTCATCTCTGAAAGACTTTGTTCTTCAATTGCTTCTCCATTCCTCTTAAACTTCTATTTATTTGACCTCAGTGCTTTGAATTAGTTGGTGCTACAATGTGCAATTGTTGTTAAAATTGCCTTGTAAATTATTCTCAACTTAATGCATATGTGTATATGTTCATACCAAATTCCTGTAGGCTCTTTGACATTTAATATGGTATCTACTTTTATCATACAGATAATTTTCATATACTAGTTTAATAAATAATATTTTAAAGCTCAACTCTCCAATTGACCGATTCTTAAATTGGGCACAATCTCCCCACCCCCACCCCAAACTAGAAGCTTCCAAATGTGGAAGTGGCATCTCATCATAGGATATCATATATAAAGACCTCATTGTTATCTTCTACATGTACTCCTGGAAGACTCACTACTTTATTTTGATTTCTGATAAATATTCTATTGTGTTTGGGAAGGTTCCTTCTATTCCTATTTGTAGAGGACAATATAGCATAGTGGTTAAGAGCACATATTTTGTGCCTGGCACTCTAGGTTGAAATCCTCACTCCCCCACTTTCTTAGATGTGTGATCCTGGGCAAGTTACTTAGCTTCCTTGTGTCTCAGTTCTTCCATCTATAAAAGGGAGCTACCTCATAGGGCTGGTAGGATAGAATTAGTTAATACAAGTATAAGGCCCTTAAAACAGTGCTTGGGACATAGTGCAGACTATAGCAGTTATTAGTATACTTAGAGTTTTTATTAGGATGGTTGCTAAGTTCTATCAAGTGTTTTTAAAAAATTGGTGTAATTTTATGGGTAATGTGCTTTATTCTTTTGGTAATTCTTTTTTTTTTTGATAAGTGTACAAATAATTGAAATTTCCTTGCACTCCTGGAATAAAATCCATTTGTTTGTGGTGATTTTTATTTTTAAATACAAAACTAGACTGAATATACTAAAGTTTTGCAGGCTTTGCAAAATGTGTTTGGAAAGTTTATTTTTCTTTTATTCCTTTGGAAGAGTTTGCATAATGTGGGAATCATTCTTTGAAGGCTGAAAATAACGGCCTGATCAATTTTGGTGGAGGAGGGAATTGGGAGGGATAACTTTTAGCAACATTTTGATTTCTTCAGTCGTTGTGCTCTTTAGGTTTTTACCTCTAAATCTTGGTAATATGTAACTGGAAATAGTCATTTTTACTGGACTGTCAAACAGTGGCATAAAGTTGAACCTAATATTCTGTAAAATGCTTTTACTCTTCTGTATATGTAGTTAGAGCTCTACTTTCATACATAATGTTTTACATTTTTTGTTTCCTTTCAGTTTTTCTGTCATGATTGCTGAGTTTGTTTCTATTTGGAACTCCAGTTTTTCTTGAATATATATATTTTTATATGTCCTTTTACTACCTCAAGTTGCAGAGGCTTTTCATTAGCCCCATATTTCATTTGTTTTTTCCTCATTATTCAATGATGAGGGCTTTCCAGTCCTGATATTTGCCACAAAATAGGGAAAGTAGATTTTCTTAAATCCTTTTATAGTCCATTTGGATAATTTGTCCATTTGTTAATATTGTCTGCTTAGATGTGAAGCTAGAAGGTTAGTTGTAAAGTTACATTACTAATATGTGCTTCAGCAGTAGTGAAGTAAGGGAGCAGCCCAGCATTTTTCTGGTCTGGTTGAAAACCTACCCAGAGCCTGCTTTTTGTATCTAGCTTTCTTTTTGGCCCAGTCTTCATGCTAAGGATCCAGTGGAGCCCCTTCCATGTCCTCCACCTATTGTGAATAGCTTAGTTATAGAAGAACTGAATGTGGAAAAGTCTTCAGTCACAACTCAGACTTTCTTTTACCTCGGTGACTCCAAATTGGGGAAAAAAAAACTAGTCTTGAGATAAGTGTGAGAAAGCACTCAATTGTAGAAAACATTATCCACCAGACTTTATGCTTAGAAGAAAACCTCATTTGTGTGTGGGAAAGCATTGGTTATAGTTTATTTCTTGTTTGACATCAGAAAATCTACCTGGGTTAGAGTCTGTTTTGGTTTTTGGAGAGCAAGAAATCATTAATCCAGAGCTTCTATTATTTTGCACACATTTCTGACAAGTAATATTCCTGAAATAAGTGTGGAAAAACTTTCAGTTATAGTACATAGCTTCTGCTGCTTCTGTGAATCCACAATGCAGAAAAAGTATCAGTAAACAGTGTGATGGAACTCCCAATTTATTTTTAAAAATTATACAGAATTTATACCCAGGAGATAGTTCAGATGGTCAAATATGATGGTAAAGGTTCTAAGAGCTGGACACTTAACCTTTTACCCCTTATACACACAAAGAAAATATCCCACAGCTATACTCTGCATCCCAAATATGGTCATTCAGCTTTTAAATCCAGTAGGAAAAGTCAAAAGATTTTGGGTGCTAACAAGTTATTGAGTACTGTCACATGTTGGGAGACATTTTTGTCAAGGTATTGGCCTCTTGGAGTGCTACAAAAGATACATTCATGAAAACTTCTAGGTGTTAGGGACAAATTGTGAATAACCACAGGGTGGCATTTGCTCTATAAAAATTTAAAAATTCTCTACCCCGAACATTAGGACATGTTCTAGCCTGAAGGGACCTTGTAGAAGTCCTTGCCCCAGCTGGACAAAGGGAAGGTAGTATAAGGTCAGCTGGCTTCAAGTATCTTATGGTGCAAGTGTTTGACTCAGGATAGGACGTTGTAGACTTATTCCTCACTGAACCACAACAGCCTTCCCACTAATATATGCACAGGGCCAAGGGCCTTGCACTTTACCCAGATGGATGCCAAGTGGGATGAATGCAGATTCCCTTTTAAGGCATGTGAATGCTTTACATGAAAACAGTAGGAGAGAAATGTATGATGTCCTGCCACCTTTTCTGACCTGTGGGTATTCCTCAAGTGATGCTTGGTTAGGAATTACCAGCTGACTAAAAACAAAATGTTTTTCCACCTTAGGTGCCCAGTCCATAGACTTAAAAAGTTTCTAGGAGTGAATGCACAGGTGGCATTTTATGATGATATCTAACAGGCTTCTTCCCCAAGTCTCAGTTGCATTGTCTCATATATGGATGATGCATTTACAAGATACTCAGTTTCCCAACTTGGTGTCATATGGATTGTGGATGGAGATGTACAGGGCCAATAGCTACCCAAGATTTGGTATAATGAGATCATTGGACAGAGTAATCATGGGGCATTCCCTTAAGACTGAACAAGGCAGCTGCATGTTCAGGACCACGGGGAACATGTGTATATCCCCAGCCACCAGATTGTATACATTGATTATATACTTTGATTCCCATTTGGGTTAGATTGAGAAATGCTATATTCCCTCACTGAGACTGTGTTGCTCCCCAGTGGAGGAGGGGCTAGAACAATTGAAATTACACCATACCTGTAGCAACCCTTGTAAGTCATAGATCATGTCCTGATTTTAGGAAGAGGCCACTAGTGAAACCTCTCTAGTCAGTATTCAGGCTGCCTTGGCAATGAGTAAAAATTGATGACACTCAAGCTTTTACTGCGGAACCACACCACTGGTCCCCTAAGGATTTGAGATGCGTGCACCCTATTAGAGAGGCCATTTATGGAGAAGGTGGTTGTGGCAGCTGCTACAGTGCTAAACAAAGCCACTGACAACTGTATTCTCCAGTCTAAGCTGTGCATTTACTATGGCTATCCATTGTCAACATCTGTCCTAGTGAGAAGCACTGCAACAACGAGGTAGTTGTAGTTATTCTTTAACAGACTTTCAAAAGAGAACCGTTTGAAGAACTCTAGACAATTCACCTCATCTCAGGCATTCCTTAAGGCTTCCACTGAGAGTGGACATGTGGGATACTTGAACTGTAGGATCAGGAAAAGCTGGGCAATTCCCAGCAATCTGCAAGAACAAGAGAAATTGCACATCTGGTCTGGGGCCTCTGATTTGCCAGAGAAATATGCCAGAGTGAGTTATGAATAGCTTGTATTGGGGCAGAGGTAAAGGTGTGCTCTACCTGCACTCCACCAAACAAGAAGCAGTAATGTCCTGGCCTGTCACTGATACCAAGGGCAAAGCCATCCTCTGACATGCCACCTGCTCTGCATCTCCAGGTTCAGGAACACCCTTTGTCCTCTTCTTGGGGGATTCCTGAGTTGGTCACTACCAAATATGTTACTCCTTAAGGAAGTCAGATATGTTAGTCTGCTAGGGCTACCAGAACAAAGTAACACAGACTAGATGGCTTAAACAACAGGAAGTTATTTTCTCACATTTCTGGAGCTAAAAGTTCAAGATTAATGTGTCAGCAGGGTTGTCTTCTCAAGACTCTCTCCTTAGCTTGTAGATGGGCATCTTCTTCTGTCTTCAAGTGGTTTTTCCTCAGTGTTAGTCTGTATCCTAATTTCCTCTTAAAGACACCAGTCTTGTTGGATTAGGACCCACCCTAATGACCTCACTTAAACTTTATTACCTCTTTAAAGGCTTTATCTCTAAATATAGTCACATTGCGAGGTCCTGGGGGTTAGGACTTCAACATATGAATTTGCAGGGTACACAATTTAGCCCATAATAACAAGTTTTTAAAAAATATATCAATTTAACTCAAGGGAAAGTCTGGATTGACCTTCCAGTGTGGGGAGTTGGCCTTATTCTTAGGTGAACACATTTTCCCCTGGGTTGAACACAGTGGCTGCTGCCTCTTCGGTTTTATTCCAAATGGCTTCTCAATCTGTATTTTACTCCCTATTGAAACCTGGACCTTTTAGCACTATGGCAGGCACATGCATGGTTCCCTGGTGTGAGTTCCTCCATTTTTGTTGTTTTTAACACTTTTATTGAAATATAATTCACATACATGCAATTCATCCATATAAAATGTCCAATTCAATGGCTTAGATATATTCATATATATGTGCAACCATCACCACGGTCAATTTTAGAACATTTTCATCACCTCAAAAAGAGATCCCCCACCCTTTAAGTATCCCTCCCCCAACCCAACCCCATCCCCATCCCTAATGTTGTTTTGTTTTTATTTTGTATTATGGAGAATTTTTAATATAAACACAAAATACGAAAAAAAAAAAGAAAAATTAAGGGTGGCATGTAATGCAATAAGTTCTAACACCAGCTGTGAAGCAAAGATTTAACTTGAATCTAATCAAGCCTCTATTCCTGCCTTCCAATTTACAGGAGATATAGAGGGATATGATGAGGAAACAATGAGACATATTCACTGATTTGTGATTTATATAATGTGAGACATTATATAAGACAATTGACCTAAACTCTTCAAAAAGTCAGTGAAATGAAAAAAGTTGCTCAACTGTTCTAGATTAAAAGAGACACTTCAGAGACACAACAACCAAATGCAGTGAGTGAACTTTGATTTAAAAAAAAGCTATAGAAGATATTTGGGGAACAATGGAGACATTGGAATATGGAATGGATATAATATTTAATAGTAGGTCCATTTGGTGATAATATGAAATTATCTTTCAATTTCTTAAGTGTGACTCTTGTATTTTGGTTATGTAGAAGAATGTCTCTATTCCAGGAGATGCATGCTGCGATATTTAGGGTTGAAGAGTATTTTCAAATGGCTCAACAATAACAACAAATGAAATGTGTATGTGTGTGAGGATAGAAAAAGCTAATGTGGCAAAATGTTAACAATTGTTGAATCTAGCTAGAGGGTATATGTATGTTCGAAAATTTCCAAATAAAGTTTGAAAAAGGTAAAAGGGGATTATGGATGGCTCATTATAACTGAACACTCTTTGAAAGAAATGCAGTCTGTTGTTTGAGGCAGTGTGGCAGTAGATAAAAGAACATAGGCTCTGTAGTCAGAAGACCCAGTCCAAGTCTCAAATTGTCCACTACTGGCTGTGCAACCATAAGCAAATCATTTCACATATCCAGGACTTAGTTTCCTTATCTAGAAAATAAGGATAATAGTATGTCATAAAATTACTCTGAGGCTTAAATTAGTTAATGCTATTGAAAGCCCTTTATAACTTGTAAAACAATATATATTGCAGTAATAAGTCCCATTCACTTTTATACTTTTGAAGTATCTTTTGATCCTTTCTTATAGCCTGAGAGACATATCCTTAAACAGATTTTGAATTCCCAAAGGGTTGTGTTACCACCATTTTGACAAAGTAAGACCTAATTAACCAGAAATTGATTTCATTTACCTAAATATGAGTTGGAATTTCTTTGGCTGGCAGATGTCAGGATAAAGATGGAAATTGCTGTATGTTTAGGCAATTGTGAACCCCTAACATACCCTGATTCTGAATGGTGACATCATTCTGGACTGAATTAGATTTTTGTTGGAAAAAATTGTGCTTGTGGATAAAGGCAACGAGTTGGATGGGGGACCTGGAATTAGTATTTTCAACATGTGTCCAAGTTGTGCTCCCTAAAATTTAAGAACAACTGGGGCTAGAGTATTAATGAGTTATCATTAACCCCTGGGACCAGATGTGGAGTTAGAAGCCTGAATCAGAATTAATGACCCCTCTCCCAAAGAAAAGAATAGGTGAAAAGCAAGACCAAGTTGATTATAACTGTCCATGAATATTCTTCTTAAGAGTTTCCTGATATAGTGACAATACTGTTGTGCTCCTGAGTTCTACTTCCAGCATCAGCTGGGAGTGTGAACTTGTGTAGGTCTTATCATTTATCTGAATCTCTGTTTCTCAGTCTCCTCTAGAAAATGTGGCAGAGTGTTGTGCTACCTACATGAGCTGATGGATAAGAAAGCTCCTGGTATACTTCAAGTATTCAATACATATTTTTTGATTGGTGAGCTTCAAAACTTAATCCTTAGGCAACTTCTTTATCTGCAATAATTCTCTAGATTATCCCATCTTGCCCTATAGTGCGACACCTCCTAAATTTACATCTCTAGGTGTGATTTCTTCACTGAACTCCTGACACCTATCCCAACTGCCTGTTCAACATTTCCTTTCAAATGTCTAATTGGCATCTGTAACTTAACATATCCAAAACAAAACTATTGATCCCTCTTCCTAAACCTGTTCCTCTATCAGTCTACTCTATTTCCAAAAGGCAATCTTATTCTAGTTGCTCAGATCAATAGCATGGAGTCATCCTTAACCAACATCCAATTCATTAAAAAATCATGCTGGCCATGCCTTCAAAATACTTGCAGAAAAATTTCTCATCACCTCTATCACGTCTAAACTACTCCAAGCCACCATCATTTCTCATCTTGAATACTGCAGTAGCCTCTTAATCTCTCTACTTCTACTCTTGCCCACCTCAGACTATTCTCAACAGAGCAGCCAGAGCAAAATTTTAAAATGTTATGTCATGGAGTGAAACTTTCGTGCAAGGTTTATGTCAGAATGACCAAGGACTGAAAGCAAGAAATTAACAGAATTTATGGGAACAGATTTCTTGGCTCCTTTCATATATGATAGCTAATAAATCTTTGAACATGTGGCAGGAAAAAAGAAAAGGTAAGATCATGTCACTCCTTAGTCCCTAAACCCTCCAATGTTATTCGGGGCACATCCAAAGTCCAGTGGCCGGAAATGTGCACCCCCCACCCTCTCCCTTCCTGATTTAAGGCCTCTGCTTCCTGATTTTCCATCTATCAGGAACACTCTTCCCTCAGATACCCACATGCCTCAATTGCTCACTTCCTGTCTCTACCTTTCCTGTCATCTATAAAATAGTCCCACCACCATCTCTCTCTCTCCTTTTTACGCACTTGTAAGTTCTACATATTTATTTATCATTGTCTCCCCTGAGTTGAAAGTAAGCTTCATGGGGCAGCGAGTTGGTTTCTTCACTACTGTATCCGCAGAGCCTAGAACAGTGACGCAGGCACTCGATACGTATGTTTATACGCTGCCGATACACCGTAGCTGATCCTAGCTTCGAGGCTGTAAAGGCGCAGGATCTGTGGGAGGAAAGATGACGTTTCCGCTCAGCAGCTAGAGCTGGAGAGTGGGACTTCAGGGAGCCTCAGTTCGAGGAAGTCAGCCTGGCTGCGCGGTTGATTGGTTCCTCTTCCCGCCCTAACCAAGCCCCTTCCCCAGGCCCCACCCCTTCTAGGGCCCTCCTCATATTGGCTGAACTCTCTAAGCCCTTCCGTCCCTCCAGCCAATGGTAGGGCAGAAACTGGGCAGGAGGCGGGGCCCGAGCGCCCTTCGAGCCGGCTGGTTCAGCCTCGGGAGCACAGAGATGCAGAAACCTGCCGGAGCCTAGAAGGGCCGGAGGGTTAGGATGGGAGTTAGTGAGGAGTCGGTGACGTAGTTCCTTCTCTGCTTTGTTCCAAGCTGGGGGCTGGGAGCTTTCGGTGAGGGGTATGTGGCAGCCTGGCGTGGGGCTTCGGCCGGGTTCTGGGAGTGGGGGGGCCACAGGCCGGGAGCCAGGCCTCTTCTGCGGCTGCCTGCTGCGGAGGCGGGTGCGCGGCAGCTCAAGGCACGTTGCGGGACTCCCCCCTCCCCTCTTTCGGCTCTGCCCCTTTGTCTTGGGTCTCGTCTGCCGCTCGGTGTAGCTGCTCGCCCCGACCGGGCTGATAGTGGTGACAGAACTGTGTCATCTCCGCCCCTAGCCAGTGGGCCGCTCTGGTAATAGCGGTTGAAGTCTGGCCCAGGCTCTCAAAGGACTCCACGACCCCTAAGTATTTGACTTAGATCACCAGTCGAATCCCCGCTGTGTTCCAAGTGAGGAAACGGACCCAGAGAGGAGGGCAGAGTCTTGCCCAAGGTTAGTCATTCAATCATTCACATTCACCAAATACTTATTGAGCACCTATCTAGTAGTGTGCTAGGTCCTGGGATTACAGTTGTGTACAAGGTGGAGCTATATTCTGGTAGGGAAGAAATGAAACAAACTTGAAGGGTTAGAAGCAGAGTCTAGGATTCTGGAGGGGGAAGTACAAAACAGATTTTGAGGCCTAGTAATCCTAAGAGATGGGTAATCATAAAAAGAAATTCTCCTTCTAGCATCCCTTTGAAGCCTTATTTCTTCCTGTCTCTCTAAAGACACTTGACTCAGCAAAGTTCCCCTCTCATTCCCCTTCTGCAAACTTTCTCTGGAAAGCTGGATTGCAGTTGGAATGCATTTTGCAGTTAGAGAAGAATATGGAGACTTTTAGATATCAACAGAACAGGTGAAAGGAGCAACCGTGGCTAATGGAATGAGGATTTCCTTCAGACAGAAGGCTTGTCTCTCACTAGCCATACGACCTTTAAGCAAGTTGTTCGATCTCTGGGAGCTTCATCTCCTCATCTTTAAAATGAAAATGATCATCCTTACTGCTCACAGTTCTATAGGAAGGGAAGTTACCCTGGGATGGGACAGTGCCCTGAGTGTCCACTTGGAGTTGAGCTCTCAGAGAAGTCAATCATTTTTATCTGTTTACAGTGATTCAAGACCCTATTAGGAACTTCCTCACCAAACCCCAGGAAGAGATCAGGCAAAATCTGTGCTGGGAAGATCATTTGGAGTGAGGCTGTCTGTGCTGAGCAGGTGAGACTTATACTGGGAAATTAGTCTCGGGACAGGAATCCTGCCTGCTAGAGATTATGGGGATCAGGGCTGAAAGGGAGCATTTCTGAATTGCTATTTATTGAGGAGGAGAGAAACAGAGAAGTGGGAGGGGGGCCTCTGGACCCCGAGGAGTAGAGTTTTGGGATGAGAGGAAGGGTGATGTGGTAGAATTCAAATTTGGGTGTCAGGAAACTTGGACTTGAGTCCCAGTTCTCTAAGTTCCGGTTTCCCCATCTCTACATTTTGATATAAGACTGAGAGGTCCAACAGATTCCTTCCAGCTCTGACATTTGGAAAATCTCTGAGTAGTTGGGCTAGGTCAATCTCTTAGGAAATTTAGGCCCTTGGATGGCCTTGTTGAGACAGAATTGCCAAGAATGCAGATATACTGTCATGGTGTTCAGATAATACGAAGCACAAAAGGGATGGACAGGTGGAGGAGGGATGGTGGTGGTTATGTGTGGAGGATGCACTTCTTACCCTCCCTATACCCAGATAGAATTAGATAGAATCCTGGACTTGTTTAACATTTCAAATCAAACAGCATTCACTGAGCCGCTCTTTGTGCCAGGCACTATGTGGGATCCACATAGGAATATCATGGTCCCTGCTCTCTGGGGCTTACAGCTTAATGTGTACATGTGAGGAGGAGGGACACAGACATACACACAAGTAATTCTAGTATAGGTCAACTCTAGTTTATATTACAGATTTGTTATAGTGCTTTTTTAAAGTACAGAAATTTTTATATGGCCAAATCTATCAGCTTTTCTGTTATGGTGTCAGCCTTTGTTTTATTCTTAAGGCTTAGGCCTTTCTCCCTGAGATCAAGTAGTCCCCTTTTATTTTCTTCTAGTACTTTTTTTTTCAATTCGGTTCTTACATTTCACTCATATGTCTCTCTGGAATTTATTTGCAGGTATTGCCTCTTATTCCTCACTCCATTGCAGCTAATCAATAACCAAGGACCATGTGACCACTGCTCAGCGAGATCTGAACAGGCAGATGATGCTGGCAAATTAAAGGAATACAACCTAGCCCAGGTAAAACCTTTTTCTCTGGGAATAGGACTGTGCCCTTTGTGAGTTCCTCACAGCCTGAAATGAGTGGTGGTCCTGAGATCAGAACACTCACTCATCAGTCTCAGGGATTTGTGGGTCAGAGATCTGTGGGGCCTTATTGGTTCTCGGCCATCTGGTGGTTGTCTGAGATTGTGCTATTGTGCACAGTTGGCTGGATGCCCCTAGTGTCCTGCTGGCCTCATCTGTCCCTTCTCCTGCTTCTCCAGCCAAGACTCCACCTCCCTAGTGCCTGGGAATTCTTCCAGGATTTCTGAGGGAATTTCCCATCCAATCAGGCAGAGGGCAAATATTTAGGTTTCCTTTTGATCAGACTCTCCTCAAACTGGTCCTCCATCAGACTCTTTATAAGTCTTGCTTCCTTCTCAGCTCCTCAGAACCACCCTACACTTCCTTATAGCACATCCTTGTGTATTTCTCTTTCTCCCTACCTGCCCTTATAACCAAAATCTCTAGCTCAGAAAGCTTATACATTTTCATGACCTCCTCTGTCTTATTCTCAAATTTGCATTCCTGACATTTTTCCTCCTCTTGTCTAAAGTGTTTTCCTACATCTCTATCTTTCTTAGTGACACTGCCATTCTTGATGTTCAGACCTGGATCTGATGACCTTGAATTCTTTCCTTCAGTCCTCATCTGTATGCAATCTGATATATGTGCATGCTTTCCTGGAAATAGCTGGACTTCATTGTTCTCTATCCTATCATTATTCTGGACTAGGGTCTTGCTGTCTCATTCATTTGACAAACATTTATTGGGCAACCAGAAGGTGGCAGACCCTCTAATGGCCACCCATACTGCATTCCTGAAGTTGTCTCCCAACTCATTTCCCTTCCTCCATTCTTTTTTTCACCTCTAATCCATCTGGGCTAGTCTTCCTAAAGCATTCTTTCCCTGGGTAGGATGAAACAAAATTTGTTGTCCAAACTGGGATACTTTTGTGAGTTAAGGGGATCACTATTAATAATGATGCTGGAATAGCAGGTATAAACCAGCACTGTTCTAGGAAAACTAGAATATATGATCACTCTACTCCTAGGTGACATCTCTTGGATTCTTCCTTTTTATTTCCTTCAATTTACTCCTCATGGGATACCCCAGCTACCTCTCTTCTCTGTTTTCCACTTCATGAGGCTGAGAGAAACAGTTATGTGCTGAGGGCTGGAGGGAAGTATGGAGACTAGGGGAAATGAATGGTAATGCTTGAAAAACTGTATTCTTGATAAGTGAGAATGAGAAGGAAAGTAATGAGAGGAGAATAGCAAGGTGGGGAATATAGAGTGGGGAAAGAAAATTAAGGGTAAATTTCATTCTTCTGTTAGAATTTGTTTCCTATTGCCTATGAAATTGTATCCATACTTTTTGCCCCATAATTTCAGTGTTCTGGCCTGTATCACTTCAGGCAACTTGGTTCTTTCATCCTTTCATTTAACAAAAAAAATTTTTGAGCACTTGCTGTGTACGTGGAACTGTGCTAGGAATACAATGGTGAACAAAATGGACAAAATCCCTGCCCTCATGAAGCTGTGTGATGGGGTAAGCTGCTTATTTCTGAGTACACTGGCCCTGTGCAAGCTTCCTTTTGAGAAAACAATTCCTGCTTATCCTCTGGGGCTCAGCCAAAGTTTTGCCTTTTTAAAGCACCTTTCCCCAAGCATTCCAAGTAATGAAACTGGGAGCATTCCCAGTAATCACTCCGTCCACTAGCCCCCTTCATCTCCTGATTGGATACTTTGTAAATTTATAATTTGCTCTTGCTGTTTTGCCATTTACTCCATTGTAAGCTCCTTAAAGGTAGGTATGATATTTCATGCTCATATTAGTCTGCTCAGGCTGCCATAACAAAATACCATAGACTGGGTGGCTTAAACAACAGTTTTAAATTTTTTAAAAGTTTAAGTTTTTAAATGTTTAAGTTTTTCTCACAGTTCTGGAGACTGGAAGTCCAAAATCAAGGTGACCAGCTGATTTGGTTTCTGGTGGGGACTCTCTTTCTGGCTTGTAGAGGGCTACCTTCTTGATGTGAGCTCTCTCCTATGTCTTCTTATAAAGACACCCTAATCCTATCAGATCAAGGCCCCACCCTTATGACCTCATTTAACCTTAATTACCTCTTTTGAGGTCACATCTCCAAATACAGTCACATTGGTGGTTAGGACTTCAACATATGAATTTGGGGGGCGGGGGGCACAATGTATAACAATGTTTTTTTTTTTTTGCATTCAACAATGATATTTATTGCTTTGTGACAGAGCTGTATAAATACCTAGCTATTAACGTTTTCTCTGGACACCTCTTTCTGGAAGGCCATGAGACTGATCTTTTCTGTATCAGCCTTTAAGGATAGAATAGTTACTGTACTAGCTAACTGGGGAGCTTCAGATCAGCCATGCCTAGAAACAAGACATCCAGTGACTGGCTTAAGGCATTGTCTCATTCTGAATCTCTAAAATTCTTTGTTCTAGTAATTATGGGAGTCTGTTCCTCTAAAGTTATTTCCCAACTTTTCATAAGTAATACTATAAAAAGATGAATTAAAAAGTTATACAAGTTAGTAGAAGACAATTTGCCAGCACAATGAGAGGCCTTCATAACAGTAAATATATAAACTTATCCACCTGTTCATTCATCATTTATTCATACCATAATAGTTATTTTCTACTTTTCTGTAACAGTGCTTTTTTTTTAATTAAAAAAATGTTTTTTTATTGATGTCTTAATAGTTTATAACACTGTGGGGTTTTAGTTGTACATTTTTGTTTGTCCGTCACCATGTGGATGTAACCCTTCACCCCTTGTTCCCACCCCCCACCCCCCACCCCCCACCCCCCTTCTCCTTAGTAACCACCAATCAGTTCTCTCTGTCCGTGTGTTCATTTATATTCCATATATGAATGAGTTCATGCAGTGTCTGTCCTTCTCTCTCTGGCTTATTTCACTTAACATAATACCCTCTAGGTCCATCCATGTTGTTGCAAATGGGACAATTGTGTCTTTTCTTATGGCTGAGTAGTATTCCATTGTATGTATATACCACATCTTCTTTAACCAATCATCAGTCGAGGGACACTTGGGTTGCTTCCACTTCTTGGCTATAGTGAATAATGCTGCAATGAACATAGGGATGCATACGCCTCTTGTGATGGTTGATTTCATGTCCATTGGGTAGATGTCCAAGAGTGGGATTGCTGGATCATACGGTATTTCTATTTTTAATTTTTTGAGGACTCTCCATACTGTTTTCCATAGAGGCTGCACCAGTTTGCATTCCCACCAGCAGTGAATGAGGGTCCCCGTTTCTCCACAACCTCTCCAGCATTTGTTGTTATTTGTCTTGGTGATTATAGCCATTCTAACAGGTGTAAGGTGATATCTTAGTGTAGTTTTGATTTGCATTTCCCTGATGATTAGTGATGTTGAACATCTTTTCATGTGTCTATTGGCCGTCTGTATCTCTTCCTTGGAAAAATGTCTGTTCATATCCTCTGCCCATTTTTTGATCGGGTTGTTTGTTTTTTTGTTGCTCAGTTGTATGAGATCTTTATATATTACTGAGATTAATCCCTTGTTGGACAAACGATTTGCAAATATTTTCTCCCAGCTGGTGGGTTGTTTATTCATTTTGATCCTGGTTTCATTTGCCATGTAGAAGCTCTTTAGTCTGATGAGGTCCCACTTGTTTATTTTTTCTTTTGTTTCCCTTGTCCCAGTAGACATGGAATCTGAAAGCATCCCTTTATGTCCAGTCTCAATTAGTATACTGCCTATATTTTCTTCCAGGAGTTTTATAGTTTCAGGTCTCACTTTCAGGTCCTTGATCCATTTTGAGTTGATTTTTGTATATGGCGATAGGAGATGGTCTACTTTCATTCTTTTGCATGTTGCTGTCCAATTTTCCCAGCACCATTTATTGAAGAGACTTCCCTCTCTCCATTGTATGTTCTTTGCTCCTTTGTCAAAGATTAGCTGTCCATAGGTGTGTGGTTTTATTTCTGGGCTTTCTATTCTATTCCATTGATCTGTGTGTCTATTCTTGTACCAGTACCATGCTGTTTTGATTACTATCGCTTTATAGTATATTTTGAAATCAGGGATTGTGATGCCTCCAGCTTTGTTCTTTTTTTTCAGAATTGCTTTAGCTATTCGGGCTCTTTTGTTGCCCCATACGAATTTCAGTAGTTTTTGTTCTATTACCGTGAAGAATGACATTGGGATTCTGATTGGGATTGCATTGAATTTGTAGATTGCTTTAGGTAGAATGGACATTTTAACTATATTTATTCTTCCAATCCATGTGCATGGAATATTTTTCCATTTCTTTATGTCTTCCTCGATTTCTTTCAATAGTGTCTTATAGTTTTCATTGTATAGGTCTTTGACCTCCTTGGTTAAATTTATTCCCAGATATTTTATTCTTCTTGTTGCAATTGTAAATGGGATTGTCTTTCTGAGTTCTCTTTCTGTTGTTTCATCGTTAGTGTATAGAAATGCAATTGATTTTTGTAAGTTGATTTTATACCCTGCCCCTTTACTGTAGTTGTTGATTATTTCTAGTAGTTTTCCGATGGAATTTTTTGGGTTTTCTATGTATAAGATCATGTCGTCTGCAAATAGTGAGAGTTTCACTTCTTCATTGGCTATTTGGAGTCCTTTTATTCCTTTTTCTTGCCTAATTGCTCTGGCCAGAACTTCCAGTACTATGTTGAATAAGAGCGGTGAGAGTGGGCACCCTTGTCTTGTTCCTGTCCTCAAAGGAATGGCTTTCAGTTTTTCCCCATTGAATAGGATGTTTGCTGTAGGTTTGTCATATATGGCCCTTATTATGTTGAGGTACTTTCCTTCTATACCCATTTTGTGTAACACTGGTTTTTAAAATTTTCCCTGTGTTAGAACCAGAACAGAAATGTGTATAGGGAGAGTGCTCAATAATTACCAGCTTAAGAAATGTATGAAGAAAAAAGAAAGTTTCAGAGAAGATGAAAAATAGAAAAGAAACTCAGAAAGAACCATGAACTTTCTCAGAGGGAACTCTGGAGGTGGCTTCACTTGCTATCCCATTTTGCTCTGCAGTCCCCTGGGTTCTCACTGAGTTTCCTCCACCTGCTTCCTCCTATTTGATTAGAAGAGGTAACAGCAGCCCGATGGGAGTGTGCTCAGGATGCTGGCAAGAATCCATCCTCCCCCACCATTTTCTCTGCCTACCCTTCATATCTTGGGTGTGAGTCTGTGTATATATGCCTGTGTTTGGCATCAGTGGCATATGCCTGTGTTTGGCATCAGTGGCACCTGCACTTCTGAGATTTGAACTCCAACCTTCACAGTTCTCTTCTTGCTGGTGTTGAGCACTCACCATTGGATATGTTCCTCCTTCAGAGAGTGTAACTCAACTTATCAAGAAGCTATGAGACAATGGAAACTGGTGAGAATTTTTGAAAAGCGGTAGGTAGTACTGCAAATGATTTTGTTCCTTCTGACCCAATAACTCACTTGTGGGACTTTTATCCTAGGAATATATTTCAATAAGAAGAGAACTTTGTATGTATAAAATGATCATGATAGCATTATTGATAGTGGTTAAACCTTGGGAAACAACAGAAATGTTTAACAAAATTGTAGACAAATTATAATGAATTCAATTGATGGTGTAGTCATAAAATGATCATATGAAGATTAAATAGCAACACAGGAAAATACTTATAAAAATTAAGTGGAAGAAGGGGCTGGCCCCATGGCCAAGTGGTTAAAGTTCCACATGCTGCGCTCTGGTGGCCCAGGTTCTCGAGTTCGGTTCCTGGGCGTGGACCTACTCCACTCATCAACCATGTTGTGGAGGCATCCCATATACAAAATAGAGGAGGATTGGCACAGATGTTAGCTCAGGGCAAATCTTCCTCACACACACACACACACACACACACACACACAAATTAAGTGGAAGAAGTAGGATGCAAAATTATATCTACTGTATATTTATAACTGTATAACTATGAATATGGACAAGTCTGAAAAAGAACATAATAAAAGGAAAATTAGTCACATGTTAGTATCATGGAGTCATCTTTCAGTTTTCTTTTATGACCCAACTGCCCTAGATTTGAGGTCTCCTAGGGTTTGTATATGTCCAGAATTTCACGCCAAACCAGTTGAGAAATTCTTACCCATTCTTAACATTGGTTTCATGTATCAGCCCTTCTTGGTTGTGCTGTCCTCTACTCTCACTCTTTTGCCATCTTTAGATACTTTACCATTATGCCATGCAAGGTCCTACCAGAGATTCCCCTGCCATGCTTTAACTAACCCTGTTCCCTGGTTCAGCCTCGCAGGTTCACCCAGTAGACTCGGTCTGTCAGAGTGACAGCTTAGTGAAAAGCAGACAGACTGAACTAGCATATGCAACTGGATCCAGCTACAGACCAACACCTACAGAGTAGGCTATGATGTGGCTAGGCTCTAATATTGGAAGAATTGTGTTACCCCTATCAAGACAGAGTTTAAGAACAGGGATGTAGACAGTGGCCTAGTACCAGGACTGAGCAAAAAAACGAAATCTTACTCATACCCTAAGACTGAATCCCAGTTGCTATTCTATAAAACAATTCTTGGGCAACTATTTTGTGCCAGCCACTATGTCACTGGTTCTAGACAAACAGATCAGCAAGAAGTAAAAGCCAAACTGATCTGAAGAGTAGTCTTTTGAGCTACTGAACTAAAGATCTTTCAGTTCATTTTTTCTAGGGGCCATATTAGGAGTTAGATGGCTCCAATTCTAGGAGTAGAGCATGGGACAAGAAGAAACCAGGGTGGATTTTATACTAGTCCTTGCTCATTCTGATGCTGGACCTATTGGGCTTCTGCCAGCCCCTGATTTTCCTTAAGCCTTTACGTTGGTCTCTATGTCTAACCTCACTTTTCTCATCTTTTTTATCAGTTCCCCCTGCTTTGAACACTTCGAACACTTACTCTTCCCCATGAGACCCTGTGGTCTACCACATATTGTTATCCTTGTGTAATTCCCCTTCTTCTAATACATAGAACAGGTGACATGTACAATTTCTGTTTCTTCTGTCAGATGGTGAAACTGGAACTGAGAAGGTATTGATTCCTAAGTATCATTCCTGAAAAATCAGAATCTCATACTTTAAAAGAACTCCACAGAGGTGTTGCCAAGGAAGTCAAAATTTAGAAAGCTGCTCTGAAGGGAAAGAGAAGACTCAAGAGGTCACTGGGATGTCCCAAGCAAGAGAAAATGAGGAGAAAGACGAGAAATTTCAAACGTAGGACAGTTAAAGACAATGAAACACCCATAGAAGTGAGTGACCAAGAATCTGAAAAAGATGGTAGTCAGTGCTCTGACCCTGCAACAAACAAGAGAATTCAGGCTGAAAAGAGACAGTATGTATGTACTGAGTGTGGGAAAGCCTTTAGTCAGAGTGCAAACCTTACAGTACATGAGCGAATCCACACAGGGGAGAAACCCTATAAGTGTAAGGAGTGTGGAAAAGCCTTCAGTCATAGCTCCAACCTTGTTGTTCATCAGAGAATCCACACTGGACTGAAGCCCTACACATGCAGTGAATGTGGGAAATCTTTCAGTGGTAAGTCACACCTCATTCGGCACCAGGGAATCCACAGTGGGGAGAAAACTTATGAATGTAAGGAGTGTGGGAAAGCCTTTAGTCGGAGTTCAGGTCTTATTTCACATCACAGAGTTCACACTGGGGAGAAGCCCTACACTTGTATTGAGTGTGGGAAAGCTTTTAGCCGTAGTTCAAACCTTACTCAACATCAGAGGATGCACAAAGGAAAAAAAGTTTACAAATGTAAGGAGTGTGGAAAAACATGTGTGTCTAATACAAAGATTATGGACCATCAGAGAATTCACACAGGGGAGAAGCCTTATGAATGTGATGAGTGTGGAAAAGCTTTCATCTTAAGGAAGACCCTTAATGAACATCAGAGACTTCATCGTAGAGAGAAACCTTACAAATGTAACGAGTGTGGGAAAGCTTTTACTTCTAATCGAAACCTTATTGATCATCAGAGAGTTCACACTGGAGAGAAACCTTATGAATGTAATGAATGTGGAAAAACCTTCAGGCAGACTTCTCAAGTTATTTTACATTTGAGAACCCACACTAAGGAGAAACCCTATAAATGTAGTGAGTGTGGGAAAGCCTATCGTTATAGCTCACAGCTTATTCAACACCAGAGAAAACATAATGAGGAGAAAGAAACCTCATAAATAACGTGTATTGTTGATAGTAGGACTAATAGCTACTTTTTGGAAAAGTAATTTTTCAGTATCATCAACTTTAATTCTATTTCTAAGAATCCACACAGGGAAAGTAATCAGAAGCAGACAAAGATTAACAGAAGGGATACTCATGCCAGCATCATATATAACTGAAGGAAGAAAACTAGATTTTCAACAGTATAGGATTTAAATGAATGATGATCTACCCATATGATGGTTTTTCAGGCATTGTAAACATTTTTAAAGCATATTTAATGCCACGAGGGAAATGATTTGGATAAAATGGAAGATAAATGAAAGAAAAAACAATGAAGTATGATCCAAATTTTTAAAAACATTTATGCATTGGAAAAAAATGGGAATGAAATAATACCAAACCAAAATATTAACAGTGATTATCTCTGGGTGATAGGATTATAGGTGATTTCTATTTTCTCCTTTATACTTTTCTATGCTTTTTAGATTTTCTACAGTGAGAATGTACTACTTTTATATTTAGGAAAAATTACAGTATTTTTCAAATGCAGTGAGTACATGCTCATTTTTCCTCAACAGTGTTATGAAAAGCACATAGAACACAGATTCAAAATCCTGGGATTGTACCCTAATACTGGCACTTAGTAGTAGTGGAACCATGAGCAAGTCACTTCCTTTTAGAGCCTAGTTTCTGGTTTATTAAATCATAAATACCAGTCGTTGGCCTTTTGCAGTTTTAAGATAAGCTGACTTTACAGTTGTCAACACATGTATAATCCATTTACTTAATCACTGTTAGGTTAAAAGAACACAGCAAAAATTTACTACATCCTCATCTCCCCCAGTTGTAGAAGGATCTGCAAATAATAGAGAAACACATAGGCTCCATCTTTTCAATATATGTCTACAAAACAAAAAAATGTCCCCTGAAATTAAAACAACTGCAGGTTCATAACCTTTGAAAAGATACAGTCAGCATAGCTTAAAACTAGGGGAAGACTCTGCCTTCACACATCATGTAGAGTTTAGTAGCTAAAAGGTACAGACTTTGGGGTCGGAGACATATGTTTTCTAATCCCAGATCTGCCATGCACTAGGTTGCCAATTTTGAAGTCACTTAACTGCTCTGAACCTCAGACTTATCTGTAGAAAGGGAATAACTACCTACCTCACAAGGTTGTTGTAAGGATTAAGTGAGATAAGGCATGGAATGTGTGATAAGCCCAGCACATGGTAAATCGTAATAGCTTAAGTATAGGACACTGGAGCAGTGTTTCTAAACACTTAGTGACATGAGAGTGATTCAAGGAAAGTTTTACCTAAGGTGGCATTTAAGATATTTTCAGGTGTAATGAACACAACACCAAGTACTAGTAGCTTAAACCTTAACATTGATGTTTACTTAAGAGGAAGTCTAGAGGTAAGCAATACCAAATTTGGTTTGGCACCTTAGCACTTCATCAAACTTCCACCTTAACTCCATAATTTTCAGCATATTGGCTTTCATATTTTGCAACTTGCTGGTTGGAGGATGGTGGCCACAGCTGCAAGCTCTTTTCTTCACACGACTCCTTCAGAGTCGGGAAGTGAGGAAAGGAGCTGAGACTTTCTTATCTGGTTCCTTTCTCCTTCTATCGTTGAGAAAAACCTTTCCCACAAGAAAGGAGGAATGCTGAGCAGTCAATTCTACAGGTGCTCACTAGCTTCCTCTGCCTTTCTTTATGTCAAGCTCTCTGAGAAGGCCTTAAACCATTTTCAACCAATATTTTAAACTTGTAAGTCCTTAGCTTCAAATCCATCTGGGAATACTTAGAATCTCCCCAGTCTTAACTCAGCTATTCTTTCTTTTCATACAGTGAATCCTTAAGCTTAATGCCATTTGTCCTATGCACATAGTGCTTTATTGTTTCTGGAATTATTGAGGATGTATTATCCCATTCAATCTCCATAATATTTGTACAAGAAAGTTGAGTCTCAGTAAGGTTAGGTGACTGACTAGTAAGTGGTTGGAGCCAGGACTGAACACAGATCTGACTTCTAAGTCCTTACTTTCTTTATTAAACCAAAGTGCCTCTGCCCACCATGGTGGTTCTACATGTGAGTGGGAAGTTAGGATTCTCCTGGGTAGCCACGTCTATGAAAGGCAATTGTATCTGGACAATTATTTGATCATGGTTTCATAAGGAAGGTGCTATCAGTCTTCTCTGAGTTAGATTTATGGCCTATCTTTGCACCTTGTAATTTACTTTTAAGGATTATATATTTCTTCCTTGCTGTTACTGGAAAGAAAGAAGTGGAAGGTGTGAAGGGTATATTTGTGTGAAAAGGGATTGTTTGGTTTTGTCCTATTTTGATAAGAGAGTGGCTTACATATAATTTTGTGATAATTATATAGTCCCTCTTTGCATAGTTATTCAAAGCAAGGTTTGGAGGCTCTGGAACAGATTCAGGGGATAGGATTGTTGTATCATTGGTCGCTCTTGGGTAGGCACTTCCCCAAGAGTCTGGGTGGACATGAGGGTAGGGTAACCCACATGTGGCAGTGATGAAACAACTGCAGCAGTAATGGCACTTTCATCATTTTTCCCTTGTCATATGTCCTTTTAAAATTTTAGAAGGGGGTTGTAATTAGTATTCCATGCCTTTTGTCATGTCAGCCACCCTCACCTGATTACATATGTGGAAACTACCCATGACTGTCTACTGGCCATGCCCAAACTGCTTTACAAAAAAAGGCAATTAGGCAACTAGACTTTTGGTGGTGAACATGATGCAGTCTATACAGAAGTTGAAATATAATGATGTACATCTGAAATTTATATAATGTTATAAACCAATGTGACCTCAATAAAAAAAAGAAAAGAAAAGAAAACAGGCAGTTAGTTTCGTGTGTGCCTGTCAGGGATTTTTTTTGTTTTTTGAGCATTTATTATTGCTGAGCAGTTATTGATGCTTCCTATATTGCTGAGGAGGTATTCTCTGACCAGAACATTTCCAATCACTGTGTTATAATGTCTGAAATTGTTTCTTCAAATAGACTTTCTTAGATAACTTTGTGATCTTCAAGAATAAATACCTTCAGGGGCCAGCCCGGTGGCATAGTGGTTAAGTTTGTGTGCTCCGCTTTGGCAGCCCAGGATTTTGCAGGTTCGGATCCCGGGCACAGATAGATGCACCACTTGTCAAGCCATGCTGTGGTGGCGTCCCATATGAAATAGAGGAAGATGGGCACGGATGTTAGCCCAGGGCCAGTCTTCCTCAGCAAAAAAGAGGAGGATTGGCAATGGATGTTAGCTCAGAGCTAGTCTTCACCAAAAAAAAAAAAAAAACAAAAAACAACCCAAAAAAGAATAAATACCTTCTAGGAAGGATACCATGTCATCTCAAACCCAGAGATCTGAATACAGATCTTCACATTTCTTGCTCCAGGCAAGCGAAGATACTAGATCTTTGAGGAGGCCCTCACCCATCTTCTTGGCTGATACCTGTCTTGAGCTGCAAGAATAAATGTTGACAGTTGGTCCCTGTGCCCTTTCAGTTAAATATTCCACAATATAGTTTGAACTGATCACCATCCACCTTCCTCCAAGGGTTTTTCAAGACCACCAGCTATTTACTTCAGTCAGAGTTTAATTATGCAGTTTGGTTTAATTATACCATCCTTTCAAGCCCTGTCATGATACACTCTGGAATTCAGGGTCTGTCTCTTTGAATGTGTTATTTTCAACTTCCTGTTCTAATGGAAACCTGCTTGTTCCCTAATAGTGTGCTTCCACTGCAGTCCCTCAATTGCTAGTTTTTGTCTCCCTCAACCCATTTACCTCTCTGTACTGCCATTTCTTCTCTATTCTCTATCACAAACCCAGCTCACTTGAAATGTATATCAGTAGACTGCTGTGTATTACCCATCCCTGTTCTTGTTATCTACTGGCTTCCTGTGCATTCACATTTATTCATTTATGTTTTAGTACCCTGAATATTCCTGAGGAATATGAAGAGGCAATATTTTTAGCTACAGACATCCTGGTTGTGTAGAATTGCTCTTGTGTGGAATAGAAATATATATGTCTCTTTTTGGTTGGGAGAAAAAGTGTGAAATAAATTCTCATTTTATATAGACTTGATTAAAGGGAAATACAAAAGATAAAGAATCCTACATAGAGAGGAAAGTGTCTCCCTAGACTTAGAGCTATTTTTCATTGAATGTGTGTACTGTTTTAGGTCTCACATGGAACTGAGAAGAAAATTGAAACCAAGAAGAGCTTTAAATAGCTGAGTAATTATGTTGCATATAAATCCCATAAGCCTAAATTTCATTTCAGTTCTGTATCCTCAGTGACAGATTTCCTTTTCTGATTTTTTTCCATTCAATATAAATAAAATAGTATGCTTATATTGTTAGATTGTTTTTAGAAACTAGACTGTCCTTAATCACCTCTGATGTTATAAAACTAGAGTCATAAGACTGTTTTTGCAGGAAATGGTTATAATTCCTACAATAAATATCTGTTGTTAATTACTTGTTATAAATATTACTGAATTTTTTTTTTTCTTTTTGCTTCCTTCCTTTATTAAGAGTGGGAAGAAAATGGTTCAATATGCTTTACTTTAACTGCTGTTTTTGGAATGAAGAAGTGATTCTGGCTTGTTTCTGATTCAAACACAACATGAAGCTTGTTATTTTCATACTCATAGTACATAAGTGAGAGCTCTCTAGCCATTAGACAGTGTCCTTCTGTTATTTCCTTGGAGGACTTGTACAGCCAGTTATTGTCCCACTCCTCTTTGGCCTCATCTGTGTTTCAAACCTGTACTATTATGTAGATCTCAGTTGGTTGTATAAAACCAGCCATGTTCTCTGAAGTCTGTTTCTGCTCCAGAAAGTAGGTTTGTGAGGGGTGAAAAAGGAGATGGCAAACTCCTTTCTGGGCAACATAGATAAGGACCTGACTAGTTCTCACTCCTCCCACTGACCATTTCAAATCCACATGGCACAATTTGTGTGGACCCTAGACATGGAAAATCTGTAACCAGTCTCTGAAACTAAGGCCAGTGGACTCCAAATCTGGGAATCTCAACAGGTAATTTAATACATACAGATAAATTTCCAAGGCCTGCCAAATCAGCATATCTGGAACAGGGCCTAGGAATATATATAAAACAAAACTTTCACAGTGGGGATTGAAGAAAATTTTCCATTAGGAGCCTTGACTCTTTACATGACTATTTTTATAATGATTGTTCACTTTCCCTCAGAAGAACCTATAAATCACAAAATTCTTGAGGTATATACCAAAGTTTGTATAATCATGACAAAGTAGCAACCAGTTTACTGAGTCTGAAAGAAAATGCTGTCACATTTGTGGTGTTGGTTTAACCGCAGAATTGAGCAGAGATTCATGTTTTTAAAAGGTATAATAGAACAATATGGCAAGCTAGATAATCAAAGCCCTTTCTCTACAAAACAACTTAGAAATGCTGGATAAAGCTTAAATATCCTTTTAAAGGGCTTTCAAGAAAGTAAAATAAATCCTCCGAACCTAAAATGAAGAAATGGAAGCCAGAAAGATAAGTGGGTAGTGATGCCTTGGGTGCTGTGAGGCAGTTTGATAATCTTGGTCACCAAGGAACTTAGATTTTATCAGCCACAAGGGAAGGATTTGAGTCCTTGGGCTTGCAAGAGGTGGAGAATTGGAACTGAGATCTCCACAAGAAGCCCAGATGTTTACAGGGCTACACCCTCGGTGGAAGCATGCATTAAAAAAAGGCACCCAAGAGCAGAGGAAGACATCAAGGAAGCTTGTGGGACTTGTCCTGGGATTTAAGTGGAAAATAAAAGTCTCCCTAATGATTTGTAGTCATGAGTGAATCCTCATGGTAATTTAGGGTTCAAATTTGGGAAACACCAAACCGAGAAAATAATATAAAATTAGGTAAGCACATTTCCAATTACACATAGAACAGTTATTTAAAAATTAACAAATTTTTAAAAATTGAGTTATCTAATTGTTTTAAGTTGAGCTTTTGGGGAAGTAAACTCTGAGAGAGGATAACATGCAGCAAATTTATTGGAGAGTGTTATTGGGGTTAACAGCTATAGAGAGAGGGGAAAAGGCAGGATTAGCAGAGGGAGAAGTTAGCTGTGTTGCAGTCACAGAGTTACCTCTGTTGCCTTTGTTGCCTTCAGACTTGGTTAGACTGGGATGGCCTTTCAAAATTTTCCAAATGTGAAGTGAGAGGTCTGGGACTGTATACCCCTTCATTGACCACTCATTGAATACAAGCTCCACCACAGTACCCTGAAGGTGGGAGAAGCATGATCTTGGGTGAGGTAGACTTCTTCAGCTGAAGATAGTTGCTGGAGAGGGCTGATAGTTGAGGGCTTTCAGCCTGCCCCTCTAGTGAGGTGGAGGGGGAGGGAGACAATCCAGGGAAATCCATACAGTGCAGCAAAATGTCCTCTACACTGATCATAATACAGTTAGAATAGAATTCAAGTTAGCTAACAAACACATACATTTGGAAATTAAACACACATTTATAAATAATTCATTGGTTAAAGAAGAAAACAATACAAATGAGGAGATACTTGGATGTGAATAAAACTGAAGGAGAGACTCCCACTTCTGGCCATAATAGAGTTACAGGGACCAGAATTACACTCCTGCCTGAAACAAAAATCCTAGACAAAATATATGAAACAGTGATTCTTAAGACATTGATATCAGCAACAAAAGACAATGATCCCTGATAGATGGGGAACAAATGAGGTGAGCTGTATAAGTGCCCTAGTTTATTGCCTTGAGAGAATTCACAGGCAATGGTACAGGGAGAAGGAACCAGGTGGAGCCTGGTGAAATTCTTGAGTTGAAGAGAGGCAGCTGAGAATCCAAGGCGACCAAGGCAGGTAGGGTTCACAAGACAGTACTTGCGGGGAGAGAACTACACAGAGAATTCTGGGGATCTGTGAATTGGTCCCCCTGGGATATCCAGCAGAGTATTGATAGACACATGTATGTGAGGAAACTTATCTGAGGTCAGGGAAAGAGCCAATTCAAAGGATTTGAGTGGACAGATCCAGGCACAAAAACAAGGCCAGGAATAGTGTTTATTCCCACAAGCCAGACAAAAATACAGTTTTTTGTTTTTTTGTTTTTTTTTTGTGGGGAAGACCAGCCCTGAGCTAACATCCGTCGCCAATCCTCCCCTTTTTGCCGAGGAAGACCGGCCCTGGGCTAACATCGTGCCCATCTTCCTCCACTTTATATGGGACGCCGCCGCAGCATGGCTGACAGGCAGTGCGTCGGCGGGCGCCCGGGATCCGAACTCGCGAACCCCGGGCTGCCAAGCGCGAACTAAACCGCTGCACCACCCGGCAGCCCCAAAAATACAGTTATTTTATGCATTGAATAAAGTACTCAGAAGGGGCTTGCCTCAGTAGTGGAGAACAATAAGCCATAGAGTAAATCCAAAGAAAACAACTCTAAGGTACATACTAATTAAATTGCTCAAAACCAGTCAAAAAGAGAAAATTATAAAAACAGCCAGAGGTAAAAAGACACATCATGCACAGAGGAAGAAGATAAAGATTATATAGGTTTCTCGTTGGATTCAATGCAAGCATGAAGACAATGGAGCAACATCTTTAGTGTACTGAAAGAAAAAAACTGCCAACCTAGAATTCTAGACCAGTCAATATATCATTCAAAGACAAAGGCAAAACATATTTTCAGCCATTAAAAAGCTAAAAGAATCACTAGCAGACCTGCACTACAAGAAATGTTAAAGTAAGTCCTTCAGTCAGAAGAAAAATGACACCAGATGGAAATATGGATTTTTCCAACTTTGGTTTTATTTATATTTTGTACTTGATAATTCCTTGTTGTGTGGGGCTGTCTCATGCATTATAGGATGCTTAGGAGGATCCATGGCTTCTACCCACTAGATGCCAGTATCACTACCCCAGAGTTGTAACAAAAATATCTCTAGCAGCCCAGAAATAAACCCAAGCATATACAGTCAACTAATATTTGATAATAGAGACAAGAATACTTAATGGAGAAAAGAATCTCTTCAATAAATGGTGCTGGGATAACTGGATATTCACACATAAAAGAATGAAACTGGACCCATATCTTATGCCACTCACAAATATTAACTCAAAATGGATTAAAAAGTTAAATGTAAGACCTGAAGTCATGAAACTCCTAGAAGAAAATATAGGAACAAAGCTCCTTGACATGCATCTTGGTAATGATTTTTTTGATTTGACACCTAAAGCATAAGCAACAACAACAAAAATAAAGGTGCCAGCCCCAGTGGCCTAGTGGTTAAGTTTGTCATGGTCCATTTCAGTGGCGTGGGTTCAGTTCCCAGGCATGGACCTACACCACTCATCTGTCACTGGCCATGCTTTGATGGCGGCCCACATACAAAAAAAGAGGGAGATTGGCAACAGATGTTAGCTCAGGGTGAATCTTCCTCACCAAAAAAAGAAAAAAGTGGGACTACATCAAAGTAAAGTGCTTCTGTACAGCAAAAGAAACCATCAACAAAGTGAAAATATAACCTACAGAATGGGAAAAATATTTGCAAACCATATTGCTGATAAGGAGTTAAATCCAAAATATATAAAGAAGTCATACAACTCAATAGCAAAAAAACCTATTTAAAAATGGGCAAAGGGGATGTCAGCATCATGGCACAGTGAAGTCTTTCCTTAGTCTCTCCCCCCTAAGATACAATGAAATGGACATTCATAAACCCAGAGGACATTCACACAATACAATAAATGCCTGAGAGTTCCACACAGCCATACATCTGAAGGTGGGGGTGATAGACCCCCCCCCCAGAAGGTAGTGGAAGGAGGTAAGGGGATTGCCTCTTCCTCCCATGAGGCAGTGACCTAGGGGTGGGACCTCATGGTGGCCAGCGCATGACCCTGAAAGGAGAAGGGAGAGAAAGTAGTCCTCCACGGGAATGATTGTGCTATTGGAGTTGTCTCTCGGCCTGTGGGAATGCCCCACACCATGGTGGCTAAGCAATTATGGGGGCATCCACACCAAGCTGGGCAGACAGTGAGTGCAGAGCTGGGGCATGTGGGATTGTGCACACAAAAGAAAGTGCCCTTCACCACCCCCCCACCCCCACCAGATGCACCAGCTCAGCCCAACGGCCTGAGCAGGGGATCCCCACCATAGCACCTGCGCATAACGTTTGTAAAGCAGCAGCAGTAAGCAGGCACATGCAGATGGGCCCTGTCAACATAGCTTCCAAAGTACAGGCAAAGCTGCCAGATCACGGCAGGCTCAGAATACACAGCTCCTGCCCCGGTCCCCCCATGAAGGCAGGTGGAGTCTGCAACCAGATACTACCACTATGTGAAGGCACAAATCCACCCCCATCAAATAGGATAAAAAGGTATATTAATACTCCAGACCAGAAGGAAAATGACAAGCACCCAGAAATCAATCCTAAAGGCACAGATATGTACAACCTAAATGACAGAGAATTCAAAATAGCTATCATAAAAAAAAGTCAACGAGTTACAAGAAAATTCAGAAAGACAGTTCAATGAAATAAGGAATAAAATTAATGAACAGAGGGAATTCTTCACAAAAGAGATTGAAACTGAAAATAAAAACCAGTCAGAAATGTTGGAGATGAAAAATACAATGAATGAGATAAAGAAGAATCTGGAGTCCTTAAATAACAGAGCTGATATTATGGAGGACAGAATTAGTGATTTAGAGGACAGAAATATAGAAATGCTTCAGGTGGAGGAGAGAGAACTAAGACTAAAAAAAAATGAAGAAATTCTCTGAGAAATATCCAATTCAATTAGGAAACGCAACATGAGGATTATAGGTATTCCAGAGGGAGAAGGGAGGGAGAAAGGAGCAGAGAGCTTGTTCAAATAAATAATAGCTGAGAACTTTCTGAACCTGGGGAAGGAGCTGGAATTACAAGTAAAAGATGCTAATAGAACTTCTAACTACATCACTGTAAAAAGACCTTCTCCAAAGCATATATTAGTAAAATGGCAAAAGTCAATGATGGAAAAATTATTAAGGGCAGCAAGGCAGAAGAAAATCATCTACAAAGGAACTCCTCTCAGGCTTTCAGCAGATTTTGCAGCAGAAACCTTACAGGCTAGGAAAGAGTGGAATGATATATTCAAAATTCTGAAAGACAAAAACTTTAGCCAAGAATACTCTACCCAGTGAGAATATCCTTCAGATATGGTGGAGAAATAAATCTCTCCCAGATAAACAAAAGCTGAGGGAGTTCATCACCACAAGCCACCCCCCCTGCCCCAAGAAATGATCAAGAAGGCCTTCATATCTGAAAAAAAAAAAAAAAAAAAAAAAAGGAAAGAAAGGGTTTACAAAGCCTTGAGCAAGGAGATAAATAAGCAGACAAAATCAGAAAACTGCAATTCTCTATCAGAACAGGTTAGCAAACAATTATAACATTAAAAAGAAAGGAAATTCTACAATATGCTAGAACAGTATCAATATATATTTATTCTCTAAATTGATTTAAATAGCAATTGTATAAAATAATATGTATACAATTGTATTGCTGAGCCTATAATATATAGAAATGTAATAAGTTTCCCACTAAAAGCACAAAGGACATGGGCCAAGCAAGATGACTAAGGAAATGACACCAGATGGTAACACAAATCCACAGGAACAAATGAAGATAACCAGAAATGGTAAATAAGAAGGTTAATATAACAAACACTATTAATGCATCTCACTTCTTCTCTCAGCTTCTTTAAAAAACATAAAATTATATAAAGTAATAATTATAACAATAATCGTGCAAAAGGGGGAAGTGTAGGAACTACATAGCAGTTCTGTATCTCACCGGAAGTTAATATAAATCTGAAGTAGATTCTCATAAGTTAAGATGTATATTAAGAGCAATCACTAAGGAAATAACATTAAAAATACAGTAAAAAATCATTAAAGGAATTAAAATGTTATATTAGAATATTCACTTAATGCAAAAGAAAGCAGTAAAGGAGGAATAGAGAAACAAACAAAAACATGAGATGTATGGAAAAACAAAAAGTAAAATGGCAAATGCAAATCAATCTATATCAGTAATAACAATAAATGTGAATAGATTAAGGAATCCAATAAACAAGTAGAGATTGTCAGACTGGATAAAGAAACAAGATACAACTATATGCTTCCTACAGAAGACACACTTTAGTTTCAAAGATACAAACAGGTGAAAAGTAAAAGGATAGAAAAAGATATATCATGCAGACAGCAACCATAAGAAAGCTGTGGTGGTTACACTAATATCAGACAAAATAGACTTTAAAATAGAAAAAAATGTCATCAGAGATAAAGAGGTACATCTCATAATGAAAGGAAATGATATGAATAAATCCATCAGGAAGATATAACAATTATATATGCATCTAATAAAAGACTCCTAAAATACATGAAGCAAAAACTGATAGAAATGAAAGGAGAAATAGACAATTCAACAATAATGGTTGAAGACATCAATACCCTATTTTCAAGAATAGAGAGAAGATCAACAAGGAAATAGAGGACTTGAACATATTAGCCAAGTAGACCTAACATACATCTCTAGAACATCCACCTAAGAACAGCAAAATATATATTTCTGTCAAGTGGACATGGAACATTCTCCAGGATAGACCATATTCTAGGCCATAAAACAAACATCAATACATTTAAAGGGATTAAAATAATACAAAGTATGTTCTCTGACCATAATATAACTTAACTGAATTCCCCCCTAAAAAAAATGCTCAAGAATATTTATAGGAACAAAATATATCCTGCCCCCAACAAGGTAAAATTTTAAATGTTTGACATACAGTTATTACCAGGCAGGCAAACAAACAGAAAAATACAACCTGTATTTATGAGAAAAATCAATCAACCAAAACTGACCCTGAACTGATACAGATATTAGAATCAATCAACATGGATATTAAAACAGTTATTAGAACTATATGTCACATAACCAAAAACTTAGAGGAAAGACTGAACTTGTTTAACAGACATTAAAGATATAAAAAAGACCCAAACTGAACTTCTAGAGATGAAAATTACAATGTCTGAGATAAAAAATATATTGAATCAAAATTCTGCCTGGAGGTTTTACCATATTCATTACACTCATAGGGTTTCTCTCCAGTGTGGATTCTCTGATGGCCAATGAGGTGTGAGCTCCTATTGATAGCTTTGTCATATTCATCACATTGATAGAATTTCTGTCCCTTAAGAACTCCTTAATGTTCAGAAAGACATATTAGGATGTTTTCTATATTCATCACATCCATCTTTTTTTGTGTGTTTTTGTAAATCCTTGTCTATTACTTCCAAGAAATCACTTTCCAATCTACTCCCTTCTTCATCTGAGGGTTGGCCTACTGGCTTTTCTAAAGTATCTTTACAAGCATTGCCAGCCTCTAGTCCCCTGGGAACCACCCCATGGAATGATGTCCCATCAGATGATTAAAATCTATTAGAAATTTCCTTCTTTGGAGTCAACTCTGAATTCTCAATCCTGTTCTCACCTGCTGCCAAAAGAAAGAAGAAAACTACCTTTACTAATTTCTTGTCCTGTTGTGGAAACAGAATCACCAAGAGATCTATACTTAAAAAAACAAACAAAAAACCTCTTCACATTATGGGTAAGGAATAAGTTGATACATTGAGAACAGGAGGGGAAATTGGAAATAGCTCAAGTTTTTCTTCAAGGACAGAAAAAAATAGACAAGGGGAAGTTGATCAGTTGAGGAGGGTAGAAGAGATATCAGGAAAGACAGATGTTGAATCAACCATCACAGCCAAGTTAGAAGGGCAGTTGCAAAGTAAGAGACAAGTTTGTAAAGCATGGTGTGATCTTACAGAAGTGAGATCCTCAGTAAAATGATGAACTCCAAAGTTCTTTCCAACCATGACATTGTATGGTTCCATGGTTCTCAGAGAAGATGTTGGGGAGACAAAGAGGTGGCAAGCACTTTGAGTTAAATATAAGAGCATGCAGAGTATCACAGTCATGATTACTAAATATGAAAGTGTTCCTTTCAGTCACATCTTAACCAAGGCCACAAACCATCATGCCATTTTAGTATGTGAGAAGTTGGAGTGACGTCAGCATCATGGCAGAGTGAGATTCCCTCTTTGAATCTCTGCCCCCTACGACACAACGAAAACATCATTCACATTCCAACAGAGCTCAATCAAACACTACGAAGGACTTCTGAGAAACCCCTGCTGCCATACATCGGCCGGTGGAGGCGCGGGAAGCCCAGGAGAACGGGAGGAGAGGTAGGAGGTTGTACTCCTCCTCCCCAATCGATCGGCAAAAACAGGACGGTTCACGGACAGAGGGGGGAGGGGCAGCCCACAGCGGGGAAAACTAGCGCCATCCAGGTGCTCTCACAGACTGTCACGAGATCCCCACGGGGAAGCGACGACGGACTGTTTAGGGGGTGTAGCAAACACCCTAAGAGAGCCAGAAAGGAAACCCCTGGGTCAAGCAGGAGAAAGAGAGGACCCCTCCCCCCACACACCCAGGTTTCAGCATAATCCCGCCGGAGGCTGCAGCCGCCTCAGAGCAAACCGCTCGCGATCTCCATCTAGTGGCAGCAGGGGGAAACTGCAGGACTAACTTTAATCATGAGGGGTAAAAATAAAGCCGTCTCCATCGGATCCTTGTGAAAATATGTCAGGGCTACAGACCAAAAGGAAAATGACAAACACCCAGAAACCAACCCTGAAGGCACAGAATTTGATAACCTGAATGACAGAGAATTCAAAATAGCTATCATAAACAAACTCAACGAAATACAAGAGAACACACAGAAACAAATCAATGAATTCAGGGATTATGTCACAAAAGAGATTGAAACCCTAAAGAAAAACCAATCAGAATTATTGGAGATGAAAAACAGAATCAACGAGATAGTGGAAAAAATGGAGTCTTTAAAGAGCAGAGCTGACAATATGGAGGAACGAATTAGCACTATTGAGGATAGCCACGCAGAAATGCTCCTGATAGAGGAGGAGAGAGAGCTAAGACTAAAAAGAAATGAAGAAATTCTTCAAGAAATATCAGACTCAATGAGGAAAAGCAACATAAGGATAACAGGTATTCCAGAAGGAGAAGAAAGAGAAAAAGGAGCAGAGAGTTTGTTCAAAGAAATAATAGCTGAGAACTTCCCCAACCTAGGGAACGAGAGGGAAATAACAGTGAATGAAATCAATAGATCACCTAAATATATAAACAGGAATAAAAAATCATCTCGCCACATAGTAGCAAACTTGAAGAATACCCGTGACAAGGAAATAATATTGAAGGCAGCTAAACAAAAAAACAAAATAACATACAAAGGAAACCCCATCAGGCTCTCAGCTGATTTCTCGACAGAAACTCTACAGGCTAGGAGAGACTGGAATGATATATTCAAAATCATGAAAGACAAAAACCTTCAGCCGAGAATACTTTATCCAGCAAAAATATCCTTCAAATACAATGGAGAAACAATAACTCTCCCTGATAAACAAAAGCTAAGAGAGTTTGTCACCACAAGACCCCCACTACAAGAAATGCTCAAGAAGGCCCTTAAGCCTGAAAAAAGAAAACAAATGAGAAAGGGGATACAAAGATTTCAGCAAGGAGAAAAGCAAGGAGACTAAACCAGAACAAAATACAGTTGGAAAACATCAAAAATTAATTCAAGCTCATCACTGGAAACACACATTCATGACACAATCTGGAATAAAGAGATAACGAATAAGGAGGGGAAGAGGTAAGGGATTGAATTGACCCAGCCTCAGGAAAAAGGAGGCATCTGAAAATGTACTTTCTTATCCAGGAGATCGCTTATATAAACCGCACGGTAACCACTAAACAAACAACCAGAAGAGAACCACACATGACAAATAAAGAGAAAATCAAGAGAATGAACATGAAGAAATACCAAATTGAATTTGCAGTCCGAAACACAAGGGACAAGAAACGAAGGAAATGCAAAAGAACCAGAAGATGAACAATAAAATAGCAACATTAAACCCTCATATATCAATAGTATGTGAGAAGTTGAAGATGTCTGAGTCCTTGACTCCTAAGCCCCCCCTCTCCAGAGTTGGCTACTGTCCTAGACTTGTCAACCACAGAATCTGCCCTGCCAACAGCCTCTTCCAGGAAGTTGCCCTGGCCCAGTTTTTGCTGAGGGGGCAGCTGAGGCCACCATGCTTTGTGCCAAGTGACCCTGCTTATCCCATAATGGACCATAGGTGATTGGACCAGAGCCAGGCATTAGTTCCATGTGTATTTTATCTGTAGGTTAATTATCAGCCTCTGCTGTGGCTTGAGACCAAAGCTCTGCCCAAATAGAGATGATATTTAATGGCTGAGCCAACTGGAGTCCCTCTCTACGGGAATTCTGAATTGGAAGTAGGGCAAAAATAAGGTAATTAACAGGAGGAGCTGAAGCTGAAATTATGTATGGGAAGAAGCCAAGCCATTAGGAGGCACAGCAAACAGAAAGTATGAGGGAACAGAAACTATAAAAGGAAGGAGCTATGAAGGGGACAGAAGATTCAGAGTGAAGAAGCTGAGTAGCAGTGGGAGAAGTAGAGAGAAAATAGATATATAGGTAGTAGCTGAGTCACACTCACAGTGGAACACTAGGGTAAAGATTTATTTACTTTTGTTATTGAGGCTCCCAGACTGCCCTGCATCAAGGCACATTCTCAACGAGGCCCTGTTTCTCACCATCTCTTCTAGTTGGTTAGGCTTGGATCCTTTCCCACTGTAGTGAGAAATTTTAACTGGTAAATCCCCTCTTTGGCTACGGTTCCTCCCTTTTCCTCATTACCTTATCATTCAGGAGGATGAGATGTGTTAATAAAGCTCACTAATCTGTGCCTCTGTGTAAAGTCCTATGTATGTGGAAGTTAAAGAATTGGCTTCTGGATCCTCCTCTGGAACAAGATAATTAGTCTTCAATCAGACTAATACATGGGTGTTTACAAAATTGGGCATCATGGAAGGACACAACCTTGTCTGATCTACAAGGTTGATTATAAGTTTAGATTTCTCCAAAACCAAACATGAGATAATGCCTTAGGGGGAGGTAGATTATTTGAGAGGTGATCCCAAGGAGCAGAGGGTGGCAGCAGGGAGAATAAGACAGGCAAGAACAAAAAGCCAATCAAGGGTGAGTTATTGAGTGGTTCCACTGTGGGCAACTTCAGTTCAATCTCACTTGGGGCCCCCTAAGAAACCATGTAGAACATAGCAGAGAATTTTCTTGTCACAGTACAAGAAGCTTGGATATTTATGCACCAATTCTTATTTGGTATTCTTTCAAGGTTGCCCTTTGAGGATATTACTCTCACTCACTTCTTCTAGGCTGTAGCTGAGACAGAGTTGAACAGGCTTCTGAAGCTTCAGAGAAAGCCCTGAGGCAAAATAGCCTGAGATGTCATGGTGCACACTGAGATGAGAGGCTATAAGGATGAACAGAGCCATTCCTCAACAGCTGCACAAAAATCACAGGTGGGCAGAGGTGACTGTGGTATAGAGCACAAATGGCATATTCTTTAGGTAGCAAGCAGAAGCTGCTTTTAATATCTGACTCAAAGAATTTAGTGTGTAGAAATAATCCCTTTACCTGTGTAGTAACTACTTCTGTTATTTTCCAGTACTCAAAAGAAAAGTATCTGCACAATCTCTTGGACTGGGAAGGGGCTCAGTTACATTTTGTTCTGCTCCCCAGATACCAGGTCACTTCTAAGACGAGGAAATACTAGATTGACTTCAGAACTACCACTTTTGGGCCTTTCCAAAGCAGAGTGTATTCAAGAGTCATGGCCTTCCATATAGACATCCAGGTGGTACAAGCCAAGATAGTAGGTCCAACTCCTTCAGAAGGCACCAAGCGTCCTGAGGGCCTGGGCAATGTTATTCACCACTGCATGTTTTCGAATCTGGAACGCAGCAGCCCCCACTCATTCCTTAGAAGGAATGAAGACCCAAAGGTTCTAGAGCTCCGCCCCTCCTAACCTCCTCTGGGAATAGCAAGGAGCCATAGAGATGTGGCTTCCTAGAGAGACGGGTATGGGAGGTGGTGAGCAACCGGAAGTCGCGGTACCCGCGGGTCAGCCATTATTCTGGGTCTCGGCTGCCGTCGTGTCCGGTTGTCGTGTCATCTCCCGGCGTTCGGGCGCCGAGGCGGCGGTACCCAAGGCCAGAGCCGCAGCGGGAGCCCCCGGTGAGCCGGGTGGGCTCGCGTCGGGTAGGCATGCGCGGAGAGCGGCCCGGAGTGCGGGCTTGAGCTCGCTAGAACAGCACACCTCTCGCCGGCCCCTCCCCGGCACTGACCCCTAACAGCGCTCCTGCACAGCTCAGTGTTGGGGTCGGCGCCGTGGCCTCGACTTGTGCAACCTGCCGGCTTGGGGAAGGTATTGAGGACAGCACCTCTGAATCCCTGTATGTCTGTGGTGCTCGAGTCAAACAGAATGTGGTGCCGCTTTGAGAACAGCTGCCTCAGTAGCCAGGTTCCCCAGCTCAGGCCTTTCTGCTCTTCCTCAGTCTTCTCTGAGGCTGATGCAGAGAAATAGCTTGAGACTTCCCTAGAGCGGTGGCTCCCAGACTTCAGGGGACTTTTATTTATTTATTTTGAAGGATGAGCCAATTGCCATCTTTTAATTTTGTAATATAATGGTATTTTAAAAGCAAATCACACCACCCATATCACCATTAGAGAATATATTTTAATCCCGAGACCGTAAACTCTGAATAAGTGCCGTCCTTTGAAGAAAGGTCATTGCCAACCTGTCAGTGACTGTATATAATTATTGTATGTTTCGTTTATACAGTTTGCCAGATTAAAGCTTTATAATGAACTAGCGTTTGGAAACGTTTGGAAAGCGTTTCTAGTAGTTGTTGTTCGGCTTTCAGGAGTCTTTTCGTAGATGGGATCATTCTGGACTTTGGAAATTAAAATCCCTGAGTTCAGAATCTGCTCCTATAACTTAACTAGTAGAGTGGCCTGGAGTGAATCACTTAGTTTCGCCGAGCCTTCTTTTCTTTTTTTAAACTTATGCCTCACAAACCTTTGGTGAGAAGCAAACGAAATGCATGTTTAAGGATTTATTTTTATCTCCAAAGTAATTAGAGTTCTGATAATTTACTGTAGAAAAATGTTTAGGAATCCTTTCTTCCCCAAGGTTTTATTTATTTTAAAATAAACTTTATTTTTTTAGAATAGTTTTAGGTTCACAGCAAAACTGAGCAGAAAGCAGAGATTTCCCACATACTCCCTGCCCCACTCAGGCATAGCCTCCCCCACTATCAACATCCCCCACCCTAGTGGTACATTTGTTACAGTTGGTAAACCTACACTGACACATCGTAATCACCCAAAGTCCATAGTTTACATTAGGGTTCACCTTTGGTGTTATACATCCTTTGGGTTTGGACAAATGTGTAATGACATGTGTAATGTATCCTCTGTTAACGGTATCATACAGAGTAGTTTCATTGCCCTAAAGGTCCTTTATGCTCTACCTGTTCATCCCTCCCACCCCAACCCTTGGCAACCACTGATCTTTTTATTGTCTCCATAGTTTTGCCTTTTCCAGAATGCCATGTAGTTGGAATTGTACAGTATATAGTCTTTTCAGATTGGCTTCTTTCACTTAGTAATATGCAAAGTTTCCTAGATGTCTTTTCATGGTTTGATAGCTCATTTCTTTTTTTGTGCTGAGTAATATCCCGTTGACTGGATGTACCACAGTTTATCCATTCACCAACTGAAGTACATCTTGGTTGCTTCTAGATTTTGACAGTTATGAATAAAGCTGCTATAAACATCTGTGTGCAGGTTTTTGTATGGATGTAAGTTTTTAGTTCGTTTGGGTAAATACCAAGGAACACAATTGCTGGATTATATGGTAAGAGTATGTTTAGTTTTCTACGAAACTACCAAACTGTCTTCTAAAGTTGGCTGTCAATCTTACATTCCCATTAGCAGTGAATGAGTGTTCCTGTTACTCCACATCCTCATCAGCATTTGATGTTGTCAGTGGTCTGGATTTTGGCCATTCTGAGAGGCTTGCATTGGTTATCTCGAACTTGCATTTCCCTCATGACGTGATGTGGAGCATCTTTTCATGCGCTTGTTTGGAATCTTGTATATCTTTGGTGAGGTATCTGTTAAGGTCTTGGGCCACTTTTTAATTAAGTTGTTTGTTTTCTTATTGTTGAGTTTAAAAGTTCTTTGTATAAAATATACAAAGGATAACAGCCGTTTATCAGATATGTGTGTCTTTTGCAAATATTTTCTCCCCGTCTGTGGCTTGTCTTCTTACCCTCCTGACATTGTCTTTCTCAGAGCAGATGTTTTTAATTTTAATGAAGTTCAGCTTATTATTTCTTTCATGGATCATGCCTTTTGTGTTATAATCTAAAAGGTCATTACCATACCCATGATCATCTAAGTTTTTGCCTCTGTTGTCTTCTAGGAGTTTTATAGTTTTGCATTTTACATTTAGGTCTGTGATCCATTTTGAGTTAATTTTTGAGAGGATTGTAGGTCTGGGTCCTGATTCATTTTTTTCATGTGGATGTCCAGTTATTCCAGCACCATTTGTTGAAAAGACTATCTTTGTTCCATTTTATTGCCATTGCTCCTTTATCAAAGAACAGTTGACTATATTTATGTGGTCTGTTTCTGGGCTCTCTATTCTGTTCCACTGATTTATCTAGTCTTCTGCCAGTACCATGCTGCCTTGATTACTGTAGCTTTATAGTAAGTCTTGATGTTGGATGTGAGTCCTTCAACTTTGTTCTTCTCCTTCAAATTGTGTTAGCTATTCTGGGTCTTTTGCCTCTCATGTTAACTTTAGAATCAGTTTTTTTTTTTTTTTTGTGGGGAAGAGCAGCCCTGAGCTAACATCCGTCGCCAATCCTCCCCTTTTTGCTGAGGAAGACTGGCCCTGGGCTAACATCAATGCCCATCTTCCTCCACTTTATATGGGACGCCACCACAGCATGGCTGACAGGCAGTGCGTCAGCGGGCGCCTGGGATCTGAACTCGCGAACCGCGGGCTGCCAAGTGCGGACTAAACCGCTGCGCCACCGGGCAGCCCTAGAATCAGTTTTTCAATATCCACAAAATAACCTGCTGAGATTTTGATTGGAATTGCATTGAATCTATAGATAAGGTTGGGACGAACTGGTACTTTGACAATATTAAGTTTTCCTCTATGTGAATATGGGATCGAAATCCTTTTTTTAAATTCTTTTCCATCACTCTCAGATCAATTGCCAGGAACTGCTCGGTTTTTCTCAATTTTTTTAATCCTTACTGCTGCTTAGTTTAGAACTTAATCATTTGTTTAGACTATCGCAAAAACCTTACTGGCCTTCCTGATATCCAGTCCTTCCTCCTCCATCATTCCTCCATTATAGATTCCTGACCCTGTTACTTAATTACTCCCTCGTGCTCAGAGTGGGAAAGGCCTTTCTACTTATGACATAAAACCCAGAATCCATAAAAGAAAAGATTGATTGCATGGCAAAACAACTATAAGCAAAGTTGCATGACAAACTGGGCAAAATTTGCAGCTCCCATTGAAAGCAAAGGACTAATTTTTCTGTGATATAAATAGTGGGTACAGATTAACAAGACCAAAAACTCCAATAGAAACATGAGCAAAAGATATGAATAGTTAACAGAAAGTAAAATACAAATGACTCTTAAAATATATACTCCTTTACTCGAAATGCAAGTCAAAGATTTGGCAAAGATCCCAAACTTTGACAACTGTATTGGTGACAGAGTGAGGAAACAGGCATGCTCATACTGCTCACGGTAATGGGAGTGTAAATATTAAATTAGTGCAAGCCCAGTGAAGGGCTAATTGAAAATATCAAAATTTTAAAGTCACATAAATTTTGATCCAGCAATTTTGCTTCAAGGAACTTTTCCTGTATATGCCTACACACGTGCAAATTAATGTATGCCCAGGGTTTTTCAGGATGATATTGTTGTTAATAAGGGAAGATTGAAAACTGCCTATATGTCCTATAAGTGCTGGAGTGGGTAAATAAATTATGATACATCCATATAGTGATACCATGCATCTGTAAGAAGCGGGGAGGGGCTATGTACTGACAGGAAAGATCTCTAAGGTACGTTGTTAATTGAGAAAAAGAAGATGCAATACATGACTCCTGGTGTTCTACCATTTGTGAGAAAAGGGAAATACAAAATAATATATATTGGACATACTTGTATATACATAAATAGCTGGAAAGATACAAAAGAAATTAGTGGGGAGAGGGAAACTTTACACAGTATGTATTTTATAATTTTAAACCAAGTGAATGTATTACCTGTTTTTAAAAATAACAAGGAAAAATGTAAAGTAAAACCTCTACTGGTTACTTATCACTTACAGTACATGGTCACCTCTTTGTTCTGCCTCTTAAGGGCCTGTAGTATTTGACTTCTGTTTACCTCTCTAGTCAACTCCTACAACTTTACTTCCAAAGTTTACTTCCCTTCTCTGGTTTGCAAAGCACATTTCTAACGGAGCTATATGTGCTGTCACTGCCTTGCAGGGAGGTTCTCTTTATCACTGGGAGCTGACAAGCATCTGAAAGATTTGGTTATTTCTCTGGGTTAACATTAACAATGATTTCTTGAGGTCTTGTAGAGGATGTTCTCCAGGCTCTAAGGAAGAAGTCAAGCAAGGATTGAAGGGTCCTGGAGAGGAGCCTTTCTTCAATAACGACAATGACAAGAGAAAGTTGGGCCCACAATGCTCTGAGACAAGAGGGTCTTGTTAAAGGGAAGGATGATACCTGGAAATGGGGAACCAGCTTCCAAGGGAGTAGCTCCTCTGTTTGGGAGACCTCCCACCTGCACTTTAGACAATTACGTTACCATGAAACTTCTGGACCCCAGGAGGCACTGACCCGGCTCCGGGAGCTCTGTCGCCGGTGGCTGAGGCCAGAAGCGCGGACCAAGGCCCAGATTCTGGAGCTGCTGGTTCTTGAGCAGTTCCTGAGCATCCTGCCTGGGGAGATTCGAACATGGGTGCAGATCCATCGCCCTGGGAGCGGTGAGGAGGCCGTGGCCCTGGTAGAGGAGCTGCAGAAAGACCTCGATGGACCAGCACTAAAAGTGAGAAATGTGGAGGGAGGAGAGTTTGAGATAGAAGGAAGGAGAGAATTGAGGCAGGGCAGGCTGGGCTGGAGGGTGATCCTGTGATTTTCATTAACAATTAATAGCACATTGGCAACACCAGTGCTAATTAAAGTAGGTTCATGAGCTATTCAGACCATAGAATATCTTTACAGAGAAATGGATTGATGATTGGGTCTTTGGAAACAATTCAGGATTAGCACAAAGGCATTGACTGCGCTTTGTCCCCCTGGGTGATGCTTGCTGTGCTGAGTTTGGTTCAAGAACCTGAAGGACAATGTTTCCAAGTGTTCCCCTAAACACAAGCAAATGTGTTGTTTATATGTCTGTTTGGAATGATGATGTAAGCCTAGAGTATAAAAGGCTCTCCAAAAGAATGAAGCTTTCTGGATCTGACACGACTACCCTGTGTGTGCCCCTACTGGGGATTCTATGAGCCAAGGGATTGGGTTGAGATATTTGCTTCTGATAAGATTTTATATTCTTGACCATTAAGTCGAGATCTTAATATAGTTTCTAGAATGTGTGAGATCTCTTTCTGTCAATCTATAGCCCACTAGAAACATTTCTGTATAAGAAGTCTGAGACATAACTTAAACTTGGGAGTGGCACCCAGAGGGGTGGGCTTGTTTGTTTTAATAATAAAAATGAAGAATTTTAAAGCTGTATATTTCATTGCAAATCACTGATCCATCCTCATCTAAGAGATAAAACAGAGGCTGAAAAAGGTTCATTGGGTTGCTGTTGGTTGTACATCCAGCTAGCAGCAAAACCAAGTGTCTGGACACTCCTACTCTGGTGTTCCTTCTGCAGAGCAGGGAGGGATAAGTAAAGGGGTAAATAAGTAGAGTATATTGAACCCAGGTCTGATCTAAAACCAGGCCTGAAGCTAAAACCCATGCTCTTAATTATTGCTTGTTACTTCCCATTCCCTCCTTAACCCACACCCAGGTCTGGCTTCTGTTTGCACCGTTCTGTTCAGTCTCCTCTGGGAGAGGTCACCAGTGCCATGAGCGGGGCTAGAGGGCAGCTCCATTGTTCTCAAGGCAAAGTTTTACTGCTGTTTTGATGCTGCATACTCGAGGTGGGTCTCTCTGATCTCACAGTTCTAGATTGTGGGCAGAAAGAGGTCCACACTGGTTAGGTGAGTCCATTTTCTGGAAGTACAAGAAGAGCCAGCTTATTTTGTTTTGCTTATTCCTAGGTTCCAGTTCTTGTCCAAAACCAGGATACTCTCCAGGAGGAGATGAGCTGTCCACGAACAGCACTTCCTCATGAACCCACTGGCAGCCACATATCAGCTGAAATTCACCCGAATCCTCTTACTGACCCAGTGATGTTTAACCTCCAGGATCCTCAGTATGGTACTTAGTGGCCCTGGTTTTGACCTTTTTTGGACCCTTATTGTGGCTCATTCCCCTACTCCCAGATAGTTGCTTACTGTCCTGCCCTGTATATGAATTTCTTATGGTACCAAGCACTTTCTGCTGTTCATCCTATTGTCCTTTCCTGGGTCCCTCTGACCTTTTATCCATTCATATTGCTATTCTTTGTGTTATTCCAGCCCTGCGCTTGGGGCTCACTCAGAAAAGGTTTATGGGTCACTTTATAGCCATCATTGCCTAGTCCTGGGGGTTCTGGATCTTTCTGAATTCCTTGTTTGTAGAAGATATTGGACTCGGAGTAGTGGGCAGGAACAGCAGAAATCTCACATGCAGCTTTTTCTCCTTCCTCAGATTCTCCTGCCCCTGAAGCTTCTGCCCTTTCCCAAGAAGAGAACCCAAGAAATCAATTAATGGCACTCATGCTCCTAACAGCCCAGCCCCAGGTGAGATTTGCATCCTTTATCCTTCCTAAGGCCCTGTCTGCACTAATTGTGTCTGAAGTGCCCTCTCTCATCCTAGTGCTTGGGTGTCTAGTCAGTTCCCATCTCTAAATAACAGTCAAGGTCCGTGTTATTGGAATGCAGACTTTATGTGGAGTCTACTTATATCTCCCTGTTATCTCTTGCCCATCATGGCTTCACAATGTGTCCTTTCCCCAGAAGTGAAAGAAATCTTCACTTCTTTAGTAGGGGAGCTCCTGGGCATGGATAATCTCACACGTACCTGTTATTTCAGGAGTTGGTGATGTTTGAGGAGGTATCAGTATGCTTCACTTCAGAGGAATGGGCATGTTTGGGCCCAATTCAGAGGGCATTGTACTGGGATGTAATGCTGGAGAATTATGGAAACGTGACCTCCCTAGGTAAGGACCCTTCCTTTTTTTTTTTTTTTTTGCTGGGAACTATTCGCCCTGAGCCAACATCTGTTGCCAATCTTCCTCTTTTCTTTTCTTCCGTCCCCAAAGCCCCAGTACATAGTTGTATATTCTAGTTGTAAGTCCTTCTAGTTCTTCTCAGTGAGCTGCTGCCACAGCATGGCTACTGACAGACGAGTGGTGTGGTTCTGCGCTTGGGACCAAACCTGGGCTGCCGTAGCAGAGCACGAACTTTAACCACTAGGCCGTCAGAGCTGGCTTAAGGACCCTTTCTTCCCATAATTCTTGCCTTTATTTCATCAGCCTTTGTTTTCTGATTATGAAAATAGTATATACTTACTTTGGAAAATATAGAATATTAGGAAAAAAACTGTTGTAAACCCACTATTTGCAGACAACTACTACCAAAATTTGGATATATTACACTTCTGTTTTTTTCTTTTTGAGGTTCTTTTACATTGTTTTGTGTGTATGCTGTTTGATTGCTTGCTTTCCTTGTTTTCTCCTCACTTGTATTATTACACATTTGTAAGTATTATCTGTATTCGCAAGTATTATCTATACTGGCTACATAATTTGTGCCATAATTCAGTTAGCTGTTTATTTTAGATACTTGCTGGAATAATCATCTATCTCTATGCCTAGTGCCTTTATATCTCGTTATTTTTTAGAAGTAGAATTACTAGGCCTAAATGTTTGAATTGTTTTAAGGTTCTTGCTTCATACTGCCAAATTACTTTCTATAGTGAGCTCCATCCTCTCTGCTCTTAACCAATGGTACATAAGAATCCTCTTTTTGCTCTACCTTCATTGATACTGAGTAACCCCATTCTTTCAAATTTTCTAATATAATTTTTCTTTTGTTATAATATCTATTTACAGTCATGCATCACTTAACGGTGGGAATATGTTCTGAGAAATGTGTCATTAGGTGATTTCATTGTTGTGTAAACAGCATAGAGTGTACTTACACAAACCTAGGTGGTATTGCTTACTATACACCTAGGCTATACGGTACTAATCTTATGGGACCACCATCATATATGTGGTCTGTTGTTGACCAAAACGTCATTATGTGGCACACCATTATGTGGACTGTATTCTCAAATGGATTTCTATGATTAGTAATAAAAGAAGAGTATTAAAAAAATTTGTTATTTGTGCTTCCAACAAATATTAAACATCTATGTGGGAATGATGTGATTTCTGCCTTTAAGTAGCTTACCATTGTTTGGAAGATGAACATAGAAAGAATAAACAAAGCAAGGTAAAATAATTGGTATAAGAGTGGCATAAGCCTCTTGAGATGGAAATGGAGAGGACAAAGTAACCATTTCCATTCCTGGGGAAGGGCCATAAAGGAGGTAGCTTTGTGCTGGATCTTGAAGAAAAAAGTAGGATTTTGTTTGGAGAAATAGACATTAAACACTGAGGAATCAGCTAAAGAACTGATCTAATTTGGACTGAAATATAGATTTAGAGTATCACTTTAAATGGCTGCATAGTATTCCATTGTGTATCATGTTTTCATTGACGGCTTTATGATATTGAATTTCTATTTAAGAACATTACATGGCTTTCCATTTGTTCAACACTGCCTTTGTATGTATCAGGCCTGTTTTAAAATTGCATTTATCTAGATCTTGCGTATTTCTGGTTACATTGATTCTTTGGAATTAGAATCTTTTCTGACGTTTTCTAATTGACTGTTGTTTGCATATATGAAAATACTAATTTTTTATATGTTGCAACCTTACCAGGTTATTGTATGGTCCATAGTAATTTATATTGTATATTTTTACACTTCTGAGAATATATCTTTTAGTATCTCAGCTGTGCTGATGGTGGGTCAAACATTCTGTAGATTTTATATTTTGATATACATTACCAAACTGCTTTCTAACAATGATGTACCAATTTACGCTTCCACAAAAAGAGCAAAAGAGGGCCCATTTCCCTGTATTGCTTATGATTTGGTCAGTGTTTTAAAACTTTGCTAGGTAGATGAAGAATACTATCTTTTGTTTGTTTTTCATATCTTCAATTATTAGTATAGTTGAAATCTTTTCAAATGTTTGTTGGTCATTTTACTCCTTTTCATATCCTTCCTACATATCTCTTTTATTTATTAGAACTGCTAACGCTTTGTCAGATGTTGCATATGTTTTTCCCATTTATTTGCCTTTCATTGTTATCTATGAATTGTTATTTTTTAAGCCTTAGAAAATCTTTTATGTAGTATTCAATTTAGCAGTATTTCCCTTTATGGCCTTTGTGGTCTTCTTCTCCATAAAATTTTTTTAAATCACCTGTGTTTTCTTGAGATACTTTTTTTGTGTGTGTGTGAGGAAGATTAGCCCTGAGCTAACATCTGCTGCTGATCCTCCTCTTTTTGCTGAGGAAGATTGGCCCTGAGCTAACATCTGTGCCCATCTTCCTCTACTTTATAGGGGATGCTGTCACAGCATGGCTTGATAAGTGGTACGTATGTCCATGCCTGGGATCCGAACCTGTGAACCCTGGGCCACCGAAGCAGAGTGTGCAAACTTAACCACTAGGCTGGCCCCTCTTGAGATACTTTTGTTGTTTCATTTTTACGTTTAAGCTTTACTCCATCTAAAATATTGATATACAGAATGATATGAGAATGCAGTTTGTTTGTTTTTTAACCCAAGTGGCTTTCAGTAGTTCCAATGCTGTTTACTCAATAATCCATCTTTTCTAAGAATTTTAAAATGTACTTTATGGGTGAACTTGTTAACTTTATGAAAAACACTCACCATGGATCCATACCTCATGCTGTAAATCAAAATAAATTTCCAGATGGGTCTAAGAGTTTGACTAAAAAAAAAAATAAGAAAATGGAACTGCTTATTTATTCTAGCTTTCTGAAGTAAGAGAAGTTTGAACCAACTTTAATAACTGCAGTGGTTTGGGGGCTTTGGGCAAGCAGTTGCCAGGGTGTTTATGCCCTTTGATGTAGTAATTCTGATTTGAGGAGCATACCTTAAGGAAATGGTTCAGAAAGAGGAAACATAAGTAATATGTCTAAAGATAGTCTCAGCAAAGTATTTATAATGGTTTAAAGTTGGTCACAACCAAATTCCCCAAGATAGAAAAAGTACTAAGCAGACCATCATGTTTTGACCTGGAGGTATACTATGATGCTATCAGATATGACAACTCTGTGCACTCAATTTCCATGCATTGATAAACTGTTTGGTAGAAAAGCAGACTCCCAGAAAGCTTGCACATACTGCTTCAATGTGTAAAAGATGTGTATATGTTTATTTAAGAGATTGGAATAGAATTTGAAGGAAAATATTTAAGAAATACTGAGTACCTCCCATATCAAGCTTAGCCTCTGTCTTAAAGTACATTCAAGTTGGAGTGATAGATGTTACACTAATACTTACAATACAGTGTGGCAAAAGCTATATAAAGAAGTATGCACAAGTGTGGGATCCCGTAGGAGCTTGGGATGGTGGAAGGACTGGGAGAGTAGGGGGGGAAGGGAAAGATTTACAGAGGGGTGATTTTTTATTTTTAATAACAGCTTTATTGAGATATAATGCACACACCATACAATTCACCCATTTAAAGGTTATAGTTCAGTGGTTTTTAGTATGTTCACAGAGTTGTGCAACCATCACCACAATCAATTTTAGAACATTTTCATCACCTCAGAAAGAAACCTGTACCCTTTAGCAGTCACCTTTGTTTCAGCCAACTCCCCACTTCAGCCTAGCCCTAGGCAACCAATAATCTGCTTTCTGTCTCTGGATTTGCCTATTCTGGACATTTCATATAAATGGAGTATATAGTATGTGGTCTTTTGTGAGTGACTTCTTTTACTTAGCATCATGTTCTCAAGGTTCCTCTATGTTGTAGCATGTATTACCTTATTCCTTTTTATGCTGAATAATATTCCATTGTATGTATACATCACATTTTATTGTTCCATTCAGCAGTTGATGGACATTTAAGTTGCTTCCACCTTTGGGCTATTATGAATAACACTGCTGTGAACATTTGTTTACAAGTTTTTGTGTGGATGTATGTTTTCACTTCTCTTGGATATATACCTAAGAGTGGAATTGCTGGGTCATATGGTAACTCTATGGTTAATCATTTGAGGAGCTGACAGACTGTTTTCCAAAGTTGCTGCACCATTTTACACTCTCCCCAACAGTGTTTATAAGGGTTCCAATTTCTCCAAATCTTTGCCTACACTTGTTATTATCTGTCTTTCTGATTATAGCCTGAAGTGATATTGTGGTTTTGATTTGCATTTCCCTGGTGGCTAATGATGTTAAGCAATTTTTCATGTGCTTATTGGCTATTTGTATGTCTTTGAAGAAATGTCTGTTCAGATTCTTTGCCTGTATTTTAATTGGGTTGTCTTTCTATTATTGAGTTGTAGGAATTCTTTATATATTCTAGATACAAGTACTTTATAGATATATGACCTTCAAGTATTTTCTCCCATTCTGTGGGTTGTCTTTTCACTTTCTCAATGGTATCCTTTAAAGCACAAAAGTTATTCATTTTGGTGCTTTCCAATTTACTTTTTCTTTTGTTGCTTGTGCTTTGGTGTCATATCTGAGAAACCATTGCCTAATCCAAGGTCATGAAGATTTATGTCTGTTTTCTTTTAAGAGTTTTATAGATTTATCTCTTACATTTAGGTCTTTGATCCATTTTGAGTTAATTTTTGTATATGGTGTGAGGTAAGGGTCTGACTTCATTCTTTACATATGGCTATTCAGTTATCCCAGCACTATTCTTTCCCCATTGAATTGTTTTGGCACTCTTTCAAAAATCGGCTGACCATAAATGTGGGAGTTTATTTCTGGACTCTCAATTCTATTCCTTTGGTTGTATGTCTAGCGTTATGTCAGTGGCACTCTGTCTTATTACTGTTGCTTCATAGTACATTTTGAAATTAGGAAGTGTGAGCCCTCCAACTATGTTCTTTTTCAAGATTGTTTTAGCTCTTCCAGGCCTCTTGAATTTCCATATAAATTTTAGGATCAGCATGTCAATTTCTTTCTAGAAGTCATCTGGGATTTTGATAGGGATTGCATTGAATTTGTAGATCAATGTGGGGAGTATTGCCATTTTAACAAAATTAACTCTTTCAATCCATGAACATGGGATATCTTTCCATTTACTTAGTATTTAATTTCTTTCCACAGTGTTTTGTAGTTGTCAGGGTATAAGTTTTGCGCTTTAAAAAATTTACTCCTAAGTTTTTTATTCTTTTTGATACTATTATTTCTTAATTTCTTTTTGGGATTGTTCAGTGCTAGGGTATAGAAATTTCACTGACTTTTGTATATTGATCTTGTATCCTGCAACCTTGATGAACTTATTTAGTTCTAATGGTTTTTTGATAGATTCTTTTGGATTTTCTGTGTAAGATCTTGTCATCTGCAAATATAGTTTTACTTCTTCCTTTACAATGTGCATGCCTTTTATTTCTTTTGCTTGCCTAATTGCTCTGGCTAGAATCTTCAGTACATGTTGCATAGAAGTGGCAAGAGCAGAAATCCTTTCCTTGTTCCTACTCTTAGAGGGAAGGCATCAATCATTCACCATTGAGTATGATGTTAGCTTTGGATTTTTTATAGGTGTCCTTTATCAAGTTAAGGAAGTTCCCTTCTATTCCTACTTTCTTGAGTGTTTTTATCATGAAGAGGTTTTGGATTTTGCCAAATGCTTTTTCTATGTTTATTGAAATGATTATGTGACTTTTGTCCTTCATTATATTGATATGGTGTATTACATTAATTGATTTTCCAATGTTATACCAACATTGCATTCCTCTGATAAATCCTACTTGGTCATGGTGTATAATTCTTTTTATGTGTTCCTGGATTCAATTAGCTAGTATTTTGTTGAGGATTTTTATGTCTATATTCATATGATATATTTGTCTGTAGTTTTCTTTTTTTGTGTGATAGTTTTGCTTGGTTTTGGTATCAGGGTAATAACTGCTGTCCTCATAGAGTGAGTTGGAAGGTATTCCTACCTCTTCTATTTATTGGAAAAGTTTGCGAGGAATTGGTGTTAATTCTTTTAATCTTTGGTAGAATTCACCAGTGAAGCAATCTGGGCCTGGGCTTTTCTTTGTGGGTGGTTTTTTGATTACTGATTCAATTTCTTTACTTTTTATAGATCTATTCAGATATTCTCTTTCATCTTAAGACAGTTAGTAGTTTGTGTCTTTTTTGGAATTTGCCCATTTCATCTTAAGTTGTCTATTTTATTGGCATAGAATTGTTCATAGTATTCCCTTATAATTCTTTTTATTTCTATAAGATCGGTGATAATGTCCAGAGAGGGTGGCTTTTGAGCTTAGTTTTTAAGGGTGTAGGTGCAGGATGTGTAGAGAGTTGGGAAGAGGAAGAGCAATTCAGGAAGAGAAAAGGGCATGAGCAGTGGTAGAGAAGCAAGCAAAAGCATGACATGTTTGGGCCTCTGTATGTGTTCTCTGTGGCTAGAGTCTAGGGGCCTAAAGGGTGCTGACAAGAAGTGAAACCAGAAAAATAGGCAGACAGTGGGTGAGGGTATCTCTTGGGCTATACCGGTCATTTATGCTTTATCCTGTAGCAATAAAGAGTCATTTGTTTTGAGCACTTGAGTGACGTGATCAAATTTACCTATTGGAAAGATAATTGGTAATGGAGTGGACATGGATTAGAGGAGGGGGCGTAAATTGGAGGTAGGGAAGCCTGTCTGTTTCTTGCAGTCTTCACCAAAGATTGCAGAAAGTAACCTACTTCCTGTGTCATTCTGACATTTTTCTACTATGTCCCCTAAAGCTTGATAGGCTTATACATCATCTGATTGCTATACTAAAATTTCAGATAGTTTAGCCAGCTAATTAGCTACTGAGTGTACAAGAGTTGCTAATTTCTTAACCATTTTCCACCTCAGTTTAACTACTTGAAACACTTCCACTTCCTAAAAGTATTTCTACTCCCTTAAAACACTTCTGTGTCCTTAAAGAAAGAGAAATTTCCTTTCTACCAGCATCCTGCTTAAATTGTGAAACCACTCCTTGATCCAATCACTGTGGACAAGGAAACTGGAGTGCCAATATTGGATAGGCCTAAGACACACGCCCATCCCTACAGCCAGGTGAAGTAGGGTAGTATGATTGGCAGTCATGCCTGAATCCCACAGAGGGAGGCAGTTGAGATGAGATATGAGGGCCTGACCTAAGAATATAATTCAGATTAACATTTATTGGATGTTTTCTATCCTTACTCTCTCATAAACTTAAGTTTATAGCTACAGTCCTTTTCTATGTCTTTTTTTTCTATTTAGGTAGAAGAAAAGTGTTGTTATACTTAAATAGAAGGTAATGTTACTATCATTCACGTCATTTTACTTATTAGATAATTTGGAGAACTAATTCATGATTTTTCTCACATTTGGATGGTGAAAGTAAGTTTCCAAAACATTTTCAAAAAAATAATGTCACATTTTAAAATATTTGAGAATGTTAGACTAAAAAGGGACTTGGGGATTTACTTGTTCAGCCTCATCATTTTATAGATGTTTTTTAATCTGTCTTTTTCTATATTTTTTCTTTTCATTATGTATTCTTTTTTATGTCTAATTAAAGTGAGAGTCTAACCCAGACCTGATGTTTTTGTGAAATGAATTTTAAAATTTTCATTTCTCAATTTTAAAAGGAACAGTGGGAATTATATTTGAATTCTAAGAATTAAGTTTTTTTAATGGATTTTATTTTCTGTAGGTTAATAGCTTTCAAGTAATTAAAGTGTTTATATACTTGTCTTTTCAAAAATTAGAGATTACCTTTCAGAGTCCTTAGGTATATTTCCTCTCTTTGGAGTTCCCGTGTTCCTAGCATGAAGAAAATAAAAAGACAGTTCATCATAAGCCAAATGATTCTTTCTGTTCCATCCAACTTCCTGAGCTTTGGGTCTGAACCACCTGCTTAAGATCCCATGTTCTCTGTCTCATTCTTCCTTGCACCTATTTTTTTCAACATTTAAATTTTTCATCTGCTCTCTGAAAACAATGAGCTTAGAAGTGTCTCAGAGTGAGTCTTTTGTTAATCCATTTATGACATTCTTGTCAGTGTAGCATTCTGCTTTGTACATTCTTTTAATGAAAAGTTTCTTGTTTTGTATTCATTTAAAAGTGTTCCCTTCTAGCTTGTTTTAAAGTCATTTGAAGATCTTGTTCTCGCTAACAGAGGGACATGGTAACATTTGCATTTTTAATTCCTTTTACCAGAATGGGAGACCATGACCGAGAATGAGGAGGTGACATCAAAGTCAAGCATATCTCAAAGAGCAGATTCTCAGAAAGGAACATCAAAAAGACTTCAAGGAGATGTCCCCCATGTCCTTAATTTTGAGGAAGAGTGTGAATGGCAAGTTTTGGCAAGTCACTGGGGAAATGAAACAAGGGAAAGAGATACATTGAAGAAAGTTTCCCTCTGTGAACGAGACAAGAAGAAAAGGACTCCACCAGAAAAACGAAGCCAAAAGTGGAAGGAATTTGGAGAAAGCTTGACTTTAGGTTCAGCTCTTTCTGAAAGTTTATTAGGTACTGAAGGAAAGAAGTTTTATAAATGTGATATATGTTGTAAACATTTCAATAAAATCTCTCATCTTATAAACCATCGGAGAATCCACACTGGTGAGAAACCTCATAAATGTAAGGAGTGTGGAAAAGGCTTTATTCAGCGCTCAAGCCTTCTAATGCATTTACGGAACCATTCTGGGGAGAAACCTTATAAATGTAATGAATGTGGGAAAGCCTTCTCTCAAAGTGCTTACCTTCTAAACCATCAGAGAATCCACACTGGAGAAAAACCTTATAAATGTAAGGAGTGTGGAAAGGGCTTCTATAGACACTCAGGCCTTATTATACATCTAAGGCGCCATTCTGGGGAGAGACCTTATAAATGTAATGAGTGTGGGAAAGTTTTCTCTCAGAATGCTTACCTCATTGACCATCAGAGGCTCCACAAAGGGGAGGAACCTTATAAATGTAACAAGTGTCAGAAAGCTTTCATTCTGAAGAAGAGCCTCATTCTGCACCAGAGAATCCACTCTGGGGAAAAACCCTATAAATGTGATGAATGTGGGAAGACCTTTGCTCAGACCACTTACCTTGTTGACCATCAGCGACTCCACAGTGCAGAGAACCCATACAAATGTAATGAATGTGGGAAAGTTTTCATTCGGAGCAAAAGCCTCCTCTTACACCAGAGAGTACACACAGAAAAGAAGACCTTTGGTTGTAAAAAATGTGGGAAGATTTTCAATTCTAAGTCAAACCTCATTGACCATAAGAGGATGCATAGCAGAGAGAAGCCTTATAAATGTACTGAATGTGGGAAAGCCTTCACTCAGAGTGCTTACCTTTTTGACCATCAGAGACTCCACAATGGGGAGAAGCCCTATGAATGTAATGAATGTGGGAAAGTTTTCATTCTGAAGAAGAGCCTCATTTTACATCAAAGGTTCCACACTGGAGAGAATCTCTATGAATGTAAAGACTGTGGCAAGGTCTTTGGCTCTAACAGAAACCTCATTGACCATGAGAGACTCCACAATGGGGAGAAGCCCTATGAATGTCGAGAGTGTGGGAAAACCTTCATTATGAGCAAGAGTTTCATGGTCCATCAGAAACTCCATACACAGGAGAAAGCCTACAAATGTGAGGATTGTGGGAAGGCTTTCAGTTACAATTCAAGCCTGCTCGTACATCGGAGAATCCACACTGGGGAAAAGCCCTTTGAATGCAGTGAGTGTGGAAGAGCTTTCAGTTCTAACAGAAACCTCATTGAACATAAGAGAATCCACAGTGGTGAAAAACCTTATGAGTGTAATGAATGTGGCAAATGCTTCATTCTGAAGAAAAGTCTCATTGGACATCAGAGGATTCACACAAGGGAAAAATCTTATAAGTGCAATGACTGTGGAAAAGTCTTCAGTTACCGCTCAAACCTTATAGCCCATCAGAGAATCCACACTGGCGAGAAGCCCTATGCATGTAATGAGTGTGGGAAAGGCTTTACTTACAACAGAAACCTTATCGAGCATCAAAGAATTCACAGTGGGGAAAAAACCTATGAATGTCATATATGTAGAAAAGTCCTTACCTCCAGTAGAAATCTTATGGTACATCAAAGAATCCACACTGGAGAGAAACCTTATAAATGTAATGAGTGTGGAAAAGACTTTAGTCAGAATAAAAACCTTGTTGTACATCAGAGAATGCACACTGGGGAAAAACCATATGAGTGTGAGAAATGTAGAAAGTCTTTTACTTCTAAGAGGAATTTAGTTGGCCACCAGAGAATCCACACAGGGGAGAAACCATATGGGTGTAATGATTGTAGTAAAGTTTTTAGGCAAAGAAAAAACCTTACTGTACATCAGAAAATTCATACAGATGAAAAACTCTGTGAATGTGATGAGTCTGAAAAAGTATTCTCTCAGACCTCAAACCGTCATCTTCAACAAAAAATCCATGCCGTGGAAGAGTTTTCTTGGCTCCAAAATGCCACTGAGTCCAAGATAGAGATTCAGAAAATCTAGTATCATATGTAAAATGAAACAGAATTCCTGCCTACTTACGTAACTGTTGGAGAACTGGCAGTATAATGCTTCTTATAAGGAAAAAATTCATGATTGACCCTTTTATAGACAAGTGAGTTACATGTGGAAGAAAGTTAATCTAGACTTGCAAGACTACAAAAACTTAACCAAATTCTAGTTAAAGGATACTCTGTTCCAGACTATTTGTTACAACCCTAGAAAGGGACGTTGGAGCCATTGAGGACTCTGAAGAACCTAGATTTATGTCTTATAAGATGTAATGATGTAGTTGTAAATGATAGCAAAAAGTCTTTGTATTAAAAAGTGTATGTTTCTGGAAATGTGTATATTGTACATTTTAAAGATAACATCACTGCTACAGAAAGTCTGTATAGACAGTATGATCAAGACATGTCAGACGTGGAGTTGGGTGAGAAAGTCTGCTGTTTGAGGACACCTTAAGAAGAGCACTGGAGTTTGGAATCTGAAGACCTAGCTTGGGGTCCTGGCTCTTTCTCTGACTAGCTATGTGATGTTATGAAGTCAGCCTTTAAGTCTCAGTTTCTCTATCAGTCAAATATTGACATAATGCCTACCTCACAGGGTCATTATGAAGATTAAATGAAAGGATCTTTGTGAAAGTACTTTGTGAAATAATTTCGTTGTCAGTAAAGTTGGATAAAAGAAGTATGGTCAAAATTTAGAACATGGCAAAATGTAATGTTTGTTCATTAAGTCAATATTAGGACTTTGTGAACCTCAAAAAAATACTCATTTTTATAGTAAGAGGAAGAATGGTGGATAGCTAACTTAGGAATTTAGTATCCTAAGAAGACTTTTTTAAAATGTAGCTTTAAAATGTTTGAGTGAATATACAACATGCCTAGTTTGTTTTTATGGAAAAATTTTGGCTTCTTGTAGAAAAAAAAATGTCTTTCCGTTAACATTGATGCCAAGGAAAACAATTTATTTTCAATCTTTGTATTTGAAACCAAGCAGATATAGTGTCAAAATGGAAGGACTGTCCTATGTTGCTTTCTTTGTTCATAGGGAAAAATCCTTAACCCCAACCCTTGAGTTGATTATCCTTGCCACTGTCATTCTCAGTTCTAATCAACATTTTATCATTGCTGACATATGGTAGCTTGTACTTAAGAAACAACATTCTGTCCCAGCACTCAACTTACTACATAAGTTTCTCACACAGAGCCAAGCCCTTCAAGCTCTGATTAAAGTCATTCAGAATCCACCTCTGGACGGTCAGGCCCCTTACTCCTTGTGAACCAATCATTCATTCAGTCTGTGTCCTTTTGTACATTTGTAGATGTAATTCATCCTATATTCTTGAGTTGGTAATTTTATGTTGTAAATCTCAAAACTCCAATTCTGCAGCTGGACTTTATTATTTGTGTTTGTGTGTGAGGAAGACCAGCCCTGAGCTAACATCCATTGCCAATCCTCCTCTTTTTTTTTTTTTTTGCTGAGGAAGACAGGCCCTGGGCTAACATCCGTGCCCATCTTCCTCTAATTTATATGGGATGCCGCCACAGCATGGCTGACGAGCAGTGCGTCGGCGGGCACCCGGGATCCAAACCTGCGAACCCCGGCTGCTGAAGCGTGAACTAAACCGCTGCACTACCAGGCTGGCCCCTGCAGCTGGACTTTATTTTTATTTTTATTTTTTTATGTGAGGAAGACCAGCCCTGAGCTAACATCTGTTGCTAATCTTCCTCTTTTTTTTTTTTTTTTTGCTTGAGGAAGACTGGCCCTGGGCTAACATCCTGCCCATCTTCCTCTACTTTATATGGGACGCCGCCACGGCGTGGCTGACAGGCAGTGCGTCAGCGGGCACCCGGGATCCAAACCCGCGAACCCTGGGCTGCCAAGTGCAGACTAAACCGCTGCGCCACCGGGCCAGCTCCCTGGACTTTAAATACCTTAATATCAGGATTGTGTTTTCTAATACTAGTAGCATTGAAGTGGTATGTTGATTATAATTGTTATTAATTCAACCCCAAAGTTCCTTGAGGGCTGATTCCTCATTAGACTGACAAGTACCCAAGAGTGAAAACTGGAAGGGGCCCAAGGTTAAGTCTTAAGACCTGGGTATGAGTCAAATTCTGCCCCTTTCTTTGGACAAATGCCTTCATTTCTTGGAGCCTTGATTTCCTCATCTGTCAAACAGGAGGAAGAATATCTACCTCACAAAGTTGTTGTGAGGTAATGAATAAGATGTTTATATCCATGCTGTAGAAGAATCACTGCAGATTATGTAATAATTACAAAGGGAAAGAGGTACTTTAACAATGGAGAAAGCTGACATTTACCTCCTAACCAAGTAACAAAATGTAACATCACTAAGACTAGGACAACACACATAATGTGCCACCTTATGTGATGCAATAAGCCAAAAGTATAACCTGAATTTATCAAGCTTCTTAGACCTGATTGCCAGTTTACAGGAAATACAAAAGGCAGAGGAACAAGATAAATGACACCAAGAGAAACAAATTCAGGACATGGGATACTGTATAAGAAAACTGCATTGGATTCTTCAAAAAGATATGAAAAGGGAGAGGGTGATAATTGTTGAAGCTGGATTAATATTGAGAGTTCATTGTACTGCTTTTGTATATGTATGAAGTTTTCTATAATGAAAAGTATAAAGTGGATGGGGGGGTTGTTTTCAAGAGATATTGAACAGCCATAAGTTACTAAGACAGGAGTAGACTCACATAAATGCCCAACTGATTTTTTACAAAGGTGCACACAAAGCAATTCAGTAGAGGAGGGATAGCCTTTTCAACAAATGTTGCTGGACCAATTGGATAGCCATAGAAAAAAAATTCAGGAACTAGGACTAAGTGAAGAACTCTTAGATATATCAAAAGCATGCTCCATTAAAGGAGGAAAAAAAAAGATAAATTAGACGTCATCAAAATTAAAATAATTTGCCCTGCAAAAGACTCTTCTAACAGGATGAGAAGACACTACAGATTGGGAGAAAATATTTGCAAATGATGTATCCAACACAGGATTTCTGTCTAGACTATATAAAGAATTCTCCAAACTTAACAGTAATGAATAGATCCAATTGGAAAATGGGCAAAAGACATGAACGGACGTTTCACCAAAGTATAGATGGCAAGTTAATGAAAATATGTTCAACATTATTAGCCATTGGGGAAATGCAAATTAAAAATCACTGCACACATATCAGAGTAGCTTAAAAAAAAATAATGTTAACACCAAATGCTGGCAAAAAATGCAGAGAAACTGAATCTCATGTGTTGCCGGGAATGTTAAGTGGTACAGCCACTCTGGAAAATAGTTTGATAGTTTCTTATAAAACCAAACATGCACTTAACCATATGACCCAGTATTTGCACTCCTGAGCATTTATTCCAGAGAAATGAAAACTTATGTTCACAGAAAAACCTCTACGTGACTGTTCACAGCAGTTTTATTTGTAATAGTCAAAATCTGTAAGTAACACAAATATCATTCAACAGGTGGTTAAAACAAATATGGTATATCTACAACATGGAACACACTGCTCTGCAATAGTACTCTGCAATAAAATGGAATGACCAATTGATACCTTCAATGACTCGAGTGAATTTCAAGAGAAATGCTGAGTGAAAAAGTCCAATCTCAAAAGGTCATACATTGTATGATTCCATTTATTTAATATTCTAAAATGGCAAAACTATAGAGACGAAAAACAGGTTAGTGGTTGCCAGAGGTTGGGGATGGTGGGAGGGAGAGGGAGGGGTAGTACTAGGGAGGTCTTTGTGATGTTGGAGCAGTTGTGTATCTTGATTGTGGTGGTGCTTACACAGATCTACACGTGATAAAATGACGAAGTATACACACACGTTGTACCAATGTCCATTTCCTGATTTTTATATTAAACTATAATTATATAAGATGTACCTACTGGGGGAAAGTAAAGGGTATTATCTTTGCAACTTCCTGTAAATCTATAAATTCAAAATAAAAAGTAAAACCCTAAAGCCATAACCAAATGCAGTGTGTGAAAATGATTTGGAAAAACAAAATTATATATATTTTAGGACAGTTGGAGAAATTTGAATATGACTGGATATTAGATGATATTAGGGAATTATTGTTAATTTTCTGACCTGTAATCATTACTTTGGAGAATTATTATTATTAAAAGATGCATATTAAAGTATTTGGAATTAAATGTTTTGATGTTTACAACTTTCAAAAAAATGTTTTTCAGTATGTATAAAGAGATATGGCAAACGTAGCAAAATGTTAATTGTTGAGTCCAGATGGAGGATATAGGTATTGTACCATTCTTTCAACTTTTCTATACCGTTTGATATTTTCAAAATAAAACGTTTGGGGCAAAATTATCAGGGCTTTCCACAGATTAATGCTTTGTAGCTTCAGGTTCCCGGGTGTGCGCCTCGCTTAACTCCCCCTTCCCCGCCTGGGGATGCTCCTCTCCCTGAGGCTCAGGGCCACAGTCCCCCTGCACGCTGCTGCTCCCATCCCTGGTCCGGAGCGACATTGGACACCCAGCGAGAAGAACTCACCTCCGAGATTCCTAGAGAGGCCGGTCTGGCGTCTTGGAGAGCCGGAAGCCCATCCCGAGGCACTTCCTGTCCGGTCATTGTTCTCGCGCCGGCAAGTGCAGGGGTCCCAGCCCGCTGGCCTCCTGCATAGGAGCTGGGGAACTCCGGCCGGGCCTCTCCGCGGCGCACGGTGAGCGGGGTTGGCCGGGGTGGGCGCGAATGCCTGGAGCGCGGGAGGGGCCGTGTCCTCCCGCCGGGGACCCCAGCCCTGGCTGTCCGGGGGCGGTTCCGTGCACACAACCTCGGAAACCCGCCCGCCGCCCGCCGGGGGCCTGGCCCGGGAAAGGTTGGACATAGACCACCACAGGGGCCAGGTTCACCCCGGGAGCAGAGCTACGTGGGGCCTGGAGGTAGAGATGAGTTGCCACGTTTGGAAATAGGGAAAGGACATTGAAAGGGAAGCCCTTGGTAGGGGCCTCCAAGCTGCCTAGGGCTGGAGGCCAACTCGAGCTTGATCAGCTGTCTGATGACAGTACTCACGGTAGGCAATCTTGCGTATACACAGGTAAAACGAGTGTTAGAGCCTTCCTACCTGGTCGAATTCAGCTAGTCGGGGAAAGAATAATCCTCCAGAATTAAAATTTGTTGCAGGAATGAAAGTATTACATTACTCAAGAAATTCAATGTGTACAATAAGTTGCCAGTAAGTTAACAAAGAAAAAAGTATATGATCACTTCAATAGCAGGAAAAGAGGACTTAATAAAACTTAACCCTTTTTTTCCTAATAAAACATCTAAAGGGGAATAGAAAATTTTCAATTTCTTCATAATCAACTAAAATGGTAAGATTATTTTACTCACAAATTTTTTAAAAACAACAAAAGCCTGCTAGTATGGCTATGATGAAGGGATACTGTGAAGTTGGTGGTGGTGTGATTTGGTGTGGTCCTTTTAGAAAGCAACTTGGCAATACATGTCAACCATAAAATCCTTCAACCAGTAATTCCTCTATTCTAAAGGAATAATTCAGCAGAAGAAAAAGCTATTTGCACAGAAAATTTTTAACATTAATTATTATTGAGAAAACAAACTGGAAGCGATGAAAACTCCTTTTACTAAAGCAATGGTTCATAGATAGGGGATGGTTAAGTAAATTATAATGTAGCTATAATTTAGGATATTATGCCAGAATCAGGTAGCTCTGTATGTACTTATATTGCAACATCTAAGATTATTGTGCAGTATGGAAATTGAGTTCAAAAAACAAACAATGCTGGTTGCTGAACAATGTCCAAGTGTGATCTAATGTATGTTTTTGGAAAATAAGAATATTTGTGAAGGCGTACACATGTGTATGGAAATGCAGAGAAAACACTGATGACTGATAACTAACTGCTCTGCTTATGTGTGTGTAGGGGGGACTTATGTTTAATTTGATATATTTCTGTATTACTTGATTCTTTTTCAATGAGAATGACAGTTAACACCATAGGTTATTATGTTGCTACTAAAAATGATATGCATGAAGAATGGCAACATGAAAGAATCTTTTTTTTATCTTAAGAGTAATACTTGATCTCACAAGACATTTGGAAGAAATGGAAAATGTGAAAATCAAACAAAAAGAACCACAAAACTACCTGTAATTACATCACCTAGAGATGACCACCCCTAACATGTTGGTGTCTACACTCCCAGTCTTTTTCTTGAGATTCTTTCATTCACGCTATTGTGTATCCTTGGGGATAAAAAAAATTTTTTTGTGTTGTAATATTCCTTCTTAAAAAAAAACCATGGTGATTGTGAAAATATGTATCTCCATGGTTAAAAACAAAAAAGTTTATTAAGTCACAATTGTCAGTGTGGTTGGAAGTTTTCCCTTAAAAGAAATATCTTAAATTCTACAATATACAGTGGTTATCTCTTTGAAGGTGGACCAGGGGTGATTTTTCTTAATCATTTTCTGTATTTTTTAAGTTTTTACAATAAAAATATATTAACTTTATAATCAGAAAAAAATCAATAAACATTTATATAAAGCTGTTTGTAATGTGATTACTATGGGGACAAATTACATGTTTACAGTCCAGCCCCTTCCATCCTATTAGGGAGGAGCAAAGCAGACCTTGTGTTGCTGTGGCCCCTGCCCGGGCACTGGTGAAATTGGCCAGTGGGCTTAGTGACATCCAGGCAAACCTCTGCTTAGTGCTAACAATGTTTTCTGATTTCTCAGTAGACAGTACTCATCCTGGCTCTGGGAAGAAACTTAAGAAGAAGATTTTGAAACTTAAAGATTAGATGGGGCTTGACCTGTGCTGGGCAGCCCCCAGCTATAGGAGTTCCCCTGCTGAGGAGAGATGACTGCAGAATTGAGAGAAGCCATGGCCCTGGCCCCTTGGGGCCTAGTGACAGTGAAAAAGGAGGAGGAAGAGGAGGAAAACTTCCTAAGTCAGGCATCCAGCCAACAAGTGCACTCTGAGAACGTCAAATTCTGGGCCCCTGGGGAGGGTCCTCAGACAGCCCTTGATGAATCAGAACAGGAGGGAAAAGTAAGTATGGGTCTGGGAGGGAGGAGGAGGAGAGACGTGAAGACCTCAAGTGGTTTCAGAGGGGACTCTATCCCTCTGCTTCCCCACCTGGAGGCTTGTTTCCTGGCTAGGGCTCTGACCTCTAGTCCTTTGGAACATACAGTCATGCCTCGCTTAACGATGGGGATACATTCTGAGAAATGCATCATTCGGTGATTTCATCATTGTGTGAACATTATGGAGTGTACTTACACAAACCTAGATGGTATAGCTTACTGCACACCTATGCTATATGGTACTAATCTTATGGGACCACCGTCATATATGTGGTCCGTCATTGACCAAAACATCGTTATCTGGTGCAAGACTGTAATAGAAACATTCTCTCCTGACTGATGTGTCATTCAGTACTTTCCAGAAACCAGTGGTTCTCAAACTTTGCTACAAAGAATTACCTGGGGAGCTTTTTATAAAATTGTGATGCCCGTGCCATATCCCATTCCAATTAAATCATAATCTCTGGGAGTGGGGCCCAGACATCTGTATTTTTTTAAACTTTTCAGGTGATTCCAGTCAGGGTTTGATAACTCTAAGCTGTGTTTCTCAAACTTTAATATGCATAGGAATCACTGGGGGGATCTTGTTAAAATGCAGATTCTGATTCAGAAGGTCTGGGATGTGGTCTGAGATTCTGCATTTCTCACAAGCTCCTCGGTGATGGTGATTCTGCTGATCTGTGGACCACACTTTGAGTAGTGAGGCTATACACTATACTGTGGTCCTTTATGTTTTCAACACACTCCTTTCCATCACTAGCCAGATGAGGACTGAGGTTTCCGAAAGCCTCTCTGTAGTAATATGATGAGAACCTTGCTTCTTTGATCTTTAGACCTCAGAAAAGTCTACTCTGGAAAATCTCCTCATGTGGTCTCTTGTCTTGTCATGTGCTCACTGGCAAGTTAGGTTTGGATGCTGGAGTGCAATGAGGTGAAATCAAAATGATAGGGAAGAAGGTGGCAGGCTTGCTTCTCTGCCTAACTCACTTTGGGGATTAGGAACGAGTCTGGCTTCCTTTTCCTTTTTTTTTTTTAATGTTTGGGGTTTTTAAAAATTGTGTCTGTGTGTGTTTTATGGCCTCCAGGAATAGGTACTGATATTCTCATCCTCTAAGCTGTAATCACACCGCCTCCCACCAACAATCCCCTCATATACCCACCTGTGCCTACTTGTCTCTAGGGTCAGAACATGTTCTGGGACATGGCTGTAGTCCTGAAAACAACGCAGGAGGCGCCTGCTGCTTCAACCCTTGGCAGCTACTCACTATCAGGGGTTCTGGCCAAGAGCGAGATCCTGGAGACTCATGGGAACATAACCTGTCTAGGTAAGGTTCCACCCCCTGATTCACTATCTGACCATTGTTGGAGTTTCTCAAAACCTTTTCAGAGACTGGTGGTCTGGTCTCCTGGCTTGAGCAACAGAGAGTATTGAGGTGTTGAAAGTGTCAGGGACAGCTGGATAGAGGAATGCTGAAAGATACCTGTGCATATGTTACAGGAAATGGCTTATTTTGCACAGTCTCAAGATACCAGACAAACACAGGTGAACTTCAGATTCACCTTTTAATCACATTTATTGTTCAGCAAATTTCATATCTATTCATACATGTCCTCTATATGCTTTGTGTTTATTGTAGGTTGGTGAGGCTGCAAGAGAAGCTTGCTAAGGTAGGAAGGGTCAACTTTTGTGGTGATTTTGAGGAAATCCCCTGGAGATGTTCTTTTTAAATAGATCTTTGTGCAAATTCTAGAAGATTTTGAACAGCCGTGACAACCATGATGTTCAAAGATAGGTCTTCATGGAGGGTACTGACAGCTGGCTTATCACCTGGTTGTCTCTAAGCTGGGACTCAGGCTATGTCTGACTAGCAGTGGCAGAAGCTTGCCTATGAAGGAGTGACATGTAACTGTACGTCAAGAATGTGGCTGCCATGAGTCCCATGTTGTGGAAACAACTCCAGGATGACTGCCAAGGCCCCTCTGGCACTTACACTCTATGAGTCTGCCTTGTGCAGGGCTGTGCCTGAATATTTTGAATCAACTCTCCTCCCTAGCCAATTCCTCAGTCATTTGTGGACCAAGTCACTTTTTTAAACTAGTGTTGTGGGGAAGGTTAGGATTGACACCTTTCATTTTCTTGTCTCTTCTTTAATTATTCCCCAAATTCTCAGCAGCTTCTGTTTGCCACTTTCTGCTTTCTGTTCCATTCTCCTTGGTGCATTCCCCTGTGTATCTCTTCTTCTCTGTTTCCTTGCTTTATCAGTCATTCATAGTCTTAATTCCAACAGCTGCACCTATCCACCAGGAATGGCCACTGTTTTCCTTGTCTGCTGTTCCCAGCGAAGACTTACCTTTCTGTGCTGCCAGCCACTTCCATAGCAGCAGGTAATGGGGGGAACACTAAGCTCTAGAAATTAAGAGAGAGACCTGAGTGTAGTTGCCCTGCCTCTGATAATTCTGTGACCTTGAGCAAGTCCTTTCTCACTCTGGACCTCCGTTTCCTGTTCTGTAAACTGGGGTGCGTTCATTCAATAAATACAGGATTTATCAGGGGCCTGTATCCTGTGTGCTGGGCAGTGTGATAGGTACTGGGGATACAGCAGTGAATAAGACACTGCCTTGCCCTTTTTTAGCTCCCACCCAAGAAAAGGAGAATAGTTTCATCTTGATGATAAAATCATATAATGTATATGAAAGTGCCTTGGAAATTTTGATGCGTTACTGGGTTGTTAACGTCTGAGAGTTTTAACTACAGTTTCCTATGTATTAATTAATATTGAATTTATTAAAGTTTATACATTTAAAACCAAGTTTTTCAGCTTTTAAGTGTAACTGATTTTTATTGCATTTAGACATCTAGAAATATTTTTATAAAAATGAGAACACATACTTTTTCTTTAATTCATGTTTGGTTAAGCTTCCAGTTTTACAGATGAAATTTTTTAAACTTTTTTTAAAACATTTTATTCCACCTACATATCAATTTTCTTATATAAAAATTTCCTTATTTTTTCCCCCTCCCCGGTACATAGTTGTATCTTCTAGCTGTAGGTCCTTCTAGTTCTGTGTGAGCTGCAGCCACAGCATGGCCACTGACAGACGAGTGGTGTGGTTCCGCACTCGGGAACTGAACCCGGGCTGCCGGAGTGGAACACACTAAACTTTAACCACTAGGCTGTCTAGGCTGGCTCTAAAAAAAAAATTTCCTTATTTGTATTTCCTTATATAAAAATATATTAAATTTCAAATTTAATATATCTAATTCTTTAAAACATTTAAAACACCTAAGTAGGCACACTTATAAATCTCATAAATAAAATCTTGATAAACACACAACTTTCTAAATCTAATGATTTGGACTTACAAAGTTAGTAAGTCAAATTACCTTTTATATCTCAGAATACAGTCACCAGCTAAGAGGCAGACTCATGTAGCATTTCAGATCTCTTTTTAAAAAAATGAAAAGTGCTGATTTCAAGACTTAATACTGTACCTATGCTCTAGTTGAAAAGCAAATGTGTTCTTAGTTTATTTCTATATTTATTTCTGTACTTTCCTAGAGTTACAGAAAACACCATTTCAAACAAGCCAAGGTACAGGTCCTAGGTTATTGGCTAATTAATCACCCAAGGAGATTTGCACTTGAGCACACAGGCTGGGCCTTAATTCCCTTTTCTTAGACCCTGGGCACTTGCCAAGACCCTAGCTCTTACGTCATCCCTGTGATAAAACTGTTAAATAATCACTGTGCTAAGGCCGTCCAGGCTGTGGTTGTACCTGGTTCTGCAATAATTTTGACATAAAGCATATGCAGATCCAAGGAATTGTTTCTATTACTGGCTCTAATTGCTTCTGTAGTTCCAGCTGCTCTTTATCTTTTATCTGTCTCTAATAGTCTGAATCTCACAGTAAGGAGGGGAGGAGTGAGGTCAAGAGAGAGAGTGAGGCTATAGGCTAAAATATTACTGGACTTTGTTCCTGTTGGAGGGATGCTTAGTGGAGATGGGAGGCCCCTAAGTGTCAGTGATGGAGAGCTAAAGGAAAGAAGAAGGAGGTGGGGGAAAAAAGCACAGAAGGAGATGTTAGGAGGGAGAAAAATAAGATGAGAAGTAAGTGATTTAGAATAGTAGAGAACATAAGAGAGAAGAAAGTAATGAGCAAAAGAAAAGCAGAAGAGACATGAAACTATACAAGGAAAAAATCAGAATATTTCTCACACACAAATTTTTTTACATAACTAGGAGAGATGAAGAACGGTAGGGGAAAGAGTTAGTAAGGAAAAAGTAAGATAAGAAAGAAGAAAAGAAGATGTAAGAGCAGTTAAACTACAGGGAGAAAAATGGGGTGGATTAAAGAAAGACATAAGAAGAGTAGAAATAGAAATTACCAGAAAAAGATTAGCATTTCAGATTTTTGTTGTTGTCACACTGGTGGCTCTATTGTATCCAGCACTCAGGCATTCACTTCCTCTGATGCTGTCCATCTTATCTGAATGATTATGATGGAATTTCGTATTACCATGGTCTTACCCAGGTCACCAAACTGTGCTGTTTCCCTGCCCTGCCCCCCATATTGCGTTGTACTACCCAACATCCCTGTCCCACCCACATATTGGAGGGAGAGTTGCCCTGGCCTGTACCAGTAGGATGTTTTGTGAATGCTGGATTCTGCCTGTGCAGTTGCTGCAGTTCATAGCTTTACTACTCACATCTAAGCTGACACCACCAGTAGGAATACCTCCCCCCCCTGCAAGCTTGCCTCCCACTCCTGCCTACCCTCATTTCACTTGCCTTATTATCTGAGTAGTTTTCCTGAGCTTGATTTAATTCACAAACACTTACTAAGGGTATACTCTACCAACACAGGGCTGCGTGGAGCTGCATGGATGCACATTCCAGGGTCAAGGATGGTGGGAGTGGAGAGGAGACCTACAAAGAACTATGACATTACTGACTGCATGATCCCTTTTTGACACCATTAGGGTTCTGAGGCAATGTAGAGCAGCAGAGACTAGTCAGAGTTGTAAAACTTCAGGATGTTTTGGTGTTCTCGTGATATTTTTGGCATTATAGAACAGGCTATGCCATGCCTCACACTTAAATCAAAAAAGTCAACTTTCCTTGACACAGCATAGGCTCTTTTCTCACACAAGGGCTAAGCTGTTTACTCTGTTCACATTCTTTTTTAGTCCCTTCTAGTGTTGCTGTCTATCCCCATATCAACTCCCATCACCTAAGGTTCATCTTCCCTCCTGGCCCACTTTGACCCATAGCACCATTGGTCAGGCTGGAAGTCACTGCAGACATTCACAGGGCCACTTACTGAGCTCCATGGCTGTTCTCAGCAATTGACATAGAGTAACTCAGTAAATCCTTTTGTGGTCTTATTGTCCCTATTTTAGAGATAAGGAAACTGAGGCACAGAGTTAAGTTACTAGTCCAAAGTTACACACCTGGTAAGTGGCAGAGCAGGGATTTGAAACCAGGCAGCCTGGCTCCAGGATCCATGTTCTTAACCTCTGTGCTGCACAGCCTCTCAAGTGTTTCAGATGTTTTTGGCTGCTGTGGCCCTCTTGGCATCCAGTGTGACCCTTTCTGTCCATGCTTATCCTTTCTTTGATATCCAGCGTCATCATACACAAAAGCCTAAGTTGCCTAGATCTTCGTTCACAGGGAGTGAATCTCCCTAATTTACTGGAGAGTTGTAAGCAAATCCACACTCAGTGGCTAAGGTAAGAAGGCAAGACTGGGGAGAGAGTGGTGTCCTTCATAACCAGTATAATAACTGGGAGATCAGTCATTACACAGCCATTAGGAGAGCTGTCTGGAGATGGCTTCCCTGGCATGAGGCAGTGTGTTAAATGGCTAATGGAGGTAAGTGGACGTGCTGGAATGACCATGAGTCAGTGGATTCTGCTCTAGTGGGGGGAGGGCACAGACCTGGCAGAAGAGCCTGCAGAGAAGACGTGACACATGAGGGAATTCTTTCCTTTTTGAGGCCATTTTGCAGATACTGAAGTCACGTACCTCCTGACCCTTATGACTTGATGATCCTGTTCTTTTTCTAGGCTAGAAAAATCTGACATTTGTATTTTCTGTTTGTTGTTTCAGGTGCTGAAACCAAGAAGCCACAGTTACTGATTCCAAAAACTGAGATATGTGATGAAGCAGAAAAACCCTTCATAATATCAGAAAGAATTGAGAAAGTTGACCCTCAAGGACCTGAGTTAGGAGAAGCCTGTGAAAAAGGGAACATGTTAAAGCAGAGAATCAAGAGGGAAAAGAAAGATTTCAGACAAGTGACAGTGAAGGACTGCCACATACCTGAAAGCTTCAAAGAAGAGGAAGACCAGAAATGTCAGAAATCTGGGGAAAGATATAGTCTTAGTTCTGGCTCTGTTAAAAATCAGAAAAGCCAGGTTGGGCAGAAACCTTTTACATGTAGTGTGTGTGGGAAAGGCTTTAGTCAGAGTGCAAATCTCGTGGTGCACCAGCGAATCCACACTGGGGAGAAACCCTTTGAATGTCATGAGTGTGGGAAGGCCTTCATTCAGAGTGCAAACCTTGTTGTGCATCAGCGAATCCACACTGGACAGAAACCATATGTTTGTGCAAAATGTGGGAAAGCCTTCACGCAAAGTTCAAATCTGACTGTACATCAAAAAATCCACTCCTTAGAAAAAACCTTTAAGTGCAGTGAATGTGAGAAAGCCTTCAGTTATAGCTCACAACTTGCTCGGCACCAGAAAGTCCACATTACGGAAAAATGCTATGAATGTAATGAGTGTGGGAAAACATTTACTCGGAGCTCAAACCTCATTGTCCACCAGAGGATCCACACTGGTGAGAAGCCCTTTGCCTGTAATGATTGTGGCAAAGCCTTCACCCAGAGTGCAAATCTTATTGTGCATCAGCGAAGCCATACTGGTGAGAAGCCATATGAGTGTAAAGAGTGTGGAAAAGCCTTTAGTTGTTTTTCTCACCTTATCGTGCACCAGAGGATTCACACTGCAGAGAAACCTTATGACTGCAGCGAGTGCGGAAAAGCCTTCAGTCAGCTCTCTTGCCTTATTGTGCACCAGAGGATTCACAGTGGAGATCTTCCTTACGTGTGTAATGAGTGTGGGAAGGCCTTCACATGCAGCTCCTACCTGCTTATCCATCAGAGAATCCATAATGGAGAAAAACCGTACACATGCAATGAGTGTGGCAAGGCCTTCAGGCAGAGGTCGAGCCTCACCGTGCACCAGAGAACCCACACTGGGGAGAAGCCCTACGAATGTGAGAAGTGTGGTGCGGCTTTCATTTCTAACTCGCACCTCATGAGGCACCACAGAACCCATCTTGTTGAGTAACAAAGGAAGAGGAAGACCTCCAGGCAGTGATCATAACCTACTACCCCCCCAAACTGGACACTACTTTGCTGTTTTCTTCCTCCTTTATAAAAATGAGGCCTGCTCTGTCTTTAAAAGAACAATTTCAGGAGTGCATTACAAAACAAGAAAAGCATTTCAGAGGCTAATTTAAAGAAAAGGAAAACTAAGTACCTAAAGGCAAGGACTTTGTTTTTAGCTGTCCTCTAAGTGGTCATGTTGTCTGAAATGGAATGTGGCTTTCTTAGAAATTGGTCGTACAAAGCTAGGTGATAAAGATCCCATTTGGGGAAAGGTATTTTTTACTTAATTTTGTTTGTTAAAACCCTGGTAATTTCTTGAACAACAAGCAGGTTACTGGTATAGGTCAGCCTGGTAAAATTCTGGCACTTTGAACCTTATATTCTAGTATTTTGGGCTAAGCAGTGACTAGTTAAGGAAACCACTTGGGGTAGCAATTCACCAACAATACACCTATGTACATTTATAAGCTTCCCATTCCCTAGGTAATTAAAAAAACAACCATCGAAAAAACCTATTAACCGTTTACTCCTAAAATGGACAGAAGTAGGAAACAGTCATTTCCCTCATTGTCTATACCTCATGAACCTTGGTATGGTAAAGCTCTTGGGGACCTGTGATGAGTCTTTTCTGACCATTCCGTTCCCCAGTCTGCCTGGCCAAGCACGTGAGGATTGATGGAGACAACACACTGGGGCCACAAATGCTGCTGGGCTGTATTCATTTGCTAAGATCAACAACTCTCCAAATAACCTCCAATTTCCATTGCATTCCATTTGAGTGAGATGCTACTAACAGCCCCTTTCCCAGACAGAGGAGTCAAAGAATAAAGCTTGCCTAGAAGCATGCCCATGTTGTCTCTGCTCTCATTCTGCTCAGGCCCAGCCAGCGGGCTCTATTTGGGTGTCATCTCACTTTCCGGATGGTCTTTAGAAGAAATAATGGAGCCCTTCTAATTCTGAGAGGACCAAAGAGGGAAATGAAGGGAGAGGGGGGAGGCAGAGTGGGATTCCTAAGGTCTTAATTTGTTTTTTTGAGAAGTTCAAAGGTATTGGAATATGAAAACTTTTAGAAGGATGAAGAAACTGGCTAAGGTAAGATACCTTTGTTACCATTGAGCCTTTCCTCCTGGAAAAATGATTGATAAAACTATGCAATAGGTAGAGTAATGTAATAATATCGCCTTGTATTTATATAGAATGGTATTGTTTGTGTACCTTCATATATGGAATCATGATACCCAGCACTTACCTCATGCTTTCACATAGATCATTACCTTAATCTTTCACATAGATCATTACCTTAATCTTTCACATAGATCATTACCTTAATTATTAACGGAAGAGGTGTTTGCCCCATTTACATGAGAGTGGTCAGTTGACGCAAGGCCAAGTGACAAGTGACAGAGCCTCTATTCAAATCTAGGACCTAAATCCAGGTTCTTTTTGTTCCACTATGCTTGTCTGTCCACCTGTAACCCCCACCCAGATCTGTGGAGAGCCTGAGAAAGGGGCATGTAGTCTCCTTTTCAGGTGAGGAAGCTGAGGTGACAGATTTTGGGGTGTGCCTTAGTCAGTGTGACTAGCAACCAGCAAATCTAAGACTGGAATTTGAGTCTCCTGATTTCCGGGTCTGTCTCTCCACCCGTGCTCTCAGCATGCAAGAGCATTTATCATAAATGCTGTACCTGGTGATAAGCAGTCTGGTGCAACTCTTGTGCAAAAATCCCATGCATTTATTGTCTCATTTCTACAAGACTAATTAATCAACATAGTGTTTTGTAGTTTACAGAGCACTCTCACATACAGAAGGCAAACACAAGAAAGCTTATTAATTTCCTCTTAACTATTCTTCCCCTTCAACTACAGTCTTTCATCAAAGCATGTGCAACTTTTTTCCCCAGTTTCACTCTAAATTATACAGACACAAATCAAGAAATCAGTGGGATTCAAAAGTAACAATCAAAAATGCTCGTGCCCTTGCTGACCCTGACATTGACTGTTCCTGTCCCCCTGTCTGACATTGGAGAGACCCAAACATAACAGCCCATGTCTCTGGTGAGATTAGGAACAAGTTAGGTTTTTCTTCCTGCATGATCAGGAAGTTCATAAGAGAGGGAGAGCAGGTCTGAAGATTTGGGATAAATTAGTGACCTTGATCCACCAAGAGGCTAGAGGTATACTTTGCTGAAAGGTATAAGCTGGGATTTGTGACCATTAAGACAGTTAAGCTATTTTAGCTTCACATGGTATATTCATCCTTGTAATAGAATATTTGGTGGTGGATGATTGTGATTTCCTGGCTAAAGATTTCCATTCATACATAGTTAGAAAAACTACCCAGGTGATTGTCATGTAAAGGTAGGTTTGGGAATTAACTGACTCAACCTTGCAGTAAAGCAGTAGTTTTCAACCTTGGCTGCATGTTAGAATCACCTAGGGCACTTTAAAATTTTTCTATTCCCAGGCCTCAGTAATTTTTTAAAACTCTGAAGGGTAATCCAATATGCAACCAAGTGAATGAGCCACTGCAGTCAAGTAAAGCCTGCAGGCCAGGAATGTGTGCAATCAAAGGTGGAGAGGGGAGCTCCAGTGTAAGGATCTGGATGGGCAGAGTGTTTGTGGTTTCAGCAAAACAGGACGCTAACCACATTGGCTGCACTGGGGGTCCTTCTGTGCCTCTGCCAATCCTTGGCTGTTAGGATTCTGTGACCTAACTTATTTTATTTGTATTTTAAGTGAATATACCAAACATTTTATATGAGCGGACTGTTTTACGTAATGTGCTTTTATTTTCCTCATTCAACAAAATGGCTTTTTACATTTCTGCTTGTATTTCATCTCCAGGTCTGGGTTTCCACAAACTTGCACCCAGGTTCAGGACCCCCAGTTCTGCACAAATCATGGGAGCCTGGTGGATTACTAGACAGATGATATCCTTCCCCAACTAATAACAGCTTTTCCCCCCAGTCCAATTCCTGCCCTTAAAATAAATTACAACCCTCCTTTTTCTTCATGGTTTCGGATAGGGGAGGAGTGACTACTCACTCCATATCCAAGTTGGCCTTGGTTTTCCTTTTCCTTGGGGTCATCTCCCTTCTCCCTTGGCTGGTCTTGCTAGAAGTGGATGGGAACTTTGAAGCCCTGTTTTCTTAAGTTGCCAAGAGCTATCAGACTCTTGGCCATCAAAGAGCCAGGCCCAATGGTGGACGTTAAGGGTAGAGCCAAGAAGTCTGACCTTACCCTCAAATGAGACCAACACATTTGTGTTAAGTGGAGCACAGTGATGCAAAAGTAATAATGAAATTGTGTTTGTGCTTTGGGAGTACAGGGGAGAGGTTCTTCATCAACACACACACCCTCTCAAACCCAAAAGGCCATGAATTCCCCCAGGCTCAGGAAGAGGTGTCTTTGGGCAAAGCTAATCCTTTCTCTATGCTCTGGGTCCCCTTCCTCCCTTAGGCAGTTGTCCCTCTCACATTTGTCACTTCTCCACTTGCTTCTCCATCCAATGTGCCTAACCTTTCTGGGGTCACAACCCCTTTGAGAATCTGATAAAGGTTGTGGATCCTCTCCTGGAGAAATGCAGATTGCGCATTCAGTTTTGTGCTCATTTGTGGGGGCATACAGGCTCCTTGAAGCCAATCCATGGATTTTCTAGGGCCTAAGTTCTCACCTGGGGTTGCACTACATAATCACCAGTGACATTTTTAAAAAATGAAGTCAGACTACAGACTCTCTAAGGATGTTACCTAGACACATATCTTTTTAAATCTTGCTTCTGGATTCCCTCCCTCAGCAAATGGCATTATTCCCACCACCCAGGGCACCCAGACTGGGAACCCAGGAGACATTTCTGGCTTTCTGTGTATCATTTGTTCATTACAAAAATACTTATTAGGCACTCTCTTTGTGGCAAACATGCTGGTTAGATCCTGGGGTGCCAAGGCAAACAAGGTCTACCAAATCCTTGTCTCATGTCTCTTATGGGGAAATGTCTGGATCCCTTAACATGATTTACTAAATTTCATCATCTTTCCGACCTCCTCTCTTCACTTCTCATGCACCTTTGACTGCAGCCTAGAGGCACATGCTTGCTCTCCTCTGTGCTTTTCCTCACACCACCCTTGGTGCCTGTAATACCTCACCACCACTCCCCACCCAGCCCCCCTCTCTTTTGCCCTACCTTAGATTTGGTTCAAGTCCCGTCTCTGGGAAACCTCTGACTGCCCTGTGGCTAAGGGCATATTTAGAAGTATGTTTAGAAGTATACCATGATAGGATATGTATCCAGAGTTTTACTTTATGCTTTAAAGAGAAAAAATCTGGATTCGAAGTTGCATATATAGTACCATTCTTATATAATATTGTTACATATATTATATACTATTAAAAGTACATAGATAAATTACCTGAAGAAAATATATGAAAATGTAAGTGTTGAGTGACTTGTTCACAGCCATACAGATAGTAAGTTGCAGAGCTTAGGCTCAAACCCAGGTCCTATGGATAATAGCATTATGGGTGATTAACAGGGTTTTTTTGTTTTTGATAATTTTCATATTTTCTATAAGAAGCAAGAATTATCAAGAAAAATTATTTACTATATTTACATGTTTAGTTTTATTGTATTAACTATAAACAGTATCTCAATTCCCCATTTTGTAAGATGTGGGATGCGCCCTGCCCTTTCCTTCTCCTTCCCTTTTCCACCTCTCTGCCTTTGACAGTGTCAGGTTTGATAGTCTTGAATTCTGTTCTGTAACCATAGTTAGTTGTTTATCCTTTGTTTATTGATTTGTTCTGAAAGTTGAAAATAGACAACATGAGTGTTATTATGACCATGTAAATGTTCACTGCAGATCTAAGTAGCTTGCTGTGATTATATTTCCTTTTTAGAACAGCATTTTGTTTTTACTGAAGTTTCTAGTTACCTTTCTTTTCCCCTGTACTGGTTGCTTTTAGCACATCCTCAGCTATTTTCAAATTCTCCATCCAATTAGATACTCTGTTGAGTCCCCCTTTTTCCAGTATATTTCCTTTCCAGAGACTTCCAGCCTCCTGCTCTAGTCTGTCCTTGATGTTCTTTCTGCCTGCTGTTCTGTTGTTATACTGGGCTCCATTGTGTCCTGATTTCCATATCTTCTTCTTTCTTCATTTACTCCCCCATTTCACTGCAGTGCATCTTCAAGTCACTTGCCAAGAAAGAGTATGTGAAAGGCAAAATTGTTGAGTGCTTATATATCTAAAACAACTTTCTCTGCTCTCACATTTGATTTGGTAGTTTTACTGGCTCTGGAATCCTAGGTTGGAAAATTTCCCCAGAAGTTTTTAGGCTTTGCTTCACTGACTTACAGCAACCACTGTTGCTAATGAGATGTCAATTCCAGCCTGATACTTCTTTCTTTGACAGTCAATAAATAATATTTACATTACTGTGGTCTGTTCCCCCACCCCCATGCTTGGAAGCTTTTAAAGTCTCCTCTTTATCCTTGGTGTACTCAATTCCGTAATGTACTCAGTAGAATTTTTCAATCTAGCAACTCAGGTACTTCTACTCTTGGAAATCTTCTTCTGTTATTTTTGTGACAATTCCCCCTTTCCATATTTTTTTGTTGTTGTTTTTACTCTTTCTGTAATTCCTGTCAATCAAACATTGGTCCTTCTAGATTAATCCTCAACTACTTTTTCTATTATTTGCATTTCCTTGTCTTGTGCCATTTTCTGGGAGAGTACCTTGATTATTTTTTAACCTTTTAGGTGAATGTTTTATTTGGGCAGTAGTTAGTTTAATTTCTAGGAGCCTTCTCTTCTATTTGTTCTTTTTTTATAGCATACTGTTCTCGTTTTAGAGATACCTCTCAAATCTGAGTATTCTAATTAGAAAAGGTTTTCTTAAAAGTCTGTCTGTCACCTGAATTATCTCACCCACTTCATGCCTCTGTCCCTGGCTCCTTTTTTCTCTTTGTTTATTTATCTTTGTTTACTATCATTGGAGACTTTCCTCAAATATGATTCTCACTGATATACACACATAAATATATCCATGTGTGTGCATTGATAGCCCAATTGCGACCTCTGTGTGTGGGAATGGGACTTGCTCAGTAAAAGTTTCCCTTTAGAGTGATTGGTAGGGAGCAAGCTGTTTCCCTAGAGACCTCTAAATGCCAGAATGTGGAGATCTTTTGTCTGGGGCTCTTAACATTTCTTTAGCAAAAAATCCTCTGATGTTTTTGTCTGGGGTTTGGATGCTATGCATGCTTCTCCAGAGTGAGAGAGAAAGGAATCAAGTGTTATTACAGACTTTCGGCCAATGCCTTTATTTTTAGCCCCACTTCTCCCTCCAATCCTTCATTGTACATGGGTTTTCCAAGTTCCAAGTAGCCTTGAGGTTTGGCAGGGTAGATCAGCTACCTCTTTCCATTGTATTTCCCTCAGCAAGTATTCCAAGCTGTTACTTCCTCTACCCAGCTTTCTCAGTTACCACTTCATTTTCCATCTTCTAGAAGTTTGTTCCCCTTATCCTATCATTGTTATTTATACATTTTAAACCATGATCATTTAGGGGAAGCTAAACCATTTTTAAAATGTTGATATCCTTTGATACAGTAGTACCACTTTTAGAAAGCTATCCTAAAGATGAATATTTTGGCAATGATTTATATACTTGTCGGGGCTGGCCCGGTGGCATAGCAGTTAAGTTTGCATGTTCTGCTTTGGCCACCTGGGGTTTGCTGGTTCAGATCCTGGGCACAGACCTACTCACCGCTCATCAAGCCATGCTGAGGTGTGTCTCACATAGAAGAACTAGAAAGACTTACACTTAGCATATACAACTATGTACTGGGGCTTTGGGGAGAAAAAAGAAAAAAAGGAGGGAAAGGATTGGCAACAGATGTTTGCTCAGGGCCAGTCTTCCTCAAAAAAAAGAAAATGGAAACAACCCAAGTGACTAACAATGGGGGAATGATTAAATTACAGTATGATGAAATATGCAGCCACTAAAAATCATAACTTAAAATAGTGATATGATAAAATGTTCACAATAATATTAAATGAATAATGCAAAGTACAAAATTAAACAGTGTGTACAGAGAGCCCAGTTTTCTTAAATTTATATGCATAGAAAAGACTGAAAGGACATAAATACATTTATGTACAGGTGTTAACAGTGGTTAAATTTTCCTGTGTTGTCTACATTTTCTACAATGAGTCTGAATTACTTTTATGATCAGGAGGGGAAAAGTTAATAAAAGAGAAAGATGATGGCTTGTTCAGAGTGGTGAGCTGTTGTGAAGTGTGGAATGAGTAGTAAGGGGCAGCAGAATAAGGATCTGGGGAAATGAGGTGCCCAGTTACCGAGGACCTAACACCAGGCCTGGAAGTTCAGCCGAGGAATATGTGTAACCCCAGTGTTTGTGACGTACAGTTGTGGCTGGAGTGTGGAGGCTAGGCTGGTAAGAGGAGAAAGGAATCCTGGAGACCGCACAGACAGCTTTTGTCAGAGTCCAGGAGAGACCATGAGATTCTGACCCAGGCAGTGGCAGGGAGCCACAGGAGGAGGAACTGACGGAATGAGCAGGCCTTAAAGGGCATGAAAGATCAAGTAGCAAATTCCCAAGCCAGAAATATGGGCCTCCACACCCTGGTGAGACATGACCTGTGACAAATGGGGCCTGGCCTAGGCCTGAGAGGCCCTGGTTTCCTTGTGCCTCTCTGGGGCCTTCCTGTGTTCACAGTGGCTAACACCTCTGTGGTGTTGGGAGGAGGGTTGGGGGAGGCAACGTAAAGTCGTAGCAGGCTACCCAGTTACCCAAGTCCCCTGCTGGGCCAATAGCAAGGTTCTAACCACTGCATTAGTTGAGGGGTTCCTGTGCTAGGCAGGGTGCTAAATGCCAGATGTTCTTTATCTCATTTACTCCTCACCTGAGGAGGGACGTTCTCTTATCCCCATTTTCAAAGCCAGTTGTCACAGGATTAGAATAACTCTGAGGCCAAAGCCTGTGCCCCTTTCTCCCAAGCTGTGTTCTCAGTGTGCCTCCAGGGATCCCTTTCCTCATCTAAAAGTTCTGTGTTATATCAGAAGAACAATGCTTGCCTGTGGTAAAAAGCGCAGTGGTTAGAAAGCAAACAATGAAAAGTAAGTTTCCCTCCCAGCCCAGAGTACCCCAGAGCCAACTGTTGTAAATTTCTTGAGGATTCTTCCAGAGATAGTCCATGCATTTACAATCTTATGTATCCCCCTTTAAAACACACACATACACACAAACAGGAGTTTAGAATACACACTGTCTACACCCTGCTTTCACTTAATGTGTCTTGGACATGGTTCTGTATTAGCCTATAAGATTGATCTCATTCTTTTTTTCACTATTGTGATATTCCACTGTATGGATGTATCATGATTTATGTAGTGAGTGCCCTGTTGGTGGGCATGTAGGTTCTTTTCTGTCTTTTGCTATTACAAACAATGCTGTGCTGAATATCCTGGCACACAGTCCTTGGTATGTGTGCGACTTTGCAGGATAAATTGATAAATCAGAGGGTAGGTGCATTTGATAGAAATTACAAATGTGGTTCCTAGTATGTGTATGAAAATGCCCATTTACCTGAATCCTCTATAAAACTATTATTTGTCTTTTCTGAGAAATGAAAAGCTCTCACGTTTTAATTTGCTTTCAATTATCAAACTGGATACCGTGTCCCATGTTTAAAAGCCATGTGTATCTCTTTTTTTTCTGCGAATTGCTTGTTCATGTTCTTTAGCAGTTTTTCTCTTTGATTGGTGATCTTTTTAAAAATTGATTTGTATAAACTCTGTAGTAAAGAAATTACCTTCTTATCTGCCATATGTGTTGCAAATATTTCCCCCAGTTGATAGTCCTTTTACTTTAATTTTTGCTGTTCGGATATTTACGATTTAACGTCAAATCAAAGACTTCCCCTCTTCAAGAGTATACATTCTCCCATGATTTCGTCTAGTCTTTTGAGATAGGTTCATTTGAAATTCATTTTGGAGTAAGGACCAGTTGGGTCCTGGCCCCGCCGCCTGCCCTTTTTCCTTCCGGGTCCAGCAGAAGCAACAGAGCAGAAGAACCACAAAGATGAAGACACCTCCTGGCTTCCTAGAGCTGCCGGGCGAGAGCCTGCAGCTAGGTTCTTCCACCACCCTGCCGGTTGACTGTGCAGCGCATGGGCACCGAGGGTCTGGGCTCTGGATACCACGACCCGGCGGCGCCACCTTTCTGTGCTCTGGTGGGCCGGGGCGAGGATCGCAGAGGAAGGGGGAAGAGAGGGCGGGGCGGGGTGGGGAATGCGTGCTGGGAATGGAGGAGGAGGAGGGGGCCGCGGTCTGGGGCGAGGGAGAAGGAGGACGCTTCTGTAGTCCTGCGCTGGGAGGGAAAGCGAAAGATGGGCTGCAGCTTGTGGTCAGCGAGGGGAAGGTGGAGGCTGGCACAGGGGTGGGGCTGGGGGGGAGAGTTGGGGACGGGGCAGGGCCTGCAGGGGATGAATCTGGAATGGTGCTGGGGAACAGCAGAGATGAGGAGGGGGTGGCCGGCAGGGAAAGGGGTCAAACGGGGGCAGGAGATGGGGTAGCTGGAAAAAGAGGGGCTCAGTCCAGGGCGAGGGAGGCTTCCTCCAAGATCCTGGGACCCTGGTCCTGCTCTGCTAATTTCCCTGGTCTTGGGTGGGAGGGGCACGAACCAGGCATGCTGCTGGGGACAAAATTATTCTCTCAAACCTCGTGGTGAAGAGGGCATTCTAGGCTGGCCCTGCCCTCACTTACCTCCAACTCAGGCCAAATTCCTAAACTCTGAATGTCAATCCTCTCTGCCCCACCTCCACCTGGGGTGTGAGGCTGCGATGAAAGGAGGAGTTTGAAATGGCTTTGTAACCATTGAAAAGCTGCACTTTTAATGCACAGGCCTGCCATATTCCTGCTGGAGGACAGAGTAGGCATGGATTTAAAAAAAGCAAGCCTTTCTTGATTGCGAACACATTTTTACTTTCACAATTCAGCATGGGGTGCAGTCCCTGCTGCCTGCCTTACGCATAGATGTCGGTGGGAGGAGCTGCCGGGCAGCCTTTCATTTTTCAATCCCTTGGCGGTGGTGGTGGGCCCTGAGCTGGGCAGAAACCAGAGCCAGCAAAGGCCTCAGCCAAGCTCAGCTCAGTCTTGCCACTGGAGCTGGGCTGGATTCCCCGCCACCACTGCTGAAAGAGTTACACCAAATCTACCTGAAGCTTAGAGAGTAATAAGCAGAGGCTTTGGCTGTTGAGGGGACAGGAAACAGGTCTGGGAGGGCAGATGTGAAGTCATAACTCAGGTCCCAAAAGGTAGAATCTGTTTAGAATAGAGTCCAAGGAGCACTGCTGAGGAAGGAGCCAGATGGTTCTGTGACCTCCTGGGGCAAGAAGAAGCCATGAGGGGATGTATCAGGAAGTAAGAATCTCTGGCAGGGTCTGGACCTAAGGCAGAAGCAGGATGGATGGTCCCTGGTCCCAGACAGCTGTGGGGGCTGGAGTGATTTCCAGAGGCTGTGGTGGGTTGGAGCACCTCTCCTTCCTTCCATCCTGCTAGGCACTGCTGGACTTTTGGAACAATGGGTGCCCGCTGTTGTGACCTGTATTCACCTGGGCCTGGTCTCACGGCTGGCCCTGCCTCCCAGGAGGAGCTGATGACTCTCCTGGGATGGGCCAGGTCTCTGGTGAAGTGTTTACCTTCAGGTGACACTCTGTGAACCCAAGGAAGCCACTGTCAGGAGCACATCAGGGTTTCCTCTCTGCCATCACTTGGGGTTGAGTGAGAATGTGATGCACACAAATGAGGACAAGCCCTGTGAGCCTAAAGGAGGAGGAGCACCAGGCCTATGGCTCCGGCCTTGGGAACGCCACCAGCAGGACTGAGGGCAGACATTTCCCATGAGTGTGTGGTAGACTACAACCAAAGGCAAGAGGTGGGAAGATGGGCTGGCCCTAGAAGAGGGGGTAAAAGGACCAGGGGTTGCTGGGGTAGGAGTTGGACCCATCTTCTGGCTCTTTCATAAGCCATTCTTTGTTCCCTCATGGGGCCTGGGACCTCAGATATGTGAGCCCAGATGCACTAGGCTCGTTTCTTGTTAACTCAGGGTCCAAGTGGCCAGCTCATACCAAGTGCCAGGCAGCCATGAGGGGCCTTTTAGGACCTGTTCTGCCTCTGACTAGTTGGGTCAACTCAGGGAAGTCACAAAACTCCAAGTCAGTTTCCTTACCTGCCCGGCCAGCTTCACAGGGTAGTTTGGATCAAAGGAGAGTGGGGCAGGACAGGGCTGTAAACTGATCAGTCACATGGTATTGCTGTGATCATTAACCAGGCTGAGCTCCTCGTCCAAGAAGAGAAGGTATGCTCTTTGGGAGGGATGCTTCTGTGAGCTGTATGGGGCCAGCGTCCCCTCCTGGAGATGACTCTTAAGTATATGCCTTTTTTGCCTTCCAGTCCCAGACCTTCTCAGAAAGTTTGCCTTGCACTTATTATGGCCTGTCCCTACTGCCCACCAGCCAAGGGAAGTGAAGAAGGTAGGGCCAGTACTTTGAGCCTTTTTAGCTTCCTCTCCCAAGGTCAACTGTGAACTTTTCTCTAATATTTCTTTCCAGATCTCAGACCCAGCATGGTGACAACAGCATGAGATCTGGGATGAGAAAGCCACCCTGAGAGCAGGGCCAGGGCCTCCTCTGACTTCAGCCCTCCGAGATGACCTGCTGCCTGGGACTCACCTGGTTCCTGTCCTGAGGGCCACTGCTGGGGAAGTGCTGCTGGAGCTGAAGCAAGGGGCCTCAGCCAGGCTGGGTAAGGCTGCTTTCCACTGGCCTTGGCCTCCATCCCTTCAAAATGTGGGTGATACTCACTGAAACTCTCTGTAGAGTGGGCCTCAGGGCCTGGCCTCCCCACAAGGCTGCCAAACAGGGTCCATGTGTCTCTGGAAAGGCTGTTTTCCTCCTGGTCAGTTAGCAGATATCTCTTTGAGAATTATACCAATGTGCTGAGGTGTCAGTGGAGGAAGGTACCAGAATGTGGCCCACAGGTCTGTGAGCAGACCCAGCTCCAGATGCCAGGCTGGAGGCCACAAGGGATCTGTTTACCAGATGCTGCCAGCCCATCGTAGCATCCCGATTTCGCATTGATTAGACAGGTTACTTTCCTGGGCTCTGATCCCAAATCCCTTCTAACAACCCAATAAACAAAGAACCCACTCCAACAAATTCTCACCCCTTGGTTAGCTGTGGCTATCAGGCAGACATAGTGGTCCTGAGGATGACTTTCACTACAAGGCTGGTCATTCAGAGCCTTCCCGAGCATTTCTCCAGATGTGCACTAGTACAAAGTTTCCTGGGGTCTGAGGGAAACAGAAGCATGCTTTACCTCCTGGCAGATCTGAGGGCAGGGACTGTGCCAACCCAGCACTGTGTCCTCACAGAAACTTGATAAGTGCACCAAGTTAAGAAGGCTGTAGGCATAATAGGATTCAGCTGTTGCCCTGCAGAAACTCATAGCCTAGTTGGGAATACACAATGAACACATGGGAAAGAGAAACCTAATTCGCCAAAGAAATGGGGATGAATGGCAGAAATAGTCAAAGATAAAGGAGGGGGCAGTCACTGGGAGCTGTGAGAGGTATGGACAAAGACTCCCTGAAGGAGGTGCGACCTGAGCCAGGCTCAGATGATGGATGGATGGGTGGATGGATAGGTGGGTGGATGGATGAGTAGTTTTGGTGAGTAGAAGGACAAGGATTAGGTGCTCTAGGCTATGAGGATGATGAGAGAGAAGACACAGAAGCAGGAAATAATTCTTGGGGTGCATGAGTACAACCAGAAAGCTGAGGAAAGCCAATAAGGGGGTAGGGGAATGAGAGATAAGAACAAACTGAGGGCTAGGGCCAGACTGAGGCAGACCCTGGCCATCTCTACCCTCGGGAGAGTTCTCTGCTCTTCTGGAATGTGCTCAAAACCAGTTTGACCAGGTAGCACCCTTTCCCATGTTGGGCCTGAGTCTTCCCCTTCCTGGCTCTCCCATGCCCATAGGGAGGAACCTGGATTGCTTTGCTAAGGAGCTTCCTTAGCATTTTCACACTCCCCTGCTTCTTCAGCCCTCCTGGAAGCAAAAGCCTGAGTTCCCTCTCCTGGACGTCCTCCAGCATGGTCCTTCTTTCCTGCTCCATTTCCTGCAGCTTTGAGCTGGAAAGGGGCCTGCGTGTGTTCCTCTTCACCACTTGAAGGGTCAGCTGCTCTGCTCTCTTCCTGCCTAGACCAAGCTTGAGGGCTGTGAGACTGGGGATCCACTGTCAAACCCAGCGCTGGCCTTGCCCCCAGCCAGCCCTCCACATCCTTCCCTCAGGCAGCTCCCTTGTTCTCCTTTCCCTCCTTTATCTCATGGACCCCTGAGTTCTTTTCCAGGAGTTCTTGTCCTGCCTTGCTCCAGCTAGCAAAGGGGAATGGGTCAAGCTCCTTGACTCCCAGGACCCCACTGTCCACATCCAAGCCCTTCTCTGACTCCTCACTTGCTGCTTTGGCCAGTTCCCAACACACTCTGTGCCTCCTCTCCGGGCTTGGCAGTCTTCACATCACAGACATTGCCCTCCCTGGGCAAATGTCTGGTGACAGTCCATCCCTGCCTCTTCCCCAGAATGCATGCTTTCCTTTACTGCCCTTTCTTTTCTGACTTTTTTCTCTACCCATGCTCTGAAACCATGGTACATGTATAGGAAAATTATGAATTTAAGTATTCTGCTCCCCCACTCCTGATGTTTTGGGAAGTTCACTGGTATAACACTTGCAGCCTCTCTCTGACCCCGCACTCTTGCCCCAGGACAAAAAGGGGTTGGATTTGATTGGTGAATTTGCAAAAGAAATGGGCTCTGTGAAAGCCAGTCCTCCTCCCTTCTCTCCCTTGGGGTCCAGTTTCTCCACAGAGAACATGCATCCTCCCTCTTCTTTGCTGCAGGTGTTATAGGAGCAACCCCAGAAAATGGTAGCCCAGCACTGCATCCCTGGTACTTAATGCTAATTCTAGGATTCAGTGTTAGTAACCTCACTTGCCTGCAGCTATAAGCCATATTCACCAATATCACCTTTTCAATAATGATGATATATTTGTCTCGGCATATCTTATTTGTCAGTCGAGCAGAGAATTATACTAATAGCTAACACTTACCTAGCTAAACACTTTATGCACATTAATTTATTTAATTCTAAAAACATCACCATGAAATAGGCACTAGCATTAACCCATTCTACAGATAGGAAAACTGAGGCACAGAGGTCAAGTAACTGCTCTTGGCAGAGGCAGGATTTGCCTCAGGCAGTCTGGCCCCAGAGACCACACTCTTGGCCCCAGTGTTATATTGCTTCTTTAAAAAGCGATTTTGGGGGCCGGCCCGGTGCCGTAGCGGTTAAGTTCACACACTCTGCTTCAGCGGCCTGGGGTTTCGCAGGATCGGATCCTGGGCACAGAAAGATGCACCGCTTGTCAAGTCATGCTGTGGTGGCGTCCCATATAAAGTGGAGGAAGATGGGCATGGATGTTAGCCCAGGGCCAGTCTTCCTCAACAAAAAGAGGAGGATTGGCAATGGATGTTAGCTCAGGGCTGGTCTTCCTCACCAAAAAAAAAAAAAAAAAATAGGGATTTTTGTTTACTGAGTTTCCTCAAATCCCAATATAGTCTCATGTTTCCCATTTAGGATATAAAGCTGACCCCATTTTTTAAAAAATTTTATTGATATCTTAATAGTTTATAACATTGTGGGCTGACCCCATTTTTGTGTTTGCTATTTTTGTGTTCATCTTCTATGTCTTGTTTAGATATTGAGGCCAAATTTTAAAAGTGGATCTGATTCTGGAGCAAACAAATCTGAAAGGAGACTTCTCTGAAAGACTCCAGGGCAAGATTCCAGAGGGCTATGGTTTTGGGGAAGCCAGAGGAGCAGGGAGCAGGAGAGCAGAGCATTCTGAACAACCTGCAGACAAGCAAGTAAGGACGAGCCAAGCACCAGCCCGGTCCCAGCAAAAGAAAAGAAACGCCTCCCAGGAGAGAGAGGCAGAACCATATGGAGCTCGAGGGAGGTGCCTGCCACAGCGCCAGCCTGGCGGCCCCCAGCAAAAATCTGTACACATGTACTGAGTGTGGCAAGGCCTTTGGCCAGAGCTCCACCCTCATCGTGCACCAGAGAATCCACACAGGGGAGAAGCCATACGGGTGTGGGGAGTGTGGGAAGGCCTTCACACGCAGCTCCCACCTGATCCGGCACCAGAGGGTGCACACAGGGGAGAAGCCCTACGTCTGTGGCACGTGCGGCAAGGCCTTCAGCCAGGGCTCAAGCCTCATCGTGCACCGGGGCGTGCACACAGGTGAGAAGCCATACGTGTGCCCCGAGTGCGGCAAGACCTTTAGCCGAAGCTCTCGCCTCCTGGTGCACCAGCGGAGTCACACAGGTGAGAGGCCCTACGAGTGCCATGAGTGTGGCAAGGCCTTCACCTGCAGCTCCTACCTCCTGGGGCATCAGCGCACCCACACGGGTGAGAAGCCCTATCACTGCACCCAGTGCGGGAAGGCCTTCGGCCAGAGCTCCCACCTCATCTCTCACCAGACCACTCATGCCCGGAGGAAACACCAGCTGGCCTCCCTGATCAGAGCCCAGTGTTGATGGGGTCAGAGTTTCAGATCTGAGACTGGATCCAACAAAGAGGAAGCTGAGCCCTTATCAACCCATCTTTGTGCCAGTAAGAGATGCCAAATAAGGCTAAGGCAGGTTCCCGTGAGGGCCTCCAGTGTCTTTGGAGACAAGACGCATACACATGTAAACAAAGAAATGACTGAAGGACCGGAGAAGACAAGACATGATAAAATGCTGAGGTGTCTGCAGAGAAAGCAAGATCCGTATGGAGAACACTGATTCGGGCTCATGGGCTGGCTCTGAGAGAACAGGTTGGCACTGGGTTGATGGGGAGAAACCCAGGGAAGGGACCAGAATAAGCAAAGGCCCAGGAATGAGTCTAAGTGGGCTCCAGTGAGGTGGATATGGGGTCAGTGGGAGTGGCAAGCCTGAGATGCATGTGGGGAAGTAGGAAGACTCCCCAGGTCAAAAGCCCTGATATGTGGGTGCTGCAAACCTAGGCCAAGGTCTTTCCCATAGGACTCAGCTTCCCATACCAGTGTGACCCTGGGCAAGCCACTGAGGGCTCTGAGCATCATCTTCCACAGCTGTCCAATGCAGGAATTGGACGTGAGGGGCCTTGAGCTACCTTCTCACTCTGACACCTGTGGTTTCAGGAGCTACGAAGCCTTTGTCAGAATGGGGACTGACAGAAGGGAGAGGAAGGTGTGGGGAGGACAAAGCTGGTGGTGACTCAGGGTAGGTGGGTAAGAAGGGAGGAAAAGGAGACAGGGAGACTGCATGGGAGGCAGCTAGAGAAATCCAGCTAGTCATCTCAGACTTGGGCACCTCCAGCAGGTAGCCAGGCACAAAGATCTCTCTTTAGTCAATGTCCATTCATTCAGCAGGCAGGTTATTGCCTTTTACGTAAAAGGTACCATGCTGGGCCTGCTAAAGCATCCACAATGAGTGAGACCCGGTCCTTCTGCTTAAGAATGGAGTCCAGCAGGGGGAGGAAGACCAACACAAGGCAGAACATGCTGGGGCAGGACAGTCCAGGATAATTGTGGGAAGTTCGGAGAAGAGTGGAGCATGAAGAAAGTGGTATTTGAGGTGAGCCTCAAAGGTGGGTAGGATTTCCAAACCTGTTGGGGGAGAGTTGTATGGGGGGATTCGTCTGGAAAGCAAGGAGCATCAACATGTACAGTATGCTGTCTTGGCTCAAGAGACAAGCAAGCCATGGCAGTTATGCTCTGGACACTTGGAAATGCTCGTTCTATGCGAGTTGAAGTGTCCAGGAGTCCGAGACCCTTTCCAGCACTGGCTTCTTTTATCATGTAGAAGTTTTATGAATAAAGAAATGTCTGTGCTTCCATTGTCACTAAGCAGTGTGTAGCTGGAAATGCCAATGTGACCTGATCTAGTAAATAAAACAGTCCAGCCCTGGTTGCCAGCAATACCAGTCAGGAGCCTGGAGGGAGCAGAGAGTTTAATGAAGGGGCAGTTTACAGAGGTGTGGCAGGGGACAGTGAGACACCAGATACTAGCAGCAGCTGGAGCCTGTGCCACCTCTGGCTTGAAGAGGCAAGGGAGTAAATGTGTGGCCGGGACCAGGGTGAGGGGCCTCTCCACAGGAGCTGTGGGTACAGAGGGATGGCCACTGTCAGAGCCATGGTGCCAAAGCAGAGAGGGAGCAGACACAAGTACCACATCTCTTTCTCATCCCTCCCTGTTATCTACCAGTACCTCCCACCAGGAAGCCGGAGGTAAAGGGAATCAGGGAGATGCCATCCACAGGGATCTCTACCCCAGGGCAGAGAGAGATGTAGGATGGATGTGGGGTGCAGACGAGAATACCCAGCACACGGGCAATGAGTAGAGAGTGACAGAGGAAGCCCGCCTACACGTGTGTAGTAAGTACCAGGAAAAGGATCTGAACCCAGGCAGGAGAGGCTGGAGAGGCTGGGCTCTGGACACCAAGTGAGGGGTGGAGGTGGGAGGGTGGCAGGACTTGCTCTCATTTTGGAGTAGGTTGCTGAGAAGGGGAGTGTCAGGGCATCAGGTGTCCCTAGTTTGGAGAGGATCCCTGAGTCATCCTGCTGGGCAGAGGTGGGTATGTCTTGGGGAGAATCCCTGAGTGGAGGACAAATTCTCCTGTGCAACTGTGCCCCCTATGTGGATGAGAAGTTTTGTAAGAGATCCTTAGTGCTCCCTAGAGCACACACTCTCCCTTGGGACTCTGATTCCCCACAGTCCCACCTCTTTCAGGAGACTCCACTCAATTCCCCATCTGTAGCTTTTTCAGTCCATCTCCCGTGGCCTGTTGACGGGCTCCATGAGAAAGAACTGCCAGCATTTCATGTGGATGAAACCCCCAACCACCTGCCCCATCCTGACCTGTTCTCCCTGAAACGTTCCTTCTCCCTCTGGGTTAATGCTGGCAATGCTCCAAGCACTTGGGCTACAATCTCTGGAGTCACCTGTCTCCTTGCTCTGCACACCCACTTGTCATAACGTCCTGGATGGATGGACATGAAGGTCACTTCTAGCAGGTCTCTCCCGTGCCACCTTCTTTCCCCTATTCCTGTGCCCCCAGACTATCACTCTGGCCTCCCACCTCTTCAGGTTGTTCCCCTACCTGTGGTGCGCATTCTTTAAACCAGGTGGGAACAGGAGTTGAGAAAGCTATTAAGAGCAGAGGACACAAGGGCCAGCCCGGGGTTTGCATACTTAAGTTTGCATACTCTGCTTCAGTGGCCCGGGGTTCACAGGTTTGGATCCCAGGTGCGGACCAACACACTGCTTGTCAAGCCATGCTGTGGCCGTGTCCCATATAAAGTAGAGGAAGATGGACACGGATGTTAGCCCAGGGCCAGTCTTCCTCAGCGAAAAGAGGAGGATTGGCAACAGATGTTAGCTCAGGGCTAGTCTTCCTCACCAAAAAAAAAAAAGAGCAGAGGACACACCAAGAGCTAGGAACTAATACAAGCAGTGGTTAAATAAACCCCTACCTACTCTTCCAAACCACTCCCCTAATGCAGGCCCCTGGTGGTAATTCACGTTGGTAAGAGGCAAGGTGTGGAGTCAGGCTGTGTAAATATGTCCTTCTTTGACTTCTTTGAACTGGTTGTAACATCTCACTGGTTCCCTCATTTATTAATGGGTTAAACAATATCTTTAACATGTGTTCATTCATTTTATATTTGTATGAGTCATGATTTTACCTTTTTTTAAAAAAAAAGTTATCTTTTAACAAACCTTCCCTAAGTTCCTTTGCAGTGTTGGAAATAAACCTTATCCAAACCAGGAAAGCCCAAGATGACACTGTGACCCCTGCCCATCTGTGTAGACTGTGGTAGCTATTGTTTTTGCCTGCCCAGTGCGCTTTTTCATTCCCGTCCTGCTAACAGACTCCAGACCCTGGCCATGCTCCCTCTCTGGCCAATTGCAATACCTCATTATCTTAGCAACTACACTTGATTCAAGGGGTGGCATGTCACATAAATAGGACCAATCAGAATTCTTTTCCTGGGATTTAATACAGGATCACTGGGAAAAAAGGTCTTGGAACAGTCCATTGGGTAGGGATGGGGAGGACAGGGATGGAATTTACCTGCTGGCTCCTCACTCCAGGGACATTAAGGCCTCCACACTTTAGGGTTGTGTTTCTTGGTCTCTCTTGGCAGCTGCTGGGGAAACTAAATCTTATATCCCGTATTGTGGCACTTTACCCAGCAATTGGTGGAAGGAGCCAACCCAGGTCAGGTTGAGCTGGAACTGGAGACTGAGTCCTGGTCCAGGCCCTGAGAGTTCTGGTTCTTATGGATTCTGAGTTACCTCAATACAATTCCTAGTTCTATCAGCCATCCATCATCCAATAAATATCTCAGCCCCTGTTGTGTGCCAGCACTGTTCTAGATGTTGGGGATATAGCAGTGAGCAAAACTCTTTCTGCCCTCCTGGATTTATCTTCTAGTGGGCTGAGCACATAAACAAATGAATAGGTAATATGTACAATGGAGAGGTACTATGGAGAAAATAAAAGGGAAGGAAGATAAGGAGTGTTGGGTCCAGGGGTGCTATTATATATAAGACCATGAGGGAAATCATCTCTGATAAGGTGGTTTTTGAACAGATTTAGGGGAAGTGAAGGGACGACCTCTGGCAAATATCTGGGCCAAAAGCATTTCACGCTGAGGGTACAGCAAATGCAAAGGGCCTGAGGTGAAGCATACTTAATGTATTCAGTGAATGGCAAGGCTGCCAGCTGACTGGAGCACAGTGAGAAACAGATGAAGTTAAGAGAAGACAGCAGGAGGCCAGATCTTGTTGGGCTTTGTAAGGACTTTGACTTTTACCATGAGATGGGAGCCACTGATGGGTTTTGAGCAGAGAAGTGGTCTGACTTATCTTTTAAAAGGATCACTTTAGCTGTTGTGTTGACAGCAGACTGCAGCGAGCAAGAATAGAAGTAGGGACAACAATAGGCTATTGCAATTATCCAGGTGAGAGATGGTGATGGCGTGAACCAAGATGGTAGCAGTGGAGGTAGTGGTAAGGGGTGGGGATCTGGATCGTTTTGAAATAGAGCACCTTCAGGATTTTCTGACAGGTTGAATGTAGGAGAGAAGTTAAAGATGACTCCTGAGCAATTGCGAGGATGGAGTTAACAGTTTCTGAGGGGCCGACCTGGTGGTGGAGCGGTTAAGTTCACGTGTTCTGCTTTGGCGACCTGGGGTTGCCAGTTCGGATTTGGGCACAGACATACTCACCGCTCATCAAGCCATGCTGAGGTGTTGTCCCACACAGAAGAGCTACAACTCTACAACTATAATACACAACTATGTACTGGGGCTTTGGGGAAAAAAAAAAAAGAAAAAGAGGAAGACTGGCAACAGATATTAGTGCAGGGTCAATCTTCCTCAAAAAAAAAGACAGTTCCTGAGATGTGGAAGAAGCAGGCTGGGGGAAAAGTCAGAATTTCATTGTTAAGTGAGTTAAGTTTGAGACGCCTATTAGATAGCCAAGTGCCAACGTCAAGTAGACAGATATAAAACTCTAGAGCTGAGTTCCAGGGCACTCAGAGGAAGCCAACCTATTACTTTTGATTAAGCTAGTGTGAGACGAATTTCTGGCAAATGCCACCCAACCATCCTGACTTGCCTTCCCTTGTACCTCCCAACTCACTCTCCCTGTCTCCTCCGTACTCCACCTGTAGCCCACACCCAACTGTGCACAGCTGCAGGGGTCACTTCCCTGCCACTCTCTCAATCTAGGCTGAGGTATCTTGGTCCTCTCACCACTTGGCTCTGCTTTGTCCTTGTATCTGAAGCCAAAATCTTCTTTCTACTCCATTTTTGTCTAAGTGAAAAATTAACTTCCCCTCATTTTCAGGCCTGCAATCCTTACCCAGGTCTTTGTCTAAGGCAACCGGCAGTTTTACACAGATGCCAAGTCTCATTCCAACCAGAGCCAAGAGCTGCACTGCCAGTTTCAGATGCTTATTGTGCGAGCACACAGGATTAGCAGTTGCTGTCACGAATGCCTGGGTTGGTATGCTCACCCTATACCTCCACTTAGTAAAAGACACCCTTGTAACAGGGAAAGCACCCTGGTGTTGCCCAAAGAAGTAATGGGGAAGTATTTAGCAAGAAATAAGGATTTTCTCGTACACTGGATCGTCCTTGAAATTCGAACCGCCTGTGACCTGCCATGCAGCTTGAACCAACAGTCAAGGTTGTAACTGCAATTCATCCCAGGCTTCCCCTGTTGTCTGAAGTCAAGCTGGTGACTAATCCCAGGACCCCTTTCTTGCCTACTAGTGATTGAAAAATAAAACACCTCATGCTGGAATTGACCTGGAAGTAAGTAGCCAGAGACATTTTGAGAGTCAACCTTCTAGTTTTGTAAAATCTCTAAAACTGATCCTCTGGGGATGTGGACTATAGATCCATACCTAACAGAGGATCGGCTCCTGAGTTACCTGGAGGGCTGATGCTAAACTTATAGTAATGGGCAACAACCAGCATTACTATACATACTGATGTGTACTGAATTCCTATTGTCATGTTTTTCCTTTAGTCAGAAAATAATAAATCTCCTCTTGTACAAGTGGCAGATGGTTGAGATTATTACCTTTTAAATTTTATGCATACACATTTATCTGTATTTCTTCCTTTTTATGGAAAAGTCAACCATATGGTCTAGATAAGAGGGAACAGGCTGTAAGACGAGGACCTCAGCCCTTAGCAGCCTGGTGACTCTAGCTGAGACAGAAGGCTGATACTTTTCAAGACACCCCTTTAGGCATGTCTAATGTTCAAGGGTCTGGAATTCTGAGAGGCTGAGTCCTTAACCCGATGGACAGGATTTTACATTTCATCTCAGCTTCAGTCCACAGTTCTATCTGTCAAGGTCCCTTTGGTCCATGATTCTATCATCCTATATATCCTTCTCTGCTTGGGTTATTTCCAAAGGCAGCTGAAATTTGAAAGAGGATATGACATTCCAAATGTCAGTACTGCTCAGAGGGAGCCTTCTGAGCTCCCCAACTCACAGTATGCTAAAATTCTACATTCTGACAATGACAAATCCTCAAAGGAGGTGGGATCTTGCAAAACTGTCAGGTTAAGAATTTCTTGATAGTCAGAATTTCCTAATGAATTAAAATTTAATGAGCACTGTAGAAATGGAGAGTTTTTGAGTTTCTGGTCAAAATGGAAGAGAGGACCTTGAATCTACCTCTTAGAACCAAAAAAATCTGATTGGAGACACATACAAAATGAAGAGAATAAAGCAACGTACAAGCAGAAGTGATTGTGTGGATCCAGATTTCTAGCAGTGAACAGTTCAGGAACTCTCACCCACTTTCTAGTATTTATGAGATGTCGGCCTGGGTGAAGCCAAGTACATGAACATGAGGGTTAAACTCTGCCACATTAACACTGGGCACTAACCCAAGGAGATAGCTGAGGTTTCTTTCAGGCATGAGCTACCTGATGGAGAATAAGATAGAAGCTCTGTCCAAAGGCTTTCCCACACACATTACACGGATAGGGTTTCTCCCCAGTGTGGATTCTCTGGTGCACAATACAACTGAAGGCTTTGCCACACTCATTACACTCAAATGGCTTCTCCCCTCTGTGCATCCTCTGGTGGACAGTGAGGACTGAACCCCAACTGAATGTTTCCCCACACTTGCCACATTCAAAAGATTTCTCCCCAGTGTGGATGCCCTGATGAACTATGAGATTGGAGCTCTGGCTGAAGGTTTTCCCACATTCCTGGTATTCATAGGGTTTCTCACTACTGATGTCCTACGAGGTGTGACCTCTGACTGAAGGCTTTTCCGCATTCACTACATAGAAAAGTTTTCTCCCTGGTGTGGATTCTCTGGTGCACGATGAAGTTTGCAGTCTGACCAAAGGCTTTTCCACACTCCTTCCAGATAAAGAGTTTCTCTCCTAGGTAGTTTTTTTGCCCTCTTTCCTCATCAAGAGCACTTCTGTCTCTGAGGGTAACACACCTGGAAACTCTCTTCCTTCTTGCTCTGGGTCCTGCCTGCTGCCTCTCTGCACTTCCCTCCTAGGACTTCTTGAAACCCAGCTGCCAGAGGGGCAACATGCTGAAGCCTTTCCTTAGCTGTGACTAATGTTCTGACTTCTGAACCTGGCTCCTTGTTCTTTTCCCTGTGGTTTCTTGAATGTGAATACTTTTTGAGCCTAGATTAAAGCAGTTCTCAAATTCTTTACCTTTCTGTCTTTTCTTCTCAGGGGAGACTTCTGCATCCTTGATTTCTGCTGGCTTTAAGTTTCTGTCCTTGTCCTCAACATCTCCCTGGCAGGACTTGCCTGATGAATTTTCCAACTGTCATCCCAATCTCTGAATCCTTCAATCCTGCATTCTTGGGGATCATTATTCTGAAATTGTCTGGAGGTGATTCTGTGTACCTGTTTCTTCTGATACTTCCTGCTTTGGAACCAACTCCTCACTCTCAGATTTGGCCTCAAAATCTAACAAAAGATACAGAAAACAGAAAAATGTCATCTGTTTCCCATGGCAGAGACAAAACATCTTCAAGTGATACTAACAGATACTGTAGACATTCACAACGTTTACATGTCTATAAAATATCTACACTCCTAATGTGGCCAAAGAAGAAAGTCAGCAGGCAGACAGGAGGGATGGGGAGAGGCAGCAGGCTCCACATTCACACAGAAGCCAACAAAGAGGCTCTGGTGGGTTAGAAAGACCTCCTGATTTTTGGCATGGAACAGGCAGATTCTGGGACTGCTCACACCTCTCCTTGTCCATGTTCTTCTGTTCCTGAGCCAAGCTGCACCACAAAGAGTTGGGCACCTTCAGGAGTGCTGCTGATGCCGGCCCTGATATCAGTTCCCCTACGTTGAACCCAGCATATATGGGGTTAAAACCCCATATATGTGTAGGCACTCATTCCCTTTCCCACCTCCTCTAAGTTATATTCACATGTAGAGATCCGTTGTTTTAACCTTTGTATCCCTAAATTCCACAAGGCAAATAGAAGTTACAAATTGTTAAAAGCTCAGGTTGCCTTATGGGCCCCCCCCCCCACTTTGGGCGGTAACACCTTCATCACTGAGGTCAGCCCCACACTCCTTGAAGAGAACCTCTCACCTACTCAACAACTTGTTCAGGCTTGGAGAGCCTCAGAATTCGGGGAGACTCCCAAATATAGGTTAGGGTATCCTCCTGAGCACAAGGACAATGCAGAAAGTGACTTCTCAGGACTATGAAGATGGACTAGAAAATGTACGGGGGGGGGCCGCCCGGTGGCGCAGCGGTTTAGTCCGCGCTTGGCAGCCCGGGGTTTGCGAGTTCGTATCCCGGGCGCCCGCCGACGCACTGCCTGTCAGCCATGCCTTGGCGGCGTCCCATATAAAGTGGAGGAAGATGGGCACGGATGTTAGCCCAGGGCCAGTCTTCCTCAGCAAAAAGGGGAGGATTGGCAACAGATGTTAGCTCAGGGCTGGTCTTCCTCACACACACACACACACACACACACACACAAAAGAAAATGTACAGAGGGGAAAGGCCCTCAGGTCTCTCCATGCTCATAAATTCCTGAGACTGCAGGCCCTCCCCAGCACTGAGAGGCAGCAGAGACCCCCCCACCCCGGCTCTGCAAAGCCAGGCAACCCCTGTTACTAGCCAAGGAGGGGGGGAGTCTTCTGCCTGCAGCAAGACATGTCAATAGTCAAGAGGCAAAGTGGTAGGAGAGAAAGGACTTTTTATTACAGCTTGCTAGCAAGAGGGAAGACTGCCGACTAATGTCCAAAATACCCATCTTACAGGACAAAGACTACAGGGCAGTTATATAGGGGGCAGGTCTCTGGGGCGGGGGTGGGCGTGGGGGTTGGGGGTGGGCATCTGTTCTCAGGGTGGGGCATCCATCAGGTCTTAGTTCCTGGCAGTCTTTTGTTTTACTGGATATGCATCAGAAACCACAGCAATGCCCTATACCCTGATCTTTCAGTTGTCATTGATGATGGCTGTCAGCATAGACTCTGCCCTGGGGTCATCACATTTCTAAGGAACTCAAGAGAACAAAGTTATCGACTTATAGCAGCTGGGAGGGGCCATAAAATCCACAGAGCATGTCTGAGTTAATCAGAGGTCATTCAAAGATACAATAGGGCTTCTTTTCTACAACATGGCTTCCCTTATGTCAACCTTGTGTTGAGTGGGTATCACCCCGAAGGGCAAGGGTGACAGGGGCCATGCCCAGGCCATCCCTATCAAGCTCCAGTTTCATATTCCCAGAGAAGGCTTTCAGAGCAGGTGCCAGATGGGGCCCTGGTGAGGAGCTACTGCCACCAGGTAGAGACAGTAACTCTGGGCTAAATCCTAGAGCTATTGCCTCTGGCTTTTGTCCACCAGCCCTTTTCCAAAGACAAGCAGGTTTTTTGAGGGTGCCCTGTGGGAACTAGAAGCTCAACCCTGAAGGAGAGATGACAGGGTCAGAGGAAGGGGGTACCATATTGCCTTCAATCCCCATGGGTAGGAGTGTCTGGGACTAAGAGGAGGGTTGGTGTTCTCCCTTCACTGCAGATTTGCAACTGGATAGGGTGTAGTGAAGTGATCCGCCCAGATTCCATAGCAGGCAGATGGCAGAGCTGGGTCCAGAACCCGGGTCTCCTCCTTCCTGTACATCTTTATAACAACACCCTCAAACTTCCATCATGTGGCTGTTCCCATTTACCAATACCCTCAGACTTCCTGGCACCCCCACTTTGCCCATGTCTGTTCCCTGACTGTCAGGTAGGGGCCACATCAGCCAACAAGCCTCAAAAACGATCCACCCTCTCCAAATATGGGGCTTTAGGGAAAAAAAATCCAAGAGCTGCCCTGTCTCTGAAGCTAAGGAGGACTGTAAAATCAAGGAGAAAAAATGCAGACCAGACTTTATTACAGGGTTGGGAGCTCTTATCCTCTTTTCCCCAGGGAATGGTGAGGATAGGAAGGAAGGCAAGGCACCTCTCTCAGGTATGCTCCCAGGTTAACCAAAAAATATTAGCTAGCTAAGAGTTGCCTGCACCCTAGAACTCAAAATCAAGTGGGGTGAAAGTGATGTAAAGAGATAAAGTATAAGTCAAACTGAGATAAGGGAAGGCTGGTGAGGGAAAGATTACTTATGGTTTAAGAGAACATGGGAGCAATTGCTTAAGGCTTCCTGGGGGAGGTGGTGTTTGAGCTGGATTTTGAAAGGAGCTAAGATTTCAAGTGGTAGAGAGCTTGGAGGTTGGGCATTCCAGGTAAAGAAAGCAAGATGGGCAAAGACACAATGGTGGAAAAGCACAGTGTGTTGGGAGAAGACCATCAGTGTCATTTGGGGTGCAGCGGGAGACAAAGCTGGAGTGGACCAGAGTCAAATCAGGCGGGGCCTGGAATATCAGACTAAGGCCTTCAAACTCTATTTAAAAGGTCTGGAATTTGCACAGGGCAAGTTCCCTCTGGTGTCTGAACAACAGAGAGCCCAGATATTTTTGTTGGTTCTTTAGGGAGTCTTAGGCCATTGTTCATCTCCTACAACTAAACTGTTACCCTGACTTACTGACAACAGGCCTGTCAGGAGGCCACCACTTGTCACCGTGGCCTGGGTCTTTACCTAGCACCAGGCATCCCTGTTTTCCTCCTCCTTTACTGTCCCAGGTCCTACCTCTAGGAAAAGGGTCTCCACAGTGACGATTGTATCCATACCCCTCACTCTGGTGAGGACCTACTCTGGGAAACCTCCTGAACTTCACTGACCCTGGACAGGCAGAGAGTGGTCATCTAAGGAGAAAGATATATCAGAAACCCTTGTCGACAAAGAGAAATGCCTGGCCAAGGGCCCCCAGTGCTCTGGATCCAGCTAACCAAGGCTCTTCATCAGAACTATGCCCAGAATGTCAAGTTCCAAGAAGAGAGTCTGTAGCTGAAACTGCTGGTTGTTTGCCAAAAACTTGCTTAGAAGACCCCCTTCCTTTATATTTAATCTGGCAATCTTTCATAAATCCTAGTGTATAAAATCCAGGGCTTCTCTGGTGAAAGCATGAGCAGTGGGCCCAGAGTCTACCTGCTTAGCTACCTGACAAGTTTTGCTAGGAGGTCCTAAATGCACCTCTGCAGATCCCTACTGGACCTGGTTAACTCTCCGGTCCCTTCAAGCCCTCATTTTCTGTGACTGCTAGAAAAAATTATAAACAAAAACCCTGATTCTAGGATGACAGAATCCTTTGCATATCTTCTCTAATAATACGCACTAGCTGGCCTAATAGGCAGACAGCCCCAGAGAACAGGAGACAGGGATTTCCTTCTCTTCCTCTCCACTGATGGGGCTTGCTTTGGTTCCTAGCCCCACTGCATATCAGGGCCAAGGGACAGGTGACTGTGGGAAGCTGACTGACACTGTCACTGCTACTAGGGAAGAGGCTGATGAGGGAGGCTGGGGGCAAAAATCAGAACATTTTAGGAAGGAAATCATATTGGCTCAAAAATTTCTGAATATTTGGCAAATATTAGGAAAAACACAAGGAAAAAAATGACAAGTTTTCCCCTCAATTCTTCCACTTTGCTTTCCAAGCTGATGGCAGCAACAGCTTTATGTTTAGTGTCTATTTGGCTAGGAGACTTATCATTGTGTTCCCTCCAGGGTGACGACAGGCCTCACATGGCGAGAATTCGGTGGCATGTGAAGACTAACCTGAGAGAGAATGAAGCTACTGGGAAGAGATCCTGTTTGGGAAATTCTCAAAGGAGAAGGTGTTCCTTCCTGTTCAAAGCCAAGTCTCCCACCTGAGCGCAGGATCTCATCCGCCAGATTCCTCAGAAAACTCCACTAACTATCTACCTTCTCTCCCTCCTGCCTCACCAGCCTCTCACTCTCTCCTGAACCTTTCCTGGTTGCCTGTACACATGCTCAAAGCTCAGGCCTCATCTCTTTTCCTTTCTTCTCATCCAATCCGTGGGAAAGAATAATTTGTACTTCATCTTTCAGGCACTCCTCAACCTACTACAAACTGTCTATAGTCCCAACTATTCTACAGAAATGATTCAAAGGTTGCCAATGCCTCCCTAATTGTCAATTCTAAAGGTCATTCCCTCCCCTTATTTGACTCTTATGTAGTATATAAACCATTATATTCCCCCGAATTGTTTTACTGACTTCCATACCCTTGAATGACAATATCCCAAGGACTCTGTCTTAACTCATTTTTTTTCCCTCACTCTAGCTCTCACTAAGTCACAGGTTAAACTCAATACCTTAGGGGCCTGGCAGGGAATGTAAAGGAGTAAAATAGGCAGGACTATATAAAACAACAGGGAGGAGTGAGGAGTGAGATGAACTGGAGGGTGCATGCCCATCTAGGGGGGCACCTGCTGCTCGTTTGAGTCCAATGCCTTACAAGAATGTGAGCCAAGATATTCCAGCCTTTCAAGAAACACCACAAATCTAGATTTTTACACAGCATCTAATGATGAAAAGTTGGCAACTAATTTAAATTTTTTTAAAAACAGTACAGGACAAATAAAACACATTGGTGAGTCTGATCTGGCCCATGAGCCTCAAGTTTGTAATCTCTGCCCCGAGTTCTGTCATTCACTCTCATGGTCATCACTATCCATTTATCTGGATAGTTATGAGTTAGTTATGAGTTCCAAATTTTACGTCTGATCAACTTTTTCCCTAGCCCCAAAGACAGCTAAATAACGCCTTTTGGAAACTGCCACCATTGAACATGTTCAAAGTTGAGCTGATCATTTTTCTCCTACAAAATCCAGTTGTTCCTCTTCTGTTTTCATTTCAGTTAACAATACTATCACCCATCCTGTCATAAACCAGAAACCTGAGAGATTCCTTATCTTCTCTCCCTCCCTTACTCTTCAGGGACAATTCCTCTGTAGCAGCCTGAAAGGAACCACACATCCTGGGTTTCCATCCTGGCTCTGCGACTCAGTAGCTATTTGACCTTAGGCAGATTAACCTCTTGGAGCTGCCATGCTTCACAAGGGAATAATAATACATAGTACCTACTCCACAGGGTTATTTTAAAGATTAAATGAAACAAGCATTTAGAACAGTGCCTGACACACAGTAAGCAATACAAAGGCATTTGCTATTGTTTTACCTTTTTAATACTGCTTAAATCTACCTATCTGACCACTGCTGTAGTTCAGACTCTCACACTCTGTCAGATCAATACGACAGTCCCGACTGCCACCTCCACTGCGCTACTTTCCTCCTGCCCCACCCCCATTTCTAGGCCCCAGTTAACTCTCAGTGACAAACCCTTCAAGAGGCTTACAAAACACTTTCCCCCTCAAATCAACTTCACACGAGGCCCCAGCGCTTCCTGCCTGTCCCTCCGGCCCACTGCAGACAAGCGGCCGGGGGCCCAGCGGGGAAGCCCGGAGCCCCGGGCAAGTCTGGACCCCACTCGGCTCCGGGTGCGGTGTCCCGGTCTCCTCCGGTCCCGGTCTCGTTCGCTCACCCGGGCTCCGGGGCACCGAGGTCCGACAGGCCCAAACAACCGCCTCAGCGACGCGCAGGCCCCTAGAGTGACCCCCAACACTCTGCACCTTGGGGAGACAGGCCGGCCGGAAGTGCGGCCGGAGAGCCTCCGAGGCCCCCCCAGAGTGGGGGGCGGGGGGCGACCGCTCTAGGAATCTCGGAGGTCTTCTGATGTCGACGCCTCCCTGCATGGGTCACCTACATTCGAATGGAAACATCAGACCGATTTAATCCAATTAAAAATATGCGGTGTTGTCAATTGTATCTCAGTAAAGCTGGGGGGGAAAATCTGCAGCGTATTTGGGGGTGGAAGAACAATCTATCATCTATAGGGAGAAGACAGAGTAGAAAAAAATTAAAGGTCTTAGGGACTGACATGTCTCACTCTACCTTCTTTTACATCGTAAAAACACCTCTTTACAGCTCCTTTTTTTTGGATGTACTTATAGATGCATTCCAACATGGTAGGAGATTCAGACTGCCTCCAAAACAGTACCCTTCAACCCGTTGCAAGGGGGTGGGGGTAGGACTGCGAAGTTACCACAGGGATTCTTGACTTGCCAAATAAAAAACAAATCCAGAGTTAGATAAGGAGAGGCTATTCAAACGGACATTGCAATTGGGGGAAGGGTACTATTGTTACTGCACAAAATTGGGGTTGTCAGCCTGATACACATAAACAAGGCAGTTAATTACAGAATCAGCCTTTGGGAAAAGAGATCAGCTTTACTCTGTGAGATCAATCTGCAGGGAGAACAGGGGGCATGTGCCCTCAGATCTGTCTCCCTGATTCAGGATTTGGTGAAAATTTAAGAGATTTGGGAGAACAGGCTGGCACATGGAAATGCTGGTGGGACAGGCTTTGATTGGTGGGATTCAAGCATTTATGGAAAGATTTTAAACATTTATGACAGAGTTGTAAACATTTATGATGAGGTTCTAAACTTTTCTGATAGGGTTCTAAACATTTCTGAGGAGGTGGGGAAGGACTTTTAAAAGTGGATCTTCCTGAATGAGGGACCCCTTGCTTCTGATAAGAGTCTGACTTTCAGGTTCCGGTGGTGTCCCAGTCCTTGCTTTCCATGGGAAGGAGGATCTTTGGTTCCTCGGTCATCAGGTCATGATTTCTTCTTTTGTGCATGCTCTGGCCATGTGACTTTGCAGATTTTCTAAAAGGCAATTCTTAATCACTCTGTTGATAAAAGATGAGGTTAGTTGAACTGGTCCTGGAGGGCCCACGGTTACATTATTGCAAAAGGAAGATGGGTACTATTGCGATAGAGAGACTCCTTGGACCATAAGATCTGCAAACATCTCAAAAGTCAGGCAAAAAGGAATTTTCTTTTATAGGTGGGAATAAAAAAGGCTGGAAAGAACTTGTGCGAGGGAGTGCATGAGCAAGTGTCGTAACTGGACTGGTGATCAGGGAATGTCTTTCCTTCATCTCAGTGGGTTCTCAGGAGAGGCTATTATAAGAAGGAGGGGTTGTTATACATTCAGTTGCTGGCTCAGGCTCAGGCTAGGTCAAAATGTAGGGGCTTGGGGCAGAGAAGTTTAACTAAAGTTTGGTCAAGTTAGCAGGTGTTTTGTCCAAAATGTTTAGTGGGTACAAACAATTCTAATCATTTATGAAGCAAAGAATTCAGAGAGTCTGTGTCTGGCCTTGCCATTGGTAAACAAGGAGGGGGATCTGTGAGTCTTACCTAAATCATATGGGGAAGGATGGCTTTTGCAGTAAGTCATTTCCTGGAACACTAAAGAGTGGGATGATTTCTTAATTGTCACTATTTTCCAGGAGCACAGGCTCAGGCAAAGTTTAACATTGTCAGATTCTTGGAGAAAATCAGATTATCTATCCTGTGTCAGTTGAGAGACTGAATACACAAACAGACAATTGCCAGACCATAAAAGTAGTTCATAGGGGCCGGCCCGGTGGCGCAGCGGTTTCGTCCGCGCTTGGCAGCCCGGGGTTCGCGGGTTCAGATCCCGGGCGCCCGCCGACGCACTGCCTGTCAACCATGCCGTGGCGGCGTCCCATATAAAGTAGAGGAAGATGGGCACGATGTTAGCCCAGGGCCAGTCTTCCTCAGCAAAAAGAGGAGGATTAGCAACGGATGTTAGCTCAGGGCTGGTCTTCCTCACCAAAAAAAAAAAAAAAAGTAGTTCATAAAAATAGAACCCTGACACATAATTGGCAGCAAACAGCCCAGCAAACCAACCCATTATCTATAGTAACCAGCCCAGGAAGCCAGACCACTATCTACAAGTCAGACTTGTAGGATGTCAGACCACTATCTCTGGCAAACAGTCCAGGAAGCCAAACAATAACCCATGTAACAATCAGCTCCAAATGACCAGAACTTGACAAATAAATTACAGCTTTCTTAATTTTTGTCCTTGCTTCCAACTTATGACCAATCAGAGAAAGCCAACATGCACCGTAACCAATCACATAGGATGCACCACTTCTAGTTAGCCTAACATTTCCCCATGCCAACAGACTTCAGTCAGGGCATACTTGAAGCCTTCCCATTTTCCACTATGAAGCTTTCCCACTCTCCCACCTGCCGTTGACTCTCTGCCCAATGCAAGTGATGGTGGCTGTCTCCCTTGCTATAGCAAACTCTGAATAAATGGACTTTGTCTGTTTTCACTTGGTTGCTCTTCATTTATTTTTACATGGCATTTAAAGGAGAAATATTAGATCAAAAATAAAATATATCCAAATCTGGTTTTACTGTTTGTCACAACTCTTAGTGCAGATGCTTTTTAAAACTGTTGTGTGATAGGTTCAAGGAAATACCTAGAGAGTTGGAAGATATATGAGTTATCCTCAGAATTAAATTATGAAATGATCACTTAGTTGAGTAGAGCAGAGCCTATTCTTGGTTAATGTGGCTCAAATAGTCAAGATTTGTCAGAGAGTCTATTGCCCAGGCCAGGGCGTCTTCTCCCCTAACCAATTGGCATAAGTAACTGGTCCCCTTGGCTGGTATACGTGTAGAGTAGGAACCAATTCATCAGTCTTCATAGTTTGAAGACCCTCATCATGGAGATCATCCACCTCACCTGTGTAGTTCCAGGTTCACCAGGCAATTTCTTTTCTAATTTAGCTCTAAGTATCAGTTTACGATTAAGTTAGTCTAAGAATATGAAATAACAGCGCAATAAAATGTAGAAATTTGTTTATCTCATTCTGAAAAGTTCAAAGGTAGGCAACTCAAGGTTGGCATAGTGGCTGTGCTCCACAAAAACCTCAGGGAAATAAATGTCAAGCCATTTTAAAATGGAGTCAGAGCTGCCTTTCCAGAAAAACTGCCTTGTTATCTTGAACCTTGGACTGGACAAAACCTTTGGACTGGGCCAAAAGGACAATAGTTTTACAAGAAATTGTTTGAGAAGTCAGCAGGAGAATGGACATCCTGATCACAAAGACTGATGATTGTGGACTTTCTGAAGATAGAATAAATAGTCAATCAATGTTTAGCCAAGACTAGCCCTCTGGCTTCAACTCTGGCTAAAATTCTTTGTAATACAACCTCCCTTCTTTACCTTTAAAAGCCCCTGACGTTTACTCCCTAGCAGGACAGTATTTGGGTTTCTATCTGCATCTGTGCTCCCTGAATTGCAGTTCTTCGATCGCTAATAAATGCTTTGCCTCTTAAACTGGTTTCTATTTTTCTAGGTTGACATAAGCTTCCTCAAGCTCTCCACTCTGCCAAATCTAAGACATGACACTTATACTCATTGTTCAAGACAGTGCTATGAACTGAATTGTGTCCCTCCCAAATTCATATATTGAAGTCCGAACCCCCAGTGTGGTAGTATTTGGAGATGGAGCCTTTGGGAAGAAATTAGGTTTAGATAAGGTCATGATGGGATTAGTGCCCTTATAAAAAGAGACACCAGAGAGCTTGCTTTTCTCTCTCCCAGCCACGTGAGGACACAGGGAGAAAGTGAGAGTCTACAAGCCAGGAAGAGAGCCTTAACCAGAACCCAACCCTGCTGGCACCCTGATCTCCAACTTCCAGCCTCCAGAACTGCAAGAAAATGCATTTCTATTGTTTAAGCCCCCCAGTCTATGGTATTTGGTGATGGCAGCCTGAGCTGACTAAGACTGATACCAGCTCAAGACAAGGTTGACATAAGGGAAACCATATTGTAGAAAAGAAACCCAGTTATAACTTTGAATGGCCTCTGACTAACTAACCCAGCTGGATTTGCACCCTCCAGGTGATCTAACTGCTCCGTAGATTTTATGACCCCTGCTTGTGCTTGTACCTCCCAGCTGTGATAAGATGATAACTTTGTTCTTTTGAGTTCCTTTGGAATGTGATGACCCCCGAACAGAGAGTCTATGCTGATAGCCATCATTAGTGAAAACTGATAGATCTGGTGTGGCGACTCCCAATCTGTAACACCCAGGGGTCATCATTCCTAACCCCCTGGCCAGTATAACTGCTGTCAGACTTTGTGCCCCCTTAAGATGGTTCTTTCAGACATTAGTCAGCCATCTTCCCTCTTGCTAGCAAGCAGTAATAAAAAAATAAAAAAACCTTTCTCTCTTGCCTCCTTGTGTCTTGACTATTGGCACATCTTGCTCTGGGCAGACGACCCCCCCTCTTTGGGCAGTAACAAGACCATGGGGTGGACTGTTGACTCCCTGCAGAGACTATCAAAACAATCAATTGATCAAGAAAAGCCGAGTTTATTGTTTCTGCAGTAAGGGAAACCACTGTTGTGACAGTCTCAGGTCTAGGAAGGGGAGATCAAAGGCAGGATATTTTTAAGCTTTGGTGTGGGGGGTCTCATTTAAAGCTAGAGGGAATCTGATTGGGATTGAATGAGAGGGCCTGATTGGGATTGGGCAAAACTTTGTGATATAACAGATTAGGACTGGTAGACACAACTAAGATCCTTGAATAGAAAACATTTGATTGATGAGCCCTGCTGAATAAACTACTGCTCTGAGAAGGGGGCCCTTTATCCTGATCTGGGATAGTTAAGTAGTCTATTGTTCAGATAAATGGATTTTCAAGAATTTCCTGAAATAAATAATAAAGTTACTTGCAACTTTTATATTCCAGGGCAAATATTCCCTGAAAATGTAAAATTGTATTGTTGAATGTTGAGTTGAGTATTTAGTGTTAAATAGTGAAGTCATGTTAATGTAAACAGTAAGCTGTGTGACTGTCGATCAGAGGTCAGCAAACTTTTTCTGTAAAGGGCCAAATAGTAAGTATTTTAGGCTTTGCAGGCTCAGAGGCAAAATCAAGGATAATATGTAGGTCGTATTACATAGATAATATGTAACAAGACAGAAAACAAATTTCTACAAAATTTTTATTGATTGAATTAAAAATATAATAATGAGTACACTTTTTTGTTACAGAAATGTACTTATGAAAAGAATGGAATTCTTTATTGGGGATAATGTTTTACTTAATTGGGGTTCAAAGTTAGTGTTCCCTATCATCAAAATCCAATGCAAATATTCATCTGTAAATGCTAATCTACAATGAGATTTTTACCTATTTTATCTTTGAAAATGTCTTTTCTAGAAAGTGTAAGGACAAATACAAATTTAAAATAAGAGGTTTAATTCTCCTTGTTGAAAATGGGGGAAGTGATTTCCCTCTCCTCCTTTTTCTCAGGGCATTTTCCTCTGGAAAACTGGCATGTACTCTCTCCTCTCTTTGAAATGTAAATAAATCCTTCTGAAGACTAGATAGGCTTTTGCCAGCTGGCCTTTTGTCAACTTTAGGACCCAGGAATGTCTTTCTCAAGGACCTGGGAGCCATCTCTCTGAAATGCAAACATCAAGGGAGATAGCGCCCCTGTCACCCAGGTTCTGTGGGAGGATAGGAGCCTAACTTCGTGGACATCTTGCTTGAAGTTGCAAAACAACCTCCTGTCATAAAGAGGTGAGAAGTTTGCTTTTCCTCCTGGTAAAACCTACTAGCTAATACGTACATATGGTGACCCCAATTGCCACGATGAAGTTAGAATGAACTGTGTATGGCAAAAGGTGCTGTCAAGTCTTCTATCTTGAGGACTAGTTATTGTTTATCTTGAGAACATGTATGTTATGGGTTGTATCTGCTTGGCTATAGAAAAGGGTAAGATTTCTTTCTGTCTTTACAATCTCTGCGGATTTCCTGTGATGCACATTACATTCTGGTTTAATGCTTATTCAGTGATAAAAGCGTTTTCTTCACTACCTTTGTGGAGAGGATTTCTGGGTTGGGAAATTTTGTTTTTAATTATATTTCCCCAACAAAGTTTAGGTGGGAGATCCTCAATTGCAACTTAAATGGGTTTGGAAATGTGGAAATTTCCTTTGCACTTGCATTGAGGTCTGGTCTGAAAACCACTCCTGGAAATGTAGTGTGAGATAAAAAAATGTATCTACAGTAAACTGGGGTAGGAATGGAGATTTTGCTTCTTGTTTTAACTATTGTAACAGCCAGGAAAGCGTGTAAAGCAGGTTTCAATGTGTTCAAGGTTTATCCATGTTGTACCATGAATCATGCTTGTGATACAAACAATGTCAGTTGTCAAAATGAATTTACTACAGTATAAGTTTCATATACAAGCACATTTTTGCCTTTTAATTTTAGGTCAAATTCACTAAGAAACATTGTCAAGTCTACAGCAAAAACTAATTTCCAAAGCCATTCATTCTTGATGATAGTGGCTAAAGTTGGTTCTTATTCAGAAAAAATTCAATCTTAGCCCTGAGCTCAAAAAAATCACCATAAAACTTTACCACTGCTAAGCCATTGAACCAGTGCGTGGAGGGGAAGTTGGAGTATTCAACTCTTCTTTCTGACATAAGTTCATGGAACTGATGATGACCAAGTCTGCAAGAGCAAATGAAGTTCACTGTTGACACTACTGGTTCAACAACACATTCCAAGTCTTCCCACGAAGTACTTGCTAATGATTGACCATGGGTTTGAAACACCCTACATGTTCACAAGCTATGTAAATTTGTCCAACTAAGCCTTTTCTGCTTCACACATGTTTTTGCCATCACAAGTAACATTCCTAACAGATTCTACTTTAGGTTGTACTGAATTAGTGTTTTCTCAGTTTCTTTGGAAATAGTCTTGCCTGTAGTTGTTACACAGACTATTCATAAAGGCTAATTTTTCAGCCACCTCAGCCTTGGCACTGACTTCTAGAACAGCAACTGAGCAGTACAGCAGTATCCTGTGTCAACTCATCAAGAGCCCGGGAAAACCACTCAAAATCATTTGCCTTGTTTGTTTGCTAATAATTTTAAAAATTGAGATATAATTCACATACCATAATGTTCACCCTTTAAAGTGTACAATTCAGTGGCTTTTAGTGTCTTCACAAAGTTGTGCAACCATCACCACTATCTAATTCGAGAAACTTTTCATCACCCCAAAAAGAAACTCTGTACCCATTAGCAGTTGCTCACCATTTTTCCTTCCCCACAATCCTGGACAACCGCTAATCTACTCTCTGTCTCTGTGGATTTTCCTATTCTGGATATTTCATATAAATGGAATTATACAATATGTGGTCTTTTGTGTCTGGCTTCTTTCACCTAACATAATGTGCTCAAGGTTTATCCATGTTGTACCATGAATCAGTACTACATTCCTTGTTATGGCTGAATAATATTCCATTGTATGGACATACCACATTTTGTTTATCTACCAGTTGATGGACATTTGGGTGGCTTCCACTTTTTGGCTATTATGAATAATTCTACTATGAACATTCCAGTACAAGTTTTTGTGTGAGCATATACTTTCAATTCTCTTGGGTAGATACCTAGGAGTGGAATTGCTGGGTCATTTCCTTGTGTTTTAATTGACTATTGATGTTGTTCCCAGCATCTTCAACTCTTTAAGTAACTGTTTTCCCCCCAAAACTAAAGTCTTAAATAAGCTTAATTCCTTTGGACCCATTTCTTTGGCAGCTGCAATCATATACAATTGAATTAACTCACTGTAGATAAACAGCTTTCCTTGCTTGACTAATAAATGAGCCATTCAGAAGGTTACTTTGGTTGAAGCTTCATTCTTATTTTTGTGAAAAAATCCTGGCATGATAAGATATACCATTTTAAATTTTCTAACTTTTCTGAGCATTTTCTTCCTGTAAGTTGGGAATATTGTGATGATGTTTAGTCTGATTATGTCAACATATATTGCATTCTTCTTGCAAGCTATTATGTCATTGTATAGTAAATGCAATGTTTCCCATCTAATTTGATAATAAAATAATCCATACTTCACTGTGCCTTAGAAGTAAGGCATTCCAAAGCCACTTTACACCTTTTTTTTTAATCTTGTCATGATAGGTATGCACTAGAAATGGAATGGAATAGAATGGAATGGACTGGAATGGAGCAAAAAGTTGTGGTCTCACTGCAATTTGTAGTGGGTTGAGCAGCAGTGGAAAGCAAAAGGAATGCTCCTTATGGTCTCTGTCACAATGACTCAATTCTGCTGATGTAGAGAAAAGCAGCCATCACACTAAAGGAATGATCGTGGCTGTGTTACAATCAAACTTTTTTATGGACACTGAAATTTGAGTTTTATATAATTTTCACATGTCACAATGTGTTATTCTTTTTTTTTTTTTTTTTGCTTTCCCCCTAGCCATTTAAAAATGTAAAAACCATTCTTAGTCCATGGTCAGTTCAAAACAGCTGGTGTGCTGGGGTTGGGAAGATGGAAGAAGTACAAAGGATAAAAAATATTTTCCAAGTGACTCTGCTATTTTTAATTAGGAAAACAGCAGTGTTCCTGGAAGCTCCACCCATAAACCTTCCATTTTTATCTCTTAGGCCAGAACTGTGTCATATGGCCAGCTATAGCTGCAGGGGAATTTGAGAAATCTAGGCGCAGGGCCACCTTGAACAAAAATTTGGTTTGGTGAGTGAGGGAGATGAGAACAGATATTTCATGGGCAACTTGTAGTGTTTGCCATGATATCCTTGTTAAAATGGTGATCATTAGATCTGAAATTCGTGTAGCTGGTTCTGGCCCCCTTAGAGATAGTGGAAGGAAAACAGGGAAGATCTAGACAGGGACAATTGAAATGATGGAAGGGGAAGGGAAATGGTCTGCTGTAGGCTACAAAGAGCACTGGGTTTGAAGTTCAAAGTTCTGGCCTTCGGGCCTGATTCTTTAACTTACATTCTGTGTGATATTGATTGAGTCAATTTTTCTAAGCCTGTTTTCCTTGTATATAAAATGGGCACAGAGCGTTATAAAAAAAGGGAGAAATGGATACTGGGTAAATAACGGTGAATGGTACTAGTACTTGCATCTTGCATGGAAAACCTACTGACATCTTTGTGGCATATACTTTATGTAATCTCTTTTGGGGAGAGGGTTAAACGTGATTTACCCAAAGGGAAGTAACATTCATTGAGTGTGTATTTTTGGTAATCTGGCGGAAGAAAGATGATTTTTCTTTCTCTCTCACGTATAAGCAATATATGTCTACATGGAGTAACTACTTCATGTAACTTATTGGAACATAAACTTATCAGCTCATATCCCCTATGACTCTGGTGATGCTGAATTTGAAACTCTCCCTCTCATATTGTTGATGTTCCTCAAAAGTTTCATGATTTTTAGTGGTCTACTTCTATTTAAAGATGAGACTCTAGATGGATCAGTATCAGTACTGAAAGTGGAGTTCCTCAGCTAAGAAAGAATTCTGATTCTGGTGGTTTATTCGGTCATCCACCAACAATCTACTGAGTGCCTACTATATGTCAGCCACTGTTCTAGATGTGGTCATAGTGTGAATAAGAGAGAGGGCCCCTGCCTTCACCAAGCTTATGTTCTACTAAGGGAGACAGGAGTTGTATGGACTGAGGTGATAGATGGGAATATGCCAGCTAGATGGTCCTTCCTTTCAGATGTGCAGAGAGCTTGTTTTCTGGATTTAATCTATGACACTGGCATTTCTCAGTTTCTCAAAAATGCAAATAATCTGGTCTTTATCTTTGTATCTGATTAATGGATTCAACAAGTATTTATTGAATACTTTCTCTGCCAGACACTGTGCTAAACACTGGGATATAATAGTAAATAACAGCTCCATATAACTGGGTAGAGTTGTATAGAGATGAATTGAGTCCCTCTTAGTTACCCTTGGGTGGACTGTTACCTGGGTATATCTCCCTAATAATGTATAAAATACACGGGTGTATTTGGGAGGCCACTGAATAGGAGGCCTGGAGAGAGCTGGAATTACTCATACAGAGGGGTAATAGAGTACAGGCAACAGCAGAAGGGTCAAGTATGAATTGGCACTGATTTTAAAGAACTAGTATGACTTGAATGGCTGAGGTGGGGGAGAGTAGGTGGAGGGTAGGGAGAATATCCCAAAGGGACAAATCCCAGAAAAAAGATCCAGGATCAGGTATAGGCAAGAGATTTCAGGGGGCCAATAGGAATTCAGTTATGTTAGAGGAGAATGCGTATGATAGCAGACTAAAAGATACTGTTGGTTGAGGACAGTGTATGGGGGCCTAGATTGAGAATCTGTCCATTATTCTAACTAAATAGTGGATCATTCAGGGTTCTTAATCAGTGTCTATTTTTAGCAGATGGAATATACCAGGCCTTGCCGAGATGGCCTGTTGGGACTCCTACCTAGCAGTATTTCCAACCCTAACGCCCCCATCTAGTTTTCCTGAGGGATGAGATAGTCTCTGTTCAAGTCCAACGTAGTCTTTAATGGGACATCAGGAACGCCGCTGGGTTTGGAGGGAAACCATGCCCCGATTGCCTTCTCTGAGGCCTCCATCGAGATGCTCCTCCCGCTTCCTAGAGAAGAGCCGAGGGGTGCGCGAGACAGGGACGCGGGGCCGCTGGTGACGCACTACCGGCCGCGCCATTGCTCTTCCGGCCCCGGCGGGTAAGCCGTGCCCTGGGCTTCGGTGCACCTTTAGGACTGTGGTCGCCGCCCCGCGGGGAGCCCTCGGACCTCACGGTGAGCGGGCGGGGTCCCGGAGAGGGGAAGGGAGCCGCTCCGGGCGCGCCTGGGCGGGCAGCGGGCCGGAGGCTTACAGAGGGAGCCTGCCGGGGCCTCGCTCTCCGCGGGGCTGCTGCCTGCGCGTGCGGCCCGGAGCTCCCGGCAGCCTCAGCGCTGCGCTCACCAGCGCCCAGCGCAAGGCCGGGCGCCGAGGAGACGCCTGAGAAGACGGTGGAGTGAATGAACGAATGAATGATGATTGAGTGATGAGTAAATGATCAAGAGCTCCACCGGTGTTCGGAAATGAAATCCCGGGGCTCAGAGTTCTCGGTCTGGTTACTAGCTACTTCCCTCGGTCGGTCCTGCGGCTCAGAAGCTTTCTTAGGGACCGTCGCAATAGGAGACGGCCAATAGTGTAAAGCGCCCTAGGTGGGGAGTCTCGAGACCAGGGTTATAATTCCCGAGGATACAAAGGCTGTTTCTTGATCTCTAAAGTTGGACTGTCTAGTAGTCCCTGCCTGCCTTTCTTTACAAGGCTCAGTTGACAGCACGTTTATGTGATAGTAGGTATGCAAACGTTAATGTTTTCCAACAAAATTTACTATCCATTACTTGCCAACTGCTACACAGAATTCAGGGGCGAGGCTACAGAGCGAGTGACGTTGGAACCTGCCAAATGGGAAGATGCTTCCTAGTGCCGAACATATATAAGTGAGCAGGTTCTTGTGATTTTTTTTTTTTTTTTTTTTTTTTTGGTGAGCAAGACCAGCCCTGAGCTAACATCCGTCGCCAATCCTCCTCTTTTTGCTGAGGAAGACTGGCCCTGGGCCAATATCCATGCCCAACTTCCCCTACTTTATATGGGACGCCGCCACGCCATGGCTGACAAGCAGGGAGTCGGCGGGGGCCTGGGATCCAGGCCTGCAAACCTCGGGCTGCCAGGCGCGAACTGAACTGCTGCTCCACTGGTGGGCCCCTCTTGTGATAATATTTTAAGCCAGATTTATTTAGCACTTAACATGTACCAGGCACTGTTTGAAGCAGTTGTGCTAATTTATTTAACCTTCACAACAACATATTATCTACAGTTTTTAATGAGGAAATTGAGGTGAGGAGGGAATAGATGACTTGTCCAAGGACACGTTGCTACTTAGTGACCCAAAGCTGCAGAAGAGAGATCTAGTGTGCTGCTACAGCCTGGATGAGTATGTTACTTTTGGCCAACCGACAAATGCAAGAAGGGCTTCAGAGAGGAGTACATTTAAGTGGGGTCTTATTGGAGGAATTGTGATTTCAAAGTCTTGAAGAACCTCAACTGACTTGCCCAGAATCCTTCAGCTAATTATTGAGGGGTAAGGAGGTGGCAGCAGGGAGAAAGCTTACAAGGTATGAGGAGGAGGCCAGCTCTCTTACTTTTAACAGGATGAAGCTATTAAAAGCTTCTTTCCTTTTACCCTTCACCATAATACCCATCTCCCCGTAAATCTGGATTCAGACAGATCCTCTTAGCATGTTAAAATCATTAACAATCAGATTATTCCACACTAGGCATTTGTGGAAGCTCCTGTACATTCCTTTCTGGGAAACTTATAGACGAGACGCTCAGCAAACTAGGGCCCAGGAGCCAAATTTGGTCTACCGCCTGTTTTTGTAAAAATGTTTACTGAAACACCCAAGCTCATTCATTTACATGTTGTCTAGTTCTCTTTTCAAACTGCAAAGGCAAAGTTGAATATTTGTGACAGAGAGAGACCATATAGCCCGTTTAGTCCACCAAGCATAAAATATTTACTTTCTAGCCCTTTACAGAAAGAGTTTGCAGCTTAACATGAACAAACTGCTGACAGCTCAGATGATCCACAGTTGGACTAGAGTGGTTGTCACCAAGGTGTGTTTTCTTCTCTGTAGGTTTTCATGTCAAATGTAATAATGCCTAACCCCTGCTGAGTGCCTACCATGTGGCGGATATCTTTATGAATGCTTTACGTGAATTAACTCATTCAGTTGAGGATTCACAGAATGTTAGAGCTGGAAGGACTTGTGGATATTATCCAATTTGTCACCTTTTTCAGATAAATAGCCTGTCGTGTAGGCCTACTCACATGGGCTATGACAGAGCAGTTTCCTGACTTCCAATCCAGTCCACTTTAATCTTATTCTGAATGGAAGGCTAATACCATATCCATTGAATCTGGCATTTTTTTCTTTTTGTTTCTGTTTTTCTTGGATGTTGAAACCCGTGGATGAGATCTGTCTTTTTTTTTTTTTTTTTTTGGTGAGGAAGATTAGCCCCAAGCTAATGTCTGTTGCCATTTTTCCTCTTTTTGCTGAGGAAAATTGGCCCTGAGCTAACATCTGTGCCCGTCTCTCTCTATTTTTTTGTATATGGGTTGCTGCCACAGCATGGCTTCATGAGCTGTGCATAGGTCCGTGCCTGGGATCTGAACCCGTGAACCCCAGGCTGCTGAAGCGGAGTGCACGAACTTAACCGCTATGCCACTGGGCTGGCCCCAAGAGATCTATCATTTTTTTAAATAACTGCTTCTGTGATTATAAAAGTAATATATGTTTATTGTAGAGAAAGTGAAATATTTAGAAGAGTATAAAGGACAAAGTAAAGTAACCTGTTAAATGACCTAGGGATCAGTGTGTTAACATTTTGGTGGGTTTTCCTCTGTCTCTTGTGTGTGTATGTGTTTTGTAAATGTCTGGGTATTCATAATAGTTTCTGTTTACTGAATGCTTACTTAGTGTTGATGTATGTATGCATATTTTTTATTTTAGTGTTTTGTGTCCTCCTGTTTTAACATACTGTATTTTCTCATGAATATTCTTTGAAAACATGATTTTTAGTAGTTTCAAAATCTGTCATATTGATGTGTCATCAATATTTATTTGCCTGTTTTTTAACAACTATAGTAACAGTGTGATCTTTGTACATAAATCTCTGTGCCCATCTCTATTATATTTTTTTAGTTATTACAGAACTTATTTATTCCTACAGGGAAACTTTCAAACATTACAGAAAGGTAGGCCTTAAGGCAAAAGTTTACCATAATCTTATTTCTCAGAGATGATCATGGTTAACAATTTGATGTATATTTTTAGAGATTTAAGTTAGTTTTTAAAAAATAAAGCAAAATATAGATAATACAGGAAATTTGGGAATTAGAGGGAAAAATCATTCATAATTCACCATATCACCATAGTGATTGATGATTGATTTTCCTTGATCTTATTCATATGCATATCTTAACATCCATATGTGATATGTTGTATTGAAATTTTAATATTCTGTACTTTTTTCTACTTACATATAGCATAAGTATTTTTCCAGGTGGTTACATATTTTTATTTTTAATTATCTTAATGTCTGTGTAATTTCCACCAAGTGGAAGTACCTTAGTTTGCTAAGCTGCAGTGTCCATCGATAGAAAAATTGTGTTTTCCAACAACATTGCAGGGGATTTTTTTTTTACAGGTAACAATAGAATTCAGCTTTTTTCCTCTCTGGGAAGTTACTTCTCTATGAGAAAGGTTTTTTTTTGGTGAGGGAGATTGGCCATGAGCTAATATCCATTGCCAATCTTCCTTTTTTTGCTGAGGAGGATTGGCCCTGAGCTAACTTCCGTGTCCATCTTCCTCTATTTTGTATATGGGATGCTGCCATAGCATGGCTTGATGAGCAGTGCATAGGTCCGGGCCCTGGATCCAAACCTGCGAACCCCAGGCCACCTAAGTGGAGCGTGCGAACTTAACCTCTACACTACCGGGCTGGCCCCTATGAGAAAGTTTGAATAGTAGAATTACTAGGTCAAAGAATGTAGGCATTATTATGACATACTGATGACTTTGAGGATCTTCTGAGATACATTGCAGGTGTTGTATATATATAATGAGTATTCTTCTGAGTTCCTATACCCACAAATGGTCATCCTGGTATTCCAACTGCAACTCAACCTATGCCTTCAAGACCTGATATATATTGCAAAATTACCTCTAGAAAGATGGTACCAGTTTACATTCCCACCAGTGGCACGTGAGAAGCTCTCTTTCCCTGCACCTTTGCCAGTCTTGAGTTTTAGCATTAAAAAGAAAATTTCCAGTTTGATGTAAAAATTGATTTTTTATTCTTTGTTTCCATTTCTTTGATTACCACTGAGATGGAACTTTGTCTTGATATGTTTATTGGCCTTTCCTAATTCATGGTGTATTTGTTGTACTTGCCATTTTTCTATCAGTTCATCTTTTTTCCTTACTCATTAATGAGAAGTCTTTTATCTGTTAGGTCTGTCTACTCCTTGATATATAAATCAAAAATACTTTTCCTAGATTGTTTGCCTTTGAATTTTATTTGTATTTTAGATGTAGAGACTGTTGCTTTTCTGTGGCCAAATCTATCCAGTTTTGTCCTTTGTAGTTTGTGCTTTTTGTATAATGCTTAGAAAAGTGTTTCCTAACCTTAAAATCAATAATTTGTCAATATTTTATTATGTGGTTTCTTTTTTATATTTAACCCTTTAATCAGTTTAGATTTATTTTGGTATATGGTGTGAGGTAGGAATCTTCCTAAGTGTTTTTTCCAGGTATTTAAGCAACAGTTCCAACATAATTTATGAATAATCCAATTTTTATGATTAGAAATGCAAAATTTATTATATATTAAATTCTTTTATTTATTTCTCTTAGGGGATTAGGAATCTCTAAAATCAAAAGCCAGATTTAAACTTCCTTTTAAATGTGTGGACTCACTGTTGAGGTTTTCCTAGCTACACTCCTGTGATGATTTTATCTGTTACTTGCAGGATTTCAGTTACTCTCGTTATGACAAAAACTCTAAACATAAGTTTTCAGCCCACACCTCTCTCCTCTATTCCAGATACTTATGCCTACTTTTCTATGTGGCTATTTCAAAATTGAATGTATCTTCATCCTTCCCAAACCAGTGTTCCCATACTCACTAATGGTCACTGTTGTCACTCAAGCCAAAAACCAGCAAATTATCCTTGGCTTTTCCCTCTCCCTCACACTTACCCCATATTCATCCAATCCTGTGGATTCTGTCTCTTAGGTGGTACAGTCTCCTACTGGACTGCTGAAACAACCCCAAAGGGTCTTTCACCCAATACCTTGCCTCCCCACCTCCTACCCTACAAAGGGTTCTATTTGATCTGGCCTTTGCTTGCCTCAAGTTTCATATCTTATTTCTGGTGCTTCATACTTTGTCTTAACTGGATCTCTTTCATTTTTCCAAAGTACTAGGCTTGGTTCCTTTTGTATATTGTTTCATCTCTCCAATATATTCTTTCCCCTCTTTATCTGTCTAATTCCTATTTCTCTCTTCTTCAGAGAGACTTTCTTTCCCAGACTAAATTAGGTCCTCTCTGCTCTACATTCCATAGCACCCCATATTTCCACTTTTGTAATTCGCATATTTGTAACTACTGGTTTAATATCTTTGTCTAGCTATGATGTAAGCTAGGTGGGGGCATGTCTGACTTTTTCTCCACTGTCTACCTCTGATTATACCCAAACTCCACTGTACTTCATGAGTCTCTGTGGGATTGTGTGATGGGTCCCCTTTATGCCCTTCCTATGGAAGGGGATCAGGAAATCCCAGAAAGGATCCTCTTAAACCTTTAAAACTCAACACAGAGGCACCCACCTTGATGAGAAGCCCCTAGGACCAGCCTTATTGTGTACTTCAGCAGAATCATCCTGTACTTTCATGTCTTCTGAGCTCTTGATTGTGGTAAAACCATCTCTCTGTCTTCTTTTTTTCCTTGAAATAATGCTGCCAATTCTACTTCTCAATTCAGGGTTATATGGAGAGACATTTTTGGATGAACAGTTGTGATTTTGACATTTCAAACACCAGAAACTCTCTGTACTATTTTTGCAAATCTTTTGTAAGTCAAAAATTATTTCACAATTAAAGTGTTTTGGTTTTTTTAAACTGCACCCTACAGTCTTATATTGAGCTGTACCTGAAGAAAAACTGTTTAATTGATATGACATCTAGAAGAAAGGACAGCCAGTGTATGTCTAGGTTGTATCAAATAGAGAGACTTTCGTAACTACTGTACAGCTCCTTGGCATATAGTGGAGGTGGGTGGATCAGACTTTTTTTTGTGTGTGTGAGGAAGATTGGCTCTCAGCTAACATCTGTTGCCTATCCTCTTTCTGCTGAGAAAGTTGGCTCTGAGGTAACATCTGTGCCCATATTCCTCTATATTGTATATGGGATGCTGCCACAGCATGGCTTGATGAGTGGTGCATTGGTCAGCGCCTGGGATTCGAACCTGCGAACCCCAGGCTGCCGAAGTAGAGCATGTGGACTTAACTGCTATGCCACTGGGCTGGCCCCTGGATCAGACTTAATGCATTAGCCTTGTGAGGCCATTTCCTCATGCAGCTTTTGACTGTAGTAATTGACTGTTCATATAGATTATTGTATAATGGACAGAGTACACTAATTAACATGAATATTCATGTCCACTTCCTTGTTATCTTTATCATTATAAATAACATTCTGATTTACTCATCAAGCACTTGAGTGTTTGCTAGTATGTCAGTGTGTCTGGCTGTCACTTTTTGTCACTTTCCCAGTTTTTTTCTTGTAGTTGATTTCTAGTTTCATAGCATATGGTCAGGAAAGATGCTTGTTATGATTTCAATCTTCTTAAATTTATAGAGGTTTGTCTTGTTTCCTAATATATGGTCTGTCCTTGAGAATGTTCCCTGCGTGCTTGAGAAGAATGTGTAATCTGCTGTTTTGGGGTGGAGTGCTCTGTATATATGTATTAAGTCCATCTTGTCTAGCTTTTCATTAAAAGTCCATTATTACCTTATTGACTTTTTGTCTGGATGATCTATCCATTGATGTAAGGGGGGTGTTAAGATCCCCTACTATTATTGGGTTGTTAATATCTCCTGTTAGTTTTTTTAATGGTTGTTTTATGTACTTTGGTGCTCCTGTGTTGGGTGTATAGATATTTATAAGTGCTATGTCTTCTTGGTGAAGTGTCCCTTTTATCATTATATATTGCCCCTCTTTGTCTCCTGTTACCTTTTTTATCTTGAAGTCTACTTTGTCTGATATAAGTATGACAACTCCTGCTTTCTTTTGTTTGTCATTAGCTTAGAGTATTGTCTTCCATCCGTCTTCACTCTGAGTCTGTGTTTGTCTTTAGAGCTGAGATGTGTTTCCTGGAAGCAGCATATTGTTGGATCTTGGTTTTTAATCCATGCTGCCACTCTGTGTCTTTTGATTGGAGAACTCAATCCATTTACATTTAAAGTGATTATTGATATATGAGCATTTAATGTTGCTATTTTATCGCTCATTTTCTGGTTCTTTTGCATTTCCTTTGTTTCTTGTCCCATGTGTTTCGGACTGCCAATTCAGTTTGGTAGTTCTACATGATGATTCTCTTAGTTTTCTCTTTATTTGTCATGTGTGATTCTATTCTGGTTATTTGTTTAGTGGTTACCATGAGGTTTGTATAAAAAATCTTGTGGGTGAGATAGTCCATTTTCTGATGCCTCTTGTTTCCTTAGACTAAGTCGATTCGATCCTTTTCCTCTTTCCCTTCTAATTTAGTGTTGTCACTATTTATTCCATCTTGTGTTGTGAGTGTGTGTTTAAAGTGATGAGTTTATATTCATTCTTGGTGTTTTCCTTCCCTTAATCTTGACTTTTATAATTAAGTGTTGCTAACCTATTCTGATAGAGAGCTGCAATTTTTCTGGTTTAGTCTCCTTATTTGTCTCGTTGCTCAAAACTTTGTATTTCCTTTCTCTCTCTCTCTCTCTTTTTTTTTTTTTTCAGGCATACGGGCCTTCTTGAGCATTTCTTGTAGTGGGGGTCTTGTTGTGATGAACTCCCTTAGCTTTTGTTTATCAGGGAGAGTTATTTTTTCTCCATCATATCTGAAGGATATTTTCACTGGATAGAGTATTCTTGGCTGAAGGTTTTTGTCTTTCAGGATTTTGAATATATCATTCCAGTCTCTCCTAGCCTGTAGAATTTCTGTCAAGAAATCAGCTGAGAGCCTGATGGGGATTCCTTTGTATGTTATTCTGTTTTCTTGTTTAGCTACCCTTAATATTTTTCTTTGTCATTGACTTTTGCCAGCTTTGCTACTATATGCTGTGGAGTTGGTCTTTTCCTGTTTATATATTTAGGAGATCTATTGACTTCATTCACTGTTATTTCCAACTCTTTCCCCAGGCTTGGGAAGTTCTCAGCTATTGTTTCTTTGAGCAAGCTCTCTGCTCCTTTTTCCCTTTCTTCTTCTTCTGGAATATCTATTATCCTTATGTTACATTTCCTGAGTCTGATATTTCTTGAAGAATTTCTTCATTTCTTTTTAGTCTTAGTTCTCTCTCCTCCTCTATCTGGAGCATTTCTTCATGCCTACCCTCAATAATGCTAATTCTTTCCTCCATCTTGTCAGTTCTGTTCTTTAAAGATTCCAGATTTTCCTTTATCTCATCCATTGTGTTTTTCATCTCCAAGATTTCTGATTGGTTTTTCTTTATGGTTTCAATCTCTTTTGTGAAGAAATTCCTGAATTCATTGAATTGTGTATCTGAGTTTTCTTGTAATTTGCTGAGCTTTGCTATGATAGCTATTTTGAATTCTCTGTTGTTGAGGTTATAGATTTCCATGCCTTCAGGGTTGGTTTCTGGGTGTTTGTCATTTCCATTTTGGTCTGGAGGTTTAAGATACTTTTGCATAGAGCCTGATTTCTTTGCCTTTCTATTTCTCATGGGGAGGATATCTGGTCGCAGTTTCTACCTGACGCCACTGGGTGGAGGTCACGAGCTGTATGTTCTGAGCCCACTGCGATCCCTGGGGGGATTGTGCTGAAGCACAGGGCATGCAGGGGGAGGAGCTCTCTCTTTCGCCTGCCAGTCCCAGGGGCTTCTTTCTTCCCTTGCTGTCTGCTCTCCTGGGGTGCTTGGATGTTGACCGCACCACCACAACAGTTCCATCGTCGCTTCCTTGTGGAAATTGCTCAACACTGTGCCTCTGTGTGAGCACTTGGAGGGTGATAGTTTTCCTGCAGAGGGAAGCCCCTCCCCCTCTCTGTCTGTGAGCTGTGCTGACCAGCGTTTCTGATCTAATGGGGAGGGGGAGTAGATCTCCTTACCTTTCCCCACGTCCTCCGGGTCCTTCCCACACCTCCACCTTCAGATGTACAGCTGCCTGGGTCTCTTAGAAGTCTTTTGTGGTATATGATTGTCCTCTGTTGGTATGCGAATGATGTTTTTGTTCTGTCTTAGGGGGCAGAGATTCAAAGGGGAAAGCTCACTTTGCCATGATGCTTTGGCTGTCACTTATTGGACAGCTAACAAGTGGGATTTGTGAACTTAGAAGGCTGGAAGCCAACCCTGATTCTTGCTGTTGCAGTCAGGAGACAGGTTTTGTGTAAGTTATTAGCTAGTATCCCTAGGCAACAGCTCTTTCTCATTTTTCTCTTTCCTGGGACAGTGATATCCCCTTCCCCACCTTTTTTCCCCCTATGAGCAGGGCTCCCAGTTTTCCAACCTTGAAGTGTTTTGCAATCAAAAAGCAAAGAGAAGATTTGTGGATGTTGAATATGCAAGGAGCTGAAGACAGAGATATTGGAAGAGAGATTTGTCCAGGTGAGTGAGCAAGGGACAACCAGTGGGAGAAACAGCAGGCTTTGGGAATTTTACAAGAGAAATTGAATAAAGCTCAGGAGATAAAATTACCTTTTCTTTTAAGGGCGTTGGGGGCGGACATGGGTGAGCATCTCTTGGGGCCAACTTTTCACCAGTACTCATTTTCTCTCTTTCATTTCCAGCATTTGCCCTTTTACGTTCTCCCACAATCCATTCTTTGAATATAAACCATCCATGTTTCCTGTCTTGCCCTAGTCATTAGCCTGTTTTTTGTTGTTTTCCGTTTATCTTCATTGTCTCTGGTTCTCTCACTTCCTGGGTGTCTGTAGCTGCCCTTTCCACGGGGTTCCTCATTAATGGTGATCACCTTACCCTGGTGCAGATCTCTTCCGCCACTTGCAACTTTGCATTACTTGCCCCACTTGCTTTTATTGGTCCTTACTCATTGAGCATTAGTGAGACCTGTCAAAGTTAGGTCCCAGAATCAGGGGCCTCCACTCTGCCCTGCACAAGAGATATTCATTCTGATGGTTTCTTTCAGGTTGGTTGAACAAGTCCGCTTCAGAGCAGGATGTCTCTGTAATTGATTCACCAGGGATGGTAGCAAGGAGACTCCAAGAGGATGAATACCAGGATTCTACATTCGAAGAAAAGTATGCATGTGAGAGCATGAAGGGAAACCCTCCTGGAGAGGTTCCTGGGCCATGCCTTTTCCAGGAAAGAGATTTTGGGGGATTAACTTTCATCCACAAGGAAGCACCTCCTGACATGATTAGGCAAGAATATCATTTTGAGAAAAGCTTGCTTTTGACCTCAAGCCTTGTTACACATCTCAGGGTTTCTACGGAAGAGAGCCTACATCAGTGGGAGACAAGTAGCATACACACCAATGAGATTTCAGACCAAAGTAAATGTCTAGCCCTTTCCACACAGAAAAAGTCTTGGAAATGTAGTGAATGTGGAAAAACTTTTACTCAGAGCTCATCCCTTACCCAGCATCAGAGAACTCATACTGGAGAGAGACCCTATGCATGTGAGGAATGTGGGAAAGCTTTTAGTCGTAGTTCATTCCTCGTTCAACATCAAAGAATTCACACTGGAGTAAAACCATATGGATGTGAGCACTGTGGGAAAACATTTCGATGTCGATCATTTCTTACTCAGCATCAGAAAATTCACACTGGAGAGAAACCTTATAAATGTAACGAATGTGGGAATTCTTTCCGCAATCATTCACATCTCACTGAACATCAAAGGATTCACACTGGAGAGAAACCTTATAAATGTAGTAGATGTGGGAAAGCATTCAATCAGAACACACACCTCATTCATCATCAGAGAATTCACACTGGTGAGAAACCTTACTTATGTAATGAATGCGGCTCTTCTTTTCGCAAACACTCAAATCTCACACAACATCAGAGAATTCACACTGGGGAAAAACCCCATAAATGTGATGAATGTGGGAAAACTTTCCAAACAAAGGCAAACCTCTCTCAGCATCAGAGAATTCATACTGGAGAGAAACCCTATAAATGTAAGGAATGTGGCAAAGCTTTTTGTCAGAGTCCTTCCCTTATTAAACACCAGCGAATTCATACTGGAGAAAAACCCTATAAATGTATGGAATGTGGCAAAGCTTTTACTCAGAGCACCCCACTCACTAAGCATCAGAGAATTCATACAGGGGAGAGACCCTACAAATGCAGTGAATGTGGTAAAGCCTTCATTCAGAGCATTTGCCTTATTCGGCATCAGAGAAGTCACACTGGAGAAAAACCCTATAAATGCAGTGAATGTGGGAAGGGCTTTAATCAGAACACCTGCCTCACTCAGCATATGAGAATTCATACTGGAGAGAAGCCCTATAAATGTAAAGAGTGTGGGAAAGCCTTTGCTCATAGCTCATCTCTTACTGAACATCATAGAACTCACACTGGTGAGAAGCTATATAAATGTAGTGAGTGTGAGAAAACTTTCCGCAAGTATGCACACCTTAGTGAACATTACAGGATTCACACTGGTGAGAAGCCTTATGAATGCATTGAATGTGGAAAATTCTTCAGACATAGTTCAGTCCTTTTTAGACATCAGAAACTTCACAGTGGTGAATAAACCTGGCATTTATGTTATGACAGCTTCTCTAGAAAGAGTGACTAGGAATCTGGCTAGGGAGAGAGGGGAAGGTAGAGTTCCTGGAGGGAAGGATGAGGGAGCCATGGCTACTACACTCTGAAGAGTACTTGCAGAAATGGAGGTGGGAGGTTGGAGAATGCAGAGCCTACTCCAGGTGGGCATATGGGAATACAGAGTAGAAAGGAATTTCCTGCTTTTCACATAAATCCTTGCTGCTTGCCACTCTTCTCTCCCCATGTGACTCATACCTTAAGGTGCCATTTGTTACGTTAGTACTTGTGTTTTCCTCACTACACCCCTGCCCCACTTTCTCAGCTTGTCATGTGTATACACTGGCCAGTAGGCTGAGGTGCTTTCCAAACACTGATTGTCATTGGGAAAGTGGCAGCAGTTCTGAGGTGGTGCTAAGTAGCCTCCAGATGTGTAAGGCAGCTCTGACCATGCTACTGTGGGGGAGGCTGCCCATCTGTGGAAGTGGTCCCATGAAGAAGAAACAGAAACAAGGGAAAAACACAGAATCCATTCAGTCAACAAATAAGGGGATATATGGCAAGAACTGGGCTGGTCTCTACAGATATGTTGGTGAAGAAGGCTTTATCACATGAGGGAGGTCTTTTCTGACCCTTTCAAGCTGGAGGGTGACTTGTGGCTAAGAAGGTAGTAGGAGGTCAAGAGAGACTTCTTTTGAATGATACCAGGTTGTGGTAAGGGAGTCAGATTTGCTCAGAGGGCAATGGTGAAGAAGGCCCAACCTCTGTTCCAGAGGCATATTGGCTTACCCAGGAGGGAAATGGTCTGTGCTAGGCTGCTGGTGATAAGAGGCCTCAGAGCAGGAAGTCTTTGTGTGATTGAGCAAGCCACCACGTATCCCTGCCCTGGACTAAGGGGTACACCTATCTCTTGTAAGTTTGGCTAGGCCACTAGTTTGCAGGGACCAGGGGAGAGGGACCCACAAGGTTAACAGTGTCCAAACAAAGTGAGACTTGGTTGGTTGGCTTTTAGGGAGGAGAAAGCATTAGTGATGAAGAAAGTCATTTAGGTTGGCTGGAGTTGGGGGCTGCTGGACCAGTCCTTAAGAGAGTCTTGATCACTGTAGCAGGGAAGGCTAGGTTTCATGTAATTATGCTATTGGTGGCTATAACCATAGATTCGTTAGATCTCAGATGTTTCTGTTTGTATTGGGACTATCTTATTCCTGGATATTTACCCTTCCCTGCGGGTTAGGAGTATCTAGGGAAACACTTCTCATGGGATGAATTTGGAAAGAGTTCTGGAAAGAATTACCTCTTTTTCAAATCCCTGAATATCTAGATAGCATGGTTCGCCACTGACTTGGATCGTATTTTATTCTTTTGAGAGAAAGGGCATGTTTTTTCCCTTTTTCCTCCATTCGTTTTCATATTCTTAACTGCTATCCAGAGGTTCAGCTCTGGAAGATTAAGCGAGGATAGCCTTTGATATTTGAAATAGTTTTTATACTCTGAAGCTTACACAGTTTTAAAAATATGACTATTAAAAACAATGAAAGTAAGTTGATTCTGCAATGGTTGGTTATTTGGAACTCAGCACTGATTTTTTTTTTCCAGAGCAATTGTCTTGTCAGCATTGCTTTGGGCCATTAATTACTATTAATGGGAATGTGGCAGAAATATCACATACACTTTGCCCTCTCCAGCTATGAAGATTATGTTCTCTAACCTTGGACAGGGCATTTCATAATTGAGTAAATTCATACCTTATGGGCAAAAATAACCCTAGAAAACTTTATATTTTATGCTCACAGAAAAGTATATATATGGTCCACTGAAAGCAAATGTCAATGTATTTACACTTTCCAAATGAAAAATAACACTATAGAATTCAATGCTGGCACATAGTAAATGTTCAATAAGTAAATATTTGTTGAATTAATATATTTTAATTAACGTTTGCTCACCAAAAACTTTAGGAACTTGCTGATATGTAGGTATTTAGAATACAGGCATATCTCAGAGATATCACATGATTGGTTCCAGACCACCGCAGTAAAGCAAATATTGCAATAAAGTGAGTCACATGAATTTCTTTTGCCTTCCCAGTGTGTATAAAAGTTATATTTACACTATAGTCTGTTAAGTGTGCAATAGCATTATGTTTAAAAAGCAATGTACATATCTTAATTTAAAAATACTTTATTGCTAAAAAATGCTAACCATAATCTGAGCCATCAGGAAGTTGTAATCTTTTCACTATTGGAGGGTCTTGTAAAAAACAAATCTGGGGCAACCCTGGTGGCCCAGTGGTTATGTTTGGCACATTCTGCTTCAGCAGCCTGGGTTTGGTTCCTGGGCACCACCACTCATCTGTCAGTGGCCATGCTGTGGTGGTGGCTCACATACAAAAAGAGGAAGATTGGCAACAGATGTTAGTTAAGCATGAGTCTTCCTCAGCAAAACCCCCCAAAATAACAAAAGAAAACCCCGCAAATCTGGAAGCACAATAAAGTGAAGTGCACTAAAACAAGGTATACCTGTAATATTTATACACTACTATTTCTGGAGTCTTGAGTGGAGATTAGAGAGGCTCGGGAGAGTTTTCTTGAGGAAGAAATGAGAAAATCTTACGGGTGAAAGATGTCTAAGTTCTGGTTAGAAAGATTTTCTAAAATGGAATGGACACAACTCTTGAGTTTTTTATTGTTAGGCTAAGAGAGTCTGGTACCATTTCAGTTCCTGGGGAAACAGGAAGGAAAGGAACTCATCTTTCCACTGCCCTCATCCCATGTTCTATACTTACAAATATTTGTTCCTGATTTTCTCTCAGTTGTTGGCCTACCATCTGCCTAGTCACTCCAGCTTGACCCCAAACCTGAGAATTGTCCTCTTCTTCAATCTTCTCTCTTACTCAGTCTTCATATCCAATCAACCACTAGATCCTGTTGACACTGTCTTCTAAATCTGGAAGCCATCTTCACTGTTATTGCTATAGTCCATCTCCCCAGTTTATTTCCTAGACCATTTTTTTATGTTCCTAATCAGTCTTCAAGTTTCTTGCCCCACTAGGCCATCTTGCACATTTTTTCTGAATGGTCTTTGCAAGACATAACGGTGGCAGCTCTGTTCTTTCTCAGAATGAAGTCCTAGCCCCTTAAAGAGGCATCAGGTGTCCCTCATCTGGCCCATGCCTACATCACCATTCTCAGCTGCCATTTCCTGCCTTGCATGTTCTGTTCCATAGTGCAGATTCTTGTGATTCTATATCATCACTGGACTCTACTTTGGCACCTCTGCACAAACTGTTCCTATTGCCTCAATTCTCTTTCTTGCTTCTGTTCTGTTTGTCTGGAAGGCTCTCATTTGTCACTTATGAATGTGCTCAGGCACCTATAAAGCTATCTCTGACCTCACCTATTTTTAATTATTTCTGTATTTTGTATCATTTTATTTATCATGCTACATGGTAATAGCTTGTTTATAAATCTTTCTCTTCCCACTGAACTGTCAGCTCCACCAGGGCAGGGGCCATGTGATATTTATTCATCTTTGTGTCCACAGTCTTTGGGGCTTAGAAGGTGCTCAGTGAATATTTGTTGAGCTCAGCTAAAATATTGAGTTGGACATTTCTCCATGCCAACCTACAGGTTGTGACTTAGGTCCACAGTTACCAGCAGAAGGGAGGTATAGTGAGAACATGAGTGTGCGCATGAAGTGTTTGCCAGGAGCAGGAATTCTGAACCTTTCCCCAAGACACATAGTGTGTGGTTGTATTAAGCAGAGGATCCCATAAGAAAAGGTAACATTTTGTAGCAAAAAAAGTTATTTTCTTAGAAATTAGGCATTTAAGTATCTTATCACAGTTTAACAAAGTGCTTTCAGATATGTTGATGTCAGGGTCAACAGGAAGAGAGAAATGCATGCAGCTGTAGACAGCTGGATACAGCTGGACAACTGGAATATCCATGAAATAAGATAGGCAGGAGCTGAATGGTGATGATGGCCTGGTAGGAGAGCAGTTGAGTTTAGAAATCCCAACGTGGAAGCACTTCCTGAGCTCATGGCTTTCCTTGGGCTCTAAAATGAGAAAGAGCTGGAATGTGTTGCTTATTCTCAGTGTGCTGAAATTAAATTTGTGACTTTAGAAGGACACGGGTTGAGGCCACATCAGACCCTCAAAACAACAAAAGGGAAAACAGAAAGGTGGTTGGACTTGCCCAAGGTCACACACTAGTAAGTGTCAGGTGAAATTGAAACTCGGCTGTCCTTTCTTTTCCTTCAGATTTCTCTTTATTGGTTGTACCTCTGCTCCATGATGCCTCATTACTTTTGTCTATTATAAGACACAAGTATATTGACTACTTAGGGCTCCAACCCTGCCCTGCTCCTGAGGACAGGAGGAACTCACTTTAGATCAAGAAGCTTTTTGGCCCTCAGAATCAGACCTTACAGCGTGTGAATGAGGGTCAAAAATAAGTTGATTTTGCATTTTGACCCTGCCTTTCTTCCTACATAATGGAGAAATCTAGCTTTGACCCCAGGTTGTTTCAGTTTTATTGCCCTTTAGCTATTGGCTACAGCAGGGCTAAGGCCATTTTAGTTTTGTGGAATGTTTTTGGTGTCCATCCTTCCCATCCAATTTCCCCCTGTCAGTGAAAGAAGCTCAGCCCAAATTGCTGTTAAGTGCCAGTTTCCTGTTTCCAGTAACCTGCTCTGCCTAGGATACCCCCTCCAGGGTTAGTTTCTACACAGCAGAGCCTGCTGACTTAGAGATTCTTTGAAGCCTAAAAGTTAGGGGGGAAAATGATTAGGCCTAGACTCTGGCCTGTGGGATGCTAGGCCTAGGGGGAAGAACTTGCTACCTGATTCCAAAGAAGTGCTGAGAATGTGACACATGGTAAAAAGTAAGGCAAACTCAACATTATTGTTCCCTGGGATGTCAGGTGACAATTCTACAGAGTCCCCTTTTAGCTGAAGATGGTTAGCGATGGTCTCAATCTGTGGCATCTCCACTCCTGATTTCAGCCTCCTAAAGGGACTCTATTTTGGGAAAACAGCCCATCTGGAAATTTGTACAGATAACTTCTCTGCTGCATCTCATTTATTCAAGTATTCACTGAGTGCCTGCTACTGCACACTAGGAATATGATGATAAGCAGACAGCCCTATTTTTCTGAGCTTGCACATCAGTAGGATTGCCTGGAAGTGGATCGGGTGCCCTGCTGCCAACGCCTTTACCCCTGGAATACCCCTGTCAGGATGAGCCCTCATGTGCAAGTATTTCCTGAGTGAGGACCAGCAAGATCTGAAGTTTTGCAAACCCGGGGCAGGGGCGCTACCTTGAGGGTTGGGAAGGTCACGGGAGCCAATGCAAAACAGTGGGGACCGGGGCTGGGATTTAAGGAACATTATAGGACGAACATTTTTTAAGTATCAGAAGTGCTTGATAATTTACATGAGTTAATCTCATTTAATCCTCACAACAACCCTATAAGATTTGGTGCCATTTTTATCTCTTTTTTTAAGTAGGAAACAGTCATAGAGACTGAAAGTAACTTGCCCAAGTTCACACACTGAGAATCTGGGACTTAAGCCCAAAGCAGAACTCTTGTTATTTTGGTCAATTGTTGAACAAAAATCTCGAAGCAGTAGTGTGTTTGGAGTTCCTGTGAGGAGACCAACTTTCTGGCAGGTGAGATTGTAAGGAAGGTTGAAGCCAGCTTTATGAAAGCCTTGAGAAGAACTCTAAAAGGACAGTGACGTGGAAAAGAGTTTTTAGGAAGATAAATATGGTCGGGTTGGAGGATGAATAAACCCACAGTAAGAACGCCTTGTGGTCGGCTCCCACTCTCACTTCCTTATTCCGGGGAGGGGCATGTTGAAATGGGTTTGTGGACTCTTTTTTGGAGCCGGGGTACCGAAATCCCGGGCTCCGCGCCGGAGAGGAACCACCGAGATGAAGCCGCTACCGCCTTCCTAGAGAGGAGAAGGCAGTGGTGGTTATGGGCCGTGGCTCGGACTGGTGACGTCACGCCAGCAGGGAGCGGCGGGACTTGTTCCGGCGGCCTGAGAGCGCCGAGACGCCCGAGTGTCGCGAGGTTCGTCGGGGCGGTGCAGCTGGGAGCCCCTGGGGAGCGGTGCCCTCCTTGCCGGGTTGCGGCGGTTCCGCCCGGCGCCTCTCTCGGTCACGGGGTCGGCCGACCAAAGCGTCTCTTCTGTCCGGGGAGCAGGGACCTTTGGAGCGGAGGCCCAGGGGCGAGGGCCTGCCCGCCCTGAAGAGCGAAGGGAGAAAGCTGTTCGAGAGCCCTGGTCTGGGAGTCGGGAGACCTGGGTTCCATTTGTATGTACTTGAGCGAGCAGGTGCACTCCTGAGTACTTCCATTTTTGATTTGCAGAGCGAATACTATTCCATGCTTTGCAGCTTCACAGAGTCGTGCTGGTATATGTGAGAGTTATCTCCTTCCTTTGATTTTTATTCTTTAATAGCAACAGAGTAGGTACTGTATGAAGACGTATAGACAATAATAATTTAACAGCAGGTACTCTTTATTACCAGCTGGTATTCTAGTAACGTCCCGTGTATTAACTCATTTATGCATCATCACAACCCTATGAAGTAGTTATCATTTCCATTTAACATTTGAAAAAACTGAAGCAGAGGAGGGTTAAATAACTCACCCAAGATCATTTAGCTAATAAATGGTGGAACGGATTCAAACACAGTGCTAGCCCCAGAACCCATGCTGTGCTTGTCTTCAAGTTTAGTGGAGGAAGAATGTAATCAGAGTGTTAAAACTCAGTGGAAGGTGCTACAGTAGAGACATGTGGGAAACACTTTCAGAATGTTGAGGAAGAAGTGCCTTGGAAACGTGAAATTTTCCACAAGGAACAGGTATGGTGGTTCACATTTGACTTGAATATTAAAATTTGACTAGAAGTTTGAAAATAGTTTGTTCATTGTCACATAAGAGGTGCTAGAGGATTGGGATGGATTAAACTGGAAACCAGGTTCCTGCCATTTAGTACAGTGTTCTTTCCTTTCTATTCAGAGGGGTTCTTAAAACCTTTCCTCTTAGGAGGGGTCCCTTACATCTTCAGATAGACTCCCCCAGTCCTTTGTTGAAGATTCTGCTCACACAGAGGCGGTCAACCTCTGATTGTCGAGAATAACTACTGGGGAGTTACCCTGCTGTTGCCTCAGCCCAGTCTCAACAAGAGGTGATCTCACTGCTTGACACATAGTAAGTGCTCAGTACTTCTCAGATAAATGAATTGCATAACCGGCATCAATCAAAGACAGACTGGAAGGGCTTGATTTGAAGGTTTTGTTCTTTTCCCATCTGTTTTTAGAATTAAAAAATCACAGGACGTTAGTACTAGAGGAAGCGCTTTAGATGTCTATTTTTTACTTTCATTTCACAGATAAGAAAAAATAAATCACTATTGAAATTGAGTGACTTGCTCAGGTCATTGAACAAGTTAGTGGCAGAGCAGAGACTAGCATCCAGATCTCTTGACTCAGTCCAGTGCTCGTCTCACTGTCCTCTACTGTAGCCCATAGTCTTTGACTTTTGGCTAAGGGGGAGGGGGAGGAGGCGGGGGGAGGGCCTCCAGCCTTATCTTCTGTGGAGGAATTCTTACCCCAGGATGCTTAGTCCTTAGGAACACCTGCCCTAAGGTGACTTTTTTGTCATTGGTGATACTCTTCTAGGAGAACAATGATATTCTTTCATTCAAACTTAAAGTGGTCATTTGGTTAGGCATAGGCTATTCCTGGGTTCCCCCAAATCAAGAGTATGAAGGAAGTAGGCTGACAATTTATGGGTGCTCTCTCTCTTCCCTCCATGCCCCAGGTTCCTGCCCTTACTCAAGAGAAGAGTCCCCAGGAGACAAACCATTGTCGCTTGTGTTCCTAACAGCTTGTCTCTGGGTAAGTGAAATCTAACCAGAGAGCCCAGGATGGATTGCTATGGGGGTGCTCATTCAACAGTGGTAGCAGACCTATAGTGGGACCTACCAGTGACCAATATACCTAGACCCTGCAGACTGAAAACACAGAACCACCCAGAAATGGGACCATCTTATTCAAATCAGAGTGGGAGTGGCCTGTTGTGGAAGAAGGCTATGGAGTAATTGGTTATAGGACAGGTCAGAGAATACTAATTTCTTATCACATGTACTAAACTGTAGCAAGACTAGCTACCTCGTCTGCAGTCATCTGGTGAAACCACTCACTGAACTGCTAAGTATGATGTCTTAATGGTGTAGTGGTCAGATCTGGAAAAACTAATAGTAAATTATTGGAAGACCCATTGCAAAGATGATTGTTTCCTCAGAGAATATGCAATGGGCTCCTGGCCCTGTTCAGAGTAAGAGCCTAAGTAATCACAACTGCCATTGTTACTGGCCATCAGAAGGTGTCGTGGAGCCTGGGTATCTGCTGAACTCAGTCAGAACAGTACTGGGTGAACTGGGTTTTTAGGTTATGGGAACTCTGTGAGTAGATCATGACTATTTATGTCCTGAAGAATGCAGTCTAGTCTAATATGTACACATAATATATGTATACACGTGTCTAATATATGTAAATGTAGAAGAATGTTCATCAAAACGCCAACTATTTAGGTAGTAGGATTTCAGGTATTTTCATTTTTGTACTAACTGTTTTATAGAATGAGCATGCATTCTTTGTATGATAAAAAAACCTTTTTATTTTGGGATAATACACATAAAGAAAATAAAAGTGTGGTTAGCATTTTGGTTTTATGTTTAACTGTTTAAACCACTTGGAGTTTATTTTTGTATGTGGCATATTCATACTGGAAGTTTATACAGCAGATAAAGGTAGACAGACACATTAAGGCAAAATAGTCAATGTATTTAACAACCAGTGTGGTACAGAACTGCCCAATCAGATCAGTCTCTGACTGTAAACAGCTGTGCATATATACCAGTGTGTGCCAGTTGACTGTCAGCCCCAGTCAATCTGTATGTACCAGCATGAAATGATCTTGAAGACGTGTTCGTTAGTGAAGGAAAAAACAACAAATTGCATAGGAGCACCTATAGAAGGATTTTATTTATGTAAAAAGAATCAAATGCTGTATGTGTATAGAAAAACATGTAGAAAAAAGAATATACTCCAAACTTAATAATGGTAGTCTCTGGGAAGGGAATGAGTTTGTTTGGGGGGGTGGTGATGGGTATAAAAATTACTGTTTTATCCTAATACTTCCACATTATCTAAATATTTTAAAGTGAGGGTACATTAATGTGTAACTTGTATAATTAGAAAATTAAAATAAAAAGGGGTTTCAGCAAATAAGAATGTGTCAGTGTCTCCAGCACCATCCAGGGAAGAGGTTGCTCTGATGTGTGGTAGCTGAATATCTCCGTTCTCTGATTCTCTGTGCCTTTATTCAGGATGTCAGGGTTTCAGAGTTTGATGCTGTTAAGATCATCTAAGTATTCCACTTTCTCCAATTCTGTGCTTCCCAAGGAGTGTCAGTGATGACAGTGGCTTCGTTCCCATACTGATTTTCTATAGTGGAGAGAATGTGTTAATCAGCTGGACATTGAGCATAAAAATTTTTCATTGTAAATTAGTGAAGTGACTTTCTGTTTTCTACATCATTCTCCTTGTGACTCTGATTAGTATATATCCGATTCTGAAGCATTTCTTTGGCTTCAGAGGTGAGGACCAGATCCTGGACCACGATGTTATAGTGAAGTTACTGTCTAGTGGGACCTTCTTCCCTAAGGACCACCTCTACCTTATTTTTCTGTAAACAAAACAGTGATATCTTATTTTCTTTCAGCAAGCAGGACTCTAGTTTTCAAACATAGAGATTTCCCAGTTGTACCCAGGGGAAGAGCTGTAGATGCTGAATGTTTTAGGGAGAAAGAGTGGTCCAAAGAGATACCTATCAAGGTGAGTGAATAAGGAAGGATTGGTGAGATAGACCTAGTAAAAGTGACAGCCTGGATCACGTTTGGAAACTGGAAAGAAAAACACTTTAATTATCACTAGTCTGCCAAGATATTGCCTATAGGTAGCCTAAGGAATATAATTACTTTTCACCTGTTTTTTGAGAAGTAGAGACTATAGGTAGGTAGCAATTTTCCCCAACACTTAATTTACCCAAGATTAGTATACGTACCCTTTCACATTCTCCTACTGTTTATCACTCTGGATGATCCTAAATTACCTGGATTACTTTTTAGTATTTGACTGTTTCAGAATCAATCACAATAAAGAATTTTATAGATTTCCCAAAACCTGTCACTACTTAATCTCTTTCTCACTGTTACCTATTCTTATCTTTTCTACAGGTATTTGTGATCTCCTTTCTCTATTATTGAGAAGAGGATAAAAATCAAGGCTCCACAATGCATGTCCCCAGTTCTGCACAGACCAAGCCTGATGGCACAGTGATAAATGACTTGAGGAAAATGTGGAGGGTCAGAGAACCTGGTCATCAGGGGTTTGCATTTGGAGAAGTTGAACATGCATGCTGAACAAGGAGGAGGAGGGGTCATCCTGAAGGAATGATTGAGAGGACAAAAAATGCACACATACACACACACCTTTCCCAGGGAAACAGTGTTACTCTAACCATAATCATCTGTGAGGAAGTACTTTGTAAGTATCTGAATTTGAGAGAACGGTTCCTCTAAACCTGAACCTATTGGACAGATGCCCCTTTGTTGTGTTAAAAGCAGCATGAGTTCCAGCCAGATTTCATTGCAAATGAAAGATCAGAGACTTAATGCACAGAAGAAACCTTCAAAGTGTGGTGAATGTGGAAAATTCTTTACTCAGAGATCATCTCTTATCCAGCATCAGAGGATTCACACAGGAGAGAAGCCCTATGTATGTAGTGAATGTGGAACTTGTTTCCGTAAACAGTCAAATCTTACTCAACATCTGAGGACTCACACGGGAGAGAAACCTTATAAATGTAATGAATGTGACAAAGCTTTTCAGACAAAAGCAATCCTTGTCCAGCATCTGAGAATTCATACTGGAGAAAAACCCTATAAATGCAATGAATGTGGCAAAGCATTTTGTCAGAGTCCTTCCCTTGTTAAACACCTGCGAATTCATACTGGAGAGAAACCATATAAATGCACTGAATGTGGCAAAGCCTTCAATCAGAGCATATGCCTTACTCGTCACCGGAGAAGTCATTCTGGAGATAAACCTTATAAGTGCAAAGACTGTGGGAAAGCCTTTAATCAGAGTGCATGCCTCAGGCAGCATCAGAGAATCCATTCAGGAGAGAAGCCCTACACGTGCACTGAATGTGGAAAAGCCTTCACTCAGAACTCCTCCCTTATTGAACACGAGAGGACTCACACTGGAGAGAAACTTTATAAGTGTAGTGAGTGTGAAAAAACTTTCCGCAAGCAAGCACACCTTAGTGAACATTATAGAATTCATACTGGAGAAAAACCTTATGAATGTGTTGAGTGTGAGAAATCCTTTAGGCACAGTTCAGCACTTATTCGACACCAGAGGCTTCATGCTGGAGAATAAAACTTGGGACATAATCAGTGTGGAAAGACTTGTATGAAAAGCCATTTTTTTCTTCTAAATTTTTAGGAGTTGAAGAATCAGTCTTCAGCTGGCATGAATGTTTTGTGTGTTGAGCAAGAGGCAATGTGTCCTTAAAGTTAAGAAAATAGACTCAGAACTAGTCTTGAGTTTGATGCCTCCTCTATCACTTAATGGGTGCATGACCTTATCCTCTCCAAGCCTCAGTCTCCTCCTCCGAAGAATAATGAGGATACTTACTAGGGTTCTCTTGAGAATAAAATGAGTATGTAATAAAATAACTGCCATTAATTGGTTGTGAGATATAGATGTTCCAAAAGTTTATCAGTCTGGCTATTGAAAAGAAGCAGAGTTCAGCATTAGTTTTTTTTTGGTTCTCATAATGTATTTTTTCTTAACATTCTTGAAATTGGTCTGTGATTTCGTGCTTAATCTACAGAAGGCTATTTAAACAATAACGTCTAGATTTAAATGAGAACACAATTTAAGACCAGTTTATCCTTGAAAAAATTCACATTTAATCAGAAAAAACAATGGAATTTGAGTGGAATTGTGAAATATACCTCTGGGTACTCTGAAGAGCTTTAGTTAGATTTTGATACTTCCCATTGGATCTAATTTCACTTCAAGCTCTAAACTTCTCTTTGCCACAAAAAGGGGAGTCTCGCTGACACTAACTGAATAAAAACTCACATTGCAGGACTTTTGTATGTTTGGGGGCTGGTGGTGAGGAGAAGCCACATGAGACTAGAGAGGGGTGGAAGATAGATGAGAATATAAGCATGTTCATGAGGATGTGGCTTGACTTGTTTTAAACACTAAACTCTTAAGGGAAGAGAAGAGTAGGTGACGTTGAGTTCTCAGGTGCCAGCAGGTGGTCCCACTGACCAACAGCTAACTGCCTTTTAAAGGCAGGTGAGAACAGTGTCGGGGATGTGTATGGTTTGGGGGTGCTGCACTTACAACAAATAATGGCTTCTCAAAGCTCTAAAGAAGCAAAGAAATCAAAGGATAATTTTTATGGTGCTTCCTGCAATGCTAATAAGCTATTGAATGTAAACAAGCACATATAACACTAACAGTACCTTTGTAGGAAGGTAGGAACTATATCCCACATGCATATGTGGGACCTCCCCACTATCAACATCCTGCACCAGGTGATAAATTTGTTACAATCCATGAACTTACATAGTCATACCGTTATCACTCCAAGTCCATAGTTTACATTGAGGTTAACTCTCAAGAGTCAAGGAAAAAGAAGATACTTAGACTTGCTCAAAGCCAAACAGGTAGTGTCAGAGTTGAATCTCAATCGAAATCCTGGTTTTTATAGTACCAAACTTACATACAGGTAATTTTCCATCATTGAACCTTTCCATTAAAGTGTGAGATGGCAAAACTGTGAAAACCATTTAAAAAAATAAAGGTTTATTTTTTCAGCTTTAATGTCTGCTTATTGAAATACATTTATAAAATGAGGAATGGAAAAAGTTGACATGCTTTCACCATTCAAATATAGCTACTTTAGTATACTTATTCCAACCTTTCTTCTGTTTAGCTTTTCTTTCTTCCCTTTAAAAAATACTATGATCATTGTTCTATATACAGTACTATATCTTGCTTTTTGACTTAACATAAGGATTTAGCCATACTATTATAGACTTTCTATTAACTTCTTTTTAATGGCTGCCTAACATTTTATTGACCTGTTCATAGTTTATTGACTTGTTTTCCTACTGTTTGATGTTTAAGTTGCCATTTTTTTCTTATAAATCAGCTAGTCCACTTAGTGCAATTCCTGACATGTGGTATGTGCTTCTGGTAGCTGTTAATATCATTAACTCAGCAGTGAAACATTGTATATAAAGCTTTTTCATCATTTTAAATTATTGCCTTAGGATTTTCAGAGGATATGATCTTTTTCTCTTATTTTAAAATTTTTCTTTTTTTGCTGAGGAAGATGCACCCTGAGCTAACATCTGTGCCAGTCTTCCTCTATTTCATATGTGGGTCGCCGCCACAGCATGGCCGCCAATGAGTGCTGTAGGTCTGTGCCTGGGAACCAAACCCGAGCCACCGAAGTGGAGCTCACCAAACTTAACCACTAGGCCATGGGGCTGGACCCTTCATTAATTTTTTTGACTAGGTAATACAAGCCTATGGTTTAAAATTCTAAAAGTACAAAAAGTTTAACAGTGAACAGCCTTCTTTCCAGCCATCCAGTTGTTCCTTCACTCCACCCTAGACAACCAATATTATCAGTTTCTTGTTTTCTTTCCAGGGATGATTATAAATAAGCAAACATATCTTTCCCTCCTTTTTTAAAAAATAGACTTTATTTTTTAGCAGTTTTAGGTTCACAGCAAAGTTGAATGGAAAGTACAGGGAGTTCCCATATACCCCCTGCTCCCACATATGCACAACCTCCCCACTATCAACATCCTGCAACAGGTGATAAATTCGTTACAGTCCATGAACTTACATAGTCATACCGTTATCACTCAAAGTGCATAGTTTACATTAGGGTTAACTCTCAAGAGTTGTGCATTCTATGGGTTTTGACAAATGTATAATGACATGTATCCACCATTGTAGTATCATAGAGTCGTTTCACTGCCCTAAAAACCCTCTGTGCTCTGCCTCTTCATCCTTTCCTCCTGGCAACCACTGATCTTTTTACTGTCTGTCTCCATAGTTTGCCTTTTCCAGAATGTCATATAGTTGGAATTGTATGGTATGTAGCATTTTTGATTTGGCTTCTTTCAATTGTCTGGATGTATCACAGCTTGTTTATCCATTCAGCTACTGAAGGACATCTTGGTTGCTTCCAAATTTTGGCAATTTTAGATATAGCTGCTATAAACATCTGTGTTCAGGTTTTTGTGTAGACATAAGTTTTCAACTCCTTTGGGTAAATACCAAGGAGGGCAATTGCTGGATCATATGGTAACAGCATGTTTAGTTTCGTAAGAAAGCACCAAACTGTATTCCAAAGTGGCTGTACCATTTTGCATTCCAAGCAGCAATGAATGAGAGTTCCTGTTGCTCCATATCCTTGTTGGCATTTGGTGTTGTCAGTGGTCTGGATTTTAGCTATTCTAATGGGCGCCTAGCGGTAGCTCATTGTTGTTTTAATTTGCATTTCCCTGATGACATAAGAGATGGCACATCTTTTTTTATTGTTAATATAATTTATTTAATTGGAAGTTTCTTTTTATTTATTTTTTATTGTGGTAACATTGGTTTATAACATTGTATACATTTCAGGTGTACATCCTTATACTTCTATTTCTGCATAGATTACATCATGTTCACCACCCAAATACTAATTACAATCCATCACCATACTCATGTGCCTAATCATCCCTTTTGCCCTCCCCCCTTCCCCTCTGGTAACCACCAATCCAATCTCTGTCTTTATGTGTTTGTTTTCTGTTGTTTTTATCTTCTACTTATGAGTGAGATCATACAATTAAAAAAATTTTTTATTGATGTTTTAATAGTTTATAACATTGTGAAGTTTTAGTTGTACATTATCGTTTGTCAGTCACCATATGGATGCATCTCTTCACCCCTTGTGGCCACCCCCCACCCCCCTTGCCCCTGGTAACCACCAAACAGTTCTCTCTGTCCCTGTGTTAGTTTATATTCCACATATAAGTGAAGTCATATGGCATTTGTCTTTCTTTCTCTGGCTTATTTCACATAACATAATTCCCTCTAGGTCCACCCATGTTGTTGCAAATGGGACAATTTTGTCTTTTTTTATGGCTGAGTGGTATTCCATTGTATATATATACCACATCTTCTTTATCCAATCATCAGCTGAGGGACACTTGGGTTGCTTCCACTTCTTGGCTATAGTGAATAATGCTGCAATGAACATAGGGGTGCATAAGTCTCTTTGGATGGTTGACTTCAGGTCCATTGGGTAGATGCCCAATAGTGGGATTGCTGGATCATAAGGTATTTCTATTTTTAATTTTTTGAGGAATCTCCATACTGTTTTCCATAAAGGTTGCACCAGTTTGCATTCCCACCAGCAGTGAATTAGTGTTCCTGTTTTCCACAGCCTCTCCAACAATTGTTTTTTGCCTTGGTGATTATAGCCATTCTGACCAGTGTAAGGTGATACCTTATTGTAGTTTTGATTTGCATTTCCCTGATGATTAGTGATGTTGAACATCTTTTCATGTGTCTATTGGCCATCTATATATCTTCCTTGGAAAAATGTCTGTTCATATCCTCTGCCCATTTTTTTGATCAGGTTGTTTGGTATTTTATTGTTCAGTTGTGTGAGTTCTTTATATATTATGGAGATTGATCCCTTGTCATAATATGAGTTCCGAATATTTTCTCCCAGTGGTGGGTTGTCTATTCATTTTGATCCTCATTTCATTTGCCTTGTAGAAGCTCTGTAGTCTGATGAAGTCCCACTTGTTTATTTTTTCTGTTGTTTCCCTTGTCCAAGTAGGATGGAATCCAAAAGGATCCCTTTACAACCAATGTCAATTAGTGTACTGCCTATATTTTCTTTCAGGAGTGTTACAGTTTCAGGTCTCACTTTCAGGTCTTTAATCCATTTTGAGTTAATTTTTGTGTATGGTGATACAAGATGATCTACTTTCATTCTTTTGCATGAGGCTGTCCAATTTTCCCAATACCATTTATTGAAAAGACTTTCCTTTCTCCATTGTATGTTCTTAGCTCCTTTGTCAAAGATTAGCTGTCCATAGATTTGTGGTTTTATTTTTGGGTTTTCAATTCTGTTCCATTGATCTGTGTGTCTGTTTTTATACCAGTACCATGCTGTTTTAATTATTATAGCTTTGTAGTATATTTTGAAGTCAGGGATTGTGATGCCTCCAGCTTTGTTCTTTTTTCTCAGGATTGCTTTAGCTATTCAGGGTCTTTTGTTGCCCCATACTAATTTCAGTATTTTTTTTGTTCTATTTCCATGAAGAATGTCATTGGGATTCTAATTGGGATTGCATTGAATCTGTAGATTGCTTTAGGTAGTAGAGATCATACAATTTTTGACCTTCTCCCTCTGACTTATCGCTTAGCATAATACCCTCAATGTCCATCCATGTTGTCACAAATGGCTGGATTTCATCATTTCTTATGGCTGAGTAGTATTCCATTGTGTATATATACCACATCTTCTTTATCCACTTGTCCCTTGATGGGCACTTAGGTTGCTTCCAAGTCTTGGCTATTGTGAACAATACTGTAATGAACACAAGGGTGCATGTATCTTTACGTATTGGTGTTTTCATGTTCTTTGGATAAATACCCAGCAGTGGAACTGGATTGTATGGTAGTTCTAGTCTTAATTTTTTGAGGAATGTCCATACTGTTTTCCGTAGTGGCTGTACCAGTTTGCGCTCCCACCAGCAGTGTATGAGGGTTCCGTTCTCTCCAACACTTGTTGTTTCCTGTGTTGTTGATTGATTATAGACATTCTGACAGGTGATATCTCATTGTAGTTTTGATTTGCATTTCCCTGATAGTTAACGATGTTGAACATCTTTTCATGTGGCACATCTTTTCATATGCATATTTGCCATCTGTATGTCTTCTTTGGTAAGATGTCTGTTTAGAACACTTCTGTTCATAACTTCTTAATTGGGTGTCCAGTTTCTGTTCCCAAAAAGTTTACAGAGAATCTCCTCTGGGAGGCAGACAGTCCTGCTGCAGTTGCACCAGAGACCCAGCTTGACTTGTTGATTCATGGAGAAGCAAGGGCAGCAGGAAAACTGACTGTACCACCAACTCCTCAGGGCACAGGGTAGGACAGGAAAAGTGTACTGGTACACAGTTGGATTGGCGCAGGAAGGAGGAGAAGGCTGGGAAGGACTGAGGGTGTCAAGGCAGTAGGGCAGAGAGTTTGTGTTCTAGGACCCCACCCCATAGGTTAAGAAGGATCCATGCTCTGGAGAGAATGGAGGCAGTGATGGGCTGAGTAGTGAAAGAAGTTGTGGCTAGGCTTGGGAGGATTTGGGGAAACAGCTACATAAAAGTTCAGGGTCCCATCCTGCAGCTGAAGAACTCAGTCAGTCTCCACCAGCAGCTCCTGGGACCAGGCCTGTGCTAGCTGTTGCCAGTCTATAAGGCAACATTCAAATCAATGATAATATTAAATGGTCCCTTCTACCCCAGGTTCTGGGACCATATATGCCTCAGTCTTGTTAAAGCTGAGGCTGCCATTAGCCTAGAATGATTGTGGGGCCAATGGGAAGGATTCCTAACTGCAGGCCTGGACAGATGCCTTCTTTCTAGCCTTTCTCCTGCCTGAAAGACTTCACACATGACCCGGGAGAAGCAGTAGGTTAGTGAGGGTAGATGTCAGCCAAAACTGTTTCCATAGCAGCAGGAGGCTCAGAAAGCAAGAAACTCTGGAGAAGAGAGGGCCCAGGACTGGGAAAAGGACCACAGAAATGGAAGCTTGAAAACTTAGAAGACGTGTCTTGCTTCCGTATTTGATTGTTTGGCCCTGGTCATCCTGAGTCATACAGCCAGAGATGATTGTGTGTTGCACTGTTTTGCGTCAAATGTAAGAACACCTTTGACCCTTACATTGTGGGAGAGGCTCCCTCACGATCTGCAGGACTCCTAAGGATTTTTTTTAAAAAAGTCCCTGTTTACCCCCAGTAGTACCTAAAACTGCACTGTCCAATACAGTAGCCACTACTCACATGTGGCTATTTAAATTTAAATGAATTAAAATTTAATAGAAGGAAAACTCAAGTCCCTCAATTGCTCTAGCCACATTTCAAGCTCTCAGTGGCCACATATGGCTAGGGACCACAAAGCTATAAAACACTTCCATCATTGCTGAATATTCTACCAGTGCAGGCCTTGATGTTTGTCTTCCTCAGACAATAAATTTCAAAAATTTCTTGGAGGCCAATATAGATTTGTCAACCTTTTATTTTGACAAGTAAGCACATTAAGCTACCATTTGTTATAACCATTATTTCATAGAAGAAAGTGTATTTTAACACCAAAGAATTAGGAAAGCTGAAGTCTCAGAATAAAGCACTTCTCCAGGACACTTTTGCCCCCAGAGAAGCCCTAGGGTTTGAATTGACATTCTTGTGCCATTGCTCTCTCCTAGGATTTTGGCCTCTTCGGTACTGGACACTGGTTGCCCTTGAGCCCTATCTTTGAAAAGGGCATCAGGAAGGCCCTAGAAGGATCTTCTTGGCCTTTTGGAAGTGATGAGCCCTTCTCAGTGCATTGTATCAGGAGGTCATGATGTCAATGTGAGTTAATACTCGCAATGTTACCTTTGATCATTTAGATGAGGTGGCATCTGCCTGGTTTCTCCACTGTAAAGTTACTAGTTTTCCTTTTGTAATTAATAAGTATCTTGTTGAGAGATACTTTGAGACTATGCAAATATTCTGTTTTTCAGCATATTTTTCGGTGCTAATTTTGACATCTTTTGATGAATCTTGAAAACACCACCTATGTATTAGTTTCCTGTGGCTGCTGTAACAAATTGCCACAAGCTTGGTGGCTTAGAAGAACAGAAATGTATTCTGTCACTGGAAGCCAGAAGTTTGAAATCAGTTTCATTAGGTTGAAGTCAAGGTGTTGGCAGGGCCACACTCTGTCTGAAGACTTTAGGGAAGAATCTGTTCCTTGCTTCTTCCAACTCTGGTGGCTGCCAGCATTGTTTGGCTTGTAGCTGCATCACGTTCATCTCTGCCTCTGTCTTCATATTGCCTTTTAGTGTTGAATCTCCCTCTGTGTCTCTCTTGGATAAGGAAATGTGTGATGGTTTTTAGAGCTACCTAGATAATCCAGGATTATCTGTCTTGAGAGCCTTAATTTAATCACACCTGCAAAAGCTTTACCATATAAGGTAAAATTCACAGGTTCCAGGGATTAGGACCTATCTCTTTGGAGGCTGCCATTCAGCCCACTGCAACTTATCACTGTGGAATTTGTCAAATGGTGATTTTCGATTTCCATCATCCCTCCTACATTTGTTAATTAGAATTCTATTGCAAGGAAGACTTAGCTCTTCTCCTTCACTTATTTATTTAAGTTTATTTATATTGATAAGAATTTTATTCTATGGGTTGCAACCCACTATCATTATTTATTTTCTTGTTCAAACTTTTCCTGATTTGGCCATTGGTAATTAGGATAAGGAAGATCTATCCCTTTCCCCAACTTATGTCCTTTTGATATGCCCCCATTATTCTTTGAGCACCTCTTTACTTTTGGGCACAAGATGTTGCAGGTTCATATTTTTACTATCCTTGCCTCAGCCTGCAATCACATCATTGGCCTACCTGTCTAGTCCTGCTCATATGATCCATTCCTGAGAAGCAAGGGGGCAGTTCACAAGGGAAGTGGACTAGCCTCTCTTCTCTGGCCCCAAACTCACTCACCTTTCTCAGCAAAATAGATCCTGCAGTTAACAGGACCCACTCTTCTTAGAAAGCAGTTCACAGGTGAAGCAATTTTCTTAAGGCTGCTCAGCAGATCTCACATGCCACCATATCTTGGTCTTGGGCTTTTGTTACAAGGTGTGCTTTTGGCTTCTTAACACTTACATTGTTAGAAATATCACCTACAGTAAAAACTTCATCAACATGATAAATTTTAAGATTTAAGACCTTTGAAACAGTCTTTCAAATTACTTGTTTAAATTTTACATTTTATCTCACTTAGTTCTGACAGGTTTCATCAGTATTTTTCAAATTTGCGTGAGCATCAGAACCACTGGCAGGCTTGCTACAGAGAATGCTGGGCCCTACCCCCAAAGTTTCTGATTCAGTAGGCAAGGTCCGAGAATTTGGTTTTTAAGTTCCCAGGGGGTGCTGATGCCACTAGTCCAGGATCCACACTTTGAGAACTACTGGTCTATTAAAAAAAATTCATTAGAGGGGCCGCCTGGTGGCGCAGCGGTTTAGTCCGCACCTGGCAGCCCAGGGTTCGCGAGTTTGGATCCCGGGCGCCCGCCGACGCACTGCCTGTCAGCCATGCCGTGGCGGCGTCCCATATAAAGTGGAGGAAGATGGGCACGGATGTTAGCCCAGGGCCAGTCTTCCTCAGCAAAAAAGGGGAAGATTGGCAACAGATGTTAGCTCAGGGCTGGTCTTCCCCACCAAAAAAAAAAAAAAAATTCATTAGAGAAACTCTTATTCCTTCTATTTCTTATGCTCTCAACATGCTAGGTACTGTTCTGTGTACTGAAGACACAGTGGTGAATGAGATGAAGCCCTTGCTCTCAAGCCTCCTACCTCTAGATATTAAGACATATTAAAATTTACAGCAATTAGGGGCCGGCCTGGTGGCAGAGTGGTTAAGTTCGCATGCTCTGCTTCTGGAGGCCCGGGGTTCACAGGTTGGGATCCTGGGTGCAGACTAACACACAGCTTGTCAAGTCATGCTGTGGTGGGGTCCCATGTAAAGTAGAGGAAGATGGCACGGATGTTAGCCCAGGGCCAGTCTTCCTCAGCAAAAAGAGGAGGATTGGCAGATGTTAGCTCAGGGCTAATCTTCTTCACACACACACACCAAAAATTTACAGTAATTAAAAGTGTGTTGTCGGTATTAGAGCAATGACACAGATTAGAAAAAGGCCTGGCTTGTCTAATAAGTGAGTACACATTAAAGACAGACAGTATCGCAGAATGGCTTCAGGACCAGTCTGTGTAATTCAGAAAGAGCCCATTTCAGGGCCCCCTAGCCCACTCACATGAATCACTTTCTAGTATTTTTTACACTAGGTCTTAAAATGGGGAAAAGATAGACGTGGCTCCAAATTAATGATATGGATATTCTGCAATTCATAACTTCCAGTGGATGTGGCTGGTGAAGGATGGGATCTTGACAAGTCCCCAGTTTTGATTGACTTGCATTTATGAAGAAAGTTGTGAGGTTATTAAGCAAGGTCTTGTGGACCTCTTACCTGGAAAGGCTCTGAATTTACTGTGCTTCTTTCCTTTCCCTACCCCAACACAGAGAAATTTCTCATTCAGATGGCCTTTCAAATAAGTGGGAAGATGTGGTTCTGGAACAATTAATTATTCAAGAAAAAATATACCAAATAAATTCCCAGATGGAACAAAGTTTAACATGTAAGAAAAAACAAACAAAACAAAGAACAAGAGAATATAGGTGATTTTTAATCTGATACAGAGGTTGGGAAACAGAAACAATGAAAAAGACCCATAGATTATACAATTTACTAATTAGTAAGAAAAATATGACTATACTAATGGAAAACGAACAAAAAGTTAATTTAAAAAAGAAATACAAAACGGTCTGTTAACATATGAAAAAGTTTAGCCCCCTTGGTAAGTCAAAGAAAACGCCAATTAAATTTAACTATTAAACACCATTTTCAATAAATCAAGTTGACAAAAACCAAAAGGCTGGTACCAGCCCAAGGCTGGTGCACTGTTATCATAGATGAGGTTAAGTGGGCTCTTGTAGATGGTAAATGAATAAAATGGTAAAAACCTCTCTAGAAAGCAATTTGAAAGTAAGCATCAAAAGCTTTAAAAACATTCAAACACTTTGATCCAGCAATTCTGCTTCTAGAAATTCATTCTAAGGAAATCATCAAAAATACACTTGGAGGTTCCTGTATAAGCACGTTTGACCACTCTATCACTTAGACTGCAGAAACCCGATGGAGGCTTAAGTAAGAGGGTGTTGACTCTTCTCATGTATCAAGGAGTCCAGAGGTTGGCAGTCCAAGGCTGGTGAGCAGCTCCTCGAGGCATGCCATCAGGATCCAAGCTCCTTGAACCTTCCCACTGTACCACCCAAACGAAGCGGCTGCCTTCCTCATGCCTCGAACTGGCTCCAGTGCTCTCAGGTTTGATGTCTGTGCTCCAGGCAGGAGGGAGAGAGAAGGACAAAGGCTCATTCTCACAAAATCTGTCCTTTTGTATCAAAAAACATAGTAGCTTTATTAAGCAGACTTCCACTTATCTCTTTTTTTTTGTACAATGTTATCAACTACAGTCACCATGTTATACGTTAGATCCTCACTTATATCAAGATCACTTGTATTAGATCCTCATTTGTACAAGATCCACTTGTATCTCTTAACTTGTCAGAGCTGTCAGATGGCTACCTTGCCAGGAGCTGGGAAAGTATTCGTAACTAGGCACATTGTCTCTCCCATCCAAAGTCGGGTTCTGCTAAGGAGGAAGATACAACAGGGGATCTGTTTAATTACAAAATCCTCTGTAGCTATTAATGTTAGGTTTTAGAATTTTACTGACTTGGAAAAATGCTCACAATATAATGCCAAGTGAGAAGCAGGAGAAAGAACATACACAATACAATTTCAGTTTTGTTTAAAAAAATATAATTTACATACATACACACCCTGCACATGGGAAATAACAAAATGTTAACATCTACAGACTTAGCATTTCAGGTCAAAGGGGTATTGATGGATGGACATAGTTTTTATCTTACTAAATTATTTTCTAAAATGAACTTGTATTATTTTTATAATAGGAAAAAAACGTTATTTTAAAAAACACCCCATAAGCTCTTAAAGAAGACTAAGTCCAAAATGTTTACACTTATTCATTTTCATCTTCATTGTCGAAAGAAAGGAGGCTACTGTTTTTGATTTGCTTTTGTGAGTTCTTTTTAACTAAGTCCTGCTTATTTATTTCATCTTCATTTGTCTTCTTCTTTTTTGAGCTTGCTGTTAAACCTGAGTATTTTTCATCTGAGGAACGCTTGAGTGGTTTTCGATACATGATTCTTCCATCAGCTGAAGCTGGTTCTTCATCTGCAGCAAAAACAAAGTTAAAGAACTTTCTTCTCTCCTCATTATTCTGCCTTTATTAGAGACTCAAATGGCAAGAAAATATCATACTGTATTTAAGGATGTCCTTGAGTCAATTCAGTCTGGTCTTCTCCACTGCCTCTAGCTATATGCCTACAAGACACACAGTCACTTAAAAACTCACTTACTGAAGTATTCCATAATATTGGCAGTCCCAATTAATTAAAATAAGCCTGCATTTTTAAGTACTTTGAAAAGTGATTGGAATTCTAGCATTTCCCCCTAAAGCTATGTAATAAATATTTAGAAATAATAAAATACACTATATAGCATAGCACACTTCAGGCACTAATTAAAGAAAGTTTGGAAACCTAACCACCTATTTTTTAAAAAACGGGATGTTGTTACTTAAATTCACACTTAATCCTCATAACAACCCAATAAGGTAGGCACAATTATTGTTCTCATTTTACTGATGAGGTAACTGAGGCTGAGAGGTGAAATAACTTGTTCCAGGTCACACCTCTACTTAAGTGTTAAAGCCAAAGTTTGACCCTGGGACTGTCTCCTTCAAGCATACCAAACTATATATAAAATAATTTCATACCCCAGGCTCCTTAAATTGTTAGAAAAACCAGATTACTTTCAGACATACCAGCTTTGGCAGCCTTTATTTCTGCTTTAATTTTCATGACTTCTTCAGCTGACAGGTCTCCCTTTTTTAAAACCACCACTTGAGGCTGTTCATCTTCTTTGTCACTGTGATCACCATCTTCATCTGGGAGCTGAAGCTGGATTCTCTAGGGGAAAACACAAACACAATGTGCAGGTAGCTGACCTTGAACCAAATACAACCACTGTCTCTGTGAGAAACTGTAATTACTAAAGTGAGAGGGGTAACTTTATTGACTAAATGTGTTTGGCAACGAACTTTCAAGTAATTCTTAAGAGCCTAACCTCACCACCCTAGGGAAGAGGTCTACTTGCCAGTTACCCGGGGGTGCCTGTCCAATGGGATTAATTTCCATTTCAGCAGGACCCAGCTTGCAGTTCCCAGTGTCAGGGGCCCTCTGCTTCAGGTACTGCTGGCATTCCCAGCCTACTCAGGTTAGTGTTGAACTACATCAGTTTTCTCTGCTCTTCATTAACCCTTCTCATTTCCATCTCCAAGTGTGACAAAAAATAATCCACCACCAACAATGTACGGAAAGCAGCAAATAAAAGGTACTTTTTCTCCCACCTCTGTGCATCTCTCCTCCCTTCCAAAAGCTTGTTTGGTGGGTAGGATAGGATTATTAGCTGTTTTCTAAGTGTATGAAGATATAGAGGTATATAACATTTTGTACACTAACAGATACTGTACATAATACTATGTGACTTGTTTTCTTTTCTTTTTAAATTATGAAACTTCCTAAACATAAAAAAGTACAGAGAATAACATAACAGAAACCATGTACCTCACTACACACATGTAACAAATGTTAACATTTGGCCAGTTGATTCAGATTTTTTAAAATGTCAGTCACCATAAAAGCCTTACTCCCCCAACTTTATTACTCAAAATATATCTTCGCACAATACCTTGAGATACATATGGAATTATCTGTTTTTAAAAATCATTGCCTAGTATTTAATTATATAGATGGTCATCTCATGGTTTATTTGGCCAGTACCTTGTAAATAAAAATTTTGGTTGTTTCCAGTTTTTTTCCACTATGATAAAAATTTTGCACGTTTTTGTTCACTTTAGTGAACTTACACATGTAAGATAAATTCCTGGAAGTGAAACTGGTGGGTTGAAAGGCATGCATGCCCATCACACATTATCCAAATAGCTTGTTAGTCCACTTCTCACAGAGCTTTCCTTGTCTCCCAAACAGGGAAACAGAGCCCTGGAGGATCTGGCCTTGGCCCACAACCACAGCTTTATCCTCCACCGTGCTCATGGCCTCTGGATTCCAGCCAGGTTTGAGTATTGTAGATCATGAACATATTAGCTCCTTTGCCTCCCTGGTCTCTGAAAAAGTACCCAGTGCCTAGAAAGCCCCATTGACCCTGGCCAACTCCTACTCAAGCTGCCTTCTAGACTTAGATCCTTCAGAAGTGCTTTCCTGATCTCACCTCATCTTCCTTCTCACACTGTGTATAGCTCATAAGTAGTATGTACCACACTGCATTATCAATGTTTTTCTATGTGACTCCAGTAGGCAAGCTCCTTTGAGAGAGGTACTATATGTTTCATCTCTGTATCTAGAGGCACAGAGCCTGGCAAATAGCAGGGACTCAAGAAATATTTGTTGATCTGCTCATGAATGACCAATGGGATGAAAAATGAAGAACTACCTGAAGCCCTGGCAGGTTATTCACAGGCACATTCATCCATTTTGCCTACATCCCAAGTCTGCTCAATCACTTAAGTGCATTTCTCTTTAATGACATCCATGTTAGTTCACCGATTATTCACTAGTTTTGCCTATTTTTCTCTGCAAGTTTCCAGTAAATGACCACAAACAAGTAGGTAATTAGTAAGTATTTTTAGCCAAGGAAATGGGAAAGTGAAATAAAATCATTCCTGGTGTTCATTAGATTGAGAATCATTATTTCTGACTTTCTTCTCTTATTGTCTACACAACTGGCTGGAAAACAAGAGAAACAGTCTAAGGAACGGTGGCAGCAGCCACTGAGGACCGTTCAAAGCCACTCCTGAATTACCTCTCAAGAAGGTAAATAAGATGATTTAGCTCAACTATACAATGATTTCCCATGAAACTCTTTGTTAACATATCACTAGAAGGATGATTATATGCCAAACTAAGAATTAAGTTGGTTTCACAAACACAGAAACACGGGGGTATCTCTCTATGGAAAAGTCCCTTGATTAATAAAGTAAGCCCAGATCAGTGATATTAATTGGAAAGCTCCCCCCACCCCCAAGTTCTCCTAAGATAGCATTCCAAGATATAATCTTCAAGGTGTTAACTATGCACACATGATCACTAGGACCTCAAACAAACTATAAAATTGGGTCTCAAATTCTCCTCATTGCTGAATCCATGTCCCTTTTCCAAACCTTATCCTCTTTGTTATCATCACTGTTTTTGTCCTGGGGATCAGTCACTCCCTGATCAAGTTATCTCTAACCAAAAATGGCTCTTTGTTGCCTACTGAATCGTTCATATGTCCTCACCTCCAACAGTCCCTCAATCACCTCTACATACAGTCCATGACTCACCATCTCTACACCTTTACCCATGCTATTCCTTCCATCTCTACTTGCTGAACTACCTGTGCTCAACATTCAGTCTAAATATCCCCTCCTCCATGAAGCCTTACCTGATGACAAGCATAGTCATCTAACCATTTTAACTAGTCACCCACTACTTGGTACTAGGCACTGTGCTAGGTGCTGGGAAAATATAGAGGGATTAAAATACTAACTTAGAGAGTTGGATTTAGTGGTTGAGATACGCAGGAGAGCAAGTAGCTGCAAAACAAAATAAGTATTACAGATGAGACATGGGCAAAGTGAAGAAAAGAACAGAGGAGTAACTGTTTGGGGGAGCTTAGAAGGGCTTCACAGAGGTGGTGACCTGTGAAGGCAGAGACGAGGCAGGCAGGAAGGTGTTAAAGACTATGGCATTTTGGAGATCCATCTCTTTGTCCTCTCAGACCCTGGCACAGTGCCTGGGTTTAGCACATACTCACTGGATTGAGCAATTTCACATAAGTCAGTCTTGTCTCCTCTAAGCTCTAAGTGACTTGAAGGGTGGGTCTTAGTGCAAGTGCTAGACACAAAATGCTAAATAAATTCTTTATTTCTCCAGACATCCCTTAAGCATAACAGTCTCTTAATAGTGCAAGAGCGGGGCAGGTTTTGGTGTGAACCAGTTAAGATCGAAACCTGGGGGGTGCTCAGAAGTTGACTCCCACTGAAATCCATCCCTAACTATTCAGGTGTGGCTCTTTCCTGAAACTCCTCCTCTTCTACTCAGATCCTGGATATTCAAGGCTTTTGTTTACTTTTTAAAAAAATATGCTTTTTTTTGTAACAAGAAAGCATAGGAATAGATCTAGGGCATTCATCCAAAGGATTCCTCCAGACTCGAGGCGGAGGATATCAGGTCATTTGATCGAGTGGCCTCAGTTTCTTTAACTGGAAAACGAGACGACGCTACCACTTACCCCGCTAACTACAGGTTTTAGAACAACCAAGTGAGAAAGAAGACACAGTAAAGTGATCTTTCTTAATCCTCTATCAAGGATGAGGAGCTCTACCTGCGTCGGGTCATTTTCAAGAACACAGCAGCACTCTGAAAACGACAAAATACTTCCTGGGCGCAAGAGCTGTAGTTGTTTGAAGAGGACCAGCCTGGGATCCGAGGCCCACCCATACAGGGGGCCGGGCGCGGGTCACCCGTCATTACCTGGCCTCCCAGTCCAGGCACAAGCCGGAAGTGGCAGGGCGGCGGCGTTTCTGAGGTAACGCGACCGGCCCGGGCTCACCTTGGTGTCCACGGTGGGCCCTTCCCTGTATCCGACCCGCTCCTTGAAGCGAGCCAGGAACGCCGGCTCGGCTGGCCGCACGTACGACACCTGGTTCCGCTTGCTCATTTCTGCTCCGGGTAAAAACAAGCTCCCCGGGCCGCCTCGAGACGGTACAGAGGTGACGGCGCCGCTCGTGACGTCACGTAGGCCCCGCCCCTGGCGCGAGGCCGGGCAAGATGGCGGCCTCCATGCTGGCGTCAACGTCCTAGCCGAGCGCCAAATTCAAATTCGCGGCCATCTTGAGCGGGCAGAAACCCGGCGGGCAGCGCGGCTGGAGGTGAGGGCGTCGGCTGCGCTGGTCTCGGGATCGAGGCGAGAGGGCGCTATGGCACCCGGCTGCAAAAGTAAGTAAGGAGCCTTGGCTTCGTGACTCCATCCTCGACCCCGAATACTGGTGTGAAAGGACGGCCGCCCGCAGGGTTCCCTGCTCGGCGTGAGGGGCGGGAGCGGACTGAGCGGCCGGAGCGTTTGGAATCTCGGTGCCTCAGACAATACATCGACGGAACAGCTCTCTTCCCTTCCGTCTGTGTTTGGGCGCACGCTACGAGCCAGGCACAGTTCTAGGCTCTTGGGTTGAGCAGTGAACCAGAAACAAGAGCCCTCATCCAGGAGCTTGGCTCAGCGACCTGCTCGTTCTTCCCTCCGGTTCCCGGTCCTGCCGTTTCGTCGCCGGCCTCTTCCCGTGTCCCGACCGGGGCTGCCTCTCTCACCACCTCCTGCGTGTTTCCACATTAATGACCTTCCTGAAGGGGAGCACTTATTCCTGATCCAAGCACGTCTTTCTCTTTTGGAGGGCCCGCTATAGACGCTCCTCAGATAAGGGACATTTAAAGCACAGAATTCAGAAGTTCTTTATATTCTCACAATCCCTATTTTCTCCTCAAGGAGAACCGTCCATTTTCTTCCCTTTTTCATGGAGGGAGTGCTGTCATTTTTGCTTTTGATAAACCTTTCAACTTTCACTAATTTCTTGGTCCTTTGCTGTTCCTGTGTACGTGCCCCATCTCTTACATTGCCTAATCCTTTTAAGGAGTCTGGTTTTTTAAAGCTGATTTTGAGCTGATTTGTTGGATCTCAGTGAATGGTGTGAATCGTAATGAAGAAGAGGCCTATGTTAGAAGACTGAAGAAATTGTGAACGTTTAGTGTTGACCTTTCCAATAATGTTAAAGCTTCTAGCTGTCAATTGTAATTCTTTTCTGTGTTGTTTCATTAATCTCTTAGGTCGATTATACCATTACCTGAACACCTCATTATGCTCTCTTTTTCCATCTAAAATGTTCCTTTTCCTCCACCATTTTCAGTATTCAGGGAATATTAGCACACAAATTGTACATTGCACCAAAATGTTCATTGTGCTTTATACACAACCTCAGTATTTGTTCAGAAAATCTGGACTCAAGCAAGAGAATTGATGCCTGTGATATAATTAAAGCATCTGTTTATTTAACAAGAAGTGATATATGTATGTGCCTGTCTATTAAAGGACTCTGTCCTGTCTATATACATCACTTGGTAGAAGAGATGGGCACAAGGATTTTCACAGCTCTCCTTTGTGATGGTGGTGATTTCCATGGGCAACCCTCCCACTCCTTTAAGTTTGTTGGCAAAGTTGAGTTTGATGACATCCCAGATAAGTGCCCCTTACGTTGCCAGCAGTCCAGAGACCTGGAGCATGAAGGGGGAACACATGGGAGGAGAGAGCCCGCACAGTGCTCTCTGCAACTTTTGCTTTTGTGGCCATTAACTTTATTTCTTGTGACATCACTTGGCACCACTGGTTGCTGACTGTAAAATCAGAGAAATGAGAATATGAAATATAACCCTAATGAAATTGACTGAGTTTAAGATTCCTTTCTGAACTTAATCATATTTGATCAAATGATCCATAGGTATTTATCTGGACTGTAGAGGTAAGCATCTTATGGTCTTTTCAAAGCAGGAAGACTCTTTAAAAAATTTACTGTTTTGCTGAGGTATGACTTACATGCAATAAAGGACACAAATCTTAAGACTACTGCTCAATGAATTTTTACATGTGAATACACTTTTGTAATCACCACCCAGATCAAGAAATAGAATGGTTCCTGTACCCCAGAGAGTTCCCTGTGATCCTTCCTAGTTAATAACTACCCTTCTGCCAACCATTACTCTGATTTCTGTCACCATTGATTAGTTTCGCCTATTCTTGAACTTCATGTAAATGGTACAGTATTTATTTATTTTTTTGTTCTGGCTTCTGTTGCTGAATATTATGTCTGTGAGCGTTGTCTATCTGTTATATGTAGCAGGAGTTAATTCTTTTTCATTGATATTTAATGTTCCATTATGTCAGTATACCACAATTTGTTTATTCTCCTATTGATGGACATTTGGGTTCCTAGATGGGCTATTATGAGTAAAGCTGCTGTGAATACTCTTCAACATATTTTAAGGCAGACAAATTGAGAACCTCAAAGTTGAAAGAATTTTACAGTGAATGCCTGTAAGGGACCCTTTGTGATGTCAACATTTTATGGCAGCCACACGAGCAATTTTTATCCTCCCTTTAACCTTGAATTAAGATGCTGCATAATGAAGTGCTTAAGAGCAGGAGCTCTGGATCCAGAATGCCTGTGCTCCAATCCTAGCCCTCCTCAATAACAGTGTCTCCTCAGGTCTCATGAGGAATAATGCCAGGACTACTTAGCACCATGCAATTTTTTCTTTCATTTTATCTCACTATTGGCTTATTAGCTTTGCTGCTGCTGCTTTTTTTTTTAAGTAAACATATCGTTTTGGAATAGTTTTAGATTTACAGAAAAGTTGTACACATGTGTAAATTCATGTTCATCCAATCACTAGCTCTCTCTGAGAAGCTCTCTTATCTGATTTTTTTACCCTAGAAATTCTAGCTGCCTTGGCTTCCCGAAACTCTGAACTCTTCCTTTTCAACTCATGAGACCACCAAGCTCTATCTGGGCTCCTCTTCCTACACTGTGGTCTTGAGACCCCAGGCAGTTAAGCTGGAGCAACCAAGAGGCTCACCTCCATTTCCCTTCTCTCAGGATCACTTTATTGTGCTGCCTGGTGTCCAGTGTCTGAAAACTTGTTGCATATATTTTGCCCAGTTTCCTGGTTACTTAAGACAGGAGAGTAAATCCAGTCCCTGTTACTCCATCATGGCTGGAAGTAGAAGTCTGGGTCTGTTTTTGGTTCATCTTTACACTTAGGGTATGGCCTTTCAGTCTCCCATTTGAAAGTGTGAGGCATTTATCAATGCTCTCAGCCCCAATTTTTGTTACTCTAATCTGTGAGTCTGTTAAAAACTCTGCCCCAATTCTCAGCCTCTTAGCTGTAGCCTTCAGAATCTAATCGCTTCAAGGGAAAAAGCAGCCTCAAATGCTGTGTTCACACCCCTGTGCTTCTGTCTCTCTTGGATTTTGGCTCCACAATTCCTGACCGCCTTGGCAGGACTCCAGTGCCTTCAGGTAGATGTTTTCTGAATTTTTTTTGCTTTTCTACTTGCTTTCAGGCAGGAGGGTTGATCTGAAATAAACTAGTCCTTTAGTTCTAGACTGTAATATTAAGAAAAGCCTTACTCTAATAAGTTCCGTTTTCTTTCAGGATGAAAAAAAAACAAAACGTGTATCTGAGGAAGCATGAAAGGTAGAAAGAAGATTAATACAAGTCCTATTAGCATAAAGAAAAGCTGTAACTATGGCCCATGATAGTGTCATCTTTTTCTGCTACACCAGCCTAGCAACTCAAATCCTGGTTCTATTATTTCTGGTGCTGACATGCAGGGATGGCCTGAACCTTTTAATTTTAAATGGCTAAAAAAAAAAAACCTTGTGTAAAATGTGGTATCTTTTGCTGTTGTCTTGAGGATTTGTGGGTTATAGATGATAGTTGTCTTAGTCTGTTTGGGCTGCTCTAACAAAAATAACATAACCTGGGTGGCTTTATAAACAGACATTTATTTCTCACAGTTCTGGAGGCTAGGAAGTCCAAGATCATGGCACTGGCAGATTCAGTATCTGGTGAGGGCTCACTTCCTCGTAGAGGCTATCTTTTTGCTATAATCTCACATGGCAGAAGGGAAGAGCTATCTCTCTGGTGTCTCTTTTATGGACACTAATCTCAATTGTGAGGGCTCTGTCCTCATGACTTAATCACTTCCCAAAGTCCCCACCTCTTAATACTATCACTTTGGGGGTTAGGATTTCAACATACGAATTTGAGAGGAGCGCAAACATTCATACCACAGCAGTGGTAAAGAAATGACTTGTCCATCGTTTGTATAGAATAAAGAGGTTGACTGCATTCATTCACTGCTTTTAGCATGGTACACTGTCTTTAAGGACAGCTGAGATTTAGCTGCCTGTTTTGAAATTCCTCCCCATAAAGCCTCCAGAACATCATCTGAGTACCTGTCTGACTAAAATCTTTCTATTTTTTGCTGACCTTTTCTGCTGTCAGGATATATGACCCCTGCTTCTATTATCTCTTCTAATCTTAATTTTCTTCTTTCTCCAGCTCCTTATAAGGACCAGACTGCAGCTTTCCTAACATGAACACTTTCCTTTTGTATCCTGGCTTTCTCATTTGTGTTTATTTTTGCTAAAGGTACAGAGGGGCTGTTTCTTTGATGCCACCTCTTGAGGGAATTGTGAATTGGGCAGGTGAGGAATTGGACAGTCTATGGTCTATTTCCCACTTCACAGACATTCGTTTGCTTGAAGGTATAGCTGGAAAGGGTACTCTCCAGAGATCAAATTGTTCTGTGGTAAATATTTAATTTGAGCTCTTATGCTATGAGCAGAATAGAAATTAAGTCCTTTTTACTGATAGCCTAGTATCCATTCATTCAAAAATATTTATCGAGTGCTTACTGTGTGTCAGGCACTGCTCTAGGTAATGCTTTATAGTCGATTTGGAAGAGAAAGAGTAAACAAATTATATGTTAATGATGGCAATAGTAATAAGTTTTTTGAAGGAAAATAGGGTCAAGAAAGAGAGAGTAATAGATAGGTAGGGAGTTATGCTGTTGTTTCACATAGGGAGTGGTCGTGGAATGCCTTATTAAGAAGGTGATATTTGAGTAAATACCTGAAGAAATTGAGGAAACATTCCAGGGAGAAGTTACAGCAAGTGTAAAGGTGCTGAGTGTGGCATGTTCAAGAAATAGCAAGGAGTCTAGTTTGGCTGGAGTAGAACCAGGAGTGTAATAAGAAATGAGTTGTGGAGGTGGTGGTGGAGGGAGAGAGTGGCACTAGATCATGTAGGGTCATGTAGGCTACTGTAAAGACTTTGCCTTTTACTCTGAGATGGAAAACCACTGCAGAGTTTTGAACAGAGGAGTGACTTGCTGTGCCTCACACACATATATTTATTTTTGTAACTTTTAATTTGGTATTATTTAAACTTACAGAAAAATTGCAAGAGTAGTACAAGGAATTCTTGTATAATGCCCTTTACCCATATTAACCATTTTACCTTTTGCCACATCTGCTTTATCATTCTCAGTCTCCTCCCTCACATTCCCAATTGTGTTATACCTATTATTTTTTTATGAACTATTTGAGAGTAAAATAGTACCACTAAATATTAGTACCACTAAATGCTTCAGTGTATAATTTCTAAGAACAAGTATATTCTCTCAACTAATCACATTGCAATTATCAAAATCAAGAAATTTTACATGATATAGTACTGTAGTCTAATCTACAGTCCATGTTACATTTGTCAAATGTCCCAATAATGTACTTTTATGTTTGTTTTCCCCCAGAACCAGATCTCATACCAAATCTTTCACTGCATTTAGTACTCATGTCTGCCTTTTTTTTATTTTAGTAACTTAATTGAGATATGTCACATACCATACAGTTCATCCGTATAAAATGTAAAATTAAATGGTCTTTAGTATATTCACAGATATGTACAACTATCAGCATAGTCAATTTTAGAACATTTTCATCACCTCAGAAAGAAATCTTGGGGCCAGCCCCGTGGCCTAGTGGTTAAGTTCGGCATACTCCACTTCAGCGGATGGGGTTCGTAGGTTCAGATCCTGGTTGCTGACCTATACTACTCGTCAGCCATGCTGCAGCGGCGACCCACATATAAAGTGGAGAAAGATCAGAACCGATGTTAGCTTAGGGCTAATCTTCCTCAAGCAAAAAAAGAGGAAGATTGGCAACAGATGTTAGATAAAAATAAAAAAATAAATCTCACATCCTTTAGCTCTCACCCCCGCCACCTCCCCAGCTCCCACCAGCCCTAAGTAACAACTAGTCTACTTGCTGTCTAGCTCTATTCATATTCAAAGTGGCATATTGATGTCTCCAACTGTTATTGTTGAATTGTCTATTTCTGCCTTCATTTCTGCCAGTTTTTGCTTCATGTATTTTGGTGCTTTGTTATTTGCTGAATATATGGTTATAGTTGTGTTATCTTTCTGGTAGATTGATCCTTTTATCAGTATAAAATGTCCCTCTTTATCTCTAGTAACTTTTTGTTGTTGTTGTTTTAAAGTCTATTTTGTCTGATGCCAGTATAGCCACTCCCAGCTTTCTTGTGGTTGCTGTTTGCATGAGATATATTTTTCATCCTTTCGAGCTGTTTGTATCTTTGAATCTAAAGTGTGTTTCCTGTAGATAGTATAAAATTGGAGCATATTTTTTCGTCTAATCTGACAATCTCTGCCTTTTGATTGGGTTGTTTAATTCATTCACATGTCATTATTGATATGATTGGATTTACATCTGCCATTTTACTTTTTGTTGTCTATGTGTCTCATGTCTTTTATGTTTCTTTATTCCTCCTTTCCTGCTTTCCTTTTTTGAAGATTATTTTTAATGATTGCTTTAGGGTTTAACATATACATCTTATCAGAATCAGCTTTGAATTTATACTAGCTTAATTCCAGTGATATATACATTATTCCTATGTAGCTCTATTCCCTTTCACCCCCTTTTTTGGTATTATTGTTAAACATATTACATCTATTAATGTTACAAATCCAACAATACATTGTTATAATTATTATTTTACCATCTTTAGTCATTTCCTTAGTCTAATACAGCTTTGTTCCTAACCGTCGTCTTTGTGTTGTTATTGGCAAATATATTATACATATATTATGTTTCTTTTTGTTATAGACCCAACAATATATTATATACATATTGTTTTATACAATTGTTTTTTAAAATCAGTTAAGAGAAGGAGAAAAATAGGCACTCTGCAGTCTTTTATAATAATGTAATCACCTTTACCTGGTGCTCTTTGATTTTTGTGTGTGTGGATTCAAATTACCGTCTGGGGTTTCTTGCTTTCAGCCTGAAGAACTTCCCTTACTATTTCTTATAAGGTGGGCCTGCTAGCAACAAATACTCTCGAATTCTTCTGGCCTCCATTCTTTCTGCTGAGAAGTCAGCTGTTAATCTAATTGGGAGGGTCTCTTGTAAGTAGCGAGTTGTTTTTCTCTCGCTTTTCAAGATTTTCTCCTCGTCTTTGACTTTCAGCATTTTTTCTATGATGTCTGTTTGTGGATCTGTTCGGGTTTATCCTTTTTGGAATTTGTTGAACTTCCTGGATGTGTAGGTTTTTTTTTTAATGAATTTGGGAAGTTTTGGGCCATTATTTCTTTAAATTTTTTTCTGTTCTTTCTTTCCTCCTGGTACTCTCCGTTACATGTATGTTGGTATGCTCAATGGTGTCCCATATTTCTCTAAGGCTTGCTTCATTTTTCTTCATTCTTTCTTCTCTTTGTTCTTGGCTTTTATAATTTATAATCTCTATTGATCTATCTTTGAGTTTGCTTATTCTTTTTTTCTGCCACTTCAAATCTATTGTTGAGCCCTTCTAGTGACTTTTTATTTCAGTTATATTTTTTCAACTCCGGAATTTCTATTTGGTTCTTTTTTATAATTTCTATCTCTTTATTGATATTTTCTGTTTGATATGACATTGTCATCATACTTTCCTTTAATTCTTTAATTATGATTTCCTATATTTTTGTACGTGTTTATAATGGTTACTTTGAAGTCTTTTCCTGATAAACCCAAATTTGGGCACTGTCACGGGCAATATCTGGTACCTGCTTTTTTTCTGGTTTATGGGTCACACTTTCTTGTTTCTTTGACTGCCTTGTAATTTTTTGTTAGAAACTTGACATCTTAGATAATATATTGTAGCAACTCTGGGTACTTGTCTTCCCATCCTTGGGATTTGTTGTTTGCTTGTTTATTCGTTTAGTGACTGGCTGGATTATTTTAGTGAATCTGTTTCCCTCCCACAGTGTTAAGCCTCTGATGTTGCTCCACAAGGAAGCACAGCTTTGGGTGTGCCCACAGTTAGCTTGGGCTGACAGTGGTTTTGGTGGGGATCTTTTTCTCTCTTTCCCTCATTTGTTAAACAATTGAGTTTAACACTCAATTGTTAAACTCCAGGAATTGCTAGCTGATTTCCCTATTATTTTCAACAATGCCCTGGGACATAAATTGCCCTACAAACTAATCCAATTAAATTCTTCTCCTTTGAAGGAATAGTTTCTGAGGTCTATGTTTGACATTTGTTCTGACCCCAGTAGAGCTGCTCCCATCTGTTTTATTCCCCAGTTCTCTCCTGCAAACTAAGAGGCCCGTAGTTTAGCTTGTATCTTGAATCTCCTCCTAATTGCCCTTTGCTACAACCTTCATTGTTCTTGAGAATGCCATTAGGCTTGAACTCCTCCATGCTTTCTTGCAAATGAAGTCAGCTCCTTTGGGAAGAATTTAGGAGCTATCTGTTTTATGGCCTCTTTCTCCACTGGGCAAAGATCTCATAGCCTAGGCTCTAGAGCTGGGGGTGGGGACAATGGCAGTCTTCTCTCCGCGACACCTCTGCTCTAGTTGCTGAATAGTTGTTGGCACGTCTCTGTGTGTGTGTGTAGCAGCTTGAGATCCTCTTGACTTGCCTCTCCTACCCAGGAACCACTGCCTCACGAGCTAGGACAGGGGTGATCAGTGCCCCAGTGTTCTTTGCATGCTATGTCCGTAGTAGAGCCTCATTCCACGAGTGGGGGCCGGGTGGGAGAAGGGAACCCCCACATTTCAACCACACTTGCCTGGGACTTAACCTCAGCAACAGGCAGCTGGCTGGAGGCAGCATGAGAAACTCTGATAACCTGCTCTTCCTGGGAAAAAAGCACTCCAATTGGGAGCTGAAGGGAGAGGAATCCCTGTGTTTTTGGCCTTGTGGTCTGGAATGGAGTCTCCAACTCACTGACTAGTAGGGAGGGAGCAATCTTGGTTCAAGTACCACAGACTCTCACCTTTCTTATGGAATTATCATAGATTTTCTTGACTAGATATTTCTTTATTTGCTGTTTGCCTTTAGGACCATTTCTGGAGGCTTTAAATGGTTTTTGCTTTTTTATTTCACCAGTTTCACTGGGCAGTGGGTCAGTGGAGTTCCTCACGCTGTTATGCTGGAAATTGATCTCTGACTTCTTTTTTTTAACTGAATCATGCTGCCTGTTGGGTTGAGAATAGATGGAAGTCAGGAGATGAGGGAGTGAAAGAAGCAGGGAGACTGTTGTAATAACTCAAGTAAGGGATGCTGCTGGCTTGATTCCATAGTGGTCACAGCAGTGACTTTGACAAGAAGTTGTGGGATTCTGGATATATTTTAAAGGTAGAGCCAAAGATTGGCTAACAGATTGGATGTGAAGTGTGAATAAGAAAGGGATCAGGGATGACTCTAAGGTTTTGGGCCTGAGCAACTGGAAGTATGGAGTTGTCATTAATTGAGATGGAGAAGCATGTTTGGGGTGGGGATGTGAGGATCAGGAGCTCAGTTTTGGACATGTTGAATTTGAGACATTGCCTATTGGACATCCAACTGGAGATGTCAAGTAGGCAATTAGATGTAAGAGTTTGGGGCTCAGGAGAGTAGTCCAGGGAGAAGGTTTAAATTTGGGAATTGTCAGCATATACATAGCATTTAAAACCATGAGACTGGATGTTGTCACCAACAGAGCGGGTATGGATAGAATAGAGAGGAAGATCAAGGCCTGGGCCCTGGAGCACCCTGCTGTCAGGAGGTCAGGGAGCTGATGAGACTGAGAAGGAATGTCAGCAACTGAAGAGGAGACTAGATAAGAATGGAATTTTTATATTGCACTTTCAAACACCTTTAATGGCTTCTTCTTTTTTTTTCTAGCTGAGTTACGCAGTGTGACAAATTGTCAGTCTAACCAACCAAGGTAAGGAGAAACCTTGTTGATGAGACCCAAAGGATTAGGGATGTAGTATTCCTAAAACAACCATTTAGCATAGTAAGGATACTTGTTTCAGACTTAAGCTTGGTCCTTGCCTACCTGGAAATTTGTAAAAATCACATCTTCTCCCTGCCACCTGTACTCTCACTTTCCAGACTAAGAGATAGAATCAACAACATAATTCTCCCTTGGGATGACTTATTTTATTATTGCTCTTAAGAGGGAAGTCAGAGACAAGGAATAGCTGGAGTTCCTTGAAATCAACTCCTTTTGAGTTGATTTCAAGTAAAGGTTTATGAAGATGACTGTTGTGGAGCAAATCAGTAAAGGGTGTTAGTTCTATGAGACTCTTAAAAGAGGGAAATATAAATGGGCTTTGTTGGGGAAACTCTCAGTATAGAAACATTACACGCAATACGAGACTCAGATCCTTTCTTAGTTTTCTTCAGTAAACTTAGCTGCTACATTTTTTGTCTTTAGTAATGAAGGTGATGCCATCAAAGTTTTTGTGCGAATTCGTCCACCTACAGAGGGTTCTGGATCACCTGAGGGAGAGCAAAACTTATGCTTATCTTTGCTCTCCTCTACGACTCTCCGGTTGCACTCCAACCCTGAGCCCAAGATCTTCACGTTTGATCATGTCGCACACATGGACACCACTCAGGTAATGAAATTTTGGAAACTTAACTTTCCATTTGAAACATATAAGATTCTGTTATTTGTGAGGATTTTATTTCTGGTCTCTTTAGTTTGATAGATCTTGGATAAGGAAGCTCAAACATTCCAAAAATATTTTAAAGTTAATTTTATTAAATATTTTTCTTCCTTCATCAAAGTTTGCACCAGAATAACAAGCCTCCTTTGCTTTCTCTCTCCATCCAGTGATGGAGGTTAGTGAAGGTGTACTTTTGAGAGCCACTTGGATGATTCATAAGTACAGTTGAACTGCCTGGTTTAAGGAGAGTGTCTCAGTCAGTTCTGGCTGCTCTAATAAAAATATCATAGACTAGGTAGCTTAAACAACAAACATTTATTTCTCACAGTTCTGGAGGTTGGGAAGTCCAAGATCAAGGCCAGGAGATCCAGTGTCTGGTGAGGACTTGCTTCCTGGCTTGTAGACAGCTGATTTCTCACTGTGTCCTCACATGGTAGAGAAAAGGAGAGAGGAAGAGAGCTCCTTTGTGTTTCTTCTCAGATGCACTAACCACGTGTGGCTACTGAGCACTTTAAATTTTAAGTAGCCAAATATGGCTAATGGCTACAATATTGGACATCACAAATCTTGATTATTCCCTTATACACATGGATGTTTTTGGTGAGATGTTTAGATCTTTAGATTTTTTTTTTTCATGTAGGCCATGGCTGGATAATGGAAATATAAAGTGAGCCACATATATACTTAAAAATTTTCTAGTAGCCACATCATTTAAAAAAAGTAAAAAAGAAACAGGTAAAATTAATTTAATTCTGTATCTTATTTAACCCAGTATATCCAAAACATCATTTCAACATATAGTCAACATAAAGCAAGTTATTAATGAGATATTTTCCATTCTTTTTTTTCATGCTCATTCTTCCAAATCTGATATGTATTTTACACTTACAACACATCTCAAGTTGGACTAGCCACATTTCGGGTACTCAATAGCCACATGTGGCTCATGGCTACTGTATTAGACAATGAAGGTCTAGGAATTCTTGCATTGTTGATAAGACTGCATCTACTTATATGTAAAAATGAAAATAAAAATCAGATATCAATTATTTAGTACAAGGTTGTGACAAAAGCACTGAAGAACACATAGGACTATGTATTTTATGCTAATACCAGTATAATATTTGCATGCAGTGTGCTAAACAAAATTCTGTATAAAGTCTAGATGTGAGCTTTAAATCTATAATTGTATAGGAGATTAATGGACATAATTATGTTCAATGTTTTATCATCTTACATTTTAGCCTTTTTTCTATAGTAGATGTAATTTTCATGTTCACAAGTATTAAAAAAATCTAAGCACACAATTTTTATTGTTACATTTTAGAATGTAGTTTAGGAAAAATGTTTTTATTTAGTGGAATGTTAACATGTTTAGTGCTTACATTTGTAGGAGTCTGTGTTCTCAGCTGTGGCCAAAGGCATCGTGGAGTCTTGCATGAGCGGTTATAATGGTACCATCTTTGCATAGTAAGTCGTTGACTGTGTCCTTATACAGAGGTACAACATAAGTGCTTCTATTCATTTTCTGTGGATGCTGTAATAAATTACCACAAACTTAGTGGCTTGAAACAACACAAATTTATTATCTTAAAGTGCTGTAAGTCAGAAGTCTGACATGGGTCTCGCTGAACTAAAACGAAGGTGTCAGCAGGGCTGTGTTCCTTCCTGGAAGCTCTAGGGGAGAATCTATTTCCTTGCCTTTTCCAGCTTCTAGGGGCCATGCATGTTACTTGGCTTACAGCCCCCTTTTCTATATTCAAAGTCAACAACATGCCACAACAACTCTTCCTTAGTCATATCTCCCTCTGACTACAGCTAGGAGGGATTCTCTAATTGTAGGGACTCATTAGATTGGCACCACCTGAGTAATCACAGTGGCAGGGATACTAAACTCCAGCTTCTGGAGAGGAGAGTATCTACATATATTATTTGGAATTCTTCTGTAAGGAAGATTCATCTCTTCTCCCCCATTTATTTATTTATCCAATTATTTATTTATGTGATATGGACTCAGGTATATTTATTTTATACTTTGGGTTAAAATTCAATACAACTTCTTCTTCTTTTTTGGTGAGGAAGATTGGCCCTGAGCTAACATCCGTGCCCATCTTCCTCTATTTTGTATATGGGACACCACCAGAGCTTGGCTTGATGAGCAGTGCGTAGGTCTACACTCAGGATCTGAACCCATGAATGCTGGGCTGCCGAAGCAGAGTGTGTGGACTTAACCACTGTGCTACTGGGGCTGCCCCAAATACTACATTATTTTTTACTTGTTGCTTATATTGTTCTAGCTTGGCTGTTGGGAGCTGTTTGAGATTGGTTTCTACGTCCCCTGTTTGAGATTGGTTTCTACGTCCCTTTGGCATGTCACGTTCTTTTGTTTTTTGAGCACTTCCTTACTTCATGTTGCTACAAGATGCTCCTGGCTCATCTTATATATTCCCTGTCCTAGACCTAGTATCGGCCATTTTGCCAAGGAGCCCTGGTTCCTTTTACTGGAGAATGGTATTTAGAAACCAAGATCTGGGCACTAGGTGTGTTTTACTGGAGTGTCATTGCTTCTAGCCCTTCTCAGCAGACAGAGCTAGGTAATATATGTGTATATACTAAGTCATGAATATAGACATATCCATAATTGTTTCTGTATCTATCCATTTGTATATATATTATGTTTAACATGAGTTCATACTGATGTCTCTGACTCTAATCCACGGGTTTAGAATCCACATGGGTTCATTCTAGAATCCAGTGAATCCATAGGGTTCATTGTAGCCTTCCTTTCTTGTTTATCTGTAACTTCCCTTGCTGACAGTGAGAAACATGGCTCCCTTCTATCATCCGTTTATTTATTCACTCAACCCCAGTACACATGTAAAGCAGTTTCAAAATTGTTAGCCTGTATCCCTGTGAGAAACAAATTTACAGAGTACAGTGTTTATGTACAGATCCCAGTTTTTTTAAACCTTACAATTTCTAGTCGAGACCTCATTTTCTATCAACCAGCATTTGTGTGGGAACCACACTCGTTCATTCATTGCAAGTGTGGGATGGCAGAGATATGAGAGTTTGGGAAAAGTCAATGAAGGGATTTTATGAGAATAAACTGGCCATATCAAATTTGTAAATGTACTGTATATTTTGTGTATATTATAGATTTCATTATTTGTAAAAGGTGTGCTCACATCCCTTATGAGGATGCCAACCAGTAAAATTTATAATAAACTTAAAAACAAACAACAACAAAAAACTCCTCATTTTCTAGGGGCTGGCCCCGTGGCATAGTGCTTAAGTCCAACATGCTCTACTTTGGCAGCCCGTGTTCAGATCTCAAGTGTGGACCTACACCACTCGTCAAGCCATGCTCTGGTGGCGACTCACATACAAAATAGTGGAAGATTGGCACAGATGTTAGCTCAGGGCCAATCTTCCTCACCAAAAAAAAAACTTCCCCGTTTGTCCCCTTTGTATTCAGCCACTCCTCCTTCCCCAACCCCTGACATCCAGGATACACTAATATATTTTTCATTGCTATAGTTTTGCCTTTTCCAGAGTGTCATATGAATGGAATCATACAATATGTAGCCTTTTGGAATCTGGCTTTTTTCTCTTAGTAAAATGCATTTAGGATTCGTTTATGTTGTTGCATGCATCAATAGCTTATTCCCTTTTTTTTTTCGGTTGCATAGTATTTTATTGTATGGATGTATCACAGTTTGTTTATTCATTCCCCTATTAAAGGATATCTTGGTTGCTTCTAGTTCTTAGCAGTTGTAAATAAAGTTGCTACAAACATTCGAATATTGGTTTTTGTGTGAACATAACTTTTCAGATCACTTGAGTAAATACCTGGGAATGCAATTGCTGGGTCATGTGGTAAGTTTATGATTAACTTTTATAAGAAACTGCCAAACGTCTTCCAAAATGTATACTTAAAGTGAGTGATGATCCTGAATTTCTAAATGTTGGCAGCCATAAAATATTGCTATGGGTTTAATGTTGGAATATAAGCTGGAGGTCCAGAAGGCATTGTGACAACTTTGGCTTGTATGCAAGATGAATTTTAGTATCATTTCAGATTTATTTCATAAATAGGAATATAATTCATAGTATAATTATTTTTTTTCTTCTAGCAATAGACTTTCTAATTTTATTTTGAACTAGAGGTTTTTAGTAGGATGTAGTGAATTGTATAATTCATTTTGAGCAGCTGATGCTTTTTGTGTGTGTGTGCCCCTAGTTATCTATAATTGGCTCAAAGCACAAGACAATAAAAAATACATTAAGAAGTTTAAAGCTTAGGGTCCTATTGCACATACATTCTCCCTTGAAAATTTGCCTTTCCTTTCATGCTTATTTTTCAGTTGTGTTCAGCAGAACTAAATATTCTCTCTTGAGTGGTAAGGCACATAACTGTTTTCTCATATGTCTTCTCAAGAGAAAAAAGATTTTTTTTCATAGAATATTTTGAGTGGTAAAGTTAAAAAAATGAATTGGAAATAAGAGCCACAATTGCCAGAGATTATATATCTTCAGAACTGTTTTCTTTGAAGACCTTGTATGCATTGTAATGTTTGATTTATGGCGTATTCATTAATAACTTAATGAAAATTGCTTTTGGTAGTTGAGGGTAGAAACGAGAAACACTTGGAAAGAAATGAGCATTTGATTTTTTGGTTAGATGAGCATACTTCCTGGTTTGCCTAAGACAGTCCCAATTATAGAGTAATTGTTAGTAGTGTCCCCTTCACTCTCAAGTAGGGGACTCAATAATATCCATTTCTCATTCTGAGTTACAAAAGAACTTTTTATTCCTATTTCCGAAAGAAAGAGGTAAACAACTAGACCATACTGTTTTCTAGCTTTTGGGGCATTTAACCAAAATACATTCAAAATTTCATATTTGTGCTGTGAATCCAAGCGAAAGACATTTGACACCCTGATTGACATCTATCTTCAACATAAACTTTTTTATTTTTAGTTTTTTATTACTTCTATTCCCTGGGATAGCCGAGGAGACACAACACTACACACAAAAATCAAGCCTATAGCATAAAGATTTTTTTTTTCTACATACCTGTGGAAGATTTTTTCTAACTCGCTTTCTTTTTCTTTTTTTTTTTTATTGATGTCATAATAGTTTATCACATTGTGAAATTTTAGTTGTACATTATTGTTTGTCAGTCCATATAAATGTGTCCCTTCACCCCTTGTGCACATCCCACAACCCCTTTCCCTCTGGTAACAGCCAAACTGTTCTCTCTGTCCATGTGTTAGTTTATCTTCCACATATGAGTGAAACCACGCAGTGTTTGTCTTTCTCTGTCTGGCTTATTTCGCTTAACATAATACCCTCCAGGTCCATCCGTGTTGCAAATGGGACAATTTTGTCCTTTTTATGGCTAAGTAGGATTCCATTGTATATATATATACCACATCTTTATCCAATCATCAGTTGAGGGACACTTGGGTTGCTTCTACTTCTTGGCTATAGTGAACAATGCTGCAATGAACATAGAGGTGCACAAGCCTCTTTGGATTGTTGATTTCAGGATCTTTGGATAAATACCCAGTAGTGGGATAGTTGGATCATAAAGCATTTCTATTTTAAATTTTTTGAAGAATCTCCTTACTGTTTTCCATAGAGGCTGCACCAGTTTGCATTTCCACCGGCAGTGAATGAGGGTTCCCATTTCTCCACAACCTCTCCAACATTTGTTGTTTTTTGTCTTGGTGATTATAGCCATTCTAATGGGTGTAAGGTGATATCTTAGTGTAGTTTTGATTTGCATTTCCCTAAGGATTAGTGATGTTGAGCATCTATTCATTTGCTTATTGGCCATCTGTATCTCTTCCCTGGAAAAATGTCTGTTCACATCCTCTGCCTATTTTTTGATCAGGTTGTTTTTTGTTGTTGTTCAGTTGTGTGAGTTCTTTATATATTATGGAGATTAATCCCTTGTTGGACATATGATTTGCAAATATTTTCTCCCAGCTGGTGGGTTGTCTTTTCATTTTGATCCTGGTTTCATTTGCCTTGCAGAAGCTCTTTAGTCTGATGGAGTCCCACTTGTTTATTTTTTCTTTTGTTTCCCTTGTCTGAGTAGACACGAAATTCAAAAAGATCCCCCTGTGACCAATGTCAAAGAGTGTACTGCCTATGTTTTCTTCCAGTAGTTTTATAGTTTCAGGTCTTACCTTCAAGTCTTTGATCCATTTTGAGTTGATTTTTGTGCTTGGTGAAAGAAAATAGTCTACGTTCATTCTTTTGCACGTGTCTGTCCAGTTTTCCCAGCACCATTTATTGAAGAGACTTTCCTTTCTCCATTGTATGTTCTTAGCTCCTTTGTCAAAGATTAGCTGTCTGTAGGTGTGTGGTTTTATTTCTGGGCTTTCAATTCTGTTCCATTGATCTGTGTGTCTGTTTTTATACCAGTACCATGCTGTTTTAATTATTATAGCTTTGTAGTATATTTTGAAGTCAGGGATTGTGATGCCTCTGTCTTTGTTCTTTTTTCTCAGGATTGCTTTAGCTATTTGGGGTCTTTTGTTGCCCCATATGAATTTTAGTATTCTTTGTTCTATTTCTGTGAAGAATGTCATTGGGATTCGAATTGGGATTGCATTGAATCTGTAGATTGCTTTAGGTAGTATGGACATTTTAACTGTGTTTATTCTTTCAGTCTGTGTGCATGGGATATCTTTCCATTTCTTTATGTCATCATCAATTTCTTTCAATAATGTCTTATTGTTTTCATTGTATAGGTCTTTCACCTCCTTGGTTAAATTTGTTCCTAGATATTTTATTTCTGCATAAAGAGTTTTTAAATTGCTTTATTTATTTAATTTTTGCTGAGGAAGATTCACCCTGAGCTAACATCTGTTGCCAATCTTTCCCCTTTTTTTTCTTTTTTGCTTGAGAAAGATTAGTCCTGAGCTAACATCTGTGACAGTCTTCCTCTGTTTTGCATGTGGGTTGCCACCATAGCGTGGCTGACGAGTAGTGTAGGTCTGCGCCCAGGATCCAAACCTGTGAACCTGGGCTGCCGAATTTAACCACTATGCCATGTGACTGGTCCCAAAATTGCTTTATTTTTGAATGAAGACATTTTAGTCTCTTTTAAAGGCAGGATTTAGGAAAGGAATTACTGAATTATTTAGAATAGCAAAAATTGGAAATAAAAGTCCAGGTTCTGTTTAAATAAATTATGATATGTTCATGGACTACTATGCAGCTATTAAAAATAATGATGTAGATCTCTACTGACTTAGAAGAAAAGAGTTGCAGAGCAATATTGAAAAGCATCATTCCAATTTCATAAATAAGAATTAGATGAAAACTCTGATGGCTGTGTTTGTATAATCTGGAAGCATACCAGACAATTAACAGTGATTGGCTCTTGTGGTAGAATAGGAGAGAAAGAAAATGGATCATTCACTTTTTACCTAATATAATTTAAAAAAAGAAAGAAAATAAGCTCTTAGTGGGGAAAAATGTATATACTAATAGATCACATTAAAATAGGAGAGTAGTCTTCTAAATTTCATGTGTAAAAATAATATATAAAACTTTTTTACAGTGGACAGACTGGCTCAGGGAAAACATTTACTATGATGGGTAAGTAAAATAAAGATTAACATTTGCTGGCCTAGCCTACTCTTTCTGTGATGACAGCACCTAGTACATTTTTGGGAAAGGCATAGTTCTATATATGATGTTGACCTCATAAAATTAGGCTGTTTCCCAGGCTTCTGTCAGATTGCACAGTCCCTGATAGCAAAGTCCGTGCTTGCAGCTCTGTTCCCAGCTCAATGCTTGGCACAAAGTAGGTACTCAATAAACGGTTTTTGAGTTGGGTTTAATGGATTTTTATATATTTATATACCTGTATAACGTCTACCCAGATCAAGATTCTTAGTAACTATCCCCACCCCAGTTCCCTGAAGTATTACTCTGACTTCTATCATCATTAGTTTTGCTTGTTTTTGCACTTTTACAAATGAAATTTTACTGTGTGTATTCATTTATGTCTGGCTTCTTTCTCTAAGCATTAAGTTTCTAAGATTCACTCATGTTGTTCCGTGTAGTAGTAGTTTATTTCCATTGCTGTATGTTATCAAATGACTGTAGCACAGATTTTCCATTCTGCTGTTGATAGACATTTGGATTGTTTCCAGTTTGGGACCATATCAATAGTGCTGCTGTGCACATTTTTTCTTCTATGTGTCTTTTAAAGTCAGCCTATTGGATATATATCTGGGAGTGGAATTGCTGTGTCAGCTCATGAGACCCAATGTCATATGCAACAAGTAAAGTACAATTATTTGGTATTTCTGCTAATTTTGGTACCTGGCAGTAGGAAAAATTTGAAGCTTGGTACCTAGATGGATTTTTTAAATTTATCAAACAACAACTACTCTTTAAAACCATGGGCCTTTCCTTCAGTCCTATTGATAAGTAGGTTGTATTATGCAATCTCAAGACCAAAATTTAACTTGTTTGGCACAAATAGGCAACTGATTATATAATGTGTCATCTTATTTCTGTATAAATTGCCTTTCAGTGTTACCATTTTGAAGGACTCCTATAAAAGAATAAAAATAAATAGCTATATATATTTTTTTCACTTTTTTTAGGACCATCTGAATCTGATAATTTTTCTCATAACCTGAGAGGAGTAATCCCACGAAGTTTTGAATATTTGTTTTCCTTAATTGATCGTGAAAAAGAGAAGGTAAAACTTACTGTAAAAACAAAGCAGTTCTGTGAAATAGCTAGTTTTGAGTAGTTAGCTACTAATATTTAGCTCATGGTATATGGAGGGGTGGTACTTTACAGTGTGGATAGGCTAGTGTGATACAAAAACTTTCAATTTTTAAGATGAAATTAAGGATTCTGAGTTTTCTGTTTTCTAAAAGTTTTTAGTTTATAAAACATACATCATTCATAAACCCAGATTGCTGGCTGAAAAGAGAAAAGAGTGTAATACTTCTTAGGCTCTCGGATTTTGCAAGAGAGAGAAAGGTAAAGAAAATCTTAACTGTGGAAAACAGATTCACTAATCCCCATCAGCTACCTGTACCTAGGCTCACAGTAGACTGCAGATGTCCATAGATCCTCATGACATCTGGTATTGATGGGCCCTTCCTTACCTCCTTTGCAGCACCTGCTACCACCTGACCATGGTCTCCTTGCTCCACATGTGGTGTGGCTACATCACCCTGGGGATGTGGGCGTCCCTCTTCCATTGGCTCCCAGGTTGGGCCATTCTCATGACTGTGCTTCTTCAGCTTGGTGAATTCCAGGCTTAAGAGCTATTCGTGTTATATGTTCTATTCTACAGAGGAGATTGATATATAACATTGGTTTACCGTTTACTCCTTTGCAGAAGCTATCCCTAACCGTTGCAGTTAGACATGCACATTGTATGCCAGTGTCATAAGTTTAGTGCCATGTATTTCTGTGGTTAAAAATTCTATAGAGAGGCTTTTAAAATAAGTTATTTTCAGTCTTTTAAAAAATATAACACTTGCTTCAAATAAAACTTTATGAGGGAGTCCAGTATATCAGACATAAAAATGGAATTGCCCATCTGGACTGCTAAATTCCCATCGCCCTGTCTTGGTGCTAAGGCATCTCTGGAAACTTCTAGGGCTCCTGGGGCCACAGTGATGCTGCTTTAAAATGTAATGCTGTTAAGAAAAGACACAATTGTCCCATTTGCAACAACATGGAAGGACCTAGAGGGTATTATGTTAAGTGAAATAAGCCAGAGAGAGAAGGACAGACACTGCATGAACTCACTCATATATGGAATATAAGTGAACACACGGACAGAGAGAACTGATTGGTGGTTACCAAGGGGAAGGGGGGTGGGGGGGCACAAGGGGTGAAGGGTTACATCCACAAGGTGACAGACAAACAAAAATGTACAACTAAAACCCCACAGTGTTATAAACTATTAAGACATCAATTAAAAAAAAGGTAAAAAAAAATAATAAAATGTAATGCTGTGTTGAAACTAGTTATGTAGAATTTTAAACTTTTAGGTATCTTGTATTGTGTGAAGGATGATATTGTAGGAATTTTACACCTTATGAAGCAAGTGAAAGATTAATGCTCATGAAAGATAGGGATGATTGCATGAAAATGATATATCTAAACGAGGCTTCTCTTACAGGCTGGAGGTGGAAAGAGTTTCCTTTGTAAATGTTCCTTTATTGAAATCTACAACGAGCAGATCTACGACCTGCTGGACTCTGCATCAGCTGGTCTGTACTTAAGGGAGCATATCAAGAAGGGAGTCTTTGTTGTTGGTGCTGTGGAGCAGGTGGTGACCTCAGCTGCTGAAGCCTATCAGGTATCCTGCCTTGAGCAATTTGATCCTTGGACAATGTGGCATGCTGTGAAAAGCACCTTGATCTCAAAAAAAGCAAAAATTGAGCCACTAAAAATATATTATAAAAGCATAACACAGAATGTTCATGAGAAGAAAAGAGAAAAGAATGTGACAGTGTTTTATAGATTTCCTCTTAGTTAAATAGGACTTGAAGCCTCTTGATTTTGCATTATTTTGGTGCTATTCATTCCAATCAGGCACTCCTAAAAACCATCCTCTGGATCCCTGGGGGACACTTTGTTAGTGTCCGTATTTTTTTAGTGTTCCTCCTGGGAGCTGTCCCTTTCAGGAGCTCCTGGGATCTCTGTCCTTTAAACCAGCTGGCTGTTCTCTTCCCTTTATTTGCTACCCTTGTTTAACTGTTCAGTATCAAAAGCCAATCTTCTTCTTTTTCTTCTTCTTTTTTTTTTGCTGAGGAAGATTGGCCCTGGGCTAACATCGTGCCCATCTTCCTTTACTTTATATGTGGGAGTCCTGCCACAGCATGGCTTGATAAGTGGTGCATAGGTCTGCACCCAGGACATGAACCCATGAACCCTGGGCCACCAAAGTCGAGCACGTAAACTTAACTACTACGCCACTGGGCCGGCCCCAAAAGCCAACCTTTTTTGAGCATTCATCTCAGGACAAGCAAACCTCTTGACAGGAATTTATAAAGTATTCTACCCACATTTGTATAGAATCTGACATGGCCAGTTAATTTTAAACAATTTTTTATTATGTAATATTTGGTACATACTGAATATTGCCACATGCATATGAGTTACTAAGTATAATGTTAAAATGAACTTGCAGGGGCCCAGTAGACAATTTAAGACCCAAGTATCACCAGTACTATCCTATCTGCCTGTGTGTTCCTCTGTATCTCATATCCCTGATTCCTCCCTAAACATAAGCACCATGCTGAATGTCATCCTTTTCTTCCACTTTTAAATCACATATGTATGTATTTCTTAATATGTTGGCTTTTGCATTTTAAAAAATGATATGTATTTAGCCTTCTGTGACTTTTTAAACTCAACATGGTTTATGAAATTTATCTATGTTGCATTTCATTTCTTTTCATGGCTGTATAATATTCCATTATAAGAAAGTAAGATATGTATATCTCACACTTTATTAATTTATTCCTCCAACTTCAGCAAGTCTCCTGATTCAAACTTTTTAAACTATGACTCTTTCAGTAAGAGAGAGATTTTACATGTGACTCTCTATGTGTATATACATACTCAAAAAATTGTGTTGGGATTTTGACTGGGATTGAATTGCGATTATAGACCAGTTTGGAGAGATTGACATCTTTACAGCATTGAGTCCATACATGAACATGGTATGTCTGTTCATTTATTTAGGTCTTTAATGTCTTGCAATATAATAATTTTCACCATAAGTCTTAGCTTTTTTTGTTAGCTTTGTTCTAATATACCTTATATTTTTTGTTGCTTTTATAGATAATCCCTTTTTAAATTATATTTTGTTTGGTGTGTACAGAAATGCAGTTGATTATTATAGACTGCTTTTATAATCAGCCACCTTGCTAACTATCTTATGAAATCAAGAGTGTGTGTGAAATTTTATCAGTTGCTTTTTCTACCTCTCTTGAGGTGATCATGTGGTTTTTCTCCTTTAACATGTTAACATGTTAATATTTTGTTTAGGATTTTTCATCAGTGTTAAAGATTGAGATCCACTTATAATTTTCCTTTTTCCTACTCTCCTAGTCTTGTTTTATTATCACGTTTACTTTCTGGAAGTTTGTATGATTAGAATGAGCAGTTCTTAAAAAGCATTGTAGAACTCATCCTCAGAATCATTTGGGCCTTGTGTTTTGTGAGAAGTTTTTAAACTGCAAATAAAAATACTTGAATAGAGCTATGTAGGTATTGTATCTCTTCTTGGGTCAGTTTTGGTAAGTTATGTATTCCTAGAAAAATTTGTTTCCTCTCAGTTTTCATATATTGGCATAAAGTTGGTCCTAGTATTCTCATTATTTAAACCTTTGCTGTATCTGCAATTTTGTTCTCTTTTCGCATAGTTGATACTGTTTATATGGCATTGCTCTTTAACTTTTTCTTTATTTCTACTTTCTTTGGGTTTATTCTGCTGTTCTTTTTCCAACTTCTTAAGCTGGATGCTTAGCTCCTTTTGGCCTTTCTTTTATGATATAAGTATTTAATGCTATAAATTTACTTCTTAATGTTGCTTAAACTTCACACAAGTTATAATGTCTTAATTGTCATATGGACCTCAGTATTTTTGCATTATAATTTTTTTTTTGACCCAGATATTACTTAGAAATGTGATTTAAAATTCCCACATTTATTAGAATTCTAAATTTATTTCTCATATTGATTTTTTTTTTTTGGTGAGGAAGATTGGCCCTAAGCAAACATCTGTTGCCCATCTTCCTCTATTGTGTGTATGGGACGCTGCCACAGCATGGTTTCATGAGTGGTGTGTAGGTCTGCACCCAGGATCCAAACCTATGAACCCTGGGCTGCCAAAGTGGAGCACATGAACTTAACCACTGCACTGGGCAGGCCCCTCATGTTGATTCTTAATTGCATTGAGATCAGAGAATTTGGTCTTGTGTGATGCCTAATCTTTGAGATTTATTGAGAAATGATTTATGGATTAATACAACAGCCAGTTTTTATAAATGTGTGCTTGAGAAGAATGTATATCCTTGGATACAGAGTTTTATATTTTTCTTAATTTTTTTGTCTGTATAATCTATCAATACTTGAGAGAGATGTTTTAATCTCCAGCCAAGGTATTGGTTTTGTCACTTTTGTCTTGATTCTTGTCTAGATAAGTTCATGTATATATATAGAGAGAGAGACTGTTTTATTAGGCTCATATAAAAGTAATAGGATTAGTTTATCTTCCTTTGATTTGAATCTATAATTTGTATTGACCCTATATTTTCCTATTAACACATTTTGCCTTAAAAATCTATTTTGTCCAGGGCTGGCCTCGTGGCGTGGTGGTTGGGTTCACGTGCTCTGCTTAGGCGGCCCAGCATTCACGGGTTCACATCCTGGGTATGGACCTGTGCACCACTTGTCAAGCCATGCTGTGGCAGGCATCCCACATGTAGAGCAGAGGAAGATAGGCACGGATGTTAGCCCAGGGCCAATCTTCCTCAGCAAAAAGAGGAGGATTGGCAATGGATGTTAGCTCAGATCTCATCTTCCTCACCAAAAAAAAAAAAATCTATTTGTCTGATGTTCATATACCACTCAGCATTTTTTTGGTTAGTATTTGGTATATGTTTTCCCATCAGTCCTTCTGTCTTAATGTTTTTGGTGTTTTTTATAAACCATGTAGCTGTAGTTTGCTTTTTTTTTTTTTTATTTTCTGTCGCAACAAATATTTATTGAGTGCCTACTATGTACCAAGCACTTTACTAGGAGCAAGGTACTACACTAGTATGTAATGCTTTTTTTTTTTAACCTTTCTTGACAGTATTTTATCTAACTTATTTACATTAATATGATTGTTGATATTGTTGGACTCATTTCTACCATCTTCTTTAGTATTTTTTGTTTTGTTTTATTCAATCCTTCTTTTCCTTTTCTTGCTTTTTTTTAACTTTATTATTATTATTTTTTAGAGTAGTTTTAGGTTTCAGAGCAAAATTGAGAGTAAGGTACAGTAATTTCCCATATACTCCCTGCTCCCGCACATGTATAACCTCCCCCGTTATCAGCATCCCCCACCAGAGTGGTACATTTGTTACAATTACTGAATCTACATTGACACATCATAATCATCCAAAGTCCATAGTTTACATTAGAGTTCATTCTTGATGTTGTACATTCTATGGGTTGCCTTTTTTGGTTTTTTTGTTTGTTTATTTTTGTTTTTGCGAGGAAGATTAGCCCTGAGCTAACATCAGTTGCCAGTCCTCCTCTTTTTGCTGAGGAAGACTGGCCCTGGGCTAAGATCCATGCCCATCTTCCTCTACTTTATATGGGATGCCGCCACAGCATGGCTTGACAAGCAGTGCGTCGGTCTGCGCCTGGGATCACAACCTGCGAACTCCGGCCACCAAAGCGGAGCGTGCAAACTTAACTGCTACGCCACCGGGCCGGGCCCTTGCCTTTTTGTTTTTGATCCAGTACGCAGCACCATTTGTTGAAAAAAATTTTTCTTTTTTCTATTGAATTGTCTTTGCACCTTTGATGAAAATCAGTTGACCATACATATATGGGTTTATATCTGTGTTCTGTTCCGTTGATCTATGTCTCTTTTCGCCAGTACAAAACTGTCTTGATTCTTGTATCTTGTTATTGCTGAGTAGTAAGTCTTGAGATCAGGTAGAGTAAGTCCTTCAACTTTATTCTTTTTTAACAATTATTTTGGTTATTCTTGGATTTTGCATTTTCATATATGTAAAATCAGCTTGTCAGTTTCTGCAAAAACGGCTGCAGGGATTTTGAGTGAGATTGTGTTGACTCTGTCGGTCATTTTTAGGAGAATTAACATCTTAACAATATTGAATCTTCCAATCCATGAACATTCCCTAAGTAGTTTTGTTTTTGATTTTTGTTTGTATTTGATTTTTTATAAGTGTTTTAAAAACGTGCTTGTATTTGCTTTTTCTCCTTACATTGCACAAATGATAGTATATTGTGCTACTTTTGCACCTTGCTTTTTTAAGATGTTTTGGAATTTGTCCCATGTTTGAGGATCTCTCTCTCTCTCTTGCAGCTGTATGAATGTATCATGGCTTATTTACTATTTAATATACAGTGGTTAGTGTTATGAAAAGGAAATGTAAAGTTTCTTGTTACTGCCGTGGAGTTGATTTTGACTCCTGACTACCTTGTGTACTGCAGAGCAGAACGCTGCCCGATCTTTTTGCACCATCCTCTCACCTTCTGGCACTATATCAGGCAATGTTCCGCTGCTATTCATAGGGTTTTTATGGCCAATTTTTGGAAGTGGGTGACCAGGTCCTTCTTCCTGGTCTTTCTTAGTCTGGAAGCTCCCTGAAACCTGTCTACCATGGCTGACCCTGCTGATATTTGAAATACTGGTGGCATAGCTTTCAGCATCATGACAACAAACAACTGCCACAATATGACAACTGACAGACGAGTGGTGTGGTTCCCTGACTGGGAAACAAACCTGGACTGCGGCAGTGAGAGTGCCAAATCTTAACCACTAGATCACCAAGCATAAAGTGCTATCTAAAAAATATAAAGATACATAATTTCAATTTTATGCTATGGCTGGTTAATAGAGTTATAACAGCTCCATTTATTGAGCATATGTGCTAAGCACTGTGCTAGCTTCTTTTGATACATTATTTCATTGAACTTCTACTTTTTGAGGTAAGATACTAATTTCCCCATCTTATTCTGTACTATTATGACCTTGCTGCTCAAAAATGTAGTTCTCAGACTATCCATATCACCTGGGAGCTTGTTACAAATGCAGAATCTCAGGTGCACCTCACAACTACTGAATCAGAATCTGAATTTTAACAAGATCTCTAGCTGATTAGTATGCATATTAAAGTTTGAGATGCTCTGCCCTATGGGGTAGGTACCCATATACCCATTTTGCAGATGTGGGCCTGAGCCTTGAAAAGGTTCACCTGGTCCCAGACCACACAGCTAGTAAATATTGGAGCCAGGGGTTGAATTCATGTTCATCTGATTCCACAGCCTGCAGTCTGAACCTTCATATCCTGTTTGCCATAGGGAATAGAGAGGGAAAACAAATGCTTTATAGACTGAAAGAGCTGACAGAACTTTGGGCTTGAAGGTAATTTTGAAATTTAGCTTGTCTAACTTTCTTATTGTCTAGGTAAAGAAAGGGGTTTAGAGAGATTTTGTGATTTGCTTTAAGTTAGCACAAATAGAGAATGGCGAAACCAGTTCTAGGTCCTATGCCTTCTGATTTCCTGCTTATTCTCTGTCCATAACAGGAAGAGGGGACAGAAAAGGAAAGGGAAAGGAAAATAACTTGAGTATGTTCCTAGATAGGCCATATTCTCTCACTGCCCTCTACAAGTTTCCTGCTGATGTTAGTGGCTGTTGTGACCACCTGGAAGTTGTGATAATATATTTTTCTTTTGCCTAGGTGTTGTCTGGAGGATGGAGAAACAGACGTGTGGCATCGACATCAATGAATAGAGAATCCTCTAGGTCTCATGCAGTCTTTACAATCACAGTAGAGTCAATGGAGAAAAGTAATGAGACTGTGAATATTCGGACATCCCTACTCAATCTAGTGGATTTAGCAGGATCTGAAAGGCAAAAAGATACCCATGCAGAAGGGATGAGGTTGAAGGTAAGAATGGAATTATGGTCTTCGATATCAGCTTGTGTATGAATTATTACTAGAAGTCAATACCAAGCTAAGTGTTGTGAGGGCTTCAAAGGAATGAGGAATTGCTCCATTTGAAAGGTATAGAAATAGCAAGTGTTTGAATTCATGCCAGAAGGGATGATGGTACAAGTGGCAGCAGGGGTCAGAGGAAGGGTGTGACATGGACTGCTTGTGGAAAGCATGGGAAAGAAGTAGTTCTTGTGTTCTCAAAGAGGGCAGAATTTGTAGAGGGAGAGAGGAACAGGGAATATGTGCCTGGCAGGGGCACATCTCAAAGGTTATTGTGGATGCAGAGTGAGTCTGCCATTTGGCATTTCAGCGTGGATCAGTGGATGGGTTGAGTTAGAGGTGCAAGGAGGCCCAGATCATTGAGGACCAGGAGTGCCAGGCCAAGTTTGCTCTTAACTCTCCAAACACTGGGAAACACTTAAAGGTTTTGAGTGATTTCATGAAGAAAGCCTGTTTTGTAAAAACTTAGCCATCTGGCCCACCACTGCCAGATTCAAGAGGGGAGAGCCTAAAGAGAAAGGAGAGCAGTTACGCTGTTTAATATTTCAGGGGTGAGGGTTAAGGACCTAGTGGGAGGTTCTCTGTAATATGTATTGCCAGAGTGTATATACGTATTATAATACGTATTGTCAATAAAATATGTGTGGATTCTGTAGTTTATGATACATGAGGGCTAGGGGAGTGGAGTCGGAAATGGTGGAGGAGAGTCTACTCTTTGCATTAAAAGTGAGGATTTGAGCCTCCTGAGCTCTCAGGCAGTTTCAGGCAATCTCAGGCTCATGTTTCTATTGAGACATAAAGCATAAGAAAAATAGCATATGTTTATAATAGGACATATGCCAGGCTTATGCTAAATGCTTTATGTATATTGACTCATTTAACCTTCCCAACAACTCTGGAAGTAGGTACTATTATCTTTTCTATTTCAATTAAAGCAACTGAAGTAAATTGTCCAGGGCCACTCAGCTAAGAGTAGAGCTGAGATTCAGACCGAAGTAGTCCAGGTCCACAAACAGTGCCCTCAGCTGTGGCACTGAACCACCTTTCTGATTTACTTAATGGTAACAGATAGTGGCAACTCGGAAATCACATCTTGCTTTATAATTTCTACTCTTTCTCTCTTTTTTCTGTACTTGTACCACTGCAGACCCAGTTATCAAAATATGCTACCTACAGTAACATATTTAACCCAAACATTCTTCTTTTCTCCCTAAACCACTGTTTTAAAGGGTTTTTATTATACTTTACAGAATTAGACTGAATATTCTCTTGTAATAAGTTCATCAGTGGCTTTGTGAGATGTGGGGGTGGGTTATTAGTTATAATGTAGCAAACATTTTAACATAGAAGGATTGAAAAATATGCCTATTAATGCACTCCTCCAACATTTTTTTCTCTAGTTTTTATCCCTACCTATAGGTCGATTTTAAACTAGTACAATCATGAGGTGACATTGATTTTCTTTTTGTCCTTCACACGACTTTTGTGTTTGTCTTTGAGTATTAAAATTTCATTGTGCGTCAAATAGGAAAAGGTTAGGGGATAATTGAGGACATCTTTTTTGCTGAAAAGTTAGTTAGCCTTAACTAATATTGTCCCCAACTTGCCTTTGCATTCAAAATTGTCTCCCTGCTGGGTTTATTTTAATTCAAAATACTAGAAAGAAACCAGTGCACCTAAATTTTTATTCTCTTTCTCCATCACCTTAGGAAGCAGGTAACATAAACCGATCATTGAGCTGCCTGGGTCAAGTGATTACTGCTCTTGTTGATGTGGGTAATGGAAAACAAAGACATGTTTGCTACAGAGACTCCAAACTTACCTTCTTACTCCGGGTAAAGTAGATCATTGGGTTCCTGGGCCCTTTTCTTGTTTTTGCTCACTATGGTTGATAGTTAGAGAATCTCTCAGCCTGGCTGGTAAGAGTATATGTTTTCTTTGCTTAAAAAAGATCTTGTGGTTTCTCCCCTGAAAATGTGTCCATTTGTATCATTAAACAGGATTCCCTTGGAGGTAATGCCAAAACAGCCATAATTGCAAATGTTCACCCTGGATCCAGGTGTTTTGGGGAAACCCTATCAACGCTTAATTTTGCTCAAAGAGCCAAGCTGATTAAAAATAAGGTAAAATACTGAATACAATTAAGTAAATTAGAAAAATACTTAAGCTTGTAGTATCTTTTGTGATTGCCCTAATATTAACATTAGCTTTTATTTATTTCTCTGAAAGCTTAACTCTAAGTAAGATTTCTGTTTTGCCTTTCCTAGCCTTCTGTATCATTCATGTAATTTGAGACCTAGGTCTTATGTTTGTTATTGTTTGGCTAGTTTTTTCTTAAAGGAAGGCAAAGTTTTGCCTTTGTAATTGGGTTGGAGACTAAATTTATTTACCTACACCTTATTTGCAGAGCTGTGTGTGTGTGTGGTGGTGGTGGTAGGGATTCACTATGAAAATAATGTGATGATATTGACAAACTTTGTCTTTCAAGATGTCAGTAACTCCAAGGACTTCCCATTTTTCTTTATATGCAAGAAGCTTCCTTGATATTCATGTATACCGGTGGTCAGAAAACTTTTCCTATAAAAGGCCAAATGGTAAATATTTTAGGCTTCTTGGATCATATGGTCTCTGTCCCAACTACTCAGCTCTGCCTTTGTAGTGAGAAAGCAGTCATAGACAATATGTAAACATATGGGCATGGCTGTGTTCCAGTACAACTTTACAAAAACAGGTGGCAGACTGTATTTGGCCCATAGGCAAGCAGCACTTTGCCAACCCTTGGTGCGGACTGGCAAAATACCAAGAAGTCACCACTTTTTTTAGAGAGATTGGAGGCCCCGTTGGTTCTAGACAAAAGAATTATAGTGCCATCAGTTGGCAGATTAATTTCCTCTCTGTTTCAAAGGAGAAATTGGTCATTCTGACCCTAAAAGTAGACTCCCTGATCGTCTTATTATGGTAAGAGTGAAGAGGTCCATGTTGCCTCTTCCCCTGAGTAAGTCAGAAGAGTAAAGATCTAGTCACTCATTTGTTTTATTGGATTATGACTCCTGGTGGGGTATTTGTAATACAAGGAGGAAAAATCATTAGAGCTTCCTGACCTTATCTCTTGGGACTTACTAGAAGTTTTTGGAGAGTGGAGAACTGCAGGGATAATTAGAATTGTGATGTCACTGATGTGACAATGATGTCAGAATATACAAGAAATGCCTTGTAATGAGGCTGGCCCTAAGAATCAGAAGCAACTAGAAATGGCTTCTTAACACATGAAACAACAAAACCAGGAGCCTTATTACTAGTCACTATCAATGGTAAGTCCCCTGCTACAGCCTATCAGTGGAAAGTGGCTAGGATATCTGGGATTTGTTTAAGGATGAACTATTTAGCTCTTTCCCAATGGGCAGACCTGGTTTAAGACAGAAACACAGGGACCTTGGGGCTATCCGTGTTTCTTCCCTTCACTCTGGAGTATTGTGTATTTCACAGCTGGGTCCCTTTCATCTGGGTGGCATTCAGCCGTTGGCTGTTGTTATCATCGTGTAGGTTTTGTGGGCCTTTTTGAACTTAGAAGTCATCTCAAATATGACATTTCTTTAAGAGAATTTCTTAAAGAGACATTTCTTTAAAATAGCATTTAGTGTGGTAATAAAATGGAAATGGAGCTGTTGAACCAACCCCTCCTTCCAGAAGGGCTGTTAGGAAATAAAGGGTTGGATTCCTCTGGAAAGGTGGTTTCTGCCAAGCTGATGGAGCTCCGGCCAGTCCTGCAGTTCATTACACACTTTATAGAGAGCCAAGACAGATGGGAGATGATGGGAGATGACACCCGTTGAGGTGTTTGCTCTTCGGGGTGGGGTGGGGGGAGCTGTGTGTCTCAGGAAGAAGGCAATGTTAGATGAATATGGCTAGATCCCAGGTGTGACCCAGTCCAACAGGGTCCAGGACTAGTCAACAGAGCAGAGACCTAAGTGGGAGCGTAAAGGAGGAGTTGGGAGTGGGGGAAGATCTCTGGCTCTAGGTATGAAGGCACAGGGAAAGGGAACGTCCTCCCCACTCCAGCACACTGTGATTCTGGTGGCCTTTTGACTATTTGTAAGATGGGAGTGCAATTTTGTTTGGTGTTCACTCCAAATCATACAAATATAAACACAAGACTCTACTACTCAAAAAGTGCTCTTTTAATGCTTTTTAAAAAATTCTTGAATAGGCAGTGGTAAATGAAGACACCCAAGGAAATGTGAGCCAACTCCAAGCTGAAGTGAAGAGGCTTAAAGAACAGTTGGCCCAGTTTACTTCAGGGCAGGTGCTACCAGAAAGCTTTCTGACCAGAGGTGAGATGAGCACAGTGTCCTTTATCCTGAAGAAGACCATTTGTGAATATTAGTATGAGAACCTTCTGATGACAGTCACTACACAATAAGGCTACCCAAATTTTTCCACACCTATCTGTTTCTGTTTATTTCACCTACATAGGAACATGGTACTTTGTCTGTAACCAGATACAGATACCGTAGGTACTGAATTCTGTGAGATATGGTGTGAAAGGGGAGTAGAAATAATTTCGAATAATTCGTCTCTAATAAAAGTGCTAAAAAGAGATATTAATAAATTTAATTTAGATCCACTTCCAAGATTTTGTCATGTCATTTGTAATCTGTATGTTTACTAAATAGGATAAGAGAGACTTATTTTTCTTTAAAGAATAGCTAACATGTAGACTGGGTTAATTTGAAATCCATGGTCTGGTAATAACAGTCTGATTCTTTTAGATTAATCGAGAGCAATCATTCAGAGTTTTAGCTCATCTCTGGGTCTTAAAATTTGAGAGATAAACATTTTTTTTCCCTTTCCCTTTCTTTCTTACTGGCTCAATTACAGACAGAGATGAGACTAATTACATGAAGTACTTCCAAGAGGCAATGTTATTCTTTAAGAAATCTGAACAGGAAAAGAAGGTAGGAGACTGAATCAGTATAAAGGAGATTCAAGATACTTTAGGCTTTTGATATATGGTGCCTTTCTGAGTGAAATAAATGTTACAAATAAATAAAACTAAGGAAGGCTATGAAAAATCTAATTTTGCCTTTGAGTTAAATGTGAAGTTAGGGGGGAGGGAGGAGGGTGGAAGGGGTGATTAGGCACATTTGTATGGTGATGGATAGTAATTAGTCTTTGGGTGGTGAACATGATGTTATCCACACAGAAATCGAAATATAATGATGTACACCCAAAATTTATGTAATGTTATAAACCAATGTTACCACAATAAAAAAATAAATAATAAATGTAAATTTAGTGTTTGTTGCTTGGTTTGTGAAAATTTAAGGGAAGCTGAATTATTTTTCATGTTTAACCAAATTATTGATTTCTTAAGTCTCTGGTAGAAAAAATTACCCAATTAGAAGACCTCACCCTCAAAAAAGAAAAATTTATTCAGTCTAATAAAATGATTGTGAAATTCCGAGAAGATCAAATAATGCGCCTAGAGAAGCTCCACAAGGAATCTCGGGGAAGTTTTCTACCTGAGGAGCAGGATCGTTTGCTGTCAGAATTAAGGGATGAGATTCAAACTCTGCGGGAACAAGTGAGTATGTGACATTTGCAGTATTTCTAAAGATAAAAGAAGTTCAAGGCAAATATAAATTTGTCACCAAATTCTTGTAATTTAATACAGGGGAAAGTGTTTTGAATGAATTCAACTGACAGTATGATTTCATAATTTCTTTTCACCCATTTTCCAAAATAGTAAAACCTGAAGGGAAAAGGGAGGAAGTTGTGGTAATGTCGCTACCAAAGCACTCGACCCCAGCAGGCTAAGCACCATTCATCCCAGTGAATGTGGTTCTCTGAATCAGTGGTCTCTTTACAGTTGAGCCCTTTAAAGTTGTTTTGTTGTTATTTTTCTTTTTCGCTGGGGAGGATGGATAATTAATCCAGGCACATCATTAAAAAACAAAGATAACCTTTTATCAGTTTTATATATCGTTCTAGAGGTTTTTATGCATATTCAAACTAACATGGATAGATATTTTTACTTTTATTCCTTTTGCACACAAAAGGCAGCTCACCATTCACACTTCTGCACCTTGCCCTTTTCACTTAATGTATATTGGAGGGCATTCAATCCTGGTCAATAGAGAGTTTCCTTATTCTTTTCAATATGTTAATTTAAGCAGTCTCCTTTGCATGAAAAGTCTGCCACAGTGTACACCGTTTTGCTTATCTCCTTGCGTGCCTGGGTGAAAGTTTCAAGGGTACAGACCCAGCTGAAGAATAACAGAGTTGTAGGATATGCACATATTCAGTCTGATCGCAAATGCCAAGTTGCTTTCGCTGGTTGTTGCAGCAGGCTACCACCAATAGTGCATGCGGCATTCTTAGTGTTTTTTAATGGCTGTTCAGAAAGGCTTGTTCATTAAGGAAATGTCTGTAGCTGTGTAAGTCTGTAATTCTTCTATGTCACAGATAGAGCACCACCCCAGAGTCGCAAAGTATGCTATGGAAAATCATTCCCTCAGGGAGGAGAATAGAAGACTGAGGTTATTAGAGCCTGTGATAAGAGCCCAAGAAATGGATGCCCAGACCATTGCAATACTAGAAGAAGCTTTCTTCAAAGTATCTGGCACAGAGAAAAATGACAAAAGTAAGAAATGATTGTTGCATACATGCCACAAAGGGACTGTTTTAAAGGGCATTTATATTGCCTTGCAGGTGGGGCCTTCATTTTAGCCTCTAGACTTTTGTGCTAATTTCTTGTATACATACTTATGCTTTTATGTTATCAAAAGGCATTTTCTATACTTCTCAAAAATCACAGACTAGTAAATTATGTAAGCTAATAAACATATCAAGGAAATATCTATTATATTTTTGTTTTGTTGATAAAAGATTGATTCGGTTATTACTTTTAATTTTTATTAAATGGAATTTTCGTATTTTAAGTATTTGAAATGAAAAGTGGTTAACTCATCACAGCATGAATGAATGTATAGTTGAGGTGTTTATCCACCTGCTTAAGGTCTGTCCAGTGTGAGAGATGGCAGAGCACTCTGACTCGTGGTCCCAGCAGTGTTTTGGTCTTGATGTGGTTGTGGGTCATGCTTGCTAGTATACACTCTGTTAGTTATATGATACTTCCATTTACTTCTACCCTTTGAAAAGTGGTTTAGTTAGTACTGAATCTAACTTGCAGGCTCGGCAGCTGTTGGTGTTAATGCTCTGGGATTCGGTAACAAAGTCTGTGTTTGCCCCTTTCTTAGAGTGAATATTTTCATGGTCTTTTATTATACTCTGTCTCAGTCTTAGTTTCATTTTAGGTTGAAATTGAGAAAACTCTTATCTTCTTATTCTGCACTCATAAAGAAACCTGTTTGTGTCCTTTTTAAATTTTCCTTTTCTAAGTCTTCCATTCTGTTATGACTTAATAAAAGAATAAAATTCACAGTATTTGGGTTGTGGAGAGACCAAGATTTTAGATGCAAAGTTAAGATCAGGTTTTCTGTATTATTTCAACTATTTTTCCCTACAATGCTCTGTATTTTGTTGGCCATTTTGACCTCAGTGGTACCTTGACTTACTACCTTTGAAAGATACTAATGGTAACTTCTGGACCCCACTGTCTTAGAACATATATCATTCTCTAAACAACTTTTACTTGTTTTCCCACTGAAACTCACTGAAACTCTCCTCAACATATTCAGCCTTCTAAGCGATCCCTGAAAGTTAGTATTTCCTACCTAGTAGATGATACCAAGTTCTTCCAACTTATTTCCTTTTCTAAAATTCACTGACTGTTAGAACATTAGCTGCTAGCCCTAATTCCTGCAGGATTCAACTAATGGTGTTTCTGCATCCAGCAGTGTGCGCGTTGTACTTCAGTGATTGTTTGCTCTTTCTCCTAATGGAAGAGGTGTTGCCTTAAATATGCCCCTCCATCTGTGGCTTCTCAGCTTCTCAAAAGCAACTTCTGGGGCCGCCCCACGGGCTAGTGGTTAAGTTTGGTGCACTCTGCTTTGGTGCCCTGGATCCAAGTTGTGGACCTACACCACTCATCAGCCATGCTCTAGCAGCGACCCACATATAAAGTGGAGGAAGATTGGCACAGCTGTTAGCTCAGGGCTAATCTTCCTCAAGCAAAAAAAAAATTTTTTTAAGCAGCTGCTAATACTCTTTGACATACTGTGTTGTGTCTCCTGTTGAGTTAAAGGCTCTTGTGTTTTAGGGTCTACCTTCCAACCCATTTCTCATTTTCCCTCCTTGTGCTTCAAACTTGATACCTAGCAAAGAACTTAGAAAATGTGTTCTGTTATTTTTGTCTTTCAAAGACCAAGTTGTTTCCTTATTATCAGGTCAGCAAGGATTCTCTCCTAAAGCTCTGAAAGAGCCATGCTTGTTAGCAAACACTGAGAAGTTAAAAGCACAGCTCCTGCAAATTCAGACAGAGCTAAATAATTCAAAGCAAGAATATGAAGAATTCAAAGAACTAACTAGGTAAAGTATAAATGCACATTTGTGCTTACTTATTTTCATATCTTTTAGTGTTGATTTATTTTAGTGTTTAACATTGACCATTTAATTGAGTATTTTACTTTCGATATAAAATTCTCATATAGCAACCAACTTGTTTTGACATGAAGGAAAAGGGCTTGCTTCTAGCTCTTTTTTCCTTTTAAGTTGAGGTATAATTGACATAAACTTCTCGCTCTTTAATAATATATTTAATGAACTAGATGATGTGAATGTTTTAAGGGATATACCTGTTGAGATGAGTGTTTATTGAACTTACATAGTAAATTCTGTACCTGGCCACCAAATTTAAATCACTGTTTTTGTGAATTAAATCAGGATTTTTAGAAATTACAGGTTTGTTAATATTCTCACTTGATGCTCTTCGTGTAAAAGGAAACAAAGATAAACCACACTTATAACTAACATTAGTCCTACTCTAAAGTATAAAGAAGTGTTTGTTTTAAAAATAACATATCGTGTATGGAATCATCATGAGCTGTTTGGGCTTTGAATATGGGCTCCACTGTTTGCTGGTTGAATACCTTAAACAGTCATCAATCTCTGAGCTATATTTTACCCAACTGGAAAATGGGAGTAATAATCAGAGAATATCTCTGATATAAAGAGATAACTATAAAGTTATGTGAGAATATAAACTGTAAAGTACTCTACAATGTGTGACATTACTCTTTACCTGAAATACTCAATTTTATAATATGTATTAGGAAAAGGCAGCTGGAATTAGAATCAGAACTTCAGTCTTTGCAAAAAGCGAACCTTAATCTTGAAAACCTTTTGGAAGCAACAAAAGCCTGCAAGCGGCAAGAAGTTTCTCAGCTGAATAAAATTCATGCTGAAACACTTAAGGTAGGTAATCTGACGCAATGCTTCAATCTTAAATCAGTGCTCTCTCATTTTGTTAATAATGGAGAAGGCCTGCACAAATTATCCCCAGATACAGATAGAATCCCTTGTGGACGGCTAACCCCAGGCTGACATGGTCCTGTGTTCAGATGTATACCCCCGGTGGCAGGGTGGTGTAGGAAAGAATACAACATTTGGAATCAGACCTGGGTTCAAACTCTAATCTGTAACTAACTGTAGGCAGGGTTTCCTAACTTCCAAGCCTCATTACTTATTGTGTCTGAGTTGGAGATGAGGGTAATTTAATTGCAGGTTTTTACAGCATTAAAGGAGATAATAAAGTGCCTGACACCTGGTAGATCTCAGTAAATGGCAGCTGTTGCTGTGCGGTATCATGTGCTCAAAGCTTGCAGTGGGAGAATAGAAATCCTGAAGACAGAGACCACTAAAGGATCACAGGTACCACTGGGAATATAACCATAGCCCTCGTGGAAGAAAAAACTGAACATCTGAGGATGAGGAAAGAGAAGGAGAGTATACAAGGAAAGCAGAAGTCTAGAAAGGGATGGTGCTGATGCTGGTGATTGTAGCTTTTTGTACCGAATTCTCTGAAGGCTAAAAGAACCTTTCCTTCTATGTCTTTAAATAGAGTGTCAAGTCACTTTCTGTCTGCTCTCTTTCCAACCAACCACTACCCTCTTTGGAGGCAATGTCACCAAGTCTTTCTGGTTTTCGTTTTCTTATTTTCTTATATTACACAAGGAGTAGTATATAATACACATCATTCTACACCTTGATTTCTTTTTTTTTTAATAATGGTATTTTAGAGTTTGTCCCACATCTGAAGGGAAAAAAAGAGCTTTCTCTCTCTTTGTTTTTGTTTTGGCACCTGCACAAGAATATATTGTATGGATATTTTCGTGATTTATTGAACCTGGAAAATGCTGTTTTTTCTTATAAAGGTAGAATTTTTTTTCTTTGCTTTTTAAAAAAGGTGGCCTTTAATATCTCTGTAGGAAATTATTTTAAAATACTTGCAGAATATCACCAAATGTTTTACAATTTGTGTCTGTAGCCCCTTAGCCCAGTAGAATTATAGAGCTTGAAGCACTGTGGCATTCTAGTCCTGCTTCTTTTGTTTATAGCTGAGCAAACAGGACTAAGGGAATTAAAAGGTTTGCCAAGAGTAGCATAGCAATTCAGATCTGTTGTTGTTCATTTTAATTGTATGAGTACTTTATGAATATGTTCTCATTGTTTAAAAGAAATATACATATGTATACAAGTTTAGGTTAAAGTTCCTTTTGAGCACCTTTGCCAATCTGGGTCTAATCTAGTCCTTCATCCCCCATCCCCAGGGGTAATTTGTTATCAATTTGAGAATCTTTTTTCTTAGCAATTTTGTGCAGTAAATATATGTGGACTGAGAAGATATGTAGAGTTATAGATTTTTTGTTGTGCTTTGTTTTTAAAAATGAATGGAATCATCCTATATATGTTATTCTGCAGTGGGCTTCTGTTAACTCAGGGATATGCCTTGGTTCTTTCCATATTAACTAGTAACTAGAGCTCCACCTCCTTTTAAACCTAGGCTTCCATATTCTGGACGACCCCTGGCATATTTCGGTGGTTTCCAATGTAAGCATTCTCTGGGGTGGATTCTGTGAAGGAGAAGTAGTAGTCTTAGGACGTCAGCATTGGAGTCAGTCCTGCTGAAGTGCCCTCCAAGTGGCTACACCATGTGCTTTCCCAGGAGGTCTGGGAGCACTCATTCCCCAGGACTGGCATTGTCAGGCTCTTTAATGCTCGACAGTCTGATGAGTGAAAAATGATATCTCATTAAGGTTTTAGATCTTATTTCTAGTGAGGTCCAATATCTTTTCTTATGTTCGTTGTCCATTTGCATATCCTTTTCTATGAAAAAAAGAGCCCTTTTTCCTACTAGTTATTCGTCTTTTTCTTCTGATTTGTAGGAGTTTTTATATTTTAATCTTTTGTTTATTATCTGTACTGCCAATATATTCTGCCATTGTGTTGCTTGTCTTTCATCTTTGTATGTGATACTTTTGTTATACAGAAGTTTTAAAATTTTGAGATAGCTAGGTTTATCGATCTTTTATCTTTGTGACTTCTTTTATGCATTCTTAAAGGCCCAGACAATCTCAAGACCATCAGTATATTCTACTTTCTTTTACTACTTTTATAATTTTGTTTTGACATGGAGATATTGAATTCATTTGCTATTTTATTTTTGAATGGTATGACATAGGGATTTAACTTATTTTTTTAATAGTCCGTGTTTTTCTCACTAATTTGAACTTTCCACATATAAATCATTCTATTTCTGGACTTTGTATTTTTTTCCAATGTTCTATTTGACTATTCATATGCTAATAACGACTATTTTAATGACCAGACCCTTATAATGTATTTTTATATTGGCCAGGGAAGTCTTCCCAATTTGTTCTCTTTTTAATTGTCTTTTCTTACACATTTATTCTTTGTATAAAGTTTGGAATTGGCTTATCAAGTTTCATTTTTTTAAATCTTATTAGAATTTTGTTTGTGACTGCATTGAATTGATAAATTTGTTTCCACTGGTGTATTTCTTTTTTATTGCGGTAACATTGGTTTATAACATTGTATAAATTTCAGGCGTACATCATACTTTTATTTCTGCATAGATTACATCATGTTCACCACCCAAATACTAATTACAATCCATCACCACACACATGTGCCTAATCATCCCTTTCGCCCTCCTCCCTCCTCACTTCTCCTCTGGTTACCACCAATCCAATCTCTGTCTCTGTGTGTTTGTTATTTTTATCTTCTGTTTATGAGTGAGATCATACAGTTTTTGACCTTCTCCCTCTGACTTATTTCGCTCAGCATAATTACCCTCAATGTCCATCCATGTTGTCACAAATGACTGGGTTTCATCATTTCTTATGGCTGAGTAGTATACCATTGTGTATATATACCACATCTTCTTTATCCATTTGTCCTTTGATGGGCACTTAGCTTGCTTCCAAGTCTTGGCTATTGTGAACAATGCTGCAATGAACACAGGGGTGCATATATCTTTACATATTGGTGTTTTCATGTTCTTTGCATAAATACCCAGTAGTGGAATAGCTCAATCGTGTGGTAGTTCTATTCTTAGTTTTTTGAGGAATGTCCATAATGTTTTCCATAGTGGCTGCATCAGTCTGCACTCCCACCAGCAGTGTATGAGAGTTCCCTTCTCTCCACATCCTCTCCAACACTTCTTGTTTCCTGTCTTGTTAATTATGGCCATTCTGACAGGCATGAGGTGATATCTCATTGTAGTTTTGATTTGCATTTCCCTGATAGTTAATGATGTTGAGCATCTTTTCATGTGCCTGTTGGCAATCTGCATATCTTCTTTGGAGAAATGTCTGTTCAGGTCTTTTGCCCAGTTTTTAATTGGGTTGCCAGTTTTTTGTTGTTGAGATGTATGAGTTCTTTATATATTTTGGAGATTAACCCCTTATCAGATAAATGGTTTGCAAATATCTTCTCCCAATTGTTAGGTTGTCTTTTCGTTTTGTTGATGGTTTCCTTTGCTGTGCAGAAGCTTTTTAGTTTGATGTAGTCCCATTTGTTTATTTTTTCTATCGTTTCCCTTGCCCGGTCAGACACAGTACTTGAAAATATGTTGCTAAGACCAGTGTCGAAGCGCATACTGCTTATGTTTTCTTCTAGAAGTTTCGTGGTTTCAGGTCTTACATTCAAGTCTTTAATCCATTTTGAGTTAATTTTTGTGTATGGTGTAAGATAATGGTCTACTTTCATTTTTTTGCACGTGGCTGTCCAGCTTTCCCAACACCATTTGTTGAAGAGACCTTCCTTTCTGCATTGTATATTCTTGGCTCCCTTGTCGAAAATTAGCTGTCCATAGATGTGTGGGTTTATTTCTGGGCTTTGGATTCTATTCCACTGATCTGTGTTTCTGTTTTTGTGCCAGTACCATGCTGTTTTGGTTACTATAGCTTTGTAGTATATTTTGAAATCAGAGTGTGATTCCTCTAGCTTTGTTCTTTTTTCTCAGTATTCCTTTAGCTATTTGGGGTCTTTTGTTGTTCCATATAAATTTTAGGATTCTTTGTTCTATTTCTGTGAAAAATGTTGTTGGAACTTTGATTGGGATTGTGCTAAATCTATAGATTGCTTTAGGAAGTATGGACATTTTAACTATGTTAATTCTTCCAATCTAAGAGCACAGAATATCTTTCCATTTCTTTGTGTCTTCTTCAGTTTCTTTCAACAATGTTTTATAGTTTTCAGTGTACAGATCTTTCACCTCTTTGGTTAAGTTTATTCCAGGTATTTTATTCTTTTTGTTGCAATTGTAAATGGAATTGTATTCTTAATTTCTCTTTCTGCTACTTCATTGTTAGTGTATAGAAATGCAACTGATTTTTGTATGTTGATTTTGTATCCTGCAACTTTACCATATTCATCTATTATTTCTAGAAGTTTTTTGGTGGATTCTTTAGGGTTTTCTGTATATAAAATCATGTCATCTGCAAATAGTGACAGTTTCACTTCTTCCTTTCCAATTTGGATCCCTTTTATTTCTTTTTCTTGCCTGATTTCTCTGGCCAGGACTTCCAATACTATGTTAAATAGGAGTGGTGAAAATGGGCATCCTTGTCTGGTTCCTGTTCTTAGAGGGATAGCTTTCAGTTTTTCACCATTGAGGATGATATTAGCTGTGAGTTTCTCATGTATGGACTTTATTATGTTGAGGTACTTTCCTTCTATACCCATTTTATTCAGAGTTTTTATAATAAATGAATGCTGTGTCTTGTCAAATGACTTCTCTGCATCTATTGAGATGATCATGTGATTTTTATTCTTCGTTTTATTAATGTGGTGTATCATGTTGATTGATTTGCTGATGTTGAACCATCCCTGCATCCCTGGGATGAATCACAGTTGATCATGGTGTATAATCTTTCTAATGTATTGTTGTGTTCAATTTGCTAGTATTTTGTTGAGGATTTTTGCATCGATGTTCATTAGTGATATTGGCCTGTAATTTTCTTTTTTTGTGTTGTCCTTGTCTGGTTTTGGCATCAGGGTGATGTTGGCTTTGTAGAATGAGTTAGGAAGCTTCCCCTCCTCTTTAATTTTTCGGAAGAGTTTGAGAAGGATTGCTAGTAAATCTTCTTTGAATGTTTAGTACACTTCACCAGGGAAGCCATCTGGTCCTGGACTTTTATTTTTTTGGAGGTTTTTGATTACTGTTTCGATCTCCTTACTGGTGATTGGTCTATTCAAATTCTCTATTTCTTCTTGATTCACTTTTGGAAGCTTGTATGATTCTAAGAATTTATCCATTTCTTCTAGATTGTCCAATTTGTTGGCACATAGCTTTTCATAGTATTCTCTTATAATATTTTGTATTTCTGAGGTGTCCGTTGTAATTTCTCCTCTTTCATTTCTGATTTTACTTATTTGAGCCTTTTCTCTTTTTTTCTTGGTGAGTCTAGCTAAAGGTTTGTCAATTTTGTTTATCTTTTCAAAGAACCAGCTCTTGATTTTATTGATTTTTTTTTTCTATTTTTTTTAGTCTCTATTTCATTTACTTCTGCTCTGATTTTTATTATTTCCCTCTTTCTACTGATTTTGGGCTTTGTTTGTTCTTCTTTTTCCAGTTCCCTTAGGTGCACTGTTAGACTGTTTATTTGAGATTTTTCTTGTTTGTTGACATAGGATTGTATTGCTATAAACTTCCCTCTTAGAACAGCTTTTGCTGTATCCCATAAATTCTGGCATGTCATATTTTCATTTTTATTTGTCTCCAGGTATTTTTTGATTTCTCCTTTGATTTCTTTATTGACCCAATCGTTGTTCAGTAGCATTTTGTTTAATCTTCCCATATTTGTGGCTTTTCTGATTTTCTTCCTGTAGTTGATTTCTAGTTTCATACCTTTGTGGTCAGAAAAGATGCTTGGTATTATTTCAGTCTTCTTAAATTTATGGAGACTTGTTTTGTGGCCTAATATGTGATCAATCCTGGAGAATGTTCCATGTGCATTTGAAAAGAATGTGTAATCTTTGGTTTTTGGATGGAATGTTCTGTATATATCTACTAGGTCCATCAGGTCTAATGTGTTGTTTAAGGCCAATGTTTGCTTGTTGATCTTCTGTTTGAATGATCTGTCCACTGGTGTAAGTGGAGTGTTAACGTTCCGTACTATTATTATGTTATTGTCTATTTCTCCTTTTATGTGTGTTAATAATTGCTTTATACATTTAGGTGCTCCTACGTTGGGTGCATAGATATTTACGAGTGTTATATCCTCTTGTTGGATTGTTCCCTTGATCATTATGTACTGCCCTTCTTTGTCTCTTGTTACAGTTTTTAAGTCTATTTTGTCTGATATGAGTATTGCTACTCCAGCTTTCTTTTCATTGCCATTTGCATGGAGTATCTTTTTCCATCTCTTCACTTTCAGTTTGTGAGTGTCTTTAGGTCTGAAGTGTGTCTCTTGTATGCAGCATATATATGGGTCTTGTGGGGTTTTTTTTAATTAATAGACTTTATTATTTTTTTTCCCGTGGAAGATTGGCGCTGTGCGAACATCTGTTGCCGATCTTCCTCTTTTTTCTCTTTTCTCCCCAAACCCCCAATACATAGTTGTGTATCATAGTTGTAGAAGTGTAGCTCTTCTATATGGGACGCCGCCTCTGCATGGCTTGATGAGCAGTAAGTTGGTCCACACCCAGGATCCCAACCTGCAAACCCTGGGCTGCCGAAGCGGAACGTGCAAATCTAACCGCTACGCCACCAGGCCGGCCCCTGGGTCTTGTTTTTTTATCCAATCAGCCACCCTATGCCTTTTGATTGGAGCATTTAGTCCATTGACATTTAAAGTAGCTATTGATATGTATGTACTTACTGCCATATTTTTACTTTTTTTCTTGGTGTTTTAGTACTTCTCTGTTCTTTCTTCTTCTGTGGTTTGATGGCTTTCTTTGATATTATGTTTGGGTTCCTTTTGCTTAGTTTTTTTTGTGTATTTGTTATAGGTTTCTGGTTTGTGATTACCATGAGGTTCATATATGATAACCTATGTATATAGCAAACTGTATTGAGTTAATGGTCTCTTTAGTTTGACTTTTATCTGAGAGCTCTACTCTTTTACTCCCCTCCTCCCACATTTTATGCTTTTGATATGTATCTTTTTTTGTGCATTTGTATCCATTACCCTCTCATTGTGGAAATAGATACTTTTTTCATATTTGTGGTCTTCTCTTTCCCCCTTAAATAAGTCCACTGGGGCATTTCTATGCTGCTTCTCAAGGATACTTTTTCTTTTCTTTTGATGAATAGAATTTCAATTTTATCCTCTCTGTTCACACAATTACTAAATATGCTATTTTTTTCATATGTGCTAATGTTGTTTTCTGTAATCAATTTTTGCTGCAGATTATAACTACACCAACCAAGGCTTATCAACTTTGGCCTCGACCAAAATTAAGCCCTGAAACAGGGAGCTTTGGCTCTATGCACACTCAGAATTCTAGCAAGTTAGATGATGATATCTTAAATGAACCAGTTCCACCTGAGATGAATGAACAAGCTTTTGAGGCCATTTCTGAAGAGCTCAGAATGGTGCAGGTAATGTTTAGTTTTAGAAAAAATAAATAGACATTCATTTAAACAAATTTTCTTTATCATTTTAACTATAATTTGCAGTGTTCAAACCTCTTTAGTATTAAAATCGTTATCTTTTAAGTATGGATTTGTAAAGGTCCCTGGCTTAGAAATCGGCCTACTGTTATTCTTTTAATTCACTTTGCAATATTTAGCAAGTCACTCTGCAGCCTCCTTGGGCTTTGGTTCTCTCATATGTAAAAAAGACCAGTTTGCCACTGGCTTCAATTTCCAGAACTGGTTTATATGGCACAGTACTGTATCTGCTAAAGAAAATTAAAATACCATAGTTGAAAGAATCTTATTACAGATCAAATTTTAGACAGCTTTTGGTGTATTTGAAATAACATGTAAGATTTGTTTATCTCAGAATTCTGGTGATTTATTTTTTTTAAAAGGTTTTCTACTGTCTAGTAAAACTTAGAGTAAGCCAGAGCCCAGGTTTCAAAATTTTGCCCGTTCCAAGGCATGGAGGCTTTTCTGGTGAAGGCACTCTGTGTAGCCCTGAGAAAGCTTCTTAGAAGTCTCAAGATGGCTCTATGATTTAATTTATCATTTTAATTTTAATCACTTCTTTGTGTTTCAAATTATCCACTTTGATGGACTATAAGTGTAATTCTGAAACATGAGAAATTATTAGTATAGTCCTTTTAAATTGTTTTCTGGCTCCAAACTGGCCTTTACGACCTTTGTCCATATGAGGTTTTGAGGGTTTTGTGTTTTTTTTAATGCAGAAGAAATGGAGAAATGTTGGAGATTTCTGTTAAAAGAATTTCTGACATCTGAAGTTTTTGTGTTGCAGGAACAAATGAGCACCCTTCAAGTCAAGTTGGATGAAGAAGAACATAAAAACCTAAAGCTCCAGCAGCACATCGACAAACTGGAACATCATTCTACACAAATGCAGGAGGTGAGACCAAGAGCATGGCCTCAGAAAACGTGTGAAACACATCCTCCAAGTAAGAGTATCACAGGAAGAAAATGACTTCACAAAGTCTTAGTCAAGGCTTACTTGAGTTGTATTCTCTACTTTACTTCATATGCTGCTGTGATAACGAGACACACAGCCCTAGTCTGAAATCTGGCCCACTTAGTCAACAGCGCAGATGGATGCTTTGCTATTTGTTTGGAAGAAGGCAAGGTGGATGGTCCAGGTGCTTACAGTGATTCTTTCCTTTTTTGGTCATCCTCACTGCAGTTCATGAGAGCAGCCAATTTTCTTTGGTCAGAGACCTTATAAAACTAGATTTTAAAAACAGAAACAAGGTCATGATTTGTAGTGTATCTTAGTGTGCCAGTATTTGTTTTCCAGTAAATTTATCTCTTTCTCAAAGCTTTTCTCATCAGAAAGAACTGATTGGACCAAACAGCAGCAAGAGCATCTCTCACAGTTGAATATCCTTGAAAAGCAGCTTCAGGACACTCAAACTAAGAATGACTGTAAGTTTGAACAACTGGGAGCTTTGTGATCTCAATCCTGTAACTCAGTATTTTTTTACTCACATAAGTAAATCTTGTCCCTGTGTTTTTGGTTGGTTGGTTTTCGTTTGTTTTTAATTAGATGACCAGGCTTGAGTTTGCACAGGAGTGGTAATAGTAATATATCATAAAGGGTAATTTCTCTAGGACTGCTCACAAACAGATGATACAACTGTTTGCTTAAAGTTTTAATACTGCTTTGAAAATGAGGTGTCTTGAATTCATAAGATGAATAATGTTTTAATAGTGACAAAATAAAGCATAAATTATATATATGTGTGTAGTCATATATGTGGGAGTATCATTTGATTCCCAGTTTTTTTCAGTTTATTTCTCCTTTTATGAAAATGTTTGCAGCAGTTTGTAATGAAGCTAAAACAAAAAAGACAGCCATTCTATTTTCTTTGATCTAAAAAGTTACCTAATTTTACTTCCAGTTGGAATTTCCTTAGAAGACCAGAAGTATGTAACCCATTTTGGAAAGTTCTGGTACATTTCCAAGGAGTTTTCAATAAGTAAGAATAGGTCACTTAAAATATGTTAAATATCTTGATTTTCTTTCCCTTATATTAAGAGTTACGGTGCACATTCTATAGGAGAAATGTAGAAAAATCAAGTGACCTACAAGTCAGGAACAGATGTTAACTCTTCCTTTTCTGGTAGAAATATACCAAAGACCATGAGCAAGGGAGAGGAAGAAAACAGAAATCTTAGTGCTCCTTAGGTACCTCCCACTTAGTTGTACAACGTCTTTACTTAAAATGATCTCTTCAACTTGTTTTTGCTGATGGTATAAAGAGTACCTAACAAATTTATTTGCCTGCTTTGTAAAAATATATATGTAAGGAAACCTGTTGAGGATTGTTTTGTTTGTTTTTCAGTTTTGAAAAGTGAGGTGCATGACCTGCGAGTAGTTCTTCATTCTGCAGACAAAGAGCTATCTTCGGTGAAACTGGAGTATAGTTCATTCAGAGAGAGTCAGGAGAAAGAACTCAACAACCTTTCAGAAAGACACATGCGTGTACAGCTTCAACTAGATAATGTCAGGTAGAGTTGTTCGGTTATGGTTTAAGTTGCCTGATTGGCCTGTAACCCACGACTACTTGAAGTGCAAGTGCTGTAACCCCAACTCAAACTAGTTAAACAAACAGAAAGGTAATTTATTGGCTCACAATATTGGGAAGCCCCAGAGGTGATTTTGGTTTCAGGGAAAAACTAGATCGAGTCTCAAACAATATTGTCAGTGCGCATTCTTTCTCTTTCTCTCTCTTTCATTCTTTCCCTGTCTCTGTCTCTCTTTCTCTGCTTGCCTCTGTGTGTTGCCCTTAATCTCTCCTCCTGTTGAGGGCCTTCCTCTATGTGACAGGGAACAGATTGCCTCAGACAGCTCCATATTCTGGCTCCTAGCATTAATAACCCCTGGGAAGAAATCCTCTTCCCAACAGCTCTATATCAATCCCAGGAAAAATTTGAATTGATCTTGCTTGAGTCATCTGCTTACCTTTGGACCAGTTACTTACCAAGGCTTTGAGGTGGTATTGGCCCAACATAGGTGATGTGACTGTCCCAGAGGGAAAAGTGTGCTCTTATTAGAAGAAGGGACAGTACAAGGTAGACCAAATCAGTAGTTGTCACCACTGTCCACAGTAACTCTCCAGAGGCTAGGTGGTTAGTCAGGTGCTGGTAATCTTGAAACAGAGTAATCTAAGATATGAATTGTTTGTTTTTTTCTTGCTAGTGTCAACCTTTTGTAAAATATAATTTAAAACCATTTTTTGTTTTTGATACTATTCCCTGGGTCCACGACAATAATTTAATAATGGACATTTTGAATGTGATACTGTAAGTGTGGTATGAGTGTGACTTCTCACTCTAGAAAAACTGCTAATAGGCAACCTTGAATTTAATTTTTATAGAAGTTGCAAAGATTAAAATCTGTCACTCTTGATATTTTCTAAATTTACAACAAGAATTAAAATAGAGGAAGAGGGGCCGGCCCTGTGGCATAGTGGTTAAATTTGGCGCACTCTCCTTTGGTGGCCCGATTCACAGGTTTGGATCCTGGGTGTGGACCTACACCCCTCATCAACCATCCTGTGGCAGTGACCCACATACAAAATAGAGGAAGATTAGCACAGGTGTTAGCTCAGGGCTAATCTTCCTCAAGTGAAAAAAGAGGAGGATTGGCAACAGATGTTAGCTCAGGGCTAATCTTCCACAGCAAAAAAAAATAGAGGTAGAAAACTTGAGATCTACAGGCCAAATCCACTCATAGACGTGTTTCTGTTGGGCCAGAATGGTTTAAAAAAAGTTTAACATAGCATTTCTAAAATTGAGAGCTTTTTTTAATAAAAATCCATGTTTCAGCATCCTCTTAAAAATAAGACAGTGTGGTGGCACTGGGCCCACATTCCTGCATGGCAACCTTCGCTCCTTTCCCTCTAGAGAGGGGCATGTGCAGTTTGGGTCAGCACAACCTCCACCACCCCTGCGCTATCTATTTCCCCAACACCAAGGCTGCAAGTCAGTTGCCATTTATCATCACAGCTGCACTGTTGTCTTTTCTTACAGTTGGCGTTTGTTTTTAACATCTGAATCACTGAATCCAATCTTGACTGTCATAAACTAGTTTTGTGTGATTTTTTGAAAAGTCACTCCACTAATCTCATTGAATTTTAATTTCCTCATGTTTACATGTCAGAGTTGAACTAGGTTTAAAATGTTAAGAATCCACTATGTTTGGCTATGTACTTAAATTCTATCTTAAAAATATCGATACTTCCTTGCTTTTTAAATTGGACATAATTTCAATTTTTTCAGCGTCTCAGGTAGAATATTCTGTACATCATTTGTTGGGCTGCTTATACTCCATCATGGCACTCAAAGGTTGCTACGGCCCCTGCATGAAACAGCGCAACACTGCTGTGTGTTTCTTAAATTATTTTGCCTGATTTATATGTACAGTTTGTATCATAAATACGTTTCCCCTCCCACCATCTATTATCTGTATATCTATCTTTAGCAACTGATTTATATTACTTTGTAATTTGCTGCTTCTGCTGTGCTTTGAGTTAGTAAAGCAGATAGATCCATGTCTAATGACCTTCTGTGTACAAGCTGGGACATCTGTTTTGGATGGTCCAGTGGTCAGGTTGGTTGTTTACTAGTTCCTGGCTGAGCTCTGGATGTTTGAGCATGTCACCTTATGTTGCAGAAGGGAATGATAGGATGAAAACCTAAAGAGCAGTACATAATAATCATGTTAATTAAAAGATAATTCTATACCAAGGGATTTTTCTCTCTTGCTCAAATTAAAGCCACATTTGTCATCAAGAGTTGGGAGAATATGTGATGAATGGATAGAATGGGGCTATCAACAAAACTAAATTAATGGCCAGTCTTTAGCTTACCATGAGGGTTAGGTCTAGAACCCCTCAGTGACTCTTATCACCCTAAATTGCCAATCAATTAAGCATATCTGGTTGAAACCATGGGAGAGAGAATGAGGAAATAGAAGGCTATAGGCTAACATGCCCACACTGATTTTTCCATCCCCATCAAACTGCTCTGTGGTCCAGTGTATCTTATAAATTTGTGCATCATGGACATTTCACTTAAGTTCATGAGGAGCTTTACATCTGTCAAGGCTTCTCTAAGTTGGGAGTGGTTTGTAGATGGGAGAAATTGAACTGCAGATTATCTGACTAGCAGAAGTACATTTAATGTTTATATTTACCGTTGTGAAAATGTTTTCCTGATAAAGATTAGACAATGAAAAGCTTCTTGAGACCAAAGCCTGCCTGCAGGATTCCTATGACAACTTACAAGAAGTAATGAAGTTTGAAATTGACCAGCTTTCAAAAAACCTCCAAAACTGCAAAAAAGAAAATGAAACTCTGAAATCTGATCTGAATGTAAGTTAAGAAGGGTAATGGTTATTGGTGAATTTGTCCTGGATGTGTGACTGTTCACTGGAGTGCAGGGCAAGGACTGTTTTGACCTCTTCCTAACTTCCTATACTGGCCCATGGTGCCTGTCACATAGAAGGTACTTGATATGTTTGTTGACTACACATCGCTAGTAACAATTACTTAAAATCTAACGTTGTCTTTTAGAATTTGATGGAGCTTTTTGAGGCAGAAAAAGAACGCAATAACAAATTATTATTACAATTTGAAGAAGATAAAGAAAACAGTTCTAAGTGAGTGCTATTTATCTTTTCCATTAGTTCACTAGAATATCATTTACTACCATATTCTTTATCTTGGGTTTTTTTTTTTTATTGCTAATACCCTGTAAAGTTATTTTTTTAAGGATTCCAAAATGAATATCAGATTATTTTGTATAAATGTGTATGTAGAGAAACTTAATTTTTCAAAATATTCATTAACTAGCTATAATACTTTTTAAATAAATAGCAGTTGGTTGTGATCAGAACTGAAGGCCTTCTATATATCACAGTATATATAATAAGATGACTTCTAACTTTCTTTTATAATTGGAAGATGGGGGCTGATTTTTCTTTCTGTGTCTACTATTCTTTTTCTAGCTGCTCTTTTTTTCCTCCTCATCCCTTTATATGAATGCCATTGTCTTTCTTCCCTCTCTCTCCAAGTTCTTGTCCTTGGTAATCTGTCAGCCTCTTGGCATCAGCCAACAGGATGATTATTATTCAACGAGAAGAATTTGTTTATTCAACAGATACTTATAGAGTTCTTAATATGAGACAGATTCTTTTCTAGGCCCTGGTATCCAGTGGTGTATACATCTAGTGGATGCATTCATCTAGTTGGGAAACAGTTAACATTTAATTCTTCATTCAAACACTTAGTGATATCCAACAAAACAGGCACTATTCTAGTAAATGCCAGAACATTTAGAGGTAAGACAGTGAACAGAACATCCCCATCCTCATGAATTTTACATTCTAGCACAGGAAGACAGGTAATAAGCACATACCAAATGTTATATGTTATGTTAGGCAGTCCTAAGCACTCTGAAGAAAAATAAACTGTCATGGCACAAAAATGGGTTCTCATTAAATAGTTGTTGAAGAAATGGTTCAAATTTCTGTCCCCTATTTGACCCCTACTGGAATACGATGTCTAACACCAAGTATGTGCCAAATAAAGTTCAGTTGCATTGCACTGAATCTCCTGTATGAATAGAGCCAGTTCCTGTTTCCACTGAATGATGTCATGAGTAAAGGATAATTCTTCTCTTCCAGAGAAATCTTAGAAGTTCTTGAGGCTGTACGTCAGGAGAAACAGAAAGAGATGGCCAAGTGTGAACAGCAGGTAAATGTCCTATACTCTAACTCTAAAATTTGAGATTCATAACTTTCATTCCTGATGTCTAAAGAGGTTTATTATAAAAACAGTTTCAGCTTTCAGGTGTTTAAAATTGGCAATAAAAAGATGGAATTTTTGGTTGGTTGTATTATTTTTCAACTCTTGTTTTTCTAACTCCAGCTGGCTATAATCATAATTTGTTGGTGGTCTCCTGATAGAGACCACAAAATCATTGTCTTTTAACCCAAATTATCATTTTCAAGTATTACTCCTAGTGTACAATGTATAATATGAAAAGCAGATTTCAACTCCCTTTTTTTATTTGTATGTGTGGTTAACTTTGTGATTTAATTCTTTTTCTTTTTTTGTGGGGAAGACCAGCCCTGAGCTAATATCTGTTGCCAATCCTCCCCTTTTTGCTGAGGAAGACTGGCCCTGGGCTAACATCCGTGCCCATCTTCCTCCACTTTATATGGGACGCCGCCACGGCATGGCTGACAGGCAGTGCGTCGGCGGGCGCTTGGGATCTGAACTCGCGAACCCTGGGCTGCCAAGCGCGGACTAAACCGCTGCGCCACTGGGCGGCCCCCTAATTCTTTTTCTAAAAATGTTTTTTTTCCTCCATAGATGGCAAAAGTACAGAAACTAGAAGAGAGTTTATGTGCTACCGAAAAAGTAATCAGTTCTCTGGAGAAGTCTAGAGATGCTGATAAGGTAGGTAAATTTCTTTGTAAATGCTGCTTTAACATTCCAGTCTCCTGCTCCCAGGTGACTGATAGCTAACATTTCTGTGTACACTTAAGGCCTTGTTCATCTTACACGGTTGCTAGAGAATGAGGTGGTCTTCTTTTTTTTTTTTTTTTTTCATTTTTATTGATGTCTTAATAGTTTATAACATTGTGGGGTGTTAGTTGTACATTATTATTTGTCTGTCACTATGTGGATGCATCCATTCACCGCTTGTGCCCACCCCTCACCCCCCTTCCCCTTGGTAACCACCAACCAGTTCTCTCTGTCCATGTGTTCGTTTATATTCCACATATGAGTGAAATCGTGGTGTTTGTCGTTCAAGAATGAGGTCTTCTATTTAAGTTAGTTCTCTGCATAATTTCAGTTGCATACTGTTCTATCACTCTTAACAGCAATGTTTCTAAAACACATCCTGCCCCTTTTAACTAGGGTGCTATTAGTGTGACCCTTTATTGTTGACCCTGAGTCCCATGATACAAATTCTCAAATCCCTGATGTTGACTTTAACTAGAATAATAGACATAATATGTATGTCCAAGTATAAAATTAGGTATAAATTCCTTATATGTCCAGCTCTTATTCATTCATAAAACCAAAGCAAAATATTAAATAAAATAGTATAAAGGCATTAAAATATGAATTGGTAATATTAATAATGTAATTTGACATATGATATTTTACTAAGATAAAATTGACTTCTGTTGTCATTAGGAAAGATAAACGATTTATCGTTTAAAAATGATCTCTTCCTTAATGTCATTGGATATGAAGATATTGTTTCTGTACTTGTCAGGAAGTTGTAGCTGAGCTCATGAGTCAGATCCAGGAGCTAAGAACATCAATCTGTGAGAAAACAGAAACTATAGACACCCTGAAACAAGAACTGAAGGATATAAACGTAAGTTCTGTCACCAACAGGATGTTAAATTTGAGCATGAGGCACACTCCACAGACTCCTCAAGAAGTTAACGAATGCTCCACCAGGAAAAAGATTCTGTGGTCAAATCGGTTTGGAGATAACTAGTTAAAGCTCAATAGATTTCTGTATTTGCAGAACGTGCAGAGCCTTTAATATGCTAACGTGCAGTGTGCATCTCCAAGAGGCAGTGTGGACTGCAACGTTTCTTGTATTTCACTGACCTGGAAACAGTCTTCTCTGTGCACCAGTTGGGACTTGCTGATCCAAACTAGATCAGAAACAGACTGGTTGTTGCCTGTGATGGTTAAGGGTAGTAGTGTTCCTTAATTGCTTCAAGAAGAAAAGAACACATTTTAGTTAAGTTCAAAGACATTAATTATGTAGAAAGTGAGTTTATTTTTCCATTATTGGAGTTTGTCATTTCCTAAAGTAACTCCTATTTCTCCTGCATATATACCTAAGTTGGATGTTGATGCTTCTTCCTTCTCTTGGGTCCAGGTAAGGGTTTCGTCAGTGTTCCTCACTCCTCTGCTCCACAGAGAGCTTGCTGCACTCCATGTTTATTTCTGAAGGCAGTCTCCTGATGAAGATGGCAAAGTCAGGTGTCTTTTTCACTGATACCTGTGGGATTTTTCCGCTTCTCTTCGCCATTCATGCATTTATCTTTCCAGTCCTTCATTCAACAAGTATTTATTGTATTAATTTATGTTAATCTGGTCATCACTTTGGAACTTAGACTCGTTCTTAAGTTATTTTAATCTAAAAATGAACAGATAATCATGACTTTCTTTTCTGCAGTGCAAATACAATTCTACTTTGGTTGACAAAGAAGAGAGCAAAATATTGATTGAGAGACAGGAAGTGGAGATTCTGAACCTGAAGGAAGCCCTGAGACTGAGAATACTCTCTGAGGACATAGAGGTAGATGTTAACACATCATGACTCTTTTTTGCTTTGTTCCTTGTCAATGTGTATATGTGCATATAGAGATTATTACTGAATGAATAGAGGATGTTTTAAAGGAGTAAGTAATAATTAGAGCCATTTTCCCGAGAGTAGTTAGGCAATTAGTAGATAACACTAAAATTGTTATATTTTATGTAGTTGATTTATTTTCATTCATTTGTGCTAATAGCATGGTAAGTTCCTGTAACTGACCCTCTTCCCAACGGGGAGCAAAGTGGAAACTGCTTTTACTTGGATGTGTTGGTAGCAGCAGGGAGCAAAGAAAGGGCTGGTTAACAGGTTGCCTCTTATGTTTTAGCTAAAGTGGCTTTTATTTTCTGTTGTTGATGTAAATTTATATTTTTTAAAATTAAGCAGTACTGTCACATGTTTTAAAATTCAAAATATATAAAGCAATGTACATTCCCTCAAGTGTATCTTTCCAGAGGTATTTTAGGCAAATCCTACATACCTTTAGTTTCCTTCTTTTTTTACACAGATGGTAACCCACTGTGTATACTGCTCTGTACTTGCTTCAGAAATAAAGTTTTCTTGCTAAACTTTCATGGGTAAACTATGCTACCCATGAAACAAATTCAATAAATATTTGCTTGAACCCACCTATCATACAACCTGGACCTGGCCTGGCATTTGGGAGTGCAAGAATGATTGAAACACTGTTACTTACCTCAAAGCATGTAATCTAGCTTAAGAGATAGGTGTATTATGATGTAGTAAATGACCTGGGAGCATAGAAAATGGAGGGAGGGGGAGTAATTATGCCTGGAGAATTCCAAAGAGCTTCCCAGAGGAGATAGTATTTGTACAAGACTTTACTAGAGAAGGAAGCTTGGCAGCTGTGAACTGTGTTTGCTGGGCATCCCCAGCAAGGGAAACAGTTGGGTGTGACCAACTTGAGGTGTGAGAGCTGAGGTGGAGACAAACTGAGTCTGTGTAGTGAAGGGTCTTATGGAGCATCTGCTGTATCTTTTAGGAAACCAGGACTGCATAGACTTTAAACCCAGGCAGGTGATAAGGTCCGAACCAAGAAGTGCTGGTGGGAATACTGGGTGAGATAGAGTTGAGAAGTGTTTCAGAACTGTAGTCGACAGTTGTTGGTGTCCAGTGGGATATGTAGTGTGATGAGAGAAAGCAGAATGGACACCAAGGTTTCTAGCCTGGGTGACAGAAGATGGGTCTGTGTACCTCTAAGATGGAGAAAATAGAGGCCTAGGGAAAGTTAATGAAATAAATTTTATACATACAAGTTTTGAACTTTAAGAACCTGTAGGGATAGATATCTAAGGTGGATATACCCAGTAATTCGTATTTATATCCTCCTATATCCCAGAAAGGATTTGAAGCTGCTGACATACATACAATGTAAGAAGATTAAAATAGACAACTAAAATCTGTGTCAAAGGAAAATAAGAGTAGAATAGTAAGTTGTTAAGAGCACAGGCTGTTGAGTTGGACTGCTTAGCAGTCTGAATTCTCTCTGTGTGATCTTGTGAAAGTTAGATTCGTCTCTGTACCTCATCTGTCACATCTCTAAAGTAGAGATAACAATACTGCCTATCACATAAGATGTCGTGAAGATGAGATGAGGTAATACATGGAAAGTGCTTAAAACACTGCCTGACACCTTATAAGTGCTCAATACTTGTTAGCTGGGAATATTTTTAGGAGGCCAATTGAAAAGTTAGTACACAAAAGCCACATACAAAGTATAAAATATGGACTAAAAATTCAGTTCCACGCTGCCTGTTGCCAGAGTAAAAAGGGAAATCTAGCTATTTGGGTGGAGTAGCTGGATGATGAGAGCTCATGGCAATTTACTTAAAAGCTCTTCCTTACTTCATCTCTTTTGGTCTCTCTTTCTCTTCTTAAAAAAAATTGTGACTACGTATATTGACGTATCTTAAATTCAAGTGGAATTGACCCCACACACAGCCAGTTCACGTTCCCTTTCTAGTTATCTTCCGTCTTTATTAGCTAAAATCTATTTTTATGGCTGTGGTATGTGAATTTTCATTCAAATTGCTTCTATATCATTGTTTTTCAACAGGAGTTCTCAGCCAATGCAATAAAATAGGAGCAGTAAGTGAGATACTAATATCATAAAAACTGATAGAAAATGACTTATTTGCAGGTGATATGAGTACCTACATGGAAACTCCAAAGTATTGCCTGAATATCTGTTAAAAAGTGAGTTTAGTGGGGCCGGCCCGGTGGCGCAGTGGTTTAGTTCATGCCTGGCACCCTGGGGTTCGCAGGTTCGGAACCCGGGCGCTCACCAACGCACTGCTTGTCAGCCATGCCGTGGCGGCGTCCCATATAAAGTAGAGGAAGATGGGCACAGATGTTAGCCCAGGGCCAATCTTCCTCAGCAAAAAAGAGGAGAATTAGCAACGGATGTTAGCTCAGGGCTGGTCTTCCTCACCCAAAAAAAAAAAAAGAGTTTAGTAATCAGTTATAAATTAAATATTAAAAAACATATTTACTATATACCATCAATAACCATTTTAAAATATAATGGGATTAAAAAGTTCCATTCACAAAAACAACAAAGAGTATCAAAACTTGAGGGGAGACTATGTAGTAACTGTTAAGGGCATAAAACTTTTCTAAGGAATATGAAAAGAAATTTAAAAAAAAAGAATAGCTTTACTGTATATCCATAGTGACCAGTTAAAAAAGATAATGCGATAAGAAAAACCTGTTCACAGAAACAATAAAGAGTATCAAAATCTTAGAAAATTTAAGGGCGTAAAACTTTCTAAGGGACATGAAAAGAGACATGGATAAAGAGATCTAGAGAGAGACTTGAACAGGAAGGCACAATATTGCTGAGACGTTAGTTTAGAAATTTTTGTAATTCTAATCCAAATCTCAATTTTAAAAAATTTGACAGGATGATTTTAAAGTTCTTTTGGAATAAATACAAAAGATTTCTTGTGAAAACTTAGAAAAATAATGAGGAGGGACTTGTAAGCTAGATGGTAACCATTCCCATGGGACAGGTGATAGGAAGAGATCATTGCAACAACTTTGGTCATCTACAAATAGACCACAGTGATTGTGAGGGATTTAGTGTAATGGCAAAGGGGGTATTGCACGATATGAAGAAGGGATGGATTGATTCAATAAATGTGTTGGGAAAATTGTCTGACAAATTTGAGAAGGTATGGTTAGGGTCTTACCAAAACCAAAACAAGTTCTAGATGGATTAGAGTTCTGTATAAACTCATGGAAGTATTAGAAAATACAAATACATATTTAATCTTGAAATTAAGTGGCTCTTTAAAAGAAATCTTGATACTAAGGTTAGAAACCATAGGGAAAGATTATACAATATTAAAAATTAAATCAAGACTAACAATAGACTGGGGGAAAATGTTTACAACTGATGACAAAGGGATCATCACCTTGATACACAGAAGAACTCTTATGAGTCAAAAGACTCAAGAAGGGACAAAGACACCCCTGGTGGAAGATGGACATAAGATGGTGCATGAATAGTACCCCAAAGGAGCACTATAGTGACCAGAAAACCTTTTTGAAATCAAAGAAATGCAAATTAAAATAAGAGCTATTTTTTGATCTTACAACTGGTACATATTAAGACTTGAGAAAGATGTGCAGAGAAGGGTGATTACTCAAACTTCTGGTGAAGTTTAAGTTCAGTCTTTGGGGAGGTGGTCTGGTAACACATAGCCTTAAATTTTTTGCATATGCTTTGAGTTTGTACTTTTAGAAATTTCACCTAAAGTAATAATCTAGATATGAGTATAAAATGCATATAATAGTAAAAAATTCAAGTCAACTAAAATATTTAGTGATGGGTTAAATTGTGGTGCATCCATAAGATGAAATAGAGCCCACTCAATGAAAATGATACAACAAAAGAGTGAATACATGGAAGAATATTTGTGATACATCAAGAATGTATGTATATATACACACACATATTATTGTGTCTGTGGTGTATATCTAATATTGTATGTATTAATGTATATATAATTATACATTATTATATGCATATATACATGCACATTTGGAAAGTTAGGGTAAGCTGATTCTGCTCAAATTTGGTAGGGATTACATATACTGTGCACATAGGAATTACATATGCAACCTACAGGACTTCTAATTCTCTCTGCCACTTTCCATCAAGCTACTTCCCTTAAACTTCGGTGGCCTATAACTAGGTATCACAGTCTGTTGAACTGCCCAGCCCCTCCCCAACTAGCTGAAGGGTACTCATCTTTACAGCTGTTTACCTTCCAATGTATAAAGGACTGAAGTCAATTGGTGAGACGACAGGTAAGCTAGAGACCTATGCCTTGAGTCCTCCTGAGGAAAGAGAGATCAGGTTTGAGATCCTGGGGGTGAGGGGAATGCAATTAAACTTCAATTGGGATATCTATATGAATTTACTATAATATTTATCTCTAGACCTGTTCACTTAAATATTAACTGTTTGTCTTGGAATGGATTAGCACACAAGCAAAAAAAAAATTCTTACTTAAAACTTTCTTAACCTTTTATTAATTGAATATAGTAATGATTCGTGAATCCTTATGGAAGTACCACAATTAAGAAATTCTCCTTTTGTGGGGGTTGTCCCCTAACAGAAGGATATGCTCTGTGAGGACCTGGCTCATGCCACTGAGCAACTGAACGTGCTCACCAAGGACTCAGAAAAGCAGTCGGGGCTACTTCAGTCTACCCAGGAGGAGCTGGCCAGGAAGGAGGCCCTCATCCAGGAACTTCAGCACGAGGTGAGATGCTGCTCAGGGAGTGTTGCTCAGGATGGGGCCAGGAGGGCGGGCAGGAGGACTGCATGGTTGTTGAGGTCATTGTCATGATGTCCTGCCTGGACTAACTCTGTATATACAGACAGGTGGGCTATCGGGACGCTTAGGTAATTAATCTTAGGTAGTTGGGCAGCTGTGCTGTGGGCTTAGACTTGCTTGGCTGTCTTCCTTCCCGCCCTTGACCCTGGATAGGTGCCAGCAAATTCTAACCACTGTGGTAAGGTTATGGCTGATTTTTATCCTCTTCTTGGTTGTTTTATATTTTGTAATTTTCCTCAAATGACCCTTTGATTACTTGTGAAGCTTAAAAAGAAAGTTTTTTTTTTTTTAAGTGTAAATAAATTTGTGAGGGAATGGGAGATGAGAGGTTTATAGTAGCAACTAAGGTATACAGACACAGATGACAGCCCCGGATTTTACAGTTTATTACTTTAAAAATTGTTGGGTTTTGTTTTAATATCTTACTGCTTTTCAAATTATTAATCAAGTCCTGAAGAATTAATGTGAAAAGCCTATTTCCACATGCCTTGGGAAGATTGTTCTAATTGGACCATGTGCCCCATTTTATTTTCTAACTTGTAACCTTACCTCTGTTTAATTTTCCCAGTTAAACCAAAAGAAAGAAGAAGTAGAACAGAAAAAGAATGAATATAACTTCAAAATGAGGCAACTAGAACATGTGATGTACTCTGCTGCAGAGTATCCCCAGGTACTTCTCAGAAAGAGAGTGCATTTCAGGAGGAATAAACAGTTTTGTGAGTGATAAAAGTTTGGAAATTACTAAGACCACAGCTCTGTCTTTTTATAGAAAAAGATTTTCACTAACACCTTTTCTGCTTTTTACTTGATAAAAAGGTACCAGTGTTTTATTTGTTTTACTTGGACAAGAATTAGAATAACAAGCTAAATAGTCTGGGTATTTTCTACATGCTTGGCATCTACATTTAAAATGGTATTTTTATAACGTCACTTAATTGAGTATTTGGATGAAATTTGACTTTATTTTAGAGCCCTAAAACACCACCTCATTTTCAAACACATTTGGCAAAACTTCTGGAAACACAAGAACAAGCGATAGAAGATGGAAGAGCCTCTAAGATTTCTTTGCAACATCTTGTAACAAAGTTAAATGAAGATAGAGAAGTCAAAAATGCTGAAATCCTCAGAATGAAGGTAACTGGGTAATTTTTTTCAATAAATTTAATGTTTTAAAATAAGCAGTATCTTTCATGGTTACTGAGGATACAAAATTCAAAAGGCACACAGTTCAAGGGTAGACAGAGGAAAGTCTTCCTGTCACCCTTGACTCTAAGTTACCTGGTTTGCTGTCTGTGGAGGCTCCCAGTGTAGTCAGCTTCTTACTTATCTTTTTAGAGCTTTTCAGTGCATATATAACCAAGTCTGTAAGCATTGTCTCCTGCTCCATTTGTTTTTTTGTATGATGGTATCATATCATACAGGCTGCACCAATTACTGTCATCACAGTGCTGTCTGATTTTTAGATCTTTGCCAATTTAATAGCTAAAGCATGTTGTCTCGTTGTGGTTTTAAATTTGTATTTTTCTTATTAGGAGTAAGATTGAGCATCTTTTGTTTTTCTATTTCTGTGAGCTATATCCTTCACTCATTTTTCTATTGTTGGACTTTTTCTTAATGATTTATAGGCATTCTTTATGTATTAGAGAGATTTGCTTTTGTCTGATAGTAAAAATATGTTTCTCTTGTTTGCCATTTCTTTAAACTTCCTTCTAGTGTTTTCAATCCAGGTACTTGGGGGTATGGTGTTTATGTGTGGGGAAAGTGTGTTTAGAGTAGCATTTAGGGGTGGGAGGTGTGTGGAAGAGTGGTTGGGTAGGTGATGTGTAGGTGTGGGGGTCATGGCTGGGGAGGATGCGATGCTCCATAGAAGATACCATTTAGCCTGTGAAGTCATTGCTCTACAGTGAGTTTGTGTTTAAGAACAAAATTAGCTTACTGTAACAAGTGATGTGAAGATGGTGTCACTCTTCAGCTTTGTTTCTCGTGGAGAGGATCATTTCTGGCCTTTTTATTTAGGGCAGCTCTCAGTATGCTGCTCTCTCAGGAATGTGGCTATCATCCAAATTGGCATGATCTTGGTACTTAGAAGAAATAGAGTCAGGTTAAAAGAAATCAGACAGCAGGCAAGTAGAAGTAAATCAAAAAGGACACTCCCTGCAGACAGGTATTTATTTCTTCTGGATGGTTATGCTCATGATTTTCAAATTAAAATCCAATTCAGTATTTTGAGAGATGGGCTGTGGCACATCAGTGTTTTGGGTTTTTTTGTTGTTGTTGAGGAAGATTCGCTCTGAGCTAACATCTGTTGCCAGTCTTCCTCCATATTGTATGTGGGACACCACCATAGTATGGCTTGATGGTGGTATAGATTCATGCCCAGGATCCGAACCAGCGAACCCAGGCTGCCAAAGTGGAGCGGGCTGAACTTAACCACTATGCCACGGGGCCAGCCCCTGGGTTTGTTTGTTTGTTTTAATTAGAATCTATTAAATAGAATCAAATAGAACATTTACCAGAGTAGAGGCTTTTTGTCATCTTTTCTCAGAAAGGAATTTTAATGAATTATGTGATACTGATGAGAGACTATATTTAAGATGCTGTGAATATGAAAATGAATCACGGTTCCAGGCTCCCAAGAGTTGGACATATAGTAGTCTACTTTTTATCTGGTGATACCCAGTGCAATGTTCTGTGCATAGCAGGAGCTTCAAAGAGAAATACCTCAGTCATGGCCTTGGGGAGCAAAATAATGCCTCCTGTAATGTGTTTTCTGAAAAGACATGATTTGATTTGTTATTAGGAGCAGTTGTGTGAAATGGAAAACCTACGCCTGGAAGCTGAGCAGTTGAGAGAGAAGAACTGGCTCCTGCAGGGTCAGCTGGATGATGTTAAAAGACAAAAGGACAACAGGTGAGAAAGAGCCGCCAGAACTCTATGGGCTAAATCTCGGCCTGCCTGGGTAGAGTTAAATGAGTGACACTGGAATTGGTTTCACAGTGTGTATGATGTTTCCCACTAACCCACTAACTGAGATGCTCCATCAGTTGCTTTTGAATCAGGTCTCATGAGGGTGTTGCTTTTTCCAGAGTAGGAGAATAAGGCATTCATGATCTTGCCTACTCTTTTAACCTTTGCATTGTTGTAGAGCTATTGAAATGAATTTCAAACATGTGAAATATTTGAACCAAACTGTCTACTTCTATTTGGGGGAAGGGGAGGGCAGAGGAGCAAATATGTCAACAAGATGAGGTTCAACAGGTCCTGCAGGAAAAGGGAGAACTTCCTAGCAGTTGGTTTTGCTTCATGACTCATGGTCTAGGGAAAGCTCCTGGGCAGGAGCTTCACAGAGGAGTGTTCCCTCTGGTTTGGGTATCTCTGTGTGTGTGTTTGTGTGTTTTAGCTTCAGCTAAGGCAGTTTTCTAGTTGTATTTGCTAGTGGCACAGCATAGTGTCACGGGCAACCACACCCAGGCTATGTCCTGTCTCTGACACTTGAAAATTGTGTGGTTTTGGACACACAATTTTTTAACCCCTTAGTGCCTCAGTTTCCTTAGCAATAAAATGAGGAAAACGAAAGCTCTCTCTCAAGGTGTTTTAAAGACCAAAAATAACGTGTATAAAATGCTGGTTACAGTGTTTGGCAGAAGGGATTCACTCAATAAATGGTAGTTATTAAGTATACAAGGTTATGATCCTGCCTATTAACTTTCTGAGTGAGGGATGGAAAATGAGGGTGGCCTGTAAAATTATGCAGTAAGTTGAAGTGAATCAAACGGGGTCTCTATTTGGGACATAGGCCCTTACTAAATTCAGCTTCCCAGATTAGGGGTGTCTGCTCTTCTGTTGCCAGAATGTCCTTGACAGATGCTTCCCCACTCCTGCAGTTCCCCATCTCTATCTAGAAGCAGCCCTGAGATGCACTGTCCAAAACCCAAATGAGACAACAGATATTTGAAGATGGTGCTGGTAGCTGTGCTAACAATCTGTTTCTAAATGGCTCTCCTCAAGGGGGCCGCCCAGTGGCGCAGCAGTTTAGTCCGCGCTTGGCAGCCCAGGGTTCGCGAGTTCAGATCCCGGGCGCCCGCCGACGCACTGCCTGTCAGCCATGCTGTGGTGGCATCCCATATAAAAAAAAAAAAAGTAGAGGAAGATGGGCACAGATGTTAGCACAGGGCCAGTCTTCCTCAGCAAAAAGGGGAGGAGTGGCAACAGATGTTAGCTCAGGGCTAGTCTTCCCCACAAAAAAAAAAATAAATGGTTCTCCTCAAGTTTTAGTGAGCATCAGAGATGCTCATTTTAGTGGCATACCCTTCTAGCGATTTCACTTCCCCTTCTGGGTGATTCTGGTGCAAATAGTCCACAGTCTGCTCACCTAGTTTCCATATGCTCCGTCCAGTCATATTAAAGAAAAGTATTGTACTTGGTGTATTGTCTTTCATCAAGAGTTAGTTTGAGTATGGAACATAGAATGTTTCTAGATCATTTATAAAACCACAGTTAAAAATACGGTATTTCAGGGCCACCCGGTGGCGCAGCAGTTTAGTTCGCGCTTGGCAGCCCGGGGTTCGCAAGTTCGGATCCCGGGGGCCCGCGGACGCACTGCCTCTTAGCCATGCCGTGGCGGCGTCCCATGTAAAGTGGAGGAAGATGGGCACGGATGTTAGCCCAGGGCCAGTCTTCCTCAGCAAAAAGGGGAGGATTGGCAACAGATGTTAGCTCAGGGCTGGTCTCCCCCCCGCGCCCCCCCCCCCCAAAAAATACTGTATTTCAGGGGCTGGCCCTGAGGCGTAGCAGTTAAGTTCGTGCACTCCACTTTGGTGGCCCAGGGTTCGCGGGTTTGAATCCCGGGCATGGACCGATGTACTGCTTGTCAAGCCATGCTGTGTCAGTGTCCCATGTAAAGTAGAGGAAGATGGGCGAGGATGTTAGCTCAGGGCCAATATTCCCCAGCAAAAAGAGGAGGATTAGCAATGGATGTTAGCTCAGGGCTAATCTTCCTCACAAAACAAAACAAAAAAAATACTGTATTTCAAAGCCTCATGTGCCTTATATGAGGAGTCATACAGAACCTTCTTCATGAAAGATTAGAGTAGGAGAAAACTGTAGCCCAGAGGTCAAATCCAGCCCACAGTCTGTTTGGTAAATAAAGTTTTATTGGAGCATAGTCCTGTCTTTTTATTTAGATACTGCTATGGCTCCTTTTGCATTACAACAGCCAAGTTGAATAGCTGTGACAGAGACCATATGGTTCCCAAAGCCTAGAATATTTTCTCTCTGGTTCTTGACAGGAAAAGTTTACTCACCCCTGAATAAGAGCACAGAAAATACATCTTCCCCAATGATTTCAGGAGTTTTCCTCATTGAGGTCTCATTACCATTTTTGTCTAGGTTGCCAGATCCATTAAATGAAAGAAACTATGTAGCTTCTGTTTTCCTTCAAGAAATGATCTTTTAACTCGCCACTAAGAGAGAGATTCCTAGAGAATCCTAAAGCATTCAGGCAGGTTCTCCTGGGGGGGATGTCTCCTGGTCCAGGGGCTGCCCACAAAAACTCTATTTATTTTCTTGACCTGGTGAGGCTCACAGAGATGGACTCACATTAATCAAATTCACATGATACTAGTATATCATCCAGAATGTAATTTTCTTTCTATGGAGGAGCATTCCTTTACAACGAAGAGATTTATGTCTGGTGATTGGGGAATCCGACCACCAGCCTACATGGTGTCAGCATATATGGGAAGCCAGAGTGTCATCGGGAAATTGCCAGCTGACTATGAAATCCAGAGGGGGCATTGGGCTCCATGGGCCAGGCCAACCTGATGAACCCTCCCCACCCCCGAAGATGCCCCCTCCCAGCTGACTGCATTCATACCAGGCTCCTGGACTGCCCTTCTCACAGCCCCGTTTTACTCATGTTTGATGTTCAGATGGTACCACTCTTGACTATGTTTCTATTTTATTCTACTTTCAACCAGGCCTTGATTAGATTTCCCAGTTTTGCTCATCTCACTTTGGTATGAGAGGAATCCTGAAATCTGGAGAGGTGCCTTATTTCATCCTCATGTGTCAGTCACATTTATCAACTGTGCTAACTTGACCTAATCACCATAGAGTTAGCTTTTCTCTGCACAACTTGCCATTGCTGCATATAATAGATATGAAATTGATACTTGAATATACTTGACAATGTTTCCCATCCTCCCTCCCTAATCTGTGCAGTGAACAGAATCATCCAGACAATCAGCAGCTGAAGAATGAGCAAGAAGAAATTATCAAAGAAAGACTTGCTAAAGTATGATTTTTCTTTTACATAATAGTTGCAATTTCTTTTGCCTGGGAAATGCTTTTGTAGTTAGCATTTATGGCTATATATTTTAGAAACCATTTCACTGTTGAAATTTCTGTCTTTTCTATGTTCCTACTATTGTTTGATATTTACCATCAGTATTTAGACATAGCTGAGAATTAAGGCTGAATTTGTCTTCATGCCTGCTGCTCAGGATACCCACACAGAGTTCTCCATTTAGAAGCAAGTATTGAGTGCCTATTTGAGGCCTTAGAGGGCATAGTACATGAAGTCTTGTAAATAGGTACCCCCTTTTAGTGTGTGTAGCTGGGGTTGTGAAAAAGGATGTTGGTTTAATTGATTTTGTGAGGGAGAGTGGACTGGTTACTTTCGATCTTTTTTTAGCAATATTATTTAAGAACTTAAGCCTAAATCTTTTTCTTTTTTAACCTTAATATAGAATAAATTAATGGAAGAAATGCTGAAAATGAAAGCCAAGTAAGTACACTATTTTATAATTCAAGTTCTTGTTGATCTTTTCCTTATTGTCCTCTAAGAGAAGAAGTACATATTATATCCAGAAGGTAAGTAACTTCTTTCCTTCTGCAGTAATAGGTGAACGTAATAGATGTTTACAGAATTATTGTCCTAAATACCACTTGCTGAAGGGATTCCTCACATGAAGCCACTCTTAAAAAAAAAAAAAACTTAAAGAAATAAGTGCCAGCAAAAGCTTAGTGTCACTGGAGAAATTGATGGCTTTTCTCCTCATGGACAATGAGAACAATATAACTGACCATGTTTCCCTTTTCACATCTTCTGGTTTCCTCTGATTTAAAACCTGAGGTCCTCTGAGACCCATAGATCAATACTCTGATTTCTTCTGGTCTTGACCTGGTTCTCTTTGTATGTTTTCTGTAGACATGATTTTAATTTATTCATATTGTTTTTATATTAATTTATGTAATCTTATAAACTGCCTCATTCTTTGATGAACAAGATATACTGTATTTTCTGTCAAGTTCAAAGTAAGTAAACTGGTTGGTATTAACAAATAAAATGTTAAAACTTCAGAAAGATATTGGACTCTCTGGATAGATACTCCTTATCAGGAACAGAAGTCCTCAAACATTTTCTCTTACTGTACCTCCTAAAAGAATTCTGAAACACCTGTACCCTCGTGCACATTTTTGAACTTCACTTTATGTCTAAAATTTTTCATTATAAGTTTAAATTGTTGCAAAGGATAGATGTTCCGGCATACTGAAAAATAGTGACATTTAGAAATAAAGCTCTTCTGGTGTTCTTTTAAAAGTATCCAACTGATTTGTTATTTTCTATCCATTCAAAAAATACATGAACAAACTCCTGTCTAAAATTTTACATTGTTCCTTTTTTCCTTTTTTCTTTGAAATTGAGTTTCCATTCTATACCTATGCAGAATTGTATCCTAATTTAAAATATTGTTTGGAAAATTTTTTATTGATTATCCTGTCATACAACTTAGCAATGAAAATATGTATACAAATTGAAAGTAATTTCTAAAGGTTTATTGTATTCATTTGGCTCCAAGCGTTATATTTCTTCTGGATTGCATTCTCATTACACTTATTTCTAATCAAAGTATCCTAAATTTATTGTAAATTTTATAAATATTTATTATACCTAGTAAAATTTTATTGGAAAGGCACTCTCAATGCATTTTATCTTAATGCTTTTTCTTCAATTAGCTCATTCTGTTTTACTGCATTCTGGAATGAGACAGTATTCAGTATCAATTCTATTCTTATTTTCTGTTTTTATAGATATAAATGCTGAGAAATCTTATTCATATAGTAAGTAAATGGCAATGGAAGGAGTTTTAAGAGTACTGTCATTCAATTATTTGAACTCCGTCCAAGTTAATATGGCAAAAATTACATAGTGACCTGTCATCCAGAATTCTTTTTAATGATCAGCTGACAGAGGCCACCCAACTTGTGAAAGATCTGTTACCCAGTCATTTGCTGCATAGAATCAGAGTAGAGATGTGGGACAGAGCTTGTTCAACCTTTTCCTCTGCGTGTGGCTCCCAGCCAGTGAGTTGTGGAGCTAGGATAGAAATCTGGATCACTTACAGGATCTGTGAGAATCCAGCTGAATGGTTTGTAGAATTGCCACTAATTTAGAAATTGTATCCATTTGAGAACTTCTAGCAAAAAGAATAAAACTAAGTTGGCATGTAATTTATTTCACAATCCAGTAACCAGTGATACACTGGAACATATAGGAGCCATACTGTGCTCAAGTGAAGCACGTTCCGGAAAATGGCACACACAGTTTTATCAGTCCCAGCCTACAGCATCGATTTTAAACATTATGTTGTTCATATGCATATGTGAGGATGCTTTAAAAAGACTACAAGGAACTGAATACCGAACTAACAGTGGTGTAGGCAAGAGATGTTTAATTTCACATAACAAGAGGTCTGGAGGTGCGTTGACTTAGTGATGCCATCAGGGACCCAGACCTTTTCCATTCTTTTGCTTTTTGTACTCTTGTTTGTGGCCTCTTGGCCACAAGAAGGCTGCTGCAGCTCCAAACATCATAAACAAGAGGATCACAATTTGCAGTAGAGTGGGTTTAAAAGGGCTTTTTTTTGTCAGGGGGAAAAACTCCCAGAAGCCCTCCAAGAATCAGCTTGTGTCTCATTGACCAGAATTGGCAACACCTACAGGGCAAGCTGAGAAAACCAGTAACTCTCAGGGGGGGAGGGATAACCATGCTCAGCTTAGACCAGTTATTATTTACTAACCCTTGGGAACTGGATTTGCTTCTCCTCTCCCTTCCCTTTCCCACAAATAAAATTTTTTATATGCAAGGAAGAATCAGGAGACTGGCTTTTTCGTAGGCAACTGAAGTGTCTGCCATGCTACAGAGCCGTTTCATCAAACTAAAGCAAAATACATAAGATAAATGTAGAACCGCTCCAAATGAATTGGGAGAACATTAGTGCCCTCATCCCCTCGCAATCCTTTAGAGGTTCCATGGAATGTAGTCTGAAAACATAGCCCTAGAAATTAGTTGGCCTTAAAGGGTATATTAAATTCTGTGTATTACATTATTTAAATGATAATTTTATTCCATATGTGTTATAAAATGAAAAGCATTTGTTTCTTTTGGGAAGCTTATAGGATTCAGTCAACTTTATAAAATCAGTGAAATTCTATATAATTCTATAGTAACCTTTTTTCTTATGTTTCTTTTCAATTGGTAGTTATATAAAGTGTATAAATTCTAAATAGCACATCCTTGAAGAAATTACTAGTGTCCCACTGTCCAAGAACTAGTTTTTGAAATCAAAAATGATTACTTTAAGATATGGGGCACTGAAGAAAACATGCAGACTGTGATAATAGTTGTTCCATTTTCTCCAAGTGGGCTGAATCTAAAAGTTTCCATTTTAAACTTTTATTATGTAAAAAATGGTTTGAGGAGTTTTCCAAAATGAAAATCTTGGGTAAAACAACAAAAAAGCATGTATGCAGCTCTTGCTATCTTCCTGAGCTGTGGAAGGGGAGGGCTGAATGTTAGTGATACTTTCAGATCAAAATTCTGGGCTTGGGTGAAAAATATCTAATTTGAATACTGTTTTGTAATTATATTCCTTTGGAATACCATAAAGTGATATTTATTGTTATAGTCTGGAAGAAGTCCAGAGTGCTCTTCAGAACAAAGAGACAGACTATCTTAGAATGACTGAGGAAGTTGAACGAACCAGAACTTTGGAGTCTAAAGCATTCCAAGAAAAGGAACAACTGAGATCAAAGCTGGAAGAACTGTACGAAGAAAAGGAGAGAACATTGCAGGTGCGTTTGTGTGTTGTTTTTTCATGTTCTTAGGATGTGTGAATTAATAGAACCAGTCAGCATGAGACTCACGTCTGTGATTGGGTGTCCCGTGGTTCAGAGCTGCTCAGCGTACGCAGAGATGTGTGGTCCCCAAAGCTGGGAACCTGGGCTCTTTCTCCCACTCTGTGTGCTCTTGGAAGGCATGAAATAACATTATTTTAAAAGAAAAATTAAGAGCAGCTTATTTTCCCCTCCTGGATTGATTTACCTGCAGGAGAGGGAAATGCTAAGGAAGCAGGTGGAGTGTCTCGCTGAGGAAAACGGAAAGTTGGTGGGTCACCAAAACCTTCATCAGAAGATTCAGTACGTAGTGCGGCTGAAGAAGGAAAATGTCAAACTTGCTGAGGTAAACTCTGGAAATTATTCTCAATAAACTCTGGTTTGAAAATGATTATTTAATTAAAATTTAATTTAATTATTGAATCACTTAACTGCTTTCTTCAGGGAACTTCCTGAATTCAAAAAAAATTCAGTCATTGCCATTCTAAACATAATCAGTCAGTTACTATACACCTCAGATTCTTGTTTAATGTTAAGTATTTTACATATTGGAAATTGTAGTCTTAATTTGAAATATAAACTTAATGCCAGGAGTAACTCTTCCTGTAAGAATTGGAGCCTTAACTGTTTTTCTTTTCCTTTTTTTTTTAAATTACTTACCAGGAGAGAGAAAAGTTGCGTGCTGAAAATGTGTTTTTAAAAGAAAAGAAAAAGAATGAATCTTAAAGATCCTGGTCAACTCCCCAGGCATCACCTTGTTTGGAGACTTTGTTTGCTTAAAAGTAAGACCTACCCTTGCTTACTTAGTAGAGCTGAATTAAGGACCATAATGATTAACTGTATGTGGTGGGGGTGCTGACCCTCAAGTGTCTGATGTACATTCTGCATCCATCCGTGCCCTGTGACAGTCAGCAATCTGCTGTTTGGGGTCACCACCCCATTTCAAGGCTTTAAATCAATTGTAAAAGCTGGGGAAAACTTCCATCTTTTTAAATTAAAAGCCTGTAGCTAAAGTTTACAGTGGACGTTGGCCAGATCGTTTTTTCCTTAGGTACTGCCATAATCTCCTCTGAATCTTCCGTCAGAAGCTCAAACAATATATAGTGGTTCCAAAACTTGCAGTGAGGTTAATGACTGACTGCGCAAGCATGTATGAAAAGCAACCTTGTTAATATAGATTATTTTTGTATTCCTACTTTAAGTTTTCTCATGAGCATTTTTTATGACTGTAAATATGGCCATTTTTCAAAATGTAATAAAATCTTTTAAAAATAAACAGTTTAATACAGTGGTTTGCATTGTTCATTCACCTTACACTTAACGAGCACCTACTGTATGCCAGGCCCTTGTCCTCAGTGCACGAAGCACACAAACCCCTGCCCTCAGGGAACTTCTATGTATCAACACTTCATTCCTTTTTATTGCGAGTAGGATCCCATTGTGTGGATGTGCCACATTTTATTTACTCCCTATTTGATGGACATTTGAACTGGTGGCAGTCTGGGGCTATTATGAATAATGCCACTATAAATATTTGTGTATAACTCTTGGTAGGGACATCTGTTTCATGTCTCTTGAGTAGATACCTTGGAGTGGAATAGCTGGGTCATCTGGTAAGCACGTCTTTGACTTTTTAACACATTGCCTGTTTTCCAAATGCACTATTTGGCTGTGTCACTTTAAGTTCCCACCAGCAGGGTGTTCCAATTTCTCTACATCTTCACCAACACTTTTTATTGTCAGATTTTTTTTTTACTATAGCCATCCTAGTGGGTGTGTACTGGTATATCACATTTTCCTAATGACTAATGATATTGAACACTTTTTATATATTATGAAATACTCAGCAATAAAAAAGAGACAAACTGATATTTGCTACATGGATGAACCTCAGAAAAAACCATGCTAAGTGAAAGAAGCCAAACCCAAAAGACCACATATTGTATGATTCCATTTATGTGAAATGACCAGAAAAGGCAAAATTATAGAGATAGAAAGCAAATCATTGGTTGCTTGGGGCTAGGGATGGGAATGGGAATGACCATATGGGCACAAGGGAACTTTTTTTTTTTGTGAGGAAGACCAGCCCTGAGCTAACATCCATTGCTAATCTTCCTCTTTTTTGCCGAGGAAGACTGGCCCTGGGCTAACATCCATGCCCATCTTCCTCCACTTCATATGGGACACCGCCACGGCATGGCTGACAAGCTGTGCATCGACGGGCGCCCGGGATCCAAACCGGCGAACCCCGGGCTGCCAAGCGCAGACTAAACCGCTTCGCCACTGGGCTGGCCCCACAAGGGAACTTTTTCATGTGACTGGTTTGTAGTGATGGTTACACAACTCTATAAATTTACCAAAAAATAAACTACACTCAAAAGGGGTTAATTTTATGGTTTGTAAATTATACCTCAATAAAACTGAAGAAAAACAATTTTTAAAAATTAATGCATAGTTGAACTCTCAAGGAATAAAAGTAAATCTCTAACAGCCAGATACGGGAAAAAACCTAAAATTCAGTGTAAGGTAGAGAGTAGACACTGTGACTGCCTTGGAGGTGGGAGGAAGTGCAGTATTGAAGCTGGTAATAAAGAGGCCTGGGTCTTATCACCTGTATGAGTTTCCTAGGCTGCCGCAACAAATCACCACAAACTGAGTGGCTTCAAACAACAGGAATTTATTTTCTCACAATTCTGGAGGCCAGAAGTCCAAAACCAAGGTGTTGGCTAGGCTGTTCTCTCTGAGGGCTTCAGGGGAGACTCTGTCCTGTGCCACTTAGCTTGTGGTGGTGCCAGCAGTCCTTGGCATTCCTTGGCTTATAGATGCATCACCCCCGTCTCTGCTTCTATGGTCACAAGGCATTCTCCTCTATGTCTCTCTGTCTCTTCTTCTAAGGACACTAGTCAGATTAGAGCCCATCCCAATCATCCCAATTTAATCTGATTACATCTGCAATGACCCCGTTTCCAAATAAGGTCACATTCGTAAGTGCTGAGAATTAAGAGGTCAGTGTATCTTTGGGGGGACACAATTCAACCCATAACGTTACTCATAGCAAGGAGACAAAGCCTTAGGCTAGCTCAAGACGGGGAGTCAGAACTGAGATGTTTGTAAAAAGCCAGAACCCAAGGAGTGCAGAAATCTTAGTCATCTTGCAATTCTGCTGCCTGGGAACACTGCCCGGCCCAGAGCGTGTGCTCATTTGTTTGATGGAACAGAATAAAGAAGGGGCAGAGAAATGGACAGTGAAAAGAGAGGAGAGAGAGGAAGAAACAGGTAAGGTTGGAGAGGGCAATAGACAAGACGTTCACTCCCTACGTCATCAAAGGCCCCACCCATCCCTACTGTTTCACCCCAGGGGCTTCACTCATTTAAATTCCTTCCTTGGCCCCTAAGACCTCTTAAATTTGTGACTTCTAGCCCTTAAAGGTGAGGGAGAGTTCGAATGGGTCTCCCAGAACTCAATGAGTCATCTTTTGTCCATAAGCCATCTTTGAGGTTTGTTTTAATAGCTTTTTAAATAAATGTGAGATAAGGTATTCCCCTCCACACTGTCCCAGGTCAGGGTGTTCTAGTTTGCATCATGTTGCTGTTAGTTTTTAAATTTTATTGTATCTATTTTTTGTAATCAAAACCATAGTCTGTTCAATCAAACATTTGTAGCAAGGCCATGAGTTGGACACAGTATTGGGCACTGACAGGAACAAAGAGAAAACGTGCATGGCTTCTGCCCTAACACGGAGGCAAGCACATTGCAAGGCACGTGAGTGCACTGAAGGCAACAGTCAATAAGAGTCTTGCCACTCAGTGTGGTCCTCCAACCTGCAGCATTAGCACCATCTGGGAGCCTATTCGAAATGCAGACTTGCAATCCAGCTCCAGGCCTAAACCAGAATCTTCATTTGAACAAGATTCCTAGTAGGTGATATGTTTGCACACGACAGCTTTTGTCTCGGAGACAGAAATCACTTCCCAGTGGAGTGGCCAAGGAGTGTCTCAATTCACCATCGTCGCCAGAACAAGGACCTGTGCTGGGCACCTAGAGAAGAAATTTGTTGCTGCCTTCAGGGAGCTTGCCAGCTAGCGGGGAGACAGACAGACAAGCACAGGACTGGTGCAAAGATAGAGGAGTAGCAGAGACTGCGTTATAGAGGAGGTGGCTCTGAGATGCTCAACCTCTAGTGCTACTGGAGGGATCATTTGTTTTAAGAAAACTTGTTTTATATTGTTTAAAGCGTGCAGAGTTGATCAAGTGCAACACCACTTGAATTCCTATAGGTTCCACGTAACATAAGAGCTTTCAGAGGGGATCCTCTTTGAGCCGGAGCTCACACAGCTCTTTGTTCAGTGGCATGGTACCTCTCTGAGCCTCAATTTCCTCAGCTGCAAAATGGGGCAGTTTCTACCACGTAGGAGTTACCAGGGTTATCCATGCTTTTATCTTAGCCACAAAACCACCCTGTAAGAGAGGGTGGCAAGGAAGGACTACCACAAAAACTTCCTGAATGGAAGAAAAAGTGATGCTGAATGGTATGTTCACTGTGAAATCATGTTTTTAAGAAAGTTCCATACCTATTATAAAAACTTTTTAAATATGTGCTATATATATAAATATGCATAGAGAAAAAGTAATAACTGATTTTCCTGGAGAGTGGAAGTAGTCCTTTATACACTTCAACAGCACTTTATTTTCAAAGAAATGTACTATTTTTTAAATGAAAACATTTTAAACATTCTTAAACATTTAAGTTCATAAGAAACTAGAAGTACAGTCATGCATTGCTTAACGATGGGGATATGTTCTGAGAAATGCGTCATTAGGCAATTTCGTGGTTGTGTGAACATCATAGAGTGTACTTACACAAACCTAGCGGTATAGCCTACTACACACCTAGGCTCTATGGTATAGCCTGTTGCTCCTAGGCTACAAACCTGTACAGCATGTTACTGTACTGAATACTGTAGGCAGCTGTAACACAATGCTATTTGTGTATCTAAACACAGAAAAGGAACAGTAAAAATATGGCATAAAAGATAAAAAATGGTACACCTGTACAGGGCACTTACCATGATTGGAGCTTGCAGGACTGGAAGTTGCTCTGGGTGAGTCTGTGAGTGAGTGGTGAGTGAGTGTGAAGGCCTAGGACCTCGCTGTACACCGCTGTAGGCTTTACCAACACTGTACACTTAGGCTACACTAAATTTTATAAAAAGTATTTTTCTTTCTTAAATAATTATCGTTAGCTTACTGTAACTTTTTTATTTTATAATCTTTTAATTTTTTTTTTAAACTTTTTGACTCTGGTAATAGCACTTAGCTTAAAACACAAACACATTGTACAGCTGTCAAAAATATTTTCTTTCTTTATATCCTTATTCTATAAGCCTTTTTCTATTTAAAATTTTTTTTACTTAAAAAAATTTTTTAATTAAAATCTAAGACACAAAGACACACATTAGTCTAGGCCTACACAGGATCAGGATCATCAATATCACTGTCTTCCACCTCCATGTCTTGTCTCACTGGAAGGTCTTCAGGGGCAATAACATGCATGGAGCTGTCATCTCCTGTGATAACAATGCCTTCTTCTGGAAGACCTCCTGAAGGACCTGCCTGAGGCTCTTCTTGAGGAGGTGCCACTCTTTTCAGAAATATGTGCATGGGGGTTTGCTTGGTTTGTTTCTTTTTTCATCATAGATTTGCTTGTAAGCAGATAATGCACCATGAACATTCCTCTCTATTAATGAAAACCTTTCAGTGTTGGGGTCCATGTTTTCAAACTTTTTAAGGAGCTTGCTGAGGTCTGAAAAAGCTTCTCCTAAGCCCTTCACTGTGAATTTTCTTTGGGGTTCTTTTCTCCTCAGTTTCCTTTTCTCTTGCCTCTCCTTCAGCTGTGCATTCCTGTTCCAGTTCCAACATCACCTCATTAATCATTCCCTCAGGAACCACCTCTAGGAGCTCCTCAATGTCATCCTCATCCACACCCAGGTTAAAGTTGTTTGCCATCTCACCCACAGCCTTGTTGATTTTTGCAACCTCCTCATCCTTAGCAAATCCTTTGAACATGGACAAACTTCAGTGTCTTCTTCCAGATGCCATACACTGCTTAGTGACATCACCCAAGCCCAAGCAAGATTCTTTTTGCAGCCATAGATGTTGCAATCCTTCCAGAATTGCATCAGTGTCTTCCTCAGTTGCAGCAATAGCCTGGGCAAAGGTCCCCCTCAGGTAGTAGGCTTTAAAAGCTGCTATAACTTCTGATCCATTGGTTGGATCAAAGAGGTGGTGTTTGAAGAGAGAAACACTGCTTTGATATTGGGGTGAAGATCACCAATAAAAGGAGGATGTCCGGGAGCATTATCAACAATGAGCAAAATCTTCAAAGGTACGTTATCCTCCAGACAGTACTTCTCCATTTTACTGTCATAGCAATTCAGAAGGGCATCTTGGAAGATGAGCTGGATCATCCATGACTTTTTATTGCTCCGTAATACACCGGCAGTGTTTCCTTACTGTTATGCTTGAAGGCCCTGGGGTTCTCACTGTGCCAGATCACAAGGGGTTTCAATTTGTAGCCTGCAACATTGCTCCCAAGCAAGACTGTTATCCTTTCCTTAAAAGTCTTGAAACCTGGCATTGACTTGATCTTATGGATGAAAGTCCTTTCAGGCATCTGTTTCCAGAATAGGGAGGTTTCATCCATATTGAATAATTGCTCTGACAAGTAATTTTCCTCCACAATCAGCTTAACTAGAGTTTCCAAAAATTCTTCAGCTGCTTTCACATCAGCACTCGCAGACTCACCACTCACTTTCACATTATGTAATTAATAACAATTTTTGACTCATTTAAACCACCCAGAGCTAGCAGTAAATTCAACATCATAGTCGGGTCCAGCCTTTTCTTTCAACATCACAAACAAAATTTGTGAGAAGGATACACTTCTGTGTCTGGTCTATAATCTAGGTCATTAGACATTTCTCCATGTCTGCTATAGGGCCTTCTCGAATATTTGTTAGTCTCATTGCCTTCAACAAAGCAGATCCTTTAACAGCTTCTATCACTTTGTTCTTGTTCTTCAAGATCACAGCTACGGTGGAATAGGACACGCCTGACCAGCGAGCAATAACCATCACTGATTTTCCACCTTCGTGGTCCTTAATCACTTTAAATTTTGTTTCCAGGTCAATCACTCGACGTGGCCTCTTACCAGCAACATTAGCAGTGGATTTTGTACACTTAGGGTCCATGATGAACAAAACAACACAAGATTAAATCAAGCACAAGAGAAAATGATGCAACCAAGAGTTGGCGATAAACACAAAATATATGAGGATGCTACTGGCATAACACGGCATACTATTTCACAGTTAATTTTTTTCATAAGTAGAAAGAGTACACTCCAAAATAACAATAAAAAGTATAGTAAATACCTAAACTAATAACATAGTCGTTTGTTATCAAGTATCACGTAGTTTACATAACTGTATGTGCTATACTTTTATACGACTGGCAGCATAGTAGGTTTGTTGACACCAGCATCACCACAAACGTGAGTAATGCACTGTGCTACATTAGGACGACTACAGCGTCACTAGGCAATAGGAATTTTTCAGCTCCATTATAATCTTAGAGGATCACTGTTGTATATGTGGTCCATCGTTGGCCGAAGCAGCACATGACTGTAATGTTAATCTTGATCATCTGAGTGGAATAATTATGGATGATTCATTTTCTTCTATATTTCCTAACATGAGCGTGTATCCATCTGGGTCTTTTGATTTGTCAGAAGTCCTAACCGGAGCTTGCCTTCTTGCTGAGTTTGGAGGTCTCTAGCGCCCTCTGCCCAAGAATCTCTCCATTTTGTGCTTCTCAAACTGGAAGGTGCAGGTGAATCTCCTAGGGAACTTGTTAAAATGCAGATTCTAATTCAATGGCTGTGGGCAGGGCCTGGATTCAGCATTTTTAACAAATTCCTAGGGGAAGCAGATGCTGGACCACACCAAGTGGCAAGGACCGAAAGCGCTACGCTATGACTAGTTATTCTACAACAGCAACCACAGTACCACAGTCTGAGTCTCAGACAGCGGTTCAGGTACGCCCCCGGGGAAGCCTAAACCTAATACTAGAGGCTGCCTACCGCTGCGAGGAGGCTACACGGGGCTCCGCCCCTTTCCTCTGAGGCTCTCGCGGAGCGCGAATTGGCCTCCCTGGTCACGTGAGGCCGCCGTCCAATCGCGGCGCGCGCTCGGTGCTGCCGGTCGCGGGCGTGGCGCACTCACGGAGAGGGGTCAGCAGGCGCCATGGCCGAGAGGCCACGGCTCCCAGACGGCGCCGTGCGCTCGGGCGCCTACCCTGACACGGCCGCCGAATTCCCCCCGCACCTCCAGGCCGGCGCGATGCGGCGCCGCTTCTGGGGCGTGTTCAACTGCCTGTGCGCCGGCGCGTTCGGGGCCTTGGCCGCCGCCTCCGCGAAGCTGGCTTTCGGCAGCGAGGTTGAGCCCGGGGCGCCGCTGCGGCGGGCGGGCGGGCGGGCGGGGCTCCAGGGTGGGGCGGGGCTGGGAGGGCAGGGCTCCGCCTCGCTCCTGCCGGTCTGTTCGGCCCCGTCCGCAGCCGAGCGCTGCAGTCAGCCGGGGTGGGAGAGCATCCCTGGACTCTAAATCGCGTCAAACCCTCGTCTGGTGTAGGCGGTAAGAGACGTTGGGGACTGAGGCCTCCTCCCTTACCAGGGACCCAAAATCTGTCCTCCGATTGGGCTAGTTCGCCCTCGGGAAAGACGCACACCTTCTACATCCACTCTCTACCTCTCATTTTAAGCCCCTTGTGCCTGAACGTTTCTCTCCACGTGACTCTTAAGGTGAGACGCCTGTTGCCCATGTCTTTACTCCGTCATTAACTGTGTTTTAACCGGTTTACCCTGCTGCTAGGAAACTTGAGAGTTTGGTATACCCTAAGTATAAGGGAAGACTGAGAGAAACGTCCCGGACATTCTCCTGATGCTGAGAACTCCTAAACTGCAGCCCCACTTCCGCTAAGGTGTACCTCTTTGCTTCTCCCATCCCGAGTCAGAGACCAGCTTCTGTTTGCCAGCGGGGTATCCTTGCATCTGCAACCCAGGGTTAGGCCCTGACCTGGACAGTGGACAGGCTGATTCTTTAGGTTTAAGCCTATTTAGGGCTAATCCAATGGGAGCTGCCATGCTTGAGGTTAATATCCTGTTGGTGGTAATTCTTGGAGTAAGTGGTTCAAAGTAAGATGAGTGACTCTGTGAGCCATGGGGTTTTCTAGTCTTTTCGGTTGTGCACCGGGCCTTCATAACCTTTGTATAAACAGGCTCCACGGGCACAAACAATGCTTTTGTGTAAATTATAGGAAGACACCCCTTCCTGAAGACACTATGTATTCAGATGCTAGAAAACCGTTAGGAGAGATAAGAGTATGATGTTTAGATGGGCACAACCACCAGAGGAAGCAGCTCTGTCTGCAGGCAGGTTTCTAACTCCACACCAAGCAAGGGGGCCTGCATATCGTTTGCGTAGGAGGCCTGTAAAGACCCTCTCTTCTCTCAAGGTTCTCTTCTTTGGAAACGAAAGAAAGCTGCAGGTGCTCCAGTGATGCCAGGCGGTGTTCTCCCTAGGCAGGGCTGTGTCCTGGTTCAGAGCATGGAACCACAGTGCTGGGGTTTGAATTGTGGCAGCTCCCACCAGCTGTGGCACTTTAGGCGAGTTACTTAATGCCTCAGGTTCTGTATCTGTAAAATGAAGCTAAGGAATAAGTGAGAATGCACTTAAAACGCTTAGCATAGAGCCTGGCACAGAGTAGAAGCTCAAGACTGCCCAGTGGAACCAGCCTGAGTGGGTTATAGCCTGCACAGGATTGGGGGAAATGTGATTATTGAATTCATGCTTTACCTGGTCCCGGGAAGTGAGGGTCTACCCCTGGTTTCCTCAGACTACATACCAAATGACAACTGCTTGGTGCTCTGGGACTGAACTTCAAGCATTGGTCACTGCGGGAGCAATAAGGGACTGGTGTTCAGTAGAAAATACTGGTAATGGGTTAGCATTTTACTTCTGCCCAAGATCACATGGCCAGCAAGATGGCCAAACAAGCGTCTTCTCTGAGTGTTTCAGCTGTAAAATGGGTGTGCTGCCCACTGAGGGTTAAGTGAAGTCCTGTTCAGGAAAGCTCTGAGGAGCCCCCAGGCTGTAGGGGCCCGGCTGCTGGTAGTAACAATGACCCTCGACCCTCGGTGTGCTGCTGAGCTGGGCGTGGCTGCAGTGACACCTTCTCCTGCAGGTGAACATGGGCTTATGCGTCTTAGGCGTTGTTGTGATGGCGACCACCAATTCTCTGATGTGGACGTTCTTTAGCCGAGGCCTCAGTTTCTCCATGTCTTCAGCCATTGCATCTGTCACAGTGACTTTTTCAAACATCCTCAGCTCGGTGAGTAGCCTGAGGGTACGATCCCCTGTCCCAAACCTGGGTTCTGGGAGGGTTTTGAGTGGGTTGTCCTTGGGCAGCCCCTGCTCTCCCAGATTGGAGAAAGGACAGGAACAGAAGCAGAGGTTGGGCTGTCACTTGACCCCTGGTGGCTGCTCCTCTAATCTCTCTAACTTGGAGGAATTCTCAAGTTGGATGGGAATGAAGTCCAACTGTGAAGAAGCCTGCCTGCTTACTGCCCCTCCAGGCTGGAGCCCTCATTCTGTAGTCTCTGTGCAACCCAGCCATCTCCTGGGGGTCTGTGAACTCGAGTGTGAGATTTGGAGGGTTGGGGTTCTTCTCTCTGGTAGCCTGTGGTCAACCAGCTGAGGCTGAGCCCAGTCACCCCCACACAGAGGGAGAGAGGACTTGGTAGGCCAGCTCGAGTCAGTGAACACCAGGCAGCAGCTGTGTGCTGGGCCTAGCTGGTGGCCTCTGCTGGTCTTTCTTGTGCACTTTCCTGGGGTCCAGTGCTGTGAGGAAGGTACCCTTCCCACTTCTTCAGGTGAGATGGAAATGAATAGAGTGACTTGCTGAAAGTAGCAGCTGGGTTTCAAGCTCAGGACTTCCAGCTCTAGACCTTTCCACCTGCCCTAGGAGGGCAGGCAGCCGCGGGGGAGTGAGGTTGTGCCCACCCGCCGTGGTCGAATCCTGTGGGCATGTGTCTGCCCAGCCTCACAGGCGTCTCTGTCCTGCAGGCCTTCCTGGGCTTTCTGCTGTACGGAGAGTACCAGGAGGTCTTGTGGTGGGGAGGAGTGTTCCTCATCCTCTGCGGACTCACCCTGATCCACAGGAAGCTCCCACCACCTGGGAACGCCCTTCCACACAAGCAGCAGTAGCATCAGCTGGCTGGATGGACCAGCTGGAAAGACAACAATGGCCACTCAGGCTTGGGTTGGCGTATGAGGACTACTTACACCCAGGGTGATCTGAGTGTGCCGCCTTCCGACCATCAGCCAAAGTAGTAGGCCTCTGACCCAGCAGCCCTGGAGGTGGACAGCTGCAGCTTCTGTAAGGGGAAGTACACCTGCAGCAGTGGTCTGCCTGAAGACTCCTCGATACGTCGGCAGGGTACTTTTGATTCTCACGCTCCCGGGCCCACCCAGGGAGCCTTGGCAGGTGCTAGAGACCCTAGGGTTCATCTGCTTTATGTATGGACTTGAAACCACACTGTAACTGTAGTCCTGTTGCCTAACAAAAGCCAGTCATGTGACATTGGAATCAATGACGGGTGGGGCTTTCTGGCAACTTGATGCTGATATATCAGGCCATCTATGTCATGCTTTTGTATTATGGCAAGAGAAGGAAAACTGGATTAATAAATACTTTTTTGTAAGTTAAAACTACCAAGTGTGAAATCTTCTTTCCTACTATTTTTCTCTTTCCTAGTTTTTTGGAGTAAGAGGGAGCAGCCAGGGTGAGCTGCAGTTCCTGGAGTGGAGTTGATTGCTTCCCCACCCCCACCCCACTCTACATGCTGAGCGCATGCTCCTTCCTAACGTCACCCAGGCTGCTGCTCTTCAAATTCAGGAGGGTCTGTCTATTCTCTTGGTACTCAAGGAGAAAAGCTTGACCTCACTTTGGGGACCTAGTTTTAATTATTAGAAAAGAAACGCAGAGGTCGCTCCTGCTGTCTCGTTTGACTGTATAAAGCCTCTCCTGTCTTCTGGTTTCTCACAGATCCCCGTGACGTTTTTGTATCTTACACCATGGGAATGTAATTCCTAGTTCAGAATGCTCTGTGTGCTGCCTGCACACTCTCCAGGTGCATAGCTTCCATCATGACACTCAGCTGCTCCAATTCCCTGGGGGGTCCCCTGGATGTCCGAGAGCCCTCAGCTCTCCTGAGCCTTCAGACATCCCCTGCAGTAGAAAGAGACTGGGCAGCAGGGGGAGAGAAGGGTCACATCCAGGCTGGCCCCTCTTCCCTGTGCACAGAGCACTTTCGTTGCTGTCCTCCATTACTCATTGCACAGTTGATAGATGAGCTTTCTAAAACGTCCGTGGCTCCTACTGATTGGCATCTGGCCCTAGTCCACCTTTCCAACTTCTCGCTGCCTCAACGCCCCCACAAGTGCCGTGCTTGAGTCACCCCGAACATCTGCATCTCAGCAGTTCTCCAGTCCACCAGGTCCAGTTCCACCTTGCTTTTTCCTTTGCCTTGGATTCCCTTCCCCTTCACCTCTTCCTGGCAAACTCCTCCTCCACCTTCAAAATCCCCAGGGTACAATTTGCTGTGCTTTCTGATCTCCCACAGGGGCCAAGGCAAAGCTGTGACTCACAGAATGCTAATTGATTAGCCCCACTTTGACACATGGGAGTCCTCCCAGCCACACTGTGAGGGAGGTACTCTTGTTATTCCCATTTTAGAGGTGAGGAAACTAAGGCTCAGGGAGGTTAAGTGATTTGCCCAAAGTCACATCACTAATGAGTGCCAGAACCACAATGTCAGCCCAAGTCTGCCTGACTTCAGGGTCTTAGTCTCTACAACTGTCCTGCCTCCCACATCAGCACGTTAAAGCCCCAGAGAGGTCCTGTGAAGAGGAGCCTGTTTCACAGTGTCTAAAGGCATTCCCCAAATCTCAGAACACTTTTTTCACCAACCACCTCCTATCCCTCTGAGGGTCCCTCATGCTCCCTGGAACACTTTTCAAGTCTCCCTGATCTAATCTGACCCCATGATTCTACAGATGAGGAAGATGAAGGCCATTCAAGGCTCTGTGGGGTGTGGTCACACATGTGGGTCAGGCTCCCAGCCAAGGCCAGATGTGAAGGCTACTGAGAGCTGGTGGTTGTTCCTCCCTGGTCAGTCTCTGAAAGGGGCAGAAAGAAGTCCATCGTGGAACAGTCGTCCTGAGGAGACCCAGCCCAGTCATCCAGGCACCTGCTGAATACATAAAGATGGCTGGTGTTGACTTAGGACCCTCTCACTCTCAACAAATGTGCCTACAAGGGGACCACAGGACACAGTGAGATGTTTCTCTAAGAGGAAGATTCGTCATTTTTCAAAAAGCAGACAGATACACCCCTCTAATCATCTAAGAAGATGGAGAAGTGTTCACTGTGTCTCTTCCCTCGTTTCACATGTATATTATCTTGATAAGAGGAATAAACTGTGTATCAATATATGTTTTTCTAGTATACAACCTGGTGAGCCTGACTAGATTAGATTCGTGAGAGATGGTGGGTCATCTCAATGGATGCAGAAAAAGCATCTGACAAAATTCAACACCCTTTCATGATAAGAACAATCAATAAACTAGGAGTAGAAGGAAACTTCCTTAACATGGTAAAGGCCATATTTGAAAAACGCACAGCTAATGTCTTACTCAGTGGTGAAACATTGAAAGTTTTTCCCCTAAGATCAGGAACAAAACAAGGATGCCTACCTTCAGCAATTCTATTCAACATGGGACTGAAAGTTTTAGCCAGAGCAATTAGGCAAGAAAAAGAAAGAAAAGGCATACAAGTTTGTAAAGGAAGAAGTAGAATTATCTCTGGAGATAACATGATTTTATATGTAGAAAATCCTAAAGAATCCACAAAAGAAAAAAAACCTGTTAGAACTAATAAACAAATTTGTCAAAATTGTAGGATACAAAATCAACACAAAAATCAGTTGCATTTTTATACACTAATAGTGAACAATCTGAAAAGAAAATTAAGAAAACAATTCTGTTTACAGTAGCATCAAAAATAATAAAATACTTAGGAATAAATTTAACCAAGGGGGGTATACTGTACACTGAAAACTATAAAACTGCTGGAAGAAATTAAGGAAGACATTAATAAATGGAAAGACATCCTGTCTTCATGGATTAGAATATTTACTATTGTTAAGATAATACTACCCAAAGTGATCTACAGATTCAATGTAATCCCTATCAAAATCTCATTGGTGTTTTTTGCAGAAATAGAACAGCCCATTCCAAAATTCACATGAACCCTAAGGGATCCCAAATAGCCAAAACAATCTTGAGAAAGAAGAACAAAGTTGGAGGACTTATACATCATGGTTCCAAAACTTAGTGCAAAACTACATAATCAAAACAGTGTGGTACTGTTTTATATAGACATATAGACTAATGGAACAGAATAGAGAACCCAGAAACAAACCCTTTGACAAGAGTGTCAAGACCATTCAATGGAGAAAGGACGGTCTTTTCAACAAATGGTGCTGGAGAAACTGGATATTCATATGCAAAAGAATCAAGTTGGACCCTTACCTTTCACCATATAAAAAAATGAAATTAAAATGAATCAAAGGCCTAAAACATAAGAGCTAAAACTATAAAACTCTTGGAAGAAAATGGAGAAAAACTTCATGACATTGGATTTGGCAGTGATTTTTTGGATATGACACCAAAAGCACAGACAACAACAACAAAAAATAGATAAATTGGGCCTCATCAACATTAAGAACTTTTGTGCATAAAGGACACCATCAACAGAGTGAACCCCCAACTCACAGAATGGGAGATATTTGCAAATCATATACCTGATAAGGGATTAATATCCAGAATATAAAAAGAACTCTTACAACTCAACAACAACAAAAAATTTAAAAACAGACAAAGGACTTGAATAGACATTTCTCCAAAGAAGATACACAAATGGCCAATAAGCACATGAAAGATGCTCAACATCACTAGTTATTAGGGGAATGCAAATCCAAACCACAATGAGATACCGCTTCACACCCATTAGGATGGCTACTATCAAAAAACAAAACAAACCAAACCAAAACAAACAAAACACAGAAAATAACAAATATTGGTGAGTGTGGAGAAATTGGAGCCCTTTTGCATTGCTGGTGGGAACGTAAAATGGTACAGCCACTGTGCAAAAGAGTTTGGCAGTTGCACAAAAAGTTAAACAGTTATTATTTGATTCCAGCAATTCCATTTCTAGGTATACACCCAAGAGAATTGAAAATGGGGACTCAAACAGATACTCGTACACCAATGTTCATAGAAGCAGTATTTACAATAACTAAAAGGTGGCAGCAACCCAAATGTCCATCAGCAGAAGAATGGATAAACAAAATGTAGAATATACATACAACAGAATATTATTCAGCCGTAACAAGGAATGAAATTCTAATACACGTGCTACAACATATGTGAACCTTGAAAACACTTTGCTAAGTGAAATAAGCCCGACACAAAGGACAAATATTGTATGACCCCACTTAAATGAGGTACCTAGAATAGGCAAATTCATAGAGACAGGAAGTAGAATGGTGGTTACCAGGGGCTAAAAGGAGGGGGGGGGATGGGAATTTATTGTTTGATGGGTACAGAGTTTCAGTTTGGGATGAAGAAAAAGTTCCGGAAATGGAACTTGTTGCACAATATTGCAAGTATACTTAATGGCACTGAGTTGTACACTCAAAAATGGTTAAAATGGCAAGTTTTATGTTATATATGTTTTCCCATAATTAAAAAAAAGGAGGGAATGGTGGGAAGAGACAGCAAGTAGTGATGACTCTTTTGAGTTTTCCTCAAAATGGTATCTCAGTATAGTTTTAATTTTCATTTCTCTTATTAGGTAGAGAATACCTTCATATGTTGAAAAGCTGTTTACGTTTCTTATCTGTGAACTCTCTGTTCATTCCCTTTGCCCATTTTTTTCCTACTCAAACCTTAGCCACTCAGTCACTTGGTCTCACTTCATCCTTTTTTAATTCTCTGAACAGCACTTCTCACTTTCAGAAATTAACTTATTGGTTTACTCATTTTCTCTCCAACCTAATTGTAAGAACCTTGAGGGCACAGGCTGTGTCTGTTCTGGTTCCCGAACGTGTTGCCATGGCACCATCATTTGGCAGGTGCTCAATAAAATTTTCTGTGAATGAATGAATGAACGAATAAGAGAAAATACAGATAATAAGTGGTACAGCTGTGCTACCAGTGAAATATATATAAATTAAAATAAGAATGCAGTTTAGAAAGTAATAAAATCCAATGCTGGTAGAGCTGTGGAGAAAGCAGCAACATCTACTAGTTCTGTCCTGCTCACGGATAATCTCGCAGAATGTCATCAGAGTTAAAAAATCAGACCACTGTACTCTTAGACCTAGTGCGTCTACACCAGAGAGAAAAATCCAGAAGAAAACATACAAATTTGGACAATAGTGTTCCTAGTTGCATTACTTCCATTAGCAGATAGCTGCCTGAGAGTTGAGAGATGGTGAGGCAAATACAGTAGCACACCATGTGCCCATGAATGGACACGAGGCAGTGTCCACAGGGCAGGGTACCAGGCGTGTCCTGAAGGTGCTCTGATTGTTACATGGCGTGTAACACTCCTGTACAGTGGTAAGCACTAGGAGTGGCTTAATGTGAGGGGACTTCGGGGTTTATTGGATTCCTGTATTTTCCCCTATAAAGTTGTTTACATACATGACAAGAAAAGGAGTCAGATTAGAGATGAGTTTGTAGCTTCAGGTACAAGAAGATAAGATTTTGCTCCTGTGTATCTGTATTTTCTTTTTTTGCTGAGGAAGATTGGCCCTGAGCTAACATCTGTTGCCAATCCCCTTCTTTTTTTGCTGAGGAAGATTGTCCTTGACCTAACATCTGTGCCCATCTTCCTCTACTTTATATGGGACGCTGCCACAGCACGGCTTGGTAAGTGGTGTGTAGGTCCGTGCCCGGGATCCGAACCTGCAAACCCTGGGCCACTGGAGCGGAGCATGTGAACTTAACCACTATGCCACCAGGCCAACCCCTGGATGTGTATTTTCTAACTCCTCCCTGTCTCCACAAAAAGGGTGAAATGTAGCAGGATGGACATCTTTATGATTTAGACCCAGGGCTTGGCACCTGAGGAGCCCTCGTGGCTCCTAGGATGACTGACAGGGCCTCGCCTCTCTTTCTTCCTCAGAATTGGGGGGTGGGTTTGAAACCCAAAGGCAATGCTGACCAGGCTCTCCTTCCAAAATGGACTCCCAGCTTCCTTTGGGAGAAGAGGGCATATTCTTCCCACCCTCTGGGTGCCCTGTACTTTTGTGAACCAGTCATCCTTTGATTCACCTGGATCTGATTTAGGATCTGCTGTCTGCCAGGCACTGGCCCGGCCCCGAGAGACCCGTGGTGCAGAGCCCTTCCTCACACATTGCTCAATAAATAGAAAATTTGTCTGAGCTGTTCACTTGTTCATTTATTCATGCATTCATTCATCTCTTGAGCACTGACCATGTGCCAGGCTATATGCTGGGGACACGGAACAGGAAGACTCCATTCCTGGCTGTAAAATCAAAGTCACCTGTGCATTCCATTTTGAAGTGTGTCCCTGTCTGGCACCCTCACCCCGTTGTTTTCAGGCCCTTCTTGCCTGGCTCTCTCTCTTCTCGCTTCTACTCATCCCATCGTCTGTGGTTAATGGGAAGTTCAGTCCATTCCTATTTTTCTAGGAGAGTTTGTGTTTAGACACTGTCCCGTGGTGAGGCCTGAGGCCTGTCCCCTGTGGGCAGAGAGCAGAGGGTCTTGAGTGGGAGGCCCCTGACCCTCCCGCTCCCAGGGGTTGGCAGGAATCCATCACATGGTGGGGAAGGCCAGGCCCTGGTGTGATGTAGTGGCTGCAATTCTGGGGGTCCTCACATTCCCAGTGGCCTGTCACCAGACCCTGGTGTCAGCTGTGCCCAGGCAGGAAAGGTGAGAATAGATGACTCTCTAGGACCAGCTGATGGATAAAATGCCATCGCACAAGGAATTAACTAAGAGATGGCTCTGCTGAGGCCTGGAAGTTCTGTGTAGGAAGAAAGAAGGGAGGCTCACTGGGCTCCTCTGCTGACACCAATATGTTCCACCCTCTCTGGGCTGCAGCTTTCCCATCTGTAAAATGAGGGTGTTGGGAGGGACACCCTCTCTAAGGTCCCCCATAGAGCTCATTTGTAGAGAATTTGGAATTGCTGTTACCTGATCACAGCACCCTTTACTGAGCCAGGCACCATAGAAACTGCTTTAGACACATGACACCCTAGTCCTCCCAACAGACCTGTGACATGGGTATTCTTATCTCCATTTTCCAGATAAGGAAATGGAGGCACAGAGCGGTTAAGTAACTTGCCCAAGGTCACACAGCAGGTCTGTAGAGGAACCAGGACTCAGGCCCAGTTCTGTCTGACCCCAAAGTCTTTTCCCTTTAGATGCTTTTGCACTCACTCAGGTGCCCTGGATTTTCTGGCCCGGAAGGCACCAGAGAAAGTTCATCTTGTTCAAGCCCCTCATTGGTCAAAGGAGATGAAGGAGGCCCAGAGAAGTGAAGTAACTAAAACCCAGACCCTCTCCCACCCAGGCCAGGACTCTTTCCAGAGAGGCTTCTCTTCCTTTCTGTTTTAAATGGTGAATTTAACTTTTAAATAGATAATTCATGCATATGGTGCTAAATTCTGATGATTCAAAAGGAAGTACAGAGAAAAGTAAGCATCCCCCTCCCATCCCTGAGCCCTGCGTGGACGGGTCTGGGCCTCCCTGCAGATAGAGCCCAGCCAGGGCTTTGCGTAAGTGCCGTGTGCATTCCAGGGCTTGGTTTGTTTTATTGTATCTGAAAATGCAGGGTCCTCAGGACAGCAGAGAACTGCTGACCTCATTCTCGTTATTCAAAGTGACCAGGGTTGCTCTCTGCCTCTCACTCAGCCAGCAAAGGCGGTTGCTGGTTCCTGGGCATCATCATTCCGTCCCGTTCCTTTCTAGGTGAGGAACCTAATGAAGCCAACTTTCCCAATGACACGCAGTGAGTTACTGCAGTGTTGGGGCTCCATCTCAGATCTCCTCACCCCTGGTCTGGGACTTTTGATGCCACACCAGGCTAGTTCCCTTCAGTAGAATTAACTTCATTAAAAAACATTACAGAGCCAGCCCTGATGGCCTGGGGGTTAGAGTTCTGTGTGCTCCGCTTCAGTGGCCCGGGTTCTGTTCACAGGCGTGGAACCACACCACTTGTCTGTCAGTAGCCATGCTGTGGCGGCAGCTCACATAGAAGAACTAGAAGGACCTAAAACTAGAATATACAACTATGTACTGGGGCTTTGGGGAGGAAAAAAAAAAAGAGAGAGAGGAAGATTTGCAACAGACACTAGCTCAGGGTGAATCTTTCCCAGCCAAAAAAAAAAAAAAAATTACAAGTGCTCCTGTGGAGAGCAGAGCATTAATATCTATCAAAATTACAAATGTTTATGCTCTTTGACCCGACATTTCCACTTCAAAGCATTCAATTCTTCCTATAGATATACCCACTTATGGGTAAAATGATCTATGTGCAAACTTATTCTTTGCAGCACTGATTATAATAGTGAAATATTGAAAGCAACTCAAATGCTTATGGATAGGATGCTAGTTACATAAATTATGGACCATCCATTCAATGGAATACTATGCAGCTGTGAAAAAGAATTGTCCAGGTCTCCACATGCTAATCAAATGATCTCCAACATCTGCAAGATATATTATTTTATGGAGAGACTCAAAGTGCAGAACACATCAATATGCTCCCATTTGTATAAACAAGGGGAAATTATACATAAACATATTTGCTTCTCAATGCATACAACATCTCTGGAAAGATCTTAAAGAAACTGGCAACTAGGATGCACCAAAGTGGCTGGGGGGGCACTTTTAAAATTCTGAACTGTGTGGATGCATTACATGTTCAAAATATAAAACAAAATTTAAAGTCACAAGCATTCCTTACTTTTTCAACTTGAAGGAAAAAAACAAAAAGAAAACCAGCAAGTTAGTAGAGGTTAGTCCAGCTCTTCTAGAGCTCATCTTGACAGTAACCAGAAAAGCAAGCCACACGTAGGCGAGGTCACAGGGTCCTGGCTTTTGGTGACCCATTGTTGGAGTCACATAAGAGACAAAGAGGTGCCATTCTCCAATTTTTTTCCCTTTTTAAATCACCTCATCTTGGCTCCTGATTTCCTAGGTCTGGTATGGAAGGTTCCAAGCTTTTGTTATTTCTAATAAATGTCCCTTTCCCAAGCTCCACGCCTTGGCAGTCATGGCAGCACCATATCTAACCCAGGACCACGTGAAAAGGGTCCATTTCCTTCACTGAGGACAGACTGAGGAGCAATGAACATCAGGACTGGAGTCTTCCCCAGCAGTAGCAGGAGAGAAGCTGAATGGGTCATTGGATGGGTCCAATGGTGAGTGGGTGAAATCTCCATGGTGCCCCTTGTCTTGGCCAGCTGATACCCCTCCAGCCAGCTGGCCGCAAACTACTGTCTTTCTTCTGAGGGGGGCCCAGGGCCATCACCCTCTCACCCCAACTGTGGCTTTGTGGCCCTGTGCTGTTCCCTGTCTTATCCCTTAAAAAAAATCTTTTTATTTAGGCATAATTTCAGATTAACAGAAATATTGTAAGAATAGTAAGAAGAATTCTTGTATAACCTTCCCCCAGGTTCCCCAAATGGTGACCACATGTGCCGACTCCCCAGCCTCCAAGCCCCCCATGATCTCCTGGCAGGCTCTTGTCAGCAGCCCCACCTCTTGCTTGAGAAGCAGCACAAGAGGTGGGGAATGGCTGCTTTGAAATGCTGCAGAGTGACAAAGTTTCCAACTTCTCCTACGTTTTTGGAGTGACATTTGAGAAGGAATCTGACTCTTCTCTGTGGGCCATGGGGTTCTGAGTTCCTCTCCAGGTGGCTGACTGCTCTCCCAGACTCAGACGTGGAGGGCAGAGAGGTCTTGCGCCTGAAAAAGTATGGTGTGACGTGAAGAACTTGCTGATTTAAGGGAGCAGATTCAAGTTCAAGTTCCTACCGTGCATTAATTAGCAGTGTGGGCTTGGGCAACTCAGTGAATGGATCTAGGCCTTGGGTTTTCTCAGCTCTAAAAAACATCGAACCTGTGCATGTGCTTTGTAGATTGCCAAGGACTACATGAAAGAAAGGTAGGATTACCTGGTCCACGCTATTATTTTAAAGGGGGTGTCTGCTGCTTAGGGCGGTTTGAGGACTTGCCTGAGCTCTCAGCTGTGAGTGGCAGAGCTGGGACACCAGCCCAGTGTGGGTCCATTTAATGGTGCATCACACTGCCTCCCCTGCTGGGTACAATTTGACTTTACTCTCAAGGTCAAAAATGACCAAAGACGGTAGCCTCATGGCCACCAGTGTTGGGCTTTTGGTGGAGGGGGCTGAACTTCTTGAGACACCCTTTCTGCTAGACTTGCCCAAGTAACAGTCATAACCCAACATGCAATGGCAGTGGGTGTGATGCCTACATGGTGTCTTCATGAGCAGTATTTCATTTGTTCTTCCAACAACTCTAGGAGGTCGGGACATTCCAGGGACCTGGAAAATGGTAGTAGGTGTGGGATAAAGGTGGCATTTCATAAAAGAGAGATTGTGCAATGCATGGTGTTGGGACAACTGAATAGCATTCAGAGAAAAATAAAGCTGGATCCCTACCTCATGCCTTACACCACAATAAATTCCAGAAAGGTCAAAGGTGAAACTGTAAAAGAGAAGAAAATGAAGACAGTATGAAAAATAATCTTAGACTGAAGATGTTTCAAAGGAAAAAGGAAACCTAGAAACATAAAGGAAAAGATAGATAAAACCGACTACATAACTGTTAAAAAATGTATGCGTGGCAGGGGTCCGCCCGGTGGCGCAGCGGTTTAGTCCGCGCTTGGCAGCCCAGGGTTCGCGAGTTCGGATCCCTGGCGCCCGCCGACGCACTGCCTGTCAGCCACGCTGTGGCAGTGTCCCATATAAAGTGGAGCAAGATGGGCACGGATGTTAGCCCAGCGCCAGTCTTCCTCAGCAAAAAAGGGAGGATTGGCGACGGATGTTAGCTCAGGGCTGGTCTTCCCCACAAAAAAAAAAAAAGTATGTGTGGCAAAACAGAGTCAGAAGGTAATGGAACTGTGAAAAGTACTTTCAATACATACGCAATAATTCCCCCTTATCCGAGGTTTCACTTTCCGTGGTTTCAGTTACCCACAGTCAACTGTGGTCTGAAAATATTAAATGGAAAATTTCAGAAATAAGCAATTTAGAAGTTCTAAATTGTGCATCATTCTGAGTAGCGTGATGAAATCTCGTGCCAGCCTGCTCCTTCCCGCCCAGGAGGTGAATCATCCTTTTTCCAGTATATCCACGCTGTATACTGCCCATTAGTCACTTTGTAGCCGGCTGGGTTATCAGATCGACTGTCGTGCTATCGCAGGGATTGTGCTCAAGTAACCCTCTCTTACTTAATAATGGCCCCAAAGCGCAAGAGTAGTGACGCTGGCAACTCAGATTTGCCAAAGAGAAGCCGTAAAGTGCTTCCTTTAAGTGAAAAGGTGAAAGTTCTCCACTTAATAAAGGAAGAAAAAAAATCATATGCTGAGATTGCTAAGATCTACAGTAACTTTTATTCCAGTATATTGTCATAATTGTTCTATTTTATTATTAGTTGTTCTCTTACTGTGCCTAATTTATAAATTAAACTTTATCATAGGTATGTGTGTATAGGAAAAACACAGTATATATGGGGTTCATATCCCTGGTTTCAGGCACCCAGTGGGGGCCTTGGAACAGATCTCCCATGGATAAGGGGGACTACTGTAATAAGCAAAAGCTATTCTGTAGTATAAAAAGAGCTCCTATAGATCTATATAAGAAAATGACCAACATTCCAAAAGATAAATGGGCAGTATTAGGTAGTGCAAAGTATTATAATATATGGAAAGATGCTGTCTTACTTATAATGAGGGTAGTGATGGAATAAAATCGAAACTGCATTATATTTCATTTCTTAACCTATCAGACTGGCCAAGATTAAAAGTTTACTAGTAAGCAGGGTTGATTTTTTTTTTTAAAGGCATCTTCCCATCTTTTTATGGGAGTGTTACTGAGGCAGTCTTTGGAAGGCTCTTTGGCAACATTTACTGAAATTAAAGATGCACATACCCTGTGACACAGCAATTCCACTTTGGAAGATTTCTGTTGCAAATATTGTCACACATAAGTGCAAAACATGTACAAGGAAGTTGTAGCATATAAGAAGATTTGAAACAATCTAACTGCCTACCCAGAGGCAATAGTAGCCACTAAAAAGAATGAGATCTACTTGGGTTGTTAGGAAATAGATACCAAGATATGTTTTAGAGGAAAAAACAGGCAAGCAACAGAATGGTATGTTGGGAAAGCTCCCACTTGTGTAAATAAATGTTTGTTTATGGCAGAGGAAACTGGAAAAATCCTTCATGGTGGTTGCCTCTGAGAGAGGGTCTGGGGGTCTGGGGTGGGAGAGAGATTTAACTTTTACAATGGACATTTATGACTTTCTATCCTGATTCTGTGGGATTCCTAGATAAGAGGATTCATGTCTCTCATCTATTCTGGAAAGTTCTCAGCATTATCACTTTGCTGCTGCTGCTCTCTCATTCTTGATTCTCTCCTTCCAGAACCCCTATTATACATGTTTTGGACTTTCTCATCTAAGCCTCCACATCTCTAAACTTCTCTTTTGTATTTACTTTCTGTTTTGCTAGGCTGCATTATAGGTATTTGCTTCTGATTTATTTTCTAGTTTACAAATTCTCTTTCAATCATGTCTATGTTATTTAACCTGTTCATTGAGTTTTTTAAATTTCAAGAACCATATTTTTATTTTTAGAAGTTAGTTTTAAAAAAATCTGTCTTGTCACTTGAGGTAAGACATGAAACCATAAAACTCCTAGAAGAAAACATAGGCAGTACACTCTCTGACATCAGTCTTAGAAGGATCTTTTCGAATACCATGTCTACTCGGGCAAGGAAAACAACAACAAAAAAACCAAACAAATGGGACTTCAGACTAAAGAGCTTCTGCAAAGCAAAGGAAACCATGAACAAAATGAAAAGACAACCCACCAACTGGGAGAAAATATTTGCAAATCATATATCTGATGAGGGGTTAATCTCCAAAATATATAAAGAACTCATACAACTTAACAACAAAAAAACAAACAACCCTTGGGGCCGGCCGGGTGGCACAGTGGTTTAGTTTGCGCTTGGCAGCCCAGGGTTCGCGAGTTCGGATCCCAGGCGCCCGCTGACGCACCGCTTGTCAGCCATGCTGTGGTGGCGTCCCATATAAAGTGGAGGAAGATGGGCACGGATGTTAGCCCAGGCCCAGTCTTCCTCAGCAAAAAGAGGAGGATTGGCAACAGATGTTCGCTCAGGGCTGGTCTTCCTCCCCCCTCCCCCCCAAAAACAATAAAACAACCTGATCAAAAAATGGGCAGAGGATATGAACAGACATTTTTCTAAAGAAGATATACAGATGGCCAATAGGCACATGAAAAGATGTTGAACATCACTAATCATCAGGGAAATGCAAATCAAAACTACAATGAGGTATCAACTTACACTGGTCAGAATGGCTATAATCACCAAGACAAAAAGCAAGAAATGTTGGAGAGGATGTGGAGAAAAGGGAACTCTCATACACTGCTGGTGGGAATGCAAACTGGTGCAGCCGCTATGGAAAACAGTATGGAGATTTCTCAAAAAATTACAAATAGAAATATCATACAACCCAGCTATTCCAATACTGGGAATTTATCCAAAGAACTTGACATCAACAATACAAAGAGATCTATGCACCCCTATGTTCATTGCAGCATTATTCACTATAGCCAAGACACGGAAGCAACCCAAGTGCCCATCGACTGATGACTGGATAAAGAAGATGTGGTGTGTGTATATATATATATATACACACACAATGGAATACTACTCAACCATAAAAAAAGACAAAGTTGTGCCATTTGCAACAACGTGGATGGAACTTGAGGGTATTATGTTAAGTGAAATAAGCTAGACAGAGAAAGACAAACATCATATGATTTCACTCATATGTGGAAGATAAACAAACACATGGACAAAGAGAACAGATTAGTGGTTGCCAGAGGGGATGAGGTTTTGGGGTGGGCATAAGAGGTAAAGGGGCACATATATATGGTGACTGACAAATAATAATGTACAACTGAAATTTCACAATGTTATAAACTATTATGACCTCAATAATTTAAAAAAATCTATCTTGTCAATCTTAATAATGTCTTATTTCTTTCCCATCTTTTTTTTTTTTTTTTTTGCTGAGGAAGATTCACCCCGAGCTAACATCTGTTGCCAATCTTCCTCTTTTTGCTCGAGGAAGACTTGCCCTAAGGTAACATCTGTGCCAATCTTCTTCTATTTTGCATGTGAGTCACTGCCACAGCATGGCTGCCAACAAGTGGTGTAGGTCCATGCCCGGGAACCAAACCCAGGCCGCTGAAGCAGAATGTGCTGAACTTAACCACTAGGCCATGGGCTGGTCCCCTTTTCCCATCTTTTTGATTCCTTTTTTTATGCCCCTAGCCATTTGACTTGTTTTATGTTCTGTATATTATTTTATAGTCTGTGTATTGTATTATCTGATTTCTTGAAGGAATACTTGTGTGGTTTCTGCTGAAATAGTGGATTGTTCCCTCGTGTTTTTAAATTTTGGGCTGTGAGCTCATCTTGAGTGACCTTATCTATGAGAATCTTGTACAACTTTGGTTGAGAGTGAATCCCTCCAAAAAGGATTGCCATTTGTGCCCTAAGGTGTTACAAGCCAAGGACAACTGTTTATTTTACTTTCTCAGTTTGGGGTGTCCCAGACCTCTACAGAAGGGGTGATATCAAAATATTTAACAACTGATATGCATTCATTGGAGGCTCCAGCTCCCACGAATAGTCCTGTGGGGTGACTCTCCAGGAGAGCCTGCTGGCAGCAGGTGATGGCAGCCTAGGACAGCTAGATGGACACTGGAGAGCACATAGTAGTACTCATGGCTACGATTTACTGTGGTGAAAGGATGCAAAGAAAAGTCAGCCAAGGGAAAAGGCATGTGGGGTGAAGCCCTGGGGAAACGAGGCACCAGCTTCCAAGGGTCCTTTCTCAGTGGAGTCACATAGGGAGTCACATAGGATGGGCTCAATTCTTCCAGTGATGAGTTGTGACAACACATGTGAAACGTCATCTATTGGGAAGCTCCTTAGAGACTCAGTGCCCAGGATTTTTACTGTGAGCTGGCCACATAGGCACCCTCCGCCTAGCACATATCAAAATTCCAGACTACTAAACGGAAAGAAGTGTTCAGCATAAACTAAGTTGTTTGTATAAACAGTTTCGGCACAGTGAACCACTCTTACCAGTTAGGGCAATGGGAACCCTCCCCAAATGTAAGTTCCTAGAAGCCAACCAAAGGCTGGCCTTGCAACAGGCCTTTCTAAGGAGAGCAGCCTCAGACCTGCTGTGTTAACTCTTCTCTGCACAGTTGACCCCCTTGGACCATGGCCAAGGCAACTCATAGCAAAATTGTCATCAGTAGGACCCCACACACAGGTGAGAACAACCTGCAGGACTGAGCTCAGTGATGCCCTTTAGGGGTCCTGGATTTAGTTGGTTAAAACAAAGTCCATTAGCCATAAAGATCTACCTTAGAAAGCCAGGTGCCTTCCTCCTTAAGTTTCTGTATGAACGTTTTTTCACCCGGCCCAAGGCATCAATTCAGGCACAGTACAACTCTGGCCAGAAAATGGAAGCTGACCTGGAAGCTTCCAGGGCTGAGGCAGTGTCGTGAGAGTCAGAGGCACACACAAGAAATACAATCCCAGGGTCCAGCCTGGTGGCATAGTGGCTAAGTTCCCGTGCTCTGCTTCCATGGCCCCAGGTTCATGAGTTCGGATCCCAGGTGCATGCTTACACATCACTCATCAAGCCATGCTATGGTGGCGTCCCACATACAAAACAGAGGAAGATGGGCACAGATGTTAGCTCAGGGCCGGTCTTCCTCACCAAAAAAAAAAAGAAGTACAGACTCAGAGGGAACATGTGGTCCCCCTGGACACAGAGTTTATAGTTGTTAGAGCACCCCAAGGAGGACATACACCAGGCAATACAGGCTGACAGGCCCCAGTGTGGCCTCCCGTGTTCTCAGCCCAGACCCAATAATTCAGGCCAGTCCTGGTTTCAGAGGGGCTGCCTGAGGCAGTCAGTTCTGGACAGATTTGCATTCTGTGGCACCAGTTCACGGCCTCACAAGGACGGACCATGTCTGTAAGTGTTCTGGAACAAAGTGCAGGCGCTGGGCCCCTGCCATCTTGGTTGGCACTGTCAGGTGTGATCCTGGGCTCAGCAGTCAGTCTGGACTCAAAGTGCCCCCAGCAGCTGGGAAAGGCAGCACAGGCGTTTCCTAAGGAAGAGGGGAAGCTTCCAGAAACAGTTTTGAAAATCAGACGGTGAATGCCCTCCCACCTCCTCTGCTCCTCCCTCGGTGCTGGGGCTCTGATTTCTCCATGACTGCAAACTCAGTGTGTCCCATTCAGCAATCATAACCTTACATTTTCCCAGTCATCCCCCCCCTTCTCCCCCAGACCTTTCATCTAGAAGGGTTGTACGCACAGGGACAAAGCATTTTTATATGATTTAACCAGAATGACACATCCAACTCAAGAATTGGTCAGGATGAAATTCTGAATTTTCAAACATTTTTGAAGTGGGTTTACATAATCTCTCACTCCATTTGTCCTGACATTTATCCATTGAGCAGCCTAGAAAAGATCAACCCCTTTCTGGGGACAGCTGCATTTAATAATCAAACTGCCTTCCTCAAGTGTGTGTACTAGGAGAAAGGTGAGGGAAATAGAGGTAGGCTATCAGTCCACTCTTGCAACTGCAACTAATCTGGAAAGCCGAACACAGGTCAACAGCATCCTACCCAGACATCCCCCAGGGGGTCCCAATCTGTCAGGAGCGCGTGGAGTCCCTGTGATGTGACCTCTCCTACTGGCAGATTTTGGCAGAAATCATGAGTTAGGAACACGATCAGCCTCGGCCTCAGAAACACAGAGGCGATCAGCAGCTGGATTGCAGGTGGTCCTATCGGAGAACGAGCTCTTTCCTGTGGGCATCTGTATGTGACCCAGGCGGTCCAGCCAGCATCTGATGTTTTCATAGTTTAAGGGCCCCGCAGAGGGGTGTCCCAAATCTGCAACAGTCCTGGGTTGAAGTCCTGTCCACTGACCCTGGGCTTGCTTTCATTCAGCACCGCTCAGGCTGAGGCTGACAGCCCAGAGCTGACAGTGTCTGGGCAGTTAGCATCTGTGGATTCAAGATCGAAAAAAAGAAGCCAGTGGCAGCCAAGCTACTACAAAGCCAGAAAGCTGTATTGTGTCCGAGGTCCAAGTGATAAGCAGGTGCGCTTGAACTCTTTTGTCTTGTCATTCTTGGAGTCCCAGTGGACCCACTCAGAAATATGCACACAGTCTGGAAAATCATCAGTTTCTGAGGCCGACGACTTCACAAGAGCTCATTAGCAACTAACGCTCGTTTTGGTTTAAAAGCAACTTCACTTTTTAAAACTCCAAAAACGATCTCCATCTGGAGATTGCCTCTAATTTCCTGGTGTCTTCCTTTTTCCAGAGACTCCAACAGGCAAAAGTTATAGCAAAAATCATCAATTTTGGAGACTTGTTTTGTTTTTAATACTCAGAACTTAAATTCCAACTCGCCCACTGGTGGCACAAAACAAGGAAGCTCTGCTCCACTTTTCCTTCGCAGCCCACCCCGATGGGGACGGTCCCCTAGCATTTATGAAATTACAAGCAGTGGACAATTTCTATCAATTTTTACCTCCCATCCAGGTGCAATAGCCACAGAATACAAAGGTATTTCAGAAATGACAGCCCTGGTATGGCTTCCTGTAGGCCCAGGGCCCCTCTGGCTTCCCAGACCTGCCATAAGGGGATGTGCGGGTCACACTGCAGTGCCTCAGAGAGGTGGGGGGAGGACACCCCAGTCCTGCACATGGATTACGTGCCCTGTGTTCGTTTCCTAGGGTGGCCGTAACAAATGACCACAAACTGGGTGGCTAACAAGTAGAAATGTATTCTCTCAGAGTTCTAGAGGCTGGAAGCCCAAAATCAAGATGTCTGCAGGGCCAGGTCCCTCCGAAGCCTCCAGGGGAGGATCCTTCCTCGCCTCTTCCAGTTTCTGGTGGCTCCAGGTGTCCCTTGGCTTGTGGCTGCATCACTCCAATCTCTGCCTCTGTCTTCACACGGCTCCCCCCTTCTGTGTCTCCTCTGTGCGTCCCTGTAAGGACATTTGTCATTGGATTTAGGGACTAGCTTGATAATCCAGGATGATCTCATCTTGAGATCCTTAATTACATCCACAAAGACCCAATTTCCAAATAAGGTCACCTTCATAGGTTCTGGGTAGACATATCTTTTGGGGGACCACCATGCAACCCACTACACGCAAGATCTGCCTGACCTTAGAGACAGCCAGCGTTTACTGAGTGCCTACTGTGTGCCAGGCACTGTGCCAAGCACTCAATGTGCACATCAGCCCATGAGGGAGGGGCTGTGCTGATCATTCCCTGGAGGCAAGGACACAACTTAAGGGGCTTGCCCAAGGCCCCGCGACCTGACTGGGAATGATGGAACCGGGACTTCGACCCGGGCTGACTGTGTTTAGGGTTTGGACTTCTAAACCACTCTTCCCTGCTTCCTGGCAACAAAACCTATGCCCCTATCCCTAGGCCCTGCTGGGCAGATCAGCTGTCCAGACCACCAACCTGCCCAGTCCATGAGGAAGCAGGAATGAGTCAGAATGTGGGCAGGACTGTTAAATTCCTTTTCCAGCCATGACCTCTCTTTAGTTGGCCCTGGCTCCCACAGCAGGAGCTCTGCCGTTGGTCACATCCTTCAAGATGGTGCAGCTGCTGACCCCATCTAGCCGTGGGCCCAGGAAGGGCAGGTGCCTGTGCATGTAGGTCTGTCTGCCAGAGGAGTCCATCCTGCGTCCCCCGTCTCCCGTGCTCCCCCCCCCCAACCGCCTCCTGGAAGGAGCAGGCCCCACAGGCCCTGAGGAGCATCTCAGAGGGAAGGCGGTGCACTGGGAGCTTGTCTCCTGGGAGCACACCTGGCTGCCCCCTCTCCCACAGCTGCTCAGGCGCGAGGATGCCATGCTGTTTCCAAACACACCATCGGCCCAGTTCCCAAGGCAGCCCCATCGTGTGGGTGTGATCACCCACCCATTTATAGTTGAGGGAACCGAGGTTTTCATTGCTGTCTGCCACACTCTGCAGAATGGGTTTCACCTGTTGGTGAGCCCTCGAGGGGACAGCCCCACCCATCTCACCTCACTTCATCTCACAGGCCACCCTGGAGCTTTCTAATCCAGTGGTTCTCAAAGTGTGGTCCCCGGGCCAGCGGCATCAGCAGCATCAGGAAACCTGCGAGAGAGGCGAATTCTCGGCCGCACACCAGACCTACTGAATCAGAGACTGTAGGGGTGGGCCCAGCAATTTGGGTGATTCTGATGTCCCTCTAATGTGGGGGCTCTGCTTGGTTCATATTAATCATTCTGAGCCAGCGATTCTTAGACTTAGCTGCACACTGGAATCACCTGGGGGCTCTAAAAATACAGATGCTCAGGCCACACCCAGACCAACTGAATCAGAATCTCGGCTGGACGTCAGCAGGTTCTACAGCTCCTGGGTGATTCCCATGTGCAGCCAAGACACACCCATAGCTCTAGGCCTCACTGTTGCTTCCGTAAGGTGATAACAGCTGAGCTACCCCAAGGCATTTTATTGGAGTCCTTTCCCTTCTGGGACCATGAGCTTAAATTCTGGATAAAGGGAAGGGGGTTAGTTCTTAAGCTGAGAGAACATAAAGAAATTTTATTATAACAATGGTGAGAGATAGGTGTATTAAAGGGAAGGGTGTGTGCGTGTGCACATGTGCACACACGCTCACACACACAGGTGGAAGTTATTTCTTTTAGTGAATGTGCTTTTCATTTTAGCATCAAGGAAAAAAAATCCCATTTATAATACAAAAGGCCTTGGACTTGGATCGTGGGAGCTCCTTTGTGCCTCCTCCTCTATTTGGGTGAAAGGGCATAACCCGCCACTTTCCACTCCTGCTTTCTCTTCAGGGGCTGAACTGCCTCAGGATGGGGTCTGATCTGCAGCCGGTCAGAGTCTGGGCTGACCCCTGGGTCTTAGGACTTGTCTGCTCTCGCCCTGGTTTGCCCACTCCTGTCTTTTTCTTTAGCAGCCCTGTATGGCTTCTGTATGGATTGTGGAGACCACTCTGGCCATGGCTTTGTTCTGTAGAGAGGGGGCTGGTAGAGAAACGGGGGGCACCTGACAGGCTACTCAGAGGTGCTCGGGCTGAGCACTTGACATCCGTTTGTCTCAGCTTATCCCCACATGACCCCACAAAGTAGGTGCACCCCATCTTACGGGTGAGGAAACTCAGTCTCAGAGAGGCCCACAGCCTTGGAAAGGTGGAGCACGGATGGAAACCCAGCTTTGCCCCACTCCGCCTCACTGCACCGCCACATTTTGGAGCTAGAAAGACACAATCAGGAAATAAACATTCTCTTTTCTTTCTTTTTTCACATGCTGTGTTGCTGACAGATCTGAAGGTCCCCCACACCGACTCTCTGAGAAAAGACAACACTATTTCTCACCACACATTGGCGTTCCAGACGTCAAACTCGTGGCCCGGCGAGGAGAGGTGTGTTACCTGTGGCTGGTACTCACCTGGGCCCTGCAGTCCTGGAACAGCCTGAATCTGCAGTTCAGCACAGGCAAAGCCTGCGGCCCTGCTCATGGGGCTTGGGGGCCAGACCATGTGGGTTCTGATTCCGAGGGGCCCTTCCAGAGCAGTCTGAGCCAGGAGTGCCTTCGCCTCCTGGATCCTCAGTTTCCCCATCTGTGCTGTGGGAATAATACAGGGTGCAGGGAGGAAGGAATAGGAGGCTGAGTATGGGCCTGGCTGGTGGTGAGCTCTCCATCCTCAGATACTCTGGTCCTTGGCCAGGAGCAGGGGCGTGGCTGGGGAGGGGGCAGAGTAGAGAGAGCAGAGACTCAGCAGGGCATCTGCTTTAGAGGGGTCTGGGCAGTTTCTAGAGATAAATCATAGGGTTGAGATTTGCTGACACTATAGTGCGTGGGCTGGAGGCAAGCCAGTAACAGTGATTAAAAATACCACACTTTGGGAGTGACGTCAGCATCATGGCGGAGTGAGATTCCCTCTTTGAATCTCTGCCCCCTACGACACAACGAAAACATCATTCACATTCCAACAGAGCTCAATCAAACACTACGAAGGACTTCTGAGAAACCCCTGCTGCCATACATCGGGCGGTGGAGGCGCGGGAAGCCCAGGAGGACGGGAGGAGAGGTAGGAGGTTGTACTCCCCCTCCCCAATCGATCGGCAAAAACTGCGCGGTTCGCGGTCAGAGGGGGGAGGGGCGGCCCACAGCGGGGAAAACTAGCCCCATCCAGGTGCTCTCACAGACTGTCGCGAGATCGCCACGGGGAAGCGACGACAGACTGTTTAGGGGGTGTAGCAAACACCCTAAGAGAGCCAGAAAGGAAACCCCCGGGTCAAGCAGGAGAAAGAGAGGACCCCTCCCCCCACACACCCGACGTTTCAGCATAATCCCTCCGGGGGCTGCAGCCGCCTCAGAGCAAACCGCTCGCGATCTCCATCTAGTGGCAGCAGGGGGAAACTGCAGGACTAACTTTAATCATGAGTGGTAAAAATAAAGCCGTCCCCGTCAGATCCTTGCGAAAATATGTCAGGGCTACAGACCAAAAGGAAAATGACAAACACCCAGAAACCAACCCTGAAGGCACAGAATTTGATAACCTGAACGAGAGAGAATTCAAAATAGCTATCATAAACAAGCTCAACGAAATACAAGAGAACACACAGAAACAAATCAACGAATTCAGGGATTATGTCACAAAAGAGATTGAAACCCTAAAGAAAAACCAATCAGAATTATTAGAGATGAAAAACAAAATCAACGAGATAGTGGAAAAAATGGAGTCTTTAAAGAGCAGAACTGACAATATGGAGGAACGAATTAGCACTATTGAGGATAGCCACGCAGAAATGCTCCTGATAGAGGAGGAGAGAGAGCTAAGACTAAAAAGAAATGAAGAAATTCTTCGAGAAATATCAGACTCAATGAGGAAAAGCAACATAAGGATAATAGGTATTCCAGAAGGAGAAGAAAGAGAAAAAGGAGCAGAGAGTTTGTTCAAAGAAATAATAGCTGAGAACTTCCCCAACCTAGGGAACGAGAGGGAAATAACAGTGAATGAAATCAATAGATCACCTAAATATATAAACAGGAATAAAAAATCATCTCGCCACATAGTAGCAAACTTGAAGAATACCCGTGACAAGGAAATAATATTGAAGGCAGCTAAACAAAAAAACAAAATAACATACAAAGGAAACCCCATCAGGCTCTCAGCTGATTTCTCGACAGAAACTCTACAGGCTAGGAGAGACTGGAATGATATATTCAAAATCATGAAAGACAAAAACCTTCAGCCGAGAATACTTTATCCAGCAAAAATATCCTTCAAATACGATGGAGAAATAATAACTCTCCCTGATAAACAAAAGCTAAGAGAGTTCGTCACCACAAGACCCCCACTACAAGAAATGCTCAAGAAGGCCCTTAGGCCTGAAAAAAAACAAATGAGAAAGGGGATACAAAGATTTCAGCAAGGAGAAAAGCAAGGAGACTAAACCAGAACAAAATACAGTTGGAAAACATCAAAAATTAATTCAAGCTCATCACTGGAAACACACATTCATGACACAAACTGGAATAAAGAGATAACAAATAAGGAGGGGAAGAGGTAAGGGATTGAACTGACCCAGCCTCAGGAAAAAGGAGGCATCTGAAAATGTACTTTCTTATCCAGGAGATCGCTTATATAAACCGCACGGTAACCACTAAACAAACAACCAGAAGAGAACCACACATGACAAATAAAGAGAAAACCAAGAGAATGAGCATGCAGAAATACCAAATTGAATTTGCAGTCCGAAACACAAGGGACAAGAAACGAAGGAAATGCAAAAGAACCAGAAGATGAACAATAAAATAGCAACATTAAACCCTCATATATCAATAATCACTCTAAATGTAAATGGATTGAATTCTCCAATCAAAAGACACAGAGTGGCAGGATGGATTAAAAACCAAGATCTAACAATCTGCTGCCTCCAGGAAACACATCTCAGCTCTAAAGACAAACACAGACTCAAAATAAAAGGATGGAAAACAATACTCCAAGCTAATGGCAAACAAAAGAAAGCAGGAGTAGCCATACTTATATCAGACAAAGTAGACTTCAAGATAAAAAAGGTAATGAGAGACAAAGAAGGGCAATATATAATGATAAAAGGGACACTTCACCAAGAAGACATAACACTTATAAATATCTATGCACCCAACACAGGAGCACCAAAGTACATAAAACAACTGCTAAAAAACCTTAAAGGAGATATTAACAATAACACAATAATAGTAGGGGATCTTAATACCCCCCTTACATCAATAGATAGATCATCCAGACAAAAAGTCAATAAGGAAATAATGGACTTAAATGAAAAACTAGATGCAATGGATTTAATAGATATATACAGAGCACTCCACCCAAAAAAAGCAGAGTACACATTCTTCTCAAGTGCACATGGAACATTCTCAAGGATAGACCATATATTAGGCAACAAGGCAAACCTCTATAAATTTAAGAAGATTGAAATCATTACAAGCATCTTTTCTGATCATAATGCTGTGAAACTAGAAATCAACTGCAAGGAAAAAACTAGGAAAGGGACAAAGATGTGGAGACTAAACAACATGCTACTGAACAACCAATGGGTCATTGATGAAATTAAAGGAGAAATCAAAAGCTATCTGGAGACAAATGAAAAGGAAAATACACCATACCAACTCATATGGGATGCAGCAAAAGCAGTCCTGAGAGGGAAATTCATAGCAATACAAGCTCACCTTAACAAACAAGAAAAATCCCAAATAAATAACCTTAAATTGCACCTAACAGAGTTGGAAAAAGAAGAACAGACAAAGCCCCGAATCAGCAGAAGGAGGGAAATAATAAAAATCAGAGCAGAAATAAATGAAATTGAAACCAAAAAAACAGTAGAAAGGATCAATGAAACAAAGAGCTGGTTCTTTGAGAAGATAAATAAAATTGACAAACCCTTAGCCAGACTCACTAAGAAAAAAAGGGAGAAGACTCAAATAAATAAAATTAAAAATGAAAGAGGAGAAATTACAACAGACACCAAAGAAATACAAGGGATTATTAAGGAATACTATGAAAAACTTTACGCCAAAAAATTGGACAACCTAGAGGAAACGGACAAATTCTTGGACGCGTACAACCTCCCAAAACTGAATCAAGAAGAAATAGAGAATCTGAACAGACCAATCACAAGTAAAGAGATTGAAACAGTCATCAAAAACCTCCCAAAAAATAAAAGCCCAGGACCAGATGGCTTCCCTGGAGAATTTTATCAAACGTTCAAAGAAGATTTAGCACCTATCCTTCTCAAACTATTCCACAAAATAGAGGAAGACGGAATACTTCCCAACACATTCTATGAGGCCGACATCATGCTGATACCAAAGCCAGACAAGGACAATACAAAGAAGGAAAACTACAGGCCAATATCGCTGATGAACATAGACGCAAAAATCCTCAACAAAATATTGGCAAACCGAATACAGCAATACATCAAAAAGATCATACACCACGATCAAGTGGGATTCATACCAGGGACACAGGGATGGTTCAACATCCGCAAATCAATCAACGTGATACACCACATTAACAAAATGAAGAATAAAAACCACATGATCATCTCAATCGATGCAGAGAAGGCATTCGACAACATCCAGCATCCATTTATGATAAAAACTCTCAACAAAATGGGTATAGAAGGAAAGTACCTCAACATAATAAGGGCCATATATGACAAACCTACAGCAAACATCCTACTCAACGGGGAAAAACTGAAAGCCATTCCTTTGAGGACAGGAACAAGACAAGGGTGCCCACTCTCACCGCTCTTATTCAACATAGTACTGGAAGTTCTGGCCAGAGCAATTAGGCAAGAAAAAGGAATAAAAGGACTCCAAATAGGCAATGAAGAAGTGAAACTGTCACTATTTGCAGACGACATGATCCTATACATAGAAAACCCCAAAAATTCCATCGGAAAGCTACTAGAAACAATCAACAACTACAGTAAAGTGGCAGGGTATAAAATCAACTTACAAAAATCAATTGCATTTCTATACACTAACGATGAAAAAACAGAAAGAGAACTCAAAAAGACAATCCCATTTACAATTGCAACAAAGAGAATAAAATATCTGGGAATCAATTTAACCAAGGAGGTCAAAGACCTATACAATGAAAACTATAAGACACTATTGAAAGAAATCGAGGAGGACATAAAGAAATGGAAAAATATTCCATGCACATGGATTGGAAGAATAAATATAGTTAAAATGTCCATTCTACCTAAAGCAATCTACAGATTCAATGCAATCCCAATCAGAATCCCAATGTCATTCTTCACGGTAATGGAACAAAAACTACTGAAATTCGTATGGGGCAACAAAAGAGCCCGAATAGCTAAAGCAATTCTGAAAAAAAAGAACAAAGCTGGAGGCATCACAATCCCTGATTTCAAAATATACTATAAAGCTACAGTAATCAAAACAGCATGGTACTGGTACAAGAATAGACACACAGATCAATGGAACAGAATTGAAAGCCCAGAAATAAAACCACACACCTATGGACAGCTAATCTTCAACAAAGGAGCAAAGAACATACAATGGAGAGAGGGAAGTCTCTTCAATAAATGGTGCTGGGAAAATTGGACAGCAACATGCAAAAGAATGAAAGTAGACCATCTCCTATCGCCATATACAAAAATCAATTCAAAATGGATCAAAGACCTGAAAGTGAGACCTGAAACTATAAAACTCCTGGAAGAAAATATAGGCAGTACACTAATTGCGATTGGAGATAAAGGGATCCTTTCAGATTCCATGTCTACCCAGACAAGGGAAACAAAAGAAAAAATAAACAAGTGGGACCTCATCAGACTAAAGAGCTTCTACAAAGCAAATGAAACCAGGATCAAAATGAATAAACAACCCACCAGCTGGGAGAAAATATTTGCAAATCGTTTGTCTGACAAGGGATTAATCTCAGTAATATACAAAGATCTCATACAACTGAGCAACAAAAAAACAAACAACCCGATCAAAAAATGGGCAGAGGATATGAACAGACATTTTTCCAAGGAAGAGATACAGATGGCCAATAGACACATGAAAAGATGTTCAACATCACTAATCATCAGGGAAATGCAAATCAAAACTACACTGAGATATCACCTTACACCGGTTAGAATGGCTATAATCACCAACACAAAAAACAACAAATGCTGGAGAGGTTGTGGAGAAACGGGGACCCTCATTCACTGCTGGTGGGAATGCAAACTGGTGCAGCCTCTATGGAAAACAGTATGGAGAGTCCTCAAAAAATTAAAAATAGAAATACCGTATGATCCAGCAATACCACTCTTGGGCATCTACCCAATGGACGTGAAATCAACCATCACAAGAGGCATATGCACCCCTATGTTCATTGCAGCATTATTCACTATAGCCAAGAAGTGGAAGCAACCCAAGTGTCCCTCGACTGATGATTGGTTAAAGAAGATGTGGTATATACATACAATGGAATACTACTCAGCCATAAGAAAAGACACAATTGTCCCATTTGCAACAACATGGAAGGACCTAGAGGGTATTATGTTAAGTGAAATAAGCCAGAGAGAGAAGGACAGACACTGCATGAACTCACTCATATATGGAATATAAGTGAACACACGGACAGAGAGAACTGATTGGTGGTTACCAAGGGGAAGGGGGGTGGGGGGGGCACAAGGGGTGAAGGGTTACATCCACAAGGTGACGGACAAAAATGTACAACTAAAACCCCACAGTGTTATAAACTAAGACATCAATAAAAAAATAAAAAAAAAAATACAACCACGTTAACATACATAGGAAAAACATATTTTAGTGGAAAACAAAAATTATAGTGTAGTGAGATTATGGGTAATTTCATGACACTATTCCCTAACTTCCTGTATTGTTATATTATCTTTCTGTAAAACTTTAATTTTGTGGTAAATGAATCATAGGCCTATTATTTAAAAAATCTAACAACAAAAAAAAAAAAAAAAAGAAAACTCACAAACAGGGTCGGCCTGGTGGCGCAGCGGTTTAGTCCGCGCTTGGCAGCCCGGGATTCGCCGGTTCAGATCCTGGGCGCCCGCCGACGCACTGCTTGTCAGCCCTGCCGTGGCGGCGTCCCATATAAAGTAGAGGAAGATGGGCATGATGTTAGCCCAGGGCCAGACTTCCTCAGCAAAAAGAGGAAGATTAGCAACGGATGTTAGCTCAGGGCTGGTCTTCCTCACACACACACACAAAAAGAACACTCACAAACAAAACAACCCAAACAACAAAAACTTTTTCCCTTTCTAGCACCATCCGACGCATTCCTTGGGCTATTTAGAATCCTGCTAGCCTTCAGGATAGAAAGAAGGACAAGCCACAGACCATCTTGAAACCAGCCCCAGTAAGGGAGGTTAAGAAAAAAAAAAAAAAAAAAAATACCACACTTTGGATGCAAAGATAACAGGAAATGGCTCACCCCCTGGTGACAGCTAGGTAAAGCTGTGTGCATAAGCACAATTAGGGGAACAGACAGGAAATCTATGAGATCTGTGACAGGCAGTGAGATAATGGGAGGAAGAGTGTCTTGCTTTTTTAATGTAGTTTTTAAGCTTTAAAAATAGGTCAAATGGATCAACTTTACAAGAGGATACATGATACTCCTTCCGGGGGAAGAACTCCTCTCTCTCCTCCGAGGGAGGAGCAGGTGTTGGATCTCCTCAAATGTGCTGGTGGAGGTTACGATGGGAATATTCCCTTCAGCCAAGATGAAATAAGCACCTACACCGTGTTGTGCTGCGGGCCACCCGCTCCACCGAGTGGACCAGGGCCTCACTGTCCCTGACTTCAGTGATTGTATAGTGCCCCTGGGGACACGTGCATTCCTCTCACAAACATGTGCTGAGCATCTACATACACGACCTTGGATCACTCACTCAATCAGCGAATATTTGTCGAGTACCTACTGTGCGCCAGGAACCATCCCGGGCTCTGGGAATCCAGCAGTGAAACACCCCTGCCCTCCTAGACCTGCCGGCTCTAGTAGAGGGAGAAAACCAGTGAGCCGACAAGAGTACGAGGTAATAGACAGGGGCCCAGGCACTGAAGAAACCAGAACAAGAGGCCCTCCAGCCAGGGAGACAGAAGCAGGTGGGGCAGGGCTGACGCAGCTGGGGTCGGCCGGGCTTCCCTGGAAGGAGGCCTCCCTGCCGAGACCCACCCCTACACAGGAGCCACCACGTGAAGACCTGAGAGCAGGGGTCCCGGCCGGGGGCACAGCAAGTGCAAGGGTCCCCAAGGAGGCAACTCCAGCCACCTGGCGTTGTCATGAACCCGCTCTCTGAGGACCAGAGACCTGGTCGTTGCAGGAATGTGTGGGAGGAGGGTGGGCAGGCTGGAGAAGCTGTGAGGAGGGCCATGCGCAGACTACGGAAAGGGGCTGGATTTTATTCCAGGAGCAATGGGGAGTCCCCGGGGGTCATGACATAACCTGATCAACGTTTTTCAAGAAGATCCTCTGACAGCTGGCAAGGTTGGCGGTGGCGTCCGCCTCTTCTGGGTGAGAGAAGCAGGGTTAAGTTAAGCTGGTTGCCCTGGAGTAAATGAGCCTGTCCATCTGAGGCAGAGCCCAGCAAGCTAGACAGGTGGTAACACAAAGCAGATGGGGACACGGAACATGGTGGGGGCACCGGCTAAGTGCTTCACACACATGGAGGCAAGAGGGAGGCCGGGGTTCCTTCGGGGTGATCAGGGAGGGCGTGGGGAGCAGGAGGCAAGGGAGAGTCCTCCAAGCTGAGCAGAAAATGGGCACTGGATGTGCAGGGCGGAGGGAGGCCTGGAGGCCCTGGGGGTGAGGGCCACTGATAGGGGGAAGGCTGCAGACGGAGGGGTGGCATGGAGGGCCCCGGGAGCCAGAGGACAAGTGAGGAGCCTTGAAGGAGGGGGCACTGAGGGCTGGACTGAGGGGTGGCACCTCACTGAGTGGGCAGCGGGTGCCCTTGAAGCAGGGGCACTTCTCCTGAGGCCCAGGTCAAGACTCTGCGCCCTTTGGGGGTTTCCAGGGCCGAATCCAAGCGTCTTCGACAACACTGCGGTGGGGCTCGACCCGAGGTCATCCGCAGACATCATAACTGGCGGGCGACCATTCCCAATGAGTCTGGCATAGAGGTGAGGTTGGGTGGGTGCTGGCTGGCTGCTGAGTGGTGGCTGGCTCCTGGCAGGCTTCTTGCCTGATCTGAGGAGCCCTTTCCTGCCTTGCTGAGTATTCCCGTGATGCCTTCTGTACCTGACCCAGACCAGTGGGCCATCTGCTTTCCGGGGGGAGGCCACCCACCTCGTGCCCACCCCCCCCACAGCGACACCTTCCCTTCCTGTACAAGAAGTCTAGACATGTCAGGGATGTTATAGGACTTTCAGTCAGTTACGGTGCTGAAAACCAGCCCACAGCAGAGTACAGCCTGCCCGATGCACATGCAGCTCTGAGTGGTCAAACCTCCTAATTCCCCTCTTCCCCTTTAATTTCAAAAGGGACAGTGTTTCCTGGAGGAAATGAGCAAGAAGTAAATAAAACTAACCCATCATCCTGCCAATTAACAGTTGTCAGTCCTTCCTTCCAGGCTTTTTTCTGAATACATAACATTTAAATACAAAAATGGGGGTATTTTGTCTCTCACTTCATTCACTTTACAAGATATTGTGAATGCTCCCTGTTCGGTCAGTGGTCCCCCAAGAGATTTTCATGGTGACTTCCTGCTGGAGCGTGTGGGCTCATGGTGGCTGGCTGGCCCATCCCCCCTGGGGGACGTTAGGTTTTTACACTCCTCCACAGTCTTCCCGGTGTTGTAATGAACTGTCTCTCAGCCAGCTCTTTGGACTAGCCTGTGAATATTTCCTTAGGATAAGTCCCCAGATGTTTAATTGTGAGGTTAATTCCATGATTTTAAAGTGGCAATGACACTGGGTTACATTAGAAGCAGAATTTGCAGCTGGAGATGAGACGAGTCAGCTGACTGCTGGCCTGTGGCTTCTTCCTCCTCCCCATCCTGTCCAGCTCCCAGACTCCCAACCCTGATTTCTCAGTGTTTGAGTGTTTTTCAGGATGTCATGAAAATCTCTCTAGGAAAAGGGCTTTGAATTCATTTTCCTTTCGTCCAGAAGTCTCAGTTTTTGTGCAAAGTCTGGTGGGAAAGTTGGCTTCATGGTTGCACCCCAGTGGCTGAAATGGGGTGGAGGAAGGAGCTGCATTTCTTCATTCAACCAAGGATTATTTTTAAATTTTTTATTGATGTATAACACACATAAAGGATGCAAATCTTAAGTGTACACACAATTTTCACATATAAATGCACCCATGGAACCACCACCCAGGTCAAGGTGAACGCCATTTCCCGCACCCTGGAAGCTTCCTCTGCACACTTTTGTAACAAACAACCATCGAAGGCCTACCGTGTGCTGAACACAGTGCTGGGGACACAGCCGGGAAGGTGAAATTATGGTCTGCCCTGCTGGGTGTCAAGCTCTGGTGACTGTCTTAGGGAACGGGACATTGTCACAGTCGTCCTTCTGGTGCCCAGGTCACGCCCCTCATAGAGCACAGGCCCCACGTGGCAGTCCTGTGGATCGGCTGCCCTGTGGGTTGGGAGCAGGGGCCTTTACGCCCTCTGAGGGGCTCCACCTCCTTCCTCTTGCTGCATGTGAGAGGGTGTGGGGGGTTAAGAGTGGCGGGTTCTGGAGTTGTGTCAAGGGCATTCTGTCCTTGCATCACTTCCTGTGCCACCTCTCTGAGCCTCAGTTTCCCTCTTAGGAAAATAATGATGGTAAAGCATTTACATATATTAGCTCATTTAATTATCACACAATCCTACATGGGGGGGACACTATTATCATTCCAAGTGTCTAAATAAGGAAACTGAGGCACAGAGAGATTAAGTAACCAGCCAAGGTCCTACAGCTAGTAAGAGGCAGAGCTGGGATTTGAATTGAGAGCCCACTGCTCTCAGATATCTTATAACTGAGATAGATTAGAAGATATCTTATAATAATAGATATTATTATTATCTAGAAGATATCTTATAATAATAAGCTTTTCACTTTGGGGGTTTGGGAGGATGCTGGGTCACAAACAGAAGTGTTTTACGACAATGACAAGAATTATTATTATTAGTGCCATTGTGGCTGCAGCAACATCTGCCTATTCCAATTATCTATCCAGCTGTTATCTATCCTAAAAGGCTGGATGAAAGGCTGGGGCTCCCTGGGACTCTGCCCCTCTGGGGCTCAGGCTGCTTGTATTCCAACAACAGAGAAGGGTTTTTTTTTGCTACAAAAGACAGCTGACATTTAGCCTGTCTCCTGAAGTGCTGGGTCCGCCAGGCACCTTACATTTGCATTATTTATGGAATCATCTCAACAGCCTGGAAGGTGGCCTCGTCTCCAGGCTGTAGTGAAGGGAGTGAAGCTCAGAGAGGTGACACCACCACCAAGCTTTCAACGGAGTCTGTCTAGTGCCATTGGCGGGACTTGCCAAAGCCTCTTGCTTTGGGTGGCTGCTTTTGTGTCTCATGCACCTGCCCATCCCAGGCCGTCCTGGCCATCTGGGGCCCTGCTCTGATCACTCCCGGTCTCTGAGAGACGCAGGCTGGTTCCAGACGGGGTGATTTGTTAGGATCGATGAATCCTTCTGGGAGACATTTGTAGGATTCAGGGTGTGGCCAAAGGGGGATGTGTCCACCATGTCTCGTGTCTTTGCTTAGGTCAAGGTGCACGTCAGCAGCCCCCCCAACACCATCATGAGCAAGTACCACCTGCAAGTGAAAAGCGGGAACAAACACATCTTTAAGCCCGAAGAAAACATTTTGTACGTTCTCTTCACCGCATGGTGTGGAGGGAATGTAAAACTCAGGCTGGCTGGGGGAGTGTCAGGGGAGGCTCATGCGAGGAAACAGGAAGCAGCGCCTACCAAGCGCCTTGCATGGTCTGTGAACTTCGCTTGCTCTTGAGGTACTCGCAAACTAGGTGAGGGGACCTGTCCCAGGAACAGATACTGGACACTTTGGAGCATCCTCTTTGTGGCCAAGCTCCTCGGCCATTTCCATTCTCCTCCTCCCCTGCCTGACCATACCCTAAGCTGGCTTTTGCCTCCACCGTTGCACAGAGGCTGCCCTTGTGGAGGAGTCACCAATAACTTCTTACCCCCCACCTCCAGGTCCGGGCCTGAATCATGCTGGTGGTCCCTTCCTTCTGAAAATTCTCTGCTCTTTTAGGTCTCTTCTCTACTCTCCATCTTGTATCAGCCCATCTCATTCCTTCCTGTGGCTACACTGGAGCCTTTACGCAAACGTCACTCGAGGGCACCTCCCCACCATCAGCACCGGCCTCTCTCCTGAGGGTGCTAGTCATCTTGTGGCATCTTGATGATACCAACCCTTTTCCACACCTGCCCCTCCTCCTGAGCCTTCCTGAGGCTAAAAACTGTCAGGTGCACAAGCTGGAAACCAGGGGGCTCTTTTTTAAAAAAAACATCCTGTGTTTGGAAATTATTTTAAGCTCAGCAAGGTGGGCAAAACTGGTGTAAAGAACACACATATACCCTTTATCCAGATTCTCCTGTTGTTAACATTTTGGCATATTTGCTTCATCACTCTCTCTCTCCACACACACACACACGCACACACACACACGCACGCACACGCACACACATTTTATTTTGGAATCACTTGAGAATAAGTTACATATATTATAACTCTTTACCCCTAAATACTTTAGTGTGTATTCTCTAAGAATAGGAATCTTCTCTTATATAACTACACTGCCATTATCAACTTCGGCAAATTCAGTGTTGACTTAACACTTATACCTAATCCACTTATGGGTATTCCAGGTTGGGCAGTTGACCCAATCATGTTCTTTATGACATTTTTTCCTCCAGTCCAGGATCTAGTCCAGGGTTGTGTGTTGTGTTCAGTTGTCGTGTCTCTTTACCTCCTTTAATCTGGGATCATCCCTCAGCCTTTCTTAATCTTTTTTGACATTGATATTTTTGAGGAATGGAGCTTCTCCTTCATTTTTAATAGAACATTCCTCATTTGGGGTTTGTCTGATGATTCAGCATCTTTAGATTCAGGCTATGCATCCCTGGCTGGAATATTACATAAGTGATGTTGTGTCCTTCTCAAGACATCACATCTGGAGGCACAGGATGTCCACCTGCCTCTCATTGGAGATGCTAAATTTGATTATTTGGTCAAAGAGTTGTCCAATTTCTCTGCTCTATAATTATTTTTTCCTTTGTAACTAATAAGTAGTCTGTGTGGAGACACTTTAAGAACATGCAAATATCCTGCTTCTCATCAAAATTCCCCACCCCTAGATTTAGCATCCATTGACATTTCTTGTCTGAACCAACCTTCTCTATGATGGTTGCACAGTGATTTTCCAGCTCTCCCTCCACACTTACCTGCTGGCCTCCAGTACTTTTCTGGAAGCAGAGCCCTCCCTTTACCTCCATCATCTATCATCTGTCTGTCTTTGTATCTATGTATCTATCATGTATCAATCAATCTATTTATCATCTGTATGGAGTCATGGATCTCATTTTTTCCCCAATCATTTACGATTCATTCCTGTTCTTAATTATGTTTGTGCTCAAACTGCCCAAGATTCGCCCGGTGGAAGTCCCTTCCGGCTGGCTTAGGAAGTTCTTTTTGATGCCTTCTTTACCCTTCCTCCCGTGTCCCGCCCCCTAACACCCACTGTTCCGAACCCCTCTTGAAGACCTTGCAGACGCCCAGCCCAGGCAGCCTCCTGTGTCCCAGGGAGTGGACGATGACCCCATGTGTGTGTGCTCTTGCTTCAGAAGACATGGTCTTCATGGCTGATGAGGTGGAGCAAAACGAGCACATCCTCCACAACATGGGCTACTGTTACCTAGGTTTCACTCACTCTGTCAAAGAAAAACCCTGGAACTTCGGTCAGGTAATGAATTTGTCCTCCTGTGGTGGACTAGGCTCCACTTGATGGACTACCTTTTTAGTTAGGTAGTAGCCAGCAAAGGTTTTGGAGAAAGGTTTATGAGCCTCAGGTGAAACCCCAGCCTTGTATATGTGAAACTTGCTCAGAGAGTGGGTGGCCTCCCCAGACCGTGCAGACAGGTGGTAGAATCAGAGCTGGAAGCCCTTTCTCCAGGGCCCCACCCAGGACCTTTCCCATCCGCATCTGCTTTCTGCCACTCCCTACCTCCCAGTGTACTTATCAAAGAACAAACCACTTAATTATTCACAAGGAAGCCCCATTACAATTGGAATGTTGGTGTAGAAAAAAGGCGTCTAAAATTTGAGGGAGATTTTTTAGAAGACTTTGGTCTGGAGGGCTCTGTTAAGTGGAAGGATGAACGTCTCTGTGCAGCCATGAGGCAGAGCAACAATGTGGAAAGAGGCAGGGCTCCACGGTTCTAAAGGCACAAATCCAGGGGTGAGGATTCACAGCATCAGAAACTTCCAATCTTCCCTCTCACTAGATTTTGCAATAAAAAACTTCTGGAAAATGCCATGCTCTACAGAACTGCTTGGCTTCCCCTCTTCTCCCTGGGTCTGGACACCCAGGATAGGATGGAAGTGGGGACAACAGAGGAGGGACTCCCATGAGTGAGGCCTGCTTTGTGTACTCTGCAAGATGCTTCACGTATATCCTCTTGGTTCACTCTCACTCCATCCCTGGAGGGCTGACCTACCATTGCCATTTACAAAGGAGGAGGTGGAGGGAAACAAAATGGGAGGAAGTGGTTGGCGGGGGAGGTGGGGGGAGGTGGTCAACAGAGGCAGGAAACAGCCAAAATGAAGACCACAGGAGGGGTAGGGAGATGGAATCACCTGAATACTAGGTAGTTACCCCTCTTAGAAAATCAAGGGTGACTTTAAGAACCCCAAAGAATTATAACCACAGAACTCTCCCAGATGCCTCCTGGAGAATGAAGATTATCTATTCCTTTTATTTTGGTAGTACAAAAATAACACATGTACTTCAACTCTGTAAATATACTAAACCATTGAATTGTCCAGCTTAAAGGGTGGATTTTATGGGATGTAAATTATATCTCAATAAAGTGATTTAATATAAATATATAAATAGAACTTCAAAACACATGCTTATCACAAAAGACTTACAAGACTGAGAAACACAGAAACAGGGAAGGAAAATGAAATCATAATCTCCTCCTTCAGTGATAATGTTTTAGTGTTTCATTCTTTTCTCTATTTCTAATGGTTACATAGTTGAGATAATGTTATATGTGCACAACTTTGTAGTCTATTTTATTTTGTAGTCTATTTTATTTACTTAACTTGATCAGAAAGGAATTTTCCCTATGGTATTAAAAACTCTTCTGGAGCCAGCCTTGATGGCCTAGTGATTAAAGTCTGGTGCTCTCACTGCTTCAGCACCTCGGGTTCGTTTCCCAGTTGTGGAACCACACCACCCGTCTGTCAGTTGCCATGCTGTGGCAGTGGCTCACATAGAAGAACTAAAAGGACTTACAACTAGGTTATACAACCATGCCCTGCAGCTTTGGGGAGAAGGAAAAAAAACCTCTTCTGGTACTTCTTTTTAATGGCTACATAATATTCCACCCCATGACTTTGTGGATTTATTTAACTGTTGCCCTATGGATGGACATTGAAACGGTTTCTGATTTTCGATGCTATGGTAGACTTCTTTGTGAGATTGTGGGCAGATTTCCTTGCCTGGAGATGGGTTATCCCACAAGGTGGTTGCAAAGTGCAAATTAGATGGTATGTGTTGAGTTTCTGACAGAGAGCAAAGGCTTGTTAATGACCTTTTTTTTTCATTTCCCAAAATAGTTTGAGAAAAACGTCCTGAACTACTGCATTCACCTGCTGAGCCAGAGACCCCTCAGGACCACAGAGTTGAAGGACCTTGAGCTGGTGCCCAGGGCCATGTGTGCTCTGGTAGGTGTGGGAGGCCTGGCCCACTGGCCTCCATCTCCCTTGCTTGAACATGCCCCTCAGTGCTTTGACCTTTCTCTGCTAAAGCCTGCACTCTGGGGAAAGCAGTGGGGGGCCCTTAATTTCTAGAGAAATCCCCTCCTCTTGCCCATCAAGTATGCAAAGGCCTGGACAAGACACCCAGATCCAGCCCCTCCTTCTCCAGGAAGATCTCTCTGGCTATGAAGTCAGGTCCTGGCTGCCTCTGGTGGTCACGGAGGTCTCAGCTCAGATGCCTCCTCTTCAGGCAGAGCTTTCCCGGCTCCCTGGGCCAGCAGAGCCTGCTGCTCTCACATCGACCTATTGTATTTTCTTCATGGCACTTGTCTTTCCTAAAAGTGTTTGTGTGTTCTGTGTTATTGTCTAACCCCCAGCCCCCACTCCCCACCCCCACAAGGCCAGCACATGAGCTACTTGAAGGCGGATCTGGTCCTGAAGGGCCCCTGGAACAGGGCTGGGCTCAGGTGGACCCTGCCCACTCTGGTGCTCACTGGCTCCCATTTGCTTGAACTATTATAGCTCTGAGAGTCTTTCATACATTTTCTTAACCAAATAATGATAATAATAATAATAGTAAACCACAACTAATATCACAAAGAATATACACATCAAATCTCTGTATAATTCCAATAATACAGAAGTCAGTAGAGTAATTTTGCCCCACATTTGTGCTGTCTGGTACTATTCACCAATTGCTCGGCAGTGTTTAGGTTTTTCTCTCAGCTGGGCTGTAAGCTCTTTGAACCACACCACTGTGCTATGTCCAATCAACCATTCCAAACTATCAAGAAATATACACTTGCCGAGGTCTATTCTGAGAGCAAGTTTTCGAGTCAGACTTGAGTTTGGAACCCCAGCCCTGCCACTTGGGGGCTGACTATAGGCAAATGGTTCACCTCTCCCAGACTTAGCTTCCCCATCAGCAAGTGGTTCACATGGAAGATCCTCTTCCCGCCTGCAAACTGGGCTCCAGTTTGGGTGAGTAAATCATTCCAGTTCTCTTGGGTTGTTTCTGGTTTTAGGACTGAGAGTGCCGTGTCCCAGGAAACCTCTCAGTCCTGGGCAAACAGAATGGCTGGTCACCCCAGTCCACCTGGCACATGGAAGTCTGTTTGCCCAGAGCAGCAGTTCTCAAACAGTTTGGTCCCTTTACACTCACAAATTATTAAGGACCCCAAACAGCTTGTGTTTATGACTTTACTATCTGCAAATATTTACCATTTTAGAAATTGAAGCTGAGAAATCTAAAAAATATTCACTTAATCTGTTCTAAAATAATAATATATTCACCTCACATTAACATAAATAACACATTTTTCTGTAAAATAACTATATTTTTTGGAAGCCTAAAACATGTAGGGAGAAGAGTGGCATTGATTTACATTTTTGTAAATCTCTTTAATGTCTGGCTTAACAGAAATCAGCCGGATCTTCCTACCTGCTTCTGCAGTCACTCTGTTGAGGTGCATTGTTTTAGTTGAAATACATGAAGAAAATTTGACTTCCCCAGATATGTACATGAAAAAAGGCAGGATTTCCACAGCCTTTTCAGATAATGGTGGATAGTCTTTGATTCTACACCCATGCACAACAAGTGCTGGTTTCTTAAAGTTGATGGCAATGTGGAATCTGAAACCACATCAATGAACTTCTCATCTTCTGTATACTTGTGAGAGAATGAGAGTGAAAATAGCAAATAATGTCTTGGGATTATCGTGCAAATAGTTTTGATCACAGACCTTGGGACTCACAGGGGTCTCCCAACCACACTGAGAACACTCTCCAAGGGCCCACAGAGACTTTAGCCATGTGGTTGTTCTCACCATCTGGGTGGTGGGCAGACATGTGTTCATCTCTAGGTGAGTCTGAAATGCCTGCTTTGCCGGGTGGCTGTGAGTGTGTGCCTGGCACACGTAGGGCACTCCATAAATGGTTGGGGCTCCGGTTCCCTCATGGCCTGCCTGGTAGTTCCAGGTTAGTGGCTGGTGGGATTACCATGGGGCCCTCACGCTGACCCTCTGCTGCCCAGGCACAGAGCCCACCATGCCCATGGAAGGAAGCATCCACTCCTTCCCCTTTACCCCCATGCTGGCACATTCTCCAGTCCAGGGGGTCAGCTGGTTGAGTGGGCTGGACTCTGAGAAGGAACTGTTACCAGCTAAAGGTCTGCTGCCCAATGTGCACAGAAGCCAATACCATGGCACTGGCTTTTGAGAAAAGAAAAGGCTTTATTGCAAGGTCAGCCAGCAAGGAGAGAGGAGGCAAAACCCTGTCTCCCAGATCCACGGTTCAGGGCAAAATGTAAGGAGTTAGGGGCTTCTAAGCTGCAGCTGGGCCTGTGTAAGCAGACTGGCTACTCTTGAGTCCATGCATAATCAAGCTCCTTGGACTGCTGGAGGCCAGATTTTCCTAACTGAGGGACGTCTCACTTCATAAAGGGCTCAGGTGGCAACATTTCTGAAGACTTCCTTCCAGGGTCAATCTGGGGCTACATGATACCACCCGGCTCACACGCAGTGCTGTCTCTGTTATTGAGCAAAGTTTGATTAATCAACAACCGGTTTTAAGGAAGCAAAACTAGTTTAAGCTGGTCAATGTTTTATGTGCTGTTTCAGAATGAGTAAAGGAGACTGAGTTGCTGGCAGATGGAGCTTGTGATGAGACGCTCTGGTTCTCAGGTGGACTTGTACACACTTGACCACTTCTCTCTTTTCAAGCTCTACGACCCTGGGCAAGACTCTGAGCCTCTCTGGGTTCCCATTGTCTCGTCTTTTGGGTTGTTATGAGGATTCAATGACACATAACGAGTACCTAGCTGATGCCTGGCACAGTGTGGGCCTGTTAGTAGCCTCTTCTGAGGTGATTCTTCTGAGTGTTGGAGTTTGGGAAGCAGTGGGCTAAGCCAATGCTTGTTTCACAGTTGAGGACACCAGCACAGAGAGATGGGGCAGGTGGCCCAAGGTGGAGGTTGAGTCAGCTCTACTGACTCCCAGTGCAGGGCTCCCTTGTGACATCCTCCAAGCCACCTCTTCAGGCTGTGAGTCAAGCATGAGCACCCCAGAACTCCTAGGTGTTACAGGAGTCCCTTCCTAGATTAGGTTACAAAAAATTAGGCCACATGTTTGGGAATCTCAGAACCCCAGCTGACTTTGGAGGCCATCTGCTATAAGGAGGCCCTGACAACTTTTCCCCTCCCAGGCCCCCTGCCAATACTGCTCCTTCACCCCTAGAAATGTGCAGCCCTCAATGGGCCTGCTGGATCTACAGTGGACCTCTGACCACCAAGCAGGGCTTCTGGTCAGGGCTGCCCAACTAGGGCTCCCACCCCAGGCAAGGAAACTTGACAGGGCAGTTAGTGTATTAGTTATCTGCTGCTGTGTAACAAATTATCCTAAAATATAGTGCCTTAAAGCAGCAGATGCTATCATCTCACAGTGTCTGTGAGTCAGGGGTCCAGGTGTGGTGCTCCAGCTCAGGGTCTCACAGAAGCAGGCATTCCAGGGCTCCACCAGGGAGGATCCCCTCCAGGCTCGTGCACGTGGCTGCTGGCAGGCCCCAGGGCCAGGGATGTCAGTTCCTCACCACGTGGGCCTCTCCACAGGGCAGCTCACAACTGGACAGCTGCTCCCATCAGAGCCAGTGAGCAAGAGAGGGAGCACCCAGGAAGAAAGCTGCAGCTTCTTTGTGACCCAATCTCAGAAGTGACATCCCATCACTTTTGCTGTGCTCTATTGTTTAGAATTGAGTCACTAGGTCCAGCCCACACTCTAGGAGATGGGCTTCCACAAGGGCAGGAGGTGGGCATTACTGGGGCCATCATAGAGTCTGCTTGCCTACCACACCTGGGAAGAGGAATTTGCTTTGTTCTCCAGGAAACAGAACATGGTCCATTAGGATTTTTGAAAGTGTGAGTATCCTTGGAGCTCAGCTTCACTCCCCCTGCCCCTCCCCCACCACTGCTCTATGGTTGGATTGGGTCCAGGAGGCACTGACAGGTTGGGGCCACTAGATGAGACAGGAGGAAAACCTGCAGCCCGGAGCAGAGGCATGACAGAGTTAAGATGGTAGATGTGTCCCTCCTCCCCGGAACCCTTTGCCTGTCTCCCTTCCATGTATTTGTGTTACTGCACAAAGGGCATAGTCTGCTTGCTGTGAGACAAAAGCCAATCTTCCAGAGGCAAGGTGGTGGAAAAGAAAGGGCAGTTTATTACAGCTTGCTAGCAAAGGAGAAGATGGCCGACTAATGTCTCAAAGAACCATCTTACAGAACAAAAACTACAGTCCAATTATAAAGGGGGCTGGTCTCCGGGTGGGGGAGGCATCTGGTTTCAGGGTGGGGCATCCATCTGGTCTTAGTTCCTGGCATCTTTTGCTTTACTTGATATGCATCAGAGACCACAGCAACGCCCTATACCCTGATCTTTCAGTTGTCATTGATGATGGCTGTCAGCATCAATTCTCTGCCCGGGGGTCATCACATTCCTAAGGAACTCAAGAGTACAAAGTTATCAACTTATAGTAGCTGGGAGGGGCCATAAAGCCCAGAGTTAATCAGAGGTCATTCTAAGTTATAATGTGGTTTCTTTTCTACAATATGGCTTCCCTTATGTCAACCTTGTGTTGAGCCGGTATCATTTGTACTCGTTCAATTACTCTTGGGCATGGGGCTAGCCTCTGCTTTCTCTGATTTGGAAAGGTGGAAAGGGTTGTCCAGCCACCTTACCTGAGAGGTTGCAAGAGGCCCAGGTTGCACCGCCTTTTGAGGGTCCTTGTAAATTAAAACTGAACCACCTCCAAAACAGGCTTCAGAAAGTGTAAAAGCTTTTGGTTAACAAACAGCTATCTTTAATATCTAGGGAGACGAGGTGGGGTGTAATTGTGCTTTTCACCATGCATGATAGAGTTTGCAAAGAATGTTAATGTGCAGGCCAGAAGGGGTTGGGCAGGTGGGTGTGGCCGAGCTCAGGCCACAAGTTCAAAGATCTGTGACAAGTGTCATCTTCTTTAATCCTTTCATAAGGTTCCTCTGCACCTGCCTGTACAACCTTTTTTTAGAGATTACATCAAAAATCTAAATTAGATCCCTTTGCTAATTCATTTTTAAATTATTTATACAGCACTTATGTGTCTGGCACTGTTGTAAGTATTTATAATACAAATTTATAATATTTATAGGTGTTCCAGTTGAAGGTGGAGCCAGACAGGGAGGCCTACTCTCACAGCTTTTATTCAGATGTTGCTCTGAAGTTCTAGCTCATGCACCAAGACAAGGGAAAAAAGAAAAAAAGAAACTATTGGAAAGGAAGCACTACAACTGTATTACTTGTAGATGATATAATTGTCCACCGAGACAACTAAGAGAATCAACTTAAAAATAACAAGAACTAATTTGAGAGTTCAGAGACTGGCGAATTACAAGTTACTGATCCACGAAATCAAAATCCCAGCAAGTGGCAGTCCACGGTCCAGGAAAAGATCAGAACTGTCATTCCATTCATTAATTCATTCAGCAAACATTTATCAGGTATCTATTATGCCTCAAACACCAAAGACATCAAGACAAATAAGATTTGGCCCTCTCCTTGAGGACTTCTAGTCTGGTGGTGAAAACCCCTGGCTCTGTGGGAACCACAGGCCAGATCAGGGTTTGATGAGATTCCCCACCCCACCCACTTGCACCCCACTTTGTGCCCTGCGAGGCTTTCCAGGTAGGGCAGGTGGGGCTCAGTGATGGCCCCTCCATTGCCAGTGTTGACAAAGGTTCCCCAACCCCTGAGAACAACCTTGGTGGGTTCCTGGTGAGGAAGATGTCCCTGGTCATTTAGGTATGTTTATCTCCGTTTGGAGGTGGGTTGGGGGGGGCCTGTTCCCAACCTGCCACAGGAATTTCTACGTGTGGACGGAAGCCTGCACGAAGCAACTAGATCTGCCTGAGGGCTATGACACTGGCAGGTGGGGGACAGCAGGCCGCAGAAGCTCAGCTGGGTGAGCGGGGGCAGGCGGGACGGCGCTCTGTGTCTGCGATGCTCTCCGGACCTGCCCTGTGTTCTGGGGGTCTTGGGTATGTAGCCATGCAGGTGTGGAAAGTTTTAACAAAAATCTCCAGAAACAAAAAGCATGCCCATTCTCTCCTGCCATTCCCACTGAGAAGGGAATTCAGTTTGCCAGATATTTTATAAATATAATCCTAATAATAATACTAATAACAATGATGATATGGTAGCATAAGGAGGCTCCATCATGTGCCATGTATGGTACCTACATGATCCATTTAACTCACAACTAACCCTTTGAGATAAGTTCTGTCTTATCCGCATTTTACAGAAGAGGAAACTGAGGCTCAAGGAGGTGAAGTGAGTTGCCTGTGGTCACACAGCTCCACGTGGCAGAACCTGGATTGGAGCCCAAGTCGGATGTAATGAGGATGATTATCCACCTTAGTCATGGGTTGCCGAGTCCTGGGCAGGACAATAGCCCCTCATAGCTGGAAGGACCTTGAGGGTTGTCTTTGTAGCAGAAGCAATTTTTCTTGAATAAATGCCCATCAGAATTGTCTCAAGCCTTTGGTTAATTCCAAGAATTCTGAAAAAGTTGATTTTGATAATTTTTGCCAGTGTTCTCATTGCTTTTATGGAGGAGTGGATTTTTGGAGGTCTTTATTCTGTCGTTTTCACTGATGTCAGAAAGTGCTATTCTTCAGGAATGGGGATTTGAACACCTCTCTGTGTGAATTCATAGCTCTTGAGCTCTTGGAATGTCTCTGGAGTCCTGGTGGATGGGCAGTCTGCTTTGGCCTCCAGGGTGGGTTGGGCTATTTGGCCCCTGGAGGAGCACTCTAAGGAAGTTGCTTTTGTGTCTTTCTCAGGCTCCCCTGAGGAGAGGGTGGTCATGAACCACATCTTTCCAGTTATGAGAGTACAAACTACCCAAAAAGGAAGACGTTCTTCAGATGCATGTCCAGGCAGATCCTGTGCTGCTGGGAAATCCTGTCAAGTTCACCATCACTCTCAAAAGAAAGACAGCTACCCCAAAGACTGTCAACAGTGAAACTGATAAACAGTTAGCCATTGATGATTAGGTAGCTAGTAATTAAAGGGTTTTTTTGCAATGACGAATTATAGCTTTTAGTTGTTTACCCACCTCATACTGGCTCAAGACAAGATTGACATAAGGGAAGCCATATTGTAGAAAAGAAACCATATTGTAATTTTGAGTGACCTCTGATTAACTAACTCAGACATGCTCTGTGGGTTTTACAGCCCCTCCCAGCTGCTACAAGTCAATAACTTTGTTCTCTTGAGTTGCTTAGGAATGTGATGATCCCCGGGCAGAGTCTATGATGCCGGCCATCATCAATGACAACTGAAAGATCAGGGTATATAAGGCATTGCTCCAGTCTCTGATGCATATCCAGTAAAACAAAAGACTATCAGGAACTAAGACCAGACGTCTGCCCCCACCCGGAGATCAGATGGATGCCTCCACCCTGTGAGTAGATGCCTGCCTCCACTGGAGATCAGATGCCTCCCCCACCTGGAGACCAGCCGCCTATATAACTGGCCTGTGGTCTTTGTTCTGTAAGGTGGTTCTTGGAGACATTAGTTGGCCATCTTCCCCCTTGCAAGCAAACTGTAATAAACTGCCCTTTCTTTTCCACCATCTTGCCTCTTGACGACTGGCTTTTGTCTCACAGTGAGCAGATCGTGCCCTTTGTGCGGCAACAACCTCACTTTTTGCCTCCAGTCATCCATCCCCACACTTTAGACCACCTTGCCCTCCTACCCCATAAATATCCCTGAGTCCCCATTTTCAAGGAGGTGGATTTGAGACTTGTTCTCTCGCTTTCTCACTTGGCTGCCTTGTGATTAAAACCCTCTCTCTGCTGCAGTCTCATTGTTTAGGTGATTGGCTTTCTGGGCGACGGGCAAAAATGAACCTGGTTCAGTAATAACAGTGTGGGCTCCTTTGAACTACAGACATCCATACGCAAAGACACAACAAGCCTGGGCACTCTCCACAAGACCACACAGATGCAAGGTCAGGGTACTAGAACCAGGAGCAGAGAGGCCTTGGGCCTTGGGCTCCAAGAGGGATCAGGGTCCCTACTAACTGAGATGCCCCTCATCTCTGTGGACTATTTCCATATACTAACAAACATTTGTGTGTGAGTAAACGCAAACATTTATTGAGTACCTATCATTTGGTGGTCACAAGGAATTCTGGCACAGAGAAAATGTGGGCCACAGGGACTACTGGACCAGGAGCCTGGGGTCTATCACAGAGTCAGAAATTAGAGGTGCTGGAAGTGTCATTAGAAGTCTTCTTTTATGATGGCAAAGATTTTATCTCAAATGCCCACTCTAATCAATTAGTTGTAGGTACCCAGGGCATAGTGTTGAGAATGAGCCGGAAGTTCTGGTAGCAATTGGTGATGTCTGCCATGGACTCAGGATGGGAGCTTGGAGAACTCAACCACTTATGATTTCATCTTGAGCCCAAATTCTTATTTTCTAAAGAGAGGAAGAGACTTGCCAAAAGTTACCCAGTTCCATCCATTGAGATTTAATCTAATTCTGTGTTTGGTGATGAAAACACATATTGGGAGGCTATAATAAATGATCACACCCCTCCTCTCTGGCCCTTTGGCAGCATCAGAAGTGACTGTCCTTGGACTCCAACACCTACACTGGCACTATGACTATGTTCAATGATGAGCCAATCATCAAAGTTTTCACAATTGCACAAATTTAATTCTCTGCCTTAACTTATGAAAACATGCACCTGACTCACACCCCTCTCATCTCATCATTCCCTCCCCTCTCATCCTCACCCTACCGCAGCTGCCTACCACAGGCAGAGTTGGCCAGCTACTTATCTGCACTTGCATCTTCAGGAATACCCTGCACATCCCTTTGATGAATGCCAAGCTCTCTGTGGAAAGCCTGGGCATCTCCCTGCTGCAGACCTTCAACCAAGGGTGAGTCTGCCTAAGCTGTTCTTACAAACAGGGCAGAAATGAACTCTCCAGGATGTATGTCTTTGCACACGTGGGCAAATATTTCTGAGATGTGAATTCCCAGTAGAGGCTTATAGGGTCATAATGTAGGTACATTTTGCTGGTGCCAAATCGCTTCTGGGAAAGATTGCATTGATTCATGCTCCACTAACAGAGCTTTTTGATTTTTGCCAGCCTAATGGTTAAATAATCTCATTGTTTAAATTTGCATCTCTGATTATTTGTGAGACTGAATAATTTTCTTCTGTTAATTGACTATTCCTTGTCAACTGCCTGTTCATATCCTTTTTTCTAAGTCATTTATTTTTTCATATTAATTTATGTGTAGACTTTTTTTTAGACCAAAACATTTATTTTTTGTTACAAAAGCAAAAATAAATCCAAGCAGGTAATGAAATAAACATATTTTTTAAAATGTCCCATCCGGAGTTCTCTGTCCTAGAATTTAGTAAATAGTTCAAGCATACGTTTCTTCAACACTTCTTCTGGATGCTATGAGGTCTCCATCTTATAACCATGTTTCTCTAGCTTAGCTCATAACTGATTGGAGAAGTCATCCTCTACATTGTCATCATCCCAATTATCCTCCCAGACATGTGCATCTTCATCTTCATCTAAATCAGCCCGGTCTTCTGCAGGGAACTTCTTGAACTCACCATCTTCCTTCAGGAGACCTAAATCTACTGGCTGCTTTTACCCTGACATCATGACCCTCTGCGCCCAAAGCCTCTCAGGCTAGGAGGAAAGTTGGATCCTTCACTCTTCCTTACTGTAGCTGCCACCACCACTCTGTGCATAGTCTTTATACAGTAAACAGTGTTACGTGTTAAAAATTGTTTATCATAGTCTGTATCTTTTTAACCTCTAAGATGCCTTTCATCATTAGAATTTTTAAATTTTAATGTAGCCAAATTTGTCAATCCTTTCCTTTAAGGATATTAGGTTTCACGTCACTCCAAGAATATAGAAATATTCTCCTATGTTTTTTCTAGAATTTTTGACTTTATTTATACAATTAGGTATTTATTTGGAATTTAATTTTGGGGCGTGCAATGATGTAGAGCTCCAACCTTGCCAATATCTATCCTTTCCTAGTGCTTTGCAATGCTACTTTTATTATATTCTTAATTCCCATATATATCTGGGTCTCCGGACTCTTTAATTTGCTTATTTATCTTCTAATGCAATGTGATGCCACTTAAATTATTGTAGTTCTACAGTACATATTGATATGTAGTAGGCATATGTCCCCCCTCTCCTCATTTTTCTTGCCCATAGAATTTTTAAAAACTCTTGGGATTTAGATTGATACTGCATTGAATTTATCAAATTATTTGGGGGAGAATTATGCCAAATGACAATACTGAGTTTTCCCTTCTAGGTATATGGGATATTATTCCATTTATTCAGGTCTTCTTTGTGACATTTAGAAAAGCGTTATTGTTTTCTTCATATATAACTCATACATTTCTAGTTGGATTAATTTTAAGGTGTATTATAGTTTTTGTTGCTTTTGTGAGTGAAATATTTTTCATTATATTTTCTGATTGTTTGCTGGACTATATGGAAATTTTTGATTTTGATATGCTGATATATCCAGCAAGGGACTGTGGGGAATCGGAATTGGCCACCTCAAAATATGTCTCTTTATCTTGATTATTTTCTCTGAAGGAGGCTTTGACCTTCTTCCCCCACTAACTGTCTAAAGGGATTTGGGATGGAAGGCCTGTCCCCAGGAGGGCCCATCATTGTAGATAACTCTGGGTGTTGATAGACTGGGAGGGTCCTTGCTAAGCCCATTCTTATCAAAGTTCTGTTTACCAAACATTTGCATTTGTAAGGGAAATCTCCATTTGTAGGGTGTCTCCCTCTCTGTACCAGGAAGAAGGGGCGATGACCTCACCTCTAGAAACTTATCACTGCAGAAGGCAAGGACGCATAATAACCTTATTGTGCTTTTCTGGTAATCTCCCATAACTGACCCACCCCCAACATCCTCCGTGGTCTTTCTATTTAAGAGGAGAACCTCTGCCATTTTGTTGAGAAACTCAGTTTCCCTGGTCTCTCCCGTGTATACATGTTATAAAGCTTTGTTTGATTTTCTCCTGCTATTGGGTCTCATGTCAATTTAATTTGGAGCCCAGCCAGAAAGGACCCCGAGTGGGCAGAGGACAGTCTTCCTCCCCTTCAGGACTTCACCAAACTCTAATGATTTGTTCCTGACAGAAGGTTTCTGATGGCCTATTTTTTATAGGGTGTCTGAATATCCCAGGGAAAAACCAGTAGATTACTACTTCCCTTAGATCAGGGTTTCTCAAACCTTAATGTGGGCGTGGAGCCTCAGAGTCTGTGTTTCTAACAGTCTCCCGGGTGATGACAGTGTTGCCAGTGGGGTGGTCCTACTACATTGTGAGTAGTGAGAGGCTAGAGGATTCCTGGCTGGTGATTCATCATTAAACAGATGTTCCTCTTGGGTTTCATGTAAGAGACAACTGTTGCTAATACCCATGGAGCAAGAACCTCTGTCAACCCAGGCAGGGCTCCCAGGCGGGTTTGTGAAATGTCAGAGCTGGAAGAGCCCCTGGGAACCAGTTGGGTTAACCACCTTGCTTTACGTCTGAGAAAACTGAGGCCCAGAGAGGTAACTGAGTCATCTAAGCCTCAAAGCTTGGGTCCCAGATTGGGTGAGTGCCACACTGGGGCCAGCTTTATTCTCAACTAGCCGGGGGACTGACCTTGAGGAAGTCTCAGAGACGCTGACAGAGCCTCAGTTTTCCTTTATCCCTATAAAATGGGGATAATAATGTGACCTGTCCAGCTCACAGGACTACTGTGAGAGTCAAATGGGCTGAACAGTAAGAGGAAACTGGACAGAATATGGCCTGAATGCCTAATGGGACCCAGATCTATCTTCAGGATCTTCTGATCTTGCAGAATAAGCTAGAGGAGTGTGTGTGGTCTTCTACAGTGTAAGCTACTGGATCTCATGAGGTGCAACTAATTCAAGTTGTGAAAATCACTGTGTGGACTCACACAGCACGTCAGAGACTGAACTTGGTCCTCAGCTTGCCAGTTTATAAACAATGCCGCCAACAGCCAAGATGCTGACAGTGGTCCCTGCACCCTGACTGCACATTCCAACCTGACCGGCTGTGTCCGACTCTCCAGGCATGGGGCCTAATCATCAGTATTTGTCAAAAGTTCCCCAGGTGCTGTTTGCCTGAAACCCAGGGATTCCCTCTCCTGGATGCCCTGCTCCTAGCCCTCTTTGCTCCCCGAAGGGGTCCTAGTCTGAGGAAGAACAGGTGGACGGGGGCTTTCCTTCCGATATCTGCACATACCGAGCCTGAGGCTGGACCTGCCCACAAACTGGAAGCAGGACTGAGAGACCAGCTGGTGTCAGTTTGCCTCTGACTTTCTATAACTTAGGGCAGCTTGAAACTGTGGCGCCTTAAGCCCAACGCCATGGCTCCTATGCTTCCCCAAGGCCAGGTGAGCCTTCAAGGCACCTGCAGTTTAGGAGGAATTTCCAGTCTTCCAGGTTTAAGAATCCCCAGACCCTTGGTGGTGGTGTGTGACCCAGCGGCCCCTCTGACCTGTGAGTGATGGTGTGGATAAGTTAAAATCATGAATCCTCAAGAGGGGCAATGCAGGGAGGGAGATGGTGAATGGCACGCCTCTCCTGGTGAGGGTAACCTGCACACCTCCTGCTCCCTCCAGACAGCCCTTGAACCTTCGCTGTGGATGCCGGCAGCCTCCCCCACCCAGACATGTGGTCCCATCCAGATATTTCCATCTCATCTCTAACAGCTGAAACATCCCACCTCCTCCAGGCAGCTTTCATAGAGTGATCAGAGAACCCCCCTCCCCCAGTAGCAGGGGGATCCCAGGCCTTTGCCCTGCACAGCATTCCCAGCCCATGGGCACTGTGAGGACAGCCAGCCCTGTGCCTCCCCCCGCCACCCCCCGGACTCTCCACCAGACTTGTGCTTCCCTTTGAAGGAAGGTCTCCACTTGGGAACCACCTTGTATGTGGTCCTAGACCTGTCTGTGAATTTGCTGAGCCTATTGCTTCAATTCCTCCCTCTCCTTCATTTTAGCCTTCATATGGCCAAGGAAGTACAACTTTCCCCAGCCCCTCTGTCCCTCCCATCCACCATTCCCCAGGAATAAAGCTGCCTTTGCAACCCTGTGGGCCTCCGCCTCAGGGCACAGAGGGGGCAGGCCAGCCACAGGGGATACTGACTTTGACTAGCCCAAGGAGAAGAAGGGTTTTAAATATGGGTGCCCCTTCCTGATCTTTGGAGTAAAGAAGATACCAGAAGGGGTGTTCCACTTGAAGCCTCCCGCCTTGCCCACCACATCTCACCAGTGCTGGTGGCCCCAGTGAGCCCAAGGGCTGGCCTGGAAGCAGAGCCAGCAGGCAATACAGGAACCCACCCCAAGATGGCCTCAGCCCTGGGGATAGGTTCTCTCAGGGGGGCAAGTTGCCCCCAGGGAAAAGGCCAGCCCAGCCCAGCAGGAGGCTGCTTTCCCTTTTTTTTTTTTTTTTTTTTTTTGTGGGGAAGACCAGCCCTGAGCTAACATCCGTCGCCAATCCTCCCCTTTTTGCTGAGGAAGACTGGCCCTGGGCTAACATCGTGCCCATCTTCCTCCACTTTATATGGGACGCCGTCACGGCATGGCTGACAGGCAGTGTGTCGGCGGGCGCCCGGGATCCGAACTCGCGAACCCCGGGCTGCCAAGCGCGGACTAAACCGCTGCGCCACCGGGCGGCCCCTGCTTTCCCTTTCTTAGAAGGGGCAGGACCAGGGGAGGGAGACCCGATGGCCAGCAGCACCCACTTCCCTTGAGCAGGGGTCTGTTGGTTGGGGGGGGGGGCATCATCCTGGGAGGAGGCACCTCCTTGTGCCAAATGAAAGCCCGTCTCTGTTAACTGAAGCCGTTCCTTCTTGTTCTGCCCTCCACAGACCTCAGATGGTCGACATGCTTTTAATTAAACTCTGACTGCTTCAGGATGACTCTGTGGTCACCTGGGTCACTGTTTTCTTTCTGTGAACAGGCTTATTAAGTAGCCTGTGCTGGGGATCACGTGAGCACTTGGTAGCTGTCCGATCCTCTGAACGTCCCAGGTCAAGGGACTCTCTCTCCATGGGGCCGGGCTTCTTTATTCTGGGCCCTGTTCAGGACGCCCAGCCCCTCTCCCAAAGGCTGTGACCCCACCTGGACACCCTCTGGCACAGGCACATGTGTGGGTTGACTGAGGATTATTTTGTGTGTAATTTGCATGATATTCAGGGGTGGGGGGCTGGGTTCTAAAGTCAAACCCCTCAATCCTGGGCACTCTTGCCCCAATGCCCACCTCCCTGGCATATGGTAGGTGCTCAATAAATGCTCCTTGCATGAAAGATCTGTTTTCTTTCTGCTGGAAATACCACACAGGAGGTGACCCAGAGAGAAGGGTTTAGTTAATAACTCTGCACGTGCAGCTCTGGCCTGCTTGTGACACTTACTGGTCTCCCCCGCGGGAAATGGGAGAAAAGAGGCTTTCTTAGAGGTGCCCTTGAGATACCTCTAAGACAAGAGACTCCAGCCACTGAGGTTGAGCAAAGAGCTTTTTATTCAGAGAAAGAGGCAGAAGTTTGCGCCCAGCTTCCCTCCCTGTTGGCCCTTGTCTTGTTTTGACATTGTTGCAATGCTGTGGGTTTGAGGCTAAGCAGAACATTATGCTGTCGCCAGCAGCCACAGAGGGAAGGCCACTGTGTCACTGGTGTGGGGGTTGGACAGGTCATCACCCGCACAGCCCCTCCCAGGACGGGGTCTGAGGTGACTGAGGTCTAGCACAGAGATGGGCTCAGCAAGGAGGGACAGGCCAGGTCTGACTCCGTGCAGGTAAAAATGCTTCCCCACTAACCAATGTGAAAACAGAACAGGCTTCAGGGCTCATGGGGACCTCTGCTTTCAGGCCAAGCTGGCCCCGAGGAAGAGCGGTTTCAACCCCATTGTGCAAGGACATTTCTCAAGCACACACCTTTGGCCTTGGGCCTGAACTTGGCAGACTGATGTCATCAGCAAACAGTGACGGGCTAACCGTCTCCCCTTATCCTACCCTCTGACTGTGGCCCCTCGGGGACTCAGGTGGCACTGCCTGGAGTCTCTTTGGTACACAGTCCGCCCTGCTAGCACCCCAGGGCTGTCTTCTGGGTCAGGACAACAAAGAGTGGGCCTCCAGGGTCAGAGGACAACTCTCAAAGGGGTGAGCAGCAATGCCCTGCCCAGACTGTGAGTCAACGGGCTTCATTGTTAAATACTAATAAATATGAAAGCTGATACGGACCAAGGAGATAGGCCCCTGGCCGGGCTGTGGAAGGCCCAAGCCTCTCTGGTTGCTCTGTCAATGTGAATCCTGCCACCAGCCCTCTCACTGGACATCATCAGAGAGCTCTGAGCAGGGGTCAGGACAGAGCTGGCTCTGTGAACACGGACCCCTCTAAGCAATTAACCCTGGAGCCTGGTGGTCATCAATTGTAGGCAGGGGGTCTCTCTGGCAGAATCACTGCCTGTCACGGAATGCCCAAGGATGCTGTCCAAGAACTAGGTCACTGCCTGGCCCTCCTTTCTTTCTCACGGTCACCACAGCCTTCCTAAGTGTCCTAGGTGGCACCTCCAAATACTGACCTTCTTCCCCATTTGTTTGGGGCTATAGGCCCTCCTGGACCAGGACTCAGGCTCGGCCTGGAGCTGGAGGAGTGGCCCTGAAACAGAGACCTTGCGTGGGCAGGCTCTGCCTTAGTGCCTGAGCCATTGATACTGGTGCCAGCTGATCCCAGAGCAATGGGCCAGAGAGAAGAACAAAGGCCTATGCTGGGAGTGGGAGTGGGGAATCCGTTCTTATACCAAAGCAGGATACGAACCCTTCTGTTGGACTTTGTGCAGAAGAGGCTGCTTCAGGAACCACTGGAATGGGGTTTTGGAGACCAAGAACCCTTGCTCAGGCCTTCAGGCTTCAAATGGGGTGACCAGGGTCCAGGCTCACCTTGGTAGAGTGTGGGTGTGTGTGTGTCTGTTTGTCTATCTTCCTGGTTCATCAATCTGCAGGCCCTGGCCACCACTCATCCTTTCAGAGACAAGATGGGCACTATCTTGGGAGAACTGGCCTAAAACACACAGGTCAGGTTTCTGGTCAGTTCTGCCCAAGTGGGTTGTTAGACTCCCTCCAGGAGGGACGGTTAAATTCTGTTCTCGTGTGGGAGGTCAGAGTCCCCAGAAGCTCTAAATAGGTCCTTCCCTGACTCCCACCTGGGAACAGACAGTTTGTAGCCACAAGGCAGGACAGCTCTCAGCTGTGACTCTGTGAAGACTCTAGCATCTATGGAATGGGAGCTAAGTCTTGGTGCAGCTGTCACAACTCAGGATTGTTTCCAACCTGGGCACATCCCACACATGTGTCTGTAGCCTAGTGTTGGGGTCCTCTCTCAAACCACGCCTGACCCTCGAAGGTAGCTGCAGCAGCCAGGTCTTCCTCCTAATTCAGGCAGGCAGCAGGGGAGCCCTTTCCTGCCTGATCTTTCCTGATGTCAGTGTCCCATCTCAGGTCCCCAAGGCCAGCCCTGCTCTGTCCTTCCATCATAACGTCATGGCCTTAGTTCTCAAAAGCCAGGAGCCAGGGTCCCAACCTTCCCAAGAGAAAATAGACACCCCAAGAAAAGCCAAAGGCAAGTTATTTTCTGCCCCCGGGCTGCCCTGTTCAGAGCTGCCTTTGCTGGGGGAGGCCGTGCAAGCTGCGAAGGACACCCAGTCTTGGAGAATGGTTCCTGACACTCCCTCTCCCAGCAAACTCTTCTTAGATGAACTCAGAAAAAGTCCCTTGTCCTCCTCTGTCATCCCTACTTCAGCCCCCACCCCCAGACCTGGCTCAACATGGGGAGAGGGAGGCGGGGTTACAGAGGACAGCAATGCCAAGTGAGCGGCCTGAGGGAAGCAGCGGGAGCAGGAGAGCGCGTCGTGCCCATGAACCCGGTAGCCACGACACCCGTGTACAGGTTGACAGTGACTTTTCAGTGTCCATCCCTCTCCCCATAGCAGCATTACTCATCTATCACCTCCACAGAGTCCTTGTCTTTCCCCTCCTCCGACTGCTCCTCCGTCGTCGTTTCTGTGTTGTCAGTGTCTGACAGCGATGCCACCTGCCGCACCCAGTCCCTGTCACGGAGAGGCTCTGGATGACACGGTCCGGAGAACGGGTTGAACCAGTTCAGGGAGAAGTCCCCACCAAAGGTCTCCTTTACCGACTCCCAGCTGCCCGTGTGCTGCCTGGGCTGGTGCTTTCGTTTGAGGCGCTCAATGCCCTGGAGGGACAACGGGATAAGAGGGTCAGCAAGTACAGGCTGTGCACCCTCAGGCGCACACCCCAGCCCCGGCACAACCGTGCACTGAGGCCCAGGGCATGGGTGGACAGGGCTGCTGGGGCACAGCCTGCTGTGGGCGAAGTCAGGGCTGGGAGATCCCTCCGAGGGCTGATGGGGCGGAGTGGGGAGCGGCGCGGAGCAGCACAGCAAGCAGGGCCTTCCGGGAACTGGCCTGGTTCCCACCCACCACCAGCGCCTCCCCCCCACCCCTTTCCTCCCACAGGTGCAAGGGTTTGCCCAGCCTTGCGAAGTAGGGCCAGCTGCTGCGCAGGGGCCAGGCTGCCCAGTGGCCAAGGACCAAGGAGTAACATCCCGGGCCTCTCTGGGCGTGAGCTGGGGCCACTCATCCTGAGACCACTAAAAAAGATGACCCCTCCCTAAGTATTCTAGGTGCCCCCCAACCCCATGGTAGGCACAGCAAACTTAGCATGAAGGATGACAGGGTTAAGGGGAGAGCACAGGATACAAACGTGAGATGAGGAAGCAGATGTGTGTTCGGCTAGTGCCAACATGCAGCGGTCAGCTGGAGGGTGCACAGGGTCACCGTGGGGAGGCAGAGGCTGGCGTCAGGTCTGCTCATGCAGCACACACACCTTGTGGCCTCTCCCAAGCTGCCCACTCACCTGCCTCTGGGTGTCGGCTGCGACTCAGCCGCCTGGCCACAGAAAGAGGGTGTTGGGTAAGGGGAGAAACTCAAAGGAGTTAAATGCACACCCGGGCCAGCTCTCCAGGCCCACAGCACCCTCCACAGAGCCTTTTACCCCCAACTGGGGCCTTTCCATCTCTTCTGGAATTCAAGCAAATTGGCTGCAGGTTTTCCAGGCACGATACTGCTCATTCACATGACTCTCCACCTCAGAACCATCTCTGAGTACCTAGTTCTAGGCTTTCTCTTCTTTTCCATACGAGATCCTCACATAACTAGTATAATCCTTTCTGTTATGCAGAAAGAGAAACTGAGGCACACACACAGACTGAGATCTGACCACACCTTGGGCCAGCTCTTCTCCAGCACTCTTCCTTCCCACACCATCTGAGATTTAAGTTTCCTGACTTTTGAGAAAATTGTAGTTTAAAGAATCTGATCTCAAAGAATCTGCTCATAAGATATTTTACTAACTACAAAGGGTAAAACAGTAACTTCACAGTAAGGAAACTTTGCAGATATCACCGTAACCCAATCAAAGTTAACATCACCAGTAACGAGACATATCAGCATCATGTGCCTCAAATATGGTGCACCGGGAAGGACACAATGTCACCTAAGTGGTTTTCCTGCCCAAAATGCATCATCTTAATATAATTATGAGAAAACATCAGACAAACGCAAATCGAAGGATAGTCTACAGAGTACCTGGCCTATAATTTTCAAAAGGGTCAAAGTCTGATGAAAATGTTTTGAAACCAGATAGAAGTGGTGGTTGTACAACATTCTAAATGTACTAAATTCCCCTGAACCACACTTTAAAATGGTTAATTTTATGTTCTGTGAATTTCACTTCAATTAAAAAAAAAGAGTCAAGTTCGTGAAAGACAAAGAAAGACTGAGAAACTGTCATGGATTGGAGGAGACTAATGAGACAGGACAAATGATGCACTGTGGCATCCCAGAACAGAAAAGGATGTTAGTGGGACAATTGGAGAAATCTGAATAAAGTATATAGATTAGTTAATGGTATTATATCAATAAATTTCCAGGTTTTTATATTTGTATTATGGTTATATAAAATGTTTACATTTGGAAAGACATTGAAGTGTATATGGGAACTCTCTGTACTATTATTATCACTTTTTTATAAGTTTGAAATTATTTCACAATAAAAAGTTAAAAAAAATAAAAAATAATCTGAGAAAGATTTATGCAATAGTCTTAAACATTGAATTATAATGAAAAGTTGGAAACAATCGAAATGTCCAATAATGATGGCTAAGAAAACTATTTTATAAAGCAGAACACCATGCACTTTTAAAAAATGGTGTTAATACAGTTGCATAAGACATTGCAAAGTCCTGCCCACGTGGTGACAAGGGAAGAAAGTTGCACATGACCTCATCATGGGACCTGTGGTTACCGTGGGGGATAGGAGTTCAGATGATTTGTACTTCTTTCTGTAGACTTCCCACACATTCCAGGTTTTCACCAATGAGCAGGTATTACTTCATAATCAGAACAAAAGAGCTGTTTCAGAAGATGGACCTTGTTGACACAAGTCTTGAGGGAGCCTCACGTGGGTCAGGAGCACAGGATGCCGCTCTGCTCTCGGATTGGCCCCTCGCCAGGCCTCCCCACTTAGCAGAAGCAGTAATGGCTCACGAGGTGATCACTTTGGGGATCCTGCATTCCTTCCTGGGTGATCATTTGCCACATGTCAAGAGAAGCGTTTTAACTATGATTGCAGGGCAGCTGGGACGTCACCATGTGGCAGACCAGGCTACAGAGGGGACACCCAGGAAGGACAGATTGACTGTAACCACACTGACTGGGCTTGCTCAAAGCCATGACTGTGGGTCCTCACAACAACCAAGTCTTGACACTTGGCAGATGGGAGGCCATAACAGTGGCCGAGGCTCGTCCTGCTGGTCACGCATCAGAACCGGGACCAAAACTGGTGTCTTCTCTCCGCCCAATGTGTTTTCAGTCCTACTGCAAATTCTCACTCTGCCTGTGCTGATCTCGAAAGCAGAGAAAAGCTGTGAAGCGAAATGAAGCAAAAGAGCCACGGGATTACTGTTTTTCATTCCGGTGGTGTGTTCCCAGACGGGCCCTCTTGGATTATATTCAACCTTCTCAACAAGCTCGTAAAAATATTCCAGACAGAGATGAATAGATGTCCATCAGATGAAGTTCCTCTGCAGTTAAGTGGACAAACATCCAAGGAGTGTCCGCTCTGAGTCTGGAGAGAAGAAAATATTCCGAACAAATCTGATGCATAAAACAGGCCTGAGGGTCTGGATCCTCAGGCTCAGGAGGAGCCAGTGGGGTTTCTTTTTCCAGGCAGGACTCAATTTTGAGTTTTGTGTGGATTTAAAGGTGTTCTGAAGGCAAAGTCCTTAAGCTGGAGGTTTGCAGAGGCAGCAGTAATACTGACTTAGGGCTCAAGTGAACAAGAATGGCTGACTCCTGGGAAGAGGGTAACAGCCTAAGCCAGCACCTCTTGTAGGGAGTATGTGACCTGGGCCTTTGGGGCCTCATTTGCCTGGGTGACACGTGAGCTGTGATCTGTAAACAAATCCACCAACACCCCAAAATTAATGTGTCAGGACTAAGTCTCCCTGAGACCCAAGCACACGTTCTGCGAGGACTCAGCTGAGACCCACAGAGCAAGAGCAGGTGGTGCCCCTGCTCCCTCCATCACCAGATGTAGAAAGTCAGAGATGCTGCAGCCCACGCAAACCTGCCCTCCTCAGATGGCCAGATACCACACTCTCTCTTCATCAGTGTTTCACTTCTTTTTATTGCAACCCCAATAGGAAATACTTTTCTGTTGCAACCCAGCACCCCACCCCGCGCCACAAGTTTCGTGAAACAATACTTATTCTCCAATGTGTAATGCATTATTTTTTATTTCTTTAAAAAAATGCTGTTGCAAACCAATAAATTGATCTCATAGATCATGAACAGCTGTGACCATGGTTTGAAAAGCACAGCTCTAACAGAGCTGACATTTACTGGAGCCACACCACGTGCCAGATACCACACTAACATTTACCTTCATCATTCTCAGCTAATCCTCACAGCAACCTTGCGACTTAGATTATCTCCCTGATCTTACAGATGGGAAAACCAAGGCTCAAGTAAGTTACTGCCCAAGCTCACACAGGAAGGAAGTAGCTGAGGCCAGGGCCCAAATGTCCCATCACTGGACTACATTACTTCAGCTGCAGAAATTCAGGGCATCCTTTATGTCCGTGTCAGAGCATGTGCCTTCCCCCAGAAGGCTTTTGCAAACACTACTCTGCAATGCTTTTGCTAATTCCTTGGATCAGCTTCATCAGCTCCTGTGCATGCAGATGGAGAGGGATCCCTGGGGCCATTCAGCTTTGCTAGAGTAATCATGCTGCTCAAGTCAATGATTTTTTTCTGGAGGAAGAGGGTTGGGAAATGAAGTCTTCGGTTTGGGAGAGTAGACTGGCCAGTGGGTTGTTTCTGTTTCCATGTGAATTCCTTACCTCCTATGAGGTGACTCCCAGGTTAGATACGGATTTAAAAGATACAAGAAAAAGCCACGTGGGTGTTGAGGCCCACAGATGGACACCAAAGGCCAGGACATGAGCACGTGTCTACCCCAGGCTCTGATTACTCACTAGACACCCATTTGGAGGACTCCAGCTCCACTCTTTCCCCTCTCCCTTCTAGATGGTTCTTCACCCAAATGGCCCCTTGGTCCAGAAACCAGTTGGACAGATGACATATGCAGGAAGACTGTTGGACAAACTAATAATTTGGCTCCCCTTCAAAAACCAGACTTTCCTTGTCTTCTCAGCATTCATTTGTTGGGGAGGCTGTGGGTTATCAGGGAAGAGGACTCACAGTTGGCACCCCCTACTCAGCACCACACTGAGCTCAGCAGCACACAGGACCACATCATCAGCAGGCATCAGGGACCACCTCTGGGGTGACCCCTGCACACCCCAAGTGGATTCTCAGACTTGAGTGTGTCTCAGAGTCACCTGAAGGGCTGTTAAAATCCAGTTTGCTGGGCCCCACCCTCTGAGTTTCTGATTCAGCAGGTCTGGGGTGGAGCCCAAGAATGTGCTTGTCTAACAAGCTCCCAGGTGATGCTGATGCTGCTGGTCTGGGGGCCACACTTTGAGATGCACTGCCTCAGTGCATTGGCAGCAAGATTCTTGAGAGGGATTCTAGCCAAATCTTCCTCTCTTCACATTTCCTTGTTACTTAAGGGCCCCTTCTAGGCTGAGACCCGTGGCTGGCTCACCCCTCAGGCTGACGCACTAAAAGTCTTGAAATGAGAGAAACTTAAAACCCATTAGCCTGGCTGGGAGAGCCCAATGCAGGCTCCCAAGATCTGGGGTTTCTGTGTGATGCTGGCCACACATGGGTGGTTAATAAACATTTCTTAATTAACCTCATCTAAACGATTCCTGCATCAGGAAGGTGGATTTTAACTTTCCAAGTGGCGTAGCCAGGATGAGCAAAAGCTGGTAATTCAAGGCGTCTCACTTTGGTTTCTTCAAAGAAAAAGGTATTTAGATGAAATGGTATGGCTAAGAGGAGACCTGGCACATGCATTTCTACCCAAATTCACCATGTGTGCACGCCGTCACCAAGCCCATGCAAACAGGCATCGATTTGTTTGGACCTAGGCCTTTTGCATGTTCCATCTGGTTGCTGTGAACACAAACCTGAAGCGGACAGGCGGGAAGGAGTTACCGAATCCAACTCGCCATGTCACCTTCCTCTTTATTTTTCCCTTCCACTTTCCAGAGCCCATGTTCTGAAACCCTGTGGTTACTACTGGCTCGTTTCCCACGCATGCACCATTCAGTGCTGTCAGAACTCCTGTGCTGAAGCAAAAGGCCGGGGCCACCTTCATGTAGAGAGATGTCCTCTTTTGTTGGCCGTCTGGGAATACTGAGGAGAGCGCAGTGATGCCTGTTTCTTCCTGTATGGATGCCAGGCAGGAGGCCAATCACTGCACTGCAAAGGACAGCCACATTCCTTAGTCATGGCGCTCTCTGCGGAATTTTTTCCATCTCAACGAAAATAAAATAGGAAAAACACAGAGAATGTTGCAGTATTCCTATCTTCTGAGTGCACGTTTCACTCTGGCTTGAGAGCTGGGGAACATTCGTTCTTTCAGCCAAAGGGCTTGTAAAAACCCAGAGGGAGAATCGTATAGGATGTTGGAAGGAGCCTGAGAGATATGCACAGTGTGCTCAGGTTTAAATGATGACTTTCTATTTTTAGGACTCAAGAAAAAATTCAATACATCTTCAGCCCTAACTACTGCATTCCTTAGAAATTCCATGAGGGAAAACTCAACCTGGGTCACTTAAAAAGGCCCTTGAGGATGGAGTATTTTGAGGGCATCCAGATACTTAAAAAATCTCCCGAGTCCCGGTCTCCCTCCCCTGGCAGGAGGAAGCGCAGCAGCCTCCAAGGAGGGGATCCCTGAGGGCGGGAGCAGGGCCAGAGCCCGCTCAACTGCTCTGAGTCACTTAGCAGCCACACCACTTCTTTCACACACCTAAGTGAACCGTTTAAAAAAAAAAAACAAGCATGTGGAAAACAAATGTTATAAACTAGATTGAAAAACAGCATTTAAAAATTTTTTTCAGCTCTCAGCCTGGACTATAGTATAAATAGTACAGTAGAGGCAAGTCAAGGTTAACTGACTTAGAAAAGGATGATGGAGAGCTCCTTAAAGCAATGCACCAGAACTGTCTGTGGAGATTTTCAGCGATTTCCTCTGGCTCAACTTTGCTTTCGGCTGGGTGGGCAGAGGAAAATGAGTCTCTCCCCCATGCCCAACCCTAGAAGCCAACTCTGCAGACTTGATGACCTTCTTGCAGCAACTGAGAGCCCAGGAGCACAAGGGAAGGGATTCAGGCTGCAGAAAGCCAAAGGAGAGGGGCAAGCTTGCTCAGGAGGGGACCGTAATGGTCCTTTAAAAACACAATGAACACCTCACTCGAGAGGGAGCATAAATAAATGTCCTTTAAAAGCAATGAAACAAACAGCAAACTCGTGTTGACTGGACCATCAGCTCTCCCCATGGGTAACACTGTGAGAGCAGAGCTCAATCAGAACAGGTTTTGGAAAAATTTTATTGCATTTTGTTTCCATGTGGAAGCACTGACAGAACTGAAAAGAGGCAGCATGTTTTGCTTACTTTTGTGAAAAATCTCATAGCTAGATTAACTTTCTCCCTATCCAGGACTGGATTTAACAAGTTTTACCCCCCACCCCCACCCCAAGCAAAAGCTAAAGAAGGAGGTTAGTGGTGATGATCACTTAAAAAAAATCCATGTGTAAGAATTCACAGATGTTCAGTATTCAAATTTCTGTGATTTTTGCATTTGACGGGTACTCCCTATCTCCTCAGCTCCCCCACTATCTTTAGGCCTTCCTCTTGCAAATGAGACTTGACACAGGAAGTGCCTCCAAATGGAAGAGCTATTCAGGCCCAGCGCCCTAGCCTCCATGAATCTGCTGATTCCAGTGAATAGGATGGCTGTCGAGCAACTTTGAGAAGTTTGGAGGCTGCAATGTCGCCCTCGCCTCCTGGTCAGCCCAATGCTAAGTCAACAGTCTCCCAGATTAAAATATAGATAAGACATGGGTACATGCCTATTTATGGGTCTAAAATATCAGAAAGTGAACTTGCTTTGGAGATTTTCAAAGTGAGGAAGAAGGGGTTGATGGTGGGGCTGCATGTGTTGGGGTCTGTGGCTGTTTCACTCAGCATTAACACTGCTTAACTGACATCTTGCTCGGAGAGGGAGGGAGGTGGGGTGGCAGGAGAGTAAGCATATGTAACAAAGGAAAATGCAGCTCGCCTGAAATTTGGAGTTGCTTTCTTTTGATTGTGTAAGGCATTTTGAGCTGGAAAAACTTCTTTCCTTCACATTCTTCCACATAATAAGAGGGAACATAATTAGTGATTCAGAATACAAATAAGACCCCTTTCACCTCTCTCCCCACCCCACTTAAAGTCATTCTACGCACCAGAGCCCATAAAGTACAAGGCAGGCAATTGATTTCGTGAATTAGGAGGCAAACCGTGTCCACATGGGGGATGAGGCTGCTGTGTCAAGGGCCCTTCTGTACGCTCCAGCCCTGATCCTGCCCCTCTCAGGCCTCAAGGGGTAAGCATCCATCTTCGGTGAGGTTTTAAGTCCCATCGGGGCGCCTGCCACTGCCTCCTGGGCAGTGGGAAGTCACGGGTCCTCCTGGCTTTCCTACACATCCCCAACCAGATGTCCGGATGGTCCCTCCATGCACCAGCGTCATGTCTCACTCAGTTAGTAGAAATGGGCATGGCCGGAGACAGCACCCTCCACGTTAGTCATGCCAGACAAGACAGCAGAGAGGAAACCAGAGGCCAGAGAAGTGATTTTAAAAAGGAAAAAAGAAGAGCAGCTTCAGTCACCAAAAAATAGAAAGGATGATCTTTTAAAAATAAAACATGGGGACATTTTTTTTCTCTGCAATGCTCAGCCATTTTATACTTGAGACATAAAAAAAGTTTTAGAGTAGTTGTTTTGTTTTTTCGGTTTAAACATTCATGAGAATGGATCGGACGGTAGTGCTGTGATGTAGTTTGTGTCTGAGTGGCAATGCTGGTCAGGGGTCCTTCAGACCACATACTGGTACGGGTCTGCCTTCCCTTGGTCTGGCGTGGCAAAGGGGCTGGCCCAGCCTAGAGAGAAGGGATGGCCAAAAACGGCTTTCATGTTCATCCATTTTGTTTTTTTAGCCCATCTTCTCTCTTCCTTTTTCAATTGTTCTATTCCCTGAAAACAAGAACAATCACACTTTCAGTCAAGCATTTTATTGCTGAGGTTTGGGGAGGGACGTCCATTAGCTTGAGGTGAATGGAGTAAATGCTTCCTTTTTAAAGCCATAAAGCTATCTACATAATACATGGTTCTTCTCTCTCATAAAAAGTGTTAAAGAAAAAAAATCATACTGTTTTTCTCGGTGAGCACATATTTACAAGTCTCTCCAAGAAGGGAGGGAAATATGAGCAAATCAGCAGGCCCCTAGGCCATTTCTAGTTATGCCGATCTGGAGTGTTTTGTTACGTGAAGGAGGCCGTCTACGCAGACCGAGTCCCTACTGGGTTCTGCAGAGGCACCTCTGGCCTGGTGGTGGGCTGTGTGTGGGGGTGCTGGAAGGCTTTGGCGTGAGAAGCCTCAGAGCTGGGGGGGAGCTGCCGACCGTGACAGCCAATGATTGCTGTTAATTGGCAACAGCTTCACAGGAAGTCTGACGCTACTATGACCACTTTGCAGACAAAAAAAAAGGAACAAATCAAATGACTGCTCTGGCGCTGTCAGTCTCACCAGCCGGAGAGGTCAAGAAGCACCCTGCTTAGCGGGGCTGGCGAGGCACAACTGAGAAGGTCCAACAGGAGTGAGAGACTGTGGTGAGGGGAGAAGTCACCACAGAGGAGGAAGGAGAAAGGATTAGTATAGGTTAGAGGGGCTGCACAGACAGACCAGTCAGCCTCAGTCACGGCAAAGGTCTTCCTAGTGCTCCTGTGGGGAGAGGCGTGACCCGAGGCCACCTCAGCAGTTATGGCAGAGCCAGCGCCACTCCCCCCGCTAAGTCTCACAGGAAGAATGGGGGTGGGGGAGAGCTGGTCCCTCCTCTTCTCCCTTCTTCAGATGCAGCTAGTCAGCAGGCAGGGCCTGAGAATGTGTCCCTGCCCAGAGGGACAGGAGAGAAGCAGCCTGGCAGGAGCCCGGCCAGGGGTCTGTCTGCTGTGGTCTTTGGTGAGGTGGGGGAGCAGGGAGGGGGCCTGAAGGGACAGCCCAGTCTGAGTCTCTGTTCACAGGCTAGGGACCCGGGAAGATATAGGTCAAGGGGAAGACACCCTTTCCCACGAGCTTCAGGGCCCTCCATTCCTTTCTCCTTCCCTTTCCAACACAATCCCTTTAGGAATGGCCCTGTGGGGAAGAGCAGCCAAGGCCAGCGCCATGAGAGCTCTCCTTCTGGCTGCCCCAGACCATGGCCTGTGTGGCCTGGCAGCATCTCAACAGCAGGCGGGGCAGGACAGTCACCTCTGGGTTCCCTGCAGGTCTCACACAGAAAGGCTGGTCATATTTAATGCCTGGATACACAGCTGGATCTACACCACTGGCCACTATTTTTACAGAAATTCTTTTGCAATGATGTTATTTCTTATTAAAAAAAAAAAGAAGTTGCTGAGAGCCCCCAAACCTTCCAAACCTGTCAAGAATTCCCACAAATCCAAATGAAGGTGCCTTGGCAGCCTGACAGCATCGTCCTTCTCTTCCCTGCACGCTGATGTTCCACACGCACAGGGGAGGGGGCCTCAGCAGCAGTGGCAAGGACTCGGCCTTCCTCTGAGCCTCCACCTAAGGCTGACCCAACAGGCCCCAAGCCCCACCCCCACCCCACAAGGCCCCTAGACGACTGTTGATAGCTGCCACCTGAGGGGGACCTTCGGAAGCCAGGAGTGGTGCCAGGATGGACTCACGACCCCACGCCTCTGCTCCTCACCTGAGCTAAGTGCTGCCCCTTTCTTCTGGGGCCCCTGACCTGGACCCCAAAGCCAAAAAAAGGAAGAAATGCCCACATCACAGCCATGGATTGATCACCTTGAGGCTTTTGGACACTTTAGGAAGGTCAAGAGGTAGTGGCAGTGGCACCAGGGGAGCGGACTCTAGTCTGGCCCAGCCAGCAACTGTGAGTAGGGTGGAAGGTAAGGGTGGGGAGAAGGCAGTGGACGAGGACCAGAGCTGGGCCAAGCAGAGGTGACCTAGAGGCCAGGCAAGAGCTTGCTCTGGGGGGCTCAAGGCAGGGCTGTCTCCTGACTCCACCTTCAGGACCTTGTCATGAAGTCACCTCCTCTGGGAAGCTGACCTTGCCTATGCCACCTGGCTTAGGGCACCCTTTGTCCACCAGGCCTGTGGCCCCCGGATGGGAAGGGTGTCCCAGTGCCCAGCAGTTGCCCAACACAGTGCCGTGTACAAGGCAGAACCATCATGAGGAGATGGAAGGACGTGTGGCAAAGAGAGCCCTTCACCAAGGCTGCTGGGCCCTATCACTGGTGTGACCTGCTATGCCAGCCCCACTCGGGGAGGACTCGTGTGTGCGTGAAGATCCAGTGTCACTGCAAATGGAGGAATGTGCCCTGCACGCCCGGGGCCTGGCCTGCAAGCAGTCCTCCCAGCAGCACCTGCCTGGGCCTCCCCCAACCCCAGGTGTAGAGGTGGTGGGCAGGCCGCCTGCTTACCGTCTCATCTGTGCAGATGGAGTGCACCTGGGTCCCAAACATCACCGATGTGAAGATGAGGAAGAGCAGCCCCTCAAAGCACAGCAGGATGAGGAGGATCACGGTGGTGGGTGGCGAGAAGGAGCTGCACTCTGAAAGAGGAGCATGTGGGGTCAGGGCCAGCGCCCGCCGCCCACCACCCAGTGCCCCCAGGGCTCCCACTTGGCCTCCAGCCCAGCAGGACTGGTTCCTCCTGGGGCCACACATTCCTGGCCTCCAGGCCTTGGTGGGGACCAACCTGCCTCACACCCGGCTGCACCAGCACTCCCTCAGGGAAGCCCTCCTGCTGGGGCCTCCCCTCCTGGACACGCATCACTCCTTGCTCACTGTCTCCTTCCCAGCCAGCACGTGATGTCTGTATCCTGGTGCCAAGCACAGTGCCTGGCACAGAAGGACCCAGAAAGGACTCAGGGCTGAGGCATGAAGGGCTGACGCCACACAGGAAGACCTTCCTCTCCTCAAAGAGCACAACACAGGTTGCACAGGTGAAGGGGCCTCAGTCCAGTCCTGGTCTGGCCATGAGTTTTCTGGGCATTCCTGTATGAGGCACCACCCCCTCTGTGCCTCTATTTGCTGGTGAGAGGAAAGGGCAGGTCTGGAGGGCCACTCGGTAGCTTTGGGATTTGAAGCTCACCAGGGCGCAGTGTGACTGCTGCTCTGGCGCTGACCCAGGTATAAGAACCCCCATGGGAAATGTCCCTCTCAGGAGCATCTGCATTGCTGAGACAGTCAATCCCCATGGCTGGAGTCGACGGGAGCAGTGCTTTCACTCTCTTGGCCCTCCTATGAGCCCACCTTGACCCGGGATATGACCCTAGGCAAGCCTTGTCCCTCCCCAGGCCTCTCCTCCCTCCACTGGAGAGCAGTGAGGTTTGACTAGATGTGTGGTTTTGTTTTAAGCAGCAGACTCCTTTGTCTGAACAAAGTCTAAATCAGAAACCCAACCCACTGAAGAGAAAAGCAGATGTGCTGTGGGAGATGGTAGGGATGAGCAGGGAGGGGAGCCCCTGCTCTGGCTCTCCACCACCCAGGCAGCCTCTCAAGAAACCCCTAGGGAACACGACCCCCACTGGGCGATGGGTGATGACACTGGCAGCACAGTCTTGGCCCTGTGGTTGGCACTACTGCCCAAGGACTCTTGCCCTTGCTGACAGCCGCTTGTGCCTCTCAGGCCCTGGTTGTGGTTCATGTTTCTTGTTGCTCCAGTGCTTGGGCCTGTTTCCCTGGCTGGAGACGTCCAATCCTGGAAGGCAGAATCAGGCTTCACTGAGCTCTGGGAATTCAGGGAGTAAATGTCCCCTCTGAGCTGCCCTGATGGCTCCCTCACAGGAACATCAGGAGGGGAAAGGGAGGTCAAATCTGGGGATGAGCTTGGAACCAGCTCCCAAATCTGGGACCTCAGCACTGTGTGGGTGGTACGGTAAGGAACATCCCATCTAAATGCCTTCAACTTCTCACGTTTCCCTTGGAACTTAATGCCTCCAGATGGTTTCCCTTCTTGGTTCCTGGCTGGGCAGGGCTTGGTTGGGGTGGCCCAGCAGCCTGATGGGGTGGCCTCCGGTGGCCACAGGTGTGGCAGCTAGCTGCCTGCTTGGCCTCTGGCAGGGTGGCGGGAAGGACGAGGGCTCTGGAGTCAGGCAGACATGGCGGGGCATGGATCCTGGCACCAACTCCTGACCTCGAGTACTAAGACGCCCCCACTAATATTCTGTTCTGGCCCCATGTTTTTCCTACCCCCTGCATTGTGGAATCACCTGCTTCCTTCCGTCCTTGCTTGATATCTGCTGCTTCCACTGCACCTCCAGCTCCAGGAGGGTGGGGACATTGGCTCCCTGCTGTACAACCAACCTTGGAGCAGTGTCTGACCAGAAAAGAATCTGGGCTAGAGGTCAGCTCCCTGAGCTTTAACTTTCCCCTCTGTACAGTGGGGTGATTGGGAACTCATGAGAGAACATCTGCAGAGCTTGGCCTGGCCCAGCCCGGGCACATGGGCATGCTCACTGGGTGGAGGTGGCTTGCTCCCTCCTTGCCCTGGAGCTGGAGGCAGAGCCCAGTGCTGTGACCTGTTTTCCATTATTGCACAGTTGCCAGCATCCTTCCTGGCTGGCCCCAGAAGCTACAGATGGAGTTTGGGGAGGCAGGAACCAGAACTGGGGAATGTGGAACGACCTCCCTACCCTTCTTTAAATATCAACTCCAACTCCATCCTGGGGGACAGACCCCTGCCCCTTCTTACACAAGCTGGACAGCCCAACAGCTCATCCAGGGCTGGACAGTGATGGTATTAACTTTACATATGGCCAACTCTCAGGCTTCCACTTTGGGGACTGTCCTGCACCTTCCCAGCCTAGCTGCCACAGGAACTGGGTGCTCAAGCCTCCTCCACCAGGAATCTTGACCAAAGACAATCAAGAGCATGAAGGGAGGACCCTGGGCATTGGAGTCATCCAGACAGAGCTGGGAAACTCCGCTGCAGACAGAGGCTTGAATCGCAGGCCCTCTTCTTAGCTGTTTGAGCTTGGGAACTTGCTCAACCTCTGTGAGCCCCAGCTTTTGTCATCTGCAAAGTAGAGAGCATCTCTTCTACCCTGCAGGCTTGTTGTTAAGGTTGAAATAAGGCCCTTTTCAAAAAGCCTGTGTGCCATGCCTGGCTTTAAGTAGGCATTAAGAAAATGGCCCCTGCCAGCTCTGCTCCAAAGACAGAGACGTTCTACCTCATTGATAGTCTGTGTTACTCTCATCACTGCCCATGTCTATTAACCCGATGATGGGTGGGTGGTATTTGCGATGATAAAATGTCCTCGTCAGACTCCACTATCAAGTCACCAAGACCACATCTAGAGTTGAACTGGATCCCCAGGGCCTAGCAGAATGTGCGTCCTCTCTGAATGTTCATCAAGGAACTTGCTGGTGACCCACCCAGCTATGCAGAATGGTATGATCTCCAGAAACCCATTCATCCCCTCCCTCTTCTCCCTGCTAGCTTGACCTTCCCCTCTCTGGCTTATGCCGGAACTGTGGTAGTCACGAAAAGGGGGAGACATGGTGCTATGGACTGAATTGTTTCTCCCCAAAAGTCATGTTGAAGCCCAAACTCCCAATGTGATGGTATTTGGAGATGTGGCCTTTGGGAGGTAATGAGGTTTGGATGAGGTCAGGAGAGCAGGGCCCTCATGATGAGGTTAGTGCCCTTAGAAGAAGAGACACTAGAGAGCTTGCTTTTCTCTCTCTGCCATGTGAGGACATATGGAGAAGCTGGCCATCTGCAAGCCAGGAAGAGAGCCTGTACCAGGAAATGAACTGGCTGGCACCTTGCTCTTGGACTTCCCAGCCTCCAGAACTGTGAGAAATAAATGTTTAAGCCACCTAGTCTATGGCATTTTGTTATGGCAGCCCAAGCTGACTGATATGCATGGGGTTCTCTTCCCCTAGGTGGGGTCAAGCCACACAGAGTAGGGGGCAGGGCTAGGGAGAGTAGAGGGGGCAGATGCAGGCTATGAACAGAGGCAGGCAAAGCCTCTTCACATCTGGTCAGGCACTAAAGATACCGTCCTTTTCACAGCCTCACAAGTTCTGGGGAATAACAATAGCAAGAAAATGCTCAGGAAGTCAGTTAAGCACAGGGAGAGCAAAACTTCTAAAAGATGGTGAAATGAAAAAGGGAAAAACAGTGGATATATGATGTTCCTACTCAAGACGTTTGTCTCACAGATTGTATGTATGAAAGATCTAGCCCAGCAGGGGGCCTCTCTTAATTCCTCCAGCATCAATTTAAAAACATTTATTCCCTATTTTTATTCTTCTTTAAAATTTTATTTATTTATTTATCTTTTCCCCCTCAGGATTTATGCAATCTTCTGGTTGGAGTTTCCTCCTCAGCATTTGTACATTTAAATGGGATGCTTCTAAAGCAGAAAGACTTTGTCTACAATCTTAATGTAAACTGGTGATTAAGCAGTTAAAAAACAACCACCACAAAAAACAAATTAACAAAAACCCTCCATGTCCTAGCCAGAAAGTTAAACATGGATTTCTGCAAGATTGGAATAAAATGACCTTCAATTAAAGTGCCTCATTCAAAGACACAGAAACAAAAGTTCTCCTCTCTCGGCGCGGCTCCCACTCCCTGGAACGTGCCTCGGTGCTGGGGCCTGCGTTTTCCCTGGGCACGCTCGGCGAGAGGGTCTGTCCAACTCACTACTTTACCTGTGGAACTGACTTTAAGGGGCTGCTTTTTTTCAAGAAGAGAGATTCGGGCTTCTGCTGTTTCTTCCCTGGTCAGTCCATAGGCTTGCAGGAGATCTAATAAAATGAGGTTGGCCCCTGGCACCATGATGGAAACAAAGAGCCTGCCCTCATTCAGGTCACACACCCCCTTGGAGCAGGGAGGGAAGCCCTGGCACATACTCACTTGTCCAGTCTTCTTCAAAGCAATGCAGGAAGTGGAATCCCACCATGATGAGCGCGTGCAAGGAAATGAGAGCTATGTACATCTGAAATAGGAAAGCAGTGCAGACACCATTGTTGTGAGAACTTTCTGATTGTGCAGGCTCCCAGGACAGGGACGCTCAGAACCTCCCACTCAGGAATACTTAGTTAGGCTGAGGGTTGACTAAGAGGGGGCCAGAGAGGTATCTGGTGGTTTCCCCACTGGTTCCCCTGCCCCTGGCCCGGGGTCTGAGGTGAGCAGCCATTCACTGGGAGTGTGTGGAAAAAAGAACAGAAACAAGCGCCTGTCACCAGGCATGACCTGGGCTCTAGGTGGGCTGGGCTGCCCTGGGGAGCTCCAAGCCTGCTGCTTCTCCTCACCTGAAAAGTCAGGGTGCTGACTGCTAATGGCCCCTCCAGCCCTCACACTAAACACACTCCACCTACCTGCAGCTGAGGGTGGGTTTGCAGACTTCATGAAAACTGCCTTCTTTAGCTACTTAGATTGGACACTTGGGATAGGAGACCAGAACACAGCCCTTGCTTACAGCTAATCACCTTGAGTCCATTTCTAAATGCTTCAGTGAAGGGCTTGGGGGCAGGCAGTTGTTGACCAAGGTGAGCTTTGGAAGAAAGGCGGAGGTCTACATGGCCAAGCGGTATTCTGAACACCAAGTGCTGAGTATTTTCGAAGGAACAAAGAACTCCATTGCTTCATGGAGGGCTGGGCAGAATTTGGAAACTGACTTACTGTAAATAGGACGAAGTACTTCTGGTTGTTCTCGCCGACACAGTTATTGACCCAGGGACAGTGGTGGTCCATCTTCCGAATGCACCGCTTACAAACACTGAAAGAGCCCATAACGCAGACCTTCAGGGGTGTTGGTGGCGGGAGGGCCCGAGGGGAACACAGAACCCATGCTCCAGCTCCACTCTTCAGAAATGGCCTCCTTGGGCACTGCCCAGTGTTTTGCTGGGTGTGTGTTGCAAGGGCTTGGAAGGCAGGGTCAGGACCTCCAGGTTCACGCTCATTCCAAATGGGGGACACTCACTCACCTCCAAGGCCTCTTGTCTTGTTTAACATGAAAATAGGATGGAACTGACATGGCTGAGAAAGAGGCTGCTCTCCTGAGGTAACACTAAGCTGAGAATCTGGTTTACTGAGAGGACAGAATGAAGAAGCAGTTTCAAAACCTTGACAGGATGAGATGGGATACAGAAAATAGCTGCTCCTAATTTCCCCAAAAGACCAAAAATCTGAGGCTGGGTGGAACTTCCGCCACAGCACTGCCTTGTGCCACCAGGGAAGGTGTGGCTGATGGAAGAGAACACTAGAAGAGTTCAAAGTGGGTCAAGTGCAGGGTCTCAGGGTGGCAGGGAGCCCCCCTGCATGGACCTTCCAGCCCTCAGATAATAGCCACTCAGCCGAAAAGCCAAAAAGTCATTTGAGCTTAAGGTTGATTAGAAATCTCATTAATTTGCAGATTACTAACTTGTTACTGGGATCATTTTTGGACTAAGACTGCTTCAGGCTTACTTGATAGCAAACATCCTCCCCACCCCTTTTTGGAAAATACAAAGTAATAATCTGAAATGAGAGTGCAAGGCTATTGGGGGCTTGAAAGCAACTACTTTCCAAAGCTCAACTTTAGAAAGACCCATTTGCCAAGAGATGGGCTCATCAAACATTGTTCCTTTTTCAATTCATTAAAATAGACTCCCTAACATTTATCTTAGGGGCATTATTTGTTCAAAACCGTTTGAAATACTATAAATACAAGCTTGGAAATAATACAATTAGATTTCTTTTTTTGAAAGTTCCTTAGTTCACACCAGCTTTTCTTTCCATTAGTTTCCATACCTAACTTTACTTCAGGTTCTTAATAAAGTGCACAGTGGGCTATGGTGGGTGGACCCTGGAGGAAGGGTTGGCCTCAGGGCCCTGCTGACAGAAGGGCTGCATCAGTTCGGATCATGGTGCTTGCTGAGCTCTGGGTTACCAACTGACAGGGAGGGAAAGCACAGGGGGAGCTCTTCTAGAAATGGAGGTGAGCTGTTCCCCGGACTCCAGGCCAGGAACACAGATCACTCTGAAGGAGGGCCCCGTGGCAAAGCTACATCCGACTCTGGGCTGCAGGGCTCACCCACACCCCCAGGAGGTGTGGCCTTTTCTCAGCACGGCATGAGCTTTGGTGGTAGGAGGCAGACCCGGGGCTGCTGAGCTACCTTGGTCAGAATGGCTAAGCTTCAAGCATCAGGTTCCCCATCCATAGGAAATAAGTATTGTCATAAAGAAAAAGTGAGAACAGATACTGGTCCTGGCTCAGACCAGGGATGGAATCATACTGGTCTCCCCCCTTGCTCTTCTCCACAACTTTAAAGGGCTTCATAACACAGGCATGTTGGGAATGGGCACATCTCAGATGTGCCGAGCTCTGGAATCTCCTTGGGGCCCAGGAGGGCAGGGTGAGAAAGGGAGGCATGAAAGGGACACAATGGGAAATAAAGAGAAAGTCAGGTACTAACAACTCCATTACCTGGTCTCTCTCTATATATGTGTGTTACCAATTTAAAAAATACATATGAATATATATAAAATATATTTTAATTGGTGACACTTGTTGCCAGTGTACAATCATAAAAGTACCGAGAAGAAGACAGTGAAGAGTGAGCTGCTCCCTGCATCCTGGGCCTCAGCCACCAGGCCCCACATTCCCTCCACGGAGCCACCCCCTACAGTTCATTTCCTGCATGTCCTTCCCGAGACAATTAGCTCTGGGGTTTCTTAATCCCCTCCCTGTTTGGGGACCAAACTTCTGAGGGTAACCACCCCCCTGCTCCAAGCTCCTGAGCAGTTTCTCTTCCGTGTGCACTTATTTCTAAAAGGGGTTTCAAGTGGGTGCTCTGAGGTAGTGTTTGCTCAACAACAGAGGTACCAAGTGGCCTGACATCCTCTGAAAGCTGCCCAAGAGTTTAAACAAGTCTCACAGCAAATCCATCCTTTGTTCTCCTTCCAGCCTCTTGGAAGAGACCAGGCCTGAACCCTGGGAAGCTGGGTCTCAAAATGGGCTAAGTCTCACTGGGCCACCCAATTAGAAAACTACTCATCCTTCAGGGAACAGGGAGAGTGAGGACAGCCCACTGGGAGCTGCAAAGAATGGTCCAGGGTGCTAGTCTCTGAGTTCCCCATTTTCAAAGACAGGAAATGCCAGGATGGCACTTCTCCCTCTGGCTTACGGAGTAGTTCAGAAGCAGGCTCCTGGGCCAGGTGGTGGGCACAGGGGTGGGGGAGGACCATCCATGCACAGGGCTGGAGGCACTGCTCAGAGGCTGACTAATCCACGGCTCACAACACATCCAGCCTGAACGGCTCTGGAGTTGAGGCCAGGAGAATACCAGGGGCAAGGCCTGGAGGTGGGTCCTTGAGTGGGTCGTGAAGGATGCTCCAGGCCCAGGGTGGGGATGCCTACACCCTGCCCTACTGTTTCACCTCAGGCACCATCCATCATGAGGAAGAAGAAAAAATGTGGGCCTCCTACCACAACCCCTGACACCCTACTGAGAATCAGTCACCTCAGAGCCAGCCCTCTTCCCAGCCCCCACTGCATGGTGCACAGGGGGCTCAGCAGTGTACCCTCCCCAGACACAGTGGCCAAGGCAGGCCCCCAGAGGGCCATTTCTCCACTCTTGCTCCCCGGCAAAATCCACCTTCTTCCCTGAGGCTCCTTCTTGCTCATGCTTTCCTCACAGTCCATCGGCCACCTTCCTGCACTCCTCTCTAGCACCAATTCCAGTGTCTCATGTGTGAGACGCTGCGGGCTGGGGAGCTCTGGGGGCACAGGCACTGAGGGCCTGGAAACATGTTCTCAGCATGCAGTAACAGCCACTGAAAAGACCAAACGTCTTAATGGAGGTATTTTTTGGTGTCCCTGCCTTCAAAGTTTCCCAGGCCCCCTCTATGTTTTTAAATCATTGTTTCAGAAGAGGGTGGATGTTTCTCCTCCCCTCTTCCTCCAGGTTCCCTACCATCTTTCAGGCCCCAAAGCACTTCCTTCAAAAGCTTGGTAGAGCCTGACAAGCTCATGGGCTCACATGCATTCAGGTTCTTTTGCATTTACGTGTTCCCTCTCCAGAGAGGTCCGAGGGCCCTTTCTTGGTACTCAGCTTCAGAGGAGCTGGCTGAGGCCCTCCTGCCCACCCTGGGTGATGGCTCTCCATGGAAACAGCCATGCCCATAAGGGCCTTGTGCCTCTCCCTAAAGCAGCACTCACCAAACTGTGTTATGGTGGACAAGTGCATTTGCCCTGCCTGGGTGGGAGGCCCTTGGGTCGGGCCACGTTTAACCCACCACCACAACTCAGAGCCAAGCCCAGAGCCCCGCTCAGCAAGGGTTGGCTGAGTGAAGGCTCTGACGGGACAGATGGGGGAGAGCAAGCCTGGGACATGGGCTCTACCACATCAGACTGGGAGGCCCCAGGAGGGAAAGAGAAAAGAAAACAGCAAGAAGGTACAAAGGGGACCATGCTCCACGTACAGGTTTTCATCTAATCTCACTGGCTCTGATTAAAATTATAAGCAAAAAAAGCACCTATCATATCTTAGCCCCAGCTCAGAAATGATCTGGGCACCGCAGTGTGGTATAATGCAAAGAACACTGCTCTCAGATCCCTGCTTTGGGCTCTGGGCAAAGAAACTTAGCTTCTCTAAACCACCCTCTGCAGAATTAGCCCTGCTCTCTCTCAGGATTAGAGATAATGTGTATAAAATGCTTTCAAAACAAGACTAGTGCTATATAAATTTTATCAGTAATCCTAACCAAGAGAAAGACAAAATAAGAATCTGGCAGGGGCCTAAGCAGTCCATGACTGTCTCAGCTTCAGTGTGTGCGTGTTTGTAGGGGATGGGAGAGCTGTGAGGCTTTGACGAGGTCAGAGGTCTCTCCCTCCTTGCGCAAGAAAAACCTAATGCATATGCCTAACACCTTGCCTGTCCACATTAGTGTAAATGGCTCCCCTCACAGGACTTCCACTAGCTGCTATGGTCCTCATGAAGAGGAGGTTCAACCCCAGGGTGAAAGCAGCCTGGGGTTCCAGAGTGCCTCTCCTTTGAAGAAAGACCCACCCACACACCACCAGGCTGGAAGGAACACCTACAGGTCGAAGGTCTGGGAGTATCTACGGTACCCACCAGGGCTCAGGGAATGGAGATGCTTTTAAATTCCATGGACTCTACTGGGAGGAGAGGAACCAAACAGCTGGGCGCAAACACACGCGTGTGCACATGCACCTTCGCCTGAGCAGGCAAGACCAAACGCTAACTTCCTCTAACCAGGCAGCAGGCCTCTCGTCTCAACCAGTCACAAACCCAGCTCTGTTTGGTGTGCTGGGGATTCTGCTTATCCAAAACTGTGGGTCCCCAGATGGCTTGAGCCACCACGAGCCATCACAAAGGAGCAGTTGTCAGCACACATTTCCTGAGGCAGGAACAGGCAATGCAGAGACATCCTCACTCGAGTTCATCTGAATCAGCAGCTCTCGTTTTGCTCAAGCTGATTTGTTTACTAGCACTCAGAAATACCTCCCTCGGATCATCCTGGGGAGAAACGTGAGGAAGTGGTGAGGAAAATGCCAGGCAGTGGAGGCAGCTGAGGACTCAGGGAGGAAAGAGAAAAGAATCACTGTGGTCACTTGAAAGTTCTTTGCTACAAAGTTCCTACCTCCCTGTTTCTGGTCCAACCTGTACAAATCCAGCACACCCTGGTGCTCACATGTTCCTCTATTAACAAATAGCTTCCACTCATTGAGCTAGGTAATTCAGTCATTCATATTTAACCCTCACAACAAGCTAGGGAGGAACAGCTCTTTTTATGGAGGAGAAAGCTGAGGGTCACAAGGTCCCACAGTGTGGTGGGGACAGTGCTGGATTTCCAATGCTGACTGCTCCAAATTCAAGGCCAGAGCTTGCTCCACCATACTGGGCTGTGCTGAGGAATCACATAAGCAAGCTGGGCCTTTTCATCAGGGTGATGCTTAGAAAACTGCTGGTCTCCTGAGCCTCAGGGTGGCAGGAAAAGACTAGACTGATGCCTCCACCTCAGACACAGGAAGCAAGCCTTGAATTAGCTTCTAACAGATCTCAGAAGCAAGCTGACCGAGAGACAGAAGACTCCACAGGAGACAGCAATTACCACAGGTCCCTGCCCAAGCTCCTCAATCCTCATTCTCAAGAAGCGGCAACTAGTTGGGGAGGTCTTCAGTCTCTCTGTCTCTCAGACAGTCAGAAAAATATACATACAATTACCTCAAATACACGAGTCAGCCCCAAATGGAGTTCTAGTGAAAGAGCCCTGGACTTGGAGTCAGAAACACTGGGACCCAATCCTGTCTCTGGTACTCACCAGCTGTGTGATCTTGGAGCAGTCACTTAACCCCTTTGAGCCTTAATCCCTCATCTAGGGAGTCATTCCTATAGCAACACCTATCTCTGGGGGTGACCATGAGGATGAAAATGGGGTGACTGATGATGAGACAGGGTGGGCTGAGATGCCTGGGACATACTCAGGAGCCGACTATGGAATCTGAATGCTGGAGACTGACTGCTCTCCTCTGAGAGGTGGGCAGTGAGGCACACATAGAAATGCTACCTTTCAGTCGCTTGGATCTCTCACAAAACCCAAATGTTTCCACAGCCTCAGACTGACAAGGAGACTGACCTCTTGACATCAGGAGCCCGTTCATTCCTCTACCACCTCTCCCCACCCCACACACACTAGTCTGAAAAAAGGACCAAGTGACACGTTGGTATTTCTGTAATTGAGTATTTAAAGTTTCCTTGTAATGATAAAGCACAATTTTTAGCTAGATGTCTTCTTGTTGAGAAGACTCAAAACAACAAAGAAATCTGAAAACCAAAAGGAAAAAATCATCACAGATAAGATAGGGAAATGGGTGAATTTTACAATTGTCACAACCTCTAGAAGTTTTGTTTTAAAGAAAAGCCTTCATTCAAGGACAACCCCTTCATTTCCCTATAAAATTTCAGTGACTAGGGCCCACCTCTTAAATGCGTCAAGTACTAGACGGTCACAGAATGATTTTCTAAAGCTTTGTCTCAAGTGCCCTTAATAAAGTAATAAAGCTGTAAGGTAGGAAGAGCAGGAATCCTCTCAATTTTACTGACATAGAAACAAAGGGGAGATAGTCAAGGTCCTACATGAGGTGTAGCAGAGCCAAGTTTTGGGATGGGTGTCCTGAGCCCAAACCAAATGCCCTTTCTAATCTAGTGAGATCATGGGAATCGGGAGGGAGAAACACTCGGTGCCTAGAGCAGGGGACACTCAGAAGTCCTGTTGCTGATGGCACCCATGGGGGAAGTGGGTGAGTATGTGGGGTTGAGGAGGTGAGCCTGGGGGTGTAGGTGTACCTGCAGTGGTGGGCTCAGTTGGGCACCCGTGGGTGAGTGGGTGAGCACGTGGGGGTGAGGAGACGAGCCCAGGAGTGTGTGTGTACCTGCAGTGGTGGATGAGCGTGTGGGGGTGAGGAGGCGAGCCCAGGGGCGCGTGTACCTGCAGTGGTGGGGGAGTGGGGAGGGTGGGGGGTGAGGAGGTGAGCCCCGGGGTGGGTGTACCTGCAGTGGTAGCGGAGGGTGGGTGGGGGGTGAGGAGGTGAGCCCCGGGACGGGTGTACCTGCAGTGGTGGGCGCGGTCGGGCTTGATGCTGCAGCACTTGGGACACTTGTACACCACCTGTCCAGGCTTCAGCTGTAAACTCTCGATGAACTCTTTAGTGGCATTTCCTTTGGGCACTGCCCCCTGGAATAAAGGGGAAAGGCATCAGTGTTGGGCTGGGGGTTCCATCCATTCTGACATTCCACGGTGGAGACAGTCATTTGAAAGCAGCAATTACACACACAGGGACAGGACATTTTCATCCCAACAACATGTGGACTCTGTTCAGAATTATGCCAACATCGAGGAATATTTACTGACAAAGAATCTTCCTGAGGAAAAGTGATTGATTTTCTACACTGAACAGTTATATTGTTCCTGATGATTTTCTATTTTCATTTTACTAAAATTGTTTTCACCAAATCCATTCTTTCCTATGTAAATATTACAGAGAGGATTTGACTCACCAACTACTTTTTAAATTTCTTTGGCCTTTGTGAACTTCATTGGTAAGCTTCACATCTAACAGTCCAATCTTCCCAGATCAAAATTTGTAACTCTGAATTTTATTGGGTTCTGTTTAAACTGGAATCAAGTTTTATTTTATTTTTTACCAGTACTGTGCTTAAGAAAGATTGGTAATCTGTATTTAAGTCTTATGAATCCAACTGTGAGTCACTGCTCTCAGACAGTCAACTTGCTCTCTGACTAGAATTGCCCCTTGATTTACTATCCCATCCTTTTAGGATGCTTGTGAATACTTTGCATTCTTATTCTAGCTGCCCACACTCATGGTGCAGCCAACAGTGGAGCCAAAATGCCACCAGAGTCTACTTGGGCTGTGCATCCATCCAAACAGAAGAAAAACAGGCAGTGCCCAGGCCCAAGCAGGGTCTCAATAACCAATCCTCACCAGGCGCCTACTTGGTGCTCAGTCTGTGCTCCCGCGCTCATTGCTATGGATTTGGGAATCAGACAAGGTCTCTCCCCGAGGTGGCTCCTGGTCTTTTGGAGGCTGACAAATTCTAGTAGAGGAGTTACATGCTGCAGAAGACAGTTGTAATGAGGGAACACAGAGGAACAGCAGCCAATTAACCAGAGGAATCAGAGAAGTTTCAAGAAGTGAGGTTCAGGGGTTGTCTTGAGGAATGTACAGAGGTTTGCTAGGCAGAACTGTGGGAGAAAAGGGATTCCGGCCAGAGGAGGGGCATAGCAAAGGCAAGGAGGTAAGAGTGAGCATGGCATAGGGAGACGGTGAGAAAATCAGTGCGGCTGAGCCCAGGGCACACAGTGTCAGCAGAGAGGCTGGACCAGGCCAGCCTGGGTAGAGTATGAATGCCATGCCTAAAGGCTGGGATGGGATTTTTCTTTATAGGCAGCCCAGAGCCACTAGGTAACATCAGTGCTTTAGGATGAGAACTCAATTACCTGTACTGTGTGAATCAGATAAGAAGAGGGAGAGATTAAAATCCTAGAGACTAGTTAGGATGTTACTGTTGATGGTCCAGTAAGGAAAAACTGAATTCTGGAGGAGAAGCAGAGAAGAAATTCAGAGATCTAAACAAAGAGTGTAGGAAACCAAGTTAATACCATGGTCGTGTATTCTTGGTTGTGCATTGGGGTCTACTGTGAAAATACAGATGCCTAGACTCTAATGCAACACTACTTTATAAAAACTGTCAGGGGGTGGGGCCCAGACACCAGCATTTTTAAAAAGCAGGGCTGAGAACTACCGTGCTAGACCAGGAGCTCCATGATTAGGGTCTACCTAGTTCAGCACCAGAGCCCCCAGTCAGGAAAATATTTATCTGTTTCCAGCAAAAAGTGAAAGGAGTAGCGCAAGCAAGCAGAACAAAAAAGAAGAGAGCCAAGGATGTCACCCCGGGAGACTCCACCGAATAAAAAAGAAGGGAGCCAAGGATGCCACCCTGGGGGACTCCATCAGCTTTGCCCAGCTCCCAAACAAGAACTGGGCCTGGGAATATACTTAACTAAAGAGGTGAAAGACCTATACACTGAAAACTATAAGACATTATTGAAAAAAATCGAAGACATAAAGAAATGGAAAGATATTCCATGCTCATGGATTGGAAGAATAAACAGTTAAAATGTCCATATTGCGTAAAGCAGTCTACAGATTGAATGCAATTCCAATCAGAATCCCAATGACATTCTTCATGGAAACAGAACAAAGAATCCTAAAATTTATATGGAACAACAAAAGACCCCGAATAGCCAAAACAATTCTGAGAAAAAAGAACAAAGTTGGAGGTATCACATTCCTTGAATTCAAATTATACTACAAAGCTATAGTAATCAAAACAGCATGGCACTGGCAGAAAACCAGACATACAAGATCAATGAAACCGAATCGATAGCCCAGAAATAAAACCACACATCTACAAACAGCTAATCTTTGACAAAGGAGCCAAGAACACACAATGGAGAAAGGAAAGTCTCTTCAATAAATGGTGTTGGGAAAACTGGACAGTCACATGATAAAGAATGAAAGTAGACCATTATCTTATACCATACACAAAAATTAACTCAAAATGGATTAAAGACGAATGTAAGACCTGAGACCATAAAACTCTTAGTAGAAAATATAGGCAGCGCACTCTTTGACATCAGTTTTTTCAAATACCATGTCTACTCAGGCAAGGGAAACAAAAGAAAAAAAACAGACAAATGGGACTATATCAGACTAAAAAGCTTTTGCACAGTAAAGGAAACCATTAACAAAACAAAAAAACAACCCACAGACTGGGAGAAAATATTTGCAAATCATATATCTGACAAGGGGTTAATTTCCAAAATATATAAAGAACTCATACAACTCAACAACAACAAAATGAACAACCCAATCAAAAAATGGACAGAGGATATGAACAGACATTTTTCCAAAGAAGATACACAGATGGCCAACAGGCACATGAAAAGATGTTCAATATCACTAATCATTAGGGAAATGCAAATCAAAACTACAATGAGATATCACCTCACACCTGTCAGAATAGCTATAATTAACAAGACAAGAAATAACTGATGAAAAGGATGTGGAGAAAAGGGAACCTTCACACATTGCTGGTGGGAATGCAAACTGGTGTAGCCACTATGGAAAACAGTACGGAGATTTCTCAAAAAATTAAAAGTAGAAATACCATATGATCCAGCTATCCCACTATTGGATATTTACCCAAAGAACATGAAACCAACAATTCAAAGAGATCTATGTATCCCTATGTTCACTGCAGGCTATTCACAATAGCCAAGATGTGGAAGCAACTCAAGTGCCCATCAATGGATGAATGGATAAAGAAGATATGGTATATATACATAATGGAATACTACTCAGTCATAAAAAAAAAGACAAAATCGTGCCATTTGCAACAACATGGATGGACCTTGAGGGTATTATACTAAAGCAAAATAAGTCAGAGAGAGACAAATACCATATGATTTCACTCATATGTGGAAGATAAACACATAAATTAGGAGAACAGATTAGTGGTTACCAGAGGAGAAAGGGGTGGGTGGAGGGCAAAAGGGATAAAGGGGCACATATATATGCTGATGGAAAAAAACTAGACTATTGGTGGTGAACACAATGCAGTCTATACAGAAACTGAAATATAATAACGTACACCTGAAATTTACACAGTTATAAGCCAATATGACCTCAATTAAAAAAAAAAGAACTGGGCCTGACACTGGGTCAAGCCACAGCTATGGGATGGGACTCAGGGCCCAGCTCTCCCCCCAAGACCCCTGTGTCAGGTCTAGGTGATACCAGGCTCCACTCCTCAGTGGGCTTCCAGGAGATACCACAGTCAGGGAAGGTAACACAACATCAGAACAACAGAACCTGGGACTGCGCCCAAGTTCTGAAGGGGCCCAGAATGAGTGACAGTGTGGCTTATTAGGGTGGGCAGGTGGGGATTTCAGAGCGGACAGAGTATCCTGGTCTCTCCACAGTGGGACTGAGGGACTATAACAGGCCAAGTGAGGGTTTCCCAGGACAAAAAGGATGAGGACTGGGTGTCAGAACCTTACCTACAACAGAAGAATTCTGGAACAGGAAGAGCCACTGAAGAAACAGAAAAAGCTTTAAATGCTGAGAATGCAAGGCGGCTGTGGTTTGGTCTTTTGCTAAGAAAATGACTCACAGAGGATAAAGACCCCAGCTATGGAAACTGCAAAGACAAATCAACTAACAACTCTCTCCTAAAAGTCTATGCTGAACTGAGCACTGTGGCGAGTACAAAGAAGTGATGGATTTTAAAAGGGGCTTGGGAAGGGCACTAGCCCAAGCAGAGGAGAGGGTCCCACAAAAGCCCAGAGGGCCTTACTTTTAATTCTCTTTAATGCAAAAAGTAATTGAGTTTGGGCAATTGTGTGACCTTTTGTGGATCCTGAAGCCACAAAACTACACTTGGGTCACTACTGTCACGTATACATGGGAAAAGCACTAAGCAACATCATTTCCCCAAGGAGATGAAGCAATGGGGCTGAGTTTTCCTAAATGAAGGCCCAGGCCACATTTGTTTTTTTCTAGGTCGTTTTCAAAGCCCCAAGCACCAGAAGTTTGCTGTAAACCTTAGGAGGCTCCATAAAGGGCCACAAGAGGAAACTCCTACACAGCAAAGGGCAAGCGGAGCTCTCATTTGGTCTCCTCATTATCGCCTGCTATTCCAGACCATCAGAGACATCATTGAACAGCTCAGTCTGTCTAAAAGTTTGCCGCTCCAGTGTGACTCCATTTGCACAAATCTCCTGGAAGGCTCATTCTCATCCCGGCGAGACCCCACCTGCCCAGTGAGCCCATCTTTCAGAGCCAGAGACCAGCTGGGCCAGCCTGAGACTGAAGAGTCTGTGACACAGGCACTTTCCAGTCTCTGCCTCAGATGTCTTTTTCTTTTTTTAAAGAATATGCTCTTCTGGGCTTATCTCCACAGATTTCAGAACTTCTTGTTATTAGTTCATAGTAAGGAATTTTGTTCTGTACAATTCTGGACAGGGGATCGGAAGGCCTGCTGAGATATGTTTGCCACTGCTGTCACACTTGCATTACTGAGACCCCGCCCCCTCTTCCCCCCCATTTCTTATACATCTCATAGGGATGTCTTGAAGCTTCCAAATTACTACAGCCTGGCGGACCAAAACTTATTGAGGTTTTTCCTCATTTCCAAAGTAATACTTGTTCATGATTTAAAAAAATAGAGAGAGATGAGAACACTAAAAGGGAAAAACCTACCCTCTGATCCTATCACCCAAAGATAAGTATTATTAACATTTTACAGTATATTCTTACAGTTTTTTCTCTTTGTACACAGTAAGCTAAAAACACTTCTAAAAATATACAGATCCATAAAAATGCTCATGTGGCTCTAAAATATATATTTGGCCCTGTAGTGGAATCCATTTAAATCTGGGGGAGGGAGGCATAATATGACTCCATCAACCATTCACCTCAGTGGCTAGCCCAAACTTCCAGTACGTTCCTTGACCCCTACCCACTTCCTTTTCTATTTCATAGAAAACTGAGGCTGCTGGGGTAAACCCCCTTCATATTCCTCATCTCCCTACCCCCATCCCTGGATCCATGGGTACCCACTGTCTTGGCAGACGAGGGTCCCTCAGGGGGCCATACTATTACCTCCGAGCTTTTCCTTTGTGTTCTTAGCAGGTCCACGCTCTCCCTCCCCTTCATAGCTAAGCTTCTTGAAGTCGTGTGTGCTTGCTGCCTCTGCTCACCTCTCACTTACTCTTTTGTTCACTGCTCTCTGATATCTGTCAACTCCCTGGTGTGCCTCCACACCAGGGAATCACTCTCACCAAGTCACTAAGCAACTCCCTGAGGCCAAATCCAAAGGTCTATTCTTCACCATCATGTTCCTCAGGTTTCCTCACCGACGACCAGTCCCTCCTCCCCGTCACTCTCTCCTACGGATGCTCCACTCCCTCTGGGTCTCCTTCGGCCTCTGGGGCTGTGCCTCTTCCCCTCTCACATGATCCTGCCCATCCTCGACACCAGTGTTCCTCAGGGTTCCACCACCAGCCCTCTTCCCTACTCATCCTGCATTCCCCGGACAGTCTTCCCTGTCACCACCATTTGGTAATGCTCAAATTGCCAGTTCCAATTCAGACCCCTCTTTTGGAGCTGCAGGTATCTCTACATGGTTGTTCCAAAGCCAGTAAAACAAAATAAAACCAACCCCCCCAAATTCAATATGCTAGAACTGAACCCATTACTTTCTCCCCAAACTATCCCTCCTACTCTCCCTTCCCTGCCCCATGGCATACCCATCTACCCTGTCATCCAGGGTAGAAATCAGTAGTCATCCCCAACTCTTCCATCGCTCTGCCCCACACCCCCACCTACTCCACCAAGTTAATTTGGCCCCAAGTAGTGCCTTGAATCCCATGTTCTCCTTTCCCTGCTCCTCTAAAGGCCTTAGTTCAGCCCCTTTATCATGAGCCCCAGATACTAGAGAATCTCTGGGTCTTCTTGCCTCCAGTCTCTCCCCTGCATCCTACAGCCCCATCTCTATCCTTTCTCCCCACTACTTTCCAGAGTAAACTTTTTAAAATGTGAATCTGATCACATTATTCTCCTTGTCTAAAAGCCTTCACTGGCTCCCCAGAGCCTTCACATGGCACAGAGTCTGAGCTCCTGGATAGGGCTCATGCAAGGCCACCACAATCCAGCCCTGGACCACCAATCCAATGTCACCTCCGCACCTCGACAGTCCTGCCCTGTGGACTACCTGGAGTTTCCTAAAAGCACCATGCTCTCAAGTCTTCCTCTTGTGCCCTTAGGGACCCCATATTAGCACCTCCCCTCCAGCCTGCCAGGTACCTCCTTGCCTCTCACACCCAAACCAAAACTCACTCAGAGATCACCGCCTCTGCCTTCTTCCTAGTGGCCCCAGGCCACACCCAAGGCAGAACTCATCACTTGGCTACCACAGCTTGTATTTGTCTTATAACACCCATCATTTAATTACACACTGATCTCTCCTACGTGACTGTAAATTCATGGAGGACAGAGACAATGTCTTTCAACTTGTAGCCCCGTGAATTGCCCAGGGCTTGGCATGCAGCAAGTATTTAATAAACCCAAGCTGAATAATAATGATGCTACAACAGACATTTATTGAGTGCTTACATGCCAGGCACAGTTCCAAGTGCTTTACTGTATTTTGTCAATTAATTCTGACAATAAACCTATGAGGCAGAGACTATGCCATTCCTCACTTTATAGATGAGGTAACTAAAGCAGAGAAGTTAAGCAAGTTCCTGAGATCATATGACTAATAAGTGGCAGAACCAGGAATCAGACCCAGGCAAGCCAAGTCTAGAAACTATGCCTCTGTTGGAAGACAACTTATATATTTATTAGATATTTCTATTAAGTGACTTGAGGAAGCTTCTTTTTATTGCCTTGATGCCATATTCATTCTCCTGCCAACAACTGTATCACCACGCTAACATTAAGACCGAAACAGGCCCAGGATAATAAAGCCAGTTTCAATAAGTATCCAGGATAATTATCATGATGTAAAAAGGACACAATGGAAAGCAATGGAAACAGGTTCCAAAGAAGCACCAATGATTCCACTGATTTCAAGCAAAGATGATGAAAACCTGCTTAAATTGTTTCAGAGGCCATGGGATCAAGGCATGTGCACACCTACTGTCTAGGCAGAAACTCCCCTCTATTAGCTCTGCTGGCAACAGGGTGATCAGCCCCAGGCCTCTGTCACAAGGCCACCTGTCTCCTGCACAGAAAGGTAGGAGGTAGGTAATCCCCCAATTGGTCACCTTCCTCTCTCCGGAGCAAGAAAGACTTTCCAGTTGGTATTTGTAAGTTACTCAGTGGCACGTATGAGAAGCTGCCTGGCACTAGGGAGCCGCCTACTCAAGTGAACCCCGAGGCTCCTGACCTGGGAATGTGCCAAGACCTCTGGGCAAGACGGGTGAGGCCCTTCTCTGGCCGCATCCCACACACAGCCTGTTATAGGGCATGCTGCAGGAGGGCCCAGTGCCATTCCTCCTCTATGTTTCTGTGGGCCCGACATCCTGCTGCCATGCTACAGGCCTAAGTAAATACTTACTGATTCTGTACAGTTGTGCTCAATAAGGTCACCGAGAGAGACTCCAGAAGGGAATACCAGCTGCACGTTGAAGTGAGCCCAGCTCTTTCCACTGATGAGTTTTGGCTGCTGAAACTAAAATCGGTGGCCTGCAGTGGTCTGAGATAGTCATGTGAGGTCTGCTTCTAGCAAGGTGTTCACAGGTAGGATTCAAAGGGAGGGAGGGGCAGTGGCAGGCAGACAGATGAATTTTCTTTTCCTTAACAATGTGGTTAAATTGAATCAATTTACATTCCTCCTTTTTCCAAATCTCAGGTTTGAGATAATTTACAATGAGGTTAATAAATGATAAGGTCTAAAGAAAGGAGGAGGGGCAAAAAATGCTGGTCACAGGGTTTACACAATTGCTGTGATTGTGCAGTGCTTGGCTTTTGAGCTTCCTGGCAGCCAGGACAAAAAGAAACAAGCTATGTCTCTCAGCTGTTAGCTTCTTCTGGGAGACAGACATTGTCTCAGATCTAAATTTTTTTTCTTCTAATGGAGTAATTCTGGTGACATGAGCATGGGAGTCTCAGAGCACCATGGCTCAAAGAGTCCCTTCTGAATTTTTTTTTTTTTTTTGAGCAAGATTGGCCCTGAGTTAACATCTGTTTTCTCTCCAAAGCCCCAATACAGAGTTGTATATCCTAGTTGTAGGTCCTTCTAGTTCTTCTATGTGAGACGCCGCCTCAGCATGGCTTGATAAGCGGTGAGTAGGTCCCCGCGCAGGATCCAAACCAGTGAACCTCAGGATGCCGAAGCAGAATACGTGAACTTAACTGCTATGCCACCAGGCCGGTCGCCCCTCAGATCTAAATTTTAAAGGGAATCCCTTAGGATTCCTGAGGGAGTTCACAGGATGAGGAGTTAAAAATGTACTTGTAACTGGAAAAGAAAAGGTGGTGAAACTGGATGTGGGGGAAAAGGAGAGACAGGGGTACCAAGATAAGGGTTTCTGAGTCCAGGTTTTCTTCAAGAGGCTGCCTCTTCTAGGCAAGTGGAGGCACTCTAGGTCTCTAAACGTCTGAAGTGTTTCAAGAACACAGAAAACTCCTTTGATGACATTATGCAACCTAAGAGTGGGCAAGGAGAGGGCACCCTGAGATCAAACACCAGTCTGACTTGTATTTCTGCCCACACCCATGCCACTTCCAGGCCAGTCCACCAGCCAAATGAGGCACCTGCCCCGCTGTCCATCTGTCCCCTTCCCTCTCTTTACAGGCCTATCCCTTTTATCCCATTTCTCAAATAGGAGTTTCACCTCTGAGGGGGCTGCTTACACATCTCCCTCTTCCCTTTTCTGCTCAAGCTCTATGTGGGCCCATTTACTTCTGTGTTGGAGGAAATATTTGCTAAATGGTCCAGAAAGCTGTGGTGGTTGCAATTGTCTGATGTTACATTTAGAATAAGAATTTCAAAGCTAGAAGTAGTATAGTAACTGTTTGGGGGAGTCTATAAGAGAGTTTTTTTTTTCTTTCTAGTAATACTAACAAACCAAAATGATATAGAATGTATACATTGTTATACATTGTTTATAACCTCAAGATGTAAGTTTTTCTGACCAAAATGATATACAATACATACATTGTTATACATTGTTTATAATCTTAGGATGTAAGTTTTTCTGAAAAATTATATGCAAAATGAATTCTTGAGATTCAAACATGATCACCCTGTTAGGGAACTCCTTTGAACCCTGCAGTGATGCCCTTCTAAAAACAGACTCCCCCTGCAGGGTTAATAAGGAATCCTAAGTGATCTGACTTCATTGTGAGATCTGGGCTCCCAACTCTGCCCCTTGGAAGCCCAGGGTGCCTCAGGGGCTCCCACCTCTGCAGCTCCACCTCTCTCTGTTTTACGACCGGCTTTTGAATATTGTGTCATGTGCTGGGAGTGGGGAGAGGCAGGTGGCGGCATGAATACCCTGATGGGGCACATGTGTAGGACATGCTTTGAGTTGCTCCCCTAACCAATAGTACATATTTGACAGATGCTTCATTTTTTGGCCCAGTTTTCTTTGGGGCCACCAGCAAAACACACCCATAAGAAGTTGAGTGGTGTTTAGATACAGTCTATGACTCTCACTCATTTGGGATTGGAAGCTGAGCAACATACCACAGTGAGAATCATTCCTTCTGCATCCAACTGCAAGGGGCCAGACTGAGGAGGTCCCTGGAGAGGTCACACCAGTCAATGTGGGGGTAACAGAACACACACGAGTGAGGGCAGCAGGAATACCAGGGTGGATGCCTTTCCCACCCCCACTCGACATCCAGTTCCCTGATTCACATAACTTCTAGAAATCAATGACCTCCATACTCTAATCTCTTATCCTGACCCTCCACCAATCCCAGACCTGGCTATTTACTGCCTACCTGGCATCTCTGCTTACATGTAATATAGACGCAGTTTGGCCAGAACAAAAGTCTTGATTTCTCTCCAAAATCTGTTCTCCCCAGACTTGCCCATTCAATAAATGGCCCCAGTGAATCTCCCAGCTACTCAAGCCAAGACTGGAAGGCACATTCTCCAATCCCCTCTTCCATTCTGTCAGCTCTTCTGAATGGCGGTTCTCAGACCTGGCGGAACATGAGACACACCTGAGAGTTTTAAAGCACCCCAGTATCTTGGCCCACCCAATTAGAGTAGACTCTCTGGGGGTGAGGCCCAGGCATCAGTACTCTTTGAAAGCTCCCCAAAGGATTCTAATGTGCAGCCAGGCTTGAGAACTGGTGGCTTAAAATAGACTCCAAATCCAACAGCTTCTCTCCAGCTTCATTGTTCCCACCATGGTCTGAGCCACCACCATGTCTTGTGTGGACCACTGCAATAACTCTCATCTTCCCGCTTTTACTTGTCCAGCTCAAACCCCCATCACAAGCACAAGGCATTGTCTTTTTAAAAATCAGGTCACATCGGGGCCGCCCGGTGGCGCAGCGGTTTAGTCCGTGCTTGGCAGCCTGCGGTTCGTGGGTTCGATTCCCGGGCGCCCGCCAATGCACTGCTGTCAGCCATACCATGGTGGCGTCCCATATAAAGTAGAGGAAGATGGGCACAGATGTTAGCCCAGGGCCAGTCTTCCTCAGCAAAAAGAGGAGGATTGGCGACGGATGTTAGCTCAGGGCTGGTCTTCCTTACCAAAAAAAATCAGGTCACATCATGCCTCTCTGATGGCTTCCCACTGCATTGAGAATATAGACCAACGTTCTCAGGAGGCCTACAAGGCCCTGCCCCATCTGGCTTCTGCAGCCCTCTCCACCTCTTCTAGATCTTCTCGCCCCCACTCACCACGCTTGTCACTCTGGTCTTAGTCCTATTTCTCAAACATGCCAAGCTCCTACCTCTGGGCCTTTGTACCTCTCTCTCCTCTGCCTGGAAAGCTCTGCCCTCAGATCTTCACTTGCCTGACTTGCAGCTTCATGTCATTCAGGTCTCAGCTCAAATGGCACCACCTCAGAGAGGCCGTCTCAGATCACCTTGATCTGTAGTAGTCCCCTTTGCCCCCCAAAAGTCACCACATTATCTGAATCACACTGTTTTACTGTCTCTAAAGCACTTATCACATTCTGAAATTCCCTTGTTCAGTCATGTCTTCACTGCCTGATCCCCCATGCTAGGATGTGAGCTTCCAGAGGACAGGGATTTTGGTCTGTCTTGCTCACAGCTGTACCCATTGTTCAGAAAGAAACGTCTCACATAGTAGGCACTCAATAAACATGCCATTCATTGTATTCCATCCACCACTGTCCCCCAGGGCTCCTCCTCACTGCTGCCAGAGAGATCCTTGTAAAATGACAACTTGATCTCATCAAGCTGTTGTTTAAAATCCTCAGGGGCTCTAGACTGCCCCCATCATCCAACTCCTACCCTACCTCTTTGGCACCCCACCCACACCACCAACCCAGACCCATTCTCCTCCTAAGTTCCCACCATTCCAAACAACTCCTGGTTGCCTAGAGGAACCACACTCCTGCATTCCTGTGATTTTGTGCATGCTGTTCCCTCTGCCTGCAATGTTGTCAGTGTCTTCCTGCCCTACCACCCTCCACCTCCCCTGCCCACATGCACTGCTGACAAGAACTGGCTTGGGCATCACCTCCTCCAAGTAGCCACCCTGCCTAGATTATTTAACGTCCTCTCCCTTGTTCTTCCACAGCAACCCGTGCTTCCTTCTGCCACAGCCTTCATCACACAGGGCTAGCCTCACCTGTCTTCTCCTCTACGCAGAGGGCACCTTGAGGGTAGGAACAGTGCCTGGGTCTTAGTAGACACTACATTATAAGCTGAGCAAAATAATGTCTTTTACTCCTGTATCCCCAATAGCAAAAGCATCATAAAAATTTGTGAATAAACTCTTAACCTGTTTCCAGTATGACCAAGTTGATGCTGCTGGGAAAACTCTTTTATATCCTTATGTTTTGAGGCACTTATGATCATAACCATGTACTTCATATCCTTCAGGTGATGGCTGTTCAATGATCCCATAAGTGGCGCTAACACTGGGCCAACAGGCCCTGCCGGCCAGTGTGTGCGATCTCCCCAGGCACGTGCAGAAGAGGCGCTCTCTGGACTGGCTGCTGACATGTACTTGAGCTGGGAAAGCTGCTTTCCCTTGGGACAGATTAGCAGTCCACCACCTGAGCCAGCAGCAGCAGGAAATGGAACCCTTCGAGAAGGGAACTAGTCCAGGACCCACATCTTTACTGCACCTTTCCTGGGGCTCACAGAAATGAAATCTGTGTGACCAGTGTCACTGCCATTAGCAGTGCTTTCCCTTTCTTAATTTAAACACAGTGGTCCCACATACCGAAACAATTAAGCCATAGGAGGTCTTTATCAAATAACGTACTCTCTTGCTCTTCCCATACAAGATAATGAACAGGAACAGAGGATTTAATACCAGGGTACACGACATTCAATAGCCACTTGCACAGCTTGGTATATTTAGCTACGTCATCAGCAGAACACCACTGCTTTACCCACAGATATTCACCAAGAGGCACTTGCTGCGGCCTGAAACAGGCTTGTCCAGCTTTTCAGGAAAAGATGAGCCTCGCCCAAACAAAGTGAAGGCCATTTCCGTGCAGGTTCCTGGAATTGGATATGGCTTTAATTTCAAATCCACCTAGCTCCAGTCCTATCTTCGCTGGGAAGCCCCGCTCTGACCCAACCCCACAGCATGCTTTCCCTCCGTTCATCTGGCCCCAGTCTCCACGTCATCTGACTGCACCTTTCTAACTAGTGGCTAGGTTTCCCCGAGACCAAACCCCTCCCACAGCAGGCTCAATTAATGTATACACCAATGTACACATGGTATCATTCAACCAAGACAGATAGGCTGTGGCACAGGTGGTGCCCCCTCAGTGGGGCCAGTCGAATCCACTTTCCCACCCCAGCCCTGGGCCTCCTGTTCTCTACATTCCCAAGGTCCAGGGGGAGCATGCAGGCTGCGGCCATGCTAGGGCCAGAGGAGGAGAATGTGGGCGGGTCAAAACAAGCCCAGACATACTCACGGGGTCCGTCAGCATGGCCCGGCAGTGGGAAGCCAGGGCCAAGAAGGCCAGCAGGTTGAACACAATTCCGTTGATGATGCTGTACACGTAGTCTCGGGATGGAATCAGCATAACAAAGAGGACCACAAACTCCGCATAGAGGACCAGAAACCAGGTGACAATGGCACAGGCAATGCCACAGCCGTCGCGGATAAACCACATGGTTCCCACGGGACTGGGGTGGGGAGGTGGGACGCACTTCTCCGGCTGGAGGTATTCTGGCTTCCGCTCAATGTCTCGGAAGTGGTGTGCGGGGATAAGCATCATAAGCTATTCTGTCCATACTGGCATCTGGAAGAGACAGGAAAGAACCCAGAAATTTGGTGTTGTCATTAGAAGACTTGACAAAACTACCTTTCCAAAGTGAGCCACGAGTATCTATGTCTGAACCTCCTGCAGAAAAGCTGCTAAACCTTCTGTTCATTTAAAATGTGATTTCTCGTCCCTCGTCCTGAGAGTAACAGCCTTTGTGAAATGGGGCCACCTTGCCCAAAGCCTTCATGTGACAGATAATGAAAAGAGAGCCTGCAAAGGGCAGATGTCTTGCCCAAGGTCAGCCAGTGCAGCAGCAGTACACACAGCACACCAACTTAGAGGTGGGACTACAACCTAGGATTCCTCTTTGATTAGGGATCTACTGGGCAGACAGTGTCTCAACAGATATGTTCAAATCTTGACCTAAAAGACAAAGGGGTGAGGGGCAGAGTACCAAGCCCTCTGGGAAAACTCTCTTCAGCAGTAACACCACTGCCTCTGTATCACGGCTAGAGACCCAGAGACTGATGTTGAGGCTGTGGGATTAACAGGGATGAATAGGAGGAAAGTAGTGATTGCCTAGGACTAGCATTAAGTTGCAACCATTAAGACATTCTAACTTACTATACTGTATGAGCTAATGATAAAGGCAAAGCAGCCCCTAGGACAGACAGTTCTTGAAACAAGCCAGGCTTTTTAGCCTTATGGACAAAATGGTTTGTTTTCCAGGGACAAGAGGCTCTCTGAGTTCTGCTCTCCTTGTGGGTGACGAGGCAAAGTGTAGAGAATGTTGAACAATGAGTCCAAAGATGTTTCCCCACCTGGCTGTGGGGCTTTGTGAATTTTTGTCTCCTCACCTGTGGAACACCCACATGCCAGCCCCAGCCACCTCCTCACAGGGTTGGCATGAGGGTCGAGGCAGCTGGGGGTGCTCCCGATGAATACCGTAGACGGTAACACCCTGTGCACGTCAAGACTGCGCACACGTGTTCTCTCTAGGAAAGACATCCATTCCTTCAGAAACAAGCGCTGAGCAATGTGCCCTCTCTTCCTAATAGCTGCACCCCGAGTCTCTGGAGACAGCAATGAAATAGCTAAGAATCAATAACCAAAGTCTATTTGTCCAAAGCATGCACTGCCAGCCACAGCGAGTACAGATTTCCCTTTTCTATTTCTTTATCTTAAACTCTGTGGCCCGTTGCATCATCAGTCAGGTTTCTCAGTTAGAAATTGTGATGGTTCCAGTTCACCATCAGTTGTAGGTAACATGGTAAAGCCCCCCACAGCACAGTCTATAGCATAGCAAGTGACATCTCAGTCTTTTGAGAACTCAAGTCACTTCATAAGAGAGGAAATCACTCAAAGCAGCCCTGGCTCTGTGTGTTTTTCTGAAGACTACGGCTCTGAAGGGCAAGGACAAGCTTTCAAAGGCTGAGTTGGGTTCTCCTTACCCTTTGCCCAATTTTCATTCTTCCTCCACTGCCCTCGCCCCCAACAAAGAAAGGGCATCTGGATTGAATACAGTACAGTCATGAAAAGTAAGGCTGTGTCCAGAAAGCTGAGAGGGCAGAGTAGGAACTACCATTCAAAATGACATATTCTAGAGTCAAAAGTTGCACAGACTAATGAAAGAATAAGGCCAGGGCCTCCCCTCCCAGGGTGGCAGAGAGTTAATGGCTGAAAGGCAGTTAAATGTGTACTGTGTACTTGTCCAAAGGAATATCGGTTCAACAAATAGTCAGTGACTATCACAAGCTGGGTACACTGTGTTGGCAGCTGGAGAACAAGAAGCATGGTGCATATGGAATAACCCATCCCAAGTACAGTAAAAGTGGTGGCTCCCAATGGTCTATCAACCAGAATTTTCTAATAAAGCAACCTGTGCTCTCCAGAATACAGTGGCATTTAGTGCTGCCAGTGACACCCTAGAGGCATTAAAAGATATAGGGTCATCTTCTGAAGCACGAAACAGAAGGATAGCAGGAGACTGCAGACCAGGGATGTCTGGGACCTGACCTATGCCCAGCAAATTCTGAAATTCCAAACTCCATTCAACCAAAACCAAATAAACGAAAAGATGAAATCCCACAATGATTCAAAAGCTCAACATTTGATAACTTCCAACTACAAGTGTTCTCTTGGTTTTCCTGCTGCCATAGAGATTTGTATATATGTATATCACCTATGTTCTCACTATTAGTATTTAAGCTCTAAACCAATAAAGTTTTATTGGACCATAACCATACCATTTGATTGCATATTGTCTATGTCTGCTTTTGCATTATAACGGCAGGGTTGACTAGTTGTGATGGAGACAGTATGATCCAGTATGACCTGCAAGCCTAAAGTATTTACTCTCTGGCTCATTACAGAGGTTTGCTGACCCCTGGTTCTAGGTAGCTCTTAACCACCAAACAACTGAGATCCATCTTGACTCTTGCTTCCCCTGCAGAACAGCTTGGTGTGATGGAGATGATCAGTTACAACTCACCACTCCACCCACGTCTGTGGTAGCATAATCCCCCATCATCTGCAGAGGGTCATCTCACCACAACCTGTGGACTCCAGCAAATCATTCTTCAATTATCATAAATGGTGTGGTTTTCAGAAACGGATGATCACTGAAAATAAGTCTGAGAGCAATGTTCCTGTTTAGATACTTCTAGTGATTAAATTATGCCCCTGGTATATTCAGAGTAGTTGACTGTATTCTAGCCTCTGACAATTGCTCATTCTCGATTGTACATATGGTGATGACTTGACTAAACTAGAGTTATGTTTCACACGTGGGGTTCTGCTGAGAATAAGCCTTTCCACATAAGTAAATTTCCCAGGTAACTGTGGCTTGTTCCTAAGCAGAAACACATTTTAATGATTTGGATGGTTAAGACGGAAATCTTAAAAATAAAAGCAAAACCAAATAAAAAAAAAAGATATTATAGCTGTTCCTGTCTTAACTACAATTATTATCCATTTCTTTAGAATGAGATAGAGTCATTATTAGGAACATCAGTTACTGGAGTGTGTTAGGTAATGATATCCTCAGGGGTACGGAGATTCACGGGGCTCTCTGCCTCACACCAACCGGTCTGTTCAGACTATTATAATTGTAATTCTGGCATCTCCTTTATATGGTTCTTTGTCTTCCTCCTCCATTCCTGGCTACTGTCATTTCTGTATCTCTAGTTACCAATCCTCCCAACATACTTTCTATTTACTACTGCTAATTGGCTGTTGGCTAGAAAAGCAAATAAAACTAAATCTTGTTAGATTTGTTTATAAAAGAAGGGTACTCATTTTAGGTAATAGGCCTTTAGGAAAGACTTGCTCTGCTCTCCCACCATACAGCTCTTGAGGGCTGCAAGCCTTGTCTTTTCATTAGCCCAGTGCCTGGCACATAGTAGTCACTTAACTTCATGTGTTCATTACGTGAATGCATGACTAAAACTCATGAGCTTTGTGATCCCAGGCTCGCTTCTTGGAGGCCTTGTCTGCTTACTTTCAGGGCTGTGGCCATATTCTAGATGGTGAAGGGTGCACCAGATAGGACCATGAAGAAGGTTGACTGTGATTCTTACTCAAGTAACCAGAATGTTCTGTCCTCAAACAATAAGGGACCAAAGAATGTACAGAGGAGCTCTATATTTCCATTGTCCCTCACTGGTGAGCGAGAGTCTGTGATCTGGGAAAGGACCCAGCCAAGGGTGCACCCAGCAGAGCCAAACACTAAGTGTTGAACTGAAGAGCACGTTTCAATCTACACTTTAGGGTTTCAAAATATCCCAATCAAAACCAAGCGAGGCATACCACTGTAAGTTTACTTAGCCCCCAGGTCCCCCAAAAGCAATAGAAGTAGCTTTCCAATAAGGATTTGTTCCTTAAATTAGCCCACTGAAAATCGGAGAAATATGGGGAAAAACCCACCTTGAAACAAACTGTACACATTCCCTTACTCTGTCCCTAACAACAATAACAGAAAAGGCAAATATTGATCTCTTTTCCTTTTCTATTTTGAATTATGAAACTCCAATCCTTGGGGTTGAGCAGTGGTTCTTTGCCAAGGACCCACTCCCCACTCAAGTCCTTCCTTGAGAGGAGTTGGGGCAGAACTGGTTGCTCGGGCCTCTGGAGCAGGCCCGTGAGGAGGCAGGTGGGTCCCAGAATCCTCAGTACCACCCCTGCTGGCCAGCTCATACCCTCAGAGGGGCAGCCTCCTCCAACCCCCTCCCTGCCCCTTGTACCCCATTCCCTGTCCTATTTGCTCTTGAAGTCTGCCCTCTTCAATTCAACTCAACTCAAAGACATGCATGGAACAGCTACTAAATGCAAGGAACTATGCAGCGGGCTCACACATAAGGGATGATGAGGACAATAATGTGTGTGTGCTGCTCTGTTCAGCCCTGCCATTCCCCTCTCCCAGCTCCCAATCTGGTAAGACTAGTCTTACTTGCTTTTTTCTACTAACTGCAAGTCCTGTTTTGTTTAGTTTCATAGCCTGGTATCTGACATAAGTATATGCTCAACTCAATAGTTCTTGAGTGAATAGATACATAAACCAGACAGACACACCCCACAATAACTGTAATACATAGGTGACTAATGAACAGCACAACAGAGAGGCAGTACCCCAAACAAACAAAAAACCCTCACAAAACCAGAAATGAGATAAATAGACTTTTTCATGGCAAGGACTTCTGACGGGGCGGGATGTGAGCGGGCATGGAGCCAGGTAAAGAATATTGCTTAGACAAGGGCAAGGGGGTGGGTAGACCTGGCAGGGGCAGTGGTGGTGCTGGTGGGGGGCTGAATATCTAGGGCCTTGTACATGTACATGAGTGTGCACGTATGCGGGCTTTGTTGGGAATGGGGGGGAGGTTACTGGAAATGAAGCTTTAAAGGTAGGGAGGAGGTTATGTTTTACAAGGTCTTAAATTTCATGAGTTGGGACTTCACCCTAGAGGTAATGGTAGGCCACTACAGTTTCTGAGGAAAGTTGTGAAAGGACCATACTCATGCTATAGCAAGGCTATTCTGGCAGTGACAGGCAGGACAGATGAGAGGGCTGAGTCCAGAGGCCAGTGAGCCCAGGGAGGCACTAAGGCAACAGGCCTGAGTTTCAGTTTGGTGGAACTGAGTTTTCTCTTCCTCTAAGTGGCTACCAGTTTTCCAAAGAAATATCAAGAACAATGATCATTTTGCAATTTTAATTGTAGTAATCGACATTGTACTTTTTTGGTTAAAGGTTTTTGTAGCATTAAAAAGAGTTGACTTTTCCATATGTTAGTAATCCATGTCCAAAGTAATTATTATTTCCACCTGACAGAGGAATGCACTGAGGCCCAGAAAGGTGAAGGGACTAAGCCCTGGGGCTAAGGAAGTCATCGGAGGAAAAAGATTCACAGGATAAGAGGAGTTCTGGAGCTCCCTAGAGCTAGCAATCCTGATAAGAAAGATGCAGTGTCAGAATGACAATCTGAGCTCTGTAGGGGGCAGCGTGTCCTGTCATAAATATCATCTAGTCTTCCTTAGAGTTTCAGAAGCAAAAACCAAGAAATTACTGAAATTAGAGCTAATTTTCTGAAAAACATCCCCACCACTTCTGGTCCAGAAAATTGCCTCCAGATCCATCTGTAGATAACACATGTACTTCATTATGCCTGACCATAAGTGGGTCCTTCCACTAACCCAGACAGGCAGACACAAAGGTATTCAATGCAGTCTGGGGCCCTATGAGCCGCAGGACTGGGTGCTGCATCGCCTTGGGGTATACCACTTATGACTCAATTCCCATGCTGCCTATCCATGGCTAGGCAACTCAAAAGTGTTTGAAAATGGTGATGCTAAGGCCAAGCTCACAGGCCCGAAGGCTGGATGCCCGGCCAAATGTTGACCATTAGTGATGGGCAGAATTCAGCTATAGTGTCTGTAGTTAATCATTGGTTGAATAGGGGACAAATCCTTATAAATCCACCACCAACACGGGTCAAAGGCATGACTGTTGCATTAAACATAAAAGTTCTGTATTCGATATACTAGAGCCCCAAAACTCCACTGTTCTCAATTCAGCGAGTGCCTCAAGAACCCCAGATCCTCTCAGATTGCCAACAAGTCCTACTTCACCGCTTTCATGAGACAAGATCCTATACTGAAGTTATGGAGTAGTTCAGCTAGATCTAAAAGCAAATCCTTAAAAGCATCTCAAAGTACTTTGTGAAGATTACTTTCCTAAACCACACCCACCCACATCTTCACATCCACACATGCATTCATGCACAGCATACAAGCAGATCTTGGGACTATACAGATTAAAGTAGCACTAACAAAGGACAATGAACCCAACCATTAAGGCTTGTAGGAAATATCTGTACACAGACTGGTTTAACAAACTTAAAATCAGTTGCAATTATTTTCTCTTGGCTTAGAGATAAGGTTTATCCAAATATATTTAAAAAATTAAAGGATTCAACTTTCTAGGTCCCTACTAGTAGGAACCATATGGTTGAAACTTAATTTCATCAACTCCTTAGCAGATGTCATGAACATCAGCAAGGTAGTAGAAACTCATAAATAGGAGGCTTTTAACTTAGGTCAAAATTTGTTTCAGATGACTATTTAAACTTTTAATAAATCCAGTATTATGCTGGACTGCTACTGGGGGACTGGGCTGGCATCCTCTTGAACTTGTCCTAAACATTGAATTCTCACCTCAACTAATTTTCAGCTCAGTTAAATAACTCAGTCTACCCTTAAACAATCACTTAAAAGGTCCAATGAAAGAAGGTAACATCTTATCTGATATTTCCATCATAATTCTCAATTGAAATTCATGCTAATGAGTATATATCAATAACCTTCTATGGCTTAAATCCTACTGTCTTAAGAATATGGTGTTCGCCTCTTTTAGAACTTCTCACATTTTAGAGTGAAAGACTTAAAGTCTAAAAGTATTCACAAGCCAGCCCTGCAACTTCAAAGAGGAATAAATGGTCCATGCCGTAGAAGCTTTAGAAATGAATCTGATCAAGTAGAAAATTAATTTATCTGGGCTACAATTTTCTTAATTTAATTTGTGTAAGGATCTAAAAGGATTGTAAATTTTATACCCATTTTTAGATGATTCTCAGAAAAACAAAGAATGAACCATGAATCACTATGTTTGAAATATTTCATAAAAAACTAGAATGAGTCACTAAACTTTTTCCAAAAGGTAAGGGTGTGCCTTTCCAAAGGAAAGGTGACTTGTCTTCTGCATTACACCCTGCCAGCTAAGGAAGGTGTCCAGCCAGGCAGAGCACTGTGGCTTGTTCTGTGAGATCCTTACCAACAAGTCTACACTGTTTCTCCCTCTACAGGAGGGTCTGTCTTCCTCTGCCTGTCTCTTGTTTCTGTCATACTTCAATAATAAAATTAAAAAAAAAAGTAAAATATTGCACCCCAAACCAAACCCTATACACACTAAAGTTCACTGAAGGAACCAGGAAGTGGTCAGTAAGGTAAATTTGCCTTTTTGCCTCATAACCGGCCACCTTCTTATAAAACCCACACATGTACACACTCAAATTCCTAACAATGGGTCGTCATTTCAGAAAAAAGTTTTGGATTTTAGCTCATGGAGGCTAAAAGTTCCTCCACTTATTACAACTGACTATTGTACTACAACTGGCTAGTTTACCATCTCCTGACTTTCTAGACCTATTAAAAAAAATACACACCCATATATAGGACGACATAATATATGTCACAAATGTTGGGGATCAGTAGAAACTACACTCATTCAGGTAACACATTCTACTTTACCTTTTTACGGGTGTGCTTTATCATATGTTGCAACAATGAGAAAAATTAATGAGACAACTTTAAAACAAGACCACACATAAGATTAACCGGCAGAAAAAAGTCACTGAGTCAGAATTTTCAAGCTGCAAGGAAACTTAAAAACCATCTAATAGGTTTTAGTCAAACTCCTCTGTTTTATAGATGAGGAAATTGAAGTCCACTTGAGATTCTGTCTAAAACATATGTTTTAGACAAAACATGTGGTGCTGTCTACAGGAATGGAGATGGGCCCCAACATTAACTGAATGCCTATTATGATTGAGGACTTATATAAAGCAGCTCGTTTTAATTCTTACAATAACCCGGCACAGTAGCTTTAATCATTCATTGTATAGATGGAAAGAGGCACAGAGGTTTGGGTAATATTCCCAAAGTTATATAAAGTGATGGAGTGGTAAAGCCAGGATTCAAAACCAGCTCTGCTTGCCACCAGAGACCCCATTAAGAGCACAGCACATGGCTTCTTTTTTTCTTTTGCAAGAGGGGGATGGGAGGAACAGCCAAGCAGGAAACACGAGTTCTGCTTCCTCCTCCCTCACACACATTTGATGGACCTGAGAAGTCACTTTAACTTAGCTTTAACGTCTTCATCTCTGAAGTGATCGGAGAGGGCTACATCTCTAAGCCTTGTGACTCTTTTTAAAAACCCAAGAAATGGATGCTAAGCAGACTTTCCTTCCACTAGCTCCTGGGAGCCTATAATATCCATTCTTTTTTAAAAAAGGGCATTCTTTCTTCCTTGAGTCATTTTACTTCTGGCGCTGTCTCTTTAATGGAGCACGACACCCACCAGCATGACACCTCACACACTTGGCCATCAAAAACACAGCCTTTCTGAAAGAGACCCTAGGGCCTAGCTGACTTCTTCCAAACTCTAGTCCAGCCTGTTCTACAGATGTGTGAAGAAATGAAGCTCAAAGAGTCAGTTGATCTTCCATAAAATGTTTAGAGAGTTGGCTAACTTCCTTTCTAGGTCTAACAGATGGTAACCACCAGTTGCTTATGCTGCCATCTTCCTGCATTAACTCCTCTTTCCAGAAAGTCTGCAACCCAGCAGGAAAATCTTTATAAAGGCAACAATATATTACTGATCTAGCTGCTCCATTTCTATTTGTCAATGGGTGTGATACTACTGTCATAGTATGTGGAACCCTTTGTAACCAGGTGCATGATCTCATTTGGCACTGAACTGCCTTCGGTCTCTGTCAGGGCAGGTTCCAAGATGGGCATTTTGCCTCCTATTGCCAGTGTGGGGCATGCTCAATGTAGAGTGGGGCCCTGACCCTTGCTGAATGTCTACTACCTGCCAGGCGCTGGGCTGTACGCTGACTTTCCCACCCTCTTTTTGAGATGAGGAAACTGAGGCATGGAGAGATTTGCCTAAATTCATATTTCTAGGAAGCAGTGGGGAAAGGATACACTCCCAAGCCTGCTCTCACTCCAGAGCCTACTTTGAACTACTCACTACAACCATTCATTTTGCCCAATAACTAGAAAACAAAAGGGGGAGGGGTGCCCATGTTTCCACCAGTGGCCTGGGTCACTTACCATTCGGTTCTCGTGCCCACACATGGTTATGCAGAGACAGCGGGTGGCCACGTGCAGTGGCGTTCAGAGGCCACAGACTGGAACTTAAGCATTTTATATTTTAAGGTGGGGCCCTGGCTGAACACCAGCCAACATTTAGAAGACTGATCCTGCCTTAACTCAGGAAGCAGGAAGGCTGTGAAACTTCAGTCAGGAAAGTCACCTTAAGATTGAGTCCCTAAAATCTGCTTCTGCTGGGAAACACTTCCTGTGGCACCAAGTTCTAGCACACTGCTTTTTCTGAGAAAAAGCCCACCCATGCTAGGCAGAGACCAACCAGCAAAGGTTGCCACCTGAGGATGTTGAAAATGGCACCTGACCCCACATTGTGCCATGTGCAGACATGTAGCCACTGTGACATCACCCAGGCAAGAGGCTGGCTATTTTAGGGACTAAAAGGAAAAGTGCTTGGAGGGATCAGAAAGAGCTAGGGAAGAGGAGAGAACCAGTATTGCAACTGCACCAGGCTTCAAGAACGGGAGCCATTTAGCTTTCAGGTCTCTGCTGATCCCACTTATCCCAGGCACTGTAAGTGGCCATGCAAGAGCAGAGCCTTGGAAGGAAAGTGGCTGTAGTGTGCGCTACTAGTCTGCAGCCCCTGCCTGCCAGGTGAGAGGCTCTCTGGCATCTGTTAGAGAGCTCTGGAGATAGATGGGAGGCTAGTGCTAAATGGAATGAAGACTGGGCCTGTAGTTAAGAGGCCAGAATGCCACTCCCAGTCCTGCTGCTCACTAACCTCATAATTTCCGGCAAGACAGTTACCCTCCCTGAGCCTCACTGTCCTCATCTATCGAACAGGAGGGAAGATTGAGCTGATTGCTAACATTCCTTATAGGGCTGAGATTCTGATTCCTCTGTTCTCAGGAACAAATTAAACATTTTCTTTGTTAATTTTTTGGATTTTATATTTTTACCAAAAGCATTCCTTAACTTCTTTTCCCCATTCTTTGTTAACATTCAGAAGGAAACCCACCACTTAGCAATTTTCCTGAGCATGCTCAGTTTCTTCAATCAAGTATGGCACGTAATTACCATTTCTTTTCGTTCATTCATTTAATTGTTTTCAGAGAGGAAAAAGCACTATCAAAATACATCAAATATTACAAAGTGGTAAAAGAGAGAAGTCTTAAAATCCAAAGTTAAACATGACCATTTTTCAATGTTGTTTAAATATTTATATGTCCAGGATCTATTCTGTTTTACAACCTGGTAAGATATGCATTTTAGAGTAAACTGAGGCTTAGAGAGGTTAATGACTTGCTCAAAGTCATTAAGCAAGTTAGCGGCAAAGCCCAGATCTTTGGAATAGACACCCAATAGTCTTTCCACCATAGATCATTATCTTCCTAACCAACGTGCCTTTCTGAATTCTGCTACTTTTTCTTGGTTTAGAAATGCACACTTTGTACATAACAAAGTCAAAACTTATGGCAACAGAACTGTGGCCAGAACTGTACTTGTCCCACTAGGCTCATTTTCCTAAGGTGAAAAACTGATCCCACCCAAAGGCATTCCATCCCCAGTAACCCTGAAAAGGAGATATTCACATCTCAACTCAGAAAATCCCATCTCTACATACCAGGAAAGTTACAGTTTGGAGGAGACTATGAAAAGATGGAGTTTTCCTGATATTTCCTGGATGAAAGACTGAATTAGGTGGGACATGCAACTGTAGCCTTCTCACCTTCACAGTCAAGAGCCAGGAATGACCTAGCCATTTGTCTCTGGAATCTGCTTCTGAAGAGGAAGGTAAATGATTAAAAAATGCAAAAACAGGAAGAAACTAGAGGCAGCATGGCATTAGCCTCCCCCACCTGCCCCCAAACAGGTCAACATCCAGATACCACTCCTCCATTTCTGCTTCACACTCTGTTACTTTCTACGGCTATCAGGGTGTGTATGTGTGTTTAAATATTTCCAGATTTGCTAATGAGAATATATGATCCCCTTCTCTTACACATGCCCTAATGAGAGACATAGGAAGCACCCTGCCACTCTCTGAAAATGAAACACATGTGAAGCCCCTTCCTCTGAGTGGGAATAAACTTACCCATGTATTCCTATCAATTTTTCTATCACTGTAATCCCAAATTTTAATTTCTAGAACAGCAAGGCAGACACAGACCTGCCAGCCAGACTATCAAAGGTTATTTATATTGAGTATTTTTTAAGACAAGGCAGACAGGACAAATGCAAAGTGTTTAAAGGAAACAGATCTATAGGGATCTGTAGCTTTCTTTTGCTTTTCTAGGGTGCTGGGCTAATTGTGAAAATGCAAAGGAAAAGACCCAAAACTTGGCTACCTCTTTTTAAGACTGGGACTACAATGTTCCCCTGCTGAGCTTTTAAGAGCTCTCTGCAACTTCAGCACCTCAGACTCAGCACTGCCCTGAAGCTCTTCTGTAGCCGGTTTTTATTGCCTTAATTAACCAAGGCTAGGTGGGAAAGATTTACTCCATCTCTGTGACGTTACTGTTGCTTGCTAGTGGCTAGCAGCAGCTCTTTACCTCTTGCCCTTGATACCTGGCTTGCACAATTAGCACTTTATTATAGGCTGGCCTCTGAGGCTAATTACCACACGTCTCAATTGAGCACTTTATTTTATTGTCTTGTTCATGCACTAGTTCAAGTGCCTGGGCTCCCCAGCGACAATAAATCCTAAACTCCTTTTAGGCAGGTGTGTCTTTTCAGTTTTTTATCTCTTCAGATCCACGAGAACACTAGGGACTCAAAGGCATGTAAACAAATACAGTACTTCCTGACTGAAGAGTTTCTAGATGTCTATTCTGGGAGTAAGGCACCTGGTTGGAATCTGGGTCTCCATGCCTACCTCATCTCTCCGTACCAGATCCATTGGCCTTCTGTGCTGTCGAGGGCTCTCCTCAGCTACTTGGAGTTAAGCTGTACTCGGCCTGTATGTAATCTTTTCCCTTATCTAAAAGGGTTGGCGGAAACAGACATAGGAACTTCCCATCATAGGAACTTCCCATCAGCACCATGTTCTCTAGAAAAAGGACTCAAGGGATGTGAGTTTATGCTTCAACAGACTCCTTGTTTTTGAAATTAAAATTAACTATAGCTTATAGGGCAGTTACCAATTCCATAACAAACATAGGCCTCCTTCATGAAATGCTCTGGTGAATGAAATGGAGCCTGGGGAAAGACTGCATGAGGGAATGGTTAGGAGTGCAGGGATGGGAGCTAGATTGCCTGGTCTCAGATCCTGGCTCTGCCACTTACTAGTTATGTGACCCGTGACTTTGGTCAACACAATGAACCTCTGTGCACCTCAGTTTCCCAATATGTAAAATAGGGATAATAGTACCTCCTTCACTGGGCTATTGCGAGGACTGCATCAGTCTTTGTAAAGTGCTTTAACAGTGCTTGGCACATAATAACTATGTAAGTTAGTGTTAAATGAAATTACTAGAATACAGAAATTTAGAATAGACAGACCTACAAAATAGTATGCCCCCCAAAAGAATCTGACTTGATGGAAAAACAAACTGGTTTAATAGAATAATGTGCCATCCTTGGCTTCTTGATTTTCTGGCTATCATAAACTCTTTGAATTGCTTTGCTAAACCAAAAAAGAACTCTGAATTTATGGGTTTAAAAAATGTCTAATGCATTATTACAACAAACGTGATAAAAATGTTCTGGCAGCACTGAAGTAGTGAAGGTGTCATTGTTTTAGAAGAGAATTTAAAATGAACATTCTACTGTTTACGTCTCTCATCCTACTTAGCCTAACACGTCAGACATCGTTCATAACATTATTTAGCAAAGGCTGCCCACCCCTCTCTAGCAAGGCACCTTTAGTCAATTGTCAGGAGAACAGTTTAAATATATATTCTATATTTTAAAGACACATTAAAAGATTTTTATGCAAAGATGGTACCATGGCATCCAAACTCAGACTTTTCTTCCTGTGTCTTTTCTGATCCGTCCATTTGCTGCCACTTTTTAAAGCCTCAATCCCCTTAGATATCCCAGCTACTAAAATTCCATGTCCAAAAGTCTCTCCTCTCTGAGCAAACTCTAGCATAAAATGCCATTTCCAAGATCAGCAGTCCGTTGTTATCACGCAGTGTTCCTCACATAGAGTCCAAGCATCCAGCCACACACAAAAGGCGCCTATGTGCCATAACAGATGGGGCACCTGTGCTTTCATTAGGGAGGAAACCCTTCTGGCTTCACCTCTCCCAGTTTTCCTGGAGGGCAAAGTCCAATCAATCCTGCAAGACGTCTTCCCTGTAGGTGCGCCTATAGAGAACTATGTAGAGACATAAACAACCAATGTCCAGTCTACTAAGAAGTGATGATCTATTTTGGGGCTCAGCAGTTTAGTACTTAAGAATGTGGGCAAATACTTCCTCTCTGTACTCTCCTCTGACCCACCTCCCTATCCCACTGTGCTCATTGGTGCCACCATCATAGCTCTTAACTGCCATATTCCGTGGTTATGTTGGCCCTGAAACCTTCCCCTCCGCCTGGGGAGCTGCTCTGGGCAGAAGTTGCGTTTTACTAGTCTTAGTGTTCCAAAGCTAGCACAAAGCCCATCCACAGCAAACTCCCAATAGTTATCTGTGAAACTATTGGAGCTACTACCTGATAAACACCAAACATTCCTTGGACTATCAAGCTGCCAAGGGTTACTTTCACTTTTGAGAACAGGGAGGTTCCTCAAAAACGGGACAGTTGGAAAAGTCATCAGTTCACCTCTTTCTTCATTCGCTTTGGGTTAACTTTCCCCCATTTATCCACATGGCCCCTTTAAAGTGTGTACCGTACCTTGTCTGCCCCGCCTTAATGGGTTCCTTCAGTGACCCCATATTCACCTTGCAGGTATGCTTTCTGGATATCCAAGGCCCATTCTCCTACCCGGCCATCGCCGGGGTTGGCCTTTTTTCAGGCAGCTGTCCACAGCTCCCAACGATCACCTCATTAAGCCGGGACTTCCAGCCACCGCTGCGCCCCTCTCCAGCGCCGGTTACCAAGACCCTCCCCCTTACTCTGTTTGGGACAATGCTCTGGCGACCACCTGGGGCAAGGGGATCAGGCAAAGTCCTGGGTCAGTGTTCGGTCAGCCCCAGGGAGCGGGGGAGAATCCCTGGGCAGGAGTGAGGACGCCTCGGGACTAGTGGGCACTCACTCCTGGCCCGGACACTTTCCATCGAGAACAACCTAAAGAGGGCTTCATCGACTCTTCCCCTGAACCATCCCAAAGACCAGGGAAACGCAGGACGGGGGGCGGGGAGAGCAAGGAGACAGCCCCCCGGGCCAATCACGACGTCCGCCTCCCCTCACTCGCTGTCGGTCTCTCGGACGCGGACACACACACACACACGACCTGCTACTTCAACTCCAGCTCTAAGCAAAATGCGCCGCGCGCCTCTCCCACTGCGAGTCCTCGGGCTCCGGTCCCAGCCCGCGCCTCTCGCCTCACCCTAGTGTTTTCACCCAACCCCAGTCCCTCCTCCCAACTGACCGTGAAGCCGGAGGCAGTTCCCGGTCCCAGGCCCCCGGTAGGGCTCCCGCCGCCGCCGCCGTCGCCTCCCCCTGCAGCCCCCGACCCGGGACCCGGCCTCGGGCTGCAGCGATGGCTCCCGGGCACGAGGCGCCGCGGCTCTCTGCACTCGGACAGACACCGGGCGGCGCGCAGGAGAAGCCCATCGAGCTCCCGGCGGCGGCGGCGGCGGCGGCGGCGGCTGCTGCTGTAGCGGCCGCCGCGCAGGTTGATGACGCACGGGCGCGGGGGGCGCGGTCGGCGCGGAGGCGACGCGGGCGGATGACGTGCGGCGCGCTGGGCGGCTCGGCAGCATGGCGTCGGTGGCGCTGAGCGAGGCGGAGAAGGTGTACATCGTGCACGGCGTTCAGGTAGCTCCAGTAGCGGCCTCAGCGTCGGCCGCCAGGTTCCCCTGGCGCCCGGTTCGTCCGGGAGGAGGCGGGCTGGGTTTACCTCGTGATTAAATAACTTGGCGGCCGGCGTTTGCAGCCCAAAGCCGGCAATGCGGGCGTGTTTGGAACCAGGTGGTGAGCGTCCATTTAGGACTGCGTACTTGCAGCCTTACACAAGGTTGCGAACCCCGGTAGGAAGCAGTGGGCAATCCCTGAGGCCTTTTCTTAGCGAGGGAGCACCGCCCCCGGGGCCATCTCTTCGGCTTTCCTGTGTCGCTTCACTGGGCTGAGCCTCTCTTTTCTAGGAAATGGAGGTTGGAGGTGGGCTTCTGGCCCGCTTTTCCTCACCTCGTGGTCGGGAGGCACAGGGAGAGGAGGCATCCGACGTGAAAGCGCTTTGAAAATATAAATCTCCTTACAAAGAAAGGGAGAAAGGTTTAGTTTAAACAGCGGCTTCTCAGCCGGTAGCATAATTGTTGCTGTTTCCAGTTTTGCCAGTGGAGAACTAAGATCCCTAGAGGCAGCTATAACTATACTAAGATCTTGAGTGCTCAGTCTTCAATCCTTAGTTTTGACCACTCCAAAACGAGAGTTGGAGAACGTTGGGCCTGGTAATGAGCTACCAAGGAAAGCCAAGTGTGTCCTTTCTGCCGGTGACCTCCCCGGATTAGAGACGTCTCCCAAATGTCTGCCAAAGCCTACTCAGTCCTATTCTTGCCCATGTAGACCTGATCATTTTGTATTTACTTTTCACTTTTGGTCCAGTATGGTCAATTTCAGCTTCTGGCTTCCTTTTTCTGTCAGCCTTTGATTCCTTTATTATTTCAAGAATGAATAAAATAAAGGCGATGGGATGTCAGGTATATTCCAAGGAAGTGGTATAGTCAGTGGAGGTCAAAGGAGCTAAAGAATACTGGAGGCTGTAATGCTCTGAAGGCTTCCCTAAGGAGTTGGAATTGCTCACCTAAATCCATGTCGAGTGTCCCTCCTGTGTATTTTCAGGACTCATTCATTCATTCATTCAGCCTAGGACTGAGCTACACTCAAAGGATAGGAAGGAGCTTGCCCTTATATAGCTCCCATGCTAGAAGGAAGAGATAGAAATTACAGATCTGTTTGTGTGTTTATTTGTAAAGTTGTACTGAGTGTGGTGAAGGAAAAACAGTCGGGGACCTGATGTAGTCTGGGAGGTCAGGGCAGGCTTCCCTAAGGACCTAGCATTTGAGCTGAGCTCTCAGCATGACTAAGAATTAAGTAAGCTTGAGCCTTCCAGAAGGAAGGAATAGTGAGTCCACAGGCCCTTAGGTGGAGGAAGCATGGACCCAGAAGGGTGGGCTTGTGGTAATGGTGGAAGATCAGGTTGCAGAGGTGGCTAGATGCCTGATCCTAGGGGTCTTAGAGGCTCAGTCACTCCTTCCTCATGGATCTTGGAAGGTAATAATCTCTTGACTTGTCTGTATGGTACCTTTAAGGCCTAGCCAGTGTCTAGCACTTGGTAAGTACTCAGTAACATTGAATGAGTAAGGTAGGCCTTAAAAGGGAGATGAGTTGGACAGTGTTTTCATTTTTTAAATTAAAGTTCTCACCATTACCATGGACATAATAGGGCCACAGTTGTTGGTAAATGCTCTGCTCTGTGTATCGCAGAGCCATGCACAGTAACTGACTTGAAACAAATCTCTTCATCAGAACTATTAATGTGGGCTGCAAATTTGCTGTATTTATGGAGGAGGGAGATAGAATTCTGTATTTATTGAGGAGCAAAACAATTTACACCATCTAAGTAAAGGTCAGAATGCAGGTGAATGAGCCTACCACAAAATCTCCACTGATTCAGTTCTAAAATTGCCTAAAGTTCTGTTTCGTTGGTTTTTGAGTGCCAGCAATGCACCTTCAGCAATGCCTAGCCAGAGTCCTGTTCTTGCCTGCACAGACCTAATCATTTTTTGTTTTACTTTTCATCTTTGGTCCAGTATGGTTCTGGCGTTCCTTTCCTTTCAGCCTTTGATTCCTTTACTATTTCAGGGATATTTCATCTTAGTTTGGTGGTAGTTAGAAGCAGTTGAAATTAATGTTGTGATGTGTGTTGAGGATTCAGTTGCTAGTAATGGTAACCAACAAACTGACTCAAGCAAAAAAAGTATGTATTAGAAGACGTTCTCCACAGGGAGTAACTACACCCCTAGGCCAAAGGGGCAAGGGAGGAAATAATGTTATCAGATGCCAGTGATAGCTGGAACTGTAGAGGAAGAGTTGCCCAACAGAAGTTGTAGGCTTGGGTAGATGCAGGCACTGTCAGAAATGTGGCCTCAGGTTTGGAGGGCTAGAGATAAGGGAGCACTCTCTCATCTCCTTCTGGTATCTTCTATTGGCCATACCCACCCAGAGCCCAGCAAAGGGAGTCCAGGTGATGCAGTTTGGAGGGAGTCAAACTGGTGCACAGATTAGAGCAGGAAAGGATGGAGAATGGATCTGAGAGGGTAGGGCAGGGTAAATGGAAAGGTTGATAAATCAAGATTTTAATATATGATTTGATTGATGTCCGTTAAGTTCCCTCTTCAACCTTTTGAAGGTAACAGTCCTCAAGGTAAGTATTTATAACAATCCTGAAGGTAAGTATTATTATCTCTACAGATGGAGAACTGAGCTCAGACAGGTTAAGTCACTTGTCCAAGGTCACACAGTAAGTGAGTGGTGGAGCTGGGATATAAATCCAGGTCTGTCTGCTTGCAAAGCCCATGCTTGACTCTCATGCCACTTTTGCACTGCAATGAAAGTCATTGTTTTCCCTTCCTTAAATAGGCATCCAAAGGCAAAGGCTGGAGAGAATCCCCACTTCTTCTACTTCTCTTTCTTTCCTCTGAAAACATGGGGAGACAGGAAGGGGGAGTGGAAATTCTGAGCCCCCCCACCCCCTGCCACCATTTTTCTAGAACTTAAACAGTGTATGACATATATTGCTGTATTGTTATCTTTTTGGATAGTATTTTTCCCATGTTGGTTATAAATTCCTTTAGAACTCTATTTTGCATTTCTTTGTACAGGTTTTATTTTACTCACTTGTTATCTCAAACTGGTTTTTTTCTCTGTTTACAATATTCAGGAATTTGGGGGCAGATTTCAGAATTTCCAGAACCTAGGATTTATCATCTTTTCAGGTTTGCTTAACTGCCTGGATGTGTGCTTTCTTTGTCCATGAGATGATACTGCTAACCTCCATCTTAGCCCAGTGATTCTGAAGCCTTGAAGTGCCCTTTACTCACCACAAAGTACAGATTCCCAGGTTTTACCTGGACCTTCTAAATCAGAATTTCTGGGGCTGGGGCCTGGGAATGGACATTTTCATAAAGTGTTGGGAGATTCTGATGCAGCCACCAGACGCTGGCCCATGGGCAAGCCACTGGCCTGGTCCAGCCTAGACTCTGCTGCAGAAATCTCTGCTCCCTCTTTCCTCAGGTCATGTGGTCTCCCACCTCTGTTTAAATGAGGACGTGGAGTGAGACTGAGCAGGGTTTCTTTCCCAGCTCCACCATTCACAATAAGAGTGATTTTACCTGGGTAGCTGAGCTAGCTCCTTTTGTGTAAAATGCGAACATGTCCATCTGGGGGCAGAATGGAGTTGTGAGGAATGATAAGATAAGAGAGTATCAAGCACCTGGCATGTGGCCAACTCTGAAGAGATGTTGGCGCCCTTTCAAGTTTGTTTTTTCCATCAGAATTGTGGCTTTGTCCTAAAGTAGCCACACTATATCCCTGGTCTTCATAGTGACCCACTAGGGGTTTGGCCTGTGGCTGTTGAGATGTAAGCTCTTTTGATTTGGAGGGCTAGACATTGTCACATTATCTCAAGAAAAAGGGGGTTTGTGGCAAGGGCTAGAAAGTCCCTAAGCAGTTCTGGGGCCCTGCCTCTCGTGGTCTCCACCATGGATCAAATAGTCTGTGTGACTGTCTGCCTGTCTTTATGTCTCTGGTGACACCTCCACTTCTCTCTGCTGAAGTGTATACCTTCTCTGCAGCCATTTGCTGTCCAGCTTCCCTTCACCTTGGTAAGATCTGGCCCCCAGCTTTCCTTCTGTGTGGCCTCTCCAGCTTCCCTCCATACCATGACCCGTCAGCTCCTTTAACTCCCTTCTTTCAAATATTTCCCAGATCAGAGATCAAATTCCAAGGAGAGAATCAGTTTCATGCCAAAAAGAGCTGGTCAGTCTCTGGATTGTACGCTTTTGGGTCAGGTACCTATCGCTGGCCCTGCCCAACAGGAGGTGGATGGTGACTCAGTTATGCGGCCTCAGTTGAGCTGTAGGCACAATAGGCTTTCCAGAGTTCTGCCTGTTGGGTGCCATGGCCAGGACCTGGACATTAAACTGGCCCTCATAGTTTCAGACCAGGCCACAGCAGCTGATTAGCTCCACTGTGATACATGCTCTTAGGGCCCTGCCAAAGCCATTTCGTTGAATTTTTCTTGGCAGTTGAAGGGAGGTGTAGCTCAGCTGATGGTTTGTTTCTTTTCTGTGGATCTAGCTTTAATCGTAAGCATTGTTGGGGGAGCAGCATAGAAGAGGGAGAACAGGGCCCAGCCAGGTCTTCAGCTGTGAAATTGAGCCGTCAGTACTCAGTTGCTCAGTCTGACCAGGCAGAACTGGAGTCAGCCCCCGGGGCTCTTGATTTTGAGCCCTGTGTGTGCACTTTCCCTTTACGGACCGATGGCACAAGAAGCCTGTGCCTAGGCACTTTCAAGGTGAGTGGAATCACATCCTTTCAAAGGAATGCGGGGCTACTCAACAGGCTTGGAAAGTGAAACGAGGATCAACATGTAGTTTTGCCTGCTATGTCTTGGTCCTGGGCCTGCAATCCTGGACCAGATGTGGTCCTAAGGGGGTTGCTTTCTGGTAGGGGAGGCATTCTAGTCTCAGTTCTCCTCTAGCAAGCTCTGAGGTATCAGACAAGTCAAAGCAAGGTAATAGGGGGGTAACATCACCTCAGAAGACCACTTTGAGTCTAAATCCTCTCAAATGTTTTCTATTTTTAGAGATGACTTGTCAGCTTCTGCTGAGGAGTAATGGACTGGGTTACCTGGTATGAGGAGAAGCAGCTCTGGGTTGAGTCATATGTCCCTCCACTCTGTCACTAACAGGAGATTGAAACTTGGTGCCTCAGTGTCCTTGTCTGTAACCTCTCTCCGGGGTTGTTTTTAAGGATTCAGTGAGCTCATACATGCCCCCAGAAGCAGGAGAAGGGAACTGCTGAGGGGGGGACTCCTATGTGCTACTCTGTGCTGAGGGTTCCCTTAACTGATTTATAGCTTTTGGATTCTCTTATAACTCTGTGAGATCGGGATTAGTCCTGCTTTCTAGATGAAGAGACAGACTCAGCTGTTGAGGAACTAACTTGCTCAAGGTCACAAAGCTGGTACGTGACAGCAGAGATTTACATATAGGTTGGAGGTGACGCCATCACACTACACCCAACCAGTCAGGGTTGTTGTGTGATCACACAGTAACCACGTGAAAGTCGCCAGGAGCCATCCCAGCAGCCAGAGGCCCTTTGTTTAGAAAAGTGCTTCTGTCTCCTCTGCTGGGAGGGACAGGCTCTGCTCTGTGGTGTTGTCCATCGCCTGTTGACATCTCTATTGATTTTTTTAAATGGAGCTTTCACTTCAGGGCCACCATGAGTTTTCACACATGGATTAATTCCTTTGCTCCTGAGTCCTACAGATGAAGAAAAATTGTGGTTGGGTGTCAGGCTCTGAGCCAGGCCAAGCAGGTTTGGGTGATTTCCTAAGCTTTTTGTGAGGAAAGCTGGATTAAAAAAAAGTTGTCCTGGGTGCAGTGAGTCAACTAGTTCATTTGGTTTTTTGGTTTGTTTTTCTCCTATTTTGGCTGCTGTCTTTTCTATGAAAAAAATTTTATACTTTATGCATCCTTGGAAAGGAGAATTTGTAGCTTTTTGTTTATCTGTTACTTGTCACCTGAGCCTTTCCCACTGAGCCTTCCCCAGGAGGCAGAGGGTGATTTAAAGGCTAGAAAGGCAAGATCTGGTGAGGTCCAGTTTTCTGCTAGTCCCATCCCAGTTCAACCCCCAGGAACAAGTGGATTGTCAACTGCAAAGGATTGTGACTAGATCTTTCCAGAGTGAGTAGTATTTTAAAGCAGTAGTTGGAACCCTGTAACCTTGTGGTGTCCCTGCTTTCAGAGTCATCATCACCATCATCAGGACCAACTGGTATAGCCAGCCCACTCATCCTTTGAGGGAGGCCTGTGCAGACTCGTTGCACAGTGAAGAGACCCTTTAGAATACAGGAGGCCATGTGGAATTGTGGTTAAGAGCTCTGGCTTGGAATTCAAGTGCTACTTACTGTCTGTGTGACCTTAGGCCAGCCATTTAGCATCTTTCAACCTGTTTCCCCATTTGTAAAATGGAATGAAAAATACCTATCTAATAGGTGATTGTAAGGATTAAATGTGTTACCTGTGTAGTGTTCCTAGCACATTATCTAGTATCTAGTAAATGCTCATTAAATAGTAGCTACTAATAGTTTTTGCAAATAATTGTGGCTGTTTTAATTTATAGATCTATAGAATTAGAGAAGCACCTTTGAGGCCATCTAATTCAATCTCCATCTATTACAAATGGTGAAACTAGTGTAGAGGAGGAAGAGACTTGTCCTAGGTCAAGCAGCTAGTTAATGGCAGGACCAGGCCTGGAACCCATGCCTTATGCTCCTAGTGATTGCTCACACTTGTACCATACCTGCAACCTATGAAAGATTCCTTGTAAATGATGTTTCTGCGCCAGGTTTTCACTTTTCCTAACAGGGCACAACTGGGGGCTCGGGGGAGGGGGCAAAGGGGGGGTTGTGTCAGAGATTGGCCTAGGAAGCCTTCATTGGTTGATGAGGCTGTGAAGAGACACAGTGCATAGTTTGGGGATCCTCCAGTGAAGAGGGATCACTTTATGGAGTACTACCCTGAGGCTCATTCTCCAAGACTTGAAATTCTGTTGCTTTTCAAGTCATAGCTCCCCAGACTCTAGATAAGGATTGCCTCCAGGGAAGGAATGGGCTGGGAGTGGATGGGCTGCAAAGGGACTTCAACTTGACTTATGATGTTTACTTTCTTTCCTTTAACAGGAGTTGAGAGAGTAAAATAGAGCTGAAACAGACATGACAGATGATAGTAGTACTGTGTGGTGGGAGCACGCAGTGTTTTGCTTTCTATATTTTAAGTTCTCAAAATAAAAAAGTCAATCACATAAGCAATTAGCCAGGCAGTTTAAAGATAAGTCTGTGACAGTTGCATACTTCAGAACAGTGTTTTTTAACATTTTGAGGAGCATTAACCCCTTTGAGAATCTGATGGAGCTGATTGTTTTTCTGAAAAAGTGCTTTCAAAAATGTTGACCAAGAATGAGGAAGATCTCTATGAGCTGATGTGGAGTGATTTCCTGTGTATGTATGGTTAAGTATTAAAAAAAAAAGTGTAAAAGTATGTGTAGTATGCCACCCTTCTTATAAGAAAGAGGGAATATAAAGATATGCATGTTGTCTGCTCATTTGTGTAAAGCAAATGCGAGAAGGGTGAGCCAGGAACTAGAGACTGGTCACCTGCCTGGGGTGGGTGGGAAAGGTGTAGGAAGAAGGGGGGCATGAAAATAGTAATGAGGGGGCAGTGATGTTTCTCTGTGCACACTTTCTCTGATAGCTTTGACTTCTAGAACCCTGGTAATTGTCCACATACCCAAGAAGTAGATAAGAAATGAAAAGTAACCAGGATGTGAGGGACCCAGACTGAAACATCAACAGTTGCGAATGAACCTAACGGGTACAAATGAGTAACAGCCACACGGAAGGATGGGGGGAGACAACCAGAAAACACTATTTTGGAGTGGGCACTGTAGGCTAAAGACAAGAAGAGCTCTATACAAATACTGTGCTCTATTAGTAAAGTTGTTTCTCACAGGGGTGTGGGTTAGCAATTGTGTAACTACTTTATGTGAATACTAAGATTTAACAAACACATAAATACATTGTAGATAATGAGAGCCAGGTTTCTCCTTGTCTGAGAAAGAAGTTACAAATAAGACAAGGGGGAAGGTTAGAACCAACTATCAGTATGAACACATGGCTTTTTAATAGATATGTGGAAAGAGGAAGAATTAAATATAGGTTTATGTCTATGTGTGTCTTAGTACACATGCACATATTTTCTAACTCTGTTCGCTGAGGTCTAGAAGCAGTGACACCTCAGTAGCAATGAACCTATTTAGCACCCAGATCCTGGTTTTTAAGTATCATTCTCCAATAAAAGGAACCAGGGCTCATTGGAGAAAAGGCTGATCCCAGGGCTGGAGGAGGGAAAATATAAGAGATTGGAACATCTTGTGTTGTTGGAAGTAAAAAAGTGCTCAAAAAAGATTAGAGCCATGTTGAAAGAATGCAAGAACCAACACAAAAGAGGTCCCAGTGGACAAATCTGCAACACTTTGAACCACAAAATAAATAATGATAGTATTGGATTATAACCACAGCATAAAATAGATATCTATGAGTTATACTGATATAAGTAATTGAAGATGTAAGTAAATGGGGAAAATGGACAGGCGGTATGTAGACCACCCTGAAACCCATCTTATGCAGCAGGAGGCAACAAACTTTCCCTGTAAAGGGCCAGATAGTAAAGATTTGGGGCTTGCAGGTTATGTGGTCACTATCACAGCCACTCAGTTCTGCCACTGTAACGTGGCAACTACAGAATACCTAAACGGATGGGCATGGCTGTGTTCTTATAAAATGATTTGCAAAAACAGGCGGCCCGCAGGCCTGAGTTTGTTGACCCTGTCCTTGAGAATGCCTCTTTTAGAAGATATCAGCTAGTTATTTTTAGCTGTTTATGGAGTAGATTTTGTTGAGTTTGGGGGGCAGGAGGGCTACAGCTGAGAGTTGTATCCTGTGGCTCTGACAACACATTCTTCTTGATGTAATTTCAGAATTGCAGATTTGGAAAGAGGCAGCTCATTTTGTCTCTTGTTCAGATTCTGTTTGCTTTTGTGTGCCTGTTCTGTTTGGTGGTATGTACTATGGACTTTGCACTTGGACCGACCTGGATTGGAAACTAGCTTTGCTCTCACTAGCTGTGGGACCTCAGATAAGTTGCTTAACTTCTCAAAGTCTCTGTTTCCTCATATGTAAAATAGTAATATTGTCATTAGCTATGAGGACAGAATTTTGGATGATTCACTACGAGAAAAGGAGATGTACTGCATATTTCTTTAGGGGAGAAAAAGGGGGTGAATTAGTTTCTTTAGGGGAGAAAAAGGGGGTGAATTGTTAGTGGTTTGGGATCACAGCCTTAGGATTGTGGCTATTGCTCTTAGGAAGACCTCCGCGTGGATGGCCGTGGCTGTGAGGACTATCGATGTGTCGAAGTGGAAACCGATGTGGTGTCCAATACCAGTGGGTCTGCCAGGGTCAAGCTGGTGAGTACTGTGGCCACAGTCCATGCCCAGGTGGAGGAATGAGCAGTCCCTAGGGAACGAGCTGCAGGCCCCTCAGGGCTTTTGGAGTGCAGATTGTTCCCAGGGATAGCCAAGACCCAGGCCAGAGGGGGTCTGTCTAGATCTGAAGGACCCCTCACCTCCTCAAAGGGCCACTTCCAAGTCCCAGCACTGCTCCTAAGAGAGTCCCCCAGGGGCATATGTCTGGGAGAGGAGGGAGGTGGTTGGGTGCCTGACTGCCTGCCCTGAGTGAGGACCTTTCTTGCATATGTCTGCAGGGTCACACAGACATCTTGGTGGGAGTGAAAGCAGAAATGGGGACACCGAAGCTGGAGAAACCAAATGAAGGTTACTTGGAGTTCTTTGTTGACTGGTCAGTACTGTGCAGATGATTTTTTTTTTTTTCTTCTCCTATCTTTTGTGTGTGTGTGTGTGAGGAAGATTAGCCCTTAGCTAACATCTGCTGCCAGTCCCCCTCTTTTTTTGCTGAGGAAGACCTGCCTTGAGCTAACATCTGTGCCCATCTTCCTCCACTTTGTGTGGGACGCCACCACAGCGTGGTTTGATAAGCGGTGCGTATCAAGGGGTGCGTCCACTCCCGAGATCCGAACCTGCAAACCCCGGACCGCCGCAGCAGAGCTTGCGAACTTAACCACTAGGCTGGCCCCTGTGCAGATGTTTTTAAAGAAAAACAATTTAAAAGATGAAGATTCAGAGAATGAACCTCTGGTTTCCCATCGAGCGCACTTTTATTTTGCATTTAATTATCATTCATCCAGCCAGCAGGTATTTATTGAGTTCCTCCTATGTGCCAGGTACTGAGATATGTGGAAGGAGGTGTTGGCTCGAGTCCTGTCCTTGTGCAAATCACCTGGCCCTCGCTGGGCCTCATTTTCCCTGTCTGAAAAAGGAGGGTGTCTGCCAGGCAGCCCAGCATGTGGTGGTTATGAGTCAAGTGAAACCATGGGTGTTACAGTGCTTTGAAAAATATCAAACATAGATGATAAGGATCATATAGTCTAAAACACCCTGATTCTCTTCCTGCTCTAGCTTTGCAGAAAACTTTTTGTGAGTTGCTTGGCAGAGCAAGGACTAGGGCCAGCCAGCAGCCTGATGGGCTGAGGGAGTGGCAGCTAGGCGGGCAGTGTGGGAAGAGCAAAGACTCCACAGCCTCTGCAGCCAGCCAGCCTTGTTGCTGGCTTCCTCCTCTGGCCAGCTGTGTGACCTCAGGCTAGTTACTCAGTCTGTCTGTGCCTAAATTCCTTTATCTGAAAAATGGGGATAATAATATTGTTGTGATGTTGAGGAAATGAAATAATGAAGATAGAGTGAGCCCCTAGCACAATGACTGGCTCCCAGTGGGCTTTAATAAATGTTATTTCTCTCCCTCTTGTTACTTCCCCCTTCTAGGGGTTGGGGCTTTTTATTGGGTTGCTGACCCAGTCTCATCTTCTATCTATAACTTCATTTCTAGCTAGGTGGTGACAGCAGGTCTTCTTGAGGTGAGTGAGGATATCTATTGGCTCATGCTAGGTACAAGTATATACGATTGATACTGTATTGAGAGTCCCGAAGACCACTCCTACATTCAGAGATTTGCTGGAAGGACTCACAGGTCTTAGCATATAGTCATACTCATAGCTAAGATTTATTACAGCAACAAAAGTGCAGCAACATGTGTGTGATGATTCTGCCCAAGAAAACCCATTAAAGACTCAGCACCCAAGATTTTTACTGGGGCTGGTTACGTAAGCACCCTCTGCTTAACACATACCCAAATTCCAGACTCCTAGAAGGAAAGCAGGTATTCAGCATCATCCATATGATTTGCACGCACAGTCTAGGCACAGTGGACACAGTTTACTGTTGACTGGGAACTCTCTGGGAGCCAAGTTCCCAGATGCCAGCTGAGGGCCAACCTTGCAAGCAGGCCCCTCTAAAGATAGCAGCCTTGGGCCTGCTCCTTCGGCCCTTTTCTGCACAGATGCTAGCCCACATTTGTAAGTGAGTTATAGTCTTCCAGTCTTCACTTCCAAACACAGAAGTTGATCTTCACAACATTCCCGTGAGAAAGATGACAAATGGAGTTCAGAGAGGATAAGCGACTTTTGTAGGATCACATAGCTGGGAATGTCAGCTCAGGTCTATCTGACTCTGAATCTTTGCTCTTTCTACTTCATGCATCCTGAAGAAGCCAGCTTTAGAGAGATATTGTGCTTAGAGTTCCCAGAATGTATCTAGGTTCATCTTTATTGCCAATTTTCCTTCCAGCCCATTCCTGCCCTCTACCCTGGCCCCCCATGCAGTCTCCTCCTCATTCTACCCAGCTGCTCTCACCAGTTTGAACTGTCCAGTGGAATTGGCCCATCCTTTAAGTTGCTGTGGATGATGGTGACCTCATTCAGGCCTCCAGCTTGTCCTTTCCTTTGCTCTTAGAGGAAGAAAAATGCCTCTCCTGGCCTTGATCTGCCTGATCCAATGCCGTAAACAGTCACTGAGGAGCAGACACCATGTGTGAGGAACTGTAATTTGCTTTCCTTTTCTTCCTCTTCATTATCTTCTACCTCATTCATCTTAGGCAGACCAAAGACAGTCAGCCCAGCCACACCAGATGCTAGGTACAGGGGATGCATTTTATTGTGGCTCTGTCTGACTATGACTCCAGGTTAGCCTGCTGCTCTTGTCCCTCTCTTATCCCAGCTGTAAAGGGAGAGTGGTTCCAGGGTGAGAAGAGCCTTGGAGCTGCCTCTTCCCGAGACCTGGCTTCTAGGAGTAGCCTCTCTCTGCTGGCTGAGAGTGGCTGCCCATGGGTCTCTTTTCCCCCTTTGTAAGTCTCAGGAGAACCCCAACAGGCCTAGAAGCTCTAGTTCCCAGAGAGTTCTCCTGAGTCTGTTTCTCAAGATGGATAGTCTCAAGGTGGCACACTATAGTGTCTTTAAATGACACAGTTAGTGTGATCAGCCCAGCAGGTAGAATCACCATGAGAGAGTCACAAAACCCCATTTTCCTACTGAGAACGGAGAGGTTACCAGGTACCCCTGGCTTTATCAGAACCTCATTTGAGTCTTCTGATAATTCTTAATTGCATAAACAAACAAACTGCTTTATTCTGATCCAGTGAATAGGGATAGCTTCTGGGCACCTGTGGACGTGCCCTGCAATAAGGGTGCTGTCCCCCATGCCCTGGGTATGGGGCCTCTGCTGGAGAGCTCAAGGCACTCACCCATCTACAGGCTGAAACAGTTGTTGCCCAGTGGGAGGAAAGTAATTGGGGGGCAGGGTGTCCCCCCTGCCAGTTTGAGCCCAGCTTGACTTAACTACTTATCTGCAACTTCCAGGTTTTAATTATTTAGATTTCCAGTGGTAGAGAGGTCTCAGAAAACTAATGGCTCTTCTGCTAACTCATTCCACTTCCCTTTGCCTACTTGGAGTAATACGTGGAGCCTGGGGTAGACACCACCTCCCACCCCCATCATTTTCCCTGTGTCTTTGGAGTGATGCCCTTTGGAAAGGGTCCCTGGCTGCACTGACCCTGATCCCCATACCATTGGAGCAGTAAAGATTTGGGGTTCTTGGGCTCTGCTCCAGAGATGCCTGGCAGCACTTTCACTAAACTGGGAGCAAACTCGGACCTTCTAACTCCTGTCTCATGTCTTTGGTTTGTTAGTTGTAGCCTGAGAATAGGCATTTTAAATAAGAACTTTGAAACTTTGGGAAAAGATGGTTTCCCTCTAAAGCCCAGAGAAAGGTAATAAATTCTTTCTAAATTCGTGAGTTGGTATGTCACTCTGGATTACCACTAGGTTGTGGTCCATCAGGTGACTTCTCAGCTCTCTGACCACCATGTTGATGGCTTTAGCAACTGTGGTTTAGCCTCTCAGAGGCTTCAGTTTATAACCTGGGGAGTTGGGAAGAACGTGTTTCATTCATAGATGTTTCAGTGTGCCCACTTGTGTCACTTCCCTTTGGGGTCTTAACTACTTTCAATGTGATCACTTGTATTTTTCACTAGTATTGAACCAGAAGCATTGAGCCTTGAATTGGTGGGTGGAGCCACTTGATGTCTCTTCCTTACCTGCTTAGTGCTACTTGAAGGGCGCACTGTTCTCTGCTGAAGGGCTGGGGGTACAGGCAAAGCAGAGAGGCAACCTGCAGAAGCCATTTGAAGCTAGCTGTAATCTGAGAGTCTGCAGAGCTGATGGGATAACTCCCAGAAACTTCAAACAAGGACTTACAATGAAATGCTCAGAATGCGCTACTGTTCCTGTACCCAATTATAGGGAAACTTCTGCAGGCCCAGAAATAAGTATATGTGCACACAGAGGAATCAGAGGAATTGAGACCTGCCTCGGAGCTAGATGGCTCCTGGAGGGGTAAGGCCCTGAGGTAGTCCTGTCGTACGTACCCACTAAATCACTTTTTCTGCTGTGGGCCTGGCCTTACAGGCCTGTAAGACTTCACTGATTTGCAAACTAGATTGATTGCAAGGAACCAACAATGGGCCTACTGTCTGAAGTCCCATTCTAGGTGGACATAGCCTCAATCTCAGCCTGCCCCAGTTAAGCCAGAGATGTGCCTAGTAGGAGGAACAGAGTGGAGGTGATGAGTCGGGAGGGGTGGAGAACTGGGAGGGGCAGCATTCCCAAGATTTTTATTAGTTTATCCAGCTCATTAAGTGATCTCCCAACAGCCCTGGAAGAAGGGCTGAGTTGGTTTTGGTAATTGTAAATATGGAGAGCACTTGGTTTTATGCTAAAAAATCCAAGTGTGTACTCCCCTACTGAAAGAATATATTGTAATGCCATGAGCAGGGGGCTAGGATTACCAGCCTGTGTTCTTTCTCTTTTTAAACTGTATAATAGAGAAGCTTTTTATTTAGGACTCTCTTGATCTGCATTCCTTGGCTCCAACATTTGTGGTCTAGTAATAAGTCCCAAGACCAGAGCACCCATTCATTACCTTGAGGCATAAGACAGGCCCAAGGAGCATAACCTGACTGATGTTAGGCTACAAGCTGAGCGTGCTGAATTACACATTCGGAGGAGTCCAGCGAAGCCTAGCACATGAGGGCCAGGTTGCCTGGGTTAGAATCTTAGCTCCCTGGTCATTAGTTGTGTGACCTTGGGCAAATTATGTAATCTTTCTGTGGCTCAGTTTCGTTTCCTCTAAGATGGGGTCAATAATAGTGCCTACTTCATAGGGTTGTTGTGAGAATTAAGAGTTAATACATCTAAAGTGACTAGAGTGGTGTCTAGCACATAGTAAATATTCAAAGAGGTTGTTAAAGTTTCCCTCCTTGTAAAATGAGAGAGTGGGACCATCTGAGGTCTCACAGTGTCATCCTGTAGATCAGATCTTGCCTGTGAGATTTTTATTTCACTGAGTTTTTTTTAAAGGTGAATTAAAATGCCTTTAGAGAGGGCTGGAAAGTTTGCCACAGTCTCCATCACTCCCTGTTAATTACATGTACCCCTTGGTTCAGATACATGTAGTTACCTGGCTGGCTCCTGCAGGCGTTTGGTTTTTTGTCCTCTGGAGATGGTCTCTAAGGCCCTTTTCAGGTCTACATTTCTGTCCAACTCTATCAGAAAGTGTCCTTGTGCTATGAATGCCCCTGGTGATGAGGTGGAACCCTCATTTTTCTACTCCAGCCCTTCTCTCCATCCTTTGGCAAAATACGGGGTCTCTGGCTTTTCTCATGTTTCCCAAGGCAGTGTACCCCATCCCCCACCCTGAACAATTTCCTTCCATTTTCCCAGCCTCCCCCAGAGTCACTCTGTGGCTGGGGCACCATCCAGACACAGGAGCTTTCCATGGTCTCAAGAGCCTCTAAACCTTCCTCTCTGCCTGGCTACCAGCTATGATGAAGGAATGACATGTTAAAAAAAAAAAAGCAACTTTTAAAATGGGAAAAATTTCCACTTTAAATTAGCCCAGTGTCAAGAAAACAATGGGGCGTGGTTTTGTAGGTAGGTTAATTTAGCCAGTTGGGCCTGGGAAGTTCTGTAAAGCATCCTTGAGGGCAGTAGAAGAGTCACTGCATCAGTCCCCAAGTAATTAGTCACAACCAGGAGGATGTGGCCCACTGTAATCAGGAAAAGGTAAACATTTTCATCTCTCACTGGAGTTGTCTACACAGAGATCTATATAGATGTGTTTTTAAACACTTAAAAGATGAAACTTAATATTGATTGCTTAGTGTTTAAATGAGGAACAGGTTGTGTTTTGCTGGCTGTGCAAAATAATAAACTTGGTCCCTTGTGGCTTGATTATTTTACCATACATGAGCTTCTTTTCATGGCTCAGTGCCTGAATCCAGCAGAGGCAGTGAGGGAACAGCGAGGTTGCTATGACAGTAATGAAGTTTCTCTTGGGGATTTTGAATTGGGGTTCTACTGGCTCATAGTGGTAAGGGAAGACTATATGATTAGACAAGCAAAGTTGTCTATACTATATAACGATACACTCTGATTGTTTTGGGATTCATTCTTTCACCTATATTAGAATGGACTGGACAAAAGGGACATTTAAATATATGAGGTGAGATTTCTTTTAGCATTACACAAATGGCATGGGCACAGCCTTGAGCCTTCACACAGGTTTTGCTTTGCATGGAATCCCCCTGCTGTCTGTGGCCTGACCATCTTGTACTCCTCTTCAGGTTTGAGATCTATAACCCTCAACATTGATTGACATCCTCCCCAACCTCCCACTTCTGCTGTTTGCTCCCTAGCATGGAGCTCTCCCCTACTTCATTGGAATTGCTGGCTTAGGGTCTGCATCTGCCTTGCTCAGTCTCCAGGTCTCCAGAGCATAGGGCTGGGAACCTTCCAGATGTATGAGTGGATGGACAGATGGCCTGGGGACCAGAAAGCTTCAATATGTGGTTTTGTAGAGACCGTACTGAAACAACTAGTTTCTTACCTTTCTGGGCCTTACTCATTACATTAAATGATTACTAGAATATTTACTTACCTCACAGATGTATAAAGGCTTTGTTTTTGTTACACCAAAATCCTCAAAAATTTCCTGTTAAACACTTTTGAGTAGTGCTTAGAGTGGCAAATGTTGATGACTGTTCATTCTTTGTTGAGGTAATTGGGCATAAGATTCAAGAGGCCAAAATGGAAAAGTTTTCTCTTGAAAAATAGCAAATCAAGTAAAAGGGATACCTAATACTTAATCAGCCAGCTCTCTTTCTCTCTCATTTCATTTTCCTGCTTTTTAAAAGCACACTGATAATCTACAGTTTATGACATAACTTTGGCGTACTATCATACATATCTTCTCAGTCATTCCGGGAAGGTTATTGTGCTTACATCATGGTTTTTGTTTTGAGAGTATCATAGTGCATTCTAAGGCTATGAAAACTAGGGGTGGTGTATATAATGTAAGCCCTCTGTAATCCAGGCTGATCTCTAGGCCTCCTGGCTTCCTGGGCCTGCAGAGAAGAGTATTTATTATACACTCAAGTTAAGAGAGTTAATTGTTACCGGCTGAGGTTCACTTTACCGTTGGTCTCTTGTTTCTCTTTGGATAAAGATGGCTTCTGGTAGAAGTCAGGGGGGCCTCCCATCACACACACTGACAAATCCAGAGCACAGTGCCGGTCTGGCGCATTGCGTGTGTCTGGAGGCTGGAAAAGTGGCAGATGTCATCCTTTCTTCATTTAAGTGACTTTTCTTATAGTGCTGGCTTTTCCAACATTCGGCAGGGAAACTGGAATAAAGCCTTACGTCTTTGCTGTTTGCCTTTGAAAAGCCTCAGCCAGCTTTTCTGTTCCCCTTCTATGTAGTTCAGCCAATGCTGCCCCTGAATTTGAAGGTCGAGGAGGTGAAGACCTTGGCACGGAGATTGCTAACACCCTCTACCGGATATTTAACAATAAGAGCAGCATGGACCTGAAATCCCTCTGTATTAGTCCTCGGGAGCACTGCTGGATTCTCTATGTGGACGTGCTGGTAAGTCTCACGTTGCTGTGCTGGCCACACTCTACCTTTGCTGGAGACAGCTGGCCTACTTTCCCAGTGCTTTTTCCTTCTTCAGGTGGATACTTGCAACTTCCAGGGTGAGATTAGTTGGGAAAAGATTGGTCTCCTGTAATAACTTTTTTTATTAAAGATAACATGTGTATAGTAGCATACATATAATGCCATCCTACAATAAAGTTACAAACAGTCTTATTATGGTAGCATCTAAAATTATCCACAGAGGTTGTCAGGGAGGTGAAAAATAAGAGATGTTCTCTACGTGGTGCCGGACAGAGTTGATGGGCAGAATTTAGACAAGTTGGTGTATTCTTCTGTGTGGAATGTTGATGAGCTCTTTACATGCATTTCCTTTAACCCTTACAAATGTTTTGTGAGTGGGCACTATTATTTTCCCCATTTATAAGTGAGGGGACTAAGACAAAGAGAGGTAAAGTAACTAGCCCAAGAGGTCTCAGCTCATGAGTAGTGGTATTGGGCCTCAAAGCCAGGTCTGTTTAATGTCAGTGCCGCTCTTGACCTCATTAAGCCATCCTCCCTTGAAAACACCCTATAGCCCATCTGCTCTGAGTCCCTCGTTTCCCAGGTGAGGCCCTGCGGCCCTGCGGAGTCTGCTCCTGCTGGAGTCTTTCTAGTCAGCTCTTCATTGCTTTCCTAGTGCTTTCCCTCCCCACTACTCCTCTGCCTGGTTTTTGGCACTTGACAGTAACTTCTCTTACAGCTATAATTAATTTTGCCAGTTGCTTGTACAGGCTCTTATTGGGTCTGTTTTATTCTTTTTCATTAAATTTTATGAACCTTGAGTTTAGTGATGGCATCTTTCACTTCAGATTGAGGACACAAGACTAAGCCAGTGACCAAACAGATTCTTCAGTGAATCTAAAGATAAAGCAGATTTTGTGACTGATAGTGAACTTCATGAAGAGGAACAGCCTGGCTGTCTCTAAATGTTGGCCCTACATAAAGCAGGGTAGGGCTTTCTAGATATTTTAAAATTAATTCGATAATGGATGGAGCATAGTCAAAAGAGTCATAGTAAAAAGTGGTTACCGTTGTCCAGCAGGTTAGGGCTGTTCTGAATGCTGATGCTAATGGGTAAAAATAACGAAATTACAAGTCCATTTGCTTTTTCTCATTTTCAGTAAGTGAGATGTACCTTATAGTATGATTCCTATCAGCAGGTCATTTTGCAGGTCCTGGTTTTGAGGAGGGGGGAACTGGGAGCCTACAGTCCTTACCAATAAGAGGCAGAATTCATAGCTGCCCAGGGAGGTGCAGCCCCACTACATGAACTCTCAAGTTCCACCCTGTGTCTGAAGAACATTATATCCTCCTCCTTCCTCCCTAAGGAAGTATTATGGTGCATTGCATTTGTCTTTTGGTGATCTTGCTTTGTTCCTGCTCACTATTTTTGCACAATTGTGGTTTTGTAGGAGGCTGGCCCAGTGATGGGGCCTGATGCACTTTTAATGCAGTCAAGAAGCCTATTCTCTCAGTGAAGGCTTTTGCAGAACTGGTGAATATAGGGACATTATCTCAGCTTAGAACCAGCACCCTTCTTCCATGAGCAGGGAATTTGTGGTAAGCAAAAGTGTCCCTGTCATCTGAAGACCTTCCTTTTTAAGACTTCTCACATTTGGATTTTTTCTGTAATATTTTATTTAAATATTTTTCAGGTTTTATTTATTTTGGAAGAAGACATGAGCTTTTAAAATGTTGTCATCCTCAGAAAAATGTTTAAAGAATTAGAAAAGTATTTTTGAAAATTATATTGTTAATGAGGTAAATCAGTTTTTGTCTTTCACAGAATTTGCACCTATGAAGGGGTTCCTCTTCCGTGAAAGCAAGTGTTTGCTTCTGGCCTTGATAGGAGTGTGCTTTGTGCATGTGAAGTGGGGACTAGGCTTTTGTTTGGGGAGTAAGTTTTTATCCTACATCTAAAAATATACTGAATACACTTAAGTCCATGTTTGAAGCAAGATGGTGGAAATCCAGTCTTGTCCCTGGGATTGTAAAAAATGAATCTCCTATTATGTATTTTTACCAACTGGCCTGGATAGTCCTCAGGCAGAGCCCATCTTTCAAACAAATACTCCCTAGGCCGCCTTCCATGTTTTCATACTTTTACTATGGACACATTTACTTAAAACCTATTACAGTCAGATGATACATCTACTTCCAGTATTGTTTTTTTCACCAATTGTGTTATTTTATGAGCATAGAAGTTTAACTTTGTGGAAATTTCACTCTTCTTTGCTCTTTAATGGCATTGGTTTTTACCCCAAGTGGAATAACTGTTAGGACTTTGTTGAGCTGACAGTGTACAAGTGCCCTTTGGTGGGGAGATTGGTCACATGGCTGTCTCTGAGTGGGCCCCAGGAGTGGCAATGAGGACCGGTACGTGGCTGAGGATGTGTGCTGTACATTCTCCATCTTCATCGTTTACAGCCGAGGTTCCTAACCCTGGCTGTGCATCTGAATCACCCGGGCAGCTTATGAAAAATGCAAGGTGAGGCCCCAGAATCTGTATTTTACTCCAGTCTCTAGGTGGTCCTGATAATCAGCCAGGGCTGAAGACCACAATTTTACACTCTGCTGTTCCACAGTATCTGCTTTATGCAGAGAAAGTACTAGATAAATGCTGTTGCCTGTTCTAGCAGTTATGGGGCCACCAAACTGGAGAGGACCCTGGAGAGCACCTCACCCAACCCTTACTAGCCAGGTGAGGATACAGAAGCTCTCTCATTCATGGCACACAGCCTGACTCCCCGTGCAGTGCTCTTTTTACTATCCTGCACCGCATCCAGTTGAGGCTGGGCACAAACTTGGATTTTCAACATTCTAGCTTATCACCAAGAGATGAGGGCAGAATGCTAAACCTTGAGTATCTGCTGAGGGGCCCCCCCAAAAGGCAGGTACCAATCAGCCTGCCTTCCTCCACAGGGTGACCCAGGGTGTTCCCTGGTCGGGCAGTGTGAGTCTGACACTCTGCTTGGCCACTTGCTGACTATGTGTCCTCTGAGCACAGCCAGGGTTAGGAACCTCAACTGTAAACGATGAAGATGGAGAATGTGCAACACGCGTCCTCAGATGGTCTGTGACAATTGGAAAATGAAAGAGCAAATCAGTTTTTATGTAAAAACACTTAGCTAACGTTTACTGTGTGCTAGACATACTTCTGAGGGCTTTACAAATACTGACTCATTTAACCTTTGTAACAACTCTGTGAGATAGGTGTGATTTTTACCCTCCAGGAGCCACAGAGAGGTTAAGTACCACCCAGGGTTATGCAGCTAACTGGTGAAGACAGGATTCTAGTCCAGACAGTCTGACTCAGGAGTCTAGCTGGAGCTCTTTGCTGTGTGGCAGTCTATATCTGAAGGAAAGTAGAGAAGAGCTAGTCTGGTTGCTAGACAGATGAATGGCAGTTACAAAGCCAGGTGGTAATGTAGGCTGGGGGATCATATTTTAATAGGCAGTAATTATACAAGGCTGCAAGAAAGATGGTTTGCTCGGAAAGCTTAAAGGTGGGAATTAGAGATTTGCACTGGGCGTGAATGAAGTGTGTGAATGAGACATGTCAGGTGTAATTGGTGACTCTTAGTTGTGTTTGGAAGGCCCAGGCTTAGGGCCTGCCTGTCTTCCATAAATAATCACCAGGCTCCTTCTTCATGGCAGACTTCTGCTGGGCTCTGAGGATAAAGGAGTGAACAAAATTGACAGGGTTCAGCCCTCAGGAGTTCAGGGTTCAGATGAGGAGACAGACTCTAAACAAAAACATATAGAAATATGCAACTTTTCTTTCTACATGTGACTTCCTCTCCTTTCTTCCCTGGGGCAGCCCAGTTGGCTTTATTCCATAACCTCAGGCCAAGACTTCTCTCAAATGAGGACAGAAGGATGTGTTGCCTTCCACTTAATAATGGCCTCTAACCTTCCCTGCACACGGGAAGAGTGAGCACACATAAGTGCAGTCAGAACTTTTGCTCATGGGCAAAAACTTTTATGGAAGACCTTAGTTTTTATCATACTTAATGTAAAATATGGAGTGTTCCATGTTTGAGCATCAGGTGTACCTTGGTAATTACATACAGTAGGTAACCACACTAATAAACGTGAACCTGGAGTAGCAGCGGCATCAGTGGCCACCATGTTTTACTTGATTGGAGGCTGGGCATATGTTGGCAAAGACAGGAGTAACACTTGCTGTGCAATTGGGAGCAATTTGGGGCAAAATAAAGATGATCAGTTCCTCCTTCAGTGCCCAACTGGCAGGAGGGCCTGTTAGAGGAGATCCACCACAAACTGAGGACTCTGAGTGATGGTACCACAGCCAGGGCCAACTGTGACCGCACACGCGTAGCCCAAATAAACACAGCTGTGACTAGGCAGTGCTTGCAATTAGGGTGAACACACTGTGAGTGTCAGTAAGCCAGGAGAGCAGCCACACATTCTGATCTTTACATTATAAACCCTGGTCAGCATTTCTTAGGAACCAGTGTCCTTTAATTGGGATAATACTTACAGTAGAAATAATGTTTTCTGCTGCTTCTCTCCTCACTCTCTGTCTCTCTTAGCTGCTGGAATGTGGTGGAAATTTGTTTGATGCCATTTCCATTGCTGTAAAGGCTGCTCTCTTCAATACAAGGTAAGTTTTCCTGGAAACAGCCCTGTAGGCCTACGGAGAACCTGAGCACATATGATGGAACACAGGATATTTCTACTGTAGCTCAGAGGTGGAGATGACAGGGGATTTTAGTGTTGAAAATGGTGGTATTTAATATTAAGCTTCAGAAAACAGAGATTTCATAGGTTAAAACTAAATATATGCCTGTATTTCTGTATTTGTTTTTTGTATTGTTATTTTCATAAGTAAACATGTATCATGTAGAATAATATTAGAAAATTACAGAGAAGCAAAAAGAGTAGAAACCAACTATAGGGGCCAGTCCGGTGGCATAGTGGGTAAGTTTGCAGTCTCCACTTTGGTGGCCTGGGGTTTGTGGGTTTGGATCCCAGGCACTGGCCTACACACCACTCATCAAACCATGCTGTGGCAGTGTCCTGTATACAAAATAGAGGAAGATTGGCAACAGATGTTAGCTCAGGGAAAATCTTCCTCACCAGAATGAAAAAAGAAACCAACTACAGGTCCACTCTCCAAATACTGTTACTGGAGAGAGCTCTGTTGGGACAGAGGTTTGGCTTGTTTTGTGCTCTGCTATCTCCTCAGCCCAATGAACAGTTCCTGACACATAGTAGGTGCTCACGTGTTCCTTGATTGGACACATGAATGTTCTCAAAGCAGGGTAGCAGCCTGCTGTGTGGTTTACAGAAGAGCAGGAGATGACTATGCCATTGTGGTTCAGCTTCCCAGACAGGCTTTGCAGCAAGGGACATGGCACTAAGCTTTTTTGGAGTTGACATTTCCTCTGACTGTTGGATTACATGACCTTTTCCCCTTCTGTGCATGCAGCATTTGAAAATCAATATGTGAGGGGGGTGTTCGTTCCATGAGAGAGCTTACGTTATGGTAATGGGGGATCCTGGGGTATTAGAAAATGAGGATTAGAAACTTCCAGGGATATATTCTAAGGAATTAATTGGATAAGTGAGCAAAGATATTATTCTAGGATGTTCATCACAGCTTCTTTGTAATGGTGAGAAATTGGAAACAACGTGAATGTCCCAACATAAGGGATTGAAATCTACACAACAGCATATTTGGAGGTTGTTAATATGAAAAACTTGTCACTAAATACAGTCCTCTCGTCCTGTTTTTTGTTTGTTTTGTTGTATTTTACTTTTGGTAATTCTTATATTTAATATGTCTGGGAAAAATATATATATCTGAAAATGGTTATTGTGATTATTTTCCAGTGGTCACATTATGGGCAATTTAGCATTTATCTGTATTTTAGAGTTTTTCTGTGGTGAATTTAGACTACGTGCATAATTTAAAACAAAACGAACAAAAATAAATAAATTCAGGTCATAAGTTGGAGGATGGAATATTTGCTGAGAATGAAAGCTGTAGGGTCCCTACCCCTAGCTGTGCCACTAGACTGCTGGCTGAGACTAGTCGAGGGGCAGGGTTGGCACTTGTGGCCACTGCGGGGGCTCGAGTACCAGATGCCATCAGCAGCAGCCTGGGCTTGGGCTCTACTGGAGAAGAAAGGAAGTTGCCATCTGTTATACCTCAAGTCTCAGAAATTACTCCCCATCTGCCATCCCATGGCCCCATCTGCCATGGGCACCAGGGCAAAAAGAGAGAGTAGAACCAGATGAGGCTGTTTGGCTGTGGGGGAGGTGTTGGGCAAACTGTACATCAGGAGGTAAAATCCAGCTACTTGGGTTGGGAAGGACACCTGTCATGACCATAGCCATGTCTCATCCCCAGAACAAGAACAGCCCTGCAGGTAGCAAGGAGGGGGGACTCTGTGAGGCATTGGGTCCCCCTGGTATGTGGTGACACCTTTTGTACAGTCAGGGCCCATTAGAAGGGTGGAGGCCATTCTCTAGATGGTATTCTCTAGCCCTTCTGCTGAACCATGTTGTGGCTGAAGGGCTGGGAAGATGTGTGTGTGTGTACGCTTATGTTTTAACATACCAAAATTCGAACTGGTTACCTGATTTGTTCAAATAGGATATTACTTAGTACTTACACCATGGGGGCCCCTAACGTGGAGACTTCAGCTAGGACAGACCCTAGCAGGACTCCTTGGTCCCTGTGGACATCCTCTGGCTGAAACTCATCTGCTCTGGACATTGGCTAGTGCTTAAAGGAATAAGGAAAAGCACCAACACTGTTGCCATTACAGTAGCTGGATGGACCTCCTCTTCCTTCCTGGCTCCTCCACCCCAGGCTGGAATGAATTGACTTTATGGGTTAAATGTGTTTTCCAGCACCCAACTCAAGAAACAGAACGTTGCCAGCCTCCCAGAAGCTCTCCCACCCTGTATCCCTGTGCAGTCACTACCCTCACTGAGGATATCCACTGTCCTAAAACAATAGATTGTTTTTATACTTGATATAAGTGGAATAACACCGTGTTTTCTCTTTTGTGTCTGCCTCATGCACTGACTGTTGTTTTGAGACATCTGTATTGTGTCCTGTAGTCATAGTTTGCTTTTTTGCTGTATGGTGTTCCATTGTGTGAATATGCCACAGTTTATTTTTCCGTTCTACTGTTGGGTAGTTTCCAGTTTGGGGCTATTGCAAATAGTGCTGGACATCAACATTTTTGTACATGTCTTTTGGTGCACATATTTACGCATTTCTGTTGGACAGGGGTGAAAGTTTTGGGTCATAAGGTATGACTGTGTTTAGTTTTAGTAGATACTGCAGAACAGTTTTCCAAAGTGCTTTTACCAAATTATACTCCCACCAGCACTGTATAAGAGTTCTGGGTTGTTCTACATCTTTGCCAACTCTTGGATTTTTTTGTCTTTTTAATATTAGCCATTCTGGTGAGTGTGTCTTGGTATCACATTGTAGTTTTAATTTGCATTTCCCTGATGAATATTTAAGTTGAGCATCTTTCTGTGTGTTTGTTGGCTACATGAATGGCCTCTTTTATGAAGTCCCTGTTCAAGTCTTTTGCCCCTTTTTCTATTGGGCTGTCTGTCTCTCTCTTAGGTTTGGTAGGAATTCTTTAGGTAATATGTCAGTTTATATATATATATATATATATATATATATATATATATATACACACACACACATTTGCAAATATTTTCTCCACTCTGGATTATCTTTTAGTTTCTAAATGATGTCTTTTGACAAACAGAAGTTCACAATCTTTATATATATTAATATATCTTTTCAACTATAATATAATTGAATCTATCATTTTTTCCCTTTATGGTAAGCACTTTGTGTTCTGTTCCAGAAATTTTTGTCAGCTCCAAGGTCGTAAAGATGTTCTTAGTTTTCTTCTAAAGGCTTTATTGTTTTATCTTTGACCTTACGTCTACAGTCTGTTTGGCATGGATTTTTGTGTGTGGTGTGAGTTAGGAATTGAGATTTGTTTTGGATATTTGATTGACCAAGCATCATTTTTTAAAAGATCTCCTGTCCTCCCTGCACTGCAGTGTTGCCTGTTCACTTTGACAGGGATTATAGGGAGTACAGGCATAGTGTGACTTCATCTTGTGAGACACAGGGATTCTGACTCCTGTTCTCGATCTCAAGAAAAAGAAGTTTTCTTTCTTCCTCTCAGTAAGTGGGAATTTTAATTCTGCTTCGGCTCCCAGGATACCAAGAGTTCGTGTTCTGGAGGATGAAGAGGGGTTGAAGGACATTGAACTGTCTGATGACCCTTATGACTGCATCCAGTTAAGTGTGGAGAATGTCCCCTGTATCGTCACCCTGTGCAAGGTATGAGCTTGTATCTGATGGTCTTCCCTGTGGGTCTCCTTCAATCCCAACCCTTTAAGGTTACATAATAGGTTGAGAAGTTATAGTTTCACAAACCATATAGAAGTAGCTTTAACCCAAATCCAGTAATTTGGTTAGAGCCACTAGCATGATCAGATCTTTCTTTTCTTTTCAATTGGAAGATATGATGGAGTCCTGGGAGTGCACAAGTGGGTTCATAGAAATAGTAGCCAGAGTTTTTTAAGCTCCTTTCTACATACCAGGCATTTCACTGAAATACCCTGTATGCATATTTCCTTTAATCCCTCAACTCGGTGGGGTCTAGGCTGGTTGGGTAGTAATAGGGTGGTTGAAAGGCGAACACTGTGTCCCCTCTGTGGGCCCAATGTCCACATCTATGAAATGAGGGAGTTGGAGCAGGTCCTGGGTGTCTAATATGTCAGGTGTGGTTTTTACATTAGCACAGAGGCCTGTGGAGCCTAACATCTGGCTGATGCTGATGTGTAACTGGCACTGTCCAAGGCTGTGCAAAGAGGCCTGTCTTAGCTGAGATTGTCGCTGATTCCACGTAAGATTCCTTGTGTAAAAATAAGACTGAATGGGTCAGGTTTAGTTCCACTAAAGTCACTTCATGAACCTGGGGTATGGTGAAGTGCTGGGACTCACCAAAGCTGCCTGCACTTGACTCATTCTTGAGCATTGACCCTCTTGATTCGTCTTTGTCATCAGTGAAACGTCCATGTGGCCTCACATGTGAATTTCTCCCTCTGCCCCTCTGTTGGAAACTCTTGGTGGTCTCTGACTTGGACGGTCTCTGAATTATAGTTCTAACCACTCCCTGCCCGCTGCTGCATATTTCCATTTCCTGCTTCTGTTACACTGCTCACACAGTGGCCTGCGAGAGAATGGTTGAACATTGCTTCAAATATTTTCCATTTGAACAGTGTCTAAAATAAGATCTTGAATGGGCAATGCAGGTTCTTCACTGGTGTAGATATTCCCCCCAAGAGGCTCTCAAGGAAGGGGATCTGGGATGTGTGTTGCTCACATGTGTGCTTTGCTGCCCTGACTGTGCAGATTGGCTATCGGCACGTGGTGGATGCTACTCTTCAGGAGGAGGCCTGCTCCTTGGCCAGTTTGCTGGTGTCCGTGACCAGTAAGGGAGTTGTGACATGCATGAGGAAAGTGGGGAAGGGCAGCCTGGACCCAGAGAGCATCTTTGAGATGATGGAGGTGAGGCTCTGGTTCTGAGGCACGTGCTGGGACCTGGCTGGGAATGCTTGCTGCTTCCTGTCCCCTTGGTCACACCATGAGAATTCTCCCCATTTACACCTTTGAGCCCAGACTTGGAACTTGGAGAACAGCTGGTGTGAGCTGAATGTCAGCTGACCTAGCGAAGGGTGGTGGTGGTGGTTGGGACTGTAGGTTGGGAGCTAAGGAACCTGCCAGTAACAGTTACTTATCCTCTTCCTCTCTGATCCCGAGTTTCCACATTTCTAAATGAGAGTGTTGGGCTGATAATGTAAAGAGTTGCTTGTAACTCCAAAATCCCAAGCTTTTGTGATTTGATGAGGGAATTGAATTCCTGGCTGACTGCTTCCTGTCCCTTGAAGGGAGTGAGCAAAGGTGGAGCCAGGGGGCTGGAAGGATGGCTGTCTTCCCGTTCTTCATGGGTCTAGAAGTGTTTAAATGGAGATGAATAGGAATGGTGGGAAGTCCTCCTGACGGCCTCAGGGAGTGGATTGCTCCCCTTGGTCTCCTCAGCCCATCTGGCAGCACCATTAGGGCACTTTTCTGCTGCTCTGTACTGACTGGTTGACGTGTCTGTCTCCCTCACTAGCCTGGAAGCCCCTCCCTAGCAGGGACCAGGTCGTGCTCACCTGTGTCTTCCCAAACCTTCCTTCCCCCATGTCTACCTCAACTTTCCAGAAGTCTTTGAGGATTTTGAGATTGACTGGCTGCTGACTGAATTGTCGGGAACAGAGTTAGCTGGACCCAGGTTTTTTGTGTGTTAGGTAACGACTGTGTCACAACACATGCCCAGAAGTCATTGCTGAACAGCAAGCAAGGTTGCCGTCTATACTCTCCTTTCGTTCCTAGAAACAGTGACTTTTCCCTGAAGACCCTGAGCACTTGATGTCTATTTTCTCTTTTATCATCTTATTTGAAAGCAAAAATGGGCGGTGTATACAGTCTCGAGGACCCAAGCATGGGCTCTGAAGACATACTGCCCAGGCTGCAAATCTTGGCTCTGGGCCACAGTTCCCTCATCTGCAAAGTGGGGATAATAATAGTAGTAGTACCTGCTGCTTAGGGTGTGGTGAGGAGTAAGTGAGGGTGTAGAGGTCGTGCATGTGTCAGGAGTGTCTGATACATAGTGAGTTCTCAGTAACTGTCACTCTTATTCTGTGTGCTCCATTTAGCACTGAATTCAGGTTCCAGCTATGCATGGCAGTGGGTATTCTTTGTGGTTGGTTGGTTAATTGATTAATCTTGTTTAAAAAAGCACTTAATGCTTTGTAAATTCTACCAAAGACCTCTCCAGACAAGTGGCTCTCAAATCTTGTTTTAGAAGGAACTCTTTTCCCCACCCTGCCTCCAGGAGAATTTGATGAGAATTCCAGGATCTAACCAACCACAAAAACAATAAACAAATAATAGGTAAATTTATTGTGTGCTTTACTATGTGTCAGACCATGTTTTTAATGCTTTAAATATATGATGTCATTTAATTCTCAACAATCCTGTAAGGTAACTGTCGTTATTTTTACAGGCAAGGAAATTGAGGCACATGGAGGATGAGTAACTTGCCTATGGGTCTCACAGCTCATAAATGCTGGTGCTAGGATTCAAACCCAGACTCTGCCTCCACGGTCCCCCCTCTCAGCCACTGATCTATTTTAACCTTATAAACCAGGTCAGTTCTGGCTGCTGTGGATGGATGGGAGAACCAGAGCTCTGTCCAGTGAGCTGAGCTTCGCCCTCCCCTGGGGCTTGGGCATGAGGTCTGCAGACCCTGCTCAGGGGGGCCATAGCCCTGTGGCCCTGTCTCAGTGTTTGTCTTGCACAGGGATGCAGCAGTCGAGAAACTCCTCTCATGGTGAAGCTTAGAACCTCGGGGTTGTTGTGCAGGCTGCCACCCCCAACCTCTTTAGTCTTTCCTGCAAGTCTAGGTCCCACCTTCTCAAGTCCTGGTGTCCTGTCTGTCTGATCTCCTCTATCCGTTCTCCTCACCTTCATAATCAGAACTCCCATTTGATCAACTTTGACATTTTTTCTTTCTCTAATGTTATGATAGAAAAAACAACTTTGGACCTTAACCCTGACTTTGCATTTCATAGAATTGATCACTTACCAGCCTTTAAGACTGAGATCTTCTTTCATATGAGTTTTCAGTAATACTTGTAGTCTCATCCATGTTACATTTAGGGGTCAGGGGAGAAGGCATACAGCTCTGGGGAGAATATACCTATAATTGGGAGGATTGGGGTGGGGTCTAGGCCTGGGTGTCTTTCTCCCTGATGTTCTGGGGAGTGGAACTAGTGGCATGTTTGAATTAAAACTGCTCTGGGTACATGAAAGACTCTGAGGTGGAGACTTGTAGTTGGCTCATTGTATCCTTAAAATGATTCATCAGCCCAGAGACAGAATAACAGTTTCATAAAGGAAGATTTTTGTATATGAGTGTTTTTTTGAGGGCCCCCCCCCTTGTGTCTGCTGTGTAGGCGCTAATTAGGAAATCTGTGGGTTGTCTGACCTCTTGACATTCTGACATTTCATGCTGTTAGCATCTTTCGGTATGGCGGTAACGCCAAAGACCCTACCCAGGTATTGACTTTAGTCCCATTTGAGTACTTATACTTAGAGATTTGGTGGCAGATGAATTAGAAACTGCTTATTAAAACATGTCCTCAGCACTGTCTGTTCCTTCATCAGACAGACTCTGGATTCTCCGTTTTCTTCCTCTGCCTTCTTACTACAGTACAGTGGGACTTGACTGTGACCAAGACCAGATTGGGTTGACAGTTTTGCTGCTTGTGGTAATGGCAGCAGGAATGCTAAGCATGAGTGAATGGCCGAGGCAGCCTTTGCTGCTTCCTGCTTGCTGCCTGGGGGGCAGCATCTGTTTTCTTCTTCTTTTTTTTTGGTGTGGAAGTTTTTCCAGAATGTAATTATAATGCTGTTGGGGTTTGCTTTTGTATTGATTTGATTAATTAAATAAAAGTCTCATAAGGCAGATAGAGTGTGTAGCTCTGGAATGGCCAGCTGGCAGAAAGGGAAGCTTTTCCTGGTCAGAGTATGTGTGCCTCACACGCGGGCATGTGCTCTCTTCCCTCCCTTCTCTGCCCTGCAGACCAGCAAGCGCGTGGGCAAGGTGCTGCACACTTCCCTGCAGAGCGTTCTACACAAGGAAGAGAGCCTGGGACCCAAGAGACCGAAAGTCGGATTCCTGGGATGATTTGCAGTCAACCCCCAACTGCAGAGTGTTTGTTTTTTACTTTTCCTTTTAAGCTGAAGTTTGTATATATTTTTCTTAACTGATATGAATTTAAGGCAACATTTATATGTAAAATTAAAGTCTACTTTCTGGTCTGGTTTGGTACAGCTAGAGTTCTTCAGCTGTAAGTCAAGGTACCATTTGGTGACCCCTTGGAGAGTCTGGCCCTTGCCTAGTCTATAGCAGCCAGGTCCAGAGATCTGTTCTAGGAGAGGGCTCTGGTCCTGGGCCTCCCCAGGGAGACTCATTTATCTCCTGTTGCAGGAATTCAAAACAACAACATCAGACACACTATAATAAGGACCTACCAGAAAAATGGTTTAGGGGAAATGCTTATGATATGTTTTTTTGTGGAATTTTTTTCTGTTGTAGAGTTTTCACAATACGAATCACACGCACATAAAAAAGGTTAATTTGCCTTGTGTATTCGGGTGCTTCTGGGTGAGGAGAAAGGGGGGGCACTTTGCCCCAGGTACAGACCTAGGCCTTCTACCTGGCTGGTGAGCCTTGCTGAGTCCTGGGGAAGCCCAGTTCTTGCTTCCTGCCTTCCAAGAGATCCAGGCTGAGCTCCCTAGGGTGAGGGGCTTAGTAGCCACTTTGGTCCTTAGCCAACCTTTCTTATCACTCTTGTTTTGAAATTGATTTGTGTTTTATCACTACCCCCTGGTGTTTCATAAAATTTCTTTGTTTTATCAGCATTAAGAAGGCTCTTTTAGAGATGTTGTCATTTGATTGCTCAACCTGCCTTCGTACTCTGGGGATAGAGGGGAAGGCCGTTCTCAGTGGCCCCAGAAGGCTCTTCCTATGAGCCTGTATTCTACTCACAGTGCAATGTGTTGGAATTAAGTCTGTTCTTGGGTTGAGCAGTCTTTGTTTTTTTGGAGGGGAACTGGAACTCCCCTATCAATCTTAAAGAGCCCTGGGGAAGGAGCTGATTCATGAAGGAGAATATTTCAGCTGTGGCGTTTGCTCTCTGCATTTCAGTTAGACAAATAGGGTAAGGAGTTGAGAATTTATTACCTAATGGAAAGAATATAATGTGAGCTGAAGCCCTTGCAGACTGGTTCCAGAGGTCCTGGCGTGGGCACCTCCTCCTGGCATGGCCAGGTCCATCCCTGTGGAGAGAAGCAACTGCCTAGACTTGGATTTGAAGCTGCTGCCCTGTTGAGAAAATAGCCTGGGTTTTCATTTTTCCTTTTATGTTTTTCCAGTGATTGTCTGTACAGGTGCTGTGACAGTGCTCCCAATGAGACAGCAGTTGGCTTGTTCCTCCTTCCCTGCTCCTGGTTGACTGCCTGTGATGGGACATTGACAGTGGGGGTGTAAAGATGCAACTAGAGTTGGAATAAAGTTTAGAAAGCTTCGGTTTTGATGATTAAAGACATCAGATAAATGAGACAGACAGATAGATGAGGCTTTGCCAGGCCAGCTGTACAACAGCTACCCAGTTGGGCTGGCCGGATAAGCAGTTACAGTGAAAATGAAGGAGAGCAATGGGTGTTAGCATCTGTCTCTACTACCCCATACCTTTTCTTAAAGGCCACCCCTACGTGTAAGTAGGATATGTCACAAATGAAACAAAACACCAAATGAGCAAGGTCTCTTCACAGATCCAGGAAGCTCAGAAAACACTAAGTAGGATAAATGCCAAAAACACGACACCCAGGCATATCATTATCAACTACAGAAAATCAAGGACAAAGGAAAAATCCTAAAAGAAGCCAGAGGGAAAAAAACACCTTACCTATAGAGGAGCAAAGACAAGAATTGCATCCAGCTTCTCCTCAGAAACGATGCAAGCAAGAAGAGAGCGGAGTGAAATATTTAAAGTGTTGAGAGAAAAAAACACCAACCTAGAATTTTGTACCCTGTAAAATCATCTTTCAAAAGTGAAGGAGAAACAAAGACTTTTTCAGACAAAAAAAAATGAGGAAATTTGTTACTAGTAGACCTGCCTCACAAGGAATGTTAAAAGAAGTTCTTTAGAGACAAGGAAAATGATATAGGTCAAAATCTACATAAAGAAAGGATCTATATAAAGAAAAGGAAGAGCATTGGAGAAGGAATAAGTGAAGGTAAAAATAAAAACTTTTATTTTTTTTATTCTTTTTTTTTTTGTGAGGAAGACCAGCCCTGAGCTAACATCCATCGCCAATCCTCCTCTTTTTGCTGAGGGAGACTGGCCCTGGGCTAACATCGTGCCCATCTTCCTCCACTTTATATGGGATGCTGCCACGGCGTGGCTGACAAGCAGTGCGTCGGCGGGCGCCCAGGATCCGAACCTGCGAACCCTGGGCTGGCAAGCAAGGACTAAACTGCTGTGCCACCGGGCAGCCCCCTATTTTTTTTATTCTTAAGTGATCTAACATAACAGTTTGTTCAAAATAATAACAGCAACAGTGTATTTGATTATGTATAGTTATGTATTTGTATATGCTTATGTGTAAGTGAAATGAATGCCATCAATGAAACAAGGGATGAGAGGGAGGGGTTAGGATTATTTTGTTATTATAAGGTATTCACACTGTATGTGAAGTGGTATAGTGTTATATAGTTATTTGAAAGTGGACGTGGATTATTTGTAAATGTATATTGCTAACTCTAGGGCAACCACTAAAAAAAGTAAAAGAAGTACAACTGAATGCTAAGAAAGGAGAGAAAATGGAATCAAAATGTTCAATTAAAACCACAAAAGGCAGAAATAGAATGGAAGACAAAAATAGAAACAAAGAACAGGGCAACAAATAAAAAAGAGTAACAAATATGGTAGATGTTAATCCAGCTATATCAATAATCACTGTATTAGGGTTCTCCAGAGAAACAGAACCAGTAGGATAGGTATATAGGAAGAGATTTATTGTAAGGAATTGGCTCATATGATTATGGAGGCTGAGAAGTCCCACTCTCTGCTGTCTACAAGCTGGAGACCTAGGAAGGCTGGTGATGTAATTCAGTCAGAGTCCAAAGGCCTGAGAACCAGGGGAGCTGATGGTATAGATTCCAGTCTGGGTCTGAAGGCCTGAGAACTCAGAGTGCTGAGGACAGGAGAAAATTGATGTCCCAGCTTATGCAGTCAGGCAGGAATGGCCAAATTCTTTTTTCTGTGTGTATGTGAGGAAGATTAGCCCTGAGCTAACATCTGTGCCTGTCTTCCTCTATTTTGAACATGGGATGCTGCCACAGCATGGCTTGATGAACGGTGGCTAGGTCCGTGCCCAGGATCCGAACCTGTGAACCCCGGGCCACTGAAGTGGAGCATGTGAACTTCACCACCATGCCACCAGGCTGGCCCCCCGAAATTCTTCTTTCATTCTTTTATTCTGTTCATGCCCTCGACAGATTGGATGATGTCCACCCACGTTGGGGAGGGCAATTGCGTTACTGACCCACCAATTCAAATGCTGATTTCATCGGAAAACACACTCACAGGCACACTTGGAAATAATGTTTAGCCAAATATCTGGGCACCCTGTGATCCAGTCAAGTTGACACATAAAATTAACCATCACATTCACTGTGAACATCAATGGTCTAAATGCACCAATTAAAAGACAGAGATTGTCAGAGTGAAGCAAAAGAATCACCTATATGTTGTCTATAAGAAACTCACTTTAAATATGACACATAGATTACGGTAAATGGAGGGAGAAAGATAAACCATGGTAACGTTAATCAAAAGAAAGCTGGAGTAGCGATATTAATTTCAGACAGAGCAGACTTTAGAGCAAGGAAAGTTATCAGAAATAGAGAGGAACATTACATAGTAAGAAAGGGGTTAATTCTCCAGGAAGACATTACAGTTGTAATGTGTATGTGCCTCACATCAGAGCATCAGAATACATGAGGTGAAAACTGATAGAACTGCAAGGAGAAATACAAGAATCCACTATCACAGTTGGAGACTTTAACACCCCTCTATCAGAAATGGACAGATCAAACAGGCAGAAAATCAGTAGACATAGTTGGACTCAACAACACCATCAACCAGCTGGATCTAGAGGACATCTATAAACTGTTTCTTCCATCAACAGCTGAATACACATTCTTCTCAAGTTCACATGGAGCATTCACCAAGATAGGACACACCTTAACAAATTTAAAAGAATAGAAATCATACAGTGGTCTGCTCTCAGACCACGATGAAATTAAACTAGAAATCAGTTACAGAAAGGTAGCTGGAAAATATCGAAATGCTTGAAACAACACACTTCTAAATAACACATGGGTCAAAGAAATCTCAAGTGAAATTTAAAAATATTTTGAACTAAATTAAAATGAAAACACAACTTATCAAAATTTGTGGGATGTAGCAAAAGCAGTGCTTAGAAGAAAATTTACAGCACTGAATGCCTATATCGGAAAAGAAAAAAGATCTAAAATCAATTATCTAAGCTTCCACCTTAGGAAACTAGAAAAAGAAGAGCAAATTAAATCCAATGTAAGCAGAAGGAAAGAAATGATAAATCAATGAAATTGAAAACAGGAAATCAATAGAGAAAATTGATGAAACCAAAAGCTGGTTCTTTAAAAAATTCCAGAGAAGGGAGAGATCTTCAGAAGTGAGCAGTCTGTCACCAGCTTTTCTTCTCTGGGGGCATTTGCAGATTCTGGACATGGGCTAAGGATCAGACTTGGTGCACTTGGATTCTATAGGGGAAAAAGTAAAACCAGCAAAACTTCTGGTGAGCTTGTATAAGGCTAGTGTGATAATTTGGAAACTTCAGGATCCCTAAATGCACAGCTCGGTTTATATTTGTCAAATTCTGAGGCTCTATGGGGGGCCAGAGAATGTCAGGAAGGTAGATTGAAATCTCTTGAGCATCGTCTAGAGCTAATTGGGTTTTCTGTTTCTTCTTGTGTGAGTTATTATAGCTGAAGACATCAGGTAAGTGCAAAACTGGGCTGAGCATGCCCAGTTTATTCTTCTCAGATTTACAAATCAGGTAATTTACTGTCTCACCCCTGGATTAAAGGATTAAAGGGAGTGGACAGAGGCCACAGATCCCTGAGGGCTTCTCAGACCAGTTCTCACACCTTTGCAGATTGCCCAGCTGTCTCACACATGGGATCTCTGCGTGCTTCTTGCAAGAATCCCATTGTTTAGTCAGGGTAGAGATTATTGCCCCATTTTATAGCACCTAAAGGACACAGTATCAGGTGTCTGAACCAGATTTGGAGTCCACTTCTCCCAGTTCTCTTTCCACTAAGACAGTGCTGACCTTTAGGGACAAAACTACAAGGAATATGGGCCCCACGAGATCTAAGAACTTGGCTGAGTGGTGTATTGCCTCCCCCAGTAGTGTGTGCCCCAGGGCCTGGCACACAGGGCCAGAGGCAATACTTGTTGAATGAATGACAGAGCACCAGGCCAACAAGGTTTGAAAAGGAAGAAATGACTTTCCTAATGAGGGTCGCTGAGGTTAAGGTTACAGACCATTTGTCTTTGGTTTTGACTGAAAGCTGAGACTGCCCTTGCAATATCCTTGGCACACTGTGGATGCTCTTACCTTTGAAGAGAGCGTGGAAAGTTCTGTGCCTCCATAGGCAGGCCACATTTCTGTTGACACAGGGCCAATGGAGCTGAAAGGAAACATCTGTGCAGGGCGAGGATAGTGGGTGGGGGATGGCTCCATGTTGGGCCAGAGTTTTCATGTTGTTTGGGCTGACCTGGGTGGGGTGGCCAGAGCTTGTTTTATATTACTCAGACTTCCAACAGCTTTGGAGGAAAAAAATAAACACTTGAAAACTGAAATGTGCCTTTTAGAGCTCTCTCCTAATTTTTTCTGCCTCTGGGCTTTGTTATCAAGATCATTCTTTGTGCAGGGAAATTGGTATGAAAAGATGGGGACTTTGTATATATATATATACCACATCTTTATCCATTTATTGACCTTGTGGGTATTATGCTAAGTGAAATAAATCAGATGAGAAAGACAAATAACCATATGATTTCACCCATGTGGAAGATAAACACATACATAGACACAGAGAACAGATTGGTGGTTACCACAAAGGAAGCAGAGTGGGGGGAGAGTGAAAAGGGTAATGAGGCACATGTGTATGGTGACAGAGGGCAACTAGACTCTTGGTGGGGAACATGTGCAATCTATACACAAGGTGAAATATAATGTACAGCTGAAATTTATACAATGCTATTAATCAACGTACCTCAAAAAAAAAAAAGCCCTCAGGGTGGTGTGTTAGTGCAGGGACATTTCCTTGAGGGTGGGTCACTCATGAACATTAATCCAGTGTCCTCCTGGCTGAAACCACCCCCACTTTCTGCCCTACCGGCTGGTCAAGGCCTCGTGGCCAGTGCCAGCAGGAGATCTTTCCTGCTGGGAGGATGAGATCCATAGACTCCACTAGGGCTGTTGGTGAGTCCGTTGCAGGTGGCCACAGTGGTAGTTCTCACCTGGCCAGGGAGAGCTGGGGATGGACGAGGCGACCTGGGTATCTAGTGGCCATAAGCTCAACACTGGCGACAAATGAGACATGGTTGCTACAAAGAGCCCGTGCCTCTGGCTTTCTGAATAGAGTGTCTAGTCTGACCACAGGAGACACAGGCCTCTGCCCACGGGCAAGCCCCTTGAGAACATGTTTTGTTCTGGGAGCCGTACTACAACGAGGACAGTAACAAGCAGACTTCTGTCCAAAGGTGATTTTCCGGAAGGTTAAAAACGTCCAGGAACCATATCGTAGAGGCCAGTTGGGAGAAAAAGGGGAAAGGAACACAGAGAAGAGACAGTCAAAGAAGGACATGATGGCCAGTTTCAAATATTTGCTGGCCTCTTACACGACTGCTCCAGAGGCTGGCACCAGGGGCCACTGGGTGATGTTTTGGAGCCCTGCCTGCCTCCCCACAGGGGTCCTTGATAACAAGCTGAGCGTCTGACGATGGAACCAGCTGCTTTGCAGATCAATGAGCTGCTCATCCCAGGAAGGGTTTAATCCAGCACATGGAGATGTCTGACAGGCTCAATAGAAAGGGACATCTGCCATTGAGGGGTGGTTATACCAGACAGCCTCTCCCAACTGCTTTGTAACTCAGAGGTCGAGAGACAGTGGGCCACTTGCATTTTTTGAGGCCCACTGAAACGGAAAATGATGAAATGCCAGAACAGGGTTACAAAAAATGGTGATGTATTTTAAATGTTTACAATTAGTGAAATAGCACTTTTAACACACAAATATGCAGGGCAACATGCTAGTCACAAAACTTCCTTTTAAAACATCATTCTGAGGTGCTACAGGCACTGGATGGGTACAAGTTTGAAGTGTGTGATGGCTTGTCTTCTCTCAGGGCCATTGGTGTATCTCGGGCTGGGTAGACCCTCCTTGGGAGACATGCCAAGCCTAAACTTGAGGAGGCCCCAAGCCATGGCACCTCCCTGCCGTGATTTCACATAAGTCGATTTAACAAACACAGGTGACTCCCAGGTGCTTGTAGAGGAGCTCTGTGTAGTGCACACGCGTGCACACACCTTTGTGAAAACTTGCACGGGGAAAAACCAAAGACACTGCTCACTGCTTACTGGAACGCTCTTGGAGTAAGCCTTCTTCCTGAATTAGAGAGAGTTCACTGGCCAGGTGAAGGAGGAAAGAGTCATGCTCCCCCAGTGAAGTGTGGTCCCACCTTGCTTGGGGGCTAATGCTGGACAGATGCTCAATGTCTCCCTATTACATCTCTGGGCCCCCCAAAACACCCCCCGCTCAGCAGCCAAAATGCTCCCTCCCACGTGTGGTCTGATCACCACCCTCCCCAGCTTGGTTCTTCGTTGGCCTCCACTGCCTCCAGGCTTGTGTCCAAAGTCTTTTAACAGGCTGGAACAGCCCTTCGAGATCTGGCCCCATCTACATCTCCAGCTTTATTTCTTCCTCACGGGACCTAGAACATGCTTTTCCTCCACCTGGAACTCTGTCCACCCTCCTACCTCCCCTTCCGTCTCCTGGCCAAACCCTCTGTGTTCCTTACTCAGGGTGGGTCGCCGCCTTTCCCTGCCCCACCCTGCTGCGGTAAGTACCCTGTGAGAGCCCACCACGGTCCCGATGGCACAGTAGGCCCCTCATGTTGAACCCCCAGGGCCTCACACAGGCCCAGGCACATTGTGGAGTGAAGGAGGGACTGATGGGGTGCTAACAGTTCCAGGGCGTCCTGACAGCATGGCTCCTGTGTGGCTCCCATGTGACCAGACATGAAGCAGCCACCCAGGGAGTCCCAGTTTTCTGAATCGCCACAGCAGAGCTTTTCTGGGACCTCCTCCCCAACATATCTAGGGCAGGGCCTCAACAATCAGGCCCATCCTGGAAAATGTGGGGCCTCTGCCCACCTCCTATTTGGAAAAAAACTCCTTCCATTTCCCCACTGCCGAAGAGCCGAGGTGAGAAAACCAGGAAAGCAAAGGAATTAAAAAAAGAATAGTAATTTTCTCTTGCCATGAGCAAGGCCCCCTCTTAGGTTGTGTAATCTTCGGCTCCAACTGACTCACTCAGGGCCCAGCTGCAATATAAAACCATCTTCCGCTCTGAGAATGTGAGAGATGGACCCAGTGTCATTAAAGGGCTGTACAAGGGCTTGCTGCCTGCCCAGGGCTCCCGCCCTTGGCGTGACCACAGTGCCCCAGGCCAGCCCAGGCAGGCTGCAGACAGATCCCTCCCTAAATCAGATGGGGCAAGGTGGGGTCCCTGGAAGAAAAGCCTGAATTACGTAGTACTGCATTTTCTTTTTGAACAATCTCAAGCTCACAGAAAATGTGCAACTACAGCAAAAAGCACATTTGTCCCCTGAAGCATTTGTAAGTGGTCGACCTGATGCCCCATCACGGCCTCATGGTTCAGTGGGTGTTTCCTACAGACGAGGCCACTCCGCCGCGTACTCACAGCACACCATCCAGATCGGGAGAGTGACTGGGATCCATCACTGTCGTGTGCTCCTCGGACCCATCAGGTTTCTCCAGTTCCAGTGACGTCCATGATGGCCCAAGGGGCCAGTCCAGAATCACACGTTGCATGTGTTGTTGTGTGTCTTCAATCTCCTTCAGTCTGAAACAGTTCCTCAGAGACGACCTGGGCAGTTTGGAAGATTATGGGGCCGTCATTTTGTGGAAGGCCCCTCGGTTTGGGTTTGCGTGATCCTTCTCTGGCAGGAATCTCATGGGGGAGATGTCTTCTTCCCACCGCAGCCCATCAGGTGCTTAGGGGCTGCAGCCTTCCCATTGTCCCAGTACTGATGCTGTTGGTCACTTGACTGAGGTGACGTCTGCCCGGCTCCTCCACTCTGACGTTACTCTTTTTCTCCTTGGAATTAATAACGGTTTTGTGGGCAAGTAATTTGAGACTATGAACATATCCTGTTCCTCATCAGACTTTTGGTGTATTTATTTATATCTCTGTGCACTCATGGTTTCCTATTTTAGTGTTCCCATCACTATCGTGATGCTCAAACTGTCCCTGAGTTGGCCCTTGGAAGCTCCTTCAAGCTGGCTTTGTGTCCTGCTGGCATGTCCTCATCATTCTTTAAGCACGTCCTTGCTTTTTGGCAAAACAACTTGTTCCAGGCTCATTTTCTACTTTCCCTGCCCCAGCTCTGAAATCACCCATTTCTCCGAGGTGCTCTGGTTCCTTTTAATGGAAAGCTGCATTTAGAAGCCCGTGCTTGGATGCTGGGAATGCTGGAGGCTTTACAGGAGTTGCTGCTCGCAGGCCCTTCCAGTGACAGCTGGGGAACAGATGTGCACGTTCCGGTCTAAATTTATGGATTCATCTGTAGATGCTGAAGTCCACAATTGCACACCGATCGCTCCAATTTTAATCCTACACCATAGGATTCATTCTAGTTTTCTCTCTCTGTATTTGTACCTCCCTTCTCTGACAATGAGAAACCTGGCTCCCATTGTCTTCAATAGATTTGCTTATTCAATGGACACCCCTGTATGTAACTAATCTCTCATATCTGCCACCACCCTCTCTCCCATGCGGACACCCTCCTCTCCTTGCTTGGACTTCAATACTCCATGCAGGGCCTCTGCCCTCCTGGGGATACTCCCCTCCACCCTGCGGGGACCTGACACCCCACACCAGGCTGCTCCTCTCGGGGATATTTTTTTCTCACTGCTCCATCTCTGACACTGCTCTGGGGCACCATGGCCTCCCCCTCTCTCACCACAGTCACCTCTGCTTCAGGATAGGAGGGTTGAGAAGTGGAAAGTGAAGAAAGGAGAGGACTCCTTTGTATTTTTAGCCAAAGATGCATCAAGTGCCTAGAGACAGAACCACAAAATAACTATAACAAACATTCTAAACAAACAGGCAGTCAGCCTGAAATTGCTCTGTAAAGAGGCATCGTAGTGTAACCGTTCTGGAGTCACTCTGCTTGGGTTCAAATACTGGCACTGCCTGTAAGAGCTAGGTAGCTTGGGCAAGTCCTTTTACCTCATGAGCCTCAGTTTCCTCAACTATAAAATGGGGAAATGACAGTACTTCCCCCATGTTGCTGTGTGAGGCCTCCATGAGCTGATGCCAGGGCAGGACATGACCCTGCATCTGGCCAAGATGACTGCTCAACAGATGACGACCCTCATGTGTTTTTCAGAATCCTAGAAAATAATGCCTCTGTTTTAGAAGGCAGGGCCAGGATGCTGGGTGGGTGTTCCCTGGGAGGCGAGGCTCTGCGGCTTCCAGGCCTTCCTCCTTTTGCAGGCATTTCTTTTTTTTTTTTTTGGCACGCTTGCAGCCAAGTCTGGGAGGGTTTCCTGGACAGAGGTCCTCGTGGCTGCTGCCTTAAGACGTGTAACCTGGGCGGCAGCTGCCACTGCTCTCCGATCCAGGCCCACTGCAGGCAGCAGCAGCAGCCCCAGCCGGTGCAGCAGCATGGAGCTTTGGGGCGCCTACCTGCTCCTCTGCCTCTTCTCCCTCCTGACCCAGGTCACCACCGAACAGCCAACTCCCAAGGTCAAGAAGGCTGCAAATGCCAAGAAAGGTAAGGAGGGGGCAGGGCCCCTTCCCATCTTCCAGGGAGCTGGTCACCCTCTCCTTCCTTCTCTGGTCCTCAGGCTCCTTCCCTTCATTTTCCTTCTTGATGAGTCCAAGGTACCTTAGTGAAGTGCCCCCGGGCCTGGGGGGGCTCTCCAATAGCAGGGATGGTTGTCAAAACTATAAGAATCACTGACTCTCAGAATCAGAAAGAACCTTCCAGATCATCTAAACTGACATCCACTCCTCCCCCCCCTTCACCACTCCCCCCAATATATAAAAGAGATCAAACCTTTGGCTTGGCTGTCTGGAGATGCTCGACTCTCATCAGGGAGTGCTGATGGGCTCTGCTTTGTAATCTCCGAACCTTAGGTTTCTCAACTGTAAAGTGGGGATGGCGGCATTTGCTCAGAGGCTTGTCGTGAGGATTTAATGATACAAAACATGTAAAGTGCCCAGCCCAGTGCCTGGCACATAGGATATACTTGATGCACAGGAAAAGAAAAAAGGAACAATTCTCAGATCTATAGTGTATCACAGCCTGAGGAAATAAAAATTTTCAAACCCAAACTGGACACTGAAAGCAGCTTCTCTCTCCCTCTGTCACCTCTGGGGTTTGGGGTGTCCTTGGGTTGCCTTGGCTCTGGCAAGCAGGAGCCCTGCCTGCAATGAGTCATCCCGAGCTGTGTTGAGACAACATTAGTGAAATGCCATGGCAATGACCGGTGCTGTCACCCCCCAGGGCTCAGAGGCGCAGAGAGAGAGTTCCAGGGGACAAGAGTGCAGATTTAGGCCAAGAACCAGGCGGCCAGGGCCAAGAGCACAGAAAAGGCAGGGCAAGGGGGCGTGGGGCTGCACTCAGGCCCTTCTCTGAGCCTCCTCGTCAATGGACAGCTGCCCACTGGCCAGGGACTAGTGACATACAGAAAGGCACATCAGGACCATGGACACCCACAGGGCTGCGACAAAGAATGGGACAGATCTGGGTGCTGATGGAAAATAATCTCTGAGGTTCAGTTTATAAAATGAACTAAGAAAAGTTCAAAACAGAATGGATACTTTGCCAACGCATGTTTTGGAAAAGAGATTTATATAAAAATATATATTTACTTGTATATGCATAGAATTTTCCTGGAAGGATCCACAAGAGTTAGTAACAGTGATTACTTCTGGAAAGAAAAACTGGGGAGCTGAGGGCAGTCTCAATTGGGAAGGAAATTTTAACTTTTTGAACTGTGGGTTTTTTTTTTATATGCATATAATACCTTCTAGAAAATGTTCATTAAAAAGAGAAGACTCACGGGGCCGCCCGGTGGCGCAGCAGTTTAGTCCGCGCTTGGCAGCCCGGGGTTCGCGAGTTCGGATCCCGGGCGCCCGCCGACGGACTGCCTGTCAGCCACGCCGTGGCGGCGTCCCATATAAAGTGGAGGAAGATGGGCACGGATGTTAGCCCAGGCCCAGTCTTCCTCAGCAAAAAGGGGAGGATTGGCAACAGATGTTAGCTCAGGGCTGGTCTTCCCACAAAAAAAAAAAAAGAGAGAAGACTCAGTACCATGCATGGTTGTGTCCATGAGCATCAGCTAAAATTGCCACCAAGGGACGTTCTTTGTAAGGGGCGCACAGTTCCAAAGGCAAATAATAGAATTTTTGAATGTAGAAAATAGTTGCTAATTTATCAATTACCAAAGAGTTAGTATTTATTTATTTCATCATGTAAATCATGTATTTGATCATGTGAGAAAGGAGAAGGTCAGATGACGATGCCTTAGTCCTCTCCAGCTGTCACTAGAACCCCGGCCCCAAGTGGTCTGCATGGAGGTGCCCCTGGAGGTCCAGGATCCCGGAGGCCCGCAAAACAGCCAATAGCAACAGTGAAGCGTCCTGTTCTGCCCAGCCTCTCACTGAAACCCACTTCAGTGTTCCGACTCACCTTGGTTTTTCTTCTTTCCACCTATTGCCACACACACAACAGATGCTTACGGAACTCTCTCTGCATATGTGGGCCACTACATGTGCTGAGCACCCTAAGAGAGGATCACTGTCCCTGCTGTTAAGATGCAAATCGATGTGGGAGCCGCGGTGATTCTCACTCAGGCATCAGTGTCATCTCGGGAATACACTAAAACCCAGGTGCCTGGGCCCAGCCCGGGACATCCTCGACCAGGGCATGGGCCCCAGCCCCTGCTTTTTCCACGAGTCTCCAGCGATACCCAGGAGCAGCCAGAATTGAGAATCACAGGAAGAATCTGGTTGTAGGGGCCAGTGCACAGAAGTGGGGGAGGGTGTCCGGAGGAGGGACTCACACCCAGGAGACCACTTGGTGCCTGGGGTGAGTGGTGGAAAGACTTGGCGAAGGGAGGAAAGGACAGCATGTGCTAAGGCCCCCACCCCCGCCTCCTGGGTGGGGTGAGATGGGGAGAGCCCAGGGTGCTTCTGGGAGCTCATCTGCTCATGGTGTGGGGTGCGGCCTGAGTGGCTGTATGGGGTCAGCCAGAGGTCAGGCATGCAGGGAGTGTGTGGGTGGCTGGAGCTCCTAGGGCCATGTGGCCACACCTGGCAGAGGAGCTCAGGTGGGCAGGGTGGCCTCATAGGGGATCACAGGCCCTTAGAAAGGGCCTGGGGGACCTGGAGGGTGTCCATTTCAGTAACTTGCATCAGGAATCTGAGGCTCAGAGACAGAGGGCAGCGCGAGGGCCTCCTGACTCCTCGCCCAGAGCTGTAGAGATGCCCCTGCTCCTACACCTTCCTGGGGGAGCACTGTTAGTGCCTTGCTCCTTGGTCAGTCCCTGGAGGCACCTTGGTGCAAATTACAAAAGGTGCCCCCTCTGAGCTGACACATTATAGAAAGGCATCACTTTCTCTGGTCTAGTCAGACAGCATAGCCAGGGTGAGGCATAGGGGCTAGAAATGGGCCCCTACTTGGAGCCGGCCTGGTGGTGCAGGGGTTTAGTTCGTGCTTTGGCAGCCCGGGGTTCGCGGGTTCAGATCCCAGGTGCCTGCCCACACACTGCTTGTCAGCCATGCTGTGGCAGCGCCCCATATAAAGTAGAGGAAGATGGGCACGGATGTTAGCCCAGGGCCAGTCTTCCTCAGCAAAAAGAGGATTGGCAATGGATGTTAGCTCAGGGCTGGTCTTCCTCACACACACACACACAAAGAAATGGGCCCCTACTTGTCCTCTCAGCTGAGTGCCTTTGTGCAGTACCCAACTTGTACAACCTTACATGGCGCCCTGTGCTGGTGCATCATATGACTGGGTACAGAGCTGCTGTGAACTGGCTGAGGCAGAGACCCAGTGTGAGGCACACATAACCCAGTCAGGCTATTTGCCAGCCCAAATCCTCTCTTTTTTGTCTTGCTTATCTGGTGTTTTTTCCTCATATTTGATAAGTTACATCACCAATTTCTGCATATACAAGTATGTTTCTTGCCTGCACTTGTGATTCCTGCAGTTCCCCTGCAAACGCATCTTATGGGTGGACAAAGGCTCTGACCTCACCCCTCATGACCATGGACTTTAGGCAAGCACGGCCAAATGGACCGTGGAACTGCTTCTCCACCCTCTACTCAAGCTGAGTGCAGCCTTTCCTGAAGCCCCTGGGATTTCAGAACGACTGGGGTCCACCTACAGGCTCTCAGCTTACACACCCATAGAAAGACGTTTCCACCTGCCCCTGCCGGCTCTTGCGTAACCGGCTCCCAGTGGAGCCTTCGTGCTCAGGATGCTCATGTTAGGAATCTGTGTGCTGTCACGGACATAGGGAGGAGCAAGCTTGGAGCCATGTGGACCTGGGTTTGGCCAGCCTTGCCAAGTGCTGGCTCTGCGATCTTAAGCGAGGTGCTTCAGTCTGGCCTCAGTTTCCTGTCTGTGAAGCAGTGGTGATATGGAGCAGGCACATTACCCAGGTCCCAGGGTTGATTATGAGCCAAGTACTGGTCACATGCTTTATTTCTCTTAGTCTCTAGTCTTCTCCAGAGTCCTCGAGGTGGGGCTATGATCCCATCTTACAGATGAGGAAACTGAATTCAGAGAGGCTGAGCAACTTGCTGCAGGTCACCCACTTCCATGCAGCCTCAGAGCCCATGCACACGCTTACCTGTGCTGCTGCCCACGGCCCCAGGCTGGAGCGCCTGCCCTCTGGCCCGTGTCCTGTTCCTCCAGCCTGGAGAGGTGAACCTGGGAGGTCTCAAGGGCCCCTGGCCCTGCTTCCTGTGCTCTGTTCTCCTCTGGATCTGGGAGGGAGGTTGGGTGGTTGGGGGTCACTGAATGCTCTGCCTGCACCCCCACCCCAGCCCCTGCCAATCCTAACCCCATCTGATCCTCAGCAACACTCCGAGCAAATGTAGTACAGGTCTCAATTTAGCAGGAGCAGGTGAAGGATGGGCCCCCCCGGCAGAAGGAAAATCATGAGCAATTACTCAGACTACCACCAGCAGGGACAGAGAGAGAGAAGGTATGCCAAGATAGCAAGGTCGAGGGATCATTTCCCCTTGTCCCCTTGTCTCCTGGTGGTTGATAGAAGGTGGGCCCACCCCGCCCAGTCCCTGCCCTGCCCCAGTCCCTTCCTCACATGTCTATAATTGTCTCTACTTCCTTCTGACTCATCCTAGATGTCGTGACCCCGAAGATGTTTGAGGAGCTCAAGAGCCAGCTGGACAGCCTGGCCCAGGAGGTGGCACTGCTGAAGGAGCAGCAGGCCCTGCAGACGGGTGAGTGCAGATGGTGGCCCCTCGGGGCAGGGGCGTACCAGAGAGAAGGGCTCAGGCCGGCAGCCAGCAACGTGCCTGTGGCCTCCAGCCAGCAGCAGGGCCCCGGCCGGCCCTGTTAGGCCAGTCCTGTAGGCCAGGGCACCAGGTCAGGGAGTCCCCTTCTCAGCCTGCTTCCTCTCGGGGAGATGCCCTGACATGTGTGGAAGTGGGAATGTCCCAAAAGGACAAAAAGGTTTCCCGCAAGCACCCATTACCGCTCACTGGAAGCATGACCCCTGGAACGCTCTGTGGGCAGAGACAGCCACCCACCCTAATGAGCGCCCGGGAGACTCTCCACTCAGTCAGCCCCTGCAGCCCGGGGGGGCACGTTGGCTTCACTCCCTGTGTCAGCAGCTTTGGTGACACTGTCACTCAATCATAATTATGCCGGGGCAGGATTTATCATCCCCATTTTAAAGATGGAGAAACTGAGGCATAGAGCGGTCCTGTTCTTTGCCCACACGCCTGGCTGGTTAACCAGTACAGATTAGGATGTGTGGAAGCAGCCTGCCCGGCATGTGCGGAGTGTGAGGAAAGGCAGTCTTGGGTCTTCCTGGCCCTGCACCAAGCAGCTGAGCAAAGATGCACAAAGTCACACAGCTGCAGAGCTGGGGCAGTCAGGTCGCCGCCACCTGCCCCAGTGCTGCCTGGCCTGCCCACCTGGGCAACCCATTCTCTCCCTCTCCATCACATTCCTTTCATATCGTCTCCATTTTCCGCCCATCTCAGACTCACCTACTCCTTTTGGCCTGGCCCTGGAGAACACAGACCAACAAGAATAGGTAACAGGAGCTTGCTACGTGACTGGCACTATTCTAAGTGCTTTATGTACATGAACTCATCCTTCATGAGTAATAGGCCCACCGGTGAAATGGGCCTGTTACTATAACCCACCTCCATTTTCCGCCGGGAAGCCAAAGTGTCTTACCAACAGCCGAGAGGGGCAGACTTCGCTCTTAGCTCTGCTATGCTGCCTCTCAAGTGATCATCTGGGAATTGCCTTGGCTTCTTCTTGGGAAATCTACAGACCTCCCCATGCGCACAGCCACCCTCTCCCTTTTTGTTTGTCTGACAAAGGCGCTTCTGTTTCCTGGACCTTGGCCCTCCCCTTCCCTCCTGCCTCCTCAGAAACCTCCAAGATGCTTCCTCTTAGGTAGTTTTTGCATTCACCTTCCGACTCAGATCTTTTCTTTCAGCATTCACATTGGCCATCCTTCTGTCCCTCTAAAGTGCCACACTCTGTCCTTCCCACCGCAGGGCCTTTGCACATGCTATTCTGACAGCCTGGATTGCTCTCCTCAAGATCCACTTAATAAATGCTTCTAGCATCACTTTCTTGGAGTCTCTCATCCCTCATCTCACTCAGGCTCCTATAGAATGGTATTCTCTCCTTTACGGCACTTACTGCAGTTTGTAAAGTCAGATTCACTTGTTGATTTATGTCTGCCTCCCCCACTAGGCTATAAGCCCCAGGAACACAGAGGCCATGTTTGCTTTTGATTGCCCTTGTCTCTCCCACCACGCTGCCCAGCATAGTGCCTATCATATATCAACACCCAGTAAATCTTTGTGGAAGGGAGGACAAAAACACGACTTTGGACAATTTGCTTAATATGGCAGGTAGGGGGGAGGGGACTCCAGAAAGGAAGCGTCTACCAGGGATGTTTTGGCTTCAAGTAACAGAAAACCTAACAGTGGTGTTAACAACACATGAGTCTGGAATGAGGTAGCTGCTCTTGTTCAGAAGTTTCACCTCATGGTTCCAGGATGGCTACCCCAGCTCCAGGCATCATGAGTGCATTCAAAGCAAGAAGGAAAGTAAAAGTCTCCCACTTCCATCCTCTTGACCAGAACTCTTCATAGGACCACCTGTAGCTTCAAGGCAAGAATGAAGCTTTCCCAGCCTCTGTAGTGGAGGCAGACAAGGGAGAATGGGTGTTGGCTGAGCCAACCAACAGTGTCTGCCACAGAGGAAATGTTTGGAATGAGCACAGTGCCACTCTGGGCCTCAGTTTCCTCATCTGTAAAGTGGAAGGGGTGGGGATAGACTTGCAGGGCAAGTTTAAGGTCTCTCTCATGTCTAAGCTTTATGCTTGTGCAAAGTCCATGTAACCTAGATGCCACTTGCCCCCTGAGGGGAGGTGATGTGGTGGGGACCTTGCTGCACAAAGTCCATGGTGTATGGAGGTCCAAACACCCCCCTTCATGTCTGCTGATTCCCAGGAGGTTCACGGTCTCCTGGCCTCCTTGGGGACCCTCCCGCCTCATTGTCTTCTCCTTTACTACCACAACCCGCAAATCACCGTGTCAGTATCTCCCCCCAAAGCCTTCCTGAGCTCTGTTGACCTAGCCAGAGTGGGGAGAATTAGAGGTTAGGGGAGCAACCCTCCCCTACTGCCATCTGTCTCTTCTCTCCCCAAATCAGCTAACACATGTGAGGTCCCCACCTAGCGTGCCTCTGCCAGGCTAAAGGAGGCAGAGGTGACCCAGCCAGGGCCCTGCTCTCCAGCAGCCTCCATACATTCATGGAATTAATATATTCACTGGAGCACTTAAAGCACTTGTAGGAAGATAAAGAGGGATTCCAAGTAGAGGCCACACAGAAGCAAAGACCTGGATGGAGGCTAGCGTGAATCCACAGCATCATGAATAGACTGGAGTAACAAAATGTTAGTAATGATGATAATGGACTAGGGCTTACATTTATTGAGGACCGCGTGTTGGAGGGGGTGTTGCCGGTGGGGTTCCCAGGAAGCAACCCTGAGGTGGAGTTTAGCTGCAGGAGGTCTGTTAGGGAGTACACTTAGGATAGGCACCTGGGGAAGAGAAGGGACAGAAGGAAGCAGGAGTGGACAGAGGGAGAAACTGAGCTGCACTGTGGTCTCAACGAGAGCCTCGGGTGACTGCAGAGGGAGCCCTGATGAGCCCTGATGATGAGCCCTTCAGAGCTGTCCTGAGTTGGGGCAGGAGGGTTCACTGGCCAGTCACTGGGTGCGGGCTGCTCCGGGAGGGGCACCCCTTGGGCGAGGTGGCTGTAGTCTGTTGAGGCAATCCCCAAAGGGGGCTGAGAGCTAGGGGCTGTCTTCCTGCAGCACTCCTAGCAGCTGGGGTAGTAAGTCCTTCATCCCCAAAGGGAGTCTAGACAGCATGTCACAGTGTCCCCGGCAGGAAGAAAGGCAGTGTGGGGCCAGGCTGGGAAGGGCAATGAAGGCCGGCTTGGATAAGCTGCAGGATATAGCACGAGGTAGGGCACTGACTTGGGACAGAGTCTGTGAGTAAAGACACTGCTATAATGCTTCAGGCCCCAAGTCTAGCGTTCCATGAGAGGCAGATACCCAGGGGGACATGGAGATGTTTGTTGAATGAATGGAGTGGAATAACTGAATGAGCTGGTGCTTGAGTGGACGGCATGGGGGGTGAAGTGCAGACCCACCCCTAACATTTGCAAGATCTGCAGCAAGAGGACAAATGGAGACACACACCCCATCTGTCTAAATATGTAAGTTATAAACCAAGCAAGATAATAAACTGCTAAGTAAAAACATACTCTTTCCTCCTTACTTGACCAAATATATATATACCTTCATCACAACCTTTGAGGCCAGACTCAAATTTAGAATTCTTGGACACATCAGAGTTCCATGCCTGAAGGAGCTAGCCCCTGGCCCACAGCCTGAGCCATCTCTTCCATCTGAGGGTCTCTCAGTCTCAGCTCCATCCTCCCAGACCTCCCCCCCACAACCAGCTCTCAGGAGCACTGACCAGGGAAGAGGCCCCTGGCAGGTGCTGGGAGCTTCCTTGGTCCTCTTGGGCAGGAATTTGGGGTCCTGGGTACCTGGAGTGTGATCCTGGGTGGGCAAGCCCCCTGGCCCTACCAGCTGCTTGCTCTTACGGAGGGTGTGGCTGGAAGACAGGAGCAGGTGGCTCTGGCTGGGGTCCCTGGGAAGTCCACTCTGAGATGGAGTTTACTTATTAGCGAGAGCCCTTGGATCCTCACCTGTGCTGGGAGGGGAAGACGCAGACTGGGCAGAGGGGAAACTGGGCGGCAGTGCAGACCCAGTGCCAGCCTCTGCCACCCCATGGAGCACCGAAGCTGAAAGGGCCCTTGAGAATTATCCTGCCTTGGGCAGAGATGACCTCCCTTTACACTCCCACGTCCCTCCGGCACTGGATGTGGCCTCCTGGGAAGGGGTGTGACCTTGAGCTAGGGGCTGTCTGCCCCTGAGGGCTGACCTTGCTCCCAGCAGCCAGAGCACCATGACCTCTTGAATGGGGATCTGGGCTCTGCATCAGTCTCCACCACAGCGTGGCCTTCTTGCCTGGGTCCGGGGGCCGTCCAGGACCCATGGCCTGGATGGGGAGGGGATGGAGGATAGAGCGCCGGCCCCTGGCAGTTCGCTCTTGGGCTCGGGAACCCGGAGACCTTCGGTGACAGCCATTTCTCCCCCTCCCAGTCTGCCTGAAGGGCACCAAGGTGCACATGAAGTGCTTTCTGGCCTTCACCCAGGAGAAGACCTTCCACGAGGCGAGTGAGGACTGCATCTCGCGCGGGGGCACGCTGGGCACGCCGCAGACGGGCGCGGAGAACGACGCCCTGTACGAGTACGGGCGCCAGGCCGTGGGCGCCGAGGCCGAGATCTGGCTGGGCCTCAACGACATGGCAGCCGAGGGCGCCTGGGTGGACATGACCGGCGGCCACATCGCCTACAAGAACTGGGAGACCGAGATCACCGCGCAGCCCGATGGCGGCAAGGCCGAGAACTGCGCCGCCCTGTCCGGCGCGGCCAACGGCAAGTGGTTCGACAAGCGCTGCCGCGACAATCTGCCTTACATCTGCCAGTTCGCCATCGTGTAGCCGCCGGAGGGGAGGACGAGGGGGGGGGGGTGGGAACTGAGGGGGGGAGGAAAGGCGGGGGACCTGGGGGGCCGGAAGAGGGGCCGTGGGGACCTTCCTGCCCCGGATCCCCGCTCGGCAGGCACCCCTCCTTTTGCAAATAAAGTTGGTGCAGCTTGGCGGAGAGTGGCTGCGGTCTGTGCTGGGTCCCGGGCGGGCGATTTCCAGGAGCCTGGCGGGAAATCCCGGGGACAGGGCGTGTGGAAGGAGGCGAGCTGGACACACGCCTTTCACACCACGTGTGGATTCTCAACAGGAGGACGCGGGGGGTGGGGGGCGGCCTGCGGAGAGGGAGGTAGAAAAGAATAGGGGAGATGAGAGAACCCCAGACTGCTGCTGCCTTTTTTCTTTCTATAACTTTTAATTTTCATATAATTTCCTACTTACAGAAAAGTTCCAAGAATTCCTGTATACCCTTCATCCAGATTTCTCAAACATTAACATTTTCCCATATTTGCTTCATTCTTTTATTTTTTCTGAACCATTTGACAGTAAATTGCAGACATGATGCCCCCTTACCCCTAAATACTTCAGTGTGTTTACTGAAAGCAGGGACATTTTCTTACTTAAGCAGAGCACTGTTATCAAAGTCTGGAAATTGTCTGATATGGTATTGTTATCTAAGCTACAACCATTATTCAGATTTCCAGGCTTCCTTTTGTAGACTCAACTTCCACGTGTTGGAATCCAGCATCCCCTCCCCAACTCCAGGGGAGGGGGGACGCTCCTACACCCTACTCCATCCTGTTGTGGATCCATTTTGTGATGCACTGACAAACTGAGTCCTGCTGGGGGGTGGGGGTGGGGCTGAGGGATGAGAGCAGAGGCTGCCCACAGGGGAACTTGCATCCCCATCTTTCCCCAACACACTCCGGGGCTGGTCTAGGAGCCAAATATGACGATTGCCGACATTGCCCGACTGTTCTGTCGCCCTCCTTCCCACTCCTCACAGAAAGCTCCATGCCCACCGTATTGCAGGAACTTGAAGTATGTTGTCTTATTTAATCTTATCCACCCAGGACAAGATGTGTTATTATCCCATCTTGTAGGAAAGGAATTTGAGGCTCAGGGAAGTTAAGTGACTTTCTTTGGTCACACAGCAGAGCCAGGATTTAACCCAGGGCTGATTCCAAGGGCCTTGGCCTTTCCACCACTGTGATGCTTGTTTCCTATACTGGAACTTTCCTGAAATAAAACATCAGCAGTGTTCTAGTAATTCCCAGAAGCTATTGGCCAGCTCCTGGTGTGACCTGGCCCATCCAACCGTAGGCCCAGCTGTAGTGGCACCTCTTAGGGGAATTATTCCTTAGCCCATCAGCCGTGGCATTTTCCACTGTCTGGACTTCTGCAGCACCTTTTCTTCCTGGTTGTCTTTTAGTGTGTCAATCTTGCCTTCAGTAATAAATTGATGATAGTTTGATTTGATCCAGGGCGGTGGGGTGGGCTGGGGGAGGTAGCTTACAATGAACTGTGTGCATACTTTGTTCCAGTCTGCTTAGCATTGTCACAGAAAGCATCTCATGTAATTCACAATTATGGGAAGAAGTAATGAGATCCTTTATAGATGTAGAAACTGAGACTCAGTGCGGTGATGCAATTTGTTCAAGGTGGCCCAGAAGCAAAGCTGACACTCAAGTCTATGTCCTGCAATTCTGAGTCTTGGGCTCTTTTTACCCCACTCAGCTATCTAGCAGGACGCAGGTGGCCAGGGATTTTTCAAAGTTCCTGAAGTGGGTGGCTTGCCGCAAGAGGGCACCATGCCTCTGTACGTGAGTGTGGGTGCTGGTGGAGAGGCGCCGCTGTGGCTCGTCTTGGGCAGGCAGCGAGCACTGCCCGCTTCCAGCAGCAGGTGGCAGTATGGGCAAGAGAATCATTACCCATCTTTTATCAGCCACAAAATGCTCTTACCTTTGGGACACTGAGACCTGTGGACTTCAGCCTGGGGTATATCTGTCCTGGGATCTTGGCTTTATTTTAAATTTAAATGTGCTCCCTGACTGAGTCTTGCTCTCTCCTCCTGCCGCTCCAGTTCCTAATTCTCTTTTCGCATTTGGCCATCCCTACAGCCTTTCTCATCCTTGCCCATCCCAGCCAATGAGAGGGAGAACCAAGGGAGGAAGTAGAGATGGAGACCCCCAGTGTGGAGAAGGGGTGCTCTGGGAGACCTGGGGCTGGTCCTGGTGTCACTTGCTGTGGGATCCTGGAGAAGGCCTGTGGGGCAACTCGGCCCCAGTTTCTTCATCTACAAAATGAGGTCTAGACTAGATGATCTCTTAAGACTCTTGAGTCCAGGATTCTGCCCAACTTCCTTGGGAACATCTTTTGTAGAATCCTCTCCAGAAAAGAAAGCTATTTGGTGGCTGCTTCCTCTGCCCAAGCAAGGCTCGTCCCCTGCACCGGCCATTTCATTTTCTGCAGTGACCACAGGCCCTTTCTTTCTCTCTCTTGAATCCCAAACAGGCACAAATTCAGATGCCTGGTGGACACCGCCACCTAGAAGTCCTTAGCTACCTAAGTCAACATGTTTCAAAAGGGAGCCCAGCGTCTTCCTACTCGTCTGCTTCTCTTCCTGAGTTCACCTTCTCCATGGGACGTCCCCACCTACCCAGTCACGCAAGCCCCAGAGCTGTGAGGCATCACAGGTGCCTCAGTCTGTCACAGTTGAGATCCAAATAATCACCAGGACTCCATTATTTTACTTTCTGAAGAAGTCTCCAATCTGTCCCCTCCTCTCCAGTTCTATTACTACTGGGCCCAAGTCTCCTGCTTGAACCATTACAAATAACATCCTTCCTCATTCCCCATCTCCCCCCACATCTCTCCTACTCTCCCTAAACCATAGCCTTCACTGCACAACCGCCAGTTGCACAGCAGAGAAGGCTGGTTCAAATCTTGGTCAGAGTTGGCCCGTGGAAGGTGACCTTCCCTCCCACACACATACACATATTTGCTTCAACTGAAAACATTAATCCACTGGTGTGTCCCTGGTGCCTTAAACCTCCAGGCACATCCTTCCTTTGATTTTGGCTTCACTAAGAGAAAGTGGAGATATTAATAAAAACAAAGTGAGCAATGTATATGCTCCTAATGTGTGCTGGGCACTGATCCAGAAGCCCCTTACTATGTCCTGGCAACAACCCAGAAATTATCTCATTTAATATTCATAATAACCTAAGAGAGAAGTATTACAAGCCCTATTTTATAGTTGAGGAAAATGAGATAGAGAGGATAATTTTTCCCAGAACATCCATGGATGGGGCTGGAATTCCAGCAGAGATTTGCTGAGTTCCAACGCCCACATACCATCTGTTATATACATCAAGTTCTTCCTGAATCTTGAAAGTTTTCAGATGTTTCCTGATGTGACTGTGAAAGGTTTGTAAAGAGGAGCTGACAGTGATGTGCATTGGTGTGTATTTGTGATTGCTGGTAGAGAATCCTATAAAAATACATTTTCCACCCAGATTTTCCAGGGCTATTTCTGAAGCCTAATGTTAGCTTCTGTGTCACTTGCTTTTTATGGGTGACTCATATGAACATGGTTTATGACTCTTTCTTTAAGCTGAAGATCCTGGCACAATGTAGAAAACCACTAACCATTTCCTCCACTAGAGTGCGCTGCTGTTTCATGCAGTGTAAGAGCACGCCAGGGGAGAGACATCTCAGAGACCAATGCAATCTTCAGATGAGAAGACTGAGGCACAGGGAGGTTAAGTGAACAGCCAAGGTCACACAGCTTGCTGGAGAATGAGCTGAGAGTTTCACTTTCTTAGGAGAAAGAAGCTTTGTGCAAACCATTTCTCCAAACAGCCAACTAGTAAGTATTGAGTGCCTACCCTGTGCCAAGCAGTCTGCCAGGAGCTGGGGCACGAGGCCTGGATCTTGCTCTTGAGGTGTTCACTTGCCTGGCGGGGGATTTGGCATTTTAAGGAGCTTTTTGCTGAGAGTAGCTGTTGTATTTTGCATTGTTGGGAAAACGATTGGGCAGTATTGGTAGGAAAATATTCAGATGAGGACATGTAAGCCAAATATCTAGGTCAAAGACAAGTTGGGAAACTAGGGTTTCCTCCAGTTAATCACCAAGTTTAACCAGGAAAACCTTAAACCAGGTGGTTACTCACTGGCAGTGACACAGGGTCAGGAAGAAACCCTGGCTTTGGATTCCAGCTCTGCCACTTTCCTGTGACCCTGGGGTAGTCACAGTCTCTGAGCTGTGGTTTCTTTAACTGCACAACTTGAAATGGGAGAATGCAGCATCAGAGTCAAGCTCACAGACACGGATGAAGACAAATTTCTTAGCCTCTCATGTCAGCCATGGCTGGCTTATCTCTTACTGCAGTCTTTTCAAATCCCCTCTGAATTATTGTCTCAAGGCCATGGGAGAAGGCAGCAGAGAAGGGCCTGGAATCCACACCTGTTAAGCTTTCACCCACCCTGTTTCCACAAGCCAATTCAACTTTGGGGTGATGAGAGGGAATGCACCGGGAGGTGAGAGCAGAAGACCATCCCCTGGGGACCATGGTGACCCAGGCTTAGGATTACTCTCAGGCTGTTTCCCATCTGTGGAGAGGGCACAATGCCTCTCTCACATCGCTGTTGTGAAGACTACATATGTGCAAAGCCTCTAGCACACTGCTCGGCACACAATTACAAAGAACACGAGACAATGGTACTGTATAGAAAAGCTTTGGAAAGACTACTCTACATAAAAGATAATAAAAAGCCATGACTTTACCTGGGCAGGAAAAAAACCACAGTGAGCTCACCTGTGACCTATCATTACACTGCAAGCAATTCTCTTGGGAAGATAGTCCGGCAATGTAGTTGGATCTGAACTAATGTGGACCAGGCCAAGTTGAAGGTTAGGTCAGTGGTTCTTAACCCTGGCCAGACACTAGAATCACCTGAGGTACTTTTAAAAAACCCAGTGCCCAGGCTGCACTCTAGATCAGTTAAATCAGAATCTTCAGGGAGTAGGACCAGGCACTGGGAGTGTTTAAACCTCTCCAGGTGATTCCAAGCTATGGTGGTTAAGAACTACTGGCTTAGGTGAAGATAGCTGCCTACTAGGTTAGGATTTTGGAAAAAAACCCATCAGTCCCAGAATCTCTCCCCCAATGGTGTGTGTCAGTCTGAATTTCCTACCCTTCTAAGCATTGAATGATGGTACCATGTACACTTATCAGGATAGGCTACAATCAGTTTGGTTACTGTTTTATATTGATTTTGACAGGAAGTAGAGGTTCGACTTGAAGGACTTGGCATAATAAGTTAATTTCAGTAGGAAGTAGGCCTGTGTATCAGTTAGGATTAGATTTGGTTGCATATAATGAAAAACCCAAAATAACAGGGCCTTAAACAAGACAGAGGGGCCGGCTTGGTGGCATGGTGGTTAAGTTCACATGCTCCAGGGTTTGCAGGTTCGAATCCTGGGCACAGACCAACACACCACTCATCAAGCCATGCTATGGTGACATCCCACATACAAAATAGAGGAAGATGGGCACAGATGTTAGCTCAGGGCCAATCTTCCTCAGCAAAACAAACAATAAAACAAGACAGAAGTCTGAAGGCAGGTAGTCTAATGCTGATATGGCATCTCTATGGTCATAGAGTATTCAAAGTTCCTTTTATTTTCCCATTCTACCATTCTAGTGTGGGCTTTCCATCTTTGAGGTCACCTCATGGTCCATTATGGCTGCTGGAGCTCCAACCATTATTATCCATATTCCAGGCATCAAGTAAAAGAAAAGGGAGAATGGGCAAGAAAGGTCTAGTCAGCTTCCTTTGAGGAGCCTTCTCTTTTCCTTATATTTCATAGGCTAGCACTTTGTCAAATGCCTATCTGCAAGGAAGGCTGAGAAGTATAACCCTTTAGGTAGGTACCTTGACACCCCAAACAAAATTAAACTTTAAGGAAGAAGGGGCAAATGGTAGGTAATTAGCAGTTCGTGCCATTGAGCCATTGTAGACCCAAAGCCTGAATGTGGAGGGAACTAGAAGCTAGGAGGCAGGAGAATTAAGAGGTCTTGAAGAAGGAATGATGATTCATTCATCTGATTCCCAAGAACTTGCTGCTGTGGGTCTTTCAGTAGGAGAAGCTTGTTTTCAGTTGGGTAACTGGGTCAAGCCTTAGTTTCTTTTTCAACAAATTCCTGGTTCCTACCTCAGCCTTAGTTTTGGATCAGTTGTCTCAAGGGCCAGCCCACTCCTTGAAGAGCTGGGACTGAGAAGGGTGTTAACTCCAGGTGCCTTCCTGCCTGCCTATACCTGGATGGGAGAATCATCGATTGCTGATCCCAAGTCAAAAGCCACAGGGCATATCTTGGCAGACCTTGACTGAATTCTGCGAAGCTTTTTCTTTTCTGCTCCCTTGGAGAGGTAGTTGCACCCTGTGTCAGTTATGGAAACAGCAGGAAGCAGAATCCAAATCAGAGAGTTGAAAAGACTACAGGAAGTCCTCATTTTGCACAGTTCTGATATGCATGAATTTCAATTATCCATAATTTCAATTATTTTAGTTATATAACAGCAACAGTCCCTCAACAAGATGGTTAAAATTTCAGTTACATTGGTACATTAACTGTGAATTATAATTGGACTGTTAGCTCTTCAGTTCACAAATTACTATGTAAATAACAGATGCACAGCATGATCAGTGACCAATCATGTCACCTCTTTTAAAGCCTGTTGGTGACTGGTCACTGCACATCTGTCAGCCAGTTCAAGCACAGACAGCAAAGTGTGTGGTTGTGTTGCTTCCTTGTCTCCCAGTGATAAATGCATGTGATGTTTTACACAAATGGATAACTGAAAGAGAGAACTGGCCAATAAAGATGAAAACATAGCAAAGAAATAAAAGTGATAGTGCTGGGAGTGAAATCTGAATAGGACACAGATGGAGGTACAGACTAGCTGGCTGTGGGAGGGTTGCCACCGCTGCCATTTGAGACTCTGGATATTCAGCTGGAAGAACTTAGGGAAGGTGAATTCAATACATAAATGAGAAAGTGAAGAAAATGATGAAAAGGATGAAGATGTCCCAGAGGAAGTGACGCCAGCAAAAACCTGCCTTAAAGGAACTCTCGGAGGTATTTTGTGACATTGACAGTAAAAAGAATAAATGTTGAAAGCTGATCCAAGCTTAGAAAGGAATATGAGGATTTGCCAAGGCAGAAAAGATGCTCACTCCATATCCAGATACCTGACAAGGAAGAGCAGTCAAGCACTGGTCAAACTATCTTTGGTAAGACTTCTACAAAGAAATACTTTCACTCCCAATGTTTCTGATGTTTCAAATGAGTGTATTTAATATTAATTTTTACTACTTTTATTCTTACCAACAGTAAGAAGGTTTTAATGTTTTGACAAGTGTTTTGAAAGGTCACTGAACAATGATAATTTTCCCCATTGATTATTACGGTTGTTTTGCACAGTTTCAGCTCACACAGCCATTTTTATAGTCCCAAACTGCTGTGCGAAGTGAGGACTCCTGTATTTACAGAGATGTGGGCCCTATCGGCAAATGGGCAAGGGATAGTGGGGCATTCAGAGGCTCACCATGGCAGAGGGCATCCTGCAGGGCAGAAGGGCCAGGGGAGCAAATAGTGCTACTGGAGCCGTGGAGCGGCTACACACGGTAAGAGATCTCTTACCGTGAAGGGACCAGTCACAGACAGAAATGTGGCCCAGATCACAGAGGGGACTGGGAGAAACAGCCCAACACCTGTCTCTGCCCACCTTCCCAACTTTGCAGGTGCTTCCCACTGGGTGACTCCAACTGAAAGGCAGCTTAGCAGTAGGCCCAGGCAGAGCAGTCTGGTCAGACTCCCAGGGCACACACAGAGTGGAGGCGAGTGGAGCCTGGATGGGGCTGTGCTGTCACTTTACGTCCACGCCCTGCAGTCGAGGACAAAGTTGGCCGCACCTCTGATGCTCAGTGCTAACACTACCCTGTCAAGACAAAGTGCACAGAGTTGAGAATCTCAGTGTGGAGCCCCTCCTTACCTCCCGCTGCTGCAGAACGCCCTTGGCGCTGCTTGTCACGTTGGCTGGGACGCAAAACCCAGAGTTAGAGGTCAGTGGGGAGGAGAAAAAGCAAATCAATGTTTTTCAGCCAGTGTTTATAAGAAAAATTTCTACTGACAGTCCCTCAAACTCAGTAGATTTTAAGCAAGATGGGCCGGGAAAGTTTCAAATTACATCTAAATACAACTGACAGAATGTCAGGGCAGGCGTGGGTACATCTCCCTCAGATGTTACTGCATATAAAGCATATTGCTTGGGATCAAGTTTTAAAGTGTTTTACTTTTTGACGTAGAGTTTTGTAACTTATATAAGGGATATTTTGTGTTTTAGTTACATCTTTGGAAATCTCTTTGGGGGTCTGGGGCATCATTAAACACGAACTTGCTATTTAAATCGGAAGGAGGGTCTGGTTGCTCTTCTGCACAATGCTTGCTTTCTGCTTCCGGTCTACTGTGAGGAGATGGCTGCATGTAGCTCTGTTGCTCAGAGGCTGGTTCAGGGATGAGTCGCCCCATCTCCGAGGCCCCCAGTCACTGGGGGTCTCCCCACTAAGCCCACTTAAGGCACCCATGCTGCTGGCTTCCTTGCAAGAGGATGGAGATGATCAGTAAGGTAGTTTCTTACCACTGCACTACTGACATTTTGGGCCGGATAATTCTTTGTTATGGAGGCTGCTCCATGCGTCGTAGGATGTTTAGCAGTATCCCTGACCTCTACCCACTAGACGCTAGCATACCTGGCTCCAGCTGTGACAGCCCAAAATGTCCCATGGGGGGCAAATCACCCCCCGTTGAGAAGCAGCGAGGGAGAGGGTACCTGGGGAGCCCTCACAGAAAGGAGCCTCCGCGGTGGCTGAGGCAGACTTCGTTGTCTGATGCTTCCAGTTCCAATTTCATCATGTATGACTCATAAAGAAACCATATTTCCCCAGCCAAATTCAGGACAATGACTTAACAAAGGCTTTTTGTTTTTAATTCGTCTATGAATTTATTTATTCGCCAGCAGTACACAGCTTAAATCTCATTTGTATAGATTTTTTTCCTCCTCTCTTCCCCCTTTTATCCTTCACAGGCATTTCCCTTAAAAAATCTCTTGCATGTCTAATCCCATCTTGGCCTCTGCTTCTAGGAGGACTTGAACTGGTTCAATGACTCAAAAAAAGTGGTATTGGGGACCAAAGAAACATATGGCCACGGAGGGTTCCAGTCAGATGGCCCTCACAGAATCTGCAGCAAGGAGCTGAGCTGACTGACAGCCTTGGCTGCCACTGCCAGGGACAGGAGACCAGTCTTTCCCTGGCTCCCTCTGGGCAATGACTGAACACAGTGGGGGCATCAGTGCTGAACCATTTCTGCCCAATGAGGGGACTCCTCCAGTGGGAGTTTAGCTTGGGGACTCCTCAACAGCCAGGCCAAGATTTTCTCAGAACTTCACTGCAGTCTGAGGCTCTTTCTACCCAGTCCTTCTCTCCCTCTCTCTTTGCACAGGGGTCAGACCTGAATTACAGAGGGCTCTCCCTGCCTACTCTTGCTCCCTTGAACCCTTGATCCTTCAGAGCTGTTTCCCCCAATAAATCTCTTGCACTTCTAATCCCATTTTGCTGTCTGCTTCTCACAGGCCCAGAGAAGTAATGGATTTCCCTTCACTAAAAAAATTAAATTATATAAAACAATATAATATGTAGCAAAACTATATCCAAGGTAATCGAATAGTTATGTTACTTAAAATCAGAGATGTACCAGAAAACTGGGATGTATGATCACCCTACCCATGTTTCCCAAGAGTGGATTGTACTTCTAAGTGAGGATTATCTGTACTAAGAACAGTCACTTCTTTTTGCCTTCCCCACCCCCTCTACCTGGAACTTCCTCCAGTAATTCACATAACATCTGCACACCAATGTTATCCTAATTCCTCCTCCCTCCCCAACATGGCTTTGGAATCCCATTCTATCCAGACAGAGGAATGGAACCCTGGATCCACTCAAGTGACAGAGATATGGATCCTCTAAGCTAAGATGCTATTTCACACCCCCCCTTAAACAAATACCCCTCCTTAGTTTTGTCCATTCCTCCTCTTCAAATGTGATGATCCCACCGTGAAGATATGAGACTGGGACATAGAGAAGGCTGGGACTTGAGGACCAGGCTTTGCCTTTGTAGTGAGAAAGAGAAAAGTGGTCCCTGGCTCCAGGCTCCCACCTGCCAGGCGCTCACAGCTAGGCTGCAACGTTCTCCTGTTGAACAGAGCCAATCTCACAGACAACCAACATCAGATAAAGTCTGACAAAACAAGACCATTCTGGAATCACGTCTCTGCACAGACAAAAACAAGGCCACTGTGCAAACCACAAAAATCACCCAACATCCCCCACCCTCAGCTAACACAAGTGACAGCCGTGTCTACCAACCACAGCTTTAGTTATGCGGTTTTTGTCTCACCTTCTACACAAAAATTGAAATTTCTGCATAGCCTGGATCCTGCTTCCTGATAGCACCCAATCCAGAACAAACCCCACTTCCTCGAAACTTCCCCCACATCACTTTACACAGGTTCAATTCTATTATGTCCCTTGTAACACCTTCGTGCTGAGATGCCCCCAGGCTCCTCATCAAATAGTCGCCCTCATCGCAACAAATCAGGAAATCCAACTTTGTTCCTGGTGGTCTCTTGCTACAGGGCATAAACAGATGGTCCACAGGGGGCCAGGTCCTAGCCTGTTCTATGACTTCAGCTCCTCAGTCTGCCTCCAAGGGGCTGGATCCATCCTATGAAAGAAAAAGAGAAGAAATTAAAGGCAAGACAGTGATGAGAATAAACGTTTCAGTGCATACAGCTGAGGCGTAGATGAAACTCCCGACTAGAGTTCCAGTTCTAACTCTACTGCTCTGTGACCTTGAACAATTCATACAAAAGTGGAAACACATTTAACCTTCACAGGGCTGCCAAGTCAGTTCTAAATGAATCAGGGATGAGAACGAGCTGTGCACAATGGCTGGCACGCAAGAAGCACTTGCTCCTGGGTGGGAGGAACTGGCAGGTTGAGGGAAAGCCCCAAGGTTCCGAGAACAGGAGGAGATAAACTGAGAGAGTGAAATTCCAACCATTTCAGGGACAACAAAGCTGGAAACTGGAACATAGGAGATAGAGAAGAGGGGAGACCAAGTTCATCCCAATTGGGAATTCCCTGCCCTTGAAGTGTACCCCAGCCTACAGCCATCCCTCTGAGGGAAAAGAGATTTGGGGAGGCACTGGGAACAGTGCTAGAGAAAAGAGGGGGTACCGGCAAGACTGGACAGATTAGTGTCGAGGGAGGGGTCAGGAAGGACTGGAGAGAGACATCCACCCCCTGAACGAGGTCCACAGTCTACCTTTGAGCATGGCTGAAGTGGGAGACCCAGGTGGACAAATGCTCCCTTCACCTTCCTTTGTGTGTCAGAAGGACACCACAGAGGGCAAGACGGAAGGGGCAGGTGCCAGGTCCCTGCCCACAGCAGCCCTCACGGTGCTCTTCCCCAGACCACCTGGGTTCTCGGAGCAGTCACGAAATTAGAAATGCACAGGCCTTTCTGGAGAACAACAAACCAAAATGAGGGTGGCCTTCCAGAGACTTAAGAGGCCAAAGTTACCAGCCAACTTTAACTGGTGAGTGGAAGCAGAGTGTGCCGGGCAGGAACACTAGTGCCTCTGGGAGGGACAAGACTGAGGGAACCGTGTGTTCCAAATGGGGAACTGAAAGGTTTTCTATGATTTTCCCTGGGCCCCATCGGCTGGAGCAGGGGGCGGCTGCCCACGTTGAAAACTGCCCCAGGGGGATGGCCTTTAGGCCACGCTGTCCTATCTCACTGCCAACATTCTTAGCTCTGCACTCCACTGGGGGAGGACTAGGGCCCAGGTGGGGAAATGCAGGCTCCCAAAGGAAAAGCGGGCCCAAAGCACGAGGCGGGGGTCTGAGAGCGCACACATCTTCCGTCCTCAGCGGGGAGCACGTGAGCCGAAACTCACCCGGATACAGGGCTCCTTCTCCATCCGCCTCCTGCATTGGGTCCCAGCAGTTTCCTCACGCACACGCCGCTAGCCTCAGATTTGGTGTTGATCGGGTTCTGTTCCCTGATTAGGGCCCAGGGTTCCTCACCTCTACCCCGAGCCTATGTGGAAGGCTCCTGGGGGCCGGGCAAGGTAGCTCACGGCCTCCTCCGTGCTGTTCCACCCTGAGCAGCGCGGTTCTCGTCTGTGTGCCGGCAGGGGAGGGAGGAGGTGGGGGCTCGCCACCGCGAGACTAACCGCCCCAACCGCCCCTCGCGATCCCCCGATTCTCCAGATTCTCCCAGCCCCCCCGCGCACCGCCCCTCCCCCCCCCCCCAGTGGAGTCTCCACGTTCTCCAGACCTCACTCTCCTTCAGCTCTCCTTCTCCATGCTCAAGGGTCTTTCTCACCCTTTGGGCCTTTCAGGCCTCAGCATCTTTTGCGCCAGTTGTCCTCACCCTGGTCCATTTCAAGCATAGTTTAAAATCCTGCCTTGGAAGTGGGAGGCAGGACGGAGATAAGGAACAGTTGGTTTAAAAATAGGCCTCAAGATGTGCCTCATCCTCCCCTGAGAGAGGAGGTGGAGGGAGGGGCGGGGATGAGTCTGGCCTCGGGCTCTTGCTTCACAGCCCCAGGATGAGAGTTTACCTTTTAAATTAGAAAGATCTGGAAGGATTAGGAGATGAGGTAACCCAGGATCTTTGGGTGGAGATTTTTGTTGTTGTTGTCATTTTGTTGAGATGTCGCCTGGGCACTAGCAGTCCTTCATTCAATGGTCCCCTTGTGGCAAGAGCCCTTTGATGGGAATTTGCTGGAAGAATTTGACCAGTCTAGGAAAAAGCTCGTTGATTCCCTTCCCCTTTCCTCATATCATCACTTATTTAGCATCTTAGGGCAACTGTTCAGAGAGGGAGTTGAGGGGAGGAAGACAAATCCTCACCTTCTGGGTTCTTCTGGCTGGGGTACAAATTAAATTGACATGAGACAGAGTAACAGGAGAAAATCCCAAACTTTACAACATGTATACGTGGGAGAGGCTGAGGGAAAACTGAGCAACTCAGCCAGAATGGCTGAGATTGTCATCTTAGATAGCATCTTCAGCTAAAGACGAAGGAGGATGTTGGGGGTAGTGGTTTGGGACTCCAAAGGGGAGGAAGGGAATTCACATGGAAATGGAAAAGCAGATGTTTGGTAAACAGAACTTTGATAAGAATGGGCTTAGCAAGGACTTTCCCAGTCTATCAATAGCCAGAGTTATCTATGGTGATGGCCTGTCCTGGGGACAGGCCTTCTATCTTAACTTTCCTTTAGGCAGTTAGTTGGGGGGGGGGTGCATCAAAGTTTCTTTCAGAGTCTTTTATTCTTGAAAATAATCAAGGCAAAGAGACATATTTTGAGGTAGCCAATTCTGATACCCCACAGGGTCAAGAATAGTGTTCGTTCTGCATAAGCTCATCCCTAGCACAGCCATTATCTTCAAAACCCTCTTCCCGATTCTTTGGGGCCTCAAAAAACTTGGGAAAGGGGACCTGGAAAATATCACTTCAGAGACTTGAGATGGGACTAAAGCATCGTAGATGTGCCCAACGTCTCCACCCTAAACTCCGGGTATGATGAGATGGATCCAGATTGCTCCAGAGTGCCACCCTCCCGCCTCAGCCTGTTTGGTTCTTTTTATTCCTGGGTGGCCCAAATATGGCTTTCTTCTCTCCTTCAGGTGATAAAAAGATGAGGTTGCTATTCTTAAAGAAACCACAGTTCTCTCTGCAGAGGTTTAGAATCAAGGTGAAATCTGGAGGTGAGCCTGCCTCTTATAAGTGCAGAATCTAACCTTCCAGCTGCTCTGGGCTTCAGCGTTCCTGAGGGCCATGAGAGAGCGCATGATTTTCTTTTTCAGTATCCAAACTGAAAGTTATTAATTCAATAATATTGCTGAGAAATTATTGCAATATGTATTAGTTACTTTATAGATTAACATAGCGTGTTTGCTAATGTAAATAACTTGCAACGGAGTCTGTTGCCTTGGGAGCAGGGCTAGAAACAAAAGCTCAGAATTGGAAAAACTGAATAAAAATTGGCAAAGAGCCCTCATCACATTTTATTATTGCCCCTCCAGCCACAGCCCCACATTCATTCCTCTTCTAGTTTAGAAGTGTCTTAACAGCTCAAGAAAGCATGCCATGCTTGTGGGATGAATAAGTGAATGCTACGACCTAAAGTTTGTAAACTTTAGGTGGTCTGGACCCTCCCTCATAGCACTTTACATGGCGACGACTTCTCCGCCAGCATTTAGCCTCAGCAAAATGTCTTGCCCATAGTAGGTATTCAGTAAGAGTGAATTGAAAAAACTGAATTGAATTGGATATACAGCAGAATAAATGCCACACAGTTTAGTGCTACCCATGCTAAAATTCTTGCTGCAGACCCAAGCAGATGTGATGCCATGCTCAATTATTGCTCAAACCTTGGCAAGGATCTGAAGACAAATGGAAGCATCTTGATCTATTTGTGCAAGAAGTCTACGCTTGCAGCTTCTGTAGTAAGTGTAAATTTTCGTCTTAAAAATCGATGTCCCTGGCCTGGAGAAAATAGATTGATTTTTTTTTTTTTAACACCGAAGACAAAGGCTTTATTATCTCAAAAGGAACTTGTTATCCATGTTATTTAAGGAAAACATAATTGAAAATACAACTTCATTCTGGATATACTGGAGTGATTTGACACTAGACATTTTTTAAAAGGTATAAAGCATTTTTATCTTCATTATTGGAAGTATCTCTGTTGCCAGTGTTTCTCACAGAGACTATTTGCAGAAATATCACTGGGTTGCCATTCGAGAGGAACTGAGAAAGATTTCTGGAAAGATCTAACCACTGACTTCAAGGATCACCTCTGAAGAACACATTTCCCAATTGTCCTTCCTTCAGCTGGGCCTGAGCTTCCTCATCTGTAGAATGAATGGATTGATCACTGGGTAACCTTTAACATTACTTCTAATTCTAATTTTTCACAATTCTTTGCTTTTTACCAGATGAAATGAAGGGCAATTGGTCAGCTAATACCAAATTAGGAATCTATCTTAGTATTTTGTTCTTAAAGATGTGAGGAAAGGTTTCTGCCTCCATTGGGTCTCCTAAAGTATTCGTGTTTATAAGTAAGTATTTGCATTTCAAATAGAAACTCTGAAAATGGCAGGAGAGTGAAGTCTGGCCTCTGTAAACTAGGCAGTGCTTGGAATGAGTCACAGCAGTGGAGGACCAGAATTGGCCACCCCAAAATGTGTCTCTTTGGCTTGATTATTTTTAAGGACAAAAGACTGAAAGAAACTTTGACCTTCCCCCTAACTGCCTAAAAGAATTTAAGATAGAAGGGCTGTCCCCAGGGCAGGCCGTCACCATAGATAACTCTGGGTGTAATAAACTGGGAGGATCCTTGCTAAGCCCATTCTTATTAAAGTTCTCTCTTGGGTCACATTGTCTATGGATGGCCCAGCAAACATTTGTTTATCAGACATTTGCTTTTCTATCTCCATGTGAATTCCCTTCCTCCCCTTTGAAGACCCAAACCACTACCCCCAACATCCTCCTTTGTCTTTAGCTGAAGATGTTATTTAAGGTGGTGGCTTCGGCCATTTTGACGAGTTACTCAGTTTTCCTGGGTTTCTCCCATGTATATGTGTTATTAAACTTTGGTTTTCTCCTGTTATTCTGTCTCATGTCAATTTAATTCTTAAACCAGCCAGAAGGACCTGTAGGGTAGAGGAATAGTTCTTCCCCTACACAGACTATCTTAAAAATACAGGAAGTCCTGATTAGTGTTTTTTCTTCTTAAATCAATTTTATTGAAGTATAATTTAAATAGAATAAAATGCACTCATTTTAAGTGTAGAGTTGATCAATTTTGACCAATGTTTACCCCCATAGAACCCACCAACTCCATCACAATACAGAACATTTCCATGACCCAAGAAAGTTCCCTCATGTGTTTTGTAGTCAGTCCTCATCAGACTGGGTCTACATTGTAGATGCATCCTCCCTTAGCATCCCATTCTCTGACTTTCCTAGGGATACAGAGGTGAACTAAGGCCGAGTTCCCGCACTTGGGGGCCTGCATGCTCATGCTGCAGGGTAAACAGTTCTTTAGCTAGAGCAAGCCCCAGTTTGACCAACTCAGCCCTTGAGACTAGATAAGAAGACAAGACTATTTAGATGGGGGCTTCCTACTTCCCTTGGTATCCCCAGCCCTTCCATGAGCCCTTCTCGGTAGTCTCTTTAAGGCCTCCCAGCCCTGTCTCTAACCCTTCCCTTGGAGCAGATCACTCTCTTCAACAGGATGAGGAAGTTCCTTCTGTGTCTCCTGAACATCAGTGGAGTCTTCCTCTGTTCTGCTTTTCCTGCAAACGTGTGGGGAGCCAACCTCAGATCTCTGAGTGAGTGGCAGTGGGGAGCAGAATTGCTGGGTGCTTCAGAGGCACTTTGTTCTCTTTCTCTTGAAGGTCTAGCTTGTTTTAGAAAAACACTCAGTCCACGAGAATTATTTATTTTTCTGAAGAATCATGATATATAGTAAATGTATACTCAGTGGGAAAAGTAATGATAGAATAAGATGGCAAAGTTACATACAAAACTGGTTAATGTCCTACTTGGAAATAAAACCATAACCTTTTACGTTATCTTTTCTATTGGACAGAATTCAATTGCATCTCTACCTGACAAAAATCATTTGCAACTTATCGATTTTCTGCAAATGAACATATACTCTTAATAGAGTCTAGGTCCCAATCAGTAGTCAACTGAAAGTTTCATTTCCCTAGAGTACTAAATGACCCCTAGGTGAGCTTGTTAGACAGTGCTCTGGAAGACTCTGAAACAACATTCAGCCCATCATTTTACCTAACTTTCAAGGTTTGGATAATTTTTCTTAACATGATTGACCATACTCCTGCAAAATAATAACCAAGCCTGATTAGACCAAAAGGACAAGTGCCTCTTCTGTGGCCTGTTGAGCTGTTGCAACTGATGGCACCGCTGCCATGTAAGTTCTCTTGATACCAGCTCAACACAAGGTTGACATAAGGGAAGCCATACTGTAGAAAAGAAACCTATTGTAACTTTGAATGACCTCTGACCAACTAACCCAGCTGGATTTGCACCCTCCAGGAGATCGAACTGCTCTGTAGATTTTACAATCCCTGCTTGTGCATGTACTTCCCAGCTGCGATAAGATGATAACTGTTCTTTTGAGTTTCTTAGGAATGTGATGACCCTCAAACAGCCATCATCAAGGACAACTGAAAAATCTGGTGTGGTGACTCCCAGTCTGTAGTACCAGAGGCTCAACATTCCTAACCCCCTCCCCTGTAACCCACAAGCCTATATAACTGCTGTAAGATTCTGTGCCCCCTTAAGATGGTTCTTTTGGACATAAGTCAGCCATCTTCCCTTTTGCTAGCAAACTGTAATAAACTTTTTCCTTTTCACACCGTCTTGCCTCTTGATGATTGGCTTTTGTCTTGCAGGGAGCAGATTGTGCCCTTTGTGTGGTAACACTCTCTGTCCCCAGATTTCTCCTCAGTAACTTGGGAAGGGGAAGTTGGTGATGTCTCAGTACATTCTGATGAATGAACTATTTCTTGCAGCTCCCTTTTGGTGTTGTCAAGTGACAAAAATAATAGAACTTAGTAACTTGAGTTTGATGTCCTTTATTCAAAGGAAAACAATCCGTGGCTTGGGGGAGTCCAGTACCTCACAAGCAGTGGTGCACTCTTCCTGAGGGGTTTTGGACAAGAGCGAGTTTTATAGAACGTTAGAAGAGGCAGCGTGGAAATAGGGCATGATTGGTTAGGAGTGCAGAGATTTCCCTATACGGCTAGTAGGTCCTGTTTTCTAGGGTCAAGTAAGCAAGCTAAAGCTGAGTTGGAGGACTGTGATTGGTGTATGTTAGGTTTACTTGACAATGAGGTGTTTCCCATAAGTGCAGGCTGACTTAGGTTTAGATTTGTGATGTGGACCAGGCTACTGGGGCGGCCTCCATTTTGTGGGTCTTGACATATGAATTACCTTTATTCTGGAATGGAAAAGACTGTTGCTCAGGAATGTTTGGCTTTCCTGGAAATGGGAACTCTCAGAGTAAAAAGACTGATTCATTCTCCTTTGGCAACTTTAAATTGAGCTTTACTCATAGAAAGACATGTAAGCAAGAGAACGGGAACAGGCTCCATCTTGAGTCATAGTAATCCCTACGCCAAAGGCCTGGGAGAATGCCTGCCCTAAGGCTCTGGAGGGCCTATGCCACCAGGAGCACCAAAATACTGAGTTAAAAGATCAGCAGCCACCAAAAATCTTCAGAAATACACCTTGGAGTGACATGGGGTGTAGTGGAGGGGGCCCCAGGCTGGGAAGCAGGAAGCTGGAGTCCTCCCATTGGTCGGCCACTTTGTTGCTGCGAGGCCCTAGGCAAAATCACACATTCTTTGGATTTCCTCATTTAAATTAAAAAAAAAAAAAGAGGAGGAAGAAGATAATTAGTCCTGCTGTACTAAGTTCACAGGTTGGTTATAAGGACAGATTCAGTTCAGAATTTATTGAGTTATTCAGGGCCAGGCACAGTGCTGCCTGTGGGGTAAAACAAAGTGCTTGTGGAAGTGCGTTGCTAATCAAAAGAGAAGGTATAATTAGTTGACAATCGTTGAGATCAAAGACCCCTGACAGCCTGCAGGCTGGCCTCCTGAGTGGCTGCAGCGACCAGGGGTGTACATAGGGTGGCGGTGGCAGCCTTGCTAGGGGGTTGGAAGGTGGTCCCGAGGTGGAACGTGGGGAAAGAGACTTGACCCAGGAATATAGAATGATCCTGCCCCTGCTCAGCCTGCAAACCAGCTCAGGCAACGCTGCGGGTGGCAGGCAGCCAAGCAATTAGTGTCTTGTGAAAAGAAAGGGATCAAGAGTGGAACTGGCTCCTGCTGAGTCCCAGGGAGCCAGCCCAGGGTCCAAAGTACACGCTGAATCCGAGTCTGAGGGAGAGTGCTCTTTTACTCACTCCCACAGGGCTATGGACTTGGATTTTGTCTAAAAATATTTTTTCCCCTCAAATTACGTAGCAACTACAAAATGATTTTCCGAGTAGCCCTTCTCACATGGCGGGCTTCTCTCTGTGAACCCCAAGGAGCAGCTGGACCCCCTCATAACCCTAGTCCCTGGGCTTAAGGTCTGCGCAGATTCTAGTCCCTCCAACCTGGGTCCTTGGGGGGTCAGATCTGAACGTCCTGGGCAAAGTGGGAAACGCATGAAGGGGCTTGAAGTCACTTCAGCTGGTGCCGGGACTCCTCCTTCCAGATGGAGGGAGCCCAACTCCTCCTCTCCCAGGGCTGGTTGTCAGCCCCCTGAGGACATCTTGCCCTGAGAGTATCCACGTTTGAGGAGTGGGTGGTGGAATGGAGTACAGAGTCCCCAGAGGTGGTGTGGAAGAGGCTTCCAGCAGAATCTGAGCAGCATTTCTGCTGCCACCCCTTCCAGTCTTTTCCAGCCATTAGCCTCTTAGGGAGTAACCTGGGATCTCTGACCAGAGCAGGGTGAAATCTGGCCAAACTGGTCACACCACTGGGGGTGGGGGGTGGGGAGGACGGAGGCTTAAAGTCCCTGAAAAACTGGAGTCACTAGAGGCCGCAAGACTGGGACACTTTTCTCAGAGATTGAACAACCACGGAATCTTGTTTTGACAAGTTTTAAAAAGAAATTTTCGTTTTCATTTTATTTTATTTAAAAATAAGAGATACATTCTCAAGGTTCAAATTCAAAAGTTACAAAAGGGCACACGGTGAAAAGTTTCCCAGTCACACGGTTTCCTTCTGTGAAGGCAAACGCTGTTCACAGTTTCTATTTAACAAGATTTTTTTCAAACTTCTTTTTTAAACTTTTCAGATGTTTAGAGGCTCTTCAGAGGCACAGATTGGACTCTGCATTGGAGGAGAAGCAATGAGTTTTTGACCAGCTTTGAAGGAGTGGTGCTGTTTGTCTAGCCCCTTGTCACTGAGGAAAGGTGTCCTTAGGGCTGGGGATGGAGCAGGGAGGAGAGACTGGAAAGTTGCTATGGTTACTTCAAGCCACAGTGCTGGGAATGCTGCACCCCCTCCCATGTCTCCATTGGGGTCCATCTCTGATCTGGGCGCCCTGGTCAAACAGGCCCAAATGTCTAGGGCTGCCTCAGACATGGGCAGCCAAGATCTTACCACACTGCAATAGAGTTACAAAACGAGACCCCGCAGTTCCCTGTTCCTGGCTGTCGAGCCCACACGGCTCACACTGTGATGCTGCTCCCAGGAACATGTCTCTCTAGGGCTGCACAAATGCTGTAAGATCATATGCCAGCTTGCTGGGGCTGACAGCTAAATGAGTTTGGAGAGGACGAGGAGAACAGCATCTTCAAATTTGACACCATTAGCTAGAAAACTGTCAACTCACAGGAAGAGACAATCAGCTTGCTGAAGATGAGACCAGTCCAGAATAGGCACACTGTTGGCGATGTTTCTCCTCTTCAGTGTAGATTTAGCAAAGGGTGGCTACTAAATTCAGACATTGTCATATACGTCATCTCTCCCCACCATCACAATCACTGTCTTAAGTAGGTATTTAGAATTCACATAACAGTTGAGGAAATTTTGGCCCAGAGATGTTAGGTTGCCTCCCTGTGTCACACAGCCGGTACTTCACAGGTGCCTCTCAGCAGTTCTGAGGTTTTCTTCAATTTGGGGACAAGTGTTTCCTAAAAGTGAGATAGGCTGGGTTTGATATACATACCCCCATGCACAAATTGATAGACCTGCACCCTCTCCTTGACATGTGTGGGTGAGTGGCCTGTGGCTTCCTCCGTGGTTTTGCTCCTGGAACACAATGATGGGCCACGGTGGCAGTGATTCCCTCTGTGAGGGATCAGAATTGGCCACCTCAAAATGTGTCTCTTTGGCTTGATTATTTTTAAGGACAAAAGACTCTGAAAGAAACTTTGACCTTCCCCCTAACTGCCTAAAAGAATTTAAGATAGAAAGGCCTGTTCCAGAAAGGAGCTAATGCCATAAGATAACTATAGTATAATGTCAACTAGGAGTGATAGACGGGAAGGCACTAGCAAGTCCATTTTTATCAAAGCTCTGTCTCTTGGGTCACATTATCTATAGATGGCCCAGCAAACACTTGTTTATCAAACATTTGCATTTGCATCCCCATGTAAATTGCCTTCCTCCCCTTTGAAGACCCAAACCACTACCGGTGTTATTAAACCTTGTTTGATTTTCTCCTATTATTCTGTCTTATGACAATTTAATTCTTAGACCAGCCAGAAGGATCTAAAGGGAAAAGGAATTGTCTTCCGCCCCTACACCTCAAAGACCAGCTCCCTCCCCAGCTGATCCTCTGAGGCCTCTCACGGAGCAGCAAACAAGTGACTGTGGTGTAGCTGGACTAGGAAGCCCCAGCATCTTCATCCGTAAATCAGAATATCGCACTAGGTCACAACAGGGCTGAGGAAGAAATAGTGACATTTGTCATATTTGGTTGCCTAACATCCATTCTCATTTCCCAATGGCATTTTACTTGGTCTACTTGGGGGCATTTCCCCAGAGACTGCCTTCCACTCTGGATGCTGAAGTGATTGGATCCTTCCTCTCCCCCATCTGGTACAGCCAGGGGTGGACCCTGTTACCCAGACTCAGTCAATAAAACATTCTCCATGGAACATAGGGTCTGGAGGGAGCCAACTGAGACAAGGCTCATTCATTACTGTGACAGCAGGCTCAGTGGACATTCTTGTGTCAAAACATAAGTAAATAAAGTTATAAACATGACATGTCAAATAGAATGAAAATGAGCTACAGGTTTTATTCAACTCATTAATTAGTGAGGGAAAAAAAATAAGATGGTGTCAATGCAAATAATCCATAGCCAATCTATAAATCAAAATTGGGATGAGTTTATTATGAGCCAAATTTGAGGACCATATATCCCCAAGGAAGGAAGGGCACTGAAGAAGTGGGGTGTACAGAGTGTTTATATACCGTCAAAGAGCATATATCACATATGAGTGCAATGTCCTTTTGACAATAGCCACAAGATTGCCCTCTGAGCACAGCCATTGATGGACACCGCAGGTAACAGATCTGTTGTCTCGAGTTGGGTGGTCACAGCATGAGCACAACAATCAAATCCTGGCCTAGGGAGAAATGCTTATCCTTAAGGAAATGCCAATGTGGGGGAAGTTGCATCCTTATCTTTAGGGCATTTGTTCTTGTCTCTGGGACATGGCAAATGCTCAAAGCAGATATACAATGCATGTTCAAAGGCCAGTCAGGCTCTTTTGGAAAAACAAGGTCAGGCCAAATTAGTTTTACACCAAATGGCTTCCTCACATACTCCAATATAGCCTATTGCTTGCCATTTTATTTATCAATGCTAAAGCTGGTAAAGCCAAAAGCATTTGAGGAGCTGGGAAAGGCACACTAAAATAAATTTTTTTTAAAAAAGTTGCACACAAATCTGATTAACGTCCTATAGGGCAATAAAACCATAGGTTACTTTCTATATAATTTATAATATTTGTATGATCCTAAGAGTTAGAGCTAGGGTTCCTTACCTTCCCTCTATTGCAGATGGATGGTTTATATGATTTTCATATTCCCTTTCTCTTCTGATGCTGACTATTGGGCATGTCACATATAGCTCTGAGTAATATCTTTGTTGCAAGATGTCAAGGGCAGCTGAACCTGTCTGGGGATTTTTCTATGTTCAAAGGTGAATGTTGTACTAAGACCCCAAAAGAAGAAGGTGAGATTGCTATATAAGACTCCTTAGAATTCATAGGTTCATAATAAGAGTGAAGGTCAGATTTGCTATCTTCTTTTCCCATTTCTCTAGATAACTGTATGCTTATTATGGGATGTTGGTTGTTATGGTGATGAGGGGGAACAACTATGCAGGTTGTGCACTGTGGAAGAAAGTTTGACCTGTCACCCTTTGTCACAGGACATTCTGTTGCCTGGGATGCAGTGTTACACAGTTTGAATTGTCAATGAAAATCTCTGGAATACAAGAATTTAGTTAGGAAATCTTTATTTCTCATGCAGTTTGCAAACCGGGGAGAAGTGGCCTTCAGCAGCAAATAGAAATTATTCTCTGGGAGAACAAAGAAAGGGGGCTGCCTTTATAGAAAAAGTTCCCACCCAGGTTCCCACTCAAGTCCACTTATGCAAATGAGGGATGCAAACCAGGTTAGTCCTGATTGGTTGGCACAGGTCACAGTTTTATTGGTCAGGTCCAGGTGACTGCTGAGGCTTTTGTAAGATCAGGAACTTTGGCAGAGTCAAAGCTTAAGAGTGCATTCTGTTTTTTCTGAGAACAGAGTGTATGACTGCATTCCGGTCCTATCATGGCCGCTTTACTCCATTTTGTTTTTAGGTCTTGGTTAGCCACACCGAGTCCATCTGGTTCTCAGGGGTCTTTTTGATTTCGTTTTATTCCACAGAATGCTGCCTTATGAAGGAATTCAGAGTATCTCACCTCAAAATATGCCACTGTGGCATAAGGATTATTTTGAGCTGAAAGCAGTTAAGAAGCAGCAGACACAAAAAAACCTCACTTCTCTCCACTCTCTCCCTCTTCTCTACCAGGAGGGGCAGGAGGATTCTTAATCACCAGAGATAATTCTAGACTCTTACCAGGTCAGAGACCTTACCAGAGGAATCCACATAACAACCCTTCTCTCCCATCAATTTCTCCCGTATATTTACCTTTCCACAATTTGTCGTCCCTAGAAACTCAAAGCCCCTTTCCCTTATCTTGTCATACTCTACAAATTTAGTGTTCTTTTGTTAAGATGCTATATAAAATTTAGGACAAAAGTTAAGAATTTCAAAAGGCACTCAGGCAGGTGTAAGACTTCTGTAAATACTGAGAGTCAGGAAATACATTTAACAAAGGCCCTGGGAACACACAGCAAGGCTAGTTTTGGTGTCCCTTAATCTGTAATCAGACCCCATCAGCTCCAGGCCTTCCCATGCAAAGTCCTTTACAAATTTATCCCGGATCCCGAACTGCAAAGAAAAAAAAACTTACATAGTAATTGTCCTAGATTTCTGATAATAAGCCCCCAAGCTCCTTGTTTGGAAAAAACCCACATCTTTTCTCTGTCCCTTTAAGATGTAAATCTTACGATGTCTTTGAAATGTAAACACCCTGAGAGATAATTCTTGACTAAAGCAACTGCCTGTGAGCGAAGAGAAAAAAAAAAAAAAAGGGAAAAAAGAGGCTTTTTGGAAACAAGCTGCTACTTGGCATTTCCAAAGGGTTATTCACCCAGAATTTAGTCCACAGCCTCCATAAGATTACTTATTAAGGGCAAATGAAAATCTTGAAGTCTCCTCCACAAATATTGATAAAAAGGTTTAGCCCTCATTGAACATTAATTTGTTCCATCTGTAGGAAACACAATTCAGATCTATTTTGTATAAATTTGTGAGTTTTACTATATTTGCCTGATTCATGGATAAAATTTAAACATAAAAGCTATCAGATCTCTATTTGCATTTATAGTTTATGTCTAGGTATGTATGTTATGTAAAAGTGGTATTTTCTTTCCAGATGATGTTAGCAAAATTACTTCATAAAATCCTGTAAAAGAGTTCTGTTTTAATTGGTTTTTAAAAAATAAGTGATTCTATAAATTATTTCTAAAACTCTTAAAAAACAGGAATTAATCCAAATGTCTTTTCCCCCAAGTACATGTGATCTGGATAATCCTTGGTAAATAAGACTAGTTTAAGATTGTCGGTTAAATAAAAACAGGTATGTCTTCAGAATTATCAACATTACATATAATGCAGACATATAATTTTATTCTACCTGAGTTTGCTAGTCAAAAACTTATGTTATCTAAAATAGATGTTCAGAATTATAATATTATAAATTTAATCTAGGAACAAAATGTACAATAAAAATAAATTGCTTGATGTATGTCAAGCAGAGCAGGAAAAAAACAACAAAAAAGAGAGAGCTGTGTGTTTAACTTTTAGGTTCTCTGCTTCTGTGATTTTTTGAAACTTGTCTGAGCAACAAGAAAAATAACTTAAGTTGATGGTTAGCTTTTTAATGGCTCATGAAATTTTCATTAACAATCCAAGCATAATTGTTGGGAACAAGTGAATAAGTGAATTAAATTGATGTTGATGAATTAAATGAACACAATAGTTTATAAATGAACTTTTCAACAAATAATTATGTTTTATAATGTTTGCTTAAAAATCATTTTCAAAAATTTTTTGGTAACTGGAAACCTTAAAGTTATGCCAAGTTAGATTAAATGATGGATATTCTCTGAATATCTAGATTGTTTCCAAATAACATAAAATATTGCAACATGAATTGCTAAACATAACTTTAAGTTCATCTACTTTTGGCTTCTTAATTTTTGCAGAGAAACTAAAGATATTGGGTCTCTTAGTAAACATGTTCTTTTCTGGCACATTGAAAAATTATATTATTGTACTATGAGGAGACATATGCCTCTAGAAATTATGAAATGGTGTATTAACAAATTTACTAATCTACTATAGAATGCTGATATATGACAGTTCACTACTGCCTGCTTTCTAGTTTTCATTGGAAATTAAGGTTATTAGGGGTTAACATTTTTAATAAATATATATAAATGAAACTATTAGGAATAATAATGGTAAAAAACCCCTCACTGTAGACATACATCTGACATCCTTTACAAAAATTAACTCAAAATGGATCATAGACCTAAATGTAGAATGCAAAACTGTTAAACTCAGAATTGTTGATGCAAATAATCCATAACCAATCTATAAATCAAAATTGGGGTGAGTTTATTATGAGCCAAATTTGAAAATCATATAGCCCAGGGCCGTCCTCCCCCCGGAAGGAAGGGCACCAAAGAAGTGGGGTGTACAGAGTGGTTATATACCGTCAAAGAGCATATATCACATATGAGTGCAATGTCCTTTTTACAATAGTCATGAGATTGCCCTGTTGATGGGCACAGCAGGTAGCGGGTCTGTTGTCTCTATGGGAGTGGTCACAGGATGAGCACAGCAATCAAATCCTGGCCTAGGGAGAAATGCTTATCCTTAAGGAAATGCCAATGTGGGGGAAGTTGCATCCTTATCTTCAGGGCATTTGTTCTTATCTCTGGGACATGGTAAATGCTCAAAGCAGATATACAATGCATGTTCAAAGGCCAGTCAGGCCCTTTTGGAAAAACAAGGTCAGGCCAAATTAGTTTTACACCAAATGGCTTCCTCATATATTCCAATATATCCTATTGCTTGCCATTTTATTAATCAGAATATAACATAAGAGAAAACCTAGATGACCTTGGATATGGTGATGACTTTTTAGATACAACACCATAGGCATGATCCATGAAAGAAATAATTGATAAGCTGGACTTCATTAAAGTAAAAAAGTTCTGCTCTGTGAAAGACAACATCAAGGGAATGAGATTGTGTCAAAGATGTGCCAAAAACTGGGAGAAAATATTTGCAAAAGATACATCTGATAATGAATTGTTATCCAAAACATACAAAGAATACTTAAAACTCATCAGTAAGAAACCAATCAACCCAATTAAAAGATGGGCCAAAGACCTTAACAGACATGTCATCAAAGAAGATACACAGATGGCAAATGATCATAGGAAAAGATGTTCCACATCATATATCATCAGGGAAATGCAAATTAAAACAACAATGAGATACCACGACATGCCTATTAGAATGGCCAAAATCTACAACACTATTAGAATGGCCAAAACCAAATTTCCTTGTCCATTGAATGATAATGAACTCTCATCAGATCTTTAACCATGGGCATTTTAAGTCTTTTGTCATTCACAGACAGTTATTGTTTTACTCTGATGCTTTCCTGAAAGGTTTTGCAATCAGCTACAATCCGAAAGTGCTTCATCTTTAAAGAGATTCATAGAAAAGACTCTGACAAGTACTCTGGAGTACAGGTTTCTGGTAACTTTAAAATCATGCCACTGGACTGAGAAAAAACTTCCAGAACTATAGTGGAGAAACTGATGGCTTCATGAAACTGTTAATCGAAAATCAAGCAAAACAAGAAATAATTATATGAGATCACATGAACTGATGAGGATGATTATAATTTTTTATGAATTTTTGTTTGAAATATTACTGGTTCTTTAATGTTTTGTTTTCCAGATTTAAGCAAACCTTTTTCTCTTAAATTATCTATACCTTATGTCAGTGGGGAAAAATAATTTTCCCTTTACTCTTCTAGATTCTTGGCTGAGATTCCCCTGCAATAAAAGACAGATTAACAGGAGAAAAACAAACAGAAATTTAATAACATGTATATCTCCTGTAACATGGGTGATACCTGGGAAAACTAAGTAACTCCCCAGTGTGGCTCAAGCTACCACCTTAAATACCATCTCCAGCTAAAGACAAAAGAAAGATGTTGGTGGGGGTGGGGAGAGTCGGGGTCACAGGAAGTTACCAGCAAAAGCAGAGTAAATAAGGGTATGGTTATTATGTGGATTTAAGTTGTTGCCTTCTTCATTGATAAGAGTTTGTAGAGATTTGGTCATCCTCCTCTTCCTGGTAGAGAGAGGGACACCCTTACAAATGGAGATTTCCCTTATAAACGTAAATTTCTCTTACAAAAGGGGAACTTCTGCTCGGGTTTTCCAAGCTCTTCTGTGTCTGCTGTTTCTTAATCAGCCTAAAATAATCCTTACGGCAAAGAGGAATATTTGGTGGCAGCATAGTCTGCTCCTTTTCACTTACAACAATCTGGTTGATGATACTTTTATAAACAGAAATGAAACATTTATCTTTTTCTCTCTACCTGACCCCTTAAAAATCTGGAAACTCTTATTTAATATTCTTATTTTCATGGTAATACAGTTATTTGCATAAGTTCAATAAGACTCTGTTCTCCTTAGAACAGGACAGACCAGAAACATTTGTTGTATTACCAAGGCTTTGACTGAAATGTTGTATTTAAGAATGTTGAGTAGAATCAGATGTGACTAGACAGATTTAAGGAACTAAGGTTGACTTTGTGTAAGTGTTGGAAGCCAGTGCTTACAAAACCTCTTGGAATACTGGCTGAGTACCTTGGCTACAGGGTTTCCAGCCTTACAGGTGAGTAAGGACGGTCACTTCCTTGCAGCCACAGGAACCTCAGAATACATTGGGCAACTTGAGAGAAATTTGCCCAAATCTATAGGTAGTAGAGGTAAAGTCTGATGGCAAGTTCCTGGTTTGGCTTCCTTGCCTTGAGAAGGTTTTAATAGGCCATCTTATGTTTGTTATAAAAGCTTCAGCAAAGGTGATTTAAAAGAGCCCATATGGTCAATTACTATTCTCGCTGCACTTATGTAAACCATCAGGCCAAATTTAATGATACTAGACTTATTTTGCAAATGAAATAGTCTTACTTTGATTATCTTTGATAGAAATGGAGATGATTGTAGAGGGAAATTCTATGTTTCAATGAAAAACCAATCTGGGTTGTTGAACTCTAGCCATGTTCACTGTCTTGGAGCTTTTTTACCTCTTTGTAAACTGGCTCCTGCCATTTATGCATTTTGTCAGTAATTAATGTTTCCAGTTTTTCTCTCACTCTTCCGACTTGGTGCCACTGAGAACTAAAACCTCACTCCCCAGATCCTTATTGGAATTATCTAAAAAAAGAAAGAGAAGGAGAAGTGCTGCAAACAAGCTGGACACTTCCATGCTCTGCTCTGAGAAATATCCACGACTGTGACACTGTTGTTTATGCCATCACCAGACATTCAAACTGCAAACTAGGAAATTCGTTGGGTTGGCACTGCTATTCTCACTCCATCATTTAAAAATACTTTGAGCCCAACATCTAGAAATCGTCTCAACTATCTACCCTTTGGACTAAAAGAACTGAGTTTATAGTTTGTTCTAACCATTACCTTTTCTCCCTTCATTTTCTATGGAAATACCCCTCATTAAGTGCCTGACTGCTCACACCATATAGAGGCCTAAGTTAGGTGGACACCCTAGTCCCACCTGCACCACTGCTTCCCGAAATGAAACATGACTGTTTAACTGGAGTGACTTATTCTCGGGTCTGAGACACAGATTCAGTAAAATGGGGGGCAAATACTTAGATTTGTTCTTTTCTATGTTTTTCTCCACCTTTGCAGATCCCTTAACTTGCAATTTCTAACCCAAATCTCTCTTCACAGCTAACAACTCAACCTTAGGTATATGAAACTTATTGAAGTTTCAAATGGGAGAATGAAGGGTTCAGAGTATCCCACCCCAAAATATGCTACCCTGGCATAAGGATTATTTTGAGCTGAAGGCAATTAAAAAGAAGCAGACACAGGAAAAACTCTCTGTCCTCTCCCTCTCTACCAGGAAGGGCAGGAAGATTGTTAATCACCAGAGACAACTCTAGATTCTTTTCATTCCAGAGGCAGCACCAGAGAAATCTACATAACACACTTGCTAAAACAACCCTTCTCTTTCATTAGTTTCTCCATATGTTTACCTTTCCACAATTTGCCGCCTCCAGAAGCTCGAGGTCCCTTTCCTTTGTCTTGCCACTTCTCTACAAATTTAGTGTTCTTTTAAGGTGCTATGTGTGCCCAAATTCCAGCCACCATTTTGAGTTACTCATCACTGAGTTCTCCCGTGTGTATGCGTGGTACACACATTAGTAAACTTTTGTTTGTCCTTCTCTTGTTAATGTGTCTTTTGTCAGTCTAGCAGCGTTCCAGTCAATGAACCTAAGATGGATAGAGGAGAAATAGCACCAGCATCCCTACACCGGCATCACCAGGTGAGCAAATGTTCCCAAGGTCCTGCAAGCCTGTTGGTCTTCGTGTTCTCTCCATTTTCCTGAGGTCCCAGGGATGCCATGGCTGCTAAGCTCTGTGGTAGGGTTTGGGGGAGGTAGATGTAACCACCTGCAGGTTCTTCAAGGTCCTGCCACTTCAGAGATTCCAGGCAGCTAGTCTTGGTTGAAAGAACCTCAGATGAAACAAGAATGCCAAATGCTGTTAACTTTTGAGTCTGGGTGATGGATGTATTAGTGTTCATTCTACTCTTCTCTCTACTTTAGTGCATGTTAGAAGATTTCCATAATAAAATGTGAAACAATTTTTTTGAAGTTGAGAAAAGTAAAAAAAGGAAAAGAAAGAGCACTTCAAAGATCTTACAGGGTTATTTTTAAGTGGCAAAATTTTGGAAAAGTGAATGGATTCAGGCAAATAGTAGAGTAAAGGATTCTTCCCCAACATAGACAGCAGTTCAGTTTCCAGTCACCTGCACAGGGGTGGGTCTGAGGCAGTGTGTACTGGCCCTAGGAGTTTGGCTATGATAGTTCCAGGTCTGAACTACGTGGCCATTATCTGCTTCCCAGGGTTTGTTTTAGGCCGCTGCCAGAGGAACTGACAGATTGACTATGAAATTGATCCTCTGCTCCCTGAGGAATGCTCCCTAGTTCAGTATTTGCAGTTTTGGCTGGTGACATTGAGCCCCTGCACGGGCATTGGGGGGCCCTGGATGTATATCCGTAGCCTTTAAGTGTCTCAGCAGCCCCACCCACCAATGCCTGGGTTCATTTCAGACTGAGAAGGAGATCCTGAATGGGTCTCACCCAGTCTCATGCAGATCTTTGCTACAGATGAATGTTTGTGTCCCTTCCAAATTCATATGTTAAAACCTAATGTCCAATGTGATGGTATTAGGAGGTGGGGTCTTTGGGAGGTGATTAGATCATGAAGGTGGAGGCCTCATGAATGGATCAGAGCCTTTATAAAAGAGACTTGATAGAGCTCTCCAGCCCCTTCCACCATGTGAGAACACAGTGAGAATATGGCCATCTATGAAGAGAGCTCTCACCAGACACCGAATCTGCTGGTGCCTTGATCTCGGACTTCTCAGCCTCCAGATCTGTGGGAAATACATTTCTGTTGTTTATAAGCCACCAAGTTTATGGTATTTTGTTATAGCAGCTGGAACAGACTAAGACGATTCCCTTTCTGAATAAAAGTCTTGGCTAGTTGGCCGAAGACTGAGAAGCTTGTAGGGAACGTCTGGACTCCAGTCCCAGAGATCCCGACTCTGTAGTTGTGTATGGGGCCAAAGAGTTTGCATCTGATGTAAGTGCTCTAGGCAATTTGGACACAGGTTTGAGAAATCACATTTAGAGACTCTGGGCCGTAGAACGGGACACCAATCAGAGCCAGGCAGAAAACATCTAGAAGCTGTTCTTTTCCATTAAGGCCAGAACAAGAAATATTGCCCTCAAGTAAGGCCTAAAGAGGCCTTGAGTTTCAACAGACTCAGGCCCTGCTCAAAATTGGGGAAAATAAAGATTAACTCTGTAATGAGATGAAAGCTCCCATATGGATGAACAGTTCCAGTTAGCTTGTTCATGGTCCAAATGAGTTCATTTGGGCCTCGTTGGTGACCCCTGCTCTTTGTCAAATCCATAGACTTCCAGTGACAAATTGTACTTTGAAGTTAGTTAATGGCCATTATGTAAACAAAACAAAACAAAACATCACCATGTAACAGCTAGACTTAAGATTTTTTCCCCGATGTTGTAATGGGTGCATTTGTATTACACGATGGCCCTCATCTGAAGCCTGCCAAAAACGTGCTCATTTTCACTTTTGAAATAATTTTAAATGCCAAATGGTACTCAATTTTCTTAATGAAGACATTTCTCTAGTACATAAAGACAGGATAAAACTATTTAAAACTCACAGTGACTTTTAGAGTGGTCTCTCGTCAGCTAAGGAAAGTGACAGGATGGGGAGAAAAATCTCTTTAGAGGTTCTTAAATTGATAAGGCAGGAAACTGAGAAAAGAAATTAGCTGGATGCATAAATGTCTGAATGAAGAGAATCTAGGCATCTAATCAAATGTCACATTACGCTGGAAACAAGGGCTGTGTGTTTTTGAGGGATTTACAACAAATACATAAGAAACCAAGACTGAAGCAAAGACGCCAAGTTGCCTAACCAGTATCCATTCTCTCATTCCTCTCCTGTAATAGACCTTTACGTTGTCAGAGTGACCAATGTTCCCAGCTAATATTCCAGTCATCCTTGAAGATAGAGATGAGGTGTAATCAAAAGCTGTTGAGTGGAGCTCCCAAGAGACTGCCTCAGTTGAGAGGGAGGTGTCCTTTTGCTCCATCTCTCTTCTTCTTGCCTGGAATATGTATGTGGTTGCTGGAGTTCCAGCAGCCATGATGAGACCATGAGGCACACTTGATGGTAGAAGCCACAGCCAGCATGGTGAAGAAGAAAGATAGGAGGCTAGGTCCTACCCCTGAATGTGAGAAAATAGGCCTCTATCTTGTTTAAACCACTGTTTTTGTTACATGAACTTTGAACCTACCCATGTTCCAGGCACTGTTGCAGGTACTGGGATGGGGATGAGTAAAATACATCAACAGTTTCTGCCTCATGAAGCTTATAATTTAGTTGGAAGGCCAAGAATAAGCAAGATAAATAAAATACATTGTTTTTTAGATGATGATTGTTACTAAGGAGTAAAAATAAAGCCAGGAAGGTGGATATGAAGTGTAGAGGTTGGGGGAAGGCTTCACATTTTAGAGAGTGTGGCCAGGGAAGTCACATGGGATTTCACTGAGGTACTGAGGTGACATTTGTGTAAAGACCTAAAGGACGTAAGAGAGAGAGCCAGGGGGATTTCTGGTGGAAGAGCATTCTAGGTAGAAAGAGCAGCAAGTACAAAGGCTGTGAGGCCAGAATGTTCAAGATTAACAAGGGGTTGGCGTGGGTGGAGTAGGACGATAGAGGCAGCGTGTGGTAGGAGCTGATGTAGAGAGGTGGTAGGGCCAGGTCTAGCAGGGCCTCTTGGGCCCTAGGAAGGATTTTGGCTTCTACTCTGAATGAAATGGGGAGATGGCAGGGTTCTGAGCAGGGGAGTTGCAAGATCTGCCTTATATATGAACGAATCTCTGCGGCTGCTGTCTTGAGATGAGGCTGCAGAGGGCAAAGGTGGAAGCACAGAGGCTGATTAGGAGATGACTGCATCAGCTAGGTGTGAGATGATGGCGGCTTGGACCAAGCGAAAGCGGTGGAGGTAGGAAGACGAGGGATTCTGGATATAAGGAAGAGCCATTAAGATCTACTGGTGGACTGAATATGAGTGTGAGAGAAAGAGTGGAGGAGGACTCCAGAGGTTCTGGCCTGAGCAACTGGAAGGATGGAGCTGCCATCAACCGAGTTGAGCAAACCTGTTTCTCCACGTCACCCTCAATGGAAGGAGCAGATTTTGAGGGGGAATAGCAGGAGGTCAGTTTTGGATGTTTTGAATTTGAGATGCCATTAGATGCCAAGTGGCAATGTGGAGCAGAGGTGGATACATAAGTCGGAATTCAGGGGAGAGGTCCAGCTTGAGATCCATTGGGACGTAGAGGGTATTTAATGTTGTGAGACTGAAGGAGGTCACCAAGTGGGTGCAGGAGAAAAGAGAAGGATCTGAAGACTGAACCACGGGGCCCTCCGACGTTTAGAGATTGGGAGACAAGGCGGAACCAACAAAAGAGGCTGAGAAGGAGAAGTCAGAGGGAGGAGGAGAACCAACAAGTCTGAAGGCAGGATGGCCAAGAGAAGGAAATATTTAACGGAGGAGAGAGTGAGAGGGGATGTTCAATGCGGCGTCAAATAAGGGCTGAAAATTAAATAGGAGGATTCAGTAAGCTGTCCGTATAAACATTTTGGAAGAGCTCTTGGCACATAGTAAGCACATTCAGTGTATTGCTGCTGTCCAAAAGAACTTTTTGTGATGATGAAAATGAAACATCAATGCTGTCCAATGCTGTAGCCACTCAGCCACATGTGGCTGTTGAGCGCTTGAACATGTGGCTGGTGCAACTAAGGAACTAAGTTGTTTTGAAGGAAGGGGTGAAAAATTGTAGTTTACTGAAACTCAACTCAAAAAGAATAAGGTGCTGAAGTGTGCAGTGTATTCACACAGAACCCCCAGGTGCACATGCAAGTCAAGTGTAAACCCCATAGCCCTGTCTGTGATCCTCCCACCTGGGACCTGAGCATCTCTTCCATATACAGTCATGCACACTTAATCTAAAAAGGGAAGCTTCAGTATATTTTGATGTATTAATTAGCACCAAATTAAATTAAACTAAAATTAATTTAGTATTAAAATTTAAATAGCCAGATGTGGCCAGTCGCTACTGTAAAGAACACAACAGTTCTATAGTCTATCCTGTAACCTATTTATAAATGTTCTTTTTTCAGATTACCGGCCTAATAATTATGTGTTTTAACCAGTTAATAAATGTGTGGTATGGAAGGCCCCTTTTGTAGAATTTAAAAAATCAAGTGCACAGGAGAGGAAATCTGGGTGAGCAAGCCGAGGCCAGAACCCTGAAGAAAGAGGTTGATGGTGTTTAAAACACTCACGGACTCAAATCTGGGTTCTGTCACTTAGCCGTGGGGCTCCGGCAACTTTTATTTAACCTCTCTGAGCCTGCTTTGTCCTGTGAGAAGAGGGGTCATAACAGCCCTGACCTCCAGGCAGCGCTGACTACAGAATTTGCGGGGTCCAGTGCAAAACAAAAATGCAAGCCCCCTTGTTCAACAATTATTAAGAATTTCAAACTGGCAACAGTGGAGTATTAAGGCAAGTGCAGGCCCTTCTGAGTGGGGGCCAGTGGGACTGCACAGGTGGCACATCCCTGAAGCTGCCTCAGGGTTTGAGAAGGAGCGCTGGGTGGTCAAAGTGCTGAAAACAGTAGTGGGCACTAGGGCTGGGCAAGGACCAGAGTGTTTGCTGCTGCCGCGGGGGGTCTTTCCTCTTTCCAAGTCCTGTAGACTACTTGCAGCAAACCTTTCTAGGTCTGTGTGTCGTCTGGGTCTCAAATGTCCACAGTCCAGCTTCCTGCAATTACCTTCTTCAAAGGCTGGGGAAGAGGCTGCACTGGCTCAGCCCTGTGACTCTTGGGGTGGACCAGAGGGTGTTAAGAGGCCTGAGGCAAGGAGAGAATCAGCAAGGCTAAGACTGAGTTCAACTTGTTTCCTCATAAGCACCTGTGAAGCCAAAAAGCAGGCTGAAACCCCTGACAGAGAACAGTGAGCCCAGGGGTGGGGGGCTGTTGGCTTGCCCTGGTGGGGCATTGGCTGGGGGGGCTGTGCTGCTCTTTTTGACAGCTACCCTGGAACCCAAGCGGGTGTAAAACGTGACTCCCCTCTTCCCTCGGGCGCAGGCGTCCCTCAGGTGTGGGCTGAGGGCAGGGGGAGGGTGGGGGAGATGGCTGGGCAGCGGCCTGGAGGGTGTAGGTGCTTTGCTCTGTGGCTTGAACACCAGATTCCTGGGCATCCCTAACTTGGGGGAGGAGCTGCCAACACAAAGTCCAGAGAGGCAATGTAGGCCAATACAGGTGGGAGCAGGAACGCCCTGTGTCCTGGCTCAGTGTCCCTGACACTTCTTTCCCCTAATGTTTGTGGCCTCTTGGAGGAAGGAAAGAAGACAGGGCAGACAAGGATCCTACGGGAGCCCTGGGCCATCCCTGGCAGCCCCTCACCTGATCCTGGATCCCAGAGGAACAGGGTTCTCCCGGGCTGAGCTAAGCAGCAGAGCACTGTGGAAAGGCCGTGTAGTCGCCGCCCCGCATCCTGCAGGTTTGTGACCTCGGACACGTGAGTCCATCTTACTAGTAGGGCCTCTTTTTCTTACCAGTAAACTGGAGATGAAACGTTGCTGCTGGGATCCTCAGAGGCTGACAAGAGATAAGGTTTGCAAAGCTCTTTGCACAGAGTTTTTGCTGGCATCTAATTCCTTCCCCCCATCTGGCAGCCTCAAGTCCCACACCTCCCTGAAGTCCCTGCTGAAGTACAGTGTGTCTCTGTTCTGACAATTACATGTAACAGACTGATTTCTGGGGCACCTGCTGTGTTGCGCAATGGGAGGCAGATGAACCAAGTACAAAATATGGGCTCCTTTCTCTGAGAAAGGTACGGTCTTAGGCAAAAGACATGCAAGTACAAACTTCTAAGTAATGAAACTAATGAACCTGAGTGCAGAGTGTTGTGAATCATATGTACTACTGGCATTTAGAGGGAGAGCTCAGTGGAGCTGGAGGGCTTCTTGGAGGAAGCGGGCTCTGTGGGAGTCTCTGAAACCCTGGTGGGATTTTCATGGGTAGGGAGGGAGGGCAGCTTTTGGCTGGGAGTTATCCAGGTACAGTGGCATGAGCCAAGATGTGGGCAAGTGGGCCTGTGGTGCACCCTGAGGATTTTGAGTGCTGCTGGGATGAGCTGTGAGGCCATGGGCTGAGTGGAGGGAGAGAGGTCAGAGAGGTGGGCCAGGCAGTAAACTGGAGGTGTCACACCTCCAGCAGCAGAGCAAGGATTTTGTTCTGAAGGACAAATCTGGAGGCACAAATTTCAGAGCGAGGGATTCACGTGATAAAAAAGGAGTGATGGAAAAGGGGAGACCAGATGGGAGAAGAATCTAGAGCAATCAGGGTGAGTGACAGCGATGAACCAAAGTTGGGTCCAATATTCTAGGCCTGGGTGACTGGAGGAATCAAAGCACTTTAGAGATGGAAGTGGCCTTAGATTTAATCTTGTGTAGGCATTTGAGAAAAAAAAACCCAACTCAAGGCCACAGAGCTAGTTAGGGGCAGAGTCAGGAAATGAACTCACATTAAAGAGGGAGAAGATTTAGGGCAAGGGGATGAGGAGAGGATGAATATACCTCTGGAGTAATCAGGTTTGGGGTACACGGGGTATATGAGAGGATAAATCCACCAGACTGCTGGAAATGGGGGCCTGGCGCCCAGGAGGGTATCAGCTAGGATGTGGGGCATTATCACAGAATAGAGGAAATAGTTGGAGTCCCATGGGGCAGTGTGCAAGGAGAAAAGGCCAGAAGGCGGAAGACTGAAACTTGAGGCCCCAAAACAGGATCCAGAAGGGGCAGTCAGAGAGGTGGGATGTGGCCCAGATGTGGACGTGGTGATCAAGGAAAAACACTGTTGCTCAGTGCTACCCAAGGGCATGGACACTTGGCTCTGATCTCCCCAGCCCCACTCTAGCATATTAAAGATGGCTGCAAATTCTTTGACTCCTCTGCAACTGAGATGTGGGGTCTTTGCTTCCTCCCCTTAAACCTGGGCAGGCTCTGTGACTGATGCGAGTCAGCTTCCACGCCCAGGCTCGAGAGACTGGCAGCTCTTTCTGACTCTGGGAGCACTTGCTCTTGGGACCCAACCACCATGTATCTTGAAAGGAGATTCTAGCTGAGCTGCCCCAGAGAGGCCACATGAAGCAGAGATAAGCCATCCCTGCTGAGCCCTACTCAAACTAGATTTGTGAGCATAATAAACAATTGTTCTTCAATCACTAAGGTTTGGGGTGGTTTGTTACGCAGCAATATCTGGTCTCCTCGATGCACTTGGGTCTCCTTTCCAAGCGCATGGTGGGTTGAGTGGGGGGCAGGGCCCATCTAGAGCTTCCTTCTCCCACTACCCTCCTTTTGCTTCTGTTCTGGTGGCTGGTGACCCGTGCTGAGCTTAGAGCTCGCTGCAGTCAGTGGTGAGGGTGGTCCCAGGCCTCTATGGGGATCAGGTATCGGGAGTGGTCACTCAGAGGGGGTTCATGTTCTCTCCACAAGAACAGAACAGAACAAGCTCTGGCCTCGGAGTTACTCATTGGCTCATGTTGAGCCTGTCACAGTAAACAACTGGGAAATTGGGGCCTCAGCTGAACCAGGGGACAACCGGCCGGAGCGTTTAAACAACCTGATGCCCACTCTTTTGGGTACATTTGTTTATTTAAAAAAAGTGTAGGAAATGAATATGCTACCTAAAAAGTATCTACAACAAATAAATTATTTCCAGTTAAACATTGCAGATCCACACAAACCAGTCCTCTAACCTTGACCAAGGTTACGTCCCATGGACTTACGCTTTTCCCCCTTGACTCTTCCTTGAGACTTTCCCCTCTCATGCAAAATGATCCCAGCATTAGAGATCAGTCCTTTCTGAGCCAGGCTTCCTCACGGGTACAGCAGATGGATGTGAGGGCGGCCTGGGCAAGGCAGACCCAGTGTGGAGGGGCTCTGTGCTGGCACACAGCAGACTTCAACAAATGTGTCTGACTGGTTTCCAGCGACCTTGACATATTTTACATAAGTGGGGCCTGGCCTTTAAAGAAAAGAGCCAGAGGTACATTGGGCTGGCCCCTTCAAGGAGCCCTATCTTCAGAAAACATTAAATCCACCTAAGGTCTCAGGAAGACAGCAACTTGGCCGGGAGTTTTGAGTGCTTGGTTAAAAGAAAATGGCCATTGGGGCCCTTGTAATTAAAGGTGACATGTGTGGTGACAGCCAGCCACGCTGCGGGCAGAATGCAGAGTACCGACTGAGTGAACCTCAGAAGAGGCCAGGAGGTCGGGAAGGTAGAGGATGGAGGGCCAGGGCTTCACTGGCAATTTTAAATAACCATACAATTTCACCCAAGGGAAGGAAGCCACAGCCCTCCTCTGGCCCTTCATGCAGGGAGTTTGCCAGCATCTCAGGTCAAGAGGCTGAGGGTAACTGGGCAGGGGCCAGCCTTTCAGAAGTAAAGGTGCCATAGACAGCACGGAGGGCATAATTAAAAAACCAAAAAACAAAAAATCAACAACAAACTTCCTTCTAGCACGAGTTCAAGAGGCCTTGAGTACACACCATTTAGGAGACTGCAAAACTCCTTTTCATGGAGGCAAAGTGGCACGTGAGTAGGTCTAGGCGGTGTGTTTCCAAGGTGATTTCACTGAAGACAATGAAGTGCATTTATTTTTTAAAGGAGGTTTTGCCACAGAAAGATTGAACTTTGGACTGTGCTGACAAGCCATAACACAGTCCCTCTCCTTCCAGAGAGAACAGGGGCCACAAAGGCAAGTGCCCAGAGAAGCTGGGCTGGTAATTAGGATAAATAAAGGATATAGGTGGGGTATGAAAAAAAGCTTTCTTGAAACACTCACCAGCCTCGAGGCCTGTCTTCTCCTTTGATATGAGATATGGGTCCCAAACTTTCCATTTCATTATGAGAAAAACAACCGTGCAGGGGCATTGAACAATAGCAACAGACACGGCCTCAGTGTGGGAGGCGACAGGGAGTGGTGGGGACTGTGGTGAACTGGTGAGCCTGTGGGCTGGATCATTTTGTAGTCTCTCTTGCACTGACAGGAAGGGGTGGTAGGCAGAATAACAACCCCTCAAAGATGTGCATGTCCTAATCCCCAGAACCTGTGGATATGTTACCTTACATGGCAAAAGGGACTTCTCGGTGTGATTAAACTGAGGATCTTGAGATGGGGATTATTCCGGATTATCCACGGGGGCTTTATAAGTGAAAGAGGGAAGCAGGAGGCTCAGTGTCACAGTGCCACAGTGTGACCAGCCATCAGAGTGTGACCAGCGATGACCAGCCATCGGAGGCCAGGAATGTGAGCAGCCTCTAAAAGCTGGAAAAGGCAAGGAGACAGATTCTCCCTGGAGCCTTCAGAAGGAGCGTGGCTCTGCTGACCCCTTGATTTTAGCTCAGTGAAACCCATTTTGCACTTCTGACCTCCAGAACCCTAAGATGAGAAATTTGTGTTATTTTAAGCCACCATGTTTGCGGTAATTTTTACAGTAGTAATAGGAAACGAATCCAGGTGGCCACTCTCTGGTGTATTTTAAAAATATTTTTAGAGGATGAAAACTCTCTCTGAATTTCTGTTTAAATGCCAAGGTATTGTTGCAGCTGGGAGACCCACACATGGCAATTCAGGGAAATTTCTCTCTTGCGGAGTGAGAGAACCAAGAAGTCTCTTATCAAAGCAGATACGTGTCAATGCATCAATGCTGCTCAAACACACACACTCTTTTCCAGCTGGACAGACTGCAAATTATTCCCACGTCCCAGGGGACAGCACATGTTTATCTAGTGGTCATTAGTAGAAGTCAAAACCCAGCCATCCAAACAGTTAGCATCAGTTGTCACTAGGTCGGGTGAACAGACCTGTATGGTTATACATTTGACTTCTTAAATACACAGGACCACAAATAAATAATAATAATAAAAAGGCACATTGTCTTTTTCATCCAGGGGACCCCAGTGAGAGCAGGGACCTCGGTGGCCTCCTTGGGATTGGAACTGTTGACCTGAAGAGGTCTAAATCCAATCCAAATCCAGGGCTCATTGCAACTCTGTACCAGGTGACTCACACCTCTGCCCTCTCATTATGGGCTGGTTTACAGCCCAACCTGAGTTTAGAAGGACATGAACTATGATGATTGTATCCAGATCAGAGTTCATCATTTTCAGTGTCTCATCATCAAAATGAGTCCACTTGGAAATCTGAAGTTGGTGGCATCCAGGAAAACCTTCCACTAGTCCTTCCATATAATTCCTCTTCTTTAGGATTTCTGGTTGGGGACCCTAAAGGGTTTCTCAGTGCCCTGCTTTATGCAAAGTCTTTGGGATGGGTCACAAATTATTCCCCCGGCTCCACTGGCTCGTGGGCATCCAGCAAGGGAACGTCTGTGTTCCCATTGCTTACATTCTCTTTGTTGGGGTGGGAGAAGGTGTACGGTTCGCTCTCAGAATCAAGAGGTAAGTCAGGGGATGGTTCATCTGTGGTCAACTTTACAGTTGGGGCCCTGGAGCATATGGGGGGTGGGGAGGGAGGACAGTCCCCCGTGGGGCCCTGGAAGGGCCTGTAGGTGTCCACCTCTGGCTGCAGGAAGGACCCACTGGAATCCTGCAGCAGATGCCCGTATACCATAGTGTCATCGATGACTGCATACACGTGGGAGTCATTGTCCTTTCGTCTTTTCTGAAACTTTTTTGGCTGCATCGGCATCTGGGTATTGACGTTGCCATTGTAGATACCTACGGCTGGGCCCTTGTTTATCTCCTTTTTCCTACTGAGAGTAAGAAAACAAGACAGAAGTCAGAAAGAAAAAGCTCTTACATATGCACCATTTGTATATTCCTACCGGAACTTAGATCCTTCGGGGTTCTGACCGTGTCTCCTCCAAGTCCTTTCAATGAGTTAACATTTGAAACTACTGTCCTCAGTGAACATTCAGAAGGGACCAGCTTCTGCCTCCAGTTTTCAAGGTGGAAACAGGGACTAGGCAGTGGTTTAGAGAGGGAAATTTTAACACTATCTGCACTTGAATTCCTTCGAGAGATGAGTGGTATCTGATGGTGGAGACATCTGACAACCCCTCTTTCCTACCAGAAAGGGGTGGTGTCCCAGCCCAACCACAGCAGGCCCCGGCATGCCCAGGTCCACCTTCCACGACTCTCTCAGACCATCCTGTAGCTAAGGCTTCATCCTTCTTTTGCATGGGGAAAAGCTCTGACCATCTAGATTCTAAATGATAACATACGAGACTCAGGATGGAAGGCTGTTTCTTAGTTTTTAGCTGGAGTTGGGGACAGCAAAACTCAGCATTGGCAGAGGGATCCAGTCCCTTCAGCAGTAACCTCCAACATGCAAAGGAGCTAAAAAGAAGACAATTCAGGCCAGGCGCCAGAGCTCCTCAATAACACCATTCACGTTTGGTTTGCAATGTTCTTTGCTACTTGGATGCAGACAGACATTAGCACTCTCTGTCATAGAAAACAAAGCTTCACTCTCCATCTCCATGAGCCAAGAGCACGGTTGCTGATTTTTTAGCTGACCAGTGATTCAAATGGAGGACATTAGCTCAATTAACATAATGGACCATATAATGCACAGGCTGGCGGTTCACTAATTGTGGACAGGCTCCTGTACTTTTCTGAGATAAAAATAAATCTAGTACATTTAGCTTGTAACACTGAGTCTCTGGCCAGGATGACGGGTTCCAAAGGCTCCTGCCCGAAGCCCTGTGCCTGACGCCCCTCCTTTGTGCTCCCACTGTGCCTTGCTTGCCCCACCAAAGCTCTTCTCATGCTGTCCTGAAGCTGCCTCTTTATCTGCCTGCCTCTTTAGTCCCTCTGCCCCTCTGGGCAGTGGGAGAAGAGACTGTGTCTTGTCCACCGTTGTATCCCCAGCACCTAGCATGGTCCCTAGTGCCCAGGAGACTCTCAGAAATACACGCTCGATGATGTAGTTATCATCAAGTTCAATGGCGCTGCCTTCCCTCATTCTCACCACAGAACCCGTCCTCCTGTACCAACTTGGGGACGGATTGGCCTGATGCAAACCTCCCAGCCAGTGGTCTCCCCTACAGCAAGGCTGGGGCTGGTCACCTCAGGCCAGAACTGGGGCAGTTTAGAGATGGAGGCAAGTGCTGGACCCTCCCTTCGCTCAGTTCCCTCCTGATGAGGAAGCTGGGGTCCAGTGTTAATACCATGCTTTCCAATCTGAGTGGGACATACTGTGTACCCCAGGCGAGAAAGTTTCCGGAAAGAAATAATGAAATGATGTTTTGTTAAAAGGAGTCCTTTCCCCACATGCAAAATGCGTTAATCCCATCTGACGGAGAAGAGGCCTCTCCCTGGATCTGCTAAGGGCAGGTTCTTCCTTATTAGCGGAGACATTTCTAGACAGTCTCATCGTTGATCAGGAATTTCAGTTGTTTGCTCAGGGACCCAGTTAATAGAAAAAAATTTTTTTTGGCTTTTTGGAAGGTCAAATCATGTGAAAGAAAAGAGATTTGCCCCCTCCCTCAAGGCTTTAATCAGAAATATGAGCAGAATTGATAAAATCTTGTGGCAGAGTGTACTCTGTCGAAGAAGGTCAATACTTTCTTTTCATAAAACAGAAGCTGTCATCCTGAGGGGGTGGAAGGTGAGACTGAATCAGTTAACTGAGTCTTCCTTCCTCTTGCCCACAGGGCTGGCTTTTTGGTGCTTGTCTGGAGTCCAATAAACAAGCATAAAACAGACAGTTTGTTTAAGAAACAGGAGGAGAACAAGCTGGGGCAGCATGCGTTTGCTTTCCTTAGGGTGACAGAGGGAGTGGGTTCAGAGGCCTGGTCTGGCGGGGCCGACGTGAGCATTTTCCTGTCAAGATCACCCCTGTGATGATCACAGTCTAATGAGCAGACAGTAAATGATTCACGGGGGGCTGTGCTGAGGCAGCTGCCTAAAAACTGCTGGCTAAAATGCTACCACACGTGTATTTGGGTTTTTGGGTTTCCTGCGAGATATGGGATTTCCCCCCTCCCAAGCATAACTCGCATGTGGCAATATTATTTAACATTGAGCTTTGGGGAGAAAACGGGAAGCAAGAATAAAGTCAATAATTAATGGTAGCCCAGGTCTGTGTGACCTAAGGATGCGTCAGATCAGCTGAAGACAGTTTGAGAAATTCCACCTACTTCCTTTTCACAAGGCAAATGATGAGTCCGAGGGCAAACAGCAGTAAGACGCCACCTCCCACCACTGCGATGATGACAACAGTCAGGTCTGTGAGCAGAGACACAAGGGAGACAGGTGAGGAGACGTGGGGTTAGGCTGATGATGAACTTGAGTAGATAGTCTCCAAAAATGGCTGCCATCCATTCCTCCCCTCCCTGTACACCCACACTCCTCACATTAAGAGGAGCCTATGTCCCTTCCTCTTGAATCTGGGCTGTGCTGGTTCTGGGCCTAACTTTTTAGAGGCCTGGCAGCTTCTTGCACTTTCTTTCTGAGGGAAAGCCAGCCACCATTATAAGAAGTCTGACTATACTGAGACCACCAGGCTGTGAGGAGGCCCAAGCTAGCCTGTGGAGACTCCCTGAGGAAAAGAAACCAAGGAACCCGGTCGAGAGTGAGCACCAAGGCTCCAGACATCTGTCTCCGGGTAAGCTGTCCCGGCCACCCTATCGCTGTTCACGGCAGTTGGCTGAGACCCCAGATATCTTAGAGCAGAAAGGAGCCACCCTGCTGGGCCCTGTCTGAATTCCTGACCCTGGAATTGTGAGCAAACAAAATGGTTATCGTCTGAGCCACTGAATCTTGGGGTGGTTTGTTACGCAGCGATGGATAACTAAAACAACCCCGGGGGACCTACCAGATCTACTCCAAGGCTACTCCTGGCCTACGCCGTGCGTGTTCCCCCAATCGCCACAACTGTTGAGGAGAGGAGAGCGGAGGGGTGTAGGAGAAACGGAGTCAAAGTCAGAGGGAAAGGAGTTAAGGAGAGGGTTGTTTCACCTGTGCTGTTCTTTTCCTGCAGTTGTACAAAGGAAATAAAGAAGAAAAAGAAAATAAATCAGAGAAGGAGCCCTGTATCGAATAGGGGTTTAGAATTTCTTGCCTGTTCGACAAGAAAACAAAAGGCGAGATTAAGAGAAAATAGGAATAGAAATAAATGACAGAAAATGAATGTAAGAGAGGAAGAAAAGCTAGGAGCGGACCTGAGAGTGTGGGAGAGCTTTTCACTGTGGCTTTGGTTCCCTTCGGTTCTCGTGCTGCTCACCAGTTGTGTGGCCATGGGCAGATGCTCAATCTCCCCGACCGCCAGCAAGGGAAGGGCTGGGAGAAACAACCTCCATGGTTCCTTCTGGTTCCCACACTGTGTGAGGCTCTGACTATCTCGGAATAAAGGGCAAACACGGCCCCCCACTGACTGCCCGGCCACATGTGCATTTCCTTGCCTGAAACTCTTCAGTGGATCCTGCAACTCTGAGCACAAAGGCAAACTCCTTGTCGTGGCTCTGGGCCTGCCACCGAGGGCACTTCAGGGATTCCAGTGTTTCACTGGACTAACTGAAAAAATGCCAGCACCGTATACCTGTGTCACACTTTCCAGGTCCCCACATTTTAATCACCAACACTGAATTCCCAATGATACTTATATGAGGTAGTTATTATCATCTACTCTCTACAGATGAGGAAGATGAAAGGAGGGAAGAGACTTCCCCTATGTCAGAGAGAGACTAAGTGATGGTGGAAGATTGACTACAAAAATGCCCTAATTCTACCCCCTCCCTGAACCATGTCCCTTACTGTGTGACTCTGCAGCTCCCCTCATTAAGAGGTGGACTCTATTGTCCACCCCTTGAATCTGGGCTGGCCAAAAGGATGCTGTAGAAGGGATGGTGTGTGAGTTCCTAACCTAAGCATCAAGAGACCTTGCATCCTCTGGCCTCTCTTGGATCTCTCTGCCTTTGCCATGAGAACAGGTCCAGGCTGGAGGATAAGAGACCAGATGAGGAGAGCCAAGGCGGTCCAGTTATCCTAGCAGATCTTGGCTGGGCCCCAGACATGTGAGAGTGCCCGGCAAGATCAGCAGAGTCCTCTAGCTAACCTGCAGCAGCCCTCAGGTGCATGAGTGAATGAACCCTGATAAGCCCAGCTCAGACCAGCATTTCCCAGCCAACATGTGATCAATAATAAATGGCTGTTTTTAAGCCACTGAGTTCTGGGGTGGCTTCTTATGCAGCATTACTGATAAAATAGCTGACTGCTACATGGACAGTCAAGACTCAAATCTATGTTTTACGACTCACCTCCTAGGCTTGCTTCTTACCCCTCAGCTGCCAATCTGCTGTCCCCCACCAACCCTGAAAGGCCTCAAAGACCCTTACCCGTTGTCCTCGGGGAAAGTGACACCCAGAAGAGCAGGTCCAGCTGCTTGCCACTCACAGGGCTGCAATTGGAGATGTTGACCCAGAAACTGTGATGGTGGAAGCTCGGCTTGGGGAGCACCTCCTCCTCCAGGCTGAAGATCTCCTCGGCCCGTGTCCGCTGCTCCTGGATGATCATGAATGCACGCCCTGTCTGGCAGACCAAGCCAGTCCGCTCCTTTAAGAAGGTCAGGCAGGCCACCTGGTCACTGGGCACGCTGATGTTCCAGGACACCGAGGCAAGGGATGGCAGGCCCCGGTCCCAGTTAGGTGTCCTCAGGTAGACCTTGCTTTTCATGCCCGGGGTCACCGTGAAAACGCCTTCCTCTGCAGGAAAGGGAAGAGAATCCAGACAGACATTGTTTCACTCAATCAAAAGAGAGAAAAAGGAGTGGTGGAGGAGACGGTGTTACACTGTCTAGACCAGCGCTGTCCGATAGAGCTTTCTGCAGCGATGGAGATGTTCTGTATCTGTGCTGTCCAAGAGTAGCCACTGCCACGTGTGTCTGCTGAAGACTTGAAATGTGCTTGGTGTGACCGAGGAACTGAAGTTTTAATTTTGTTTACTGTTAATTTAAATTGCCACATGTGGCCAGTGGCTACTGTACTGGTCAGCACGGGAGTAGAGTCTCAGTCAGATTAGGTGCTCAGGCCTTTTGAAAAAAACAAAATAAACAAACAAATGAAAAACAAGCCAGTTTGCCAAACTCAGCTTCCTTTCAGAAATGCCCTCACCATAGCTAACATTCATCTAATGGCCTGCTCCATGGTGGGACTGGTATATACCGATTTCTGTTCCAGAATTGAAAAACCTTCAGGTTCTGGGAAGAATTCTAGAATTGCAAAGCTGAAAGAGCCTCAGACATGTCAACTGATCTATAACTTACTTTCAGGCGAGATAAACCCCCACCATTCCACACTGATGAGAGTGTGTCTTATTTTCAGAGACTCCGCAGAAGGAGTTTCTCTGGTAACCCTGGAGATATCAGGCAGCCTGGACTGACCTTCATCTTATGACAAAAGAGTCTTCTCCCTCCCTCTCACTCATGCCTCTGAGAACCAAAGTACTAAGTAAACCTCAAAGAAAGTCTTGGTCAATTTAAAAATGGCCTCTAATTTTGAGCAACTTGTAATGGTGACTGGGACTTTTAAAATCAGCCATGTCGAGTTCACTGTTGTGAGCGATTGAGACCTCATTTGCTGCCTCAGAACACCAACGATCATATACCGGCCTGCCGGGAGGGGTCTGCTCAACCGGGCAGGAGACCAGGACCCTAGCACTCCAGATTCATCTCCCCTGGAGTATTCCTTCCTCTGTGCTCTCCACACTGCACTCTGAGTTGTCAAAGCAGAATCATAAAACTGTCTGCTTAGGGATTTTTATGTTAGCACCTTAAAAACCCAGGACTCGGGAATATTTGGTTGGTTCTCATTTATGCCCTGCCTGCTTCCAAAAAAGACTCGAAACTGATTATTTGTTCTGCTGCCTACCAGCCATCACCTCCCACTGTCAGGGAGTCTTATTTCTAACTCCTGGAATTTTCCACACTGAGTTAAAGTCAGGATCAGGACTCACCATCTTGCAAATTTATTGTGTGAGGACCAGCCCACTCAACTGTCCCTTCTCTTCAAATTGACAACTCTAGACGATCACAAAACCAAAATAAGATGCATGCCCAAACAAGAAAGGCTGAGGGGGCATGGAGATGGGGAGAGAGGGAAAGACCCCCTTACCTTTGAAGTATGGTATAAAGGACACAGTCAGGCCCTGCCTGGAGATCTCTTGGTGGAAGCTGGGAGCAAAGGTGCGGAGGGTCACCGAGATGTTCTGCTTCACCTGGATCTGCTCGATGGAGCCTCCAGGGCAGAAGGAGCCAAAGTAAAGGTCCTGCCCGGGGACGGCACTGGCCACGAGGTAGCTGAAGCTGGTGTTGCAGGCCCTCTCGTGTGTGTGCTGCTGCAGCTTCTGGGCCGGCACCAGTGCCAGGCTGAGGCTGTCCTTCAGCACCAGCAGCTTCCAGGAGAAGTTGTGCAGTTGCACGGGCAGCTGGAGGATGTCCCCGGGCACCTGGAGTGAGTAGGACTTCCTGGGGCAGTACCGGTGGTCCATGCAGCCTGGAAAAGAAGGGCTCATGGTACCCAGGCAGGGAGGAGACTGGAAGTGCACCCCCCACCTCTCCAATCAGCCTGAGGCTTTCTTGCTTTTCCCCTTGGTCTCTACTCCTCCACTGCTGGCTCCTTGCTGCTCCTTTTCTAGCTTCCCCTTCTGCTCTCTCACATTCTTACTGTCTACTAAGCTGACAGACTAACTTCTGGGGAGTTTTTAGGGTTGAAATTTTCCCTTCTTGTTTGCTCAAGCTCACTCCTCTGTGTATCTGTGTCTTAGATGCTAAGTACCATGTGGGCAGGGCACAGATTTTCCCTCCCAGACCTGTTGCCCAGTGTCCCCATCTGTGGGGAGGCCGTTCTGTGTAGTGGTTAGAGCAGGCAGTGGAGGTGGGGAGATCTCAGCTCGCCTTCCAGCTCTGCCACTTCCCAATGGGATGGCCTCGGGCACGCTGCTTTGCCTCTCATGGCCTCAGCTGCTGCATCTGTAGAGACTCTGAGACCATCCACGTCAGATATCATGGTGGCCCAGCAGGGAGGTGACTATTGGTTTGGCTGCCCTCCAGTCGTAAAATATTTATGATGTGACTAGCACACGCCCTGCACTGCTGGGGCCAAAGGGATAAAAAAAGGAATGAGACAAAGTTCTTGACCTCAAGACTCAGTCTCACGCGAGAGAAGACAAGTAGGCAGTGAGCGTGGACTCGGGGCGTGCGGACGGGAGAGGCTGGGGAAGGCAATGCAGAGGAGAGGATTTCACAAGAGAGACTGGAAGGCTGGTCAAGGAGACATAAGCATCGACACGGGGAATGTGCTTCTGAAGGATGCACGTTCCAGCTCAGGCTGCTGGTCCTAAAGGGGGCGCGTCTGCTTCTTGCTCACCCTGCACTTGCCCCTGCTCACCCTGCACTGTGGAGGACATTTCTGATCATACTATTTACAACCTACCCAGTGGACCCCACCAAGGAGACAGGGCAGGGAAGGGAGAGCTGCCCACGCCCGGGAGAAGCGCACTAACGACGGGGGCGTACTTATGGTTTTCTCAGCATTCATCCACAGGCGTGTCAGATCATCACAGAGGAAGGAGATCTTGTGTTTGGAGCCAGATGTCAGGGTGAGGTTGGTGCTACAGGCCCAAGGCTCCAGACACACGAAGCAGCCGCGGACAAAATTTCTGCTGAGTTTGATGGGCCTCGGCTCGATGGTGAGCGACATGGCTCGCTCGTTACTCAAGTCAACCACGTAGGTTTTATCTGGAACCACAAATAGAAAACAGGCGTGAAGAATGGGTGGAGCAAGCAACCCCGGGGGAAATGGCAAAAGTTAGCACAAAACCTTGGAAAGATTTTTTATTATTAAGACAATATCACAATAACTTTAAAAGAGATTTAAAAAGAAAAATAGTGGACTGCTACCCTTCTACTACCCTTATTTAACTGCTTGCATTTCTTCAAATTCATTTTAGTCCTTGTTCATATGTATTGTTAAAAAAGAAATAACAGGCCCCAAATGGAGTCATTTGCCCCCATGACAGCAAACAAAAACTTAATCACAGTTTCAACCTCCCAGGAATGTGACCTTTAAAGTCCATCTGAAATTCCCTGATTAGCAGCACTGAGGTAATCTGCATAAAAGCCCTGCCGCGGCCTCCCCCAGAAGAAGATGGCCTGGTCTGAAACAATCATTTTTCTTTTGCTAATCCTTCCTTGCCCCACCCTCCTTCTGCCTATAAAAACCTTCCATTTTGTACAACTCCTTGGAGTATCTCTCTACTTGCTAGATGGGATGCTGCCCGATTCACGAACTGCTTAAAAAAACCAATTAGATCTTCAAATTTACTCAGTTGAAGTTTTGTTCTTTAACATCATGCATATTTTCACCTGCTTAAAAGTAGAGTGCATATAAAATTTTATACTCAGCTTTTACTTTATATTTTATACAGTTTTACTTACCTTACTATAGAATTTTCATATTCTCTAATCTTTTTCAATATTCATTAATGTTACTGGCTGCATAATAGTCAAGTGAGATTTCCATCCCTTATTTCAATACTCTCTTACTACCAATAGAAATTAACAATGGTGTGGTGTGAGCGCAGGGATAGAAGATTCATAAAGAGGATGGAACTGCAAATATTATAATTTAATCTCTAATAAATGCTGCATTTCAAATAGGTGAGAAAAAGATGAACTAGTCTACAGGCTGGGGTGGGAGAACTGTCTCTCCCATGAGTAAAGGAATAAACTTAGACTGGTATCTCAGTGCAGTCACCACAATAAAAACAAAGAGAATAGCCTTATAAATGGGGAGTAAACACAAATTATAAAAGCAAAAAAAAAAAAAAGAAAAGAAAACACCTCTCTGATGATTTGTTGTTAGTGCCATTGAGTTGATTCCGACTCCCAGCAACTCAGTACAGCAGAAGGGAACCCTGCCCGGTCTTTGTGCGCCATCCTCTCACCTTCCGGCGCTTTATCAGACAATGCTCTGCTCTTATTCTTAGAGTTTTCATGGCCAATTTTTTGGAAGAGGGTGGTCAGGTCCCTTCTTCCTAGTTTGCCTTAGTCTGGAAGCCCCGCTGAAACCTGTCTATCATGGGTGACCCTGCTGGTATTTGAAATACTGGTGGCACAGCTTTCAGCATCACAGCAACACGCAGCCACCACAGTATGACAACTACAGACGGGTGGTGTGGTGCCCTGACTGGAATGAACCTGGGCCACTGTGGTGAGAGGGCCGGATCTTAACCACTAGACCACTACTCTCACAATAGGTGTCACAAATAACATTAAAGGACAAGAAACACATTGGCAGAAAATATTTGCAACATAGAATGAACAATTCACAGAAAAGGAATTATAAATGTCCAACTATCTAAAATATGAAGAGTTCTTAATATCGCCTGTAATCAGAAAAAATCTAATTAAAACAGAGAGTATAGTATAAAAATGAAAACCCCACACCCCTGTGAACCCAGCAGTGTGACATGGGGATACTTGTCCATGTTTGCGCCACAGCAATGTAGCTGTGGAAAACTAGAAACCACCTAATACCGGAATAGCTAAATAGACAATGGAATATTCATGAATGGAATATTATCAGCAATTAAAAAGAATGAGGGAGATCCACATATAGGATCTAAGAACCTCCAGAATACAGTATTGAGCAAAACAAGAAGCTGTAGACCAATATGTAGACAACGATACCATTTGATTATAAAATCTCTATGTAAAACAAAACAGCCATTTCTACATGTACAAACTTATGTATGTAAATGAAGAGAAAAAAGATCTGGAAAGAAATACAACAAATCCAAAATTGTGGTTACCCTGGGAGAGGGCCTGGAAGTGGGGACTCTACAAGTGGTCAGGGGGGATTTTAGCTTTGTCTGTAATGTTTGAATTTTTAATAAGAAAATATTCACATATTTCTTATGTAATTTGGAAAAACTGCCCCAATTATTGGTCATTTAGGTGATTTTTATGATTTTGCCATTAGAAATAAAAGAGTCTAACAAGCACATGTGCATGTTTAATTTTTATCTATTTCCTCAGGATGAAGTCTCAGAGCTGATTGTTAAGTGAAAGATAGGAATATTTTTTCAACTATTTCGAATAGATTACCAGATTACTTTATAAAAGACTCAGTTCGTCTTTATAGTCATAACCAGAAGGCTCTACACTATGAGCCCCTGGAGATCACTTTTTACTGAGTAGCTTTTTAATTTCATTCATTCTGCTTTCACAGAAAGCCATCGAATTAGGGAGGAGCCTGAGCAGGGTGGTGCTGCCTTTGCGGTTCAAGGGTGTTGCCGATATATCCATCAGGTAGGTCCCTTAGCCTCCCTGCCTGCAGCTTCAGCGAATAAGTTCAATGCCAGCTGGGAAAACTCTGTTTCCCCAGAGGGTCTGCTAGGCTTCTTCCTTCCTGGTAACTAGAACCATCTCATTAATGGAATTGCTCCCTTTGAACTGGCTGCCAGGGAACTCAGTGTCAAATCGGGAGCATAATTAGGGAAATGTCTAATGGTCGTCATATCTGCTGACTCCTTTTTTTAGTTCTTGCTGTCTATTTCTCTGTAAATTTTACCATAATGTCTAATAGTGCTTCAATCAGAGAGATGTCACGTCCAGAACTGGAGTATATATTCTAATGTTGTTCACTTAAATATGACTTATTTAGAAAATGGGTTATCTTTTCAGTCTCCTAGCCCCAAATTCAGCTCATTTCTTACTGTCCTTTAAAACTCATCTTCATTGTTTCGACCCCACCTAAGGAATATTTTCCTAGGTGGCTTCTGCAGGCAAAGCAGGATGGAAATGTGCAGCTTTCACCTCTCACAGATGGGGTGCTTTAAATGTAACTGTCACCTATTAACATTCCTAAATCTATGGAAAGACAAGGCAGAGTTGTACTCAGCGTCTTCTAAGTGCTTTGACGAGTTGCATTATCCCACCCTCACGAGAGAGGAGGGGTGGGTGTGGCAGTCGCCATTTTACGGGTGAAAGAGGAGACCACGGAGAGGTTCAAATTCACAGCTCACGGTTACTCAGCTAATAGAGGGCAGATCTGCGGTTTGGACCCAGTTTCCTGCCACAAAAGAGTCCCACGTTCTTTCTACAACACTTCAGATGTTTCCTTCACGTAGAAAAACATCTGAGCCTGAGCTTTAACAAGACGCTTCCCACAAAAAAAGAAAATCTCTCACTATTTGAGAGTTATGGACCTGGGAACCTTTGAAGGGATTAGGTTATTGACGGAAGTTTCATAAAGGCCCTACTCATTTTTGGTGTACCTATAATAGAGAATTCTTACTTGAAAATGGGCTCCACGGGAAGATGTCAGAGGCCATAACACATAAAGTCAACGCCACCGGGACAAATTTAAGACTCACAGGGCACGAGTTACACAACAACAAACAACCAAAGTCAGCATTTAGTTAAGGGCTCCGGGTGGCTTCTGGAGGTTGTAAAAGCCAAAGAAGAACCAATGCGATGGCTTCCCCAACCAGCATTAACCCGGAGTGGCCAACAGAAGCACCTGGTGTACAATGCTGGAAACTCCCGCCTGTCTACCTCATCTGAGTCACGATAACCCAGAAACCCACGGGTTTTGAAGATGCAGTATGCCATTTGGTATTTCAGAGCAGGAAAACACCTGGGCTGGCTGGGTGCCTCTGATGGCTGCCTCTGCCCTTGCCGAGGCTCCGGCTTCTCATGGTTGCTGCGACAGCCACCCTCTGTGGCTGGAGGAGGCTTCCTGGCTCTGCCTCTGCTCTTGTTTCTGATGTTCTTCCAAACGCTGGAGGAGGATGCATAAAGCGGCAGGCTAGCAGTCTGCTACTGATTAAGGGAATAATGTCGACAGGTAGACTACTTTTAACTCATCTGATCATTATCAGCAGGGCCACTTGAACCTTTTAGAAACAATATCATAAAAAGAGAAACAGGCTGCACGGGACAATAGAGAAGCCCTCTCTCTGCTGTGACTAGATGAAACTCCAAGAGGACCAAAATTATTCTTTATATCTCCATGTAATGAAGTGGTAATAACACCAGGTATGACGTGGTAGTATTATACTATCCAAAAAGAAGAGAGTGCATTATGGTGCACTTAGAAATAAGATTTGTCTGGTAGAGAGGAATGTGAATCGAGCTCTCGAACAGCACTGAGTGCACATTTTGGGCAGCATAAGCCATCGGTGCTCACACGTACGGTCACAGCTGGCCAGGTCAGTTATTCCTCATGTCCCGGGCAGCTCGTACATCTCATCTTAAGACACAGGATGCTTGTGGCCGAGCCATGAAAAGGTATTCCCTGCAGGAGTTGTCTGGGTCTAGTTTGAGCTTACATGATATTTTTCAGCAAAGTAGAGGGAGGGTTGACAGTAGGGTTTTTTCTGGCAGACAATTAGGTTCAAGGTAACATCTGCCTGCTGCCCACATTGAGAAACTGTTTTTTTGCAGCCTGGACCCACTATGGTCAGATCCTGCTGTGGATGACAAGGGGTCTGGGCTGGCTGGGTACCTCTGACGGCTGCCTTTGCCCTTGCTGAGGCTCTGGCTTCCCAGGGTTGCTGTGACAGCCACCCTCTGTGGCTTGAGCAGGCCTCCTGGCTCTGCCTCTGCTCTCATTTCTGATGCTCTTCCCCTCACCTGACTTCCCGAGCAGCCACTCTCTGGGGGCCCCCACAGCATCCTAGCCGCCTTGCCCCTTCCAATGGGCTATGCCTTTGGATGGTGCATCTGGCTCTCGAGCTACTTTGGACAAGAGGCCACCTCCTGAGATCAGTGCAGTAGGGTTTATGGAGGGCCTGAAATGTGCCGGCAACTGTGGTGGGTGTAAGAAGATAGAGGAATAAGACAAGACTCCTGATTGGGAAGAGTTTAGTGAGGCATACATGCAGACGGATAAATACAACATGCTGTGTGACGAATGCAAACCACTCACATGTGCGCTCTTGGGGTAGTGGCTTTGGTCTGGGCAGTTGTTTCCTACCGCTGGGGACAAAGGAAGGTCAAGTTAGGGGCAAGAGGCCCTGGCCTGGGCTCAGGGAGGTACAGAGGGAGGAGGACTCCATGGGGGACCAGCATTTTTAGGAGAAGCAAGGGCAGAGGCTCCCACCCAAGGGATTCAGTCTCTTGAAGCCTCCCCCAACCCTCCAGCTTCTTCTTTCTCATCTCCAGGCTAAGAAAGAGAAGAAACAGCACGTAGAACCGCTTCCTGTGGCAATGAGGGGCACATACTGTCCGCGGCCTCCCAGGCAGCTTGAGAAGGGCCAGGTTCTGCCACAAGTCTCCTCTTGGTGTTCCTGCCAGCCTGAGGTGCGCTCTCTGCCTCGAACCCCACCACACACCATTGAAACTCCTCCTGGGAAGTGACCTCCTGCATCCTACAAGTCTCATATCTCTCCTGGGCCATAATCTAATCTCTACAGACAAGTGTTATATCTTTTCAACCCCGTGTCCCTTCCTTGACCTAGAACACTACAGGATAACATTTAGAGAGTGCTTACTACCTGTGAGGCACTGTGCTACCTCATTTCATCCTCACAACACCCCTATGAGGGCAGTCCTGTCATCTCTATTTTAAGATGAGGAACTGAGTCACAGAGGTTAAGTGACTTGCCCATGGTCAAACAGTAATTAGAGGAACCAGGATTCAAATCCACACAGGCCAGCTCCAGAGTAGGTGCCCTGAACCCCTGGGCTATGCTGCCTCCAAAACAAGCTGCCCACACATATTTATCGAACGAAGGATGGTTAAGATTGGATCAGACAAATGTGTGGGTGAACAGGACTGGCTGCCTTGGGCAATCCCTTGAAATTTAGGGTCCACGTCAGGGTTCAAAGAATCAAGATGGAGCTGTCCAGAAATCAGAGCTCTCAGGGAGTCCAGCTTAGCCTAATTTTACCCCAAAGATATCCCTGCTGGCCAAGTCCACTCACTCCTCTAGAAAAATGCAAACCCTACTTTATGTAAAGACTTGACATTGCTAAATATCTCTAAACTGCAGTTAATCGCCCTTTATTTGCCTCAAAACTAAAGCCATGCCCTTCTTGATGCTGGTGATAGCAAGTTGAACAATTTGATTAGTTTTAGAAATCAACCCAGCTGATGTTACAGGAAACAGAATTAATCAGCAGCACTTCGGCATATCTGAGAAGATAAATAAATCCCTCAGACTTCTCAAACTCAAACCCACTCTATTTCCAAATCCTTTCACGGCTGTTTTCAACATTCTGATGATAAAATCGTGACAGTGGAATCACAAAAATGTGTCAATGGACACACACACACAAACACAGATATGTATAAAGTTATGCCTTCTACATGGTTATTGTGAATTAGAAGGAATCTTGGGTCAAGATATTGGTGGAGGGGCCGGCCTGGTGGCGCAGTGGTTTAGTCCGCGCTTGGTAGCCCGGGGTTCGCGGGTTTGGATCCCGGGCGCCTGCCAATGCACTGCCTGTCAGCCATGCCGTGGTGGCGTCCCATATAAAGTAGAGGAAGATGGGCACGGATGTTAGCCCAGGGCCAGTCTTCCTCAGCAAAAAGAGGAGGATTAGCAACGGATGTTAGCTCAGGGCTGGTCTTCCTCACCAAAAAAAAAAGATATTGGTGGAACCACAGCTTCCCAAGGAGCTGTGCTCCAAGTGGGCGCCGAGAGGGCATTCCCAAGGCAGTGCCAGGTGGGCAACCCCTTGAGTGGACCCCACACGGTCACTTTTCAGATGTTTATCTGCCCTCAAAAATAAACAGATATCATTCCTCACTGCTACTTAATTTTTCTGCCAAGTTCTGCCTACTTCCCAAAAGTAAATAATAATAGCAACAAGGATGAGAATCAGCCCTCTGGAAGAACCCATCCTCAGCACACGTCAGAGATGTCCTGGTTCAAGACCACTTGTCACAACTCACAGACTCCAGCTCATAGATGAGTCCCAGGAACAGCCACTCTGAACTCATCTGGTGCCTTTTATCTCCAGATCCATGCCACTCCCCGCAGTGAGGCAAAAGGCACCAGGGAGCATGCTGAAGGAGGTGCTCGCTCTCAGGAGCTGACCTTGTACTCACACAACCCTGAGGGTGAGCGCCTTCGCAAGAGTGAGCACCTCAGAGTGGATGCCTCCTTAAATGTGCCCTGGGCACTTCACCTCAGTGTAGTCTTGGCCCTGATGACCTTTCTCTAGGTCTATGGCATCTCAGTAATTGTATGTGGAATGATGTGCAGTCTAACTCTCATCAACCCACCTGGGGTTCAGTATGGTCCAGAGCACAGGCTCTGGGTTCTGAGCTTGCTGTGCTCCTGACAAGCTGTGTGATGTTGGGCTAGTTCCATAACCTCTCTGAATCTTCTAGTTTCTCATCAGGAAATGAAGATAATTCCTGCCACCCTTACAGGGTTCTAAGAAGGATTAGCTGAGATCATTTAAGTGGTGTGCTTAGGGCAGGGCTTGGCACGCATGGTGTGTGCCTGTGCTATGGGGAACTTAGCCAATAAGACAGTGTTAGTTATCATTATCATTGACGATAACATCCCAATTCACATTGTAGGGTCAAGACATGAGATCTAGAAGGTAACCTTCCAACACTTTCATTAACAACAACTTAGTACCCTGAATACAAGATCATGTTTGCTTCTTATTGTGCTGAAATAGAATGACATGCCAGGCATTCACCAGTGAGCCTGTCTCACTGCCTAGCAATGCACTTCCTGAAACTCTCACAGAGTCCAGGGTCCAAGTGTTCCAGAAGACACAGATGAGAAACAGGAAGGGAACCTCATCCCAAGCAGCACCCAGGAAGGAAAGAATGTGCTGGAGGAGGAAGGGAAAGGAAGGTGGGCTCACTCACTGCTTTCATTTTGTGGATGTTGGACCAAAACTTGAAACTGCAGCCGGAGGATCCCTGGACTTTGGGCATCTTGGTCACAGCCCTGCAGAGAGAGGTTGAAGTTCCCGGCCATGTTCCCGGGCTGCTTGTCCTCCAGCTTGAACACCTCGGGGTTGGTGGTGGAGCCCGGGATGTAGTACTCCACCCGCTCCTCCTTCTTCTCGCAGTTGGAGTTGTTGAAGTTGAGGAAGGAGACACTCGCCCGCAGGTGCGCGGGAACGACAAACTGCCACGTCATGAGCTCGTCCTCGGGGAAGCCATCCGGATAGTTGGCAGACATCAGGGTTGCTGAGCCTTCACCCTCAAACACAGACTCGATGATGCACAGTCCTGGAGTGGAACCCAAATGAGGGAGAACAGGAAGCCATTAGACCCTGCCCTGGTTGTCCATGGCTGAGGGGCAGGGAGTTAGAGGAGAAGGGAAGGCGATTCTCAGGTCCTGAGCAGGGGTCTGGGTGTGGTGAGATGAGGACACGTCAGCGGTGTGCAAGTGTTTAATAACCGACTCAGTGGAGTCTGCCCACTTCCTTGGTGTAAATACTCCCACCATGGCTGATTTCAAGCTGCCAGTGTAACATGACTGAACGTCAAGTTGGGAATAGACGGGCAGCAGCTCACCATCATATACTACTTCCACCTACAGATACAATCGACATAAATAATCTCAAGAGCATGGGTAATAGTAAAATAATCAGGAAGTGATGAGTTTTTGAGTATGTTACCTTTGTTTCTAAACTAGTTTACTTAATTTTAAGTTTATATAACTATTTTTATTAATGGCTCTGTTTAACATCAGCTCACAAAATTCCCGAACATTTAACAATCAGTTCTCATGAGCTGCTGTGAGCCAGCTCTAGCCCACCACTGATACAATTACAGAAAACGTGGAAGAGATAGAAGATGGGACAAAGAAATTAGAAACAGCAATGAAGGTAGGTCTATACAGTCAATCCCATTTCATTTCTTGAGAACAAACCTCACAAGCACAAAGGACAAAGGAAAGAGCTGCCATCTGATGTGTTGGCCCACATCGCTTACAGAAGAGTGGGCGCCTCCTTAAAAGTATTCAGATTGCCGACATCTGACCATTTCCGACCTAGAACAGTGGTGATTTTGTATGTTTCAACCTCATCAAATAGTGGGGAGGGAGTGGCGTGCTCACGTTTTATAGACGACCGGTTTGCGATGCTGAAGCCGGAGACGTTTCTGTTGTGGAACCACGGCAGGTGTAAGGCCACTTTCACTCCTTCTTGCATCTTGATCCGGGACACAGTGCCATTGCTGCAGAAGGTTCCGATCCTGACCATGGTGGTATCGATGCGGCCGCTGATGGAGTGCGTGACTCCGTCCGGGCAGCTCTCCCCCGGCCCAATCTGCCTCAGGCGAGGCTTGGAGAACCGCAGCTCTAGACCGATGCTCTTGTGAGCTGTGACGTCCCAGATGAAAGTTCTGTTGAGGGTGGGCAGCCCCGACGGTGAGGGCTGAAGGTGAACCTCCCCAAAAGGACACGGGCCTGACATGCAGTCTGAAACAGTCACAAAAGCACTCTTAGTCACAAACGCCACCAGGCCACTCACAACTCCTCCTCGGCCCCGTAGTAGACTCTTTGGGGACTCCACCAGGCGGGTGCACCCATCCCCTGGTCGCGTGAGTGTTGGTGGCCAATGGCTCACCCTTCTCTGGGGCAGTGCCTTGGCTGGGGGAGTGGCCTTGGACCAGAAAAGCCTGAGAGGGTTTGCTGCCCCGTCACTCCCATCCCAAGGGGGAGTAGAAGCCCACAGCCAATCACTGCCCAGTGCAGGAGTGAAAAAGGCTGCCCTCCTTGCTTCAAGTGACACAACCTGGCGACGCCACTCACATGCCAGCATCAGCCTGAGGCTACACTTCAGCTAAAACCACATCTTTGCTTCCTTCTTCCCTTGCTCTCTCCTGCTTTTCTCGCTTCTTCATAGGTTTCTTCCAAAACAAATGACAAACAAAAATCCCCGTGTCAGTCTCTGCTTCCAGGGAACCAGACCCAAGACACCTCCTAACCACTGTGTTTTCCAGATGAAGTTACTGGAATCCAGGTGGTGGGCCTCTGCCCAGGCCTCACTGGAAGCCTGAGGGAGGCCCTCTGCCATGGAGCCTGTGCTTGGGCTATCCTACCTCTCCTATTCCGAGACAGTCACAGTTTCACAATTCTTAGGGCACAGTGCCAAGCTCCACCTTTCAAAACTGGTTTTCCCATCAACACACTCATCCACCTGCTGAGTACACTCTGAGTGTACAACCCCCTTAATGGCCGGGACCTGGAGGCACTGTTCTCTTCCAGCCTTGTGACTTTAATGCTGGCACTTTATTACCACTGCAGTTAAATTTTTTTTAAGCCTAACAACTAATGACGTCCTTTGTTTCCTAAGCCTTTTAAAACAAAGCGAGAATCGTTGCTGTCAAGGAGGAAATAAGAGGAAAGCAAGTGGGAGAAGTAAGAGAAAGCGGGCAATGGAACAGTAAGGCTCTTGTGGCCTCCAGCACGGGGAGTCTGAAAGGTGTGTGGACTCTCGCCACACCAAGGTTAATCTGCAGATCTTTATTGCCACTCCAGTGGGGTATTTGAAAGCACTGCTAACTCGAAATGGAATTGTGGGAGAATTTCAGAACTGCCCAGGACCTCTGGGGTCATCCATGCCAAACATCTAAGTTTTGCGAAGCAGCCCTGGAGTCTGGGTGAGGAGTGTGCACTCGCAGGGCACACAGTCCCAAGACAAAAACCCAGGCGTGTTGGGTCAGCCCGCATTCTTGCCGATGTGCTGCGCTGCCCAACCGATAAAACGGTTAGATAACAAGGTGACAAATGAGGCTAAAATTAGATCCTGTGTGTCAGTAAAGATAGTACCTATTTTTAGGAGCTCATGGAAACTTCATTGTTTATATCAAGCCACACAGCTTTTACAGCTTTCCACCCACACCTCCCGTGTGCCCAGGGCCACGTGGCGGGGCTCCTGCTGGGTGCTGCACTCTTGTGGGATCACTTAACCCCATTGAGGCAGTGGTTCTCAGTGCTGGTTCCGCACCAAACTCACCCAGAGAACACAAAAAATACACGTGCCTGGGCCACTTGTGTGATTCTGATTTAATTCCATATCGAGAAGTTGGAGTCAAAAACCCCATCTCCCAGCCAGGGCTCTGCCACCGGCCATGTGACACTGGGAGAGCCAAGTGTGTAAGCACTTTTTAATTTGTTGCTAAGAGCTTTGGTTTTAGGATGGACACACAGGTAAGAGGAGTCCAATGATGGGCGTGCCTCAGTCTTCGCCTGCTCCCCGTCCAGTGCAAAATGTTAAATAACTAATAATTCCTATCCAGAGGATGGAGAAGTGTCATTTCGGAAGTGAGTCACAACTTGTGTTCCTCAGCACAGACTTCTACTGCCGTTAACTTTTGTGGGACTATTCAAGAAGGGAAGACGACGGAGGTATCAATTTCAGAAACTTTCAGAACGCTTATTCAGGAAAGGTTTTAAAAATGAGGGGCAGGCAGAACTCTGGACTGGATTCCAGTGTCTAGATTTATTATTTTGGAAGTTAATATTTTCATAAATGATACGAGTTGTGAATCACTTCAGAAATGACACTATTTTTTGAAAACCATGGGTTTTTACGATAAACTGTGTGGCATCCTAGGATTGAGAACCCTGTCTTGTGAGACGTGTCATTGGTTACCCTCTTCCTTTTTCCAAATAGCAGTCACTTTGTTGGTTTAATTGATTATAAAAGTAACGCATGCTTATAAAAAAATGACAGTATAGAAGATCAGAAAGAAGAAAATGAATGCTACCTGGTCCCCTCCCTCACCTGCAATAGAAATAATATAAGGTTAGCATTTTAGGTTTATTCCTCCAGAATTTGGGCTCTGCATGATTGTACGTGCATGTGTGTGTATTTAATAAAGTGGGATTGAACTACACAAACTATTCTCCTACTATAAGCTGCATTGTTTTCAGTGGAACAAAACTATTCGGGGCACCTTTCTATGTCAGATACACAGATTTACTTTATTCTTTTAACAGCAACACACCATTCCATTGGATTCTTAAGTATATCAGTACTCTTCCCAGCTCTGTGAAAAATTCATTGAGATTTTAATTGTAATTAACTTAAACTGATATATTAATTTGGGGGAGAATTGACACTTTAAAAATACTGAGATTTTCATCAAGTAACATGGTATATCTCCATTTATTTACATTTTCTCTTTTGTCTTTTAGTAAAATTTTATATTTTGCTTCATATACAGTCGATGTATATGAACATTATTAAGATTATCCCTTCACATTTAATTAGAACTTCTGAATTATGGTGACCGAGAGCATGCATGCACAGTGGGAATCCTATCTTGTTCCCTGTTTTATTGGTAATGCTTCCATTTGCTATCAGTTTTTGATAGATACACTTTACTGGATTGAGAAAATATTTCTCTATTTCTGGTTTACTAAGAGCGTTTTATTAAAAACATTTAAAGTCATCCATTATGATGATCACATGAAGCTTTTTCTCTCTAACCTAATAACACAGAGCATTACATTACCCTATTTGCTAATGGTGAACTATCCTGACATTCTTCCAGCAAACCCTCTCTGCTCTTGTTTCTTTAGTCTTTTAATGCATTTTTTGGATTTGATATACCTATTTTTATTTAGGATTTTTTTGCATGTGTATTCATAAGAGATTGGTCTATGGTTTTCTTTTTTATGCTTTGGCAGATTGTGACATCGGGGTGATAAGTGCCTTATGAAATGAACTGTGAAACTTCCCCTCTTTATATGCTCTAGAATGGGGGTTGGCAAACCACAGCTCATGGACCAAATCCAGCCAAACACCTGCTATTGTGAATTAACACATGGGACATCATTGCCCATTTGTTTACCTATTGTCTACGGCTGATTTCGTGTTATAACAGCAGAGTTGAGTAGTTGTGACAGAGACCATCTGGCTTACAAGATCTAAGATATTTACTATCTGGCCTTTTACAGAAAACATTTGCCAACCTTTCTCTAGAATGGTTTGAATATCATAGAAATTATCTTCTCCTTGAAGTTTTATAGGATGCTCTTTGAAACTATCTCTAACCCAAACCCTGCTCTCCTCCATCTTGGACATTTTTTCCAATCTCCTCCCTGGTGATTTATTCATTCAGGTTTCCTATCTTTCTATGAGTCAATCGGGTCCATTAAGTTTTCCCGGGAAATCATCTATTTCATTCAGATTTTCACATTTATTATCATAATGTTGTACATAGTCTCACAATTTTAGAAATTGCTATTGTACATGTCATTAAATCCACATTTATACTTTCAATTCTGTATATTTATATTTTCTCTTTCTTTTCTCCAGGAGACTAGCCAGAGATTTGTCTATTTAATTGGTCTTTATAGAAGACCAGGTCTTTGCTTTAGTTATCAGACATAGTTTTTTTTTTTTTTTGTGGGGAAGACCAGCCCTGAGCTAACATCTGTTGCCAATCCTCCCCTTTTTGCTGAGGAAGACTGGCCCTGGGCTAACATCGTGCCCATCTTCCTCCACTTTATGTGGGACGCCGCCACGGCATGGCTGACAGGCAGTGCGTCGGCGGGCGCCCGGGATCCGAACTCGCGAACCCCGGGCTGCCAAGCGCGGACGAAACCACTGCGCCACCGGGCGGCCCCCCCCCCAGACATAGTTTTAAAAATTGCTTTTAAATACTTTAATTTCTCCTTTTCTTTTTCTTTTCTTTTTTGTGAGGAAGACCAGCCCTGAGCTAACATCCGTTGCCAATCCTTCTCTTTTTGCTGAGGAAGACTGGCCCTGGGCTAACATCCGTGCCCATCTTCCTCCACTTTATATGGGACGCCGCCACGGCATGGCTGACAGGCAGTGCGTCGGCGGGCGCCCGGGATCCGAACTTGTGAACCCCGGGCTGCCAAGCGTGAACTAAACCGCTGCGCCACCAGGCGGCCCCCTCCCTTTATTTTTCTAAATTCCTTCTTCCTAAGGTTTATTTTATTCTTTTTCTTGCTTCTGGATCTATTGCCCGATTCATTTATTTTCAGTTAAAGGTGAAGAAATTTTCTGAGTATTGGCTTCGATTGGATCAAAATAGTGCTCTCCTTGTTGTTACTACATCTATTAGTTCCTAGTTGGCATGCCCAACTTAAAATGACTGGGAAATTATACACTTAATTCTTTCTGCCTGATTATTATTTCTTATGTCACTCTCCTATCCCGAGCTCAAATTATGAATCATAATAATACCCAATATCTGTAGTTCGTTGAGTTCTTGTGTGTCATACACTCTCAGTCCATTATTTTAGTTCCTCCTCATAATAGCTCTATTGGTTGGTACAATGACTCTTATATTACAGACTAGAAAACTAAGTTACAAAGCAGTTCAGTCACTCATGTGAAACCCCATGATCAGTAGCCCTGGAGCTTGAAGCCAAACCCAGCTCCCTCAGCCTCCAAAGCTGCTGGTTTCTCCATTGTGCCTTGTGGACCCATTTCCCCACTCTTATCTCCTCAACCTCCAATTCTTCTGTCCTCCAGCTCCTTTGACTTTCGCCCCTCATCAGCCCGATGTTTTTAGCACATCAGACTGAGCATCACAGACCCGAAGCTCCGTTAAGAGGCAGTGTTGCACAGTGGTTACAGGCAAAGACTGGCAGCAGAGTGTCTGGGTTTCTGTCCTGCTGCTACTTACTAGCTGTGCCATCTGAGGCAGGTCACTCTCGTTGTGAACTTCTCATAGGGCTGTTTTGAGGATTAAACAATTTAACTCACGTAGAGCCCTTGGAAGCATGACTGGCCACGTAAGAGCTAAGCAGAGTGCAGGGTTTCGGAAGAGATCTTACCTCTCTAGTATGAGAGGCTAGTTAGCATGGGAAAGAGAGGCGGGGAGGCCCAACAGTCCATGAGTGCATACTTACCAATGTTCTTCCGGATCTCTACGACAAAGTGATTCTCGGGATCCTGGCAGCTAAAGGAAAAGACTGCTTTTTCTCCGGATTTGATGGACAACACGGTTATATGTTTTTTAGAAATGACGATGTAACAGGGCTTCACTGGCAGAATTGGGGTCCTGGGATTTATGAGAACTGTAATGCCGCTCCCACGTGGCACAGCAATCTCAGAAGCTTCTGAAAGAAGGAAGAACAATGAAGGGAGCACGATGATTTAGGTCTGTAAACCTGCTGTCACCCCCTGAGTTGGTCCGGGAGGAGGCCCTCCTTGACACCTTTGTTCTTTCCCCCGGGTCTGAGAAGGGGGATGATGCAAAACGACAGTGCTGTCCTTACCAGTGGGAAAGAGCCGGGCCATTGGGGGCTGGGCACTGACACGCGTCTCACTTGGCTTATTATTTTTCTAAAAATTAAAAACATTACACCCATCCTAGATGTCTTGAGCAGTATGTGTTCAGAGACCCCATCTGCACAGTATTAAACAGCAATCAGAGAAACTGCCACACCTTTTCTCAAGATGACTGTAGATGAAAGTCCACACACAGAAACCGTCTATCTGTAGAGACATGTTTACCTGCAAAGAGCTGCTGTCTGCACCGAGACCAAGCAAGGGCATGGAGTTGGTTTTTTTCTTTTCTTCACTTTACTTATTTATTTATTTTATTGCGGTAACATTGGCCTATAACATTGTATAAATTTTAGGTGTACATCATTATACTTCTATTTCTGCATAGATTACATCGTGTTCACAACCCCAATAGGCGTTGGTTATTAAACAGGTGTGCGCACAGGTCAGGATGGGGCCCTGGTTCACCAACAAGCCCAACTCCTTCCCATTCCCTTTGCTTTACTGATTTTGAAGTCCTCTAGGGTTAAAAGGAAAAGCCACTTTTCTCCTTAGTAGTCACTGCACCTTCCCTGACTTGGGTCCTAATTGTGGGTCTCTGGGTGGCTGATGGCCTGGGAGTAGTGGATGATGGGACGGTCATCTGTAGGTGGATCCTGTGGAGGGAACACAGAGGTGCACAGAGAGGGGCTGGAGTTGGTGCCTCTGTCCCACCGTGTTCTGGCACAAAGAGATAGTGAGTACCCGCTGTGGCACCTGAGCATGGAAGGTGCTCTAGGCATTTAGCCAATGAACAGCAGTTGAACCAAAAGCTTTGCTATCCAGCTATGCTTTTCCCCCTCCTTTTTAAAATTTACTTTGCAAAATCAACTTTACTGAGATATAATTTACATACATTAAAAAGGACCTATTCATTTTAAGAGTTTTGATAAACGTTGTGTACACATGTGGCCACCACCACAGCCAAGATATAAAAAATTTGCATCACCCCCAAAAGTTCCCTTGGTGCCTCTTTGCAGTCAACCTCCACTCCTGGTCCCAGAAAACTATCAGTTAGTTCTGCCTGATCTAGACCTTCACATAAAGGGAATCCTACAGTATATTCTCTCTTGTACCTGGCTTCTTTGCTCTCATTTGTGAGATTCATCTATGTTATTGCATGGATCAGTATTTGTCCCTTTTTCTTGCTGAGTAGTATTCCATTGTCTGGAGAGACCATGATTTATTTATCCATTCACCTGCTGAGTGACATTTGAGTTCCTTCCAGTTTCTGACCAGCTTTAATTTTACCAGAACTGCTAGCCTGCACAAGAGCTGTAGCATTTCTCCTCCCACAGGGTATACGAGTGCGACTGTATTCCTACAGCCCAGAAGTGTGTGATCAAACATTTGGATTGGATTCTGTCAACCTGTTCTTGTACCTCTCTCCCCCTCATTCACTCTGCTCCAGCCCTGCTCCCCAAGGGTTCTTTAAACAGTATGGAAATCGATCCCTCAACCTGTGATAATGAACTGCAAATATTTTCCCCAGTTTATCAGGTAAGAACTTTGCCCTCTTGGGGCCTCTGTTCCTTCATTTGTAAAATGAGGAGGTTGGGCTAGAATAACTCTACCTTCCCTGTCAGCTGGGAGTCTACGATCAGTACCCAAGTAAGAAGAGATTTTGCAACTGTAAGCATTCCCAACTACTGCCCAGCGTGATGCGTCTCTCCCAGCACTGGGGCACCAGCACAGCTGGCTTCGTGACTTTTTTTCAAGAGGGCTTAGGTTTGCATTTTTGGAGCAAATCTTCTTATCTCTCCAACCTCGGCTTCTACCCCCCTCCACCTTGGTCACTGTGCTTGGGCCACCTTTGCCTTCTTTCTTGAACACACCAACCTCTTTCCCACCTCAGGGCCTTTGCACATACTAGTTCTGATTCCTAAAATGCTCTTTCTCTAACGAGAGCTGGTTCCTTTTTGTTATTCTGGTCTCAGCTCTAGGGTCACCTCCTCAGAGCGACCTTCCCTGACCAGCCACCTAAAATGCTCCTCCCACCCCCTCCCCCGTTGTCCCGTACCTGCTTTATGTCCATTCCTGCTCTCATCTCTGACTGAGAGTACGGTGTTGTTAATTTGTTCCTGCCTCCCGCGACCAGATCATGAGCTCCTTTCCTCCAGGAAGGCAGTGGGAACTAGCTTATCTTTTTCAGTGGGAGCCTCAGGATCCAGACAGTGCCTGGTGCCCGTGTGGAGGCAGAAGTTACAAGCCTCCCAACAGCTCCATATAAAATCTCCACATTCTTGTCTTTGCTGCACTTAGATTCTCAGAGACATACCACATTCTTGCATTTCAGTTTGGGCTAACAAATCTTGGTGGGCACCAGGGATGCTGAGCTTTTTAATTAATAGCCTCGGAGAGAGAAAACATCCTCTGAAGCATAAGTTTATTTACTTGAATGCTTCATCTTCAAGCAGCGTAGCCATTTAGAATGTTCTGAGACAGATTGGAAGGCCCAGGGGTTCTTTAAGATATCAGGTTAAAAATGAATCCAGATCCATGTTCAGAAACCCAGCTATCAAACTGATATCCGAGCTGTATGTGTCAACGCTTGTGTTCTTCTGTAATCATCAAGATGTCTTACCACATTGTTTGTAAAAAGTTCTTGGAGCACCCAGCCTCCGAAGGCTTAGCCTGCTCTCCTGTGGCCTCCAGCCCTGGCCCCAGCGGGGCTCATTCACTGTGAAGTGAAGCAGCAGCCAGTCTCAGGTCTGCAGCCCCGCTAGCTGGGTACCAATTTCTTTCCCAGTCTTATTTTTCCTTTTCTGCTTTTACAGAAGCAGTTTTTCTACTTTGGCCAAAACATTTTAAAATTCCTAACTCTACCATTACGATGATTACTATAAATTAAGTGTTAGGCACTAAGTGGATCAGTGGTCACCAGAGGCTGGACGTGGGGAGCGGGAATGGAGGACAAAGGGCAGAGGAGACTGTAGGGTGAGAGAGCCATCTGTATCTTGCCCATGTGGTGATAACACATTGTACACAAATGCCACAATTCATCACACTATACATCTAAAATTGGTGAGGTTTATTATATGTCAGTTATCCCCTAATAAACCAAAAAGAGGAAAAAACTTGTGCGAGAAAGATTGTGTTTCTATACAAAGTAGGCACTTAATAAATGAAAAAAAGAATAATCATAACCATAGTTAAAATATAGTTTAATAATTATATTTTTGGGTGGGCCTTGTTTCTCTCAACGTATGTGTAATATTTTCAAATAGATTTAAATTAGCTTTCGAGAAGAACAAGGCTGATCTCACTAAAATTTCCCCTCTCAGTTCTTCCCTCCTGCTTTCAGCCAGGTCAGTACCCCAAATAATTGTGGGTATATGATTACCTATTCTATTATTAATGACAGCCAAAGAAAAATATATGATCTCTTTTAGAAATTCATTTTTTTTCTTTTAGAATCTTTGAAATCATATATTCATTCAACAAACATTTTTGGGGTTCATAATATGTTCCAGGGACCATACTTGGTACAAATGATTTAATGACAAAAACAGCCAGAGTCCCTGCCCCCAGGGAGTTAATAGTCTAGACCAGGGGTTTCTATATGGTCTGTGGAAGGCTTTAAAAATGATGAAGTTCCAAGTCCCAGAATGCCCAACATGGCACCTGAACTGGAAACACTTTATTTTTGTATGGTGGGAAGTAGGGATTCACTTTTATTTTTGTTTCCATATGGAAAGCCAACTGTCCCAACTCTAATTATTGAATATGCCAATCCTTCCTTCATCAATCACTAATGCTACCTCTGTTGTTGGTATTTTTTATTTTGGGTCTAAATAACCCAGATTTTCATCCAAACTCATTCTGCAAATAAAGAAGATGTAGTCTTGTAAGAGTTAAATGACTCACTCCGGGTATACTTTTAGCGTCTTATGGAGTTTCTTTGCTCTGACTTGGAGATGACCAACCCAGCATGTTCTCCTGCCTGGCCATAGTTGGCATCACTCTGTTGGTGCCCCGGACCAGAGGACTTGGGTGGTGTAATCTCCACCTGGCTTCCAGCTCATAGCCCAGAGGAAACACTAAGCTAGACACATATGCAGCAAAGCCAGGACTTACCCACCTTTGTAGCAGGAGACCTTGACATTATAGGCTATTTCCTAGGGTCACAGGCAAGGACACATCACCCATATGACTGTCATGTTCAACTACCCCCCTCATCCTAAATGATAAATGTATCATCTGGAGGGAGAGCGAGGGTGAGAAGACAACAATTCAACCACATACATACTTGAAACCCGGACTCCGCTGACCCATCCCCCACCGACTCCACACTCTAGGGGCTCTGATTTCACTGTGAGAAAAGTAGGAGAGAGACCCTTCCTGTTTGAGTGAAATAACCTATAACTCATTTTACCCCAAATGCTTGGAGCTTGAGAATATCTTGCTTGTGCATTTTCCCTCTTCCCCACTTGCCGCTGTTAATCACCCCTTGAAACTGGAAACTCCAACACTGTGGAATAAATCTCAGCCTCCCACCACTGCCACCCCTAGTCAGGCCGGCACATCTCAGCGCTTGATAAATGTACTGTAATTTAAAGAAAATGGATGGGCGTTTTCTTCTTCAACATCTCTTTCTCTCGTCTCCCCAGGAATTTGGTATTTCACTGTTTAGTATTTCAGAAGATCTACTACCCAGGTTCACAGAAACTCGACAAGGCTCCAGGTTCTGTCGTGATTTCAAGATCTCACCATGGTGGTGCATGGGCTCTCAGCCTCAGAACGTTTGGGAAAGCTCGCAGGCACCACGCTTGGGCTCATGACTCACGGCTCTCTTCTTCACTCTCCTGCCTCCCGACCTCTCCTTATTAGGACACCTTTGTTAGTTTCTGCCTCACCAGCAGCTTCTCGGGCGGGAATTTCCAATTGTTTTAATCACCATTCATTATTCACCATTTATTAATCACTGTATCACAGGATATTATACAAACATCCCTGTTATTTCTTCTCCCCATCATCCTATTTCTTTGCAAGGGAAACAAATGCAAGGAAGGGGATGCCACTAGATGAACAGCAGGGTAGTTATTTGCTCCCAGATTTGTCAAATACAGCTTAAAAGACTGATGAATGTGATTTAAAATTTCTTAGATGGGTCAGAACCAGCTGCCTCAAATCTGGGTGTGGCTTCCTGGGAGGCTCCACTCTCATTCACTCTCTGTCCAATGAAGGGGAACTGAGCCGCTCCCAGCCAGGGACTGGGCACAGCCTGGGCACCAGGAGATAGGTATTAAGATGGATGGTGCCCTCAAGGAGTGCCCAGGACGTTGAGGGAGATGGATGCAGGGACCAAGCAGTATAACTGTGCATCAGCGTGGCCGACCATCACAGCCTGCGTGGGAGTCACATTCCAAAGCAAGCCCATAAGGAGAAAATCACTTCAGGCCAAAACAGCCCTGTCTTCTCTTAGGAAGATGTCACACTGCAGACCAACATCGCTCTCTCAACAAGTCCACCGGGCTGCGGCTGGTGTTTGCTCATCCATGGAGCAGATCCCTGCTTCTCGGGTTGAGCAGCAGATAAAATAGTTATTTGATTTGAGGGGCCAGGTTTGCAAAGTATGTTTTGTTAAATTGTGGATGCTCACTCAGAGCCTGAGGAAGTGACACCAGCAGAGGGATGGCAATTCATCCTTCCACCTCACCGCCCCCCCACCCCCACCCCATGGTGACACTCACACAATTTACATGATTTCTCCCGCCTTTATTCCCTGAAGGAAGTAACCGCTGAATTCACAAAGTTGAATGTACATTTGCCTGTCTATCTGCCCCACCAAACACCACCAGCTAGTCAGCAATTTGAAGGCATCAAGGTAGGTCAAGGTACACTGAAGACACTGAGGGTCAGCTATTAACTGTCTGGGGGTGGGTGCTCACGGGAACCTTCACAGAGGTGGCATGACTTAAGATGGGCCTTGAAAAATGAATAGGAGTTTGCCAGCCAGGGACAGTGAAATGGGTCAGGAAGGATAGGTGGAGGGAACAGCAGGTGAAGTCACAGAGGTGTGAAGGAGATGGCTTCTTTGGAGCCACTCCAGCGAGTTTGGTTGAGGCAGAGGGCAAGGAACATGTGGGTAGAGGAGGCTGGGCCAGACCAGGAAGGGGCTTGGTTGTTGGCCATGGAGTTTGGGCTTCACCCAGTGGGATCAGCATATTTTAGCAGCTTTGTGTAGTGGTTAAGAGCTTGGATTCTAGAATCTGACTGCTGGGGATCTATTCCTGGCTCTACCACTCACCAGCTGTGTTCCCTTGGGCAAATTCCTTAGCTTCTCTGTGTCTCACTTTCCTTATCTGCAAACGGGGCTATTACTGGAATTGTAAGGACCAAATGAGTTATTACCTATAAGGTGCTAAGAACGGTGCCAGGCAGTCAATCCATGTTAGCTGTTATTATGGTTGATACTACTAATGGTAGCATATTACAACTACTACCACTGGTGATGGGGCACCGCTGAAGGGTGTTATGTAGGGGAACAACTGTAGCAGCAGCTTGGCTGTCAGTCTAAAGCTCAGAGTCCTGGTTGGCCGGGAGGGACGAGGGTGAGGCAGGGAAGGCACCTAGGGGCCAGCTTTAAGGAGGCACCACTCTCGGTTGTGCAAGTGTGAGGGCCTCCTTACATTTTCCATGCCCTCCCTGTGCTGGCCTGGCCCTGTTCACTGGCTATTAACGCCCTTCTATAGGCACTGACTCATGTGACTCCAGCACTCCTTTGAGGCTCAGAGAAGTGACTTCACTTCTCCAAGTTTGCTAAGCTCAGGAGGCAGCTGGGACATTTTGGGTTGATCCCACCACCCCTGCCCACTCCACTCCCCCAGGGTACCACACTGAGCTGCATCATGGAAGTTGCCAAGGCTGGTCAAGTCAACCAGCAGAAGGGGAGGAGGTGCTGCCATTCTTATGAAGTGGCTGGAGTTGTCGACTGACCCCAGGGGCTGGCCATCACCAGCAACATGACCCATTTCAGTGGGGCCTGGTGTGGAGACGGGGTGCCAGATGATCACACACCAAACCTGGAGTCTTACTAATCCAGTGGACCTGGAGCAGCAAGGCCTGCAGGCAGCGGAGGGACAATTGTTTAGACACCCTACATCCATTTGGCATTGACGTGGCCAGGCCCATTCACAGACTGGTAAACTGAGGTGAAAGTCTCACCAATGGCAGGAAGACCACCATCTGCCCACCTGGAAATAGTTAATTCCCCACATTCATGTAAAAAAGAACCACTACACAGGTTGCCCTTTCAGGAACTAACCAGTCTGTCTTGGATGAGAAGCCTTGGGAATCTAGACACCAGGCCTGCCTAAAAAAGAACAACAATGAACGTCAGCGAGCGCTTAACACGTGCCGGCTCCAGGCTTGCATTTGGTAAGTGTTTAAAAATCCCCATAACCACCCCATGGAGTAGGTTCTAGTATGAATCCCCATTTCATAGATGAAGAAACTGGGGGCTCAGAGAGGTTAACTAACTTGCCCAGGCACATGTGCTTAGCAAGAGGCAGGGCCAGGTTTTGTGCCTGGGCAGTCTGGCATGGGAGCCCCGTCATGATACTGACTATTCAGCAGAGCCAGCCCTGCCCAAGGAATTCCACACACAGCCAGGAACTCTGATGCGAATGGTTTGTTCTCACCAACAAAGGCAATCAAGCTGGAAAAAAGCACTTCCCAGCTGCTGGCTCTCCAGGATATCAAAAGGGAAAGACGCTTGTTTAAAATGGTTAAACAGGCACAGGCATTAATACAAATCTTTCTTTATTTCGAAATGATTTGAAAGTGTAGCTTGAATTTAAATTTAAGATTTAAAGTATCCTGGAATATGAAATGTTTGGGACGTGTTTCTTCTTCTTCTTCTTCTTTTTTTTTTTTTGCTGAGGAAGATTGGCCCTGGGCTAACATCTGTGCCCATCTTCCTCTATTTTGTATGTGGGACGCTGCCACAGCATGGCTTGACAAGAGGTGCGTCGGTCTGTGCCCAGGATCCGAACCTGCGAACACTGGGCCGCTGAAGCGAAGGGCGCGAACTTAACTGCTATACCACTGGGCTGGCTGGGGTGTTTCTTCTTTTGTGTATTTTTTTGGCAGCATCTCAGTGCAAGGACCTGAGAAAGGGAAATCGGCATGTTTAGCTGCTAATGACTCTGCAGCTTCATAAGGTTTGCCTGGGGGTTGTGGGCACGGGAGCCATGTGGCCAAGTTGGTGGCAAAAGAAAAGCAGCCTGACTCTGGAACAAAGCACTGGGTATAAAGGGCAGTGCCAGGTCTTGGCAGGAAAGCATCCTATGGAACTTTGGCCGGAGGGGCTCCCTTCTCAGTGAGAGTCAGTGGGACTCATGGGCGAAATCAGACATAGGTTTAGAAGAATTCCCCAAATCTCCATCTACAGAATTTCCTTCTCCTTTAGTTAGGGTGAGAGAATCTTAACCCAGGCCTCTGGTTTGGCTTGGCAGGAAATGCTTCCTCCTGGAAAGAGACTCCCACCTGTCCTTCCAGTATGTGAGCTGTAAAGCCACTCGTCCATTGGTTTGGAAATCCAGCAGGACCTGATAAGACACACTAACACTCCCCTGACACCTTTACCTGGTCCACCTCCCCGCTGCACCCACCTACTCCCTTGGCTGGCTCGGTAAAAGCAGCCTGTGAGGCAGCAAGGCACATCTCTCATTCTTCTTCTCAGAAGTAAAGGGATGTGGAATGATGGCTACCCAAAGCATCCCCACAAAGAAGCTGGGGCAAGGGTGGGGGTTGGGACATGCTGGGGGAATGCTCCGGGCCATTGTTGGAAGTCTGGAGAAAGAGGGGGGTGACAGGACAGGTGACCATTCCATTCCTCAGCCCCAAGAAGCATGTACACCTCCCAACTGAAGATAGTGGGCCATAGGTGGCTATAAGAACTCGCCCGCCATTCCACAGGCTCTCTGCTCTCTGGCGGAGAGGGCCACATCTTCACCCCAGACACTAAACACTGCAATGATCAGCCAACACCCCAGGAAGGACTGGACGTCAACCACAGTTAGGAATAAATGGCCTGGGGGTGATCAAGTGTCCTCCAGGGTAGGATGGGACACAGGACTGCACTGCAGAGGTCAGGGCAAGGAGGAAGGCACACGGAGTAGGACCGGGGCATGTACAGGGAAGTGGAAGGCCCAAAGATGACATGGTGCTGTAACTCTGATGAAGGCTGACTCTGGCCACATCACTCAAGGTCATGAGGAGCTGCCGTCCATGCCAGGGCCCGACTTCTGGAATCACTTCCAGGGACTTCAGGGCTCAAAGGACATCATGTTCCCACTCCCCCTCAGTGAGAGGCCCACAATTCCCTTAAAATAGTTTGTTATTTTCACAGCTCTTAGAACAATCACAGAGGACAGTAAAATAAAGCTCAAAGAGCAACGTTAAAAAGAACCCATGTGCACCCCTAGTCAACCCAACTTGTTGGAATAATTTATCAAAACAGGGGACTGTGTGTCCATCCATTCACTCCCTACTCTTAATTCCCAAACTCCTTAGGAAAGAAATTTATATGCAACGATGTAAGTTATTTATTTTCTAAAGTAACTGAATGATCCTCCAAAGTGGACTGTAGCAATCCCCTGCCTGCCGGGCCTGTGCTTTGAATTATTTTTCTCGAGTGGTGATGGGTTTGCATGGAGCCCCCCAGACCCTCTGCGGTATCCTTCCTTGTCACGATCAAAGACACACGCCATGTTAGAGATGTATGTTAGAGACCCCAGTCTGGGCTGTGGGCCCTATCTGGGCCACAGTCTGGAGCAAAAGGACACATCTATGCATAAACCTTTCTAGTACTTGGCCATTTTAGGCTTCTTGCCAACCCAAGACATGGACTTTAACATTTAACTCCAGATTGAATCGAGTGACACTGAATGGGGGAATGAGCTCAAAGAGGAACCACAGAGACAGAGAAAGCTGCATAATAACAGACTTCAGATGTGGAAACTGCAAAATGAAACAACAAATATAACTCAGTTTATGACCACTGTAAATAATTCATGATGATATGCTAAAATGCCACAGGGCCAGTTTAAATCACATTAACATTTTACGAAATGTTAAAAAGATTCATTTTGTCAGGCCTTGAAGTGTGAGTCACAATGGCCATGAGTCACTGAAGATCACAAGGACGGAGGGGGAAGAATCAGAGGAGCAGATTAAACACCCATCTGCATGTAGCTCAGGGGCGGACACAGAACGGGGGGCCCGTAATGCCCCTTCCCCGCTGCTAACTGTTCAGAAGTTACGGAATTTCCAGTCTCTTTAGCGCTCCTGCCCTAGAGTACTTTGTTCCAACGGCCCCACCTTGCCATCAGAGATTAAATAATTGTTCGGGTTCTTCTGATAAAAAGTTAGCAGGGAGATGGTTAAACAAGAATCACACACAAAAGACTACATGTTGTGTGATTCCATTTGTGTCACGTTCAAGAAGACAAAACCAATCTATGCTCATGTAAGTGAGAATGGCGAACTCTGGGGGACAGGTATTAGCTAGGAAGGGGTAACAGGAAAACTTCTGGGATGTTGGAATCACACACACACAAGTATAATGTGTATGTGTATATGTATATACATATATAAAATTTATCAAGCTGTACCCTTAAGATTCGTGTACTTTATTGTATGCCTCAATAAAACAATTTTTAAAACTCAGAAAACCATTGCTAACTATTTGAAACTTTCTCTGATGAGAAGCTCAACCCTCCCCGTCCCTCTGGGCACACACCAAACCCCTCCTGAGTCCCTCTTTGTGCCTGTATAGTGCTGGGCATGGGGTCTTATCAGACAAATGATTTGGTGTCTCTGCCCTCAGGGTCCTAGGTTCTTGCAGAGCGTCACAGTTCTTGCTACAACAAACTGTTGTTTGCCCACCTTTGAAGATGGAGGAGAAAAGCCTGTTGGCTTCTGATTAAATGGTCCTTACTGGAGGTCTGAACCCCCAGTGCAGGGAGGTTTGGTGGGGCGGGAGGTTCATGTCCCTGGGCCTTAGGGGAGGAGGGGCCTGGAGCGTGTCAAGACTTCCTCTAAGTACAGGGTTAGGATCCGATACACCCGCACACTTACAAAGCAAGCCTTAGACTCATCAGGGGTGCTTCACTTTTGTGTGCACGGGGGCGGGGGGAAAAATTAAATAATTAAAAAAGAAACGGGAAAAGAGCGTTCATCTTTCTACTACCCACAAATAAGCCCTGAAAACACGTTTTTATCATTTCTTTTATTGTGGTAAAATAACATAGAATAAAATTTACCATTTTAACTATTTTTAAGGGCACAGTTCAGTGGCATTAAGTACATTCATATTGTGCAATCACCACTATCCATCTCCAGAGTTCTTTTCATCTTGCAAAACTAAAAGTCTGTCCCCAGTAAACAACTCCCCATTCGTCCCCCCCGGGCAACCGCCAGTCTACTTCGTGTCCCCACGAATTTGACTACTCCAGGTACCTCACACTAGAGGGATCATAGTGTTTGTCCTTTTGTGTCTCGCTTACTTCACGTGGCATAAAGTAGATGGGCTCCACTATTAAACCTGAGAATTCATTGCTAATCACTGATTTGAATAACAACCCAAAATTGAGCAAAACCACACAGACTCAAATTCATATGTATACATAATAATTGCTTTGCGAGAAGGGGGAGACATTTTTCTTTAAGCAAAAAATGATGTCAATAACTAGAAAACTCAGAAAATGGCAAAAGGTTATGAAAAATAAGTGGGACCATTTCTCCAAAAGGTGAAGTGGTCAGAACGTCACTCAGACTGCCAGCCATCAGCTTTCAAAGGCCTTTACTGTCCCCCGTCTCTGTGCTACAGACTGAACGGACACCGGCCTGGGGACAGGCGAGCACAGCTCCTGCGAGAAATGTCCTGACAGGACTGCATTCTTCGGCGATTAGGAGCAATATAAAAGAAAACTTTCATACTTGTCTGAACATAAGCCATGAGCTAGTTAAACTAAAAATAAGTTTAGTTTAAAATGGGCTTTTCCAGAAGGTTATATCAGCCTATTTCTACCTTATTATTCATCATCCCTCAAAGGATAATGCTAGAGTTGGGGGTGGGGGTGGCAGGGAAATGCTTCATTACTAAAACATCCACCATTGATTTAGTTCAGCCTGTGCTTTTAAAATCCACTCATGGGGGCCGGCCCAGTGGCGCAGCGGTTTAGTTCGCACTTGGCAGCCCCAGGGTTCGCTGGTTCGGATCCCGGGGGCCGGCTGACTCACTGCTCGTCAGCCACGCTGTGGCGGCATCCCATATAAAGTAGAGGAAGATGGGCACGGATGTTAGCCCAGGGCCAGTCTTCCTCAGCAAAAAGATCAGGGCTGGTCTTCCTCACCAAAAAATAAATAAATAAATAAATAAAATAAAATCCACTCATGGGGGGGGGGCGGGGGAGAAGAGAAGGTTCTATGAAGACAGAGGCCAGTTCTGGGGGCCATGTGAGTATTGACCTCCATCACTCAGCTGGATGTGAGTAGCACTCTGCCTCATGAGCGAAGTCACTCAGTCATTTGCTGGGCCTGCACTTGGCTGGGCCCCTTTGGACAATCCGCCCTTCCTCGCTAAACGACAGATTTCTCATCTGTAATATTTGGCTAAAAACATGAACTGCGTGGGGCTTCTGCAAGTATTGGAATGAGATCTTATGTATAAAGCACAAAGAATGGGGCAGGGCACACAGCAGGCCCTCAACCAGTGATAGCCATGATCATTACCATCCCCAAGGATGGGACAATGCCCCTGAGCCTCTGAACCCTATGGTGTGCAGAATTCTAAGATAATCCCCAACGACCCACGCCCTTGTATAGTCTCATCTCCTTGAGGTTGGAGGGACTCTGAATAAAACGGGATATCACTCATGTGATTTGGTTATGTTGTATGGCCCAGGTGACTTTATCCTGGTGGGGCTGACCTAATCAGCCGAGCCCTTAAAAGAGACTGGGCTTTTCCTGGAGAAAGAGATTTGAAGTGTGAAAGGGGTTCGACAAGAGGGAGATGCTCTGTAGTTGGTTTTGAAGATGGAGGGGGTCACATGGCAAGAAATATGAGCAGCCTCTAATTGCTGAGAGCAGCCCTGGCTGTCAGCCAGCAGGGAAAGGGGGATCTCAGACTTAACAGCCATAAGGAACTGAATTCTGCTACAACCATGTGAATTTCGAAGAGGACCCCAAGCTGTAGATAAGAACACAGTCTGGCCAGCATCTTGACTTTAACCTTGCGGGATTCTGAGCAGAAGGCCCGTCCACACCCTATCTGGGTTTCTACCCTATGGGACTGTGAGCTAATAACGGGTGTTTGAAGCTACTGAGTTTGTGACAATTTGTTATGAACAATAGAAAACTAATATAGAACTTGTAACCAGCTGGGGCATCAGGCAGGACCTGCTGAGCTGCTCAAGGAAAGGGGTTTTGACAAGTGTCAAGTATTGTCCAGGACACCAAGCCTTCCCTTCTGAACTGAGTTACCAATACGGAAGTTGTTATGTCAAGTGGATAGCCTTTATGGAAGTGTACATCAATGTGGATGTCTAAAAACATCGTATTTACTGTAAACTTTAGTGTCCAGATGCTGGAAGGTGACAGGGAGGGAGGTGGATGAGTGGGTCAGAAAGGCGATGCTGTGGCCAAGAGAGCTCATGGCCGGTCATCTCAACTAGAGGGCAGAGCAAGAACAAGAGGAGAGTCCTCAGATGAAACCCAGAAATCAAGGAGACATTCAGTGGGAAGCCTGGCTTTGAAACCCAAACAGTCCAGAAATGTTAGGCTGTGTAGGGCCTGGCCAAGGCTGAGGGCTGGTGGGAGGTGGCATCTAGGAACTGTGGCAATAACTTACCAGCCCTCATTTGTTCAGCATCTGCCATGTGCCAGGTACTTTCTATACATTTCCTTTGAGTAAACTGTTCAGATAAGCAGCTGGGAAGATGCACAGCTGAGATTCAAACCCAGGACTGCCTGACTCCAAAGCCCATGCTTCTCCAAGATGTCCACCCTCAAGGTCATCTCAGTGTTCACCCCAACACCAGCTAGGGAGGGGCAGTGGTCAGAGAGACTTATTTCAGTTTGTACCACTCAACACCACCAACACAGAGAGAAGCCTGGGTGCATTCTTTTCCAAACACCCACTCTGAATATCCACCCTGCCCTTTGCCCTAGTCCAGAGGCTCCTTGACCACAGAAATGTTCCGTGGACAGGAAGGAAGCTAGTCACCCCAAACAAGACTCTCTACCTAGTATGAGCCCCTCCCTTGGCCTGTAATCTTGACCCACAGAACCCTGACCCCAACTCCTCCTCATAAAAGACAAGTCCTGGGCATCTGCTCATCCTCTCGTCTCTGACCTCTTCACCACCTCATTCACTACCTTTACTCCCAATACTTTGGTGGCAGTCTACACTCTGCCTTTACCATTGTCTGGAGGATGACTACTAGCTAACTCACCCTCTGCTCCATCCTTGCTACAACTGGAAGGACAGACTGCAGCATCCGGCCACTGCAACCAGGGGATGTCAGCCTTCACCAAGTGGCAGCTGAGAGAGCAGGGGAAACTGGTCTTTTGGGGGCCTTAGGTCTACCTGTTTCCTAACTGCAAAGGCCCAACCTCTTGATCACTTAGGAAGACATGACTGGGGAGTGTGAGTGTATCATCATCCCAGGGGCCAGGGCAGCCAACTGGGAAGACATCCTTCTGTTTAAACCTTCTGTTTTAAGGACTAGGGATTAGTACTTTTTGTTGTTTCCAGCAACCTTAAAGGGTGTGTCAACCCACACAGCCTGACTTGGAGAATAAGTCTTTGAATGAAGCTCTCTCAAACAACTGCAGGCCAAGTCAATAAAGTGATTCCTCTGGCAAACCAGGTAGCCCGGGATAAAACAGGTGAGCAAAGGAAGGCTGCACACTCCAGGAAATCTTTGGGGCCAGACAGTCACATGCTTTCCTTTCCCAGAGGAAAGTTTCCAGGAGGGAAGAGTCCCCAGGAGGTGTTATGTCAATGAGTAGGGCCATTATGGAGGGTACGATATCAACAAGGAGGATCACTTTGGAAGGTGTTACGTTCATGAGGATGGCTGTTATGGAAGGTATTGACATGGAAGGTGTTAAATCAACAAGAATGGACATTATAAGTGTTCAGCCATCATGGATGAAGTTATGTCAACAAGGATGGTCATTACGGAAGGTGTCACATCAACTAGGATGGCCATTATTGGCACCTGGACAGTACCAGTGTTGGGACTAGCCCAGGATCTTAAGATAATTATGCTAAAAATTCAGAGAGGTGAAAAACTAAGTTGAGGCGCCAAGAATGCTGAGATGGGGTTTTGAGGAGCCTGGCTCTGAAGCATATTGTATTGGCAGGTGGAAGAAAAAGCAGATGGTTATTCCTGAAAGGGAGAGAGAAAGTGGTTCAGAGCACTTTCCTTTTCATGAACCGTATTCCTTCCTCACAGTAGGAGTTGGTCCTCCTGTTAAGTGCTATTGCCAAGGAAGGAAGAGGAGGATGGGAACAAAACTCTAAAATCCCAGAGTAATGAGGCATTTAATCCTCATTCAACTACATTCTGTTTTGCTCCTATAGCTGGTCTCCAGTCATAAATCATACATTGAAGGATTAACTCGTAATTACATTTTTCCAGATAGTGGATCAGTTGGCAAGTTGTCTCTTCAGAGATGGTGGGAGAACCCTTTTAAAATATCAGAACAACACTGTGGGATTAGTAGTAATAAATAACAGAGGCATGCTTCTGCTCCAGGGCCAATCACTGGGTTTCGTTATGATGTCGTACAGACCTTAGACACCAGGAGAACACCTGGTCCTCCTCTTTCTCTTTGCCTGCCTATAGAAGCTGCTCCCCATCCCCAATCTGTATTGCAGTTCTTATACACATGTCTTTTGCTGTACTTATCACACTGGAAAGTGTCTCAAACTGAAACGCTTTCAGGGGTCCAGGCATGTAAAATAAATGAGAAAAGCCAACATAGAGAGGGAGGTCTTTGTTGAATCAGAGGATGCATGTTCTACTAAATACTTTGTAATTCAGCTTTTTTGTTTGTTTGTTTGTTTGTTTGTTTGTTTGTTTTGTGAGGAAGACCAGCCCTGAGCTAACATCCGTTGCCAATCCTCCCCTTTTTGCTGAGGAAGACTGGCCCTGGGCTAACATCTGTGCCCATCTTCCTCCATTTTTTTTTTTTATATGGGACGCCACCACGGCATGGCTGACAGGCAGTGCGTCGGCGGGCGCTCGGGATCCGAACTCGAGAACCCTGGGCTGCCAAGAGCGGACTAAACCGCTGCGCCACCGGGCGGCCCCTGTAATTCAGCTTTTTTCAAGACACATCAACAGAACTGTGCCAAGGCCCCTACGCCACCAATTTGTAGCCCCTGGTTTACATGTTTGAATCCCTTCTAGATGATGAGCCCCTGGAGAGCAAAGGATGAAGGTTTTCTACCTCTGTATGTCCAGCATCTAACAGGAGGCTCCAACATCTGTGGAAGGAATGGAATTTGTTACCAAAATGACCTAGGACTGGGCTAGATCTTTTCAAGACATTCTAGGCAAAAATCAAAGTGCTAGGCCCTAGAAAACCAACAAAGAGGTAAAAAAACCCAAAAGCATAGCAAGTTTCTTTCCAAGAAAAGTTGCTCCAAGTGGAGAAGGCAGCTTTGGTCATTAGTTCCTCGATTCCTAGTGACTTAATACTTCTACTCTACCCCTTCAACACAACCAAATTCCTGCAGGAAGCAACTGTAGCCTTTTTGGAAGATAGGATCTATATTCAAGAAATTTGGTTTTTAACACAACAAAACTGTTGATTGCTATACTCATAGTATAGCTTTGAAAGGTTTAAAATTTTAAAATTATTCTTAGGGCAAAACTGTGATGATAGAAGACAAATCAATGGTTACCAGGGGCCAAGGGGCAGGGCTTGACTGCAAAGCGGTCTGGAGGAACTTCGAGGGGTGATGGAAATGCATCATTCCACAGGGACGCATTTGACAGGACTCATCGAATAGTGCAACTGAGATCGGTGAATTTTGTGGGATGAACATTATTCCTCAATAAAGCTGAAAAAACATATTTTACTCTTAGATAAATAAAACATGAAGCATAAAGTAAAAAAAAATGAGACGACTCGTAAAAAGTCTTTCTCTTACCTTGAATCTGGTGCTGTTGCCAGAGGCAACCACTGACACCAGTTTCTCATGTCCTTCCACAGGAAATCTACGAATCTATGAATATGTAAGTCTATGTTTATCTGCCACCCCTATTTTATTTTATTTCATTTCATTTTGCCAAAAGGTGGCAGGCTGTACTCCCTGTTCTGAACCTTGTGTTTTCTTCTTGGAATATATCTTGGGAGTCACTCCACATCAGTACATCAAGAGCTACCCCGTTCTTTTAAATGGCTGCATAGCATTCCACTGTTTGAATGTACCATAATTTATTTAACTGGGCTTCTCATGATGGACATTTGGGTTGTTTTCAGTCTCTAGCTACCAGGACAAGGAGCAGAAGATGCTTATCTAGAGTTTCAAGGTGTCAGTGGGACACACCTTCCCTCGCATCCCAGGTTCCTGGCTGGAAGGAGGGTTGTGTTCTCCACAGGGGCAGAGACCAGCTGGAAGATGTTATTCCAAGGGTTTGGCTGCACTGGGTTGTGGTGCACTTCCGCAAGATGATCCAAGCACTGTTTACAATTTGAAAAATGTCTTCCATGTTCCGACAAGTTGAGAACTTGCTCCTGACAGATTTCGCCGCAGGCTGAAGTGCCTGATAAGATTGTCAGCAACTTCCAGGCCAGTTCAGCTCTCCTTCTCCATCTCTCAGAGGGGATTAAAGGAGGGGGCCCTGGAGGCTCCACGGAAGATGCAGCTCTGGTTTCGCGGCCTGGCACACTCCAGCCCAGTCTCGGTTTATGACACCTGCTCACAAGCATAGCTGTAATCCTCAGAAGTCCAGTGGGGCGTTTTGTTCATTTCTCACGTGTAATTGGGCATGACATTTAAGTTATACAAAACCGGTCCGGTCAGTCCCTGGGCTAACAGGAAATGTGTGTGTGTGTGTGTATGTGCAGGCACTCACTTGCAAACAATTTTTTTTTGGTGAGGAAGATTAGCCCTGAGCTAGCATCTGTTGCCAATCCTCCTCTTTTTGCTGAGGAAGACTGGTTCTGGGCTAACATCTATGCCCATCTTCCTCTACTCTATATGTGAGACACCTGCCACAGCATGGCTTGATAAGCAGTGTGTAGGTCTGCGCCTGGGATCTGAACCTGCGAACCCCGGGCCGCCAAAGTGGAGCACATGAACTTAAACACTATGCCACCAGGTGGGCCCACAAACAATTGTTAGAAACTTGTTCTAGGTTGGGCTGGCCTGGTGGCACAGTGGTTAAGTTTGCATGCTCTGCTTCAGCAGCCCAGGGTGTGCAGGTTTGGATCCCGGGCGCGGACAGACGCACTGCTTGTCAAGCCATGCTGTGGCAGTGTCCCACATAAAGTAGAGGAAGATGGGCACAGATGTTAGCCCAGGGCCAGTCTTCTTCAGCAAAAAGAGGAGGATTGGCAACGGATGTTAGCTCAGGGCTACTCTTCCTCACACACACACACACACAAAAACCCCCCAAAACCTTGTTCTAGGTTATTGAGAACAATTTCCTGCAGTTTTAATCCAGCAGCTTCACTTCTAGGAACTTCCCCCTGGATGTCCTCACAAGTGTGCAAAGTCAACTGTGCTGGGACAGTGACTGAAGCACAGTGGGTAGCAGCAGAAGCCTGAAACAACCTAAATGTCCCCCAGGAGCGACCTGGTGACACAGACGATGGCCTGGCAGTTTGGTCCAGGTTGTCTGCTGTTGCAAATCTCAATGTTCTTCTCGGGCCCAACTCAAAAAATCAAAGTAATAATAATTCTCATTAACTGAAGAATATGTTCTAGGCCAGACGCTGTGCTGAGTGATTTACAGACATTATTTCATTCAGAATTCCAGCCAACCACAAGGTGCTGCTGCCCCCATTTTGGAACTAAGGACACTGACTCTTAGGGAGGCTAGGTAACCTGCCCAAGTCACCGAGTTCATAAGTGGTGGAGTCAGGATATGAACCAAGCTTTGTCCAACTTCCACAGCATCTCTGAATCAGGATCCTTCCAAAAAACTAGAAAGTAACCATGAGCCCAGTGAGATCTCCGGCTCGAGTCCTTCCATTTCTTTGCCCCCTCTCCCTCCACCAGTTTCCAGTCAGGAATCTGAGCCCTCTGGGATGCACAGTCCAGGAGATGAGAAACATGGCAGTGAGCTAGAATCCAGAAGCCAATAGTGACCGAGAGGCACCAGGTCTATGCTTGGAGATGCTCCAAGGCCCACCTCCAGTGAGACTTGTCAGCACGGCGGTCAGCAGTGAGGATGGCCCATCACCACAGGCTGAATCTTCCCGAGACAGTGTCCCCGGCTGCCTGGGGCCTCCAGCAAAGCACAGACTTCCCAGGAGCAGCAGCATATAACAACTCCTCCCTCTGTGCTGCTGGCTCTTGGCCTCTCCTCTGTGGCTGGCGTGCATTCTGCACAAGAGTCGAGTGTCCGTCTGGGTCCAGGAGATGCCTTGAGCCCTTCAAACTCAGGGGCTTCATCCCACCACCTCTGTATCCTCCATGATGTCCCAGGACCTCTCACCAAATGTCTGCGAGTTGTTCTCTGGTTAAACGATGTTTTAGCTAAATATCCTTGTTTGCAATAGCCTGATGTTCCCACCACCAGATCAGTAACAGAGGATAAGGCATCTGTTTGGATGAATCCATCACGTGCCTGAACATGCACGCTCCCGGCCCGGCTCCCAGCTGGACCACCCGTTGTCAAGTGCTGCAGAGGCCTCCTGATGGCTCAAGTGCTGTGCACACACGACCCAGCGAGCAGGCCCCAAAACAAAACCACAGTCTGACTGAAACTCTATGTAATTTTTGGACTTGAAATATTGATGAAACTCATTTCTGGAGACTGTCTTTTATCATTCCAGCCAAAGGCAGCAGATTGGCACCTCATACATTTTTGCAGAAATGGCACATTTCACCCAGAACGCTGGGTCTTCTGTCATTGAGGGTAGGGAGTATTGGTACTTCATTTAAAACTTAAAGAAAGTTAGACCATCTGTGCTCATGAAACAGTTTTAATTTGCTTTTCAAGACATTTCCAAATTTATTATTTAAAGATGTTCACACCCTGAGGTGAGGCACTTAATGGCCTTGTAGTTGTATTACTGAGCCGTGTTTCCATCTGGTAGAATGGACGGCTGGTCCAAGAGGACAGCCCCTCCCTGGCAAAGTCCCTGGCAAAGTCAGACCAACAAGGCTTTCAGTGGTGCCCTTGGCTTGGGCTCCACTCAGGAGGGAATTGAGAAGTGTAGATTATTTTTCTCTCAGTTACTGTCTTCAGTAACTGAAGACAGAACTTCTAATTTCATAAGTTTGTGAAGTGAATGTCTGTAAAGCAAATTCTGATTTTCTACTATAATTTATCACAAATTCAGCATTACTATTTAGAGAAAACAAAACCAAACCAACCAAGCTGGGATACTGTGGAGCAAAGTAGTTCAAATCGGGAGAACATGCAGGACAATGCAAAGTCCTTGTCGTGATCATCACCGTGACCAACAGACCGTCCTTCTCACAGGAGGACTCGGTGAGCCACATGGTGAGGCCAGATACTTTCAGTGTAACTACTTCCTTCCAGTCTTTCTTCCTCAGCTTACGTGCGACGGAGACAGAAAGACAGCAAGATAACATGACTAGGGTCACACTGTACATACACACTACTTTACACCCTGCTTCTTTTACTGTATCACAAGCAGTTCTCCATCATTCTTTGGTTATCCCCTTGGAAGTTTCCAGGAGTGGGTTGCATTCCTGCAAACCCACCCACATCCCCATCCACTCTCTCCTGGACACATGCTTAAAGGGACCAGCAGAGACTTACGGGCATGTTCTACCAGGTGAAGACCCCAGGCCCTGGGGTGAGGCAGAGAACCTGGACCATTAGGGAGTCTCTTCCGCCCTCTGCAGGGACACAGAGAGCTGTGGTCCCATCTGTCAATCCACATTTTCTTTTTCCTACTTTCCAGTTTTCCCAGTCCACCCATGCAGTCACTGCGACTGTGCTTCCCTCCTCCTCCTCTTCCGTCTGATTCATATCAGATTTGGAGCCAGAAGACCTCAGCTTTAGAACTTCTTCCCCTTGCCGCCTGCTAACAGTGATATTGGAAGTAGTCATCTAATTTCTATAAGCTCATTCCTCTCCTAGAAAGACTTGGCATGGGGATTGACCTGAATTATCCATTCGCTTATCCACAGACATTTATTGTCTGCTATGTGTCAGGCACGGTTCCATCCGCTTACCTCGTGGGGCTTGGATATGAACCTGCCTGAGCTGCTCCACTAGCTCACGGGTCTCCAGCAGGTCCACAAAGCGGCTCTGATTTAAATCAGCTCATGAAACATTAGGGCTGGTGGTTCCTCTGCACAGCCCAATCTCCATTAAAGATTGGAAAACTGAGGCCCAGGGAGGCAAGGCACCCCTTCCCAAGTCATAAACGTAAGTGTTGACAAGACTTGAAGTTAGAACCAGTATCCTGACTCTTAAGTCTGGTGCTCTTTGCATTGCCAATTGGACAATGCCCACTTCTTCCTGGGCTCACATCTAGACTACATTTCAGTCTCCCTCCCAGTTGGATAGGGCCATGCCACTGAGTTCTAGCCAAGAGAATGGCAGCAGAAATGATGTGAAACAACTTCCATTCCTGGACCACAAAAACCTCCCACTTGAGACCCCTCATGCTTTTCTCTTCTATCAGTTTGGTGTGGATGAACACAGAAGCCACACGCTGAAGATGGTGGAGCCGGAAAGTGAGCCTGGGCCCCTGTCTCACTTCTTGGGAGAGATCCCCTGTTCGGGATCTTCTATGAGCCAGAAATAAACATCTATTTGTTTGAACCATTATACACATCTGGGTCTGTGTGTTATAGCAGCTTAAAGTGTGTTACACCTTAACTATTAGACCCGTCAATGTGAAAAGTCAGTAAGAACTCCTCACTCCTTACCGTAAACGTGAGGAGCTACCAGAGCCCACTTCAGCCTGTCTTCAGTCTTCTTGGTACATAGTGCTCACGGCATTCTCATCACTTAACCAAAAGTCAATATTTGAAAGGAAATTCAACACATTTCCCTCGCCTAAAGTTTATGGTTAGTTTCAACTGGAAAGAATAAAGGAAGTAGTGAACCGCAGTGTGGGGTGGTTACGAGTCTGCACTCTGAAACGAGACTGCCCAGATTCACAGATAGCACCACCACTTATCAGCTGTGACCCTGGGCAAGTTGCTTCACCTCTTTGTTACCTACTTCTCTCCATCTCTTCTTTGACACTTTCTGAACAAACCCTTTGACCCAGTAATTCCTCCTCCAGGAATTTCACCTACAGGTAAACTTGTCTATTTACCCAACAAAGTCAACTGCAAAGATGGTCACTGAGGCTATTTTTATAGTAAAAAAAGACTGGAGACAACCCATCAGTAAGGGGCTGGTTAAATATAATACGATGTTCCCATGACAAGGAATATTATGCAGCCGTCGAAAAGAATGTGACAGCTCCATCTGTCCTGATATGGAGTGAGCACCAAGATGGATTGCTAACTGAAGAAAACCAAGGAGCATATAGGATACATCCTACATCACATATTTATGCTCTTGTTTGTGTAAAGAAGGGAGGTACATATATTTACAGACTTGTACATGTGTAGAATAGCTCAGGAACAATGCACAAGAAACCATGGCTGCCTCTGGGAGGAGGTCTGGGGTCAGAGGTAGAAGGGGATATCCTTTTTCCTCCACACCATTTTTACTATTTGAATTTTTGTTACCATGTACAGGTAATTCTTTTTCTAAGCACAGTTTTTAAATTGTTTGAATATGAAAAACACATACACATTCTTAGAACAACTATGAACACAGCACTCGGTATGTGTTGGTTGATTTTTTCAAAATGAAAGAAAATGTCTGGAGTTCAGACGCCGTCTCTGAGATAACTAGCAAATGCTGTCTTCAGGAGTCCCACTGTGCACAGGGAGCATGGTGCACTGGGGACAGGAGCTGAGTTCTAGAGTCAGACTACCTGGGCTGCCATCTCAGCATCACTACCTAACAGCTGGGTGACCCTGGGCAAATTACCTCACCTCTCTGTGCCCCTCTATACAGGGGGTTAGGAGGAGTACTTGCTTGAGGATGGAGAGCTAAATGATGAGCAGGTCTACGCAAGAACATCTCCTCGACTGACATTTTCTCAGGAGAAACAGCTTAGTCTTTATTACTCAAACCTTGCAGAATTTGTGTTTCATCCATGGTAGTTATTTTTGGCCAATGTCTATTTAGGAAACACGTACATTTACATCTCCAAACACAACAACACAACATTGTAAACAAAATGATACGCAGAAAGTCTCGACTTAGGTTGCAAATACAATCAGGAGAGTGTCAGGATCTAGTAGAGAAGCCCCCAGTGTCAGCAAAGGGGGTGCAGTAAGTTACTGCCCACAAAGCAGCTGTTTGTGAAAAACCATATAAATGTTTCAGCAATCCGGAAGTGATGTCTTACGTGTTTTACGTTTCATAGAATTGGTTGTTAATTACATATGGTTATCTTTCTGTGTTTCATTATGCTGTTGGGAACTGTTGGGGGTCTGAGTTGTGCAATGAGATGCTAGAGTTTTTCCTACGTGAAATAATGACACATAGGGCATTGGCGAGTGTTTTCACACAGAACGTGTGGTTTTTAGGAATGAATTACTGATGTTAAGCAGGAGACGCTTACATGTAAAATACTCAGAAGAGTGGCTGGCATGGAGCAGATGCTCAATATGTGTTAGCTATTACAGGTAGTAGTGAGCAATTTTAAAAACTGATGTACTGAATACAAACCCAAGGCTACAAAGAGGTGAGGGAGGGAACTTGGCTCTCCCTGCCTGGCTAGAATGTTGCCAGCTGCCCGGGAGAAGGTGACGGGCTAATTACAAGGTTGTAGGAAGTGGTTTGAAATAATTTGATTGTGGGATAATTTTTATAATTTAGAATGATAATTAAAGGGTATGAACTTTTCTTAATCACCCAGGTGGAGAGCCTTAGCCACGGGTCTCCCATATCAGGGATCTTGTCATCCCCTATCACCCCCCCACTCACCTTGAATTCAATCACTGGTCCTTCTGACCAGCAAACTCTGCCTCCCTTCTCTGTCCAAACCCATGTTGGCACTGCTGGGCAAAATTGCAGGTGACACTTGTGTTATAAACCAAGCGACTTATATCTGTTTTCTTTTGGCAAAAAAAGCACTGCTGGACTATTAGTACCACCCAGCTGAGGTGCTAGTAAGATTCTCAAATATCCTGCAACATTGTTCAGACCCTGATTGCTGAACCAGAGGGAAGAAGATGCTTTTTTCATAGGTGCCAGTGGAGCAACAACGATGACAGCCTGGGAGAGTGAGGGAAACAGGCATTCACACACCGCTGGCCGGAGTGGACACCAGGACAGCAGGACAAGCTCTCTACTGGGCAGCAGGGAAGTATATATCCAGAGCGCTAACATTTTCTCTACTCTTCACCCCAGCAGTTCTAGTTCCAGAATTGTAGTCTGACAAAACGGGGAAGAATGTGCAGAACAATACAGCCCCAAGAATACATTCTCAGATATATCAAAATGGGATAATCCAGCCTATATTATTTTATAACCTTGGCAACAAAAAAATAACATCATTTCATGTCATTATAGAATCTGTGCTACATAATTTTTAATGTCTTTTCACTGAACAGACCTACCAAAATTGATATAAGCAGTCTCCTATTGTCAAGCGTGTTCTACTTTTAGTGGGAAAAACTGAAAGCAACCTAAATGTCCAACAATAGAGGACTGCTTAAAGCCATACAATGGGATGGTCCCATTTTTGGCTTTCTACATGCACACAACACACACACACACACAATGAGAAGACTGTGCACCAAAATGACCAAGGTGGTTTGCTCACAGACGATTGTTTTCCATTTTGGTTATATTTATTGTCAATTTTTCTACAACAACTATATAATACTTATAACAATTTAATTATTGTTTTCAACTTCCTTCACCCACACTGAAGCCTGGGAGAACTCCTAGAAGAGTATTTGTACAGTCATCAGAGATGATACGGCAGCATCTGAGGTGAACCCTGAGGCTGACGAGTCAGCACCCGAACACATCTCTATGACCAGCAGAGCAGCCGTCTCTGACCCCAAGTCACGGAAATCTGTGAGGGTGCGGGGGAGGGGGGCACTCATCAGCCCTGCCAGTTACACATTCCAGACAACAGCCAGCAGCTTCTCATTTGAATCTGAAGAATGATGAACACACACAGTCACCCAGGGTGAGTGAACACGTCATTTGATGTCTGTTCACATTTCAGGCAAGAAACAAGGGCAGCAAGAATGGGGTCACTGACCCATACTCTGGTATCTGAGTGGTTCTTGGAAAGCCACTGGGTTGAGGTTTTAGCAAGGCTATGGCTCCAATCTTACGCTCCAATTTCACCAGTCCTTCACACCTGGAAGTGGCGGAGCCAGTGGGACTACCAAACTCACCAAACACACCACACCAACATGCAAACTTTCCTTTACCCTTCAGCTCTGCAGAGACACCAATTTCATTTTCACTCTGCCGAGTCTTTGTTAAGAGTTCAGGGATTATAAAACAAATCTGCTGGGCCAGGGCTCTCTCTGGCTTTCTCTATCCTTTCAGGACAGACTCTAGTCATTTCTCAAAGGCCCCCATCAGTTAGACCAACCCCAAGACTTTACACAAAGCAGATATACTTGGCAACGGTTCCAACCACAAAGGCACAGCCCTCAGTTCAGCCTGGCGATGTGGCCTCAGGGCGGGTTCCTGAGACCAGAGGCAGGATGTAAGAACGTGAAGTAGGCGAGTTCCTATGCTTCCTCCTGTTTCTACACAGAACCACGAAACGTGGCCCTGACAGTCAAGAACTTCCTGGAAGGAAGGGACTCCATCGGAGCTTCTGGAGACCAAAATGGCAGCCTTTCCAGGCCACAGGGAGAAACCAGACATGTAACAGAAGCCAGTTCAGGACAGGCTGTCATTGCTGTCATTAGTAATGCCTTGATTGACACCATACTTTTGCTGGAGGAGTTCTCAACTGTTACCACAGACAACCGGAAACATCACAAACAATTCCCAGAGTTTCAATGCAGCTCCCAAGTATGCTGGGCACACATTTTTCTCAAACACACATTTTCATTAAATTACTCTTTACTCTTAAATTGATTTTGTTCTTCAAAGGAAAACTTGAAAACTCAGTCCTAAATTACAGCAAATATGCACACAATATTTTAAATGAGGTCATGACATGTTCTACCTACTGTGCAGCAATAAGTCACCTGATGCTGTTGGAGAAAGGAACCAGGAAGCTTTCCTGTCTTGGATTTGTAATGATGGCAGTTGTCGGATTACCCAAGTTCATGTCACTCGCTTAGATTTATTCCTTAATTCCTTAATTTAATTTATCCTAATTTCCCTACCTGTCAAATACAGATGTCCCCTTAAGTGCAGCAAAGGGTAATCAAAGACCCAAATGGCTTTCTGGATAGCTCTTTAAAAAACACAAAACCTGTGCTAGTTTCAGGAAAGGCCACAAATCAAGTTCTTACATGAAGAAACCAGGTTATTTCTATGTTCTATTACTTCCAGGGGCCGCAGGGCACCTCGTCGCAGACACGGGCAGCTGGGATGTAGCCGTCCCTCCCCCAACCGGAACAACTCGAAATTCACACACTTGAGAACGTCCCCTCTGCCAACCCCCTTCTGCCGTCCAAGCCCACTACACACAGGTGCGAGAGGCGGGGTGTAGACCCTCCGCGGCGCAGATGCCTGGCGGCCTTCTACCTGGCGCTTTCAATCTCGAATTAATGTTTCTGAACCTCGGGAGAGCGGGAACGGAGCGTCCGGACAGGGGAAAAGGGGATCCGATGGGATATCGGGGCGTCGAACAGCTATTCTCTTGCACCTTCTCTCTGGCCCAGGCGCGGAGGTAGAGGGTGGGCCAGACAGGAAAGTTCCCTCTCCACGCCCTACCCGGGAGCCCCCAAGAATCCAAGTAAAGCCCCCGAGTGCGCGGCGCGCCACCTCCGGCAGGCTCTCCGGGATCGGCTTCGGCTCGCTCTTTCCTCCGTCTCGGTGAGCGCCGCGCACATTCCCCCCGACCGCGGGGCTCCCCGCTCGGGGACACTCCCACGTGCCGCAGCCTGCGCCCAGGGCGAGGTCGCTCGGAATCCTGGCGGGTACGGCCACTGCGCCTAACGCGGCGCGCCCCGGAGCCGGGGACCCCGCGCCATCCGTCATCCCGACTGCGCCGCCACCGCCCCCTACTCTGTACCCTCCGCACCCCGTGTCCCTACCCCACCCCTCCGCCTGGCGCCGGCTTGCGGGCCCTCTTGACCACTCAGCGCCACCCGCTTCCGCAGCACCGCACTCACCTACTCCGAGCGGCAGGAGGTCGGCGACCAGCAGCAGGACCCCCAGCAGGGCGATCGCGACCCCGCAGTTCAGGCCGGCCATGGCTCCGGGGCGCCTCGGCCTCGGCGGGGAAAGCGACTGTGGCCCGTGGCACAGAGTGGCCGCCGCGGGCGCCCGAGCTTGGCACCGGCTGTGCTGCGCTCCGCCCCGGCTCGCTCACCTGCGTGAGGGCGGACCGGCCGGAGCTCCGCCCTGCGCCGCGGGAGCACGAGCTGGCCAGGACTGTCCCCTCCCCTCTCCTCCTCCCCTTCCTGCTTCAGCACCAGCCTCTCCCAGCCTAGGTGCTGGGACTTGTTGCCACCTTCCCGGGCCTGTCCTCCCTCTCGAGGCTGAGAGTCATCGACTCTTCTTGTCTAAAGGCTCGAAAGCCCCTGGGGAAGCCAGTTCGCCTTCCCTTCGCCGTCCAGGAGAAGGAGGCCCCTGTGCACCCCATTTTGCACGGGAATCGTATTTGTGGATTACCCAAGCCCTGGCGTCTCCCTCTGTGCTCTTTCCTCCGCTCCTGGGTTGGGCGGGAAGCTCACTGGACTTGAAAGCCGGCGCTACAGCAGCTCTTTGCAGAACCGTGAGCCTGCAGCCTACTCCGGGCGCCTCACCGGCAGTAGCTCTAGTGCTCACAGCAATCCTTCCACGTTACAGACGAAACAGACTTGCTGAGTTCTGCAACCTGCCCAAGGTCGCCAGGCCAGTTAATAATTTAGAGGTAGGATTTGGCAGCACAGGAAAGGTTTTCCACAAACGGAGTTGCTTTGTTAAATTTTTGAAGAAGGGATGAATGAGTGAATGAATGCACAAGGCTGGAAAGGGCCAAGAGAAGAAACCTAAACAGGTCCACAAGGACCGCCTCCTTGAATTGTGAGTGGAACAGTATGTGCGGTATGGACGTGAGGCATTCAAGTCAATCGCTGGGCTGTAAACACAACGGCCCTAGGCTCCTCTCTCTCCTCCCAGCTGCGGGTGTGCCGCCTTTCCCTGGCTTCCAAGGTCGGTGGGTTTTCCTCCGACCTGTAGGCCACACACCAAGTCCAGGTCACAGGGCCACAAGGAAAGGCAATGGATGGTTCAGGGACTCTCAGCTGGCAGATCAGAGTTTTGCCAAAATGACTCCAGGGGCCCCCTGGGGCTGCCTGTGCTGGTGGGCAGCCAGAGGCTGGGCCAGGGTCACCTAGAACAACCTAGGAGGACTGGGACAGGAGCCAGAGCACATGCGAGAGCATCAGTCTTCAGTCCAGCCCCAACTTGCGTTTAACTCTTGGGGGCACTGAGCCTCTCCAGGCTGCCCCTACTTTCAGAGTGAACAGGGGTGAGAAATCTTCTCTGAGGAGCTTCATCCCCTTCTTTCTGTGTGTCTTCAAGGATGAGAATAAAGCAAACTCTGCCCTCAGGGAGCCCACAGTCTGAGAGGGAAGCAGAGACATCCAGACTGGGGTCATGACCCCACCCACACCTCTACCTGTGGGAGAGCCTGGACTCTGAGCTGGAGGGGACCGCAGAGTATCTTCTAGCCCACTTCCCTCATCAGGCCGATAGGTGGAGAAACTGACACCAAGAGGGAAGGAAGAGAATAAGAAAAATAGGGAGGTTCTTGGTTCTCCCCATGGAATTGAAGGCAAATTCATTAAAAGGAAGAAATCTTGAGAAAATCGAAACATCCTTTAAAAATGTTTATGCTGACTTGGAGAGTGAAAGCAGATTTCGTCTGTTTTCCTAATTCTAAGCTGGTGTATCTTTTCCTAGCATCCACAACACTGTTATTTCCCTCATATGATGATAATAATAATAATAATAATGGAGTAGCAGTGTGTTGAATTGAAAATATCGGAAATATGGCCTGCTGGTTTAAGCCTGAGGAACAAACTATGTTATTACTGTCTCATTTCTCCAAAGTTTGCTTAACTGGCCTCCCTGGGATTGTGAAACAAACTTTCTGTAAATGACACGAGAGTCAACAATTCTCAGACGTGAAGGATTAGTGATGGTCCCAGACAATGCAGCAAAGAAAAAGAGAAGAAAAAAGTAGGGAGGCATATCAGCGTCCTTTGCATGACAATCCAACCACACAGGTGAAGACAAGGTGTCTTGAGGTAATGTCTTGGTTCTTGGAGTCGAGTGTGAGCAAAGCATTGCCAAGGTATGGAAGTGTTTCATCTTTCAAACATGGCTGAATGGAAGGAGTCAATTTTAAAAGATTATTTCGGAACCAGAAAAAATCCAGGCAGCAATAGTCTGTTGCCAGAGAAAAATGACAGATGGAAGCGTGAGTTTTAAAACATACTGTTCCATCTAATTTTGACCCTTCCAGAAACCCTACCAAAGCTACAAAGCAGAGATTTAATAAAAAAAAGGCAAAAGTCTACAAAGATGGGGAGAACTGAGAGAAGACAACAGCAAAATCCTCTTGGAAGCTGGCCAGCAGGTGGACAAGTGATAACTGCCTTAGCAACCTGGAGACAGCAGAACCCTAAGCCAGGAGTGGGGGAAATTGAGATATTACATGGTTTATACTGTGGAATTCTAAAAAAAAAAAAACCAAGAACAAACCCTCAGGAACTGGCAGCACAAGGTATTCTGGAACAGGAGGGTGAAGGAGAAGCTACAGCAAGGAAGCCTGGGAAAAAGCTGTTTGAGAAGTACTATTGTTAGATCCCTGGAACCTTCCCTCCATTCCTCCTAGCTGGGCAAATGCCCCTCCTTTCCTCCAGCAGAAACCTGAAGACTGGAGAGGGTAAAACCGAGGGATCTGGGCTGAGAAGTGCCAGGCACAGCTGAAGGCTTGGAAACCCTCTGAAAAATAGGGAGACAAAGGGACGTATGCATTGTGAACGCTGACCTCCTCAGTCGCCTGCCCCAACTTGCCTTCCAGAATACGACAGAGAGGGCTTTACCATCCGCACTGGAGGTGGAAAGTCTTCGCCTGGGGAATCTGCCAGCCCAAGAGGAAAGACCTAAAGATACAGACATTTATCCCCATCAACAGGCTAACCAGGTCCCTCCCGTGAGACTCCCGGTTGGTAAGCCCCACCAACTCAGTTTTTTGATGTCTCACTTTTAAATATGACCAGACAATCAGGATTTCAAGACATCTAAGGAAAGCTTCTAACACGGTAGAGGCAAAATCAACCAACTAACCAAACAGAAGAAAGCAACCTGGAGGAAAGAGACAACATAAGGAGAAGAAACCAAAACAGAGCAAAACAAAACAATTAGTAACGTCCTTAGATAGCAGACAACATTGTATCTATGAAATAGGAAAAGGATGTTGTAAAAAAATGAATATACAAGGAACCACAAAAGAGTTCTTTAAAAGTTTAAAAAAATGGTAATAGATATTAAAAAAAAATAGAAGTGTTGAAATATCTTCCAGAAAGTAAAGCAAAAAGATAAAAAATAGGAGAGAAAAGTTAAGAAATTTGGAGGTCCAGTTTAGGAGATTCAATATCTGAATAATGAGTTTCCTAGAAAGAGAGAGCAGATGAAAGAGAGAAGATATCATCAATGATATTATTCAAGAAATTCCCCAGGTCTGAATGACACGAGTTTCCAGATTCCAGACTTATAGAGTGTCTAGCACAGTGGGTAAAATAGGCTCATATCTAGGCAAATGATGTGAAATTTCAGAAACCTATGAACAAAGAGAAGATTCTGTAGCATCCAGAGGCAAGAAATAGGTCTCAAGCAAAGGTATAATGATCAAAATGACTCTACATTTGTCAACAGCAACACGAGAAGCTGGAAGACAATGAGGCAATACCTTCAAAATTCTGAAGGAAAATTACTTCCAACTTAGAGTTCTATACCCAACCAATCTACCAATTAAGTGATAAAGAAGAAAAAAGGCACTTTTAGACATCCAAGAGCTAAAACAAAGAAAACCCCAAACTCCCACACACATTTTCTCAGGAAAATACTGGAGAATGTGTTCCATTAAAACAAGAAATGTAGGGGCTGGCCCCATGGCCTACTGGTTAAGTTCAGTGTGCTCTGCTCTGGTGGCCTGAGTTTGTGGGTTCAGAAAACCAGACGCGGACTATACCACTCATCAGTGGCCATGCAGTGGTGGCGTCCCACATACAAAATAGAGGAAGATAGGCACAGATGTTAGCTCAGGGCTAATCTTCCTCAAGCAAAAAAAGAAGATTGGCAACAGATGTTAGCTCAGGATGAATTTTCCTCAGGGGTGAGGTGGGAGGTGGGGGGAAGAAATGCATGAAACACAGAGAGGAGTGGATACAAGTTTGTGGGGCTGAAATTAATCACCCTAAGAAAAAGAACATAGAGTTACAAACAGAAACTCAAGAGTGAAAATGATTATTTATTTAGAATGAGGAAAGAAATCACAACAAATTACAAACTTGAAAAAAGTTGCAAAATATCACAAATGTCACAAAACCCAGAAAAATAACATGGTATTTTTACTATTAACTCACTGGTACAGCTCTCCATCATCGTTTTTTCAGGTCATTTTCCTTCGTTGATGTGTGCGCTATTTCTTCTGGAACTGCCAGACTTCATCATGACAAGATGCATCAGATAAGCTAAGATGCAATCTTGATTTGTTAGGACGCATAAAACTGTGGATTCACACAGAGAAATACTCACTGTTCATAGAAACATTGTAGTGTCATGCCCTACAAATACAGGAGTTCTTACAAATTCTGTTTGTGATTCCTATTAAACACAATAAAATAATATGGTACATTGATAATTTTACATGCTGCATTATCCATTTATTTCTGACAGAAAAAAATGCTTCATTTTTGATAAGGCATGATGAGAACTGAATGTCCTGCATAAAATTTCAGTTTTGATAATTGGAAGAATTTTCCACAGACTGGCTTCTGGCTTTGTGTATTCAGACTGGATTCCTCCTCCACCAACCACATACTTCTGGTTGGGCACTCTGGGACAAGTTCATAATGTGATACCACCTCTGGCCTGGCTCCTTTTGGTCATCTCGCCCAGTGAGTCAGCCCAGTGGATGAGAGAAGTCTTCCTGGAAGCCACTATCACCACATGAGGGCAAGCAATGACTTAACTGTACACGAAAGTGACGTGAATTATGTAAATATATCCCACAAAACCCCAATTAAATGTATTTCAGATTCAACCTCCCCTTAGCCAGATCCCAAAATGTCCACAGCTACTCAATGCTGATTGCATAAGGGAAGAGAGATGGAGGGGAGGGGGCGGGAGGACTTTTTTTGCAGTTGAAATACATGGCTTTGCAAATTGTATGAGAAACATGTACCCAGGTGAGCACATGCCCTTGGAAGGGGCTGCGCAGTGACAGCTGAGCTTTCTTAGCTTCATGATGTATCTGCCTCTGGACACAGGAAGCACAAGATACAGCCCAAGGGAGAGGCAAGGAATTCCCAGGGTGACGTGCACCAGGCTTAGCGCACCCAGAGTCCAGACTGAGTCAAGTTGTAAAACGTATGGCCAAGGATGGTGGGGTCTCTTCTGAGTGAACAGACGAGTAAAATCAAATGGAGCCATTACTTTTATTGATGAGATCCTCAAATAATAATAGTGTTTGTCTGAGACTTGCACACTCCACACCTCGGCACACCTGTGCTCTCCAGGTGCACCTGAGCCACATACAGCCAAGCAACCAGAGACAAGGGGCTGGCACCATGGAGTGACTCACCGGCACCGGACACCTACCTGGATTTTTACAAGAGAGAGGAATAAGCTTCTCTTTTTTAAGCTTCTGTGGTTTGGCGCTTCCATTCACTTGTAATTGAACCTCATCCTAAGGCAAGGATAGGAGATTTTTCTGGTTCTGTAGAGTTTTTAAGGTAGAGCCGACCAAGTGATTCATTGCAGAAAGGAACTTGACCTAAATGGGCGAGGAGGAATGGCTCAGAGACTGCCAATGCGGATTCTGCAGTCAGATGTGCTGCATTCGAATTCAGGCTCTGCAACTTACCAGCTTGGGCAACCCTGTGTGCCTCAGTCTCCTCATCCATAAATTGGGGCTTGAGAGGGCATCCTTTATAGGGTGTTGTAAAGATCAATGAGATAGTATATGTAATGCATTTAGCCCAGTGCTTGGCACATAACATACACAATAAAGGTGGTTGAGACTGCGTTTGTCATGGGGCTTGGCATGAAAGGAGTCGGTGACAGCTTGGTGGGAGTGGAAGCCATGGAGGCAGAGGGGAGAGTTCTGGAAAAAGAAGTTCTGGGGGGCCAGCCCAGTGGCGTAGAGGTTAAGTTCATGCGCCTTGCTTCGGCGGCCCGGGATTTGCAGGTTCACATCCCGGATGCAGATCTACACACCACTCATCAAGCTGTGCTGTGGCGGTATCCCACATACAAAACAGAGGGTGGGCACAGATGTTAGCGCAGGGCTGATCTTCCTCAGCAAAAAGAGGAAGATTGGTGAGGGACGTTAGCTCAGGGTCAACCTTCCTCACCAAAAAAATAAATAAGTCTGGAGACAAACTTCTTCATGATCTCATTCAATCATGAAAGTGTCAGCTCCCCAAGGCAGGAAGTTGTCTCTGCTTTACTCATCTCTATGTTCCCGGCGCCAAAATCAGTGCTTGGTACGTGGGCAATGCTCAAAGAATAGTTGGGGAATGAATGGATCCATCTAGTCCATGAACACATGGATGGCCCTGCTAACACAGCCAGCTGAGCCCCGGGAGCTCCTTGAAACTTGGGACCCTGAAAGGATGAATGCACAGTTTATTTAAAAAGGGGTGTGGCTTCTGGCTTCCAGAATGAGGCCATTGTGGCCCATGCCAGGTGCTTGGCAGCGACCCTGGCCTTGTGGGACCGGCTGGTGTCTGGTGGCCCAGGACTTCATCTGGTTTCAACAGAGGGTGGAATGAACATCTGTCTGAATGAGGCAACTTCTCTGAGATTTAGCTTTCCAGGCGATTAAGCTCGTTAACAAAGTGGAGATTCTTTCAGTGCACAAACAGCCCTTCCTGTCTCTGCAAATGCCAACCGCTGTTTGAGGGAGAAAACCGCCCAGTCACAGTTTGGGCAGAGTCCCCTTTGTGAGCCTTGAAACAGAGGAGTTTGCTGTGATCTCGGGATGAGATAGGTGTTCCTCAGGAATGACTTACTTCCCCAAGTAACTTGCCCGAGGGGTAACCACGTGGTACAACTTCAGTCCTGGGATGAGTAAGACAAATAATGAAAATCCTCCAGGAGCAGGTAGGCACGCGCTACGGAAGGACAGGGGCTGAGTGAGCTCGGTTCTACGTGACTCACGAACTCGCCAGCAGGCTGCCGAGCACCTTCCGGGCTCACCCCAGAGTTACCTGAAACCCAGGAAGCCACAGTCCATCACCTCCCCAATTTGTGCCACCTAGGAGGTCAAGGTAAAATGTCAGGGGGCAAAAAGAGAGAAAAAGCTGGAGGCAGAGCTGTCTTCTACTCCCTTCTTATGCTCGTGCAACTGGCTCCCTGTAAATCACTTGCCTGCAGGGTGAAGAGAGCCAGCCCCTGCCCTTCCCTGGAGAGCACCACCCTCGGATATGACCCATACCCACCTCAGGCCTGTGCCTGCCAGCCGTGCTTCTTTCTTCTCTACGTTTTCACTTGGAGTTTGGGAGGAAGGTGACCTGTATAACGCTTTCAGGGATTTCCTTCCCCCTGGAGAGGGAACTGAGTCACATAACCATTGAGTCGGGGGCCTTGGAGCTCATCTGGTTGTCACCTCCTGCTGGATGGATTTACAGAGAGGGCATGTGACACAGTCAAGTCACACAGCTCGTGACCTTCAGAGGGAAGCCAGGTTCCACGCAGGAGCCCGTGAGCTCTCCTTCCTAAAAAACTCTGGTCCCATTCTGCCAGCGCATTGGGCTGGCCAGCATCCTCATGCCCTCCGCCTCCCCTCACCACATTGTCACCTGCCTCTGACACTCAGACTTTCTCAGTGTGGCTTCCACCCCCACTGCTCTGCTGAAACTTTTCTCCCCAGAATGGCCAAAGCCTCACCCCTTGGTCACACCAGGTCTAGTGACAGGAAGATGGCTTCAGAAGGAGGGGATGGGGAAGGATTGTGGGCAGAGTCTCTGAGACTTCCCATCTGCCTAGTTCAGGAGCTGGGGCAGACAAAGACAGGGTTAACCAAGCAACACTGGTCACAGCCTTTGCTTGCAGCAACCTCCCACCCCACGTTCTTACTGGGCTAAGGATCTAATCCATATCCTCAGGCGGCTCAAATGCACTTCTCTGGGAAGACGACTCTGCTCTGTCCCACCCCCACGCACATGTGGGTTCTGTCTTTCCTTGACCTGTGGTGACGCTGGCACCATGGGGATGAGCTCGCTTGTTTTGCTGGCCTGACCTGCACACGAGCTGCTTGAATCAGGGACAGTGGGGAAACGGACTGACCTTATCTCCTTTGTCACTGTGGTTTTTTGTGTTACGTAAAATTTTAAACATACACAGAAATAGAGAAAACTTCCCAAGCTGAAACTCTGTACCCATTAAACAACTCCCTATTCGCCCTCCTCCTAGCCCCTGAGCAACCACCATTCTACTTTTGTCTCTGTGAATTTGCTTATTTTAGGTACCTCATATGAATGGAATCATACAATATTTGTCCTTTTGTATCTGGCTTATTTCACTTAGCGTAATGTCTTCAGTTCATCCACGTTGTAGCATGTGTCAGAACTTCCTTCCTTTTTTAAGGCTGAATAATATTCCATTGTATGGATATACTGCATTTTGTTTATCTGTTCATCCATCAATGGACATTTGGATTGTTTCCATCTTTTAGCTATTGTGGATAATACTTCCTTGAACGTGGGTGTACAGATATCTGTTCAATTTCCTGGTTTCAATTCTTTTGTGTCTATACCCAGAGCCTACACACCAAATTGCTGGATCATATGGTAATAACAATGCTATCATCACACCTACAACTAAATGAATGATGGTGCCTTAATAGCATCAAATATCTAGTCAGTGTTCAAATTTACAATTGTCTCATCAATATCATTTTTAATAGTTTAGTTTGAGTCAAAGTCAAAACGAGAGTCATGTATTGCAATTGTTTGGTATGTCTTTTTTAATAAAGTAAACTGTTTTTTTTTTTTTGTGGGAAAGACCAGCCCTGAGCTAACATCCGTCGCCAATCCTCCCCTTTTTGCTGAGGAAGACTGGCCCTGGGCTAACATCCGTGCCCATCTTCCTCTACTTTATATGGGACGCCGCCACGGCATGGCTGACAGGCAGTGCGTCGGCGGGCGCCCGGGATCCGAACTTGCGAACCCCGGGCTGCCAAGCGCGGACTAAACCGCTGCGCCACCGGGCGGCCCCCTAAAGTAAACTGTTTATTTTGGAATAATTTTATATTTACAGAAAGTTGCAAAGAGAAATCGCAGGTACTCTTCACCTAGGTTCCTCTGATATTAACATCTTACATGATACAATTGTCAAAATGAAGAAATTAACACCAGTATTTTACTCTTAAGTAAACTCTGGACTTTATTTGGATTTCACCAGTTTTTCCACTAATACCTTCTTTCTGTTCCAAGATTCCATCTTCCATACCACACTACATTTGGTCATCATGTCTCCCTAGGCTTCTCTGATCTGTGACAGTTTTTGAGTCTTTCCTAGTTTTTCACGACCATTACAGTCTTGAGTACTGGCCAGGGATCCATCCTGTAGAATATCCGCCAGTTTGGGTTTGTCTGTCTCATGACTAGACCGGGGATGTGGGTTTTTGGTAAGAACACCACAGAGGTGGAGCGCCCTTCTCATCACCTCCTTTCAGGGGTGGGTGACAGCCACACGCCATGACTGCTGGTGTTCACCTCCATCACTAGGTCAAGTGTGTCTCTAGGCTTCTCCACCATGAAGGTACTATTTTCCCCTTTCCTCGCTCTGTTTCTTGGAAGTGAGTCACTAAGTCCATAACATGTCTTTGAAGTCTATTTTCATTGACAGATTCCCCATCTCTCTTATTTTTTTCTCAGAATTTATTTGCTGAAGAAACCAGGTCACTTTTCCTGTAATGTGTCTGAGTCTGGTGTCTTCTAACATGTTCCTTAGCCCACCAGTTCTATAAACTGCTAGTTGGGTCTAGAGGCCTGATCTGACGCGTCTGATGTTTTCAGCAGGATCGCTTCACAGGTGGGGTTGGGGACTTCTGTCAGGAGGCACCAATTGTCTCCTTTTTGTGACGTTAGGATCTCTTGATGCCCAGTGTGTTACATCAGTTTTAAGGCCTTTAGATTCCTCAGGACTTACCTTATCAAAGTCTTTTCTAAATGAAGACAGTTCATTCTCCACCCTCATTACACATAGTAGATTTCAGCAAATCAAAGACACCATGATTTCTTACCATGTAAGAAATGTACAGCTAAGAAAGGAAAAACATGGCAAATTAATCTATGGCACAATGCTTTCTTACCACTTGGAACTTCTACATCGTCGGGATAATTTTGAGCCAAACTGAAGAACACCAAAGTCGAGTTAACATTTTCCTCTTTCACTAAACTCATAGTTTTATTCTTTCCTCAACTGAATCACATTTGCTAGAAGTTCAGTCAAAGTCAGCGGGACGCCTCTGACAGATGGATGTATGGCTTGCTGACGGCAGCCTTTGCAACCTGGGCATCGATCATGCCGGCTTTTGTTGTGTCACTTTGACGTTTCCTTCATCTATTCAGGCGGATTCAGAGTTTCTATTGCTTGGTGTGTGGTCTGCTCTCCTTTTGCACACTCCTCAGTGACAAAACAGCTTAATCTAATTCTATTTCTTCTGTGTTCTTTCTTAAGTCCCATAAACACTTGGTTATAGCTTTGCAAGAAAATATGAAATTGCAGACATCTCCCTAATGACAAATATTTGCTACTCTACTATTAAATTTATGCCCCACTACCCTATTTCCATGCCTTTTTGTGCCCATGCCAAATTTGTTTCCATAGTGAATTATATTGTAATCTTTTTGATGATATTCTAAAAGACACTTAAACTCCATATGCGTAGAACCAACCATGCACATAATTCTGTTGGAAGTGATGCAATATCAACAGTTATGGCCAAGCGTGAGTGTGTACAGGCATGACAACCATGCCAGGACTGCCACTGGTCATCAAAGACTGTGAGATGCACCCCAATTTCAGAGAGGTTAAAAGTTTTTAACATATGCATCCAGTGAAATACAGTTTCTGGTTTTGTGGCTGACAAGAATCCCATTTTATTTATCTGGATGATCTTCCCCCAGAACTTAACTCAGTGTTCACAACTATTTCAAAAATATTTATTGGAGGAAGGACGCCAACAGTCAATCAATATATATTTATTGGGCATTTATCAGGAACAAGATCTAGTTGGAGTAAATATTTGAAAACCCAAACCAATTTCCTTTCTTAAAATGTTAATTTGCTTTTCCTCATTCTCATCACATTTCTGCAGCTGTTCGTAGCCAAGCTGAAATCTCCCACTGCTATATCAGTGGTCTTTTTGTTTCATTTCCAGTTGAGTAATAAATACACTTTTTCTTTTTTAGAGGTACCTGCAATTGGTTTCAGATACATTGATGGTATTTGAGATTTGAGGAAATATAGTATTTATGGCACAATTACAGATATTCTTCAGAACCTGTGAAAAGTGAAAACAGTATGAAACTCAGCCTGCCAGGTCCTCAAATCCCACCTCTCCCTACTTGGACAGTCTTCCTCCCAGTTTTAGGTATTCTTCAGTTTTGGAACAAGCCCAGATTCACAGAGCATGTTTCTCCAGCCTTCTCTGCTTTACACAATGACCCTAACGAACGTTTCTTTATGTACTGAGTGAGTGTTAAGGATGGCCAGATTTGCAGTCAATTTATACAAACTGAACATGGTATGAGAGGTTGTCACAAGGCTTATATTCATTCACACTTTCCAGACTTTTCCAAATTCACTCTAATTGCTGAAAAATATGTGCTTTAAGGGTTATTTTTTTTGGTGAGGAAGATTAGCCTTGAGGTAACATCTGTTGCCAATCTTCCTCTTTTTGCTGAGGAAGACTGGCCCTGGGCTAACATCGGTGCCCATCTTCCTCTACTTTATATGTGGGACCCCTGCCATAGCATGGCTTGATAAGCGGTGCGTAGGTTTGCGCCCAGGATCCAAACCTGTGAACCCCGGGCTGCTGAAGCGGAGTGCACGAATTTAACCACTATGCCACTGGGCTGGCCAGCTATTTTTTAAAACTAACAGCTCTTTTGAGATATAATTCGTATATCATAAAGTATATGGTATATGATACAATTCACATACCCTTTTAAAGTTTATCGCTCAGTGGTTTTTGTATTTTCTTGTGCATCGATTGCCACTATCTAATTCCGGAACATTTTCATCACTTTGTGGCTGTTTTAGTTTTTCTTTCTAGGGCTGTTTGAGTTTTTCAAATAATAAAATATATTTGAAGGATCAAAGGCTAGTTGCAAGGAAAGTGCTGAGAAATAGAAGTTCAAAAACAAAAAAGTGTTGGGGGGAAAACTCAAATAGTCCTTACCAGCCCCAGAGTGGCCGGGGAGGTGGGGGTGGACTTAGTCGGAGGCGGTGTGAGCTTCTTCTGGGACAGTTGACCCGTTCGGGCCTCCTGAGCTTTGATGGGGCAGGGAGGCCATTATGGAAACAATTAAGCCCACCTCATGTTTGGTTAGAAGATTAGGAGGCTCCCTCGCTCCTGGGCTGCTCAGAGCATCTGCTGTGCTGGGAAGCCCCCAGGAGGAGCCAACAGGGGAGGTTTGGTGAGATGAGCAGGGTCCTGGCGTCAGGCAGGTTTGCATCTGAATCCCAGTTCCACCAACGACCTGCTGTGTGATTTTGGACAAGTTTCTTTCCAGCTCTGAGCTTCAGCTTCCTCATATGTAAAATGCTCATCACAGTGTCAGTTTTACAGTGTTGTAGCGAGGATTCGAGAGAATAACTGTAGGGTAGAGACAGAACTCAGGGCCAGTGGACACACAGCTGTCACTCTGGTACCTGGCGGCACAATGACTACTCACGGAGGAAACCAAAAGGGCAGCGAGAGGCTGGAACAGGCGACTTGGGCGGCACTGGGGGAACAAGGAGCTTTAGTTTAGAGCCCTCTCCACGGTCCAGTCCTTGTAGGCAACACACATCCCTCTTTTCTTGGCCATAAACACTCTCACTCCCTTGGCGCCCAGATGTTAGGCATCACAGAGGGATCATGACCAAAACTAACTCACACTGAAGTGTAAGAGACTGACAGGGGCTTACAGCCGTTATTCACTCCATCCCCATATCCCACATCAAATTAACATGAAAGGGGAACAGTCGCTCTCAGCCTTACTGTCCCACGAGGACATTCCCACCAGAAGTGGTTCTCTACCTTGGCTGCCTGTTAGAAACACCTAGAGAGTTTCAAAAATATGGATGCCTGAGCCCCAGCCCCTGAGAGTCTGAGTTAATTGGGGGGTGGGGCTGGGCATTGGACGTATTTAGAAGTTCCTGGGGTGATTCTAAGATGCAGGGGAGGGTGAGGCCCCAGGGTGCTTAGAAGCACTCCCGCCCCTCACCCACTTCAGGTGTGGCAGCATACTCCGCTCAGGGGCTATGGCCTTTCTCTTTGAGGCACAGGTGTCCTCTGCTCTTCTGTGAGATGTGCTCCAGGGCCCACCCCCAACCCTTCTGGCACGGCAGCCATGCCTGATTGACTAGGCCGGTCTAATTCTAGAATGATATACTAATGAGCCCCTTGGCCACAGATGTAAGCTGAGTCCTCTCATCATCTTTATCAGTAATGAGATGCACTACTGTCCTTAAGGACACACACTCCTAGATTGCTTGGTTTCAAATCTAACCTGCTGTGTGATCTTGGGCAGGTCACTTAACCTCTCTGTGCCTGTTTCCTCACCTATAAACTGGAGATAAATAATTGCACCTACCTGATAGAGTTCTTGTGACGGTCAGATGGGATATTGTGCGTAGAGCACTGAGCACAGTCCTGGCACTTAGCGAGCACTCTAAAGCATCAGCTGTTGTTAGAATGGCAACATTTTTATCTCTGTCTGCTTCCTGAGTCATTTTTCAGGAATACAAAAGACTTGGAGATGCTGACTAGCTCAGTCCCTAATGGTGGCAGGAGCAGCGAGCGGGTAGGAGGTCAGAAGAGCAATTTTCTGCAGCACACGGCCTATGGCCAGGCCAGCCGGGCTCCTCGGAGTTGCTGACCCCAGCTGGAAGGCCGCGAGGAGAAAGCGAGCGATTCTCCTCCAGCCCAGCCTCTTGGCCGGAGGAGCCCGTCAAAATGGTGGCCAGAAGATTGAAAAGCAGCGGCGCTCAGGCCCCAGGGGACGGGTTGTCTTCCAGGGTCCCGCTGCCTCTGTCATGAGTGTGGCCTCGGGCAGGACTCTGTCCAGTCCGTGCTCTCCTCAGTTTCCGCCTCCTCCCCTGTCATTCAGGACATCTGCTTCATATTCATTTTCTCCACGTGTTCTGTCCAATTTAATTGCTGTGTCACAGAAGATTAATCCCGACAGATAAGAAAAACACATCTGGAAAATACCGACGCTGCTCCTCCATCTCCGCCCGCCCAGGGCCTCAGCGTTGTCAGTGGTTTTGCTCCAAAGCCTCGACAGGTTGCTGGAGCGGCTCGTCTCAGTGGGTGAGCTAACGGGGGCTCCGGTGCCGAGCCCTCCCTGAGGCTGGCCGCTGGCAGGGCCTGGTCACCTGTGACTGTGCTGGAAGGACAGGGCTGGGACTGGAGGCCAGGCCAACCTGGGCCTCAGGTCCCATCCCACGCAGGACCAGTCCCTCGCCTTTCTGAGTAGTTGGAGATAGAAAGACATCGCGAGAGGTGGACTGCCTTTAAAGAATCTAACTTTAACAAGATCATCCTAAATGAAACATCATCAAAACTTTGCCAAGATTTTTCTGGTTGTTCAGAAGATGGCCAATGTTTCTCTCTTTCTTACCCTCTTCCCTCCCTATCCCCACCCCTTCTCTCCGTGTCCCTCTCCCCTCTCTCTCTCCTTCCAGTTCTCATTTTAGTTGCCATTTCTGAGGGCTCTGCCTCTGGGCCTGTTGATGGGGCTGGGCAGGGGCGGAGGTAATTGGGTGGGGGTGGAGGTCTCATCCACAGGTTAGCCAGGGAAGCATTTGGGGGAACTGGCTTCACTTTGTCCATCCATGCCTGTGTCATTTACCAGGTGACTCCCCCAGTGAGCAAACTCTTACCTGAGTGTAAAATGAAGTGATTATCTGGGGAACAATAATCCACAGTTTTTGTGATGACCAGTGGACTGTGCAGCCCTCCACTGCTTTCCAGGTCCTGAGCTCATTTGTTTTAATATGTGTGTATCTAGCTCTCCATTTCATTTTTATACAAGTGATAGTGTACTATCACCTGTTCTGCCTCTTCGAGTTTTCTTTTTTTTCCCAGCATAACAAGAGTCTTGATTATCTTTCCATGTCTGTGCATAGGAAGCAACATCAATCGTTTTTAATGGCTTGTGCATCGAACACACTTTCTGCTCTAGGATGCTGCTGCCAGCGGCCGAGGGCTGGAGGCTCTAGAACTTGTGTCCCCATACGTGAGTTGGGGGGGCGGGGTGCAGGAAGCAGATGGCAACTCAAACAAGGTGACTGAGGAGCACTTAATGAAGGTGCAGTTTACAAAGGTGTGGGTGCAGGAAAGCGAACCAGCCGGGGAGTGAGCCCAGCCAGGGCCAGCACCCTCTGGCTTGCTTATTTTATCAATTCCCGAGGGGCTGTGTGACTTGCCCAGGGTCACCCAGCAAGAGGTAAAGCCATCAGAGAACCAGATGTCCTGGCTCCCAGTCAGTATTCTTTCCACTGGGTTTGTTTTGATTGTCAAAAAATGAAACAGCACCAAAAAAAGAAAAAAATCCTTGGTTATTTAAATTCTATTCACAAGTCTGGGAAAGAAGTTTTAAATTAATCTTTTCCACAATCAAGACCAATTAATCAACTCCTCTGTTATGAGTTTCCATAATTTTTCTATTTACCCAACTTACAAATTGCTTTTTAAGTCATAACTTGCAAATTTATTCATGGCAATAAAAGCAAAAATTTGGTATCAGTTTAAGTGTCCCCAAATAGGATAATAGGCAAGTAAATGAGGATACATCTACTCAATGGGAAATTATGCATTTCTTAAACTCGCTATTTATGAAGAGTTTGCAATAGAGTGGAAAATGCTTAGCTGTAATGCTCTAGGAAAATTGTGATCTCCAATTTATTCAGAGTATCATCATAATTATGTTAATTCACACTTGCACCAAAACAAACAAAAACCCCTAAAACTTTCATAAAGAAAAATAAATACTGGAAAGAAATACACCACATGTTACTGATAACGATTCTCTTTAGGTGTGTGAAATACGGCTGATTTTTTTTGCTTCTTTCAACTTTTTCAGATTTTCTTTTTTGTGTGTGTGAGGAAGACCAGCCCTGAGCTAACATCTGTTGCCAATCCTCCTCTTTTTTTTTTTTTTTCCTGCTGAGGAAGACTGGCCGTGGGCTAACATCTGTGCCCATCTTCCTCTGCTTTATATGGGACGCTGCCACTGCACGGCTGACAAGCAGTGCGTCGGCAGGAGCCTGGGATCCGAACCCGCGAACCCCGGGCTGCCAAAGCACGAACTAAACCACTGCACCACTGGGCGGCCCCCTCAACTTTTCCAGATTTTCTACATAGAACCTCTAATACTTTCATGACAATAACAGCATCAACAACAACAATCATAATTCAAAATAAAAGAAGTCACTGTGACAAGGGATGTATCTCCAGAGCCATACAGATGCCCACAACTTCTGAACCAGTCCTTTCTTTTCCAGGAATCTGTCCTGAGGAGGGAATTCTGCTTTCCGAAAAAACTCCTGGCAGGAAGAAGTTTACTGCAGGGAAAAACCGGAAGCCACCAAATGCCAAACAGCAGAGTAACGATCATAGAAAATGGGGTCCAGCCGCTCACTGCCACTGTGTATTCATTAAGAAAGAAAATTACGACAAAAGCATGCACTACAACATTAAGTGGAAAACTCAGGATTCACAATTAAATGTAAAGTATGACTATAACAAGTTTAAAAAAATGCACAAAGAACATAAGCAGAATGAGCTCAGGGGAGGGTGGTGGGATGGTGGGTAAATTTTTTTCTTGATTTTCTAACATTTTCTGTAATGTACGTATCTTGCTTTTATAACTTAAAAGCATAATAAGTAGCTGTTCATCTGGGAAGTTGGTTCTTACCACCTACCCCCTAAGCCACAGTCCTGCACGGAAGGCTAGTGCAGAACCAGCCCGATGTTGGCAGTGGAACAAGAAGGAAGTGCTCATCAATGAGGCCTGAGGAAGTCTGAGTAATGAACTCCAGGGCTGACTAAGCAGTGAGTGGGTGAGAAGAAATTCCTGGGTCCTGCAGGGGTCGAGGTGGGAATCGAGAGATGAGGCGTGCAGAACACACAGTTCAGCGGAAATCAGTCGACAGACCGGTTCCAGGGGACAAGTGTCAAGTCCCTCGTCTCTGCAGGGCTGAGAACTGTGGTTGCAGATGCCCAGGCCCAGGGCGGCATCAGGCAGCCTGGAGAGGGGACGCACCCAGGATGAGACGTGGGTTCTGGGGGCCGCGCCGTCAATCCTTGACCGAGGAGGAGGCTGGGGATGACCAGAGGGCTCCGAGGCCCCTTCCAGCTCCTGGCGTCTGTGATCTGTGCTGCCCCTCGTCCTGAAATTCTCTTCCTCATCCTCCAAGGTGTGGCCCACATGCCTTCGCCTCTGTGAGGCCTTCCTTCACTGCCCCTGCCCGCTGCGCGTCCGCTGGTCTGTGTGTCCACAGCTCAGTGATTGAAGCTCAGTTCGGAACTGACTTGTTCCATCTGAAAACAAACAGAATAAACATCTGACAGCTAAGGGGCATTTAGGATTTGTCAGATACTGTGCTTGGCCGCATGTTGTCAGGTGGTGGGTTGGTCTGTCCTCTGACGACGGGGTCTCTGTATTTCTGCCCGGTTACCTATCACTGCATCACAAACCATCCCAACTCTCAGAGGCATGAATAACCACCACCTGTATTTCACTCACCTCTGTGGTGACAGCCGGGACAGCCAGAAGGCTGGGGCAGGAATCATCTGAAAGCTTGCTCACTCACACGGCGGGTGGTTGATAGTGGCTGTTGGCTAGGACCTCAGCTGGGGCTGTTGGCCGGAACCCGTGGCCTCCCTCTACATGGCCTGGGCCTCCTCGGAGGAGAGGGGGCGCGGGGGGAAAGAGCGTGCCAGACAGGAGGAAGCTGTACTGCCTTTTATCACATAGCCTCAGGAGTCACACAGTGTCATCTCACTGTATTTTCTTGATGAGAATTGAGTAGCTAGAGGTCACCCATACTCAAAGGAAGGGGAATTGGATTCCACTGTTCCATGTGAGGAATGTCAGAGAACTTGCACTTGTGTTCCACCCCCCACCCTTGGCCTTCACTGTACCTCTCCTCCCTGTGCCTCGCTCAGAGCCCTGAACGAAATATTAGCCAAAATTGTTGGTTGAATTGAATTGCCTCTTGGTTTGGTGCAGACCTGGGTCCAGAGAATAGTTTGGTGTGAACCCACTGCTTTCCCATTTATGTCATTCAGAAACACAAAACTCTCAGAGAAGTAAATAAGTTTTTGTCTCTGGCTGCCCACAGCTGGGGATGTGGGTGAGTCAAGGTTGCTGTCTGTCCTCTGCCCCCAGTTTCCCTACCATGCTTTCCCCCACTGCTCCATAAACTCAATCCCTGGGTTCAATCCGACAGGCACCGTCACTGTCTCACAGTGGGGACTGCCCGGTCCTACCTCCCAGCCTTTGCTCAGGTGGTTCTCCCGGCCTGGGATGCCCTCCCCTCTTCTTTCCGCTTCTCAACTGTTCTCCAGCCTTCACAACCCAGCTCAAGGAGCTTTCCCTCTCACCACCACCAGCCCCTCCCCCAACATCACTTCAGAAGAGAAGGGACCAGCAGACTTGTATTCCCAAAGCTGCAACCCCAAGCCCTTCAGGGAGCCCAGGGAAGCCAAGGCAGTTGCCCCTGCACCAGGGAGGCGAGGTGGCTGAGCAAGGCAGGCTGGAGGCCAGCTGGACTGCAGGAATGACCACAGCCAGCCGGTCTAGCCAAAGGGGACAGCTCCTTCTTGCTTCTGCCAGTTGTCACCAGGGGAAATTAAAGGATAGACCGTCTGATCTTTCCAGAGAAGCAGAAAAATATGGATTTTTATGTGGGATATCTTAATTTGTAAATGTTGATAATTAATTTAAAAATGTAGAATGCAAGCTAATTCCATGGGCCACATTTGTCTCTCTCCTGTTCACAACTTTTGACTGACAAGATTTGGGGCAGAGAAAAAGAGCTTGGGGAGGGAGGGAGTGAGGAGCATGGGGCTTCTTCTGGAGGCTAGAAAGGATTCCTGGGGCTGGGGCAGAGCTGTGGGGGTGTGTGTCAAGGATGGAGTGTCTGGGGGGTCCTCAAGGGGCCTCTGTTCAGTGTGAGCCCCCGAACTAGAACTTCACACCAGGGTAAATGTCCAGCACCTCAGCAGAGTGGGGCTTCCATGGAACCTGGGTTAAGTTATAAAAAAATAAAATCTTACTTCTTGCTCCCCTGAGTTTGGGGTGAGATTCATATTCCAAAGCCTTCAGAGGAGACTGGTTGGATGGGGGTCCCCATCTCAAGTCAGTCCCTGGGAAAGAGATTTGGCTGCAAAATCCAGGTTTGCTGGAGAGAGCTCTTGGGATCAAGACCTCTAGGGGAGTGAAGAGAGCAGGCTTGGCTAGAGGGAGAGGTTGAACGTGATTCACTTGTGACAATGGCCTCAGTCTATCCTATGGAGAGCTCTGGGTTCTTCCAAGGTCTTCTGAGTGAACCTAAATGGGGGTGAGGGTTTGGGGCCACAGTGACCAGTCATTGACTGCAGGTTGCCCTTGTGGGTAGATGTTGACGTTGGGCATGGGGGTTCTCTGCAGCTGAGGGCAAGTCCAGGAGTGGGGATTCAGCTGTGAGCCACCAGGAGGTGGGGGAGTGAGTCTTCAGTCCTGGAGCGGGGAGGATATATCTGGGCTGTGCACAGTGGCCACTGCCCCTTGCGCTGCTCAAATTCACCAGTTTCCTATGATAAGTTCTGGAAGCAGCTCCTCCAGAATCTGTTGGGCCTCTTTTCCTGGAGAATCTTACAGGCGGAAGGTTAGTGGGATGGAATTCCACTCCCTCCTCCCTGCAGCTGGACTTGAGGGTGTGATCGATACTCATCACCCTCTTCTCCACCACCCGTTCTCATGTCCCCTCACCCCGAGCTGGGCACCTCCACTGGTCTAGGTGGCTTGGATGGTGGGGCTACCAAGACACTTGTCCTTGAAAGAGCTGTGCTTCTCATCACCATGCCCTTTTTGGTCCATGTACTTGTTTATTTCTTGTCAAAACTGGGGACAGGAGAACCAAGAGATGCCCCTGTGGACCACTTGGGTGCTGAATATATTCTTCTGCCCCCATTGTGTTTCAGCAATTTGACTTTTTCCTGATGACCAGGGTCCATGAGCTAAGCCAAGAAGGTGACTCCTCTCCTTTCCTGCTGGTCTGTTGGCACGAGGAGCCCAAAGTGGCGGCAGCAGCCACAGCTTGGGGTTTAATGGAATCCTCACTGTGCTACTGGTGGAAATGTTTCCTTTTCTGGAAACCAGCGTTTCTAAACCCACAGTGTGGGGATGGGACATGAAATTCTCCAACTTGGTTCCCAGAAGTGGCAGTAAGTGGGGCCGCTCTGGCTCTCACCCTTTGGTTTCCAGACTGTGTATTCTCTTTAATGGGATACAGCACCATACGATGCCCATTGATTTAGGGTGTTGGGGTACATAGTGACTCTTGGAGGATGGAACCCCATCCTCTCAGGGCACCCACTCCATTAATTCTCTAATGGGCTCTTTACATTGGAGGGAACATTCTGGCAAGCCCCCACACCACTGGACCCCTAAACACTTGCCTAGTCTTGTGGGTACCTGAGCTCTCATAGGATTTATCTCCCACGCTCTCGAGTGCATGTGTCTTATTAACATCTTTAACATACTTGCGACTTCTCGATCCTCTTTTCCTATTACGTGATCTCCTCAATGCAGTGAACCAAGGGTGTTTTGAGGGTGAGGTAGATCCCTTTGGACTGTATTGTAACAGAGACCAGGAGAGTTAACATAGCTCTTGGGCAGGCTCATCAATGCGTGCTGCTGTCCATCCCAAGTGAAAGCGAATTCTTTCTGATCCCCTTTTCTGATCAGGATGGGGGAGGGGGAATAAAATGCATTTGCCAGGTTTATGGCTGTATACCACGTGTATGAGGTCTTGTTAATCTGCTCTAGCAAAGATACGGCATTGGCAACAGCCATTGGGACTACTACCTGGTTAAGTTTGAGGTAGTTCACTGTCAACTTCCAGGAACCCTCTGGCTTTTGCAGGGGACTACCATCTTTGCATCTTTTAGAGTGTTAAGAGTGGCCCCAGGCTCTGCCATTCTCCTAGGGACGTGATGTGGGCGGGGCAGTTTCAGGGCCTTCCATTTGGCCATTTCCACCGTAGTAGCTCCCAGCCCACAGGCCAGGGATCCAATGAGGATTTTACTCCCAAGTATATCCACTCACATTATACATTTGGGGATGGAGAAATGACTACTGGTCAGCTCCATGGTTGGACCACATGGACCCACTGCGAGCTGGACCTGGGCCAGGGATTCATTTATTACCTCAGAGGTCTATGTTAAGGTCAAATAAGATAATATAGGAGAGGAAGATTTGTAACATGCAATAAGTGACAGTTATTTGTCACCTTGGAAGCAGCCACCCCAGGTTGGCATTCTGGCACTGCCATTAATGAACTGTGTATCCTTGGGCAGGTTGCCACACCTCTGAACTTCAGTTTCTTCATCTATAAATTGGGTATATGACGTCTGCTTTGCAGAGTTGTCGTCAGTGTAAGCGAGCCACTATAAAACATGTGAGTGCCCGGCAGCGTTCCACACACAGCTTTTCCTGAATGGACGCTTCATGTTATCAAGAACTCCTCCCTCTGAATGCCCAGCTTCTCTGGGGCTCCTTGCTTTAGGACTGATGGAGCTTTGGTTGAGCCCCAAATCAGCTTTATGTGAGACTGTCACGGCTGGGCCCTCCGGGACTTGCAGGTCCAGAGCTTCTAAATGCAGCGCCCCTTCTGGCCTGCGTGTGATGCAATTTCATCATTAGAAAGCTATACTTTTGCCTGTTTCATCTCCAGGAAGCCCCTGTTTGGCACTAACATCTCCCGTTTGTATGGTGCTTGTTTATGCTGTCCAAAGCACTTACCCGTCCTTCCAACACCCTTGGGAAGCAAATCAGAGACTTGCCCAAAGTCACTCAGCTGCAAAGGGAGGAGCTGGGGTGTGAACCCAAAACTCCGGGGAAGAGGTTCTCAGCTGGAGGCGGTCTGAGTTGTTGACTCTAACACTACATTCTTTTCTTTTTCTTGCTTCAGGAAGATGGTCCCTGAGCTAACATCTGTGCCAATCTTCCTCTACTTTTTGTATATGCCATGCTGCCACAGCATGGCTTGATGAGAGGTGTGTAGGTCCGCACCCAGGATCTGAACCCATGAACCCCAGGCTGCCAAAGCAGAGTGTGCAAACTTAACCACTATGCCACTGGGCCGGCCCCCACTATGTTGTCTCTTTGTCTAGCAAAGCACATCCTACCACAACAGGTGAGGGACAAGCCAGTCAATCCACGTCAATTAAAATTAAACAGTAAGAGCCTACTCTGTGTCTCAAGTGCCCTGTCCACATCCCATCTACTCCAGAGAAGCGCTGGCCCAGCAAACGACGAGTTCACACGTTTGCTCGGCAGCAGAGCCTGGAACGGAGCCCAGGCCACAGGATTTCGAGCCTGATCCCAAGCCCTTAACCACTATACCACACTGCCGTCCACATAACAAACATCTTGGGAGATGTTTACAGAACGAAGCACGGAGAGGGCACCGCAGGCAAGGGGAACAGCCCAAACAAAGGCCGGGAGGGATGAAGCGGCTCTGTGTGTCCAGGGTAGCTGGAGCACAGAGTGAGAGAGCTCAGGGGAAACCCAGTGAAGACAAGGAGGCCCAGCTCACCCTGCCCCTCCCGAGACATTTCCAGTGCCACTTAGGGCCCTGCCTCCAGCTGAGAACATCTCCCTAGGGAGTCTGTAGCTGGAACTGGTGGGTGCACTGGCAGTGCACTTCTCCACCCTGCCAGGGCCTTTGGGGCATAGGGTTCGAGTGGCCACCATCACCACCAGCTACATTTTAACACCAGGCTCATTTGCCGAGGGAGCAGGCGGCAGCATTGCCTCTAGCACTGTGCCTGGGATGGAACCAACCACGCTGGGTTGGAATCCTGGCAATGCCATTAATGGCTGAGCTTCGAGGGCTGCCTCTTCTTTGGAATGTATGTGGTCTTATGGTAACCGGATAAGTGGGTCTGTGTTTCTGGGTTAAGAAAAAGTAGAAACACCTCCCCAGATCAAGGAGGCAGAGAGGCGCAGCCAGGAGTGTGGCTTTGGAGGAGCAGACCTGACACAGAGCCCCAGCACGTGCCTTTGCCGCGGGGCCTGGGCCAGTCTCCTAACCTCCTGAATGCTCAGTTTCTCCAGGTGCGACTTGGCCCCAAAATAATCCTGTTGACATCTGGCTGTAAACGTAGAGGGGCACAGCCCAGCTCATAAGCACGTGTCCGATAATGGTAACTCTTGGCCCGACACTTGGGAGGTACTAACCAGTGTGTTCCCACAGTCTCAGGTCAGATTCTTCCAGAACCTGGGCCAAGGATTTGGGTGCCAGCAATTTATTAAGGGAGTGTTCCCAGGAGAACTCAGAGGGGAGTGGGGAAAGCAGGAGAGGGAAGGGGAAGAAGCCCCCCAAGGAGGAAGTTTCAGGTGAAGTGGCAGCCTCGGCCCAAACCCGTAGGGAGCTCTGGGCTTGTCTCACCCGGAGGCAAAGGAGCTGGTGTTTGTCCTCCTCATCCATCAGTTACCGGCGACAGGCTGCTGGAGCGGGTGGGGGATGTGGAGCTCCCAGGCACTTCCAGCCCTGTGTAAAGGCAAGAGTCGCAGGGGTTCGCCCTAAGGAGCAAAGCTTGCAGAAGCCAAGGGAAGGGTGCCCAGAGCTGGTAAAAGGACTGGAGATCTACATGAACTTATGTTTCCACACTTGTACCCTAAGGGCCCTCCTCAAGCCCAGGCCATTGGAACCAGGACCCATTGCCTTGCAGAGAATAAAGTTGACAAAACTTGACTTTTAAGTTCGAAAGCCTTTGTCAGGTGTAAGACGGAAGACCTTTGGAAGGAAATGTGATCTAGTTTCTTCCTCCAAGAGCTGGGGGAGCTCCCTGCTCTCAGGGCGCTTTAGTCACTGGATCTGACTCCAGGTTGGCTCTCTTTCCAGGATGTGAGGATCAAACTGTGGCTTCCCTCTGCTGTTAGGGGGCAGCCAGAGGGAACTAACCCTTAGGGGGTTAAGCGCCCTGTCCAAGTAGAGTGGGGATTTGAACCTGTGACTACAGTGCTTATATTTGTTATCTAATGCTGCATTACAAATCACTGCAAAACTTAGTGGCTTAAAATAACAAACATTTATTATCTCACAGTTTCTGTGGGTCAGGAACCTGGGAGCAGCTTAGCTGGGTGGCTCTGGCTTAGGGTCTCTCGTGAGGTTGCACTCAAGCCGTTGGCCAGGGCTGCAGCCATCTGAAGGCTGTTGGAGGATCCAATAGCAAGCAGGCTCACTCACACTGCTGGTGCCTGGAGGCCTCAGCCCTTTACCATGGGCTTCTCATGGGGCTGCTTGGGTGGACCCCTGATATGGCAGCCGGCTTCTCCCAGGGTAAGCAGCCCAAGAGGAAAGCCAAGAGGAAGCTATAATGCCTTTCATGTCCCAATCTTGGGTATCACACACCATCACAACTGTCACACCTTGTTTGTTAGGAGCAAGTCACAAAGTATACTCACACTTAAGGGAAGGAGAAGTATCTTTTAAAGGGAGACATATTAGATAATTTAGGGACATGTTTTAAAGCTACCACCATGCTGTACAGCTGCTCCCCACCTGCTGCTCACAGCCACAGTAGTGGGGAAAGGGGAGCTACTCCCCTGGGTCCAACTTGGCATGCAGTTTCCAAGTGTAAGGAAGTTTTAAATCAGTTCTCCAATTTTAGAGTGCCCAAGAATCCCATGGGAGAATACAAGGAAAATGCAGATTCTTGGGTCCCTCCCTCCAGAAATTCCAAGTCTATAGGTCTAGGTTTGAGATCAGCAATTTCCATTTTTCAGGCTGGACAGTTGATTTTAAAACTGCACAAGGAAAATAACGTTATATTTTGTAAAACTTTCCACAAATGCTTCTGCCCATGCTTATTCAATGCTCTCTCCAGGTGATAATTAATTAGAGTTTAGTAGTTTGCTTTCCTTTTTCCCCCTCAACACTTATTTTTTTAAAACCTCTCTCTGTGTTAGAAAAAATTTACTAGGAGTTTAGGTTCCTGAGAAGATATGGTATACTTCTTTTATTTGATAATGAGAGCAGCATAAGTCACTTTTCCCCTTGCCTGCTAGGAGGCTCACAGCAACATCTTTGTGTCAGATGTAGTACTCTTTCTAAACCAGGATTTCTAACACAAGAAATTCCTGCCCCCTGCCAAGCAAACACACATGGACTTCATTACAATGTTATTGTTGTTCCATTCCTGGCCTTAATAGTAGATTGTCTCTTTGTTTCTTATTGTAAACAGCAGCCTTCAGTCCTTTCAGAAGTATGCAGGGTAAAAACCGGTACTCACTTACCTGACTCCTGAGAATGGAGGTGCTTCCCAGGGGCTGGGATGGTCTGTTCTGTGCTTCTGTGGGAGGGTTGAAGTAGAGGATAAAGCCACAGAGAGGGTGTGGGCCTCCGAGGAACAGCAAGCCGCTGCCACCCTTAAAGGCAGAGCTGGGTGTGTATCAGCGCTAGGTGGCATCTGGATGGTGTAACCAGTGTGTTCGGAATGGGTGTTGGCTGATTCCGACCCCAAGCAGGCAGGGTGAGTCGGCAGGGAAGGAATGTCCTGACTCATCCATGTCTCAGTTTCTCTTAGGGTGGGGGGCTGCCTCCAGCTGCTGGGGAATCTGGAAAGAAAAAGACAGACAATGAAGCTTAATATGAAGCCTGTGGGAAAAGGAGTCCCAGCCTGTGACAAGGATTCACAGCCTCTTTCATTACCACGTTCTACCACCAGCCACTTATTGAGCACTTACTAAGTGTAGCCCTCCTTTGGGAGCTGGATTTGGGGCCATCAGAATATCTGCCACCCCAGAGACTCAGGCCACCAAGTTCCTACTTTTGGATCTGCCTTGGAGGACGTCTGCCTGAGTTTGAGAGAATCAGGTTTCCTTCCTCCCATTTTCCTGGGGACTTCAAGCTCCTCCTCTTCGGCCTCAGCTAGGTGACGTGGGGCAGGTTACTTGAGCCACTGCATCTGTAGAATGGGTGCACGAGGTGGGGGTGGAGAGCAGGGGGGCCCTGAGTCCCAATGTCTTCCCTCCTGTGTGCTGGCATCAGTTCCTCCTCCCCTGGCAGCGTGAGGGCTGGACGTGCTGATGAAAGCCTGATGGGAACAGAAGCCCTGTCTGGGCATGTCTCCACCTGCCCAGCCCTGGGCTGCTGGCTCAGGGCCACCTCCAGAATGTGTTACCCAGCAGGTCCACAAAATGTTTGCTCTGACACATTCAGAGAAGCCAGGCAAACATCTGCCTTGCCTCATGAGAGCTGACATAAACACCGTCTTCCATGTACTTGGTTGCTGTGGTCTTGGTGTAAGCCCCAGGAAGAGTCAACTGCTAAACCCTCTGCCAAAGTTTACATCTTTCAAGAGGGTCTTGGGTCAGTATCGAGATTTTCTGGGATCTCAACTTCCTTTTATCTCCTCTTCCCTACACCCCTAGAAGAATCCCTTGAACTGTGTTGGAACCTTTCTGGGCTCCCTGTGATGGACATTTTCAAGGGCTGTGTGTAGCTGTGGTCTTGCTGAGGCCTTTCTGGCAGCAAGGAAAACGCATGCCTGGAGTACGTGCCAGTCCTGGCCAAGATGGATCACCACCCCTCCCAGGTAATTAACTTCCCACCAGGTGGCTGCTTGCATTCCTGGAGAGATAATACCATACTGGGGTCTCAGAGTTGGTCTCTGTTGCTGGCAGGGAGGATCCTCGGGGCGACAAGAACTGGATGAACCTTTGTAAGTGGAAGCTCCTGCTGTTGGCCCACGCCCAGACTCCATCTCCCCCACGGGGCTACTCCTTCAGGAGCCCACTGTGCGAACATTGGGTGGTCGGGGACAGAGACTGACTGACATCTGCTGGCCAAGTCATCCTGTTCACCTGATTATTTAGTGCCTCTTCTGCAGCAGATGGTCTCTGATGGGCATTAACATGCAGCACAGAAATCCTTCCAATTTGTACCTACACCCATAGGTCCATCATAAGCCTCTTCCTGGGATCTCCTTGTCCCTGATCATCCAATCTTGCTCCTCCCAGGCCCATGATCACCTAGCTAAGCCTTTCATCACTGCTCATGCATCTGTGTATATTATCTCAGGCCACTCTCTTTCCACACAAAGTGGACGACTGGGTGCACTTTGCGCAAAGCCCCGCCCATCAGAAAGATCTCCTTTCCTGCTGTCTTTCACCCCTTCGTGGGGGCTGCTGTGCAACAGCAGTCCGTTTCCTCGGGTACCCGCACGCTGAGCTAACGCACACAGGAACGAAGCTCAGGCCTTTTCCTCTTCTGTCAGCTGGTCACAGGGACCCTTAATGGGGCCACAGGGGTGAGCTGAGGGAGAGACATCAGTGCAACGGTGATGGGCGACTTGAGGGTCCACACGGCTTGGTCATGCAGCTTATTTGTGCCCTCTGGCCCTGTTTATGCCTGGTCCCAGGTGTACCACTTCCATCTTGTGAGGGATTGCTGCTAGGCCTGCCCACTTTATGAACTGATGGGTCTGACATTACCCAGTTCATGATGGGCGGTCCTGTCACAGAGTCATTTGATGTCCCATGTCATATGGTCAGTTCCTACCAGGGTACAGTAGTATGCTAGATGCTTTTTTTTCTGAGGAAGATTGGCCCTGGGCTAACATCTGTGCCCATCTTCCTCTACTTTATATATGGGATGCCTGCCACAGCATGGCTTGATAACCAGTGTGTAGGTCCATGCCTGGGATCTGAACCTGCAAACCCTGGGCTGCCACAGCAGAGCATGCAAACTTAACCACTACACCACCGGGCTGGCCCCTAGGTGCTTCTTTTTTAAGTGGCAAATAGTTCCTTCCTGCATCCAGGACCCTATGGGTCTATCTGTGCCTCTCCTGTTGGGGCTTGCCAGAGGCTCCACATAGCATCTATTTCTACCACAGATATTCCTAGCAGCATCTTCCAGCTCCTACGACCCATGCAGCAATGCAGCAAGTATTATAGCCACGACCTGCTGCACGGCCCTTTCTTGTTCTGGGCCCCACTCATAACCATCAATTTTTAGTGTCACCCCAAAAATGGATCGGAGCTTTTTCCTCAAAATGCTACCTCCAAAACCCAAAGAGGAGTATGCAGCATTGTGCTTCTTTTGTAGAGGTAAAATATCCAACAGACAAAAATTTGTGCTTTACTTTGAATGGAATGTCCCCCTGTGTCCCAGAACCATTGCAGCCCTGACTCTTTGTAGTATTTTTGACCCATTCTTTGAAGTGACTGTGCATCTGAGGTACTTGCTGCGTCTGGTACATCTGGTCCAATTAACATAACGTCATCTATACAGTAGATTAGTGAGATGTTCTGAGGAATACCTAGATGATCCAAGTCCCTTTAGATTCCATTGTAACAGAGAGAAGGTGAATTAACGTAGCCCTAGGGCAAGGCCTTGGGTGTATACCATTGCTCCCCTGTGAAAGTAAACTGATTTGTATGGAACAGCTTGCATTTGCCAGAACAATAGGTGCACACCACTTACCAGAGGCTGTGTTAATCTGCTCAGATAGAGATACCATATCCGGCATAGCAGCTGCAATGGGGCTACTGTTTAGTTAAGTTTGTGGTAGTCTATTGTCATCTGCCACAGTCAGTCTGATTTTTACAGGGGCCAGGCTGTTGAATTAAATGGGGATATATTAGGGACGATCATCCTTCAGGTCTTTGAGGATGGCCTAATCTCTGCATCCCCCTGCAGTGTGATATCATTTGTGATTTCCCATCTTAGTAGGAGTGGATATGGTTTCAGAAGCTTCCACTTAGTCTTTGCTACAACATAGCTCCTACTCTACTGGTCAAGGAACCAATGAGAAGATTCGGCCAACTACCAAGTAAGTTTCTTGCAATTAAACAATTGGGAGCTGGAGAAATGACCACTGGATGGGTCTGTGGACCCAGTGGATGCACTGTGAGATGAACCGGGGCTGGGGCTTCATTTATTAGCTGACTCCTACATGCCTCAATCTAATAGGGGGACCATGATGGCTCTTCGCTGCCAAGAGATCTGGGCATTTCTCTTTCCTCATTGTGCAATTACCTGAGTAACACCCATGGGCTTCTTTGGGGAAGTACTGGGGGAATCACTACTGTATTCAGTTGGCATGATTTTGCAGAATTCTTCCTCATGGGAACCTGACATCTCCTTCAGTTGATGGGTTCTGAGTCTGAGAACTGGCTCAAGTCTGGAAACGGAGCAAGGGATTGTGATTGTTTATTGAAGTGGCTGACCTTGGCCTTCTGCTCATCCTTGATCACTTCTGATTATATACATAAAGCAATACCCTTGGTAGCTGCCCATCTATCTTGTACTAGGAATATCATCTTATAGTATCCATTTCCATAGATCTGTGCAGGTCAGGCCCCGCTGGTTGCCATTTCAAATTTGTCATCCATTATGGTAATTACTCCCGCCTTGATTCTGATGGCTAAGTGCTGTCACCTCAACTCTGCTATTCCTAGATTCCATCAGCCTCGTTGTTACCAGTGAGCCCAGTTCTGTAATAGTAACTCCTATATTTATCCCCTGCTTACAGCAGACTACCAGCACCGAGCTTCTCAAGAATTCTGGTGCCCCTTACCAGAGCATTCCTTACTGCCTTGGTAAATGGAGTGAGCCCCAAGCCTTCCCAAGGAATATAGTCACCGAGGGAGTCTTTCAGTCTTATATACTAGAGGCATTCTAGCTGCCCACTTTCTGAATCTTTTGATCCATTGCTCTAGAGTCTTCCATGGCAGTTTTGGCATTTCAATTTTATTTAATGAGGACATTGCTTTTTCCAAGTTTATAAGAGTCATCTCAGCAGGGTATCAGGACAAGCCCCCAGAACCTTCTCTGGGTGTTAAATTCTGTGTCATGGGAGAGTGTGCTCATAGCAACAAACTCTTCCTTATTCAGTTTATATTCTGACCCCCTTGATCCAGCACCATGAGAATCTTCTTCCAGGAATATTCTTCTAGATCTTGCTTGTACATATTAGCCAAAACCCAACCTTGAATACCTTACCCATATCATAGACTCTTCGTTAATATGAGTGAAAGAATAATGAACATAGTTGGATTATTGTGCAGTTAAAATAAAAACAGAAGACAATATTGTGGCAATACCAGTAGTTAAGAAAAATAACACTGAAAATGTTTTTCTTTACTTTGATGGATCTGAGTCAGAATGCACCTGGGATCCCAGCTCTTCACTTACTAACTGTGTCATTCTGGACACGTTGCTTATAATTCAGGGCTGTGTGTGTGATCTGAATGTCACTTGGGGCCTTCCTGCCCCTTGGAGATTTGGTACATTTGACTTAAACACCCTGTGTAGTGGATTAGGTAATTCAGAACTTTCCTCATAGTTTCCGCAAATTCCAATACAAACCTTTTTCCAAAAAAACTCTCTTTTCTTTATACTATTCTCTGTCTCCACACTCCAGATCTGTGTGTGTTGCCTCACATCAAACCCAGATGTGAACCTTAGTTCCATCACTCTTTTCCATAGGAAACCCAACCTTTCTCAAGGTCTCATGAGTTTGTAAACTTCACTGAAGATTTGAGGGGTCATGCGGAGGAGCTCATCACACGCCGTGACCATCTGCCATCTGAGTGGCTCCAGATTATCTTCCCTTTCCCACTTGGTTGTCTTCCAAAGTTATCCCCACTCCATCCATTCCGCGAACCATTGGAGGAGACAATCCTGTCTCCTTATGACTTCTTCTCTCATGAGAACCATACGCCCCCACCCTGACCCCGACCCACTGCTCTGTTTTAAAGGCTTTCCTTAAATGCCAGTGAAGAAAATTTTCTCTATCATGTTTCTTTAATATAAAAATCTAGAATAGGCAGGGCACACAGCGCCAGTATAAAAGTATATTAAATATACTTTTGCCTGTAGAGGTCCTCAATAGTGCTTTCTGAGCCTCCTTGAAAGCTTTAGCACATGGGCACATTCTGTGTGAATGTGCATTTTTCTAAGATGCTAATTCTTTGCTCTTATCAGATTTCCAAAGGTATCTGTGACTTTTGAAATTAGAACCAAAGCTTTGGAACTTGATGTCTCATTTCACTTTGAAACTTAAGGGTCTCCATTTCTGTGATACAAATGCAAGGTTGAGCTGTCTCCTGAACTTATCAGCAATTATTAGAGCCATCTTTGGGTTCACAAAAGGAATAAAAAAGGGAAAAGATAGAGCTAGAGTATCCCTAACCCCCTTTCCCCGAGGCAACTGGACATGAGTTGGAAGAATGGAGGAGGAAGAAAGTTAAATGGTTATGTCAGTTAGTGTATTTCCAAATACAAGCAACTGAAATACCAACTGGAAATGGATTAAGCAATAAAAATACCCGAGCATGGATGTCACCAGGGTTGATAATTCGGCAGCTCAATGACATCACCAAAGACCCAGTTTCTTTCCATCCTCAGCTCCCTTTAGTCCCAGGATGGTCACCACAGATCTGGCATCATCAGCAGACCTAACAACATCAGTGATAAAAGGGAACAGCATCTCTTCCTGTGTGTCTCTTTTTATCAGTAAAGACATAGTTCCCGGAAGCTCCCCCAAAACTTTCACTCATTTCTCATTGGCCAGAATTGTGTCATGGGTTTCTGCTTAAACCAATCCCAGGTAAGGGTCATGGTACCACCAACATTGGCTTAGGCTAAATAGGGCCCCGCCTGGGGATGAGGATGGGCTCAACCCCCACAAGTCATATAACTGCCACGGAGGAAGGTAGAGACCAGGGTAGAACTAGGTTTTGTTGGAGGAGTGATTGGGTAAGCAGCCATGTATCTGCCCCAGTGAGACTGAATTAATTGATCTTTGAGGAGTGAAAGACACAGGAAAAGGGGGGGCAGGTCAAAGAAAGGCGTTGTTTCCCTGGTGGGGGAGGAAAGAAAGAGATGGTGGGTCAGACAGAGCTCTCTGCTGGGGGTGAGGTACTTCTCTTAGTGAGGATATTCTGGTTATTTCCTAAAACACCTCAGGGAAGGTAGGGCTGGGTAAAGTATTAATCTGAGGTGCCGTGAGTATAAGCTGTGTTGAATATGCTGCTTCTCACTGTGGGAGAGTCTCTGATGAGATCTCGTTTGCAGTCTGTGATCACAGTCGCTTCTGCTTCTACACTTCCATTCCAATGCCTTTTCCATTGACTTTCTCATACACTGAACACGTCTTTCCTTGTCTCAGACTCTTTACAGCTGTATCTTTACTTTTCGTTTCTTCACCATGTCTTTAATTTTCACGAGGTCTCAAGAAAGAGTTTCCTCGTCTTTGATGTTTTGTCTAGACACTCCAGGTAAGGAAACAGCTACAGATTTTAGCTTAGATTGTCTTCTGCATGGTTGTAAAAACACTGAGTCCAACCACAGTTGTCCTTGCAGACCCCAGTGCCCCGATGGAAATACCTTTCCACTAACGTATCCAAGAGATCACATAGATCTTCACTTGGGTAACCAGCCCTTGGCCGATTTCCAGTCTACAGTACAAAGTCATCTCTGTCTATAAGGCATAATTTAAATGCATTTTTAAATCAAAGTAGTTTGCAAATAACTGTGTTGTTATATATTTCCATAAGGGCCCTGGTATCTGCTCAAGTCTAGAATGAAACTTGCAATGCTGCTCCCACACCATTCACCAGGAAGGATTCCCGAAACTGGAAGAGTTTTATTGCTGGCAGGTTTTGTGTCTCTATTTCCTCACCCTCATTTCACTGAAATACAGTTTAAATAGTCCTTTTCTTTATTTCTGGCTCTTCAAAGGTCTGATGTACACTGTGGAGATGGGGCCATTGCTTGAGATGGTTCCATCTGAGAGCAATTTTGGTGGGCCGTGTAGGACCTCAATGTACAAATAAAGCTCCACGCCTATGCAGCATCTTTTTGGATACATGGGAGATTTTGATCTATAATGAAGAGAGGAGGGATGAGTTATATTTGGGGGATGGGCTGCAGGAGATGAAGGGACTGCAGGAGGGGTGCTATGGCACCAGTGCTTTGAACCATGAAGAGAAAGGGATTAGAGACTGAAGCTGCTCAAGTGAGAATTTTTGAGACCTTGGATCCAAACACAACTGCCTTAGGGTCCAGGGAGCACAGTGGGTGCTGGCTGTGGGGAGGACTGGTCCTCTTGCCTTTGTCCCAGAACCACGAATGGTATACCGTTGGTCTGCACCTCGGTGCTGGAGATTGAGCAGTGGCAGCAGGGAGGCTCCATCGAATGGCCCTGGGGGCAATGATCTTGGCCAGCAGGAGTGGGAGATGGGGTGGGAAGTGGGCAGAGGAAGGGTAGAAATTGCAGCATGTTAGCAGGCCCAGGAGGACATCCCTCTGGGACTCCTAGAAGCAGCAGGTTGAACCACAGGGCTGCTGATAGCCAGTGGTCAAGCTGCTGGTCCTTGGGCCTTCATCATCGGGCTGTAGTAAGGAAGGATGCATCATTTTGAAGTCATAGGCTAGTGAGGATTCTATCAGTTTAGTTTAATAAAAAGTCCAGGAAAGGCAGGCAAACATATTTCTTTCCTCAGGTGATTTGCAATGCCTTCAACTCCCTACTTCATTTCCTGTCTCATATAAACTTGGTCAGAACCACTGTTCCAGCTATCTAATGCTGCATAACAAATCACCCCACAATTTAGTGCCTTAGAACAATAATCATGTGTAATCTCCCATGATTTCTGCAGGTGAGGAGTTTGGGAAAGGTTCACCTGGGTGGTTGTGGCTCGAGTCTCTCATGTGTTTGCCGTCAGACAATGGCTGGAGCTCAGAGGGCCAGGGCTGAAGCAGTAGGGGGCTGGCCAGGCGCCTGTCTCTTCCTGTGGTGTCAGGGCCTCTGTGTGGCCTCTCTTGGTGACTAGCTTAGGCTTCCTCACAGCATGGTGACCTCAGGGCTGAAGGCTTCAAGAGCGAGGACTAGAGGGGACGAGGTGGAATATGGATCACCTTTCATGGCCTAGCCTTGGAAATCTCCAGTAGCATTGCTTCAAGGATACACTATTAATTGAAGCAGCCACAAAAGCTCACCTAGTGTCAAGGAGAGGGGAATTAGACCCCACCTCTCGATGGGGGAGCAGCAAGATTCTAGAAGAACGTGAGGGATGGGAAGGGGTGGGAGACATTGTTGCATCCGTCTTTAGAATATACAGCCACAACCACCTTTTCCACGTGGGTGAAATCATTCTTTTGAGCCTTCCCCCAAGGCTGGCTTCTTTTAGACAGCCTCCGTCCGTGACTGTGTTCCTTCCTGATCAGCATTCAGCCACCATTTCTACCTGCTTGAATCTCCACTCTGCCCCCAGCCCAGCTCTTCAATCATGTCAGCTCATCTCCTCCTGAATGCTGTTTAATATGCAGGGCCTCAGATGAAAACCTCTCCAGCTCTCCTGCTCTCCTGCTGGGGAATCCTTTCCTAAAAAGGCATTGAACTAAGAGTTCTCATGAGTGAAGAGAGTGAGGAAATCCATCAGGCACTCTGACCAAGATGCAGGGCAGCTGGGACAGCTGGCTGATTGAAACATCCCTGAGTTCTTTGATCTGAGCATTGCACAGCCCAGTGAGATACTTAATTACATGGGGGTTGGGCTGACGAGGAGGGCAGAGGGAGTGTAAGGTTGGGAGAGAACGCCAGGAAGATAAATGGACTTGGAGATCAGGAAAGGCTCTCAGGGAATATTTTTCAAGCCCACTGGCATGTAAGGACACTTCCAAATTGCCAATAAGGAAATCATCATGCAGCCCAGTTAAGGATAATTGTATGTAACAGGCTTAGAATCAAATCCTTAAATTCTGATTACTATTGTTTTTTATCAACAGAAAGGAGAACCTATTTAGAAGCCTGGAGAATGTTCTAAAAGGAAAGGCTGAAATGGGAACATTTGGAGGCAGGACAGCAGAAAGAGAGGGATATTCACATGCGACTATTAGGAAGGGCAGGCTCATGGATAAGTGCAGAAGTTCTGGCCAGAAGGGACCCGTTTGTGGAATTTCCTGGGTCCCCTGAAGTCACACTAAGCTACTAACCTCTTCTCTCTGGGGCATTTGTCCTTTTTTATGTGGCAGTGAAATAACCAGGCCCCACACCCATCACGCACCTTTGTTTCTTTGCAGTAATTCTAGCCAGAGAAGGTGGAACTCAGACCCAAGCAAGAATCCTGGCTCTGTCACCACAGAGCTGTGTGACTGTGTGACTTAACCTCTCTGATTCTCTGTTTGCTCATGGAAACTGTGAAATGGGCAATATTATACCCTACTTTTGTGCTATAATCAAATAAGATAATATGAGTAAAGTGTTTAGAGTAGCCTTGAGCCCCGTTGGTGCTTAATCAAGTCTGTTCTCTTTCCATTCCTTCTTAATAATCCAGCGAGCATCTTTTTTCATTTTGCAACCAGTCTCAAACTTGTTTCTTTGCCAGGTATGCATTATTGCAAGAAGCAAGGCATTTGAAATCAAAACATGTTTATAATAAAGATAGGTAGTTATCCCTCTGGAGGACTCAGCAAAGGAAGAGTCCTTTTCCATGGCTTTTTTTTTTTTTTTTCGTGGGGAAGACCAGCCCTGAGCTAACATCTGTTGCCAATCTTCCCCTTTTTGCTGAGGAAGACCGGCCCTGAGCTAACATCCGTGCCCATCTTCCTCCACTTTATATGGGACGCCGCCACGGCATGGCTAACAGGCAGTGCGCGTCCGCGGGCGCCTGGGATCCGAACTCGCGAACCCTGGGCTGCCAAGCGCTGACTAAACCGCTGCGCCACCGGGCGGTCCATGGCTTCTTTTTATGGTTGGGTCTTCCAAACCAATTTTTCTGCAAGGGGGCCTTCTCCAGTGAATTGAGAAAACACCTGCTCCCCCAAAGAGCAGATCTAGGCAATGAGATGCTACCAAGTCGGAGATGCAGCCTACCCAGCATTCTGGCCTTGGTCCTTGGGTCCAGGATCCCAGATTTCCTGGCCAGTCACCTGTTGCCATCACAGGTTTAGGAAGTCAGGTTTGGGGGTTTTGTCGTGGAGTCTGGGGCCCCAAGGCACACAGAAGCAGACTGCTTAAGGCAAAGTCCACGTCACCCCATCAAGTCCAGCCTCTTCTGAACATGCACCACAGATCATCTACTCTCTCTCTGTGGAATAAAACACCCTCCGCATCCACCCTCAGACTCACCCGCAGCAGATTAAGATCCACTTCCTAAGTCTCTCTCTTCTTCGGGAGGCCTCCCCTCTCAAGCAAATATTCCTTTCTCTTCTGGGGCCACGGCCACGTGCTGCCTGGGACACGCCTCCATCACAGTGGCTCTCCCTTGGCATCAGCATTGGCATCCGATGACTTGGGTGCACACTGCCCTCCCTGCCAGGCCCCCAGCAATGTGAACCCAGTCACTTCTCCTTCCTCTCACGTTCCTAATTCCTAGCAGGGAGCTTGGCACAGAGCCTGCTCAGTGGATATTTGTTGACCCGAATCAAATTGATGGATGGCAAGACTTTTAAGATTCTTCCAACACTGATATTCTATGATTAATTTTTAAAAGTGTCTACTGAGTTAACTTCATGTTCAGAATCTGATTAAATCTAAAATATATGTTATGGAGTTGAAAATTTCACATTAAAACTCAGACATATATAAAAATGTTGCTTAAATTTTTTTCTCTAAATGACCCATCCTACCTCGAAACTTCATTGCTTTTTACTTAAAATTTCTTTTAAAATTAATAGTCTCTGGAATAGGAAAAGATTTCTTCAATATAACACAAAAAGAACTAACCATAAGGGAAAATTTAATACATTGGACTACATTAGAATTAAGAACTTCTGATCATCAAAAGACACCCTTCAGAGTGTGGAAAAGAAATTACAGAATGAGAGGATATTTGTAATAAGTATACGCAACAGAGAATTCAATATACAGAAAGAACTCGTACACATCAATAATGAGATTGATAGCTCAATAGAAAATGGGCAAACGACTTGAACGGGCACTTTACCAAAGAGAATATTCAAACTCCCAATAAGTATACAAAAAGGGGCTTGTCTTAGTCAGATTGGGCTGCCATAACAAAATACCATAGACTGTGTTGCTTAAACAACAGAAACTTAATTCTCACAGTTCTGGAGGCTGGGAAGTCCAAGATCAAGGTGCAAGCCTATTCAGTTTCTGGTGAGGAGTCTCTTCCTGGCTTGTAGATGGCTGCCTTCTTGTGTGTCCTCACACAGTAGAGGGAGAGGGAAAGAGAAAGAGCTCTCTGCTGTCTCTTCTTGTAAGTACGCTAATCCTATTGGATCCAGGCCCCATCCTTATGACCTCATTTAACCTTAATTATCTCCTTATAGGCTCTGTCTCCAAATACAGTCCCACTGGGGTTTAGGGCTTCAACATATGAATTTAGGGGGACACAGTTCAGTCTATTGAAGGCTCAAAATAAAACTGTAGTGAAGTACTACTATACATCCACCAGGATGGCTAAAGTTAAAAGGCTGACAACCCCAAGTGTTGGAGGGATGTGGGACAATTGTAACTTTTCTCCATTGCTGATGGGAGAGTAAATTGGGATAACCACACTGGAAAACTGTTTGACAGTATCTCCTACAGCGGAACATATGCAAACCATATGACCCAGAAATGCTACTCTCAGGTATAGAGTGAACCAAAGTGGGTGCATACGTATTGGAAAAAATGTACAAGAATGTTCACAGTAACCCTATTTGTAATTGCTAGAAACCAGAAACTACTCACTTGCCTGTTAACAATAGAGGCACTGTTATGGGCTGAACTTTGCCCCCCAAAATCAATATGTTGAAGTCCTAACCCCCAATTCCTCAGAATGTGGCTGTATTTAAAGATAAGGCTTGGGGCTGGCCTGGTGGTGTAGTGGTTAATTTCCCATGTTCTGCTTCGGTGGCCTGGGGTTCATGGATTTGGATCCCAGGGGCAGACCTACACACCGCTCATCAAGCCATGCTGTGGTGGCGTCCCACATACAGAAAATAGAGGAAGATTAGCACTGATGTTAGCTCAGGGCAATCTTCCTCAAGGAAAAAGGGGAAGATTGGCAACAGATGTTAGCTCAGGGCCAATCTTCCTAAAAAAAGAAAGAAAAAAAAAATAAAGATAGGGCCTTTAAAGAGGTGACTGAGTTAAAAAGAGACTGTTAAGGTGGGCCCTAGGCCAGTCTGCCTGGTGTCCTTATAAGAAGAGGCAATTTGGATACCCAGAAAGATACCAGACGTGCGTGCACAGAGGAAAGACCATGTGAGGACACAGCGAGAAGGCAGCCGTCTGCAAGCCAAGGAGAGAGGCCTCAGAAGAAACCAAGCCTGCTGACACCTTGATCTTGGACTTCCAGACTCCAGATGTCTGTTGTTTAAGCCACCCAGTCCGTGGTACTTTGTTATGGTGTCCCGGGCTGACTAAAACAGGCGTATTCACTCCACGAGATACCACACGGCAATGGGGATGCACTAGCCGTGATGGCACACAGCAGCATGGGTACACGTCACAGACGTGATGGTGAACCACTGGAACCAGCCACGAAAGAATACCGGCTGCACGTTCCATGGAGTGAAGTTCCAAACCAGGCAAAACTAGCCTGTGCTGCCTGAGGCTTTCATTGAAGTTTATCATACATACGGAAAAGGGTACAACTGACTTGGGGGTAGCGCCTGCAAGGGGAACTGGGAGGCTCTGGGTGCTGGTAAATTCTGATTCTTGATCTGGGTGCTGGCTACATGGGGGTGTTTACTGTATTATGAAAACGCATCAAGTTGGGCACTTAGGATTTGTGCCCTTTTCTGATCCTTTAATAAAAACTTTACCAAAAAAACTTTACATAACTGTGTCCTTCCACCAAGTTAGAGTGCATGCTCCCTGTGAGGCCCTTTCTCCTCATGAAGGCGTCTTCCCTAGCCCTTTTCCTCTCAGAAATGAGACCAGTTGAGGAGGGCTCTGCAGGGTTGTCCTCCTCTGCAGGCTCCCACTGGTCTGGGTTGAGGTATAGTTCATCTGATCCAACTTCGGCATGGGCTCTTCTCACTCTGTCCCCTGCTTAAGCATCTGTGGCTTGTATTACCTGTGGTCTGTTTCCTCAGCATGGGCAATGCATTGTAATCGCTTCCAGAGAGATTGGCTCAGCCCTCACCAGCATGTGGCGTACCTAGAGTGGTTTGGTGCACAACCTACACAACAGTCTATAGCAGCCCTGATTTTCACCTCAGCTCCCAAGGTTCTGTGAAGCCTGTGAGACTTAGACAAGCTCTCAGTCCATCCCCTACCTCGCGTCCGACATCAGCTACCGTCACTGCGAGGACCTCCTCACCCTTCTCTATCCCTCACAAAGACTGGAAGGTAGACATTCCCTGGATCTCCTCTGGAGTGGGCAGGCGTGGGTGCCAGAGTGAGGTGAGGGTGGCTGTGAAGTCGGTCTGGCCTTGTGGAGAAAGCGGAGGAGCCAAGAGCAGCAGACACAAGGGGGAAAGAGAGAGAATTGTGAGCGAGCCTTAGTTCTCGTCTCTCCTGAGCCCAACTTCCTGGGCTTTAGTTATTTAATCCAGCAAATTCCCCTTTTGGCCCGTGCTGGTCTGAAATGGGTTTATGTCCGCACCAATCAAAAAAGTCCTGACTAATACGTCCGTTGAAGGTTTTTTTCCCCAAATAATCAGACTTCCTTCAAAAGCGAATTCAAACTCCTGGCTTGAGGAAAGCAGAAGAATTTGTGCAAGTTTTGAAAGCGCGAGTCAGGTTTGCCCACCTCTTCACCCGCTCCCCTTCCGATCATCAAGGCTGTGAAATAGCTGAGCTCAGTCTCGGCTCGAGCACCCTGTCCACAAACATTAGGACTGAGAATTGAGCCAGTGCTCAACGAATAGATGTTTGCTTAATGAACAGATCAAATGAATGTGACATAGTAACACCAGGAAATATACTCACTGACCCAGGAGGTATCACCTAAGGTGCTGGTTTACCTTATGGGGATGAGGAAGCATTTCTGGGAACTCCTATGGGGCTGACAAAAATTCAGGCATTGTTGGAAATGTGGATTAAGCTGTTGTGATTGCAGGGGCAGATCTAGGTTTCGATATTTTCCCCATGGTTACAGCTCTAGATTTTGATGATCTGTCTGAGTGTTTATAGAAGCATGATCTTTGCAGGAGCAGCTGAGAGAGTCTTTTCTGGGGGCCTGTGTCAAGAAGCCATGGTGACATAGATGTCATCACAGGATGTGATGTGCCCGATGGAAAGATACAACAGACATGGGGAGAGGAAGCAAAGTCTCTTTAGTGATAAAAGTTATGGAAACGTGTGGAAACGGTTACAGAAAGCAAGAGATGACCCAGCCTGCTTCCAGACAGAGGTAAGGCTTCCCACGTCCCCAAGTTCCCACAAGGACAGCCCTCCATGAGTGATGCCAACCTCACAGAGCCAGGGCTCTGCTAGGCACGAGGTGCCCTCTGCCATTCTCCTGAGAGGGGTGAGTGGGTTTATCTCTCCTATTATTGCCCCTGCAACTCCAAATGTTTTGGGGACACTTGCTACATACCTGCCCCCTCAGCAGGTGCAAGGGGTGGTACAGAACAACTCTAGCACATTCCAGAGTGCTCCCCCTGAAAATGGGTAAAGCCCTATTTCCCAGGAGCATCCACTCCTGCAAAGGGCATTTGTTCTCCTTGGAGGGGTTGGACAGTGATACATTTTGCCAAATCAGATTCCAAATTGGTCTCACAAACTTATACTCACCTGTGTCTGCATCAGCACATCCTTATCAGCATTAGATATTAAGATTTTTCAAACGTTTTTCCTCACTTGGCAGATATAAAGTGATATTTATTCTTAGTTTTTATTTGCATTTATATCTTTTCTTTTTTTGCTGAGGAAGATTCACCCCCTGAGCTAACATCTGTGCCAATCTTCCTTTATTTTGTATGTGGGTTGCCACCACAGCATGGCTGCCAATGAGTGGTGTAGGTCCACGCTCAGGAACCGAACCCAGGCTGCCGAAGTGGAGTGCATCGAACTTAACCACTAGGCCATGGGGCTGGCCCTATATCTATTTTTAAATAATGCAGTGAGATGATGTTTTGAATATTATCTAATATATATTCCTTTCTCCATAATCCATTCTCTTCCTCCCTTACAGCCTGGGATCTTAAGCCTGGGTCAGGAAGCAGAGGAAAATCTCTCTAAGGAAGAGGAGGGTGGCTATAGTGTGAATCAAAGACGTTGTTTTTCAGCTTTGAGTTTTGAAGTAGTCTTAAAATTTCATAGCAATATAATGGTCTTGAAAGCCAGACTTTTCAGAGAGAAAAGGTTGTCTTAAAACTCCCAAGGCTGGAGTTTTCACACATCAAAAAATCAAAGCTGCGAGAAGTTGAGTGCTCACTTATTGAATCACAGAGGAGGGCAGAATGGGGATATGACAAAGGGGAAGTTTCTACCCACAGGAAGAAGAACAGCTATTTTGAGACGTGGGGAAAGAATTGAGAAACAGGGCAAGAAATGGCAGGCAGGGGTCAGGTGGTGTGCTGGTTCTCCAGGGCTAAGGGGGGATAGAAACACCCAGGTAGTTCTAAGGACCGCAAGAACTGCTGGTGCCCCCACTTCCCTGGGTGTAGCCTGAGGAGTCTGCACATCTTGCAGAGGAGCCTTTGGTCAGCCTGACCCTGCATCCAACATGGCGCCCAAGCCATGGAGAAGAGATGACTGAGGGAGGTGCTCCCGTGGGTTGGGCCTGAGACAGCACCCCTGGTGTGTAAAGGTCCAGCATGTGATGTGGAGGAGGTCCAGAAGTTCCTGTATGCTACAGGGGACATGAAAAGTAGCTGGGGTGCTAGCTGATGAGTTCACTAGGACATCACCACAGCAAAAGAGAAAGTGACCAAAGCTTCAGGATGGACTTCTCAACCCAGGGATCCATGGCTTTCCCATGCAGGCCTCGGGGAATCAGGAGCCTCAGTGAGAGGCAGGTGAGACCACGGCAGCCAGGGAGCCTCCAACCCGCAGGCAACGTATAATTGTGCCACAGGACCTGAAGACACGTCAGCTTCCTCTGCAACCAGCTGCCATCTTGGAATGAAGAAGGGGAAGGAAAACCTTTGGGTGATGGAGAAACCCAAAGATGAAGTAATTACCCAAAAGGAAATGATTTTAACCCAGGAGAGTCTGAGAAAACATAATGGCAAGAACAAGAGTTTTTTCCCTATGGTGGAAATGGGGTCTCAGGAGCGGATTGGGATTTTATTAACAGTCATGTTTTGCACATTTAAGCAAATTCTACCTTCACAGGATACTCATGACTTCTATAAAAACATACTTTATTTTTTCCATTTATAATGGTAATATTATTTCATTTTAGAAAATTTGGGGAACAATACTGTAAAGAAGAAAATAAAAATCCTGTCATCTCACCAACCATAGATAACTACTTTAACATCTCGTTTTATTTCCTTCCAGTCTTTTTTCTATGTATGTGTGTACTACTGTGACTACACTTGTGTATCTTGTTGGTTCACATGATTCTTTAATGTCTAAGGCACTTTGGTTTGTGAAAAGGAATATCCACTACTTTGTGTACTTTGTGTATTATCTTTAAATAGTTACCAATTGTAAATATTCACAGTACTCATGACCACTAAGTTGAAAATATAAGAAGTTAACAAATTCGATTTCCCCAAATGCTTAAACATTGATTGAAGTGTGATCAATTAAACTTCCCTAAACAATTGACTACAAATCTCCAATAGATAAATTTTCTCAAGTGTTTTAAATGCCTTAAAATGGAGACAGAACACGCCCGCAATGACAATGATTTCTAAACTGAACAGGACTTACACTAAAGCAGTTACAGAAGCGCTAAGACCGTGGGTTTACACCCTGTCCCTCAGCCCAGAGAGCTGGGTTGTCCTCGGCGCTGGCTGAGGTGGGGTAAAGGGCAATGGGTCAGGGGCAGCTCAGACTATTGGCTCTGACTACTCAGATATGATTTGATTTTTCTGCAGTCCTGATCTTTGCCCCCAAATGACACTTGCTCTGGGTGTTTTCACTTTGTAGCCCCACCTGTTATAATTCTGTTTTGCAATTGCCCTGGGGAGTGGAGGGACTGACATGATTTAGATAAAAATTTGTCACACTGAAACTACAGCTTATCTTTCTCATTGATTATTTTGACCTGTAATATTGACACTGTTTTTTTTTTTTCTTTTAACATCCTTTCATGAGCATTTCATGAAGGACTAAATTTTCTTCAAAACCATTTTTCAATGGCTGTATAACATTTACTGGGATGAATGCACCATCATTTATTTAAGCTATTTACTTAACTATTGGGCATATAGATTATATTCATTTTCCATTAAACTCATCTCTACTTAAATGATGCTTGCTTGTGAATCTCATCATGCCTTTCTAGTTTCTTGGGTTAAATTCATAGAAGGGAACCTCCTGGCAGTGGTTACAAGGATATTTAAGGCTTTTGATACATGATGCCAAATTGCCTTCTGGAGCGGCTCATTGTTCTGGTGTGGTCCCACATAGGGCAGGGAAACCATTGCCATCTTTCTTTGGAGCCAGGGAAACCCAGACACGGCAGAGCGAATTGTCTGAAGGGAGAGTAACTGGAGGTCCTGGTGAAGGAAGGTCCATGCCAGGTTCCTACACATCCTCTAGGTCACTTGTGTGTGGTAACCGTGCTTTTCGAACTAACCATCCAGACCCAGCCTGACAAGAGCAGGCATACTTAAGGAACAGTGGAAAAGAATATTTAGAATCAGTGCTGTTCCAGAAAAGCTGGAACGTATTATGATTAGCTAGTCATACCTACATTGTCCAATATGGCAGCCACCAGCCACATGCGGCTATTGGGCTAGTGTGACTGAGGAATGGAATTTTTTATTAATTTAAATTTAAATTTAAAAACTGATATTTGATTCAGTCATTAGAAAACTTTAGAGTATGTTTGGAACAGTTTGGGCATGTGAATCTTTTTTTTTTACTGTAAGTTTTATGAAGCCTAACTAAATATAGATCAATATTTCCAAGGAAAATTTCGCATCCAAATTGAGATGTGCTGTAAGTGTAAAACACACACTGGATTTCAAAGACTTAGTATGAGAAAATAATGTAGGCTATTTCATTAGTAAATGTTTTATATTGTTCACAGGTTGCCATGATAATATTTTGGATATATAGGGTTAAATAAAACATGTTATTAAAATCAATTTCACCTACTTCTCCTTTAAAATACACTTTTTACTTTAGAATACTTTTAGGTTCACAGAAAAATTGCAAAGATAATATGGAGAGGTCCCTTAAGCCCCACACCCGCTTTTCCTATTATTAATTTCTTAACGTTAGTATATTTGTTACAATTAATGAGCCAGTATGGATACATTATTATTGACTAAAGTCCACACTTTACTCAAATTTCCTTAGTTTTTACCTAATGCCCTTTCTCTATTCCAGGATCCCAACCAGGATCCCGCCTTACTTTCAGTCACTGTGTCTCCTGAGGCTCCTCTTGGCTGTGACAGTGTCACACTTTCCTTGTTTTTGAGGACCTTGACTGTTTTGCGGAGTACTGGTCAGGTGTTTTCTAGAATGTCCCTCACCTGGGATTTGTCTGATGTTTTCTCATGATTAGACTGGGGTTATGGGGTTTTGGGAGGAAGACCACAGAGGTAAAACGCCCTTCTCATCATGTCATATGAAGGGGACATACTGTAAACGTGACTTACCACTGTCGATGTGCACCCTGATCACCCGGCTGGGGTGGGGTTTGTCAGGTTCTCCACGGTGAAGCGACTCTTTCCCTGCCCCACTGTCCCCTTTGGAAGAGTGCTGTATGTGCAGCCTACACCGCGGGGAGCGGACTCCTTTGACAGTAGAGATCCACATGAATTATTTGGAATTCTTCTGTAGGGAAACTTGTCTCTTCTCCCCCAAATATTTATTTATTCAGTCATTTATTTATATCAGCGTGGACTTACGGATATTTATTTTATTCTTTGGGTTATAATCCAATACACTTTATTTACATTGTTGGACAAATTGCTCCAGCTTTGGCTTTTGGAAGCTCTCTCAGTTTGTTCCTGTGTCTCTTTGACATACCCCAACTTTGTGGGAGTTTTTGAGCCTGCTTCTTTTTTTTTCAATGTGGCTACTAGAACATTTAAAATCACACTTATGGTGTGCATTGTATTTCTATTGGACAGCTCTGATCTAGACTCTCTTGTATGCAGGGATTTGGTATTTAGAACCTTCTAAACCCTGGGACCAGCAAGAGGGTCTAAACCCTGTGAGCATCATAAATCTTGTATTCAGTTAATTTTCCCTCTTTGCTTTGGCTGCTGGGAAACTCAGTGCCAATATTTCAACCCTTATCTAGAAATATCTCAGTATACTAAGTTTCCTTCTGGATATATTTACTTTTTATCTGTTTCTCCATTGCCTCAACTCCAACAATTAATCATTTTATCTTTTTGTATTGTAGATAATTTTGTTAAGCCATACTGACTCCTCTGTGGAATAAGGCAGGTTTGCAGGTCAATGTTGCTGCTCTGCCCAGATCCCCCAGATCCCATTTTACTGTTGTATGTGAGCATGTGTGCGTGTTCCCACCACCACTTCCAACAGCTGGCCCCTGTCTCCTCTTTGGAGATTCAGTCTTGGGCTATTGGGGGAGGCATTGCCTGAGAATTTACATCCCTCTAGGGTGGCCCTTAACCGAAGACTGGTGGGGTGTGAGAATGCGGAAGTCTGGTCTAGGTGCACTGAGGGCGGGAGGTAAGGGGGATTCCGAGAGCCCCCTATGGGATCAGCCTGAAGCCAGCTTCCACGGGACTTTACTGACACTGCACGCTGGCATGGCTTCCCGAGTGGGCATCCTTCAAGAATCACACTAAACTCATCTCAATGTCTGCTTGGGGAACCTGACCTAAGACAGCCGGTGACACATTTTTAAATGTTAAAATAAATTTGAAAGAATAGCAGTCTCTGTGGGTGTACTCGGGAATGTGAGCTGGTTTGTACAGCTTATTATGTAAAAATAAAGCCAGACTCATTTTCCTTGGAATATCAGTCTGGAGTCAGAGCTTTAACAGCAGGAAAACAGGGGCAGGATCTCTGTAAGTCATGGGTGGTCATTTTGCGTTTCCTGGGGACCCTGATGCCAGATCCCAAGGAACTTCTGCAGGGGCTGGAACCTCCTCAGAGAATGGAGAGCAGGCTTCCCTGTTCCCTCCCTGCTGCCCTCTCAAGTACACAGGCGAGGCCAGAGGCCAGAACAGTGGGCAGGTCAACCAGAATAAGTGTCCTGTTGCATCTGACCCATTGGGCCCACACCTCAGGTCCACCCACAGGCCAAGGGGAAGGAGGAGGCAGAGTGGGGGTGCCTGTGGCCCACAGTGCAGGGGGCGGAATGGAGATGCAGTTTGGTTTGCTGCCCTGAGTGACCACAGAGAGGGTTTCTGGAACTCTCTACCTTCCTGGCAGCTTTAGAGAGAAGAGTTAAGAAGCCAAGAAGAGAGAGAAGCTAACAGCTGGGAAGTGTCAGTGTGTGTGTTACTCGAACAGCTTAGAGGTCCTGGGAGCTCTGAGAAACTTCCTAATTCAGGTTCTGCCTTTTGTGGAAAGGCAGAGGGTGGGCACCTTGGTTCTTGGGAGTAGCTGGTCAGACCTGATGAACACCACTTGCTGGTGTCTAGATTCTCTGCTGAGCCAGCATGAGCCTCCTGGAAAGGGCGCCACCTGGTGGTGGGCACTCTAGGGGATGGGAGCACTCTCTCTCAGCCCCTGTTTCTCTGGTTCGGCTGGTGCCGGTGGGGAAGTAGTGGCTAAAGAGGGGTGGAGGATGGAGGCTTGCCCTCTGCAGCCTCAGACTTCCCTGGCAAACCACCGCCTTGCGCACGTGTGCTGGCTTGCTGCGACTGAGGGCTTGGCTGGGGCACTGAAGCCAGATGCTGGAATTCAGGCCCAGCTTCATCACCATGGGAACTTAGACAAGTTACTAAATGTCTCTAAGCCTCAGTTTCTGATCTGTAAGAGGGAGATCAAGGACCTACCTCCGGATTCTTTGTAAAGAATAAATGAGATTATGTGTTATCTGAGTTTGGGTTCCCCAAAAGCAGATCCTGACAGATTCAGACGTAAGTCGTTTAATTGGGAGATGATCTCAGGAAATACCACCTGGGGAGAGGGATGTGAGTCAGGCTAGGGGAAGAAGACAGCAAGAGTGACTTATTCAGCAAGTGTGCTGCACGGGGGACCCCTGGTGCTCAGTCACTGTCAGCAGTACCTGGCCTGAGAGGCAACAGGGCTGGGCACTGCTCCACCAATCCCATCAGTCCCAAATCGAGGGCTACTCCTGGGGTGCCTTAATTCCTCAGCACTGCGGCTTATTCGGTGCATGGGCATAGTGGGCTCCAGCAACAGTGTCCTAAGGTGGATTCAGAAATGATGGCATTTGGAAGTTAGGCCAATATGCATGGAAACGGTCAGTGGGGCGGGGTGATGGGTGGGAAACCACCAAAATCTTCTATATGCACATTTAAAAGTTCTCAGAACAGAGAGGGGCACTAGTAACATCTCAGTAAACAATAGCTATTAATAATAGTACACATCAGTGGGCCAGTCAAGCCCACCCTTTCTCCTCCAAAGTGTGACATGGTTGATAAACTAGAAGGGGTACAGACAGACTGCGTGCTATGGGGAGGGCAGGCACCAACAGCCCCACAAGGAGGTGTTTGATGTCCCCCCATTTTGTGGATGAGGAAGCTGAGGCTCGTGGAGTGTGAGAGCCGCGTCAGGGTCACGGGTCAGATCACCTCGGTGTTGGTCACCCACGGGCAGGTCCGCTCTCCTGCCAGAGCCAGGATCGTAAACAGTTTTCATCCTGTGCCTGAGTTAAAATGTGCTCTCTCTCTGATCCCAACCATGACAGTGCAGAAATTTGTTTCCATCTGTAAAATGTCAAGGCTGAGTCTTTTATGTTCCGCCCTGGGTCTGCACCCGATGATGAACTCCATCCCAGACCGGGGCCGCCTCCAGCCCCGAGCCTCACTGGGAGTCTTGGCGTAACAACAAAAGGAATAATTCTCGGTGGCAGGAGAGAGCAAGGCAATGGTTTTATCATTCCTTGCCTTCATCACCCAGACCTGAGAGAAAAGAAGAGGGAATTGGTGGAAACAGGAAAAGCTGGCAGGCCTGCTCTCACTCATTTCCAGTCGTGCCCACACGGAATATTGGAGCTTGCCTGCCCATGGGGCTGGCTTCACGTCCACCAGGAGCCAGAAACCCAGGGACCCATGCCTGCACCATGGGCGGTAATAGAGGGCCTGCTCAGCTCTTGTTCCTGAAGGCCACAGCCACATCTGTCAGTGCTGGTGACAAGGAAAAGAGAATCCCCAGCTCCCTCCATTCTGCTGTAGCAGCAGGAGAGCAGCCTGGGAGTGAGGTGAGGTGCAGTGGGCGGGGCCACCACAGAGAGCATGGGACACCAAGGTTCAGGGGCAAGGAGTCATTTCTGGGTCACTCCACTGGACAGGGGACAAAACCCATCTTTTATGGCCCATGTTCAGTTCTTGGTTGGAGCCAGGGTTAAGCCTTTCCTTCATTATTATTATTTTTTTAATCTTTAAAATTTATTTTATTTTGGTAAAATATGTATAATATAAAATTTGCCATTTTAACCATATTTAAGTATATGATTCAGTGGCATTAATTACATTCATAATGTTTTGAAACTGATACCATTGTGTTTTCAAAACTTTTTCATCACTCCAAATAGAAACCCTGCACACATTACTCCCTTCCTCCAGCCCCTCCCTGGTAACCTCTACTCTACTTTCTGTCTCTATGATTTTGACTACTCTAAGCACCCCACAGAAGTGGAATCATACAGTATTTGTCCTTTTATAACTGGCTTATTTCACTTAGCACAATGTCTTCAAGGTTCATCCATGTTGTGGCACGAGTCAGAATTTCCCTCCTTTTTAAGGCTGAGTAATACTCCATCGCATGGACACACCGCATTTTGTTGATCCCTTCATCTGTAGGTGGAGACAAGCATTTCCTTTACATCTCTACCTCATCACGCACTTTAAGAAGAGAGGAACAAAGAATGCACTCAGCTCCCATATGACACTCTGGCAGTGCTGGCCTGGCTTGCCTGGCTGCCGGCAACACCAATGGTCACTGGCACCCTTTGGTAATGCTTCTGAGAACAGCAACTAAGAGTAAGAATAACTTACCCGTGTTTCAACCGGTTACCCATAAGCATGGATTTAATATTTTGGTCCTTGGAGGTGACTAGAATAGGCTGCGTGTTCCTTGAGGGCAAGGTCCAGGCCTGTTTGATCTCTGCTCTGTACCCAGATCTCACCGAGGCCTGCCTGGCAGATACTAATAGTAAGTATTTCCTGAATATGGAATGAGACAGCTGGTCCGCAGGGCTGGAGTGGACTGCTGCCCTGGAGTAATAATACTACCGGTACTGTGTGCTGAGCCCTCCGTACGCCCTGTGTTTCACCCTCACTCGCCTTCATTCTCATTCTTTCTCCCAACAGCCCTGCAAGGATAGGCATCATTATGCCCATTTTACAGACCAGAAAGCTGAGGCTAAGTATTTAAACTCAGGTAGTACATGGCAGAGCCAGAACCCTGTGGAATCTGCCTTCCTGGAAGAGTGTGGGGAGGAAGAAAACTCCTTGGTGTGTTATCTTTGAAATCTTTAACAATCTTACAACAATACCTGTGGAGAGGTACTGATACTACTCCCATTTTACAGACAAGGAAACTGAGTCCTAGAAAGCAGCTAGCAAGTAGCAGGGCCAGTATTTGAACTGACCAGTCTGGCCTCATGGCCCACCACCTCTGCCCTGCCTGACTGGTCCCATTTCTCACTCCGTTCTGCTGGAATCACTCTACGAGCTGAAATATCAGATGTTGCTGGGTCTTTGGCTTCCCTCTGAATGCAGTTGGCAGGCTGATGTGAGTCTATGGGGGTTTTGCCATCTCATCTGGCTCATTAATTTGGGGGTTCCTGAATGAGGCGGATGTGAGGCATAACAGACACGCACTCATTTTAACCCAGTAACCACACTAGTCCCGTATCTATGTTTAGAAGGGATTTGGGAGCTGCGTGAGTCGGGGCTGGGGCGTTCCTGGAATGGCGGGAGCATTCTTGCAGCACCGCATGTCTGTTTGCTGCCACAGGACAAAGACTTGAGACCGAGAAGAGAACCTGGAGCCCCTCCCACACTGGACAAGCAGGAACGGCGCAGGCACTTGCCCCAGTGCAGCAGCTCCCAGCCCCACACGGTGCCGGGACTCTCCGTTTCAGCAGGGTTGTCAAGGGGGAGGCAGAAGTCCCTGAGAAACCTCCCTCCATGTCCCCAGTGCCCTCAGAGTGAGCCGACTCCAGGCAGTGGGAGAGAGGGCGCTTCCAAAATGTCAAGAACAACTGGTCTGGATATTTTCAAATATCAGCAATAATAATCCCCACTCACCGAGCCTGCCTACGTGCCAGGGAGCCCCCGAGGGGCTCTTCATAAGGAACCCTCCCAACTCTCCTGCTGCAAAGTAGGTGTTATGTTCCTCTTTTTACAGATGAGAAAACGAAACTCAGCGAGGTGAACTGGCAGAGCTAAGGTGCAAACTCAATGTCTGCAACGTCTAAACCCCTGCTCCTTTGCCTCCTTGTGTGTGAAAACCCTCCAGCACCAGGGGAGGTACAGCAGAGCTCCACTGCGCTCCCTTCCAGTGTGTTGTTGCTGGCGGGGCAGTTGTGTGCAGGGCGGGAGGTGGGTCTATGGCGTCCTGGGTGAAAGGCAGCGGAGAGAGGGCCCCTCTGGGCATCGCCCACAGCTGTCTGGAGCCCCTGTTTCTCTGGGCTGTCTCTCTGGCCACCCTGTGAGGGGGGCGCACCTGTGTCTGCCCTCAGGTGCTCTAACCCAGGTGAGTCTTCACGGAGCAACCAGGCCAGGGCAGCCACTGTTTCCTTGCAGGTCCTACCTGGAAGGGTGTCCTTAGCAATGGGAATGCCAGTAGCCGCGGAGGAGTCTAGGGCTCTTGAAAAAAACTCTGAAGGTCATATAAGCCACAGACGAATTCTACCGAATGTTCTCTGAGCCTGGGCTGGAAGGGTCCTGGAAGGAAACCACACGAATACATGATTCCTGCTTGTAATTCAATTCAACAGAGCGTTCTGGAGGGGCTGCTGTGGGCACATCTCTGGGACACCAAAGATGTGGGCACATCTCTGCTGTGAAAATTCCAGGATTCTCCCCACACCAGGGAGGTCACATCCTAGATGGGTTTTGGAGTCACAGACTTGGCCTTGATCCTGGTTCTGTTTCTTACCAGCTAAGTTGCCTTGAGCAAAGGACATAAAGTCTCAGAGACTCTTATTCCTCACTGTCACAGGCGGGAGGTGAAGCTGGGGACCACTGGTGAGAGACAGGACTCAGTGCCCAGCATTGGTTAGTCCTCAGCCATGGCTACCCTATTATTGCTACCCTTAATTTTCATTATTTGGCAGAGTGGTTAAAAGTAGGTTTGCCAGATCAAATACAGGGTGCCCAGTTAAATTTGAATTTCAGGTAAAAAATGAACCATTACTTCAGTATAAGTATATCCCAAATATTGAGTGGGATATACTTATACTAAAAAATTATTTGCTGTTTATCTGAAATTTGAATTTAACTGGGGGTTCTGTATTTTTATTTGCTATACTGGCCACTCTAGATCTTGGGCAGGTTACTTAACCACGCTGTGCCTCAGTTTCCTTATCTGCAAATCCGGATAACAGCAGTAACTCCCTCACAGGGTTGTCCTGAGGCTGAATGAGAGAATTCTGTAAAGCGTTTAGCATGGTGCCTGGCTTTCTGGCCTAGCAGGCACTGTGCAGTAAGGGTTAGCTGTGCATGTGAGGGAAGTGTGGAAGGGAGTGCTGGGCCCTGCCTCGGAGTCCCCCACTACCCAGATACTGGGGCCAAGCAAGTCTCCTTCAGGAAGAAGGAAGCATTTGCAGCTGTTCAGGCTGCTCCCCCTCTCATTTGCCCCCTGCCTCCCCCCACCCCCAGGTGCCCCAGGCTGTGCACAATGTGCCCCCACCTTGTTCTTACCTCTGCTGCCCATGAGCTCCTGCCCTGCCAGCTTCCTGCCTGGGCCTCTGTCTGTTCCTGCCCCAGATGGCCAGGCCCTGGGAGCCATTGGCTTGCCAGGAATATGCCTCCCCTGCCTGGGTCCTCCACCCCCACCTCCATCCCAGACTGCATCCGTCTATCATCTCTTCCCGGATGCCACTCCACCCTGCAGAGGGTGAATGCCCTCTCTGTGATCGGCCCCACGCCACGTCCACTGTGGTCCCACAGGATCCTCGCACAGCCCTTTGACGCTGGGTCAGTGTATCAGTGTAACAGGACCCTCGCCTGAGCAGCTGAAGCACCTGGAGGCCCCGGGTGATGGAAAGGAGAGAGACCCCCGTGCTACAGGGGAGGTAAGATGGTGTCGACCTAATGACCAAGAAGAGGCTTCCTTGATTTCAAGTCTGACCTAAAAAGCACATTATCATGAGAAGTTTACAGGTTATCATATCTTCTACAGATGCCTCCCAGGCCTGTCCCCTTCCATCACCACATCACTTAATCACTTACCAAGAAGTTCAGAAGGGAAGATTTTGAAATTTGCTTCTTTGGGGCTTAACTTTTTTTTTTTTTTAATGATGTCTTAATAGTTTATAACATTGTGGGGTTTTAGTTGTACATTATTGTTTGTCTGTCACCATGTGGATGCACACTAGTTGGTTTCCAGATGTTTCCCACCATTCCAACTCCCTGAGCCCCATGTTTAGGTGTGATGTTGTTCTTTTAGGAGATCCCAAGTTCCCTACATCTTATATATCAGATCAAATTCCCATTGGAGGACCAGTGGACACCCAGTAGGTGAATTTGAACAGCTGTTTGAACACCTATTTGGAGATATTCCAAATTTAATGGCCATAGTGCCAAACTGGGCCATGCATGGTTCTTTATCCTGAGAAAATGCCAGACCATTAGATTGGATTTAGGAGCTAGGGGAAGGCAAACCAATTTTTAAAAGGTGACAAGAGTCTTCACAAAGAGAGAGATATGAATGGCCAATAATCATGTGAAAAAGTGCTCAGTATAATTAGTGATCTGAGAAATACAAAATAAAACCACAATGAGAAACTGCTAACACATCCACTAGATTAGTGAAAATTAAGACTGACAACTCCAAACACTGAGGATGTTGGAGCAACCGAAACTCATATATTGCTGCTGTGAGTGTAAAACGATACAAAAGCTCTGGAAAAAATGGAATTCTTATGAAGATGAACATACACATACATTTACCCTATGACTCCAATTCCAATTCTAGATATTTACCCAAGAAAAATGAAAACATATGTCCAAATATGTGAATTTTCACAGAAGCTTTAATAAAGTAACTCAAAAGTGGAAACAATCCATGTATCCATCATGGAGAAGGGATGTACTGTGGTACAGTGTAGAATGGAATACTACTCAGCAACGAAGAGGAACCAACTAGTGAAATGGGTAACAACATAGTTGAATCTCACAGATGTGCCGAACAAAAGTAGACATACAGGAGTCCACACCATATGATTACATTTATATGAAGTTCTAGAAATGGCAAAACTAACTAATGGTGAAAGAGATGGGAACAGTGGTTACCGTGTGTGTGTGTGTGTGTGTGTGTGTGTGTGTGTGTGTGTGTGTGTGTGGTGGGGTGTATGGTGTGGGGAATACGGTTAGGGTTAGAGAAGGGGCACAAGGGAACTTTTTGATGTGATAGAAATGTTCTGGGTTATGTGGATGTATGCATTTGTTAGAAGTGATCAGGCACCCAAGATCTCATCACGTGTAATTTATACCCTCAACAAAACAGAACAAAACAAACTCCCTGCCCCCACATTAATTATTAATTATTAAAAGAGAGAGGAAAAGAACACATTTTAAAATCTCTTCCCCTGCAATTTGGATGCCCAGCACAGTTGACCCCATCCTGATTGAGAAGCCTCATTTTATAGTCCCAGTAGATATTATTATCAACTCCGTTTTGCAGATGGAAATACTGGGGTTCAGAGGGTTTAACTAACTTGCCCAGGGTCATCAAGAGAATGTCAGTTCCAGCCCCGACCCACGCCTCTATGACCCATGTTAGGCCCCCACTCCCGGGGTCCCCCACCAGGGACTGGGCACGTGTGCCCCGAGGTGCTCGGTAGTGTGCCCGGAGGGAAACAGGGTTTACTTCTTGATGATCAAGTTAAATAATTAAATTTTAAGAAAATGAACAGACTATGGTGTAGCAAACAAATTTTGCATGAATTTATTAAACATAAGATAATATTTTTTAAAAAGTCCCCCTTGTAAGAGGCAGTACTAGGTAACAACCTCAGACTCCCCAGGGTGGAGGGCATTCTCCATGGTGGCCAGGGAGACTTTCGTGGAAGAGTTTGAGAGTTAATTTGCTGCATCGTTAGACCACCTTGCCAGCATGAGTGGCCGCCGGCTCCTGCTCACTGAGCAAGCAGTCTCTAGTCTGATGCTCAGGGTCACGCACACCTGAAAGAGACCTGGTACCTGCCCTTGGGGTAGTGGTGGGGGTTGTGGTTCAATCTGCTGTGTTCCCCGTTGTAATCCGCCAGGCGGACAGAAAAGGACACACAGCTTCTAAACATGTGGCATAAAGTTCCATCACACTTTGAGATTATGTTGCAAGGTCTATCAACTTGAAGAATCAGAACTGATTCTTCTCATGTCCATGAGATGAACATTTCAGGGAAGGATCAGAAGGAGTTTCTGATATGGCCGTTATTGCTTATTCAATGCTGTATATAAGCACTATTTTCCACACTGCTTCCGGTTGTTTGCCTGATGACTGGACTCCTCAATCATCTGGAACTTGGAGATGGATGGCGTAGAGCACGTGTCTGCAAACTACAGCAAAGGACCTCTTTTTGTAGGACCGTGAGCTAGGAAAGACTTTTACATTTTTAATGTAAAAATGAAATCAGATGAAAAAAATCAGAAGAAGGATAATTCATGACTTGTGAAATTGATGCAGAATTCAAGTTTCCGTGTCCATAAATAAAGCTTTACTAGAACACAGCCACATTCATTCATTTACCTATTATTTATGGCTGCTATTGAGCAATACTGGCAGAGCCGAGTGGTTGTAACAGAGCCTACATGGCCCACAAAGCTGAAAATATTTACTACTTGGCCCTTTGCAGAAAAAGTTTGCCAGCTTCTGGTGTAGAGCAAAGGCGTCTTGCCTGGAGTACATAGGAACGCTGTAGGGAGATAGGGTTACCTGGGAGCAATCTCTAGGGTGAGGTTTCTCTCCTCCCCCAGTAGGGTGTGGGTGCTGCTCCCAACCTCCCATGGCATCGGTGGCTTCTCCCCCTACAGGGAAGGCTGGACATGACCTCACATTTCCGAAGTCCCAGTTCTAGGCAGCCAGCCATCCCAGGACTCCCGATCTAGCACCTAAGCCCTGAATCTTATATGGCACATGTAAGAATAGCCTTGTTCCCCTGGGACACATATTATTAGTCTGGCACCAAAGATTCTGATTAAAAAATGAGACAATTTCTTTGACAGACCATTTAATTTTTATTTTGGAAAAATAAAATCTACTTCTGGTTACCCTAAGTGAAAACATGCCTGGTGAGATCTAAATCTTCTAAATCGGGTTTACACAGGGAAAAAAGAAAGAAAGCAAATGTATTCAGATATCGGATGAATTCTTTGTTTGTTTTAAAGTAACTTTCAGCAGAATTACCAAATTGTGTAAACCTTGGAGAGGGGCATGGATGCGTAGGAGAGGCGTGGGCTTTGTGACGAGTCCCTTGTGTCTGAGCTGTAAACTCTGATAAGTTGTTCAGCCTCCCAGAACCTGAGTCTGTTCATAAATCATCAAAGTGGTGAGAGTATTACCTACCTCAAAAGACTGCTGGAGGATTTGGAAGGTCAACTTCCCGGCACACAGCAGGCACGCAGCCCAGGCTAATTTCTCCTCTTCCTTACCTGTGTGGACCTGCCTTGGAGTGTGACACCCAGTATTAACTGACAGTCAAACAAGTCACTTTTTATTTTTATTTTTATTTATTTATTTTTTTGGTGAGGAAGACCAGCCCTGAGCTAACATCCGTTACTAGTCCTCCTCTTTTTGCTGAGGAAGACTGGCCCTGGGCTAACATCGTGCCCATCTTCCTCTACTTTATATGGGACGCCGCCACGGCATGGCTGACAGGCAGTGCGTCGGCGGGCGCCCGGGATCCGAACCCGCGAACCCCGGGCTGCCAAGAGAGGACGAAACCGCTGCGCCACCGGGCCGGCCCCAAGTCACTTTTTAAATGTGAAAAATTTCTCCTTTCTTGTTGGCCTCCTTGGCTTGAAAAACCTTTATTCCATGGCTCTGGCCATTTGAACAGAAGAACACAAAAATCATAATTCTGTAGATTATTAGACCCACATAAACAGCCAATTTAGACGATCCAGTGGCAAAAACCATTCTGATATCTTAAAAATTCTCTTTTCTTATTTGTTCTGTGTTTTTCCCCTTCAGGTCACCCAGAAAAATGAGTGGCCTTGGCCTCTGTTTCTTTGTGGTTGGTGTGGCCTGACTAGCCTGGAGGATGGGAGGGGAGGCCAGGACGTGAAACTGCAGGCCTGGAGGGACTGAGGCCTCGCCTGGTCCAACAGTCTTGTTCTGGGGACAAGGAAACTGAGGCTTGGAGCAGGAGCGCTTTGTCCATGGCCGAATAGCTCAGTAATGGCTGGGCAGGTACCATAAGCAGGTGCCCCGGGGCCCTGTCCCATGTTATTACCAGTCTGCTGGCAGCCTCAGCGATACTGATACTGTATCTGACACTGATGCTAATACAATACTAACACTAGTATAAGACAATATTGACACTAATGTAATACAATACTAATATTAACACAACACTAACACTAATACTAATGCTGTGGGATTGCTCTTACAATGCAAGTACTGGGGAGCCAGGACTTTGAATGTAGATGCAAATGGCAGGGGCTTCTGACTTCATCAGGGAGGGCCAGCATGACAGAGCCAGCTGCACCTCAGTTGGCACAAGTGCGAGGCCCCCAGAGGTAAGGCCAGCCAGCTGGACCTCACATGAGACTGGCAAAGGCCTGGAGGTCAGCAAGCGGGCTGCATAGGGAGTTTCAAGTTTGGTGGCACGTTGAGCTTCATGCCCTCTGGGTACTACGCACCCTGCCATCCATTGCTGGGGATGGGACTCCAAAGCAATGTGAAATCTGCCCCAATCCTTGGGGTGCCCGGCCCAGATTCCCCTTACAGGCCTGCACACCCATCCCCAACCCGCTGTGAGAGTGGGCTGCCAACATCCCTCAGCTGCCTCCTTCTCTGCAGAACTGAGCCCAGCTAGAGGGAGCTGCCAGGGAGGCTCTGCAGCCCCTACACCCAAACTTTGGCCAAAGTGACTGAAATGAGAGTACAAAAGACCAGACCTTTGCCTCCAGGTGGGGCAACTCTGTGGTCCAGTCCCTGCTCCAGCGCTCCTGTGGGATCAGGCTGAAGCCGACTCCACCTGAGCACATCCTGCTCCCCCCCACCCCCCCGAGAGCACCCCTCAATAAATCACTTGTGTGAGTCTCCCCATCTCAGGCTCCGCCTCTAGGGAACTCAATCCTAGACAAGATCCCTCACTGAAGACCCTAACACAGCCCATTTATCATGAGTGGTGCTGAATACATTTTGGCTCATTGATGGTTCCTGTCCTCTGCTGGTTCCTCCACCTCTGGACCACGCTCTTTCCTCTCTCTGGGTGTTCTGTCTTCAGCCCCTGCCCCCAGCAGCAGGGGCATCCTCATACAGCTGTTACTCCACCTGGTGGCATTGTGACAGCTTTGGGGGCAGCATTATACAGGAGCAATATCCTTCCTGCTTATTGAATCTCAGAATTCATTTTCACACTGAAGACATCAAATGAACCCAGGCAATACAGGCAGCTCCGTGGTTATGACTTGAGGAGACGAACAGCATTGTTCTTCCTCTAAAGTTGTGTTCCATTCTTTATCAGCCTCGTCGGAGACCTCAGACACGAGAGCGGAGACGTGTCTCCAGAAGGAGTGGGAAGTTTGGTCTGGCTTTGATACGTGTCTGGAGATGGTAAACTTGGGATGAGAAAGATAGACAACCTCCCCGCCACAGCATCTCCATCAAGACCTTGGCCCTCGGAGAGGTTTCAATATCCTGTGAGGCTGATCTGTGACCCACACGTCAGGAATACAGCCTTTGTACACCACCTGCCCTGAGAAGCCCTCCATTACCTTCTGCAGAGGGAGGGGACCGGCAGAGAGCCCAAGAGTGGGGAAAGCAGGGCGCTGAGAAGCAGGTGCCTGCTGGGGTTAACGTGTATAACGTTGGAATGAACATTTGTCGATTATCAGCCATGGTGGTGCTGATCACTGTGGGTGCTGGGACTGTTGCTGATATCGATTCATTGACTTATGAAGGGCATTTTCTCATTTTCCTATGATGTAGCACTTATATAATAAAGTTTTAAAAACAGTTAAGTACAGCGCAATTCCATTTTTAACATAAATAATTACTCATGGGCACACATACATGTGTAAAAATAGACTGGGAGTACATGCACCAAAATGCGTGCAGGGCTTATTTTTGGTAGTAGAAAGACGAGTTCTCTTTTCCTTCTTTTTTATTTATCAACATTTCTAATACTCCTACAATGAATATACATTATCTGTGTTCAAGCAAGAGTACAAAGATGATGCTCAGTTGCAAAGTGGCCTTTCTGAGCTGTGTTAACCACTAGGGGTGCCCTCTCGGGGACAGGGTGACTGGAGTTGGCACCATGGGATGTGCCTCCCAGGCTGGGTGAGACATTTTGGAACTCAGTGATTCGAGCCTTCCAGGGCAGAGGAGAAAACTGTTTCAGGGCAGAGGAGAGTTGATGGAGCTGTCCCCTCAGGAATAGCTCTTGGAGGAGGGAAGCCAGCAGAACCTGCTGCCAACTGTTGCCCCTGTGTGCCTCTGCCAGTAGTCACCCCATTGTAGGGCCCTAGATGCCCTTCCTACGCTCTATCCTTCACCTGCCGCAGGCTTGGCTCCAGGTCATCCTCTCCATTTTTACTTCTTTTGTGCCTTTGTGGGGTGGGGGCGAGGAGGGGGGGATGAGGTAGGGGATAATTTTTCTGTTTTTAAAGGTGATGTTTCTAATTCTTTTTCTTCTCTCCTCTTAGTTATTGTTTTTCTTTCTACTTCTCCTTTCCTCTCCAGTTCAAAATAACAATTAATAATAACAGTATTTATGATGATGATAATAATAATTGTTATTATTATTATTTCCTGTGTAGTTGTCCTCTACCAGCTGCAGAATTATCTAGAAAAACAGGAGATGAGGTAGGGTATGATGTTAAAGCCTCCGGTAAGAAAAGAAAGCATCTTTCTTACTATGTGAACCAAAGAATATGGAATTTAACTTGAGTCAGGGCACTCCTATGATCATAAAATATTCTGAAATGAGATTCCAAGATAGTATAATGATAAAATCACAATTCTACATCCTTACAGAGTGTGAATCATGATTTAAGTCCAGAGTGGCTAGTGTACACGGAAGCCCAAGAGGTAGGCTGGAATTCACCAACGATCCTTGGGAATAGAACGACAGGCTGCCGTCGGCTGCTGGGAAACAGCGGTGACCCGGAGAAGCTGCAGAACAGCCACTGGCAGGGTCTGGAGGGCTCTCTCAGGTTCTGAACAAGGTTGAAATCTGCAATCCAGGGGTCACACCTGGGGAGGGATGGAGAGCTAGGTGGTCAGCAATCTTTCCAGGCCCCCTCCCATGGACACTGACCCTCAGGAAGTCTGATGGAACTTTCCAGGAGCCCAGCAAGGACTCCTTGCTGGTCACAGAGCAAAGCAGGTCCTGGTGGGCACCCTGAAGGGAGGTTATTTCCTCTAGTGCCAAAAATGCTTTCTGGGAGACAATTTGTACTCAGAGTCACACTGTGGCCTTAGGGTGTTATAAAGATGCTAATTATTTTGATTTTCCATCACTGCCCCCTGAAAGCACAAAACTAATGGGTCCTCAGTGGGCGGCACAGTAGCTCACCCCAGTATAAGAGCACCAGGAAAATGCTGAGGGTGAGGGGAGGAGAGAGGCCTTTAGTTGTCCTGAGTGGGCAGCAGCCACGCCACAGTCCTCCAAGGACCACAGTGCATCCCCACCCCCCTCAGAATACTCTGTTTGGACCCTGGCGTGTCTTGGGGTGTGGCAGAAATCACCAAGTGTCAGCACTGGCATGGAGGATGCCCAGGCTGGGCTGAGGACTGTGCAGTCTTGATAGCTGGAAGTGAGGGATAAGAGAAGAAGGCAGCTTCCTCGGAAGGCTGAGAGCGGAGAAACAGACGGCTGTGAGCAGTCAGGGGCCTGCTGTCTGTGAGACCCTGGCCTTGGAGAAAACAGCAGGAGCTGCCCAGTGGTGGAGTTGCCAGGAGAGTCATCAGGACAAATTGTGGAAGTTTACAAAGTTACTCAGAGCTGATGGGAGATTGTAGGCCCAGAGAAGAGAGGGTGCTTGAAAATTTCTGAGAGCTGAAGGCCAGCAGGAATGCTCACCCCTGGGTAAGACCCAGAGCAGACGGAGGGTCTGGGGGACCTCGGGGTCTGCTGGCGCCTAGAGTGAGCAGACTGTGCGGAGCAGTTTTGCCCTAACACGAGAGCCCCAGCAGGGAAGAGGGGGGAGAAGGCGATACCTGGTAGATACCTGCCCACAGTGAGGGGGTAAGAAGCCTGTGTTCTGGTTTTCATTTGTTCCCTGAGTAGTCCTCCACGTGCTAAGTGGCCCAGAAGGACCGGGTAGTGCACTGGGAGAGATGCCCAGGGGAGGTGTCGCAGATCCGGGAAGGCAAAGGCACTGTCTGAAGAGGACTGTCCTGGGCTGGGGGTGGGGACGGCAGAAGGTCTACCAGCAAGAGCCCAGACGGGGCAAGGGAGGTGGATACCTTGAACACTTGAGCACCCAGGACAAGGTGTGAGGTGGGCACCACAGCAGCCAGCCCACAGCGACCTGCGTGGTCAGGGCTATTGTCCCCATCCTTTCCTTAGTGACTCTCCCTCCCAGCATTCTGAGGGAAAGGCTCCGCCATGCACTGGATGTCATCACATTGCTCTCAACTCTCCCATCCCTGTAGCTTTCAACCTCTTAGCCCAGTTGAGAAATGGATGACTCTTCCCCAGTGAGGGGAGAGGATTGGGACAGTGAAGACCAGCCTTCTTCTTGCCCCTGATGCCCATGAATTAGTCATTTCTGTGTGGTGGGGGTGGGGCTAGGCCAGGAGAGATGGGATGCCTGTTCTGATCTCTCCATTTCTTTCTCCCCATTTTAATTCTAACTTTCCTCCCTAGATGACTCCTAGATCACAGGGATCCAGAGTGTATTTTTGTCCAAATCTTCCAGATGGAGTTCTTTTGGGACTCACTCTACCCAAACATTGGAAGAGCCACCAGGCTGATGACCTCTATCACTTATAAAATCCCCGGGAGCAGCAATGGAGCTTCCAGTGTGGGCAGGTGATGTGGGTGTCACAGGAGGAGAGTCTGGAGATGGCACTCTTAGGATGAATCCTTTGTCTACTCACCAAAGTCCTGGAATTCTTCTGGCTGGCCTGTAGATCACACAGGTACAGTGGTGTTGGGAGCTGTTTTCATCAATGCTGCTCCTGATATGAGGTTCTCCTCTCCTCCGGAGACCTGGAAACACGACCTCTTTGGCTCCCTTGTCATTGGGTGGGGACACGTGACTCATTCTAACCAATGAGCAGATAGGATGTGAATTCTTAGCCAGAGCATTGAATGGCCGGTGTGAGACCCTCCAGAGTTTCCATCTTCCTAACTAGATGATGGTGGCCACATTGTTGAGTCCGAGTCACTTTCAATCTAGTTCCCTGAGTGATTCCAAAGGGCACAACCCCTGCCAACTTTGGACATGTAGCATGAGCAAGGAATAAATTTTCTTGTGTTAAGCCACTGATATGTTGGGGTTGCTTATTACTGCAGCATAATCCAGTGTATCCTGACTGATACCATGATTTGAGAGGGAAAGAAACAGGTCTTCTTTTTTTGACATGTATATCTATGAGGTGTGATGATTAAACAGGAATTGGCATTAAGGGACATTTCCCATATCACCACTGATGGTGGATATTACAGAACAATCCAAATGGAAGAGGAAAAAATAGAAATGTATGATCTGTGTAAAAGGACTACAAACAATAATTATTTACATTATCTGCTCCTCATTTGTGCCTAATGACCATGTGGCTAGAACAATTCTGCATCTTCTTAGGTAAACCGCCCCTCACAGGCTGGGTTCCCGAAGAAGCAGGTTTATTAGGGAGTGCTCTTGGATTAACACCTGTGGGAGGGAAGGGATGGGAGGAGGCAGGAGAAGACTGAGGAAGAAGTCCAACATCTGCGGAATCTCGAGAGGCCTCAGCCAATCCTGGGAAGAGTCCTGAAGGTGGGAGGACCGGTCAGAGCCAGCTGGAGGGCTGGGTCTTCATGTCCCACGTCAATCGGCCCTGGACGTGGTGCCCCAGGAAGGGGGTGTGGCCTTGGGCGGGGTGGCTCTCCTCCCTGAGGCAAGCCCTGGAGCCAGCCGGACATTCACTGGAGCCGGGGCAGCTCTCAGGATGATTGTCGACAGCCCAGCAGGGCAGCGATGGCAGCGGCTGGATTTGGGAGGGTGGGAATACACCCTCCTCGGGGGTAAGCTCTCAGAAGCAAGAATAACTGAGAACGATGATTTACACTGAGGACTTAGCTATGCCATTCGCAACTCAAGCTGTCCCCAGGAGGCTTTCAGAACGGGCTAGAATCCGGGGATTCCACACGCACGCATACACAGGCTGCAGTGGCACCCTTCCCTTCCTGTCAAAGAACTACGGACTGATCTTTAGTAAAATGCACACTTGGAAATGTTTCACTACTGAGATGATGCAAATCAACCCAACTAGAGGGCACAGACCCCACAGCTGAGCCCACCAGGGCCTGACTTCCTTTCCCCAGTGGATGATCCCACCTTAAGAGGCCAAAAGCACACGGGGTCCATCCTCACTTTGTGGCCTCCTGCTTGGAGCTGCGGCTCTCAGAAAGCAGCCAAACAGCGCGAAAGAGAACTAACTGGTCCAGCTGTCATATATATCTATGTGTGTGTGTATGTATACACACGCATACACACATGCAGGCTTCACTGGCAATTCTGAAAATCTCCCTTCAGGAAGGTCTATTGCTGCAGCAACAGATACTGATATTTCGAACCTACCCTAAATAAGTATTCATTAGGTCCCATCCTATGTATGTATGTGTATACATAGTATATAAATTATTATATTATTATACATATACACACACATATATACACATATATATTCTATTAAGTGCCTGAGTACCTCATTTAAAATTAGTGCTCTCTGGCTCCTTTGGGTTCCTGGCTGCACAGAGTCTGACAGTGACAGTGGTGGGTCAACAGAGGAGCAGACCTTGAGGGGCTAGCTCCTAATTCTCCTAGGAAAGGAAATTTCTGATGATGAAAAAATACCAGTCAGGGAGGCAGGAGACCAAGGTTTAGTCTCAGTTCTGCCTCCTCGTGTAGCTGTGTGATTGTAGGCAAAATGCTGAACCTCTCTGACCCTCAGTTTCCACCTTAGAAAAAAGCAGGGAGAGTGATCGTGAGTGTGTGTGTGAGTGTTGTACTATAATGTGACTTTCAGAATTACAAATGCTATGATTGTATTAAAATTGACCAAGGTTGGCGGTTATTGGTTTTCTCCTGCTAGTTACCACAGGGTTGGAAAAGAGGCAATTCACAACCCACTTTGCTCTGGGGCATAAGCAGATTTACAGTGGCTTGCCAGGCTAGCGGATTTGTGTTACAGTGAACATCGTCAATGTCTGGACAAGGAGATAGAGGAAGACAACCACCCTCACTCCCTCCTCTCTCAGAGGCTGGCCTCTGCCAGAGATAGCCCTGGACCCCAAAGAGCCAGAGGAGCAGCTGAAGCTGCAGGGCAGGGACCTCGCCTCTCCTTTAGACATTTCCGTGAAAAAAAAAGGGTCCCATTTCTTTGATCTAATAGAGACATATCTAGATAAAAGGAGGCTGCATATTTTGAAGGTTCCCTTCCATTAGCACACTGCAGTTCTCAAACTTGAAATACATCAGAATCCCTTGGAGGGCTTGTTAAAACACAGCTTGCTGGGCTCCACCCCAGAGCTTCTGATTCAGTAGGTCCTGGGTGGGGCCCCAGTTTTGCATCTCTCACAAGTTCCCAGGGGATGCTGATGTTGCTGGTCCAGGGTCCCCACTTAGAGAACTATAGCTCTAGATCGATATCAAGTATTCACTCAAAAGTGGGGAGGAGATGGAGCCGGGGAAAGTACCTTTTAAAATCTTTTTTAAAAGCTTTTAAAATAGTTTTTATATCAAGTCACTTTAAGGATTTTTCATTTACTCTTCTGAAAACCGGGAAGAGCCTGCAAGTGGTGTCCAAGCAGACACCACTGTAACATGGAAAGCAGGCGACAGGAAAGCTTTGCGGTCATGAACTGTCTAGTTTCCCAGAGGTTACCTTTAAAAAAAATATCTTAATGCCAAAATAATATCTCAGATTTTAAAACCAGCTTTTAAAATGTGCTTGTATTCTAAGTTTACACATATGACAAGGAAATCTGCATGTCATTTAAAATGAGTCATTTCTGTGAAAGACATCAGCTCAGAGGAACTATTGATTTTACCTTGTTGGCAACTTACTGGGTGTTTTGCAGAGCTTGGGGCAGTGGATAAAAAGACAAATCACATAGGCCCCTGTATGCCACAAACAGAAGTCTCAGAGAGGCTGAGGGGTGGGGTGGGTGGGTGTTGGGAGGCAGTGTGGTGAGGGGCAAAACAATTGCCATTAGGGCAAGTACTAGGGTTTCTGTCTCCAGCTCTCCCAGACAGGAAAGGGGGACAGAATTAGCCCTCCTCTAACTTTTTAGAGATTCCCTCCCTCACATTTCAGGGGAACATATTGTAATTCTTGGATTCCTTTTCCTAAACCAAATAAAGAAAAAGCTACATACGCGTCTCTGGAGGAAAATGTCTGTATTAAAAGCCAAAAAACCACAGAAGTACAAGAAGAAACGCCCACCAGGCCACGTCACTGGATAGATCGACTTGGAAAAGGTTCATAAAGTTCATTGTCGTGGTAACAATATATCGGTGTTAAATCCTTCCCATGCCCCCCCCTTTAAATAAATTAAAAAACAACAAACTTCAAATACTATGTTCGGATACAAAGAGCTTCTCTGACTATAGCAATAGCAATTTGATTTTTTTTTTTACTAAAACTTTCATTTAAAACAGTTATTAAATATATAAAACAAATACACAGGATTTGGTCATTTTCTGCCATGAATATAGGGCACGTGGGTGCGGGGAGGGAGGAGGGCAGGGGGTGCAATCGAGGGGAAAGGGCCCCATTTCCCTCCTCTGTCTGACAAGCTGGGACCCCACCCTTCAGGGCAGGGGCTTCATCTGCTTTTCGGGACCAGGAGCGCAGCACAAACCTTGCTTTTCGAGCACGCTGGGGCCTCTCGGGCGGCCCCCTCCCCGGAGGAAGAACTAACGGTCACTACAGCACGAAGCACACCGGCGAGTCTCCCGGCGGGAAAGGCACCCGAGAGCGCGGACACAGGGCGGACGCGAAGGAGCGGAGCGGGTCACTTGGTCGCCGCCCCCGAGGTGACGGCCGCGGCGGCAGCGGCGGCGGCGGCAGCAGCGGCGGCGGCGGTGGTCCCCGCGGGCACTGCGGCGGGGGCGGCGGCGGCGGCGGCGCTGGCGGTGGTCCGGCGCTGCTCCATGCCGTTGGGCAGGAAGCCGGCGATGATGGGCACCGGCCAGATGAGGGCGGCCACGCTCCACACGACGATGACCAGGGTCATGAAGCAGGCCACCAGCGTGGACTCGATGGGCTTGCGGTTCAGCCGCCAGCCCGGCTCGCCCTGCAGCTCCTCCAGGCTGAAGTCCAGGCAGCAGAAATGCAGCGGCTCGCCCTGCAGCCACAGCGGCCCGGGGGGCTCGGCCGCGGGGTAGGCGGGCAGCGCGGTGGGCGCCCCGGCGGTGGCGCCGGCGGCGGCGGGCCGGAGGCGACCCGGGCGGCGGCCGCGCACCCAGCCGCAGCCCACGCAGAGGCGCAGGTCTTGCTGCGCGCCGCCCGCCGCCAGCCCCAGGTGCTCGATGAGCAGCGGCGGCCCGACGCGGTGGAAGGCGGCGGCGAAGAAGGCGCGGCCGTGCGCGTTGGTGGAGAAGAGCAGCAGATCGCACTGGAAGCCCCGCGGGCGGCCCCAGCGCACGAGCAGCGAGCTCAGCATCTGCCGCTGCACGCTGATGTTGCACGGCGCCGCCGCCTCCTCCGGGCCCGGGCGCTCGGGGGGCCCGGGAGCCGCCGAGGCCAGCAGCCGCGGGGCGGCGGGCTCGCCCGCAGACGACGCGTTGACGGAGGCGTTCGGGGGCGCCCCAAGGAGGCCCGGCGCGTCCGCGACCCCGCCGCGGGCGGGCGGCAGCGGGCAGGCGGCGGCCAGCAGCGCGGCGAGCAGGGGCAGCATGGCCTGCAGCGGGCGCCTACGCGCGCGAGGCTGGCGGCGGCTGCATGGCGCGTGGAAGATCGGCGGGCGAGCGGACGGCGGGACCGCGGGAGCCGGCGGCCGGGCGGAGTGAGGGCGCGCCGGGCACCCGTCAGCCCGCGGGGGCGGCACGGAGGCGGCGGCGGCGGCTCGCTGGGCGCGGGGATCCCTCCCGGCCCTGCTGCGTCTGGGGTTCCCCGCCGCCCCCGGCGCGGGGCCCCTCGGACGGCCGAGCAGCTCTGCGGGGCCCGGCGCTCGCCCGGAGCAGGATTCCCCGGCTCGACTCCGCCTCCCGCGCGCCCCGCCCCGCCCCGCCCTCCGCCGGCCCGGCCCGGAGACTCCGGGGAGGGCGGGGTTCCACGCGCCGGCGCGGGGAGAGGGGGAATCGGCGCGTGCGGGCCCCGGAGGATGCGGGGCGGGGTGCAGGGGTGCGACTTTGAGGCCGGCGCGGGGGCCGAGGAGGTGCCGTCGGGTCGTCGGCTCGGGGTGTCGGCCGGGCCGGGGAAGCCTGCGGACGCGCCCTGGCGGCCCAGCCACAGTCCGGGAGTCCGCCTCCAAGCGGAGAAGGCGCTCTGGGAGAACAGCCTCCTCGGAGGGAGGCTGGAGGGCCCGGAGACCATCCCTTTGTCATGCCTGAAGGGAGCCTGCGAGGTCTCGCCTTAGCTCTCACCTGGACCCTGCTCATTTTGCAGAAGGGGAAACCGAGAGAGAGGAAAAGACTTCCTCAGACCACCCCACGAGCCAGAACCAGAACTCCGGGCCACTAGCTCTTTCTGCCTTTCTGCGATGTCTCTTAACATCTCAAATGTGGAGAGTTTGGCTGGTTTTAAATGCGCCTTCAACGCAGTAGACCCACTTTGTAGTCTCCTCACAGCAAGCAAACCCTGAGGAAAATTCCAAGAACTCTACCGAGCTTTGGGTGGAGAGGGGCTGGTGGGAATGTGAGCCCCGCAGCCTCGCGGCTCTGGGGGTCCCGTTGGGACTTTCACTCCCAGGAAACCTCTCCTCCTGTGCAGGGCCCCTGCCTGGTGGGTCAGCTGAGCCCGTGTTTATGAAAGATTTGTCTGTGGAATCCGTGTCAAGGGACAATTCATCCCCGTTAGGATGGCAAGGGGGGTGGGGGGAGACCTGCCAAGAATAATGTGCCAGGATCAGATTTATATTTAAAAAACACTTTCCTGGGGCCACCCGGTGGCGCAGCGGTTTAGTCCGCGCTTGGCAGCCCGGGGTTCGCGAGTTCGGATCCTGGGCGCCCGCCGACGCACTGCCTGTCAGCCACGCCGTGGCGGCGTCCCATATAAAGTGGAGGAAGGTGGGCACGGATGTTAGCCCAGGGCCAGTCTTCCTCAGCAAAAAGAGGAGGATTGGCAACGGATGTTAGCTCAGGGCTGGTCTTCCCCCCACACACACACACAAAAATAAATAAATAAATAAAAAATAAAAAACACTTTCCTAGTAATTTGGCCTCTTACACGTGGAAAGGGAATGACCCTGTGGTCTGAGGCCACTGTGCTCCAGGAGCACCAGCTACTCCTGAGCCTGAGAGGGAAGGGGTGGAGGGAGCAGAAACAGGTCGTCAACAGAATGGCCCTCCCTCTAAACCAGCTAAGTTTCCTGAACAGAACTGCTTTGCTAGGCTTAGGGGTCGATTACATTTCTGGAAGCTTTTTGCCCGTTGTTTCTGACAATGAGTGAAACCAGGTTGAGGAAGATGTAAAAACAGCCTCAACATATAGGTTCTAAACTCCCCGGCCTCTTTGCAGCTGGGCAGTCATTATTCTGACTTGGCCTCGGTTTCCCCGTCTGAGCAGTGGGGTCATTGGCACCTGCCTTGCAGGAGTGCTGTGATAAGTACACTCAGCCCGGCGTCTGTCCATCTGTCCCCAGGGGCGCTCTGGTGGAGGCCGCCACGATGCAACTACTGTCAGTCCAGCCCGAGCCGGCTGTCTGGAATGGTCCTTGGTTTCTACGGAAATAGTTAATTTCCCCATGGGGATAGGACTCACCTTTTGTTTAAACCTTCATCATTTTTCTGCTGGGAAGAAGTGCTACCAGAGAGGACAATGAGAATTTTCATGCTTTTATTAAAAGTGACTTTTCCTTTAAGTCTTGCATGTCAGGGACAGAATCTGCCGTCTGCTGCGCGGGACTGTTTTGGTCTGAGCTGTGTGGCTGGTGAGCAGCCCGAGAACATCAGGTCATCCTGAGGGCTGAGAGAGGCCCAGTCATCAAGGAGGGCGTTTTGAGCCAGGCCACCGTCTGTGACTCGGGTGACACTCTCTAAGGTTTCAGTCAGAGGGGGGGCTTCCTGGCTTTGTCTGTGCAGCAGGGAAGGCAGCAGCAAAGAGAGAAGACACAGAGCTATCTGAGGAGCCAAGCAGTTAGCTGGAAAGTTGTGCCACCGTAGCCCTGTGTCCGGGCAACGTGCATTTTGCACACTCTTCCAGTACATGCCATGGACTCCGACACCTTGCTCTCCTTCAGAGGGATAGTACATAGCTCCTGTTTTCTAGATTGATTTGCTGTCTTTTGGACAATTGGAATTTGGGAAAAGAAGATAAGAATTAAGTTATTTTCTGGCTTGTTTACTGCTGTGTTGCCAGCAACGGGAAAAGTCCCTAGCACAGGATAGAGGCTCAGTATCGGTTGATTGAACAAATTGGCGTATTTGCTGATAGCTCTGACTTGCCCCCATTGGTTTAGTACTTTCCACATGCCAGGTGTTTTACACACATCATCTCTGCTCCTCACAACGATCCCATGGATGTGCTACCTATATTATGATGAGAAACCTGAGGTTCGGAGAGGGTGAGTAACCCACCTGAGGTCCCACAGCAGCTAGTGGCAAAGCCAGAACTTTAGTCCCATCTCCACTGACTCCGAAGTTTGTGCTTTTTGTATATGTATATAATTTCTGTGTGTGTGTGTGTGTGTGTGTGTGTGTGTGAGGAAGACTAGCCCTGAGCTAACATCCATTGCCAATCCTCCTCTTTTTATCTGAGGAAGACTGACCCTGGGCTAACATCCGTGCCCATCTTCCTCTGCTTCTTCCGCCACAGCATGGCATGACAAGCGATGAGTCTCTCCACGCCCGGGATCCGAACCTGCGAGAAACCCCAGGCCGCTGAAGTGGAGCGTGTGAACTCAACTGCTATGCCACTGGGCGGCCCCAAAAGTTTGTGCTTTTTAAAGAAAGTGGCATCTCATCTCGTGGATGGTTGGTTCCTAAGTCTATGCATAAGGTGAAAGAGTATATGGTGCAATTCTATGTTATTTTGAGAAAAACTTTCAGTTGAGTTTCTTTTTAAAGATATATGTGCTATAAACACATTATAACATTATACAAAGTTTGGAAAACTGGAGGAGACGATAATCCCAGCTACGTGATACCTTTGCTTTTCTGCATCTACATCATTATTCTTTTCTGGATTTTCCATATTCTCTAAAATAAGCAACTATTACTTCTGGGGAAAAAAAAAAGGAGAGAGAGTGAATGAAATTAAAGTCCCACCGCCTTTTGCAACCATTGCCTCTTTGTGCTCTTCCCTTCAGCCCAGCAGGGACCTGGAGGGCCAGCCAGGGGCACACGGGGCTCAACACGCAGTTGCTGACTGAGTTGGCCTGCTGGTTAAGAACTCTGCCCGAGCTACAGGCAGAGACTTGCTCATAAGTTGTGGCTCCTGCCCCCTCTGATCCATCTCCTCCCGCTTTCCCTTCCCTTCACTCGCTCTGTTCCAGGCGTACTGGCTTCCTTGCCATTCCTGGAACACTGAGCAAACGCTGGACTCAAGGCCTTTGCCCCTGCTGTTTCCTCTGCCTGGGACGTTGTTCTTTCTGATATTTATTTGGCTTGCTCCCTCACTCCCCTCAGATCTCTGCTGAGATGTCAGCTCCTCAGAGAGGCCTTTCTGGACCACTCCTGTAAAACAGCATCCATTACCACCATCCCCATCACTCTCCATCCTCTTGTGCATTGTTTCACATCTTCCTGGTATTTACTGTCAGTTGACATACTGTATGTTTTTCTTCTTTGTTTAATGTCTCTCCCTTTACTGAAATGTCTATGCCCCCAAAGCAGGGCTTTACCTGTTTTGTTCAATGGAACAGTCCGTGGCATACAGTCGGGGTTCAGTAAATGCTTGATGAATGAGTGAGTGAATTCAAAAGACCGTGCGGGCCCAGCAGGCGGGACATGGGCAGCAGTTTAGGGAGCTGGCATGGACAGAGCCACACCAGTTCCACAGCAATAAGACTCATGCAGTCCCACCAGCCAGGGGGCCAGGAGCAGCCCAGGGCTGGCTGAGGAGCTGGGCCCCACTGGGAACCAGAGCGGGCAGAGTTTGGTGTAGAAGGCTGAACTGATCTCACAGACCCTGCCACCCAGCAGTGCTGAGGCGCATGAGCCAGTGCAAGCCGAGTTACTTTGAAGAACTTCCCAGATGAGCCCAGCCTTTCTTTCTATCGAATTTAAGGAAGAAAGGCAAATGAGACCCCTTCCATTTCCCCAAATCCTGTAATTTTTATAAAACAAATGGAAGACTTTAATAAATTTCTGTTTTGTCCATAAAATATGGATGGCAAATTTTTCTACATAGACTGTTAGAAAACAATTATTGAGGACCTCAAAGAAAATAATTAGTGATGATGCACAGTAATTTCATTCTCTTCGTTTCCTATGTCCCTCCCCAGTATTAGCTAATGTTTCCTCTGCTGCCTATTGAAGCAATACTTAACAAAAATATCTCTCTGGGTTATTTGAATTCCTTTCATCCAGTGACCTCAGAGTGTACAGGTACAGTCATTCATTAGTTCTCTCCTGTTATGTGGGTGGAATTAAGATGTTATTACAACACATTGTAGACTGAGACATAAGCAAGAACCACAAAACAACTATAAAAATAGGACAGAGAAAAGAGAGGCTTAGAAACCAGTGGTTCAACTATATCAGTCCCTGGTGAAGGTGATGGTATTTGTGTTGGTGTGTGTGTTGGGGGGGCACTCAGAAGTGGGGGAAGAATGCGTTTCATTCCCTGAGAAATCCCATTCCTCGCATGGGAACCTCAAGGACTGGTCGCTGGAGCACCTGAAGAGCTGGGCCTCTGCAGCGGGCGCTGGGGAGATCTGGATTAGATCCTGACGATCCTGTGCCCCCTGCTCCCGTGCAGCGTCGTGAGCTCCCCGAGTGTCTCAGCCAGATCTCCAGGGTGTGGACGTTTATCCTTCCTGACCACTGTGTTCAGAAGGGAGATTTGCCGCCGCACAATCCTGGTAGCAATGACAGCCCGCACAATTCATTTGGCGATTAATCGTGGGCTGCTTTGGGACAAGGCTGCTGTTGCCGGCTCAAGCTGTTCCCCGGCCTTCACTCTGTCTGGTGCGTCCATTGTTTGCTTGTGGGTACCCTGTGTGCACGGTGGGCAGGGCCACTGCTGGCATTTCTTTTCTATCCAGAGACTCGAGCACCGTGCTGGGCTTCTGGTAAGATTTCAGCAAAGACTTTTTGAGACATTAAGGAGCCTCTGCTGTTATGGAAAGATGGAGAGTTTTGAGGGGAGAACTGGGAGGAGGAAGACGGTCCCCATGTGGTACCCGTGTGAGAGAGTTTGAAAGGGAGAGAAATGCCTGCTGAGGGAGCACCTCTTCTGGGCTTGCCTGGCGTTGGCATCTTTGCCAGATGATGATTTTCATGTGAGGTGCTGTGTCAAGCACTTGAAATGCATCCTCATCACAGTCCCCTGGGGAAGAAATTACATGGCCATTTTACAGATGAGGTAAACTGAGGCTCAGAGGGATCAAGTCACTTGCACAAAGTCACACAGTGGTGGAACCAAAATTCAAACCTCGTCTGACCCCCTCATTCTTAATCACAGACTGCTAAATGGCCTCTGCCATCACCAACAACCTTGTGAGTTGGAGGTTATCATTCTGTTTTACTGATGAGGAAGCAGATGCAGGATGGTGGGCCTCGGACAAGGATAGGGTTGCCTGCGTCTCTTCAGTCTTCCAACTACGTCTACCCTGCACTTGGTCCCAGTTCATAAGTTCCACCAACACTGAAATTCTGGAGTATGTTTTCCCAATCCAATGTGTCCATACTGATGAAGCCCTGGACTGCTGCTCCCCATGTTCATTTCTCTGCCTCCAGGGCCACTGGGGCACCGGGTACAGAGTCGGTGCTCAGTAAGTGCTGGTCGGGAACCTGGGACTTGTCGGGGCCTGCTCAGCAGGGCGGACATCCAACCTGGAGCTCCTGAGACACCTAGGGGCCTTCAGGTGTGACACTGATGGATTTTAAAATAATGTGTTTATAGATTACTTAGAGAGGTATTCAAGAGAAAGATAAAAAGACCGGGGATAGTGACTAAACCACACTGATGGGGACAGCAGAGTAGTTTCTGTGAAACAACCACCATGAAACACTTATTTCTAGGGTTAACATCTGTAGGATGAACCCACCTGAAACAATCTTTTAAAACCTTTTTTTTTTGGTAATATGGTAATGTACATTTCTGTAACGTTGTGTGCTACTTAAAGTCGTTTTTTTGGAAAGACAACCCTTAAAGCAAGTGATATTTTGTGGTTCTTCTATCTACCTTCTAAAAAATTAAAGTGTCATTTAGCATTTATAATTGTAAATTCTGAGGATTTCAATGTGGCAGAGCTGGGAGGCAGAGCTGGGTCATCAGAGCCAAGGTGACTGAATATTCCCTATCAGCCACTAACAAGCGTCATAAAAATTTACTTCATGCTGTTTCTAAACAGCACCAAATACTCCCTTCAAATGAAATAATTGGCATTCCATTTCCAGAGGTAGGGAGGAGATGGGGAAGCAAGGGTACGTTTTGAGAGATCCAGGAACATTCAAACGTGTTTATCAAAGCCTTTCATGCCTTCTGACAGCACCCTTCCTGCTGGATTGACTGGCTCACACGTGCTGGGGGACGCCTGCCATTTGCCAGGCGCCCTCAGTCACACAGATGTCCTGTCTGCATTCCCTTCGTGTTGAGGTGGTCCCTTGATCTATCTGTTCTTTTTCTACCAAAGTCCCCAGATTTTGGGATTTGAGAGAATTGTGACTATGGGCATGGCCTTTGGAGCCGGGCAGACCTGGCTGGACGCAATGCTTTACCTTGCTGTGCCTCAGTTTTCTTGTCTGTGAAATGGACCTAATAGTTGCCCTATCATGAGGATTAAATGAGATCATTGTTGTAGAACAATCAGTTCAGGGCCGGTACAGGGTTGGTATGCAGTGAGTGTGGCTAGCACTTTTAGTTCCAGAAATATGGGCACGTGTCTCCTCCAATGTCCTTATACTGCCGTGGAAATTGGTGTGTTTACATCTGCAGGAATTCATCATTGTATGTGGGAAATAGAGAGGGACAACTCCTGACTTAAAAGAAGCTAAACTCCTGTCTACATGGAGCCATCCCCAGCAATCAAGCAAACAGGAAATCCAGTGGCCATGAGAGTTGGAAGGAATCCCAGAGGCCACCTAGCCCAAACTCTTCATTTTGCAGATGGGGAAACCGAGGCCCAGAGAGGGGTGTTGGCCTTGCCAAAGATCACAATCGGGTTGCCAGCAAAACCAGGGCTGGAAGCCAAGCCCCTTGGCCGACTGGGCATCAGACATGGCATCTCTCTAAGTCCAGCCCTTTGCAATACTTTTACAGCTGGGCTTTAAAAATGAGGTCCAGCTGCAAAGTGAGAGCAAAGAACCTTTCTAATTTCCTCAGAGAAGAGGAGGAAAATGACAGATTTTCTAATTGCCGGAATAGCACTTCTAGCTCTGTGCACAGGGTGGAGGATTGATGGCAGAGGCCAAGAGTGTCAGCGCTCGCAGCAAGCTTCTGTTCTGATGCAATTTAAGCCTTGCTCCTTCCAGCTCTGCTGAGGGCCGGAGTTGGCTCCCAGGAAACTCAGATGTGAGCGGGAAGCCCAGGCTGGACCAACCCCAGCCTCAAGTCCTGAAGAGGTTCACGGGAATAGGCAAGAACTAGGAGCCCACCGTCAGCAAGGCCATCGGGTCATCCTCCCTGATACCTGGCCTGCTGGCCAGACTCCTGCACCCCCTCACACAGTGTCAGAATCCCCGTGTGACTACGTGCTTGAAGCTGTGCACCAGGACCCCCCAGGGCCAGCTGTACCTGTTCTTGCCACCCAGCTGGCCCCCCTGATGGCAGTCTCCATCTTGATTGTGCCTGGGTCTGCTCTGCCCTTTGCCCTTTGAAGATGTGGACCCCGAGCCTCTCCATGGAAGAACCCAGTGCTACCCTGGCGCTGGGCCTGTGGTCCCAGCCCTGTCACCCTAGCCTAGCCTGGCTCACTCCCTCTGGCAGGCTGTTGAACAAGTGATGGAGCACACAGCGGGGAGGGATCAAACTTCTGAAGCCAAACCCCTGTGGAAATTTAGTGAATGAAGCCCGGAGATCTCCTGAGCTGCCCGCTTGCAACTCACTTATGAGTGACTGTAATGGAAAGAAAACACATCATTTGGCCTCCCATAGGCAAACAGAGAGGCTTACAATGTCCCGTACTCCACCAAGGCCCAACCATCTCACTGTCACAGGGACTGATACCTACAGTCCCAGGAGTGGGCATCTCCCAGAGGGGACCCATAAAGGTTCTGAACTGACCCCCTGTGGCTTGCACCTTCCTTAAATCTGGTCTACTTTAGTCTCCTGCTCATCAATGATCTGGCATCTTGTTTTAAGCTCCAAAATAGCAAATCACTTTTATCTTGTTGGCTAACTTGGAATGGCTGAAAGTGGTTGTCTGAGTGTTAAGAAGGATTCCGAGGCCATATCTGGACTCAAGGGGAAAATATTGTGATCGATCAAGAGTAGCTATCAGAGTACAAAGGAACACGGATAGCAAACATCTGTGGTTTTGTCTGCCACTTTTTTCTGGAAAAGACACCCCTTTCTCTTGAGTATCTGCTGCTCACTAATTCCATATGGTTCCAGTGGGGTTACCAGTTAGATCACCTGGCCCCTGTTTTCAGTGATGGACATGTGACCCAGGCCTAGCCAATCATGGTGCCCCAACCACCTAACCATACTGATTCACCCAGGGAACAAGCATGTGACCCAAGCCAGTCAATCAGAGATTTTCTTTGGGATTTTATACTTGAAGCTGGAGGAGAGAAGGCAGCTCTTTCCTCTGGAATCACTGGGAGGCAGTGAGACTGGACTTGTCTGCAGCTCTGCCCACCCCTTCCTCCACCCCCTGCCCCTTCCTCCTCTCCCTGCACACAGAAAGCCTGTTTGCAGCAGGAAGGAATAAGGCCAACAGCAGGAGCTGAGAGAAGCAGGGAGGCCTGACATCATCATTTGAGACCTAGATATAGCTGGAACTGAAGCCTGCCCTGCTCCCATTCTGACCAGACTGTGAGCTTAAAAACCCAGTTGTGAAACTGTAAGCTGGCTAGAGTTGAGTGTATGACACCCAACTACATGCGACAACTATCTGTCAGCCCCTCATTGTCACTCCAAACACCTTCAACTCTAACACAGCCAATCTTACCCTCTCCTCACAACCCCAGAGAATGCCCGGCTCTTCTTTTTGAGCCCCTATAATTCTCTAAAAGGAAGAAGGCACTTTTTTCTCTCCTTGATCATATTCATAAATGCTCTGGGTACCGCTCCCTTCCCCTGCTCAGTCTCAGGTGAAATTTCTGTTCTCTGTAGTACTAGATATTTTAACCAAATCACTTAACTTTTGTGAATCTGTGTTCTAAGGTCATAATCATGAATAAAGAAAAAGTTTGTAGCTCCAAGACATTTATCATATGTTGTTTATGATAGTGAAAAATTGGAAACCAACCAAGTGCCCCCAAATAAGGGGATGGTTAAGGAAACGTAGAAATGTTCACATTATGAAAGAGTATGCAGTCATGACAGTTCTATTACAGAGAGTTTTCTGCTTAGCATGGTGTTGAGACCACCATGCAGAATTTAGCTCCTCTTGTGATGTCTGAGGAGTGTAGAACCCCTGCACACTTGTGGCTGTTTGTATAACCTTCACTGATGCTTTGTGCAGTTTGGGGACAGGTCACATTGCATAGGTCTTGTGATTCCACTGACAATCCCTTGATACACCCCCATTATGGGGCTCTCACCCTCCTGCCTTTTCCCACACAGCACCCAGCCTCACTGTCTTCACTCTCCTCCCCTCTAGATTTCCTCAGGGAATCTCAAAAGCCCTTCCCTTCTGTCATGAAGAACAATCCAGCTCTTTCTCAGCTCCTACCTCCCAATTCATCCTGGGACTCCCAGACCAGAGCCATGTAGGTAAGCAGACCCTTCCTCCTCACAAGGCAGGTGAGCCCTGGCTTTTGACATGGAGCATGTCCCTGAGCCTCCCCACCTCCATCACAAATGGCTTCTCAGACCTTAACTGTGCCTGAATCTCCTGGAGGACCCCACTCTAGCATTTCTGATTCAGCAGGGCAGGGGTGGGACCTGAGAATTTGCATCTCTAACAGGGTCCCAGGTGACGCTGAGGCCACTGGTCTGGGGACCACACTTGGAGAACCACTGGCTTGGAGCATTTATTCTGCACACATGGAAGACTCTCCCTGAGAGGAATTTTGGTGAACAGTATTGTCCCCATCTTGTCACTTATTATTATATCATTGTTGGAAGTCAAAATAGTTACATAAAAATGTTTATGCCTGGGTCATCTGCTTCCCAGTTTCTCCAGAGAAGCAGAGAAGGAGATCCCAGACCATCCATCAGCTGGGTTTGCTTCACTAAAGAGATCCGGATTGGGGGCCTATGGCTTGGAAAGAAGATTTCCAGCAAGTAATTAGAGCAGCTCCCATGGTTCCCAGGCCAGAGAAGGTGCCAGCATTGGGAGCAGGACTGGGACAGCAGGGGTTGGAGATCAGGGCCCCAGAAGCCAGGTCAGGGACTAGTCAACACACTGGCAGCTGCGTTCAGGTACTGCTGTACCGAGGACATGTCAGAGATGGCCAAGGGCACAGCTGGCCTAGCTGACCCTGACCGCCAAAGTCCCTGCTCTCTGCTGTGGGGGACAAGGCCAAGCCAGCACATGCAACTATAAAGATGCTTCAGCCTCAAGGTGGGCACTGGTGGAAGAGCCATGAGTGGTGGAGAAGCCCGAGGGGACCCGGTTCTAGTCCCAATGCCAGCATTCGCTGGCGACGCTTTGCTCTTGAGCACATCATGTCACCTTCCCGGGTTTCGATGTCTCACCGGTAAAATGAGGGGCCTGCACCAGATGGTGTCCTCTGCCCCAGAAGACTCCAAACGGGTCCTCAGGGCTGGCATTTCACTCCTCCATTAGGACGGTCTTCTTTTTTGGGGTAGGACAGAGGGCTAGCTCAGAAGAGAGAACATGGGCCATTTAGGATGCCTTGAGGCATTTTGCAGCCTCCTTGGTTATGAGGGTGGTCAGACTGAGAACCAACACCCTGTCTCCATCCCTGGGTGTTCCTTTTACTCTGACAAGTGGAAGTCGGATGTCGGGAGCACAGGTGTGGAGGTGGGTGGCATCCTGGGCTTCCAGATGTGGGGAGTATCCAGCACAGCTGGACCACATTTGGCCCCAGCTGGCTGCGTGGGGGATCTGAAGGTTCAGGGAGAGAAGGATCACTAGCTCTCACTGGGGCCTCTCTGTGGACGGCAGCCTGACTGCTTAACATGGAGGTGGATGGTGAAGGGAAGGGAAGCGCTCGACTGGGAGGGGACTGAGGACAATGTGTAGGAATGTGGCTCCTCCCTGGAGCGAGCTGTGGGACTTGGCGTTACCTACAATGGTACCGGTGGGGATACAGGAGTGATTTATATAGTTTCCCCAGATTCTATAGTCAGACTGATCCCAGGACTTAGAAAGATCTCATCTGTCAACAGGAGCTCCTGTTGGCCATGCCAGCCTCAGGCAGAGCCCCTTCTCTGGCTTCGGGGTGGACCCAGCCTCAGAGTTTTTTCCCTTTCTCCCTTGCTGTGTCCCTCTTCCTGGCACCTTGGGATGCTCTTGACTGACAGCTAGCTGGGCACTTCACACCTCATTGAAAAGTCACCACAATAATTACCAGATCATTAACAGTGGATTTTGAAAAGGCACTTCAAAGTCTCTCTCCCAGAATTGTCAAGACAGGTGGAAAAGTCTATCTGGGCAGAGAGCAGCTGATTTAAAGGGCTGTTGGGGACTGAAGGGTGGGTGTTAATTGAATTGGGCTGAGCCGCTGCAGGGACAGGTAACCTTCCTACCCGAGCCTGCTGACAACCAGGCAGTGGTGAGGAGGCCTGACAGTTTTAGACAAAACACAAAATGGAAAGACTCTGTTGCTCCTCTTATACTTTCTTAGGGGATTTGACCTAAATCCTAGGTCTTCCTTAGAATGCCGGGTACCTGTTTTGGCAAGGTTCAGAGACAATAATCATCAGTCGACCTTCCTGTGCCACAGGCTTCATTATTAACTTTACTAATTAAGGTTCATGAAAATCAAATGCCTAAATGGCTGGGGAAGGGGAGGCAGATCAACTCTCCCGTATCAAAAACCCTACAGGAAGGAAGATAGCAAACGGTTATGTCTCAAACAGGCAGACTCTTAGGAACGCCTGCTTCAGCTACCCACTTGACTGAAACAATAGCACTGGTTGTTGCATCGTCTCCAAGCTGAGTACTGTTTGGGTGGATGTAGGACCCTTCCCCACCTGGGAGCCTTGTTTTCAGAGATCCTCGCCCACTTGTAACTGGTCTCTGGGCAGCAACGGACACTAGTGCAGATTTCATCTTTCTGCCACAGTCTGAGTCAGTGGTTTCGTTCCTGGCTGCACATCCAAATCCTCGTGACACAGATGTCAGACTCACCCAAGACATACGGAACCAGAATCTCTGGGGCTGAAGAACTGGCATCCATGTTTTTAAATAGCCATCAAGGTGGTTCTCGTGCAGTTTCTAGAATACTGGTGTTTGGGAACTACAGGAGCTGAAAATACTTTTTGTGATTTATTTTTTTGCATATTCTAAACTACCTCAGAGCACAACTGCTTCAAAATGTCTCCTCTGGGTCTTTAGCAATGTTACCTCCTTGAAAGGGCTGATTTGCAAGACGCATTTCCTAGATGCCAGACAGAAAATGTAAGCCAAGCACAGGAGCGTTTGGGCTGGTGGTGACCATCTTTAGCATCATGCGAGCATCTGTCTGGCACCTTGTAGGCTGGCGAAGAGAAGTGTGAAGCAGCCAGCAGTTCGTGATGTTTCACACTTGGAGTATGGCAGACTCTGCCTAGGACATCCTGCTATCTGGGTGTGACTTGCTGTGATCCGACTGTGTCCATTTGTGCTTGAGACCATGTGTGCTGTGAGGGCCTAACTGTACTGGTCCAAACTCCAGGCGGCTCCCCCCCGCCCAGATTCTCTGACTCTGGGATGGTGGTCATGCAGCCTGAGGCTGCCTTTCACTACAACCATGGTGGAAAAGGGAGGTATTGGGTGATCTCAGAGGGAATGAGGGTGGTGGGAGATACTGGGTGGGCCCAGGAGGGACAAGGGCAATGGGAGGGACTGCATGGCCCTAGAGGGGGTGGATGAGAGTGATGGTGCAGTGATAGGGAGGAAGGTTTCACCAGCTACATGGGAATCAACAGCTTGGGAGACCCTCCGTAACTCACAGATCAACCTGAGGGCCCCCCAAGTCCTTCAGTGTGCTGGTATCAACTTGTCATTTTGGATTTTATTAAAATCGCCTTGACAATCAGTCCCATTTATCACAGGCAACCTGACGTCTCTGACACATCTCTGGGCATCCTTGGGGCACTCACATGCCTCCTGCCTGCTTCTGGCCCCAGTACCTGTTGGATTCCCAGCCTGTGTTCTGTGCTATGGTTTTTTCCTGTAGGATATTGTCCCACCTCATTCAGTCCTGAGCTCTTACTCCAAAGTTCCACCAGCTCAAGGCTTTGGGTGGAGCCGACTTCCAGACCCAGTTCAGCAGAGCCCAGAGACATCACAAGGACACCTTTGCCCTCAGCCTGGTCTGGATCCTTTACACATGTGCTGCTCCTCGTGCTATGAAAGCAAAGCATGCATCCCATTCCTGGCCCTTTCATCTAGCATCTCCTCACCCCTCAGAGACCTCTGATGCCCCACTGCCAGCATGGAAGGGAGAGTGGAGAGATCAGTCGAGAGAGGGAGAGGGAATTACCCTTCTGTATGGCTCAATGATCTGGCTGCAGCACTAAAATCAAATAGCCGGAGATTAGATTCTGCAGGCATAAGCCAATTACATGCAAATTTTGGCAAATCATATGCAAATAACACATGTGACTCTGCCCTGTATTGCATCTGCTTAGATGTGTCTCTCAGGAGCAGGAAAGTAGAGGTAATTGGTAAAGCGCATTCAAGATGTGGGGGCCAAAGGAGCAAGAGAGGAGAATGGTGGATTCTTAAACCCCAACTGCATGCCAGTAAATTTTACGTATGTCATTTGCTCCACTAGCACTTCCTGAGTGGCTGCGGCGTGCCTGGCGTGGTCATAGAGACAGTGAGATAAATGAGAAGCGGTGTACATACCCCCACTCCTCCTCTCCAAGAACTCCTAGAGGAGTCAGGACACAAACAAGTAAACAGGGAGTTCACAAGATCTTGGAGAGACAATGATGGCGACAAGTACAGGATGCTGTGGGGACACAGAAGGGCTATGAAATCAGCCTGGGGCATCAGGAAGCCTCCTGGAGGCAGTGATGCCTGAGCGGAGCTTTGAAGGATGAATAGGAGATACTAAGTGAATGAGAGGAATTGTGTGCAGGGCCTCCTGGAGCATTGATAGCTCTGTGTGGTGCTGGAGGGGGTGCATGAGGTGGGGGAATGAAGGGAAAGGGGGCTGGGGAGATTCAGGAGCTGGATCATCAAAGGTTTCAGCACTGAGCTAAGAAGGAGGAGCTTTATTCTGAAAAATGAGAGTTTAAGCAGGAGCATCATGAGAAAAGGAGATGTTTCAGGAGGCTCCCAGACTGTAGTGGGGGCATGGACTGGAGCGGGTCCAGACGAGGCAAAGAGACCAGTCGGGAGGGCTTAGACTGGGCAGTGGGGGGAGAGACAAAGAGGCGAAAATCATCAGGAAAATTATTTAGGGGCCCAAAGTCGTAGGACTCTGTGATGAATCAGTTGTGGAGGGTGATCCTGTATGATTAGCAGGCTTGGGGCTTGGGGGATTGACACAGGGCCATGGGAAGAAGGCAGTGGGAGGACAATTCTATATGGACATGTCTGGTGTGAGGAGCTGTGGGGTATCCAAGATACAGGATGCCTCTCACTGTCCCTGTCAGGTTCTCCAGAAGCAAGTGTTTTATCTGAATGCAAGTATTTTATTATGGAAGTGTTCCCAGGAGAAACTGGTGAGGCAGTGGGGAAAGCAGACTAGGAGGGGAGGAAGCCAGGCCAGGGCATGATCTCAGACAGAATCCTGCAGAGTGGCCTCACCTGATCCCACGGGGGAGTTCTGGGTGTCAGTTACACTTCCAAGTTGTCCCAACATGAGCACAGGGGCTGGGCGACGGTCCTCTGACTCCTGTCTGTCGTGAGCTTGGGGCTGCCTTGGGTGGGAGTGGGGAGTAAACCAAAGGCTCTTCCAGGTCTCAGTGTATGAAGGCAAAGGCTCCAGTGGCTTGAGGGTGGCCCTCTGAAAGACAGTGGTAGGTGTAGCTCGTGGACTCAAAAGCCCACTGAAGGTGGAGAAGGGCAAGCAGAAACAGCAACAGCAGCTGGAGGGCATCTGAGTAGGGCACCACAATGTCCACTGACCACACGGAGTTCTTGCCCTTCATGACTGCTCTGCAGGGTAGGTACACCCATACTTTGCAGGTAAGGGCACTAAGTTCAGAGAGGTTAGTTAACCTGTCCATGGTAATGCAGCTAATGAATGATGTTGAACCCTGAAACCCAGGGCCTGTAGGTTTCCACTCCACCTTATGCATCTCACAGCTGCTAGTTAATAAAGAGTGCACTGATTGTCAAGGGCTAACGCCACACCAGCCACGTTCACATGACAACTGATTTGCTTCAAGCAATCTCGTGAGCTATTTTTATTCCCAGTATGCAGGTGAAGAGGCAGAGGTGCAGAGAGTCACCTGGCCAGGGCCACAGTGCTAATAAGCAAGGAAACCGGCATTAGAACCCAGGTCCATCTGACTCTAAATCCCATCCCTAGACACCCTAATCCACTGCCCCAGGCCTTCCAGGGGAGGCACCATTCCAGCGACTGCCCTGTTTTGGAAAATTTGTGGGGTGAGACCAGAGAGAATATTTTAGGTTTGTTGGGTGTCACTTAATTTCCTCTGGCAGGAAGATGGAAAGAGCCAGAGCCCAGACTCTGTGCAGTGCAGGCCGCCCTGGCCTCCACACTGGCCTGTCAGCAGGAGAGAGGGCTGGGTTCTGGCACTTCTGTTGCTAGTGGTTCTTGAAAGGGTAATTTTGCGAACAATGCTGAGAAGCTGATTGTGGCAATAAATTACCATGTTAAAAGGCATTATTTTTATCCCTGGAAGAATGCAGCAAACAGACAGGTTGAGTAGGATATCGTGTTTATGTGGGCCAAGAGTGGAGGCACAGATGAAGGAGTGTGTGTGTGTGTGTGTGCATGTTTGTGTTCCTCCCTGCTTCTCGGCTTGGTGAACTGCGTTATGCAGATGCTAGGCCCTTTCACTCTAGGGTGTCCACAGCAGTCTGAGATGCTGCATCTTCCCTGGAGACCTGCCTGCCCAGGATGTAGCAAGAGGAATTGACTTTTGGGAAAGACGTCTTCAGAGTTCCCAGTTGGCCTGGACATAAGAGATACCTGACGGGGAGTCTGAGGCCTTCCCCAGACATCTTCCTATGGAAAGGCTGGCTGGGAAAGGCCCCATTACATGCCCAGTTGGGAAAGAGGTGGAAGCGTCTCCCCTGTTTGAGAAGAACAAATCACAGAGCATTTTGACTTGCATACCTGATGCAGTTTGTGAACTTTTGATTAAAGCTAACATACTTGGCACTGAACACACTCTTGTAACCAGCACCCAGATCAAGAACACAGAATGTGACCAGCTCCCCCAGATGCCCCCTACTGCCTCCCTCCAGTCACTCCCACCAGGGTAACCCTCTCCTGACTTGTAACAGCATATAGCAGCTTTGCCTGCTTTTGTGGGTTATATAAAAGGAATCAGACAGGTACACTTGGAAAGGATGATTGTCAACTTGAGTCCTGTAGAGCAAATGATAGGTTTACTGTCTGGGATACTTGTAATTTAAAGGAACCTTTTGGTGAAGTCTTTTGTAATTGGATTAGTTGTCCTTGGATCCAGGCCTTGTGTGTGCTAATGTTTCTTAACACTGAAGACACCTTCCAGGATTAGGGATTCATCTAGAGTACCGGGAATTTGCCCACACTGCAGGCAAAGCATGGGGGAGGAATCACCAACCCTGACACTGAGTTTTCATTACACAGGATCTTCTTGCATTTCCTTTTGTCTTAGATTAAGATTCTCAACCTTGGCTGCACACTGGAGTCACCTGGGGAGCTTTAAAAAATACTGATGCTGGGGGTCCCACCCTCAGAGATTCTGATGGTTTGACGTATATCATTTTGGCCTTCGCTCTACTCAGAGTTGACCTGTAGGGTGTGAGAGAAAAAATTATTCAGACACTTGTTAAAGATGGTAAGGCAGACTTTATTCCGGGGGACTTCTACAATGGGGTTTTGCACAGGGGAAAGAGATTGGACTCAACTCCTAATATAACAAGGAAAAGTGGGGATTTATAGCCAAGGAGCAGGGTGAGGGGGGTCAGTGGGTGGGAAATTACTAAAAGGGCAGGGTAATTCTTTGCTAAACTGACCAACAGGATTCTTGCTGAAGGCAGGTCAGGGAGATCAGATATTACCTTATCAGAAGAGGAATTTGATCAGATATCAAGAGTGATCAGATACTGAAAGTGGGGGATCCTGGCGGAACCGACTTGACAGGATTCGTGCTAAAATTGGACCATGCAAAGATGGAAATGGAAGTCCAAAAGTCGAGGCCTAGTTGGGAAGAGGATTCAGAGGAGCCTGACTATCAAGGACACTCTTTGTCAAGGGTTATGTAATCTTGAGTAGAGAAGTTTCTGGCATTAGAAAGGCCTTGATGATGCTGACATGAGGGAGGAAACAAATGATGCATTTGCTACCAAGATGTTGAGTTAAGCCTGGACCCAGAGCAGAGGTCACTTCTGTAATCTCTTCCAATGACAGCCCAGGGCCCTCTAGACTGGAGATTGTTATAGTGACGATGGGGGTGGGGTTGAGGAGGAGAAAGATGGTAAAAGTGAAGAAAATTGTGTGGCCTGGTGAAAGCTGCTTAATGTCTCTAAGCCTGTTTTTTGGTCTATAAAATGAGGGATATAATAATGCCAAATCCATAGATTGTCTGGGAGTATTAAACAAGGTAAAGCATTTAAGCCATTTAGCATGGCAATAGGCACATTGTAAATGCTCAATAAAATATTACCATCATCATCACCATCATCACCACCATCATCAACATCATCACCACCATCACCACCATCATCACCATCATCATCACCACCATCATCACCATCATCATCACCATCATTAAAAGTTGCCGCAGAAGGAGTGTTTGTGACTTTTGTAATCCTCAATTACAATGTGCCCATTTGACCTTGACCAGAGAAGAACAGTGACATCACCCAATATTCTTTGAGCCAGATTGGTCTCTTTTTTCTGGAAACTACTCCAGGACCTTCAGGGACTAGGACCATGAAAACAAGTTCCTGGGGTCAACAGGAGTTAGAAGTGTGACCACCCTGCAGATGAGGTCCAGGTCTGCTGAGAAACCCAGGATAAAAGAAAAGGGGGGTTGGATGATCCATTCTGGCCTGCTTATGCCTTGCAAATTGGAGGTAGAGGAATTTTTCTCTAGAAAAATAATAATTCTCTTCTGAGAAAATGATGAAAAGTAATGGATTCAAGCCAGACCCCAGAATTTTATAAAATTGCAAAAGGAAGAAAAACTTTCCTGCAGCTGAAAATTTAAACAACCACAGCACCAAGCACTCTATTTTCTTGGATTTTAATGAAATTAGGGTAAGGTGGATCAAGGATGGAGGTAGTTTAATAGAGAATTCAAGATCACCCACTCACATTCCATTCCAGTGAAGTAAAGGGAAATTTAAACCTAACCAAATGCCAGGCTTTGGGCTAATGTCCAATCTTAGCTGGATGATGTCCCAAAACAATTTCCTCTGGGCCTATCATTGTTCGTCCCTTAGCTTTTGCATTCTACAGGACTTTAAAAGAATATTTAGTCCCTTCATTTGATAATCACAAGTACTGTGTATGTGACATTCAGGGCAATATTATCTCCATTTACTAGATGTATTGTGGATGATACATTCATTTTTACGTTCTTCCTTCTTAACAAAACCTCAGTTTTGTTTCGGTATCTATCTGTGTCTCACGTGACTCAGAAGAGGGTGACCATATCTCCAACTTCAAGGGTGGATCTTGATTTGATAACTCTAATGCAATGATTGTTTAGTAATGGACACTTGAATCAGTTTTGGCCAACGAGAAGAGACAGAAAGTTTGCTGGATGTCTCTAGGGAAGTTTTCTTTGTTCCTAAGAAAGAGTCAGCCTGGAAATTTCTGTGTCTGGAAGTGACTCCTGGAACCGCTGCTGTGATCTTGCTACTAACCCAATACTAAAACCTATCGAGATGGCAGAGTGGAGTGATGGAAAGAACATGGATCCTGGATGACATTTTGAGCTTCTGAGTGTGTTGAACGGCACCCAACCTCTGGACCTCCAGGTATATGAAGGAATGATTTTCTGAGTTGCTTAGAGTTTTCTGTTACTTGCAGCCCAAAACATCCTAAATGCTATATGAACATCCTGGGACTCAGAAGTTTAGTGAATTGCTTGTGGTCACTCAGTTACTACATGGTGGAGACCAGAATGAAACTCATATTTCCCCACTCCTTGTTCAGCTTTCTGCTTTCCTCTATTCTAAAGTGACAATTTTGCTTTTCTGAAATTAATCACAGGATATACTATCATTGAATTGAATGTTTATATCTCATTCTTGATGATGGCCAGATTCACAGCAGGAATGATCCTTGTCCTGTAGCAGACACAGCTTTCATGTCCTCACTGAAACCAAGCATGACTCCTACATTGGACAGATGCTGAGGTCCTGGCTGTCTCCCAGGTTTCACGTCTCTCTGGTTTCACTCCCTCTGTCATCTTTACTGAAATGTCTGCCCTGTGCTTTTTCTCAGCCCAGGCATCATATATTCTAATTTCCAATTCCTCTAAGCCATGCAGAATTGGCCTGTCTTTGCTTTGGACATCACTGTAGCATCTACATGCTTTTATCTTACCACCAAGATGCCTTATTGCATGGTGATTGTACTCATCTGTTGTATCAGGATGATCTCATTTACAAAAATAGTGACTTAAATAATTGGGGAATTTATTTCTCCACTTAATGAGAAGTCCTGTGGTTGGCAATTCCAGGGCTGTTCATCCATTCTATCCCGTGTTGAGGACCCTTTCCTTCCTTGTATATTCCTTTCCATGCTTTGTATGTTGGCCATGTTTCTTCTCATCTTTTAAAAATGGCTGCCATTGCCCCAAACACCATGTAATTACATAGTGAGGTCCAGAAACAAGAAAAGGAAGGGAAAAGAAATCCTCACACCTTTCTCTCTCTTATTTTTCAGAGAAGACAATCTCTCCTCAAAGCTACCCAGTAATTTGCCCAAGGCCACAGAGCTGGTAATATAGTGGAGCAGGGATTTAAATGTGGACAGTCTGACTCTAGACTGTCCAATAGAAATATAATGCAAGCCATATATGCAATCTTAATTTTATAGTAGCTACATTTAAATAGTAAAAAGGAGCAGTGAAATTAATATATTTTATTTAACCCAATGTATCCAAGAGATTATCTCAACATGTCATCAACATAAAAATTACTAATGAGATATTTTACATTTTTTATACTGTCTTTGAAATCCAGTGTGTCTTTTATACTTATAATACATCTCAATTCAATCACTATATTTTCATTGGAAATACTTGATCTGTATTTATATTTTGTAAAATTTACATTAAAACATAGACACACATACCTAAGTTGTTCCAAATAAACTTAAACGTTCCCAATAATCAAGTAGCAGTTTTTACATTTACATTTAAATTCATCAAAGTTAAATAAAATCAAAAATTCAGTTCCTCAGTCACACTAGCCACATTTCAAGTGCTCAGAAGCCACATGTGCCAGTGGCTACTGTATTCAACAGTAGCCAATGGGCTGATAGTTCTAGAGCCTGCACACTTAAGCTTCTTTTTTATCGAATTGCCTATACCCCAGTACACGGTAATGTGTTAGCAGGTGTCCACCTGTATTTAGGTGGTGCACAGACTCTACAACTGGAAGACTGGAGACCTGCCTTGTAGTTGCTGCCCTGTTTCCAATCAGCTGTGTGACCTCAGATGAGTCATTCTACTTCTCTGGGCCTCTGTTTACTCATTTGTCAATGAGGGAATGTGATCTCAAGGATCTCTTCCAGCTCTCAAATGATGTATTATTTCTCTCTTCTATAAGAGGAAGGAATGAGCTGTGGGCACCAGGGCACACATGCACATTCTCTTCAGTGAAATATATAAAATTGGTGTTGCTAATCGCTGGCATCTGCTGAAATGCTATGGGTAAGCAGGACTCACACAGCACTGTCTTCCTCTCATTCAGTATTGAGTCACATGGTAATTGTATCTTTCCCCAGAATGCCTGGGATAAAGAAATGCTGAAGCATTGTCTGGACTCCGAATTCCAGGAAATATTGCTAGTTTGTTCCTTTTTATACCCCACCTTTTAAGGAATAAAAATTCTATACATGATGAAAACCCCTGCATTGGTTTCTGCAATGGTTTTGAGTCACTGACTTCCTGGAGTAGGCTGTGTTCTTTTATGTATAAAAGAAAGGGCCTTTGGCTCTCCTAGACTCCCCTCTGTTTATTCTGTTTGCTCTTGGCTTGTTAGTCAGAATGGGGCTTTTGGTTTATTGGGTAGCATAAAACCTTTATTATATTTTAGCTACAGAGCTACGAAAGGATGGCCAGGGAATTCAAGTCAAACTGGAGAGTAACTATGGAGCTTGAGGCCCAGTAATCCACGTATAATTGGTGTTGACCAGAACTTGCCTTCCAAACGGAGGATGTGGAGCTGTCAGTGGGATAAAACTTTAGGGCTCTGTAGGAAGGTCCCAGTTATCAAAAACAATGCCCCCAGACTGGTGACCTTTTACTCTTAGAGGTTCATTTCTTTGGCTCCTGTAAGGTAGACATAGTGGAAACAGCCTCCTCATCTATAAATGAGAGATTCTAGTCTTAGATCTGAATTTTGGAGAAGAGGATAATAAGAAACTGAATGGGAGAAGAGGGCAGGAGGGGGTGGAGGAACCAAAAGGACACTAAGGGCAGATGCTAAAGGTTGTCAGCCATTTAGCAGTAAGCTAACGCCGTACTGGAGTTTATACAGACCAGGAAATGTGTAAAAAATCTGTCACCAGTTTATGCTCTGCTTAAAGGAAAGACAGGCTTAAAGGAGGCAGGAGTGTGGGGTTTAGTCTACTCATTCTTTAACCGGGGTGGGACCTGTGGGGAAGGTGATAATTCGTTTATTCATTTATCTTTTCATCCCTTAATTGTGGTAGATAGCTTTCAAAGATGGACACCATCAATTCTTGCTAATGGGCAACCAATTCCAATGAGCAGGGAGGGGGGTGTTCCCCACACAAACAAGCAATTCTCCGACACCAGCTGGGTGTCTTACAACTCAACTCAGTTCTGACACTATCCACCAGAGATACCATCAGATTCCACAGGTTAAGGGCTCAGTCCTACAAGACTGCCTTCTGCTTCAGATGCCAATTTTAAGTCCAGGTTGTCACCTGTGCTTCTGACGGACTAGACAGGCTACAGATTGGAGGTTCCCATGACCCCCTCCTTGGGTTTGATTAATTTAGTAGAGTGGCTCACAGACTCAGGAAACTTGTTTACTCATTAAATTACCAGTTTATTACAAAGGATATTAAAGGAAATAAATCAACGACCAGATGAAGAGGTACGTAGGACGAGGTGCTGAACAAAGGAGCTTGTATCCTCATGGAGCTTGGAGCCCAGCAGGGTGGCAAGTGGAAGCCTTCTGGTTCACTAACCTGGAAGCTCTCCGAACCCCATCATTTTGAGTTTTTTTATGGAGGCCTAATTTCGTAGGCACAGTTGATGAATCATTGGCCATTGGTGATTGATTCAACCTCCAGCCACTCTCCCCTCCCCAGAGGTTCGGGGATGGGACTGAAAGTTCCAATCCTCTAATCACATGGTTGGCTGTACTGGCAACCAGCCCTCATCCTTAGATGAAGTCCAAAAGTCACCTCATTTACATAACAAAAGACACCTTTATCTCTCTCATCACTTAGGAAATTCCCAAGGTTTTAGGAGCTGTGTGCCAGGAACAGGGATGAAGACCAAATATATATATTTCTTCTTATAAATCACAGCATCACACCTGCCCTCCCTGTACATGAGTGCCACTCCTTCCATCAAGGGCTGGGTTTATCTTCCTTCCACTTGATGCTGGGTTGGCCTCTGACTTCCTTTGACCAATGGAATGTGGTGGATGTGACACTATGCCAGTTCCAGGCCCAGGCTTTAGGAGGCTGTGCCATGCTATAAAGCAGCTCGGGATAGACTGCTGGATGATGAGAAGCCACATGGAGAAAGCGAGCACATGTAGGGGAGCCTGAGGTGCCAGGTTCTTTTAGAGTAAAGCCTTCTGGGCTCTTTCCACCCAGCCCAGCCACCATCTGAAAGCAGGTGAGTGAGTGACCCCAGCCAATGCCACATGGAGCAGAAAAATGGCCCAGTTTTGAACACTGCCCAAATTCAGGACCCAAAGAGTCATGAAAAATGTAAACTATTGTGGTGTTAAGCCACTATGTTTTGGGGTAGTTTGTCATCCAGCCAAACATGACTGAACATTTACTTCATGCTTTTGGCAGCTTTATTTAAGGGGGTTCCCTCTTACTCCAGTTTTCTGAAACAGATTTTTGATCATAAATAGGAGTTGAAATTCACAAAATGATTTTTTCTGCCTTTATTGAAATGATCATGTGGTTACTTTTCTTCTGTAGTCCATTAACCTTTAATTTGCTCTGAAAGTTTTTTTATAGTTTTTCAGCAGAGGTCTTGCACATCTTTCATTAAATTTATTCCTAAACATTTTATGGTTTTTGTGGCTATTATAAACGGCATCCTTAAAATTTTTTATTTTCTAATTATTTGTGAGAATATATACAAATAAAATTGATTTTTATATATTGACTTTGTATTCTGTGACTTTGCTAAACTCACCTTTAGTTTTAGTAATTTTTTAAAGATTCCTTTGGATTTTTCTATATACACAATCATATTGTCCACAAGTAAAGATGGTTTTACTTCTTCCTATCCAGTGTGTATGCCTTTTAATTATTTTTGCTGCTTTATTGAACTTGCTATGACCTCTAGGACAATGGTGAGTAGAAGTGGTGAGAGTGAACATCCTTGCCTTGTTCCTGCTCTGAGGGGGAAAGCGCTCATTCTTTCAGCTTTAAATACCATGTCAGCTTTAGGTTTTTCATAGATGGCCTTTATCCGATTTAGAAAGTTGCCATCTATTCACAGTTTGCTGAAGTTTTTCTTGTGAATGGGTATTAAATTTTGTCAAATAGTTTTTCTTCATTAATGAGATGGTCACATATTTCCTCTCCTTTATTCTGTTAATGGGGTGAATTACAATGCGGTTGGCAGCCTCTAAGATGATCCCCAGTAATCCCCTCCTTCTGGTATTCATGCCTTTGTGTAATTGCCTCTCCTTGAGAATGACCTTAGTGACTCATTTATAATGAATACAATATGGCAGAGGTATGTCATTTCTGAGGTTAGGTGATAAAACGACTGTGACTTCCATCTTGGATGACTTCCCTCATTCACTTGCTCTGAAGAAAGCCAGCTGCCGTGTGTGAGCAGCCCTATGGAGAGATCCACACGGTATGGAATGGAGGGAGGCCTTTGGCCAATAGCCAGAAAAGAACTGAGGGCTTCAGTCCAATAGCCCATAAGGAATGGAATCTTGCTAATTAACCACATGAATGATCTTGGAAGCAGATCATACCTCAGTCAAGTCTTTTTTTGGTTTTGTTTTTGCTGAGGAAGGTTCACCCTGAGCTAACATCCACTGCCAATCTTCCTCTTTTTGTATGTGAGCCACTGCCACATCATGGCCACTAACAGATGAGTGGTGTAGGTCCACACCAGGGAACCAAACCCAGGCCGCCAATGTGGAGTGCGCCGAAATTAACTAGGCCACAGAATGAGACCACCCTGCTTGCCGACCCCTTGACTGCAGCCTCATGAGAGATCCTGTGCCAGAGAACCCAGTTAAATAGCACCTGGATTCCTCACCCACAGACACAGTGAGATAATAAATGGTCATTGTTTTAGAACACTAAATTTTGGGGGTGATTTCTTTATGCAGCAATAGATAACTAATACATACATTGATTACTTTTTCAATGTGAAATAAATCTTGCATTCTTGAAATAAACCTCACTTGGCCATGATATATTATTCTTTTAAATGTTGTTGAATTTGACTTACTAATATTTTGTTAAGGATTTTTGTGTCTCGATTCATGGGGGATATTTGTCTATATTTCTATTGTAATATCTTTGTCAGGTTTTGATATTAGAGATATGCTAGCCTCATAAAATGAAATCTCTCCTTCTCTATTTTTTGAAAGAGTTCATGTAAGATTTATATTAGTCCTTCCTTAAATTTTTGATAGAATTTACCAGTGAGCCTGGAGTTTTCTTGTAATAAGCTTTTATTTTTTTTCTTAATTATAAATTCAATTGTCTTATAGATATAGGATTATTCAGATTTTGTTTCTTCTTAGGTCACTTTTTTTCCCTTCTCCAGCTTTCAAGATTGAAAGAAAAAATATATGGTGACTATCAAAAGAAAGGCAATCATAGCATAACAAAAATTCCTAAAGCTGCTTAGCATAACAGTTGGGTGGAAATGCATTTGTAGAGAAGAGTTCAAGGGACCAAGATGGTGGGGAAAGACAGTATGGATGAGAGAGTTATGTCAAAGCAGAAGAGTGAAAGGGTTTTAGGAGTTTAGGGTGGTACAGAGTAGAGAACAGGAGACTTTCGTGAGTTGCTATGGCCTAAATTGGATTCCCTGATATCTTTGAGAGAAACACACATTAAGATTAAAATAGTTGAGGCCGCCAGGTGGTGCAGCAGTTTAGTCTGCGCTTGGCAGCCCGGGGTTCGCGAGTTCGGATCCCGGGCGCCTGCCGATGCACTGCTTGTCAGCCATGCTGTGGCGGTGTCCCATATAAAGTAGAGGAAGATGGGCACGGGTGTTAGCCCAGGGCCAGTCTTCCTCAGCAAAAAGAGGAGGATTGGCGACGGATGTTAGCTCAGGGCTGGTCTTCCTCACAAAAAAAAAATAAAATAAAAAAAATTAAAAACCAGATTTAAATAGTTGTCTGCACCAAGCTTCCTTGAGTGTGACAACCCTTTGGGACACCACTATGAATGCTTGGGACACAGAGGAGGAGTGATGCTCACAGCTTGGTAAGCATTACTATTCCATTTCTTTGTTAAACTTCACTGAACTTCATTAAAATAATTGTTCCCATTGCTTTGTAACAAATTACTCCAAAACTTAGCGGCGAACAACAAGCGAACACTCATGGATTCTTTGGGTCAGGAATTTGAACAGGGCATGGTAAAGACAAGTTGTTTCTGTTCCACACTGTCTTAGAACCTCAGCTCTCTCCAGCCCTCCTTTTTCTCTGCCCGCTATGTCTTCCAGGCCCACTCATCTGAAAGCCTTTTAGTTTCCCTAATACACTCTGCATTTTCTCTTACTGAGGTCCTTCCTCCGTACATGTCCTTTCCAATCCAGAACGCTCTTCTCATATCTCCTTGCTTGACTAAGTCCCACTGTCCTTTGGGGGCCACTTAGATGCCACCTCCTTTGGAAGTCTTCCCTGACCCTCTGTGCCTGGTTTAAGTGCTCTTCCTCCAGACTCCCATAATTCCTTGTACTTCTGTATCATAAAACTCATCACTCATTACTTATTTCCTGATTCTAATGTCTGACTGCCTAGCTGGAGTGCTAGCTCCACAAAGCCAAAGACAGCCTCTGCGCTGTTGTGGTGCTATCCCGGCCCCTGGCACAGGGCTCAATATTTATCTGTTGAATGCATTAATAAACAGGGTGGGCGTTGTTATTTCCATCCTACAGAGGTGAAAATAGGGTGGAGGAGACTAAGGCCCAGCCCAAGTCTTGGTCAGTTCATGACATAGCTGAGTTTAAGCTCAGGTCACACCAGCACCCAAGAGCCGCCTGTATCCTGGAAACAGATAGCCAAGCAAATTTGTGGCAAAACTCCCACAGCTTTGGTCCTTGGAACGCTGCCAGCTGTGTCCACTGTCTTTCCAGCCTGGACATGCCAGGCAGCTGGGGCCATGGCAGGAAAAGCCCTGGTTATTAACCTATTTTTATGCATTCACCCGTGAATCATCAAGGGGGAGATTGTGCTATTAACTTATCTTGGTAAGACACAGCCAGAGAGATGCAAGTTCTATTCCCATGATTAAGGCTCACAACTAAATATTGATCTTAATCAAGAATAATGCATAGGGAGGGTGCTGGGGAAAGTGGCAGGAGGATGTGAAGACAGTAGGCTTTTGTGAGAAGAGGAGAAGATGGCAGCATTTTTCTTTCCCACTTAGAGTAGTGACAAATAGTTTTATTTTTCTTTTTTCCATTTGGGCAAAAGTACCCAGAAAGTATTTCACTCAGAGAAAAAGTAAGCCTGACAGCCAGACAACTGGATCACCCCGTCTCTTCAGCAGCTGCCATTAATGGGTGTTGAATCAATACCATCAAACTTCCAGACTTCCCAGAGCGGACACTTCCAGACGCCTGGCTCTGAGGCAGGGGGAGCTGGGAGATGAGGCAGGGCTGGACCAGCCAGAGCTGGGCCTGTGAGATGGTAACCAGGCAACAGGCACCCACTCTGAAGGGCAGGGCAACCAGGGGTCATGTGGCGGGAGGGCAAGCAGAATTCAAGACTGCAGCCTCTCAAGGAGGAGTAAGAGTTCTTGAGGTAAAGAGCTCAGAGGGCCAGAGAAACAGGAGGAAAGAGTACCCAGTTACTAGAGGTGAGAAAGCCAGACAGGCACGGGAATTTCTGAATTCTGTAGCAACCAAATGACAGTGAAATAACCTTGATACAGAAGCCAGATCCCACACAGAGGAGCTTCACATACACTTCCTTTTAAGGCCAAAACCGTCTTAATACTCAATAAATAACATACAGGAACACTGAACAAAAGAAGCTATACAGGTGGCCACTAAGCATATGAAACAGGCCTCAAATTTGTTAGTTATCAGGGAAACGAAAATTGAAACCACAATGAAAAACTATGTCATGCCACTAGGATGGCTGGCCTCAGAATGACACTACCTGTTGGAAAGGATGTGCAGCAACTGCTGGGGGGAATGCAAACTGGTGTAACCCCTTTGGACAATTGTTTGAAGTTTCTTATAAAGTTAAACATATATCCATCAACTGTATGATTCAGTAGTTCCATTCTTAGATATTTACTCAAGAAAAATACAAACACATGTCCAGAAAATGATTTGTGGACAAGTGTTCATAAACAACTTTATTCAGAATAGCCCCAAACTGAAAATAACCCAAATGTCCATCAACTTGAGAATGGATACATACATTTTCCATAAAATGAACTATATTTAGGATTTAAAAGAATGAACTAATGGTATGCACAATAGGATGAATGAATCTCACAGGCCTTATGCTGAACAAAAGAGTCCACATTCATTTCTATGCAATTCAAGAACAGTCAAAACCTAATCTGTGGTGACAGAAATCAGAATGCGGTTGGGAGTGGGGAAGGTGACTGGGAGGATATGACAGAACTTTCCAGGTTGAGGAAAATGTTCTATATCTTGTTTTGAGTGGTGATTCCAAGGGTGTAAACAATTGTCAAAACCCATCAAGCTGAACTCCTAAGATCATCACGCTTTGCTGTGTGCTAATTATATCTCAATTTTTTTTACAAAGCCGTAGGCAAATTGGTGTCTCTAGGTCTAGGATAGCACATATAAAACATATACTGCTACTTCCGCTTCTATGTCCATGGCAGATATTATTAATTGATTTCAGCATTCTGTGCCCTTGAGTTTCAATGGGGCTTCAAAATACATCACAAGCAGCCACTATCAATCCACCAATCTGTTACGGGTCAAAGCCAGTGCAACATATTACTGCTACCGTGATTCTCAACTTGTTTCTCTAGTTTGGTGAAGCCTGGGGGGAAATTCAAATTTTCTATAAAAATAATAATCCCATTACAGAAAAGTGTTAAAATAATTCAAAATCCCACTCTCCTAATACCACCACAAATACCACTGAAGTGTGTTTCCTTCTATTACGTTGTCCTGGGCATAGTTTAACATACAAGTGTAGGTCCTGTTTCTCACTATTCTAAGCATTTTTCTAAGTTACCTAATAGTTGTCATAACTTTTTTTTTAATGGTGGCATAATTCTCTGAGGGGCTGCACTATCATTTACTGTCCCTTCCTCCGTGGTTGCAACCACCCGTCCTCCCTTTCCATTTATACATTTTGGGGGCAGCTTTTGGGTTCTGGGCTGTAGTTAACCTTCACTGAGTGCCTGCTATGTGTAGGCACGTGTTTAGTATCTTACAAATATTTTATTTAATCTTTACAACCACTCAATGCCATAGCTACTAATTATGTTTTTTTTTTTTTTTTTAGAAGTAAACCTTTATTGTGTTAAGCCATTGAATGAATTTGGGTGGATACACATTACAAACACTAGCATTAGTTAATTTTTTTTTTTTTGTGGGGAAGACCAGCCCTGAGCTAACATCTGTTGCCAATCCTCCCCTTTTTGCTGAGGAAGACTGGCCCTGGGCTAACATCCGTGCCCATCTTCCTCCACTTTATATGGGACGCCGCCACGGAATGGCTGACAGGCAGTGCGTCAGCGGGCGCCCGGGATCCGAACTCGCGAACCCTGGGCTGCCAAGCGCGAACTTAACTGCTGCGCCACCGGGCGGCCCCCCTAATTATGTTTTACAGACAGGAAAACTGAGTCATGGCGACATTAAGGAACTCACCCAAGGCTACATCACCAGTAAGTGGCAGCATTGGGACTGAACAAGATGCCTGCTCTCCTAGAGTACCAAGCAGAGAGGCCAACGTATTCCTCCCTGTAGAGCAAGCCCCATTCCAGACCGGGCCTCAGGAGGGGGCCTCAGGGGAAGCTGGTTCTCTTGGCCTGTCACTGCCAGCCAGAGCAGCCTGTGCCAGTCAGGCCAAACTCCACCTTTCTGCTCCTGGCTGGCCCTCCTCAGCATCTGAGAATTTGAAATGACTCTATACCAGGCGCCAGTTGATTTGTTATTGGGATGCAGTCTGTGGCTGATTCACTCCAGTGATTCTTGTGGGCCACTGGACGGCTCAGGGTTAACCCAAATCCAGAAGGTTCCACCGTAGAGGTAGATGACAGGAACATCCTGCCCTCGATGTCTTCCAGGCCATGGGCCCTTCTGTCCAAGTCCCAGGAGCAGAACTCTGGATGCTATCAAGTATCACTTCATCACAGGAGCAGATTCAGGCCTCGTTTTTGAACAAAGCTTGGGGATTGATCATGCACCGGTACTCTTGGGGCCTACTCCTTAGCAAAGAAAGCACTGTGAGTCTCAGGGTGGTCTGTTCTGAGCCCCTCTTTCACCACATATAAAGTGGGGTGATAATGTGCACCTCACATGCCCGGTATGTGGAGTAATGACTTAGCCAGTAACCGGCAGTTTCTTTGCTCTCCTGCCCAAGTGAAAGAGCCCTAGCGCTGCCCAAGAAGACATAACAGACTCTTTATTTTCTGCAAAACTTCAACTTTTCTATTAACACGCTTGCTGATTAGAGCTTCTAGATCACCCTTCCAATTAGCAGTAGAGGACGCTGGCCCGCCAGCTACTTACAGCGAAGCAATTTTAAGTATGCACTGGACTCTTAAAGGGGTATTGGCCCACCTCTCCCCCTTCTCTGAGACCTGGACCCACCTCTCCACCCACAGGGTGGGCCCCGTGGACCCATGTGTCCACTCTGACCCCGCCCCTTCGGCCAGAGCTGGTGGGCACATGACCTGACATGGTGTGAGCTGGACCATCAAATCTTATCTTCCGGTGGCGTAGCGGTTTAGTCCGCGCTTGGCAGCCCGGGGTTCACGGGTTCGGATCCCGGGCACCCGCCGATGCACTGCCTGTCAGCCATGCCGTGGCGGCGTCCCATATAAAGTAGAGGAAGATGGGCACAGATGTTAGCCCAGGGCCAGTCTTCCTCAGCAAAAAAAGAGGAGGATTGGTGACGGATGTTAGCTCAGGTCTGGTCTTCCTCATAAAAAAAAAAAAAAAAAAAACTTATCTTCCAGAAATTTAGATTGTCGTTTAGAAATGAGGTTGGTCTCTCTTGGTGGCTTGACAAGGATATGTAGGCCTGGAGGATTTGGGAGTGGCCCACTTTAGCCCCATGCACAGGCCTATAGAGACAGGAGGTGGGCAAAGGGAGAAGAGAAGCAAAGACCTGCAGAGACAGAGAGCCCAGTTAGCACGTGGGATCCAGAAAGAGCGGCTGAGGGACACAAAAGAGTCCATGCTGTATGATTCCATTTTCATGCAGTTCTAGATAAGATAAAACGAATCTCAGGTTATAGAAATCAGAACAGTGGTTTCCTGGGGGATGAGGAAGGCAAGGGGCACAAAGGAACCTTGGGGACGGTGGGGGGGGGTGTGTCCCTGGAGGTGTACACATTTGTCAGAACTCCTCAGTCTACACACTTAAAATATGTGCATTTCACTGTATGTAAATCATACACAATAAAGTTGATTTAAAACAATAAAGACAGGAAAGAGCAGCAGAGAGAGTTCTGGGCTGCAGCCCCTGCGAGGCCTGGCGGTCTTCCCCGCTGGCCTCCTCAGCGTCGGAGGAGAATGCTACATGATTCTCTTCCCCAGGCTGAATTTTGTCAGATCCTTTTAGCAACTTCTCCCCTCTTTCTGCTTATGCTCATTTCAGTGGATTTTTGCCACTTGCAGTCAAAATGCTTCTGAACAAGATGGAGTTACGACAACTGATCCTGGAGTGAAAAGGCCTGGGGGACATAGTAACATGTCATTCTTGGGTTTGTGTAAGCTGTTCAAAAAGTGAAATTGCTCCTTTCCCACTAAACCCAACTTAAGTGTCTCCTTCTGTATCTTTTCCTGGCCATATAGAATCATGTCACATGTGTGTATGGTGGACATTGATTGAGTGAATCTGTCCAAAATCCATTCCATGCTCTCCTGAAAACAACAACTTGATTCCCCTTGGGGGACCCCACGCCCAGCCCAGCTCTCATTTTCAGTTAGCCTGTGAGGTTCAGTCAGGGGACTGACTCCACTTCCTGGAAGAAGGTGGGACATGACTCAGGCCTGCCCGTGAAGCATCCCCCTGCCCATATTTAAGCTGAGCCATCTTCTCCACCCCAGGACTGTGGGGGTTTCTGTGAGGGCCTTTCCTCTGGGGTTGCTCGGCTGGAGGATGTGAGCCTGGAGCTGTCTGAGCTGGTTGAGCCCATGGATCCAGCCGCAGCTAAAGCTCCAGATCTGCTCTGGAATTTACCGTTGTAGGAGCCAATTCATTTCCCCTTTTTTGCTTGAAATCTGAGTCTCTGCTATTAAAACGATCTGAGTCAGATAATACGCTTATTCACAGAGATTTAAAAGTCACAGTTGGCATCATAACATCTATTTTGTTCATCAACTTAAAAAATTTTTTTCACTTAAATTATATCTTTCCATTTCTGTATAGACTACCTTCCCTTTTTCAGTGCTTCGCAGTAGTCCACTACATGAGTAAACTTCCATGTATTTAACAGGTCCCAGTTAATGAAGATACCCTTCGGTCTGGGTTTTAAACAATGTGCCTAGTCACTATGGTTGTGGTTATTAAAGAAACACATACACTTGATCAAAATGAAATGAAATTGAACCACCACTAGAAAGGTCTAAATTGAAAAACTGTCTGCCATCACCCCTCTCCCACGCCCAGCTTCATTCATTCCCCAGGGGTAACCCTTTTAAGAGTTCCCAGTTTTCCTCTGGTGATTACCTGCTGAAGTCTTGTGTTTCTTTCCCATCTTTCATTAGCCTCAGACACGGGGGGCCCAGGGCTTTGACATGGGGCACTCTTCCCATCACCTCCCGTTCTGTTCTGTAAAAAATGGTCTTCCCTGGAAAAGAAGTGTGAGCTGCCCTATAACCCTTGGGTGGAAGAAATGTCACATTCTTTACTTTTTCTAAATTAACAACTTAAGTTTTAGTATCTCACCCAGTAAGGTGATCAGTTTTCAGCTGCTTCCCCGCCCCTCCTTGGGGTCTGAACCTCCAAGGCTGACAAAGCTCCCTTGAAGAGAGAATAGGTCCCTCACCCTTCAGCCCAACACGGCCTCCTCTTATGGTCGGTTCTTCCCCATGCAGGTGCTAGCAGTGCATTAAGAGGAGTTAGTCTTCCATGGCCCACTAGCCCAGGCTGCCAGGGGTGGGCTGTTGAGATGCCCTGCCTGTGGTATTTTCCAAGGTAAACAGGGCATTAGGAACCCAGGTAGACTGGACACTCCCAGGCGCTGAGGTGAGGAGGACTTTCCCTGGGGCTGGAGCCCTCCAGTGAATTTCACTCCTGGAAGGAGCAGCCTGTTCTCCCCCTACCCTCTCCACCTCTGCTTGGGGCCTGAGCTTAAATTCCATGACTTCAAACTCTGATCTGCTTTGCTGCTCTCTCAAGTGCCTACAACCTCATCCAAAGCTTGCCCCAGGAAGGTACCCCACTTTCTTTAGAGGTTTTATTCAGGAGGAAGCCATAGCTTCCAGCTATGTGCGCTCCACTTACAGGAAGAAGAAAAGAGGGGAGAGGAGATAGAGGCCCGACTAGCCCAACTGTTGCAAAGCAGCTCCTTAAGGAATGGTCCTGATGATTGCTCCCCAGCCCACATCCGAGTTTATGTTTGTTCATTCCAAGCTGGAAACTTCTCTGGGGTTCCCATGGCAATGGTTGTTCTTACCTATAGTATTTAAGACTGTTGTTATTTCAGTCCCATTTTCAAAACCCTAAATGATTTTTTTTCTTTCTCTAAAGAATAATGAGGAGCCAACCCTGATGGCCTAGTGATTAAAGTTCAGCATTCACTGCTTCAGCAGCCCGGGTTCGCTTCCCAGTCGTGGAACCACACCACCCATCTGTCAGTTGCCATGCTGTGGCAGCGGCTCACTTAGAAGAACTAGAATGACTTACAACCCGGATATACAACCATGTACTGGGGGGCTTTAGGGAGGCAAAAAAAAAAAAGAATAATGATTTTATTGATGTAAAATTTCTATTACCAAGAAATGATCATTGGTAACACTGATATCTACCCTGAGGACATAGAGATCAATCCTAAAATCATCCGTCAAGGAACTCACAGTGTAGAAGAGGGAAACAGACAGGTAAATATGTGAAGGAAAGTGTTCTGCAAGTTTGCAGAAAGTTCACTGGGGGCTCAAATGAAAGAGGCATCAATTCCAGCTGGGGATCCTGAAAGGGATTCATAGAAGACATGGTTCTGGGGGGTTGAGTAGCTATTTTCCCTCTGGGTAAGGAAGTGAAGGGCATTCTGCCCCAGTGGAGAAGCAAGGGAATAATGATTCTGGGAGGATATGGTGGCATGGGAAAAAATCATCTTAGTTTATTCTTCCATCTCAGATTTTCATTCTGGGGTATTTTACTTCTTCCTAAAGTACATCCCTTAGAAGTTTCTTCGGTGAGGATTTGTTGGTAGTCAATTATCTCAATGCTTATATTACTGAAATTGTCTCTATTTCACTCATTCTAGAAATATACTTTTGTTGGCTTTGTAAATCTAGTTGACAGTTATTTCTATCAGCACTTTGAAGACATTTTCCACTGTCTTCTGGCTTCTGTATTTGATGTTGAGAAGTCAGATGTTAATCTTTATACCTTTGCAGGAAATCTATCTTTTCTTTCAGCCTTCTTTTAAGATATTCTCTTTGTCTTTGGCATTCTGTAGTTTCACTATAATGTGTCTGGGTATGGCCTTCTTACAGTTTATCCTGTTCAGAATATTTTGCTTGAAATTTCTTAATATGAGGATTCATATCTTTACCCAGTTCTGCCAAATTCTCATCTACTATTTCTTTGAATATTGCCTCTTCCCCCATTCTCTCTATTGTCTGCTTTTGGAACCCTGAGTAGCTCTGTACTGGACCTTCTCACTCCATCTTCTAATTTTCTTAACCAGTTTTCCATATTTTTGTCTCTCTGAGCTGCATTCTGTGTAATTTCTTCAGATTTATATTTGAATTCACTGATTATTTTTTCAGCTGTGTCTATTTTGCTTTTCCACTCTTTCATAGGTATTTTAATTTATATTACATTCTTCACTTCTAGAAGTCTTTTTTGGTTCATTTTTAGTATATCTGTTCATTTTATAGTTTCTTGCTTCTTACTTTTAAATTCTGTCTCTTAATATTAAAATGGTATTTTATATTTGATAATTCTAATATATAATCTTTATGAGTAAATTTTTGTTTTCTTTTCTGCTGACTCTTACTCATGATGGCTTCTCTATTTGGGCATTTTCTGATTTTATATTGTGAAATCATATACGATGGAACTTTTCCTGCAGGAGTTTTGCGAAGCCTGGGTTGAGGGTACGTGCTTGCCTCTGTTAGGAGTTTTAGGTGCTATAGGCCTGAGTCCCTCAAAATCAAATTCTTATCTTGGGATTTGTGATATATTTCAGTGTCAAACCTATGTGAGGGTTGGCCAGTGGCCTTGAAATCTCAGAGGAAGCTTTTTTTTTCTCTTCCAACAGAATTGGTTCCAAGTCACTGTTTCTTGCAGTCAGCCTCTGATAGACAGGATTTCTTCTACTTCACTCCTTTTCTCAGGGTGTAACCCCCTCTGAGTCCTGGATTTATGCAAGGTTTTGTTGCCCTTGATCTATATCACTGCTCAGGTCTAAGGCTTGTTCTCCTTTACCACCCACCCTGCTTCCCTATAAGGAAACTCTAGGTCACTTTTCTTTAAAGATGACCTCAAACTGTGAAGTGTTTCTTGGTTCTTATTTACCTTCAAAGGCTGATATTCCTGCTGATTTTCTGAATCACAGGTGATTCCCTTACTTCAATTTCTTGCAGACTACTTCATTGCTATAAAGGAGATGATATACATATGTATGTGTGTGTATTTAGTGTGTCAAGATAATTTTTAGCTAGAAGGTCTCAAGATGTTCAAATTGTTTGCTTCTATTCTTCAGACATTCTAATTTTCTTTGCATTGGCTTGTCTTTTTCATAATATCTATTATCTTCCTTCTAATTGCATTAATATCTTGGTATTTTTTCCTTATCATGATTATCATAAGTTCTTCTTTTACAGTAGCAATTTTATCTTGAGCCTTCTATTTCTTAGTGTTTGTAATATTTTTATTAATTCTTTAATGGCATTGTTTTTGTCCTCAATTTGTTTTCTTAATTCTGAAAAATCTATTTTGATTTCACTCTATTGATTTATCAACTCACCTTTCAGTTCTTTTTTCATTTAATTCACTGAATTCTTTATAAGAAGCAATCATGTTCTGTTTTTTGAGTTGCATTTTCTCTTAGAATATGTTCCTCAACTATCTTTTGCGTGTTTTCATCTTTTTTTTATTGTAGTATGTTTTCATAATTTGAATGTGGACAGCTATACCCACATAGAGTATATTCTGAAATTTCCCTATAATTATTTCTTTTCTTCTTCTTCTATTTTTTTTACAAGTATTTCTTGTTCTATCTATTTTTCTATTACCTGAGAGCGTGGAGCAGGGATGATTGTTCTCCTAGTTCACTGTGGAGTCCCGAAGCCCTGCTTTTATCTGAGGAAGTATTTCCCTTCTCCTCTCAGTGGCTATTTCCACTTCTCTTGCTCTCCCTCCCACCCCCCACCCAAATAGAAGAGGAAAAGAAAATGTCACTTCTCTCCAGAATAGGTCTATGAGCAGAATTCTCAGGATTCTGTTGACTCACTAGAGCTAAGTGTAGGAGGTATGCTGCACTCCATCATCTTCTGAGTTATTTTTTCCCCTTTGTCACCACTTCTTGAATTTTTATGTCATTAGATTGTGCCCTTGTCTGGCTCCTACTGTTAAATTTTTCTGATTTGCTTATTTATTTATTTTTACTGTTTTTGTCATTTCCTTGGGAGTTAGAGGAGGAGGCTTCTGTGATCCTATTTTACTTTGCCAACTCAACCCATTCTCATCTGTTTTCTATCTTCTGGAATTCTCTCAAATGTTCTGTTAGCTGTAAGCTACCATTATTGTCTTCTAGCACTTTTATAGTTTCATTCCTTAAACACACACACATACATGTACACACTTACACGCACCCACATACACACGCAGTCACACATACACTCTGCTTGGGGAGCAGCCATGTATAAAGGACATGTGGTTTTTTTTCTTTTCTTTTTTTTTTTGTGAGGAAGACCAGCCCCGAGCTAACATCCGTTGCCAATCCTCCTCTTTTCACTCAGGAAGACTGGCCCTGGGCTAACATCCGTGCCCATCTTCCTCTACTTTATATGGGACGCCGCCACGGCATGGCTGACAAGCAGTGCATCAGCGGGCGCGCGGGATCCGAACCCGTGAACCCCAGGCTGCCAAGTGCGAACTAAACCGCTGCGCCACCAGGCTGGACCCAAGGACATGTGTTTTGACTGAGGTGCCCATTTACTTAAGGAGGCTCACCAGCTTTTGGCTGATATAAGCTTTTACATGCCCACCTGGGAAAGGTTTCCTATGACCTAAGGTAATATTCTTAGGCAAATTGCTTCACTTCTATACCACACAATTGGCTAATGTCAAGCACAAGAGTTAGATTCATCAAGACTTCTTAAACAGAGAAATATCAAAGAGTTATCAATATTGGTGCATGAGGACATTTTTCTGGGGACAAAGGACTTAGCTATCATCAGAAAACTTCTCTAAGTCTCTATTTCTTCATCTGTAAAATGGGGATGATAATAATGGTACCCACCTCATAAGGTCATTATGAGGATTAAGTAATGGAATTCTTATTTAATCTTATTAACTTAAGTAAAGCATTTGGCATAAGGCCTAGAATGTAGTGAGCACTATTATTATTCTGAAAGCCCATGTCCCCCAGATTTTAATAACCATTGAAATAGATTTTTCTTCTAGTTATGTATTGCTATAGAACAAAGCACTCTAAAATCTAGTAGCTTAGACAACAATTTCTTATCACTCACTATTCCATGGGTTGAATTGGGCTCAGCTGAGCAGTTCCTACTTAGTGTCTCTCATACAGTTGGCATCAGATATTGGCTAGAGTCATCAGAAGGCTCAACTGGGTTGGCCATCAAGATGGCTCACTATCATGGCTGACAGTTGATTCTGGCTGCTGGTGGAGAGCTCAGCTGCAGCTGTCAATTAGAGGGCTCACACATGGCTTCCCCATGTGACTTGGAGCTGGGTTCCAAGGGCGAGTATCCCAAAAGCAAACTCTCCAAGAGACCCATTCATAGAAGCTTCAAGGCTTCTTATGATCTAAGGGAATGAATACTGGGAGGTATGAATACTGAGACCCTTGGTTCATTGTGGGGGGAAGGCACATTTTTTTGGAAACTAGCTATCATATTTTAAGGTCTCTTCCAGCTCTAATATTCCACAAATACATTGCCATGAACTTTTCTTTGTGCCTGGTAATGTATCAGATATCTTCATCTATTTTCTCATTTCAGCCTCATAACAATCTTTTGAACTCCCATTTTAAAGATGTGGAAACCAAGTCATAGACAGGTTAAGTAACTTGGACAGGGTTCTTTAACTCCAAGTCCAGTACTCTTTGCCCTTGTGTTTGTAAATCGAGAACTGGAGTGCTGCCATCTTTTGAAACCGTGCTCACAGTTCCTAGCATGAGGCTGGGTCCCCAGAAGAGGCTGAACATATGCTTGCTAATGAAACAAAGGTCATTTCTTTGAGAACTCAGCAAAAGAAAGGATTACTTGAGTCTATCTCCCTGGTGTGGTTCACAGGACTTGAGAAACGCAAACACATTTTCATTTACTGAGTATATGCAAGACAGGCAAAAACCTGCCCTTGAACAGACGTCTTTGAGAAGTGTAAACCAAAGCACACTGGAGCAGCTTCCTAGCCACCCTCCTTTGCTGCAGACATGGATTGGCATCCATGCTTTGCAGGGACACAGTGTATCTATGACCGTGTGGCCACAGAGGAGGATCTTGACAGCTGAGCAAACCCAGAATTAATCTTTTCCACCGTCAAAATATAGATTACCGCCAACCCATCCTGTCTGACCATGTAGCTGCTCACACCAAAACAGGCAGCATCAACTAAACACCCCAAACGCACCCTTCCACAGAGAACCTGTGAGAATGAAGGGACATGACTGAAAGGTTGTTTACTCTGAGTTACTTCCTCTCCCAGGGCATTGTGGGAGTTTGCCTGGCCTCCTTTCAAGGTCAGCCAGCTCTGCCCAGGTGGGAGAGGAAATACTGGCGGCCCTAGTCTCCCCCTAACAACTGCTGTTCTGCCCAGCACTTTGCCATTTATAAAGCCCTTTCACAAGTTCCCTCACATGACACTCCCCAGAGACCTCGTGAGCTGGGTATTAGTCTTATTTTAAAGGAAAGGAAAAGCAGGTGGAAAGCGGGAGGGTAACCAGCTCAAGAAAACGTAGTCAGTAAAGATTGAAGCTAGAACTCTAATGATTGTCTTTGGACCCCAAATGCCAGCCTCCTGGCTCTCCTGCAGCCCCCAGTGTACTGAGGTTACCCTGGGGCATCCCCTGCACTTTGAGGACCCTCAGGAACCGCTCTGAGCTTCTCAGCCTACCCCCGCACTGGTATCTGCTGGTCTCCTCGGTGGAGCCAGTTGGAGATCAGGAAACACCTCGGCCAGGCCACTGCAGGTCCTGGGTTTTAGGCTCAGAGTGTTGCATAGCACAAGCTGTAACCATGAAACTTAATTTTTTTCTTCCCAATCCTAAGTCTTCCAAAAACAGTCCCAGCTAAATATAACAAGGATGCCCTTTGGCACATCTTGCCAATCTTGCAGGTGAATCATAGACCTCACTCAAGATACCCAGGGAACAGTAGGAACCATGTAGTTAAAAATATCCACTGGGCTGGAAGGTGCCACAGATGATCTAATGAGCTCACCCTGCTCCTCAGAGACATGCAGTAGTGTGGGTTGAGTGAGCCTGGCAGTGGGCAGGTTTGCACTGGACTTCCTCTGGGCCTTGGGCCTAGTTATCAAACTAGTGGAGTGACCAGAGACTTCCCAAATGCCCACAGGGTCAGCCAGGTAGAAACATTGGCAAGATGGCAGAGCAGCAAGGAGCCAGCCCCATTCCATGTGCAAGTTCTGTTCTGCAGAGTCCTCCTCCTCTGACAGCCCCAGAGGCACTGCCTCTGGTTGGGTTCCCCAGAAACAGAGCCCGAGGCAGGTAAACCTGTGAGGAGTGAGGGAATCAGGATGTGGCAGGGACGAAGCTGCGCAGATTTGTAGGCTCAGCTGAAGTCTAGTCTCAGCCTAATCCCCATGGGTCGCTCCACCTGGAGGTAGGGCCTTTGGCCTTTAGACACCCATATCAGTCACTGCTGGCTGTGGGCTGCCTCTGGGGGAGCACAAAACCTTCCAGGCTTTTCTGGGTGAGGTGGCTCCCTTCTCGAGGCTGATTCTCTGGAGAAGAGAACAGCTGTGAGCCATTAGTTGCTGACACAGCAGCTGGCGGATGGGTGCACTGGCCAGGCAAACAGGAGCTTGCCTGCCTCTACTACAGGCACCATTTGTCATCTGTCCTGAAAACCAAAATGATTAAGCGTCTAAGTCAAGTCACTTGCTCATAGCAAAACATTATTTTCTATCTGTCCCAAGGGCAGGAGGAACCAAATATGGTCTCAACTCATTCATCTTTCATCTTGCTTTACGTCTGATTTTCCATGCGTGGGGCAATCCCTATGACTGATGAAGTAATTGCATAAACACAACTGATTCATTCTTCCCCCTTAGTTGCTCAGCTCCCATTTTCCATGCCGCCTCCCAGGGTGTGTGCCTAGGATTGCTCCTTGCCCCACACTTCAGGTTGGCCTTGTCCTTATTCCACAATTGGCTATACTCAGAGGTCTGCCCATCTGCACGATCCTTCCCCATAACCAGGCTGAGCATTAACTGAACTAAGTCCATCCCTGGCCACCTTCTCCATGAAGCCTCTCCACACACTGCAGCCCCCACTGACTTCTCCCACCACAGAGCTGGCAGTGGTAACCATACAGCACCTGTGAGCATCCACGGTGAGAAGGAGACTGAGAAGGACGCCATGTGCCAAGCACTGTGCTAAGTGTAACTTACTTAACTGCATTTATTTAGTGGAGCCCATGTGTATCAGTGAAGATGTGTTTGACTATCAGTAACTCCCTGGGTTTCAGGTAGCTTAAAGAAAAAGGAAGAATCATTTTCTATGTAACAAGAAAGCAGTTCAAACCATCACCAGCTACTGCATCCATCTCCAAAGCCAGACTCCCTCTGGGTGATGTGTATTCCTCTTCTGAGTCCCTCTAGTCCCATTCTGATGCTCCATTGCCCATGGAATAAATCATAAAAACAGTAGGGGACTAGGTAAGGGGAAAAATAGCTAAAATACTTTACTGGAAGAAAATACAGGTAGATACTTCAGCCTTCATTTCCACCAACCACATTCACATAGCCTTAGTTGGTGTCTATGACATCCTTTCTTTAAACCTATTCCATGTTCCCTTTCCCTTTAGCAGCATCTCATCTGCACAGAACTCTTGACCCATGAGGTGTCCCAAACTGTGATTTGTGAGGAATCTGAGTCCTTGATGGTCCTGCTTGAATGAGATTGTCAAAGTCCTCTATTAACTCTTTTTTTACACTGGGCCTGACATAACAAGGTGTCACCCTCCCGATCATGTAGGCAGTACTGCTCCCAGCCCCCAATTATCTGTATAGCAGCACCTGTCACTGCAGCCTACCACTAACCCTCTGTATGCCTGATCACCAAGTGGCATGAAGACATTGTGATGGAGAGGTGGCAGCCTCAGTATTCAATACAATGGAATTATTTTGTCTCCTTTCTTGGGTGTTAGCCTGCGAAGCCAGCAGAGCTGAGTTGCAGAAATAATGTATTAGTCAGGATCCCAGCAAGAAATTGAATTCAACTCACTTGATTTAATGAAGAGACTTTCCTGAGGGACCACTTATAGAGGGGAGGGCAGGGTGAGTGGGCCTAACGCAATGTTGAGGCACCCAGAGACTAAGCGCAGAAAGCAGTTACCACCCCTAGGCTTGACGGACTGAGGGGAGGAAAGAGCGTTAACCGAGCACAGGGAGGGTGGAGCTGAGGGGGGATTACCCGGCAACAGCCATATTTAGGAAAAAGTAGCCCCTGACAAAGACGCAATGCCAAAGCTTGGAGAGAATGGAGAAGAAATCCCAGCTTTCTTTCTCCTCTGGCCTCCGCTCACCTGCTCATGCTGTCCCTTGGCTGATCCAGAGGCTAGCCAGCATGGGGGCCAAGTGAGACAGTCTGCAGGGCCATAGCAGGACAGAAAGAGAATGGGGAAATGGCTCCAGGGGAATGAATACAGAGTAACCAACGTGAATAAGAAAGTAAAGCATTTGCAAGTGGGCTGTTAGGTGTCATAGGGAGAAATGTTGCCCTCCTTTCACCCTCTTGGTTCCCCAGAGCCAGGCATTCTGCCTGTGGGACACCCAGCCTCACACAGTGATTTCTAGCTCAAAGCATAGACTCATTTGATAGGATCAGCCCAACCTCACAAGGGGTTTTCTCTCAGCAAACACTGCTTCTGAGTCTTTATTAAACATTCTAACCTTCTATTAGGACAGTGAATGCCGTATATTTCATCTCACTTCCTCAGTTCTTTCACTCTAAAAGAGATTCCTTGCTGAGCTGCAATGTGGTGTGGGATAGCACAATGGTGGAGTAAAGCATTCGCTAAGTCTATTGATGATGTTGCTGGAAGAAACATGGCAGCCATGAAAGGCAGATTCAAATCTAGAGGGGGGCTCTTACAACCTAAGGACAAATCACTGCTCCCTTCAAGATGGAAGGGGGTCAGTGTGAACAACTTGCTACTAGGTGCCTGCCTATTCTCCTAAAGGAGGTGCTATATTGGGTGCCCAGCAATGGTCTTTGCTGCTGACAAACTGGGCAAACAGTAGCGACAGTAGCTGAGCAGCTTAGTGAGAGGGAGTCCCTACTGTTGAGCTCATGCACAGTCTCTGTCTATGCCACTTTAGTCACTGTGTTCAAGAGCCCAGTGCGGTGGCAGAGGTGATTGACATCTGTGGTCAGATTGTCCCTCTTGCTTTTGAAAGCCTACTCCTCAGAAAGGCCCTTTTTGTGACTACTCACAGGAGATACAATATTATCACACCCTTTGCACCTGTTCTGAGAGACCTATTCTCAAACCTCCTCCCCAAATTTCCTTGACACTGATCCTTCAAAGTTGTCCCTTCCAAATTTCTAACCAATTAGCCAAACCATTAGCCATAGCCTATGAATTATGACAGATCCATTCCTCTGGCCATCTTTCCTTCCAGGAAAAGTAGATAACCCAAAGTTCTTCCCCCTGGGAGTTTTTCACTTCTTACTGTCTTTCAAAGACACCTCTGAATGAATCTATAGAATTTCAGAAAATAGAAAGTCATCTATAAGCTACACTTGACCATCTTTCTCCTCAGTCAATTGTCTCAGGAACTCCTTATGAAGCCAAATGTGTGGGTTGATGGAGAGGCAGCAACTGAACCGGAGAAGGTACACTGGAGAATGTGAGCATCCTATTCACACAACTCACCAGTGGCTTCGGAACTGCTCATATCCCATCCCCTATACACCACTTTTACTTCCACTGTGGCTTTTACAGCTTGGTGTATTAGATAATATCCAGTTATTCATGGGAAGTTCAGATCTCATGGTCTCTTGGTGTCCTTCATGCATTCAATCTCTACTAAAGCTCAAGAACAAGCCAAGAATTATTTTTCAAAAGGAAAATAGTTATTTGTGAAGAAGATTTGGTTCTTCTCTTAACCCCTTGAGCTTGCACAGTAATTATCCTATCGGAGCTTGCCGTATGCTTTACATCTGGTGGTCTAGAGGTTAAGATTTGATGCTTTCACCACCATGGCCTGGATTTGTTTCCCAGTTAGGGAACCCCACCACCTGTCTGTAGTTGTCATACTGTAGCAACTGCATGTTGCTGTGATGCTGAAAGCTATGCCACCAGTATTTCAAATACCAGCAGGGTCACCCTTGGTGGACAGGTTTCAGTGGAGCTTCCAGACTAACACAGATTAGGAAGAAGGACCTGGCCACCCACGTCCGAAAAAATTGGCCATGAAAACCCTATGAATAGCAGTGGAGCATTGTCTAATATAGTGCTGGAAGGAGAGAGGATGGTGCAAAAAGACCAGGCAGGGTTCTGCTCCACTGTACACAGGGTCACTAGGAGTTGGAATCGACTCAGTGGCACAAACAACAATATGTTTTACATAGCATTCCAGTCCACCATATCCAGTGTGAGCACTGTTGGATCCTCTGGATCATTAGCTCTGAGAGGCAAAACTTCTTGCACCACAGCCTGGACTAGTTGGAGAGCTGACTCCTACTCTGGGCCTCACTCAAAGCTGTTTAATAAGTTGGAGCAACACATCCAGTTGCAGCATATATTTCCTCCTAAGTACAATGAAGCCTAATGAGTATTGTGCCTTTTCCTTAGTGTCAGGTACAACTACTTGTCTTTCACTTAAAAGGGGTTATTGCATCATTTCCCAGATTACTGTATCCCCAACAAACTTCACCAAAGTGTCAGGACCTAGCATTTTCGTGGGATTTCTCTCTCACCTCTGGCACACAGGTATCTTACCAAGGCCTCTGGAGCACCATCTATTTCCTGCTGTTTGGATCTAGAAGCATGATATTGTCAATGTAGCATATGATGTCGTGTGGGATGGTGAAACAAGCAAGATCCTTGTAGAGTCAATTAGAGTGAAAAAGTTGACACAGCCCTGAGGCAAAATGGTGGAGATGGACCACTTTTGTTGTCAACTGCAAACAAACTGCTTCCAGTTTTTCTCTGTTTATGAGGATGGAGAAAAAATTTTCTAGATGAATAGCTACAGTTCCAGAGACTACGTTTATTTGCTGAAGTAAAGATCCACATTTGAACAGTAGTTGCAGGTGGGGTTCTCTCCTAATTAGGCTTATGATAATTTGTTGTCATTGTCCAAGACCCATTTTTATTCTTCACAGATTAAATTGGTGAGTTAAATGGGGGACATGATTGAAATCAATACCCCTACATCTTTCACATCTTTGAATATTTTTAATATTAATTTTTAATTAATATTAATAATTTTGGTAATTCCCTCATGGATGTAGAATTGTTTTTTGGTTTATAATTTTGGAATGCAAGAGAGGCTCCAGGGGCTCCCTCATGGCATTCCTACTATAACTACTTTTAATCTGAGGTCAGAGAGTCAGTGTGGGTATTCTTCCTCTTGCTGAATATGTTTATCCCAACTCTATACTCAGGAACTGGGGCATTAGCCATATGTGCCAGGATGTAAGTGTGTAAGACATCAGGGGGCTGACTGAGGTGAACTAGTTCTTTTTGGTTTCAAAGGACTATCTGGAGTCCTGGGTCCCTCAGAGCAGATGGCCAATTCTTCTCAAACTGTCTGATAACTTCCTTTTCTCCAGAACACATTACCCTGGGGAATGGCCACAGGTCCCCGTGGGGACTGGTGATGGTGGGGAGTGGGGGAGCTTGAAGAGATTTGGGTTTCCTCATTGAAGTAACTTCTTTCAGTGACATCATTACAGGGCCTCAGGGAAGGCAGGAAGAGCTTCTCAAATTGGGGAGGAAGGGACACTTTCTGGCAAGAGCAGATTTGTGGGGCTTAGTACCTCTCTCACTAAGCTGTCCAGTGCAACTGGAAGAAGCTAGTTCATCCCAGCTAGGTACATGATGTAATGTATGTGCCTCCAATATTATCACGTTATCGAGGGCCCTGGGTCTTCTGAATAACTCTGGGAACTGCCCTGGTGGCTCAAGTTAAGTTCCATTCGGCCAAACTAAAGGTTGTGGTTTATAAGTGGGATCATAGTTAACTGCCAGCCTATTTTAGTCCTAAGGGTTCAATGATCACTTGACTACTCCAAAAACCTCTGTGGTCAGACTATTCTGAGTGCCACCCCAGCCTCTCTGCTGATTGCTGTGCCCCTGAATCATCTTCTAGAAGCTAGTGTCATCTCTTGGCCTCAGCCACTTCTGTATCCCTTCAACCCCCACTGATATCAGAGAACCCGTTTTAATGCAGTCTTTCCCACTAGCACCTCCAACCTACAGGTAAGAGCTACAACAGCACCTTTCCAAGACTCTGATTCTTTCCTCATCTATGTACTTCTCAATACTTGGGCAAAGAGCGTGTCTTCAGGGCCCTTTCAAGGGACATAGTTAGGGAATGGGTAAGCGGATCTCATATAATTAATCCAGTCCAACATTTATAGCTCCTTCCTCTACATCAGAGCTTCATAACCTTGGGTACACATTTTAATCACCTGAGCAACTTTGAAAATATGCTGATGCCCAGGCCCCATCCACAGACATTCTGATTTAATTGGTCTGGTGTGCAGCTATGGCATCAGTATTTGGAAAAGCCCATTGGTGATTCTAATGTGCAGCCAGGCTTGTGAGTTGCTGTTCTACATTACGCCATGGAATTTCTGGAACTCCATTTTATGTTGGCTGCCATTAAATCCAGGATTAAGTTAATCAATCAATTAGAAAGAGTAATTAGAACAGCAACCACCTGCCCAAGAGAGCCGATTGAGCACGGAATCTGGTTGGAGCACTCCTGTTGACAAATGCAGCCCTAGCTACATTACACTCCAGCATCTTCAGAATCAACTCCCGTACACACCTCCATGCTTCTTTCTGGCACAGATTAGCAAGTTCTGGCAATTCTTTTAATATGGATGCCTTTTCTTCCCAGGTTTGACTTTATATTTGGTGCCTGTGACTGCTGGGGTCTGATTCTCCTTATAGATCTTAAGACTATCAGTGGTGATGGCAGGGGTGAGGGGGCCTAGAGAGACCTGGATTTCCCCAGCAAAGTAAGTTCTGTGAGTGAGGCACCCCAGGGCCTTGAGCAAGGCAGAGAGAGCCTCTGCATACAGGGAAGGAAGGGGATACTGTCTGACAAAGGCAGGTGGTGGGGCTTGGCTACTCATGTTAAGCTGTCCAGTGTAGCTGGAAGTGGACAGTTTATCCCCACTGGCCCTGAATTCCTCACACTTGTCACACCATTTGATGGCAGCACCATTAAATCCCTCTGAGCTTTGCCTTCAACGTGCTCTTCAAGGTGACCCCAGGAACTAGCTGAATTCACTGTTTTCAAGACTCATGCCTTGGACTGCTGGGTCCCATTCCTTCATGCAGCTGGCTCCTCAGCACCATCCCCTCCAAGTGGGTCAGATAACAATTCCCACATTCCTCCCCAGGGTTCTGTAGCTGGCAACCACTTCTGGTCCCAATTCTGGATAAGTCAGGTGTCTGATGGTGAGAAGCTGACTCTGACTAATTAAGCAGGAAAGGTGTTTATTAAAAACACATTACCATAGAAGTGTTGGGAGGGCTGGAGAACCACGCTCAAGGCTGTTTCCAGAGTCACAGTGAGAACTGACCTGAGGACGACACCACCACCTCTGGCATGAGAAGAACACACCCCACCCCCACTGAGGCTGCTTCTTCCCCAGGAAGTGACCCACCGCTGACCCTGAAAGCCAGATGCCTATGCCACCATCCTGCAGAAGGTTCTGGATGTAGCCTCCTTCTTTGAGTTGCTCATTTCTGAAATTAAATCTCAGACAGATGAGTCTGAGAGTTGGCATATAGGTCATGTGCCTGTGTCCCAGCAGCAAAGGAAGCTGGGGAACTGAGTTTTCTGGATTCTACCCTGACAAGTAGAATTCATTAAGGCTGGTATATGAGATTTACTTTAAGGAATTGGCTTACATGATCACCGGGCTGGCAAGTCAGAGATCCTTCAGCCAGTCCAGCAGGCTGGAAACTCTCAGGCAGGAGCCGGTGCAGCAGTGTTGAGACAGAAGTTTTTCTTCCTCAGGGAAACTTCAGTTTTGCTCTTAACGCCTTTCAACTGATTGGATGAGGCTCCCCCACGTTATCAACAACAGTCTCCTTTATTTAAGGTCAACTGATGGTAGACGTTAACCGCACCTACGGAATACCTCCACAGCAACACCTAGATTAGTGTTTGATTGACTAACTGGGTACTGTAGCCTAACCAAGTTGACACATATACTAACCATCACAGGTGGTTATTTCCCAAAGTTAGCAATGGTGTTCAGATGGTACTGGGAAGCCAGAAGACATAGCAAATATTTATAACACACCCCAAACTCACCACTAAAGCTGAGATGATGATGATGATGATGATACTACTATGACAACAATTTGCTGAGCTCCAACTGTGCAGCAAAGGCCTAACATATTACTATCTCATTTAGCCCTCAGGATAATTCTATCACGTGGTTGTGATTAGCTCCACGGTGTCAACAAGGAGTCTGAGGCTCTCGTGGTCACAGTGCACGTGGAGAGAGGCATGTGATCCACTCTGCCGGGTTCCAAAGTCCATTGCTGTCCACTGTACCTGCTGCCTCTCCAGTTGTCGTGTGAAGCCACTCGGGCAGTTTAGCCAACTCTCAACACTTGTGCTAAGGAGAGGAAGAAGGAAATTGGTATAAGCAGTGATTCTCCAATTTTAATGTGTATGAGCGTCACCTGTTGTTGTTTAAGCAGGGATTCCCGGGCCCCACCAGCAGAGATTCTGGTCTAGTGGGTCAGAGGTGGGGCCTGGGATTCTGCATTTAACAAACTTAATAATGCTGATGCTGCTGGTCTGGGACCACACTTTGAGTAGCACTGGGTTAAAGAAATCCACATGTAATGCAAACATCTCTCCCTTTAACGGTGACATCTATAAATAGCAGACCGGTTGACTGGAGTGGCATCTCTCCCTTCTTGCCTAGGGCTGACAGTGAAATGATCAGAAGTCAATGGGGGTGATCAAGGAAGAGAGGAAGCAACAAAGGACAGCTTGCTAATCTCTTTGTCAAAGAAGAGCTGGCTGTTGGAGAGGGCTCATGTCTGTGAGCCCTTCTTCAAGCCGGCAAACACCCGGCCCTTGCTCTGAGGGACCCCTGGTAGGCAAAGAGTTGATATAGCACCATTTTCCCCATTAAGGAAACTCAAGGCAGAAGTTCAGCTCTTGGAGAAGAAGAGAGGATGGGATCAGCACAGGTGGGGCCTGTAGCCATTTCACTTGTACTGGGTAAGAGCTCCTGGAATTCTGCCCAAGCACATGCTGATTACTTGAGGAGACCCCATTGCTCTCTCTTGGCAGCTGACTAGAGTGGAGATTTAAGACATGGTCCTGAGAGGCAGCAGTAGTGGAGTGAGCACTCAGAAAATAGGGGAAGAGTTCCAGTTCAATCACTTAAACTACAAAACATCTCTGAGTCTCAGTTTTGTCACCTGCGAAAGGGATAATACAACTATCTACCTTACAGAGAAGTTTCAGTGAGTGGTTGTAAAATTTTATATTGATTTGCATCTTTCCTTGCCTCATTTCCTTTTTTCTCTTCTTTTCTTTTTTATTTTATGTGACTGATATACAAGTGAGCACGAATTGTTCTCTGGATGGTGGAACTGTAGTCACTTCCAGATTCTTTAAGGATTTGGATCGTCTGGACCTGATCAAATACCTGGGTGAAAACCAGAAGTGAGAACGGTTTCTTAGCTTGGGTCCTCTGGACAGCAAAGCCTGAAGCAAAGATTAAGCCATTGACATTAACTATTTGAGAAGTGCTTCACCCGGCCAGTGAGAGTGAGGAAAAAGAGAAGGGGGGGTATAAGGATATAAGGGTATAAGATGCAAAACACCACGATGCAACCTGTTACCACCGTGGATGCCACTTCAAGACAAGCTGAGAAGGGACAGAGCAGGTAACTTAGTAGGTGTGTTTGTTCAGCATGTGGGACTTCTCCAAAAGAATTGCAGGGGAGAGCCACCATTTTACAGTAGTCCATGGAAGAGAGACAGGAGTTCAGGTTTATCTGGCTCTTTCCCATCACCTGTTCCCCTTGGTCAGAGTTCACTTCATGGGGAGCCATTCCCCCCACATTCTGTGCTGCATCATCTGGCCCCTCGGTGGCCACCCAGGGCACCCCATAGTTCCCCCAAGTCTGAGAGTGGAGGGTGACCGGTACCAGCGGAAGTTGGGCTGTTGACCAAAGGAGAGAAAGGAGGAGGCAATCAAGTGAACCTGAGAATATGAACACATTTCTGTGGATAAAAATCTCCAGATTGACTCACGTCTCTGTTTAAGAACTTGCTCAGGGGGCCACCCGGTGGCGCAGTGGTTTAGTTCGCGCTTGGCAGCCCAGGGTTCGCGAGTTCGGATCCTGGACACCCGCGGACGCACTGCCTGTCAGCCATGCTGTGGCGGAGTCCCATATAAAGTGGAGGAAAATGGGCACGGATGTTAGCCCAGGGCCAGTCTTCCTCAGCAAAAAAAAAAAAAAAAGGGGAGGATTGGCAACAGATGTTAGCTCAGGGCTGGTCTTCCCCACAAAAAAAAAAAAAAAAAAGAACTTGCTCAGATGAGACCAAAAATCTTTCTCAGTCAATGGGGCCTAAGGCTTGGAAGAATGTAACCTGGTCTAGATTCTAGACCAAATGTGCTGGCCTCAGGTTCCTGCACTTGAAACCTCCAGGGCTGGAGAATCAAAGGTAATGCTTGACGGACTTCTGATGACCAGGCTCCCCCATGCCATCTTCAAATGCCATCTTCACAGTTGTTAGGGATTCCATGTTTCTCATATATATGCTCTCGATCTGGGTAATAAGCTACTCCAAGGGGCAGTACCCCCAATGAAAAAGGGCTCTTGACACGGCTGCTCCAAGGTAGAGGTTCAAACGTTAAACAGTCCAGAAGAGCTTCTGGGTCCTGACTGATATTGGCCATTTGTATCAAAAAGTCAGATTATATGGACATTAATCCCCCATCAGCACATAGCTCAATAAAATAGCTTTACCATCTGTCTTAGTCTTCTCAGGCTGCCATAATAAGATACTGTAGACTGGGGGGCTTAAACAACAGAAATGTATTTTCTCACAGTTCTGAAGACTGAAAGTTCCAGATCAAGGTTTGGCAGGGTCAGTTTCTGGTGACAATCCTCCTCCTGGCTTGCAGATGGCTGCCTTCTCACTGTGTCCTCACATGGCCTTTCTTGGGTATATGCAGGTTGGGGGAATCTCTCTGGTGTCTGTTCTTATAAGGACACTAATCCTATTGGATCAGGGCCCTATCCTTATGACCTTATTTAACATTAATTACCTTCTTAAAAGCCCCTCTCCCACTACAGCCACACTGGGGGTTAGCGCTTAAACGTAGGCACTTTGAGGAGAACACAAACATTCAGTTCACAACGCCATCCATAGGAGTGGGACTAGATGTACCACCAGATAGTTACTCCACAAAGCCCAGCAACAGTTGTATAATCTCAACCACAGAAAAGGCCTATGTAGAGCAAACATGCCCCCACTTTCCCATACCTTGCCTGAGGCAGACATTGCTAATCAATCATAGTATTTTCCCACTTAGCGAGGATGTAACATGATAGTCCTTAACACAGAGCTTCAGGCAGCCATTACCAATTGGCTGGTGTTGACATCTATGTTGGGATTCTTACACTGTCTTAAACATAGAGGGGACTTACTGGTTCACACAGTTAGCAACTCAAACGACAGAATCAGTGCCTCAAATGGTACAATCAAGGCTCTTCTCTCTGGTGGCAAAGATGGTGAACAGCAGCTGCAGGCCTTACCAGCTGAGCAACATCACCCGAAAAAGAGGGCCTCTTTCACAATCCTTCTGACAAATTTCCTGGGGCTGGCTTTTCAGGGGGCCTGGCTCAGGGCTGATTGGCCATCTTGGGTCATGTGCATATGCCTGAATCAATTAAGTGGCAGAGAGATGCAGTGCTCTCATTGGCCAGATTTGGGCAGCATGGCCAACCCAGGATTAGTCCCACTTGAGCCAATGACAGAGCGAGTACACAGGATGAGGTTCCAAAGGAAATGTGGAGTGAGGATTCCAGAAAGGCAATGGGATCTGGGCAACCTAAACAACAGATTCATGCTCTAGTAGAGCCAAGTGCCCTCCCAGTGCTGCAGACCTGGGAGAAGTGCAGGTCACAATGCAACAGGTGACCACAGCAGGGAACCCAGACCTGCTGCATACAGATTGGGACTGGAGAGTTCCATTCCACCCCCCATGCTTTACTCTCCCATCAGCCTCTTGGTGAGAAGCCACCAAGCTTTTCTCTCAGGATGCTTTTCATCCTCTCGTGTGCCCTTTCCCTACTCTCGCTGTGTTAAAGGTGAAGTCCAATACTTACTTGCTCCCCAAATTTCTGATTCCTAGGTTTCTGTCCACGTCTCCATTTTATCCCAGAACCTCAGTAAAAAATATAAAAAATAATAACTAAACCTTAGAACCAGAGTTCCCATCAAGACTACAGTTGGTGTCTAATTGAACTCTTAGCTGGGATCATCTAAAGACTGTAAAATAGTAATAATGCATCAGCCAAGTCAGTAGAAGACAAGTGGCTGAACAAATTTGTTAACCTCTTAAAACAGGCAATTTCAATGTGGATACACTTACTGTCATTAGTCTGTGAAAATGCTCAAGAATTCAGATATAAATCTCTTTAGACCTGAAAATTATGGGTATTGCAGTACAGTATGGCAGAAAGAACACAAATCAGCATGTACCACAATTGCATGCTTTTCCTCTAAGTACACGTGAAGCCTAACCTGCCTATTAGATATTTTGCAACAAACTCTGAACAATCCACCCAGCTCCCTTATTCAACAATCTTCAGGTAAATGCAGCTCTTGAAACTGATGCTTCACTGTCCCAGGGAAGAACCCTGACAGACCTCCCTGAGTGACATAATTCAACTCAGTTTGATAAATGTTTAAGCTCCTATGATGTGCAAAGCTTTGTGCTTGGTGTTCTAGGAGAGAAAAGAAGCGAGGTCCTGCTTCCCCTGTATTCACACTCTATCTCATACCTTGCTCACCAGAACTTAAGATGGAAGTACATGGGTTTTGGAAGAAGGCACATCTGGCTTCAAATTCTGGCTCTGTCATACACTAACCTTATGACCTTAAGCAAGTTAATCTCTATGCATTGGTTTCCTTATCTGTAAAATGGGATATCAATTAATTAATATTGCTTAAGTTTTGAGATTATTGTGAACATGAAATGAATGTTAATGCATGGAAGCTACTTAGTAGAGCTGATAACACATGGTGAGTTCTTATTAACTAGTTGTAATTAGTATCATCATAATCACCATCCCCAACTCCTTGCAGCTCAAAGGACAATGGGAGAATAGGACTAGGAGTTATGAGAGGCTTTTGGGGAAGAGGTGAAAAACTGGTGCAGGATTATATCAGATAGCTGCTGGGTTCACAAAATCTAATCAGCATAAAATCAAAAAGCCCTTCCTAAGGTGTGGTGAAAAATCCATGAACTTCAGTGATTGCTCCAAGTAGACATCCATTGTTTTCTCTGTCCAGAGAAGCACTCTCTTCCTTCTGAGAAATGCCCTATCTCCACTCTAACCATGTGTTTGTTTGTTTGTTTGTTTTGGTGAGGAAGATTAGCCCTGAGCTAACATCTGTTGCCAATCCTCCTCTTTTTGTTGAGGAAGACTGGCCCTGGGCTAACATCCATGCCCATCTTCCTCTACTTTATGTGTGGGACTCCTGCCACAGCATGGCTTCATAAGCGGTACATCGGTCTGCATCAGGCATCTGAACCTGCGAACCCCAGGCCACTGAAGCGGAGCACGTCAACTTAACCATTACGCCACTGGGCCTGCCCCTCTAACTGTATGTTTTGATTGGGAGAGCCATATTGAAATATGACTCAAACTCCCTGACCAGAGTGATTGGTCTCAGTTGGGCTCAGACCCAAACTGGGCCAATCCAACACAGTTTAGGGATTTGGGGCTCTAGAGAGAAAGAGAGTTAGAGTCTGTCTCTAGAGATGCAATTGGAAGATAAGCCAACAGCTCAATTTCATACACAAGGAGAAATAGATCTGAGGGGATGCCAAGAGAGACAGAAACCAAAGGTGGAGAGAGCTCTGGCAGTACTCACATCATACTTCTATCCTGACTGCTAAGACAGCAGGATATGTTTGAAACTGATTAAAGAGCTGCAGATAAAAAAAAATAAAACAAAAGAGAGGGCTTGCATGGATCCACGACTATGGATGACATATTGAATATGATCAATTTAATTCTGAGTGCACAAACTCCTAAAAAACTAATGAAAAAGAAGAAGTTTCCCCACGTGGAATCTGCCTCTTCTTCTCTTTATTTCCTCTAAATCACTCTTCTCTTCACCTCAGCACGTCTTTCTTTCAAGTCTGCAGAGCCCCACTTTTCCCTTTAAGCAATTCACTCCTCTCACCGAGCCCCAGAATGTCGACATAGAAGGAGATTAGAATGCAGCAATCTCTATGGAAGGTGGGGAAATGGGGTTGAGGACTACATGCTTGTTTCACAAGTGTGGGGTTAGGACTTTATTTGGGGTGGCCCGGGCTGGTGGCAATTACCTCCAGACATGGCTTGTCTCCCTTGGTGCTGCCACTGCTGCATGCCAAGGGGGAAAGGCTTTGCCTCCCTCCATCTCCTGTTGTGTCTTGTAAACGTGGGCACCTCAGGTTTGGCTGGAAGCTAACTGATGTTCTCGGGCCGCTTTGCTAAGGATGATGGACAATACTCTGATTCCATTCCAACCCTCCCACCCATGAAAGCTGCAGCTTATTTCCCCACTAAGTTATCTAAGAAGCAAGCAACCTCACAAAGGCAAGCATTGACCTTGTTTCTCCCAGAGGTAAGTCCAGTCTCAATATAAGGAAAGTTTCTTCCTGCCGTGAGCAGGACTATCATACCCCTGGCATAATTGTGGCAAGGAGAATTTGACTTTTTATGCCCCTACAAGAGTTGCCAAAGTGGCTGCAAATGGCCTCTCTCTCAGACATCTGCATGGGTGGTACTACCTTGGATTGGAATCTTCTTGATCCCAGTTCACTGTGACACAGTGGCTGATGCACAGGAGATGCACAATACACATACCTGCCCCTTCAACACTCTTTTTTAGATGATGTTGGCATTGAACCCATTAAATAACTATTTTTCCCCGTCAGGTCTTTCTCTTACATTCTTTCACTCCCCTCTTCTTTTGTTTCTGATCTCATCTTTGTAGTTTGACCCCATCTTTGTGATCTTTGTATATCCCTTGTAATTATGAAGTGGTGGGCTTTTTGGTGATAGATTCTTGAGGAATTCCTACCAGAGAAGAACAAGAAATTTAAAGTCTCCCCTCATCTCGACAAAGAGCTGTGGTTCTGTTTACATCAGTAGAGTTGCATTCAGAAAGTACTAAACACCCAAGATTAATGCTGCAAACAGCTTCTGTGTGGGTGGGCAAGGCAATTAAAAGCTAGACATGCTCAAGTCTTTTAGCGGATGTCTAAGTGACAAAAATGCTGTCAACACATCCAAGGAGGATTTTGCCAGCTCTTGTTGGAACAACACAATTCTCATGTCTGCAAAGGAACTCTCATCTTTTCATTAAGTCTAATGTCAAACTGGAGAGGAGCATTAGTGGGAGTGGGGGAATGGGGAGAGACCAGACAGCAGGTGGCTTTGTGTTTAAAGGACAGCCAAGGAGATACTCATTAAAATCATGATTGTGCTACAGAACTTTTTAAAACCAATCTCTAAATTTCTAGATGGAAGAAGATATGAGTTGTTTTAGAATGTCTCTAAAGGCCTCCTTCAAAAAGTTTGAAGGATCCTTCAATACCACCTAGGTCTGCAGCTTGGAATTGCTTATTGTCATTGCCCTTAAATTTTTGTTGATCCTCTTTTGTGTAACAGAAACGTTGCCATGACCTTCATGTATACCAGCTCACTGTTCACAATAGTAGGCATTATTATCTCCATTCTGCAGATAACAAGACTGGGTCTCACACAAGTGAAGAAGCATAGCAAAAGTTACACAGCTTCCAGGGGCAGGATTTAAATCTTAGGACTGAGTACTAACTCCAAAGCCTGTTGTGTTCCCACCCTACCATTTTTGATGTCTATTCTCTGAGAAGGAACATTAGATTCAAAGATATAAGTAGGTTGAAAGTTAAAGAGTGAAAAGAGATATACCATGCAAATGATGACCATAAGAGAGTGGAGTGGCTATACAAACACCAGACTAAAAAGACTTTAAAACAAAAATGTTACTAGAGTTAGATATGGACATTTTATAATGATAAAAGGGTCAATCCATCAGGAAGATACAACGATTATAAATATACATGCACCTAACAACAGAGCTCTTAAATACTTGAAGCAAAAACTAACAGAAATGAGGGGAGAAATAGAACATTCAATAATAACACTTGAAAACTTCAATATCCCACTTTGAATAATGAATAGAACTACTAGGCAGAAGATCAATAAGGATAAAGAAAACTTGAACAACACTGTAAGAACTTGATCTAACAGACATCTATAGAATACTCCATTCAGAATATACATTGTTCTCAAGCACACACAGAAGATTCCCCAGGGTAGACCACATGCTAATTTATAAAACAAAGTCTCAATAAATTTAAAAGGATAAAATCATACAAAATATATTCTCTAGCCACAATGAAACCAAATTAGGAATTAATTACAGAAGACAGGTTGGGAATTTCACAAAAACATGGAAATCAAATTTCCACATTGGTTTTCTAAATAACCAATGGGAAAAAGAAATCATGAGTGAAATTAGAAAATACTTTGAGATGGATGAAGCAAAAACATGACAGCTCAAAACTTATGGGATACAGCTAAAGCAATGCTTAGAGGGAAATTTACAGCTGTGAATGCCCATATTTTTAAAAAGATTAACAAGGAATTGCAAATCAATAACTTAACCTTCCATCTTAGGAAAGCAGAAAAAGAAGAGCAAACTAAATACAAAGCAAGCAAAAGGATTGAGGTAAGGATTAGAACAGAAATAAAATAGGGAGTAGAAAAACAAAATTTTATGTTTTATAAGTACCAAAATATTTTTGAAGAAAAAAATTTATATATTAGTACTTTTAACAGCACATTTCTCCTACTGTTTGCATAAGGAGCCCCACATTTTTATTTGCACTGGGACCTGCACATTAGCCAACCCTACCCATGAAACAGAAATTGTTCTAAAATGCATCATACCTTGTCTTTCAACTAATTAAAACCCTTTACTCCTCCCTGACTCCCCACTACCTTAATGTGGCTTTTCAAGGCTCCTCATAATCCTTGCAAATCCCATTTTCTGCTGTTCCTCACATCACACCTTGTACTTCCAAAACATAGACCTCTTTTGTCATTGCCTGGACACCACATACTGCTTTTACACCTCAGTGCCTTTGCACATACTGCTCTCTCTGTGTGGTGTGTCTTCTCCTGCTCTGCTTTCTGCCCCAACTTTGGAATTTGTAACCCCACTAAGCCTTCACCTCCTCCCTGAAGCCCTTGTCTGAAGCCCCAGTTAATCTAGAGCTCTTTTGTGTTATTTCTGTACCTTGTACACACTTCCCCTTGCATAGATTATGTTTAAATATCTATATACTAGGTGAATGCAGGCTCCTCTAACACAAGGACCCTTTCTTATTTACTGCTGTACTCCAGGAATCAGAGTTAATCAGAATTGAACCACAAGGAGAGCACAGCTCTGATCCACTTGAACTAGGGAAAGTGTAAAAGAAAAGGTAGGTTAGTATGTTACAACCATGAGCAGAGAGAGTGCTGGCTTCCAATAGTAAACCTGACACTAACCAACCGTATGACCCTGGGCAATTCACTTAACATCCTTGAATCTCAGTCTTCTAACCTGTAAACTGGGGATGATAATACCAATCTCCAAACGGATGTCTAGTGAGAACTAATGCAATATTACAAATAAAGCAATTAATAGAGGGCCTAGCTGTTGCTATTTATCATCATCAGGCTCTTTGACTCAGTGGCATCTAGGGAAAGGAATGAGATCTTCAAATGAGAGGCAAAGATGACCTGCAGAGTCTGCAGAATTTGGATGCCCACGTGGTATCACAGAGGCCTTTAGCAAATGCAATTACTCTTCTGAGCCGTGAAGACGAGGACAAACAGTGAGCTTGTAGCAGCTAATGTTAATCGAGGTTCCATGACCAAGTACTTCTCTAAGTGCTTCACTTATTAACTCACCTAACAGTCACAGCAAGCTTATAAGGTAGATGACCTAGTATAGTTAGCCTATTTTATGATGAGTGAACTGAAACAAGCCTAACCGTGTGACATGTAAGCTGAAACACAGCGAGGGGAAGTAGATTGCTAGAGTGACACACTAATAGTGGTGGAGCAGAGATTTGAACCCAGGCAGCATGGCTGCAGAGGTTAGGCCCTTAACAACTAAGCTATGCCAACTCATACCAAGTACCTCCCATGTGCCAGAGACTGCATGCAGTGTTTTCCATAGAGGTAATGGCTCACTCAACACCCTTTCCAATCTTTTTCCTATACTGCAAAGACTGGAGAGCTAGGCATTTTCCAGACCCACTAACAGCTAGTTTCCAGATGTGGTGTGGGTTCCATGCACCAAACGATCTCATGCGAGACTTTGATTTGTAACTGAGTTATTTGAGCAGAGAAGCAAGGTACGAAGCATCCATTTTCCTGGCACAGGTCAGGCCAGAGGTGGTGGTTCTTCAGTTGGCAGCTTCCTAATCTGCAGTTTCCCAATTAGGCAGAGGAGCAGCTCTTTTGGTGGCCCAGTTCAGCAGTGTGGTTTTGGCAGTTGTTTATGGGAGCTCAGCCCAGAGCCGATTTCCTCAGCCCCCACATGATTCTGTAAGTTTCCTATTCTCCTCAATAAATTCCTTAGCTAGAATAGATTCTGTTGCCTGCAACCGAGAGTCCTTATTAATACACTCGGATTCCCTCCCCGTGGGGTTAGTTAGTTGATGTCTTCATAAGGAAATGGAAGCTCAAAGAGGTTAAAAGCCTTGTCAAAGTCACACAACTTTACAAGTGGTAAAGCAGGAACTCAAATTTAGTTCTGTCCAACTCCGAAGCCTGGCATTCAACCACTGTATTTTGCTGTTTCTTTCAATTACTCTGCTAGGCTCTGATGCAATCACAACACATGGTTTTTGAGAGACCTTTGTTATCAGAGGCAACTATGTTTCTCTCTTCCTGTCTCAGTCGTCCTGGGATGTGGTTCTGAGCGTCTGACAGCTCCAGCAGTGTTGTCTTCTTACAACTTAGCTCCACTGTCGTGCTGAGCTGGGCCCCACGCTGGGAGTTCCACATCATCCTCTAACAACCCCAGAAGGTCGGTAATGTAATCCTCATCTTAAAAAGCAGAAAAGAGATTCTGAAGACCCTGGCTGGTTAGGTAAGGTCATGCTAGCTGTTGGGACAAACAATCCTAACAATCACAATGACTCCAACATTATGGAAATTTATTTTTCCTCACCCAAAGTCTAAAACAAATGTTCCTGATTGATAGGTGGCTATGATTTAGGAACTTCCAAGGGACCCAGGCTCCCTGTCCTGTGGTTCTGTCACTTTTGGTGTGTGGCTTCCTCTAAGTCAAGCCAGTAGATGGAGAAAGGGCATGGGTGACCCCATGTGGGAGGGTTTTATGGGCCAGGCCTGAAAGTGATACTTGTCGCTTCTGCTCACTTTGTATTGGCAAGAATTCAACCACAAGGCCACACCTAATCTCAAGGGAATCTGGGAAATGGCAATGTAAGGAAATGTAGCCTAGCCATATGCCCGGGAAGAAGAGGAAGCGGGATTGGTGATGGTAAACCAGCGACACACTGGCCAAGCCAACTGGCCACCACCAGCCCCACTGTCCTCCCTCCTCCCTGTTGTCCAATTGTCTGTCAACAGCTGTGGTGCAGAGGAAGGGGGATTGGACTGGAGACAGGAATCCTAGTGCTCACTCTGTCACTGGCTATATGACTCTGGGTAAGTCTGGTCACTCTTCTCAACCTCACTCTCCACCCCAGTAAAAGGAAGGGGTTGGAGTAGCTGTGTTTGAAGCCCTAGTCGGCTCTAACATGGACTTTGACTATACCAGCTGCCTTGATTATGCTTTTGTCTAGAACAGGTGTTTTAAAAAATTTTTATCCTTTCTTCAAAAGACAGGCCTTCTGGAAGCCCAATATATGACAGAAAAAAGGAGAACTGGTCCGGCTGGAGGCAGGAGAGAGGCTGGAAGCCTGCTGTCCTTGGCTGCCTGCCCCAACTCTCCTGCAGTGGCCTCTGAGGGGTCTCTATGGACCTTAAGTCTCCATGAAGCATAGTCTGAAAACCAGTTGTCTAAACCACAGTGGCCCCTCCAGATGTGCATGCTCAGGCCTCTGAATAGCACAGGTAACCCCTGGATTCATTCTTTTGTTCCTTCCTCCATCAATCTTATTGAATTCCTATTTTTGAGGCAGGAGGGTATAATGTTTAGGCATGTGGTGTCAGAACCTGGCTTTACCTCTTGAACATGCCCCTTAATAGCCAAAGGATCAGATTTTGAACTGGTTCCTTGACTTCTGTCTATTTCAGTTTCCTCACCTTTAAGACACGGAAAACATGGGCCTCATAAGCTTGCTCTGCCCTCTTCTTTGCACTATCTTTCTCCTTAGCGTTCATCACCTTATACTATGCCGTATGATTTACTTGTTTTTCTTGTTTCTTGTATGTCTTCCCACTAGAATGTCAGCTCCACGAGGCAGTGGCTTCCGTCTGGTTTGTTCACTGATGTATCCCCAGCATCTACGCCCAGGCCCAGCACACAATCGTCGCTCAAAAATACTGTTAAATGGTGTTGGTTTCGGGGCCAGCATGGTGGCTTAGCAGTTAAGTTCGTGCTTTGGCAGCCCAGGGTTCGCAAGTTCGGATCCCGGGCGCCCGCTGACGCACCGCTTGTCAGCCACGCTGTGGCAGCGTCCCATATAAAGTAGAGGAAGATGGGCACGGATGTTAGCCCAGGGCCAGTCTTCCTCAGCAACAAGAGGAGGATGGGCAATGGGTATTAGCTCAGGGCTGGTCTTCTTCACACACACACACACACACACACACACACACACACAAAAATGTTGTTGGTTCCCTTAAGGCATTCAGAATGGGGCCAGGTACATTATAAGAATTTAGTAAATGTTAACTGTTACTATTTTTATTAAGTGCTATGGATGAGGATACAGTGTTGAAAAGAATCAGAGAGTGCTCCTGCCTTTGTGGACTTTATAATCTGGAAGGGAGACAGATACAAAACAAAGAAGCAAAAAGAAATATACATTATATGTTACATGTATTTAAATTGTGACAACGTTATAAAAGTTTAGGGTGCTATGAAAGGCTATAATAGAAAGACATTTGGTGGGGGTAGTGGGGGGAGGTCAGAGCTGGCTTCTTTGAGATAAACCATTTCAGCTGAGTCCTGGCCGGTGAACAGGGGTGGGCCAGGCATGGAGGGACAGTGTTCCAGACAAGGGGACAGTGTGTGGGGAGGCTCAAGGCAGGAAGGAACTTGGAACTTCTGGGATCTGAAAGAAGACCAGTGGGGCTGATGCCCAGTTAGTGAGTGGGACAGGGACAGAAAAGTCAGCTGGAGAGGGGGGACAGGGGGATGGGGGGAGATGGGGGCCAGCATGTACAGAATCTCATCATCCCTAGCAGGGTGGAGTCCTTACTCAGCAGGCAATGGGCCCCACAGGCAAGGGATGTGTTTAAGCAGAGAAGGGACACAGTCATGTTCCCAAGCTCCCTCTGGACACTGAGTGGGGAGTGAGCTGGAGGGGGAGGAGGGAAGTAGGGCAGGGGGAGGCAACACTTCACACCTGCACCCCATTCCATTTGTCAGCCTTCTCTTTCTGCCATTTATTTTTCTACAAGTTTTGAGTTACTTAGGCAAACTCTTCTGATACTTACTAATCAGACTGTAGTGCTTGATCTTGAAACTGCAGGTCATTCTAAATGCTAGTGAAAGAATTCTCGTCATGATAAGAAAGAAAAATCTTGCCTCCTTCCCTGCAGCTGTAGAAAAGCAGAGACTTTCTATATCTTAAAACTGTCTTTGCAAATGCTACTTCTGGTAAGGTCTTCTCTAAGATACTTGGGTTTTGGACACAGTTGCTCTGCCCTATAACTATGACTTTTAACCTCTAACATGGCTCTAGTGCTAATTGATTGCCCAGGTAGTAAGATTTAAAATGGCATCTTTATTTTCTAAAAGAGATAAGTCCTTGCAAGGTTTCTTTCTTAAGCTTGGAGGAGAATATTAACTCTCCCCTCTTCTTTCTTTATAAGAAAAATATACTCCTTTTTCTTTTTTAAATAGAATTTGCTAGCTTTGGCTGGCTCATTTAAATTAACCCAGGAGACTCATAGGGAGCTTTTGCTAAATCAGGTGAGAGATGCTGCAGCCTTGGATTAGGGTGGGGGTGGTGGGAATGAGAGAGTTGGGAATTGGAGAGAATTGAGAAAGATTTTGGAAGTAGAATTGATAGGACTTGGGAAAAGACTGAACTGAGCGTGGGAGGTGAGCAGGGAGTTTTAAGGATGACTCCCAGTTTCCTTGCATGGACTACATGGAGGATTGTCTATGAAAAGGAATGGGAGGGTAAAATGTCCCTTGGAAATCTGTTTGTTTTACAATTAGTGATGTCAAGAGGTCCTTTGTGCAAAATTTCCCTCCTCAGAGTCCCCAGAGTGAAAACTTAAAGGTCATTGACAGTTTCTGAACAGTATTGGAGGAAATGGGGTGGGGTGGAGGTGACAAGGTTTTTGGTGACTCAGAGGGTGGATTTTCATCCACAGACGTTTCTGATGATGGATTGAGACATAAATAGGAGCAGAGCTCCATTCTGGAGTCCCCAAAGAGGCGGCATTTTTGCTTGAGCTCCACTCAGCTGTGTCCTCTGGATGCTGAGAGCTTGGGGAGTAGAGGGAAGGCATATCTTGCGTGCCACGGAAACTGTGACATTGGGTTGTTCTGTGGGAAGTAAGGACAGGGCTGAATGGCTGAGGAGAAATATGTTGGGAATTAAATTCCCTGTGAGAGACTAAATATACAAATCGATATGGCCAGACCATATATAAAAATATAACTCTGACCCACAATCTGCAGCCACCAGTTCAGGAAGCCAACCCACAAGCCCTGTAACAATTGGCCCCAAACGGCTGGCATGTTATCAGTAACTGCCAGCTTCCCTAACGTATGTCCCCTTTCCAACTTAGGACCAACCAGAGAAAGTCAAATATGCTCCCCCTAACCAATAACATAGGAAGCCCCGCTTCTAGTTAGCCTACCTCCAGCACCCCACCTTCCGGTGCCATGCCCACAGCCTCGAATCAGGACATCCCTGAAGTCTTCCCTTTCTCCGCTAACAAGTCTTCCCACTCCTCTGCCTGCCGTGGAGTCTCTGCCAAATGCAAGGGATGGTGCTGACTCCCTCGCTATCGCGGCTCTGTATAAACAGCTTTGACTTGTTCTCATTTGGGTAATCTTCCTTTATTTCCACACCTGGAAACTACCTCACTGGGGACTTGGGGAGGGGAGGGCAGACTCGGACCTTGAGCTCCCTGTATTTCTCAGATGGCCGATTCTTCATCAGAGGTGATGCTGGCAACGTGTGGCAATTAGTCCAACACCTTCCCAGTGCAGCGGAGAAGTATGACTGAGTGGGAGGAGGGCCGTCAGCTGGGGCAGACTTTCTGGGAAACAGCTGTTTAAAGGTGTGTATGTGTACGCACACGTTTTCCTGAAATCATTTATCTCCCTCACAGAAAGAAAGCCCATAATGGGTATTGCGATAACCTTAGAGTTTGGAGCTGTACAAGCAGCTCACACGGTATGTTCTCCTTCCCAGAGCACATGTACCAAGTATGTGCACGTGTCTGGAACTGGGTCTGAATCCTGGCTTTACCACTCTCCAGCTGTGTGTTCTTGGACAAGTTACTTGACCCCCCTACCCCAGGGTCTCAAAGTCCTCCTGTGTTTATTTCATAGACGTGTCCAAGCTACAATGTTGGTCTAAGTGTGGTCCACACACCACCTGCATCTGAACCCCCAGAGTATTTGTTAAGCAGACAGATTTCTGGGCCCCATCTCAGGCCTAATGTACCAGAATCTCTGGCAGTGGGCTGGGAACTGCAAGACTAGCCAGCTCTCCAGGTGATTTATTTCTGCTCATTAAAGTTTGGGAATGTCAGGGTTACTTATCTTAGGTACTTGAGGGGTTACAATGATGATCAAGACTCGACACCCCTCCTCACCAAGGGTTTGTGTCCAGATACATCCAAGACACAGCAAATTGCACCAAACACAGAAATTGAGGAACCAAGAGCTATGGGAAGAAGAGATGAATTTCAACCTGGTAAATTTGAGAAGGCTGCGTGAAGGAAGTGGCTTTCGGTCTAGACCTTGAGGGAGAGGTAGAATTTCAACATACCTATATGGAGAAGGGACAGAGGTAACCAGGAAAAGCAAAGACTGTTAGCTTTTGCCGCATAAGAAATCACCCCCAAATTTAGTAGTCAATGCCAACGTTTACTATGGTTTCTGATTCCATCAGTCAGCTGGGTGGTGCTATGGATCTGGACCAGGTGTGACTGATCTTGGTCTGACGTACTCATGTGTCTGCAGTGAGCTGGCAGGTCAGCTGGTGAGTGGCTGGCCTGGGATGGCCTCACTCACACCTCTGGTGTTGGCTGGCTGCTGGCTGGGATGATGGGGGTGACAGAGCATGTGATCTCTCATCACCCAGCAGGCCAGCCCTGGGCTTCTGCACGTGGTGGCAGCAGAGTTTCAAGAGTGACAGCAGAAGCATGCAAGGCCTCTTGAGGTCTAGACTTGGAACTCACACATCGTCACTCCTGCTACATTCTATGGGACAAAGCAAGTCACAGGCCAGCTCAGATTTAAGGAGAAACAGCCTCCATGACTTGATGGGACAAGCTGCAAAATATGGTAGCCATTTTGGAAACTTACCACAGATCCCAGTGCAGGGAAATGCTATGGATCTTTCCAGAACACCAGAGAGCAGGATGTTTTCAGGGGGCAATGAGAGACCTGAGAGGCCGTGATTGTGAGTGTCCAAAGCCCACTGTAACCAGGTCCCTCCCTTCACTGTTGAAGACCCTGAATGGGCAGCAGCCAGCCGAGGCTTGCCAAGGGGGAGGGGCAGTGGGAGCAATTTCCCCCACCCCAGAGGGAGGAGTATTTTATCATTGACATTTCTTAGAGTCATTGATGCATGGTAATTTTAAAAAGCAGACCAACTTTCAGTCAGTCTTAGTGTTCTTTGTTAATTCTCTACAGACAATGCACACACTTTTTGCCTTCTCCCAGGGTGGACCACTCCCACTGACCCTCCTTTGGTTTTCTAGAGTTAGATCCAGTGTCCACAGAGCAGAGCCCAGCCAGGGAGCTGGTGGTGGGGAAGCGGAAGACCTTTTCCCTCCACAGGAGAAAGGCATAGACTCAACACTGTCCGTAGGTCACTTATTACAGTGGCATGGGCCCATTTGAAAGCCCAGTTATGTGCCACCTGCTTATGGGATAAACAGTATTGTCCCTGTTTCATGGGTGAGTGATGGGAGAGTCAGAGAGGTCCGGGGACTTGCCCAAGGTCATGCACCTAGGAAGGGGGACACCTGTGGTTTGACTATGTAGTTAGTGAACCTGTGGAAAGAATGGGGTTTCTGCGGAGTATTTGAAGGGATGGGAGGCCCCGTTGATCTGGTTTCTTGGAGAGGGTGCTGTGGTGCTGATTTGTCACTGTGAGAAACCTGTCCTCAAGGCAGGGGTGGTGGGTTGGTGTATGTTTAACCACCAGCTCTGGGGAGAGTAGGAGCCCTGGGTTGCAGCATCTGCTGATTGCTGTGGTGTAAGCACTCCCACCACGGCCCCTTTCAAGCTATCAACATGATGCCGCTGAACAGAGTTGGGAAGAGAGGCACACAGTGTACTCTCACGAGCCTTTAGAAGTGACTCCAGCACACTTGGGTGAGGGTGTGAATGAAGAAGTGTGAGCTGGGCTCACTCATCAGGAATGAAGTGTTGCCATGGGCTGGCCGTGGCCTCTGGCTGGTTCAGAAAGCCCAGCAGTCTCTTTGATGGGCTGTGCCATATGTATAAGTTCTTGGTCATGCCTTTTCTGAGGAGTTTGAGCCATTTGCAGCTAAGAAATCCTGGTATGTGGGCGATGGGGAGTTGAGCGCTGTTCTTCTTCTACTCTCTCAGAAAGGAAAGCTTCCAAGATCTTTACAAGATTGGGGTTTGAAAAACAACTGGTCTCGATGTGGTCCAAGGGGCTCTGTGGGCTGGACAGAAGAGCCAGAAGAGAATGAGGCTTCCTGACCTTCAGGAGACTGGGAGGAGAGGTGCTGGAAAGGCAGAGAGAAATGAAGGGGCCCTCCCAACTGAGCTGGGCCTTGCGGTGGGGAGACAAAGCAGAAGGAAGGAGGAAAATTCAACAAACCTATGCACAACCATGGCAACCAGATAATTAAGTAAGAAGTTGTTATAATTTCAACACACATATAAATTTGGTGCTTTATGATCTTTATTTGGAATTACCCATAGGGAGGGGGCATGACAGATGATGAGTGTCTTTTCTTGTCCAGGGCATGAAACGGCTTTATCCAGTCCCGCTCCCCTGCCTCCTGACCCACATCTGCCTCCTCCAGCCCCTCACTTCACTCAGACAAACTCAAACCTGCTCCTAAATGAACCCCATGTTTGTACGGGGAGAGGGAAGGGGTGCTGTTACTCCCCCAAGGGGAGGAAGTCCAGCTGTCCCTCTCTGAGGGCATCTTCAGTGACAAAGGTGGCCAAGTTAAGGCAGAACATACCTCATAAGGACCACACACACCATCCAGACAGATAGCACCCCGTCGACAGATGCACCAGCACCCGACAGAACCAGAGGGAGCCGGAGAGAGACCCAAGATCCCTCCCAATGAGGGGAGACCGCTCTTGCTTCTTGATTCTCTTTGCTACCGCAAGACCGAAGCACCCAGGAGAAGGTATTTGATATAGTTATTATTATTCTCCAGTGGTATCTCATGGACCTCAGGGCTGGGACAATGCCCGGCACATTGCATCTACTCAGGCATCTTATGGTCATGCAGATACATAGAAGGCAGGTGCTTCTTGTGATCTACTCTGTGGAGGACAGACTGGACAAGACTAGAGGTAGGAGAAGGTGGCATAAGTAATAAAGAACAAGGTGTAATGATGAGGATAAAGGGCACTTCACCTCTGTGCCTGTCCTCCCCCAAATCCTTGACCCCATCTGCAAGAGAAAAAGCACCAGACAAACCCAAATTGAGGGACTTTCTGCAAAATACCTGACCAGCACTCCTCCAAACTGCCAAGATCACCAAAAACAAGGAAAGATTGAGGAACCATCACAGACCAGAGGACCTAGGAAGAAATGACAATGAAATGTAATGTGGCATTCTGGAGGGACTCCTGGGACAGAAAAAGGACATTAGGAAAAACTAATGAAATCCGAATCAAGTGTGAGGTTTAGTTCATAGTAATGTAGCAACGTTGGGTTCTTTGTTTCAGCAAGTGTACCACGGTAACATAAGACATTAACATTAGGGGACACTGGGTGTGGAGTACATGGGAACTCCCGCTATTATCTCTGAACTTCTCCGTAAATCTAAAACTGTTCTAAAATTAGAGTTTATTGAAAGGGGGTGAGGAGAGGAGGCATTGCTTCCTAGTTGGTCATTCGGGGGCAGCTTTGTGGACAAGGTGTCTTCAAGCTGTTGTAGAGCATGCAGGCTTTGGGCGGGGAATGGTTTATGGTGGGAGGGGATCCTGAGCAGAGACCCGAGAAACCTGGGGGCGGGGGTGCTTGGTTGTCACCAGGATGCTGCTTCTCTTCCTAATAGACATGGACACAGCACAATCATTTCAGCTTGACTCAAGGATTCTCTAAATCAGGAAGTAATTAGGCCCAGCCCTAAGTAGGGCACGAGCAGGATTCATTGGCAAGGAGGACGGCCCAGGGTGCTGCAATGCCCAGGAGCTCTGCCATGGTCTCAGGGTGGGCCTAGGGCAGGGCAGGTGAGGGGGGTTACAATGGCTCCGTCTCCCCACGCTGATGACAAACAAGTATGCTGGATCCACGTAAAAACCTGCACATGAATGTTTATAGCAGCTTTATTCATAATTGATAAAACTTAGAAGCAACCAAGATGTCCTTAGTGGGTGGATGGATAAATAAGCTGTGGTACATCCAGACAGTGGAATATTATTCAGCCCTAAAAAGAAATGAGTTATCAAGCCACAAAAAGACATGGAGGAAACTTAAATGCATATTACTAAATGAAAAAAGCCAATCTGAAAAGGCTACATGCTGTGTGATTCCAACTATATGACATTCTGGAAAAGGTAAAACGATGGAGACAGTAAAAAGATCAGTGGTTGCCAGGGGCTGGGGGAGGGAGGGATGAAAAGGTGGAGCACAGAGGATTTTTAAGGCAGTGGAACTACTCTGTATGATACCAATGGTGGATACATGTCAATATACATTTGTCTAAAGCCATAGAATGTACAACACCAAGAGTGAGCCCTAAGGTAAACTATTGACTTTGGGTGATTATGATGTGTCGATGTAGGTTCATCAGTCATAACAAGTATTCCACTCTGGTGGGAGATGTTGATAATGGGGAAGACTATGCATGTGTGGGGACAGAGGGTATATGGGAAATCTCTGTAACTTACTCTCGATTTTCCTGTGAAGCTAAAGCTGCTCTAAAAACATAAAGTCTTAAAAAAAACATAACCACAATACAGAACAAAAAACAAATCTGTCGGAGGTCGAGTAGGGGTCCGGATGAACCCTCTCTGAGATAGCTTCAGCCACTCAGCTCCCTTTGAAGGCCCCCAGCCCTGGTCTGTCTGGGAGACTTTGCCTGAACTGAAGTCATTCCAAGGCCCAGGGGAGTGCCGTCAGGGTCCTGGGAGCACAGCAGACACTACTCAGAGATTTAGAGGAGTGATTTGTGGAGGAGGAATCATATGAACTGGGGTTTCATTGACTTCATCGTGTGGCCTAAATCCCACCCTGGCCCTCTCCATTTTCTTGCAAATCCTTCCTACATGGGAACATTTTGTTAAATATACTTCCACACACATACTGCTCCCTGTTCATCGTGTTCCTGACCCTTAGCTTGTTGCTGGGTCTCCTCCGTGCCTGGAAACTGAGGTCAGAGTTCATGTGCTGTGAGCACCATAGGGGAGGAGATGATGGAGTCCACATACTCACAGGACCCTTGGTGGGCAGCTCTCCCTCTCTTAAGTCTGTGAGACAAGATCTTGAAGGCCTCTCCCTGCCCTGGCAACCCTATACTATCTTTATGGTGGCTGCTCTGGAGCAGGGAACAAGGCTGAGTTGAAAATTCTTGTTCTGTTCATTCCGTCCTGATTCCCAAATGATTGACCTGGAGGTAAAGAGGAGCTCCAGCCTATAGAGCAGTCTGCCTTCTGAAAGGAGCCTGAGAGTTGCTGAAGGACTAGAGCCGCTTCAAAGAGAGGACGACCGTTTGTCCTCAAAGCCCAGTCTGGATTGTCCCCGGTGCAGATGGCAGCTGGCACAATGGGACCCTAATTGGAAGAGGATCCTGTGACCTCCAAACCAATTAAGTGATTTCTCGGGAGCTGGGAACAGCTGCGTGAAGAGAGCACTGAGATCGCTCTGGATAACAGGTGCATTTTTCTCCCCAGAAGTGGCTTCAGCCACCCGGGGAGGTATTGACGGAGGGTGCTGCGCAGGTCTGGAAAATTGGTCTCAGGAGAAGCAAGAAAAGTGACATCAGCTACCTGGCTTTTTCAACAGAGGCTCTAATGAGGAGAGCTGGGTTGTTGGGGAATAAGCACTTCCAACTCTCAGAAAGGTTGCCTGGGCCGGAAATAGGAGGAGGGGCCTCAGACACACCACTTAGAGAGGAGCAGAGAATTGGGGGATTCAGTTTTGGAACCTCTACCCCCAATCATGCCACTGGAACTGCATTCAAAAGTGTCCCCGGAGACTATTTTGCAGTGATAGAACTGTTCTATATTTTGATTGTGGTTGACGGTCACATGGTTGTTGCATCAGTCAAAACTCATAAAACTGCAAACTTCAAAGTGTCAATTTTGCTATATTTAAATTATCCCTAAATTTAAACACGTACAAAACACACATACACAGCGTCCCTTAGGCCTGCTGTCTTCAGCCAGACCCACGTAGGCCTCCGCGTGGTCTGATGTTCACCCCACCTCCTGCCCGACTCCTGAGTTTCTTTGTATAGTTTTTTAAAGGGGAGAAGAAGAAGGAGAAATACCAACCGAGGATTATGAAAACTGGGAGGTCTCTAAAGCAGTGGTTTGTCCCCTTGCTGCCCTTGGAACCCTCTGGGAGTTCTGATAATCCCAGGCCCGTGCCACACTCGACAAATGAAGTCAGAATTTCTGGGACTGGGAGCCAGCCTCAGGATTTTTGAGTCCCTCCACCCCACTGCCTGTCCCGTGTTAGATTTGTGGTAACAGATTGAGAACCATAGATCTCAAGTCGTGAGAGGGGTTGGTCCATTCGATCCTTCATCATCACATCTTTGGGGATAGTGTCAAAAGGCTACATTTGAGGCTCTGTGCTCTCCCACCCACCCCCACCGCCCCCCAGGTTCTGGGGGCCCTCGGATTTCCATCTTGCTGCTCTGGTGAGACGTTCAGTAGGCTCCTCCCTCTCCCACCCAAGGATCAGTGGGGAACTTTGGCCCAGGGTTCCCACCACCTCCCCTCACCTGCCACTCCTCCCTTCCCCCTGGGAGTGTGTGTACACATCATGTCCCCAGAGGAAGAACATGGGACTGGGAACTGCCGTCTGGTTCCAGCTCCCCCTGGTAGGTGAGATTACCCTGGGAGGCCCCAGGCCAGGGTGAATCCCTCAGCCTCCTTGGGCCTCAGGCCTCTCAACAGCAATATGGGGCAGATGGATGAGAGGATGTGTAAGGACTCCCCTTGGAAATGCAAGCATTCAAACCCTGGTTAATATTTTCACCAACAGCTCCCTGGAGGGCTGACCTCAGGTCTCACATTTCCTGATTTCCAACAGGAGTCACTGCACTGTTCTCACAGGAATACCCACTCATCATTTGCCAGATTAATTATTATTAAACCTTGTTCTCATGGGGAAAAGGAGCAAGCTATTTTCAGGCCAGTGGATTAACTCAGAGCTCAGCGCAGGCCTCTGAAACAGCTGCCGGCTCCTGCTGGGAGGTTTCTGAAGTGGCCGAGATTTCTAAGTGCTCCTGTCCTCTCAGAAAGCCTGCCACTGTGGCCGTGCCTGCCCGCCCTCCAGGAGGGAGGACGATGAGCCTGCCCTCCTACACGTTCTGCTCCTTTCCTGGGTAGCACTGACGGGGCATGAGGCCGTCCCCTCTGGAGGGGAAAATTGGGAGGCTCAGTAAGGAGCAATGTTGCACTTTGAAGCTTTTCCAGAATCGATTGGTTGGAGTCATTTTTTTTAAAGGGTCCCTTCTTGAATGTTGGCAAAGTGGCTAGACTGCCAGAAAAAGCTCTGGCATGGACACTGTCCCTCTGCCCTCGTGAGATTTCCCCACCCCCTTTGGAGCCCTAGGGAGGCTACAATCCCACCCCAGGGCACCGGGGTTCCCATTCAGGGGCGGCATGTCAAGGATGTGTGTTTGAGGGGAGGGGAGCTTAAAACAACAGAAATTTATTCTCTCACAGTTCTGGAGGCTGGAAGTCCAAGATCAAGGTGTCCCACACTCCCTCTGACGGCTCCAGGGAGGAATCCTCCCTTCCCTCATCCTAGCTTCTGGGGTTTGCCGGCAATCCTTGGCATTCTTTAGTTTGTAGCTGCATCCCTGCAATCTGCCCCTGTAGTCACATGGCCTTCTTCCCTGTGTGTCCTCACACGATCCTCTTAGAAGGACATTAGTCATTTGATTTAGGGCCCACTATAATTCAGTGTGACCTAACTAATTAACTAATTATACCTACAAAGACCCTATTCCCAAATAAGATCTGAGTGGACCTGAATTTTAGGTGACACTGTTTAACCCAGTACAGTGCCCCTGGAGCTTGCCCACTCCAGGGCCATGAGCCCCTCCCCTGCAACTCTGCCCTGCTCCCTCACCCCTACACCTGTCATGGAGCCACCATAGGCATGAGTTGGCACCGGTGCAGAGCCTACAAGAACTCTATCAGGGGGGTCTTTGGGCAAAGTCTGAGCAGGGTGAACTCAGCACCACAGTATTGAAGACGGGCGTGGTGGTGAGGGAAGGGCCAGGGCCTGGATCTGAAGACTTAGGTCAATTTCCAGTGCACCCAGCTCAGAGGGTGAAGCCACCTGCAGCCCCACAGCTTAATAGGATTGAGGCCTAAGGCTGTGTACATTAGAACTAACCCTCTACTCTGCAGGAAATTCCTGCCCAGGAAGATAAAGTTACAAATGACTTTATTATTTGTTTCATGAACTTCTTGAAAGTCTATTTATCTGAACTTTTATTTATCACTCAACCAGCCTTTGTCAGGGTAAATAGCCCCTTTCTCAGAACAACAGATTGCTCAGCTGGGTTTATCAAATGACTGTTTACTCTTAAGGTTTATTCAAAACCTTCCTTTCTCTGTGTTCCCCAATCCTCAACTATTACACCAAGAACTCAGTCCAATCCCAATCAGCTCCCCACAACTGAAGACCCACCTTAAGCTAGACCCCCCAATTTTATAAACATGGCAGCCTTGATCTCTGCGTTCTGAGGCAGTGGCCTCCCTTGCCGCAGACAGCAGTTAGCTGAGCTTTGCCGGCTCCACAGCCTATCTAGATGGCGTTCTGTGGGAGTTGGCAGTTGGCACCTCTCTGAGCGTCAATCTCTATATTTTATATTTATATATATGTAAATACATATTATTATATATAAATACATATACAATATGTATATACATATGTATAATATACATATATAAATATATTTTGTAGCCAGCCCTGGTGGCCTAGTGGTTAAGATTCAGTGCTCTCACCACCGCTGCACAGGTTCAATTCCTGGTCAGGGAACCATACCACCCATCTGTCGGTTGTCATACTGTGGTGGCTGCATGTGATGCTGGAAGCTCTGTCACGGGTATTTCACGTACCAGCAGGGTCACCCATGGAGGACAGGTTTCAGCAGAGCCTTCAGACTAAGACAGACTAGGAAGAAGGATTTGGCCACCCACTTGGGAAGAAATCAGCCATGAAAACAGTGTGAATAGCAGTGGAGCACTGTTTGATACAGTGCAGGAAGGTGAGAGGGTGGTGCAAAAAGATGGAGCAGGATTCCATGCTGCTGTACACAGGGTCGCTAGGAGTTCGAATTGACTCAAGGGCACTAACAACAACATATTTTATATTATATATTTTTATATTTATATTTTATAGTCTATAAAATGGGGATAACAATTCCCAACTTCACCCACCACACAGATTTGTGGGTTTCCCACTCACCCCAGGCCTGCACCAAAAAGAAAATGGAGACTAACAAGAATCCTCATCAGCCAGGACACAGTCTCCAAGACAGAAAGGAACAGTTGCCCACTTGGGAGATCTGGAGTCTTTTAAGTGTGTTATGACTGTAAAATAATTCTGTAGATTGTAGGCTGCTGTACAAACCTTAGGGACAATTATTAGCAGTTAGATATTTTTGTCCCTCCACTCTCAAACAATAGCTTTTGAACCAAATAACAGAATCTAGTGAGGTAAAATTGGCCGCTGGTTGAGAAATTCTGGGCCCTCAGCCAAGAGTTTCTTACCTTGTTAATTAGAAGTAGACAAACCTCCCACCTCCCCTGGGCTCAGGGTTGACCTGGGTGATGTCAGGTGCCCGTAAGGAGATGGGGGACAGTGCCGAGAGGTCTCCCTTGTCCTCCTCCAGCCCACCTTCAACATCTGACGTTGTCCCACTCGATGGTTGTCAAGGGAGAAATTACTGTGCAGTAAGCCAAGAAATTAATATTTAACAAGTGGGTACCTACTGAAAATTTAGTTATCTAAACTGACTTTAGATAGTTTTCTGTTAGGTACTTTATGTAAAATGGAGAAGAAAAATATGCTATTTGCAAGTTGTGCAGAATTCCTCTCAGGTTTGGGAACATACTGTGATGGCTTCTCTGGGTGCATTTAATACACACTGTGGTTCTGGGGGTGGGACTTCTGCAGAACAGATAGCTGTCAGCTGGGCAGCATGTCTATAGTTTGCCCAAAGGAAAATCAAGATGCAAATCCATATTTCACTTTCCCCATCTGTCTGTACAATGGCTTTTAGACTGGTTCTGAGTCAGGACCCAGTCAAAGTTTGGGCATGGCATTTGGTGGCTGTGCCTCTTTAGGTTGAGTTGTTCTCGATGGCTCCCCAAACTTTCAGTCCCCTACCATTTTGACTTTTGGAGAATACGATCAGTTTCTTTAAAGAATGTTCTACCTTCTGGATTTTGTCAATTGTTTCTTCTTGGTGTCATTTCACTTATTTCTCTCTTTCACGCAAAGTAGGAGCTGGGGCTCAAGTCTTGATTAGATTCATTTTTGGCGAGAATACTTCACAAATTTTTTAAATAATTTTTTTCTGATGATAAAACCAATTCCAATTCATTGTAGGAAAATTTAAAGAAAAAAAGAAATGAAGATAGCCCATAATCCTACCATCCCAAGATACACACGTTTTTGGTGAATTTCTTGCCAATCTTTTGTTCTCTGTATGTATATAAAGAGAGACAAAGAGAGAAAATACATAAATATTCTTTTTTTTTCAGATTTTTTTTTTTTGTGAGGAAGATTGGCCCTGAGCTAATATCTATTGCCAATCTTCCTCTTTTTGCTTGAGGAAGATGGTCCCTGAGCTCACATCCATTCTAGTCTTCCTCTACTTTGTATATGGGATGCCGCCACAACATGGCTTGATGAGTGGTGTGTAAGTCTGTGCCCGGGATCCAAACCTGTGAACCCTGGGCCACCAAAGCAGAGCAAGTGAACTTAACCACTATGCCAGTGGCCCCCATAAATATTCTTTTTAAGAACAAAATTAAGCTCACAATCTTTCTGCGTGGTGAAGTGTGTGTGTGTGTATAATCCATCCTCCATCCATTATTTGATCAGTTTTCCTATTGTTAGACATTTGGGTAATTTCCAATTTTTGTTCTTGAAATATATGACAAACATCCTTGCACACAGATCCTCATTGATCTTCTCATGTGGAATTACTAGACCAGTACTATGCACAAGATTTTTGATACACATTGACAAGGTGCCATGGTTGATTAATTTATACATCCAGAAGCCATGTATGAGCCTGCTCATTTTGCCAAAACTTTACCAAACCAGAATTTTCTTTAAAATTTTTTTTGATAGATGAAAACATGTTATCTAATTCTAGTTTTCATGCCTGATTATTTAAGGAAGCTGAGCATCCTTCCGTATACTCATTAGCCCGTAGTGCTTCTTTTTAGTACAATTTTATCATGAATTTCTTGTTTGTAGGGTTCTTTATTTGTATTAAGAAGAGTAATCCTCTGTCACATATGTTGTTCTTATCAAGTTATAAAGTGAAAAACAATCTCAGATTTCGCTCACAGCCACTATCTCCTGGGGATCTAGACCGGAATCCACGACCTGTTGAGGGAGTAGGAGGTGTGACACGGAGAATGCAGTTGGCACAGTGCCTGGCACATGGGAGGCACTCACAAAGGTTGGGTGCATGCTGCCCTTACAGATGTCCACCCGTAGGTGGTCCCAATAGGCCCTCAGGTAAACACAGGGACCCTGCAATAAACCACCAGGAAGAAGCTGAAAGCTCCTCCAGACCTTGCCTTCCCGCCTCCCACTTCATTCCTCTCTCTCCGTTTGCTCCTTGTAGGTCCAGACCTGCGTGGATTTGCCGCTTGATTTTCCCTCAGCTGAACTACAGACATGCTCCCCAGTTTAAAACGGCCTGATCTGCAAAAGCCCCACCCCCAGGATTACAGTCAATGTGAGGTGCCTGGTTCAGAGGATTGCACCTCTGAAAACTGCAAAGGGTGGGAGCTGGGGTGGGTGCAGAGGGAGGTACATGCCTCTGAAGAAAGCTGAGTCCAGGCTGGCCTGAGGCATGAGGACATCCTGGGCAAGCCAATAATTTGGTGCCCCATCAGGTTGATATTTAAAAAAAATTCTCTAATGGGAAGTAGATAGCAAGTAATTTCTGTTTTAAAAAATAGCATGCAGAGAGAGCTTTTTCCCAGAACAGCTTCTCTAAACCTTTTTTCTGAGTTTTCCATGTCGCAGTGACATCGACCCGTGACTTGTCCATCTCCTCCAACCACACTGTGAGTCCCTGCAAGATGGAGACTTTCCCCATCTGTCTTGGAGTCCCCAGCACCTGGGGCAATGTCTGGCACAAAGAAGGTACTGGAATGAATTGCTGACTCTCTTTCTGTAAAAGGCTGCAGTAGACACATGGGCTCAAAGGGAAGAGCAAGAGACCCACACATTGCTGATCTCAGGCCCCCCTGGACACTGAGGCCCAGCGCTTGCTGACTTGGAGCCCCCATGCCTGGGCTGTGGAATGAAGCCCAGAGACCTCTCCTGCTTCCCTCAGCTGTTCCAGGATGTTCATCTCTCCACATCCTGAGTCACATGCAGCTCATTTTGTTCTGGATTAACTTTGAAATGCAGCAATTCAACTTGGAAGAGGAGAGCAAGAGAGCTAGAGAGAGAGAGAGAGAGAGTGCGAGCCAAGTGAGCTGGAGAGGATCTGAACGAGCTCTGGGGCTGGACGGCCGCCGTGCTGCCCTGGACACCAGGAACAGGAAATCAGATTCAAAGCAGAGAAGCAGAAGGGGCTTCAGAGAGGGTCCTAGGCTAGCTTGAACAATTTATGATAGTCTATTTTAGTTCCTCCCCACCCACCTGCATGTTTTAAATCAGTTAAGCTGTCTTTACACTGAACATTTTAAAGAGAAAACAACTCTGTTGGAAACCTGCTGTGGACCAAGAGAAAAAAATGGAAAACAGTCATCCGTTCTCCAATTTTCTCACTCCTGGCCCCAAGGTGGCAAGATGCTCTCTCCCTGTCTAGGCCCTCCCCAGGATAGATGAAGCTTCTAGGAATAGGATTCAATAACCCACCCCCAACACACACACACACACACACACACACACACACACACACACTCTTCCTAGCCCCAGGCTAAGAAACCACCCCTCTAGTCCCCCTACACCCTGCCTTCACCTTTGAATATAGTATCTTTATTGAACTGTTATTTGATTTTGCTACCTTTTACCTTCTGGAACCCTGACTGATACAGTTTTGTCTGGAACTTTTCCAAGAGCTGTTCACCATTTTGGAAAATCACATCGCCAAGTGCAAAGCTGTGGCGGTACTGGAGCTGCTGTTCAACTCACCTGTCTCAGGGCAGCCGTGTTCACGTCTGTGTCAGTGATGTTTTCTAGCACAATCGTGCTCAAGCATTTACATGTTGCAATGAATGCTATTTTATTCTAAATTCTTTTCCTTTCATTTCTTCTTTTTATTGCAGTTGGGGCATTGTATTCATTGTTTTTAAAATCATGTGCATGGGTAGATTATTCCGTTCAGGATAGCAAAAAGGGCATCATAAAATATCTGTTACAAAGAGAAGTCAGTGGGGCTGAATGGCTGGAGAGCCACTGCTCTCACCCTGTCCCCGGCTCTCTGCGCTGCTTCTCCCCTGCAAGAACCATGGACTCGCACTTTGATGCTGACCACAGCAACAGCGGCAAATAACAGCAGTTGGCATTTGTGAATGTCTTCTGTGAACTCTGCTTCACATGTGTTTTCTCCTTTAACATTGCCCTCACCACTCCCGATATGCTACTTGATACATGATGATACCTATCCTCACTTCCCTTTGCAGCTATAATAAAAATCAATATGACAATAAAAAGCACTAAATTTGTATAATGAAAAAAAACTATAGATATGATCTTAGCCTCTCTTGGAACAGGGCTTGGCTGCTGGTTCCCAGTTATAACTGATGGGCTTGACCTTAAAGGAAAAATCCCTGGGTTCAGGCACCACGCAGACGAGCCACGCCCGGCAGCGCTTCCCATGCCATCACACGCTCCTGTCCGTCAGAAGCAGTCCTGTCTCCAACCGCTCCCCCTCCCCAAGGCTGTCACGTCAGAACTCAATGCTTATTTTTTCATTACTATATTATTTACATATAGTAAAGTCCACCCGTTTAAAGTGTACAGTTTGATGAGTTTGAGTAATTGTAAACAATCATGTAACCACCATCACAATCCAGACCAGAACCATCTCCCCACCCTGAGAAATCCCTTGTGCCCTGTGCAGTTTTTCCATCCCCTCCACCAGCCTCAAGCAACCACTGATCTGCTCTCTGTCATTATAGTATTGCTTTCTCTAGGATTTCACATAAATGCTCTCATATATCTTTTGTGTTTGACTTCTTTCACTTTAGCATGTTTTTGAGATTCATCTGTGCTATTCCACGTATTGCCATTTTGTTTTTTTCTGTTGCTGAGTAGTATTCCATTGTGTGCATATTCTACAACTAGTTTAGCCATTCACATCTGATGGACATTTGGGTGGCTTCCAGGTTCGGGTGATTATGAATAAAGCTGCTATGAACATTCACGTACACATTTTTGTGTGGAAGTATGTTTTCATTTCTCTTGAGTAAATATCTAGGAGTGGAATGGCTGGGTCATATGTAAATTTATGTGTAATTTTAAAAGATACTGCCATACTGTTTCCCAGAGTGGCTGCACTGTTTTGCATTCCCACCAGCAATGTGTGAGAGTTCCAGCTGCTTCACATCCTTGTCAGCACTTGGTACTGTCAGGTTTTGTTGTTGTTGTTATTGTTGTGTTTGTTTCAGCCATTCCGATAGCTGTGTTGTAGTGTATTGTTGTGGTTTTACTTTGCATGTCCGTGATGACTAATGATGCCGAGTTACCTTTTCATGTGCTTATTGGCCATTTGCATATCTTCGTGGGTGAAATGTCTGTTCAAATCTTTTGCCCATTTTTGTACTGTATTGTCTTTTTATTATTGAATTGTATAATGCTTAATTTTTAATAGCTAAATTTTCCCTATGACCCAGTCTGAGGAGTGAAAGTCTGATTTCTGTCTCAAGTGCTTTATCTCGCTTAGAGAGACAGACGTAATAACAGTAAAATTCAGAATATGTCTCCATCCAAGTCATGCTGACCATCACAAAGTTACTTTAATCCATTGTGCATTTTAAACCTAAAAAAGTATTTGTGATCTGAATCCTAAACATGGTTAACATGGCTTTTACTTCCTTTTTTCAGGAACGTAAACATGTAACAATACTTGTGTAGGAAAACGCCCACACATAAGCTGACACCTGCTTTTTATTCTCTGACGTCAACTAAAGTTAGGTAATCACGAACAGAACTTGGAGAAATCTATTCTAGAGATAAATCCCTGAGCTTCTTGATATTCTGATGGGTCATCATTCTGAGTAAGAAAATCCTTACATCAGGAGATTTATGCCTTGGCCTAAATTCGTGGAGTTTCTGATTTTTACATAACCATGCCAGGGAACACTTATATAGTCTACCCATGCTTCTCTGCTTCATCCAATTCCCTACCATGATGGGACACAGAATTAACCTAGTAAATTTGATAATTTAATAATAGTTACCATCTGTAGACTGCTGACTGTGTGCCTGATTCTAGGAACTTTCAGTCCATTATCTTCTTTAATCCTAATGTAACCCCTGAGAAATGGCCGCTATTATTAGCCCCATTTACAGATGTGGAAGCCAGGGGTTACAGAGGAGAAGTAACTAAACTGCCTGAGGCCCCACAGCCCCCAGGGGCAGGGGCGGGTTCAAACATCAGACCCAGTGCTGCTAACCACTCTGCTGCACTCCCTCTCATTCTGTGTACCGGGACTACCCCATCTGTCCAGCCAGAACACAGTGGTGCTTGCACAGTGTCCCCTGTGCTGGACACATGGGAGGGCTCTCCCGCTCTATTCGCCGCCCTCCCTCTATCTGACAGGTTTGAAAGCTAACGCTGCGTTTCCTAGACTCCTTGGCTGGGGATCTGAGTGTGAATGAAGTTCTGCCAATGAGATGATCCCACACGAGGTTAGGAAGCATTATGGGTTAAATTGTGTCCCCGCAAAAGATATGTTGAAGTCCTTACCTCCAGTACCTGTTAATGTGACCTCATTGGGAAATAGGGTCTTTGCAGATGTAGTCAAGATGAGGCCATTAGGGTGGGCCCCGATTCAACATGATTGGTGCCCTTATAAAAAGAGGAAAATGCCACGTGGAGACAGAGACACACAGCGAGAACTCCATGTGACGACAGAGGCAGAGACTGGAGTGATGCAGCCGTAAGCTAAGGCGCACCAAGGATGGACGGCCACCACCAGAAGCTAGGAAGAGGCAAGGAAGCAGTCTCCCCAGAGCTTCAGAGGGAGCACGACTCCCCCGACACCTTGTTTCAGACTTCGAGCCTCCAGAACTATGAGAGAGTCAATTTCTGTTGTTAGGCCACCCAGTTTGTGGTACTCTGTCATGGCAGCCTGACTGACTAATACAGGAAAGTGGACGCAAGGTAGAAGCTGCTGGAAGGCAAGCTCGGGTGGGCAGGAGTGGTTGCAGGAGCCGACTCCTCCCTCGGTGCTGCCATGGCAGCTTTTGGCCAGAGGCAGTCACAACAGTGTCCTCACTCAGGATCTTGGCTGTGAGGCTGGACCTGAAAGCCTATGGTCCAGTGGTGGCCCCCAGCTCCTCTCCTCCAGCCCTTCCAACAACTTTTGTAAGGCTCACTTCCCTGTATTAAATCCTTTTCTGCTCTATTTCCTGTACTGTACTATTTCCTGAATGTGTACACACATTCCTCATGCTGCTGAATATTGGATAGACTTAAAAGAGGAGAAGGTTCTCACCTGGAAATCAGAGCGAGCTATAATGGAAATGCAGCTGTAAGGGAGGAGGATTTCAAGCCCGCCGTGGCCTGCCATTCTCTCTCTCATCTCCAGGTTAGGCATTTTTCTGTTCTCCAACAGCCTGCATTTCCTTTGCAGAGCTGACATCCTAAATGTGCTTCCCCCCAGTTTGGTTGGCAACCGATGCTGGATTGTTCTATTGTCAACCTGTTTACTCTGGGAACTCTGTTTCCCAAAATCCCCTTCCTGGTATGGTTCTGAGTTTGATTTGGCCAAAATTGAAGTTCTGTAAGACCCAAGAGGCAGAAGCAAAGGAGCAACCCCGAAGTCTGTTGTTCACGAGAAGCACTGAGAGAGGGGCAGGGCTGCGGGAGCTCCAGGTTGTCCACACCCTCCTTGCTCCATTCCCTCCCCGACTGCCAGGCCTGCTGACCAGCAACAGCCCAGGATCGCTGCCAGATGCTTCACTGTGACCTCCCAGAGGCACTAGCGGCTGCTCCTTGGTTAGCACCCAGGGGGGCTAATCCCTTCTTTGAACATCCTGTTTTCCCTTGTCCCAGGACTAGGGGCACCCTCTGCATTGTCTCATTTTTAGGGCTCTTCCTCTTCCTTTTGGGTTAGGATGCAATAGGGTAGATTTACTTTCAAGGCTCTATCTTTCTCCTGTTTGCTTCATGTGACTAATGTCGCTTTGATGCTTGTTCTATTTTGAGGTTGGGTGCTGGGTTAGGGGAGGACAAACAGGGATTTAAGGGTCATCGTTGGCAGCAGGATACACTGGGGATGGTTACAGGGCTCACTGATGCATGTTGTATGTCTCCAAATGCCAAAACCACAGGCGGATTGGAGAGTTGAGAAAACCCCTCCATGGAAAACGTCAAGCTGCTCATTCTGTCTTGATAGCTGCACTTTTTATTAGGGGTGAGGTTGTTATGGTGATGAGAGAGGGCTGAATGGGGAAGGGTTTGGTTTTTTTATGTGATTATTTATAGGCAGGGGCATAACTTGTGTGAACCACTGTAGGAGTTTTCTTCTTTGAGCTGTGCTCGAGACGTGTTCCCTCAACACTGTGGACACCACGAGGGAGGAGGATGCCATTTTCTAGGGTTCCCAGAGCCGGGTCAGTTTCTATTCTCTTGGCATTGCCCAACGACTCACAAGAGCCCGCAGCTACTGAAGAGGGTAGGGAATAGCCAGGGCAGGTGACCCCAGGGCAGGAAATGGACATGTTTTATCGGTCATTTTCCCATCCACTTCTTTGGGCTCTAGAATTTGTATATTTTGGATTGAAGTGTGTGGCTGCACTTCTGAACTAGTCATAACCCTTTGATGGGTACAAACTGCTGTCACTTGCAAAGGAGACACAGAGCCTGGCTGGAAAAATCAGTTGTCAAACTTGGGTAATCTGTCCTTAAGGAAATTCCTGGTCTGTAGAAATCCTTTTCTAATATTCCAGCCAACACTGCATTTATTCACGTATTGGAGAGTCCTTGGGAAATCCTCTCAGTAGCTATCACAACACTTCTATCTCCACCCAAAATCTCTGGACCACCCAGGCCTTCTCACCTTTGGCTTCCTTGGCTCAGGGAGGCGATCACATTTCCACAAGCTCCAGGAAGACGCAGGCTCGCTTCCCGCACACCGTTCTTGACTGCTGGCAGTATCCTTGCAGACGGAGGCTGTAATTATACCAATCACTCTGCCAGATAGACCTGGAGTATCCCCATGATTAATGGAAGAGATTCACTCAAAACAAGATGTCTCATTTTCTAGCTGGGTGTACAATCAAAATTCCACAGAAATGTAGCCTCCACTACTTCAGCTGAAACGTCTCGGCAGCTCCCTTCTCTTCCCAGGCAATTGGAAACAGCAGGGCTGTCTCCTTAGAATCCAAAATCATGTTCAGGATGGGGGAGGTGGTGGTTAGAGGTCGCAGGTGGTTTTTTAACAAGTTTTTGGAATGTCTAATTTCAAAAGTCATTTTATATAAGTTCACTATAGAAAAGTTGAAAATTATAGAAAAATATGTACAAGAAACCAAAAGTCATCCATAATCCCACCAGCCACCGATAACCCTTATTGGCATTTTTGAGTGTCTACTTCTGTCTGTTTTTGGCACATATATATAGTAATAGCTCACACAAAATATTCTGTTTTTTAACTTCTTTTTACGTTAGCCTACCCGAATTACTAAATACTGCCAGTCAACACATATGGAGCACTAGCTATGTACCAGGACCAATCTTCCACGTTCTACTGGTATTATGTCCTTTAATTCTCTTAAGTACTAGAAGGAGAGATACTTTAATCTCTTCCATTTTACAGATTGGAAATTGAGGCACAGAGGTGTTAAAACGACCTGCCCACGGTCATTAGTTAATACACAGTGGAGTTAGGATTCAAACTCTGGCAGCCTGGCCACAAACACGCTCTTAGCTGCCACCATGCCATGCTATGGTTTCCAGTGCTGGCTCCCTAACTGGTGAGTTGTTGACCTTGAGTAAGTCCCTGGTCCTTCCTGTCACCACCTGTGTAGGCCTGGTACCAAAGCATGCTGTGCAAACCTTTTCTGAGCACCTACTATGTATAAGGTGCTATGGCAGCAAATTTAACAAATACGGAGTCCTGTCCTCAAGAATCTCAAAATGTAGCAAGGAGACAGACACCATTTCCTTAAAGCATGGCATGGCCAGGGAATTCATGGAAAGCCCTCCAGGGGGCGTCCTGCAGGCAACAGTGAGAGCAGGGACCTGCTGTTGAGGTGACCCTAAAAGCCGGCCAGCAGCTCAGCTTTCAGCACCTGAAAGGGGAGCTCAGTCTAAATAGTTGTGGATCCTTGTGGGGGTCCCCACCAGGGCCAGGGCAGTAGTGGTGCTCAGAATCAAGAACTGGAAGAGCCACGGTTCGGGGAGGTGCATTTGTTGCCATGGCACCCAGATAGCAGGAGGGGACCAGCGAGAGAGGAGCCTCTGCGCCTTCTGCCCCCTCAGCAGGAAGACGTTTCTCGGGGAAGGGTAAGCTCAGGCAGGAATGAGGGCCCAACTCCAGCCTCAGGAGGACAAGGGGAGGACAAAATTCCTGGCCACGGCCTGGTCTCATACAGGTTGGGCTCTGGGAAGGCTGAGCTTTGAGTGACAAGGATGCTCAGGACAGCCAATGCCACACTGCCAGCCTTGGCCAGGGCCACTTGTCCTCAGAGCTTGCAGCCAAGTGACACCTGGGACAGGGTGGGCTGCCACTCCTGTGTTCCCCCTCCTTCATCTGTCCTACTGTGTGGATGAGAAAAAATGGGAGATATGGAAACGCGTGGACCAGCTGAAAGCAGCAGGCCAAGGTGAGAGGTCTGTAAGCGTGCTTTTCCCTGCAAAAAAGTAGGTCACCTTCCTTAATGCAGGTCTCCTGAAAATTGAGCCCGCCCCCCTCCAGACTGGTGACTGGCTGTGCCTCTCTTGCCCGAGAAGTGTCTGTGTCTGAGAAGCACCTACTGGCCATATTTTCCTGCTAGTAATAGTCATGAACACGGCCCCCAGGCGTTTCCTCTGGGCAGGCACTGGGCCAAGAGTTTTCTGTGCACTGCCTCACCGAATCCACAAGCATGAGGCAGCTTCTAGGATTTCTCCTGTTGCACAGATGAGGAGGAAGTGAGGCTTGGAGAAGCCAGGGCCACACCCAGGACCACGCAGCTAAGAGCCAGTCTGGATTCAAACCCAGAGCCGTCTGATCACAAGTAATTTTCTTAGCCTTATTGTGTGACTGTGTCCATTCGTGATGCTTGGAGCTCCCTTTGGCCTGGAAACAAACCAAAAATTTAAAATTCTTTGGGCTCACTTGGAGTCATTTTGTTCAGGCAAAGGGTTACTGGGCCGGGGGAGGTGGTGACGAGAGAGGCAGTTGGCAGGTTCTGTCTTTATGGGTCCCAGAGCCCAGGAGTCTGGCAGTCCAGTCCCTCCTCAGAGAGCCCCCTGACCCCCGCCAGGGCTCCAGGGATGGCTCCAGGGGCGGGGGCTCTGCCCCTCACTGCTATCAATGCAGCAACTGGACCAGAACCCAGCGCTCCATCCACATGCACTGGATGAAGAGGGGGTGAGGCTTGGGCCCCCGAGCCTGAAGGCGGAGGTCCTGACCCAGCAGTGAAGCTCTTTCCCATCTGTCTGAGCCAGCCTCTCACCTTGCTGTCCTAACGGAGCTCGTCTACACCTGCCGCCGTCCCACCTCTGGCTTTTGCTCCTGACATCCTTTCTACCCAGCAAGCACCACTCCCACCTCCAAGGCCGAGCTCACATTTCTCCCTCCTGCACAAAACTCCCCACTAGCCAGTGGCTCCCTCCTCATCTGGACTCCTGGCACACCCGTCGGAGCTGTGCAAGTCCGTGGGCCCCTCCTGAAGGTCCCCCTCCTGTTCTCCTCCACCCCGTTCCCTCTCCCACTTGCCATTTCAACAACATCTTTTTTTTTGTAAGGAACTGTTGCATCAAAGCTCTTATATTGTTACAGGAGGTAGGAAATTATAAAGACATTACAATTGTAGAATGATGGTTTTCGAATAATATTAGCACTAAGCACATTTCAGTCTTAGCTTCTTTTGTTTTGAAGCCTATGATTCCCAAGTCTCATTTTTATGTGCCCATTTAACAAGTGAAGTTTCCCATGGGCCTTCACCACCACCATCCCCCACTGTCATTATGGGCTCGGGAGCCATGTACTCCCACTCCTGCCACACAGGTTTGTTTCATGTGATATGCCACCTTGTAGAGATCCAAACACACGCCAGGTCTTGCCTCTGCACAAAGAGACCTATGTCAAAGCAGTGGGATAAAATCTAATCCCATTCATTCACTCATTCACTCCTTCATTCATTTGACAAGTGTTTGCTGAGTATCTACTAGGTGCCAGGCACTGCCGTGGGGATACAGCAATGAACTGACATTCTGGTGCGAGGAGCCAGAAATAAGCAGATAGTGTATAATAGAGAGGGAGGTGCTATGGAGAAAAGTAAAGATGAGTGTGGGTGTGAGGGAGTGCCAGCAATGTGGGTGCAGTGGTGGTGAGGGAGGGCCTTGCTGCAAAGGTGCCCTTTGAGAGAGAGCTGAAGGAATGGAGGGAGCCAATCGTGGGGCTCCTGGGAGAGGGACCAACAAGAGCAAAGGCCCCAAGGTGGGAGCCTGCTGGCAAGCCAGGCACCCCGGAAGGCAGATGGCCCCGGGAATGGACTCCCAGGGGACTGGACCAGGGAGACAGTCGGAGCTGAGGTCAGGGGAGGGGGCAGATCACAAGGGCCTGGGAGATGACTTTAAATGGCTTTGGGTTTTGCCCAGGTGAGCTGGGGAGCCTTCAGAGGATCTTGACTTGTTTTTGACCTATGTTTTAAAGATTACTCCGGCTGCTGAGTGGAGAACAGCCTTGCGGGCAGGGGCAAAAGTAGACAGGAAAACCAGTTTGGAGGATGTTGGCTGGATTCTAGGTACATTTTGAAGGACATGCTGACAGGATTTCTTGACGTCTCGGATGTTGGGTGTCAGAGGAAAAAGAGAAGACCAGACGATGCCAAAGCCAATTTTATATGGAAACAATTTTCAAAGTGCTCTTGTGCATATTATCAGAGTCTTTGATAACCCCTGGGAGGTGGGCAGGACTTTTCTTTATAGATGTGGAATCTGAGGCTCAAAGAGAGAGGGGCTTGTCACATGTCATAGGTATTGTTTCATAGGCCCATGTCACCGGCTGCTCATAAAGCGTTTTATCTCATTTCTTGTTTTGTGTTTTGAGAGAGCCCCAGAAGGAGGGCTGTGCAGGGCAGGAGAGGAGGAGCTGGGCTGAGGTCGAGAGGCGATCAGCACAAAGGCCAGCAGGAAAGGAGTGAGCACACCGAAGGCAGGGCACAGGGGTCTGTGGTCGGAGGCTGTCTCTGCAGCTCCTACCCAACACTGCAAATGTCCTTCACCATCAAAAGAATGACCATGAAGTCAGTGTCGTCTACTCTGTCATCTCCCCTCTGCCACTAGACTGTAGAGTAGATTCTACTCATCATCACCCAGAGCTCCCACTCCAGCACCTTCTCATGGTGAGTTCAGCGTGATTTGTCCATGACGCACAGAGGTCCCACTGGCCTCAGAACAACTGGGGAAACCTAGACCCTTTGAGGTAATTCAGGGAGGAGATGGGAAAAACTTGATACCTGATGGGGTGCTCCTACGTTGCAAAAAGGCTTAAGACATCTTGTCACCCAGTTCAGCAGCCAGAGTCCTGGCCAGAACAGAATCCAGCCCTTATGGTCCAAGAGACTTCAATGATGGAGCTATTACAGAGTCTGGGCAGCTTAAGGAAACGCAGAGACCAGCCACAGTTGGGGGCTGTTGCCACCCCTGGACCTGAAGAGCCGAGAAGGAGGAAAATGTATTCTCAGAGCCCTGAGACAGCTGGAGCAGTGGGGGAGGGGCTGCCCCACAGGAGCTGTGGTCATGAGGCCACAGCCAGGGCCAGAGCAGGGCCCAATTGAGGAGACCTGCTCTGACTTCTCCTCCTCCACACAGATCTCTGCCAGTGGCTCCCAGTGGCCAACCCAACCAGCATCCGGAAGGCGAGGGAACCCATGGCGATGAGTCCTCAGGGCCAGGCTCCCGGTACACAGGGTGGGGCGGAGAACAGATGGAGGGAGAGGCAGGGAGAGAATAACCAGCTCACCCAGAGACGCCTTAACCCTGGGGAACGTGTACTTAAAAACCACATCGATTGTTCATTAGTGCTTTCTATAGATCCATGCTTAAGTTGCAGCTGGAGAAAATCAAGTTCTCGGGAAAGAACATCCTGATAGGAATAGTGATTAGGTACCAAAAACTGGAGACTATGAAACCCAGACTCTTGAGGGCTTTCCAAAACAGACTTAAGCAATCATTGGCTTCAGATGTTGGAGATCTTCCAGAAAGCGGAGGGATAGACATAACACCCTTGAAATCATTTCTAGCTCTAGGATTGACATATATGATGCAATATTTTCCAAAATGGCCCATATAATTTTGATATAATAGAAATATAAATCCTTTCCCAGGCGAACTATATACTGGCATATAAACTCAGACTACTACTATGTAACTCTCTTTAGGGCAGACACATCTTGATAATTGGGATGGTGTAGATGATTCTTACAGTCCTCATAAATTCTAAATAATTAGAGTGCTTTGAAACCAAAAGGAATTCATTGTAAACTATGACTAAACACATTGCCTTCTTAATGTAAAATACTATCTTTTTTAAATGAATACCTTTTTTATTCCTCTTTTTCCCCCAACCAAAATCTAGGTTTCCACAGGAGACCAGCCAGCCCTTTTGATTTGAGTAGAATTTGCAACTGATTATAAAGTCAAATATCAATGCTTATCAAAAATCAAATCTGGAAACCTTTTTATTTTCCTGAGCTGTGTAGGTGGCTTTTCTGATAACAGGCACTCACTGTGTGTTGGCATTTTGGAGACATTCTGCATCTGAAAGCATCCTACAATCCCCTTTCCCTCCCAACACCCAGGTAAGGTTGGTCGGCATTTTCCCATCAGCCTTTTCTAACTGCTCTGTGGGACAGAGACTGGGCCACAAAGCTCTCAGTTCACTACATCTACCCAGAGAGGGAGGAGACAGGTGTGCAGACCTGCAGTGGGGCCTGGAGAGTGCACTAGGATGCCCCATTTTCAGCTCCCTGTCTCCTCCACCTTCTCTCTGTGGCTGCCTCATGGTGTTTCTGTCTTTTTGCCCATTTTTTTCCCTTTCCCCTCTGATAGGGATTTTTAAGAAAGAATTTTAAATTACAAGAGTTTGCACTCCCACCTCTTCTAAGGAAGGAGGATTTAGGGTTGTTGGGTCAGCATCCTTTGTTCCATAGAATCCAGGAAATGGGTAAACAGGAAAGACTGAAAATTAGATTTGGATGAATAGAAAGTCAGAGTGGTCAAAATGATCTGTATAATAGAGTCTGAGAAAGAGGGAGGAGGAGGAGGAGAAGGTTGGAAAAGGGAGATGGAGAGAGGGAGGGAAGGAGATGGAGAGAGAGAATGAGACCAGACCCCACAGGATCTTGGTCTTAGTTGAAAGAGGAGGTTGGAGGATCTGAGAAAGAAAGAGAGATAAAGAAGATTTGAAGGAATTTAGCAAAATATATTGTCAACTATTTTCAACTGACTACCTAGGATTTATTTGAATGCAACCTGTCCCATGGCAGGGTCACATGGAGCTCTGGGTTTATATGGGTTACATTTCCTTTCTATGTAAGAGGAAGTGGGGGCAGCCCTAGTCCTTTCCAACCTTTTAGATTCTTTCTCCTCCCCTACCTTCTCCAAGACTTTGCTGTCATCATCCATCTCCTATCCTCAGTCTCTCCCTCTTCATTGAGTCCTTCCCCTCTGCCCATAAACATGCCCAGATCACCCGCCCTGGAGAAAATCTCACTCTGAGGGGGCTACCTAACTAGGCTTCTGCCCTGTAACTCTCTTTCCCTCTTCTTGGATTCCTCTTCCCCTCACTCCAGACTAGACTGCCTCATTGTCTCTCCATAATCCCTTCCTGCCACGGTGATACCCTTCAGGGCCTTGAGAATGTTGAGTGGGACCCTGACCTGTTTATCTCCCTCACTTTCCCTGAAATGGGGTACCTGAGAGTTACTGTAAATATTCAATAAAAATATGGTTACTCTTCAACCTTGTTCCCAACACAGACACAGATGAAAAGAATTTAATCCACACATCATAAAAGCTTGTTAATTTGCTTTTTTCTTGTTTAATCTGAGGGGTGACTCAAGGGTTGTAAGGATTTATGAGCTTCTTGTGCAGGAGAAAAAGAATGCCTTTAAGGAAGTTATAATCACCAGATAACCAGCCCCCAGCTGCTGCTGACGCCCAGAAATCTGGTTGCCCAAGGGCTTATCTGGAGTGAAAGAAACACAGACTTCCCCTCTGTTTCTCTGAAACTCCTCTACCCAAGCCCCTTAGCTCTATAAAGACCCCTTGCTTTCTTCTTTTGTCAAGGTGGATTTCAGAGAACCTATCATCCTGCCTTCTTGTCTTGGTCATTTCGAATAAATGTTTCTCTACCTCCAAGCACCAGTATCTCAGTGATTGGCTTACTGTGCATCCAGCACATGAACTTGAGATTAAGAGGTTTGATATCATCCCTGCTTCCTAGAGTCCAATGCCTCCCTATTCCTCCTAAATCCCCAGCCCTTTCTGTCACTGCTTCTGCCCTCTCCACCCCAGTTCCCTCTCTCCTTCCATTAGGCCAGCCCCACACCACTCCAAATACAGGTCACAACCAAAGTTCTCGAGAGAGAGGTCTGCACTCCAGGCCTCCATTTCTCCCCCCACCCCCATCCCTTCACATCCTGCCCTCTGACAGCTGCCTTTGATACTCCAGCAACATTGCTTTCCTCCCAATCACCCTAGGCCCCCCAACCTTCAGACCCTCCACCTTTCTCAGTCCTCTCCTTTTGGTTCTCCTTCACACTTTTAACACCAGTCAACACTCCTACTTCTTGGAACTCTCCTCTTCTATGATTTCCTTGAAACCACATGTCCTACCTCTCCAGCTGATCTTCTCTTTGGAAGCCTCCTTTTATTTCTCTTTTCCCCTGATTAAAAATACATTCTGAGTCTCAATACCCATCTCTCTGTTCTCTCTCTACATTACCACAAAGCAGGATCCTCTTTATAGGGGTCTTGTGAAGATTAAATGAGAGTGTAGGTAACACATTTGGCACATAACTTTAGAGTTAGTCTTCTAAAGAAAAGAAGGCAGCATTCACTGACAATGCTTACATTCCTCCAGCCAATAGGTGGCACTGCATTCAATTACTGTCAGTCTCCTGGAAAGTTAAAAGAAAAAAATCTGTACCTATACATAGATGTATGTAAACAGCTGTGATTTCCACCTTGTTTTTCTTCCTTTCCTTTTATCATGCCATTTCTTTTAGTTCTATACAGCAAGAAAAAGGACACAAAAGGAATTCCAAACCTATGTAAAGGCTTGTGCTACCCAATTAAACCAAAGCATCTCATTCATTCATTTATTCAATAATATTAACAAGGGACATTTCCTGAGTGTTTACTCTCTGCCAGATTTCATGCTAAGAACTTTAGATGATTACCTCATTCAATCTATATAATTGCTCTATGGGATAATGGCTAGTATTATCTCTATTTCATAAGTAAGAAATTTTCATGAAATATTTATTGTGCCAGAACCTACGTTAAGTGGGGAGGAACAGAAACAAATAAAATATTGTCCTTGCATCAAGGACTTAGGACTGTGGAGGCAGAAACAGATGCACAAACAAAAACATGCAATAAATTATTATGGGAGCCACCCTGAGCAGCTGTTAGGGTCCAGTTGGGCACAAAGGAGGGAACGGTCCCTTCTCTTTAGTGTTATTCAGCTAGCGGTAAGACCTGGGGCTATCCAGAGTTGAAAAAAATGGACCCAGGACCAGCATCTCAACACACTCTTTTTTTTTTTCTTATCAAAGCTCTCAGCCTACCCCCCTTTTCCCAGTCACCTCTGCTTGCAAGTCCCCCTGTACCCCCATTACTGTGCTATCCCCAGGCCCTTAGGTCTGCTCATCCACCCAAGAAAGTAAAGCCCAAAATTTTCTGTGATAACCATGTAGTGATGTAAAAAGTACACTCTCTTAACAGCAGGTACCCTAAACCTTAGGAAAGCCAGCCTGGGAAAATACCGCAATCAACTTCCTGAGGGCAGAGAGGGGAGGTCACAAGGTAGGAACGCAAAAGTCATGGTTAGAAATGAGAGCGTAAAAGGAATTTGTTGTGTTCCTGAGAGGAAAAAGTAAAGACAAATGAGAGAGAAAGAAACCAGAGTTACTGTGAGGGTCCCTTGAGGCGTCAGAAACACACACACACACACACACACACACACACACACACACTTTGGAGAAGTCTACCACACTCAGGAATACCTTGACACCTTTTGGGAGGAAACAAAAGGCTGAGCCTTGTGTGCGTGTGAATGCCCTGTGTCATAGAGACAGGGGCTGGATGCAGGGGCAGATCCAAATGTCATGGAGCCTGAAGCTCATACAGTTTAGTGGGATTCCCTTAAAGAAAAAGAATATATGAATATCAAACTTTTGCAAATTTTACTAAAACAGATGACCATGAGAACACTTTTGCTAGGGCCTCCCACAAGTGAGTGGCCCCAGAGTATAAGTTTCATTAGCTTTCTTAAAAATTTTCCTCTGGTTAGATGTGACCACAGAAAAGCCAGACCCCACTTGCAAATCCTCAGAGATCTTGGAGGGGGCTTTCGGCTCTACTGGCCATGCAACGGGGGAGTTTGAGTCAAGCTGATCTAGACCTTAGGGGCTGGCTACATAGACTGACAGCTCGGTTATCATCACTTTCCTAATCTCTGGAACAAAGTATAATCTCAGAGAAGAGACCAGGGGGAAGGAGGTGCTACAGGCAGCTGCGGTCAGATCCTGGAAGGGCGAGTCCGAGACCTTGTGTTTGTGGAAGGAATGGGAGGGAGGGACCACCGGGCTGCAGGGTGATATGAGCCGGCTCTTTAAAAGCCCTTAAAGCCTTATTAGAAAATTGCGATGGAGAGATCCCTGCCCTCTCCTCCCTCCCAGGGCACATGGTAAGATCTTTCCTCTACTCTGATTACCCTCATTTTGGAACTTGGAAAGAAGCTAATCAGAGGACTAACATTGTACAAGCTACTTCAAGTGCAATTTAGAATTCAGCATGATGAAGGGAGTCATCAGGTGTATGATTACAAAGAAGCAGTCCAAAGCAATTAAGGCGTGAAGGTACAGGGCTCTCTGTTTAATGGTGGGTGGGTGGACAGGGATGGTCGGAAGAAATGGGGGCACAGCTCGTCACCACTCTTAACAGCTCCCAGCTATGCACACCAACCAAGAAGGAAAGCCAACTTCACTGCATTCGTGCATGCCTGGTAGCATCTCCTATAGTCCTCACAACAACTCTGTGAGATGGGTGTATTAGTTTCCTATGGCTGTTGTAACAAATTTAATGGCTTAAAACAACACACATTTATTTCCTTATAGTTCTGTAGATAAGAAGCCTGAAATGGGTCTCACTGGGCTTAAATCGAGGTATTGGCAGGGCTGCACTCTTTTCTGGAGGCTGTAAGAGAGAATCCGTTTCCTGCCTGTCCCAACTTCTAGAGGTTGCCCACATTCCGTGGCTCATGGCCTCCTTCCATCTTCAAAGCCAGCAATGCCAGTCGAATCTTTCTCACCTCACAGCACTGTGACACTGACTCTCCTGCCTCCCTTTTCCACATTGAAGGACACTTGTGATTACACTGGCCCCACCTGGATAATTAAAAATCATCCGTTTATTTTCAAGTCAGCTCATTACTTCCCCTTTGCCATATAATGCAACATAGTCACACATTCCAGGGTTTAGGGGATTAGGATGTGGACATCTTTGGGGTCCACCATTCTGCCTACCATGATAGGTAATACTATTATCTCCTATTTTCCAGGGGAGAAAAAATGAGGCACAGAGAGGTTGTGTGACTTGCCCAGGGCCACACAGCTGATGAGCAGTGGAGTTGGGATTCACCCAGGCCATCTGATGCCAGACCCTGTATTCTTTGTTTGTGTGTGTGAGGAAGACCAGACCTGAGCTAACATCTGTTGCCAATCCTCCTCTTTTTGCTGAGGAAGACTGGCCCTGGGCTAACATTCATGCCCATCTTCCTCTACTTTATATGGGATGCCGCCACAGCATGGCTGACAAGCAGTGCGTTGGCTGACACCTGGGATCCGAACCACGAACCCTGGCCTGCCAAAGCGCGACCTAAACCTCTGCGCCACCATGCCAGCCCCCAGACCCTGTATTCTTAACCTTTAAACTGTACTCCTTCTGTATGTTCCTCCTTTTTTCATTCAACACATTAGGGAGGGCCTGTGTTGATGGAAAAGGAAGCATTTAGGGTAAGGCAAAGGCAGCAAAAGGCCCACAGAAAATAATCCAGCTGTGAGGAGGCCCAGATTATGGGTGGTATGGTTGTGCGGGGGTGGGAGAGGCATACCGTGTGCCCCGGAAAAGAGCCAAACGGTGACCGTCCCCCTGTGTTAGGTCACAAGAGACCTGGGGTCAAATCTCAGCTCTGCCACTTACATCTGTGTGCCTTCCAGCCAGTTGCTTGACCTCCAAGTTTCCTCATCTGTGAAATGGTAATCACGGAACCCACCTTGTAGGTTTGTTGTATGAACTCAAGCAGCATATATGAAACTCCCAGCTGTGCCTGGGGCGCAGGCAGCGTTCCATAAGGACTGCTTCGCTCTACTCTCGCCTTGCCCCCCTCCCCAAGGAAACTTAACTTTCTCACATGTAAGTACGAACAGAGAAAATGGTGGCTGAAATTTCTGGATTCTGAGGAAGCAGATCTGGGGAAGCTGAAAAGAAACAGACAGGAGGACAGGGAGCTCTGCTGTCATCTGTCTTAGGTCGTCCACGTTAGATTTAATTAGGGAGAAATGACTCTGTGGCTAAAACAAATTTTAAAAACACTAATGTCATCCTTTCCTTTCTTTCCTCTCCCTCCCTGCCTCTCCCTCCCTCCCTCCTTCCTTCCTTCCTTTCTTCCTTCCCTCCTTCCTTCCTTCTTTGTGTTTTAGAAGAGGTTGGAAGAGAGGAAGAGGAGAAATGAAATGCCCATTAGAGTTAGAATTCTTTGGTTGCAAGCAATAGAATCTGACTCTGACTAACTTCAATGAAAGTTGGAATTTGGTGGAAGAACATGGGGTGACAGAGAATTGAAGACAAAGCTGACATGTGGATCTCAGGAAGACAGGAGCAGGGCCGCTGTGGGGATCTAGGCAGCAGGAAGGAATGGAGAGTCTCTTCAGGGCAAGGAAGTGCCCTGAGTGGGGCCCTTCCTGCCTGCTCCCAAGCATGGCACTGGGCCCACTATCCATCAGAGTTACTGGCTTCACCTGGGACCCTTGCTGGCCCCTTGTCCCAGCAGGCAGGGAGCCTTGACTGGCTGTCCCTCCAGAGCATCTCTAGAGGGCAAGATGGGTTCCCCAAAAGAGAATCTGACAGTGAAGAAAGGGGAACGAATGCCAGCAAGCAAACATCAGGTTGCAGCATACCCCTAAGCCACATTTTACTACATTTGTAAAGGTATCTTTCATCCCTGGCGCCCTCCTCCAGGACACTCTTTCACTTCTTCATTCATTCCGTTTATACTGCAAAGTGCCATTTTTGTGGCTACTGCCATAGAAAACAGGAAAAAAGAAAAGCTTCATGCTTCTGTTTTATTATGGGGCCAACCGAGTTTGGTCAATATGGAACCCTGAGTATAGCGGGCTCTTGCTGTGTCAGCATCAGTCTGAAGAAGAAGGGCCGGTAGGCAATGAAAGACCAGCCTGGTTCAAGCCCATATTTTACAGCTGAGACACAGGTCTGAGAGGCTCAGCAATCTGCTCAAGGTCATATGGCAGTTTAGAGGCAGGGTGACAGCTAACTCCTTCCATTACACAGGGCCTGGTCAAGAGGGGAGCCTCCTCTAATCTGTCAGGCTCAGCACCGCCCCATCATGGATGAGGACATGAATGGCGCCTTCTGCGATTGTGTGATTTGATATGGTGCTGACACCCAGCGCCCTGGGGTGTGCTCCTGGGCGATGGGGAGCATGTGCTGGCTGCACTGGAGGTGTACCCCTGGGAGAGGGAGAGCCAGCCATGCTGGGCGGCCCTGAGTCAGACTTTTTTGACAGTTAGTGCCCCTTGAGGGCTTAAAAAAGGAAAGAAAGAGAAAGAAAACAGAAACCCTCCAATCTCTGATCTTACAGAACAAGGCAAATTTTTCATTTTGACAGAATCAAAACCCAAATCTGTCTCACCCAGAGACCAAAGGAAGAGACAAAGTTCAATAGATTTTTTTCTTAAACTGTTGGATCTCATTTGAAAGGAAAGGGGTTTCTTTCTTTAACAGAGAGACCAGTGAAATGACAGTCCCTCCAGTGTGGAGAATTCAGAGGCACGGTTTGTCCCCATGCACCGGAACCTGAGGGAGTCTGTTTCAGGGCCTGGCTGATGGGTCATTTGAGCAAAGGGTGCAGACCTGGAAGAGGTGGTCGGTTTCCAGGAGAATGGGGGTTTCCTGCTCTCTGGTGACTTCCAAATCGCATCCTTCGGTTTGGAGGGCAGAGCGGGGTGAGCAACTCTAACCAAGCTGGCCATGTGCTGAGCCTCCAAAACCTACTTCCAAACACTGGGCCTGATTGCTCTAAAGTAGATGGAGTCTAAACCCAAACACCTCATTCTCCTTTAATACATTTCTACACTGTCCTCGCACCCAGGCTTTTCCTCATGAGTACGCTACTTGAGTCAAAAACAAAACAAAACAAAATAACCTGAGACCAACCAGAAAAATGAAGCAAACCTAATAACATATTTAGCCAGGAATAAAATGTCTTGTTCATTTTTAAACCCAGACAGACATTGCTTTGGTATCATATATACCTCATTTTATCTTTCCAATACCCATAGCCATCAATTGGTGGTGAGTTTGCAGAGTCCTGCTCAAATGTCATCTTATCTGACAGACTGGCCATCCTACCCCCAAGAGAACAGGGCCAAGTGCCGGCATATATTAAGTGTCCAATAAGTTTTTGTTGAATGAGTGAATGACAAATTCTTTCACTAGGATATACCCAGAGCCAATCCTGCTGATGCCCAAGGAGCGAGTGGGTCATTCCACAATATTCCTTGGCTACGCTCTGAGGTGGATACAGGGGGCACAGTGTGGGAGGGGATAAACGAAATAGTACCCCAGGTTGCCATGCTGAAGGACTTGACTATGTAATTTGAGAGGAAAAAGATGTACTTGGAAGTTGTCTAAGTTAGTGAACTTGTAACAGAAACAGAGCAACATGGAGGCAAATGGGACAATCCATCTGCAAGTGACTTCATTCGTCCACCGGAAGTGTCCTAAGTGCTGATGGAAGCCGGCCGCTATGCTGAGTACGGGGCAGACGAAGCCCGAGGCCCACTCCTGCCCTCCCAGAGCCTTGAGTTTGGTGGGGCGAGGAAAAGGTGAGAAGAATGCCCAGAGACAGACACAATTTAGGTTTTAGACTTTAAAAGAAACTGATTTAATGTTGTTTAACTACCTTAAAATTAAGGTAGAAATTTGACCAACAATTAAGGATGTAAAAGTCTATTCTAAGTTCATGAAATTTAGTTTATGGAATCACCTTTTAGAGCTGAGGCAGAGCTTGGAGACCATCTAGTCCACTGAGGTTCAGATTAGCCCCTGAATAGTTTTCTACATAAGACAAAGGGCCCGTATCCCTAGGGTGAAGAACTCACAGTCTCTATATGGTCATGTATGGTGGCAAAGGCACACAACATGATAGCTATTTTATGGTCATGGGATTTTACTTACATCTTAAATTTCATACATCAAAGTAGGATGTGAGATTTGTGCATCTATCGAAATGAGAGTGTGCACCTGACCCAATCCTCTCCAAAAGTAACATGGTCATGGAAGGTAAAGAAAGACCAAGAGACTGCGCAGATGGGAGGACACTAAGTGACTGACTGTGCATGATAAATGTTTCACAGTTATAAGATGTTAACAAGGGGAGACCTGGGTGAAGGGCATACGGGAATTTTCTGTAGTATCTCTGCAACTCTTCTATAATTATAAAATTATTTGAAAATAAAAAGTAATTGTTGAAAAGGAGAGAATGGTGTGGTAGACTGTATTTTCTAAAAATGGTTGCAACAATAGTTCTGGTTCCACACGCTCTTCCAAAAGTTTGCCACTCCCTCATCAAGAGGAGGAGTCTATGTTCTCTCCTTTGAACGGAGGCAGGTTACTTAAGTTCTCTGTGCCTCAGTTGCTTCTGTAAAATGGGAAGAATACTAGTATTGTTTTACTCTGAAATGAGACAACACGTGCAAAGCACTTAGACAGTGCTTGGAAATGTTGGATGTCAATATTGTTGCAGGGAACAAGTTAGGACACAAGGTCAGAGTTGAACTGGCACCCAGAGCAGCTTAATACTGATTCTCTGGAGTTCCTTAAACTCCTCCTGCTTCAGGGGAGAATCCTTCCTGGGGGCGGAGATGCCAAGTGTGCAGGTGGGCTCTGGTGGGGATGGGATGGAGAAGACGAATGCAGAGACCAGGACTGGACAAGAATGTGGAGGGCATTTGTTCAGGGAAGGAGGAAATCCCCATAGTCTGGGGTGATCAGGACGATGTCAGGAGGGGGTGAACTGTAGTTGCACCTTGAAGGTTGGCTCAGGTGCAGGGGAGCAGAAAGGCAGGAAGGGTAGCAGAGGTGGAACCAGGGATTCAGCAGGCATGTCTTCAGGAGCTGCCTGAAAACAGGTAGGGGTTCATGCTGATGAACTCTGGGAGACATAGTCAGAAAAATAATTGGGGCCAGGACTTAATTGGCCTCGAATGACATGATCAGGAGTTGGGACCATGGCACATCCTAAGTAGAAGCCACATTTCAGGAAGTTAAGTCTGACCATGGGTGGGCTGGTTTGGCGGCAGAAGAGAACAGAAATAGGGAGAACAGATGGAGGTGGGAATTGACAGGAATCTGAGTGGGGACTGAGGGGTGTGGTGACTAATTCTCTGCCCCGTCTTCCCAAGCAAAGGACAGTCTTGGGACAGGTAGGGGAATGGGGTTTTCTTGGGCACAATTTTAATGTTATTTGCCTTTAGTCATCCTTCTTCCTAAATTTTTACCAATGTGGAATGATGGAAAAGAAGCTGTACAATTCACCATTTTAAGACTAATAGACTCTAGCCATGAACTCAAAGGTTCCTGCTGGCCTCGCATGCACTCCCCAGCCAAGCCCTCTCTTTCCACAGTCACACAATCCATCAAATGGCAAATGGTTGAAGCTTATGTCCAGGACTTGGACCACTTAGGGCACTACATCCATGTGCTGATGGTGATTGGTCTAGAGATGGTCCTGAGACCCTAGCAGGGCCAATGAGTGTCCTCTTCTAGGACCGTAAGGACTCTGCGAGAGAGAGGGCCCCCTCGTGGTGGTTTCAACACATGGCCACACAAGTTTTTTGATACTCCTGCCTTAGAATTGTAGCCCATGGTTTTCCCCTTAAATCTGGGCAGAATTGTAACTGCTTTGACCATAGAATATGAAAGTGATGCCATTTAACATTCAAGACTCCAGCCTAAAAGATCATGTGGCTTCTGCCTTGTTTGCTGAAATGCTTGCTCTTAGATCCCTGAGCCACCACACTGGAGAGTTGGGGCGTGGGGAGAGAATAAGCCCTTAGTCATTTGAGTCATCCCGTCCCAAGTGCCAGACATGGAGTGAAAAAGTGAAAAGGTACTTTCATAACACCAGCCCCCAGCCATTTGAGTCTTACCAGCTGTTATGGACTGAATGTTTGTGCCCTCCAAAATTCATATGTTGAGGCTTTAACCCCTAATGTGATGGTATTTGGAGGTGGGGCCTTTGGGAGGTAACCAGGGTTAGACGAGGTCATGAGGTTAATGGCCTCATGATGGGATTAGCGCCCTCACAAGAAGAGACACCCGAGAGTGTCCACAAGCACTCACTAAGGAAAGACCATGTGAGCACATAGCAAGAAGGCAGTTACCTGCAGGCCAGGAAGAGAGCCTGCACCAGAACCTGACCATGTTGGTACCCTGGTCTCAGATTTCCAGCCTCCGAAACTGTGAGAAAATAAATCCTGTTGTTTAAGTCATCCGGGATTTTGTTATGGCAGCCTGAGCTGACTAAGACCCCAGCTGAGACCCCAGACATCATGGAGCAGAGACCAGCCATCCCTGCTGTGCCCTGTCTGAATTCTTGACTCATAGACTCCATAGCATAATAAACAGTTGCTGGTTTATGCCATTAAGTTTTGGGGTGATTTTTTACACAGCAATAACTATTAACTGGAGAGATGGTTCCTATTAATTGGAACACCTTCCTTCCACAGCCTAGGTACTGAGGACCATGTAAGCCTTTAGTTGCCAAAGACCATATCTGCTGGCAAGTGGAGAGAAAGAGCTGGCCTGAGAATTAAGCTGGCCCAGAGCGGGCAATGAAGAGGAGGAGAGAAAGATCCAGCCCTCCTTGATGGTACCATTCAAACCCCCGGATCAAGCGAGGTCAAATCTCCCCTTCGACTTTTCAGTTACAAGAGCCAATAAATTCCTTAAAAAAAATGTCTTAAACCAGTTTGATTTGGTCTATGTTTCCTGCAATATTAACTAGAACAGAGAGATAAAAAGGATAAAAAAGAGGATGAAAGAAATGGGGGACGGTGGGAGGGCGTATAGAACTAGAGCTGTTCTGTTTTCCACATAAATGTAAGTGGTGTCTGTAGTAGACACTGTGGGTTGCCCACTTAACATCCAGCCCCCATCTTCTCCTTTGTCAACAGAACCTCAGTGTTTTGCAGGTACCATCTTCCCCCTCCAGTGACTCAGAGGAAGGTGACTAGAGTTAAATCAAGATTGGTTCTAAGCTCATTAAGGTAGTTCCATGTTCTCACCAATGATTGGCTCAGGAGTGGGCATGTGATCAAATTCCTCCAATGAGATGTGAGGAGAGGTCTCTGAGGAGCCTCTGGGAAAGGCTTCCTCCTCTGGACAAGGAGACTGCAAGAGAGATGGGCCTTCTTGCCTCTGAACAGTATGGATTGGGATGTGACACCTGGAATGGCCACAGCCGCCTTGTGACCACAAAGTGCCACTAAGCAGGACAGCCAGCAGAGAAGGAACCTGGGCCTCTGATGACACTGAGCTGCTGATTGTACCTTTCCTGAGGTGCTCTTCTGCTTCTTCTTGTGTGAAATAACAGAGGACAAGCTGGTTTGAATTGGGGTTTTTGGCGACTTGCAGGACATTGCGGAGCCTGAGGGAGGCCAACTCACCACCGTCTTATTTTACTGAGGAAGGAACTAAGTCCTAGAGGGACAGCTATGTGTCCAGGTCTCAAAGCTAACCAACGGCAGTGTGAGACAAGAGACTTAGCTCCCTTCTGAGGCGGGCCTCATCCCGTCATACAGGTTATAGAATCTTCAGTCATTGCCCTGCCCCCAGCAGCCCAGAGCCTTCTGCAGTCAGATGTGTCTACGGAAGCTCATCTGATTTGAATCCAGCAGGCAGTATTCCATCTAATTAGGCAATTATGAGCAGGAAGGCTGCATCTCCGGAGCCTACCTGTGTTTCGTGATGAATCTTTATAAACCCTCACTGGTTGTTGTGATGGATGCCAGGGGCTGCAGAGACCTCTGGAAGCAGGGTCCTGCTGGGCCGCTGTGGGGGCTGTGGCAGTGTCTGTTTATAGAATCCAAAGTCTGCACTTGGATAATTACCTCCATGTGATTGTTAGATTAATGTCACCTGGGCCAGAAGGTCTGTTGTGTTTTGCTTAAGGAGAGAAAAACAAAACTCTTTGGAGATGCTCAACGGTTGTGAACTTGGAAAGAGCCTGACTCTTAAAAGTTAGTGAACCAGTGTGGGGAGGCCAGAGCATGGCCAGCAGCGTGCCAAACAAGTGTGCTTGTGGCTGAGGCAGAGAGGAGCCTGAAAGAAGATATGTTCATTTTCCCGCTTTCCTCACACACACACCCCCCCACACCCATGCACAAGGGTGTGCAAATTCACAGCAAAGGGCTTCTGATATGGCATCCTCTGTCACAGGTGACCACTGTCAGGAAAAATTCAAGCTGGAAAATTCAGGAAGAAGATAGCTTGGGAAAAGCCGGGTCCAAATAGAAGCCACTTTCATCCTGGACACCGGAGTCACTGCTGCTGTTACAAAGGGTCAGCCCTGCAGCCCAAATTCACAGGCAGTAATACTTCAGCACCAAGGTAAATACTACACTTCTCTCAGAATAACTCTCAAAGAGACTGGGGCTGGTGGGAAAGGCGCCACCTGCCGCCTGCCTGCCATTCAGCCAGATAGAGCAGTGCTGATCTGGGGATGGGAGGCACCCCCAGCAGATGCTCCAGAACAGCATTTTCCCTCAAGGCTGATGGAGGGGGTGAGGTCTTCAGGCAGATGCTCTGTGGGCAGGTCTAGGGGGTTGTGTACCTTTGTGGCCCAGGGGCCTGTTTCCCTGAGTGACTCTGTGGAGTGAGTGGTGAGAGCTGGTGGGGGGGAGAGGGTAGAGAGTGTGAGTGGTCCTATAGAAGTGGGATTGTGTCTGTGTGTGTATGTGTGCACATGTGCAAGCTTGCACACGGGAACCTGTAGGGATTTGTGTATCCCTGAATATGGTAAATGCCTGGTGCTTTGAGGGGAGAGCCCTGGACCAGGAGTCTAGAGGCATGCTAATAGAAATATGATGTGAGCTAGACATGCAACTTTAAATTTTCTAGTAGCTACATTAGAAAAAAATGAAATTAATTTCAAAAACGTATTTTCTTTAACCCAACATGTCCAAAATTATCATTTCAACATACAGTCAATATAAAAGTATATAAATGAGACATTTTACATTCTTTTTTTCTCTTACAAAGTCTTCAAAATCTGGTGTGTATTTTACACTTATAGCAACATCTCAGTTAGCACCCAGCCACACAAGTGTTCAGGAGTCACGTGTGGCTCGTGGCTACCATACTGGACAGTGCTGGTCTAGAGACTTGAATTTGAGTCCCTGCTTGGTTTCTTTTCAGCTTTGTGGCCCTGAGAAAATTATTTATCTGTTCTGAATCCCAGTGTTGCCATCTGTATAATGCTGTGAATAATAGCCCCTCTTGTGGCAGTCATTCAGTTAGTGTCCTGCACATTGCTGGGTACCGAGGGGTCCATCAGTGCTGCTGGACTGGCTTGTACAGTGGTGTGTTGGAGCTGACTCATACTGGTTCACAAGAGCCGATTGTTAAATATTCGGGAATTTTGTAACCCAGTGTTAAACCGTTGGTCTCTTGAGATCAGCCATGGTGGGAGAACATTTACACCATGGAAATGGCAAATGCTTACAGATCAGCCGCTGCCCCTCCAGAGAGCTGACTGTTGAATGTTTGCCTGCACACCACCGAACTTGGGTCTATTTGTATGTGATTGCAGGGGTGGTTGTAGACCAGAGGCTGCTTCCCTGGCTGTTTCTCCCTCACTGAGACCCCTCATCTTCCTTTAGGTGCCCACATCTCATGGCAGCCCCTTCCAAATTATTCTTTCCCACTTTGAGAGGCAGCATTGAGTAGTGGTTAAGCCAGCAGAGTCTGGTGCAGACCCTGCTTCCACCACTTACTAATTTGTAACCATGGACAGGTTACTTGACCTCTCTGTGCCCTAGTTTCCTTGTCTGTAAAAATAATACCAGCTGAGAAAGAGGGTTACTCTTGTTGAGGAGTGAACACCATCCGTGGAAAGTGATAGAACAGTGCCTGCCACATAGTAACTGCTCAATCAATGTCACCTGCTCTATGATGACGATGATGACTGTCTGTAGCTCCACCCGGCCTGCAGGCTTTAACTGTTGGTCACCATTGAACATTCCCGCAGGGGCAGTGCTTATGGCAGGCAGGGGCATCCAGAAGAAGAGCTGGTGGGATAGGTCACACATTGGACCTGGAGTTGCTTTTCCTTCCATTCTCCCTCCATCCTCTCTCTTTCTCATCCAGCCACAAGAATTGGCCACCTACTGTGTGCATATTCGGTGAGGAGGTGTGGGCACACAAAATTGAAAAAGAGCTGATCCCTGTGCCTGCCCCCAAGGAGCTTACAAAAGCTCTTTGGGGTCTTCAATAATTTTTAAGAGTGGAAAAGTGTTCTGAGACCAAAAAGTGTGAGAACTCTCAGACTGTGGAATAACAGAAAGACCACTAAATATGGGGGCCAGAGGACTTGGCCCAGGTTCTAGCTCTGTTGCATATTATTGTGTTTCCAGTCCCTTGACTTCTTCTGGCCTCAGCCTCTTCCTCTGTAAAATGGGAGTGATAATGTGGATCTCTACCCCGGCCGCCTCCAGGGTACTGCGAAAGTGCATTTGAAGACCCAAAGGCCCAGATACAAACAGAGCAACCTCAGGATCACTGTGTGGGGACGTGGGGGGCACTGCAGGCACTAGTTGGGCCCTGGGGACTCTGTTCTGAAGCTGACATTTCACTGTCGGGGGGATCTGATTGACTTCCCCCGCAAAATGAAGGGAAGCCCAGAGAGTGCCCAACATGCTACCCCAAGCCCTGTCGTCTGGCTTTGTGGAATACCAGGGATTCTGGAGTAATTTTCAAATCAATGCATGAAAAGCAAAACCAACACATCTGGATGACTCTGGAAACATTACTAGAAAATGCAGGCAGCAAAGGGATTTGGAGCTCGAACTTCCCCGATCTCTGCCACCCTTGTTTGACTGGAGCTGACAGCCTCAAGTGTGTCACCTACCTGGACCAGCCTTGAGATGGAGGACTGTAAGACTCCAGACCTGCCTGAAGGGGACATCCCTGCTTGCCCTGCCCCACTCTGCTCCTGACCGTCCTTCTGTCAACCCTGTCCTCCTCCAGGCTCCAATGCTTTTTTCCCTACCCAAAAGATGCTGTCTTGATTATTCCTACCCAGAGGAACCTATAGGTTGTCTCCCACCAGAACCCCTACCTCCTACCCTATTCCCCAGGGGACCCCAGCCCTAACCTTGGCCACTGACTAGGTGGGATGAGGAGACCCCACAAGAACTGAAGAGCTTTTCTCAAAGAAGGGCCTTAATGGTTCCTGGGATATTTAAATACATCAATATTAATAGAGACTTTTTAAGTGGAAGAAAATGCTGAAATCAGAGCTGGTCAAAATGCTGAAAAACACTCCGTGTCAAACTCAGAAACCAGCAGGTAGAGAGGACAGATTCTCCTTAGCAACGCTCTGGCCACTTAACTCCAGTCCCTGTATCCCCTCACAGAGCAGGGTGCCTTCCCCGAGTCTCTCCCTTGCCCCTGCCCCGTAAGGAAGACAATTAACTCCCGAGCAGAAGTCTCCTAATAACATCCTGTTACTTTTTCTATCCAGTTCAGAACCGTTTCTGACAATGACTTTCAAAATAGAAATGATTTTTAAATGTAAGTTTCTTACTTAAAAAAGTAAAGCTTCATTTAAGAAAAAGTTTAAAATAGGGAAAAGAAAAAAAAATTGCTCATGCCCCCCCCCCAAGCCTAACACAACCACTACCAGTATATTGGCACTTTCCCATGCAGCCTCTGTCACTATAAATACATTTTATTCTAACCTTGTGATGCTTGTCTTGGCCTCATTTCCCAGAAGGTAGAGTGTGAGACAAAGGTTTCTGAGGAAGTATTTTATTGGGGAGTATGATTCTAGGGAGCAGGAATGAGGAATGGGGGAGCAAAGCAGGCAAGAATATATTATAGAATTGGCCACAGCTGAGTGCAGCTGGGTGCTGGATCCAAAACCATCTGAGGAGCTGTATGAAGACCTTCCATGGACTGGGGAGAAAGGGAGAAGCATTTTTCCACTGGCTCCCAGGCCCCCATTGGTCAGAGGCTTTCCCCATGAGGTAACTCCCCCACACTTCTGGGCTGCCCTTACATAGGTGCTGAATGGGTTTCCTCTAGGTTCCAGGCAGTGGCATTAACAGAGAAGCCCCAGGGTGAGAGGCCAAGAAGCATGGGGCACAGGACATCAGGTTATACCAGCTAGAAGCCAGCTAGAGTCAACCCAGAACTGGTCACCCCAGCATTGGCTAGACTAAGAGACAGGCGGGGCCAAGAGGATCTAAAAAGGTGTCCAATACAGTCTTTGTGATGCATGTGTAATTTTATCCTTGCTTTTTCCACTGAACATTATATATTTTCCATATTGATCAATAGTTCTTGTAATTTTTAATGGCTGCTTGTTAATTTTCCAAGTAGGTGGAAGGAAGCACATTTTGAATACTTTCTGCACATTGTGTTATTTGCGAAACAGTGACAAGCCAGCCCACTGAGGTGACCTGTGAAGGGTCATTTTATACCTTTGTGGCTTGGAGGGAGGTGCCATTCTTCAACTCAAGTGGGCAGTGGGAGGGCATTCATCACCTTACTAAACGCTTCTGTTTCAGATACTTTTGGGAAACATTGATGATTGGAAGTCAAGTGGAAAAAACCCTACTGATTTCAGGGTTCTAAATAAAAATCCATCCCTTTCTTCCTCCTCAGTAGCAATACTTTTAGGATTGCTGGAGAACTCTGGATAAAGATGGGTTTAGGACTCCATCTGTCTCTTCACACTCATCCATCCAACAAATATTTATCGAGTACCTGCTATATATCAGGTATGGCACCAGGCACTAGGACCCAGAGATAAAAGACCATCTCAGTCCTCAGGGCATCCAGGTGATGCAGGCATGTAAACAATCAAATATCGTCATGACAATGCTGTGGTGGTAAGCTCAGGACTCAGGAGGGGAAGCGTGGGTTTGATATTCATTCATTCACTGATGTATTCATTATTTGTTGCGGGGTAACAAACTGCCCCAACACTTAGCTGCCTAAAACAACAATAAATATTATCACACAGTTTTGGTGGGTCAGGAATTTAGGAGCAGCTTAGCCAGGTTATTTTGTGTCAAGGTCTCTCATGATGTTGAAGTCAAGATGCCAGCCAGAGCTGCAGTCATCTGAAGGTTTGACTGCGACCCAAAGATCTGCTTCCAAAATGGCTCCCTCACGTGGTTGTTAGCAGGAGGTTTTAGTTTCTCACTTTGTATACCTGGACTGCTTGTGTCCGAGACATGGCAGCTGGCTGCCCCAGAGCAAGAGATCCTAGAAAAGGAGGTTGAAACCACAATGTCTTTTATGGCCTAGCCTCAGAAATCACACACCATCACTTCTACCATATTATATTGGTTCCCACAGGAAATGCTATGTAGTATAGGAGGAGACTACCTAAGGGGTCAATATCAGGAAGTGGGGATCACTGGGGGCCATCTTGGAGGCTAGCTACCACATTGGTTCATGGATTCATTCAATGGCCATTTATTAAGCACCTGCCAGGTGTCTGGCACTGTGCTCAGGACTGGGGATACCAACATGGTTGTGAATAATTGAGTTCAGGGACCAATTCTTTGTTCAATTTTGTATCTCCACTGCCTGGAAGACAGAAAGTGTCAGGAAATGCTTATTTATTTGTCAAAAGGAAGCAAAACGGTGTGGACTTCTGGATCTAGTCTGCCTGGGTTCAAATCTGGGCTCCTCCCCACTCTGATAATTTGCCAGTGAATCTTGTTTAACCAGAGTTGGTTTATGTTGCTTACAACCAAGAATCCTAAATGCTACAGTCATTAGTTTTCCCCCTAATCTCCTTTTTTTTTTTTTTTTTTGCGAGGAAGACCAGCCCTGAGCTAACATCCGTTGCTAATCCTCCTCTTTTTGCTGAGGAAGACTGGCCCTGGGCTAACATCTGTGCCCATCTTCCTCTACTTTATATGGGATGACACCACGGCATGGCTGACAGGCAGTGCGTCGGCAGGCGCCCGGGATCCGAACCGGCGAATCCCGGGCTGCCAAGCGCGGACGAAACCGCTGCGCCACCGGGCGGCCCCCCCCAATCTCCTTTTATAGTTCAGACTCCAATCCAGGATCCCACATTGCCTTTAGTTGTCATGTCTCCTTAGCCTCCTCTCATCTGGGACAATTTCTCAGTCATGCCTTGTCTTTTATGACCTTGACACTTCTGAAGAGTGCTGGTCAGGCATTTTGTAGAATGTCCCTCAATTTGGGTTTGTCTGAGGTTTTCTCATGATTAGATTGAGGTAATGCATTTTGGACAAGAATACCAGAAGTGACGTTGTGAATCATATCATACATGATATCAACATGTCTTATTACAGGTAATTTTGACTTCGATCACTTGCTTAAGGTGGTGGGTGTCTGCTCTGTTTCTATTTTTCCCTTTGTAATGAATAATTATCTTGTGGGGAGATACTTTGAGACTGAAAATATCCTGTTTCTCATTCCTCTGCCTACTAATTTTAGTATCCATTGATGATGCTTTTGGACAACAATTATTACTGTGCTATTACCTATTGCTGATTTCCTATTTCTATTATTCCTTCTGCATTTATTAATTGGAATTCTGCTGTAAAGAACTGTCCCTTCTCTTGGGGCTGGTCCAGTGGCCTAGTGGTTAAGTTTGTGCACTCCACTTTGGCAGCCGGGGTTCGCAGGTTCAGACCTGTGCACCGCTCATCAAGCCATGCTATGGTGGCATCTCACATACAAAATAGAGGAAGATTGCCACAGATGTTAGCTCAGGGCCAATCTTCCTCACCAAAACAACAACAACAACAAAACTGTCCCTTCTCCTCATTTATTTATTCAAGTATTTATTTATATCAGTGTGGAGTTGTGGATTTTTTTTTCCCCTTATGGGTTATAATCCATTACTATAATTATTTGTTGCTCAAATTATCTCCAATTTGGCCATTGGAAACTCTCTAATTGGTTCCTGTGTGTATAGTAGTATTTTTTTTAATTTTCATTTTTTATTATAAAAGTAATATATGCCTGGGTAGAGGGTACATGGGACCCCTCTGTACTATTTTGCAACTTCCTGTAAATCTATAATTATTTCAAAAAGAAAGTTAAAAAAAGTAATATATTTATTGTAAAAAAATTCAGGAAATAAGAAAAATATAAAAACCTTTATCTCATCTCTTAGACTTAATCTTTGTCTGTATTCTGGTATATTTCTCTTCAGACTTTTTCCTTACCATTTTAAATGGTATCGTAACCCAACTGAGCGACTCTGAACACCTGCATTCTAGTTTTGTAATGAAGAGAATGCAGGCCAGGCAGACAGAGATCAACAACACAGTAACATCATCAGCCCGGACTTCCACGAGTCTGCTACATACTCCCGGGTCCTCCTGGTGCTTGGCCTCATCTAACCCCTCCCCCAGCCACGTGAGGTGGGGTGGCATGGACAGTACTGATCACAGGGGGTATTGGAGGGTGTCGATCTATTCAGTCAGGGAGAAAAAGGTACCAAGGTTAGTTAGTAGAAACAGAAGGAGTTAAATCCAGTAAACTGGGGAGAATGTACACAGGTCAGGCTGACTTTGCAGAGAGAGAGAGATTATTAGAGGGAGAAAAAAGAGGAGAAAAACAGGAAATGTTGAATTTTTACATTCTTGCTAGGAAACAGAGGGCACTCAGTGGGTGTTTAACCAACCTGACTTAAGGTTTCGGTCAAGGATGGACTTCCCGCCTCCACTCTGGGTTGCCCTGACAACTTCCTCCTTCTGGTATTGACACTATTGTGAGTAAGAAGGAAAAACAGGCAAATGAAGAAAACAGTCATTAGAGGCGAAACCAGCTGGAGTCTGGCTTACTTCATCTTGCGGGGAGGTCTAGGGAGGAGGCAGGAGGGGCAAGGGCCCTTGAGCTGGTGCTGCAGACAGAGACACGAGGGCCAGAGGGAGAGATGGGGTTTCCTGTACAGTGGTGGACGTGAGCTGACATGCTAGCGACACTTGAGGCTTCGCTCGGAAATTCTGGTGAAGCCATTCAGTGCAAATCAAATCTCAATGCTTGCACATCCTCACTGCCTCCCCAGCTCTTTTGGAATTAGTCAAGGATGCTTAGAAGGAAACCCCAGAACCTCAGGCTCGGGAAATGGCAGCCACTCACTCTTCCAGCAGGCTAAGAGTCACCACATCAGTCTGGGCCTTAAACCCGTCTCTCCGTCTCCATCTCCCAGAATGGTTGGGACCATCAGAGGAAGGAGTGAGAATAGAAGAGGGAGTCAACAGTAGTTACTACTCTCTTCTCTTTCTAGATAGGGAAACTGAGGCTGAGACATTAAGTAACTTGCCTAAAGTCACAGAACTAAGACGTGTCCAGGATTCAAAACCAGGTCCGATCAAGTCAATGTATTTGCTTGGTAATTTCCTCACTCTATGATATAAAGCAGTGGTTCTCAAACTGTAGCTTGAGTCAGAATCCCCTGGAGGGCTTGTTAAAACACAGATTGCTGGGCCCCCACCCCAGAGTTTCTGATTTGGTAGATCTGGGGTATGGCTAGAGAATCTGCATTTCTCACAAGTTTCCAGATGATATTGATGCTGCAGGTTGAGGGACCACACTTTGAGAAGTACTTACACAAAGCAAGCCATTTAGCCCTTGGACCTGGAGTATAGTCTTTATAAAACAAGGAGTAGGACTAGATTTGCAGTCTTCAATTGTGTTCTGAGGACCCTGCATGTTTTCAGAGGTGCCTTAGCCGTGGGGCAGGGATAAGAAGGTTGAAGGAGTTCAGGTCCCCATCCTTATTTCAAGCAAAGTAGCTCCCCTTAGATCTCTTTACATGTTAGGGTTCCATGTGAGATTTTATTGGAAAAGAGGTTTCTGCTATTAAACATAAAACCAAGAGTTATAAACTACTGAACTGAAAGGTGTTAAAATACTCTTTATTCCTGTTATTCATTGCTGTGGCTTAAACAACTATTTTAATATATGATTTTGTGGGTCAGGAATCTGGGCAGATCTGCTCCTCAACAGTGTCCACTAAGGTTCCTCAGCACAACTCAGCTGGTGTGCGGGCAGAGACACAATTAATTTATTGTCTACTTGGGAAGAGAAGACACATGTACATCAACTCAAGGGCTAATTAACTCTACAAGAATACAAGAGATGCCAAAAGGTGGTATGACTAAATTTCAAATTAAGGGCAGAGATTTAGGAACTATAAGATCTTACTAACATTTATTTATTAAAATTGCAGATATCACCAAAAGATGGGCAAGATACATTTCATACATTTGAAAATAAATATATGTTACCTATAGCCCACTCTTAGACTAACAATAACAAATCCTGAATATCTTCAGGTCAAATGTAACTCAATACCATTTTACACATTCAGTGTTTCTTCAAATAGGATTATCTTTTTCTAGAAGCAATCACAAGACCTAAGGAGATTTGTAGCAATGGAAAGGATTTTTTTCTCCCCTGTAATGAACAGATTAAAAGCTTAATCCCAAAGTCTGTCTCTGTGTCCAAGTATAATTGTGGTGTGAGTCACTCCAAGTGATTTTTTTCTTACACACTCAAGAACTACAAGTCATTTTAGGGGAAAAAAACCAAAATTTTAAAAGTCAACAAAAGAGGTCACTTTCAGCAAACTTTGTAGCCTTGAAGGGATGCCAAAAATGGGTACTTTTTAATATTAGGCTCCCAGGAAAATACTGATTTTACTCCGGGCCACTCAAGGCCAAGATTGCTTTGTGGCAACTTTCAAAAGGGCATCTCTCCCATTTTCTGTGTCACTCACCCCTCAGACACTGGCTTTGCAGAGATCATCATGAATCTTTTGGCCCATCAATGTTACCCTTAATTTTTGGATCAGCAAGAACTGCTAAAGAAAAAACTATCCATGACTCTTGTGGTTAAAATGGTGAGGCAGACTTTATTCAGGGGACCATGGGGATAGGTACAGGGACTCCTGCAATGGGGTTTTGCAGTAGGGGAGAGAGATTAGGCTCAGATCTGAATATAATGTGGAAAAGTGGGAATTTATAGCCAAGTAGCAGGGTGGGGTCAGTGGATGGAAAAATACCAAGAGGAAACATAAAGAGTAAGGGGGATTCTAAACCAACCTCACAGGGTTAGGTTGACCTACCCCTTGCTGAGGCAGGTCAGAGGGTTCAGGCACCACCTTGGGGATGGTGGGGGATGAGGAACCCACTCTGATATCAAGGGTAATCAGATCTCAAGGGTGATCAGATCTCAAGTGTGGGAGAGTCTGGCTAAACTGACTTAGCAGGATTCTTGCTACAACTGGGCCATGCAAAGATAGACACAGAAGTCTAAAAGTTGAGACCTAGCTGGGGAGAGGATTCAGAGGAGCCTGACTAAAGTTTGGTCAAGGACACTCTTTGTTAGAACCAAAGTGAAAAAATGGTCCATTCAATACCTGAGCCTATTTCCCAAGAAGCAAAGGCTACAGCTAATGGGAAACTGATTTCTTGTCAGTGCTTCAAAGAGAATAACTTAAAACTTTCTTTTCTTTTTTTCTTTGGTGAGGAAGATTGGCTCTGAGCTAACATCTGTGCTAATCCTCCTCCATTTTGCACATGGGACACCACCACAGCATGACTTGATGAGCAGTGCGTAGGTCTGCACCCGGGATCTGAACCTGCGAACCCCGGGCTGCCGAAGCAGAGTGCACAAACTTAACCACTATGCCACTGGGCAGCCCCCTTAAAACTTTCCTGAGGTTCACATGATTAAACACTTGAAGCAAGGCCTGTTTAGGCATCACGTGGTTGAAGCTTCTAAAGAAGCTGAGGCTCAGTTTTAGGAAAACCAGGGCAGATGACCTTCAGAGCAAGGGCCAAAGTGCTCCTTTCGTCTTTATTTTGTGTGTGGTGGGGACAGGTTGACTACATGGAATGATGGCTACTTGACAGGCTTGTTGCTTTGTCTTCAGCAGACATTTAACTCACATTCATCAAGCAGGTATGTGCGGCAAGTAGTAAGGGAGGCAGCCTGGCTTTAGTGGTGAAGAGCGTGGGCTCTGGAGCCACACTGCCTGGGTTCAAATCCCAGTTCTAGCGCCTGTAGCTGTGTGACCTCCAGCGAGTTTCTTAATCTCCCTGTTTCTTCACCTGCAATGATCGTAGTACCTAGCTGAGAGGGCTTGTGATGAAGTTTAAATGGGCTAATATTCATGAAGTGTTTAGCAGACTGCCTGGTATCTATTAAGTGCTCAACAAATAATTGCTAGGATTGCTGGGTGCTGGGGCAGATGCAAAGATAAATCCAGACGGGAGATAGCGATGTACAGACCTTACGCACAAACGAGTGTCCAGATAAGAATGTGGGTTTAAATAGCCTCTTCCTATCTCATATCCAGCTCCATTCATAGTAGAGTAACAGAAGAGGAGTGGGGCCTCTCTCAGGAGCAGGTTCCTAGAGGAAAGTGTAGGAAGTGCAGGGAGGGGCTCAGCCCGCTGTCCTCAGGGAAGTCAGGCATTTGCACCTGCTTGAGCCCTGAGGCCCCGACAATTCAAGGCACAGCTAACATGGCAGATGTTTGTTGAGCCAGGACTACATCAAGGAAGACAGCTGGCCGCTGGGAGGACGAGAAACAAACATTTACTGACAGCCCTTGTGCCAGGCATTATAGGAGGCATTTTCCATAGGTTGTTGTACTTACTAGTGATCCCATACCTGCAAGGCAGGCATCATCATTGTCACCCCATTTACAGGTGAGAAAAGTGAGTGTAAGCAATTTGTCCAAGTTCGCACAGCCAGTTAGTGACCGAGCCACAATTCTACCCTGGGTCTGCCTCTCTCCTGAGCTTATTCGTTTGGCCTGGTGTCTCTTGGTGAGCATACAAGATTCAGTTCCTGTCCTCAAGGAGCTTACACTCTGGTGGGGATATCACAGAGGCACACTCCACACCATTTCCTCCTCCCGAATGGGGTCAGTAATAGACAGGGTGATCTGTTTCTTTCCCATACAGTCTCGGCACTTGCCAACCACTTAGACCAACTCTTTAAATTCAATAAAAGTAACAAAAACAGTAATTACCATTTATTGAGCGTTTACTCTGTCTGGAACTTGGCCAAGTACTTTACGTGATAATTTCATTTCATCTTCCCAACAACCTGAAAGGTGGGCACGATAATCCTCATTTTACAGACAGAGCAACTGAGCTCAGGGAGGTTGTGTAACTTACCCAAGATTGTACATCTTGAAAGCGATAGAGCTGGCTTCAAAGCCAGGTGACCTCCACCCACAGCATGTGCTCTTGACGACTGAACTATGATGTCAGAAAGGCTGGGTCACTCCTGTTCGCTTTGCACATACAGTCATTTCTCACCGTTCATGGTAGTTTTGCTGTATGAAGTCACTGTGAACAGTGAATTAGCGAATACTGAAGCATTGCTCCTGGGGAAAATACAGGGCTGGGTTCCTGCGAGCCTCTGGTTGTAACGTTTTTGTCAACCGATCAATTTCTTTTATGTGGGTTTCCGTTTAAAGACACCTTATTTAATATATATTGTTGATTCATTTACATTGAACTCACAGCCAACAGTCTTACAACTAACTCATGCCTGAAGGAAGCTCATCTAACACACGTATTTTCTCCATAAGACACACTGCAGCTTTATTGTGCTTAGGAACATGAGACAGCACTTCAGCACTATCCTTGGGAGCCATTTTAAACAGTGAAATCACCAACAAAAAGGACAAAAATTTAAAAACATGGCACTGAGTGTATGGGGGAAAGGATATAGTTTGTAGTGTGAGAGCTGAAACACGAAGACAGAGCATTGGCTTGTTCAACCTCACCTAGGAACGTGCATGTCAGGAGGACTCAAAATTTTTCATCCTCTGTGTATGTCTGTGAATGACCACAAAAGTACAGCGAATATTGATCTTGGGGTTACACATAAATTTCAGCAAGTAGGTGAATTCACAAATACAGAATCTGTGAATCATGAGAATTGACTGTACTTTCCCATTAAAAAGATTGCATTTAAAAGACATATACTAAAATTGGACAGCAACATGCAAAAGAATGAAAGTAGACCATCTCCTATTGCCATATACAAAAATCAATTCAAAATGGATCAAGGACCTGAAAGTGAGACCTGAAACTATAAAACTCCTGGAAGAAAATATAGGCAGTACACTAATTGAGATTGGACATAAAGGGATCCTTTCAGATTCCATGTCTACTCGGACGAGGGAAACAAAAGAAAAAATAAACAAGTGGGACCTCATCAGACTAAAGAGCTGCTACAAGGCAAATGAAACCAGGATCAAAATGAATAAACAACCCACCAGCTGGGAGAAAATATTTGCAAATCGTTTGTCCAACAAGGAATTAATCTCAGTAATATATAAAGATCTCATACAACTGAGCAACAAAAAACCAAACAACCCGATCAAAAAATGGGCAGAGGATATGAACAGACATTTTTCCAAGAGATACAGATGGCCAATAGACACATGAAAAGATGTTCAACATCACTAATCATCAGGGAAATGCAAATCAAAACTACACTAAGATATCACCTTACACGCGTTAGAATGGCTATAATCACCAAGACAAATAACAACAAATGCTGGAGAGGTTGTGGAGAAACGGGGACCCTCATTCACTGCTGGTGGGAATGCAAACTGGTGCAGCCTCTATGGAAAACAGTATGGAGAGTCCTCAAAAAATTAAAAATAGAAATACCATATGATACAGCAATCCCACTCTTGGGCATCTACCCAATGGACATGAAATCAACTATCACAAGAGGCGTATGCACCCCTATGTTCATTGCAGCATTATTCACTATAGCCAAGAAGTGGAAGCAACCCAAGTGTCCCTCGACTGATGATTGGTTAAAGAAGATGTGGTATATACATACAATGGAATACTACTCAGCCATAAGAAAAGACACAGTTGTCCCATTTGCAACAACATGGATGGACCTAGAGGGTATTATGTTAAGTGAACTAAGCCAGAGAGAGAAGGACAGACACTGCATGAACTCAGTCATATATGGAATGTAAGTGAACACACGGACAGAGAGAACTGATTGGTGGTTACCAAGGGGAAGGGGGGTGGGGGGTGGGCACAAGGGGTGAAGGGTTACATCCACAAGGTGACAGGCAAACAAAAATGTACAACTAAAACCCCACAGTGTTATAAACTATTAAGACATCAATTAAAAAAATGGTAAAAAAAAAAAAATAAAAGACATGTACTGAGTACCTACTTTGTACCATCCATGATGGCAAATAGATGAATAGGATGTGGTAGAGTAGAGGCTACTACAACAGTCCAGATGGGAGGGGAGAGCCTGAATGGAGGCTTGTAATAGGTGCCGGGCAAGAGTGGAGGACTAAAACTACTTGAGAGAATAGGTAACAAAACTTGGAGACCCATTCTATGTGGAGAGAGGGAGAAGGGCAGAGTCCTTATTAGTTGGGTAGTGGGTATAGTGGGTTACTTTCTGTTGTGATAAACAGGAAACTCCAGTTGAACTGGCTTGAGCAATTAAGAGTCCTCCCTAGCTCTTGTGCACCGGAAGTTAAGAGGCAATCTAGCCTCAGGGAAGACTTGAACTGACAGATCCTTTCATGGCACCAGCACCCAATTCCTCTCTCAGCTTCCTGCCTTTACTCTTAGCAGGCTCTCCCATCGTGGTTCTGGGATGACTGAGGCAGCTTCTAAGATTTTTATTCCCACACGGCAGGAAAGAGAATCCGGTTCTAGTGTTCCCAGAAGTCCTGTGCTTCCCTCTGGTAGCTCTGGCTTAGGTCATGTGCCTGCCTGAACTGTCTCCATGGTCAGGGGACAGAATGAGCAGATTGGATTAAGCCAGACCTCAAACTTGGGGGATGAGGGGTCAAGTCCATAAGACTAAATGGCTCAGAACTGTGGCAAGGAGTGGTTTCTTAAAGGAAAGCCCAGGAGCAGTGACCAGGAAAGAGGGAGAAATAGGTGCTGCTGGGAAACATCATAGATGGTAAGCCTATCTACACCTTAAGTGATTTATCACAGCTGAAGCATTTTTATTGGAAAACAATCCATATAGTAGCAAGAATCTTGGCATTTGCTTTCAACTCCATAATAGAAGACTGAAAGCTGTTCCTAGAAGATCTGAATCAATGTCTGAAAGATGACATCTCAGGTGAGAATTTACATGGCTGCCCAGTGATTTATTTTTGGAAAGGTCACAAAAGCATGGAAATAAAAGTCAAGTTGGAATTATTTATTACTCTTGTGCTTCTAGGTCATTTCCAGTGAGTTTGCCTTACCTAGTGAGGTAAGCAGAGAGGAGCAATCTTATTTTTACACTAAGGGGAAGAAATAGTTGACTCCCATTCGTGGAAATTCCTGACATGCAAGCTTTTTTTTGGGGGGGGGGGTGAGGAAGACTGGCCCTGAGCCAACATTTGTTGTCAATCTTCTTCTTTTTGTTTGAGGAAGATGGTCCCTGAGCTAACATCTGTGCCAATCTTCCTCTATTTTGTATGTGGGACGCCACCACAGCATGGCTTGTGGTACATAGGTCCACACCTGGGATCCGAAACTGTGAACCCCAGGCCGCTGAAGCAGATTGTGTGAACTTAACCACTATGCCACCAGGCCAGCCCTGACACACAGGCTTTTATATTAGACAGGGTGCAGAGCAAGGTGCGAGAGGTCAGGAAAATGAACAGAGGGTAGAGAAGAGAAGCTGCATGGATCCGAATAAAACTCAAAGATGTTAAGAGAGTCTGCAAAGAACTCAGCAAATTGGTTATCACAGTTTTTAAAATAGTGCTCAAATTAATCCAGAATGCCTAAACCTTGGCAGGTTCCAGCAGAGTAAGTGAGGCAAGGTGAGGTGGGTAGGGGGCGAGGAGGTGGTATGGTAGAGACCAGAAAGAGACAATCTGAAAGGATGGTTGGGAAGAGAGAAACACTGAAGGAGAGAGAGAGAAGTGGGGGGAGAGGAAGGGAGGGAGGGAGAAGAGGAAGAGGAGGAGGAAGGGGAGGAGGAGGAGAGAGTGGGGAGGGGGAGGAGGAGGGAAGGGGAGGGAAACTTGGAGGATCAGACCCCATAATATTGAAGGCACACAGATGAGAGGAAAGGCAGGGGCACCCAGGCAGAGGGAACCAGAGAAATAATTTGAATGTGAGAGTCTCCCTGAGGTCAAGGAGCCTGTCTTCTTCATCATTATATGCCCATTTCCTGATATAAGGCCTGCTCCTACAGTGTTTGCAGCTCTGGCTGAATGGAAACCTCTGGAGGAGGCACCCAGAGAAGGCCAACAGGAAGCTGGAGGGGAGAGGCAGTGTAGGAGATGTGCAATGGTCCAGGCTGAAGGTCAAATGCCGTTAAGGAAACTTGAGTAAGTATGTTGAAAGGAAGGTAAAATTTGCAAGTGTCCATGCTGTAGTAGCCTCTCTCAATGTGGAAAAAAAAAGGCAGTGTAATTTCTGAAACAGGATTGAGCCCAGAGTTAAGAAAAAATGGTATTTTTCATTTTTTAATCACAAAAGTAATACATGTGTGTTGTAGTAAACGTCAGTGTTGTAATACAGAAAGCAAAATGTGAATGTCCACCTCAATGAGCTCAGCATCCTGCCCCCGTCACCTTTTCAGAGACTTCCCTCCACAGTTATTCCGTTTCCTGAATTGTTGATTTCTCCTTCGACTTTATCATCTCCATCCCCTTACAAACATTTTTGTGCATTTCCTATTCCCTTAAAAAAATGCACCAAGAAGTGTTCAACCTTCACTTCTGTGGTATTCCTGCCAAAAAATACAAACCCTGAATTAAATCAGGAGGGACATTCTACAAAATACCTGACCGGTATTCTTCAGAAGCATCAAGGTCGTGAAAGGCAGATCAAGATAGAGGAACTATCCCAGATTGGAGGAGATCAAGGAGAATGATACCTTAATGCTGAGTGTACCCTGGACTGGATCCTAGACCAGATAATAGAAGGAAGCTCTCTTTTTTTTTTTTTTTTCTTTCGTGAGGAAGACCAGCCCTGAGCTAACATCCGTCCAATCCTCCTCTTTTTGCTGAGGAAGACTGGCCCTGGGCTAACATCGTGCCCATCTTCCTCTACTTTATATGGGACGCCACCACGGTGTGGCTGACAGGCAGTGCATCGGCGGGCGCCTGGGATCCGAACTCGCGAACCCCGGGCTGCCAAGCGCGGACTAAACCGCTGCGCCACCGGGCGGCCCCCAGAAGGAAGCTCTCTTAATGTGATAAAAAGTATATTTGTTATCTGTTGATGAGAAAAAAAATTATTCCCAAACATAGCAGCTTAAAACTACAAACATTTACTATCTCACACAGCTTCTGAGAGTGACTTAGCTGGGGGTTCCACTTCAGGGTCTCTCATAAGGTTTCAGTTAAGTTATTGGCTGAGGCTGCAGTCTTTGAGAACTTGACTGGACTGAAGGAGCTGTTTTTAAGCCCACCAACCTGGCTGTTGGCAGATGACTTTAGTTCCTTACCATGTAGCCCTCTCCATAGGCTTGCTCATGACATAGTTTCCCCCTTACTGAGTGATGCAACATACACACACACAGATACAGAGACCAAGATGGGAGCTGCAATATCTTCTATAACCTACTGTAGAAAATCACATACCATTACTTCTACTGTATTCTATTGGTCAGAGTAACCAACCTTGGTACAGTGTGGCAGGGGACTTACACAAGGGTTTGAATACCAGGAATTGGTGCTATTGGATGCCATTTTCGAGGTGGGATATCACAAAGATTATTTACCCAAAAATTTAAAGCAGGCATCATACTTAAAGGTAGAACATTAGAAACAACTCCATTCAAGTGAGGGACCAATGGCATAAGACAACGATGCCAACGCTCCCAGTTATTATCAACGCTAGTTCAAGCAGGAAGAAAGGCCCTCCTCTGTGAGGACTGTTCGTCTCTAGCATTGTTTGACCCTGACTTGCTCTTCAAGTGGAGTCCTGGCAAAAAGGGACAAATAATGTTTGGGTGTGACTCAGGAGAGCAAGGCTCCTTTGATGAGAGGATTCCATGTAAAGAATATTTCTGAAGATCCATAAATTAGAAAGTTAATAACATACAACACCCTATAATGCATAAAATGAAACAAATGGTGATGGACATCCAATCTCTTTATTTAACAAAAACATTCTGAGTCTTTTTCTACCTATAAAGTCATAGAAGGTGAATTAGTTTCCTAGGACTGCTGTAATAAATTACCACAAACTTGGTGGGTTAAAACAATATACATTTATTCTCTTATAGTTCTGGATGTCAGAAATCCAAAATCAGTTTCATTGAACCAAAGGGTGTCAACAGGGATGCGCTCTGTCTGGAGGTTCTAGGAAAGGGTCTGTTTTCTTTTCTTTCTTTCTTTCTTTTTTTTTTTTGTGAGGAAGATTGGCCTTGAGCTAACATCTATGCCAATCTTCCTCTATTTTGTATGTGGAATGCCACCACATCATGACTTGATGGGCGGTGCCTTGGTCTGTGCCCAGGATTTGAACCTGTGAACCCCAGCCCACCAAAGCAGAGTGTGAACTTAACCTCTATGCCCCTGGGCCAGCCCGTTCTTTCTTTTTTTATTATGGTAAAATATTCATAAAATTTATCATTTTAACCATTTTTAAGTGTACAGTTCAGTGGCCTTAAGTATATTCACATTGCTGTGCAACCATCACCACCATCCATCTCCAGGACTTTTTTTTTTGTGGGGAAGACCAGCCCTGAGCTAACATCCGTTGCCAATCCTCCCCTTTTTGCTGAGGAAGACTGGCCCTGGGCTAACATCCGTGCCCATCTTCCTCCACTTTATATGGGACGCCGCCACGGCGTGGCTGACAGGCAGTGCGTCGGCGGGCGACCGGGATCCGAACTCGCGAACTCCAGGCTGCCAAGCGCGGACTAAACCGCTGCGCCACCAGGCGGCCCCCCATCTCCAGGACTTTTTCATCTTCCCAGACTGAAATTTTGTCCCCATAAACAACAACTCAATAACTCTCCATTTCCCTACATCCAGCAGCTGGCAAACACTATTCTACTTTCTGTCTCTATGAATTTGGCTACTCTAGGTACCTCATACAAGAGGAATCATATAATACTTGTCCTTTTTTGACTGGTTTATTCCACGGAGCATAATGCCTTCAAGGTTCATCCATGTTGGAGCACGTGTCAGAATTTCCTTCCTTTTTAAGGCTGAATAATATTCCATTGTATGTATATTGCACATTTTGTTTATCCATTTACCCCTCAATGGACAGTTGGGTTGCTTCCACCTTTTGGCTACTGTGAATAATGCCTGTCTGAACATGGGTGTACAAATGTCTCTTTAAGACCCTGCTTTCAATTCTTTTGGGGTATATGCCCAGAAGTAGAATTGCTGGATCATATGGGAGAATCTATGTCCTTGTCTTTGTCATCTTGCAGAGTTGCACCCCTTGCATTCCACCTTCTAAGCCAACAGGGCAGCATCTTGTTTCAGCAGTCACAATGCCTCTTCTCTCTCTAATTTCTCTCTGCCTTTCTTGTATAAGGACTCTTGTGATTGCATTTAGGACCCACCAGGATAATCCCGGATAATCTTTTCATCTCAAGATTCTTAATTTAATCACAATTGCAAAGTCTCTTTTGCCATATAAGGTGATGTTCACAGGTTCCAGGGATTAGGACCTAGATATCTTTAAGGGCCATTATTCAGCCTACCACACAAACTAAAAGAAAAGGAACACAGAAGGCTATCAGGAAGAGAAAGGCCCATAGAACCTCATTATCCTTAGAGATGATTACAGCAGTTTGGGACATATTTTTCCAGATTTCTTTGTATGCATATACTAACAAATGTATTTCTTTTATTTCCTTTCCTTTTTAAAAAATCAAAAATGGGATAACTTTCTACACAGCCCAGCAACTTGTCTCTTTTAATAATGTATCTTTGCAGCAAGCTCTTTAAGAGTGAACGGGATTTACTTTCATGCTACTGTCTTCTTTGATGTAAAAATAGCAACTTTCCAGTAAAGCAAATGACTTTTAGAGAAATTCTATTTGAAATAATCTCCTAGAAACGTCAATTGTAACTTTAATTCACAAGAGAAAAGAGAGATTTTGAACCAAAATAAAGGTAGAGGCTACTTAGAATTTAGTATTTTGGGTAAATTAGAGAAAGGGAACTCAAGTTACATATGAAAGCAGCATGACATACCTGAAGGTTAAATTACTTCATGTGGTGTGTTCACGTGAGAGTCAATGCTTCCACGGAATCAGTTTAAATTAAGCATCTGGTTTCAGAGGTGAAGAGTTCAGGAGACCTGGACTGGGATCCTGGCTTTGCCATCAACTAGCTGTGTGACCTTAGGCAAGCCATTTCCAGTCTCTGGGCCTCAGTGTCCTCATGTTTGAAGTGAGAGGATTGGACTGGAAGTTGTCTAAGCTCCTAATGATCCTCCATTCTGCAATTGTGGAAGGGTACTATTCTAGCAGGCTAGAGACCCAGGTTTGAATACCAAACCTTTTACTAACTTGCTATGACCTTGAGCTAGACATCAGCTCCACTGGGCCTCCAGTTGATTCATCTGTAAAATGAGCAGCCTGGACTAGAGTATTCTCAAGATCCCTTCTAATTCTCACATTCTAAGACAGTGAGTCTCAAACTCCATTGTGCCTAAGAATCCCCTGGGGATCTTGTTAGAATGCAGCATCTGATTCAGCAGGTCTGGGTGGGGCCTGAGATTCTACATTTCTAGCAAGTTCCCAGGTCAGGCTGATGCCTGGTCTGGAGACCACACTTTGAGTAACAAAGTATTTGGATTTTGAACTGTCAGGAAACTTTGTTAAAGACTTGGAAATTGGCAAAAGAGATGACTGTGTGTCCCTTGGGTGGAGCGCTGGGTCTGGGGATTATCTGGTGCTATAGGGGTGCGCACATTTACTTGTCTTCTGTTGTCAGCTCTGTAAGAGTAGAAGATGCAAAAGAATATGGATAGAACGGGATGAATTTTGTTTGATAAAGGTACAGGTGATTTCAGCTCCGTAGAAAAAGATGGCTCCCAAACACTTTTTCTTGTCCTATACGATACCAACCAGTTTTGCACAATTAGCACATTCGTTTGAATTCCTCATTGCCCACATATGTGTTCTTCAAAATCTCCTTTAAACAGGTTTTACCTTTTTGAAAATTATACGTTAACACCACTGGTCCTCTCTAATTCATTCATTGATTCACGTATTCATTTACAGCAAGAAATGCTTGCCAGGGTGGGGGAGGTTACAGGGTGGGATACATAAACTCTGTAGGAAAAGTGGGTGGTCAGGCATCGTGCTTTCCTGACTCCCAGCCCACGTGTCTGATGAGGAAAGGTGACGACCTCCTATCTTGGCCAGGTGATTCGTCTCGCAAGGCCAGAAGACCACGGAATATGGTGGAAGAAGGTGCCTTAACCATCATGTGGTCCATTAAAAGGTTGAGAGACCTGCCCAAGCCCAGGAGGAGGCTGTAGTTAAGTAGGGATTCGAACCCTCAGGACTCCTTCAGCGCTCTTTACACCACTTGCCGCCCGGGTCACTAAACTGATGATGGCTTGCACACATCTGCTGCAATTGTAAGCTTTTGACTCGCCAGGGGTCTAGAGATTTCGTGATGCCAAACGCAGCGTGGAGGACAGGGCCCAAGGGCGGGGCTTGGGGCGGAGTCCGAGGCAGCCGCACAGACGCCCTCGCCCCACCGGCTGCCGGGAGTCCGGGACCGGGGAGCGCTCCGCCCCCCCAGCTCCACCCCCGCTCGTCTGTGTCTGCGGCGGCAGCAATCAATAAAGTTGTTGTTTTGCCAACATGGCGGCGCCCATGGTGACCGGCGGGGCCGTGTTCGCCTAAGGTGGGAACCGAGGCGTAAGGAGCCGCAGGCCAGAGCCTGTGAGCAGGTAAACCCCTGACCAGGACTCATCGAGACGAAAGACGAGGCCCGACCTCCTCTCTCCCCGAATCGGGAGGTTCCGACTTGCTGGGGAAAGGAAGGGAATGTGCGGGCTGGGTTAGGTGGTCCCGGAGCCGTGCAATTTCTGAACTGGAAAACTCTCCGAGATCTGGATCTTAACTCTTTGAGCCACCGACCCCGTGGATAGCCCTGGACCTTTCCCGGAAAAAGGCACATGTACACATGGTTTTGTACTCAAGTTCCCCTCCTCTCCGTTCCCCTACCCCAGTTCGTCCCTGGATCTTTGCTTCCTGGGCTGGGAGTTTGGACTCAGTTAAAGGCCATCCAGTGCATGTGTGGCTCACATGTCATTGCCACAGCATGTTAGGGCGCGAAGGTCCTCAGAGATCACCTGGGTTTACCTCCTCATCTTAAGGAGATAGGTAGAAAATAATTTCTTGCCTGAGGTCACACAGGAAATTTGTAGTTGCAAAAGTCAAGATCTGTATATTTTTGTCACAAAGCTTGGTTTCTTTAAAATTGATTTTCCCAGGTACATTCTCGCACACTTTCTTTTGGGCACGCACAAATGCCCTCATTTGCTTCTCCCATACGTTCTGTTTCTTTGCCGGTCTTCTCCCACTCTTTTCCTAGGTTTCTTTGTATATATTATTGTCATTTTGGGTCCAGCTCTCAGGCCCCTCCCTCTATGGTCACACGCCACTACCCTCTCTATTCTAAAAACCTTAACCTTAAGCTATAAGTGAGGTTGAGGTCAGGGCTGACTCTAAAGAGGAGTGGAGTAGTGGGGATTGATGCTTTCTTTGGAAGGATGTGGAAGAAGAGACGAGATTTCAAACATCTAGGCAAGGCACTGGAGGAGACAGAGCTAAGGAGAAAAGGGCCGAGTTGATCATAAATAGAAGACGTGAGCCAAACCTTTCACGTTCAGCGTGTGGGTGCAGTCCTCTGATAAAATGGCTGCTTCTTGTTGTCAGGAAGAGGCAGTGCCCATCAGGGCATTGGTGGTGGAGTGATTGAGAGCAGGGCCTGGGAAGTAAAGGAAGGGAACAGGGCTGAACTCCAGGAAGTTTTGTAATAAATCATAGCCCGGAGTACAACTGTATGCTGGGTCCTGCTGAGTCTTGGGGACCCCCTAACACAAAGGGTGTGAACTTTTCTTAAAGAGTCTTGACACATATTACCAGATTACTCTGCAGAGAGGTGAAATCAATTTACCTTCCCACCAGCAGTGTGAAAAGCACACATTTCTTTTCATTTAAGAGTTTTTTGCCAGTCTGATCAACAAAATGTTATTGTTGTTTTAATTTGCATGTTTTGATTAGTTGTAAAGTTGATCTTTTTCATATTTTTATTAGCCGTTTGTATTTCCTCTTCCCTTTGCCCATTTTTAAAATTAGGTCTTTAATGTTTGTCTTCTCGTGTGAACTCTTTATGGAGTAGGATAACCTTTTGTTGTTGCAGTTTTGGTGATTTTTTCTCACCAAAAATCTTTGGTTTGCTTTGTAATTTTGTTCATGGTGTTTTTGATATACAGATATTACATTTTTAGGGAGATTTATTAAATTTTCCTTTATGAATTTTTCCACTGCTTTTATGCTCAGGACAGAACATCCTGCACCTTGGAAAGAATTATTAAATACTCATCTGTATTTTTGTCTTGTTTTATGGTATTTAAAAAAAGTTCTTTAATCTATATGGGATTTACTCTGGTTTATGGTTTGAAGTGGGGCTCTAATTTGAATTTTTCCCTCATTCATTGAATCATCTGTCACTTTCTAATCTACTTGTGCTTTTTTCTCTATGAACTTTAAGTTCTTTTAAATACTCAGATCTGTTTCAGTATTCTCTAGTCTATACCATTGGTTTATGTAAAGAAAAGGTTATTAGTGAGCCAGGTATTATGTAAAGATTTTTAGAAAGCTTATTCTTGTAGACAGGGATTGTTGTTATGTGTTGCTTACGATTTGGTATATAGTATAAGTAAGTTATAGAGACAGGATTAGAATTTTAAGTGAAAGAATGACCTTGTTTCATATTGCTTATATTGGTGATCTGTCTGCACTCTTTGGTATTTCATTTGTCACAATGGCTAACCAGCACTGAAACCAAAAACTTGTGAGACTACAGTTCAGGTCAGTTTGTGTTTTTATAATTTTATCGTTTTCCATTGTTTCTATTCGAGCGGATAGTCCAAAAAACTCTCATTATGGGTTATTAGGGAACGCAGTCTAGGAGAGAAATGGCAGGCATCTATCTATGTGCCCTCTGCTAAACTGGCATTCTTTGACTTGCAAAGATACAGAGATGCTGACTTAGCAAGAGAACCATAAAATCCATGACTCCCGTGGATAGTTCTAATTAGGTAGAAACTCAACCCCTAAAAATAAGTGCAATTGCCTTAATTATGCAAAGTATCTGTATATTAGGTTTGTCATATGGAATTGCTGATATTCAACCAATTTCATACAGTTCACCCTAATATCTATAGTCATATCCACACACTTTAAAATAGCCAAGCCCAAGGGATAGGAAGGTGGTTCTTTTTTTTTTCAGTCTGTTTCTGATTCTACTCGCAAAGAAGCAAGAGGTGTTAAATACAGTGAGAATTGGTATGTCAAGAACTTTGGCAGACCAACTCGTAAAATGCTAGCACTGTGATGCCATTTTATGTGAGTGTCAAACTCACTTGTATAAGCCTATAATGAACCCTCTTGGCAACATTCATGACCTAGTACCTTTGTGACACAGGCCAAACCCTAGTAGATAGGGAAAAATTTTTGAGAGATCAAAGAGTTAACATCAGCTTAGATTGCCAGGTTCTTCCTTTATTTCTGTCTTGGTTTTGAAAGATCTATTTTCATCTGTTCCTTAACTGTAGCATTTCTCGAAAGCTGTTATGCAAGAAGGCAGAAAGTTTAGGCTATTTAGTCATAAATCCTAAATATTTGATGAACTGTCACCTCAACCTTTTAAACAGTGAGAAGACATGAAAATTTTTCCATGAGGTCATTTCTGGGATCCACCTTTGGAGGAAACTGATGAAACCTTCAAGTTGAATTTTAAATTGCAGCTGGATGTCCTGGTGGGCCCCAACGTATGGGTTATATTCCAAAAAACCATAGCACTCACCACTGTTACACCTATTATATGTTTGTTTCTTATCCGCTTTTCTCTCCTAGTCTGTAAGTGCCATGAAAGAATGGACTTTGTTTCTGTTCGCTGCTGTATCCCCAGTGCCTAGAACAGTGTTGGCCCTCGTGGCACTCAATAAATATTTGGTAAATGAATGAAGAACAAAATGAATAAACAGTCTTCTAAATAATAGTTATTTCCTGGCTCAGCCTACTGAGTACATTTAACTCATAATATGTATGAAAAATGCTAATAATAACTCAGAGTCTCTGGTTTTCCCGGGAGACTTGTGTTCAGATCCCTTCTGGTATTTGAATCAAAGGCCGAGCCAAAATGTGCTGGAGCTCTTCTGGAACCTGGACAATGGGAAGGGAAGCCTGCTGGACAGGCCCTGGGCTGGCCTAAAGGGGCGGAAGGGGGCTCTGGTGCCTCCCATGCAACCTGTGAGGTTGTGGCAGGAGCTGGCCCAGGTGGTGGTCTCCATTTATTCCTGTGCGGTTTTCGTATCTTTGATGTTTGAGGGCACTGACCACCTTGCTATTTCCATTAGAAAGTTGTGTTTAGCTCAGTTGAAATTCTAAAGAATTCTTCTTAGGGAAGAAAATCATGAAAAGAATAAGAGGAAAGCATGTAAATGGGCAGGGAACACTGGGCTGTGCTGAATGGAAGGAAAGCTCGGGTGAGGGTTCTGGGCAGCTCACAAGAGTGCTTTCTGCCTTCTTTTTCAGAGCCTTCCCACCTTTTGAAGAATGGCTTCTGCTTGGCAGAGGCTGGGTTTTTATGCCTCTCTTCTGAAAAGTCAGCTGAACGGTGGGCCAGATGTCATCAAGTGGGGAAAGAGCGTGATTCCAGGATGTACCAGAGGTATTTACAGTGCCACAGGAAAGTGGACAAGAGAGTATACGTTACAGACAAGAAAGGATGTCGAGAAATGGTGGCATCAACGAATAAAAGAACAGGCCTCCAAAATGTCAGAAACTGATGTGAGTATTCTGAGAGATTCTGAGAGGGTAGGACCTAAGGAGCTTGGACTCTGGGGTCAGACTGCCTGAGTTCAAATAAGTTATGAAGTATGTGACCTTGATCCAAATGATTGAATCTCTCTGTGCTTCAATGTTCTTATCTAAAATGGATAGTGGTGATAATAGTGCCTGCCTGCTTCCTAGGATGCCTGTGAGGGGTAAGTGACATGAGACAAGGTTAGTGCTTAGAAGAGTTTCAGTGTGGTACTTGTACACACAAGGTGCATGCAGACAGTGCCACACCAGGCATTCTGGAGCAGCATTTGCTGGGGAAACTCATCAAGACAGGAGCCAAAGCAGGTGTTGGGTCCTTTGTGGTCCATTGCATGGTGGACCTGGCAGGGTCAGATGTGAGACTCCAGGAAAGGCACCTGGGCCCCTCAGCTGTCAACCTTTAAGCTGCATATTTTGAGAAATACCTGCCCCTCCCCTGGCATGACCTGGGCCTCCAACCCTGTTCTGCCATCTTAGCATCACGGTTTGGGAGGTATGAGCCCTTCCATGGTGTGATCTGGAGCTAGGATCCAATCTTGTAGTAGCAGCTGTATGAGTTAGTGGACTGTTGGCTTCTGGTCCATATGCACCAGCTTAGCACACTGCCTGAGTTGTGTTAGGTACTTGGCTATAGTACCTAACCAGCTACTAGTACCTAACCAGGATCCAGTTCCCATGGCGTGCTCTGCTGGAGGCCGACTCCTTCTCTGGGAGGCCGGCCTGCTGGGGATCAGTCTTGGATGCATTAACCCTTACCTCAATATTGGTCAAAATGACAAATGGAATATGTGATTTGTTACATGAAATGTTGAATCTGATCAGAGCAAAGCACTGTAAGATAGAGTTTTACTCTTAAAATTCTGACCATCCCTTTGTAATAGTTACCAGTCAAATAATACAGACCCTCTATGCTTAATAAAAGAAATTAGGCCAAAGGCGAGCAGTTGAGTAAATATATCTTCACAAGACCGTGCTTCACCGGAATTGCCTTTTCCTCATCTCCTGATTTTCACCCATATCAGACTCATTCTTTCTGAGATTGGTCCTTATGAAGAATCGGGGGCGGAGGGGGGGCACTATTTGTGTTAAACTGGAGGATGGTTTTTGGCATTGGTTAGAAAGAAAATCTCGTATTGAGAAGCATGTAGTGTATCACAAGTGAAATGACAAAAAGGAAGGTTTGAAGTAATGCATAATTGTACAATGAAAGCTTGACTTTTACCTCATTAGGAAGTGAAAAGCCCTGTGTCAACGTGACCAGACTAATGTAACTAAATGTATTTTGGAAACAAACTCTAGGGAGCTGTTTAATTCGGAATGAGGAGTGTAAAATTAGCTTTTCTCGTCTGGTTTAGATTATAATTTAGTGACTTCCATACATTTTGAAGTTGTGGCTTATTGATTTTGTGACATCTCATTCTTTTTTTTTGAGGAAGATTGGCCCTGAGCTAGCATCTGTTGCCAATCTTCCTCCTTTTTTCCTTTTTTCTCCTGAAAGCCCCAGTAGATAGTTGTATGTCATAGTTGTACATCCTTCTAGTTGCTTTATGTGGGACGCTGCCTCAGCATGGCTTGATGAGCAGTGTGTAGGTCCGCGCCCAGGATCCAAACCGGTGAACCCCAGGCTGCTGAAGCGGAGTGTGCAAACTTAACCACTACCCCACCAGGCCGGCCCCTCTCATTCTTCTTAAGCATATTGTTTTTTAAAAAAAATGAAATGGATCAAAATAAACTATGTTTCAATAATTAGGGAAATAGTTTTAGAGGTATTGTGGGTGATCCCCTGGTGGCACTCCATCAGGGTTTGAATCGGGGAATGGTGAAGTGGAGAGAGCACTTGATGAGGAGTCTGGAGCCTGGACACTAATACTGGCTATGCCCCAAAACCAGTGTGATCTTGCCACATCATTTAGCCTCTTTGATCCTCAGATTTCTTGCATTGTTTATTTCACAGAATTGTTTAAAAATCAGATGAGAAAATATGGCTGAACTCATTTTACAGACTGAAGTGTTATATAAATAAAAGATACAAGAGGATAAAAATGTGTGGTATGTCCGTCAAGAACTGAGAATATGACTGGATGCTGGTTGATTTTGAAGCATTTATAGTCGACCTCACTCTGGTATTAGATACATTTGAAATCCACCCAAATGAGATACCAGAAGTTGAATATCTTGCCATCATCATCATAATCATCATTATAAAAAGAACTTCCATTTAATGAGCATTTTACTATGTATCAGGCACCATCTTTCCATTTATTATCTCACTTAATTCTGAAACAACCCTGAGGGCAGATATTATTATCTTCATTTTTGGAGTAAGAAAACTGAGGCTCAGAGAGAGGTTTGGGAAGTTGTCGAGATGCACAACTAACCTGTGGGAGAGCCAGGATTTAAACCCAAACATGTTTGATTCATGTTTTCACCCAGAACCTTCTTTTGCCTCACCTTTGATGTACAGATTGTAAACTGAGCCCAGAAAGGCAGAGGAACTTGCCTAAGGTCTCACGGCTAGTGGCAAGGTTGGTAGCAGAGCTGGGGCTCTGGGCTCCTGCCTGCCATCCTCTAGACTCAGCAGCAGTTTCGGAGCATCCTCTATAAAGAGGCAGAAGATATCTTTCTTCTGACGTCAGAAGCTGACAAAAATAATAGGACCCACTTATAAAAACCATCCTTTTCCCATTGCTTACAATCTTAATTTCTTTTAAAGGCTTAAATTCTTGCACTTTTATATAATTACGAAAATTTCCCTTTCAATCAGATTCCTGCTCAATTATAACATAAACTCCCATAATTCCTTCTCTTCTTTCCTCTCCCGGAGGATAGAATTCATTTCATTGTCACAGAGGAAAATGACTTAATTCACACAGAAAAGCAAAAGGCAGGAGCAGACAGTAAGCTAATACTTTTTCTGCAATAAACAAAAATATTCAAGACTTTTGCTAGCGATACTTTTCTATATATCTTCTATAAACTTAATTTTGGAGTTTGACTTAGCTAAAATATAATGAATCACTTGATTTTGCTATAAATTTAATCTTTGTTGGGCAGACATACAAAAAGGAGATGCTAATGAAGAAGCAATGTGTGGAAATGGTTGGGGCAAGATTGATTGTTAAACATAATATAAAAAATAAATATATCACTATAGTAAAAACAAAGTAATTATAATAAAAGAAAAATAGGTTTAATAGAAAAATTTTAAAATGAGAAACTAGAAATAGTTTATATCAAGGATTTTATTATTTTCATCAAGTCCCAAAGAACTCTGTAACAGCTATTTTCCCATGTCCCTACAATTCCCAGAGAAAAAGCAACAGGCCTAGGGGGCCGCCCGGTGGCGCAGCGGTCTAGTCCGCGCTTGGCAGCCCGGGGTTCGCGGTTCGGATCCCAGGCGCCTGCCGATGCACTGCTCGGCAGCCACGCCATGGTGGCGTCCCATATAAAGTGGAGGAAGACGGGCACGGATGTTAGCCCAGGGCCAGTCTTCCTCAGCAAAAAGAGGAGGATTGGCGACGGATGTTAGCTCAGGGCTGGTCTTCCTCACAAAAAAAAAAAAAAAGCAACAGGCCTAATCCATTGCTAGAAGGAGTAAGGTTTGAGCAGAGTGGACAGTTTGCTTGCTTCCAATTCTTTGTGAAGTAACAGAACGTGGTCTTACACCTCCTTTGAGGGACTTGTCTACAAGCTGAGAGAATTATCTGTCTCTCCTCGAAGACAGTAAATCCTGAGTCCCCACCGACTCCATGACTCTCAGGTCTTGTCCCATGCTCCCTAGGTTTTCCTAAGAGTTATGGATCCTCGGTTTCCAATTAAAGTGCGTGATCAGCGTGCTGCTTTCCATCCATTTATGTAAATCAACAGCAGTTGTCCCTTCAGTATTTCAAGATGATTTTCAAGATTATGTGTTATCCAGATTCCTTATTTATTCTCTTTTCCCTTTTCTTCCTTCATGCTGCTCTACTTCTCACTCGTTGGTAATTTTTAGAGGATGGGCAGGACAGAGAAAAGTTCCGCTCTAGTCTATTTTGCCACATATTAGTGGCTCTATTAAAGGTTTGTTTAACTTCTTTGCTGAAGGAACTTTAAAGCAAGGAGTCGAACGAGATTTGAAAAGAATCTGATTTCTGGTTTCTTTTACAGTTGGCTATATCCATATCAGTCTTGCAAATACTTAGCAAAAAATATACCCCCCCACACCCAAGTACACAAAAGAAGGGTTATGAATATTCTGTTTTGCAGTGGTTTTCATTCCTTTTGGGGAAGCAAAGCCTTCAAGAACTCTAGTAGAACTCTAGGAAGGGAGTAAGGACAGAAAGAGAACAAAAGAAGGCAGAAATAAATGAAGTAGTGATAATAATGGACAGTCCCAATCCTCGGTGACCAAATGGAAGCAATTCCCTGTTGCTCCTCTTCTCAGAGGAGCCCCCGGTGAGGGGATTTAAGGCTGGGCAGGGGGAACACTCTCGTCACCAGGACAGGATTTGTGAAGTTTGCTGGGAAAAATGCCCGTTAGTAATAAGTACTCTACAGAGGCCAGTTATTAGGCTTTCAGAGCACAGAGGCCAACAAACATTTATTCAATAGTTAGTAAACTCCTGTTGGGGGCAGCTGGGGTCAGGGGCTAGGCAGAAAGATGATTAAAACACAGTCCTTGTCCTTGAACAACAGGTCTCCAATAAGGAATCAGTGAGATGACTACCACCTTTCCTTTGGAGCCTTATCCCCTCATGTGCCCCAATTCGTGACAGCATTCACCATTTTGTCGGTGGGAGAACTAAGGTGCCCAAAGTCCGTGTTCCAGTAAGGACTTCCTGCCCTGTGTTCATTCTGTTCAGACGCATGTACCGTTTTTCTGTGTTTCTCGTGATGAAGCTGGAGAGTTATATAACCCTGGCCCAAGGCTGCCTGTAATCACCCCTGGGAAACAACTTCTCCCTTCATTGGCGAAGATTTTCTCATTACCTTCCCATTTCAGTTCTTTCTATTGAAAGACAAGCTCACAATACAGCGGAGAAACCCAGGACCCAAACTGGTGCCTTAGGATCCTGCTCTTACTGCTAAATCCAAGTCTGAACGCAGCCTCAGGGAATTTAGGAGAGGGCTCCATTTTTAGAGATGTCACATCTCTGTGATTCACTATTGTTTCCTTGAATTATATGGATATGTGTTAGAGCTGCATTTAGAAAAACATACAGCTCTTTAAAACCCAGATAGAAGCTGTTTTAAAAGAGAAGCTTTTAAAAGAGAAAAAAGAAGATTAAAAATATATATGGGTAATTAGCACTTGGAGGTTGTTCGGCATTATTTTGGACATTCTTCAGCTTAAACCAGGGCTTTGCATTTTGTTTTTTGATATTTTTATCAATTTACATTATGGGAACAGTTTTTTATTTTTTTGTGAAGAAGACTAGCCCTGAGCTAACATCCGTTGCCAATCCTCTTTTTGCTGAGGAAGACTGGCCCTGGGCTAACGTCTGTGCCCATCCTCCTCTACTTTATATGTGACACAGTCACAGCAGGGCTGACAAGCAGTGAGTCTGTCCGTGTCCAAGATCTGAACCTGTGAACCCCGGGCCGCCAGAAGCGGAGAGTGCGAACTTCACCACTACGCCACCGGGCCGGTCCATACATTATAGGAACAGTTTTTTAGAAAAGAAACTTTTAAAAGTGTTAAATTATTACCTTGAGTAAAGTGCCAAAATATTTTATGCATTCAGGCTTCCCAGTAAATGCTTAATAAATACTCATTGTCATTCTTTCCTAGAAATCAAAGCCCAAGTTTTACGTGCTTTCCATGTTCCCGTATCCTTCTGGCAAGCTGCACATGGGCCATGTGCGTGTGTACACCATCAGTGACACCATTGCAAGGTTCCAGAAGATGAGAGGGATGCAGGTAAGGAGAGATGCCTGCCAGAACAGCCCTCTTCTGCCCCACTTAGGACAACAAGAATGTAGTAATATGTGTTCAAGACAAATGAAGAAAACCAATTTTACTTAAGATTAGGATAGCTTTGAAGATAAACATGAAAAGCTCAGTGTTTCCTCTTATGAACTGGAAGACGTAATAAAGCATCTTGATTAATTGGGGCAGCCATGTGCTGGGCGTTGTGCTAGGGATGGAGATGGGGTGGGGTTGGGGAGAAAGGTAGCTGCAAATGTGGGTAACATGTGCTGTCTTCCCAGGAGGGGCTCACAGTCTGGTGGGGGTGAAGCCTAAAGAGAGAATCATTGTATACGGGGATGAATCCAATAGTACAAATACGGATCAAAGGCTGGGAGTAGGAGGTGGGGCCACAAGAGATTTTTCTCTTTGTATTTGAAATTTTCTATATTCGCTAATGATCATGTATTTATTTCATAATGGAAAAAGTAAAATTTTTATAAGAAAAAAATATTTGAGGAGTAACAGCCCTGGGGGAATTGGGAAAGGCTCCACTGAAGGGGGAATGTCTGACATGGGTCTTGAAGGATGAGGTGAAGTTTCCTGGGAGAATAGGAGAAAGACACTTCCTTGGCTGATGTAGGTCAGTCCCCTTTACCCCACTGCCAGTTACCCAGAGCCTGCCCTTCACTCTTTGCAACACATCGTCTGTAAGATGAGGTGGGAATAATCATAGTACCTTCTTTAATCACTTACAGAGAGAGGCAGGATCAAAGAGTGGCTGAGGGCATGGGCCATTGAGCTAGATAGCCAGGATTCGAATGCCAGCTCTTAACATTTACTATCTATGTGACCTTTGACTAGTTACTTAATTAACCTCTCTAAGACCTAGTTTTCCCTCATCTGTAAAATGGGGATAAAATAGTGCCTGCCCTTTGGCCTGTTACAAGGGTTCAAAGAGGACAACTATGAAGCACTTAGCACATACCTGGCACATAGTATGGAACCAGTAAGTATTAACGCTGCCAGCGGAGGGCTGGAGCCTGCTCACACCAGCCCCTGAGACCCCATCGTGCCTACCTTTGCCCAACTTCATGTTTATTAGTCACCTTAGTACCTTGAAAATCCACCATCGTAGGAGTATTTACACCATGGAAATCAGCAAACCCTACAAATAAGGGCTTTTTCTTCCAGAGAGCCAATTTACTAGCACTCCCACTGGCTGTTGCTATTATTAACCTGTCAGGGCCTGTACAAATGGTATGTGCAGCTCCCAGTTCTTTATAAAGATTTTCTTTTAGAAAGGTAAGTGCATTTGTTGTCACAATTGGTTTGAAAATTTATGCTGAACTGACATTGGCAGCAAGAAGTACTCCTAAAGAGGAAGTCAAGTTATAACATCTCTTTGTCACTTGAAGAGTTAATAACTTTGTACTATCAAATTCAGAGATTTGTGTTCTGCTTTAAGATGGCCAAAGGTATTTGTCTCCCTGGTTTATGCCAGATGTTATTTTTCCCAGACATTGCTTTCCATCATTTCTGCTATGTTTATTAGAAAGAGGCGGTGCAGAATGAATTGCCTGTTTGCCTGAAGTATAATTCTTTATCTAACTGTGGTTCTTCAACTAGATGTATCTTATTTTTTTACTTTTGCCAACTTATGTTAGACAAGTAGTGGGTGCAGGCAAATCATTGGAGATTAAGCTTTTACGACAAAACTGTACATTTATGATAACGTGCAGGGAAGCCTTTTAACAGATAGTTGGCTGAGTGGGATTCTAATTCCCTTGGATGGACGAGATGTTACAGAGAGAGCTCAGGACAGAGGTACTGGGACCCTTGTAGGCAGCTCAGACCCACAAGACAAAATGGAGTCCCCAACTGTAACTGAAGCTCATGGTGAGGCTGGGTTCAGGAACTGGACAACTTCAGTTTGAACTCCGTTCTACCACTTTCCCGCTGAGTGATCCTGTACAAGTCGTTAAATATCTCTGAATCTCACTTTCCTCATTTTTAAAATAGACATAACAATAATTCTTCCCTCACGAGATTGTTGTGCCAGTTAAATGAGATAGGTCATGTGTCTGGCACATAATGATCCCTTAATAAGTGGTAGCCATGGTTAGTATTTATACCAATCTGATTTACTCTGGGAAGTCATTCACTGCAATTTAATAAATCCCTGTGTCCTTCTGACTGTGGCACGCTGCATAGAGTTGCCTTCTGAGAAGCAGCTTGACTGCAAAACATTGCCTGCAGTTTGTATTATCTATCCTATGACTCGAGTGGTGTCTGAATCACTGTTTGTTATTTGCCCTACAGCATCTTAGTCTGTGTGATCAGCAGGCACCTAGGGTTCTCTTAGTTCCTCAGTTTCAGTTGCTCTGTTTAAGATGATAAGCTATCTTTTTGGGGGTATCCTCCAGGTTCTCCTGAAATTAATTTCTTGCTAATTTTCATAGCCCATATTTAACTCAGATCATCACAAATATAACTGCCAAATTTGGTGAAAACTTATTCTGCCATTTTTAAGTGATATGGCAAAAGAGAAACAGAAATCTCAGAGTAATTGTCAGCAATGTGAAAGCCTGCTGAGCTTCCTGTTGTTTTAAAATCCTTCTTTCTGAATGTCAGGACTAGTCCCAGAGATAGAGTGGGACTGGACTCAGGTCAAGTTCAGTGATCCTCACTCTAAGCAGGGAAGGAATGTCTAATCTGGAATAATAGGGTCTGACGTGTCTATTGATTAATTCATTCAATACATAGTCATTGAGCACCAGCTTTATTCTAACACCGGGCTTTCTACTGTATTAATTAGAAATATTGGAGTCTTAGGTTCAAAATCAGTCAGTGGGCCTAAGAAAAATTCAGCAAGCTTTGCCTTTTTCTATAACTTGTTAATTTGTTGATTGGTTTGCTTTGTTCTTGAATGGAGATACATGAAGTAATTCTAAGGCATACTAAAAACAGCATTATAGGAAGTAAAAAGTGGAGTGACCCATGAACCAAGTCTTCTCTCTTCAAGGCCACCAGTGACCTCCATGGATGTATCTCTGTCCTCATCTTTCTCGACCTCAGCAACATGTAATAAAGTAGACTGTTTTCTTTTCCCTGAAACACTCTGCTCTCTTGGCAGGAGACTTCACTCTACAGGTTTTTCTCCTGCATCTTGGCTTCTTTCTCCCAATTTACTCCACCAGTTTTTCCTGCTCTACTCTGTCTTTGCACACTCTTTATCAGACTGAGAAAGTTCCCCTTTACCCCTAGTTTGCTGAGAATTTTTATTATGAATGGGTGTTGATTTTTGTCAGATGGCTTTTCTGCATCAATTATGGAGACGATATACAGTTTTTCTGCTTAAATCTGTTCATGTGGTGTATTATGGTGATTGATTTTTTTAAACATTAAACCAACCTTGCATTCCTGGGACAAATTTCATTTGGTCATGATGTATTTTTTTTTTTAATTTATATGTTGCTGTATTCGATTTGCTAATATCCCTATGTGCATGAGGGGTATTGATCTGTAATTTTCTTTTCTTGTAATATTTTTGTCTAGTTTTGATATCAAAGTTATGCTGGCCTCATAAAACAAGCTAGGAAGTGTTCCATTCTTCTTATTTTCTGAAAACATTGTGTATTATTGGTATTATTTCTTCCTTAAATGTTTGATAGCATTCACCAGTGATGGTGTCTAGGCCTAGAGTTTTCTTTTTGGGAAGTTTTCAAATTACAAATATTGTTTCTATAATGGATATAGGGCTATTCAGATCTTCTGTTTCTTTCTGTGTCAGTTTTAAGTAGTTGTGTTTTACAAGGAATTTGTCACCCCAACTCAGACTCTGTTCTGGACTGCCTTCTTTTTTTTTCTCTATCCACTTTTGCTAGGTAGTCTCATACATCATTTGTTTATATATGATACTTTAAAAAATTATAAACATTTTCAGCACAGAAGTGCAGAGAACATTATCACAAATACTCAGACCTGCCATGCTGATGTAATAGATATCACCATTTAATCATATTAGCCTCAGGTCTTTTTTTTTTTTAAATGTTACAGATACAATTGTGCCTCTCCACAATCAGATTCCATTCCTTCAATTCAAAGTAACCATTATCCCAAAGTTAATATATATTCTTTGCCTTCATGCTTTTACTGTATATATTGTTTAAGGATACATATACACACTTATATGTAGTATTGTGTGTTTTTAATTTTATATGAAAGAATCTTAATATTCTGCATATTTTCTCATTCAATATTTTATTTCAAGATTTATCCTATGTCTCTATAGAGTTAGTTCATCCATTATAAGTGCTGTATAATTATGACTATTTAATTATCCATTTTCATGTTGATGGAGTTATAGGTTGTTTCTGAATTTTAGTTCCAGTGAACATCGTTGTACCTGACTTGTTAGCCTGTGAGAGAAGTCGCATTGTCAGCTCATAGAGCATGCACAACTTAAGCATTTCTACATCTCGCCAAATCGCTTTCCAAAGTGTTGGTGCCAGTTTATACTCCTACCAGCAATGAATGACCTTTCATACTGCTCTACATCCTTGACAACACTTAGTAATGTTAGACTTCTTAATCTTTGCTAATTTGATACATAGGAAATGGTATCTAACTGTGTTTTTAATTTACGTTTTCCTGAGTACTGTCCTAGTGAGGCTGAGATATTTTCGTATGTTTATTGTCTAAGTTTCCTCTTCTCTAATTGGCTTGATCACATTGTTTACCAAGTTTCTCTTGGGTTGTTTGTCTTTTTAATATTGCTCTGTAGGAGCGCTCTCTATAGTGTGGATTAATGATTCTTTGTTGCTTAAACACAATGCAAATATCTTCTCCCAGTCTGTGGTTTGTCTTTACATTTTGTGAGCCTGGCCAGACCACAGATTGTAATTTGGTTTGAGAATGAGTGAGAATGATGACTTAGAAAGTCAAGGTTGCTTGTACTTTGGTTTCTTCCCAAAGCAACAAATAAATTATGCAAAGGAGAGAAATGAGACAAGAGTGCAAGTAGATCATTGGAGTCCCCCATGTTCTTGTTGTAGTTCATGGAGATGTGCTTGAAAGCCATGGCCATTACAGTTCTCTTGGGGAAAGCTAAAGTCACAGATAGCTGACCAGACCATGGACATGCACATAGGTTAGATGTGGACTTTATAAGCGGAGAAGTAGATGGTTTGGGGGTGATGAGTTGATCAGGAATTGGGGGCTTTAGTCAACAGTGATGACAATACCTGCCCTACCCACCTCCCAGATTTGTGGCAAGGTTCATGTGAGGTGATCAATGAGAAAACTCTTTAAAAACCATAATGCAATTTTCTAGTGTAACCCAATTAATAGTAGCAATAATAAGGTAGTCCTGAGGTTTGGATGTTGAAGCAGGGGCCATTTGAAGCCAGAGATAAATTGTTTTCTTTCAGAAGTCAGAAAAGGCTGCACTGCCAATCCATGTCTTCTTAAACTCGTACAATGTCTGATGACATATTTAAAGCTTAGCACCATATGGGGTGATTTTGTTGTGTTTTCGTACGTTGTAGGCACAGTTGGTTGGAAAATAAAATTACCCACCTCCCACCTCAGCTGGTCTCCCTGGCACCTCTGAGCCAGAAGCTGGGTGATTAAAGCATCAAGGTACCGAGTCTCCCTCACAGAGTTGGGGTTGGACTAATTTGTCTAGGGCAAAAGCCACCAGGCTCTGTCCAAGGAGAGTTTTTGCTGTTCACTACGGAGGAGGAAGGAAATTAAGGCTATGTGTCCGGCAGCTGCATGATCATAATGTAATTACCCACAAATATCAGGAAGCAAGGGGAGTTCTTAGCAAGTGAACCATAATACATGTTTCATCAGTTTTTAGTTTGCCAGTCAGTCAACAAGTATTGATGAAGTGCCCAGAGAGTGCATAGCATGGCATTTAGTTTTCAAATTTTAAAATCTCTGTAGCATCTGAAAGTAGAGAGTAGATTTCTAGGACTTATCCTCTCAGATGTAATTTGAAGGGGAGAATGAATTGCTGGCCCAGTGTCTTCGTTGGAAACTGGCCGATTTCTCTGCCTGTCACTTCCCTCCACATTCCCAGAGGAGGTCTTCTGCTTTGGGCCTACGTACTGTCATTTGGATTTTTTACTGTGAAGTATTTGCTTGATTTTGATCCCCAGTCTGTAATAATGGTGGGTTATTACACTTGCTAAACAAAATTAAATGTTGTGTTTCTCATTTCTTGGAAATCAAGTGTTGAATCTACTCCAGAGAAACCATGGCAGTCTCTGAAAATAGCAATTTTTTGAGAAGCAGTAACCATGGTTGCTCTCATTTAAAAGCTGAATTGGTTTCAAATATAAAGTTTTGTTTTATGATGAAAGGGAGAGGAAGCTGGTCATTCCTAGGGAATTGGTCGGCTCTTTCATAGTAACAATTGTGCTACTGCTCTCTCCATTGGGAAGGTAGACAACCACTGCCCCAGCTTCCTTCCCTTCTACCTCCAAAGTCTTCTTAATTCTACTTGATCTTACTTCCTATACTGGAGGAAGAGCTGTATCTTTGCCTGGTCTTTTTTTCCTTCTTAAAAAGAGTGTTTTTAAGTTGTACATAAAATTCCATATTCTTCCCTTTGGAAAATAAGAAATACAACATAAATAAGGCTACAGTCCCCTTTGACCACCCCCTCCCACACCAGGCCCTTCTGGGCAGTATCCCTGGCTCTGTCCAGACATATTCCTCCAGAGCCTTGTCTGTACATTGTCATATGTAACTGTGCTCTCTCTTGTACCTAGTGTGCTTGTCATCCATCCTGCCTGCCAACCCTGAGACACCTATGGCTCTGCCTGGAGGGAAGCAGGAGGCCCTGTTAGGGTGAGCCATGGTGATGTGACCATGTCCACACCAGAGGCTGGCCTAGCCCCAGCTCCCAGGCCTCGCCTCCTGGCCAGGTCCGTCGAACTTGCCAGGACTCTGATCCCTGTTTTTGCCTGTCATCAGTAGCTGGCCCTGACTCCCATTTGATATCTCAAATGGTGGTAGGTTTTGCAGTTCCTGTGCTGGTCTTTGGCCAGTTTGCTGTCAGCTCTGTCCTGTGCTTTGCTTTGGATGGCAAAAGGGCAGACCCCGCAGGCCACATTTCTTAAGCTCTAGTATCAGCTGGCCTCTGGCTGGTTTTGGACAATAGAAATTCCGTGAAGACTGGAGTGCAGGAGGAAAGGAGAAGCCAGGGAATTTCTCTCTCCGCCCTGGTTAGTGTCTTCTTCATTAATCCAGTTCCATCTGGGCAGACCTGCCTGTTTCAGCTTCTGCAACTGACCTCAGCCTTCAGGCTCTGTTAACTCTGCTTCCTCCCTTTGTTCCTTCAGTCTAGAGGTGGGGGTGCTGTCCTGCTCTTCCGAATTTGGGGGTTGTTTCGCTGTCCCCTGGGCTTGTCAATCAGTTTTTAAATACTTAAGAGTATTTTTTAGAAGAACAGCTGGAAATGATGATTTTTCACTCTGGAAGTTTATTTTATGGATTTCCAAATTATAGCTACTAGGACTTTTTTCTTGATTCCCTTTCTGCAGAAAGCACTCATATCTGAGAAGAGGCTAACTCCTAGGGAATTGAGAGGGATCAGGTGGCCCTAGCGGCTGATGTTGGGAGTTTTTTTTTAAGCGTAAATTGTATAGTTGGCACATGTGAGCTGTAGGTATAATTACTTATGGAACTATGGAAGGATTAAACCAAGTTATGGTGATAGAAAGAAAGGAATAGGAATTTTAGAACTAAAAAGGAGAGTTTAGAGTTCTTCCAGTGAATGTTTTGGATAGTCTTGATCATAGAGAAATCACAGATAAGAAAGTAGGCCTCATATACCTAGAGTGGAGGTATTTGATCTGGACAATGTATAAGAGACCAAGAGGTGAATGAGGCTGGCAAAGGAAGCACTTGGCATGGTATCTTTTACACGAATGGGCTATAACAGTTTGACACCAAATGGAATCTGCTGCCTGGGGGAAAGGGACAAGCTTTGATATTGTGTAATCCTGTTGTAGGTCTTCACTTTGTTCCCCCTGACAGCAGGGAATCATAGCACAAGAGTGAGTTCTACACTTGGTCACTGGGTCCCTGGGAAACCCAGTGTAGAGAAGTGATGGGACCCTCTCCTGTTTCAAAGAAACGTGGCTCACAAGAGCATTTATTCCAATGATCCAGCCCATGATGAAAAGAACTATCCTGACTTCAGGATGCAAAAAGGCCTTCCCACAGTCTGTATTCTAGGGCAGATATTTGGTTTTTGTTAATTTTTGGTAAGAATATGAAATATTAAGAAGCTTTAAGATTTTTTTTAACTTTATCGTCAAGACAGCTTGGGTAACGTGAGCTAAGAATATCTTTTCATGTTAATTTCATCTGAAAACAAAAATAGAAATGAATAAGTATATTACATAAATCCAGACTGGTTGTTTTGTGGCTGTCTCTGTATTGGCTTTATTTAAAAGTATGGACGGTACCTAACAGAATGTTAATAGGCAGAAACATTGAACCTGTGCCATTTTGGCAGTTCCAACAAAGAAACCAAATGGTAATTAAGTTTTCCCTTTCCTCGTGAAACAGTTACACAACAGTTATGTTATTCTGCCAATGAAGCAACCCTGGGAGAATTGGAGCACAGCTGGAAGCTACACTCCATGTTGTCCATGGAGGTATTGCAGAACTTTCTAGTAATCCAGCACAAATCCACAACATAGGATTTTTTTTGCTTTTGAAAATTAAAAAAGAAAAAGAGAGAAAAACTGTGAAGGTTAATAGTTAATACAGGGGAATGTTTTTCATGTGTGGATTAAGCAATACTGAAGAGAAAGCTGTATCCTAAAGGGTGTTTGTTTTAGTCAGGATTCTTGACTACCAGGGACTGAAACCCAGCTCAGATCAGCTTAAGCAAAAAAGGAGGTTTTGTTTGTTTTTATGTATCCTAGTGTAACTCACAGAATCAAAGGAAATGTTGTAGGAACCAGGCCCACTGGGAACTGGGACCAGGTCCTTAAAGTACGTCAGCATCCCCAGTGTCTGTCTACTTCCCATTTCTGCTTCTCTCTACGTGCCAGCTTTATTTTCTCAGACATCTCCACCAGGTGGACGGCAGGGCCACCAGGTGGACGGCAGGGCCACCTGGAACCCTGATCTCATGTCCTTCTTCCTCCTGACCAAGGAGAAAAGAGAGAAGAGAATGTGGTGCCTTCTCTGCACACCCCCTAACCCCAGCCCCCCACTAGCTCCAGACCACAGACAAGCCTGGAGAAGGATTCGAGCATGTGTCTCCCTCTTAGGCAGAGGGATGGGTTTTCCAAGTGGTGGTCCGCAACTATATGAGTCTGGAGGAGGAGCAGTTTCCCAAAAGAAGGGGAGGATGCTATTTAGAAAGATGAAACACTTTGGGTCTGCTGCATTTAGCAAGAGGAAAAGGGACCTCAGGTCCAAAATATCAACTGGAGTGGGTTATGTCTAGTCAGGTTCCTAAAACTACACAGAATAGACATTCCCAGGGAATGTTGGAATTTTTAAAAAAGACATATACAAAAACACACACATATATACTTACGTATTTTGTACAGATGTCCGTGATATATGTTAAATTAAAACAAAAAACAGGTCATAAAATAGTATAACAGGTTCTATTTCCCTAAAAATAAACCAGCCCTATATATGTATTCCTATGTTTGTATATCTGTGTTTGAGTGAGGAGAAAGGTGTGGAAGGATACAAAGGCTGGTGTTATTGGTTATATCAAGGAGTTGAGAGTGGGGATCAGGGCCAGGGAGAGAGGATCAGCTTTGCCTAACGTATTGTGTCATTTCACTTGTTAAAATAGGCTTGTATTGTGTTCGTAATTTAAGAAACATCCAATAAAGCAAAAAGAAGAGGATCCTATTCAGACTGACCTCAGGAGGGTGTGGATGCAGGCCTGAAGCTTGGGAGTCCTGTCATCCTAGGCTGGAAATCCAGGGCTTCCCAGACTTCCCAGATTCCCAAGACTGGGAAGCACAGCATAGAATATGGCAAACCAGCCTGTCTTGGAGCAACAGCAAGCTGGAGAGATCCAAGTACTGTTTGTTCACTAAGCCTGTGTCCCTTCCAGAAAGTAGATCTGGGTGGGTCAGACCCACCACCACCCCTCATATGGCAAAAATCTACCAGGCAGTGTCGTTGCCTAGGGCAGTGAGAGGCAGGGCCCTTCCTGCCCAGCACACAGGTGGCTGCCTTCTGCTCATGGACTGCCCCGGGTCCAAGCAGCTGTGGCAAGAACAGCTGGGCTGCTTTAAGCAAAGCACCTGATGTGAGCCATTACTTAGTGGGAAAGAAGAACTGCTGGGCCCGTTTTATGGAAAAGAGGGCCACGTGGCTGGCTGGCCTGTTGAACCTCATGGTCTGTTCGGTTTGGTTGAGAACTTCCAATCCCTGCTACAGAGGCTTGTCATAAGTAACCCACCTCTAGGAATGTACGTGGAGGAGGACATGTGTGAGGTCAAGGTATCTCCCTACCTGTTGTCAGAGAGCCACCATAATAAATGTGGCCGAAGAGACATGGGCTGAAATCTTGATAAGGGAACTGGTGATGTGCGACGTTGGGAGGTGCTGAAGATCAAGCAGATGACAGCAGCTGCCACAACGGCCATTTATTGGGTGCCTGTACTGTGCTGGGCACCATGCTGGGTGCACCATAGACATCATGGCGTATGATTCTCAACAATTCATGGTGGCTGCTCTCAGTCACAATTGATAGTTGAGACTCAGAGTAGGTTAATGCGACTCAGGTCCCACTGCCAGTGAATGGCAGGTTTGGGTTTGGGACCTTCCCCTCAAATCACACAGCCTCCTGAAGAGCAAGCCTTTGCTGGCATTTCCCAGTCACTAGCCTAAGGAGTTAGAGCAGCTCTGGTTTTTGCATGGTCTTTGTTCTTGAGATGCAATTATTCCATCAGGCTACTAAAATCCAATAAAAAATTAATGTGCATAATGGAAGGATGCCTTTAAGGCAGGTGGCTCCAACCACTGGGAGAGGCATGCCTGTTCTCTTACCGCTACCTGCTAAGAGGGACTAGGGAGAGAACAGATCTGGGGACTGGGATGGGAGGATGAGTCCAGTTTGGACACTGAATTGTAGGTGTTTATGGACCTGAGGCAGAGATGGCCATGGGTGATACTCGTGTGCACCTCAGAGAGTCTTTGGGCCAGACAGAAAGATGAAAGAAAACTCTAGGTGCACAGTGAAAAAAAATAGGAGATAAAAAACACGTATATAAATAATATGGTCCTGATTTTTTTTAATTGAATATGAATTTACCAAATTTAACTGGTTATGGTAGAATTACAGATGAGTTTTTTCTTCTGAATATTTTTCCTTATGTACCAAATTATGTATAGTAAATATGCATTACTTTCATAATCAGAGGGAAATGTTATTTATAAAAGAAAGACCTATTTCTTTAATGGAAAATATCCCATTTTGGTATGCACGGGTGATGAGGTGGTGTCCGCAGATACCTCTGGGTACGCGTCATGATCCTGAGGAAACGTGTGTGAGCAGAAGCTCAGGTTCTCTGCATGATTACAAACCAACCAACCCAGCTCACGGCAGCTGACAGACCAGGAGCTCGAGGGGAAGTAAGAGGGTCAGCTGGAAAGGGCTGTTTCTAGAAAATATTGGAGCCTCCTCGAGCTGTTCTCAACCACAGGCAGGCTTCAGAAATCTGTCTGGGAGGGAAGCTGTGTCTGGCTTTGTGGCTGAAATCAGTATCAGAGAAGGGTAGAGGACTGAGTTTTCAAAGCAGGTGTCTTTCCCGACAGTGGGTAGAGAGCCTGGCCTTCTGAGGCTGTCCCTTGATGCCACAGCACGTGTTTCAAGCTGTTCCTGTTCACGGCATGTAAGTTAGGTTGACAGAAATTACTGTTGAAGCTGCCGGCTGAGCTGTAACTAGTCATTCATTTGCAGAAATGAATGCCTTACTGGCTTAAGGTAATTGCTTCTGGTGTGACCCGGTTAGGCTGCTTACTCTCACGGGGCCACAGTTGCTTATTCCGTCAAATTAAGGGGGTGGCAGTGGAGGAAGTATCTCAAAAGCCTCTTTGAGCTCTAAGATCTTAGGATTCCCTGCTCTTCAGAGAATGGAAATATCTTATAGGAAGTGATTTGAAGTGGCTGTTGCACACTTGAAAGGTGGCTAGTGCAACTGAGGAACTGAATTTTTAATTTTAATTAATTAAAGTTTAAATTTATATAACCACATGTGGCTAGTGGCTACCGTATTGGACAGCACAGCTCCTTAATTGGAAAACACTAACATGAGGTGAGCATTTTAAATGCCTATACATTTTTATATACATGTATTTTTGAAATTGAAATAAACTTTTTATAATTTCAGAAAAACAGTTTGGGATCATTATAGACAACATAGACAAGAAAAAGAAGAAAGTAAAAAGTAGTCCAAAACCACCTACTCAGAGATAACTGCTGTTGGCACCTTGGTGTATAACCTTCTAAATTCTCTTCTATGCTTATGTCATAGGTAGCCAGCTGGCTTTCAAAAGCATAGTTTGAAATCATCCTGAAAGGGATAAGACATGTTAGTAGGAGAGACTGCCTGTTTATTGCCCAGAAGAGAATGCTGATACAGGTTTTAGCAATCTGCCATGGCTGATGTTTCTCTCTGGGTGCTAGGTCATCAACCCCATGGGATGGGATGCATTTGGGCTGCCTGCTGAAAATGCCGCGATTGAGAGGAATCTGCATCCAGAAAGTTGGACACAAAGGTATGTATTTATAGGCATATTCAAACACTTATATACAGAAACCTTAAAAAATTTTTTTAACCTGTGCATGAGAAATAGAAAGCAAAGCAAACAAAACATTGCAGTCTGCCAAGCGATAAACAGAATTGTACATATTGATGTTTGTCTTTTAGTGTGCTGTGTTCTTATCTAAGAAATCACAAAGAGGGTTTTAGGTATTCATTCACATGTTCATTTTGATGCTTTGTTATTTACAGTTATTCTTCCTTTGAGTATTTGCATTTGGAAGGAAAAAGGAGAAGAGAGTTGCATTTGTTCAATTTCTACAATGCTTCTCATCTTCTTGACCATAGTTTGAGCTATATCCAAATTCCATATTGTAATTTTCTCTGAAAATTCTGTTAATTTTTTGCCTTCACCATTCTGAAGCAAGAGGAACTTAGACATTGAACATAAAAATATATGGCCAATTTTTTCTGTATGTGGCTTTCTCCAAGGGGGGAACACTCCCGATCCCACGTGTGCCTCAGGCTTCCACGTACAGTCGGGCGTTTCAGTCAATGACGGACCGCATATATGACGGTGGTCCCATGAGATTAGTACTATATAGCCTAGGTGTGTAGTAGGTTACACCATCTAGGTTTGTGTAAGTACACTCGATGGTGTTCACATGACAAAATCGCCTAATAGACTCATTTCTCAGAACGTATCCCCAGCGTTAAGCGATGCATGACTACATATGAGCCAGCACTGCCCATCCCTCTCACTCCTAATAAAGTCTTGAGGCTCTCATATCAGAACCCAGCAAAATGTTCTCAGCTCACTCCATCAGCCCCTTTCACAGAGATCTGGGGCCTTTCCTTACCCCACCCCTCAGAGATGTAGAAGGGCAGTTCCAAGGCCTTCCCCTTTGTCTTTTACCTCCCTTTGCTTTATCTTGCCCAAGGCTACATTGTAAAAACATCTACTGTACCATCCACTTCTCTTTTTTCTTCCTAACCCCTAGTTTCTACTTCTTCAATTATGGTTAATTCTAGATTAATGAGAGTGATGAAAAAAAAGAGGAAATGGTGCTCAAATAAAATGGATCAAATATGGCAAATTTGATGTAAGCTAGACCAGAGATTGGCAAATTATGGCCCTTGGCCAAATTTGGCCCTGTTTGATTTTGTAAATAAAGTTTTATTGGAACACAGTCACACCCATTTGTTTACATGTTGCCCATGGCTACTTTCATGATAGAGTGACTGCTTTCATGATACAGAGTTGAGTAGTTGTGACAGAGACCATATGGCTCACAAAGCTGAAAACATTTACCATCTGGCCCTTTACAGAAAAAGTTTGCCAACCTCTCCACTAGAGAATATCAGTTAAGAAGATGGCCCCTGAATCAGGCCACCTAGGTGCAAATCCTGCCTTTCTTTCATGCTAGCTTATCAGCTTGAGCAAGTTACTTAACATCTCTGTGCCTCTGTTTATTTATTGGTGAAAGGGGGATAGTCATAGGTCCTACTTCATATGAATGGATAAAGATTAAGCACTATCTTAGTCGGCTGCTATAAAAAAATACTGTCGTCTGGGTGGCTTATACACAGCAGAAATTTATTTCTCATAGTTCCAGAGGCTAGAAAGTCTAAGATCAAAGCACCTGCAGATTTGGTGTCTAGTGAGGACCTGCTTCCTGGTTCATAGATGGCCATCTTCTCTCTGTGTCCTCACAAGGCAGAAAGGACAAGGGACCCCTCTAGGGTCTGTTTTATAAAGGCGCTAATCCTATCACTGAAGGCTCTGCTGATGACCTAATCACCTCCCAAAGGCCCCACCTCCTAAGACCATCACATTGGAGATTAGGTTTCAACATATGAATTTTGGGGGGACACAAACATTCAGACTATAGCAAGCACTTTTCTGCAAAATGCTCAGCACAAGACCTGGAATAAAACAAGCTATTGTTAGCTAATCAGAGATTACCTAGAGAATTTTTTCTTGGCTTTTCATATTTTTAGTGTGCTTCAACTGAAAGAGGATGCAGTAGAAATGAAGTAGTCAAGAGAAGGAAAAAATGATGTATTTCCTTATTTCATATTATATTAAACTTGATTAATTCACTTCTCTCCCTCTTTCCCAATTGTTGGACAGTTTTAGATTTTGATTGACAAAACACTAAACCAGATTTCTTTTGGATTTCTGCGTTTTGTGGTTAAGGCTCTTCTCTTCAGTTGATTTTAAACTTGTAAATGCCTGGCTTAAATTTGTGCAAAATGCAGATATATGGATGGACCAGGAGTGCACATATCAAAGGGGTTGCCTATATGAATGGCCAGAGGAAAGGCCAGTCCCCAGGGCCAGTGTGGTTTCTAGTAGATTCTGTATGAGTCCAGAGAATAGGTGTCTTCTAATATGGTGATATTTTTGGTGATTCTTAGTGATTAATTTTTTTGCCAGGACAAAACAACACTTAAAGCCCTTTTGAATAATCTAGACTTTTACAGTTTCCCATCACATTCTCAAAGTGTGGTTTGTTTATGGCTTTTCCCTCTTCTAAAAACCAAACTTTCTTCCCTTTGTTTCACAGTAATATTGAACACATGAGGAAACAGCTTGATCGACTGGGCCTGTGTTTCAGCTGGGAAAGGGTAAGTCAACCGTTTTTCCTGGAAGGTCTTTATTTTAATGAAGGTCCTGATTGCACGGGAGACTGTGCACATTTACTTCATGTTCCTCCTCTAGGGTTGGAAGAAGGGAACGGAGGGGGGCAGAAGGCAGGAGAGAAGGCTTAGCATTCCACAAATAATTTACCTGCAAACGAGTAATTTTCTGTGGGATTAAGCTAAGAGAGTTAACTTCTTATTTAACTTCACAGTTGGCTATGGTTTATGTGTGGCAAAAGTTTTTCACAAGGATTTCTCCTGTTCTCAGCAATAGTTTAAAGACTATTGAAATCTATCTAAAAGTGATTAAATGTCAGCCCATCTTGTCCTTTTAGGTAACTAGGTGTTAAGTTGATTGACCATTTATTTACCTTTTGTTCCAAGTTTGAAATTGACAGCCCATAATGATTCTGTCACAGATACCCTTTTGGTGTAAAATACTTTCAAATTGTTTATTAATCCAGTGGAGAATTCCAGACCTTGGAAGAGTTCAGTAAAGACCATCTGGATGTTAGGAACACTCATATGAACTGAGCCCTTCAAAGCTCTGGCCAAAGGCCCACTACTTAGACATTGACGAGTGGTCTGTTAGAAGATAGACTCCTGCTTGTCCCCTCCACGAAGGGCCCTTCCAATGTCATGATCCCTCTTAGCATCCCACTTACTCCACATTATGATTGAGGGTTTCGTTGCTGGGCCTGTCAAGTTCAAGTTCACATCCTTTTGCTCTTGAGAAGCACCTGGAACAAGTCCAAATGAGATTGCCTTCACCTCCTCCCCCCAACTGTTTCTTAAATGATTGAGATTTGATGAATACAGTGAAAAAGAGCAAAAGTCAAACACATTTGAACAGTCCCTGATTTTTTTTTTTGTAGCTCCTTTAGATAAGGCCATGAACTGAATCAAGTTCTAATTGCAGCACCGATGCCATTTTTACCACTGACTTGAAAGGTCACCAGTGTTTCATTTGGTGGAGGTGTGAAAAAGTCCTGGTGCCTGGGGCAAGGTGCCAGTAAGGAATTGCTGATAGAGAATGAAATGCTGTCTAATGCAGAGAGAATTGAGTAATGCCCAGATCTCTCCAGAGATGAGATTATAGATTCCTTGAGGGCAAAGATGATAACTCTAGGATGATAACTAGCCTAGTCCTGCACAGGAACATCAACCATAAACAGTTCAAAAAGTTAATGGATTATTTTTCTGATCATCATAGAAGATTAGAAAATACAGAAAAGTATAAAGAAGAACATAAGTCAGTGTGGCTAATTTAACATCCTGGTATGGTTCCTTGCAGTCTTTTATTTTGGAATTACAAACATCTATGTAATTTACTTTTCCAGAATTCATAGTGCAAATTTTTTATCTTGCTTTTTTTTACCTACTGTTCATAAACATTTTCCCATTTTATTAAATATTCTTTGGAAAAGTGACTTCTTAAAGCTGTATAGTTTTCCATCTTATGAATATATCATTACTTATGTAACTTATCCCTTACTATCATACATTTAGATAGGTTCTAATGTTTTTCTATTATAAATACAGGTTCTCAGTCCCTTCTGTGCAAATCTGAAGTCCAGAAACTCTAAAAGCTGAAAGTTTTTTCATAACTCATTTGACTATAAAACCTGACCTGAACTGATGTTTATCTCACTAAGAATGAATATTCATATATTTTACTATAGGAATAGTAATATAATTGATTACCAGGCACTCTCCCAGACCTAGTTGGGTAAATACACTATTATCTTTTAATATCCAAAAATATCTTAATTCTCAAGCACATTTGACTGCAGGCATTTCAGATAAAGGGTTTTGAACCTACAGTGCAATGTTGTAGAAAAATATCACACTGTTGCTACCACTGTCTAGTAGTTACTGAGCACTTACCCATAATTATCTCTTTGGATCCCTAGAAAGCTCTAAAATGTAGGTGCTTTTATTGACATCGTTTTATTGCTGGTGACTCAAGTGGCAGGGCTGAGCTAACCCAGTGGCCAATGTGACTGCTATGTTTATGCCCCGCACTTTGGGCAGAAATCTTGGTACACATATTTTATTATTTAATATGAATTCTCAAAAAAGCCATGAACAAGTTTAAGGCTTATGGTACTTAAACTTAAAGGATACGTAAAGGTACAATTTGGCTTATGGTACTTAAAGGTGTAAAGACTATACAAATTCACAGTCCCAAGTTATTGACAGCTTGTCAATTGACATTTGTATTTCTGTTTTCATCTGTATTTCTTTTGTCTTAAATGATAATGAGTTTCTTTCGTGTGTTTGATGACTGTTTGAATTTGGGGTGTGTGTGAATGGTCTAATCATTTAGTCTTTTCCCCATATAGATGGGGGGTGTTTGTCCTTCTCTTAATGATTTTTATTTTGTTACAAATATTTTTCTTCAATTTGTCATTTGCTTTGCATTTTGTGTATAGTGGGATTATTATTAGCACACAAATATGTACTTGGAAAGACCACCTATGAGATAGATAAATACTTTCATATTTTCTTCTCAGTCTTTTATGGTTTAATTTTTACATTTAGTTCATCTGGAATTATTTTAATATATAAGATAAGGAGTTACTATTTTTTTTTAAATAACGTTGCTGGTTTTTATTTTTAAGTAGTCCTTTCCTCATTGATTTAAAAGGCTACCTGTATTGTAACCTAGTTCTTTTATACTGTTATACCTAAGTTCTATTTCTGTTCATTTGCTCCATTTATAATATCATTATTAAACTATTTTTAATTACAGTTGCTTTATAGTTGATTTAAAACCTGATAACAGAGATTTCCTCATATTGTTTGTTATTAACCAGGCCATCCCTCTGTCTTGTATTTCTGGTTTTTTGATATATTTTGCCCATTTTCTTAAACTTTTAGCCATTATTTGTTGAATTCTTTTGGTACATCACTTGTAGATACAGTTAATTAAAAAACTTAAAAGATAGGCAAATCATGAAGGCAAAACTTTCTTTTGGCCAATCTAGAGTTTGTCTTTAATAGGAAAGGGTAAGCTATTTGTATTTATTTTCATAACTAGTATTTATTTTCTAATTCGACTTTTGAAAACAAAGTTTTAGCTGTCCTTTTCTTCCATGGTGGCTTGCATTTTGGATTTTGTTTTCTTTTTTTCCTTTAGAGACTTAAAAAAATCAATTCTATTTTTTATTCTGCTAAAAGATAGCTTTAAGAGTTTAAAAAGAAACATGTTTAGTATCAACATAAAAAACAAAACTATATATTCTTTGCTCCCCATGTAAGATAAGGAAATTAGTAGGCAGTTACACTTCCCACTTTCTAAACCTATTTTCCAGAGGTGTTATATATATGTATATATACCATGAAATTTTAGGCCTAATTTATTCTTATATTATAATTTTTCTGATCATGTATCATTTCTTCAACATTACGTTTGATATTTGCTTCTAGTTTAAAAATCACATTCATAACAATTGTTTAAATTGAATGCTCCTTGACTGGTTTCATTGCTCATCAGTAGACCTTTTAGCATGACTGCCAATTTTTAAAATTTTGATTTGTGAAAATTTTAACTCTTGCTTTTTTCTGACATCATACATTATTTTCATAACTGAGAATGACCTTCCATTGCTTTCACCTATGAACAGCAATTTATTGGGGTGTGGAATTCTTTTTTCTTTCAAATCTCTGTAGACCTCGATCCTTGATCTATGTCCCTCTTTTTTTAAAATAATTATAGACTCACAGGAAGTCACCAAGATAGTACAGAAAGATCCTATGTACCCTTCACCCAGCTTTCCCCAATGATAACATTTTATATAACTACAATATAATATCAACAACAGGAAATTGACGCTGGTACAGTACTATTAACTAGAGTACAAGTCTTGTTCAGATTTTTACCAGTTTTCATGTGCAATCATGTGTGTGTGTGTGTGTGTGTGTGTGTGTGTGTGTGGTAATAGTAATAGGTCTTTGCAATTTAATCACATGTAGAGATTTATATAACCACCACCACCTGATCCATTGGCCTTTGGTGGAGAAGTCTGAGACCAGCCCAAATTATCTTTGTACATATAGTCATCTTTATACCCCCATTTTGATGCTTGTGGATGCTTTCTGTCTCTGTCCTTGCCATTTAAAATTTTCATCAGAGTGTATCTCTGTGTCAGTCCTTTCACTTTAATTTTGCCTGGTGCTCAGTGACCACTTTTGATGCACAGTTGTGGGTCTTTCCTTGTGGCAGTTTTATCGGCTCTCTTTCAAGAACACTGACTGTCGGTGTGTGCTCTGTTTGCTGTCCTCCATTGTTTTCACCACGTCTCTCTTGATTTTGGTCTCTTTGTTCTTCTCTGCCTTTTGGAAGAGCTTCTTGTGTTTGCTTTCCACATCACTGATTCAGTTTCTATTGAGTCACTGCTGCTTTGTATGGTTTCTAATGCAGATATTAATTTTGCTATTGTATTTTTAGATGTATTCTTATTTTTCCTTATCTCATTCAGTTCCCATTTTCTTTCTCAAGCCTCTTGGCTAGATGCTTCTTTTTCTTTTGCTATTTTATCTCATCTTCACAGATGTATATGTTCAGAAATTTTCTTGAGAATACAAGGAGATGCTCTTGAAAATCTTTTTACGAGTTTGGAATGCTATGTTCTCCTTATTTGTTTAAGAATCTTTTCATAGACACCTTGTGGATTTTTTCCCCTGTTTCCTGAGTGAAGTGGACTAGTGTGTCAGTGCAGAGATGCATCAACCTGAAGAGAGTGAAGTGGAAGCTCTGTTGTATTCTCTGCATCATTCTTTTCTTTCTGGGTTTGGGGAATCCACCGCTCCTGGTGCATCTTTCTCTGGTCTGATCTTTACCAGGTATGAATTGTGGCATCACAGATACCCCTGACTGTGACTGCCTGAAGTGCTGCTGAGCCACCACAGCCAGCGGTGTCCAGTTTGTGGGCTTTCCATCTGCCCCGTAGCCCACTGTCTCCCCTCTGGACCTTGCCCTTTTGAGTAAGGGGTGCTAGAGCCCTGCTTCTCAAGAACTCAGCCTGTTCTTAAGAAGAGGAGATGTGGTTTGGCTTACAGTATTATTCTTCTATCTAGTACCGTCTGCCCAAATTCCTTGACATCTCTGGCATGTCAGTGGCACCTTCTGTTGTTTCCAGTACTGGTGCAGTCCTCTCAACCCCCATCTTGATATTCTGTTGGTCGTTTTAATGGGAGTAATGGAAACAAGTTTAGATGCATGTGTTCTCGATGCCCTCTCACCCAGGAGGCCACCAGTGCTTTTTGATTCAACCTTTACAATCTGTTTGGTCATACAGAGCAGCCCCAGAGTGAGGAGCTGAAGGAATAGTTCATGTAATTGACTAGGCAAATCTGTGCCCTTTGCAAGTAACACTCCTAAGGTGTCATAAAAACTGGATAATTCAACAGATGGCTAGCTGACAATTAACAGAATATTTAAAAAATAAAATAGCTCAGAAATGTTATCTTCCTCCGCCGGATGGAGAAAGCCAACTTCAAAACCTGGGTCATGGCCTCATTATTCCTGCCTCTCCCTGAGTGGGAATCCCTGTAGGAATGGTCCAGCTCTTGAGCGTTTTCATCTTTCTTACATAAAGGCTTAATTCTCTAAATTAAAAAAAAAGTATACATTTCTGGAATTAGTGCATTTCTGGTTACCCAGAAGGATAACACAGTGAAACTATGTCTCACTTTTCAGATGTTAGTCCCAAAACAGCTCGTATCATCTTGAGAAGAAGGAAAGTAAAAAACTGAAAGTGGAATTTAAATAGCTGAGCATCTACTAAGGGAAGAGTAAAGAGGAAATACAGTTTCAAACTGTGTGCAGTGAGATAGACGTGTTCTTTTGTGGAGCAGTTACTTTGTGGAATAATTGTCAGCCTTTCTGAGGAGAAGGTGTGGACTGCATTCTCCCCCATGGGTTCAAGTTATGGCCTTGGTCATCACGAACTGATCATAAGGGATAGCCCTGTGAGTTCCTTCTAACAAAGGACAGAGTTAGCTTCTACGTTGCTTGGTATGGTCCATTAAGGCAGCTGTGTCTCTGACTTGCACCTCTGCTTCCTCACCAGTGCTCTGGTACCTGAGCAGGTTCTGGACCAGGCCTTGGCTATGAATTTTGATTGAAATAGACTGTGGGGCCTGATTTTTATCAGGAATTATCTGGATAATTGTTTGGGGAGCAGTCCCTAGGAGTTCCCTTCAAAATCAGACAAGCATAAGAAGGAAAAAAAGTCCATACCAGATAGGATTCAAAGTAATGCCTGTGGAATCTGCCAGAGGAGGACTTTATTATTTGTTTATGGTGCTTGCTGAGCAATCCCCAAACACTCATACTGCAATGTAAAATCAAAACAAAACAAAACAGAAACATATTCTAGGACTGGGCACAAATGATGTTTGGATTAACTTTTCTTGTTCTCCCTTACTGGCGTAGTCAAGAGTTGACTCTTTGCTGAGTTTCTTTATTGTGGAGATCTTATGAGTTTTTATTTGTGCTCATTTTCATTGGATTTTAAATTCCTGTGTCTGATTTCCTTCTCGTGTTTCTACGTTCAGTCTTCCATACCTGTTAGTGCCCAGTAATAAAACTGACGGCTTTGCCCATCAGTCCCATTGGCCAGGCAAACCCAGGAATTACTGCCCCCTAAGACAGTCATCCACTGAAACAAACTCAAATGTGTCCTCTCATGTTCCGCAAAGGCAGTGTGGGCTAAGAGGGATGTGGAGTGTGGTTATCTTAGAGCAGTGGGAGAGGCACATCACAACTTTGCTCCATCAGAATTTTTACCAGGACAGGCTTTTGGTGACTTTGAGCTTTTCCATGTTTTACCCATCAATGCCGCATAACCTATGTAATGTAGGGGCTGCTGGGATGTTCGTGCATCTGCACCATGTGCACAGATCTCTGTGCTTCTATTTCTCTCGCTTCCTCTCCATCTGTCTTCCCTTTCACTGTCCTCTTTACATTCCCTTGTTCTCTCTCATCCCTTTTCCTTGACTTACCTGCTTTCCTTTTCCTCTCTTTCTTCCTGTCTTCTTTCTCTCCTGCCTTTTGGGTTTTTTTTTTTTTTTTAGTTATTTTTTATTATGGAAAATTTCCAACTGATACTGAAAAAGGGAGAATAGTGTAAGGAACCCCCAAACACTCATCACCCAGCTTCAACAGTTGCTATTATGTGATCAATCTGATTTCATCTACACTCCTCTACTCTGAATTATTTTGCAGCAAGCCCTGGACATCATGTAACTTCTTCTGTAAAGAGTTCAGTGTATATTGCTAAAAGATAAAGGCTTTCTCCTTCCTTATTCATAATTCCATTATCACACCTAAAACAATTAATGATAATACCATAACATTATGGAATACTAGTCATTTTGGAGATTTCCCTGGTTGTCTTTTAAGTATTTCTTTATAATGTGAGTTTGTTTGCCTGCATTTCTGCTGGTGTTTGTTTAGCTTTTTCTTCCCCATCCCATGTCGTGATCAGGGTTTGGGAGCAGTACCCTCTTTCCATCCAAAATGCACAAGCTCTTTGGACCATAGCTCCATGAGTTTATTTTCAAAGACAGCGTGATTTATATGATTACAAGGTAAAAATTATTCCTGCTTCAAGGCCCTTACTACCTTGGCATTTTATTTACATAGAGGCCCAGATGTTTGATAGGAAGGATTAAACTCCAAGAAATAATGAGGCCTCTGGGATAACAGAAAGATATATTTTTAATGTTTTTTATTTAAAAAACATTTAAGGAGTAACTTAAAAAGAAATTTGGGGCAGGCGAGTGCCTGAAAGCCTGGCTGGGAAGATTCCCATTGTGAGACCTCAGAGCCATGGTGGTTGCCTTGACAACGTGTAACAGGCGCTCGAAGTGTGTGACTCGAGTCCTCTTTCAAGCCCTTACGGAAGTGAAGCAGTTTGGCTGATCTCTGGCTTTGGATTACTTGTTCTTCCTCAGAGTCAGAAAATTAACCTTTTTCCAGAGGGTTTCCTTTGGTTGGGAGGGAAAAGGTGATACCTTTGTTTCAGCTGAAATGAATTGGCGGTTTATCTTTTAGTGCTTACCTATTTACAGGAAGGTTGGTGCTGGTGCATAAGGTTTGCGTTCAAAACTTGTCATCTCGAGGTTGGGAACCACGTTTCATCGTGAATACACAGCACACATGCAGCTGACCTCATGCAGAGTTGTGTCAGCTCAGTTCTTACCAGCTTAAAACACGTGAGGTAAGGTTTTCGTTGCCTCAGCCAGGATAGCGTTCTTGGACCCTTCAGCCCTAACTGAAGACTCTTCAGCCGCTCAGTAAATGTGCCTGTTCAAGGAAGCAGTTTGTTTTATCTGAAGTCCTCACTGGTGGTCGTGAGCCCATTCAGGTCATCCCTATCAAGGGCGCACACTATGGCTAACGGGAATAGAATTTACCAATTTAATGCTTTTAGAAGATGAGCTCTTGAACGTTCATCTCAGAGGCCTGGGCTTTGGGAATGAGTCTTGCCGTTCACACATGGTGGGCAGGATCTGTTGCCCCTCTGAGGCTCAGCTGCTCTCCAAGGAGTGTTTCTTATGGTCATCGAAGAGATTAGACCACTCTTTAAATGCCTTAGAAAATACTAGTACAAGATCTCCCTCTCCACAGCTGAATCAGGCCTCCAGGTCAGTCTTGCTCATCAGTCAGGTACAACGTTTGATCGAGGGGTGCCTGTAGTTGTATGGATACAATCGGCTTTAAGTGTGTTGGGAAGCAATATCTAAAAAGTCTTGAAGATGAAGTTGTTGCTCCATGAAAATAACAAGGATTGCTTATATGCGTACTTATACCATTGGTTCTTGCTTAAACTTTGCGAGCATCAGAATCACCAAGAGGGCTTGTTAAAGCATAGATTTCTGGGCCCCACACCCAGAATTTCTGATTCAGTAGGTCTGTGATTTTGTTCTTCTATTCAGAAAAAAGGATCCCACACCTTATTAGGTAGGAATCAAAATACAGGCCAACCATCAATTCTTTCTGACATAAGGTAAAGCATAAATGAATAATAAAAACAAATTTTTAAAAAGGCAATGTTCTTGCAAATACAAGAATTAGTTTCATAACTTCTTTAATTGCGAAATATTAGACATTGATAGACTAGAGCATAAAACATGTATGTGTAGCTTAATACATTATTGTAATGTATAGCCACCACCTAGATTAAGAAATAAAACTTTGCCAGCACCCAGAAGCTCTCTGTGTGCTCTTTTCTAATCACAACTCCACTACAAGTAGCCATTGTTCTGACATTTATGATCATTGCTGCCTTGTTTTCATTATAGTTTTACCACCTACATATGATTTTTACAGTTACATGAATGGAATCACATAGTATGTGTTCTTTTGTGTCTGGCTTCTGTAACTGAACATTTTTTTCTCCATTTTATTGTAAAAAATTTTCAAATATTTGGAAAGGTTGAAAGAATAGTACAATGGACATTCATTTGCTTTCCACCTAGATTCAACAGGCATTTACATTTTGCCTTATTTGCTTCATAACTTGCAGACATAGTGGCACTTTGCACCTAAGTTCTTTGTCATTCCTGTCTGAAGACTTAAGACATCCTCCTACATAACCACAATACCATTTTGACAACTAAGAAAATTAACAGTAAGTCCATAGTATTATCTAGTAGCCAATCCATATGTGAATTTCTCAGTTGTCCCAAGAATGTCTTTTATAACTGTTTTTATCCTAGACAAGTCCCCTGCAGTAGTGTCCTTTTGCTACCATAATAAATTACCACAAACTTAGCATCTTAAAACAACACAAACTTCTTATCTCACAGTTTCAGTAGGTCAGAAATTCAGAAATTATGGTTATCGAATTATGGTTATGGTGGACTTGACAGGGTCCTCTGGTTAGGGTCTTACAAGGCCAAAATCAAGGTGTCGGCAGAGCTGTTTTCCTTACTGGATGCTTTACAGAAGAATCCACTTCCTACCTCATTCAGGGTCTTGGCTGAATTCAGTTCCTTGGTGGTTGTAGAACTACGTCCTTTTTTCCCCTGTTATTACAATGCTACTATGAACATTCTTGTCTATGAATCCTTGTTCCCAGAGCACTGATTTCTGTCAGTTTATACCTAGAAGTGGAATTGCTGGGTCATTGGCTATATGTATAGTCAGCCTTTCTAGCTATTGCTGATTTTCCAAAGAGGTTGCACTAATTTACATTTCCATTCAGAAGTGTATTAACATTTCCTTTGTTCCACATCCTCACAACAGTTGGTATTATCAGACTTTTTAAATTTAGCCTGTCTGGTGGATATCTCACTATCACTATGATTTTAATTTCCTTGATTACTAATGGGATTGATCACCTTTTCATATCTTTATTGGCTATTTGGATATCCTTCTTTGGGAAATGGTTTTTTCCTAATGGGTTATCTTCCTTTTCTTGTTGATTTGCTGGAGTTCTTTATATATTCTGGATAGGATCCCTTTGTCAGTTACATGTATTGCAAATATCTTTTCCCAGTTTGTGTCTTGCCTTTTTAATCTTTTAAAGATGACTTTTGATGAAGAGATGTTTATTTCAATGTAATCAAATTTATGAATCATTTCCTTTATGGTTAGTGTTCCTTATGTCCTGTTTATAAAATATTTCTTTATAAATAATTCCATAAAGAAATTCTCCTGCATTATTTTCTAAAACTTTATTGTTTCTCCTTTCTCATTTGGATCTCCAATTTACCTAGAAATGATTTTTTTGTGAATAGTGTTAGGTAGGGATCTAATTTCATATATTCCATAGAAGGAAAGAGTTGCTTTAAATATTTATGTTTAAATTAGAGAGATGACAGGCCTGTACCCAGAAGCTACCCCAAAACCTCTAGACTGCCTTATGTTTGTTCTTTGACCAATCAGCCTTGTTTCTACTTTTCTGAAAGCTGCAATTTAAAGCATTTTGCTGATATTTTTAGTTTTTTTGTTTTGTTTTGCTGAGGAAGATTCACCCTGAGCTAACATCCACTGCCAATCTTCCTCTTTTTGTACGTGAGCCACCACCACAGCATGGCCACTGACACCTGAGAACCGAACCTGGGCTGCCAAAGTGGAGCACGCCGAACTTAACCACTAGGCCACTGGGGCTGGCCCTGATATTTTTAGTTTTTAATTCACTAAATTAAATTCCACTGACATCTGTTTTGGGGCTTATGGAACTCTTTAGAAATGAGGGGGTTTATCAAATGAATTGTTGGTTTGTTCTTTTAGGTTTATAATTTGACAAATAGCCTGTGATGGTATTTGTAAACAGTAGTACTTAGAGCAGGGGTGGGGAACAGGCCAGGGCAAAAGAGTGACATGAGGCTAAGTGGCACTTTTAATGAGGTGTTTTCTGTATTATACTGAAAGTTCTGGGGATGGTGTTTCTTCTGGAGTTTCACACTTGGGTTTCACATATCTTTCTTGTAAGAGAAATTCACTTGAGATGTCCAATCACTTTAAAGGATTAGCTGTTCTAGGATGAGAGTTATTCATAGTATCTAATAGCCCTAAATTAACTTTTCAAATAACTTTCAAACTTACTGTCAAAATGTATCCTTTGTTTGAGGGATTATATGCAGAAATGAATTTCATGTAAGCCTGGGAAAGTATAAAACTTTTCTTCCGCTAAGATCCTGGAAGGTCTAAGGGAAACTGGCAAATGGCCAAAAGACAGTGCCAGCTAAACAAATTTGCAAGAAAAAAGAAATGCAAGGTTGATGGATTGAGGAATTAGACTCTACTTCTTAATGTGAGGAGCAGCGTGCATGTATAGACAGGGAAGGACTTGTTGGTGGCATCTTTGGAGATTATCCACTATGGAGGAACTGGATGAAATCACTGAGGGAGAGTGTAGAGAGAACAGAGGGCCCAGGATGTCCTTGATTTGGAGGTGTCAAGAGACAGGGAGGAGCCAAGAGAAAGTCCCAGGGTTGGAGGAGAATTGCAATAGTATAGTATCACCAGGGGAAGAATAAGTTTGCACAAAGAGAGATTAACAATAGCCCCTGGAAAAAGAGAGAAATGGGGCCCAGAAAGCTGCTGATGATCAAGTTGATTATAAAAACAATCTTTGAGGGAATGGATTCTAGGAAGATGGCAGAGTAGGAAGCACCCGGAATATGTCTCCCCACCTGGACAACAATTGCACTGGCAGAATCTGTCTGATATAACTATTTTGGATCTCTGAAGTCTGTTGAAGTCTTGCAACTTCTAGGGAAAGGATTAGATGGTAAATTGCAATTTATTTCAGTCAATTTCAGCTCTTAGCACAGCAGTGGCTACCAATTCCTCACCTCCCAGGCCCCTGGCAGGCAGCTGTGCACGTGTTCCTGGAACAGCTTGCAAGCAGCTTGAGGGAGCCAGGTTGAGCAATAAGGACCTTATCTTCCAAATATCAGGGATCTGTGTTCTTATTGCTACTTCTGATCACAAAGGTGCAGAAACAAAAGCAGGCACCATTGTTGAACATGCTTTCTCTCCCTGCGTTGTTGCAAGTCCCTCCACTTCAGCTGAAGGGACTTCTGGGGGACTTGAAGGGCTAGTGCCCTTTTCCCCCATTCATTTTTCTCTCTTTCTCCATTTGGGAACCAGACATTAAAGACTAGGACATTCAAAAGCAAGTACATACATGGGGGCAATTAGAAAGTCACTGTGTACACCCAGGGAAAGGTGCAGAATCAGAAAAGACCTGAGAAGACTTGAAGTTTGCACCTCAGGCTGATTGTCAGCACACAGACAGCCTTCAAGAACAAATCAAAATAAAACCAAATAAATAACAAATCCTCAGAATGGAAGAGAATCTGATTTCCTGAGTTACTACATTGTTACGTTCAAATGTCCAATTTTTAATAAAAATATCACAAGGCATACAATAAAACAGGAAAGTATGACCCATTCAAAGGGAAAAAGTAAACCAAGAGAAACTGTCCCAGAGAAAAAACAGATGGCAGATTTACTAGACAGAGATTTTAAAACAACTGTCTTAAAGATGCTCAAAGAGCTAGAGGAAGATATAGAGAAAGTCAAGAAAATACTGTGTGAACAAAATGGAAATATCAAAATAGAAGTAAAAAACCTAAGAAACCAAATAGAAGTTCTAGAGTTGAAAAGTGCAATAATTGAAATGAAAAATTCACTAGAGGGATTCAAAGGCAGATTTGAACAGTCAGAATAAAGAATCGATGAACTTAAAATAGGAAAATTGAAATTATCAAGTCTCAGGAACAGAAAGAAAAAAAGATGAATAAAAGTGAACAGAGCCTAGGGACCTATGGGGCATTATTGTGTGAACCAACATACACCCTGTGGGAGTCTCAGTAGGAGAAAAGAGAAAGAAAGGGACAGAGAGAATATTTGAAAAAGTAATGGCCAAAAACTTCCGACATTTGATGAAAGACATGAGTGTAACATCCAAGAAGCTCAACGAACTCTGTGTAGGATGAACTCAAAGAGAGCCACACTGACACACATTATAAGCAAACTGTTGAATGCCAAGAACTAAAAGAAAATTGTGAAAACAGCTAGAGAGAATTGGCTTGTCACAGACAAGGGATCCTCAATAAGATTATGAGATTTCTCATCAGAAACTTTGGAGGTCAGAAGGCAGTATGCTGATATATTCAAAGTGCTGAAAGAAAAAAAAACTGTCAACCAAGAATCCTATATCTGGCAAAACTGTCCTTCAAAAGTGAAGGAGAGTGGGACTGGCCCCATGGCACAGTGGTTAAGTCCAGTGTGCTCCACTTCAGTAGCTTAGGTTCACAGGTTTGGATCTCAAGTGGGGACCTACACCACTTGTCGAGCCATGTTGTGGTGGTGACCTACATACAAAATATAGGAAGATTGGCACAGATGTTAGCCCAGGGCTCATCTTCCTCAAGCACAAAAAGAAAAAGATTAGCAACAGATGTTAGCTCAGGGCGAATCTTCCTCAAAAACAAAAAAAAGAAAAAGTGAAGGAAAGATTAAGACATTCCCAGATAAACAAAAGCTGAGAGAGAACTGCCCTGCAAGAAATGCTAAAAGGAGTCATGCAGGTTGGAATGAAAGGACACTAGAGAGTAATTCAAATCTGTATGAAGAAATAAAGATCTCAGTAAACATAAATACATGGGCAATTATAAAAGCTAGTATTATTGTAAAAGCAATTTGTAACTCCACTTTTTGTTTACTGCATGATTTAAGAGACTAATAATTTTTTAGAAAAACAATTAGTCTAAAAGCTATTATTGTAACTTTTGTTTTTAATTGCTCATTTTGTTTTCTGCATAATTTAAGAGACTATGCATGGTAAACAATTACTTCTTTATGTTTTTAGAAACAGTATAAAAAGATGTAATTTTGTGGCATTAGTAATTGACAGGGGTGGGGATGGAGCTGTATAGGAGCAGAGTTTTTGTGTGTTATCGAAGTTCATCTGGTATAAATTCAAATTAGAGTGTTGCTACTTTAGGATCTTCAATGTAATCCTTATGGTAACCACAAAGAAAATAGTTATAGAATATGCACAAAAGGAAATGAGAGGGAAGTAAAATGCTTCACTACAAAAATTCAGCAGAACACAAAAGAAAACAGTAATGCAAGAAGTGAAGAAGAAAAAAGCTGTAAGGCATATAGAAAACCAATAGCAAAACACAAAAGTAAATCTGTCCTATCAGCTATTACTTTAAATGTAAGTGGATTAAACTCTCTAATCAAAGGACAGAGAGAGAGTGGCAGAATGGATTTTAAAAAATCATGAACCAACTATGCTGTCTATAAGACTCACTTTAGATCTGAAGAAACAAACGGAATTGATTGAAAGTGAAAGGGTGAAAAATGATATTTCTTGCAAATAGTGACCAAAAGAGAGTAGACAAAATACACTTTAAATCAAAAAAGTTTACAAGAGACAAAGGACATTATATATTAATAAAAAGTTTAATACAGCAGGAAGATATAACAATTATTACCATTTATGCACCTAATAACCATCATACCATTGATGCACCATCAAAATGTATGAAGCAAAAATTGACAGAATTGAAGGGAGAAATAGACAATGCCAAAATGGTAGTTGGAGAATTCAATACCCCACTCTCAATAATGGATACAACAACCAGAAAGAGCATAAGTAAGGAAACAGAATAGATGAACAATACAATACAGCACCGAGATCTGACAGACACATACAGAACACTCTACCCAACAACAATAAAATACACATTCTTCTCAAGTGCACATGGGACATTCTCTATGATGAACCCTATGTTAGGCCACAAATTAAGTCTCAATAGATTTTAAAAGGTAGATATCATGCAAAGTATTTTCTCTGACCACAATGGGATGAAGAGAAAATTAACACATTCTTAAACAATCAATGAATCAAATAAATCATTGGGAAACTAGAAAATACTTAGAGACAAATGAAAGAGAAAATACAACATACCAAAATTTATGGGATAGAGCAAAAGCAGTGCTAGGGGGGAAATATATAGCTATAAATGCTTACACTAAAAAAACAAGAAAGATCTCAAATCAATGACCTAAATTTACAACTTAAGGAAGTAGAAAAGGGAGAACAAACTAAATCCAAAGCTAGCAGAAGGAAGGAAACAATAAAGATTAGAGCAGAGGTAAATGAAATAGAGAATGGAAAAACAACCCAACAAAACCAGAAGTTGGGTCTTTGAAAAGATCAGCAAAATTGGCAAACCTTTAGCTAGATTGACTAAGAATGAAAGAAGACTCAAATCACTAAAATAAGAAATGAAAGTAGGGACATTAATATTGATTCTATAGAAATAAAAAGGATTATAAGAGAGTACTATGAACAGTTGTACCACAACAAATTGGATAACCTAGAGGAGATGGACATTTCTAGAAACATACAATGTACCTATCCTGACTCATGAAGAAATAAAAAATTTGAATAGACCTATAACTAATAAGGAGACTGAATAAGTAATCAAAAACCTCCCAACAAAGGAAAGCCCAGGGAGAGGTAGTTTCACTGGTGAATTCTACCAAACATTTAAAGAAGAACTAACACCATTCATTCTTAAACTTTTCCAAAAAAAATGAAGAGGAGGGAACATTTACTAATTCATTCTATGAGGCTAGCATTACCCTGATACCAAAGTCAGACAAAGACACTTCAAGATAAGAAAACAATAGACCAATATCCCTTATGAATATTGATGCAAAAATCCTCAACAAAATGCTAGCAAACCAAATTCAGCAGTATATTAAAAAGATTATACATCATGACCAAGTGGAATTTATTCCTGGAATGTGAGGATGGTTCAACATATGAAAATTGACAAGTGTACTACACTACATTAACAAATGAAGGGAAAAAAACACCTGATGATCTCAATTGATACAGAAAAAGCATTTGACAAAATTCAACACCTTTTCATGATAAACACATTCAACAAACTAGGAATAGAAGGAAGCCACCTCAGCATAACAAAAGCCATACATGAAAAACCCACAGCAAACATAATACTAGTGAAAGACTGAAAGCTTTTCCTCTAAGATCAGGAACAAGGCAAAAATACTCAAGTTCACTGCTTCTATTCAACATAATACTGGCAGTACTAGCCCGAGCAATTAGGCAAGAAAAAGAAATAAAAAGACATCCAAATTGGAAAGGAAAAAGTAGTTATTTCCATTTGCAGATAACATAATTTTATATAGAAAACTAAAAATTCCACACACAAAAAAGTGTTAGAACTAATAAATGAATTCAACAAAGTAGCAGGATACAAAGTCAACACACAAAAATCAGTTGCATTTCTGTAAACTAATAATGAACCATCTGAAAAGGAAATTTAAAAAAAATTGTATTTATAAATAGCATCAAAAAGAATGAAATACTTAGGAATTAACCAAGGAGAGGAAAGACTTGTACAATGAAAACTACAAAACGTTACTGAAAGAAATTAAAGACATAAATAAATGGAAACATATCCCATGTTCATGAATTGGAAGACTTGATATGTTAAAACATCAATACTACCCAAAATATTCACTGATTTAATGCAATCCCTGTCAAAATTCCAACAATGTTTTTTGCAGAAATAGAAAAAAATCCATCCTGAAATTCATATAGAAACTCAAGGGACCCCAGATAGCCAAAACAATCTTGAAAAAGAACAAAGTTTGAGAATTCACACTTCCTGATTTCAAAACTTACTAAAAGCTACAGTAATCGAAACAGTGTGGTACTGGCATAAAGGCCAACATAAACAAACGGTGTAGAATAGAGACCCCTAAAATACACCCTCACGTATACCGTCAAATGATTTTCAACAAGGGTGCCAAGACCATTCAGTAGGGAAAAGACAATCTTTTCAACAAACGGTGCTGGGAAAGTTGGAAATCCTCATGCGAAAGAATGAAGTTAGATTTACGTAACATCATATGCAAAAATTAACTTAAAATGGATCATGCCTAAACATAAGAGCTAAAAATATAAAACTCTTAGAAGAAAACCTAGGTCAAAAGTTTCAGGACATTGGATTTGACAATGATTTCTTAGATATGATACCAAAGGGACAGGCAACAAAAGAAAAAATAGACTAATTGGACTTCATGAAAATTAAAAAACTTTGTGTGTCGAAGGACACTATCAACAGTGAAAAGGTAGCCCACAAAACAGGAGAAAATATTTGCAAATGATATATCTGATGTTATTAATATTCAGAATAAAGAACTCCTAAAACTCAACAACCAAAAACCCCCACAAAACCTGATTCAAAAATTAGCAAAGGACTTTAACAGACATTTCTTCAAAGATATACAAATGGCCAATACACATATGCAAAGATGCTCAACATCACTAATTCTTAGAGAATTGCAATCAAAACTACAATGAGAACCCACGTCACATCCATTAGGATGGCTATTATAAAATAAAACAGGGGCCCAGCCTGGCAGCATAGTGGCTAAGTTTGTGCACTCCGCTTTGGCAGCCTGGGGTTCACAGGTTCGGATCCCGGACATGGACAGATGCACCATTTGTCAAGCCATGCTGTGGCGGCGTCCCATATAAAGTAGAGGAAGATGGGCACAGATATTAGCCCAGGGCCAGTCTTCCTCAGCAAAAAGAGGAGGATTGGCAATGGATGTTAGCTCAGGGCTAGTGTTCCTCACAAAAAAATTAATTAATTAATTTAAAAAAATAATAAACCAGAAAAAAATAAAACAGAAAATAACAAGTATTGGTGAGGATGTGGAGAAATTAGAATCCTTGTACACTATTGGTGGGAGTGTAAAATGGTATAGCCACTGTAGAAAACAGTACAGCAGTTCCTCAAAAAATTAAAAATAGATCTACTATTTGATCCAGCAATTCCACTTCAGGATATATACCCAAAGAATATAAAGTAGGATTTCCAAGAGGTATTTGTACACCCACGTTCATAGCAGCATCATTCACAGTAGTCAAAGTGTGGAAGCAACCTAAGTGTTCATCAACAGGTGAATGGATAACCAAAATGTGGTATATACATACAATGCAATATTTTTCAGCCTTAAAAAGGAAAGAAATTCTGACATATGGTACAATATGGATGAATCTTAAGGATACACTAAGTGAAATAAGCCAGTCACAAAAAGGCAAATACTGTATGATTCCATTTATGTAAGGTACCTAGAGTAGTCATAATCATAGAGACAGTACGTAGAATGGTCATTGCTGCCTCAGGAGGGGGACACAGATAGGGAGTTACTGATTAATGGGTATAGATGAAAAGATGCAAGATGAAAAGAGTTCTGGAGATGAATGGTGGTAGTGGCCGCCCAGCAATATGAATTATTTGATACCACTGAACTGTACACTTAGAAATGGTTAAGATGATAGGGGCTGGCCCAGTGGCGTAGCAGTTAACTTTGTGTCCTCCGTTTCTGGTGGTCCAGGGTTCGCAGGTTTGGATCCCAGGTGCGGACTGACGCACCGCTTATCGAGTCATGCTGTGGTGGTGTCCCATATAAAGTAGAGGAAGATGGGCACAGATGTTAGCCCAGGGCCAATCTTCACACACACACAAAAATGGTTAAGATGGTAAATTTCATGTACATTTTACCACAATTTGAAAAATTGGAGGGAAAAAAAAGCTTTGAGGTATGAAAATAAAAGTTGGAAAACTTTTTCAGTGCAGAAAGGACTGCTTTTAAAAATTGTTCAAGGACATGCTAAGATTTCAAAGCACAGCACTAATTGACTATTGCCCAGCTAACTGGGGACTCCAGTTAAGTACCCCTATGGTTTAAGGCATTCCAGCAGGGCCTCCTTTCTCTTCTTTTCCTTCTTCATATTCCTGTTGCCCTCCTTCTCTCATTCCTCCATTGTGTGTTTTTCACTTGCTTTGGCTTTTACACTTTCTTTTTCTTTCTAAAGAAAATAGTCATTTGTTTATTTCTTTTTAATTTTTTACCCACTTTTTTTCTGTTACAGGAATATCATTTCTTTTTTATTTATTTCATATCAGCAATGTTTTGGTAGATTTTTGATAATGTTTTAAGTCCAGAATTGTCTTCCAATTCATTAACACAGAATGTCTCCCCATTTCATTCTTCTTAAATTTCATTTATTAGCATTTTGTAATTTTCAGCTTACACATCTTGCACTTTTTAAAAATTTTTATGGATGTTTTAATCATTTATAACATTATGAAGTTGTACATTATTGTTTGTCACTCACCATATGAATGCATCCCTTCACCCCTTGTGCCCACCCCCCATCCCCCTTGCCCCTGGTCACCACCAACCAGTTCTCTCTGACCGTGTGTTAGTTTATATTCCACATATGAGTGAACTCATACGGTGTTTGTCTTTCTCTCTCTGGCTTATTTCACTTAACATAATACCATCTAGGTCCATCCATGTTGTTGCAAATGGGACAATTTTGTCTTTTTTTATGTCTGAGTAGTATTCATTGTATATATATATCACATCTTTATCCAATCATCAGTTGAGGGACACTTGGGTTGCTTCCACTTCTTGGCTATAGTGGATAATACTGCAACCACTAGAGGGATGTATAGAACATCTGGGTGCATAAGCCTCTTCGGATGGTTGATTTCAGGTCCGTTGTGTACATGCCCAATAGTGGAATTGCTGGATCATAAGGTATTTCTATTTTTAATTTTTTGAGGACTCTCCATACTGTTTTCCATAAAGATTGCACCAGTTTGCATTCCCACCAGCAGTGAATTAGGGTTCCTGTTTCTCCACAACCTCTCCAACATTTGTTGTTTTTTGTCTTGGTGATTATAGCCATTCTAATAGGTGTAAGATGATATCTTAGTGTAATTTTGATTTGCATTTCCCTGATGATTAGTGATGTTGAACATCTTTTCATATGCCTGTTGGCCATCTGTATCTCTTCCTTGGAAAAATATCTGTTCATATCCTCCGCCCATTTTTTGATTGGGTTGTTTGTTTTTTTGTTGTTCAGTTGCGTGAGTTCTTTATATATTCTGGAGATTAATCCCTTGTCAGATATATGACTTGCAAATATTTTCTCCCAGTGGTGGGTTGTCTATTCATTTTGATCCTGGATTCATTTGCCTTGTAGAAGCTCTGTAGTCCGATGAAGTCCCACTTGTTTGTTTTTTTCTTTTGTTTCCCTTGTCCGAGTAGACATGGAATCTGAAAGGATCCCTTTATGACTGATGTCAATTAGCATACTGCCCATGTTTTCTTCCAGGAGTTTTATAGTTTTGGGTCTCACTTTCAGGTCTTTAATCCATTTTGAGTTGATTTTTGTGTATGGCGATAGAAGGTGGTCTACTTTCATTCTTTTGCATGTGGCTGTCCAATTTTCCCAGGACCATTTATTGAAGAGACTTTCCTTTCTCCATTGTATGTTCTTCACTCCTTTGTCGAAGATTAGCTGTCCGTAGATGTGTGGTTTTATTTCTGGGCTTTCAATTCTGTTACATTGATCTGTGTGTCTGTTTTTGTACTAGTACCATGCTGTTTTGATTACTATAGCTCTATAGTATATTTTGAAATCAGGGATTGTGATGCCTCCAGCTTTGTTCTTTTTTCTCAGAATTGCTTTAGCTATTTGGGGTCTTTTGTTGCCCCATATGAATTTCAGTATTTTTTGTTCTATTTCCATAAAGAATGTCATTGGGATTCTAATGGGGATTGCACTGAATCTGTTAGAATCATTTTAACTATGTTTATTCTTCCAATGCATGTGCATGGGATATTTTTCCATTTCTTTATGTCATCATCGATCTTTCAATAGTGTCTTATAGTTTTCATGGTATAGGTCTTGCACCTCCTTGCTTAAATTTGTTCCCAAATATTTTATTTTTTTTGTTGCAGTTGTAAATGGGATTGTCTTTTTGAGTTCTCTGTCAGTTCATTATTAGCATATAGAAATGCAACTGATTTTTGTAAGTTGATTTTGTACCCTGCAACTTTGCTGTAGTTATTGATTATTTCTAGTAGTTCTCCAATGGATTTTTTAGAGTTTTCTATATATAAGATCATGTCGTCTGAAAATAGTGAGAGTTTCACTTCTTCACTGCCTATTTGAATTCCTTTTATTCCTTTTTCTTGCCTAATTGCTCTGGCCAAAACCTCCAGTACTATATTGAATAAGAGCGGTGAGAGTGGGCACCCTTGTCTTGTTCCTGTTCTCAAAGGAATGGCTTTCAGTTTTTCCCCGTTGAGTAAGATGTTAGCTGTGAATTTGTGGTATATGGCCCTTATTATGTTGAGATACTTTCCTTTTATACCCATTTTGTTGAGAGTTTTTATCATAAATGGATGTCAGATCTTGTTGAATACCTTCTCTGCATCGATTGAGATGATCATATGGTTTTTATTCTTCATTTTGTTAATGTCGTGTATCATGTTGATTGATTTGTGGATGTTGAAGCATCCCTGTGACCCTGGTATAAATCCCACTTGATCATGATGTATGATCTTTTCTGATGTATTGCTGTATTTGGTTTGCCAATATTTTGTTGAGAATTTTTGCATCTGTGTTCATCAGCGATATTGGCCTGTAGTTTTCCTTCTTTGTATTGTCCTTGTCTGGCTTTGGTATCAGGGTCATGTTGGCCTTGTAGAAGGTGTTAGGGAGTATTCCATCTTCCTCTATTTTTTGGAATAGTTTGAGAAGGATAGGTATTAAATCTTCTTTGATGTTTGGTCAAATTCTCCAGGGAAGCCATCTGGTCCTGGGCTTTTATTTTTTGGGAGATTTTTGATTACTGTTTCAATCTCTTACTTGTGATTGGTCTATTCAGATTCTCTATTTCTTCTTGATTCAGTTTGGGGAGGTTGTATGCATCTAAGAATTTTACCATTTCCTGTAGGTTGTCCAATTTTTTGGCATATAGCTTTTCATAGTGTTCTCTTATAATCCTTCGCATTTCTGTGGTATCCATTGTAATTTCTCCTCTTTCGTTTCTAATTTTATTTATTTGAGTCTTCTCCCTTTTTTTCTTAGTGAGTCTGGGTAAGGGTTTGTCAATTTTGTTTATCTTCTCAAAGAACCAGCTCTTTGTTTCATTGATACTTTCTACTGTTTTTTTGGTTTCAATTTCATTTATTTCTGCTCTGATTTTTATTATTTCCCTCCTTCTGCTGATTCAGGGCTTTGTTTGTTCTCCTTTTTCTAATTCTGTTAGGTGTAGTTTAAGGTTGCTTATTTGGGGTTTTTCATGTTTGTTAAGGTGGGCCTGTATTGCTATGAGTTTCCCTCTCAGGACTGCTTTTGCTGCGTCCCATATGAGTTGGTATGGTGTATTTTCCTTTTCATTTGTCTCCAGATAGCTTTTGATTTCTCCTTTAATTTCATCAATGACCCATTGGTTGTTCAGTAGCATGTTGTTTAGTCTCCACATCTTTGTCCCTTTCCCAGTTTTTTCCTTGCAGTTGATTTCTAGTTTCATAGCATTACAGTCAGAAAGGATGCTTGTTATGATTTCAGCCTTCTTAAATTTATAGAGATTTGCCCTGTTTCCTAATATACGGTCTATCCTTGAGAATGTTCCATGCCTGCTTGAGAAGAATGTGTAATCGGCTGTTTTGGGCTGGAGTGCTCTGTATATATCTATTAAGTCCATCTCATCTAGCTTTTTGTTTAAGTCTATTATTTACTTATTGCCTTTTTGTCTTGATGATCTATCCATTGATGTAAGTGGGGTGTTGAGATCCCCTACTATTATTGTGTTGTTGTTACTATCTCTTTTTAGGTTTTTTAATAGTTGTTTTATGTACTTTGGTGCTCCTGTGTTGGGTGCATAGATTTTTATAAGTGATATGTCTTCTTGGTGAAGTGTCCCTGTTATAATTATATATTGCCCCTCTATGTCTCTCATTACCTTTTTTATCTTGAAGTCTACTTTGTCTGATATAAGTATGGCAACTCCTGCTTTCTTTTGTTTGCCATTAGCTTGGAGTATTGTCTTCCATCCTTTTACTTTGAGTCTGTGTTTGTCTTTAGAGCTGAGATGTGTTTCCTGGAGGCAGCATATTGTTGGATCTTGGTTTTTAATCCATCCTGCCACTCTGTGTCTTTTGATTGGAGAATTCAATCTGTTTACATTTAGAGTGATTATTGATATATGAGGGTTTAATGTTGCTATTTTATTGTTCATTTTCTGGTTCTTTTGCATTTCCTTTGTTTCTCATCCCATGTGTTTTGGACTGCCAGTTCAGTTTGGTAGTTCTGTGTGATGATTCTCTTAGTTTTCTCTTTATTTGTCATATGTGATTCTGTTCTGGTTATTTGTTTAGTGATTACCATGAGGTTTGTATAAAAAATCTTGTGGATGTGATAGTCCGTTTTCTGATGCTTCTTGTTTCCTTAGACTAAGTCCATTCGATCCCTTTCCTCTTCTCCTTCTAATTTATTGTTGTCACTACTTATTCCATCTTGTGTTGTAAGTGTGTGTTTCAAGTGATGAGTTTATATTCATTCTTGGTGTTTTCCTTCCCTTAATCTTGATTTTTATAATTAAGTGTTTGCTAACCTATTCTGATAGCTGCCATTTTTCTGGTTTAGTCTCATTATTTTTCTCCTTGCTCAAAACTTTGTGTCCCCTTTCTCTCTCTTTTTTATTATTTTTTTTTTCAGGCATAAGGGCCTTCTTGAGCATTTCTTTTAGTGGGGGGTCTTGTGGTGATGAACTCCTTAGCTTTTGTTTATCAGGGAGAGTTATTATTTCTCCATTATATTTGCAGGATATTTTCACTGGATAGAATATTCTTGGCTGAAGGTTTTTGTCTTTCAGGATTTTGAATATATCATTCCAGTCTCTCCTAGCCTGTAGAGTTTCTGTCGAGAAATCAGCTGAGAGCCTGATGGGGATTTCTTTGTATGTTATTTTGTTTTTTTGTTTAGCTTCCCTTAATATTTTTTTTTGTCATTGATGTTTGCCAGCTTTGCTACTATATGCTGTGGAGTTGGTCTTTTCCTGTTTATGTATTTAGGTGATCTGTTGATTTCATTCACTGTTATTTCCAACTCTTTCCCCAAGTTTGGGAAGCTCTCAGCTATTATTTCTTTGAACAAACTCTCTGCTCCATTTTCCCTTTCTTCTCCTTCTGGGATACCTCTTATCCTTATATTACATTTCCTAATTGAGTCTGATATTTCTTGGAGAATTTCTTCATTTCTTTTTAGTCTTAGTTCTCTCTCCTCTTCTATCTGGAGCATTTTTGCATGCCTATCCTTGATAATGCTAATTCTTTCCTCCATATTGTCAGTTCTGTTCTTTAAAGATTCCAGATTTCCTTTATTTCATCCACTGTGTTTTTTCTCTCCAAAATTTCTGATTGGTTTTTCTTTATGGTTTCAATCTCTTTTGTGAAGAAATTCCTGAATTCATTGACTTGTCTCTCTGAGTGTTCTTGTAATTCATTGAGTTTTTTTATGATAGCTATTTTGAATTTTCTATCATTTAGGTTATAGATGTCTGTGCCTTCAGGGTTGGTTTCTGGGTGCTTGTCATTTTCCTCTTGGTCTGGAGATTTAAGATACTTTTGCATAGAGCCTGAGCTTTTGCCTTACTATTTCTCATGGTGAGATTATCTGGTCGCAGTTTCCACCTGCCGCCGCTGGGTGGAGGTCACGAGCTGTGTGTTCTGAGCCTGCTGCAATCCACCAGGGTATTGTGCTGTATTGAGGGGCTCTCTCTTTCACCTGCCCATCCTGGGGGCTTCTTTCTCCCCTCACCATGTGCCCTCCTGGGGTGCTTGGATGTTGACTGCACCCCCACGTCACTTCCTTGTGGGAATTGCTCAACACTGTGCCTCTGTGAGAGCACTTGGAGGGCAATAGTTTTCCCACAGGGGGCCGCCCCTCCCCCCTCTCTGTCTGTGAGCTGTGCTGACCAGGGTAGCCAATCAAATGGGGAGGGGGAGTAAATCTCCTTACCTCTCCCCACATCCTCTGGGGCTTCCTGTGCCTCCACCTTCAGATATACAGCTGCCTGGGTCTCTTAGAAGTCTTTTGTGGTATATGATTGTCCTCTGTTGGTATGCAAATGATGTTTTTGTTGTGTCTTGGGGGCAGAGACTCAAAGGGGAAAGCTCACTCTGCCATGATGCTGATGTCACTCCTGCACGTGTTTTGTTAGATTTATACCTAAGTATTTAATTTTTTTTGAATCGTTGTAAATGGTATTGTATTTTTACTTTTGGTTTTTATGTATCCATTGCTAGTTTATTGAAGTAGAATTGATTTTTGTGTGTTGATCTTGTATTCTCTGACATTTATGAACTCTCATATTAGTTTTAGGAGTTTTTTTTCTAGATTTTCTGTGTAAACCATCATGTCATCTACAAATGGGGACATTTTTATTTCTTCCTTTTTGGTCTGTATTTCATTCATTTCTTTTTTTACTTTATTGTGCTGGAGAAGATTTCCAGTACTATGTTGAACTGCAGTGATGAGAGTGGATTTCTTTGTCTTATTCCTGATCTTGGGAGGAAAGCGTTCAGTCTTTCATGGTTATAAATGATGTCAACAGTAGGTTTTTTGTGGATGTTCTTTATCAAGTTGTAGTAGTTCCCTCTATTTTTAGTTTTCTGAGAGTTTTTATCATGAAGAGGTGCTGAATTTTGTCAGATGCTTTTTCGGCATCAAATGATAAGATGTTGTGATTTTTCCTCTTTAGTCTGCTAATATTGTGGATTGCATTGATTGATTTTTGAATGTTGTACCAGGCTTTCATCCCTAGAATAAATCCCACTTGGTCATGGTGAATAATTCTTTCTATATATTGCTTAATTCTGTTTGCTAATACTTTGTTAGGAATTTTTACATCCATGTACACAAGGGGTAATGGTCTGTAGTTTTCTTCTCTTGTGATTGTCTGGTTTTGGTGTCAGGATAATACTGGCTTCAGGGAATGAGTTCAGAATGGTTCTCTCTTCTGTTTTCTAGAAGAGATTATGTAGAATTATTGTTAATTCTTTAAACATTTGGTAGAATTCCCCAGTGAAACCATCTGGGCCTGGTAGAGGGATGGTGTTTGAGGAGGTTTTTAGTTATGAATTCAATTTCTTTAATAATTGTAGTGCTATTCAAATGATCTGTTGTATATTGGGTGGTTTGTGGTCATCTATGCTTTTTGAGGAATTCGTCCATTTCGTCTAAGCTGTCAAATTCATATATGTATAGTTGTTTGTAGTATTCTGTTATTATCCTTTTGATGTCTGCTGGGTCTATAGTGATATCTCTACTTTGTTCCTGGTATTAGTAATTTGTTTCTTCTCTTTTTTCTTTGTCAGTTTTCTTTGTTCATGTTATTAATCTCTTCAAAAAAGTTTTTATTTCATTGATTTTTCTCTATTGATATTTTTCTATTTTCAGTTTCATTGATGTCCCCTTTTATTTAACTATTTTCGTCCTCTGCTTTCTTTGAGTTTATTTTGCTTTTATTTTTCTAGTTTCTTGAAGTAAGAGCTTAGAATTGTTGATATGAGACGTTTCCTCAATCTTAATGTAAACACTGCTTTAGCTGTATCCCCTAAAATTTGATCTATTGTATTTTTATTTTCATTCAGTTCAATGTACTTTTAAATTTCTCTTGAAATTTCCTCTTTGACTCATGGGTTATTTAGAAGTGTGTTGCTTGGTTTCCAAATATTTGGAGATTTTCCTTTTTAATTTCTGTTCCTGAATTCTTCTTTGATTTCATTGTGATCAGAGAAGTTTTCAGTATGATTTTCTAGAGGAAAAACACACTTCTGCATGTCTTCTTTACTGTTAATACTCTACTACAATACTGCTTTACTTCTGACACCAGATGTGTGGGTTTTCCACACATCAGGCAATTCTGCTACACCAGCTGTGTATCCTATAATTTAACTCAATTCTGACACTGTCTATCTAGAGGTGGCTAAAAATTGGAGAGTCCCACAACCCCTCCCTGGGGGTTATTTGCTAGAGCAACTCACAGAACTCGGGAACAGTTTACTTACTAGATTACTGGTTAATTACAAAGGATATCAAAGGAGATGAAGAAATACATAGGATGAGGTCCAGAAGGGTTCCTGTAGCACAGGAGCTTCTGTCCCAATGGAACTGGAGTTGGCCACTCTCTTGGCATATTTACCATGTCAGAAACTCTTCAAATCTTATTATTCAAGAGTTTTTATAGAGCTTAATCTCCCCCTCCCCCAGCCCTTCCCCTTACCAGAGGTTGGTGGGTGTGGCTGAAAGTTCCAGCCTTCTTTCTGGTGACCAGCCTCATCCTGAGGCTACCTAGGGACCCCACCCTGTTATCTCATTAGCATAAACTCATTGTTGTTAGTGCTGCTGAGTAAATTCCAACTCCTAGTGACCCTGTGTACAGCAGAGTGGAACCCTGCCTGGCCTTTTTGTGCCATCCTGTCTTCTTCTGGTGCTATATCAGACAATGCTTTGTTGCTATTCATAGGGTTTTCATGGCCAATTTTTTCGGAAGTGGGTGACCAAGTCCTTCTTCCTAGTCTGTCTTAGTCTGGAAGCTCTGCTGAAACCTGTCCACCATGGGTGACCCTGCTGGTATTTGAGATACCAGTGACATAGCTTTCAGCATCACAGCAACATGCAGCCACCACAGTATGACAACCAACAGGTGGGTGGTATGGTTCCCTAACCAGGAAATTAACCCAGGCTGTGGCAGTGAGAGTGCTGAATTTTAACCACTAGAACACGAGGGCTGGCTAGTATAAACTCAGGTGGGCTCAAAAGCAGTCCTTATGAATGACAAGAGACTCCTTTCACTCAGAAAATTATAATGGGTTTTGGAGCTTTGTGCCAGTAAAGGGGACAAAAACCAAACATATTTCTTACTATATCACAGATTTCAATTCTTGAGGTTTGTTTTATGGCCTGGGATATGATCTGTCTTGAGAAAAATGTGTATTCTGCTATTGTTAGGTGTAGTGTTCTATAAATGTCAATTAGATTCTCTTGGATGATGTTGAGTTCTTCTATTTCCTGTCTAGTTCTACCAGTTGTTCGAGGGAGGTGTTAAAGTCTTCAACTGTAATTGTGGATTTTTTTCCATTCTTCTTTCAGTTTTATCAGTTCTTGCTTCACATTTTACAATTCTGCTGTTTAGTGCATATACATTTAGGATTGCTATATCTTCTTGATTTTCCTTTTACCATTATGTAATGTCCCTCTCTGTCACTGGTCATTTTCTTTGTTCTGAATTCTACTTTATAATATTTTACTTTGAAGTACATGAAGTATACATGAAGTATATTTTACTTTGAAGTATGCACAAAGTATACTGATAATATAGCCACTCCTCTTAATCTACTTTATCTTACATTAATGTAGCCTCTCTTCCTTTACTTTGATTAATTTTTGCATGGTTTATCTTTTTTCATCCTTTTACTTTCAACCTCCCTATATCATTATATTGGAAGAGAATTTCTTTTAAACAGAGTATAGTTGATTCATGGTTTTTTTTAATTCATTTTGCCAAGCTCTGTCTTTTAATTTGTGTATTTATATTATGTACATTTAATGTAATTATTGATATGTTAAAAGTTTAATTCTGCCATTTTACTTATTTATTTTCTGGTTTCTTCTGTTTTTTGTTTCTCGGTTTTCTTTTTCTGCCTTTCTATGAATTAATTGAACGTTTTTTAGAGTCCCATTTATATTTATCTGTAGTATTTTTTTTAATGTATCTCATCGTATAGCTTTTTTAGTTGTATCTTTAGATATTACATTACATACATAATGTATCACAGTCTACTGATGTGGTCATTTCACCAGTTTGAATGAAGTGTAGAAACCTTACTTTGCACGTCTTTACTCCTTCCCATTTGTAATATATTCAGAAAACTCAAGAGGAAGAAAGTCTATTGTGTTTACCCATATTTTTGCTTCTTTCTTTGTTCTTTCTTCATTTCTGATATTTTAAGATTCCCTCTTTTATCATTTTCTCTCTGCAGAGAACTTCCTTTAGCCATTCTCTTAGGGTAGGTTTGCTCCTGACAAATTCTGTTGTTTTTTTTTTTAATCTAAGAATGTTTTGATTTCCCTTTCATTATTGAAGGATAGTTTCACTGGATATACAATTCTAGGTTGACAGTTCTTTTCTTTCAGCAGTTGAAAAATTTTGTGCCACTTCTCTCTGGCCTCTATGCTTTCTGATGAGAAATTGACTATCTTTTAATTGTTCTCTCCCTATAGGTAATGCTGTTTTTCTCTCTGGCTCCTTTCAAGATTTCTTTCTTTGTCGTTAGTTTTCACAAGTTTGATTACAATGTGTTTTGGAGTGAATTTCTTTGGGTTTATCTTGTTTGTGGTTCACTCAGCTTCTTGAATATGTAGGTTTATATTGTTTTTCTGCATCTGAGATAATTTCAGCCATTATCTCTTCAAATACTTTTTCATTACTACTCTTTCTTGTCTCCTTATGAGACTTCAGTGACATGAATGTTAGATCTTTTGTTATAGTCTCACTCGTTCCTGAGGCTCTGTTAATTTTTTTCCAGTCTATTTTGTCTCTTTTGTTGAGATTGGATAAGTTCTGTTGTTCTGTCTTCAAGTTCACTGATTCTTTCCTCTGTTCCTTCCATTCTGCTAGTGAGCCCATCCATTGAGCTTTTTATTTCGGTTATTTTATTTTCTAGTTCTAAAATTTCCAGTTGGATCTTTATAATTTCTCTTTCTTCATAAAGACTTTCAGTTTTTTTCATGTTTTTCTATTTTTTTTGTTGAAGCATTTTTATAATAGCTGCTTTAAAATCCTCGTCAGATCATTTTGACATTCCAGTCATCATGGTGTTGGTGTTGTTGATTATCTTTCTCATTTGGTTTGAGATCTTCCTGGTTCTTAATGTGGCTAATGATTTTCTATTGAAACCTAGACATTTGAGGGATTCTATTAAGACTCTGGATCTTCTTTAAACCTCTTATTGTAGTAGGCCTCCTCTGATACTGCTCCAATAGATAAAGGGGAACACTGCCTCTTTAATTCTAGGTGGATGGGGAAGTCTAAGATCTTCATGTGGCCATGATTGACACCCTGGGGAGAGAGGGCCTTCTTGTTACTCCTGGGCAGAGGTAGGAGTACAGGCTCCCGCTAGGCTTCCACTGATATCACCCTGACTGGGAAAGGGCACCTTATTACTGTCCCCATGTGGACTCCACTGACATCATAGAGGGGAGGCCCTGTTACCACTGAGCAGGGAGGAACTTCCTGACTGTCCATTCAAACTCCTCTGAGAGTATTCCATCAGGGAGAAGGAGGGGCACCATCATTACTACTGGTTGGGGCAGAAGTCCAGACTCCCCCTGTGATCTCCACTGACACCACCAATGGGGGTTGTTCATTAACCCAGTAGCGGTAGAAGTCCCAGCTCTCCACTCAGCTTCCTCTGACACCACCCTGGCAGAGAGATTGGGTTGCCTTGTTATAGCCTGCCAAGGTTGTAAGTCTAGGCTCTCCACTAAGCCTTGCTGGTGGACGTATGGCTATCATTTTTTCCTGTGGTGTTGGCTGGACTAGAGCCATTGTCTAAATTTTCTCTCTTGCTTGTCTGTCCCTTTCCTGGTACTCTGGTTAGAGAGAGCGTGCATTTCTTTTTTTTTTTTTTTTTTTTTGTATCTGCACTCCTTGGCGTTTCTGGGTTACTGGCTTCATTAGCTTCAAATCGGGACTTATGAGGCATGAAGAAAATCCACAAACTCACCACTGTGTTATTCCTCAGGTGCTGAGGTCCCTAACCAGTCTACCTTCTCTTCTCCATTTTTCAGAGTCTTATATTTGTTTTATACATATAATGTCCAGGGTTTTTAGTTGTACACAGTGGAAAGAATAGGGAAAAGTACATCTATTCCATCTTCCCAGAAGATGTCAGTATAGTTTTGTGTGTGTGTGTGTGTGAGGAAGATAGGCCCCAAGCTAACATCTGTTGCCAATCCTCCTCTTTTTGCTTGAGGAAGATTGTCCCCAAGCTAACATCCATGCCAATCTTCCTCCCTTTTGTATGTGGGATGCCACCACAGTCTGGCTTGATGAGAGGTGTGTAGGTCCGCACCCAGGATCCAAACTCAATGCATCCTGGGTCGCTGAAGCAGAGTGTGCCAACTTAACCACTACGCCACTGGGCCAGCCCCATGTATAGTTTTTAAAATCCTCCCACCTGCCATGAGATTCTAATTGGCACTTCCTTGCCCCAACCCTTCCCTTAAAAACCACTGGACTAAAAGATCTTCAAAACAATTTTCTATACTTTTTTCTAAGTTTATAGTTTTATTTCTTAGTTTGTATCACAAATGAAATCTTTTAAGCTGTGACAGGTTTCTACTACTCATTGCTTATGGAGCTTACAGGCAACAGAACAGCTCATTTTGGGCACTGCCATCACTGTTTTGCATCCCTTCAATTGATGAATTGGTATTTCCTCTTCCTCTGGATCCATGCCCATGTTTAACAAATAGCCTTCATATTATTCAGGAAACCTAGATAACTCACATCTCAAAAATATCTTTCAGATGACTCTGTCCCATTGATCATAAAATTTTCAAATATGTTGCAGATAAAATTAATGTTCTTTTCCTTCCAGAAAAATGGAACAATTGTAGAGAGCTGGTTTGGCTTGGATAGTTGAAATACTGGAATCTGCCCAAATAGACTGATAATAAATTACAACTCAAAACCATTAATCTCATCTGTAGTTTAATGGAGGGTTTTCTGTTCCCAACTGTCTAGTTAAAAAAGCTATCTGTATTGTTAGACTGACTTGACGAAATTCTTGTCAGCTGGCAAAGAACAATTACCAAGAAATTAAGCAAATTATTGCTTCTTGTCTGATTATAGATAGTTCTCAGAGTCTTGTGTAGTTTGTATTAGGAGACAGCTTTCAGGTTTCCATAAAAACAACAATGCTCAAAAAATAATGGTCATGAAAATAGCAAAAAGAGGAGCTCACTGATCAAGCTGATTTCAGTTCAGAAAAACAGTGTGAGTTGTCTTTAAAACTGCAAAGACCATAGCTAAAGCAATCCTGAAAAAAAAGAACAAAGCTGGAGGCATCACAATCCCTGATTTCAAAATATACTATAAAGCTACAGTAATCAAAACAGCATGGTACTGGTACAAGAATAGACACACAGATCAATGGAACAGAATTGAAAGCCCAGAAATAAAACCACACACCTATGGACAGCTAATCTTCGACAAAGGAGCAAAGAACATACAATGGAGAGAGGGAAGTCTCTTCAATAAATGGTGCTGGGAAAATTGGACAGCAACATGCAAAAGAATGAAAGTAGACCATCTCCTATCGCCATATACAAAAATCAATTCAAAATGGATCAAAGACCTGAAAATGAGACCTGAAACTATAAAAATCTTGGAAGAAAATATAGGCAGTACACTAATTGCGATTGGACATAAAGGGATCCTTTCAGATTCCATGTCTACCCAGACAAGGGAAACAAAAGAAAAAATAAACAAGTGGGACCTCATCAGACTAAAGAGCTTCTACAAAGCAAATGAAACCAGGATAAAAATGAATAAACAACCCACCAGCTGGGAGAAAATATTTGCAAATCGTTTGTCTGACAAGGGATTAATCTCAGTAATATACAAAGATCTCATACAACTGAGCAACAAAAAAACAAACAACCCGATCAAAAAATGGGCAGAGGATATGAACAGACATTTTTCCAAGGAAGAGATACAGATGGCCAATAGACACATGAAAAGATGTTCAACATCACTAATCATCAGGGAAATGCAAATCAAAACTACACTGAGATATCACCTTACACCGGTTAGAATGGCTATAATCACCAAGACAAATAACAACAAATGCTGGAGAGGTTGTGGAGAAACGGGGACCCTCATTCACTGCTGGTGGGAATGCAAACTGGTGCAGCCTCTATGGAAAACAGTATGGAGAGTCCTCAAAAAATTAAAAATAGAAATACCGTATGATCCAGCAATCCCACTCTTGGGCATCTACCCAATGGACGTGAAATCAACCATCACAAGAGGCGTATGCACCCCTATGTTCATTGCAGCATTATTCACTATAGCCAAGAAGTGGAAGCAACCCAAGTGTCCCTCAACTGAAGATTGGTTAAAGAAGATGTGGTATATACATACAATGGAATACTACTCAGCCATAAGAAAAGACACAATTGTCCCATTTGCAACAACATGGAAGGACCTAGAGGGTATTATGTTAAGTGAAATAAGCCAGAGAGAGAAGGACAGACACTGCATGAACTCACTCATATATGGAATATAAGTGAACACACGGACAGAGAGAACTGATTGGTGGTTACCAAGGGGAAGGGGGGTGGGGGGGGCACAAGGGGTGAAGGGTTACATCCACAAGGTGACGGACAAAAATGTACAACTAAAACCCCACAGTGTTATAAACTAAGATATCAATAAAAAAAAAAAAAAAGAAAAAAAAAAAAAAAACTGCAAAGACCATGATTTCCCTTCCATTAATTCTCTAAATTGGCTTCAGGAGCACATAGAACATGAACCTTTCAAATTACCTGAGAATGTAGCTGTAGCCCTAGATTTGAAAAACAGGACTTGAAGAATAAAGTCCATGCTCTATAAAAGCACAATGTCTGGCATTTGTCATTTTCAATTTTCATTAAATGCTCATTTTCAGTCTAAAGTTAGTCCTGAGATGAAGGAACATAATTACATAAAAGTGAGTTCTTAGACAAATGTTAGGTTCATGATTAATTAATTACCCTGATATTAACACCTGTTCCCTCAATTCTGCAAAAAGGAGGAAAACAGGGAAGATAAGGGAGGCCAGAAGCAGAAGCTTGGCAAAGATGGAATTTAACAGATGGTTGAAGGAAGAGGAATGAGAGGATGAGGCCAAAAGGAAGCAGCCAGTGAGGTTGAGGAAGCTTGGGCAGTGGGAATAACAGTTTAGGAAGGAGGAAGAGGTAACCATGTGGTCTAGGATGAGGACCCCTGGCTGGGTCTGTAGATGACAAAGAGTTACTGGGAAAGATGCAAATGAGATGGAATAAAGCAGAACCTGGAGAGGTGGGAGGGATGGGTCTAGAGCCTGGAAAGTCTGTGGGAGTTAAGATGTGTTGGCAGGCCAAAGAATGGGGTCGAGCACTGGCTCTGCCATGGACTTGCTGGTGACCCTAGACAAATGACTCATCTCTCTGGGCTTCGCTGTACTTATCTGGAAACTGGGATGCTGTAACTCTTGTGAGGGTCAGGGATCTAAAGAGGGTTAGCTTGCCTTTCCAACACTGTCTGGCCCAGTATGGGTGTGCAGCAGGTGCTCAATAAATCTTCATTAAAGTAACAAATATATCAAAATTGGGTGGTCAAGTATCACTATATTTAAAAAACAGATGAAATCCTGAGACAGAGCCCTTGCTAATTTTCTTAAATATAACAGGCTTTCTAAAGAGGTAAAATGTTTTTGTTCTTGGAACCATAATCTGGCTTATTCACACTAAAGGTCAAATATGGGTTCACGTGAGAAATGTTGCCCCAATTCATATTGTACAAAATGCTTCAAGAAACCTATGTGCAGAACCTCCCAATCTCCAAGGGCAAGTAAAGGAGAATCACATATATCTCCATCAGCAATTTCCATAACATAAAAACAGATGATGACTTTTCAAAAGGAGACACATGTGAGACCAGTTTCTCAATTCCCTTGTATAATGTTGATTCAGAATTCTGTGTTTTTCCCCATTTAATTCACCAATGAGAAAACATTCACCTAAGGGTCTACTACCCAGTCCTTATCTTCAGAGACTCACTAATTGGCTAGAGTGATATAGAGAAAATGGAGGTGCAGAGAAGAGAAGGAATGGATTTTCCACCCAAGTCAAGGCTGATTGTTCATTCACTCACTGACTCATTCCAAAGACATTTATTGAATACCAACTACATATTAGCACTGGATTAGGTGGCATGAAGATGACCTCTCCTCCATTACTGAGAAGATTAAGGCCATCTGTAGTGGCCTTTTCATGATGTCTCCTCCCTTAAGCAAAGTTTCTCTGAATTGTCATCCCCACCTTTATCTCATTTATTTCCATTTGTCTCTGAGGTCCTCTGGCATAGAGTCCCTTATATGGCTGCCATCAAGACCAAGGCTGAGGTCTCATCTGAAAGCCCAACTTGGGTAGGATCTGCTTCCGAGTTCACTCATGTGGTTTTTAGCTGCTGGACTGAGGACTGGTTCCTTGCTGACTGTTGGCCAGAGGCCTTCCTCAGTTCCTTGCCACACGGGCCTCTCCATAGGGCGGCTTGCAGCATGGCAACTGGCTTTTTTCGGAGCAAGAGAGAATGAGAAAGAGAGAGAAAGAGAATGCCCAAGACAGAAACCACAGTCTCTTTATAACCTAATCTTGGAAGTGACATCCCATCATTTGCTGTATTCTCTTTGTTAGAAGCAAGTGTCTAGGCCTAGCCCACACTTGAAGGAAGGGGATTTCATAAGGGCATGAATACCAGAAGGCAAGGATCATTGAGGGCCATCTTAGAGGCTGCCTGCCACAACTAATGAGGAAAGTGAGGCACAGATATGGTCAAGTCACTTGCCCAGTATCACACAGCCCCTTGGTGGGGTCTGAGCCCTAGTATCCTGACTTTGGGACCCTTGTTCCCCGCCCCCCACTCTTGCTCATTACTCACAGGCAAAAGTGTCCACCTGACTTCTTTCACTCTTGTAATACCAACTAGGAAGGTGGGTAGGCCAGCCTGGGCCTCTTACCCAGGGATTGTGGACAGCGACCCCTCCACTCCCATTATATCCCCCTGTGGTTCCTGCATTTAGGCCAGATCCTTCCCTTTAAAGTCTGGGTCATCAGAACTGGTTATGTGGATACATGCTAAGGTTGTCCAGGGGCCTTGGAGGTGGACTTGTGGATGCACCTCCGTGGTAACCCCAGGACATTTGTTTGTCGGTAGAGCACTATCTCTGATTCCTTTAAACTCCGCTGTGTGGGTCTCAAGATGTATATTCCAAGTATATTAGAAAGCTTCTCACCAGGGAAAGGGTCCCACCACTGTAGACTCAACTCTTTGGTTTTCTTTTTCTTTGATTCTAAACTGTTTTTCAAGAACTGTAGAACTGTAGGCTGATTCCCTGGATTCACTGTACAAAATCAGTGAAGTTTAGAAAACTGTTTATAACTAAAAAAAAAATATCACCCATGGTCAGTGTCATCCTGAGGCAACCCAGTGTTTGTTTATATATTGACATTTTTTCTAGTAGTATTCTGTTCATTTTTTATTATATAATTGAAACCATAAAATATACTCAATTTTGTATCAAATATTATGTTCCCATGTCATTAAATATTATATGTAATATTTATGTAAGTCAAGGATATAATATTTAAACTTTCATTTGTTCTAGTTTTAGTGTAAATTATACAAATATTGAAATAGAAAGACAACTATATAAACTACATAAATATTTATGAGTTTAACTATATGTGGTATGTATTTAGTTCATATAGCTTTCCCTGCTTTGAAAAAACCCAGCATAGAAGTGTTATAAAAAGTGAGGTGACATTGAGGGGAAGAAATCATTTGCAGTGGTAGAGATGCTGAGTCATTCAGACTCATGTTAGGATCCTAATTTTGCCTCCTACTAGCCATGTGACCTTAAAAAAGTTACTTTGAGTCTCAATTCTCTGATCTTTAAAATGATGATTTATTCATTCAACAGTCCTTTATTAAACATCCATTGTACCAGGTGCTGTTCCAGGCATGGGGCTTAACATCGATGGGCGGCAAACAAACAAAAACCCTTTCTTTCATGGAGGAACCTTACAGTTTACTATGGGATGGAGGGGAGGAAGGGAGACAAAGACAAGCAATAAACATAATAAATAAGTAAATAATACAAGATGTTAGTAGGTCATAAGTGCTAGGGAAAGAAAAAAACAGTAGAGCAGAGTAAGGGGGGCAGGAGGGCCAGGGGTGAATTGCAATTTTAAACAGGCAGGTTGGGCTACATTTGATAACTGTGGTAGCTGACTCCTGCAATTGTAATAAGAACTAAATGAGATGCTTCTAAACTGCCAAAACTGGGCCCAGTACTTGGTCAGCACCTGGTAAACCTTTGCCATAATTGTTATTATTACTGCTGTTGATGTTCCTAAAAGAATATTCACGTGGTATTCCTTTATCTGGGAGTGTTCCAGCCCACTCGTTCTGCTTGATTTACCCAGACCTCCTTGGAGCACATGTGTGAATCCATCGGGGCACAGTCTGGCCACAGCCAGGCTGTACTTCCCAAGGTGCTGTTTCACTGCCTGATGCCCCTCTGAGTCGAGAGACCTGTGTTCTAGTTTTGTTTCTGCCACCCAAGAGCTGGGCAGCTTTGGTTGGGCCACGCCTTCCCTCCTGAGGTGCACTTTCCTCCTGTGTGGCTGCTTCATGGTGCCTGCTTCACAGAGCCCCTGTGGGAAGGGAGATGAGAGTGTGGAGGGAAGAGCAGTTTGGGAGCACAGAGCTGTGTACAAAGGTGTCCTGTTATTTGCTAATTAAGACTCAAAGCCAGAGCTGTGCTGAGCTGTCTGCCTTCACTCTCTGTGCCCCACTCCTGCCTGAGGATCCTTTAGGAGCATCTCAGTGAGGACTAGTCATCTCCACTGCCTCTGCCTGTGAAGCCCCAGGGGAAGGCCAGGCCACTCTTGTTGGTTTTCTGCAGCTTTCTCTTGAAGAACCATCTCTCCTCTGGGGAGAGAAATGAGCTGTCAGTAAGTCTGGCAGTTTTAAACAGCTGATCACTGAGCACAGGTCGTTACCAAATCAAGTTTCTGTATCTGTTGCCGCGAAGGTGGGTTTAAAGTGGTTATTTCTTAATTGTTTTTTTATGTTTGTTTTGTGAAAAGGAGGAGTGAGGATTGACTGTAGGGGTTAAGAGAATCTGTGGTGGGGCAGGGCTGAGGTGTGCAGCGAGGACTTGAATCCAGGGCAGGCTTGTGGGAGATTCCTCTTAGCACAGTGTACTGGGGACCTAGTTAGAAACCTCATGTGGACTAAAATTGTGCCCTTAGCTCCTGTCGAAGCCTGATCCGTTAAGTTCTGTGAAGAGACAAGGGCAGAACAGGGCCCCGTCTCTCATGTGGTATTTGGGAGGGAGATATATTTGGGAGGAACCCCTTTGCAGTGGTTCTCAACCCAGGCTGCACGTGAAATTTCTGGGGGTGGGTGAGACATTGGTAACTTTTAAAGCCCCATTCCAAGGTGCAACCAAGTGTGAGAGCCAGTGCTAAGTTTAGAGGACTTAGTGTGGGGGTGGCCATAAATGTCCTAGTCCGGTAGATTTTCTCATGAGCCTCCCTCTTCCTTCTTCCAGCACAGCAGGTGCACAGAGCTGTGGACTGGAACCTAGAACCATCACCAGCAAGGAACATCTGATACAGTCTGAATGGTTTTTTTCCCTAAGCTGCACAGTATGAATCCTGAGGCTGGTTTCTCTGGCCTTTGAGCTGTGCAATGCTTTCAGAACTCCTCCTCTTTAGAATTAGAGAACCTGGGAGGGAATAAAGGGTGAGGTCATTACCTACGTTTCTTTTTGATCTGTTGCAATGAAGAGCAAATGATGAAAATGCACGTCACAAAAGAGGTATGTGAGTACCTCTGTCTTCTGTTTCTGAGATTCATTGTTTTGAAGGCAGAAGACTCACAGGGAGACTGGGGGAGGGAGAGGCAGTGCCTTGTCGCTGGAAACTGTGATGCATGGTGGTTACTCACCTTTCTGACTGTGCTTATTTCCCAGTGCACAGGGCTGCCGAATGACCGGCTTGATAAACATGTTGCCTCAAGTTTTTGTTTTAGTTTGTTAAATCCTGATAGCTAACCTAAATATCGTGAGGTTGCAATGCAAATTAAATGCACGATAGCTTTGAGTGATGTTAGCTGTTCTGTGATCTGGGACCAATCACTGTCAGAGATGCATGGGCACCAAGACACAAAGACCTCACTAAATCCTGCCAGAGCAGAAGTGAGGGGTGACCTAGCTGGCCCTCCCTGTGGTGGGTTGCTACCAGAGGTGACTGGGAGCAGCCTTGTGTGGATTTCTCCATCTGGGTCATGTGTTTTGGTCTTCCCCTCATAAACACTATCTCTTTTAGTCAGAAAGCCAATATTTGGTAAGAGATAGTGATAGTAAATTATTTTTACCTCAGTCCTTTCTGCTCTCTTTTGCCTTGTCCCAGTAGCCTAACGAGGGCATAACCCCCCTCTTTGAGTGGTTCGATAATGAAGCCAGCCTCAGTCCTCCCATAACACACTCGGAGTCAAGCCAAGGAAATAGCACCATAGATCCCTCCTCTGTGCCCAGCACGTGCTTTACATGCAGTACTGCGTTTGTCCTCTCAACAGCCCTCTCAGATGGGCTTCATTGCCCCTGTTTTCTAGGTAGGGACACTTGGCTATGACCAAAAAGCTAATGATGGTACGAGGATCTGAACCAAAGTCAAATGGCTCCAACGTCTTTCTCTTAGATCACTCTCTGTCACACTCTTTTCCTGGAGCAAGGAGTGTTAGCCTGAGGAGACCTCAGTGAGGTAGGTACACAGAAGGTGACTGACTGCCATGATTCATCCTTCACAGACCAAATGCTGTTTTATATCAGGGACAGTAACGTGGGCCTCTGTGGCTCAGCCTCTTGGATTTCGTCACTGCCAAATCGCTGTGCTGCAGGAACTCCTGGCAAGGCTGGCTTAGTTATTATTTGTGCAGTCACTGAGGTGTGGGTGGCAGGCCTCAAGGATGATGTCTGAGCCCCACTTATGTTCTGAGAGAGCTTACCTTCTGTGCTGGGCTCTGTGTTCAGCAGTGAATGTGTAAAATATTTTTAATGCTAAAAACCAGGTATGGTAGAATGTAAAATTGCATTGTGGAGGAATGATTCTAGTTGAAATCCCAGATGTGTAAATTTGGTCTCTTGGCAGCTAGTTTGCTCTTTCTGGAGCTCAGGGGGATATAAAAGTTGACACCTTTATATAGATCTATGTGGAGTGTGGCTGAATTGCAATTGCTTTTGGAGCTATAACTTTGAATTACCTGACTTTTGTTTTAAAAACAAGGGTGCATTAATGTAGGTGTTGCCTTATTTGGAAAGCAGGGTAAAGGAAAGCACAGGAATGAAAAGGGATTGGAGAACAGTAAACAGCCTTCCTTTGACTTCCCTGGTGGTCTCACAAAGTCTTACCAAGTTGGTGCTGTCCCACAGCTTCTGGAAATATGTGGGCAACAGGAATCCCTACCCCACAGACATAGGACTCCCCTTTGGGGTCACAGGCAGGGTTGGGCCTGGACATTTGGGTGCTGTGGGCAGGATTCCAACAGATGATCTTTAAACACCTATTTGTTCAACAACTCTTTTAAGGGAGGAGATAAACTGATGTTGTACCAAGAAAAACTGTATGCCTGTCTAACTTCGAAATAGGAAATGTATGACATGAATTTATTATGTGAGGTTTTCCAAGTCAGGCAGCTACTTGGAGGCATATTAAATGATTTAAAATTTAGATAGTAAAACCAACACTCATTCCCAGTGAGTGGCATTATGCATGCATAACAGAGTTTCAGAATTGTGTCTGCCTGCACCCCTGGACTTGACGGGTCCCTCCTCTGGTTGGTCTCAGAGTTGATAGAAGGGCCCATGGTTGCGTCGTGCAGCGTTCCTGTGTGCCCTGCAAGACGTGCTCAACAGAGATGGAGTCACACCAGCTGGAGAAGGAAACCTAAGTTAACTTACTCAAATTCCTACTTTTCCCAGTGACATTTTACTGCTTTTTATGGAATGCCTACCAGAGAGTTGCTTGGCTCACTGTTCCTTAATCTGCCGTTGGTTACTAAAAAGATCGAAGTTTGATCGAAAAAGATCAAACTAAAAAGATCGAAGCCCTGAGAGCAGGGTTTGTCCCCTGGCACTATTGACATTTGGGGCTGGATAATTTTTTGTTCTAGGGGCTATATTGTGCATTGTAGGGTTTTTAACAGCATCCCTGGCCTCGACCCACTAGATGCCAATAGAACCCCCCCCACCACCACAGTTGTGACAAACAAAAATGTCTCCAGGCATTACCAGACGTCCCTGGGAGCAAAAGTTTCCCCATTAGGAATCCCTTCTTTAGAAAAGGAAGGGAGAGCTGTTAACATCTTTGTGGGTGCTGAAACCCTGAAGACCCTTGCCTACAGGGCTGGGCTTTGAGTAAGAGGTTCCCAAACATGGAAAGGGAGTCTCAATTTCTGGCCAGTTGACAAAAGTTAAAGCTTTTAAGCAGTTTAATTTCAGAAAGATGTCTTTGATGATTTTTTACTGAGATGAGGCATTAGAAGACTAGAAATAGCTGTTTTGGTTTTGGGGTTTTTTTTAAATCAGCAAACCAAGAGAAGTTCCAGAAAGGTTCTATGACTTTTCAGGAAATGCATGTCCGAGCGGAGTCTATCCCTGATCATGTATATGGTTCCTGTGAGACTGGACTCCTGGGGAGCTTTGTGAGGGCCTGCTCTGGCATTTCTGGACGGTACTGACAGTCCTGGCTGGGCCCTGTGTGCGGCCGCCTGGAATCAATGGGCAGGAGCGCAGTTCCTGTTGTCAGGGAGCTCCCAGCCTCCTCCGGGCAGGTGACTCAAGCACTGCAGCACGAGGGACAGTGGGGGGCAGTAAACTTGCATTAAAGTAAAACTGTCGGGAGTAGGGTAGTGGTCCTGGAGCCGTGGTTTTCAAGCTGTACTCTTTTAGCAGCTGACTTTACTTTTCCTTCAAACAACATGTGCGAATACCTCAGACCCAAGTTTGAAGCCAGGGTGAAAGAAGGGGGCCTGGAATCCCCCACCCCTCTCCTCACCTCACCCCACTTCCAGAGAGAACGCACTCCACCTTACACGTCTGACTGAAAGTAGGCTAATGCTTGGTTGGATAACGATCTTTTTTTTTTCTGACTGGATCTATCATCTTTTTTCTGTTTGAGGTAAAAGTGATTTTCAAAACCATAAACCAAGGTAAAGATAATAATGCTGTTCCATTGCTGTATAATTTTTACTCTCAATCTATGGAGGCAGATTCAGGGGCTGGGAAAATACATACGTATGTACGTAGATACACATGTACAGATATACATACATATATTCATTGGAAGTGTTTTGATATTTTATTATGAAAAACTTAAATACAGAAAAATAGAGAAAAGAGAACTCTCACCCCTTAAATTTAACAGTCATTATTTTGTCATATTTGCTTCACATATTTCTTTAAACCTCTAATGGATAAGAATTTTAAAAAACATATCCAGGGGCTAGCCCAGTGGCATAGTGGTTAAGTTCACACACTCTGCTTCGGCGGTCTGGCATTCACGGGTTTGAATCCTAGGGATGGACCAACAACCACTCATCAAGCCATGCTGTAGCAGCATCCCACATATAAAATAGAGGAAGACTGGCACATATGTTAGCTCAGCAACAATCTTCCTCAAGCAAAAAAAGGGAGATTGGCAACAGATGTTAGCTCAGGGCCAGTCTTACTCACCAAAAAAAAAAAAAATCCATTATAACAAGGTCTGGGAATATTTATACCACATTCTCCTTACCTCTACCCCCATCACCTATCCCAGTTCATCTTGTGGACCAATGTAATTTAAACTGAATTTGTGAAACTTACATGAGAGATACAAATTTGATTCAACATGCAGGTGTTCCTATATCTATTTAGTTTATTCTTCATTCAACAACAATTTTGGAGTGCCTCAACCTGAGCATACAATGATAAGCAAAACGAAACAGACCAAACATAGCTCCTGCCCTAGGTTTTGTTAGTTGCTTGTCTAGAACACTGAGCAAAGAGTTCTGTCATGCCTACAGTGGGGGTAGCTGGTGAGGAAAGGATGATGGGATGAGGATGAATTTGGAGGTTTGGGGGAACAATCCTGCCCATAGTGTGCTAATCTGATTCTTGAGTTGGTGAAGTGCTTTGTGCATGACACCCCTGCAGACTGGCTGTCCGTGGAGCTTGGGAGGTGGTACAGGCTGTGTTGTGCGAGTCGCTCGGAAATCAGGGCTCTGGCATTGAATGGGGCCTGCCGGGCAGGGGACAGCTGCAATGTGGGCAAAGCTGTTAGACTAGACTGGCTGGTTATTCATTACCTGCCTTACATGGGGGAGTGGAGCCAGTAATCAGAGTTGAACTGTTTGTTTTCTAATAGTTATTACTCTGCTACTTTTACAGAACAGCACATAAAAGGACCCAGGAATCTTACATAAGAAAAAGAGACCATTGTGGGCACCAGAGGTTTACCTGACACCTTGCTCAGTTCCTGCCATACTTGCCCTCCCATCCTAGGTTTTAAGCTCTCTCCCCATTTATTCATGTGAAGAAAGACTGAGTTGTTTTAACTTTTGATAGAAGTACAGTAGTCCCCCTTATCCGCGGGGCATATATCCCAAGACCCCCAGTGGATGCCTAAAACTGCAGATATAACCAAACCCTATATATACTATCTTTTTTCCTATACATACATACTATGATAAAGTTTAATTTATAAATTAGGCACAGTAAGAGATTAACAGTAATAACTGATAATAAAATAGAACTATAACAATATATTGTAGTAAAAGTTACCATAGATCTTAGCAACCTCAGCATGTGATTTTTTTTCTTTCCTTATTAAGTCGAGAACTTTTACTTTTATGCTTAAAGGAAGCACTTTACAGTTTCTCTTTGACATATCTGAATTGCCAGCCTCACTACTCTTGTGCTTTGAGGTCAATATTAAGTAAAATAAGGGTGAGTTGAACACCAGCACTGTGGTACTGTGACAGCCGATCTGAAAACTGAGAGGGCTACTAATTGACTTACGGGCGGGTAGCATGTAAGGCGTGGATGCTCAAGGGTGGGAGGGAGCGGGACTGCAGGAGATTTCATCATGCTACTCAGAACAGTGTGCAACTTAAAAGTTATCAATTGTTTCTTTCTGGAATTTAATATCTTGGGACCGTGGTTGACCACGGGTCACTGAAACCATGGAAAGCGAAACCCCAAATAAAGGGGGAATACTGTATGCCTTCTGTTGATAGTCCATTACAAATGGAACCATTTGGAATGTCCCCTGCCCTACATCTGTTTCTATGTTACCTATTTTTTGAAGTTAATGAAGAGCACTAGAAAAGGAATAATGTGACAATGTAGATGTTTTTATGCTCACTTGACTTCATCAACTGCAAATCTTAGAGGTTGGTTAATCGATAACCTGTTTTTAAAGATTCTATAGCAAATGTGTTTTCAGGACAGAAAATAAATTTGGGGAGCCTTCAATTTAGGCTTAGAAATACAAGCCAGGTGATTTCTCACTGACTAAGTTTAATATTTGATAATGTTTTTAATGGGTCTTCCTAAGTAGACAACAGTCTGATTGACATAATGGGGTAAATGGAATATAATGAGTCTAAAGGAGCTACCAGGCCCCAGCTACATGTAGAAACACAAGGTTTGTTTTCAAATGAATATCATACTGAAGCAAGTAAATATTTCTCTTGAATTTTGTGATTGCTTTCAAAAGGAACTACATTCATGAATTAGCTTTATGGTCCCCAAATATGTTTGTGCTGACAAAAATGGTAATATCCAATTTCATAGAATGTAATTAACCTGTTACTTGCATGGATGGGGGTAGGAGTGTACAGAAGACTTCAGGTTGAGTTTCATATCATTGAACGTGCCCTGGGAAAGGTAGGGGTGGCATTTCAATAGCATCTCTCTTCCCAGAATAAATTGCTTCTTCTCTCACTTTATGAATTGGTAAAAATATTCTAGGCTGGTAAATATTTTTGCAGTATGATTGCTTTTTAAGATTGAAGTGTAATGCTGATGCATACCCGGGGGAGGGGAATGTTTACAATGGCCTATACATGATTTTTCTCCCTCTTTGGCAGGAAATAACTACGTGTTTACCAGATTACTACAAATGGACTCAGTACCTCTTTATTAAACTCTATGAAGCTGGACTGGCCTATCAAAAGGAGGTAAGTTAAAGTTAGCTGCACTTTAAAAATTTTGTAAATCTTCTTAGAACACTTCACTGTTAAATAAGAAACAAACCCTGTTTGCACAGTAGCAGTGAGAATCAACACGACCTCAAGTAAATGAATTCGGTCACAGCAGACCCAGAGAGTAACCACGACCAGGTTTAGTTTGGTGCCTCCAGGACAGGGCTTGGGCTTCTTTCACCCTTGAATTCCCAGCACAGTGTCTGGTGCTTGTAATGAGATCAAAGAGGGGGCATGAGAGGAGTGCAGGCTTCTCAAATCCTAGCTTGGCTGCATCTCTGTTAACTTAAAAAGCAAGTTCATCTGTTATTTTATCCTCAGAATGAGTTTATTTGGGAATAGCCAAGAGAATTGCAATTCAGGATGTGCATTCTGTGGCGAACCGTAGGCAAATTCAGAAAACAAAGGATGGGAGCTGCTTTTATAGAGAAAAAGGGAGAGTAGGGAGAGGCTATTCTAAACAAAGTCCACTGGGGCAAAGTAACAGTTCAGGGTGGCAACGTCTTCTCATTGGCTGAGCTGTGGTGTTTCTCATTGGCTGGGCTGTTGCTGGGTGGGGAGAGAAATCTTCCTTCAGTAGCAAAGTAGTTTTACTTCCAGTTGAAGATGCAAGCACATGTATGTTCCCGTTTGGAGTAACTGGCAATGTGTGATAGGGCATGAGAGCTCCCCCTACAGGCCTTCCTGACTCCAATTTAGTTAAGGTTTCTTTTGTTAATTTCCACATCTCCCAACAGTGTGCTGGCTGGGTAACTGTTAACCTCCAGGAATCATGGTTTCTCATCTGCTAAGTAGGGTGGTAACATCTTCCTTGCAGGGAAGAGAGAGGTAATATTTAAGGAACAACTATCACAGTGCCCCCACATAGTGGTCTCCCAGGAAATGGAGTGCTTATATGGCAGGAGCTCAATAATAGTAGATAAGCCTTAGATGTGGGAGATGAGGGAAAGAGTATCATAGTGTGGTCTAGACCTGCCCTGTCTGGTATGATACCACTAGTGACATGTGGTGGTTGATATTTAAATTTAAAGTAATTAAAGTTAAATAATATTAAAAATTCAGGTCCTCAGTCACACTAGCCACATTCATGTGCTAGTAAGCTAGTATTGGACAGCACAGATATAGAACATTCCCATCATTACAGAATGTTGTACTAGATAGCACTGGTCTAGAAAACTCAGAAGTAACAAGTAGAAAATCCATTGTACCTTTATGCTTGAGATATTCTCCTTGACCAGAGGGATTTAACAACATAGAATTACATTTACTTTTCTGTGGGTCACATCACACTGCTTGGTCTTGCAATGAATAGTACTTACATGATCATTATGTTTTAAGTTTAAAATTTTTTAGAATCAGCATAGAGACAAATGCAGAAGGCTCAATTTAGAATTTCAGAATAAAACAAAAATGTCTTAAACCTTGACAACGTAAAAACAATATAGCTAGCAAAAATCAGGAGGTGAATTGGGAAAGACAAGTAGAAGCAAGTGTGAGATGATCCCTTCATTTTTTATAACAAGAAGTCATAGACGAAGAATTAGAGGTTTATGTCTTTTGTTGTTGTTGTTAGAAAGGTAGCTATTAAACCTAAAGATAACAAAGATAGCAGAAACTAGAAGAGGGGTTGGGGGTGGGAGGAAAGCTGTATGACCATGCTGAGTATCTCATAGTACGTGGCGGAGGGTCAGCAGAACTGTCTAAAGATAATATACCAAAATTGAAGTATAATTTTATTACCTAAAGTTATAATGGTAAATACCAGAAGAACTAATGAAAAGAACCTGCTAAAAGTGAAGGACTATTTTAATAACAATTTCAGATAATTATGAATATTCTTCTTTGATACTATACCAAAACTCAACAAGTGGTAGTTTCTTAAAGGTACTTGCAGTGTTGAATCTGAAACATCAATGAACTTTTTATACTCTGTTATATTAAAATGTATTGGTCTGTATTGCACTTTGAGTGGATTTTGCACCCACACATTATCATTATAATGAAAACAGTTTTGGCCTGCAGACCCCTTGTAAGGGCCTCAGAGACCCCAGAGGTTCATGGACCACACTTTGAGAACGAACCACTGTACAAAGTATGCAACCCACTCCCCTGCTCTCATCTTGAAATTAAGAATATTAAAATGTTGCTTGTTTAAAATATTATGTTGTTAAGTTTGTTTGTTTTTCACAAAAAAAGTATTGATTCCTCATTAACATTTGGGATAAATTGAGAGAGAACTTTGTGGAACTGAGTCATACTAATGTTCAACCACTGTAGACTCTTCTGGGTCAATTTAATTTCTTAAAACACCATAGCTTTTCCTATGCCCAGAGTGCTGTTAGGTGAGGAACGGTGAGAGACAAGAATACCTGTCCGGAGTTCCTGACTGCAGAAGACCTTTTTGTATTGTTAAAGCATTATTTTCAAAAGTTAAAAACATAGCTTGCATAGAAATACAAAATGAATGTGTGTCAAAGATTTTATTCAACTCATTAATTAATGAGAGAACAGTTATATGTTAAGACTGGTTCAAATGAGATTTCAAGGAATGGAGATTTATAGAGTCTAAGGAATGCTAAAATAAATTTGCTAATAGAATCAAAACTGCTTAATATCCTAACTTTGGGGGCTATCTTCTCTATGAGACAGAAATCATTTGCATTGTCATTGGATGGGAGCCATTTGCATTACTCTCAGACAAAAATCATTTGCATTGCTATGAGTTTTCTACAAGGTAACCTCTTCACTTGCACCCTGGCATGGTTGTAAAGTAATTTAAACAGTAGTAAGTAGGAAGTCAAACAAAGGTACACATCCCTAGAAAATCAGATAATCCCCGGAGGTATGGGCCTATTAGACAATCCCAGCCTACACTAAAGGGACACCCAGAATCCTTTTCACCCATTTCGAAGTTTTGGATGATTTTTCTTAACAGCATTATTCAATATTCAGAGGCAAAAGGGTAGGAAGAGAATTGGTGGGAAAATCATCAAAGTCCCACTCCACTGAGCAGATTCGGTACTAATCCAGCAGCCTGACAGACATGTGCCCAGAAGAGCCTCCCTTGCTCCAGGTGGACAGTACTGTAATTATATCTGAAAGGGGTTTCCATACTGGAATCACCCGTTGGTCCAGGCAGAGGGAGGGAGATACCTTGAGCTACATTGTGTATCCCAAGTGACAGCAAGAAGAATAAAAACAAGTCAAAGTTATAAAACATGAAAAAAACCACAGCAAAGCAGAGGGTGTCCTGCAGGTAAATCACAGGAAAGAGTCAACAATTCTTTGAAGAGTGTAAGCAGTTGTATTAGATTATCCAGTGATACCCTATCCTTAGTTGTGTGGTTGCTGTTTATTGTTTTCTGTGCATGGGATATGAAATGATGAGACATGTTAATGTAATGGTGTAAATATTTCTCATGTGGAGCCCTTGTTTGTGCTATGTAATACTCCTTTATAGGACAGTCTTTTTTTGTATATATTAATTGTATATTTAAGTTGAATTTTTGAGTATATTGAGTATTCATTGTAATATTCCTTTATAGGACACTGTCTTCTCTGTCTCTACACTTGGGGTTTGTTCAGGCTGCCTCAATTCTCCAGCACATTAAACCCAAATAGGAAACTTAACATCATCTCTGTTGGATTGGATCCCAAGTTGATCACACACAGTATCTTAGGAGCTGAGTAACTTATCTAAAGATGAAAGGGATTCCAAGGGAGGTCCCATTGCACAAGCACAGCCATCCTGGTGGCTCCAGATGTCTCTCTTCTCAGTTGTTTGTTTCCAATCAGTGCGACCCTCTCCCTTCCCCCAAGTATGCGTGCTCCTGGGGAATATAGTCCAGTTTCCCTCTGACTGTTTCTCTCATGGGAACGAGCTGTATTAGTGTCCTGTTGCTGCTGCTGTAACCAATTATCACAAACTTCGTTGCTTAAAATGACACAAATTTATTGTCTTACAGTTCTGGAGGTCAGAAGTCCTTGAAATGAGTCTCACTGGGATAAAAATCAAGATGTTGGCACAGCTGCCTTCCTTCTGGAGCCTCTAGAGGGCAATCTGTTTCCTTGTTTTTTCCAGCTTCTGCAGGCTGCCTTTATTCCTTGATTTTTGACCCCCCTCATCTTCAAAGACAGAGCGTAGCATCTTGAAATCTCTGACCTGTGCTTCCATCATCACGTCTCCATCTCTGACTCTGACTCCTCTGCCTCCCTCTTTCTCTTATAAGAACCTTTGTCATTACGTTGGGCCCACCTGGATAATCCAGGTTAATCTCCCCATCTCAAGAGCCTTCACTTAATCATATCTTCAAAGACCATTTTGCCATGTAGGTAACATACTCACCGGTTCTGGGTAACATGGGCATCCAGGTTCCAGGTGACATAGGACGTGGACATCTTTGGGATGTGATTGTTCTGCCTACGGCAAGCTTCTTCTCCCTACTCCATAGGGTTGTTACGAGGATTAACCAAGTGAATGCTTGGAATGGGGCCTGGCAGAGAGCAGGTGCTCAATAAATGTCCCCCTAGCGTGCCTGCAGAGTTACCTCAAGTCGTTACGGTATTTAGATTGGAAAAATAGAGAGTAAAAAAAAATCCTATAGCTTCCTAGCTAATTCTGAGAAAGCCCATCCATGGACCGGTATTAGGGAAGAATAATTTAGATTATTTTATGGATTTTAATTTAAAAGATAGTGTTTTGTTGCTAGTTGTTGACTTAAATATTTTTGGCCTACTAATTTTTTTAAGTCACCATTAAAATATCATGATCTTAAGAAAAATCCTAAATAAAATACAAAAATGCACATTTGGTACATTGTTTGAAGATCAGAGTTAGGCTTAATCCAAGGCATTTTTTCCAGGTAGATCTCTTTTTATTGAGTAGCTATTTTCAAATTGGCTTTAAAACATAAAACATGTTGATGTCAGTTAGCATTCTATTTCTAGGGTTTATTTCAAAAGATAAATTTTTGAAATTAACTTTAGAGAGTTAATTGACTTTAGAAAGACTGTACATAACATACTTTGTAAAGCACGTTTAACCAAAAATCACTTACATGTTAGTACTTTTCCTCTCCCAGCATTGTTATCTTTTTATTTTTTAATAAAAGCCTTAACACTTAAATTCAGTTCTGCTGTAAGCTGTATAAATGAACATTTAGGGAAAGTATTTTAGCAGCATTACTAAACATAGCTGGAGTGTTTAAGTCTTTTGTTTTAACAAGCACTGTTCATCAAAATGTTCATTTCACCCCTATGGTTTAAAAAAAAAATTATTCCATGGATGTAGTTGTTAGAAAGAAGAATAGTTCTGTATTATGCTTGGACATCCTAGGGAACCATGGAGAGCCACCCAGTCTATGAGTTTGTCTTTGGCTGCCTCCATGATTTCACTGGCAATGGGTGGTAGTGCTCATTCATCCACCTAAGCTAGGTATGCAGTGTGGCCTCTACTTCAGGAAACTTACTGAAAGGAATGCTGTGCACTCTCCCACTCTGCCCCTTCGTGGCTTTGGAAGGTGGTGGCAGTAACAAACAGTAGGCTTGGGAACCCTCCCCCTCCCCAACTCAGTCCAAATTCAGGCCCATTCTGGATGGAATGGAGCAAGATCGATTCTGAGAGTTAGATCCTTTAATAAGATCTATGTGGTGTTCCTTAATTAAGCACTGTTTTGTCAAGAAAAAAGCTAATAGACCTTGAGAAAATCAATACCCTAAAACATATACTTTACCAGCCTCCTGGAACCTGAAGCTGCCTGACAGTGTACTCAGAAAAGGTCTTTGGGAGCATACAAGCAGAGCTTGGGGAGAAAGAAGCAAGGAAAATGGTGGAAAGTAGCCAGTGGCCTGAGGACTGAGGAGTGATGCGTTGGTCAGGAGACAAAAGCATGCTAATGGAGGCTGCCATCTAGAAGGAACTGGCACTCCGTGTAAAGGGTGAGGCCCAGGGAGGCAAGGGGGGAAGGCCGATCCAAGGGAAGAGGAGGAGGAGATGAGAAAGAGTGAGGTTTGGAACAGGAGGCCCACTGGGGCAGTGGACACCACAGCTGCCATGTCACAGAGAGGAGAGGTGATAAACCCGAATTCAGGATGATACTGCCCTGAGAATCCCCAACTGAGCCCATAGTCACCCACACCTCCAAGAAGGGTACAGGGAGGCAAACATGGTGGAGCACCCACTGTCACTGTGCAGAACTGATCCTTGTGAACATGGCTGATTCAGGTTTATAATTGTGTTATGGTGTGCATTTCTAAAATGCTTTCTAAAAGCCTCCCACAAATCACCCAAACGAAAAAATGTTAATCCTAGTGTTTAACCCTTGATCGACTGGGGAAATCTCTTATTTAAAATGGTTCGTTCTGTGCTGTTGCCAGATAACTTTTGTGAGAGAAGCAGTGGGCAAAATCTACTAGAGTTCAGTGTGTTTGCAGGTGTTTTAATGATTTCAATGCTAATTTAAGGTTGACTTCAAAATACAGATATAGGCTTTACTTTACAAATAAGGCTAGTTAACTATGAAGGAGCATGGCCTTGGCTTCAGTAGGTGATAGAGAACATAAAGGTCAGCCAGGGAAACAGCTATAGCCAGTGAAGTGCAGAAACATGTTCTGGTAGCAAGACTGTGCTTGCTTAAAAATCAGGGCAACCATCAAAGTAAATGTTCAAAATGTGAAAATCTGGGAATGCCGGGTGAGAGAAGACCCTGGCTTCAAAGGAAGCTATATGACAGAGACTGTTATACAAGAAAGGAGACCCCAGAAAGGGATTTGGGAAGCAACTCCAGGGCTTCAGGAGGCTGCACATGCCGTGCCCCCTGGACTCCAGGGGCCCTGCCTTTTGTCCACCACTGGGTTAGCCACCTGTGGAAAGGCCGAGCCTGAGCCCTGCAACTCTGGTTGAGGTGGATCATGATCCTGCCAAGAAACAAGAATGGGTCCTCACAGCTATGCATCTTTGATTTGAGATGCTATTTCCTTTGGTGTTTTTCCTCTTCCCCCAAGACTTCATTGGGGGAAAAAATTGCTTCTGTGTTTTGCTTTTATTTGTCTTTCCTTCGACACCAGTTTTATTATAATGTATAAACCTCTTAGGAGCATATCTCCCTCATTGTGTTTTGTAACCTAGTGCCTGAGAGATGCCAGGCAGTATGGGAACTGTTGATAAGAAAATGAAGTCCTATTTGTTTTTGCAGTCTGCGGTGCTGTTTGCTTCTCCCCTATCCTGTGAGGTTTGCAGGGGGCAGGAGGCAGGTGTGGGGGCATAAAGGGCTTTTCTTCTCCCCGTCTTTTATATTTTATACAGTTTTAGTTGTGCATGGGTTTCTTTTGGCCGGGCGGGGAGGGGTGCTGCCTCTTGAATGAACTCTCCACGTTCCTACACAATACTTGGCCCTTCCTCTTTACCTTTTAAAGTGGTACCCCTCACCCAACCGCTAATACGGGCAATGATAATAGATAAGTAAATCACCCTTGGTTTATTAACCTAAAGTTTTTAGGTCTAAGATACTTCTGTGCTATACTTCTGTTTGGTTTCTATATGTTTGTGGATTCAAGGTTTTGGGGGGAAAGCCCCTAGAATGTGGAGGGAAAATCATTCGATGCATGTCTTTCCCACTCTGACTTTAGGCTTCACAGGCTTTCATTTTTCAATGGATGTACTACCTTTTAGTTGTAAAATCACAACACACAGATGGGTTAGCCTCTCCTCCACTGCTATTGTTTATGTAATTTTTAGATGTGTTTGGATCAGTCAGGGTGCCAGCTGGAAATAGAGGGCACACCTGAAGGGAGTCAGTGAAGAAGATGTAATAAAGGGATTGTGCACAGAGTTTAGGGAAACCTACAAGGGATGGTTAAGCACCTGGTGCTGGCCACAGAAGGAAGCCTTTGCCACCCCAGGCTGAAGGGGCAATGTTGGGGAGCAGTTACTGGAACTGGGAGAGCAGTAGCTGTAGCAGTGGGACAGGCCTGCCCAACAGGGGCGGTGGCCTTCAGTAGAGCCCACTTTACTGTTGCCACTGCCAGCCAGAGCCCAGCCGGGTAGAAGCCAGGTGCCTCTCATTGGTCGAATCCAGCCAGAGGGCGGGTCCAAGTTAATACAGGCACAGAGGTCAGCTTCCTGGGGCACAAAATGGTGGGAAAAAGGATTTGGAGGGGCAAATGGACAATATTCAGCATAATCTCTTATTAGAATTGCTTATTAAAATTTTTTAAAATAATGTGTATCAAGTCAGGATATTTTAGTGCCCAGACACATCTCTGTACTTGTTGCCTTCTTTGTACTAAGGGATACGTAAATGTCATAAAAGAGTGAATGCAGATGGCAGAGATATTTATTTTAAATGAAGATAGAAAGGAATAGAACTCCAAGGAGAGAAAAACTTCATAATGGTTAAGACTACAGGTTCTATCATCCAAACAAATCTATGGAGATCGATCTCAGAATATTGTTACCTTTTGGGGGACAGATGTTGATTGGAAGAAGGCACAACAGAATTTTCTGGTGTGCTGGGAATGTTTTATATCTTGATATGAGTGATGGTAAAAACTCGTTGAGTTGTACACTTAAGATTTATCCACTTTATGTATGTTTTACCTTAATTTAAACGGAAGTTTTAAAAAATTGCAAAAAAATTTTACAGTTCCTAGAGACCTGAGTTCCTACCCCATCTCTGCCACTTACTGACTCTATGGCCTTAGGCAAGTTATTTAATCTCTCTGTTCCTCAGTTTCCTTCTCACAATATGGAGATAATAATATTCTTACCTCAAAAGGTTGTTGTGAAGATTATAAGAACCAACCTCAGTAAGGCACTTAGCACAACATCTAGCACATGGTGATTACTCAATAAATGTTAGCTATTTAGATTAAAATAAATATATTTGTTTCCCCTAAAATAACCCAATTCTTCTAAATTCTAAGTACTATTTTTTCTTCTTTTCCTCTGTTGACTAAAATTTCCAATCCTGCGGGCTCATCCTTTCGTACAAGAAGATACCAAACCTGAGTTAGACACATGGCTTAAAGCCTTCCTTCCCAAGCCTGTTCTAACAAGGTAAAAGCACAGAGGCAGTTTTTGTGTTCTTTTTTTACCGTTTGCTGGTGGGTTTATTTGCCAAGCAGTACTCCCAGGAGATGCCCTCAAGTCTCAGAGCAGAGATATTGTGTTTGCAGATCCTCTCACATGTAAGGGACCTGGAAATGTTCCTATCAAGTATACTCACCAAGCTGCATCATTTTGTTTCATGAATTATAACAGGCCTTGGTTAACTGGGACCCAGTGGATCAGACGGTCCTTGCCAATGAGCAGGTGGATGAACATGGCTGTTCTTGGCGTTCTGGAGCAAAGGTGGAACAGAAGTACCTCAGACAGTGGTTTATTAAGACAACCGCTTATGCAAAGGTGAGTGTCAGCTGGGAGGCTCCCCAATAATGCCATACATGTTGGCAGGCAACACTAGGTCTTCTGAGTATTGGAGGGCCTCCTTGTTGGGAGTGAGCCCTAGGAAAGGCTTTTGGAGCCATGGGTGTGCAGACAGGAAGCGCGTGAGCCTCAGCTTACTCACTTAGAGGGTGACGGGTTTGGGTCTCTCGGTTATAAGTCAAGAATGGCACCTGGAGGTCATCGTAAGCCATTGTTTGCTCACCTTTCAACACACTCAATCACTGTACTGCTGTAGAGGCCAAAAAACATTCAATTTTATCGGCAATTGTATCAGTAATAAAGCTAGAAAAAAAAAACCTATCTTCATTTGTATAGTCTGTGAGACCTCCAGAAAGATAGATTGACATTTCAGAAAGTCTAGGGAAGACCATCTAAAAAGAATGAAGAGGTGGCTGGTCTCCATGAGGGAAGGCCAGAGTGAAAATGAACTAAGCCAGGAACCAAAGCTCTGGATTTTAACTCTTATTGTGTCCCTAATTAACAGTGTAAACTAGTGTGAGTCCCTGGGCCTGTGTTTCCTCATCAGTAAAAGGAGACGGTGGGACCAAGTGGTCTTTAAGTGCCTTCTGGCTCTTTACATGTTTGTTCTGGGATTCAAGGCAAAGCCAACCCTTGAAAGAGAGGGCTTGCTAATTAAGTCATTAACAGCCTGAGCAAAATAACCCATTCTGGGTATGCTGGAACCACTCTGTGCAAGGTATCCTTTGAGCTTGCCAAGTTTCAAAATATGGAATTGAGGGATCTCTCCCTGAAACTCCAGAGAGAAATGATCAGAGCAGATCAGGGACACTTTACGTGGCAGTTTGATCATCTCTGTATTCATTAGCATAAGAGTGGACATAAACAAGATCTGAAAAGGTAAAGGCATCATGAAGGGCTACTGACGTTATTCCATGGTAGTTCTTCCCCTGTACTAGTCATCATAAGAACGATAGTTGTACCCTTCCATAGTAGCCCATGGGTCACTCTGTCAGAGATAGGGTACTGGGCTGAAATGACTTTGGGTTAGATCCAATACTGCACTTCGTTATGCAAAGAAAGCACAAAGTTATAAATAACGCCCAATCATTACAAAACTTTGCTGAATTAGAACTGCAGTACACAACTCACAATACCAATGCCATATGGATATATAACCTCCAGTTTTCTCACTCAAAAGACATATCTTAAATGAGGCTGTTTTCCCATTATCGTTTATTCAGAATGTAGCAGAGAGTAGCATATGGATTTGAAAAACTCCTCATAGGGACTTGTTAACACAGTGCCTTGCTCCTTTTAAGCACACAAAAACATTGAGACTGAGTGAGAAGAATCAAGCTGAAGACATTGCTTTCTATAACATCCCAGGCAGTGGGAGCTCCTATCTGCTGACAGTTGGGGTCCACTGTATTACCGGGAGGGATGCCAGGTCACCTCAAGGACCTGTCAGATGACTCTGTAATAGGCATGTTGGAAAGGCCACCTAATTAGCTATTTTGTTTTCACCTCTGCCTCTAGTTGGAAATGTAATAACCTAACTGAGGGGCATTATTTAAATTGTCAGCTGTGAATTTTCAAGTGTTCAGCAGAAATGGTTAGTTACCATGGTGACTCGCCTGGTTCTTGTTGAACTCCTGTGCAGATTTATTGAAAAAGCTGTCTTTGGAGGTCAGCACTTGGTTTGCCCTGAAAATCAGGAGAAGAGGCAGTGGCATGGGAATGGTAGAGGTGGGCAGAAGTCTATGTTCACTGCAGGTCCTTGGCTGAGGGCTGCACATGCACAGAGCAAGACTCCATAAGGCCTAATAGAAAGTGATTGCTATGGGACTGAGAGCAGAACAGAGATACCAGGGGCTCCCTAGCGCTGGGAGACCTTGGAGTTAGGGTCCAGGCAAAGGTATGTGGTTGAAACCCCAAAAAGGCCATGTATTAGAAATATGGATGATACCCTAGGACTGAGGACAAAATCAAAATAGATTCACCATAATAAAAAATAAAAGCAAGCCTGACAGGTTCAAAAGGAACTTTCAGAAAAAATTTAACACCTTTAAAGGGAGACGGCATAATCCAGACTCCCTACAAGGTTGATTTCATCTGCAATATCCAGCATATAATAAAATATTACTAGACTTGCAAAGAAGCAGGAAGTTGTGACCCAAAATCAACAACAAAAAAAGGCAGCCCAATAAAAATAGATCCTGAGATGACCCAGATGTTGGAATTAGGAGATAAAGCCAGGGGCATCTATTATACAAATGGTCTGGGACTTAAGGGAAAAGATGGTCATAATGAGTGAATAGATGGGGAATCTCAGAAGAGAAATGGAAACTATTTTTTAAAATCTAGAACAGAAAAGTACAATATCTGAAATGGAAAACTTACTGTTTGGGCTACAGAGGGATGAGTAAGGGTTAAGTAGGCCATAAAGCTGGAGGGGAGCCCCCCATATAGGGAACCTCATATGCGGTGGCCCTAAAACAGAAATGTGTATGATGAGTTTGAGAAGCCAAAAGAATGACAGTATAGCTGAAACTGAGAGAGCCAAGGGGAGAGACTCAAGATACGGCTGGAGAGGTGGTTGGGGGCCAGATCAGGCAAGGCCTTTTAGGTCTCAAGGAATTTGGGCTTTATCTTGGGGGCCATGGGAAACCATTAAAGGATTCTAAGGAAAGGAATGACATGGTAAGATTTGTGTTTTTATAAATTTGCTGTGGAAAGGGCAAATGTGGATGCAGAGAGACCAGTTAAGAGGCTATTGCAATAATCCAGGCATGCATAACTTAGACATAAGTGGGAGTAGTGGAGAGAAATGGGTGGGTGAGAAAAATATTCAGATGGTGAAATCTGTAGAACTTGATAATATATTGAATGAGGATATGTAGGAGATGGTGTCATCAAGACCTTGATTTGAACAGTAAATGAATAGTTAAGCTACTTACTAGGATGGGGAGTCCTGGAAGAGACGTAGTCCTGACCCTTTTGAGTTTGCAGTGGCCATGAGACATTTGAGTAGAGATGTACAAATAATAGGTGCTTGGATAATGGGTCCAAAACTTCAAAGAAGATCAAATGAGGTAGGACATCTGCTTTAAAATCTGGTATGATAGAAATAGTCTTGAATTAGTGTAGAGGTCCTGCTATATTGATAAGGTTGGGAGGTTGAATCAGTTAGTAATGCTTTCAGCTGCACGTACCTGAAAACCCAAGTTATGATGGCTTAAACAAATGGGAGATTACTTTTCCTGCATAAGAAGTCCCAGTTGCTGAGACTGAACTGGGATAGGGCTCTGAGTTGGCATCTTGGTGGTTCTCTTGACCTTTCCTTCCTGTCCATCACCTCATGGTTGCAAGATGACTGCTACAGCTCCAGGCATCATCTTTCCATTCAAGACAGAAAGAAGCAGAAGGGAGAGTGTAAGTGACTATTTCTTTTGTCTGAAAAGCAGGAGCTTTCCCAAAAACCCCCAGCAAAATTCCACTGATGTTCTGTTAGCCCCAGTTGTGCCATGTGGCTACCTCCCAGCTTCAAGGGAGACTAGGAAAGCAAGTTTGGGCTTTGTAGCTCCTAAAGTCAAGGCGGTTGGGGCAAGGGGATGGAGAGTGGGTGGTGGGATGGCCAGTGAGCTGTGCCCACCACAGTTATCTTAAGAGCTTTGTGTTTGCATCCGGGTTTGCAGCTCTGAGGGCTGCGTCTGTGATGTACAGCTGGTGGTCTGCTTGGGAGCATGGCTGTGGAGGGGCCCTGCTTTCATTCACTTAACTTCCAAATTATAAAGATGATGCCTGATGTGACAGTTACAGGGAACCTTGAAATATAAGTCCTTTATTAAGGCTGTTCTGTGACGTATTTGATTTTTCTCCCCTCACCCCTCACCCAGTCTTCCTAGGATTGTTTGCTTTGTGAAACAGTAAAAGTGATTTCAGGCCCTTGTTCTGTGAAAAAGAAAACCTGCAGCAGGAGGATCTGAGGAACATGAATCAGTCTTGGCAGAGCAGTGTGGGAGGTATCTTGTGGGCAGCTCAGCGAGGCGAGGGCAGGAGGAGGGGCTGCGCTGGAGACTCACAGACAGGAAGCAGAGGGGAGTCAGCATCTGATGGAATGAGCGCCTCAGTTCCTGACCGCGGTGGCAGTTGAAGGAGTGACAAATGGAGAGACAGCTTCCCATCTGAACTTTTCTAATAGATTTGTGGTTTCCATTTCTGCGGTGCCTCCTCACAGCCCTCGGCTGCTGGGGCACTGTGCACGTGCTCCTCTTTGGTGTTAAGATGGTCGTAACCGTGACCTGATGGTGCTCAGTCAACCCCCGCACCCAAGTGGTGGTTGTATTTTCCGAGTTCTCGGGAGTTACCTGGCAACTGCTGGACTGTGAGCAAAGTCTGTGTTCTCCTTTCATTTCCTGCCTGCTTGTCTCTGATCTGATCAGCGCTCAGGCCTTATCCCACCTTATTTAACCTTCACATTAATCCTTTGAGGGTAGGTACTCCTGTTATTCCCATTTTACTGAAGAGAAAACTAAGGCTCTCACTGGTAATAATTAACAGCCCTGGGATTCAAATTCGAGTGCTTGAGGGCTTAACCGGCAGTCTGTACTGCTTCTCAGGTAGTCTGAATTCATTCTTTCTTTCCCCAGATGTTTTTGAGTGCCTGGCCAGATCCTGGACTAGGTGCTAAGAATACAGATGAGAAAAGCTGAGGGCCCTGCCCTTAAGGAGGTTGGAGGCTAGTGCGGGAGACAGTGGCAGACATGAGTGGCCGCAGCCCAGTGGGATCACCGTCGCTGCAGGAGAGTGCGGGGGAGGCGAGGAGGAGGAGGAGCCCCAGGTCTGCCCAGTGGTCCCGGGAGGTATCACTGAGGAGGTGATGAAAGAGGGGAGCACAGAATGTCTGTAGGGAGCTTTGTTGCCTTCCAGACATGCAGGAAACTTCACGCTTCACCAGTATTTCCAAGTAGAATTTCTGCTGGTGAGAAGCAGAGGGGCAACAGTGAGCCCTTATGAAATCACGAGGGATGAGAGGTAATAAGCCCCACATTTCCCTGACCCCTTGGTTCTCTCCCCCCGGATTTCACCTGTGAGCTTGCAGGTAAAGTAGAGGTGCCTTCACCAGAACACGCTGGTCTTGTCTGAGCCTGCAAAGAGTGAAAATATGGAGTTGGAGAGGCGAGGCGGTGAAGGAAGGGAAGTGAGGTTTATGACAAGAGCTCTTTGGGGAGGTGGAGGAGGAAGCTGGAGCAGAAAGCCATGGAGGAGCAGGGGTGCAAGGGTCCAGTCTCCAGTAGGTGCCCCTGGGTGCTTAAGAGTCCTTGTCCTCTGGAATGTGGACCCTTGGGCACCCTTGTTTCAGTCCTAAGGCCTTGAGTTGCTTGTGAAAGCATTTGGCTGTCTCCTGGAAATTGGGCCTGCTGCCTGGCTTTCTGCTCCTGCTCTCAGATCCTCTCTCAGCCCCAGAACAGAGGCTGGCTCACAGATAGTGCCAGGAAATGCCTCTCCGGAACAACCACCAAGTCAGCCCTGTGCTGCTCGCCAAGCTGTGCAGAGGGATTGGTCAGTGAGGTTTGGCGACTTGGCCCCACCCTACCCCCCGGCCCCCAAGAAAGACCCTTGGCCCCAGTGCCACCTCCTGTGTGTGCAGCCTGGGCCTTCATGTGGTGGGTGTGTGCACAAATTATATGTTAGCTGAGGGGGCAAAGCTTCTGAGAACCAAGAGGAGCAAGTGAGAGACGCTGAACAAGCTGTCAGCTTCTCTGCAAGGCTGTTTGGATAAAAAGCTGTGAGGACACAGGCTAGGGCCAGATTTAATGACGATAATGCCTGGGTTTATGTCCTGCATGGGTTTTCTCTGAAAAGCCCTGTGGCTTTAAAGCTATCATTGCATTCATCCCCACCCTGCCCACGTGTGGTCAGTCGGGGCTGAGGGTGACCTTGTCTCTTCCTGCTTTTACAAGTATTTTATTAGCTCCTAGGCTCTGGACTCCGGGACTCAGAGCAGTGCCCAGATGCACCCTCGGTGACCAAGCGAGCCGTCTTCCTGCCGGCACTCTCCCCATACCCCCCTGTCTCTTCTTTCGGAAACAGCAGACTGCTCCCGTCCCCGGGATCTGGTTTGACTCCTTGTCTCACAAAGCTAGTTAATTGTTAAATTCTGCTCCTTCTTAGATAATATCTATTACTTCTTTCTGTTCTCTGTATTCCCTGCCTCCCTGGGATCTTTTCTCTCCTAAGCTACAAGTTGATCTCAGTTCTCCACCTTCTGTCCTATCCTCTCAGCTCCCCTCAGGGTGATCGATCACTGGCTGGTGCCAAGGGGCACAGGTGGGGGTTGTTACAAGGAAGCCTTTCTGGAGTGGGAGTGGGCAGGGGTGGGAGGGGGATAGCAGCAAAAGGAGAGTGGGCAACTTGAGGCTGACAGTTCCCCGGCACTTGCCAGGCGAGCAAGAGGCTGCCTGGAGTGGGTCAGGAGACTTGTGTCCCCACCACTGCCACAGCCGAGGGAGCAGGCACTTCGGTGTCAGCTGGAGTGAAGGCGACCCTGCTGGGAGGAGTCAGCTGGCTGGCTCTGAGCAGGCCGTAGAGGGGACTCCTGCCTGGAAGAGTCCACCAGAGTTGGTGCAGGGCTGGGTCCCAGCTCTTGATTTGGAAACCCATGTTGTTTCTAGACAATACAGGCGATTCAATTTCCTTTCCCTAAATGCAGTGCCTTCCTGCTGGCCTCCGGAATGTCCCCCACCAATGGCTAGTCACGTCTGTATGTGGCTATTAGGTCAGTTCTCTATAACGGCCTTATTTCCCTCGCCCCTGAGTTCTTGCCCACACCCTGCTGTCCCTCCTGTCAGGGAACTGGAGGCAGCCATGCCTGCACACCCTCTCCCGAGCGTGTGAGGATGAAAGAGAACTTCTGAAGGAAACGCATGGTCTCCAGGTTGGCATACGTTCTACAAACAGGAAGGTTTCCTTTGTTTTTTGTTTTTGTTTTCAAGAAAAAAGGAATGACTGCAAAGGGGAAATGGAAGAAATAAATTAATAATATACTTCTTATGCTGTATCAACAATAAAATAAATTATAAATTTGATTGGGAAAGAATGAAGACAAAACAAACATGTGTCTTGCTCTTGAACACTGAGCAGCCTTTCCGAGCTCCTGGCCGGGTCCTTTTGGAGTGTGAAGACCTCCTTCCTTCTCCAGGTGTGAGCCTGGACTCCCTGCGAGGAAGATTTATTAGCACCTTGTAGGGGAGTCCCTGGGTGTGCTAGGGAGGGCTAGTGAGTGTCGCCATGAGTCCCTTTAGCCTAGGGAGTCATTTGAATTTTAAAGCCAGAAGAAACTTGAAAGAACATTGTACAGGTTCCCCCACGTTTGGCTTAGAGTCTCTCGTGCTTTTAAATCTCTGCCCTGATCTGAAAAACATAAAAGCAAATAAAAAAAAAACCCCTCCTGCGTGCCTTTACTACTGCTTGAAATTACGAAGTCAATATGATGTGTAAAAACAAATTAAAATAAAGGGATAAGGTGTTGCTTTATTTTAAGCAACCCACATCCTGCCCTTCTCCTGCTCCTCAGGGGAGCTGATTGCCAGCTTGAGGTGTCCTTGAAAATGACTGACCCTGCCCATTCCTCATTTTATATTTGAGGCCCCCAAGTCCAGGAAAGCCAGGACCCAGCTTCGGTCTGCCCAGTCCCAGGCCTGCGTTCTTTCCAGCTGCCCTTGAGCACTAGTTCTCAAGCAGCCAAGCACTTCCAAGAACCACTTGCAGGCGTGTATTGCAGGAAGGAGGGCATTAGCAAGTTAGGAAATGTAATAGGTACATGGAGAGGGCACAAATGGCCAGGTAATGGAAAGTGTGGTGATTAGAGGTTTTCTAGTTGGAATTGGCTTGTTGGCCTCAGAGCTGGAGCAGTGTCAGATTTTGTGTCATTCTTCTCTGCTCCAACGCCCTGTCCTTACTCCAGGGCCTTCTGAGCCTAGCCGCATGGAGAACAGTGAGACTGATCCAGTGGCTGCCACTGCTGTTAAGAAAGCAAACAGTCACTAACAGATACATACGTATCCATGTTATATTGTTTTGTTTTGTTTTTCAAAAAAAGGGTCCTCTTATAGAAAAGGAGAATTTTCCACAGTATCTTTCCATTTCTCTATATATTTTGCTTACACTTCCAGCGTGGCTCATTCTGAGTGTCAGATTTGCTCAAAATAGAGATTTAATCCTTTCTAGAGCTGTAATAAGTTGTGAACTCTGGTAGAATGCAAACTGTAGTAGTTTAAAAAGAGCATATTAACAGCATGATCTTAACTGTAAAAACGTGTACACAGGTAAAAACACTCATACAACATTTTATCAATTCTAACACAGGATCGGTTTTAAATTTTATGCTCCACTAAGAAAGAAAAATGCTGTTAATCAAAGACACTGTTGATTGTAAGACATGTCTCAGTTTCAGAATTTGTGGGGAAATGTGCATCTTAGAATCGATGGAAGATGAGATACAAGTAGAATGGAAGGATATAGAACAAAATATTAATAGTGATCTCCTTCGGTGCTTAAATTGATTGTAGGTAATTGTTATTTTTCTTCATCCTTTTCTGTCTTTTCCAAATTTTCCATAATGATAATTACCATTTTTGATTATCATAAAACAAAACAGCCTGATAGCTGGGTTATGTCAGCTATTTATTTACACATCTTTAGACCTGAGTGTCTTGGAAAGGGCTGGTCTTATGTTCTTGCAAGTTTTTAATTTATAGGCAGGCTTCCAACTTGAAGATAATTGAGCAGAATGTCCCCCTGGGACTGCTGTCCCCATTTTATTTTCTTGATTAGACCAATAAAAGGTTTCAGTCTTGCTGCCAAGACTGCTTTCCCGGAACAAAACCACCTTTTCAGGCAAGGGTGGCCTAGTGCCGCAGATTGGGCTGAGTACCCAAGGTGTAGCTATTTAATTACTCTTTCCCCTCTGGTGAGGGGCAGTTACAGCCTCTCATTTGTCCTGTTGACTTAGGAGTGGTGGGGTGACGAGAGTGGCCTCTGGGAATCAAAAGCTATCTCATCAGACAGGTGACTGTTGTTGGGAGAGTTTTTCCTCTGTCATCTGTATTGTTAGGAGTGTGCTGGTGACATTTCAGAAACTGTAGTCATCATTAGTGGAATTAGAACTGTTCTGCTGCTGAAAAAGCAGCTGGGTAACCTACCTGCTGAGAAAGAAGGAAAAAAAAAAGACTGATAAGTGTGTTAATAAGTGAGTTAATATGTGGATATCTGAATAAAGAGATCGGCCAAATTGGCTGCTACCACAGCTTCCTGGTTTCCTTCGCCACATCCTTTCCCACAGAGCATGCACCTGGGGCCATCCCTGATGGTTGTACCCAGAAAGCACTCCCTTCTTTTCAGCTATTTGGAAGCTATTTAATAGCACTTGGTTTGTCCTCTCTTTCACATGACTCTGAGATGCGCACTGGCTGTATGCGTGGACTGCTTGGTGCCTCTTTTCCTTTTGCCCCTGCAGCCCCATGAATCCACATCTTATTGGCAAGTCATACATTATTAGCAGGATGCCTTGCTCAGACCTGATTATTTCCTGTCTGGGTTAACAGCAGCTTCACTAGAATTGAGACTCTTAGGTAGCACAACGTTATTTGTAAATAAATGTTTTGCACTGCGATACCACAACAAATGGATTTTGCTAGAAATACATATCACATTTCAGGAGAGAGGGCTATTAGAGGAAGGTAAACATCATGCCAAATGAGCTTTTTAATGTATAAATCTTCGTGCATAACTTCTTGCCAGAGTCAAAGCAGGAGAGGGAGACTAGGAGGTGAGAGAGTTTATTCCTCTAGAATATTCTAGAGGGGACATCTAGATTTTTTAAACATCTTACTGCCTTCAGGATTGATTTTCCTTTATTACAACTCAAATATATGCTGAGTCTTTGGAGTGATTGCGTTGAAATGATTCCAAACACAAAAAGAATAAAGAAATCTTGGCAACAAGAATAAGTTTTAGAAAAAATATATACAAATTATAATTCAAAAATAATTGCTAATCAAATCATACTGATTCAGAAGTAGGTTAACAAAAGTGTCCATTTTAATTAAATCTTGTCTCTTCCATCCAGTCTCAAATCTGTGTCCAGCTCTCAAGATGTCTCAACTATCCCCTTAGTAGCTAATATATCCACTTGTTTTAAAAGGTCTGTATTTCTCAGTTTGCCTAAACTTTTTTTTACCAATGTCTTCTAAAATGTATCATGTTTCTAAAACCACTTCTAGAATTCTTATTTGTGGTCCTGTTGCATCTGTTCTTAATGCTTTAGCTCACGTACTGTCCTCTCTTGGGAAGTATGGATTTATTCCTGGCGTTATTTCTGCTTCTTCGAAGAAAGAGTCAGATTAGCCATGTTACAGCTAATCCTTTTTATCCCCAGCTTTTTAGTTTTAATCTTTCTCGTTCTTCTTCCTGATTATATTTTGTATGACTATAGCCCTTTTGATTGGATGTTTGCTTCAGCCCATCTCCTGATGGTTCATGTTCTTAAACACTGGCTCATATTCAGACTCATTAATGTACAGTTCTCTTTCAACTTCTTAAAGCATCTTCATTCAGAGGGTGTCCCTGTAGAGCGGCAGTGGCTGTCTTTTCAGATGTGTCCTAGCCAAAGTGATTATAAGGCCCCTTTGTAAACCGCACTAGTTCTATATATGCTAAATAATGGCCACAGGGAAACTTTACAATGTGACTTCAGATGAATATTAAATATAGTCATTATTTGTAAAAATTGAACGAGAAGCCCATTCATATTATTAATTTCTAGGTTTTGCACGTGGAAGAGGTTGTCTTTTGTTTAATTTACATAAAGATACCTGAAAACTGAGCATAGTGGTCTGCGAGGACCAGAATTGGCCACCTCAAGCACTGAAGGAGGCTTTGACCTTCCCTGCCCCCACTAACTGTCTGAAGGGATTTGGGATAGAAGGCCTGTCCCCGGGACAGTCCATCACCATGGATAACTCTGGGTGTCATAGACTGGGAGGGTCTTTGCTGGGCCTATTCTTATCAAAGTTCTGTTTACCAGACATTTACATTTGTAAGGGAAATCTCCATTTGTAAAAATAACTCCCTCTCTGTACCAGGAAGAAGGGGGTGTGACCTCATCCGTAGAAAATTGTCAATGTGGAAGGCGAGGTCTTAAATCTGCATAGTAACCTTACGGTGCTTTTCTGGTAATCTCCCATAACTGACGCAATCCCCAATGTCCTTGTTTGTCTATTTAAGAGGAGAACCTCCGCCATTTTGTCAAGAGAGATACTCAGTTTCCCCAAGTCTCTCCCATGTATACATTTTATAATACATGTAAATACTTTGTTTGATTTTCTCCTGCTATTCGGCCTCATGTTAATTTAATTTGTAGCCCAGCCAAAGGGGAGAATACTCTTTCTCCCCTTCAGATCTCAGAACAATCAGAAGATCTGGATAATTCATTATTTGGGGTCTGCTGTTGACTTGGTCGAGTTAGCCGTTTTTTCATTTATTAAATGGGGGAAGTTGAATAAATTACTGGTTTCTAAATTGTGCCCAAGTCTTGGGAGTTGATGGAGAGGGCTAAGAAGAGAGAGCAGGGCATCTCCTAGAATAATTTAGCTTTCAGCTCATACATATTGGGTTCCCTCAGATTTCATTTGAAAAGGGATTTCATTAGTGCTTTAGGAGTCTCAAAACCTGGCTATTTCCCCAGGTTTTAGGATTCTCTGAACCTATAAGATTTTTATAAATTGAAGTTGGCCAGAGTGGGGAAGGGAGGCACTGCCAACTGTTTGCCAAATGTAAAGACATGAAATGAGATGAATACTGTCTATTATCACTGTAATTGCTACACCAAAAAAAGGAGGAAGGATATAATCTCCACAAAACCCAAAACAAACAAATAAAAACAGCTCTTTGGATTGAACGACGATGTAGTGCTGGAAATAGTCACCACGTTGTTCCTGTTCTTGGGGCCAGCGCAGGATGGCAGAGAGGTTGCTGGGAGCTGTGGTCAGGTGCTCTCTGAAGCCTGGTCGTCAGAAATCAGCCATGAATAGTGTGTTTATTTTATAGTGCAGACTAAAGAGGGCTGCCTGGTTTGTTCTTGGGATGTGGATTTCATTTGGTTTATTTTTTAAATTTCTTTTGGTTTTTAAAAATATTCAGAGATTGGTAAGGTTTTAAGCAGTCTTTTTTTCCCCCCATAATTAACATATCAAAACATTCACATTTCATTCTATTTGAATCTTTTGTCCTCACTGAGATCTGAATATTTTAAGCAAAGCACCTCCACAAGAAGTATTCCATCCTTGACAATTCAATCTAGAAGAAAAACAGCATGAGAGGACTTATATACTATCAGCTTAGTAATGCAGGGGCAGGGGAATGTAAAGTGCTGTCAGAATTGGAGCCTGTCAACTCCAAATTTTCTGTGGCAGGAAAGGGTAGAGTGGGAGATGGAGCTAATCTTCAAATCATGTAATGTGGGTTTTATCTGATGGAAAGACATCAGATTCCGTGAGACCACAGGTAGGTTTGCCTGGAAGTTGAATGGAATCTTATTGATCATTGGAGAGGAAGAGCCATGGGTCATTTTCAGAGTTTATAATGCACTATTTACGTGCTTTTTGGCATTAAGATCCCCTAAGTTGCTCCATAAATTGATAAGCTTTCTAGAATGCGTAACTTTATCAGAATATTAATAGTTTATTAACATATTATTATATTAATATATTCAAGATTTTGCTCTTTTGCTACAATGATATCAAGACAGTACAATTTTAGCTAATATCGATATACATCAGGATGTTGAAACTTTTCCAATCCATTGATATTAGTTAGGAAACTTGGTTGTAAACAACATAAAGTTACTCTGGTTAACTTAAGCCAAAAAGGAATTGATCAGAAGATCAGGTTACCCACAGTTGGAGGGGAAGGCTGGACACGCAGGCTTAGGTAGGAATCGGGAGAACAAGGATGCAGCTAAGATCTTGCCCCAGGAATGGTCTATTTAAGCCATTGCTGCCATTGGTACCAGCATCTCCAGCCTCTCAGTTCTGGTGTGGCATTTAAACCAGTTGACCTTGTGCCCCTGGGTCATCCCACAATGTTCTAAGACTGTACTGAGCCTATGATTGGTTACACAGTTTAGCTTTGATGGGGGAGGAGAATAAGTTGGGGAAAGTACCACCTTTCAAGCTTCCATAGTTGGTGGTGGGGCCCTGCAACTCACCTATCTTGCAATTCCCCCCAAGAAAGAACAGACTTCAGGTGCTGGGCAGCCTAAACAATAGAAGTTCACTGTGCCATTGGGGAGAAAAGTTAAATGAGGACTGAGTAATGAACTAGAGACCTGAGTTTTTGACCTGGCTCCAGTTAGCTAAGTGATGTCAGGCAGATTTCTAAACCTCTTGTGGCCTCTGTGTCTTCATCAATAAAGAGAGGGAATTTTGATGACAGTCTCAGCCCTAAGATTGTATAACCAGAGTCCTCCTTCCAGGAATAAATTAAAAATATAAGTGAGATAATAGAACCAGGCAGATCTCTAATAAGTGCCTCTTCTAAGTTACAGAATAATAAGCTGCAACTATCTGAACTGTGGGTATGGGAAAGCTGAATTTAACTATCGAAAAGTAGTAATTGCATAATAGGGTGTAGAAATGAATATGAACTTAGGAGTCAGCTACATCTTGCTTCAAGTGCTTTCACAGTTCCACCCCATAGTTGTGGGATGACCTAGGGAAAATTTCTTAGACTTGTTTCCTCATCTGCGAGGTGGAGATACTGCTGCTTGAATTGTGCTGTTGTTGTGAAGATTAAATGAGGCAACATACGTAAAAGTGCCTGGTATATAGGAAGTATTCTACAAAGGGTATTACCTCCCTTCCTAGATGCTGGTTCTGTAGTATTGCTCTCTGATTCTCTTCCTTGAGCAGAGGGAATTAAATGGGAATTTAATGAGCATTTGCCCAGTATAAGGCACAGTTCTAGGCTCTGAGCCTGGTAGGCTATAAAGAAAAACCAGAGAGTTTGCAGTTGACTCAGAGAGATCACAGGCCAACCTTTCCCTATGCCATACTCTCTGGGAGTGTCGTGGGATTAAGAGTTGTGACCTATACAATCCCAAACTTAGTAGTTAGTTTTTGTTTTGTTTTTACATTCTTATTGTAAAATGAAATGCAGATAACCATATAAAAAAATGTGGGTTATTGAATTATTTTAAAGCAGCCGCTCTTATAGGTTAAGATATTGAATTTTGCCAGCACTCTAGAAGCCTTCCATATGCCCCTTCCCCTAATAAACTGCCTCCCTCACCCCCAAAGTAGCCACTCTCCTGATTTTTGAACAATCACTTCCTTACATTTCTCTACAGTTTTATCACCTAAACATGCCTCCCTAGACAATGTAGTTTATTCTTACCTCACCTTTTTTATTTGATAATGCCTTTAAGTGTCTTATTCTACAGATTTCTCTCTTCATCCCTTTCTTTTTCTTACCATTTACCCATTGAAATACCTGGGCTGTTTGGCCCATAGAGTTTCCTAGGTTTTGCTGATTGAACACTCATAGGGCAATCGCTGTGTTCCTGTGTCCTCTCGATTTCCTGGTGCCTTTTATTACACCAAACACAATGTCCTCCATGTAGGATCTCAGTGGCCATTTTGTAACTGAAGTTGACGGGTACATGGAAACTTTGGCACGTGATTCGTTCATAATTAAGATACCATGCACCGTTTTCCAATTTCCAAGCAGCTGGTTTCTTTGAGAGAACTTACTTCTAGGAAAGCCTTATTTTTAAATGAAGTATACCTTGCAATTCTTACCAATTGATTCATTTTTCTGTCTTATGTATCTTTAGGACAGTACATCAAAGGTCAAATCCAAGAACTCCCATTAACTTCTGGGCCATGCTAAAATTAGTTGTTCAACTTTTCAAGTCTTTTGCTGACAATAACAGAAACTTCTTCATGTTCCTAATATTTGTTTTCCAGCATTCTTAAGCTGTGACATGCATAGATAGCTCAGCAAATTCATGTTCTATTTGTGTCAGTCAAGCAAGAAAAATGTGGAGAAACTGTTGTTTATCTGAAAGAGTTAGGGAACAGGCTCTTTCAATCAAGTTAATAGTCTAGTTAGCTGAGTTTCATCTGTACCCTTCATGTGTGGAGTTAATTAGTTTTCAGAGAATTAGTATCCAACTAAATACATGTAAACTGCATGTGGACTATAATTTAACTTTTCTTTGATGAGTCAAGATCTTATACTGCCTTACGGTCACCACCATAAGTAATTTTTAAACCCCTCAAAAGTCACATTTAAAAATAAATCTGGGGCCGGCCCGGTGGCGCAGCGGTTTAGTCCACGCTTGGCAGCACGGGGTTCGCTGGTTCGGATCCCGGGCGCCCGCCGACGCACTGCCTGTCAGCCATGCCTTGGCGGCATCCCATATAAAGTGGAGCAAGATGGGCACGGGTGTTAGCCCAGGGCCAGTCTTCCTCAGCAAAAAGAGGAGGATTAGCAATGGATGTTAGCTCAGGGCTGGTCTTCCTCACCAAAAAAAATAATAAAAAATAAAATAAAATAAATCTGGTATCAACTTTTTTTTTTTTTTTTTTTTTTGGCTTTTGTAACTTTCTTTTAAAGTAGAAATCTTGCAGACTTATAATCGTGGAATTGAGGCCTTTTGAGGTCCTTGAGGGAGGGAAAAAAGGGACACCAGTAAAACTGAAAGACCATTAAAGGGCCCACTCTTGGCTCTCTGCCCCAGGAGGACGAGGCCACCTGACTACAGTTGGCAGTGTGACCACTGGGACAGGTCTACTGAAACCAGAGCCTTGGCTGTTCCAGATTTTAGAGGCAGGCTTCGTCTTCATTATCAGCAGGGGAGAAGAGGTGGGAAAAGGGTTGTTCTCTATGTTACCTTGGCAGGAGGCCCATTTCTCATCTGTTCATTTTTTTCAAGTATTCAAAGTGGCTATTGTATATCAGGAACTATAGGTGCCGAGTATACAGTGGTGAAGAAAACTGAGTGTGATCCTTGCTCTCGGGGAGCTTACAGTCCAGAAGATGAGCCAGACCGTCAGCAAGCAAGCAAGCAGATCAAAAAAGAGCTGAACAAGTCTAGATGTGGTAAAGAGCAAGGAGAAGAATGACATGGCCCCTGCTTTACACCAGGTGGCCAGGGCAGGCCTCTCTCAGGTGGTGACATTTAGGCTGAAACTCAGCAACCGCCATGGAGAGGGTGAGGAAATGATGTTCCAGGCCAAGACCATAGCACGTGCCAAGGCCATGAGGCAGGCTTGGTATTTGTGAGGAACTGACACAAGCCATTTCAATTCAGGCTTAATGAACAATCACCTTTTTAAAAGTCATTTTTCACTCAGGCAAATACAGACACATAATGGTCCTGTTGGACAACTGTGTTTGTAACCATAAAGTGTTTATATTTCCTATGGAAAGCCTTGTCACAGTCACAAGAAATTGGAACATATGTATGACATTAGCACATGTTGATCTGCTCCTTATTTTACTTAAAACTGCAACTCTAGAGTCCCTTGACCCTCCCCTGGGAGACTTGGCAAGCACACCTAGCAGAATATAGTTTCATCAGCATAAAGTGTTTTAAGCAAAAATCATGTTGAATTATCAAAACTTACCTTAAATTTTTCTGAATCTTCTTTACCAGCTATTTCGTTTTCATGGATCTCCTTTTCAAATGACCAGGTAGACTTTAAAATACCCGAAGTTTCTAGTTGATTACATTTCCTTCTAAAACAGCATTTCCATCTTTCTTGAGTGACAGTCCAGAAATGGGAGAACCCTAGGATCACTGTTGCAAATGTCCCGTAAACACCAGGCGGGTCGTTGGGTCTCTCACGGAGGATCGTGCTGAGTGTCCCATACCAGGTGTGCTGGCAGCAGGAAAGAAGGACATGTACCTTTAATAAGCCTTGGCATGATGTTGTTAAAAGGTCAACTTGACCTGCTCACCAAGGCTTTCCAGTGCTCTCCTTCCAGTTTGCACACTCATGTCTGATTCTTTTTTAGTGTTAGTGTAGCTCTGTTTCCTCTTTGCTTTGCTCATCACTCAAGATTGACAGCCCTGCTGCGGGAAGGCTCACCCTGTTACTGACCAGACGGTAGCCCAGTGCTTTCCATTGCAGCAGGTGTTCATTGCACCTGACTGTGGGCAGGCACTCTAGCTGCTTGGGCACCACACATGATACAATTTTCTCCTTCATCAGTTTTCGTTCCCTTGCTGGCCCCCTCTCTCCATTACCTGTCTGCCCTACTTCTGCTCTGAAATTCCCCTTCTTTTTCCTTGCTTGCTTTTCTTTTCAGAGCTTTTCTTTTCTCACTCATCCACCTCCTGTGACTTTCCTTCTCCTTCTCTGTGGTCTACTCACCAGCTCTTCTGTATCTCTCCCTATTTTTCACCCTGCTCCTCTTCTTGCCTACCTTCCCACTATTTTTCTTTTCCCTTCACTCATCTCCACAACCCGTGTCCCATCTTCTTTGAGGCTAATTGCATTTGACATTGAATTTTGGTCAGTTACCCAACTGATAGCAGCAGACTTCATTTGTGCATTATTTAAACTTCATGTTAGGGACTGTGGTACATCCTGCTTTGTGTACACCCAGGCCCGCAGTGCCTAGGTGAGGTCCTGGTGTGGAGGAGTGGGTAATGAATGCATTCTGGTGGAATAAACAAACGAATGAATACATTGCTGGTCAGCTTGATGGTGTCCATTATCCACAATTTCTGCCTCAGAAGAAATTTCTGGATCTTGAAGCTTCCAGATTCTCCTGAATAGATGAGAATGGATGGCTAGCTAAATGACAGGTATGGAAAATGCTCTGTGTTGTTTATCACACAGTAGAACAAGAATCTCTGTGCTGTAGGGGAGAGAAAGATGTTAGTAAGTCTGGGTTCTGGTCCTGCTTGTCCGTGCCTGCAGCCGTGAGAGAGCGATAACCTCATTGATCTGATCATGTTCATTGATCTGAACATGAGCCACCCTACCGGAGTGTGTGAGGAGAGGTGTGTGTACAGCACTGTACAAATAGAGCATCATTATCTTGCTTGTATTAACCATGATACAATTAGTAATTTAAAATTGGAAACTTCACATTATAAATATATGATTTACTTTTAAATCCATCTGTTGAAGGAAGGTGTCTCATAATCAAGTGATAAGGGCTGGCATGTGCTTGAGACCATAGAAAATAATTTATTGAAAACCTTCTCTTTTATAGGAATTTAGGATTAAAAATAGACAAATGATGAAAATAAGTGTGTGCTTCTAATAGCAGATGTTTACATGCACCAGTGTGATGGTGGTGCCTCTGTATCTAACTTTTGCTGGGCTCCTCTGACTGGCAAGTGAACGAGAAGAGGGCTAAATCCTGAGCCTCCTTCAGTGACCCCACTTGTCCTACCTTAGCAAGCCCCAAATCATTTGCTTTCTCTTAAATAAGCTTTGTGCTTCTACCTCTCCATTCTCTTTTCGTTCCTACAGGCCATGCAGGACGCGTTGGCAGACCTTCCAGAATGGTATGGAATAAAAGGCATGCAGGCCCACTGGATCGGGGACTGTGTGGGCTGCCATCTGGACTTCACATTAAAGGTGATGGAGCAATGGTATCTCCAGCAGTTAATGCTCTCAAATCCCCTTCTGCATTTGTAGAACTCATTGAATAGACCAGCAGCTTGAGACTCGACAGCAGTGCTGCCTAGTAGAAAGATATTGCGAGTCACATACATAATTTCAAATTTTTTAGTAGCCACATTTTTTAAAAGTGCAAAGAAACAGGTGAAATGAATTTTAATAACATATTTTATTTAACTCATTATATCCAAAATATTTTCATTTCAAAACGTGATCAATAAAAAGAATTTATCTAGGTAATAGCTTCCATTCTTGTTTTAGTACGAAGTCTTCAAAATCTGCTATATTTTACACTTACAGCACACACTAGCCACTTTTCAAGTGCTCCACAGCCACGTACTGCTGCTGGCTACCATATTGGACAGCACAGATAAGGAGGGTCTTCTGGGGGGTCCATGAACTCCCTGAAGTAACGTGCAGAGTGTTTGTGTGGGCATTCTCCTGAGCAGGGGATCCATAGCTCTTACTGTATTCTCAGGGGATTCTTGTCACAAAACGGGTTAAAAGCCAAGGGAGCTGAGGTCAACTGTGATACTGTTTCAAAACGAGACAAACTTAATGCTGTTGAGGACTGTGTGCTTACCCCAGATTCAAAAGAGGCGACCTGCTGCCGAAACACTGCTGAACGGTCACTACTGAAGGCCCACCTGCTCTGAAAGGCGCCCCTCAGACTCTTCTCTTTGTCTCTACTGACTAGAAAGTTGTCCTATTGCTGTTTCTTACCTGGGGGTTCCTTTTTATCCTTCTGATTTCTCCTTCTCTAATCACTGCTTTCGTGCCCTATTCATTTAGCTCCAAATTCTTCCCTCACTTTAATCCCAGTCACAACCTTGAGGAGGAGGGAGCAGCAGCCAAGAGACAAAGTTGGCCTACCCTTCTAGACTCTTTCCTACTGACAGCTGTATCTGGTGTCTACTGAGCATCTGCTACTTGTCATTGAGCTCACGATTCCCTGTGCCATCTCCTCATAAAAATGACCCAACTCATAGGGCCGCCCGGTGGCGTAGCGGTTTCGTCCGTGCTTGGCAGGCCGGGGTTCGCCGGTTCGGATCCCGGGCGCCCGCCGACGCACTGCATGTCAGCCACGCTGTGGCGGCGTTTCATATAAAGTAGAGGAAGATGGGCATGGATGTTAGCCCAGGGCCAGTCTTCCTCAGCAAAAAGAGGAGGATTAGCAACGGATGTTAGCTCCGGGCTGGTCTTCCTCACCAAAAAAAAAAAAAAAAAAAATGACCCAACTCACTCCAACTGCAGATGTGGGAAGCCCCCATAAGGGAGTGTGTACTTTGAAAACTGAGCTTTCCTCCTACCAATTTTCTGAGACGGTGGTGAGATTTCTGAAGTTCAGTCCAGCTGTGACTTTTGTTCAGACTCTCAGGGCCATCTCTTTTGGGGTCCCATGCATTAGACTGGGTCTGGTCCGCATGTCAAAGGCCTTTGCTTCTCAACCAGGGTGAAGGATGTGGTTCTCTGAGCCACTTGGCTGCTGCACACGGAATGTCTTCTACATTCTCTCCCTTGCCCAAATTTTATTATGAACATGTTTTTATCTCCATTCCTGGACCCACCTGAAAATGAGATGTCTCAAGGGAAGGAACACTCTCAGTCCTGCAGGTGACTGTGCCTCTGTGGCCCCAAGCCTGGCTCCAAAGGTGACACCTAATTGTCACTCAGGCCAGAGTGTGGACTGTCTTTTAGTTCTTGGTGCTGAGTGCCTCACACATCGTTGGCACTCTGAACGCATTTGCATGTGTGAAGGAAGGAGCATGTGTCTTCTCTGTGTCCTCTGTGACTGTCACATAATTGACACTCAGTTGACACCTAATGTATGCCTCTTCCTCGAAAGGCATTTAACCAGCCCTCGGAATGCTGAATTGTGAGCTCAGCTCAGGCTGTCCTTTCTTTCCTCTTCAAAATGGTATTAGCCTCAGTGACTGTTTTTCTGGTTAGAAAAGTAGATGCCATTATTTTTTACCATCCCTTAAATCCTGGAGGAAAGTGTAGCTCTTTTCTCAGGACAGAAACACTATAACATTGACAATTGTTTTTTGGTTTGTGAACAGAGGAGCCACGAAAACAGGGAAGGCATCCTTGTGAGCATGCTTTGACCACCTTCAATTCGGGCCGCCAGGCACACCTGTGGTGGGCACTAGGGAGGGCTTCTGAAAGAGAACTGTGATCCTTTTCTCCTGCCCTCCTCTGCCCCAGCCAGGGACATCCCTGGGGCTGCGGTCAGAAGCTGTCCCCACTGTTTGGGATTGAGGAGGAGATGGAGAAGGGGATGTGGCTGGGAGCACAACAACCCAGGGGGATGACTGAGAGATGAAATGACTCTGTTTTCCCCCTGCCAGGTTGATGGGCAAGTCACGGGAGAAAAGCTGACTGCCTACACGGCCACCCCTGAGGCCATTTATGGCACTTCCCACGTCGCCATCTCTCCCAGCCACAGACTCTTACACGGGCACAGCCCTCTGAAGGAAGCTTTTCGGAAGGCACTTGTCCCTGGCAGAGGTGAGCTGGCAAGTTAGGGCTGAGACAGGAGGATTACGCCTTGTGTGTGGACAGGGCTTCGCAGAATTCACGGTCCTTTCACATCTGTCATCTTGTGTGATTTATTCTTCACCTTGGCCTGACTTTTTACTTTTCTTATTTTAAAACATGAGTATGAAAAAGAGCTTTGAGAATGTTAAGTTACTCCCTGGTTTCACTTTGAGTTACTGGTTTGTCTGCTTCTTAAGTTTCTGACTGAAAGCTCAACTCTTTCCCTGTAAATATAAACTAGATTTAAAGCTCTTTTCTAATAGGAATAGAATATTCTGCTTAATTTATTATTCCAAATCTATACTGACAGGGACAGGAAGGAAGCCAGTAAGAATTAGAGGAAACATTTCATTTTATTATTTTAAAGAATTCACACAGTAATCTGAGCAGATAAACAGAGTCCTACTCGGTACAGGTCTTTAATGAATGGATCAAGCTGACCTGGAACTGGCATAGCAAGTGTTGTTGGTCAGTGAGGATTTGGGGAGTGCCTGCACATTGGTCAGGATTAGTCAGGATTCTGTGGTTGCAAGCAACAGAATCCATCTCTGGCTAACCCAGAGGAAAAGGGGAACATATTGGAAGGCTCTAGGAAGCTTGCAGACTAGAACAGCTGAAGAACCTTTCTGGGAGAGGACTTGGACCAGGCAGCATAGAGGTTTTGGCAGTAGGAGCTAATAGTCTCTTTGAGTGCCACTGACAGGGAATCTGCTCTCACCTCCCCCTCAGTGCTGGGGGTACTTGGTGTGAGATCCCTGTTGCAGGGAAAGGTATCTGATTGATATAACTGGGGCCCCTGGCCTTTTTGTTGGCCAAGGGAAGGCTAGGCGTCTTCCTTGATAGACCACCAAGACTGTAACCAGTAGGAAGGGGTAGCTCTCCAAAACAAACTCAGAGGCTCTTACCAGAGGGAGGGGATATGGATCCTGGGCAGGCGAAAGGAAGTCCCCTATTGATTAGAAGTCAGTCTCCAGAGAAATGTAAATATTTCTGTAAAAATCTCATCCCTTTTCTCCTTTCATAGACTATAAACTTCAACCCAAAGCACACAGTCTGAATTATTGGGGTCTGTTTGAATTATTTGACTAACAAAAATGCTTTGAGTGGTGATGGAAAGTTTTTGAAAAATTGCTATGCTTAAAATAACCAGAATGAAAGATTTCTTGATATCAGACTGGAAAGATAGATAGCATCATCCCAACTTACCTCTGCTTAAGACTTCTAATTGTTGACTTACAGCATTACAGCCAGAGTTCAAATCAGTGAATACTTACTAAGAACCTGCTATGTGCTGGGCACTCAGGGAGGCATAGAGGACCGTTCACGGTCCTGCCTTTCCGGGGCGGGGGGGTCAGGACAGACAGCTGATGCATATGTCATTCACTCTAGCACAAGACAGATGTCACTTGGTTTCTTCTCTTTCGTTGTTATATATTGAAATAGAGAAAAGACTCTTTTGAGTTAAAATTTCAGTTTGTGCTTATAAAGTCCAGAGTGGCTATCTTTCTGTTTTGTTTTCTACTTGCTCAAAAGAAAAATTAGATTCCTTTCAACAGTTTACTTTAAAGAGAAAGCTCAGTTTTTACTCTCATGAGCATTTTAGATTTTTTGAGGGCTATGATGGTTGAATAATATCTAAAATTGAAAAACTGAAAAATGTAAACATCTAGCCCTGAGATTTTTTTCTTATGGTTAATTTGGGGACAGAAATTAAAATGAAGTAATATTAATAGAGGATTAATGAGCTAATAAGTTATAAAAGATGGAGTTCTTGACGTGAAAGGCACTATATAAATTCAAAACATTTTCATATGTAAGAAGTTATTTTAGCACATACAGAGAGCAATGTTTTCATGATCGTTTGGGTATCGGCACATCCCCAAATGAATGAAATGGCCTGATCATTTCATTTTGGCACCAAATGGCTCATTATTTTGTTCTCCCCTCTTTTTAATAATCTCTGAAATAATTCCAAATGGAACATTACACTTGGCTCTAAATTTTCTAATTCTAATTTTCAAAGTAGAAATATTCTTTTTGCAGATGTCAATTTATTCAATGTCTCTAGACTAATTTGCACATCAAGTCTCAGATTTTGACATGTGGCGTTAGTCATGTAAGGCCAGGATAGAGCTTTGAGTGTAATGCAGTTTTCCCAAAAGGTGAATTAATTACTATATGAATATGGATTTATGTCTCTTTTGGCCTTTGACATTACCTTTTAAACCTGAACATTATATCACTATTGCCATTTACCATTGCCAACTGGCTCAAATCAGGCAAGCGGCTTGGTTTTTCCTCAAATGTCAGGTTTTGAGGGTGACTAGTATTAAAGCAGTGACCACTGAAAGTCATGGCAGCACACCGTTGTGACTGAATTTATCGCTTGGAGGAGTTTAAATTCTCCAACATGAGTTTCTGCAGTTGCTAAGTTGATTTCCACATATCAACTCCTGAGTTGGCACAAGATGACCAAGGGTCTGGTCCCAGATCCATCCTATGACTTAAGGAGATCACTTCACCTTTGAAAGTTTAGCTTTCTCAGCAGAGCAGGTGGTGAAGCTGTTGGGCAGGGTGGTCGTGGAGGGCTTGTGGGTACAGAAGGAGCTCTGAGGGGCTCTGAGGAGGAGGGTGGCACATGTGGACAGGGTGATGCTTGAGTGGCAGAGTGGAGGCAGGAGAACCTGTTTACCCCATCAGTTAAGATAAGAGATGGTGACGACCGCAGAACCGGGGTCATCAGAATGGAGGCACAGGAACAGCTCTGAGAAGTACTTGGAAGGCAGCAAGGGCAGAGGCTCCTGATTGCTGGAGCACGACTCCCTGGTTTCTGGTTTGGCTGACGGGGTTGCTGATGTTAGTGACTAAATGTGCTGGTTTTTTGCTCAGCATCCTATAATTTGGCACAGATTCCTTTAAGAGAGAAAAACGTAAGATGCTTCCCTTTAGAGTTCTTGAAATTGAGTTTATTTCCATAATCATTGACGTTGCCTCCTTCTCTCAGCTGACCACCTCTGACTTAAGTTGTGTTATGTAAGCTCTGACTTGATAGGAACTAGAAACCATAAAAAGCATTAATAGGGAAATATCGTCAGAGTTCTAGAAGCTGTTCTGTCTTTTCCTACATTTCTAATATTAAAATATTCAAACCCTGGGCCTCTGGAATCACACGTTTCAGGTCTGAGTCACCAATGGTCTACACAATGCATTTCTGCCAAAAGGGTAAATGAGGTCTCGTAAGGAGTAACTTAGAACCCTGCCGTTACCAGCAGGTTAGAGAGCAAGAGCCCCCTCTCCCTGGAAGCCCCAGAACATTGAATAATTAGTTGCTCACTATTTTTTTGCCCCTGTCTCCATAGTATCAACATGGGGGAGACAAAAGGGTGAGGAACAGAATCCTGAAGATAATAGTCTGTTCTTTAACCAAAGATGGTAATTGGTGTTATACGGAGGGAAAAGCTTCTGTACTCAGATAACTGGAATAAAATAAAAATAAATGAGTTTCTTTGCTTCTGGACTTTGTAGTACCTTTGCTGTGCTAATGTGCACTGCAACTGTCTGGGAGAGGAAGCGTGCAGCACTTTTCACACTTACTTGACCACAGAACCCTGTGTATTTCTGGGAAGTAGTTGCGTGGAAGACTGCTTTGCTGAACAGTGGGCGAAAGCCGTTTGTCTCTCTTTCCAGAGGGCGTGCAAGACCTGCCTTCTCTGCAGTGGGGGCCCTGAGAGCAGAGGGCACCTTTTTGCCCAGAACATTTCTTTCCTTTGTCATTACTGAAGTATTTAGCTCTTATCTAACCCTTGTATGAACTGCTTCGTCACTTCAGATTTCTCCGTGGCCTCCTTGGATTCCTGCTTCACATCACCAGCACATGACTTAAGAGAAAAATGGAGAACACTCGACCTGGTCAAGAACTTCACATTTTAGTTTTGTTCTTTCTAAGAAATAGATTTTGACCAGGTACACCCTGCAAGTTGCTACTGTACATTCACTACAAATCTGCTAATAGTTTAAGTTCAAAGACCAATTTTTTTTTCTAATTGAAAAACTGTTATGTTAACTTTTATGTGGAACAATGAAAAACATCCAGCCCTTTAATGCATACTCTACTTTTTTTTCATATTTTTCTTATAACAGCTTTATTGAGATATAATTCTCATACTGTAAAATTCATCCATTTAAAGTGTACAATTCCATGGTTTTTAGTATATCCAGAGTCAAACAACCATCACCACAGTCAATTTTAGAACATTTTCATCATCCCCTAAAGAAATCCCATATCCTCTAGCAGTCACCTCTGTTCCTCCTATTTCCCCGAGCCCTAGGCAACCACTAATCTACATTCTGTCTCCATAGATTTGCCTGTTCTGGACATTTCATATAAATGGAATCATATTATATTTGTCTTTTTTTAACTGGCTTCTTTCACTGAGCATAATGTTTTTAAGGTTCATACCTGTTACAGCATGTATCAGTACTTCATTCCTTTTTATTTGAGAATAATATTCCATTGTATGGATAGACCACATTTTATTTATCCATGCATCAGTTGATGGGCATTTTGGTTGTTTCCACTTTCTAGCTATTATGAGTAATGCTGCTATGACCATTCATAGAGATTTTTGTATGGATGTAAGTTTTCATTTCCTTGTGTATGTATCTACGAGTGGAATTGCTGGGTCTTATGGCAACTCTTTTAACCAAACTTTAGCTGGTTGAGGAACTATCAGACTATTTTTCAAAGCAGCTGCACTATTTTGCATTTCCACCAGCAGTGTATGAGGGTGCCAGCTTCTCCACATCTTCGCTAACACTTGTTATTGTCTGTCTTTTTGATTATGGTCATGCCTGTGGGTGTGAAGTGGTATCTCATTGTGGTTTTTATTTGCATTTACCTGATGGCTAATGATGCCGAGCATCTTTTCATGTGCTTTTTAGCCATTTGTAAATCTTTGGAAAAATATCTGTTCAGATCATCTGCCCGTTTTTTAATTGAGTTATCTTTTTATTATTGAATTTTAATAGTTTTTTATACTAGATACAATTCTCTTTCCAGATACATGATTTACAAAAATGTTCCCCAATTCTGAGTTTTTTCACTTTCTTGATGGTGTTCTTTGAAGCACAAAAGGTTTTTTTTTTTTTTTTGAGGGAGATTGGCCCTTCGCTAACATCTGTTGCCAATCTTCCTCTTTTTTCTTTCTTCTCCCCAAAGCCCCAGGACATAGTTGTGTGTCTTAGTTGTAGAACTGTTGCTCTTCTATATGGAACACCGCCTCAGCATGACTTGATAAGTGGTGAGTAGTTCCGTGCCCAGGATCCGAACCAGTGAACCCTGGCCGCCGAAGCAGAACGTGCGAACCTAACCACTACACCACTGGGCCGGCCCCTGTAAAGTTTTTAATTTTGATGAAGTCCAATTTATCTATTTTTTCTTTGGTTGCTTTTGCTTTTGGTGTTATATCTAAGAAACCATGGCCTAAGCAAAGATCACAAAGATTTACACCTATGTTTTCTTCTAAGAGTTTTATAGTTTTAGATCTTACATTTAGGTCTTTATTTTTTAGTTAATTTGTATACATGGCAAAGATAGGAGTTCAACTTCATTCTTTTGCATGTGGTCATATTATTTTTTTAAATTCATGTTCCCACACACATCTTAAAAATCAGACTGCTTCTTGGGGCCGGCCTAGTGGCATAGTGGTTAAGTTCATGCATGCCACTTCAGTGGCCCAGGGTTCTCAGGTTTGGATCCTGGGCGTGGACCTACGCACTGCTCATCAAGCCATGCTGTGGTGGCATCCCACATCCAAAATAGAGGAGGATGGGCATGGATGTTAGCTTAGGGCCAATCTCCCTCAGCAAAAAGAGGAAGATTGCCAACGAATGTTAGCTCATGGCCAATCTTCCTTACCAAAAAAAAAAAAGAAAATGTTTCTTTGTTTTTATTCAGGCTGCACAATTGTTTTTTAATCCATACATAATATTCTCTTAACTCAATGTACCATAATATCCTAAATCTTCCCTATCATGTTGACATTTGGACTTTTTCATGTTTGGGGCTATTATGCAGATAGCTGCTATGAACATTTATATCCACATAGCTTTTTGCCTCTATAGAATTACTTCCTTAGGAGACATTCCCAAGAGTGGGATTTTTTGGTCAAAGGTTATGATCATTTTTCTAGTTCTAGTTACATGTTGCTTTTATTAGTTCCTGAAAGGGCTGTATCAGTTTATAGTGCTATATCCAATATTATATGCAGCTTCGCAAACATTGATGTTTACCCTTCTAAATGTTTTCGCTAACTTATCAGGTGAAAAATAATAATATTTCAGGATTACTTTAATTTCCATATCTCTTTTTCAAATTAATTAGTTTTTTAAAATCCAAGTGATAATGTATATTGTGTGAATAGTCAAAGACTACTAACAACAACAATAGTAACAATAGCCTCCCTACCCAACTGCTTTTAATTATATGGGTGGTGTTTCTTAGAATATAAGTTTGGTGGCCATGACAGAGTCCTAGAAAACCAGTGAGTTAAAAAGATGGAAGTTTAGGAGCCAGCCCCATGGCATAGCAGTTAAGCTTGCGTGCTCCGCTTCAGCAGCCCGGGGTTCGCAGGTTCAAATCCAGGGCGCAGACCAATGCACAACTTGTCAAGCCATGCTGTGGCAGCGCCCCTTATAAAGTAAAGGAAGATGGGCAGGGATGTTAGCCCAGGGCCAGTCTTCCTCAGCAAAAAGAGAAGGATTGGCAACAGATGTTAGCTCAGGGCTAATTTTCCTAACGAAAAAGGATAGAAGTTTATTTCTTGCCCACAGGAAGCTCTGAGTGAGTATGACAAGTCCGCTTTGTGAGGCGGTCAGGGCCAAGGCTCTGTTTTCCTGCTCTACCCTTCTAGGGTCTTGCCCTTATCTGTGTGTTCTAAGATGTTCTACACTTCAACTGCTTTGCAGTAAGAAGGGGGGAAAGAAGGGCATGCTCCTTCCCTTTGAGAGCATGACCTAGAAGTTGCTTCTGCTCATACACCTGGTGCAAGGGAGGCTGAGCAGCGCTGCCATTAGCTGTATAGCCATGTGTCCAACTAAACATTCTGTTGCTGAACCTAAAGGAGAGACAGATATGGGGTCAGCTGGCAGTCTGTGCCACAAGCTGTTTCTCTAGTACAGACCTCCATGTGTCTTTATAATAGGCTTACACTGCTGTCTCTCGATTCACCAGTTCTAGACATCACCTAGTGACTTTTACTCCACCACCTCTCACCTTCCATCCTCCTAGTAACATGCAGAATTCGCAATGTATGCCCCTTCTTTGAGAAGGGACAATATGGAATCAGAAATATGGGTCTCTCCTTTGAGGAGTATCAGCACTTGAGTGGCTTGGGCAGCAGGTGCCTCTCAGCTGTGGTACCATGGGTGCTGGCTGAACCTCGGCCGTGGAGACCTGTTTGGCTGCATTTCAATCTGTGCTTCTTGACACCCAAGGTGAAAGAAGATAAGAGCTGGCTTAGATGCCTACAGAGCCTATCTTTACCTCTTTGAAAAATAAATCCTAATTCCTAGGCTTATTTTAACTTTGGGGTTTGTGAAACATATTTTAGATAATTATATAAAGTCTTAAACCATGGCAAGTGTATATAGTAAAAGTTCATAAATTATAACTGTTGTTAATTGCTTATGTTGCAGTAAGCTCAACTGAACTCACTAATTGTTTACCACTTCTCATCCCTTCTTCCTTTGGGACTTTATTTGGGTCTTCATGCTTCCAATCCTACATATATTCAGTGAAGATTCGTGTATGTATGGCTTGTCTCCCTGCTGCAGTAGTTGTAACAAGCTTCGTTTAAGATGACTCACTGTTTGGATAATTCCAAATTAAGTGTTCTATTATGACCACATAAATATTGTTCACAACTGAGTCAAGTATACTCTGATTACATTTTCCTTTTTATATAACTTTCTATTTTTCCCGAAATTCATGGTGTCCTCATTTTTTTCATTTGCTTTGTGTTCTTTGAATTTCTGACTAAATCTTTCCACACCCTCCCAGAAGCTCTTTAAAACTCCTCTCAATACAGTATTCTACATATTCCAACCTGCCAGATAATCTATCGATTCCCTTTTTTTCCTGAAGATGCTTCCTGGGGCCCTCTGTCCTGCTCAGATCTGACCTGGTCACTCTTCAGCCTTCTGCTGTACATCTGTCATCCTAGGACTTCCCTCTGGCTTTGTTCTACAAATATCCTTACCCTCTTTCCTGTGTTGGATAGTCTGTTTCCTGACCCCATGTCCATCTCTTTCTTGATTTACCTCTTCATTTTCCTGGAACACATCCTTTGGGCTCTCTTTAGAAAGGGTACGTGGGAAGGAGCTCTTTTGTCTTTGTATGTCTGGAAATCTCTCTGCTCATTTTCTACTCTCCTATCCACTTCCATCTGCACGTGTTACGGCTTGGAATTTCAGATGTCTCCTGGTTTCTCCGTAGATAGATTTTTGTGTTTCTCACTCTACTGTATATTTGAGGTATTTTTCAAAAGGAAAGGGGGTGGTAGGAATGTCTTTACTCCACCATCTGGAAAGTAAAAATGCCATTTTCACTTCTTTGATTATGAGCACAGATGAACATTTTCGTATATTTGTTGAATCTGTTGATTTTCCACTGATGTGAATTAGCTATTAATACCTTCAAAGAACAAATTCTTTAACAATTAGCACAAAACACAGAAGTTGTAATGCTTGTTTTCTCACTCATCTCCTCTGAGATTCAGGCGGTGTTAGCGTCCCAGCTGACTGCCGTCCACAGCTGTTTGCTCTCATTTGCAGATTGCCTCACGCCCGTGACGGCTGTGAACATGCTCACCCAGCAGGAGGTCCCTGTCGTCATCTTGGCCGGAGCTGACTTTCAGGGCTCTCTGGATTCAAAAATAGGTAAGTACCTATTAAAATGTAATCAGGATAATATATTTAGCAGGCTTGAGATCAAAATACTAGCCTGTTGCTGTCCGCTGGAAGAGCTGACTGTTGATTCCGTGATCTGTTTTGCCTCTTTATAAAAATGCATGCCCCTTCATTTGATCATCCTTACTTAAGAACCACATTTTGAAAACATACCAAGTATATCACACCCTGCTAGTTGCTACTGAGAATAATAAAGAATATCCAGCCCATGGATCTTGCCAGTAGAGCTAGTTGCTGAGACTCGTACATATGATGTGGGGAACAATACAACTCAGATGAAAATCCAATTTCAGAACTCAAAGAACCAACAGCAGCTGCTGGGGTGGGGGTTCAAAGCACAAATGATTGATGTGGGCTGGGGTTCTGGTGAAGGCTTTGTGGAGGAGAACTTGAGCTATTCAGGAAAAGGGCTGTGCAACAGCAGTAAGATTGAAGACATATTTAGAACTGTAAATTGGATATCCTTGGCAGCCTTACTCATTCCTGAGAGTTCTAAACTATCATTACCTAAGAGAAAGTCTGGAAATGAACCAAGGGATGAGCAGCTAGTGACAGCCACATCCCAGATCTGGGATGGACCTAGGATGGACCTGAATGTCTCTTTACCTACATTCCTACTGGAGATTCCAGCCAGTCTCCAAAGTGCCAAAACCCTGCAGAGAAAGTTATTTCCACCCTCTCTATTTCCTAGCACACAGAAGAAATAGCATTTCTTATCAAAATCGTGTTTTTCCTCACAATTCTCAGATCTGTTTTTGACAAAGTGATTTAAAGAAACATCAAAACAAAAAACAGATATTAAGCCATTCAAGTCCTTCTCTTCTGACAATTTAAACTTAGCAAGTGTGTTGCTTAAAGGAAGTAATTCCTTCTATTATTTTTATGTATTTTATAATTTTACTAATTAATACAACGAGCCAAGATAAAAAATAAAGATTTGGGTTTTTTTGTGTTCTTTCGGGCGGAGGGGTATTTTGAGTCAAAGTACTAACACAGTATTGAGAGTTCTGAAGGAAAAAAATCTGATTTTTTTTTAGGTGTGCATGGAAAATCATTTTTCCTGTTGTCTTGATTTCCCACGGTTATGTAATTAACATTTTCTAAGTTATTGCTTCTTGCCCTCCAAGAAGAGCATGAACAGAAATAAACAAGACATCAGGTGGTATCTTTGCCATCCCACCTGCACGTTGCAAATAGTTTGCACTCTACTGAGCCACATGTGACCAATGCCATGGCCCAGGGCATTCTTTATGTAGTCAAATAAATGTTGTGGTCACAATGTCTCAGTTCAAACTTTACTTTGTTACTCCAAACTGTACACTTTTGGAATGTAGTAAATGGCTTTTGTCCCTTCTTGACATGAACACTTTTCAGTAATATTTACTGCTTGCCATTTGTCCTTACTCTTCGCTATCCAAGTCCACACTGAACATTTATTTGCTTCATTAGATGCTTTTTGTCAATAATCTCAGCTGGAACACCGTAGAACTTTCCATTATACCACAGAGCTTTCCACCTTACTAAGGAGATTTAGAACTTGTCTCCCAAACATGAAATCACCCTTTTAGGGCAGTGTTCCAGAGAGGTTGTTCTCAGAAATCTGACTTAAGCGTATTGTGTATCACCCTTAGTTTTATATCTCTCATTTGCCACATGATGTGTTGTGTCTACAAGGATGTCAGCAGTTTTGAAAGATGACCCTAAAGCAGGAGTTCTCAACCAAGGGTGATTTTGCCACCAGGGGACATTTGGCATTTTTTGTTTGTCACAACTGTGGGAGTGCTATTGGTAGAGACCAGGGATACTGCTCAACATCCTGTTATGCACAGAATGGCCCCCACAACAAAGTCCGAAATGTCAGTAGTGCCAAGGTTGAGAAACCCTGCCCTATAGAACCAACAACAAAAAAACCTGTCTTTATGAATAGCTGAAGCCAAACCCGCAGGCCTTGGCCCTCGGGATGAGTGATTTTCTTATGCTCAACCCCATCTCCTCAAGGGCACGTATGGGTTGAAGAATAAATGTCTTTTCAGAATGTACTATTGCCTCTGGGAACAAAGCACAGTGTGAAGAAACACAGTTGCCAGCTTTCGACTTCTGACTGAGTGAATTTTTCTAGGGGGCTAGGAAATGCTGGGGGAGTCAGCCTGCTTTTCAGGAGAACGCCACTGTCCTCTGTCACTGAGGGAATTCAAAGAAGAGGCTTCCCCAGATGCTTGTGATCTATTTCAGTGATCAAAATCACCCAACATTGTATATTTCAGAACTGTAACTATTTTTAAAAAGAAATTAAGCAAAGGAAAAAGACTTAGAGGAAATAATATCAAGATGGTAAACTGGTGGGTTTCTCCAAGACAGTTCTCCATTTTCCCAGTGAATGTGATGTGGTTTTATGACTTCTGTAACTAAAAAAGATAGAGTTTCCTTTAAGAAGCTAAAGATAAGTGTCAGTGCTGTCAGTTATTTTGTGATTTGGGTGTTTGCAAAGATGTTTTATATTTCTTCCCCTCTGAATAGGAATTCCCAGCACCAGCTCAGAGGACACCATTTTGGCCCAAACCCTGGGCCTGTCCTACTCTGAAGTCATTGAAACTTTGCCGGATGGCACAGAGAGACTGAGCAGCTCTGCAGAGGTTGGTGCTCTGTGGCATGGGCCGAAAAACTTACTTCTAAAATCATGACCTTGACATGAGTGTGACGACACATTTTCCTTCAGGTGCAAATTATGACCTGCCACTTCACTCATCCCCACACCTAACAGTCACACAGCCTCATTTCTTAATCTATGAAAACAAAATATTATACTTTTTCAAGATCTAGAAGTTTATCAACTCTAAGTCAAACCCAATCCTAGAATAGTATGGTCACTGAGGTAACTAAATGTTATTTTGGGAATCTTCTGCTTGAGAAAAATGACTTCTTCCAGGGAAACTGATTCCTTGGGAGAGGGGACTGAAATTGGCTGTTCTTACTAGAGAACTCTGTTCTCCTCAGATTACTGACTTATTTCCACCTAAAATTTAATTCATTCATAGAAATGAGCAGAGAGGTTCTGAGACATGTTTATTTGGTCACGGTTATCTCTCACTAGGTGGTAAGTCTACCAAGATTTGAGCCCAGTCTCTATGTTGAACTAAGCCAGAAAGTATGATTGAAGAGGTAAGGTAAGGCATGGGAGGGAGAAGTGGGAAATGGCTTAGACCTGTGAGTCTCAAACTTGAGCACATGCCAGAATCACCTAGTGGCCTTGTTAAACACAGATTGCCTGGCCCCAAGGCAGAACCCAGAGATTCTAATTCAGTAGTCCTGGGTGGAACCCAAGAATTTCCAGGTGATGCTGCTACTGCTGCTGATCCAGGGGCCACATTTTGAAAATCACTGGCTTAGAACCTTGCTACCCAAAGTCGAGTCCCTGGACCAGCAGTGTTGGCATCACTTATTAGAAATGTACACTCTCAGACCCTGCCCTAGTCTAATAAGATTTCCATGTGATTCATATTCACATTAAAATTTGAGAGTACTGGTTTAGAGCCCTCTTTCTTAAACTTAGCAGCACTCTGGAAAGGCCTGGAGAGTTTTTTAAAATACTGATGCTTAAGTCCCACCCAGATATTCTGATTTAATGATAATGGGGTCGGGGGTGTGGATCGAACATCAAGAGTGTTCAGAGTCCGCGGGTGATTCTAACGTGCAACAGTCTGGGAACTACTGGCTTAATACAGTGATTGCCTACTTGGCCACGTCTCTGAATCAACTGGGAGGTGCTTGCTGCCCCCTACCACCAGGTGATCCTGATTTAATTAGAACTGAAGATCCAGGTTTTTCAGGTTTGGGACCACCTGGCTATAGGATGTTATACCTATGTAAAGAATAAGGGTATATGGGGCCAGCCTAGTGGCGTAGTGGTTGAGTTCGCTTCGGTGGCCCGGGGTTCGCAGGTTCAGATCCCGGGCATGGACCTGTGCACCACTCATCAAGCCATGCTGTGGTGGCGTCCCACATACAAAACAGAGGAAGAAGGGCACAGATGTTAGCCCAGGGCCAGTCTTACTCAGCAAAAAGAGGAAGATTGGCAACAGATGTTAGCTCAGAGCCACTCTTCCTCACCGAAGAAAAGAATAAGGGTATGGCCAGGTTTTTTCCTTTATAAGGAGTGACAGTGTTTTCTGACCTCATGTTTGTGCCTTCACTTCATAAATTATATCTCCAGACATGAGTCATGCTTTCAGATATTGAACCTTAAACCTGTTTTTAGACCGCGTTTGAGCAGGCCCCCTGGATGTTTAGCCACACCAAGGCTTCTGTGAAGGAGATAGCCCTCTGCAGGGCAAGAAAGGGAACACTCAGGGCCAAAATTAGGCTTCTGGAGTTCCCAGAGAAATGCCCCTTCCTTAGTATAGACTGAGTATTAATTATGCTCCCTGGCTTCTTTCAAATAGCCTCAGGTGGTCTGTTGAATCCTCTCCTGGGTCTAGACTGAATATCTAGGATAAAGGAATTCTTTTAATGGATGGAAGGAGAATGGATAGTGAAAGGCTCCTTTCATCCATGAGCTTCTGGAATGTAAAGACAGTGATGCATGGAGAAGATAGACTTTTAGGCGAGCTTGTGACCATTGATACCATAATTATATGATAGTGGGAGTGTGGAATGTAGAAAATGCCCTCCAGGGTAGAAGTGGTTCCTTAGTAGAGAGCTCCGTACTTCAGAAGATACTGCAGATCCTTAATGAAAAGAGCTGCTTTTGATAAACATAGCTGTACTTTCTTATTCTTTATGCCTCATGACTGTAAGCTTCTTGAGGGCAGGGGGCAGATCAGATTCATCTTTGTCCCCAGTGCCTAGCACAGGCCTGGCACATAGCAGGTGTGCAGTACATCTTCACTGAACCAATGCCAGGATACCCATTACCCAGTCACACTGGCTTGATTCTTACTGTTAGTTTGGTTCTCTAAAAAGCATCAGGTGAAAAGAGACTTTCTCTTTTCTACTATTGTGTTTTGGCCTGCTGTGTATAAAATGGGAACACTCAAATACAGAAGGAAAGGTTCTGATCCTTCAGGCTGAGGCCCCAATTCATTCCCCTGCTTACCTGAATTCCTTCTGCTTTAGGATAATATAGAATATTCCTTTTCTGGATACTTTTCCCCCCAACAGGGGAGTAGTCATTAGAAATACATATCATGCAGCTCTTTACTGGCAGCTAAATGCTGATATTTGATTATGTCTGTAGGTATGGCAGGGCTCAAGTGACAAGGAGAACCACAGAACCAGAGCCACTTTACCTATTAGACACAGTGGACACGGTGCCTGGGGCCCACAATACTTTCAGGTGCCCCCAAAAGGGTTTAATTTCTTTTAAAATCAGAAGAAAAGGGAATTCTTAGGGTCAAAAATTATATTCATCTTTATTCAACAGTCATAAAATATAATTTTTAGTATTATCTTAAGAAGGAAGGGCCCACAAAGGCACCTGGGGCTCACGAAAGTCATAATGTGGCCCCGCAGAGACCACACATAAAAACAGCAGTCCGGGGGGCAGCGTGGAGGTGGTAACTTGTTCTTGAGGAGGGAGGAACGAGATCTCTCTCCTTTCACTCTCAGTTCACAGGTATGAACCGGCAGGATGCGTTTCTAGCCCTGACTCAGAAGGCCCGGAGGAAGAGAGTGGGTGGAGATGTGACAAGTGATAAACTGAAGGACTGGCTGATCTCGAGGCAGCGATACTGGGGCACACCAATCCCCATGGTCCACTGCCCGGCCTGTGGCCCCACGCCAGTGCCTCTGGAGGACTTGCCCGTGACCTTGCCCAGCATCACGTCTTTCACTGGCAAGGGAGGCTCCCCACTGGCCACAGCTTCACAGTGGCTGGACTGCTCCTGCCCCAGGTGAGGAACCACGTCCCCCAGCCGTGACTGTGTCTGTGGCCAAGCATCCCGCTGGGGTTTCAGAATCCCTCCTCCCTCCTGGGGCTACCTCTGCTCCCTTTTTCCAGGACTTCCACCAGACTGGAAAGAATACCCTAGGTCTTCCAGGATCTTTGAGAGGAGGGGCTGGAATCTGTGGCCCAGCCGCTGGCATGGGCTCCCTCCTCTTTGAGCTGGTGGAGGCAGCAGTGTCAATTCACGTCTCTCCCAGAAACATCCGATCCAGCCGATGGAAAGGCTGCACATTTTCATCACAGCTTTGTAAAGACCACCTTTTTCCATTTAATATTCCAGAGAGCTTCTTGGAGATGAGAGAAAATGTTCTCTCCTCTCCGCCCTACAGTTTTCCCACATAGCAACTGTGGTAACAGTGGGGACTTTATCACAAGTAGCAGAGCAGCAGCCACGACAGCGAGTGTGGTCAGGGGCTTCATTCTTTCATATACTGGAACACTCTGTGTTTCCTTTCTTCTCTTCTTGGAGTGGGATTACGTTTTTCTGTCGATTCACTGGCATGTCTCAAATGTGATTTTTATGATGCCATATCAGCTGGTTAAACGAATAAATAACAGATACCAAGCTCTAGTATCTTCTTCCCTCTATGGAGAAACCATTTTTATCTGCCTTATAGATCATGATGAGGATGTTTTAAAAATAATTTAGTCCTCTGCCAGTACAGAGCTGAGTTACGAGGTTGGTAATTAGGTAACCACATAGTGCAGTGGCAAGGCTCAGGCTGGGCAGTCAGACAATAATGGACTCAAATCCTGGCCCTGCCCCTTAACTAGCTGTGTGGCCTTGGGAAAGTCACTTAACTTCTCTGAGCTTCAATTCCCTTATCAGGAACTAAAATAACCCCCTTGAAGGGCTGCTTAGAAGACTGGAATTAACTAACACAGGTAACCCTCCCCAGTGGCCCCTAGCAAACATTCAATAAATGAAAGTGTTAGCACCATCCTTCCAGGTCCTCTCTCAGATGGTTTTGAGATTTGAGATGGGGCTTGTAGGCAGGAACATAGGAAGCTCTGGGCCAACAAACGTGGGCTTCAGGAGAAAACAGCACACTGTCTTTGTTGAGTAGCAATGACAAATAGCTTCCCTGCCGGAGACATCGGTAGCCTTCAGAGCGCCAGTTGTAGCAGCCCAGGGCGTTGGTGGTGGGGATAAGGTTTCCTACCCTGGCTGCAGATTCCTGGAGGGCAGAGCCAGGCCTTGGTATTGGTCAAGGCTCCTTGGATGATTCTAATGAGCACCCAGGACTGAGAGCCTTGGAGCCAGCATGGCAAAGCAGGACAACACAGTGGTAAGAACCGCAGGCACCAGAGTCCAGCAGATGTGGATTCCTTACTCTTGAGCTCGAAGACCTTGGGTGGATTTCTTAACCTTTCTTATCCCTCATTACTCATCTGCAAAATGGGGGCATGATCTGCCTCCAAATCCCCAGGGTTACTGGGGATTAAATGAGAAAATGCCTGTGAAGCATTTGGCTCAGCGCTTGCCACCCAGTGTTAGGACGGCAACTATTGGAGCTAATAATGATAACAACATTGTCACTGTCACCATCATCTATCCTCCTACTCACCAAGGAGCCTCTTCCATGCCGTCCAGCTTTTAGTGTCAGCAATAAAACATGTTGGTTGTCTTCAAGTCCAAAATGACCGTTAAAAAGAAAATCAGCATGGCAAGTTTTAGCCAGATGTTATTCCTTTTATCAACTGAGTCCTGCATTTTCTTCCTAACTTGTGTGGGTTCACTAATGGTGAGGGAAAAAGTAACCTTTATCTTCTAATTATTTCCCAAGATAGTATCTGCGTTCTGGTTGATTGCTCTCCAAATAAAAAGAGATGGCTTTAATGTAGAGATGGAATGTTGAGATCAGTGTCTCATAAGAGCCCTGGGTGGTTGGAAACAGAATTCCTTCGGGATTCTCTCCGATAAGCTCCTACTCCAGGGACCCACTGCTGTTCCCAGTGGGAGGCCCCCTGACTGAAATGGAGGAGGCCCCTGGCAGTCCCAGAGCCCTGCCAGATCTGGGGCTCCTGCCTCTCTGCTCAGCCACTTCCATTTAATAACTGGGAGGTGGGAAGTGGCTGTTTCCTTCGGTAATATTTGTAAAGCCAGTATGAACTGCTTCACAGATGCGAGATATAAATGCAACGCTTCTTTTATTTAAAAATTAAAAACAGCCTCAAGCCCTTGCATGCTAAATTAGCTGAAGATTCATCAGTTCCTCTTGGGGCTCCTCATGCCCTTCCTTGAATTCTCCAAGAACCACCCCCAAGACTTATAGAGCCACTAGGGTGGCATTTGGAGGGGTAGTTAATCCCACTTCCATGCCTCAAAAGGGAGACCCTTGGAGTCTAAGCTGTGTTCTCCTGCTGTGGCTTCTCACTGCCACAAAGGGTCCCTGTTAATAGTTGGCACAGCCCATCCATTGTTCATCAAGGCCTTGAGGGGTCTTCAAGGGGCTGAGCCCCCTCCAAGTCTAGGCTTGACTAAGGGCACTCTTTCTGGGGTTCCTAGATGTTGTGGCTCTTGGCACCCTCTTTCCGTCCCACAGGCCCATCACCCTAGGAACATGCTTCAAAATTCGTTCAGCAGTTGGGCCCTTGTGGAACCTTGGTTCTCCCCAGGCATCTCCATCCTGGGATGAGGATTGCTTTTTCTTTTCAGCCCTTTGCACACCGAGGATCTCACTTCATTCATTTTTTTAAACAGTAGGGCTGTCTTCACCCTTCTATAAGGAACCTATCTTTAGGCAGTGGTGTGTTAGTAAATGTGTATTAAATAGCTCTCTGCAGGGGGGCTTCTGATTTGTAGTGTTTGCTGATTTCTGTGGTATATATACTCCCACCAGGGCTAATTTCAGGGTACCAACTTGACATCACTTGTCACAGAGATAGGAATAGATGCTAACAGTTGATTCTCACAAGGTGGTATGAGTTGGCTCCAGCACACCACTGCCCTTGGGCCTCAAGGGTGATTTATCTTCCTAAGGTCTCCCCAGTGGATTTCTGCACCCCTCACCCTAGAGCAGAGATAGGAAAAACCTCAAGTTCATTTTTAGCACAGCATCTTGATACCTTTGGTTTTCAATGTCTCTTCCTAAATTGATTTGCCTCATAAGCATCATAAAGTAGTCATTGGGTGAAGGCAATCTTGACATGCCTGAAATAGAAGTTAATGTGCAAAAGAGACACTCCTATCTTCTCCTTTTAGGTTGTTAGATTTTCTACCAGGTTAAAGAAGTGGATAAATAAAGCTTTTAATTGTTGAAGATTGAAATTTTTATTTTGTAAATTTCTTTAAAACATCATGTACCGTACAATACAAAAAGAGAGCTTTCTCCAAATTTTCTTGATGTGGCATTGTTCTTTTGACATTCTGAATTCATGCTAATTGTCATAGCTTTCTCAAAAGCTGATGGAAAACCACATTAAAGTTTAAAAAGAAAACAATTGATGAACTTCGTTTATTTCTTAGGTGCAAGGGAGCAGCCAAGAGGGAGACAGACACAATGGATACCTTTGTTGATTCTGCTTGGTACTACTTCAGATACACCGACCCTCAGAATACTCACAGGTAAAGCCCTGCTGAATTCACTGAGCATGTCTCAGCATGGGTCCTCCAAGCAATGCCACGGTGGAATTAGATGTGCAAGAGATTTATTGAGGGATGTGCGTATGAAGAATAAAGGGGTGAGGGAGCAGGAGCAGGCAGGGGGAGCCCTTAGACCATGATGCCGGTCTCACACTTGTGAAAGGAGAGGGGAAAGAAAGAGGGTTGGGGAGGAAGAGCCTCAGATCATGGTGCAGCTCGGAGAAAGTCTCAACTAGGCTGACGGGAAGCCCCAAGCGAAGCTTGTCCTTTAGAGAGTCCCAAGTGAGGCAGAAACGCCTCTGCTCTTGTCCTTACCTCTGAGAGAGCATGGGCAGGCGTGAACACCAAGTCGACCTAAAGGTGCAGCTGCTGCCAGCTGTTTGTCAACTGTGCTCCTTGAAACAGGCTCACTCTCGTAAAGGGAGTGTGTTAGATTATTAGATTCTTCACAGCCAAGTAAATCTCAAGTACAAGAAAAATGAAAAACAGAAAAAGGAAGGAATTGCTATTGTAATACCTTCCTTGGCCCTGCGGTGAACTGCGTTTATATGATTGTGAAGATGTAATATTATTTACTTAGCTGAAAATAATGCTGTAACTATACAGGGAGGGTAGGAGGTAGGGAGTGTGAGAGAGCTAAGAAGCGTCACCTCTTATCACATACAGTCAATAGATAATTTTTAAATTGACAAATCAACAAAGAGCATAAACATATTTTTTAATAATTACCAGAAGAAACAGCTAAAAGAATTAAAAGTGGCTAAGGGATAGGCCTGGGGGGGAGGGGAGTTGGTGAAGGAAGGAATGGGGCTGGAGACCACTGTTTTAAATTATAAACATTCCAGTACTATTTGATTTTTCAGCTATGTGCATGTGTTTCTTTGACCAAAGTAAAACAGTGAAGAAGGGAACGAGAGCAGTAGGCAGAAGGGTAAGAAGAGGGAATAAGAGCAAAGGAAACTATGGCAGAGCCCAGGGGAAGCCACAAGCCCCGTGCTTCGGAGGCCTCGCCAGCTTGCTCTTGTCTCTGGGAGAACTGTCATCCTGAAACCCTGTAGTCCACCTTGACAGATGCCTCTTTTTCCTTCCCTGGTTGTAAAGTAATATATTTCCAGTGAGTCGGGTGCTCCTGCCCTCCCCCTACCTGAATCCGGCCTTGCAGTGTTGCACTTGCGTAATTTGGGTTCAGGCCATCCAGAAATGAGTGGGATCCTGAGTAAACAGTAGCCAGCAGAGGTAGGAAGGAGGCAGGGTGACTGCTGTGGCTGGAAACCACCAGGGTGGCCTGGCTAACCCACAGAGGGGGCCTCTTCTGGGTCTTCCTTCTAGAAGGGACTTTTGGTGCGTTCCATTTAGTAACAACTGGCTTAGAATGCAAGGGGAGTCAGGCTCTCCTCCCTCACAGAATGCTTCAAAGGAAAGCCTTCTTCCAGGTGATGGAGACTCTAAGTTACAATGATGGGACCCTGGACTGGAGAGATACATCTTGAGACCCACACAGCCCCCACTTTGGGAATACCACATAGCACATCGTTGCTCTCAGAAATGCTGCCGTCGGTTTCCACACTGGCTGGAGTTCTCACGAGCATGGTTTTCGGGGTAGATCACAGATCTGAGCAATAGCTTCTTTCAACATCTCGCTCCTTCATTTATCCCAAACTTGTTTTCAGGCTGAGTACCATCCTTGACTTCCCTTTTTCTGTCACCTGGATGAGCAGTTGGATTTCTCAAGGGAACCATTTTTCACAAAGAAAAAACATTTTTAAAAATTTTACCAGAATTCTGGCACAGTGACTGGAAGACAGAAAACTAAGCTGCGTTAAGATGCAAACACTTGGTGGTTGGCCAGGCCTACCAGCAAGGTCCATGCTGGGAAAACGGTGCCTCGAGGTTGGGGAATAGAATTCACAAATATTTGAAACCATGGAGTACAGATCCCCCAAAGGCAAAGGTGTACTTCATTGGATGACCTCAAGTGAGGGTATTACCTTGGGTTTGAAGAGGTCTGTCCTCAGCCAGCACTGCTTCCCACCACCACCACTGCGCGCGCGGACACACACGCACCCTCTGCACACTTACAAACCCTCCCCCTCAAGAGTCCCAGGCAGAAGATAGAGGGAAGTGGCATTTCCTTTCCTCCCCAGCATCCATTAGGACCAGGGAGTATGAGGAGCCCTTTCTTTTACAATCTCTGTCGACTGAAAAAGTATTACGTGAGAGAGTCTTTGCGCTATTTTATGACAGTCACCCTAAATATGCTCATTGCATTCGGGAGGCCATATACAGGCTCTTGCTGACTATCTGTATTTTAAGGCTGCTTTTAAAACTAAGATTGAATTTCTGTTTTAAAATGAACATTTAGTGTCTGCATGTTAATCTCCATTGTAAATGCCACCTTGCCCTCTATTGGTAAGAACTCAAAAATCTCAATTGTCTAATCATAGGAAAAATTAAAATAAATCTAGATATTCAAATACACATTTTACAGAAGTACCTTTTTTTGCTGGTATGATTTCCTCTTGTCTTCACTTTATATGAAAATTGCATTTGTTAAAATATGTCAGTAATAGCTTCTGACACAATTTTTTAAAATATCATAAATCAACACTGATCTTTTTTTTCTTTGTTATGTAAGCTTTTCTTTTATTACATTTTAAAAAGAAAATCACTGTTTTTCTCTGACGTAATTTATTTCAGGACATATGCAAATTACAATCGATCTGTCCAATATATGCAATTGTGGCAAAGCAGGTTTTTAAAAATGACCATTCCTCTTTCTTCCAGCCCTTTTAGCACAGCGTTGGCAGATTACTGGATGCCCGTGGATTTGTACATTGGAGGGAAAGAACATGCCGTCATGCACTTGTTCTATGCGAGGTTCTTTAGTCATTTTTGCCATGATCAAAAAATGGTCAAACACAGGTGAGCATTTATACTGCTTTGCAAAAGAATTCAGTTCCATAAACAGCAACTTAAAGCAAGTGTCAGTTCTTTTGAAGCAAGGTAAATATATGTACCAGAAGAATTCTGTTTTTCAAGTCTACTGTAGAGGTCGTCATTAGCCTTAACCATTTGAAGTGCATTTCTCTTGCTTAAGCAGTTCTAGCCTGTGGTGTTGCATGCTCACAGAGAATTTGCTTCTGCTCTTCTCTGTTTAACTGAGTTAAGTAATTGATTCTTGTGAGGCAGAGAAGAGTGAGTGGTTCATAATGTTATACGTCTTTTTATAGCTTCTCCTGGGAGGTCGTGTTTATCATCTGGTCCCTCTGTGTAAGCTCTATTTCTAGGCTTGACTGAATCCTGCCTCAATAAATCACTCTGATAAAAGTATGTAATGCATTAAAAGCTAGGGAATCACATTGTAAGTCCATTGGTAAATTCTTTTCCTGTTGGCCTATAATCTATTGCCCATTATGTTCAGAAAAATGTGTGTATGCGATTTTTCCATGAAATACATCATATATATAAAAGATGTATTTAATGTATTATGTAATTTAAAGAATAAAATGACATCCATGCACCCCCTCCTCAGTTTCAGAAATAGAGTTACAGTCCCTTAGAATAGCCAGAGTGCCCCTCTCCATCATATCATCCCTCTTCCTACACCACCACCCCTCTCCCAGCTAAACCCTATCCTGAATCTTGAATTATTCATTTTCCTGCTTTTCTTTATAAATTTATCACCTCTGTGTATATTCTTAAACAATATATATTGTTTAGTCTTCCTGTGTTTGAACTTTATATAAGTAGAATCATATTTCATGTATTCTCTCTTGCTTTCCTTGCTCAACATTTTTTGAGATTCATCCATGTTGCTGCATGGAGCTATGTTTCATTCCTGTTTCACTGCTATATGGTATTCCAATATATGAAATGGAATTTCTAATGCAGAACTCAGTTTGTGTGTCCATACCACCGTTGATGGTCGTTGGACTCTTTTGTGCGATTAGGAACAAAACTGCTATGAGCGTTCTTGTACACGTCTCTTGGCATACATGTGTCAGCATTTCTCTAGGGTGTGTACCTAAGAGTGGAACTGCTGATTCGTAGGGTATGCACGTGTTCAACTTTACTAAGGAACACCAAACTGTTTTCCAAATTGACTATATAAACCTACACTCGCACCAACAGAGATGAGGGTTCCTATTGCTCTATATCTTCATCATTACGACATTTAGTATTATCCAACTTTTTAAATCTTGCCATGCTGATGGTTACGTGAGGGATCACTTTGTGACTTAAATTTGAGTTTAAAGGCACTGCTTACTGAAGTTTAGCATGTTTTTAATATGTTCATGAACCTCTGTGTTTCCTGTTCCATTAAATCCTTGTTGGTATCCTTTGCCCTTATTTATTCTGGATTGTCTTTTATTGATTGTAGGAATTCTTTAAATATTCTGGATGCTAATCTTTTTTCAGCTATATGTATTGCAAGTATTTTTTCCTAGCTCTTAGCTTGTCTTATTTTTGTGGTATCTTTTGATGAATAGAAACTCTTAATTTAACGTAGTAAATTTTAATAATCTTTTCCTTTATGGCTATTGCTTTTAGTGTCTCAGTACCATTAATGGAACAGTACATCCATTTCCCCACTGAATGTAGTGCCCTCTCCATCATAAATCAGGTTTTCATATATATGCAAGGACTTTTTTATAGAATCTTTATTCCATCCATTGATCTGTTTGCATTTGAGTGCTAATTATTTACTGGCTTTGTTATTTTAATTTTACAAGTCTTAATATCCAGTAAGAGAAGTCTTCCTACTTTGTTCTTTTTCTATGGGAGTATCTTGGCTATAATTGGACCTTTGTTCTTCCATATAAATTTCAGATCAGGTATCAAATTCCACAAAGGTATCTATTGGGAGTTTAAATAGAATTACATTGAATCTACATATTTACTAATATCTTTCCTCACTCTTCCTTCTTGCATCTCTGACCTGAACATCGAAAATCATTTCCCTTTTTTCTGAAATATATACTTTAGAATATCTCTTATGTTCTTTAGTGAAGGTCCATCCGTTAGTTCTTATTTGTCTAAAAATATGTTTATTTCTACCTCATTTCTTAGAGTCTACCAACTCAATGACAAATTTAAAACAATAATTTTTTTATATCTTATCTGGCTTTTTCACTTCTTGTTCATCAGGACAATAATTCAGGCTCTCTTGTCTGCCATACTGCCAGGAGCATAATTCCTGGGATTTTTTTTCAGTTGTTGTTTTGTTTTTTGTTTGTTTAATAGAACATCTTTTAGAATATTTTTTAATTGCAGAGAAGAAAAGGGGAAAAATATCTGATTATCTCTCTGTCCCAATAACCCATGTTAACAGTAAAAAAAAAAATAATAAAAAATTAATACATTCTAAGATTAACATTTTTTAACTGCACAAAGTGAACATTGAAATCTTCCTCCCTGCACCCACTGTCCACACTTTTCCTCAGCTTGTTAACAGTTGCTTTCAGAAAAATATTTTGCATCTTTCCATGTTTCTATTGATATGCTCACTTCTAAATTTTATATATATTACATATATGTCTTTTGCTTTTTTTGGTTTCATAATATATCTTGGTGATCTTTCCACATCAGCATGTACAAATCTCCCATTCTTTTAAATTTATGCCTAGTATTCCATCATATGCCATAATTTATTTAGGCAGTCATCTATTTTTTCCAATTGCTATTACAGAAAAAAAGTCGAGTGACTCTCTTTATCTATATTCTTGGCAGGTATTTGGGATCATATCTGTAGGTTCAGGTCTTGACACTGGGGAATGCTGGGTCAAAGGATATGTGTTTTTAAATTTTCCATAGATAAAAAGCCTATTACTTTTAAAACCTCTGTAATGCAGACTAAAATCCAGTTTCATTAAAATGAAGCACATTGAAAGCTCCCTCCCTTCACCCCGTGCTCAGACCTGCTTCCTCATGCATGCACACACGGATTAAAAGTCTACTGTACAGAAAACTAATTTAGGATATAAATTAAATGCTTAAAATAATTTTCTTCTCATTAGTCCCAGAGACCTTCATGTGTAAAAATAAACTGATCTGCACCAGAAGGACACTAAACACATTAATCCTCAGGTAAATAAATTAGTTAAAATGTTTGTACTGTGGATTATAGGATTTTCCATTCTGCCTTGCATTCTTCTCTGTGGAACCTTCTTTACCTCACTAAATAAAGACCACCCTTGAGGATGGGAACTGTGTCTTGTTACTATCACAGTCTCATGGATATTGTATGTACGTTCTCTGTGAATATTTGTTTAGATAAATTGAGTTTCATCCCTTGATATAAACAGACACAAGTTTTTGTCCTTCAAAGAAACTGTTCTCCTTGGGATAGGGAGAATTGGGTAGAGGTTAAGTTCAAAGACCAAATACGACATGAGAAATATTTCCTTCTCATGTAGGTCTGGAAGCAAAGACCATAAAGGATTTCTGGCTCCTTAACAGGAGGGCACACTTCTCAGCTCTGAACGATTATTTGTAGAAAAAAGGAATGAATCAATAAGTGATTCAATGGCTATTTTAAGATATAGGACAGGGCCTGGCTGCTTCTAGGACGTCTTTACAGTGGTTTAAAACTGTATTTGAAGAAGCAAAAGGTTTACAGCATTCTGATATAATTTGAAAATACAGTTTGGGGTATGACTTGTTTCTATTCAAATGAATTTCTAGTTTGCAAAGCTTCCAGGTACACCTGGAATTTGCTTTACCATCAACTTTAAGTATAAATTGAAATATATCTGTGCAGTATTTTTTTTAATTCTTTTCAAGACAATAAGATTCTATTCCATGCCCTCCCACTCCCAAAAAAGAGAGAGATTTATTTTAAGTGCTCAAAAGTCTGAGCTCTTTGAAGAAGGTGCAGAAAGGCATCTTATCTCTGTTTCTCAGCTCAGTTGTCAGGATTACTCCTGTTAAATCTCATCAGGGCAACAACAGCCTCTGAAAACTTGTTCTGAGCATTCCCTCTGTATCAGAGGTGTTTTGGTAAACCAGTCCGCCACGAATGCAATGAAAATCACCCACTTTCTGCGAAGAATAATTCAGAATTCTCTAATTACAATTTTTAAACGCCCCCAAACAACTTTAGCAAGCCAGTTTAGGAGGAAAAATTGAGATCTGTCAACCACATGTGTATTTCTCTTTATTTATTAGCTATTTTTTCTGAAATGTGTATAAGTCAGAATTTTATGTCTATTTCCTTATTCCTTTTGATTAACATTGTCATTTCAGAAGGGATTTGAGACTATAGCTATTCCACTTTTGTTTTCATTTCCCAGCCCCTTGGCCACTGTCTCAAGTAGAAGATCTGGACTGAGAGTCCAAAGACCTCTGTCCCGTGCTCGTTGGGCCAGTGATTAGCAGTGTGGACAAGAGACCTAACCCCTTTAGTTCTCAATGGCCTCACGTGTTAGGAATTCAGTCACCTCTGAGCACACTTTTCACTCTGATTCTGGTTAAATTTCTTCAAATATAAACAGCAAAGGTTGATGTGGATCTAATAATCTTTCCTGTTTGCTAAGAGTCCTGGCCCTTTCTTTTGTCACTCGCACATTTAGGTTTGCCATTTGAGCTTTCAGAAGGTCTCTTTACCATTTATAAGAAGCTGGCCTCCAGGTTAGGTGTGCCAACAGACAGGGCGGCAGGTGCCCTAGTCGTGTGTCTGAAACACCAGGTTAAGATTAAACCAGAATTAATGTCAGCAGGAAATTTCCGAAAGAAGCTGTACAAATAATCAAGAAGCAAACTATAAAATTTCTCCCTCACTGATAGTCAAAGGAATGCACCTGAAAGAGCAGTGAGGCGCTCTTTTTTTTCCATGTAGCCGAGAAGCTGGGATGCAAGCAGCACTCTCAGACTGCGGCAGCGTGGTTTGGAACACCCTTTCTGAAAATCTGGGAACTGATAGTGAGGGCCTTAAAAATATTCACACTTTTGGGCACACTAATTGCACTTCCAGAAATCTGTGCTAAGGAAATAATCAGAAATCAAACTTACATACCAGAGTGTTCATGTGTTATTGCAACTAACTGAAAACTTGGATACAGCCTAAACGCCCCCAAATGCTGAGAAAGGGTCGAGTGTAGCCCATCTCCATGGAGGACTCTTGTGCAGCTCTTTGACATTACCTTACAAAGAATGGTAATCCCACCTTACTGATGATTTTATTATTTCTTAATGCACTTCTGATTTTTTACGATGATTATGTAACTTTATAACAATGAAGAAAAAGTCATTTCCGGTACATATTCTGAGCAGGGAAGTGCGCTGAGCCTTCCAGTTTGATTTGCGGGTGTGAGGTAGGCATCGGCTTTAGCTGGACGTCAGCACTAGGGTTGAAGCCACATGCTGTGGTGGGGAATATGTCTCCACTGCACTGAGATAAGGAAGCCTTTTCTCTCCCTTTGTGAGAGACGCTGTAACATGGGAATCTTGTCAGGTTTTGTTGTTGCTCTTTAATACAGCTCAGAGAGACACTAAATTCCCTGAATTGAAATTCTCCCCGCAGTTTGCCGTCAATAAAGAGCGGTGGCCATTGGAGGCTGCTGCTCCTGTGTTAACAGCCGCCTGCTGACTGGCGAGAGCTCAGCAGGCCCCAGTCCATGGAGCTTTTTCCTGTTTCTCTGATCACACCAGAAGCGGAGCTGTTGGGAAAAGGGAAAGGAAGAGAGGAGAAGAGAAGCTTTACTTGGGTCTCACCATATTAATAAGGCCGCCTCCTGTGCCACTGACTGGCTGCTAGGAAAAGGAAATGATGAATTTTAAAAATATGCCATGACTTAATACTTAGAAAGTGGCTACTTATGTGAACCTGATGGTTCTAGGCCCAGGGCAAGGAAGAAGAGGAAGGTGAACCTAGTCTGAAAAGTCGAAGTTAGAGACTGTTTTCAGAAATCCACAGCTTTCTGTTTTCTTCATCTATGTAGTAGTCACCTGAGCAGGTCAGGAGAGTGGGTAGCAGGCTATCTCGGGCTTCATAAGTAAGGAAATGTCATCCGCAGTGACTAGTTAGGGCTCCGATGAGTCCTGGGATTCTTGTAGCCACAGCTTGGTTAATACATTCCTTGTATGCGGTGATTTTTATAAGGGTGTTTAAGATAGTTAATCAATCTATGTTCCGAAATTCCTTGTTTATCCTAATAATTAGCAACCCTCCTCACTCTCCCTCCCTCTCATTTTCTTCCTCCCTCCTTTCCTTCCTTCCTTCTTGGTGGGACAAAGGTGGCCTTGAATGACCAGCAGGTATCAAGTGTTGTGATTTCTGACTTAGTGCAGACTCTCCTGGAAGCACTGAAGATTCCATCACTGTCCATCGTTCTGCTTGCATATGGCTGTGCTGCAGTACAAGCAAACGTGACCCACCTCTAGGGTTGGTGCTGAAGGAGTCAGGAAAGCTGACTCCGAGGAAAAAGAGCACAAATCCTATTCATGAAAATGAGACCATCTAGGCAGAGGTTTCCTCCATGCTGAGGCCCGGCACAATGCTCCCACCTTTAATGGTCCCTGGGTCAGAAGGGTTTGTTGGTGGGTTAGAGTTGTAGCCTTTCCCTTTCTTATAAAGCCCCCATCATACAGAGTCCTATGATGAAAGAGTAACTAAGTTGCTTATGCAAGTTTGTTCCCAAGTGCCACTTGTTGAGTGAATGAATGAATGAACAAATGGGAGATACATTACACCAGTCATGAATCTTAATAATGGACTTGGCAGTGTGGTGTGATCTCTGCTCCAGCAGGGTGGAGTTCCAAGTCCAGCAGGGCCCTTGACATCCCCTTGACCCTCATTCCCACGCACCGTGCACCTCCGTATCACACTTAGTGCCTCCTCCTCGTGGTGTTGATGGTTATTTATGGCACGTCTTGAGCCACCCACTTTACTGTAAGCTCTCTGATTAATCGCAGAGGGCTCTGTGCCTAATTGTTGCTCAAATGTGTGTTAAATGAATTAACAAGTGTGCCTCCTCATTCAGAGTTAAACTACGCATTAGGGTGGATTGTGCCTGGCTTCAGCCAAGAGAGTGAGAGCCAGATGCGCAAAGCCCTGGGGAGCATTCCCTGCGCCCTGGAAGAGTGGAGGGGGACCTGCTGGGAATGAGGTGCCCCTCCCCCGGTGAAATGCCACTCTCATTCCCTCACTCCTCAAACCTTCCTAGAAGCAGACAGAGTTTCAAATCTTTCAGTAAACCTCTCCCTGCAAAAAGGTCATGGCCCCAACCGGAAGCCGTAGCATGCAGTGCCTGCTCTTCACCCACTGCTTCCTTCCTTCTCTTGTCCCCAGCTCTGCTTCTGGTGGATTTATTTCTTCATTCATGGAAATACTTGATTTAGTTCAAATCAGTCAACATTTATTGAGCATCTACTATAAACTAAGCACTGGGAGGGGTCCTCAAGGATTTTCCTCCTCCTCCTTAGGAGGAAAACGGACAGGGAAGCAACTCACCTAAATACACAATAAAATTTAGTATCTGTCAAATGCAGTTACAGGTGCCACACTGGACACACCATTAAGGAAAGAGCAACTAATTCTGACCAGGAGGGCTTGAGACACCTTCCCAGTGGAGGTGGCACTTAGGTCAAGCCTGAAAGGAAGAGTAGAGTTTTGACAGATGGGCAGTTTTGATAGCGCTTCAGGGAACAGTCTGAGTGAGGACATGAAAGCACATATGGGCAACATGTGGAAAGAACAGAGGAGGTAAAAAGGAAGGGGGAGGAGGAGTCCTTGATACCCAAGCTAAGGAATTTGGATTTGATCTTCAGATACGACTAGACTCTTTCTTTTCCTCCCCACAGCTCTGAGAGTGGTCAGGCATTGGTTTGGTTCAGTGATAGCAAATAGATTGGCTCCCACCATGACATCCCCAGTGTACTGGCTCAGCGCTGGACACATAGTAGGCACTTATAAATACCTGCTGAAGAAATCAATGACAGATTTCACATGGTCACTGCTCTCTGAGAATGTGGTGCTAAGAATTCTGAGGCCCAGTCTGAGTCAGCCAGGAGTGTGCCGCGGATCAGTGACTCTGGGTGGTGGTCGGCCAGGGCACTGGGGCCATCGTGCGTAGTCTCGCCATCCCTGCTTCAGCTTCAGCTATCAAGTTGTGTGGTTGCCAACTTTCGGAAATTAAGACTCGCTCATTTAACTAGCAGGCCCTTTTTTGGTGCGCTGCTGTCTGAGAGGGAACCCCTGCCAGTTCTGGGGAGAGCCTCCCATGTGGACACTCCCCTGAGATCCCTCATTCTGAAAGGGCTAGAAATGGTTTTGAAACAGGCAGAACTAATCTGTGCTGGTAGCACAGGCTGGTGGTGCCCGTGGTGGGGAGATGGCGCCTGGAAGTGGGCAGGAGGGGGGCTTCAGGAGGCTGGTCACGTTCTGGTCATTGACCTGAGTGCTGGTTACTCAGGTGTGTTTATGTTGTGAAAATTCATCAAATTTTACCCCCAGGATTTATATATTTTTCAATATGTGTGCTGTACTTCATTAAAAAGTTTACTTTCAAAAAAAAAAAAGTTGTAGAAGATGAGGCCTAAGGAGTGCAGCCTCAGGCAGACTGGCCAGAGTTTGGGTCAGATGCCGGCAGGGTGCAATTCTGTCCCTTCTCAGAAGGTGGCAGTGTTGTTTCACTTGATAAACTGCAAAAACGGAGAACAGGATTCCCGTTTCTTCCTCTGCCCCTTCTGGAGTCTTAATGCTACTGATTTGGATCATCCTATTCTTCTTTATCTTTGGAATCCAGATTATTCCCCTCTTTCTTCCATCCCAAAGACTTCTTTTTTTTATTTCTCTTAAGAGTAACCAAAACCGTGTGCTCACAGCGAGCCGAGAGGGAAAAACCTCAAACACGGGTGCAGGGACACTGGAGCCGAAGACGGTAACCACAAATCCGTCCTCCTAGCACGAGCACAGCGGGGAAGGGTTACGGTCTGTTTCTTTCGTGTCAGGCAGCAGCATGTAAAATTATTTGAGGAAGATTCCAATCTAAAAGATGAACTAATACTCAAAACCCTGCACCCCGAGTCTGTGCATGAATCAGCCCTGTCAAGGCCACTGATGCTCAGTGCAGGCACCAGCGGGGGTGAGGGGAGGCATCCCTTCCTTGTGGACTCTAGCTTAGTTTGCTTTGTGCTGTTAAATGTATGTGTATCCAGTCTCTTGCCCAATAAAAAGTAGCCATACGATTCTCTCGATCCCACCAGCCATCTGTCTGTTCATTTGCACTTGTTCATGTATTCATCCATGTTTTGAACATTTTTAAAGAACCTGTCATCCATTGGGCAGTGGTAACTGCTGGGGAGAGAGGGAAGAATGAGAGAATAGTCCTTGCAAGGATGGGTCTAGGGCAGGGGATGGACCAGTATTTGTAATGTAATCACAATGCAGCCTGGTCATGCTCTTCATGGCAGAGTGTACCAGACCCCGTGGGACACAAAGGGCCTGGAGCTGTGTGAAGGGGACTGTGTGTGGTGTACAGGGATGGCCACCCAGCAAAGGGAATGCCTGAGCTCAGTGGTGAAGAGTGAGTCCAAGTCTCCCCAAGAACCCAGACTGAGATGGGCATTCCTGGCAGAGGGTACCGTGTCCCAGGGAGCATGGCACGTTCTGGGAACGACCAAGTGTCCATGTGACCTCTGTGAGGAGCAAGTGCATGTAAGAGAAGACGCTGGGAGGGTAGATGGCAGCTGATGGTAGAGAAAACTGCATGCTCAGTCTGTGGGCTGCAGTTCTCTGAGCTTCCTGAGGAAAATGCAGACCTGGGTCCTTGGGCATCAAAACTCCAACCTGCCCTGGATAGCGCCTGTGTGGCCTGAGGACACAAGGCTCCTCATGGTGTCCGTGCCAGTGTTCCTGAAAAACAGGGGACCACAGACACCATTGCTCCTTCTTCAAGGTGCTTTTGTATTAAAATGCAGCATAAGATCCAAGTGCATTTGATTTTTAAATCATTTTTCACATCTTTCTATGTAAAGGACTACATTTTCTGGGAATCTTGCTGGGACTTGGACTATGGCACAAAAGGACATCCTTCTGCCACTTGTGACTTTGCCGGTGGATTGTCTTGGGGGAGGTGGGAGGAAGGCAGTTTTATGACTCAAAAGAGTTTATTATTAGGGTAAATTTTAGAGCATGAACAATGGTGTGATTACTTATTTTTCTTCACACGCACATGTGAAATTTCTTCCAAATTAACATTGTAGTGTGCTGGATGCATCCTGTGACATCAAATCGTGACACTGAATAATTTGAATGAGGTCTCAAAAGTAGGTGTTATATTTTCATTTGAATGTTAAATACATTGGATCTTTTCCACCTTGGAAAATACACCCCTCTCCCAACACCACCACCACCAAACACACGTGCACACACACGTTCACATGCACACTCATAACAAGATTTTAAAATACAAAGGCCAGGAATCCTTTTTTTCTAGCTGACTGTCATCTCTTTCCCAGTCAATCTCTTTGTTCCCCTCTACTCCCCGGAATCCACTAGAAAGTTTCCTTTACATCACCTCTGTCCACACAGCTGTTATGACAGGGGCCATACAGTGTACAAATCAGGGACCCGTCCAGAGGCCTGACTCAGTATCTGAGTTCATCTAAATGAGGCAGCCTTGTATGTGAAATAAGATCCTATTAAATTAACAAAACCAACTCGTTCCACCTACATCACTAGAGCTAGGTTTGTCGCCTGTTTGGCCTCTTTGAACTTACTGGTTTTTTGAACCTCTAAATAAAAGCCACCCTGTGTAAGTGAACTTGAAGCACCACAGGGTTTGTATATTGAAAGGTGTGTCGTGCTGCTGGTGATGTTCATGGAGAACATCACTCAGTCGCCCATATGCAAACGTTGCTGCCTGCTGTCTTTATAAATATGAAATACGTACACATGTTATCAGCAGGTGTCTCCACAAATTGTTCTTTGAGTCTGGAATAGCTCTTGCTCACGTGCTTCCACACTGAATCAGGTGGATTCTTCAGAATAAACCATTTTAAATCTGAAATAATTTCAGCATGAGGGTCAACCTTTACTTGTCCTCTTAAGAGAAAAAGTTTATATTTCACTATTTAGCCTTACTAAATAGTAAATAGTCACAGTAGTTTTTGTGACTAAAAAACTACTTTTTAAAAAATAGGCACTATAAATAAATTATAATCCATCCATACTGTAGAACACTAAATAATTTTTAAAATGAGATAGATCTATACAGATTTTTGTGGAAAAATCCATTCATATCATTAAATGTAATACCACAAAGTAATATGTACATTATGATCCCATTTATTTAAATCCCAAAAAAGAAATCTATAAACCCATATACCTGTATATACACATTTGTATGGAAAAAGCATTGAAAAGCTCTTCAGACTTTTCCAGGGATAGTCACCAAACTGTTAATAATACCTGCCTCCCCAGAGAAGTGGAGGCCTAGAAAGACGGGGGTAATGTTTGAATTTGATCAGAAAGGATATATTCATGTATAATTTGTATGACGTAAAAAATTTTAAAGGAACATAAGCAGGTGCTGTATATAAATAGGTTAAGGAAAAAAGTAACCTTCTTGAACAGAGCCCCAGCTTAAACCTGTGTCCCCTTGAGCCCTTCCATACCTTGGACTCAGCATGTAGCTAACATTCGTGTAGTTCTTGAAAATTTACAAGTATTTTCATGCAGTCATTTCATTTAATCTTTCCAACAACCCTTTGAGGCAGATTTTTATTACCTTCATTTTACAGATGAGCAAACTGGTGCTAAGAACAAGTAAGTGACTTGCCCTGGGTCAGAGAATTCATTGAGAAGCAGAACTGAGATCCAAACCCAGGCCTTCCAAATCTGAAGCCTGGTGCTCTTTCCACTTCGCCACCATGGAAAGTGGTCAATACCTGCTGATTTGACTTAATTTTCTTATCGCTTATTTACAAGGAGCCATTTGTTCAAGTTGAGTTTACAAGTGGCGTTGGTCAGCCTACTTGTTTTCATGAGAGGCAGTTATCTGTAGCCATCAACTAGTAAGGTTTGTATTGCTGTTTTCTGGGTGCTTCGAATCCCAGCCTCACCAGCTGTATTTTCCTGTTATCTTTTCTCAGAGAGCCTTTTCATAAGCTGCTGGCTCAAGGCCTTATCAAGGGGCAGACATTCCGCCTACCGTCCGGACAGTATCTACAGAGAGAGGAAGTAGATCTCACAGGTAAGAATGGCCTATCTGGTCCCATCCAGGTACTCGCAGAGAGCCGAGGCCAGGCCCAAGAGCCGTTGAGCAAGCAGGCATACCCCACAAGGCCCTGGCTGGGTGGAGAATCCAGGAGAGGGACCCACTGGCCTTGTGGTCTCGAAGCCTCAGCTTGCTCTGGGCCAGCACCCTCTGAAGGCTGGGGCTGGGGCTGGGACTGGCTGTCTGCTCCTCAGCCCCATCCACATCCAGCTTAAGTGTCAGTGCAGCTTCTGACAGGGTTTTCGTTTGTACGTAACATAGACTCAACTCAGGCATCACCTCCTCTCCTAGCCCGTGTTTGACAGCCCATTGCAGGGACAGAGCCCCCAGACCCAAGAGACATTCTTCCAAGACTGGGGTTCTCCCAGCCTTTCTCAGCAGTGGTCTAGAGGTGCATTGCAGAACCTCGGGGACCACCACTATACTTACTCCCGGAGCAGCGCTGTCTGGCACTTCCCTGGTGGAAGACCTCTGCCTGATTCCCTGGACTTCCTGCTCTTCCCAGCTTTCCCAAGCCTTTTCCTTCTACTCTGTTTTCACTAATCCTCAAAGATACTAGTTCTCCCTGCTGGATGTTTAGGGGCATGATGAGGATGGATCATGTGCACCCGGCATCCAAATAAATAACATGTTAGAAAATGGGGAGAGGCGTGTCCATGGAGGCAGCTGTGGGAAACCTCCAGCACTCTGGCCATTACATTTAACAAAACCAGTGCACAGTGGGTGAGGTGAGGTAAACCCACCAGACCCTTGAATGGTAGGCAGCCTCCGAAGCCAAACACTAGAGAGAAGGTTAGGTGGAAGCAGTCAGTGGAATGACTTAATTAATGCAGTAATATATCAGGGTTTGGAATGGCCACTGTGGTCCATGGGAGGAAAAGAAGCTGGAGAAGCAGAAATTGCCAGTGTTTCTCCAACACAGACCAGAGGAGAAAGGAGCTAAATCCCAGGGCACATACATTTCAGCTGGTAGTGAAGTCCTCTCTGTGTTATGGGCAGGGCTGCCACGTATAGCTGTGCAGTTTTTGCACAAAGGCACCCAGCCAAGGGGTGAGCAGGGCTCGAAATCCAGCCACGTGCCAACCTCTACACCTCAGGATGCCAAGAGAGGGCATCTTTTTCTAACCGCTCAACTTCTCTGCCCAGAAAGATGCCTTTTTCCTAATTTGCACAACAGGGCTATAGAGGCTAGCTGCAGCCTGGAGAGGGTGTGTGAGGTCGAGGGGACAGTGGTTCCCTGAGCCTCACCACAGCTGGGATAAAACATCTTCCAGGACTTCACTTTCCCTTTGCTCTGATGTCATGGGGCCAGACAGTGTTGTGGACATCTTTTCCTTTCCCACGCAGATTTGCACCCTGGGCGAGAATACATGGATCGGCAAGGGCAGGCCTCCATCTACTTAGTGGGTGTGCCTCTCACGAAGTATGGAGTTGACTTTTAGGTATATATGCTGTCTTTTGGGAGTTTGATTGCTGTTGGAGTCAGGAATTATTTGGCTAAAAGGAGCGGAAATCCACCCAAACCCAGCTGCGGGAAATACACACGGGCCTCAGGGCATGGAGGGAATCACCAGGCCACTCCTCTCTCCTCTGTTTCTCGAGCCTCTAGTTCCTCTTCCTGCTTCTCTCTGTTCTGCCCTGTTCTTCCTCTGCCAGGCTTAGATTCTGCTCTCCCCTAATTCCAGTTTACCTTGGGGAGTGACTTGGGGAGCCACAGTGCCAAGTCTTGCCCCATCTCCCTAGAACCTTATGGTTCCAGTGCTCAACAACGTGGAAACAGAGTTTCTGTCTCTAGTTCCATTTCCTGAGAAAGGGGCTTAACCTGGTCAGATGTCCTTCCTGGTCCCAATCATTGGAGCTTGGCAACAAGGTCACCTCATCCAAACATGACCATTTAAGGCCTCTGCCATCAGTACCATCTGGACCAATGGTGTGTGGGTGAGGAGGAGACACTTCCAAAGAATGCCGTGTGGTGGGCTGGTACCACAAAGGGACATACGTTTAATGTGAGCCCAGTGAGTTAACTCCATGGGCCCTGATAGTGCAAGACCATGTTTTGGTAACTATGACATGAATGGGGGACCAGGCCTTGAGGTGGAGTGACCTCTCAGGGTGCTTTGCTGCCCTGAGTCCCTGACTGGTCAGCTACCAGCTTCCAGAGGAGACCCTGAATCCATAAAGAAAACAGTGATTTGTGCGAGTCTTTCTTATCCTTTTTTACTTTCCTTTTTTGTGTTTAAGTAATTTATACAGACGAAGAAATTTCTTTGTCTTATTTTGTGGTTGATAAAAGCTGGCACAGGCCATTATAACTGTACTATGTATTTATGAAAGGAAGATTTGTGGTGGTACATGGGCCTCATTTATTTAAAAACAAAAACATTTTTTATGATATAATATAGAAGAAGAGAAAGAGGCATGTTAAGTGAATTAGTGGGATTCTTCAAATGGACACTTGAAATTGCTCATCTAGTATTTTCTTATTGAATATATTTTTACAGAACCAATTCAGAATCACACATACCATACCCGTGTATTATTTTGGTGTTTAGGTTCTGTTCCTGTTCATGCAAAAACGAAAGAGAAGTTAGAGGTGACGTGGGAGAAGATGAGCAAGTCCAAACACAATGGGGTGGACCCTGAGGAGGTGGTCGAGCAGTATGGCATCGACACCATCCGGCTCTACATCCTTTTTGCTGCCCCTCCTGAGAAGGATATCTTGTGGGATGTGAAGAGTAAGTCACCTTCCTCTTCCTGGCTTGCCTCCTTTGTGATCTGCCTCGGATGCTGAAGGAATTCAGGGAAGGAAGTGTCTTTGCTGAAGATAGTAGTAGAGGATTCTAGGAATCATTCCCATGAAGCGAGTAGCGGTTTGTCCAACATCCTGTACCATTCTTAGACCAGTGTTCTCAGATGTCAGGGAGCCTCTGAATCATCTGGGGAGCTCATTGTGATCGCAGATTCCCAGTCCTCACCCCTGACCTGCTGACACAGCCCCAGCATGGGGCCCAGGAGCCAGCCTTTAACGAGTCTGTGGTGTTCTGATACAGGTTCTACGAGGACCCCACCTTGAGAACATTTCCTTGGAGACAGACCAACTTCCATGCTACTCCTAGGCGCACTGTGGTCCTCTCTTGATCTACCCGGAAAGGTTTTTTCTAGAACAGTGTCATCGCCCTTCACCAATCCAGAAAACCCCTCCTGGGGCCTGGTCCTGATGTTACCTGTGGCCTCCTCAGTTACCCACTGCAGTCTCCAAAGCCCCGTCAGGGGAGATTCGTCTCTCCAGGGTTGTTTAGATCTAAAATGGCATGCGGTAAAATAATCTTGGGTCCCTGGATATCCTAGAATAACCTGTCCAACAATCACTCCCTTTTGCTTCATGTGATCTGCCCCAAGTGGTGTTATGGGAAGAAGAAATCAAATGCCTGGGATCACCATTTATTTTGATGTACCATTTCTGATGATAAGTGTGGTCACAGAGGCCAGTCCTAGAACCAGCTGCATTAGAATCACTGGGCACTTGTAAAGCACAGACATTCAGGCACAGGTTCTGGTTTCCCACGCTGCGCTAAGGGACGGGCTCCAGGAATCCGTTTCTAACAAGCCTTCCAGAAGGTCCTGCTGTGCATCAGGCTTGAGAATGCCTATTCCAGTGGCCAAAGAGTAAAAGACCTGGACTGGCCCTAATTTGGCTAGCCCTGTGACTCAGGGTCACCAGATGAAGCTGTTCAACTTGTGCAGAAGATCGGAGTAGCAACTAGATTTGATGAACATGTTTGAAATACGTAATACACACATACCTGGTGAGGACAGGGATTGTGTTAAAACACCTCATGCTGTACAATGGAGTGGCTCCAAGTGTGGTCTGCAGACCACGCTGCTGCGTGTCACCTGCCACATGAGATGAGGAACTTGCACCAGTGTAAATCAGCTGTGTCTCCAAGCACACTGTTAGTTCCGTGGACACTTTTGTCAAGCAAGCTTTCTCTCTTTTTTCCTTTTTTTTTTTTTCCTGAGGAAGATTTGCCATGAGCTAACATCTGTGCCAATATTCCTCTATTGTTTTTTTTTTTTTGGATGTGAGTCACCAGCTCAGCATGGCTGCCAATGAGTGGTGTAGGTCTGCACCCAGGAACTGAACCCGGGCCGCCAAAGCAGAGCGTGCCAAACTTAACCACTAGGCCATGGGGCTGGCCCCACAAGCAAGCTTTCTTAATCAAGGAGGCAGTGTACTAATGCACATCCTGGCTCAAACTTCTAAGCTCATCATGGGCCAGTGACAGTTGGTGGGTGGCACTTTGAGTAGCCCTGCCGTCTGGTGCTCTGAATGTCTGGGGCTCTAAGATATAATGAGTCAGTCTTGGTCTGAGTTCCCAGACACTGGAAGCCAAAGAGGACCCTTCAACCTGCCCTTGGAGAAATCCATCAGGGCACGATGAAGTGGCTCTTCAATTCACAGGTGCTTCTCTCGCTTAGGAAAGTCATTCTCATGTGTCTCTCTTTCTCTTTCTCATTTACTGACACTAAACTCAGCCGACGCTCTCCCCGGGGTGCTGAGATGGCAGCAGCGTCTGTGGTCGTTGGCAACCCGATTCATTGAGGCCAGGGCTTCTGGGAAGGTGCCCCAGCCTCAGCTGCTGAGTAACGAGGAGAAAGCCGAGGCCAGGAAGCTCTGGGAGTACAAGAACTCGGTCATCTCTCAGGTCAGAAACTTCCCAGGGGCCACAGGTTGATTCTGTAACTGAGCACTTGTGGTCTGTGTGGCCCACCTTGCCTTGGGGTGGGCCACTGTGGGTCTTCTTCCTTCCTTATTTGGGTGGCCCCACTTGCCTTGAGTAATTGATTTTACTGCTTTGGATATTTCACCAAGGTGGAGCAACAGTACAAACGTTCTAATGGAAAGAGATGGTCACAAGACATGCTCCCTCTAATGATGTCTCCCATTTGTCCATCCCAGATCTCAGGAAGCTGTCCACCTTCTGTGTTTCCATACTTGGAAACATGGATGGAGAACCAAATTCAGGATCATGCTGATGATGTTCTTCATTTGTTATATTAACAGAAACAGAATTTTGGAGTTGAAAGGGGCATGAAGAGACTCTCTTCTTTAGTCTCCTCATTTTACAGATGGGGACAGAGATAAGGCACAGAGAGGTTAAATGTCTTACAGAAAGTCACACAGCTAGTGAGAAACTGAGCAGAGACTAGAATCCAGGTTCCCTGGTGCTCAGCATAGCAGAGACTTTCCTGCTCAGTTACTTTGTTACACAATATCCATGTGAGTTATTGTGGGTTAATTTTTGCAAATAAGTGATTTGTTCATGTTACCTTCTTAGAAAATAGTATATTATTATCTAAATCATTTTAAAAGATTCTTCATTGATGACAAATCCCTCTAATTTTCTTTCTAGAAGTCCACTATAATACAGTGACATTTGCCTTTTTAAGAACTTTGTGAAAAAATGTCGTATGTCTTTGAAGGAAGGCATTTAGGAAATCTGAAGCCATTTTTTGATGGGTACCAGATACCCCAAATGCTCTTCAGGCTGAATTTTTTTTTTTTTAAGATGTGCTGATTTAAACTTATAAAGTCAGCCAGGGTCGCTTATCTGGACCCTGCTAACTGATGACATTGAAAGAGCAGGGTTTTTCCTCTCTGGTTTGTATAACCTGAAGTGGCCCTGGGTCCAGCATGGTCTCATTTGGTGACACTTCTTCAGCTTTATTTCCGTCCTCTATACTCTAATGTGGAGAAACAGAGCTCACGGATTGAAGTCAGTGAACCGAGTGATGCCTGAATGATTGTTTTCATACCACATATTTTCTCTCTGGATTTGGCAAATTCTTCTCTTCTGTCACATAATAGAATTGAGTTATTTCAACAAGTTGGGAACTTTTGACATCTTAAAGATGTGTTATTTTTCTATATTCTTGCCCATGGTCAAAACTGAAAAACATACAAACAGGAGAAAGCTGACAAATCGTATTAGTGTTCTCATGTGGACTCCATATTTGAAAATGTAAAGCTAACCTTATCCCATATGCTAATAATCCTTGTGGATTAAAGTCTTGGAACCACAGAAGTGGCGGCCTTCACCCCGACTCCTGGGTACTGTTGTTCTGATGTTTGCTCGTCAGTGGGTCCTGCCTCCTATTCAGTAGGTAGGGTCCTGCCTACCTACTATGGGAACCAACACTGCCCCAGATGTAGGGGAAGAAGGACAGTCTCAAATTGTGGAAACAACACTGACCTTGATTTTAAAAATCTTTGTGCTGATGAAACATTGTCATTGTTACGGACAGTCCCTGATTTACGATGGTTCAACTTACAATTTTTCAACTTGATGATGGTGCGAAAGCGATACACATTCATTAGAAACCGTACTTAGAATTGTGAATTTTGATCTTCTCCTGGGCTAGCAGTATGATACACCCCATGATGCTGGGCAGTGGCAGCGAGCCACAGCTCCCTGTCAGCCACGTGATCACACAATCACAAGGGTCAACAACCGATACACTGACAGCCATTCTGCACCCATACGACCATTCTGTTTTTCACTGCCAGCACAGTATTCAATAAATTACATGTGATAGTCAACACTTTAGTATAAAATAAGCTTTGTGTTAGATGATTTTTGCCCAACTGTAGGCTAATGTCAGTGTTCTGAGCACGTTTAAGGTAGGCTGGGCTAAGCTGTGATGTTCAGTAGGTTAGGTGCATTAAATGCGTTTTCGACTTATGATATTTTCGACTTACAACGGGTTCATCAGAACATCACCCCATCATGAGTCAGAGAAGATCTGCATTTGAGATAGTGAAGACATTTATAAATAGCTATGATTGTATTCACTTAATTTCACATTTTTTGGATAATTCGGTTTTTTTGTAGAAAGCTTAAAGGAATTTTAAAGAAAGTGAATAATTCAACTTTTACCAATAGGTGACTGCCCATTTCACAGAAGACTTCTCACTGAATTCTGCAATTTCTCATCTGATGGGACTCAGCAGTGCCCTCTTGGTAAGTGACCTGTCTGTCCTCATTTGCTGGTAGCAGAGGAGGGAGGGTGGCTTCCAGCCACGTGGTGAGGTGGCCTGCAAGGTCCCAGATCAGGGACAGAGAGCAGCACCACAGTGTCACCTCCTTGGTGTGTCTCTGTTATCTTAAAGAAGCATTTTTTCCATAGTCACAACCTAGTTTTGTAGCTGGAAGTTTCTTAAAGATTGTCTGGTCCAGACTCCATCCCCCCCACCCCCTGTATTTTGCAGATGAGGACACTGAGATCCGGGGAGATTAGATGACATGTCCAGTTGATGAATGACGAATTCAGGAGCAGACTCAGGTCTCTCTGTCTTCTAGCTCTGCTCTTTTCTTCATGCTCCCACTGCCTAATTCCTGAATGATCTGTGATACCACCTTGGCATCTTTAACTTTGTACATTCATTTAACCTAGACAGGTCAGATTTGTTCTCACTGAAAACAAAAGTCAGCCTTTCAGTATAGACTCATCTTGCTACAGGTGACTGTCATTTTTCTTGCCAGGGGAAGGATTTGTCAACAAATGGAACTTAGGCAAGTGGTTAGCTGTTTGGACAACAAAAACAAAAAACATGCACTAAAATGCTTTTTGTAATGAAGGCCTCTCCAAACTTTAAGAACAGTGGAAGAAATTTACAGATTTGACTACATAAACCTTACCATTTTCAGTATATTAAAACATGCCATATTAAAAGATAGATTAAAACTGGGGAAAACATTTATAATAATTATGTCAGACAAAAGACTTAATAGCCTTAATATATAAAGAACTCTTACATATTAATATGAAAATACTTAACCTAAAAACAGTCAAAGGATAATTCACAGAAGATGAGATAGAAATAGCCAATAAACTTGTGGAAGAGCGAAAAAACCTGCCTCACTAATTATCATGAAATGCAAATTAAAAATGAGATGCTGGGGGCCGGCCCGGTGGCGCAGCGGTTTAGTCCGCGCTTGGCAGCCCGGGGTTCGCAAGTTCGGATCCCGGGCACCCGCCGACGCACTGCCTGTCAGCCATGCCGTGGCGGCGTCCCATATAAAGTGGAGGAAGATGGGCACGGATGTTAGCCCAGGGCCGGTCTTCCTCAGCAAAAGGAGGAGGATTAGCAACGGATGTTAGCTCAGGGCTGGTCTTCCTCACCAAAACAAAACAAAAAAAAAAATGAGATGCTATTTTTTCACCTATCAAATTTGCAGAGACTTTTACCATAACTATTCTCCATGCTACTGCAAAGACAGTGAGACAGGTTCGCAGACACCAGTGACGGGCGTGGTTGATGTACCCTCACCAGAGAGCACCCCAGCTCTGAGGTCCTTAGTCCTGGTATTGTTTATGTCCTTTGTTCCTAGGGTGTCCACTGGCAGATGATTTATAATCACAGACACTTGGAACCCCAAATGTCCTCCAGTGGGGAAATGGTGAAATGATTTGTGCCTTATCAATAAGAAGGAAATGTGCCACCACCATTGACATTGTGTCTTCCAAGAATATTTTATATCAGAAACTGTTCATGACATAACGTTAAGTAAAAACACAACAACACAAAAGTGTCCATAAGGCAAGAACCCCAATCGTGAAAATATTGTGAATGAGTGTGTATATTCACGTATTTTGCATTTTTGGAGACTAGGATAAAATACACTGGTTTTTTTTCTGGGTGGTACAATTATGAGTAGTTTTGTATTTCTCCAATTTTCTGTACTGAGTGTGTGTTGTTTTTCTAATCATGAAAAAGGCAAATATTATAGAAAAATTAAAGAATGAAATTTTTGCTGCCTGGCAGCTTGTTCCGTTTTACTGGCCCCTCCAGTAAACTTTCTCTGTAGACTTACCCATAAAGTTATATTCAGATCTCTTAGGTGATTTTTCAAGGATCAAATTGTGATGGAAACACTGCCTTCCTCCTGAGCCCTGCACCCTCCCAGCACCTCCACGTGTTCACCGACCTGGAAGCCCACAGCCCCGCACTGCTGGGATTGTCACAGAGGTTTCCTCACGGAGGCGTGATCAGTTACTAACTCCATTTCCAGCCCCTCTCCCCTCTCCGGAGAATGGGGGTGGGACTGAAAGTTCCAAGCTTCTAATCACGGGTTGGTCTTTCTGATGACCAGCCCCCATCGAGGAGCTGTGCAGAGTCACCTCATTAGAACAAAAGAGGCTCCTATCACCCAGGAAATTCCAAGTGATTTAGGAGCTCAGTGTCAGGAATCAAGACAACGACTAAATAGGAGAACAAGAGATGCTCCTAGTGCTCTTATCACTTAGGAAAGTACAAGGATTTTAGGAGCTCTGTGCCAGGAATCAGGGGCAGAGACTAATATATATTTTTTCTATTATTTCACACATATATATATATATATGCATTTTTTAAAAGACCATGTATAATATTTTCGGCCTCTTTATACCCAGCAAAATACATCATATGGGCCCTGACTTCTAGTTTTAACAAACATCATAAAATTAAACCAAAGTTGTTTTGTGACAGGGTGTTTGGAACATATGCTGAGTGCCACAGCCACATTGAGCTAGTTTTTGTCATGACTTCCTCAGGGTGCCTTGAGAACCGCCGGCCTCCATGAAATCCTTTAGCAACATTCTTCCTTCCTTGCCATTCTTTGACTCACACCCCAGCTCACACAGCTGCGCTGACCCCCCTCCCTCCCCACCAGCACCCTGTGGAATCCTGTGACATCCTTGATTCATTTGTCTGTTTCTTCTCCAACTGACTAAGCTCCTTGAGGGCAGAGACCTTGCCCTTCTGGACGTTTCATCCCTAAAGCCTGGCATATAGTAGCTACCTGTAAATTGAATGGGTATGGCTGGGTTTACTGGCCATACCTCAGGGAGAAACTGAGTGTTTACAGTAACCGGCAATGCAGTTTAAGAGAATGGGGACCCCTGAGATCCCTGATGGGGGCAGGAGGGCCCCCGCCCTGGGGGTTCTGCATTGCAAAACCTTTGAGCAAGTGTCTTTGCATTTGTCGCTGGTCCTGCAGCACCCAGGAAACCTGGCAGCATGGTTAAGAGTGTAGCTCAGAGTTAAGAGCAAGCTGGGTTCTCACTGGGGCTCCATCACTTGGTTAACTGTGCACCCAGGGGCAGAGTCCCCTCCTTCCCTGGTCCTTAGCTGCATTGTCTGCCAAATGGGGTAAAAGCATCACCCTCAAAGGGTAGGTGTGAGAACTAAGTGGGTTAGCATCAGACTGAGGGCGTAGTCAATGCTCAGTTGGTAGTAATATGTTTGTTGCTCTTGCTGCAACTCTTTTTAACACTCGGGGTCAATGGGGAAAGTTCTTTGTCCAGAGCAAAGTGGATGTTAGCGAGGGTTTCTTCCTCCCTGCTTGTGTCTCTGGGCTTCAAATATCTTGGTGGCCTTTCTTACTGCTGCTTATTTTGTCCACCTCAGTATTCTTACATTGCTGTTCTTCTCTCTTCCTCAGCAAGCTTCTCAGAGAGTTGCTCTCCACAGCCCCGAGTTTGAAGATGCTCTGTGTGCCCTGGTGGTGATGGCTGCTCCCATGGCCCCTCACATAACCTCGGAGCTCTGGGCAGGTAGGTGCTGAGCCCTTGTTTGACCAGTTACTCTCACCAGAATATGCTCGAGCCTCTCACTGAACATTATTCAGGACTCAGATGTCCTCAGCCATGGGGTCCAGGTTTGGTATCTACACTCGGAACCTCTCTGTCTTGTACTCTGAATGGTGGTACTTTGTCTTCCACATGGTCGCCCCTGTTGAAGGGAAAGACACTTCCTTGCTTTGGAACAATGTGCCCAGACTAATGTGAATATTGATGTCACTACAGAACATTCTTTCTCGTAGTTCAGCCTCCTGGTATCCACATAGCATGACCCCATATTATCTTTTTAAGGTGGAAATTCATGTTTAGTCCCACTTTACAGATGGAGAAAAGGGCACCTGGAATGACACTGCAGATCTAAAATTGACTTGTTTAGACTGTGATTCAGTCCTCTCTACCAAACCATTATCCTAAACTAGGCACTGAGCAGGTCTGACTGCCTGAGGCTCACGCGGGTTAAATGTGGCCTCCGCCCCTACCCCCTTGGAGATCTTAATTCTGGGGCTCTGGGGAGTGACCAGAGAATCTTTGTTTTAGCCAGCTCCTAGATGGTTCTGATGCCCAGGCGGGTGGGGGACTGTGGCCCTCAACTGTACGACCTGCTCTTAGCTGACAGCTTGAGACAGGACGTCACTGTGCTTTCTCTCTTAGGGCAGCCTCTTGAGAACGTTTTACAGGGCTCGTTGGTAACTCTCAAAGGCCATCACTAGAAATACCTACGTCCTCTCCTTTTAAGAAATAATTTAAACATTCTTTACATTAAGCTATCATCTTTAACTGTTAATTCTTTCTTTTCCTTTTTCTCATCTCTATTTTTTGTTTTACTATGGAACTACTTTTTTAAATGGTATGAGGTTTATACTCTCTTCCTTTGTTAGAAGAAAAAGAATAGAATTCATTTGCCATTAAATCATTTTGCCCAAATTATTCTCAGTCCTCTTAGGAAAGCTAGTGTACTGTTGGAGTGTTTTGCTGCAGCACTGTGGGTTCTAGATCTTGGCAGGTACAGAACGATGATCACTTTCCCATGGCCCCAGCAGTGGCCCCAGTGTGGAAACGGAATGAAGTGAGAAGATGCTGCATGAGAGGACTTGATGGTGGCTGTGCCGGGCCTGGTTCTCCAAACCTTGTATCCAGAGGTCTCCTGTGACTTCTGTGGACACCTTAGAGGAGCTTGCAGGAGACAGGCAGTCTGGAGCACTGCGCTTACATAATGCTTTTATCTGGGGGCCTCTGGGAAGTAGCAAACCTCACAGCAGCCCTTCCTGAACATCTCAACCAAAAGCCATGAGATGTTATATGGATAGCATCAATTCATGAAATAAGTACTATTGACCACTGAATCTACAAAGAAAGTTGTTGAATGGGAGCTCACTGTTAAAGTCTCTCAATTAAAGCGAGCTGAAAAGACAAGGAACTGCAAGAAGGAAGTGATGACATTTGTGCTGCCAAGTAAGAAGGGAAAAGGGCTGTCTTTACCGGCTCAAAACAAGGGGAAAGCCCTTGTTGGATGTGTGGTTCTTTGATAAATTTTTGAGCTCCATGACAGCTGGCCCACATCTCTTTTGCCTCTGTTGTACCCCCCAGGCCTAGCACAATATCTGGCACTCAGTAAGAGGCTGGATACACACTGAAAAGGGTCCTCTTTTCAAAAATGATTCTGTTAATTGCTAGTGTCTATATCAATCTGGTTACTTGATGATTCTTTGAAAAAAAGAAAAGATCAAGCCCTTCCCTTTTTTTTGAGGAAGATTGGCCCTGTGCTAACATCTGTTGCCAATCTTCCTCTTTTTTCTTTTTTCTCCCCAAAGCCCCAGTACATAGTTGTGTGTCATAGTTATAGAGTTCTAGCTCTTCTATATGAGACGTCGCCTCAGTATGGCTTGATGAGAGGTGCGTGGGTCCGCGCCCAGGATCCAAACCAGCAAAGCCCGGTCCGCCCGAAGTGGAACGCATGAACTTAACCGCTACGCCACTGGGCTGGCCCCTTGACGATTTGTTTAAACCTAGAGACCTTATTGCTTTTGTAGATTTCAAAATTTAGAGCTGTCTTAATAATAAGTCCATTTTTTGCTTTGGATTTTTCAGTTATTATTTCAGAAGTGATACATGTTAATTATAGAAAATAAGAAAGGAATGATGAGTCCCCTTTTTATAAAGTCTGACACAGCACACCTCAACCTTTCCTTAGATTTGGGCTTTAAAGGGTATTGAGCAAGTTTAGGTAAGGATATAGAAAAGTTCATTTCTGCTTCAGTGGGTCCAGCCCCTAGAATTCTCTCCACATTAGGAGAACTGTGGCCCAGAGAGAATCGGGGACCTTGCGTCATTCTCAAGTTGGGATTAGGTCAAACATAGAGGAATAGGTAAGTGGCATGTGGTTGAGCTACTAAAGGATCATGCATGGGAGAGTCTTCAGGTATTTCTAGAACTAGTCCATCTGAAATGCGTTTGACTTGGCAGTTCCACTATATAAAAGATCTCTGCTAACTAAACTTATATGATGTCACAGAGAAGAAATGTAAGTTAATCAGTGAGGGAATCAAGGGTGACAGTGTGAGGTTGGGTGATGAGAAGAATTTAAGGGTTGTTTGAAATTTCTGCCACCCGAGTGTCTTATGACTGGAAGTTGCAGTAGGATTTTTAGTTCGCAGAGTAGTGCCCGTATCCATCAGAAAGGTTTGTTTATGTCCTTCTATTTTAAAAGGTAGTTCTCTGTTTTAAGGGAGTTGTTGGAAATTGGGCACTACAGCCTCTCTCAGAGTTGCTTCATAATTCCTCAGGAAGAGGAGGGAGCATTAGTTCCTTTTACTTTCTAGCTAAGATGAGACAGTTATTTTCCAGTGCCCCCTTTTTTACAATATCAGCAAGTTCCTCTGTCAAAAGAGAAGTGTTTTTCATCCCTTGAGGAGGAGGAGGACCTATTTACTTGCTGTCATTGTAAAGCCATGAGCTTAATTTGGATTTTAGCCTTTTTGGGATCTAACGCCTCTTTAAAATGTTCAGCCAAAGCTGAAGTTCATGCAGTGGGGTGATTTGCCAGCCAAATTTTTGTTTATGTACCATATCTACAATTTCTGGCTTTAAATATCCACCCAAAAAAATGGAAAGGGCATTGGAGATGTCCACATGAGGAGCGAATCCTGAAAACTGGCTAAGGACACTGATAGGTATGTCTCTGAAGTCTCCTATGGATTCATTCTTTGCTGCTTGAAAGATTTAATTAAGGTCCAGTTTGCTTTAACAGGAAAGATCTGTGGTATAGTTCCCAAAAGATCCTGCTTTAAAGTATTCTGATTGAGTAAAAATGTATTTCGTTATGTTTTAAGTCATTTTCTGGGTCTTTCCAGTTAACCTTTTCTAACCAAGATTTTGCATCTCCTGGCCCCTCCAACAGGTAGATTCTCTGGCAGAGGTCAGAGAGGCCTGGGCTAGGTGTGGCCAAGACAAGTCTGAATTCTTTAATGAATTTGTCTCTTCCCATTCTGGGATTTGAGAAGTCCCTAAGAACAGCATGGAGATCTTAACATGACGAGAGCTTAAAATCTACATGCCAGTCAGGGTCAGGGTCCCCCCTTAGGAGGGGTTGCAATTGTAAGTGACAATGAGGTAGTGATTTAGAAGGAGAAGAAGGAGTGATTATAAGGGCTTCACAAGGGTTTTGAACAGGCTTCTAAGGGAGAAGGCAAGGGAGGTAAGGAAAGATAAAAACTGGAACAGGTTTTTGGTGGATTTGCATGGAAGACAGCTTTTTAAGTTTCTCACATTTGTGTTCGTTTTGGCTAAAGAATCTTTCAGGGAGGCAATTTTTGAGTTTCAATTATGTTTAGAAGCTTCTTCACGCCAATTAAAGAAAGCAGACCATGGAAAAGTCAGAATTTTCTCTTTTTTTGTCCTAAGACACCTCTCAAATAAACAATTTTGTTCATACCAAAAGTTCCCTTGGGCCTGCCCAGTGGCGTAGCAGTTAAGTTTGCACACTCGACTTCGGCAGCCCAGGTTCGTAGGTTCGGATCCTGGGCTCAGACCCACGTACCACTCATCAAGCCATGCTGTGGTGGCATCCCATATACAGAACAGAGGAAGATGGGCACAGATGTTACTCAGGTCTGATCTTCCTCAGCAAAAAGAGGAAGATTAGCAACAAATGTTAGCTCATGGCCAATTTTCCTCACCAAAAAAAAAAAATGTTCCCCAAAGTGGCCACTGTAATTCCAAATTGTCTTGGTGAAATTTGTACCAATTAAAAAGACAGGCATAGGAGTGAGCAATACAGCGATAAAACATAGAGAAAGCAGGGGCCGCCCGGTGGCGCAGCGGTTTAGTCCGCGCTTGGCAGCCCGGGGTTCGCAAGTTCGGGTCCCGGGCGCCCGCCGACGCACTGCCTGTCAGCCATGCCGTGGCGGCGTCCCATATAAAGTAGAGGAAGAGGGGCACGATGTTAGCCCAGGGCCAGTCTTCCTCAGCAAAAAGGGGAGGAGTGGCAACAGATGTTAGCTCAGGGCTGGTCTTCCCCACAAAAAAAAAAACATAGAGAAAGCAGGCGCTCAGCCTGGAGGAGGCACAGTTTTAGGTTAATAAGACGAGAACTGCAACGCATCCATAGGTTGGTGCTTATGTAACTTGATGTCTTGGAGCTTGTCAAAGCCCAGTCATCATGATCAAGGGCTGGACAAAATCTCCTGATTTCCAGGTGGACAAAACCGAAATAAAAGCAGTTCTCAGGAACATAAGAACGAGACCGAGGAAGAAATTCTCATTAGGTTTTGAAATAATGACTTGGGGTAAAATTTGTCCACAGGACAGGGGTCTGAGAAGAAACCTATCAAGGAGCTTAGCCCCCATGGCAGCTCAAGGATGGTCTTAGGGGACCTATGCTGGTCCTCTCCCAATAGGCTTTTCCTCTTAGAGACAGACAGCATCCAACATACTACACAAGCAGATAGACAGACAAGACGTCAGACAAGCAGGTGTGAGATGCTCAAAAACAGTTTCACCAAAGAACAATACAATTCTGATTAGAAAACCAAAAACCCAAAGAGGGACCTATTCGTAAGAAAATGAAATAAATGGAATACTGAAAGCCTTCAACAGAAGCCTTGAGCTCAATTCAGCGTGTGCTTAGTCCCTGGCCAAGGGTGGGTGGCACATCAAACAGGTAGAGATATAGGGTCTCAGACGTGCACACTTTTTTCTGAATCAAGAGTCTTGGTCCAAGGCAGTGAGGGTCTCAACGGAAACTTCGTGAACCTGCAATTCTGTCAGTGTCCTCCAGCCAGAGCCCACCAGAAACACACTTGTTTTAACAAGTTGGGGTTATTACCAGGGGAACCATGGAACATCTCAGTAAGAGGGTGTTAGGAAGGACCTGTTATAGGACTCGGGCTATAGTTGTGTAATTTGGGAAAGGATCTAAGGAAATGGGGATTTGCTCTAGATTGCGTGCTGTTGGAAAGTGGGGACAGTTCTATGACTGGGTTTCTCTAGAGATCTTATAGGGAGGGCAGACCCGAGCAAGAATAAATTTGTAATTGGTAAAGAAGTAGCAGTCACTCATATTTGCTGAGAGAGGGGGATATTTGGTATTTTGTGGGTCACAAAATAAAAGACTTTGTCTTGGTCTGTGCTTAGACAAAATTATGGCTTGGTCTTGTTTTGTCTCACTTTACCATGGTTTCAGTGTGACCTAGTCTGATGTTGGTGTTCTGTGCGATCGTTTGTGTCCAACAAGAGAATAATGTAGCCTATCTGTGAGCGCCAGGCAAGTCGCTAACTGAAGCCTAGCTGGAACCATCAGGCCAGTTCCCGGATGTCAGGGGCTACTTTTTTTGTGTTCATTCTCTCACATATGGGAGAAAATTTAAATCCCCTTACGCTTTGTCGTTAGTGCCGTTGAGTCGATTCCAAGTCCTAGCGACCCTGTGTACAGCAGAGTGGAGCCCTGCCTGGTCTTTGCGCCATCCTCTCACCTTCCGGTGCTGTATCAGACAATGCTCCGCTCTGTTCATAGGGCTTTCATGGCCAATTTTTTCAGAAGTGCGTGGCCTCGTCTCTCTTAGTCTGACAGCTCTGCTGAAACCTGTCCACCCTTACCCTTACCCCCAAGAAAGAAACAACCATTGTCAACATCGTGGTGCAGATCAATGGTTATAGCCACTTACGTATGTATCTAGGAGTTGTTTGTTTTGTTTTAGTCATCATGTCTCTTTATTAAGGCAAAATTTATGTACCATGAAATTCACTCATTTTAAGTATGCATTTGATGATTTAGGTAAATTTATACACTTGTGCAACCATCATCAGAATCCAGTTTCAAAACATTTCTATTTCCCCAAAAAGATTCCTCACACCACTAGTCAATCCTACACCGATTCCTAGTGTCCAGCACGACTGATTTCTGAGGGCAGTCTGAGCAGCAGGCATTAGAGTCTGTGTTCATTTCAGTTGAGAAGGTCTTCCTCAAGCTTTACAAATCCATAGCAACTATTTTTTTTTAATTCATAGAAGCAATGGGAAGCCTTTGTGTCCTGGCTCTTGACATGTGTGTGTGTGTGTCACCCCTCAGAATGAGCAGCTGGGGCCATAGTATAGCACAGTCAAGTGAGGAGTCCCACACAGCAAGCGTATCACCCAGGTCATTAACTCACAGGTTTTGGTCAGGTGCCCTCAAGAGAGAATGGGGACATGACCCCTTCCTGCCTCTCCTAGCAGCTGATAAGTGTCAAGGTCATAATGTGTCGAAAGTCCTTTGCAAACAGAAGCACTATATTGTGAGGGGGTGTCATTATTATCATCCCACACTGTCAGTCATTCTCATTCCAAGGTTTTGGGACAGTTTTCATACATATTTCATTTATTCTAGAAAACTTAGCTTTCATATAACTTTTGGTTTCATTCCTACGTCTCCAAAATATAACCTCAGAAGGACTATAATAGGAATATGGTAAGTGAGGGTGAAATTTCAGAAATTACTGTTTCCCAGAGTTCCCCAGAGAGGCAGATCTTCATAGGAGAAATTCTACCCAAAGAGCAGCAGAATTGAGACCTGTCTTCTAGGGGAGATTTGGAGTCCCGTCGGCAAAATGGCCATCATTGCCCTGGATAAAGGGAAAGATTTCAGAGAAGCCCAAAGTACTTGGAACCTGATAGTCCTGAACCAAATGCTTGAAGGGTCAATGGAGACCTTAAGTGAGAAACAGAAGCAATGTCTTGGCAGTTTGCACACTTGAACAGGATGAGGAAATCTTTTTTTCCTTCCTGAAACTTCAGATCTGAAAAACTCAGGACACCACATCTAAAGTTACAAAGTTATCTTTTGTTTACCATAATAGAATATTGTCCTATTTGTGAGCCTGTTAGCTGCTTGCTTAGGGAAATTTTGTGTATTTGGAGTCACTGATACTGTTTCCAGACGAAGGACACAAGGTTTCCTTTGTTGGTGGACAGTAAAAGAACAGAAAATCAGCAACCAGGGAGCTCAGCTCCTTGGTCATACTCTGGTAAGATAAAATTTCATCATCGTCAGGAATGACCTTTCTAACAGGCGACAGCTTGGATGGATCTCAGGGGGATTGTGCTGAGTGAAAATACCCAATCTCAAAAGGTTTATACTCTATGATTCCATTTATGTAACGTTCTTCAAATAACAAAGAGAAATATAGAGATGGAAAACACATTAGCGGTTGCCAGGGGTTAGGGACTGAGCAGAGGGGACGGTGGCCAAAAAAGAGGAGCAGTGAGGGAGCCTTGTGATGGAACAGTTCTGTATCTTGACTGTGATAGTGGTTACGTGACACTACACACACACACACACACACACACACACACACACACACACACACACACACACACACACACACACACACGTTAGTGCCTTTAAAAATGATGAAATCTGAGGGGCCGCCCGGTGGCGCAGCGGTTTCGTCCGCGCTTGGCAGCCCGGGGTTCGTGAGTTCGGATCCCAGGCGCCCGCCGACGCACTGCCTGTCAGCCATGCTGTGGCGGCGTCCCATATAAAGTAGAGGAAGATGGGCACGGATGTTAGCCCAGGGCCAGTCTTCCTCAGCAAAAAGGGGAGGATTGGCAACAGATGTTAGCTCAGGGCTGGTCTTCCCCACAAAAAAAAGAAAAAAAAAAAAATGATGAAATCTGAATAAACTCTGTGGATTGTACCAATGTCAATTTCCTGGTTTTGATATTATGCTATAATTATGCCAGATGTTATATTGGGGAAGGCTGGGGGAGGGGGCACAGGACCTCCTGTACATTTCTTTGCAACCTCCTATGAATCTAAAATTATTTCAAAATAGAGGGCGTTTTTTGGTTTGAAATTGCCCTTCTAAGCCCACGAGTCCTGCGTGTTGAGATTGTGGTTCTGGACATATTAGACCGTGAGAGAAGGAAGGAAAGAAGGAATTTATTTCCAGTTGAAGAAAGTTTTAATAGACATGTGCTACACACAGACACACACACACAACTGACCAGCTGCAGCCCTTCATCCCACTGTCTCCAGGCACCGTATCTCCTGCATCACTCAGCAGAGTGGCGTGAAGGCCCACGGGAGCACACAGTGACAGTGACAGGGTGGGCCCGCCTTAAGTGCCCGAGGAGTACTGCTCCTTGAGAGAGCTCCTTCTGTACAAGCCCAGCTTCTGAAGAGAAGTGCCTGAGGCAGCTGCAGAAAGTAACTCCAGCTCCAGTGTAGTCTCTGGCCTTCCTGAAGCAGAGCAAAACCTAGATCTGTCATGGGAAGGTACGTCTATTCGCGTGTTGTAAACATTCAGCTGTGACAAAGGGTGTGTCCTAAGTTTCCACCCCCACGTGACTCAGGTGCTGTCCCTAAAAACTTCCGCTACCAGTTTGATATTAGTTTGACAGAAGACCTCGACACATGTATGTGAAATGTGTCTTTTTTATACAAATGCTAGCATTCTGTACAAACGTTTTCCTCTCTTACCGTCCTTGAGTGTCACAGTTCTGCATCAGCACTTACAGACCCACCTCACTCTTTTTCGCTGCTATATGGTGTCCCTAACATGACTGTTCCGTAAGTTGTTAAACGGTCAGCCACTAATGGGCATTTGGGTGATCTCCCTTCTTTGCTGTTTTTTGTGCTGCGTTAAGAGTAGCCTCTTGTCCAAAATATGAGTCATTTCAACTGCGGTGGTAAGATCTTCGTTTCTGTTTCTCTGTCCATTTTTGTAGTTCTGCGGTGACTGTTCTGTCTTGATTTCTGCCTCAGGCCTCTATGTCGTTGATCCTCACATCTTCCATCAGCACTTTAATTGTGAAGGTCACAGCAAGGTGACCCTTTACCCGCCTCGGGCATTCTGAAGTAACTCATAATCTTAAAGGATCAGTCTACTGCCACGAATCCACTTTTCTTCGTAAAATAAAAGTGGCTGTAAAATATTGTAGCTATAGTGTCTTGTGTACATATATGCTGTATTCATGAATTTCCACAAAACTACAAACATCCCAATCATGACAAAGGTGTGTGTGTGTGATCATTGTAAGAGAGAAGAAGATATCTGCTGATGTTCCAATGGTATTTTATATGTGAATGTGTGTGCTGTGTCAATGTGGTTATTTCAAAATAATGTCAATAGAACCATTTCTGTGGGAAAAGGTTAAAGTGAAGTGGTGTCACTTCCTGTCCATTTCCTTGGAACTCCTAGGGCTGGACAAGGCTCGGTGGGGTCAGACTCCATGGGATCCCCAAGTCCTCCCTGTGTGTGTATATGAGGGCAGTGGGTGGGGGCGGAGGCAGGCCTGAAAGTGGCCACCAGGGAAGACCTGCCATCTGCAGACGCCGTGGCTACCCCAGCACTCATTCCAGGGTGCCGTGGCAGCGTGGCGACCTTGCCAGCTCTCAGTAGGAAAAGAGGCTCGATTTGGTTATTTCCCGGGAAAGTCGATGACAACAGCTCTCCCAGAGGAGGGGAAGGAAGGGGATGGGCCGTGGGCAGGAGCCGGCCCTGCGAGGTGGCCTTGTGTGCCAGGACCCTGCCACTTCCCAGCCTGTGTTCAGACTTTCACCATGTGCTTCCCGAAGGCCAGCTCTCGACCTGACCTGTATCACGTAAAGAAATCATTGTATTTGCCATGCAAATGTTAGGTATTTTTACTTCCCTAAAAAGAGCAGGGAGGCAAACACTGCGTAGAGGGTCCTGAGTTTCTGTTCCTCCCTGCTGAGCAGGATGGCCCCACTCCCATCTATATGGAAATGCTGGCGGGGCCCAGACCTATAAATAAGCATCCTGATTGCTCCAGGAAGGCCAGGCTTCCTCGTTTTTTTAAAGTGGAATTTGTAACAGCTTTTGCCCAGAACATTTGTGTCCAAGGTCCTTTCATCTCCAGGCATCCTGTACAACGGCCATATGGAGGTTTTGGGATTCTTCCCACTGCAGCTGGTCATAGGACAAGCCATACTGGGCCAGCCTGCTCAGATAAAGGAGCAATTATCTCCCTCTGTGACCTCTGTCTTGTGTTTAGACATGAGTCTTAATAGGATCCCTTCTGAGGAACAAGCAGGAAGCTCCTTCTGCTTCTGCCAAAAGGCACAGCTGTTAGAAATGGAGTAGGACATTAGTAAGCGCAGGACACAGGGGCCAGCTGGGCCCCAGGAATATGTCTTTTATACCACTTGATTCTCAGACCCTGATGTGCCTTCGCCTCCCTCAGGCTGACTGGTAGCACCCAGTTACAATGAGTGACAGACACTAAAACGTACAGAGCTGCAACAAGTAGATCTGTGATACGTGCACAAGAATCAAGACGGGTCAACAGAATAAAATGGACCAGTGTACTCTGAGTGGTCCGTGAACCCGAGGCTGGTCTGGGAACGTTCCAGTCTAATGCAGTCTATGGCAAGATAAGGGCTGTGCTTAGCATGTACATCACCTGTGTCACTAAGCACACATTTGAGTTAGACCGTTTTTTGGTAGCCAGACTTTCTCAGTGAAGGAAGCAGTGTGTTGATTCACATTCTGGCCTGTTCTTCCCCTCATCACAGACAGGCACTTCAAGTAGCTTTGCAGTGAATAGTCCTGAAACCATCCCTGGTATAATATATTGAAAAGAAAAATCACAAACCAAAAGGGAAGGGAAGGTTTATTCAACAAACTGAGTTTGGGAAATTGACCATGTCTTTTTTTAAATAATGTTTTTTCACATTATACACAAAATAAATTACAGATAGATTCAAAAATTAAGTGGGGAAGAAAATGAAACCTTAAAAAGAAACCAGAAGAAAAATCTTGAACTGATTTCACAGTGTGGAAAAAAACTTTTAAATATCTTTTCATATTACAAAAGTAATCAGTGTTCTTTGTGGAAAATCTATAAAAAAAATTTTTTTAAAGAAAAGTCACCCATACTTCTGCCTCCCCTGGATAATCACTGCTGCTGTTCTGACATTTCTTCCAACCTTTTTCTCTGTTCGTATAAGTATTTAATAAAACTAGGGCCATATTATATATACTATTATGTGTCTTTTTCCATGAAATTAATTATTATTTTTAAATGTAGGAAAAAAGAATGCAAAACTATATATGCAGCATGAGCCTGGTGGTGGTTTGGTTTGGTGGGGTTGGTTTATACATATAAATACTCATGAAATGTATTACATTACTATCTTTTGAAATAAAAAGTTTAAAGAGTGCTACACAGGTGAACATGATGTTCTCCCTTATATTTTGACCTTTCACAAATTTTCCGCAAGGAGCACGCATTACTTTTGTCATCAATGAAAATAAAGCAAAATGTCACCTGCAGCCCAGTGCTCCTGGGACGGGCGTTGGTGGGATTCATTTCCTCTGCCCCAGATTCGGGTTCAGGTTCTTCCCTGAGCCGCGGACCCATCCCTCAAATGCGTCTCCTGGTCTCAAGGTTAATAAGAAGGGGGCAGTATGCATCCCACCTCCACCGCTTCTGGAAAAGCCCTTCACAGCATGAGGACTGTGCAGCTGCCATGGCGCCACCCCAGGATGGGCACACTGGCCACATTCACTTGCCCACCCTGCCCAGGCCTGCCTCTCGGAGGATGGGGTGCTTCGGCGTTAATACCACACTAGTAGTGCCCAGGGGTCCGTTTTTCTGATGTGTGTATTTCCTGCACATTTGGGGCGTCTCTTGTACTCGTGACATTGGCAGAGGCTTGGAAACCAAAACTTTCCCTCCTAGGAAGCCCCTGGTTGATGTCCTGAAGCCCTGACAGTTGGCCCTCTGCAACCCTGTGGGTGCTGAGCGGAGAGCGTCCCGGGCATGGCCGCCTCTGCTTTGGGGGCTGCAGCACAAAGCACTTTGGGAAACGACTTGAGAGGGTTTCGTTCCTCACTGCTTCCTCGTGTTTGATCCACCCTGAGCCAACGACAGCTCCTTCTGATTTGGTAATCGGCGGGAGCCTCTCCCGAGAGGAAGTTTAGTGGGAAGGATGAGATCCCTCTGAGAAGGTCGTGACGAGCGCCCTACTGTTCTCAGCATGTTGGCTCCAGTGATTATGAGTAAAAGGACTGGGTGGGAGGCCCTCTCAGACCACAAGTATTCATGGGCAGGAAAGGAAGCAAATGCAGCTCGTGGCTTTGGGATCTGCTCTCAGGAGCACAAAGGCATTCCTTCACCAGCAGAACTACAGAGAGACCAAATAAAGTCAGCAGGCTTGTTTTTCCAAATGCACACTCTGGAACAGCATGTCCATCCATCTTTACAGCTCTGGGTACTGTTTGGGGGCGGGGGAAGCTACCTATCAACCTGGGATTATGAACCAGGCCGAAGTAAGCGGGGAGCACCTGGTAGGCTGTGAAAAGCCGTGGTGTGGCCTCTGGGAGCCTCCTCAGACAGCTCCTAGCCAGACTGTGTCGGGGTGAAAGCTTTTTATGCTGCTCCCGTGAGCCCCACGTGTGACCCTCTGTGACTTGGCGTTGCAGGCCTGGCGCTGGTGCCGAGGAAGCTCTGCACCCACTATGCCTGGGACGCCGGCGTGCTGCTGCAGGCCTGGCCAGCCGTGGACCCGCAGTTCCTCCAGCAGCCCGACGTCGTGCAGATGGCGGTTCTGGTGAGTGTCCCCCGCAGCCCCAGAGCCGGGGGCGAACCTGTGGGACAGGTCACTGTCCTGCCTGTGGCCTACAAACATTGGCCAGGTTTGGAGGTTTCTCCACAGGCCTTTCTAGCCCAGCCAGCCCTCAGCCCGACCTTCCGGCCCTTCAGTTTCGAGGTCATCACATACCAAAAGCTCGTGAGCATAAAACTCTCAAGGGATTGGAAAGTGGAAAAAATAATTGTCTTCCCTTCCAGCTGTGTTTCAATCTCTCTAAGTTCCATTCAGCTGCTCTTGGTTCTGTTGCAGGAGGTGGTGGCAAAGGTGAGGTGAGGAGGTTGGCAAAGCAAGAACACCCCACTCTGTAAAATATATTGCAGAAAGGCTACATAAAATGTCTTTTTTAAATAAATTGGGTCATTTTAGACACATAAAAGTAGTTTATTGTTTAAGCCTTTTATAGAGCAAATAACTTATGGTTTATCCTTTGTGTAACTTTTACGCATTTAATTTGTTAATATGAGACACATTATAAGGAATGTCTCTTAAATATGCTGATATGGCTGAAGAGGGAAAGAGGGCAAGGGATAGACCTTTTAGCATGCCTCTGAACCACAGGTAATTGACATCAGAAACTTAACCCTTACCACCTATAAGGTAGGCGTTACCATTCTCATGTTTTTCAGTTGAGGAAACAGTCTCCGAGAAGTTCTTGACCTCACTCAGGTTTACTCATTTACTCATCCGTAATTATCACGTTACCTACTCTACTCCAGGCACAGTGCTAGGCTCTGGGGATACAAACTCAAACACGACAGACAGGGTCCCTACCCTCATGGAACTTAAAGCCTGGTGGGAGAGAGGGGAAATAAAAAGGAAAGAGAAAAATAAAATTATTGCAAGTTATGAACAAAAGTGCCATGAACGATGCCCCTAGGGGCTGAGGGAGAGCCCAGCCTCACAGAGGCCGCGCCCTTCTGCATCTGTGCAGACCCTGGGCCCAGCAGGCAGGTGCATGTTTGGAAAGACTGTCACCCAGGAGACTGGCTGCTGATTCACAGCTGCTCTGTCCCCACACCGTCCCCTGGCTCTTAGTTCCCTGCTGCCACACTCTGCCTCCCCCACGGAGGGGAGGAGTGGGGCTGCCCCCGTAGGCTCCTTCCAAAAGTCCTCAAAACCAAAAACAGCCTTGTGGCACAGAGAGGCAATTTCTTAAACTTCAGTAATGTTTACAAAAATAAGTATCTTTGTACCCCTGAGTAGTCTTTCTCAGCACAGTTGAGAAATACCAACTTGAGACACTGAAGTTTTAGTCCATGAAAATGTCTTCTCATTTTAAATTATCACTGCAGAAAAGAAATTAGTTTTGATAATTGGTAAAATAATTTTAATTATCATTGAAATGAAAACCCCAAATTTAAACTGTGTGTAGGACTCCCTGCAAGTCCACCCAACTTGAGCATCTCCGGGTCAGGGCACCATGCCATGTGGCTGAGCTTCTGTAGAGGTCTGTGTTCTGTCTCTCTGTGATCTAGGTGCTATGGCCAGAAATAGAAACTACAGCACACTACAGGGTGACTTGGTTCAGCCATGCCCATGTTCTCTGTGCCCACGACTGTGCCAAATTCTAGGAACACAGAGCCAGAGACGCCACCTTATCTTCATGGAGCTTAGCACCCAGGAAGAACAGTCTGGGGGCACATGAGTTGTCATACACAGAGGGAGTTTATGTAGCCTCGAGGTTAAGATGTGAGAGCTTGGGAGTCAGACCATCCAGGATGTAAGTCTCAGTTTTGCAAAATACTTAATTTCTCTAAGCCTCAGTTTCGTCAGAAAATGGAGGCAAACAGTTACCTGCTTTACTCGGTTGTTGAAAGAATTAGGTGGGTTAATGCCAGGAGGTGCTTAGCCTGCTTCTGGACACACTAATGACAAAACCTACTACACGTAGTGAGTACCAAGTAAGGGCCAGGCATGACCCTAAGAATTTTCCAGATACTAACTCATCTACCCTGTACCATAGCCCCGTGAGGTGGGCCCCGTTATCCCCATTTCTCCCCATTTCACAGATAAGGCCAATATGAGACTAACCCCATTTTACAGGTGAGGAAACAGTGGCAGAACAGGGCTTATAACTCTCTTGGTAGATGGTAACTGCTGCTGGCGTCAGCATCGCAGCTCTGGCAGTGGGGGATTGGAAGAGGCATCGTGAGGAAGGGGCCGTGGACCCTGGCTTTGAGGAAGGAGCAGCACTTCCCTAGTGGAGAAAAGGGGCAAAGGCAGGGGAAAGCCCTCAGCGACACTGGGTCTGTGAGCTGTGGAGGGGCTGGAGCAGAGGCACAGGAGGGTAGCACTGGGGAGAAGGCCAGGCTGCATCCCCAAGAGGACTGGGATGAGCAAAGGAGAGAGGATCCGGAAGGTCATCCCGTCTCCACCACTCACTAGGATGGGTGGGGCCTTGGGCAAGTGGCTTCACCTCATGTGCCTCAGCGTTGCCATCTATAAAATGGGGATGGAAGGTTGTGCATCTGCCTCATGGGGTTGTGGTGAGGATGAACAGGTTCACTCAAGGGAATTGTGTAGCACAGCTGTGCTCACCTGGCACGGAGTGAGAGCTCAGTCAGCGGGGCTTCATTGTTATTAGCCATTGCAGGGCTCCCCTCCTGTCGGTGAGTAGTGATGGGGGGCAGGGGGAGCAGCACTCGTGGCCAGGGGCCCTCCAGGCAGCTGTTGGAGAAGTCCAGGAGGCAAGGCTGAGGCCCTGGACCAAGGCTGAGTGATGAAGTGGAGATGGCAAAGATGGAGGAGCAGAAGCTTGCGAGGCCATCACATGGGGACTGGGAGACTCTCCTAAAGTCAAACAGCCGCTGTTTGAGGTGATCTGAAGACACTTCTTCCCCTTTGGGCGCCTGAAGGCCAAGCCACGTACTGAGTCCCAACTAGATCTCTGTTGTCGATTCAATCAGTGCCTCATGCCCAGGACGGGGGAATATGATTGTGACCCACTCTTCCTGAAGGCACTGCCCCGGATAAGGCAACTCAGGGGAGTCCCAGGGAGCCAGAAACCATGAGAGGGGCCCCAGGGCAGTGTGGGGAAGCCCCCGGGCACCACTCCTAGGCCCCAGGTATAGACAAGAATGACTCGGCTCCCTTGGACAGGCCTGGCCAGTGATGGCTTAGGGCCAGGCCCCAGGCTCTGGGGAAGCACTGGAGGCTCACTGGGCCTAGAAGTAGGAATCGATGTTGTGCTGAGGCCGTGCATGGAAGAGGACGTCCCACGGCTCCCTCCTTCCACCCTGGCCGGAAATCTTTTTTTTTTTCCTGAGGAAGATTCATCCTGAGCTAACATCTGTGCCAATCTTTCTCTTTTTGCTTGAGGAGGATTGGCCCTGAGCTAACATCAGTGCCAGTCTTCCTCTCTTTTGTTTGTGGGTCGCCACCACAGCACAGCCACCAACAAGTGGTGAAGATCCGCACTGGGGAACCCAACCCAGGCCACCAAAGCAGAGCACTCCAAACTTAAGCACTAGGCCACGAGGCAGCCCCTGGCTGGGATTCTTGGCAAAGGCAGAGGGAGTAAGGCTTAGTGAGCTGGTCACTTTACACAGGTTATCTCACTTCCCCCACTCCCTAATCCAGAGGATTCTGTCCTTAAAGAAGAGAAAACCGAGGCCTGAGGTCCCACAGCTTGTGAGTCCAGGCCTGAGAATCACACCTGAGTCTATCCCTCATAAGAGAACATGCTCTCTATCCCCCAGCACCCCACATCCTGAGTGGTGGCCAGAGGGGGCCTCCCTCTGGGCCTCTTCCCTAGAAAAGGAGAGTAAGAGCAGCGACAGAAGGGCCGGTACCGTGGCTCAGTAACATGTTCTGAGAATCCCAGGTTTGGAGCTCCCAGGACTGCACAAGGGGCGTGGCTTTTGTGTGACAGGGTGGGAGGCCTCTCTGAGGTCTCCATCAAACCAAGCTTGTGGCCTTGAAAGAAGGCAGCTTCTCATGGCTTAGAAATGCAAAGGCAGAGAGACCACAGTCCTTCAGACAGCACATGCTAGTCCTGCAGGTTCAGAACACTAAAACCCTGCATCATGGAGCCTCACACCTTTTTAAAACAATATCTCAGAATGTCAGGACATGATGCTTCATCTCATTTGGCTCCCACCCAGTGATCTAGGCTACCATGATCAATAAAAATGCCACTCAGTTCTACGTAAATCTGAGAAAATGAAGTGGGTGATGAGGGACACTTGATAATGTGCTTTGGTTGAAACTTGAGAAACTATTCCTAGTAACTTTTCTAATATAGTGACTATGTTTTCCAAGTAAAAACAGGAGCATTAGGGAAAGAAATGTCAATGTTCTTACGGGGCAGTGGGATCGCAGGTTTGAAGCACGGCTGTTCAGAAGCTGTCTGGGCCATGTGCTCACTGTCCTCGGTGGCAATATCAGTTCATATTTGATGTGAAGTTTGTCCTTGTTGAACTGACATTCAGTGAACACCCACTGGCATCTGGAACTGTACCAGCCCATTTTAAGCAAGAAGAGTTGTTAATGTGATGTGGCTCCAATTCCCAAGTCATCACACTTGAGCGCCCCCTTCGGGAGCCAGTCCTCAGAGAGGGAGGATGACTGCGTTCCCCAAAAACTAGTCCACTTGAGACCTTGGTAAAATCCTCGGTGATACACCCTGTAGCCGGATCTGAACTTAGACTTGATTCCTAGTGACACAGTCATCTCCTCTCCCCGTGGAAACAGCCTGAGCCATCTCACACTGAGGTTGTTTGACATAATTTCCACCCCAGCGGTGATGGGGGAGTGCTCAGGACACTCCAGGTGGTGCTCCCTCCAGCTGTGGGTGCTCACATGCACACTCAGTGCTGGGGTCTCTCTCTGTAGTTTGAGATGTTAATCCTATCCATCTGATTGCACTTTGTCCTTTTGGGAAGCTGGGTACTGGTACTGGGCGGCCTGCCCCTCGCGGGACTTTCCTCATTGTTTGTCTCGGCTTTTCTCCTCAGATCAACAACAAAGCCTGTGGCAAGATCCCTGTGCCCCAGCAAGTTGCCCGGGACCAGGAGAAAGTCCACGAGCTCGTTCTCCAAAGCGAGCTGGGCGTCAGGCTCTTGCAGGGGCGAAGCATCAAGAAGGCTTTCCTCTCCCCCAGAACTGCCCTCATCAACTTCCTGGTGCAAGAATGACTGTCAGGAGGGCCTCTGAGGAGCCTCCTTCAGGCCTGGGATGAAGGGAAGAAGCCTGCTGGCCCAGGGGAAGGGCAGAGACCAATGTGTTGACTATTCACCTTCGTACTCTGACAGACTGGCCTCAACGGTGTGCCTCTGTGGTGGGGCCTGGTGCAGGGTGAGCGTGGGTGTGGGCAGAGGAGAAATATGGGCGGGGGGGAGGGGGCAGCCTGTCTGTCCCCCCAACCCCCCCCCACCACCATTGCAGGGTGGAGGAAGCCATCTGACCACCTGTGAAGCCACTAGAGGTACTGCCGGGTGGGAGCAGGAAAAGAAAAAGAGGAGCAAGTGAGAGTTGACACATGCCTCTTGAGTAGCCTGAGAGCTTGGATCCCAGAAATTGCAGTGCCTTAGGCACACCCCAGGAAAGTGAGGGTAAACTGAGGAACCATACACGGCTCAGGAGCGGCATGGACAGTCACTGTTGAACGGGTAACAGAGCCTCAGCCTCGTGGTAGATGGTCTCCTCACCTTCAGGCTAGATGGGGAAGCCATTTGAGTGATGTCCACGTACCCAGTGTCTGGAATGGACATTGGGTTCTTCAGAAGCTGCTCTGAACCAAAAGGCAAGCGGTGCTAGTGTCGCCTCTGCTCTGCCGGTGTCCCCCCTGCTCCTCAGCTCTGCCTCGCAGGCTGCTTCCTCTCCAGCCCAGCTGGATGCGCCTGCCCGGCCTGCTCTGCTGCTGATACACAGGCTCTTGGGCGAAGCACTGCTTCCTACCATGAGTGATGAGCAGCACTTCCTAACCACTCCCTCAGGGTGTAAAATGTGCTGCAGAGTGAAGCGGAACCAAGCTGGTTCCAATCTCAGATGGAACCCATCTCAGAGCCCACCACAGCCCAACAGGGAGTCTGCTCATGTGGGCCCCAGATGGTGATCCCGCCATGAAGCGGCCCCCAGAGCCAGGCATTAGGAAGAGCGAGTTCCCCGCAGCGGAGGGGGACTGATGCCACCCGGGCGTTGCCTCCTGTGTTCAAGCCACAGCAGTCTGGCTGCTAGGGAGATGCCAGGAAAGGACCCGTGTCATTGGCATGTTAGAGTAATCTTTCCTGGTTTTATGTGAAGTCGGGAAGTAGGTGCTCTTACCAGAACGGGCCTAAGCCACTGATTAGTATTTAGTGGGGGAAGTGGAGGAGAATCGAGCCATTTTGTGACGCTGAAAATCTGTATTTGTCCTCTGATGCCATTTGCTGAAGCAGCCTCAGATGTGGCTACGGTTCAGCAGTTAACAGATGGCTTTTTTAACGTAATAAAATGTTTGTCATGTGTGACTCCGGGACATATGTGTGATCTTGGAACAGCCACCATATTCCAGTTCTAGGAGTTAATCAGGAACAGACTGAGGTATTCCGTCGTCATCAGACGCGTTGGCCGTGTGCCTAACTGCACAGGGGATGTTAGAAAGCGAGGTGCCTGCAGAACTTACAGAACAGCGTAGGCAACACTGATTCGGGCACATTGGCAATAGCGATTAAGTCACTGGTTCTCAAACTTAAATCGTGCCTGGTCCCATGCCTAGAAACCCTGATTTAATTGATCTGAGGTGCGCTTGGGCTTCAGGGAATCTTGAAAACTCCACAGCTGATTCTAATGGGCAGTGACGTTTGAGAACCACTGGATTAATTGATGCATTTGAACCATAATGTCTGACTAGTCCTTCCTGTCCTAATCTTCAGCTTCATTAGGATGAGTTTGGTCCAGGCCTAAAACATGGTGAAGTGGAGCTGGGGAAGACTAGGGCCAGAAGGGAAGGCAGGGGCCAGAACTCTTGAGCAGGTATTTAAGATGTTCCCAGAGCTGGCCTGAGTGTCCACAGTCCCATTCCAAGTCCCAGCAAATGTGGATTAAATATAAGCAAACGGATGAGTATATCTGGTACAAGGAGAGAGGAGTGAGTGTTTTTGCTTGATTGCCTTGTTTATCCCTAAGGTAAGCTGAGTGCTCTAGAACCTGTCAACAAGATGAAGGTAGGGAGCCCTTTATCTGCACATAATCTGGCCAGAGCAATGGGCCAGTAAAGTCCCAAGGCTACTGGACTGACCAGCATGGCTTTGGAGAACTTGTTCTCCAAGAGGATAAAACTTGAAAACAAGAGCTCATTAATACTCCTAGGAGATAGTCAGTATAATGGAACAATTGAATGGAAAACTCTGATCCCTGGGGGTGGGGAGGGTGGGTGGGGAATGATCTCAGTCCTTTATTAACTGTCTTGATTAGGTAAAAAACTGGACTCAACAAGTTTTCTTGCATTATGTCATTTAGTTCCCACAAAAACCCTAGAGGGAAGGAATTATTTTCTCATAAATATAAAGAAACCCAGGCTCTGAGATTCAATAATTTGCTCAGTTTCCAAAGCAAAAAAGTGGAAGAACTGAGATCCAAAGTCACATCTTCTGGCCTCCAGATCCCCTTATGCCATCTGGCTGTGTCTACCAGACTCTTCACCTAATTTCCTCAAGCCCATCTTGCCTGAAGTACAACAGCCAGGAAAATTGAGATGTTGGCCAAAAGCCAGCATTTTGAGCAGAGTCTGGCCAGGGCTCCCCTCCTGTGAAATCCTCACATCTGCAAAGCCAGGAAATCACAGCAGATCCCTAGGTACAGGGACAGGTGGTGGCTGAGAGACCAAGAGTGCAGTGTTGGTTCCATAGGGCTGGGGGTGAAGGTTGTTGCCAAAGCAATGGGAGACTCAGGCTCATGGGCAATGTCGGGGAAATGAGTGAAGAGAGTTTGTGTACCCAGAAAGTGGTGCCTGGGACGTCCCATGGCAAACGCCACCACAGTAGGAACCAGCTGTCTGCCAAGGAAAATGAAATCGATCTCTAAGACCCTAAAACAGTAAGTGAGCTGGGAAGCGGCGTAGGCATGCTTCATCCAACCTAGATACACACCTTCAGGGAGCTGCTTAAGAAAAATAGGGTGCGCCCAGGCAGTGGAAGACAAGGCAACCAGCGAGAAAATGGTTTTTAAAAAACATGTAATATGGAAATTTTCTTATGAATAAAGCAGTATACTTATACAATGTGATCCCGACCATATTTTTTTAATTCTAACTCTTACAAAGAAAGAAGGAAATTTGCCCACAGATCATTAAGAGTCCTACAAGTTATTTTTCCTTCCGTTTACTTTTTTGCATTTTCTAATTCTTATTGGCTGTGTAGTATTCAGTATTGGGGAAAAAACATCAAAACACACAATTTTGTGAAGATCCAAATGAGCTGAGAACCTGTCCGCCTGGATATTTTTTCTCGCGGTCAGGGTACCTCGCTGCCTGTGGGGGTGTGCCCAGTTAGGGAAACCTTTTGTGTGAAGCGGAGTCCGAAGAAGCCAGAAGCAGCCTCTGTGAAGCTGTTGTTGGTGCAGTCGCTCGGTTGGGTAGGTGTGGGAAGCTCCCTGCCATCCCTTAGCCTTAGGATCTGGCAACCAGAGGACAGGAGAACAGAAAGGAATGGTCCCTTCACGGGACTCTCCTGTTCCTGGTAGACAAAGCAGTATGGCAGCCAAGAGCATGAGCTCTGGAGTCAGCCAGACCTAGGTTCTGTGATTACGTCACTTAAAACCTCAGTGACCTAGGCAACCCATGGAACCTCTCTGAACCTTTGTTTCCCCAACTATAAAACACGAGTAGAGGGGCCGGCCCAGTGGCGCAGGGGTTTAGTTCACGCTTGGCAGCCCGGGGTTCGCCGGTTCGGATCCCGGTCACCCGCTGATGCACTGCTCGTCAGCCACGCCGTGGCGCCATCCCATATAAAGTGGAGGAAGATGGGCACGGACGTTAGCCCAGGGCCAGTCTTCCTCAGCAAAAAGAGGAGGATTGGCAACGGATGTTAGCCCAGGGCCAGTCTTCCTCAGCAAAAAGGGGAGGATTGGCAACGGATGTTAGCTCAGGGCTGGTCTTCCTCACAAAAAAAACAAAAAACGGGAGTAGAGATAATAACACCCTGGAGTGTGAGGATAAATGAGATAATGTGTGTAAAGCACATGGCACCTAATAAGCGCTCAATAAATGAGAACTGCGTAGCATGATTGGTCTTGCCTGAGTCAGAACAGGCAAATGGTCTAGAATGGGATTATCTTTGGTCAGAAAGAAGGGAAAGTTTAGAAGAAGATGCATCCCAAGTGCAAATGTCAATCCTGGCCATCCCAGGCCTGTGGAAGAAAAAGATTTAATGAGTAAACTTGGAGGAATTTTGATCCTGTTGGCAGAACCAGCCCAATTATGTGGTATTTTCACCTCATGCTCTGAAACCTTAATATTCTCTACTCCCCAGATTCTGATTCCATGCCTCCTGGTTGGTTTCTGGGAGCCTCATCCATGTGACCATGATTTCTCTTTGGTGCTGGAGACAATCTTTTCCTTAAGTGGTGCCCCAGGCCATGAAAGGCCTGACAAGGGTCCTGGCAGCTCTCAAAACCCCCTTCGAGCCCCACTGTGGCCATGCACCTCTGCCCAGACGTGTGGAATTGTGACACAGGAAGGAAGGAGTAAGGGATGAAAAACCAAGAGCTGGGAACTGTAGGTGTGAGTCCAGCCTAAGCCCTCAGATCAAGTCTGGCTTGGGTGGCCTGCCTGCGGTGCCCAGAGTAGGTTTCTCCAGTGGCCTCTGCATCCTTCTCTCAACAGCAGTTAATGGAAGGGGAGTTTGGGGGTTGCTTGGGGGGCCTCGACTGAGTAGAACAGCCGTCATTCTTGCCTCTGCTGCCTTGAGTTGGGGTTTACTGATTGACGGCCTGAGGCTGCTGGGCGCAGATGAGCCAATGGTGTGAGCTGGAGGAGGTTTGAGGCCAAGTGGAGAAGTCCACCAGAGACTCTTGCAGGCCCAGGGGCCCCTTGGCAGGCCAATGTTCAGACAAGATGGCCTCCAAACCCCAAACGGAGATTCACAAGTTTTCATTTACAGGTGGTTTGGTTCCTGAACTGAGCCGCAGAGGAAGGGTTATGAGGCCACTAGTGCACATGGACGTGCCACGGCATGCAACTGGGCCGGCAACACTTCCCGCTGGGCCGGAGTTGGCCATCAGGGACCACAGGCCAAAGAGGGCATGGTTCCTGCACCAGCTGGCCTGGCCACTGCCAGCTGCCCCGCTCGGCAGGCTGCCCCATGAGGAGAGAAGGGACAGGGCCGCCAAGGTTATCAGGGAGTTCTGTGCACCAGGCACCATTAAGGGGCTTTGCTGCCGCTCTTGAATCCTCATGTTGATGTTAAGGAGTGGGAGTTATGACCCACATCCTATACGTAAGGAAACTGGAGCCTAGAAAAGTACGGTGAATTACCTACATCACACCACTATTAACCGCTGGAGCCAGGATTCAGTCCCAGGGCTGCCTTTCTCTTAACACTCTTGCTTTCTCCACAGCACCAACCTGCCTTCCTGGGAGGGAAGAAGTGGGGTGTCTTGGGAGGAAATATGGCTTATTCTTGTTCTTTCCGGGAAATTCTGAACTGGAGCTCTGGCATGTATGTGACCCTGCAGACTAGGCTTTTGGACCCTGAAGGGGGTCTAGGCTTTTGTACCCTGAATCTTTCTGTCACTGGCTGTGGGTCACTTCGGGGGGGGTCAGGTAATAACTCCTGGGCAGCTCAGGGTGAAGGGGCTCCCATTGGCTCAAGGAGTTTCCAGAGGACACAGCTGAGCCGTCAGCAACCAATATGCAGAGCAGCTGGGGACAGGCACATCGACCTGTGAAGAGGATCTGGGTGGAGCACCCAAGGTGACCACCACAAGGAGAAAAGGGAAGAGTCCAAGCCTGAGAAGCAGTGAGTCTGTGGGTGAGGAAAGGCTCTAGACAGAAGCCAAAGTCACAAGAGAAGCGGAGTGCAGGATGGAGTCTGGACAGGCCCAAGTGCCTCTGGCCCACCTTATGCCAATGGGCTGTGGCTCGGGCGGTGCCGCTGGATTCAAAGCAGTAGATAAGACCAAACCGGAAGGCATTATCATTCCCCTTTTGCAGATGACAAAACCATGGCTCAAACAGGCTGTGACTTGCTTGAGACCACGACAGTAAGTGATGAAGTGTGTTGATCCCCGATCTGTGCTCATTCCACTCAGAGCGTTCCTCCCCTACTTTGTAGGAAAAGCCTGGTGCTACCGCCAGGCGGAATTTAGCCCAGGAGGTAAATTTTTCGTGATGGATGAGCTGCACCCAGGCTTTTGGTCAAGGAAAGGCACAGGGGTAGACAGAAGCTGAAGACTTTGCTCTCGCCTTTCTTCCTGTGAGGAGAGCAAGCAGAAAACATCTGTTTCACGGGCTGGGTCCCTGTCTGACGCTCACAGGGTGGGCGGTGGATGGCTCTCATCCAAGCTGATGAGTTTGGAGATTGGAATCTGGGGTGACCAACAATGAGCAAGGGGAGGAACCCCCAGGGTGAGTGGGAGGGTGGTGACTGTGCCGGCAGGGAGGGGAGAGCCTGGAGCATCCAGGGAAAGGCCAGTTCTGTCAGCAGAGGCCTCAGATCCCAGGGTGGGGCCAACGCTTGTCCAGAAGGGTTGGCCTCACTCCAGCCCTCCATCACCTCTCTAAGCCTGCCACGTGAGGGAGGGGCGGATGGGTAACAAGGCCCTGGAGGTAGGTGGTGACCAGGCTGCTGAAGTCATGGGCCTGGAACCCAACACTTATGACTCACCGCCCTGAACTTGAATTCCAGTTCCTGTCCGGCCTCTGGAAGAGCACGCCTATGCGAGACACCCAGTGTGCAGGATCGACAGTCTGTGATTCCCCGACATCAGCAACAATAATAATACTCGCCATTTATTGAGGACCAATTACGTGCCAGGCCCTGTTCTAAGTGCTCAAGACGGCACACAAGAAGATGGCAGAGCCGTGATTCCGACCTTGTTCCACTGAATTGCTTCCCAAAGACCTTTATGCAAACCAGCCCTTGAACCTCCCGGATTTTCGAACAGTCCTGATTTCTAGCTTTCTCTCCAATTATCCCCAAAGTACCTTAGAACCTGCCAAGCCCACACTTCTTGATCTGTGGCTGGGAAGGTCGGCTCGCTGTGGGTGTAGACTGGGTAAGCACATCCCTGGTGTTCTGAGGCACCAATTCAGTGTGTGCCTGGGGAGAGGGCTGGGCTCTCTCTGTGCCTGGGACTGACCACTCCCAAGGAGCCCTCACCTCTGGCAGACAGACAGAGCCTCGTTTGGCCCCCATCACTGGGACCTAGGAGTCAGGGAGTCAACTTTGCTCAACCCCACATACTGTTAGGAAAATCCCGTGGAAGGAGAGGCTGAGCCTATGGTCACAGTGAGAGCTGCTTGGCCCCACAGCAGCCCAGGCCAGTGTCTTCCCCAGATCATCCTTTCCACACACAATAGAAGAACCTCATCTGGGATTACTGAGGGGTGGTGCAGCCCTGGCCCCATCCAAAGGAGAACTCCCCCACCATACCTGCTGTAGCTGCGCCCTGGTGGGCTGTCCTCAGAACCAAGAGGAGAACTGGTCCTGAGGAGGGATTCCCTTGCTCAGACTCTGTGAGGTGAGGGGGAGTGTGGAGAGTCTGTGATGGACACTCTGGGGTCAATAGGGGGGTCAGGGCCACCCAAGGGGTGATGTCATCCACTGGGTCTGGCATGTCACTTCATCAGGGAAAAGGCAAGTTCCCCTTCCACTAGAAACAGGGCCAGGGTGGGCTCCAGAGGGGCTCACTGTCAGTGGCAGGACACAAGGGCAGCTGCTGCACGGAGATAGGCTGAGAGAAATAGCTCAGAAGGGGGACCCTAAGCCAAATGTCCCTGAATATCTCCATTATTGATCAGTTAACCACTTAGTTGTCAGTTAACATTTTACTTTCCAGGCAATATCTTAGTTTTCTATAACTATTTTAACTGACTACTATTATGGACTGAATGTTTATATCCCCCAAAATTCATATGTTGAAACCCTACCCCCTAGTGTAATGGTGTTAGGAGGTGGGGCCTTTTGGAAGTGATTGGATTAGATGAGGTCATTAGGGTTCAACCCTCATGAATGGGATTAGTGCCCTTGTAAGAGTCACGACAGAGCTTGCGTCTTCTCTCCGCCCCTGCCCTATGAGGACACGATGAGAAGTCGGCAGTCTGCAACTGGAAGAGGGCCCTCACCAGAACCCGGCTGCGCTGACACCTGATCTCCTTCAGCCTCCAGAACTGTGAGGAATAAATTTCTGCTGTTTGTAAACCACCCAGTCTATGCTACTTTGTTTCAGCAGCCCAAAGTAAGACAACTATTAACATCTTAGTCCTCAGCAAACAATGCAAGTTATTAGCACACCTCTCAGGTGTCAGTTCCCCTCTTGGTGAATAGAGCAGACCTCTTAGTTACTTCATTATTACCTGCAACACCTCGATTGTGCACTAATACCTCAGTGGTCTGCTAATATCTTGATTGTCTTCTAATCATCTTTAGCAATAAAAATTTTTTAATTATCAGCTAACTGGTAATGCAACTATAACATATAAACCCCTAAACCTCAGTGGTCTCACACAGCCAACTTTCTCATTCCCATAAGTCTAATCCTCTGGAGAAGGGAACAGGGGAAGAAGTGCATTCAATTCCAGCCTGATGGAGCTGATGGAGGCTGCACCATCTTCCACCCATGACCTTCAAGGTTGGGCTGGATGTTGATATCCAGCCAGCAGATAAGGGGAGAGAGAGACAGAATTTCATATGGAGATTTTTATGGGCCAGGTCTGGAAGTGGCATATATCACTTCTGCCCTCTTTTTCTTGGCCAGAATTCAGTCACCTAGCTTCAGGGGGACTGGGAAATGTGGTCCCGGCTGGGTAGCCACTCCTCAGCGACAATTCTGCATGAATGAAGGGGAACCGGAATCTGTGGGCAGCGAGCTGCCTCTGCCACCTCAATCATCTTCATTTCCAAACTCCTGGTGGTCAGTGTACATCTAAGTTATCTTCTAAATATCTCAATTGTCTGCTAACACCTGGGTTTACAGACATCTCCTGAGTGACAACTGTTTGCCTTCTAAATCCGTGAAAGCTCCTAATTGAGGCTCTAAAATACCTTGTGATCACAGACTCGTTCGTCACCGACCCTGCCGATCCCGCCTTCCCTCTGTCCTAGACTTGGGGCCTCACTCCAGAGATGTGTGAAATCACGGACCTGTGTGCCCTTTTATGAATGACCGATCTTTAGTCCCGAGGTTTGTTTATTGGTCCCCAGTTCTCCCCACTCTCCTTCCTCCGTGAGACTCACACACTGATCTGTGGAGACAGTTTGGAGTGTTTTGTTGGTTTGGAGGGTGTGGGACTTTTGAAAGGTACAGAAAGACAGATTTCCCAGATGCCCTGCAGGAAACCTGGGAAATTCTTCAGATTCCTGCTTCTGAAGGGTCATGGCTATTCATTCAGGGTGGAAATGTGACACATCCCTAAATGCTTCTCCACGTTTTAGTCCTAGAGACTTACACCTTACCCCCCACGCTGCTTCAACACACGCACGTGTGCTCGTGTCACATGCACATACATACTACTTACAATACACATGCCACACACACACACCATACCACGCACAACACACACCCCCCACACATCCACACATCCACATACAACACACACACATAAATACACCACGCACAAAAAAACACATAACACACACATGTACCGCACAGCCAAGGGCCTGCTTTGGGGGAAAGTACCTGGTAATTTATTTTTGCCTGGCAGAGATCAAGCCTCACAGTCACATGACTACGGGAGTTGTGGGGAGGGCGATTTAGTCTTGAGAATTAATCAAAGTCACAGCTGTCAGTCAGAGGAGTGCCCGAGGCTGGGGCCAGGGTGAACGGTTACATAGGAAGGCCCCCCGTCCTCTCATGTGCTCAGGTGGGATGCCATCACCTGAGGTGGCTCGCCTCCTCTGACAGCACCCACCTATGGTGGGTGTCCTCTGCATTGTTAACAAAAGCAGAGCATCTCTCGCAGGGGCCACTCTACATTGAGCATTAACTCTGTGTCAGAGGTTGAGCTCAGCAAATGGCCTAGCGGGTGAGATGGAGGATTGGAGTTCAGCTTGGTTTACTGACCCGGCTCTACGGTTTACTGACCCTGAGGGCTTGGCAGGTGACTTACCCTCCCTGAGCTCCCTTCCCTCACCTGTGGAAACAGGGATAGCAGTTCCAACCTGGCGTTGTTGTGAGGATTCAGTGAGTTAATGTATGTAAAAAGGCTGAGAACTAGCCGTTATTCTTATGATTCTTATGATTATCTTTATCCCATTTAATCTTCACAGCCACACTGCGAGGACATTAGCAAGCAGGGCCCCACTTTGCAGATGAGCAAATTGAGGCTTGGAGAGTCGGGTAACCTGCCTGAGGTCGCCAGCTAGTAAGTGTCTGGAGGTAGGTGCTGTTGGGTTCTGTTCCATGACCTGGGTGCTGACTGCAGAGTTTATGAGAATCAATTGAGCTGTACACTTAGTACATGGGCCTTTTCTGAATCTGTGTTTCCTCAAATGTTTACTGTAAAAAAGTCTATAACACCAAACAGTCAATAAAGCCCATTGTGACCCACTCAGCATGGCCTTGGGCCAGTCTCCCAGGCTCAGAGGCTCCATCTCCTCATACTTACACCCATTCTGCAGGCGTCCACAGGACGGGCAAGGTAATGAGTTGGGCTCCGGTACACAGTAAGTGCTCAGCATCTGATAGTTCCCTTCCCCTTCCCTTCTCCCCAATCTCCTGGCCTCCCAGCCTGCCCATGAAAAGGCCAGGCTTGAGACAAGGCCCTGCCGGAGGGAGGGGCCACCCAGAGAGGGAGCCTCAGGAGGGGTCAGAGACCTGACCTTGATTTCCAAGGATTCTCATCCTGCAGCACTTCCTTTTCTGGTGGCCACTCATGACTGCCAGGTGGCCACAGGTGGGCAGGTGTTCCCAAGGGTGAACTGAGGCACAGCCCTGGGGGCTACGGCAGGGGTCAGGCCAGTTGAGGTCCAGACTGGGGCCTGCCTGGTTCAGTGACAAACATGGGCCTACCAGAGGGTGGCCTAGGGGTCAGGGAGAGGATCTTCTCTTCCCAGATCCCACCTTATTCTTGTCTGGCTGCTGATCTTTCCCTGAGACCCGAGGAGCAGGAAGTGTGAGTTGCTGCTGCTCCCTGTGCACCCGTACCGCGCCCTTCCTCCCAGGCCTGAGCAGAAGCTCCAGGACAGGTTCCAGGTGAGGACAGAGGGCACCCGGTCACCCACAGGGTTGAGCTCAGCTGCATCTGCAGCCCACAAGCCTTTGATCGGCTGCTTTGCTCTGTGCTGTGCTGAGCAAAGTGCACCTGGAAACAGTGACGAAGACACAGCCTCACGGTCTGTCCTCCAGCACCCCCTCTCTCCATGCTCCTCCCGGCTCACTCTGCTCCAGGAACACCGGCTTCTGCTCTTCCTCAGACCCACCGGGCACACTCCTGCCTCAAGACCTCACACTTGCTGTCCCTCTACCGTGAAGGATCATTCTCTCGCCTCCTGGTTCCGCTCTGGTGACGTCTTCCCTGATCATCCTACAAAAGATACCACCCCACCCCCAGCATTCCCTAGCCCCCAGCAAATAACAATATTTTTTGTATATTTATCTTGTCTTATCATTTGTCTCCCCTTTCAGAATGTCAGCATCATGAGGGCAGGGACTTTTGGGGAGCACCACACATCCCCCCCCTCCAGCCACCCAGAAGCACAGGCAGGTCCTCAGGGAAGAGCCCTCCCTCTCCCCTCGTGACCTTCCTGTGGGCTTGTCTCTCCCCAGAACACCTTTCCCATCCCGCCTGGCTGGTTCCTTGGATGACTGGAGCAATCACTGAAGGGGTGTAGGCCAGAAAACAGCCTGTCAGAGCCACATTTTGAGAAAGATCTTGTTGGCAGTAGTGTGCCTGGTGAATTGGTGGCATGGAGACCAACCAGGAAGCTTTGGCCGATGCCCAGTACAAGCTGGTGAAGAGCTTGCCCAGGGCCTGCCACAGCACAGACCTTGGGTATGGCCGGAGCTCTGGGCCTGGGTAGGACCATGGAATGAGAGAAGAGGGACAGGCCCTGGTGACATGTCCCAGGGGAGGAAATGAGAAGGACTCTGATGTCCAGCACATCACTAGGGTAGAGCATGCTGCATTGAAGGGAGAGCCAGGAGGGCAGGTTTGTTCAGGTGGCCCAGAACCTACAGGCTGAGGGACCTGGGTTGGAAAGGTCACGGTGCACCCTTGAGCCACCACGCCTGAACCTGGTTTGTTTCCTCTGGAGGAAGTGAGACCCTTGGGATCTCAGGATAGGGTGGGCTATGAACATGTCCATTCCAGTGGGGCACGTCCCAGGACCTGCCGTTGGGGTGTGATTGCTGAAGTGGGTCAGCTGGAGTGTGTCTCACCCTGCACAGCCCGTGGAGAGGCCTCCGTGAGGCAAGTGCTCATTTGCTTCTCTGGGGACAACCTCCCTGCTGAGATGGGGGGAGGGGCTGTGAGGAGGCCGGCGGGGGGAAGATCCCTGCTCCACATCTCCTCTTTTGTCCATTGCAAGGGCCGTGGGACTCTTGGGCTGCAGAGGCCTTGGAGGTCTTTAGCGCAGGGATGCACAGTTTCCTCCCCAGCCCCTCCCTCAGGCAAACTGCCCACCTCAAGAGAGACAAAGCACCTTTCTGGAGGTATTCGGGTCAAGTTTTGCAGCATCTTGTTGCAGTAGTTATCACGCACAGGGAGGTTAATTCTCTATAGTTGCCGCCCAGTTGTTGGGAGCACACGCTGCTGCAGAGCCCGCCAACCGAGCCAGCCCGCGCTGCCCGCAGCTGGATAACCCACGTCACGTTCTCAGGTGCACAGGTCTCCACAGCTTAACATCTCTGAAGGTAAGGGTGGGTTCTTAAAGGCAACGGTTGTGATGTTGTCCCTGCAAATCCTGCACAGTGGACATCAGCAACTGGGAAGAAAATCCCAGAGACAATAGTGGAGCACCATGCAGGGACATGCCACATCCCCAGTGCTTGTGGTGGCCTAGAGGGTAGAGTGGAAGACATGGACATCACAACTCTACGTGACAAGTGATTCAGAAGAGTTGGCTTCTGAGTGTGGACAAGTTTTAGCAATACCTGAACCAATTTATTTTACTTACATTTTCCTTTTTTTTTTTTTTTGCTGAGGAAGATTGGCCCTGAGCTAATATCTGTGCGAATCTTCTGCTCTTTTTGTATGTGGGTCACTGACACAGCATGGCTTGACATGTGGTGTAGGTCCACGCCCGGGATCCGAACCTGGGCCACTGAAGTGGAGCACGCCAAACTTAACCACTGGGCTGTGGGGCCGGCCCCTACATTTTCCTTTCTCGTTATGTACCAGAGTGATATGATAAACTTTATCTAAATAAGTCAGAAAGAGATAATTCAATACGCACAAAATTAAAAATCTAAGTAAAGAACACCATGCCATAGTTTAATGGCAGCATTTTTTCTTGTTTTTTGTATGTCGTACTTAACATAATGGGCACCTTAAAATCAATGATGGCTTAAAATTTGATGAAATATGCACAATTGTCCCATTTGAATCCACTTAATACCTTGAGTTAACCTCTTAAGACAGCATTGGCCCCATTGTATTGAAATCATTTTGGTGTCTGTTTTCGCCACCAGACCACTTCCTTGGGAGCTGAGAGGCGCCTTGGTGACCTTTGAGTCTCCAGAACCTACCACAATACACAGGAGGGCAGCTTGGTAATGGCCTGACAACAAGTGGGTTTGGGTAGTAGTGTGTTCCCATATACCAGCCACAAAGGTGCCTGCTTAATTTTTTTTTTTTTTGCAGGAGAGTGAAAAGAGTTTGCAATTCCTAGGCTGCCTCTTCAGCAAGGCTATAGGTATGGTTGTGTAGGTTGTACACTGCACAAAAGGACTCCAGTCAAGGAGGATAGTGGGGCCAATATCCGTGCCGGCCCTGCTGGCCAATCCATGTGCCCATGGGACTATGACTGCCCAGAGCACACAGCTTTTCTCATTTGTACAAATATGCCGTAGAGATGATCTGTGCATTTGCTCCTCATCCCTTAAGCAAAATCTTCCCTGCAGATTCTCTCACCTAGGAGTCCTAAGCAGCAGGTCAGGATGGGCTAAAAGACTGACCTTCAACATTGGTTCAAAGTCTTGAAGTGATTCCAGGCTCAAGAAGTGGTTACAGACATTGGGCTGAAGCTTGGTGGTGCAGGACAACTTTGAACTCTGATTCTGGCCCTAAGTGGGCTCTGTGACCTTGAGCAAGATGTTAAACACAGCTGAGATTTTCATTTCCTTAATTATAAAATTCACCCAGCCATGCCAGCTGGTGGGCAAGATGGGCATCCTGGGAGGGAAAACTGCTGAAAATAGTCTGGGGATAGTTTGTAAATTGAAAACTGCTAAGCAGCCCTAAAGGACGTCTGGGGATTTCTCTGCTGGGAAAACAAAAGCATGACAATTGGATGGCTTCCTGCTCGGCCTGTCAGTTCAGGCTTCAGTTCTGGAACGCTGACCTGGGCTGCCATGGAACCATTGTCAAGGGTTAGTCATGGGCATTACTGGAGCACAGCAGCCTGTTGCAAATATAGTTCATATGTGTTTTAAAGTCTTGATTGTCAAGAGCTGGGCTGCCCCCAAGGCTGGAAGCCCCCTGGGGAGGGAGCTTCAAGCAAAAGGCCACGTGGAGACAGCTGTGAGAGGGAGTGAGGAGCTGCTGGAAGAAACACCATGGGTTTAAGTGAGGGCGGGGAGGAAAGCTGAGGAGTACAATGTGATGCAGTAATGGGCCCAGCAGTCCCTGGCCTTTCCTTGGATATTTCCCCTGAGGCAGGAATGAAAAAGAACCAAATTTTCTATTTAGAAAAGAAACAAAGTTTCTATTTAGAGCCTTCGGGAGCCAGGAAGGGGAGAGGAGTGGGGACAGCCATGTGTTTAGACCAAAAAGAACCCATTGCCTATGTTGGTGGTCTGAACCCTGGCTGTGGATCAGAATGACCCTCTCTGGGCCAGAACTGAAGACCACTGGGTGGTGGAATGAGGTGGAGACTGGCACACTGAGATCCAGGGTGGCCCTGAGAGAGAGAGATGAGACCCTTAGAATGTTCTTCTCTAAGAACTGCCCCTACGTAGGGCCGTTCCGGGTCTGTGGGCATCCACACTCACAGAGAGCTGACTCACAGGTTGGCATGTCCACTGTGAAGGGCAGAGGGCCGCCCCTCCAGCCTCCACGCTCCTTCATTTCCCTCTCAGTTGGAATCCAGTTGTGGGCCTGTTTTCCAGTATAGACTTAGTGTGAGGTCTGTCCACGTCCCCTTGAAGGAGGGGCGGAAGGGTGCACTTTAGCCAGGGTGACCCACTGTTCCCCAGGAGATGGCCACATTTCATCATGGCCTTTATTTTGGGCCCCTCCTCCTCATTTTAAACTCATTCGTGAGAGTGACCACGGGGGGGGGGTGAAGGTTTGGCCAGGAGTGTTTCTGACTGAATTTAGAGTAAATCCAGAACCGCCTACAAGCCCTGGGAGGCCGCCTCCCTCTCCCCTCCCTGACTGAGCTCGACCACATCCTCTTTCAGTTCCTGGTGGGTAAGCACTTCCCCGCCTGCCCCACAGGCCCAGCTGTCACCTGTCCCCCTGCACAGCCACCCTTCCCCTGGTTCTTCCCCTCTTTTTCTCCAACACTCCTGGTTTAATTGTCACCTCCTCACAGAGTTCTCCCTGACTACCCCACTCCACCCCGAGCCTTGTCCCTCCTGCCCTGTTGCCCTCACAGGACCGTGTTCTTTGCTTTCCCGGCACTTCTTACCACTTGTCATTCTCCATCCACTTGTGTGACTGTTCACACGATCTGTCTCCCGTTAGCCTGGAGGCTCCGTGGGGCAGCGAGCACATCTACTTCATTCCCCCACGACACACCCAGCACTTAGCCTGGGCCTGACACTGAGGAGGTGCTAAATAAATATTTGTGGAATAGATGAATGAAATGTTATTATAATGCTTCTTTCCAATCTGCCTCACTGGGGGATTCTGAATATTCATGAAGGGGCTGGTGGAAGGGGAGCTGAGAACTGCCACTGGCCACTTTGGCCACTGAGCAGGGGTATTAGTGTCCTAGGACTGCCGTGACAAAGACCACAAACTGACAGTTTAAACAACAGAAATTGATCCCCTCATAGCTCTGGAGAGCAGACGCCCAAAATCAAGGTGTCGGCAGGGCCGTGCTCTGTCTGAAGGCTCTCGGGGAGAATCCTTCCTTGCTTCTTCCCAGCTTCTGATGGTTGCCAGCAGTCTTTGACATTCCTTTGCTTGTGGCTACATCACTCCCTCCTCTGCCTCTGTCTTCAGAGGCCGTTCTCCTCCTGTGTCTCAGTGTCTCTTCTCCCCTTATAAGGACACCAGTCATGTTGGATCAGGGCCCTGCCTACTCCAGTGTGACCTCATCTTTACTAATTACATCTGCAACACCCCTATTTCCAGATGAGGTCACGTTCTGAGGTTCAGGAAGGACGTGAACTTTCGGGGGACATTACAGGTCTCCAGCTGCTCTTTTCTGTCTGATTTCTCTCACTTCCTGACGATGTTCCACTCCCTCCGGCCCCCACACCTCTCCTTAAGAAGGCGTCTGATACACTGTCCTTGCTGAGATGTAGGTGGCAACAGGACTTTACAACCCATTTAGGAAAGTGAAGTACCAATTTCTCAGTGAATGGTAAAATGCCCCTGCTCCCCGACCCTCCCTTCTCACCCCTTCCCTGTTCTCTAATCTCATGACACCCAGAATCCCTGGTTAAGGTCAACAATGTCACAACCCCCAACAAACAAGAGGAGGAACTGCCGACCGCGCCCCAGTGCCCTTTGTGTTTTTCAGTGTGAAGTCACATCATCTCGCACCCAAACGTGGGACCCACCAGCTCACTGAGGCGCCCGTAACGGGGACATGCAGTTACTCGGGTGGGCGTAGATTAAGACAAGCCGGGGCTCAGTGCCAGCACTCTGCAGCAGGCACCTCAAAGGCATGGGGATGCAAGGGGCGCCTCTCATGAGGGAATTTGTCTCTTCAGAAAGGGACAGTGGGATGACCCCGTTATGGACAGGCATTGGCATAAAACCATGCACAAGACTGACCTTGCCCTCCAGGCAACAAACACTGGGGCTGTAGCTGCACTTTCATCAATTTCTGGAAGTTCCAGGTGTGTTAATTTGGGTCCCCTGAGAAGCAAAGACCAAGATGAGATTAGACATGCAAGAGATCTATTGGAGAAAATGCCTGAGCAGGAGGATGGGGAGAGAGATGGAGGAGGTTGGGAGAATCCTCAGACAGAGATGCAGGTTGAGCCCTGTGAAGGAGAGCTGGAAAGGAGAAGGAAGGAAGGTCTTAGACTGCTGTCTACAGAGTCCTCATGTCAAAGTTGCCTGTTGGAGGAGCCCCACATCTCGTAGGAATGGGCCTGCCTTAGTATCCCTGCCACACTCAGCCAGTGGCTGGGAGCAGCCCATGAGAGGTGTGACCTCAGCACACCTGGGTTCAGAGGGCAGCATCTGGGGCACCAGGCAATCGTACTCCCCACAGATCAGAGGGACTGCCAGTGGGTCAAGAGGGCCATAGCCCAGTCCTCTCCCAGCCCTGCCAGGCCCCTATCCAAGGTGAGAAGCCTGGGGTCTGGGGATCGCAGCTAGGTCGGTTCCCACGTGGGTGTGGGCTGAGGAGGGAGGCGCCCTCCTCACCAGGGCCACCCCCTCACCCGGGGTGAAGGTCACCCGGGACAGCTAGCCCACAGCTGTGGGAGTCTGCTGACATGGGAGGCACTCCAACGTCAATGAGGGCTGGATGTCCTCAGAGGAAATCAAACTATGAAATCATTTTCAACACAAAAGGCCCATTTATTTTGACAAGAAAAAATACAGTGGCTCCAACCAGCCCTCAGATGTGGCGGGCTCCCTTGGGCGCCTGCTGTGTCTTATGGCCCATCCACAGCTCTCAGAGGGTGCGGAGCAAATCTTTTTTATGGTTTTGGGTTGTTTTTTTTACAGGCTTAGAGGATCGTGAGCATATCATACTTCCCAGTATTTCCCACTGTGAGTTCTCCCTAGACTGGTTGTGCCAAATTGACAGAGCATGACACATAGCTTTGCTCTCAGGGCTATATTTTTACCTCCTAGACGGGTGAAGCTTAAAGAAGGGGTGGAGAGTGGGTGTGAAGACATCAACAGATGTGAAATCAGGCAGACAAAAATAAACAGGGCTGTCCTCCCTCCAACCCGTGCGGCTCCAAGTGGCGGGTCACTTCTCCTCCCAGGCAGTAGGTAGGGAACCGCTTCACACCCAGATCTTCAGTTCATAGTTTCTCTGGCAGCTTCTAGGGTTTTCCTCAGGCTGCCCTCAAGCTGTGAGGTGCTTCTTTCATAGCTCACGCCCCAACCATATTGATTAACGAAAATGTCACAGGCACTTTTTTCTTTTTTCTTTTTTTTTTTTTTTGTGGGGAAGACCAGCCCTGAGCTAACATCTGTTGCCAATCCTCCCCTTTTTGCTGAGGAAGACTGGCCCTGGGCTAACATCCGTGCCCATCTTCCTCCACTTTATATGGGACGCCGCCACGGCATGGCCGATAGGCAGTGCGTCTGCGGGCGCCCGGGATCCGAACTCGCGAACCCCGGGCTGCCAAGCGCAGACTAAACCGCTGCGCCACCGGGCCGGCCCCGCACTTTTTTCTTTTTGATGTTGCTTTATAAATGTAGCACAAATGTCCCCAAGTCCTCTGGCCTTCTGGAGTCACTCACTTCTTTCTTTCTTTCTTTATTTATTCTTTTTTGTCACTCACTTCTTTATGACACAAATAAACTAGATCCAGCCCTCAAACCCATGAACCTGGGGGAAGTCATGCCCCCTCCCCACTGGCACTGGCCCTGCCAATGACCCCCATGTTGCAAAGCCCATGAGCACGCTTCCATCCTCCTCTGAATTTCACAGACATGCTATTTCCTCCCTCCCTTCCTACCACCCTGGTTGCTCACCGCAGCCTCATTTTCTGGCTTTTCCCTCTCTGAACTCTTCGGGACTCGGTCCTGGACCTCTCTTCTCTGTGTGCACCCCTGCCCAGGTGAACTCACTCAGGCCCGCGGCTTCAGACACCACTGACGCCAAATCTAATGTCCAGCCACACCTCTCTTCTGACCGCTCAGCGGCTTCTTTGCCTCTCCCCTTGATTTTCCCTCCAAGCCTGTTTCTCTCCGTCTGCTCCATTTCAGTAACTGACCCGTCACCCGTCGCCAACCCTCCCAGCTGCTCAAATGGGAAACTTGGGAATTCTACTTGATTATGCCCCTTTCCTCCTTTCCCACACCTCCACCCACAATCTCTGTCTGCTCCACCTCCCAGGTGTCTCAAGTCCGTCTACTGTTTCCTTATATCAGCCCCACTGCCTCACGGGTTCTACAATAGCCTCCTTGCCTTCTTGCCCCTCACCTGGCTACTATCCCTGGCAACCAAGCCTACTCCCAAGTCTGTTGTTTCTGGTTTTTTTGGTGAGGAAGATTAGCCCTGAGCTATCTGTTGCCAATCCTCCTCTTTCTCCTGAGGAAGATTGGCCCTGGACTAACATCTGTGCCCATCTTCCTCTACTTTATATGGGACACCTGCCACAGCATGGCTTGATAAGTAGTGTATAGGTCTGTGCCTGGAATCCGAACCCATGAACCCCATGCCACCGAAGTGGAGCCAGTGAACTTAACCACTATGCCACCGGGCCGGCTCCCCAAGTCTATTCTTAACATGGCAGCCGTGGCAATCTTGTCAGAGCTTAGTTCAGATCACGTCACTCTCCTCCTTAGCAATCCCCAGTGACAAACCCAGCAACGGGCCGGTGAGCCCGCCCCCGCCCTGCCCGCCTGACACACACTCTCCCAGTGCTCTCACGCTCCAGCCACGCTGGCCTTGCTCTCTCTTCCCCTCTGTGGGATTGCTCCTCCCTGGTATCTGAGTGTCTGTTTTTTTTCAGCCTTCAGATCTCCCCTCAAATGTTACCTCCCGAATAGGCTCCCTGAAAATTCCCGTGCTGTATTGTATGGAGACATTTCATCTCCCCCGGTACTTAATCTCCTCCTTTTAGACTATAAGCGGTGTGAGTGTGTCAGCTGAGGGAGCAGGCTGTTTATAACCAAAAGGCTAGTTGATTATTTTCATCTGCTCTGAGGGCAGCACTATTAGCAATACAAAGAATTGGCTGAGCAGTCAAATGACACTTGTTCTCCTGCAGCTTCACATTGCCTACCACGTTTTTGGGTGGAGCCCAAGGTCAAGGACATGTATTTCTTTCCCCAGAAACTATAGCTGTGAGCTGAAGAGGGGCGAGGGAGAATCCTGTTCTCCCCCTTCTAGAGCGCGTTTTAGGAGTCACGGCATTTCCCAACCCTGGTTGTGGACGCTACTTAGTGTTTGGATCTCCTGCGTTAATACAGGGCAACCCTGCCCCCTGGCAACAGCGACTGAGTTGGGAGAATCATCTGACTCAATCCGGGCCAATCAGGGTTTCTTCCTGGGAATTTGGGTTTGGGACAGAAGAAGCAGAGTCAATCTTCCCATGAGCGCCTGGACTCCAACAGGCAGGACCTGAGAGTTGGTGATGGTCAGCTTGCAGCCTGAGAAGTGATAGCACATTTGTGGTGAGAGAGGAGAGGGGTGAGGGAGGGCACCTCGACTGAGCCATCCTCCACACACTTGGCATCACCTGAGCTCCTGGCCTTGTGCACCATGACATGTGCCCATATCCTCCATCAACTGCCTTTTCCCTCAAGCTAGGTTGAGATGGGCCCCTGTCACTTGCAAGCAAAAGAATCATAAATAATCTAGAAGGGAAGTATTTGAAGATTCAGCCTATTGATGGTTAAATAACGGGGGCTCTTTACGAAAAAAATCCCCTCTAGTCTAGCTTCTTTGGAACCAGACAGATCTGAGTTTGAATCCCAGCTTAGACCCAGTGTGGCCCTGGGCTTGTCTCTTAACCTCTCTGAGACTCAGTAAGCTCATCAGTAAAATGGAGATAATAATGCCCACCAGTGCTCTGGAGAAAATAAAAGGGATAAGAATGTTATGGCCAGGGTTTTCTTGTCCTCTGACCAAAGCTCCCCATTCCCAGGCAGCAGATGTATTTGGCAACAGTATCAAAGACCTTAAAGATGAGGCACGTAACTTTTGACTCAGTACTGCTTGTATAGGAATTTATCCAAGGGAATATATTATGCCAAGATTTATGAACATCAATGTTCATCATAACAAGAATTGGAAACCACCCAATGGTAGAGCACTGGTTTCATCAGAAAACATGTTTTCTTTTACCTAAAATATAAATATATATATATATATATATATATATATAAACATGATATCTTTATATTCAAAAGTGCTCCCCAAATTTAAAGCCCCATGGATCACGAAATTCATTCTCTTGAAAATTGGTTGTCTGATTTACCTACAACAGTTGATCTCCCATCTCACAAAGAAGACAAAAGATTCTTAGCAGCAGCAGCAATGAAGCTTCCTGGAGCACACAGAACAGAGCGCCAGGCAGGGTGGGTTGGGTGCACGCTCTCTGTCCTCCCGGGGCCCCATGCTCATGCCCTAAATCCTTGTCAGCCCATTCCAGCATCCTAGATTCTCTCTGCAGGGACAGGGCTGGGCAACGGGACATACAGTCTTTTTGGCTCCCTCTTTCCCAGATCCCAGGCAGACTGGGCCTCTCAAGGATCAAGAGAGATTCTGGCTGCTTTGATTTCTTTTTTTTTTAATATACATTTTTATTTATTTTTAAATTTCTTTTGCTGAGGAAGGTTCACCCTGAGCCAACATCTGTGCCAATCCCCCTCTATTTTGTATGTGGGTCGCCACCACACTGTGGCTGATGACTGGTGTAGATCCACACTCAGGAACGAAACCCGGGCCGCCGAAGTGGAGCGCCGAACTTAACCACTAGGCCACAGGGCCGGCCCTGCTTCAATTTCTTGAGGCTCCCAGTATATTTGAAAACAAATAGCATCAAAATAGAGTTCAAAGTTTGTGGTGTATTTTAAATATCTATATTTAAGAAAATAGTATGTTTAATGCACTCAGATTCACACAAAACTTCCACACACATAGCATGGTTACAGGATTTTTTTTTTAATCTTAATTCTTTGTACACATTGTGGGCAGTGCGGCTGGTAATGGGACAGAGGCATGAAGCTGTATATGAAAGTCAACTTGTTTCAATCTTGTTGATGCTTCTCTCTGTGACCTTCACTTGAAGACGGGGATTAGAGTGAAGGGCTGACAGCCCTGTCAGGGCCTGGGGTAGACAGACCACCCTCTGCTTCTGTTAAGCCTTGGTTTTTTCCAGGTGGGTCACTGACTCAGGGTTTAATTTTTAGCTTTCTTTCTTTTTTTTCTATCTTTAAACTTTATTGGCTGCCCCCCACCCAAATACAAACTGTAGCCTATTTACTCTAAAGGATTTAAATGATTAGAAATGTATAAAACAGAAGATAAAAGTCCCCCATAATCCTCCCCACTGCCTTCAGGGTAACCACTCTTAACAGTTGTTGTGTATTCTTTCAACATCTTACTTTAAAAATTGTTTTAAAAATTTAATTAGGAAGAAATAAGTGTTGGCGAGGATGTGGAGAAAAAAAGAATCCTTGTGCACTATTGGTGGGAATGTAAATTGGTGCAGCCACTGTGGAAAACAGTATGCAGGTTCCTCAAAAAATTAAAAATATGATCCAGCAATTCCATTTCTGGGTATCTATGTGAAGAAAGCAAAAACACTAACTCAAAAAGATATACGCACCCCCATGTTCTTGCACCATTATTTACAATAGCCAAGATATGGAAACAACCTCAGTGTTCATTGATGGACAAATGGATAAAGAAGTTGTGGTGTATACATGCAATGGACTATTATTCGGCCATAAAAAAGAGGGGAATCTTGTCATTTGTGACAACATGGATGGAACTTCAGGGCATTGTGTTAAGTGAAATAAGTCAGACCAAGAAAGACAAACACTGTATGATATCACTTATATGTGAACTCTGAAAAAAGAAAAATAAAAGCACACTCACAGATACATAAACTGATTTGTGGTTACCAGAGGTGAGAGGTCGGGGGTGGGCAAAATGGGTAAAGGAGGTCAAAAGGTACAAACTTCCAGTTATAAAATGAATAAGTCCTGGGTATGTAATGTACAGGATGGTGACTATGGTTAATAAGGCTGTATTGCATATTTGAAAGTGGCTAAGAGAGTAAATCTTAAAAGTTCTCATCACAAGAAAAAAAATTTTACATGTATGGTGATAGATGTTAATTAGACTTATTGTGGTGATCGTTGTGCAGTATATACAAAGATCGAATCATTGCACTGTACACCTGAAAATAATATAATGTTATATGTCATTGTACCTCAATAAAGATTTTAATAAGGAAATAGTTGACACATATAAATGCATCATATATGTAAGTTGTGAAAAATAATACTAAAAATCATATCTATAAAAACCCACCATCCCATTTAAGAACTGGAATATTCCCTACATTGTTGAAGCTCATGTGTTCCCCTCTCCAATAACACAGGGAGGTAACCAGCACCTGAAGTTTATTATTTTTTTATCATTCCCTTGCATTTCCTTATACATTTGCTTGTTTCTGAACTTTATAAAAATAGTCTTTTGCTGTAAGTAGTCTTCTGGGACATTAGCACGCATCCATAGTAATGCATAGCGCTGTATTGTGTGAATGGAATATAGGTATTTTTACTCATTCTACCATCGGTGGACTTTGGGACTGTTTCCGGATTCTGTTATTACTAACGATACTGCTATGAAAGTTCAGTACCTGTGTCCTAGGGTGTGGGTTTCTCTGGGAATGGCCGCAGGAGTGGAGCAGCTGGGGCCAAGTCTACGTGCATGCTCCACAAGATGACTATTTCCCTAGTGGTCCTGGGTTTCCATCCCCAGCAGTGGAGGAGAGCTTTCCCTGCTCCACATCCTTGGCAACACTTGCTGTCATCGGGCTTTGTGATCAGTGCCCATTTGGTGGGGTGTTCAGTGAGCAGCCTTCTCTTGCTACATACAAGTCCTGAAAGTGGGGCCAGGTTTAATTCCAGGATGAGTCAGCTCCTGAGGCTGATTTCTGGGAGTTGTTAGGAGGCTGAGGGTGAAAGCAGGGTCTTTGGTATTGAAAGGAGCTGTGTCTGCCTTCCAGCTCCCCCACAAATATTTGTGCTACCTTAGACAAGCAACATGACCTCTCTGAACTTCAGTTTCTGTAAAATGAGGACAGCTCCTAATGTACAGGGCTGTCAACAACCCACTGAGGAACATGTGATGTGCCCAGCAGAGTGGGGTGGCTGTGGTTCCGTTCTGTCTTCTCACAGGTAATTTCACCCCTCACAGGTCATTTCATCTCTAGGTTCTAGAATCACCATATTTTTGCCCCTCCATGCTTATCTCAGCACATCTAAATTATGGTAGCTTCAAATATCTTTGTTTTTTGTTTTGTTTTATTTGTGATGGGTCAAAACAACTGCTCAAACAAAGAAAAGATCAGTTGAGCAGAAAGAATCTTACATAGCAAAGTCCTTTATACTTTTACTGCCAGAGAGGAAAGCTGTGTGGCTTTGTCCAATTCAGTGACACGGTTGATCTGGGTCACACTTAAGTACAAGTGACAAGGCTGGGTTAGCAAAGGCCTTGCTGGGCTGGGTCCCTGTGTACATGGCCCTCAACAGATTAGATGCTGCCCACCACACTGGGAAGGACAATCTACTGAGTCCACTGATTCAAATGCTAATTTCATCCAGAAATACTGTGACAGACACACCCAGAAAGAATGTTTACTCTAGTCAGCCTGTGGCCAGTCAAGCTGACACACAGAATTAACCATTACACTGTGTGATTCCATTTAATACATGAAAAACAGAAATATGTAAAACTAGTCTATGCTTTTGGAAGTCAGGATAGTGGTGACCCTTGGGAAGGTGGTGACTGGGTGAGAAAACAAGAGGACTTCTATGGTGCTGGGTCATATTCTATTTCTTGATCTGGATCCAGGTTACACAGGGATGTTCAGTTCATGAAAACCCAACATGCTGTACCCTCTCTGTATGTCCTACTTCTATCAAAATCTTTAAAAAGAAGGACGGGCACAAAGATAGTCTTTTCAACAAATGGTGCTGGAACAACTGAACATCCACATGGAAAAAAAATTAATCTAGACATAGACCTTACACTCTTCACAAAAATTAACTGGAAATGAGTCATAGACCTAAACGTAAAATGCAAAACTATAAAACTCCCAGAAGATAACACAGGAGAAAATATAGATGACATCGGGTATGGTGATGGCCTTTTAGATACAACACTGCAGGCATGAGCCATGAAAGGAATAATTGATAAACTAGACTTCTTTAAAATTAAAAACTTCTGCCCTGCAAAAGACAATGTTAAGAGAATGAGAAGACAAGCCACAGAGTGGGAGAAGATATTTGCAAAAGACACATCTGATATAGGATTGTTATCCAAAATATACAAAGAACTCTTAAAACTCAACACTAGGAAAAGGAACAACCTGATTTAAAAATGGGCAAAAGACTTGAACATATAACCCAACAAAGAAGAGATACAGATGGCAAGCAAGCTCATGAAAAGGTGCTCAACATCATACGACATCAGGTAAACGCAAATTAAAACAACAATGAGATACCACTACACAGCGATTAGAGTGGCCCAAATCCAGAGCACTGACACCACCAAATGCTGGCGAGGATGTGGAGCAACAGGAACTCTCATTCACTGCTGGTGGGAATGCAAAATGGTACAGCTGCTTTGGAAGATAGTTTGGCGTTTCTTACAAAACTAAACATATTCCTACCATACGATCCAGCAGCCTCGCTCCTTTGGATTTACCCAAATGAGTTGAATTGAAAACTTATGTTTACACAAAACTTGCACATGGATGTTTATAGCAGATTTGTTCATAATTGCTAAAACTTGGAAGCAACCAAGATGTCCTTCATAGGTGAATGGATAAATAAACTCTGATACATCCAGACAATGGGATATTATTCAGTGCTAAGAAGAAATGAGCTATCAAGTCATGAAAAGACATGGAGGAAACGTAAATGCAGATGATTAAGTGAAAGAAGCCAATCTGAAAAGGCTACATACTGTATGATTTCAACTATATGACATTCTGTAAAAGGCAAAACTATGGAGACAGTAAAAGGGTCAGTGGTTGTCAGGGGTTTGGGGAGGGATGAATAGGTGGAACACAGAGGATTTTTAGGGCAACGAAACTACTCTGTATGATAATATAATGGTGGATACATGTCACTATACATTTGTCAAAAATCAGAATGTGCAACACCAAGAATGAACCCTCATGTAAACTATGGACTTTGGATGATAATGATGTGTCAAAGTAGGTTCGTTGACTGTAACAAATGTACAACTCTGGTGCGAGATATTGATGGGGGAGGAGGCTGGCGGGGGAGAGGAGGTATATGAGAAATCTCTGTACTTTCCACTCAATTTTGCTATGAGACTCAAAACTGTACTTTTGAGTACACAAAAGTATACTTTCCACTCAGTGTAAAACTGCTCTAAAATATAAAGTTTATTAATTTTTAAAAAAAGGACGTGAGGCTATTATCTTCAGCTTGCACCCAGTGGAGGTCAATTTCTAGGTGGCAAATTCATGGATTTGCAAACTTAGGTGCAGACAGGACTTCAGACATCACTCAGAAATCACTCAAGGCAGACAGCAGACATCCAGAGATCAAATTCCTACACCTCTACTTACCAGCTGTGTGCCCTTGGGCAAGTTACTTAACTTTTGTGAGCCTCTGTTTCTCTATCTGTAAAATGGAAGTAATATGGGATTTATCTCAGAGAGCTGTTGGGAGGATTAAATGAGACAATTTATGGCAAACTCTTAGTTGGTGCTCCACCAATGTCAGCTACTGTTAGCATTATTATTATCCAGTGCAATATTCATTCATTCATTCAACAGTAATGAATTGAGCAGTGTGCAAGGTACCAGGGTGAACAAGGCTGACCTGGTCCCTGCCCTCACAGGGCTTGTATTCTAGTCCGATCTCCCTCTGGGCATGCACTGGTGTTGGAAACAGAAGACGTGGTTCCCATTCAGGCTTTGCAGACAAGCATCCGCTAATACACACACACGGGAAGCATCTTCGGGGGCTCCAGCAGCCCAGCAATCACGCAGATGATTTTGTGATGACAGGTGGTGTGGCTTAGAGCTGGGCTGCCTGGTTCCAATCCCAGATCCACCGCCTCCTCGCCGCGGAACTTTAGGCAGTTTCCTCACCTCCCCTGTGCCTCAGTTTCCTCATCATATAAAGGAGTGGATAATAGAACCTATCTCATGCGTTGTTGGGAGGACTAAACACTGTAACACATGTAGAGCATAGAGAATGGTGCTGGGCACAGAGTAGGTGCTGTGATGTGTCATGACCTTTGTTCTTGTTTTAACTCATCAGCAGTTCTGACGCTGACCCCAGTGACATGGTAACCGGGGAAAGCGAAGTAGACCTCCTTGGTGTCGATGAAGAAATCCAGGCGATCAAGTCATCTCAGCAGTGTGGGGGAGTTCTCGAGAATATGCCTCCCAGGTGTTTATCCCACGGATATGCTTGCACAGGTGTGAAATGGTTTCTAAGTCATCCATTGCTGTGGCATGTGTGCTAGCAAAAGCACAGGGGCAGCCCAGAAGTCTGTGAATAGGGGACTGGCTAAAAAATCCATGGGTCAACCAAAGAGAGAAATATTAGCCTTCAAAAAGAATGAGGCAGCTGCATGTGAAAAGATGTGAAAAGATTATTGTTAAGTGCTAAAAGCAAAGGGCAGTGCAGTTTTACTTTCTGTGTTGAAAAAAAAGAAATGTACATGCCTATGTCCTTTGGTAACACAATGGTGGTTGTCTCTGGAGGGAGCCCTGGTTGGCTGGGGCTCAGGGGTAGGAGGGACAAGTTCTTTTGACTCTGCCTCTTTGTGCCTTTTGAATTGGAAGCCATATACATGTATTACTTATTTTAAGAAAAGATTAAGCAGAGATTGGAGCTTATTTAGAAATCAGCACTCTAGTTCACCATGTCCTGTTAAACATCTTTTGCTGCTCTCTGAGCAGATGGCCCTGGGTGGGGTTGGGCCAGGGCCCGGGGGGGAAGCCTCCCTCCCCCTAGGGTGTGCGGGGAGCCACGTGGGGCCTTGTGGCCGGGCACATGCCTCCAGCTGGGTCTTCCTGTGTGGTGGAAGGCCAGGGGTGCGGAACTGAGACTGGGGAAGAGTGGGCTCCAGCAGCCTGACAGAGGCTACAGAGGCTGCACACACAGTGCAAGGTCATGGTCCTACTATCTGGGTCTGGCCTGGGCAGCTTTCCAGGGCAGACGACCATGAGACAAAGGCTCATTATGAGCACCAGGAAAGGGCCTTCATCACAGCTGCTTGTCTCCATTCACGGGGCAATTCCATAGTGAAACTTGGAGCCAGAGCAGCCCAAGGTTCAGGAAACAGATTCAGAGGGGCCAGGGTTTCCTGGCCTGCTCTGGGCATCAGCGGGATGGAAAGAGCCCAAAGGAACTGGGTTCCTAATTCCTCAACCATTTGCTCAGCTAAAATATAAAGATTCTTTTCAGAGCTCTCCCTGAAGTGGCTCTCCAGCTTTGGGATACACACAGCATTGTGTGCTAGGACATTCCCTGTAGCCAAGCAAAAGTGACAGAAAGGTCCTTTCAGTTAACTGCAAAATAAGTAGGGCTCTGTCCAAAGACAGGGGCCCTTTGCCATGAGCCCCCTGGTAATTCATAGGCTGTCTGAGCACCGTTTACAGCCGACAGTCTACTGGATTAGGGTTTTTCAAATGCCTTTTAGTCAGCAACGCTTTATACACACCTATATGAAAAGCACATATGTATGCATGCAAACAGATATTCTTAAGTCAAATATCCCTTATATATTCAAACACACGCACACACATATTTATATGTAGTCATACCTTTGACTAGCAAGATAATCGATATATGATGTAGGTCAAATATTTGGTACAAGGTAATCAAACAAGGTCTACAGAAGGTTTGCAGTGACATACAAAGTTACAAGAGTGATAACACAGTCTCCTGTGTTTATTTCTCCAAATCTGGGTCACCGTTAAGTCCAATTAATTTTTTCCACCTATAGATGGCAATACCTGTACTGCCTTTTCTGATGGGACTCATTCATTCATTTACCAAGCATTTGGAGGGGGCCCTACCGTGTACCAGGCACCGTTCTAGGTTTTGGGATATAGCAATGAACAAAATGGTCAAGGATCCATGGCCTCGTGAGGTTTGCATTCTAGTGAGGAGACAGACATTCACTGTGGTGTCAGGTGGGGGCAGGGATGGAGAGAGGGGGGTTGAGAAGGACTTCCTGGGGAAGTGACCACTGAAGAGCGACCGGAGGGTTATAAGGCAGAGAGTCACGTGGAGATCTGGGGGAGCAGGTTCCAGGCAGGAGAAATGGCAATTCCCTTGCCCGCTCTAGTTATATTACACTCACTTGGCAAAAGCCAGCCCTGGTTAGACCCAATTGTCTACCTACTCCACACCCACATCTGTGTAGTTGAACCCTGACTGGAGAAAACATGCCACTGTGTTGGCTGGCTTCATGGAAATTCATGCCCAGAATCTCGGGGTTGGGGGTGGAGGGTGGGGGTGGGAGTGCAAGGGGGGCCTTCATGCTTCCATCACCATTGCCATGTTTCTTCAGGCCATTCACTCTCACTCCCCTAGGTGGCCAGTTCCCAACAGCAAATCCCCTGGCCTCGCTCTCCTTACTTCCTATTTCACTGAGAAAATTAAAGTAATCAGAAGAGCTATCTACCACTCCGGGAGTCCAACACCTTATGTACTTACCTCCCTGATTCTTGCCCAAATCCTTCCTTGCTATCACCATGGATGGAATGTGCAATGGAGCCCAGCCCCTCGCTGCTCCTCAGGCGCACTACTCCAAAAACTTGCTTCTCTCTCCTACGTTAGCAATTCTCCCCCCAACCCTCACCTCACTGGCTCATTCCCATCAGCATGGAAGCATGCTGTATCATCTCCCATAGTTAAAAAAATCTGAAAACCCTCTCTTGATGGCACTTTCCCCTCTATCCCACTTTACCCAACAAAACTCCTGGAAAGAGTTGTTTAGATGGCTGTCTCCAACATCCTTCCATTTGCTCTTCAAGTCTTTTCTCAGGTGTCGCTTTCTCAGTGAGACCCTCTCTGACCATTGTATTTATATTGCACTCCCTCCTTCTGTCCTCCTCCAGGCTTCATTTTTCTCCATAGCTCTCATCACTTTCCAACATACTCTATAAGGCAGGGTTCCATTTTGTTTATTGTCCCCCCCCAGAATGTAAGTCCAAATAGACAGGGATGTCTGTCTATTTTGTTTACTGCCGCATCTGGAGCACCTGGAAAAGGACCCAGGGCATCACAGGTACCCAGTCAAGTTTGTTTGGTGAGTGAATGAATGCTTGGGAAGGGCAAGGCCAGAAACAGCGAAGAAGCAGCGTGGCTGGAGTGGAGTAAGAAGGGGAGATGAGGGAAATGAGAGAGTAGAGGCGGCAAGAGGCCTGATCACATAGGGTCAAGGGGAGGGTCTTACTCTAAGTGTAAGTGTGGTTCCAGATGCGGCTGGAGGGTTTGGAGCTGGGGAGGGACATGATCTGTTTGATGTTACTGAGATTCCGGGCAAGTCAAGTTGAAAATTCCACATTTCACAAGTGTGTTCTCGGGTGGGCAATTTTTAAATCCATATGCACATGAAAATAGACTTCAAGACTAAAGGAAAGCTGTGTGTTGATAATGGCTTCTATTATATAGGCAGGGCCACAGGGAATGTGCACTGCCTTGGGATGGCTTTACTGATACAAGAGAACATGGAACATTTCTCACTCAACAAAACAAAACATTATTGGTAAATACTTAAACAAAACCATCCATGTTCTGCCTACTTATTGATAAAAATATTTAGCTCTTCAGTATTTTTGCTTTTTAAACAACCGATGTGCAGTATTAACACATTTTTTGAGATATTAATCAACAGATGTTCCCAAGCACGTGGAACAGACAAAACTGGCCTACATTGCGTAACTATGGCTAGGATTCTAAATCTTGGGCACAGAATTTGAAAGCATGTCTGCCCCTTAAGTATCAAACATGGCAGTAAAACACCTGGAAGTCTCCTGTCCATGTCTAGCATTTCTAAGTTCCCTTTCACAGTGGTCTATTACGTGGTTTGATGCTCGTGGAATGCCGTCTTTATAAGCTGTTTTGTAAAGGTGCTCCACCAACTAAGAGGGGATAAGCCAGTTTGGTCAGGAAGTATGTGGATTGTGGGTTCAGGTGTACGTGTCTAGTTTGTAGAGATGGTGCAGCTGCTTCTAGAACTGCAGTGGGAGTGGGGAGTAAAGGTAGATTCTGAGCGCTCCAGGTGAACCATGACGGGAGGGGAGGCAGGAGAGGACCAAGGATGATGGGTCAAGGTGGCTGACAAGTGAGGATGAAAAGAGGAGGTTGATTTACAAGAGGCCTTGGCTGTTGTCTGTGGCTCCCGCACCAGAGTCCCAGCCGTTAGAACTGAACACCCAGGAAGCTGCCTCTGGGCTTGCTAGACTGCACAGGGATGGCCTCGTCCCAGTGCTTCATCAGCTCCATCCCCAGTACTCGGGGGTCAGGAAAAGTGGGCCAAAGCTTCCAGGCTGACAGATGTTCTCACCTATGTGCACCAAGGGTCACTGCCACAGTGCCCTGAGGAAGATGGGACTTGGGACTCTAGACTAGTGGTTCTCACGTGTGGTCCCTGAACTAGCAGCATCAGCATCACCTGCGAACTTGTTAGAGATGCAAATTCTTAGGCCCACCCTAGAGGTGCTGAATCAGAGACCTAGGGGTGGGTCACAGGACTCAGTATTTAATAAGCTCCCTAAGGCATTCTGATGTGTGTTCAAGTTTGGGAACCACTGATTTAGACCAGTTCCAGGTGACGCTGATGCTGCTGGTTCTGGGACCATACTTTGAGAACCACTGTTCTAGAAATTTCATAAGTAAATCACTCAGTTTATGACTAAGTCTTGTTATTAATGAACAAGAATTACTGAATACGTAAGGACTTTAATGATTACCTCTGGGGCAGCCCGGTGGCGTAGCGGTTTCGTCCGCGCTTGGCAGCCCGGGGTTCGCCGGTTTGGATCCCGGGCGCCCGCCGACGCACTGCCTGTCAGCCACGCAGTGGCGGCGTCCCATATAAAGTGGCGGAAGATGGGCACGGATGTTAGCCCAGGGCCAGTCTTCCTCAGCAAAAAGAGGAGGATTAGCAACGGATGTTAGCTCAGGGCGGTCTTCCTCACAAAAAAAAAAAATAATAATAATGATTACCTCTGAACAAGGGGATTGTGGGCAATTCTATTTGTTCAAAGTTGTTATCATAAACATGTATTATTTTTGTAGAAAAAAGTTAAGAGATTTTTAAAAGTAAAAATACCTCATTCTAGTATAGTTCTTTACAGCAGTGCTTCTCAAACTTTATTGTCAAACAAACCATCCAGGAATCTTATTAAAATACAGATTCTGGTTCAGTGGGTTGTGGGGGAGGGTGTGAGATTCTGCATTTTCAACAAGCTCCCTGGTGATTCCAGTCTCCTGGCCCATGAACCACACTGAGTTTACAGAATGCAAAGCACTTTCCTGTATATTATCTCATTTATTGCTTGTCACAACCCTGGCAGATAGATTCACTAATTCACTATTCAACCATTAGGTAGTAGTACTGGGCACTGGGCATATAGATATGGTCTAATGGGGTGGAAAACCAACCAACCACTAAAAACACCACTTGTAAACAGACAAATAATTATAGTGATCAGAACTGATCAGGAAATAAAGAGGGTGCTGAAAGAGAAGGCCTCCAGGAGGAGGTGATTTCAGGAGAGGTCGGAAGGAAGAGTCACGGAGGAAGTTCAAGGGCAGGCTCTGGGCAGACACCTGGAGGCTCCTGCAGCCAGAGCGCAGGGAGGGAAAGCCCCCAAATCGCGTCGGAGAAGGCAGGGCCCCCCAGGGCAGAAAGGCCGTGGTAGGGGGCCGATTTCAATCTAAGTCCGGGGTAAGCACTGAGGGTTTAAGCAGGGAAGTGACTGGTCTGGTATTTGCCTTAGGATCACTCTGGCTGCTGTGTGGGAAATGTAAACCTCTTCAGGGTCGCCTCAGAGTTGGTGCAGGGAGCGCCGGGCCATGCAGGGGCGCCCCGGAGTCAGGCCCCGCGCCCCCAGAGTCGCGCGGATCTACTTGGGGGTCAGGTATCCCCCATATGAACAATGAGCCACCAGGACACATGTTTTCATTGCTGCACTGAGGACCTTAAACGCAAGCGCTCCGGGGAACAATGTGATTTTTTTTCTTTTCCGCTCTTTCAGAGGACCTGGGCTCCCACGTTGGCATCTTGGCCACTTCCCCTTCTGTATCTTAGCCTCCCCACCTGTCAAAGAGGACTTTGGGCCGGCCCACGGGCCAGCCCTGGACCTCCAATCGTGAACCTCGGGCAAGCCAGGCGGCTGGCACAGCGGAGCAGAGGTGGCCTCAAACGGCCCGCGGGGTTGGCTTCCTTCCCGGGAGACTGAGGCACGGTTGGGCGAGGAGTGCGGGCCCTCGAGACTCCCGCAAACTCCAAGCGGCACGTCCCGTCCCACGCAGGCTTCTCGGGCCGCCCGCCAGCGATCTGCGCGCGGCGGCCCCCGCCCAGCGCTGCCAGGGGCGGGGCCGGGCCGGAGGACCAGAGCGGCCCGGGACTCATGGGGCAGCAGTGGAGCGGGGAAGCCCCGCGCAATCCCGGTTCTTGAGCTCTGGAAGGGGCGTGCGGGGCACACCTCCTGGATCCCCAGCCCGCCGCGGGGCGGCTAGGTCACGCTGCCAGGCGCAGGCCTGCCCCGGGGCGCCCGCCTGCCCGCGCGCGCGCGCCGACCCCGCCCCTCGGCCTCCTCCTCCGCCTCCGCCTCCTCGCAGGCCCGGGACGTGCCCGGCCGGCGACCGAGCGGCGGGGACGGCGTCCTGCGCACTCACTTCCGCGTCCCGCCGCCCTGCGGCCCGTGCGCGCCCAGCCTCCGCCGCCATCGGACAATAGGTCGCCCGCCCCGGCTGCCGTGAACTTCCTGCCGCGGCCCGGCCGGCCGGTGCGCCCCCGACCGCGCTCCCTCTCCGCGGCCGCGGGGGCAGCAGCGGAGGACCGAGCGTCCGGGACGTGCCTGCGCCGCCGGCCGCTGCGCTTCTGCTCCGGCCGGAACGGTCCGGCGGCCTCCACACCGCGGCAGAGCCGGCTTCACCGCGCCGGCCCCCGTCCAGCGGCTGCTGCCTTGTGGGTTTCCGATTTGGTTGCTTAAGGAGGATGTGATTTTTTTTTTTCTATCTTTTTTTCCTTTTATGATTTGAAAAAGAGAAAAGAACGCACAGCAAGCTGGGACAGCAAAGCGCCACCAGCTGCCCCCACGTGGACACCTCCGAGGGGAAAGGGAGTTGGAAGCAAGCTTAGTCCAACTGGCCTTGAGGCCTCAACTTCGGCTGGACTCTGAGGCCTGGAGTCATGACTCTCACGCTGGGCAGGTGGAAGGCTTTACCTGTCCTGGGCTGGACTTGAGCTCCCACCCTTCGCCAGCGTCTCCCCCCCCCCCCCCGCGCACACTCACACAAGGCACCTGGACTAGGCCCAGACACCCGTCTGCGACATGGATAAGTACGACGACCTGGGCCTGGAGGCCAGTAAGTTCATCGAGGACCTGAACATGTACGAGGCCTCCAAGGATGGACTCTTCCGGGTGGACAAGGGTGCAGGCAACAACCCGGAGTTTGAGGAAACACGCAGGGTGTTTGCCACGAAGATGGCCAAAATTCACCTCCAGCAGCAACAACAGCTCCTGCAGGAAGAGACCCTGCCCAGGGGGAGCAGAGGCCCAGTCAATGGTGGGGGCCGGGCTGGCCCACAGGTCCACCGGGAAGCTGGTGTGGGCAGCAAGCTGACCATGGATGGTGCTGCCAAGCCCCCTCTTGCTGCCCCGACAGTGGGTCCTGGGACAGCCACCACCATCGCTGCTGGGCAGCCCTTGTACCCGCCCCAGGAGCAGAGAGTCAGTGTCACGAGGCATGGCAGCCAGGATTGTGGTTCCCGGGAGAGCCTGGAGAGTTCTGAGTCTGCTTTCCACCAGCTGGGACCCTGCCAGGATCCTTCCTGCCTCACCCATGGGGACTATTATGACAACCTCTCCTTGACAAGCTCGAAGTGGGGTGATGAACCAGGAGTGTCCCCTAGCATCAGGCTGGGTGTAGGGAGTGGGTGGCCTGGCCCCCCAGGGAGTGACCCACCACTGCCAAAACCCTCGAGGGACCATCACCTGTATCAGCCGCAGCTTTCCTCCAGCAGGTCATTTGAGAGCGGCCAGGGTGGTGGTGTTGGGGGCCGCAGCAGTGAGAAGCCAGCCGGTCTTTGGACCACTGCCGCCTCCCAGCGGGTGAGCCCTGGCCTGCCTTCCCCAGGCCCGGAGAACGGGGCCCTCCTGGGGCCCCCTCAGCCCAGGACCCCTTCCTTCTCAGCACCCCTGGCCCTGAACTGCCCCAGTCAAGGAGCTCTTCCAAGAACAAACGTGGGGGTGGGGAGTGAGGTTTCAGGCATGATGCCCAAGCCCACTGTGGACCCTCAGTCCTGGCCCCAGGATGGGCCCAAATCTTACCTTCCTAGTTCTGCCCCGTCATCCTCGCCAGCCAGCACAGACCCTTTGCAGCTGGGCACGGCTCCTGGGCTGGGTCCCAAGCCTGGCTGCACAGACCCTGGCATTGGTCCCAAACTCAGCCCCACCAGCCTTGTCCATCCAGTGATGTCCACCCCGCCTGAGTTATCTTGTAAAGAAGGTCCCTCTAGCTGGTCCCCTGATGGCAGCCCAGGACCTGTGCTCCTGGAGAGCCCCAGCACCCCCAGGGTGAGGCTGCCTTGCCAGACCCTCATCCCGGGCCCTGAGCTTGGGCCCTCAGCCGCTGAATTGAAATTAGAAGCCCTCACCCAACGTCTGGAGCGTGAGATGGATGCTCACCCAAAGGCCGATTACTTTGGTGAGTGAGAGGCTGGTGGAGTTGCGCACAGGGATGGGGTGGGTGACAGAGTCCCTGCATTTGGGGAAGTGCTCCCCATCAGGGATGCTGTAGCTCTCCTTGAATGGCCTGCCCCCCCCCCTTTTTTTTTTGGCTTCCTGTTTCAGGTGTTTCTTCAGATTCAGAAACTTGAAAGCATCCCTGGACAGAAAGCGGATCTCGCAGCTGGGGGTTACCCACGTGTGAAGGGTGAAGCGGGGTGGGATTGCTCATGTCTGCTGTCAGAAAGGGAAGTGCTGTGACTAGATTTCAAGGGTTTTGGGTGTGCCTTAGAGCCTCTCCAGTGACTGGCTCCCACAGGACTTGAATGGGAGCAGCTTCTCAGGTCCAGTTACCCCTGAGCGTCCCATCAGTAGTTGGCTGGGCCAGGCAGGTCTGGCTATTTGAGGACCAGTGGTCAGGCAGAGGCTCTCTGAGGCCCTGTGTGTATGTCTCCTTGCAGGTACTATGTGCGGTTGAGGCAGGTGAAGCTCGGACATGGAAGACTTTGCTTTAGAGCAGTGCTTCTCAAGGTGTAGTCTCTGGACCAGCAGCATCCCTTCGTCTAGGAACTGGTTAGAAATGCAAATTATAGGGCCCCACCCAGACCTACTATGTCAGAAACTCTGAGGTAGGGCGGTGGACGTGGCAATCAGCGTTTTCACTAGCCAGCCAGGTGACCCTGACATTCAGGACATGTGAGATGTGTGGACTAGGTGTCTCCTAACTCGGGCTCCATCCCGGGGTCTGGCCAGCAGCCAGGTTACACCCACCGTGGTGGCTCAGTAGGATGGAAGGTGCTCCTTGCTGGTTTCACTCAAACAAACCGCAGACTCTTGGAGACCGCTGGCTTCAGCTCTTTCCCTCTGCACAGGGTTTGGAGGCAGCAAGAAAGCAGCTGTCTTCTGTGGAGTAATGATGTAGCCGTCTCACGTGAGAGCTGACTAGAAAGCCTATTTTTAGAAGAGTCTAAGGGTCGTTTTTGTTTTTTTTCATTTCTGAACTCTGGATAAGGGGGTCATGATTTCCCCATAGGAGGCCTGAGAGCCCTGGGAAGCCAAGTCCCGCTGGAGGGGCAGCTCTGCTGAATGGAGGAGGGCAGGGACAGGGAAGGCCCTGTAAGGGGAAGATGGCTGGCTCACCGTGTTCGGTCTGCCCGGCTCTCCGTGAATGAACGGTTTTGTCCCCGGGTGCTTGGACAGGCCCCCGCCGTAGCGTTGTGTTCTTCTCCTGAGAGCTGCGGGGGGCCCGCTCTCACACACTGGGCAGTCAGGGGTCAGGGGACTGTTGATTCGTTTATGTTTTAGAGCACGTGGCACCATCTTACTGTGAACTGTGTCTTCTCCTTTGCCAGTTCCCCCCTTTGGGAATAATACTTAGCTGGAGATACTGTGGTTTTTTTTTTTTTTTTTTTTTATTGATGTCTTAGTTTATAACACTGTGGGGTTTTAGTTGTACATTTTTGTCCGTCACCTTGTGGATGTAACCCTTCACCCCTTGTGCCCCCCCACCCCCCTTCCCCTTGGTAACCACCAATCAGTTCTCTCTGTCCGTGTGTTCACTTATATTCCATATTGGAGATACTGTGGTTTTTAAATGTAAACTTTTGCTTAATTTTTAATTTCAAGCCCATTAAACAACAAAACAGCAGTTTTATTTTTTCAGGGAGGCAAGTTCACACACCGGATCGCAGCAGAGAGATTAGCTAACGCTGTTTGTTCATTCAACGTGTATATATTGAGCACCTACCTTGGGCCACGCTTTGTCCAAGGCCTTGGGGAGCACAGTGATCAGGACAGACAGTCCTCTGCCTCCCCTGAGCAGACAGTGAATTAGAGGGAGATAGGAGATGAGCAAGTAAATAAGCAAGTTCTAGGGAGAGAAATAGGTGGAGGAGGTGTCAGGGAGGTTTTCAGTTTTAAATCAGGTGGTCAGGGAAGGTCCCATGGAGAAGGGGGTATTTGAGCAAAAGCTTGAGGGAGGTGAGGGAGTGGCAGGGCGTTCTCAGCAGGGCAGACAGCGAGTGCAGAGGCCCTGGGCCAGACTTAACTTCAACTATTTAATTTACTCAAGGCAACAACCCCAGGAAGCAGGTTCTGTTGCTGTGGCCATTTCACCGACAAGGAGAAGGAAGGCCAGGGAGGCTAGATTACTTCCCGAGGCCCCATAGTGGTGCTGGGTGCAGCTGGGATTTGAGGCCCACAGCTGAGCCTCTGTGTCCCTGCTTCTAACCAGCATTGCCAGGCTGCCTCCCAAGTACAGATGGGAAAACCTATTTTATTTATTTTTATGGCTTTGTTTTTTTTAATTGAGGTGAACTTTACATAACATAAAATTACCCATTTTAAAGTGAACAATTGGGGCCGGCCCAGTGGTGTAGTGGTTAAGTTTGCACACTTGGCTTTGGCAGCCCAGGGTTCACAGGTTCCAATTCTGGGTGCGGACCTACGTGCTGCTCGTCAAGCCATGCTGTGGCAGCATCCCACATATAAAATAGAGGAAGATGGGCACAGATGTTAGCTCAGGGCCAATCTTCCTCACTAAAAAAAAAAAGTGAACAATTCAGTGCATTTAGTACATTCACACAATGTTGTAAAAATACCAACTCTAGGGGGGCTGCCCGGTGGCACAGCGGTTAAGTTCGCGCTTGGCAGCCCAGGGTTCGAGGGTTTGGATCCCGGGCTCCTGCCGACGCACTGCCTGTCAGCCATGCCATGGCGGCGTCCCATATAACGTGAAGGAAGATGGGCACAGACGTTAGCCCAGGGCCAGTCTTCCTCAGCAAAAAGAGGAGGATCGGCAGTGGATGTTAGCTCAGGGCTGGTCTTCCTTGCAAAAAAAAAATACCAACTCTAATAATTCCAAAACATTTTCATCACCCCAAAAGGAAACTCTGTACCTATAAAGTAGTTGCTCCCCATTTCCCCCTCTCTCCCAGCCCCTGGAAACCACTAATTTGTGTTCTGTCTCTATAGGTTTACCTATTCTGGATATTTCATATAAAGGGATCATACTTTATTTATTTTTTGACTAAGTATTCCTATGTTGAAAATTTAAAAGACACAAAAACACATACAGTCAGGTGCCACTTAACGATGGGGATACATTGAGAAATGTGTCATTAGGAGATTTTGTCGTTGTGTGAACATGATAGAGTGTACTTACACAAACCTAGATGGTATAGCCTACTACACACCCAGGCTATGTGGCATTAATCTTATGGGACCACTGTTACATATGCAGTCTGTTGTTGACTGAAATGTCATCATGTGGTGCCTGACTGTACACTGAATAATTAGTCTCCTTCCCACCCGCATTTCTGGTCGAGCGTCCTGGGCGTAATGTATATTTGTGTGCAGTCACAGTGGTGGCATGCTGTCCACCTGCGCTTTGCTTTTCTCGCTGCACAGTGTGTCTTGGCAGTCATCCTACATCAGCACATGTTGAGTTGGCTCATCACCACTGTGTGGATGTGCCCCGGGTCACGTAAGCAGCCCTTATGGTGGCCCTTTAGAAGGGGCCTTCTGTAAGGTGTAAACCGAGTTATAGGATCAACTCCCAGGTTGGATTGTGGGGTTGGGGACTTTGTACCCTTTAAATGTTCCTTGTTGCTCTCTGGAGCTTGTGCTGGGACCACACTGCCAGCCATATAGGAGAGGGCCTGCCTCACACCTGCTGTGCCAGCCGAGCTTCCATTCGCTCTCCTGTGACAGGCAGTGGGGCAGAGGAGGAAGTCTCTTGTCTAAGCATCGGGCAGTCAGTTCTTGGCCTAGCCCTGGTGTGGGACCCTGAACAAACCCTGCTCTCTTCCAGGCCTCACCCCCTCATCTGTAGTATGAGGTGGCTGGACCAGCTGAGGGGCTCGCTCAGCAGATGCCTTTCCTTTCCCTAGATCTGGTGTTATTTGAAAGATTTTGACTGTCCAACACACTGCATTTGTTAAATAATGACTAAATTTTACTTCCAAATAGAAGACTATTTACTGATCCAGGGCTCTTGCCAGAGAGAGTCAGAGATATAAAACTGTCACCATCGGAGTCGATGTAATTCTAGCCAGAAGCAAAGCAAAATAGATGCTTGGTTGGTTACATAGGCCCTTTCCTGGGCCAGACAGAGGTGTCCCTGTGTGTATTTGACGTTGTGGAAAAACTTGGGAATCCCTCCTATCACCTTGGAGAACACGTAGGTCTGAAGACACCTCAGTTTCCAGTTATTGATCAGCTTGTCACCGAGGTCTCTTCTGGCACTTTCCAGGGCTGTCTTTGTGGGTTTGGTACAATGTAATTTCTTCCCCCTCTTCCTGCTGGGCCCACCCTCCCTTCTCCAGTATTCCTTTTTGTGTCTTTGTGTCCATGAGGAAAGAGTTAAGGACAAACACTTGATGCTGCTTGGAGGATGTTGTTGGGTTTCCTGCCTTCCCAGGCCTCGCTCTTGGAAGATGCCGCTCGTCGCGGTGTGGCTTCTGTTCTAACATCGCTGTTTACACTGAGAGGAATCGTGCCTTTTGTTTAATCTTTCTCGGCCTTTCCCTCCGTGGTATCCATTTCTCTTCCTCACACTGCGCCTTTTCTCCCTTTCTAAGGATAAAAGACACAAATAGACCACCTGTTACAGGCTGGGTTTCCTGGGAAGCTGATTCTGAGCGAGTTTAGTGTGCAGGGGTCTTATTAGGGGGTGCTCTCGGGCCCCAGACCTGCAGACGGAGGGGAAGTAACCAGGACTGGGCAGAGGAGCGCTCCAGCTGCAGTGTGGCCCCATGAGCCTGGGCCTACCCTGCAGGAAGCTTGGGAGCCAGGAAAGCCCCTCAGAGTTGTCCCAAGTCAGGGGGAGATGGCCTGGCCTTCACACTCCCCCATGGATCAGTCATCAGATGTGGGCCGCCCTGTGAAGGGGGTGACCTTGGGCGAGGTGGCCCTGTGCAGCTGAGGCAGTGCCCTAAGGGGCTGACAGGCATGGGCTGTCTCCTGGCTGCATCCCCAGCAGGTGGCTACAGCTCCTTTGGTGAAGGGAGGTCTGGGCGGCGCATCGCAGTGTCCACCACGGCCCCTGTTGTGGGGCAGATAAGACCCCGTTCGTGTGACCTTGGGCATCATGATTCTAATTCTAGCGACTGTTGAGTGCCTGCGACATGCCAGGCATTGGGTATGTGATTTGTGTGCATTGTTGTCATTTAACCTTCACAGCCAGACACCATTATTCTCTCTTTACAGTTGAGAAACCGAGGCCCGTGAGTTGCTCAAGCCTACTCAGGTCTAAGCGGCAGTGCTTCCACACCATTTGGGGCTCTGACCTCTCGCACAGTGGGACTAGGTGGTCTTTCAGGGCTGAGGTGGGTGCTCTCTGTTTGCCCCTCCAGATTCACGCTCCACTCAACTGCTGCGGGGGCATCGGCGGGCTCCCTGCTCTTTCCAGACTTTCTTGCCCCCTGTTCAGGATTCTGGCCCTGTACTCCCCAGCGCCTTCCCTCCCTCCTGTGGGTGGGTCTGGGGGTTCAGTCACTGCTCATGGCACCCAGGAGAGAACCACACTCTGCCCTAGAGGAGAGAAGGCTCTTCTCCGTTGGGCACCAGCAGGTAGAGAGGCAAGAAGAAGTTGGTTCCAGGTCTCCTTCACCCAGCGAGGGGATGGATTGGTCCCTTCCCACCCCGCATGGAGAGGGAGGAGGCTGGCCCTGTCTTCAGTGAACCTTCCTGCTGCAGTATTTGAACTGTTGCAGAAAACTGCAACAGCAGCCCCGCCTTAGCCTGGGAGCCTGAAAACAGGTGTGACTCCTCCTGGGAATGGCCCTGCCCCTGCCAAGGGCCAGGGAGCCTGTCACACCTGATTTCATTTTACTAGCAACACGCACAAGGTTAAATAAGCAGTCCAAACAAGAGTGTCCTATCTGCTCCTTCCCATCTGATAGCCTTTTAAACATTGAGCTGCACATTGTCTTAATGACCTTTTAAGCACGTCTTATCTGACTTTATTAGCAACAGATGCTTGAAATATGGGGCTTAAATCCAACCTTGAATGAAAAATAGAGGATGGTTTCAGAGTATTTTTCATTTAAAAGGAAACAACATGAGCCAATCCTGTGATAGGGTGGCTCCCTCTAGAATTCCAGGACAGGGGCCTGTGTGTGCCCTGGGGAGGGACCCGGTTACCCGCCAAATATCAGGCATTTCAGTAAACCCAAGCCAAGTGCTGAAGTAGAAGAAGGTGGCAGAATATCATTAACCATCTGGCTCTGTCTGAGTAGCTGGCATGGCCAGTGTGATTACCTGGGAACTTCCACCCAGATTCCTTTTGGAGACGTTGGGCCATAATTTGGACCTACTGGATCCAGGCTTCCATTGTCATGGAAGTAAACTTCTGATCCTCCGGATAACTTTTATAAATGACACCCAAGGCTCCAATTCTCCTGTCTGTCCCTGCAGGGGCACGCCCTGAGATGTGGAAACACTCAGCCCTTTAGAAATTGGGTAGCCTATGTGCATTTTTTTTAGTAGACCAGGTAATCTTCCCCTCAAGATCAGGAAAGCATATCTTTTTAAACTTTTTATTGGTATAATATACACATATTGTGGATGCTCACAAAAGGAACACACGTGTGTCACCAGCACCCAGGAGCCCCCCCGCTCATGCCCCGTTACAGTCACCACCACCCTTCAAGGATAACCATTGTTGTGATTCTGACTGCAAACGTGAGTTTTTGAGCAATTGTGTGATTTGAAGTAACTTCTAAAACCTTAAAAAATTCAAAAACATCATGGCAGGTTTTGGGATGGATGGAGAGCTCGTGGGTGGTCAGCATGCAGCTGCGGATGGCAAGGTGTTGGCGATATCAGCTTGGCCAGCTCCGTTGCGCCTGCTGGGCTGCCCAGCTCCCTCTGTACTGGTGGCTGCTCCTGTGGTCAGTGGTCAGGGCTCGGACATCATTTTGGCCCTCTGTGTTCTCTGGAGGGAGGGGTTTTCATCACATACTTCAGCCCCGCCCCTACCTGCCAGCTCTCCTCACAGATTTCAGAGATTCCAAGGGGAAGATGAGGAGTAAGCCCCCGAACTTCACTCAGAGTGGCTTTCTGTTCACTCAGGCCACATGTCACTAAGGTGTGCGTGTCAGGTCCCCGCATGCTCGTAGCAGTGGGCTTGGTGCTGTGGAGAAGGACACTAGGGGTCAGTCTCAGGCCCTTGCACGGGCACTAACACACCACCCTCTTACCGTGGCTCTGAGGCCTTCACTTGGGCCTCCCCTGGCCCCGCGTGCTCACTGGCTTCTGTCACACCAGCCTTGCTGCTGGTCCCTGAGCATGGGGAGTTCCTTGCCACTCCAAGATCCCTGCCCTTGCCCTTCTGCAGCCAACATCCTTTTGGCCAGCATGGTGCTGCCTGCCCCTGCGATCCACCCTGGGACAGTAGGTCTCCAGCTGGAGTCCTGACCTCGGTTTCCCACAGTGTCTGCTTTGTCCCATCATGCTGTCTCCTGAGGTCCTCCCCCCTGAGATGGTGTGTTTCTGCTCTGTTCCTCTGTGATCAGGAAAGAATGTCCTGTTTTTTCCATCCAATCCTCCTGCTCTTTCCATTAATAATCAGAGCATCAAACTGACCTTTTGACATGGTATTTCTTGCCAGAGTTTTTTTTAAAAAGTTATGTTTCTTTACATCTATTGATTTATGACTCCCACATAGACGATGGAACTTGGAAGAAAGGCACGCTTTGGGAGTGAGGAGACTGGGTATTCTGGGCCTGGTGCTACCAACAGCCCTAGGTGTGACATGCGGCAAGCCTCTCTTCCTCTGTGTGAGCCAAGACGACCTCTGAGGGCTCTTCCCTCAGTTCTGTGGCTGTGGCTTTGGGTATAAAATCCCAATTGTAGCTGACCGAATAACAGGGAGCTGGGCAGCATCATTGTGGGCACTGGTGAGAACCTGGAAAGGCAGGGGCCTGGGTGGCCTAGCATTCCATCCCCCTTCCAGAGCTCTACAGAATTCAAACACAGTTTTTTATTTTAGTTACGGTTACATTTTTTATTGCAAGTGGTAATCATTTTACTTGAGATATCTGGAAAATGCATACAGTTAAAACAAGAACCACGGATCACTGAATTGCCTGTCATCCTTGGAGTAATCAGTGTTAAGATTTTCTGCTGAAAGTTTCCAGTGCAGAGTAGTAGCTGGAGCTGGTTGTGATTCAGGATGCGTCATGTGCTGTGTTCTTGGCTCTTTGGCCAAATGTAGAAGCATTTACTGAGCTAGAGGTCAGTTACTCTGCAGAGTGTGTCTGATGAAAGTGAGATTAGAAAGGACTAAAGATCTCCTTTAGGAAAGTCAAACATGGGGAGCCGCTGAAATTACAGTGGTCACCCACCCCAGAGGCCTTTTGAAGCTCTCTTTCTAATTAAACTTGGGGTCCTCAGTGCAGGGAACAGCTGGCACTGGCTGTGGGGCTCCCTGACCTTGTTTTTGCTGGCATGTCCCAGGCTTCCTTCATGGGCTTCTGTCATGTCCTCGGTGGTGCTGGATCTCAGACTGGGTCACAGGACAGTGGACAGTGGCCTCAGGGCCTGGCACTGTCAGGGCCCCACATAGTGGGCGCTCGGTGGACGTCTGTGGAAGGAATGGAGGGGCTTCAGTTAGGGTGTGAAGGGAGAAGGGGAAGGGATTTTTAGCTGGGGCGATAGCTCTGAGATAGTTTTGCTAAAATTTGTTGAGCAGTTGCTCTGTGCCAGGCTCTTTTCTCATCATCTCACAGGCATTAACTGTTGAATCCTCCCAACAACCCTATTTCATTATCCCCATTTTATAGAAGGGGAAACTGAGGTACACAGAAGTTAAGCAACCTGCCTAATACGTTTATTGAGGAGCTTTGCTGAGTCTGAGATCTTGACCACCATGCCGTGCTGCCTCTCAGCTCCTAGGAGCACAATGGCTTTCTGACAGGGAATTTCAGGAGGGACTGTGCGTGAGGGCTGAGGTCTTCCCCTGCTCTGGTGGAGCAATGAGTAAGGCAGGGCATGGAGGGGCGCCCGAGCTGGAGCAGCTGGATCCTGCTCTTGCAGCCAGGGGTGGCGCCCAGGTTCCTCCTCAGGCCAGGAGCCTGTGCCCGTACCAGCCCCTCCCTGCAGGGCAGTGATGGACCCGTTGGGGCTCAGAGGCACATACATGGGGTGCGCAGTGGCCTTGACTGCCCACGACCCCTCAGGCCTCTGACTTCTGGTGTTCCTCTGAAGGATGTGGGTTAGGGCAAGCAGGCCATACCCTCAGGGTGCTTGTGTGACACCCCCAAGAGTTGTGGGAAAGCAAGGGGTGTGCCAGCCCACACTTTTCTTGGGGGCAGCCAGAGTGCTTTAGTCTAAGGGTCAGTGTCATCCCCAGGCTATGTGCGGAGATGCTTATAACGAAATGTTGGATGAAACTCTGCTTAGAGTCCATCTGGCAAATTGAGCAGAAACCTTACCCTAAAACAAAACAGGCCTCCAAAATTTCCGAGGCGCGCCAGCGGCAGGGTAGGACTTGCCAGCAAATATTTATATCTACTCCAGGTCTTGTTTTTTGTTTGTCCCCTCCCAGGGAAACCAGCTGGATGCAGAAGCTCAGGGTTATGCTGGAAGGCTGGAGACTTTCTACTCGAGTGTTTCAGAGGGAATACTTCAGGGTCCAGGGCCAGGTTATTTCTAAGTTTTGAGAGCCATGGGTTTAAACTTGGCCAAGTTCCTTCCTCATCTTTCTTGTTCTGTGACTCGTCTCTGCGTGTCCCAGGAAAGCGAGACCTGGTTACTCCCGGTTACTGAAAGTCTGTTGGGAGCATATCAGGGGCCTCTATCTTCCTCCCCCCACACATGTATTTGTAACATATAGAAAGTTCTAGAAACTTGCCATGATGCTGTCTGTCATTCAAGAGGAGGAGATTTGAGTTTAGTGTGAGTCTGCCATGCAGTGGATCCTGGGACGTGTAGAGACCCAGGTAATTTGAGGACTGAGTGGACAAGGCCCCCCTCTTACAACATGGGCCCTGAGTCAGAAGGTGAGCACACGTCACAGCAGGCTCCAGCGGACAGCATATGACGGTCATTTCAGTGTGGTAAGACAGTAGCAGATTTGCCTTTGCAGCCTGAAGCCCCTTAGACCGTGACAACAACTTCCCTGTTCTCCTGAGCTCCCTGTCAGTTGGGTTTATGGTTTCCCTTCTTCAGGGTGGAACCAAGTTGTGGCTGTGTTTGCTCACATGATGGTCAGGGCTTGCCCACGGGATCGGGCGGAGGTTTTGCATCTGCTGAAATGTTGCCTGAGTCTGTGCTCTTCCCCGCGACTTGAGCTCACATTGCTTCCTGATGATGCACTGAGGCATTAAATTTAGAGAGAGATAGATGCATTTGGGGGCAGCCCAGCTGATGGGTGGCCAGGGCCAGGCTCTGGGGCATTTGCTGAGAGAGTTACCTTCACCTGAAACATGCTGGCAGCAGAGAGAGCAAGTTGCAGGCCTGCCATGTCGTGTGCGGGCTGTGCCCGCTTGGGTCCCTTGCTCTGCTTTGCTGCCCTCTGCTTCCTCACCTTGTGGGGACTGCATGTCCTGTGCTCGTGATACTTCTGTTTCCTTTCCCGTGCTGCAAGCCTCCAGAGCCAGTTTTGGATTCAGGGCTGTTGGCTGGGAGGAGTCTCCTGGCTCTGAGGGTGACAGAGTCTGGAGGCAGGACCTGCTTCAGACACTGTGTGGGGCCTGTGTGCGTCAGTTGAACTTGGAAGTCTTACCCTCATTTGCTTACAGAGCCACCAGCAACTGAGTGGAGAAGCCTGGGGTGTGGAGGGCATGAAAAATACGTGTAAATGGACACACCCGGGGCAGCAGGCGAGTGGATAGTGATGGCAGGCACTTCTTTGAGTTGGCCTGCCAGGTCCCTCCATGAGATCATTGTGTCCCAACCAGGGTGACTCTGAAATGCCCTTCTCCCACTAATAATGCTTGTTCACCATCAGCATTGCTCATGAAACCAAACTACATTGTTTTGGAAAAAAAATTTGTTATATGATAAAGTGGGACATCAGAAATAAGGAAGATGAGGAAATAAAATCAAACACTGAATTAGTGATAAGGTTCAAAATACAAAACTCAGGGCCTGGCCCTAGAAGTTACTCATGAAGTGTTTGTTGAATGAATGAATCATGATGTATATTTATCATGTTATGCAATCAGAATAAAAAACTGAAATGTTTTGGTTAAAATGCCACTGTTTGCTCAGCAATGGTGGGCTGACAGACAGCGGATGCCACAAATGTAGTTTCTCTGTAACTTGTGCACAGTGGTAACTGTGACGCCCTGTGCCGATACTTGTCAGACCCTGATAGCCTGTCAGAGTTGAAGGATGAACTTACTGGGCGAGGACCTGGGTGACATGGATAGTGGCAGGTGGGCCAGACTCCGGGTGGAAGCTGAACATTGGAGGTGCTGACCTGCAGAGTCTGTAAACTTGGAGAAGTCCTGTTCCCCAGGGCAGACTGGAGACGTGACCATGTTTTGAGGAGAGGAGAATTTCAGTCAGACAGCATATAAGTGGGTGAGTCTCTGGGTGTTTCCTCTCTTGCTTGGCTGGGTGGAACTCTGGGGTCCTGAGGCTGGGGCTGTGGGCATGAACCCTGAGTGGGTCACTGACTTTCCTGCTGGGTTCCCATGACTCTCACCTGCCCCTCACCCTAGTTCTACCCCAGACCCTTCACCCACCTCTGTCTATCACCACATCCAGTTCTAAGCTCAAATAACATATCCCCTCAACGGCCATTATGGAGCACCTACTATATCAAGAGACTGAATTAGGATTAGTGGGGCTTCCTTTGTGCCAGACTTATTGTCTAGCCCCTGCTGGAATGTGAGCTCCATGAGAGTGGGGTGTATGTTCTGTTCACTGTGTATGCTCAGGGCCCAGGGCAGTGCCTGGCGCACAGCAGTTGCTGAGTAAGTGCTTGCTGAATGAATGAGTGAATGCCCTGGCCAGTGGAGAGGGAGTTATTCCCTGACTCCCTGCTGAGTGTCAGTGCTTTGAGTGGGGATGTTACTGCTGTGGTGGAGGCACACTCCAGAGTCAACCCATACCACCCCCTCCAGAGTCTACCCACACCCACACACAGACACTCCAGAGTCAACCCATACCTCCCCACTCCAGAGTCAACCCACACCCCCCCCCAGAGTCAACCCATACCCACATACACTCCAGAGTCAACCCACACCCGCACTCCAGAGTCAACCCACACCCACACTCCAGAGTCAACCCACACCCACACTCCAGAGTCTACCCACACCCACACTCCAGAGTCAACCCACACCCCCCACACACACTCCACTCAACCCACACCACCACCACACACACTCCAGAAGCAGCCCACACTCCACATGCACACTCCAGAGTCAACCCACACCCTCCACACACACTCCACTCAACCCACACTGCCACCACACACACTCCAGAAGCAACCAACACTCCACATACACACTCCAGAGTCAACCCACACCCTCCCACACACACTCCAGTCAACCCACACCCACACTCCAGAGTCAACCCACACCCTCCCACACACACTCCAGGCAACCTATACCCCCAACACACACACTCCAGAGTCAACCCACACCCACATACACACGCCAGAGTCAACCCACACGCATGTGTTGGGGAGTGCTAGGGAGGCAGGAGCGCCAGCCTAGCTCTCCTCATCCCTCACCCTGACCAGGAGGTACTTGGATGAGCTCTCCCACGTGGGTTGAAGGTGCCTTGGGTAGCTGAAGACTGGAGGGGCCAGAAGAGGCTGGGATGCCATGGTTTGTCTGGGGAGAAACTTAGCAGAGCTCCAGGGACCAGCTCACCAAAGTCCTGGGGAAGTTTGGATGGGAGCAGGGAGAGTGCTGGCAGGTGTGTTCTTATCTGAAAAGACATTTATATTACTACAATCGGAACTTGAGGAGCTGTTTGTAGGAATGAAAAGCTACATAAGCGTGTGGGCTCTGGGTCTGCCATGGCTGGATCTGCCCTGGGCAGACTGCTCAACATCCTCCTGCCTCAGTTTCCACATCAGGAAAGTGTGGATATGATTGTTGTGAAGACTAAATTAATTAGTATATGCAGTAGTCCCCCCTTATCTGAGGTTTCAGTTACCTGTGGTCAATTGTGGTCAGAAAATATTAAATGGAAAATTGCAGAAATAAACAATTCGTAAGTTGTAAATTGCATGCCATTCTGAGTAGTGTGGTGAAATCTCTTGGTGGGATGTGAATCATCCCTTTGTCCAGCATATCCAGGCTGTATATACCACCTGCCCAACAGTCACTTAGTAGTCGTCTAGATCCACTGTTACAGTATTGCAGTGCTTGTGTCTAAGTAACCCTTATTTTATTTAATAATGGCCCCAAAGTGCCGTTAATCTCTTACTGTGCCTAATTTATGAGATAAACTTTATCATAGGTAGGTATGTATAGGAAAAACATAGCATATAGCGGCTTCAGTACTATCCATGGTTTCAGGCACCCACTGGGGGTCTTGGAACGTATTTCCACAGATAAGGGGGGACTACTGTATCTGTCTGTCCAGTTTGGGAGCCACTAGCCACATGCAGCTAGTAAGCACTTCAAAAGGTGGCTGGTCCGAGTTGAGATATCCTCTAACTATGAAATGTGTTCAGGATTTTGAAGTCTCAGTATGGAAAAAAGAATGTAAAATAGCTCGTTAATATTTTTATATTGATTATATGTTGAAATGAGAATATTTTGGATGTATTGGGCTAAGTGTAATATATTATTAAAATTAGTTTCACTTGTTTTTACTTTTTAAGTGTGGCTCCTTAAAAATGTGAAATTACACATGGCTTGCATTGGTGTTCTGTTGGACGGGGCTGTGCTGTATGAAGCACTAGAACAGGGTATGGCATGTGGTGCTTGCTTACTGCACGAGTACTTACAATTATTATTTTCTCAAAAGTATCAAAGCATCTTTACTTTGTCCCATTTGAAAGCCAAGCTCAATTGATTTGTTCAGACTCACAAATGCTTAAACAAAAAGATTGTAATTTGTCCGAGGGAGACTGATTGCATGATTACCACCCCAAATGAGCCCACTGAGGCTCGAGTGTGTTCTGATGGCGGAAGAGGGTACCCTGGGGTCTGGTGTCTGCACAGGGCGTGATGGAACAGGTGGTAAGTGGACCCGAGCCAGATTTCCAGGACTTTAAAAACATGCTCTGAGGGGCGGGGCCAGTGGCACAGTGGTTAAGTTCAGGCCCTCTGCTTCAGTGGCCCGGGGTTGGCGGGTTTGGATCCAGGGCGCAGACATATGCACCACTAATCAAGCCAGGCTGTGGCAGGCATCCCATGTATAAAGTAGAGGAAGATGGGCATGGATATTAGCCCTGGGCCAATCTTCTTCAGCAAAAAGAGAAGGATTGGCAACAGACGTTAGCTCAGGGCTAATCTTCCTCACCACAAAAAAAGAAAAAAAACCCACCACGCTCTCAGTTTAGCGAGTACAGGTAGAGCATCCAAAGAGACCATCCATCCTCTTGCCGTAGAGGAGTGAAAGATGGTGTTTCATATCAAGAGAGGTGGGAGGGAGGCCTTTTGGGATTTGGCTCCTCTTGGGCCCTGGCTGACGCCTCTAGGCGCCTCTAGCCATTGGAGGGTGGGTGGGGGGGTAGCTTTCCAGGCAGTTTCCAAAGGCCTGATTGTCTGGGGCCTGTTCTGACAGAGCTCAGGCTTTCCTCTCAGGTGGTGGGGCTTAAACAGAGGCCCTTTGTTGGCTGGCCACAGAGGTCAGTTTTAGAAGCTCTGAGTGGATGGGAGCCAGCAGTCCCTCCTCTGCCTGTGGCCCACCTGTGGCTGCCACCTCTCCCAGTTACCCACACCTGACAGAGGGTGTGTAGGGGTGGGGAGAGGCAGCTCTGCCCAAGTTTATAGCCAGAGAGCAAAGGAAGCGAGGGGGAGGCGGTGGGAAGAAGGAAGCCAGTGCTGAGTTAACCAGCAGGGCCTCAGCCCAGCTGTCCACATTGTGGCATTTTCAGTCTCAGCACTAGATACTCAAGGGCAGGCCCAGTGGCCTTTTCTGACCATCACAAGCCCTCCACCATTCAAGCTGCAGAGTTGTGGACCCCCACCTCTCAATGGAAGGAGTGTCAAGGAATTTGTGGCTGTGTTTTTATTTTATTTTTTAAAATTTTTTGCTGAGGAAGATTCGCCCTAAGCTAACATCTATTGCCAATCTTCCTCTTGTTTTGCTTGAGGAATATTAGCCCTGAGGTAACATCTGTGCCAATCTTCCTCTCTTTTGTATGTGGGATGCTGCCACAGCATGGCTGGCAAGTGGTGTAGGTCCGTGCCTGGGATCCGAACCCATGTACCTGGGCCACCAAAGCGGAGCATGCTGAACTTAAGCACTATGCCTTGGGGCCAGCCCCTGAAATTTATTTATAACCTCAAAATCAGTACTCATAGCACTTTGGTGATCATTCAGGGACATGCACATAGCAGTGAAAAATTTGAGTCGCCCACATGCGTTCCGAGCTGAGGTCCAGTGGGGTGATGCTCTGCCTGCTCGTTTCATCTCTTGTGCTGTCAACAAGTGTCATTTTTGTAGTCTGTTTTTTGCCATGTTTTTTCATCTCTGTGCTCTTTGTTGGTACTTTCTCTGTTGAAAACGGCCCCCAGGCACAGTGCTGAAGTGCTGCCTAGTGTTCCTAAACGCAAGAAGGCTGCGATGTGCTTTATGGAGAAAATAGGTGTGTTAGATAATCTTTGTTCAGGCATGAGTTGTAGTGCTATTGGTCGTGAGTTCAGTGTTATTGAATTGATATATACTAAGTAAGGTGTCTTTAAACAGAAATACAAAACGAAGTTATGTATTGATTGGTTGATGACAGTGTTGTGACCAGAGGCTGGCGGGAACCTAACCCTATGTTTCCTGTAGGAGCAGTGGTTCAGTATTCTCTAATTCGGTATGTGCGGTGACGTTATGGAACCTAACTACTGCAAATAGCGAGACTCGACTGTAACAAGTCTTTAGTCTGGCTTATTTCCCTCAGATAACAGCTGTGAAATTCATCTCTGTTGTTGCATGTGTCAGTTGTTTGTCCTTTTCTTATTGCCTGGTAGGATTCCATTGTATGAATGTACCACAGTTTGTTTTTCCATTTCCCTATTGAGGAGCATTTGGGTTCTTTCAGTTTTTGGCTATTGTGAGTAAGTCTGCTGTGATCACTTGTGTGGACATATGCTCTCATTTCTCTTGGGTCCGTACCGAAGAGTGGAATTGATGGATCATATAGTAGGAGGACGTTGAACTTTTTCAGCAGCTGCCAGCAAGCTTTCCAAAGGGACTGTGCCATTTAACATGCCCGCAGCCGTGTGCGAGAGCCCTCCTTTGGTTCTCAACTCCACTTGAGCTGTTTCAGGAATTCCTTTGGGCTCTGCTCTGCCTGTTGCTTTCTGCTCTCTAAGAGCTGCTCTCTCAGAGAGAGAAAAATCACCTGCTGTCTGAGCTGGTGTCGCTTGGCTGATACCCTTCCATTTTCTTCTGTTGAAATATTATCTTCACAAGAGATTTCATTTCTTTTTTGGTGGTTACTGTGCTCTTAAGGGTTTGATTTTTTTTCACCAGCTTTCTCTAATACAGAAGTCTTCTATGCTTTTTGCCATTTTTAAAAATTTAAACACAGCTAACTGTAGAAAACTCAGAAAATGTAGAGAAAAATAATAATGAAAGTCACCCATCATTCTACGGAGGGATACTCACTGTTAAGACAGACTTATTTTTTTTTACACATAGACATTTAGTTTTTTAGAATCTGAGTGAATTAAAAAGAACTTCGTTAGAGAATTGAGGCTTTAGTGAGAATTGTGCTGATAGAGGGCCTCGAGGGTTGTCACAAAACTGGAGTTCAGTAGCCAGCGAGTGAAGCATTTTCCGTTTCAGTCGCTTGTTGGAAATGCCACTTCTGTTTTGTTTCTGGAACTTCCTGGGAGACTTTCTGTCACTCTAGTTGCTGGTTTGGTGTTTTGGCAGGGCCAGCCAGAGTCTAATTTTATGCAAGTAATTATAGAGTCAGCACTGAGAGCTGGGGCCCCCTCCCCCTCCACATGACAGGAGTCTCTTCTCCAGGTCTTCCTGGCAGACCCTCTTCCTTCCTCTGGAGCAGCAGCAGTCGAGGGAGCTCACTCTCAAGGGGCAGCCGGAGAGGAGAAATGTTGGTCAGTTCTGCCGGTTAGCAAGTTTTTCTTCTGTCTGGCCAACAGTCTTCCTAAAGATCTGCCCCAATCAGTAGCCAGGTTGACCTTATTAAAACAAAACCACGTCCTGTCACTCCTGGGCTCAGAAGGAACCCTGCATTCCCCTCCTCCCCATTCCTCACTCATAGAATGGAGCCAGCTCCCGAAAATACCCTGGGAGGCCCTGCCTTCCCCACCTCCACCTCCAGCCCCACCTCCTCTCCTCTCCTGGTTGACGTGACCCCCACGTTCCTGACTGTGCACCCATCACTATTCCAGTCTCCTGCTTTTGGGTGGGTGAGTTGTTCAGCCCCCTAACCCCCAAAGATGTCTTTGTTCTTTGAGCTCCCCAGGAAAATTGTGTCTGTGTGTGTATTGCTGATAGTTCACCTACTCTGCAGATTCTAAATGAGAGAGTCTTACTTAAAAAGCAATGTTTTTGTCTTTTTCAGAAAGGGGAATTAATGATTTGCCCTGTGTTACACTCTCAGTCAAGCATGAAACTGATGTTAAAACCTCTGTTTTGTGATAGGAACTCTTCCCAGTCTCCACACACTGTTCCCAGGCAGGTTTATGAAGGAGTGATGTGTGGGCATTTCACCTGTGCCCTCCCTCTTGCTCCCAGTAGCCTTGCAAAGCATCTATTATTATTTCCACCTTTTGAAGATGGGGAAACTAAGTCAAAGAGCAATGAAGGAGGTTGTCCAAGGTAGCTCACTGGGTAATCCGCAGAACTGAGCTAAGTGTGCTTATTTGTTCTAAGGGAAAACTGTGGGTGGAGTTTCTCTGACCCGAGTCTCTGGGTCTAATCCCTGGGGGTGGGAGGGGGAAGGAAAGAAACTGGAGAGTGCAGACATTTCCCATCAGCTCTAAGATTCCACCAGCGTTTCTCACTTTGTCTTTTTTCCTTTTCCATCACACCGTTTTTTTCTTCTTTGCTGAATGCGTATTGAAAGCATCTCCAAAATCACCCTATGTTACGGAGGAAAGATCAGGAGTTTGGTTTTATTCTTACAAAATGGATTTCCTTTCTGGTTCCACATGCCCAGCCGAGGCTGTGGCATTGGGCTGTCGTCTGAGGTGGGAGCTTCTCACTGCTCCCGGGTCACTTATCTCAGAGCCTCTCTGTGCCACAAGAGTCCCCTTTGACCATATGTGGACCCTGTGCTCAGCGCCTGGTGTATTTTCCATAGTTGGGGTCGGGTGGGTTGTGGGGCAGAGGGAGGGAGAAAGTGCTGAATGGGGAAATGCACGGAGCTGGGTGGGAAGAGAGAAGCCAAGGGGCGGATTGGGGGGATTTGTTCCTTCTTTCATTCAGCAAATGTTTATTGAGCCTACTGTGTGCTGGGCAAGGGCCTTGCTGCCCCCGGGGAGCAGTTACCACATAGTGTGGTTATTCTGCAGTGGAGGAGCAGCGAGGGAGAGGAGAGAGCTCAGTCCTCAGCACCTGCGGTCCCCAAGGGAAGAACGCCGGAAGTTTTGTGAGGCATTTGGAGTGTGGGTGTCTGTCAGGAGAGTGGTTGGTCTGTTTTCATTAATTCTCAGTCCTAAGGCCTGGTGGGAAACGAGGGAGGAAAACACCTTTCCTGGAAAGGGAGGGAAGGAAAGGAACTTTTATTGGGTACCTCTCATGTTCCAGGAGCAGTGTTAGGCTTACATGATCACGTTTAATCCTCAAAGTTGCCCCATGGTGGGTATGTTATTACAGCCCATTTGGCAGGTGAGGAAACTATGATTGTGCCCCAGGTGGGATTTGAACCCAGTATTTATGCCAGAACTAACTCTTTCTGGTGCCACTGCAGGAGAGATGCTGGGTCATCCCCAGCAGGAGTGGATGCTGGTTCTGGGCCTGGAAATGCTGTATTTCCTGATCTACTTAGTGTTTTACACAGGAGTGCTTATTTTGTTAAAAATCATTGAGTCGTGAATTTATGCTTTGTGTGCTTTTCCTTACGTATGTTATATTTAAGCGAAATAATTTTTTTATTGATGTCATAATAGTTTATAACATTGTGAAATTTTAGTGGTACATTATTCTTTGTCAATCACTGTGTAAATGCATCCCTTCCCCTCTTGTGCCCACCCCGCAATCCCCTTGCCCCTGGTAACCACCAAACAGTTCTCTCTGTCTGTGTGTTATTCTTCCACTTACAAGTGAAATCACGCAGTGTTAGTCTTTCTCTCTCTGTCTTAACTTTGCTTAACGTGATACCTTCCAGGTCCATCTATGTTGTTGCAAATGGGACAATTTTGTCTTTTTTATGGCTGAGTAGTATTCCATTGTGTGTGTGTGTGTGTGTGTGTGTATATATATATATATATATATATATATATATATATATATATCTCACATCTTCTTTATTCAGTCATCAGTCAAGGGACACTTGGGTTGCTTCCACTTCTTGGCTATAGTGAATAATGCTGCAGTGAACATAGGGGTGCATAAGCCTCTTTGGATTGTTGGTTTCAGGATCTTTGGATAAATACTGAGTAGTGGGATAGCTGGATCATAAGGTATTTCTATTTCTGAGGAATTTCCATACTGTTTTCCATAGAGTTTGCACCAGTTTGCATTCCCACCAGCAGTGAGTTAGGGTTCTCATTTCTCCACAACCTCTCCAACATTTGTTGTTTTCTGTCTTGGTGATTATAGCCATTCTAACGGGTGTCAGGTGATATCTTAGTGTAGTTTTGATTTGCATTTCCCTGATGATTAGTGATGCTGAACATCTTTTCGTGTGCCTCTTGGCCATCTGTATATCTTCCTTGGAAAAGTATCTGTTCATATCTTCTGTCCATTTTTTTTTTGTGAGGAAGATAAGCCCTTAGCTAACATCCACTGCCAATCCCCCTCTTTTTGCTAAGGAAGATTGGCCCTGGGCTAACATCCGTGCCCATCTTCCTCTACTTTATGTGGGACACCTGCCACAGCATGGCTTGATAAGTGGTATGTCCACGGCATGGCTTGATAAGCGGTACACCATTTGCGCAGGGGATCCGAACCTGCGAACCCCAGGCTGCTGCAGTGGAGCGAACTTAACCACTACACCACCGGGCCAGCCCCATCTCTGGCCATTTTTCGATTGGGTTGTTTGTTTTTTGTTGTTCAGTTGTGTGAGTTCTTTATATATTATGGAGATTAACCCCTTGTCGGATATATGATTTGCAAATATTTTCTCCCAATTGGTGGGTTGTCTTCGTTTTGATCCTGGTTTCATTTGCCTTGCAGAAGCTCTGTAGTCTGGTGAAGTCCCATTTGTTTATTTTTTCTTTCGTTTCCCTTGTCCGAGTACAGGTGGAATTCAAAAAGATCCCTCCATGACCAATATCAAAGAGTATATTTTCTTCCAGGAGTTTTATAGTTTCAGCTCTCACCTTCAGGTCTTTGATCCATTTTGAGTTAATTTTTGTGTATGGCGAAAGAAACTGGTCTACTTTCATTCTTTTGCATGTGGCTGTCCAGTTTTCCTAGCACATTTATTGAAGAGACTTTCCTTTCTCCATTGTATGTTCTTAGCTCCGTTGTTGAACATTAGCTGTCCATAGATGTGTGGTTTTATTTCTGGGCTTTCAATTCTGTTCCATTGATCTGTGTGTCTGTTTTTGTACCGGAACTATGCTGTTTTGATTACTATGGCTCTATAGTATATTTTGAAATCAGGGATTGTGATGCCTCCAGCTTTGTTCTTTTTTCTCAGGATTGCTTTAGCTATTCGGGGTCTTTTGTTGCCCCATATGAATCTTAGTATTCTTTGTTCTATTTCTGTGAAGAATGTCATTGGGATTCTGATTGGGATTGCATTGAATCTGTAGATTGCTTTAGGTAGTATGGACATTTTAACTATGTTTATTTTTCCAATCCATGTGCATGGGTATTTTTCCATTTCTTTATGTCATCATCAATTTCTTTCAGTAATGTCTTATAGTTTTCATTGTATAGGTCTTTCACCTCCTTGGTTAAATTTATTCCTAGATATTTTATTCTTCTTGTTGCAATTGTAAATGGGATTGTCTTTTTGCGTTCTCTTTCTGTTAGTTCATTATTAGCGTATAGAAATGCAATTGATTTTTCTAAGTTGATTTTGTACCCTGCAACTTCACTGTAGTTGTTGATTATTTCTAATAGTTTTCCAATGGATTCTTTAGTGTTTTCTATATATAAAATCACATCATCTGCAAACATTGAGTTTCACTTCTTCGTTGCCTATTTGGATTCCTTTCATTCCATTTTCGTGCCTAATTGCTGTGGCCAAAACCTCCAGTATTATGTTGAATAAGCAAAAATGTTTTTTAAAAAAAACACTCCTTAGAAAAAGATAACAAAATCTGTAAAATGTTTTAGCTGCTTACCTTCTTGCCTAAACTGGTCACCAATTGTGTGGACAATAAAAGACAGCTTTTCTTTATGCTTGAGCTTGGGTTATCAGATTGAATAAAAATACAGGACAGACACCCAGTTAAATTTGAATTTCAGATAAACGGCAAATAATTTTTAGTGTAAGTATATCCCGTATACATTTGAATTTCAGATAAACAATTTTTTAGTATAAGTATGTTCCAAACATTGCATGGTATGTACTTATACTAAAACATTATTCTTTGTTTATCTGAAATTCAGAATTAACTGGGTGTGCTGTTTTTTTTCTAGCATCCCTCATTTGAGCTGAGAGGTGAAAAGAGTGAGAAATGCAACTGAGCCTTATTTGAGAAATCAGAAGATTCTGAGTCCAAATGGAAGAAGATAATCCAGGAGAAAAGCAAACTGAGAGCAGGATGTTGTCTAGGGGATTCTGAGGTGCTAGAGGGAAAGTGAACTAATGTCAAGAGGGGGTTATGTGGAATAAACTGGCAGGAAAGGGAGCATGATGTATTAGAAACTATTAGAAATAATCAACAACTACAGCGAAGTTGCAGGGTACAAAATCAACTTAGAAAAATCAATTGCATTTCTGTACGCTAATAATGAACTAACAGAAAGAGAACGCAAAAAGACAATCCCATTTACAATTGCAACAAGAAGAATAAAATATCTAGGAGTAAATTTAACCAAGGAGGTGAAAGACCTATACAATGAAAACTATAAGACATTACTGAAAGAAATTGATGATGACATAAAGAAATGGAAAAATACCCATGCACATGGATTGGAAAAATAAACATAGTTAAAATGTCCATACTACCTAAAGCAATCTACAGATTCAGTGCAATCCCAATCAGAATCCCAATGACATTCTTCACAGAAATAGAACAAAGAATACTAAGATTCATATGGGGCAACAAAAGACCCCGACTCAGCCTACAAAATGGGCTCAAGACTCTCTCTGCTGGAGGTTGACATTTGTTCTAGTAGTTTATATTTGTGCAAAGATCCTCGGAAATATGCACAATTTTGAAGCTTCTCATGAGGAAGAGTGATGTTAGAAGTGAGCTAACTTGAGAAACTGGCTTGAAAATCTAGGACCGTTTGAGCAACAAAATAAAAAATGTTAGAAATGGATTATAACTCAGAGAATAAAATAAATATCCATGAGTCCTTACTGATACAAATACATAAATGGGGAGAAGGGAAAACTCTGGTACAGAAGAGTCCATTAGTAAAATGCAGCAAGAATGATGAAAATAGAAAGGTCCCCTTTGGAAAGATCATTGTAATAATTATATCAGGCTAGAATCATCAGTGGATGCTGAATAGTGGGCAAAAATATATGATGAGGAACAGGATATTTACTTAATCTCAAAGTATTTCCTCATAAACTTATTAATTACAAAGAGAAAGAGTAACTTTACAGTGGAGAAACCTGGCAGACACCACCTTCACAAGTGATCAAAGTTAATATCATCAGTAGTAAGACACATCGACATCATGTACCCCTGATGTGTTGCCCTGAAAAGGGCACATCGTCATTTCTGGGGTGTTCCTGCCAAAAATTCATAGCCTCAGTCTGACCACGAAGAAACATTAGACAAACCCACATTGAGGGGCAGTGGGCAAAATAGTTGTCAAAAGTGTCAAGGTCATGAAAGACAGACAAAGGACCTGTCCCTGATTAAAGGAGACTAAGGAGACTTGACATCTAAATGCAGTGGATTTAGTTCTGAGATTGGATCCTGGTCCAGAAGAAAGGACATTAGTGGGGCAATTGGTGAAATTTGAAGAAAGTCTGTAGATAGCGTGTATGTGTGTGTGTGTATACACACATATATACGTATATATATATGTATATATAATATAGTATTTTATATTATACTTTATATAATATATAAAATATATTTACTTAATATATATAGTATAAAATATATATAACACTGCGTTATATCAGTGTTAATTTCCTGATTTTTGGTAAATGTGCTGTGATCATACAAGATTTTAATATTGGGGGAATCTGGATGAGGGCTATATAGGAAGTCTTTGTACTACTTTAGTCACTTTTTGGTAAGTCTAAAATCACATGAGCAGACCCAGAAAGGTAAATGAGCTTGGAGGTCGGGGGGGCTGCAGCTCTGTGCACAGGGAGACTGCTTGTGAGGCTGTAGGATGCTCTGAGGAGGCTAAACTTTTCCTGTAGGTGTCAGAGACAGTGAGGATTTTTGAGCAGAATTATGATGTGGTTGATTTGCGTTATACTTAAAACATTCTTTAAATCTTAAAAAAAAAAAAACACTTGCTTCTGATTATGAAGGTAGTATATCTTCGTGGTAGAATACATAAAAAATGCAGAAGAGTTTAAACAAAATAAAAATCATCCATAACGCGTACTTCTCAGCGATAACCATGCACAGCAATTGCTGTGCATCCCTGTAGTCATGTCTTTATGTGTAAATATACTTTAAAACAGAATAGGGAACAAGGTGGTACGTATGGCATGGTGGTTTTTTCATTTAACATTGTATTATGAACATTTTTCCTGTCATAAGATCATACTCTAGAACTCTGTTGTTCAAGATGTGGGACTATTTTAAATTTAATTAAAATTAAATTTAAAATTCAGATCCTTAGGTGTACCAGCTGCATTTCAAGTGCTCAGCAACCACTTGAGCCGTCATATTGGACAATGCAGAATAGAACATTTTCATTATTGCAGAAAAAGTTCTATTGGACAGAGCTGCTCTAGAATATGATTTTTAAAAATTGTATGGTATTTATTTAACTTTACCTCTGCATTTGGGTATTTATATTCTTTATGATTTTCCATACTTAAGTTTTTTAGTAATATTTTGATGAGTATTCTTGTTTTTTTATAAAAGCTTTATTGAGATATAATTCACAAACCATAAACCCACCCTTTGAAAGTGTACAATTCAGTGGCTTTTAGTATATTCACAGAGTGGTGCAACCATCACCACTATCTAATTTTAGAACATCTTCATCACCCCAAAAAGAAAGCCCACCTCCATGAAGCAGCTACTTCCTGCTCCCTCTCCCCCAATCCTAGGCGACCACTGATCTACTTACTGTCCCTGGGCACATCCATTTTGGACAGCGTCTTTGATTTTTTTCATTAGGAAAAATTCTGTTAAATTACTGAGTCAAATGGTGTGAAGGTTTTTTAAGACTTTTGATACATTGAGCCACACTGCCCTCCTGAAGGGTTGTCCACGTTTAGCCTTCCACTAACAGGATGAGAATGCCCTTTTCTCTGCACCCTCAGTGACACTGTTATTATCATTGTTTTCTGTCTTTGCTGGTGGGTCAGTGACAAGTGGCATCCCACATTTACATTTGACTCCAGGCAAGTGGAATCGATTCCTGTGCTGACTGGCCATTCCTATTTCAGATTAGAGTTGGGAAAGCTGACCGGCATCTGTGTAGAGAGACTAGCAGTGAGGGGAAGGACAGAGAAGGGGGAGCCCAGAAGCTGCAGGTGAGGTGCCCCGGTGGCTGCAATTGGGAGTGGGGGTGCAGGGCTTGCTTGGGGATACCTTGAACTCTTTTTTTCCTTTGGAGAGTGGAGGGCAGGGAATGATTCAGGCCAGAGAATGGGAGTGCCCTGGGGCGGAGGTAAACCTGCAGGTAGTCTGGCAAGGCCCTAGCTTACAGTGATTGGGCAATTGCCATAGCAACTTCCTTTCCCACTGCAATCAAGTGAAGCCATCCTTGGTTTTGAGCAGCTTTCGGAGTGAAGAAAGAAGACTGGTGCAATGACCCCATAGCCCAGAATGGCCTTAAGTACTTCCTTTGTGGCTTGGTGAGTGTTTCCCCCCTTGATTCAGGAACTAGAGGGTGTGTGGGAGAGAGGGCGAGGCAGGCCCATGGGGCCAGGTAGGATGTGGTTTGTTGCATTATCTACATCCATGGTCCTCAACCTTGGCTGCACCTTAGAGCCAGACTTGAGAAGCAGCTATCTGCATGTGAGTCAGGAGCCCAGCACCCACTGCCTCCAGAGTTCTTTTGAGGGCTTATGGTGTGGCTAGGAGGAAGACTGTTGCTGGGGTCATTGGTCCAGCTCTGCCCCAGATGTTTGGCCCCTCTTCCAGAACCTGTTGTCTCCCAGAGCTGCCCAGGTCCATAGGCTGCAGTCTTTGGCTGAGAAAAAGCCTTGCTCAACTTGTATCTAGAATTCGTGTACATATGCTCTGGACAGACCTGCCCTCTTGCAGTCCCCCCCAAACCTTGACAGGATGCCCTGACCCTTACCTCAGGCCCCTTTCAATGCACTAGGTGGTTGCGGCTTTGTGATCCCATGTGATGTGCAGCATCCAGGCAGAGCTTTTGTGTTGTCCAGTGGGGTGGGGGGCAGCTCTGAGAGGCCTGAGAGAGGAGTGGTCACCTGGACAAGGCTGAGGTGTGAGCTGGAGGGTGTGGGGCCACACCCATTGGCCAGCCTGATGGGGCCTTTTTATTTCAGACCTTTTCATAGTAACAAAAGACGCTGACTCCGTCATCACCTAGGTTGCTGTGGGTTCCACAGAAGGAGAGCTCCAGGGTCCTCAGTGCGGCTGTTGCAGGAAGGAGGCAGGAATTCTGCTGGAGCCGAACCTCACGCTCAGGCTGCTTTGCTGGCCTCCTTGTTTGTAAATCCTGCCTGGGCAAGGGGGTGGGGATGGTGACATGGCCCTAAACCAAATTTGTTTTTTGGCTTTGGGTGTGTGACCAGTATAATAATTTAATACCAATTTGGGATAACTTATTTCACATGGGACACTGCCCAGGCCAGGCTGGGTGGTGTCTGCATTTGATCAGTTACGCTGTGTTATTAGTTCTCAAATAATCTTCCTGGAACTGCTGCAGGGGCCCGGGATGTTCGAGGAGGCAGAGTGGGCTCTGCCCCACCTAAATCATAGTGGTTTCCCTTTTGTCTGTTAGATATATTTGAGGTTCCACTGATACTTTTTTTGAGAAAAGTTTCTCCCCCTTTAAGTAGTTTGAAAACCACTTTGTGCACAAAGAGGCCAGCTTGAATTATGTTTCACCAGTGCCATTAACGTGGAGCTGAAACAACAGCGACAGTGCCGATGACAACAGTAATAATAAAATGTCGGATTCCCTTAGGAGGAAAACTTTTTGTTCACTCCTGGTGAATTGAAACGCTCGTAGTAAGGCCTGTTACATTGCTTTGGCCTCTTAAAGGACGTCCCATTACAGTAAATCATAGTGTTAGGGCTGTTTGTTGTTGGTACCCAGGTTTTCTTCTCTATCTCCTGGAAGACTGTATATAAAGCTCTGGACACCTGCCCAAGGCGCTGGCCTGCCCAACTACAGCCTCCCGGGTGAGAGCCAGTCAACCTGGGAGGGACAGGTTGAGTGTGAGGTACAGTCCCTATCTTCAGACGGTTCTGCTTGGGAGAAGCCCCAGCAGGCCTGGGCCACCTGGGTCAGTGACCGTCTTGGAGCCTCTCAGGAGGAAGCCTCAGCCCTCTTGGACACTCTGCAGCCCCTTTGAAGCCCTGCCTGCTGCCCTAGGTGTGCAGAGTCTCTCTTTTCCTAGCCTTCCTCCCCAACACCCCACTCACCCCCTGGTTCAGGGGTCCTCTCTGGGGTCTCCCTGCGTCCAGTCCCTCCTCCTCCAGTCCAGCCGGCTCATTGCTGTCACCTTCATTATCCCACAGCTGTGCACATGCCTCTGGCTTTCCTGTCTCTGTGCCTTCCCTTCCCTTTTCCTGAATCTGGAGCACCCTCCCCTCCCCTAACTGGCTTTTGAATGCATTCAGTGCTTATTTGGCACCTACTGTATGTGAGGCACTCTGTTTTCCTCCTGTCTGTGGGGACGCTGATATATACAGCCAGGCCGCTGCCCTCAGCAAGCTGATTTGTTGATAGATGAGAGAAGTGTACTGCCAGCCCTACCTGGCAGAAAACCACGAGCCACAAAGAGAGGTAATAAAGTGTTTGAATAATCATTGGGGGCTCTTTGCCTCCTGTTGTACATCTTTTAAAACAGGAAGCTGTTGCTAGTCCTTGCCCTTTCCTGTGGGAATATTGTGATTTTTAAAAGAATCCCGTACAGCCACTTTGGAAGACAGTTTGGCAGTTTCTTACAAAACTGAACAAACTCTTACCATACGATCCAGCAGTCACAGTCCTTGATATTTACCCAAATGAATTGAAAACTTATGTCCGTACAAAAACCTGCACATGGCTGTTTGTAGCAGCTATATCCAAATTGCCAAAACGTGGAAGCAACCAAGATGTCCTTCAGTAGGTGGATGGATAAATAAGCTGTGGTACATCCAGACAGTGAAGTATTATTCAGTGCTAAAAAGGAATGAGCTATTAAGCCATGAAAAGACATGGAAGAAACTTAAATTCATATGACTAAGTGAGAGAAGCCAACCTGGAAAGGCTAAATACTCTATGATTCCAACTATATGACATTCTGGAAAAGGCAAAACTATGGAGACAGTAAAAAGATCAATGCTTGCCAGGGGTTGGGGGAGGGAGGGATGAATAGGCGGAACACACAGGATTTTTAGGGCAGTGAAAATACTCTGTATGATACTACAATGGTGGATACATGTCATCATACGTTTGTCCAAACCCATGGATGTAAAACATAAAGAATGAACCCTCACATAGCTATGGACATTGGGTGATAATGCTGTGACGGTGTAGGTTTACTGACTGTAACAAATGTACCACTCTGGTGGGGCATGTTGTTAATGGGGTAGGATATGGGTGTGTGGGGGCAGGGGTATGTGGGTACCTTTTATTCAATTTTGCTGTGAACCTAAAAGTGCTCTAAAAAATAAATACTTCTTTAAAAAGTGCCAGAAAGAAATAAACAAACAAACAAAAAAATCCCCACCCCAGTCTATTGATTATTAATGATCAAAACCCCACCCAGTTCCCCAAGGTCTCCAGGTAATCCTGTGAAGCAGAGGCCCTGGGCTGGGGTCCCTCCATGCCCAGGACCCCCAGGCCACATCTGTGGTGGGGGGGCCGGCTTGGCCTCCGTCTCAGAGCTGCAGCCAAGAAAGGGCTCTGCTCCCACCAGTGAGCTGGTACTTATGGATTTGCTGGTGCTCAAAAATGTAAAAATGTTGTTTTGAGTCCCTTGGACCTTTTCTTCCCCCTTTCTCCCTTAGCCACTCCTATGAAAGCAGTGGGGTGGACTGGAACGGACACGGGTGCAGAGTCAGCCCAATCTTGCACATTCTACTTAATCTTTGAACTTCAGTTTCTTCATCCGTAAAATGATGATAATACCTGTTTGTTATTAAATGAAGAAACATATAAATTGTGTAGCACAATGCTTGGAACATATGATGCTTAATAATGCCCCCATTCTAAAAATAGAGTAACTGGGACTGGATTAACCTCCTGCCTGAAATAACCAAAAAACCACAAACAAACAAAAAAGCAAAAACCAGACAAAGGTTTTCAAGACATTGGACATCAAGCAACAAAGAATAGTGACGCTTGAGAGGTGGGAAGCCCACGAGGCGAGCCCTCTGATGGCCGCAGCTTCCCACCTTGCGAGTTTCCAGGCCATGGCACAGGGAGGGAGAAGTGAGGCAGAGCCTGGTAGACGCCTTGAGTTGAAATGCAGCAGTGAGTCCGAGGAGACCAAAGCAGCTGGAGTTTACAGGTCTCTAGCAAAATCTTTACAAAGCATATGTCTGATAAAAGACTTGTATCCTGAATATATAAGAAATTCTCATAACTCTACAAAAAGAAAAAAGTTGGCAAAAGATTTGAACAGACACTTCACCAAAGAAGATATAGGATGGTAAATAAACACGTGACAAGTTGCTCAGGCACAACAGCATTAATCACTAGAAAAGTGAAAATTAAAACCACAGTGAGATACCACTGTGGACCTATTAGAATGGATAAAATTTAAGAAAGATGGTCATTCCAAGTGTTGGGAAGGTTGAGGAGAAATTAGAACTCTAATAAACCGCTGGTGGGGTTGTAAGTTGTTAGAATTTCTTTGGAAAACACTTAAACATATACTTACCATAAGACCCAGTCATTCTACTCCTAGGTCTTTACCCAAGAGAAAAGGAAATATGTCTATACAAACACTTGTATAGCTTTATTTTTAACACTCCCAAACTGGAAACGGTTCAGATGTCCCTCTGCAGGTGAGTGGATAAACAAATTGTGGTCCTGCCATACAGTGGAATACTACTCAGCAATGAAAAGGAATGAATTCTTGGTACATGCAACAACATGGATGAATCTCAAAATAATTATGCTGAGTGGAAGAAACCAGTTTAAAAAGAGTACATGCTCTAGAGTCCATTTATATAACCTCTAGAAAATATAAATGAATCTATGATGACAGAGAGGAGATCAGTGGTTGCCAGGGGAAGTGAGGAGGAAGGAAGGGAGGGATAAAAAAGATGTGAGGAGATGTGGAATCTTTGGGGATGGTGGATGTGTTCTCTGTCTTGATTGTGGTGATGATTTACAGGTACAAACAAATGTCAAAACTTATCAAATTGTACATTTTAAATATGTGCAGTTTATTGCATGTCACTTATACCTCATTAAAGCTGTTTAAAAAAACTTCACTCTGGCTAGAGTTTGGAGAGTGGATTAACTGGTAGTTAGTCTAACTGCAGGGAAAAAAATGCGTATCACTTCCTCTCTTCTCCTAAAAGTTTAATTCCTTGTTTTCCCCACTTTCCTCCTGGTTTTTGAGCTTGGATTATTATAGCAACGTGTGATGACATTTTCTTACTTTCCTCTGTTGGGCATTTCTTTAAAATCCTGTAGCTAAGGGACCACGTGAAAGCAGAGAGTGTCTCGTGGCCTTTCTTCTTGTTGAGCCCTGTCTCAGAAGAACTCATTTCTCTTCTCTGTACTACCACTGCTCACTCACAAGACTTCTGACACTGGATGTGTGGATTTTCTCCACACCCACCAATTCTCCGACACCCGCTGAGTGTCTTACGATTAGTTCAATTCTGACATTAATTGGAGTTAGCACAGACCCCACAGGTTAAGGGCTCAGTCTCATAACACTGTCTCACTCCACTCCAGATGCCAGTCACAAGTCCAGGTTGTCACCTGTGCAGATTCTGACCAACTGGCTGTAAACCAAAGTTCCCACGACCCCCTCCTCGGGCTTGATAATTTGCTATAATGGCTTACAGAACTCAGGGAAACACTTACTTAATGTTTTCCAGTTTATTATGTAGGATATAATAACGGATACAGATGAACAGCCAGATGGAGAGAGATGTAGGGTGAGGTCCAGAAGGGTCCCAAGGGCGGGAGCTTCTGCCCCATGGAGTTGGGGTGTGCCACCCTCCTGGCACATGGATGTGTTCACTCCCCTGGAAGCTCTCTGAACCCCGTACTTTGGGGATTTTTATGGAGGCTTCATCACGTAGGCATGTTGGACTATTAACTCATTTCCCAGCCCCTCTCCTTTCTCTGGAGGATAGGGGTGGAGCTGAAAGTTCCAAGCTTGTAATCATGGTTTGGTCTTTCTAGTGACCAGCCCTCTTCCAGGAACCCACCAAGAGTTGCCTCATTGGAACAAAGACACTCCCATTGCCCAGGAAACTCTGGGGGATTTAGGAGCTCTGTGTCAGGAACTGGGCAGAGACCAATGTATATGTTTCATATTACTTCACAGGCCTGAGCCTCTCCTTAGCCCTGGCCACTTAGTGAACTTACAGTGCAGGGCTCCAGGTGAGATTGGGCAACTCGCCTATCAGCTATGGCAGATTCTGGTTTCCTGGTTCCTTGGGTGACCATTGCAAGAGGGCAGGGCCAGAGTGTAGTCGCCTTGCTCCCATCCTATTGCCAGCATCTGGAGAGAGCCTGGCTCTGAGTGAGTGATAGAGAAGCATTTGTGGCGTGAATGCTTCAGCTGCAGCGACCCTGCAGAAGGGCAGGAGGAACTGAGGGTCCACGTTGGGGAGGCCTTGTGGTTGAGTCCCAAGCAGAAAGACGACCTGTGTGTAGGGGACAGGGCAGAATGGGAGGCGGGCTGGGGTGGTCTGTAGGAGGTCTGGGACAGGGCTGGTCTTGGGTCTGAATCCCTGAGCAGGTGGTGTATTGAGGAGTGAGGAAGGAGCCCCCGTCTTTCTTTGGCAGGAATAGCCACAGCTGCCAACCAGACAGGGATAACAGTATCTTTGAGTTAGAACCTGGGCTCAGATTCCATCTCTCAAACCTACCAGCCATGTGCCCTTCAGCAAGCACCTTTCTAGAACTTGGGTTGAGAAAGGGGATGGCAGGCAGCAGCTCCTTCACTGGATGAAAACTCCCAGCCCAGGGTCTGGTAGGTACATTATTTCTCAGAATATGAAACTTACTTTGTTTTTTCCCTACTAAAGGAAGACTAGATCCTGCCCATGAAAAGTACTTTTCTGTTCATTTACCATGAGCCACAGGGATGAAATATTTTCTTACCTACTTGGCTTCTTAGGGGATCTTTCTCACTCCGTGACTGCTGGTTCAGAGCACACATGACTTCCTTCCTTGCTTTGTATCTGCGCTAGATGGTCAGAGTGGTGAGAGGATGTCAGCAGCTGAAGGACTCGAGCTGCAGGAATAAGAGAGTGAGCGGGAGGCTGAAGGCAGCAGGTCACAGCCTCAGATAAGAGGAAACCAGGAGAGTGTTGCGCTGCTGGGTGCGGGGAGTGGAGGAAGGCCTGACCTCGAGAGATAAAGTAGCAGGAAGCCCAGGCAGGTCTGCGTAGTGGTCACCGTCCACTGGAAGATGCTGTCCATCCTGCCATTCGCTGTACAAGCAGGAGTGGGAGAGGTTGTCTAATTTTATTCCCCAAACCCAAGCAAGATGAATTCACAAGATGAACTGGTCAGCAGCATCCCACCGGCTCAGGAGATTCGTCTCGCCTTTCCTCTTTGGTGAGCCATCCCCAAGGCTGGGCCTCTTGTTGCGTTCACCCCGTGGACGGGTGGAAGGGCTACCACACTGTTGAGTCTCATTGCTCCTCTGCTCTTTGCTGCTAACATTTCTACGGTGAGTTAAGCAAAGAGGCCACAGTGATTAGCAGGGAAGAAGTGATACTGCCTTTGGGTGGTTTTGTTTCATGTTTGTGAGCAGCTGTATTCCTGTTGCTTTGATGTTCCGTCCAGTCTGCTTTGGTTGTGGCTTGAGAAACCAGCCCATGTTGATGTTGTAAAGATTCAGAGTCAGGTCAACCAAGGGACTTGGATGGGGGGTCTGAAAGTGGACCTCGGAATTGCCAAATAGTGTCATTAATCCCTTGCCATTGCCTGATACTTGATGTTTTGTGTTTTTTAAATTTTATTATTTTTGTGTGTGTGTGAGGAAGATTAGCCCTGAGCTAACATATATTTCCTTCCTGAATCTTTTTTTTATTTTATGCATTATTTACGTAATTGTGATGTTTTCATCTGACATCACGGGACAGTTCTTTGGAAGGGAGACTCCAAGGCCTCTTCTGTGTGGACCGGCCGAGAGCCTGGGCTGTTGCAGTGGAGATTCTGGGTTGGTTTAGACAGAGCGACTCCTGGCTTATTCGCAGAGTGAGATCCTGGGAGGCCTGGAACTTCTTAGAGAGCTAATTTTATGTTGCAGCAACTTCTTGCTGAAAGCAGTAACATTATTATCATCCTTATTGATATTCCTGTTTATTGAGCATTTACCAAGTGAGAGGCCCCGTGCTAAGCCCTCTTCATGTATTTTCTCACAGCAACCCTATAAAGGGGCTGCCATTATCCTCATTTTATAGATAAAAAGCCAGACATCAGAGAGTTGAAATAATCTGCCTTAGTCACATAGCTAGTAAATTGTGGAGTTAGAGTTCAAGACCAGGTCTTAGCTGAGGTGGATGAACGCTTCAGAACTTTTTGGTTTACAGGCAGCCTTTACCGCTGCTCCTGGGAACATGCAGGGCAGGTGGAACTCACCTCTTTTCCCTAACTAAAAGACTGATGCGCAGAGAACTTACCAGGTTAACTCAAACCACGTGGGAAGCAAGGGTGTGGGGAGGTTCGAGGTTAGAACCTGGCTCTTTAACCTCTTTCATCATGTAGCCTTCAGAGCCGGCGAGGGGAGGGAGTCGTGGTGGAGAAGGTCCAGAGGAAGGCCTGGAGGACTTGAAGGAACAGTAGGGTGGGCGTAGGGTGCCAGGCAGGGGAGCCCATGAGCAAAGGCTAAGAGCTGAGACCCAGAGGGGTTGTTTGGAGGTGAGCGGCTTGGTGAAGGGGGCAAGGAAGAGCATTGACTTTGCAGCCTGGCAGACCTGGGGCTCGGGGCCTGATAGTTTTTGTAAGAAGTGAGGATGGAAAGGTTGATGGTTCCCACTGAGAATTAAAGGAAATAATTTAGTTGAAATTGCCTGACCTGCATGTGTGGCGTATTGTAATCATGGTGCAGCCTTTTGGACATTGTCTCATAAACTGTGGGAGCCTTTGAAAGCCTTTGAAAGAGTGGGTTGACAAAGCAGAGGTATCTGAACATTAGCATTCCAGTGTGTGGGGCAGGAGAATGGGGGCCTGAAGTCGAGCCTGGCGGTTGTTTCCTGCAGTTGAAAGGGATGGATGGGTATCTTGCTTTGTTCGTTATGACTCAGTTTCCACTGTTGCCTCCTGACTCACTGGTGTGTTCTTCCCTTGCAGGAGCCTGTGTGAAATGCAGCAAAGGGGTGTTTGGGGCTGGCCAGGCCTGCCAGGCCATGGGGAACCTCTACCACGATGCGTGCTTCACCTGCGCGGCCTGCAGTAAGTGTGTGTGTGTGTTGGGGTGTGGAGTATGGATCACGGGGACTGAGAAAGGGAGGAGAAGGAAGAGCATTCTTCCTGGAGATGCTTGGCCCTCGGTCCTCCATGGTCCCACAGAAAGCAAGCCAGTGTCCTTTAGAGCACGGACACCAGGCCATCAGAGTAAAGGGGGCTTATCACAGAGCATCAGGGACTGCCTGGGGCAGACTTCAGTGATAAGTTGAGTGGGTTCAAAGAGGTCCCATCAGGTTTGTAATACACATCAGAGGTCTCAGAAGAGCTGGGGGGCAAGCGCTGGGACTCCCCTTCGTCTGCCCTATTGTCATTTATCTCCCCACTGTGGGGACCAGCCAACCTTTTAAAAGGTGATTAATCAGTCAGTTACCCCAGTGTGAGGCAGGGCCCCTTGATGCCTCTTTGACCCTAATCTTTGATTTGGAGGCTGCTCTAAGAGTGTGAAGTGTGAGTGCCTGTGTGTGTGCACAACGCACAACTGTCAGTGCCTGTTAGCACACATACCCGTGGGCATCTTTCTACTCTGGTACACACATTATGACTAAAGCAGCAAATTAGGAGACCAGGCCTGTGCTCAGCTCAGCAAACTGCTCATTGAATTGATGGCAGCCACAGTGGAAGATTCTAACACATTGCGGGATGTTTGCCAAGTCTGACCAAGTACATGAATTATGCTTGTTTTATGGTCTGTACCAAAGATTAATTTTGAGGAGCATTTTTGGAAAATGTCCTGCTGATGTTCTCCAGTTTTAGACGAGGCTAGGAGCTGTCAGTTAAAAGGAGACATTACAACAAAGCCACAGAGCGTCAGGGACGAAGGGGTCTCATCATCTGGCCGTGTGGTTCTCAATCCACGCTGCTCATTAGAATCACTTGGGGAGATTTTAAAAGCCAGTGATGCCCCACCCCGACCAGCAGAATCAGAAGCTCTAGGAGTGGAATTTCTAGAGTGGGGCAAGTATCCTGCTTAAAGCGTCTCAGGTGACTCCTGGGTGTGGTCAGGGCTGAGCACCCAGGCTTGGTGCCAGGCTCCTCATTTTAGAAGCCCCCAGAGAAGGGCAGGGGAGGGACTTGCTGTCAGCTGGCTTGTGGCACAGCCCCAGATCCTCCTGCTTCCCAGTCTAAAGTTGACCAGGTGGGCATGGACCCACCCCCTACCTGGCCAGGCCTCAATGGCCCAGGCCTGGGCCCAAGTCCTAAGCCTCATGCTTCCATCCTCCCTGAGATTTCCTGTCAAACACCTGGCTGAGAGTTTGCAGTTTCTGCGTTCATCAGTACTCACCTTTATAGGGAAAAATTGTGACAGACTTTGAAATGGATCAAAACATCTACTGAGTGACCTCAGTGAAAGTGTAGGCGTTGTCCCATTATCGATTCTCTGGGTCCTTGGGCCTTTCCTTGTCTTTGAGCCGTGTGACACTCTTTCGGTTGTAGAATCCTGAGGGAACAGACGTGATTCTCGTCCTTCTCCTGCAGACTGTGTCTGGAGGAGATGGAATCGATTGCTGCCCTGTGGAGATCGACCACTCTTGGTTTTGCATCTATTAAGCAGGTTTATTTCAGCATTTCTGGTGGCCTACATATGTATGGTTCTTTGCAGTCTTCCAGTTGTAACATCTTATTGGTCCCTCATTAACTGATGAGTTAAATAAATCTTATTTGTGTTTTATCTGTACAGGAGTTGTGATCATACTTTCTTTTAAAAATTATCTTTGACTTTTGGCTCCTGCAACTGTTTCTCAATATTTGCTTTATTTTCCAGGAAAAAAGAAAATATTAAGTAGAAGTTGTTTTTCATCTCAAGCAATTACCACTTGAACTAAGTTATTGGGGGAAAAAGCCTATTGATGAGTCTGTTGGCTCCCCCGGTGGCTGCATGACTAGTTCTCAGTTCCGTAATGGGTTCAGTTTGTCTTGCTTCAAATTATGACAAGCACAAACACTTAAGGAAGACAGAGCTGGTTTGGGTTTTTGCTTGGTCTGGCATTTAAGGCCCTTGTGGTCTAGTCTCTGTCTTATTGCTTTCTACTAATGTATCACAGTCAAACTGAATTTCTCTTTTCCACTTCCATGTCTCTGGTCATACTGCTCCCCAGAATCTCCTGTTCCCACTCACTTCCCATGTTTAAATTCTGTCCAGCCCTTAGGACCCAGTTCAAATGCCACCTCTTCCCGGAATCCTTCCCTTTTGCCCTAGCAGGAAGGAACCTTTTCTGCTGTTTGGTATGCCCTGCTTTCTTGTTGGTACTCTCATGTAGGTTGTGAACCACACTCTCTGTGACTCCAGTGCCAGCAAAGCGGGCCCTAGAACAGCGTTGCTGAAGGAGGTAGGACAAGGAGTCTGTGAGTGCAATGGCATTCCTATTTGCTGCGAGGCTCGCACACATTCCTGTTGTGTGTACACATACGGCTTCCTCCCTGTTCTCAGGGAGCAGTTGGAGACCCAGGTGTGTGTCTGAGCAGCTTCTGTTGGGCACGAAGTAAATTGCCTTTGTTCACTTATTGCTGCCCCGTAAGTGCTTTCAGCGAAAGGAGGCTCCCAGGTGCTCCGTGTCCTGGCTCTGCAGGTCCTCAAGTGTGTCTCTGTGAGCCTTGGTGCCATGGAGATGGCACCGCTGGGACTGGGCTCATCTAGTCCATCCACTCCTTCGTGGGTGGAAGAGAAAATGGGGGTCCACATCGGGGAAGAGAAATTCTCAAGATTGGAAACCTAGCAGTGGGGCTGGTGTAGGAATCCCAGGCCTTTAATCTGGGTTAGCTTTGCACGTCCCTGTTTTTCTGGTTGGTTGAAGTGTGTGTGTTCTGTTTTCCTATTTCACTTATGAAAGCAATCTAGGTTAACACACCATATATAGAGAGAGAGAGACTTCTGTAGGTACACACACACATGCACACGCATACACTCACTTCTTGGATTTTACTGATAATTTATTAAAACATAATGTTGGGATCTTGTCAAGCTCACACACACAGGACAAGGCCAAGGCCTGACTGATTTGACTGGTAAAGATACAATGAGCCACTGTGAGGTTCAGACAGTCGATTACTTTCATGGACAGCAAAAAGGAGGACATACGAAAGGTGCCGGCTTCCTGGGTCCCTGTCCCACTCAACAGAAAGGAAGACCCTGAAACAAAGGTCCAGATGACTGCCATGCAAGTTGTGGGATACTGAGCGGCCAATCCTAGATGCAGCTCTGTTCTGGGGGGTGGGCAGAGAGCCCACACCGCATCAGAGATGAGAGATTGTCTTGTGTCGTGACAGGCCCCGGGGGGCGCTAGGGAGGCAAGTGGGAGATACGCTTACAGCCTCTCATCCTCCTGTGTTCCTGGGAGGATCACAAGGTGTTCCGTCCACTCAGATGAACTTTGGCCCCCATGGGTGGTGCAAGTTCTCAGGGTGCCCTGGCAGGTTGCCCTACACATGGGCTTCCCCACCCACTGACAAGAAGCAGCAACGTTCAGCTCATTTTTAGTCGTGAGAACAACATGACAACCACAAAGAATTTTAAAGGCAGAAACCTATGTTACTCTAGCACAGCTATTTTACTAGTATGGTTTCCCTTCTAGGTTTTGTCCAAATTTATATACAGTTTTTAGAGTTGTGATCCTAGTGTATAAACAGTGTTGTACCCTTTTTGATTTAACATGTCATAAATTCATCCATATCCTGCAGTCTTCATAATAATCATTTTATAGTTACATAGTAATCGTCTGAGTTGTACCACAGTTTTATGGCATTTAGCTCGTTTGGGGTTTTCTGGTTATTACACAGAGCTCCAGTAAATGTCTTTGTGCATGCATCTTTTTTTCCCTCTACTGAACTGTGTTCATTCCCAGGGGTAAGCATTCAGTGTGTGATGTGTGGGCGTTTACATGGTTTGTTCAAGTTCCCTCCTTTCAGGCCGTGAGTGTGTTTGGTTGCCATGGCGATGTGTGCTGTGGGTCTCCCTTCTGCAGGTTCTGCCCACCCGAGGGGGCCGTGCCCCCAGCTGGACCCTCTCAGGAAGCCGTTGGCACACTGTGGAGTGGGAGGGAGGGTCAGTGGAGAGGGCAGGTATGACCTTGGCCGCTGGCCACAAACACTGTGTCTGGCCACCGAGTGTCAAGTGGCCTGTCTGAAGAGAAGCTGGCGCCCATCTGTGGCTTGAGAGAGGCAGAATGAGAAGGAAGAAAAAGTGTGCTGGGCTTGTGGGGTCAAGTGGAGCCCTCCTTGGTACCTTCCAGAGCAGACTATGAGAGAGAAAGAAGGCAAGGCTCTGTGTCCTCACTCCAGGCAGTTTCAGGTCCAGAAAGTAAGATTTTGTTCATTTTGTAAAGACTAAACAAAATCCATCCTGGAGTCAAGGTGAAACCTGTTTGCCATGTTCTTGACTTCTGTTAGTTTTCAGCCGTGGGAGTTGGGAAATGATGGATTAGAGGAGAGATTCCATGTGCTGTCCTCCCTGGAGGCCCATAGGCCATGAGGGTGCCCAGGTCCTGGGGGTGGGGATCGGGAGGCAGACAGTCTGAGGCCAGTGGGAATTGTGCCCAGTGCAGGCCTGAGCTCAGAGGAAGGCCACCGAGGGCCAGACGGGGTCCACTCAGGGGACAGAGCTGGGATGTGCAAGTCAAGGCTGGAACAGGTGACTTGGGCGTTGTAACCCAGTGCCTTTGTTCTTGGGTGGGGGAGGCACTATGGTCTGCTGGCTGAACCTTAGGGAAAAAACAACTAAGAATATATGCCATTGCTCATCTCACCTTCCAAAAACCAAACATCCTTGCCCAAACATTGTGCATGGGGCCGGCCCGGTGACGCAGCGGTTTAGTCTGCGCTTGGCAGCCCAGGGTTCGCAGGTTCAGATCCCGGGCGCCCGCCGATGCACTGCTTGTCAGCCATGCTGTGGCGGCGTCCCATATAAAGTAGAGGAAAGACGGGCACGGATGTTAGCCCAGGGCCAGTCTTCCTCGGCAAAAAGAGGAGGATTGGCAATGGATGTTAGCTCAGGGCTGGTCTTCCTGACACACACAAAAAAAGATTGTGCGTGGATTTTATAGTGAAATCTCACACATTTAGACCCACTCGGGAAGGTCTGTCTGAGTTAGTGAAAAGCTTACAAATAGAACACTAAAAAAGTGCCATTTCATTACCTCAGGTAAATGAAACAACTAGAACCAAGTCCAGCGTTGTGGAACGGAGGTTCTTAATGAACAAATCCGTGACTGGAGAGTCACCCACCAGTAGCTTCACGTCTGAAGTACAGGAGGGCTCCTGTCAGCTCTTCTGTTTTTCTTACCATGTCTGAGCCCTGCCTCTGAAAGCTCGTTTACCTTCTTCACTGGCTTTGTAACCCACCTCGCCAACCCAGCCTTTGAAAATGCTCAGATTCTGAAATAGTTGAGCCTGAACTAGGGAGGTCTTCCTTTAATCCACAACAGGCCTGCTTTCTGAAAACAGTCATCACAATATTTACAAGTGAGCTTTCTAGCTTACTGTCGGCCATACCTCACCCTCCACCCCCGGTAGCTCACTACATCCTCCTGACAATCCACTTCATTCAACAGTATTACCACCTTCATTTTACAGACGAGCAGACAGAGGCTTGGAGGGTGTAGTTTGCTTGTGAGTGATTACATTGCTGTTAAGTAGCACGATCAGCACTTGAACCCGGGACCGTGTGGACTCACAGCCCTTGCTTGGGGCCACTACATTCAATTACCTTTGCTTAGAATGTGCTAAAGAAAGGAAGCCGCTCTGGAGGTGGATCTTGCCTTGACTTCTCAGTCTCAGCCGCTGCTTTGGGGCTATGTGACAACAAAGGTCGGGTGTTCAGATACTCTTGAGTTGTGAGGCCTGGGACTTGGAATAGGGGAGGCGGAATTCAACAGCAGATGCACCCACAGCAGAGAAATGGGTTAAGGGCTTGGATTAGAGATCTGTTCCTTCTTAAGGCCTTTGATCCCTGAATTTCTGAGCCGTTGATTGTCCCAATATTTCTCATCATCTTCAGCCTTTATGTTTGAGCTGAATGAGTCAGCTGGATCTAAAGAAAATGCTGAAGATCAAGAATGTGAGAAAGGAAGAGTGGGCAGATGCAAAGGAGATCAGTGGGCGAGAGAGAAATCAGGAAACAGCTGAAATATATGAGCTGGGCAAAGGGTTGTGTGGGTTGAAAGAGAGGAGAGGGGCAACTTGCACTTGGTGTGTTATCAAAGGGACTGTGTCCATCTCCAGCGAACCCAGTTCTGCTGGGTGCACCGGAATCGGGACTGGACTTGGTTTCCCAGATCAGACTTTGTTGATCCAATCAGAGGCCATGAAGTCCCTCATGGTGAGAGAACGTCAGATTCTTTGTGCCTATGACATGAATAGAGTCTGAGATTTTTGAGCTATATTGTAAAGGGTAACTCCAGTGTAACCTATGCCATTAATTGCCACATCTACGTTCCAAGCACCTGATATTGCACATGCATGGTTTGGGTGGAAATCTGCACGCTTTTCCCTCAGTAATCCCAGACCAAGGGTGAGACCTGGTGGTACCCAGTGTGTCACCTGTCTCCTTAATTCTAAGAGGAGAATGGAGAGTGCTCTGATATGCCAGAGGGCACTACACCCTCATTAGCATGAAGATGTTGCACCATGTACCTCAGCTCAGAGCCAGAATCCTGGATTTAGGGAGTGAGATCTTATATGGGGGTCTGAACTTTATTCTCGCATTATAGACACTGCTTGGGTCTCCTTGGCACTTTTGTCTTGCTAAGAGCATCTCTTCTTTTCTCTCTTAAATGTTCTGTCTCCAACTCTGGCCCTGTGATGGTTAATTTTATGTGTCAACTTGACTGGGCCATGGGTGCCCAGATGTTTGGTCAAACATTATTCTGGGGGTGTCTGTGAGGGTGTTTCTAGATGAGAGTAGCAGTTGGTGGACTGAGTAAAGCAGATTGCTCTCCCTCATGTAGGTGGTCCTCACTCAATCAGTTGAAGGCCTGAATAGAATAGAAAGGCTGACTCTGGCATGTAAGGGAATGTCCTCCTACCTGACTGCCTTGAGCAGAGACATCAGTTTTCTTCTGCCTTTGGACTGGAACTACACTGTCAGCTATTCCTGGGCCTCCAGCTTTCAGACTGCAGATCTTGGGGCTTGTCAGCCTCCATAATTGTGTGAGCCAGTTCCTTATAATAAATCTCACTTTTTCTATACACACACACCCCCTATTGGTTCTGTTCCTCAGGAGACCCCTGACCAATACTGGCCCTTTCATCCTCCTTTCCTTTCCTTTCCCTCCTTACTTCCTCTCTTGTTTCCCCTCACTGACAATTTCTTTTGCACTCACCATTTCTGTATGCCTCTGACACAGTTTGTAATATGAGCCACCATTTTTGGAGTATTTACTCTGTCCTCTCATGCCCCCTCGTTTGCCTCCCAACCACCCTCTATTACACAAGAGGAAGTGCAGTCTCAGAGCGGTTGCACAGCTGGTGCGTGGTGGGGACTGGGGTCCCAACTCAGGTCCAGGTGGCTCCATGGTGTATGTTCTTGCCACTGCACCCATGGTCTTACCCTTTACCGTGCATCATTCACAGTCATGAGGAGCCCGTTACAATGCAGACCCTTGGCTCCACCTGCACAGATCCTGATTCCTGGAATCTCTAGAGCCAAGCCTGGGCGTGTGCATGCACGATGAGTACCCCCGGGGATCTGATGCTGTTAGCTGGGAGCTCCTCTTTGGCCCTGCAGCCGGCCGCACCGCCCACCACTCTGCCTTCATTTGGCCTCCAGCTGTCTGACTGCTTTGCTGAACTCTAGGCTCTCACAGACCAGTGTGGCAGCCACGGCCACGTATGACTTTTGAGAACTTGAAAGGTGGCTAGTGTGACTGAGGAGTTGAAACATTTAATTAATTAAAGTTTAAATTTAATTGACCACATGTGGCTAGTGGCTGCCATATTGGACAGTGCAGGTAAAGCCTCTAGTTCCTAAACCTGAGTTCACTTATTCTTAAGAAATGATCAGTGAAGTTTATTATTTTTAGTGCTTTATTCATCACAGAGGCAGTATAGTCACCTTGTTAAAAAAAAGCACATGTGGGAGAAGAAAATCACCCATAACCCCATACCAAAGCAAAACCAAACCTGTCTGCTCTACCCACAGAGACATGGTTTTGCCGGGGTGTCATCACGGTGCTTGCTCTTATGCCCCGCTGTTCCATTTAGAATGATATCATACGCCTTCTTCCTTGTTGCTCCATGGTCTTCGTAACCATCTGCTGCATAAGGTCCTGTTGACTTGATGACTCAGAACCCGCGTAACCTTCCTGCCAGTTAAGGTTTAAAGGGGAAGAGAACTCTGACCATGGTGTGGGGCACCGGGGCTGTGCACGAGTCCTGTGGCCGGGCTTGCAAGGACCAGGTGCACCTCCAGGGCACTGACCAGCCGGGGAGTCCGGCAAATCCAACACCAGGGCAGAGAGTGCAGCCCCTTCCCTATGCCTCTCCACACCTGCAGCAGCCACCATTGGTGGCATTTGGATGCCAGCAGGGTCCCACAATGCCCCATTAGGGGAAGACTCTCTCTGTTCCCTATAAGGATCACTGCTGTCCCCTCCCAGCTGTCTCAGGTCCTGTTCACTGCCCTGCCCACCTCCGTCCACACAGCTGGCCTTGGAGCGCAGCTGTGAGGGGACCACTCCCTGGCTCAGAGACCTCAGCCGCTTCTGGCCATAACGTCACAGTCCAGTTCCTTCACTTAGCCTGGAACACGTTCCTTAAACTAGTTCAGCTCCTGTCTTGTCTTCTCTCTTGCCACTGTCTCCCCATCCCCATCCCCCAGAGCCCCCTAGCCACACTGACCATCACCTGCCCTTTCCTACCCTTGTGCCCTGTCACCCTCGAACTTCATCACCACCCAGGGCAACAACACTCTCCAAGGCGATGTCCTTGCTGTCGTCTCTGTTGTGGCTCCTGTGGTTCAGGTCTCATGTGGACCTTGTGCATTTATCTGTCTGGTGCTTTAAATCATGATTAGATTGAAACTTCTGCAAGAGTCTGCATCTCCCGAGATGGTTAGTTTGGGGAGAATGGGGACAGTGCTTAACCGATCTTGATTTTTTTTTTTTTTTTGGTGAGGAAGACCAGCCCTGAGCTAACATCCGCTGCCAATCCTCCTCTTTTTGCTGAGGAAGACCGGCCCTGGGCTAACATCCGTGCCCATCTTCCTCTACTTTATATGGGACGCCGCCACGGCATGGCTGACGAGCAGTGCGTCGGCCGGCTCCCGGGATTGAACCCGCCAACCCTGGGCTGCCAAGCGCGGACTAAACCGCTGCGCCACCAGGCGGCCCCAAACCAATCTTGATTTTACCCCTGCCAACCTTTAATACCTTTACTGTAAAGCTGGGCACACAGTTAACATTGAGCAAATGTTGGAGTAAATAAAGGTAGCACTTACCCGTTATCCTGAACCCAAAGCTATCACTCCCCATTTCCCACCCCTCTTCCCCCAGCCCTAAGCAACCATTAATCTACTTTCTATCCCTATAGATTTGCCTATTCTGCCTGTTTCATATAAGTGGAATCATACAGTATGTGGTCCTTTGTAACTGGCTTCTTTCACTTAGGATAATGTGTTCCAGCTTAATCCATATTGTAGCACATATCAGAACTTCATTCCTTTTTTATGGGTGAATAATAATCCATTGTATGGGTATACCACATTTTATTTGCTATTCATTGGTTGGTAGACATGTGTTTCCACCTTTTGGCTATTATGAATAATGCTGCTGTGAACATTCTTGTATATGTTTTTGTGTGGATGTGTTTTCATTTACTTGTATATATATCTAGAGTAGAATTGCCGGGTCATATGGTAGCTCTGTGTTTAACTTTCTTTGTGTGTGTAAGGAAGATTAGCCCTGAGCTAACATCTGTTGCCAAGACTCCTCTTTTTTTTTTTGCTGAGGAAGATTAGCCCATGCTAATTTTTTTTTTTTTTTTATGTAGGACACCTGCCACAGCATGGCTTGCTAAGTGGTGCGTAGGTCTGCACCTGGGATTCAAATTTGCAAACCCCGGGCCACTGATGTGGAGCGCTTAACCACTATGTCTCTGGGTCAGCCCCGTGTGTTTAACTTTTTGAAGAACTGTTTTGCAAAGCAGCAGCACTGTTTTACATTCCCACCAGCAATGCATGAGGGTTCCAATATCTCCACATCCTTGTCAACACCTGTGACATTCTGACTGATTCTAACCATCCTAGTCAGTGTGAAGTTGAATCTCAATGTGGTTGTAATTTGCATTGCCTTGATAACTGATGATGTTGAGCATCTTTTCATGGGCTTATTCATGTGTCTTATTTGGAGAAATGTCTATTCTAAACCTTTATCCAATTTTTAATTGAGTTTTTTTGTCTTTTTGTTACTGAGTTTTAATAGTTCTTTATATGTTCTACATATAAATCTCCTATCAGATATGTGATTTGCCAATATTTTCTCTAATTCTGTGGACTGTTGTTTCACTTTCTTGATGTTATTTATTATTTGCAGCGCAAAAGTTTTTAACTTTGGGGGCCGCCCGGTGGCGCAGCGGTTTAGTCCGCGCTTGGCAGCCCGGGGTTCGCGGGTTCGGATCCTGGGCGCCCGCCGACGCACTGCCTGTCAGCCACACCGTGGCGGCGTCCCATATAAAGTAGAGGAAGACGGGCACGGATGTTAGCCCAGGGCCAGTCTTCCTCAGCAAAAAGGGGAGGAGTGGCAACAGATGTTAGCTCAGGGCTGGTCTTCCTCACAAAAAAAAAAAAAAAAAGTTTTTAACTTTGATATAGTCTAATTTATCTACTTTTTTTCTTTTGTTTCTTATGTTTTTCGTGCTTTATGTAAGAAGACATTGACCAACCCAAGGTCACGAAGATTCATGCCCATGTTTTCTTCTAAGAGTTTTATACTTTTAGCTCTTAAGTTGAGGTCTTTGATCCATTTTCAGTTAGTTTTTCTATGGTTTGAGGTGTAGGTCCAACATATTCTTTTGCATGTGGATATCCAGTTTTCCCAGCACCATTTGTTGAAAAGACTATTCTTTTGCCATTAGATTGTCTTGGCAAATTTGTCGAAAGTTAATTGACCCTAAATGTAAGGGTTTGTTTCTGGTCTCTCAGTTTTATTCCATTGCTCTAGTCAATTATCTTTTAAAGATATTTAACTAATAAGAAAAAAATCTTATTTATCCATGCAGTTGCTATTTCTGATCCTCTTCAGTCCTTTGTTTAGATCCAGATTTTCATCTGCTACCATTTGCCTTCTGCTTAAAGGACTTCTTTAACTTTTTTTTTTTTTGTAATGCAGATCTGCTGATGATGAATTCTTTCAGCTTTTGTATGTCTGAATTCATCTTTATTTCACTTTTGGTTTTAAAGCATGTTTTTTGCTGGGTTATAGGATTCAAGTCAATAGTTTTTTCTTTCACTTCTTTAAAGATGTTGTTCCATTGTTTTCAATCAGAAGTCCAATGTCATCTTTATCTTTGTTTCTCTGTATGTAACATGTCTTTTTTTCTCTGGCTGCTTTTAAGATTTTCTCATCACTGATTTGAGAAATTTGATTATGATGTCCCTTGGTGTACTTTTCATGTTTCTCCTGCTTGGGGTTTGTCGAGCTTCTTGAATCTTTGAGTTTATAGTCTTCCTCAAATCTGGAATGTTTTGGGCCATTATTTCTTCAAATTTTTCTCCTACACCCTCTCTCCCCTCTCCTTCGGGGCCTCTAGTTACCCCTTCATTAGCCATCTTGAAATTGTCCTGCAGCTCACTTATGCTTTTTTCATTTTATAAATTCTTCTCCTCTGTTTCATTTTGGACAGTTTCTGTTAGTCTGCCTTTACGTTCACCAATCTTTTCTCCTGCAATGTGTAATCTAATCCCATCCGATGTATTTTTCATCTCAGATATTTTAGTTTTCATTTCTAGCAGTTCAATTCGGGCCTTTTTAAATACTTCCCTGTCGCTGTTTAACTTTTTGGACATTTGGAATACAGTAACAATAACCTGTAACGTCCTTCTCTACTAATTCTAATATCTGTGTCAGGTCTGGGTTGATTTCCATGGATTGACTATTCTCTCTGTTATGGGTTGTGTTTTCCTGCCTCCTGCGTGCCTGGTAATCTTTGATTGGATGCCAGATGTTGAGAATTTTACCTTGCTGAGTCCTGGATGTTTTTATATTCTTTTAAATCTTCTTGAGCTTTGTTCTGGAATGCAGATAAGTTATTTAGAAACAATGTTCCTCTCTGGTTTGGCTTTTATGGTTTGTTTGGTCTGTTTGGTGCTGAGCTCAGTCAAGGGCAGTTACTCTGCACTGTCAGGGCACAACCTTCCTGAGTGTGTACCCCAGTGCCCCAGGGACTAGGGGTTTCCCAATCGGGCTGGTGGGAATGGGCACTGTTTCTGGCCCCTGTGAACACCAGGCACTGTTCTCTCTGATCCTTTCCTTTTGAATGTTCTTTACCCCTGGCCGTGGGTAGTTTCTTCACGCGCATGTGCTGATCCATGCTCCACTGAATACTCAGAGGAGACGCCCTGCAGATCTCTAGGATTTTTTTTTTCCTCTGTGACGTTCTCTTTTCTGATCCAGCTGATAATAGTCTGGAGTAGTGGGAATGGAAAATAAAGAGAATGGATTTGTAAAACTGTAAGAAAAAAAGACTTGGGGGTGGCCAGTGAGAAGAGAATTGGCATATGGAGCAATGGTCCTCGCAAGGAGAGGAGCCGGGAAATAGAGAACATTTAGAAACTTTTGTGACAATTGGACAGAGTAAATTGGGGCTTGGATTTTATGTTTCGCTTTTCCACATTATTGTGTTTTGTAAGAAAATATGTCTTACGGATGGAAATTAAGAACAAAACCCCCACAGACCTGGCCCTTTACCACTGATGCACTGAGAAGGAGGGGGTGACCGGGAGGATTTGGACAGAGGGAGACGGAGGTGGTGTGGATTTTGGCTCAGGTAGGATTCAGGTGAGGAAACGCAAGGTCCTTGAACCCTGGCAACAGTAATTTATGCCAGATAATTAATCTGAACCCTCACTGTGCTCATTCCCTCCCTGGTTTTCTTCTCTCCACAACACCCTCCACCAGGGAACTCGGGATTGGGTGACGGGCCAACTTCTCATTTCTGGGACGCGGCAAAGCCAAAGAGCGTTTTCCTCTCTGCCATTCTGCTTCGTTCCTTCAGCCCACTGAGGCTGGGGCCTGTGGGGTCCAGGTTGATCTCTTTCATTTGAGCTGAACCAGTGTGGTTGGTTTCTTTCTGTTGCTTGGTTATTAGCAATACCTTTTAGGAGTTAACCTATTCCAGAAAAAGCTGTTTGAAGAAGTAGATAAGGTAGAACTTTGTGCGATGATGCAAATATTCCATAGCTGCCCTAGTCACAAGTGGTCAACCGGCACTTGAAACGGACTTGTTCAGGTACTTGAACTGAATTTTTAATGTTATTTTATTTTAATTAATTCAAATTTACATATGAATAGCCACATATGGCCGGTAGCCACTGTGGACAGCTCAGGTGGAAGTCACCAACTGAGACAGTACAATAAAAACATAATCTAAACAATTGCTCGTTCTTTCTTTTCTCAGGAACTTTTCTCATTGTCTGGAAGACCTTGCATTTTTACTTTTTAGGGAGGTATTTCGGAAACTGAAATTTGTGGTAAACTTTACAGCTAAGGGCCATTTCCTTTTCCAGAATAGATAAGTTGTTTTTCTAGAGAGCAGGGAGAATGGTGAAATTTGCAAGCTGAGTGTTAATTTGTCAGAATCAGTGGCTGACCTCTCCCTGTGATGTCCTCAGCTGCTATTTCCTTCATCCAGCTACACTGGCTTCAGCCATATTTTTCACTTTTCAGCTGAAGGTGCCCCAAAGGCAAATATGAAATATTCATTCACTGCATCCATGGAAGTGGCTTTTTGGAGTGGATTCTTGATGAGTCTGTGCATTTATTAATCAATATTTTATAAACTATCGTTGCGATCGGAAGATAAAGAGCAACTTTGACTACTATATTCTAAAGCTCTGGAAAAACTATTTGGTATATTTTTAGTGTGCATATCACTAGCTGTTTCGTGGTGCAGGGAATTCAATTCCTCTGCTGGGAGCAATGTGATTCTGAAACTAGAACTGTAAAGATGTAACACTGACACGCTTTCCCCTCAACAGCTTCCTGCTTGATGCTAGTTGCTCAGGGATGGTGTAGGTCTTAGCGCTTATTTTTGACTGAGATGAATCTCATCAGGTGGAAATGCTGGTTTGGAGACAAGCCTGAGGCATAGCCTAACCCAGTGGTTCTCAAAGTGTGGTCCCTGGGCCAGCATAGCCAGTATCAGCTGGGAACTAGAAAGGCAAATTCTCAGGCTCCTCCCAGACTCTTTGAGGATGGGGCCCAGCAATCTGTTTTAACAAACTCACCAGGTGGTTCTGAAGCATGCTCAAGTTTGAGAACCACTGGCCCAATATTTTGGTATTCGCCCTTGACCATTCCATTTTGTCTTCTGTCTACATGAGCTCTGGCACAGCATGGCTGGCTCCTTGGTGTCACGCCCCCAAGTATGTGCCGCCATTGGAAGTGAGTGAGGACAGTGGAACTTGTCCCCACGCAAGGGAGTAGTGTGGGGAAGAGGTTTGATTGGGAAGGCCAAGAAATCCACCTTCTTCCCCCGAGTCTGAGAGATATGCCTTTTGGGACAAAGAGATGGTATAGTTTGGTGGGGAGAGTGTTGACTTTGCACCAGAATCCCAGCTCTGCTACTAACTAGTTTTAGCCACATAGGCAACTTTGCCTGACCTTTTTAGCTTTTGTTTCTCTGTCTGCAAAATGAAGACTCAGTAAAACTGCATAATGCGATAAGTGGAGTTAAACTGCCTGAAATTCGAAGTCACATTATTGCAGGATTAATGAAATGACCTGGGCTGACCTCCACTAGCCAACCTGGAGTTCTTAGTAGGTTGTGTGCTGTTCCAACCTGTCCTGGTCCTGGCTGCGGTTTGGCGCCACCTGGTGGTAGTTGGGTGCTCTAGCTTATATGTCAGTGAGGACGGTTCTGGGTCCTGCACTTGATTTGGAACTTTCAGGACAGTGGCAGTGATTCCAGGAATTTCCAGGCTGGTTAGTGTCTGTTTCATTGGCCAGATCTGGAGTGATTCAGCCTGGAGAATGCCTTCTCTCTGCCTCCCTGCTTCTCATGACGAGGTTGCTTGCTGTTTCTGCCTGGCCTCACCTTCCCCTCAAAGTGCCTGCGGTACAGATGGGAGTTACTCACCAATCAGGTTATATCCACTCGCATGCCATCACAAGGGATTTTTACAGAATCGTTAGATAATTACAGAGGTGCAGTGTACGTAAAGTACCCAGTGCATAGAAAGCGCTTTAAAAAAATGAGAATTCCCTTCTCCGTTCCCTGGTAGGAGGAGAGAAACTGGATCCCCTAAGCATTCAGTAGTGCAGGCGGGCTCACGGCACATTGGAACAAGCCTGCACTTCAGTCAGACAACCCTGGGTTCCCAGCCTGCCCACTTACTACCCGGGCAAACCTCTCAGAGCCTCGAAACTTTTGAAATGGAGATGATAACATTTAACCCGTAAGTGTTGTGTTTTTTTGAAGAGAGAAGGAAACCCAGAGAGCTGGGAGCCAGCCCTGGGTGTCATTCCTGGTGATTCCCAAGAGCGGTCAGTTCCTGCATCCCTGCACTGCTCCATGATATTGACGTGCGATGGGTTTTATTTCTGCCTGTCTCTTTGGTGAACGCTTCCCACACTCGCTGAAATCTGGAGTGGGTGACGGGCGTGATTTGTGGACGTCTCTCTAAAAGGCACGTGGCAGTTCAGGGACAGGAGGAGGGCTAAGGATGCAATAACATGGGTGGCGATGTTTTTTAACATCTTTAAAACTTTTTTCATGCATGAAAGTTCTAAATATAGTACTTGAAACATAGAAGGCAATCAACAGATGTTAATGTTTTTCTCTCACTCTGACAAAATACAAACTAATAAATTTGGATGTGGGATCCAGTTTCACAACTTAGGTGGTCTTTTAAAACTTGAGTGACAACTGGAGTTTGAGTCCTTGAGAGCAGATTAAGGCCTCACCTTCTCAGGGCTGCAGGAGAGTCTGCAAAATTTTTTTTTTTGACATAAAGGAAATGCAGACACAGCTTCTGAGCCCCTCCCCTGGCCTCTGGAGTCTGGACATGGGGCTCCTCAGCTCTGGGGGGTTTTGGCAGCAAAAGGATTTGTCTAGCCAGCTGGGCACTTTTAAAAATGATGATCAAAGTGTAACACTCATTATTAAAAGTTTGGGGAAGTGTAGAAAAGTATAAAGAAGCAAACAACTAGCGAACAAGCCCCCCCTCCCCCGCCCCCATTGTGCAAATACCAAGTCTGTCCACTCAGGGGCACTGTTACTCTTGGGCAGATTGCTTTTCCAGTCTTTTTTGCTTTGAATTTCTTCTTTATGTAGTTCAGATACACAATTTTTACATCTTTTTTACTTTTCACATTATTACATAAGGGTTTTCTTTTAAAAATTAAAAAAAGTATTTTTCAGGTTATAAATATATAATGCTGGAAAATTTTAATATAGAAATGTATGGAGCAAAAGGTGAAATTGCTCTCTAATACCATCTACCAGTGTACCTTGTACTAGGAATAAAATTTTAAATATTCAAATGTATAAAGTAGTGAGTGAAATTTCCCTTTAATACACCCTATCAGTGCTATGTAATACTAGATAAGTTAAAAAAAGAAATGTATAAAATAGAAAGTGAAATTTCCCTGTAATAGTATCTACCAGTGCTACCACTGTTAGTTTTAGTGTGCAGTCTTCCAGGGTTTTTTTCATATCAGTGGTGTGTGTATGTGTATAAGTTACTGAAATGGAATTGTACTATAAATGCAGTTGTCTAGCTTGCTTTTTTCACTTACTAATATACTTTGAATATCCTTCGATATTATAAGCATTTTCCAACATCACTAAAACACTTGAATCGCATTTCAAATGGCTACATAATATTTCATCATTTAGATGTACTCTGTTTTATGTGATCATTTCTCTAAGGCTGCCAGTTTGCATCTAAGTAAACATTTATTCACATTTCTGATTCCTTTGCTAAGCTAAATCCCAGACAGCCCCACTGAATCAGAGAGAAACATTGTCAAGTTTGCTTTCCAGGGAGAGTTTATCATTTCGCACTCTCATCAGTAGCTTACAGAAATATGCAGTGACAGCAATCACGAACAAATGTGATCATTTAAAAAATCTTTTTTGATATTTTAAGTGAAAAAACTCTTGTTTAATTTGTGTTTCTTAGAATACTAAAGGGTTCAACACTTTGGCATGTTTAATGATCTTCCCTTATGATTTTTGGAACAGAGGTGATCTGCCCTCTATTAGAACAAGAAATTCATTCCCCCTCAGATTCCTTAGAACTTCCTGGACCCCCATTCCAGGACCCAGAGCTGGGCGTTCTCCGCAGGGTATCAGAAGCTGCCTATCTCCCTGGGAAGTCCTGTGCCGAGTGCTGGCGGCCTCCTTGCTCCCTCTAGTGGTCTCATCCTCAACTGCAGCCTCGTCTCCGTTCCTCTCAGAACCCGGTTCAGCCCTGTGGGAAATCCCAGAAGGGAGCAGCAAAACAAGGGAGCTCCACCGATGGGGCTGGACCTGGGCTTTGCTTGTGGTCAGACAATGTGGGGATTGTTTTCCTTCATGGCTGGGCAGCTTCTCTTAGAGTGGGCTGTTTGTGTCCTGTCACCTTGGCTTCTGGGGAGGGACTGGAGGCAGCAGATCAGCTCTCACCCAGGTGCCCGATGGGGACAGCAGGGGGAAAGGATACTCTAGTTAGTCCTCATTCTCCTTTCTAAAACTTTGAGTCCTCTGGAATCTTTTTATAGAGGGGAAGGTTATAAGTAAAGTAATTAAAATTAACTACCATGGCTGCCCGGGGGTTCTGTTAGTGAACCCTGAAATCATGTAGCTGTAGGCACTCATTCTTTTTACCCTAGCTTAGTAGAGTCAGGAAATGCTTGTGAAGGTTCTAGAATGGGACCCTTCTAGAAGAGAGGGTAACTGTCTTTGAGGGAAGGACTGGAGAGAAGGTTTGGAGAGCTAGACTTGTCACCTTCTAGCATATGCCCATTGCCCTTTTCACATTCCCTCACTCGGTTAAAGTTTGTTTCAGGCTATAAAAATAGTATAGTCAGGGCCAGCCCAGTGGTGTAGTGGTTAAGTTCACACACTTCACTTCAGTGGCCCGGGATTTGCGGGTTTGGATCCTGGGCACAGATCTACACACCGCTCATCAAGCCATGCTATGCATTCCACATATAAAATAGCGGAAGATGGGCACGGATGTTAGCTCAGGGCCAATCTTCCTCACACACACCCAAAAAGTATAGTCATTGCAGAAAAAAACTAATTGAAAATTACCAATTTCCTATATTCAGTCCTTTTTATGACTGCATAATAGTACATATGCCGTAACTTACTTGGTAGGAATTAGACATTTGGTTGATGCTCATTTTTTGTAAGGTATTATAAAGGATGCTGAGATGAAGAGCCTTCAAACGATCTGACTCTGATTATTTCCCTAGGATAAATTTCTGTGGTAGAATTTTTGGGTCAAAATCTGAACTTTCTAAATTCTGTTGATATTTAATGTCAAGTTTTCTCTTAAAAGCTTGTTTCAGTTTCTGCTATCCCCGCAGAATGGAGTGTCTGTCTGTTGGTGTCATTACTAACACTGAGGGCTGTTCTTTTTAACCATTGCCAGCGGATAGATAAAGCACGGTATATTATTTTAATTTGCAATTTTAAAAAAATTGTGAGAAAAGTTCAAGATTTTCTTTTATATCCGTTCATCATTCATACTGCTTTTGTCATTTGTCTTTTCCCATTCTTTGCCCATTTTTTTAAATTTTGGACTATTAGTTGAGTTATTTGCATATTGGAGTTAAGTTCTTTTCTGTCATGTAGCACAGATGTTTTTTCTAGTTTGACATTAGCCTTTTGGTTTATAGTATTTCACCCGAAGAAGTTTTGTGTGTGTGTGTGTGTGTGTGTGTGTGTGAAGTTTAAAAACTACAAGAAAGTACTATAGGAAATAACCCTTATTTACCTACCACTCAGAATGCACAAACATTTATATGTTGTCATTTTGGCTTATTTTTAATAAAGGAAGTAGAGTATTACAGATAAGTTGGTATCATCTTGGTTCCCCTTAGCATTTCATTTCCCCCTTCCCAGGGCAGCTGCTATCATGAATTGAGTGTCTGGATCCATCTAGTCCCAGCTTTTATACTGTTACCACATATACAACTATCAACAAACAGTATATAGTACTAGTTTGTGTGTGTGTGTGTGCTTACTTTAACTTACATAGGTACTGTCTCATATTAATGCATCATTGAGCAATTTTCCTTATTGGCACATGAGTATATTCAGTTCATAATGACACGTCCAGATCTAGTTCATTCGTTTTGATTGCTGTAAGTATCGCATCCATTAAATAGAACTCCACATTCTTCCTCAATGTACTGATCAGTTTTTCTCTATTGGTGAAGATTGAAGATGCTTCTAGGTTTCTAGGTTTTATTTCAATGCTTCAGTGAACATCTGTCTGGGCACCTCCTGCACATTGGGAGATCTTCTCAAGGGGCATCTCTGGGAGTGTGTTGTGGATTTTCAGCTTTACAGGCTCTTGACAAATCCTTCCCAAAGTGGTCATGCCTGTTGACAGTCCCACTAGCAGTGTGAAAGGGTTCCCCTTGTCCCACACCTGCACCAAGACTTGGATGGCGTTGTCAGGCTTCGTGATTTTTGCCCATCTGGGAATGAGTAATAGCATCTCGTCGGGTTTTAATTTGTAGATCCTGATTACTGGTGGGACTGAACCAGCATCTTTTAAAATGGTTATTGCCTAGAGTTTAACAGGTTTCTCACTTCTCTGCACCTTCCCTTCCCATCGTTGGCTCATTTTTTCCATCTGGTTACTTGTCTTTTTCTTATGATTGTTGGTGTTCTTTATATGTTTTAGAGACTAGTACCTCGTTTTATGTGTTGTAGCCATCTTCTGATCCCTGGCTTGCCTGTCCTTTGACTTCTTCAACTTAGCATTTATTGCCCTCATTTAGACCATTGCCAAGCCCTCATAGTATAAAGCTGAGTTGAAATTGCAGTTGCATCCTCAGGAACGTAGCGTATTCTCAGAGTATTAAAATTCTGTAGGAACCAATCAGAGGGTTGGGGAGACATTCAGAATCTGGCAACTAACACCACCCAAAGAAGGGTCTGACCAGGCCAGGAGAATGGGGCCCTTCCTGATAGGTGGAGTACTGAGGCAGGACAGTGGATGGTCAACCCGAGGGTTTTCGCACTTCCTTTCCAAACCTCAGCCTCCATGTCTGCAGCCTGCGCCCAGAGGGGCACTCTTCTGCCTTCCCCTTGTTCTCTCCTCATGGCCTCAAGTCCAGGCCTCTGACTCTCTCCTTCTGCCTCCCTGCTGACAAGCCGTTTGGTTTTTCATCAGTTTTGTCTTTTGAACTTTATGTGTGTTATTTTATGTTGTACAGAAGTTTCGAGTTTTGATGTCATATTTATGTCTTTACCGTTATAAGATGTGCTTTTCATGTCTTACCTAAGAAATCCTTTTCCATGCCAAAGTCAAAGACAGTTGTGCGTATTTTCTTACAGTGGAAGGAAATGAGGCCGGAAGCTGAGAGGAAAAGCTTTTGTTTTTCACAATGAGGTCTTTAATCCATCTGGAGGTTTTTGCTTTTGTAGTTAAATTTATTTCTCTTTTTGTGGCTTTTCCTCTGCATGGATGCTTTCAGATTCCTGTCTGAGCTGCATCGACAGTCTCTTCTCCGTCACTTTGCACCCTTTGCCTGCTCTGGAGTCACAAGCTGAGGGCACGCAGTGTTTGTCAGGGGGATTCTCTGTGTCTTTTGCACTGTTAATGTTGGCGACATTGGTGATTTTGGTTTCATGTGGACCTTAGCTCAAAGGGGCTTGATTCCACTAGTGTTTAGAATTCATTCAGTTTTTGAAACTCCCGTGGCATCTGTTGGGTGTGTTTTGTGCCTGGCCCGCAAGTGCTCTCAGGTCTGGGAATGTGCTGTCTCCAGGGTCTCCCATAAAGACGCTCCCACTTACCTTGCACACATGGCCCCGCTGTGTGTTTTCATAAGAGATCAAAGGAATCAACAAAGTATGTTATTCTTGTCAGTGTCCTAGCTCTATGGAAACTCAGGTTACATCTAAGGAGGCAGGGTGCTTTGAATTTTTCCCACTCCCACCCACCCCATTAAGATCAAGAGAAAATAGGAGAAATCATTATCTTTCTAACAAGGTGTGTTTTCTGTAGTTCAAATGAAAATAAGGAAAATAAGAGTTGACCAATTTATAGGACTTTCCTGATAGGTTGTCACCAGCGTCCCATGGAGAACATGTCAAAGGTGACAGTCGTAAATGCCTGTCGGAAACAGCAGCCTCACAAGAGACTGTGACCCAGTCCCCCCACGTATGTACCTCTGCCGTCCTGTCCCCACATGTCTCACTGGCTTCTCTCTCAGCAGCGAGGAGGTGCGAGAGGTGGGCGCAGGATGATTCCCAAGTCAGCCCCGGGTCTTCCCGCCGAGGAGCGCCCCCCAGGGGCCCCTGTCTTTTGGCCTCCACCTGCCCGTTGCCAAGGGCCACAGCAGCTTCAGTAACCGGAAACTGTTGTTGACAGCTGGCATTTTTTGCATGTTTATTTCTACTTGAAAAGGTTTTTCCTTTCTTTTCTCTCTCTTCTCACTGCATATTAACATTTCCTTTTTTGCCCTGCCCTTGTGTTTCTTCCTTAGGCCGGAAGCTGAGAGGAAAAGCCTTTTATTTTGTCAACGGCAAAGTGTTCTGTGAGGAAGACTTCCTGGTGAGTTTGTCACCCAAGCCTCCCTCCCCCCGTCCTGACCAGGATCAGGGTAGCATGCCGAGGGGCAGGCCAGGCAGAAGGGGGCGGTGTTTCCCCGTGATGCCCAGTGCCACTGGGAAGCTGCACTGCTGGAGAAAGGGGTCCTGACTTCGCTTCTGTAGATGGCTGGGGTGGCCCATGTTACCAAGGCAAATGACAAACTGCAGAGCTCTGTGCTTTGAAGGGACGTTAGGGTCACTCAGCCTGTGCTCTTGTTGCTTTGCCCATTTCTGCCTACTCCACCCATTGCTTAAACCCCGTCTGGAGATCCGGGCCCCCTTCTTCCCATCCTGCCTGCTCTCCATGGGAATCCAGCCTCTCCCACTCATCGAAAGTCCATCATTGTGCCAGTGACTCCCAGATCTGAGCTCCAGGCCATCAGCACCTCTGAGGCCAGCTGCTGACATCTCACTGCCCACTGGACAGTCCCCTGGGCTGTCCCCCAGCCCCTCACACTCCACTTGTCTGAAGCAGAAACATCACCTTGCCTGGCTCCTTATCTCTGAAAACAGTCTTCCAGGGTCATCCTCGACCCCTCCTCCTTCCCGTCTCTCCCAGAATGTGGCCAAGCAGTGAGCCCTGTGCCACCCGTCCTCAGCTGGGCTAGCCTGAGGGCCTCCTCCACACTGCCTGCATGGATGGCAACCCAGCCTGCCCAGGCCCCACGTCTCCAGGGTTCAAAGCCCACGCAGAAGCTCTCTGTGGTCTGGAGCTGCCTCCCTCCCAGCCTCGTGTCTCGCTCACTCTGCTGCTTGCCGTCCTCTGCACATTGCACAGCCTCATACCTCCGTGCCTCTGCTTGTGCTGTCTCCCCTGCTTGGAACGTCTTTGCCCTTTCTTTGCCCCGATAGCTTCGGCAGCCTTCCTTGTCTCCTTGCCCTCGCAGTGGAGCACCCCTCATCTGTGCTGCCACCCGGCTGGGGCTTGCCCTGGCAGAGCAGTTAGTGTGCTGCGTCGCATCCCTTTACAAGTCTTTCTCCCCACTTGCCGTAAGCTCCTAGGGAGGGAAGAGCGCTCTTCTTCACCTTTACGTCTTCAGATCCTAACACAAGGCCAAGCATAGGGTGGTGCTCGGTGAGCGGTAGCTGAACTGACCCTGCATTTCAGGGATGAGGAACGTGAGACCCAGAGTTCGCTTGGGCCCAGCTTCTTTGTGGATGTAAGGGTTGATTCACTGTGACTCGTGTTTTCCAGTGACACACAAGCAAACCTAGACTGGCTTAGCGAAAAGGAAATGCATTCCAGCACTGTGCCCAGAAGTCATTTCCCTTCAGTGTCTGGCCCCGCCTCTCACGGTGTTGGCTTGTCTCAGGCCTCTGTGATGGCCACGTGGTGGCAGCACTCCAGAGTTTACATTCTCTGTTTCAAATCTGAGGGGCCAGAATGCCTGTCCCGCTCCTGCGGTCTCACCTGCTCTTGCTGGGTCCCATGGCCATCCCTGCGCAGAATCATTGGCACTGGAGAAATGTGAGGCTCTGACTGGCCAGGTCTGAGTCAGCGCCCCACCTTGGAACCCAGCATGGGGTCAGCCCCAGGAATCATGGGGACCACAAGGTGGGGTGTGGGGTGTCTGTTACTCCTAGAATGGGGAGGAGGTGCTGGGGAGCAGAAGCCTCCACCATATTACATGGTGTAGAGTGGCAGAAAGTTTCCCCTCTTCTTTTTTGCTTCCTTCCTTTCCGTTACATTTTCCCCCATTAAGTGTTTGCAATATTTAAGCTTCTAGTATCTTCCAGTGTGTAGTATCGAATATGTTTTCTGTGAGTTCCTCATGTCTTTCAAGACTCCAGCTGTGTGTGTGTTTTGGTAAGGTGAGGCAGATAATATTTATCGAATTTCTTTGAACCTAACTGTAAAAGGCATTGTCTTTTTAACCAGAATCAGACTTGAATGCGAACGCTATCCTTACCTCTTATAGGCTGTGTGACCTTGAGATGTTCGCTTAACCTCTCTGAGCTTCCTTTTGCTTCCATTGAGAAATGGTATACTATATACCTTGCAGAATTGTTTTAAGGATTAGAGCAGTGGTCTCAAACTTGAGCGTGCATCAGACTCCCCTGATGGGCTTGTGAAAACACCATTGCCAGGTCCCATCCCCTGAGATTTCAATTCAGTAGGTCTTGGGTGGAGCCCAAGAATTTGCATTTCTAACAAGTTCCCAGTTGATGCCAGAGAACTCCTCTTTGAGAACCCCTGGATTCGAGATGAAATCTCTCTATGCCTGGCCTCTTACACAGAGCCTGGTGTGTCGTGGGTGCCTGGACACAGCTGTTGTAAGGGCGAGTGGTGTTAGTGTTTGTAATATGGAGGATATTCTGTGATTCATCACACAGCTGCATTGTCCTAGGGGAAATGACAGATTCCTGTACAGAGTGACACATCTTTCTGAGAAGTCCCTCGTTCTCCTCTCAGCTGGCAGGGAGGTGGCTGGATCCATCTGCCCTTCTGGGTTGACTTTCTCTTCTCTCTCCTCTGCAGTACTCTGGATTCCAGCAGTCTGCTGACAGATGTTTTCTTTGTGGACATCTGATCATGGACATGGTGAGTAGGGTCAGCTGACCAGGATAATAGCGTGGTGGCAGGGGGAGGCGTTCAGAGAAAAAAGAAATTCATAATTGAGAGCAGTGTTTCCTCCCTTGATTTTTGCTTACAGCTGGCTTTATTAAAAGAAGACCCTATGCAGTGCAGCTTGCCTGCTCTAGAAGAACCCAATTGTTGGCTTTTATTGGTATTAGCATCCTTAACCATCTGGTCCACGTGAGGTCATGTTTCTGATGAGGCTGTCTCCTCTGGGCTGTCTGGATCACACTGGCCTCCCTCTGATTTTCTGTGATCCTTGTGGCGTCCCAGGTGAGATGGCCAATGGAGCCTGTTTTTACTGCAGAAATCTCAGTCCCTGAAGTCAGGTGCAGAAAGTCAGGTAAACACGGTTGTTTCTCCCCCATGTTCTGCCCAGCTCAGTCTATGCCTAAGATGAGTTTGGGAGCCTGTCGTTAGTTCTGAGACAGTGGAACAAGGAGTAAGTGCTATACGTTCTGTTTCTCACTTAGCCACTGGCTCCCTGAGCTTGTCTTGGGCCTCAGTATCTTTATCTCTCAGTGGGGACAGTTTTTCCTTCCTGGCTTCCTTATAGAGTAAGGTTGTGAGGGTAATGAATACAGAATTCTTATTCTGTCTCGGGATCAAATTGTTACCCATTGGCGATCAGTCCTATAGAATTTCTTTAACGTACTGGTCAGAGAAAATGATTATAATTCATTCTTTTAGTTGAAAAGAGTTATTAAATCCCTCTCTAAGCTGACCCATTAATTCTGTTCTGGAGAAGGGAATTGCTAATTGTTGCTTTTTTTCTTCTTTTACCTTTTTATTCAGAAACAACTCAGAGTGAAGGGTGTACAGCTGAAGGAATTTTTTTCACATGCATATACCCATGTAACCACCACTCAGATCAAGATGTAGAACATTTCCCACATCCTACACCCCAGAAAGTTCCTTCTTGTCCTCCTCCCAGACAAGACCCCCTCCCACAGAGGTACCCACTATTCTGACCTCTGTTGCCCCAGATTCATTTTGCTGGTCCTGGAACTTCATATAAATGGAATCATACAGTATAGATGCCTTTGGGTCTGCCTTTCCTCCCTTAGAAGAATGTTTTTGAGATTCTTCATGTTGTGGCCTGTGTTGGTAGTTCATTTATTTTCATTGCTAAGTAGAATTTCATTGTATGGATTTAGGAGTTTATTTATCCATTCTCCTGCTGATGGGGATGTGAGTGGTTCCCAGTTTTTGGCTATTTATGCATAAGGCTGCTGTGAACACTCTTACGCATGTCTTTGATGGACATAAACACTCCTTTCTGCTGGCTTTATGCTAACATGTATAAAACAACATGGAATAGAGCTGACCCTGTTTGTGAGAGAACCTGCTGTGACACATCACAGCCAAGCTTAGCCCTGTGAGAGCTGTGTCCTCATTCATAGCCCCGGCCTCCGTGGGGACATGGCCCTCCACCCATTCCCCCAGGGGAGGCACGTGGAGCCACACACTCTCACCCCAACCTTCCCCAAGTGCTGCCAGACTCCACAGCACTCCATTTCTTGAGCAGAATCTCTCCTTGATTTTAGAGTCCTCCTGACAAACCCACCACACATGAGGTCAACAGTGTTCAAATTTATGAACATGACTATCCTATTCTTATTTCTGGGTATCCTAAGCCTTCTTTAGGCCTCAGGGTATTTCATTTATCTATGGCTGCATGACAAACCACCCCAAAACTTAGTGGTTTAAAACAGCAGTGATTTATTATTTATCATGATTCCATGGGTCAGGAATTAGGCTACAGCTCAGCAGGGCAATTCTGCTTTGTGTGGCATTGACTGGGGTCACTTACTCAGCTGTGCTCAGCTAGTGGCACAGTTGAACAGCCCAGATGACCTCTCACTCTCCAGGCCTCTCTCCCTATGGCTCATACTCTTATTCAGTAGTCTAGCTTGGGCTTCCTTATAGCAAGAGAGAGGACGTGGAAGCTGCCAGTCTTCTTACATCCTTGACTCAGAAACCTCAGAACATCATGTCTTCCTCATTCGATTGATTAAAGGACGTCACAAGGCCAGTCCTGATTCAAGGGGAGGGGAAGTACTTGCTGCTTCCTGAAGTGAGGATCAGCCTGTGCATACAGGAATGGGGGGAATTGAGTTTTGGAGACCGTCTCTGCCACACGGGATAGCGTGAGGTTGAACCTGGGACTTGAAAACTTCCCTAGGACTTGAAAACTTTCAGCGAATGTCTGGTAGTGACACCCAGTTATAAAAACAGAACCCTTAAGTGCTGCCAAGAATTGTAACAATGCAGAGGAAGATTCCTTCAGATACCACCCTTGGTTCTCCAGCAGAACCCCACTTGTCCAACTCGGTGTGAATTGTCTGTCTGTGTCCCCCTTTGTTAATCAAGAATACTGTGGGCTTGAAGGTTAGAACTGGGCATTTTCCTACATTAAAAAAGAAGTATCACAGCTAGTCAGAATGTAGCAAGATGGCACCTTTATCCTACCATACTTCTGGCACAGTATGGGTTAAGTTAATGTAAGGATCTCTTTTTGCCAAGACAGCGTTAGTTTGGGTCGAAATGCATCCTAAGGTCCAGGTTGCCAAGTGGACGTTGGAAGCCCAGCCCGTTGTTTTTACTATTTGGCAGCTTATAGGGGCCTCGAAGGTTAGGGAAACCCCAGAGGGAGTTGAAGAAGCTTGAAAGCTGAGCTTTCAGAGGAAAGCTGGAATAGCACAGAGTGCCCCCTTTACTCCCTGGCTGCAGTGTGTGAGGTGTGGCATTGGCCTCGGAGGCAGCGCTGGAGTGCTGGAAGGAGCCGGGACACAGCATGTCTTTCTCACAGGTCTCACAAACACTGACAAGAGTTTCCTCAGTTCCAAGTCCCCTTCCTTCTGCCTGTTTGAAGGCTCTCTGTGTGGCCCCCACTCCGGAATCCTGATGCCTGTTCTGTACATTCCTTGCAGATGGGTATTTGGGTGCAGCCTTGCTGGTGTTGATTCCATAGCTCAGTTGTTTGTGCTAAGTTTCATGGCAAAGGTAATTGCAGAAGTGAATCTCCTATTGAGTCAGCAAAGATGCTTTCAACTGTAAATTATAGAAAAACCCAGACTCATTTTAACTCAAACCAGTGGTTCTCAAACTTTAGCATGCATCAGAATCACTACTAAAACACCAACTGCTGGGCCTCACCCCAGAGTTTCTGATTCAGATCTGCGGCGAGAATGTGCATTTCTAATGAGCTTCCAGGTGATGCTGATGCTGCAGGTCCAGGGACCACACTTTGAGAACCGCTGACTTAATAGGAGAATTGAGCTTCCCTAACAAGAGGTTTGGAGGCAGGCAGTTCCATGGTGGGTTAATTTGGTTCCTCACTGACATCACCAAGGGTATTCTTTCCATCTCTTCTTTCTCCTACCCTCCTTGTCTCGGCTCTGTCCTGGATTCAGGATGGCCTCTTACAGTTCCAGGTATCACATCCAGATCGAATGACGCTGAGAGGAAGGTTTGTGGGGCTTTCTCTTCATTGTGTTTCAAAACAACAACAAAGAGGCTTTGCTTATACTTGGATTTGAGATAATCAGTGGCCAGCCGAGTCATGGCTTCTGGATTATCATGCTGCAGAGTGAAAGCTCCTTAGAAAGGGCACCCAGTAGACAGAAGTTAAAAGGTTTTTTCCAAGCTCTGCCATTTCTATGTGAAATTTCCTTTAATCTTTCCATGTACTTGCTGCTTCCCAAATCTGGGCTGGATCCTTTTGTGGCCCTGCTTTGCATCATTTCCTGTGAAGAACTGTAAAAGTTTTTTGATAGGGGGCCCTCTAAATTCCCTCCTGGAAGTTTATGAAGTACGGAAGAAGGATCCTGTTTGGTTTCCTCCTGTTTATACATCTAACTAGATAAGCCTTTCCCGCCCTGTCATCTTGACCTTGGTCCAAATGAAATTGGGATGAGTGGGCCCCGTGTGGTCGATTGCTCATATGGTCCCTCGGTATGATGTGTTTCTGCCTTCCACCATCCCTTCCTTTCCCATGATCCCCGCTGAGTCCTGGCCTCTTCCCTTTGTGCCCCCAGATCCTGCAGGCCCTGGGGAAGTCCTACCACCCTGGCTGTTTCCGCTGTGTTATCTGTAATGAGTGTTTGGACGGCGTGCCCTTCACTGTGGACTCAGAGAACAAGATCTACTGTGTCCGAGATTACCACAAGTAAGCAGGGATGGGAGCCGAGAGGAGGCGCCCGTGGAAGCCACACTGCTCTCAGCAGAGTTGAAGATGGAAGCCTCCTGGGGCGGCTGCGGGCTGCTTGTGCTGTTAGTCCAGCACAGGCTTAATGGCGAGGGGTGTAGCAGGGGCCTTGGGAGGAGAGTTGATGCCCATGCAGGCAGGAACTGGTTAAAGAATCATGTTTACTGAAAAAACAGAATAAAAAAACCTATTATCAGATTCCCAGCTAGGCCTCAGGATTAAACCGCTAAGCCCTGTGGCTCCAGCTTTACCCGACTTCCAAAGGCGCCGATTCAGTGCTGGTCTCCACCACCTTGGTTTGCCTGGGCCTCTGCTGGGCACCATGAAGGAGTAAACAGAAGGTCAGTCTCCATCCCTAGTAGAGTGAGAGGCAGCCAAGTGTGCTTTACCCTGGGGACAATCTCGAAGCAGTACTGAAGTACATCCCAGAGAGGAAACCACGCTCGTCTTTCCACGAGGGCTGGAGGGATGCACTTGGACAGCGATGGCCGGAAGGCAGGGCTGGGCCAGTGAGGAGGGCTGTGTGCCGGCTCCAGACGCAAGTCTCATTCTGAGCCTTGCCTCCCAGAAACAGCACATGATGCCTTTGACTACTCCTTTGCTTCTCCCCCAGGGTGCTGGCCCCCAAGTGTGCAGCCTGTGGGCTTCCCATCCTTCCACCTGAGGTAAGAGGCTCTTTCAGGCCTGTTCCTGGGGTCAGTACAAGATCTGTGTCCTGTCCTTTCACCTTTAAAATAAACCCTTCCAAAATCTCAACTCTGAGATATAAAGTGTCCTCACTGAGAAGCTCCTTTCTCACTAGCCAGCATCCCCAGGCCAGTGTCCTTCTTGTGACCTGTTTGTCCCTATAATCAGGTCAAACTGTGGCTTGATACTAACTCCTAGGTTAGAAGATAAGCAGAAAGCTTGCCTTTTATTGATTTTTTAAAAAATAACCACCCATGTAGGTGGTTTTTTTCTGTGTTGACTCTGACATTCCAGAAGGTGGGACTGCTGTCCCTCGCACTTCCTCTCATCAGCCGACTGCGTCCTTTCTCCTACCAGTGTTATATCCACCACTCACTTATGCTCTTCTCCTAAGGCTGCCTACTTATTACCTCAGAATCCCCCCAAACCCTCTTGGCATGTGGATCCCGGTGGGCCCCTCAACTGGTGTCTTGTACTTGCTTTCCTTTGGTCCAGGGCTCAGATGAGACCATCCGTGTCGTGTCCATGGACAGAGACTACCATGTGGAGTGTTACCACTGCGAGGTAGGCCCCCTGCCCAGGCCCCTGAAGCCCCTTGTAGAAATCCAAGAGAAAAGCATCCTGGGTTCACTGGGGCATGAGATGGTCAACAAGATTCGGGCAAGAGGCTGCCCTCCAGAGCTGATGGAGGAAATGGGGTGAAGCCTGATTTAGAGGGGGAGGTTAGAGAGGATGCAGATGTTTGGGGTATAAAGGTATTTACAGTCTTCTCCACATTCATAACTGCCAACACTTGAAACCATGACAGCTGCTCTGCCTGAAACTGCAGAGTGGGGAGGGTCATGTGCAGTGTGAGTCTCAGGTCCTGTTTGGGGGCCAGATTGTCAGGCAGGTGTGTGGTTTGGGGAATAGACTCCTGCCCCTCCAGCCTGTAGGCTGTTCTACCTGCCAAGAGCCCCTTTCTCAGCCGAGCCCTGGAAATCATGAAGAAACCCCCCTTGGAAACAGGCATGTCTCTGGTTGGTGTGAAGGTGAGTGGGGACCCATCTGCCCATTCTCTGTCCTTGTGTCACACCCCAGGCTGAAGGAGCCACTAGTGCCCCATGACTGTCAGGCAAGCCTGGGGTCACCCCTCACTAGCCCTTGTGAAGAGTACAAACACTTTAAGTGCCTGTGGTGTTTCAGCCAGAATTAAGTGGATTCACCTATGGAAGGAGAATAGATTTATTTTGTGACACCGTGCATGGGGTGAACGGTGGGTGGTGGTGTGAGGCTGATGCCGCTGCCGGCACTGAAGAAACCTGTGGGAATCATTGTCAGTGGTGCCCCAGGTGCTGGAGAAAATGGTGAAGACACCTGCTCCACAGTCCTCTCCTCATATTCCAGACCAGCCCTGTCCAATCGAAATCCAAGAACCACATAATCAAGTCATGTAATTTTAAGTTTTCTAGTAGCCACATTAAAACAGCAAAAAAGGTGGGATTCCTTTTTGTGATATTTTATTCAACTCAATAAATCAAAAATGTTCTCATTTCAACATGAAATCTGAGAAATTTTTCATGAGATATTTTACATCTTTTTTTTGTCCTAAGTCTTGGAAATCTGGTGTATGTTTACACTGACATCACATCCCACTTCCCACCAGCCCCATTTCAAGTGCTCGAGAGCAAGGTGTGTCGGACAGCATAGTCCAGACCCTCCCTGGGCGGGAGCTGCGTGTTTCTGCACCGGCATTTTCCGCCCGTACGGAATCACGCAGCACCTTCTGCTGGTTGCGGGGACTGTGGCCTCAGTGTCAGTCCTGCAGTCCATTTGTTTTGTTTTGCTACCACTGGACATTTTTGCCTTACTCCAGGACTGTGGTCTAGAGCTCAATGATGAAGACGGTCACCGCTGCTACCCGCTGGAAGACCACCTCTTCTGTCACTCCTGCCATGTCAAGAGGCTGGAGAAAAGCCCCTCGTCTGCAGCCCTTCACCAGCACCGCTTCTAGCCAGAGCCTCTCACAGCCAGCCGCCGGGGATGAAAAGCCAGGACTGCACAATGAGAAATCTGCCTGAATTCCAGTGGCCCAGGGGGATCTGGGCTGGAGGGAGAGGAGGGGTGGGCAGGCAAGCTCCCGCACATAGGATGGGATGTCTTGCTTCCAGCCTGGGAGGTGGACCCCACCTGTCTGTGTGTTTTCCAAGTGCCTTTCTCCACTGCCACGCCCTCACCAGACTACTCAGGAAGACACTCCAGCAGGTGTGTGGCATGTGACAGGAGGTTGCATCAGTGCACCTGAAGGAACCTTCCTGTTCCCTCTGGGAACAGTTCATGCTTCAGAGGGAAAGGTTTGCATTGAACGTATTTCACAATATCCTCTGAAGAGAGATTTCAGCTGCAGATATATTCAACCCTTTCCCTCCCCTTAGGAAAATATCTGCACCCAAACACCCCCTCCCATCCCCCCCCCCACGTGTGCTCACACACACACACAAATATGCACACATCTACACCCTGGTTCCTTCCATCCCAGAGCTTCAGTTTTTTTGTGGAATGGCTGCCAGTTTTAATTGCATTATTGCAAAACGGAAGCCCTGACATGTGCGTTGTATCTTAGGAAGAATTGACTCGGTCAGCCAGAGCTAAGTTTTGAAATAAGCGAGACGGTTCCCTGCTCGTCCATGGACAGCATTCTGTGCACCGCTGCAAATCTTCACTCCCTTCGAGGCAGCTGGGGACCCGACGGAGATTTGCCCTGTTCTAGCAAAGTGTTCTGTGGGACGAGAACTTGGTGCAGGCACCAGGCTCTTTTTGCCCCTTATTTGTGCTTTCTATTCTGGAGCTCTCCAGGGTCTGTGACTTTGGAGTTGCTCCTGCAAAGGCAAGTCTCAGGATCCTATGTGGGGACATCTCTTGTGCCTGTTTTCACTTATTTAACAATGGGAAGCCCTGCCCACATCCCGAGCTAGCCCCTTATAAATGAGGAGAGTTTGTGTGTGTGTGAGATCGCTAGGCCAGCCTGGGAGGGAAGGGCTCAGGATAAGTTATTATATTCATTTCACAGGTTTCTCTCTTGCCCAGTTCTTGGCACAGGCATTATGTTTGAAGAAACCGGTATATAAGGTACATGCTTTTGTCTGTTGTTGTTTTTTTTAATTGTTTCCCTCGCTCTCAGTCTTCCACACACAAAAAATACCTCACAGATTAAGAGCTTTACCAAATCTCAGATTAAGGGGGAATTCAGCTATCACGCTGGACTCAGATGCCTTCTTTGTATCTAACTGGGTGTTAGGAATCTCTGGCTGCACAGGAGCTAGACTCCTGCGGGTCAGGGCGTTGTGGTCTTAACTGACGGTCAGCTGGGAAGAGATCCAATTGAAATGGGGTGCTATTGCCCCATGCATTTCAGCACACTGACACCCTGGAGTGGCAAGGGCTAAGGGAGGGACACACACTGGCAAGATTTCAAGGCCACCTCTGCATTGCAGAGGCAGAATTTGCCCTGCATGTCACATTCCTGAGGCTAGAGGTCAATACCCCTTGGTATTTCAATGAGAAGAAGCTGTAAAAAAAAAAAAGAAAGAAAAGGTTGGCCGGCATTTGCTCTCTCAGCCTACAGGGAGGGCCTTGGCCTTGTCACAGGAGGGCGGGTCCGTCTCACCACCAGTTGCGTGGCATATGGCGTCTGCTCTCTGCCTCCTCATCCCACACCCAGAGTGAGGGGACTGGGCGGTTGGGGCCACAGAGGGCGGTCAGTGGAGCCTAAAGGCAGGTGGGACACACAGACTTTTCACTGGTCTTGGCTCCACTTCTAGGCCTTGTTTTGACTTATTTAGTAGCAGTTGCTTGTAAGAGGCACAGAATTGGCACCATGGATTGTCTCTTCCATTATTATTGAATTCATTCTGTTGGAATCCTTTGGCTAGAGGTCACTTTAGCCTGGGCTGCGTGCTTTCATTGGTCCCTTTGCTGGGCCTCCTGGAAACCTGCGAATGCGTGGGTCTGGCCAAGTGAACCCTGGGGTCACAACCCCTCTCTTCCCATCAAGCTGCTCAGCTCAGCTTTGGCAAGGCTGGTGGGCAAATGAAGCCAGCCAGTATGTCTTAACCTGTCTTTGCTAACCGAGGAACGTTTCTGGCCTTGCTGACACACCTTTGCTCCACTTCCAAATCAAGCAGAGTGAAGAAATTGCCTTAGAGCCACTGTCAGCAGTGGCAGGGATTTGTTTGCAAACTGGGTAGCTAATTAATGAAACAGTCCTTGGTTAATTTTTTAAATGAAATTTTTAAAGTGGCCTTGATTTAAGTGATTCAGATATCTCTGCAAATACGGCATTTTATATCGTTGCAGAAGAACAGTAAGAGAATTTTCAGACATTCTAGAAATCAGGGCAACAAATTCTCTTGTTATCAGCATCCCTGGAGAGGTTGCCGAGGGGGAATCTTGTACCAGTTGTTTCTCTCCTCCTCAGGCTCTTGCACAAAATTCATGAAGAGATGTCCCCTTACCTGGTATTTTAAGTGTTCTATATAAGTTATTAGCCCAATAGAACTGTAATGGGCTTGTATTTACAAGCACCTAGAAAGAAAACACAGCCACCTGGTAGACCAGGATGAATAAGTTTGTCTTAAAAGGTAGAGCAAATAGCCCTTCCTGAGTTCCCTAGATGGCTCTTGGACTTTAGATAAATGAGAATTACAGCCTGATTCCAGACCCTGATGCCAGCCTCCAGCCTTCTTCCTTGCCTTATTTTGCCCTTTAGTTTTTTCTTGTCTTTTTTTCCCCTCTAGCTAGGGCCATTCAAAAACTGCCTGGGTGGTCTGAGAAAAGCCAGTAACCCAGTTTGGTCTGCTATATCAGGACATTCTCTCTCTCCTGTTATTCCCCCATCTGTCATTGAGTAAAGAGTGATTGGTTTATCTCTTACACGGAAGAGCATTTAGTCCTGACTGGGTGTCATTGCCTGTACATGGCAGCAGGACATTCCATTTCTCCGTGGTTAGCGCTCGAGTGAAAACTTGTTTCAGCTGAGTCTACTGAGGTGATGCCATTGAGTCCTGGGTGGCCCATGAGATAATCAAGGAGTTCTGATCACCTCTAAGTGCTGCCATCGCCTTGTTTTCATGGGCTTGAGTCACACTTACAAAAGGGAAAACAGAAATGTTAGGACTTGAGAGAATTATTTGGAATTCACAGTCCTTTGCAGGCTGTTTTTGTGTGTCATTTCTCATGCGCCTGAAAGTCCGAGAGCTGTGATGGCTGCTGGTACCCTTGCAAAGAATGTGTGCAAGACTTGACCCCCAAACTCTTGTTGCTTGATGCACCTGTTAAAACTCTTATCTGCCAGGAAACCAAATTCTCTGTACTCTCCTTTGTGCCAGGAATAGGTCCTAATTTCCCAGTTACTGTTTGAAGTAACTTTTAAAAGTAATAGAAAAAAATGAGTAGAATATATTAGCTGTGTATTGTTCTGAGCCAGAACTGGACAGATGTGGGAAATTTCCGTATAGTGTATGAAAATTTCACTGTGCAGGGAAATTATTTTCCTGTCTCTTCTTTTACTATAAAACTATTCAAAATATTGTTACTATAAAATTATTCAAAATTTCACTGACTATAAAATTATTCAAAATATTGTTACTATGAAATTATTCAAAATTTTACTGTTACTATAAAATTCAAACTATCATGACAATAAAACTGCATCAATTTGTAGACTATTAAAGTGCTCTCCAACATGATGTTTATTGGGTCTTCTTTTGTGTGTGTAGAGTAAGCAGACGTTGCTTTTTACTAGCTGGATCTGGTTGTCTTTTATAGCTCTGGATACTTAAAGGAACACATGGGTGTCAAAACTATGAAAGGTCTCAGATTTTACCCTACTTGTAAGCTAAATAAGCTAGTATGCCATGGTTTCATGGGTCCTGGCAGAAGTGATGAGACTCCTAGGTCAGAGACACAGGACAGTTTATTACTCACAGCAACAGCAGTAGCACTTCACTTTATCAGCATTTTCCCTGGTTCCCTGAGCTCCAGTTCCTGCAGGGCCCCCTGAAGAGGGCCAGGTGATACCTGCACATGCAGTGGGCTACATTACAAGAGGAGACCCAAGCTTGGGGACCACAGTCTTTTATAATGGGCAGTAAGCCTGCCTGACTTTTGCTCCAGAGAGATAGACTATCTCTACCATTCAAGACTGTTCACAAACATCCTTGAAAAGATAGTCTGGAACTAAGGCAGTTGGTGCCTAGCTCACAAGATGTGTAAGAACATGAAAGACCCTTGGACAATCATTTTCCAAGAATCAATTTGAGACTCTTAAGGTCATGCTGCAGCAGTAGTTGTTTTGTCTCCTTCCCTTTTGTGTAGACTTTTTCTAATGAGGTCATCACCAAAGAATCCCAGAGGTGAGCGGCCCTCTAGATTTGAGGCAAGCATGCGCAGGAAGGCAGGACTTGCAGAGTGAGGGGGCTGAGTGTGTGGTTAGAATCCTTGGGGTGGGGGAGATGGTCCAGCTACTTGTCTTTCACTACTCCATGGGCTTGTTTTAGGCTTCAGTTTAGTTCTGGTGGCTGCTAGATCTGATGTGCCAAGGACACGAGAAAGCTTAGAGTGAGGATGCTGATTATTGTGGTTGTCTTACTCGAAAATAAAACATCTTTTTAAGTGATGAGAGAGCAGTTATTCTGATATTACAAACATAGGCTGCCATTTTCTAGGACCCTGATGCTACAAGGGATGAAAATACAGTCAGGGAAAAGGGTGGTCTGGGCCATGCTGGTAAATCAGCTTTTGGGGGAAAAGATTAAGCCCTGATTTGGCGTATTTGCTGGTTTCTATGATGTAAACACTCCCAGGATGGCCAGTTTCAGTCTATCAACATGATAGCCCTGAACTTGGAATTGGGAAGAGATGGCACAGTCATGACAAATACTAGCTGGCTCAACCCTTTGGGCCATTTGGGCTGAAGCAGTGGGGAATCTGGTTTGTTTTGAAATTCCAGGATTAAAGCAGGAGCAGCAGTAACAGCTGACATTTGTGCTCATTGTGTACTGGATACTGTTCCAAGGACCGTATTCCTTCTAATCCTTCATTTTACGGACCAGGCGATTGAGACACAGAAGGGTGAAGTAACTCTCCAGATGATAAGTACCAGTAAGTAGAGCCGAGATTCCATCCCAGGCAGTCTCACCCGGAGGGAGCTGTTTGACCACTCTGGCTGCTGAGGCCATGACTTGTCCTTTAGTGTACTTGTTCATTATAGCTACTCAGCCTAACACATTGTGAGGGTGAGGAAGGGCTCATCACTGCTCTCTGTTGGAGACTATATTGTTTTCCTATTGCTTCTGTAACAAATAACCAAACTTCGTGGCTTAAAACAACACATTTATTATCCTACAGTTCCAGAGAAATAGGCCTTAGAGGAATGTTAGCAGAGCTGCATTCCTTTTGGAGGCGCTAGGGGAGAAGCCATTCCTTGCTCTTTCCTAGCTTGTAGAGTTCCTTAGCTGCATCACTCTGACTTCTGTCATCACACCTCCTCTCTAACCTCCTTGCTTCTTTAAGGACCCTTGTGATTACATTGGATGCCCACATAATCAAGGATAATCCCCTGTCTCATGACCCTTAATCACATCTGCAAAGTCTATTTTACCTTGTAAGATAAGACATTCACAGGTTCTGGGGATTAGGACGTGGACATCTTGGATGGGGGGTCGGGAGGGACGCTATTCAGTCTACCAGAGAGTCTAACAAACTTTTTGGGTGGAGATGAAAGAGTATCCTGGGGATATTAAGTGCATTTTCTTCAAGCATTGCTAAAAGTAGGGTTTGCATTTTCCCTCAGTTAAAAATGGAAGTGCTTCATACATAAAACTGATTTGGACCTCGGGCTTCAGGTGTAGAACAATTTAGAGTAGGTCATACTCTCCCATACTCTGTGGGAGAAAGAAAAGCCAGAGAGGTCCGGTCCAGGAGAAGGTCCTGGGTATGTGACAGCCCAGGTGTGCAACACTTTCAGGAGAAGTCCTGCTTATGTGGATGCCACCAGGTGTGTAAGACAGCCTAAGGCACACCCACCACTTGGTTACATACACGTCCCTCCAACTGGGAGGCCAAGTCCTCAAAGACAGGCTGCTGTGGGCCCTGCGTTGCACATGGGACCTGGCACGCAGCAGGCCTGTGATGGAGGGGAAGTGAGGAAATGCACCCAATTTGGAGACTTAGCAGGAAGACAGACCCCACGACAGAATGAATCAAAAGTCCATGCATGGGAGCTGCATTCAGGAGCCACACTCTCTTGTAGAAGCATGGATGTAAAAGTAGGCTGCAGAGATCATTTGGATGCTACCAACAAGCTTCATAGATAGCTTGGATTGTTTCCATGGGAAGCCTGTTGGTAGATTTCATAAAAAATTATATTTGTATTTACATAGGTAACATAATTTCACTATAGAAGAAACTTGGCTAAAGAGGTCAATTTATATTACCTATCCTTGGCTGATTTTTTTTTAATCATTGTTCTTTTTATTTATTTATTTTTCGGTGAGGAAGACCAGCCCTGAGCTAAAATCTCTTGTTAATCTTCCTCTTTTTGCTGAGGAAGATTGTCCCTGAGCTAACATCTGTGCCAATCTTCCTCTATTTTGTATGTGGGATGCTGCCACAGCATGGCTTGATGAGCGGTGTGTAGGTCTGTGCCTGGGATCCGAACTCACAAACCCCAGGCCACCAACGCAGAGCCCATGAACTTAACTACTATGCCACCTGGCTGGCCCCCCTGGGCTAATTTCTTATCCTGAATATTGCTTTCCCTAGAATTCAATTTTGGCTTGTTTAGCATTTAAAAACCCCAGAAGGATGCTTGCTTCTACCCAGATCAGTTTCTGTTTTTCAGTCTCACTGATGTTCACAAAGGCCTTGGCCTGTATTACACAATTGGTGAAGAAAGGTCAGCCTTGTGTCCCTTATTTCGGTGGTGACAGAATTTCTACCTGGTGACATGTTCAGAGAGCCCAGGTGGGAGCCCTCTGCAGGGAGGTGGCTGTCCAGCTGGAAGCATTCTTTTCTTAAAGCCTTACGAGATAGGCTACAACTTCAATACCCATTTTATTAAAGGAGAGGAAATGTCCAAGAGCCTAGAGCTGGTGAGTAGAAGCATCATCAGGACTAGAGATGAGGTTTTCTGATTGCTAACTAGCAGGGGAGAAGGGTGAGGTGCATATGTGATCGCTGTTCATGGCCTGACAGGAAATTGGCCCTGAGTCCACTCTGGTGCACAGTAAGCCCACAGGCAGGACGGCTTTGGGGTCAAGAGCCCAGATTCAAGTTCTAACTCAGGCTCTACCACGTAATTGCTCAATGATCTTAAGCAAATTTAGTTCCCTCACTTGTAAAAATGGGGATAACTACTGAACTTACCTTAAGGGATTGTTGTAGGATTGCTTGAATTAGTCCAAGTAAAGAGCTTAGAGCTCTTAATTGCTCAATAAGAGTGATAGGGAGGCTGGCCAGTGATGTAGCTGTTATGTTCACGCGTTCTGCTTTGGTAGCTCGGAGTTCGCTGGTTCGGATTCTGGGTGCTGACCTACTCACCCTTCATCAAGCCATGCTGAGGTGGTGTCCTGCATCGACATACAACTATGTTCTGGGGCTTTGTGGAGAAAAAAGAGAAAGAGGAAGATTGGCAACAGATGTCAGCTCAGGGCCAATCTTCCTCAAAAAAAAAAAAAAAAGATAGGCTTTAAGACTTAATTGATCTTTCCATTGGGATGAATAACAAAATAAATTACAAATGAATTAAAGTAAATTGAAAAAACAATACAAACACAAAACAATTTGAAAAGAGCACATATGCAATAGAAGAAACCATAAGGTAAAATATTGGTAAATTGGAATATATAAACGTGAAAATTACTCTAGGTGCAAAAATGTTATAAGAAAAAGGTAAATGATAAACTGGAAAAAGATTGCAATGTGATAGGCAGAATTCATATCCTTAATATATTAAAAAGTCTAACATCTATAAGAAAAAATTGAATACATACATCAAGAGAAAATATATACATCAAGTAATAAATGTAAGTAAAAGGAAGTTCTGTTTTTCAATTATGAAAATTGCAAAGAAATCATAATGAAATTCATAATACTCAGTGTTGGTTAGCATGCAAGGAAACAGATGTTGTTGATGGAAGTGTGGAGGGCAGTTTGAAAATATGTACCAAAAATCTTTAAAATGTCCATGAAATGAACCTTAAAAATGTCTACCTGATCATTCCACATCTAGAAATTTATGACGTTCAAAAATAATTCCACACAGCATTATTTTTACAAATTAATTTTTACAAATTCAATTTTACAAATTAAACTGACAATAACCCAAAGGCCCAACAAAAGCGTAATGCTTAAAATACCTAGTTCTCTAATGGGATATTTTCCAAGAATATTTAATGACCTTAAATCCCAGGGCAAAAGCTAAGGGGACAAAATGAAAACACAAACACATTTCTAGTACAACCCCAAATTTGAAAATACCGTGTGTAGGTATATCCATATTTTAAAAAGTGTGGAAGAAAAAAGTCTATAGGGAAAAAAATTATGATGTTAATAGTAATAATGTTGGGATGGGAGCTCGCGTTATTTTTACTCCCAATAATTTTCTGTATTTTACAAATTTTCTATGATTTCGTCAGAAGGAAAAGACATTATACTGGAGAGATTAATTGATCGAGTGATTGGTTAATGGACAAGTGTTCCACGTCAGCCACTTGTCAGGTTCCATTCCCCTTGCTGCCGCAGACGTTTAGGGCCTTCTCAGATTATGTGGGGTCTTCTTACTATAAAAACACCCTTGTTTTAAGGTTTCCCGATGGAATCGGGCGGCCAAGTTGCCTTTGGACCCGGAGCTCTCCAAGGACAGGGCTGCAGACTCCGAGCACTTTGCGGACCCGCTCTAACGCGCGCAGCCGCACTGCAGTGTTTCCCTGTCCGCTGAGGGTTAGAGCTAGAGCCCACCCCGTCCTGGGAAACTGGGACTGTGCCGCTTTCCATATCACCACAGGGGTTTCCGCTCCACGGAAAGAAAAAGGCCAGAACTACTGCCTTAGATATGCTTTTGTGTCATCCGGTAGCTAACCTCCGGCCACAGCACGCCCCCACACCAAACGGCCACCTTTCCGGGAGTGTTTTCCTAAATTTACCCCATTTACAGAGACTCCTCATGTGCATCATTAATTGGGCGCTTTGCAATTTACAAAGCACCTTACACATCTTCGGGTTCCAAACAGCTTAAAAGGTGACATTTCGGGCTAAGTAGGGTTAAAATTCAAAATATTTAACTTCGACACTTTAGCCACAGTCCTTTCCAAGGAGACCCTGCAATCTCAAAGCCAGATGTGACAAAAAGAGCGCCTCGAGCCAGCCAGGAGTCGAACCTAGAATCTTCTGATCCGTAGTCAGACGCGTTATCCATTGCGCCACTGGCCCCGTGCTGGCAGCCTTTTTACTGTGATGTAGATCATCCCTTACATAGCTTCAACACGCTCCTCGACACAGTTAGTGTGTTTCTGCCCCTGCGCCGGGAGCCGTGACACCGACCCACGGCTCCCAATGCTCCACCTCTCCCCAGCGGACCCTTTCCGCCAATCCGCAGCGGCGACGTCACGCGCTCTCTTCGGCACGCTCCAATCCACCGCCTCGGGCAGCCTCTCTTGCATTCTCTAGCGCGCGCACTAAGTTTGTCCACGGCCGCCTCCCGTTCGCTCGCAGGCCGGGCGGGGCGGGGAGAGGGGCGGGAGGAGGCGGAGCGCTGCGGCCGCCGTGCTCGGGTGACTGGTAGCGCCGTAGCCCAGGTGGCAGCGCGGGGCGGGTGGAAAGAGGAGGAAGGAGGTGGTGGTGCAGGATGGCGGCGACGGCCTACGAGCAGCTGAAGCTGTGAGTCCCGCGGGCCGGAGGCCGTTGACCGGAACGGCCAGAGGGGCGGCGGGCGGGGCGGCAGGTGCGGGCCGCCGGCCTGGGGGAGGGTTCCCGAGTCCGGGGCGGCGGGCCGGGTGTGGAGCCCGGCGCGGCCCTTCCGGGAGCTTGTGGGTTGCGGCCGCCCCAAGGCCCCGCCCGCGTTGCCGCGGGCCGGGGAGCGACAGTCCGGCCAGCCTTTCTCCGCCCCGCCCGGCCTCGGCGCCCAGGGCGGGAGAGCCGAGCTGCAGACCGGCTTCCAGCGAGCCGGCGTCGGCGTTTGGGTGCAGCCCTGCAAGGCACGCTCCTCCCCACTTTGTTTTTGGAGAAGTGGTGGCTCAATTTATCCTTTCAGTTTAGCAGAGCTAAAAGAGAAGTTTTTTCTTATTTTAATGGTCCCGTAGCAGCGCGTTAGAGTCCACGCACAAATCGACAAACCTTTCTCTCTCTGGGCATCGAAGCCTGTCTGACCAGTCTTTAGGATGCAGAAAAAATTTGAAGTCCAGTCAGTACTCGTAAGGTCCTGAAAGATTTCCTTGGCTTTAAATTTTATACAGCGCAAGCATAAAGCAGGTTCTTAAGTCCGCATTGACAGCCAGGGGCTAATCTCGAGAATTTTGGCACTACAGGTTGATTTTTCGGTACAGGCAAGCTCTTGAGGCTTTGAGAAATAAATAGGCTTTGGTCGTTAGAGTTGTAAGTTAGGTATTTGTAGGGTTTTTGGCTTGTCCTAGAAAAGTAAAAACGTGTATTTCACTTAGCATTACCGTAAGCCCCTAAGCTTTTCTTGTTTGTGGTTAACTTCGTTCTGCTCGTTTTGTGCTTAATGCTTTACATCTAGACTGTGTGAAAATCCAGTGGCCGTAGTCTGAGAATGTCTTTGGCAGCAGAAGCAAATGTAATTTTTGAGAGGCTTATCCATCCCTAGATAAGTTAAAATATCTTGGTACTTAGACATTGGTATCGCATTTCCTTTGCAAGGATATGAGGACCTCACAGTGTGGTTTGGGCACTTACTATGTGCCTCAGAACCTCAAACTCATTTAACTTTGTGGAAGGTTCAGTTTAAAGTTAGGGGTGCAAAATTGGGAGTGAGGTGATCTACTTGACATCAGATATTTTGCAGAAAAGATGATGACTACTTTGCCACTGCTGTTTTTACTGTAATTCTCTTTAAAAAACACCAGCTGCACGCTTCCCTCCACATTTTCCTCACCAAGTTTCCTTATTCCCTCCCAGTTTCCCTTTGCAAGGTGATCACTTTGTTGGTGAATGAGTCCAGCAAAGTGTCTTTGACTAAGGTACTGGCCGTGCCAGTGTCCCGTGTGCTCTGCTGGCTAATTAGGTTATTGTTGTCTATCTGATAGTTGCTAAAGAATTTAATATGATCCTACACCAGGTCTCAAATGTGTTTAAGCAATGTGGAGCCTTGGCTTGATACAGCTCAGCATTAGGTTACGGAATACAATTGAATTTTCCTGTGGCAAAGATTGAATGGGATGGAGAACTTGAGGGTTATGAGCTGCCAAGGAGGCACTAAATTCACCAGTCCAGAATTAAAAAAAAAGCTCTATATCCATAAAAGAGAAAGGAAATTTGGGCTGTAAGTGGTGAGGCTGATGCTTTTGTATCGATTTCTCTGAGAAGTGGAAACTATAGATTTGTTTGGATGAAAAAGTAAATCTGGGGTTATGTGAAAGTCATTCTCTAATTTGTCAGTCCTTCACTTTTTTCCCTAAAAAAAAGTTTTGAGTGCTTCCGTAAATGTGAAGATATAACTTTTTTCTTTCTTTCTTTTCTTTGTGAGGAAGATTAGCCCTGAGCTAACATCTGTTGCCAGTCCTCCTCTTTTTGCTGAGGAAGACTGGCCCTGGGCTAACATCTACACCCATCTTCCTCTACTTTATGTGGGACGCCACCACAGCATGGCTTGATAAGTGGTGCATAGGTGTGCGCCCGGGATCTGAACCTGTGAACCCCAGGCTGCCTCAGCAGAGCACATGAACTTAACCACTACGCCATGGAGCTGGCCCCCAACTTCTTTTTTCTATGCTAAGGAGTCTGTGAGTTGGAGCCTCTGCTCTTGTTCTTTCTGGCCCTTGCTGCTCTGAGGCACGCTGTTCAAGGTATTTAAATGTGGCCTCTCACCTAAGGAGTATTCTTTTCTTAGATGCATTTGGAGGTGGAAGTGGTTTCTGATCCATATAAGAATTAGTAGGACATAATAGCCATTTTTTTAAAATGTGCCTGGAGATGCATTTTAAGAAAGATCCATACAAGAGACAGTTTATTACAAAAGTATTACTACTGGGTTTATTTAAATATTGAAGTGCTTGGAATTTTAAGTAATAATTTTTCTACATTGTGCCATACATTTTTTCCAGTCCGTCTCTGTCTCCTATCAAGTTCACCTTCCTAATGCCCCAGTTTCGTCCTCTACTCCCCTGCTTACAATTTCCAATTCCATCTTACTGACCTATAGAATTAAGCTCACGTTTCTTAGCCATCTGTATTCTAGCCTCTTCACAATCTTTTCCCTAACTTTATTTCCCATAACTGCCCAATGCTTTTTTCCTCCCTCCACCAGACTTGGCCACCCCCTTGTAGCTTGAAGCTTGGGCTTCTTTTGATCCTTCTACCCAGAATGCCTTCTTCCTCTCTCCCCCTTTTTACACACTGATCACATCCATAGGAGAGCTGAGAGATCTCAGGCTGTTTTAGTCAGAATAGACATAGATTCAGATCTTGACCTTGCTACTTGCTTTGTGTCCTGGCCATATTACTTAATATCTCTGAATCAGTTTTTCATTTGTAAAATGAGAATGTTACTACTTCACAGGATTATTAGACGAATTGAAAGAGAGTGGAGATGAAATACCCAGCATACTTAACGGATACTCACTTTCTCTGAGAAGCCTTTTTTTCCACGTCTTTCCCTTCACTGAGCTCCCCTACCAATCTCCTGTCACAGGGACTAGACCCCAAACATCCATATATTTGTACATTCTGTCTCTTCCGATTGATTAACAGTGGATTTACTGTCTCATGAACAAGAGGACTGAAAGTTAGAATGATCAGTCCATAGCACTGTTTGAACCACTCACTCTGCCACCCAGAAATGATGAAATCATTGTATAGACTTTGTTTCTCCAACTAGGTTGCAAATATGTAGAACATATTAGAAATACCGTACCGTTTATTTCTTCTCTAGTCCTCCTCAGTTCCCAGCATAGAGCCCTGTGCAGAGCAGATCCTCAGTGAATCACCTGAATAAATGAAAAGAACTTTCCAGTGTAGAACACTTGCCACCACTTCAAAAAGAGCACAGTCTGGGATAGTTGGGAATGTATTCTTTTGAAGTAGTAGCAGCTAAAGTCGTTTCCTGTATAGTATTGTCTTTCCAGTGCCTCTGTGTGTTCATAGGTTGATGTGTATCCTCCTTCACTGTTGAAGACAGGGAGATAATTGCCCTTGGCCACACAGTCAGGTCACACAGCCAAGCCATGGCAGAACAGGCCTTGGAACACAGCAGGCCCAGTGTCCAGTGATCTTTCCATTACACTGCATTATTCAAATTACCTTTTCTTCTCTTATCAAATTGTTCTTGCCTTAGTCCTTGGACATGCCTGGTATAGAAATGTCACTTGTAATTGAAAATAGTTGGCCTGTTCATATGCGTTTTTGATATAGAAAGCAGTATTGATTTGTTCAGAATTTAAAAATTCATACTTTTTAAACATCCAGAAAGTTCTAAATATCCTGTTTTATGACTCCTTTTTTCTTTTTAAATTAGTTCAGTAGGCTTGGATGATGTCAGACAATGATAAATTTGAAATTACAAAACAATTACAACAGAAATCCATTATTGGAAACATTTAAAGCATGTTTTTTTTTTTTCTTTTAAGAGGTCAGCTGAAGTAGGTGTAAGGCAGGAAATCCTTTACAAAATGAGTCGGGCTGCAGCTTGCCTCGGAAGAAACATTTTTTTCTCAGTTAGGAAGTTTCCTTTCTTCTCGAAGATGGTCGTAGCTGTAAGGTCAGTTGGGGCAGATGTGACGCAACCCTGAGGGCAGACGTAAACTAAGCTGCACTGTGATGAAGACCTGTAGTCCATCCAGTACATTATTCACACATCTCTGCACGGAAGGATGGAGGGAAGCTAAGATTATCCTTGTAAATTTAGGCACAGATGATATGGAGTTTGCATCCAAGGCATTAGTTGGGTGGGTGGTTCAGGATCTAGGTTAGTGCTAGGCTGCATCAGATCTCTTGCTGTGCTTGTTTTAAATGCGTATTCCAAAACTCCATATTAGGCCTGCAGAGTGAAAATCTCTGAAGATGGGGTCTGGGAATCTGCACGTTTAACTAGCTGTCCTAGTAGTTCTTATGCACTCTGAAGGATGTTTTAGGCTTGGGCAAGCTGAGTGAGAACCAGAGCATACTGGTAGAAGAGATTCTTTGGAGGGCCTGGGGCTCGGGAAGATTTTGCTGTGGATTACAGCCTCAGATGAGGTAGTGTTTAGACCTGGTCCTATGAAGGAGTCTGACTTTTGGAGAGAGTGAGTTTTAGGATGTACAGAGAATAGGAAGTGGGTGTGACCTCGGGGTTTTGAGGAAGAAGATGGAATTAAAATAAATTGTCTTCCTAGAAATATCAGCTGGGTTTGAGATTGGGTTGGGCCCCTGGGTTGTCTGGGATGAACCAGGGCTGTAGGAGAGGTGCCCAGGCAGTGGCTCAGTGATGGGGAGATGGCTGGGACCCAAAAGGTGGATGGATGAAGGGTGATGTGAGGAGCACCATCAGTATGGGTGTAATGGGCTCAGAGGACCTTTCTTTACTAAGTTTTTATTTTTTGCAAGTCAAATCTAGTAAACTTATGCCTGTATGTTTTCAACCAGAGATATGATCATTAAGATTTTGATTTAATTCTGTGTAAGATTTTTGAGGAAATATGTTCTTGTTACAGTTCTGTGACATGACTGTGCAAATAGTAATTGTATTTTATTTTATTTTTTTTTGTAGTCACACCGTCAAATGCCAAAGTCAGAGAGAATCTTTTTTTTTTAATTTTTATTGATGTCTTAATAGTTTATAACATTGTGGGGTTTTAGTTGTACATTATTATTTATCACCATATGGATGCATCCCTTCACCCCTTGCGCCCACCTCCCACCCCCTTTCCCCCTGGTAACCACCAACCAGTTCTCTCTGTCCCTGTGTTTATATTCCACATATGAGTGAAATCATGGGGTGTTTGTCCTTCTCTCTCTGAGTAATTTTATTTTAAATTGTAGAATACATGTAAAAATATTATCTTAATTATTTTTAAGTGTACAGTTCAGTGACGTTAAGTACATTCACATTTTTGTGCAACCATTACCACCATCCATCTCCAGAACTGTTTTTATCTTGCAAAACTAAAACTCTATACCCAGTAAAAAACTCCCCATTCCCCCTCCACCCAACCCCTGGCAACCCCCATTCTACTTTCTGTCTCCATGAATTTGACTACTCTAAGTACCTCATTTAAGTGGAATCATCCAGTATTTGTCTTTTGTGACTGGCTTGTTTCACTTAGCATAATATACTCAAAGTTCATCTATATTATAGCATGTGTTGGAATTTCCTTCCTTTTTAAGGCTGAGTAATATTCCATTGTATGGCTGTACCACATTTTGTTTCTCCATCCGTCAGTGGGCACTTAGGTTGCTTTCGTCTTTTTACTGTTGTCAATAATATTGCTATGAACATGGGTGTATGAATATGTCTTTGAGACCTTTCTTTCAGTTCTTTTGAGTATATACCCAGGAGTAGAATTGCTGGATCTTATGGTAGTTCTATTTTTAATTTTTTGGCGAACTGCCATACTGTTTTCCATAGCAGCTGTACCATTTCACATTCCCATCAACAGTGCACAAGGGTTCTGGTTTCTCCACATCCTCACCAATGCTTCTTATTCTCTGTTTTGTTTTGTTTTTGATAATAGCCATTCTAATGGGTGTGAGGTCAGCAAATATTACTATTTTTGAAGTGGGTTAGTTTTACTCATGGTGATTTGACAGGATTTTGAAGAGGTTAATTGCCTGAAATACGTAAATGTTACATGGGGGAAAAAGTATGTTTTCAGACACTAGAAAAATCATATTGCCAAAACTGAAAGGAAATAAAAATAATATCTGATGTTTATATTATAATTAAATATATTGCTTTTCTTAAAATTTAACAAGTGCAATTTGTTAAAAGCACTCTTAAAAGCTATTGAATCCCAGGTGGCTATAAGGTTAAATGCATTTATATTAAGTATAATAGAATTGCCTTTGCTGAATTTTAACTTTTAGTCCCCTGTGATTTCTTTTTCTTTTTTATCCTGTACTTGGGCAGTAATCTTTAAAAGCACAATAGTCAACCAAATGAAAGTAGTCAAAATAGGAGGTGATTGTTATTTAAGTGTTATGCTATTTTGATAGATCTTCCAAAATACGTGTCATCTTAACAGAAACCAGAACGCAGGGTTGATATTGAACCCCCTGTCTTGAAAGAAGCAAGATAGTATTCTTGTTAAGTTAGAGTTAATACTTAATACCTATTGGATTCTGAGAACCTCACCAGTTTATGTAGGACTGGAGCCCTTTTTAGTATACAGCATAGTTAATGACCAAATAATCTTCTTGGAGGGAATCTCCTTGTTTTAACTTCTAAAATCTATTTCATAAAAGAAGTAATGTGAGAGAGTTTTATGGAATGAGAGACTTCATAGCAGTTGAGGGAACACTGTTCTTTTTTGCACAAGGAGAGGATTTTCTCCACGATTTTTGTTTATCATTGAGTCTTCTGCCTTGGTTTCTATGTATTTATTATATTGAGTACTTGATATAGCCTGCTAATTTTGAAAAACTCCAGGCAGAACTTGGCTTCAGTGACACTTTGTAGACTTTCTATCAGAGAACACCCTGCTCCCTCTTTCTTCTCTTATTAGTTACAGTATAACCTCAACTCCAGTTAACATTTGACCTGTCAAGATCTTTCCTTAGCTAGGAGAAAGGAAACAGTTTTTAAAATTTTGTTTACTCTGTCCTTGAGTCAAAGAAAACGATAGTTAAGGGCCCTACGTAAAAAACTACTTAATATAGGTGTTTGAGACTATGTTATGTTCTCTAAGAAAATTGATTGAGCTTCTGCTATCTTCTTGTGTGAGAAATACCAAGGGGAATGGGTAAGCTGAGAGCCCTTGTCTGCAGAGACTTAGTAGCCTGTTTGGTGAAGATTTAAAAACAAAAAATAATAATGAAACCTTACATACTAGCAAAAATTATGCTGCTGGATATTTACTCAAGTGTTTCTGACTATAAGTGCTAGAGAGTTAAAATTAATTTCGCTAGCTTTTGAAATGAAACCTGGGAACATAAAACTTACAGAATAAAATTTTCTATATAAAATAAATATACTTCATTCAGATCAATATTAAGGCCAATTAAAGAGTGGTGGGAAATGGAAGGAGGGAAACGAGAAGAGGAAGACAGCAAAGGGGTATGTAGATGTCTGTGAGTTGGGATGACACCTGCTGTTAGGATGAGTGGAATTCTGAGTCATTACTTATCATTACTCTTCTTAGACATGTTGATGAGCTGGCAGTCACTGTTCCTATCTTCATTGCTCCAATTCTTAAGCCATTTTCAACAACATTATCAGAATACTTGGTGGCAGCACCTGCAACTTAGATTCTGGCAGCATCTCTCTGAGAGGTAAGATCCGGCAAAGGTCTCAGAGCCCTTGGGCTAGAACTCTCTACCTTGATCCACAATTACTCTTATTTTTGTTTTTGTTTTTTAACACATTTTCTAAACTTAATGTTTAGTCTAATATGTGTGTATGGTTTAAAAGTAAACAGTACACAAAGCTCATGATGAAAGAGCACCCTTTTGCACTCCCAGTTCCCACCGTCCCAGAGACATCTACTTTCAACTTGTTAAGCATTTTCTCCTGGTATGTTGCTCCACATTTCTAAACAACATGCTTTTATGTACTGCTGTTTCCTGGTTTGCTTTCTGTTTTAGTTATCTGATGACTTCCTACTTCAGAAGATGAGAATTTAACTTTTATACCTGTCTCTCTTTTCCTCTCCTCTCCTCTCCTCTTAATATAGTTTTGGTAAGATATCTGGTGTTCACATTGTCATGGATATGTCGGCCTGGTTCAAATGAAGTCAGTAGTATGTTATAATAAGTACATTTCCTTATAAAAACGTTTTGTTTTTCCTGGAATTAAAAAGTACCTTTTTAGGGGCAGGCCCAGTGGCGTAGCAGTTGGGTTTGTGTATTCCGCTTTGGCGGCCCGGGGTTCGCAGTTTCAGATCCCAGGCGCGGACTGACACACTGCTTGTCAGCCATGCTGTGGCGGCGTCCCATATAAAGTAGAGGAAGACGGGCACAGATGTTAGCCCAGGGCCAGTCTTCCTCAGCAAAAAGAGGAGGATTGGCAATGGATGTTAGCTCAGGGCTGGTCTTCCTCACACACACAAAAATGTACCTTTTTTCTTTTTATTTGCTTGACCTTTTTTAATATACCTATTGCTAATTAATCTTCAGTCTCTCTGATAAAACTTCTCTCAAACATGCCAGGTAACTATCAATTCCTTTTCTTCTCTGACATTTACCTCTGGGAGCCCTCTGTCCCGCTTCTTTAATCTGGACTTTCTGTTCTTTAGGCCTGTTGCATAGGCTATTGTCCTGGAGCCACTGTCATGAGAATTTCTTTCACCTCTCTTGTTTTGGATTCCAGGTCTGACTCTCCTGATTTACTCCATTTTGGTGAAACGCTCTTTCCTTCTAAGAAAGAGTGAGAGAGAGAAATCTTTTGAGACATTGCACATCTGAAAATGTTTTTGTTCTATACTCTTGTTTGATAGTGTGGTGAAGTATAGAATTCTCAATTAGAAATTATTATCCTTTAGAATTTTAAACACCGTGCTTTTGAATAGTCCAATGTGTTGCTGTTGAATAAGTCATGGTGTGGCTGTTGAATATTTCAGTGCTGCTTGCTCTTGATTTTTTTTTTTTCTAGAAACTGTAGGATTGTCTCTGTATGGTGTTCTGAAGTTTTATGCTTTATGTGCCTGGTGTGTGTGTTTTCCATTTATTTGGTGGGCTTTTTCCGTCTGGAAACTTGTCCTTTGGTTTGAGTTTGTTGTTGTTGTGTTTTTTGCACTATTTTTTGACAATTTCTTTCCTTTTTTGTGTGGTCTTCTGGAGTTCCTGCTAAATGGATGTTAAACATCCTGGATGGAGCCCCTCTCTCTTTCCCCCTTCCCCTCTTCTTTTTCTTTCTTTCCCCCTTCATCCCCCGCTTCCTTGTCCCCTCTTCCCCCTCTTCCCTGTCCCTCTTTCCCCCTCCCCTCCTTCCTTCCTAGGCTTTCTTGTTTTACAGCTCTTACCTTTTTATTCTGTTCTCAAGGAGAATTCTTCAGTTTTGTCTTTCAATCCTCTGTTGAATATTCAAATTATTTATTTCTGCTGTCAGTCCAAGAACATATTCTTGCTTTCTGAATGTTCCTTTTTTGTAGCACCCTGTTCTTGTTTCATGAATGCAATGTCTTCTTTGTGAGGCTATCAATTATAAATGTATTTTGAAGTTTTATTCTGTTCTCAGCATAGTTTGTTTACCCAAAGTTATTTTTCTGTTTGTTTTGGTCTCTGTCTTCTGTGATGGAAACTTTCCTCAAATATCTGGTGCTCCTTGGTTGTCATTTCATGTTTAAGAAGGAGGCACTAAAAAATGGATTGGAAGGTCTGTTTCTGGGTCAGGACTTGTCATTGGTGGCCTTCACCATAGAGTGATTGTGCAGGAACTCAACTCTTTCATTGGGATGGGTGGGGGCTGAATGTCAGCTGTTGGAGGTCTTTTCTTTTGGTCCAGTAGGTTTCTTCAGAGACACCTTCAAAGCTCCTATGGGGATTGGGGGAGGGGGATGATGTAAGCTTGGCCACCAGCATTCTGGGAACCTGGCAGAGGAAGAGGGTTGGATGATTTTCCCAGTCTATAAGCAGACCTTCTCTGTGTCTCCTGACTGCACTTGGTTTGCTCACCCTGCTCCTCAGCTGTGCCTAATGTCTGGAGTCTAGAGCTTCTCTTGTTGAACTGCTCTAAGCATTAGATCCCAGGGTCAGGGAGGGCAGGTGCCTGGACACGGTAGGTTTGGGAGGGGATCTGATTGCTTCTTACACAGACTTGGAACTGCTTCATTCCTCACTGCAATGCAAGTCAGTCTCACTGCCCCACTTCACCCCCACCCCCCAAAGTCCTTATTACCTTTCCCCTCTAGTTCTTAAGGGTTTTCAGCATTCTACTACTGGAATCTGCTTACTTTGTTGGCTCTCACCCCATAGGCAATTAGCTTCTGTGGTAACTTAGTTAATTAGCCCATTTCCAAGCACTTTTCCTCTTCTAGACCTGCATTTGAATGACTAGTATCTGCTCTGCAGCCTGCACCCACCTGTTGGTAGTCCCCAGATTCCATCTTCTGAAAGAATATCAAGACTTTTTCTGTCGAGGGTTTCACTCTTGGAAATTCATTTCATTCTACTTCAGTTAAAATTTTAATTTGTTGATCTTCTCATTTCAAATGTGTCTATCCAGACTGGAAGTGGTATATATTGTATGTTTCATCTACTTATAAAAGAAATTTCAGTTTCTAACTTTGTAATTTTAAGAACTCTAAATCCATAGTGAAGCCGTTAACTTGGACTGTGATTGTCAGGAATGTAACAGTTAGTAAAGGCCCAGTTCTATAGCTGTATGTTTTTTGTATATGATTTAAAGTCTTAATCCAAGATTTGTATATTTTATCAGTGTTCTCACACCCTTCCAGATCAGTTTTAAATTTAAATGCCAAGTTGGGAAAAACTTTTTAATTGCTTATAATAGGGATACTTTTTGTTCTGTCTATATATTTTTATATATTTATATGAATGTATTTTTTGTAATTATGTATATATTAAAATTTTATTAGCCTTTTCTGCTCTTATAAACACATGATTTTACAATAAATACTTTCTCACTGGCTGAAAGTTATCTATTATTTTATATACCCAAAACTTGTATATGGAAACAAGTGTGACTTTTCAATTCATTGATTTCATTCAAATAATTTATTTTCGTTATAGGAGTTTTGCCAGGTGAGAACCTTAAGTGCATTTATATAGATAAAAGTACTCAGTACGAGAGGGTGAGCTATTGAGGGAAAGCAATGCATTTCTCTGTTGGCTGTTTATTTAGATGCAAGCTTTGTGTTTTTGTGCATTGTGTTAAAAAGTGGAGGAATTTGATATCTGAGACTGTATGTCGATTAATCATCTTTTTATATTAAGAATAGCATTAGTTATTAATGAAGTAATGCACCGTTCATGTGGAGAAGTAAATTGTGCTGTTTCCCCAATTACAGCTGTGAACTTAGAAGAACATAGACCCCTGAGCAATATGAAAAAAATGGATATAATAGAACCCATGAACTTCCATCTGTGGTCAGAACTGTGCAGCCCTCCTCATACTTTATCTGAAGCCTGTTAACTTTCTCTCAGATGTGAAACTAAAGCAGCTAAGTAGGGGCATAGATGATGGCTTTGTCCAGAGACTAAAGACAGCAGAAGAGTTAAAAAAACAAAACCCAGTGGTCTGAGGTCATTGAGTAATATAATCCGCCATTTCGTGGAGTCCATATTTAGTACTGGGCATATCACTTGTATTCTCTTATTTACCCTCTCTTATCATTTATCTCTTTTTAATGGACAGGAAGCTGAGCAGGGAAGTTCAGTGGTTTGTTCAGGGACTCATGATAATAAGCATGGAATTGGGATTCAAATCAGGTTTATAAGAGTTTAAATTCTGTAATTTTTTTCACCATACTGTATTACTACAATTTGAAGGCATCGTCTTTTGGTAGGATGGCATAGAAACGATATGTTCCAATTGGACCCTAGTCAGTCAAGAAAACATTGTTACTTATACTTAGATTAAGAAATAAGGAAAAACTTTGGTTTAATAAAATTTAAATTAAAGACTTTCCATTAAAAATGGTTTTTAAAAAGTTTTAGCACTTGGATACCCAAACAGCAGGTATCAAAAAAGTCAATTGAGGGAAGCATCTCATTCTTTACTGCCGGGGAGATAAAGTGTTTCTATTTGTCTGTGTGTTTGGCCAGGGGTTAAGGTGAAGATTATTTCATTGTACAGGGGATTTGGTCACTGTGTTAGTTTTCTGTTGCTGCTGTACTGTATTACCATAAACTTAGAGATTTAAAACAGTACAAATGTGTTTTCTCATAGTTCCTGTAGGTCAGAAGTCCAACACAAGTCGCACTGGGCTAAAATCATGGTATCAGTAGGGCTGCGTTCGTACTGGAGGCTCCGGGGAAGTCTCCACTTACAAGCTCATTCAGTGTTGGCTGAATCCACTTCCTTGTGGTTGTGGGACCAAGGTTCCTTTCCTTGCTGACTATCTGCCTGGGGCCACCCTTAGCCTCTGTAGGCCTCTTTCCTGTCCTTGCACGTGGCCCCATTAGCTCAGGAGCCATCAACAGCTTGTCAGATCCTTGTTATGGTTGAAATTTCCCATTCCCCTCCCGCCGCATCTCTCTGACTGACTTCTGTCATCTTCTGCTTTTAAGGGCTCGTGTGATTACATTGGGCCCAGCCTGACAATCCAAGATAATCTCCCTATTTTAAGGCCAGTTGATTAGTAACATTATTTTCATCTGCAGGGCAGTACCTAAATTGAATGAATAATCAGGAGATGGGAATCTTGGGGGTCATCTTTAGAATTCTGTCTACCACAATCACTTCTAAAGTAAAACTCTTCATTTTCAGCACGTTCTGTCTGCAGTTGAATTGTTCAGACTTTTAACAACGCTAAGTAAAAATGATTGCTGAAAGAAGTCGCAGAGTGTAACCAATATCTCATGCTGTCTTTTTAAAGCTAACATTGTCTTTTATCCTAAACACTCTTTTCTTGTTATAGACATATCATTATAAATAAATCACGGAAGACAATCATTTATAATTTTTATTCAAATTTTTTATTATTCCGGGACATCTGTCTTTGATAAATCAGAGCTCTGTTTTATATAGTCTTGATATTTTGGGTGAGGATTTACCCCTAATATGCAACTCTGGTTTCTTATTTTGGAATGTAACTTTTTCTCAGATTTGCTTTTGTCATATTCTGGTTTGGATATACTTCTTTTTTTTTAAATTTATTTTTGGATATCCTTCTTATAAACATGCAGATTTACGCTGGTGTGAAATCTATCCAGATATGTTGGAAAATAATTATTTTAGGTCTTTAGGTATTAAGAAATTTGGAATTATGATGAGGAAAGCAGATTTTTCACTATAATTCTGGGGCCAGAATGTAAGCCCTAGGTATTTTTACTTATTAGAATAGCATTATTGGAATAATTATACCTAATTACACATATATAATAAAATTATCAGCTTATTACAATTGAAGATCGATATGAATTATAGCTCTACAGCTAATATGTTGCTGTTCATGTATCCCAGTTACATATGTTCAAACAGAATATATTTAAATTGGAATATAATTTGTTTCCAGTATCTTCCTATCAAAAGTAAATTGCTCAGATATTGTCCATGTAACATCAAAGCTTCCATTATATTATTTCTTTAAAGCCTGAATTGAGTAACCTCTCTGGTCCTGTGTTCAGAGTACTGTTGTGAAAATTTGCAACTTTTCTCCCTTCTCTGTTAAAGAATATTTTTGTTAATGACAAAAAGTTATCATACCTGTAAGTCAGCCCTTTTACACTTCGCCAGAGTACCTCATAAATGCTCACTGGATTCTCACTGTTCTGTGGGTAGTTAGGGTAAGCGTTCTCATCCCCAGGTGTCATTAAGGGCAGAGATGTCTTCTCTTTGTTCATGATTGTGCCAGGACATCTTATGTCTTATTTCCTTTAATCTTCAAGAGGACTGATTATCGCCCCGTCCCCCAAATCTCCCTACCCTACCTTTGTTTTCCTTCTAGTGTTTACCATTGTCTGAAATCACTGAATTACTTCCTTGTGTACTGATTGTTTTTCGCTTTAGAATGTAAGCTCTGTGATCCAGGGACTTTGTACCACGAGTACCTAGAACAAGGCCTGGCATGGGGTAGGCACTCATAACTTGGCCAGCGTTACATAGCTAGTAATTGACGAAGTCAGGATTAGAACCTCTGTATTTTTTTACAGCAAATCTTTAGGCCTTGTCAGTGTAACTACTCCTAATGCAGTGCTCTTATAATTTGTTGAAGTAGTGTTTTGATTAGAGGCTTATGATCAGTTATGTGAGCGTTGGATTTTGATTTCCCATATAAACAGGGCCTACATGTGTTTGTTGATTGACTGTGATTCTGGATGGTTGCTTTGGCATTTCTGTGACTAGAACACTAAAGCAGCATTTGTAATAGATTGTTTCTTATCAATGCTATGATCATTATTTTAAAAATAAGATAACAGAGGAGAGATTCTTCTTTATTCTTTTGGACCTTTATAAAAAGAACTTGTGGAGTTTCTTAGGACATTTGAGTTAGGACGGAATGTTCCATGATAGCACCAGCCATTGTATGAAAGCATTTCACATGACTCTTTCAGGTCTTGAGCCTCTTTAAGTCCCAGAGAATGTAGTGGGACATCTCCTGCTGCACAGACCCTTACACAGCATTTAAAAGATTGGAGGTGTGGAGGGACTCTAAAGAATGAGGCTTATCAAAGTGCCATCTGATCTGCAGACAGCACTTTTTTCAAAAGCTTTTATAAAGAAGTCTTGTTTTTCAGGTCTGCTTTGTATTAAAAAATTTTTTTTTCTATTTGTGGTTGTTTTATTTATCGCCTGCCTCCTAGTCCGTGGTGCTTGTGTAATGTGTAGCACATGGTAGCTTTTCAGTAAATTTATTGGCTTACCCTTAGAGTGCAACTTATGCTTGCAGAAAACATCTTCTGCAGATATGGACTGGTATGTTGGGATTTTTTTTTCTTAATGATTTAAGATTAGAGGTAATCACCCTATGAGTAGATTGTCCGGAAGTTTGTTATATTTCTTTTAGTTTGTTTCAGGAACTCTGCATTTTCTTTTTATAGCTTTATTGAAGTGTAGCTGACATACAGTAAACCTAAGGTATTTAAAGTGTATAGTTTGATACATTTTGACATATTTTTACACACGTGAAACCATCACCAGTGTCAAGGTAATGAACACATTAATCACCCCTGAAAGTTTCCTTTTGCCCCTCCCTTTTCCCTCCCAGCACAAGTTAAACATAGAATTACCATATGATTTAGCCATTCCACTTCTAGGTAGTCACCTTAGAGAAGTGAGTGCATATGTCTGCCTTAAGATTTGTACAAGAATATCCCAAACTGGAAACAACCCAAATGTCTGTCAACAAGTGAATGGGTAAACAAATTGTGATTTTTCCATACAATGGAATACTATTTAGCAATAAAAAGGAACAAACCATTATATTTAGTTTGAATTGAAGACTACCATATTTGAAACAGATTTGTTGTCTTGGTTGCATTTTGCTTGATTTGTATTAAATTGATTTTCATTCTCTTAGCATATCCCCCTGAATGGAGGAAACCAGCGTATTATTAACTAGTTATAGATGAACTATAAAAGTTATGTTTGGATAATTAAGGGTTGATTATTCCTCTGAAAACTTATAGTCAAAAATGGTCAGTACAGTTTGTTCTGCTACAGGATTTGTTTCTATAACACCAAATTGCCTATTCACGATTCGTGCATAAGAAATGATGGCAGTGATGGTTGTGTGGGTTCATATGAGATTTTTCATAGGCAAGGGGAGTGGAAAGAGGGAGTAGAACTAAAAAGGAAAGGAGAAAGCCCTCAGATTGGCTGCTGCGTAGACAGAATTCTTTCAAGTGTGGTTTAAGAACAATTAAGATTAGTTCCTGGAACAACAAAAAAAATAGTTCCCTCCCCAGCCTTAGTCAACTCCTGGAGCATTGTATTTCCTCCTGTGCCCACCTTAACAGCCTATATTGTTTCAGAGCTTGTAAATCTGCATTTTTACTTTATTATCTGTTAATTGTTATTATTTCCTGAGGCGGTTCCCTAAACATGCTAAATTGCTTGCCTGAGTTAATCCAAGTTACCTCCTGAGGAACCAACTGTTATTTTTGTTGGACTCTGGTTACAAAGTTGCATAAATTTTGAGTAGTCTGTCCCAACCCTCATTTTACTCCCTTTATTTTATTTTTATTTTGCAGAATGAGAAGTTTTTTCAGGAATACGTCTGTCGCATTCTAACCAAAAAGCACCTGAATGTTCAAGTAGTTGATTTTAAACAGTTTTGTGGAAATGTTTTGTTAAAAATGTGTTTCTTAGTATTTTTAGCTAATACTTACATCTTGCTCACTATGTGTCAGATGTTCTAAGTGCTTATCAAAGATTAGCTCATTTTATCCTCACAACGGTGCAATTTGATGAGTCTGGTATTATCTTTATTTTATGGATAAGAGAACTGAAGAACAGAGAGAATGAGTAACTTGCCCAAGGTCACGCAGCACAGGTAGTCTGGTTCTGTAGACTGTGCTCCTGATTACTATGCTACGTTGCCTTCTGCACCGTGCTGAATATAATAAATTAGATTTTATTATGATCTTCTTGTGTAAGTCAAATTGGTGGTTTTGCACAGATTAAAACCTTGTCAGCATTAAATATACAAGTGAAAAGAGTTGCAGGGAACACATAAGGACAATATAACAGCTTCATCTATTCAGAAGCTGGGAAAATGTCAGATTTAAACACTGCTGAGATTGTGTTAATAGTTTTTTAGCCGTCTTCATTTCATTTGGTTTGGTTATTTACGGTTTTAAATTTCTTCTTAGGCATATCACACCTGAAAAATTTTATGTGGAGGCTTGCGATGATGGAGCAGATGATGTACTTATTATCGACCGTGTGTCCACAGAGGTTACCCTCTCAGGTATTTTACAGCAAGATTTAGAAGTGTCTGAGAAAGATTTTATACTAAGTTGTAATAATTAAATTAATCAGAAATATGTTAGTGTGTGGATCTCTGAGTGTCTTATAAAATCTTAATTCTTGCTACCTCATTTGATTTTTATGCATTAATTTTATGCTTTCTCTTTTTTGTGAAAAGGAGAAATGATCTTGAAACTTTTAGGTAGCATTTTACTATCTGTGAGGATTTTAAAACATTGTTATTTCTTTATTTGTTCCTTTATCTGTTCTCTTAATAGGATTGGTTTTGTTGATGTCTCAATTCCTTTCTAGCTGTAAGATTTAAGGTATTTGAGTGTACAAAAGTTGTTTTAGCATTAAGTGTGTGGAATGTTAACAGCAGCTTTTGTTTTTGAGAATATTTATGACTGTGAGGATAATTTAGTAAATGAAAGATAATATATACCTCACTGACTAAAACTTGTGTTTTAGGCAAATGATGTTCTTAAGCTTTATCTATCTTATTTATCCAGTTATATTTTATTTTTGCTTCTCTGGGGTGTGAGAAATAATTTTTTTTTTCAATTGTGTGGAACACTGATTTCTGACCAGATTAATTTGAAATCATTTTGGTGACAAATTAATGTACTATGTGATATCACATTTTGAATTTCAGATTTCATTTGTTTAAAAATTTACCTCCAGACCAAGTTCTATATTTTTTTCCTTAAGTGCAATATTTGAGTAACCATAAAGTAAATATTCAATAAACAGTAAATATCCTTTGAATGGATAAAGTGAAATATGACAATATTTTGCGTAGGATAGTAAAGTGTTAGAGAGATATGACTCTAAATTTCCATTTCCTTGGTTATCTGGTTATTCTGATAAGTACCATATATAGTTTTCCTTTGACCAGATGGAATTAGAGCTCTGTATTAGTTTGATAATTTGGCATTTCCTTTGTCTGTTGCTTGGTGGCTGCTCTCTCAAGATAGCCTGTTGTTTTAACTAGTGTTAGTGCGCTTCTCCTTCACACTACTTCTTTATCCTGTATTGATACAGCCTAGTGTTTTATAAGCTTTGTATGGATGTAGTATTTTCTGTTATTTTTGACCCTTCAGTGACATTTTATTTGCAGGTAGAGATTGCAGACCCATTTAAGTGGACAAAGCTAGAGGTCACGGATAGTGTGAATGTAAGGATGATGCCACAGTCCTCAGTAGATACAGGAAGAGCTACTTTGACTGATGCCAGTGATGATGAGGGGCTGCCTCGCGCATGGTTTCTCTGCCAGTTTCTTTTACCGGAATACAGACCATTGCCACAGAAAGAGGGATTTTTTTTTTTCCATGACAAACTAACATATATTCTTAGGAATTATCATAGTTTTATTGCTGTTACACTCCAGTTAATATAACTTAAAGCTCTATCAGTGTTACATTTAAGTTTATCAAATGATCTCAATATATTCAGGATTTTCTCTGAGCTTTCTCACTGCACCGGTATTCCCATTTTTCACGTTAATTAATTGTCACGTAGCATTGTTAAGTTAAATGAATTATTGAGAGAAACAGTAGTGAATTTTAGATATAATTCAGAATTAATTCAGAATAACAGGACTGCTTTAAGAAATAGGACTTGGGTTTATAGCAGTGTTTCAAAATGCGTTCCTGATGATAATTAAACTGTGACTGAAAGAGAAGTTTTATAGCCACCTAAGTTTGGGAAACCTTGAGTTAAACAGTGGAACAACTTTCTTTTACTGTAGGCCTTTTCAGAGCCTTTATTTTCCACTGTGCATTGTGACTCTTTCTGGGAGAGGGAATAGAGGTAATGTGGATGTAGCAAAATTAGCTTGTTTGGGAGACCCCACCTCCCCCCTTTTGGGGGCATTATTCCCTAAACTAGAGTGCTACAAAATATGTTTTGTGAAACACAGTGGCTTAAAGTTTAACAATTGTGAAATGAACCCTGTAATCTAAGATATTCTTATTAATAAGGGCATTATTGATAAAAATCACAGTTGTGGTGATGCCTCACTGCATACCTGTATAAATTACTGTTAGACACGAAGGGGAGGCTTTTCCTTCCTCCTTCCTCCCTTGGATCTTTGCCTCCGTTTCCCACATTCTTTGACTGGATAGGCAAGTGTTTTTTTGCATTCCACTAGTAGCATGTAGAGATTAAAATCTTGTCTCAACCCTCCCTTTCATTTACTTTCTAAGTCTCTTAAAGGGATAGGGACTTAGTTTCTGGCAAGACATCGAATAAATTTGGTTGAAAATTGACATTAGAAATAACCCACAATTTACCTGATGAGGATGCTGAAGCATGTTACTTTGGCACCGTATTCTAGACAGGCAAAGACCTTTATATGTAACGTGGACGTCTTTATTTTATATTCTGCCAAAATGGAGGTCTAGCACTAATGAAGGAATGTTGCTTTCTTAGAACAACTCATACATATTGATTTAGTTAAAATAATTAAAATCAAACTAAGTTTGCTTCTATTGGTGAGCTTTTTCTATATGATTTTTCTTTTTTTCTTTTAAAGTCAAGAAAGATATTCCTCCTTCAGCTGTCACAAGACCAATATTTGGTATACTGGGCACAATCCATCTGGTGGCAGGTAAGAAAAAATAAGCTGGGTAAAGTAGGTGATTAAATTAATACAATTAGCGTATAAGATGAAAGCATACTTCATATCATGCTTTAGGCAATAAATCTGTAGGTTAGGTATTTGTCATTTATTTCTAAAAGTGATAAACCCCAAATGGGAAGTGGTTCAATTTATCACCTGAGGTTCTTTTAAAAAAACAGTTTTGTTTTTGGTTTTATTTCAACTAGAGTTGAAATCCCTAGTCAGCTAGATATTTTTCATAAGTTCTAAGAGTATTTAAATAAAAATTTTAATGCATTGATGGATCAGAATATTCTACACCCTCAACCCCGCTCTGGGGTTGAATATGACATAGTGCATGTTAGAGAATGTTACCTGGTTCTGAGTTCTTAAGAAAGTGATTTTGTTTGTCTGAATTTCATTTCAGTGAACTTCAAAAGAATTCCTGTTGTATTAGGTACTGTGCTACATGCTGAGTTATAAAGGATGCAAGTCCCTTTTGTCCTGCAGTTTACAGTCTAGTGAGAGAGGCATTTAAGTAGTAACTGCAGCACAGTGTGACAAGTTCTAGGAGAGAGATGTGCATAGGCACTTGTGGGTTGATCTTGAATTAATTTAGTGGTAAAGGCTTACCCTGTTTTATTTGTGGGGGAGGAGGTGGCCAGGATCCGAGTTGGTGTATATATAGTGCATGGTGCTGCGATGGCTCCTCGATTCCTGAGTACTCATATGTGTCTGCTCGTCTTTGCAGTAACCAGTTGTACTGCCCCAGCACATTTCTCTACCATTTAGAGTGACGTGAAGGACATAGGAGTGGTGTAGAGGGGACTTAGTTCTTGCAGTGGTCACGTCTTGTGACCTGTGATGACTTAAGCTACACACTGAGAAATGCATTAGCAGAGGCCTGGATGCCTAGGAGATGACAGAGAGAGAGGTGTTTTGTGTCTCTACTTTTCATCTGTTAAGATCACTGTTTTGGTTACCAAAAGCTTTTGCTTTTATCTTTTTTGAGAAAAAATTTGACCTTTCAATAGGAATTTTTCTAAGTAATATTCTGGTCTTTCTATTCGTAAATTATAAGATTGCTTAAAAGTAAAGTATGGGCTGTTTATTATATAGCACAATACAGTCTCATTCTGCTAGCCTTTAGAGTTTAAACAATAAGAACTGCTACTTTTGGCTTTAGAGTTGCCTTATTTATATTTACGTGTCTTTGGCTTTGCTTTTTGTAGGTAATTATTTAATTGTCATTACTAAAAAGACAAAAATCGGTGAATTTTTCAATCATGTAATCTGGAAAGCAACAGATTTTGATGTCCTTTCTTATAAGAAGACAATGTTGCACTTAACTGATATTCAGGTAAGAAATGGAAGCACTTACTAATTGCAAAACCCAAAGATGTACCATGGGGGATGGGGAGGGAGGTGGAATACAAAGAATGTTTGATGGATTTCTTTTAAGCTTAATTATTTAAGCAACTCATAGAGCAAGGTTGCTCTACATACCTTTATGCCTAGCCATAAAATGTTATTTTTTTAAAAATCCTGCATATATTTTATTGCTTTCGGTTTGTTTTGTTTAAAACTGACTCAATTCTTAAATTATGAAATTTCATATGGAGAGAAAAGGACAAATAGAAAATGCGTATGTACTCAACACCCAGATTTAACTTCATATCCTTTTTGTAAAGAAATAAAACATCGGATACCTTTGAAGTTCCACTCATCCCATTTCATTCCCTCTTTCACCAAGAGAAGAGTTTTCTTCACGTTTACCGCATGTGAATGTAAGAATGTGTATATATATGTATATATATCCAAAAAGTCCTCTTTTTGCATGATTCCTATGTGCCTGGATTTCAGTTACCATGGTTTAATTAATACCAGTCCCCCAGCAAGCATGGTTTAAATTTCAGTTGCCATAGTATATTAAGTAAAGAATTAGCCCACCAAAGATGAAAGTGCAACGAAACAAACAGTGACAACTCTAGAAGTGAAATTCGAATTAAACATTAATGGGGTATCGAAGAAGTAGCTGAACGTGGGAATACTGACACTGTTGCTGTACAAGAGACTCTAGATATGCAGCAAGAAGTCTTAGTGAAGGTGAATGTATTGACATTAATGATGAAGTGGTTGTGATGGAAAGGTTGAAGATGCCCCAGGGGAAGTGATGCCAGCAACAAACTTCACATTCAGGGAACTCTCGGAGGTATTTCATGACTTTGAAAGTGCAAAGGATAAAGTGATAGAAGCTGCTTCAGACTTAGAAAGGTGTATCACAATTCACCAAGGTGTAAAAAAGATACTCTGTATCACAGGTTACATGATAAGAAGGCGAACGCTGTTCAAGCTACTCCTTAAAAAAAAAATTTTTTTTTATTGATGTCTTAATAGTTTATAACGCTGTGGGGTTTTAGTTGGACATTATTGTTTGTCCGTCACCATGTGGATGTATCCCTTCACCCCTTGTGCCCACCCCCCAACCCCCTTCCCCTTGGTAACCACCAATCAGTTCTCTCTGTCCGTGTGTTCATTTATATTCCATATATGAGTGAATTCATGCAGTGTCTGTCCTTCTCTCTCTGGCTTATTTCACTTAACATAATACCCTCTAGGTCCATCCATGTTGTTGCAAATGGGACAATTGTGTCTTTTCTTATGGCTGAGTAGTATTCCATTGTATGTATATACCACATCTTCTTTAACCAATCATCAGTCGAGGGACACTTGAGTTGCTTCCACTTCTTGGCTATAGTGAATAATGCTGCAATGAACATAGGGGTGCATACGCCTCTTGTGATGGTTGATTTCATGTCCATTGGGTAGATGCCCAAGAGTGGGATTGCTGGATCATAAGGTATTTCTATTTTTAATATTCTGAGGACTCTCCATACTGTTTTCCATAGAGGCTGCACCAGTTTGCATTCCCACCAGCAGTGAATGAGGGTTCCCGTTTCCCCACAACCTCTCCAGCATTTGTTGTTTTTTGTCTTGGTGATTATAGCCATTCTAACGGGTGTCAGGTGATATCTTAGTGTAGTTTTGATTTGCATTTCCCTGATGATTAGTGATGTTGAACATCTTTTCATGTGTCTATTGGCCATCTGTATCTCTTCCTAGGAAAAATGTCTGTTCATATCCTCTGCCCATTTTTTGATCGGGTTGTTTGTTTTTTTGTTGCTCAGTTGTATGAGTTCTTTATATATTACAGAGATTAATCCCTTGTGGGATAAACGGTCTGCGAATATTTTCTCCCAGCTGGTGGGTTGTTTGTTCATTTTGATCCTGGTTTCATTTGCCTTGTAGCTCTGTAGTCTGATGAGGTCCCACTTGTTTATTTTTTCTTTTGTTTCCCTTGTCCGAGTAGACATGGAATCTGAAAGGATCCCTTTATGTCCAATATCAATTAGTTTACTGCCTATATTTTCTTCCAGGAGTTTTATAGTTTCAGGTCTCACTTTCAGGTCCTTGATCCATTTTGAATTGATTTTTGTATATGGCGATAGGAGATGGTCTACTTTCATTCTTTTGCATGTTGCTGTCCAATTTTCCCAGCACCATTTATTGAAGAGATTTCCCTCTCTCCATTGTATGTTCTTTGCTCCTTTGTCGAAGATTAGCTGTCCATAGGTGTGTGGTTTTATTTCTGGGCTTTCAATTCTGTTCCATTGATCTGTGTGTCTATTCTTGTACCAGTACCATGCTGTTTTGATTACTATAGCTTTATAGTATATTTTGAAATCAGGGATTGTGATGCCTCCAGCTTTGTTCTTTTTTTTCAGGCTTGCTTTAGCTATTCAGGGTCTTTTGTTGCCCCATACAAATTTCAGTAGTTTTTGTTCTATTACCGTGAAGAATGACATTGGGATTCTGATTGGGATTGCATTGAATTTGTAGATTGCTTTAGGTAGAATGGACATTTTAACTATATTTATTCTTCCAATCCATGTGCATGGAATATTTTTCCATTTCTTTATGTCCTCCTCGATTTCTTTCAATAGTGTCTTATAGTTTTCATTGTATAGGTCTTTGACCTCCTTGGTTAAATTTATTCCCAGATATTTTATTCTTTTTGTTGCAATTGTAAATGGGATTGTCTTTTTGAGTTCTTTTTCTGTTAGTTCATTATTAGTGTACAGAAATGCAACTGATTTTTCTAAGTTAATTTTATACCCTGCCACTTTACTGTAGTTGTTGATTATTTCTAGTAGTTTTCCGATGGAATTTTTTGGGTTTTCTATGTATAAGATCATGTTGTCTGCAAATAGTGAGAGTTTCACTTCTTCATTGCCTATTTGGTGTCCTTTTATTCCTTTTTCTTGCCTAATTGCTCTGCCCAGAACTTTCAGTACTATGTGGAATAAGAGCGGCGAGAGTGGGCACCCTTGTCTTGTTCCTGTCCTCAAAGGAATGGCTTTCAGTTTTTCCCCATTGTGTAGGATGTTAGCTGTAGGTTTGTCATATATGGCCTTTATTATTGAGGTACTTTCCTTCTATACCCATTTTGTTGAGAGTTTTTATCATAAATGGATGCTGGATCTTGTCGAATGCCTTCTCTGCATCGATTGAGATGATCATGTGGTTTTTATTCTTCCTTTTGTTAATGTGGTGTATTACGTTGATTGATTTGCGGATGTTGAGCCATCCCTGTGCCCCTGGTATAAATCCCACTTGATCATGGTGTATGATCTTTTTGATGTAGTGCTGTATTCAGTTTGCCAATATTTTATTGAGGGTTTTTGCGTCTCTGTTCATCAGTGATATTGGCCTGTAGTTTTCCTTCTTTGTATTGTCCTTGTCTGGCTTTTTTATCAGGATGATGTTGGCCTCATAGAATGTGTTGGGAAGTATTCCATCTTCCTCTATTTTTTGGAATAGTTTGAGAAGGATAGGTGCTAAATCTTCTTTGAATGTTTGGTAAAATTCTCCAGGGAAGCCATCTGGTCCTGGGCTTTTATTTTTTGGGAGGTTTTTGATTACTCTTTCAATCTCTTTACTTGTGATTGGTCTGTTCAGATTCTCTATTTCTTCTTGATTCAGTTTTGGGAGGTTGTGCACATCCAAGAATTTGTCCATTTCCTTTAGGTTGTCCAATTTGTTGGCGTAAAGTTTTTCATAGTATTCCCTAATAATCCCTTGTATTTCTGTGGTGTCTGTTGTAATTTCTCCTCTTTCATTTCTAATTTTATTTATTTGAGTCTTCTCCCTTTTTTTCTTAGTGAGTCTGGCTAAGGGTTTGTCAATTTTATTTATCTTCTCAAAGAACCAGCTCTTTGTTTCATTGATCTTTTTACTGTTTTTTTGGTTTCAATTTCATTTATTTCTGCTCTGATTTTTATTATTTCCCTCCTTCTGCTGATTTGGGGATTTGTCTGTTCTTCTTTTTCTAATTCTGTTAGGTGCAATTTAAGGTTATTTATTTGGGATTTTTCTTGTTTGTTAAGGTGGGCTTGTATTGCTATGAATTTCCCTCTCAGGACTGCTTTTGCTGCATCCCATATGAGTTGGTATGGTGTATTTTCTTTTTCATTTGTCTCCAGATAGCTTTTGATTTCTCCTTTAATTTCATCAACGACCCATTGGTTGTTCAGTAGCATGTTGTTTAGTCTCCACATCTTTGTCCCTTTCCCAGTTTTTTTCCTTGCAGTTGCTTTCTAGTTTCACAGCATTATGATCAGAAAAAATGCTTGTAATGATTTCAGTCTTCTTAAATTTATAGAGGTTTGCCTTGTTTCCTAATATATGGTCTATCCTTGAGAATGTTGCATGTGCACTTGAGAGGAATATGTACTCTGCTGTTTTTGGGTGGAGTGCTCTGTATATATCTATTAAGTCCATTGCATCTAGTTTTTTGTTTAAGTCCATTATTTCCTTATTGACTTTTTGTCTGGATGATCTATCCATTGATTTAAGGGGGGTGTTAAGATCCCCTACGATTGCTGTGTTATTGTTAATATCTCCTTTTAGGTTTTTTAGCAGTTGTTTTATGTACTTTGTTGCTCCTGTGTTGGGTACATAGATATTTATAATTGTTATGTCTTCTTGGTGAAGTGTCCCGTTTATCATTATATATTCCCCTTCTTTGTCTCTCATTACCTTTTTCATCTTGAAGTCTACTTTGTCTGATGTAAGTATGGCAACTCCTGCTTTCTTTTGTTTGCCATTAGCTTGGAGTATCGTGTTCCATCCTTTTATTTTGAGTCTGTGTTTGTCTTTAGAACTGAGATGTGTTTCCCAGAGGCAGCAAATTGTTGGATCTTGGTTTTTAATTCATCCTGCCACTCTGTGTCTTTTGATTGGAGAATTCAATCCGTTTACATTTACAGTGATTATTGATACATGAGGGTTTAATGTTGCTATTTTATTGTTCATCTTCTTGTTCTTTTGCATTTCCTTCGTTTCTTGTTGCATGTGTTTCGGCCTGCCAATTCAGTTTGGTATTTCTGCATGCTCATTCTCTTAGTTTTCTCTTTATTTGTCATGTGTGGTTCTCTTCTGGTTGTTTGTTTAGTGGTTACCGTGAGGTCTATATAAGAGATCTCCTGGATAAGATAGTACATTTTCAGATCCCTCCTGTTTCCTTAGCCTGAGTCGATTCAATCCCTTTCCTCTTCCCCTCCTTGTTTGTTCTTGTCACTACTTATTCCATCTTGTGTCGTGAGTGTGTGTTTCCAGTGATGAGCTTGAATTAATTTTTGATGTTATCCAACTGTAGTTTGTTCTGGTTTAGTCTCCTTGCTTTTCTCCTTCTTGAAATCTTTGTATGTCCTTTCTCGTTTGTTTTTTTTCAGGCCTAAGGGCCTTCTTGAGCATTTCTTGTAGTGGGGGTCTTGTGGTGATGAACTCTCTTAGCTTTTGTTTATCAGGGAGAGTTATTATTTCTCCTTCATATTTGAAGGATATTTTTGCTGGATAAAGTATTCTAGGCTGAAGGTTTTTGTCTTTCATGATTTTGAATATATCATTCCAGTCTCTCCTAGCCTGTAGAGTTTCTGTCGAGAAATCAGCTGAGAGCCTGATGGGGTTTCCTTTGTATGTTATTTTGGTTTTTGTTTAGCTGCCCTTAATATTATTTCCTTGTTGCGGAATCTTGTCAAGTTAGCTACTATGTGGCGTGATGATTGTTTATTCCTGTTTATACATTTAGGTGATCTATTGATTTCATTCACTGTTATTTCCATCTCAGTCCCTAGGTTAGAGAAGTTCTCAGCTATTATTTCTTTGAACAAACTCTCTGCTCCTTTTTCTTTTTCTTCTCCTTCTGGAATACCTATTATTCTTATGTTGCTTTTCCTCGTTGAGTCCGATATTTCTCGAAGAATTTCTTCATTTCTTTTTAGTCTTAGCTCTCTCTCCTCCTCTATCTGGAGCGTTTCTGCATGGCTATCCTTGATAATGCTAATTCGTTCCTCCATATTGTCAGTTCTGCTCTTTAAAGACTCCATTTTTTCCACTATCTCGTTGATTTTGTTTTTCATCTCCAATAATTCTGATTGGTTTTTCATATGGTTTCAATCTCTTTTGTGACAAAAACCCTGAATTCGTTGATTTGCTTCTGTGTGTTCTCTTGTATTTTGTTGAGTTGTTTATGATAGCTATTTTGAATTCTCTGTCATTCAGGTTATCAAATTCTGTGCCTTCAGGGTTGGTTTCTGGGTGTTTGTCATTTTGCTTTTGGTCTGTAGACATAACAAACCTTTGCATGGATCCCACGGATTTTTTTTTTTTTTTTTTTTCCATCTTGAAGTTGGTCCTGCAGTGTCCTCCTGCTGCCACTGGATGGAGATCGTGAGTGGTTTGCTCTGAGCCTGCTGCAGTCCTGGAAGGGATTATGCTGAAACGCAGGGCGTGTTGGGGGAGGGGTTCTCTTTTCCTCCTGCTCAACCCACGAGTTTCCTTTCTTGCTCTCTTGGGGCATTTGCCGCACCCCCAAAACAGTCCGTCATCGCTTCCCGGTGGGGATCTCTCGACAGTCTGTGAGAGTACCTGAAGGGCGATAGTTTTCCCCGCAGAGGGCTGCCCCCCCCCCCCACCGTCTGCGAGCTGCGCTGTCTGTCTTTGCTGATCGATTGGGGAGGGGGAGTAAAACTTCTTACCTCTCCTCACGTCCTTTGTGGCTTCCCGTGCCTCCACCGTCCGATGTATGGCAGCAGGGGTTTCTTAAAAGTCCTTTGTAGTGTTTGATTGACCTCTGTTGGAATGCAAATGATGTTTTTGTTGTGTCTTAAGGGGCAGAGTTTCAAAGAGGGTATCTCATTCTGCCATGATGCTGATGTCACTTGTTCAAGCTACTCTTGATACATTTTTTACAAGAAATAAAATACTTTAATTCTCAATATTTCTAATGTTTTAAATTACAGTGTACTAAGTATAAATTTTGCCATTTTTCACTTCCCTATACATTTATAACTTACATTAATAGAGTTTTTAATGTTTTGATAAAAATTTTTAAAGGTCATGTAACAATTGTAATTTTTCCCATTGATTATTAAGATAATTTAAGATTATTAACATTAGGGTAGCATGGTCATTTTTACAATCCCACCCTACCATGCAAAATCAAGACTGCCTGTATTCATAGTCAAATAATATCTATTTTTGCTCAAAGTATTTTTTGTGTGTGTGTGTGTGTAGGGAAGATTAGCCCTGAGCTAACTTCTGCTGCCAATCCTCCTCTTTTTGCTGAGGAAGACTGGCCCTGGGCTAACGTCCATGCCCATCTTCCTCTGCTTTATATGGGACACCACCACATCATGGCTGGGTAAGTGATGTACAGGTCCACGCCTGGAATCTGAACCTGCGAACCCCTGGCCGCCAGAAGTGGAGTGTGCGAATGTAACCACTATGCCACTGGGCTGGCCCCTGAAGTATTTTTTAAAACTTACATAAATGGCATTACCTGTTTTAGTTTTTGAAAATTGCTTTTTTTTTGGTGAGGAAGATTAGCCTCGAGCTAACATCTGTTGCCAATCTTCCTCTTTTTGCTTGAGGAAGATTAGCCCTGAGCTAACATCTGTGCCAGTCTTCCTGTATTTTGTGTGTGGATTGCCGCCTCTGCGTGGCTGATGAGTGGTGTAGGTCCACGTCTGGATCTGAACCCATGAACCTGGGCCACCAAAGCAGAGCGCACTGAACTTAACCACTATGCCGGCCCCCAAAATTACTTTTTATAAGTCAATGTTATGTTTAGAGATTTACACCTACTGTTTGTTTTCTAATGTAATTTTATTTACGGTGTTTGCTTTAAAAATTTTGTAAGTTGTATTTTTACTCCCAAGATTACAAAAATATTTGTTTCTAAAAGAAAACTTATTATTCTGAAACATGTAACTTACCTGTGATAAACATTTTTAAAAATTAGTCTTGGTGCTACTGTCTCATTGACTAAATAAAACTGTAGGATATGTTTTTTTTTTGTTTTGTGGTTGTTTTTATTTAATTTATTGTTATAGCCAACTAGGATCAAACCAAAGTTTCTTTTCCATTTGCTCTCAAATTTCACATAGCCATGGTTACTGAGGTTTTAATTTAGTTTTTTTTTTTTTTCAGTTTACACATTATTGAATATTTTTATCACAATGTCTATTTTTCTATTTAATTATTTTTCTTTCTTTTTTTTTAATTGATGTCGTAGTTTATAACACTGTGGGGTTTTAGTTGTACATTTTTGTTTGTCCGTCACCTTGTGGATGTAACCCTTCACACCTTGTGCCCCTCCCCCACCAACCTTCCCCTTGGTAACCACCAATCAGTTCTCTCTGTCCGTGTGTTCACTTATATTCCATATATGAGTGAGTTCATGCAGTGTCTGTCCTTCTCTCTCTGGCTTATTTCACTTAACATAATACCCTCTAGGTCCTTCCATGTTGTTGCAAATGGGACAATTGTGTCTTTTCTTATGGCTGAGTAGTATTCCATTGTATGTATATACCACATCTTCTTTAACCAATCATCAGTCGAGGGACACTTGGGTTGCTTCCACTTCTTGGCTATAGTGAATAATGCTGCAATGAACATAGGGGTGCATATGCCTCTTGTGATGGTTGATTTCACGTCCATTGGGTAGATGCCCAAGAGTGGGATTGCTGGATCATAAGGTATTTCTATTTTTAATTTTTTGAGGACTCTCCATACTGTTTTCCATGGAGGCTGCACCGGTTTGCATTCCCACCAGCAGTGAATGAGGGTCCCCGTTTCTCCACAACCTCTCCAGCATTTGTTGTTATTTGTCTTTGTGATTATAGCTATTCTAACTGGTGTAAGGTGGTATCTCAATGTAGTTTTGATTTGCATTTCCCTGATGATTAGTGATGTTGAACATCTTTTCATGTGTCTGTTGGCCATCTGTATCTCTTCCTTGGAAAAATGTCTGTTCATATCCTCTGCCCATTTTTTGATCGGGTTGTTTGTTTTTTTGTTGCTCAGTTGTATGAGTTCTTTATATATTACAGAGATTAATCCCTTGTTGGACAAACGATTTGCAAATATTTTCTCCCAGCTGGTGGGTTGTTTGTTCATTTTGATCCTGGTTTCATTTGCCTTGTAGAAGCTCTTTAGTCTGATGAGGTCCCACTTGTTTATTTTTTCTTTTGTTTCCCTTGTCTGGGTAGACATGGAATCTGAAAGGATCCCTTTATATCCAATCTCAATTAGTGTACTGCCTATATTTTCTTCCAGGAGTTTTATAGTTTCAGGTCTCACTTTCAGGTCTTTGATCCATTTTGAATTGATTTTTGTATATGGCGATAGGAGATGGTCTACTTTCATTCTTTTGCATGTTGCTGTCCAATTTTCCCAGCACCATTTATTGAAGAGATTTCCCTCTCTCCATTGTATGTTCTTTGCTCCTTTGTCGAAGATTAGCTGTCCATAGGTGTGTGGTTTTATTTCTGGGCTTTCAATTCTGTTCCATTGATCTGTGTGTCTATTCTTGTACCAGTACCATGCTGTTTTGATTACTATAGCTTTATAGTATATTTTGAAATCAGGGATTGTGATGCCTCCAGCTTTGTTCTTTTTTTTCAGAATTGCTTTAGCTATTCGGGCTCTTTTGTTGCCCCATACAAATTTCAGTAGTTTTTGTTCTATTACTGTGAAGAATGACATTGGGATTCTGATTGGGATTGCATTGAATCTGTAGATTGCTTTAGGTAGAATGGACATTTTAACTATATTTATTCTTCCAATCCATGTGCATGGAATATTTTTCCATTTCTTTATGTCCTCCTCGATTTCTTTCAATAGTGTCTTATAGTTTTCATTGTATAGGTCTTTGACCTCCTTGGTTAAATTTATTCCCAGATATTTTATTCTCTATGTTGCAATTGTAAATGGGATTGTCTTTTTGAGTTCTCTTTCTGTTGTTTCATCGTTAGTGTATAGAAATGCAATTGACTTTTGTACGTTGATTTTATACCCTGCCACTTTACTGTAGTTGTTGATTGTTTCTAGTAGTTTTTCGATGGAATTTTTTGGGTTTTCTATGTATAGGATCATGTCGTCTGCAAATAGTGAGAGTTTCACTTCTTCATTGCCTATTTGGAGTCCTTTTATTCCTTTTTCTAGCCTAATTGCTCTGCCCAGAACTTTCAGTACTATGTGGAATAAGAGCGGCGAGAGTGGGCACCCTTGTCTTGTTCCTGTCCTCAAAGGAATGGGTTTCAGTTTTTCCCCGTTGAGTACGATGTTTGCTGTAGGTTTGTCATATATGGCCCTTATTATGTTGAGGTACTTTCCTTCTATACCCATTTTGTTGAGAGTTTTTATCATAAATGGATGCTGGATCTTGTCGAATGCCTTCTCTGCATCGATTGAGATGATCATGTGGTTTTTATTCTTCATTTTGTTAATGTGGTGTATTACGTTGATTGATTTGCGGATGTTGAACCATCCCTGTGCCCCTGGTATAAATCCCACTTGATCATGGTGTATGATCTTTTTGATGTAGTGCTGTATTCAGTTTGCCAATATTTTTTTATTTATTTATTTTTTTTTGGTGAGGAAGACCAGCCCTGAGCTAACATCCGTTGCTAATCCTGCTCTTTTTGCTGAGGAAGACTGGCCCTGGGCTAACATCCGTGCCCATCTTCCTCCACTTTATATGGGACGCCGCCATGGCATGGCTGACAGGCAGTGCGTCGGCGGGCGCCCGGGATCCGAACCAGCGAACCCCGGGCTGCCAAGCGCGGACTAAACCGCTGCGCCACCGGGCGGCCCCCAGTTTGCCAATATTTTATTGAGGGTTTTTGCGTCTCTGTTCATCAGTGATATTGGCCTGTAGTTTTCCTTCTTTGTATTGTCCTTGTCTGGCTTTTTTATCAGGATGATGTTGGCCTCATAGAATGTGTTGGGAAGTATTCCATCTTCCTCTATTTTTTGGAATAGTTTGAGAAGGATAGGTGCTAAATCTTCTTTGAATGTTTGGTAAAATTCTCCAGGGAAGCCATCTGGTCCTGGGCTTTTATTTTTTGGGAGGTTTTTGATTACTCTTTCAATCTCTTTACTTGTGATTGGTCTGTTCAGATTCTCTATTTCTTCTTGATTCAGTTTTGGGAGGTTGTACGCGTCCAAGAATTTGTCCATTTCCTCTAGGTTGTCCAATTTGTTGGCGTAAAGTTTTTCATAGTATTCCCTAATAATCCCTTGTATTTCTGTGGTGTCTGTTGTAATTTCTCCTCTTTCATTTCTAATTTTATTTATTTGAGTCTTCTCCCTTTTTTTCTTAGTGAGTCTGGCTAAGGGTTTGTCAATTTTATTTATCTTCTCAAAGAACCAGCTCTTTGTTTCATTGATCCTTTCTACTGTTTTTTTGGTTTCAATTTCATTTATTTCTGCTCTGATTTTTATTATTTCCCTCCTTCTGCTGATTCGGGGCTTTGTCTGTTCTTCTTTTTCCAACTCTGTTAGGTGCAATTTAAGGTTATTTATTTGGGATTTTTCTTGTTTCTTAAGGTGAGCTTGTATTGCTATGAATTTCCCTCTCAGGACTGCTTTTGCTGCATCCCATATGAGTTGGTATGGTGTATTTTCCTTTTCATTTGTCTCCAGATAGCTTTTGATTTCTTTAATTTCATCAATGACCCATTGGTTGTTCAGTAGCATGTTGTTTAGTCTCCACATCTTTGTCCCTTTCCCAGTTTTTTCCTTGCAGTTGATTTCTAGTTTCACAGCATTATGATCAGAAAAGATGCTTGTAATGATTTCAATCTTCTTAAATTTATAGAGGTTTGCCTTGTTTCCTAATATATGGTCTATCCTTGAGAATGTTCCATGTGCACTTGAGAAGAATGTGTACTCTGCTTTTTTTGGATGGAGTGCTCTGTTTATATCTCTTAAATCCATTGCGTCTAGTTTCTCGTTTAAGTCCATTATTTCCTTATTGACTCTTTGTCTGGATGATCTATCTATTGATGTAAGGGGGGTATTAAGATCCCCTACCATTATTGTGTTATTGTTAATATCTCCTTTAAGGTTTTTTAGCAGTTGTTTTATGAACTTTGGTGCTCCTGTGTTGGGTGCATAGATATTTATAAGTGTTATGTCTTCTTGGTGAAGTATCCCTTTTATCATTATATATTGCCCTTCTTTGTCTCTCATTACCTTTTTTATCTTGAAGTCTACTTTGTCTGATATAAATATGGCTACTCCTGCTTTCTTTTGTTTGCCATTAGCTTGGAGTATTGTTTTCCATCCTTTTATTTTGAGTCTGTGTTTGTCTTTAGAGCTGAGATGTGTTTCCTGGAGGCAGCAGATTGTTGGATCTTGGTTTTTAATCCATCCTGCCACTCTGTGTCTTTTTATTGGAGAATTCCATCCATGTAAATTTAGAGTGATTATTGATATTTGAGGGTTTAATGTTGCTATTTTATTGTTCATCTTCTTGTTCTTTTGCATTTCCTTCGTTTCTTGTCCCTTGTGTTTCGGACTGCAAATTCAATTTGGTATTTCTGCATGCTCATTCTCTTGGTTTTCTCTTTATTTGTCATGTGTGGTTCTCTTCTGGTTGTTTGTTTAGTGGTTACCGTTCAGTTTATATAAGCGATCTCCTGGATAAGAAAGTACATTTTCAGATGCCTCCTTTTTCCTGAGGCTGGGTCGATTCAATCCCTTACCTCTTCCCCTCCTTAGTTGTTATCTCTTTATTCCAGATTGTGTCATGAATATGTGTTTCCAGTGATGAGTTTGAATTAATTTTTGATGTTTTCCAACTGTATTTTGTTCTGCTTTAGTCTCCTTGCTTTTCTCCTTCCTGAAATCTTTGTATGTCCTTTCTCGTTTGTTTTTTTTCAGGCCTAAGGGCCTTCTTGAGCATTTCTTGTAGTGGGGGTCTTGTGGTGACGAACTCTCTTAGCTTTTGTTTATCAGGGAGAGTTATTGTTTCTCCATCGTATTTGAAGGATATTTTTGCTTGATAAAGTATTCTAGGCTGAAGGTTTTTGTCTTTCATGATTTTGAATATATCATTCCAGTCTCTCCTAGCCTGTAGAGTTTCTGTCGAGAAATCAGCTGAGACCCTGATGGGGTTTCCTTTGTATGTTATTTTGTTTTTTTGTTTAGCTGCCTTCAATATTATTTCCTTGTCACGGGTATTCTTCATGTTTGCTACTATGTGGCGAGATGAGTTTTTAGTCCTGTTTATATATTTAGGTGATCTATTGATTTCATTCACTGTTATTTCCCTCTCGTTCACTCGGTTGGGGAATTTCTCAGCTATTATTTCTTTGAACAAAGTCTCTGCTCCTTTTTCTCTTTCTTCTCCTTCTGGAATACCTATTATCCTTATGTTGCTTTTCCTCATTGAGTCTGATATTTCTCGAAGAATTTCTTCATTTCTTTTTAGTCTTACCTCTCTCTCCTCCTCTATCTGGAGCATTTCTGCGTGGTTGTCCTCAATAGTGCTAATTCGTTCCTCCATATTGTCAGTTCTGCTCTTTAAAGACTCCATTTTTTCCACTATCTCGTTGATTTTGTTTTTCATCTCCAATAATTCTGATTGGTTTTTCTTTAGGGTTTCAATCTCTTTTGTGACATAATCCCTGAATTCGTTGATTTGTTTCTGTGTGTTCTCTTGTATTTCATTGAGTTTGTTTATGATAGCTATTTTGAATTCTCTGTCATTCAGGTTATCAAATTCTGTGCCTTCAGGGTTGGTTTCTGGGTGTTTGTCATTTTCCTTTTGGTCTGTAGCCCTGGCAAATTGTCTCAAGGATCCGATGGGGACATCCTTATTTTTCCCCCTCCTAATTTGGTCCTGCAGTTCCCTCCTGCTGCCACTAGATGGAGATCGCGAGCGGTTTGCTCTGAGGCGGCTGCAGCCCCTGGAGGGATTATGCTGAAACACCGGGTGTGTGTGGGGAGGGATCCTCTCTTTCTCCTGCTTGACCCCGGGGTTTCCTTTCTGGCTCTCTTAGGGTGTTTGCAGCACCCCCTAAACAGTCCGTCGTTGCTTCCCAGTGGGGATCTCGCGACAGTCTGTGAGAGCACCTGGATGGCGATAGTTTTCCCCGCTGTGGGCCGCCCCTCCCTCCTCTGTCTGCGAACCGCGCTGTCTTTGCCGATCGACTGGGGAGGGCGAGTAAAATCTCCTACCTCTCCTCCCGTCCTCCTGGGCTTCCCGCGCCTCCACCGTCCGATGTATGGCAGCAGGGGTTTCTCAGAAGTCCTTCGTACTGTTTGATTGAGCTCTGTTGGAATGTGAATGATGTTTTCGTTGTGTTGTAGGGGGCAGAGATTCAAAGAGGGAATCTCACTCCGCCATGATGCTGACGTCACTCCTTCGTAGGATATGATTTTTATACTTTAGTTTAAACTTACAATTTCTTTTTTACTCTATGTATATCAATCATTATATATTAATATATTAATTCTCTATGAGACATGATATTTTAAGGCAATAAAAATGCTTGTATTCATTTAATAGCCCAGTAATATGTACTTGAACAATTTCTTCTTGATTGTTACACTTTGTTGTCAGGCTATGTAGCTGATATTAGCATTGTTCACTATATATGCTGTGCATGTACCTTTTGTTTCAAAAAAAATATTTCTGGGGCCACCTGGTGGCGCAGCGGTTTAGTCCGCGCTTGGTAGCCCGGGGTTCGCCGGTTCGGATCCCGGGCGCCCGCCGACGTGCTGCTTGTCAGCCATGCCGTGGCAGCGTCCCATATAAAAAGTAGTGGAAGATGGGGACAGATGTTAGCCCAGGGCCAGTCTTCCTCAGCAAAAAGGGGAGGATTGGCAACGGATGTTAGCTCAGGGCTGGTCTTCCCCACAAAAAAAAAACAAAAAAAATATTTCTGAGCCCAAATTAAAAATTTTGTGGTATGTAGATATGTAACATGTAGATTAACATGTTAATCATTTGGTAATCATTAAACATTACCAAATATTAACTATTTTCTAAACCAAGGATAAAAACAAATGTCAATTTTGGTATTCATTAGGAAAGCCAGCCAAAATGATTATCAGAAAATAAAGATAAATATTACGTTTAGTGGACTTTTCTTTTTAATCTTTGTTTTTTCAAAAAAGAATTCAATTTTACTTCCCGTCTAGCCCAAACCTGTAAAGTTTCTTAAGAACAAGGATGCTGTTATTCTCCTGCTTTTTCCTCTGTGTGTTGCTGGGTCCCTCATGAATTTATGTTTTCCATTTGTCAGATGAGGATAATTACATTAACCTAGCAGGGTTGTTGTGAAGATGAAAGAGAATCTATATAAAGTGTTCAGCCCACAGTAGGTCATAACCTAAGGTGATGATGTTTTGTTAAAATAACTCTTCTGCCCATTAGAGTAAAAATTGTGAAGGATACCAAAGGGAAGAGTTCTACCTAATCAATTAATATAATAATACCCTACACTATTTATTGAGCATTGGCTGTGTGTGAGGAACTGTCCTAGGTCCTGGGAAATGGTGAGCGTCCCCCTCCCTGGCCCAGTCCTTATGTCAGTGGTATTTAACAGGGCCAGACTTACAGGTTTTTATTTTCATTCTCTGTTCATGCTGACAGATTCCTTTTCAAGTATGAGATAGACTGATTTTTTTCTCCCCTTTGTTTACAGTTACAAGATAATAAAACTTTCCTAGCAATGATAAACCATGTCTTGTGTGTGGATGGGTTTTACTTTTCAACGACATATGATTTGACCCATACTTTGCAGCGGCTCTCCAATACTAGTCCAGAATTTCAAGAAATGAGTCTCTTGGAAAGAGTAAGCTTAATCTTCACTTATTTTTACTTATTTATTTATTTTTTTAAGGGGCATGTCTATTTCATCCATAAAAATATACATTGATTTTTTCTTAATCCTGGCTGTATCAGGATCATGTATGGGGCTTTGAAAACATACCATCTTTCAAATATATACCACAATCCCAAATTCGGGACTCCAGAATCTCTATGTTACACAGAGAGGATTGAGAACCACTGGTGGAGGTATTCAGAAATCCGGCCTAAACACACATGTTGGTAAATTCCTAGCTCTCAGTATTCTGTAGTATAAGGTTATTAGCATTAGCAACATACTTATACTTATAAAATTAATGTTCTAACAAGTGATGTTCTCTGTGCAGTGGTATTATTGATAGTTTTTGCAGCTAAAAAAGTACCAATTTACTTGAAAGAACTTGAAAAATATCTTTTTGTTCAAGTGGGGTTTTTTGTTGTTTTACTTTTTGTAAGATGAGTTTATCTTTAAAACTGGCCTCAGATGATCCCAACTTAAAATTGCTGCTGTTCGGGAACCTGGATAATTGTTGCCTTGATTTTTTTTTTTTTTTTTTTGGTGAGGAAGATTAGCCCTGAGCTAACATCTGTTGCCAATCCTCCTCTTTTTGCTGAGGAAGATTAGCCCTGAGCTAACATCTGTGCCCATCTTCCTCTATTTTATATGTGGGACGCTGTCACAGCATGGCTTGATAAGCAGTGTGTAGGTCCATGCCTGGGATCCAAACCTGTGAACCCCAGGTCACCAAAGCAGAGCACGCAAGCTTAACCACTGCGCCACCAGGCCAGTCCTGCTGCCTTGATTTTTTTATTAGCAAACCTAGTAGCTGTGTTTAGAGGGCAGACAGAATTGACAAGTTTGCTGTCAGTTACCTATTAGGTCGGACCATATGAATTTGCCAGTAATCGACCAGTTTTGACCAATAAAAATGATAATTTCATCTAGTTCAGCCTAAGTCAATATTTTAGTTAACTGGCTCTTTTAAGATTTCATACTCTTAATCTACTAAAATTGTATGTAGGCTTAGATGTAAATTTAGATGTAAGCTAAGCAATCAAGAAATTTGGCTTTTAACTATAAAGAGACTGTAGCTTTTAAAAGCAGTTGCTACATTCTCCATTTGTTTATCAAAGGTCTCTCAAATGCCTGCTATGTACCAGGCACTGTCCTAACCACTGGGGACACAGAATGAAAAGACATGGCCCCTGTCTTGTGGGAGCCTGCAGTCTACTGGGGAAGCGGAAGTCCAAGCAATCACAAAACAAGAGACAGTTGCTGTCATGGAGATATGTATCAAAGTGTGGTGGGATCCTGAAGAAAGGTGGGTCTCACTCTGTCTGGGGGAGTCAGGGACGACTTTACAAAGGAAGGTAACTTCTGAGCTGAGACTTAATGATGAATAGGCCTTACTGGTCAGATGACAATGAGAGAGGGAGGGTTCTGGGCAGAGATGGTGACAATATTAGGCTAAACTGTAAAAGAAGCCATCGTATCTGTTGGAATGGGAAGGGAATTTTGTGTCAGCTAATCAAAAGAGTCAGTTAAAGTTAATGTAGGAATCATAGAAATTATAAATGAACCATATATACCTTAACATTTTATCTTAACTTAAAATTTTACTTTGGTTAATTTTTTGGTGTAGGACCAAAGGCTTTTCTTTGTTTCTGGTTCCTTGATTCCTAATTGTCTTTCCCTTATAATTGCAGCCATAATGCTTTCCAGTTGAGTCTCTGTAAAGATTTTGACACCGAGCAGTCTGTTTGCAGAGTCCTGTAGATTTTTACTGTTTCTCTCATCTTTTATTGTTGCCTCTGCCACTCCTAATTCAATAGCAGTTTTGTTTTAGCAAGTTCCCTTTTATCAAGTTAAATTCAAGTCATTCAACTTTAAAGAAACAGTAGTTTGTTTTTAAGTCATATTTCATTGATTTATAAAATATTTAGTTAAAAAATTATGTAATGATGAGTAACAAATACAGCACAAACCAACTGGGAACGCACACCTGAATCTCTGGCTGAGTGCAAGAGCCACTCCCTGTGACTTTCAGCTTTGGAGGGTCGGGTGGGGGAATGTCAGTTGGTGTGTTTCATAAAGAGAGTGGAGAGAATTGGTTTAATCTACTGAGTTGTTGAGGGACCTTCTTCTGTATTTATAGTTTGAAAGTCAGAGTGGCCAGAGATGAGATCATACAGTTAAGTAGGGGCTGCCAGATCCCAGAACTGGCTAGGCCATGCCAAGATTTGGTTCTTTAGATGACAGAGAGCCAGTGAAGAATTTGCAGCAGCCAGGAGACATGTAATGTTAGAGAACTCCTGCTGGGAGCATGTGGAGGAATGGGTGGGAAGGGTAAGGCCAAGACTCGAGGCAGAAGCTGTTTTAGTAGTTAGGCTGGAGTCAAGCATTGGCCAAGGGTGGTGGGAGTAGAGATGTAGAAGAAAGGATGAATTTGGAAGGAGATTTAGACTTGACGATTGACTCAATAGAAGAGAAAGACTCTGAGAGGACTCCCAGGCTTCTGTCTGGCATGAGGCAATAAGACAGGAATATCCGGAGGAGAGGCAGACTTGAGAAGCGGAGTTCTGTTTGGAGCATGTCCAAAAGACCTGCTTCTAGCCACCAGGTGGAGACATTGATTGTTCCAGTTTTCTTTCTGTAGAAACTCAACTTGGCAGGAGATATTTTATTAATTTTAAAACTTCTCTCTTAGGCAGATCAGCGGTTTGTATGGAATGGTCATCTTCTAAGAGAACTTTCTGCTCAGCCAGAGGTAATGTACACTAAATGAAACCTGCTTACTTGTTACAGTACAAGTTTTAATTGAATATATGTTATAAAATGGCTACCTAGTCACCAGGGAGTTTGATAAATAATTCTAATTTAACTCTGTTTATAACTTATAAACTTTGATGAGGTCTACCTTCTCACATTGTTCTAGGTTGAAGAAGCCTAATTATTTTACTCTGATATCCCTGTAGAAGCCTTAAGTAAAGAAAAAATGCTTAAGTAGAGATACTTTGTTTTCTATCAGAGATAGAATGGGTCTTGGTGGATGAATAATGGAGAAATGACAGACCAGAGCTAAATCCCAGGCCAGTCTTCCGATGGGAATGTGATTCCCGTCAGTCACCCAGGAGAAAGGTGCATAGATAGATATCACCTTCCTCTGTCCTTAGTTTATGCAAATGAGGTGTAAACAAGGAGGCCCAACTAGGGAGCATAATATATTGAGTCTAGGTAAATAGATTTGGCTAATGGCTTTATTTCTTGTCATTTGCTTTGCTTTTTTGGGAAAAGTAGCTTGAGCTACAGACAATTAGCGTGGGTCTGTCTTTTCCCTGGAGGAGTGAAGTTGTAGCAAAGACTGAAAAGGAGAGAGGTAAACATTCTGCACCTTCATGTGGTTGTATTAGTGTTCCAAAATCTGTGAATATTCAAGCCCATATGATTGTACCACATGCTTAAATTTTTTTAATTGAGAAGACAATGTTACATTAGAAAAATTTCTTGAAAATGGAAAGTTACCCACAAGCTTACTACCTTGTGATATTTGTATATTACCTCCCCATGTGTAAATATTTTTTAGAGAGTGCTTTTCATTTATTTTTAAAGTATATTTATTCCTAAATGTAATGTATATCTTCATTTCAGGTCCATCGGTTTGCTCTTCCAGTATTACATGGATGTATCCTTACATAATATTACTCTTTAGTTTTCTAGCAGTCTTTATTTAAATGTTATTGTGAGGCAGATTTAGAGACAGTCTCAAATATTGCATAAGAAGAGTATTTTAGAATTAGTAGAAATTGCTTTTGGTAGCAAAATCAAACCTGTTAACATAAAATCTTAGAATACTGTTGCATATGACTATTGTTTTTTTAAAGAATGAACTCTTTAACCTGAATTATTCTCTCTCTGTTCGAGAGTTCCAGGGCTGGTGGTTTAAAAGAAGGAATATGTATTACGTGTTTTGCTTTTATTAGACTTTGTATCAGTAAACAAGCGTAGTTTGAACCTGGCTATTGAAATGAAAACTTTCCTTAGTAATTAAAAAAGTTAGAGTCAGGAACTAGGGTGACCAGCAGCTTGGAGAGGAGAATTACAATTAATAATTGTATTTGTCATTTGAAATAGCCACAGAAAAATGAAAATAGATGGTGTACAAAGAATAATGCTTGAGGGGCGGGAGGAATCAGTACAAATGCAAAATGAGTAATGGTTATCTAATTGTAAAGTCATTTAAAAAACTTATATTTATCATAGATATCATAATAAAAATAGGGAAGCAAAGTGAGCTGGCTGTTAAAGGAGAAGCACGACCTGCTATTGAGTGCCTGTGATCAGGACTCTGCCCTGCAGAAACTGAGTGATCCTTCTATCAAGTACTCCCAAGACACTTATTGACCCAACTGTCTGTGATTTATTTGTTCGTTATGCTAATGTGATTTCCTTAAATTATTATGCTTGTTAGTTATACTTGAAGAAAAGCAGAAAAGTAATGGAGGAAACATTTTCCACAGTTGTGGGAGAATAAAAATCAGAAAATCTCAGGATAAAAGCTCTTGTTGATTCTGTTTCTTTTCTCTCCCCTCCCTGGAGCTTTGCAAGTTCTCCTAAGGATATAAAAGATGTATTTAGGTGGTGCTTTAAGGGTTTTGGGCATTTAAGGGGTTTAAGATTGTGAACGGACAAATAATAGCAAGTAAGATTATGGAACATTTTTTCTAGGCGATTTTAGAACAGCTTATCCATTTAGCTTTAAGTCTAAAGCTTTAAATTAGCTTTTGTTTAGTGTAGTTTCTTGACTAGAACTATAGTCACATGTTTCACATTAATACAGAGAGGTGAGCAAGAACAGAGGCCTCAAGGCAGGAGCATGGCCCGGGCAGAGAAGGTGGACAGGGAGAATGGGGAGCTGTGTTCAGAGAAGTGGCTGGGCCCAGATTATGCAGGGCCTTATAGGCTTTGTCTTTTATTTTAACTGTGAGGAGAAGCTATTAGGATTTGAGTAGAGGATTGGTGTGATAAGACAGGATCAGTCTGACAGTGATGTGGAGAATAGGCCAGGGGCCAGCTGGTGGCATAGCAGTTAAGTTTGCATGTTCTGCTTTGGCGGCCTGGGGTCTACCAGTTCGGATTCTGGGCGCAGACCTGCTCACTTTTCATCAAGCCATGCTGAGGCGGCATCCCATATAGAAGAGCTACAACTCTACAACTAGGATACACAACTGTGTACTGGGGCTTTGGGGAGAAAAAAGAAAAAGAGGAAGATTGGCAACAGATGTTAGCGCAGGGCCAATCTTCCTAAAAGGAAAATTACCTCTCAGTTTACCTATTTAAAAAAAAAAGAATAGGCCAAAGGTGAGCAAGGGAGGATACAAGGAATAATTAGGCAGTTGCAATAATCCAGGTGAGAGGTGATGTTGCCTGGGACCAGCATGGCAGCAGTGAGGGTGGTGAAAAAATGGGTTCTAGATATGTTTTGAAGATAGAGCTAACAGGATTTTCTGACAAATTGTACATGGGGTGTGAAAGAGAGGAGTTCAGTATGAATGTAAGGTTTTTGCCAGAGTAAGTGGGGGAAAGCCATCCACTGAGGTGGGGAAGAGTCTGGAGTATCTGGAGTTCCATTTGGACATGTTAAGCTTGAGATTTCTATAGAAATCCAAGTAGAGATAGCAAGGAAACAGATGGATTAATGGGACTGGAGTTTAGGAAAGAAGTTCGTGTTGGAAACATAAATTTGAGTCCTCAGGGTATAGATGGCATTTAAAGCCACGAAGCTGGATGAGATCATCAAAGGAAGGAATGCATATAGAGAAGGGAAAAGGTCTAGAGAAAGAGAGAAGATAACCTTAAGGGGGTTCTAGACAGTAAAATAATGCTAGAGCCACAGGTTGTAGGCCTCAGTGCGGTCAAAGGCATGTGAAGTGGGGGAACCAAAGTGCGTGAACTGAAAGGACAGGTCATAGGGCTCCTCTGAGATTTAGAAGTTGGAGAAATGAAGATGAACCAGCCAAGGCCAGTGAGGAAGAGGAGAACCAGCCAAGTGAGAGTAGTGTCCCAGAAACAAATGAAAATCATGATTCCAAGCAGAGGGTGTAATCAGCTGATGTGCTGCTGGTTGGTTAACTGTGACCATTAGAGAGGGAGGTTATGTTCCTACTCCCCCCGTCTCCTCCCCAAATGGGGGATATTACCAAATGCTGATGAGAAAGATTTTGGAGAAGGGGAAAATTGGAGAAGGTGAGAGCACAGTCATATGCTGGAGTGATGTCCTTGAGTGTGTGAGGGGGGATGGGGTCTAGTGTACAGGTCAAAGGCCTGGCAGGGACAGCTCATCCACCATTATAGAAGGGAAGCAGATAAGTGGACATGGATGTTGGTGGGTAGATAGATGTGGTGGGAGCATGTGGATAGCTTTCATTTTCGTGGCGAAAGAGGAACCAATGTCATTAGCTGTGAGTGGGATGAGGGAGGAGTGTTGGAGGTTGAGGAGAAAGTGTGAAATGGGCATCCTGAGTGGGAGGATGGCCCTTGGAGTAACTCATTCATAAAAGTCTAGACATTCACATCTTAAAAGTTATATCATGGTGATGTGATTCTGTATGATTTTTATTTTCCTCTTGTTCCTTCTTTGCTTTCTGGATTCTCTAAAGTGTATGTAATCAGAGGAAGGTGATTCATAAAACAGTCAGTCATATTCCATGCTACACTTGGTTCTCTAAGGGCAGGCTCATGTCTTACTCATCTTTGTGCCCTGGTTCTGTTTGATAATTTGGGTGAATAAATGAATGAATACTGCCCTGGATTCTTCTCTAGTGCTGTGGGTTTTAAAGGAGAGTAAATTGGGAGCTCAAGATGAGTCATTATTAAGTCTGATGATACCAGGTAATAGAGAGGGATGAATCATTAGAAATTCACATTGCTAGGGTCATTCGATACCACCATTTTGAAAGTTATTTGGCATTCTCTCATGAATTTACCAGCACTTCCTCTATATATACCCAATATGTTTATACCAGAAGGTATTTACAAGAATGTTCACAGCACCGCTGTCAGAGCAAACTGTGAACACCATGAGTGCCATCAGCAAAAGAATTAGGCCTCTTGTGGGATTGTCCATATAGACTGCACACGACACTGAAGAGGAACGAACTGCTTCATGCGGTATAAGGATGAATCTTAGGAGCTTACTGGAATAAATAAACAAGGACTTGAAGTTTATAAAGAGTGTGGTACCATTTTTATAAAACTCAAGTAAAAGCAGACCATGTATTTTTAAGTCATGGTTGCATGGATAAAACTAAAAAGGCAAGAGAATTGTCTCCACAAGCCTAAGAATGGTTGTTACTTCTGGGCAAGAAGGCGGATGGATGGGATAGAGAAGGAACAGATAATTAGATTCAGGATTTTAGTACTGTTCTGAAGTTGGATGGTAGGTTCATAAATTTTTATTTTATTATGCTTTATAATGGATGAATCACATTATGTTAAGAAAGAAATGTTACGTGTAGAAAAGAACCATAGGGCAAACCCAAACAAATGAGGAGAGAAAAAAGGTAAGGCCATTGAAACAATAAAAGAAGCCTGTCTTTCGGTTACACCCACCGGTCTGGCAAACATTTAAAAAGCAGACAATATCAAGTGTCAGTAAAGATGAGAAATCAAAGTAATTCTTAAAACAGTTTGGCATTTCCTAATAAAGTCAGATGATAAATATACTCTGTGACCCAGCATTACTGCTGCATGGAACCACTTCCACGTGTTCATGTACAGAGACGTTTGTTGCAGCGCTGTTTATGATAGCAAAAATTGGAAACAACCTGGACAGTAGAATGGGTCAGCTGTAGTATATTCATACAGTGGAATATTATACAGCCATAGCAGTGAATGAACCTCGTGAACATAACGTTGAACAAATAAAGCAAGCCAAAGGAATATATACAGTATGCAGTCACGCATCACTTAATGATGGGGACACATTCTGAGAAATATGTCCTTAGGTGATTTCATCATTGTGCGAACCTCATAGAGTGTACTTACACAAATCTAGATGGTATAGGCTACTACTCAGGCTATATGGTGCTAATCTTATGGGGCCACCATTGTATATGCAGTTCGTCATGGACTAGACTAAAATGTCATTATGTGGCACATGACTGTAATTCCTTTAATGTAAAAAAAGGTCAAAAACTATTCAGACTAAACAGTATGTTGAATGGGAACGATGAACTGAGTGGGTAGTAGTCACTTCTTGGAGGGCAGTTAGGGAGCTAGATGGAGAGGAGCGAGTGCTCTGGGTGCTCCAAAGGTGCCGGTGGGTACACGTGTGGGTATGTATGTGTTTATGTTTAGTATTTTTTATTATGATCAGATATATTTAACATGAAATTTCCCATTTTAACCATTTTTAAGTGTACAATTTAGTCAGTGGCATTAATTACATTCACAGTGTTGTGCAAACAGCATCAAAACCTTTCGTGCACCCCAGTCAGAAATTCTGTATCTATTAAGCAATAACTCCCCATCCACGAGTGTTTTTCTAAATATTTATATACATTATTTATTATATTTCATAATAACATTATTTTAATGTAAGAGGTTTGCCATCTCCAAAGGCTTCTGCGACCCTTTACTCCGGCAATGAAGTAGAGAGGTTAGCCTTTAGAATTTCCAGGTATATAACTCTTCTACATTACTGACTTAATGAGTTTTCTTTTTTTTTTTTGTGGGGAAGACCAGCCCTGAGCTAACATCTGTTCCAATCCTCCCCTTTTTGCTGAGGAAGACTGGCCCTGGGCTAACATCCGTGCCCATCTTCCTCCACTTTATATGGGACGCCGCCACGGCATGGCTGACAGGCAGTGCGTCGGCGGGCGCCCGGGATCCGAACCCGCGAACCCCGGGCTGCCAAGCACGGACTAAACCGCTGCGCCACCGGGCGGCCCCTTAATGAGTTTTCTTGTAGCGTATTCTGTTACCAGTGGTTAGGAAAATAGTTTTATATTAAGAAAAGTTTTGGGGGAGATATTCTTTTTTTTATGTTCTCGTTCATTTTTCCTGTTTTACAGAGAAAGTTAAAATTTCTGTTTCTGCATAATCTTTAGTTCACAGTTTGATCTGTAAATTTTCATATGTTTACCAACTGTTATAGCTAATTTACATTTGTAATTATGCATATAATATATTTCAGGTTTTTTTTTAAACTCTGGTAGCCTAGCCTTTTTCCCCTTCTTATTTGAAGGTTAATCTATTTTAAATTTATGTGTTTTTCATTCGAAGTAGGTTTTTGGTAATGGGGTTAATACTTAATTCTTTACTTTTAGAAAGTGGTTGAGTATATCAGGGAAATGAAATCATATTATTTAAATAGAAACACTATAGAACCACTTAAACATACTGTCCATATGTCATTACAGGGTTATTGACTTGACAGTATTTCACAGTTGAATATTACAGTACTAAAGGCTTGTGAATATTCGTGAAGAATCAAAAAAGATTTGCATATTCTCTTTTTTTCCTCTTAAAGATGGAATCATTCTTACTTGGGTAAACAGATTCAAATTTAATCTAGAAATAATACATATGGTTTCTATATATGTTATATTTTTCTTAATGTAGTTAAGTTATTGCTATGCACTCATGTTCTATTAATGGAAAATGCTTTGATTGGATTCTCATCTCGAGGAGAAGTTGTTTCAGAGCTGGGGTGCGCTATTATGTAAGAGGTGAGATTAATTTTGTCAGCATGATTCAGTACTGGGTTATATCTATCACTAATTAACGTTTGTCTTATGGTGACATGAATGTAACCTTTTGTATTTTATTTGTTTTCATTATCATTTGATAGCCTCGCTAAGTATTTATCTCCTACTTCATTATAATATTAGGTAGGTCTTCTGTGCTTTACTCCAGCTACTGTAGTTACATTGCAAATGTTAATGAGACTATAGGCTGCTTCTTACTGCCTTAAGAGGACTTGATCATGTTATTTGTTGGATGTCTGAAAGCACACCTGAACTTAATGTAGTTTTCAGTAACCTAAACTCATATCAGAAAGTATTTTATTGCTCTTGGTTCTTTTGCATGTATGACGCTAGACATTTGACTTTATGCCTTCAACTTGAAAGATTTACATTTTGAGCATTTATTCTCTAGGCTGTGTACTAGCAACATGCTAATTTGCTTGAACCAAGCTTTTAAAATATGTATTAAAAGTTACTGTCATGAAAAGGAGTTTCTCTAACTCTTCCTTTTTTTTTTTTAAGCCAGAATATATCAGAATAAAATCCTATGGGCCATTAGATAAATTGTAGAAGTTTGGGGCCAGGAAGTTGTAAAGGTTATTTGATTAATCTCCCTTATTACAGGTGATACAGCAGAAGAAGAAAGACATTTAGTGAGTGACCTGGCCAAGATCACAGAACCAGTTAGCAACTCCCTTGTAACTAGATTTTCTTGGATGGAGACATTTTTTAATTAAGTTTTTAAAATAGATAATGCATTCACATAGTTCAGGTATCAAAAAGTATAAAAGGGCATGCAATAAAAAAATATTTCTCATTTCTAACCCCATCTGCTACATCTTACTTCCCTACCAGCTAATCACTTGTTAGTTTACTGTTTATCCTTCCAGGTAATTTTTATGGTATTACAGGTATGTGGTGTTCTCCTCCTTATGTAGACAGTGGTTTTCTTGCACCTTGGTTTTTTCTTAATATATCTTGGAAATCTTTTCATAAAGATTTTCTCTCTCTCTCTCACTCACACACCCAAACACACACACATGCACAAATCTCATTCTAAATTTCACTTTTTAAAATAACTACATGTATTCCTCAATAGGAATTATGGAAAGAACCAAGTATATAGCCCATGTCTCTGACAAGTAATTTTGGAAGGTATTGAGAAGGCATTTCATTGCGGATTTGACTCAATAATTTTGTCCCCTTCTGGTAATATATTAACTAAAATACTGATACCTCACACCTCAAAATGTTATGTTTGTGAAATATGACAGAAAAAAAAGTTAAGAAATATTTGAGACAGTTAACAATCCATTGATTTCTTTCTGACAATTTGGTAACTTGAGTCAGGGACTAGCTTGAAAGTTGCCTTTGCATAGCAAGCTTTTCTTAGTAAAAATAGATCATATAAACAAGATAGTAAAGGAATGCTTCAGATATTTGAGAGGACTAACCAGTATCGAGACTAAACACTGTAGAGCAGTGCTTTTCAAACTAGGCTTTCTGAGTCTATTCATGGACTTACAGAAATTTTAGGACCATATATAATTTTTGTGCTTTCATTTTGATAAAATTATTGTAAGCATCTGCTGGGCCATTTGCATTATTATAATGAAATACTACTAACATAATGGCCCAAATTTGCATATAATATTGTGTTTGATGGTTTTAACTTTCAAAATAGTATTTTTCAAACTGGGATCTATGGATCTATCAGAGGTCCTAGAGAATTTGTTTTTTCTTTAAAATATGTCTCAAGTTTGAGAGACACTGTTTTAGAGGAATTTTGTGTTTATAAACAATTGATATATTAAATAGCCACCAATTTATCTGTTTAGTAATAGGTCCTTAATACTCTCCTTCAAGCCTGTTTAAATGAGTGAGCTTCTGTTAGCTTTATGATCATGAAATGTGCATTTGTTTGGCATTTATTTCTGTAAGTACTTTTCCACTAATTTGAACTGACTTAATTCTCTCCTGAGTTTCTGATCTGTTTCTTATGTAATAAATGTAGTTAATTTTAATTTGTTTTCAATTTAGGAATTGATTCTGAAGGTCATGCAGCTAACTTTGTAGAAACAGAACAAATCGTGCACTACAGTGGGAGCAGGGCTTCATTTGTACAGGCAAGTTAATATGTTGGTAGGCAGCCAGCCAGTTGGCCTTTTCTGCTTGGATCTCAATTTTCTGTCATGTTGTTGCAATTTCCCTTCTTTCCCCTCTTTTTAAAGTAATATCATTGTCTCCCAATGTGGAAAAAGTTCACCCAGAACAGGGATATTCCATTAATCTGGCACTCAGTTGCTGACATTTCCTGCCCTTGAATTAAATCCCTAAAGGAGAGGGTAGAGTAGGAGGTGGGAGGGTTATGGAGATGGAGCCACCTATCTGCTTCAGGGCGGTGATAGGAGGAGTAGCAGGCTGATGACTGACTCCCTGCCCTGCACTTTGTTGTCGTGAGGTGATCTCTCTCTCCCGTTGCCTCCATAGGGAGTTGTGAATCACTTGCTGCTCTAGAGCATTAGTGGCTAAACCTGTTTATAAGTTCATAGACATACTCATTTGAGAACGAATAAGGCAATTTTCTAGTTTTACTATAATGCCAAATTATATAACAGACACAACTTGTTAATTTTTACTGGTAGTTAAATTGATTTATTTTAGAATTGAGGAGAAACACGGAACTATACCAGTGTTCTGTATACACAGACTGTAGCAGTCTGCTGTACCAGTGCTGTGTGTATAAAATCAGAAGGAGAAAAAGTTCTTTCCAAATGTATACCCGCAAAATAGGAACTTGAGGAACAGGTACACATGGACTGCTGTCGTAGTTGGTGGGTTGTATTTATGTTTTTTCCTTTGCAGTCATTGATATACACACACACACCTCTGACAATAAGTAAGCTGAGAAAAACAAGTTTGTGTGTATGTTTCTTTTAACATTGCTCTCTTTTCTTTTAGACTCGAGGATCAATACCAGTTTTCTGGTCTCAGAGACCAAACCTCAAGTACAAACCATTACCACAGATCAACAAAGTAGCAAATCATGTGAGTATCTTTCATGCTTGCTTCATTGGCTCAAAATAGACACTTAACGGCATTATAGTTTGCATATAGAGCATGTATTTATTCTTCATAAGTCAGAATTCAACATCTTTGAGGCCTTTCTCCTTGGTTCTGGCACATAGTGAACCTCTAAACCAAAAGGTTATGTAGATGACACGTTAGAAATGTGAAAAAACAAACTGATTGAATGGCCTGGCAAATTTAGCTTTGAGAGATCTCAGTAAGATTTGCAGCTTTATTTAGTATATTCTATTTGCATATTTAGTATATTCTATTTGAGACTGTGCTCAAAATTAAAATTGTAATGCAGCTCAGAGTAGAATGACTTATAATTACCATTTACTACATGGTATTTAGACTATCTAGAAGACATGGTAAATATAGGGATAGGACATTTAAGGAGATACTTCAAAAATCTTATAAATAGTCTTATAATGTAATCTGGTAAAGTATATAACTCTTTTTTTCCTCTCTAGATGGATGGTTTCCAAAGGCATTTTGATTCACAAGTAATTATTTATGGAAAACAAGTCATAATCAATCTGGTATGTTTCTTATGTGTTTCTTGGGGAACAAAACAAAAAAACCCATTTTTTTTACATAACATAAAATTTACCATTTTAACCATTTTTAAGTATACAATTCAGTGGCATTAAGTATTTCACAATGTTGTGCAACCATCACCACTGACCATTTCCAGAACTTTTCATCATCCCAAACAGAAACTCAGTATCCATTCAATGATAACTTACTATTATCCCTCTCCCCCCAACCCCTGGTAAATCTGTTCTACCTTCTGTCTCTATAAATTTGCCTATTCTAGGTTCCCCATTATAAGTAGGATTATATAGTATGTGTTCCTTTGTGTCTTGCTTATTTCATTTAGCATAATGTTTTTAAGGTCCATTCATGTTATAGCATGTATCAAAATTTCATTCCTTTTAAAGACTAAGTAATATTCCATTGTATGTAAATACCACATTTTGTTTATCCATTTATCCATCGACGGACATTGGGTTGTTTCCACATTTAACTATTGTGAATAATGCTGTTATGAACATTGGTGTGCAAGTATCTGTTTGAGTCCCTGCTTTCAGTTCTTTTAGTTATATACCTAGAAGTGGAATTGCTGGATCACATGGTAATTCTATGTTTAACTTGTCAAGGAACTACCATACTGTTCTTCCCAGTGGCTACATTTTACGTTCCCACCAACAATGCACCAGGGTTCCAGTTTCTCCACATCCTTGCCAATACTTGTTATTTTCTGGATTTGTTTTGTTTTTTGATTATAGCCATCCTTATGGGTTTGGAGAGGTGTCTCATTGTGGTTTTGATTTGCATTTCTCTAATCACTAGTGATATTGAGCATCTTTTCATGTACTTATTGGCCATTTATATATCTTTGGAGAAATGTCTACTCAAGTATTTTGCTCATTTTTAATCAGGTTGGTTGTTGTTTCTGTTGTTGAGTTATTGTAGTTCTTTATATATTCTGGAATTAATCTATCAGATATATGCTTTGCAAATGTTTTCTCCTATTCTTTGAGCTGTCTTTTCATGATGTTCTTTGATGCACAAAAGTTTTTTTAGTTTGATGAAGTCCATTTTATCTTTCTTTTGTTGCCTGTCTTCTTGGTATCATATTCGAGAACTCATCGCCAAACCAATGTCATGAAGAGTTTCTCCTATGTTTTCTTCTAAGAATTTTCCAGTTTTAGATCTCATGATTAGGTTTTTGATTCTTTTTGAGTTAATTTTTATATATGGTGTAAGGAATGAGTCCAACTTCATTCTTTTGCATGTAGATATCCAATTTCCCCATTACCGTTTGTTGAAAAGAAATTTTGACACCCTTAAATCAGTTGAATACACATGCAAGGGTTTTATTTCTGGGCCCTTCACTCCATTCATTTATGTCTGTTCTTATGCCAGTATGACACTGTTTTGATTACTGTAGCTTTGTGTAGTAAGTTTTGAAATCATGAAGTGTGAGACTTCCAATGTTGTTCTTGTTCAATATTGTTTTGGCTATTTGGGGTTGCTTGAGCTTCCATATGAATTTTAGGATGGGTTTTTCTATTTCTGCAAAAAAATGCCATTGGGATTTTAATAGGGATTGCATTGAAACTATAGATCACTTCAGGCAGTCTTGTCATCTTAACAATATTAAACCTTTCATTCTGTGAACACATATGTCTTTCCATTTATTTATGTCTTCTTTAATTTCTTTCAGTGATGTTTTGTAGTTTTCAGTATACAGGTTTTTCACTTCCTTGGTTAAATTTTCTCCTGAGTATTTTATTCTTTTTGAGTCTGTTGTAAATGGAATTTTTTCTTTGATTTTCTTTTTGGATTGGTTGTTCTTAGTGTGTAGAAATGCAACTGACTATTGTGTGTTGATTTTGTATGCTGCACTTGGCTGAATTCATTTATGATCTCTTAACAACTTTTCATGGGATCTTTAGGGTTTTCTACATATAAGATTATGTCATCTGCAAACAGATAATTTTACTGCTTCCTTTCCAATTTGGATGCCTTTTATGTCTTTTCCTTACCAAATTGCTATGCCTAGGACTTCCAGTACTGTGTTGAAATGAAGTCAACAGTGGGCATCTAGTCTTGTTCCTGATCTAGGGGAAAAGCTTTCAGTCTTTCACCATTAAGTATGATGTTAGCTGTGGGTTTTTCATATATGATCTTTATCACCTTGAGGAAGTTTCCTTCTATTTCTAGATTATTGATTTGAGGTTTTTATCAAGAAAGGGTGTCAGATTTTGTCAGATGCTTTTTCTGAGTCAGTTGAGATGATCATGTGTTTTTTTTCTTTCATTCTATTAATGTTGTGTATTATATCTTTATTTTTATTTTACTTTTATTTTTGGTGAGAAAGATTCACCCTGAGCTAACATTTGTGCCAGTCTTCCTCTGTTTTGTGTGTGGGATGCCTCCACAGCATGGCTGATGTGTGGAGTAGGTCTGCGCCCAGGATCCGAACCTGCAAACCTGGACTGTCGAAGTGGAGCATGCAGAACTTTAACCACTCGGCCACAGGGCCAGCCCTATAAATTTTTGTTGAACCATCCTTGCATTTTGGGAGTAAATCCAACTTGGTCTTGGTGTGTACTCATTTTAATGTGCTGCTGAATTCAGCTAGTATTTTGTTGGGGATTTTTGCTTCAACATTCATAAGAGATATTGATCGTTAGTTTTCTTTTTTTGTAGTATCTTTGCTTTTGATTATCAGGGTGATGCTGATCTCATAGAATAAGTTAGGAAGCCGTCCCTCTTCTTCAATTTTTTGAAAGAGTTTGAGGAGTATTGGTGTTAATTCTTTACTTTTGTGTTAGAAAATTTGTGAACCATCATCACAGTGAAGCCATCTGGTTCAGGGCTTTTCTTTGTTACTGATTCAATCTCTTTATTATTTTTACATCTATTCAGATTTTCTATTTTTTCATGATTCAGTTTTGGTACGTTGTGTGTTTCTAGTAACTTGTCCATTTCATTTAGGTTATCCAAATTGTTGACATACAGATATTCATAGTATTCTCTTATAAAGTATATAAATAAAGTATAAATAAAGTATTCTCTTATAGAGTATAAAAATACTTTTTATTTCTCCAAAATCAGTAGTGATGTCCCCACTGTCGTTCCTGATTTTAGTAATTTGAGTCTTCTCTCTTTTTTTCTTGGTCGTTATAGCTAAAAGTTTGTCAATTTTGTTGATCTTTTCCAAGAACCAACTTCTGGTTTTATTGATTTTTCTCTATTTTTCATTCTTTATTGTATATATCTTTGCTCCAGTCTTTTATTATTTCCTTCCCTTTGCTAGCTTTGAGTTTCATTTGCCTTTCTTTTTCTGGTTCCTTAAGTGTAATGTGAGATCATTGATTTAAGGTGGGGTTTTTTGCTGAGGAAGATGGGCCTGGGGCTAACATCCATGCCCATCTTCCTCTACTTTATATGTGGGATGCCTGCCACAGCATGGCTTGATAAGTGGTGTGTAGGTCTACGCCCGGGCTCTGAACGTGTGAACCCCCAGCCGCTGAAGCAGAGCGTGCGAACTTAACCCCTATGCTGCTGGGCCAGCCCTAAGGTTTTATTTTTTAATGTATATGTTTACAGCTGTAAATTTCCCTTAACACTACTTTTGCTTTATTTCATAAGTTTTGGTGTATTGTGTTTTTGTTTAAATTTGTCTCAAAATATTTTCTAATTTCTCTTGTGATTTCTTCCTTAACCCAGTGGTTGTTTGAGTGTGTTGTTTTATTTCCATGTATTTATGAAATTTCTAGTTTTCCTTCTGTTATTGTTAGCTTCATTCTATTGTGATCAGAAAAGATACTTTGTATGACTTCAGTTACTTAAGATTTATTAAGACTTATTTTGTGGCCTAACATATAATCTATCCTTGAGACTGTTCCATGTGCACTTGAGAAAAATATATATTCTGCTGTTGTTGGCTAGAGCATTCTGTCTGTTAGGTCTGATTAGTTTATGGTGTTCAGATTCTCTCTTTTCTTACTGATCTTCTGCTTAGTTCTGTCCATTATTGAAAGTGAGCTGTTAAGTCTCCAAGTATTATTGCAGAATTGTCTATTTCTCCCTTCATTTCTTTCAGTGTCACGTCGTATATGTTGGGGCTCCGATATTTGGTGCATATATATCTTAATTGTTATATCTTCTTGGTGAATTGACTCTTTTATCAATATATAATGTCCTTGTAACAGTTTTTGACTTAAAGTCTATTTTGTCTGATCTCAGTATAGCCACCCAAGCTCTCTTTTGATTACTATTTGCATGGATATCTTTTTCTATCCTTTTATTTTAAACCTATTTGTGTCTTTAGATCTAAAGTAAATGTCTTATACAGCATATGGTTGGATCATGTTTTTTTAATCCATTCTGCCAATCTATGCCTTTTGATTAGAGAGTTAATCCATTTATATTTAAAGTAATTTCTGATTTATAAAGAGTTATTTCTGCCATTTTGCTATTTGTTTTCAGTACATCTTACAGCTTTTTGTCCCTCATTTCCTCCATTACTGTCTTTTTTTTTGTGTTTAGTTGATTTTTTTGTAGTGATACATTTTGATTACCTTCTCATTTCCTTTTGTGTGTATTCTACAGATATTTTCTTTGTGGTTACCATGAGGATTACATATAACATCCTAAAGTTATAGTATGTAATTTGAATTGATAGCAGCTTAACTTCAATTGATACAAAAACTCTACTCTTATAAAGCTTTGTCCTTCCCCTTTATGTTATTGATGTCACAAATTACATCTTCATACATTTTGCTCCCAGTAACATAGATTTATAATTATTTTTTTTACGCATTTAACTTTTAAGTCCTGTAGAAAATAAAAAGTGGAGTTACAGACCAAGACTACAATAGTGCTGCCTTTTATATTTGCCCATGTATTTGCCTTTACTGGAGATCTTAACATCTTCATATGGCTTCAAGTTACTTTGTGGCATCCTTTCATTTCAACCTGAAGGACTCCCTTTAGCATTTCTTGTAGGGCATGTCACATGCTAATGAACTCCCTCAGCTTTTTGTCTAAGAATGTCTTAGTTTCTCATTTTTTTGAAGGACAGTTTTGCTGGATACAGAATTCTTGGTTGACAGTTCTTTTCTTTCAGCACTTTGAAATATATCATCCCATTGCCTTCTGGCCTCCAAGTTTTCTGAAGAGAAATTGGCATATAATCCTATGGAGAATCCTTTGCATGTTATGAGTCTCTTTTCTCTTGCTACTTTCAGTATCCTCTCTTGTCTTTGTCTTTCAGTAGTTTGATTATAATGTGTTTGGTGTGTGTTTCTTTGGGTTTATCATACTTGGAGTTTGCTGTGCTTCTTGAATTTGAAGATTTATGTCTTTTGTCAAATTTGGGAAGTTTGGGAAATTTTTTTTTTTTTTTTGACCTTAGTTTCATCATTTTTTCTTTTTTTTTAATTTTTTTTTATTGATGTCTTAGTTTATAACACTGTGGGGTTTTAGTTGTACATTTTTGTTTGTCCATCACCTTGTGGATGTAACCCTTCACCCCTTGTGCCCCCCCACCCCCCTTCCCCTTGGTAACCACCAATCAAAAAATAATCTCTCTCTGTCCCTTTCTCTCTTCTCCTTCTGAGATTCTTATAATGAGTATTTGATGGTCCCAGAAGTCCCCTAGGCTCTGTTCAATTTTCTTCATTTTTTTTCTTTCTGCTCCTCAGACTTGGTTATAGGTATACCTTGGAGATATTGAGGATTTGGTTCCAGACCTCCACAATAAAGCAAATATCACAATAAAATAAGTCACACTAATTTTTTGGTTTCCCAGTGCATATAAAAGTTATGTTTACATTATACTGTAGTCTTAAAGTGTGCAATAGCATTATGTCTAAAACAGTGTACATACCTTATTAAAAATCACTTTATTGCTAAAAGATGCTAACCATCATCTGAGCCTTCAGCAAGTTGTAATCTTTTTGCTGGTGGACAGTCTTGCCTCAGTGTTGATGACTGCTGACTGATCAGGGTGGTGGTTGCTGAAGGTTGGGATGGCTGTGGCAATTTCTTAAAATAAGACAACAGTGAAGTTTGCCGCATCAATTGACTCTTCTTTCACAAATGATTTCTCTGTAGCATGCAGTGCTGTTTGATAGCATTTTATCCACAGTAAAACTTCTTTCAAACTTGAAGTCAGTCCTCTCATATCCTACTGCTGCTTTGTCAACTAAGTTTATGTAATATTCTGAATCCTTTGTTGTCATTTCAATAGTCTTCACCAGAAGTCGATTCCATCAAGAAACCACTTTCTTTGCTCATCCATAAGAAACAACTTCTCATCTGTTCAAGTTTTATCATGAGATTGTGGCAATTCATCACATCTTTTGGCTCCATGTCTAATTTGAGTTTTCTTATTATTTCCACCACATCTGCAGTTACTTCCTCCACTAAAGTCTTGAATCCCTCAATCATCCATAGGGGTTGGAATAAACTTCTTCTAAACTTCTGTTAATGTTGACATTTTGACCTCTTTCCATGAATCATGAATGTTTTTAATGACATCTTGAATGGTGAATCCTTTCCAGAAGGTTTTCAATTTACTTTGCCCAGATCCATCAGAGGAATCACTATCTATGGCAGCTATAGCCTTATGAAATGTATTTCTTAAATAATAAGACTTGAAAGTTGAAATTACTCCTTGATCAACGGGCTGCAGAATGGATGTTGTGTTAGCAGTCATGGAAACATAAATCTCGTACCTCTCCATCAGAGCTCTTGGGTGACCACGTGCATTGTCCATGAGCAGTAATATTTTGAAAGGAATCTTTTTTTCAGAGCAGTAAGTCTCAACAGTGGCCTTAAAATATTCAGTAAACCATGTTGTAAACAGATGTGCTGTCATCCAGGCTTTGGTGTTCCATTTTTAGAACACAGGCAGAGTAGATTTAGCATAATTCTTAGGGGCCCTAGGAGTTTCAGAATGGTAAATGAGCATTGGCTTCAACTTAAAGTTACCAGTTTCATTAGCCTCTAACAAGAGAGTCAACCTGTCCTTTGAAGCTTTGAAGCCAGGCGTTGACTTTTCTCTAGCTATGAAAGTCCTAGATGGCATGTTCTTCCAATATAAGGCTGTTTTGTGTACTTTGAAAATCTGTTGTTTAGTGCAGCCACCTTCATTAGTTATCTTAGCTGGATCTTCTGGATAACTTGCTACAGCTTCTCCATCAGCACTTGCTGCTTCACCTTGCACTTTTATGTTATGGAGATGGCTTCTTTCCTTAAACCTCATGAACCAACCTGTGCTCTCTTCAAACTTTTCTTCTGCAGCTTCCTCACTTCTCTCAACCTTCATAGAACTGAAGAGAGTTAGGGCCTTGCTTTGATTTAGGCTTTGGCTTAAGGGAATGTTGTCTCTGGTTTGATCTTCTCTCCATACCAGCACTAAGGCTGTTTTGCTGTCTTATCATTCATCTGTTCACTGGAGTAGCACTGTAATTTCCTTTAAGAACTTTTCCTTTGCATTCACAACTTGGCCAACTGTTTGGTGCAAGAGGCCTAGCTTTCAGCCTATATCAGCTTTTGACATTCCTTCATCACTAAGCTTAATCATTTCTAGCTCTAATCAGGTGAGAGACGTGCGACTCTTCCTTTTACTTGAACACTTAGAAGCCATTGTAGGGTTATTAATTGGCCTAATTTCAGTATTGTTGTGTCTCAAGGAATAGGGAGGCCTGAGGAGAGGGAGAGATGTGGAATGGCTGGTCGGTGGAGCAGTCAGAACACACATTTATGGATTAAGCTTGCTCTCTTATATGGGCACAATTTATGGTACCCCAAACCAATTACAATAGTAACGTCAAAGATCACTGAGCGCAGATACCATAACAAATATAATAATAGTGAAAAAGTTTGAAATATTGTGAGAATTAACAAAATGTGACGCAGAGACACAAAGTGAGCAAATGCTGTTGGATAAATGGCGCCGATAGACTTGCTTAACACAGGGTAGCCACAAGCCTTCAATTTGTAAAAAGCATGATATCTGTGAAGCGCAATAAAACAAGGTATGCCTATATATTATTTGTCCTATCTTCAAGTTTATCGATTCATTCCTCCTGCTCAAGTGTGCTTTTGAACTCCTCTAGTGAATTTTTAATTTCTGTTTTATACTTTTCAGCTCCAGACTTCCTATTTGGTTCCTTTGAATAATTTCTGTTTCTTTGTTGATATTCTCATTTTGTTCATAGACTGTTTTCCTGATTTCCTTCAGTTCTTTGTGTTTTCCTTTAGCTCTGAGCATATTTAAGGCTGTTGTTTTAAAACCTTTTTCTAATAAGGCTTCTGCAGGGATGGTTTCTGTCAGTTTGTCCTTTTCCACTGAATAAGCCTTGTTTTCCCATTTTATTGTATGCCTTGTGATTTTTTTGTTGTTGTTGAAAATTGGGCATTGGATGGTTATAATGTGGTAACTCTGAAAGTCAGATTCTCCTTTCCTGGGGGTTTGCTGTTTTTCTGTTTGTTTTGATTGTTGAAGGCTGTAGTAATCCATTTGTTTTGAAACTTTTCCAAACTATTTTTGCAAATACTATTCCTTGTCATGTATGCTCACTAAAGTCTCTATTCTTTTAGCTATTCTATTTAGCTAATGTTGTGACAGATTTTCTTGAATGCCAGGAACTGAAACAGACAAAGAAAAAATCCAAAAGAAAGAGAACAACCCCTAGGGATCAGCCTGAGGTGAAGGCTTAAGGTCGTCTCAGGATTTTCTGAGCATGCATCTTGCCTGGGTTTGCATGCGGCTTTCTAAAATCCTCCTTAGACCTTGCTGCTTTTGAGTGTCCTAATTTCCCAAAGAGTATCACCCCAGCTGATTCTGCAGGCTTTCGATGGTCTGTTTTATGTCTCCACCTGAAATCTCTTGCCCTATGCGTCTCTTGGTTTGTAGTCCTCTCGTAGCCTTTACGAGCAGCGTCCACCACTTTTCCTAGCTGTGTTCAGAGTTATGCAAAACAGAGACAAGTGAGTCAGTCCGTCAGGTCAGAGCAAAACATACACAATAATTTGCAAATAAAGTTCAGTCTGCTCCCTCCAGTTTGAGGAGGGGAACTGAGAGCCAGGTCGCCACTGCTTAAGACTAAGAGGGCACTGCACCAGGTGGGGGTGGGGGCAAGGGCAAATAAAAATGCCCCAGAACTGCCCTACGATTTTGAAAGAGACTTTTTCTTGGGTTGGGCATTTGGTTGGTTGCTGTAAACCTTTGATTGTTTTCCAGAGCTTCTACAAAGTTGGTTCAGACAGCTTCTGGTTTTCTTGATGTTTTTGTAAGGGAACAAGAGCTTGGAGCTTCCTACTCTGCCATTTTGCTGATGTCGCTCTCTCCTTTTAAATAAACTTAAAAGAAAGCTATGGTATTTTAAATTTTTTACAGGTTAACCAGAAGGGCTCAGAGAAGCCACTTGAACAGGCATTTGCAACAATGGTGTCTTCCTTGGCGAGTGGAATGATCAGGTACCTCACTAGAAGTCTGTTGCGGGTCTTTTCAGATTAGATGTGCTCTTACATATATACAAGTACATGGATCTTGCTAGACATTATATTTCAGCTTGTTTGTTTTTTTCAATACTAGATCAAAATGTAATTTTGTTGGCTTGAAATTTTCTCTGGCATAATTTATATTGCCGAATAACTTCTGAACAGTCAGTCTTAATTTCAATTTTGTAAGACTTTAGTCTTTGATTAAAATCCCCTCCTTGAGGTTTTGTGTCGCTATGGCTATTAGGTCATGAATTTCAGTTCCTCTTGATTGTTTGGTGTGTCTCTGTGGTCCCCATCACCATGTGAGCTGGAGCGATCTACTCTTGCGTGGTGGCCTTGTCTGGTGCGGCTTTGTCTCTGCTATAAATCACCAGGTAGCAACTGCAAATTCTGTGCAGCCTTGTCGGAAGAGGGAGCTCTAAAACATCAACAGTTGCCCTATGGAAAGGTGCATGGTAATGGGTCAGCCCATTTGGAGCTTTCTGCTGCAGGAAACAGGCAGGAGGTGGGGGTGACTGTGGTAAGGAAGTGGCCACAGGCATTCGGGGAAACCTTTCCACAGCATTGGTACTGGGTTATTTCAGGAGAAAATTTTTTAACCTATGGAAAATTTTAAACATACACAAAAATAGAATGATTATAATGAACCTTTGAGAAAGAATTTAAGTCCGTTTTGTCCAACTCAGAAGCACTAGCAAATTCATCAGATGCTCACTCATGAACATTTCCTCCTTCTCACGGTGGAACCTGCCCATGCACACCTTGGAGGACTGAGAGAGGGGATTCCTCACCTCGATGTCCCTCAGAATATACTTCAGATCTGAAAAATCAGAATCTCTGGGTTTGGAGGCTGGCGTGTATATTCTAGAAAAAGTTTGCTGGCTTCTCTGTACACCCCTGTTTAAGACTCTCTGCCCCCGAGGGTTTCCGTAGGTACGCTTGCCTCTAAAGTTGTCTTAAGTTTGTAGCAGCAGTTAACTTTGAGAACTTGAGGCATGGAGTCTAAAGTTATGCCCTTGGTGTTCCAGGGAACTTGGAGGGCACCCACTGCTAAAGAGTGAACACCCCAGAGCTATTATTATTTCCCTTCTGTGCACTCTCAAGACCACCAGACAGAGGAGCATGTTAAAAAGTGTATTTGAATTTTTTTTTTTTACTTAATAAATATATGTCCTGGCGGGGGAAAAATCAGTTTTTTGGTTAAAGTGAAATCAAATGGTAGATTTATTGTCACCTTTCATATATCTAATGGAGTGATTCACTTTTTAGTTTTTTAACTGTCATTACTTTGAGTAAATTAAATAAATTAAGTTGATGGATTGGTGAATGACCAGAAAGAGAAAAGTCATATGATTGCACTTCTGAGAAATGGTGGGACACATTAGCAATGGAAAATTATTCTTTTGGAAACTGTATGAAAAAATGAGATGTGCTTCTAAGGGTTCCTTCCTTGAACTTTGAAAGAAGTAGAACTGCTTGCATATTGGGTTCAGAAGTAAAATAATATATTTTAAATCATTTATTATTAAAATATAGGTGTGTAACTCATGCTTAGAAGAGAGAAATGTGATTTTAGAAGGATATAAGCTTAAGAATCCAAATGCATTTAGGTGCTAGCGAGTTACTTAAATTCTTCAAGTCTAGAGCTATTCTGGTCAGAACACTCCAAAAATAACTGTCACACTGCCACTTTTATTGGAGCTGTCTTTGAAAATGCTTCCTCCCACTCCCAGTCTTCCCAGCATCTAGCCTCTCAGTTGGCTAACCTCTATTTTTGTCCTAATTTCTAAGGCTACTATTCTCACCTGAGATAGTCATTGAGATGGTAGGAGCCCCTGTCAACCTCCTTAGAAGCCCACACTCTGTTGATGCCCCTTCCGTCTGTTGGAGCCAAGGGAGTCACACAAGAGCAGATGCCTCATCTGACTTCTACTCTGTAGATGGGAGTGTAATATCCTTCAGTCCTCCTACTTTTTTGACTTGACTTGATCTTGAGTAGGGAGTTGGGCAGAAGTGGACTATATGAGAATCTTCACGTATTCATGATGCTCAGGTTCTCTGCATTCTTTTTTCCTTCCTTGACTTTCAGGAATTGGTTCATGATTTTTTTCCCCCTTAAGAGGCAACATTTTTCAACTCATGGTAGGACATCATTGTTAGATGTGCTTTAACTTTGAGATTTGTGCCTCTTAAATATTAGATAACTGAAAACAACCCATTACAGATTGACCAACAAGAAAATTCTTTCTGCCACATGTATGTGCAATGTATGTAGGTATTGATAAAGTGAATTTTTTGTTAGGATGGACAGTAACTAACCAGAGGGGGACCATCCTACTTCTGTTCTCACAACCTCTAGTACACAACAGACACTCAATCTAATCCTCCTTGGACTGAATCAGGTTTGACCATTTTGAACATTTTAACCAATTAGAAAAATAATAAAAAGAGACTCTATTCTTTGCACATGGGGGTAGAGAATAAATATATGCTAGGCAGTCAATTGGACAAGGCTGCTTTCTATTCATATTTGACTGCTGTACCTTAGCTCACTTCTCGAGCATTTTGCTGGGCCTCCTCTCTCTTCCTCTCTGAGGGCCTCTAGAAGAACATGTGAAATAGAAGAGTGTGTGTGTGAGAGTGTGTGTGTGTGTGTGTGTGTGTGTGTGTGTGTGTGTGTAATGGTAAATTCAGAATGAAGGAGGCTCTACTTTTCCCAAGAAATATGTATGCTCTGATAGAAGAAAAATCAGGTTATGAAGGTATTATAATAGAAGGAAAATGAATAATCTGGTCAGTTTCTGAATATCTTTTCTTTTGGTAGATATTTTGCCTTTGACTTCCATAAGGAATGTAAAAATATGAGATGGGATCGACTAAGTATTTTATTGGATCAGGTAGCAGAAATGCAAGATGAATTAAGGTAAGCTATATTATTTCCCTGTGGAGGTTGAGGAAAGATGTATGTGTACATATTAATCATATTTATTACGCATTATCTAGCAGATTTACAAATATAGTTCACTGGGTTGACAGCACTTGTTTATACTATTATTTTTAGGTTTTTTATTTTTTATTGGAAGGATGAGACTTGGTGATTTTAAAGTATTTTAAAATTCTTAACAACGACCCAAGGCCAGCTATTTTCATATTTTTATGAATCATCTTCCACATATTTACAAATTTTTACATAATTGAAGTTAGTTTACTACTGTTTCACATTCAGTTGTTTTCACTAAACAGATATTTTGTCATTAGTCTACATAGTCTTTGCAATGATAGTGTTTAATGGCTTTTCTGTATTCCATTGTGATATAGTATAGTTTCAGTTAAATGTTCTCCTTCACGTTGAGCATCTGGTTTATTTCCTTTTCTCTTCCTACCATGAAAGTGCTGCAGTGAATCGCTCTGCGTGTATATATTATTACTTCTGTTAAATAAGTTCCTAAGATAAATTCCTGAGAGAAGGATGAATGGATCAAAGGGTCTGAATATCTTTATGGTACTTTCTGTGTGTGTTTACTGTGTTATTTACCGTATTGATTCACAGGCTTACTATACTCTGTGCCTATGTCAGTCTTTGCTTATTTTAAAGCCAAAAGAAGCAATCTATAAATCATTCTATCATTTTGTTCTGCCTGTGTATGGTTGTAACTCTGGCAAGCCAAATGTACTTTTTAATTTTAGTTACACAGTGACATAGGTAAAACTTCTCCCATAGACATTCACTCAGTTTTTTAAAATATATTTTTATGCATATTATGTAATCAGCTACCATTAGTTAAATCTGCTTTATTTTTCTCTGAGGTTTTGTCATGAGCATAGCTCGTGAAGGGGGTTGACCTCTGTCATCACTGGCTGGGCCTGGCACATTGTCGGAGGGGTTGGTTCCTTGGGATCAGTTGTAAATTGCTGCCACACAAGAGTGTCAGAAGGACTGACACCAGAATCTGTGTCCATTGCCACTCACTGTGTTCCACAGGGACAGTAGAGCTTTTACTAGTGACTTTCAGGTGACCTCTCTGGACATTTTTTCCCAGGGGTTTTGGGGGAAGTGGAAAGAATCTGGGCTTTGGGGTCTGACACATCTCATTTTGAAATCTCCGTTTGTCTCTTTCTAGCCATGTGACCTGGGGCAAGTTAGTTATCTTCAAACGTTGGTTTCTCCATTTGTAAAGTAGAGATACTAATACCTACCTCATAGACTTATTGTATAGTTTAAGAAATAATATTTATAAGTTGTCTAGTATTTATTTTATGAGTATTAGTGGGGTGCCAACACCCACATGCACTCATGCACACGTGTATGTACACCAACTCTAAACGAACCTCACCAGTTCTGCAAGAACCTCATGTAGATTTTTAGTCTAAACACATTCTTTTAGGCCCTTGTTTTAAGGTCATGATTTTTTTTTAAGTTATTTTAATATCTTCTTACTATTTTTTCTTTTGAGGAAGATTGGCCCTGTACTAACAATCTGTTGCCAGTCTTCCTCTTTTTTCTTTTTTCTCCCCAAAGCTCCAGTACATAGTTGTGTATCATAGTTGTAGAGTTGTAGCTCTTCTATATGGGATGCTGCCTCAGCATGGCTTGATGAGCGGTGAGTAGGTCTGCACCCAGGATCCAAACCAGCAAACCCTGGGCTGCCGAAGTGCAACGTGGGAACTTAACTGCTATGCCACCGGGCTGGCCCCTTAAGGTCATGATTTTTATTTGGCCTTTGGTGAACATGTAGCATTCCCCCCCCCTTTTTTTTTTGATTTTGGGGAATAACTGCAATAAAATTAATATTATCTAGTATACACTATATATTCTGTCCCATACACTCTGCCAAATAGTTTATGTGTATTATGCATTATCTCATTTAAACTTTGGGGCAGCCTAATGGTGGTATTGTCACCTCCACTTTGTGGATAGAGAAACTTAAGCTCTGAGAGGTTAGGTTAATTATTTAAAGTTATGCAGCTAGTAAATTGCCTAAGGAGCTAAGGCTAGCAAACCAATTGTTTGCTGCCAGAGTCCATGCTCTTCACTGCCACCCTCTGTGTTATCAAATTTTCGAGTTCATAGAATTATCTGAGGAGATTGTTAAAAATGAAGGAAATGTAGGAACTGGTAACTATGGTTGGCTCCGGTGCAGACATCTGAGTGGTTAAGGGGAGAAAGGGAAACTGATTTTTCAAATAATACCCTATTGTACCTTATAAATTTTGTACTATTTGCATATGTTACCCATTTTAAGAAAAGATTTAAAAATGTTTTTACTGCACAATATCCAACCTTGCTTCAGAGATTCTACTCCGTTTATCTCAAAGCCAAGCATCTTCGTTTTTAACAGGCAACTCAGGGAATTCTGATACAGATAATACAGGGACTGTGCTTTGACAAATCCTGATATATGGGACATAGGGGCAATAGTTATGTGAAAGGAAGTCCTCTTCTGGCCTTGGGGAAACATGGTTGACATCCATAGCAACCTTTACAATACTTCCAGCTCTACTTTTTCACATCTCTTGGGTGAAATGACCTCTGATGCTACAGTTGTTTTTTGAATAGGAGGCTGTCTTGCTTCTCAAACTTCTTTTTTGGTCTATGGTAAATATACCTGGACCATACATTTCCTGTCTGACCTTTTAATTTACCAATTTTAATAATGTTACTGATACAAGACCCCTGTTATAAGAGGTATGTCCTTAGTAGATTTGAATGACTTTGGTATGAGAGTGTTTATACAAATATGTTTTAGTTATTTTCTAGTGGACCCTGTTGGCAAGGTGGTGACAAACCAGGAAGGTGTGTTCCGCAGCAATTGCATGGATTGTCTAGACAGGACCAACGTAATCCAGAGTCTGTTAGCTCGTCGTTCGCTTCAGGCCCAGCTTCAGGTACAAATTCTTCTTTTCTTTTATTAAATAAACAATATAACAAAAAATTAAAGAAACTCCATCTTTAAAAACTAATAACAAAAAACATTCAGATTCCCCCTACTCTAACCCAACTCTTTGTTTTCGTGTTTTGCCGTCCATTGGTGTGCTCATTTTCCGTAACGATGGTTAGTACATGTATGCACAATTTTTAATTTTGCCATTTTCCTCTAGCATTATATGTAATGACAGTATTTAAGAGTTGCATTGTTTGTAGAGCCCAGATTTCCAGATCACACTGGCATTTGTTGTGAGCAGCAAACAAAATGCATCCCGATTGGTTTCCTGCCTAAATAATCAGTCAGCATTCAACTTTGTTTATGACAGTTTTATGGTACCCAGGAAGGAATCATGGAGGTAAAATGCCTTCTTTAGAATGAATTGTCCTGGAATCCTCACGTAGCACATGCCAAAGGAGTGGTTTCCCGTCTGAGCATTCTCTAGTTTGTATGGTACCGAGTCCTTGTCAATCTGCTGAATTTACTTCAGAGTGTATTTTTCAGTAGACAGTATTAGGAATGGTTGTTTCCAAGGTTGTTGATTAACAAAAACCTGTTTAACTAGGTTCTGTAATCTGTAACTTTTTTGCATGCTAAATATAGTATTATAAAATCTAACCAACTTTCGGAGAGTCTTTGGGCAAGAACCTCTCTAGCAGCAGTGCCAGCTAGTGTGGGGACTCCAGTTGTGCCTTTCTGCCTCCAAGGAGGGCAGGTTTTACCCAGCTAAAGGTCCTCGAGGGTGGCTCCTGAGCTGTGTCTGAGGGTGGGAGTGCCTCATTCTGAGGCAGAGGTAGTGTGGTGTCATCTGAGGTGAGCAGTGAAGATGGTGGTTCTGAGAGGGTTGAGGGTCTGAGACAAAGGCCACAGCAGGACTTCCTTATCTGTGGTCAGTGAACCCCAAAGGGGAGTTCATCGGGGGATTCAGGATGCCCAGGAATCTTCCGAGATTATATGCAAAGGGCTGTGCATATGTGCAGCTTAGGGGTCGGTAGATATGTAGCATTCATACTATTCTCAAAGGGCCCCTGGGATAGGGAGTAAGTTTGGGGGCAAGGAAGTCTGGGGATGGTGAACTGTGAGGTAGGTTGAGGGGTGAAGGCAGTGGAGGCTTGTGGGGTGGCAGGGAAGGAGAGAGTCATGGCTGGAATCCTGCAGCAGCTTTCACTTCTGCCTTTTTCCTTCCCCTTCTGCCCTTTTCCTTCTCCTCTGCCCCTCTCCCTGAGTACACACAGGCCTGCCACTGTTCCTAGGGTGCTAGGCTCAGGGGGGAGTGGGCCTGCGGGGAAAGGGGCCCTCAGAGAGGCTTTGCAGCCTGGCCTGGGCACGAGAGGGCTGCAGTAAGCTGGGACTCCCTGTATACAAGGAATGCATCTCCCACCTCCAACCAGCAGCCGGGAACCACGGGATACGATTTGGGGACTGTCTGCTTTTTCTTCCTAAATCACATGTGCTGAGATCTATTATCCATCAACATGGGTGTGGTTCTTATTCTAGAGACTCGGGGTTTTGCATGTGGGACAGAAGCTTGAAGAACAGGATGAATTTGAGAAGATTTATAAAAATGGTAGGTAATTTCTTTAATAGGGTAAAATTACTCAGATTTTGCAACAAATTAATATTTAGATCTCTGGTTGTCATTTTAATCATTATCAGCCGATTTTTACTGTTTTTCACAGCCTGGGCTGACAACGCAAATGCTTGTGCCAAACAGTATGCAGGAACTGGTGCCTTGAAGACTGACTTTACCAGGCAAGCTGTGCTTTTAAAATAGCATTCCAGGCCAGTGGTTCACAGTTGTGGTGCATAGTAGAATCACTGGGCGGCTTTCATTCAGCAGCAGCAACAACAGCAAACACCAGCGCCTGGCATCGTTTCAGACCAGTCAAGTCAGATTGCTGGGAGATGAGGCCCAGGCACCGGTGGGTTCTTAGTCTCCCTGGGTGATTCTGACGCACAGTGAGGGCTGAGAATCACAGCTCTTCTGTTCTTCTCAAAACTTACTGTGAACCTGAATCACCCCAGGCAGATTGAGCAGGTCCGGGGCAGAGCTGAGATTCTGTACCTCTAAAAAGCACCTACGTGATGCTCATGCTGCTCTCAAGGACCATACTGGGTAGTGAGAGATTAGAACATTTGGAATTTGTTACAGATGCGGTTGGGTTTTCTTCTGTTATATGGATGCCCTGGGAGCAAAATAAAATTTCTGATCTTTTTGCTGTTTCTTATCACTTAACCTGGGCTATGTGATTCTCTTCTCGTTTCTTGTCTTTGCAACTGAGTGTTTTTCCTCTTTGTGCCTACTTTGGTAATATTTTAGAAGGAGAATACAGATTTCTTGGGCCTGCTAGGGGTTTCTTTTGTGAGATGTCTCCCTTATATTTTCAGGGATGATTTTAAAAATCTTGTAACTCACCTGTCTGCATACCACATACGTATTGGCCATAAAACAGTGTGAGAATTTAATATGCAAATGTGTAACTCAAAACTTAACGTCTTTTATCCAGAACTGGGAAGAGAACTCAGTTGGGACTTATAATGGATGGCTGGAACTCCCTTATACGGTATTACAAGAACAACTTTTCTGATGGATTTAGACAAGTAAGTTCGTATTTGATGCTGATTTTTGGTCATTAGGTGGCTGCATCTTTGCGTTGTTCCTCGGTAGCACGATCACATCTAATTTGGGGAGTTACTGATTTTCTTCTTTCTTCTCTAGGATTCAATAGACTTATTTCTTGGCAACTACTCAGTGGATGAATTAGAATCTCATAGTCCTTTAAGTGTTCCAAGGGATTTGAAGTTCCTGGCTGTAAGAAACCTTTATGTTTTTCAAGTTGTTAAGAGCATTGTGTCTGAAAGTATAGATGGTACCAACTCCCCTTGATTTAAATCATTGTATGTTGTTCTAAATGGAATATAAATACTTGTTTCCCCAAGGAGAAGATCAGGGAGAGGAGTGAAATAACTTTGGAGCGTTTGTCTTCTTTCAAACTTCACTCTCTCTCACATCCTTTTTATGTGAGAACACCAAAGCAGTGGGAATATGGAAGGTTCTCGTTTCAGAAAGACTCCATTCCCCTTCTGTTCAGGAATTGCCCCAGGCAAACTTGTAACGTGGAGGGCAAAGTATGTTTTTGACTCTTCTCTCCTTTTTGACTCCTCTGTTCGTAAGACTTTGCAAGAGCCTCTCTGGGGTCTCCTTCCAGTGGGCAAAGTGTCCTGGAATGGAAGTGAGGCCCAGGGTCCTGGGTTCTCGTCTGTGATCTCCCTCCAGTTAGCACTCCTGGGTTTGCAGCAAAGCCATGCTGCTTCAGATCTTACAACTTAACCAATCTGAGGATTGGGCAGTTGGGATTGAACCCCTAAATAATGATGTGTTGTTGAAAAAAGACATTTTATTAGATTGCAGAAGAGTTTTATGCTTTTTCAAGCAAAGCATGCACAACTGATTTTGCAACCCTTGATTAGCATTCTTAAATGATGATTTCTCTTTCCATTTTCTTTTCCAGTTGCCTATTATCATGGTTGTTGCCTTTTCAATGTGCATTATCTGTTTGCTTATGGCTGGTAAGTCTGCTCTGATTTCACACTCTTACGTTCATTTCTTAGAATGTTGAACTTTCTCGTACAGCATCTTGAGTTTTTGAGTCTACTCAACACTTGATGTTTCCCTGTTAAATTTAACAAGTAAAGTGAGGAGAAGAAATGAGTCAGATATGACAGGAGGGAAAATGTATACTCAGTAGCTTGATAAATGTTCTTTTTTTTCACTTAAGATTAAAAAAATTTTTTTTCTTATTACCAAAGTAATTTGTAGTAATTATAGAAAATACAGTTAGGCAAAAAAGAAGAAAATATTATTTGTCATCCTGCCTTCCAGAGATAAGCTAACTACTCTTAACATTTTGATGTTTTAATCTTTATGTGATTTTTTTCAAAAGTGAGATAGTATACATTTTTTTGGTGATCTGATTTTCTTTTTATTGATGTCATAATAGTTTATAATATTGTGAAATTTTAGTTGTATGTTGTTGTTTGTCAGTCACCATATAAATGTGTTCCTTCACCCCTTGTGCCCACCTCCCAACCCCCTTACCCCTGGTAACCACCAAACTGTTCTCTCTGTCTGTGTGTTAGTTTATCTTCCACATATGAGTGAAATCACATGGTGTTTGTCTTTCTCTCTCTAGCTTATTTTGCTGAACATAATATCCTCCAGATCCATCCATGTTTTTTCAAATGGGACGATTTTGTCTTTTTTTATAGCTGAGTAGTATTTCATTGTATATATGTACCACATGTTCTTTATTCAGTCATCAGTTGAGGGACACTTGGGTTGCTTCCACTTCTTGGCTATAGTGAATAATGCTGCAGTAATCATAGAGGTGCATAAGCCTGTTTGGATTGTTGATTTCAGGATCTTTGGATAAATACTGAGTAGTGGGATAGCTGGATCATAAGGTATTTCTATTTTTAATTTTTTGAGGACTCTCCATACTGTTTTCCATAGAGGCTGCACCAGTTTGCGTTCCCACCAGCAGTGAATGAGGGTTCCCGTTTCTCCCCAACCTCTCCAACATTTGTTGTTTTTTGTCTTGGTGATTATAGTCATTCTAACGGGTGTCAGGTGATACCTTAGTGTAATTTTGATTTGCATTTCCCTAATGATTAGTGATGCTGAACATCTTTTCATGTGCCTTTTGGGCATCTGTATATCTTCCTTTGAAAAATATCTGTTCATATCCTCTGCCCATTTTATGATTGGGTTGGTTTTTGTTGTTGTTCAGTTGTGTGAGTTCTATATATATTTGGAGATTAACCCCTTGTCACATATATGATTTGCAAATATTTTCTCCCAGCTGGTGGGTTGTCTTTTCAGTTTGATCCTGGTTTCATTTGCCTTGCAGAAACTCTGTAGTCTGATGAAGTCCCATTTGTTTATTTTTTCTTCTGTTTCCCTTGTCTGAGTAGACATGGAATTCGAAACGATCACTCTATGACTGATGTCAAAGAGAGTACTGCCTGTGTTTTCTTCCAGGAATTGTATAGTTTCAGGTCTTACTTCCAAGTCTTTGATCCATTTTGAGTTAATTTTTGTATATGGCGAAAGAAAATAGTCTACATTCATTCTTTTGCATGTGGCTGTCCAGTTTTCCCAGCACATTTATTGAAGAGACTTTCCTTTCTCCATTGTATGTTCTTAGCTCCTTTGTTGAAGATTAGCTGTCCATAGACGTGTGGTTTTATTTCTGGGCTTTCACTTCTGTTCCATTGATCTGTGTGTCTGTTTTTGTACCAGTACCATGCTGTTTTGATTACTATAGCTTTGTAGTATATTTTGAAGTCAGGGATTGTGATGCCTCCAGCTTCATTCTTTTTTCTCAAGGTTGCTTTAGCTTTTTGGGGTCTTTTGTTGCCCCATATGAATTTTAGTCTTCTTTGTTCTATTCTGGTGAAGAATGTCATTAGGATTCTGATTGGAATTGCATTGAATCTGTAGATTGCTTTAGGTACTATGGACATTTTAACTATGTTTATTCTTCCAATCCATGTGCATGGGATATCTTTCCATTTCTTTATGTCATCATCGATTTCTTTCAATAATTTCTTATAGTTTTCATTGTATAGGTCTTTCACCTCCTTGGTTAAATTTATTCCCAGATGTTTTATTCTTTTTGTTGCGATTGTAAATGGGATTGCTTCTTGAGTTCTCTTTCTGTTAGTTCGTTATTAGAGTATAGAAATGCAACTGACTTTTGTGAGTTGATTTTGTAACCTGCAACTTTGCTATAGTTGTTGATTATTTCTAATAGTTTTCCAATGGATTCTTTAGAGTTTTCTATATATAAAATCATGTCGTCTGCACACAGTGACAGTTTCACTTCTTCATTGCCTATTTGGATTCCTTTCATTCGTTTTTCTTGCCTAATTGCTTTGGACAAAACTACCAGTACTATGTTGAATAAGAGCGGCAAGAATGGGCACCCTTGTTTTGTTGTTCTTGGAGGAATGGCTTTCAGTTTTTCCCTGTTGAGTAGGATGTTAGCTGTGCGTTTGTGGTATATGGCCTTTATTATGTTGAGGTAGTTTCCTTCTATACCCATTTTGTTGAGAGTTTTTATCATAAATGAATGTTGGATCTTGTCAAAGGCCTTCTCTGCATCAATTGAGATGATCGTGTGGTTTTTATTCTTTGTTTTGTTAATGGAGTGTATCATGCTGATTGATTTGCAGATGTTGAACCATCCCTGTGTCCCTGGTGTAAATCCCACTTGGTCATGGTGTATGATCTTTTTGATGTATTGCTGTGTTCGGTTTGCCAATATTTTGTTGAGGATTTTTGTGTCTACGTTCATCAGCGATATTGGCCTGTAATTTTCCTTCTTCATATTGTCCTTGTCTGGCTTTGGTATTGGGATGATGTTGGCCTCGTAGAATGTGTTAGGAAGTGTTCCATCTTCTTCTATTTTTTGGAATAGTTTGAGAAGGATAGGTATTAGATCTTCTTTGAATGTTTGGTAAAATTCTCCAGTTAAGCCATCTGGCCCTAGACTTTTATTTTTGGGGAGGTTTTTGATTACTGTTTCAATCTCTTTACTTGTGATTGGTCTATTCAGATTCTCTGTTTTTCCTTTGTTCATTTTTGGGAAGTTGTATAAATCTAAAAATTTATTAATTTCTTCCAGCTTGTTCAATTTGTTGGCATATAGTTTTTCATAGTATTCTCTTAGAAGCCTCTGTGTTTCTGTGGTATCTGTTGTAATTTCTCCTCTTTTGTTTCTAATTTTATTTATTTGAGCCTTCTCTCTTTTTTCTTGTTGAGTCTGGCTAAGGGTTTGTCAGTTTTGTTTATCTTCTCAAAGAAACAGCTCTTTGTTTCATTGATCCTTTCTACTGTTTTTTTTTTTGGTTTTAATTTCTTTTTATTTCTGCTCTGATTTTTATTATTTCCCTCCTTCTGCTGACTTTGGGCTTTGTTTGTTCTTCTTTTTCTAATTCTTTTATGTGTAGTTCAAGGTTGTTTATTTGGGATTTTTCTTGTTTGTTAAGGTGGGCCTGCATTGCTCTGAATTTCCCTCTCAGGACCACTTCTGCTACATCCCATATGAGTTGGTGTGGTGTATTTTCATTTTCATTCGTCTCCAGATATTTTTTAATTTCTCCTTTAATTTCTTCAGTGATCCATTGGTTGTTCAGTAGCATGTCTTTAGTCTCCACATCTTTGTCACTTTCCCAGTTTTTTTCTTGTAGTTGATTTCTAGTTTCATAGGATATGGTCAGAGAATATGCTTGTTACAATTTCAGTCTTCTTAAATTTATAGAGGCTTGCCTTGTTTCCCAACATGTAGTCTATCCTTGAGAATGTTCCATGCATGCTTGAGAAGAATGTGTAGGGGCCAGCCTGGTGGCTTAGTGGTTAAGTTCACGCTCTCTGCTTCAGCAGCCCAGGGTTCACAGGTTCGGATCCCAGGTGCAGACCTGCACACTGCTAATCAAGGCATACTGTGGCGGTGTACCATATTAAGTGGAGGAAAATGGGCATGGATGTTAGCCCAGGGCCAATCTTACTCAGCAAAAAGAGGAAGATTGGCAACAGATGTTAGCTCAGGGCTAATCTCCTCACCAAAACAAACAAACTAAAAAAAAAGATGTGTAATCTGCTGTGTTTGGGTGGAGTGCTCTGTATATATCTAAGTCCATCTCATCTAGTTTTTCATTTAAGTCCACTATTTCCTTATTGACTTTCTGTCTGGATGATCTATCCATTGATGTAAGTGGGGTGTTAAGATCCCCTACTATTATTGTGTTGTTATTATCTCTTTTTAGGTTTGTCAATAGTTGCTTTATGTACTTTGGTGCTCCTGTGTTGGGTGCATATATATTTATAAATGATATGTCTTCTTGGTGGAGTGTCCTTTTTATCATTATATACTGTCCATCTTTGTCTCTCATTACCTGTTTTATCTTGAAGTCTACTTTGTCAAAGAATGGCAACACCTGCTTTTGTTTGCCATTAGCTTGGAGTATTGTCTTCCATCCCTTCACTCAGCCTGTTTGTCTTCAGAGCTGAGATGTGGTTCCTGGAGGCAGCATATTGTTGGATCTTGTTTTTTAATCCATCCCGCCACTCTGTGTCTTTTGATTGGAAAATTCAATGCACTTACATTTAGAGTGATTATTGATATATGAGGGCTTAATGTTGCTATTTTATCGCTCATTTTCCGGTTCTTTTGCATTTCCTTTATTTCTCATCCTGTGTGTGTCAGACTACCAACTCAGTTTGGTAGTTCTGTGTGATGGTTTTCTTATTTTTCTCTTTGTTCTTCTTATGTGTCTCTGTTTTCATTATTTATTTCGTGGTTACCATGAGGTTTGTATAAAAAAATCTCATAGATGAGATAGTCCATTTTCTGATGGCCTCTTATTTCCTTAGACTAAGTCAATTCCATCCCTTTCCTCTTCTCCTTCTGAGTTATTGTTGTCACAACTTATTCCATCTTGTGTTGTGAGTTTGTGTTTAAGCTGTTAAGGTTAAATTTATTTTTGGTGTTTTCCTTCCCTTACTCTTTGGTGTTATAGTTGTTTGCTAACCTATTCTGATAGAGAGCTGCAATTTTTCTGATTTTGTCTACCTGTTTTTTCTCCTTGCTCAAAGCTTCGTATCCTGTTTCTCTTTTTTTTTCAGGCGTGAGGGCCTTGAGCATTTCTTGTCGTGGGGGTCTTGTGGCAATGAACTCCTTTAGCTTTTGTTTATCCTGAATAGTTATTATTTCTCCATCATATCTGAAGGATTTTTTCACTGGCTGGAGTATTCTTGAGTTTCTGTCTTTCAGCATTTTGAATATATCATTCCACTCTCTCCTAGCCTGTAAAGTTTCTGCCAAGAAATCGACTGAGAGCCTGATAGGAATTCCTTTGTACGTTAATTTGTTTTGTCTAGCTACCCTTAATATTTTTTCTTTATCATTGACTTCTGCTAGCTTCACTACTATATGCCTTGGAGAGGGTCTTTTCATGTTGATATATTTAGGAGATTTATTGATTTCATTCACTTGTATTTCTAGCTCCTTCCCCAGGTTTGGAAGTTCTCAGCTATTATTTCTTTGAACAAGTTCTCTGCTTCTTTTTACCTCTCTTCTCCCTCTGGAATACCCATAATCCTTATGTTGCATTTCCTAATTGAGTCTGATATTTCTCAGAGAATTTCTTCTTTTTAGTCTTTGTTTTTTCTCCTCCTCCATCTGGATCATTTCTGCATTCCTATCCTCAGTATTGCTAATTCTTTCCTCCATAGTATCAGCTCTGTTCTTTAAAGTTTCTGGATTTTTCTTTATCTCCTCCATTGAGTTTTTCATCTCCAACATTTCTGATTGGTTTTTCTTTATAGTTTCAATCTGTTTTGTGAAGAAGTTCCTGATTTCATTGAATTGTCTATCTGAATTTTCTTGTAGTTCGTTGAGCTTTTTTATGATAGCTATTTTGAATTCTCTGTCATTTCAGTTATAAATTTCTGTGCCTTCAGGATTGGTTTCTGGGTGCTTATTTTCCTTCTGGTCTGGAGATTTAATGTATTTTTGCATAGTGCTTGAGGGCATGGGCTTATTTTTCCTCATTCTGAAGATATCTGGTTGCAGCTTCCACCTGCCGCCACTGGGTGGTGGTCAAGAGCTGTGTATTCTGAGCCCACTGCAATCCGCGGGCATGCTAGCTGACTGGCTGTGCTGGTGCTCTGGGCAGGGGAAGGGTCTTTCTTTCCCAGGGGGCTTCTTGCTCTTTCCTTGCTATCTGCTCTCCTGGGGTGCTAGCTTGATGAAGATACCCCCACAATAGTTCAGTCCCCTCTGTATGGGAACTTCCCACAGGCTGTGAGAGAACTTGGAGAGCAATGGTTTTCCCACAGAGGGCTGTCCCTCCCCGCCATTTCTCAGCCGCGCGTTCCTGGTCCCAGGGTTGCTGTCGCTGGGGAAGGAGAGGAGTTCTCCTTACTTCCTTCCACTTGCTCCGGGGGTACCAGCACCTCCACCTTCAGATGTAAGGTTCCATGGGTCTCTCAGATGTCTCTTGTGTTGTGTGAGTGTTCTCTGTTGGTATTTGAATGTCCTTTTTGTTGTATCTTAGTGGGGGATAGTCTAAGGGGAAAGCTCACTCCACCATGATGCTGACGTCACTCTGTAATCTTTTTTTTCTATCAAGTGTTATCTGGAATTTATTTTTTTTAATTTATTATTTTTATTTTGGTTTTTTTTGAGGAAGATTGGCCCTGTGTTAACAGCTGTTGCCAATCTTCTTCTTTTTCTTTTTTCTCCCCAAAGCCCCGGTAGATAGTTGTATGTCATAGTTGTACGTCCTTCTAGTTGCTCTATATGGGACGCCACCTCAGCATGGGTTGATTAGTGGTGAGTAGGGCTGCGCCCAGGATCCAAACTGGCAAACCCTGGGCCACTGAAGTGGAATGCGTGAACTTTACTGCCATGCCACCAGGCTGGCCCTGTTTAATCTGTTTTTTTTTTCACTGAGCAATATAAACATTTTCCCATGTTCTTTATTTTTAATGGCTGCAAAATATTCCATTTATGGATGTTTAGTTTATTTAACCAACCACCTATTTTTGGGTAAATTACTAGATTAATACATTACTTATCATGAAATTTTAATAGATTGAGAGAAAAATTGCCTAAGAACCTGAGCTAACAAGGTCTTTACTGGTTTTCTTTTTTTCTCTCAGTATTTTCCTGTTACTAAGTTAATAAACATTTAACATTCAAGTGTCTCCATTAAATAATGTTTAGCTCTGGGAATTTGAGTCTGTGACTTGGTTGTATTGTGCTTTTGAGGTACAGCCTTAGGCACTCTGGAAGACAAGGCGCACCCTCCAGTCTTCATTCTCTATCCTGAATTCCTTGGGCTGACACTTCTCTGCCTGTGTGAATTCCACCCATCCTCAGGGCACCCTTCAGATGCTCCCCTCTCACAAGGTGTCCCTTTGTTCTCCCACACAGATGTCTTCTCTGCCTTTCTGATTTCCACAGCACTTCGTGTACCTGTCTTATAGTACTTTCCTCTTTTAACCTCGTAACCACCTAGGGATTTCTTTTTCAGAGGTAGTGTACCTCTTTGGTGTCCCTGACATACCCAGTGTATATTTCTGTGTGTGGTAATGATCTGCATACTCGTTTGTCTTTCTCACTGGATCAACTTTTTGAGGGCAGAGACTGTGTCTTACTCAGTTTTATCTCCTGTGTGTGGGACATAGTAAGCCCTCAGCAAAATTTTGCTGAATTAAGGACTCTTATTCCACCCCCCACCCCCACACTACTTCTGCCCGCTTCGTGAGGGGAGGCTCAGTACCTGTTCATTTCTGTAGTCCCCTCAGTGTTCAGCACTGTAGACTGTCACGACACAGGGGAAGGAGCCATCCTATTGTTACTCTAGAGCAGGCAGTAGCAAACTTTTTCTGTAAAGAGCCAGATAATATTTTAGACTTTGCAAACTACATATGGTCGCTGGTGCACATTATTTGTTTGCTTTTTTACAACTCTTTACAAATGTTAGCACCATTCTTAGCTCACAGTATAAAAACAGGCTGAGGGTTCTAGAGCCACAGGATTGCTGTGTGGCATGTCTGTGGGTCTTGTGTCAGGTTTGGACAGGAGGAAGAGGACAGGACCAGCCAGCCTGTGCTTCTCAGGATTCCTCAGAGGCGTACGCTAGTCTGTTCACTCTCTAGATCCTCTCACTTCTTTCTTTAAAACACTGCCCAGTGGATGCCATTTTTTGGGAGCCATTCCACTGTTGAATTAGTTACTTCTGTTATTTTGATCTGTTTGTGTTTTCTTGACTGTGTACTCACATTTCCCTGTAGAACCTATGGGAGAGGCAGGAAAGTCAAGACCGAGAGCTCAGCCTGAGCAAATGGATGATTCCTTTAGGGAGTGTCCCGGGGGAGCTTGTGAGGAACTGCCTTTCTTCTTTGCCCAAGAAGAATTTTAAATCTCAGAGCTGTGAAAATTAGTAATTATGCAAATTTGCATGTGTTTTTGAGTAAAAAGAGATTAGATGCTGTGGGTGGTAATATCTTATATCAGTTAATTGTTGTAAAGTAATGAGCTTTGTAATATTTAGATATGATGATGTCTGATTTCTAGCTCCTAGTTTGGTTTTTAAGAGAATAGGAAGTAAATGCAGCGTGATCTCTGACAGCTGCTTAGGAGAGAGTCTAGACCTGATTTCTTTGCTGGTGTGCTCTCTTACTGGCTGTTGGCCTCTGTGCATCCCCATCTGCAGATGAGGCCAGCACTGTTGCAGGAGAGAAGCGATACTGGCTTCTACTATTCAAGGAGGAGAACAAAAGAAATCTTTTCCCACTGACCTGCTGCTAACCTTCAAGAACTCTAGACTTTGAAAAAAAAGCGTAACAGGAGAGTTGTGTTACATATGTTATTAAAATGTTATTGAATTTTGTTTTATACACTTGACTTTAATACATAACTTTTCTGAAGCATATATATTTTGTCAAGTTATTTTTTGTGTAGGTATTTTTGTAGTAGCTAATATCTGTCATAGATAGGACTATGAACTAAACTATTAGTAATAGTTTCTTGTAATATTCAAGTATATAATCTAAAAGTAATGATTATTGTTTGTGTGATATAACATGAAATAGTTTCATCAAGTTGTTCTCAGTGTGGCCTCTGGACCAGTAGCCTTAGCATTATCTGGGAACTTGTTAGAAATGCAGATTCTTGGGCCCCACCCTAGACCTGCTGAATCAGAAACTCTGGGGTTGGGCCCAGCTGTTGATGCTTTATCGAGCCCTGAAGAGGATTCTTACACCAGCCAGAGTTTGCGAACTGCTGGTTTAAACCTTAATTGAAAGGTTCTTGTATTTTTCCTACAGATGTGCTAGTAAACTTTAATGTTGTCAAGATGTGCTAAACGGCTAAAAGCTGGATCTGCTATCAATAAAATGACTTATTTATTAACTCTTTGTTTTTTTTATATCAACAGGTGACACTTGGACAGAAACACTGGCCTATGTGCTCTTCTGGGGAGTTGCAAGCATTGGAACATTTTTTATTATTCTTTACAATGGCAAAGATTTTGTTGATGCTCCCAGATTGGTCCAAAAAGAAAAGATAGACTGAATTTGTGTCTGTGGAAAGCGGCTTGGCTTGGAAGATTCCATTATGCAGAACTGGAGTCTTTACTGACCCGCTTTCCACATCAGCCCGAGGTCTTTTTAAAACCTTTATCCAAAGCACATCTTGTGCTCTGTGTGGAGGTGATGACTTAGAATTGATCTGATGTTACTGCCTTGATGATCTCTTTCCTATTGGGACAGTCATATTTATAATTTGAAGCTATTCTAGAATTAAAATGTAACCTGAGTTCAGCTCACAGAATGGAAGGAATCTATTCTTTGTCAGTTTAATCAACAGTTGCAGAATAAGTAATATATTTAAAAAATCTAGCTTCTTTCATTATTTAAAACAGTAAAATTATTTTTCTAGCTCAGTTTCATTATTGTCATTGTAGAAGCAGTCGCTGTCAGCAAGCATCCTTTTCCACACATCTTTGGACTTTTCTTAAAGGTTTAATAATAAGCTAACTCTACTATGTTTATCAAATGTAAGTCTTTTACAGACATCAAGAAGTTTGATGAAAGTCTGTGACTTCATGGTCGGGAAAAGGAGGATGGGAGGCAGTGTTCTTTTGAGGTTTCATTTGGGCTGCCTTATGAGTCAGTCGGCTAGAACTGCTGCAGGCAGACCAGCAGTTTAAGTGTGATGGGAAAGTAGGTATACTTGATCTTTTTTAAAAGGTATAAATGAAATCAAAGAATGTAAAGCCTATCTCTTATGCTAAAGGTCCAAAGCCACCTCTGTTTTAGGGATTGCCCCAGTGTGGAAAACACCCTTGGTTGGTCAGCTACTTCCTCCGGGACGTTTTGGTGTCGTTGGGGTCATTCACGGAGACACGCAGGCCTTGAGAGGTCCTGTGCTAGACTTGGTGCTGCACTTGGAGGCAGCAGCTGCTTTTCCACGCCTGGTCCTGTTGATGTTCTTCACTCAGTAAAGGTTTTTGTTAGCTATCAATAAGTGTGTCTGAAATCTAGTGCTTCCAGGTAGTTATACTTCTCCAAATCAAGGACCAACTTAAACTTTATGTGCAAAAACAAACCTGAAAAATATGCTTTAGAAGCTGTGCATAGTTCTAAGTCGGACTGTATATTCAAATTGTAATTATGAGGTTTAAATAGTAGAGAAATATGTAAGGTAGTATAATTGCCACTATTTTAAAACGGTTCAATTAAATACTGCTACAATATTGGTGTTGTGCTTGAAAATATGTACAGTTTTTTTCAATAGTAATACCTTATGTTGTCCTTAAATATCTCTAAAAGCGCCTTTATTTTAACATTACCTTTTTTCAACTTTATCTTTTATAAACATTAGTAAGAGTTGTTGCTTTTAGAAACTCTAAAGGAAATAATAGCTGGAAAACCCTCTGTAGCTTGAAATCAGTCATTAAAACTCACAATAGGGTAAGTAATTAGAACTACCTATTCTTAACATGTAAATAAGCATAATTTGTTCCAAAGATGAAATATTGAAACTTAGTTCATGTCTGCTGTATTATATTACTCAGATGCTACTGGGCATTTCACATTAAGAACTTATTTCAACAGTTACAACAAAGACCAAATCTGAACTGCTGATGTGCTGCTTTGCAATGAATGGACTAATGTTGGTGTCTTAGATCTTAAAGTATCAATATTTCATAACTCTGCAATGATTTTATTTCTAAATTCATGTACTATACATTCATAAGTGAAAATAAAATGTCATATTCTTTTCTAACTACGTTGCTGTCATTCCTGTACTTTGTCTTGAAAGGGATGTTCTTTTTTATTTTAGAGTTTTAAAAATCATGGAAAGCAGTGCATGGTCATTACAGAAAAATTAGACAATATAAGCAAGAAAATTAATAGCTTCTGAAATTCTCCTTTCCAGTTATGATCACTTAAGAAATTGTGTTTATCCTTATAATTATTTTTTTAGTTATAGATAAAACCAGGGAAATATTCAGTAAAGTATAATGTCCATAAAAAGATGTCCCCTATACTCCCCTCCAAATTGTAATTTGTTTTTCAAAACGACATAGGTCTCAACTGAGAAGTGGGACAGTGTTGCATATTAGAAAACGTTCTCTCAGACCACAGGAAGCTGTCAGTGAGCCTGAGGGAAACGCTGCTGTAAACGCCTTGGCGCCTAGGAGGCCCTTGCACACGTGGGAAGTGAGATGGAATTCCTTGGAAGTGGCATCTGGGATATATACTCCCCCTCATGAGCCCTGCAGAACTGCCTTGGACTGCATCGTGCTCGTCCCTGGTTCTCTGCACATAACCACACACAGCTTCCTTCCCTGCAGGTACTGGCAAAGATGAGCTGGCCCAGAGTCTTCCTGCAAAGGGCTTTTCAGCAATTCTCCGTGGCTACCCACTCCGTGTGACCTTCTGTCCTTCCCCGTGGTACTCTAATAAGTGTTCTGTGCCTGGCAATCTCTAAACCCTTCTTTCCATGGGGGAAAAAAAGATAACTATGCTTCTGATGCCCTAATTGTACTTTAGTATGAGTGAGACTTAGTCAATATATTAGTAAGTCACCTATTTGTGCTCTTTTATTTGTAGCTACAAAATGAAAAGTTTTATCTCATTCAGGATTCAGTGCCCGGGGATGGGAGTGGGGGAGAGGGTTAGTGGTGGGGTTGATCCCCAAAGTCATTTGATACAGATTCATCAGTCCTGAGGGAGTAGGATTTACTTTTTGTGTTAGGATTAGAGTTGGCTGAATGTGGCAAACCCAAAGCCCAAATAAGAGGGAAAGGAGAAATGAGGGGGTGTATGTGGTGGAGAGGAGTGTCATTGGGGGAAGTAGCTTAAACAAATAAGGGTTATTGGGGTTTTTTTCTCCAGCTTGCCTCAGATTCCTGATGTCAGGAGAAATGATCCTAATACAGATAAATTATGATAAATCTTAAAAATACTATGTTCTTTGCCACACAGGCCTCTGTAACATGGCAGCTTCATTCATCAAAACCAGCAAGACGGAAGTCATAGTCTTTTATAACCTAATTGCAGAGATGTCGTCCCATCACTTTTGCCATATTCTGTGCACTAGAAACAAGTCATGAGATTCAGCTCATTCAAGGGGAGGGAGGGATCTCACTGGGGGCATGAATACCAAGAGGTGGGGATCTCTGGGGGCGGTCTTAGAAGTCTGCTACACAACCAGTAAGAGAAATCCAGAGGCGTGATGCAGAGCTAGTGCTGGAGGAATCGGGGCCGCCTGCAGGAGGTGGGGATACGCTAGGACCCGGGCGTTGTGGTTATCTAATGCTGCGTAGCAAATCAGCCCCAAAAGTGCATAGAACAAAGATAGTATTTGTTTTGCCCACAAAAATCTGCAATTTGGGCAGGGCCTAGTAGGCATCACTCATCTCTGCTCTTCTTGACATCAGTTGTGTGGCTAAAGGCTGGGGGCTAGAATCATCAGCAAGCTGCTCCCTCACATGTGAGAGAGAGGAAGAGGAAGCAGGAGCAGGAAGGGGAGATGAGAAGAGAGACGACAGCATGTATGCAACTCCCCATCCAGGGCAGCTCCTGAATCCCCCGAGCCGTGCTGCTTTATCCATAGCTGACTCCGGGCTACCTGCCCCCTTTGGAAGAAGTGTGCTGGGAAGGGAGCCTTGCTGCAGGAGCTCAGCACCCCAGCTCCACCTGAAGCGTCACTGCTACCCTCTTATGCTTTGGGGGCCTGTAATCATCGGGGAGAACAGAACTTGCACCTTTGAAGCCCCTATTCTCCTTCCCAACGCCATCCCTACATCTTCCCGGAGGGATTACCACTAGTTTTACTTTTTTCCTCCCCCCACATTTCCTTGCATTTCCTCCTAATTTAGTACATATCATGAATCTGTAAATAAGTGTGTTGTTTTGCTTGTTTTTGAAGTTTGTAAAAGTGGTATCATTCTGCACATATCCTCCTGCAGCTTGCCTTTTTAATTCAACATACGTTTCTAAGATTCATCCTTGTTAATGCTTGTAGCTGTCATCCATTCCTGTTAATTGTTGTTTACGTTGAATGAATGTATTACAATATATGTATGCATTTAGATTTATTGATGACTATCACAATTCACTTTTTATCTGGTCTAGCACTAGGGGACATTTGGGTTTTGGTTGTTAGCCCCTGCACTCAGTGCTGCTCTGAGCATTCGCCACGTCTCCCAGCTCCAGTGGGAAAGTGTTTCTCCCTGCTGTGTGCCCACTGGTAGAATTATGAGCCTGAAATATAGAAGACAACATGAAATTGTTTTCTAAATTGTTGTGCCATTTATATTTCTAGCAGTTCCACATTATCACCAATGCTTGGCACTGCCAGACTTCCTAAGTTTTTAATCCAGTATGTATAAATGGTGTCTCATTCTGGCATTTCTCTGATCACTAATGAGATTGAGCATCTTTTCATAATTTTTTTGTTGGTCGTCTGTGTTTCCTGTTCTGTGCCTGTTGAGGTCTTTTGCCTATTTCTGTTAGATTGTCTTTTTTGATATGTTGAAATTCTTTGTATTCTGGAGAGTAATTCTTTGTTGGTTATATGTCTACAAGTATCTTCTCCCAGTTTTTGGCTTGTCTTTTCATTTTCTTGTAGTGACTTTTGATGAAAGAAGTGTATAATTTCAAAGGTGTTGAATTTTCTAGTATTTTCCTAGCACCACTTGTGCCTCAACTCCAAGGGACACATTTTCACATAGTTTTGCTTTTTCGCTTTTAGGTCTTTTTTTCCATCCAAGATTGACTTTGGAGTAAGGAAAAGGTCTGTATCAAGCAAGAAAGGTCAGATGATGCTGTGGTAACAAATGATCCCCAAATCTAAACAGCTTAAAAAAAAAGGCTTATTTCCTGCTCATTCGGTGATTCTGTATATCCTTGAAGGGTTGGCTGCAGCTCTGCTATATGACGTCTGCACTCTGGGACCCAGAGTGATGGCACAGCTTCTCTCTGGGACGTTGCGAGGTGTCCTGGCAGAAAGAAAAGGGAGAATTTCTGCTTGAAAGTGACAGTCTCTTCTGTTCACATTTCACTGGTCAAAGCAAGTTGTGTGGCCAAACTTGAAGTAATTGAGGCAGGAGAATGTACTCCTCCCCGGGGGGCCGTGTCCGACATCATCTGACACAGAGCCCAGTTCTCTTTTTGCTCACATGGTTAGTGGGTTGCTGAGAGCCTTACTGAAGCCCTCCCTCTGATCTGTGGTGCCACCACTGTCACACATCAACTTCCCCTCCCCTGGTGGTGGTTTCAGGCTTTCTCTTCTGTCCCATTGGCCTGTGCTTTCACTGCTGAGAACTCCTCGCACAGCCACATCTTGCAGGATGGCCCTGGCTCTGCCATGAGCTCCTGAGTCTTAGGCAAAGCATTTTGCTGAGTGTGTTTTGGAGTAACCTGAGTTCTCCTGTATGTTCCCAGTTGTTTTTGACAAGGATCTGCGGTGAGAACTGTTTGCAAACCTTGGATTAAACAGTCAGAGTTGTGTAAACTGTAGGACGCGTCAGAGGTTTGAAAAATGATTCTCCTGGAGGGGGTATATGCAATGGGGCAGCACCCAAACTTTTTGACCTATGGAATTTTTATTCCTAGAGCGTCTCACAGGACCAGCCTCCTATGGAATTCATTTCGGATAAGGCTAGCATGGGAATGAATACTCCAGCATCGGAGCTGGAAAACCTAGGCTCTAATCTATTTGAACCTCAGCTGAGTGTTGAACCTGACGGTCTCTTAACTATAAATTCTTTGATTCTCATCCACATGGCAATTCCCTGAGATCCATGCGTACACCTGAGACACCCAGGGAGATCCGTAGGTGGGAGCTCTTCCCTGGTATCCACCCTCATCCTCTGTGCTGGACATTGTGCAGAGGCTCCACGAATGAGATTTTCACTGGGGGGGGGGTGTGCAATTATTAAGGAGTTGTGACATGTTTAATTACTACAATGAATGCCCTGGTCCCAGGAGAAGTAGTTGGATGGTTTGTTCTTGATAGATTGGCGTATCTTCCCTTGATAGATTATTCTGAGCATGAATTTTTGTTCGTTTGTTTTAGCCAAAGGTCCAGGTGTTCTTCATTGTGGTTCCTTCCACCATATTCTTCTTCATTCACCATTTTCAGTGATGTGTGCCTCTTGCCTGTTTATTATTCTAGCTGTACAAAGCTAAAGTATCATCCATGAAAATATCGTGTGACATTTTATGTCCTAAATTAAGCTCCTATTAGAGTTGGGTTTAAACATAGATCCTGAGGTTAGGAAAAGTAGAAAGTATAGGTTGTAAGACACGTTTAAGAGAATTTAAGATGTTCTCTTCTCTTTTCATAGATCTCCCTTCTCTGCTTTATCCCTGTTCTAGTGATCTATTTTTGGAAAGTATTCTCACAATATTGTGAGTCAGGAACTGGGGCATAGCTCAGCTGGGTGATTCTTCTGTTCCAAATGGCACTGACAGAAGTCACTCAGTGGTATTGACAGATGGGCTGGTCTGTCTGGTTCATGCTGGTCTGGTACCTTACAAAGAGGGCTGGAAGGTGGACTCCTCTGGTCCTGTGAGCTGGAGGACCTCCACGTGGCTTTGCAGTATGGCAGCCTCAGGGTAGCTGGACTTCATACATGGCGGTTCAGGGCTGCCAGAGCAAGTGTTCCAGCAAACAGGTGGAAGCTGCATGGCCTTTTCTGAACTAGCCTCGGATGTCAAGTGGTGTTCCTTCCACCGTATTCTATTGGTTGAAGCAGTCACAAGCCCACTCAGATTCAGGAGGGGGTGCAGACTCCATCTCTCTATGGGAAGCTGGAGAAGAATTTGTGACTGTATCTGAACACATGTTGAAATTTTTGTAGGCCTTGGTCCTGAGCTATCTTCTCCATGTACACACTCACCCTGGGTGATGTCATTTAGACCTGTGGCTTTAAATAACGTCTCTATGCTGATGACTCCCAAATTTATATCTCTAGCCCAGACCATTCTCAAAGCTCCAGATTCTTACGTTCAACTACCTACTGGATATTCCCACCTGATTCACAGATACCTCAAACTTAATATCAAACAGGGCTCTTGATGTATACTCTGCAGACTAGTTCCATCCCCAATTTACCCCATCTCAGAAAATGCCACCAGCATCCGCCCAGTAAGTCAAGCATTTCATCCCTCTCCTTCCCTCAACTGTGTGTTCAGTGCGTGAGCAAGTCTTGGCAACTACCTCCTCCCCCCTCCCCCAATATAACTCAAACCCCCCTATTTCTCTCCATCTAGTTCCAAGTCCATGCAGCCATCATCTCTTCATGGACTTACTAAAGTAGCTCCCAGAGTGATTTTCCAACTTCCCCATCTAGACCCCTCCCCAGTCCATTCTCCATTGCTACCAGTGATCTTTCAAGTGTAAATCAGATCAGCAGGGCTCCACATTAAACTCTCAGTGGGGTTCTGTTCTTTGAAGAAAATCTAAGCTCCTTGCGGTGGCCTACAAGGCCTTACGTGACCTCGCCCGTGCCCACTCCTCCAAGCTCACCTCCGATTGCTGTCCTCCCCATTCCAAATGTAGGCCTCTTTCTGCTCTTTCTCACCCCAGGGCCTTTGCACTTGCTGTTGCCTCTGCCTGAACAGACCGTCCAGCAATTCCAATAACTAGTTCACTCTTCTTCAAAATTTAGTCCACAAAATTCAGACCACCTGTTTGAAGTACTGTCCCTCTCACACCATCTCTTGGCCCATTTATTTCCTTCTTAGAAACAGTCGCAGTCTGTAATCATACCATTTGTTATCTATCATTGTCTCTTCCCTTCCAGGATGTAAGTGCCATAAAGGCCAGGGACGATGTCTGTCCTGTTCAGCACTGTCCCCAGTGCCTACCCAGGGACTGATATGTAAAATACCAGTTGGTGATCTCAGTAAAGGCTGAGACTGTGCAGGTGGGCAGTATCAGAGAGAAGTGATTTACATGTAAGAGACCAGTCAAGAAATTCTGGTTAAGAATTTCCTATTTGTAGGAAATTTGCACTTTGTGCCTTGCAAAGGGATGTTTAAATCTGGTTTTTTTTCTTCCTCTGACTGATGTCGAGTAGAAAATGATGGGTGAGTTAGTTAATACAAAACACTCATACAAAAATCTAATACAATTGTTTACACACTCTTTCCCCCTAAGCACAGTTCTAAGGTCACATTCAAACCTGCTGTGGTTTCTCGTAGCCTCAGCCAAAGAGAGGTCCTGAGATGGACAGACCACCCGAACACCTCTGAAAAGGGTTGGGAAGATTCTGCAGCGATTCAAAAGAGCTCATTCTGTTTTAAATCCAGAAAGTTAGAATTTTTTTCTAATTTTTCTTATGGAATCTAACCTCCATCCTCTCATGTGATGGTCTTCACACACTGCCCTGGTACGGTTTCACGGTTACATGAGGAGGTGGACATGGAAAAGCTGACAGAAAAAAAAAGACTGAATAGATTCTTCCCTCTTCTTTATTTTTCATTTTTTTCAAAATTAGCGTGTGTGTTTTCACAAGGAGGGGAAATCTTGTGTTAAGAGAGAGGTCTTAAAACTGCAGCCAGTAAATGACAAAAAAACCTATAGATATACTTGTTCAGGGCTTTCTTTATGGTGACAATTGCTTAAAAAACCAAATATTTCCCTGACTGCTGTCTTAGAGCTAGGTCAAGGGTCGTTATGTTTCCAGTATAAATAGAAAGCTTTCTGGAGCCTGTGATCTGGCCATAGTGTTGTGGTTATTGTTAAGAGTACAGGGACAGAACGTCCCTTTTTCTCTCCAGCTTATTCGAGGAGGGGTGGATAAATGTCAAGATGACCATTTTTGTGCAGTACCTAGAAAATAGTCACTTATTTCTTATTGGCACTTATTACTGCTTCAAGAGGATCATTGAGATATGTTCTACTCTTCATGAAGTTCACAGAAACCAGAATAAAACGGAACCGAAACTTGAGGCATTTTCATCTGGAGCACATTATTCTATAATAGTGGGACGTCATCTATCTGACTTTCGTGAGGAAAAATTATTCTGTAGAAGTGACTTTTGGAAATGCTCAAAAATGCTTTCAAACTTTTAAAGGTCATTTTTATGTAAATATTCCTAAAAGTATAACACAATTCCCTTCTCTCTTAAGTGGGGCACTGGCTCTCAGATTTGGCTGATTCCAGGGTGTGGCCTGGGCGTCAGGAGTTTTAAATGTTCCCAGGTGGTTGGAATGGGCGGGAAGGTGGAGGACTACAGTGACTGAATCGAGCCACGATCGAGGACAGTATTTGTCTCTACACTCCTGAGGATACCTGGCATTCGAGGCCGAAACATCCTGATGATGACCGACCCCAGGAGCGGTGGCCTGTTTTATAAGACAGTGACCGTGACCCCGCTGGGGTGGGGACTGATCTGTGAGGACTGAGGACCAGGCTCTGTGCTGTGTATCTGCCATTGCGTGTGCCCACTCTTCAGGCTTTGCTATCAGGTTTTTCGACATTAAAGGACCCTCTGATGAGAAAGCAGAAGACTGACTATTTGTGGTAAATAAATGCTGGTTTGTGTATTTTAAAGGCAAGTGATCTTTTTATAACTGGCCATCAGGTGAAGCTGGAAGTATTGATAAGATGGCAGTTCAAGACAGTAGAAGACCTTTCTGATGCCTATTTTTGTTATAGGGAAGTTTATAGCATGAGAAAGAAGTAAAAAAAAAAAAAAAATTGACATATCCAGTGAGTGTTAGTGTCTTCAAAGATGTTTGTACAAATCTACCAAAGAAACTCTGTCCATGACCTCAGCAAAGCACAGACTGTTAGAGCAGGAAGGACCTTCTCACTTTTGGGATAATCTTTACCTTCTCACTGCAGAAAAAAAAGACAGGAGACATTCGCATGGTGGACTAATGCTGTATCACAAAAATGGTGTGTCTTCAGTTAGAAGATGCTCTAAGTTATACACATTTTAGAAAACTTATGTACAGGTAAATAATTTAAAAGTGATTGAAAATAATGTTCGTGGTCTTTCCTATAAGGAGTTGGTCATCACATCCAAATATAACACAAGTCTACAGACAGTTGATTCATTTCATCCTCCTGCTGGCTGTGGCGTGTTTTCCCGTGTGCTGAGACACTAGGGTCAGGGGCTGGGTGCATCGACTCCTCACGTAACCACACCGAAGGTGGTTTGGGGTTGCAAACTGTAGTGGGGGCAGTTTTTGTAGAGAGGACTGGTCCTGGACTCACTGTAAGAGACCTCAGATTAGAGAACAGTGACCTCCTTTGTAGGCCTCAAACAAAGGCCTTCTTTATGGTCAGTCAATCCTCTTAGTGAAGGGGCGCACTAAGGAGAACTCCTTAGGGAAGGAGATTGTGCAATGCATATTCACTATGACTGAAAAAAGAGAACTAAGTTTGCACCAGTGGCATTCAGATATGTCAGGCACTTAAAAAACTCCTTTTCAAACTGATCTAAAAATGATTGCCCTCTAATATTTTGGGATCTCTTCAGAAAAAAAAAAGCTTAAATTTTATTGCATAAAAATTATAGTCAAATTTCAGCTCACAGTGTGCCCTAATTCTGGGACTTTCCTAGGATCAAGAAAGCAAATGTCTTCGAGACTGACCTTGAAAAGCCTGCCTCTTTGGTGACAAGGAGTCCGCACGGTGTGACCTTGAGGGGAGGCAGAGGGGAGAAGGGGCTGCTTCGGGGGTGGGGTGTGGGATTTCTGGAGGGAGACTTCTTCCTCCATCCCTTCCTGATTCTTCTTTATAGGCTCAGGAGGATGACGGGCCGAGTACTTCTGGAGTAAATGTTTTAAAAAGCAGCCACGGAGGCTCCAGCCATAAATAGCTGTAGAACAGGGAGCGGCTGACAGGCATCTCTGGAAGGCCAGTTCTCAGGCCACAGGAGCTGTGTCTCCCCTCTTGAGGCAACGCATGATGAGAGTCCCCAGGGCCACCAAGGGGATCCACATGATGGAAGAGGCCACCAGCAGCCCAATGACGGCCAGTGCATGCGTGGGGTAATTCTTGGTCACAAGCTGACCCTGGAAGGAGAAGCTGAGTGTCAGCAGAAAGAATCTCCCCAAGCAGAACCTTCTGAGAGCACAGTGCCCTCCAGATCCTAGGCCCTCTGGCTTGGCAGACACACCATGTGTGGTGGGAAGAGAGCATATGGGGCTGCACATCCTCACACCAGGGGACACCTGGCTCCACAGTTCACTAGTCTATGCTGGGTAGACTAATTCCCTTTGTCTTCTTTCTCTTCCATAAACATCAACTAGTGTGCACAGAGCAACTGTTTGGAGCTCCCCGTAAAGAGTAACCATGAGAATAATCAAGAGCCTTATGTGTGAGTCACCATTCAGGGCACCTAAATGCAGGGGCTAACCTTAGCCTGCACTGTCCAACAGAACTCTCAGAGGATAGAAATGTGCCATGTTGGTGCTGTCCAATATGGCAGCCACCAGACAGGTGGCTACTGAGCACTTGAAATGTGGCCAGTGAGACTGAAGAACTGAATTTTAAATTTTATTTAATTTTAATGAATTTAAATTTAAATAGCTACCTGTGGCTATTGGCTACCATATGGAACAGTACAACTATAGTTTCAAGAGAAGTCTTGATGGACATCTGGACTTAGATGGTGGGATGATGGCTGTTTCCCTAAATGCAAATGCATCAAAACTGATGAGAAATGAGGCCAAAAAGCCAATAAATGCCACCTTTCCGTGAGGGAACCATGGGACAGCTACGTCCATGGGAGTAGGTGTTTGCTGTCAACTAAGTGTGGTTTGTAAACCAAAATGCCACTCGAAGTGTGGTGTGGGGACAAACTTTTTGTGGTGCCCACAAACTTTTTTTTTTTTTTTGTCTGTTACTCTTTTTGTTCCATACTGACAAGTACAGAAACAGAGGAAACATTTAGTTCGCGCTTGGCAGCCAGGGGTTCGCGAGTTCGGATCCCGGGCGCCCGCCGACGCACTGCCTGTCAGCCATGCCGTGGCGGCGTCCCATATAAAGTAGAGGAAGATGGGCACGGATGTTAGCCCAGGGCCAGTCTTCCTCAGCAAAAAGGGGAGGATTAGCAACGGATGTTAGTTCAGGGCTGGTCTTCCTCACACACACAAAAAAACGCAAACACTTTAGCAATTTGACAGCATAATCTTGTGTCTGCTGAATATAATAAATAATTGGTGCTTGTATTTTGTATATCTTTTTTCATTTAATTGTTCAAGTAATTCATTGTTATTGCATTTTACAAAACTATCAGTCTCTACGGATTGGAGAAAACACCCTGGTCCTCCAGTTTGAGACACCCGACTTGACACCACTGCTGGAACCAGACGGAGGGGCGCCTCTTCCGCCTCCGGCGGTCACGTGCTCGCGTGGAGTGGTGTGAGCTGGCATGCTGGGGCCCTCACACTCCTCTCCGTACACACACACAAACACACACACACTATGTGCTAAAGGACAGTGTCTTCTACCCACAGGAAAAGAAATTCAAATTGGCCAGTAATATTACTTTCCTCAAAAGGTAAATTTTCTCTACGAAAGTGTGTCTGTGTCTGGACAGCCAGGGTTGACCCTCAGGCTGACTGCACCCATGTGGCTGTCCTGGCTGTTAAAATGCTGACACACGGCCCTTCTGGTTGGTGAAGTCGCAGCCCAGCGCCGTGGGAGAGCCCCTTCTGTCTCAGCCTCACCCAGAGCCAGGCCCTCCCAGGATCCAGCAACCCAAGTGTTAACCCAAGTCCCCGCTGCACTCAGGCTCCTGCAGGTTCCCAGCCAGGGCTCAGGGGTGTGAGCCCGGGTCCAGGGCCATGTCCTCCAGGCTTGCTCGTCCTTCCCTAAGGATGCCTAAGTGGAGGGAGGTCAGGGCCTGCTGGCTGAGGAGAAGCGCACAGCCTGGGAGGTGGGACCAGCGCCTCAGCGGGGAGGCCCCCCGGCTCCCAGGACAGGAAACCTGACTCCCTCTTTCCCGCAGCACCTGTGGAAAAGCTCCGAGCCCAGCCCTGCGGTCCTGGGCTGAGTGTTTTCAAAAACTTTGGTGGTGTTTCCACGTTGTGACACATAACCTGCCCACACTGTGGAGATAGTTCCTGGGTTTCAGAGAACTAAAGGCCTGTGCGCTCGAGTGAGCTTGGGGGCCCCGAGACAGCAGGTACCTGGGAGGCATCCCAGGCTTGGTACTGCAGGGTCCCCGTGAGGATGTAGTCGCTCAGGTAGAAGACAAAGAGGCTGATGATGAGCAGCGGGCTCACGCCGGCCCACATGGCCTTCCAGTACCAGTTCAGAGTGTGGCCAGTCATAGCCTTAAGGTCACTTTCGAATCTATTCGCAAAGCAGGGAGAGAAAGTCTGGATTATCCATGTTGTCGGGTGAGAGGGTCCAGCTTGCACATCCCTATTTGCTTAGAAAGGTTCTGTTCTGGGCACCACCGATGTTTGAACACTACCACTGGGCCCTCCCTGATTCCTTCTGGGGAGAGGGGTACTGGGGGTGGAGAGGGCAGAAGGGCTGGGGCCACCACAGAGTGGTGACAAAGCAACTACCCCACAGATAAGTGGACACCAGAAGATGTCTTCCTCGTGCTGGCCCTCAGATGAAGGCCGCTGGTGTAGACCAGAGGGCAGCTCCCAGGGGCGGCAGGAACAGAAAGCATGGCAGGACATCTGTCAGTCAGTCAACACCAGGGCACCCCAAGGGCAGCTCTGCCCCACCCTTCCCACCCTGCTATCAGCGACTCTACTGCCCATTAGAAATGCCCCCAGAGGGGAATCTCTTTTGTCCCCTGAAACCAGAGCAGGTTTTCTGGGGCAGAGGGCGAGCCAGACCTGGGACTGGAAACACCCTGGCCATGGCCCGTGGGAGCTGGCATGGAGAGAAGCCAGAACGGAGCTTCCCAAATGTAGCTGCTGCCCGCAGACCACCATTGTGATTTTGGTCATGTCTGCAAAGTCTTTTTTCTTTTCTTTAAATTGACTCTTTTACCTAAATGTAGCCATAGTACAACAGCATCCATTTTACCATGGATTTGATAGGCTAACCATAAATTTTTCTAACACACACACAAATAAGTACGGAAAGTATCTTCAGCACGTGGGGAAATGCTGACCCAGCTATCTCCCCATTTTACAGGAGAAAGGACTGAGGCCTGGGGCTGTGATGTGACTTGCCTGAGGGCACCCGGCTAGTGGCAGACTCAGGCCCAGACCCTGGATTGGTGTCCTACCTCCAGTCCAGGGACTTTAAAACTGCTCCCCACAACGGGAGAGGCAGCCATGGAGGAGGGGCGGGGATGGGGTGGGATGGGACTCTCACCAGCTGCAACCACAGCCACCTGCTCACTGGGACCTGCGGTATGTCCTGGGGTCCCACATAGACTGTAGAGAACACTACTCACCCCCATGCTGCCCCTGACCTGCTGGTCCCTAGGCTCCAGGCCATGAAGAGTCATGTACATAATATGAACACCTGGAATTTTCAAGACTACGCATGGCAGAAGGTGTTGGGGTTCTCTTGTCCCTTTACATCCCTTGCACCCCAGTTTCCTGGATAGAGGAAGGTAGGGAGAGCTGGCTGCAGAAAAGAAGGCGGCAAGGTTGCTGGGTGGTCACTAGATGGCACTGTCCCCTGAACAAGCAGAAGGACTCCCCTCTCCGGGTCATGCCCGGCTCAAGCGGCTCACAAAATCCCCAGAGCACCTTTTGTTTCTCCCTCCACCCCACCACGTACCACCACTCCGTTTGGATGGACTTGTGCCCCTTCTTCAGCGCCTCCAGGGGGCCCGAGGTTCTGTTCCTCTCTCCCCAAACTTCTCCCTTTACCCTGAAACACCCACCCTCTCAGTGACCAATCTCTTTCTGCCTCTACGCTGGCATTTCCTAGCTGACCCATCTGTCCCAGTTTACCCGAGACTTTCCCGGGTTTAACACTGAAAGTCCCACATCCCAGGAAACCCTTTGGTCCTGGGAAAACGGGGAGAGTTGATCACTCTAACACTAATGTCCTCACAATGCTGGTGACTGTTGGGGGGGGAGGGCTGGGGAGGATCAAAAGGCATTTCATGACCACCAAAATTTTGGAAATACTTCAAACTATAACCCCCTTTTTGAGATTCACAATGGTCTTCAAGGCTCTGAGAAGTCCTACAGGGGAGAAACTTTGGCTTTGTTTAACTCGCCATGTCCTGAAATTGAGTGTGGAGGGCTGGCCCTGTGGCATAGTGGTTAAGTTCGTGCACTCCACTTTGGCAGCCCTGGGTTTGCAGGTTTGGATCCCGGGCGTGGACCCAAGTATCACTCAACAAGCCACGCTGTGGTGGCGTCCCATGTACAAAATGGAGGGAGATGGGCACAGACGTTAGCTCAGGGCCGGTCCTCCCCACCAAAAATAATAATAATATTTGATTGTGGAAGTCCCTCAGCATGGCAGGGGGCCCTAGTGCTTCCAGGGACACAATGCGGAATGCGCTCAAGGGGCCTGGCTCCTAGAGTGTCACAGCTGGTCCTGTCCGCCCCTCCAGTTTGGAGGATCAGAAAAGACTGGGGGCGGGGGGATAATGACTTGGCACACTCTTCTAACTGGGCTCACATCCGAGCAGTGGTTCCCAAGTTGTAATGTGCCTCGGCTTCTGGACACATTCAAGTGCAGGATCCGATTCAGCGGGTCAGCGGCCCGGGATCCTGCATTTCTAACAAGTTCCCTGATGAAGCTGATGCTGCTACTCTGGGGCCACACCCGGAGCAGCAAGGCTCTCTAGACCAGCGGTCCCCAGAGGATTCCCCTGGGAACTTGTTAGCAATGTGGATTCCTGTCCCCCATCCCACCCCAGACCTCCCTGGGGGTGCGGCCCAGCGGTCAGTGTGTGAACCAGCCCCCAGGTGGTTCTGCTGAGCAAAGGCTGCTCTAGACCAGCGGTTCTCAGCCCAGCCGCACATTCCGTCCTGGGGAGGTTGAAAACATTCCAGTGCGGGGCTGTGCACCGGGATGAGAACCTGACATCCTGAATTTGCCAGATTTTCTAAGGCATGTGAGTTATCAACCGGACTTCGGTCAGCTTGCTTGAAAAACACTGATGCTGGCCGATGATCAGAGCATCTAGTGCCCAGAGGCATGATTCCCTGCCCCAGTAAGCGGCTGGGGTCCAGCAGGGTCAACAGGCAAATATCCTATAATAAAAAGTAAAAAATACAGGAAATAGAGCAGATACTGGTTGAAGGCAAACTGAGGGTGGAAGTAAGGCAGAGAATTAGCCGAGATCTGGGGCAGAAACAACTCCAAGTTAAAGGAAAAGTGGAGAGCACACGGAGAAGCAGCGGTCTTTCCCGTGGGGTGTGGCCTTCGTGGTCAGCTGTCGGGGGTGGGTCCTCACCTCCTCAGCCCATACAGGTAACACACGGCGAGCGTCTCCACCAGGACGATGAACAGCAGTGACAGTGTGGCAGTGTAGTCGTTGAAGATGTCGAACCAGTAGTTGCCAGCCTCCGTGGTGAACACCATGCCGACGGCGCAGCTGATGAGGCACAGCAGACCTGGGGCCACAAGACCACCTGCTCACCCGCCGAAGCCCCCGCCTGTTCACCCAGTTTTCACCATGGGCCCCAAGGCAACTCTGGCCAACTGCTTCATCCATGTGGGTGGAAGAGCTGGCATGGATTGGCCTCTCTGCATGTGTGTTTGGGGTACAAAGGTGTTCCATGGAGTGTCAGCAGAGTGACTGATGTTAACTCACAGAGCTGTCCTGCAGGGGGCATCAAGCTCAATGGAAAAGAGAAAGTGTGGGCACTGCTGTCTGGGGGATCTCACCAGGCTGCGTCTGGTGATGCTGTTTATCTCAACAACTCAGCCCCTGAGCTCAGGGGAGCTGAATCAGGGGAGGAGGTTTGAGCTGCAGGCACCCCTCTTAGGACTTCCTAGAGAGGACTCTTGTCTGACCAGAAGAGGGAGTAGGGAGGGGAGGGGAAGAAACGAGCGTTTCTCCAGCTCCCACTGCGCCCAGGCACTTGCCATGCATTGGATCTGTAAGCCTCTGAGGCAGGTATCAGGAGTTCCCTTTTACAGATGGGGAAGCCAAGGCTCAGAGATGTTGAATAACTTTCCCAACGTCCCACAGCATGTAAGTGGCAGAGTCAGGATTCAGACACAGACCCCTCTGCCTCCAGAATCTGGGTTCTTGTCCCAGTCTCCTCCGGCTGCCCCTCTTGGGCACCGCACGAAGTATTTGACTCTAAAGCTCCCACCTGCCCTTTCCACTGCCACACCATATACCACCTGCCACTGAGCCCCACTGCCATCCTGAGGGGGACACACAGGAGAATGAGTTATGTGCTGGCCGGGAGCTAAAGGCACACAGAATGCTGGCTGCCAAGAGCAGGTGCGAGGAGGGATGCTAAGTGCTGGGGGCTCTGACAAAGAGCGGGCAGCTCCAACTGGGAGGTCAGGTCTTCAAGGAGCTGGGATGGGAGCTGGGTTTGATTCAGGCTAGGAGGAGGGACGTCCTGGATGTGGTGGAATGGCTTCATCAAAAGCAGGGGTGGGTGGCCATAGGGTCCTCTGGACACTGCCATGTTGGAGTGGCACACACGGGTGGTGGAGTGAAACAGGGAGAGGTATGATCAGAGAAACAGGTTCCTTCCCTAACAACCCGACCGTCTATCAGCAGCAGAACAGGTAGATGAGTTGCAGTGTGTGGTCTTATAGTGGATTATCACACAGGCAGGAAAGGCACAGACGACTGCTGCCTGCAACAATGTGGGTGGATCTCACAGAGTCTGAGTGAAGACAACAGACCCAAAGAGCACATACCGTGTGCTTTCATTTATGTGAGGTTCAAGAACAGGAAAAACGAACCTCAGATGGGAGCAGTCAGAATGAGGTGACTTCTGCACTGTGGGGAGCACTGACTGGGAAGGGGCGAGAAGGGGCTGTCTGCGGTGCAGTAATGCTGCGTCTTGATCAGGTGGTGGCTACTTGGGTGGATACATATGAAAAATGCATTGAGTTTGTGCTTAAGAAATGCACACGTAATAATTGTTATACTTTAACGAAAACAAAGGAAAAAGCAGTTTCTCTCCTAGCCTGGTGAGCTGTGAGTGGCAGGAGGGGAGTCTGGCCTTTTCCCAAGGTGGGGTGGCCACTTCACTTCCCCATGATGTGGAGAACCAGATGCACGGGGCGAACCACGTGTACCAGGTCCCGGGCTGCCCGAGACGAGGAGAAAGCCAGGCAGGACCGCCGTGACGGGGCTGCAGCCCCAGGTGGCCACCTCGACAAGCACATGGCCTCTGAGGCAGCTCATCTGTCTGCTTCCCCCACATCCCAGTGCAGCCTGGCCCACTCACCTGAGATGGCCTCCTTGGGCAGGTGGCTGGAAATGACCTTGCTGTCGGTCAGAGGAGTGAGGATGGCGGCCACGTTCCCCAGCATGCTCCCCATGCCCAGCAACAACAGCATGAAGAAGTAGAGCACTGACCACAGCTGGGACACCTCCATGTTTTTAATGGCCTCACTGTAGACGATGAAAGCCAGGCCAGTGCCCTGGACTGCCTGTCCACACGAGAAGACACCAGTTACACACCCCAGGGACTTAAGACTCCTTAAACACACCCAATGCTAAGCAACTTGGGGGACCTTGGAAGTGGCCATGAGAGGCCACCGTCTGAGGTTGGGTCTTCCATCTGCAGACCATCCCCGCAGGCTGAGCTGGGCTGGATGGAAATGTGAGCTGTCAGGAGTTCATATTTGCAAAGTGTGAAGAGACATTTCTGTCGACTTGGAACACCGCGTTCACCTCTCCTGCCTCAACTCACATAAATTCTGGGTAAAATATAATAAAACAGTTTGGATAATTTCTGCTTCTAATATTATGACTGACTAGGTGTTCTGAAGCCTCAGTGGCTGGGAGCTGAGGTGGGATGGTGCAGCCAGAGCCACAGAAGCCAGAATGGTGGGGAGCCGGCCTGGCGGGAGGCCACCAGGAGGGGCAGGGTTGCTGTGATCGCTGCGGCGGTAACGCTGCTGTGGGGAAGCTGAGCTGTGGACATAGGGCAGGAACTCCTGGTTAAAGACAAATCCCCTGAGGGGGTTGAGAGGGGTCATGGTTGGGGGTGCCCTGGCTACCAGCAGCAGAAGACCAGGAGCAAACCCTCTCTGGGGGAAAGCTCCCCCATTTAGACCCACAGGACCACTAGAATGATCAAGCCGTGAGCTTGCAAACAGAGTTATACACCCACAAGAAGGCAAGCCAGCATGAGTGAAGAGTCAGCAAGAATAAGAAATAAGACTTAGAGCACCCTTCCCCAGGAGTGGCAGATGTTGGACTGTCAGATTCTGAATACAGGTCAGCTCTATGGTATACCAATGGGGACAGTGGGATGTGTCAGCCCTGGGTACAAACTATGAGAGGGTGATCACTTGTAGAGAATTTAAAACAATGACAGAACCTACTAAAGTTGATCTGCTTGTTATTATCATCATGAGCCAACAATTCTCGACAGTGTCAGGGATAAAACACTCCTTCCCTCGAGGGCACACTGTCTCACTCTTCTGCCCACGGCCACCACTGGAACAGTCATAGAGGATGTGTTTAAAGAAACAAGAGAGAGAGAAAATTACAGAGATAAACATATAACAAGAACTACTGGAATAAAAAGTAAATTTGGAAAAAAAAAACAGTGTCTAAAAAAATTATTGAATTAAAAGGCTCAATTGACAGTTAAATACCACTTGCTTAAGAGAGAATTAGTGACCTGGGAGACATATCCAAGGAATGAATCCATAATAAAGAAAAAAAAAAAAAAAAGATGAGAAAAAATAAAAGACAAATTAAGAGACATGGAGGGTAGGATAAGGTCTAAATGAAATTCTAAACAGAGAGAAGGAGAGGCAACGATTAAGAGATAGATCGTAGGCATGAATTTTCCAAAACTGATAAGAAACATGGACCCACAGATCCTGGAAGCCCAAGCTCATCCAAGCCTAGAAGGGATAAATAAAGATACACCCATGTAGAGGCCCAAGACAAAGGGAAGATGAAGAGAGAAGTCAGAGAGAGAGAGAACTGGGGCAGTGGGGGCTTACAAAGAGTGAAGGGATATTTCAACAGCAACAATGGAAGCCAGACTCACAAGGCAAATATCTTTCAAGTCTTGAGAGAAAATAACTGTAAACCTGGAATTATCTACTCAGGGGAACACTGTCTTTAAAAAGCAGGGGCTAAATATAGTCATCTTCATACAAACATACCCAAGAAAATTTATTATCAAGAAACCTGCTGTAAAGGAATGCATCTTAAGGGACAAAAAAACTCCAGAAGACAGCTAGGATGCAAGAAGGAACGATAAAATGGCACACGTGGAGGTGAATACAGACACTGTCATACAAAATAACAACAGCCTCCAATCTACAGGTTTAAAAGATTAAACTGGGCAAAAATGGAATTTACAGCAGGAGGAATGAGATGAACGTGTTCTAAAGTCCTTGTACTGTTTGAGAGGGAAGTCAAGATATTGTTTAACTTTGTTAAACATGCACAGGAAAATTTCAAGAAGAGAAATAGACTATGTAAATTCCAAACAGTAGAGAATAAACTGGAGGGAGGGAGGGAGGAAACAGAAGAACAAACACAACAGGAAAAAAAAGTCTAAATAAATCAATGACCACATAATTCTTGGACATTGAGCCAAGCTCAAAAGTAAGCAAGGAGGGCCAGCCCCAGTGGCCTAGTGGTTAAGTTCGGGGTGCTCCTCTTCGGTGGCCCTGGTTCAGTTCCTGGGCACAGACCTACACCACCTGTCAGTGGCCATGTTGTGGCGGCAGCTCACATACAAAAAGAAGAAGATTGGCAGTGGATGTTAGCTAACAGCCAATTTCCTCAGCAAAAAAAAAATAACTCCCAGGTGCCAAAGACAGAAAGGAAATTTGAAATGAGAGCACTGAACAGGAGCCAAGGCCAAAGTCCTCATGGGTCATCTGAATGGGATCTAGGCCTTGAAGGCTGGGGGCTGGGGACCGAGATCTGAGGCCTGCCAGGGAGGGAGGGTCATGGCACAGGCTGGGTGAGCAGGGAGCCAGGACAAACAGTGTTGCCTCATCCATGAGATGACCTAGAATGGCTCCGCCCATGACGCAAGGTGCCAAAATCCCTCCAAGGAAGCTTGCTGGCAACCAGAGCCACAGCCTTCACCACTCCCTGTTCTTGAAAGTGTTCTCTAGAGTCACTCTCTAGAAGTAGTCACATGAAATATAAGAATTAGACCAACATGCCCACTCTCCTTTCCACTTCCATTGTGCTGGAAGTCCTAGTAAATATGACAAGAAAAAGGAATGAGGAACAAGGATTGAGGATAAAAATGCAAATTATATCTGCAGGTGATATAAGAGTTTACATAGAAAACTGAAGCAAATATATAGACAAACATGAGAATTAAAAAGAGAATTCATCAAGGTTGCTAGATCCAGGATCAACATACAAAAATCTTTACCTTTCTTTTGCAACAAAAATAAACAATGATAGAAATAAGGAAAAAAGGTCACCATTCACAATGCAACAAAACAGTAAGGTACAGTAGATATAAAGCTGATGAAAGAAGGGCCAAGATAGTCACGGAGAAAATTAGTTGAAGAATTATATAAATGAAGACCTGAGTGAATGATAAGATTAAAGCATATTCCTGAATCAAAAGTCACAATTCAAAAGATATTAATTCTCCCCAAATTACAAAATTACAAAATCAATGCAATTCTAATAAAATTTACAAATTATACACATTTACAAATTATAAAATCAATCCAATTCTAATAAAAATTCCTAAAGGGATTTTTTTCCCCAACAGAACTTGTCAAACTGACCCTAAAATTATTGTGAAAAAAATAAGGATTCCAGCATAGCAAAGATAATTCTGTAAAATATAAATAAGTGTGATTTTAGTAGCAAAAAATTTTTAAAAACCCAAATGTCTATTAGTAAGAGAATGGATACATAAATTGTGGTATATTTGTGTGATGGAATAAAATGCAGCACTTAAAATGAATGAATGAGATTCCACACTTATTAATATAGACAGATCTCAAAAATAAAAATGTTGAATAAGAAAGATATCGCCCAGGACCACTCATTTCCATGTAAAATTTGCCAACAAAATAATAAATTATTTAAGAATATATATGGATAATAAAAATGTCAAAAATAAAGGTTCTTGCCTCTGGTGAGCAGGGAAAGCTTGGGGCCAGTAACAGAGGGGACTTGAACTTCCCTCTGAGATGGGAAATGTTTTCAGGGAAATGTCCCTAAAATGTTTTGTATAAAAAAATCTGAGCCCCAAATGGCCAAATGTTGACAATTGTTCATTCAGGTGGTAGATATATGGGTGCTTGGTATATTATTCTTTGTACTTTCCTGTATTTTTAAAACTTAAAAAGAGAAAAGGAAAAGGAGAAAATGACACAGAGAACCCGGAGCCACTCTGTAATAACTAGGATTCCCTGCAGCACCCGGGGAGAGGGACGGTCGAGGCTCCCTTCTCTAAGAAGTCCATCTTCCTTGATTTTCATGGGATGTGCACATCCCCAGGTTGCACTTTCTTAAGGCCGCTCTCAGAGGCCCCCGGGAAGCGTGTGGAGAGAAGCGAGCTGAGACCTTGCCAGCGCCTTACCGTGCTCAGCTCTGATTCCAAGCTGCAGTTTTCAACTTGTGGGAACACCTCACTGTATTTGCTGGGGTAGGCGGACGCTAGGTAGCCCTTCACCTGCTCCAGGTTGCTGGCTGTCAAAAAGCCATCTTCAAGATCGAAGGAATTGGTCAGTAGCAGAATCACCCTGCAGAGCAGAGCATCAGATTGACCTTCACTGCTGAGAAGGGATGCTGTCACCAAACCCTCTTGGAAGTTTGGGCTCCCCTCTGCCTCTTCTTTTCTGTTCAGGTGAGGTCACTCAGACAAAGGGAATCTTGTTGATTGGTGACCTTTTAGAGGGCAGGGTGATTTTGAATGGCTTTGAAGGAGCCTCAGACAGAAACAGAGACGACAAAGGAACCAAACCCACACAGCCAGGCTCTTTTAACCTCTGGACTAGCATTGTGCGATAGCACATTTGTGATAAGGGAAATGTTCCAAATCTGTGCTGTCCAATACAGTACCCACTAGCCACACGTGGCAACTGAGCACTCAAACGTGGCTAGTGCAACTGATGAACTGATTTAAATGAATTTATATTAAAATGAAGGTCAATTTAAATCAATTTTAATAAAATTTAAATTAATTTAATTAAAATGTTAATGAATTCTTATATTTTGGGGAAGGGGTGGCAGAAAGTAGGTTCTGTAATCTCCATGCTCAGCTAGAGGTGAGGTGGAGAGATGGGACAGAAGAAACTAAGGTTTGTTTGTTGAGCGCCCAATTCTGCTAAGTGCTTTGAATACATCCCTTCAGGCAGACGCTGACTTGCCACAGGGCGGTCAGCTACTGGTGTTGTTGGGCGTAGCCCGAATTTGGACCCTGGATTGAGGGCTGCAAAGCCAGTGCCCTTTGCCCCACAGCCCTAGACTTCTCGGCGTCCATCTCTTCCCAGTGCCCCTTTAACTTGGAGCTTCAGAGACTCACCTCCCCCCTGGAGGCCTGGGGCTCACTGAGGCCCAGTCTTACTTGTTCAAGCAGTTTTCGTAGTTGAAGGTGGCCTTGAAACCGTAGATGGAGAAGGTCACGATGCTGGCAAATATGGAGGTGAAGCTGTTGATGAGGGACACGATGATGGCGTGCTTCTGGCAGTTGTTGGAGGGCTCATTGTAGCTGGCAAAGGCGATTAGGCTGCCAAAACCCAGGCCCAGCGAGAAGAAGATCTGGGTGGCTGCATTGATCCAGGCCTTGGGGTTGGCCAGCTGCTCCATCTGCAAAGACAGCAGGGATAGGGCTGATGAACCCCAGGCAGGAATCCCAAACTCTCAGGCCAGCAGTGTATGGAGGCCCAGAGAGGGGAAGGAATTTGCCTAGCACACAGCCAGCCAAAGGGAGGCCTGGGGCTGGAACACAGCTCTCCTGGCCCCTGGCAGGTGCCCCATCCATTCCCCAGCAGATGAAACACACACATTCCTCACATCGTGTCCTCCCCAGCTCCTTACCCAGGGGAGGTGTGCAACTGAAAAGAGTAGGGTAAAAGAATTTTAAAAAGTCCTGGGCCCCTGATCCATGACCCAGGCACTGCACCAGTCTGGGCCTCCAGAGATGGAGGTGGTGTGGCCTGGCGGTGGAAGTCTCAGTCTGGGTTGAACCCCAGCACTGACAATAGGAAAGAAGCGTTTAGAATGTGGTGGTGGGGGGACATTGGGGTGGGGGGCTGCCACAGTCATTTTGTTTCCAGGGGCCAGATTTGCTAAATGGAGAACTTGTCCTGTCCCAAAGGCAAATAGTGCCCCACCCCCCTCATTGACGAGTATTGGCTGTGGGGAGCCTGAGGAGTAGGTGGGCTGGGGAGGGGTCACGGAAACCCCTGCGGACCGTAGATTTACCCCTTAGGGAAAGGGGGGCAGAGGGTGAGATGACTGGAGTGATGCTCACGGTGAATAACTTAGTCCACAGGCTAGAAGGAGGGGTGGAGTGAGACGGCGCCAGGAGGCCAGATGTGGGGCTGGAGCAGCAGTCAGCTGGGGGCAGTGAGGATGAGGAGGAGAGGTGGGCAAAAGACTTACCGCCCCAGAATTAACAGGGCTTGGGGACTGCCTGTCTGAGGAGGCGACCCACTGTCCACAGGTAATCCACGGCCCTCCCACAGCCTGCTGGGCTCGCACCAACCTCCCTGGGTGCACAACAGCTTCACCCACCCTCCATCTTCCCCTCTTCCCACGCATCCTGGAAGGTGGCTGGATGAACGGGGGCACCCTCAGGGCCCCCTTCCTTCTAGCCCGTACCTTGGGAGTGAACATGTACGCCAGGCCATTGGTTGCTCCATGGAGCGTGAGGCCCCGGACCAGGTAGATGAGGAGCACCAAGTAGGGCAGCGACGCAGTGAAATACACCACCTGCAGGCACCAGAGGGCAGGGTCAGTCTCTTGGAGATATGGTGACCACAAGGCCCTTCAGCCCAGGACAGACTGGCTGTTCCCATGAAACACCACACTGTCTTGGGTGTTTAGGCTGCTGATAGCTAAAAAAGGCATTGGGATTCTTGGTCAGATGCAGGTTCTGAGTTTGGGCTGGGCAGTGGGGGGTGGGGTGAGGGGCTGCTGTTGCTCCCGTCTGTAACCACCAGGGAATCTCTGAGTCAGTAGACAAGAAGGGCACAGGTATGAGGCCTCTGCCCTCCATCCTCCCTTCAACCCAACCTTATTCCAGAAAGGGTCGGAGGCAGCCCACAAAAATATATCTATCACATTAACATTTTTTAATCGCTAGAAAAGAAATCAGTGTAAAAAGAAAACGTGGCAATACAGTAAGATGAGCCCAAAGGAAAAGGCAGCCCACAGAATATGTGTATGAGGCTCTTTCCAGTTTCTGACCCAGATTCCTCTCTGAGCTTCCTAGTGGCCCAAGCAAAGCAGGAAGCACAATCACTTACAAGATTTATATTGTCTTTAAAAGGAAAAAAACTCGGGGGCTGGGAGGAAGGACAGATTTCTCAGGACTGGGGTCTGAGAGAAGCTTGGCCATGAGCGCTCGTACAGGAAAAGAAGTGACGTTTGATGTAGGGGACAATGTCCCTATAATAAATACAATAGAAATTCAACAATGTGATTTTTATGAAAGGCCTCACTTCTGTGGGCTTTAAAATTGCACATAAATGGAATTTTTTGTCAATAGACTCTTATTTCCCTGCTGATGCATCCCAAGTTCAATGATGTCTTATCTTTTGTGTTCACAGTGGCTTTGGCAGTAGACTTTTTTTGTGTGTGTGTGAGGAAGACCAGCCCTGAGCTAATATCCATTGCCAATCCTCCTCTTTTTTGCTGTGGCAGTAGTCTTTTATACTCTGAGGAATTCTACTTTTCACAAAGCCTTAAAATAGAGACCTTAAAGTGCACGTATGGCCATGCAGGACCGGAATGTTTTCCGTATATCAACTCGTATGTTCACCAGAGCGTCTTATGTAAAGAAATGTTTTGCAAGATTTATTTTTGTGAAAGCAGTTCCTTTAAAGCCTGGGTCCTCCTGTGAGAAATACAGCTGGGACCCATGTCTGGATGGGCTTGGATTGCACACAGCCCTCCATTCTCGCTGAGGCGTGGTGCCATCTTCCCATGAATTTCCAAGGCCACCAGAGTGGCGTGATGCTCTGTGCCTTCGCACCCTGGGACTAGCAGGCGGAGGTGGGGTGTGTCTTTTATCACTGATTCTTAACTGAGGTCATTGTAACTTGATTACAGTAATAAATCTACCCGAGATTACAAAACAATAAGCCAGGTTCAAGATGGAGATGGATAGTTGGAAAGAGAGGGCATCAGGACAGTGAGCTGAAGGAAATCAAGGGACAACAGGAGAGGGTGACCAAGGTCCATAACCAGAGGACACTTAGGGCAAGCCCTTGGAATTTCCCTCCTTCCCCTCAGGGGAACAAGTTTCCCAGGAGGCTCTCTGGAGTCTCACCCAGGGTGGCTCACTTCTTCCCCATGAGGGAAGCTGTCAGGATTGTTGGACACGTGATCCAGCCTAAACCATTGGGAGAAACCATTTCTGACCAATCTATAAAAACTCTTGGAGGGAAAAAGGGAGATTCCAACAGAGGAGGCCAGGAAATGCCACACAGTCTTTAACAAAATTAATCCCCATAAATAAAGCTGCTGGGGCACTTCTGTCATGGAGAAGGGTGTGGCTTGAGCAGAGGAAATAGACAGGAAGAATAAATAAGTTTTCATGGCATGACCTCATTTAACATGTGTATAAATGATCTGGAAAAGAGACAGCCTTGTTAAATCTCCAAGTTTGCAGACATTGCCGTCAGACCTTTGGGATCATATTCATAAAAATCTGGCACAGACAAATTGCAAAAACATTTTTTATGAGCATAAAATATCAGCCAAGCTTCAAGATGGGACAGAGTGAGTTGCTGCAGGCTCTATCCTCTCCCAGGGAAGATTCACTAGTCCCTCAGCTTGGCCATGGGATTGGGTGCTTTGGGGGCTAAGATGCTGGCCATCATGGGGTCTCGGAAACCAAAAGAAAATGTCCTACCAGGCCTGGTACTGGAGTTGTCACAGGGTACCTAAAACACCATGGGTAGTTCCGGTCTTGATGCCTCAAGAAAAACATCGTGGGGCTGGAGGAGGCAACTCAGGTGGTCAAGAGGGTGAGGATGGGTGGACTCTTAGGACCTCAGAAAGGAAAAGTTGGGATTGATTAAATCATGGAAAGTGTGGAGAGAGCCAACAGGAGATGGCTCACCAAACCAAGAAAATGGGGAGTCTCTGGGGCAAATCTGGGTCTGCCCAACTTTGCCCTCACTAGTTGGCGCCCTTGGGCAGGTCACTTTACCTCTCAAAGCCTCAGGTGAGTGGGATGATGAAATCTACCACGAAGGGCTGTTGCAAGATCGAGACAATGCGCTTGCCCAGCCAGTGGTGGATCTGCCATGAGGAGGGACTGAGTATGAGGTGGGGCCTGCTGGGGGTCCATGGCATCTGCTGAAGCTTGAGAAAGATGGCAGGTGATGGAAACACTCCAAGAAAACCTTCTACATGGAGCAGATTAGAGTGAAAGGAACATCTCAGCCCTGGCAGGTGTATAAACCTGGGGATGCACCAAGGAGAAAAGGTTTATAAATCGGGCCCGACAGCTCTGTGGGGACATTGAAAGCAGCTTAGAGCAAAGGTTCTCAAACTCAGCTGCACATTAGAATCACCTGGGGAGCTTTTACAATCCCAATGCTCAGGTTGCACCCACACTGATTACTCCAGAACCTTTGGGGTGGGACTGAGACATGGGAGTTTTAAAAGCTCTCCAGGCGATACAATGTGCCACTAAGTTTGAGGGCCACCGGCCAGGGTTTCTCAGGGACATCTGCAATCATTTAAAGTTTAAAGAAGGGAAAACTCCCTCTCTAGTTGCTTGGTGCCACTTGGGCAGTAAGGATTTGATGCTGGCTGGTTCAGAAATGCGCATCTTTTTAGGTAGTGGGAAAGTCCTCGTTTCGAGATTTAGGGTTGCAACTTCAAGTCCCGCTGGCCATTTTTATAGCTGACTGCAGAAGGCAACCTCTTGGCATTGTCCAGGGCTGGGGCAGAAGTGGCTGCCCGCCCTCCTGCCCACCCGGAGCACCGGCCCCGTGCCTTGCCGTCCCACCTTGCCAGTTGACTCGGTGCCCCGCAGGATGCACAGGTACACCATGAGCCAGGCCAGGATGAGGCACAGTGCTGGCTCCCACTGCACACTGCCGTTCTCCTGGATGGATGGTGAGATGTTGAGGGTTTTCCGGTACCAGAAGTACTGCGTCGAGGAAGCCTTCTCACATTCCTCGTCGTAGCCTGTGTGGTTGCCGTTCAGTGGGCAGACAGACCACGGCAGAGGATCCTTTGGGATCAAAACGAGCATTATACAGAGAAGTGAAGACTGAGACGAGGTCGGGGGGGGGGGAGATGGGAGGCGGCTCTGATATGGGGCTCGTGGAAGAGAAGGGCACTGGTCCCCAAAGGGCAGGTGGCTGGAGCACCTGAAGGTAAACAGGGAATTCCAGGGTTTGTCAAGGGCATGGATGGGGCTTGGGAATAGGAGACAGGCAGGGAGCAGGGAGGAGCACGAGGACGGGAGTCCACACTCCTTGCCATCCTACAGGTGTTTGTTGAAGACCACTGAACTCTGTTGTGGGTCTGAGAGAATGAATCAAACAGAACTCTGACCCACAGCCTCTGGGGCAACCAGCCCAGGGACTCAAAGCACAGCGTCTGCACTAATCAGTCCGGAAGGGTCAGGACTTGATCACTGATGGCCAGCCTCCTCAACTTGTGTTCCCTCCAACTCAGGACCAACTGGAGAAAGCCAAATATGCTCCCCTAATTACCCTAATCAATCACATAGATAGGCCACCTATAGCTTCCCCATGCCCACAGCCTCCAACCAGGACATCCCTGAAGTCTTCCCTTTCTCCGCTAACAAGTCTTCCCACTCCTCTGCCTGCCTTGGAGTCTCTGCCAAATGCAAGGGAGGATGCTGACTCCCTCACTATCGCTATCGCAGCGCTCGGAACAAACAGCCTCTCCTTGTTCTCACTGGGTGGTCTTTGTTCATTTGCACGAGTTCCTAGCAGCCCTGGCATGAATAAGACTTGGGTCCTGCCCTCACTGTAACTGGTGGTGGAATCAGCGGGTCAGGCTGGGATCCCTGCATCTGCATTTGTAACGGCCCCCGGTGCTCCTGCTGGGAAAAGCCGGACATGAGGCTGAAAAGCCCAAAGGGCCTGAGTCACAGCCACTCGACTGCCCTCTGCCTCAGGTCCTCAGTGCTCCCTACCTCACAGGGCTGTGGTGACGACTATGTGAGTGAATACTTCTAAGGTGCCTGTGACTGTACGTGGCTCAGAGCAAGTGTAAGTGACTGTCTGCTGCTGCTGCTGTTACTACTGTCATTGTGTGACCATGGAGGAGGGTCCAAAGCAAGAGGCTAAGTGAGAAGTCCGTGGACCTGTGAAGGATGGAATGAGTGAATGGCCAAGTGATTTTCAGGAATTGCTGGCCCTCACACTTCTGAGGGTTAAAAAAAGATGCCCCCTTTCTTGAGACACTTTATTTTCACCTTTGAAAGATGGCCAAATTATTTTGATTTTGTTAGAACAGGACATGTTGCTTCCACTTTTGGAAAACTGTCTTAATAAGTATACAGACCTATAATGCCTGCAATGTGCATGGCAACCCCTTAGTTGGAGTGGCATTGTGCAATGCACAACCTGCCCAACTATACATGACAGCCCTGAACAGAGGAGGGGAAATGGTCACCAGGCTGGAGAGTAAGAGGAGCTGCTTTGTTTCTACCAGAAGGCAGAGGAGAGGCAGGGTTGTGGCCAGTTTTCATGGAACTCTAGGCTGAGCCAGGGAGAGGACGAGGGGAGGCAGCTAAGTTCAGGGCAGAGAGTCCATCCTGTCAGGGATGTACACAGGGCAGTTTCCAATGGGGCGACCTGAGTAGGGCTGATTGGGTAGCCAGAGTGGGTGTGGAGGTAGCACCTTCCAAGTGTAGATGCTTGGTCATTTACCCAGCGACTCTCTGGGGCTCCAAAGATTTGAGGCTGTGCCCAGGCGCTCCAGAGAGTGGCCCCACAAATTGGGGTTGGTCCACAGCGCACGGTCAGCGCTGCCTGACTTTCGTCCTGTGAGGGCCGGGCTCAGTGCAAAGGGTGAGAGATCTGCCCAGTTCATTCCCATCTCCTCCCCCTCTTTTCCCATCTGGGAAGAGGCTGAGATGGAGGAGGTCGTTGGAAAGCAAGTGGGGGTGGTGGGGAGTGAGGTCCCTGAGAGCGAACGGCAGGTGCCGAGGGAAAGAAATGAATGTGGGCATTGGAGGGGCATTTCCTCTTGGCCTGGATCCAAAGACCACCTCTCAGTGAGGAATTAGGGCTCTTTCTTTTCCACAATTTTCAGCTCCTTCCATATTTTCTACAATGAGCACCAGCTAAGGTTATAATCAGAAACGCATGTTTAAAATGTTTATCTTTGGGAATAGCCCCTACTGAGTTACAGGGGTGACAGTGGGCCTTCTGGGAGGACTTTTGGTCTGCAGGGAAGAGGAGAGGCTCAGCCTGGAGTCAGAAACCTGGAAGGACAGGTGACCAGAGGCAGGACGGGGAGGAGGGGGATGAGGAGGGGGAAGAGAAGGAGGAGGATAAGGAGAGCCAGCGCTGTTTTGCTAGGTTGGTGGAATCCCTCCTCATGGGCTCTCTCCACAGATTTCCCCCTGAGCCCACTCTGCAGTGCTTCTTAATATTTTGGGGGTCACAACCTTCAGAGAGAACCTGATGAAAGCCATGCACTGCTCCCTAGAAGCGTGCACATACACATGCACAATCTGGCTTACAACTGCAGGCAGGCACGGACCCCCGGTTCAGAAGCCCTCCACTTGGTTTCGGTGCTCAGCCTCCCCCCAGCCCTTCGCACCACTTCCTGGCTCCCAGGGAGGCTGTTGCCCTCAACCTCCACACGTTCCCCGGTGGGCGGCCCTCCTGGCTGTCCCCGGTGGGAAGCCCTGCTCCCCTCTCCCTTTCCTGCTCCCGCTCTGGTGCAGGCTCTGCTCACCTGGAAGGAGTGGAAGAGGTACCAGAAGCCCCAGGCGTTGATGACATTGTAGTACATGGACAGGAAGAAGGAGACCACCACGCTGGCGATGCCTGTGAGGAGGCAGAAGGCAGGCTGAGGACGGCCCTTCCCCGCCCGCCTGGACAAGGCCAAGGTGGCCCCATCAGTGTGCACCTCCACGACATGCCTGCAGTGACTGCCCCAGATTGGCAAAATCTCCATCAGCAGGTTTGTGAGAGGGTGAACTGTGATCAGCGAGCACCCTCTGAGGGTTAGTCTCTTCCCCCACCTCTCTCCCCACCCTCTGGGACAGGAGGCTGATGACATTGTTTGAGATCTGAGTGCCAGCTGCTGTGCTGTGCGAAGTACTTTATGTGTGTTAGGTCCTCACAACAATGTTGTGAAGTGGGCATTATTATCCCCATTTCACAGAGGAGAAAACTGAGGCATGGAGCTTGCCCAGACCACCCAGCTGTTAAGTGGCAGAACTAGGATTCAAACCTAGTGTGAGAAGCACTTTGTTGCTGCCAAGCGCCACCCTGATGCCAGACGTTACTGTTGCTCCCTCTTTGGCTCGCCTGAAGTTGGGTCACTTGGGCCAAACCTGCCCTGTGGTGGCAGGGAAAAGGGGAGTGGGAGTGGAGGGGACAGGGGCTGCCCCACCTGGTCAGGCCTGCAGGGAACCAGGGTGGTGGGGGGCGCAGAGCAGAAGGAGGGTTGGCAACCAGTGGTGTTCTAGAGCCTGCCCATCCCGGCCCCTAGAGCCATTGTGCACCTCTCCGCCCAACCCCACATTCGGGGATATCTGTTAGTAGTTTGAAATTGCCCATGCTGGGAGTATTTACATCACCAGGATCAGTAAATGCTACAACCAGGCCATCCCACCTCGAGAGCTGGTGGTTAAACATTCACCAGCACCCCCGACTGGCACAAACAACTGGTATCTTTCCTATTATGCAGCAAATGCTGCCTCAGAGAAGCCCTCTGTGATTGTTTACTTGGGCAGATTGTAAAGCCACACTCCACCAGTTAAAAATTAACAGCCATTCAAGATGAGGAAGCAGTTTGGGTTTGAAGATAATTTCTGAGGCCACTGGGCACATTTCTTCTGCATCTGAGACTGTCATGTCCAAGTTTACGCCCTCCTTGCTCCTGAGATGTCACTCTGCTTTCCTGCCTCCCTTCTTATCTGGGGGTGGGAGGGATGAGCAGAACAGACTGTGGCCATTGCTGGTCAAAGTTCCTCCTGCCGGGGCAGGCAGCCCTGGAACGTGAGGGCTGTGCAGGGCAGGTTAACCATCTCCCGGACACTGGCGCAAAGTGACTTGGGGGAGGCGGGATGTCAAGCAGCGCCCTCTGACAGCCACATGTGCCTCAGCTTCCAGACCCTGGAGATGTTAATGCCCCCCACCGCCCCACCTCCCAGTGGTGTGAAGATGAAATGGGCTCATGCACATCTATTGTACAGGCTAGCACCTGGCACATGGTGGGTGCTCACTACAGAGAGATCTGTTCTTAATACTTAGCAGGGAGAAGTTACATGATTCCCAGATGGTTGCTAGCTAGGATACTGAGTTATTGCTGGGCAGCATTTCCCTTTCACAGACGAGCAAACTGGGGCCCAGAGAAGAGAAGCAATGTGCTATCAGTTCCCCAGGGGGTGTGCATCCTCCCTTTTCCACTGCCCTGTGGGTAAGAAGCCCACCATCTATGGTATCCCCTCCCGGGCCATCTGTCCACCCCAGTCAAGGACTTTCTCTTGAGTTTCATGCCTGCCCTTTGCTCCAGCAGCTTTGCCAATGGACTCTCAACTCCATTCATGCTGCCCAGGATACAGTGTGGGAGACTCCAGGTGGGAGAGGGCTGGAGAGGGCCCACATACCGACACCACTTAGGTAGGGGCTGATGGTCCTCCAGGCACCGATGCTGCCCTGCCGCATGCGCTGTCCCACCGCCAGTTCCAGGTACAGGAGTGGCATTCCCTCCACGATGAGCATGATGATGTAGGGCACCAGGAAACTACCTGTAGGTGTCCAGAGCCAAGACCAGGCCATCACCGACGGGCTTTACTCTGTAATCCACCCAACCTCTGTGTAAACGTCCTTCCATCCGTCTTCCCTTCCTTCCTTCAGTTGTTGCATCGTCCATTCATTCTTCTACCTTTCCATCCAACCATTCTCCTATCTTCCCACTCATCCTCCATCCTTCTGCCTTCACACTCTCTACTTTCCACATATCCATCTTTCTGTCATTCCTCTCATCCATCTATTATTCATACACCAATTTTCTTCCACCCACCCATCCATCCTCCATGCTTCCTTCTATTCTTTTACCTTTTCCTCATATGTCCAAACTCCTATCTTTCCACTCACCCTTCATTCTTCTACCCATCCACTCTTCTGTCTATTCATCCATTCAGCCAGCCAGCCAGCCAGCCAGCCATCCTTCTGTCCTTTTGTCTTTCTACTCATCCATCCATCTGCCTGTTCACCCATCCATCTATGGATGACATGCAGCCATGTCAGTTAAAATCTTTAAATACTTCCATCCTGGGTGGTAAACTGCTACTGTCCCAAGCCCTTTGAGTGCCTTCCTCAATGCCTCAGCTGCCCCAGCCCCTCTGCCAGAAACCCCTGTTCCATCTTCTATGGTAGCAACTAACGGTTGATCAGAGCCAGGACCACAGTTGTTAAATCTTGTGAACATCACCCATGAATCCATCCATCCGGCTGCCCACCTCCACACACTTGCTTGGGCATTTCATACAGCCCCAATGGTGCCCCATAGGAGGTGGTGTACTAACCAACCCTTCTGCTAAGCACTTCCTCTGCCCCGGGCCCCGAGCTGGGTGTGGGATGGGTGGGAGATCAGCAGCCCTGCTCCCTGCCCTGAGGGGTCACCTAAGCAGAGAAGTTCAGCTGCCTCCTAATTGCCCAGGGCCACAGAATACTCCTCCAGGCCCGATATCTTCTGAGATGAGGCAGGAGCTTGGTGTGTATGGTGGGGAGACAAGGGCGTCCCTACCAGACAGAGCCCAGGTCACCACATCCTTTTACAGAGCATGTCTGTGCATAGCTGTTTTATACAGTGGCCTTCAGCCTAAAATTTCATTTTAATAAAGTGTACTATAACTAATAAAATTTAAACCCATTGGTTCCCAAGGAGCCCTCTGCAGACAAGGGCCCTTGGTGATAGTGGGGAGGCAGGGAGTGTGAAAGGAACTATGGAAGCCCCTGCCACTGCCAGACACACAGACAGAGGCAGACAGCCCGCTGCGGGGCTGCCCACCATATTTGCCCCTGCAGGCGACTGCCCCACTGCTTCTCCCGTTGGTCCCGCCCCTCCTTCTCCGAGGCCCCTCAGCCATCCCTCCCCCAGCTCCTGGCTCTTTGGCAGTGGACCTGAAAAAAGGTCCAGTGGGAGAAGAGGACAGGACTTCTAATTAAAACAAAACCCTGACACTACAGGTGCAGGGATTAAGGGCTGGTTACAGAGGAAACTGGCTGTGAAAGTGTTAAGGTAAACAATGAAATATATATGCTTACATAAACATCTAATATTTACAAAAATGCCACCGCTGTAGCTACGTGCTGTCCTATAATCCATTCTCCTGCCCCAGCGGGATCTCACGAGTACGCTCCCGACCACACCACGTACCTTCGAATCACTGCTTAAGGAGCTGCGCAACATTCCTCCAGGGAAATGAGCCCAGAATCCATTTCATCAGTCCCTGGACACTTAGGCTGTTGACAGTTTTCTGCCACCCTAAACGAAGCTGTGGGACAAAGCCTGTCCGTGTGTTCGGTTATTTCCTCAGGCTAGAAAGCCCAGACGTAGAATGGCTGGCCCCAAGACCGAGCACAGCCCCCGTGGGCGCTCTCGCCACGGAGAGAAAGGCACGAGCTGTGCGCACGGGAGAGCGGGCCCATACCACCCGGCCTCCACATTCCCAGCCTGGTCCTCCCTGCTCATGTCAGGGCCTACAAATCCTGCCCTCTCATTTCTGGACTCTGCTCTGAAGGCTCTGCCAGGCCCTGCTCCCTCCCTGCCCTGCAGGACCGTGTTTCAGCATCTTACCAGGTTCCTCTCAAAAGCAAGGAGTCCAAGAGGCCGGCAGGGGTTCTCACCCACCAAACACCTAACAATAAAGGTTGTGTTGGTGCGACCTGCTTGGAGCAACATGCAAACCCTCAGTGTTATAAAAAAAGCTCATTTTCTCCCAAAGTGTTAAACAGTAAGCCCCCAAGGCCTGGCAAGGTCCACACAAGGGTTTGCTCTTTGAAGGGACCCTGATGGCCCACTGCCCACAGGAAGGCTAGGGGTCCCAGGCCTGGTGCCCAGCTGGGAGCGTGGGGGCTCTTCGGCCCCACCTCTCAGTGATTTCTGTTACCCGCCCTGTCCCCCAGCCATCGAAACACACATACAATCCCAGTGAATTTGCTCTGCAAACATTTTCTCAACAATGATGCTAGAACAATTGAACATCCATATACAAAAAAAAAAAAAAAAAATGAACCTCAACCCATATTTCACATTTTATACTAAAAAAAAAAATCTCAAAATGGATTATAGATCTATATGTACCACTCAAAACTACAAAGCCTCTAGGAGAAAATCTTTCTGACCTTAGGTTAGGCACAGATTTCCTAGATACAACATCAAAAGCACTATCTGTGAAAGAAAATATTGATAAATTGGACTTCATTTTAAAATTGTGCCCTGTGAAAGATACTATTAGGAGAATAAAAAGACGAGCTACAGACTGGGAGAAAAGATTTGCAAAACACATATCTGACAAAGACTGTATCTAGAACATATAAAGGATTCTCAAAACTCAATAATGAGAAAACAAAGAACCCCTTCAAAAAGTGTACAAAAAATTTGAACAGACATTTCACTAAAGAAAATATATGAATGGCAAATTAGCACATGAAAAGATGGTCAACATCAGTGTTCATTAGGAAAATGCAAATTCAAACCACGACGAGAGGCCACTACACACCTATTAGAATGGCTAAAATAAGAAATGCTGACAATACCAAGTGCTGACAAGGATTTGGAGGGACTCCCATACATTGCTAGTGGAAATGTAAAATAGTGTAGCCACTCTGGAAAGCAGTTTGGCAGTTTCTTATAAAGCTAAGTATACACTTACCGTATGACCCAGCAATTGTAAATTGTCCTGGGTATTTACACTAGAGAAATGAAAATTTATGTTCACACAAAAACCTATACACAAATGTTTATAGTGGCTCTATTCATAGTTATCAAAAAGTAGACAATTAGTCTAGTTGTCCTAATTGTCCTCCAATGAGCAAATGGATAAATAAATTCTGGTACATCCATACAATGGAATATTACTTGGCCAACAAAAAGGAACAAACTACTGATTCTGCAACAACATGGGAGAATCTCAAAAGCAATATGCTTAATGAAGGATGCCAGATTCAAAAGGCCACATACTGTATGATTCCACTTATATGACATTCTGGAAAAGGCAAAACTATAGAGACAGAAAACAGATCTGTGGTTGCCAGGGGCTGGGAGTGAGGAGGGGCTGACTATAGGGACATGACTGCAGTGGTGGTAATACAACTCCATGCATTTGTCAAAATTCACAGAACTGTACGCCAAAAAAAGTGAATTTTTCTGTATGTAAATATACCTCAATAAAAAAAATTTTGTTTTGTGACCAGTTTGAAAACAAGTCCACTAACCAGTCCTCTTCCAACTGGATTGTTCCCCATGCTCCGTTTATGTAAAATTTCCAACACTGGCTCTGTATGAGGAGAACCTGGCATCAGGGAGAGGCAGACAGAGGCCTGAAAAAGGGTGAGCTTGCTCCCATGTATCTTGATGGGCTGGTGGTCTAGTGGTTAAGATTCGGTGCTCTCACTGCCATGGCCTGTGCTCTTTTCCTGGCCAGGGAACCACACCACCTGTCTGTCAGTTGTCACACTGTGGCGGCTGCATCTTGCTGTGATGCTGGAAGCTCTGGGACTGGTATTTCAAATATCAGCAGGGTCACTCATGGAGGACAGGTTTCAGCAGACCTTCCAGACTAAGACAGACTAGGAAGAAGGATCTGTCACCCACTTGGGAAAAAATTGGCCATGAAAACCCTATGAACAGCAGTGGAGCACTGTCTGATAACAGCACTGGAAGGTGAGGGGATGGTGCAAAAAGATGCGGCAAGGTTCTGCTCTGCTATACACAGGGTCGCTAGGAGTCGGAATCGATTCGATAGCACTAGCAACAAATCTTGATGGGCACATTATGGGAGATTAAATGCTGTCACACATTCTTTACTGCTGCTCTGTGACGAGGTGGAGTCCATTTCCCCACCTGTGAATCTGGGCTGGCCCTGGGACTTGCTTTGTCCAATAGGATGTGGGAAAAGAACACCATGGTGGTTCCAGAGCCCAGGCCTCAGGACACCTTGCAGTTTCGCCTTCATCCTCTTGGAGTACGGCCCTGAGACCGCCTTGTACTGAAGCTGGTCCAGGCCACCTGAGGATGAAAGGCCACATGGAGGAGAATCGAGGGCCCAGCCAACTCAGCACCAACTCCCAAGTGTGAGGGCCCTCCAGCGTGGCCGACCCACCAGTGAAGGCAGCCAGGCCTGATGAGATGGGTAGAGAAATGCTGAGCCACCCACAAAACTGTGAGAGAGAATTAATTGTTTTAGCCACTACTTTTTTTTTCTTCTTACCTCTCAATACTTCACTGTGTATTTCCTGAAAACAAGAACATTCTCTTACATAATCCCAGTGCAATGAGCAAAATCAGGAAATCAACACTGACACAGTATTATTATTTTATCTACAGGCCTTACTGGAATTTTACCAATTAGTCCACTAGTGTCCTTTTTCTGGTCTCAGATCCAGCTCACAATCACATATGGCATCTGTCATGTCTCCTTGAATCTGGGACAGCTCCTCAGTCTTTGTCTTTCATCATCTTGACACGTTGGAGAGTACTAGCCAGTTATTTTGTGGAATGTCCTCATTTGCAGTTTGGCAGGGACACTAGAGTGATCTGGGTCTTGTCCAGAGGCACATCGTGTCAATTTGCCCCGTTCTTGGCAATGGTAACTTTGTTCACTTGGTTGAGGTGGGGCCCACCAGGTTTCTCTGCTGAAAGTTACTATTTCCCCTCTGAAATTATGAAGTATCTTGTAGGGAGATATTCTGAGATGAGGCAACTATCTATTTCTCATCAGACCTGTGCCCACTAGTTTTAGCATCCATTGATGATTCTCGCCTGAAACCATTATTACTGTATTGGGTGCCAAATGGAGATTTTCTAATTCCATCATTCCTTCTAAGTCCTTAGGTTTCAGAGCAGTCTGTCACGCAGAATTAGATAATGGAGGCACCTATCCCGCCCTGTGTGTAAGTTTGTGTTACCCTGGGCGAGTGGGACATTTGCAGTCACAGTATTATTTGGAGGATACAAAGCCAGCTCTTAGCCTGGTTAATTCTTACTCATCACCATCTCCCCGGCACCCGCCATCATATCCTGGCCGCCCTCCTCTCCGTGCTCGTCCTCGTGTCCACCCTACAGCTGCCCCCTACGGTTTCTTCCCAGATCATGTCACTCTCTGCCTCCCCACCCTTCACCCTCCCACCTGGACAAAACCTGCTCTGGCTTCTCCTTATGCCTAGAAGAACATCTGCACGCCCTCCCGAGGCCTCTGAGGCTCTGTGAACAGCGCTCATGTCTTCCTCTCCCAGCCATTCGCCTCCCTCACTGCAGCGCAGTCACCGGGCCGGCACACTTGCCCTTGCTGTTCCCTCTGCCTGCATGCTTCCTCCCTTCCTTCAGCTCTTTGCCATACCTGCCTTCCTCAGAGCAGCCTTCCTGCTCGGCCGTAGTGAACACAGCTTCCTACCATGCTGGACTTCCCTTCGGAGCAGTCACCCAGGTGAAGCTACAGGGCAATTGCAGTTGTCTAGTTGGGGTCTGTCTCCACCAGCGTGGATGCTCTTGCTTCCTCCTCTGCTCAGAACAGAGCTGGGCAGAGAGCAGAGCACAGTGAGAACTTGTTGAATGCAGGAAGGAATCCTTCAGGTCTCACCGGACCTTCCATACACATCACTTCCTTCAGGAACCCCTCCAGATCACTCAAAACTATGTTGGGGTCCCCCTCTCTGGTTTCACAGTCTCACAGCCTCTGCTGAATGTCTACTGCTCTGTCCACCCCCTAAACTTCCCTAACAGCTCCTAAGGGCAGGGATGGGGTCTGACTGGCTCACAGTTGAATCTCCGGCTCCTAACACAGGACCTGGCACAGAGTAGGTGTTCAATAAATGTTTGTTGAGTGACTGCCTGATGGTAAATGGTTCTACAGTGATGGTTCTACTTGGGTGGGTGGGTTGTGAAGCTATTACAGAGATGAGAGAGAGAGATAACAGAGAGGTCTGGTAAATTTCATCATGTTGCTAAAAATTATGTGTTTTTAAAAATTTAATATAAAATTATTTTATTACTTTAAGGTTACTCTCACTTTATTTTGTGTTTGTATTAGGTACATTGGGCAAGTCTATATTGGCCTGTACCTCTCTCAGAAAGGATGAACAATCAGAAAGAAGTCTTTGGACCTATGAAAATACACTGTAGATCAAAATAAAAGGACCACTCTAAGGTTTCAGAGCAAATGTCTTCCTCTGAAATAGATTTGCTGAGAGAAACAGAAGACATTTGTAGCAAATTTCTAGTACATGGTCTCTAAGAGACAAGAGGACACTCTGTTTATGGAATCAGGCAATAATGAAGAAAGGAGAATTTAACAAGAAAAAAGATTTATGAAGATAAAAAAATATGATGGTTGAATTTAAAGTCAATAGAGGCAATAAGTAAAGTAAAAAACACAACCTTGAGAAATTATCCTGTGGCCCAGGGGAAAAGGATAAAGAATTGGAAATTATAAGAGAAGAGACGAGGCCTGGACAGCAAGCCCAGGCATTTACTTGATCTCTAAGGATCTACGAACTAAGGAGGAGAGAATGGGGCAGACACAGCAGCTGGAACGTGTACAATAACAAATTCTACATTTCTCTGGGTGTGTCTGAAAGGGCTCACTAGTCCTAGGTCAATTGTTTTTCCTTTTTTTTTTGATTTACCACATCCTATGTGCCAGGGACACATGGTGGATGTGCTCTCCTAAGCCCAGCACTGCAGGTCTGAGTGTTCTGGCCTGCAAGATTCTCCCCACAGAAAGCTATGGTCATTCAGCCCCCTCTGCAGCTGGCCGAAGCAGAACCGACTGAGCACCAAATTGTGAGAAAGTTTAATGATGTCTCCTAGAAGCCAAGGGAAAATCGGGCAGGGGGAGAAGAGAGGCACCCTGAGAGGAAAAGGGGAGCCCAGGGCAGAGCAGCCTTTTCTGCTGGGATGGATTCCTGTACTTCTTGCCAGGGAAGCCCACCCCTGAGGATTTCATCTTATTGTGCATCCCATTGGGCAGCCCCAGCAACCCATTCATAAGAAAGCGTTGGCTGATAACTATGAAAAGCACGTTTCCCAGAAAGACCTCTGGGACACCCTCCAGCAGGGCAAGAGCTGGCTCCAGACATTCATAATCAGCATAGGATATGGGGAAGGGTCTCCATCTGGCCCTCTCCCTTCATGCCAGGAGCCATACTAGTCCCAGGTAAAATGAATGAAAACATATTTAATACCTAGATATACAGCTTACAAATTTTTTGAGGGGAAATTTCATATAATATCATATAAATTTATATCATATCCTAGTTATATAGGATAACTAAGAACTAATAAAAAATAAATCTGGCTGTAGAGTTCTCCTTCACAGAACAAAAATCTGAAAAATCTTCACAGAACAGAAAAGCATCTATAGAATTTTGAGCAAAAATGATTGTGGCTCATCCATGTGGGACACACAAAAAAGATCTTCCCAGACATGCTTAGAAAATGAACCATTTATTTACTATTCCTGAAGAAATTACTTGGAGATGAACTGCAGCCAATCAGCACTGGATCAAAATAAAGAACTCAAATACGAAGTTGTGTTATAAAAGAATCAACTAGTGGTAAACAAACAAACTAACCAGGATTAATTCTAACAATAATATTGTTAATATCATTATACAATAACACAAATGAAAAATGTAATTCTTGAATGAGAAGAGACGCAATATTAGTAGTAAAATCGTCATTATCATGTGCTTAGAAATATTGGAAAGTGAAATGAGGAGCAGGAAAGGAGCCAGAAGTAAAAGTGTGCTAAATTTTTCAGCTTTCATAGAGGATGTTAATAAATAACATTTCATTCTTTATACTGATAATTAGAGAAAATAAGTACACTTTCTGTTCAGAAATTTAAATTAAATTCTAATAGAGCAAAAATGGGATTTATACCTTAAAAATTACTTGACAAAAAAAGCAAAGTAAATATACTTCATATTGTAAACAACAACAAAGAGAAAACAGCAAGGCAGTACAAACATGATGAAAAATAACAGCAAACATAACATGACAATAAATATAAATGGATCATATTCTTCCACTTAAAGTGAATAACCATTTGGATTATAACTGTAAAAATGTAAAGAATTTAAAGTTCTACATTGGAGAATGAGTAAATAAGTTATGTTATATCTGTAAATGGAATATTATGGAGCTGTTTAAGTTCATATTTTCAAAGAATGTTAAATGACTTTGGAAATGATTATAATAGATTAAGTAAAAGAAAAACACAAGACACTAAAGTACATATAAAATATGGTTCTAATTTTTTAAAGCAAAAAAAGTTTGTTAACAGTCATGGCCCTCAGATGCTAGAATTTTGGGTGATTTTGTATTTCATTTCTTTGTACATTTATCTATTTTCCAAATTTTCTATCATGAACATGTATTACATTTATAACCCCAAAACACACATGAATGTTATTCTAGAGCATGTTGTTACCTACTTTTCTACTGATCATAGCCAGTATCTTATCTGTTTGCAAAACCCAAGTATCTCACTATCAGAGAAATTCCTTTCTGTATGAAATTGATTTCTGCAAGCCCTCACATCTTGCTCTGTCTCCTTTGAGACCCATAATGAGACAAATTAATCAGATTCAGTCACTTTCAGGGGTAAGTTTACTCAGGCTTTCAAACTCTTGCTCTCCCTCCACTTACACACCTTCGTCCTCTACAAAAACCACACAGGGACTTTTAACCTGATTTTTTTCTCTTTGGTGCCTGTGTGCGTGTGTGTGTGTGTGTGTGTGTGTGTATTTAATTTAAGGAGCACAAAGCACAAGTTCCCAGGTGATGCTGAAGCTGCTGGTCTGGGGACCACACTTTGAGAAGCACCATTCTACTCTCTGCAACACTCCACTCCATTGCCTTCCTTCTCCTCACTCAATCCCTTCCATCTTGGCTTTCCCCCAAAATTTTCCATTTGGAGTCAAACCCAGTCAACGTTTTGGAAACAAAAAACAAAGACACAGGTGAGAAAAATGCAAGTCACCCTTACTCTCCCTGACCCCTTGGTCTAAAACTTGTAGATTCCCATCTTACCTGTCCCCTCCTCTCCTTACCAGCATCATCATTTCACCAGCTACCCAACACATCCCTGGCCTCCACCTTGGCAATCTCTGCAAACCATGGCTCTGACCACGCCACTTCCCTACTTAAAATCCTGGCTTTGCTGTCAGATTCAGACTTAAGTTCCATCTTCTTAGCCTGTTATTCAAGGCCCTTCAGTTTGGATTCACGCTGGATCCTTCCTCACCTCCAGCTTCCTCTCCCACTGTTGCCCTGGCCCCTACGCTGTGCGTCAAAGCCACAGTTTCTGGCCATTCTCCTCAAATGCATACCTTTGTGTGCCTTTTGCACACATGGTTTCTTCTGCCTGGAATGTTTTTAGCCCTAAATCTACCTGATGAGCTCTGGCTCATCTGTCAAGGCCTAGATTAAACGTTGCCACCACCGGAAGCCTTTCTGGGTTCTCTTGGGCAGTTAGTCCTTCCTCTTGAGTTATTTCAGTAAAGCCTCTGAACAGCCTTCTGGCAAAGCTTTTCCTACTCTGTGCTGAAGGGACGTTTCCATGTTGCACTCCCCCTGAAGGGAAATCACCATCTTTGTAAACTCCCCCCTCATCTTAGTCCCTGGCTTGCAGCAGAAACTCAGTGAATATTTACTGAATGACTGAAATTAAGTGCCTAGCAGGTTTATATTATTGCTTAATTTTATATGGTCCTTCCTGTTTGAAAAAGGATATAAGATAGCGGTTCTCAATCCCGGTGCACAATGGATCCCCTGGGGAGCTTTAACACTCCTACTGTTCAGGCCACACCTGAGACCAACGCAGTCAGGATTTCTGGGGGTGGGACACAGACATCAGTGTTTTTTCAAAGTTCCCTGGGGGATTCTAACATGTAGACAGGGTAGAGGCTTCTCTATCGGCAGGTGGACACTGCATCCCTCACGGAGTGCTTTTCCTCCTGACTGAGGGGGTGGGGGTGAGATGCATCAGACCCCACGGTCCAGCACGGGGTGAGGGACGGCTTTTGTCTGAGGTTAGCATGGAAGAGGTCGCTTCTAATTTAGAGAGGAGGTTTCCTGGAGAGGGTGAGCATGGAGCGCACCTGGCAGAGGGAGAACTCCAGACATTTTGGTAAGGGGAAGAGGTGGAGAAGAGGGTGGCCCAGAAGTGACATGGCTTCTCACATTGCGGACCCAAGGTGCTTGGCCACACTCCTCCAGTGTGGAGGTGAAGCCGGGTTGAGTGTCACATTAGAACCATGTGAGGAAATGCCCTGAGCCATGGCAATTCTGATGGGGTCCTGGGAGAAGGCCTGGACCTCTGTGGTAGCCACTCCTGTCCTGCCTTTCTCAGATTAAAAACAGATGCTGGAGGGGCTGGGGAGAGAGCCCTGGGTGTTTCCCATCTCTAAGTGGGGGTGACAGGGCCGACTCCAGGAGTGCTGTGAAGAGTAACCTGAACACCTGCAGAAAGTGCTTCACCCTCTGTCCAGCACATGCTAGGAGCCCTATAGCGCGGCTGTCACCAGGACTGTCTAGAAACCCCAGGATAAGCAGCAGACGTGGCTTCTCAAGGGACTTCCTGGCCACAATTTCTGATGGCTGGGGCCCAGCGTCTTTGGAAATTTTATGTGTTTGATACTCTACAACCTCTGAAGCTCAGGTTCCCGTCTCACTCAGGAGTACTGTAGAAACACTGTGAGCCGGAGATTGAACGCACGTGTGCACGCGTGCATACACACGCACATACACACACACACACACACACACACACTGTACAAGTGAATAGCGGGAGTGCTGTCCACCTGTCCCTCATGGACTGATCTGGTGTGGCTCAGTCCCGGGCTGGGTGCTGGCCTGAAGGGCTGTGGCTCCAGCAGTGTGCCAGGGCTGGCTCACACCAGCTCACAAGAGCCGGCTGTGTGCATCTCTCCCAACCCACATTCTGGGATACTACGTTGGTAGTCTGAAATTGGCCACGGTGGGAGTATTTACACCACGGTAATCAGCAAATGCTACACATTAGGTCCTGCTCTTCCCACCAAAAGCCAGTTTTCAACATTAACAGCACCCCTCTGCCTGGTTCCTAGCAGCTGGAGGCCTGGGGGGCCCTTCCTCTAAAGTGTGGCCCATGGACTAGCAACATCGATTGGCATCACCTAAGAATTGTTAGAAATGCAGACTCCTAGCCTCCCACAGGTCTCTGAATCAGAATCTTTGGGGGTGGGGTCCAGCGGTCTGCTCTAGTTATCAAATCCTTAGGTCAGATAAAGTTTGAGATGCAATGCTCTAAGCACCAGGGAGGAGCAGAAGGGGCTTTGAGGGGAGAAGTGGGACATCCAGTCTTACAGTGTCATTGTCACACTGCATAGTCAGGTGTCCTCTGATTTCCCCTCTTTATGGTTCAAATATCATATAGAGAAAATTTAGGAGAAAAAAATCCATATTTCCACCAGCCACACAACTCTTCTCATTTCTCCATGTTTTTTCCATATTTTGATTGTTTATATCAAATCAGTTGTGGGTGCATTTATTTTCTACACATTAGTATACAGCACGTTTACATCCCAATTTCTTCCTGAACAACCACTGCCTCAGACTTGGACATGGTTGCCAAGAACTGCTGATTTTTTTCAAGAAGAGATTTTGTGCAGTTCCTTCAGCTGCCTTTTATTTTTTTCCAGCACCAGCGTGCTGTGCAGAGGTAGTTGGCACCTGGAATGTAATCTTCAGAATTAACATTCTTCGTGCTGGGCCTGGCCCGCAGAGCAGGGGAGAAACAAGCCTCCCGTCACGGCGGCCCCACGGACAGGAGCACAGGCCCTAATCCGTTTTATTCTAGGAAGTATTTTGACACAGCTTGGCCCTGCGGTTTATAAACAGCTCTTTGTTGGCTGGCGGTGGGAGTCACAGCTCTGTTTAGAAGGAAGACTTTCATGATGTGGCTGGTTTACCCTTTAGCTTTAGGTAAAGAATGGGTCTGTGAACCGCCTGGGTTTCGGGTAACATAAATCACTTATTAATAGGTGACACCACTGGGCAGTGAAAGGCTCGGGCACCAGCATCCCCACCTCACATAGCCTGCAGGTTTTCATAATTGACCTTGCTCATTCATCCAGCAAATATTTATTGGGTGCCTCCTCTGACACCACCATTTCACAGAGATGGGGCCAGTGGGAGACAAAAAAACTCTAGAACAATGTGCAGTCTTCGGACCAGGAGCCCACTTGGCCTAACAGCCAGTGGAGACAGTCAGGGAGAGCAACTGAGAGGAGGTAATGTTTGGCCTGGTCTTGAGGGAGGAGTGGAGTTCTCCGGGCTAACAATAGCATCCCAGAGGGAGGAAGTATCTTGTGCAAAGCGTGAAGGCAGAAAGTAGGCATTTACTGATGGAGAGTTGTTCAGAATAGTTGGGAGTGGGGCTGGAAGATGAGTGGCAGGAAATGAGGTGGGAGTAGGGGCAGGTGTTAGGTGTCAAGTCCTCACTGTGCCAGGATAAGCTATTTGTCTTTGTTCTGTAGACACTTATGCTTGAGGGGGCACCATCCACCCAACCTATATCTGTCCAGTCCTATCTCATCCACCTACCCACCAATCTATCCTCTCCTCAGTGTCCATCCACCCATCAACCATCATCCATCCACCCACCAATCCATCCTCTCCTCAGTGTCCATCCACCCATCAACCATCATCCACCCACCCACCAATCCATCCTCTCCTCAGTGTCCATCCACCCATCAACCATCATCCATCTACCCACCAATCCATCCTCTCCTCAGTGTCCATCCACCCATCAACCATCATCCACCCACCCACCAATCCATCCTCTCCTCAGTGTCCAACCACCCATCAACCATCATCCATCCACCCATCCGCCCACCCACCAATCCATCCTCTCCTCAGTGTCCATCTACCTATTAACCATCATCCATCCATCCACCCATCCACCCACCAATCCATCCTCTCCTCAGTGTCCAACTACTGATCAACCATCATCCATCCATCCATCCACCCGCCCATCCGGCCTAAGTACACTCTGTACCAGGCACAAGATATTCTCGTTCTTTTTCCTGAGTGCTGAAGGTCTTGTGGTTCCCCGAGCAACTCCTTGTATATATTTACTTCAGAACTACTCCGCCCTACCTGGATCCACCTGCAGACTATTCAGGTGATGGTGTTAGAAACAAGGAATTAACTAGTCATGTGACAGCAAGGCTCACCCTGGCCTGAGGTTGGGAAGTGTGTAGCCAGGATAAAGGTATCAGGGGTAGCTATGCTGAATACAGAATGACAAGGGAATCTCATTCTGACAAATAATTCTCTCGAAAGGCAGTTATGAGGCTGTTAGAGCATACGGCAACACATGCCCCTCACATAGTTATGATGTATTCACGCCCTTCAAATGAAAAAATTGGAGTCAGAGAATTAAAAACGCACTGTTAAAAAACAAAACCGATTCCCGGCCCTGTAACTTTGGGCTAATCACTTACGCCCTCTAGCCTCCGTTTACTGGTGTGGAGTATGGGACCATCCCAGCGCGCATCCCCGGGCGCGTCGGGACTGAACGCGCTTCGGCCGGGAGAGCGCCCTGAAGGTCCCGCGGGCCGGGGCCGGAGCCCGGGCGCCCGCACTCACCTCCGCCGTACATCTGGCACAGGTAGGGGAAGCGCCACACGTTGCCCAGGCCCACGGCGTACGAGATGCAGGCGAACACGAACTGCAGCGGGTTGGCCCACAGCGGCCGCGCTTTCTCCATGGCCGCGGAGCTCCGCGCTCGGTTCCCGCTCGGGCGCCGCGCTTGGCGGGTTTTGTGCGCGGCCGCCAGGCGCCCCGTCCCGCCCCGGCTCGGCCTGGGGGTGGCCCCGCGCCTCGGCCGCTGCCGCTCGTCCGCTTTTTAATTGCTAATCTCATTAACGGCGCGCCCGTCGGAGGGGCGAGGCTAGTAAATGGATGACGACGCGCCCCACCCCGCCTGGCCGCCGCCGCCGGGAAGGCGCCCGAGATTGCGAGGTACAGGGAGGCGCCCTGGTCCCTGCGGCTCGACGTCCGGCCCGTGTGTCGTCTGCGGAGCTCCTTGGAGTGGTCTGGTTCCCTCAACCACCTACCCACCATTTACTGAATGCCTACTGTGTGCTAGGCTTTGTGTGGGGACAGGGCTGTGAACAACACACATCCCCAACCCTCGTGGAGCTGACATTCTGGTAGAGGGAAATGCTTACATCGGACTGGGTAAAATGTCCCATTTTCAATTATTTTTGATCTACAGAAAGGATATTTTCACATGGTTCATCCTAGTCCATATATATGACAGAAAGATGCAAGGAAAGCAACCAAGGCAAAGCAAAAGTGTTAGCAGTCCCGGGTGGTAGGGTGGGGTGGTCAGGGAGGGCTTCCCAGAGGAGGGGACATGACATTTGTCCAGAGAGACACTCCCCATCCTCCTACCCCCTACCTCAACCCCCACCACTCCCCCAGCTACGCGGTGGAAGAGCTATCCAGGCAGCCAGGTTTCCTTCCCTCTGCAGACAGGCCCTATTCGCCTACTGTGTGCAGGGCCGGGAGTCTGGCTCTGTAGTGTCGGGTGGGACCAAGAATCCGGTTTTGAACAACCGCTGTGGAAGACTCTGCTGCTCAGGCCAGTCTAGGGGCCAGAGATTCTGATTCATTAGGGTTGGGGCCTAAGAAACCTCATATTTCTCTTAGTCTGGAAAGGTGATTTGGTTCAAGGTGGTCACTAGACATGACTGAGCCAGCTGCTTTGGAGTAATTCAGGGTCTGGCTTTGAATCTCAGTCCTGCCACTGACTTACCTGTGTGACCTTGGACAAGTCACTTAACCTCTCTGAGACTCTGTTTCCTTATCTGCAATGGGAACAAATATATCCCCCCTCCCAAAGGCTCATGTGAGAATTAACTGATAACTTAGCTTACCACCTGGCACACAGTAAGTACTCAGTCAAGAGGCCATTCTTGTAAGGCCCCAACAGGCTGAATGAACAAATGAGTAACACACTAAATCAGTGAATATTAATGATACACTTTGAACATTGCCTGGTACATAGCAAGCACTAAGAAAATGCTTGATAAATAAACAAATACATAAAATTAAAAAGAAACGAAAAGCTGAGCTGCTAGTGGAAATCTTACTTGAAGCCAGAAGGAAATCCCTCCTGCAGGACAGCCCCTAGTTGGGCTTTCCTGGAGTTCCCACCTCGCTGGTGGCAGGGGAGAGAGGGGTGTGGTGAGGAAGGTAGAGATGCTCCCATCCTCAAACCTTCTGTCTCCAAAAAGCAAAGCAGAAAAGGTCTGCAGTACAGCCCGGAGAGACTGTTTTGATTGTCAAACTTTGGATTCTAGAGTGTTTTTCCCGGCCCTTGCCTCTTCCCCGGAGGAACCCACTACCCTGGTTTCTCTCGCCACAGGTGAGCGTCAGCTGCGTTGACCTTGAGGAGGAGGGACTCCCTGCAGCCTGCGCTCTTTGGCCCTGGCTGCGTTTGTGGGGCTCCCTCACGCCCTGGTGTGCAGGTGGAGGGGTTCTTTCCCACTGCCGCATAGCGTCCCACGGCCTGAATATACTCTCAGCTTCGACGGATGGACGTCGCGTTGTCTCCAGTCTCGGGCTGTTCTGAATAAAGCAGTAATGACCCTCCTAGTCCTTGGGTGGATGAGGACACGCATTGCTGGGAACTTCTGGGCCATCGGTGGGTGTAAGTTCAGCCTGAGGAGATGTTGCCACACTGTCTTCTGGGGAGGCAGCACCTGTCTACACTCCCTTGAGAGTTTCAGGTGCTCTGCACCCTCACCAAGCTTGTCATTCTGTTTTTGAAGTTCTGTCCAGTCTGGTGGGTGTGTGGTGATAGTTCACTGTGACTTTTAATTTTAATTTCCCTAATACTAATCAGGCTGCATGCATCTCCACAGGCTAATTGGGTCACTTGGATGTCCTCTGTCAGGAGGGCCTGGTGAAGTCTTTTGCCAGTTTTTAATTGCATCTCTGTCTTTTCCTGCTGATTTATGGTTCTTCATATATTCTAGAGATGAGCTCTTCGTCAGTTTTGTGTATTACAAATTTCTTCTCTCAGTCTGTGGTCACCTTTTTATTCTATTAGTGGTGTCTTCTGATGAACAGACATTCTTAATTTTAACAGTTCGATTTACCAATCTTTTCCTTTAGTGTTCTCCTTTAGTTGTTTTTTTTGGAATGTCCTTTTAAGAAACCTCTCCCTTGGGGCTGGCCCAGTGGTGTAGTGGTTAAGTTTGCACGCTCTGCTTCTGGCAGCGGGGGGTTCCCAGGTTTGGATCCCGGGCGCAGACCTACACACCGCTTATCAAGCCATGCCGTGGTGGCGTCCCATATAAAGTGGAGGAAGATGGGCACGGATGTTAGCTCAGGGCTAGTCTTCCTCACAAAAGAAAGAAAAAAAGAAATCTCTCCCTTATCAACTCCAAGGTCATGAAGATATTCCTGAGAACTTAAATTTGTGGCAAATTAAGTCTCAGAAATCCATAGATAGGGCTGCCTTTTAACTGTTGTTGAGTAGTTTAGACAGAAGGCATGTTGCTGCCTCTAGCTAGCTGCTCCGCCTGTTCTTGTTCTCGTACACGAGTTATCCCTAGAGGGTACCGGGCTATGTGGTGGCGTTCAGGAATGGGGCACTCAGGGAGAGGCCAGCGCAGTTGCCTGTCAGCGGGAGGATGAGGCTGCTTGGCATTGGTTGGTGACATAGGCAAGGCCCCTCTTCGACTCCCCACCTCGGGGACCGGGCCAGCACCTCCCTCCACTCACACAGCAGGACTCCCTGGGAGCCTGTCCAGGGTGGGAGGCCTGGGTGGGGGCTGTGGGCAGCACAAGGAGACAACCCCATAACAGAACTAAGTAAAGCGTCAGGGGCAGATGCTCAGGGCTCCTGGTAAGGTCCCCACACCTCCCTGAAACCCATCTGGTAGCTCTAATCTGACGCGCCAGTTGTGCTGCTGTGGCTGCTAGCCGTGGGAAGAACAGCCCTGGGAAGGATGGGTGTGCTTCCACAGGGAGCCGGCAAAGCAGGGGTGGAGATTAGTGGTGGTGGGCTGGCAAATATTTAACAACCGGCTGTCTGCAGAAAAAGCTCTGATTTGTAGTGTTTACCAATTTCTATGGTGTAAATACTCCCACTGTGGCCAATTCCAAGCTACCGATGTGATGCCACTGAACAGGGAGTTGGGGAGAGATGTGCAGTAGCACACCACTGTATTAAATTTCCACCACACATATGCAATAGACATAGATAACCTCAAGAGCATAGATAGTAGTGGAGTAAATAATTAGGAAGTGGTGGGTTTTGAGTATTTATTACCTCTGTTTTAAATCATTTATTTGTTAGTTTATATAACAATTTTTAATAATGGCTGTGTTTAACAACTGGCTCACAAAATTCCTGAAAACATACCAGTCGGCATTCACGAGCCTGTAGGAGCTGGCTCCAGTGCACTCCACAGGGGTTTGGGGCTGGGGAAGCAGCTTCTGAGTGGCAGGGCAAGGGGAGGGAGTTCAGCTCTCAGCGGTCTGGTGCCAAGGGCAGAGAGTTTTCAGCTGAGCTAAGCCCCACCCTGAGTGCTCCTGGGGAGCCTCCTCTGCCGGGATGGAAGAGATCTTCCTGTGGACCAGTCTGTCCAGTCTCGCAGTGCCACATATCAATCAAGACACAACTCCCAAGGCCAGCCTCCCAGAGTTATCTGATTTCTGCAAGAGGGTGGAGAAAGAAGGGATGGGCCTGGCTCAGGTGCATGGATGTGGTCACATCCGTGCCAGGATTCCAGATTCTTACCCGACCTGTTCCAGCCACGCAGCTTTCAATCATGTGCTCAGCCCAGTGATCCGCTGTTACTTAACCCCAATCAGTGGCTCCCAGTTCCCCACAAGATAAAGTCCAAACTCCTTAGCCTGGTCTGTAAGGCCATGAGGAATTTCTTTTTTTAAATTAGGCCCTGAGGAATTTGACCCTTGCTCACCTAGGTTCCAGGAGAAGCTAGACTTTTCACCTTCTGGAAAACGCTGTGCATTTTTATACTTCTGGGCAGTTCTCTGAGCCAGGAACACCTTCTCCCTCCTTGACCCAGGAAAAGCCTATCCATTCTTCTTGACCCAGATGAAATATTACCCTTTTCAAGAAGCCCCAGCAGCCCTGTCCCCAGCCAGAATATATTGTCCCTCGTCCATGCCCTCAAGTCCAGCGTGCATATCTGGTTTCCAGCGCTTTCAGTGCTGCTTTGTCACGAACAGTGCAAGATCTGCGTACCCTCTGGGCTGTGGCTGGTATCACATCTTATTCATCCTTTTCTCCCCAGGACCAGGTGCACAGCTGAGTCTCAACTGATAAATGAAAAACCTGCTGCGGTGGGGCCGCCCAGTGGCGCAGCGGTTTAGTCCGCGCTTGGCAGCCCAGGGTTCGCGAGTTCGGATCCCGGGTGCCCGCCGACGCACTGCCTGTCAGCCACGCTGTGGCGGCGTCCCATATAAAGTAGAGGAAGATGGGCACGGATGTTAGCCCAGGGCCAGTCTTCCTCAGCAAAAAGGGGAGGATTGGCGACGGATGTTAGCTCAGGGCTGGTCTTCCCCACAAAAAAAAAAACCTGCTGCGGAATCTGAGCACTTCAGTATAAATTCATCCGTGTTGTTCACAGCATCGACAACCCTGAGACGTCGGCATTGCAGAACGTTTCCTCAGACATTCAAGTTTTTATTGCCCGTCTACTATGTGCCAGGAGCCTGCTAGGCTCGGGGACTTGAGGCAAAACCTGTGGACATGACTGTCCTCCCCTCCCTACTGTCCAAGGTACCTGCTCACTGTCCTTCTGGGAGCACAGAGACACACACGGTGCAAATAGGAGAAGCCACCGGGAGGAGATTCTGCAGAGGGAAGGCTGGGGCTGCTGCAGGGGGACTGGCCCAGCTAGGGCGGTGAAGAGGAGGGTCCTCCCAAGAGCCTGCGGAGCCCCCGCCTCAGGGCGGAGAGTGTGCGAATGTGTGCATGAGAATGGTGTGTATAGGTGTGTATGTGTGTGCATGTGTATATGTGTGTGCATGGACTATTATTTACCTTTAAATTAATTCACGTTTCCACTTAAATACATTTAAAATAAAATGAAACTTTATATCACTACCATACATGTAAAGCTAGCATTTTCTAATGCATTTTAAGATAAATTGATAAATAATAAAGTTTTAAAATGTCTATCCACAGTGCTGCCTCGAGCCAACTTATGGGCTCCCAGTGGTATGTGTACTGTATTGGACACCACAGACCTTGCCCACAAACTGTACCCACAGAGCCCTTGAATTCCCAGGATGTGCCCAGGGCTTGGGAAGGGGTGGTGGGAGCCCAAGCAGAGTAGTCTCACCCTGATGTCTTTCTATGTTGTGTTTCTGTGTGGAATTTTATTTGACAAAAGAGTTAAGATCCCAAAAAAGCACCAGAACCCCACTGGCGAGCTCATATCTTTGTTTTAGAGGAGACGACCTGGAGTTGTGCTGTCCAATATGGTAGCTGCTGGCCACATGTGGTTACTGAATCTTAAATTAATTTAATTAAATTAAAAATTCAGTTCCTCGATCACACTAGCCACATTTCAAGAGCATGGTAGCCACATGTGACTAGTGGCTGCTGTGCTGGACAGTGCAGATATAGAACATTCCCATCATTGCAGGAAGCTCCATTGGATGGTCCTGACTTAGGGGGCTGGTGGGGAGGGGTTCAGTGGTAATTCCTGCCACGGGGCTTTACCTCTTCTAGGCCTAGACTGTGAGCAGCTGCTTGGGACAAAGCCACGTCCCAAATGATATCTCTTTGTCCCCAGAAGAGGAAAAATGGGACCTCCTCTCTCTCTGCTCCTCCACCACTCCCACAAGGAGGTCAGACGTGCCATAGGTGGCTCCATCCCTTGAAGCCGCTCTAGCTGCAATATGGTTAACCCCAATTCTCTCTTCTGGACCTGAGCCCCCAACCCTTCCCCGCTCTCTGCCCCCTGGGGCCCTGTCTCTGGTCCTCCCTGTTTCCTCAGTGCCTCCCTCTCTGGCCTGCACCTCACTGTCAGCCAGTTCCACATACTTCCCTCATACCCACCCTTGCCCTTGGCCCTTTCACTCTCTCAGCCCTGTGCCACCCAAACTCGAGGATCTCTGGGCTCCCTGGACAGCTGTTAGGGCCTTCTGGAGAAATCTCGCAGAGCTGTGATTGGGTCTGCTGCAAACACAGGTCATGATACCTCAGCAGGGCCTTGCTGCTGCTCGCTTCTTTGAAATCCATCTCTGGTTGAGGCCTTGTGACTCTGGACCAGGGTTCTAGATCTTCTCTGTGTGCCTCAAACCTCTCTTTCCATCCCTCTCATTCCACTGATGACTTAACAAAGGTCCTGAGAACCCCACAGACAGCCGACGGGTACTCACTCCAGGCTGGGCGCCCCTGCAGTTCTCTCCCCCTGCCAGCCTCCCTAGGCCTGGGCTCCCACCCTCTCCTGGGGCTCTGGAGCCTCTCCCATCAGCCATCCCTGCTCTCCCTGGCATTGCTGATAGTTTACCTTTTTTGTTTTAAAAACATCCTCAGGTTCCACTAAGAGTATCTCTTAAAACCTTCTAGCTCTGCTTACCACCAATCTTTATCCAAATGTGTAGCCCACATTCTTTGCCTCCATTTCTCATAACACCAGTCACTCTCTTACCTTTTATAAGAGAGTAATGTGGCACCTAGACCTAAATTATAATGAATCCACTCTCTCAAATGTACCTGGAAACATAAACCATCCTTTCTTTCTTCCTTCTCTTACAGCAGAGGAGGCAGGGGAGGGCCCCTCTTCCTTGCTAAGCCCCCCTCCAATGCCAGGACTATGTGTGCTTCCAGCTTCCTCTGTGTCCTCATACCCAGGCCAATATTAGGTATATAATAATTTTTAAGTAAAGACTAGATGACTTAACCTAAGGATACCAATATTATTAGTGAATGGAGAAATTTGGGAAATAATGTTGAGTATAAAAAAAGATGCATATTTAATTATATTCCTTTTTTCCATAGTGAAATATAATACACATACAGAAAATTGCACACAAAAAAATCTACAGCTCAAAAGTTATCATCTCACCCAGGTCAAGAAAGGGATTGCTAGCTCCCCAGAAGTCCCCTCAACCCCTCCTGCCTTTTAGATCCCAACCTTCTCCCTGCAGAAGGAACCACTCTGCTAACAGCCCCTTCCTTTCTTTTCTTAGGTGGTATGGTTTTATCACCTAGGCATGAATCCCTAAACACTTTCCTTTTGTTTTATCTGTGTTTGAACTTTATATTATGGAAAAATATAACGGCTATTCTTTGGTGTCTGATGTTTTTTCCCTCACATTATGGTTTTTTTTTTAAGTTTCATCCAAGTTGATATATGTAATTGTAGCTGATTTTTTTTGCCACTCTATTGTATTCCCTATATGGTTATAACCACAAATTGTTCATCCATTTTACTATTGATGGACATTTGGATTATTTACAGTTTTTGCCTATTTTGAAGAATGCTGCTAGGGACATTCTGGTATGTGTATCCTGGTACACATATGCAAGCATTTCTAAAGGTGGAATTGCTGCAACATAGTGTGTATGTATTTTAAACTTTGGTAGATGACTCCTAAAGTGGTTGTATCAATTCATATATACGTATCATAATCCCATAACAGCCTGAGAGTTCTAGTTGCTTTATATAGTTCCCTAGTCTGATGAAAGCAAAAAAGCAGGAAAAAGGGTTATCAAAAATTCAAATAGAAAGCACAAAGTAAGATAGGGGAAATAACTCCAAATATATCAGTAATTGCAATAAATACGAATGGATTAAATGGACCAGGTGAAAGACAAAGACTGTAAAACTGGAGTAAAACATTCACACATAGAGTTACATGCCATTTATAAGAGACATACCAAACATAACATCACAGAAAAATTTACAGTAAAATGATGAAAAGGATATAGCAGGAAAATGTTATCCAAAAGACAGCTAAGGAGAGCTGTATTACACCAGACAAAATAGACTTTAAACCAAAAAGTGTTATTAGTGATAGAAAGGACATCTGTCACTAGAAAGATATAATATTTTCAAAGTTGAATATAATCAAAATAGCCCCCAAACGGGAAGCAAAAATTGATAGGATTACAAAGAGAAATTGACATATCTGCCATCATGATGGAGATTTCTGCACTCTTCTCTCTATTATTGATAGATAAAGCAGAAAACAAAAAGTAAAGAACAGGGAATGAAAAATAATATACATTTTTAGAATAAGAACCAAATGGAACTTCTAGAAATGAAAATGCAATAACTGAAATTAGAAACTCAATGGATGGGTTCAAAAGTGGATTAGACACACCTGAGGAAAGATTCGATGAACTCAAATATATGTCAGAAGAAATCTGGAACATTGCACAGAGAGATAAAAAGGTAAAAAATATTTAAAAAGCTAAGATCTACAGGGCAATAAAGTAACATATACTTGCCTAAAATTCTAGAAGGAGAAGAGAAAGAAACTAAGACAGAGCAATATTTAAAGTACTAAGAGCTCAGTATTTTCCACTACAGATTCATGCAGCCCAATGAATCCTACGTAGGGTTAAACAAAAGAAATATACATCAAGACGCCTCATGATGATGCTCCAGAACATCATGGTGAGCCCTTAATCCATGACAAAGGTCTCAGTGCAGAGGAGTGTTTAATTTGTGGGATTTTGAAAAAATAAAACCTAGAACTTAAATCTTGGACAGGTAAAATAGCATGTAACTTAGAAGAGTGATGCGTTAAAATGTTCTGAGGAGGTAAGTAACTTTAGACTTTGTGAAAGTATGCAAAGTAAAAATTTCAGAGAGTTGTCCCCAAATGCTTTTTATAGCTGTCTAGGATCTAATCAGGGTTCATACATTGCATTTAGTTGTTTTGAATAGCGTTGCTTTTAGGACAGTGTTCCCACCTTTTTATTTTCATGACATTAACTTTCTGAAGAGACCAGGCTAATTGTTTAAATTGCAGAGTGTCCTACATACAGGATTTGTCTGACTGTTTCATTGGGGGTCGTTTAACACTGGCTTTCCCTCCAGTAGCTTGCAGAGAATGTGTTCAATTTCATCTTTATATGGGGTATGTGTACATATACATATATTAATATATATTACATATATTATAGCATTGTATATGCACTTAGGCAATTAACAGTATTTGTTATTGATGTACTTTGGGAAAAAATGAGTGTATAACCTTTCTAAGTTTACACTTTACATTTGCAAAACGGGAGACAGTACCGACCTTCTTTACTGAACACTTCCAAGCAATTTAGACTATCTGGGAAATCTAACAAAAGGCAGAGTCCCAGGATGGTGAGGAATTGCTGGCCAGACCTGAAGTCAGGGTGGCTGCACAGAACTGGGACAGGGGTGGCAGTTGCAGGCTATGGCTGTTTCCAGCCCTGTTTTTGCCGTGAGATATGAAAAAAACTAATGGGACACAGATGATAGCCTTAAAAATGAGAGAAAAGAAAATGAAAAGAAGTCTAAGGCTTGAAAGCAAAGAAGGCTTAACCTAAAATAATGTAGAGAAATGCTAAAATAAACGTTTGAATTTGTATACCTTACCAATACATACTGTTAAAACTCAGGGCTTCCTGTGACTTGGAGTAAGGTTAAAGAAAATAATAAATGTAATACACTATGTCTTTTTGCCCATAAGCCACTTCCAAAGGACAACTGTTTCAACAGACTAACCTGAAAGGATTTTCTGTCAATTGAAGCTTATATTGTCTGAGTAAGTAATTTGGGTAAATAACACCAAGTGGACATTGTTTAGAAAGGCTCCAATGGAACAAACAGGCATTTTTCAGGTCAGAGAGAACAGATGCAGAAATGAGCTTATTTGGAAAACACTGTGGCTTCTCACCACGACCACTCAGCTGACCGCCTGCGTTAGTAAGATTCAGGCATGTGCTCTGAACACACCAGGCCCAGGGAGCCGCGATGAACCCTTCCATACTTTTTGTTAGTGTTGGCTAAATTTATTTCTTCACTTCAAATATTTTTGCTGGGAACAAGGAATCCAGACCAACTAGAAGGCATAATCTGGTGGAGAAAAACAGACGGGGCACTGTGAAAATATTTTCAAGGGTCAGGGTACACCTGGGCCATGCTGTCTCAATTAGTGACCCCCTAAGGAAATTCACTATGTCCTGCTGGGCTGTTTTGTGCTTGTTCTTTCATTTCATAAGAAGAGAAGCCCTATGAATCTCCCTCTGCCAGAAAACACACATGCTTCATTTCACAAGCTCAATAGTTCAAATTATATTGGATTTCTTTTGCCTGTCAAGACTCAAAACGTGGTCTATGGCCGCGCATGGGGACCACCAGGGAGCTTGTGAGAAATGCAGGCTCTCAGGTCCCTCTCCCGGCCTCCTGAGTCAGAACGTAGTTTTAGCAGGACCCCCACGGGATTTGTAGGCACGTTGACGTCTCAGGAGCACATTGGGTTCGTTAAAACTGGCTGCACATGAGCATCATCTATGGAGCTTTAGAACAGAGACGCGCGGGTCCCAGTGAAACAGTGTATTCCACCCCCCAACTTTATTAACATCTATAGATCGCCTCCCTGCTGAATCCCCCTTCATTTTCCATTTCCCATTGTCCCCAATGTCCCTTGTTTATGGTCCACTTCTGCCTGCTATTCCCACCTTTTAAATTTCTTCTCTAAAGTACAATCAAAGTCAACAGAAAAAAGATCTTAAAGATAATTTTGTTGTACATGCAACAAAAATTTCTTCTCATGAACTCAGGAGACCCGAAATCTTTTCCCTGCTTGCCAAAGTGCCACATTGCCTGGCAATAGCTCTAGAACTCTTTGGGAGTGGTTTTGCTAAATCGATTCCCTGCTGCATTATAAGGAACTGCATGCTTCCAAAACTGCCCTTCTGACTTTCTGGTTTCCATTTCCCAGTGTACAACCTACCCCAAATTTGTTCTGTTTTCATTTATTCAGTACTTTAAAAATTATGACATATAGCATACCTATAGAAAAAATACATACACGTGTGTAGCATAACAAATTATAACATGCCCATGTAGCCACCACCCAAATGAAGAAAAAATACTTCCAGTGCTCAAAGAGTGTACTCCACCCCCTACCCTTTCCAGTTCTTCAACACCCCTCCCCAGAGATGACCACTATCCTAACTTTTATGGTAACTATTTCTTAGCTTTTCTTTACGATTTTACTATCTATCCATGCACCCTAAAAAATGTAGTGTGGTTTTGCACTTTATATAAATGGACTCATAATGTCTGTCGTTTTGCATTTACTTCTTTTAACATCCTATTTGTGGGACACATCCATGTTGTGTGTAGCTGTCACTTGTGTGTTTTCATTGCTGTAAACAATTTTATGATTATAGCATACGGGAATTCGTCTATTGAACTTTGTTGAGACTTGCCTTACGTATGGTGTACGGCCAATTTTCATCAATATTCTGTGTGCGCTTAAAAAGAAAGTGGGCGCTGCGATTTGAGAGTAGCGCCTATGTGTCTATTAGGCAGATTTACTAATGCATGTTCCTATCTTCTATATCCTCACTTCTTTTTGTCTGTCCTGTCAATCACTGAGAGAAGTGTGTTAATATCTTCTACTACAATTGTGGATTTGTCTATTTCTCCTTTTAATAGTGTCAATTTTTACCTGATAGAATTTGAAGCTATTGGGGCAATCAAACTTTAAATTGTTATGTCTTCCTGGAGGATTAAAACTTTTATCTTATGGAATGATTCTGCTTATCTTTAGCAGTATTAAGTTCTCTTTCCATGTGAATAATTTACCTGCAGATTGTTGTGTACTTTCTATGTACACAATCATGTCATTTATAGATAAGGACAGGTTTTTTTTTTTTCTTCCTGGCCTCATGCTTTGGTTTAAACCTCCAGCACAATGTTGAATAGAAGTGGGGATGGCAGGGGACCTTACTGTGTTCCTAAGAGCAAAGGATAAGCATTCCACATATCACTACTAAGCATGGATGTTGAACTTTATCAAATATAAATCAAATCAGTTCACTCCTCTGCTCAACCCCTCAAGTGGCTTCCCCATCTCACTCAGTCCAAAAGACAAAGTCCTTGCAGTGACCTACAAGGCTCTGCATGACCTGAGCCCCATTGTTTCTATGACCTCCTCCCCTACTGCTCTCCCTTGTTCAAATTACTGCAGACACAGCACCCTCTCTGCTGTTCCTTCAATACTCCAACTTGGTTCTGCCTCAGGCCCTTTGTACCGGCTACTTCCTCTACCTGGAATGTTCTTCTCTAAGATATCCCATGGCCAGCTCCCTGACTTACTTCAGATCTTTGCTCAAAAGTCTCCTTCTCGTGAGGCCTTCGTGATAACCTTATCTAAAATGTTAACTACTGTCCCAATATTTTATATCCTCTTTCCTGCTTCATTTTATCTCCTTGGCACTTACCAAGGCACTTATTTATTTTTGCTTTAAGCATCTTTGCCATAGACATCTTTGCCACAGCATTTTTGCCACAAACATTTTCTCTGCATAACTAATAGGCTGTAAGGCAATTTTGCTGTAAAAGATAAAAGAACTGGTTGACAGGGGCTGGCCCGGTGACGTAGTGTGAGTCCAGTGTGCTCTGCTTTGGCAGCCCAGGTTCGCGGGTTCAGATCCCGGTGTGGACCCAAACCACTCATCAGCCACGCTGTAGCAGCAACCCACATACAAAATAGAGGAAGACAGACACAGATGTTAGCTCAGGGCTAATCTTCCTGAGCAAAAAAAGCAAAAACAAAAACCAAAACTGGTTGACAGTTTTGTTTCTACTAGAAAATACAGGGATAAAACTTCTTGGAAGTGTGAAATAAGAGAGTGGAAAACCAGATTGCACACTATACTAGAAAATGATAACATCTTTGTCAATCCTTCCCTGAGTGCAGTCATCCCTCCCACCATCAAAACCAAAAGTTTACCAAGCTACGGCAAATATAAAAGAGGTACCTAGTCATTCACAACAGTGTTCGAGGCACTAATTATTGATTCTTTAGCTAATGTAGATACAACAGCTTGTTCTCTAATGCTGTCTTTACCAAACTTATTGCACAATATTAGAAGTTGGAGGCAAAAGAAGAATCAAGCTCCTTCTCCTATCTCTCCCTCCTCCCGAAAAAGGAATGGTTACATGATTCTTGATGAGTATAAGTTTCATGAAATTTTTTTGCTATTTAATAATAGAGAACATGATGTGGACAGAATTTTGTATTTGGCACAGAATCTGGCTTAGATGATTTGGTGAAATATAAGGATTGGATATGTGATGGAACATTTAAATATAGTCCAGATATGTACTACATGTTTCATTATGTCCTTTTTAATGTCCCTCTTTTATTTTTTGTTATTTTATCTTTTATGGCAAAATTGCCTTACTGGTCAATTAGTTATGTGGTGAAAATGTTTGCAGCAAAGATGCTTACAGAGAAAGTACCTAGAACCCTATTTAGCATATAATGTGAGTTTCTTATTTGTCAGGTCTAATTCATTCATTCATTTAAGAGACAGTTATGAATGTGCCTACATGCTGGGCCTGTTCTGGGTACGGGGGATGCAGCAGTAAAGAAGAAAACCCCAGATCCCAGCCCTCTGGCTTCTGCCTTGGTTTTTTTGTGCTCTGTTTAACAGCAAAACTCATTAAGAGATGTCTACACTTACTCTGTCTCCAAGTTTCTCTCCTCCCATTACTTCTTATAGTCACCTCCACCAGGCCCACCACCACCAGTCTAACAAAACTGTCTTGTCAAGGTCACCAGTGACCCCCAAGTGGGTAAAGCCAATGGTCAGTTCTCAGGCCTCCCTCCCTTGGCCTCTCAGCTGTGTCTGGCCCAGGTAATCATTCTTTCCTCCTGGCACGTCTTCCCCACCTGGCTTCCAGGACAGCACTCTCTCTTGATTTTCCTTTTGTCTCACCAGCAGCTACTCCTCAGTCTCCTCTGATGATTCTTCCTCTTCTCCATGATCTTGTAATATTCGCGTGCCGCCGGGCTTCTCACCTACACTCGCCTCTGTGGTTTAAAAGCCATCTACACATTTATAACCCTGAATGTCGTATCTCCAGCCCAAACCATGCCTCAGATGTCAAGGCTTGTATGCCTACCACCTCCCCAACATCCCCATTTGGATGTCAGGGATGCATCTCAAACTTGTCTAAAACAGAATTCCTGATCTTTGACTGCCAAGACCCGCTCCTCGGCTCTGTTGATACCAAGTCTAACTGATCAGTTGCTCAGGCCAAAACCTCTGGAGTCCTTCTTGACTCCTTTCTCTCATACCCCACTTCCAGTCTGTGCTGATATCCTATTCATTTTGTCTTCAAAATATATCCAGAATCACACTCTCCTACACTGCTAGTAGGGAGGTAAATTGGAAACTTTGGGGGCAGTATTCACTAATTTTGAACATTTGTATATACTAGGATCCAGCGATGGCACTCCTAGATGCATATATATCCACCAGAAGATCTACGCACATCTGGTAGATGTGTAGAAGGTGATGTGAAGACAGAGGCAGAGATTGAAGTGATGAATCTATAAGCCAAGGAATGCTGGCAGCCACCAGAAGCTACAAGAGAGGCATGGAATGGATTCTCCCTCAGAGTCTCCAGAAGGAATCAATTCTCCTATTAGTCCACCTTGATTTTGGACTTCTGGCCTCCAGAACTGTGCAAAAATAAATTTCTGTTATTGTAAGCCACCAAGTTTGTGGTAATTTGTTATAGCAGCCCTAGGAAACTAATATACATACTATATAATTTATTTCTTCTTATTATTTATTTTCTGTATTCTTTCACTGTTAGCTCCACGAGGGCACAAATTATTATTTTGTTCATAGTGTATTTCAAATACCAGTGCCTGGCACATAATAGGCACATACTCAGGTCTGAAAAAGAATTGATTTTACTTATGAAGAATAGTGAATAGTGGTTGAAGTATTCTAAGATTTAGTCGAAGAAATAAACAAAATGTGATATATCCACACATTGGTGTACCACTCAACAAAAAAAGGAAAGATCCACTGATACACACACCAATATGGACGAATCTTAAACACATTTTTCTGAGTGAAAGAAGCCAGACATAAAAGAGAACATACTGTATGGTGTCATCATATGCAATTCCAGAAAAGGCAAATCTAAGCTAGCAAGCAAGTGGAGCAGTGGTTGCCCAGGGCCCAGGGTAGAGGAGACTAATGGCAAAGGGGTATGAAGGAACCTTTTGGGAGTGATGAAAATGTCCTAGATCTTGACTATGGTGGGCACATGGGTATCTATCTACATTTGCCAAAACTCATCAAACTGTACCCTTAACATGGGTGCATGTTATTTTGTGTAAATTATATCTCAAAAAGGTGATAAAATAAGGTGGTTTATTTGTTTAGAATAATGTAATAATTGTCTAAAGCAAATACCCACTGTGGACCCTGGAGCAGGTCTAAAGATGTTATTTTAGAGTCTAAGAATATGTGGCAAGAATGTACAAAGGAAGCAGAAGATATAAACTGAAGTGACAGAGAAGAGAGAGTTCTATTGAGAGCTTGACCAAGGACATGCACACAGGGCAGCTCTGTCAACTCAGTCCATGCTGGGGACCACGCGGCAACCTCTCACCTGCTGCAGCAACTCCGTGGGACACAGATCGGCGTCCTCAGTCATGCAAGAAAACCTTTCCAGGGCTAACAGGGCAGCTTTCCTGGGGGATACTGGTAGTTGTTCATTATCTGCATCTACCTCATTCCTGCTTCTCACTATCTACCTGCTCTTTCCTTTAAGGTGGGTTTACTTCTGATAATTAACAGTTGATTTTACTTATGAAGTGGAGTAAACACTGGCTAAAGTATTCAAAGTTTTAGCTGAATGTTAATCAGTTATTGATTCAGAAACACTATTGGTGGCTTTCAAATAACAGCTGTTTTACAAGGAAGGAAAATTCCAGACCAATCTCTTAACATCAATATTGATGCAAAAATCCTAAATAATATATCAGCTAATAGGAATCAGAAAGATATAAAAGGACAGTACATCATGACTAGCGCAGGTCAGGCCCCTCGGGAAGCAGACTCTGAGACAGAGATTGGTGTGCGGGACATCCATTAGGGAGTGCCCTTGGGAAGGGAAGGAAGCAGGACTGGGCAGGCCCAATGGAATGGCTCTTGACCTTGTGGGAAGTTCTGAAGAGGAGACACACTTTGGCAGAGTCCCATGCTGGGGCGAGGGGGCCAGGCCTTTGTAGTTCTCCATTGACTGTTGGATGCAGTCACCCTGAACGGGAGCGTAAACTTGGGTGAGGTGGTTCCCTTTAGCTGGGCACACAGCTGAGGGCTGACTGCCAGCAACACTTCCATCCCTGGGGCCCTAGTCCTTTATCCTGAAGGGGATTCCCAAGCACACAGCAGCAGCCAAGGCAAGGCTGAAGCCAGACCAGGTGAGATGGTGAAGACACAATGAGCCACTTTTAGATTCAGGCAGTTTATTACTTACATAAACAATGAAAGGAAGAGAGTAAGGCAAAAGTGCCATCTCCCTGGGTCCTTCTCCCACATACCAAAAAGGCCAACACTGAAACCAAAGGAGCAGGTGACTGCAACCTGAGTGTGGGATACCACGTTGCTGAGAAGCCAAGTCTAGTCTCCAGCTAAGCAGTTTTATATTCTGAGCTTGTCTATCCTGAGCTCATCAGAACCCTCCCAGGGAAGATAGGCAGGCGAGTGGGAGATGACCTCAGAGCGGCTCCTCACAAGCCTCCCATCCTTGAGTCTTCGGGGTGAATCACAAGGCATTCTGCCAAGACCCAGATTAGCTGTGGTTCAACCCTTGACCTAGTACAAGGCTGCCTACAGCACCCATCACAATGACCAAGTGCAGGTTTTTCAGAACTCTAAGGATAGTTTAACAGTAGAAAATTAAGTGTTGTAATTCACAACATTAACAGAAAAAAAGAGAAAAATCATATCATCATCTCAATAGATGAAGAGAAGACATTTGGCAAAACTCAGCACCCATTTTATAAATGCTCTTACCAAACTAGGAATAGAAAAAACTTCCTTATTCTAACACAGAATATTACAAACATCCTTATTGGTAAAATACTCAAAAGTATTCCCCCACAGACTGGGAACGAGGCAAGGATGCCCTCTATTACCACTTCGATTCAACATTGTACTAGAGGTCCTAGCCAGTAAAATAAGGCAAGAGAAATAAATAAAAGGCATAATATCTTACTTATCTAGAATTATTTACCTATAGACTGCAACTATCTGAAAGAAAGCTGATTATCTGGAAGGTTAACATTCTCTTATGAAACAACCTAAAAAGGCCTTGGAGCTGCCAAGATGCCGCAAAGTCATGCATTTCAACAGAGGAGGGATCCCTTAAGTCCTCACTCTGTGGACGCACACAATTCTGATAAGCTTCTCTTTTTATTTCCAAGCCCATACCACGTTAGACATGGTGACAGAGATTGGCACACTGATCAAAACCAGAGTGTTAGCTACCAGCCTGAAAGGAAAGGATATGGGTGGACCTGGCTAAACCATAAAAAACAGATGCAGTACTTTAGATAACACAGAGCTTACAGTCCTTAAGGCCACTGCAGTACAGGACAGTCACTGATACCTGTAATAGTGACTTAGAGTCACAGGAAAAGATAAAATTATGCTTATGACTCACCACTTAAGAGGACAGGAAATTATGTTCTATATTAAAGATTTTTCTAATGGCTGATTTTAAAGAAGTTTTGGTCATTTACATGGAGAAATTTTAGTATTAGAAAATTAATTTATAAGTAATATCTAATTTTTGACAACTCACCCAAGGTTTTTCATGGCTGAAGCAGTGCTTGTGCAGGAAGCAGAGGTTCAGTTTCACAAACACTGGGATTGAGCACCTATGATGGGCCTGATATCTGAGTCACAAAGATGGGTCTGGTCTGGGTACTCAGCCCAGGGATACTTTTTTTCAGAGCTGTTACTATTTAAAGGCTGCTGTGGCCTGGCCCTGTGAGCACACTGGGCTGAAAAGGCTGAGCAGGATGTGTGATTTCTTCTCATGTGACAAGTCAGTACTGACGGCACGTACAGAACGTCCACTGCATTTACTCTGCTGTCTTCTCAGTTCATCATGGAACCACATGCTATTCATGCCCCACCCATATCCACTGATGCTAGCCTGGAGGTGGCCTGCAGAAGGTTCTTTGTGTCTCTTCACCTGGGGGCCTTTCTTGGCCATTGGAGCTTAAGAAGTGCTAGGAGGTAACATCCCAGGAGCAACGCTCACCCTAATAAATGAGGAGTTGATGGATCATGCTCTAGCCTCCTCACTCCTGAGTGGCCTTGAGCATGGTGGTCCACAGTGGTAACCTGTTCATTAACACACCCTTTATCAGCTTTCTTCCTCTTCCTGCCTCACACCCCATGGCTTCACCATGCTTCCTGGGATCACCTCCCAAGTAAATTACTTAAATCAAAATCCTTGTCTTAGGGCCTGATTTTAGGGGAGCCCAGCTTAAAGAATCGATGCCAGAAGTGGCCCTAGAAAGTAATCCCTCAGGCTGAGATACTGGACTTGGATGCCAGCTAGGATCCCATTGCTGATGGTAAGTGCAGTGGTGATAAATTCTGGCATGCTGCCAGGTCACAGTTACCAAACTCTCACCTGGATGGATTGGGATGAAGGGAGAGAATGACAGGCTCTATTAGTCAACTGTCACCTCAGGAGATGCCGTGACAACTAGAATGGCCCATGGCAGCATTTAGAGAGACCCACCTCTCCTACATGCAGAAGATAGAATATGCTGAGAAGCAGGCCAAGGTTGGATCATAATGGTGGTGCAATTATGAAGCGGACCAAATCCACAGGCCTGGTGTCTCCTTTGCTTAAGTCAGGGCTCTGATTAGGAAGGAATGGGACTCTGAGACATGAGATGGACCCATTTGGGCAGATGCCCTCAAGAACCTTGACACCGCAGATTCCCCTCAACCCTTGGGTCTAGCAAGTGGCTCACTCCCGCATGCTAGAGAAGAGCAGCATCCCCTCACCTGGAAATCATTCAAAGGCCTCTCTTGAGAAAACTGGCAAGATAACGTCTGTCCTCCCTAAGATCCACGCCCACTTCTACTCATTACTCCTAAACCAATAAATAGGGGCGAGTATCAGCACGGCCTGTGTAGGGAAATATTGTCTTGCTTGAGAGGATATGAATTATTCTCCAAAAGAGGTGAAGAATCTGGCTAATATGGACTGGCAGGAACCAGAAGAGCATGTATGGGCATGGCTCTTGAGGATGTTGGCCCAGTGGGAGGTAGAACAGAAGCTGGTTAAGAAGAGCTTATTCATACAGGGGTTCTCTTCTGTGACTGAGGATTTAGCACCTTGGCAAGGACAAGTGAAGCCAGTCCTAATGCGCTGCTGCAATGGCTCCTTGGAGCTTGAAGATAACGGCATACCAAAAATGAGGCGGAGATTCTACAACTGCCTTGCAGAGTACTGAGGGGTCAGGAGGCTCAGAGGGATGGCATGCTAGAATAGATATAAGATGGGAGAGCCCATCCATGGGCAGAGGATACTCCCTTCACTGAAACAATAAAGAAGGCAACATTAGCACTGCTGCGAAGCTCAGTGGTGGCTGTCGTCTGTCGGCTAGAGCTGACAATAGGAGATGCTGGTACATACTGGGCTTTCTAGGGTCAATGGATAGGATTCCAGAACAAAAGTCTTAGCCATTAGAGAGAAAAATGAATGCAATAACCTAATGGGCTGCAAGACCAGAATAGCAACCAAGGACAAGGATCAGTGGCTAATAGATTATGGTGTTCCTAGAGATGAAATGAATGGGCAACCAATGTGTGCATTATAAAGCCAAACCAAACAAACAGCTGGTGAGTAAAAAATTTATGTCAGCCACCATAAAGGAAAATCATGATCTCTCATACGGTTCCCAGACCTGAATCAGTTCTCAGGTCCAGAGCCCATCGACTGAAGTGGAGGCTGGGTCCTCTCAGGAGGAACCCTATAGCACTATAGCAAGCATATACAATAAATACTTCCCCCCAGTCTTTCCCAAAGAGCCCTGTGGCTATTTATCAGAGTAGCTGTACATTAAGAAAGTGGAATATACACATCTTTCAAGAGCACTTGGACAGAGGGCCTACCCAGGGGATACAAAACACCATCACAGCCCTCTTGTTAGAATGGGGCCATATAAGAAGTAGGCAATCAATAAAGTTCTAGCCCAAGTCCATCTCATAATGGATCCAATGAGTCTGTGGATCCATCCTGTAGATACTTCCCTGGTTCCTGAGTAGATACTGGGATGAGTGTACTTAACTGACGGACCCTTACATTGGTTTCTTTACCTGACCAGTAAGAGACATAATGGTAGAAAGGCTTATTTTAGGATCAAAATGCTCTTCCTACCCTACTACCTCTCCTAGCCCAAATCAGAGGCAAGACCATGTCCCAAGTGTAATGGCAGCAATCTCCATAATATCCCATTGAATAGCTCCTGCAAAAAAATGAAACAAAACAAAAAACAAAACCCACCAAAACAAAATAAAAAACAATGGATCATGGAAGATGACAGTGGACTAATGTAGAGCAAGAAGTAGCTCCAACAGCAGCGACTGTGCTGGATGTGGTACCTCTACTAAAACAAATCAGCACAACCTCTGGCACTTGGTACAAGGCTGTGAATCTGGTTAATGAGTTGTACCCAATCCTCATCAGAAAAGAGGATCAAAAACAGTTCACACTCACTTGGATCAGATGAGTACACATTCACAGTTTTGCCCCAGGAGTAGATAACTCTCCTGCTGTGCTACAATACAGTCTGAAGAATCCTTGATCACCTTGACATTCTGCAGAATAATCATGCTGGCCCACTACATCGACAGCAAGATGTTAATTAGACCTGGTGAACAGGAACTGGCAAATAATTTGGATGCTCTGTATGACACATGCAGCAGAGAGGAGGGGGTGAATCCTGCAAAGATTTAAAGGCCTAACATGGTGGTCAAGTTTTGGGTGGCCCATTGATCTAGGAAATGCTGGGGCATCCTGCCAAGTCAAGAGCCAGTTACTGTGTCTTGAACTTTCTACCGCTAAGAAAGGCATAGCACTAAGTAGTCTGTGGATTCTGGAGCCACATGACCCATACGTGGGAAGACTGCGCTGACCATTTGTTGAGTCATTCAGAAGGCTGCCAGTTTTGAGAACAGAGAGTCAAAAAGGGCTCTGTCATCCTTTGTGCTTCAGACTGTAGTGCAAGCTGTCCTGCCACTTGGGCCACATGTCCCAAAAGATCCAAGTACAAGAGGCAGCTTGGTAAAGATGGTGACAAGCCCCAACTGGAGAGTTGTGGTGCAGAAATTTCTAGGCTTCTAGAGCAAGGCAGCAGACAACTATTTACTGTTTGAAAAGCAGCTCCTGGCATGCTACTGGGCCCTTGTAGAGACTAAGTCATCTACCATGAGCTGAGTCTTGTCAGAACCACTGTCACAAGGTCAGGCAGGCACATCATCAATTCATAATAAAATAACAATAGTGCACTTAGGATTGGGGCCAAGAAGGTCCAGAGGGCACAAGAAAATTGCACAAACAGGTGGTCTAGACTCCCATGTCATTGCACTAATACCTCTCCCTCAGCTCACACCTATGGCAACAGAGATGAAAAAAAAGCCCAGGTTTGGTAAATGAGTGGGTCAGCTCAATATCTGGGTATAAGCCCAAAGTGGCTTGCTGCTGCTCTACATTCCCACTCAGCAGCTGAAAGAGTGCTGAGTGAAAATCCCCAATGGGCAGATCTTCAAGCAGTACCCTTGATCACCTTGGTGTGGAGGGAGAAGAGGGTAGAGGTAAGAATATATATGAACTCCTGGGAGTGGTGAATAGTTTGACTGGAGGGCCAGGGTCCTGGAAGGATCAAGTTTGGAACACTGAAAACAAGGAGGTCTGGGGAAGAGGTATGTGGATAGACTTATGGGAATAAGGACAGAATGTGGGGATGGATTTTTTTTTAAGGCTTTATTTTTTAGAGCAGTTTTAGGTTCATAGCAAAATTGAGTAGAAGATACAGAGAGTTCCCATATACCCCGTCCTCACACAAGCATAGCCTCCCTCATCAGATAATAACATTCTCCACCAGAGTGGAACATTTGTTACAATTGATGAACCTATATTGACACATCATAATCACCCAGAGTCCATAGTTCAGAGTTCATTCTTGGTGTTGTACATTCTACCGGTGTTGTACATTCTACCGGTTTGGACAAATGTATAATGACATGTATCCATCATCATGGTATTGTACAAAGTATTTTCCCTGCCCTAAAAATCCTCTGTGCTCCATCTATTCATTCCTTCCCCTACCCCGAACTCCTGGAAACCACTGATCTCTTTACTGTATAGTTTTGTCTTTTCCAGAATGTCATTTAGTTGGAATCATAGAGTATGTAGTGTTTTCAGATTGGCTTCTTTCACGTAGTAAAATGCATTTCATGGCTTGATAGCTCCATTCTTTTTAGCAGTGTCTGGTGTGCCACATCATTTGGATATACCATGGTTTACTGATCCATTCACCTACTGAACGACATCTTAGTTGCTTCCAGGTTTTGGCAATTATGAACAAAATAACTTGCTGGGATTCTGATTGGGATTGCATTGAATCTATAGATCAAGTGGGAGGAATTGGCATCTTGACACTATTGAGTCTTCCTATCTAGGAACATGGAATATCTTTCCATTTACTTAGTTCTTCATTGATTTCTTTCATCAAAGTTTTGTAGTTTTCTTCATATAGATCTTATACAGATTTTGTTAGATTTATGCCTAAATATTTCATTTTTAGGGGCACTAATATAAATGCTATTGCATTTTTACTTTCAAATTCCACTTGTTTATTGCTGGTATATAGGAAAGAGATTGACTTCTGTATGTTAACCTTATACCTTGCAACCTTGTTATAATCATTTACTAGTTCCAGGAGTTTTGTTGTTGATTCTTTCATATTTTCTACATAGACAATCATGTCATCTGTGTACAAATATAATTTTATTTTTTCCTGTGCAATTTGTATACCTTTTATTTCCTTTTCTTACCTTATTGCATTAGCTAGAATGTCTAGTACAATGCCGAAAAGGAGTGGTGAGAGGGGACATCCTTTCCTTGTACCTGATCTTAGTGGGAAAGCTTCAAGTTTCTCACCATTAAGTATGAGGGATGGGGGCCGCCCGGTGGCGCAGCGGTTTAGTCCGCGCTTGGCAGCCCGGGGTTCGCGAGTTCGGATCCCGGGCGCCCGCCGACGCACTGCCTGTCAGCCATGCTGTGGCGGCGTCCCATATAAAGTGGAGGAAGATGGGCACGATGTTAGCCCAGGGCCAGTCTTCCTCAGCAAAAAGGGGAGGACTGGCAACAGATGTTAGCTCAGGGCTGGTCTTCCCCACAAAAAAAAAAAAAAAAAAAAGTATGAGGGATGGATCTTTCTATCTCTTGTCAATGCCCACCAGAGAACATCCACTGCAGAAGGTGCTGAACAACTAGGTGGATAGAATGACTTGCCCATAGATGTCAGCCAGTCTCTGTCCTCAGCTACCTCAGTGCTTGCACATAAATGCTCACAAATGAAGTAGTCATGGTGGCAGGGATGGAAGCTGTGCACGGGCCCCACAGCATGCCCCCCACCCCCAACGATGCTCATTTGGCTACTACTGCTGCTGAATATCCAAACTGTTAGCAGCAGCAATTTGTGCTGAGCCCTTCATATAGTGTTATCACTCTAGGAAAACAATCAGCCAATTTGTTACAAGTGTTGAAAATTGTTTTCTTTAAATATTATTGTCTAAATACTACTATTTTGTTTAAATATTAAATAATATTTTGCTGAGATGGCTTTTTTCTGAAAGACTTGCTCACATGAGAGAAATCATGTCTTGAATTTCTAATGGCAAAGCTTTAGAATATAAGCATTTACACATAAACAAAAGGAAATCATTAATGCCGAATTTTTGTAATCCAATATATCTAAAAGCACCAAGCATTTAAAAATGTAAACATCTTTATCAACCCTTTTTAGTTCATCAAAATGGAAATAGCAAATACAGGTTTTATCAAATAGAATTACAAATTCAATGGAGAGTAATATTTTCCTTATAATGAGTTATATAGGACATAAGCAAATGATTATTAAACATTTATTTAACATAGACTCAAAATGTAACACATAATAAGAAAAACTAAACACTTAAGTGTCCAACAGAAGAAATTAACAAAACCCTTCACATTTGACTTTCATCAACAAAAGGTCTGAGTCCTAATTGAGCAGGAACCTTGAATATTTAAGTTAAACCAAAGCTGCCTTATGACAGCCACCAGTGCACAGTCCACACAGCTTAGCACACTGAAAGTTCAATCAGGGCTTGAGCCAACATTCTTAGCAGCTCAAAATATACAGATTAAAAAGCCTTTCTTTCTTAGTTAAATGAGATAAATCTTAAAACAAGGAAAATATTCAATAATAAAAATTTAAAATTGCATTTTGCTAAGGGCATGAGTTAAAACACACACATACACACACAAAACAGCAACAAAGCCAAAGCACAGAAGGTAGGTATATGTGAAAGAATCACATGGATTTATGTCAAAGAATATTGTATTTGTTTATCTTAACACAGGGCATAGTCAGGTTTAAGCTATCAAATACTTCTGAATTTATTATTGAACTGAAACACACTATACAGAATATTTCAAAGTCGCTACCAAAAAGCAAGCTGAAATTCTATCTGGCAATATAGGTTTCTCAACATACTCTCCTTCCCTAAAGGCATCAAACTAAGAAAGGTATAGAGAGAAAATAATTAAATGGTTTCTGAAGGAGACACTAGCCATTTAATCAAGAGTTCTGTCTCTGAATTATATAGAATACCCTGGTCCATAAATAATGGAACAGGTTTTTGGAGAGTGTCAACTTTGGGTTAAAGAAATAAAGGGCGAGACTGGAGCCCTCAGGGAAAGCTCTAAAAGGACACAGAAGCTGACGAGGGACCTGAATAGTGAGACAGGTGAAGAAAGAACATGCAGGAAGTGCTGGCTTGTTATTGGGTTTTTCCCCTCCTTCTCTGATTCATTCATCTTTTTAAGACTGCCTTCTGCGTCCTTTTGGGACGCACATTGATAAACACCTTTATCAATGTGTTCTTTAAATATTTTAACATAAAGTCTACAAGAAAAACAACAAATTCAAGTATTAAAAACTTGAATAAAAGTAATAATGAGCTTTATCCTCTGATCAGTAAACTCTTCTTGGTGAATAAAATCTTCATTTGTGGAAGTGGAGTGGCTTCTCTTACTAGACAGTATTCATTTACGGTGTGACACTCTGCTTTTGGAATTGGGAATAATTACTTCCTAAATAATGTGTTAAAAGTAAGTACTTTCCTCCTGAGGCATTATAGCTTTACGAATGTTATTTTATTTATCCTAAGAGTATATAGTTGCATTACACAACTGCAGATGTGATCCCTAATTTCTAATGATTTATCCAAAATCACTCAAGAAAAAGCAGGACCAATGGAAATATAATCAAAACCTCTTGAAAAAGCAGTTACTATAGATGCATATAAATAAATAAACTATAATCAAAAGTTAGATCTGAGCGCTGGTAACTGATTTTACGTAGAATGTAAGTCTTTTTAAAAGTTTTCTTATTTAACATGTAATTTAAAAGAATATTCTAGAAACTGAAGTATAAAGATTACATTTATTTTGAGTCTAGATACTTTCTCAACTGTAGAAGCACAGGATGGAGCTGACTTCTCCATCAGTAATACAGACTCATGACAAGTCGTGCTGCAAAAAGTGTCTGAACCTCTTCTGATAAACATAGCATTTAGCTAGAGACCGAAGAAGTTAACTGAATCCTCATGTTCACTGTTAATTTTCCTTATAACTGGTAAAAATGTTGCCTACAATAGACAGTTTGATGTTTTCAATGAATTCATATATTTTTTTGATGATCAGAGAAAATGAATTAGATTTCCTTTTTAAAAATAAGGTTTACATGTAGTAACTATCTCGAAGAACTATATACATTTATTTTTACCATGGGGAATGCATGAGTATAGACAATGCCAGTTCTAACACTTACTGAAAAGGTACACTCTTTATGGTAATACAAAAGAATAAGACTCTCTTCCCACTCTAAAACTCCCTTTATCATAAAGAATTCTCTTTGCATTTGAACTGAGACTATGGAGCACCCAGCAGAGAGGAGTCTGGGACGACTGGCCAGCATCAGTCTGTAGGTTTTCTCTCTTCTCAGCTAGGTAACTGAAATAGGAACTCTAGTTCTAAATACTAGGAGCAAAGTCTAAATATTAGAAAAATAAAGAGAGGGACTATAACCAACTGCTTCAGGATACATGCCTGAGGTGAGAACAGCCTGTCCTTCCATGTTGTGGCAGCTTCCAGATGAAATCTTCAGTTTTTAATCTTCAGATTCATATCTGCAAAGAGATATAAATTAAGAACATAATGTCATGATACTTTTTGTTGTTGTTACCAAATGAGCTTACTTGACACATCTCCAGTGACTAAACCAGAAACACCGCTTTCCTCACTTCAGATCACCGCTGCGGTCAAATCAGGTACCTTCAGGGCGTCATGCTGGTGACTCAGGGGATGCCTGCCACAGGTGGGAGACAGGACCTGATACCTGCTAAGACGCCTTCAGACTCCACACCTCTGTAGCTGGCATTTAGATCCATGACAGCTTAGAACAGAAATTCACTAATTATCTAAATGGTCAGATCGGCACCAACAGCTGAAATGGCCATGTGAGTAAAGGGTTAAAAAAGCTCCTTCTCTAAGGACAAATTTGATCTCGGATTCACTTTCTAGCTCTGTTCCCCTGGAACCCTGATAAAGGTAAAAAAAATATCAGCTGAGTTTCCAGGCAAAATTGCTAATGACAAAAATGCCCCTGATTAGTGGACTACATGTGGGCCAGGAGAACTGTGAACCAACTATGAATCCACAGTGGGAGCCACAGCTTTAGGCCTCCCTCTGTGGGTGAGTTCTTATAGCTGGACATGTCCCTACCTGGGCATCACGTGGTTCTACCAGAGATACAGGTCCCAGGTGGAGCATGGGCTTCTAAACCATGCTGGCTACAGCGCCCATCTGCATGGACCTCATTCTCCAGCACCTAAACTGTCACTCAAGGGCACATATGACCAGGTCTTGGACCACTGCAAGGACACCACCGAGGAGAAATGCCTATCAGCGCCCTGCCAGCTTGCTGTGTTTCACGTCCGATACCTGCTAAGTGAATCCACTGCCAAGAGTAGCCAAGTGTAGTTGTGTGTGAGTCTGAAGCTCTAGCTGAACCTAAAAAGAAGCCCTGGCAGGCACTACGGACAAGGCCTGGCCAAAGCTCCTCTGCTTTCCTCAAACGCAGGCTTCTGAACTAGATGACAGAGCAACTACCCACTGGCCTGACCTCTCTGACACCAGCTTAGATTTAATGAAGAACAAACATCAACCCAGTGGACAGACAAATTCAGAGGCAGGATCAGATGGCTTACTTTGCCAGTCTTTTCCTCAGGTCTTTGATTTGGTCATTCTTCCTGGTAAGAATCTCTTTCATGTTTCGATAAGCTGCTGTTTGTTGGAATTTCTTCTCTAATTCCTGTGTAGTGAAAAATGTCAGCCCATTACTAAGAAATAGTTAAGGGAAGAAATAATAAATCTGATGAAAATGTATATTTTTTGCTCTAATTGTACTAATATTCTGCTTATATTCTTTTCTAATTTCTTTCTAAAAAATATACTTATATAAAATTAAGACTATCCAAACTTTAAAAATACATTCTTTCAAATGAGAAGCCAATAAAATATTAACATTTTCCCAAGTACAATGTTAGCAAATAACTCAAACATACTATGCCCTAGACATTAGTTTTCAGGTAAAATAAGCACGATCTTTTTTTCCAAATCCCAAAGTAGTGTCAGTATTTTAGGAGGAGGATTTTTCTTTTATGTGTGTGTGTGTGAGGAAGATTAGCCCTGAGCTAACATCTGTTGCCAATCCTCCTCTTTTTGCTGAGGAAGATTGGCCCTGGGCTAACATCCGTGCCCATCTTCCTCTACTTTATATGTGGGACGCCTGCCACAACATGGCTTGACAAGTGGTATGTAGGTCCGTGCCCAGGAGCAGGACCTGCGAACCCTGGGCCACCAAAGCGGAGTGTGCGAATTTAACCACTACGCCACCGGGCCGGCCCTAGAGGAGGATTTCTAATTTAGTTAAATTTTAGCTCCCATACTCTTAAGAGTCTAACCTCTAAAGTGATGAACCCAGTTCTCCATATATTTCATATAAATTAAGAAAAAAGTATAGAATCATTTAAAAAAAGGTCACCATCCTTCTGCCAGGCTGTAGGAGGGATGAGTAGGAAGAGCAATGTTGGGGTGCAGGGCAGCGGATGTAAGCCACCTGGGGAGAGTATTTTACCACACCATGGGAAGGAGTGGAGACTTTATTATCACAGATAGTTTAGTGCCAAAGATGCAAGATTCTCAGTGCCCAGAAATGATAAATCTTTAGAACACATATTGGCTAATCCATGACAAAAAACAAGGTGCACTTGCAGTTGTCCAGCGCTTCCCCAAGTTACACTTGTTTCTCTACACTGCGTTCATCCCTTAATTGAACAGAAACAAACAAATCTGACCTTCTCAGCCATGCTCAGCTGCTCCTGAACTCTGAGTAGGTCGTGCTTGGCTGTCACTAGATTCTCCTCCAGGGACTTTTGGTTTTCTGTCTTGTCACTAAGTGTCTTCTCAAACTCACTCTTCAAAGCAGCAACGCTGTTTTCCAAGTCACTCAAGTCTTGGACCTTTATAAAATCCTACGAAAAATACATACATAACATAATTTCATGTTAACATCCTAAACAGTAACTGTTTTAGAGTGATGATTCAACATCATGACATGAAAGCACGTCAGCCTCCCTTGCCAGCCTGGGGAAGCTCCAGCTCCCTGAGGTCGCCAGCATGTCCAGTTCACCCTCAGCCCTCAGAGCAGTGTCCTGCACGGCAGACACTCAGTGGTCACTGATTTCCAAATATGTAAAATAGGATTTACGAACTGCTGGAATTCCGAAGAGGAACAGGAGAGAGGTGAGATCCTAAATTTGACGAGATTGTGTGTCCCAGAGTTGGGATGGCAAATAGGTTTCATTTTTGGAAAGTCAAGTTAAAAAAAAGCCTGGTGAAGAATTTTAAATGATACAGATGGAAAATAATAAAATTAATACAATTTATATCAAAAATTTAATAGACGTGTGTTTTAGTCATTTACAATAAAATATGAGAGCCTAATGAATGCTTACTGATTATATGGTTTGCTAAATTTACAAGATTTTAAGTTTTTTATATTAATTAATCATATGCACGCTTGCACCCTTTGGGTTTGTTTTTTTTTTGCTGAGGAAGATTGGCCCTAAGCTAACATCTGTGCCCTTCTTCCTCTATTTTATATGTGGGATGCCACCACAGCATGGCTTGATGAGTGGTGTGTAGGTCCGTGCCCGGGATCACAAACCTGCGAACCCCAGGCCACTGAAGCAGAGCATGTGAACTTAACCACTACGCCACCAGGCCAGCCCCCATTTGCACCCTTTGTCAGCATAATATAGCAGCTGGATCTCCTCTCTACCTGGATCTTGTTTTTGACTGGATAACATTTATAATAGAAAAAAGAGTTCTATTAATAAAACAGAAAAATGGTCTATAATTGGTAAATACGAAAATGAAGTCATGTTCAATCAACAAAAGAAAAATTCCTTACTCATTTTTGAAATCTGGTCTTTAAAAAAGATTTTATTTCATTGCAACTAATGAAGGCACGTATACATTTTGCTTTTGCCAAAAACTTAAAAGTAAAATTGGAGCAAAATTCAAAATGGCTTTTAAAACAAATTCATCACTCAAAATGTTTGCAATTGTTTTACTTTTGAGAAATTACAAAGCTGTTCTGGAGTATTTAGCTCTTTGTTTTATAAAGCTATGGTCCTTGGTATATAATGATTGAAAATCATATGTATTTTCCTTTGCTTTTTTAGCCATATAAGAAGTATCCTCCTATTTTAAAAATACCTACAGATGAAATGATGTAATGTCTGAGATTTATTTCAAAAAAACCAGGGGGAAGGGAGAGGAAAGGAGAGGTGAATATGAAAGACTGGCTGTGCCCTGACAGTACAGCTGAGCGATGAGTCCTGGGGGTGCATTATACTATTGTCTCTACTTTTGTATATGTCTGAAATTTTCCACAGAAAAAGTGTAACAAAAGTCTAATGATGTAGGTTTTGGGATTGTTTAGTAGACATTTACAATGACAATACAACCACCAGAAAAGCCAGTGCTGCACTGAAAATTCACTCAAATTTCATGTCACTCCCGCTGACCTGAAATCCTAATACAGCATCCACCCTCAATGGAAAGGCCATAGGAGGCACAACCGTGCACACAGTAACTTCCAGCAGGTGGCCAGTACTCAGTCATTCCACTCAGACAAGCCTGGAGAACTCCCACACTGGACATCACTGTATTACACAAGTACTGCTAGATACAGATGGATGTGAAGATGCACAACCAGTAAATGCATTCTGTTCTGTCATACTTACTGACGGCAAACTTAAGTAATAATAAGTTCTGTTAAAAAAAAACCCAATAGAAATTCAATTAACTGAAAACTCCTTCGTTATTTCCTTTTTCCCATTGTAATTGGAATGTCAAAGTAAAAGGGGGAAGAACTTTGATTTAAAAAATAAATTTAAGAATATCTTGTATGCCAATGGGCTCTCGGGACGTGTGAGGGATGTGAGCCGTGTATCTGCCACTCCACTCTCCCCCGGCTCTCACCTGGCCTTTCCTGGGCAAGGATGTCCCAATGCAGGACAACAGTGGCATCGCTCTCAGCGAGTGGCAGGGGGTAGGGCATAATGAATAGTAACTAAGACTTAATATTAAGTTTATAACCTTATTCCATTTAGAAAATCTGAAAAAGATAGCTAAAACTTATTTTACCTTTTGATTTCCTTGATCAAGCTGTAAATCTTGCAGTGCTCTTTCTAGTTTTGACTTCTCATCCAGTGTATTTGTTACCTACAACCAAGTTTAAACAAAACACATTCAGTATTCGTCTGTAAGTAACTCTTTCAATAATTTTGTTAAAGTATTTCTGTTACCTGTATTTCAACGGTCTTCAGCCTTGACTTCAATTTCTCATTCTCTTCTTGAAGTCTTAAAATTTCCTTTGTGAGTAAATTCAAGTTTTATTATTTTAGCCAAAGTATTTTTAATACTTGAAATTACTTGTTTCACTTAAAAACTTAATCTTTAAATTACATAATAGCTCAAAAATCTGCATGCCCTAGTTATTGGTAATATTCCAATTTCACCTAGCCCACCAGCCTCAACACCTATTGAGTCATCTTTGGCTCTAAGACTTCTAGTTCCTTCTTTCATAGTCTCTCAGACTCTATTTAGCCCTCTGTTCTCAGCCTTTTTCCAAATTCCCCGTCCCCTGCCATCTCTCACCTAGCTGATCCTGGAACTCTTGGGCCTATTCTTGGCCTACACTGCACACCACTTACTACTTATCCTAAAAACATAATCTTCGTCATTCCAGTACTCTATGTCCAAGCCCTAAATGGTTCTGACTGAGACCAAACACTTTTGCTCCTGGCAGCTCCGTCATGAGAGTCGTCTGTCAGTCCAGTCTTATTTCTTACTATGCTCCAACACACACATCAGCCCAGTCAGAGAGCAGTGCACTCTGTTTCAAATCACGCCAGTCTTCTTTCTGCCTCTGACTGTTGCCCATTCTGTTCCCCTGCCTGCCATGCCCCCTTCTCTTCCCTCTGACAATTTAATCTGTCTTCACCTTTCAGCCCAGCTCAGGAACCGCCTTCCCAAGAGCCTGTCCTCAACTACCCTGATCCACACGGAACTTGTCTTCTCTGCCACCCTGTGGCATCAGTGGCACATAGGTTACCATACCCCGTCTCTGTTTTTAGAATACTAGTTCTCCCTTCCCAGTGAGACTATAAGGTTTTTGAGGGCAAAGGGCCAGGTATTGCGCTTCTTTTTACCTAACAACATTTAGCATAATGTTGAGAATACAGGAGTCATGAAGAATATTTGTATATTTGTAATTAATTTTTATAAGCATCTTAATAAAAAAAACTCTCCATTTTTATCACAGATCATAAACTTCAAACGTCCATCATTAAACACTGTCCAAAATTCCATGCTCTTCACTTCACCATGAAAAGATGCAATCAGGAGCTGCTTCAGACTCTCTGAAGGTAAGTACGCCCTCTTCCGGCCCACCGGCTACCAATAAGTAAAACTACTATGATGGCTTCATTACCCTCAGGGGACCAAAGCCTGAATGAACCTCCTTCCACCTCAGTTTCTCTACCCTAGAGTTGCACAGGCAATGATCATACATAATTAGAGAGTTTGCCATTTCTCAAAATGATGACAACATTACCTTGTTTAGGAGTTCTGCTGTTCCACCTTCATTAAGTGGAGCAAGTTTTGGCTTTACGGTATCTACAATGGGCTGAAATGAAATAAAGAAACCAAACTGAAATCACCATAGAATAAACCATGTGTAATCACTGAACACTTGTACTTTCTAAGTGGAAGACACTGTAAGTACATCCACTAGATGTCAGCTCCATGAGTGTGGGGACTTTCATTGTTTGGTTCTCTGCTATGTCCCAGGGCCCAGGACAGTGCCTGGTCCACAGCGCCCAACATAAGTTAGAGATAAAAATGAAATTCATCTTCCTCATATCTTTCTAAAAAAATACAGATGAAAGAGAAAGGAGGGAGGAAAGGCACTCAAAACCATAGCAGATATAGACCCTAGTATCTAGGGACTGGGATTTTAACCTCTGGGAGCTGAAAGAGAGATCTGTGCATAAACTCCAGACTCTGGGAAAACTGTAATAGTGATGAGGATTTAGGCAATTGTATTATAGATGAATAACTTGGCACAAATATTCTGTCAGTTTAGCAATGTGTATTAAAAACAAAAGAATCCATGCCATCTGACCCTGAAATTTCTCAGCCAGAAATATGTTCCACAGGAATAACTGGAAGATTGTTTTGTATGTGTAGGTTCCTGGATCCATCTCAGTGGTTTTACTCTCCAACACGAGGAGTATTTATGGTGTATCTATACAATGGAATGTTAAGTGGTCACTGCAAAAATGAGAATGATGAAAACAAGAAAGTAACTACTAGTATCGTCTCCACTTGGCAGATGAGGAAAACGAGGCTCAGCTGTCTCAGGTAACCTGCTCAAGGTCACACAGCTAGGGAGTCACAGAGCCAGGATGTACACCCAGGCTTGGCTGACCCCAAAGCCTGTGCTCTGCATCATGTGAATGAGGAGTTTATACGGCTGGGAGTCAGACGGATTACAGGGATTTCGTGTGTGTGTGTGACAGTAGACAAAAACAGTTTTTCATAGTTACTTCCAAAGCTTTTTTTCTTTTGCCTAAAAATCTGAGGCAATTTTTGAATTCTACTCTTGAGCTGACTGCTTTTCCTTGAGAGTTCTCACTTTAGCCTCTCAACGCTCGGAGTGACTTGAGGATTTTAAATACAGGCTATTAAGGTATGGACTTAGAATGACCAAAAATTACCTTTTTATTTGAGGATGTAAATTCTGCTTTTTCAAATTCTGCAACTTGTTCTAATAATTCTCTTGAAGATAAAAAGCAAATATGAGAAAATATTCATTTGAAATAGATTTGTATCACACATAAGAAAAATAAAATCACTGGTGGCAATCTATTACATGCCAGAGAGAAGAGAGCAAGTTGAACAAAACTTCCTATCAGAAATGATATTTAGTTATTATTGAGGATATAGTCAATATATCAATATAACTATACAGGATATTTAGTTATAGTCGAGGATCCAAACCACATGGACTCAAATTTGAATACTCCACAGCACCCAGTATTTTGCACCTACTGAGTGTACAATATAATTGCTAGAACTAAACTACAATGTTAATACAAATACGCCTGAAATTTGTAGTCAACTTTTTTGTATTTTTGAGGTGCTATAGGGAGACTGCCCTATTATATAATATACACCATTAGCTAGCAGATGTTCAAGAAAGACAAACTGATTTTAATAGAGTAGTCTTGGAAAAATGGAATTAGTTTCTGATATCTACTGAAAAAGAATATGATAAATTCTCAAGACAGACAGATGGTGTGGGGGTGATCCACCTGATCATTTCCATTTATTTGCAAAGACAAATGAGAGCTGACTGTATGAGAGCTTATAGAGTGAATGGCAGTAACTACTCTTCTAAGCTTCTTAATATGTCAGTTTCTCAGTTTTCTCACCAAATACCTACTGACAGTTGGTGAGTTATATGGTTTTCCTTCCCTACCCCTACATTTCCTATTTTATCTTTAAAATATAAGTGTATAATTTTAAATGCAAATACCTAGAAAAAACTTCCAATACTACTGAATTGATAAATTTGAATTAATTTTTCAACTGTTCCATAATCTTTATTTCTTAGTGGACCTCTCTCTAAAGACTTATTATAATACTGATCAGGCTAACAAAGATACCTTAAGGAATAACTAATAATAGCCTGAAAAGCAATTTCATAAATCTCAAAGGCCTTTATAACACCTAGGAACAGTAGAAACAGAGAATTTTGCAGAGGATGTTAGTGGCACCTGAGCCATCACTCAGTAACTGGATGCTTCGCTGCCACCCTACTGGAATTTTCTCATTCACCAGCCCCAAGAAAAGCAGCAGCAAAGGCATTCGCTAACTTCTACGACATGCTTGGGCCTCTACAGTCATAACTGCAGGTACAAATTTTATCACCTGTTTTCAAGTTCAGAGATATCTGTTTGTAGCTTAAGGTACCACTTCTCAGCTTGTGCGAAAAGCTGCCGCAGGAGTAACACATTGGTGTAGGCCGTGTTGATGAGCTCAGATTCCACCTCACCGTGGACCACAGCCTGCAACCCGTTCAGGACTTCCGAGACCTCGTCGGCCGTGAAGGTCTCCTCCACCAGCCTGAAAAACAGCCGAGATCCAAAAATTTGTGATAAACAACAAAAACCATTTACAAAATAAAACAAACCTTAGAACCCCACATTCATGTCATCTAAAGGATTAAAGGGTTACAGTGAAAATCTCTCTTGGAACTATCTTCTTTATTAATAAAACAGATTGAAAATAATTTAAACAATTAATTTTTGATGCCTATTTAAATGATTAAATTGTGTGCACATCCTTTAATACAAGTACATGCTCAGAAACAGTCCCCAAATTATATACTTTTCTCTTTCGTATTTCAGTTTAAATTTTTTTTTACTTTAATCTCCCCTAAAACTAATATTATAACTTTTAGTAATTTCAAAAGTCACCTGGAAAGTGTAATTTCTCCTTTCTTTCTATTATTTGTCTAGCATTTCAATAATTGTATGAACTACTTACATTAGTAAATGCCTATGAGAAAATCAGTGGTAATTATATATTGCTTCTCTTAGCATTCTTGAGACCCAAAGAAAAAAAACCTAACATCTTTAATGTAGTTATAGCTCCACTGACCACTGACCATTCCATCAAAATGAACATCATCAACAATAGTATTAAAAATCCACTCTCATACAGAGACTGTTTGAGTTGGAAGGGAATGTCAGAGCCATCTTCTTGAGTCCTCTCACTTTACAGATGGAACAAAGGTTCAGAGGGTGGAGGTGACATACCCATGGTCCCCCTGGGGGTGACTCAACCCCACAATCATTTCCTGCAACCTCGACAACATGTCCTACAGCTGAATCCTTGGGAAAGCTTCTGTGCGCACCTCCTACTTTCAACAATAGTTTCACAGTAACACAGTCCTTCCTCTCCCTGCCTCCACCCTCAGTCTCTTCACTTCCAAAAGGACACAAGGGAATTATCACAGTTATACTCCAGTTAATATTACTTGATTTACCATTCTTTAATGTTTCATTTAGCCAGCAGAATTTAATTACTCTAAAAAATATCAAAATTATTTTTGATGAAAGTCCTTATTAAATACATTAACAATCTTTCTATATCCTTTAATAGAACATACCAAATCTGCTTAAAAAATACACTTTTTGGCAACCCAAGTTCATTATTATGAACAGCAATTAAGGTACTCAGACGCATAAAGTGAGTAATGAAGTACCTTCTCTGGCTGTCCCACAGCCTTGCCAGTTAAATTGTTGCTGACATCTGCTGGGGGTTAGGAAACCAGATTACCAGATTAGATCAATGGGCTGAACAGATAACAGTCTACAGTTGATGGTCTCTGCTACTGAGTGAAGTTCATGGCTTTACGACAGTTGTAGCTCTCTTTTTCTTTTATGTCTTACTTGACATTTAAGTGTGCCCAAGTCTGATCCCCGAGGAATCTGACGTCTCTGTATTATTCAGTCCTTTTCTTTGATTTCCCTATTATCCTGTAGATTAAACATAAATTTTCTAGGTACTTTAATTATCTTCCATTACTGGTCCAACCAAACTAATTTTCATCTCTTGCTACAAATCAACTAACAATTTTGGTACTCGTCAGCAAGCTGTTCATGGTTTCCTGCTGTGTTCCCCTCTCCCAGTTCTTCAATATGAACTGCATAGGTGTTTTCTTGCTAACTGTCATGTCTTATGGCTCTAATCTTTTAATTAATAACAAGTAAATAAAGTTCTGGAATCTTTAATACAGCAAGCCAATCATTAACCTACAAGCACTTCACAAAATTTCCTGACTGCCCTTCTGAAACTTTGCAATCCCATAATTATCACATGTGCATGTCTGATAATAGATCGCTCCCACCACAATCCAATTTCCTGAGTTTCTCATTTCCATGAGGCTTGGTATAGTGGCTCTCAGTGAACAACTCATCAAGATAATCCCAGCAATGGTTTGTATGGCCTCTGCTATGGCATCCCCATACTGGCTACCAGAAAGGATCCGTGTTCCCATTGGGTTTCCTTAGGGTTCTCTGATACCTGCTCTCCTTGAGGTCTTGGAAGCAGGAATCTACAGTTTTGAGTCTCAAGCCTCTCTTTGAACGAGCAAAACGCATATAATTAATAACTTCATTTTGATGGTGCTCATTTAGGCCCAATTCTGCCTGAAAGAGAGAAAAGTAATGTAATTGTTAGTCTTGAAGATGTAAGAAAGGAACCAACAATGAAAACACACAGGCTCTCCTGTGGTGGAGACTGCTAGATGTCCACTAAATTCTGTTCTTCCCTTCTTCCCGAGTACAAGGCTGCCCAACTAGAGGACACTTTCCAGCCCTCCGTGCAGTCAGGTGTGGACACGTGACTGCCTCTCAGGAATGTGTGTAAGCATTAGAGATGAGGGCTATTTCCTAAGCCTGGGCCTTAAGACATGGGGTGCACCTTTGCCACACCCTATTTCTCTGAAACCTAGGGGATGGGGAGCAGCAAGATGAAAGGGACCCATATCCCTAAATGACTTCGAGGAGCAGCACTGATCCACTCACCTAACTGAGATGAGCAGTGAGATGGCTGTTAAGTGAGGGAGAAATAGACTTCTGTATTCTTTAAGCCACAGTTTTTTGGATATCTATTAAAGCACGTTAACCTTACCCTATTTAAAACAGCTTTAAAAATATATTTGGTTTTGAAACAGACAATAATTGGTCTTGATTTTAAATCAGATGAGAGCTTGACAATTACAAGCTAGAGATCAATGAAGTTCTTTTTCATTTTATAGCTACACTGAAAATTACAGAAGGAAATTATAAAACTGAACATCTAACATAGGGGACTAAATGAGTCAGAATTATCTTTATTTTAAGAATAACTTGATCTATGATAGCCTTCTTACAGGAGACCAAGGACTAACTTCCAAGCCTCTTTTTCAGGCTTACCTCTCAACTCAGCACACAGGGCTGCCTCCAATATTGTGAAGGCGAACGCCAAGGTCATTGGGCATAACCTCCTTCCCCCACCGAGTCCCTCACCACAGATTTTCTGCATCCACATCCTCACCTCCTCTCGGCAGCCTCCATTTCCTTGGAACATAAGTCTACAAGGGCAGGACCGTGCCATTTCTGGCTCTGTGCGGTATCTCCAGTACTTCTCGTAGTGCCTGGCATACAACAGACATGTGCCTGACAAATGAACTGAAAGAGTGTTCCACCTTTTGAACGTCACTCCTTCAGGAGGCCTTAATCGGTTTTCTTTCAAACTCCTGGGGGACTTTACTTAGCCAATTATTCCCCTTCTCAAGACTCTATAGGTTTCTTCTTTCCTTCAGGCTATAGGGAAGACTACACATATAAACCTCATTCATGCTAAAAAAACCCCAAAACCTGAGATTCCCTCTAGCCACCATTGCATTCTATTCTCCACTTCCCTTCTACTCTCACTATCTCCATTCTATCATCTAGCCCTTAAATCCACATGCTACTCAAATTGCTTTTGTAAAGCTCACCAGCAACTTCTTAATTACAAATCCAACTAACATGGTTGATGCCTTGCTCTCAGCTGACCCGCTCCATTCTTTGGCTGCTGACCCCACCTTTCCTTCTTGATCTCATTTGTAGGCTCCTCTTCTTGGGCCTGCCCTTGGCCCCTTATTCCTCTCACTCTGTATCTTCTCCTTGATGACATAATCTATCTCCAGGTTTCAACTGTTCCCTATACATATGCATATGACTTTCAAGTATAACAAGCTGGCCTACAGATATGTAGCCTCAACTGCATGATGAACAGCTCCGCCAAGTCTTTTTCTCCCCCTACATTGTATTTAATATTTCTACAATTGAAGATGTTAAAGGTTAACAATTTAAGAATTACCCAAGATATCATGATGGTCTCTAATAGTTATTTATCCATTAGACTAATGTTTCAGAACAACCAGTTGAGGTATTTTGTCCAATGTAAACCAACACATTTCAGGTATGTACTTAAATTTCATGACTCTCCCTTATTTGACTAAATTGGTAATTAAGATTTTGCCGTAGGGTTAGACAATGTGAATAGAAAGAAAGAAGAATTTTATTCTGTTTTGGTTTACACTGATCATTAGCCAACTCCTTGAACTAATGTCAAACATTAGAAATAATAACAGTAATGATGATAACAGCTAAAAGTCATTTAGAGGTTATAATGCGCCAGGGATGATCTCATTTAATCCTCAATACAACCTTATGAAAAAGCTAATATTCCTACTTTACAGATAGAAAATGGACATCCAGAGAAGAAATTTTTCCCAAACTACTGAAAAAGTAAGTGGTAGAGCAGGGATCCGAACCAGGCAATCTAACTCCAGAGCCCTCACTCAGCTCTGCTGTTTCAAATCCTTTTAGGAACATGGCAGAATTTAAATAAATAAGAGAACATATACATGTTAGAGTTGCATATGCACCTGAGTTGTGACTCACAAGGCAGATTTCCACTAGGCATTAAAAAAAAAAAAAAAAAAAAAACCCAGGGGCCGCCCGGTGGTGCAGCGGTTTAGTCCGCGCTTGGCAGCCCGGGGTTCGCGAGTTCGGATCCCGGGCGCCCGCCGACGCACTGCCTGTCAGCCATGCCGTGGCGGCGTCCCATATAAAGTGGAGGAAGATGGGCACGGATGTTAGCCCAGGGCCAGTCTTCCTCAGCAAAAAGGGGAGGATTGGCAACAGATGCTAGCTCAGGGCTGGTCTTCCCCACAAAAAAAAAAAAAAAAAAAAACCCAAAACTGAACACCTACATCAGAAATGATGTTATTTCTTATAGTCGCATCAGTATGGGCAAGAAAATCCCATGATTTGGAAATGTCTCAAAACAATGTCACAACTTGCTAAAATTAAAAAAAAAACAACCCATAACTCAAATCCTCAATCATTCTTCACTGTTTATAGTACATATTAAATCTACACTCATAAGCCCTCCAAACTCCCCAAACTCTTTCTCTAACACTGTTTCCCAGGACTAGTCTGCTCATCAGCTCTGAAACATGACTTAACATTTCCTGCCTGTACTTTCACTCTAGTTACCCCAATCCTTGACTATTCAAGAATCTGAACCCCACCCAGTGGTGTGATGGTAAATGTTTAACAAGAGGGTTGGGGAGTGGAGGGAGATATGAAACTCTGATTTCAGCACTTGCTGATGTCCATGGTGTAAATACTCCTACCATGGCTGATTTCAAGCTACCAACATAATGTCACTGAATGCAGAGATGAGAAGAAATGTATACAGTTGGCTCTCACCAACCAGTACAAGCACATCACTGAATTCTTACCCATCCTTCAAGGCCAAACATTCTGTGAAGCCTTCCAATATACCCTCAGTAACTCTAGTTATGCCTTCCTCCAAAAACTAGCACATATCATCTTTGCTGCTTATTTGGCGCCCCACCACAGACTGATTACTATTAGACGTCTTTTTTTTTTTTTTTTTTTCAGGCGTTGCTTCTCCAACTAGACTGTAAACTCGTGAGGGCGTGAATCATTTCTTACAACACACAGCTCCTTGTATAGGGCCTTGTACAAAGTAAGTGGCCAATTCAATTCTGATAATTATTTTCTCTCCTGTCAAGAAGAGTTAAGATTGTCCTAAGACCAAGAAGAAAAACTTACTCAAACTGAGAATGATGAACTTTAGGACGAAAGACAGAAAAATTCCTCTAAAATGGATGGGAGTGAAGAAAGGGGGCAGAAATGGGCAGCTGAGTTCAGTAGGAGAAAAAGCATCAGCTCAGGAAATGGCATTCACAAACCTTTGCTTCCGCATACACACACATATACACTACATGTACACGAGTCAAATCACTAGAGAAATAAAGGAATAGGTTGATGTGTGGTATAAGTAGACAAAGCACTGGATTAAAAACCAAGTTTAAGTCCAGCTATGCAACTGTTACCAAATCACTTAACCTCACTGACACCAGTTTTAACATCTGTTAAATGAGAGAGGTAGATATGATGATCAGCTCTAAAATATTTAGAAATAATGGGAGGTATCCAAATTGGGAAATCAGAATTTGTTTGAACTCTGTTACAGAAGTATTCTATTAAAATAAGAAGAAGAGGGTAAAACATAGAGCAAGAATCCTACCAGAGCACTGCCAAGCTAGTGTCCTGAAATTGTGCCATAAAGTTAGGGGGAGGGGCATGAAGGTTCTCGTTCCTGACGATGCCCCAAAATCTATACACACTTTTACTATGCAAAGTATAAGAAAGAAAATTTAACGATAAAAATGAGCACAATCTAATAAAACCTATCATATATTGAGTGTTTAATATTTTAACAGGTACCACGCTATTTACTTTATATGCATTCTCATTTGTCATTTTAACAACCTAGCATAATTATTATCTGCATTTACTAATAAAGAACCTGACCCTGACTCCAAAGCCTCAGTTATCGAGCAAATTGATAGAAAGGAATGACAGAAGATAGAATGGGAGATTTTTGTAACATTACTGTCATTTTTTCAACTTGATATGTTCTTGATATTTTAGGAAAATCAAGAGAATGAGTGGGACAGGCTCTAAGGTCAAGAAGGGTAGGGAATGGTCTGTTTTGTTCACAGCTGTAACCTCCGCTGCAACAAAGTGCTTGTAACACAGTATGGGCTAAATAGGTTGCTGAGGTATTTCAGTAGCCCGTTTCAGCAGTGCCCCCAACCCTGGTTTCATCCCTTTTTCTGAACACTTCAGTGCTGTGAACTGTTCTACGTACAGTTTCTATTTAAATTGGCATGCTAAATCTGCTGGCGAGATTAATGGGATACGTTTTAGCATACAGGAAAATGTGGCCTCTTTTGAACATGTCAAAGCAAATGTCACCCAAGTTTCCTCAGCTGTAAAACGGGAGGCTTGGGTTCTTAAAGTCGCTCTCACATCAGAAGGCTGGATTAAATCATATTCTCCCTCCTCGGCTCGTTAACACGTAATTGTTTATGCTGCCAAAGGGTGTGTAAAAACCTGGACCACTTTGGGAATCGAAAGAAAATCCTGCCCTACGCCCTCTGCTGGCAGCCGGTTCCCTCCAGTTCTCTTCACCAGCCACCTGCGAGGTGTGACTTGACCCGGACACTCCAGGCAGGGGCAAGGGAGGGAGTGACGCGGCGGAGCGAGGCTGCAAGGAGAGGGCTTCACCCAGGATTATCCCGGAAGGGCTTCGACAGAGGTTAACAGCCTCCCGCATCCGGCAGAGCCTCCCCTCCTGAGGGAGGCCCAGGAGCGGACTCAGACCCGCTGCAGCCACGCCACCACTCCGGGCCCCAGCTCCGCGTCTCCAGCCCCAGCCGCTGCCCTCTCCTCGGCGCACTGCGGCGCCACCGGGCCGATTACTCACCATGGCGGCGGGCAAGCTTCAGCAGCCTAGAGGAGCAGGAGAACGCAGGCGGAGCCTCGCCAGGCCCGGGATCGCCGAGGGTAGTCGGACCGCAGAAGCTGGGGAGGGAGGGCGGGTTGTTTAGAAGCCTCCGGTTGCTAATGGGAACGGAGGCACGTGACTCCGGAGTTATGCACTTTTATTGGTTTTCAAGATCACGCGACAGGAAGTGCAATGTGACGGGCGGGCTGCCGCATGCGCATTGGCTTCCAGAGCCGGGAAGTCCCACCTTTTCGCGCCACCCTGACTTTGGGGCTGGCCGCCGTTGCCAATGGTAACGAAAGGCCAGTCTCGGCCTGGGGTCCCCATGCTCTACACTGTGGCGGAACCTCGGAGTCTGGGTTGCTGTGAAGGGCTTGTCCCTCACCTCTCGAGGCCTGGCGGCCCCGAGGGCATGGCCTCGACACTGACTCCCGACCCTTCAACAGTCTCATGGGGCGTCGGTTGCGCGCGCGCCCCAGACTTTTCTTCTCCCCGGGAGTTCCTACTTGGCGGACAGCACCAGCGCTGCCGGCTCCTGGGTAGAGATTTGAAAGATCCACTCCCCACTCGCTCCGCCCCCCTTTTTTTTCTCTTATATTCCTGGTAAAAATCTCTAAGAGAGCACTTTTTCCCTTAAAAAATAATCGCAAACGGACTCGGTGGAAGAGCAGTGAATTTCAAACTATTATGCCTAGAATCATCAGGGAAGCTTGTTGAACAAACGCTTCCCTGGCCTCATCCCCAGAAATTCTGAATCAGGAAGTCTAGCTTGGGTCCTTGGAATCTGCAGTTTTTACTGACACTCCAGGAGTGATCACGGACCACTCTTTAAGAAACACTGCTCTAGAAGAGGCAAAGGTGTAGGATGAGATAGATTATTGCAAATACCAGGGGTTTGGGGTTGGGTGGATGAAAGCATAAGCCGTTGAGTAGGCATTTCAACAGGCTCAGAAGACAGAAACGTGAGCCAGATACAGTCACTGGGGTGGCAGTGAGAAGCTGAAAAGTGAGCTCAGCGCCGTAGACACTGAAAAGAAGGAGCACAGAGAGGGGAGTTCTGAGGATCTGGGAGACTTAAAACTGGGGAGAGAAATTTAGCATTAGCCCTGACTCATGAATAGATAAGCTAACTTAGATAATGCTTTTGGGGTTTATGTTGATTTTGGCCACTACATAGTGCAACTTAAAATGGTTCACAATTGGGACCTAAAAGTCTAGAAAGGATTTTAGAGACCTGGTTCCACATGCTTACTTTATGGATGAAGAGACTGAAAGCCAAGGTCACATGTCCAAGACCTCAGAGGGCTAGCTGGGGGTATCTGATGCCTGAGTTGGTGATGAAACTAATACAAATATGTTTTCAAGAGCAAAACTAGAAAGCAGGTGTGAACTATTCTGGTCCCATGGGTCTTAAATCATATTCTGGTTTCAAGAATTTCATTTTTCTCTTCATTTCTTGCCACATTCATTTTATTCAATGTAAATGATATACCAAATTATGTAAAAGCTGAGTAGTTGTCCAAGAACTGAGCTCAATACTTTGTAAATTTGAAACTTTCTTTGCTAGAACAAAGTGGTAGCAGACAAATTCTGTAGAATAAAGATAACTTACAAAGGGATGATATCTTTAGAAAACAGGTGCAGCAATGAAAACATTTGTCAGTTAAATGGTCAATATAGTAAAGTGGAAATAATTGAAATGGATAACTTTCAATTCAGACAAAGTAAGAGCTAGAAGGAAATAGTGTATTCTGATGAAGAAAGGCAGCTCAGAAGAGTAAAGGGTCTTGCCCAGTGATAAAGCAGCAGAGCCAGGTCTGGAATCCAAATCTTATGATTACTGGCAAGAGTTTCTTGACAATTTAGTCCCACCCAAATGCAGGTGACAGGGCTTTCTCTTCCGAATTTATCCACTGGATGTAAGGCCCCTCACCCTCTGGTTAGGGGAGCTTATGAGTGTCCCATGACTGTTGAAAAGTTGGGGGAGAAGGGCAGTTTTCCAATTTGCATGGGATTTGGCAAAGTCTTGGGGCACAGTTAGGAACCCTTCACTTGAATGATCCAGGGGTAATATGCAGGCAGTTGCCCAAGGAAGGATCTCAAGCTTCAGGGACAAGATCAGCTGATAAGTCTCCCCTGTGTGTAACCTGGAGCACTCCAAGGCATGGAAGGATGGTCTGGGGGCATTGGATTGGCTATACCCAACTTCACTTTGACCTCCCAGTGGCATCTGGGCAGAATCTCTGTCTCCCTCCAGGATCTATAAGGGCAGGTTCTCATCATGACCCCCTCCAAACTCAGTTAAATTTCTACTTTACCATGCCATCTCTCACATTTCTGTTCAGTGTTTGTTGACTTTGATAATAGATGCCATTATTTAATGCCTGCTATGGGCGAGACATATTCCATTCCGATAGTTAATCCTCACAATCTTGGTTCTTTCTTACTGAGATAGACTTTCATTTAATACACACAGAAGATTGCTTTACTAGGTCTTGTGGATGTAAGATAAAGAGGGAATTTCATAGACATTTTTATGACATTCAAATAAAGTTGTTCATCAGTTGCATTTCTAAGAAACTTAAGTGCATTTTCCCACAGACAAACTCCTGAGCTTGGTAAGTGTTATTATTAATGCAGGGGGATCAAAGCAGTGGGTGGATAATGCGACTATTTCATTTGTGAGTATGTTTGTTACATGGGGATTTTTAAAGTTGTCCTACAAGGCTGCATCAGCTAGTTATTTTAACTTAACATTCTATTTTAAATCTAAAATCTTCTGTTCCAAGGATGGTATAATATCACTGTTAGCCAATCTACCCAGCTGAGTTGAATGTTGTTATATAAGCTGTCTAAATAGTGTCAGCAAATATAAACATGTATTTTGGTCTTAAATTTGATGAATTTGGCTCATGAAAAGGCTGAACTTGTGCTTCAGACTGTTTACTAGCTTGGGTTAATTACCAAAGTAAACAATTCGAGCTGTGAGAGAGAACAGCTCCACCCTACTGTAATAGCTGTTTTTTTAAAATTGCTATGACAATTTTAAAAATGTGTGTGTGTGTGTGTGTGAGTATGGAAGGACTGGATGGGAGGCACACAGACAAGGCCATTATGTATCTTTTAGCATAATTCAACGTAAATAAAATGAAGGTCAACTCTGTCTTTTTAGATTATTACAAAATGAGACTCTAATGAGTTCTCTAAATTACCAGTCATAACACTGAGACCACCAGTTTCAGGGTGTTTACAACCTAGACTAGGCAGAAAGAGGAATGGGAAGGTGATCATGGTCTCCTTAGCAGTGTTGACAGATTCACTCATTCTACCACTATTTACAGAGCCCCCTTTTTCTCAAGGTTCTGTGACCATGAGAGTGAGCAACTGGGGGGAGAAGGGGAGGAATCCGGAGGCCCCAATTTCCCCTACTCTACAGATTTTTGCATGAGGTTGAGGGGACTAAGGTGAGGCTTTACTTAGGTAAAAAGAGGAAATAATAAATGATTAAGTGAAAAATAATATAGGGGGTACGCAAAAATCTTGAAGGTGATATGGGAAAGAGGGAAGTTTGAGAAACACTGAACTGATAGTAGGTGGGCAATGGATAGGGGAAAATCATTTGGGGGGATTATCTTGAAGAACGCAGAGCCTTTGGAGTATGGCTTCTTGCATGTACTACTACCAGGGTCCCCTCCAACTTCCTCCACCCTGCCCAGTTGCAAGTGAGAAAGTAGCCAAGACTTTAAAGAAGGGAAGAACCCAGGATTGAAAGAGTCTTTATCGGAGCTGTGGCATTCGAGTGGGTCTCTAGTGGGCAAGAGGGTATATTCAGTTCTTCTGCTGTTTGTTCCCTCAGTCGGTTGGTTTCACAATGCTCTCGTGACCGGCAGAGTATTGGAGGGTGCTGACAAATTCGATTAGTGAAATCACTATCACATGCATTAAAGGAGGTCAGGCAAGGAAGTGGTTCACCATATAATACTACAACTCCCTTTAAGATTGTGTGGATGACGGTAATTTCTTAGTCCAAATGTAGATTAGTTTCACTGATACATCTCCATACATTAAAATGCCCCAAAGGAAACAAACACCAAAACCATCAAAAAGTGAAGTCTACCTTAAAAAAAGTTAGGAATTGGTTGTGAGAAATACCTTCCTGTGAAGTACAAGAAAAATTTATTGTAAATATGGCGATATGTGCCAGATGCTTATTCCACACCCTCATGTGCACATATACATTTGAATTAGACCCACAAGCTCAGTCCTTGTGTTCAGTGATTGTTCATGGAAGACTGGACACATGAAAGATGCTGTCGGGAAGGGAACAATGAGCAAGATGGGATTTGTCCCTTTTAAACATGGCCTTATAATCAAGTCAAGGGAAAATGCAAGCTCGCAAAACAACCTCAAAGCAAACGGTAAGTAGTGTGGGCGTTCAGAGAAGGGGAAGGTCACCTCTGTTGAAGATGGAGAGAAGTTCAGTAGAGTCTTCCAAAAGGCAGAGAATTTGGACTAGGCTTTAAAAGGTGTACAGAAGAGTTGTGGGTGAGCATGATGATTGTGAGGGAGAGAAGATTGTCCCGAGCAGGGAACCAGAATTTTCATCAGGTGAGGCAGTACAAGTGTCCAGAGACGTACATTTAGATTTGTTATCATTTCAAGGGTCAAATTGCAAAAAGAGGTATACAATGATGGAGTACCTATACTAGTGTCTTATGCAGGAATGTGGTCTTTCCTCGATCTGCAATGTTTGCTAAATGTTTACCTGGACTACTGTCAATGTAAAGCTGTTCACCAGTTGCATCCCATCTTAGGAAATGGAAAACATGCAGACTTAAATTTGCTCAGGAAGTTTTACCTACAAAGGTGGGCTAAGTAGTCCCTTTGGAAAGTCTGAATGGCCCAGTGCAAGCTGTGTTCATGAATGGAAGTTTTCTCGATGGGATTGGTAGGTAGAATGAATGCAAAAGGAAATATCATTCTTAGTCAGTTTTTACCTGTTTGTCTTTCCAACTACTATGTTTCAAGCTCCTTGAAGGAAGGAATCTTTATTATATGGTCAACCTGAACGCCCCCCAGCAAGGGCTGGGCCATAATCAGCTCTGAGCAATGCTTGCAGAATTGAACTGAAGATAAACAAGAACATTTCGACAAACATTTGTGAGTTCCTGCTGGGTTCCAGACACTGGTGTGTGTTTTTGGCCCTGGGCATGCCTTCTCTTGGAGAGTGTATCATATGATATCAAACATATTCAGCTATCCCTGTTTCCCATGTACATTACCTCTCAAATGTAATTTTTTTTTACATCTGGTTTCTTTTTTTTTAATGTAATTTTGAGATGGTTTATATAACTTTTATAATTATGAATTTTTGAGAATAAATTGTTTAGTTCTTGTGATTTAATCCTTATGTTTTTATATAACTTATGAATTGAATTCTAGTTGATCAGTTAACTTAATGTTACATTTTGAAGATATCCGATAAAACAATTATTAATTTAGATTTTGTGGTTTTCATATTGTGGGCCCACAATATTTTATTATATATTATATCTGAAATATTGTATTTCAGATCTCAAACATTTTATAGGCCTTAAGATCTGTGTCTAAAATGCCTGTTGGATGTTGGGAAAACAAAGATGATTGAAACAAAGTCCCTGCTCTCCAGGCTCCTAACTCTGTAGTGGGAGAGACACACTCATTAGAAGGTCATGTCCCCATAATGTGGTCACCTTTTGGGAAACCAGATAAGGGGCACTTAGCTTAATCTAGGGCTTCAAGGAAAGCACTGAGGAAGATCCCTGAACTGAATCTTGAGAGACTGGTAAGAGTTAGCTGGGAAAGCAAGGTGAAAAGGGCAGAGGGAACATAACAAACCTGAAACAGCCTGACGTGAATTTTCTAACAAACCCCAAGAGCTTAAATATTAGGTTAGCATCTACTTTTAGGAGTTAATGTTGCCAAAAATGTCAGTGCTTTGCTAAAAATTTTGTGAATAAGTCATGAGTAGAAAAACAAACTACCTTTACAGGGAAAAAAAAATAACGCAACACACTAAAAACCAAGGAGATATAAGTTATATATCTGGTTTACTGCTACCATCGAGGCTAAGACACCCGTTGAAGGCACTGATGTTAACCTAAGGGGAGGATGTCTGTCCAGGAGTGGAGCAGCTTTTTCTGACCTGCACTCAATCAGCCTGCAAAGCTTACCGAGCACTGTCAAGTACAGATGGAGGAGAAACGTGGTAGGGACAGCTTTATTAAATCATCCACGAACAAACTTGTGGAAGATAACTTTGAACATCTAACATGCACAGAATCAATACCTTTAGTAATTAGAATTGGAGATAAATGGCCCCTAATTGTTCTTATATATAATTTGGTCTTGTTTAAAAATAGTGAGATCTGATTATAAACCAGAAGACAACCCAAACTTTAATATCTGCATGTATAGGACAGAAACACTTTTGCATTTTGAGAGATTTAAGGTGTGAATTTCTATATTTGATTTTGTGTGAGACAAACCATTAAAACCAAGGAGTTCTGTCTGTGTTTGAGAGATTGTCCATATGCCCAATGTATTTTTTACTTAGAATTTAAAATATTGTGAATATTTACTTCTTCAAAATGGATATATATTTTTAAACCCTCTATGATGTAAGTCATTATAGCTGTCATTTTTTACATCCTTACTGTGTTTCAGTAACAAATGGTTCATGTTTAAAATGCAGTATTTAATTTAATCCTTAAAACAACCCCACAAGATAAATACTATGATTATAGTTATTTTTGAAGGGATAAAATAGAGGCTTAGTGAGTGTAGGTAACTTTTTTTTTCTTCTTCTTTTTTTGTGAGGAAGACCAGCCCTGGGCTAACATCTGTGCCCATCTTCTTCTACTTTATATGGGACGCCTCCATGGCATGGCTGACAAGCAGTGCGACGGCGGGCGCCCAGATCCAGGCCTGCAAATCCCGGGTTGCCAAAGCACAAACTAAACCACTGCGCCACCAGGCCAGCCCCCAAGTGTAGGTAACTTTTGCAAGGTCTTGGGGCTAGTTGCTAGACAGGCTGGGATATGGATGAATGTGTAGAGGCCGGCAGCTGGGTGCCTGATCTTCTAGCTCCTACAGAATGGACAGGCTCAATCATCTAACTCTCATACCTCCTGGCAGCACAGCCATGGTGGGGTAGCAGTACACCTTCACCCGGAAGCTCCACATGGACCATTCCATCCTTCTAGCCATTTTCCGATGCCCTGATTCCCAAACTCCTTGATCCACATTCAGTCATTTCAGGATCCCCAAATTGCTTGTTAGCAATCCTAATCAACACTTACTCTCCAGCTTCCTCTGTGCACATTCTATTACTTGATATCCTAAGATCCTCATCCAAGAGTGAGCTTCCTTCTCCCCACTACTCCTCCCCTCAACACACACACCCATGGTAGGACTGGTAGTCTGTGCCTCCTTCATAGTCACTTACCGACCCTTCCCTCAACCAGCTTTTGTCTCTAGTTACTCACTGCTGCCTGTCTTCCATCAACCATCTTCCACCAACCTCTGGATCATTCACTCATTCAAGCACACTCATTGAGGCCTGCGACATCTGGCTCCAGCTTGTCTTGCCATCCCTGATGATGACCCATCTAGCATCACTTAGTCTTGGCTCTGCCTGCTGCTCCCTAGCAACCTTTAGCCCTGTTTCACTTTATTACCTGCTAAAGTGCTCCATTGGAGCTCCACCAGTTACTCCATTGCAGTGCTGAAATCTTGAACTCAGAAATGATCCTCTCTGATCATCACCAACTATCTGAACAATGCTTCAACTCCTGCACTTTCCTTAAACCTTGCCTCTGACCTGATTGTGACCTAACTGTGATCTTTTAAACTTTCTATTTTCTTCTGCTCTGTCATCTCTTCTCCTTGACTCACCTCTCCTGGTCCTCTGTGTCATCACTCAACCATGAGAAGTTTCTTCTTCTCACCAGTTGACTCTGTTACAATACGAACTTGATCAATTCCAACCTTAAATCCATCCAGCCATCCATTTTTTTTGTTCTTGCTCCCAAACCAGAAAAGTCACATAACTAACTGTATTGGCTTCATAAAAACTTTTTGACTATTTTTTCCTATTACCTCTGGGCTTTAGAGCTGCTTAGACATTCTGGGTCAGTTGCTGTTCCACTTCATCCAAGTGGCTGTCTCCTAAAGTTTTCCTAGTCCTCAAGTGTTCATTCCTCTCCCTCCTCTTCAATCCCAGCAGATGATTCCCCTTCTGCTTTTCTAGAAGGGTAAGCTCTCTTGATATCCCTGAATTTCTGCTCAAAATGAGTCTCTTCATCTAAGTGAGGAAATACTTAAAGATTATTAACACTCAGTTTTGCCTGGGGCATGAGGAAAAAGACGTTCTTAAAAACATTGGTAGGAGGATAAAGTAGTATGGCTTTTTTTTCGAGGGCAAACTGGAAATTAGTATCAAAACTGAAAATGCACACACCCTTTGACCCAGCAATTTGTCTTCACTCCTAAGAATTTATTTAAGAAAAAACAAGGGTGCAAAGAAGTGTGTACAGAGATGTTTACTGTGGCTTTGATGTGGTGAAAATCCTGAGATAATTTAAATGTTCCTCTTTTGGGGGAATGACTGAATAAATTGTGCTGCAATAAAGTGGAATTTTCTGCAGCTGTCAAAAAGAACAAGGCAAAATCCATGTGCACTGACATGGAAAGATGTCCATAATATACAATAAAATGACAAAATCAAGTTGGAGAATAATAGTCATAGTAAGATCGCACTTAGTTATAAATGCACATACAGACAAATTCGGAAAGGTAAAGCAATAAACTCCTTATACTCGAATCTGGGCAGGGGTAATAGATGGTTATAGGCATGGGGGTGGTTGGTTGATTTCTATACATGTCTGTAATTTGAATTTCCCTATTAAGTGGCCATTACTTTTGCAATATAACAAGAGAAAGAGAAAATAAAATAAAAGCTGATACAAAAACACCCTTTGTTACATTTGCCATTGTTTTATGTCCTCTAAGGACTGGGCCTCATATCTGCTCTCTTTAAATAAGAAACGAGGCAGAAATTTCAGGTCACCAAGAGACCTGGATGGAGATCACCCAAGGGAACATGCCCTTTCCTCTTTATTCTTCACTCAACACTGCTACCAACATTTAGATAGTTTCCCTTTGGTTGCAACCCTCTGTTGTTAGCTTGCTTCCTTTTTCTCCAGATGGCTGAGCAGACCCAGGCCTTCCATACTGGATGTGGAGTGGGTAGAGCCAATGGGAGGACTCCACTTGCCATTGATTGATTGTTTCCTAATCCTTCTCATGACCTCTCTTTGAGTAGGAATGCTTGGCCTTAGTGAGGGCCTGTCAAAATTTCTGTCTGATTTGAATTAGGTTCACTGGGCAGGTCCTATTCTGATATTTTATAGCAAAATTAAAGAAGCTGACATATGTCTTTGGACACAAAAATACATCGTACGGGAACCTTACAAGCATGAGGCTCATTTTCTTTACTGTGTTATGGGAAATACCTTTATGGGAAAGGTGTATATCGATTTTAGTGTGACTTACTCTGAGAACAGTGGTTATTAATTATGGTTTTTTATTGCCACCCTTCTTCTAGCAATAGAGGACAAAATTATTAAATGTATAGTGAGTATCACAGGGGCTACACAGAGAATCTAAGAGTTCATCTTATCTTTGAGAACACCAATGTACCTTCTTCTTGCCCTACTGATTCTCAGGAGGAACTCTTGCCCAGGGCTAACTATGATCCAGTTCTCACAGTCCCATCCAACCCCTTCTACCTCTGCTGGGACCCAACTCCATCAGTTATCCCTTAGGGTTTTTTTTTTTTTAGCTCCTATATCTTCATTCTTTTCCTCTCTATTTGATCCTTCCTCAGTTTAAAATAATGCTCAAGTCTCCTCCACATTAAAAACGAAACAGCACAATGACAAACATTAACCCCAAACTAACCCTTCCTTTGTCCAAATGTTTCCTATAATTGGCTGCCCTAACTTTGTCCTTTTCTTCATTGCTAACCTCCTTGAGAGAGTACTCCCTGTTGCTGCTTATATTTCACCTGTCAACCACCCCACAGTCTGGCTTTTTTCTTCTCCCCCCACATGAAAACAAACTTCTCAAAACCATCAAATGATCTCCTAGTTGCCAAATCTAATGCCTCATTTCAGTCAGCTTTGCAGCATTTCACAGTATGAATCACCTCCTTCTCTACACTTTCCTTAGCTTTTGCTACTTTGCTCTCTCCTTTCTCTTCCTTCTCGCTCTCCATGGTTGGCTCCACTTCTGCCCACCTCTGAAAACTGGTGTCCCGTGGAAGCCTCTCCTTAGCCGCTTTGTCTTACTTCTGTACCCTTCTTGTCTGTGTAATTTCATTCATTCCCAGGGTTTCATCTGTCATATATGAGGATGACCATCAAATCTGCACCTTCACACCATGCTTCTCACTTGCATACCCTACTAATATTTCCGTGAGCTTACAAGTTTTCTCTAACTGGGTGCCCCAAAAGCTACTGAAATTCAGCACATCCAAGGAGAACTCATAACCCACCAGTCTGTCTTGGTCCCATTCTATCACCAATCCTTTTATCACAGTCCACCAATGCAATGATCCAGAGTCATCCATGAGTTCTCCTTTCTCTCCTGCTGCTTCCAGTATATCCTGGGATTACATCTCCTGAAATAACTTTCAAAATACCACTCACCTCTTCTTCATTCAAATAGCTTCTCCCTGATCCCATTCCTCTTAACTGGAATAAAACAAAAAAGCAATATCAACAACAACCAAGCCATAATTCTAATATGTCTAAAGCATTTGTCAGTTTATAGAGCTTTCTCTTACTGGAATTTAGACCAACTTCATTGAAAAGTTGCAGAAGGTTGGATGAGGGGTACAAATTGTTGGATATTCCCCTCCTCCATGAAATGAGAGCTCAAAATAAAAACTTAACTGTATCTTGGAAAATCGAAGTGATGGTTCTTGCACACCTGACTTTGTGAATTGAGAGGTGTATCAACTACACCAACCTGGAAATTAATCACACTGACAAAATTGCCCAGTGGGCTAAAACTCATATTTAAATATTTAAAGTAAAAGTTAAAAAAAACCAACCCTGCTAGAGATGTTATTAGGCAAATAGGCTGAAAGACCATTTGTTTTCAGTTTTCATTTCTGATGTGCAAAAAAGAGTGTTTGTGATTTTTTCAAATTGGTTAATCATAATGATCATTCCATCAAGGAAGTGCTGTTTTTTAAAAATTTTTTCCAGTTTTATTGAGAAATAATTGACATACATCACTATTTAAGTTTAAGGCATACAGCATGACGGTTTCATTTACGTATATTGTGAAATGATTACCACAATAGGTTCAGTTAATGCATGCTAATTTTGCATGTTTCTTGTGAAATGGATTAAATCAATGGGCCGTAATTTTTTTTAAAAACCTGTCTAGGGATCTCACACTTTCACACACTCAATTTTCAGGAAAAAAATACTGACTAATTTACATCCATTTCCAAGAACGGTGAATAAGTATATGAATAGTAGATTAAAAATAAATGCTACCATATTTGGCTCTTTTAACAACTCTCAGAGTGTGTTGTCAAGAAAATAACACCTAATGTTCATGATAAGATTATTTTGTGTTGCTCTTCTTTAGTTGGAAAGATCCCATGAGGCTTGCATTTGTGAGTACTTTAGCCAAAATATGAATTAGCCCTTCATCATCACCTCCAGAGTCAAGGGAAGATTTGGGGAACACTAGTGTACAGGACCACTGGGGTGTACACATGGTGACAGAGAAGCATTCAAGTGACAGGTGAACTAAATAATACACTTGTTTACATTTTTACCTAGTGTCATGGAAATAATTTATTAATGCCTCTAATATCATTTTTTATCCTTCATTAAAGTTAAAATCAGATGCCATGTTTTGTAAAATGTATTTATATGCTGTATACACTATAAAAACAAAAAATTTTTAAAAAGCAACCTCAATTTTAAAAAAAGAGAAGTCTTGAGAGAATGAGAAGCTATAGACACAACAGCATAGAAAGTGCTTTTGTTTAGATCCAAAGGAAAAGTGTAGTGAACTTTGTTAAATCTGGACTCCTGTTTTATCTCGTCACCAAAAACTTGAGTCTGTCTTTACTAAAAGAGTGAAGAGTTTTCCTGTAATGCCATCATTAAAAAAATAATTCTAAGAATTGTTGATTTGAATCTTGAGGTTGCAATTGTGTGTTATGGGATGTTTACTGTAGAAATTGGTGTTTGCTCACTAAAAGTTACAAATTGTGGTTTTCAGAGGACGTTGATTTACTTCACCAACCTTGTGATGAACCCACTGACTGTGAACTCATGGGCCTCTAGGAAACTCTCTGAGAAACAGGGATATACCTGGAGGTATTGCTCCTTGTAAAAATTATTTTACAGGAAAAAATTAAAATGGCTCTGGGAGTTGAATTTAAAAAGAAAATGTAGGATCTTGCTTGTCTGGACAGTGCGAGTTTATAATACAACATGTGGGGCAGAAATGGGAAGTAATCTCTTCCTGTATTTTTAAAAAATTTGCTAGGCAGAGATAATTTTTCATCTTATAATTAACCTAAAAGTCTCGTCTAAATTTTCTACTCTATTCACACCCATCAGAAGGATGTCTGATCTCCGCAGGCCTCTAATTTATCCTGGTACTTTTATCTTTCACCAACAAAAAATACCAATGGACTAGCTCTCATTTTCAAGTGGCGAAAAGTAATAAATGAATGAATGTGGATCTTTCACAAAGAACAGTACATGGAATACTTATTAAATAGCATAAAGAATTGAAATAAAATTCACTTCCTTTTTAAAAAATAAGAATTTGGGAAACTTGAAATAGAATGATATATTAATTATATACTCATCACAGAAAATGGCTCTAATAGTCTTTAATGATCACAGCATGATGAACAGCCACTGTTATTTTAGACGCAGAAAACAAAGATTTAATGTAGATTTTAAAAGTTGCACCTACAAGTAATAATTTATTCAAGAAATTATGCCAAGAGAATGAAAGAAGAGTGTGTGTCCATGAGTGTATGTGTGTGCAAGTATGTGTGTGCATATATATGTGGGTGTGTGTATAGGTGTGTCTGTGTGTACAAGTGTATGGGTATGTGTACATGGGTGCATATGTGTATGTGTGTATATGCATGTGCATGAATGTGTGTGTGTGTGTGTTTGTGAGGAAGAGCAGAAATGAAAAGGGAAATGACTTTGGAATCCTAAGGTAATTCAGAGGGTGGATGGGCATTTCTCACAAGCTTATCTTAATAAGTGCTTTTTGAAGGTGATGAAAATAGAGCATTAGCAAACTTGAATAAGCTACTTTTCTAATAATAGAGTTGTGGAGTTCTTTTTGGCAGGCAAAGATTTTCTTTGCCTGAAATTAATCTTTTATTGTTTTAGATTTTGTCCAAATACTTAGGCCAGGCTCATATGTTTCAGTGAAAGGCTGCTATGTGACTTTCAGTGCACGTGGAACATACAAGTCATCTTGAAAATGGGTCACAAAGGCCTGATAAAGCTCCAGGGGGGGCTTTGGAATGTAGGGGAAAGTTGCATTCTCCTCTGGTCTCATAAATGCTGGCACAACAAGGAAACTCGGTTCAAGGGGTTTATGTAATAAATACAGAGTAGTTGAGCTAGTTAGAATATGCGAACCAGTTTCATCTTTTCCCACCTTAATTTTAAAAATCACTTTCTTTTCTGCTGCTGGGAGAGACTTTTAGCTTAAGTCTCTCACCTAACTTCTGGTCCAGTTCATTGCCAAAATTTTTCTGCTTGACTCTCATTTGAGCATATTTCTTCGGGGTCTTTTACTTGGGATTATTTTTAGAGAGATGATAAGAAAAAAAATGCAACTCTATTTAGCACAGGGTCCAAGTACTGGCCTTGCAGGGATGACCTTAAGCCAGAGAGGCTGGCAGCATTTCTGGGAAACCAGAGAGGGCCTGGGAGTAGCATTTATCCCAAACCTGCTTAATCTCAGTACAGATACCCCTCACGGGTATTACAGTTATTCTGAAAGAATGCAAAGACGCAAAAAGGAAAAAAAAAAAAACCCTTCAGATATCAAAACTTCAGAGGGTAAAAGTTCAAGGGAAGATTTATTTTTAATGTTAAAAGGGAAGATGGTTTGTGAGTAAAATCGAGAACACTGATTAAAATGCAAAAAGCTCAGAAAGCCCAGAAGTGCTGTTTGGTTTCCTGCATGTTTGCTTTTTCTGAGCCAGAAGCCAGTCAAACACATCTGCCTTATTCCTAAAAGGTTTGTCTAACTGCCTGCTAGTCTCAGATAAAAACCATTTACTACAGCTTCAGCATATGCAGAGGACGGGGTGTGGGATGTTTATGAGTAGGTTGACCCTGCCAATGAGTGAACTGTATTTGCAAAGGTGTGTTGTCATGTTGCAAAAGTGGGTATTTGTGTGTGTGTGTTGTCATGCCTGCTTATTTGCAGATACAGGTGCAGAATCACAGATGAGTAAGACCCTAGGTGAGACCATAACCTAACACTACTGACATTTTCTTACAAGCTAAAGCATACGACTGATTTGAGGTCTACCACTTTCGTAGGCTTCAACAATTAACCAACTGGAAGAATTTACTCACCTCTTACCTAAAAAAGAAATCTATTTATAAAAGCTGAAGGCTGTGAGGGATATTCATATCATTTATTACAAACCTGTCTTAGAGACAACCGAAATCTGAAACAGCCATGTGGCTTGCCTAAGGTACAAACCATTGTCAATGCATTTTATTCCCCACCTGGCGGTTATTATCAGTATGATTTTTATGGTGCTCATTTTTCCTGAGAAAATAAAAATTATATATACCTAGCTATGGACTTTTGGTAATCAAGTGCATTTATTTGTTCATCAAATGTATATTGAGACCCAATATATATGTCAGACACCATCTTAGGCTCTGAGGTCACAGTGTGAGGAAAACAGAGATGGTCTCTGCTCTTGTGAGGTAAAGTGAGTCTTAAAGTTGTGTGACTTTCTTCTAAAATTTTGCTCTTCCTTTGGAGAAACTTGAGGATTAATTGTAGCCTCTGTGTTCCCCATTTGGAACCACTAGGGACATGTGGAGCAGCTGGAAGAATGCCTCAGCCTTGGCTGGAGGGGAGCAAAACATGGTCATGCACAAGTGAGGAGCAGGGATGGATCTGCTCCCCAGGGAAGGGACCAGGAGTGACACAGGACAGCAAATTCAAAATGAAGACCTGCAGGACCGTGGAGGACATTGAGGAGGAGGGATTCTGCACATACTCCCCCTCAACAGTTATTTTAACAACAACAACAACGCGTGGTGTCCTCGTCATTTCTTCCACAAACCATGGTGGGGAAACCAGGACTTACTGAGGAGACCGTCTGAGGATGGGCTCTGCTCCTCTTGTTTCTACAGTCTGTCATGTGAGGAAAACAGGGAGCCTAGACTGGGTTCTTGCTATCGGCAAGAAAAAAAAACTTTTAAGTGCTTGTGTGGCTTGGAAGCATCTTAAAGTATGGCTCACTCGACTAACTCTTGACCTTAAATACGAGTTTTTCCGTGCTGCGTTAGTAACAACACGCCTAAATCGCTGACAGTTAGCCAGCATAACCAGCGCAGCTTGCAGCCTTCCTTCAGGTGCACATCTGGAATTCTCCCACATCTTGAAGATGAGGAGAGAACACAAATGTGAATACTAATGATAACAATAATGTATTAGATTATCTTGCTGTTGTTCTCTTAGAAAGTAGTGCTTCCTCTTTCTAGAATGTGTGAAGGTTATATTTGGAACCACTTGTTTTGAAACTTGGTTTTAAATTAAACTCAGTTTTGGCTGCATTGGGTTCTGATGAAAACAATATTAACATGGGAGGCAAGAATAATTCAATAAAAACATACCCATTGAATATATGAAAATTCATGAGTCAGAAGAAACTCATTTGAGGCAGCTCATGGCAATTCCTTATTTGGAAACTGTGTAATTAAAGGGAAAAGACATTTACTGTCTTTCCAGTAGGAACTTTATTTCAGGGTAACCAAATAGCTCCAGTTGCTGAGATAAAGCTATTTTGCAAAAGATTGCCAGCTAGACATAGAAGGATGAGAGAAAATCATAATCTTGCAATTCCAAAGAGAATGCGGATCCAAGCAAGGACTGTCAACTTGTGTTAAAGACATTAGGTGGATGGTTGATGAGACCTGGACATTCATATGGAACCACAGTAACACCACGATGATATGGTTCTGGTCATTAGGAGAAAAATGTAACTGTACAACGGATGGATCAGATTGCCAGCACCTTAACCTAATGGTTGATCTTAGCATCACAAATGGTGGGACAACCAGATGTTACATGTTTCCAGGTGTCATGTCTTCTGATGTCACAGCATCACCTGAGATGCAGTCTAGTCAAAGATATTTACTTGGAATCTAATCACCCTGTAGATGTAACTTCTGGAAAATACATGGGAGAGAGGAACAAGATCAATGACCCCATGGGGCAGGGGGGTTCTATAGGTCCAGTGGCTACAATAAGAAGATTCCCTGAAGAAAGAGACTAGAGGCTAGAATAAAAGACACCGAGGACATGTAACAACCAGGTGCAATGCGTGGTCTGGGACTGGTTCCTGGTTTGGACAAAAAGGCTATAAAGGACGTGTTGGGGAGCATTTGGGGAATTTGAATATATACTGGCTATTAGATGATGCTAAAGAGTGATTGTTAATTTTAGGTGTGATAGTGTTATTTTTTGCTACATAGGAAAGTGTTATTTTTTTAGAAATGCATTTTGAGGTATTTAGGGAGTAATGCCATGTCTCTAATTTATTCTTCACAGATGACACACGGTGGGACATTCCACGTGAAATAGACTGTGATGTTCAACTCCCCTATGGAATGGCTGAACATACGTGGGCTTTTAACCGACCACATTTTCGGAGACTAGCGAGTAATGTGTAATTATAAGTTGCTATCATATAGTGAATAAAAATGTTGTACAATATTTTCTAAAGATTGAAGTCTTCAAGGTGAGTAAAGTGAAAAAGAATAACATAAAATATTTAGTTCAAAATAATGAGGAAGGCATTATCATACGACAATAAGTAAAAAAAATTTCAAGACCTGATAACTAACTTAATTTTAATATTGCCACCAGAACCTAATTTCCACTGATCACAGTTAATGGTTTTTATAACTTTTCTTTACTAAGGGCTACTCAAAATCTTCATCTACCAGTAAAAATCAATCAACTATAAGGGAATAGTTAGATAAATTATGGTATGTCCATATCTGAAATATTGTGAAGTCATTAAGAAGTGAGATTTGGATTTAATTTAACTTTGGGATTAATATCTAATAACATGAAAACATGTTTATGATGTAATGTTAAATGCAGGATATATAACTATATTACAATATGGCCCCAATTTTATGTAAGTGTAAATAATGTAGCCCCCAGATAATTGCTGAGAGAGGGTAAAGAGGCACTATTTAATGTAGTCACAGTAGCATTGTGACTGTTAAAAGAAAATAAGAGAAAAAAATGTAGAGGAGACAGTGAAAAATTGTAGAGCTCACCAGGCATGGATTATATTATTGTCTTGTTTTAAACAAGAGAGTAGTTTCTCTCTCCATATTGGGCAGATGTGGTTAATTTCTGACATGATGAAAGAAACCCCTCATTTTACTCATCTCCCAAACGGAAAGTTGAAGAGTTGAAGCCCTTTTGCCCTTTTCAGAATGACTAAACTTCATGAGCCTCCTCATCGCCATGTACAGGAGCAGATGGTGGACTAGAAAAGGCAGTTCTGCTCTGGGAAACACGAGAGAGGCACACACGTAACAGGATGGCAGTGCTGTTTAAACCCTATGGTCATCTGTTAACTTTTCATTGAACCTTCTCTCACCCTTCAGAAGCGCTACCAGGAGGCCAGGATCAACCCAAAGAAACACAATCCTTTCTCATGGGCCGCCTTTCCTCAGTTATGAGAAGAAAAAAGAACTTCATCCAGCGTCACATTAATTTAAAATTTTGAAGAGATCTGCTTCTTTCACGGGATGGCTAAATAAAATTCTAACCATGTTAAAAAACACTTTCCCCCCCAATTATTGAAGTAGGATACTCAGCAACAACTCAAAAGGTAGATGTAGAGCTACACTGTGCAGCAAGTGAAGCCAGAGCCAGAGGCATCATAGACCCCAACTTGCACACATGCACACGCATGTACACGCAAACACACACATGTACACACACATGCAAAGAAAAGCCTCTGAATGAACACACACCAAACTTATAACAATAAATATGTATGAGGAACTAGGAAAGGAATGGAAGAAAATGGAACTTTTGCTCTTCTTACTTTATATATTGTTGAATTTTCTGAATTTTCTTTTTACAGCAGCAGATATTCATTTATTTTATGTAATTTCTAAAAAGAAGGAAAGATGAACTCACACACTCCTGGTAGAAATGTAAAAATAGTACAGTTACTTGAAAACAGTTTGGCAGTTCCTCAAAAATTAAACGTAGAGTTACCACATGACCCAGCCATTCCACTCTGAGGTGTTTACCCAAGAGAAAAAGAAATATATGTGTGCATAAAGACTTGAGTGTTTATAGAAGCGTTATTTGTAATAGCCCCAAACTGGAAGCAACCAAAATGTTCACCAACCGCTGAATGGATAACAGAGGGTAGTATAGCCATAGAATAATAATAAGGAACAATAGTGATACACACAACAACTTGGATGAATCTCAGAATAGTGATGCTGAGTGAAAGAAGCCAGACAAAAAAGAGTACATAGTATATATTTCAATTTATATAAAATTCTAGAAATGCAAATCAAACTATAGTGACACAAAGAAGATTGGTGGTTGAATGGGAAGTAAGGGTGGGGAGGGGTGAGAGGAAAGGATGATGAAGGGGCACAAGGAAACTTCTGGGGGTGATGGCTGGGCTCCCTACTGTCACTGTGGTGATGTCTCGCTGGTGTATGCTATATCAAAATTTATCTAATTGCACTCTTTAAATAGGTGCAGTTCATTGTGCGCCAATTATTCTTCAATGAATCTGTAAAAAAATGTAATACATATTTAATATAGAAAATATGGAAATTCCATAGGAATGAAGAAGAAAAATAAATAGCTCCTTTACTCCCTTGAGAAGACAACTGCTAACATTTTGGGGCCTTTTTCTTCCAAGAAGTTTTCATATCCACCAGCCTGTAAGTTCTACAAGGGCAAGCCTGCCTGATGTGCCAGCTGTATTCCCAGCACTAGGCTGGAAAAGCAAGTGTTCCATAACTATTTTGAATAAATAAATGAATGTATAAATACCCTACCCTCTTTATTTCATATTATGTCATTAGAAGTTTTTCATGTCACTAAAAATTCTTTGAAAATATATTTATGGCTGCACACCCTTCCACTGTCTGGATATGCAGTAATTGATCTCAGACGTGGTTGTTTACATTTTTCCAGTATAATCAACAGCACTGTGGTATTCAGCTTTGGGTCTAAATCTTTGGGCATATCGTGGAAGACGTGTGTCTATCACCGGGCGATTCCAAAACAATGAATGGATCCAATCAAGCGGGTTAACAATTTTACAATGTGCAGATAAAAATAAGATAGTTAAATTTTCCATCTTTTAAATTTGTTTGTTAATTAACTTCTCTTTTCATTGGTTTCTTCTTCTGTAAAATAGGAGTAACAATAGTCTCGACCTCTCAAGGTCGTTGTGAGGACTAATGGAGACAGTGCAAAAACAGTGCTTATGACAATGCAGGGCAGAGAGTAAACTGGAATGACAGGCACTTACGGGCCATTCTCGTGCCAGAATTGCCCACAGCTCCCTCTAAATTCCCTCAATTCAGAAACCTTTTCTTGGGATCTGCCAGTTTCAATGTATCTGTCTGCCTGGCTTGAAGAATCTTTTGGGTGGGCTGGCATTAAATAATAAATTCTGCAGTTTACATTGTTACTAGTTAGACCTCCTTAGAATGCTTATCTGAGCCAAAGGTAAATGTTGGCCCAATGGAGTGGATTCTAGATCTGGCCCTGGATAGCTCTGGTGATCAGAAGGATTCAGAAGAGCAATTTTCTCTCGAGTGGATTTTCCCCAGCTTTCCGCTAAAATTCAGGGTTGAGTGAGTGAAACTTGGTTGAAACCACGAGCTTCATAGAGTTGTGGTAGCAAACCATAAATCATTCTGGGTTTAAGAAGCTCTGTAAACCTTAGAAAACCAAGGTGACTCTTAACAGAGCTGTTTGATTTAATCGTTTTGGAGTGGAATTTTAGCCAAGTTCTGGTTCCAGATTCTCAGCATTTAGCAGAAATATTTGTTGAGTTAAACACACGCACAGAGCTTTTGTTCATTTAGATTAACAAAGAGAAGGTGAATATGTAAATATATATTGACGCAGAATATCTGCAAAAATATCTTTATTTAAAGGATAACCTGTCATTTTATGGCTAAGGAAACTGAGATTGAGTGACGTGCTCAATCCCCACTTAGTGAGTGGTGACAGGGATAAATCCAGCTGTCTGAATACAAAGTAAGTATAGAATTTATATAACATAAAGCAATAATTACAGCCAACATTTTCCCTGTACACCACAGTTTACAAGGCCCTTCAGGTGCACTGTCTTTTCGGGCCCTGACAACACTTCTCTGTTCAAGTGGCTCCCATGATGCAAGGCTTCTCACCGCACCTCCCAAACTTGACATCTTGCTACTCACTGCTTGGTTCTGGCCCAGCAGCATGGGCATCACCTGGAAGCCGGTTAGAGATGCAGTCTCTTAGGCTCCACCCAGACCTGCTGACTCAGAATCTGTATTCTAACAAGGTGCCCAGGTGACTTGTAGGCACATCTAAGTTTGAAAAGCACTCCAGTCAAGTCGGCCGTCCAATGTATACATCATGGTCAGAGCAGAGATACAAAGAGTCACTGAGAAAAGATAGAGTGTCCTCCAGGCCAACAGGTCTGTGTGACACTGATCAAAGAGCTAAAGAAAGCACGTGTGCATTGAAATGGGCTGGTCTGGCAGGGAGGAAGAGAGAAGGGAGTGTTACACAGGGGACTACAACAGGCAATCCCAGCATCACTCTCGGATGGAGGGTTTTGGCTAAAGGTCAGAGGCAAGGTCAGCCCTCCTGGGCCAGGGATGCATCAGGCAGCCAAGCCTGCTGACATTGCGCGTCTGTCATGGGAGACCCTCAGGTTAACAGGATGGGCAGACTGCAATCCACTTTTATTGTCCAAGCTTCATGAGGACATTCCTGGAAGATAGGCAAAGAAGGTGCCATGTCTGCCCAGCATCAGTTTAAAGCTCCTCTTCATTTGCAAGTCATGTTTGTTTACTTCTTTAAGTTTCTCTTGGAGAATGTGGTCAACATCTCAGATGAAGTAAGTGGCTGGATGTCAGCCTGTGCCCACAAGTTCTGTCCTCCCCTAGGATGGCACATAGCCATAAGAAGGAGCATACCTCCTCGGTCCACCTCTAATTTTTAAGGAAATGTGGCGAACTCTGAGCCTACAATTTCTTATATCCCTGGGGAGCCCCTCCTTTGTGGAAGGTGGCTGGAAGCAGTGTGGGTGATGTCTGGAGGTGGCTTGGCCCTGCTTTGGTAGGGGATGAGGATCCCAAGATAGCTTCGATTTTGGTGCTCTGAAATCTTCATCTCATTGAAATGAAAAGGAATTCAGGTATGTCTGATCCAGAGAGGGCTCACCCCACAGTCTGGGAGAACCTAAGACGACATTTACATTGTCTTCTAATCTCTTGTCTAAAACCGTTTCCACTAGGCTTGTAGTTTGGCTTCTTCAGTGGGTCTGCCCGTGGAGAGAGAGTGGTTGTGCCAAGAAAAGTATTTGAGTCCCTGTGGCATCTGGTTTTACATTTTCCTTCAAATCTCCATGCCTGTCCATTATATAACACTGCCTCATTAAATGGGGTATAGATCAGAAAGTCATGATGAAGGTGTTCCTGAAATGACTTCTGCCAGACCAGCTGCCTTCTAGGTCTCTCACCATCTCCCCAGTGCCTGCTGTGAAGCTCAGGCTGGTGGGAGGGACAGGGCAGCATGTTACCAAGATGCTCATGAGGCCACATGGGGAGCTGTGTGGTTTGGGGTCCGGAAACCAGGTGCCTGGCTGTCAGGCTACACCCACAGACCCAGGCACCACCACCAAGTCAGGTGTCTCTTGGTTTTGGCAGCTCTGAAATGATGAGTTGACAATCAGATGGCACGGAAGCCTGGAAACAAAGTTATCAGCTTATCAGAAAGGCCTGCTTGGATGTGGTTTAGACATCCTGAAAGTTAGCACAATGTGGCATAGGGTGGAAATTGCTGTGCCCGGAATGAGTGATGGTATGTGTGTATGTGTGTGGGGTGTGTGTGTGTGTGTGTGTGTGTGTGTGTGTGTGTGTGTGTGGTTGAACACAGAGTATCTTTGTTCTTCACTATCAGGCAAACAATGAGAGATTTTGACAAATGGGATGGTTTTATAATAAGTTTCTAAAGAGAAGTAATCATCTGTTTGCACAAATACAAAGTCTACTTAACATTCAAGAGAAATTACACATTTTTTGTGTATCCAACAGACAGAAACACTTCTTAGAATCCTAAAATGTTTAATGTTAGTTACACAATTATGCAATTTATTCCTGAATACCCTCTCATAGTAGAATATTCAATAATTACAGACAAAGCTAAACTCCTCCTTGACCACCTCCCACCAACCCCTGACTTCTTCCTGGAGGTAAGCAGTGCAGTCATTCAGGTATAAATCCTTCTAAAGTCTTTTCTCTGCAATTATAAACATGCATTTGTTTCTAGACAGATAATGTCATTTTGATTTTGTTTCCATTAGAAATACCATTATATTGAACATACCATCTACGAATTGCTTTGTTCATTTAGAAACGTACTCTGGAGATCTTTTCATGTTAGTACATGTAGATCCACCTCATTCTTTTTAACTATTGCATATTATTTCATAGAATGGATATACCATCCTTTATGAAATCATTGTCTTATTGATGGACATGTAAGTTGTCTTCCATTTTCCCTGACACAAGTACCTTTGTTGCCGTACCTCCTTGAGGGCATGCATGAATATTCTCTAAAGGGAATATCATTGTAAAAATTTTGCGACATAGGGATGCAACCTTTATATGTTAACAGATCCTGCCATCATCCCCTCCCAATGTGGCTAAACCAATTCACACATGCTCAGGAGTGAGAGAGTACGTGGTTCCCCACCCCAATGCCCAACATTAAACTCATAAAGATTGGTCTATATAAAAGGTGAAAATAGTATGTAACATACATTTCTCTGATGACTATTTAGATATCACATCTTTTCAGATGTTTTTCTTCCCTCATCTGGGCACTGCCTCTTCACACTTTTGCACATTTTAAAATGGGGGTTGTCTTTTTCTTTTGAGTTTGTAGGAGCAGAACTTCTTTTCTAAGAGAAATTGCAAAAAGTGAGTAGTAACAGACAGTTTTCTTTATTTCAGAAAGTCATGAAAGCATCTGCTTGCAGAGAAACAGAGAAAAAAAGCCTGTGGTGTATGTATGCGATGTTTTTTCCATAGCGTGAGTTTAACACCCACACACCTTTAGTAAATGGGGTGAAGCCCCCAAAGATTGCAGCAGCAAAGATGAAAGACAAAGAAAAGAAAGGTAGTTCTACCAGATACATAATAACAAGAAGGACGATTTCCAGCCAACAGCTGAAATCTGGCTTTCCTGTTCTGCAGAAGGCTTGGTTTGCAATCCCAGGTCAACTCATTCCATAGAAATCTTTTCTAGAGCGACAGCTTAGGATTTGGGCTTGTGCTCATCAGTTGCCCATCTAAGGAAGCAATGTAAGTCTGTAGCCCTCGTCTTGGGTTATCTGAGGGGCTCATCGCTCATGGTAGTGACAGAGACGGGGTAGCAGCCAGGTGGTAGCAAGGAGTGGCATGCCGCCCAGGCTCACTGACTCACCCTCAACCGCAAGGGAACTTATCTCCACAGGGCATCTTCCTGGGTGAAAGCTGAAGTCTGGGGGCTTGAGAGAATGGGCACATATGGGGTGCAGAGGAGCCGAGGAGGGAGCAGGAGATCCGTCCTCTCTATAGTTGGTTCTGATGTGTGTATGGATGAGGCCGTGGAGCAAATACAAGGATAAACCTCAAAGATGGGGTGTGGTGTGGAGTAAAGAGCTGGATATGTGTGATATAATCACTTTAACCCTCTGTTTTTAAATACCGTTTAAAAAGATTCGATAGGGAGAGGCTCCAGCCATTTTTACAAAGCAGACTTGGGGTTTGTTGTGTTTCCATCCTTGGTGAAAGTGGCTAGTAAGCCAAAGCTATCACTGAGATGTTCCTGGGGAGCCCAGGCGAGATTTGTAACAAACCAGCCCAGCGATAGACGGGGGATGGTTTGGCGAGCAGCGGGCCCCCCAGAGGGCTTGTTAAAGCACAGATTGCTGGGCCCATCCCCAGAGTTTCTGATTCAGTGGGTCTGAGGCACCCCACAGCTCTAGCAAATGTGCAGGTGATGCTGCTGCTGCTGGTCTGGGGAACGGACTTTGAGAACCATTGGACTAGCGATAAGTTGCCAGAGAAACCTTTAATTGGGGAGAAAACAGATGCTGGGAGGTCTTGTAGACGGTTTGTGGCTGTGGTCTCTTCTCAGGCTGCTGGGGGAGGGGAGTGCAAAGAGTCAGAGAAAACTCTGAGAAGTGCTCTTATGGCAAAGTCTGCAGATAGCAGATGAGGGACCACGTCTGCCCAAGGAGCTTCTAAAGGCAAGCGAGGCTGAAGCCCTGGGTGGTACCAGCTGTGATGTTTTAGAAAGATCACCCTAGTCAAAGCTGAGGGCCAGAGCCAGGACTAGATTAAGCTGTGATAGAGAAGAAATATTAGTGAGAAAGGGACCACATTCTATCTGGTATATATTTTTTTAACCATTAAAAACTTTTAAAATTAAAGTAATAAATAACATGCACCTGGCTAGATAAAGGACTAATACCGTGAAGGCTTAAGACAAGAAACTCCTATTCTTTGTTCCTTTTTCCCCCACTCTCAGTCCTATTCCCCAAACCGACTTTTCAGTGCTTCTCAAACTTTACGGAGTAGACCAATCCCCTGGGCATCTTGTTAAATGCAGATTTGACTCATTGGTTTGGGGCAGGGCCTGAGATTCTGCATTTCTAACAGGCCCCCAGGTGATGCTGATGTTGGTCTGTGGGCCACACTTTGTATTGGAAGGTTTTAAATCATTCTTTTAGCTGTGTGTTTTGGTAACCAATTTTAGACATTATTCATTTACTTCCTGCTATGATAGATGAAGATTTCATTCCCACACCAGTCTCTTACCTTCCCATCTTTGCAATATCATTTTATTTAGTATTTTTATCAATATTAAAAAAATGTGTGTATATTATAGTGACTATGTAAAGTTGTTCACTGCAGAGCCAAGGAGTGAACTGTTATTACGTTTCATTTCTTATACAGACTTTTGTTTTTCCTGGAGTTTTGAATTGTCTTTCTTTTCTTCCCACAATGTCTTGCTCCTAACAATCCTCTCTTTCTCCTCCAAAAGCTCACCATGACAGATATTCTATGAAGTACTCTTTTCTCTGGAAGACCTCCCTACACCCACTCACTTTATTACTTCCCCAATCAAACATAACAAACCCTTCCTGCCTCTGAGCATTCCTGAAGCCATTCCCTCCTCCTAGAATACCATTCCCTCTCTCCTACAATCTCCTCCCCATAGGTTTACATGCAACATAGTGAAGTACTACTCATTGTTCATATTGTAACACAAGCTTCTGACACCATTTAGCTTCTCTACCCCTCTCAGTAGACATGTCTCCTTCTGCTTCCCTTTATCTCCCTTTTTCCTCCATTGTGCATGTATGTGCTCACACATGCATACACACACCTATGTGTGTGTATGTATATATATATTTACTTCATGAAGTTTCTTATTCTGTCTTATATTAATTGTTTGGTATTTGCTTTATCTTATGCAGTAGACTGTAACCTCATCCATTCGTGAATTCTACAAGTATTCATCAAGGGCTCACCACATGCTGGAGATCTTTCTACACTTCTCTCTGGCTCTTCCCCATTTCTTGTTATCATTCTCCTCTGTCTTCATTCTTAATTAATAGCCCTTTTGCTTCCTCCTCTATCCCACATCCCTATTTTAGGAGGCATCTTTGTCTAAGGAACCAAAACTACTTCATGAAAATAACAGCCACTGAAAAAACCTTCAGGCTTTCAGCAGCCATTTGGGGCCACTGGGGAGGAGGGAGGTCAAGGGATGAGCACTTTGATGCTGTGCTTATGTGCATTGCTCTCCTGTGTGCCTGCTAAGTCTTCTATTTAATATATGTCCATCCAATAGGTCTGTGTGCAGGATACGGACGTTTTGCTATGAGGATTGTATCTTTTATAACATCTTCTTAGGGGAGCCCCTTTCATGTGTCTTGGAATGGCTCTTCCTTTTCATACTTCAGCATAAATATCACCTCCTCAGAGAGGCCTTCCTTGTCCCCCCATCTGAAGTAGCCCTATCCTCTCCTTTTCCCATGACCCTCTATCACATCATCACCCTGTGTGGTAGATTAATTTCATTGATGTCCCCAATTAATAGTCTCCCTCTATCCTCTCCTTTTGAAATGGACTTCGCAGCTCTTCCCATCAAGAGGTGAAGTCTATCCCCCACCCCTTACCTTGAATCTAGTCTAACCTTGTCACTTGCTTTGACAAATAGAATGTGACAGAAGTGAAGTGTGCCAGTTCTGAGTCCAGAGCCTTGAGAGGCCTTGCGTACTTCTGCTCTCTCTCTTGGAACCTTACCCTCACCAAGTGTACAAACCCAGGCTAGCCAGCTGGAGGATGGGAGACCATGTGGATGAGAGCAAAGGCCATCCTAGACAGCCATCCCCTAGCCAACTTGTTAGCTGATCACAGACACCTGAGCAGACCCAGCTGAGGTCAGCTGAGGCTGGTCAAGACCAGAAGAACTGCCCCGCTGAGCCCAGCTTAAGTGGCAACTTACAGAATCGTGAGCTAAATAATAATCATTGTTTTAAGCCACTACATTGTTATGCAGCAATAGCCAACTGATACACCCTGCCTGTTTCCTTTAGAGCACTTATCACTTATCTCACGTTATTTTGTTTAATTGTTTCCTGTCTCTCTCTCTCCACTTGAATATGAACTCTATCAGGGCACGCCCCTTGCCTGTTTTGTTTCTTACTGGATTCCCTGCACCTAGAATACTATCTGGCTATATCAGTTTTGGGTAGATGAATGAATGAATGAACATACTATTTGGATAATGTGTTGCTGTGTATTTGGGGGAAATCCAACAACTGAGGCAAAGAAAGAGGAACAGGATTTTGAATTAGGCCTGGATTCAGATCCTGGTCTACCACTTACTAGCGGTGTGATCTTGGACAAATCCCTTGACTTCAATGAGTTTCAATTTCTTTATCTGTAAAATTTAAATACGAAAATAATGTCTATCTCCCATGATGGTTGTGAGGGTTAAAGGTGTAAAACTTATTTTGCAAATTGTAAAATATTGTACCAATGATTGTTGTTTTTAGTGTGACCCAGAGAAGAGGGCTTTTTATTCTTCCACTTTTTGGTTCTCTGGGTGAAGAAATGCCTTAATGTAAAATTTCAAATTTGTGGAACGAAACATCTCCTTGAAGGATGTGAATTATAGGCAGGAAGGGGAAGGGAGAAGATTCTGGCCTTGGAAATCAGCCACACTTGGATTTGAATCCAGCTATCACTTACTGTGTGATCTTAGGAAATTCAGTTAGCTGCTCAAAGCCTCAGCTTCAAAAAGGACACACTCTCTATCTTATAGGAGAGAAAGGCCTCAGAGGCTTTGGAAGCATTAGGAAGAAAGGTCGTTAGAAAGGGGAACCCAGGGTGCCATAGCAAGGCAAGCCTGTAAATTTGGTGAATTTGAGTGATGTTCCTGCATTGTCATTTATTGAATTTCTCTGCATTTAGAAGTGAAATCTCTTAACAAAACAAGGACCAGTATTGTTGCTTTGGCACCTCCTGTATGCTGAAAGAGGAAACTGAGGCTCTGAGATAGAGGCCACCCTGTGAGTGCAGAATTGGACAGACCCCAGATATCACCACGACATCACAACAATAACCTTCAATAGAAAGTACCACTCATGAGCATGTGCTGAGTGCCAGGCCCTGGCGAGTGTCTTCCCTATGTCGGCCCTTTTTGCCCTCACAGCACCCCTTTGAGGGGGGTGCTATCCTTACATCTTACAGGTAGGGAAAGTACCTTGCCCAGGGTCACACAGGAAGTGGCAGTCATCCCAGCACTGTTCTGCCGAGTCTGGACCTTTCACTCTCTTCCTTGGCCATTCCCAGGGGAGGGGGAAAGTTCAAGAAATTGAGTAGAGAGTAGGAGACTTAAAATAGACAGAGAAATGAGCTAAATCTTTGAGGCCAACAGATAGGAAGGACGGGCCATCTCAGAGGTAGAGGCAGGACTGAGCAGTGGAAGGGGGACTATCCCCCAGTCTCTCCTGGATACAAGCCATAGAGGTGGAAGCCAAGACAGCCGTGGTCTCCCTCTTAAGTAATCTTGAACACAGCGGGCAAAGGCTTCATCCATACATGTCAGAGAAAGGGGAAAGAATGGGGGGTCTCAACTCCTACAGCCTGAGATATACTGAATGAAATACTTGACACTATTGAAAAATGAATTCCAAGTTTAAAAAACAGCAAGCAGACTTCTTTCCTGCAGGACTTCTCAGAACGTTTGCTATGCTGCTTTGCCTGTTTTGCCAAGATTTTCACCTTTTGCTGAATACCTACCCACATCACTGGGCCACAAGACTCAGTTTGGGAAGACTGCTATATGTTGGTTTTGGGGGCATATTTTTTCCAAATATGGTTAATATTGAAAACTGTGCTGTTATTTCTAAGATAGAAACCTGTGAGCAATCTGAAGCCTGTAATGGGGTCTTAATTTGTGTTTCCTTGGGCCCAGCAGGTAGGCGCTCTGTAAGTGTCTGTGTGGTCAGCAGATGTGTGACTATAAAGAAGAAACACCAGCCTGGAGGCCTCAGGCCAACTGTCCCCACCAAGAAACTCTTTGCTGGGCCTCCACTGTAGGGACCTGATGTTTTGATGTGGTTGTTTTGATGTGGCCATTTTGAAACTGAGGACATTTTAACATAGCTATTTTAATGCTGTGGAAATTTTCTGACTTTTAAAAACCATCAGCCATTGAACGTCCATCTTTTGAAATTATCAAGTATCAGTGCAGCCTGGGGCCAGGGGCAGAGTGAGGGTCAACATCAGAGAGAAAACTGGGGGCAGGACAAGGCTATGGATGGGCGTCCATTTTTTATTTACATTTTGTATAAGAAAAGAAGAGTTAAAAGGTTAATGGTCTGATTTTTAGAGTCACGAAAAGTCCTTAAGTTAAAAAACCTGTAGTAATCAAGACAGTGTGGTATTGGTGAAAGAATAGACAAATAGATCAATGGAACAGAATAGAGAGCCTAGAAATAGACCCCCATAAATGTAGTCAACTGATCTTTGACAAAGGCGCAAAGGCAGTACAATGGAGCAAAGACAGGTGTTTCAACAAATGGTGCTGGAACAACTGGAAATCCACGTGGAGAAAAGTGAATCTAGACACAGACCTTACACCTTTTACAAATATTAACTCAAAATGGATCTTAGACCTAAACATAAAACACAAAACTATAAAACTCCTAGAAGTTAACACAAGAGAAAAACCATGACCTTGGGTATGGCGATGACTTTTTAGATACAACCCCAAGGTCACAATCCATGAAAGAAATAAATGATAAGCTGGACTTCATTAAAATTAAAAATTCTGCTCTGCAAAAGACAATGTCAAGAGAATGAGAAGATAAGCCACAGGCTGGGAGAAAACATTTGCAAAAGACACATCAGATAAGGGACTGTTACCCAAAATATAAGAACTCTTAAAACTCAACAATAAGAAAACAACCTGATTAAAAAATGGGCCAAAGGCCCTAACAGACACCTCGCTAGAGAAGATATGAAGATGGCAAATAATCAGATGAAAAGTTGCTCCATATCATATGTCATTAGGGAAATGCAAATTAAAAGAACAATGAGATACCACTTCACACCTGTCAGAATGGCCAAAATCCGGAACACTGACACCACCAAATGCCGGCGAGGATGTGGAGCAACAGGACTTCTCATTCATCGCTGGTGGGAATGCAAAATGCTACAGCCGTTTTGGAAGACAGTTTGACACTTTCTTACAAAACTAAACATACTCTTACCGTATGATCCAGTAATCACGCTTCTAGGTATTTGCCCAAAGGAGTTCAAAACTTATATTCAGACAAAAATTGGCACATAAATGTTTATAGCAGCTTTATTCATAACTGCCAAAACTTGGAAGCAACTGAGATGTCCTTCAGTAGGTGGATGGATAAATAAACTGTGGTACATCCAGACAATAGAATATTATTCAACACTAAAAAGAAAGGAGCTATCAAGTCATTAAAAGACATAGAGGAACCTTAATGCATATGGCTACGTGAAAGAAGCCAATCTGAAAAGGCCACATATTGTATGATTCCAACTATGTGACATTCTGGAAAAGGTAAAACTATGGAGACAGTAAAAGGATCAGTGGTTGCCAGGGGTTAGAGGGGAGGGAGGGATGACTAGGTGGAGCACAGAGGATTTTTAGAGCAGAGAAACTATTCTGTGTGATACTATAAAGGCAGACACATGTCACTATACATTTGTCAAAAATCATAGAACGTACAACACCAAGAGTGAACTCTAATGTAAACGATGGACTTTGGGTGATAACGATGTGTCTATTGAGGTGTGTGGATTGTAATAGATGTACCACTCTGGTGTGGGATATTGATAGTGGAAGAGGTTGCAAGTGTGAAGCAACAGAGGTCATGTGGGAACTCTCTGTACCTTCTGCTCAATTATTCTGTGAACCTAAAACTGCTCTAAAAAATAAAATCTATTTATGAAAAAAAAAAAAAAAACCCTGTCAGCACATCTTGCTGTCTAGTTGTCCTCATCACTGCAAAGGTTCCCCGGCAGTTAGCGAGGTGCCCTCCCTCCATCGGGGTGTCAGGAGGAAGGGATACAAGTGCTCTGAATTCAGCCTGATGCCTCCCTAGAGGCAGAAGAGGAAGAAGGGACAGTGGCAGGCAGAGCTGAGGGTTCTGGCTCCCACGGTGGTCCAGCTAAGGGGAAGCTCTCTCCAGTCAGCTGGTTCTGGCCAGGGGGAGCTCACACTGCAGAGAAACCATGAGGTTTGGCTGTTTTCCCTGAAGTTTCCCACGCGGCAGCCCATGATCTATTAGAAACGGCAATTGGATCGTGTCCTTGCCTACGTAAATCCCTCAGGCTTTCCATCACACCTTGCATCAGATGGAAACTACAGACCCTGGCCTCAAGTCACCACACGATAGGGCCTCTCCCATTTCTCCGGCTGCCCCTCACACCTCTGTGTCCCCCAGCACATTGGTCTTCCCATACTTGGACATGTCAGGTTTTTCCTGCCACCTGTTCCCTCTGCTGGGAATGGTTACCCCAACCATCACCTTTATGGGAACTTTTTGTAATTCAGGTCCTAAACATCACCTCTAGTGAGCCCTCCCCTAACCACCCAGTGTGAAGGAGCCCCTCAGTCACTCCGTCCTCTCTCTCTGCTTTAGTTCGGTGTCATTTAACTTAATATTATCTGTCTTGTGTACTGCCACATGCCTATCTCTTAGATCAGGGCTGGCACATAGTAGAAACTTGACAGATACATGTTGAGTGAAGAACTCAGAATAAGGTCTTCCAGTGAGCTAAAGTGTTTCAGGGCAGAAGGGATGATTTTTATCATTAATAAATGAGGCAAATAAAATTATAAATCCTGCAACTGGTCTAACGATTCAGGTACTGCGAGCACAAAACCTCAGGAGGTGTGGATGATGTTTATTTCCCTTATAAATAGCTCATGTTCTGCAAGAGCTTGGCTGCTGCACAATGAACTCTTGACCTCCCCTCTGAGCTCCAGATACCTTCGTTTCAGTACCTCGAGCACATCACATCCAATGCTCAATGCATCACTATCTACTAAAACCAATATTTCCCCTCACATCCTCTCTCTATTAAAGGCACCCAACTCTTTCCAGAGCCTCCGAATGACTTTGCTCTCCCCCTCCAGCAGCATCTCATCATTTGCCAGCTCTTGTGGGTCACATGGCCATGTCTCTCCCATCCCTTTCATTCCTACTGCTGTTGCAGGGTGTGGACAGTCATATTCTCTCTCTTCCTCTCTCTGACAATTGCCTTCTAACTGGTCTCCCAACCTTCAATGGCTGTTCATGGTAAGTGAATTTAGCAAAAATGACTCCTTTCTCCTCATTCTTGTCCTTTAATGGTTTTTACTGCTAACCACAAAACATGAGAAATTTAAAGAATCTACAGGTGTCCTAGAAAACCGGTGGAGTGAAATCCTGTGCTGGCTTTAAGCCTCCTGGGGAGGGAGGAGCTCCCCTTCAAACCCCTCTGCCCTTGAGGAGAGGAGGGTGGTTCTGCCACGGGCCAGCCGCCCTCGGCTTATCTCAGAGACTGAGCCACCTAATGCTGCTCTTGCTAAGGTACAAATATTAGCTGCTGAAAATGGGTCAGTCTAGACCTGTACGGTCCACTATGGTGGCCACTAGCCATATGTAGCTATTTATATCTAAATTTAAACCAATTGCAATTAAATAAAACTTTTTAAAAATCAGTTTCTCAGTCACACTAACCACAGTTTAAGAGTTCATTAGCCATATGTGGCTGGTGGCTGCACATTGAACACGCAGATAAGGAACATTTCTACCATTATAGAAAGCACTATTGAATAGCACTACTCTAGGTTCCCAGGACTTATACGAGGTTCTTTTTTCCCATTAATTTAGTCAAAATATGATTAATAAACCCTTAGAATGTGCTGCTGGGCTGCAACCAGGTCCAAGACCCCATGATCCCTGTCCTCATGGAGTTAGTGGAGAAAGAAAAGTCCTTAGGGATTTTACTCCTCGGAAGTTTTACCCTGGAACTCCCTGTACCTGACCCGATCGGACCCTCACCGCCAACCTACCCTTAACTCCTTCAAGACATGTTGGACTTCCCAAGTGCAGATAAGGCCTTAATAAAGGAAGAGTAGAAATCTAGCATCATCCTCTTCCAAAGATGCCAATGTGCTTTTGGAGTATGACTCCCAATATGTACAAAAGGCTCAGGAAGGAGGAGGACAAGATTACAAATCTAGTTTTAAATATGGAGAATCTGGAAAGTAGAAGATAGAAGGAAAACTTTTATTCTCTGCCAGAGACTGTCAGACACTTAGAATGTGGGAACGAGCAAGAGGGAATTCAGACTTGGCACTTCCATTGGCCCCTCCAACAAAGTCAGCATGGGTCTTTTCCTCCGTTGTAGATGCCAGAGGTTGTGGACTGCAGCTTCTATTCCCCAATTATTCCCTAACGCCCCTCAACACCAAGCACAGCACCTGGCCCCGGGACCCAGGGGGGATGTACACACTGCCCTGCCCTCTGGAACTTCAGTGGGTGAGAATGCAAAGAGGGAAATACCCATTATAAAAGGGAACCTGCAACCTCTTACAATCACCCCAATCTGAACTCTACCTGCAAAGAGAGAAACACAGCAAAGAAAACAAAGAATGGGAGTTCCTTCCAAGGAATGAACTTAAACTACATGACAGCAAAAAGGATCACATTTGTCCTAGGCTTCTTTGAGAAATCTCAAGTTCTCTCTACTACTTCCTCACATCTTCCTGCCTCCCCTCTGCATCCCAGGGGAGGAGTCTTGGGAGTTCTAAAGCAGCTCTTCCAGAACTTGATGCTGCCTAAGCATCCCTACCTCACCTGAACCATACGGCGGAGAGGGTCTTCCCACAGCAGCACATTTACTCCTTCTCTTCTTTCCTGACCTTCTCTTCCTCCCACCAGCCTCACCCAACCATCTAGTGGGTAAGCAGTGTCTACCTGGGAGGCCCTTACCTGGTGAAGAAACAGCTTGAGCCTTGAGAAAGTAGAATGCACAGCATCTTCCTTGCCCAGGCCTCTTGTACCTATAGTGTGTGTCCCAGCCTCCTGAAACCTTTCCTAGGTTCCAGTCAAATACAGGGGAGAAGCAAATTCACTGCTTCTCCTGCCCAAAGACAGCCAGAAATCAGTTAAGGGAGCATTTTCTTCCCTCTATTGCCACTTTCTGTTCTGTCAATAATTGCCAATTTAGAGGGAGAAGTGAAAGGCCAGAGCATTTGGCTGATTCTCAGGCATGTACTGTTTTAGACATGATGCTCAACAAATGTGGGATGAGGTAAGGGAATTCACGGCTCCCTCAAGGCTGCTGAATCAGCCATCACTTTCGTTCTTACTGCTCATGGTCTGTACCTTTCGTATAGGCTATTTGTTGCCCTTTCCTTTTTAGACAATAAATCCAACTGCATCTTATGCATCACTTTGTTCTGTTTGATTGGGAGGGCCATTCTGCAGGAGAGCATCGCTGGGTCCACAGGATGATAAATATACTGAAAAGAAGAAATCTGTCTTCACTGGGGTGTAGTTGTGATTCTTCCTCAGAACAAATATAAAAAAGAAATCTTTGTCATAATGATGACAAGGATCAACTTGGGTCTTTTCTGTTATAGACAGCAGGTCGTGGACTGCAGCTTCCACCCCACAAAGGTTCCCTAAGTGACCCTCAACTGCCAGGCACGGCACCTGGCCATGGGATGCAGAGGGTGTGATTGTGTCGTGATCGTGGGCCCCACCATAGCCGTGGCTGGAAAGACTTCATCTGTGAGCTGCATTAAAAATACAACATTTTGTATGTTTAGGCTTTTTCAAAATTTCATCTGAACACCCATGATTCGTAAGATGAAACATATTATCGGTGTTAATGTATCTGATGTATAGCGGCCACATCAAGATAAAATCTTATTGTATTTGACCCCAGTTTTAAGGCGTTTGTGGCTCTCCAGCACTCCATGCTCCTAGATATGCGTCACACACGTGACTTTCTAAAGTAGTGCCACTCAACAGAGCTTTCACAGATGATGGGCACGGTCTATAACTGCATTGTCTATTGTGGCAGCCACTAGCTATACATGGCTATTGAGCACTTGAAATGTGGTTAGTGTGACTAAGAAACTAGTTACATTTAATTTAATTTAAATTTAAATAGGCAAACGTGGCTAATAGCCACTGTATTGGATGGCACAGCTCCAGGGTTTAGGCACATCTGTCAAGGCCAAAAAGGGTTACATTATGACAGACAGTGCTGGGGATGATAATCCCACACAGGCCTGTTCAGACACCACCCCCAAAGAAACCTCATAAACGCACACTTTCATCAAGCCCGACAAGGCTGACCTCCCTCGTTAGGCTCTCCATTTCCCCATTCTCTGTAAGTAGCTGTGCTGTCTAGGAAAAGAAATTGTTCTTAGATTATCAATTTGTACACGCGTCTTCGGAGAGGATGGTTTTCTCTTAGCCCAGCAGTTCTCAGCTTTTCATTTCTGGTTGTAAATCATCAACTCTGCTGACTGCTGGAAGATGCAGCTGGTGATCCCCCCTTCCCCCCTCCTGAGCCACCCTACCAGTGACAACATAGGCAGGGGTGGCCCGGCTTCCTTTCTGGTGTTTTTACCGGGTAGCTGTTTGCTCAGAACTCGTAGAAGGCTTGCCCCTCATCCCAAGGAGAGAGCAAGCCAGCCCTTTCCCCACACACACAGCTGGTGGGGCCGCCTTCTCCTGGAGCCTCTCACACTGCCCTCCACTGTAAGTATCGCCCTTCTTTCTCCTCTTCTGTCCCAGTGTCACTTGTGCCCTCAGCTGTGTGCTGCCATGATGGCTTCTAAAACCCCAGCTTTTACTCATTTGTTCCGTGGTCACGAGCTGCCAGGGAGGAAAAGGTGGATCAGGTGGTGCCCTGCCCAGGCTTCTGGGGTGAGTAACAAGACTCCCTCCCACCCACACATGTGAAGCTTTGTTCAAGGCAGTCTGTTCTGTGATTTGTACCTTCAAGGAGGGAGAAGCAGCGCTGGGGACAGGTGACAAGAAGGTCGCTAGGGCCTGGGAAAGTGAAGGCCCCATGAAGTCCTTGGGTGTGAGAGATTGCCCCACGGGAAGGACTTTTTGGGCAGCTCTTTGTTGCAGTGAAAAATTAGAAACCAGCAAAGTTTGCACCAAGAGGCGACTGGTTAAATGAACTGTGACATATCCAGACAATGGAATACTCAGTAGCTATCCAATCTGATGACATAGCTCCACGTTGAAGTGGCATTAAAAGTGGTCCATGAAAGACTGTTGACTAGAAAGCAGGATAGAAAATTGTTTGTGTGGTCTGATTCCCTTACCATTAAGAGTGTGTGTGTATGAGGTTGTGTTACAGAGAAAATGTCTAAAAGGATGTATCTCAGAAAGTTAACAATGGCTAACCCAGGTAAAGGGGTATTTGAGGAGTTTCATTTTCTTCATTGTATATGTTTGCTTTTTTGGGATTTTTTTTTTTTTTGGTACATTGTGAAAATATTTCTTTATAATCAGGACAAAGCAAAGCAACTTTATTTTAAATGACTCATCAGTGAGTACTGTTTTGTCCTTTCAAACACACCCCCCTCTTCAGTTCTTAATTAGCCGTTGCTTCCATAGATAGCTGGCATGTCAGGCGAGGTAGTGTGAGTACTGAACTGGAAATGGGGTGCAGCCACCAGTCTGTGAGAGCCTGTCTCCTCCCTCCCTTTGCTGAACAAACCGAAGCTAATCTGCCATTTCAACACCTGGTGCTTGACAGCCTCTTTCTTTCAATATCTGCCTATCTGCTCTGAAGCCCCCTCGTGTGCACCCCACTCACAGGCTCGCACCAGGAGCCCCCTGGCACAGAGCAGTGCCTACTGGGAGGCAGGGTGTGGGCCCCTGACCCAGGCTTGGTGAGCTGATGGTCTGATAGACAGCTCAGAGCCCCTGCTTTCATGCAGGGTGAAAAAAGCAGAGCTACAAAAACTGCAAGGGACGATTCAACCTCTGCATAGCAAACTGGACAAAGACCAAAGTAAGGACCTGCATTCCCGACTCACTTAGTATCCGTATCCAATTCACTGGGCTACTATGAGCAGCGGAGGCTACGGACACCAGGAATTGCTGCATCCATGGTGGCTCCATGCTGATTTCATGTTGGTTACTTAGGACAGTAGAAAATAGAAAAATAACGTTTGAATAGTAATGGGTTCCAGGCTAACTTTCTAATAGGCACTTTCCACTTTTGGAGAATTTGCGGCTCTCTCCCTTTCCTCTACCTCCAAGTCCCCTGTACACACCTCAAGCTTCCTGGCTGTCCTGCCCTTGTTGATATGTTTCCTTGCCCTGGAGCAATGTTCTCTCCCCTCATTGCATGTCCCCGTGCTCTCCAGCCTTCAAGGGCCAGTAAAAATATCACCTCCTCAATGATGCCCTCCTGGGTTTCCCCCAGTGCTGGTGACATGACTTCCTTCTCCCAATTCCCAAAGCATTTCCTAGCATTTACCATTGTTGGCATTTGCAGCCAGGATGGATTCATCGTACTTGAATGTGAGCTTCTTGAGGACATGGCTCCCGTCTTAGATAGTGTCCAAGTCAAGCAAGTGTATCAGGTGTCAAGGCACACTGAATAAGTGAGCAGTGGCATGAAGAATATTCTCTCCTTCTCACATAGCTCTCTGAATTCTGCAAAGAACATTCAAGCTTGGCATGGCACTTGACCCTCTAAACAAGCCCTTGCAATAAGCTGGGCTATCCCCTCTGTTTTACAGACGAGGAAACCTAAGCTCAGTGAGGGCATGTCACTTCTTGCCAAGATCCCACAGGCAGAAAGGGAGGGACCAAGGGGCAGATAGGGGCTTTCACTTCTGGCCCATTGTGCTTTCCCCCATCTCAACCCCCTCTGCTGCAGAACTCAGGCAGGCTTTTCAGACTGGGCGGCCACAGCGCCTATAATGAGGCCACACTGAACGGCCAGGGGAGAGATTTGGGGCAGCGCTGAGTCAAACACCAGTGTTCTCCCAACAGACTGTTGAGAGGCGCCTCGCTTTCAGTATGTTCTGTCGTATGTGGGTTTTTTCCCCGTCTTTGTTTTTCCCTCCTTGTTGGGGGCAAGAAGAAAATGAAAGCAAGCTCTGGGACTTTGCAGTTTGTGGAAGAAAATATTCAAAAAGTATTCTGACAAAGAGTAGAGAGAAATAGAAAGGCCACCAGTGGTGTCTTTAGATGGTGGGTCTAGGGAGGAACAAGTTTCGTTTTTATTCTTGGCTCTCTCCAAATTTTCTATGAGCCAGGGACACACTGATAATGGAAGGAAGATAAACCTTCATATTTCAAAGCTGCAAAAGTTAGCGAATTTAATGACCAGCCTTGTTCTTTTGGTGCTAGTTGCTCTCCAGGCCAGCTGGAGTAGGTTGAGTTTCTCCTTTGGACAAGTTTTGCAAACAGGTGTACGGAACGAAAGGGCACTGAGACTTCTTTTTTTAAAAAAATAAAAAGGAGAGAAGTTATTTTTATGATAGCTCTTAAAATAAAATTTCATGCACAAAGTAAAATATTTAAATAGTTTACAAAACCTAAGGAAAAAATGAAAGTCTCACTTTCCACTGGTCATCATTATTCAATCTCCTTCCAGAAAATGTTTCAGTACTGACCAGCAGTGAAGTGTGTAACCTTTTATATATCTTTTAAAAGATTAGGCAGCATCATCTTCTACATCTTGCATTTTTACTGAATAATCTTGGTGACTTCCTTGTATCAGTGTGAGGTCTATTTTATTCTATTCATTGGCTCCATGTGGTTTATTGAATGGATGTATCAGAATATTATCAGTTGCTGGATATTTAGGTTGTTCTAGTTTTTTTGTTTGCAAAAAAAGGCTGCAACGTACATCCCTGTACATATATCTCTGTGTGCTTTTGTGAGAATATCGGTAGGGCATGATCGCAGCAGGGGAACTGCTGAGTCAGGCCTGTTGTGTTTTGTAAATTTTGCCAGATTTGGCTTAATCCTCCAAAAAGGTCACAAAAATTTACACTCCCCATAGGAGGCCTTTCCCCAAACTCTTACCAACATCCTTATCATCAATCCCTATTTTCAGCCTAAAATTAGCTGTAACCAACCCTAACCAAAGCCATTCTTTTTTCTTTATGTGGCTTCTTTCTTTGGGAATTTGTTTCCTCAGATATTATCTGATTAATATTCAGTCTCTTCATGCAAGTAAAAAGGAGGTGACACAAGCCACAGGTACTAGAAATGTATGAAGTGTTTTCTAATTAATGTCTTCAAACCCAATCTCCTTATTCCTCAAGCTGTAATAAATTAGCTGAGTTGGGATCTTCCAAACTTAACTGGCCATTTACAAAAATATTTTATTTTTTTAGAGCATGATTCAGAAAAAAAAATAGAGAGAGAGAGGATGATAAAGTCAATGGGACAATATGTAATTTGAGGGGAGATCCTTTGAGATGAGGTAAATATCCTATTCCTCATCAAATGTTCCCCCACTGGTTTCAGCAACCGTTGGTGATTTTCCAATTCCATTACTCCTTCTGTATTAGTTGGCACCATAAGAAGAGCTTTCTCTTCTCATTTATTTATTTATTTTCATCAGTATGGATACATGAATCCTCATCTCATTAAATGTGCTATAATATTGCTATCATTATGTAAGTTGATGCTCAAATTGCCTCAGATTTGGCTAGTGGGAGCCCCATCAAGTTGGCTCCTCTGTCTTTTTGATAAGTCTTCATGATCCTGTGAGCACACCCTTGCTTTCTGGTGCAAAAAGTGGTTCCAGGTTCATTTTGTCATTTCCCAGCCTAACTCTGGAATCAGACATTTCTCCAAGGAGTCCTGGTTCCTTTTGGTGGAGAAAGGTCTTTAGAAACCAAGATCTGGGCACTAGGTGCTCATTCTACTGTGTGTCATTGCTGTCAGGCCCTTTCAGCAGACAGAACCAGGAAATATATAAGTGAAACACGATCACATGTACATTGACACACAGATGACCTGTCTACCTATCTATCTACCCACCCATCTATCTCATCTAATCTACTGTTAAAAAACATGAGTTCTGGGGGCTGGCCCAGTGGCGCAGCGGTTTAGTTCAGTTTGGCAGCCCAGGGTTCGTGGGTTCGGATCCCGGGCGCCTGCCGATGCACTGCTTGTCAGCCATGCTGTGGCGGCGTCTCATATAAAGTAGAGGAAGACGGGCACGGATGTTAGCTCTGGGCCAGTCCTCCTCAGCAAAAAGAGGAGGATTGGCAATGGATGTCACCCCAGGGCTCGTCTTCCTCACACAAAAAAACCAAAAACATGAGTTCCGGGGCCAGCCTGGTAGTGTAGCAGTTAGGTTCGTGTGCTCCGCTTCTGGCGGCCCGGGGAGTGCAGGCCTGGATCCCGGGCACGGACTGGCGCACCACTTAGCAAGCCATGCTGTGGCGGCGTCCCACATAAAAGTAGAGGATGATGGGCCCGGATGTTAGCTCAGGGTTGGTCTTCCTCGCAAAACAATAAAAACAAAACAGATCAAAACATGAGTTCATCCTGAGCCCTCAGTTCCCGTAGAGCAGCACGAGGCACTTCTGAGAAGCTGCTGGCAGGAAGGCTGTGAGGAGGAAGCCCTGGTGCCCTTCTCCTCGCGGGCTAACAGCCAGATATGACTCTGAGGAGTGAAGAAAACCAGAAAGTCTTTTCTTTAGATATTGCTTTTTTCCCTTTTTTCACCTCAACTACTTTATTGAGGTCCAACTACGATAAACTGCACATATTTAAAATGCAGGATATAAGTTCCGACATATGTACACACCTGTGAAGCCATCACACAATGGACATAGCAAACATATTTATCACCCCCAAAGGCTTCCTCGGTGCCCTTGTGCCCCTCCTGCCCTTTTGCCCTGCCCTGTCCTCTCCTTCTTTTTCCTGCCGGGAAACCACTGAGCTGCTTTCTGTCACTGTAGATTAGTTTGCATTTTCTAGAATTTTATATAAGTAGAATCACACAGTATGTACTTTTTTTGGTCTGGCTCCTTTACTTAGCATAATTATTTTGAGATGCATCCACGTTGCTCTGTGTAATAGTCACTCATTCCTGTTCCATTGTATGGATGTTCCACAGTTTTCTTACCCTTTCACTACACTTGATGGACATCCGGGTTGCTCCCAGTAGTTGGTTTTTACAAATAAAGCTGCCCTGAACACTCGTCAACCTGTCTTTGTGTGGACACACAATTGCATTTTTCTTAGGTAAATACTTAGGAGTAGGATGATTAGATCACAGGGTGGGTGTAGGTTTAACTTTTTAAGAAACTGAAAAACGGTTTTCCAATGTGGCTGTACCACACGTGATGTATTGAAAACCACCATACTTTCAGAAAACAGGGTGAGCCGCTGTTGTGTTATGGAAAGGAAACCAACAGGTTAGGAATGGATTTATGAAGGAGAGTATTTTCTTCTAGAACCTAGGGGTGTGGTGCTAGACATCTTTCTTTGAAATATAGTCCCTAGAGGTATAAAAGGAAATGCTTGGCTCAGACACAGACCCCTTCCTTGAAGGGACCCAGGCTCTTGTTCCCTTGCTCCTATAGGAGTGAGTTTTACAGAGATTCCAAACACTCGGAGACAACAGCCCAGATTTATTTCAGCCAGCTTGGGGACCTCTGCTTTGGGGACTACCTTTTCTTTGCTAAACAAACCTGGGTCTTCCTTTTCTCGCTGGAGTCAGGGGTACAGAGAAAATAGTGCCCATTTTCCTGCCCTGAACTTGTAAACGTGCGTGCAGGTAGGTGCTGGACACGGGGCCCTCCGGGAGAGGGTCTCCAATGCTGGCCGATGCCATCCTGCGCTCGTGTTCCTGCACCTGGTTACTCAGAGGCCCTCCCCCTGCGGAGTCCAGGCCCAGAGCATTCTCAAGTCAACCGCCGTCCTGTGATCTTAAGGAATTCCTGGTTGATAAAATGGGGGGCTGGGGGCATTCAGCACAACAGACCATGATAGAGAAGTTGAGTCAAGAGAAAACGAGCTAATGTGAAAGGACGTGCTGGGAAAATGGTAAAGCCCCAAGGGCTCTCAGAGGACAGGCCTCTTTCATTTCTATGGAAACGACCAAGATGATTTTGAAATCTAGAATATTTGACTTGACATCAGTATAACATGGACTCTAACTCTCACTTGAGTGTTTTTTTCATGAGAACAAACAGATTTAACATTGACTCTCCATCTTAGGTGCTTGTTACTGTTCATTGACAAGCCAGTCCTCTTTTTTATTTTTGTCCTTTCTTTCTAGAAGCAAGCTCGCATCTGACCCACCATGGCCCCCACGGAATTCACAGTGAGTACAGCCCTGCTCCTCAGGCTCCTCAAAATGCGCTCTCGTCTTGCCTCGTGTGGGGGTGTGGGAAGGAATCCTTTGTGGGGGCAGGATTTCTCTGCGTGGTTTCCCAGGGTAAGATCTCTACTGAGCAGTGAGCCATAGAGGGCTGGTCGATGCTCTGTGCAGAGGGCTTTGCATACGTGAAGAGCCAGAAGCGCTTTGGGGTATGTTGTGAAGGCAGAGGAAAATGATCTTCTAGATTTTATTAACACATAAGGGTTTTTATGATCTCTAACTAGGATATGCTTAGTTCCATGTGTCTGTTCTGAAACTCAGACAAAAGATGGCAGGGGAGAATCCATTTAATTTGTTTTTAAAAGACACATGGTGGGCACATTAGTTGTATTTCTTACATAACATTATGTAGGCTTTAGAAAAAACACATAATGGTATATATTTCTCAGGAACAGACAAAGAGGCTAACAAAAATTGGTAGAGTCACTGTCCAGAGAATCATTTATGGTTTTATAGCCAAATATAATCAATTATAGAATCAAATCAAATTCTTATGCTTTCAGTGTATTCATAAATGCCTCACAAAAATATCCAAGGGTTTCAATTTTGCTTTTCTCAAAGGGAAATCTGGGTTTTCCATGCAGATAACTGAAATCAAGCCAACTCAGTGGAGATAACAAACTGCCCTTCACAGTAACTGTAGGTTTCGTGGTCTATGGGGAGCAGTGGTTGCAATGGCTAACCTCAAATAAATAATGTATGATATGCTAATGATGTTTAGAATTGCATATGTATAGTTGCATATCCACAACAACAAAACACGATAATGAATTTGGTCCTGGTGAAGTAATGAGGTAAGTGTATTTTTCTGACCAGAATTAGACCCCTCAGTTTCTCCTTAGTTAGAAGTTGCCCTTCGTCCCTGATGCGGTGGAAACAGAGCTAAGCTGGGGCAGCAGAGCCAGGGCTGCTTCTGAGACTGTCAGTCATTTCGTTTTCTCATTTGGGATCTTAGAAAATATCCAGACTCTGCAAGGCAGCCCCATGGAGGGAAAAAATGCACCCCAATAATGACCTGTGGTCAGAGGTGTCCAGCACCATCTAGATGCGGAAAAGTCAGGACCCCTGTTGCTCTGACTCCCACATTTGTTGGGAAACAGTCATGACATCCCTGGGGCCACTTTTCCGAGGAGGTGCTGTGCACCAGTCACCGCCCAGTGAGCCACATTCCTTCAGCCTCACAGTAAAGGCAGAGCTGTGTTATAGACGGGAAGCCTGAGGCTGGGAGAGTGCACTGAGCATTCAAGGCCTCACAGGAATCGGAGGAGGAGCCCTGATGCGTGCTCTCCGTGCTCACAGCTTCGCTGGGTTGCTTCCTGTAATGTCAAAGGCACCGAGATCCAAGTCTCACTGTTTGGGTTTTATACTTCCCCAAGTGTGGGGATAGAGTGCCCTGGAAGTGGCCAAAGCCAACTGCCACTGCTCCTAATGAATTCGCTTCCTGCCCTGCCCCCATCGTCCCTCTCTTATCCCATCCCCCCACCCAGGTGCCCACCTTGGTGCTAAGCAACACTGGGGGACACAGCCTTGTAGCACACAGTCTTTGCCCTCTGCCCTGTCTTCTCCTTGGAGGTGGGAATGAGGGGGCCTGGGGTTGGTGGAAGTTTCCAGAGATAACATAAGTCAGCGAGGGAGGCTTTGGAAAGCTCCAGAGACTTTCTTCCTGCTCTAGTAGCGGCACAACCCTGGATGCTTGGGCTGCTGCTTCTGAGCCCAAGGGCTCCCTAGGGGAGGAGGACACACCTGCATGGGAGCCGGGGCCTGTGGTTAGAGCCTTGCCGGGGACACAGGCAGGCAGGGCAGGCCCCTTACCCTGGCTGTGCACTGAGGTTTGCCCCCAGAGGAAGGCAGCTCCTGGCCACTCTGCGTTCCGGAAGGCACCAGGCGTCCTCTGCTGCCCCACAGTCTTTTGCGGAGGTGGAGGAGGTGGGGGACCCCCCAGCGGTTCTGACTTCCCTGAGGCCCAGCTCAGGTCCTGGCACCCAGACGCTGCGGCTCAGATTTGTCATGGCTACTTTGACATAGAGCGAGGAGAGCAGGGCTTTGGGTCAGGAGGAATAAAAGTGACCTAGGTTGGGACTGGGGGGGGGGGGGGGTTGGCGCTGGCCTTGACCTTCCCCCAGGCAGAACACTCCATTCCTCTGGTCTGTCTTATCTTCTCTAAGATGAGGGGGTCGGACCCAGTGGTCTCTAAGATCTCAAAGTCATTCTAAACCTGTTGAGTTTCAAAATTTTTATCCAGAGTGGAAACAAGAGTCTATGTGAGAAGGAGGAGGCAGCCCACGGAGCTGGCCACCGGGCATGCTGCTACACACACTCCCTTGTTCGCTCAAATCTATGACTATCACGCATTAATTTTTCCCCTTGATCAAAATGCTAAAAATCATCCAAAATAAATGATATAAATCCCCAAATTAAGTAACCCCTGAGGAGTAACGCCACTGTCCCACAAAGCTGCCCTGGCTCAATGTCACCCCGGCTCTGAGCTGTGGAGCTGCGGTCAGGGCCCCGCGAGCAGCAAACAGGCCTCGTGTCATCCCTGCCCACCTCACCCCGGCCCTTCCACGGGCCGCACAGGCCAGGGCCCCACAGCGCGGCTGGGGAGCTTGCTAATGTCTTGCTCCGCTCCTATTTCCATCATCAACATGAAGGGCGTCCTTTGGAAGTCGCTTCCTCGCCTGACGCGTAGACGGTGCTCAGGAAATATTTGTGGAATGAATGAACAAATGACATTAGGAGCATGCCATTGTCTCTGTCTGGGCAGGGAATGAGAGAGTCGCATTTTCACGAAAACATCATCCTGGCCAGGTCCAGGCTGCCGCCCACCCTAATGATCACTCCTCACAGCAGAAGAAGAATCGAGATCCAGCTCAGACTTCTGTGAATACTGGTCTATGGTAAAGACGTCATGTTTTTAAGAGAGTCTGAGAACAACATAGTTTGGTAAGAAACACAGCAAGAGAAACCTTTGGTAAGAATATTTCTAGACATTTTAATAAGATATGAAGGAGAATTGATCAGCCCCTTCAGAGAGCAGGGCCAGGACATTTTCTAGAACAAGAGGGCCCAATCTAACTCTATCCCCGCCCACCTCATGTCCATCACAGACTTAAGGCACTTTAGGATTTTACAACAGAATAGGGGAAGAAAAGGAATGTAAATTAAACCACCATTAGAGGAAACTGATAGAATAGGGAGAAAAGATGGAGAGGAGTTAGAGCTTGGGTTTCAGTCTAAAGCTGTGCTGTCTGGGGAGGCAGCCACCAGCCGTGTGGCCTGTGGAGCACCCGAAATGTGGCTGCTCCAGTTGAGATGTCCTGTGGTGTAAAACGCACTCAGTTTGAAAACAGTACACACACACGAGGATTTAAAATATCTCAATAATTTTTATATTGCTTATTCCATGAAACAATAGTATTTTAGCTATGTTAGGCTTCAATAAAATATATTATTAAAATGAATTCCACCTGTTTCTTTTTACTTCTTTAATGTGGTTACTAGAAAATGCAAACTGAACCTGTGACTTGCCTTATATTTCTAGTGGAGAGCGCTGGACTAAAGGGTCTTGGTTGGTTACTACAAGTGGGCTACAAGGTTGGCTGGGCTTCCCAATTAAAAAGGGAGTCCTGATCAGTCATAAAATCATATGGTTCGTGAGAAAAAATCCCTCACTTGTTCTTCAGGAGATACGAAAACTTTTCTTTATATCCTTTTTGTACTTAAATGCCAAACAGGGGAGGTCTTAGTGTGCAGGACACAGGGCTATAGAGACAAGCCCCTTGAGACGCCCCCTCAGTGGAGTGACCTGTGCAGGGCAGCATCTTAGATCCCACCTCAGTGCAGACCCTGAGAAAGCCAGGGCAGCTTGTGGGAAGTCATTCTACAGAGTGCTCACACTAGAAAGCTCTGGAATGTGCTCTTGATGGAACGTGGGGTAGAAAATGTGTGGATTTGAGGTCCTTTCACTCCTCTTTCAAGATCTTTTTCTAGCCCAGGCTTTGAGAACAGCCTTGGTAGGTATCTTCTCCTACCTGGATACAAATCCAGGTTTTTTTGTGTGTGAATGGAATCACTTTTAAAATATGCCTGGGGAGTCCCTAACTAAGTATAATTCTATGCTGAAGCCCTGGGTCCTCCAACCCTCACCCAACAAGAAAACACGCTCCTTGTGCTTCATGCGTGACATAGTGTCCTCATTCTGGGACTCAGTCTTGGGGAGTGGTGGTCATGCGCCCACTCACCGGGGTGGAAAGAAAGTGGGGTCTCTCGGGACACTGGGACTGCCTGGGGTCCCCTCTGTGAGACCCTTTCGGCTGCATCTGTGAATGGGGATGCTGTTTGCCTCCCTACCTCACAGCCTTGGGTCCAGGCCCATGTGAGAGTCTATTAAAGCTATTTGACCAAAAAAATGTGAAAAAAACCCCACACCCCTCTGTGAAAGCAGTTTCATGCTTACTCATCGTGTGGATTCACAGCTGACACCTGCTCGTCTGCATGGTTTTACTGACTTTCCTCCCTAATGTCATCCTCCCAACCTCTTAAATCCATGGAGAGCCCCATTTTTGGGTCTCCATGCTCTTCATATTCTTCTTTCTGCCCTAGGAGTGCTTCTTTTTGCTCAAAGTCTACTCCAAACCCACCTCTTAGGGGATGACCTTCCTAGTGGGGCCATGACTACGCCTGGCACCCACGTCCAACTTCGGCAGAATTCTCCTGGCATCTTCACTAAAACGTGTGTCAACCATGAGATATGTCCCACCAAGAGACTGGGTTTCCAGACAGTGGCCAAAGCTGGAAGGGGAATCTTTAAATGTAAACTGAGAATGGATGAATCAGGCCTGAGGATGAAGCACATAGAAGACAGGGAGAGTTTTCCTCAGCTCTTCCAGCAGCAGGCCATTTCCAGCTGCCCGGTCCTCCAGAGCCATCTCCTAGATCCAGTCCCCTGGGGTCTCTCTCACTGTAATAGCAGTTTCTCTTGGTCACACACTAGAGGTGAAGTCAGGACTAGATTCCAGATTTTCCTAGTTGTAGTCCAAGTCAACTTGGGTGTCCTTCCCGGGGCCCTCCTGGTGCTTCCCGCCAGGCAGGGCCCAAATGGAACGGACTCATTGCCTCAGCTCTTGATGGGAGCTTCAGAGTTCAGGAGACAACAGCCTCTTGACATCTACTGCCCTTTATCAGTCAACTCAGTGTGTCCTGATAGCTTAATAAGCACTCAACAACACACACAACAGGTTCCATGCTCAAATACGTTTAGGAAACAACTGTTGAACAAAATTCAACAGATTCTGAAGGACTTCACAGAACCTTTGCTATTCTAATGTGCAGTTAAAATAAAACATGTTCTGCAGGACTTTTCAGAGCCTTTAATATGCTCATGGGTATTGTGAATTTCAAAGAAGATGATATGCAGAGATTCTCAACTATTTAACCGTTAGTGTTCCACCCCAAACATGGTTTGGGAAATGCTGGTTGAAGCTATTAGAAACAAAGGGAAATTATAATGTATATAGATGGGGAGAACCCAGCTAACAGAAAGCTGGTAGAGGATATTTTATTATTTCACTATGAATAGTTAAATATGTAAGATAATATTTATACTTAAATATTTAATATTTAAAACAAAATAAAAATCTATTGTGGATTTGAGGTTACTTCTAGTCAAATGCATCCAGATGAACTGAACAACTGTTGCATTTGCCTGAAGAGAAATAAAGGTAGGGCTGAGATTTGGCAAGGAATGTGCCTTCGGGGCAAGGGAGCAGAGCTGGTGGCCCCTTGTGGAATCTGGGAGCCCTAATGGGAGCACTGGGAGGGGGACTGGTGAGGAGGAGGGCTTCTGAGGATCTGTGAGTGGATCGTGGCAGATGCGGGACTGAGTCTCCTCTCCCGCCACAGCCCTCTCCTCCATTCCCTCCCGTCCCAGGTTTGACTCGAGGCTCATGTCTCAGGGTTCTCATCTCCAGCCCTTACTTCCTCTTCCCCTACAGCGGTTCTAGGAGGACTTCTGGGGCAGGAGCCCACTGAAACTGTAATGAGGGGCATGTGTGTGTGCGCTCCTTGTGAAGGTGTGTGCGCATGTGTCTGAAAGGGTGGGTATGTGTGTGTATGTGTGAATGTGAGTGTATACATGTGTGCATGTGAGCGTTAGTGTAGGCATGCTTGTGCGCATGTGAGTGTGTCTGTCAATGTATGTGTGCATTGTGAGGGCCGGCTTCCTGGGCGTTCAACCTGCACAGCTGCACAGGTCCCCCAGGCTTAGAAGTGCCACTTGCTTGATTTAATGCTCTGCTGTCTTGAAATTATTAACAAATTTTGAACAAGGGACTCTGACAATCATGTACCCTGTTCTGGTGCTTGTGTATGTGCATGGGTGTGAGAGAGTACAAATGTGTGTAGGTATGTGTGTATGTGTGCATGTGTCAGTGTTTGTGTGAATGTGTACGTTGGTGCTTCTGGAGCAGAGAACTTTCAGAAGACTCAGAGGGATCGGGACCCAGAAAAGTTTAAGAGCTTCTGAGGACTTTTTTGGAGGGTGGAATAGAGAGGAGAGGGATGATCAGAATCACTCGCTTGGTTTGGTAAAAGTTTGTGCCCATCAGGGGTCCTGAAGCACTCTTTCCTTCCCCATCAGAGCACTCGTCACGCATCCTGTAATTGTTCACTCGCCTGTGTGCACCCTCTGTGAGGAGGTAAGTTCCATGAGAACAGGAACCACGTCTCACTCATTCACCACTGTATCTTTAGCACGTACACAGCACCGGACATATTGTAGGTGCTTAATACACATTTGTTGAATAAATACATCCGTTATTATCTAGGCAGATGCTCTCAGAATTCCTACTTTCTACACACACATTTCTTTTGTCTTATCATAGACTTTTAGGATTGGAAGGGTCAAGTGCTCCATGCCTCTGCCATCAGACAGGACCTCCAAAGGATTGTCCTTGACCTAATGCCGTCTTGTGTCTCCTCATAGAGCCTTATCCCCGACATGTCTGAGGACTACAGCTACGACTCCACATCTTCCATGGCTGACTACGCGAACTTCAACTTCACTGAGTACTTTTGTAAGAAAAACAATGTCAGGCAGTTTGCGAGCTACTTCCTCCCGCCTTTGTACTGGCTTGTGTTCATCATGGGTGCCTTGGGCAACAGCCTGGTCATCCTTGTCTACTGGTACTGCACGAGGGTGAAGACCATGACTGACATGTTCCTTTTGAATTTGGCAATCGCTGATCTTCTCTTCCTTGTTACCCTTCCCTTCTGGGCCATTGCTGCTGCTAGCCAGTGGAAATTTGAGACCTTCATGTGCAAAGTGGTCAACAGTATGTACAAGATGAACTTCTACAGCTGTGTGCTGCTGATCATGTGCATCAGCGTGGACAGGTACATCGCCATTGCTCAGGCCATGAAGGCGCAGACCTGGAGGCAGAAAAGGCTTCTGTACAGCAAAATGGTTTGCTTTACTGTCTGGGTGGTAGCAGCCATGCTCTGCATCCCAGAAATCCTGTACAGCCAGATCAAGAAGGAATCTGGCATTACCATCTGCACCATGGTTTACCCCAGCGACGAGAGCACCAAACTGAAGTCGGCTGTCTTGACCCTGAAGGTGATCCTGGGGTTCTTTCTTCCCTTTGTAGTCATGGCTTGCTGCTACACCATCATCATTCACACTCTGATACAAGCCAAGAAGTCATCCAAGCACAAGGCCCTGAAGGTGACCATCACTGTCCTTACTGTCTTCATCTTATCTCAGTTCCCCTACAACTGTGTTCTGTTGGTGCAGACCATTGACGCCTACGCCATGTTCATTTCCAGCTGTGCCCTTTCCACCAACATCGACATCTGCTTCCAGGTCACTCAAACCATTGCCTTTTTCCACAGTTGCCTGAATCCTGTCCTCTACGTTTTCGTGGGTGAGAGATTCCGCCGGGATCTTGTGAAAACCCTGAAGAACTTGGGTTGCATCAGCCAGGCTCAGTGGGTTTCTTTCACAAGGAGAGAGGGAAGCTTGAAGCTGTCGTCTATGTTGCTGGAGACAACCTCGGGAGCTCTCTCCTTCTGAGGGGTCGTCTATGAGGTGGGTGGTCCTTTTGGAAGTAATAAGAAATACAGATACAGCTTCCCCAGTGATAGGACCAGAGGGAAACCAAAGAAGGAAAAGGAAGTGAGAAAAAGAAAAAAAATTCAGCAAGAGATGAATTTGAACAACATTATTACTTTTCGTCAGAATTTGCCAAGCCGAGTTTTCAAAATTGACTGGCCATCCCAGGAGACTGTTGATTGGCTCCTGGTTGTAATACCTGCAATTTTCAAAGGAGGATTAATGAACAGCATTGCAGACTATCCTGGCTCTGCCACTTGCCCGAGCACTAATGCAGCTGACCTCTGGAGGAGCGTTTGATTTTCTCAGTGCACTGTGAATTGCGTTGGGTTCAGTTCTGATGCCTCCCCTTACAAGAGGGGACACAGAAGCACTGGCCACTGTCATAGTCCACAATAGCACAAGGTTTCATGGAAACTTCCATCATGGAGAATTTCTATCCTGGTTTTGGGGCGTGATATCCATTCCAGGTCTTATCGATTCTTGATCTAGAATCTTTCCAGATAACCTCAGATCTAATTCCCCTCTAATCTCCTTGATCTGTTCTGGGCCAGTGAGGGTCCTTGTTCCTGTTTTGAAACTATTGACAGGACTGGTCAGTGAGCCCCTGGGGCAACTGACCATACCAGCAAGTCATCCAGATACTGTTGGCTTCCAACTCATTTCTGTGTCCTGCTAGAGGTTCTGTGATTCCACAGCTGGCTGCAGGGTCGACCTGGGCAAGGAGTCATCTTGTCCACTGGTGTCGTGGAAGTGGTCCTCTCAGTCTGTACAGGGAGACTAAGAACCTGAGTTGGCAGAACCAGCCCTGGCTCTGTTATGGGCTCGCTCTGTCGAGTGGCTTTTGTGTTGGTCCACTCTGTCTTCTCTCTGTAAAATGGGTTGGCCTATCGGCCCTCTTGTTTCTGAGGCTCCTGGAAGGATATTTGCCTCCATCCTTCTTCTTTCTTACTGTACAGTGCTAACATGTTTAAAAGCTTTCAACTTTGAGATTAGGCTTAAAAAAAAGTAATATAATGCACTTGTGCTTTGTGTCCTTCTTTTAGCTATTTAGCAAATTTATCACATTTAAAAACATTTGTATATTAGAAAAATGCTTTTTAATGACCATTTAAAAATATCCATTACTTGTCACTTTCTTCACCATCTCTGTATTTTAAATGTGTACAATTACAAATCCAATAGCCATATTAGAGGATGAAGAATAAGAGATTGTGATAAGGAAATAAAATCTCCAAAATACCTTAAGACAATCTTGGCTGGCCAGTTTTTCTCTTTCCTCTGGTCAAAGGTTAGCCCAATGGAATTTCCAAGGAGGACTATGAGTACAGCACCATAAACCACCCCAGCTTTGCCACTTGCTCTAGAGGAAGCATCTGATCTTCCCAGTGTGCTGTGAGTTGCTTTAGTTTCAGTTCCAAGGCCATCCCTTCCAAAGAGGACACAAAGGCATTGGACTATGCTGCATTATCCTTCTTCCTACTGCCCACTTCTAAAGTACATGTTAGTGAGAAATAAAGTGAGTAGAAAATGGGCAGCAACAGGGAGAGTGAGGGGGAATACAAAGGCCTCACTAACTGTTCACATGCTACCTGTGGTGCATAGTGGTGTCAAGTAAGCATTGGCCTGGGACCGGCACATCAACATGGGCCCCAGTACAACAAGCACTGCCTACAGTCAAGGGGAGGATGATTTTTCCAAGGCTGGTCTATGGAGAGAGCTCCCATATGGCCACCATTTCCAGGAGAAGACCCAGATATCTGCTAAGGAACTTGGAAGAATAAGCTATAAGCATGGGCCAAACCTAAATCACATTGTGCAGTTAGGTGGAGAGAACACAGATGAGTCTGGCTTTTCCATTCTATGCCCTTTTGATCCTGTGTTTCTGATACTCTATGTCATAGGGGTCCCAGTGGAGCTGAGGATGGGGGGAGGGATGGAAAGAGGAAAGGTGAGCCATGATTGTGCTTGTTGAATCTACACTCAGCATAGAGTTATTTAAGGGACACATGATGGAGACTTACCAGGAGTTTAGAAGTAAATGGCCAATGTATATTAGTTGGGAAAAAATGGCAGGGACTCCACCTTCTCCCCCTCTGACTTTTAAGAAAGGAAATGTGGGAACACCACAAGAACTGACCACCACATGAACCCTGTGTTGCACCCTAACACACACTGATCATGCCTAGTTCCTCTAGGATCCGACTTGCTATTGGGCCATCCCAGGCCCAACACAGATTCAGTGTAGGATTAAAGACATGCTGCAACTTATTATATTTTAAAGATTTTCAGTACCTTTTTTTGCAAATTGTCTTAGTTTTTAAATGACTGCATAAATAGGACCATTTTACATTCAAATTAAACTAGGTTTTAGTAATAGATTTACCTTAAGATAAAAACGTTGGAAAAGTCAACATGGGGAAATCCATAAGGAAGTTGTGATCCATTCAACATTTCTAGAAAATATGCTGTGTGAGTACTTTTTAAAATAAAAAGAGGATTATAGTATAATAACATAATATATAATAGTGTATAATAACATTTTACTAGAACTCTATAAATCAGAAAAATCAAGAAACTGAATGAAATATGATGTGTTTTCATTACCAAAAAAGAAAATAGCTTTTTTATTAAAAAAAAAATTTTTTTTAAGTGAATGTAAGTCCACATATCACAACATGCACATTCAAGTGGGCTTTATGGTTTTGAAGTAGTCAGCTTGGATGGCTAGAGATTTGGTCTTTTGGGGCTATCTTTCAGGCCTACAGAATACTCACTCATTCATTCAGCAAACATTTGTGTATACACTATGAGCCAGTCCCTTTCTACTCACTGAGGTTATAATGGGAACACAATAGTCCTTTCCCTCAAGGTGGTTACAGTCTACAGTCTAGCAATATGGAAAAGCCAAGCACCATGTGAACTTAGATGTCCGAGGATAGTATGAAAGGTTCTGTCAGGTGATACCCCTTGGCTGAGAATTTCCAGGACAAGTTGCACACATGGCAGCCTCTTTGGGTGAGCCCTGGGACAAGCAGATTTGTGTGTGTTCCTGATCTGGTATGTGCCAAATACACTCACCCCACACACAATGCCTTGTATGCAGTAGACACAATATGTAGAACTAGTAAATTTGTTAAAATTTAAAATTAGTCATTACTCGGGGCCAGCCCAGTGGCATAGTGGTTAAGTTCACGCACTCTGCTTCAGTGGCCCAGGGTTCGCAGGTTTGGATCCTGGGCATGGACCTACGCACCGCTTATCAAGCCATGCTGTGGCAGGCATCCCACATATAAAGTAGAAGAAGATGGGCACAGATGTTGGCCCAGGGCCAATCTTCCTCAGCAAAAAGAGGAGGATTGGCAACAGATGTTAGCTCAGAGCTAGTCTTCCTCACCAAAAAAAAAAAAAATTAGTCATTACTCAAATTTGTACTGCATGTATCAGAAATCAGCTGCAGAAAACTTAAAAAAAAATAAACATTGAGCAATGGGACATTACGTCCGTAGGGTAGTAATTCCATCCTGTTACCTACAAGGCAGCCTGAGAGGAGCTGTGGTCAAGGGGGGGACTGGTAGGTAGGACTGGACACCAACGCCTTCCCACGGTCTGTGAGTGGCTCAGATTACTCTGCCAACTCCTGTGAGAGTTGTATGTGGTTATAACTTCTTCCATTTGCCCATAGTAGTTGTTACAAGTAGTCCTGTGTGAGGAAACAACTGGCCCCCAGCAAGCTCCTTCCGTTTTGATCCGGTCGCCCTTCACTGGAGGCCACCACCATTCGGTGATGGGCTTACATACACAGTGAAGGCTGTCATGAAGCATGAAAACTTTGCACATCAGCTTTTTGTTTCAATAAATGAAAAGCTGTCACACGTTTCCAGATGGTTCTTTTGTGTTTGTAATCTTTGAACAGGTGATTAGAAAACAAGTCAGATTTCTAATTCTGATTTGGCTTCATAAGTTGGAGCTTCCATGGGATCCAAGTCAAAGCATGGGCAAAAGCATCCCCTGACCCCACCCTGGCACCCTGGCTCTCGTGCCTGAGGATCTTTCCCCCTCGATGGATTGGACCTCTCTCCACTGGAGCTGCTCCTCTTTCTCCTACATTCTGGTCAAAGGGCTCTAAATAACTTTGGAAAAAGGGAAATAATCATGGCCTCCAGCACCCTCACCTCAGACATTTTAGATGCTCAAAAGAAATCTCTCTCCTCATTTGACAAGTTGTTTACTCTGTGTGATTAATGAATACCATGACTTTGGAATAGACCATCACAACCAAGATGTTATGGAGCTTCTGCAATACAGTCTCTTCCCCCATCCCAGATGCCCCTCCTGTTACAGTGGAGGTCTGTGCCCAGCATTCTCTTGGGATAGGGAGTATTTCTTGAATCACTTCGATATTATTGGTACAGACACCCCAAATAGCTAATGTCCTATTCATGTCTTTCTTTGACTTTTATATTATAAAAACCTACAAAAGACATGCAAATATGTCTCTCCAACATGTGACTCTTTATGAGTTTCTTTCCACTCTTGACATACTTATTTGTCACACAATTTTGGTACCATAAGCTAACTAAGAAATCTCTGTGGTCAAATGGAGGTGCACCAACTGGATCACCTCTCAGGAAGGAACTTCCAGGGAATGTGGTCAGCCCATAATCTCCCAGCTGCAAGGTCCGCCTCTGCTGCAGAGAGCAGCCCTGGCCAGAGCCTTGTCACCCAAGGCCACATGTGTCCAATGCCTGAGAGGCAAGGGATAGAGAATATCAGCCTGCTGGGGCACACCGACGGCCAGCGTCTGCTCCAGAGCTTCCTGCCAGGCTGGCCAAGGTTTGTCAGCTTTGTACCGCGGTTTAACCTCCCTCTGCCCAGTCATGCTTCCTCTCACTTCCCTTCATGGCTGTTGATCCCTAATAAACATCTTGCCCTGCAAACTCCAGCTCAGTGTCTGTCTGCTTCTAGAGAAGTCAGCCTGCAACAATCTTTTCACCAGAGGCTGCCAATTCCAAGAGCCCATTTAAGACCCAATGGGTAGAGAGCATGGGTGTCCAGGAGCTATGCGCATGGTGAGCATCAGTCACAGAACTCATCTCAGAAGCACAGGCCCTGTCTGGTCTTAAATCAACCATCAGAGATCTTGCACACCAACTGCGTGCCAGGCCCCATGGTGTACAGGACTGACAGTCTCCCCTCAGGACCTTTCAGCCATCATCCCCTGCTTGTTTACTCTGTGCCAAGTAGAAACTGTAATTAACTCTGTTTTACAGTTGAAAAGGGCTGAGCCTCACAGATGTTAAGTAACTCACCCAAGGTCATGCAGTTAGTCACTGGTAAGCCTAGGGCATGAACCTAGGTGTGTCTGGTCCTCAAGCCTTGGCTTTTGCCCATGATGCCATCCCGCCTTGCCTGCCACGGTCAGACAAACCGGCCATTCCTTTGGAGGCTGGACCAACAATTTGCCGAGTACCAGGGGATGCAAAGATGGGTGGGCATAGGCTTGGCCAGCACTCCCTCAGACACCACTAAATGCAAATTCTAAATGATGATGTGTGACAGCAGAGGCCCTGCTGACCCCTCCTTCAAAAGTGGGCAATGAGGGTGCACTAGCAAAGGATGATGTCATCATTGTCACAGTATCAAGAAGGTTCCTACCTGCTCTCTCTCCTAGGCTCCTCCTCAAACACATACAGCTGTGGAGCCACAGTTCCTTTGTGAAGGAGCCACAGATTCCAGTGCAGACGTATATATGTGTGCAGGTCCAAGGACAATGCACCCAAGCTTAGGCAGACTTCTGGACCATAGAACACCTGGTGGTGGCTTTCCTCCTTACCTCACCTAGTCCCCTGCCTCTATCTTCCCTAGCTCCTTTCTCACAAACAGACCTACCCACCCATCAGCTGAATACCACTAAGTGACCTCCATCAATACCACATGGAACAGAAGAGTCACCCAGCCAAGACGTGCCCAAACTCCTGACCCATAAAATCGTGAGATGTAATGAAATGGTTATTATCGTTTTAAGCCACTGAGTTTTCGGGTGATTTGTTAGAGAGCAGTTGATAAACAGAACACCAAGAAGCCTGTTCTTAGTCTTTCAGCTCCAACACAATGATCCTGGGTGAATCCCCGGAAGCACATTCAGAGTTCCATCTACAGCCATCCAAGTGGAGATGTCACTTAGCTTTCTACACAAGGGTAAAGTTCAGAGGAGAGGTCCTGGCTGGAGAGAAATCTGGATGTCATCCACGTGAAGATGTTATCACGCATGTGGAAAGTGCTGAGATCAAGAGAGAGTGGGGGGGGGGTGGCACCGGGATGCAGCTCTAGGAACCTCCTATTAGAGGCTGGATAGAGGAGAAGCCTGCACAGGAGACCAAGGAGTGACCATTTCAGTAAGAGAAATGGGAGAGGAGGGGTACTGTGGGAGCCAAGCAAGAGAGGGGTCAAAAAGGAGACACGGTCACTACTGTAGAGAGATGCTTAAAGGCTGAGGAAGATGAGGACAGGGAGCATTTCTGGATGTGACCCCGTGGAGGCTGGTGGTGGCCTTGATACAAGTGGCTTCTGAGACATGATCAAGGCAGACTGGAGCTGGGTGAGGAGCAAATGGGAAGTGAAAATGTGGAAAGAGAACATATAGACAACACTTGTGTCAGATCTGCTATGATAAAGCCTAAGGGGTAATCCAATAAAACAATTTTTTCTTTGACACGACATTCTCTTTTTGGCTCATTTACAATTAAATGAAAGAAGTGATTTTACAAACTTGCTTATACTTTGGTCAGCTATGTCCCAGTCACTGTTGCCACAAAACCTAGTGGTATAAGACAGTAACCATTTTATTGCACTCACCATTTCGTGGGTCAGAAATGTGGACAGGGCTTGGCTGGGCACTAGCTTGGGGTCTCTCATGTGGTTGTAATCAGGTGCTGGCTGGGGCAGCAGTCACATGAAAGCTTGACTGGGAGGGTCAGGCCACATGACCAGCATTTGATGCTGGCTGCCAAGAAGGGTACCAACACATGGCCTCTTCACCATGAGGGTCTCACAGTACTCAGACTTCTGATGTGGCAGCTGGCTTCACCTGAGCAAGGGTCCAAGAGAACCAGGGGGAAGTTGTATGCCTTTTTTGACTTGGCACCAGAAGTCACATGGTGTCACTTTGGCTATTCTCCATGTCAGAGCAGTGCCAGGCTGGTCCAGAATCCAGGAGAGCAGCCACAGACCCCACCTCTTATGGGAAGAGTGTCAAATAGCTTTGGGGTCATGTTTTAAAACCACCACAAGCTGCTATTCTGGAAGTTAGCTTGTCTTTCAATGGCCCCAATCACTCAATCTTCCAACTGCCTAGCTGACTAATACCCAGAGAGAAAAGAGCCAAGGAGAGGAGAAGGTGAGTGTTTTCCTGAAAGACAATAAGAATTGGGGTAAAAAGGAGTCTAAGAAGGGAAGATTATCTGACTTTGTGGTAGAATGATTGCAGAAACGGTCCTAATTCTCCACCCCTTATTGTCCTCATACCCATTATAAAGTGGCCTTACAGTTCCTCCCATCAAGAGGAATCCCTTTTCCCACATCTCAAATCTGGGCCGGCCTTGTGACTTGCTCTGACCAATAGAACACAGTCGAAGTGATGCTGTGCCAGTTCTGAGACTGGGCCTCACAAGCCTCGTGTACTTCATTCGCTCTATTGGAATCCTGCCCAGCAGTCATCTGAACAAGCGTGGGCCATTCTGCTGGGGGATGGGACACCAAGGAGAGCAGAGCAATGTCATTTGGCCAAAGCCATTGTAGATCAGCCAGCCCTCATTTGACCCAACCAACTGACCACAGACATAGGAGTGAGCCCAGCCGAGATCAGCAAGCAGCAAGCCAATCCTCAGCCATATACAAGAGCACAGCCAAGATCAGCAGAACTGCCTAGATGGCACACAGCTGACCAAGGGCAGACACATCAGTGAGCCCAGCATAGCCCCCTAGTCAGCCTGCAGATTTGTGAGCTAAATAAGTGCTTAGGGGTTTAAGCCGCTGACTTTGAGGTTGTTTGTTAATGCAGTGTTATTGTGACAATAAACAAGTGATATGGCCTTTTGGAGGATGATACGTAGTAACGGTTTGAAGGTCAAGAGCTGCCACAGCAAATCCTTGTTTATGGAAGAGGTTTTTTTGTTGTTTTTTTAAATCATAGGATAATCTATGTTCCAGTGAAATGAAAACGGTTTAGAGAAGACCACTCCCACAGCCATCTCCGCATGGTGCAGGAGTAGTAACGTTTTATAAATGGTTCAGACTTACCAACTTCCCTGGGTCTTGGTTTCCTCACCTGTAAAAGCTGGCTGACTTACGGCAAGAGGCTATTAAATTATATATGCTACTATGTTATCAGTAAACTAGTGGCTGCAATGAGCTGATTATTTCTCTTCTTTTCCATAAAGACTTGCCAGAACCCAAAGGTCCTTAGCTTTTTTTTGCCTCATGCAACCCTTTGACAATCCGACAAAACCTACAGCCCCCTTCTCAGAATGTTTTAAAATGAATAAAATAAAATATATAGGATTACAAAGGAAACTAATTATATTGAAATACAATTCTTTAAATATTAAAACAAATTTATGAACTAGTAATACATGAGCCTCTTTATTAGTGCATTAAATAAAATCTACCCGCAGATCTGGTGACAGCCTTCATTGTGAAGTGGAGATGAGCATAAATGACATTTTGAGAGTATGCAACAATTGTCATGTAATATGACAATATCTGTCATTTCCATTGGTGACATAGTCAGAGGTCTTGCTAATACATACTAGCGCAGTATGTTGTCTGTTTTCATAATTGAAGGAAGACCTAAATTTTAGTTAGATGTTAGGGGAAAGATGACATTTTTTCCACCATCCAAGTGCACAGACCCTCTGAATTCTGTGTATGGACCAGCTTAGAAACCTATTTTTAACCTGATCTCCCCCAACCCTTATCCATCAGTACCAAATTCATATTTCTTCCTCTAATTCTTAAATTTTGGACATGAATGGAACTACTTTGGATTTGGGGAAGAGAATGTTTTTCCATTTACAAATGGTCTGCCAATTAGCCACATGTCCCTTGAATACAAATACAAGCCATAAAAAAAAATGTGGTTGTAAAAAGATTTTACCTGAAGAATAGTTTCATACCAGGGGGTTCATTTAGAAATATCTTCCTCTCCAAGAACAAAATTTCCATCACTGCATCCCAGTGCTTGGGCCAATGGGTGGAGGGAGAAGTCCTGGCTCCAAGATTTTAGGGTCACTGGTAGAGTTAAATTAGGATACAGATCTATTAGCTCATTTTACCCCTTTCTTCAAGTTCTAACCAAAATGGTGACACAGCAGCGATCATCAAGGACCTTCTCGGCATGGTCCATGGATCACCTCCACCAGAGCCACCTGGCAGACTTGTGAATGAACCAGACCTGATGAACCAGAGTTGACGTGGGTAGTGTTCATGACTCTGCATTTTAGTAGGCCACCAGGTAACCAAAATAAGAGAACTTTCTTCTAAGAAACTCTTTGCTACTTGCTTCATATTTACTTACCCTTAATAAATGAAGTTTGACTCTGGAGCAAAACTGAGCCCTGGGTGAGTTTTGGGCTTTTCCTGATGGCCCAATATCTGAACCCTCGATAGGTGAGGAGGCTGTAGGCCTGACCCGGGACTGATATGGTTCCCTATCCCTCTTCTATAGGGTCACTTCCAGGGCATGAACATGCAGTCCTCTTCTGAGCACACCCAACAGTTCTCTGGGGTCCTCGCTGGTGGAGAAGAGCTGTCTTGACAAAGACCTTGGATTCCAAACATGGATCTTGTCTCTGCTGCAAAAGGTCTCTTGGGAGGACTGATGTGGCTGCCATTCCCCAAGGCCTGTTTGTGAAAGCATGTGAGGCCTTGAAGCCAGCTTCAGAGAGAAAGAAAATGGATCACCTTTTCCATGTCTGCAGTCACTGCCTTTGGTGTCTGTTCGGTAAACAGTCCAGGTCTCGCTTCCACTAAAATGTTCCCTCCGCCAGATGGATGGTTGGCTTTGGCCCCCCCAACACTGCCATTTCCCCACTGCGCCCTTCTTCCAATGAGAAAGGTGACTTCTACTAACCTAGCCTCCCATCCAGCCCTCCTCGAAGCTCCAGGAAGGCCCTTCCTGCTTCCCTCTTTCCTCACCCCTTCTTGGCTCTCCTACCTTTTTAGCCACTCCCGTCATCCACTTTCCTTTCTCACTCCAGGGAGAAGACACCGACCTGCCCCATTGACCTGGCAGATGGATGTTTAGGCCTCCTGGGAACGGCTTCCTTCTCTCCTCGTGGCTCAGTCAGAGGCCTTCTTGGGAGTGGAAAGCTGGGGAGGCCCCCCTGAAATCACCTTCTCTTTGATGATGCTATGGAGTCATCAGCCCAAAGTCAAACCTGGTCTGGAGATGAGGCCCTTCTTTTGGTAAAGACACTCACACATCTCTGGTTTGGCAAGGCCTGTCTCACTTTGTTCATTTTTTAGCTAAGAAGACAATTCATTCCAGGCTTCAGATGGGGCTACCAGCTCGGAGATATCCTCAGTACATATGTGCCAGAAGGTGTGAGGAAACTACACCAGTCTCCATCCTCCCACAGAGTTCAGAAGATGGGGGAGGGACAAAGGGACACACATCAAAGACCAAGAGATTGGCGATCACACTTCTGTTTGGCTCTACCATTTTTCTTCAGAAACCAGCCGGTGTGGGAAAAGTAAAAGGCTGACCTTTCTTTCAACCCTAACCCACTTTGAACAGCTTTCATAATAGCTATGCTTTCTCCGTGGTTTTTGATGGCTTCAGCTTCAAGTGTTCCCTCTAAAAAAGTCCGTTTTCTCATCTCGGGCAACAGGTTTCACCATCTATTTGCTTTTCAAGTGTGTGTGGGTGGCAGGCTCCTCTCGCCAGACTTTTCCCACGCATCTTCAAACCGAAAGGGCTGACCCTGCTGAGTGTCCTTCTGAGTCATCTGGGGAATCTCCACATCCTTTAGCACCACCAGGCTGACATGGCCAGAAGAGGCACAGCACCTCTAAGTGTCACCGAGCCTGCAGACACTGTATTGGGCCAGGATTCTTGGAGTTGAGCATGGGGTTTGGAAAACCTTGAGCAGACTTTGGTCACCTTGGGTTACTCGGGGTTCAGCAGATGGGGTGAGGTGCAGTGGGGATTCTGATGTGGAGGCCCCAAGACCCCAGCCCCAGACACAGCATGCACCCCTATGTGTGTCTCAGTCAGCTCTTCTTCCAGCCACCAGGCCATGGGGCCACCAAACCTCTGGAGGGACCATTCTATTAACAAAGAAATCCTTCTGCTGTGCTGTTGGGCACTTGGATACACCAATCTTCTGTTACTTCAACTTGGTCACTGGACAGTAAGAGGCTTGACTTGAGGGCATCATTAATGCAAGAGGGGAGTAGGATCGAGTCACCGGCTCACCTCCATCTTCCCCAAACCTTCTGCAGGCTTGCCCTTCGCCCTTCTCTGCCATGGGAGTTTCAGGAGCTTCTGTCCCTGGCCAAGTTGGCCAGTGGGATTGTTGATGGTCTATAGCTGACCAAGACATCAGAAGTGACCACTGCCCTCACTGATTCAGTACCTGTTGAGTACTCTCGTGTCTGGCATGGTGCTTGATGCTGTGGGGGTGAGGGAAAGGAAGGAGATGAAGATGAATGCAACGTGGTCTTTGCCCCTGAGGGAACAATCTGATTACAGAAAGTATAAATTATTCCTGAGTAACTGATTAAAGAAGAGGCCACACAAGAATCTTGAGGCAGGGGGAGGGCTGGAGGAGGAAGGTGGGTAGAGGGAGGCGGGGCTAGGAGGTGTTCCGTGAGGCACAGGGTACTCAAGGGAAGGAGCCCTGTCATCTCTGGATGTGGGGTGAGGTGAGTGTGGATGGACTGCCCAGCCTGAGCCGAATCTGACCGGTCCAGCAGTGACTGGGACATGCCCTGGGGACCTGTGTCCAGGCTCCTTGCTGACCCAGGAAGAGCAGTGTAAGTGGCAGTGAGAGCATGGACTCCTCCCTCTGCCAGCTGCCTTGGCCTGGCAGTTTTGCCCAGCTCTGTACCACAGATCCACTAACCATGGTTTTAGGTCATCCATGACATTTTTCCCCACCCCATTATTCTGGTGAAGTTTTCTCTTTGCTCAAAGTGCTCTGTGAGTACCATGGGAGAGCTGGGGACATTTGAGCCAAGGGCAGCAGCTCATCCAGTGAAGGGTGGTGGGTTGGAATGACGTGTTGGCTCGCGCAGGTCTGAACACTGGCCTCAGAGTAGACCGGGAAGTACCCAGATATCAGGCCGTGTGGCAGCCTCTCAGAACATCTGCTGGCTCCGAGCCCTTCTGAAAAGCCACAGTATAAGATGATGCTCTGTCTCCCAATACAGCAGCTCAACTCCGACTCTGGTCTGAGTAAGTTTACCACTAGTCTTATGTTTCAATGGAATGAAAGATGACGCTACTCTCAGTGTCATAGTGTTTACTTTATTTAAATCTTGAGGTTAAAAGTAAAACATTTCCAAATAGCACAACAGATGCTATAAAGGAATATGTTTTGGGATACAAAAGTTTCTCACCCCCACTGTGCAGGCGGGGTGTTGGCATATGATGTGCTTTTGGGTAATTCTTTGGCAGATAAGAAATGAAATGGGTTCCCAGACCCACTATCCCATAAGGCCAAGAGAATTGAGCATTAGTCAATTAAAGTGCAATTCGGTTTGGAAGCTGTCCAGCTGAGGCCTGGCTGTTGTCCTGCAGCCACCAGAGGCAGGAGCGTCTCTGGATAACACTCATCATAAGGTTCTAGTAAGTCTTTTGATCAGAGATGCCTCCCAAGATGTAAAGATATACTTTATTGTTTTTAAAAAGTGCTTAAGAGGGAAAAGGCATTATTCAGTCTTTCCTGTTTCCTTGGAAGAATCACAACGAAATGAGAAAAACTTACCCAAGGTTCCACTAAAAAGTGCTTGTTGGGTAAGAGTTTTGTAAACGTGAAAGGCTGACTCAGTGGTCTCTGTGCAGGGCAACCATCGGTTCTAAGCATCAAAAATGGCTTCTCTGCTCTAATTCTCAACGCCTCTGAGCCAAGGATGGGATTCTCACATGTAGAGTTACCAAGGTGGACTTTTAAATAGAAATGTGTATAAAATTCTATCAGTGGACACCTAACCAGTATCATAAAATACAGACTTTGAGATTTCATCCCCAAATGGGGGATTTCTTTTCATGTCAGTCTGGAACGGCTTTACCACCTTAGGTGGGTGACAACTGAAAAATTTCAGAAAAACCATCCCCTTTAGAGTTATATTACGTGGTTTTTCATTTCTACTTTCCAAACCCTGTGGGATTTTTCAGTTCCAGATTCCTGTTTGAGAATTTCTTTGCCTGTTCTCAGGTCCAGTCAACCCAGAGTCCAGTGGGCTCCAGCCAGGAGTGCTCTGTGGAGGTCACACTTGATCCCCAATGCCCTTCCTTCCTGTGGATGAGTGTGCCTGACAGGCCGTCTTCTCAGGTGAGAGGGATTGGTGGCTTCTGAGGCAGAAGTAGACAAAGCAGTTGGTATCAATACTAAAAAGTAAGTGACTGTTATCCAGAGAGCTGGGCCATCAAGGGGCTGTTGGTTTTAAATAGTGATCTGAGATCCCAAAGATGTTTCCTTCTTGTTGATTTCTAGTGTAATTTCTAGTAGACACTGGCTGGGCCTACCACCTTCAATAGTTGTCCTTCATTGTCATTTGCATTTTTTTAAAGTACCCCAACCCCAAAACCTCAGTAAAGTTGGAAACCTGTTTAAAATAAGAATAAAGCTATTTATACAAGCCACGCTTATATAGGCAAAGATGTTCTCTAGCTGCACAGTGCACAGCAAACTTGAGCTCACACAGCAAATAATCAAGGACAAGAGTCCATCCAGCACAAAAAATAAATATGCTACGGAGTCAGAATGTGACCACCGGGAGCCTGGGTGTTCTCTGAACACAGCACCACGGCAGTCCACGTTCGAGGGGGTGCACACCACAAGGGCCCCTGCTCTCCTGGAGGAGTGGGTCTGGGTTGGCTTCACAAGATCCAAGTGGTTTTTAAGCTGCAGATGGTCCCCTGCCCGGCTGAGTGACAGAGGTACAGGATGGGTCTCAGATGGAAGGTCCCAGGCCTTTTGCAGGAAGCACATCGGCTACTCACTAAATGTTGGTTCCAGCTGCAGAGGATAGTGCAGCAGAGTCTCCACGGTCTCCTGTGAATGCTAAGCCCTCAAAACGAGATTCCAGGCTGCTCTGGGTTCTCTTTTAATTGCTAGTTTCCTTCATGTGGTGAACCAGCCACTTCTGATTATTCTTTCCAATGGGACGGGTGGATTCAAAGGCAGGATAATTTGCTCTGGAACAATCCTTAGGCTGTGTGGCACACCTCTGAAGACAAGTATGCGGCTAGGAAGAGCCTCTCTGGGCCTGGCCATTCTCCTTTTTGGTGCTGAGCACCGTCAGGACCTTGGCCAGTAGGAGATGCTCGAGACCCTGATGGCTTTCTGCCAGAGGAGGCTGCTCCAAGGAAAGACAGCACAAGAGGTCCAACTTTTCTCTGCTCTGACTTCTCCAGAAAGTTCTGTTCACCATTCCCTATGCCCTGCTTACACGGAAAGGAAGCGCCCAAGTCTCCTATTTATATGAAAGATCTGAGTCCACTGCAGAAGTCCCTTCCTCCTGCCCCTGCCCCACGAGAATCCTCTGCTGGTGCATGGTGGGCACGGGGTCCGTGCTGAACTTGGCTTGGGGTTCCTGACACATTTTCAAGCTCTCAGAACCAGTCAGATCAGGCTTGTGGATGACAGAATGAAGCCTCAAGGTGCTATGACAACTAGATCACCAGGCTAGCTGGCGGACTGGCTGGGCCCAGCACTCAGATCCTCAGACACCCTTCCCAGTGCTCTCCCTCATCCCTGGCCAAAGTGGGCCACTTCGTCAGATGCTCTGCTCACCTGTGGAGGTATCTGGGCCCTGACTGCAGGTGGCTGGCCTCTGTGAACAAGGCACAAAGACGCCATCAAAGGCAAGCTCTCTGTAGTGGGAGAAGAAAAGTGCTACAGAGAACAGGAAGATTATTTCCTTCTTGTCCAGGAAAAGGAAACAGGATTCATCTACCCAGGGGGAGATGGCTCCTGGCTGTCAGGTGCAGGTTGAGCAGCAGGAAGTGGGCAAATGGGCGCTGGGGAATCTGGCAGCTGGGAGTGGGGACCAAGAAGCAAACAAAAAGCAGATTCATGACTTATGCCTGTTCACACTTGAGTTACCAAAAACTTGTTAAGAGCGTGCCAATTTTTGAAAGTGGTTCTTACCCTGATTATGATCATTAGTAAACATATCTGCAGGTGAGGCAGAAGCTCTTATTTATATCAACCAAGACAGGCCATCAGCTGGGGAGTGAGCCGGAAAGGCCAGTGCACAAGCCTGCTCTTTGGTCATGGCATCAACGTCAGCCAGCACTGGGCTCAGCCATTCGTATACGGATGGCCACTGCAGGCCTTCAGTGTGATGGGCTGTTTCCTGGATTATCTTCAGTTCTGATTCTTAGGGTGACGTTTTGAGCTGTTGAGAGGCTGGGTGAAGGACTTTGGCTGAGAATTGCCCAGACAGAAGGGCCAGGAGGAAAGTGCAGTTAGAGGCCCCTCTGGAACTGCTGGGTTCTGGAGCGGCCCCAAACTTCCTGGGGCAGGAGCACGACAGGAAGAGGCTGGTTGGGATCTTGGGAGGGCCCCTAGCTGCCCTGACGTTCACGATGGCCCTGTGGCCTCCTTTTCCTGGGAGGACCTGCAGGTCTCACAGGGTCTGGCCAGGGCCTCCCAGCTCATGGTCGCCCAGGATGCCTGGCCCTGGGCTGGCAAAGCAGGGCATCTCTCTCCACGGGCAGAAGTCAGGATCACCTCTGGCCCTGAAACTTTCCACAGGAGGCCTGTAACCAATGGTCTCCTGGGTGTTTAAACCTTTGGCAGCGTGTCCCTTTGGGTGTGAGGATAGTTGGGTCCCTAATCAATGGAAACGTTGCTTGAGCCCTTAGAAGCCACAGGGGCTAAGAGTGACGGTGCACAGTGCTGGGTACAGTGCTCGGAACAATGCCACTTTGAGGAGCAGCCCGAGGGCCTGTGTCTCAGAGTTGCATAGTTGATCCGCTTCAGAGCGGCTGCTTTTTTTAGTGCTTTATGTAATAGGTGAGCAAGAGTAGTGTTTCCTGTGGATAAAGTGAAGCTATTAAAATCCAGGTGTGTGAGGCTACAGGAAATCACTCCCATCGTAGATCACAGGCCGGTCAACTGTCAAGTGGTAAAATACTTTCTTGGAGACAAACCTGAGGAAACAAAAATAAAAAAGGAGGGTGTTACCCCGAGAGCTGAAGCCCAAGGGGCAGCAGCTGCTGTTGGGATCTGTGGTGGCTCCAATGACCTGGTTGGGTGTGGGTGCTGGCAGGCATGGGGAGCCTTGTGGGGAGACCTCTGCTCAGAGGCCTGGGCTCCTCAGAGTGCGTGGACTCTTCCAGGCCCCCTCACCCTCATTTCCTGTCTGTCTAGCAGAGTTCTCTCCCTGCAAAGGGTCAGGCGATCTTGGGACATTGCCATGGACTTTCCTGGGGCTTGGGTGTGGAAACAGCCACGTGGTCCCACGCTGTGAACCACTCCTCCTCGCCATGCTGCTCTGAAGCGGCCCAGGGGTCTCAGGAGTCTGGACTGCACGGGGGGAGTGGATGGGGCAGGCATTGAGAGGACACACATGGTGGAGGGGGGTATGGTTTTCATTCATTCTGGGCATCTAAATCCGTTTTGCCATCCATGTTTTGGAAATCTCGAGTAGGCCCCTGAGATGACCTCAACGGGCTAAGATCAGAGTCTGTCACAGCACCATGGCCACCTCTAGTGATAACTGGGAGCTGGCCTGGGGCTTGAGACTGCGCTCCACCCTCAACACGCCTCTCCTCGGCCTCTCCATCAACCTGCAGTGAGGCGCAGTGAGGGAGTGACCATGCTCACTGCCACTGCAGACGAAATGGGGATTCAGCTAAGGCCCACAGAGGGAAGAGCAGAGCCCAGGCCTGCTGACCCCCACCCACTCTCCTAACCACTGCCCTATGCTGCTGCCCTGGAGGGGCTGGGGCTCATGCCCACTCTGGGTGGGCTCTGAAGGCAGCTTTCTGGACATGCTGAGCCTGTGCCCACGAGTCCTGCTAACTCAAGGTGTGTTCACGTTCATGGGGTGTGTAGGGGAGGGGCAGGAGAGGAGAAGGTGGGAAACATCCTCCTAACCTCTCCTTTGGTGGACACCCTTGAGCACAAGCCCTGGGAGTTCAAGGCCTGGAGGTGGTGAGGGGGTGGCACAGTTTTCTCCTAGAGTGTCCTATCAAGTTATTCTGCTAAAAGCCAAGTGGGCTGGGAAGGGTACTCATGCAGGGGGATGTGGCCACTAGTTCAGGGCCCCATTCAGAGAGGATGCGACTGGGTGCTGACCAGGCAGGTCTCATAAAAGAGGCAGCCCCAATTAAGGGCTTATGCTGAAGCCAAAGGACATAAAAGGGACAGTGCTCAGCAACCTTAACCACCTCTATCTCATGCCTCCATGAAGTAGGGCCCCTGGCTCATGGTAGATACTCAACCAATGTTGGTCCTCTCTCCCACTTCCTTCCTTGGCCACCCCCCCGCCTTATCTCCCTACAGTCCCATCTGCCCGCCACCCCACCCCAAGCCCTACACTCCTGGACCTGTATCTGGTGCTTTGATACAGTGCTGCCCAGAGACGGCACATGCTGCTCCTGATCCCATGACGAGAAGCCCCAGGGGCTTCGCCTCACGGTTCTAGTCCTGTTTATTGCAAGCTCTAGCCTTCATTTCTCTCCTATCCATCCATCCATCCAATCCTTCCACTGTTTTTACTGAGCCCTTCTTTGGGCTGGGTAGTAGGAATCTGGACATCAGAGAGAGGCAGGAGAGCATACAGGTTAAGAGTCCAGAGCCTGGAGCTGGGCCACCTGCGTTCAAATCGGGCTCCACCACTAGCTGTGTGACTCGCGAGTGTCACTCTTTTACCCCTCTGGTCCTCAGTCCCTTAGCAGTAACAGTAAGACAGTCCCTACTGCATGGGGATGCTGTGGGGCTTAAGTGAGTAAATAAGAGTGGAGGGCCAAGAACACACCTGACATGTGGTAAGACTCTGTAAGCATTAGCCTGTGTGTTGTAAAATCTATAATAGACACTGGAATGCCATAGTATAGGGGTCTAAAATAAAAGAACTATTATTAATAAATTACTGATAATTAAATAATTTCTTTTAAATGTCCACCTCTGTTCTTGAGACCAGGTACCAGGTAGATTCATCTGGATGCTGACGAATGAGGTGGCCCCTACCTGGAAAAGGTGTTGTCGAAGATGAGCATGTAGATGCCCGGTGTGCGGACCTTGAGCTGGCCCTGGATGTTCTCCTTGTGGGAATTGCATCGGGTTGTAGGAATGAGGACCTGGGAGGAAAAGGAGATGAGAAAAAGTGTCACGGAAGCTGAGAGGACACCCTGGATCCTCTGGGCCCTTCATTTTGGGGGAGGAAACTGAGGCCCACGTGTCAGAGGTCACAGCTGAGCAAGTCTGGGGCATGGATCGGCCCCTACAAGTGGTGGGGTGTCCTCCATAGGCCCTGGGTTTGTTGATAACTTGTGGTAGTGGGGAGACCGTGGGTATGACTTTCATCCAGAATCATGAACTGGTTAGCACCCCCAAGGAGTGGTCCCCCAGCCTCTTCTAACCAGGGCAGTGCCAGAATGCTCCACCACCTGGAGGAGCAGTCCCTTTCTGGCTTCAGGAAGCTGGGGCTTATTCTAGGTGAAATCCACCTGTCCAGCTGTCTCCTGGTGGCCCTAGTGCTGCCCCTGGGGGTCTCACAGAGCAGTCCAAGCTTTCCTTCCACATTTTTCAAACACTCTGTGAAGCTGCTGGACCTACTCTCCTCCAGGCTGAACACCCTTGGCCCCATCTGTGGCATCTCACGTGGCCCCAGCGCAGGCTCCCTCTCCTGGCTGCGCCCAGCCGGTCCACGGGCCTCTTTCATCTTTCCAAGTTTGAGCCCCAGCCTCCTGTTCACTCTCTGGCTTCCCCAAGAATGAAAACTTGGTCCCAAGAGGCATTTGTTTTCTCAGGACATGTTCTAAGGGCCTCTCTGTCAGAGGCCACATCTGAGCAGATGGTGTGTGCTGGACAGGGCCAGGGCTGGGGGTCTTTGGATGGCCAGCCTCTTCTCCATGAGGGCAAAGTCTTCAACCTGCTGACCAGCTAAGACACATTTTAGAACTGAAGATAGGATAGGAAATAAGGAAACAGGAAGTAACACAGAGCCAACCAAAATTTTAAAAAAAATTTTTTTCAGAAGGGACAAGCACCTAGAGGGTCTCATCTCATAAAGCATTGCGAAGCCTTCCCTTAGGACAGACTGCACATAAATGGTTACACAGCCCAGAGGCTTTACAGACCATCATAACACCTTTGCAAATTCAAGTTCCTAATGTGACGAGCTGCCGCATAAGTGACCATTTTCATTCTTTACAAAATTAAATGTTGTTCCTTTTCCAGAAATATAATTTTTGTTAAATTTAGTTTTTATTTTTTCCTATTAAACATTTTTCACTCTTTACAAAATGACTGAATCTAAAATAGTTATGTGATTACTTTTTCAACTCAAACTTGAATACAGCTGCATATATCTTGAAAACCTACGTGTTGGCCACAAAGTTCCCAAAGTAAAGTAAGTTCCCACCAAAGCCTCTGCCTTCGAGGGCCTTGTGGTTCAGTGGAGATGACAGACAAGAAGACATTCAACTACAATGGGCGAGAGTGCCATAAGCAGAGAATCAGCGAGAGATGCCTGCCTCAGCCCCCAGGTGGGAGGAAGGAGAGGCGGAATGTCAGGGAAGACTTCCTGGAAGAGGTGACGCCGACCTTGAACAATTTAGGTAGTGAGAGGGAGGTCTAGCTGTTCCAGGCAGTGGGGACAACATATTCCAAGGCATGGGAGAATGGCTAAGATTTACTCTCCCAAGAAACAACCAAAAGTAGACAAAATACACAAAACAACAGTTTTCAAGATACTGGACATCAGGTAACGAAGGACAGAGCCCTATAACTGCCCCAGATTACTGCTTTGAGAGGAAAAGGGAACAACAACCAGATGGGACATATGAAAAACAAATAGTAAGAATGATAGATTCAAACCTAATCTTATCAGTAATCACATTAAATGTAAACAGTCTAAACATCCCAATTAATCAAGTTGGATAAAAGTAAGACTCAACTCCATCATGCCTACAAGAAATGCAATTTAAACACAAGGATACAAATAGGTTAAAAGTAAAAAGATATACCATGCTAGCACTATCAAAAGAAAGCTAGATTGACTATATTAATATCAAAGTAGATTTTATATCAAAGAATATGGCCAGGGATAATTTCATAATGATAAAGATGTCAATCCATCATGAGGATATAACAATCCTAAACATTTATGCCCCTAGGAAAAGAACTTCAAAACACAGGAAGCAAAAACTGATCAAATTGTAGGGAGAAACAGATAAATTTACAATTATAGTTGGATATGTCAATATCCCTCAATAATTGATGGAATAAGTGGACAGGAACTCAACAAGGAAATAGGAGACTTGAACAACACCATTAACTAACTTGATCTAACTGATATTTATAGAACACTCCCCCAACAACAGCAGAACACACATTCTTTCTAGTGCACTTGGAACACTCACCTAGGTAGGTCATGTTCTAGGCCATTAAAAAAAATAACAACTTACACTTAAAAGGATCCAGGTTATACAAAGTGTGTTTTCTGACAACGGAATTAAATTAGAAATAAATAGCAGATATCTGGAAAACCTCAACATATTTGGAAACTAAATAACACACTTCTAAATAACACATGGGTCACTGATCTCTTGATGGACTCCAGTGGCCTGGGGCCCTCGTACAAAACATGGGTTCTATGCTAAATGGAAAAAGCCAGTCACAGAAGGCCACACACTGTATGATTCCACTCACATGAAATGTCCAGAATAGGCAAATCCATTAAGACAGAAGTAGGCTGGTGGTTGCTGGGGGTAGTGGTTGGGGAGTGACTGCTAGCGGGTACAGGCTTTTTTTTGGGGATGACGAAAATGATCTAAAATTAGTGGTGATGGCTACACAACTCTGTGAATATACTAAAAACCATGAATTGTACACTTTAAATGGGTGAATTATCTGGTATGTGAATTATATCTCAATAAAGCTGTTTAAAAAATAAAAAGTCAAGGATCCCTGTTCCCGGTCCTGGTTCCTCCCGTGACTGTCCCTGTGGCCCCGGGCAAGCCGTCAAACTTCTCTGGCTAAATACAGGTCCTCAGCCCAGAGAGAGGGCAGGGCCGGGGTCTTGTGCTCTGCTTTGTCCCCAGGCTTGAGGCCAGCAGTCTGCACATGGGTAGCCTCAAGTCCTTGATTTACTGTTTCTTTCATCAAGCGCCTTCCCAAATTCACAACCTGCCATCTCAGCGATGGGGCATGACCTTGACAGAGGAAGTCACTGGAGAGAGGGTGGCCCAGGTGCCACTAGAGAGGGTGCTGGCCTTCTGCTCTGCTGGTTCCCTCCGCCTGGACTCTTCTCCTCTAACCCATGCCCCACCTTGCCCTCCCAATGGCTTCTCCTGGTTTGGCCCAGGGGTCTCCTTCCTTGATTGCTACCCCTCAGGCTGGGTTAGGCACCCTTCCTAGGTGCCCCCACAGTGCCTGCCCACCCCCATCATGACACTCACCACCTGCAATCACAGTCGTCTAATTCCTAGGGTCTCTCTCTGGTTACACCGTGAGCTCCTCAAGGGCAGATCCCATGTTGTACCTGCTTTGTCTATCCCCAGTGGGCCCTACAGAGCCCGGTATACAGCAGAAGCTCAATAATGGTTGTGAATTGCAGATGGAAATTACGCAGCACAGTTCTTGTGTCTGTACCTCCATAAGCACAGAACCTAAGAGCTGCCATCTGCACTGCATCCCGTTGTTTCCTGTAAGGCCCAGGCCAGTCGGGGGCTCACATGGGCAGTCCCTGGGATAGACGCTGAGGACGTGTGCCTGGAAACAGGTTCCCTAGGCTGACATCTGTTCGGGTGGCCTCAGATAGAAATAAGAGCCGCTCCCCACAGCTGGCTGGTGACAATGGGCCTGTGAAGGCAAAGGAGCACCTGAGCACCCTTTTCACTCACCCTATAAATGGGCTCCTTCTGCCCCCTGGTGTCCACCGTGGGAAAGACAATGGCAGTCATAACCTCCAGAGGGCCACATGGAAGCCACAGATGAGGACCTGAGCTTCTGATTCCTGGTGGGAACCATACAGGGCTTCCAGGGCCACAGGGATTTGGTGGGTGAGTAACTGAGCAAGGGGAGAGGCGTGGACACATGACTTGTCAGCTCCCTCCCTGCCGCAAACACCCACCAGTGTCTAATGGGGGCAGATGCAGTGCTAGGTGCTTGGTGAGCCTTGGGGATATGAGGGTGAACAGCAAAGGTACTGGTGCTAAGTTCTTGGCAGTGCCTCTGTTCGTTAGGGCAGAGCTGACAAGTACACTGGTTAAGCTGCTGCTCTACTAACTGCCAGACAAGTCACTCTGTACCTCAGTTTCCTCATCTGCAAACTGGGACTAAGACCTGCCCACAAGTGAGAGGAAACCCTCCCTGTGTGCAGTGGGCATGGCTGAGCCTGGATCCACTCTCAGACCACAAGCCCCTGGGCTTCCTGGGTGGAGCTTCGGAGTCTCAGTAGAGAAGGGCTCTGAAGCTCAGTATGTGGCGCGGCTGCACACAGAAAAGAGGGGCAGAGCAGTTTTTAAATAAGAACAAACATGAGACTCTAACAAGCAAGGCCAACTCAGGGGGCTAGAATGAAATCTCAGGAGTGAACTTGAAGAGGACAGAGACGACAAAGCAATCTCTACAGTGAGCAGGGACCACAGGGCAGGGATGGCAGGAGAGCACACGCTCCTCTGTGTGGCTGCCAGGCCAGGAGCAGCAGACTGCTGCATGCCCACAGTGCCCAGAGCCCGGCTCTCCTTCAGCTCCGGGCCTTCCCCACCCCTCACCATGAGCCCCAGAGCACGCCCACTGGACCACACACATGAGCGACTAACGGATATTATTGCAAAGACTTCACAGAGGTCTTCTTCTGCATGACTTCAAATTGCTCTGAAAACGGAGATTTTTGCAACTGTGTTAACATCCTAGGATCCACTTTAAGCTCCAGTCCAGCACGTCTGACTGTCCTCACCATTCCTTTCACTCCCTGTAGAGATCCAGGCATGGAATTCAGACCCTCGCCCTCCTCCTCTCCCCATACTGAATCAGCCACCCACGGAGTCCTGCTCACCTTCTTGGGCTCTGGATTCAGCCCCATCCTTTCTACTGACTTCCATCCCCTTGATCTAGACCAGTGGCTCTCAACCTTGGCTGCTCACCGGAATCCCCTAGGGTTGCCTGGGTCCCATACTGGAGATTCTGACGTAGTGGTCTGGGGTGTGGCTCCCCAGGGGTTTCTAATGTGCAGTCAAGGTTGAGAACTACGGTCTAGGCCATCATCAACATTCCATGCATAAAATGTCTTAGGAGTTTATGAACTGGTTGGTATCTGCCACCAAGATTTCAAGCCCAACCACCCAAGTGACACAACGGCTATGTGTCTCTATTGACGTTTTTGAGGTGAGATGCTGAACACCCTCAGCTAATAATCAGAAGCAGACATCTCGGTCACCACCTCCCATGGAGAGCCATTCTTGCTCTGCACAGCTGTTAAAAAACGATCCTTAAACTGAGTTACACATCTGTATTCCTCTAAGTTTCACCCACCCATCTAACCCAAGGTCAGACTGAAGCCGTCTATCATAGGAACGACCTTCAGACTTTAGAAGCTAGAGCTTCTAGGCCTCCGGGTCTTTCCTCCCGAAGCTGGACAAGCCCAGGTGCTTTGCCTGCTCTGTGTGACACAGCCCAGGGGGCTTTCCCACTCTGGTTTCTCTCCGTGTCCCTTTCACAGCTGGGGCCCAGAACATTCCAGGGAAGGCCTGCCCAGCAGAAGGCAGGACTGCCATGGCCCTGCTCTAGGAAAGCTGTCCAAGCATCCTGATGTGTGAGCAAGGGGCCTGCTGGCAGGGAGCCAGCCTTACCTTACACTGATCCAGGGGTGTGTCCTCTGCCTCCCGGAAGACCACGCTGAAGGAGATACTCTTGGGGTCAGAGGAGAAGACCCAGCTGATGGTGAGGCCTGTCTCGGCCACGGTGATAGGGATGAGGCTGTAGGTGCCGGACCTCACAAACAGCTCCCTGTTACCCTCCCCGAAGCTGGCGATTTCTTCCACCGTGAGGGGTAATTTTATCCTAAAATGCAAATGCGGAGAGGGACCTGATTAAATGGGCCAAGTGTTTGAGTCCACTGGCCAGGTCTCAGGTGGCCTGAGACGCTGGAGGCTCCTGGGAGGACAAGCCCTGGGTAACCTTGACCAATGTGCTTAATTATGGGAGAAAACTTGATGCATAGCTCAGGCTAACGGATGCTTCCTGAACACTTACGATGCACCTGGCATAGTTCCAGGCACTGGGGACACAGAGGTAAAAAACACAGAGGACGATCCCTGCCTGCGTGGAGCTGGTGTGGCACCTGCAAGCCCGCTGGAACCGAGGTCGGCCTGAGCTGCTCCGGGCCCCTCATGCCCAGGCAGCGAGAGCTAGGCTGCAGGCTGTTAGCTCTCCTGGAGCTGCCCTGCTTCTCAGCTGTCCACTGTCTCCCTCCCCTCTCTCTTTCCCGTCCCCTGCCTCTCCTTTTATCTAATCAGCACCAGCAGAAAGCATACACTAGAAACCTCCAGCCCTTTCGGCTGCCCCTGTTCTCAGAGGAAATCTGGGGCCTGTTGCAATTCCAAGAGGGCACCCTGATCTTCTCTTAAATGCAAACATCCCGACTCTACGGTGCAGGGGCGGGATGGCATGACAGCCTTGGGGAAACAGGCTTCCTGGGGCCGTGGCCCTGGCTCTGACTCTCACTAGGTGAAGAGGAACCTCTTCCTGGAGTTGAGAGGGTTTCACGACAGTGGGCTCTGCAGGACCGCGAGGGACATGAAGAACCAGGGGGACCTGGGTTCTGGTACCTGCCTCACTTCCCACCTGCCACAGGGCTTACCCTCACGCAGGCCTCAGTTTCCTGGTCTGCAGACAAGGACAACCAGGCCTGCTTCCTGACCGCTGAGAGGATTACACGAGAGGACGAACTTGATGTGCATGGGGAGTCTCTAGACACTGCCTGTCTCCACTGAGGGGCCTTCCTGCACCGTGCAACCCCAGAGGCAGCACGTTAGCTCGGACACGAGGACATGGCCTCCAGGGCAGAGCTGTGACTCAGCCGTGGAGTGGCTCTGGGCAAGTGTCATCTCCTCAACTGTGCAATGGGAAGATGGCAGCCACTATTGTGCTAGGCCCTCTGCTTGCCAGCTTCATGTGGTGTCACAACAGCTATGTGGGGACGCATGAATCTCCCATTTTACACATGAGGGAGCTAAGATTCAAAAGATTAAGAAACTTGATCCAGATCCACACAGGTCTGATCCAAAGCCATTACCTTCCTACTATACCAGACTGCCTTTCATGAAGAAAATATATTACCCTCCCCTTTAACGCAGGGGTGGACACTAAAACTCAGAGAGGTTAAGTAACTTGCCTAAGACTGCACAGCAAGTAAGTGGTCCCCGCAGTGTTCTGTCTGCCTCCAAAGCTGTGGAGATGGATGGAAATAACCCCCAAAGCTATGCTAATGAGAAGACTAATCAATGATTAAAAAACCAAAAGGCTCTAAAGAACTGCTCTGATTTAAGTCACTCACTTTTGTGAAAATTTAATTCTACATAACATTTTTCCAAGTGTTAATTTAAACTTTATTTCTAATTATGGTACAAAAATTATCCAATATTTACAATTTGCAAGAATCTGAGAGTAGGTAGAGGGGTCCATTTTGGAAAAGAGGTCTTTCCTGTAACATGGAAATCTTACTGAGTTACTATGTATGCAGTCACTAACTCTAACAGAATGCCCCACTGTGCTGGGCCATTTTCCAGTTTTATTTCCAGAACTCTCCCCTTGCACCCGGTTATTGGATCGTGACTTTAGTCTTTTTTACCTTTCTAGACCTCATCTATTCAGTGAGAGGACAATACTCAGTTTCTCCAAAGGAGATGCTAAAAAGAAAGCAAGGGTTTGCCATCTCTGCTCAAACATAATCTTCAATAAAAGAAGTCTATTATCTACAGGACTCATGTCATAAATGTAAATTCTACTGGTCTCTCTACTTCTGCCCTTGTCCCTCCATAGTCATTTTCTGCATGGCAACCAGAGTGATCCCTTTTCAAATGTAGATTAGATTAAATCACTGTTCTGTTCCAAACCTCACTTTTGGGCTCCCATTTCCCTCAGATTAAAAACCAAAGTCCTTACAATGACCAACAAGGCCTCATGTGATGTGGACCCCAGATCCCTCTCTCAGTTTCCCTCACTCTCTCTGTCTCAGCCACACTGGCCCTTTCCCTGTTCCTTGAACATGTCAGACAAGGTGCTGCCACAGGGCCTTTGCACTAACTGTTCCCTCTGCCTGAATGCTGTTCCCTCATATATCTGCATGGTAACTCCTTCAAGTCTTACCTTCTTAGTGTCACTCTATTTAAAATTGCAAATTCCACCCCCCTTATCTGACTTGCTTCTTTTCCACAGTAAGCACCACCTTGTAACATACTATGTAATTTACTTATTTACTTATGTTTATACCTGTCAAGCTCTGCTGGAGGATCTCTGTCTGTTTTGTTCACTGATGTACTCTAAGGACCTAGAACAGTACCTGGCACACAGTAGGTGCTGAATAAATATCTGTGAATGAGTGATTGAATCTATTCAGTGACTACTATGCAATTATGTAGCCAGGGGACACAACACTGGAGAAAAGGAATGATATGGGAAAATACTCACGCAATGGTAAGTTTAAAAAGACCATGAAATAATATGTACAATATTTGTTCATGTTGAAGAAGTATGTATATACATATAAAAAAGACTGGGAGGCTATACACCAAAGTGGTTTGCTTACCTCTATTTTCCTAATTTGCTACAATGAAAATGTATTTACTTACAATAAGAAAACAAAACAAAGCTGTTTTCAAACTAGAAGAACACAGGGCACAGGGATGAGGGAGGGATGACTATAAAGGGGCATGGGGACATTTTCGGGGTGATGGGCCTGTTCTGTATCTTCACTGTGGTCACGTGGGGGCGCATCATTTTTCTTTTCTGGAGTTACGTGTCCTCTTTGGCAGAAATGGGGAGTGAGGCTAGTTGGGCTTTGAGGTCGCTGAGACGGTATAAACCATGGCCGAGCTGGGCGTGGGGCCCGGCAGGATGACCAGTGATTACTCTGTATTATTTGTCAAAATCCAAGCACAGCACACTATAAAGGGGGAATTTCACTGCATATAAATTAAACCTAAAAAAAGCACAAACTGAAAACTACCACTGGCGCCAGATCCGAACCTCCAAGGGCTCTCCAGCTCTGGCACCGGCGAGGCTGGGGCTCCTCCTCCAGGACTCCTCCTCCCCAAATCTGACATCCCGATACCCAGGCCAGGCCCGCCCAGGGACCTGTCACTTACATCAGTTCTCCAGACTTCAGCAAGCAGATTTCAGCATCCTGCCCCACGGACATGTCTTCAGCGTCCTCAGGGGTTAGCGAGTTTGACGTGGTGTCCCTGAAATGTCACAAATGAGAACACGGTCAGTTAGCTCTCACCACACAGGGTCTACATCCTGAGACCCATGGTCTGGAGTCATGCAGCCAACCTCAGAACACATGGGGACTCCTTCAGTCACCGAGGCAGCGACAGAGGCCCGGCAGACTCTGTGGGGAGAGGGGCACAGGGGCCGGGCCCAGGCAGGCAGGACGGGGAGAAGACAATGGGGATGCAGTGATTTGCTGGCGTCTTCCTGGTGGGTGTGAGGAGGGGTGATCTCACACACATGAACGCCCTCCTATCCCACGCCAGCGGTTACAGCCATGTGGAGGTGAGCAGCACTACAGGTCCTGCTTCTCAGCACCAGTCCGGGACTGGACGAGCCTGCTCTGGCCCATCTCATGGGGCAGGAAATGTGTGGGCCATGGGACAGAGCTGTACAAATGGGGCAGACCTGAGATGCATCTCCTCTTTCCCTCACAACCCACCAACAGTCATGCAGAGAACGAGGAGTGGGAGCTACCTGGCAGAACAGCCATACCGTGGTTCCCCAAGTGTGCTCTGTGGAACACCAGTGCCAGAACACACATACTCTCTCTCTTAGAAAGTCACAGTGTACTTAAACATAAACTAAAGGCTCTGAGAAGTCCTGCGGTAAAGACATCTATTAAATTTTAACTCTAGTGTTCCTTTATTTGACCACAGAATATTTTTAACCTACTGAACTGCTGATCCCCGAACTGTATTGGTAGATTGCAGCCCCCACTGCCCCCCACTTCACTGATGGGGACACAGAGGCTCAGGTAGTTCCTGAGAGGCAGGGCCAGAATCAGACACCTTGACTCCAACTCAGTGCTCATCCTACTGGGCCCCACACCCAGCTCGGCCAGTGGGTTATACAATCTCAGGGACCTCAACACCCAACAAGCTTTGCTCCCCAATTTTGTCAAAGAGGACATCCAGGTCCAGAAAAGAAAAACGATTCTTCCCTGTAGGAAGACATTAATGAGGAAGATCTCCCACCCCGCACGGCTTCTTCCCAAAATGTTATAACCCCTTCTCAACAGCCCTGGAGGGCTCTCCCCACATGTCTCGGGTGAGGTCAACATGCCTCAAACTGTCCCTACCCTGTTCTGGCTCCCCCCGCACTACCCCCAAATGACCCCTGGGCTCTCGCCAGCCTGGCCCCTGGGCATGTTCACTCGCCCTGCCCTCTTAGGCCCTACTGTTGCATGAACTCTGTCCTGCCCTGTCCCCACCTTGTCTACCGCAGAGTGTGTCCTGAGACGTCAGCCCAGGCCTGTGCTGGGTCAGGCACTGCACAGGGCACGTGAGGTGGGCATGGCCCCACCCCACCGACGCTCTCCAGCTGAGGCAGGAACAGACAGCTGGGGCCTCGCTGGAGGAAGGAGGTCTCAGCATATACGGCGGCACACGCGCGGTCAGCCAGCCAGCAGCAAGCATCCAGACCATGTGCTCAGACGACTCTCCTCGCTACCTTCACACCTACCTGAGCTCCAAGTGCATGGCTACACCCGGAGCAGAGCCATGACCTGTGCTGGAAAACCGGTGTGCTCAGCTGAGTGCTGCCTGGCCACGCCAGGGGAAGGTTCTGCAGCTTTCCCGCTGAATTAACAGACCCTGGGTCCCAGAGCTCAGGACCTAACACAACCTCTGTGACATCAGAAATACAAGAGAGAGCGCAGTGGCCACACCTCAATGCCCGGAGAGCTTCTGCCTGGAGGTGGCACCCACCGCCTCTGCTCAGAAGGGATTCTCGCCACACTGCTGCTCACAGTTCACTGCCATGCGAGTCCCATGGCCAAGCACACTACGGTGGGGGCGGGGACGCGCATCCTTCCAGAAACGGGCAGAGATGGATAACCGCCCATGGGAGGGGTGGCAGATACAGTCCACCGCAGTCTATGTTCTGTGTCTGGGCCCAAGGCTCCCCACTGTCAGCAGGACCCTGGGAAGGTCCACCTGGAGCACCAGGCGCTCTTCACGTGGATGCAGAAAGGGTGGCTCAGAGTTGGCAAAATTCAGTGAGTCTGGCCGAAGCCTGTCCTGGCTGTTACTTAACTGTGGGGACGGGAATATCCCTGTTACACGTGGTGCACCCGCAGCCACAGCACCACACCAAGAGTCTGAGGGAGGTGACGGGCGGCTTCGTCCCAGGGGCATCTATCCAGGCGGCATCTGCAGCCCACTCTCACCCTCCCTGCTCCCCATCCCACGATCCTCCCCATCACCCGTCTGTCACGGCCTGGTCACACTGGGCCTTACTTATCTACTCTTGGGTCTTATCTCCCACTACAGCAGGAGCTCCTTGAAAGCAGGGGCTGAGTGGAGCTTTCCCCACCACACAGGACTGGCGCGCAGCAGGGCACAGAGACTGAAGGCTCCCTGATAGGAAATGGACCTGGGGGTGCAAGTTGTTAGTGTGTAAGTTCAGGATAAAAGGGCAGAGGGAAGGCCAACAAAGCCAAGAAAAGACCCAGGGATGGATTCTTGAAGGAGGAAGACCCCGAGTCACGCACGGAGTGGCAGACGCTGGGTTAGCAGATCCACAGCTGAGGATGGTCTGTGGCCACCTTCACCTCTCACAGGATTTTCTCAGACACAAAAGCAGACTGTTTGCTGCCAACTTATGAAGGTTCTCTGTGCTGGAAGACAGGCACTGCACAGGGAGAGGCCCCTGTCCTCCTGGGAAATCTCTGAGTTCAAGATCTGGCTTCATTCAGACAGGCTGGACGTCATGCCTGCTCACCACCAGACCCGGCAGCTGCTCTCTCTGCCACAGGGCTCCCATTTCCTAGCCTCGCTCCGTCTACGGCTGGAGCACTGAGGCCGCTGGGTGTGGGAACCTGCTCTCAGGGCGCTGCTGCAAGGGGGTGGGGGTGGGGCTGGCACGGGGAGGCTCCAGGGCCGCCTAGATAATCAGATGCCCACCAGCGCCCAGATACCTGGCCAGAGCTGTCTGTGCACAGTCCCCGTCAGCCCACGAAAGTGGGAGAGCCTGTTTTCATGAACACCCTGTCCTTTGGGGACTGAGCGCCACGAGCCCTGAAAAGTGGGGCTCCAGATGGCAGGAGAGGCGGCATAGCTCTCAAGAGGGCTCATTACTCTAAGGTGGTTTCAGTCTTGGCTTTATGACCACCTGTGTGACCCTGGGCAAGCCCTTTCTTCCTCCAAGACCCCAGTTTTCTCCTCTCTAAATGGGAGAGAGACGGAACCAGAGGGACTCCAGGTTCTGCTGGCCTGAAAAGGCTGTAAGTTTCAAAGGCCTCAGAGAAGGCATTTTACAGAGCCCCCTGGCTGGGACAGAGGCGGGCTCACTCTGGTCAGCAGCTCCCCGCCCTCAGCCTTCTCCACTTTCCCAGCAAAGGTGCAGCAAGAACGTGTTCTGAAGTGTCTGCTGCCACCAAGGGCAAGCCTTGTCACTCGTTGTTCCTTTTCCTCCCCAGCCCAGCCCCACCTCTGACCTCCCTGCCTGACACCACCGTGTTGCCCTTCCAGCCACCAGCTTCCAGATCCCCTACCCCTCACCCTGGGACCAACAGAATCACAGAACGTCAGTGCGAGAAGCAGCTCAAGACACCAGCCAGTCTACCCCCACCCTTGGCGGCCGGGGAGGCAGGGGTGCAGGGGAGAGGAGACGGGCCCAAGGCCCCTCAGGCCTGGCTCATTTCATTTGCTTTCATCCTTGTCCAAAGTGCAGATACCACACACAAGAAAGACAAATAACATATGGTGCAACAAATCCTGAAAACTACAGTTGGTTCTCTCAATTTTCCTGCATTTAGGACAAAAGCTGTTCTGATCTATGATTCCCTCTCTTCCTCCATCTCCCCTCCACCCCAACCTGACCACCGCGACAACAGACGACCCTGATCACCTGCAATAGATGACTCCCAGAGTGGGTCCCCCAGACCCCTGCCAGTCCTGGCTGAGGCCCTGTAGGAGGGAGCTGAGTGAGGCGGGGGGTGGGGGCGGGTTGGAGCGGGAGGAAGTGTGCACGGGTGGATGATGCAGGCTTGAAGGTAACGGTTAGGGGCATAGAGTTTTCTTTTCAAACTGTAGGTCACGATTCATTTTGTGGGTTGTGAATCAATTTAGTAAGTTATGACCAACATTAAAAGATACGGAATAGAAAATATCAATGCAATAATAGCATACTGCATGCTGTGAGGGCATTGTTTCATGAGGCTCTTGTTCTGACTTTATGTATACACACGTGCACACCTGGGTAGTCATGTAAAATGAACTTCTTACTGTGGGATGCAGTAGAAAATGTTCAAGCAACTCTGTCAGAGGATTAAAAAAATTTGAGAACAAAAGGGTAACAAAAGCACGGCCACTAGGGGGTACCCTATCTCCTCCCAGAGCCATTTCCTTTCCTTGCCAGTGAGGTGTTTTTCTCAGAAAAGATGTGAAAAAAACTCGCTGCCCACAAGTGACCGTTCTCCTCCCCTTGCTCAGGCCATGGGAGCCTACTTCTAGCTACGGTGGCCTTGCACAGCTGATGGTATGTCCGCCTTTCCTGCTGAGTTTCCATCCCTGAACCTGTGGTCAGTTGAGCTGAACCTGTCTCAAGGCACTGACATGTCTGTCAACTTGCTCCGCCCTCTGGGGGTGGTCATCTTGGCAACCCCGGGCACCTGCTCCGCATACAGCCTATGCTCAATAAAGGTCTAGAGTATGTACTTCAGCCTAAGGTGGTTTTCTGTCCCAAATGCCCCCAACGGAGGACACGACCAAGGCTCCACTTTAGAACCAAGTAAGAATAAAGTGGTAACCACGAACAAGGCAGACGCTGAGGAAGCCCCTGGCAATGCTGCTCTGGGGTCCACGCCAACGCGTGGGGGTCCCTCCAGCTTGGTCGCTTCCGCTGGAACCTACAGTTTGTTCCTGTCACAAATCAAACTGCCTTAGCCTTTTTCATTTAATTGCTGTACAACTTCAATCCTGCAGACTGCCTGGGGGATGCGGGGGCAGGGGCAGATTCTGTGGCTGTTTAGACCGGCTGAGGAGTGAACGGACGCCTGGAAAGCCCCTTTGGCCTGAGTGTCTTGCTCAGAGGGCTCCATCTATTCCTCTGCCTCGCTAAGCCCAGCACAGTGAGAAGTGCTGCTTTGTCCAAGTGCCCAGGGTCTGGTAGTCCCCGGGTCAGCCTCTACCTGTGAACAGTCTCCTGTGAACTGGAGAGGACTTTGGTTTACAACTGCACTGTCCAAAACATTAGCCACTGGTCTCATGTGGCTATTTAAACTCAAATTCATCGAAATTAAAAAAACTAAAAATTTGGCTCCTTGGTAGCACAAGCCCCACTTCAAGTGCTCAACAGTCACATGGGTTAGTGGTCACTGTGTTGGACAGTGCAGACACAGGACATGCCCGTCATCACAGAAGGCGCTATTGAAAAGCACGGGTTTGGAAGGTTGGGCTGAGCCATGCTGTGGGATCTGGGGACATTTTAAAATTTTACTATTAAAAGTAAATAGTTCACGCTTGGCAGCCCGGGGTTTGCGGGTTCGGATCCCGGGCACCGGCCGATGCACTGCTTGTCAGCCATGCCGTGGCGGCGTCCCATGTAAAGTAGAGGAAGATGGCACGGATGTTAGCCCAGGGCCAGTCTTCCTCAGCAAAAAGAGGGGGATTGGCAATGGATGTTAGCTCAGGGCTGGTCTTCCTCACACACAAAAAAAAACCAAGTAAATTCCTAGTAGTTTTTCTTTTAGTCATTGGCTTCCTTTTTGCCCAGAAAACAAGTGAAGAAGAACACCTCTGGCATTTTGGTTTCTGATAACTTGGTAACTATGGTCTGCCCACATGCAAACCCGCATGCCCATCCTCTAATACTGGGCACTGCTGAGCAAGCCACACCCACTCGCTTGCTGCCTTCTGAGTATACTTCTCTGAGGATCTTTTCACTCCTCCTCCACAGCCCCCTTCACCCACCAATGCCATGCAGTTAGACTCTTCTGCCAGCAGCAGGAACTGCCTCATCCCTGGGGCCTGGAACCGACATCCTAACCAGGGCTCTGGCCGGAGAATGTTCAGGAAGAGTGAGCAGGTCAGCAGTCTGACTTCCGAGATAAATCTGCGGCAGGCGTGCTGTCATTCCTCTTTTATTCTTCCCCCAATTCTATTTAGAAAATGTTTAAGTTTTCCGGAGGAAATCCAAGACACATGATTGGGTAGCTGCCCTTAAGAAGTTTAGAGTTTGGTTTCCAAGAAAAGTAGTGCCCTTGGAACAATGAACACTACAAACTGGCAGACAACAAAAGGCACTTGTAAAGTGGTTGAAATACAATTCTGGCCCCCAAATTGTGAGTGGCCCCATTCCTCCAATTTAGTTGCAAGTCTTCCGTTGGAGAACTTTGCGCTGGAGAATGGTTATGACAAACGCAGTCATGCTCTCTCAAATACACATGTCATACACACCACCCCTCAACCATGCAGTCATGGAGGGCACCAAGTCAAGGCCTATTTTCCCCCACAGAGCACAAATGATCGCTAAGAGAGAAGAGCAGAGCAGAACAAGCGTGTTTGACAAGGCTCAGGCCGTTCTAACTCCACCTCGTGAACTGGTCCCAAATGACATGGTTGACTTGTCCCAGGGAAAAGCTCATCTCTCAAATCTTAACGATTCCAAAATGTCAGGCTGGCTCACTCTAAAGGGATGTCTTGCTAAAAGGTCTCTTTTAGAAGAATGGTTGCTTGGGCCCATCTCCCCTTCAGTATTTGTGTCAGCCTGTTCATTTGTTCACTTGTCCATCGGCCCCTGTATCCCCCCCAACACCCACCCACCCATCTAGAGGTATACTTCTACACAGCCTCATGGTGCCTGCCCTCAGGGAACACTGCATTCATTTGTACCAGTTTGGTGGAAAGGATAGTTTGAACTAGTTCATTCAAAAAAGACTTGAAAATCCATTAGAGGTCTTCAGATCTTTTATCAGGGCCCCTGGGATAGCTCCATACTCAAGAAAGAGTAGTACAGGGAGCACAGGCTTTGCAGTCAGACAGATCCTGGGTGACTCCTGGGAACATATGTGCTCTTAGACAAGTGAGCTCATCTCTAATCTTATTCTGCTTACTCATCTCACTCATAAGTGACTAGGATTAGACAACTGTACACAGAAAACATCCAGCACAGGGCCTGGCTCATAGTAAAACAGTGTTAGTCTTCAGATCCTGGGGCTGCTCCTGGTCCCTGCTCCCAGTGCCCGACACCTGCCCTTAGGAAGAGCCACAGGAGAGGGTCTGCCCAGCAGGCGGGGCAGAGCACCAGCCACGGGGGGAAGCAGGCTGAATGGGAGTGCAGAATCAGGGAAGGGGGCCTAGTGACTCAGCAAGGATAGCTGCTTCTGGGAAAGCAGAAATGGGGTCCACACCTCTACCTAGCACCCTTTCCGGAAGGGAGGTACTGGGGAATACGACCCAGGCAGACATTCCTCCAACCCCTGCCTTCCAGGCGTTATTTCCCAGAAGTGTCAGCATTTTTGGATCATGGGGACTAACAACTAGAACTGTTCTGTGATCGAGGTGTTCAATATCTGGGGAGTTCCAGGAGTAGAGAAGGCAGCCTCAGGAAACCACATGATTCCAGCCAGGATAAGTCGGGCAGGGGAGCACTGCCTGCCGAGGGGCCTGAGTGGTGTGGGTTTAGGAGGCCGGCTGCATCAGGCCCTCTGGCAGACCCATCACCTAGAAGTCATTGGTCCATTGGTCTGGCAATGACAGAGACCTGGGTTTCTATCCTGGAAGTGCCAGTTATTAGCTGTGTGCACATGGGGCTGTTTGTTCGGCTATGGTCCTCCATGTTCTCATCTATAAAATGGGGATAATATCCACCTTTGCAGGGCTGCTATGAAGATCAGTGGCTATCATGTATGTTGGAGCTGCATGTGTGTCAGAGGTGCACACATACACAGAACCTAGGCCACAGCAAGGACTTTGCACTGGTCCAGACCCAAACTGTTCCAAAGAGATGTATGACTAGTGAATGAAATAATTTGAAGGTACCACCATCTTCAGTGGACTGCCAGAACCAAACCTACTTATTGCTCCCCTTTAGTTTACAAATAAAAACCCTCTCAGGCTGCGGCAAAAGAATAAATCCCCAGCCAGGTGGTAGGGGTGTGTGCAGTATCAGAGTCACCGCTTCATGTCTTTGACTCCCAAATTACACGGGTGCAGGCTGGTCATGTGGATTCTGATCTGCAAGACGGGGGTAGGGTTGGATCTCTTATAATCACCAACCAAGGGCTCTTACAAAATATTCAGCGGAAACACGGACCACATCAGAGAGAGCTAGAGGCAGACCTTGCTGCTGTGAGCAAGCTCATCTCCGGAACAAACCGACAGAGCATCTCTGCTGGTGAGTCATTTGTTTCTATAGTTAAAAGGCAGGGATTCACCCCAAGTTGCTGGGGCTCTCAGATTCCTGCCTGCAGCGCGGTTCGGTGGAAAATGCCCAGGCTTTAGAGCTCAGCTGCTCTTGGTTCAAATTTCCTCTCTGCCATTTGCTGCTGTGGGGTTAGATTAGAGAACTGTGAAGACAACGTAAGGGGTCCTGGGCACACAGTGAGTGCCTGTAAGCTAATGGTACTGGCAGTGATGGCAAAACCAGACCCTCCCAGTGAGATAAGGAGAGGCTTGTCACTGTCCGCATTTGTTCACTGAACAATCTCTGTTTTTCTTGTTTCTTTTGCATTTTATAAGACAGGCTGTTATCTCAGATCATTGTTTACTTTCTTTTCTCAATATGAATCGATATACCACTGTAGAAACTTTGAAAAATGTAGAAAAATATCAAGGAGGAAGAGAAATAAGTCAGCACTAATTCCAGCAGCCAGAGGCGAACTGCTGATAAAATTTGGTCATTTTTCTGTTTTAAGAAATATACTCAAAATCATACAACTTATAGAATACGTGGCAGAGGGATTCAAAGGGTTCATGAACCCTCAGAATTGCAGGCATGTGCATGCATTATTTCTGAGGAAAAAGTCTACAGCTTTTACGAGATTCTCAAAGGGGTTTATGATCAAAGAAGCTTAAGAATAATGATCAATTTTACATCCTTTTTGTCATCTATTCACTGTAATAGTAACAGCCAATACTGATTTTGCATATTTACTTTGTGCTTACACTGTTCTGAGCAATTTAAATGTATTGCATTTTCCAAAATTGTCAAAAGCACTTCCTAAACATTTCAGTTATGTTCCATTTTACATCTGAATTATTATTTGCTTATTTATTATTACTATTTATTTACACTATTTCTGAAGTTGTATATACCAGCTTTTTTTCAATTTTCAGAAATCAGCATAGGACCTTGGTCATAAAAGGTAAAGAAACGAATGGCTTTAACATTTCTAGAAGCGAAAGTAATTTTTAATACTCTATCTGCACAGAGCTCTGCAGTCCCGATCTATTAACCCAACATTAAAATTTACCAGTTATTACACGTGAATTTGTATGAGCCCTTTGAGGAAATGTGCAATGCCATGTAAGGATCCAGCAACAGCTGTAACAGGAGGATTTAAAAAAAACAGGAGGCAAGAGTAAGTCGAGCAACTATGGAGATTTCACATTCCTCTCAAGGAAAGCAAAGCCTCCTGTGTCATACTCTAAATGATGAAAACATGTTTTTGTCCCCATGTGAAGCAATAGCACATACGTTCACACCATCATCTGCCCTACTTACCCTAGTAGCCCAGAGAGCTGGTAGGGCACGATGCCTACAGGCTGGCCTATGTCCCTTACAGATCTAACACATTGTGGTCTAGGATCAGTAAGAAGTCCTGAGTAGTCTTACCCCAGAGGCAAGGTCCTTCCTTGGAGAGAAAGGGCACTCTGCCCCCAGGAAAGTCTGAGGTGGCAGCACCAGGGCTGACATGGTTTCTAGTCAGGAGCTAATGTCAGGAAAAGAAAAGTCTTCGAGTAGATTAGAAAGGAGAGATGATCTCTCCTTTTATATGCCTTTTTCTGGCCAGTTGATATTTTGACTTTGCTAAACCAAATGCTTACTCTTCTTAAAACATCTTCTTAAGGTGTCAGCAGGATATGGCACTGGGTCACTGGAAATGAGCCACTGTGTGTTGAGTATCTGCAGGTCAGTGGCCTGGCACTCCAAGGCCGATGCTGCCACAGCTACCCCTGCTCCCACACCACGGGTTACATCACTCCTGTGTCTGTGGTCCTCAGCAGGTCACAGGGCAGAGAGAAGGGTCAGAGAGAAGAGACGACCTTGAAGGGCTGGGAGTCCCAAGCAAGAAAGGCAGCTATTTGGTCTTTTTTTTTTTTTAAGAGATTTTTTTTTTTTTTGGGTGAGGAAGATTAGCCCTAATTAACATCTGTTGCCAATCTTCCTCTCTTTGCTGAGGAAGATTGGCCCTGAGCTAACATCTGTGCCCATCTTCCTCTGTTTTGTATGTGAGTTGCCACCACAGCATAGCTTGACAAGCAGTGCATCGGTCCGTGCCTGGGATTCGAACCTGCAAATCCTGGGCCACCGAAGCAGGGTGTGTGAACTCAACCACTACGCCACCAGGCCAGCCCCTGATTTGGTCTTTGCTCCAAGCCTCACTGCATGGCTGGGCACCGCCTCACTGCAGGAGCCCACCCATCTGGCATCCCATTTCAGCCAGGTCTTCCCCTTGTTAAGAGAGACCCTTCAGCCCTAAACTGCAAGTCATAAAAGCTAAAGCAATGTTCCCTTCTGGGAAAATCTACCTTTGAAGAGATTCCCGAAGATCAAGCAGTCTTCAGGAAATGAGCTCTGATGGGGGAATATCCTAACTGTGACAGATGATAATGGGGAAAGGTGGGGTTGGGGTGTGAGGAGAACTGCCCAGTTCCCTGGTCATGAGCTGGCTCACTACAGTGCTGGGAAGCCATGGGCTTTCTATGCCTTGTTTCCCCATCAGTCGTCGTTCTAAATCTACACAATTGAGAGCATAGCCAGGACAAGAGCCAGCCTTGGAGGTCTAGTGGTTAAGATTCAGTGCTCTCACTGCACAGCCTGGGTTCCTTTCCCAGTCAGGGAACTCCACCACCCATCTGTAGTTGTCATACTGTGGTGGATGCATGATGCTGAAAGCTACACCACCGGTATTCGAATACCAGCAGGATCACCCGTGGTGGACGGGTTTCAGTGGAACTTCCAGACTAAGACAGACTAGGAAGAAGGATCTGGCCACACACTTCCGAAAAAAACTGTCCATGAGAACCCTATGAATAGCAGTGGAGCACTGTCCGATATAGTGCCAGATGAGAGGATGGCACAAAAACGCCGGGGCGGGGGGGTTCTGCTCTGCTGTACACAGGGTCGCCAGGAGTGAGAATCAACTCGACAGCACTATCAACAACAAGAAATTGAAGGCAAGACAAGGCAGGAGAGACTGCCCGCCCACACGGAAAAGTCTTGGTCATCTCCCAAACACCTCTCGGTCCCCAGGAGTCTCCTTGGTGGTAGACGACCCCCCTGGAAGGGGGATACTGGCCTTAGCTTTCAGTTAGCAGTTCAGGGGTCTAACTTAACAGAAAATGGGGCACAGGATGGGTGGGCAACTGCTGTGAGGCATGGGCAGATGAAGACAGGCCCTCCCCATTAAAGAGCAGTTCTGCTCTTCCAGATGGGCACTGTGTCCATTTCACCACATAGTGACCTTTGTTTCCAAGACCAGTTAGCACAGGATTTTACGGGACATGCATGGAGTCAGTTATGTGTTCTCTCCCAGATGGGTAAGATTCTGAGAATTTTAGGGCTAATGAAGCGTCCCTTGTCCCGTCTGAGCAATTTCCCCTCAGAATTGGCTATCTCCAGTATATTGGACTGTGCTGTTACTGAGCAGAATAGTGGGTGGGTTTATAAGATGACTATTTGCCCCCTAAATGTGGGCAACGGGACAGTGGGAAGATAGGAGGTATCACCCTCAGCCCCAAATATAATTCCTGTATTTTGACTCACAGGTGTCAGAACAGAACCATGGCTGAGTATGAGTACATAGATCCTGGGCTCTTCAACACATCCAATGACAGCAGCCAGGGGCATGAACACTTCCTGCAGTTCAGTAAGTTCTTTCTGCCCTGCATGTACCTGGTGGTGTTCTTCTGTGGCCTGGTGGGCAACTCCCTGGTGCTGGTCATATACATCTTCTACCAGAAGCTGAAAAGCCTGACGGATGTGTTCCTGATGAACTTGCCCTTGGCTGACCTGGTGTTTGTCTGCACGCTGCCCTTCTGGGCCTACGCAGGCATCCACGAGTGGGTGTTCGGCAATATCATGTGCAAAACCCTGCTGGGCATCTACACTTTGAACTTCTACACATCCATGCTCATCCTCACCTGCATCACTGTGGACCGCTTCACTGCAGTGGTTCGGGCCACCAAGGCCTATAACCAGCAGGCCAAGCGGATGACCTGGGGCAAGGTCATCTGCTTGTCCATCTGGGTGACCTCCCTGCTGGTTTCCCTGCCGCAGATCATCTATGGCAATGTCCTGTATCTCGATAAGCTCATCTGTGGTTATCACAATGAAGAGATTTCCACTGTGGTTCTTGCCACTCAGATGACACTGGGGTTCTTTCTGCCACTGCTCGCCATGATTGTCTGCTATTCAGTCATAATCAAGACCCTGGTTCGTGCCCGAGGGTTCCAGAAGCACAAGTCTCTAAAGATCATCTTTCTGGTAGTGGCTGTGTTCCTACTGACCCAGATGCCCTTCAACCTTGTGAAGCTCATTCGCAGCACAAGTTGGGAGTACTATACCATGACCAGCTTTCACTATGCCATCATAGTGACCGAGGCCATCGCCTACTTGCGGGCCTGCCTTAATCCTGTGCTCTATGCCTTTGTTGGCCTAAAGTTTCGAAAGAACTTCTGGAAACTTGTGAAAGACATTGGCTGCCTCCCTTACCTGGGGGTCTCAAGCCAATGGAAGTCTTCTGAGGACACTTCCAAGAGTTGTTCTGCCTCCCACAACGTGGAGGCCACCAGCATGTTCCAGCTGTAAGCCCTGCCGGAGCTCGGAGAAGCCGCTCAGGAATTTACAGAAGCATGGCTGTGTCCTGCTGATGCAATGAGGAAGGCTCTGTTTATAGCTTGTGCATTCTCATGGAGAAGTAATCAAATGCTGTTGCTGGTGTGGAATGTTCCTTCTCAGGCATGAACATATTCTGTTCTCTTCTTGAACACACAGGCCTAAAGCTCAAAGGGAGTCTAAAAACTGTAAGGGCTTTCCTTCCTCTATCCCTAAGAATACTGACACCAAGGAAGTGACTCTCAAGACCTCAGATTCTCCTTCACTGGGACTGGGACTCAAGGCGGAAGAGGCGAGCATGGCCAACAAAGCTGTTGGTGGCAGGTGACACTCTGGGCTCCCCAGTTCAGAAGATTCTTCTGGCTCCTGGGAAGCAGGGGAGAGTAGAGCAGCCATGAAAACAAGTGCTGGCCCATATGGCTCAGACTTCAATCGCCAGGTACCTAACAGAAATGAGAGCAGGTTCTGCCTCATCTCGGGGTTTGACTTGTATATAGATAGATGTTCATGTTCTCTTTGATTAACTCTGAAAGGACCAGCAGCAGGGACTACAAATGGGTCCAAATCAATTAGAGTCAGCTCAGCATTCCAGTGGTCCACAGAACTAGAAAACCGTGCAAAGCAGATTTTAAGACTATCATGAATCTAGCAGCATTTCTGAAACAGATTTTTTGGTGGCTTTGCTCATTTAAAAACTTAATTATGCAGTGTTTGGGGTGGTGAACACGATGTAATCTATGCAGAAATAGAAGTATAATGATGTACACCTGAAATTTATACAATGTTATAAACCAATGTTACTACAATAAAAAATAAATTTAAAAAAATAATAAAAAACCTGAATTATCCAATGCCTGACACTCACACAAATATATAAATCATATATAAATGTATATATAACACACATACATCACAGAGCATATGATTTTTATGACTAAGAAATAAAACTGTTTTAAAGTCTCCAAACTACTTTTATCCTTAGGCATATTCTACTTTAATGTGGTATGCCTGGAATATTCCAAAAATGATTACTTGCACAGGAAATAAGTTAAAATTGTAAACTTTCAAGGCACTGCTCTATCAAGGAAATGGAATATACCATTGATAACAACCCAGTTCCTTCACTGTGGCTTCCAACCTCCTGCCCAAAATATGAGGTGCATTTGTTTAACTCTGTAATGTGGTCACAGGTGGAGGCAGAGTTTCAAATGTCAGAACCTTGTGCATGTTTATTACATCCTAGCAATCTGCTCAGTAGGCTTAAAGTTGCCTTTTTGGCTCATGCTTCACAGTCACTCAGCGAAACATGGAGAACCAGTCGACAACAGCTAAAGAGAGTGCATGGGAGGCGCGCCAGAACTGGCTCAGTAGCGTGGTTTTGAGGTTTGGATAGATCAGAGTCGAATCCCAGCTCTGTCCCTTACTAGTTAGAAAGATCAGCTGGTAATCTCTTAACCACTTTCACTTTGGTGAACCACAGACTATAACAGTACCCATCTCTCAGGACTGGTGTGAGAAGGACTTGAGATAATGGATACAAAACACTTAGCACAGTTTGCATTTGTGGGTAGAAGGGCTCCCAAAATGGCAGTAGTTATTATTATTTCTCACAAGCACTAGCAACACAAATGGAGGCCACCTGTCATTCTCTGTGAGTTGGCAAGGTGTGGGAGGGTTTGCTTCGTGCCTTCCAGAGGTGCGTAGCATGTCACATGCACCCTGGTCCAGCTGAGCACAGGCCAGGCCTTGCAGGGCCCACGTGCTCCTACCTATTGTTTCATAAACGTGTCTAAATGCATCCATGAGGAGAGCTGCTTTACTGTACTCAGACCACATGGACCACCGAGTGCTTCCTCAAACAACAAAATCTGCCCTTTTCATGGTGACAAGGCTGACTTTTATCTTCTTTAAATTGGCTTCAAAGGGGGAGTTTCTGTCATCCGCTTTTGTGCATCCATTCTTAATGTCGAGCATTTCTGATGGAGGGGCCACTAGCCCCTGGCTTCTCCAACAGTGTACCAGAACAAGAGGCAGAGGCTCTAACTGGGAAGGAAGAAGTGAGGAATTGGGGAGCCAGGGACCCTGCAGCATCTCCACATGTTCTCTCGAGCGAAAGCAGTGTCATGTGATGGGAAAAGCAGGGCTCTGGGGTCACTCAGGCACTGGCTCAGTGACAGCTCCACCTCAGTGTGTCCTTTGGCAAGGTACTCAGCCTCCCCAAGCCTGTGTCACCATCCACACCACTGGCTAATGACAGCCCTTCCTCCAGGGCTTGTGAGGCATGGGCAGTGCACTCCGAGGGCCAAGCTGGAGGCTGACTGGCCACAACAGCAGAGGGGAAGCTGCTGGGGCCACTAGCTTCTCTCTGACCGGATGCCTGCCTGGCTGAGTCAAACGAGATCAGGCACCCATCAGGCGGTGCCCCATCCCAGACCTATTTTATATGCCCTCTCTCCAGGCTCCCAGCAAAAGGTTTTGTACTGGCCCTTCCACAGCTTAGGAAAACCTGCCTGCCTGTCCCCAGGAATAGCACAACAGTTGAATCTTCCTTCACCTTCTCTGCCCCTCAGTCACTCATTGGTCCTTCACTCCCTGGGCCCCTACCTGCTACACTGGGAGTAGATACCATTTTTCCAGCCCCTCTCCTGGGTACACACCATTATCGGCAGCAGACACTGGCACAGTCCACATAGGTCACAGAGGGCTTTTGTGTCTTGCCTTCATTCCATCCACACAACAGTCCTGTGAAGTACAAGTCCCCAACCTCAGACCTGCCCTTCTCCTCCCTTGGCTCTCCCCTCTGCTCACACACACCGGTACATGATGTAAAGGCCTGGGGTGCAGGGGGAGACTCGGGAAGTGGGGCAGGCTGGGGACAGACCGTGGTTAAGTCCAGTCTACCTTGGGTACGGCCTCAGGGTCTGAGGGTAAGAACGTGTTCCTCTCCCACCATGTTCTCAACACTTGCAGGATGGGTGGTTAGAGGCCACGGATGGCTGAGCTGTCTGAGATGTGGTGAAAACAGGGTGACCCGATCCCAGGGGCCACCCGGGAGCCAGAAGCCCAGGTGATCTCAGTGAGGAAATGGTACTGCAGGAGAGAAAAACCTGAAGCTGCCCCTATTGGAGGGGTGAAGGCACAGCAAAGAGCACAGGGCCCAGGGCTGGTCAGGGCGCTTGCTCTAGCCTTCTCCTCCAAGGGGCTCTCAAGGCAGCACCCCCTTCCACATGCCCAGTCCTTCGTGGCTCACGGTAACTCCCAAAACCGTTTTGTAGGAGGCCTGGCTCTATCATGCCCATTTTTCAGATAAGGAATCGTTTAGAGAGATTAATACCTGCCAAACCTCAGTGGCTAAGAGCGATTTCATGCAGCTGACGAGCCCAGGGTACCTGCCAGTTCTGTACCCATCTGGAGGCGGAGATGTTGGGTTAACCTAAGTGCAAGGGTGGCTTTCTAACCTTAACCATTATCACATATCCTGTTCTCGTTTTGTTTCTGAGATACCAGGCATCAAATTTCCTGGTTGGTGACACAGCTCCCCAAAGCACCCTGATCACGAAGCACCAGTTCTAAAGCAATTACTGGCAAAGATGCTCTGTGTGTCAGGGACAGTCTCTGTGGGTGAGTTTAAGCTCAGGAACACCTAGGCGTCTGGAGTGATTTTCCTTAGCGAAGACAACTGAGCTGCCAGGTACAAGCTACTAGGACACACAGTAGTAGACATGCATGGCTCAGCCCTTGACATCACAGCTCAGGTAAAACACACGAAAGCAATGCACCTCCAAGACAGGCTTCCCAGGTGCCAGGCACTGGGCTCAGTGCTTCGTACACATCCTTCTCATCTAATCCTCCTAACAACCCTGGGGGTGGGTGCTGTCCCCATCTCTTCAGTACCGGGGAGGGAACTGAGTTCAGGGGGCTGTGGTGCCAAAGCCATGGAACCTGGAGGGGGCAGACCAGGATCTGACCAGGTGTGTCTGATTCTGGAGCGCAAGCTCTTCACCACCATACAGTCTGTTCATCTGGTATTGAGAACAGGAGGCCTGGCCTCGAGGAGGCCATGACTGGGTGGAAGCTGAGCACAGACCAAGGAATCCAAGGCCCAGCCCTGCTACTAGCTGACAAGAGCTTTCTTTCCTTCTCTGCCTGCCACCTCGGTCCTGAGAACAGCTGGACACCAGGTCAGTGGAGATGGCTGAGGGTAGGCCTGGATGACGTGGGAAGGGGGTGTGTACAGGCATGTCTGGAGGGTTCTGAAGAATATCACCTTTCACCCGAGGTAAGGGACTGTGCTCCTGCTTCATGCCACGACTCCGGCTCTAAGCTGTGCGCAGGGGCTGCTGGGACGCTGCTTAGGGAGTCTGTAGCATCCTGCCCGGTCTCCCTGACAGCTTGGATTTGGGGACCTCTTCCTGCTTAATCACTGCCAGGAGAGCCAAGGCAGACAACCTTGTTAGCCCTAAAAACACGTATGTGCAGGGAGAAGTGGACATGGGGGCAGGGGAAGGTGGGCAGGTTTTTGACGTGAAAATGGGGAAAGGGGACCTGGAAAACAGAGCTGAACTCTTCAAAATGAACCTCAAACCTGTGACTGCAGCAAGGAGTTGTGGACTCAAAGCCTAGTTCAGACACTTACAGCCACATGACTCTGAGCAAGTTATCGGGCCTCCTGAGGCTGCAGCGCCTTTACCTGTAAAACGGGGATCATAATCCCTCCTCCTTGAAGGGCTGGGCAGGGACTAAGGGAGGTCATGTGTAAAAGCAGCTGGCATAGGGAAGGTGTCAACAGAGGCGCTTTCAACAACTCTCCTTGCGAGCAGCTTTCTTTTCCCCATGGATTTGGACTTGCAGTGTTTAATCCCTCCTGGACCACTTCTTACTTTGGACTTGCTGATTTCTTTCTTGAAGTGTCCTGTCAGGGATGCTTACACAGATCCAGGGCTCAACGCCTCCCACACTTTCTCAGACTCCTGATGTTTCTGATTGGGTCTTAAACTTAGGAAGAAAAGGAACATAAGAAAAGCTACCCGAGATGCTGGGGTCACTCTCCAGCTAACGCACAAAGGAGTGTGATGAGGCAGGCCCTCAGCCTCGGAGGCCTGGCTCTTCACCTGAACAGATGAAGGGCAGGGACTGCAGGTTCCTGTGTGTCAGTCCCAGATCCGCCTTGGAGGCCATGGGCCGGCATGCTGGCAGTTTCCTTTCCCTGGAACACTTCCTGATTTCCCATGACCGAAAACATGTATATTTGTCAGTGGTCAGAGCACCTTGTTTTTGTTCCTACTGGGAAAGGGGAAGATGAGGGGTGAGGGAAAGATGGAGCTGCAGGGGGTCACCTTCTCAAGCAGGTCACAGCCCTGAGGCTCCAGTCCATTCACCATACTGGTCACCCACCTGGCTGGGAGTCGAGGCACAGTCAGTAAAGGGTTGCCAGGTGATGATGGCAGAGTGTCGCTTAGTGCTAATGGAAAGGAACATGCCCTGGGACCACTGAGCCACGGGGGTCGGGAGAACACTGCAGGCTTATGCAGTCAGGGAAGGCTTCAGAGGTGGGGGTTCAGGAAGGAAAAGAAAAGGCCCGAAGTCACAGAAATGATGGTGAGCAGGGGCTTTCTTGGGTTGGGTGATCGTGTTGGCCTTACCCATGAGGCCACAAGAGGATAAGTTCAGTCACTCTCCAGTAAGAGAACAGAGGAGTATGGAGAGACACACTTAAGCTTAAGATGTCCTCATGAGAATTAAGTACATCTCTTCCCATTCAGCAGAAATCCTGGATGATAAATCTGACAGATCAATCCTAGCCCTCCTCTGAATTCTGGGCAGGACGAGAGGAAGAGATCTTAATGAGTCAGAAAGAGCATCACAAAACTCCCTAACTGGATGGAAGGTGGGTCAAGAAATATCTGGGCCTGGGCGCCACGTCAATTCTTTCCTGAGCTTCTGAATGGCCAGTGCTTTGCTGTAGAAACTGCATTTACGCCAGACACCAGGGTTGAGAAACACCAAGCAAGGCTGCCATGGAGGGCATAAGGTCTTGACATTTTAGTATGGGCACTGCATGCAGTTATTTCACGTACAGTCGTGCGCTGAGTAATGACAGTGTCATGTGCTGAGAAATGCGTTGTTAGGTGATTTTGTCATTGTGAGAACATCATAGAGTGTACTTACACAAACCTAGATGGTATAGCCTACTACACACATAGGCTATATGGTACTAATCTTATGGGACCACCATCGTTGACCGAAATGTTGTCATGTGGCGCATGACTGTATTTAAACATTGGCCCTTGCAAAAAACTCTCCTCATAAACCTTGTTGGAAAACAGCTACCCCAGGGGCCGCCCGGTGGTGCAGCGGTTTAGTCCGCGCTTGGCAGCCCGGGGTTCGCGGGTTCGGATCCTGGGCGCCCGCTGACGCACTGCTTGTCAGCCATGCCATGGCGGCGTCCCATATAAAGTAGAGGAAGATGGGCACGGATGTTAGCCTGGGGCCAGTCTTCCTCAGCAAAAAGAGGAGGATTAGCAACGGATGTTAGCTCAGGGCTGGTCTTCCTCACAAAAAAAAAAAAAAGAAAACAGCTACCCTGGAAAAATGAGAGAGCCAATGGAAAATAAGTACTCAAGGAAGCCCCTTGACTGATGCTGTTGATTTGCAGTGTCAGGAAGGTTCAGTGGGCCCAGGGCGACAGGGGGTGGCACAGGCTGGGGTGTGGGAAGTCCCTTGGGTTCCACAGAATACAGGTGACAAACTTGTCTATAACTTTATTGGTTTTAGGACTTCGGGGCTCTGGGAGGGCTTATCTGGAGCTAAAGGGACTTTGGAGAGAGCAGACCTACCGAGACAACTGAAACTAAATCCAAGCTTCCTTTCTCAAGGCCTCCTTACCAAACCTGGTTAGCAGTTTAGCTTCTAAGGAGTAGCGTGTTGCTCTGAGCATGGCTAAGGGCAGCACAGCAGGGGCTGCTCTTTTTTTTTTTTGGTGAAGGAAGACTAGCCCTGAGCTAACATCTGCTGCCAAGTTTCCTCTTCTTGCTGAGGAAGACTGGCCCTGGGCTAACATCCATGCCTGTCTCCCTCTGCTTTATATGTGGGAACGCCACCACAGCATGGCTTGATGAGCAGTGCGTAGGTCTGTGCCTGGGATCCGAACCTGCAAACCCCGGGCTGCCAAAGAGGGCCAGCCGCCCCAGGACTGCTCTTATGGGCTGAATTGTGGCCCCTCAAATTCATGTGTTGATGTCCTGACCCCCAGAACCTCAGAATGTACCTGTATTTGGAGATAAGGCCTTTAAAGAAGTAATTCAGTTAAAATGAGGCCATCAGGGTGGGACCTAATCCAATCTGACTGGTGTCCTTATAAGAAGAGATTAGGACACAGAGAGATGGGAGGGGTGCACATGCATAACCACATGAAGAGCAGCAAGACAGCGGCGTCTGTAAGCCAAGGAGAGAGGCCTCAGAGGAAACCCAACCTGCTGACACCTTGATCTTGGACTTCCAGCCTCCAGAACTGTGAGAAAATAAATTTCTGTTGTTTAAGCCACTCAGTCTGTGGCATCTGTTATGGTGGCCTGAGCAGATTAATACAGCTGCCCAAGCCCAGAAAGGCCTTAATGGAGATGCTGAAATCAGGGGACCGCCGACTCTCCTGGAACTCTCTGACAAGGCTCAACACTGACCACTCCCCAAGCCTGGTGTTCCTCAAGGGCCATCCTGTCCCGAGCACTATTCTGAGGCAACTTCCCTTAAGCAAAGGCAGCCAATCCTGCTTCCAAACTTTCCTGGTCCTTTGATAAGAAAGCACAAGGGCCAGGCACTTAATGAGCACTCAGGAAATGGAAGTGATGTCTACTCACTGTTCGGCCATGTTTGGGTCAAGAGAGTCAGTTTCAGTGGGTGTTTCAGGCAAGGAGGAGCCGGACTCCTGTATCTGGCACAACTCCTCATCAGTGATGATGTCAAATACGGCGTCGTCTGGCGGCCTGTAGTCTGTGTTTGCACCTGTACCACAGAGCAGATCGGGAGAGGAGAGAAACAGTTACACACAGGATGGGGAGGGGGCTCAGGGAAGTGAGGGAGCGCAGTTGTGCAGGACAGGCCACCCAGTCACACTTTAAGTGCTCACTCAACTGACGGCTATTCTTTCTAGATCTGAGACAAGTGGCTGTTAGGACATTCCAGAAAAGCAAAGGAGGGGACTACAGATGAAAATGAATCTGCAATTTAAGAGATTTCTCTTAAGCTCCTTAGGGGATTAGACAGGTTTCAGCTCTTATATATTCTGAGGCCCCTTATTTACAAGGAAAAAAACCTATCAAAATCTTATCAGGAAGGAACCTAACAAAAAAGTAAACATACTTCTGTGCTGCTGAATCCTTGCTCCACCAGACACAGACACTACTTTATTCATGCTTCTTTGAAAGCAGGATTCTGGCTGGCCTGCATTTTCACCCTGATCCATTAGGGGATGGGAAAGAACCTCCCTCTGCTCAAGGAGTTGCAGCAACCATTGTGCTTCTGACCAGGGGACTCATGTCTGACTCTGTGGGCCACTCAGTAGGAAGGATGCTGTATGGATGTTCCTGTGGTAGTCACCCACCAACAAGCCTCTCTTGCACATCTCATGGAAAATTGTGATGGCGGGTCTGAGGTGAAAGAAGGAAAGAAAGACAGAAAGAAAGATGAGGAGACAGGAGATGTCAGAAATCAAAATAAGTGACCTCAGCACTCTGGCATGATGGTGCCACTCCTTGTTGTCACTGGAACACCTGCCAGTGAGTCGGGCAAGAGAAAGATTCCTGGGCTGTTTAGCAAGAAGAACAGTTCGTGTATGCTACAAGTTCCCAGCTAGCCCTGTCACATGGCTACTGAGACAGGCCATGCTTTAGAAGAACGTTCTTCCTCTTGTCTGAAGTCTGCATAATGGAGGGCTTGAGGCACAGGCTGAAAAAGGGGACCAGGAATTGGTTTCCTTCCACAGACCCAGCCACACTCCTGAACCTGCCTTCCGAGAATGACAGAGGGAAGAAAGGAAAAGGAGGGAAAGGAAAATGAGTGACAGGGATCCAAAATGATGTCCAGTGAGAGAAATCAAAGACAACCTAACTAAATGCAAAGCCATACCATGTTCCTGTGGGAAGACCCACTTTTGTTAAGATGTCAATTGTCCTCAAACTCATCTAGAGATTCAATGTATTCTCAATCAAAACTTCACCAGGACTTTCTGTAGAAATTGACAAAGTGATTCTAAAATTTATATGGAAAAGCAAAGGACTTAGAACAGCCAACTTTTTGATAAAGAACAAAATTAGAGGAGCCACTCCACCTGATTTTAAAACTCATTATAAAACTACAGTAATCACAACAGTGTGATATTGATGAAAGAAAGGGCATAGAGATAAAAATGAAATGGAATGGAAAGTCCGGATACAGACCCACATATATAACAGCAATTGATTTTTGACAAAGGTACAAAGGCAATTCTATGGAATAGACTTTTCAACCAATGGTGTTGGAACAATTGGACAACTATATACAAAAAATTAATCTCTATGCATAGCTTGCACCATATACAAAAATTAATTCAAAATGGATCATAGACCTAAACGTTCAACCTAAAACTATAAAACTTCTAGGAGAAAACAGGAGAAGATCTTTGAGTCCTTGGGTTAAACAAAGATAGATATCATACCAAAAGAAAAGAAAAAAAATTGATCCACAAGGGAAAAAAAATTTATAGATTGGACTTCACCAAAATGATAAACTTCTGCTCTTTGAAAAACATTTCTGTCCCCTTAAAGAAAATGAAAAGACAGGCTATAGATTGGGAGAAAATATTTGTAAAACACATATCTGACAAATAACTTGTATCTGGAATATATAAAGGACTCTCAAAATTCAATAACTAAAAAAAAAAAAAAACCAATTAAAAAATGGGCAAAAGATTTGAGGAAGATGTACTAAAGCTGTGCATGGTACACTCCCCCATCCCTGAGCAGTTCTTTGTACCCAATATAAATAACGGGGCCTGCCAACCTCCTCGACAATCCAGTTAAACAAAAGAGGATCTAACATTATTTCTGAAGGCTGGCTGGCCTGGATCCAGGCAGAGGCCAAGGAGGAGCCGATAGGGACCAGGTGCAGGAGGCAGTGATGCTTGAGCAAAAATGAGACTCACTTCTGCCCTTGCATCTCATCTCTGCCTCCCTGGTCCTCTGCATCCATAGTCCAGTCCCGGCGAGGGTGGCCTGAGCTGCTGTGCTAGGCTGTGCTCGGAGCAGAAGCAGCAGGAACCAAGTCCCGCTTCCCTTTACTGAGCAGAGTGAAAGGACACGAAGGAGAACACATCCTCCCTGGCCTGAGAGAGTGAGCCACAGGGAGAGTGGAGGATGCGGTTGTTTCCAGACAATTCCTGGCCTGTGGTTACTGGGGGAGAGGGTTAGATATCAGGGCTGAGGCTCAGGAGACAGTGTTTTCGAAGGTGTGGGGTATGTTCCACTGGCAGTACGTGACTTAAGAGGTACGAAGACCTCCCTTGAAATAACACTGAATCATATCAGGAGAAAGTTATTCCCTTTTCAACTCTCTTTCAATCCTAATTACATCAAAAAGCAAGTCTCAAACTGGTGGTACTACGTTTTCAGCATCTCTTTAATGCTTAAGTTTGGAGAACATTGAGTTAAGCCTGTTACAGCTAACATAATGGGGTAGAGGAGACGGGGGGTGGCACCCAGAGAACACAGAGGGCAGCAGCAGGATCCTGACCTTGGCCTCCGGAGGCCTGGTGCCCCGCGTGGGCTGGTGACGGTGCGGGGCTGGGCTCTCCCTGGCTGGTGCCTGAGCTGGTGCTGTCAGGGGAGCCGGGGTCCTCACTGAGCTTCCGGAAGCAAGCTCGGCAGCAGCGCTCCTTCTTGCCGTTGTGCTTTGTGAGGACATAGTTGTTGCAGCAGTAGTAACAGAAGACACGGCCACATATCCTGGGGATGAAACAGGCACGCCTATGAGGACGACACACTGTGGGCCCCATGGGATCTGCTCAGACCAGAACTGGACTCTATGCTGGGCTCCAGGCGCCACATGGCTCACATCAGACCTGGCTCTGCCCCAACTTTAGAGAGTGGCTTAAGGCCCATTTGATAAGATTGCAATAATCGGATACGACAACGCAGGTGTGCATTCCATGCCTCAGGGGTTGAGGCTCTATGAGACCACAGACTTCCTGGGCCTTCGCTTCTGCATCTCCCCGGGGCCCACCCTGAGATTCATTTCTGCCTGCCCTTCACAGGAGGGTCTTTACTGTGTTCCTGCCCGCTCCCTGAAGCCTCAGCCCCTCTCCCTGGGCTCCAGCATTGCTGTTTCCCTCCGGTCCTACAGGCTGAAGGAGGGCCAGGGGCTGCTGGTCTCTGGGTGCTCCACATCCCTGTGGGTCCCCTGAACTCTGCCCATACCCCTGTATTAAACTCTTCCCTTTCAGGGATCCCTGAGTGTCCTGCGAGGACCCTGCCTAATCCACTCTCCTCGCCTGGGGCCCTTACAACTGAAAGGCAATGTGCTCTTTCGAGGCAGTCAGTCGCTGTGCCAATGCCTGCACAGATTACTCGCTCGGAGCCATTTGCTCTGGTTCTGGGCCCTGCCAGGGTTTAGGTGCCGGCCCGCAAGCCACCCGCTGACCTGCAGTGGTGCCGCCGCACCATCCAGCTGAACTCTCGCTTGCAGTCAAGGCAGTGGTTTGCCTCCGTGTCCCCAAACCCCCTCTCCTCAGCACTGAGCTTCTGCTGGAATTCCAGGGCATCTGACTTCTGCCAGAGAGCATCCTTGTCCCTGGGACAGAGCCGCATTAGGAAAAGAGAAGAAAGAATCCATGAAAACAATAGAATTATCCCTGATTTATTTCAAAAGATTGATTCCAAATTTCCCAAGACACAGAAGGAGATTCGCTTTACCCTGGAATACTCCCAACTCTCGGCCTCCTCTGTCACCCCACCTCACTCCCAGACTCAGCAGGACCCCCCAACATGCAGGCCCGTAACTTACACCACACATGTGAAGGCACACAGGAGGCCCACGAAGTACATGAGAGGCTCCAGCAACTGCGAAGAGCTGCCAGCATTGACAAGGGTCACACACTGCTCAGGTGTCTAGATGACATGCATATGGCCACTGGGAGTTTAAGCTATAACGTGCTGTCATGATTACATGACAGTCTGTGTGCTGTGAGCCCAAGGACCACTAATGTACTGCCCACCCAAATCTTAAATGTGCTCAGGGCCCTTTACGTTTTTATGGTTTGTTCAAGTAACAACTAATCACTGGAGAAGATCAAAGATTTCCCAGCCTGAAAATATGATGGGATGTTAATCTCCCCTATTCCTCAGAGACAGAGTATAGCTACTCCAGGAAACAAGACTAAAATAAGTGGGAGGCTCTTCAGAAAGGTCTGGCAGTGTCTGAATATGCCTGATGCACCAGGGAAGGTGTGTACAGAGATTTCCATATTGCTACTAATGGTCATTTTCAAGGCTTATGGCTTCTGACATGGGAAGGTTTAGTTCTTTCCTGAATGATCCCCAGCCACCATCCTGAGGGTTTTGTGGCCCCAGCAGTACGTCAGCCACTGATGACTAACACCAGAGCCACTTAGGTTCAGAGAGAAACTGCCTCCACCACCAGCCAGGGACTCCAAATCAACCACAGACCACTCCCCTTAAATACAAAAGCCAGAACATGGAATTGATTGGCTTTTCAAGGATGCTTGAAATTGTCAGGAAGCAGGAAGACTCATTCTCTGGACTAGCACTGTTCCCCCAGCTGGTCCACAGCTTAGCCTTTCTGTCCCCAGGAAGCCAGGCACCCACACCCTGGGAATGTGGGAATGCTGTCAGACCTGGGCCTTCCCATCACATGCCTCAGGAGATGTCTGAGCTCAGAGGTCACAAATGCCCTGAATTCCCAGTGTGCAAATTGATGACACGTGGGCAGAGTTTTTAAACTTCCAAATTAGTTACAATTTAGTATCACCATTTTGCAACCCCGAATGAATTAGGAGATTTAGGCATTGCTTATCCATGCCTGCTAACATTGCAAAGAAGGGGCTAATCAGATCTTATGTGGCTCTTGAAGGGAAAACCCAAAAGTATAAACCAATTCTATGAAGTGTTCTTGCCAAAATTTTGAAGCTGAATCTGAGCAAGCCTCTAGTAGAGCAGTGGTCCTCAACTCTGGCTCACTGATGTCTGGACCCCACTTCCAGAAATTCCAGTTCAGTTGGTTTGGGTGGGGCCTGGACATGGGTATCATTTTAACAGTTCCCTTAGTGACTTTAATGTGCAGCCAGGGTTCAGAACCCCTGCTCTAGTTCTAACTATCAATTTATAGGAAATACAAAGGTTGGAAGAATGTTAAATGACACGATGGTGACACAATCAGCAAAATCCAGGCTATGGCAAACTACCAGGTGAATGACCTGGCTTCTTCAAAAGCAAATTGCAAAGAAAAAGAAATAAGTTAGAGAGATGGTGAGAGAACCCATAGACTAAAGGAGATCTAAGAAACACATCAGCGTGCAATGTATGGATCTAATTTAGATCCTGATTAGGAAAAATTATAAGGGAATTGGAAAAATTTTGAAACTGACTAGATACTTGATGATATTAGGAATTACAGTTAATTTTAAGTGTGGTATTGACGTTGTGGTTGTTTAAAAGGGAGAGTCCTTGTCTTGAAGAGGTACGTACTGAAATATTTGAGGATGAAATGATCTGATATCTGGGATTTGCTTCAAAATAATCTGGGGAGATGGGGGAAATGGGTGGGACTCTGGATGAAACAGGATCGGCCATGAGTTGAAGAATGTGGAAGCTGGGTGACAGGTACACAAGGGTGCATTATGCTAACCTATTTTTGTATGTTTGAACTTTCCATAAGAAAAAGTTAAAAGAAATTTTAATGACTTGCCAACATTTAAAAGTCCAGACAATTTCACATAAAAATCCAGATTTCCCCTTTCTCTTAAGAAATAAGGTGATCTGATAACTCTCTGTGGCAACCATCGGCAGGAGCAGAGCGCACTGCGCCCTCTGGTTCCTGAGTCCCCTCCCGGCCCAGTTCTCACACTTCCGGTAGCTGTCTGCTCCCTGCAGGCCCTGAGGTTTGGGACCCTTGTACCAGGGAAAGTGGGAGGGAGAAATGCACTCATGAAAGAGGGGCAAGGGAGTGGGGAAATTCCTGAAGATAGTAAACATCACTTATTGTCATTCTTGGGGCTAAGCACACAGAGATTTTTGAAAATTATTACACCGCAATATGAAAACACAAACCCAGAAGAGCACGAGTGGGAACAGTGAAATCCACTCTTACAGGCTGCCAAGGCCCGAGCAGACCCTGTACACGTGGGCTCTTAAGAACAGAATGCAAGCAGATTGGGGCCCATTTCCCTTGAAGTGTCCTTTCAAGAACAACTGCATTTCTTTAAAGAAAAATCGAACTATTTATCACCTGTTTGTCTCAACACTCACCTGAGCAGCTCTATCAGCCGTTCCTCCAAGTACTTCTTGGTTCTGTTCAGGTCATCCAGGTCAGCGAGCATCTTCTGGTCATTCTTCTCCCGGTTTGTCACCTCCTGGCAGAGTTTGTTGTAATACTCTTGGATTTTTGTCGTGGCTTTTTCAAGTTCCTTCTGGGTCCTGGCGGAGGAGTGGTAAGTTTTCCTGATTATCCACTACTTCCAGCTTCCCTGTGCCTCCGGGTGAAGGCGTGCCTCCAATCAGGAGTCCCACTGCCCTCCCAGCCTTTCCCCCTTCACGGTGGGGGAGCCCCTCGGCACTCCCCGCTCACTGATGGGGCACTCCCCTAGCCTTCAAGACTCCCCTCACACACCCAAAATCTTCCCACACCACCACCTCCCCACAGCAAATACAAGGGGCAGAGCAGGTTGACCTCAGGTCACTAGGAGCACCCCAGGGTGAGTCAGATCTGCACATTTGGTTCTTTGGCAGGGACTGAAGTTGTGAGAGGAGCCCAAAGGGTGAGGCTCATGGGCTGGTGATGGGTTGGGTGCAAGAGAGAAAAGGAGTCAAGACAGAAAGAACAGAGGTGTAGCTTCCTGGAGGGGACCACACAGAGGAGGATCTGTCTTCCATGTGTCTTTGGGACTCTACACATGGGCCTGGTGCTGGGCACACTGCAGGCACTCAATTTGCACTGCCAAGTGACCTGCCTGACAGCCCCGAGGCCTAAGAAGCTCTGCTCTGAGCGCTGCGGAGTCTCAGTCCATGGTAGAGGCCTGGCTGAGCCACTGTCTTCCTACCCTTGCCCACTCCACTTTCAGCTCAGCTATCCCCCAGGGCAGTGGTTTTCCAAGGATGCTCTATAAACCCCAAGGCCCAGCAAGAAGTTCATAAGGGCTCCACTGAACAGAGACTAATTAATTTGTGTCTAATACAGCCCTTCCATGTCCAGTATAAAGTTGTCAGGCGGTGTTTACTAGACGCTGTCTACCAAAATGTTCTCATGGGTGTACACACACCCACCCACACACACAAACACTGAATAAAATAAAACCCAATCCTGGGCAGATGGATTATGTAACTTTGAACGGCTAAAACAACTGCTCCGAGATCTTACGAATAACCACTGTTACAGCAATTTTTAAATACCACCAACGTAGGAGGTTCTCTCTGTTTAAACTGTCACATGAACGTGACCTGGCTATGGGCAGCCAGACCCCTAGAGGATTCGGACTCTGGAAGAGTCAGATGAGAAGAAATGCATACCCAGGTTACCAAACATCCAGCATGCTCTGGATCTGCTGCTGAGCCCGGGCCCAGGCTAGACGGCGGGGGGCAGGAGGAGATGAGGGATGAACAGAAAAGTTAAAGCCTCAGGATACTTCGGTGTGCCTGTCTCTGCCAGGGGCACACATGCAACTCGGTCCCAGACTCTCCTCCTGCTAGGCCTCCTTTAATCAGGCCCGGCAGGATGAGCTTGGCCTCATCACCAGATGGTGGACTCATACTCACTACTCCAGGTGGCCCCCAAGCCTGAAGACGAGGAGGCTGGGTAAGGCCTTGGGGCTGGCCACAAGCAGGGCCACACTTTAAGGTTAAAAAAATCATGAGGAAAGGATGACAGCACGATGCGCTCTCCATAGACACAGCACCAGAGTCTGTAGGAGGACAAGCCGATCCTGGTCCCTGGCACACTCAGTCACTCTCACTATGAGCCCGGGAGAACCCCACACCTAACCTCCACACAGAGGAGATGAGGAAAAGCGCAAGTCAAAACTTCAGAGCAGGGAAAAGATGCACACACACCAGTACCCTAAAACAAAACAAAACACAAAACTGTCTGTCTATATATTTTTTAGGGTAGTTATTGAGAAAACACTCGAGAGCCAAATAGTCTGGGTTCCATTCCTATCACCATCACTTACACACTGTCTGACCCTGGGAAAGCGACTTTACTCCTCTGAGCCTCATTTTCCTCATCTATAAAATGAGGATAAACAGTAATACCATCCTCATAGGACTGGTGGGAGGATTAAATGGGAAAATAGGTGAAAAGTATTTAAAACAGTGCCTGCCCCATTTTAGGCATTATTTAAATGTTTGCTGTTATTATTACATTATATCCCAACTTTTATTTCATGTTAGTTTTTCCAAAGCATGAAGTTACTGAACTGAAATATGTCCTGCCAGAGATTAGAAAATGGAATTAAGAGTAAAGTTCTGCAGCTGTCAGTAGGTTCTGACAGGCACACTGCCAGGTCCTCTGTGGTCTGCCTCTGGCACAAGCACTGAGTCTGCGGCTTTTCTTACGAAAGGACTTCTTTAACCTGATACGAGTGGCTGACTTTCTAAATGATCGTACCAAACACCCACTTCCCCGAAGCCTCTACCACTGGACACGTGGGTGGCCTGTGGAACCAACCTGTCCAAGTTTTCGCGCAGGGCAGCTCTCTCCTCGTCCTTCTTCTGCATGGCGGCCTGGCACTCTGAAAGGTGACTGCTGGTGCAGCTCAGCTTCTCTCCCATATCTGCCTGGATGGCCTGGCACAGGACATCAGGGAGAAGACACTTAGCTTACAAAAGCCCGTGTAAGATGCCTTAAATTTACTGGTGTGCTCTCCACCAGTCACCCCATCTGGAGGGATCACTTCTAACTGGAGTGCTTTTGTTTGTTTTTAAGTTCAAGAGGCTGAGAACCTTTGTTCTATATTTGTGGAGTGTGACACACTCCTTTTTATAATTACGTCCCTCAAGCATCAATTGCAACTGGTTGTGGTGGTTGGAGGGGCAGCAAGTATCAGAATCTCCAAGGTGGGGTGGCAGGGAGCAGGGAGGATTTTAAAAAGTCACTGCCCTGAAGACTGTGGTTTCAGCGCCACCCCTGTTCCCACTCGGTTCAGACTCACTGACTTAAAGAATGCCTGCAGAGATGGCTAAGAAGAACAGCTTATTTCCTTTCCGTAAGGCACAGGGGATGGGTGAAAAACACATTTGGCAGCTCCAGCCAGGTGTCGAGGGAGTGGAAGGGGGCCGTGATACAGTCTCAGGGTGTCTACAAAGGTGGACTGATGACGGCTTCAGCTCGGGGAACTGGAAGTCTTAGAGGGAGCCCTCTTCAATGGTCCAGTGAAAACCAAACCAGATCCCTCTCCCTGATAGGTCCACACACCGGAAGTGGGAACGACCAGGCAGAGGCCAGCACACCAGTCTGATCAGCCAGCCACTGATCAGGGCTCACAAAGCATACTGTCCCAGGCTGCAGAGGCCGGGCCTACCTTCAGCTTCCCCACAGCCTCCTCGGTGGCCTGCAGCTGCTGGCCTCGCTCCTCAAGCTGGCCCCTGAGGCTCCTACACTCTTCACTGGCAGCCTGGAGAGGAAGAAAAGGGGGTCGTAAAATTGGGGTCCTTGTTCTGAGACTCCCTTAGCCCCATTCTCTCAAATGGGTAAAAACAAGCTATCTCTCTCTTTTCCCCCAAACTCAACAAGCTTTGGGGTTTATTGGTAAAAAATCCTTTCAAGCTTATTAGGAGACTTAGGTTGGTCCCCAAACTTAGAATTTCTGCAAGGGAAAAAGTGGCCTCTCAGCCACAGAGCTGCACAGGGTGGGGTGACACAGGGTGGGAGGCACATCTGTGCAAATGTAGCAGTTGCCTAAAAGTGGAGGGTCAGGAGTGGTCTGAGAGCACAGACCTCCATGCAAACAGACAAGTGATAAGCCCTGGAAAAGCCCCGTGGCCGTCCGCCTGTGTGCTAACTCCAAACCCTTTTCTTTGTGCAGTCTCAAAGACCCACGGTAACTGCTGCTCTCATAAGCTCATCCATCCCAAGGGCTTTGTGAAAACTCCCTGAATCAGTTCCCTACAACTGTACCTGCTATCAGGACAGTGCCCAAAGGGACAGAGAACCCAGAGCAGGACTCCAGGCTGTAGGAACCGCTAGTATCTGCAGCAGGGTCTAGAGGCTAGGGCAGAGGTCTCAAACTCACATGCCCACAGGAACAGGGCAAGTCCACAAATAAATATAAGGACAAAACCAGAGGATGTGCACCTCCTTCAAAGTGGGCAGCGACCACCCAGAGCCTGCTGATGCCTGCCATGTAGGAATGTGGGTACAGGCTTTAATGCCTTCCAAGATTTCAAAAGAAGCCCCCAAATTGAATTCGTAAACATCCTGTTCTTTTTTTTTTTTTTGGTGGGGAAGACCAGCCCTGAGCTAACATCTGTTGCCAATCTTCCCCTTTTTGCTGATGAAGACTGGCCCTGGGCTAACATCCGTGCCCATCTTCCTCCACTTTATATGGGACGCCGCCACGGCATGGCTGACAAGCAGTGCGTCGGCTGGCGCCCGGGATCTGAACTCGCGAACCCCGGGCTGCCAAGCGCGGACTAAACCGCTGCGCCACCGGGCGGCCCCCAACATCCTGTTCTTTAAATGTTGGCTAGTAATTTAAAAAAAATTTTCGGAGCCAGCCCTGATGGCTAAAGTTTGGCACACTCTGCGTTTGCGGCCCGGGTTTGGTTCCTGGACGTGGACCCACAGCACTTGTCTGTCAGCAGCCATGCTACGGTGACGGCTCACATAGAAGAACTAGAAGGACCTACAACTAGAATATACAACTATGTATTGGGGCTTTGGGGAGATAAAAAAAAAAAAAGAGAGGAAGATTGGCAACAGATGTTAGCCCAGGGCAAATATTTCCCAGCAAAAAAAATAAATAAATAATTCTCTGTAGGCCAAACTTGTCTGCAATGGCCTTGAGTTTAGACTTCTGGGCTAAGGCATCACTCCCCGACATTGTGCCCTAACACATGCCTGCAGGGAGAAGGACACTCTGAGCTATGAGCTATGATGGCAGGACAGGACCAAGCTTGCCTGGGCCCCCAGTACATTCTTGGGCCCTCAGGTGCCACACAGCCAAAGGTGCAGGCGTCCCATCCTCTTATGGACCCACCAGGCCCTGCCGCAAGAGACAGGCATAGCCAGATGGTCAAGGCTAGGATTACCTTAAGTCTGCTCTGGTAGTCCATGATCTCGGTGCTCAGTTGGAACTTGAGGGTGTCGAGGTCCTGGTATGCAGTCTCCTGGAGGCTCTGGGCCTGCTGCTCAGCCTGGGCCAGCTGGGCCTGCAGGCTTGGCAGTGAGCTGGCTGCCTCCTCAGCCACCTTCAGCTTCTCCTGCAAGCTCTCCTTCTCTCGCTGCAGCCCTGCCACTTGGTGTTCCAGGTCCTCTCGCTCCCTTGAGGCTGCCTCTTTGGCATCTTGGAGCTCCTGGGTGGTGCAGGCCAGTGCCTCCTCCACCCGCTTTTTCTCCACGGTCAGTGTGCAGACCTGGATGCCGAGCTCGGCTGTGTCTGTGTTGGCCCGGTGCAGCTGCTCCTGCAGCTCAGCATGTTCCAGCTGGGCTTCCTGGGAACGGCATTTTGCCTGGGACAGCTCCTCCCGCAGGGCCTTGAGCTCGTCCTCCCTCTGCTGGGCCTCGTCAGCCCTCTCCTCCTGCAGCAGCTCTTCACGCTCTGAGCATTGCAGTAGCTCCTGGACGTGGACTCTGTTGAGGGCTTCGTTCTGCTCCTTCAATTGCTGCACAAGGGCTTTGTGCTCCCTCAGAGCTGCCTCAGCCAGACTCAGCTGGCTCTGCACCTTCTCCCGGTCATCCAGGGCTGCCTGGAGCTTGGCCTGGAGGTCTACCACCCTAGCCTGCAGTCGCTGAGCCTCCCCCTGATGGACTTCCAGCTGTGCCTGAGACAGGGCCAGCTGGGCTGCTAGCTCATGGGGTGTATTGTCTTGAGGTGGGCCGCGCCCCTGTGGGCCTTTTTCTGCTGTGAGGGTCTCGATGAGCTGGGTCTGCTGGAGGCACTGGCTCTCAAGAGCCCTGAGCTCCCCTTCCCGGGCCTCTGCTAGCTGCCTGCACTGCTCCACCTCCTCCTGCAGGTGCTGGCACTCGGCCTCCTTGCTCTGCAGGGCAGCCTCCTTCTCTGCCACATGGGCCCTCATGGTCTCCTTGGCCTTCCTCACAGCCAAGAGGCTTGCTTCCATCTGGTCACCTAAGTGCCGGATGCTGGCCTGCTCTGACTCCAGGGAGGCCAGGGAACCCTGGATGGCTGCCTCCCGTTGCTGCAGTGCTTGGTAATCAGCCTGCAGGGCCTGCAGCTTGTCCTCCAGGAGCTGGTTGCGCCCAACCACATTCTGCAGCTCCTTCTCCAGCTCCCTGTTGGCCTGCTGGAGCTTCTCTTGCTTGCCGCCCCCTAGCATTTTGGTATCGTCCATCTGTGCCTCCTGCAGGTCCCTCTGCTCCTCTTCTGGCTTCTTGAAGGCCTGATGCAGGGTAGAGTTGAGGGGGGCCCGAGTTTCACTCTTCCCACCGTCCATGGGCAGATCTGGGCCTGGCTGCCCAGCAAGCTGCTCCAGCGTCCCCACCTTCTGGCTGAGGTGGTCCTTGTCCTGGATGAGCTGCTTCTTCTGCTCCTCTAGGTCACTCACGTGCTGGCTCACCTGTGCCAGCTGGGTCTCTAGGATTTGCAGCTGCCGTGACAGGGACCTGGACTCCTGCTCCAGCAGCTCCTTCTCCTCCTGCTGCTGCTGTGTCTCCTGCCTCACCTCTGCTAGCTCTTCCTCCAGAGAGCTCAAGTGGGCCAGCGCCTCCTGTAGCTGTCGCCGGAGCTGGGCTGCCTCTTGCCCCTTCCCAGACAGCTCTTCTCGGAGTGGGGCCATCTCCTTTACCAGATGCTCCAGGCTGGCTCGGGCTTCCTCCTTCAGCTGCAGCTCCTTGGCCAGCTGCTCCAGCTGTGCACTCTGCTGCCGATTGAGCTCCTGGACCTTGGTGCTCTCCCCTTCGAGGGCTCGAAGTTTCTCCCCCAGCTCCTGGATCTTCAGGGACGAGTCACTGGGGATGAGCTCTTGCTGTCCCTTTGTGTCTAGTGCCGTATCTGCCTTCTGCTCAGCCATGCCCAGCTGGTCTGGAACATGAGCTAAGTGCTGATTCTTCCTACCCAGTGAGTCTCGTGTGACCTCAAGCTCCTGTGCCAGGGGCTCCAGCATGGACTCCAGCCGCTGCAGGGCTGAGTGGTAATCCTCCTCCTTCTCTGATGCACCCAGCTCCAGGGCCTGCAGGCACTTCTGCAGCTCTTTCATGGTGTTCTGTGTGGCCTGGGTGACCTCCCACTGCTTCTGGAACTCAGCCATCATGCAAGCGAGGCGAGCGTTGTCCTCAGCTACAGCACGACTCCTCTCCCTCTCCATCTCCAACTGCTCTCCCTGCAAACTGACAGCTGTCCTCAACTCCTGGTTCTCTCTGTCCAGCTGCTGCATTTGCTCCTGCAGCTGCTTCTCCCGCACCTCCAACTGGTCCAGCTCCAGCCGCATCTCGTCAAAGCCCTCCAGTGCCTCGTTGTTTAAGGTGCTGTTCAGGTCAAAGCTGGAGGCCATCTCCTGATTCTGGGGATGAAAAACAAAAAACGAGTGCCTTTGGGATGAAGCTACATGGCTACGTGGAAAAGCTTCAGAGTTTAATGAGAACAGAAGTAAAAATACAGCAATTACATGACCTGAGGTTAGCCTATCGAGCTATGCAAAGGACTAGAACCCCTTTGCTCAAAACACCTGCCAAAGGAGGTCAGCAGTACATCCTAAAGACCTGATACCACACACGAGAGCTCCATTGAGACTCAGAACTCACATTTCCCATCCAGACTCCTGCAGCTTTAGTAACATATGGGTGTTGGCTCTTAGATAAATTAAGTTATATTTAAACTACTGTTCACCCATTGCACCATACGCACAACTCCTATTGTGATTAAACTACAAAATGAGGTAAAAGGTTAGTCTATTCTCTACTCTTAACGCTTTTTATGTTGATTATTTTTATTGTTTTGCTGATTAATTTCAGTGTTCTTTCCCACAAGACTATATACAGCTATGACACATTCATATTTCTAACAAAATTAACAAAACGAACCCTGCCCACTAACGCTTATTGAGCACTTGTCCATGTCAAGCCCTCGAGCACTGTCCATGTGCTCCCTCATTCAATCCCACAACCACCTTATGGGCTAGAAAGATTTTTATGATCCCCATTTATGGATGAGGGAGCTGAAGCTTCAAGGGGGTAAGTGATCTTCCCAAAGTCACAGAGCTAGTAGGTGACAGTCAGGATTTGATTCTGCCGCTTCAACCGCAGTGCTAAACTGCTTCTTTTAAAATACTTTACAAGCTTTTTAAAAAATTTAATTTTTAAAAGGCCTAAATTCTATTTGGTTGTAAAAACCTGGACTCTAGGAAATAGTGGGCATAACTGAGGATTTATACGACTCTGGTTGGAACAACAGGCGTCTGAGAACATCACCCCGAGTTGCAAGGGTCAAGGACATACTCTGGTTGACACCACAGTAAGGAAACCCCAGCATCTCTGGCATTACCTGCAGGTAGCCGCTCACCAAACTGCTCATGCTGGAGCTCCGGCTGGGGGCTTTCCACAGGTAAGCAGAGGTGCCGCTGCCCAGTGTCCTCCTGTGGGGACACAGAAGAGACACACCTGTATCAGAGCAGGAAACAGACACACACACACACACACACAGGGAGGCCTTGGTTGTCACTGGGCAACCAGGTGGTGGTAAAGGGCAATGCCCTCCTATACAGTGCATAAGAGGGCAAAACCCAGCAGTTTCCACTGGGAGCACATTCATGTTGGTCTGCAGCAGACGGACTCCACCACTAAAGTTTAAACGTGATGGCTTTCCTCTCGCTGACAAGAAAGAACTAAGTGAACATAATATTTCCCAATTTTTGGTTAAAATTTTCTTTGAAACTTTGGTGCCTGCCATTGTCTGCTAGTGAGGAACAAGTAGCCATCACTGTCATAAATAAAGGTCACATTGTGCTTTGGGGCTCATGGTCACCGCTTTACATTACAAATATGTAATGTGGCTGGAAGACCTGCTTCTGGTTCATGTAACTGCATTAGACAGTGTAGCTATAGGACGTTTCCCTCACTGCAGAAAGTTCTATTTGACAGCACTAGCCTAGAAACACAAAGACTTGTGTGATAATTCTCATTTAGTAGGAACATTGCAAACTAAACATATTTTTATTTAACCAGAATCTTCTTAATCTACAATTATCACATTTTAAAACTTGTAGGTCTCTACAACCCAGCAATTCCACCTCTCAGTATCTGCCCTAAAGACAGTCACATATGTTCATAAGGGGATGTATGGGGACGCTCTTGGCAGCACAGTAATGGTGGAAAAAGTGGAAATGGTCTAACTCTACATCGCTAAAACCAGAAAAACTGTGGTTTATTTGCACAACAGAATATTCCACACCTCGGGTTGGCAAACTCTTTTTGTAAAAGGCCAGATAGTAAATACTTTGGGCTTGCATGCCTTATGGTCTCTGTCACAACAACTCACCTCTGCCACTGTGGCACGGAAGCAGCCGCAGACAATATGTGAACAAATGGGCAAGGTTGGGTTTCACATGGTGCTGTGGGCTCTGGTTTGCCAGGCCCCTAACTCTATATCTATAGAACTCCATGAGCAAAAAGGTAAAAATCTTGAAAACAATGTGGAATGAAAAAAAGCACGTTGTGAAAGGATAGCTAGCTCATGATTCAATGCATGCAAATTTAAAAATACATACAAAGAAAAACTATATATACAAAATATTCATAAATACCACGTAGTAAAACAAAAATATCTGGGAATGACACACATCAACGACAGGGCTATGATTACGTCTAGAAAGGGAGAGAAGCAGAAAGGATGGCAGTGGGGTGGGGCTTTATTTGGATCTGTAATATTTTATTTCTTAAAAAAAGGTATCAGACATAACAAAAAACTCCCCACAAGAACCAGCCTGAAAGCCAAATATGGGACATAATTACAGTGACAGAACTGAATTGAACCCATTGAATAAAATAAAAATCCATGAGTCAATACTGATATAATTGAATAAATAAATGAGGAAGAAGGAAAAGATCTTCCTTACAACAGAATGCCAACTACTAATGTAGAAGGAATAACAGAGACAAAAAATCACTCAGGTAACCATGACAATAATTGATTCAGGTGAGAATTACCAATAGATGCTAAAACTAACAGGTGAGAGATTGAAAAGAAACAGGATAAAAACCTAATTTCAAAGTATTTTTCCATAAGATACATATTAAGTACAAAGGGAGACACAGTAACTTAAAGAGAAACCTAGCAAATCCTACCTTAACCAAATGATGATGGTTAACCTCACTAGTAATGAAACAAATCAGCACCATGTGTTTCTGAATATAATGTGCTGAGAAGGACCACATCTGGGATATTCCTGCCCAAAATGCTTAACCTGAATCTAATAATGAGGAAACACTAGGCAAACTCAAATCAAGGAACATTTCACAAAATAACTGGCCTGTACTTTTAAAAAATGTCTATACTATGAAAGACAAAGGCTAAGAAACTGTTCCAAATTAAAGAGGACTACAGAGATATGACAATTAACTGCAACATGTGACCCTGGATTGGATCCTGGATTATAAAAGACATTATTGGGATAATTCTTGAAATTTGAATAAGGTCTGTAAATCAGATAGCAGTATTGTATCAATGTTAATTTCCTGACTTTAATAATTGTACTGAGGTTATATAAGAGGAAGTCCTTGATTTTAGGAAATACATAATGAACTACTTAGGAGTAAATGGGAATCAAGTCTGTAACTTACTCTCAAATGGCTTAGGAAATAGACCAATATGTAAATATAAATTGAAGGAATGATGAAACATACTGCAAACTGGGGCACTGAGGTGAAAGACAGATGAGTACTCTGTACTCTTTTTGCAACTTTTCTGTAATTCTGAAATGATTTCAAAATTAAAGTTTTAAAAAGGACATGTGAAGGCAATATGGCAAAATGCTAGCTATTAAATCCTGGTGATTGGCACAGGGATATCATTAAATTCAGTACTTTTCTCCACATAGAAAATATTTCCCAACAAAAAACATGACAATTGAAATTAGAAAAACCTTATTAACAAAAAGCAAAACAAAACAAAGAATGTAGACTTGACTTTAACTTGAGTCTGGTGTCCTGGCCCTGCTGCCCACCAGCTGGGTGACTTGGGGCAAATCCCTCCTCTCTCTGAGCCAGCTTCCTCAGCATCACCCTCCTGGAGTGGCTGTGAGGATTCAGCTGGATGTCATGTGAGTGCCATGCTGGTGCAAGAAATGAAAATATAGTGATCTGTCCAGCAACACTCATGTGGACCAGCTGTAGCTTTCACTCCTCTCTCACTGCCTGGAAGGCCTCCATGATCACTCTGTAAGAACACAAATGGGAAAAAGCCCACTTGCTCCACCCCACACCTCACACCAACAAGTCCCTTAACACATTTAAAGAACTTTGAGTTTTACATATGCCTCACTATTGACTCATACCACCTAGCCAATTAAGGTTAGTTTCAGGTTGGATCCTTCACACGTTAGTCATGATTCAACAAAGTCTGTAAAATTAGCAGATGTAAGAGTTGCAAAGCTTTGTCTAATTCACTGAGCAAGCAAGACTGGGGGCAATCTTCAAAACTTCAAACACCTCTTCCTCCTGATTTTTAAACCAAACAATTCTTCAAAATACCTGGCAAATGTCGGCCAGGCGGCATCCAAGTCGTAGCCCCTCGACGCCAGGTCAAACTGAACGTCGGTCAACTCATAGAGTTGGCCCACGATGTCAGAGCTCAGCTTTGGCTTCAGAAAGGGGCTTCTTGCATAGTACCAGTCACTGCAGGGAAACAAAAAACGGTATCAATTACAAGAGTAATGAAGATAAGGAAAGTAAATTTAATCAGTCCTCCCCGTTTGGCTCTGCCTCATCAAATTCTAACTCAGATTACTAAATTAATTGAATTCAGACAGAGACACACACACACACACACACACACACACACACACACACACACACACACACACACACACACACACACACACACACACTCCAATCTGGTTTTCACTGCAGGAGCACATAACTCTCAAATAAGCTTGCTCTTCTTCAAGGAAAGTACTGAAATGAACTAGATACTTACTCATTTTTTTATTTATATCATATCTATTTCCCAAAAAGGATGTGAGAAAACTTGTCTCAATTACTTGCCAAGAAAGGGCAGTTGTAGGGGAAGGAACACTTCCTTTTTGAAGGATAACCTCACCTTCTGTTCCTTCTAGAGAATTCAATACATGACATTGAACTCATTGCTAATTTCTGTCCAGACACCAATTTAAAAGCCAAAGAACAAAATATCTGGACTTTGAGGTGGTGGTGGTTCCACTTCACGTGAAACAATACGAATTTAAAAAGACAACACTGATAAGTTTAAAGAGCTACTTGGCTAATGTGGGTGAACTGTGATACACTGGAAGTCAAGCTGTTTATGATGATTTTCACCAAACATCTGGAACAAAATCACCTTCAGATCAAATGTGTGAAGGTTCTGAACTCACATAAATTCACAAAGCCTGTCACATGCACGAGAAACACATTTTTATGCAAATCAATCTTAAAGGTGACAAAATGAAACAAAATATTTTTCCCCTGAAAGTTTTTTCTTAATTCACAAGTGATTTCTCTGATTAACTGGGAACACTCCCTAGGGAGAGAGGAGGCAAAGCTGGAAAAGGGTTGCTGGGCAACCCACAGAGGTTTAGCTGATGGTACCTGACCTGCAGCTCCTAATCTGACACCCTCTCCTCTTTTCACGCCCAATCCTGCCTCCCCCAGCACAAAGGCTGACCACATGGGAAGCCGGGCACTGCAGCAGCTTCCGGTCTGGTCGCCCGCCACAATCTCCAGGAGCCCAGACACGTCCAGTAGGTGTTGACCCAGGGTCTCAGGTGAGGTCCCAGGCTCAGGGGTGTTAAAAATGCCACAGGTGATTCTGCTGAGAGGCCAAGGCTGCAACCCACTGGTCCAGAGTGGCCAATGGGGTGTGTCCATTAGGACATGCCATCCACCAGGGAAAACTACCCGGCACTAGAAGTTAAGAGCCCTGGATCCAAGTTCCTGCTTTATGATTCAGCACTGGCAGGGCCTGGAGAAAGGCATTTAGCCTCTCTGAGTCTCCTTTCCCTCCCCCTGTAAACACTCAGTGCTACCTGCCCCACACACGTCAGAGACTGCAGCAGGGAGGGTAGAAGAGGATGACAGATGTGGAACTGCTTTGCTTGTGCCAAGGTGTGACACAAACAGGCACTGCTGCTGTAGCTGTCATTGTTACCAAGGGGCCTTCCGTTCATTTGTGAATGGTAGGGGTAAACCCCAGCACCGTCATGTATTTACCTGGTCACTCTGGTGTTCATGAAGCACTGCTGTAGGGTGTCCGCCAACCTCTGGTGCACCAAGGAGTAGCGAATAAATGCTCTTCCTTTTCCCAGAGATGTTCGGAGCTGGAAAGAGTAGATCACACAGAAATGAAGAGCTGTTAGCCTAACTCCATATACAGACCTGGCCTCATGGATGAGGATGGCTGACAAAAACAGACACAGAGCAAAAATGTCACCCAATTCCACCTTACTCATTGGCTTCACTCATGTCCCTCAAAGGATGCAAAACATTTGATACTACCACCCCAGAGGGCAAGGCCTGAAGGGGTTGACTTCTTGCAGGCCTCCAGAGAACAATCCGTAGACTCTAGTGAACATGTCAAGGAAGACATATTCACGAGAGGCTCTCCAACACCTGTGGATTCCCCTGGAATGTTATTCTCCTTCCTCTGCTCCATCAGAATCCCTGGGTTTCAGTCAGAGATGAAACTTTTTGATTTAATTTGGAATATTTAGAATAAAACTTGGAGGCAAACGAAGGGCTTCCCACACCAGGAGTGAGCTTGAGCAAGAGATAGTCTCAGTATGGCTAATGTCTGGGCTTGTTTTTGAGGTGCTGGAAGAAGAGGTGCAGAGGAAGAGGCCTAAAGGGCTCAGCTGGAGCCCTTGTAGAAGGGAGAGGAGATGAAGGCAAAGGGCAGAGGTACATAAGGGGGACTTTTATGAAGTTTTGATGGATGTATAATTGCCTCCTCTGTGTCCTCATGAAACCATCAGTAAAATCCACGCATCTGTCAATGCTTTCCTGGTTGGATTTCTTTTCAGCTATACCAGCTCACTGCATTTAGTCAGAAGGTACCCAGGGGGCGAGAGCAGGGGTGTCTCTAGGGGGCCCAGCCACACGGGGGTAACAAAAAATGGGCACAGTTCAGTTTCAGGAAGTCTGAGGTGGAGAGGGGGCAAAGGGGTCCAGGTACAGGCCTGTCTTCAAAACCTCTCCCCACAGTGCCAAAACATGGTTTATAAAGAGGTTTCTGGAAGCTTGTTGTGAGGGAGTGGGGTATGCTGGTCAGAGACTCTGCCATGAGGCTGCCAAAGCAGGACACTCAGCTGCCAAGATGAATGGAGTAAAGCGGACAGTCACAGAAGACACTTGAGACCAGTTTGCAAATTTACATTCATACTCCCTATGTTTCTGCCCCTGAAGCTCAAGGTAAGTAGGCAGGACTTCAAAACCTCTCAACCCGCCACAGGCACCTGGTCTGTCAGGCTCTGGCTCTGAGTCGGGTAAGCAAGGACCCATACCCTCCTCATCCCTTCAATGGTCAGAAATGTGCAACTTGGTGGGCGGGGGGGGCGGCGGGAAGGGGTCACAGTGGTTTGACCAAAAGATGGTCCTAACACTCCATACTATGAAGAAACCATTCATGGTGCTGGATCGAGACAGGCCATACGTGGCACAGCCTCAAGCACTGGCACATCAATGACACTGTAAACATCCTGGTACACAGCACCTTTCAGCTAGAGCTATACATCTTACTGCTGACACAAAGAAATGATACCATAATATGAAGTAGTTTTAAAAAATAAAAAGGTGTGAAACTGTGTGAACTACACAGGCTGTAAGACGTCTCCAGGTGAGCTTTGTGAGTTTAGGGTATAGTCAGGATGCCTGGAAATGAAGGTGGGTGGCAGCCTGACTTAGCAGCTTTATAAAAACCAGCACAGCATGTCTGCAGGTCGTTGATCATGACAGATGCCTAGGGGAGAATCTTGACCACGTTCCCACGTCCAGACACTTTTTCCACTGATGAGTGAGGTGAGAACAAAGTGTTCAGCGGTGGTAACTGGGAAACTCAGGCAGCTGAGGACAGCTGAGCAAGGCATTATGAAGTGAAGCGTGTCAGTCACACAAACACACCCACATACAGGGCGCATGGACTTTAATAAGAACCTCACATAACAGCCCGCGTCTGTAAGCTCCCAATGGAGGGGCTTGTCCTTATTAGCAACATGGCCACTGGAACAGCATTTAGAGCATTAAAACTTTTTTAACTGCAAACATTTAAGGCTATATTTTAAATCAGGGCTATTAACTGAATTGATTATATATACAAAGGGAAATATTTATTTTAAAAAATATTTCTAAACACCCTTTGGGGAAGGGAACAATAGTTCCTTTGCACTGCAAATGAAAATGCTGCATAGTTTATTAATTTTTTTTTTGAGATCATGGGTCTGCTTTCATTACCTAATTTCTTAATTGTTTTAGCATCTAATCAGAACTTATATGCACTACACCGAGAAGTGATACAACAACGGCAAAGGACAGGAAGTCTGCAAGGTACATGAGAGCTGATTCTGATCTAAACCGGGCCACTGTGCCAGTAGCCTAACACCAAGCTGCACCCTGGTTCTGATCCTGTCCATCACGGTGAAACACACGCAGTCCAGGTTAAGTCCATTCTGAACCTCTAGAAGTGGCTGATTGGAGCCATAGACTGTTTTAGCCCAAATGGCTGCCTCTCACCCCAAGGGGCCTGAGGGGCCCAGCAACGCCTCTTATCTATTAACTTTTACCATCTGGCTTATTGGCCTGGATGGCACTAGATCATTAAAGTTAATCCAAGTATCCAGCAGCCCATTGTCCTAGTGACGTTCTGCATTCCATCCAATGATGCCCCAGAAAGCAGAGTCTTCAAGAGAGATGAGAAAATGGGACCCTATGGGAAATGGAGCCCATGCCAGCCACCAAAACACCAACAATGTTTGTGCAAGAAGGAAATACTTTTTGCTTCTAGAAGTCAGTTTCCCTGGCCTCAGATTGTCTAAGAGTCTGTGCATTATGAGAAAAGAACAGGAAAGTAGCCAAAAAGTAAACTTAAGCATTTTGTAATCCTGGGGAATGAGGATCAAACCAAATTTATTTCCAGACTTCAGCTATCTGAAGTCATAAAGTCAAAGGCTTTAGTTGCTCCGAGGAGTGGAAGACAAGAGAGTGACAATGGGAACTGCTTCCAGATTTATGGAGAGGTGGGCAACAATGAGAACCCTCTCCAGATTCATGATGCACTAAAACACTGCTCTACACCATGGACCTGAGTGTCCCACCTCTCACAAGACCCATCACACTACATGGACATTCAAGAAATTTGCAGAACAAACTCTTCAGAGCCAGAATCTTTCCTCATTTTCTCAGATGTCAGAGGGTGCAGTTGGTGGAAAATGCTCAGCCCTCCATGTCACTCTCTATAAGAAGAAACCCATCCGGCTCTAGCTGGCACAGTCGGGAAAGATCCTCACAGAGCACCTGACTCATGGCCTCTGTGGGAGGCCAGCCAAAGGACCATATCTGCTGACTTCGAAGTGACTTTAAACTTACTGACGAGATACTGAAAAGAAAGATGAAATGTTGAAACCGTTTAGGCTTCCTACCTCAAATCTAGGGGTTTACTTGCTCCCTAATGTTCAAAATTCTTTACTTCCAGGTAGACTAGGCTAATAAGAGAGAGGGAAAGAGATTCATCTGGGGTGGGGGAGAGGCAGAGAGAGAGAGAGAAAGAGAGAAGAGAGAGAGTCAGTGTGTGTGTGTTTGTTGTTCTGGAGGTTTGTCAAACTACAAAGCCATGGCATTTTGCTCTTGAGGGACTCAGAGCTGAATGTGGGAAGTTGCTTAGCACACCAGCATTTTAAGAAATGTCTCTTTGAGATCTCACATCACTCTCTTCATTTCAAATCCAAGTTTCCTGAGCAAACTGTAGGGAAAGCAGCCTAGCAAACTCTAAGAATTTTATCTAAGAAACTGATTTTTAAAAAAAGATGGAGACGTCCTGTACTGTACACCTCCACGGGGCACCACGAGGAGACCACAATGTGAACAGCTCACCCTGTTAGGTAACATGTGGGTGGTGGTCTAACGTACAGAGGCATGACTGAGCCATCCCTCAGCTTGGTAAACGCTCACTTAGGTGGCCTCCCTGAGCTAGCAGTGGGCACTGAGTATACTCGGACTGGATTTCTTTACCACCCCTAGACCACCACTTCCTCACTTGACTGTCTGCAGCAAAGGTCTTTACAAGAGATGCTTAAGGCAGGTGAGGGGAAGATGTAAGGTCCTTGCTCTGCTTACCTCCGATATAGACTTGACGAATCGGATCCCATCATTGGCACCTTTCACCTTGGCCAGGCAGGCACAGAAGTAATCCCAGTAGTCCTTCTTGTTGCCCAGGAGGGTGGCCTTCTCTTTCTGATCAAACTGGGTAAGGGAAAGGGACAGAGAGAGGAGGTCCAAACCCACTGCTGTTCATCCCATCATTTAAATGATAAATAATAAAAACAGCTTCTTAGTTGCCTGGCACTGGGCAAGGCCCTTTATTGGCATTATTTTTATTTACTGGCAAATAAGGGTGTTTTAATCCTCAATTTACAGATGAGGAAACTGAGGCTAGTGGAGGTTAAGTAACAAGCTCAAGGCCACACAACTAGTGAGATTCAGGAATAATAGCCCCCTAAAAAAGAGTATCCCTTGAAGAGACCTCTGTGCATAGAGTTGGGTGGAAGACCACCAAAGCTGCTATTAACATGATAAAGAAATACAAGTGAAAAGTCTTCAGGGCAACAAGAAGAGGGTTAACTATGCCTCAACTTAGGGAAATGAGTTAGTGACATTTTATCCCAGTTCCTCAACTCTCAATACTGTTTTAATAACCTACAGTAAATTCAAATAAATGTCAGCTAAAAGTCATTTCAAATCCAAAACCAAAATGGGCTACTTAAAAAAAAAAAAGTCCATAAATATTTTCACAATGTAAAATGGAGAACCAGTTGAGAAGGCATGTGAAAGGCGATTCCTTCAACACACTGGGGGCATCCCCTCCAGTGAGCTCTCCTCCTATATGCTTTAGTGGGACGTGATGTTGCAAACTTATGGTGTTCAAAATGATATAGGTATATCTTTCTATAATATTTTACACCATTTTTTCTGATTATAGAAGTGAGATATGAATACATCATTAGGAAATCTGGGTTTAAAAAAAAGAAAAATTATAATGCCTAATACCACTGCCCTAAGATAACTTCTGTTAACATTTTGGTCCATTTCCTTCCTGCCTATTGTAGTTGCCTGTATTTTTCCACATCGACAAAATTCTCTAGATCCGTGCTTCTTGAACCAAGCGGACTTAAGCATTACACTGTGAGCATATTAAAAGAAAATTTCCTGGGCTGACCCCAGAGATCTGATTCAGCAGGTCAGGGTGGGAAGCAAGAATACATTTCTCATCTGTGCCCAGGTGATGTTAATGCTGCTGGTCCACGGACCACACTTTGAGCAGCAAGGCTTAAAAACAGGAGGCTCTGGATAATCTTCAGAGGTCCACACACTCCTGGAAAATGTGTAGTTGGGTGTGTACACATATGCATGTTTGGGGAGAGATTCCACAGCTGTCACCAGATTGCCAAAGGGTATGTGATTGCCCCAAAGTTAAGATCCCTGCTATACAGTGACCTTTGTGACCTGCCTTAAGATGACCTAACTCTCCAAAGAATGTTCTCGATTCCCAAAACCATCCTAAAGGGGCAACATTCTGATTCCCCAGAGGATCGAGCTCTTACTGGCTACTGTTCTGACCTTCAGTCTAACCAGAAGGGCTTAATGGCTCCTGGTTTCTGAACCACATCCTGAATGCTGATGAGTCACCCAAGAGGAAAACAAGAGACAACAGAGCAGAAATCAACACATTACAGGAGTCACTTACTTGAAGGAGATACTCAAGTTTATAAGAAAACTTATGCAAGCTGGTGCTGTCATCTGTGATGGGTTCCCCTGCTTCCTTAAATTCTTTGCTTAGTTCTGTCACAGCATCTTTAAGACAACAAACAGGAACATGTAACCAGATGGAGAGTGACCTCAGAGAGAGAAGCAGAATAACCCCTGGAAGCACGAGGAGTAAGTGGTCAATGATGGCAAAGCACCTTGGACACCTGAAGTGGTATATAAACATCCCTGGGATGTAACTCCAAGTCAGAAGGTGTGAAGATGTCCTGAGAGCCCATAGGTACTTTACAGCAGCTCGCTGACTGAGCACAGCTCTTGGTCATCCCTGTAGGCCCCTCACATAGGCCTCATAATTTTCATGCAGTGTTTGGTCAACAAATGTTTTCTGTGTAGATGAATCACTTGCAGTCCCCTAATACTGACTTTCAGAAAGCTTTACTCTTTACTCTGACCATGTTTCCTATTGTTTTTCATTATAACCCTACTGTTCAGTACAGGTAAGTCCAGGTTTCAAGAAGACCTAGAATGTGCAAATAATAATAATGATAACAATCCCAAGAATGACAACGACAATACCTGTTTCTAACTGAGTGCCTAGGAGGGGCCAGGCCTTTGCATGTCCTTCTCATTTAATACAGCACTGCAAGGCAAGCATTGCCTCATTTCAACAAATCTGAGATGTAACTGATTTTAGGATGATCCCAATTTCAGAGCAGTTAAAATGTGGAAAAAAATAAGTACAAGTTAGAATTGATGAAGGCTGGCATTATCATCCCCATTTTACAGATAAGGAACATTTCATGAGGTCTGAGCACTTGGCCAAAGTGGAGGGTTGGGGGGGCAAACAGCAGAGCTGGAATGAGAACTCTGGTTTTCTGAAGGGCTTTCCGACTCCCAAGTCCACCCCTTAACTTCTGAGATAATTCACCCCCCTGTGCAGAAAAAGGGGAAAATCACCTTTGATGCAGTCACAGCCTCTGCTGTGGGACAGAGGGCCTGTTAGAAGTTCGGTTTGGCTTAAATACCGGGAAAAATGTCCCCAGATGAGACAGTTGGGATGTGCTGGACAAAACTATCTTCTTCCCTGATGCTTCTTCAAAGAAAAGGAGCCCCTAGCCCCTGCTCTCAAGCACCACAGTTAGAAAGCAGACCTGCCCAGGACTGAGGCTGAGCCTGAGCTGGCTTAAATTTAATCAACACTGATCCCTCAGGCAAAGGTCAGCAAATGGCAGAGACAGACTTGTGGGACTGATTCTTACAAGTGAGTGTTGTTGACTGTGCCCTACTAGAAGTGTCTACTGTGGCTGCATTGAGAGCCAGGGGGCCAGGGACCAGGAGAGAGACACAGCCTTCCTCCTCTACTCTCAGGAGGGTAAACATTCACTACCTGATCTGGGAACTCCTGAAAGTTTGAAAGGAGGAGGCTTTCAATATGAAATATGAAATTTTCAGCTCTAATCTCTGATATTCCAAATGTATTACTTATGAATAATCTTAGCCTTACATGAATTATATATTTGTTTCTGCCATCAATCTCGAGAAGTGGGTGTTATCATCAAACCTACCTCACACACAAAGGGAGCAACTACACCTTGGAAGGGTGAAGGGAATTGTCCAATATCTTCCAGAGTTAAAAGGCGGAGCCAGGAGCTGACCCCAAGCCTGCCTGACTCCAGAGCCCTCGTACTTGCTGTCACCAGGACGATAAGGGGGCCGCCCTGCAGAGGTGTGAAGGCTGCGCACTGAACAGGGCACCTCAGTCAAGATATCGTGGTAGATGCCATAGATCTGCTGTATGCTTATGAAGATGGTTGCCAACAGATGAAAGGAAAGGGCCTTGAGAAAGTGGCACCTGTTAAGAACTCCTACCACAGTGCTCTGCGGGCTGGGTGCTCTGCAGGCTGGGTGCTCTGTGGGCTGGGTGCTCTGCAGGCTGGGTGCTCTGTGGGCTGGGTATAGGACATCAACTGGCCTTGGGATGCTGGGGATGACCAGATGCAGCCAGTACATGGGGTGGAAAAGGCAACTGAACCACTCCTAATGCCAGTCCCCTCCCTGGATCAGGAGCTCTACCTTAAGGCCCTTGCTTCATCTCTCTTCTGTCCCAGTAAGGACATCTGGGTCCCAAAGTCATCTTTGAGAACAAGAGACCGAAACATAGAGAAGACTGGCTACTTTGTGGAGAAAACTCTGACGGCCAGTGGCAAACTCAGATTTGCAGGGATGTCATTTTACTTTTTCTGCCTCTGTGTGTGTGGATTAAAAAAAAAAATCTAACATTTTAGCTGGAAGTAGACTGGTGTGATTAAGAGCATAGACTCTGCACCAGGTGTGTGTGCAAACCCAGGCTCTGCCTGACTGGCTATGTAACTTTAGGCAAGTCACTTCACCTCTCTGCGCCTACTTCCACATCTGCAAAATAAGAATAATAATGGTTCCTACCTCAAAGGACAAAATGTGAGGACTCAATGAGTTATTATCCATAAGACATGTAGGACAGTGCCTAGCACATGTGAAATGCCATGTAATTGTTAGCCATTAGAGGCCTAAAGTACTATATAAATAGGAGATCAGCCTGAAAAAGTGACTTTCATCTCATCGACTTGTGACCTTCAGAATGAAGACTGTATTGTGGCCACCACCAGCTCGATGGACCTGGGTAGGAGAGACTGGAGTCAGTCACCACACTGTCTGAGCTGTTAGGAACCTGGGCCTTCAGTCTTTGAGGACAGGGTCACTGTGGTCTCTGAGACATGGAGGAAGTGGGAGCTGCAAAGAGGCTTACAAGACCAGCCCTGGAGATCTTCAGAGGATGGAAAACTTGCCAAAATTCTGACCCTTGCGACATCACCAGAAAGGATGGACTCAGGCCCTGGACTCTGCAGCCAGGAGAGAGAGTAGTCTGTTCCTCCCAAGTCTACTCCTCTTACACTCGCCCTCCCTGCCTTGCCTTTCTCAGAGAGATGAGGCCTACAAGTCTTCTCTCTCAGCCGGCAACACTGAGTTCAGGAAGTCCTGGAGATAGCAGGCCCAGAACAGGAGCACGTTACAGGTGATAGGCCATTCGCCCACCAGAACCAGGTGGGACAGCAAAACAAGATGGGAATCTCATCTTCCTGCTCAGAGGGAGGGAGAATATTCCTCTCCAAATGAGCCAACTTCATCAGAGCCCAGAGGATTGTGATTCAGCTAAAGACTTAACAGGTTAGCTTGAAAATACACCTACACACACAAACCGAAATCAGACCCAGACCCAGACAGGGGTATTTGATTTTGTTTACAAAGTGGCTTTACAGTTCCCTAAGGGGAGGGCCAGGTAAGCTCTCCCAGCCTCGCACAGAGTGGAAATCTGAGTCCCAAACACTTCAGGATGATGTGTCCTGAGGGCTCCAATTACCCGTGTGAACACACATGAAAGGGCTGAATTTCAACTGGCCACAGCAAAAGCACAGCCACAACTCCCTCAAAACCAAACTCAGTGTGCCCTTGGCCTAACCGTACCCTGTAGGTCTCGGATGATCCTCTGGAGCTGGCTCTCCACGCTGCTGGAAGCCATGGCGATGGGCTGCAGGCCGCTTTTCTTGGCTGTGCGCCTCCTGCCTGGGTCTGGTCAGCAGAGGTCAGACTCCATGGTGGCACCTGCACAGGGAAGGAGGAAGCAGTCACAGACACAACGGAAAGACGGTAGCAGAGGAACGCTGCTCTGGGCACAAAGTCATCCCATCTGGGTGTCTTCCCTTACTGGGAAGGGCCTGACCTTTCTGTGTGGGCTTTCTCTGGTTGGCTTCTGACACACTTATATGCAGACACAATGACCTGGTTTGGAGCTTAAAAAGAAACAAGAACCACCAAATAGCGTTGCCTTTTCTTTCTGCGCTCCCGTCCTATCCTGCCCTCTTAGACAGGACTGCCTCACTTTCCACCTTTAAAAATGCCTCCCAGTGGCTCCCCTCACCCCCCAATACCAAAGGCCAGAACTAGTCCAACCCCAATTCAAAATTCAGACGGCCTGTTAAGTCCTAGGTGCTAGCTACAACCAGATGCCTGTCTCCCCCACGCCCAGCCCCAGGTCCTCCCCAGGTTTTCTTTCTGCAAGGAATGGCCAGTAACCTCTGGCCAGGCAGTGGTCGGAGGCGAGAGGCTGAGGACACATACCCTCAGGGCTCCTGGACCAAGGAAAGCCCGTCTTGCCTCTCGGGGGAAGTAGCTCCCTTGTGGGGAGGTCTGTAGCCTCCAGCTGCCCAGGGTCCGGCTCAGCCTGGGTGTGCAAACACCGCCTGGCCTGCTGTCAGGGGCCAGTCAAGGGACATATCTCTATTTTAAGCTCAGTTACAGTCCTCTTGTGGCTGGTGAGTCCTGCATTACCAGCCCCATTTGGGCAGCTGTTGAAATGATTTAAGGACACATAGTGGCCGAAGACCAACAAAGATGAGGAGATACAAGCAGCACTGGAAAAAAGTCTGGATGAGCATTTGGATACTCCTGTGTCCTTCTTTCAGAACCTCTAATTCTTTCCTTAGAAGTCTAATGCAAAGTCATAATGCTTGCTGGCCAAAGCAGATAGCAAGACTAGAGGTGGCCATAGTAGCAGCCAGCACTAAATGAGGGCCTACTGTGTGCTGGGCCCTGTTAGGTGCTTTATACATGTGATTGTTTTAATTCTCACAATCACCCTAGTGGTGCAGATAACATACAAAGGACAAACTGGCAATCAGAGAAGTCACATAACTTGTCTAAGGCCATGGCTAGTAAGGCGTGGAATCGTGGTTTGAACCCTGGTCAGTCTGATTTCAAACCCTGTGGATTTGCAGTTGAGTCACCATCATGACAGCAACCAACCAACCACTTCCACTGGCTTCTAGGAACCCCCTGAACTCCAGTGTTTCCCAAGTTACGTGCCGCCACCCTGAGTGTTTCTAACACATGCTGGCCCTCACTCTCCTACAACCATCTTTCCCTTACTGCTCCAGGAGTCAAGGCAAGAAGATCCTGGAATAGAAATGGTCCCCAACCTCAAGATCCTCCACATATTTACACAGTCAGCCTGAGACGAGGATGGCCTGTCACACGGAGGATATGCCTAAGCCTATTTTTAACTAACAAGCCAGTGCAGCTGTGGCTCAGTGAAAACCTGGCCCAAAGAAGGCTTCTCCAGCATAGAATGAACAAGACAGGCACACACCTATACACATTCCCGGTGATTCAAGACAAGGAGCCCCAGAAAGCAGAGGTGGCGGACCCAGGGAGAACCATCCAAAGCTGCCCAACAAGTGCTGGCACTCCACACATCTCGGACACCGAACTGAGGGCAGGTGTGGTTTGTGAGAAGCCAGCCTGCCCATCCCCGGACATCTCTCCAGGTCACCTGCTGAGCACAGAGCCTGAGCAGGGACCAGCCAGGGCCCTAGAGAGAGCCAGAGCCCAGGCTCAGCCAGACTTCTACAGGGGCTCTGCTGCCTGGGCAGACACTTCACCCCTCCCTGTGAGGTAGAAAGGATCAAGGATCATCCCTGTCAATGGACAGCTGCCCCGGCACCACATCACACTCTGTCAAGTGCCTACTATGTGCAGGCTGGGGATACAGAGGCACGCAAAGCACAGTCCAGCCCTGGAGGAACTTGGCTATGCACCAAGGAGACAGACAGAAAGATATCCAGCTATCCAGATACAGCAGAAGAGGTGATAGAGAAATATGGAGAAAAGTAATGTGTGCTCAGCAAGGAAAAGGAATGAACCACAGATACACACAACAAATGCTTTATCCAGAGTGAAAGAAGCCAGACAGAAAAGGCCACACACTTTACGATTCCATTTGTGTGATACTCTTGCAAAGGCAAAACACTGGGGAGGAATCAGATCAGTGGTTGCCAGGGGCTGGGGGTGAAGGGAGGGTTTGACTACAAGTGAGTATGAAATTTTGGGGGGCAATTCTGTTCTGTGTCTTGATTATAGTGGTGGTTACATGACTGTATACACCTGACAAACACATATTTGTCAAACTCACATACTATAAATTATATGTCAACAAAAAAAGCATCATTGTGATGAATTTAGAAAGATGCAACGGGACCTGAGGAAGGGAAAATTAATTCTGCTTGGGGAAGGTAGAGGGTGCGAGACACTCTGTGATGGCAACTGTGTTGGGCCAGGCCTGAAAAACGAACAGGAAGTCATTCCAAGGAGGAAAGGTCACCAGGGTGGAGGTACGGCAAATGCAAAGGCTGTTTCTCTACCTGCAGCCCTCTTATGTGACTGCTGTCAACAGAGACCCTTGTAGCTTCTGGGAGAAACAACCTTGGAGGAAGATGACTAATACCCCATGAGTTCTCAAGCGAAGCCCACTGGGTCTGTGTGTACACTAAAAACTAGGGGTGAGACACGCACATGAAGGGGAGGGCGGAGCTTGGGAAGGAAGCAGTAACAACAACAGATTCTGAGTTAACTCATCCAGGCTCTGGCTGTGACAACACATGAACTATACTTTCAGCTGGATTTCCTAGAATCCACCCCTCTTTGGAGTCTGGCATGAGGAAAGCAACGCCTGCACACCAAAAGCCATCTTGGCAGATGAGCCTGAACAGAGAGAAACATGCTCCTTCAAGTGCCCTTGTGTCAGCCTGAGCCCAGAAGGCCTTCTCTGCCTGACCGTGGGAGTGCACTCAGCTGATGCCAGGTTTCCAGGTCACGGGGTGAGCTGTGCCAGGCTGCTGGTTACACAAGCTGATTTTCCAAAGAGACTATGTCACCATCAAGGTAATGAGCCCTAAGAAACTGGCTGCTGGGCCTATAGGTCCCGGTAGCTTCCCCATCACAGCTGTCGGTCACCACCTTACAGCATTTCAGGAAGTAAATCAGAGCTTCCTTGGAAGAGCATGGTCACCACAGATGCTGTGTTTATGGACTTGGAAAGGAGGACTCAGCATTTTGCCCTCCCTCTTCCTCAGTCTGAGGTCATTATCAACCAACAAAGGACACAGAATGGGGTACTGTCTCCATACCATGGCCAACTTCTTGTGTCTCTGGATAAGTTTGCCCTTTGGTTGAGGAATGAGCTATGTTTTACTCACAACACTTATGACACCAAATGTGTGGCTTTTTTCCACACCAATAACCAGTTCTGATACCAACAGGGTGCCCTACAATTCAATTCAATTCTGATACTAACTACCTGGAGTTAGTGCAGACCCCACAGGTTTAGGGCTCAGTCCACAAGATTGCCCCAGCTTCAGAAGCTAGTGGCAAGTCCCAGGTTGCTTCCTGTACTTCTGACCGACTGGCTATGAATCAGGGATTCCCCTGATCCCTTTCTTAGAACAGCTCACAGAACCTGAGGAAATACTTTACTATTACTGGTTTATTTTATTCTTTTTTTGTGTGTGTGAGGAAGACGACCCCTGAGCTAACATCTGTTGCCAATCCTCCCCTTTTTGCTGAGGAAGATTGGCCCTGGGCTAACATCCGTGCCCATCTTCCTCTACTTTATATGGGACGCCACCACGGCATGGCTGACAGGCAGTGCGTCAGGCGGGCACCTGGGATCCAAACCCGCGAACCCCGGGCTGCCAAGCACAGACTAAAGCGCTGCGTCACCGAGTGGCCCCATTACTGGTTTATTTTAAAGGATACAATTCAGGAACAGCCAAATGGAAGAGACGCCTAGAGTCTGGGGGAGTGGGGAGGTGCGTGGGAGCTTCCATGCCCTCAGGCTCCCCACCTTCCAGCACCTCGATGTGTTCACCAATCCAGAAGTTCTCAGAACCCTGTCTTTCAGGAGTTTTTAGGGAGATGTCATTACAGAGGCATCACTGATTAAATCACTGGCCATTGGTGATTAACTCCACCTTCAGCCCCTCTCCCCTCCCCAGAGGTCTGGGGGTGTGTGGCTCAAAGTCCCAACCCTCTAATCACATAGTTGTTTCCTCTGGCAACCAGCCTCCATCTTGAAGCTATGTAGGGGCCCACCAAGAGTCATCTTATTAGCATAAACTCAGGTATGGTTGAAAGGGGTTTATTATGAACAACCAAAGACATTCCAGTCACTCAGGAGATTCCAAGGGTTTTAGAAGCTCTGTGCCAGGAACCAGGGACAAAGACCAAATATATATTTCTTATCATATCACAGGGCTCCCAGACTTCTGGCATGAACCAGCCTGACCCTGACCTCTATAACCCTTTAGGAAACTGCTCTCCTAACTCAGGAGGCACTCAGAGAGAGCATCCACATTGCTATGGCTGCTTCAGCACTGGGGGAAGGACTCCAGGACTCTCACACCTCGCAAGGCCCACAAAGTGCAAGTCGCCTCCATGAACCAGGGTCCTTGTTGCATGACATGTAAAAACCTCCATCACTATCTCTGGCAAGCTCTTTCAAATACCAGAGAAATTCATTTTATAAAATTTTTAGGAACACTGAATTCTCTTGCTGACAACTCAAAATCATGTTTAAACTTATCCAGAATGTCTGAAAACATTCAATCTTCTGATAAAGAGGAAAAGAAGCTAAATGCAGTTTTAAAAATTCTTATTACCTGGGACTACTGCCTGAGTTCCTAGTCACAGTCTAGGTATTATTTTAGAGGTAAAAGACCTTCCTTGACCTCCAAATTCCTCCTATACCTGCCCAGATACCCTGAATGCTTTAAACTATAGAGACAGTTTAGTCCCAAATTAAGATACAAAGACATTAACTGGCTCATGTAAACTTATTTACACTATGGTGCAAATGACTAATGTTCCTAATGTTGCCCAGAAACTGGCTCGGGCAGGAGCAATACGGTGTCTGAGTAGCCACATAAAGAAAGAAGGATCAGAAGGGGAGGAGGAGGTTTGGGGTGTGGAAGACAACCTTGCCCTGCCTTCAAAATTTTCTACCTCCTCCCAACACAATAGCTAAGAACAGACCCTGAGAGGGCACCATACAATCAGGTTCCTCCCCAACTCCCAAACAAGGTGGAGCATACGGGTTGTAAATTCCATGCCAACCACAAAAGAATTTTAACAAGGATGGTTCAGATCAGTCAAAAGCAGAAAGCCTTTCTGGAAGAGTCCAGTGCCTTAGCCTGGTTCAGCACACCCAATAGCATCTATCTAGTTACCACCTATGGAAAGGAGGGCACTTGGCTGGTACCTGCAGCTTTGAAGGCCCAGAGGTCCTGCTGGCTCAGCACTGAAATGGTCAGTGGGCAGGCGGGCTGCCCTCACCAGAGCTTCAGGAGGGTGCTGAGGAGAGTGCTCAGGATTCTGTCAGAGGCCGACATTTCAGCACACGTGAGCAAAGACTCATTAGGCGACCCAACCCTTAGACCTACAATTAAAGTGTTGACCAACTGCATGCCTGGGTCATCTTTCCCAAACACTACTTCGTGCTTGCAATCTTCCCTCTTTCTTAAAGGGAATGAGAACTTGAGACTTTGCCATCACTTCTTGAATCTTCTCTTGACCCCCTCCCACCAATAATTCCAGGTTTCTTGGTCACACCCCTGGAACACACACCAAACTGGCCCTGATTCCAGCCCACTGACCCAGGACAGCAGGGTCAAGAGGGGACCTGTGGATGTGACATGTTGCTTCTGCGCCTGGGGGAAGGTGACTGTCTTTTTTAGGAAGGTGGGCAGTTGCTCCCCAGAGGAGCCACACATCTGTACTTGGTGCTGCCGGGCCGAGGTTCTGCCATTGGAAAGCCCAAAGAAAACATCTAGGAGGTGACAACAGCATGTGTGAAAATCTGGGAAGTCTCTGGAACAGCTGCAGAAACAGTTAAGAACTCCACTGGTGCATCTACTCCTACCCCAGACAGCACAAACTCCACGCAGGTGGGGAAAATTAGAGAGCTCCAAAATCGTCAGCCCAGCCAATGATGAATTATGAACTGGACCTCTGGTAGAATATGCTGCAGCCACTAAACACGGCCTTGAGGAAGACAACGTGTAACCCATATGTGTTAACAAACTGCCTGCCAGGCAAGAGCACCACTATTAAGAGGCAGGCCTGATCCAGAAGCTGGAGCTACAGCTGTGAAGAAGGCCCATGGAGCCCTGGCCTTCAAGGAACTCACCCTCCAGAGTGGAGAAACAGACAGCGTCACTCCAATAAGCTTACAGACAAGCAAGAGAGATCACTTGAGGCCTGAGAAGCACTTTGATGAAAACAGGTGAACACACGAGGCACCAAACTGTACTCTGCTCATGATTCTAAGCCCCCACTACAGAGGGGGCTCTCCTTTCCTCTGCTTTTGTGGCCGATCACCAGTAATTTCTTGTTTAATCTCTCTTTCCCACTTCTCTGTAAGCACCATTGCTCTTCATTACTTCCCCAGTACCTGGCATACTTCTGACACATAGAGAGCCCTCAATAAGTTACTTGTTGAATGAATGAATGAATGAATGAGACAAAACCAAGAACATACTACTTTGCTCCATAAACCAAACTAAATTTTAGGCATAGAAATGTACCAACATGTAAATAATAATAATTATCCTTCAATGGTGGGAATCATGGGTAAATTTTCAAAAAATTTAAATTTTCCTTTATTGAGCATAAATTACTTTTTAGTTTTTTTTTCTTGGTGAGAAAGATTGTCACTAAGCTAACAATTGTGCCAATCCTCCTCTACTTTGTATGTGGGATGCTGCCACAGCATGGTTTGATGGGTGGTGTGTAGGTCCACGCCTGGGATCCAAACATGCAAACCCCATGCCACCGAAGTGGAGTACACAAACTTAACCGCTACGCCACGGGGCTGACCCCACATAAATTACTTTTATGTTGACTAAAATAATGCATTTAAGATCAAGTTTGTGGGGCCGCCCGGTGGCGCAGCGGTTTAGTCCGCGCTTGGCAGCCCGGGGTTCGCGAGTTCGGATCCCGGGCGCCCGCCGATGCACTGCTTCTCAGCCATGCCGTGGCGGCGTCCCATATAAAGTAGAGGAAGGTGGGCACGGATGTTAGCCCAGGGCCAGTCTTCCTCAGCAAAAAGGGGAAGATTGGCAACAGATGTTAGCTGAGGGCTGGTCTTCCCCACAAAAAAAAAAAAAAAAAGATCAAGTTGTAATTGCAAACTTATACTGTCATTATTGTGGAAATATTATGGAGTTATTATTCCAAGAGTGGGTGGAATAATGTAATTTAGGGAATGGATGGATTAAGGGTGTCTACAGGGGGAAGTGTGCACCACAGCTTCGACCCCAAGGCAGCCTTACCCAGAAGGCTCCTTCACTCCACTCAGGGCTATGATTGCCACTGCCACTACCACCACCTCCCCACTCACCCAACCCTCCCCAAGGCCCATTCCTCTCTCCCTGGAAGTTTGGAACTGGAACCATCAAATAGGAACACTGCAAGGGTGGGGAGGTATTGATGGATCTGAGTTCTGCTGTGCTCCTCGGGTGAAAGAGCAACAACCTGGATTCAGATGAGGCAGGAGGCGGGGCTATGCTGGCAGATAGGAGCAGCAAATGAGACCCAGGATGGCTGGGAGCTGGAGTTGTGGCAATGGGCAAGATAACTGTCTTCTCTTTTACCAACTGTAGCTGAGTCCTGCCAATGTAGAACCTGTCTGGATTTTAGACTCTCACTATTCACGTGAAATTTCCATTAGCTATCACGCAACAAAGAATGCGATAAAGATCATGCCATGATTGGGTGAGACCTATGGTATGTTTAGCTCACTAAACTATTTTCAGGCAATTTTAGCAAATCCATCTGGTCCTGGGGAAGTCATTCGACCTCTTCCTACCTTGTTTTGTTTTCCCAGGTGCATTGTGGGGAGGTTAGCTTTACCTTCCATCATGGAGGAGGTAAGGAAGGGGAAGAAAAGACATTCTCAATGGCTAACTTTGGCCGAGGCTTCTAAGTGACCCCATCCTGGTCCTGACCAAGGCTGCAGATGCCCTGGAAAAAGCACTGGAGCTACAGGTTCAGCTTGAGGAAATGCCTTCCAGCTCCTTGCTAAACCACCTCCTCTGGTTCAGCTGTCCATCCTGGACCTCTTACAGGGATCTTCTCTTGGCCCAGCCCTCTGCACACTAATGGCTGGCTTGGAATGCTTTTTCACTTCAGGTTTTTCTTCTGGAGCCCTTCTTCCAAGGGCTCCCCTAACTCGGTGTTCTGCCCCAGGCGGTGGGTGCCATACCCCAGGCTCCTGAAGTAGTTGGCCAGATCTGCCTTTGGGCCTGAACCAACCACAGGGCCACAGTACCATAATCAGACCTCAGATTCTCCTTAAGTCTGTCCTCGGAACCACACTGACGTACACAGCCTCATCCCTGAAAACAGGATCTGGCCCAACTAGAAACGGGCACTTGGTGTTTTTCAAATGCCCCAGAGACCTGTGTGAACTGGAAGGACCATTGGTGGTCACTAAACCATCAGGCCGACTGGCTCAATGTGAGGAAGAGGGGGAAAAAGTCTCCTTCCCAACTGAGCAGAGCTCTGCCATCCTTATCTTCTAAAAGTCATGAGCCCATGTGCTCTGAGGTTGAAGCTCTGTTATGGCGACAGTACACTGACACATCTAAAAACAGCAAGAAGATAAACACAGACCCATAGAAACATTTCAATACCCACCCTACTGATTTATTTAGTTATTCAAACAGAGGCTCTTATACCAATCAACAGCTTTAAAAAAAACATAAAAACTGGCATTGAGATCACAAATAGAAAATATTGTTTATATTTTGAGCAAGACCATAACATTTCAGCCAGTAGGTGAGCAGATGTTGCCAAGGCCAAACTCAACTCATCTCTGCTCACAGGGGGCCCCTGGCTGGTTACAGGGCACCACTTAATGAACCTTACCTGCTCTGCTGCCTGGAGCTGCTCCAGTGAATGTGGCTACCAACTCTGAGTTCCTACCAGTGATTTTCACCATGAGACCACAGCTAGACAACACACTTCCTCTGCCTCATGTTTAAAGACATTCCAGTCTTGAGTCACCAAAGTTGTCCTTAGAATCACCAGAAAACACAGGTTACCCATCAGCCAAGCCTCTCCTCTAAAGGGAAGAGGGGGGCTGCCTATTCTATTGAGCACCTATTCTGCATTCTGGAGGCAGCAGCTCATAGCCTCGGTGACCAACTCGGCTCAAAGTCACCAGCTGCTCTGATCTTGCTCTGTTTTGCATGGCTGTTCTCATCACAAACATCTCTGGGGGCCATCCAGCCCCAAAAGAATCAGGCCAGAAGCATGGCTCCTGAATCCATGCCGATGCCCTAAACCCAGCCACAAGGAGCAAAGATCATCCAGGAGCAGTCAGAAGATGGACTCTAAAGCAACTCCAAAAATAAACAAAGTAAAATATTAATTGTAGAATCTAACAAGTGGGTATATGTTCACTATACAATTCTTTCAACAATTCTGCATATTTAACTGTTTTCCTAATAAAATATTGAAAACAGTTTAAAAACTAAATGAAGCACTGCACAAAGAAGAACACTTTTAATAGAAGCAGAAAACCTGTTTCCTAAAGCAAAAGCTTTTTCAGATCCCTGTTTTGTGTGTGTGTGTGAGGAGGATCAGCCCTGGGCTAACATCTGTTGCCAATCCTCCTCTTTTTACTGAGGAAGACTGGCCCTGGGCTAACATCCATGCCCATCTTCTACTTTATATGTGGGACACAGCCACAGCATGGCTTGACAAGCGGTGCTCAGGTCCGCACCCAGGGTCTGGGCCTGTGAACCTGGGGCTCCAAAGTGGAGCACTGAACTTAACCACTGCGCCACCAGGCTGGCCCCTCAGATCCTTTTCATCAAAGAAGGCTACGCCCCATCTCTGAGACAATTCACTCTGATTTCCAGGGTGATGATAACAATGGCCCACAACTGGTAGACGGCATTCAATAATTTATGAACACTGGTTGTCACAGAATGGAGGGTCACGTGGAGCCCACTCAGTATGGGCCCACTTCAGAAGGTGGGAGCCACTGAAAGCAGAAAACCTCAATGTGACAGCTCATCCCCAGCTGCAACAGCTGGCAGCCCCCTGAGGCAGATGGTAGGGGAGTTAAGCTGACTACAGAGAACACCACAAGGCTCTCACCCACAGGAGGGCAGTGAGCAGATTAAGGCCTGATCCTCTGCTCTCAAAGAGCCCCTGACCCATTTCTCTGTTGGGAAAGGAAACTGCTGTGGTAAGACAAGCAGAGGGGCCGAGGAGTTGTGGCCAAAACGGGCAGTTTCAACAAATGCTCTATTTTTATCTAGAGGGGGCAGCCAATGGGAACTGTGAAGAGAGACAAGGGGCATCAGGGGACACGTGCATTAACAGGGAGCCCTGTGGTTAACGCGTCAACCACACATGCTTTTCTTGTATAAAAAAATAAAATTCAGCCCTCCTCTATATCCCCCAGCCTAAGTTCTGAATATCATGGACTCGAGACCAAGTCCAGCGCAGCCACACTAGAGATAATCCACAAATCCACAGGTGTTTCAGGAAAGATCACCTGGAGGCTATCTCGAGACCCTGTACCTGGGCACAAGGGGCAGTGGGTAAAGAGAATGGGCCGTGACCTGAGGACGGCCCGGGATGAAAAAACTGTCCCCTTATGGGAGGAGAGGAAAGACCGAGGCATCAGTGGAGTCTCGCCAAGTAAAGGTCTGGACTGTCCCGGCCCAGCTGAGCCAGGAACTACGCTTCGTAAGGTCAGCGGCCTCTCGGACAAGCGGAAACTCTGGGACCTGTCCTCCCGTGCCTAAATATTCCCAGGCTTCTTCTGAGACCCCCACATGGTGGGCTCCTTTGCGGCCCCTCGGCCGTTGGGGGTCTTGGAACTGGTGTTTGGGGCCCTGTCTTCCTAACTGAATCAGCAGAAACAGCCTGGGTTCCAGGGTCAGCTTTACCGGCCCAAGGTGCTTCCCAGGCCCTCTGGGCAACGGCAAGGGGCTCGGCTGGGTCTATGGGAGACCCGGGATGGGTGGGGACCGTAAGGGCAACAGGTGACAAGCCGCGCCCGGAGGGAAGTTCTCTGCTCCGGGGCCACAGCGGCACAGGCGACCCCAAAGTCTGGCCGGCCCCCCAGCGGCACTTACGCGCTTGTGGGTCCACGTCTGGGCAGAACCGAAACTTTCTGGGGCCAAGCGGAAGAATACTGGAGCGCGGCGTGGGCGTCCATGACACGCAAACCCGCCGCAGGCGGGCGCGGACTACAACTCCCGGCATGCTCCACAAGGCCGAGGCCTACAACTCCCATCGGACCTCACGGGTAGATGGGCACCGACCACGACTCCCGGCAAGTTAGGAAGTTCCGCAGAGCTGAGGTTTACAACTGTCCGTGGCCTTTCCCGGGAGCCGACCGTAGTTTAACCGTTGCAATCCCGGCGGGCATCGGTGTCCACAAACCATTGGTCTGGGATCTCGAGAGCGGCGCTGTCCGTGTGTGGCTTATGAGAACTTGAATTGTGCATGTGCTGTAACTGAAATATACACCTGAATTCCAAAGACTCAGTATGAAAAAAGAATGTAAAATAGCTCATTAATATTTTTATATTGATTACATATTAAAATGATAACATTTTTTGATATATTGGGCTACATAAGAAACATATATTGCTGGGCCTAATGTCCCATCTTTTGATACCCCTCACTTCTTAACACAGGACCTACTTAAAATCAGTGCTCAAAAACTGAATTAATGAATGAACTACCACCCCTAACTTTTGCCCCACTCTCAAGTCAATTTCTAATTATGTTATATTTTCTATTTATAAGTTGCAAAACACTCTGAGGCTGGACTCAATAGAACAAAATGTCTACATTACTAATGTCTATTATGGCACAAGCTAGAAGGGCAAGAATACACGAGGTTTTCCAGCCTGTGACTGGGCTCCTTAGCTCTGGCGGCACCATCAGTTACTCTCTGCCCTTGTTCCCGGCATTTAAGCCAGAAGCCAGTCCTCACAGGACTTAGCTAGTGGTGTCTAGTCAGGAACTATAGGCCCAACGTTACAAATAGAGAATGAGAGGAGTTGTCTGGGTAAAATAATACAGGAAAGGAAATAGACTTCCCAGTTAAGTTTAGTCTATGGCATCTCATTAGCCATCTTTTACAAATTAGGTGTTGGTAAGACAGTGAACTGGATGGATGGAATAGTCAGTTTGCAGGGTTGGGGAAAAGTGATTTCCATCTTCCTGTTAAAAACTGTGAAAGGAAAAGGGAAGCAGCGGAAGGAGATGGCAAAGGGAAATCATTGCTCCAAACAGTCTGAACAGTTTTATGAAATATTAAGGATGGGAGAGATTTTAATCTGGTCCAACACTCTTGTTTGAAACTTTAACCCAAAAGGAGTTTGAAGAGAAGAGAAAGACACACCTAATATTTATTGAGGACCTATGTATGCCAGACCCTAGCCAAAAAACCCATACAGTATTTTGTTTAAAACTCACAGCAACTTTGAGATGTAGGTAGGATTAATTATCCCTACTTTATAGTTGAGGAGAATAAGGCTCAGAGAAGTTAGGTAATTGTCCAAGTTCACACAACTGGTAAGTGGTGGACGTTAAGGTAGAACTAGGGACTCCTAAGGAGCCCTCTGTCCACCTAACACACTATAATAGGGAAGGAGGTTTAAAAATCACTACTATTCAGCAGTTTAACTTGGATTTCCTTTGTAGATATAGCTGAGTACATCAAACTATACTTGTTCAAACAAACAAACTCAGCATGTTCTTGTGTTCTGATGTGAATACACATTAGGTAAAGAGATTAGATTGAAAATCACCAAAACCCTGCTTCTCTTTCTCCTTACAGTCTTTATAAGCAGCAGGAGAGGAGTATGTTCTTCATAGGAAGCTGACCATGCCCACAGCCCCGCTGAAGCTCTTGGTGAAATTGTCCCCGTTCTTTGGGGACTTTGTATGTGCCAGACACCATATTAAGTGTGTTCCACACATGGTTTAATTTTATCCTCATTTCAGCCTCATGACACATAATTATCCCCATTAAGCAGATGAGCAAACTGAGATTTAGGGAGGTTAAGTAACTTAGCCAAGTTCAAACGCTAATAGTTGTAGAGACAAATTTTTGAGCCCAGGTCTGTCTGATTAGAGAGTTTAAGCCCTTAGATGCTGTGTTGGCAGCTCCTTATGTGAGGCAGCCATGTTCTCTGCCAGGGAACCTGCCATCTTGGTCCCTAACTCAGCAAGCCGAGAGTGGATGCCATACATGCTAGTGGTCTGATGTGGCAGCTCAGCTCAGAAGAGACAGCCTCTTCCTGATCGTCACTCGTCGATCAGTCTTCTCTTCTGGAAAATTTGAGTGTAAGACTCACAGAGGGAATCAGAAGTTGATTGCCGAATCAGCAGCGTCAAGTTCATTGAGTCACCCTCCCCTAAAGAACACCGCTTTTCAGTAACTGCCCATGGACAATGCAGAAGGACCTGGACTTCAGTGCTTGGCTTGAATTTTGACATGTATATATTCCAGAATTTTTTCTCCATGACTGTACTATTGACTTTTCTCTTAAACACACTGCCCCTAATTGAGAATCTTTGAAAAGTTAAAATAAGCTCTTGATATGGATTCAGCCTATTTTTAGTTTTGAATTATAATTACAGAAAATAGTATTTCCCACAGAATAAAGCAACCAAACTTCCTGGTTCACTGGGGAGAGCCCTGTTATCCCAGTGTAAAAATAAATAGCACCTCCCTTCACTCTCAATGGTGTCCCAATTTGGCGATAACTTATGTAGTCACCCTCTTCATAAGATAGTTTCCTGGGATGTTCAAGGGTGTTTCATGAAACACGTAGGGCTCTGTGGTCAAATACATTTTGAAAACACATGGTAAAACACAGACAAAGTCCTATACTACAGGACTTCTGGGACCCTCTCAATGTTTAAAACCGAGCCCCTGGCAGAAGCCCAAGAAGGAGTTGCCTCTGGAGATTTGTCATTTTACAGCTGCAAGCAGTTCATCCATCTTCTAAGGGATAGGTACTCCAATTCACCTTTGGGCAAAATGCTTCCTTTCATTTGGAAAAACCACATAAACAGGCCTTTAAGTGCCACCCCCCCCACCCCATTTTAGACTTACAAACTAAAAGAGAGTTCTGTTTAGTAATGCAACAGTTGTATTTGGTTGAATCAGAGCCATTCATTCATTCATTCATTCAACAAATAGTTATTGAGTTATTAGTACATGCCATGCATTGTTCTAGCTCAGAGGTCAACAAAATTTTTCTATAAAAGACCAACTAGTAAATATTTTAGACATTATGAACCATACAGTCTCAGTTGCAACTGCTCAACTCTGCCATTATGGTGCAAAAGCAGCCATAGACAATGCAAAATAAATGGACATAGCTGTGTTCCAATAAAACTTTATTTACAAAAACAAGCAGCAGGCCAGATATAGCACACCAGGAGGTAGTTTGCTGACCTCTGGTCTAGATGCCTGGGCTTCAGCAATGGATAAAATAGACAAAAAAATCTCTGCTCTCATGGAACTTACATTCTAGAGGAGGGAGACAGATAATAAACATGATAAATAAATAATTTAAATGGTAAGTTAGAAGGTGACACATACCAGGGAGAAAAATAAAGCAGAGAAAAGGAATTGCAAGCTGGGGCTGTGGTAGCGGTTGGGTGGTATGTGGGAAAGGAAAGTCTCTTTGAGAAGGCCACATTTTTGCAAACTTGGAGGAGATGAGTATGGCAGTTTTAAAACATGTCCAAAAATTATTACACTCCCCCTGAATCAGGGCCAATCTTAGTGAATAGCTTGTAACCTATAGAATGCAGCAAAAGTGACACTATGTAACTTCTGAGGCTAAGTTGGAATGGGCCACACAGTTTCCACCTGGTTCTCCTGGGGTTGTTCTCTGGAGGAAGCCAGATGTCACGGGAAAAGTCTGACTCTCTGAGAACTCCATGTTGTAGAGGACACAACTACAGTCAAATGGCACTCCCAGCTGACACCAGCATCAACTGGCAGCTGTGTGATTGTGCCATCTTGGACATCCTGCCCAGTGAAGCCATCAGGTGATGGCAGCCTCAGCCAACATCTGCCTGCAACATGGTGAGCGATCCTGGGTGAGAGCTGCTCAGATGAGCCCATCCTCTATTCCTGACCCACAAAACCATGAGCAAAATAAAATGGTTATTTTAAGCTGCTAAATTCTGGGATAATTTATTAGGCAAAAATGATATCTGGAATATAATTTGGTACTGAAAGTGGGGTGGAAAGAATGAACTGTGTCGGATTTTATTTTCCAAAGATGGTCACAATAATATTTCCCATCTCGTGTTTTCTTCTACAGTGTGACTATGCCACTCCCCCGTCAAGAGGTGGAGTCTAGTTTCCCTCCCTTTGTTTCTGGGTAGCTTGTGACTGCTTCCACCAGTAGAGAAGGGCAGAGTGACATCATGTGATTTTCAAGGCTGAGTCACAAAAAGTGATGTAGCTGGAGCTCTGAACTTTCATGTAAGAAGTCTGACTACCCCGAGGCAGCCATGCCATGAGGAAGCCCACGTGGTGAGGGGGGCATGGAGTGAGCCTTGTGGAAAACTGGAAGAAGAATTTTAGGCAGAAAGAATTGCCAATGCAAAGGCTGTGAGTCGAGATGTGCCTGCGGTGTTTGAGGAACCACAAGGAAGCCAGTATTGCAGGAGGAGGATAGACTGGAGGGGCAAGGGGACAAGCAGGGAGACCATTATGAGACTATAAGTAGCCGCAGGCGGTAGCAGGAGAGATGAGGGTAAAAAATGGTTGGATTCTAAGGTAGACTGGAGAAGATTTGCTCATTAATTGGCCATAAACTCTGAGAGAAAGAAAGAATCTGAGATGACTCCAAGCTCTTTGGCCTTAGCCAATGGAAGAATGGAGTTGGCAAAAATAGAAATGGGGAAGACTGTAGGGAAAGCAGGTGTGGGTTGGATGTAGAGGGAAAGCTCAGGAGTTGGGTTCTAGACATGTTGGATTTCAGATGCCAATTAGACATCCAAATGGAGGTGTCCAGCAGGCAGGTGTTTTATGAACCTGGGTTCAGGGGAGAGGTTTGAACTGCTGCAGGTATAAACGTGGGAGTCATCAGCATAGGTGGTTTAAAGCAGTGACTCTCACAGTTTGATCTCAGGTCCCTTTTGTACTCTTTAAAATTATTGAGGACCCCAAAGAGCTTTTGTTTATATGGATTATATCTATTTTTAAATAACCGAATATATTAGAAATTAGACTGAGATATATTTTCAGTACTTATTTATTAATTCATGTAAAAACAACAGTAATAAAAAATTTAGTGAGAAGAGGGGCATTGGTTTATATCTTTGTGAATCTTTTTATTGTCTACCTTAATAGAAGACAGCTAAATTTTCATCTCTCTTCTGCATTCAGTCTATTGTGATACATTGCTTTGGCTGAAGTATTTGAAGGAAAACCAGCCACACAGAGACTTGTAGTTGGAAAAGAGAGGACCTCAGAGACCCCTTGAAAGGGCCTTGGGGCCCCCCAGGAATCCTCACACCACACTTTGGGAACTGCTGATTTAAAGTCATAAAATTTGATGAAATCCCTAAGGGAGAACTGAAGAGACGCAAGGACTGAACCCCGGGCACAGTGATATCAAGAGACCAGGGAGACGGAGACAAACCAGCAAAGAAGATTGAGGTAGGAGGAAAACTAAGAGAGGTGGTGACCTGGAAGCCAAGTGGAGAATGATTTCCCTGAGGTAGGGCTCTGTGTGTGTGTGTGTCTGTGTGTGTGTGTGTGTGTGTGTGTGTGTGTGTCTGTGTCAGTAGACCCTGAACGGAGTGAGTATTCCCACTGCCAATTGTACTGGGTTAGGAAATAAGGCCACGTTGGAGGCAGGCCTGAAAGGGAGAAACATTGTCTTCAACGTTTAGACAGGTTGTTGACAGGTTGTTGAGGTGGGAGAGGTGAACTGGGCCCTGACCCAGATAGGCAAGTGGGAGCTGGGCAGGGAGGTGACTTATAAGCGTCTCTGACAAGGAGTCTGGGCTTCAGAGCTTTGAGCTTAGATGCTGCCAGACACCTTCTAACTGTGGTCCTTCCCTTCAATTAACCCCAAGTGTTTCAACACAATTTGGGATTTAAGAGGAAGGGAAAGTTTGAACTTGGGATGGAGTGGCAATGAGAAGGGTGATTACCCCCTCCATCTTTGTTCCAGTTTCTCCAAGCCAGACTGATGGCAGAGGCAGTGGCCTGAGGGAGGTGGCATAACCTGGGGCTACAGGTGGAGACTGAAGAAGACCCATCACAGTGTCCTGCCACAGGGACAGCGGTGAGGTGACTTCACAAGGAAGACCAGGCAGAAGAACTCAGCGGCCCTGGTCCTGAGCTCACATTGACAGCCCTTCTGAGTCATGTGGAGCTTGGCATCACCACTTTCTGGTCACCTATCACTGTATGACAGCACGAAGTAGTCTCAGGGCAGGGTGGCCAGGGCAGCACTGGGAGTTCTAAGTGGACCTTAGTCTAGAACTCCCAGACTAAGATGGAGACAGGGCAGCAGCATTTCCCCAGCTGATTTTCCCCGGGAATCACTGGTCATGAGGCATGGTAAGAGATTGGTGTTCCAGGAAACACATGCTGGCACATGCAGATGTAAAACCAGAGGAGACGGAAGGGACTGCTGCGGGTACGTTGGTTCACTGATTCTCACCTGGGAAAATCAGAATCACCTGGGAAGGTACTTAAACATACAGAGGATTGGGCCCCATTCAGACCTACTGAATCAGAATCACTGATGAGGGTGAGGGTCTGGCATGTATATTTTTAAGTACCTTCTTAGGTGATTCTGTCAGGCATCTCTGGTTAAAAACCTCTGATATAATTCATTGTATTACAGATGAAGAAACTAAGGCCTAGAAATGTTAATAGGCTTATATAAGGAGACACAATGCAGGGGCCTGAAGGCTTAGATTTGAATCCTCATTGTGTGACTTTGGGTAATTTGCTTAACCCCTTCCTGCTTCACTTTCTTCATCTATAAAGAGGGGCAATAACAGCAATTTCAAATGATTTTTGTGAGTATTAAATGAACTAAGACAAGACAAGCACTCCAGTGTGGTACCTGATGTAAAGTTAGTACTGAATAACTGCTGGCTACATCGTCATCATCACCATCACCAGCATCACTATGGCCATCATCACCCTCATCACCATTATCATCATTGCCTTCATAGTCAACATTATCATCATCATCACCGCCATTCCCACCACCACCACCACCACCATCATCATCACCATCATTATCATTGCCACCATCACCACCACCACAACCACCATCATAATCATCACCATCACCACCACCACCAACACCATCATCATCACCATCACCATCATCACTATTGCCATCATCACCACCATCACCACCACCACCACCACCACCATCATCATCATCACTATTTGCAGAAGCATACCCAACCAGCTAGTGGCACAGCTAGGACTAGAATCTTGGTCTTCAGACTCCTAATTCAGTGCTCTTTCCACTAATGCTTCCAAATTCTCAAGGCAAACCTAAGGAGGCTTTAAGTATTTCATTGCCTGATATTGTTTGTGCGATAAGGTCTCTTTTTTTCTGAGTAGAAAAATAAACTTCCCTTCTTTCCAAACTAGCTCTCGACACTCAGAGTAAAAGAAATCAACTACACCCGAGACATGCGAAGAAACTAAAAAGGGCTTCTTAGAAAAACTCTTATCTTTGCTACCAAGAGATAACCTTTAAGTAAATGGCTTGTGGGAAGGAAGTTCTCAATAATACTATTATAGAGAATAATTGAGCCTGCCATTTTCCAAGAACATCACTGTCTCATTGAGTAGTTCTGTTGGCTTGAGCAGGGGGCAGTACTACTTAAAGGAGCAGTTTGGGATGGGGTCTGATCATATTGTCAAAGGCTTCTTCCGAAAGTGTTTTTGGGTGGGTACCTCTGGCCTCCACATTGCTGGCTTGGACTCAGCAAGGCTGTGCAGTAGTGAAACCTCAGTAACCTCTTTCCCACAGGTGGTGGCCATTTGTTGATTTGGTAGCTGGACTCCTTCCCTAACTTGGGGGGATTTCTCCCCACATGAGTCTTGGTGGGAGGCAGAGCCCACTTCTCCTACAGCAGCCAAGGAAGCCCAAGCTTGCTTTCCTAGCTCCTGAGCTTGCTTTCCTGGCACCCATGGGGCCAGAGTGTGGGCTTGTGGCCTTGGCTCAGTCCAAGCACCACATGTACATGCTCTGTGCAGTGTGGGTGGGAGAAGGCTTTCTGGAGCTGCTGGGACCTCTTGCTTCCGGGGTGGTTGTGCCAGAGACAGCCTCCCTTTGTCCTACCTGTTTCTCCTGCCTTCCCATCAGTTTTGTGAGCTTCCTAGCATCTTTTTCTCTTTCTTTGAGTATAAACTGTTCTGTATTTCATTTATCCCATTTTTTTGTGTAATTATAAACATTTCTTTCTTTTTTCTTTTTGCTGAATCATTTGTGATGTAGTTACAGACATCATGACCCTGTACCCTGACATATCTCTGACACAATCACAATGCAATCATGCCCAATATCTTTTCCATACCTTTCTCTCCTGCCATGGCAACTGGAGGTGATTTCTGTTGATTATAGCTAAGAGTCCTGATGGACACATCCCTTGTTTGGGGAAGTGACATAATATGATGGAAAAAGTAGGTATTTGGGAACAAGACAGACCTGAGTTGAAAATCCCTGATCTGACTCTAACTAATCCCATGAGCTTTAGCAAGTCATTTCTCTCTCCAAGCCTCCCTTTTCTCATCTGAGTAATAGAGACAATGCCTACCTTGCAAAGTTGTGAGAATGTGGCATAATGTATGCGAGGCACATAGCATAGCACCTGACACACAGCACTGACACAATGACCAATGAATAAATACACTAGATCAGTGGTTCTCAAACTTGGCACCACATTAGAACCACCCGGGAGCTTTTAAAAATCTTGATACCAGGTTGCACCCCCAGATCAGTTGCACCAGAATCTCTTAGGGGGAAAGGGGACCCAGGTATCAGCATTTTTTCAAGCTCCCCATGTGATCTAGCATGCTGCCCAGATTGAGAACCACACCCTGGATGTTAGAGTGTGACCTCTCTGATCTGATGTTCTCCTTGGTCTAAGTGGGGTAACAGAAACCTGACAGGGTGGCTATGAGACGTGGAAATGTATGGACCCAGCACAGAGTAGTTCTCAGTAAAAGTCAGTTTCCAATCTTCTGTGGGTGTCTTCGGTTAGGTGCAATCTTCTGTGTGGGCGAGGTAGACACTGAAACCTCACAGGGTGTTCAGAGATGCACTGGAATTCCCCACATACCCACTGAAGTTTGCTCTCTGAAATTTGTATCAGTCTGCTCAGGGCTGTCATAACCACAGACTAGGTGGCTTAAACAACAGAAACTTATCGTCTCGCAGTTTTCAAGACTAGAAGTCTGAGATCAAGGTGTTGGTGGTGTTGGTTCCTTCTCAGGCTGTGAGGGAGAATCTGTTCCATGCCTCTCTCCTAGCTTCTGGTGGTTGCTGCAATCCTTGGTGTTCTTTGGCTTGTGGTAGTGTAACTCCAGTCTTTACATGGCATTCTTTCTTTGTCTGTGTCTGTGTCCAAATTTTCCCTTTTTGTAGACACCAGTCATATTGGATTAGGGGCCTGCCCTATGCCAGTATGACCTCATCTCTACTAATTACATATGCAATGACCCTATTTCCAGATAAGGTCACATTCAGAGGTACTGGAAATGCAATCCCTGAAGTTATAGACCCATAGACTTCATTTTTTATTCATGGGAAGGGATCTTAGAGCTCACTGAGTTCAAACCTCTCCAGTTAAATTGAAAAAATAAACTCGAAAGGAGGGGAAGTGGCTTGCTAAGGACCCAATCAGAAAAGTGCATGTGATTTCCTATCAGGGCCAACATTTATGGGTTTCCTATAGTTTTGAAATAGACAGAAGATGCTTTGAAAAATTAGAAATATTCAATGTTGTTGTTTTTAAAACTTACATTTTCCTTATTATTGGAAAAGATCAGGCAGATTATTGAACCAATTGTAACGAAAGTGGGGGGAGTAAATAAAGGTGGGTACTTCCTTCCCTAAACTCCCACAGTTCGTTGCAAAGTGCCCTGGAATGGTTTCAATGACATGTTTAAGGTGTGTGTTCCTACTTGTGTGGACAATCAAGCCAGGTCATTCTCTCGGTCATGAGGGTTCATCCAGGTCATCTGGAGTAATCCTATGGAAACCTTTCCCCAAATGGGAATGACTAGAGGCTGACCAACTTGAGAGTGGGGCTCGTTCGTCTTTGCCATCTCACTCCCCTCGACATGGGTTTCACTCTACCTTCGCACAGAACAGTCCTTCTGCAAATAAGGCCAGGGCCTCCTGGAGGGCTACACATCCCTTTCTCACCCCACTCTGTCTCCAATCCCCATGACCATCCAATTCCCCATGCCCTCTGTTGTCTATTTCTTCTAACCATGAGTGATGCTCAAGGCTGATTTTCTGAGATGGTCAAAGTCAAGGAAGTGGGCTACCTTTGTTCTCTTTTGGTCCCTCTGGCCACACTTCCTTTTGTGGAGGGGTTTGGAGAGAGGTGTTGGGGAGGGGATTGCAACAACCCCACGCCTAAAATCTGGGCTGGCTCCACAGTGGAGAGGGGAGCTCTGTACTTAGGATAACTTGGTGAGGAGTTAGGGTAATCCCTCTTCCCCTTCCCAAACCTCCCCCCAAACTTGCAAAGTATCTCCCACCAAGTTTTCAGGATGCCTGAAATTCCCAGCAGGAAGCAGTATCATCCCTTCTGATGGAGGGGCTGATCTCTGGAGGGTCCTGTTCAGATACAAGTGGATCATTAGACAGAAAAAAACCCTTGGAGTTAGAGACAGAAGACTTAGGTGCCAGGCCAGGGGAGAGACAGGGACAGAAAACTGAGCCACAGAGCACTCAAGACAGACTGGGCCTCGGACAGTTTTGCCTAAGGCCTAAATGGAGCTAATTTCTCACCATCCTAACCCACATAGGGCTTATTCCACACTGTATTCTCCAATCTCCCTTCTGTATCCCTCCCTTCACCCCAAATCCTAACCCAGGCCCCCCTTATACAGAGAACTTTTAGGAATCTTGTAGCATGATCTTGAGTAGAAATGAGGGGAACATAACTAGCCAGAGGTAAGTCAATAATGCTAATCTTTTATTTATGCATATGATACAATGGTGCTTTCTGTTTTTATTAGATGATTGCGATAGTAATTCATATTTGTCTGGGGCTGAATCATAGACAAAGCAAGTACTTTTATACACATGATCTCACATGCACCTCCATCATGTGGGTAGGGTGTGTCTTTGTGTTGTTGGCATTTATACAGTTTTACAGATGAGGACACAGAGGCTCCGAGAGGCCCAAGGTCACAATGGATAATGAAAAGAGCTTGGATTTGGAGTTTGTGTCAAGGGCTCAAATCCCAAGGGCTTTCTCAGACAGTTTACCTTGGGGATCTGTTCTACTGGCTTTCCATATCTGTGGGCCTCTCTGACCTATCACAGGCAAGTTTCACAAATGAAAGTTGTCAGGAGTTCAGTGAAGCTTAACTCCAAACAAACCAGGCGATGTTGAAGCTGTTGGGCCTTAGAGAAGATTTCACGGAAACCCCATTGGGCAGGTGCCTGGTGACTGGAAGATGTAATGTAAGCAAGTGTAGGAAAAGGAAATAGAAGTAGAAAAAAGCCAAAAAGATGGTCTCCTATCCACTTTCTCAACCAACCACAAACACTACTGGGCACAGAGCAGGGTTCTAGACACACAACACTGGGCTTGTGCCTTGAGGAAGTTCCACTCTGGCTGGGGACATCTGAGGTCTGGGGCTGTCCTGGGCTTGGAGGCATGTTCCTATTCAGAGATCAACAAGGTTCCTCTCTTCCTGATTTTGCCCTGGAGAGTGTGGAGGTGGAAATGCTGTGAAGAGGGTCTTCCCTAGGAACCACTGTGGATTTTTTATGTTCCAGGAGTGACAGGAGGTCTGCAGCTCTATGTCCAGGGCACCTTTTTTCAAATGGAGGGGGAGGGATAGACCCACAAGAGTCCAGTTGAGGTTGAACAGTGGTTTCAGTGGGTGGAGGGAGGGGAGAGAAGGAAGTTGTGGCCAATGAATGGTAAGGCCAGAGAATGTAGAGTGTGGTCACTGGCGTGAGCTCTCTGGCTACTCCTTTCAGTGGTCTAACCCATGGCTCCCTTTCTGATAGGATGCCCCTCTACCTTTCCATTCATACCTCTCTTTCTCTGTGCCTCTTCCCTTGGATTCCCAGGGAGCTACATTAGGAGAAGATTCTTAATTAAAGATTACCCTGGGAGCTAGTCTATTGGGGATGCCAAAATATCGCTAGAAATGTAAAGAGATGGACACGATTGTATTTAATGAAGTGCTCCCAGGGATATGGCTATATATATTGAAAAAAATACCCTCAGAACCCAGTGGTATGTTAGTTTGGCCAAGTGGGTTTGTGAGCTGGAGTCCTCTGCCTCTCTGCTCCTTGGGCTCAGCTTGCCCTCTGAATAAAAGTTGAACAAAATTTTTGTAATATCAGTTTGAAGGGGGGCCAAATGTTTAGCCTGACCAGAAGCCCATAGTCTTAGCTCTGACCTCACAACTATCTCGTCTCCTTCCTTTTGCTATTTCTTCCAATCATGGTGGGTGATGGCCCCACCTATTGGTGAGAAAGTCCACAAAATATTTATCCCTTCACTGGTGCACCAGCCAGCCCTCTCCAGCAGGTGCTACTGGCCTAATTCTTAAACTAGACCCTCACTCTTCCTCAGCCGGGTTAAACTCTTCCAAGGCTGGCGACCCAATAGCAAACACATCATTGAAATTGCAGCTGTACCTAAAGAGGAAAATGCCTTACAAGCTCTTTAGGCTCCAGCTGAGGGGTGTATTAGTAGCTACTTTATTCCACAGCATATATTGAGTACCTACTGTGTGCAAAGTCCTCCTCAAGGGACTGTGGAAGACTGTGGAATTCCCACTTTCAGAGAGTTGCAGTCAAATGTTCCTAACTGGAGTGCATATCAGAAATGCCTGGGAAGCTTTTCCAAAGGCCCCACCCTGGAGCTGAATCAGGTTCACAAATTGGGCCCAGGTCTGTGCAGTATGGCAAAGTTTAGAGTGTGACTTGTATCTATGCTCTTGGATGTGAAGCTATGGGATAGTGTAAGAGGCAGGCATGTGTACCAGTAACTAAAAAGCAAGGTCAAGTATAGCCATTGCCACAGAGAGGGATAAGCAATATGCTCTGAGAGTGTAGACAGGGAAGAAAGATTAATATCTATAAAGAAACAGCCCGGGGCAAGGAAGGTAGAATGTGACCCATGGCACAGCTCCCTAAAAAGCATAAATTAGAAGAATAATGACAGCTGCCGTTCTTTGCTCCCACTCAGTACACAGTGATAGAACACCAGGGCCCATGCTGGGCAGGGTGCAGGACTGCTCTCAGGCAGTTTGCAGTTTGATGGGGCAGGGAGATAAGACATGCACGTGTGTAACTATGACACAAGGTGGAGAGTGACAAATACTATTTTAGAAGGACAAGCCAAATGCCACGGCAACCCAGAGAGTGCTCTTCTGCTTTACAGATTGGGAAGGACTTTCTGAAGGAGCTGGCCTTTGAGCTGGGGCTTGTGGGTTAGGGAGTAGCAGTACAAGTGTTCCAGGCCCAGGCGACAACATGACAAAGGTAGAGGAGACTGGGGAGAAGGGTTTCTGGAAAAGTGCCAATGGTCTTTTTTGGTTGGATCCCAAGCTGCTTGGAGGTGGGGGCTTTGGGTGGGATAAGAATGGAAAAGTCATTTAGTACCAGATTGTAGGGGCCTTGAAAGATTTGCTAAGGAGTTTGGGCTTTATTTGTATGTAATGAGAAGCTACTAAGGGTTTTGAAGCAATCTGGTATCATTGCAGATGACAACTTGGTGGGAAAGAGATGAGCAGCAGAAAGACACTGATGAAGTGAGATCATTTTAGGACGAAGCCATGGGCATGCAATGGCAAGAACAACTCTGAGAGACACTGGGAAGTCAGAGTCAATAGGACTTGGCCATGGGAGTAGAGGAAAAGGAAATGCAGGGCTCAAAAATGACTCATGTTTGGAGGATAGGTGATGGGGGGAAGCTGGTGCCATCAGCCAAGCCAGGGGAGAACACTGTATGTGGAAAGTGATGACTCTGAAGTGTCAGCTCAATGTCCACCTGGAAAGGATGAGATGTTGGAGGAATCTTCACCCTGGATGCCTTCGCCAAGGTTGGTGTTTGCTTATCTGGGCCTTCAGAGCTGGACTGTTGGCACCTGGAAGGTAGCAACTGTATCTCGTTCATCTTTATTTCCTCCAAATAAATGCTTCATGCAGAAGGTGGCACTTATTGCAGTCATTCCTTCAATAAAGATTTATGGACTAAATATGCAAGTGCCAGTTCATGTGCTAGAAACTGGAACTATGATACAGAACACCTCTCCAGTCTATTTGTGAGTTTTTAGAATCCAGATTTCATTCTGACTATGTTTATTTGAGGATGTGGTCACTTTTGTCCTTCAGATAGTCTCATCCAGCAGTCACTGAGGAATATAGAGCCAACTCCCTCCGAAATCAGCTGGGACAACCCTACAGCCAGGAAAGGGGGAGACTGTCTTGCCAGCAGCCTGCATATGCGCAATCATCACACACATTGAGTTTCAGCCTCTCATAAAGTCTTGAAGGGTGCTCCTTTCTGGGAATCTTTTCATGTTGTAGAACCTTCTCAACTAGACAATGATAAGAAATCCATGTCTAAATTAACAAATAAATGAAGGAATGAATGATGAACTCAGAATCCCAGAAACTTTTTTCTGGATGGCAGTATAAAATCTCCAGTTGGGGAGCCACTTTTCCACAGAAGAGGGTAGGACTCGCTGGTGTAATGTAGTTCTTTCATCCCCACCTGTGCAGCTCTAGCATCCCCAATGTTGTGCCTTCTGTAATGCTCCTTCCTGACCTACTTCTCCTTGCTCCCACTCCAGCTCATCTGTCCAGCTCCACCTGCACCACTAAACTCCCTTTCAATAGAAGGAGGCACCCTCATAGGCAAAGGCACCTGGTGAGTGAGGTAATGGGGGAAGGCTGGGAGCCTGTTGTCGGCAGAGCCAGAAGCGCCGGAGCAGACTTTTGAGGTGCCTGCGGAACTTGACCCCGACGAAGACATAGAGCACTGGGTTGAAGCAGCAGTGGGAGAAGGCAACGTTGCGGCAGATGAGCAAGGCGTAATCCAGCTGCTGGCTGACCTCGCAGCTCTGGATGACCTCAAGTTTCAATAGTGTCTGCAGAAACAGGATCAGGTTGTAGGGAGCCCAGCTGAGGAAGTATGCCACCACGATGGTGAAGATGAGCCTGACTGTCCGGTGGTGCCGTTTGGACCGTGAGCGGAACAGAGTCCTGAGAATCTCCACATAGCAGAACAGGATTATCCCCACAGAGAGCAGGAAGAAGACGTTGTGCTGGTAGACCGAGGCTAGGAACCATGTGCGTTCTGAATAATCACAACCTGAAGGAAACACCTTGTGGAAGATGGCATCGGGGATGGAGGACAGGATGCTGGCTGCCCACACGGCTGTGGTTGCCAGCACGCGGCATTGGAGGGTATGGACACGCAGGGATGAGAGGGGGCTCACCACGGACAGGTAGCGGTGGATGGTCATGATGGTCAGGAAGAAGATGCTGCTGTAGAGGCTGATGGAGAAGATCATGTTGAGGAGCTTGCAGAGGAAGTCTCCCAGCACCCAGCCCCAGTGGTATCCCAAGATCCACACAGGCAACAAGCAGGAGAACACCAGGTCTGAGAGGCACAGGTTGAGGATGAAGACATTGGTGAGGGACTCCAGGCTCTCATACTTCACCAGGACCCACAACACCAGGCTGTTGCCCAGCAGGCTGAGGAGGAACACCAGGAAGTACAGGATGGTGGTGCTGAAGGTGGCAAAGGTGAAGGTCTTGCTCTCACACAGAAAACTCTGAGGATCATAATCAAAAGGGGTGGTGGACTCTGGGATGCCTGAGGGCTCCATCTAGATGTTGAGAACATCTGAAAGGGTAGAGAGATGGAGTTTAAAGCCGTGTGATTAGGCTAGAGATCAATAGGACCCATATCACAAAAAAGTGTGGTTCATGGTCCAGCTACCGGTTGGTGAACTATTTGTAATGCGATTAGGAACTTTCACCAGAATATGAAGTCACTAAGCACACTGTTTAGTTTGGTTAGCATTTTTTCTTGGCAATACTTTCTTGATGAAGGCAGCAGTTCGTTAATTTACGTTATGTCACAAGCCCCTTTTCTCCTTGAAGACTGGCATTAGAGTAGCACCAAGCTAGACCACTCTCCCACTAGGTGTAGGAGAAAGAGCAGTGGAACTGGATTCAAAGAACTGAGATCAAATTTGGGGCCCATTACTGTGTTCCTGGCCAAGCTACTTAGCCTTTCTGAACCTCAGGTCCTCATCTAAAAATACGGCTAGTGATCCCAGAGTCATTCTTTCATTTATTCAACAAATATCTAGTGAGCATTTACTATGCCTGCCTGCCTCCCTCCCTCTGTCTCTACCTCTGTCCCTCCCTCCCTTTCTTCCTCTGCTCCCTCCTTTCTTTCCTCCCACAGAGTGTAGAAATCCTGATGACAGGATTGTTTCAGGAAACTCGCTGTCTTTTGAAACAGGTCCAAAAAGAGAGAACATAAATGGAGCAAACATCTCTCATACAAACTCAGGTATGAAATAATCTCAAGACTACAATGAACCTTGAGACTCTGGGAGACCAAATCCTAGTAACACAGAGGATTAACTCTCAGAGCAGAAAGCTTTATCATTTGGGAGTTTGGTTTACGGAACGTCTTACAGATGCCAGCAAGTGGAAACAACCCAAGTGTCCAATAGGAGGGGAGTAGCCTAGAAAAGTATATTGATTCAAATTGATTCAATCCTCTTTGTTAGTGAGGTTTTAGAAATAGTGAGACTAGAAGGTCAAGGAGAGAAAAGGGAGATAAAGTGATTGAAGAGCTGGAATTTTCATTGAGAGAGGTAAATGAAGCTGCTGGGCCCAGAGTTCTCATCACGTATTATGTGCCAGGCACTGTGATAACGCATTATACTCACCTGTTCCTTTAATCCTACAACTATCTGTAAGGCATGACCACCGCCACTTTACAGAAGAGGAAATTGAGGCTTAGACCGTTAAGTCAACCTTCTCCATGTCATAAAGCCAGTAAGCAGGAAGGAGAGCCAAGTCTGGAACCCTGGATCAACGGCCTTGTATTTTGAGGAGGAGAATTGGAGAAATACTTGAGTTTCTCGCTTATTTAGTTTTGGATAGGAAGAATAATCAGAGGGGTCTCAAAATGTATCCTATTATAGGTAGTTAAGTCAATTTGTATCTCCAAGTACCAGAGTGAAGATAGCTGAAAATGTTACATACGGTTGTCTTGTTTTGTATTCTCCTGATTCCTAGAGAGGAATATATATATGCTTCTGTATGTTTACTGTCCACTTGTATTTCTTGTTTTAAAAGTGTCTATGGATTCTGTTTGCTTTTCTACTTGGAATAAAATGTTTTTCTTATGGATTTTTAAGAGCATGTTGCTTAGTCTTGTCAACCCATTGTGCTTTTTAACCTTTTAATTATATCTATGGTCTTTTAAATTTTTGACATTTAGAAATTGGGTATTTACATTTTAAAGAGGAGCTTATCTGACTCAATACAACAGCCCTTAATGATCATTGACATATGCCAGGCACATAGTTTAGAATGAAATCAGAAATTACACAAATATCCAGGATTTCCTGTAGTGTCATAAGTTGGAAGTGAAGTTATTTTGGGACAGGGGCCTTGTAAACACCCTTCATATCATACAAGTGACCCCTCAGTCTATTGCATAACTCTTTTTTTTTTTTTTGGTGAGGAAGATTGGCCCCGAGCTAACATCCATTGCCAATCTTCCTCTTTTGCTGAGAAAGATTAGCCCTGAGCTAACATCTGTGCCCATCTTCCTTTTTTTCATGTGGGATGCCTGCCACAGCAAGGCCTGATGAGCGGTGCGTAGGTCTGTGCCCAGGATCCGAACCTATGAACCCCAGACCACCAAAGCAGAGCAGGCACACTTAACCACTATACCACCAGGCGGGCCCCCTGCATAACTCTTGTCTTCCCCTGACCCAAGGCCAGTACTAGCCAACCCATCTTCTTAACATCAGCACCCCAGCTTCATGGTTGGAAATTTCTCAAAATTAAATGGCTTCTCCTGAGAAAGAAGATATCTTCTCCCCTTTTTATTTTAATTTACTAAAAACAAGTAACTCTCAGTGTTTTAATATCTCTTATGAATAATAAAGCAATAATAATAAAGCAACAGAGAGATGAGTTGCCTTCCTTGGATGATGCATCACCAAGGCAGAATAATTGCATGTCTCTATTCTCAGTGGAATTCACATGCTTTCCCCCAACTCTCCAGGCTGGTCTGGGATGACAGACAACCAGTGGCCAATCTAGTTATCTTCTATTTCTCTCACCTTACCAGATTTTTCCTGATCTATGGTGCTGAATAATGCAGTTTGAAAGGGTTGGCAAGAGGACTTTTCACTCCACGTTCTGCCAGGTTATCAAGTATTGGGTTATTTATTGTATAGAAGATAACATAACTGGGTTCCACTCTTCCCTAATGGCTAAGTAAGCTCAGATGCAACCCTTCTACAGGGATTAGGCATTTGAAAGAACAGCTGCATGGCACTGGGTAAGATTCCCATTGTTAAGGCTAAGGGCAGGACCTGGTCATGAGGGACAGCTAAAACTCTGACAGAAAACTCACAATTTTTTGATCTTGAAAAACCAGAGGGCTGAATTTAGGGCAGTTACAGCCACTGGAGTGTGAGGCAGGGGGAAATCACAGATGGGAAAGGGCTAGAGAGCAGGAGCCCCAGATTTTGTAAATAAACTCTGCCCAAATGTTTGGCTGACTTCTGAACCATGAAGGCACCAGTGAAAGCTAAAAGAACTGAACTGAGATTTGAGCTGCTGCTCACTTCAGGGGAGACAGAGTTTAGAGTTTGAACCAGCCAAGTCAATTGTCTGCTAAAACAAACAAACTGTATATAAATAATCAGTACTTTTCAGAAGAATAAAACAGAATCCAGTCTCCACAACACAATGTTCAGGATACAATATAAAATTTCTCAGCATATGAAGAAATAGGAAAACATGGCCCATACTCAAAAGAAAAGATAATCAAGAAACTGACTCTGAGATGAAATAGATGTTAGAATTCACGAATAAGGATAAAAATGCAACTATTGTAAAAATGTTCAAGGGAACAAAGGAAAATACATTCATAATTAATGAAAAGGTAAGAAATCTCAGCAGAGAAAGACAAATTATATGAAAGACCCAAAAGAAATTAGAAATTAATAACAATAAGATACTAGAAAACCCTCAATAATTTGGAAGTAAAACAACATGCTTCTAAAGAATCTATGAGTCAGAGAAGATATCATAATGCAAACTGTAAAATATTTTGAATGAATAATGATGAAAATAGCACATATCAAAATTCATAGGATGCAACTAAATCAGTGCTTAGAGAAAAATTTATAGCTTTAAATGCTTATATTAGAAAGAAGAAGGTCTAAAATCGATGGTCTTAAATCAGTGACTCAGAAACTAGAAAAAGAAGAGGAAATTAAACTCAAAGCAAGTAGAAGGAAGGAAATAATAAAGATAAAAGAAGAAATAGAGAATAAGAGAGAAAATGTACAGGACCAAAAGAATGGTTATTGCTACAGATCTTATAGACTTTAAAATAATAACAAAGAAATATTATGATCAATTTTATGTTAACAAATTCAACAACTTAAATCAAAACTGACATGAAATGATATGGCAAATCTGAATAGTCCTACCTTTATTATAGTTAACTATAAAAAACTATTTTATGAAGGAAAACTCTAGAACTAGATGATTTTTCTAGTGCATTCTGTCAAACATTTAAGGAAGAAATAACACCAATCTTATACAAACTATCTGAAACAGGATGAAACACTTTCCCAATTGTTTTATGAGGCCAGCATAACCCTGATACCAAAACCAGACAAAAACATTACAATAAAAGAAACTACAGACCAATATCCATCATGAACATGGACACAGAAATCCTTAACCAAATATTAGCAAATTGAATCCAGCAATATATTTAAAAAGGATACACATCATGACCAAGCAATGTTTCTCCCCAAAATATGAAGTTGGTTTAATATTTGAAAATGAATCAGTTTAAGTCATCACATTAAGATAAAAGCTATATGAGCCTTTTTGATAAATACAGAAAAGCAGTGGACAAAACTCAACACCCATCCATGACATAAACTCTCAGCAAACTAGAAATAGGAGGGATGTTGGGCATCTACAAAAACCATTTCTCTTTTCTGTTGGTTATTCATTCATTTAGTCAGAATTTCAGAGGTGCTCCTGGTCTGGGCCTGGAAGGCCTTTGGGATACAAAGGAGAATGGCATCAAACCCCAAACTACTTACTTACCTTCTAGAAGTTGGATTCCTCTTTGCCGGTCATTGCTCTCCCTCCCCATCTCCGGGGCCCACCTCAACTCTAAGAGAGTAAATTCAGCTTTCTGGACCTGAACACAATTTGGATTGAGAAACACAGCTCTAAATTATCCCATCACCAATAATAACAATGCCTTACATAAGGACTTGCAACCAAATAAACCCCTCCACTTTCTTTAGCACAAGGAAAAGAAAAGCATTATATATGACAGTTCTACTCAAATCACCATCCACAGACCAGCTTTTTAGCGATGCAGATTTTCAGGAATCCCCAGACCTATGGAATCAGAACCTCTGGAGGTGGGCTCAGGAATCTGCATATTTACTTGCTCTCCAGGTGGTTCTGATGCACACCCGGAGTTTAAGAACTCCTGGTATAGGCTATTAAAATTAGAGGAAAATGTTAAGTTTGAAATGTTTGCAGAGGAACTCACCTATATCGACACCTCTTTACATGCGTCTTGATGCAGAAATGGTGCTTCTCTGTTTCATATTTTGTTCAAAGGAACCAAAACACCTGCCCTGCCCAGAAGGTTAGAGGAAGATGAGGGAAGACTATTGTGTGGAGTCTGAGAGAGAGGCAGGGCGTCTTTACTTATCCCTCCTCTTCCCACCACCTGGCTTGATCTGCCCCTAATCCCCCTACTCTCAACCAAGACCTCATGTTAGAACCTGGCTACATCACTATAAAACTTTTGTGTGTCAAAGGACACTATGAAGAAATTAAAAAGGAATTTTTGATAGTATTTGCTACTTGGACCTGTAGATCAATTTGGGGAGCACTGCCATCTTAACAATATTGACTTTTCCAATCCTTGAACACTAGATGTTTCCATTTACTTAGATCTTCCATGGTGTTTTGTGTTTTTCAGTATACAGATTTCACACTTTCTCACTTAAATTTATTCATAAGTATTTTAATTTTACACTATTATAAATGGAATTGTTCTCTTAATTTCATTTTCAGATTGTTCATTGGTAGTGTATAAAGATACAACTGATTTTACATATTGATCCTGTATTCTGCATCTTTGCTGAATTCATTTATTAGCTATAACAGTTTTTTGACTAATTTAGAATTTTCTATACATAAAATAATGTCACCTGCATATTGAGATAGTTTTACTTCTTCCTTTCCAATCCGGGTGCCTTTTTTTTCTTTCCAAATTGCCCTGGCTAAAACCTCCAATACAATGTTGAATAGGAGTTGTGAGAGTGGACATCCTTGTCTTGTTCCAGATCATAGGTGGAAAGCTTCCAACCTTCATCATTAAGTATGATATTAGACGTGGGTTTTTAATACGTGCCTTTTTATCGGATGGAAGAAGATTTCTTCTATTCCTAGTTTGTTGAGTGTCTCTTTTTTTAATCATGAAAGGATGTTGGATTTTGTCAAATACTTTTTCTGTATCTGTTGAGTTTCATTGTATGGATGTACTACAGATTTTTTTTATCCCTTCACCTATTGAAAGACATCTTGGTTGCTTGCACTTCTTGGAAATTATGAAAAATACTTTATACACTATACACTGTGTATAGCATACACACTTTTATACACTATACATATTTGCGTGCAGGTTGTATGGACATACGTTTCAGCTCAATTGGGTAAATACCTAGGGGCGTACTTGATAGATTGCATGATAAGACTATGTTTAACTTTGTAATGAACTGTCAAACTGTATTCCAGAGTGTTGGACCATTTTGTATTCCCACCATGAATGAATGAGCATTTGTGTTGCTGAGTATACTCTCCAGCATTTGGTATTATTAGTTTTTAAAAAATTTTTTAGCCATTTTAATGGGTGTGTAGTGGTATCTCATTGTTTTAATTTGCAATTTCTTAATGACGTATGACGTTGAGCGTCTTTTCATATGCTTATTTTCCATTTACACATCATCTGTGGTGAGGTATCTGTTCAGATCTTTTGTCGTTTTTTAAAATGGGTTGTTTATTTTCTTATTGTTGAGTTCTAAGAGTTCTGTGTATATTTTGGGTACAAGTCCTTTATCAGTTATGTGTTTTGCAAATATCTTCTCCCACTCTGAGGCCTGTCTGTTCATTCTCTTAACAGTGTTTAACACAGAGTAGAAAAATGTAATTTTAATATGGTCCAACTTATCAATTTTTTTTCATGGTTGTGTTTTTGGTGTTGCACCTAAAAACCATTGCCAGACTCTAGGTCATCTAGATTTTCTCCTGTTATGTGGTAGAAGTTTTATAATTTTTCATTTTACATTTAGGTCTAAGGTTCATTTTGAGCTAATTTTTGTGAAAAGTATAAGATATGTGTCTAGATTCTTTTTTTTTTTTTTTTGCATCTGGATATACAATTGTACTAGCTTCATTTGTTGAAAATATTATCCTGTATCCATTGAATTGCTTTTGCCCCTTTGTCAAAGATCAGTTGACTATATTAGTGTGGGTCTGTTTCTGGGCTCTCTGTTCTGTTTCATGAATCAATTTGTCTATTCTTTCATCAATATCACACTGTCCTGATAACTGTGGCTTTATAGTAAGTGTTAAATTTGGGTCATGCCAGGTTCCTGACTTTGTTCTTCTTGTTCAGTATTGTATTGACTGATCAAGGTCTTTTGCCTTTCCACATAAACTTTTGAATCAGTCTGTTGATATCCACAAAGTAACTTGCTGGGATTTGATTTGGATTGCCTTGAATCTACAGATCAAGTGAGGAAGAACTGATATCATCATTGAGTTTTCGTGTCCGTGAACAGAGAATCTCTCTCCATATATTTAGTTCTTTTTTGATTTCTTTCATCAGTTTTGTAGTTTTTCTTGTCTAGATCTTGTACATATTTTTTAGATGTATACGTATTTCACTTTTGAGGTGATAATGTAAATGATATTGTGGGTTTTTTTTAACTTCCTTTTTTTTTTTTTAGTAAGATTGGCCCTGAGCTAACATCTGTTGCCAGTGTTCCTCTTTTTCTCCCCAAAGCCCCAGTACAGAGTTGTATATCCTAGTTGCAGGTCCTTCTAGTTCTTCTATGTGGGATGCCACCTCAGCATGGCTTGATTAGCAGTGCACAGGTCCGCACCCAGGATCCAAACCTGTGAACCCTGGACTGCCAAAGCAGAGCACATGAACTTAACTGCTACACCTCCGGGCCAGCCCCTGTGTTTTTAATTTCGAATTTCACTTGTTCATTGCTGGTATACAGGAAAGCAATTGACTTTTGTGTAGTAATCTTGTATCCTGCAACCTTGTGTATTAGTTATTAGTTCCAAGAGATTTTTTGTCAATTCTTTCAGATTTTCTACACAATCATGTCATCTGTGACAAAGACGGTTTATTTCTTCCTTCCCAATCTGTATACATTTTACTTCCTTTTCTTGTCTTAATGTATTAGCTAGAACTTTTAGTACAACATTGAAAAGTAGTGATGAGAGGGAACATCCTTCCTTGTTTCTGGTTGTAGCAGGAAAGATTCTAGTTTTTCACCATTATGATGTTAGCTATAGGCTTTTTGTAGATATTCTTTACCAGCTTGAGGAAGTTTCCCTCTATTCTTAGTTTACTGAGAGGTTTGTTTTTTTTTTTTATCATGAATAAGTGTTGGATTTTGTCAAATGCTTTTTCTGCATCTATTGATAATTTGATTTTTCTTTTTTAGTCTGTTGATGTGAGATTACATTAATTGATTTTGAATGTTGAACCAGGCTTGCATACCTGGGATAAATTCCACTTGGTTGTTGTGTATAATTCTTTTTATATATTGTTGGATTCAATTTGCTAATATTTTGTTGAGGATTTTTGCATTTATGTTCATGACAGATATTGGTCTGTAGTTTTCTTTCCCTTAACATCTTCACCCACTTTTGTTAGGGTAATGCTGGCCTCACAGAATGAGTTAGGAAGTATTACCTCTGCTTTTATCTTCTGAAGGAGATCATAGAAAATTGGTATAATTTCTTCTTAAAATGTTTGGTAGAATTCACCAGTGAACCCATCTGTGTCTGGTGATTTCTGTTTTGGAAGGCTATTACTTGTTGATTCAATTTCTTTAATAGATATGGGCTTGTTCACATTGTCTATTTCTTCTTGTTTGAGTTTTGATAGATCGTGTGTTTGAAGGAATTGGTCCATTTCATCTAGGTTTTCAAATTTGTGGGCATAGAGTTGTTCATAATATTCCTTTATTATCCTTTTAATGTCAATGGGGTCTGTAATGATGTCTCTTCTTTCATTTCTGTTATCAGCAATTTATGTCTTCTCTTTTTTCTTAGTTAGCCTGGCTAGAGGCTTATTGATTTTATTGATTTTTCTCAAAGAACCAGCTTTTGATTTTGTTGATTTTCTCTACAAAAATGGAATCATTTCATGGACATTTATTTATCCTTTTCCATTACACAAAATGGCATGAACATCTTTTCAAGCCTATCTTATTCTTTTTAACAGCTGAAAAGTATTCCACTGCATTGTGGTATCATACTTTACCTATTTCCCTGTCAATGGACATCCAGTTTGCTTCCAATTTTTAAAATTACCACAGTGCTGCAGGGGGCATCAGTGTACATATAGCTTTAATGCACTGGTGTTGATATTTCTGTAGGATGGATTTCTAGAAGTGGTGGATTTCTGAATCATAGGCATGGGCATTTTACATTTTAGTAGATATTGCCAGAGTGCCCTCTAAAATGGTTGCGTTTATTTACATTTCCACAATAGTGTCCAAGAATGCCCATTTCCATACACCTGGTCAATATTGGATGTTATTAACTTCTTTAAAAATTTTGGTCGTTCTAAAAGAAGTATAGAAGTATCATGTTGTTTTGATTCAAATTTTATGTTATTTTGAGTAAAGCATTTTCCCCACAGATTTATTGGACACATCCGTGTGTGTGTGTGTGTATGATTACTCTTTACAAAGGTAGGTAATTATTGAGAGGATTCATATAGCAAGTGTTTAACAAATGTTTATTCTCTAAATATGAAGACACAATTTGAAACTAAGGTTTTCACATTTCCTCATGTTTGGTTTCAGTGTGACAAAAATTCATACTCTTGCCTTAAACAGAGAGTTCTAAAACCCTGATCAGGCTGGACAAAGGTGGGACTAGTTCCAGCCTCATGCAGACTCAACATGCAGAAGAGGAAGTCCACTCCTGAGTATAGCACAATGTGGACAGGGGCCTGGTTGCCACAGTTAGGGTCTGTGGGAAAGTGGGATTCAGGGTGGAGACAAGCACCAGAGGTCTTTGGCATCAGAATCAGAGTGGAGACCTTGGCAGGCATTAATTGCTGTTAATACAGAAATTGCTGACTCTGGATCTCCAGGGTCTCATGATCTACTTGGACCAAGTCCAGCAAGACGGATGATTCTGTTTGAGCCTCAATCCCACACACATGAGACCAGGCATAGGCATATTCACATCAAAGGACTTGCAGCTTCAGGAGCCCTTGGAGACAGCATCCTGGCCTCACTGGGCAGTATATTCACAGGGAACATCTGCAGTCACGGCAGTGATGAGAGGCAGCCTTGGGTAGCCATGCAAGCCAAGAATACCATGGAAGAGTTGGAAGGGAAGAACACCACAACCTTGTTGATGACAACACATGAGACCACTTCAGGCACCTCATCACTAACTGAAGTTGGCTTTGGGAGATGTGGGTGGGGAGGACAAGTGCTGAAGTCTTGTCTTGGAGGTGTGTGTGCGAGGGCCATTGTAATCTGGGCTATGAGGTCAGTGTGATCTTACTTGAAATGTTAGGTTACCTAGCTTGGGGTCTTGCTAGTTATGCCAGAGTTTAGGACAGAGTTAGATCTACAGGAGGAAATTAAATAGGCTTAGCTTCAAGTGTTACAGAAAGATGTGACTCCATGAAGGTCATTGCATATCACTGCACAATAGGGCCTCAAAATTATTGTTAAAATTTAACTTTATTATTACTATTGAATAGGTAATATAGTCACAGAAATCAATGTAAATCATTGATCAAAATCAAATATACATATTGAGAAAACAGGAATTCACAATTCCATATTGATAATAAGAAAGAAAGTAAATAAATAGGTGAGAGAGGAGGGCTCTGCTTCCAGAATACTGGAGGCATGGTCTTTTTTTAAATTGTGGTAACATTGGTTTATAACATTATATACATTTTAGGTGTACATCATTATATTTCAATTTCTGTGTAGATTACATCAAGTTCACCACCCCAAGACTAATTACCATACAATGTGCCTAATCACCCATTTCACCTTCCTTCCTCCCTGCTCCCCCTCTGGCAACCACCAATCCAATGTCTGTCTCTATGTGTTTGGTTGTTGTTGTTTTTGTCTTCTATTTATGAGTGAGATCATGTGGTATTTGACTTTCTTCCTCTTACTCATTTTGCTTAGCATAATAACTTCAAGGTCCATCCATGTTGTCACAAATGGCCAGATTTCATCCTTTTTTATGGCTGAGTAGCATTCCATTGTGTGTATATACCACATCTTCTTTATCCATTTGTCCCTTGATGGGCACCTAGGTTGCTTCCAAGTCTTGGCTATTGTGAATAATTGCATGGTCTTAAAGTGTCTCCACACAGACTACTTATTAGTTACCAAGGAAAAAATAGTAATTACAGAGCAGAGAAATTGGACAACACCTTGACCAAATAATCAAATTTAACATCCCCGGTGAGGGGCAGGTGGACATTGTGTGCCTCGAGATGCGATGTCTTGAGAAGGACACTGCATCACTTATGTAATATTCCAGCCAGGGATGCATAAACTGAATCTAAAGATGCTGAATCATCAGACAAACCCCAAATGAGGAATGTTCTATCAAAAATGAAGGGGGAGCTCCATTCCTCAAAAATGTCAATGTCAAAAAAAGACTGAAAAAGACTGAGGGATGGTCCCAGATTAAAGGAGGTAAAGAGACACGACAACTGAACACAACACATGACTCTGGACTGGATCCTGGACTGGGGGAAAAAATGTCATAAAGAACATGATTGGGCCAACTGCCCAACCTGGAATACCCATAAGTAGATTAGATACAAGTGTTAAGTCAACACTGAATTTACCGAAGTTGATAAGGGCAGTGTAGTTATGTAAGAGATTATTCGTATTCTTAGGAAGTGCATACTGAAATATTTGGGGATGAAGAGCCATGGGTTGTGCAATTTACTTTCAAATAATTCAGAAAAAGAGACAGGGAAAGAGCAAGCATACATGATACTGCCAGCAGGGTAAAGTGTTAACAATAGGCGAATCTGTGGGAAAAGTTTTATTGCTATTTGTGTTTTTATTATTCTTGCAATATTTCTCTGTTCGAAATTATTTTCAAATTAAAAGTTTAAAAAACAAAAGATATAACAGTGTAAAATCTTACTTCCAATTCTGTCCTCCCCCAAACCACTTTTGCTAATTCCTTGTATTTCCCTCCAAAGTTTCTTTTTGCAAATACAAGCAAACATGGACGTTTACACTATGGTTATTTTTGCATGGAGTCGTGATCTAGAGATTTTCAGCTTCCTCAAAAAGTTACCTAGGGGGCCAGCCCGGTGGCACAGTGGTTGGGTTCGTGCACTCCTCTTCGGAGGCCCAGAGTTCATGGGTTTGGATCCCAGGCTCAGAACTCCACACTGCTCATCAAGCTATGCTGTGGCGGTGTCCCACATACAAAAAATAGAGGAAGACTGGCACAGATGTTAGCTCAGGGCCAATCTTCCCCACCAAAAAAACCAAAAAACAAAAAACTAAATGGACTTACCTTTTTATTTTTTTCTTACAGAAGTCTTCATTATTAGCATAACATGCAGGAATTTCCCCCTTTTGCCAAGTCATCCATTTGTTCATTGGTGGAATCTTCAGCAGATAAGGCATCTATAACTTGGAGTGGGAGGAAGAGAGCTTCTCCTAAGTTGTACCCCTTGATGCCTTCTAAAGTAGACTTTAGGCCAGGAGGGAATGAACTGTTCCTCAGAGGCCCATCTGGAGAACCTGATTCCATAACTTCAAAGTGCTTAAGATATTCGAGATCCTTGTCTGTCCACCAGGAGGGCCCACATAGAGAAACATGGCTTTAGGGAGCCATCATCACTCTGCCAAGCATTGACTCGGTCAGAACTCATGGCAACACTGTGAAGAAGGCACCATCAATATTCAAATTTTACAGATGAGCCAGCAGAGGTGCCCAGAGGATAAGTCACTCACTCACAGTCAAACAGCAAGGAAACAGTGGCTGAGTGGGATTCAGCCAGCTTATTTGGCTCCTAGGTCTCAGGTTTCTGGGGGATGGGTTGGTTTAAGGATAGCCACACTGCTTTCCAAGATTGGGCATGGGGTTGGGGTTGGAGATGTTAAACAGTATCTGACTTCTTAGGCTGGGGTGGACTGTCCGCCTCACTCGTTCTCCTACTGCTCTTAGAAATGCCTGGTCTAGGTGCCGCCCTTATTACATACACGTCAGACCAGCACTTCAAGATTTCATTTCAATGCTAATTTCTTTTCACGCAAAATTTTTGACCCACCTAATAAACAAAGGGCTATTTGGTGACAGCTTTAAAACTTGAAGGGATGGTACAACCTTTCTGGAAAACAGTCTGGAAGTTTCTTAAAAAGTTAAACACACGCCTATTGATCCAGCCATCCCACTCCTAGGTATTTACTCAAGAAAACCAAAAACAAAGTCTATGCAAAATTTTTCATAAAAATGCTATGAACGATCATGGCAGCTTTATTTGTAATAGTGAAAAACTTGAAGCAGCCCAAGCATCTATCATCAGGTAAATAGATACATAAACTGTGGAATATCCATATAGTGGAATACTCTTGGCAGTAAAAAGGAACTGTTACTAATACATGCTACAACATGGATGAATCTCAAAATGATGGTAAGGAAAAGTGAGAAAGAGCACACACTGTGTGATTCCATTTATATAAAGTTGTAAAAATGCAAACTAATCTATAGTGACAGAAACAGATCAGTGTTTGCCTGGGATGAGGATGGAGGGAGGGTTTGATTACAAAGGGGCACGAGGAAACTTACGGGGGTGATAAAAAAGTTTGTTATCCTGATTTGGTGATAGTTTCATGAGTTTACACATACGTCAAAATGAACAAATGGTACACTTCAAATACATGCAGTTTATTGTACTTTAATTATATCTCATGATGGTCGGTTTTATGTGTTGACCTGGCTAGGTTATAGTGCCCATTTATTCAAACAGAAATCTAGGTATTGTAGAGGTGATTAACATCTACACTCCACTGATTTATATAAAGGAAATTTTCCTTGATATCTGGATGGGCCTGACCCAATCAGTTGAAACGCCTGAATGCAGAACTGAAGTTTCCCAGAGGAAGAAGAAATTCTGCCTGTGGACTGGAGAGTTAGCTCCTGCTCAAGTGTCCAACTTGCCCTTCCTGACGACCTGCCCTGTGGAGTTTGGACTTGTCTAGTCAATGTCTGCATTTACGTAGGACAATTTCTTGCAATAAATCTCTCTCTCTCTCTCTCTCTCTACCTACCTATTTCTTCTGTACTATTGGTTCTGTTTCCCTAGTGGAACCCTGACTTATACAGATTTTGGTCATGAAAGTGGTTCTAGAACTAAATCTTAAGAATGAGTTTTCAGAATTTGTTCTAGGTTTTCTGGAATTGGTTCTCTAATATGATAAGATTTAAAGCCAGTAATGATTTTATTTCCAGTGGTAAAGAGGGTATGATGTGAAGTGGCAATAGAGATACGTAAAATATTGCTAAGGTATACTCTTAATCAAATACTTGTAAAGGCAAGGCGCTGGGTGATCATGTATTTGATACCTTAAGACATTTTAGTCAAACTAAGGTGTGTAATGACATTGACTAGTTGCTCTCCACTGTCCTAGAGAAAGTGGACAAAGAAAAAGATAGCTCAGTTCTTCAAATTGCTAAGTCAAGCTCTGCATAAATGACCTGGAAACTTCTGTCTGTCCTTAAAGAAATCCTACCACCTATAGCCACTGGGCTGAGATTTCTGAAAACCAAACCAATTTTCAACCTGCAAGTGGCTGAATTATAATGCAAATTGAATCTACAGCCTTACAGGTGTCTTCTGTTAAAGTGAGGGCATCAATTGGGAAGGAATGGGAACCTGAAAATTTGGGCAGATCCAAAGGAAGCTGAGGATATGGAACCCTTAAATTCTCCTGAGTCTCCTTTGCCAGTAGAAGTAGCCCTTCTACCTCTGTCTGACCCATCAAGCCATTATCAAATGGAGGTAGTGTATATTGGACAGTAGGCCCTGAAGGCACAAGTAAGTTACATGAAGAAGTGGCCCAAATGCCCGTGACCACTACTCTTTCTACACTGCCTTCTTTCTCTCAACCCATATACCTATGACCTCATGAGGAGTTCCCTATGACCAGTTGAATGAGGAAGAGAAAAACTCATGCCTCGTTTACACATGGGTCTGCATGATATGCAGGCACCACCCAAAAGTGGCCAGTTGCAGCAGCACAGCTTCTTTCTGGGACATCCCTGAAGGACAGTGGTGAAGCAAAGTCCTCCCAGTGGGCAGAACTTTGAGCAGTGCACTTGGTTGTTCATTTTGCTTAGAAGGAGAAACGGATACCCAGACTGTCAGTCATGTTATTTATAGACAGCCTCTGGGTTCAGTCCCACAGATCTAAGCCTGTGCACATCAAATTTGCTAGTTAACTTCAGAAAGAAAATCTTAGTTCTCTGATTCCCAGCTTCAGGGATTAAAGCGGTAAAGGATCCTCATTGTTACTCCTGTGTAATATGCAGTTTACACATTCTATTTCCCTCTTCTAGCAAAAAGAGGAAAGGGTGCCTACTTACTTTTCACTTCCACTTGGCTGAGGCCTGAATACTCATGATCACTGTCTCCTCTGAGATTTTTTTTTGGTACAACTTTACTGAGGTATGTGTAAGTCAGGGGTCTACCAGAGAAACAGAACCAGTAGGATGGAGATTTTATATATATATATATATATATATATATACACGTATATGTATATATATATACACTTAGAATATATATATTTTTAGACATATTTATTAAAACATTTATATATAATAGTAAATTAAAAATATATACATTTACAATATGCATACATATTTAGTCACATTTATAATAACATATATACACAGATTTACAATAACAAAGTCATACTTCCACCTAACATGATACACTCATCTTGCATACAACTGAAAATGTGCTAACCCTTTCCCGAGACAGGTTGCAAAGTTCATTCTTTTCCTTGATAGCCTATAACTTAAATACATAATGTAAAGTTAATTATTATTAATACATTTTGTATTAGATGATAAGAGGATAAGAGAGGGAAGCAAACAAAGTTATTTGCTTAATATATATGTATAAAACATATTCATAACAAACTAAGGAAGAGACACTCATAACAGTTATAGTCCTCATTTCTGCATCTGGTCACATGGTCACAGCTGGGTTTTGTAGCTACCTCCTTTCACTACCCATTCCATATTCCTGTTGCCCTCAGCTAGTACATCAGCTGGTCATAGTTCTTTGCCTGATGGGTGACTCAAACCTTCATTCCTGATACCTAGACCCTTAGCATTTCTACCTGAATTGGGTTGTTGTAGTTTTCCATTTACTTTAATCCCAGGACATGGTAGTACTAAGAGACACTCTAAGGCATCTGCTGTATTCCAGACGTATTCTTTCTCACTTCTATCGTGTAGCAGAAGATCAGCGTCCCTTTGGTAGTCTTGATCAATCACTCCAGCCAGTACGGTAACTCCCTTCTTTGCCTGTTGATTGAGAGGCAAGAGGAGCTCAAGGTAGCTGGGTGGCAGTCTTAACTTCTAGTTCAGTGGAACCACTGTAGGGTCTCCTGGTGGAATCATTCCTCCCTTTGGAACAAGGACCTCTAGACTGGCAGAGCAAAAAGTTATGGAACTAGGTAGTAAAAAATTTGCTAGTGAATCACTAGGGGTAATAGTGAGTGGTGCTACTCTCATTTCTATGCTTTGATTCCTGGACCAGTGAATCCTGGCATGGGAGAAAGAGCACCATATATCTGATGCTGATTTATAGCATATACAGCCTCCTGGAGGACATTTCCCCAGTCCTACAAGGTTTTGCTACCTAGCTGGGACTGTAACTGAGTTTTTAAAAGGACTTTCCACCATTTTATCAAGCCAGCTGCTTTAGGATGCTGAATAACATGGTAAAGCCCAGTGAATTCCATGAGCATAGGCCAATTACTGCACGTCTTTTGCTGTGAAGTGAGTTTCTTAATCAGAAGCAACATTGTGTGGAATACCACAGCAGTGTATAAAGCACTCTGTAAGTCCATGGATGGTAGTCATTGCAGAGACACTGTGTGTAGGGAAAGCAAATCTGTATCCAGAGTAAGTGCCTATTCCAGTAAGAACAAAATTCTGCTCCCTCCATGATAGAAGCAGTCCAGTGTAGTCAACCTACCACTAAATAAGTCAACTGATCACTCTGGGGAATTGTCCATATTAGGGACTCAGTGTTGGTCTCTGCTGCTGGCAGATTGGGCACTCAGCAGTGGCTGTAACCAGGTTGGCCTTGGTGAATGGACGTCCATGTTGCTGAGCCCATGCATAATCTCCATTCCTACCTCCATGGCCACTTTTTCATGAGCCCATTGGGCGATAAGAGGAGTGTCTGCAGAAAGAGGCAGACTGGTGTCCACAGAATGGATCATCCTATCTACTTGATTATTAAAATCCCCCTCTGCTGAGGTCACCCTTTTGTGAGTGTTCACATAGGATATCCCTGCCTTTCCTACTCTCTTACAGGATGTTGTTCAACACCTTTATTAAGAACCTTTGGGCTGAAGCGTGGTGTCTGGTATTTGGTTTGACCTATAAGGGCCACTCTCATGCCTGCTTTCCTGGGTTCCAAAGATCCTCTGGGATAGGCCTCTTAGAATCAGAAGATACAGCCTTAACCTGTGGAACTTGGAGCCTGGAGTCCTGCTAGGGGAAAGGAATGTGGCGAGTCAGAGGTGTAGAGGGTGGGGGTCATGTGGTTGATGATGGAAGGGGTCATGGGTATGTAAGAGCTGGGACTCTTTCCCTGGTCTCCCGGGCTTCTGGGCATGGTGGGTGAGTCTGAAGCACTGGACTGGGGGCTTGGATTCAGAGGTCCACCAGAGCCCAGCACCGGGGGCAGGTTAAAGCTGGGTTTGGAGAGTCTAGCATAGAAGTCATCTTTGGGTTGGGTCCGTTTGTGGAGTCCCCAGGGGCAGAGTTTTGTGGGGCAATGAACCATGGGCAGAGTGGCATAAGGCTTTGGGGGTCTCAGTTAGCCAGAGGCCAATTTTGGCAGTGCCCATTTCACACACAAGCGGATGCGTCAGTAGGATTGGGCTCAGGACACCTCTGGGACTTTTGGACTTTATCAGTGAGTGGTTAGGGTTCAGGAGAAGGTAGATAGTTTCTGAACTTCCTAAAGCCAGAAAGTGTGAGAGCCTGAACTTCCCTGGGGACATGCAGGCCTCTGAGCAGCAAGGCCAACGGGTATGAGCAGGCTGTGGAAGTGCCTGCTCAGATCTCCTTCAGGAGACTGCTGCAGGGTCCATGGTTGTCTGATGACCCCAGCTGCCTCCACCATTAGCACTGAGGCCACATGCCACTCTCCCCCCACACCCCCTGCTGCATCTAGCCAGTGACTGAGTTTGGCAGGGTATTAGAGCCATCCCATTCCTGCCTGAATCAGAACTCCTCTAAGGGCAACTTTTGCTCTGGTACAATCTATTGGCCTTGCTGCTGCTCCCTCTCCCTTTGTCCCTTCAGGAGTTTCTCCTAATAAATCTCTTGTACATCTAATCCTCATGTGGTGTCTGCTTTTGAAATTCCAGGAGAACAGAAGCTCAAGTGCCACGTTGGGGTCTCAAGCCACCCTCTTCCCAGGAGGAACAGGGCTTTGGGAAAAGGAGCAGGATGGAGGAGGCTGACAGCATCGAGAAGGCCCATCCACCTCTCTGACGGGACTTCCGGCCTGTCTGTGGCTGGAATGGCTCTCATGGTGGGGGAGGCTAGAGCTGGTGTTTCATCTGGGCAGAGGTACGCGAGAGCTGGCTCATGTTGGCTTATGTTATATTTTTAGGAATTTTGGAGCTGGTTGGTGTCATTAGTAGTTTGAAATCAGCATGGTAGAAGTATTTACACACCAGAATTTGGCAAATGCTACAAATCAGGGCTTTTCCCTCTGGAGAGCTGGTCGTTAAAATTTACCAGCACACCACCAGATGGAAGGTTATCATTTTCTTAGAATGGCTCCTGGGATAAAGTCCCAAATTCCTATTCTGGATGGTATAGTGCTATCATTCAGGATCCCAGTAAGAGATGGATGGCCCTCTTGAAAGGGTGATTGAGGACAATCAAAGGGAAGGACTTTTACAAAGGTATGGGCACCATGTAGGGAATGCAGGTAACAATGGTGAAGTATTTCTGATCTAGCAATAATGGGCAGCTGCTACCAATCCCAGGCCTGAAAGCACAGGAGAAAGAGCCACTGTAGAATCTGGTGAGACCTATAGCCCTGGGAGAGGGCTGCTTGACATGGAACATGGCCTTTGGCAGAGGAACTAGTCACTTCCACCCCTTGCCCAGCAGGGAAGCAGAGGAACAAATACACCAACTTCTTTCTCCTCCCACCCAAACTCCTACCGATGCCTTCCACTGGCACTAGCCCGGAGGCAAGGGAGCCTGTTGATACAGCCCATCCAGGTGAGCCATCAGAAGCACAGGGCTGGGTGGAGAAAGTGGAAGGTGGACCGGGTGGGACAAAGGTAAGATAACCAGTTCAGAGTCCTGGGTGATCCATCCCTGTCCAGCCTCATTCCCTGCATGCTTCCCCTTGTCCATCTCACTCCCCACACACGCTGTTTCCTCTGCCAGAAAGCTCTCTTGCTTCCCCCTCCATCCAGTTCATTACTACTCCTCTTTGGCTTCAACTTGACCCTCCTGAACATGTCAGGCTCTTTGTTGATTGTGTTCTTCTGCACCTTGTCATTCTTCAAAGCATTTCTCTGCTTATGGCAAAATTTTTACCCAATAATGATTTGTTTCACCATCATAATACCGGTAACCAACATTTATGAGCACTTTCCACATGCCAGGCACTGTGTAACTATCTGTTAGACTGTATCTGGACTACAACCTCCATGACGGCAGGGGCCGTGCTCTGTCTTATTCATTGCTCTCTCTCTCCAGTGCCTGGGACAGGGCCTGAAACATACAGGAGTTCAACAAACAGGTGTGGAGGAAAAATCCCCTCCATTAGCCTAGCAAGTGTTTCCCAACTCTTTTGCAGTGTGGGAGATTAAATACAGCTGCAAATATTTTACTACTCCTTCCATGGAGAGGTGAAGTCTACTTATACTCTCCTTGAATGTGGGCTGGTCTTGGTGACTTGCTTGACCAATAGAATGTGTGCAAGTGACATTCTGGGACTTCAAGGTCACAATAAGTCTTGCAGCCTCCAGCTGGGTCTCTTGGAACATTCTCGTTGGGAGTCCTGAACCACCACTTATGAAGTCCAACTACAAGAGGCTGCCGTTCTGGTGAGGCCACCTGTGGAGTGGCTGATAATTCCAGTTGTGCCCAGCTCTCCAGCCTCCTCTGCTGAGGGCCAGACTTGTGAGACAAGGTGCCTTGGAGCAGCCCACCTACCAGCTCGGTAGTAGCAAGGGGCCTCCACCGATGCCACGATAAAGGAATTACCCAGCTGAGCCCCGCTCAGGTTCTTGAGTCACAAAATCCTGAGACATAATAAAATCGTTCCTATTTTAAGCTTCTGTGTTTGGGGTCCTTTATTACACAGCAATAATAAGAACATATAATATTGGTTGGGGGAAATCCCCAGCTTTATTTTTCATCCCACCTTTACCCGTCCCACACTCTCAGGCTCCCTTTGAGGACTGTCACCACCAGGAGTCCTCCTACCTCTCTGGCAACTTACCTTTGATGTGGTTTTAAGAGAGGTGCCTTCTCTATTTAGCTTCCATTTGCAACACGGCTGGGAAATCCCCCAAGTGCAGGCCTGCCGGCTCTGTAGTGAACCTCCGAGTTGCTTTGGGCCACCTGCCAAATCTTCATATGGCACCCCTTCGATCTTGAGTGACAGTGAAATCACCAGCTCCCAGGTGGAGGCCCTTTCCTTTGAAGCCCGTTCTGCCCACCCAACCACACACGGGCCTAGTTAGACGGTCTTCACATTGAGAGTTGGGGAAACACAGGCAGCTGGCTGGGGCTGCCCGTGGTCCCACTGGCACCTTGCTCCCCGGGTTGGGCCTGTCTCAGGCAGAGCAAACCACTGTTGGAATCACCAGGCTCATCTGTGAGGAGCTTCAGAGGGCGGCCCTGCATTGCAGTTAGGGACTGAACCCTGGTCGGTGTGCTCTGAAAGTGTGGAGAGTTCTGGATGAAGCCTTTTGGCTGTTTCTGGTAGCTCCAAAGACTAAACAGACAGCTGAGAAGCTTGAGGCCTCTTTTGGCCTGCCCTAGGACCTCTGGCAGGGGCTATGTGGGGATGTCCCTGGGGCACAGGGCATCTGCCAACTTGTCCTGAGCAGAAAGGTCTCCCTCCTCTCACTCCCTGCGTTGCTCCTCAAGCACACTCAGGTGGGTGGGGGGTGGGGGTGGTGACAGCATTCCTGGCAGAGGGAGCAAGAGTTTGGAGAAGAGTCAGTGTAAGATGTGTTTGTGATTCGGTGAGAGGCATATCAGGGTTAGACCTTGTGCAGCCTTGGACGCTCCTGATGCTCTTGGGGCATAGCCGTGATTTCTTGGTGGGAAGTTGGTGTGGAAACTGCAGTAAGTGGGGCTCATGACAAATGCAATTTCCCAGGCCCTACCCAGACCTATAGAAACAAGCCCTTCAGGTGGGTCCTGGCTTCCATGTTTATAACAAGTGTCTAGGTGGTTCAGAAGAAGGAAGCCAGACAGTGTAGAGATTAACACCATGGCCTCTGGAGTTAGGCTGCAGGGGTTCAAACTTGGACTCCACGACTCAGGGCACACGTAAGTTTGGTGCCTCAGTTTTCCTATATGAATTGCAGATAATTACAACATCAACCTCACTGACTTGTTTTGAGGATTAGATAAAGCAGATGAACTGGTAGAACAATGCCCAGTGAGCGCTCAGTAGCTGCTAGCTCCAGCTGCCTGGATGATGGAAGGAGATGCAGCGCAGGAAGCTATGCCTTTGGTACAGGGTTGGAGCTCAATAAACATTTGTTGAATGGAGGACAAGAATGAAACAAATTCAGCCATACCACTGGCATAATCACACCGTGAACACTTATTTCCCAGCCAGCCCTGGCATTATTCTGGGTGCTGGAGGTTCAAAAAGGAATAAATCATGTCCCTTACCCTTAAGATGCTCACAGGTTCACAGCTGTGGAAATGGGTGATTAGGATGCAGTGTGGGAAGTGTGACGTGAGCGACAGGCTCTGGGCACACCAGCCTTGGAGACGCAAGGAAGGCTTCCTAGAGAAGGTGATGTCGAAGGGAGATCTGAGAGATGAGTAGGAGCTATCCAGGGAAAGGGGGCTGAATGCCAGGTGTAGGGGAACACATGCAATAGCACACATTCTGTGTCACCAGTGATTCAGGGTGGGTGAGGTATGTGGTGTAAGAGGCAGGACTTTCAGGGTTTGAGGCTGGAAAGACGAGCAGCATCAGCTGATTGGGTTGAGTTGGGGTTGCCTGGTGCCTTCAGTTCTGGCTAGCTCATCTCACGCATTGCACATCCTTACCACAAAGGTCACCTTGTATGTCACTGAATAGCACTTCTCCTGGATTAGTCAATTAGCACACTACTTTGGTGCTCAGAATATGAGAAGTCACAGAGGCCCAGATCCCCGCCCGAGGAGACATGCGATCACTCTCATTTGGAGGAGTGTTAAATAATTTTGGGTCCATGTTTCAAAATCATCACATGGAGATTCAGGGAAAACTTCCTGGAGGAGATGACATGGGATAAATCTTGAAATGTGAGTAGGAGTGAGTGAACAGAGAGAGAAGAAGAGGAAGGATGTGGCATTTGGGGACCAGCAATTGTAAAAATCAGGAGGCAGGAAGTCTCAGGGCTGTTTCAAAAAATCTTAATTACGGTTTAAGAGGAGAAAGGGTGTGCTGAGAGGAGCCATAGGAGATGGGGCAGGAGAGAGAGGGAAAGGCCTTTGGGTGCTAAGCTAAGGAGTTTGAAATTCATCCTCAGTGGAGAACTAGTGATGGGTTTTAAGCAGAGGAATAAGATGATCAGTGGATTCACTACAATGCTCTTGGCTGCAAGTGACAGAGCACATGACAAAAGTGGCTTAAGTAGAGGGCAGCTGTTAATTTCCCTTAGAAAGGTAGTGCTAGGGTTGGTGCAGCAACTCGACAATGTCATCAAGAACCAAGGCCCTTTCTATCTCTTGTACCAGTCTCAGTGCCTCTGTGGTATCATTCCTCGTGATTGCAAGATGGCTGCTATGGCACCAAGCATCATGGCTTTGTACAGCATCCAGAGCAGGAAATAAGGAGGCATCTGTCTAAACAAGTGGCTCTTGTTAGGGGCAATTTTGCAATGTCTGGGGGAATTTTTGATTATCACAACTGGGGAGAAGCTAGTGACATATAGTGGGTAGAGGCCAGGGATGCTGCCAAACAGGATGAACTCCCACAAAAGAAAGTCACCAAAGTGGCAATAGCGCTGAGGTTGAGAAAGCCTGGTCTAAACTGATTGGCTGCCTTTAGCTTAAGTGGCGAAGCGAAGTTGCCTCCCTCACTACAACAGGAGCTTGGAGCCCAGAGATCCAGTTTCCTGGCTTAGCTGCTGAGGGACCCTAGACACTGCCAGATATGTAAATGTGTTATAAAACTGCAACCATGTGAAGTTCCAGATAGACTGAAATGCAAGAAAAGAAACCATAACCTGCAAGACAAAAATAGTTATCAGATGGATGGTGAAAGACTTTATAAACCTACTTACATGTTTATAGATACTGCATGTGAACATAAATACTCCTATGAACCTCAGCACATGCCATTTGAGCAGGGAATTATTATCTATCAGACAGTGAACTGCTTTGTAGGGCATAGCTTGCTTTCTTCTTGATGCACCTTTAGTTCCTGGGATTTCCATTCCATTATTGTGTTAAACGTACTATCTTTTTTCCTTTTCAATTTTTTGAAGACTAATTAGTTGGATTAACCTTGTTATGAGGGGGGCAGTGATGGCGGGAAGTGGGGAGGAGATTGGTTTAAGAGGCGGGTGTTGCCAACATACAAGAAATACACCTTGTCTACAGTCAACCCAAACCCTGAAATGTCTCTGCTATTTCCGCTGGAGGTTTCTGGTTTGGCCTATTTCTTTCAGAGATGCAACGCTGACCTGATAATTTTTTCTTCCTAAACAGCTTCCTTTTCCTGTTTCTTGTTTACCATGGGGTCTGCCATCAGCCTTGTTATTTGAAAATGAGGGTCTGAGCTCTGCTGGTTAGGTGTAGGAATAAGTATGCCATGGGTGTGTGTGTGTGCATGTGTGTGTGCGCGTGCATGTGTGTGGTTCATATATGTTTCCATGTCGATGCAAATTAGCTGACAAAGTTCTGGGCTTCTTCAAAAACAGAATATGTGTTTCTCTTTCCAGCACACCCTCAGTATGAAATCAACAGCTGGAGAGAACATAATAAAAATAGTAAACCAACTTACTGTGTCTGAAAATCTTCACCAAGGGAGCTACTGAAAAATAAATAGCATACTTTTAAATAATCAAAGGATCAAAGAAGTCTCAAGGGAAATTTAAAAATACACTGAATGGAACGAAAATAAAAAGACAGCATATCAATTTTGTGGGAAATAATTATATCAGGGCTGAGAGGGAAATTTATAGCAATACATGCTTACATTAGAAAAGATAAAATGTCTCACATAAATAATCTAAGCTCCTATCTTAAGAACCTAGAAAAAGAAAAGCAAAATAAACCCAGAGTAAACAGAGAGAAGGAAAAAATAAAGATAAGAGCAGAAATAATAAAATTGAAAACATAACAACACAGAGAAATGAAATAAAAAATTTGTTCTTTGAAAAGATCAATAAAAGTGATACACTTCTAGGAAGACTGACAAAAAAGAGAAAGACATAAATTACTAATATCAGAAAAGGAACAGAGGATATCACTACAGACCCTGTAGACATCAAAGGATAATAAGAAAATTCTATTAACAACTCTACAACACAGATGAAGTAGATTAATTCCTCAAAAAGTACAGACTACCATAACTCATACATTATGAAAATCTCCAGGCCCAGATAATTTGACTGAAGAATTCTTCCAAATATTGAAAGAAGATTAACATCAAGTCTACATAATCCCTATTAAAATAGCTTAAATAAAAAATAGTGGCAATACCAAATTCTGGCAAGGGTGGGGAGAAACAAGATCTCTCATACGTTGCTGTTGGAAATGTAATATGGCATAGCCACTCTAGAAAAGAGTATGGCAGTCTCTTAAAAAAGCTGAACACACACCATATGGTCCAGCAATCACACTTTTGGGTATTAATCCCAGAGAAATAAAAACTTATGTTTTCACAAAAACCTACACACAAATGTATATAGAAGAGCAATTCTTTTTTTTTTTTTTTTTTGTGGGGAAGACCAGCCCTGAGCTAACATCCGTTGCCAATCCTCCCCTTTTTGCTGAGGAAGACTGGCCCTGGGCTAACATCCGTGCCCATCTTCCTCCACTTTATATGGGACGCCGCCACGGCATGGCTGACAGGCAGTGCGTCGGCGGGCGCCCGTGATCCGAACTCGCGAACCCCAGGCTGCCAAGCGCGGACTAAACCGCTGCGCCACCGGGCGGCCCCCTAGAAGAGCAATTCTTAATAGCTCCAAACTGGAAACAATCAAAATATCCCTTAGTGGGTGAAGGGCTAAATTCCATACCATGTAATACTTACTACTCAGTAATAAAAAGGAACATGTTTTTGATATATGCAACAACTTAGATAGATAGGAGGGGTTTTAGGACTAGTAAAAAATGCAATCTCAAAAGGTCACATACTGCACAATTCCATCTACATAACATTCTCGAAATGACAAAATTATAGAGATGAAAAGCAGAGCAGTGGCTGCCAGGGGTTAGGGATGGTGGGGGCAGGTGTGACTACAAAGAGGCAGCAGGGGTGTGGTGATGGAATAGTTCTGCGCCTTGACAGGACCCTACACACGTGATGAAACGGAACAGAACTCTACATACAAATTTTACCGATGTCACATCCCTGGTTTTGATATTGTACTGTAGTTACGGGTGATGTAACCATTGGAGGAAGATGAGTGAAGCTTAGGCAGGATTTCTCTGTGCTATTTTAACAACTTCCTGTGAATCTACAATTATTTCAAAGTTAAACAAATGGAAAAAAGCTATGATCCTGCTACTGTTCAGCTGAAAAAGCTTCAACAGTTGTTCACTGCCCACTGCAGTGGTTTTACAACTTTAGTGTACTTAAGTATCACTTATGTTTTATTGATCATGCAGATCCCCAGGCCCAGGCCCCAGAAATTCTGACACAGTAGGTAAGGGAGAGGGGGAGGAGTCTACGTGTCTAATGAGCTCAGTGGGTGATTAGGCTGCCAAAGGGGTCCTCAAACCACACTTTGAAGAACTCAGACTGTCTCTGCTCTTGAGCCCTTAGTGTACAGTTCGAAGCCTGCTCTACAGCAAAAATGATTGTCCACCTGTTCCAGGACTAGGGTGGGGCCTGCAAGGAGCCGAGGGTGTGATATTTAAGGAGGCACTCACTCTCAGGTCTACGGAAGCGTGGAATTGGCACTTTCCTGAACCTGAGAGTAAGTGCCTCCTTAAATTTTGGGCCTTACGTGCCTCCGCCTGGTCCTGGCCCTGCTCTCCACATCAAGGACCATCCCATCTATATATAGCAGGTCCAGCAACTTTGTTCATAATACCCCCAAAGTGGAGACAACCAAATGTCCATCCACTAATGAATGGAGGAAGAAATTGTGGCAAAGTCATCCAACGGAATATACTCTACTAGTTAGCAATAAAAGGGATCAAACTTCTACTACATGCAACAATATGGATGCATCTCAGAAACCTTATGCTGAGGAACCCCAAAGAGTACATATTCTGAATGAAACTTGGGAAAATCTGGGAAAGACAAATCTAATCTACAGTGATGGGAACTCTGGAGAAGACAAATCTAACTTACACTAGCAGAAGGCAAACCAGTGGTTGCCTGGGTGGGTGATTATTTGGGAAGTGGATGATTACAAGGGAACTTTTTGGGGTACCAGGAATGTTTCGTATCTTGATTGGTGGTGGTTACACTGGTGGATACTCTTGGAAATGCCCATTTAACATTGATGCATTTTATCTATGTGAATTACACCTCAATAAAGCTGATTAAAGAAACAAAACAGAAAAACAACTTCCCCAGCTCTCTCACAAACATCTGAGCCCTGTGCTTTGGAGGAAAGGCCATTGCCTCTTGAGGTACAACACGATCGAGTAGGAAGAGCCTTAAGGAGGGGTTAGGACACCTGGATTCGCATCCTCGTTCTAGTAATAACTGGCTGGACAACCCATGGGTCAGTCATCAAACCCTCTGAGTCTCCCTTTCCTCGTCTGCTGTGAGTACTGCCCAGGGCTGTTGGGAGCAGCAAAGACGCTCAAGTACATGACATCACCTGGTGAAGAGCCACACATCTGTCAGGAATTTTTACCAGTTCTTGGAAGGAAACTTCCCTTTGCACAGGCCTTTGAATTCAAGTCCAGAATGACTAGGAATATGAAGAGATTTCAATAGCAATCAGGTATATGCAAATTAAAGCCACCAGACATCGTTTTCTACCCATGCATTTGGCAAAAATTAGAAAGTCATAATATCAAGAACTGACAAGAAAGGGGAAAGTGAGAACTCTTGAGGAAAGGCTGGTGGGAGTGTGAACTGGTGTAGCATCTGGAGGACAACCTGGGAGAAGTTAAGGCTGCAATACCCTCTGATTCAGCATTTCCACTCTTGGATTCCTCATCGAGTGAAATTCTGCACAGGCCATAAGGAGACAGGTGGGAAGATGCTCACTGCAGCGTTGCCTTTGATGGCAAAGACTGGAGACAACCTAGCTGTTTGTCACTAGGGAATGGTGCATAAAATGTGGGTACACGCGCACACAGTAAGACAAAGCAGCGATTGGAAATACATTTACCACAGCTGCATGGTGGTGACTCAAAAACATTATGTCGAATAAAAAAAAGTATTCCAAATGATATTTATGGCACAGTGTCATTTATGTAAATTAAATGCACACACACTGAAGTTTTCGAGAATGTTTTTATTCCATGTGGAAAGTGGACCATAAGAATATACATTAACACACTAAAGAGGGAGACATGCCTAAGAATGCAGAGGAGAATGGGCTGGGAATGAGTGATGAAGGAGAAAAATAACAAAATAAAATAAAGAGAAAGAAGGACTTGGCATGGACCAACAACTGCAGCATGCCATCATGAGGAGAACATTCAATTAAACATTGAACGTTCTGTGCACCTAAGCAGCTTGCAAAAATGTTCTTGGCCAGGTGAGGATTGGCCAGGTTTGGGAACCAGAACCATGTCTTTGGAATCAGTGGTTTTTCAACCTGGGCTGCACACTGAATCACTTGCGGAGTTTGAAAATGCTGATGTCTAGGTCTCACAGCCAGACACTTCAGTTTAATTGGCCTGGAATGCAGGCCCGGATTGCCAGGATTTTTAAAAAGTTGGTCCCCTGACTCCCCTCACACTCAAATGATCACAGGTGCAGCCAAGATTGAGAACCACTGCCCAGGGGCTCGGATTTTGTATGTAAAACAACTACTCCAGCTAATCCCGTAATTTAGGCAAATTCGGAAGACACTTGAGCCTCAGCTTCCTCAGCTGTAACAGGGGGAAGATACTTATCTTGCAGAGTTGAATGGATCAGATGGGATGTTGGTCAGTGATGGCCACTTAGTAGTGGCTCAACAAATGGTAGCCATTATTTTGGAAAAAAAGGAGATCATCGAATTCATCAGCATCAAAGTTAAAAGAGAATTGTGAATCCTGATAAGTTCGCATATTTTCCTGAGAAGGAGGAAGCTTCTATGTTGGTAAAACAAGGGACTGGACCTCTATGGTCCTGAATGTCCCCACCAGGCCAGGAAGGGCCTTCTTGGCAGTTTCAGTGTGAAGATGCTAGAGAAATATGCTGTTGGCCACTGCCCTCTATTGAAATAATATTGTCATTTCGGAGTAGAGAATAGTCAGACTTGCCATATAATTGCACTTGAATTTCACCTCACCGGGAAAAGGCTGACCCCTGTGTGAGCACTTACAGAAAATGCTGCCCTCTAAAGGAATTCCTGTAATCATAATGGCTAATACATGGCACCTTCTTATGTCTATTCTAAGCATTTTGATGTATGTCATTTTGAAAAAGAGAATCAATCCTCAATGCAAACGCAGCTTGTCACACTGCAAACTCAGGGGGCAAGAACCATCATTATCTACGTTATACGGATGAGGGAACTGAGGCACAAGGAGGGAAGTGACCCGCCCAAAGTCTCCTAGCCAGGAAGCAGCGAAGCTGGCTCCGGAGTCTATTTTCCTAACCAGCTCGGCTATTCCGCCTCTTGAATGCCTCTGATTCCTTTGATCTGATCAGGACAATCGTTCTGCAGCCTGTATTGTTGTCCAAATATTTTTTCCCCACTTAAAACACCCTTGAGTCTGTGCCCCAGTTTGTGTCCCTTGCATGTCTCTCACCTTTACAGCAACATTCCTTGAAAGAACGGTCCACACTCAGGCTCTTTCCAGTAGCGAGTCTGCCATCGGTTCTCACTCCCAAATTCCTCAGGAGTCTGGCCTCGAGCTGCTTCTCTGATTTGCACGTGCTCTCCCCAGATACCCTCACTGTACATATAAAGCCGACATTATTCACGGTTATTGAATCAAGGAAATGGATGTGATAGGTCTCAATCCAAAGACATTTTCAGAGAAACTGAGACGTTCAGGAGATGTCACGAAAACCCCTGGTGCTGGAGGAGGCTGAATGAATTCATGACTTCTTCTCTCAGGTTCCTTCGCCTACCTTCAGGCTCTGGCTGGACTGAGCTACCTGCATTGGTCTCCCACGTACTTTCTGGTTCTGTCCACCAGGGGGTGGTCTTCTCCCCTTAAAGCCTTGATTGATTCTTCCTCCCTCTTCACAAGTCAGGTACACAACTCTAGCTGTTGAGCACCGGAAATGGAGCAGGTCCAACTTGAGATGTGCTTAAGTACAAATTACACACCAGACATAGAAGATTTGGTACGAGAAAGAAAATGTAAAATATCTTATTAATAAATTGATTCCATGTTGAAATAATATTTTAGACAGATTAAATAAAAGATACTATTAAAATTAATCTTACCTATTTTTACATTTTTAAAAATGTGGCTACTAAAAAATTTAAAATTGCATATGTGACTCACTTTATATTTCTATTGGACGGCACTGGTTTGGAGGCACCCTCCCAACGACAAACTCTAAAGTAGGTCTGCAGAACCCTATGGCTCCAAGGAACTCAGTTTGAAAACCATTCATTTGACTTTACTCATGAAGAAACTGAGGCCCAGTTTGGCCAACAACTTTTCCACAGTTATCCGAGTGACAGAATCTCAAGTTTAGATTAGAATCCAGGTGTCCCATACCCTATTTTTTTTCTCTCCTATTACAGAGGTCCTTGAATGCCACATGAAGACATAGTCACAAGATTCTCCTGGGCCTTTAAGGTCCTTTATCAAGAAATGTCACCACTTCAGGTCTCTCCTTTGTTCTCTCCCACAGGTCTCCTGCACAGCCGAGGGGCTGCTCTCTGCCCACCCCATGAGCATTTTTCTGCTTCCTGGTGAGAATCTCAGCCCATGTTTCATGGCTCTATCTGGCCACTCCCTCCACAGCGCTCAGAGCCCTACTAGAGACCTTGAAGAAAGCAATGACTACTTAGTCCTTCTCACCCTTTTGTCTTAAACTACCGTCTTGACTTGCTCAATCCCAGTCCTACCCAGAGGGCCAAAGCAGCTCTTGCTGGAATAAGTCTAATCCAGCTGGAAGGACGAGAAAACAGAGCCAGCTAGACTTGTCACTTGTGACCCCATGACCACCACACTCTTTCACTACAGGGAGCACACATAGCCCACAGGTCCTGCCTGTGGAGGGGTGACTGGTGATCATGTGGCCAGTGATGGGAACTGGAAGTGCCCCTCAGTGGGTCGACTTCTCTAAAGCTGATGAATGAATCAGTCGTGGGGAAGCTGGGAGGCAAAGTCATACCCTGAGTCACAGTCAGTGATCTTAAGGACAAGCCGCAGCCCCAGACCTTCTCCATTGCACCCAGTAGAATGAAACATCATGGGTCAGCAGTAGTTTCAGTTGTGATGGGGTGGAGGCCCAGAACACATGTGTGAGCCTGTGTTTGTGTGCGGGTCTGCCCAGGTGAGAAGTCCCTGCTGGTGACTTGATGCTCCTCATCACAGAGGCCCCATGCAAGTGGGAGCAGGGGGGTCTCGGCCATCCTTCCTAGCCCTGGATTCCTTGTCGAGGAGCCGTGTGTGTCCAGGCCCTGAGCATGGCCCTGAGTCACTGCACTGTGCCTGCAACCTCATCTCTCCCTCTTCTGGGACCAAATTAGAGAACTGCTGAATTGTGGGGCTGTAAGAGAACTCATGCCGTGTGGATCAGCAGCACAAGATAAGGGCTCTTTTTCCAGTTCCGCCACGCTGTAGCTGCGTGACTTTGGACTAGTCACCATATGTCTCTGAGGTTCAGTTTCTCCTCTGTATAGTGGATATATAAATTATCTATCACTCTTTAAAAATTGCTTCAAAACTTAGTGGCTTAAATAATAAACATTTATTGTTTCACACAGTTTCTGTGGGTCAGGAATTTGGGAGCAACTCAGCTGGGTGGTCTTGGCTCATGGTCTTTCATGGGGTGAGGTCAAGATGTCTGCTAGGGCTGCAGTCATCTGAAGTCTTGACTGCAGCTGGAGGATCTGCCCTAAGACAGTCACTCATGTGGCTGCTGGCAGGAGCCCCCAGTTCCTGGCCACGTGAGTTTCTCATGGGGTGTTTGAGTGTCCTCCTGACATGGCAGCTGGCTTCCCCCAGAGTGAGCTATCCAAGATAGCAAGACAGAAGCCACACTATTTTTTATGACCTAGCCTCTGAAATCAAGCTCTGTCATTTCTGCACTATCCCCTGTGTTACACAAGTCAACACTATTCAAGGATGTGAATACCAGGAGGTACGAACCATTGGGGGCCATCTTGAAGGCCACACACAACAGCATCTCACAGAGCCATTGTGAGGTTTTGTTTGCAAGGAAAACCATTAACCAGAGGATGCATCTGCTAAGAGTCAAGGCAGCAGCTGCTAAAAACAGCTGTAAAAGGGGCTGCTGGGGCTGGACCCTGAGACTAGCAGAGGAAGCTCCACAAAGAGCACCAGGGGGGACAACTGGGAAACTTCGTAGCTCAGAGGTCTCCAGCCCTCTTTGCTACCCCCATATGAAGGTACAATGTGGAGACAACTAGGAAAGTGCCTGGCAAAATGCCCATTACATATGGGTGCTCACTGAAGGGAAGTGCTCATCCATTAATGTTCTCTCTAAGGAAAACAGGTGGCTCACAGGCACAGGAATTCCAGGAGGGGGGCTGAGCCAAGATGGCAGTTGAATTGTGCCCTAGCCCTTAGTTCTGACATTAAAATGAGTAGTCTGCTCTTCACAAACTCCAAAGAGCTGCATAAATGTGAAGGCCCATTTTTGTTACCTCCTGGCAAGACTCCCCCAGATCATTCTTCAAAAAATCTCTCCACCTGATTCCTTAAGTAGCTACAGAACGGAACTTAGATATCTTCAACATTTTGCAACTATCAGAAACAACTTCTCAAAGTTGACTGTCAATCTTTCCTGGTTCATTTATGCCCACTCCTCTAGAAGAATATTCTGGTTACCACCACTGCATAACAAATCACTCCGAAACATAGGGATATAGAACAGCAACTATTTTATTTTGCTCATGATTTTCTGGGTTAGGAATTCTGGAAAGGCTCGGCTGGACTGTATACCTGTGGGATTTCTCATGGGGTCGCAGTATGATGTCAACTGAGGCTGCAGTCATCTGAAGGTCAGCCTGGGCTGTATGTTCAAGATGGCGCATGTTCATGACTGGCGGCTGATGTTGGCTGTGGGCTGGAAGCTCAGCTCTGTTGTTGACATGAATGCCTACACATGGCCTCTCCAGCATGGCGGTCTCAGAGTAGTTGAATTTCCTACATGGAGCTGGATTCTCCCGCAGCTAGTGTTCTGAGAGAACCAGTTGGAATCTGCAAGGCCTTTTGGGAAGTCTGTCTGTGCCACTTCTTCCATAGTTTATTAGTTATAAGCTACTATGGCCCCCTGGGTACAAGCGAGTCATCAGGCTAGCATAGATTCAAGGGGATTAGAATTAGATTCCATTTCCTGATGGCAGAGTGGCAAGGTCCCACTGTCGACGGGCATGTGGGATGGGAGAGGTTGCTGTGGCCATCTTTAGAAAGTATAATCTTCCACAAAGACTAGAATCGTTTCCCATACTTGAAGGCCTGTATTGAGTAATCCAGGAACATCTCATTTTACAGAGTCAAAGACTATTTAGAGCTGGATAAAAATCTTAAAATTCTCTAGTGTAATCACTTTGTTATAAGATGAAAAAGTTTGAGGCCTCAAGAGCTGAAGTGGCCTGTCTCAATCACACAGCTGGTCAGAGGCCCGAAAGCACTGAGAATCCAAGTCTGCATGGCGTCCACCTGGGCTCCACCTCACCCTGGGGGACTCTGGCAGTTGCCTTGCTGGCACCACCCCCCTTCCTTCCTAACAGAAGGATGATGTTTGCTGCTCATCCTCCTAGTCTTATGAGGATCACTGCTCTTGGGATCCTCCTTGTCAAGTTCTGAGTTCTGCCCCTCTTGGTGGATGGCTGGCTGGACCCCACTGCGGGGCGCTCACCTGGTTTCAGTCTGTTCTTGTGCCCTGCAGATTCCAGACACCCCGTCCTGCCTGCTGGCCTGGACTGCCTCTCTGCACCTGCAGCTGGACAGACGAAGCCTGCTCCTCCTGCAGTTCCCGTTGTGCCTTCATGCTGGAGTCTCCTTGTCAGTCTTCCTGGTAAACACCTTGGGGGGAAAGCTTGATTTGGGAAGCACAACATCCCATATTTATACCTGCAATGTCTACACCTTCACAGCACAAAGAATCATCATCCATGTTTCACAGTGCACAAGGCTTATTTATATGCCATTCACCTTTTATCATATTTCTCCCCTATTGGTTGGGGAGTGAGGTCACATGGGGATTTTGGGGGGGTGGGGGTGAGGAAGATTGGCCCTGAGCCAACATCTGTTGCCAATCTTCCTCTTTTTGCTGAGGAAGACTGGCCCTGAGCTAACATCTGTGCCCATCTTCCTCTACTTTATATGGGACACCACCACAGCGCTGCTTGATGAGTGGTGTATTGGTCTGCACCTGCTATTTGAACCTGCCAACCCTGGGCCACCAAAGCAGAGCATGTGAACTTAACCACTATGCCACCAAGCTGGCCCTGCATGGAGATTTTGAAAGCAAAACAAGTAGTCCCTGCCTCCAATATATTTTTGAATACACTAAACAAATATACAGAAAATCCACTTATAACAGTTCTCACTAAGATATGTTCATCTTTGCTTGAGGACTCTGTATTCATCCTCACCACTTCTTCGTGGCCCCAAAGATCCCTTGGCACTTGAGAGTATTGCCTGCCTGCTAACAAACGTCTGTATTTTGGGCAGGATTCATTCTGAAGCTTGTTCAGATGGTAACCTGGCGTGTGATTGCAGGGGAGCAGGTGACTTTCAACTCCTTTAACTAATGGCAGCTGTTGGTACTAACATATGAATATATGACTGCACGGTTATACATGACTAAATTGGCTTAGGTCAGCTCGAACACTCAGGAGTAGGAAGTGCACACTCATTAATGAGCACTGGGGAATTTGCTAAAGCTTTCAGAGGGGACACCTGGGGAAAGTTAACCTCACATGTGTGTCCAGCAATCCCTCGAAGTCTTCCTCTGGGCTGTGGTAGCATCTCTCCTCTTCTTCGCTTTTGACCCACAGCACCCACCCCTAGTCCTCCTACTTCCTCCTTTGTGTTCCAGAAAATCTCCTTCCTTCTGCAGGAAATCGGGGAGCAGCTAAAAGTCCAGGCTGGAAACTCCCTTTCTACCCTTTGAAAAGGGGACTTCTCAAAGATCCTTTCTCCTTGGAGAAATTTTCATGCCAGCAGCTACAAAAATGTTTTCTCTATAGTTTTTGCAATTACCTTGAAAATGCTGATCTATGAAAAGAAAGGGTGATGATTCAAGGTTCTTGATAAAGAGTGAGGCATCTCAAGTTCTAATCTCTCTGCATTTCCTTGCAGCGGTTCCGGGGTGTCACTGGGACGGGTGAAGGGCTGTGAGGCTTGGCCTGGTTCCCAGTCTCTACAGCTGCCTTCTTTCCACAGCCAACATCACCCGCAAGCTTCCTGCTGCCAGGTCTCTAAGGAGGCTGCAGCCCAGACCCGAGACTCACATCCACGGAGGCCCCTTCTATGCTCTGACTCCAATCGTCTTCCAGCTCTGGCTACCGTGCCTTTGCCTCATTTCTGGGGTCTTCTCTCTCTCCCTCATGGACACCTGCTCATTCCCCAGTCTCACTATGAATGGGCCCTGCTTTGCACCCAACACCCTTCCCCCATCTCTTTGGGAGTTGGATTCCTGCCCCAGACTCCAGCCCAGTGGCTGAGACCCTGAGACCTGATGGATGACAGATCTTTCTGATGAAAACTAATGGTCCTCTGGGCCTGCAAGGGCACCTCCTACTTCCCAGTTTGGTCACATACAGCCATGAGGTTCCTTTTGGTAAATATCAGTAGCTGCCATTAGTGATAGGAGTCAAGGGCCAGCTCCTCCTCGTAGCCTCACTCCAGGTTACCATATAAGCAAGTCTCAGACTGAATTCTTTCCCTAAATCAGACATTTATTAGCCAGTAGGCACAAATCACTTCCTGTGAGCTCAATAAAGTCCAACTCTCTGTTCTTCAGGGTGCTCTGACAAGATCGTGCATGAAAGAAAATTTCACTTGAGGCAAATGTGACAATACTCTGTTGTCTGACTAGGACTGGCGAACCATCTAGTCTGACACAGGTTGGCCCACGTTCTCTGGAATCAGCAGCTGGATACACAGGCCATGGGCGACATTCCTAAGAGGGAAGGAGGAAAGGTTCACTAGATTCTGATATCCTGTTCATGTTTGTGTAATTTCCCCATACTTCACAAATGAAGACCCATCTCTCCATTCATTATGCTAATTAACAAAACTTCTGCTATTGATAGAGATAAAGATAGCTGCAGCACTTGTGGGAGCCCCTCTGGGGTGCGGCCTTCTGATTAAGCTCTAATTGCCACCTTGGAATTGCCTTAGTTGGGCAACTGTCCTCCTCTATCTCCTCTAATCTATACCTGGGTTAGATTCACATTTAGACAGATGAGAACACATTTAGAACAGATGACTCACGTTTAGATTGTCCTTTCGGTGATAAAGTATTTTAAAGTAAATTGCAGTTATGATAGTACCAGGGCACCCCAGCCTCTACATTAACAGTAATAAACAGCATTTCCTTGGATTACAGGATGTTATTCCATGGTTTTCAGCAAATAAGTCCTCTGAATTATTTCTAGGCACCCCCAGCCATCTCACACAGACTCACTGATGGCTCCACTAGTTATAGCTCAGCACAGCCCCACTTCATCCCTTTCCACCTCCAATTCCCTTTGCAGTGGGCATTTGCAACAACAGCACTCCCCATTTCGGGGGCAAGCTGCTTCTTGCCCCCCAACCATCCATGTGGCCATGGGGTGAGCATATGACCTGCCTAGGCCAGTCACAGCAGCCTCATCCTCTTGGCCAAAATGATTGGCCAGGAATGGGCAAGTGGCCTTCAAATCCAATCAGGAGACTTCTGGGCGATTTCTTCAACCCAGAGTTGCTGATGACGCTCTCTCTCCTCACTGGCATCCCGGTTCAGAGCTGCCTACAGGCGTGGTTTGGCCTTACGGGGACAGTAAATTGCAAGAATGAATCCAATATGCAGAGAGAATCAGGGACATAGGTTGTTATGGACTGAATGTTTGTGTCTCCCCAATTCATATATTGAAGTCCTAATCCCCAGTGTGGTGGTATTAGGAGGTGGGGCCTTTGGGTGGTAATTAGTTTGGATGAGGTCATGAGGGTGGAGCCCCATGATGAAATTAGTGCACTTATAAGAAGAGGAAGAGACACCAGAGCTCACTGTCTTTCTCTCTTCACGTGTACTCGCACAAAGAAGAGGCTTTGTGAGGACACAGCAAGAAGGTGGCTGTCTGTAAGCCAGGAAGCAGGCCCTCACCAAGAACTCAATCTGCTAGAGCCTTGATCTTAGACTTCCCAGCCTCCAGAACTGTGAGACGCAAATGTCTGATGTTTAAGCCACCCAGTCTATGGCATTTTGTTATAGCAGCCCGAACTAAGACATAGGAAGAAAGAGAGAGGAAGTCCTGACAATATTTGAATCTCTCCAGTTGTCCTGGATCCAGCTGTACCTCTGCACTCTGTGCGGTTGGGATATACAGCCCACAGATTCCCTTTTTCACTCAAGTTGGTTTGAGCAAAGTTTCTGATTAATTTTTCCACCATCAGCAGTCAGTAGTTGCTTTACAAGACTGAACTTTCTCCTTGCTGAAGCCCTGTGCTGCTGGGGCCTCTGGTGCTTGCTGCTGAGGACCACAATCACCCACCCTGTCCTCCTGATGCTGCCTAGCATGTCTGAATCCTAACCTGAGGAGCATTTAGGCCAAAACGGAGACCCTCTGTATTCCAGTGCAGTCGGCTTATGGCCAGCATGTCTGGAGGATGCCCACTCTTGGGGTTAGCAGGATGTCCACAACGCTGGCCTTGCCCACAACTGGCTCATGCATTTTATAGGTCAGTTAAAACTTGTTAAGTGATTTTGATTTCTTATTCACAAAGGTTGTATTTCCAGCCAAGATATCACACTGGCCATACCCTTCAGGAAAAATTGCTGCCTTTTGGGAAGGACTTCCTCCTCCAGGACCTGTGGCTAATCCTATTCCCTTGGGGCTAGCTATGTCCCACGTCCTGGCGCCACTCTCCTTTCCTACCTGTGCCAGGCTGCCCCACTGTGTGCACTGTGGCTAACTGAACTGTGAGTGCCAAGATCTCCTCATACATATGGAGCCTCAGGGAGGCCGTATGTCTGATGCTCTGTCTCCATTTAAACACCCCAGCCTCACATCTTGTCTATTGATGTATCACATGGCTGACTCACCCTGACAGTGTGGTCTCAGCAAATAGGGCCCTTGATATCTCTATCTGCACTTTCCACCCAGAGGAAGCCAGATAGTATGTCCCACTGATCAAGAGGCTGAAAGCAACAGATTCTAATGCACCTTTTCTTCTCTGATTGATTAGGGCCAAGGGGCCTGAGGACAGATAATGAAGCATATAGGGTTTAGTTTTCTCATCTGTAGAATGGAACCACTATTAAATTGCTTGGGCCTCACCTCCAATAGGAGTGAACGTACTGGGTGTACAGCAAAGACTTCTGAGTGCCTCAGGCTCTTTAAGAGAAGAAGCTTTCTGAAGACAGGACACCCACCTGTGAGAGCAGGAGCAGGAGCAGTGTTTGGTGTCACAGGTAGTTTGGGGCCTATCCATGCTCTCTACTTCTCCCATGAGCATCATGGCTGTGGTTCTTTCTGCGTGTCACCCCCCCCCCCACCCCCATCTCCTCTTACTCTCAACAAGACAATCATCTCTGGTTTCTCCAGCCCCAGATTCAGGAGACACTGGAGATGTCCCCTAATGACATTCATTTTCTCTCAAAATAATATAACCATGGATTTTTAGCTAGGCACATAGCCGCCTAGAATAGGACTAACATTTCCCAGCCTTCCTTGCACCTGGGAGTGGCCATGTGATCACGTTTTGGCCAACAGGGTATGATTGAAAGTTATCTGTGTGACTTCCAGCTTGTGCTTTTAAAGGGAAGGGGCATGTCCTCTAGGGTCCTTTTTCCTTTCCCACTTGCCGGAATGTGGATGTGCTGTGAGCCATCTTGAACAGCACAGATGAGGACAATACTACAGTTGGCAGAGCAACAAGATAGAAAGGGCCTGGGCCTCTAACACCTTTGCAGAACAGAGCTGCCATACTAAGCTTAGACTTTCACATGACAAAAAAGTAAACATCTATTTGTTTCAGCCATGTTATTGAGGTTTGATTGTGGCAGCTGAGCCACTGTTACATTTAGGAAATCATTATTGCCTTCAAGCCAGTGCCTCAACTGGAAATCCTATGGTTGGTCTCCTTTGGGTCGATGCCCAGTCTTGACCCAGTCAGTGGCCACCTCTGCAAAGAGAATAGTTTAGCACTGCTTCTCTGAGTAAGGGGCTGTGTGAAGGGAAGTTTCAGCCAGGAAGTCTTCTACAGTGTAGGGCAGGCATCAAAACAAGAATTTTGCTTCATTAGTCATATATCAAGAGATATCACAAATCATTTTTACTAGATGAATAGAAGAGGATGTCAACTGTGTTTTTCTGAAAATCTGTAGAGTTCCTAGATGCAAGCAGGATGGAAAACCACCAGGTTGGACATCCAGAAATGCAGGCCCAATGGCATCAGGAACGGGGACATCAGCAACAGGAGTTTGTGGCATCATTAATCTGACTCGGTGGCAGCTTCATGTCTGCCTCTTTCAAGGCCACATGTCCTGCTATTAACAAGTAAACATTTCCCTGTAACTTCATGTCAAATTCCCTGGTGAGGGCCTCTGATTGGCTTAGTTAATACCACCACCTTGGTTTCATCAGTTTCCTTTGCATTGGGCCATGTCATAAGCCACCAGCAGTTTATGGTAGCATGTCCACTCCTGATCTCCTCAGTGGTCACTCCTGCCCAAGAGTCATCCCAGAAATGCTTTCACTAGGTGGGGTGTGGGGGCTGTAAGCCGGGTAGTTTCAGCTAAAGGGGACATTGGACATAGAAGAAAAAGACTTAAAGCATCAAGGAATTGGGAGCAGCCACGACTGGTGATTCTGGCAGGTTTTAGCACTGTGGAGGTTCTATTCAAAGCAAGAGAAGGGGCCCAGGAGTGGGTGAGGCCTGGTGCCAGTGGCATGAGCCAAAAGGGAGGCCCCAGGCTTCAGCTGGAGCATGCACAGATAGCACCCTGTCTCTGAGCAGGGAGGGTAAATGGGAAGAGTCTAGCTAGAACATTGCAGAGAGGATTTCTGTTCCAGGGGAACCAAAAGAGGCTATCAGGCCCAGAGGAAAAGGCCCACCTATTGGGGTAAAATATAGGTCTTAAGTCTCAGAAGCAAGACCAAAGCCAGTTTTCAAAAGTGGGGCAAAAGGTCTGTCCATGGTCTTTCCACTTTTTTGCCCAGTTCTAGCAGAAGATTCCAGACCCCTCTGCTTGATTCATCCTCCCTCTTGCCCTCTGTCTGTGCTTTTTAATTTATTCTCACTCCAGCTCCTAACCGTGGCTCAGTGGTCACCCAAACAGTGCACAGTGGAGTCTGGCTTCTTCCTCCTCAGAATAACTGCTGGAGAAGAGCAGCTGCCAAGGTCGTGTTCCTCTGCCTTACTGTTTCAGAATGATGAGCAGGATGGAGAGACAGGCAGACAGCCCAACTGCCCACAGCCACCCATTCTCCCCTCCCTTCTAGGAAAAGAAACCCAATATTTCGCCTCTCTGCAGCTTGGGGGTGGCCAAGTGCCAAAGCAGAAGGTATGGGCCTGCAAAAAAACATCTTTCATAGGAGCTGGCTTGGTTGGTAGAAACACTATTTTTTCCCTCTCCCACTTCTTCTTGCTGCTCACTTGGAGCACAGATGGGTGGGCTGGATCTCCAGGATCCATTTTGGATAGCAAGGAAATCTTAAGGATGGAAGCCACATGCTGAAGATGGAGGAGCAGAGAGGTCAGAGTTGGAATCTCTGGTGCTGCTATGGACCCCATACAGCCTCAAGGGTCAGCCTCCAGGTTTTCTGTACCTAAGTGAGGAATCAACTTTCGTCTTATTGAAGCCCTCACTGCTCAGTGTGCTTTGTGGACCAGCAACATGGGCAGCCCTCAGGAGCTTGTGAGAAATGCTGAACCTCAGGGCCCACCCCAGACCTTCTGAATCAGAATCTGCATTTTAACCAGATCCACAGGTGTTTCATGTGCACATGATGGTTTGAGAAGCATTGGTTTAAGCCACCATTATTATTATTGTTTTTCCTGTTATTTGCAGCTGAACCTAATTTTTGCTGATAGAGAAGATGAATCCCATGCAGGGTCACCAAGAAAGTGAGACTATAGAATGGGCCACTGAGATGCTCACAAGTGGGCTCTTCCACTTCTCCCTTCCCTGCCTCCAGGAAAAGCATGCATGACTTGCCAGAAAACTCTCATTTCCCCAAGTCATACTAGGAGGAGTTTGGGGAGCTTTGACCAGAGTTGTCCTGGGGTCCAGGTTCTTGAAAAGCAAGGTTCCTGTCAGCTGCAATTGCCTCCACCCCACCCCCTCTGTCTCCAGACCCAGGGTCAGAGGCTAGATGATGGTGGTCAGCTCAGAGGAGGTGAGGGGCTCTATAGTCACTTTGAAACCTTGAGGCATCATAAAATAGATCATCCTTCCCAGAAGCCTTGGCCTTCTGTTTTTAAACACAGGCGTTTCTAGGCTTTGTTTCTGTGGCTGGCTCTCCAACTTGGCCCCTCTGTGACTCAGACTTGGTTGCCTAGGAGAGTCACACCCTCTAGCACAAAACACTTGGAAGGGTCCCTCCGAGCACATCTCTTTCCACCCAGATGGGAGGTGAGGGGTGAGAAAGAAGCTCCTAAGGATGACTTCTACAGATGACATTCTGGAAAATGGTTCTTGATGAGCTACCAACCAAATGCAATTGTTCAAATGAATCACTTGAAAACATTCAACTCTAGCCAGGTGACTGAAAGTCACGGTTAAGAACATGAGTGGAGTTCAAGGAGATTGTTTCAAGCCCGGTTCTGCCCTTTACTACCTTTGACCTTAGATGTTTCTACCTTCTCTAAGCCTTCTCCCTGAGCTTCTGGTTGCCTTTTAATAAATCCCAGTCCTGCTGAAGTCAACCTGGGTTTCCTCATCTGCACACAGGATTAATACGATAACGACAATATTTTCCTTGGGGGGTTGTTGTGGGCTCGGGCACTTGACCTCGTGTATAGCTAAATTCCCAGTTTTTGGTGTGGGTAGGTGTGCGAACTTCACAGGTCTTGTACACCAGTGTCTCTCAAACTTGAACGCCCAAATGTGTCACCTGGAGATTTTGGTAAAAGGCAGTTTCTGATTTGGCAGGTCTGGCTTGGGACCTAAGAGTTTGCATATCTGAAAGCTCCCCAGTGCTGCTGCTCCAGGGACCACAATTCCCACCGCAAGATTGTAGACTCTCTACAGACGACTTGAGGATCTTCCTCAGTTATGGCCCCATGGCCGTTCAAAACTTGACCCCACAATTTCAGACAGTGTAATTATAGAAAGCAAATGGATCGTCATTTGTTACATGATCTTACCACAAGGTTTCTGTTTTGTTATTGTTAATAACCTACTACATGTAGAACTTCATTTTGGATAAAACACCCATATCCTGGCCAAGACATGGAGAGATGTTTCCTCCTTCAGGCAGCTGGATGTGGTTCCCTATAGGTTCCAGGTATTGAGTGATTTCCCCATGTTTAGAAGGTACCTCTCAGTTTGATGTGGCAGTTTTTCCTGTGGTTATGCCTTTCAACACACTTCCTGCGTTTCTTACAAAACAGAGACTGCTCACCCCTCTCTTGGAGGCCACAGTCCAAATGATTACAGGTTTCTCTGAGGGCTTGAGCAGGGCCTGGGGCACATCTCTGACCCTCAGTGTGTGGGACCTTTGGCCTTCTTCTGTGTGAATACCAGGGTTAATCTCCGTGGACTTTACTTTCTGTTGGAGTGAATGATTGCAATTCTGTTAGAGGAACATGAGGTATGCAGCACCTCACAGCTTCAGATTTCAAGTAGAAAACTTGTTTGTCCCCCCAACAACAACAGAAGATAGAACCCAGCCATTTTTGTAGTCAAGATTGCCTGGGTCACATGATCTCAATGGCAATGCTCATAGTTGCTGGAAATACAGAGATTCATAAGCTACTGGAGCTGAACAGGGCCTGAAAACTTCTAAAGTCAACTTCTCTATCTTTCAGAGGTGGAAACAGAAGTCCAGAGAGGTCAAACAACTTGCCCAAGGTCACACAGCTAGCCTGGCCTTCATGGTCATTATAGAATCATCCCACAGATGTTTCGGATGAATTTCTTTGCTTAGTCATCCCCATTTCCTACAACTTCTAACCACCATGTGACAAAAAATAATGTATTAACCATTTCTCTCTTTTTAAAATGAATTTTTATGTTATGGGAATTAAAAAAAAACCCACATTACAGAATAATTGGAAAATAGAGGGAAAAAAATCACCCACACAATTTCTTTTTGACCTGATGTCTATCTAACCATTACTTTCAAATCCTTTGGTATTTTTCTTATTTTGCTTTTTAATTATTAAAGTATAGGTGCCTGGAAGTAAAAATTTAAACAGTATAGAAAGCCGTAAAAAGTAAGTCTTCTTCCCCACTCTTTTCCTTGTTTTCCTCCTAATAGGTATCCTCTTTTGATTGTTTCTGTTTCCATATCTTCTGGTATTTACCTTAATTGATATTGCTAAATAACATACTTAAACCTATGTCTTCATTTATCAGCTTTAAGCACTGTCTGTAGACTTTTAGCTGTGACAGGTGAGTAACTTATGCACTTACCCTGCCTCTTCTCCTGCCTGCAAATCATCGATAGTTTTTATTTCTTCTGATGGTTAACCTTATGATTTTATGTAATATTCAATCTCTATTTATGGAGTTGTAGGTAATAATTCTTGATTCCCTACTATGTAAGATAGGAAATTAATACCCCTTGACTTCCCTCCACTTCTCTGTCTTCTACTCCACATCCTCTCTCAACTATACCACTTCTTTTACGTTGTCAAGGTTTATAGCCCAGGTATCCTGTTTAGTAAATTTGTCCCTACATGCTTTGTCAGGAAGTTAATTCTGATCATTGAAAGCCAATGAACAAACAGTATTTAAAGTACAAAGATGGTGTAAATATTTTTCCCTGCAGAAGCAGGTATTATGTTGAGATTTGTAAAGGGGAATGTTCCAATGTCAAGGTCAAGTGGGTCTTCTTTTCTTAGACTCCATCAACTACACAAAATCATGATACTTTTTGGTTGGTTTTATATTTGGGCCATGATATGTATAGAAATAGATATTTTTTCACAGCTTACTGTTTTCTGGAATTTTTAGTTGATTGACAATAGAAGCATATGCCTTCTTTGTAATATTACTAATACCTTCCAGCTCTTTAATTATATCATTTATTGAGTGCTCCAAAATATACTGACTTTTGGCTAAGCCAACTGTGCATCTGGACTAGAATTTCTTTTACTTTCTAGGCTGGTTTAATGTTTTTAGTTGTCATATCTTCCTCTTTCTTGGGTAGTACATCATCAAGTAATTTTATTTCCACAGAGAATGTATGGGAGTCAGTTCTCTGAGTTCTTGCATGTCTGAAAAAGCCTTTATTTCTCCTCCACACTGGATGGATAGTTTGGCAAGATATCAAATTCTGGGTACAAAATTATTTCTCTGAACTTTGAAGGTAGTTGCTCCATTGTCTTCAAACATTGGGTATTGCTGATGAGAAGAATGATGCCAATCTCGTTCTTATCCTTTTGTTGGTTATCCTGTCTCTCTCTGAGTGCATTTAGGATCTCCTTTTATTAGTAGTACTCTGAAATTCCGTGAGGTTGTTTCTATCGATCATTGTTTGTTCACTATGCTGGGTACTTGGGGGTCTTTCAATCTATTTTTTCAATCAATTTTTGTTTTTCTTCAACTCTGGGAGATTTTCTTCCATTATTTCTTGGATAATTTCCTCCTCTCCATTTTCACTTTTCTCTTTTTCTGAAACTCCTATTACATAAATGTTGGCCACCTAAAATAACCCTCTATGTATTTTTTTCTCAAATTGTCCACTTTTTGTCATTTTATTCTTTGTTCTGCAAGATCTTGACTTTTTAGTGTAGTCTTTCTGTTTGAATTTTGCCTTTTATTGCATAAAACAAATAAAACAAATAATTATTAATTAATAATTGATTAATAAATTATTATTAATTAAAATAAAATGATTGTTTTACATTATTTAAAATAATGTAAACCAATTAAAATAAATTATTTTATAATAAATTATTTAATAAACATAAAAATTATTTATTATAATAATTTAAAAGTAAATACATTTCAAAAGGAATTTAAAACAATTTCTTAGTTTCCAACTGCTCCTTTTTAGTCAGAGGCTGTTTTCGTTTTATGGATGTATCATCTTGATTCTCCATGAGGATAATTAAAGTTAAGGGTTTCTATTTCGTTCTTTTCCCTTTACTGAGCTCCACCTCCTCCAGGTTCATTTGTTCTGTTTACTTATCTTGGTCCTTCTCTTTTATTTTCCTAATTGAATGGTGATTTTTGGCAGCCTGTTTCTATTCATGCATGCCAGGCTGGGTGGGTTCACCGAGATTACTGGGGAGGACTTCCTCTTCTCTGGAGAGACAGCTGTCTGGTGGCTCTCTGGGTGTGGGAGGGGGGCATTGACCTGTAGGCTTCACTTCAAGCTGGGAGAGTGGAGAGAAGGCAAGCAGGCTCCACACCTCCCCCCCTACTCTGGGATATAACCCCATGGTATAAGCCCTAGCCCCTTCCGGTCAGCTTTTATTTATTTTTTAAAATTTATTTCTCCAGTTTCACCTTTGGGGTAAGAGCTGCTACTTCCTATCCACAGGATTGGGGCTGGAAGGGCTGGGAAGGCCAGTTCCCACAGCAGTGTAGGTACAGTCATCCCATCAATCACCTCCTTTTGTGCCCACTCTGATCTTTGTACTCACCACCTTTGGGAGGCTCCAACGTGAAGCACCTCCACTGCCCTGATCAAAAATAAAAAAACAAAAACAACTTTGCTGTTTATTAGATTTGTGGGGGAGAGAGAATTTCAGATCATCTCCCACTCTCACATCTTTCTCTGCCACCTCATATTATTAATATTGAAAAGCACAGACAACTCTCATTTATTTCCCACTTTCAGTGAAAAATACCTGTTTGTTTTGGCTTTATTTTGTTTGATTCTCTTTGTTTTTAATAGTTGTTTACACAAACATATTAGCCTGAATCCGGTCTTGATTTGACCTAGAGTAGTAATAGGTGTATGAGCAGGACACTAACCAGCTTTCTCTTGACTGTGACAACCTGGTAGGCCGGCCCAGAGAGTCTGCCTCTCTCCCAGGCTGGTCTTGCTTTGGGTCTGAAAGATGACACAGTCCATTTGCAATCCAGGGAAGGAAGTAATGAAATGGAGTAACATCAATCTGGCTGCCCAGAGACCCAAGTTCTAATCCTATTTCACCTAATTATCAATTGTGCAACGTGGGGCAGGTCACAGTCTCGGTTTCCTCATCTCTAAAATAAGTGGGTTGGCCCTGATGTTCCCTAGATTCCTTTCAGGCTCTAAAACCTCATGATTCCTTATCAAGCAAGAGGGTAGGAGACCAGGAATAGAGGGTAGAGGTATGAAGGGGGAAAATTTGAAGGCCTTAATTTGTTTCGTATGTTTCCCATTAATAATGGAAATAACAATTATCCCTGATGAGAACCATTTATGTTTCTGGGTCAGAAACAATTTCTACTCCTGGAGTCACTGCCACCAAAGGAATAATTTTGCCTGAAATATGGACAGGGAGCTCAAACTGGAAGCATAGAGAAGGGAGTCCCAGATTACAGAACACTATTATGATTTTTTTCTATAAATATAAACTATTATTAAATATGTTAATAAAGTGTGTTCTCATTAGTTACTGCTGTATAACAAACCACTCCAAAAAGTGGCTTAAAGCAAAACCAGTCTGGAGTTGACTGGGCTCAGCAAGGTAGTTCTTATTTTGTCTGTCATGCAGTTGCAGAAAGATAGTGGCTGGGGCTAGGGTCATCCTGAAGGGTTCTTCACTCACATGTCTAGAGACTGAGTTGGGAAAACTCAAATAGCTGGGAGTTCAATCTAATTTCCTATATATCTATGGATCTATCCATCCATCTATCTACCTAGTGTCTCCATGTGGTCTCTCCCCAAAGTGGCTTCAGAGTAGCCAGGCTTCTTACATGGCAGCTAGAGCCTTGGAGTAAGTGTCCTAAAGAGACACTGGCAGAAGCTACATGACCTTTCCTGATCTGACTTCAGAAGTCACACAGCATCACTGCTACCACATTCTATTCATTAAGGCAGCCACAAGAGCCTGCCCAGTTTCAAGAGGAGAGGACACAGACTCTATCCCTTAATGTGGGGAGTGCCAAAGAATTGCAAGCATGTTTCAAAACTACCACAAGATGCAAGGATTAATTAATCAGTATCTACTAATAGAATGTCAATATTATATATTTACAAAATGAAATCTACAAACTCTGACAGTCATATCTCACAAAGTGTCCAGAGGTGTCCACCACTTGAGTACCAGCCTGGGTGTCCCCTGGCCTAAGCAGAGACCCCACATATATATTGGAGTAGGCAATTTGGGAGCCGGATGACTTGAGTTCAGGTTCCAGCTCTGTCATCTTGAGTCATGTGACCCCTGGACATATCACTTCAGCTTATTGGGCCTCATTTTTCCCCTGCAAAATGGAGAGCCAACCCCACCTTACCTATGTTGAAGAGTTGTGGTGAGACTCGAATAAGAATAGGCTTTGTAATTGCAAAGTACTGTACAAAGTTAGAGAAAGCTCTCCACTCCTGTTTCTTGCCTCTTCTGATCACTGGTGAAGCCATGAGGTCTGGAGAACCCCCAATCACATTAAAGGCTAGACCTCTGGGAATCTTCTATCTGTTTTATCTTGACACTATTGTTTCTTCTCGATAGCACCAGGGTTTTCATTGTACCAACATTGTTTACTGGGTTCTTCTTGGTGGGATGGAGAAGTTGGCTTTCTCACCATGTGGAGTGACTAAAGCTGGATGTGAATGACTGTAATCATCTCTGTGTGATCTGTATGTGATCATTTTTCCAGTTCAAAGGGAGGATCTTCCCTACATTTGACAGCACAAGGCTGGATTCAAGGAGTAAAATGGACAGTGCTTTGGGACCCATTGGATTTGGGCTGGGGGACCAGCCCATGCAGGGCTGAAGGCCTAGTGGCAGAAAGGCTAATGGGAAACTGACAGAGGAGAAATTTTTTAATAACTCCTCAAATTTGAACTTCTAACGAGACTTGCTTTTATTTTAAAAGGCCCAACTTTATTTCTTTTCAAAACATTAAAAACATTTAGTCAATTCAATTCACCCCTCATTTATTGACTGCCCACTGCAGGCAGGAAAGAATAGATAGAAAAACGACAGAGACAGTTCAGCCTCTCAGTGCTTCCTCTTTAGTAGGGAAGATCCAGAAACTCCTGTCATACACACGATCTGTGAATTCATAAGAGAGGAACAACACACAGCTGATTTATTAAACCGTCTGAAAATAGAGGGGCATGGTTATATAAGTTTGAATTTTTCTCTCATCTTTGCTGTCCATTGTCCTGCGTTGACAGGCACTGTCACACACCACTGGTGATTGTTTAAACTGGTTCCACATTGATGGAAAGCCATTTGGCATACACATAGAAACCTTAAAATGTGCAAATATTATAATCCAGAAATTCTACTCTCCTTAAGGAAGAATCATGGCCGGTCACTGCAGTGAGGCTTCAAGTAGCAATGCTGACCCTTGAATGCTCAGCTCTAGGGGATTGTGAACAAACCAAGCACAGTAGCTAATGCTCATAGAGTACTTCCATGTGCCAGACATTGTTTTAAGTGCTTTACATGCATTTATATTCACAACAGCCAGTGAGGGATAGCCCCCTCTTACAGATAAGGAAACTGAGGCTCAGAGAAGTGATTTGCTTAAGGTCACTGTCCAGGATTTCAACTCAGGTGGTCCAGCACCAGAGCCCACACATTTAATCGCTGTGCTCTGCCACATCAAAGAAACTGTGGTCCATAAGCACCAAAATGATGTTCTAGAAGAACACGGGAAATGTACATAATATGATTAAAGGGACAAAGCAGCTTACAATGCAATATGTTGTCTGGTTCTTTTTTTTTTTTTTTTTTTAAAGTATATACAAAATGCATAGGACAAAGAATGGGAAAATGTCCATCAAGATGGGAGGATTATTTGTGATTTTAATTTTCTTTGTGCTTTTCTAGATGTTCTATAGTGACCATTTCTTGTTTTCGAAGTCAGAAAAAATTTTAAAGTATTGCAGTCATTTAGTTACTCAGTTGATGTGAGGGTGCCATAGAAGAAGGATAGTGCAGACTCTAGGCTGGGAGATTGGTGGGAGGTGGGCAATAGCAGAAGCAATTTGGGAGGGAAGCAGGAAGACTTCACAAAAGAGGGGGTGTTTGAATTGGGCCTTGAAATGGTAGAAATTAACAAGGAAAGAAACAGAGCGCATGATGGTTTTCTGCTGCTTCTGAACACATCCTCTTTTTTCTAGAGTCATAGAGTCATATTCTCCTCTTGGGATCTGCCTTTGATTCTCTGTGCTGCCAAGTGTGTATCATTTCTCCTGGAGAAGGAGCTTCTGGGATGCAATGGAGTGATTTCCACAATCACCTTGGGTGTTCCCCTGGTATTTGAGAGAATGCTTCCTCCTGCTTAGGTCACAGCAGCCTCCATGACACCTATGATTTGAGGTGGGGGGATGGGGTATTGTGGGCAATGTCTGTGGTTTGCAGAAGCAACTTTGGAAACGCCTGCAATTTTCTATTGCTGGAAATGACTGTACTCCCCACAGAGGTGGGATGGTGTAGGTGACAAAAAGAGGCCCCATCAAGGGGACTCTGAGCCCACAGAAAGAGACTCCCCCAAGGGCCCATGGAGTGGCCCTTCCAAGGCTGGACCTGTAACAAGAATCGGTTTCACACCTGGGCAAGCTCTACCTGTGCACCTAGTTCCCACAAGAGCATCTCAGTGACTTTGGACCCCACAGAGAACTTTGGGCATTTTTCACAAAGATGATACTAAACTGGAGCTAGCAAGTTCCTTGAAACATTACCTCATACTGAACTGGAGGCACCCGCCACTCCAGCAGGAAAGCAGTTCCCATTTCCCAGGACTTGAAGAAATTCCCCTTGTGTCAGCCATTGGTCATCACCAGCTCCCTAATTGTTTCCTTCTGGAAATCTGTAAAGCAGCTGGCTGTGGAAACTCCCGCAGAATCTGGGGAAGGAGACCCATGCCTTGCCCATGTCTTCATGCTTTGCCATCACCCATGTAAAGGTAAATTTAAATATTGAGCTTTCCTGGTGGCCAAAAGGGAAAGAGATTCTCCTCCTCCCCTTCGTAGAGCATTTCTGTGAGAAACCTAGTATTCACGAATCCTTCCTCGTTCCTTTGATGTATAGGTAAATATTTGTAAACCCCTTGTCCACCATGGGAGTTTAGCCCGGACACCGTGCTCTAAGCTATAACCACCTGCTTGTCACAGAGACAAAGGCAATTCAGATGAAAGCAATTAGCTAGTGCAGCTGGCTCCCCAGTGAGAGGGTGAACTTGGGTGAACTATGAAAGAGCACATAGCAAATGCTGGGACCAGGTCCTCCTGCAGGAAGACAAGTTACCGTAAGTCTCAGGCACATGTTTGTAGTGGACTGTAACTGCTTGGCCATATGAAAATGATGAGCTTCCTTTCTGCCTGTGTAATCTCATCAATGGGATACCCGCAACATACATTGTAATCTGCATTAATGCTTATTCAGTAATAAAACCGTTTTCTTTCTTTTCTACCTATTGTGGAGAGGATTTTGAATTTTCCCCAACACCCGCAAGCGTTAGCTTTTCAGCTGGGTAGAAAGGCTGTCCATGACCTGGTCCTAATCATACCAACTTGTGGGCAGTTCTCCAACACGCCATGCTTCATTCTTCTAAACACGTTAATTCCTCTCTCCACAATTTCCTTTTTCTGTCCACTCTTCCTGGGCCAGCCCTGGGTCTCAACTTTCTGGCCCCACGTGACTAGGACTGTGTGGCCCTTGCCTTAGCTGTTCCCCCCAAAGGCTGGGAGCAGCTCTCTGTCTGGATTAGTAACGCAAGACTCTCCTCTGTTCTCCAGGCCTCCACACAGTGATTCTAGGCCTTCCCAGCCTGGGCCAGCTATCTTAGGGCCACGATGCTGCCGTATTTATTACCAAACAGTGCTAAAGGAGCCCTGCAAAGAGGACCCTGACGTATACAATGAGGTGCCATCCCACCCACCGCCCTAGGAGAGATGGGTCAGCAGGCAGCAAGGGGGGTGATTTGTGTTACACCCCACTTCGGCAGGAAGCTGCTGTGAGTGTCAAAGAGACCACATCAGCTCTCAGCTGTCACCTTTGTTGGCCCTTCAAAGTCAGAGGTAACTCTGTGGTTGTTGCTTTATGCCGCTAAGTTTTGGGCTGGTTTGTTAGGCAGCAATATTTAAATAATACACATCTTGTTAAACAGAGTCCTCCTATCCTGAGATCATAAAGGCTCTTCGACATTCTCTTCTCCAAGTTTCTCCATTTTGCTTTTCATGTTTGTGTACCATAATGAATCTGGAATTAATATTTTATTGTATGAGATAGAGACCTAGAATATATCTGCTAATTTTTTCTTCATTTTTGAATGTTTGAAATATCTCAGAATAAATATTAAAATCATTTTAAAAAAGAAATACATAGTTACTAAAGAAAATTTAGAGAATAAATCCAAGCAAAAATGAAAACAAAACATCACCAATAATAACAGAATTCAGCAATAGCCACTTGTAATGTGAGATATTTCTTTCTGGGTTGTTTTGGTGAAATTGAGGTCAAACTGATTTCCATTTTTCTCTCTTAGTGTTGCATTGTGAGTATTTCCCTATATCATTTCAATTCTCCAAAATAATTTTTAACAATCACATACGGTTCATCATATGGGTATACCATAATTGGCACTCACTGTTAGGCACCTAGGCTGTCTCCCACTTTTCAGTATAAGTGCTAGTACAGCATTGAATATTCTTGTACAAATATCTCTGATCAGTTCTTTAGAATCATTTCTAGAGATAAAGTTCCTGGGCCAAAAGCTATGAACAATTTTAAAATCTGAAATACAGTTAGAGAAAAATCCCTCTAGAGAGGGTATGCAAGTTTGCACTGCACCTCCACCAGCAGCAAATGAGCAGCTCCAACCTACCACATGCTCCATCCTAATACTTTTGCTGAAATAAGTGAATAATCCAATTTCAGTTGATTCATTTAATCAGAACAAGGTCACATGCTGATGGGAACACAAAATGTGGAAGAAGCACTTAGCAAGAAGAAAAGTCTGTAATAATTTATTAACATAATTTTAGTTCCTCCTATTAAATTTATATGAAATTGCATCAGTTAATAGAAGCCATCTCTGCCCTGGGAAATATCCTGCTACACATAGCCTGAACCAAGAGCCAGGCATAGATGTTTGAGACTTAGGAAGGATTCTGACCGAGCTCATGCTCAGAGTAAAAGAGGAACACGGCGGGGCATTTTCCTTTCGGCTTAGGAGAGGCCAGAGGGTCCAGATGGTCACTCATTCAAACATTCAGTGTGTATTATTAGCCACTCACTGCACCAGAGGCTGGGAACACAAAATGGCCAACCTAGAGAGAAAATTCTAATTTATAAAGACAAGGGCTCTTACAGGACCCAGTTGCAGGGCATGAGTGCCCTATGTAGCCCAGGGTGTCAGGGACAGCTTCCCTGAAGAGCGGATGTCCAGGCTGATCCAGGTCAGAGGAGTAAGTAGGGATTGGGCAGGCAGGGAGAGGAGCAGGTGTTCTAGGTAGTTACAGGACAGCAGACTGCAGGGTAAAAGGTGGGGAACATGGTGGAAGGGGCCCGAGGAGGAACGGTAAGTGAGAAGGCCAGAGCAGGAGGAAGACACTTGGTCGTGAAAAGCTTCCCATGGCTTGCCATGGAGTTTATATTCTTTACAAGACCCTCCCTGATCTGGCCCCATCACCTTGCTGACCCCAGTTCCTATCCCTCCCTCACCTCAACCCCTCTGCTCCAGCCACATTGGTCTCTTTGCCATTCACCATTTGTCAAGCATGCTTCTGCCTCGACCTTTGCATTTACTCTTCTTTCTGCCAGAATGCTCTTCCCCCAGATATATGTATGGCTTTCTTCCTCTCTTCTCTCAGGTCTCTGCCCCAAATGTCATCACCTAGGCAGAGAGACGTCCTCTGACAAACTTATATCACATAGCATGCCACTCTGGCCACTTACCCTGCTGTTCTCTGTCCTCTGACCCTGCTCTATTTCTTCTAGTATTTCTTTCCTATCTCCCACTCTCCCATCTACTAGAATGTAGGCTCTATGGAAGTCGGGACTTTGCTTTTTCATTGTTCTACCAAATGGAATCTACTGAACAGTCTATTCCCTGTGCCTAGAATAGGTCTGAAGCATAGCAGGTGCTTAATAAAAATTTGTTGAACAAAAGGGTGAATTTTTTTATAAAGACAATGAGGATCCATTGAAGAGATTTTGGAGAGGGACAGTTAGATTTGCACTTTAGACAGCTCTCTCTGGCTTCAGGGTGCAGGACAAGGCCAGCAGACCTGAACAGGAGGTCCTTTGAGTCTTCTATCTGGGTTAGGATGATGAAGGTAGCGGTGGAGAAGAAGGGATGACTTCCAGAAGCATTAAGTAGGAGGCATGGTTGCCTGGCCTTGGTGCCCCTTGGGATATGTGAAATAAAGGAAAGATGGGAGGCAATGAATAGTCCAGGTTATTGATTTGGGCATCTGGGTGGGTAGTGCCCTCACCTAGATCAGAGGATGCTGAGGAAGAGTCAATTCAGGAGGAATGACAATGAATTCAAGTTAGTTTAGAACATGCTGGGTTTGAAATTCTTTGGCATCTCCAAGGGGAGATGTTCAGCAGGTAATTTGAATATTGCAGTCACTAGAGCCATTTGTGCGGATGAGATCACTAAGAGAGAGTATGTAGGGCACATCACCCCAGAGTGAGAAGAGTGAAAGGAGCAGCCACAGCAGCAGGGGGAAAGCCAGGAGGGAAGAGAGTGTCAGGAAGTTAGGAGTGGTCAATAACATCAAATGACCATACAGGTGACGTAAGTACTGAGTGGTTTCAATTGCATTTTGCAACTGGGAAGTTGCCAGTGAAGCATTGAGTATGGGGTGGAAAAGTCCGTGGCTCATGAAGTGGAGGCAAAACGTGGACAACTCTTTCAGGAATGTTGAGTGTGAAGAGAAAGGAAAAGTTGGGCAGCAACTTAGGGGAAAAGGAAAGTGATTTTAAAAAAACATTAGGTCTGGGGCCGCCTGGTGGCGCAGCGGTTTAGTCCGCGCTTGGCAGCTCTGGGTTCGCGAGTTCGGATCCCGGGTGCCCGCCGACGCACTGCCTGTCAGCCATGCCGTGGTGGCATCCCATATAAAGTGGAGGAAGATGGGCACGGATGTTAGCCCAGGGCCAGTCTTCCTCAGCAAAAAGGGGAGGATTGGCAACAGATGTTAGCTCAGGGCTGGTCTTCCCCACAAAAAAAAAAAAAAAAAAAAACATTAGGTCTATCTAATTCCAAAGCTATTGTTCTTTTTGAAAAGGTCTTTTAAGCTTTTTATTTTAAGATAGATTCACAGGTAGTGAATAGTAAGTACAGAGAATTCCCATCGAAAGTCTCCAACATTACATATTACATAATTATAGTATAATATCAGTAACAAAAATCTGATTTTGGTACAATGCGTGTGTATAGTTCAATGTGATTTTTATCATCTGTGTAGATTCCTGTAATCACCATCACAATCAAGATACAGAACTGTTCCATCACCGCAAACATTTCCTTTTGGCTACTCCTTGATAATCACACCACATACCCTCCCTCTCAACCACTAATTTGTTTTCTATCTCTGTAATTTATTTTTCATTTCAAGAATGTTATACAAATGGAATCATAGAGTATATAATGTTTTGAGATTTTTTTTTCACTCAGCATAATGCCCTTAAGATCCATCCAAGTTGTTGTGTGTATCAATAGTTCATTCTGTTCATCGCTAAGTAGTATTCCATGGTATGGATGTACCACAGTTTATTTAACCATTCATCAATAGAGGACATTTTGGTTGTTTTCCAATTTGGGGCTATTATAAATAAAACTGCTATTAATAATCATGTACAAGTTTTTGTGTGGACATAAGTTTTTATTTCCCTGGGATAAATGTCCAGTATTTCAATTGCTATATGGTATTTGCATGTTTTGTTTTTAAAGAAACTACCAAATTTTTTTTCCAGAGTGGCTGCAGCACTCTACATTCCCACCAGCACGGTATGAGTGATCCAGTTTCTCTGCATCCTGGCCAGCAGGATGTATAGTGGTATTTCATCGTGGTCCTAATTTATATTTCCCTGATGGCTAGTGATGTTGAACATCTTCTCATGTGCTTATTTGCTATCTCTATATCCTCTTAGTGAAATGTCTCCTCATGTCTTTTGCCCACTTTCTAATTGGATTTTTTTAAATGTTGAGTTTTGAGAGAGCTTTATATAGTGGAGATATGAGTTTTATCAGATATGTGATTTGCACATTTTTCTCCCAGTCTATACTTGACTTTTCATCCTCATAGCAAGGTCTTGCATAGAGTAAAAGTTTTTTCACTTGGGTGAAGTCTAATTTACCAATTTTTTTCTTTTTTCCTGAGGAAGACCAGCCCTGAGCTAACATCTGTTGCTAATCCTCCTCTTTTTTTTGTTGAGGAAGACTGGCCCTGGGCTAACATCCGTGCCCATCTTCCTCTACTTTATATGGGACACCGCCATGGCATGGCTGACTAGCAGTGCGTCGGCAGGCGCCCAGGATCCGAACCCGTGAACCCCGGGCTACCAAGCACGAACTAAACTGCTGTGCCACTGGGCCGGCCCCTAATTTACCAATTTTTAATTTTATGGATCATGCTTTTGGTGTCATGTCTAAGGACTCTTCACAAGTCATAGGTTTCAAAGATTTTCTTTTATGTTATTTTCTAAAAATGTTATATTTTATGTTAAATCTATGATCTATTTTTGTTACCAAAGCAAGTGGGCTCGCCTCCTGGTGAGTTAAATAAGACTCTGCACCAGTGGAAGTTGTCTCACAAAGTAAAGTATATTTGCAGCAAATAGGAGGCCATGAGGAATCATTTCCAAAGTCATGGCATCCCCAAACAAAGGGAAGCAGGGACCTTTATTTTGGATGGGAATGAATATTCAAAAGGGAGAGGCAGGTATTTGCCTGCACAGGCTCAGTTGGAGAACATGCTTCCACATAATGAGGCCTAAGCTCCTCCTGGAGTGATCTTTGCTTAAAAATAAGGCAAAGGTCGTAGGTGCAGCTCTTGTGGTGAGGCTTGGTCAGTTTCAGGATGGTGGTGGTTACCTCTCCTTAATATACAAAAGGAAAAGAAACAACTTGGAAAAAAGCTAACTGCTTCCAAACCCACTGGTGACATTTTGAGTTAATTTTTAAGAGTGAGGTTAGGTTGAGGTTAATTTTTTGCCTATGGTCACACAGTTACTCCAGCACAATCTGTTGAAAAGATTATCCTTTTTCCGATGAATTGCTTTTACACCCTTGTCAAAATCAGTTGGCTGTACTTGTGTGGGTTCTCTGTTCTCTTACTTTAATCTACGTGTCTATCCTTCTGCCAATACCACCCAGTCTTGATTACTGTACTTATATAATAAGAACTGAAATAGAGTGATTCCTCCCATGTTAATTTTCAAAATGTGTTAGCTATTCTAGTTCCTTTGCCTTCCATATAAATTGTAGAACAATGTTGTTTATATCTACAAAAAACTTGCTGAGATTTTGAAAAGAATTATGTTAAACTTATATATCAGTTTGGGGAGAATTGACATCTTTGCTATGTTGAGTCTTCTAATCCATGAACAAGGTTAAGCCTTTCCATTTATTTAGATCTTCTTTGATTTCTTTCACTGGTATTTTGTAGTTTTCAGCATACACATTCTGTACAGGCTTTGTTAGATTTACACCTAAATATTTGCTTTTATGTTTTTTTTGAGTGATTATAAATGGTATTGCATTTTTAATTTTGGTGTCCATGTGTTCATTGCTAATACATACAAATATAGTTTATTTCTGCATATTTGTCTTGTATCCTGTGACAGTGATGAACTCACTTGTTAGTTCTAGGGGGTTTTTTGGTACATTCCTTGGTATTTTCTGCATAGACAATCATGTCCTCTGCAAATAGAGGCAGTTTTATTTCTTTCAGTCCAATATGTATGTGTTTTTTTTTTCTCCTTTGTATGCCTTAGTGTAGAGGTACAATTTCCTGTACTATGTTAGATAAAAGTGGTGAGAGTGGACATTTTTTCCCTTTTCTCAAACTTAGAGGCAAAGCATTCCATCTTTCACCTAAGTACACCTAAGTTTCACTAACATCTAAGTACAATGTTAGCTGTAGGATTTTGTAGATGCTCTTTTATCAAGCAAAGGAAGTTTCCCTCTACTCCTATTTTCCTGAGAGTTTTTCTCATGAATGAATGTTGAATTTTACCAGATGTTGAAAGCTTTTATGTCACTTTGGTTAAATAGGTAGTCGAGTAGTTTCTTAGTGACCCATGATCCTAGTTGTCCAAGTATTCAAAATTTTGACAACTTTTGATACTTTGCCTTTAAAAATAAAATCCTAAATGAAATCTTCTTGATCTCAAACTGGCTTTGAGATTTCCTACAGGGCCCCTGGAAAATAAAAAAAGATTTGTTCTTTCACCTTATAAGAAGAGAAATGTTAAAAATAATCAGGTTTATTTGGTATGTTGAGTTGTGTGGGAAGCATTGTCAAATAAGAAGAAATGCTTAGCCTTCACTAGGTTGTATATGTATGGGTAAAATATTACTAATATAAATATTTCATGAACTATATAAAGTTCCTAGAAATTTGTCAATGTCTTCCCTGTCCATAATATGTCCAGGGACTGCTTTGTCTGATATTAGACAACAGCAGTTACCAATCGTAATTCCAGCTGTCATTTTGAAATGTATGCCACAGAAACAACCATATTTCCTTGTTAAAGGAACTCTTATCAGATCTTTAACCACATCATTTTAAGTCTTTTGTCACCCACAGATAGTTTTTGTTTTACTCTGATGCTTGCCTGAAAGCATTTACAATAAACTCAGGCCAGAATGCTTGTCTTCAGCCGAAAGGGACTGTTGCAGAGTTCACGGAAAGGACTATGCCAGGTACTCTGGGGCACAGGCTTCTGATTATGTTGCTTAAATCACTTTGACCCATACCATAGGACTGAGTCAGGACTTCCAGAACTCTAGTAGAGAAACTAATGGGTTCATGAACCTGCTACATCAAGATAAAGCATAACAAGAATTAATAACATAGGGCAAATTAACTGATAAGGATGATTCTGGCTTTCATTTGGAATATTGATGATGCTTTAATGTTCTATTTTCTGCATAAAAGGAACTCCTTTCTCTTTTTTCTTAAATTACCTATTACTCATAACAATTTAGTAGATTATATTTTTGTAAACAGAAATGAAACATTTATCTATTTCTTCTTGCTTGATCCCTCCAGAATTCAGAAACTTTTATTGAGTATTCTTATTTTTGTGGCAATATAATTATTTGCATAGGTTCAGTAGGAATCTGTCCTCCTTGTAATAGGATATAATTGAAAAAAAAAATTTGTATAACCGAAGCTTTGACTGGCATGTCATATTTGACAATGATGCATAGAATCAGATATGACCAGTTTTAAAGAAATAAGATTGAGTTTATGGAGCCAATGTTTACAAAACCCTCTTGGGAAAGTCTTGCTTACAGAGTTCTTAGCCTTACAAATGAGTAAGGACGGTCACTTCTTGGCAGGCCCAGGATATTTTGGGGACTCTTAGAAGAGAGGAATTCACCCAAATCTATAGGTATTGCAGGTGAAGTCTATTGGTGAGTTCTTGGCTTAGCTTCCTAGCCTTGAGAGACTTTTAAAAGTCCAATTTGAGATTTCTTAAGAAAAATTCCAGCAAAGCAAACTGAAAAAGACCTATGTGGTCAATTACCATTCTTTTTACACTTATGAAAATAATCAGGCCAAATCTAATAAGATTGGACATATTGTGTAAACAAGAATAATCTTACTTTGATTACCTGACCAAAAGGGAAGATGACGGAAGAATTATATTTCAACAGAAAACTATAGCACACCCTATGTGTTATCAGGTCTTCATCCTGTTCATTGTCTTTAAACTGTTTTTCACCTCTTTATAAACTAGGTAGTTTTGTTACCTATCTATAAATTGGACTGGATCCTGCCATCTTGTACATTTTGTCAGTCATTACCAAATTCTTAATTCTACTTTCCTTCAGTGTCTGCCTACATCTCTCCAAACTAATGTTTCCAATTTCTCTCCCACCTTCCTGACTTGATGTCAATGAGAACTAAAACCTGACTGCCCAGATCTTTATTTATACTCTAGACTGTCTTGTACTGGGCTTTCCCCCCAGGATCTAAAGAAGCCCTATGAGCTAAAGGTTGGTGGCTTGAAGGACACTTCAAAGGATTCATCACCACAGTGGATCCTTGGTGACTAGAGCTGCTGCTCTGTAGTCCACTCAGAAAGTTCACCGGAACTCCCACTTCTTCTATGTTCTGCTCAAGGAAATACTCATGACTGTGGACAATCTTACCAAAACCTCTCTGATGTCTATGCCATTACCAAAAACATTTAAGCTGCAAACCAGGAAATCTGTCACATTGCCATTGCCATCTTTACTCAACTATCTAAAGACTCTATGAGTCCAATGTCTAAAAATCTTCTCAACTGGCAGCCCTCTTGACTCAGAAACTGGGTTTACAATCTGCTCCAACTATTAATCTTTTTCTCTTTCTTTCCATAGAAACTCCCCTTGTTAATGCTTGATTTCTTGCACAATTCAACAAGTATTCTATATTGTCAAGTCTCAATAGATGATTCAATTGTACTTCAACAACAGAAATATGCTGAAACAAACCACATAGACAAGATTTCCTAAACTATTCAATGGGAACAATGGTTTTCCTTGAACAAAAAGAGGGACTGATCAAGATGACCTTAACGTTCCCCTTTGCTTGAGTAAACTTTAGATGGGTTTCTTCTCGACAATAGGCCCCTGACCACCTTTCTCTTAGAGCATTTACTTTAGAAAACTTGTAATTGAAAATTCTTTCTCAGCTTCTCTGAAATGTATATAACTTTTCTCTCATCCTCTTGCAAGATTTACAACCCAGAAATGTCTTTCTCAAGGACCTGGGAGCTATCCCTTTGAAATGGAATCATCAAGAAAGACAAGGCCCCTATCTCCCAGTCTCTGCAGGAGAGTAGATAACCTTGATAAGGTAACCTTCATAAGCACTGATGAGCAAATACAGATGGTCAAATCACATTGACCAATCTCCCTGCTTACATCCTCCAGTACTTTTTTACTAGCTCACCCCAGCACTTAAAAACTCTACTGCTTTTTATTGCAACAGAATTGAGTTCAATCAATCTTTCCTATTGCAATAATCTTGACCCCTAATAGAATGGTCTTGAATAAAATCTTCCTTTCCTCTTTATCTCTGTCTGGTGCAATTTTTCTTTGACATCCTCCAGTCTACTGTTGAGCTCATCCTCTGAGGATTCTTTTTTTTTTTTTTTTAATTTTGGTTACTGTATTTTTCAGTTCTAAAATTTCCATGTGATTCTTATATCTTCTCTTTCTTTGCTGAGATTTTCTATTTTTCTTCTTTTCTAGGGTGTTTATAATTGCTTGTTGAAGCATTTTTATGATAGCTGCTTGAAATCATTGTCAGATAATTATAATATCTCTTGGTGTGGCATCTATTAACCCTCTTATTTAAAATTCAGTTTGAGATCTTCCTGGTCTTTGGTAGGATGAGTGATTTTTTTATTAAAACCTGGCAATTTTGATAGCTATAAATGCTTACATTAAAAGAGATGAAAGATCTCAAACCAACAACATAACTTTATACCTTAATGAACTAGAAAAAGAAGAAAAAACTAAACCCAAAGCTATTAGAAGGAAGGAAATAATAAAGATTAGGGTGGAGATAATTTTTAAAAGTAAAAGAGAGAATAGAAAATCAACAAAATCAAGAATTAGTTCTTCAAAAAGATCATCAAAATTGACAAACTTTCAGCTAGATCGATAAGAAAAAAAGAGTAGCAAACCAAATTCAGCAGCATATTAAAAGGATTATATACCATGACCAAGTAGGATTTATTCCTGGAATACAATGATGGTTAAACATATGGAACTCCATCAGTATAATACACCACTTTAACAGAATGAAGGAAAAAACCCACACAATTATCTCAGTTGATGCAGAAAAAGCATTTGACAAAATTCAACACCTTTTCATGATAAAAACACTCAACAAACTAGGAAGAGAAGTACCTCAACATAATAAAGGCCATATATGAAAAACTCACAGCTACCATCATACTCAATGGTGAAAAAATTAAAGTTTTCCCCCTAAAATCAGGAATAAGACAAAGATGCCCACTTTTGCCACTTCTATTTAATGTAGTACTGGAAGTCCTAGCCTGAGCAATTAGGCAAGAAAAAGAAACAAAAGGCATCCAAGTTGGAAAGGAAGAAGCAAAATTATCTCTGTTCACAGATGATGTGATCTTATATGTATAAAACTCTAAAGATCCTCCACACAAAGCAACCTGTATAAACTAATAAATCAATTCAGCAAAGTTGCAGGATACAAAATCAATGCCCCCAAATTAGTTGCACTTCTATACACTAACAATGAACAACCCGAAAAGGAAATTAAGAACACAATTGCATTTACAATAGCATCAAAAAGAATAAAACACTTAGGAATTAACCAACGGGGCAAAAGATGGGCACACTGAAAACTACAAATATTGCTGAAAGAAATTAAAGAAGATATAAATGGAAAGATATCCCATGTTCATGGATTGGAAGAGCTAATATTGTTAACATGTCAGTACTACCCAAAGTGATCTATAGATTCAATGCAATGCCCATCAAAATCTCAATGACACTTTTTTTGCAGAAAGAGAAAAATTCACCCTAAAATTCATATGGAATCTGAAGGGAACTTGAATAGCCAAAACAATCTTGAAAAGGAAGGACAAAGTTGGAAGTCTCAAACTTCTTGATTTCAAAACTTACTGCAAAACTACAATAATCAAAATGGAATGGTAACGGCATAAATACAGACATATAGATCAATTGAATAGAATAGAGAATTTAGAACTACACTGTCACAAATAATTTTCAACAAGAGTGCCAAGACCACTTGTTATCGACTGAATTGTGTCCCCTCCAAATTCATATGTTGAAGGCCCAACCCCCAGTATCTCAGAATGTAACCATATTTGGAAAGAAGGTCTTTAAAGAGGTGATTAAGTTAAAATGAGGCCTTTAGAGTGGAGCCTTAATCCAATATGACTGGTGTCTTTATAAGAAGAGGAAGATTCATGAGAGGAGAGTGCTGTGCACACCACATAACCCAGCAATTCCACTTCTGGGTATATATCCAAAAGAAGTGAACGCAGGGACTCAAACAAATATTTGTACACCGATGTTCAGCATATTCACAACAGCCAAAAGGTAGAAACAACCCAAATGTCCATCGATGGATGAATGGATAAACAAAATGAGGTATATACATACAATGAAATATTCAACCTTTGAAAAAGAAGGAATTTCTGATGCATGCTGCAACAAGGATGAACCTTGAAAACATTATGCTAGTGAAATAAGCCACAAAAGGACAAATACTGTATGACTGCACTTACATGAGATACCTGGAATAGTCAAATTCATAGAGACAGAAAGTAGATGAGTGGTTGCCAGGGGCTGGGACTTTTTAATGTTTTACCAGTTAGTGTTTAATGGGTATACAGTTTCAGCTGGGGAAGACGAAAAAGTTCTGGAGATGGATGGTGGTGATGGTGAATAACAATGTGAATGTACTTAATGCCACTGAATTGTACACCTAAAAATGGTAAATTTTATCACAATTTTAAAAACCTGGAAATTTGGGGCTTTATGTTATGAGACTGAAACTTATTTAAACCTTCTGTTTGAGCTGGCTTTGACAGGGGAAGGGAGGGCAACACCAAGTTTCTACCAAGTGAGTATAGAAGTCTGGGTTGCCCACTGGGCCTCTGTTGACACCAGAAGGGGTGAGACTCCTCATCAGTGCGGGGCGGATGTGGGAGTTCCAGCTCCCTGCTAGGTCTCCGCTGACCCCTGGCCGGGAGGGGTAGGAGTGCCTCCACTGACAACATGGGGGATGGGGTGGTGGCCTCCTTATCCCTGGGCAATGGTGAAAGTCCTGACTGCCCAGGAGGCCTCCTTTGTGAGGATGGTGGGGAGGGCAAGGGGCACCTGATTCCTGTCAGATGGGGTAGAAGTCTGGGCTCTCCACATGGTCTCCACTAACATCTAAAGGAGCGTGCGTGGGGGTCTCATTACAGGCCAGTGGAGATGAAATTCCCTACCCCTCCTTGCCTTCCACTGACATCACCCCAGGAGGGGAGTTAGGGAGAGCAGGCTTTGGCCTGGGGCCTTTTATCTCCTTGCCTGTTGGTGTTTCCTGCTTGCTGCCTTCTTCAGCTCCAACTGTGGGATACATGAGGCAAAAAGGAAACCCAGAAAACTCGCTGCTATGTCATTCCTCTAGTCCTGGGAGCCCTAGTCGGTCTGCCTTCTTCTCTCCAACTTTCAGAGTCTTCTGATGTTTGTCTTATACATAATGTCCTGAGTTTCCAGCTGTACTCAGAGTAGGGAATAGGAAAAAGTATATGGACTCCATCACTCAGAAGTGAAAGTCTCTTTAGGTGTTTGCTTTTTTGTTAGGAGAGACTTGAGCCTGCTCCAAGTGCTGGAAGGAAGGAGAGGTTGAAGGTGTTAGAGAGTGAGGGATCTGCTGATGGAAACGATGCCAAGGGAAATGTGCAGGCGAGGGTCTGAAGGCCACGGGGAGGGATGAGCCTTGGGCAAGGGAAGATAAATCCTGAAAATGGAGATAAGAATGTGCAGAGGCTACAGATAAGTGTGAATGAGACAGAATGCCAAAGCCTGTGCTAGTGGCTTCTGTCTTCTCCATGAAGGAGGAGGTGAGTGGTAAATGATTATGGAAGAGGCAGGGAAGGAGCTAGAGAAGAATGATGAAGACTTGAAAGAGCTGTGAGTGGTTTCGGAGAAACCTCCACTTGCTCACGTGTGGAAGGGTGGCCAACAAGAGTGAGTGCGATTGCTAGTGCTAGCATTTACTGAAGGTGTGCTGTGTGCCAGGCTCTGATCCCCTCAAGGGGCATGTGCTTTTGGGATTCCCACTTAGTGACGAGGAAACCAACCCTTACAGAGATGAAGTAACAAATATTTCGTGGCCTGAAATGACAGAGCTAGGACTTGACGTGATTTCTAATTCTAGATCCATCTCTCTTAGGTGCTGAGGGCCCAGCTGAAATTAGAGACCATGAATTTGTGGTATCTTCACACACGGGTGAATTTCTCTAGGAGGCTGGGCATAAAAACAGAAGTGAAATTGCTACACAGAGGCAGGGTTGGGTTCCTACAGGCAGATATGTCAGAAGGACAGTGTGTAGAGTGTATTGGCAAGAGATGGACTGAGGTAGTGACCATGTGTCCTGATTGGATAAAGAATTAAGCCAAGACAGCAAAGGGCTGATAATATTCAGGGGAAATGGTGGGTCCAAGGCACCAGAGATCTTGATGGAGTGGAAAATAGGTGGGAGTGATGGTAACGAGAGCAAGAGAGGATAGGAACTATAGGAAGTTGTGGTTAGAGAGGGAGATGTTAACTTAAAGGTTTCTTGGTAAGGCAGATCCTGGAGGTGACAAGGTTCAGGGTGTGGGTGGCTGAAGGGTGGGGAAGGCAAAGGATTTGGGGTCAAGGGTGGAAAGATAAAATCACTTGCCCAAGATTACACAGCTAGCCACTGGGAGAGAGGGGACTTGTTAGAGAAAAAAATTCAATGACCCTTTTTAAAGCTGAGAAAGGCAGACTTAATAGGTGTGATAGAATTTTGCGGTGAGGGAGAAAGATAAGTTTCACCTCTGAATAAAGCATGGGCAAGTGGGAATTTATAGCCAAGGAGCAGGGTGGGGTCAGTGGATGGAAAATTTCTAAGGGGAGACATCAGAGTAAGGGGAATTCTAGCTAAACCAACCTAACAGGGTTCTTGCTGAGGCAGGTCAGGGTAACCAGACACCACGTGGGGGATGGTGGAGGGTGAGGAACCCGATCAGGTAGGAAGGTGATCAGATATTGAGGGCGGGGGATCTTACTAAACCGACTTAGCAGGTTCTTGCTAAAACTGGATTTTACAAAGAAGTGCATAGATGCGTTAGTTGGGCCGCCCGGTGGCTCAACGGTTAAGTTCGCGCTTGGCAGTCCGGGGTTCCCGGGTTCAGATCCTGGGCGCCTGCCGACGCACTGCTTGTCAGCCCTGCCATGGCGGCGTCCCATATAAAGTAGAGGAAGATGGGCACGGATGTTAGCCCAGGGCCAGTCTTCCTCAGCAAAAAAGAGAAGGATCGGCAGTGGATGTTAGCTCAGGGCTGGTCTTCCTCGCGCAAAAAAAAGAAAAAAGTGCATAGATGGGCGTAGGAGAAGGTTCAGGAGCCTGACTAAAGTGTGGTCAAGCAAAGAATCTTTGTCAGATTTAAACCAGATCAGAATCCAGGAAGGAGCTGTGAGTCAAGGGAGTGAAGAGCGGTGGAAATGATGCGAGGCAGAGGGCAGTACAGGCAGATGCCTGGATTCTCATAGAGAGGAGGACTTATGAGCATGGCTTAGAAGTGAAGTTGCAGTGAAAGAAGGATACTGGGCCTCGCATCTGCATTATTCACTCCCAAACTTTTTCGGGTGCCTCTATGCGCTGTGCCTGGTGCTAGGGACATTGAAATAAAAGACACAGGTGCTGCCCACAGGAAATTCACAGACCAGTGGGGGAGGCAGGGCTGTGAGCCCACCTACAGAACAGAATGATAACCAGCAGCAGGTGACTGGCTGGGCTGAGGGAGGGGCTGGGTGGTGAGATCACGGTCAGAAGTGGCTGCAACAAGGAGGTGATGCTTAGGCTGCCTCAGGGGACATTTACCAGGTGGGCACTTGGATCAGTGGCAATAGTGGGAGCGAATGGACACAGCAGAGAAAGAGCCTGGTATATTGAGAGGCCTCCAAATGGCCTGGTGTGGGGAGCAGTCCCTACTGCACGTTGGGAGATGAGAGCAGGCAGGGGCTTCACAAACCATGCTAGGTCACGTCTGCACCTTAGCCTGAGTGTCATACGTGGAAGGGAGTGACAGGGAACAATTTGCATTTTAGAAAATGTGGAAAAGCAGATGACCAAAAAGAGTACCATGCCTTCAACTAAATAAAATGCATGGCTAGCCTGGCACAGGTGAAAATCCACAGGTTCATAGAGGAGGATTATGTTCTCTTTTCAGGGAGTTTTCTTTATTATGATGAGCGCATAGTTTTTACAACATAATGTGGTTAAAATAAAAAGGAACAAGCATGGGTTACCAGAATCACATTTTCCTGGCTGGAAAGAAGTGACAAGAAACTAATAAAGAACAGTTACTCCACATTCCTCGTCTCTTCTCTCAGCCGCCAGGTGAGGCTGTTCAGTGGGCTTCCTGATCCACACAAGGCCTGGCTGCTCCAGAAAGGATGAGGGGACTAAGAGGGGACATAGACCCTAATTGGGGCAAGCAGCAGATGTAGCAGGAAGGTGAAGGGCTCTAAGCACCCCCAGCCCTTGCTCAGAAATCCACCTGCCTAAAGAGAAGGTGTAGACTAAGAAAGCCTGAGGGCTCTTCCCAATGAAAACTGGCTGAAGAGGCACAGTAACTTGATGCAAAGCATGATCCCAGATTGGATCTGAACCGCGGGGCAACGTGGCTCACAAAGGTCTGTTTGGGGCGATTGGCAACATGTGAATATGGACTATGGATTGGAAAACAGCGTTGGATGAAGGTTAAATTTCCTGATTTTGATCATCTTTCTGTGGCTGCATAAGAGAATGTTCTTCTTCGTAAAAAATACACACTGAAGTATTTAGGAAATATTCAGGAACATGATGTCTACAACTTACTGTCATTAGTCCAGGAAAATAATGTATGTATTAAATATGGAAAGGGGAGGAGAATGATAACACAAAAGAGGGCAAAATATTAACAGTTGGTGAATCTGGATAAAATGTTCCTTGAACATGAGTTCTTTGAACTATTCTCAAAACTTTTGTGTAAATTTGAAATTACATCAAATTTAAAACTTAAAAAGAAACAAAGGCAAGCCCAGGGTTGGATTCTGTTTAGGGTTGCAAACTCAGGCTGAGAATAAAATAAGATTTGTGAGGGAGCAACAGAACCATTACTGGGTTTGTTGGTTTTAAATCATCCTCTGTGGAATTGACTGAAATGTATTCTACAAATATTAATAATTACTGACTACCATGTAGTTTTGTTTATGCTATGATTTTAGCAGAGTTTACACTATATATTAATTTTTGAGCAAAGGCTTCCAGAATAAAGATCACCTGAGAGCAATTTTTCCCGAGTGTCCCTATTTAGTTATGAAAACTTACGGCAGCAAGGAGAATCTTATTGCTTGTGGAAAGGGTGCAACATACGTGTGCCTCGTGTAGCTTGATGAAAGGTGCCCCTCCTGGGACTCCTTTGTACATGGAGCTTTAGGGAGGGGAAAACCATTTCACATAAGGAGTCAAGGCCTTGGGAGGGCCAGGACTGCAGATATTAAAAGCTGAGAAAATCTGGCAAACTGCCAGGGTGCCAAGAAAGGACAAGGACTCCAAGGGCAAAGGCAAATTCATCAGGGGGAAGGAGGTCTGAGGTTAATGCAAGAGCCCAAGGCTTTGCTGTGTGTGTATAGGGTGTAGTGACTCTGGAACAGCATGAGCTGGACCAGCAGCCCTCTGGACCAACCATGGCGTGGTGTCATGCCCGGGGAACGATGCCTGAGCATGTGTGAGCTGCAGGAGCTATCGTCTTGAAGGCCAGTGTGTGACACCTCTACAGTGGTCTGGATGGAGCCAGAGCAGTGAGGCCATCACCTCATGAGCAGGCAGGTGTCCCTGGGGCTGAGCCAGTCCAGGCTTCAACAGTGACCTATGTGGGATCTCTGGAACAGAGTCATAGTGGCCAGCGAAGCCCCTTCAGTTCTCTCCCAGACTGTGTTTAGAAGAAGGACGAAGGCTTTTCAAGCTTTCACGGTTCTTACACAATACGAGGGGGAGGTCTCAGACAGGAATCGTACCTGTATTAATTGGTGAAATAAAAAAAGATGTATTTATATCAGGTGGTAGGTAATCCCCGAAGTGGTCACCATCAGTTCCGTCTTTTCCTTTCCCACCGAGGGGTGGAGTGTATTTCCCCTCCCCTCACATTTAGGCTGGCCCTGTGACCATGCGGGAACCACACATGGTGAAATTCTGAGCCCAGGTCTTAAGGCCTGGCAGCTTCTGCTTTCTTTCTCTTGGAACATTCACTCTTTGTTGGTTGCTGACTCTTCAAATCCAGTGCCCTGCCCTGAGAAGCCCAGTCTAGCCACATAGAGAGGTCATGCAGAGGAGAATTAGCTCTTGGTAGGCAGCCAGTACCAACTTGCTAGCTATGTGAGGGAGGTCAGTTTGGACCTTCCAGCCATCCCAGCACCCTGGCCAATGCCACGTGAAGCAGAAGAACCTCTCGGTCACCTACAGAATCACGATAGATAATAGTTTTGATATTTTAAGCCACCAAGTTTTTGTTTGTTTGGGTTTTTTTTTTTTTTTGCAGGGGAAGATTTGCCCTGAGCTAACATCCGCTGCCAATCTTCCTCTATTCTGTATGTGAGTTGCCACCACAGCTTGGCCAAGTGGTGTAGGTCTGTGGCTGGGAACAGAACCTGGGCCACCAAAGCAGAGTGCACTGAACTTAACCACTAGGCCACTGCAGCTGGCCCTGTTTTGTTTTTTAAATATAGCAAATGACAATCAACACACACTGTATGAGACAGGGTGAATGAGACAGGAACAAAAAGAAGTCTAATTGATTAGGTCATGGAATCGCTGCTTAAGGCTTGACTGACTGAGCCTGAATCAGTTTATCACCCCACTAGAACTCAGGACATCCCTGATCCCTGTTACTCTGTCTACAGTTTCCTCAGAGACCCAGAGATATCAGTGCTGGGTCCAAAGGCTTCCTGTTGTAAATGGAGAAACTGAGACCCAGGGAGGGAAAATGACCTGCTCAGGTCACAAAGCTGGTATTAAAGCTAGACAAAGGACCAGGTCTTCCAAAACCCCCTTTTCCTTTCTTCACTGTCATAATTAGAAACGTTAGCTTTTATTGACTATTTCCCAGGTGCCATGCACTCCACATTATCTCTTTTAACCCTCCCTGAGGTTCTGCACCCTCTGTCATCAATACCATGGTGATTACCCACCTCTCAGAAGAGGAAACCAAGGCTGAGAGAAGGTGAAGTGTTGCCCAAGGTCACACGGCTGAGAAAAGTGGAACTGGAATCTTAACTCAAGGTTGGCTCAGGCGACCGCAGTGCCAACTGCACTGTCCCCTGTCTTTTCCTATGTCACAGGATGGGGTCAGAATTCTAGTTTTGGTTTTTACCTTCACAATGTATCTTTGCATAAGTTAGGCTCATCCAAAGCCTGACTTTACTGGCTATGGTATTTACAAATTAAGTGAACTGTGTTGCTTTCATCTGTGAAAATGAAGCACTCCCCCCTCTGCCTTCCCTGCCTCACCACGTGGTTGTGAGATGAAATGGGAAAGCAGGCTGCCATGAAATCTGTGCCATTGTCAGTAAATAAGGCCACTCATTGAACCCATGTGATACTTTATAGATACTAAATCATAACTCATGTTTAATTGCATTGACTTGAAAGCAAGATTTTAAGAAAGGGCTCCTTCTGCTTTTCTTGTCTTCTGCTTTTTAAATTGTAAACTTAGCATGTTTCAAAAAGAGAACTTGTCGCTCCTGCTCTGCTGAAAATCCTTATTGGAGTGTGTAAATTGAAATGACTTCCAGCCAGAGTTAACACTTACAGTGTCCCCAAGAGGAGGAAGGGGAAGACGATCATGCCATCATGACTCAGAGGCTCCAGTCCACCATGCCTAGGCCACTCCCTGGGCTGCTTGGGTAACACTGTGCAACCTAGAAGAGTGGGGGTCCCCCACAGAGCCCCGGCCTCCAGGCTTGGTGGGCTTCTCAGAACCACCCAGCAACACTTTTGAGTTTCCCTATTCTGTGCTGCATGTATTTCAAACCTTCTCACTCTAGAATTCTCTGACTGTCCCCTGCCCCCAGAGCAGCAGGTGACCCCATCACTTATTTCACCAAGAAAATAGAGGCCATCAGGACAAAACATTCTAAACTTCTTGCTAGAAATCCCCGGACTTCACCTGCATTTCCCCTCCCAGTCTCATTTTCAACAGACACACGGGAAAGGCGAATCCCGGCCCATCCCTGATCACCCCACAAAGACACCGCTCCATCACCTTTGTTCCCCCCTCCATCTCTCCTCTCTGCAGCTCAAACCTTTCCCATTTGATGAAATCTTTCCCTTAATCCATCCAGCTGCTGCCCCATCTCTCCCCTCCTCTTCACAGCTAAACTTAAAGCTGTCTATTCCTCAACCCACTCACATATGACATCTGCCCCTTCCACTAAAACTCACTTGTGAAGCCTGCTGGAGGTTCTCAATGCCTCCCTCATCCTAGCTGCTCAGCCGCACCAGACACCGTGACACCACTTGTTTCCTGAAAGGCTCTATTTTCTGACCTCCTAGAACACAAGCCACTCTTCGTTTTCCTTCTACCTCTCTGACTGTTCCTTTTGTTACCAAACCAAGTGGGCTTGCCTCCTGGCGAGTTAAATAAGACTCTACACCAGTGGAACTTGTCTCACAAAGTAAAGTGTATTTGCAGCAAATATGAGGCCATGAGGAATCATTTCCAGTCATGGTGTCCCAAAACAAAGGGAAGCAGGGACGTTTATTTCACATGGGAATGAATATTCAAAAGGGAGAGGGAGATTTGCCTGCACAGGCTCAGTTGGAGAACGTGCTTCCACATAATGAGGCCCAAGCTCCTCCTGGAGAGACTGTCACCCACTAGGTGCCTTGAGAAACTCAAAGGTGGGTTCAGAAGCAATTAACTATTTTTCCAAGTTGTTTCTTTTCCTTTTGTATGTTAAGTAGATGTAACCACCACCATCCTGAAACTGACCAAGTGAGAAACTCAAGGGAGAGGTAACCACCACCATCCTGAAACTGACCAAGCCTCGCCACAAGAGCTGCACCCGTGACGTTTGCCTTATTTTTAAGCAAAGGTCTCTCCTGGAGGAGCATAGGCCTCATTATGTGGAAGCACCTTCTCCAGCTGAGCCTGTGCAGGCAAATACCTGCCTCTCCCTTTTGAATATTCATTCCCATCCAAAATAAAGCTCCCTGCTTCGCTTTCTTAGGGGATGCCATGACTTTGGAAATGATTCCTCATGGCCTCCTATTTGCTGCAAATACACTTTACTTTGTGAGACAACTTCCACTGGTGTAGAGTCTTATTTAACTCACCAGGAGGCAAGCCCACTTGGTTCGGTAACAAGATCTTTGCTTTAAAATAAGGCAAAGATCGTGGGTGCAGCTCTTATGGCAACACTTGGTCAGTTTCAGGATGTTTGGTGGTTCCATCTCTCTTGAGTTTCTCACTTGGTCAATTTGAGGATGGTGGTGGTTACATCTCCTTAAGGTACAAAAGGAAAAGAAACAACTTGGAAAAATAGTTAATTGCTTCCCAACCCACCCTTGAGTTTCTCAAGGCACCCAGTTGGAGACACTTTCAGTCTTTCCTTTACCTGTTTCTAAAAGGTTGTTTTTGCCTTGGCTTCTGGCCCTTTCCTCTTCTCACTTGTCACACTTTCCTGGCACCAGGCTGGGTGGGAATAATAGGAAGTGTGGACTGGAGCATCCAGGGAACACGTATCCTGTGGAAAGGTGGCAGTGGCTACTCAGCACTAGCAGATGATTGCCAAGAGCAGACTCTGCCAACATTTTCATAAAGGACCAGAGAGCAGATATTGTAGGTTTCATGGGTCACATACGATCCCTGTCACACAATCTTCTTTGTTTTAACAACCCTCTAAAAATGTAAAAAACATTCTTAGCTCTAGGGTCACACACACACACAAGCCAAAGGCCAGATTTGGCATGCAGATTGTAGTCTGCTTACCCCTGGTCAAGAGTAAATGCAAACCCAGAGTGATAGATCTTCTGGTTTTTCATAGAACAAGAAATCTGGGTTTTGTCTGAAATCTATTGGTTACTTTAGAAGATCTGGGAGCGCCCATCTCCAGGTACCCACTGAGCATCTCGCAGCCACTTGAAATGTGGTACAGCCAGAACCTAATTCATCATAACAATCCCTCCAACCTGGGTTCACAATCTCAGCAAATGGCAATGTCCTCGACTAAATTTCCAGAAACAGGCACCTAGGAGTCCCTGCCCCCCAACCATCTAATCAACAGTCTTGCCAATTCTTCCTAAATACCTGTCCACTTGGCTCTGTCCTTAATGCCACTTCTCTATGTTGGATCACCATTATTTCGTCCCTTGAGGACCACAACCTCCTGATAAGAGTCCTTATCTCCTGTCTCATATTCTCTTAATCCTTTCTGCAGTCAGAACGATCTTTCTAACACGCAAGTCTGCTCTTGTCACTCCCAAGTTTAAGACTCATTTGCTAATTGGGTTAGGTCCTAACCCAGTGGAGCTTATAAGACTGATGGTCTGGCCTTTGCTGGACCTTCCAATCTCCTCCCTCTACTTGCTCACCCCCCCCCCCCACCACCACCACTATGCTCCTCTGTGGGCTACTTTCAGTTCCTAAAATGAGCCAAGCTTCCTTCACTTCTAGGTCTTTGCATCTGCTGATCTGGCACATCCTTCACTCTGCTCCACTTACTGCCATGTTCTTCTTTATACCTCATTTTAGAGGTCGCCCTTCTAGAAAGTCTTTCCGGATGTCCCCAACTCCTGCCAGCTGGTGCCCCTTTCTTCTTTTTTTAATATAGCAGAGTTATTGATTTATAATTCACATGCCATATAATTCACCCATATAAAGTGTAGAATTCAGTGGCTTTTAGTATATTCACAGAGTTGTGGAGCCATCACCACAATCAATTTTAGAATATTCTCATCATCCCAAAGAGAAGCCCTGTACCTATTAGTAGTCTCCCCCATTTCCCACCAACAACCCTCCATCCCCACCCCAACTTTAGGCAACCACTTATCTAATTTCTGTCCCTATAGATTGGCTTATTCTGGACATTTAGCATAAATGGAATCATATATGTGGTCTTTTGTGACTGGTTTCTTTCATGTAGCACAGTATTTTCAAGGTTTCTCCATGTATCAGTACTTCATTTTTTTGTTGCCAAATAATATACCATTGTATGGATATACCACATTTTATTTATCCATTCATCAGGTGATGGACATTTAGGTTGCTTCCACTTTTTGGCTATTATGAATAATGCTGCTATAAACATTCATGTACATGTTTCTGTGTGGACACATGTTTTCATTTCTCTTGGGTATATACTCAGGACTGAACTTATTAGATCATGTGGTAAACCTAGATTTAACCTTTTGAGGAACTGCCAGACTATTTTCCAAAGTGGCTGCACCATTTTACATTCCCAACAGCAGCATATGAGGGTTCCAATTTTTCCATATCCTTGCCAACACTTGTTATTGTCTGTCTTTTTTATTATAGTCATCCTTCGGGGTGTGAAGTCCTATCTGATTGTGGTTTTGACTTGTATTTTCCTGCTAGCTGATGTAAAGCATCTTTTCATTTATGTATCTTCTTTGGAGAAATATCTATTCAGATCTTTTGTTCATTTTTAATTGGATTATTTATTTTTTATTATGAATTTTATGAGTTCTTTATATAATATAAATTCAGGTCTTTTATCAGATATGTGATTTGCAAATATTTTCTTCCTTTCTCTGGGTTTTCTTTTTACTTTCTTAATGGTATCCTTCGAAACACAAAGGTTTTAAATTTTGATGAAGTCTAATTTATCTATTTTGTCTTTTGTGGCTTGTACTTTTGGTGTCACATCTTAGAAAGCTTTGCTATCCCAAGGTTGGGACATACTTGACATGCTCAAGGATGAGCAAAGACACTGGTGTGGCTGACGCAGTGTGTGAGAGGAAGAGTTAGGACCTTGTTTTCTACGTGTGTGAGATAGGAAACCATTGAACAGGAGTGATATGGTCTGGTTTCCATTTTTTTTGGATCTTCTGGCTGCCATTATGTAGAGGACAGACTGCAGGAAGGGAAGAAGCAGCACCGGGAGCACCAGTTAAGACTTTTTTGCTGGGATTCTGGAGAGAGGTGGGGGCTCTCAGACCAGGGCCAAAGTGATGAGAAGTGATTGATTTTCATTTGAAACCAAAGCCTTTGAAGGGGGTGTGTCTGTGCATGAAACCTCCACATGCTGACCCTTGCCCGAGGCACTGAAGTGCCTCAGAACCTGGCACCTATTCAGTGAGAGGAACATCAGATGGTGAGGTGGGATGTAGAGAGATCCAGCCCCAGGTCAAACACCTTGTACAACTTTAGGCAAGTCACGGCCTTTCCAGGTTATAATTTCACTCCCTTCTTAAAAACAAAGATGGCAACAATACCTGTCTTGTGGATTACTTGTCTTGTCCTAGATTACTGAGGACAATTACTGATTATTCTGTGAACCTCTTCCCCAAGGGCTGGCCCCAGTGCTTCTACTTCCTGGGCCACTTCTCTGCTTGTCAATGGAGGGGGCACTAGGGCCTGCTGGGGTAGCTGGTGTGTCTGCCCCTTACCATGGGTTTAGTATGTGTCAGGTACCAAGCACTTTGCCAGACACCTTGAAGGACACAGATAGGGAGAAAATGTGGTTCCCGTAAAAACAGAACTTATTAGGAGACAAGCTGCATGCATACACATGCGCACACACACACACACAAACTTACATGTACTCACAAACATATAACACTCAAAGATGCACACACACCAACCTATACACATACACACACATACACACCATAAAATCACATGCATATTCATGTACACACTCACAATACACGTGCATATATACATACACACCAATACACGCATATATTCACACACACAAACACATGAGCCCCTTCATACACAATACATACTTACACACGCTCGTACAATCACATGGCACACATTTACACATGCATACACTCACAGAAACTCACACAAGTACACACAACTCTGCACATATGCACACTCACACCCATACATACACTCACACACAAATACATACTCATCTGTACTCACACACACATATGCACACAGAGACACTCATTCACACAAATAAACTCACAGAAAAGTACATACAACCATATGCACAAACACACTCATACACAAAAATACAAACCTACTCACAAAAAATGCACACTCTACACACACACACACACACACACACTGGGTCTTATGTGTTAAATGGCAAAGTCAAAGGGATCTGGGAGAGCTTTTAGAAGGAGAGAAATTAATATTTACTGATCACTTCTTGCATTCCAGAAAATTTATATTAATTATCTGTTTTAATTCTTAAAACAGCCCTATCAGATATTGTTACAGAAAAAGGACACCAACCGTTTCAGAGAAGAAAACTGAGGCATAGAGAGTTTACCTCTGTGAGGATTTGCAGCCAGTCTGCCTGATGCCCATGGCTGTGCCCTTTGTACCAGCTGGGTGCAGAGCAAACACCTGGAGGGGTGGACGTGGTGGGTTGCGGGGAGGACGAGATATTCCACTGGGATGTGGGAAGAAAATAGAACTTCTATTTATATTTATTTTTGTATAATACTTTTATCTCCTTTTTTCTGTTATTCTATATATAAGATACTAGCACAGTAGAACACCTGTAATAATAAATAAATGAGTATTCATATGTCATACGTTGGAGGTACATGCTCAGCACTGTTACTGACAGCGGCCTGCAATCAAAAGTGTGAGACCTTTGCTTCCTATTCTATCCTGCTGCCTCCCTTTCCGAAGAGCAAACACCAACCTGTGTGGACAGGGATGCCCTGCCAAAGAGTCTGCAGTGGGTATCCAGATGCCCCTTCCTCCCTCAACTGCTTCGGATTTTGCCCACGTCAACTTTCATGTCTCTGCTCCCCCTTCCCCCTGAGATGTCTCTCTGCAAAGGGCCTTAGGGTTGCAGAGACTCCTCTCCTTCACTCCACAGGACCTGAAAAAACACACAGACTCCTTTCCAAGGAATATTTCATACTGAAACCCCAAGAAACAGGGAGCAGATAACAAAATTAACCTTGTGGATGTAGTTATAAGACACCTCAAAGAGTCTTGGTGTTTGCTGTTCAAGGTCTTCATCCCAACGTGCTAGTTCTGCCCTGATAGGTCTCCTTCCTTTCAATCTTTCTTAATGTGCCCCGCAGAAGCCTTCCTCTTTTTGCACTTTACACACCAATGTACACAGGTGTAAGCACGTGCGAGGATCCATGACTCACCTCTGCTCTATACCCACAGCCCCTAAGCCATCGCGCCCAATGACCTTTTGACCTTTGCTGTGCAGCATTGATCTTTGGCTTCCTCAAGGGAGAGGAAGTAAATACAGCTCAACAATGCCTATCAAATCTTTAGTTCTCTTACTAGTCACTGATTATTTACAGAAGAGTCTTCCATGTAGCATTTACTGCTCGTCAATTTTGAGAAAGAGAATGCAGGCTAGAATTGCAATGGAAAGGTGAAGATTCAAATGGATCTTGATAGAGTGGGTCCCTGAACTGAAACTATCAACATGAGGTTTAAGAGGAAAGAAAGTAAATTCATGCTCTGATACTTAAAACATTAGTCATGCACAAGAACTAGATGGTAATACCTGTGATGGAGAGCAGTTTAGGGGAAACAGCTAGCTATCTTGTGATCAGGCCATCCGTGGAAAAGTCCTAACTTACAACTAGGTCAAAAAGAAACAATCGTGTGACACGTGCCAGAAAATTAATTGCAGAGATCCGGTTATCTCTGGGCTCAGAAAACAAATGGATTCTACTCTGCTCCCCCCAACACTTGGGAAGAATCAAAGGAATACTATGGATAAGTTACCTCTGGGTTAAATAAACAACCAGTCTGGGAACATATACAATGATTACCACACATGTCATCCAGCAGCCCCTTCGTATTAAGTAAGTGGTCAACTCCTCTGCATGTGGGTGGTTAGAAATAAGGTCTCAATTTTGATCCTGGTTTTTTTTCCAGGTACTCCTCTGTTCTCAACGTCCATTGTCTACTTCTTAGGTCTCAGGTTAGTTGGAGATTGGCTGACCAAGCACAAGGGCACACTCTCCTTGCAAATGCATGGGAGACCGCAAGTTCCCAGTTACCAGAGGAACGCAAAAGGGGCTGAATCACCTTCTGTTGGCCTATTGCAGGGGGTATTCCCACATTGGAAATGACCTTCCAAAGAGTCAACCTCCAAAAGGGTCAAATGTGGAACTGAAAGTCATTAGTAATTTTAGATCCTAGTTTTGCAACATCTATCTCAATAGTTGTTAAGAAATTATTGAAATAAATTTTCAAATCTTGAAAATAATCAGTGCCACGAGGACATCTTGGGATCAAGTGTCTGGATGGGAAAGGAGTAAAGTGCCGACTCCTATTTGATTGGATGACCAGCTCTAGGAAGGATGGAATTGTGACCATGGAGTTTTTTTTAGTTTCCTATAGCTGCTGTAACAAATTAACCCAAACTTAGTGGCTTAAAATAACACAAAGGTATTCTCTTACCGTTGCGGAGGCCACAAGTCTGAAATGAATCTTATCAGGCTAAAATCAAGGTGTTGGCAGGCCTGGGTTCTCCTGGAGGCTCCAGAGGAGAATTCATTCTTTATCTCTTTCAACGTCTCTTGGCTGACAGCATTCCTTGGCTTGTAACCACATCACTCCAATCTCTGCTTTTGTTCTCACATTGGCTTTTCCTCTTCAGTAGTCAACCTCCCTCTACCTTCCTCTTATGTACTTGTGACTACATTTAGGGCCCACCAGGATAATCTCCCTGGATCACATTAAGGATCACAATATCCTTAATTTAACCACACATGCAAAGTCCCTTTGGCTATATAAATTAACTGGTTCCAGGGATTAGGACCTAGATATCTTTGGGGGCCATTATTCAGTCAACAACAGTGTTTTGATCAGAGGTCTCTTTGATTTGTTTATCTATTTTTTTTCCCATCTCATCTCTGCTTCTTTTCTCCCCCAGCTTTATTGAGATATTACTGATATATAACATGTAAGTTTAATGTGTACAATGTGACGATTTGATACACGTATATATTGTGAAATGATCACCACAACAAGGTTAGTTAGCACTTCTATCTCCTCACATAATTATCATTTTTTTGTGGTGATAACATTTAAAATCTGCTCTCTTAACAACTTTCATGTACATAATACAGTATTGTTAATTATAGTTACCATGTTGTACATTAGATCCTCAGAACTTATTCATCTTATATTCGGAAGTTTGTACCCTTTGACCAACATCTCCCCATTTTACCCTACCCCAGCCCCTGGCAACCACCATTCTACTCTCTATTTCAATGAGTTCAGCTTTTTCAGATTCCACATATAAGTGAGAACATATAGTATTTGTCTTTCTCTATCCGACTTATTTCACTTAGCATAATGCCCTCGAGGTCCATCCATGTCATCACAAAATGCAGGATTTCCTTCTTTTTTATGACTGAATAATATTCCATTGTGTGTGTACATGTATATATATAATGTATATAATTACATATTTATTACAAATTTATATAACTACATATATAAAATTATATATATATACACACACACACCACATTTTCCTTATCCATTCATCCACCAAGGGGAATTTAAGTATTGGCTATTGTGAATAATGCTGCAATGAACATGAGGGTGCAGACTTCTCTTCAAGACCGTGATTTCATTTTATTTGGATATATACCCAGAAGTAGAATTGCTGGATCATATAGTAGTCCTATTTTTAATTTTTTGAGGAAATTCCATACTGTTTTCCATAGAGGCTGTACCAATTTACATTCCACCAACACTGTACAAGGGTTCCCTTTTCTCCACACCCTCGCCAACACTTGCCTTTTGTCTTTTTGATAGTAGCCATTCTAACAAGTGTGAGGTGATATCTCGTTGTGACTTTGACTTGCATTTCCCTGATGACTAGAGATGTCAAGCATCTTTTCATGTACCTGTTGGTCATTTGTATGTGTTCTTTGCCCAGTTTTAATTGAATTGTTTGGTTTTTTTGCTATCGAGTTGTGTGAGTTCCTTACATATTTTGGATATTAACCCCTTATTGAATAGATGGTTTGCAAATATTTTCTCCCATTCAGTAGATTGCCTTTTCATTTTGCTGATTATTTCTTTTGCTGTGCAGAAGATTTTTAGTTTGATGTAGTCCCATTTGTTGATTGATTTTTGCTTTTGTTGCTTGTGCTTTTGGTGTCATATCCAAAAGATCATTGCCAAGACTAATGTCAAGGAGTTTTTACCCATGTTTTCTTCTAGGAGTTTTAGTTTCAGGTCTTCCATTTAAGTCTTTAATCCATTTCAAGTTAATCTTTGTGAGTGGTGTAAGATAAGAGTCCAATTTAATTTTTTTACATGTGAATATCCAGTTCTTCCAACACTGTTTATTGAAGAGACTATCCTTTTCCCATTGAGGATTCTTGGCTCCCTTGTCAAATATTAGTTGATCATATATGTGTGGGTTTATTTCTGGGCTCTCAGTTCTGTTCCATTGGTCCATGTGTCTGTTTTTATGCCAATACCATACTGTTGTGATTGCTATAGCTCTGTAATATACTTTGAAATCAGGAATTGTGATACCTCCAGCTTTGTTCTTCTTTCTCAGGATTGCTTTGGCTATTTGGGGTTTTCTGTGGTTCTGTACAAATTTTAGGATTTTTTTTCTTTTTCTGTGAACAATGCCATTGGAATTTTGATTGAGATTGCATTGAATCTATAGATGGCTTTGGGTAGAATGCACATTTTAACAATATTAATTCTCATTCATGAACACAGGATATCTTTCCAATTATTTGTGTCTTCAATTTCTCTCATCAATGTCTTGTAATTTTCAACATACAGATCGTTCACCTCCTTGGTTAAATTTATTACTAAGTATTTTATTCTTTTTGATGCTATTATAAGAGGGTTTGTTTTCTTTACTTCTTTTTCAGATAGTTCTTTGTTAGTGTATAGAAACACAACTAATTTTTGTATGCTGATTTTGTATCCTGCAACTTTACTGAATTTTTTTATTAGTTCTAACAGTTTTTTAATGGAGTTTTTAGGGTTTTCTGTATATAAGATCATATCATCTGCAAACAGGGACAACTGTATTTTTTCCTTTCTGATCTGGATGCCTTTTATTTCTTTTTCTTGCCTAATTACTCTGGCTAGGACTTCCAGTACTATGTTGAATAGGAGTAGTGAGAGTGGGCCCCATGTCTCATTCCCGATCTTAGGGGGAAAGCTTTCAACCTTTCACCATTGACTATGATGTTAACTGTGGGTTTGTTATATATGGCCTTTATTACATTGAGGTGTGTTCCTTCAGTTCTCAATTTGTTGAGAGTTTTTATCATGAAAGGATATTGAATTTTGTCAAATGCTTTTTCTGCATCTATTGAGATGATCATATGATTTTTATCTTTCATTCTATTAAAGTGGTGTATCACATTTATTGATTTGCATGTATTGAACCATCCTTGCATCCCAGGAACAAATTCCACTTGATCATGGTATAAGATCCTTTTAATGTGCTGTTTACTAGTATTTTTGCATCTATATTCATCAGGGATATTCACTTGTCGTTTTCTTTTCTTGTAGTATCCTTATCTAGCTTTGGTATCTGGGCAATGCTGGCATCATAAAATGAGTTTGGAAGTGCTCCCTCATCTTAAATATTTTGGAGGAGTTTGAGAAGGATTGATGTTAATTCTTCTTTAAATGTTTGGTAGAATTCACCAGTGAAACCATCTAGTCCTGAGTTTTTCTTTGTTGGGAGGTTTTTGATTGCTGTTTCAATCTCCTCACTCATTGTTGGTCTGTTCAAATTTTCAGTCTGATTCTATCCTCTGTCATCCGCACTCTACTGTTGAGCCCAACCAGAAAATTTTATATTTTAGTTATTGTATTTTTAAGTTCTATAATTTCTATTTGGTTTTTATAACTTCTATTTCTTTGATGAGATGTTTAAAATTCTTTCAAGTGAATTAATAATTTCTTCCTGAAGCATTTTGATGATGGCTGATTTAAAATCTTTGTCAAAAAGATTGATTTTGATGGGGAGAAAGAGCATTCTCTACTCACTCTGGGTCCTTTCTGGCTGGGCTACAAATTAAATTGACATGAGGCCGAATAGCAGGAGAAAATCAAACAAAGCTTTATAAAACATGTATACACGGGAGAGACCAGAGAGTATCTCTTGACAAAATGGTGGAGATTCTCCTCTTGTACAGACAAACGAGGATTTGGAGGGGAGTTGGGAGTGTCAGCCACAAGGGATTACAAGAAAAGTACAGTAATGTTATTATGCATATTTAAGGCCTCACCTTCCACATTGACAAGTTTCTAGAGATGAGGTCATCCACCCCTCTTCCCAGTACAGAGAAGGAGATACCTTTACAACAAGTGGAGATTTCCCTTACAAATGTTCTGTTTGGTAAACAGAACTTTGGTAGGAATGGGCGTGGCAAAGACCCTCCCAGTCTATCGATACCAGAGTCATCCAAGGTGATGGCCCATCCCAGGGACAGCCCTTCCATCCCAAATCCCTTTAGAGAGTTGGGGGAGTGGGGTGAAGGTCAAAGCCTCCTTCAGAGCAAGGTAGAGAGAGACACATCTCGAGGTGGCCAATTCTGATCCCCCACAATTCCATCATCTGATTCATGTCACTGCTGGTGTATATTGATTGTCTTTTCTCATTAAAGTTGTGATTTTCCTGGTTCTTGCTATGGCAAATGATTTTTTATGTATCCTGGACATTCTGGATATTATTTTGTGAGGCTCCAGATCCTATTTAATCTTATTTTTCTTAGTGAGCAGTCCCTCTGTTGAAGTGTAGTGTGAGGGGAGTGTGGGTGCTTATATTCATCTTCCTGCTGAGCCCTGCCAACACCACCTTGGCAAAAGTGGAGTGCTGACTCACACTGCCTCTTAAACCGGAGGGGGGGGATTGAAGTTCAACTCCCCACTGGATCTTTCCGATATCTTGGGTCTTGCTGATACCTTTTAAGTGAAAGTGGGACACCAACCGACATGGCCTCCTTCCAGTGTGGAAGGAGGAAACTCCGCTCCTTGCTGAGTCTCCCTGACACTGCACGTGGTGGAAAGTTAAGTGTCTAGCCCTGCCTTAACTGTTTCATTTAGTCTCATTGATGCTGATGGGTGTGGAGGCTCAGTTCCACATTGGGCCCCCACTGACACCAAGAGGCAGGGGGACCAGAGTGTCTATGAACTCTGCTTCATGCCACCTTGTTCACTCTCTTTGCTGCCAGGTGGTTGAGGAGGTTCAGCTCCCTACTGGGCCCCAATGACACCAGGCATGGCGCGAGGGTGGAACACTTATTTGCATTACTTTGTTCAGTCTCCTTAATGCTGGGGGGCGGGGGGGGGTAGATTCAGCTCTCTGCTGGACCCTACTGACACTACCACCTTTACCCTGGCAGGGGATTGGAGCCCTGTCTGCTTCCACCAAGTAGGGTATGGTAGATCAGCACCCTGCTCAATCCCTCCAACACCACCCAGCAGGGGAACTGGAGCAAAGCCTGCTTCTGCCAAGTGGGGGACAGAAGATTAGCATCCCACTGGGCCCAGCTCACACTGTCACCCTTGGGCCGGGGACTCGGAGGAGCACTGCTGCCCACTTTCATGGGTGGAGGTTGGTGGAGCAGAAGGTAGCTCCTCCCTCCTTGGCCCCAATGAAACTGTGTGTGTGTGTGTGATTTTTCTGTTGGTACTTGGTTGGAGTATGGCTGGTTTTGCCACAGAAATTTTCTGTAGTTGGGCCACCCTTTCCCCAGACTTTTGGCTAGGGGAAACAGCTTTTCTTGGAGTTTTTTTCCTAAGTCTGTGCCTATTGGCAGTTCCAGGCTGGAGGCCTCTGCAGCACCATGTCCAGGATATATGGGAGATGTGGGGGATCAGAATTGGCCACCCCAAAATGTATCTCTTTGGCATGAGGATTATTTTGAGCTAATGAAGATTATAACTTTTAAAAACTGCAGACATGACAGAAGCACTGAAAAGTAGATTTTACCCCTTGTAAGAGACATTTACATTTGTAAGGCAAATCTCCATCTGTAAAAGTATCTCCCTCTCTGTACCAGGAAGAAGGAGGGATGACCTTATCTCTAGAACCTCTTATCAATGCGGCAGGGGAGGACTTAAATCTGCATAATAACCTTATTCTTGTTTACTGTGCTTTTCTGGTAACTCCCAGAGCTGACTCCCCCACCCCCAACATCCTCCTTTGTCTTTAGCTGAAGATGGTATTTAAGAAGAGAACCTCCACCATTTTGGCGAGTTATTCAGTTTTTCCTGGGTCTGTCCCATGTATACATGTTATAAAGCTTCATTTGATTTTCTCCTGTTATTCTGTCTCATGTCAATTTAATTCATACCCCAGCCAGAAGGACCCAGAGTGGTTAGAGGATATGTCTTCCTCCCCTACAGAGGCAATAAGGACACCCAGGAGCTCACTACTATGTCACTCCTCAAGTTCAAGTGTCCTAGGCAGTCCACCTTTTCCCACATTGCAGAGTCATCCTATGCTTTGTTGTGTTGTGTCCAGGGCTTTTTAGTCGTCAGAAGGAGGACCTGGGAGGAATGAGGCTACTCCATCTTGGCTGCCACAAGAAGTCATAATCCACGACATTTTAATACTTCAGGTGGACACTGGAGATCATCTACAGAATTTATGGACTTTGCATGTCATTTAGTACAACTTTCTAGTTTTACAGGTAAGAAATGTGCGGACCAGAGAAAAGAAGGGCTTCTCTGAGCTTACACAGCTGTCTTCCAAATGTTGCTTAGTAGCAGAGGACATGTGGCACAGGCAGCACCTGAAGGAATTTTGGAGACAGCATCTGCAAATATTCCTTATCTTTTGTCCACACAAAGACATCATGTTCCCTGATTCCCATTTACTTATCAAAGGTACCCACTCCTTCTGAGGGCCCTGATGCCCTCTGCCCTTTGACCTCCTCATCATACATAGAATCCTCCCTACTTGCCAGGGGACCCCTGAGAATAATTGGAGGCCAGTCATTCTGGCCTGCTTCATATTCCCAACACTTCAGTCACCTCTTCAGATGTGAGCACTTCACTTGCCTCAGTGGTCTTTTCCAGACAACTGAAGCTCTAGGGCAGTTGACATCCTTTGGCCAGGATGTGCCTAAGAGTCATGTCTTCCCAGCTGGACCATAGCCAATGACTGACTGGCGTGGAAATATGGAAGCCCAGCTCCCTTGCCCACAGGATCAGGCTGGAACTGGGTCTTTGTCTGAGTTCACCCCTTTCCTTATCTGGCTTCCCCTGGATGCCTTTCTGGTTACTCCTATGAGTACTTCCTTAATAAGTTACATATACAAGAAAAAAAAGCAAAGCAAGCCCATCAGATAGTCCATCTTCCTTGTCCGCAGGCTGTTCTGTGCCTCTTCTCCCTGCCAGCCTCCCTAGGTACACTCCCCTCCTCCCAAATCTTTCCAGGAGATTTCTAAAACTGAAGTTCCATGACAAACAAAATCATCTACGTCCTTGGTGCATAGCCCTGGCCTCACATGAGAATCTCCTTAGGGAACTTTTCAAGAATACAGATGCTCAAGTTCCTACTGCCCAGAGATGCCCAACTGGGTCAGAACCTGGACAGCCATGTTTTATAAAAGTTCTCCAAGGTGATTCTTACGTGCAGCCAGGGCCAATACCACTCCTTGATTTGCTGCACATTGGGATCATCTGGGGATATTTTAAAAACATTCTGGATAAAATGGTAAGTGAAGAAAGCAAAATAATATCAATCACATTTACAGTATAATCATTACAAACAATTGAAACAATAGGCACCAAAAGAAATGAGATCCTTTCATTCTTTTGTCAATTCTTTTCTATAAGTTTTCTATAAGTTTCAAATTTTCTTCAGTGAAAAGGTGTGTGTGTGTATGTGTATATATATATATATATACACATACACACACACTCATACATATAAATAGACAACTTTATTGAAGTACATTTTACATATCATAAAATTCATCCATTTCAAGTGTACAATTTAATGGTTTTTAACGAGTTTATTCAGTGATGCAATCATCACCATAAATCTGTTTTTCATGGCTCCAAGTTTCTCATGGCCATTTACAGTTATTCCTTGTTCCCAGCCCTGGGCATCCACTAATTTACTTTCTGTCTCCATAAATTTGCATTTTCTGGACATTTCATATAAATGGAATCATACAATATGTGGTTTCCTGTGTCTGACTTCTTTCACTTAGCATAATGTTTTTGAGGTTCATCCGTTGTGTACCGTGTGGCAGTAGTCCACTCCTTTTTATTCCCTAATAGTATTCTATTGTATGGATAAAACTAAGGCGGAAGGAGTTAGTTTCCCTGGATTAGGATGAAACTGCACCTGTACTCACAAGGTTAACGTGGGACACAAAGTAACCAAAGTTTCTGAGCTTGCCTTGCAGAACAGAAGGGGGAACACTGATAAGAGAGGAACTTGCTGACGGTCTTCTGCCTGACTAAGCATCAGGCAGGAGCATTGCGTGGGGACCAGAATTGGCCACATCAAGCACTGAAGGAGGCTTTGACCTTCCTGCCCCCACTAACTGTTTGAAGGGATTTGGGATGGAAGGCCTGTACCTGGGACAGGCCATCACCATGGATAACTCTGGGTATCGATAGACTGGGAGGGCCTTTGCTGGGCCCATTCTTATCAAAGTTCTGTTTACCAGACATTTACATTTGTAAGGGAAATCTCCATTTGTAAAGGTAGCTCCTTCTCCCTACCAGGAAGAAGGGGGGGATGACTTTATCTCTAGGGATCTTGTTGGTGTGGAAGGTGAAAACTTAAATCTGCATACTCATGTTTACCGTGCTTTTCTTGTAATCCCTCATGACTGACACTCCCAACACCCCCAAAATGTCTATATAAGAGGAGAATCTCCACCATTTTGTTGAGAGATACTCAGTTTCCCCGAGTCTCTCCCATGTATACTTGTTATAAAACTTTGTTTGATTTTCTCCTGCTATTCGGCCTCATGTCAATTTAATTTGTAGCCCAGCCAGAAAGGACCTGGAGTGGGTAGAGAATGCCCTTTCCCCCTTCAATTGAAAAGTTAAAATGACTGATTGTAAGTTTCACACATCATAAGAAACATGAAAGACAGTCACCCCTGCACAAAGGACTCTTAGAACTTCAGCCCCCAAGGCCACATGCTCCCCTCCTCATCTTATTCTCACAATGTGCTTGGGAAAAATGCTTAAAACTGCATGTAGGCAAATTAATCTGTAACCAGGAGAAAGAATAACTTGTTAGCAGAAAATTTATGTCCTCTGCGCAAACTGTTCCTTCTGTCACAGATAAAGTAGTACCTGAGGTTTTCTTAGATTCCTCAGGAATGTTGCATCCAGCAGATCTGCTATGGAGAGGTGCCCAACGTTCTGTGGTCATCCATCACCTGACATTTCTGAGCCCCCTCCCCCATCCCGTTTGCCTTATATAAGGCATTTCCAAATCAGTTCCCTTCAAGATGGGTTTTTTAGGATGATAATCCACCATCTTCTGATATGCTAGCTTATATCTTATTAAAGTTCTTTCTCTACCACGACCTGCTTGGCCTTTTATCTTGCGGCAAGCAGATCGAGCCCTTGTTTGGTATCATGGATACCCATTTTGTCTATCTATTCACCAGTTGATGGATATTTAGGTTGTTTCTGCTTTTTGGCTATTATGAAAAATGCTATTATGAATATGCATGTGCAAGTTTTTTTGTGGGGGGGCATATATTTTTATTTCTCTTGGGTATATAACTAGAAGTGAAATTTCTAGGTGATATGGTAACTCTATGTTCAACCTTTTGAAGAAATGCCGAACTGTTTTCCAAAGTGGCTGAACCATTTTACATTTCCACCAGCAATCTATGAGGGTTTCATTTCTCCACACCCTTGCTAACATTTGTTATTGCTTGTCTTATTTATTACAGTCATTCTATTGGGTGTGAAATGGTATCTCATTGTAGTTTTAATTTACAATTTGCATTTCTCTAATGACTATTGATGTTGAGTATCTTTTCATACGTTATTAGCCACTCATAAATCTTCTTTGCTGGAATATCTGTTCATATCTTTTGCCTATTTTTTGATTGGGTTGTTTGTTTTCTTGATATTGGGTTGTATGAGTTCTTTGTGAATTCTGGATACACGTCTTATATCAGATATGTGTTTTGTAAATATTTCCTCCCAGTATATTTCCTGTCTTTTCATTTTCTTCATGGTATCTTTTGAAGTACAAAAGTTTTGAATTTTGACAAGGTTCATTTTATCAATTTTCTCTACTTATGAACCCTGTTTTTGATATTGCAGCTAGGAAACTTTGGCTAGCTCAAAGTCATAAGGTTTTCTCCTTTTTTTCTTGTAAAAGTTTAATTGTTTTAGCTCTTACATCTAAGTCTATGATTCATTTTAAGTTAATCTTTACATATGGTTTGAGATGAAGGTGTAAATTCATCTTTTTGCATACCCACACTTTTCTTATGAAACACTTTTTATAATATAAATATTGATAACAGCTTAATATTCCATTTCATGAACATACTATAAATAGTGGGGTCCTGGTAAGTGTTTAACAACTGTCTCTCAAAAAAAAAAAAAAAGATAAAAGATAAAAACAGCCCTGATTTGTAGCATTTGCCAGTTGCCTGGTATAATCGCTCCAACCATGTCCAATTTCAAGGTACCAATGTTGCACACCTTATCCTGGAGTTGGTAAGAGATCACACAGTTGGCTCTTGTGAACTGCTACAAGCTGGCTGCATCACATTACTGAATCTGTTTAACCAATCCCCTGGGGGCTTTGGGGGTTTTGTTTGCTTCTTGTTTGTTTCCCCTTTTACTCTCAATATACAAAAGGTATCCGAAAAAGCAGGAAGAAGTAGTCTATTTTATTCACTGCTATAAATGAGTGCTGGACCTCCAGGGGGTTTCTAGTTCTCCCTCACAATGAACACAGCTGTGGGCAACATCCTTGCAGCCTTTCTGTGGTCACATTTGGTAATGCCCATCATATTTACTTTCAGAACAACTCCCAGCCTTGCTTCCGGGTGAAGATAAAGAAAATTGAGTTTTGACAAAACAGAAGTACAAAGCTGCTTGAACTTCCGCAATTTTGAAAAGACACATATTCAAAGTTTAAATTATGGGGGTGACTTCTCTTTTTTTTCTCCCTCTCAGGAACCAAGTATTGAATTAAGCAAATGCTACGGGGAGAAATAGTTGTCTTGACAGTCACCGGGATGATGTCAAGTGTGAATGGCCACAATGTGTCCAGCTTCCTGATGGTATCTTGTGCATAAAAGTAATGCAAGGAAATCACTGGAGTGTGGCCTGTTTCAAAGAAAATGCACCGAAACTTCCTTATGAGGAAAAGCTTGTAAGAAATGCAAATAAAACGAGGGGGCCCCTCTGGGACAGATGCTTTTCATAGCTAGTTGTTAAATACCCATTTGTAGTTCTGTGTTAATCCACCCAGCTGTATCCACGTTGTTACAAGGTGGGAAGAGGCAGAGGCCTGGGATACCAGAAAAGGTAAGCAGTGAGAGCCTCAGGGAGAGAAGACACTGAGCAGTGTGAGGACAAGAGGGTTTTGAGCAATTTTCATGACCTGACAAGGCCTTTATCCCAAGTCTTTGTAACTACATTTATTTCAACTACCCTTTGGGATTAATATGAAAAATGAGGCTCAGAGAGGTGTTAAAGTGCTTACTCAGGGTCTCCTGGCACACACATACCTGTACGCTCAAGTGTACACACTGTGAGTCACCTCCTGAATTGAAAACTCAAACTCCGTATTTTATCGTGGCCTCCTGCTCTACCCCATCTCCAGATCATCAACCCCACTCCCCGCCGCTCCCAGCGCCTGGCTCTCCCAGCATACGACGGAAGGCTTACCAAATGTCTTACAGTTCCCAGAGGGTGTCACACTTCTGCGTCTCTATTCACACTACACCCTCATCCTGGAATGCTGATCCCAACTTGTTCTTTGAAGTTGGGACCTGCCGCATCTTTTTCTTTTCTCTGTCTCTTTCTCTTTCCCCAACTTTCCTGCTCTCTCTTCCCTTCCCCTTTTCCTTTTCTTCTTCATTTCTTTCTTTTCACAAAGAATAGTTTTCTTATGATGTGCTCTTTTTAAAAAAATGGAGAGCACTGGAAGAGTGTACAGAAGAAAATCAACAGTACACTTTGTGGTGGCTTTGTATAGTGTTGTTCTAGTTAAGCTAGAACCACATTTCCCAGAATCCCTTGACTGTAGGGGTCCAAGTGAGCACCTGCCAGGAGAGAGAATTAGTGTGTGGTTTGCAGGAGTGAAGCAACAGCTGCAATGTTGTGTTCTGAAGATGGAAGCAGGTGCTAGGGTGTGTGGTGGCTTACACACACTGTTGTCCATCTGCTGGCTCCCTGGCCCCACAGCGACTGCAGGTCCCTCTGCTCCCCTCCTGTTCCTGAGTCCTGGGCCAGGCACCCATGCATCTCCATGGTGGAAGAGCATCTTCCCCTGCAGGTCACTCTCTGCATGGTTCGTCGTCTTGGGGTCTAGTTATCTGTGTGGGTTGTGGTTTGTCCTTACAGGCTCCACTTTGTCCTTGCTGTTGTCCCCATCTAACTTTCCTTCCTGACTGCCTGTGTGGCTGACCTATAGAGACTTCCCACTCAGTGTGAGATGCGGAGGCGATAGCCTGCACTGACTCACCTCCCAGCTCACACAATCACATACAATCCAATTCCTAAACTTGTTCCAGAGGTTCTCAAACTTTCTCAGTTCACAGTGCCCCTAATGTCTCAGCACGTTTTTCTCAGTGCCCCTGGGCCAAAAGAAATACCAAACAATTCCACTTATTAAGTGGTTAGGTTCAAACAGCTTAAATATTTTTGTTTGTAGCTGTCTGAAAGGAAAATACATATAAATTAAAAGATAAATTAATATTTGATTTTATTTTTAAATAATTAGTACCAATGGGATATATACCTATGTTGGACATGGCCCAACTTCTCAAACCTTGGAATCCAGTTGGACACTGTCACCCTTATTTCCTATTCCACTGCTTTATCTCAAACCACTGTAAACCCAGCTTTGCAAGATAAGACAACTTTGAAAGGCATGTATTGCAATCTAATATTGAAACTGTGAACTATCTCAAACTAGTAGATCCCAGAGTGTCCAAGAAATGTCAGATATCAATGTATAGCCCTTGAAAAGTGGAAATATTCCATGGCACCCCTGTGAATTCATTGTGGTCCCTGGGGTGCCTCAGCATATACTTTGGGAACCATGGCCTTATCTCATGTCATTTCTCTGATCAAACCCTGACTAACACACACACAATTCCACAAAAATTTGGGGTATATTCTCTTCCTGTCTTTGTGTTCTGCATATATATTATAAAATATGAACCAGAAAAGTTCTGTATTTTTATTTTTTTATTTAATATTATGAGCATATTCACATGTTAATAAAATTCTTTAAAAATCATCCGTGTATGTATCATATGCCATATTGACCAATATTTATTTAAACCTTCCCCAGTCACTGAACTTTCCTCCTGTATTCCATTTTTACTATTATCTGTGAATATTTCCTTAAAACAGATTCCTAGAAGCAGTATTACCAGATGAACTTTTTAAACAATCTTAATACCTATGCCAAATTGCTTTTCAGAAATATTGCACTAATTTATATTCTCATAAAAAATCTATGATAGTGACTGTTTTGCCACTTCCTTTCCTGCAGTGGGTATTTTTATTAATGAAATTAAATAAAATGTGTTCACCATTTTAACAGGCAAAAGAAGTATTTCATTTTCATTAGCATTTCTTTGATTACTATCATGATTAGTATTTTTATATGAATGACTATTGCATTTCTTCTATGATCTGTTTATATCTTTATTTTTTTTTAAATAATTGGGCATATGGAATAATTGTGTGATAGGAAAATCCCAATGGTTTTCCTATTGATTTGTAAGATTGCCTTATATGTTAGGGGATTTGACATTTGGCATCTTTGTCTTAATTTTTAGTTTTTTACTCACCTTTTTTTTTTTTTGCCATAACATCTTTGTATTTTATGTTTATAATGTGTGTCAATATGCAAGCAGGCAAATTTCTCCACCAGTACAATACTTTTCTTTTTTGAAATTTGCTTAGAATCTCTCCTCTGATTGTTTCTCCAAGTGATATTTAGCTTCATTAAATTAAGAGCCAAGACAAAATGCTTTTGGGGTTGAGCAAAAGCTCCAAAGTGCTGGTGCTGGTGCTGGTGTTTCAAGTCTCCAGTCAGGCATCATTTCGTTGGGCCCATTTCCCCTGGTTGAACTGATCATCTCATGCGGCTCCTGCCCCATCAGGGTACACAGGAGGCTCCAGTGCACGTGTGGCTGACAGATCCTTCTCCCAGTGGTCTTTGTGCCCCTGGGGTCTTCGTACCCCTGATATCGGGCTCAAGGGGCTTGCACTGAATGAAAGGATAAAAGAATGAATGGGTGGGTAGTGGTATTTGGAAGGATGAATAAACAAATAAATGGATAAATAAAATTTACTGGCAGCCCTTCTTTTCCCCTTCCAACATCCCCTTCCAGAGACTCTGTCTCCTCTTCCTTTCCTGGGAGGACAGATCACAAAAGAGACTTACAGGGTTTCAGGAATTTAGTTGTGTCCAAAATGTCTGCTGATAGCTTCGGAACATCTCACAGTTCCAGGCTTACAGGGCCCCTGAGCTTTAAATGATCCCAAAACCTTGCCACAAGGCAAGCAAGACCATCCACCCGTGGCAGTGGGAGGACTGAGATGCTGCAGATGGGTGGAGCAGGGCAGCATGCATGCGAGGCTAACGCTGGAGGGCAACTCTAGTTAAGGAAGTGCACATGCACAAGGGCTCCCTACCATGGGCGCCTGGCAGGGGGGTGCAGGCCTCCCAAATAATCCCTTCCTTCTTCCAGGAGGGAAAAGTGTTCAGGTGGAGACAGAATGACAGCCCTACTGGCTCTCCTTAGACAGTCACGACCCTTGCTCCTTTCCTGCCATCCAAGTTTCAGTCTTTTCACTGTTTCTCGGCTCCTCCTATAGAAAGTGAGAATGGGAAATGAAAGGACCAGAATAAAGACTGGGCAACTTCAGAGCAGGATATCTCTGATATGTCCAAATGCTTGCACAGCAGAAAGATCTGACTGCACTGAACCATGTCTGAACACAGCAACAACTATGGACTTAAAAATCAGTTTCCTTTTCTCAAAATTTTACCCAGAGAATTTCATGGGAGAAGGTGGTAGTTATGCACTGAGTTGCTATGTCATTTGAAGTGGCTAATTAAGAGGAAGAATGAGTGTGACAGAGAAAGAAATGTAAAACCAGCCAACATCAGGGTTTCTACTTGCCCCTGCCAGTACTGAGTCCTCTAAGTGTGGAAAAACCAAAATTTATTCCTTCTGGCTGATGTTTCTCAAGCTTCATTTATTAGAATCACCTTTTTGATTTTTGCTACATCTTCACATGTTGTATTACTTACACGTTGTGGTTAAATAAATAAATATATTTTAATTATAATAGCAATCCCTTATATGGTACTAACTATGTGCCAGGTACTCTTCTAAGCACTTCAAATGCGTTTAATCACTTAATCCTTGTGACCAGTCCATTAGGAAGATGCTACTATTGTCTCCATTTCGAAGGCGGAGTCTCTGAGAAGTTAAGTAACTTGCCATAGTTACACACCTAATTAAAGACCTAAATAAGAAATGGAAGGCTATTATGCTAAAAGAAGAAAATATAGGACAAATTGGAAAAACATTGGTATTTAAAGATGGGAAAGGAGCCCTTAAACTACACTTAAATAACATAAGCCCAAAGATAAAATTTAGTGAATTTTGTTACATCAAGATTAAGGATGTCTATTCAATAAAGGATAGTATAAATAAAGGAATATACAGCTGAGACAATGATAGAAGTCATTTGCTATGTCTAAAGCATTAAGAAATTAAAATCCAGAATATACAAAGAACTTTTGCAAATTGATAAGAAATGACGGCAAACCCAATAAAAAATGATCAAAGATAGGAACAAGTAATTTACAGAAGAAACTCAAAAGGCTAGCAAGCATATAAAGAGATGTTCTAACTTGTCAGTAATCAGAGAAATGAAAATAAAACTATGAGTGTCACTTTTCTTGTTAGACTAGCAAAGATTAGAAAGCAGTATCATGCCAAGTATTGGGGAAGATGTGGGGAGAGGAAACTTCATGCACAGTTAGTGGTGATGTGGACTGAACTCATTTACATCTCTTTATGATCCAGCATTTCCAGTCCAAGTTTGTATGAGGATATTGAAGCTTTATTTGTGAGAACAGAGAGTTGGAGGTAATCTTGGTGTCCATCACTAGGGCAGTAGATAAGTAAAGCATGGAGGATACTCTATGGAGTACTGTGCAGCAGGTAAAGGAAATAGATTAGACATTCTACATAGCAACATGGATAAGGTTGCAGACCAAGTGCTATGTTGAAAATTGAGACAGGTATCATTTTCCTATATTAAAAATGTTACATAAAAAACAACAATACATATTTTTAATGCATAAAAAGAAAATGAAATAGAATTACCATATAATTCAGCATTTCCACTTCTGGGTATATACCCAAAAGAATTGTAAGCAGAGTCTTGAAGAGATATTTGTGCATTCATGTTCATAGTAGTATTAGTCACAATAGCTAAAACATAGAAGCAACTCAAGTGCCCATCAATAGATGAATGGATAAGCAAAATGTGGTATATACATACAATGGAATATTATTCAGCCTTAAAAAGGAAGGAAATTCTGATACATGCTACAACACAGATGAACCTTGAGGACATTGTGGTAAGTGAAGTAGCCAGTCATAGGAGGACAAACACTATATGATTCCACATATATGAGGGCCTGGGGGAGGGAAGAATGGAAATTTATTGTTTAATGGGTATGGAGTTTCAGTTTAACAAGAAGAAAAGGGTTCTGGAGATGAATGGCGGTGATGGTTGCACAACATTATGAATGTATTTAATACCACTGACCTGTACACTTAAACATGGTTAAGATCGTAAATTTTATGTGTTTTTTAAAAATTTTATGTAAATTGTTTTTATTTTACAATTTAAAAAATGGGGAGAAAGAGAAAAGAAAATGATACACATTAAAACCTAAGGAGGGGGTCCAGCCCAGTGGCATAGTGGTTGAGTTCACACACTCCACTTTGGGGGCCAGGGGTTCACAGGTTTGGATCCCAGGAATGGACCCACACACCTCTCATCAAACCATGCTGTGGCAGGTGTCCCACGTATAAAGTAGAGGAAGATGGGCACAGATGTTAGCCCAGGGCCAATCTTCCTCACCAAAAAGAGGAGGATTGGCAACAGATGTTAGCTCAGGGCTGCTCTTCCTCATCAAAAAAAAAAAAAAACAAAAACCTAAGGGGGCCAGCCCCACTATGACTGTAGTGGTTGGGTTTGCATGCTCTGCTTCGGCGGCCCAAGGTTCTCAGGTTCAGATCCCAGGCACAGGCATACACACTGCTCATCAAGCCATGCTGTGGCAGCATCCCATATGCAGGATAGAGGAAGATGGGCACAGATGTTAGCTCAGGGCCAATCTTCCTTGCCAAAAAAAAAATCCTTAGAATGGGACTTCTGCTTTTGGTCATTACATTTTTCCAATTTTTCTTTTGACAGATACTTAGGTTGTTTCCATACCTTGGCTATTGTGAATAATGCTGCAATGAACATGGGAGAACAGACATCTCTTTGAGATAATGATTTTGTTTCCTTTAGATATATACCCAGAGTGGGATTGCTGGATCACATGGTAGTTCTATTTTTAATTTCTTAAACTTCATACTGTTTCCCATAGTGGCTGTGCTAGTTTGCATTCCCACCAACAGTGTACAATGGTTCCCTTTTCTCCACATCCTCTCTGTTGCTGGAAAACCAGGACCTTGTCACCATAGCCAAATCAATGAACACAATGACAAGGGATTGAGGAAAAGAAAAAAGTTTAATTTTGCCAGCAAAATGAGGGTGCCATGGGCTAGTGCCTCAAAGTCCACAGTCCTACTCAGGACTGGGGTTTTTAAAAGGAAATCTATGGGAAGGAATGTGCTATCTACGTGACTGTAACCGTCTGGTGAGGGAAAACTTACGAGGGTCCCAGACATTCTGGCGCCAGGCCAGTTGTTATCCCTATCTACAGCAGGATGTTTAGGGCTCCATGGATCAATCGTCCTGGGCCGCCTGAAATCGGCCCCGGGAGAAGAAAGAAACTGCTGCCAATTAACAGTTACAAAGTTTACAAGGTTTTAGATAGGTGAGACGGAGTTGTGGCCTTGTAGTTCTCATCCTCCCATCAGCCTGCATTTGGTGAAGATGAGAGAAGCTGCAGGTGTCAGCCTCTGTGATGAATGGTAGATCTTGGCACTAGGGAAGCCAAAGAATTGGGAAGCTTCAGTTTCTTGATATGTTCCGGACGCCAATTTCCCTGCAACAAGACTACAAAGGATCCATAACTAGTCAAACTTCAGGGTGACTCCCCGGCATGAGGCCACCTGGGTTGTAACAGTTTGCTACTTCCATTTGCCTTGTGGAATTTAGGGCTACAAAGGTTAAAACAATCGAATCTACATGTGAATGTAATTTAGAGGAGCTGGGAATGGGAACCAGTGCCTTTGGTTTTAACCCCACATATGCTGGGTTCAGCGTAGGGGAACTGATATCAGAGCCAGCATCATTACCAGCATCTTTCTTTTTTTTTTTTTTTTTTTTTTTTGTGAGGAAGAACAGCCCTGAGCTAACATCCATGCCCATCTTTCTCTACTTTATATGGGATGCCACCACAGCATCGCTGACAGGCAGTGCATTGGCAGGCGCCCAGGATCCGAACCAGTGAACCCCGGGCTGCCAAGCGCGAACTAAACCGCTGAGCCACTGGGCCGGCCCCCTCATCACCAGCATTTGCTATCTCTGGTCTTTTTGATAACAGACATCCTAGCGGGTGTGAGGTGATGTCTCATGGTGACTTTGACTTGCATTTTCCTGATGATTAGTGATATTGAGCACCTTTTCATATATATATCTCTTGGCTATCTGTATGTCTTCTTTGGGAAAAAGTCTAAGTCCTTTGCCCATTTTTAAATTGGTTTATTTGTTTTTTGCTATCAAGTTGTATGAGTTCCTTATTTATTTTGGATATTAACGCCTTATGGGATATGTGGTTTGTAAATATTTTCTCCCATTCCATGGGTTGCCTTTTCATTTTGTTGATGTTTCCTTTTGCTATGCAGAACCTGGGCCCTCATGTGCCAAAAAGTAAGGAAGTGCTCAAATAATGATGGGAAGGCATAGCAAGAGGACATAGGATCCAACTTGAAGGGGCTCACTAGATAAATCTGGAACAATTTGTGCATCAAAATAAATGAAGACAATGTTAGATTCTATCCCGTTGAATACAAAAGGAATCCATGAGGTCCTGGTGATATCATTAAATAAATGAATAAACACATAAGTGGAGGAGAAAAGAAGCTTTCATTTTACATTAGAAGGCCAACTAGTAATAGTCACTTGTTAATTAATAAGTACAAAATACTTTACAGTAGAGAAAGCCAGTACACACCTTCTAAAACAAGTGATAAAATTTAGCATCTTTAGTCATGGGGTAGGTTGGCACCATGTGCCTCCTGAGAGGATGCACTGAGAAGAACACGGCATCACTTCTGTGAGATTCCTACCCTGGTTGCATAACCTGAGTCTAATCATCAGGAAACATCAGGACACCCCACACAGGGAACCATCCACCAGGTAACTGTAGTGTTCAAATATGTTGAGCTCACCAAACACAAGAAAATCTTGAAGAATCGTTGTTGATTGAAGGAAACTAGAAAGGCGTGACAACTAAAACAAGGGATTCTTGATCCTGGGCGATAATTTGCATTATTTGCAATAATAAGGCCATTATTTGCAAAGTAGACAAAATTGGAGAGGAGGCTGTAGATTGTATGGTGATATTGTGTCAGTGTTAGTTTCCTGTTTTAAAAACATTCTGAAGTACTAAAGGGTGATGAGGCATCGTATTTGCAACTTGCTTTCAAGTGGTTCTGGAGAAGAAATAGCATCTAGTTTTTATAAACAGATATCTAAAAAATTCTATATCTATCTGTCTATCTATCTATCTGTCTGTCTATCGTCTTCCTATCTATTTATTTGTCTATCTTTTGATAGAGGGAGGGAGGAAGGGAGAGAATGATGAATTTAAGGTAAATGTGGTAAATGCTGACAATCAGAATCTGGATGGGGGACATGGGGGTTCCTTGTGTTATTCTGGCAACCTCTCCAGAGGTGAAGTGGAGAAAACAGTAGGAAAACAGTAAGAGGAGATTGGGGTGTGCCCCATTCACACAGGAGCAGGGCGGGGAGGTCATGGGAGGTAGGCAGTTGGGAGGAGCAGGAGGCATCCTCAGTGACGAGGAGGGTGAAGCCGGGGACCTCTGAGGGGGACTGTAGATATTAAATCAATTCGCTGTTTTTTCCTGTATAACTTGAGGGATGACTCAGGGGTCTCGGATTTGTAAGCGTATTTTCCAGAGGATTGTCAGCTTGTTTTGCAGGAGAAAAAGAATGCCCTCGGGGAGGTTGCGGTCACTGGATGGCCCGCCCTCAGCAGCTGTAGAAGCCAGAAGTCAGATTGCCCAGAGGCTTATCAGGAGAGACCCCTTTGTTTCTCTGAAGCCTCTCCTGCCAAGCTCTATACAAGCTCTGATTTCGGTCCTTGGGGAGGTGGATTTGAGTGAACCCAGGCTCCCACCTACTCGTTTTGGCCAATACAAATATATCTTTCTCTTTCTGCAAGCACCAGTGTCTCAGTATTTGACTTGCTGGGCATCAGGCACACAGACTTGAGATTAAGAGGTTCAGTATCAAGGGCGCTGGCAGGAGTCAGATCTCTTATCTGATAGAGTTGAAGAAAGATTGCTCCACTTTCCTGCTTTATTTCATTTAATCTTCACAATAGCTCTGCGAGGTAGATACTAGTCTTGATCCTCACTTTATAGATAAAGAAATTGGAAGCTCAGAGAGACATCCATTCAACCAGCATCTACTGAGTGCTTACCATGTGTCAAACTTTACTGAGGTTACACAAAAAATGTTAAGTGTGATGGAATACGAGTGTGTGTGCATTTAGAAAACAATACTGGAAGGAAATGCACTAAAATATTAATATGCTAAGAGAGGCTGTATTTGGGTAGTGGGATTACACGTGCTTCCATTTTCCTCCTTAGGCTTTTTACCTGTTTCCAGTCTTCTACAATGAACATGTATTGCCTTTGTAATAAGGGAAAAAAAATTAAATTATTCCAAAAATGGAATTGGAGGCTATTTTGAAACATTCTTCGTTATAACATTGTTGTGGATCAAATATTGTTTTTTGTTTTTTTTGTGTGTGTGTGAGGAAGACCAGCCCTGAGCTAACATCCACTGCCGATTCTCCTCTTTTTGCTGAGGAAGACTGGCCCTGGCTAACATCCGTGCGCATCTTCCTCTACTTTATATGGGACACCGCCACGGCATGGCTGACAAGCAGTGCGTTGGCGGGCGCCCAGGATCCTAACCCGTGAACCCCGGGCTTCCAAGCACGAACTAAACCACTGCGCCACCGGGCCGGCCCCTCAAATATCGTTTTTTGATGCAGTTTTATTTTACCAAAGTAGAGGACAAATGTTTCTTAATTCTGTTAAGCCTCCTTCTCTCCACACCACAGAGAGGGCTGGAAGGTTTACAAGTGGAGAATTGACAACCAGTTTGATTCCCAAAGCCTGTATTTGTCCACATTTTCTGTGTGGAAGCATGAGCCCCAGGGAGTGTGACCTCCTCCTCCCCAGACAAAAGTTTTCCAGACCTTCATGATACCAGTTTCTTTGCACAAAGGTGGCATGTGAATATAGTAGGTCCTTGCCTGAAGGGGAGGGCAGCTTGGTAAGAACACAACTCTGGTGTCGAAAAAGAGAGAGGCCAGCCCAATGGTGTCACTGTGTTGTAAGAGGGACACCCATCCACTTAGGGTGCTTCCTGACTAACAGATTCCTTCCTCCCCTTTGGAGCCCTGGCACCGTGGGCTCCACAGCAGCCCCACCCATCCCACCTGGGCTCTGATGGCATCCCCGTGCCTGTCGACCACACAGAGCAGATATCTGCCTGCATCTGTGTCTCCCAGGGCTCACTTTGAACAGAGCAGGTCCTCAGTCACGGTTGCTGGGTTGAATCCATCTGTGCAAGTAATCACGGGGAAGTGAGTGGAGTAAATTAGGGTGCCTCCCTGCCGTGGAATTCAGCACAGGCGCCAAAAACAATGCTTTGAAATGATTTATTGACCTGTAAAGTGATCTCAACATACTACTACTTAAAAATAACAACAGCAGAAGAGAGAGTACAGTTGAAGTCCATCTTTGTTATAATCATAAATATGCACAGGAAAAAACAAACTAAAAGAAAATACATTAAAATATGTACAGTGGTTATCTTCGAGTAGTGGATTTATGGAAGATTTTGACTTTTTTTTTCACCTCTGTGTTTTTAAGCTTTTTTGGAAACAACTTTTGTTATTGGAAAAATGATTTTAAAAGAAATATATATCTGAGGAAAAAAGGAACAAAGACATAACAAATAGGAGGTCCGTGGTGAGAGATGAAGTGTTAAGGACTTTCAGGGTACATAAGTTCCTTTGAGTTAAGGGCTCTCTCAACTTCCCACATCAGGACAGAGTCCCCACCCTTCCTCATAGACATTCTGCTCCCTCCCAGCCTCAAACACGATCAGCTTGCATACCAGGACATTTTTCACTGGTAGGTCCAATGTGGCAGCCAGAACTCTGATCCAGAAGACCAGAAGGCTTGGATGGAGAACCAGAGGAAGAAAATCAACTGTCTCCTTTTGCCTGTTAGTAATTTCCGCAATAAAGCTGTCAGATTTACTGCCACATCACCCAACTTATAGGGAAGGGAGATTGTGAAAAATATTTGGAAAGAAAGGAACGGTAAATGGAAATAATGACTCCCTGCCCTCTATGGCTATTTCAAGAAGTACAACATATTATACATAAGGTCTGTGTCTGGCCCACTGCCTGAACTGTGGGACTGCAGCAAATATAAAAATTCTCTCTGACGGCTGTCTTAGGTCCACCGCCAGCAGCAGTTCCCCAATTAGGCCTCAAGTTCTTCCATCATGAGCTCTGTGTTTCTCAGGATTTCCGAGAGCCTAAACCCCATAGTGGGGGCAGGGTGGGTGGGTGGATGGACGTGGCTGCTGGCTCCTGATTGGCTCAGCGCTCAGAGTGGAGTCAACTATGGAAATCACTGTTTCCAAGTTCATTGCTGGCAGGGTAAGGTGGGGGGAGGCTGCAGTGGCTTTGTTTACAAACGTTAATGTTCACAAATTTGAAGTTTTGTTTCTGCCCAAGACCTTCCCTGGCATCCTTTGTCCCTGTCTTCTGGAATGTCCCATTTTGCTCAGTCATTTCCTTTCCATCAGGGAGAAGTTCACGGTGAGGACTCAAGCCCCAGAGGTGATTTAGTCTAGACCACCTTTAAGCTTCCTCAGTCCCAAGTGGTGCAATTCCATGCTGTGTCAGGTGTCAGAATCTGGCCAGGAGAGCCAAGCTGCCTCCTCTCTGGCCAGCGTGCCTGGCGGGTCACTGTCACTGGGTCCTGGATCAGCCTCCAGGGGCCTGAGTCAGAACCCAGCAGAGAGTTCATGTTCCCCGGTGGAGGGGGACATAGAGCTGGTCCTGTCCAGCCGCTCTATGGAGAGGAAGGGGAGCCATTTGGCCAGATGCACGGCCACGAGCCTGTAGAACAACTGGCGCAGATACTTTCGGAACCTCTCGCCAACAAAGACATAAATCACGGGGTTGACGCAACAGTGCGTGTAGGCGATCACCTCCGTCACTTGCATGGCCAGATCCAGCTGTTTGCCCTGGTCACACTCATGGGTGAAAAAGACGTCTTGGAAAGCAAAAACAAACACAGTCAGATTGTAGGGGGTCCAAAAGAGGAAGAAGATGATCATGATGACAAAAATCAGACGGATGGCTTTGGCCTTCTTCTCATTTGGCCGTCTGAGCAGAATCTTTATAATCCCTGTGTAGCAGACGATCATGACCAACAGAGGCAAAACCAGCCCCAAGATGTTCAGCTTCAGAGCCTGGAACTGCTTCCACTGTTTTAGGCTCTCATAGGGGAAATGAAGACTGCAGGTGTAATGAGAGAACTCCCACTGGGTCTTGGAAAAGTACAAGCCTGGGATGGAAGCCAAGATGGCCAGGACCCAGGTGATGATGCTGGTGATGATACCAAAGGTGACAGTCCGGGCCCGCAGGGCAAACACAGCGTGGACAATGGCCAGGTATCTGTCGATGGTCAGCAGGATGATGAAAAAGATCTCGCTGTACAAGCCTACGTAATAAAGCCCCGAGAGCAGTTTACACATGCCGTCACCGAAAACCCAGTTATCCTTCAGCTTGTAGTCAATCCAGAAGGGCAGCGTGAAGAGGAAGAGCAGGTCAGAAATGGCCAGGTTGAGGAGGTAGATGCTAGTCATGCTTTTGAGCCTCCTGTATTGCATGAGGACCAGGACCACCAGGATGTTGCCGACCAGGCCAATGACAAACACCAGGGAGTACAAGGGGGGCAGCAGCTGGGCCCCAAAGATCCTCAGCTGTTCCTTTTGGCATGGAGTTGTGTCCCCATAGTCATATTCTGTGGTCACATCAAAATCCTGTGGGGTGGCTGAGATTTCCATGCTGGTTTCTCCCACGGGTCAAGGAGATGGTTTCTGTGTTTACTCTGCTGTTAAAGGCGGTAGGCTCTGGACAACAAAGACAAGGCAGTGATTACATGTCTTCAACCACTTGACAACTGTTTCCGGAGTGCCTGTTGTGTACCACGCCCTAGGATGCGATGGTGGGCAAGGGGGACCCAGGTCTTCTCTGCCCTGGTGAAACCAATAGTCTAACAGGGGGTGCAGGCAATAAACAAATGAGTACACAAACCGTTAATTCAATTGCTTTGGCAATGAGTGTTGTGACAGAAAGCTCCAGTGGGTAGAGAGCACAGACAAAGGGAGATTTCATCACGCTATTGTAACCAATGCTTCCCATGGACTCAGCATTGGACTTAGTGTTAAATAATCCTGGGGGTGTATGCTATTATTGTTCCCCATTTTAGAGATGATGATACAGAAGTTTGGAGTTTGGAGTGGACTGCGGAGTCCACAGAAGCATGCTGGGAAGGAAAACAGTTCCGGCTGAGAGTCAAAAACTTACAAATGGATCTTCATGGCTTTTGGGGCTAAAAAGGTTCTCAGCCAGGGTGACATTTTCTTTTTGGTCGTCACAAAGACTGGGGGATGCTACTGTCATTTGGTAGGCAGGGCCAAGAATGTCCTGCAATGCAAAATTTATCCTACCCCAAACATCAATAATGCTGCCTTAGTGAAATCCTAGAAGGCTAACCCCATCCTTAGTAGATGAGGACACTGAGGGAACCAGAGTGGGCTTAGCCTGGCCCACGTCACACGGCCCTGATGCAGCACAAGTAGGTCCACTGGTAACTCTGTACACCTCCTGTGAGAGCTGTGAGGAGGATTCAGAGGAAAGTACAGGTCGCATGGAATAGGGTGACCTGGTGAGAAGAAGTGGGGAGTCAGAGGAGGAATAGGGCAGAATAGCCTTGAACCATGAGGTGTCGGGAAGTGACCAGGTGGTAGCTGGAGTTCTGCTGAAATAGGCTCTCAAATAGTTTTACCTAGGGTTGTCTTGAAACAGACAAAAAAGAACCACTGGATAGCTTGCTTTGGAGGACTTCCCCCAACTCCTGATTTTGAGCGCCCCTTTTCAATCCTTTCCAATCACTTATCGAAGACACCTCCCCAAAGATAGCATGGGCTTTGGTGTAACCTACCAGCTGTGTGACTTTGGATAAGTTAATCTACCTCTCTAAGCCTCAGTTCCTCATTTGTAATGTGGGAAAGTAACCCTTACCTTGCAGGGCTACTGTAAGGAAATGTATGAGAAAAGTGACCCCCTGGCTCTGACCAGGCCCTTAGTAAATATTAGAGTACCTCCTTTCCTGCAGAGGCCCTTCTCTGAGGCCGGTAATGTCCCAGGTTCCAATCGTATTCTGGCTAATGTACCCTGCTCCCCACGTCCCCCAACCAGGTCTCTCTGTAGTTAATCTGGAAAAGGAATTCTACTTGACAATGATGGACAATGACAGCCCCTCCTATGTGAACTGCATTTTGAAATTTTCAATATATTGGCACCACTCTGAATTGATTTGACCTAAACATCAATCAGTGAAGTAAGTGGTACCCGCATCATAGTTCCCATCTTGAATCTGGAATCTCTAGCGCTCTTCCTTCTGGACTGCTTAATGAATGTTTCCTGCTTACAAAATTCTTGTTTCTGCACTAGCTGTTGGAAATTAAGGCACACGAGGAGTGTCGGGCACCCTGCTGGGGGACTGTTATTTCCCATCAAACCCATCCCTATGGCTCATTCCTCCATCTCTGGGCTTCCTTCTATACAATCGGCTGTCTTTCTGGAGAAATCCTGGCTGACAGTCACTAAGCAAGCTGCATTGGCAATTTCTGATTTCTGCTGCCACTGCCAGTGCTGACAGCTCGGCTTGGCAGTCAGCACTTTTGGGTGAGCCGACGGGTTTACAGTGGAAGCAATAAGCAGCTTGGAAGCACAAAGAGCAAGTGGTGCAACACTGAGCCTATGAGTCCAGTTTCTGAGGAATTTTGGCAAAGGTGAGGGCAAACTGAGTCAGCATTGTCAGGTACCATTTGAACAGAGTCACCTCCATACCTCCCAGCTGCCAACTCCATTCACTATTTTCCCAATTTGTCAGGCACCACGCAACAACTCCAGGGTATGCTGCTCCTAAAGGGAGATGGCCTGGGGCAGGGCTTTGGAGGAGAGACCCGAGGACCATGTTACCATCCAATCTGCCAGCCCTGCTGTAGTCTGCAGCAGAAGTCTGCCCCAAGGTCATTGCACAGTGATCAGCTGTAACCCTGCAGCCTGGAACCTTCCAGTGCCAGCATCCTTTAGCCTGGGAATTGTTGAAGTCTCTGAGCAGAGAAAGGACAGTTTGTGATGGTAAAAGACCCCCAGACCTGGTGGAGTGCCGAAGCTGGCTTTTACTGGTTCGTAAGAGCCAAGTACGCATCTCTTCCCAACTCCATGTTCAGCATGTTGGTAGCTTGAAATCAATCCATGAACATTTACACATGGAAACTGACAAACATTAGAAATCAGGGCTCTTCCAAGAAAGCCAGTTGTTAAACATTGACCAGCACATCAATGCCCCGCGGTCCAAATAGCCCAGAGCTGTCCTGCTAGTCAGAGTGGGGACTAAAGGGTCAGTGAGTGGCACACAGCCTGGTGGCAGGCTGTGCAAACTTCTCGGTGTTTCTAACTCTGAAAATCTAGGACCCTCCAGATTTTATGGTGGAATAGTAGCCCTCATGCCCCTTTATCTTCAGAACAAAATTCTGACCTGCCTCTTTGTTAGTAGGACAGAATGGATGCATCCCCAGGGGTCATCTGGCCAGCTCCCTGCCTTCAGGTGGGTGAAATTCTACCTCCTCCAAAGACAGCCCACAGTCCTGATTTTGAGGATCCTTGGTTCCAGTTTTCTTGAGAAATTGGTTCAGTATCAAATCATCCTTGCATCTGCAAAGTTTTTTCTAATTAATATTTCCCTCTTGCTACGATTTCTTCATATACCATGTTTGGTGTTCATTTACATAGGGAAATTTGTCAAGTAATTTCCTCTTGAATAGCTTTCCACAGAAAGTGTCTCTTGTCCCGTAGTACTGGGTTGACTTTCTTAATCAGTCACCAACAACCATTCAAGAAAGCTCCCCTCTTTTTAGCAAAAAAACCGCTTATTTTACATCTGAGCCCACAGCCTTATAAACCCACCCATTCTCAGTATTACTATACAATTAATTGCCTTACAGATGCAACAATGAGCTGCTTAGACATTGGCCTGGCCCTTGAAGAATTCTCCACCTTTGAGGAGACACACAGGTAGACAAATAATGCCCTATGCTGGAGAAGGACTAGTCTTCCCTAGCTTCATGCATGTCTTCAAACAAGAGTGTCCTCACAGTAACAAGACAGAAAAGACAAGTGCCACTTACTCCGGTTTCAAGGGATTTTGTCCACGAAGTCTTTGTTTCTGGAGCTTTTAGAGCCTTTGTGAATTCAAGTCTCAAAATCCTGACTGAGTAAAAAGTACTCACTTCCTGTTTGACGATGAAGATAGGACTCTGGGGTTCTCAGTTTTTCAGAATGACAAGAAGGGGACGAAGTTCTTCTTTTTGTGTGATTGGATGTCAATGAATTGCCACGACACCCACCAGTGGCCTGTTCCTGGAGGCCGAGTTCACGCTAAGGGTCTTCTCTGATCACTCAGCTGCACTTCTCCCCGGGGAGCCCTGCCTTAAGGGGATTGGGTAGGGTGGGGTTGGGTGGAGTCAAGTGGGGCGAGGTGGGTGACAATGAGACTTGTGAAGCAATCAACTGAAGGCTGGAAATGTCGGGGGGGGGGGGGCAGGGCATAGAGTTCTTGTGATCAGTGAGTAGCCTTTGTTTTTTTTAAAGATTGCAAATGGAAGGATTTAAACCAGAACCTCTTCCTCAAAAGGATCTGGCTGATACCATCTGAGAGAAGCGGCAGCTTCTGTTTGGCGCCCCCTATGTCCTCCACCTCTGATTGCTCACTGTCCCTCTCTCTGCTCCCCAGTGTCCACCCCCCAAACCCCAAAGAGCAGTTTTACCTTGAGGAACCTCAAGCGTGGAGTAAATACACGGCTGTTGGTTGGATGTTGGCCGTCCCGTTTTGTCCCCAGCTCCTGTTTTGTCCCCAGCTCCTGTTTTATGCAATGGTCCAACATGGGCCAAGTTCACATCCCAGGTCTCCGCTTGAGACATGGGCGGATCACTACACCTTTCTCAGTCTGGTTCCCACTCCGTCGAATGAGAACACTGACTACTCAGTCTCATAAGAGGATGCACGAGGTCAGCTTGTATGTGAGAAGTGTCACAAGCGCCTGGCGCAAGTAGAAATATCTGAGCAATGATGCTTAATGTGATTCTCCCCACAAATACCAAAGCCTGCTCTGCCAGTGTGCTTGTGTCCCTCTGTTTCCATTTCCTTTTCTCTAAAGTGGGGACTCTGCTAACCTCCTCACATGATTGCTGCAAAGCACTACTTCAGAAATCATAAATGTGAATGTGCTTTGAAAATGTCACATGTCCCTTCCAGGCTCGGTTTCCTCATCTGTAAAATGAAGACTTTAGATGAGGTGCCTCAGTGTCCCCTTCAATGGAACATTCCATGAGTCTTCTGGGGTTGGGTCTCGCCTCTTTGGCAGCCTGTTCACAGAGAGATGGTGGAAGAAGGAGGCTAAAGGTAACTAGATAGACAGACAGCTATGGGCCTGGGAACCTGCCGCCCTTGTGCAGAGAGCAAGGCGTGAGGGGAGCTCCAGTGACAAGCCTGGCAAATCAGATGGTCCTGCGTTCAGACCCTAGGTCTGCCTTCCACTGACTTAGAGCATATTATTGAAGCTCTTGACTGTCTCTTTCCTCTTCTGTAAAACGAGGTTAATAATGCCCACTTTATGGAGAGGAGGTGATGAAGATTAACATGTACATATGAATGACTGATCTGGGCGAGTGCCTGAGACATCTGGCTGTCTTAGTTTGGGGTCTCCCTCTCGGTTGCAAACCCTGAGACTAGGATGCGGGTGCAAGTAGTGTATTTTCAGGGGATCCCAGGAAACACTGCAGGGGAGAGGAAAGTGGGACAGGGAAGGGAAGGAGCTGATGAAGGGCGCGTTGTAGAGCCACTGCTGCTGTGGGCAAATGGAGCTCTTGGTCCTACTGGGCAACTCAGGGAGGCCCCTCACAGTTGTCCCAACTCCAGGGCCTGAGGGGTGAGGAAACCAGGCACGTATCCATCAAGTCTCTACCCACCACTGGTTGAGGGCTTCTTCTTGTGGTATTCTGGCTTCCAGTCTGCCCTGCATGCTCCCCGGGCAAGGAGCTCCATGTTTTCAGGAAGCAGCCTGCGGCGTGTAGAGGTGCATGCTGAGGTGTGTGGCTATGGGGCATTGGCAGCCACTATGGTACTCAGGAAATTCAGTTGCATGCCAGTGTTAGCGCAGCTGAGCTCCCAGCCACTTCTCCACTAGCAGACTCTGCCAAATTGATCACCTCAGCCCCACCCCCACAGTAGTAAATGGGAGGTCTGCGTGTACCTGGCTTTCTGTAATACTTTGCTGGCAGGTCAATTTCCAGAGAATGGAGGCTTGTGAGGCCTGCTTCTTCCTTGGTCGTGTCTAAGGTAAGAGACATGGTCAGTACCACTAACCCTTGACTGGCCTCCCAGCTCTGCTCCAGACTTCTGAGGGACCCACACCATAGAGAGGACATGCCAGGCAAATATGCTTGTTCACTTAACAAATATTTATTGAGTGCCCACACTGTGCCAGGTGCTGCATTAGATGTTAGGGATATAGCCATGACCAAGAGAGGCAGACGCCATTCTTCAAGAGCTCACCGCTTCGCAGGGATCACAGACGATTAAGCAAGTCACTACAATAAGAAACAATGTTTGTCATGGGCTGAGGAAGGATGCACTTGGGTGGGAGGTGGTGGAGGAGCCCTCTAGAACAAAGGTTCTCAAAGTGAGGACCCTGGACCAGCAGCATTGGCACCCCTGGGAAATTGCTAGCAATGCAAATTCTGGGTTCCCCTCCCAGACCTACTGAATCAGAAATTCTGGGGTGGGGCCCAGCAATCTGTGTCTTAACACACCCTCCATATGATTCCTATGCACACTTAGGTTTGGGAACCATGGATCTAGATTTTTGCTGGCCCATTAGCCCAAAGTCCTGTATGAACTCTGTCCAGGAGAGAAGGACTGGACCGGATGTGAGCTGGAAGACTTCTTTTTCTTTAAGCTTGAAGCCTAAACAAGAGGCTGCTCAGTGGCCCGTTCTGTCTCACCTTCCTGACTCCCACACCCAGGTTCCCTATGGCACATGCACACACACACACACACACACACACACACACACATGCACATACGCAGCCTTTTTTTTAACATAGGTGGGGCATATGATGCTCATTGTTCTCCACCTTGCTTTTGTCACTGAACATCATACCCAGGAGATTCTTCTCCACCAGCACCAAGGACCAAGCATTTAGGCAGTGGCATAGCCCCCGACGTGGTGGGAACAGATAGATGTATCAGTAAGGTGCACACGTTCTAACCTTGGCTTTGTCCAGGGCTCTGACTCCTTAATTCCACACGCCCTCCAGCGTCAACCCTGTGGCCTGGACTGCTGGCCCCTCCTCTTTTATCTCACAGAATCTCTTTTTGTGCCTCATCCATGAAATCAGATCCTGACTCAGTCCTGTTTCTGCTTCTCCTTTCCTATCTCAACATCCCGGAAACCTTATGTTCTGTGCAGCCAAGGGGTGGGGCTGGGCTCCTTGACTGCATGGAACCAAGTTGTCATTGAGGCACACCTTTCAGGTTCAAATAACACCAGTAGGTTAATTTCCAAGAGAGGGGACAGTGGTGCAAAGAGCATGGAGATCTCTCTGTTGCTTAATCCTGGGGCACATTGTCTGGCTACCTCGCAGGAGAGCTTGCTTCTGATCCCAAGCCACTTTTCAGGACACGAAAGCCCAATAGACGAGTGTCCCACAGATGGACAAGAGGGGCTTTGGGAGACACAAGCCCGCCCCTGTCCCCTCCACACCACCTCATTTTATCCCCACCTCACCCTCCTACCCTGTCTCTCCCATCTCATCATTCCCTAGTCTCTGTTTCCACCATCCCTCCCCACTCTGTATTTCTTCTACCCAGGTGGTCATTTTTTCTCCTTAATCTCTGCCTCTCCTTGCCCACCAGGCCTCTCCCAGGCTCTGTCTCACCCCCCAGCATTTTACAAACCCCAACCTGAAAAACTAAAGGAAATGGGTCCAATAGTCGTTTGTTCCTCTCTCAGTTCTGCTCAGCTGCCCTGTTGTGCTGGGTCATGTCCCAAAGAGAAAGAAGGTATTGGGCACATCCAGGTTGGATCCCTCTCATCCTGCCTGGATCATTCAAGAGGCCACCTCCTCCCTGAAGCCTTCCCACCCTCCACAGCAGGAAGCAGGATGACATGAGAGGCAGATGCTCTCTGAAGGTTTAAACTTTTTTGGGGTGTAGTGGAGATTCCTTCGTTCACACCTAATTGTATAGGTTGGACACTTTTGATAATAAATAACAAGGCAATTCACTCAAAATAGCTCAAAGAATTAAAAAGAATAGGAACTTTTCTTACAAACCTCTCTAACATTCTCTTGTAATAATTCTTGGTGATTTCACTATCCACTATGTCTCTGTTTGTCTTTGCAACCTAACAACCTCAAAACTTAGAGGCTGAAAATCACAGTGACATTATTCTGCGATTCTGTGGATTAGATGGGTCCAAGGTGGCTTCACTTCCATGTCTGGCAGGTGGTGCTCGCTGTCCGCTGGAATGCCAGTTCTCCACGTGGTCTCTCATCCTTCAGTCGGCCAGGCTGACTTCACTGCATGATGGTCTCAGACATTAGCAGATACTATGCCTCTCTTAAGGCACAGCTTCAGACGTCACATAATGTTACTTCTGCCACATTCTATCAGTCAAAGCAAGCCACAAAGCCAAGCCACAATCAAGGAGTCAGGAAATAGTATCTACCTTTTTAGGAGGAACAATTAAGCCACATTGTAAAGGGCTGTGTGTACAAGGATGGAAGGACTTTGAAGCCATACTTACCCTCTACCAACAACACAAGTTTCCTCTCGCTCCTTTGCCAGGGGGTTCGTGGAACTCCTCTCCTCTAATGGTCTTGTCTTCCCCATTTCTCAGCCACGCGCTCCCTTGATCCTAACCTCTGGATCTTGCTCCCAGCCTCCCAGCCTCTCACCTCACCTCCACCGTTACTGCTCACTCTCTCTAGCACCTCGACTCCAGTTGTTCTTTGACCGCAGTGGCACCATTGATATTTCAATTTTCCATGGACCCTGGACCTCATCATGCCCTTACTTTCTGTTCATCCTAAAGTCCACGGGCCGTCATTACAGTCCCTCCCTTACATACAGCCTCAACTCCTTTACTCTTTTCTGATCTTGTGTCCACCTGGCAAAATGCCAGTCCTGTTTGGATCCAACTCCCCACCTGCACCCGTGAAGTTGGATGCAGCTGGGGAAAACCACATGTGGCACTGACTGGGATCACTCTGAATCAGTGAGGGCCATATTTAAAGGGTCCTTGATGCCCATTAACTGCATTTTCCTCTCTTGGACATTGTTTCACACCTTCTGCCTTTTGCTTGAACCTCCAACACCACTTCCATCATCCTCATTCTTAGCCGATGACCTTGTTTCCTACGTTACCAAGAAAATAGAAGCCATGAAAAGAGAATTTTTACATGTCCCACCTCCCCTCTTCTCATCCACCCCTTCCCAGGCCGTTCTACTCTGCCTTCCTCCTGTTAAATGGATGGATTCTCCATGCTCCCATCTAAGTCATCTCTTCCCCTTCACACAGGATCCCATCCTCTCTCACCAGCTCAAGGATATTGCTCTAGTCATTATTATCAGTCTTTCTTGCTCTCCTGGATTATTCCCATCAGCATAGGCACACACCTTTACTTCTCCTTTCTTAAACAAATAAACAAACAAAAAAACAAACGAGCAAACAAAGTCTCCATTGATTCCACTCCCACCTCTAGTTAGTGACTTGTTTCTGCACTCCTCTTTATAATAAAATTGCTCAAAAGAGTTGTCTTTATTTGTGTCTGGTTCCACTTCACCCCTGCTTTCTGGAACCCACTCTCCTCAGGCTCTGGCCTCCACCACACCACTTCTCTTGTCAAGGCCACCAGTGACCTCCTTGTGGCTTAATCCAATGGTCAATTCTCAGGCCTCATTGGACTTAACTGCTCAGCACATTTGACACCATCATCTCTCCCTCTTCTTGATACTCTTACTTCATGTGTGTAGGACATCACACTCCCCTGGTTTTTCTCTTATTTCACTGGCAGCTCCTTCTCAGTTCCCACTGCTGCCTTCTGCTCAATATTCCAATTTCTTAAACTTGGCATGCTCCAGGGCACAGTCTTTGAACTCCTTCTCTTTCCCATCTACGCCCACGCCTGTGGTGGCACCATTCTCTCTCATGGCTCCAAATGTCACATTCATGCTGAAGATGCCCAAATGCACATCGCTGGCCTCACCCTCCTCCCTCAAATCCAGGAGCATATGCAACACTGTGCTCAATGGGTTTCTAAAAGGCACCTCAAAGTGAACTCCTGAAATCTCCCCAAAACTCTTTGCTGCCACTGTCATCCTCATCTAGAGGTAAATGGCAACTCCATCCCTTCCATTGATCCTACCAAAAGCTTGGAGTTATGCTGGACCCAACTCTTTCAAACCTGACATGCATTGTTTTTGCAAGACCTGTCGGCTCTATCTTCAAATCATTTAAATCCCTCCTCATTACATCCACTGTCCCTGCTTTGGTCGGAACCACGCAAGACACAGTCTTTTCAACAGAGCAGCCAGAGTGATTCTTCAAGAGTTATTCCAGATCAGGCTCTTCTTTTCCAAGTCCTTACATTGGCCTACAAGGCACACACCACCTGGCTCTCATTTCCTCTCTGACCTCATCTCCTGTAACTCTCCCCTTTGCTCACTCTGCTCCAGCCAAACTGGCCCCCAGGATGTCCTTGAACACACCAGGTGCATTTCCACCTCAGGGCCTTTGCATTTGCTGTTGCCTCTGCCCGGATGCCCCTCCCACAGATGCCTGCAGAGCTTGCTCCCTCACCTCCTTCATTTCTACACATATATGTGACTTTCTCAGTGAGGTGTTCTCTAACCATCTTATTTAAAATTGAATCTCCTCCCCCAGCCCCAGACATCGGTGACTTCTCCATGATTTACTTATAGTGTCCACTGTCTTCCTCCAATGTAATGCCAGCTTCCTGAGGGCTGGAATGTTCCCTTTTCTGTGCATGGCTCTATCCCCAGGTACTCAATAAGCATTTCTGAATGGATAAATCACAAGAAGTTCAGAGGTGGGAGGCTTCTGAGTTGGTTAATTTAGTGGCTCCACAGCTTTGTAGACTCAGGGTTCTTCCTATCTCCCTGCTATATTCAGACCAGTCCTGCTCGTGGCTGTAAGGTGGCTGCTGGTGTCGCCGGAGGACATCTGTCAGAAAAAAGGGCTGCCTCTTCCTTTCGTCAGTTTATAGGAACAAGGAAGCTCCGATGGGTCCTGTGAGAAAACAGCCACTTGAGGGGTGGATTCTCTGCAGTGAGACCGGGAGACAACCCCTCCACCTGGCCTTCTCGGGCAGAGCCTGAGTGACGGCGACATGAGGAAAAGCTCCTCTTTGCAATTCTTCGGCCACAGGGAGATGCTTAGCAGGAAGCAGACACTGGGGGGCAGGATTTGAGAGCCTACGAATGAAGGAAGAGCACATTGTCTCCTCCCAGCCTCCTCCTTCTCCCCTTCCCACCTGCCCAAATACACACATCTCTGGGGAGGGTTCCTGCTGGTAGAGAGCTCAGAGCATGGCCATTGAGCCTGCAAAAGCTGGTGCTAAGGGCTGCCAACCAGACCACGGCAGGTCGGTGAACTAAGTGCCCACGAGAACTGAGTAGTGGTTCATTGTGGGTTGAGCCTGGTGGGAAGGCAGGGAGGAAAGAAGAGGTTGATAATGATCCTTCGCACCTCAAATCTAACCTGCAGACAGAGACAGTTACATGTACGTCCCTGTCACCTCTTCTTCCTAGTCTGAAAGCTATAAGTGATGTGGTTGGCTCATGCTGGTATTCGTTCCCTTCTATCTCATTCATCACACATCTGTTAAGTGCCCTCTCTCTGTGTCAAGCACTGGGCAGTTAAGGAACCTCAAAGATGAGTTAGGCAAGTGGCTGAGTTTTCTCAAAAGTGGCTTTAGTTTCTCAAGTAGCTGTTTTCTCACAGGACCCGTCAGAGCTTTCTGAAACTAGTGTTAACTCAGGGTGAGATGTATGGGCTGGCAGCATCAGCATCACCTGAGAGCTTGTTGGAGATAAAGATTCTCAGGCCCTACCCCCAGACCTGCCAAATCAGAATCCCTGGGAGGGGGTGTTGGACCCAAGAAGCTGCGTTTGAACAAGCCCTCCAGGAGTTTCTTTTTTATCTTAGGGTTTGAGAATCATTGCTAGACTCTTGCTGTTTCATGTGAGTTGGCAAGACCTGGGCGCTTATCAGAAATGCAGACTCTCATGTCCCACCACAGGTCTACTGAATGAGAATCTGCATTTTTACCAGATCCCCTGGGGATTTGCTTGCACACCACAGTGTGAGACACCCTGGTCTAGAAGGTCACGGTCTAGTGGGATAAAAACCCGTGTAGGGTTCAAGAGATGCACAGAGGAAAGTGGGTGGAGTCAAAAGTGCTTTGCAGAGATGTTTACACTTAATCCGGGACTAGAGAGGAGTTGGAGTCTGCCAGAGGACCAGGGGCAGGAGATGGGTGAATGATGCTGCAGAACGTACAGCTCGAAACACCCAGCACCTTTTAGAGTATAGATGTTCAGTAAACAGTGGTTGATTGCCTATTGGGTTTGGGGAGCACACTCACTGGGCTGCCCAGATAGATGGTAACCTCTGAGACCCACCCTGAGGCTTAGTGGGGATGCCCTGGCTCCTGGAGTCAGACCCCTGACTTCACATCTGGTTCCCACGCTGATTTGTGAGACTGTGGAGAAAAAGCCATGCCTGCCCATTGCTGGTGGGAGTGGAAATTGGGGCCCCCTCCATGGAGAGCTGTTTCGCCATCTCTTTCAGAATTCAAAATGTGTGCATCTTTTGTTCTAATTCCACTTATAAGAATTTATCTTACAAATATTTATACATGTGGTGGAAGATAGAGGTTACAAGGCTGTTCCTTGTGGTGTGGGGATTGGTTCAGGCCCATGGAACACTATGCAGACTTCTGTGTTGGTATGAAATGCCCCCAGGCTGGAGTGAAGGTGCACAGGCAGCCTGCCCTGTGCAGGATGCTGCAGGCAGGCGAACCAGGGAGGCACTGGGTGGAAGGCGCCGTGTCTCTGGAAGGAGGCTCGATACACTGAGAAGACTTGTGTCTCCATGAGAGAAGTGGGTGGCTGGGGGAGAGACAAAGACTTGTTTTTCACCAGATGTTATTTTTCACCATGTGACTTTTGTACCAAATGCAACTATTATCTGTCTAGCAGTTTAAGGACCACTGGGGGTGCCCAAAACCCATCCAAGGGGTCCCTAATTCCTTTCCTTTACCAACTATGTATCTGTGTGAGGCTGGTTTTCCTTCACAGACTCCAACCAAAGCAATATATCACAACAGACTGGATGCAGGAGCAGCTCTGGGGATCCAGCTGACTCCCATTAAGTCACACATTAGAGGTTTGCAAGAATGGAAGAATGCCACTCTTCCAACTAAAATTTTTTCATTTTGGAAAATACAATTATGTCCATGGAAGCATTATTTATTTTAACATGTAACAGTTTTATTATTGTTATTTTAAGTGAATTACTGAATTTTTTGAAGTTCTCAGTTTTAATTTCTCCTACAGTAAATATTAGTAATCCACATAAACAAAAGCTCTTTGATGTCTTCAGTTATACTTTAGAGTTTAAAAATTCCTGAGACTGAAAAACTTGAGAACCACTGATCTAGGGCAGACCAGTATACTGAATTTATTTAAAACTCCTGGTTCCACCAATTAGTAGCTACTGACCCAGGCTAAGTTAACTATTTTTCTGAGCCTCACTTTTCACGTCTACGAGCATTTATAAAATGAGGCACATAGAGCATTTAGCATGTAGTATGAACTCAATAAGTGCTGTTATTATGGTTATGGAAACCCTGCGGGAGATTCAGGCTACAGACTCCACCTTCAGTGACATTAATTCAGCAGCTTGAGCTCAGTCATGGTGATCTTTACACCAGGGAAACTGGAAATCAGCAAATGCTACATGTCAGTGCCTTTTTTGTTTTTTCCTCCCGGAGAGTGGATTGTTAAACATTTACTCACACACAACTGCAGGGTGCGTACAGGCCATGAATGTACAAGGAAGATGTCTGCATCTCTTTAATCTTAAATCCGCAAGGGCAAAGGTATCTGATAAGATAAGTTTTGCATCTGAGTTTCCACAAACCTTTGGTTTGGGCAGAAACTAGCTTTGACTTAGCCTGACCTTTGCCCGATGATCTGGGGCCCATGTCCCTGATTGCAGGGGAATTCCCTTACATTCCAGATGTGCCCGCACACAAGACCACTGTAGCTGGTTCTCTTCTGGAGCAAGGTGCAGGCCCTGCCCCACTGCCACCTCGGGTGGGCTCTGGCTCGTGTCACACAAACAGAAGTTCAACCTGTTTGTGCCTTCAGTTGAGGCATCTTGCACCCAATTCATACTTCCCTTTTCTAGACTTTCTAGTCTCATTACTGTCTTCCTTTTCCCTCTGTGGGTTTTTTTTTTTAGGGGGAGGGAGGGCAGGGGTGGTATTTTGTTCTGTTTTCTGGCCTTCGTACTTGCTGTTTACTCTCCCCCAAGCACCCCCCACCCCCCTGGCAGTTTTCCTGTCATTGAAACATGCACTTGAAGTTTTCATCTGATAATCTTGTGTTCTTTTACCCTTGTAGACCAGACTTACCGAAGGTCACTGAAGACAGCTCAGGGGTGGATCCATGGAAGGAGGCATCTTCTGGGGCCCCTGACCAGCCTCTTTGGTCCTGTGCTTAGCTCTGCCAGCATTTCCTCTTCCAGGGTGTCTCCCCAGTGAGCCCCCCACTTCCTGCTCCAGTGCCTCCCCGTCCCTCTTCACTACTGTCCAGACAGTGCTCCTTTCACATCTTTAATTCCCCTTTTGGGCAAGCTTTCCTCTTTCTGATTCTTCCAGTCATGCCTGTTTCATGATGTCTCTGTAAAGGGGACACAGAGTCCTTACAAAGGCCTTTACAAAGATGGTCACTGGGGTACCTCCACAGGTTGGGTAAACTTGGGCCTCCTTACCCTGAGCTTTGCTTTTCAGTGGCTTTGGTTAAAGAGAGCACTGGGGAGGGACTGTTACTGGGAGAAGGAATAAAGAGATCTGATGCTTCTTCCAGAAGCTCCAGAAGGGAGGTCTGTCAGTATGGCCCACTGGGGGTCTGATCACTAAACAAATTACCACACAGGGAAGAAAGACAGAGTCAGTGGACTGCCCCACTTAGAGTTGTCCATGGAGTAGAGAGGACAATGGCTCAAGGTTCGAATGACCATGACCTCCCATGCCCACCATGACCCAGTCCTCCCGAGGCCATTCTTGGGCCCTGGCAAAAGCTTCCTCCAGAGCCTGAAGTTGAAGATTCCTCCTAAGGTCTGGGCAGTGGCCCAGAAAGTCAGATAGGCAGGGCCTCCTAGGCTGTCCCACTCTCTGGGGGTTGGCAGTCTCCAACTCAAAGGACTGACATCTGAATTCCTGTTTCAGAGCAGTAAGACAAGAGGAAGTAGGACGGTGTGCCACATCACCACCACCAATCCACCCCAATGTGGCAGCCACAGCTCCACTCCCCACCTCCCTAGAGTGTGGCAACCCCAGGGCATTCTGGGTGGACAAGGTGGATGATGGGAGATGGGGGTTTCATGGGGTTAGATGAACTTCCAGCTAAGTTGGGCATGTGAGAGATCTGGCTTATAATTTGGGGACATTACAGGGACAGAGACTGACTGACAGCCTGGCTGCATTACTTTTTCTTACCTAATTTGCCTCTTCCTTGCTGCTGCCTTGCTTTCTGAAGCCACCAATGATGTAGCCTCAGGCTTCCTCCTGAAGGGCACCACCAGGCTGGTGGCGAGCTCAGAAGAAAAGCCGCCAGGGCCCCTTTCTGTCTCTGGGTGCTGCCTCACAGATCTGGTACCCCAGGGGCTGGGCTTTAACCTCTGGCATCATGCGTGTCCAGGTACACTATGCCCTCCCTTTGTCCAAGCAACAGGCAATGGCAGTGTCTCACAGCAAGCAACAAACACCCTGGCCTGCCAGACCTGGCTTTGAATCATGGCTCCATCAGATGCCAGCCATGTGACCTTGGGCAATTTTCTTTACCACTTGTCTGAACCTCAGTTTCCCCACCTATAGAATAGGGATAATAATATTTCCTTCTCAGGATTGTTGCAAGAATTAAATGTGATTTCATGTGTGCCTGGCACTTGGTAGGTGTTCAGCTGATGGGAGCTATGTAGCTATCTATTTCTTCAACCCAAACCTCAATCAAGCTGGCAAATATGTGTTGAGCGCCTCCTGTGTAAAAGAAAGCTGTCCAAGAAAACCCTGCCCACCCCCATGCTGAAAAGAGGAAGGAGAGAATATCTCAAGGAAGTGCTCTAAAAAGTTTCCCTCCGGGTCCAGCCCAAATTAGCACTTATGGTCTTGCATGCCCAGTTTTAAAACTCTTTGATTCTGAACTTTTTTATGTACTAACATGCACTATTTTATTATATCATGCAAACTGTATTACATCTTTTCTCTCCAACTAGATTGTAAGTTTCTCAACAGCTGGACCCATGGCCATTCCTTCCTTGCAAATTTTCCTCAGTGCTCAACACTGAGCTGCATGTAGAAGAGGTGGCTGATATAAAGACTTGCTGATTAAGGTCGATGCTTTTGTGTGTATGTGACCACAGGTGAAGTGTAGTCTGACATCTTTTATTCAGAGTGACATTATCATGCATCTGCTTGAATATATTCATTTTCCCTTTTCTTCCTGTTTCAGGGAACAGGAAATCTTCCTGCTCCTGAGAAAGAGGTTAGAAGTGAAGGGACAAATGAGGGAGACATTTTGTATGTCTGTGGCTGGTCCAGAATTTGGCCAGGAAGGAAGGAAAGAAACCTTAACAACAGACAATATCATGTGTTGGTGAGAATGTGGAGCAACTAGAACTCTCATACACTGCTGGTGAAAGTATAAATTGGTACAACCTCTTGGAAAACTGTTAAGCAGTATATAAAGGTAACGTATGCCTTCTCTATGACCCAGAAATTCTACTTCCATATATATAACCAAGAGAAAGAAGTGCGTATGAACCCAAAAGATATGCACAAGAATGTTATTAGTAACTTTATTCATAATGTCCCAAACTGCAAATCTCAAATTCCTATCAACAGCAAAATGGGTAAATTGTGGCACATTCATATGACAAAATACTATAGAGCAATATAAAAGAATAATATTTTACTACTACTACGTACTCTATGACTCCATTTATATTGAGTTCAAGAAGAGTCAAAAACTAATCTATAGTGATAGAAATAAAATAGCAATTACTTCTATAGATACTGACTGAGAAAAAGCACTAGGGAACATTCTGGGGTTCTGGCAACATCCTGACTGGTGGTTACATGTAAAACTCAAGATTAGTGTACTGTAGGCATTTTACTACATGCATATTACATTTCAATTTAAAAAATATTAAAATTTTTTTTAAATTTTGAGATAAATTGCCCAAGAATATGATTGCTAGGTTGTGTTGTAAGCACACATTTTAGTTTTATGAGGAATTGCCATACTGTTTTTCCAGAGCGGCTGTATTATTTTATATTCCAGCAGCAATGTATGAGTAATCCGCTTTCTTCCCATCCTTGCCAGCGTTTGATTTTGTCACTACACATCTTCCTCCACTTACAATGGGGTTACATCCCGATAAACTCATCAAAATTTGAAAATATTGTAAGTCAAAAATGCATTTAATACACCTAACCTACTGAACATCACAGCTTAGCCCAGCCTACCTTAAATGTGCTCAGAACACTTACATTTGCCTACAGTTGGGCAAAATCATCTAACACAAAGCTTATTTTATAAGTTTTGAATATCTCATGTAGTTTATTGAATACTGCACTGAAAGTGAAAAACAGAATGGTCGTATGGGTATAGGATGGTTGTAAGTGCATCGGTTGTTGACCCTCGTGATCTCATGGCTGACGGGGAGCTGTGGCTCCCTGCCGCTGCCCGGCATCACAAGACAGTATTGTACCACATATCGCTAGCCTGAGAGAAGATCAAAATTCTAAGTACAGTTTCTACTGAACGTATATAGCTCTTGCACCATCATAAAGTCAAAAGATCATAAGTTGAACCATCCTAAGTCAGGGACCATCTCTATTTTTTATTTCAGTCATTCTGATAGATGTGTGGTGATATCTCTTGGTAGTTTTAATTTGCATTTTCCTAATGGCTAATGATATTGAACATCTCTTCATGTGCTTAGTTGTCATCTATATGTCCTCTTCAGGGACATGTCTGTTCATGTCTTCGCTCATTTTCCAAGTGGATTGTTTGCTCTTGAGTTTTGAGAGCACTTTATATTTTGGATACAAATATTTTGTTGGATATATTGTTTGCAAAAATTTTCTCTGAGTCTGTAGCTTGTATTTTCATCTGTTTAACAGAGTCACAGAGAAAAGTTTTTAATTTTGATGAAGCCTAATTTATCAATTTTTCTTTTTATGGATAGTGCTTTTGGCATCAAATCTAAGAACTCTTTGCCTAGCCTTAGATACCAAAGATTTCTCCTTTGTTATCTTCAAGTTTTATAGTTTTACATTTTACAGTAAAGTCTGTGATAAATTTTGAGTTAATTTTTGTATAAGACGTGAGGTTTATTATTTTTTTCTGCCTACAGATATCTAACTGCTCCAGCACTTTACTGAAAAAGCTGTAATTCTTTTGTTGAATGGCATTGCACTTTTGTCAAAAAGTGGTTGCACATATTCGTGAGTCTAGTTCTGCATTCTCTATTTTGCTCCATTGGTCTATATGTCTAGCCCTCCTCCAAAACCACACTGTTTGGACTACTGTAGCTATATAGTAAGTCCTGAAACCAGATAAGGTAATATGTCCTACTTTATTCTTTTTTTCAAAATTGTTTTAGCTATTCTAAGTCCCGTGACTTTCCATGTAAATTTAAGAATAATAAGCTTGTCTATGTCTACAAAAAACCTTGTTGGGATTTTGATGTAAATTGCTTTAAACCTATATATCAGTCTGGGGGGAAACTGACATCTTTACTATGTTGAGTGTGCCAATCCATGAACATAGTATGTCTCTCCACATTTGTTTAGGTCTCTTTGATTTATTCGTCAGCATTTTGCGGGTTTCAGCATACAAGTCCTGTACCCGTTTTGTTAGATTTATACCTAAGTATAATCTAAAAGCTTTTCAGAGCAATTGTAAATGGTATTTTAAATTTTGGTTTTCAATTGTTCATTCATATATAAAAAGATGATTGATTTTTGTTTGTTGGTTTTTTTTCCCCTGCAATGTGGCTGAACTCACTTATTAGTTCTAAGAGATTTTTGGTAGATTCCATGGGATTTTCCATGTGGACAATCACGCCATCCTCAAATAGGGAGAGTTTTATTTCCTCCTTTCCAATTTGTGTGCGCTTTATTTCTTTTTCTCCCTAATTGCACTGGCTAAGACTTAGGGTTGGATAGGAGTGGAGAGAATGGACATCCTTGCCTTATTCCTGATCTTAGAGGAAAGCATTCAGCCTTTCACCAGTGAGTGTGGTGTCATCGCCAAGATCTTTGTAGATGCTGTTTATCAGGTTGAGGAAGTTTTTCTCTAGTCATAGTTGGCTAAGAGTTTTTATCATGAAGGGGTGAAATATTTTGTCAAATGTTTCTCTGTGTTAATATTCAATGAATTGGTCTAATTTTTCTAAATTGTTTCATTTATGAGAATAAAGTTATTTGTAGCATTCTCTTATTATCCCTTTTAATGACTGAAGAATCTGTAGTGACATCCCTGTTTTATTCCTGACACTGGTGATTTGTGTCTCCTCTCTCTCTCCCCTTCTCTCTCTCTCTCTCTCATCAGTCTTGCTAGACTTTCACCACTTTTAATGATTTTTTGAAGAACCAGCTTTTTGTTTCATTGATTTTGTCTATTGTTTCTGTTTTCAATTTTATTGATTTGTGCTCTTATCTTTGTTTTTTCCTTCTTCCTGCTTACTTTGGGTTTATTTTGCCTTTTTTCTAGTTTCTTGAGGAAGAAACTTAGATTATTGATAAGCGATTGTTCTTTTCTAATGTAAGCATTTAGTACTGTATATTTTCCTCTCAGAACTGCTTTAGCTGCATCCTACATATCTTGATATGTTCTGTTTTTTGTTTTCATTTAGTTCTATGTGTTTTTCATTTCCTTTGAGACTTCCTCTTTCACCCATGTGTTATTTAGAAGTATGTTTTTAAATTTTCAAGTGTTTAGAAATTTTCCCATTATCTTTCAGTTATTTTTAGTTGATTCTATTTTGGTCTGAGAATATATTCTGTATAATTTCAATTTAAAAGACATTTTCAAGGCCCTCGATATGGTTTATCTTGATGAATGTTCCATGGGCACTTGAAAACATCTACTAGTTGTGAAGGCACCAAAATTCTACATTAATTCCCTTCCTGGCCAAAATATCTAGAGATTTTTTTCATGGTCCAACCCTGACCAACACAGGAAGTTTACATCCCACTACACAGCAATACCGCCTGAAATCTCTTCTGAACTTTCTGTCTTCTTTTCCCAAACTCTTTCTCACCTGCTGCCCCATTTCTAGGTGTCTTCCGTTCTCCTTTCCAACTCCACACAGCCTTCCCAGTCTTCCTGGTGCCAGCCTCCTCTTTCTTCCCAGATTTCACATCATACCCACACCCTGTCCCACTCTCTCTATCCCTTTTCTTACTTAGATAATTTTTTCTCTCTCAAGTTAAAAAATTTGGCTCTCCCCCTCACCATCATCTCATTAAGAATTTTCTTTGTGATCCACACCCCTTAGAATGCAGAGGAGATGGTAAACAGCAAATAACTTTCTCCATCTCCTAGGGCTGAGTTTGACCCCACCCTTGCATCTGTGGTGCAGGTGCCTTCTTGACCATCTGCTCTGAGGTCTCGGTTGTGAGAAGCATATTCTCTAGTCCTTCTAGAATCTTTGAATAACAACAGAATCTTGATATTCTTGATGCCTTGGATTATTTTGAAATCTGCTGCTGATATTTCATTGCTTTTATGGAAGGTTAAATACTGTAATTGATGAGCCAGCCCCATGGCCTAGTTGTTAGGTTCAGCATGCTCTGCTTCGGCAGCCCAGGTTCATGGGTTCAGATCCTGGGCACAGACCTACACCACTTTTCTGCCATGCTGTCATGGCAACCCACATACAACATAAAGGAAGATTGGCAACAGATGTTAGCTCAGGGCAAATCTTCCTCAGCAGAAGAAAAGGAGGATTGGTAACAGATGTTAGCTCAGGGTGAATCTTCCTGAGCCAAAAAAAAAAAAAAAAAAAAAAGCTGTAATTGATTTTTTTTCCACCTAATGTTAACAACAGAGGCTTAGGAATCAAGAAAGACCTGGGAACAAATCTATTCTCTGCCATTCGATAACTGTGCGACCATGGTGGGTCATGTAGTCTCACACTACTTTAATCCTCATCTGTAAACTGGACACTTAGAGAATTGTGAGAATAAACGTGATGAAACATTCAAAAGCACTTGGCATGAAACTGCTGGAAAGATGGTAGTTATTCTTACCATGTGTTATTTTGTTGTTATGTTGTTGCTGTTATTGGTGACAATGATGTTATATGTCAGTATCTCTTTTCTCTTCCTCTTTCTAGCTTTCCTGTTTCTGGTCGGATAGCTACATGCATACCTGGCAGCATTAGTAATTACTGGGCACACAGATAGTCTACATTTTTAGCCTGTGTTGCATTTATGAGTAGTCATGTCACTGAATTCTAGCCAATGGAATATAGACAGAATTGATGTGAGTGATTTCTAGCCCTGCTCATAAAACCCTTCCACAAGCATTCCTTCATACTCTTTCCCCTTCCTCTTGAGTGATGCAGCTGCGTACATTTTGATCTTAGATGCCAACTTTAGCGATATCAGACTCACAATATGTAAGGTGCCTAGATCCCTGAATCAATGCTTGGAGGTAGACCACCACCAGTTACTAATCGTGATTAGCTGTACATGATCAAGAAACATACTCTTACATGTTTAAGCCCATTATGCATTTTGGAGTTTGTTAGTAGCTAGCATTTTCTTAACTAATATAGAAATTGGTACCTTGAAGTGGTGCCATACAAAAACCTGAAATATATAGCATTGACTTAATGTTCAGACAATGGGCTGCAAAGAAACTGATCTTAAGAACTGGAAAGCTGTGGTTGCCTGGAGTTGGGGACAGGGGAGGGATGAACTGCAGAGAGACACAGGGAATCTCTTGGAGGTGATGGAAGTGTTTCATATCTTAACTATGGGAGTTGTTTCCCAGATGTATACGATTGTCAAAATGCATCAAATTGTAGGCATTAAATGGATGCAGTTTATTGTCCAAAAACTATGTCTTAATAAGTTGTTGGAAAAAAAACCCACAACTCCCATCCATGGTAAACTCCCTATCTTAGATCAGGTTCCCAGACCCTGAGGTGAGGATTCATGTGTGAGTGATTTACTAAGTGAGTGCTCTCAAAAGAAACCAGCAAGGGAGTGAGGAAACAGGACAGGGAAGGAGGAAGCCAGCAGGAGTGTCCCCTAGGGTAGCCACCACCTGATCCTGAAGGGGCATGTTAACGCACAAAGGGCATGATCTGTTCACCCTGAGACAAAAGTCAATCGTCAAGAGGCAAGATGGCGGTAGAGAGAAAGGGCAGTTTGTTACTGCTTGCTATGTGTTATTTTGTTGTTATGTTGTTGCTGTTATTGATGGGAAGATGGTCCACTAATGTCCAAAAGAACCATCTTAAGGGGGCACACAATCTTACAGAAGTTATATAGGCCAGTGGGTTACAGGGGAGGCGGTTAGGAATGTTGACTCTCAGGTGTTACAGACTGGGAGTCACCACACTAGATCATTCAGTTTTCATTGATGATGGCTGTCAGCATAGACTCTCTGTTTGGAGGTCGTCACATTCCTAAGAAACTAAAAAGAACAAAGTAACATGCACAAGCAGGGGCTGTAAAATCTATAGAGCAGTTAGATCTCCTGGAGGGTGCAAATCCAGCCAGGTTAGTTAGTCAGAGGTCATTCAAAGTTATAATAGGGTTTCTTTTCTACAATATGGCTTCCCTTATGTCAACTTTGTGTTGAGCCCGTATCAACCCCTCCTTTTTTGCTGTTCATTCCTCAATCTTGAGGGAATGGGATGACAACCACTCCAGCTGCTTCCTGCTGGTAAGGGATGTGGGCCTAATGAGGACTTGAGGAATGACCAGCTTATAATTATAACTACCCACAAGTTCCAGAGCCTGTTCCTGGAGGGATTGATATCCTTGGGTCTCTGAGAATAGACTTGACAAGAGAATTAAGAATCTTGAGCCTGAACAGAAGGTGTAACAAAACCATCACCAAAGGACCCATTAGTAAGTACAGCCATACCTCATTGGGAAGAAATTCTTAGTTATAAAGAGATGCTGGGGTGAGAGGGAAGGCAACATCCCTATCTTGGCTTTTGGGGCATTGTAAATGTTTAAAGCAGATGTACAAAGCCTGCCCAACAGGTCAGTCAGGTCTTTTTGTAAAAATTAGATTAGGCCAAATTAATTTTAAACCAAATGGCTCCCTCATATATTCTAATATATCCTATTGCTCTCTTTTTATTTATCATTTTCCTCCTTTTTGATAATCTTTCTGTAGAAAGCATTGATGATCAAAATATCATCCCTCAGAACCAGGGTGGTTTCTGCCTGCCCTGGGTCCCTCAAGTCCCTCGGTGCTAGGCCTTTATCCCATTAGTTATCCACGTGGGGCGAAATGGTGGACAAGCATAGATATATATACATATTAACAGAGGAAGCTTTTCACATTTTTTTGGAATTAATTTTAGATTGCTGCGCAAGCATTGTACATGTGCTTTTTGTGACTCTTTATAATTACATTGTTTATCAGAAAGAGAAATTCATCCAGAGTCTTAAAATTGATTGAGTATCTCAAATTGTTGAGGTATCATTACTTTCGCTTTCTTACTAGTCTTACAACACTGAGTAGAGAAAACAGTAATCAGTTTGAATATCATGACTAATACAAGAATTCCAAGAAGTAATAGAAATAGAAATTGTAATCCAGATCTCAAAAAGGAATCGGTACCTGAAGGAAGCCAACCAAATAAATCAAGACTGGGTGTGGGATTGCTCAAGGCATTCTCTTGCTTTCTCACGTGCTTTAACAGGGATGACACATTGGAAGATTCATCAGGTATATAGACACAGCATTCAGCCTGAATAATTGCACATGTACCACCTTGGGAGGCTGTTAGAATATCTAAGGCCATTCTGTTTTGAAGGACAGCCTTCCTCATTAAAGACACTTCAGTATTTAACAAGGCTATTCCTGTTTGACTATCATTAAGGGCTTGTTGAGTAAACTTAGTCAGAGCTTCTACATGTCTTATGACATCTTCTAGCCCCAAGGGAGGAGCAAATATGCCTGCTAGGTGGTCATACCAGTGGAACGCTGAGTGAGCCCATTGGGCCTTAAGGAGAGAAGATTGGCAACAGGTGTGAGTTTAGTGTGACTCCTTTCCTCCAGGCAAGAGAAACTCAGGGTGCAGTGTTTTAGCCATCTAGGCAGTAGCCAAGGCCAGGGGTTTGTTCCACATAACCCTGCAGTTCCATTAGGTGCCACCCAATAAACGCCTGGCCTTCAAAACCAGTCTGTTCCAAATCAATCACTTTCTTTAAATATGATAGTATTTTAAAACCTTAAATAGAACAATTATAAAATAGGCATACAGTTTAAGCATAACAAAGGTTTAAATGAGGAGATTAAAGTTGGGAATACAGGCCTGGTCCTGAGTCTTGGGACAGCTGTCTACAACAGATGCCGTCTTCTTCTCATCCTGGTTTGGAGGTATTTGGCCCATTGAAGTCAGGTATTAGAAATAGGAACTGAAAACCACTCAGGTGTAGTCTTTTTTAAATGAGAAATGTGAATCCATGAGTCTATGCCTTCTGCAGTGCATGAATTGGGTAAAAGTACCTGGTATGGTCCCTTCCAACAGGGCTGCAAAGAGTCCTTATTTGATGCTTCTTCTGATAAATAAATTCTCCAGGTTATAGTCCATGATCCTTAGTCTGGGAGCTCTCTGTGAAAAGAATCAGCTACTAACCTCTTTTTTTTTCTTAAGTGCCTCAATAAGACCTTCACAATAATTAAGATATTTCCTTTAAGCAAAGTTGGTTTATACATTTGTCTAATTGCATAGGCCATCCAGTTATTATCTCCGAAGGAGACAGCTGATGTTTACCAAAGGGTGTAGATCTAAGATTAAGGAGCGCTAGTGGAAGAGCTTTTGGCCATGAGAGATCAAATGCCTCTGAATGCCTTGCCAATTGAGTTTTTGGGGTTTTTTTTTGTGTGTGAGGAAGACCAACCCTGAGCTAACATCCATTGCTAATCCTCCTCTTTTTGCTGAGGAAGACTGGCCCTGGGCTAACATCCGTGCCCATCTTCCTCTACTTTATATGGGACACCACCACAGCATGGCTGACAAGCAGTGCGTCGGCCGGCGCCTGGGATCTGAACCCGTGAACCCCGGGCTGCCAAGCGCGAACTAAACCGCTGCGCCACTGGGCCGATTGTGCTGTTAGTTCTTTCCATCAGTCCTGAGGATTGGGGATGATAAGTGCAGTGGAAATGCTGCATTATTGGCCAAATATTACAAATAAATTTAATTATTGGTCTGATGAAATAAGTTCCCCTGTCACTATGTAACTCAGTAGGACTTTCCCAAAGAGGAATTATCCTCTCCAGTAATAACTTGCCTAAGGCTATTGCTCTTCTGTATGGAAACACCTCAACCCAATGTAAGAACACACAGATCATTACAAGATATATTTATATCCTTGAGATCGTGACATTTGGACAAAGTCCAATTGCCATACCTCAAAGGGTCCCTTAGGAAGGGGAAAGTGGCCTTGTGATTCAGGAAATAGTTCCCTAGATTATATTTTGGGCATATAAGACAACGAGTGTAGGTTTTATGGGCCACTGTGGAAGAAAGTTTCCAAAAGTATTTTTTTCCCCATAAATCATCTTTTCAGGTGCTCGATGGGTTAATTGGTGTATATGCTGGAGCAGTGGTAAATGTGCTCCAAGAGGTACTATATAGGTTTTTCCTTTATTGGGCCCAAGGCACACCTGTGAGGGGGTGTCAAAAATTCCCACTTTTGACTGCCATATCTGTTTCTTTTCTGTGGTGATTTCTTGAGCCAGTAGAAGGAAATCTTTTACTGGGATAGCAGAGTGAATAGAAAGTAGCAGGCATTCTTGAGGCTAGACAGCATATCCAGCTTGATAATATCTTGCTTATTGTTTAAGTAAGAACCATCTGTAAACCAAATTAAATAGAATGCAGTTGTGATCTTTTCCTCTTGTGATGTTGGAAGCAAGATAGCAGGGTTAAAATAATGAATAATATTTACCTACACAATTTAACCTAAGAAGGTTTATCATTTACTTGACAATGCTTCCCACGCAATTTAGCATACCAAACAACCCTAATTATCTGAGTATCTCCCTTTTTATAGGAAGAGAAAATAAATTCCTTTGAGAAGTCCCAGGGCCCTTTGAAACTTCTCAAAGAAAAAGTCAGAAGAAAGGCTATTTAAGATAGGAATTTTGGAGTGCTTGTCAAAAATATCAAAAGATTTTAAAACACTTGGTCAGACAAGATCAAGGGGTTGCTGATCTTGTCACTGTGAAACAATGCTCAGTTATCTATTCAAAGTGACAACAGAAACAGTTAAGGGGAAACAGAGCATTAAAACAATCCAAAAAAACCTTAATAGAGAGAGGGCTGGGGCTGGCCCAGTGGCACAGCAGTTTAGTTCCTGCTTGGCAGCCCGGGGTTCGCGGGTTCAGATCCTGGGCGCCTGCCGACACACTGCTAGTCATCCATGCTGTGGCGGCGGCCCATATAAAGTAGAGGAAGATGGGCATGGATGTTAGCTCAGGGCTGGTCTTCCTCACACACACACACAAAAAACCTTAATAGAGAGACCTCAGTGAAAACTAAAAAGCAATTATGAACTGTCTTTTATATTAGCATTTTGTGACTTGGCAAATTTATAAATACCTTTCATAATTTCTAAAAACATGTTACTTTATAGTACAATCTTTTGATGAAATACAAGACATGTTTACTAACAGACCCAAAACACCTTTCAGTTTTTCTGTAATAAACCAAAAGTAGATAAACTTAGATATGTTTAGCAATAATGTTTCAGTATTTTATCTTATTTGAAAATGACCCAGATACTCAACAAACTTTTATCATTAACTTAATTTAGCAAAACTCTAAAGTTTTAAGTTACCAAAATGAATTTGGAAGCTGTTTTTTTTTTCCAAGTATACAGGCCATAAAACATAATTATTGTACCCAAAAGCTCTTACTCATTTTCATTTATCTAAATCATTTGTTTCCAACAATTATGTTTAGATTACCCACAAAAACTTCATGAGACATTAGACAAAATTAACTATCATTGGACGTTATTATTTTTGTTAACCAGTTTTATGGTAGAAATAACATCAGCTTATTTGACCAATAAATGGAGAATAAAGGCTGCATGTCTGCATCATATCTAATGCTGATAACATGTCTATTTCACTCAAGCCAACAAATTTAAACAAGCTTTCATTTACCAAAGATTATTTCTTATCACGTTAACTTGAAAGACATTTGGGTTAGTTGCATTTAGAAATAATTTTTGTAATCACTTACTTTAAGCCAATTGAATAGAGCTCTTAATTTTGGCTATACCATCCGGAGGTAAAATATCACACACATAACATAGATATAGACACACATACACAGAGATTTAACAACTATTGTTTAAAATTACTGCCAAGAATCAGGTACAAGGCTCCCTAGTTATGAACCCAATTTTTATTTTAAGCCCTTTTAACTGATATTTGTGGAGAAGACACTCAAAATGCTAGATTTTTGGTGAGGGTGCTCTTATGGCCATTTTTTTTCCGGCCTTTTTACTTTTTTTTTCTTCAGTCCTAGGAATTAGTGATGGGCTAGATAGCAGTTCCCGGAGAGGCAAGATGATAATCCTTTTTGAGATAAAGGAACTGGGTGGAATCTGAACTGCCTCTAAATCTGCATTTTCAGTCTTGCAAGGATTTTTTTTTAAGGACAATTGCTCTTAATTTCTCAGAAATTGGGTTGTAACTCAAATGACATTATAGATTGATCTACCTGTCCAACTACATCACAAAGGCACAGAGAAATCACTCAAGTTTTCTCAAGGATGGAGTTTCTGGGGCATATGCCTCATCAGTTTTTAACGTCCCAATATCTACAAGCATTTTAAGAAGAACAGGGGAAGCTTTGGGATTGGAAAAGGACAAGTGAACCCTGAACCTCCTTCCAGAGCCACACCTCTGGCCCTGCAGGGATCTGCAAAACAAAGATGGCTGCCTCCAGTTCCCCAAAGAACTGGAAAGCAGTTGACCCACCCTTCCAGCTACACTTTTTCAATTTAGAAGTTTTTCCAATTTAAGGACCCATTCTCTGACCTTTGAAGAGTAGCATCTCAATAGCAGTCCTCACAAGATCCAGAGAGGTCACTCCCTAAAATAGCCCAAGAAAGCAAAGGCTTCCACTGCACAGATGGTACTGCACTAACAAACAACAAAGGTTGAGGCAACAGAGGCCCCTGATGGACTGGGACCCCTCATGACCAAAGAGGTCACAAAGCCAAGATTTCAGGACATATAACAAGACAAAAGGGAAAAACCTCATCCGATATGCACAGTAACAGCTTTAGCTAAACCTTGGGTCTCTCAGAGCCAGAATAACACCTAGAGGGGATGTGCCTAGAGGGGTCGGGGATTGTGTGTGCTTTACAGAGTGCCTTGTCAGTGCATGGATATTTTCTTGAAGTTGGTGGGGGACCTGTGTCATCTACCACGTTCTGTGACCCAACTCATCCTTTCACAGGAGACTTCTTGAGGTGGCGAGTGCCCTAATGGCTCTTAGCTGCTTGACCCATCCCCACCAAATTTGTACCTCTTTTGGCTTCCAAGAGGCCCTTAGGAATAGCTTCCACCTTATATGCATACTCCACAGGGGGGCCCTACAGCAAAGTTTACTTTGGGCCTGCCCAGACAACAGGCTTATGGAGATGAGTGCGTCTTGCTCTATGGTTTTGCCTTTATGTCAAATGACACAAAAGAACAGAGACAAGGAAAAATAGCAGCCATCTCTGGGAGGAGAAGGATCAATAAACCAGTTAGTACCTTACTTGTAGCTGAAAGTTGCCCAATTCAGAAGAACGCAGCCCAAGGGGTTGGTTATAGGTGGGGATCAAATTAGGGTTTCCATTGTTTCAGAATTTCGACACAGCTGGTCAGAAATATATTTATGCTGCAGCTAGAATCAGGTCGCGAAAATCTAAAGCATCCCTGAAATCAAGACGCTTGCAATGAAGGCCCAGCCAAGGCTCTCTTCAAATGGCCAATGTAATTCCCCTGAGGCTGAAGGCAGTTTGGTAGAACTCTAAGCCACAAACAGGAGTGCAACTTGCATTTCTGTCCGACTGTCTCTGACCACAAAATGAGGTGCAACCATATTTTTGTCTGACCTTGTTTTGGGACCCTCTCAACCTGATGATTATCAAGCCAAGCCCTCAGGACACAAAACAAGCTTGGTAAGATGCTGCTATCCTCTGTAAACATTTATAGCTTCTGGAAACTTTTGGTGGAAAGGTGGAGCCCTTGATTCTTTAAAGATAAAAGATTTTTTCTTGTTCCTTGGTTTGGAGTCTCAAAAAAAGAGCCCAAAATGGCCACTGTAATTTTAAATTATCCCGGGTTATCTTGCCAGCTGTTTACAGTTATCCCCATTTTAGGGGGCTTTTCCCAAGGTGGCCGCAACAAACAAGGTAATTTCTAAAGAGAGTTTGTTATGCTCACCAAGAAACTCAGTCTCCAAACAGCCAATTTTAACAAATAACAGTCAAACATAGACAAACATGAACAGACACCAAAATCCAGTACTCTGGGACTCTAATCCAATCCTTTTGAGTGTCCCAGAGGCTGTAACCTTTTTATATTGTCTCCCACAATCCTAGCTCGGGACTCCAACCCAGCAACCAAATCTCACCAGCGGGGCCTCTAACCCACTATCTTGATGAAATATTAGACAATTTTAGGTACAGGTGTATTTTAATGAGGTCACTCACCCAAAGCTGTTTCTCTTTCCACCATAGGGAGCGTTAGGAGCCAGCCAGTGTTGGCATGGGAGCACAGGAAGGGCAGATTCCCGAGACAAACAGAGCCTTGGCAGCTGCTAGGGACTTACCTGACAGGTCGCCTGTCCAAGGTCGGCAGGCCACGAGCGGGACTTAATGTCCCACCAGAGTTGCTAGATTTCTATTACTTTACAGAAGGCAGGATGTGCTTGCCGCGAGACAAAGCCAATTGTCAAGAGGCAAGATGGTGGCAGAGAGAAAGGGCAGTTTATTACAGTTTGCTAGCCAGAGGGAAGATGGCCCACTAATGTCCAAAAGAACCATCTTAAGGGGGCACAGAATCTTACAGCAGTTATATAGGCCAACGGGTTACAGGGGAGGGGTTAGGAATGTTGACTCTTGGGTGTTACAGACTGGGAGTCACCACACCAGATCTTTCAGTTTTCATTGATGATGGCTGTCAGCATAGACTCTCTGTTCGGGGGTCATCACATTCCTAAGGAACTCAAAAGAACAAAGTTATCATCTTATTGCAGCTGGGAGGTACATGCACAAGCAGGGGTCGTAAAATCTACAGAGCAGTTGGATCTCCTGGGGGTGGAAATCCAGCTGGGTTAGTTGGTCAGAGGTCATTCAAAGTTACAATAGATTTCTTTTCTACAGTATGGCTTCCCTTATGTCAACCTTGTGTTGAGCCGGTATCAGGCACTCTGGAGCACAGGCCCCAGAGTTTGTCCTGCCTCAAGACAAAGAAGGAGGGATTCCTCCTGGCTCTCTGCACATGGGGGCAAAATGGCTCCCGTAACCTGAGGATAGTCCTTTACAAAGTCACAGGTCAGGTGACTAGAAGCAAAAGAACACAGAAACTGGGGAAGGAGTGCACAGAAATTGTCAGAGGGACTCGAGAGGATCTAGCAGAGCACCACAAATGTCCATTGCACCCTCCTAGAAGAAGAACTCATCCTTCTTATAAGGAAGCATAAAATGTGTGTTTTCTTCCAGTTTTTTTAAAGAAATGTAGAATTAAAGCAAAGGTGTTCTGACATAAGAATAAGCTGCTGAATCTTGGGCATGGGCCTCTGGAATGGGATGAAGGTCCAGCGCCAAACGAAACACTCCCCAGCCCAATGCCTCATGCCACCTGGCCACCCATAACCCCTCGAGCCACATCCACAGACCTCTAAGGTGGCCACAGACAGTGTTTAGGGCTGGGACTGGAATCAGATAGGAGCTGTTCCAGGATGAGCCCTACCATTTTCAGGCTGGGTGATCTTGGGTTCATTGCTTAACCGACTCTCCCCAGTTCCTCCTCTGAGAGATGGCAAAAACAAACGCACTTACCTCACAGGGTCACCGAGAGGTGCATGCTCACGGCCACCACATGGGTGTTTTGCCCCATCCTTGGTTTAATTCTGGATTTGAGTTGGAGGCTAATACTAGGCTAGACTCTGCTTTTCTGTTTTCTTTCTTTTCTAGTTGGAGAAAGTGCCAGGTATAAAAAGTCCACTGCCTCCTCAAATAACACAGCTTCCACACACTCACTCCAGTCTTTCTTGTAGAACAGTCTATGAAGAGTAAAGTCCTTTTTGTAAAGACTTGCTTCTGTGGGTTTTTGAGCTTCACAGAAGGGCAGTGTGCTATCACTGGAGGGAACTCAGAAATATGCTCGACCACCAGTGTGCCAGAGGCAGGCTCTGCTGGCTACATAAATCCTTCCACGAACAACATTGGGAAAATGTTAGTGAAAGCAAGTAAATGGCTCGAGCCCAGCCTTCCTGTCCCAGGTAGGCCCAAGACCCTGTACCCAGGAGCAGGTGACAGAAGATGGGTGTAATTAAAGCGAGCTGTGTACTTCTCCTTAGTGCTCTGGCAATCACTTCCTTTCACACGCTCAAGGCCATGGTTGACCTGAGCTGTCCTGCAAGAAATTTCTGGCCTGTTCACAGCTTCTGAAGGTTGTTTGTTTTTCCCTCAGAGGTTCCTATATTCCTAAACTGGCTTCTGTTTGGTTTTTTGTTTTGCTTGTTTCTCCTCCTAAATGTTTCTGCTTTAGTTTATGTGACAGAGAGAATCTGGAAGATAGGAGGGTATTAGCAGGACTTCCCAGAGACTTGAATGTACTGTGAAACTCCACGAGTCTTTTCCAAATGCTATATGAGAGAATCTTCTTTATGTGGAAACCTGTGAGCTTCCACAAACACCCTCTATTAGAAAGGCTAGATTAGATAACATAAGGATCCTTGAGTGGAGGATGTGCCAGATTTGGTGCCAGCTATAATGCTAATGCTTGGATCATAAGAGACAACAAATACATTAGGATGGATTAGTTAGTTTAACCAATGGATAGTTAATAAGAAGCTACAACCTGAAAGACCTAAGCCTCCTGATACCAAAAAGAGCCCAGGAGAAATCCTTGACATGTGTGAAGAATCTGACCAAGATCTCCCAGAGTCACTACCTGCCCTTCCAGAGTCCACACAGGCTCCTGAGTCATATTTCTATCAAGAATCAATTTTGGTTGTATTTATCTGCACATAACTTAGCCCTCATCTTAACTTTCTCTAAAGCTTAATCTCTCAATGGATGAGAAAATATTGCCCTGACCAGAGCACCCAACTGAAGTGCTCCCGTGATCCCTTGCTTCGAGGTGGAGCACACGGTAGAGTCATTCCCACGAAGATCTGAGTCACAGCTGGATTCAACACTCCCCACTAATTTATCTCGTACTTCCATTTTCTGCCCCAGAACCATCACCTCTTTAGATCTCTTCGTTTTAGCTTTCCTCCACAGCCATTACCGGCACTTATCTTGTTTCACGAGGTAATGAAGTTCTTTGGTTGTTTAAAATATTTGGGGAGAATTCCAAGTCCACGATGAGTAGCAAAGACTGAGTTAAGAGGCCGTTGACTAGGTCCACTTACCGGATGGAAGGCTCACTCTCATCCACAGCCCTCATCCCTGCTACTCACCCTCCTCGTCATTAGGGAAACTCACTGTGTGCACAGTGGGCTTCCATCCTCCATTTGCTGGAGGTGGAGTGATTTTGAATTAGTAAAGTTGTAAAGAATAGCTGGGAAGGCTTGGCTCAGCTCCGCCCTCTTTCCTTCTGAAAGAGAGCTGCCTGTGGGTCTTGGTGTTGCCTTTGCCTCAGTAGACAAATTGTCCACTTCTATGGTTTAGTTACCAGGCTCATTTTTGGCCCCTCAATTTCTTAACTTGTTCAGAACTAGACAGTAAAGGGGGTAGAGCAAATGCTTATTTCTCCTCAGATGATACAGAGCACCAGAAAACTAAGTAGGCCATAACTGCTGCAGGATATACAGGAGGAGGTGCTACACTAAGACCTCACTAATCATGGTTAGCGCTGGTTGAGCACCTCCTACAAGCCAAGCAGTGTGCAAAGCACTTTTCCTGTGGTACTTCACCAAAGTCTCACATCACTGTGGGTGCTATAACCTCCATTTACAGATGAGGAAGCCAAAGCACATTGCTAACTAACTGGGATTAGAATTCCGTGTTTCTAAGCAGAAAGGCATATCCTCATAGGGAAACTTGGACTTTGACCGCAGATAGGACTCAGACCAGCAGAGAGAAGAGAAAAGGGAAGGAGGTAAGTGAGCAAATGTGGGATGGTGGGGCTGCCTGAGGCATGTCTGGGAATCAGTGAGTACCCCAGGTGACTTGGGTGGCAGAAAGATTTAAGGGGGATTTGTGGCCTGAGAAATGCCACTGGAAATCCTGGAGTTGGGTGAGGCCTCTGGAATTTTCTAATCCAAGCTCTCACCTGTGGAGAAAGTTTTCCTTTTTCTGAAATGAAATTTTTATTACAAAAATAATGGTTGTTCCATCATTCTTTCATTTGTTTAATATATATTTACCAAATGCCAATGGTGTGTAGGCATGGGGAGGTGGTGACAAGCAGGGAAGGCCCGGCCCCTGGCTCCAGGGATCTGCCCTCACAGGGGTGAATGCACAGCACATAGAAGGCTGTATGGGCTGTGCTTTACCAGCTCCATCAGTGGGCTCCCAGGATGGCCACCCTTCTGGGAGACCCTGCTGAGACTGTTCTTGTTCACTGGAGTAGAAATCTGCCTCCTTGTAACCTCTACCCTGGATTGCCTCAAAGAACCCATGGGAGGGGCCAACTCAACAATAATGTAAAACAACCAAGGACTTCTTATCTTCTCTTTTTCAGACCAGAGGCTTCCAGTTCCTCTACCTCTTCTCTGACAGGGGTTCTGCTGACTCAACTGAGACTAAATGCTGGCCGTCAAGCTCCCTTAAACTGGAGCCCCCACAACGACCATGAACCTTCCCGGCAGAGTCTTTGTCCTTTCTTCCTATCTTTTCTTTATAATTTGAAACATATAGCACAGTCCTGTATACATAGCAGATGTTCAATAAACACTTGGCGAATTTCATTGACTCGTCCACTCAGCCAGTTTATCAAAGATCACACCATACATGGTCAGAGCTCTTTCCACAAATATTGGGTGAGCAGCTTCTCTGTGCCCAGCACCATGCTATGTCTCCTGGACACATCAGCACATAGAGCAGGCACATGGCTCTGCCCTGTGAAGCTTATGTCACAGTGATAATCTACCCACACCTTATGTTTGCTTAGCCCTGTGTATTCTATAGAGCCCTTTTACGTATTCATCTTAGCTGGTTCCATGGCGACCCTATGGTGTAGTTATCATTATTTCTGGTTTACAGAGGAGAAAGCTGAGGTCCAGTAAGATTAAATGATTAACCCAAGGTCATGCAGCAGTTGGTGCCACAACTGAAACGCCAACTCAAGTCTCCTTGGGTTGTCCAAACTGCTACAACTTGCCTTAAAATCTCCAAAGAGCTCTATAGAATAAGAAGGTTATCCCCTAGCCATCATTCTTTCTTCACAGGGAAATTTTGATTTCATTTTTTATTCTGCTTCCCCATGGGTCAAACCAATGCTTATTCAAGAATTATCCCCCTCTTCCAAAAAAATGAACCATGTCAACAGAATGCAGAACCCCTGAAATAGCTGCTGAACATCAGCAGCGTTCATCTTAAGGATTTCTCAACTGAGTGTTCAGTGTGTGATCTCAATCATAGAAAAGAAGAACTGCACCAAACTCGATATCTTTCTGTAAACTTGCAAAACCTGAGAATCTAGGCTGTTTAAAACAGGAAGCTGTGTAGTTTCCTACCTTACTAATGTCTCTGATCAGATGGTATCTCCGTTCCATGAGTGGCAAGACCTAAGCTATCACTGGACGCATAAAGGACTTTGCTAAATTAGCAGGTACCTCTTGTCTTCTTTTTGTTCTCATCAGGGCAAGAACTTATTAAATACAGCAGAAGTTGTTTATTTAGAAGAGATTTCCAGGTAGACTGTCAGGTTTCTAGGAAAAAGGAGATGAAGCGAGGGGTCCAGGCAGGTGGAAGCAGTACCTTGAGTTGAGGAAGCGGAGGAGAGGGAGGTCCACTTCAATTTAGTAGGTAGAACAAGGCCAAAGTGGGAGAGCATACTGCAAAATATGTTCATTTTCTTCTTGCTTTCCTCCATTTTCCCTTTTCTTTCCCCCACCCTTACGATGATGCATTTGCCTCTTCCACTCATCCAGACTTGACCTTTGATACCTCTTCAGCCAACATGCCCAACTGTGCCCATGTTGCCTTCCCTAGGCTTTCATAAATCCTCAACTATTGAGAATAGGGCCACTCCAAAAGGGTTACACTTAGTAGTTTTGTGTTCATTGATATTGACTTGTAAGAAATAGCCAGTGAAAACATAATTTACATATTGTGTACATAAAGTTATATATTACATTTGTATACATACGTGTATATTTCAATATAATTTCTCTTTGAAATTCCCCTCTATGTCAGGCTGTTAGGTGAATCAGTTGTTTGGTTGCTTTGGTGTCTTTTTGTCTGGATCTATAAGGTCGACTGCTTGCTTTTCCTGGACTGAAGGGTAGGGATAGAAAGCCTTCCTAATCTTCTGGGAAAGCTTGGATTGGTTGGGGATGGAAGTTAACTGTTGTTTGAGAAGTGTTTTGAGGGAGGGCGATGGGAATATGGGGTCTTTGGCACATGGGAATGATAGGAGTTGGAGTACATCTGCAGCTCTTTTCAGAAGGTGGGGATGATTACACTGAACCATGCAGACTGAGTTATTTCTTCTAGGGGAAGAATGACTCAATAAGAAAAAAGCAGATATACCCAGCGGAATAAAATGGGTAAAGGGTACAAACAGATAATTTGCAGAAAAGGAAATACGAATGACTAATAATTACAGTTTAAAAAAAAACACCTCAGTAATTAAATAAATAGTTACAACAATAATGAGATCCCTTTTGCCCATCTAATTGGCTGAGTAATTTTTTTCTTTTAAATTTTCTCTGTGTTGATGAATGCTTGCTGAGACTGGCACCATCGCTTACTAGTGCCAGGAGTAAATATATTGTGACACACTTTCTGGAAGCAATTTGGCAAAATGCTTCAAGAGCCTTAAAAATATGATTATAGGTAGAAATTGTGCTTTGGGAAATCTACTTTAAGGAAATAATTTTAAAAATACAGACAAAGATGTTTGTTGCGGCATTATTTATAAACGTGCAAATTGGGATCAACTTAATCACACAGCAATAAGACAGTGATTAAATAGCCATAAATATCTATACACTGTGCTGGAGTCATCACAAGTTATATTTTCAAATAATTTTTAACTATATGGAACTAGGTGCAGGATATAAAATTTAAAATATCAAGGTACAAAATGATATACAAGTGTGATATCAATTATAACAAATGTGGTACCTGGAAAAGAGGCAGTGCTTCTCTCTCCATGGCACAGGTGGAGGTGAAGGTACCAGGGGCCAGGAAGCTGAGCCCCCTGGTCACACTGAACACCCCCCAGTCATGTTATTTTGAGTGCATAGACGTACCTTCCCTATGAAAACATATGCTTCATGATCATCTCTTTCAACTAAGTAACATCAGCCTGTATACAAATACCAAAAATCAGCTACACTTGAAACACCTGCTATTGAAATATAAAGAGCAAATCTAATCTTTGGGCAAGGAAGTGGGTAAAAATATCCAAAATCACTTGGCAGATGGAAGAAACCAAGTCACTTAAAATGAATTGACCACACTCCACGAATGGAGTATAACTTTTGCTCAAGTAACTAATAATAGTGATTGGCAGCTGTGGAAGTCCATGTGCCGCCCTAACATACAAACGCTGCGATATGTCTGCAGCTGGGAAGAGCATTGTATTTATTCATCATTTCAGTCTTGGGAGGTTCTTGTGTATTTCCAGGGAGGGAGCTTACTGGTTCACAAGGCAGCCCACTCTGTTCCTGCACAACTTGGTGGTTCTCAGCAAGTTCTTCCCCATGTGTGACTGAATGTAGTTTCCTCCAATACCATCAAATTCCTCCTCTCTGGAGAATCTACTCCCTCTTCTACAGGACAAGCTATCATATCATAGACTTTTCTGTCTCGAAGGGACCTAAAACATTGCCTGATCCAATCCTTTAGTAAAAAAAAAGATTAGATAACCAAAGATGTAATAATAATGGCCAAAAAAAAAGGAACTAAAATAAATCTGAAGACTTTCATTTTTCATACAAAACATTCAAAGTTCTGCCAACTACAGCTGATGTTTCTGGACCTTTGTCATCCTAGCCTGTCCTCTATTCCAGGTTGATGCTAACCCTCTTAAAATGTGGTAACTGAGACAGAACATAATATTTCAAATGTATAGTCTGAATGGTGAAAAGCAGAGTAAAAATTATTCTGCTCCATCCTCCTAGCCATCTAAGAAGCACATATGAAGCAGTTATGACTTGTCAGACGGGACACTGGGCACTAGTCCTGTACTGTCTAACATGGTGACTACTTGCCTCTTGCAACTGAGGATATTCTTCATTCTATCCCTAAATTTCCCCTTTTCTTCTCAGCTAAGCTTTAGGAGCTCAGAGGTAGAAAACAGATTCATAAAATTTAGGAGGGACTTCACGTCATCTAGTCCGGGAGTTGTCAACCTAGGCTGCACCTGGGAATCACCAGGAAAGCTTTAAGAATCACTGAGGACTTGGTCCTACCTCCAGAGATTCTGATTTAGTTGTTCAGGGGAGCAGCCTGGCGTTGGGATTTCAAAACCTCTCCAGCGAGTTCCATGTGCAGCCAGGCTGAGAATCACTGTTCTGGTCAACCTTCCTCTCACTGTGGAAATCCCCTCTCCCAGTGTCCCTGACAGGCAGCCACCCAGCCTCTGCTTGAATTCCTCATCACACCTTGCTCAGGGCCTCAAAAGGCACCTATTTAATTTTGGATAATCCCGCTCAAGCTCTTTCTTATGTTGTGTTTGAACTTGCCTCTTGGAACTACCTCCTGCTGGTTCTGGGGGAGCCTCTAAGAGTCAAACATGATTTTGATTCTCATCTACACAGCCAGTATCTTGCTCTCTCTCCTCCCCTAAGTATCTCTTCTCCAGGGTGGATACCTCAGGCTCCTTCAAATTATCTGTACTGGGTGAGGTTTCCTCTCGACTGTGTTTCAGTTGGGTAATGTTCACATTAAATGTCTTGCCTGGGACCTAGCATGGTGCTTTGGATATAGTCTCAGACCACTTTAAAACCCCATCACATCCTAATCTGTAATTCTAGGTGACCGTAAGTTAGCATGTGATGGGGTTTTTTAAAAAAACCTTCTTGCATGTAAACTCAGATTAAATTAATAGAAGTGTTGTATGCAGGTTATGGGAAGTGATCATTTCACAGCATCCTACGGTGGTCAAAATTAAGTGCCCAGGAGAACTCTCCCTGATTCCTGGTTGTCTTTAATTTGCCTGGAATTCAGTTATCTACCTATCTATCTACTATCTCCTTGTCATCTTTGTGAAAGATAATCCAATCCTTGATGTCTCTCCATTGGACATGTCAGTAAGCAAATGGATTAATATAATGCTGGGTTCCTATTAGGTTATTTAATTTGGTTGCAATCCAAACCCATTTGTAGAAATTCAAACTCCTCATTTACTATAACTAAAGATTTTAATGAAGGCTGAAATGTCTTGTTAAAACAAATTTTTGGATACCAATCATTTGGTGGGGTTTTCTATAACCATGGGTAGTAGGCTACAGACTGGGTATTTGTGGAAAGATAAGAATATCTCTTTAGGTGGAAGAGATACTTCCTCCTATAAGGTCATATTATACTATCTTGGACAAGATCTAAAAAATTTTGGAAAAAGTCCTGAAAACTTGAAAACTAAGGAAGGTCAATGGGTAGAGGGAGGGGAGAATAACTAACATATATTTGCTTGGCTCTATGTTCTAGATGTTCTCGCATGTTGGTTCATGTAACCGTCACGTCACTCCCTCCTCCTTGCAACACTCTCTTTGCTTGGCTTCTGGGACACCAGCTCTCCTGGTTTTTCTTCTACCTCACTGTCCGCTCCTCAGTCTGTCTTTCTGTGTCCTCCTTATTTCTCTGACCTCTGATTTTTGGCATACCTGAGGATGCAGTCCTGACTGTCTACACTTCCTTCTCAGGTGCTCTTATCCAATGTCATGACTTTAAATGCCATCTATGTGATGGCAAATGTCAACTTTATATCTTCAGCCTGGAGTTCTCCCCTGGGGCCTTATATTCAACTGCCTAATGGTCATCTCCACTTGGATGGCATAGAGGCATCTCAGACTTGACATGTCCCAAACCAGGCTTATTTTCCCCCAGCCTTCTTCATCTCAGCTGATGGCAACTCCATCCTTCCAGTTGTTCAGGTCAAAACTCTTGGAGTCACCCTTGACTATTTTCTCACCTACATCCTATCTCAAAAAGTCCTGTGGTGCTACTTCTGCATTTATACAGAATCCATCCACTTCTCATCCTTTCTACTTCTACTACCATGTCCAATCCAGTGTTGTATCTTGTGTGGATTATCATATTAGCTTCTTTACTGGTCCCTGTTTATAACTTTGCTTCCACAATCTATTCTCCACATGGCAACCAGACCAATCTTTATCAAATATAAGTTGAATGTCATGCCTTTAATGGAAACACTCCAAGGGTCCCCATTGCATTCAGAGAAAAGCCAAAGTTCTTCAGTGGCTGCATGGCTACACTGAACCACTGCCCACCCCTATCCCATATGTCTCTGACACCTTCTCTTAATACTCACCCCTCATTCATCTTCTGGCCGCACTGGCCTTCTTGCTCTTCTAAAAACACATCTAGGTGTTCTCCCATCTTAGGATCTTTGCACTCGCTGTTTCTCTGCCTGGAACTCTCATCCCTCAGATACCTGTCCAACTCATTCCCTCACTTCTCTCAAGTCTTGTCTCAAATGTCACCTCAGCGGGCTCCTTATTGACCCCCTCCAATTTAAAATTGCATCTCTCCAACCCCACGCTACTCCCTTTCCCCATTTCCTCTTTTATCTTTCTCTGTAGCATTCATGACCATCTGAGACACTGTAGTTTTTAGTTTATTATCTGTGTCCCCAACTCCATGAACCTCCATGAAGTCAGGAAGTTTGGTCTATTCTGTTCCCTGACATGCCTGTGTCCTTGGACCAGTGACTGCCTGTCATAGGTGCTAATAAGTAATTGTTGAATGAATGACTGAAGAGCCCCGTGAGGCAGTAGCTCTTCTCATCACCATGTTACACGTAAGGATTCTGAGGCGGAGAGGTTAAGATACTTGCTCTAGGTCACATAGTCATTTCTTCAGACCTAGGAATTAAATTATTATTATCCTACACTGGGGAGGGCCAGGGATACACAAGAAAGAAAAGTCTTATGGCTATGGATTCCCTGGCACCAGATACCAGGGAAGCCAAAAGTATCCAGAGCTTTTGGCATGGGACATGATCTTAACACCAGTCCTGCAGGAATGATCACCACTGGGAGTCACCTGTGGACAGTGCTCAGCCAGATGGGCAGGTAGATTCAGAGTTGTAAGCAGCGACTTCATATCTGCTCTCTGCTCTATACTCATTGGATGATTTATGAAGTTCACCTGAGAGGCTGATCCCCTCAAAAACACTAAGCACTTAATTAAACACACACACACCCCGGGTTAGTGATTTTACTAATCTGGGATATCATTTAGCACGTGGTCTTCTATCAGTCATGCCTGATTTTAACCAAATTCTCATTACTGTCAAGGAGCAGCACTCTTCATTATTAGACATAGCAATTTTCCACTTTAGCAAAGTTTTAAAATAAAATGGGTTTTAAATTAATAGCATCTTTTTCACCTGTCTGACAAGAGCTTGTTGACATTTACTTCTAAAAACATTCAGACAAGTTTGAGAAATATTGAGTATCTCTGGCTTGGCTGCCATAGATGGATCACAGGACATGGCATTGTTATTATTGGGAGTCATGACTTTTATGTACAATAGTCGTCCACAGTGAGGAAATGGTGCTAAAATTGAGAAAGGTGTTTGCTGTCACACCAAAGGTCCCCATCCAGTGGGTTGATGCTGACAGGCAGGTGAGGCTGTGGAGAATGCCTAGGTTTCTTTGAGTCTGGAACACTTGGGTTCAAGTTCCAACTTAGCCATTTTCTCTCTGAGTGATCATAAGTTATGAAATTGCTCTGAGCTCAGTTTTTTTTTTAGCCATAAAATCAGAATAATAAGAATATCTGCCTCACACTGCTGTTGTGATAAGTAAATCATGTGAAATAAGTAAAGTTTCTAGAGAGGAACATCACACAAGCATCTACTCAAAAAAATATTAATTTTCTTATCCCTTAAAGACAGGAAGTGTTCAGAAAACTTCCTCTTTTTACTTTTTCAGGCTTAAGTCCAATGATTTAATTTTTGAATGGCCATCCATTCTTGAAGATTCTTAATCAAATTCTTAAGAGCTTTTATCAAAACTAGACTGTCTTAAAGAACAATGAGGGGCCTATTAATTGGTCTATACTTTGGGGCCTTTGAATAGTTGGGAGGGGGTCGCATTAAAATCAGGGACAAGATAAACTTATTGATACCACTGCTATTTAACATCACTGTGGCAGTTTCAGCCAAAGCAATAAGATAGGAAAAACAAATGAAGAATACAGGAAAGGAGGTTGTAATCTTATCACTGTTTCACAGATAATATGATTATCTATCTAGAAGTCCAAAAGGAATTTATTTTTTAAAAACAGTAAGGTGGTCAGCTTAAAAAATATGAAACAATTTTCTTTCCTACATACCAATAATTGGTCAGAATATTTATTAGGGACAAATATCTCACTCACAGTAACCTCAGAAAACATAAAGGTAGGTAAAAACAAGAAATGTGCAAGACCAGTAACTAAAAGAACTATAATAAGTAGAGTAAATAAACATATCAAGTTCCCATATGTAAAAACTTGATATCATAAAGGTATAAATTCCTCCTAAGTTTATTTACAAGTGCAATATAATTCTACTCAAAATTATGTTTTTGTAAGTAATTGACCAAGTGACCCTACAGTTTATCTAATACAACAAATGGCTCTAATAGGTAAGACATATGTGAAAATGAATAATGAAAGGAAGTTGCATAATCAGATAATCGATATAAATAATCTAATAAATCTATAATAACTAAGAGTGTTTCTTGCATATAAATAAAAGATCAATGGAGTGGAATGTAAAGTACACAAACAGAATCAGGAATATTAAAGAATATATGACAAAGGTGATGTCTCAAGCCTGAGGAGGACATGGTGGTTATTCACCATATGGTGTTTTTAAATTGGCCAACCATTTAAAGAGAAGTAAAATAGAAATGCACTTCATGCCATATATCAAACTAAACTACAAATGGATTAGAGATTTCTGTGTATAAAAAATTGAACCACAAAGATTTAAAATATACAAACATTTATGTAATCTTGGGGCAGAGGTCTTTACTAAATGGAACCCTAAGGCAATAATAGTGTAGGCTTAGGATCAAGTCCCAGCTCTGCTGGGCACTAACAGAATAGCCTCAGGCAAGTGACAGAGCCTTGCCAAGCCTCTGTTTGCTCATCTACAAAATGGGGATGTCAAAACCTACCTTGCAAAGTTGTGAGGACAAGCAAGCATGTATAAAGTGCCTGGCCTAAGGAAGACACAATTATTATTGACTCATCTCACATTGGTTATGTGTAAAGAATGTAAACTTATTGAATTCAGAGACCGTTTTCTTCCCAGTATTTTTTTCCCCTCCCAGGTGGTTGTTGACAATAAGGAAAAAAATGCATCATACAAAGAAAATTTTTGACAATGTCATGCATTATTTGATTCATGCTAAAACATGAATATTTCTTCCATTCAGAGGCACTGTGGGGGCTGCTGCTCCCCCAACTCCTCCAACTCCAAGGAGTCGGAGTCACGGTGCACTGGTTTTATTTGGAGTTCAACAAGCCTCTCTGAGTTGATGTTCATTAAGAGGGGCTCTGGCTTGCATCTGGGGAGGTGTTTGAGGGTGCAGGGAAATGGTCTCCATTTCTTCAAAGACAAGGGAGTTTGAATTATTGTAAACTCATGGAAGTGCCCTTCTGGTGTTCACTCAGGGATATCTAAGCACAGAGCCCAGACACACAGGCTGAAAGTCTGAGGCCCAGCAAAAGAAGATCAGGGGCCTTGTCTTTATCCTCCAACTTCAGAATTTGCCAAAAACACTAAGAATGGTGGAGCAGGAAGAAGAGAAACTGTGGGTGTGATGATACAATGCACTGGATAATTTGGAGGCATCCTGGGAGCTGGTGTCCACTTGTCCACATGCAGGTGCATTCCATGGTCATCTGAAGGGCCTTCTCAGTCTTCCTATGGAGACTGACTGAGCCCCCACCAGGGCAGGTCTCAAGACCCTAAGAGAAATCTCACCTCCCCTAGTCTAGTGGTTGTACTTCAGCCCCACCCAAGATGAGGGGAACCAAGCTACCGACATTTCTAAACTTCAAAACAAAATTCAAATGCTTTACCTAGCGTGGCCTCCACTTCAAGTTTCTTAGATCTCAGTTTGTGGTTTCAAGTTCTGGTGAGTAAACGCTTCAACTTGTGATTGCCTAGGTTTCCAACCCAATTACCTTTAGAAAGTGTGTTTGCCAAATCGTCCAGCTGTCCCTGCTTAAAAGCACTTGCTTTCATTATAGTCTAATTGATAAGGGACTATAGAAAAATTTCAAATTTGACAACTTTAAAAATTATAATCCTCTTCCCTGACACAACTATTTTAATTATTTGCTTATTGCCTTATATATGTACATACAGTTTCATGTGGTTTCAATCTTAATTTATACACTTTACATTGTCTTCATTTTTCATAAACATTTGTCTGTGATTCTACCTGGTCTCCAAAACTAGTTTTACTGACTACACAATAATCTATTGTGCAAATGGACTACAATTTATTCAAAACATCTTTCATGTGTCACACATTTAGACTGTTCCCACATTTCTTTGTTCCTTTCTATTATGAAAATGATGCCACAATGAACATCTTTGTGCACATTGTGTTTTGGTTTGGTCAACTTTTTCCCCTTAGGGTAAATTCCTAGGAGTAGAACTACTGAATCAAAGCTACGTGTATCTTGATGGTTCTTGTTATATATATTATTTCCAAAACTTATTGAACCAAGTTACGTTGCATCAGCATTAAGTGCTCCAGGTTCTCTGCAACCTCATCAGCATTGACTGTCATCATTAAAATTTTTTTTGATAATTAAAACAGCATTCCAAACTTAAATACATTTTTTAAAGAAGGGCTCCAAGTGTAGATGTTTTTTCTCAACTCAACTTTGCAACAGTCATTAAAATTTAAATTTGATGAACGTAAAACTGTGCTTGTTAACATGGAGAGGTATTCACTACGTATTAACACAGTAAAAATGGAGGTTGCGTATACATTTAGTTGGACCTGGCCAGACAAGAATGGGAGGAGGCGGCTTCTCTCCTTCTGACTCCAGGAATTGTCAGAAAAGAGACAATGGTCATGGAAGGAAGCAGTCACACCTGTGGGTTTCTATCTCCCCATTACAAATTACAATGGATTTGTTTATTTACAAACCATTCAGTCTGTGACCAGAATTGGGGGTGTGAAGGGCTGTTTGATAAATTGGAGGGTCTCCCAAGAAGACATCTCTCTGCAAAGCACCTCCTTATCCACATGGGGTGGCCAGTGCAGTTGAGTTGGTGGTCAGGCAGAAAAAAGATCTAATTTGCACTCTTGAGTGTCCCTTGATTTGTACATGGCATGGGCATAGGGTCAAGGAGGAGCATGTCTGCCTGGGTGACTGCCAGATCAGGAAAAGGTGCGAGGCCTGGGCCAGGACTCTGGGGGAGATGTGGCAGTAACAGACGGTTCTGCATTCCAGCCAGAACTGAGAGAACACTCCATCACCTGGGAGAGGTCACTATGCCCAGGGAAGAGCTCATGAGGACATTAGCTACAAACCATTGCAGGAGGTGCCAGCAAGAGGCTCAGGGTTGGGGCTAGGTTGCCCCACCTCAGCAGCCATGTAAATCAAGGACCCACAGGAGACCAGGGCACCCCCTCCCTACTCTGCCCATGCCGCGAGTCATGCTGGCCCCACCCCCATATCTCCACTGCCATCTTAGAGACGACCAACGAGAGAAGAAAAGAAACTGAAATTATAAGCTGGCAACATAAAGGGAATGAGTAAAACCTAAAGTCATCATTCAAATGAATGGATCAGGCTAAGTTTAAACCACTTTGGACTAAAATCCGTGAATCTTTTTTCCTGCTACCCAACAGGTTGGAAGCTGATCCAAACAGAGATCCAAACAGTTTTGGAGGCTAAAGAAACATCATTTACATTGCATAGCTGAGTTGTACTATGAGTAATTTTAGTGAACCAGCTAAAGAAGTATAATCTCATTTTTTGGTAAAACTTGTACCCATGTATGCATGTCTGCATAGAGAAATGTTAATAGTGGTAAACTTCTTTTTTGCTTTTCATTATTGTAGGTGTTGTTTGTTTGCTTACTATTACCATCTAATTTTTTCAAAATGCAAAAAGCCATTTTTAAAAGCCTAATTCAAACCTCTTGACTATTTCAGAAGTAAATATTCGTTTTGATTAGGACTGTGTAGACACATAAAAACCATATCAATTTTCGTATCTCTGACCTCATGTAACTAGTGATCGAGGACTTAGCTTCTGACTCTGGAGAACCTGCATGGTTTGCTGTGTTTTGCACTCTAGAGCCCCCAAAAGATTCTACAATTTTATCATACTGATCATGTTGGTTTTATGGAAGTGACACAGAAGTTAAAGACACGATCCTCAAGTTGAACAAAATTACAGTGAATTTTTTTAAAAGTTTTTTATATCGGTCTGGGAGAAAAAGAAAGAAAATACAAATAATTAATGATGAGTAGAGGCTACTATACTTTGCTTTCAGGAGTAAGCAGCTGGGTTCCTTTCTTGCTTTAGACACTAAAGTTTAGAGGGACACTCCCTGCGACTGGAAATGCATAACAGACCAAATGATGGGTATTTTTTCTCAGCTACTGTGGGTTATACCATTAGGAATAAGAATGCTGGTAAGGTGATACAAATCAGTTGTTTCTCAATTCCATTTTTCACCTCAAAAACCTCAATATGTCACCGATCAGTGGGTGGTGTACCAAGACAGAGCCATGAAAACAGATCAACAACTTCTATCCAAGAGACCCTAATTTTTCTCTCATTTCATATGAAATGGCTTCTCATTTTTCTTTCACTTCTGCTTCCTACCAATTTTACAGCTTTTTTTTTTTTAGTTTAAAATATGACCTCATGTACACTCTCTGGTTGGATCCTCACCAAGCCTTGAGTGGTGTCATGATCCTTATTTTGAAGATGAGTAAATAAGGCTCAGAGTCAAGGGCTTGTCCAAGTCCTACAGCTGGTGAGAGAAATGGCTTGGAATGGTTCCTGCATCTCCCATCTCTACTCTCACTTTGACTGCACAGAACCCTCCCAGGTGCTGACTTTTGGGAGCCCAGTATTCTGTTAAGAAGCAAAGACAATTCCTTGCCATTGGTTTCAATTATTGCATTTCTAAGACTCACCTTGAAAAATGCCCATTGACTTATATATTCAGGTCCTCACACATGTCCCTTTCTCACGGAAAGGAGAAAGTCAGTGGGACTCTATCTGAGGAAGCAGTGCAAGGATTAATGGCCCTTCATGGGACTCCTTCCTCATCTGTTTTTCCCTCTTCTCCAATAAGTCTGTAATCTTAAGAAAAGCAGGCACTGGCCCTAGGGATCCTGATCTAAAAAATATCAAATCTAATAAGAAATCTGATTGGCCTACCCCTCTGTTCAGCCCCTTTATGAAGGAGAAATGCTAAGGGGTTTGCTGTTGGCACATGACTGCCTTATTTCAGCATTCTCAGGAGCAGGAAAAGGGAAATAACCTAGGTTAATGCTGCTTGCAGTTGTAATTGTTACAATAGTGTATAATAATTATACTAGCTAAGTCTTCAAAAGTTAAACTTAAAAATCACTGCGTTTGAATCTAGTGATGAGATAATTGGACATAGATGCCAAAGATCTAGCCCAAACTTTTGTACTTACTTGTTAGAGGATTTGGGGTACATTACTAAATTTTTTCAAGGTTCAATTTCCCCATTAGCTATGATGAACAACACATTGTTATGGGGCCACAGAGAGGGGTAGTTATCTGTAATAATAATAACCACCATTATTATTATAAGCATTTGGTTTTTAAATAGGTAAGATGATTTTGAAAGTCATATATAAACTGTAAAACATAAAATGCAAAATGCCTTAAAAGATACAGTAATAATAATAATAATTTAATAATTATTATTAAATTATTATTATTATCCAGCCTGTTTTTTTCTGTTTTGTATTTCTTCCTTCAAATGCTTTCAGAAGTCAACATCCCCATTCTTCACCACCATCCCCAACATTTCTGTTTCTTTTCCCATCGTGGGTCATGTTGACTTTCAAAACTTCAGATCTTTCATTCCTGACACCTCCCCCATAGCATCTCTGACGTACCTTTTGAAATATATGCTGAAGAACCTTTAAATGTATAGGCTGTTTATCATACGTGGTTTTGTTGAGTAAAAGAACAAATCAACTAGTGTGGTTCACAAAGGGTGACCGTGCCTAATTGTGGGGTTGTTTTTTTCTTCTTCTCTCACAGGGACAAGAATAATGGCGACCTCATTAGATGGGAATGAGACTGTGGATGAGGCTGTTGGAACCACACCTTATGACTATGATTGGTCACTGCCATGTGAAAAAATCAACATTAAGGAGCTGGCGGCCCAGTTCTTGCCCCCACTGTATTCTCTGGTGTTCGTGATTGGTCTGCTGGGCAATCTGGTGGTAGTGGTGATCCTCACAAAATACAAGAGGCTCCGGATTATGACCAACATCTACCTGCTCAATTTGGCGATTTCTGACTTGCTCTTTCTATTCACTCTGCCTTTCTGGATTCACTATGTTTGGTGGAATGAGTGGGTTTTTGGCCATTGCATGTGTAAGTTCCTCATAGGGCTTTATTACATGGGCTTGTACAGCGAAATCTTTTTCATCATCCTGCTGACAATAGACCGGTATCTGGCCATCGTCCACGCTGTGTTTGCCCTTCGAGCCCGGACCGTCACTTTTGGCATCGTAACCAGCGTCCTCACCTGGGGCCTGGCAGGGCTAGCAGCCCTCCCTGAATTTATCTTCCATGGATCCCGAGAGGAGTTTGGACAGTATGTCTGCCTTCCTTTTTACCCAGAAAATGAAGAAGATAAGTGGAAGCGTTTCCATGTTCTGAGAATGAATATCTTGGGTCTCGCTCTGCCTCTGCTCGTTATGGCTGTGTGCTACTCAGCAATCATTAAAACACTGCTGAAATGCCCCAGTAAAAAAAAGTACAAGGCCATCCGGCTCATTTTTGTCATCATGGTGGTCTTTTTCATTTTCTGGGCACCTTACAACCTGGTTCTCCTTTTCTCCACTTTTCAAACGATCTTCTTTGAGACCAGTTGTGAACGGAGCAAACATTTGGACATGGCCCTGCTGGTGACGGAGGTGACCGCCTACACGCACTGCTGCGTCAATCCTGTGATCTATGCCTTTGTTGGAGAGAGGTTCCAGAAGCACCTCCGCCACTTTTTCCACAGGCACTTGGCGATCTACCTGGGCAAATACATCCCATTCCTTCCTAGCGAGAAACTGGAAAGAGCCAGCTCTGTATCCCCATCAACAGGGGAGCAGGAACTCTCTGCTGCATTTTAGGTCAGATGCAGAAAATTGCCTAAAGAAGATGTGCTGGGCAGATGAAGCAAACACATTAAGTCAATCACATTGACCTCCACGCCTTTGAACTTCCAGTGCAAGACTGAAGCGCTTGAAGACATTAAAATATATACACAAGGGTGGCAGTATATTTATGCACCCCAAAGTCATTACCAGAGGTCAATGGTCGGGCAGTTTATTTATCATCAACCCTTAAAAGCAGAGCTTTGCTTTATTCTCTGAAGAGTTACATACATTTTGCCGCACCTGAATGTTAGATAGTTACTAAATGCAGCTACAAACAGGTAAAACTTCTTGTATTTTAAAACTTAACTTCAGCCAGCTATTGGCTTAAATGAAACATATTTTGCAATTGTAATATTGTAATAAATTGATTAGGTTACTTCTTAATGTGCCGTGTCTAGCTCTTTCCTTGTTTGATGAAAAGGCTTTTTTTTTAGTTTATGGATTTGTACTCTCAAGCAACATAATAGCGTGTCACACCTGTTCTGAATATTCTTGACAGTAAGTTGATTTCCAATGATGACAAATTTCCCGTGAGCAACTCAGTAGAAGAAGAGCAGTCTGGTGTTTTCAGTGTAGAGAATAAAGGCCTTGCTCGTAGAAACTTCTCAGAGCCCTGAAATGTGCAGACACTGAGCTCTTAAATACCTGTCTCACTGTTCATCCAACAACTGTGTGTTAGGTGATACAGACAGAATGCACAAGCATTGCTTTAGATTAAGTGAAGGATGCAAAAATGTGTAAGAAAAACACAATCCTTGCCCCCATGAAACCTTCCATCTAGCAGGGGCTGTAAGACAGAAACAACTAACTCCAATGCAAACACTCAATGCTATACTTGGGCCGGGAAGGGAGAGACCATTTCCAGCTGGAATCTGAGGAAGGAAGACTTCATGTAGGAAGTGGCTTTTGAGCAGGTCTCTGAAAGAGGGGCAGGATTTAGATAGGGAGAGGATTTGGGGGAAGGCATCTTAAGCCAACAGAATGGCCAATACAAAGTGTAGAAGGGAGGGCACTAACATGTGTGGACAGTAGGATGGGGTGGGCAGGTTGGGATGGGCCATGAACTCAGGCAAAGCATCTTGGGCTTTGTTGGGAAGGTAAGGGGAGCTATTGAAGGGTTTAGAGCAGGGAGTAAAACAATTAACATGGTACATTAGGAAGATGAATCTAGTAACACATAGAGGATGGAGCAGAGGTCTCAGAATCATGCAGGGAGGTAAGTTAGGAGACAAGTGCAAGTGTGGAGGCAAGGAAAGATCAATGGCTGATAAAAGAGGTGCCAGGAACACCCAGGGAAGAATTAGGCCAAGAGACAGCACGAAAAGTCAAAGTACCAGGAGCAACATAAGGTTGACTGAAAAAAACAAAGGGCAAAACAGAATGGAGCATATGTAAAAAAAAGAGATACGCACACGTGAGACTTTTCTCTGAATACCCTTTGTGCCTCTTGGATCTTGAACCATGGGAACATGTTACCTATTCAAAAAATAAAGAAATTTTAGAATTATATATTTATAAAAATAAAAGCCTAGGCTGCTATTCAGATGTGGTATCCATTCTACCAGCCATAAGAACATTAGAAGCCACCTGCCATGAATTAACTCTGAGACCTGGTTAGATCATCTCCAAGACTCCTTGTAGCCCAAGTAGATCCTGATCTTGCTAAAGTGTTAGGAACTGGCTGCTCAAAGTCTGCAAAATAGGTTGTAAAAAAAGAGGAAGTTGGGTCGTGGTGGACAATTTCACAGCATCACCTCCCGTTGGCCATAAGACCAAGTGCATTTCCCATTGTTCAGAAATGTATACTTAGGTTTCACATATTCATTCATTCATCTGGTCACTTATCATTCATTCATTCACTCAGTAAACACTTGCTGAATACCTACCATGTTCTCAGCTAAGTCGTGGGCAAACAAATTTAAACACATCAGGGGCCCTGTCCTTAGGGAGCTCACTATCAGATTGAATCAGACACTGCTCTTGTCCTATACTGCCGGAGTTCAAAATCACATCTTAAAAAAAAAAACTGTCAATGCCAAATGAGAGAAACTTCCACTTTAAGACCAGAAAACATTCTAATTCCAAACATTCCACTTCCTAATCAAATGCGTGGAGAAGGGATAGGCATGTTCCTAGCCGTCCATTCCATCTAGCTTCGACCCTGGTGAGTGGCCTTGACTTTTCTTACTTTCATGTCTGTCTGAAAGCCCTTGACTCAATCTAACCCTACGTGGGCAGCACAGGATGTGAACTTTGGAACACTAAACCACGCAACAAGAATCTCAATTTAGCTAGGAAACTTCGAAGTACCTTTTCTCTTTTTTGTGGTTCAGCCAAAATGTAAATAAAGCAATCATTTAAAAATTTAACTCTACATCACTGGTTCTCTCTTGCATTGTGAAGTAGTGTCTGCCCTTAGGTAACCACAAGTGTAGGATATAGGTGCTTCTTCATACTCCCCTGATCCCTGAAAGCTTTTAGGAGCTTGTGACTCACACAAAATGTTCATAATCAAGTCATGGATTCAGTGTGCTCCATTTTGCTCCCAGCCCCACATTGTCCAACAGAACTATCTACAATGATAGAAATGTTCTCTATCTGTGTTGTCCAGTATGGTCACCACTAGCCACATGTGGCTATTGAGCACTTGAAATGTGGATAGTGTGACTGAGGAATTGAATTTTTAATTTTTACTCATTTTTAATTTAAATAGCCACATGTGGCTAGTGGCTACTACGTGTGGTTAGTGGCTCAGCACTAGGCACGTCAAACTTGCCTCTTCATGTCTATTCTACCTATGCATCAAGCTTCCAGTACTCAGCAAACACATCTTGAACACTGTGTGCCAGACTAGGGAAAATGCCAGTGAAGCAAAGATGAGTAAGATCCATTTCTAGAAAACTCACTCTCCATTCCATGGAAGAAGTCTATCTTACTCAAATGACTATAATGAAACATGGTGGGTGCCCAAAGTCCCCTGCTGAAGAAAGTAGAATGGAGAAATTGAAGAAACGTACACAGAGAAAGTGATATTCTGCTTAGGCTGGGTTCCCCCGAGGGCAGTTCCTGAGGAAGGATTTGAGAGCAAAGAGTTTATTCGGAAAGTGCAGAAAACTCTAGCAGGGAGTAGGGAAGTAAAACAGGAAGAGGAAGATGCCAGCAAAGAGTACATTATCAAGCTGCCTTCCACTGGGGCTGACTAGAACTCAAACCATTAGAAAATTTCAGGAAACAGTGTAACTCCCACTCTTCAGTTATCTCATCTGAGGGGGGAGGCAGTTGGGGTATTTCCATTCCACTCCTGTCAGTCATTGGTTGATGGCTGCACCTGAGAGATGCCCCAGCACTTCCGGCCTGCCTGGCTCTGGCAGAGAGGCCTTCCCAGCTTTGGGGAAAGCTCCTGGGCAATAAGATGCAGATACTGGATGTTGAAAGCCAGCTGGGCACACTCAGCATTTGCTACATATTTGAATGGGTTTGTGAACAACTTTTTCATGAAGCAAAGGGTGGAAGTAAGAGTGGTGTCCAGGCAGGTGGGTCAGTTTGTTGGAAGGCACAGGGGCACAAAAGTGCACTACAGAGAACTTGCTGTGAGTGAAGCCTAGAGTGACCTTGACAACGGCAGGTCATCTTGAACATGCTTCAGCGTTGAGTTCCCTGCCCTCCTCCTTTTTATGGAGCATCATACTCTGCTAGTTTAAAAAAGATGATCCTTTTCCAGCTTGAGTTTCTGAAGTTTTCTTCAAAATCCAGAGTTAAAATTCTAAAGTCTTCGTATCAGCTGAACAAAGCAGATTCCTCTCCTTCATAGTCTATGGGCTTTCAGTAACTTCACTGGGGTTTTCTTCCATTTCTGTCCCAGTGAATCCCCAGTATAGTTAGGGTCAACATTCGTCTTTCTCTATTCACTGATCTAATCCAGGGATCAGTGAACTGTGACCCATGGGCCAAATCTGGCCCACTGCCTGCTGTGTAGATAGAGTTTCACTGGAACACAGCCAGGCTCATTTGTCTACGACTGTCTGTGGCTGCTTTTGCACTACCATGACAGAGTTGAGTAACTGCGACAGAGACTGCATAGTCCACAAATCCTAAAGTATTTACTTTCTTGTCCTTTACAGAAGACATTTCCTGACCCCTGATAATCCATGCCCCACAGATTATGGGGGAAAACCTGGGATGTGATGTCTGTAGGCAAGCTGCTTAAATCCCAGGTTAGTTCCACCTTGACCTTGGATGCAGTTCAAAGCAAACAAAATAGGGTTAGATTGTGTAGTAATCCAATCTGCTCACTAATACAAAATGCTAACAGTGGGTACCAAGACAGCAAGCTGGAAGTTTTAGCTGAGGCAGCAGGACCCCATCGATGCTGTATTCCACAGTAGACTATTTGCAGAATTTACAAAGGAATTGTAAAAACAGGTTCTGTGATTCTTCAGACTCCCCTCATCTATATTGGGAACAAAGAGATTGGACTGATGAAAATTAGGGAGATATTTGAAAAGGGGCTCTTTGTAGAGGGCTGCTGGTGCCAGCTACCTTGGATAGAAGGGAAGAAGGCATGGTGGGCTCTTGTCTCTCACCTCAAGCCTGGTAAGACTGAGACCAAGGGGACCACCTGAGAGATTGATATAAGTTACTATGGTTAAAGAGGCCCCAGTGCATTGGGACCTGCCTCTCACCCAGGAAATCAGGATACAAGAGACTGACTGGCCGACAGCTGCTTTGGGGATGGAGTGGAGGAAAACTGTCACTACCTTGGGATGGATCTATGCTTCCAGAGTTGATTTAGCAAAAAATGTGGGATTCTTCTCTGTGGACCACATGAAAGAGAGCTTATTGGAGGATTTCTAATCTTTCCCAAGAAGACTGCCTGGATGGAGCTTGTCTGTGGCACCCCACAAGAAAATGTGTGTACAGTGAACTGCCAAAACAACAAAGGATAATGGGAGTTGTCAGCCAGGGAAAATGCATTTTCTTTATATCACAGGAGTTATGTTGACTATTCCCAGGGATGTCTCCATAACTCTACAAAAGCAGCCATGAGAAAAAGAATCAACTTTTAAACACTTGCCAGCCCCAGGGGGGTGATGTCATCTAATGACAGGGCCAGTCAAGCAAAAACTTTCCTAAGCCCAACTTTCCTTCCTTTCCCAGTGCCCACCCAGGCGGAGGACCAGAAACTATGCTTGGCAAGCTGGGGAAGGAGCAGAAATGCCAGGAGGGAGAGAGATAAGCAGGATGGCGCCCCCACTCCTCTCTCCTGCAGCAGGTTCATCTCTCAGCCAGCTGGGGAGTGGAGGGAGGATTTAAATGTCAAATAGAGTTGAGTTTTGATATTCATTTCTGAACTGAATTTCTTCAGTTTCTGAATTGAAACTCTGTCCTTTTGTGAGCTCAGATGATCACGGGATTGTACCTAAGAGTAAGGACAAAAGTCACGGGTCTGCCCAGTTCTCATTCAGGGCTAGAAGAACTTCAGCTTCTAATTCAATTTAAAGGGATATGAGGCACAAACGGAAAGATTCTTTCTGTTAATACATCATAAATCTTGTTGGTTCAACATACTGGTAGTAAATTCAAAGCCCTCAAATTTCGACTCTCTAAGATCCACATAGAGCTTCACATGAATTTGCAGGACTGTACTGCAGGACTTAAATGTATATAAGAACCCAGATCCTGGCTAGGAAATAATGCAAAAGAAAAATCCAGAATGATCTTAAATATACATATAGTCATGTGCTGCATGATGACATTTTGGTCGATGACGGACCACACAAACGATGGTGGTTAAGATTAGTACCATAGAGGGCCGCCCGGTGGCGTAGCGGTTTCGTCCGCGCTTGGCAGCCCGGGGTTCGCCGGTTCGGATCCCGGGCGCCCGCCGACGCACTGCATGTCAGCCACGCTGTGGCGGCGTCCCATATAAAGTAGAGGAAGATGGGCACGATGTTAGCCCAGGGCCAGTCTTCCTCAGCAAAAAGGGGAGGATCGGCAACGGATGTTAGCTCAGGGCTGGTCTTCCGCACCAAAAAAAAAAAAAAAAGAAAAAAAAAGATTAGTACCATAGAGCCTAGGTGTGTAGTAGGCTACCCCATCCAGGTTTGTGTAAGTACACTCTACGATGTTCACACAACAAAATTGTCTAACGACACATTCCTCAGAACGTATCCCTGTCGTTAAGCAATGCATGACCGTATATCTATAAATATAGATATGGATATGGGCTTGAATATAGAAACCTAATAATGCCTTTAAAATCCTGTATAGCTAGATTTTGGCAATTTTCAAAGTTTACCTTTCCTGGCTGAGAGCTAGTACACTGCCCAATGCCCAATGCCATCAGAAGGGCTGCCTCTTGCAATCTAGACTTTCTGCACTGAGGAAACCTCTCAATTTTCAGATAGGACAAGACTCTGCCTGGCTCACTTTGAGGTCCCAGCAAATTGGCCCCAACCCGCAGATGGTCCCTTACTTGGTAACACCAGCTTCAGTTACAAGTGTAGTGGGAAATGTGAACACTAGGGGGCCTTCGCCCATGCCAGAGCTGCAGCTAGCTCTGTGCAGAGTCATTCGGTCAGCAGAGAATATGCCCATACGCTGGGCAGGAGGTGAGGTTTTCATTATATTACAGCAAGAAACTCAGGAATGCATATGTCTGATGTTGTCTAACTGTGTTGCAAAACTCTAGGGGTTGCCATTTATATGCTTAGGAATTGTGCAATGCAGCGGCCAGGAGGGAGGAGCAAGACAGGCATCATGGCTCCACTTTGCTATCACCTGGGCTGATTCCTAGTTCCCTGGTGTAGGACCTTGGTCGACTGGTCACAGTTCAAGGCTTATGAAATTCCACTATCTCTTCTTAAATCAAAATTCAAATCTTATTCCGGAGGGCCACGCCCAAGCCCAAAGCAATGGGTATGCTGAAAACACATGTGACTGGAAGAGAACAAAGGAAAGTGGGATACAGGACCTGCCCCATGAGGACACCCCAACTCAATATGCTGCTGCTTGGAGGATGGAAACAGACTAGACCTGCTGGTGCATGTGTGGGACCTTTAACACACAAAGGCTCAACTGCTAGTATATGCGGCCCAATCCATGATCTGACGTCTGACCACCAGAGCAGCAGTTCCTCTGACCTGGGACAAGTGAGAATGGACAGAGAGGCAGACATTTTGCCCATCCTATGTTGTTCAGTCAAGATGCCATTCATCTGTCAAACCACAACTGACCACATTTACTGAACCTCTACCATTGTCCTAGTCTTTATGAGGGGAGGGAAAGAGAATGGTAAAACAAAAACATGGTTGCTGGCCACAAGAAGGTAATAATTAAGGATGGAATATTCTGTCACACCACCCAGATCTACTCTCTGCCCTTCTCTATCCTGCTCTGTGCCTGAGAAGCTGCCCTATATGGACCACACCAGTATTCTCCCTTGCTCTCTAGATTAAGCCCATGGGAGGCAACTGCAGGAGGTTGGAAGAAGGGAGGAAAGTAAGGTCAGAGTATTATTCCCCCAACCCCCTCCCTGCAACAGCACTGGGGGCCTGCTGCATCCCCCAACAGCAGGCCCCATCTCCCAGCTCCAGACCTCTCCACACAGTTTCTCCCACCCCTCACCCCTTCAGGGCTGGTAAAAATCCCTGCTGTTGCTCTTCTCAGGGCACTGCAGTGTCCCTTCACCCTGCTGTCACCTTTGCAATTGGTCTCTTTATTAAACTCTCCTCAAATTGTCCAATTTGAGCATGTCATCTGTTTCCTGTTGGGACCCTGAGTGACACGAGGAGACAATATATAGCACAGGAAAACAAGCTGGCAATAAAAGAAAATATATGGTGTCAAGTAAGTGTTCAGGGAAGACTTCCTGAAGGAGGAGAGGCTAGACTGGATCTTAAAGAAGGGAAGCCACACCTCTGAAGAGAGCTGTGAGAAGGAGTTGAGTAAAGACAGAGTCAGGAATGAACAGAGAATGTTCAGGGAACAGAGACTAACAGTCAATGTGGAGGCAGAAATTGGGCAGATTAGGAGTGAGAGGTCTGGAAACAAGGTAAATTTGATGCTTGAATCAAGAAACTTAAATGCCAAGAGTTTGTACCCTGTGGGCAATGGGGAGTGACACTGCTCCAGACACAAACTGGGGGATTGCTTGGCTCATGATGATTCCTGCAGTGACCATCACCATGTTCCTCCCAGCTCCCTCTCTACTGTTTTGATCCAAGGGTGATTGATTCTAGCCCAACCTAAGCTAGGACACTTGGAATTTGAAAACTCAAATAAAGACAGAGATGGGTGGAACTGATTAATCCTATGACCGTGGCCTAGGGAGAGGCTACATGACCTCCTCCTGAAGTCTAGTGGTCCTTCCTTCTTCCATTCTGTGAGCTGTACAAACTCTACCCATACAGTCATTCTTGGCTGAAGTTGGGGTTGTTTATAAATCAAAAAGATTAACTGATGTGGAAATGAGTGCTAGAGAGCAAGTTGCAGACCTCAGACTTCTAGGGAGGTGAGACTTCCATCCATATTCCAGAATGGGAAAATGGTAGCCCATGTGATAGAGTAGTGAAACAATGAGTCTGCCCACTGAGAACAGAGCCTGGCCAGGGATGGGGCATGGATGGCAGGAAGATGCTGCTTACTCACCAGTTGAAAGAGGATGAGGAATGCCAGAACCAGAGGGTGGGATGGCTGCTTCTGAAGGGCACTGAGCAACTTAAAGCAAGAAAAAAAACCACTCAAATACTGAAATTTTCATCTTCAAGTTAGAGTGAAACTTAGAACCTTTCTGTGACTGTGTTGGAAAAAACTCTTATTACTTGAAGCTGTCAAGTTTAGACTGTTGGAAACCAATTCAGAGCCTGAATTGGCAGATGTCTTAATTGTAATATGAGTGGAATTCACATATTTTCCAAAAAACGTGTATGAATATTAGGGCATTATTTGAGACAGACCGAGAACCAGCAGGAATGGGGATATCTGGAAGGATGCAGAAGACCTGGGAAACCCCGATTCTCCATTGCCCTCTGGCACACTGTCATCTACACCTCTCTTTCCTCAGGAAGCCATTTTTACTTAGCATGATAAAGATAACAGTTCACTCCATGTCCCACTCTCCATGGTTGCTCACCTAATAAATAGGATTTAAATTCAACATGGCTCAGAAGATAAAATGCAGAATCAGCGTAGGGAAGAAAATTCCATAAGGAATTACAGAAATTGTCTAATATATATTATAAAAAATCTGGGTTTGGATTTGAGAGTGGTTAAAAGTGGGCAGAACTGAATTTTGGATTGTGCTGAATTGATTGATATGTGCACTCATCAGAAATATTGAACTCAATAGCTAAGGTTCTAAGAGTCTGCTGACTGGGCTGGGACCAAATGCTGGTCCATGCTAGGTGAGTGTGAAAGACCAGGGATCCCTTGAAATAACCGAGAGGAAGACTGGAATATTACATTATCTCTATCATGTGGGTTCTGATCAGTCTACCTCATTCTCTCTACAGCAAAGAGCCTCCTCTGTCTTTTGTCATGGAAACAAGCTTGGAGGGGGAATGTCATCTAGAATGGTGGTGGGAGGGGCTATACCTGAAATACAATCCTTGACCTCAGTGAGGTAAGGAATATACTAAGTGTGGATGTTTTACCTGCCAGAAACAATATAGGCATGGCCATTATAAAAGCCAACAGAAAAAGGATGGTGATCAGAGCTCAAGGAGTGATCTGACATCCAGAAACCTCTGACTGTGTTCATTCAGCACGAGGATCCCAGGAATTACATCATGTCTTACCCAAGAAAATTTTCGGTCTGGCAAAATCCAGACCTGTCTTGAGTTGCTCTCGTAGAGAATGTGGTCTCTCTCCAAATTCTCAGAAGTGAGTCATTTCACGAAACCAGGGCCTCTTGAATGATAAGGAAACCACACATCTTTGAGGAAGAGCTTTAAGATATTGCCACTCATGAGAACCTTCACCCTAGCCTTTCCCAAATGAAGCTGCAGCCAATTTTGCTGGAATAACATGCACTGGGAAAAGAAATACCCACACTTTTTAGGTATCATTGGATGCCAGTTGCAAATTACAGTAATTCCAAAAGACCCAGGAAATTACTGTGGTCAGCCTCAGAGTCATTGCTCACGAGAGCCAGGTGACAGAGTTTTGATGTGACTTTGTATCATTACAAACTGAACAGGGCCTTAACCTACCTTGCGATTTTCCCACCAGTTCCCAAGTGCAGTGTGGGAATGGATATCCTCAGCAAAGGCTGGGATTCCCACACTTGGCATTCAGACAGCAGAGAAAGTTTACTATGAGGGGAAGTTCCAAGTGGAAGCCACTAGAGGCCTCCTGTTCCCCCAGTCAAAAACAACACACTATCCCATGAGGAAGGTAGCAGAAATTAGTGTCCCATCATAGGTAAGAAAGATGCAGACATATTGATTCCTATCACGCCTCCTTTTAATTCTCCAGTTGGACAATATAAAAAACTGATGGGTCTTGGAGAATAACAGTAGAATGTTACAACTAAACCAGATAGTGACTTCAATTACATGTGTTCTTCCAAGTTTTGTTCCCTTGTTGAAGTAAATTATTACAATCCTGGTATTTAGCATGTACATATTAATCTAGAACATGGGTTGGTAATTTTTTCTTAAAGGGCCAGATAGTAAATATTTTAGGCACTCAAGCCAGAGAGTCTCTATGCAATGACTCAACTCTGCAGTTGTAGCAAGAAAGCAGCCAGAGACAATACATCGATGAATGGACATCGCTGTATTCCAATAAAACTAGTTACAAAGACAGGTAGCCTGTGGGGCCTTAGTTTGTCAACCTCTGATCAGGAAAATACATTTTCTTCCCTTTTGGTACAGGAGGGCTACCAGAAGAAGCAGTTTGCTTTCAGCTGTCAGAGGCAGAGTACACTTTGCCACCTTGCCTAGGGTTATGCTAACTTCAGGCAATGTGCCTCACTCGAATCTGTACGGACCTCACAATCTCACCATCCAACAGAACGTTACTTTGGGCCACATTGTTCTTAATATTGTGTTGAGAGGACCTGGAAAGAAGAAATAGCCAAAAATCCTAGATATCTTGATAGAGCATATGCTTGACAGAAAGTGGAAGATAAATCCAGAGAAAAGAGCAGGGTCTCTCACCTCAGGGAAGGTCATGGGGTTCAGTGATCAGGGCCGTGTGATCAGGCCTTTCCCTCCAAAGTGAAGGACAAGTTGCTGCATTGTATTGGTTATCTATGACTGTGTAACAAATAACCATAAAACTTAGTGGCTTAAAACAATAGCACTTATTCATTATTTCTGGGTCAGGAATTCAGACAGGGCACAATGGGAACAGCTTGTTTCTGCTCCATGATGTCTGGGTCCTCAGTTGGAAGACGCAAAGGCTAGGAGCTGGAGTCATCTGAAGGCTCACTCACTCATATGTCTGGCAGTTGATGGTGGCTCCAGTCAGCTTAGGGCTTACCTAGAACGCCCACACGTGGCCTCTCCCTGTGGCCTGGCCTTCCTCACAACTTGGTGTCTAGGTTTCAAGGGCAAGCATCCTGGGAGAGAGTGAGCCAGGTGGAAGCTATACCCTCTTTCTAACCTGGCCTTAAGTCACATAGCATCACATCCAGCCCACATTCTGAGGGAGGATAATTAGACTTGAAGGGAAAAGTGTTAAAGAATGTGTACACATTTTTTAAACTGCCACATATACCTTATATCACACCAATAAAGGAATATCAATATCTGAGGGGTCTTTTGGATGATGGAGAAACATATACCATATTTGTATGTTCTGCTCTACCCATTTAATGGGTAACCCCTAAAGCTTTCACTTTTGGGGTCCAGAGCAAAAGAAAGTTCTAAAGATAACCGGAGGTGTGAGTCTACTGGCTCTGTCACTGACCTGTTAGGACCCATCAGGTGGAATGCTGTGGGAAGTGCACAGAGCATATGAGCATTCTGTGTGGAGCCCACAGCCAGCCTTGAGAGGAACATGGCAGCAGCCCCTAGGTGAGTGGAGTAAGGCCAGGCCCCCTTCAGTAAGAAAGAACTCCTGGATTGCTACTGGACTCCAGGGCAGACTGAGAGTTTGACTATGGGACACTAGGTTACCATGACACTCAAGTTGCTTATTATAAACTGAATGCCACCTGATCTACTTAGCTACAAAGTAGGAAGACCTATTAACACTGGGTCACAGAGTGGAAGTGGTATATACAAGACCTAATCCAAGCAGATCTGAAGGAATTGTGGGCAGGTTGTTCACATCCACAGCATCCCTAATCCTAACAACCTGCCACCCTCCTCTCTCAGCCTGTACCTATGATCTCACAGGAAGTCCCTCTGACTAGCTGATTTAGGATGAATCCACTCATGCCTGGCTTATGAGTAGATGGCCCTGCACTTTGCTTGGATAAGCGTGAAGTAAACTGAGTCAGTCACAGGCCCTCTCAGGGGTGGCCCTAAAGAACATTAAAGAAGAAGACTTCTCCCAGGTGGTAGAACTCAATGAGTTTATCATATTGTCCACTTTGCCTGGAAGGAAAGATCACCTAGGATCAATCTACACCTATTCCTAGGCAGTGGCCTACAATCTGGTCAGATGTTAAGGGAAATGGAAGGAATAAGATTTGAAAACTGTTGTCAAGAAAGTTTGGAGGAGTATGTCAATGGACCTCATGGAATGAGCCCCAAACCTAAAAATATTCATATCTCCTGTGAATGCTCACCAAAGGCCCCACAATGGAAGAGGGCTTGACGATTTGGTGTGCTGGGTTGTCCTCCCTATAGCAGCCAGATGATTTATTATGGGCTCATGAACAAAGTAAACAATGGTACAGGGAAGGAGACAAAGCATGAACTCAAAAGCATGGACTTCCACTCACTAAGGCTATCTTCATTTCTACCATGGCTGTGTGCCAATTTTCCTATAAGAACAATCAACCAAAACCCCCAATATGGACCCAATAAGACCAGCCAGCTTTCAGACTGCCTCAAGGTTGCATCAACCCAGTTGCATCAAGCGTGAGGGGGAAGGGATTTGTCCTCAGAGGACTAAATATTCTGTAATTGAATTGTTTCCGTTACTCATCATCCCTCTGCTAACTCTATCCCTCCCTAGACCTCCTGAAGGCCTTACACATCATCATAGTATCCTAACCACAGGCGAGAAGTTTATTTCACAGCATAAGGTGGAAGGTAATAGGCTGACACCCAATGTAGCCTCTTGGTTTTGGTCTTGGTATGAACCCACAGTCATTTAGAATCAACTGGACTTATAGATGATGGGAAGTCCTACTGAAGAGTTTGCTAAGAAGAATGAGAAACAAGCCAGTTGAGCCCTTCAGAAATTAGGACATTCTTGAAACTCAGAGGTACCAAGTACCTTGGAAGCTGGGATTGAAGCTCAAGGTTGATAACAGGGCAGTTAGTTAAAAGTCTGTGTAAGTGATAGTCAGATGCCCCCACCCTTTCCCACCTTGCACAGGCCAGTTGACTATCCTACCCCATCCACACAGGAGACCCTTATGTGTCTCTGGAGTAAATAAGCGTGAGGGTCTCCACACTCAGAGACACACAGTGGAGGGCAGAGGTGAGTGCTGGACTCAAACCAAGGGGTTAGTGCATCGTCTTTTGCCAAATATTGAGACTGCTAGCCCCTTCCTCAGCCCCACTTCCAAAAACTCTGCAGCCAGGCACTAACTCTCCAAGCAAGAGATTAGAAGACTCTTCTCTGCAGAAACAATGACCCCAGAGAAAAATACCCACAGGTACTGATGTGCAGAGGGTTCCCCAAATAAATATCAGCTCACAATCTAATCACCTAAGCTGACGCCCACCAGTGGACAAGCCCTGCCCACTCAGTGCTTCCCATCAGCTTTAGTGTCTCACTCTTAAATACAAACGGAATGCCTAGGACCACCAGACATTTGTGGACAACTGCCTACATGGAGGAAAACACCTGGAATTAACATCTAGGAGGAAAGGAACTCAGAGGAGAGAGAAATACAGGGGCATGAAAAACTAAACCACAAACGTGTAATAGACATTCTCAGAGAGACAAAAGAAGAATGTGGATCTCTGAAGCAAAGACAAAAGCGGGGGGGCGGAGAGAGAGAAAACAATGAGAAAACAGGAAAACATTCTTGGAAATTAAAAATATAGAAATTTTAAAAGAAAAGCTAACAGAAGGTTTGAAAGATAAAATTGAGTAGAAAAGCTAATAGTAAATAAACAATAGTAACAATTTTTATTATTTTCCAAGGAGCTGATCTAAGAGTTTTATATATATTAACTCATTTCATCCTCATAACAACCCTCTCATGTAGAGATTAACCCTATTTCACAGTTAGGAAAACTGAGGCACAGAGTTTAAGTAAACTTGCCAAGGCCTCCCAGATGACAAGAGGCAGTCAGGATTTGAAACCAGAATCTGACTCTAGAGCCCATACCCTTAACCACTGTGCAACTGGGGAGAAAAGAGAAGAACCAGAGGTCAGTCATGGGGAGGAAGGGAGGTAGCATGCAGGATGGAGGCCAAAATTTGACCAAAGGAGTTTGAGAATAGGAAAGAAATGTTGGAAAGGGTATTATCACCTAGGAGGTGTATGAGGAGGAGGAGGAGTAGCAGCAGGAGTAGCAGCAATAGTAGCAGCAGCAGTTGTAGTAGTAGCAGTAGGAGTAGCAGCTAGCAGTGGTAGTAGCAGCAGTAGTAGTAGTAGTAGCAATAGTAGTAGCAGCAACAGCAGTAGTAGTAATAGCAGTAGGAGTAGAAACAGTAGCAGTGGTAGTAGTAGCAGTAGCAGTAACAGTAGGAGCAGTAGTAGTGGCAGCAGCAGTAGTAACAGTAGTAGCAGTAGTAGTAATGGTAGTGATTCAGAAAAAGTTCCCGGAGCAGAAGTCCACAGGTCCCTAGAATGAAGGGACACTAAGTGCCCAGCACAATAACTGGACACAGACCTTCTCCAAAGCACATCCTTACGAACTTTCAGAACAGCAGGGGTAGATAAGTATGTTGAGAGCTTTTAAGGCGAAAAAACAAGGCAACAAACGGGAGCAGAAATGGACCTGACATCAGCCTCTCAACAATATTGTCTGATGAAAGACAGTGGGGCAGCGACCGCTCGATTTTGAGAAAACGTTACATTCACCCTGGAAATCTACACAGAGCGGAAGTATTGATCTAGTAGGAAGGTAGAATACAGATACTTTTAGACATGTAAGAACTTTAAAATTTACCTCCAGTTTACCCTTCGTCAAGAAGAGACAAAATGTATGCTTCAGCAAAACAAGGGAGTAAGCAAGAAAGAGGAGGACCTAGGATCCTGGAAACGGGGTTCAACACAGGAGAGCGGCAAAGGGAACCCCAGGACCCCCAGAGCGGCAAGTCCAGACCAGTCTTGAGAATGTGGAATTTGTGGGTTTTGAACACTTTGAAAAATTGTTAGGCAATAATTGACAGATCGTATTGGAGCATGTTGGAAAATTGGTCATAGGTATAAAAAAAACTAAGCAGATGGAAAGAAACGAAGTCACTCTCCACTCCAGGAACACAACACATTGGCTCCACAATGAATATTTATGTAGTCATAACAGCATGAGCACTAATGAGTGACTTAACCAGAAACTGGAAAATAACCATATTGAGAGGACGTAGGGAGGGGAAGAAAGTGTGAGGGAGCTGAATCCTTACCCACAAGAACAGGAAATCAATCAATAATGTCTAAAATTGATGCACCATGAGGTAGCAATGTAAGCATTTAATTTAACATCATGTAGGTAAGTGCCAGGAAAAATAGCCAATAGAAATGAAAGTGTTTGCCCCAGAAGGGTGGGCAGGGGTTGAGGAGAGGTGGAAGAGGAGGTGCTATTTGTAATTTCTTAACTACGCACTATTATAGCTTTCATAAAAAGGAACTTTAAAAAATTTGGTGCTATTCTATGAGAAAATAAGAGCAAAAAGAAAACAAGAATAGGAGAGTAAGATTAAACTACAAACAGAATTCCTTATTGTGTACTCTAAGGGCCTGACACTTGAAAGAGATGAACACAAACGTGACCATGTGCTTTTTAGTAACTCAAACAAAGAGCAAACATTGTCCAATAAGGTCACTAAAATATTATTAGATTATTAAAACAATATTAAATTAGAGAGCAGTCAACACACATTTAGCCAAAAATCAATATCTGGCCACAGCTAAAGCCAAAACTGACGGTCATCATCATAGAAAAAATCGCTGCGCTTTAAGAACAATCTGAAATCTAATTTAAAAATGTAATTATAATTGCAATTGTATTATTAAAAGTGAGTGCTCTAGTTTTTAAAGTTTGACATTGTGGTGTAGAGATAATCACTTCTCTGCACTGTCAGCGTTCAGTGGCTCCTGTGGCCGCTACACGACACACGTAAGATACTACCGTTAACTTGTTTCCAGCTGCGATTGGTGGAGGAGCAAGGTTTTATGTTTACTGTGTCAGTACGGGGAAGTCCTCATGGTGATGCTGAGTTACTAAGCTTTCCTTTCTCTATCTTTCCTGGTAATCAACTAAGATTCCAGTTCATCTCTTCAACTCCTGGAATTAAGGATACCGTTGCTGGTGATAATGCAACTTCATTGTTTGTGCACTGCTTGAAGATGCCTTCTGAATAGTATTCTCAGAAGCTGACTATTCGGACACATCTTAGGAGTCACTTTCAATCCTCTCAGCCTCTTCTGCTGGAGACTCCCAGTCACCCCACAGGTGTAACCTGATGGCACCTGGTCGGAGCTGGCGCCATGCCTCTCACTACCTATCCCAGGACTCCTCCACTGACACTCAGCACCCACACATGCAAGTTGGAAGAGCAGGGGACTTGATGTCCAATTGGGCAAAGCTTTGACCAATGAGAGATAGGAGCTGTTGGAGAAATGTGTCTGCCTCCATTCCCCAGATGGACAATCCCAAGAAGCATCTCAGCTTCTCAGGTGGTCTCTAGAGCTCTAACAACCAGCGCTCATGGTAGCGGCCACAATACATCCTTGTACTGGCCTCTTCTTCCCTGCTTCACCACCCTGTCCCTCACCTCTGCTGCCTGAGATCCTATACCCCTGCATGTAAGACTTGATCTCAGGCTCTGTCTTCTGGGGAATCTAAGCGAAGACACAGGATTATGATTATTGTCTTCACTTTCATTTTTCAATTTCTGATATTTATCCATTCACATGTGGTTCCATATAAGCACTTGAAAAAAGTTTCTTCTTAAACCTTGAATCTAATCATGTGCTTGGAACAACGTGATTGGCATTAAATATTTTTAAAAATTGTCTCAGATTCCATCTGCATCTCAGCTTTCACTGCATGCACATCCCTGGAATGGAAGGATAGCAGGATCTTTACAGCAGTACCAAGTGAGAAATACTTGCGCTTTCAAGATGACTTCTTCAGTGGGTTCCAGTAAATCAGCTATTTTTCCACAAGCAACTATTGGTTGTTAGTAAGTTCTATGTCAGTACTGTTATCTGTAAGGTTTATTATTACACTTTCTTTTTATGGAGGCACCTTTCTGGCAAATCATGGATGCCATGCCATTTGTTTGAGCATTTTGGATAAATGTGTATCAGAGCAGTCTCGCTACCTTGTGTGTGTCATATAGTTCACCTTCGGCTAAAAGCTGAATAATGCAAGCAGCCTTTTACCTTTTTGCTTATGACCAGCAATTCTGTTACATTTTGCTGTGTTGTAGGAACTTTCTGAAAACACAACTGAAAGGTGTGAACAAATATTGCATGCTTGTGATCCCTGAATCACTCACGGTTTCACCGTGTGTTTTCCATTATCAGTGACAATTACAGAGCATTTTGCTTTGATTTTCCATCAATACATATTTTTTCCTTCAGATTCACTACGTTGTTATCTCTTGACAAACAAATAAAGTAAAAGCATAATATAATTCAGTGTGATTCCACTGTGCTCTCAAACTTAAAAACTATATATATCTGGTTGTCTCTGCACGTCCAAATATCGGGGGCAGCAGACACGAGATCAGCACATTTAGTATTGTCAGTAATCCTTCTATGTACAGCAGAACGTACAACGGTCAAATGTTTCCTAGGAGGATCTTTGCATCTAGAATTTACGGCCTGGACAAATTTCAAAATCCTTCAACTTCTGGTGGTTGGCAACATCTGGTTGGCAACATCTAGTAGTCATCTTAACAAAGTATTTGTTTAAATTTTAGCCTCTACGTTTTCAATTGTCTTTTGAAAACGAAGATCACGTCTTTGTAAAGCACTCCTGTGAAGCAGATTCTTTCCACGTTTGATTAGTGAGATGAAATATGTTTTGGTTTCCCCTTTTTCCCCAACATTTCCTTTTCTTCTTTATACCTTATATTCTTTTTTACATCTGGATCAAAGAAAGTTTATCGTGGATAGTTTTGTACATTCTCCTGAAGTCCTTTTGGGAAGTTTCGAGGTGGGAATTTGACATTCTGCTTTTAATTCATCCTCACAGGATGAGAAGAAATCTCAAATAGAAAATTTTCTGGAAAGATTCCTGGCTGAAGTTGAATTAAATAAACTAAAAATTATTTACAGGTCTTAAAGGTTATTTTGTTTAATTTTATGAATAATTCTAACAAATCAACAACTCTACAAACATCGAAATTATGTAACTGAATCTCCATAATCTCTCTTCTTCTCTATTCTATTTTTTAATGTTATTTATATGTTTATAAACATCCCTCAGCCCCAAAATTGACACAAGATGCTTCCTATAGCATGCAAATAACATGTAATCTCTTATACTTGTCTTAACTCCATTCTATGCTTTTTTATTTATTTAACCATTTGAAATATCTTAATTTTTGCACATAAAATTGACAGCTTATATTATCAGTTTTGCAGCATTTTACTTTTGCAATATTCAATGTACATTTATATTTCACTTGGTTGATAGACTTTCAACATATAAAGCTAGTAAGGAGATTTTTCACTCTAAGTTACATCTAAATGCTTAGTTATATTTGGAACTGAATATTCAGTTATTTTCAGTAAACTTATGCTTGTTTATGTTACATGCATTATTATTATGGGGAGCTATGTGATCACATGACCATTGATAATGCATAAATTCAGAAATCCCAAAAATGACGTTGACGCAGGCGTCTAGCTTTTTGCTTGTCCAATGATTAAGGTCAAAGCTGAGGCCAAAATTAGATTCTTTTAACCACATTTTTTACCTACCTCATATTACCTCAACCCCACTTTTAAATGGCATTAAATTCTTACATAAATTATATTTCTACTGGGTACTTGTCAAAAACCTATGTGACTCACAAGGAGTTAAAACAGAAAAAAAAAAGGAGACTGACATCTGTGTGGTTATTTCAAGAACTATAGATATTTCAGGAAGTCTTATAAGAACACTAAAGACACAGTGGTGTAATGCTTTACTTTTTCTTACTCTACTTGAAAAGTCAATCGATTTTTTAAAATTATGTAAATGTTTAGCTAAGTTACCAGTTGAGACCACATCTTGAAGACTGAGATGATCTAGCCTCTGAATCAGAGCCAGAATGTACAGGCCCAGGAATCACAAGATGGAGATGGGGGTGGGGGGAGTCAGGGAGTAGTGACACATCTCATGTTTTTACCTAATGATCCACTCATAAATGTTACTTCCTGTCCTCACATCTCTGGGCTCCACTGTTCTTAAGGTTTTAGCGCCCAAGTGACCCAAAAATGTTCTTAATTGGAAACTGAGAATGCCACCTGACCATGTTGTCATTTCTTTACACAACCAGAGAAATGGCCAAAACAAAAAAAGATATATATTCTGGAAGAGTATATATCATATGTGTGAAATCTAGGGGAACATTTATGCATCTCCTTATTCTATTATACCCTAAAGTAGGAGTTAACAGAAACTATCACAGTCCTATACAGACTATACAGGTCTATAGCTGTCTCAGATGGCTGAGGAATGACAGATTGGGCCGCCTCAAAGCACTCCACACACAGAGGTAGTGGCCAAAGGAAAGGGGAACATGCAGTAGTAGTGGAGGAGGGGTCTTAAATACAGTTGCAAAAATAAGTATTGTTTCTGCCTGTGCTTCTCATCCCTCTTTACTTCTCCCATTATTGTGTATGAGTTATGTTGGTTATGGTTAAATTTAACATTTGGTTCATAGGTTGCAAGTTATCAATTTGGGCTCACAGTGAAACTCCAATAGAAATTGACATCACTGGGAGAGCATGGACTTGGATGACAGTAAACCCAAGAACACATTTCTAGGTGCAGCAGTTGGTGATGACTTCAGGCTATCCCCCCACCAACCCTAGTGGAGGGACTGAGTGCTTTTGCAGTTAGGCTGTTATCTAGGGTCACCTTTGGATAACCAGGAAGAAAGTCAAGTGTGTGTTTGCATGTAGCCAAGGGGTGGACTATGATAAACAACCAAAGGGGCGTCCATGAGCTCACAGAAATTCCCACAATGACCATGTGCCTGCTACTCATGCTGCTCCCTGGCTGTGGGGCCGACCCACGCTAAGTGATCAGATTTGAAATTTTCAAATAAAATAATTTTGAACCTTTGAATGAGACCATTCTGGGCCCAAATGTGGGTAGAACTGAGTTGTCTAAAGGCAGAGCTCTGGAGAGCATGTCCGTGAAGCCTTACTGCTGAGGTCTCCAGAGTTTCCACAGTTCCTGTTCTTCCCGATGCCAGGCTGCCCAACTCATCCTTCCATTCCATAAACTTCCTGTGCATCTTTCCAACAAATCCATTTGGTTTCAGTAGCTTTCTGAAGAAACTTGACTGATGCAGACACAAAGTAAAGGTTATTTTAAGAAGTTTGATCTGGTAGCAGGGGACGCTGGATTGGACTGGAGACAGAGTAGATTCAGAGAAACTAGCAAAGAACTACTCTGAGACAGGTAACAAGGAATTGGTCAAGCATGCTGCTCAGACAAGAGTGCTTTCAGGACTTAAAAATTCTAAGGGAAAAGTGTTGAATGGTGTGTGTGTGTGTGTGACTGTGTGGTGTGTTCCAGGGCCGCATAATAAATGACCCCAAAACTTAGTGGATTAAGATGACAAACTTTGTATTATATCACACAATTCTGTGAGTCAGGAATTTGGTGAAGGCTTGGCTGAGCAATTCTCCATATTCAGCTGGTAGCTAGGCTGGTCTGGAGGATCCAAGATGGCTTCCTCCACTCTCTGGCCCCTTAGTAAGGATGGCTGAGAGCCTAGGTGCGGCTGGGTTTCCTTCTCTCTCCGGGTGGTCTCAGGGCTCCTCTACGTGGTGTCTCCAGCAGGGTAGCCAGACTTCTTATATAACTGCCCATGGCTCTGAAAACAAATGTCCTAAGAGATAATTTTCCAATCTGTTAAGGCCTGGGCCCAGAAACTGGCATAGTATCATTTCTGCCATAGTCTATTGGTCAAAGAAGCGTCCCCATTCACATTCAAGGAAGGGGACATAGACCTCATCTCTCAATGGAAGAAATGTCGAAGAATCTGCAGCCATCTTCAATCTGCCACAGTGTATGTGGGTGTGTAAAGACTAAATATTGACTTTTGCTGCAGCAAGAATATCTAATCAGTATAGTTCTTAATATTATTATTGCAATCAAATAGTAGAAGTTTCTCTTTAGTAGTCCAGCTAATAAATAAAGAAGAAATGATAGAATGATGGCATCCCCACTTTGTAACCCCTAATGAATTAATACACCTAGGCAATGGTCATCAGTGGCTACTAACACCACAAGAAGAGGGACAACCAACTGCTATTGATAAGTATCTGAAAGGCTTCTGTAGAGAAGAGACCAGAAGCACATAATTTAAAATGTTAATAATAATCACTGATTAGTTTTACTTTCTATTTTATGCTTTCTTTTCCTCTGTTGATGGTTTTCAGATTACAAAAATAATACATACATGTTATTCCAAGTGAAATCTTAACACATAAAAATGTATAAAAGCAAAGGGTAATCATCTTCCTTTCCCTCCTCCCCTCACTCATGAAAGGAAACACAAGCTTATCCACACGAGCAGTTTTCTTTCCTTGCTTTCACCATCATTGTATGGTACTTATTTTGCTTCAACTTTCAATTTTTCACTTTATTGTAAATTATGGACATCCCTCCATTCAACACATAGATACTTAACTCTCCATCTTTTTTCCTAGTTTCTTTATGCAAAAATACACATTAGCACATATAATTTTACATTTAGAGGATCGTATTATATGAAGGTATCTTTTTCTTCTTAGTAGTTTTTTTGTTTCTCTCTCTTTTTTCTACCGTCTCTCCATCCTCTCTCTCCTTGCTCTATCTGACACCCCCCACTCTTACAAATGGCTTGTGTTCTCTGTCCTCGTGCACCATAGCCATACATAGAGTTTGGGGTTTTTTTCTGCCACTTTTTTTCAACACATAATACACAGCTCTTTACATCTTACTTTTTCATCCAACAATACCTTGTGAAAATTCTTCCAAATCAGCTTATCTAGCTCTAATTCTTTGTTTTTAACGGAAAATAATATTCTAAGGTGTGGATGGGCCATAATTTACTGAATCCTTCTCGTATTTAGGATTAATCACTTTCCAGGAGTTTTCTTGTTTGTCTTTTTTTTTAACTTAAATGTCCCAAGCTGGTCACTGGTACGTTTATTTCTACGGCATCGATTCCCAGGAGTGAGATCAGTGGGGCACAGGATATGTGTTTTCAATTTTGAAAGACTCTGCCAGATCATTTTCTGAAACAATTATGACAATTACTTTTCCACAGCCAGTGTGTGAGGAAACCTCTCACTTCTCTCTACCCTTCGCCAGCTCACGATAACAAGGATTTCCACTCTGCCAGATGTGGTTAGTATGATGGGCATAAAGTGATATTTCACTTTTCATGTGATCTGTGTGTTTGCGCATGTTTGTGTATTTTTTAACCATTTGGATTTGCTCTTCTGTGAACTGCCCATTCATTAGGGTTAAGAGAGGAGACATACTCACAAACATGAAAGAGATGAACAATTATAGGTGAATTCTACATACAGCACTGTGGCAACACGTTTGAAAACCTTAAGGAAATGGGAGATCTCCTACAAAATTTTAAATTATCAAAATTCACCCAAGAAGAAGGGAAAAATATGAATAGACTGATTAATATAGAAAAATTAGAAAGGTAAACTAATGTCTACTTTTTAAAAAGATACCAGAACCAGATGTTTTCACCTAATGTTCTACCTAATCTATAAAAAATAGATCATTTCTATGATATTTAAATGATTGCAGCTCATAGAAAAAGATGGAAAACTTCCCATTTAATTTTGTGAAGCCAGTCTATTTTAAAGATAGAATGCAACTATGTAGCAATCTCACTTACAAATTTGTAAGTAAAGTCAAACATTTGTGAATAAGATCCAGCAGTATATCAAAAGAATAATATGCTAAGGTCAAGTGATGCTATCTAAACACTAAAAGGTGGTCCAGATTAGGAGTTCTATTCTCTTAATGCATTAGATTAACAAACTAAAGAACAAAACCCAAATGCCTGCATTAATAGCTGCTGAAAAATTATTTGATAAAATAGCAGCAATTATTTCCAAAAGAGAGGCAATTGTGGAACTATTCGTGAAGAAATCTGTTACCAAAATCCTCTAGAAATATCACATCAAATGGTAAAATACTGAAACTAAAGCCAATTAGGTTTAGGAATCATATATAGAGGCCTGCCACCACCATGATAATTTAATATTATCTTAGAGGATCTGACAAGTACAGTATACAATAAGAAAAAGAATCGGCAAAACTTTGCACGTTCATATACCTAGAAAACCCAAGAGAAAAAACTCCTGGAACACAAAAAAATCAGTAGCTTTTCCTTATACTAGTGATAGAGACAAAAGAATCCACAAGCTATAAAAGGTAAAGATCAAATTGATTATATAAATTTTTCAAATTTTTGTGGAACAAAACAGACCACAGCAAACCCAATATAAAAATGATTGTTTGGAAAAAAATACTCGCAACAAAGATGGTCAATAAAGTATTGATATCTATAAAATGAGAATTCTTTCAAATTTGCAAGAAAAGGACAAAAACAGCCCAATAGAAACGTGTTGAAAGTCACACCTTGATGAGATAAGGAACTAGACTTTATACCACAGATAACAGGTTTCCCCTCAAAATAGTTGTTTCTAGCAAAGCAAACTGTGCTAGATTAACAATCAGATTGCAACTCTGCTTTCAGCACACTTTAAAAAATAACAGTATAAAGAGGAAAGCATATGTACGTCCTTTCAACCCTCCCCCCCACCTAAAATAGAATACCTTCAAATTCTAGTCTTATACCTCATATCAGCTTGTCTTCATTGTGGAGGAAAGAGAAACTCTGGCACACTTTAAGTCTCTGGAGCAGTGATTTCTGACTCTGGCTTGACAGTACCCTGTGAATTCTAGTTCATCTTTGTGGGGCCTTGCAATCCTGCGGAGCTGCAGAGGATCCTCTGCCCTTGTTCTGGATGGCTTCAGCCTTTATACTCCTGATCCGCAGCATGGCCCTAGAGGAGAGATCATCTGGATTTTGAATGCAGACTTAGGTGGCATCTGCGCTTTTATCACCAGGCCCCACCCACTGGACTGAGCCATGTGGATGGAATCAGGAACCTGGGTCAGCACTCCCCTTTGGACCCTGTGTAGGATGCTCTGTATGCCATGTACTCCTTTAAATGCAGTTTGGCAGCCCAGCCACTTCCCCTGCCCCTAATCCAGGCCAGTATCCTCTCTCTCCCATTATTGGTTGATCTACATGTGTTAGTTATGACAACTTAGACGTTGTCCAGTGACCTGGGGTGAGGTGAACAGCAATGAAATGATAAGAGCCCACGAGTTTCCGAACTGCATCTTGGTCCCAGCTGTGTGTATATCCACCATGATCTGTGAATCATCCCCTTCCTCCTGGAGGTTGTGTGGGTCTTCTGAGGAAAGCCCGGTGACACAAGAGCGTCAGCTGAGGCTATGTGTGGAAACAGCCAAGAAGGGGCTAATAAGGTGTGGATGGGGGAGGCACCAGCAGTCTCTCTGCTCCAGAGAGGAGGTTGATGTGACAAAGCAAGGTGGGGTGTCTCTCAGGGAAACTGACAAAGAACTGTGACACATCCCAGGAGTGAGTGGGCCTTGGGGTTAGTAGGGGACAGGGAGATGTAGACTTTCAAAAAGCAAAAGGAGAGATGAGTCATGCAGATAATTTAAAACCTGCAAGAAGGAAATTACTCTAAGTACTTAAAATCAAAGGTTGTTAGTTTCAATTCTTCTGTAGAAGCTAAGACAAAAAGGTGAAAGAACAGGTGAGGAGAGGGGATTTCAACACCAGAATCGAAACTGAGGCGGCCTGGGGCAGAGAGAGAGGCAAAGATGTTTTCTTCTCTCTATTTGCCAGTGATCTTAGCTCCAATCCATGAAACTCTGAAGAAGCAGGCTGGGTTTTGTGATTTTCTAATGGCTCCCACGGTGCTCACCAAACATTTAGAAAGGAGTGTCTGTGGACGCAGTATGAAGCTAAGCATTATGGGATATACAGGGGAAATGTAAGTCCTATGCTTCGCGTGAAACAACTGAAAGGCAATAAACAGCAGTGCTAACCGGTTTGATGTAGGGCCTCGCTCTTCAACGTGGGGTTGGTGGACCAGCAACATTCGCATCACCAGGGAGCTTATCAGAAAAGTCGAATATTAAGCCCCACTCCAGACCTACTGAATCAGAATCTGCGTTTTTAGCAAGATCCCCAGATGGCATGTAGGCACATTAAAGTTTGAGAAATGCTGAAAGAGGCAATGAAGGCAGAATGAAAAGACTGCCTGGAGTTGGGGTTGCTACCGAAAATTTCATAGACAAGTTGGGTCTTGGACAAACCTTGATTATGGATGTTGAGTTGACTCAGAAGTGCTGGGGTGGAAGAACTAGCCCTCAAGGCCCATTTCAAATGTTTCACACATATGAACTCAGGAGGACACATCCACCCTGCTGCCCTCTCTCCAGCAGACTTCCCTGGGGTGTCTGAACCCAGGACATGGCTCTGGTTATCAGGCATGAAGTCATAATGAGGAGACAAGGAGCAGGATATCAAGCCTCCAGGCCTGCCCAGTCATAACAATCACCCGGGACTTGTTAAAATACAGATTCCCAGTATCCTCCCCTGAAAATTCAGATTTAGAGAGGTTTGAAGTGCAGCCTGGATATCTGGATTTTTATCAAGTACCCCAGGAGTTTCATACCTTCAGGCAACATTGCTTTCGATCCTCGGTTCCTCGGACGAGAACGGTCATTGAATTTGCCAGTAGTCTCCAAGCCTGTTTTGATGCCTGTCAGACTTCTCTCCATATGACTTCCACCCAGTCTTCATGCTCCAAAGATTAAAGAAGAGCCATATCACAAGCCCAGAAAGACAGTGAGTGAATGGAGGCGACTTGGAGAGGCAGCCTCTTGGTTCTATAGAACCTACCAAACTGACCCACTCAAAGAAAGTGGCCTGGGCTGCCAAGGTCAAGGCTTCAGACTGGCATTCCTTTCTGGCTGCACTCCAGAAGTGGGCCCAGAGTTTCTGCAGGAGGCTCCAGGAATAACCTCGCCTCACCAGGCCTTTCTTTCCCTTACTCATGTGACCTTCCTATTGGGGAAAATATGTGTTTAGTTACAAGTAATACACTTCCTCTCCACTAAGGTGTCCAGGACTCATACTTTTGCTTTTAGAAAACCCATAAAAGGGAAATTTCAACTCATGTAATCTGGAAAGAAAGGAATAGTTCCCACACTAAGAATGGCCCTAATCCCTTAGCAAGGGACCGTTCTCTGGGTCCAGAAAGGGGAGATTAATCTATGCACATTTATTGAATGCCTAGCATGAGGCAGATGCTGCCTTCCACTCCCTGCCTCTTCCGGAACTGTGCTCCAGCATGTCATCACTGACCTGCATTGAGCAGTGTTCCATTGTACAACAGCTCTTTGAAGCGCACTGCTGTTATCTACTCCCTGGATCAAGTTAAAGACACTGATTACATCGCCCAAGAGTTGCCATCGAGTGCTCCATGATATTCTAGTTAACAGCAGCTACAGAAAAACAGGAACAAAGGAACAAGTTGAAGATACTCTTCTGCACTCCAGAAGCTCTGGAAGCTAGTTTGCTGTGAGATTTATGGAGGCTTTAATACCTCGATTGACGTGGGACCCTCCAAGGAGATCTGGTAGATGGGGCTTTCCAAACTTATTTACCCACTTTTTTCAACAGGTCTTGTGTAAGATATTTCGGAACAGGCTTCCCCATGTCCGTGTCTTCTCAAAGGAGACCTGTGGAAGCCATTTCTCTCCTTGAATCCAGCACCAAGAATGGCTGTGTGTCTTCCAGGGAACTACTTTGCCTGATTTTGTGAGTCCTGAGAATCTGAAAATAGATGTGTTTTGCTCTTTCCATTGGCTGCTGGGCTGAGAGCCAGCTCGTTGGACGGCCTCCAGCAAGTGTACGGAACCTTGGAGCACACGCTCTGTGGCCTGACTCACTGGTGTCTGCTTGTTTTCTTCCATTTCCTCATCAGTTTATTTGAAATGTTTTTCCTGGCATATCTCTATTTGTAAGTCACGTTACCTCTTTTTCCAGACAAAAACTCAGAGAGGCTAAGTGACTTGCCCAAGATCACACAGCTTATCAGTGAGGAATCCAAGATTCAGACTCAGTTCTGCCCATCTCTGGGCCCAAGCTCTCCCATGCTACCTCCCTAGTCCTCTGTGGGGCCCATAAAAGACCCGGGTATGCCAGTGACACTGGAGGTTGGTAGGAAATGACCATTGTTGAACAACAATGATTTGACTTAATCTTCCCTCTTCCTATGCTTGGTTCTTGCTGCCTAGCCTCCTCCACACCCACCCTTTAGAAACTCTTCCCTATTTTCTAAGACTCTTCATCAGCTCCCCAAGTCCAAGACCCATAATCTATGACTCACAGCTCTGGCCCGTGTATTTCTAGATAACCAGTTGCGCCAGAACAATGCACTAAGCAGTCAGCACCGACACCAGTCATAATAACAGGGGTGACCATTCCAGTATATTCCAGCTGAGTCTTCCTCACCTGCATGCAACAGAAACCCAGCCACAGGGGTGGCTTGACTAATTATGGTCTTGTCTTACTCACATAAATACACCAGCTGCTGCGTCCAGCTCTCTGCTCTGCATCCTTAGAGTAAAGCTTTCATCCCCCCCAGTTGCCACATGGGCTCCAGATGGCAGGACCACTGCGGGCCTCCTATTTGCATTCTAAGCAGGAAGATAACAGAGAAATAAACTAAGAGAAGGAGGAAGGGGCAGCAACAATACGAAGAAAGAAAAATTTCGCAGGAATTCCCAGCAGACTTCCACTTTGGTCTCTCTGGCCAGGATGGTGCTGTGTGGCCACCTCTAGCTGCAAGGGAGGTGGTCCTGAACATAATCATGGTTCGGAAGGAAGGAGGAAAGGGGGCTTTGGGGCAGTCAGCTGGTGTGATCTGCCACATCAGGGGCCACCCCAAATGTCCAAGTTGAGTCCAAAATGCAGAAAGCAGGCAGCAGGGACTGGAAGGGGAGCACCAGGGCTGAAAGGGTGGGCTGAGTCATCTAAGGGGTGCAGTGGTCACTATGCTGCACCATAGGCCCCCCTTCAGAGCAGAAGGGCTCACTCCCCCGGTGCTGGGAGTGCTGCCAACTCAGCCTCAGCTGTCAGCTGTCTTTGGGAATCACCTCAGCTGAAAAGAATCACCTTGACCAAAGTTGTGCCCCCTCCCCAGGACGGCCCTCATCCATTGCCTCATCTCTTCATAACTCTGCAGGGCCTTCCCAGCTCCAGAGCTCCCCATGGAGCCGGCTGAGGCATTTGTTGAGACTGCATGGCAGCCCTGCTCCTTCCCTCTTCCTAGTCCTCCTTCCTTCCCTTCCCTCCCACCAGAGTTATCCCTAAGCAGTCCTAATAAACACTCTATAGGCTCATTTCCCAGGGGCACAGCCTGCACCAAGGAACAAGCCACTTCTTTCTTTTTCCAGTTCAACGTAATACGTGTCTGCTGAACGCCCAGTGTGTGTGAGGCCCTGAGCCCGGTGCTGGGAGTAGATGAGCGGGTGAATACAGACATGAATAAGCATCAATCCTGGCCTTCAAGGAGCTCACGGGCTCTGCAATGGAGCTGGGAACGCAAGCGGCTAAGATCAAAGACAAAATACAGTGAGACAAACATAAAGTGCGATGGATGCTCACAGAAGGAAAATGTTATCAACGGTTGGGACTGGAAGTAGGGAGAGATTAGGAAATCTGGAGGAGCTTCATGGGAGAAGGAGCCTTTGAAATGGCCTCTGATGATGACAAGGCAGAGCCGATGGCAAAGAAGGACTCCAGACAGGGCCAGGGTAAGCAAAGGCACAGAGAGCTGGGGTGCGGGCCGTGTCCAGAGGGTGGCCACAGGTCCAGTTCGGCCAGAATGGGAAGTGAAATAGAGCACTGGTTAGGAACATGAGCTTCCAAGTCAGACAGCCTGGAATTAACTCCCAGCTCTGTGCCCTCTGAGAGAGGGACATCAGGTGTGTCACTTGACCTCTCACACTACCACTTTCCTCTCTGTAAGAGAGTAATTATACATCCCCTTCCCCAAAGGGTTGTTGTGGGAATTGAGTAGTTAAAATTACATAGACATCTGGAAGGGCATGAGGTTCAGGCGATGCTCTAGTTTTTATTACACAAGCATAAATATTGAGGAGGCTGTAGTTTAAGCCAGTGGTTCTCACAGAGAATTAGTCCCCAGATCAGCAGGGTCCTGTTAAGAGGGAACTTGTTAGAATTGCAGATTCTCAGGGCCCCACTCCAGACCTACTGAATCAGAAATTCTGAGGCAGCATCCAGCAATATATATAACAAGCCCTCCAGGGGAAGCTGAGGCGCATTAGAACTTGAAAACCGCTGGTTGAAGCCAACAGAGGAATATATTTTAAGGATACGGGGCTTTCCAGGGAAGCCGAAGACAGAGGTGCAACAGGGCCTCACAAAGGGGTGGCCAACAGCAATGGGAGCCTAGGGAAACAGGAGACTTCTCTCTCCTTCTCTCATCTCTACTTCTCTCTTACCCTGTGCCTCTCTCTTCCTGTAGCTGCACATGAGCTTTGCTCCTACTTCCACCAGCTGAAGCTTTCTGCCACAGAGAGCTGCCAGACCAAGAGGCTGAAATCTCCTAGTCTCAACTCCGGGTTACCCTGGAAGCGACTCAATGGCCCAGCTAGAGTCAGGTGTTCACATCTGGACCGATTAATTGGGGTGCCCTTCCCCCACCCCAAGTGGGTGGAACTGAGGTGCTGATTCAATGAGGTCACCTATGCTTGGAACGCCAGTCAGGCGCTTAGGAAAGAGGTTAAGGTGAGAGAATGAGATTCAGGAGTTACAGGCTTTGAGCCCAGTGCCATAGAGCAGTGGTTCTCAAAGTGTGATCCCCAGACCAACAGGATCAGCAACATGTTGTTAGAAAAGCGGTCTCGGGGCCCCCCCAGCCCAAACCTACTGAATCAGAAACGCTCCGGGTGGGCTTGTGAGCCTGTGCTTTAATGAAGACGAGCTGAAGAAACACTATCAGAGAGGGCTCGGAAACGGTGCAAAAAACCCATATGATGAGAGAGACGAATCATTTCTGCAACCTTGTCCGTCTTTCACTCCACTTCCTTAGAGTCATAATGAAATAGGCAGAAGAGACATTAGAAGCAAAAACCTCCAGGGTGGTGGCTTGCCTTTACTTTTCTTTCTTTAACGCAGTGTACATATTCCACAGACAGAGCTAGGATAGAGCCCAATCTTTCCTCTTTACTGTTGGGGTAACAAGCCATGGTCAATGTCTCACATTCACTGGCAGAGACAGGACTGAAGCTCATGCCTCCCAGCTCCAAGCTATCGTGATAAAAAAATGGAACTTTCTAGATCAAAGAGAAAAGTAACTGAGAAAGTAGATCAAAATGAAGCCACATGAGACCTGTGTGAGTAATTAAGAGCAACTCAGACCCACCCAGTGGGGTTAGTAGCGTAAGGGTTGCATTGACAGTGTCAATTTGTGGAATCCCCAACCAAAATATCAACCTGACATCCATTGTCAAGCCTCAAATTCCATCTTTATAATTGTTAAGAGCTTTTCATGCAGCACAAACAGGCAGGCCTAAGCCCACTGCTATCTCAAAATTAGAATATTCATAAGGCTTTAATAAGAAAGGTAAGGAGGAGAGGAAGGGGAGAAGGAGTGGACATTTTGTAGAGCCATAGCAAAAGTAAACTACAGCTCCTGAGTTCTCATCTTTAAATGGATCTGTGAAGCATCCAACAGGGGAAAGTAGCTAAAACGCTACACAGAGAGCTGTGAAAATTATCTACTTTAAACTCTGAACTTTGTGAAACTACAAAAAGAAAGACATTCTTGGCAGTTAGTGTGTCAGCCTTAATAAAAGGAAGTAGCAAGTCCAGCCTAAATTAGGGTGAATCAATGTGGCCTGGGTAGGATGAAAAAAGAGGTGAGCAGACAATGAAACAAAATTAACAAGGATGAAAAAGAGGAACCAGACTGAGCCAAAACAAAGAAATCTTTGGTTGCTCTGAGCTCTCGGTTTTACCAAGAAGCAGATTGGAGGAGGGGTGGGCAAGGACAGTTGTTCAGGTTGTGCCCTAACAAGGGTGCTTCTTCTGCCAGTGGAGCAGGTGGGACTGAAATCCATCTGGTGCTCTGCTCACACAGCCATGCTCAGACCAGCCCAGGGTGATGTGTGTTCCTAACCTCTTAAGGTCAAGTGACAGAATGACGCTGCTGGGTTGCCTTTTGATATTTGTAATTTGATGTGTGTACGTTCAAAGTAACTGCTTGGCAACCCAAACATTTCAAAGAATGACGAGATCCTTTCAAATAATTCCTTTATGTTCTTTATAAAGTCCCAAACTCAGGAGATCCAACCAACCATCTGAGTCCATCTTGGTGCCTGGACAGAGCAAAGTGAGACTTTCTGCTCGTAGAACAAAGTGTACATGAGATCTGGCCCCAGGAAGAGGCTCTAAGCAATGAAGTCCTTTCCCGCCTCTGGAGCCAGAGTCATAACTCCCCTTATTATCATTTTTTAAAATTTCATCTTGTTTGTTTCTGCAACTACTTTTCTCAAGATCTTAAGGATTTTGATGATACATTTGGGGATTTGCACTCCATTCCGCAAAACTCCATGCTTTATGTGACTAGAAATTGTCAGATCTCTTCACTTTTAGAAATCCTTCCCAAACATCAATTCTTTAAATGGTCAAAATTAAACAAACAGAAATAGTTGTGGCCTCCTGACTTCCACAAGGAATAGGAAAGAAGTGCTACTCACCTGAGGAGGAGATGGTTTCCAACACGTACAAATCAAAGGGAGTTGACATGTTTGCTGTTTGAAAATTTCTAACCCACCCAACTGGACAGTGCGTGGGAGTGAGGCTGGTGCTGTGCATCTGCTTAGCACCAGTCGTGTGGCCCAGGCTACAGCCACAATCTGACCACTTATCCCCACCTCCACTGCTACCGTCTTTGCCCAGCCACCATCTTGGGTGGGACTTTTGCCTAACTGGTTTCCCTGCTTCTGTCCGCCTTAACAGGCTATGCTCAATGCAGCTGCCAGAGCGATTGTGTTAAAATACCAGTCCTTCCACTACCCAGAGCCCTCCCGTTGTTCCCCAGCTGGTGCCCAGTAAAGGGCAAAGCCCTGCCCAAGCCCTGCCAGGCCCCACATGAGATGGCTCCCAACTACTACCCCTCTGTGGGTCCCACCACACGCCCCCTCACTCCCTCTGTTCCAGCTACTCTGGCCTCCCTGCTGTTCCTTTGTGCACAAGTGTTGAAATTTCTCCAGGCCAGATGTACGCCTAAAGATGGAACTGCTGAATCAGAGCATCTATACGTTTTCTAGATATTGCCAAATTGCTCTCCAAATGAGTTTGCCAATTTACATTCCTACCCACATTAGGGAAGAGGGCTGGTTTTTCCACATGCTCTGCAACACTTGGTATTGCCAGACTTAATTTTTACTAATCAAGTGGGTGGGAAATGTTATCCCAATCCTGTTTCAGTTTATGTTTTCTTGGTTATGATGGAAATTTAGTGTATTTTCATGTTTATTGGCCATTTATATTTCTTATTCTGGAAATCTGCTGGAGGAGAGAGGAGATTTTAGTAATTCAGCATCTTTTAAAGTTTATTCAGTTTTTCTATTTTTCATGTCAGTTTTGGCAATATTTAATTTTCTAGAAAATTATCTATTTTGTCCAAATTTACAAATGTATCGGCATAAAGTTTCTTCAGATATTCTCCTGTGATGGTACCCTCTGTTCTATTTAGTTACATCTTTTGTTGTTGTTATTGCTAATATTGCTTATTTGTGCATTTTCTTGTTTTTTTTCCGTCATCCATCTTGCTAGACATGGGATAATTAAGACTCTGACTAGCCTAAAGTCAGGTTTTGCCACCAAATGAGTTACGAACAAAAGTTTCAGTTTTCAGACTCTTTTGAATTTCAGAATTCTGGATGACAGATCAAGGATCTATGCTTTCATTTTCAGTCAGCTCTAATTACTTTGTAATTTTTGTTCTGCTTTCATTTTTAACTCATAAGGCATTTAGCAATTTTTTTTTAGTTTCCAAAAACTTTTTTTTGTTTTTCATAATCAATATAAAGATGATTTTTAATTTAATAAATTGCAGTCAGAGAATATGGTCTGTGTGATACCATTTCTTTCATATTGGCTAATAATTCTGTTATGAACTTGCACATGGTCACCTTTTATCAAAATTCCCTATATATTCTCCATTTCCGACCTTCTCAGCTGTGAACCATGAATTGGTTTGGATGTGTTGTAACACTTGTTGACTTCTTCAGCCCTCGCCATAGCTGGGTGGGGCCTTGTCATACCCAGCCTGGGGTTCCTGGAGGGAAGCCCCTCACCCAGGAATCTCATCTGGTAGCCCCCATGGGCAGCAAGCACCTGGTCTCCATCCAGCCCTTGTGTTCTATGGTAATGTGCTAAGCCCAGACAAGGAGGCATCTTGGTGGACATCCACATCACCAGCCAGCTGCAGAGCTCATGGCTATCCATCAAAGACAAGGGGTCTGTGGAATTGTAGGAGAGTTCCTTCATGTTCCAGGTACCCAGGAGATGGAACACAGCCAAGGCTCTGGTAGAGGCTGGGGACCAGAGAGGCTCAGTCGGGCATCCTGGCAGACATAGCTCCAGGCAGCAGCACCAACTCTCTGCTTTACATATTTTGGTCACTTCTGCCCATCTGTGGCTGGTGTGCCCTCTTAGTGGCATCCAAACCAGCTGCAGGAGTGACTATTCTAACAATATATGTGTGGTTTGTAAAGTAGAGCTGCATCATTTTTTAAACTCAGTATAAAACATTTGATTGCCTTTGATATTTGTTTGTATTTCAATATTACAAGAAATTTCAACATTGCATTTGTTAATGAAAGAGAAAGAAGAACTATTAGAGTCTTCAGATGTAATTTCAACAGTTGCAAAATTTTGTATGGTTATAAACATTTTGTTTTAATTTTTATCATCTTATGTGAATGAAGCTTTTCATTGATGGTGATTATCAACAATTTGAAATTATGTTATTGAAAATCTTGATCTGGAATGTGTCCAATCATTTCAAGCATTATATGTGATAAAGGTTCATGTCTGTGGGAGCAACCTCATTTCTCATTTAAAAATGGGAAAGTATTTTATTTGAAAAAATTTTTTAAAGTCAGTATTTGATATTTTATAATATTGTGAATTTTATATTCCTTATTGTAATTATAATGTTTAAAAATGAAAACTACTTTCTTAATACATCATTCCTTTAATATATAGTTTTCCTTTTTCCCAAATTAAAGGATTTGCCTTAAATTCTATTTTGATATTATACCTCAGCATTCTTTTGGTTAATTTTTTTCGAGAATACCTCTTTCCATCCGTTTATTTCAATCTATGTGGTTTTCTTATAAGAGTTCTTGTGTAAGGAGCGAGTGGTAATTTGTCTTTTAACGAATTATATTAGTCTATTTACTTTTTACCTTTTTGTGTGATTGATATAATCAGACTTACTTTAGCCATCTTGTTTTTTCTACTAACTTTTTCTTTTATTTCTTTCTTAAATCTCTTTTCCCGTCTTTAGTACTCCCCCGCCCCCGCCCTGCCACTATTTTGGAGACTATAGATTGTAGTCAATTCTCTTTGTAGTTACTCTTATTTTTTAAACATGCATATTTAATTACAGACCTTTCTAACAGATTCTGAAGTTATTTAGTATTTCTATTTTCCTCCTAAACATAACATGGATTTTTGCACACTTTACCCATTGAACATCACTGCTTTTCCATCTAGCCACTCCTACAGTAAGGATTGTTTTGGGTTTTGTTTTTACATTTTTAAACAACAACAAAAATGTTTTCTTCCATCAGCAGTTAACTTTACCAATATGTTTTTATCAGTTTCTAATCTTACAGCTGTTTTTTATATCCCGTGATTTCCTTCTAGGTTTATTTTTCTTCTTGTTGAAGCATGTTTTTTTGATAGCACTCTTATTGAGTGTCTATAGACAGTAAACCTCCCTAATCCTTATATGTCTTAAGATCTCTTTCATTTGTCTTCACTGTTGAATGATAAATTAGCAGGGTATAAAATCTCTAGGTGAACAGTCATTTTCCTTAAACATTTTGATATTACTCCTTTCTCATCTGGCATAAAACCAGTCATTTCTCTCTGACTTCTTTGAAGAGTCTCTCTGTATTGTTGATGTCCTACAGTTTCACAGTAATAAGTTTAGGCACATTTAAGATATGCCTAGACATATTATTGAGAACTACTAAATACAGTCATTTTAAAGTCTTTTTCAATTAATTAATAATTAACTTCATCTGGAATAAATTTGAATCAGTATGATTTGGGACACAACTAAGAGAAAACATAACCAAAAATAACAGCTTACACAATCAGGAGAGTTATTATTTCATAAAACAAGAGGTCCAGAGGTAACATAATGACACAACAATAATCATTCATACACAATATTTTAAGAAATCTACCTGTGTCATTAGTATATTTTACCTTATACATTCTTATAGCTAATAAAGAAATCATACATGCTCTTTTCATTACAAGTATTTATACCTTCAGAAATCAGAAAAATCAGTTTGAATATTATTACCTAGGGCAATAAATTATCAAGCAAGAGAAGCAATTTCACAAAACAGACTTTTGACACTTAAAGTTGCATTTCGTAGCAATTATATCTAAAGTCTAGGTGTCTTGAAAATCTCTGTCACAAATGCACTGCAAGGATGATTTTTTATGATAAAAGAAAAAGGTGATCACAATTAACAGATTTTCTCATGCTGTTCTTTACCAGACTAAGGAGTAGGATCAATATTCTTGTGAACATTTTCAGCTTAATACATTATTAGAGCCGACTCTTGAATTCCCTTTGTGGTTCAGAATTTTGTCTGCCTTCTACAGCTGGTGAGAGGTGAGAGTGGTAGAGAAAGAGAAAGGGAAAAGAACTCCCTTATTCCTGATCTTTCTTAGATGATTTTCACTAGGATTGATAAGTAAAAGCACCTAAATGCTCAAGGTTAAGAACAGGAATTTCATTACTTAACTTTTAGAGATAGTTTTTATGTATATAAAAATAGGACTTTATATTAAAACTTGTTATATTTTATCCCATTGGTTTTGGTCCATTATTCTAGGCTGTTACATGTTTTTGAATTCTGATCCTATCTTTTAAATCATCAGCTGTCACTCCCAACTTTGTGTAACTTGGTATTCTAATAAAGCACGATTCTTTACTTTTCTATCCCCAATCACATATTGCAATTACACATTTATTTGTGTGGGGTTTTTTAAATTGGATCCCTGTGTTGCTCTTTTAGAGCCATACCCACTTCCTGCCCTACATTCACCCTCATCCACAGTCCTCATCCCTGGCAACTGCCAGTGTAATCTCCACTTCAAAACTTTTGTAATTCCAACAATGTTATGTAAATGGAATCATACAGTATATAACCTTTTGAAATGGCTTCTTTCACTCAGCATAATTTCCTTGAGATTCATCCACATTGTGGTATCAGTAGTTCATCCCTATTTATTGCTAAGCAGTATTCTATGGTGTGGATGTACCACAGTTTGTTTAACCATTCTACCACTGAAAGCCACCTGAGTGCTTTCCAATTTTTGACTATTATGAATAAAGCTACTGTGAACATTCGTGTACAGGTTTTTGTATGAACTTAAATTTTCATTTCTCTGGGAACAAATGCTCAGAAATTCAATAGCTGTGTCATATGGTACTTGCATGTTTAATTTTTTTAAGAAACTGCCAAACTATTTTCCAGGATGGCTGTGAAATTTTACATTCTCACCAGCAATGCAATGTATGAGCACTTTTTCTGCACAGTCACCAGCATTTGACTTTAGCCAATCTGACAGGTATTTAGTGATAGCTCACCATGGCATAATTTGCATTTCCCTAATGGAAAGAGATGTTGAACATCTTTTCATGTGCTTGTATGCCATCTGTATATCTTCTTTGGTGAAATGTCTGTTCATGTCTTTTGTTCTTTTTTTCATTGGATTGTTTGTTTTTTTACTGTTGAGTTTTGAGAGTTGTTTATATATTCTATAGGCTAGTCCTTTGGCAGATAAGTGGGTTGCAAATATTTTCTCGACTCTATAGCTTGTCTTTTCACCCTCTTAAGAGGATCTTTTGCAGACCAAAAGTTTTTAACTGAGATAAAGTTCACTTTATCAGATTTTGTTCTTTTACGGATCATGCTTTTGGTGTCAAGTCTAAGAACTCTGCCTAACCCTAGATCCCAAAGATTTTTTTAGTAAAAACTGTATTGTTTTATGTTTAACATTTAAGTCCATGACCTCTTCTGAGCTGATTTTTGTATAATGCATGAAGGTCCTTTTTTACTTTTTTATTTTTGCCTAGGGTAACTATCTGCTTGAACACCATTTGTTGAAAAGTTTGTTCTTCCTTTATTGAATTGCTTTTGTTCCTTTGTCAACAATAAGTTGGTCATATTTATGTGGATCTATTTATGAATTCTCTATTCTGTTCCATTTATCTATATCTCCATTAATTCCACACAATATTGATTACTGTAGCTATATAATAAGTCTTGAAATCTAGTAGACTAATTCCTTTTACTTTATTCTTCATTTTCAAAATTCTTATAGCTATTCTAGTTATTTGCCTTTCCATATAAATTAGAGGATAATCTTGTTTATATCTACCAATAGTCTTGCTGGGATTTTGAAAGGAATTGCATTAAATCTGTATATCAGTTTGGGGATAATTGACATTGTTACTATGTTGAGCCTTCTAATCCATGAACACAGTGAGTCTCTTCATTTATAAAGATCTTTGATTTCTTTCATCAGCACTTTATAGTTTTCAGCATACACATCCTGTGTGTGTTTTCTTAGAGTTATATCTAAATATTTCCTATTTTGAGCAACTTTTAATTTTCGTGTCCACATGTTCATTGCTAGTATATAGAAACATAACTGATTTTTATCTGCTTATCTTGTATCCTGCAACCTTTTTGAATTCACTTATTATTTCTAGGAGTTTTCTTTGTAGATTTCTTGAGATTTCCTATGTAGACAATCAGATCATCTGCAAATAGGGACACTTTATTTCTTACTTTTGGATCTGTATATTTTTAATTCCCTTTTCTTGCCTTATTGCACTGGGTAAAAGATTCAGTGCAATGCTGAATAAGAGTGGTAAAAGTGGGCATTCCTGCCTTGTTTCTGACTTTATGGGGAAAGCATTAAGTGATTAACCACTAAGTGTAATGCCAGCTGTAGGTTTTTTTGTAATAGCTCTTCATGAGTTGAGGAAGTTTTGCTCTATTCCTGGTTTTCTGATATGTTTTTCATGAATGCATTGAATTTTGTTAAATGCTTTTCTGCATCAATTGATATGGTCATGTGATTTTTGCTTGTTAATATAGTGGATTACATTGATTGTTTTTCAAATATTAAGCCAGCCTTGCAGGCTTGGAATAAACCCTACTTGGTCATGGTATACAATTGTTTTTAAATATTGCTGAATTCTATGTGTTAATATTTTGTTAAGGATTTTTATGTCTATAATCATGAGGAATATTGGTCTGTGGTTATCTTTTATTGTACTGACTTTTCTTGGTTTTGGTATAAAGTAATTCTAGCTATATAAAATTATAAGTGTTCCCTCTTCTTCTGTTTTTTAAGAGGGATTGCATAGGACTGGTTTTAATTCTCCAGTGAAGCCATATGGACCTGGAAATTTCTTTTGGGGGAATTTTTTTAAATTATTTACTTAATTTTCTTAATACTTACGGGGAAATTCAAATTATCTATTTCATATTGGATGAGTTGTGGTAGTTTTTTCTTTTGAAGGAATTGGTCCACTTCATCTAAGTTGTGAAATTTATGTTTGTGGAATTGTCCGTACTACTTTTTCTCTTTGTTAGTCTTACTAGAGGTTGTCAATGTTATTGATCTTTTGGAAGAACTAGCTTTTGCTTCAAAGATTTTCTGTATTGTTTTTTTCTCTTTTCAATTTCATTGATTTCTTCTCTTATTTTTATTATTTTCTTATTTCTTCTTGCTTTGGGTTTATTTAGCTCTTCTTTTTCCAGTTTCTTGTGATGGGAGCGTAAATAATTAATATGAGAGTTTTCCTTTTTTCTAATGTAAGCATTTAGTGCTCTAAATTTCTCTCTTGGCACTGCTTTAGCTGCTTTGATATATTGTATTTTCTTTCTCATTTAGTTCAATGTATTTTTTATTTCCCTTGAGACTTCCTTTTTGATTCATGGATTATTTAGAAGTGTATTGCTTAGTTTTCAAATATTTGTTGATTTTCCTGTTAGCTTTCTATTATTAATTTCTATTTTGATTCCACTGTGGCCTGAGAACCCACTCTGTATTATTTCAACTCTTTTAAATTTGTTGAGGTGTTTTTATGGCCCAAGACATAGCCTACCTTCATATGTGCCCTGTGGGTACTTAAAAAGAATGTGTATTCTACATTTGTTTGGTGGAGCGTTCTTTAAATGTGAATAAGACCCTGTTAGTGGATGGTGTTATTAAGTTTTTCTGTAATCTTACTGATTTTCTGTCTGGTTATTCTATCAATTGTTGAGAGAAGGATGTTGAAGTCCCCAACTATAATTGTGGATTTATCCATTTCTCCTATCAGTTCTTTCAGTCTTTGTTTCACTTATTTTGCAGCTCTGATGTTTGGTGTATACACATTTAGGATCTCTATGTCTTCTTTGTGGAATAGCCCTTTTATCATTATATCCTCTCTGACCCTCTTTATCTCTGTTAATGTCCCTCTCTGTCCCTGTTAATCTTCTTTGCTCTGAACTCTACCTTGTCTGATACTAAGATAGCCACTATTGCTTTTCTTGATTGATGTTTGCATGATACATATTTTTCCATCCTTTTATTTTCAATCTACGTGTATTGTTATATTTGAAGTGAGATTATTGTAGATAGCATGTAGTGGGGTCACATTTTTTTAATTCATCCTCCCTGTCTTTGTGTTTTAACAGGTATATTTAGACTATTTACATTTAATGTAATTGATGTGTTAGAGCTTAAGTCTGCCATTTATTTTTATTTTCTATTCTTTTACCTGTTTTTCAGTTCTCTATATTCTTTTCCTGCTTTTCTGTGAGATATTTGAACATTTTTTAGACTTTCATTTTTATTTAGCCATAGCATTTTAAGTGCATCTCTTTGTATAGTTTTTTGGTAGTCATTCTAGGTATTACATAACATATGCATAACATCACAGTTTACTGGTATTTAAATCTCACCAGTTGAAATGACATGTAGAAACATTACCTCCTTTTACTTCCCTTTATATTTCCCCATTTATATTTTGATTGTCTTAAATGTTTCCTCCACATATATTTCAAACCACATCAAACAGTGTTACAATTTCTGCTTCAAGCATCAAATTTCATTTAGGAAACTCAAAATCAGAAGGAAATGTGTTGTTCTTACCCATATTTTTACTCTATCCGTTGTTCTTGTCCTCTTCCTGATGTTCTACGATTTCTTATTTTATCATTTTTCTCCATTTAGAAAATTTTCTTTAGTTCTTCTCTTATGGTGGTCTGCTAGTGGCAAATTCTCTCCCTTTTCTCTCATCTGATAATGTCTTGATTTTTCTTTCACTCCTGAAGAATATTTTCACTGGATACAGGATTCTGGATTAATAGTTCTTTTTTTCAGCACTTGAAAATGTTATGCCACTAACTGGACCTTTATGATTTCTAATGAAAATTTACTGTCATTCTAACTGTTGCCCCATACAGCTAATGTGTTTCAAAGCTGCTTTCAAGATTTTTTTTTCTTTATCTTTAGTTTTCAGAAGTTTGACAACGATGTGTCTTGGTGTGGATTTCTTTAGGTTTATCTTGTTTGGAATTTTCCCGGCTTCTTGAATCTGTAGGTTCATGTCTTTTGCCAAGTTTATAAAGTTTTCACTCATTGTTTCTCTGGGTACTTTTCAGCCTCAATGTCTTTCTCCTCTCCTTCTGGGACTCTGATGACATGAATTTTAGATTTTTTCTTATAGTCCCACAGGTTTATGAGGCTCTTTTCTCATCTTTTTTCTTTCTATTGTTCAGTACAGTTCATTTCTATCATTCATTCTTCAAGTTCACTGATTTTTTTTTCTCACTTCTTTCCATCTTGCTAATGAGCCCATCCAGCAAGTTTTTATTGTTGGTGTATTTTCCAGGTGGTTCTTCTTTATATCTTCTGTTTCTTTGCTGAGACTTTCTATTTCTTTGCTACAATGTTCAATTCATTCATATGTTTCAAATGTGTTCACAATTGTTCATTGAAGCCTTTATATGATGGCTGCTTTTAAATATTTGCATTTCTAGCATCTCTGCCATTTTGGTGTTGGAAGCTACTGATAGTCTTTTTTTCATTCAAGTTGAGATTTTACTGGTTCTTGGTACGACAGTGGCTTTCTATTGAAACCTAGACATTTTGAGTAGCATAATATAAGACTCTGGATCTTATTTAAACCTTCTGTTTTAGTTTGCTTCCTTTGACACTACTCTGGTAGGGAAAAAGGTAGTGCTGCTTTGTTACTGCCAGGTAGTGGTAGAAGTCTAGATTTTCCACTTGATCTCCACTCACACCCAAGGAGGAGGAGAGGCTCTTGTTACTGCTGGGTGAAAGTGGGAGTCCACTAGGTTTCTGCTAATAACATTCTGGATGGGACAGTTGGGAGTGCCTCTTTACTGTTCCCCCATGTGGCTCCCACTGATATCACATTACCACCAGACCTTGTTAGTGATGGGTGGTGGTAAAAGTCCTGGCTTTCCACTAGCTTTCCTCTGACACCACCCCAGTAGGGAGTGGGAGGAATAGGTTTTTAGTGCTGGGTGGGAGTTGAAGTTCAGGGTCCTCACATAGTCCTCACTGACACTGCAGGGAGGAGGGGGTGAGCCTCATTACCACCTGGTGGGGATGAAAGTCCCTGCTTTCTATCTGGCTTTCTCTGAGACCATACTGCCATGGGAGGAGGGAAGAGGTTTGGGCAGTCTTGATACAGCCCCTCAAGGGTAAAAGTCTATGCTCCCCTCACCTTTGATAGCATGGGTAGGGTTGGGGCCACAGTTCTTTCTGTGGTATTTGGCTGGGGTAGAGCATTTAATGTCTAAAAGTTTTCTGTCTTCCTTTGGCTAGAGAAAGCAGGCTTTTGTTGAAGCTATTTTGTGTCTGTACCTGTTGTCATTTCCAGGTTCCTAACTTCTCCAGCACCCAGTCTGAGATATATGAAACACAAAGAAAATCCAATGAACTCACCACAGTGTTTTTCCTTGGGTCTTGAGCTTGTCTGCCTTCTTTTCTCCACCTTTCAGAGTTTTCTTATGTTTGTTTTACATATGGTGATTGGGGGGTTTTGGTTGTACTTAGTGGGAGTAATAGGGGAAAATACTTCTACTCCATCTTCGTGGATATTCCTGTTTGTTTATTTTTATGTCCTTTTCCCACAGTTAGACTGTAACAGCCATGTCTGTTTTGTTTGCCACAGCAATTCCAGGAAATGGTACAATGTCCAGGTTATTGTGGGTGTTCAGTAATGAATACATGACAAAAAAAAATACTGAAAGGAAATGCAACTAAATCTTTACAATGTAAACTTTCAATGGTAGAACTATAGTGTTTTTCCCCCTCTATGTGTATTGATCAATTTTTCTAAAATGAGTATGTATCACCTTTATAATGGAAGAAATGAACTTTTTTTGTGTGTGTGAGGAAGATTAGCCCTGAGCTAACATCCATTGCTAATCCTCCTCTTTTTGCTGAGGAAGACTGGCCCTGGGATAACATCCATGCCCATCTTCGTCTACTTTATATGGGACACTGCCACAGCATGGCTGACAAGCGGTGCGTCAGTCCATGCCCAGGATCTGAAACTGCAAACCCTGGACTGCCAGAAGGGGAGTGCACAAACCTAACTGCTACGCCACTAGGCCAGCCCCAGAAATGAACTTTTTAACAGAAGAAATTGAAGCCCAAGATTGGTGAAGATATATTGAGAGCAACCATTTTTTTCCAAAAGAGTTTTATTCTCCAGACTCAGATAAATCACATTAGAGGTCTGGGAAGAATTGGCAGGTGTGACTGGAAAATTGTTGTCAATATTTGGAGAGTAAGAGAAGAGGCAGAAGACCAGAACTGGGTAAATATTCTGGCTTCAGTTATGTAAAAGGAGAGATTCTGGAGTATTTGCTTAAGTGAGATTGGTAATGAACTTCACAAATGCTGAGCAGAATAACTAAATGCTAGTTTATAAATATTAAAACACACTAATCATGAGGGGCCTGCCAAGGGGCAGGCGGTAGGTAAGGTGAACCCCAGACATGATAGGGGTGGGAAGTAGGGGTGGAGAGTGGTGAGGGATTTACAAAAGAAATACTTACTCACTCACTCCAGTAAACTCAGTGTCCAAAGATGGTAAACTTCTTGAATATCACTCTTTCATTTCCACCCCCAACTTCTGACCTCAATTTCCCTGCAATTTGCCCACCATCCTTATGAACTTCTGGTTTAACCCCTCTCGCACAGGGTTAAGCAATAACTTCTCAGTTCCACACCACTTGCCCATCCCTAGTTTTGTTGTTGCTTAATCCCTTGGCCTAGTGCCACCCACTCCCCTGGCAGAGCAACCAACATTTCCATCATAGGACAACATAAAGCAACTAGTAACAATTCATGCCATACCAACCACATTTCCCTTTTTTAACAAAGTTACTCAATTGGTAAATCCAGGAGGGCCTGATGAATCTCATCGACAACAAGATATTTGGCAGACTCTCTGCTGCCTAGTACATATCTTGGCATTTGGGGCTCAGATAATGAGAAATAAATTTAACTGAATTGATTAGATTGAATAGAGACCTATGGGATAGCTTAGCTAAAGGAAAAATGAAGATTGGTTCAACAATGGCATCTAACAATAGTTGATTAATGGGTTAATATTACCCTCAGAGAAGATCTTTAAGGATAAGCTAAAATGCATCGTATTGAACTGTTTTCTAATCAATGATTTATCAGTTACTTTCATGAGGACACTAAAGCTGTGCCTTATTGGAATGGCAATTGGCACAAAGTTGGGAATCACAGCTAATGAGTTAAATAAAAGAATCAGATTTCAAAAACATCTTGACAGCCTGAAATAACTAGTTAAAGCTAAAAGAATTAAATTTAATGAATATAGAAACAAATATAGTCTTGTTTTTAGAGGCATAAAAACTAACCTCTCAAAAATATCAAAAGATGATTATAGCTAATGTTTGTAAGTTTATAGTGAACATGACCCATTCATATTTTATAAATTCATATAATATTTTTGGAAAGCAATTGGGCAAGTGTTTCAACAGTCATAAACTATTTTTTCTCTTTGACACAGTAACTCCATTCCTGGAGATTTCTCCTGAAAAAAATAATCTAAATAGAAGAAAATGTCAAATGAAAGAAGAATCTCATTACAGCACTACTTATAATAGCAAAAACTTGGAGACAAATCTACAACAATAATGATAATATTTAGAAATTTGATATATAGCAACCATATTATGCAGCTTAAAAAAGAAGAGGATATTTTAAAAGGGAGGATTGTTGTATAATTTAATGAGTTTTTAACTGCACAAGACAGGATGGGGGAGATCTAACCTTATATCAGTTTATGCTCATAAAACACCCAACAGTTTTCATAAGCTGCAAAGTACATATTTAAATGGAGGAAAAGTAGTTCCTTAAAGAAAGGAGTTGCGCTAGTAGAAATCTACACAAATAGAAATCAGAACTCTGAGCAAAGGAGGTAAAAAATCTTCTACTTTGCCTTGATCACGTCTGGAATACTGTATGCAAGTCTTGGGGCCATCATAAGATGCAGCACATCCCTACAGGACTAATCCTTAATGACATTCTGTAAGAGATGTGGCTTTTCTCTTCTGCCCACTCTGGAACCAGAATCTCACTGCCAGGACCAGTTCAATCCACCCCAAATTAATACAAGGGTATTTCTCTATCATATATCAAAACACCACAGTTATTAAAAAAAAAAACTGTGGCATTGGTACAAAAGTGGACAAATACGTCAGCAGAACAGAATACAAAGCATAGTAAAAGATTCATAAATGTAAGAAAATTTAATATATGATTAATGTGTCATTAAATGTGGGGAAAGATGGATAGTGTTTTGGAGTGAGGGCCTTAACTCAAGTTCCAAAGTCAACTAACTAACCCCAGGAGGGTGTATTCCTGATCAGGATATTTCAGATGTTAACTAATGCCCCTAGGATATGGCTTAAAACTAAATAACACACCTCTATACTACATGTTTAAAACTGAAGTGATTTGAAGTGAATTCCAGACAACATAACAGCATTTTCTTACAGGCGACCACAGGTGATAATTTAATTAGCTGTTTCAAATGCCCATACCTTAATACCAGCTGGATTGTCACCAGCTCCAGCCCCAACCAGGCCAGGGAATCAGTCCCAGCCCCCCATTTCTTTGAGGGTCTGTAGCCTGTGCCCCTCCAGATACTAATTTCTATACTAATCAAGGTTCTTAGCTGCAAGCAATAGAAACAACTCTAACTGACATAGGGGAAGGAATTTAATTGGAAAGGTATCAGTAGCTGCCATAATTGATGAGGGGACTGAGGATCTAGGCTTGGGCATAAACCAAGTCACACCCATTATCCAGGTGATGTGAATATCCTACTTCTGCTGTTGCTGAAGGCGCTGTCCCCAACACTGGTGGCTCAATTCCACCATCACCACTGTGAATGAGCTCTCCCTGACCACCACTCCCTCCAGAAGAAAAATTCCAGATGGCAGCCTATGGTCAAGCCTAGATCACACGTTCATCTACAGAGTGTCAGAAAGTGATAAAAGGACACTTCTCCCCTGCTTTGACTTCCAAAGTGGAAAGCAGAGCTCCTCTTCCTTATCTGGGTTATTTCTGAAAACGTGAAGAGTGTTTCACGCTGAGCAACCAAAATAATAAATGCTCACTTTACCCCACAAATTACATATCCTCCTTTCTCCTAATGTCTCCAATGAAGTCATATTCTCTTCTTTCTCCCCAGATCAAAACCAACATTCAGGAAACTATCTGAATAGTATTTTTTGTATGAAGAATAAACAAAATAAATAAAAGACTGATGATGAGGTATAATGGAAAGGATATTAGTATCTGACAGACCTTGCTTCTGACAGTATTTGGCCTCAGACAAATTACATAAACTCTCTGAGCCTTAAGTTCCTCATCTTTAAAACTGGAATAGTATCCTTTACCTCACAGGGTTGTTGCAAAAATTCAAAATGCCATAATATATCTGGAATGTTTAATATAGGAAGGAAATAAAATAGGACTTGAATAAATACAGTGTCCTACCATGTTCCTGGATAGACAGACTACTGTTGTAAGGATGCCCCTTCTCTTCAAGTTAAACTATAAATTCAATACAATTTAATAGGGTTTTTTTCGACTGGACAAAGTGATCCCAAGTTTACATGGAGCATAAAATGTGAGACACCAAACAAACAATATTTGAAACAAAAGAATAAAGACTCATCCTTCCAAAGATCAAAAAATACTATGAAGCGATAGTAATTAAAATGGGGGATACTGGTGCAGAAGTAGGCAAACAAATGAATGAAATGAAATAAACGGTCAAACAAACTCATGGGTACATAGGGATTTAGTGTATAATCAAGGTGGCATTTCAAATCAGTTGAGAAAAGATGGTTATTCAGTAAATGCTTTTGGAGAATTGGCTATATATTGGAAAGATACAATGTGAAACTTTTCATACCATATGTAAAAAATAAATGCCAGATGGATTAAATATGTAAACGTAAAAAATAAAACTCTGTTTAAGTACCAGAAGGAAATATAGAAGAATATTTTTATTCCTCTGGAAAAGGGAAGACCTTACTCAGTAAAACACAAAATCATAGCAATAAAGGAGGACAATCAGATACAATAAATTAAGTTAAAAGATAAGCAACAGAGTCAAGGAAAATATTTACCAAATTTACAAGCAGAAGCTTATTACCCAGCTTTATACGACAAGAGCACCTCAACATAAAGCTACCTCTTTATTTTGTTCCACATGGCTCCTCAAAGCAAGCCAACTATTTCGTCTTAAGCCAAACTAAAAAAACTGTGATCTGTTCCTACAGTGAAGGGAAACATTGGCAGAGCAGCTATAGGGCATCTTCAGGAAAATTAGGAAAAGATATACCTTCTAAGGAGCCACAGTTGGCATTCAGCTTGATGAGAAGAAGTTGGGCTGTGTCTCAGCCTCCAGCACCCCAACCACACAAACATTCTCACAGGTCCTGAATGACTGTGTGGTATTCTCCAAGAGATTCTCCATCTCTTATGTTTGTCTTCCATGATAGTATGATATAATAAGAATATATGTATATTTGGTCTTCTTCCCAGCTCCTGGTCCTATCTCCTAAAACCCTTGTAATTTCCTAAGCGATAAGAGTGAAGGGAGAATCTTTTGTTATAGTATTTGGCTTTTGTCCTCAGTTCCTGAAATAGGACAGGAACAATAAAGGTAAAGGAGCATCTTTTGTCATTCATAACGAGCCCCTTTGCACCACACCTGAGTTTACGTTAATGAGGTGACTTTTGGACCACCTCTAAGGATGGGATGACGGTTACCAGGGAATGTTGTTTCCCTAGATTAGACGGTTGGAACTTTCTGTTCCACCCCTCTGCATACCCTCTCCCGTCCCCTCCTTCCCACTCTAGGGAGGGGAGAGGGGCTGGAGATTGAGTTCAATCTCCAATGGCCAATGATTCGATCGATCATGCCTATGTAATGAAGTCTCCACAAAAACCCTAACCGAAGGAGTTCAGAGAGCTTCTAGATTGGTGAGCATACTGAGGTGCTGGGAGGATGGCACACCCAGAGAGAACATGGAATCTCCATGACACCTCCCCCATACCCTGTCCTATGCATCTCTTTCATCTAATTGTTCCTGAGTTGTATCATTAGCTGGTAATCGAATAAGTAATCTGTTTTCCAAAGTTTTGTGAGCTACTTTAGCAAATTATGAAACCCAAGGAGTGGGTCCTGGGAACCCCTGATTTATAACCGATCAGTCAGAAGTATGAGAGACGTGGACTTGCAGTTGGTGTCTGACATGGGAGGCAGTCTTGTGGAACTGAGCCCTTAACCTGTGGGGTCTGCGCTAACTCCAGGTAGTAAGTGTCAGAACTGAATTGTAGGACACCACGTTGGTGTCCAGATAGCATTGGAGAATTGGTTGGTGTGGGGAAACTCCTATACATTTGATGTCAGAAGTATTCTGTGGGAAGAGGAGACAGAGTTTTCCTTTAGTTGAAGTGTTGTGAGTAGAGTATGGGAAAAACAGGAGTTTTTCTTTTTAGTCTTCGTAAGGATTTTCAGAGATAATATATGTTTGCTCTTGTTTAGTTTTTGCTTTAGATTGCAATCTATTGGTGGGATGTAGCTAAAGTAATACTTATAGGGAAACTCATGGCACTAAACTCCTATAGTCGTGCAGCGCATAACGTTTCAGGCAATGACCACATATATGACAGTGGTCTCATAAAATTAGTACCATATGGCCTAGGTGTGCAGTAGGCTATACCATCTAGGTTTGTGTAAGTACACTTTATGATGTTCACACAATGATGAAATTGCCTAAGAAAACATTTTTCAGAACGTATCCTCATTGTTAAGTGACACATGACTATATTAGAAGAGAAAAAAGATCTCAAATCAATGACCTCAGCCTACATCTCAAGAAACTAGAAAAAGTTGGACAAACTAAACCCAAAATATACAGAAGAAAGAAAATAATAAAGATAAGAGCATAAATCAATGCAATAGAAAAAAATGGGGAAAAATCAATGAAAAGCTGGTTGTTTGTGAAGATCAATAAAATTCTAGCCAGACTGATCAAGAAAAAAAGAAAGAAGACGAATTACCAATATCAAGAATGAGAGAGGCAACATCATTACAGATCCTACAGATACCAAGGGAATAATATGAACAATTTTATACCAATAAAATTAGACAGCTTAGATAAAACAAATTACTTGAAATAAATAACCAACCAAAGATCACCCAAAAAGAAACAAATAAGCTGAATGGCCCGATAGCCACTAAAGGAATTGAAATTGTAGTTAAAAACCCTCCCACAAAGAAAACTCTAGACCCAGATGGCTTCAATTCTACTACACATTTAAAGAAGAAATAATACCAGTTCTTAACAAATTCTTCCATAAAATTGAAGAGGGAATACTTTCCAACTCTTTCTATGAGACTCGCATTACCCTGATACCAAAATCATAGAAAGATAGTATAAGAAAACAACAGATTAGTAGCCTTCATGAACATAAATGAAATACAGTCTAACCCCATGCATAAATTGAGACTTCACTGTTCTGCAAATACGAGCAATTCAGCATTGTTGGCTGCCCTTCCAGGTCTGTTAAATATTGCCTCTTTCATCAGAAGGCATCCTTCCTAAGAACAGGTAGCCTCAATATTTTTCTCCTCTCAGCACCTCCCTCAGTTCTCAGCACTTGCTGACCCATTGCTACATAGATAAAACATTGAGTAATTTCACGAATTATTTTAGAGAACAAGCAAGAGGAGACGGGGATTTTTGTGTGGGAAAAGAGGGAGGAAATTCTTGTGGATTTTGTACAGACAGGGCTAACGGAAAAGTATAGATGTGAAAAGAATGAGTATGTGAAACAATGTTCTTGTTACGCACACATATAAAGATTTCATCCTTTTTTGAAAATGACAAATATTCCAATGCTTGGCGATCACACTTTATTGAATGTAATATACACTGGTTCTTCTTTCCTGAGCTTGGAGATGATAACTTCCTCTTTTCATTTGATTATATGTGGTGAAACAAGTCAAAGGCTGAGATTTAAACACATTGTGTTTCAGGTGCATGACCTTACTACTGGCATCATCACAAGAGCGATTGCAGCTGAAGACACCAGAGTCCTACCAGCAGAACTGTTCTCACAATCTTGCCTTTGGCCATATAGTTCTGGACCTTAATATCAGGGAGGCCAGAGGAAGTGACTCATTTCTGCTTGAAGCAAGTTGCAGGCTTCTAATGAGGAAAAGCAAGATGCGCAGCTCCCTTCTCTGGTGTGTAAAGTCTATGTAATTTAGGACTTAGGATCTATGTGGATTTGAAATATCAAGCATTGGCGCTGGAGTGGCTGGGGATAACACGGGTGGTGTCACAGGCCATGAAATGTCAAAAGAAGGTGAAATCCTGTTAAGATTAAACATCAAAACCCTCCCCTCCTTCAGTTTCCTGTAATATTATCAACTAGGCACTTAAAAACATTTGTGAGAGCTAGCTTCTTAGAACAGAACACATCCTATTTCTATGGTGACCCACTATGCGTTGATTCCAAGAATCCATGAGTGAAAATAGTCTTTGGCCTCTCTGAGTTATCACTTAGGACTCCAAGAAACCCCAACACACTAACCTTCTCAGATTTCTTTTTTTTGCCACTAGCCTAGGAGTTTCTAGAGGGCAGGATTCTGTCCTACTCATATTTGTAAGCTTAGCAACTGACCCAGAATAGCTGTTCCCTGAAGGTTTGATGAATTATAAACATGCATGTCTTATTTCTTCCAGAGTATGAATTCCAAGTACTGATAACAGTATTCCAATGATCTGCTTAGCACCTGTCTCCCCCACTAAACTATGAACTTTTTGAGGGCAGAATCCATGTCTGACTTGTCTCTGTACACCCATGCTCCCTGTATTCGAAACTATGCCTAACACACAGCACTCAGTATATATTTGTTGAATGACTGAATGCATGAGTAAATGAATGAACGAAAATGAGCCTCCCTAAATTTTATTTGTCAATTATACCTCAATAAAGCTGAGAGGGGATAAATGAGCCTCTCTGTTTCTGACTGGTGGGCTAGTTGCTTTGCTATTTTCCTGCAGCCTAGAGCTCATAACCTGGGGCATCTAAAGTTATCTGTTAGTGCAGTAGTTCTCAAACTTTGGTGTATCAGAATAATCTAGGGGTCCAGGTTCTTTGAAGTAGGATAGGGCCCGGACCTTTGTAATTTTGCCAATTTCCCCAGAGGATTCTAATACCTACCAAAACTGGAGAAGCAATGCTTTCGTACCATTATGGAAAATGATACTCATTTAGCATATGGCAGTAAACAAGATGAAGCTACTTGCAGCCAGGGGACGCAACCTCTTGGCCCATCTAGCATCCTTTCACTCACTGCGAACACCAGTAGGAAAGTTCTGCAGAATTTTGATACTCAAACAGTGGTCTGGGGACCAGCAGCTTCAGCATCAACCAAGAGCTTGTTAAAATTGCACATTTCAGGCCCTCCCCAGTCCCACTGAAGCAGAATCAGCATTCTAACATGATCTCCAGAGTATTCCTGTGCACATTAAAGATTGAGAAACACTGGTTTTAACACCCCTAACCTTGAAACTTCAATTCCTCTCTGACCTAAACAAAACTCATGTGCTTCCAGGAAAAAGCATGAGTCCTCCCCATTGTAGTTGACTCAGAGACGCAGGGGAAGTGGGGCAGAAATCCGCTGAGCTCAGCGACAACCACTTGAGGGTGCGTGTGCGTGCGCACATATGTTCCATTCCTATCAGAGTACTATTGAGCCAGAGTATAATGACCATAGTCTCAGATGCTAAAAAAATGTCAAAATTCTAAAGATCTGGAGAAAATTTTGCACTGACCTTGAGCTCACTGTCTGCAGTTGAGATTACATCCAGGACAAAGTTTTCTGCTCTATTTCTGCTACCATGACTCTAGTTCATTCGTTCACTCATTCGTTCATTGAGCATCCATTTTGTACCAGGCACCACATTAGGCACCAGAAATACAAAGTGAAACAACGCTTTCAGATCCCTGCTCAACCCTCTGCCCACAGCCTCTTGTTCTCCCAATGCATACTGCCTATTGCACCAGCCTAACCTTCTTAAAATGCATATTCCATTGTGTCACTCCTCTGGACCAGATCCTCCCATGGCACCAACCTTCTTTATTTTCTGGCCTATCTCCCAGCATTTTCCTATATAAACCTGCCAGTCCTTGAATCCTGTCCCCCAAATGTGCCGAGCACTTCGCTGCCGGAATCTGATTCAGCAGGTCTAGGGAGAGGCCTGAGCATCTGTATTTTTGTAAAGTTTCTTGACTGGGACTGATGCACAGCCATGACTGAGAACTGCTTATTAACAAGCTCAGAGACTCGACCGCTGTCCTCTGCATACTCACGACCCGGCAACGCAGGGTGCAAAACAAGGATGGTGGAAGGTGGGAGAGGCGTTACTCAGTACAGTGTTGACATCAATGTGGGAGGGGCTGATCCTGGACAGGGCATCCAGATGGCCGCCTGGAGGAGAGGATACCTGAAATGGTATTTGTAGGTAGATGAGAGGAGAAAAGGCACTCAGGCAGGAGACGCGCTGTGAAGCCGCATAACCCCTTCAGGGAACTAGAATGAGTCTGGGGTGGCTGGAGCTCACGTGGGGTAGCGGCAGGAGGAGAGGGTGGTGAGGTAGAGCGCCAGATCGCAGAAGGTCGGCCACGCAATACTAGAGAATTTGGTCTTACTCACATAATACGACACAGGAGGGCAGCATGGAAGAATTGAACCAGGGAAATACAGGTCTGAACGTCAGTCTCAGATGAGCTGTCTGGAGGTTTTGCAGATGATGTGTGATAAGATGGGAGTGGGGCTGGGGACCAGGGAGTCCAGCGCAAGAAAGCTGGTTGGAGAAGCCATGTGGGAGTTTAGTGCAGTGTAATAGAAAAACTGTCACGACTTGGCTCTGCCGCTGATGGCTATGCAGCCTCGATCGAGTCATGCCATCTCTCAGAGTCTCAGTCTCTTCAACTATAACACGGGCAGATTGCATAACCAGAAAGATCCCTCCCATCTCTGCAAGCCCACAATGTGGTGAAATTTAGTCTAAGAGAACTTTTTTATTGTGGTAAAATATGCATAACATAAAATTTACCATTTTAACCACTTTTAAGTGTACAGTTCAGTGTTACTAAGTGCATTCACATTGTTGTGCAACCATCACCACCATCCATCTCCAGAACTTTTTTTATCTTCCTCAACTGAAACTCTGTACCCATTAAACAATAACTCCCCATTCCCTCCTCCCCTCAGCCCCTGGCAACCACTATTCTACTTTTTAGCTTTATGAATTTGACTATTCTAGGAACATCGTATAAGTGGAGTCATATAATATTTGTCCTTTTGTGACTGGCTTATTTCACCTAGCATAACGTCTTCAAGGCTCATCCATGTTGTAGTGTATGTCAGAATTTCCTTTCTTTTTCAGGCTGAATAATACTCCATTGTATGCTTATCCATTAATCTGCTCATGGACACTTGGGTTGCTTCTACCTTTGGCTATTGTGAATAATGCTGCCATGAACGTAGGCGTATGAACATGCTTGGGGTGAGTCCTGCTTTCAATTCTCTTGACTATATACCTAGAAGTGGAATTGCTGGATATTATGGTAATTCTATATTTAATTTTTTGAGGAATTGCCATGCTGTTTTCCCCAGTGGCTACAGCATTTCACATTCCCACCAGCAATGCACAAGTGTTCCAATTTCTCCAAATCTTCATCAACACTTGTTATTTTCTGTTTTTTGGATAATACCATCCTAATGGGTGTGGAACAGTATCTCCTTGTGGTGTTGATTTGCATTTCCCTAATGATCAGTGATGTGGAACATCTTTTCATGTGCTTATTGGCAATTTTCTTTTTTGGAGAAATGCCTATTCAAGTCCTTTGCCCATTTTTGAATTGGGTTGTTTGGGTTTTTGTTGTTGATTTGTATGAGTTCTTTATTTATTTTGAGTATTAATCCCTTATCAGATATATATTTACAAATATTTTTTTCCATTCACTGGGTTGCCTTTTCATTCTGCTGTTAGTGTCCTTTGAAAAACAAAAGTTTTTAATTTTGATGAAGTTCAGTTTGTCTATTTTTTCTTTTATTGCCTGTGTCTTTGATATCAGATCCACAAAGTCACTGCCAAATCTAATGTCATGAAGCTTTTCCTCTGTTTTCTTCTAAGAGTTTTATAGTTTTAGCTTTTACATTTAGGTCCTTGATCCATTTTGAGTTAATTTTTGTATATGGTGTAAGGTAAGGGTCCAACTTCATTCTTTTGCATGTGGATATTTCCTTTTCTCAACACCATGTTGAAAACATTGTCCTTTCCCTATTGAATGGTCTTGGTATCATTCAAAAATCATTTGGCCATATATGTGGGGTTTATTTCTGGACTTTCCATTCTATTCCATTGATCTATATGTCTGTCTTTATGACAGAACCACTGTTTTGATTATTGTAGCTTTGTATAAGTTTGAAATCAGGAGACGTGAGACCTCCAATTTGTCTCTTTCAAGATTGTTTTCGCTATTAGGGTCCATTGAGATTCCATAAGAATTTTAGGATGGATTTTTCTATTTCCGCAAAAAAAACGTTGTTGGGATTTTGATGGGGGTTGCGTTGAATCTGTAGATCACTTTAGCTAGTATGGACATCTTTTTGTGTGTGTGTGGGGGGGGAAGACCAGCCCTGAGCTAACATCTGTTGCCAATCCTCCCCTTTTTGCTGAGGAAGACTGGCCCTGGGCTAACATCCATGCCCATGTTCATCCACTTTATATGGGATGCCGCCACGGCATGGCTGACAGCAGTACGTTGGCGGGCGCCCGGGATCCGAACTCGCGAATCCTGGGCTGCCAAGCGCGAACTAAACCACTGCGCCACTGGGTGGCCCCAGTATTGACATCTTAACAACATTAAATCTTCTAATCCGTGGACATAGAATATCTTTCCATTTATTTTTATCTTCTCCAATTTCTTTCAGCAGTGTTTTGTAGTTTTGGTGTACAAGTCTTTCACCTCCTTGGTTAAGTTTATTCTTAAATATTTTATTCTTTTTGATGCTATTGTAAATAGAATTGCTTTCTTAATTTCCTTTCTGGTTTGTTCATTCTTAATGTATAGAAATGCAACTGATTTTTGTATAGTAGTTTTGTATTTTGTAACTTTGCTGAATTCATTTATTAGTTCTAACTAGTTTTTTCATAGAATCTTTAGGGTTTTCTACATATAAGTTCATGTCATCTGCCAACAGAGATAATTTTATTTCTTCCATTCCGGTTTTGATGTCTTTTATTTCTTTTTCTTGTCTAATTTTTCTGGCTAGGACGTCCAGTACTGTGTTGAATAGAAGTGGTGAAAGTGGGCATCTTTGTCTTGTTCCTAATCCTAGAGGAAAAGCTTTCAGTCTTTCATGGTCTGAAAGACTTTTTAATCTATTCTCAGGGTTAAAGAACTTTAGAACTTTGCTAAGTAAGAGATCATTTTATTAACCTAATTGGCAACAATGCTGAGAGATCACAAAGAAAAGAGAGGGAATGAGAAGTGTCTGGTGAGTATAACATATTGAGTGTGCCCCATATAATTCTAGTTTTCCACTGCTGTTAAATAGATCACATAAGAAAGAATGAAAAATGAAGCAAGGTACTAGGAGAGACAAAGTCTTAATCGAAGTTAACTGAGCATCACTGAATGAAAGGGCTTTGCCTTTTCTCCCATGAATGACTTCCCAAGAAGACTCCAGCCTTAATTGTAGGCTACATTAAAAAAAAAAAAACAAAAAAAACAGCACCTAAAACTGGAAGCCTTGAAAGAATGAAGAAGAAACTTGGGGACCCACTCTATGTCTATTCTAGAAGGGGTCTCCCTCTGGGGTCCTAGCCCCTAAAGAGCTATGCAAAAAGTACCCTTACCACATCTGTTGAAAGATGGAAAGTTGGTCTAAAAATACGTGAGAGGGAACTGAAACATTTCAGAGAAGGCAGGGCTCAAGAGCAAGAAACAAAAAGAGGAAGGTAAAATTCTAATTACAAAAAAAGAGGAATGGAAATTGAATTTTCTTACAAAGAAAGTCCAGAAGCTTCCTCCTCTTCCCTAACTACTCCATCAAAAAACGAGAAAAAACAGTCAATGGGAAACAGCTCTGAGAAAAATAAGTCTTTGCACCATGACAGCAACTGGAGTATTCAAACAACTTGAACTGGGGATTTGGGCAATTTCTTGACTAAAGGTGTATTAGAGCTGAAAGGGCTTTTCTTAAAAATGTCCATCCCTCCCATCTCAAAGAGGGACACTGAAGCCAAGAGGCCTTTGAAGCTCTCCCAGGGTCACAGAGCTAACTAGGGTCAGAGACAGGCTAGAAAGTCATTTTCTGACATCTGTCCTGTGCCCTTTCCCCGGACCCGCACATCAATATGATGTATTCACCGCATTGAATTGGCGTGTCTCCCTTGAGCTTTCCTCAGTACCAGCTGTACATGTAAGTCCATGGTTCTCAGTGAGGTCCCCGGTCAGCAGCACCCAGCAGCACCCGGGAACTTGTCAGAAATGCACATTCTTAGCCGCACTCAAGACCTACGGAATAAGAAACTCTGGGGGTGGGGGCCAGTCTTAACAAGCCCAGTGGGTAATTCTGACGCACTAACATTTGAGAACCGCTGGTCCAAGAAATAACATCCCTTTTATTCCTTATAATAGCATGAATAATAATTAACATGTACTTCACAATTTACACATGAGCATTCTTTTTATTTTGGGGGGTGTCCTCTTAAAATCTCTGTGAGAGGAGAAAGTCAAATACTGATATATCTATTTTATGACCTCAAAGATGAGGTTAAAGGGCGAGCGATTGCTGGGATGGCAGGTCTAGAGAGGGCAGGGCCAAAACCGCAACTGAGTCTTCTGCCTTGAAAATCAGCAGTTACCCCAAAGCACTCCTAGATAAAAGCTACCACTTATCACTTCTAGGTAAAATGCTGTCAACTAGGGCAACCTTTCAGAGCATTCTTAGAGGCATAGAATGCTAGGTCAATTGTGTCATTGTACAGATGAGGAAATAATAATAGTCACGCATTCTGAGAAATGCATTGATAGGTGACTTTGTCGTTGTGGCTAGTGGTATAGCCCGCTACACACCTAGGCTCTATGGTATAGCCTATGACTCCTAGGCTACAAACCTGTACAGCATGTTACTGTACTGAATACTGCAGACAATTATAACACAATGATATGTTTGTGCATCTAAACATAGAAAATGTACAGAAAAAATATGGCATAAAAGATAAAAAATGGTACACCCGCATAGGGCACTCACCATGAATGGAGCTTGCAGGACCGGAAGTTGCTCTGGGTGAGTCTGTGAGTGAGTGGTGAGTGAGTGTGAAGGCCTAGGACCTCGCTGTACACTGCTGTAGGCTTTACCAACACTGTACACTTAGGCTACACTAAATTTTATAAAAAGAATTTTTCTTTCTTAAATAATTATCGTTAGCTTACTGTAACTTTTTTATTTTATAAACTTTTTTTTTTTAACTTTTGGACTCTTGTAATAACACTTCACTTAAAACACAAACACATTGTACATTTGTAGAAAAATATATTTTCTTTCTATATGTCCTTATGCTATAAGCTTTTTTCTACTTTTAAAATTTTTAAATTTTTTTACATGTTAAACCTTTTTGTTAAAAACTAAGACACAAAGACACACATTAGCCTAGACCTACACAGTGTCAGGATCTTCAATGTCACTGTCTTCCACCTCCACATTTTGTCCCACTGGAAGGTCTTCAGGGGCAATAACATGCATGGGGCTGTCATCTCCTGTGATAACAATGCCTTCTTCTGGAAGACCTCCTGAAGGACCTGCCTGAGGCTCTTCTTGAGGAGGTGCCACTCTTTTCAGAAATATGTGCATGGAAGTTTGCTTGGTTTGTTTCTTTTTTCATCATAGATTTGCTTGAAAGCAGATAATGCACCATGAACATTCCTCTCTATTAATGAAAACCTTTCAGTGTTGGGGTCCATACGAAAAATTTTTAAAGAGCCTACTGAGGTCTGAAAAAGCTTCTGCTAAGCCCTTCACTGTGAGTTTTCTTGGGGGTTGTTCTTCTTTTTCTTTCCCTGCAGTTTCCTTTTCTCTTGCCTCTTCTTAAGCTGTGAGTTCCTGTTCCTGTTCCAACAACTCCTCATTAGTCACGTCCTCAAGAATCACCTCTAGGAGCTCCTCAATGTCATCCTCATCCACACCCAGGTTAAAGTTGTATGCCATCTCAGCCACAGCCTTGTTGATTTTTGCAACCTCCTCATCCTTAGCCAAATCCTTTGAACATGGACAAACTTCTTCAGTGTCTTCTTCCAGATGCCATACACTCCTTGGTGACATCACCCAAGCCCAAGCAAGATTCTTGATGCAGCCATAGATGTTGCAATCCTTCCAGAATTGCATCAGTGTCTTCCTCAGTTGCAGCAATAGCCTGGACAAAGGTCCCCCTCAGGTAGTAGGCCTTAAAACCTTCTATAACTCCTGATCCATTGGTTGGATCAAAGAGGTGGTATTTGCAGGAAGAAACACTGCCTTGATATTAAGATAAAAATCACCCATAAAAGGAGGATGTCTGGAGCATTATCAGAAATAAGCAAAATCTTGAAAGGTATGTTATTCTCCAAACAGCTCTTCTCCATTTCTATGACAGTAGCGATTCAGGGGGGCATCTTGGAAGAGGAGCAGGGTCACCCACGACTTCTTATTGCTCCTGTAATACACTGGCAGTGTGTTCTAATTCATATGCTTGAAGGCCCTGGGGTTCTGACTGTGCTAAGTCACTGTGTAGCCTGCAACACTGCCCCCAAGCAAGACTGTTATCCTGTCCTTAAAAGCCTTGAAACCTGGCATTGACTTGGCCTCCTTATGGATGAAAGTCCTTTCAGGCATTGTTTCTAGAATAAGGAGGTTTCATCCATATTGAATATTTGCTCTGGCAAGTAATTTTCCTCCACAATCAGCTTAACTAGAGTTTCCAAAAATTCTTCAGCTGCCTTCACATTAGCACTCACAGACTTACCACTCGTTTTCAAATTATGTAATGAATAATAGTTCTTGAAATGTTTAAACACCCAGAGCTAGCAGTAAATTCAACACCATAGAGAGGTCCAGCCTTTTCTTTCAACATTGCAAACAAGCTTTTTGCTTTGGCCGTGATCATCATGGTGCTGAGAGGGATAAACTTCTGTGTTTGGTCTTCAATCCAGGTCATTAGAAGTTCCTCCATGTCTGATATAATAAGCCCTCCTCAAATTTTTGTTGTCTTGTTGCCTTCAGTGAAGCAGAACCTTTAACAGCTTCCATCACTTTGTTCTTGTTCTTCAGGATCACAGCTACGGTGGAATAGGACACGCCTGGCCAGCGAGCAATAACCATCACTGATTTTCCAACTTCAAAGTCCTTAATCACTTTTAATTTTCTTTCCAGGCCAATCACTCGACGTGGCCTCTTACTGGTATGATTATGGGCCATGATGAGCAAAACAACAGGAGATTAAACCAAGCACAAGAGAAAGTGATGCAATCAAGAGACGCAATAAACACAGGATGTATGAGGCTGCGGCCAACATACACAGTGTACTGTTTCACAGTAAACTCTGTTTTAAGCAGAAAGAGTACACTCTAAAATAACAATAAAAAGTATCATATAGTAAGTACATAAACCAGTAGCATAGTCATTTATTATCATTATCAAGTATTATGTACTGTACATGATTGTGTGTGCTGTACTTTTATACCACTGGCAGAGCAGTAGCTTTGTTTACACCAGCATCTCCACAAACACGTGAGTAATGCGTCGTGCTATGACATTATAACAGCTATGATGTCACTAGACAATAGGAATTTTTCAGTTCTGTTATAATCTTACGGAACCCCCATCGTATATGTGGCCTGTCATTGACCCAAACATCATTATGTGGTGCATAACTATACTAATAGCTCCCATTCTCTGAGGCCTTACATATGATCCTGTCAGATAGGAAGCAGAGTCTCAGAGAGACAAAGTTGCCCACCTGGGGTCACCAGGTGGGCCTGGAAGAGTGGGATCAAAATGGAGGCTGTTTATCTCCAGAGCCTGCCTGCCCAGGGAGGCTGCATGGGTTGTACTTAGTCATTCAGTTTATTAGGGGGCAGCACTGGACCCATACTCAATGTTCTCGACTGCATATCTAGTGCCCTATCTACTACAGAAAACCTCTTTTCTCTAGACTAATGGTTTTCAAACATTAGCATTCATCAGAATCACCTGTAAGGCAGATTATCCCACCCCAAGAGCTTCTGATTCTATAGGCCAGAGTGGGGCCCACGAATTTGCATCTCTAACAAGCTCCTGGGTGATGCTAATGCTGCCAGTCTGTGGATCACACTTTGAGTAGCAAGGCTCTAGACACCCTAATTTGAAAACTGATCAGGCTGATGTGGCAAATGAATAAGAACCAAAGTTCTGAGTCTAATGTCTTCAATGGCACTCCTAATCAGTAACATACACACAATCTCATCCGTGTTCCCTTCAGCTTCTCATCTATGTCCATCTCTCCTTTCCCATCCATTGCCTTCTTTCCAGTTTCCTCCCACCAGGTAACTCTTATAAAGGCCTCCTAGCTCATCCATCCAATAGGTTTCTTTAGCCTCAATCCATTCTGCCCCCCTGGATCAGATTTACGTTGTCAAAGCACCAATTCATTTAAGGCAGGTTTGGGATTTAAAATCTTTGGTTCTTCCTCATTGCCTAAAACTCCTGAACTTATCGTTCAAGGTCTTCCATGATATCCATAAGTCAATCTAACATTTTGGTCTTATCCCCAACGACATGTCTTCACCACATATTTCACGTTATCACTCTTTCTCTATATATACCTTTGTTCATGCCATTTCCTCTACCTGAATTGTCCTTCCTCACCATCTCCCCAGATTTAAATTCTTCAGAGCTCATCTCAGATGCCCTTTCTTTCATGGTCTTTTATGAAAACCTCCATAAGGAGGTTCTCTCTCCTCTGAGCTCTCCAAAACACAGAGGTCTACATTTGTAGCCATTATCTTATGTTGCCTTATATTAAAATTTCTCCAGCTTGCCACATTGTCATACCCTTAAGGACAGACACATTGTCATACCTTATGTATCTTCATACCTCATTAGCACAGTACCCAAAGCACTTTAGCCTCTTAGCATTTGATGAATGAACGCATATATTCTGTTTCCAGGTGTGTTTGTATATTTTTCAAGTGAACCATTAATTTCCCCTGATATGGATCTAAAGAATAAATAATGAAGGTCAGTGCAAAGTCATTAGCAAATATAGAGGACAGTTTATTGAAAACTTCTAAGGGCTAATCATTACATGTTGCAATGTTCATCCACCTGACTTTAAAGCCAGATAAATATTGGCCAAGTTAATGAGTCAAAGAGGAAAAGACAGTAAAATATAATGAAAAGTGCCCAGCTAGTCCCACATCCCCTAGACTCCCAGGTAATAAAATGAGGCTCTATGATAACACTTCATGAACAGTAAAATTCCTGGTTCTCTCACCAGTGAAGCAAGAGCTGAGAGAGAAGTCTGAAGAGCACTTGTATTTGGCTGCCACAAATTTATGAGAATAATGGCCTTTCCTCTCTTCTGCCCTCCAAACCACAGTCAAGCTCTTCTTACCCACGACTTCCAACCATACAGAGAAGGGAAGCCATATAAAATCCATTCAAAGAGAAAAAGTCCGGGAAATGTAGTTCTTTGTTTTTTTTTTCCATAGGGGAGAAATTAATTTGTATTATTCTTACAACTCTTCTCTAAGTTAGAAATTATTGCAAAATAAAAAGTTTAAAAGTATGTATGGAAACTGGGAAATGTAGTCTCCTTCTTCCCTTCAATATGCTTCTGATCAAAAGCCTTTACTATTTCACATCATACTTAAGCTCTTTAATAAGGCATTATACAGTCTGATCCTTTCCAACTCCACAAACCTGTACATCACACCCTCCCAGACTGATTGTGCCCTGGCCACGTTGGTCCTCTTTTAGTTCCTTGGAAGCGTTTATTTTTCATCCAGATGGCTTAGTAACTTTACTCTTTGATTGTGCTCTTTCTGCTGTGAAGATACAGCAATGATGAAATACATATATATTCAAATATATATAAAATAATATGTAAAATATATATAAACATGTATATGTATATACACATACATATGTCAGATTATTATATATATTTTATATATATATTTATATATAAAGAAATAAAACCTCATATATATATATATGACAAATCCAGACTCTAAAACAGAAGTGGAGCAGAAAACCAACGTGGCAAGTGGAGCTAAACCACAAGCCTGTTGGGCTCAGGTCCGGAAGTGGGTGATGGCAGCCAGGAGCGTGGCTTCTGATGGTAATAGGTCCTAAAAGTGCATGCTCGAGATGGGGATTGGAGCCAGGATGAGTTTTGAAATAAAAGGTAAGATGAGATTCCACAACTCCTGAAGGAAGACTGACAGTCATTGCCCACTCTTTCCCGGGGCTACAGCTTATACAGAGCAGCAGGCCTAAGGAGGCAGGAGGACCCAGACGTCACCTGGAAACCGGGCACTGAACCAGGCCACTTGCTGTTGTATGCCCAATATCCTCTTGGGGCAACTGCATTGAACCAGTACACAAGGTCCGGCTCTGGCCTGGGGGATTAGAAGAAGCCAGCCACAAAATAGCTGGACACAGAAAGACAAGCATAAGAGGAGGAGGAAGACCAATATTCTTTTATTCAAAATGAGATTACAAGTCAAAATTCCACAATTAGTGAAGAAATCAAATGCTAATAAAGATAGCCAAGGCTTACAGCTTAAAGTCAGAGGCTAGGACGAGGTTCTGCCACTCCTGACAGAAGGATGGCAGGGGGCGGGGGGGCAGGTAGTAGAAATGCATCCAAATGTCTGACTCTAACAGAGACTATTGGTTGCCTTCTAATAGCTCTTCTTTCTTAGTAACCCTGTCTTTCCCAGTAACAGATCCTAGGCAAGGTGATTATAGCCAGTCAAAAGATGACTTTTCTCAGCTTCCCTTGCTACTAGGTATCACTAATTTCTGGCCAATGGGAAGTGAACAGAAGTATTATGTAGAACTTATGCAAATTATCCTTAAAAGCAAAGGGATGAGTTGCCATTTTTTCCTTCCTCACTTGCTCTTTTTTGCTGTCTGAATGTGGACATGATGGCCGGGGCCATTTTAGACCACCAAGTGAACTTGAGACTAGAAGTCTTGTGCTAGAGTTGGTGGGGTAGAAAAAACAGAAGTAACAGTAAACCTCAATATTGTTAAGATGGCAATATTCCCCAAACTGATCTACAGATTCAACTCCATCCCTATTAAAATTCCAATTGATGTTTTTGCAGAAATTGACACACTGATCATAAAATTGATATGGAATGCAGGGGACCTAGAATAGCAAAAACAATCTTGAAATGAAGAATGAACAAAGTTGGAAGACTCATACTTGCAGATTTCAAAACTTATTACAAAGCTACAGTAATCAAGATAGTGTGTTATGGTATAAAAATAGACATATAGACCTATGGAATGGAATTGAGAGTCGAGAAATAAAACGTTATATTTACGGTCAATTGATTTTCAATAAGGGTGCCAGGGCCATTCAATGGGGAAAGAATAGTCTTTTCAACAAATGCTGCTGGGACAACTGGATAGCCACATGCAAAAAGAATGAATTTGAGCTCCACCCTGGGACCAACTGGCTGTGGGTCCAGTGAGACTGCTTATGCTCTGTTACCCAGGGCTGAGCCAACAACATGACTGTTTACAAACATCCCCTCCAAAAAAGAATGAATTTGAATGCACATCTCATACTATATACAAAAATTAACTCTAAATGAAGCATACAGCTAAATGTAAGAAGAGCTAAAACTATAAAACTCTTAGAAGAAAACATAGGAATAAATGAACTTGGGTTAGGCAATGGTTTCTTAGATATGACACCAAAAGCACCAAGAACAAAAGAAAAAATAGATGAATTGAACTTCATAAAAATTAAAAGAACTTTTGTGCTACAAGTGATACTATCAAGAAAGTGAAAGGACAACCCACAGAATGGGAGAAAATATTTGCACATAATATATCTGGAAAGAGACTTGTGTCCAGAATACATAAAGAATGCCTACAGCTCAATACCAAAAAGATAAATAACCCAATTAAAAAATGGCCAAGGATATGAATAGACATTTCTCCAAAGAAGATACAAAAATGGCCAATAAGCACAGGAAAAGACGATCAACATCATTATCTATTAGAGAAATGCAAATCAAAATCACAATGAGATGTCAATTCACGCTTACCCAGAGGGCTATAATCAAAACACAGATAACTATTATTGGCAAGGATGTGGAGAAATTGGAACTCTCATACGTTGCTGGTAGGACTGTGAAATGTACAGCAGAAACTTTGAAAAGTAGTTTGGCAGTTCCTCAAAAAGTTAAACACAGAGTTACTATATGAGTTAGCAATCCAACTCGTAGGTATACATCCAAGAGAAATGAAAACATATATTCACACAAAAACTTGTACACAAATGTCCATATCAGCTTTATTCATAATAGCCAAAAGGTGAAAACAACCCATATATCCATTAACTAATGAGTGGATAAATAAAATGTGGTATATCTACACAATATTATTTGGCCATAAAAGGAATGAAGGACTGATACATGCTACAACATGGATGAAGCTTAAAAACATTATGCTAAGTGAAAGAAGCCAGTCACGAAAAGACCCCATATTGTATGATTCCATTCATATGAATGTCCAGAACAGACAAATCTATAGTGACAGAAAGCAGATTAGTGGTTGCCTGGTGCTGGGCATGGCAGGGGCACAGGGAATGGGAGAGGCAATGGAAAGTGATTGATAATAGGTACAGGGCTTTTTGGGGTCATAATGAAAATATTTTAAAATTAGTTTATGGTGATGGTTGCACAACTCTGTGAATATACCAAAAAAACATTGAATTTTACACTTTAAATGGTGGATTTTATGGTTTGTGAATTGTATCTCAATAAAACTGTTTAAAAATCAGGGAATGTTGGACTATTCAATAATTACACAGTTAATTGATGAGTATATAGAAAAAAAATTAAATCCTTTCCTCACTCGATACACAAAAATAAATTCCAGATGGATCACAGACCTAAATGGGAAAAGCAAAAATTTAATGCTTTTAGAAGTCAAAATTTATGACCTGAAGGTAGAAAAGGATTTTTAAAACAAGATACAAAAAACACTACTTATCAAGAAATATTTTAATAAATTGCATTAAAATTAAAAACTCTGGGGAGGCCAGCCCGGTGGAGTGGTGGTTAAGTTCAGTGCACTCCACTTTGGCGGGCGGGGTTCGCAAGTTTGGATCCCAGGTTCGGATCCACACCACTCATCAAGCTATGCTGTGGTGGCATCCCACATACAAAATAGAGGAAGTTGGGCACAGATATTAGCTCAGGACTGGTCTTTATCAAGCAAAAAGAAGAAGATTGGCAACAGGTGTTAGCCCAGGGCCAATCTTCCTCACCAAAAAAAAAAACCCTCTGGGGTCCAGCCCCATGGCATAGTGGTTAAGTTTGGTGTGCTCTGTTTCAGCAGCCCAGCTGCATGGGTTCAGATCCCAGATGTGGACCTATGCCACTCCTCAGCCACTCTGTGGCAGCGACCCACATACAAAATAGAGGAAGACTGGCACAGATGTTAGCTCAGAGCTAATCTTCCTCAAGCAAAAAAAGAGGAAAATTGGCAACAGATGTTAGCTGAGGGCAACTCTTCCTCAGCAAAAAACAAACAAAAAAACTCTGTCCATCAAAAGACACCAGGAATAAAGTTAAACTACAAACAATGAGAATATATTTGCCACCAATATTAAAAAGCAAAAAGATTTGAATCCAGAATTTAGAAACATATCCAACAAACTTCTTTAGTAATCAGAGAAATGCAAATTAAAATCACAGTGAAACACTACTACCCATCAGACTGGCAAATACACTCACGTCTGATCACACCTGGTATAATTCCACTCCTAGGCACATGGCCTAGAGAAATTCTGCTAAATATCCAAAGGGAATGCATTATTTAAACAGTGAAAAACTGGAATCAATTAATATATCCATCAGCAGGGGAAGATTTTTTAACATTGTTGTTTATCCATGCAATGGAGAACTACATGAGGTAATCGGTGTTTCGTTTCACCAGATAGAAACCTTTTGCACAGGATCATTCCAACCATGGTCTGGTTACTGGGCTTCACTATTATGCATAAAAATTTAAAGTGAACATATTCTTTGATCTGGTACTCCTACTTTTACCAATTTGCCCCAAAGAGGCAATTATATTAGTGAGATAAATCTTAAAATCATAAAGTAAGTTGCAGATGATGCAAACAGTATATCAATTTTTTATTTTAAAACACATAAAACAGTACTACATATACAGTAAAATCAATAAATCATGCATAAGAATGATAAACACCCATTCAGAACAGTGTTGACACTGGGAAGGGAAAGAGAGAGAAAGATAAATGGGGACTAGGAGAAGTACACAAGGTAAATTTCTGTTGTAGCTCTTTTTACTTTTTAAAAATAGAATGGCTATGGCAAAATAAGATTTATTAAACTTGGGCAGTAGGTACACAAGCATTCTGTCATTTTTTTAATATTTCTGTATATTTAAATAGTCCATTTAAAAAATAAAAATACTCAGGTAATTGTTTTAACTAGCTCCTTTCTACTTCCTGGCCTTCACCTATATGGCTTCCTCTGCCTGAAATTCTCTATGCAGTGGTTAAGAGTAGAGTCAGAGAGCCAGACTGCCTGGGCCTGAGTCCCAACGCTGAGTTGACTTAGGGAGAGATTCTTAATCTCTTAGTGCCTCAGTTTCTCTTTCAAAAATTGGGTATAATAATAGTATTGAGTTCATAGGGTTTTTATAAGGATTAAATGTGGCCACTGTATGTAAAGCACTAGAACAGTGCCTGGAAGCATTTAATAAATGTCTGCCATTACCATCATCACCATCAATATACCATCATCACCATCATCACCACCATCACTATTAAATCTCTTTGTCTGGTCAACTCCTATTTGTCCTTTATATTTTAGATATCAGTTAAAATATTACTTTTCAAAGAGGTATACCCTGACTCTCCAATATAAATTAGATTTCATAGGACCCTGTCCTTTTTTGTCCATGCACTTATAAAAATTTGTAGTTATATATTTATATGTGTTTTTATTTGTTTAACATCTCTCTACCACATTTGAACACAAAAGTTTTTTGAGGGCCAAGGCTGGGTATGTTTTATTCACCTTTTTATACGCATTGTCCAGTTTAGGCTGGAGTAAGTTTTGAATTCAGGAAGTTTGAGTCCTCCAAATTTGTTCTTTTTGTTGTCGTCTTTTTGTTTTTTTAAGATTGTTTTGGCTATTCAGGGTCCCTTGCAATTCCATATGAATTTGAGGATCAATTTTTCTATTTCTGCAAAAGGCCATTGGAATTTTGATAGGGATTGCACTAAATCTTTAGATAGCTTTGGGCAATATTGCCATCTCCACAATTTTAAGTCTTCCAATCCATGAACACGTGCTGTCCTTCCATGTATTTTAATTTCTTTCAGCAGTGATTTGTAGTTTCAGTGTACAAGTCTTTCACCTCCTTCGTTAAACTTATTCCTAGATATTTTATCCTTTTTGATACTATTGTAAATGAAATTGTTTTCTTAATTTCTTTTTCAAATTATTCATAGCTGGTGTATAAAAACAACTGATTTTTGTGCATTGATTTTGTTTTCTGCAACTTTGCTCAATTTGTTTACTAGCTCTAGTAGGTTCTTTTGTGGATTCTTTGGGATTTCCTATATATAGGATCATGTCATGTGTGAATAGAGATAACTTTACTTCTTCCTTTCCAATTTGGACACCTTTTATTTCCTTTTCTTACCTGATTGCTCAGGCTAGAACTTCCAGTACAGTGTTGAATAGCAGTGGTGAAAGCAGGCATCTTTCTTGTTCCTGATCTTAGAGGGAAAGTTTCTAGTCTTTTACTGTTGAGTGTGATGCTAGCTGTGGGGTTTCACAAATGTCTTTTATCATGTTCAGGTAGTTTCCTCATATTCCTACTTTTTTTAATGTTTTTGTCATGAAATGGTGATGGATTTTGTGAAATGCTTTTTCTGTGTCAGTTGAGATGATCGTATTTTTTTCCTTCGTTCTGTTGATGTTGTGTATTACATTGGTTGATTTTCTTATATTGACCCACTCTTGCATTCTTTGGATAAATCCCACTTGGTCATGGTGTATAATCCTTTTAATGTGCTGTTGGATTCAGTTAACTAGTATTCTGTTGAGAGTTTTGCATCTATATTCGTAAGGGATATTGGTCTGCAGTTTTCTGATGGTGTCTTTGTCTGGCTTTGCTACCACGGTAATGCTGGTTTCATAGAATGAGTTAGGAAATGTTACCTCTTCTTCTATTTTTAGGAAGAATTTGAGTAGAATTAGGGTTAATTTTTCTTTAAATGTTTGGTAGAACTCATCAGTGAAGCCAGCTGGTCCTGGAAGTTTTTCTGTTGGGAGATTTTTTATTTCTGATTCAATCTCTTTATGTTTTATAGGTATTTTCAGGTTTTCTATTTCTTCTTGATCAGTTTTTGGTGATTTATGTGTTTCTAGGAATTTGTTCATTTTCATCTAGGTTATTTAATTTGTCGGTGGACATTGTTTATAGTGTTCTCTTATAATCTTTTTTATTTCTGTAAAGTCAATAGTAATATCCTCACTTTCATCTGATTTTAGTTATTTGTGTCTTTTTTTCTTAGTCAGTGTAGCTAGAGGTTGGTCAACTATTTTGATCTTTTCAAAGAACTAACTTTTGCTTTCAGCGTGTATTACTTTAAAATATATATATTATATTGCATTACGAGTTGCATTACAAATGAGTTGTCCTCCCCAAACCTGTCCTTTCCTTACCACCAAGTATTTTTGGTTCCTGCAAAGCCAAAAGCAGTTGGGCACATCTCCAGCTAGCCACAATCAGCCAGGGGCTCTCACCCCCATCACCCACTGCCCACCCAGGGTGAGGCATCCGTCCTGTCCTCCAATCAGAATCTCTGCCACATTCAGCTTTGTGGATTTCTTCTCATGCCACCTGTACCTACAAAGAGCACTACTGGGTCTCTTGCAGTTGGCTACAGCATTGTTCCCCTCCCTGGGACACCTCCGAAGCCACATTCAAATAGTAGATGATGTCAGAGATGGGAAAGGAGTGGCTACGGCCCCTAGTGTGGTGTATGAAATCTCATCCTGCAGGCACTCACTCCATCCTCCTCCTACTCACCATGCTTTTGGGGGGAGGGCAGGTGGTGGTGGTGACAGTGAATTCTAGCTTCTCATTCTCCAGAACCAGCCCCCAACCCACTGTTGCCATGTCCTGGGGGTGTCTAAAAATGCCTTTTAAGTACTCTGTCCTGACCTATCCCCAGCCAAAGCTTCCTCCCCAGAGCAGGCCACCTCTGAGGCAACTAGACTAAGATCTGAGTCTAGTCACAGAGTAGTTTAAAACATCTGGGCTATAGAACACAAGATTATCTCCCTACTACAGAGTTCAAATGACATCCCCTTAAGTCACTTGAGAGGACTTTCCAGTGGGTGAACATAGTAAAGATTCTGACTTCACCTCTATTCCCCCAAAGTTTATTTGGCCTGAAGATATGGAAACATCCAACTGCTACTTTTACACTCCAAGTTAATAAAGAAAAATTATCATTATTGATAACATTTTATTTCAATTTTTCACCACATGTCCTTGTCTGGTTTGCGTTTACTTGGAGACGGTGGTGAACTTAGAGGCTGAGGAGGATTCTCATGTCTGACCTCTGTTACTCGACACTTTTTCTTTTCAAAAATCATTTGTAGTTTCTGGCCTTTCTTGCCATGACAACATGCCCTGTTGAGTTACTTTGTCACGTGAGACAAAAACAGTGGAAATAATTTGCGTTATTTTTATTATGGAGACATGATCAGAACACATAACTGTGCTCTTTCTATGGGTATCATATTAGTCCAGATCATTCTTTTTAACCAAAACTGAAGACATAAAATCCTAGAACTCACTAATCTATTTTAGTAGGTCACAGGAAGCATGCAAACCATAGAAACCACAATCAACCAAAAGCATCTGTTTTGAAAAAAGGCAAGAATTTATCTTCTAAAGGTGTCAACTGAACAAATCCATCACAAATGAGTAAGGAAGTTACAAGGGGCAAGTCAAAGTCCTCTCAGGCTGTTGATAAAACTTTCCTTTCTTCTTGGGTAGAAATGCCCTCCAGCCATGCTGTTTTCCTTGTCTTCATTTGGTTGAGTATTGCCATCCATGGAGGGGCACAGAGGTTCTTAGGACAAACCTAAGTTTCAGCGTCAATGGTCTAACCCCCAACTCAGCTGCTGACCTTCAGAGTATGAATAAACAAGAACCTTAAACTTCTCATGGACAGTGTCGGTCTGGTTCATTCCTCTCATTCAGGGAACATGAACTATTTTTATTTCTTTGGTTTACCGAAGAATTGATTGTCTCCTCATCCTTGCCCCAGGTCACCTTGAGGTGACCACAGCCACACCTTCTACATGATCCTGCTTGGTCAGCAGACACACTAGAAATAGGCTGGTGATGTACTTTCCCTCCAGTCTACTCAAAAGGGTATACTCCTCTTCCAGACTGAGTATTTCAGAAACCACAAACCCAGTGCCAACAGTCAGATATGAGGTTCTCAAACTCATGGAGAACATCTTTCCTAACTCTCTCCATGTGCATAAAGAATTCTAAGGTGTACTTACCCAGTTCCCAATTTTCTATCTACATGGACCAGGTGAGAACAAAGTGACAAGAAAAAAAAGTTTGACTTGATAGTTTGTGGTTATTAGCTATTCTCCCTCAGATCCACTCTGAGCCTCAGGAAGCTGATGTTTATGGGCTACATCACCTAGACTCCCCGCTGCTCCCTCTTCCCATTGGGTTCAGTCACTGGGAGGCACCAGCAGGAGATCAGAGTGGGAGCAGGAGGTTAGGATACTTACTGCTCCTCCTCTCCTCCTGCATTGCCAAAGTTCTAGTTGTGGCTGTATCCTTTGACCTTCAGCTCTTGCCTCCAGTTCTCCATAGGGCTCAGGTGATGTTGTTTATTCTTTTGACCCTTCAAGCATAGGGTTACCAGCTCCCACTGTTGCTAGTCTCTCGGCACCTCACTACCCCTGTTGGTTCTCTTAACCCAGACTACCCCTCTGCACACACTCTCATCCTTACACAGTCTCTTCAAAATCTCAGCCAAGTGTGCCATCTGTTCCTGCGCTAGAGATAAGCCAAGATTCAAATCCTGACTCTGCCACTACCTTCTAAAACAGGTCTTGCACAAGATACATGATCACAACTGACTGAAATCTAGAAAAGACGCATGGGCCGCACTGAGCGTTTTATTGTCGTTGCTGTTGTTAGCTACCGTTTCTTGAGCACCTACTACACAGCAGACACTGTATTAGCTGCTTTACATCCATTTACACCTCACAGATCCGGAGGCTTTATTATTCCTATTCTACTGTTGGGGAAATAAAAGTTTAGAAATTTGCCAAGGCCACAGCTTGAGATCCTGACCCTAAAGTCTGCTGGATTCCAGAAAGTGCCAAGGGCCACTTCAGATGACCCAAGTTCCCCTGTGAGAATTTAGAAATATTCCTAAGTGTAGGGCCTACATTGTAGAATTTGTGCCGTTAATGATGATTTCCTTTTTTCTTCTTTTTTTATTGTGGTAAAATAAACATAACGTATATTGTTTATATAACATAAAATTTACCATCTTAACCATTTTTAAGTGTACAGTTCAGTAGTGTTAAATACATTCGTTATGTTGTGCAACCATCACCACCATCCATCTCCAGAACTCTTTTCTTCTTGTAAAACTGAAACTCTATAACCATTAAACCATAACTCCCCATTAACTCCTCACCCCAGCACCTGGCAACCACCATTCTATTTCCAGTCTCTATGATTTTGACTATTCTTAGTACCTCGTATGAGTGGAATCATTGTCTTTTTGTGACTGGCTTATTTCACTTAGCATAATGTCCTCAAATTCCATCCACGTTATAACGTATGTCAGAATTCCTTTCCTTTTTAAGGCTGAATAATATTGCATTGTATGCACATTTTGTTTATCCATTTACCCATTGATGAACACTTGGGATTCTTCCACGTTTAAGCTATTGTGAATAATGCTGCTATGAACATGGATGTATAAATATCTCTTCAAGACTCTGTTTTCAATTCTTTTGAGTATATAACCAGAAGTGGAATTTTTGATTATATACTAATTCTATTTTTAGTTTTTGGGGAATTGCCATACTGTTTTCCACAGCAGCTGTACCATTTTATATTCTTACCAACAGTGCACAAAGGTTCCGATTTCTCCACATCCTCACCAGCACTTGTTATTTTCTGTTTTTTGGATAATTGCCATCCTAATGGGTGTAAGATGGTATCTCATTGTAGTTTTGATTTGCATTTCCCTAATGATTAGTGATGTTGAACCTCTTTTCATGTGCTTATTGGCCATTTGTATATCTTCTTTGGAGTAATGTCTATTCAAGTCCTTTGCCATTTTTGAGTGAAGTTTTTTTGTTGTCATTGAGTTTTAGGAGTTCTCTATCTATTTTCGAGATGGCTTATCCTGGAAAATGTCCCATGAGCATTTGAGAAGAACGCGTATGCCGTTGTTCTTGGGCAGAGTGCTCTGTATACGTCTGTTAGATCTAGTTGGTTTATTGTGTTGTCCAAGTCCTCTATTTCCTCACTTATCTTCTGTCTGGTTGTTGCATCCATTATCGAGAGTGGGGTAGTGAAGTCTCCAACTATTGCTGTACAATTGTCTTCTTTTCCCTTCAGTTCTGTCAGTTTTTGCTTCATATATTTTGACGATGTGTCACTAGTAGTAAACATTTATATCTTCTTGCTGTATTGAACCTTTTATTAATATTAATATAATTAATGTCCTTCTTTATCTCTTGTAATCTTTGTTAATTTAAAATCTATTTTTTCTGATATTAGTATAGCCACCCCCACTCTCTTTTGGTTACTGTTTGTATGGAATATCTTTCTCCATCCTTTCACTTTCAATCTACTTGTGTCTTTGGATCTAAAGTGAGTCTCTTGTTGACAGCATATAGTTAGGTCATTGTTTTTAGTCCAATCTAACATTCTCTCTCTTTTGATTGGAGATTTTAATCCCTTTATATTTAAAGTAATTACTGATAAGGAGAGACTTAATTCTGTCATTTTTCACTTGTTTTCTATATGCCTTATAGCTTTTTTGTCCCTCATTTCCTGCATTACTGTCTTCTTTTGTGTTTAGTTGATTTTTTTTTTAGTGAAATGGTTAAATTTCTCTTTATTTCCTTTTGTGTATGTTGTATAGCTATTTTCTTTGTGGTTACCATGGAGATCACATTTAACATCCCAAAGTTATAACATTCTAATTTAAATTTATACCAGCTTAACTTCAATAATATACAAAAATTCTGCTCTTTTACAGCTCCATCCACACCACTTTTGGTTTTGTTGTCACAAGATTACATCTTTATACATGTATGCCCCAAAACATAAACTAATAATTCTTTTAAATGAATTAGTCTTTTAAATTATGTAGAAAATAAAATATAGAGTTGTAAGCCAAAGGTACAATAATACTAGCTTTTAGACTAGTAAGTTTTAAAAATATATTACTTTCTTTAATCACATAGAAAACAAAAAGTGGAGTCACAAAACAGTGTTACAATAATACTAGCTTTTATAATTGCCATGCATTTCCCTTTGTTTCTTCATACAGCTTCAAGTCCAGCGGCCTTTCATTTCACCCTGCAGGACTCTCTTCAGCATTTCTTGAAGGTCAAGTCTAGTGGTAACAAACTTCCTCAGCTTTTGTTTTCCTGGGAATGTCCTATTTCTCCCTCACTTTTGAAGGACAGTTTTGCTAGATATAGGATTCTTGGTTGACAATTTTTTAAGCTCTTTTAATATATTGGCCTACTGCCTTCTGACCACCAAAATTTCTGATTAGAAATCTGCTGCTAATCTTATTGAGGATCCCTTCTATGTGATGAGTCACTTAGCTCTTGCTGCTTCAAGATTCTCTCTGCATTTTTGTCTTTTGAAAGTTTGATTATAATGTGTCTTGGTGTGAGTCTTTAAATTCATCTTATTTGGAGTTCATTCAGCTTCTTACATTCATGCCTATCTTCAAATTTGGGAAGTTTTCAGTTATTATTTCTTAAAATATTCTCTCTGCCCCTTTGCCTGTCTTTTCTCCTGGAACTCCCACAGGTCCCTCAAGCTCTGTTCATTTTTTTTTTTCAGTCTTTTCTTTCTGTTCCTCAAACTCAATAATTCCCATTGTCCTATCTTCAAGTTTGTTGATTCTTTCTTCTGCCTGCTCAAATCTGCCTTTGAATCCCTCTAGTGAATTTTTTTCTTTCAGCTCTATTTTTCAGCTCTAGAATTTCTTTTTGATTTCTTTTTAGGTTTTCTGTCTCTTTACTGATATTTCCATTTTGTTCATACACAGTTTTCTGGACTTTCTCCACATATTCCTTTAGTTCTTTGAGCATCTTTAAGAAATTTGTTTTAATGTCTTTGTCTAGTAAATCTGCCATCAGATCTTTTACCAGAACAGTTTCTGTTGGTTTATCTTTTTCCTTTGAATGATGCATACTTTTCTGTTTCTTTGTATATCTTGTGATTTTTTGTTGAAAACTGGACATTTTTAATCTAATAATATGGTAACTCTGGAAATCAGATTCTCCTCCTTCTCCAGGGTTTGCTGCTTCTTGTTATTTTTTTCAAGTTGTTGTAGGCTGTCTCTGCACCAAGCATCAGCCTGAGGTGTGAACTTAAGTTTTCTCGGGTCTTTTCTGAGCATGTGCCTTTCCCTGGGTATGGGTGGTCACTTTCCAATCTTCTCTGGAAATGCGGTTGCTTTTGAATGTCTGGCTCCCAAAAGAGGAAAACAAAGGAGAGAAAAATAAAGGGTGCCTGCTCTTTAAATCCCCTGAAAGTAATTTCAGCCAGGGGGGAGGGGCTTGAAACAAAAGTGGCTGCCTGCCTCTTTGTCTGCACCTCTGAGATCAGAAGCAGTAATCAGTGATCAGAGCACAGATCCCTTCTATTTGGAAGACAGGTCCAATTTTTGCCCACCCTGGCTCCTGCAAGCCGTGTGCCAACTGCTCCAGGAACAGTTGCAAGGCTGCCTGCCAAGGGGCCAGGGGCGGGGCATGAATAGCTGCTATTGTGCTAAGAGCTGAAATTGACTGAAGTTAACTACAGTTGAGCATCCAAGCTTTCCCCTGAAAGTTGCAAGCATACTGAAGTAGACTCCAGACTTCTAAAATAGTTAGATCAAACAGATTCTGCAGGTGTTGTCTCTGGGGGAGTGAGATTCCTGGTGCTTCCTACTCCCCCATCTGCCCAGAATCTCAATGGTGGTTTAAACAAAACTTCTTTCTGAGCAGCAGTACCTGTATTAACTGAGGCCCTTCTTGCTAAGGACATCTCTGACACAAGAGACCATTTAGCATTCCCTTTTCATTTAAAAGCTCTATCTAAATAAAATTTCTAACTAGATCCCAAACCCATGATTCCAGTGAAACCAGTGCACATGGTCACATAAAACCTCATTATATTTCCTCCACCATCACCAACAGCCCCAGTTAGCATTCATCCTCTGGGAAATGAAGGTTTGTTGTGCTCGTTTCATGCAAATTATCACTGGCAGAAGAGAGAGGAAGATTTCCAGATATAGAGACCCACAACATAAAGAAGCCCAGAGTCGGTAGGCACAGGAACAGATGTACAGGGTGTGTTGGTGTGTCTGACTCACACTCAAGGTTGCATAAGCAAGATTTCAAAATTAATCCTCCTCTGGAGACCTTAATCTGGTGTGCAACGATCCTGGGTGGAAAAGAAGAACCATAGCATTTTTTTTTTTTTTCAAATCTTTACCATTACTTGCCCTTGTATCTCCGCCTTCTCTTTCTGCAGGAAACTTTATTTCCTACTTCTGCACACCGAGTTTCTACCTCCAGATCTGTTTGGTTCAGTTGCTGAGAAGCCTGACACACCAGTGCCACGTGGAAGAAGCCATCCATTGGTGAGTTATGGGGGTTTTATCCATTACTTTATGGCTTTTTTATAGGCTTAAAGCATCTCAACACTAGAAATGCAAAGACTAGGAACACCCCGAGGGTCTGCATAGCCCAGGAACTTGGGGGATGATCAAGATGGGAAAAAGGAGTGGAGGGTGGTGTCTGCACCTGGAATATTAGAGAGGCCCTGACGACAGTGAGGGAGTGCAGAGCGGGATGAGACACCCTCAGGCTCAAATGATAGAGAGAGTGTACTCAAAGAGGACAATCTAAGAGAGTAAAGACAGTCAGGCACTCAACTACTGCTCCTCTCACTCTGCCCCTCCCAGGCCCCAAGGGCTTTAAAGAGCTGGAAATTTCTACCCTGAAGTCTTCCCCCCTCTAGTCCATATATGTGATAGTCCAGGCCCTGAACCAAAATGTGCCTCTTGCCTCAGTTCGGGAGGTCCACAGAGGCTGAAGTGAGGAATTAATTTCTCTCAGAGGCAGCTTTTAATCAATTCTGGATGATGTGTCCTGACACTTGAAAGTGACACCTAGAACCAGTACATTTCAGCCACCTTACTAAGTGTCTGGTGTGGTAGGAGCTGGGTGTGCTGGAGTGACAGGAGAAGACTAATAAAAAGGAGGCCGTGGCACATTTGAGAGGCCAGTGCAGGTAAACAACACAGCGCAGGGAACACATGGTGGAAGTGGTCGGGGCAATCCACCCACTCACACCCCACCCTCACCCCCAATCTGAATCACCAGAGTGAGGGTCTGGGCTGTGTATTTCTAACTGACAGACTTCCTGTGTGATACAGCATTTGAGAACCACTGATCCAGTCCACACTGTCTCCTACAGATGAGAGACTAAGCCCTGTGGGTAATTACAGAACAGCCCAGAGGGCTCGCTGCAGCTAAGGGGCGCTGTGCAAAGATCCCCCATATCCAGTGTTAGTTTTTATAGGGTCTCCCACTGGATTACCTGGGCGTCCAGTCCACAGTGGAGCATTTTGATTCTCAGCAGCTTGCAGCCTGCTAGGTCTCTGATAGTCACTTATTCAGTTGATGTGTATTCAGTAGCCTCTATGTGCTGGGCTGGGTTCTGGGGCACCGAGATACTTCATTGCAAAATAAAGACTTCTGCCCTCATGGAGTTTATTTTCTGGCAGAAATGGGTGTGTGTGTGTGTGTGTCTGCGTTTGCTCATGCATGGGTGGGGCATGCTTGTGTGAGTGAGTGTGTGGATTTTAAGGCTAAATACGAAGGAAGTTCTGTTCAAGGCATAGAAGAATACCTAGAAAATCTGTTACCTGTTCTACATGCATGTCTGCTCTCAGAGCCTGGAGATGGGAGCCCCTGAGGGCCTTTGAAATTGAATAGCCGGGGTTCAAATTCCATCTCAGTCACTACTTGCTTTGTGAGTTTGGGAAATTCATTTAATCCCTCCATGCTTGGATTTTTCACTTGTAAAATGTATAAATACTTTTTGTAAAATGTATAAATACTTACCTCACAAAATTGTTGTAAGGATTAAATTAATTAATCTATGCAAAGTATTTAGCACAGGACCTGAAGGTTAGGGAGCACTCAGTTATTGATCAGTTGAGATTCTTTAGGTGGATACATTTTTTTTCCAAGCTTGATCAGAGGTCTTATTTAGTTGCTGCAGATTTCGAGAATCTGGCTTAGTGATGTGAAATGCACGATCTGTGAAATGTATCAATCACAAGAGGAATTGAAGAATAAGGTGCATAGATAGATAAAAACAAATTCACGGTCACTATCAGAAAAAAGTGAATAACCTTGAGAATCAAGACTATTGATGTTAGGTGTCATACTTATTACAAAGAGTTTCATGCATTCTGTCAATGAACATTTATTGGTTCCTCCTTTAGCCAGATGCTACCGTAAGAGCTGGAGATAGAAACATAATCTGGTCCTGGACTTCAAGGAGCTCATAATGTGTAGAAGATAATATGATAAGTGTTTATTTAGAAGCATGCAAAGTGTTATGAGATGACAGTGATTTGATTGATAGAGGAGGAAGGTTAGGCTTCACAAAGAAGGAGAATTTGAGCAGGGGTATTGAAGGATGCATAGGAGCTTACTAGTTATTTTAGGCAGAGGGCATGAAGGAAATGGTGAGTTTGGGGGAAATGGAAGGAAGATGGATATGGCTAGAACACAGGATTGGGGATTTGAGAAGCAATTGGAGATGGAGCTGAGAAGAAGTGAGCTTTGAAAAAGCATGATGAGTAGTCTGGGCATTACCTTTGAGGTCCCACCACATACGAAATGTGGGGCACCTGGAGATTTTAGGCTGAGAAGTGCATGATTCAATTTCAATTTTAGAGAAGACAGATTGAAAGGGATCGTGGCTAGTAATAGGCCATGAGCAAATGAAAGCCTACAACAAAGCCAGAAATGAGACGTGTCTAAGGCAAGAAAGTGGCGGTTGAAAGAGGTGCAGAGGCAATGAATCTGAGAGGTGTTTCTGAGGTAGAATTCATATGACATCATTATGACAATACAGAGCATTTCTCTGCACCAGGTGCTGTGCCAAGTTCTTGTCTCCGTTAATCCACCCAGCAACTCGGCACAGTTCACATTTTACACATAAGGAAACTGATAGTTGAAGAAGTAATTAGCCCCAAATTACGCAACTTGTAAGTTGTGGGCAGGATTCGAATCCAGGTCTGTTTGGCTCCAAAGGCCTGGCTTCTAATCTGAAGAGGAGGGGAGCCAGGAGAATACCAAATCCTGCTTCTTAGCTAATGCAGTAAATGACAATAGCCGAGACAGGGAATCCACAGGCTGAAGCAAGTTCCCCAGGGGTGTTCAGTTTGGGGGGGGGGGTTGAATTTGAGGTACTGTGTGATATCCACTTTGCTCACTGCTGAATCTCCAGTGCCTAAAACAGAGTACAGGTCACAGGAAGTGCTCAATAAATATTGGTTAAGTGAATAAATCCATGGAGCTATGCAGGAGGCAGTGGAAAACCCAACTCTGAGGTGTAGGAGTTGGAAGGTGGGACTGTAAGACAGAGCCTTGGGAAGCGTTAGTACTGGGGGGACTTGGAACCCTAAGTTAGATGATATAATTCAGGAAGAACTTTGGAGCAAGAATAAAGAGGTAAAAGGTAAAGAGGTGGGAGCCAAGGCTGGCACCTGGGGACTCTTACTGTGTGGGCCTGGGGAGGAGACACCAACGAAGAAAAGTAATAAGAAGTGGTGAGACAGGAGCTAACCTCCTGGAAGCCAGGAGAGTTTCAAATGGAAGAAGTTAGCAGAAGGGTCAAAGCTCCATGGGGATGAAACTGAAACAAAGCCAGGGCATTTAAAAATTGGGTTGTCATTGCAACCTTGGCAAGAGCAGTTTGGGCCAGGATGATGGAGACAGAAAGTTGAGAGGCTTATCAGTTATAATGTTTTGGGCTGCAAGCAGCAGAAAAATGCAACTCGTAATGGCTTAAAAACAGGGGCTTATTTTTCTCAAATAAAGAGAAGTCAGAAGACAGGCAGCTCAAGGGTGAGCTTGGGACTTGTGATGTTGGGACTCTGCTTAGTTTTGCTCCTGTTCTCTGGGTCTTTCATTCATGGCCCCAAGCACCAGGCTCTCATAAGACAAGCTACAAAAGCAGAAGGACCAGGCTGGGGTTTCTCTTGCATCTCTCTTATCAGAGAAAGCGTTCCCAGAAGGCCCGCAGCAGAGTCTCCTTCTATATGATTGTCCGGGAGTGGGTCACAGGTGTGGGTCACCTGCAGAGGAGGTAGAGAAAGCAAGCGTCCAGCATGTTTAGCCTTATAGTGAGAATTGGGCTCACTGGGAAGGCCCAGGGCGTTGGGAAATGGCTGGTGGGGAGACAGCTGGTTCCTGCTGCAAGGAATAAGGGGAAGTGATGAACTAGCACACGTGCTTTCAAAGAGATGGCCGCAAAGGAAAGATCAAAGACTGGGACATTGCTAAAGTGGAGTGAGGAGTTTTGTAAGATCAGGAATTGTGGCAGTTGCATTGTGTGTCCTCATTTTTTCTCTGCATACAGGAGAGAGGAAAATGGATGGTAATAGCACGTTTCCTCAGTTTGGCCACAACATGCTGTCCACATCGCATTCTCTGCTTGCAACGAGCATCGAAGGGAAAGATGGAGAACCCACCACTAGTTTTGACTATGATTACAGTGAACCTTGCCAAAAAAACGACGTAAAACAAATCGCAGCCGGCCTCCTGCCCCCGCTCTACTCCCTGGTGTTCATCTCTGGTTTTGTGGGCAACTTGCTGGTCGTCCTCATCCTCATCAACTGCAAAAAGCTGAAGAGCATGACTGACATCTACCTGCTCAACTTGGCCATCTCTGACCTGCTTTTTCTTCTTACTTTCCCAGTGTGGGCTCATTATGTTATATATGGGTGGGTCTTGGGGGATGGGATGTGTAAGTTATTCACAGGGCTGTATCACATTGGTTATTTTGGCGGAACCTTCTTCATCATCCTCCTGACAATCGATAGGTACCTGGCTATCGTCCACGCTGTGTTTGCTTTAAAAGCCAGGACGGTCACCTTTGGGGTGATGACAAGTGTGGTCACCTGGGTGGTGGCTGTGTTCGCCTCTCTCCCAGGAATCATCTTTACCAAATCCCAAAAAGAAGACTTCGTGGGATCTGGTAAAGATTCTGGTTACTCCTGCGGCCCTTATTTTCCACCAAGATGGAAGGATTTCCATACAATAATGAGGAGCATCTTGGGCCTGGTCCTGCCACTGCTTGTCATGATCATCTGCTACTCAGGAATCCTAAAAACCCTGCTTCGGTGTCGCAACGAGAAGAAGAGGCACAAAGCCGTGAGGCTCATTTTCGTGATCATGATTGTTTACTTCCTTTTCTGGGCCCCCTACAACATTGTCCTTCTCCTGAGCACCTTCCAGGAAATCTTTGACCTGAGTAACTGTGAGAGCACCAGTCAGCTGGACCAAGCCATGCAGGTGACGGAGACTCTTGGGATGACGCACTGCTGCATCAACCCCATCATCTATGCCTTTGTGGGTGAGAAGTTCAGAAGGTATCTCTCCGTGTTTTTCCGAAAGCACATTGCCAAGCATCTCTGCAAGCAATGCCCAGTTTTCTACAGAGAGACAGCAGATCGAGTGAGTTCAACATACACCCCTTCCACTGGGGAGCAGGAAGTCTCGGCTGGTTTGTAAATGAGCAGCAGTTTGCTTATTTTTAAAGGGAGATAACAATCTATATATGATTGTACACCTCAGGGTTTGTTCAAGGTTAGAGGCATGTAAGTCTCTAAAACAAATACCCAGGAACCTCAGGATTGTATATACCAAGACAGACTTATGTCACTCCTTGGATAGCCAAGGTGTGCTCAGGGAATATATTCCAGAACAACTGTGGGTAGAGATGTTAACTCTCCAGCAAGTTCATCTCAGTTCCTGGAAAATGCCTCATCGCCTTGTGCTAATGCTCCTTTTCCAGTCTTCTCCGTGTCTTCCTTCACTCTCTGCTTCTACCAATCTCTTGTAATCAGGGGCCCTGCTGGAGGTCGGGGGGAGAGCGAGACAGGCATGGGTGAATGGAATGAGGGAGCATGGGGTCAGGGCCGAGTGTAAGGAGGAGGGAGACGTGAGCACGACTGAGGCTGGGTGAGGATGAAGATAAGGGGTCATTCAGCCAGGAAATAAATCTCCCACCCGTGTTTGACTTTGAAGGCTTCATCAGGTCATGGAGAGCTTGGGAACTGCAATAACTTTCTGTGAGCTTTGGTTGGGTCCATGATCCTCTATTCCACACATCCACGACACGTGTTTGCTTTATTATGATTTGTCTATGACAACCACACACCCTACATTTGAAGTCTATGAAATGTTATGCCCCATTTTTCACAGGCTTCTTAGGCCACATTCCCCTATATAAAAATTTGTAAGAGGCCAGGATGGATGCACCAGAACCCGTAGAGGCCTCGCATCTCAAATCTGACCGTGTGTGCGCACATGCACGCGAGTGTGCGCGCATGCATGTGGGTGTATACGTGTTTCCTGTTGCCTTTCCCTGCCTCCCTACTGCCCTTGCCCCATCTGTTTCCCCACAGCCTTTACCACATAACTCTTGCCTGTAAGATTGCCTCCAAAAACCAGTTTGTGGGTGTCCAGGAGAGTAGACTTGGGGAGAATGTGAAGGAAACTGTGCAACAAGCACCCTTTTTGGGCCCAGGAAAGGGAAAACAATGGGTGGGGGCACTGGGGTGTGTCCTCGGGGCAGAGAAGGGGCCTGAGACGTGACAGAGGCCCCTGCTTGGAAATCCCTCATCCAGCCTGTGATCTCAGGGTCTAAGTTACCAGGCAGGGTGGGCCTAGAGGAGGAAGACTCTAGACGGGTTGGAAAAAAACTACCTTCCATCACCTCATTTTTGAGTATAGGCATAGAGTTCGATATATTTTTTGTAAAAATAAAATTAAAGCTGAAAACTGCAATTTGCAAATGTGGTAAAGTATCATTTTAGGAGTTACTATTATGCCAAGCCTAAAATAGTGTATTAGTCGTAGAGACAATTCTGGTTTTGAGCTTAAAATTTTGGAGCACGTAGTCTGTGTGGGAGACTGCTGATTCAGCATAAATTGTTGTTGATCAGGGCGTTGGAAGTCTGTGATCCATGGGCTTACGAGCTTATGGTGATGTAGCATCTAAATAATATCACTTGGATCTCAGTACACACTCCACAACTGTCATCTCAACTGTGTCTTTATTCTCTCAGACTCGCTGCCAAAAAGCTTTTTTACATCATTATGAACTCATGGATTTAATCAGATTTGAATGCTTCAGTGCTTTGCAGATGTCCTTATTGTTGCTCAAATGGTCCCATCTGGCCAATGGGAACTCCTAAATCTAGCTGACTCCTAATGAAAGCTTATCAACCCTGTTTGTAAAGGAGGGGGGTTGGTTCACTTGAGTAAGCAAAGACTTTTGTCTTGGCTGAGCCAAGTTAAGAATGTTAGGACTGTCACCCAGTGCATTAGTGATCTGATGCAAGCAAGAAACAGGGCTTCTGGAACCTGGCAACTCGGAGCTGGAAGTTTCTGTGGTTTTACTTTCTTGCTTCATGGCTAGAGAAGGTTTCAGAAAGAAGTGTGTGAGTTGGGGGTGAGGGGAGGCGCACTTCACCTGCAGATATTTGTATTATCCTAATGAACGCATTAAATTTTGTTTTGATGATAACGAAATGTAAACGTTGTTTTTAAAAAAACTACAACTTGGAAAGTGAATCAATGCTGTAACTAGACTGTCTAAAAAAAACCTCTCTGATTAGCAACTCCCCATTTCCTCCTCCCTCCAGTCTCTGGCAACCACCATTCCATTCTTTACATGGAGTTTGACTATTTTAGGTACCTCGTGTAAGTGGAAACATGCAGTATTTGTCCTTCTGTGACTGGTTTATTTCACTTAGCATGATGTCCTCCAGGTTCATCCCTGTTGTTGCATATTGCAGGATTTCCTTCTTGTTTAAGGTTGAATAATATTCCATTGTATATATACACCACATTTTCTTTATCCATTTATCAATGTACATAAAATTTCAGTTATACAAGATGAGTAAGTTCTAAATATCTGCTTTACAACATTGTGCCTATAGATAACAATACTGTATTGTTCACTTAAAAATCTAAGAGGGTAGATCTCATGTTAAGTGTCCTTGCCACAATAAAAGAAAACCTGCCCACTTTGTCATACTGTGATAGATTGTCTTATTGTTCACGACTTTTCACTCCTTCCCCTGTGTGATTACACGTTCCTGTCCTTGCCCTGTGACTTGCAGTGTGCCCTACAGGTGGGACACCTCCACCCCATCCACAGGTGGCTCAGCCCATGGAAAGTGAGCAGAAGTGACATCTGCCTCATCCAAACAGAGCGTTAAAAGTATTTGGGCTGAGCCCCTGGGTCTCCCTGCTTAGCCACAGGAGGGCCTGTCCCAGACCACAACTCCTTCAGCCAGGCCCTGTGAGCCAGCGACAAGACACAGAGAACAGAGCCAGGGACCCACCCACATGGCAGCCACATGTCACAGGAGCAAGAGGTCCACGTCTACTGTTTGGGGATGGGGTGGGTATTTGCTAAGCACAAAAGCTAATTAATACAGGCAGTATATAATGACTTCATAAATAAAATTTGGAAAAGTGTTCATTTGTTTTTCCATCGTGGAATTCAATGTGACAGATACCCCCGAGGGGCTACCACCTACCAGACTGAGTCGGTACACAACGAAGACGTGTTAATGCCCGTGCCCTTAGACCTCCAAGTGTAGGGACTGCTGACAGGGAGGAGGGTAGAAAATGGAGTGTTCGTAAATCACAATGCACTGTGCAGAGCACAAAAACAGAGGCATAAGTGACATTTTTTGAGAGCCCAGAGGAGAGAGTGACTAACTCAATGATAAGAATAGCTACAGCAGGATTTTGTTGCCAACAAAGAAACTGCCCCTTAAAAGTTGCCAACCATTTCCATTTCTAGACGTGGAAACCTCAAGTCTCCTTTATTCCGGGGAGCACATTTGAGCGGGCTGTTGGAGTGAAACAGATGTCAGGGAAGGTCATCATTCCAAGGCATGGGTCTCTTAAGACTGTTGGTAGAGTTGGGGCTTGACGTGGTCCACCGCACACCGTCCTCCTGATCTGTGGTGCTCCAAGCAGCCGGGGGGGCTGAGCCGAAAATTTCAGCAAGGCCCTGCAGCTTCCTGGGAGTAAGCCATCAAGACCCCATCTTTCCACTTCTGCTTTTTCCCATTATGAAAATTTCCCTGACAAATTAAAATGGCCTCAGCTGAGATTAGCCAGCAGCAAAGGCCACCAAGGGGAAATTCACCATGAGAGAAGTGGCATCTGGGCTGGTGAGCTGACCTCTGCGAGGCAGCCCGTGGACCAAGGGGAGGGCTGGCCCTGGGTGTGGTGAGTGGCTGAGGCTAGGAATGGCTTCAGACTCGCCACTTTGGCACCATGTGTATAAGTTGACCAGGGGTGCCTCACATCCATACTGCCTCACCGCCACACCCTGTCTCCACCATCACCTCTCTCCAATCCCCCTTCCCCTGCTCAGCTGGTCTGCTGCCTAGTGGATGCCCCACCCAGGAATGAGGTGCTGGCCTCCCCTTCTCGCAAGTCCCCGGTCCTCACAGGATTGTCTCAGAGCCCCTCCCTCAGCTTTGAGGAGAGGACCGCCCCCATCCCGTCAATCCCACCTGCTTCTACAACCTTGCCAGCCCAAGCTTGTCTCCTTATACAGGACAGGGGTGGGAGGAGTTGACGTGGTGATGGGGACACAGGGCTGATTCTGTCACTCTTTGTCAGCCCTGGGGGAGGTGCGTGAGAAGAGGTGTCAGTGGTTTCCTTTAGAACTGTAAGGTACTTAACACTTCTTTGCCCTCAGCCTCAGGCCATAGTTGCCAGTTCTGGGGCAACAAGAAAAGTCCCAAATAGTATCCTGTTATCATAGAGCTGAATCTAGAGCGGCAGGTGTGATCTGACCCCCTGAAGATCACAGGGGCCTGTGATATATCTTATTGGCACATTCGACTTTTGTTACTGCACCTAAGATTGTAGTAGCCCCAAGTCTGGGCCCTGATCTGAAAGCAATACCCAAAATGCACAGAGCAGACTTCCCAGCTGAGTTAAGGGGTTTCCACCACGTCTGGACATATCTAATGAAGTGATGAGGTGGACAGCCTGCAAGTGTCTGCTTGGCTTGATGATCTTCACAGAGCGTGGGGGACATGCTCATGGGCTGGGGAAAGGGGTTCTACTGGGGAGGCTCTAGAGGACAGAGACAGCAGGAGTGGAGAGGCAAGCATGGTGACCTCCCAGCCTTGCTCACCATGACAGCGTCTGAGGCAGAAGGTGAAGGACTGCTGGGAGTCATAGGACCCAAGCATCTTTGCTGAGGCACACAGGCGACAAAATGTGACACCTGGGGGGGTGGATTCTTCCTATTTCTGTGAAGATCACGGGGATTCTCTGGCTCTCCTGGTGAAGGTGGCTGTGGGGACACTGGGAGCTTCCTCCTTGGCAGGGATATGAGAGCACTGACAGCAACACTCAAAACACATTGTCCACATTAGTGCCCAGTGGAGAGAGCCCAACTGTCTAATAACAGCTCTGTCACACAGCTCTGTCACATAGCCATGGCGTTCTGTTGAATGAAACAGGCCAGACACGAAAGAGGACAGTATCTTGATTCCATTTATATGAAGTTAAAGAATGGGCACATCTAATCCATGACGACAGAAGTCAGAGTGGCCCTCGCCCCTGGGGGGCACCTTCTGGGGTGATCATCTCGATCTGGCTGGGGTTACACGGGTGCATGCATATCAAACCTCACCACGCTGTACACCTAGAAGTAGTGCACTTTGCTGCAAGTGAGTTATACCCCAATAAAAATAACAAAGAACTACATTCATAAAGAGTTTTTTAATAACATGAGAAAATGTCTATACTGTAACCTTTAGCAAAAAAAAAAAAAGCAGCATACAGAACTGGTATGTGCGAGAGGACAATTAGTCAAAAAGTATGTACAGGAAAATGTCTGTATTGAAACACATCATGTGTCAAGAGGAATTGTTTTGAGATTGTGAAAATGTGCCTGATTTTTTTCCTACTTTCTCTTTTTCCTAATTTCACACAATGAGAATTTGCTATTTTCACAGCCCATCTCACTGTTGACTGACATTGACCTAGAGCCAACTCCAGCCCGGGTGTGTTCACGAGCTGCTGTGTGGCAGGGTTTCAGCTCGTTGTGTTCGTGCGGTTGGCCCTTAGCACCAAAGAAGAAGAACTGATGTTCTCCCATCCTGTGGATGATGCTCAGAGTCGATGGTCCAGGGATGGCGTGGACAAGGAGAGTGAAGTGACCCTTGGAACTTGGGTGCAGTGACTAGAGGTAGAGCAGTTGTTTAAAGGCTGGCCAGCACCTCAAAAGGAGGGCTGGCACAAGGCATTCTCCAATACGGATCCCAAGTCTAGAGTGACAAACTGGTCTAAAGATCATTTCTTGTGGGGAGTCTGAATCCATACATATGTGAACGAGAGCCCTGCAAACTGGAAAGGCCACGATAGATACAAAGAGAAGCGGAGAAACAAAGTCATCGCGTGAGAAACTGCTAGTTTGTTGTCGTCACTGTTGTATCCAGAATAATGTTTCATTGATTAAATGCTGAAGAAGTTTCCATGGGTCCTTCCTTCCTTGTGCATCCTTGGGACAAAGCCCTGTCCCTAGAGGTGACCTGAACTTACCTCTGGACCCAGAAACCTGCTAAGCTGGGCTTCCTAGTGTTGGCCTATGAAGCCTCACCCTGTTTCCCGTCCAGTGTGTATTTTCCAAACCAACTGAGCCATGGAATCATTTAGTCTGTAACGGGGGAGCTGCCTTTGGGACCCCCCAGGTCTAGCACATGACTCGACAGATGAGGAAAGGAAAGCTCAGAGAAGGGAAGTATCTTACCAAGGGCACACAGCAAGTCAGCAGCACAGTCTGGGTGACTGAGCCTGCTCAGCTACTCCACGCTGCCCTCTGGGGGTCATATCCTCAGCCACCCTTATAAGAGATGCTCAGAACACAGGACAAAGCCCCAGCTCTGAGGCTGAAAGTAAGAACCAACCGTTGTCACATACAGAAATGTAACGTTTGTCCAGCAGCATCTGAGAGTTCTACTCAAGTGCATCACCGGTGAACACAGGCTGCTCTTCAAAGAACCAAAACCGTATTTATGTTATCTATTTTCTATGAAATTTTATATGGATTTATTTGCTACCCATTTTGTTTACCCATATTTCACTGCTTAAATAGCTCACAGAGGGCCAGTATCTGCGAAAGATTCTACACTTGTTGTATCATTTGATCTTGACCACAGACCTATCGAGTAGGTTTGTGTTTTGGGATTTTTTTGCCCCCATTTTACAGATAAGAAAACTAAGACTTGGAGAGTTTCAGTAACTCATTCAGAGTCGAGTAGTAAATAATGAAGCTGGGGGTTAAAGCCCACGACACGTCTGCAGAGTCCAGTTCTTAATCATTGCCTCTCGGATTGCATACAGGATGAACGTGAACATCTTTTTCATGATTCACTATCCTGGTTATGACTGCCAGTTATGGGGCAGTGTTGTAACACAAACGTACACCCTATATGGGGTGGTTCTTGGTCGCTGGGCTACTTCTGTGTTTCTCTGGCTTTCCCCAGCAGTCATTTCCTCCTATTCTCTAAGCACCGACCATTAGTTTCACCCTTTCAGCTTCTAGTTTGCTGATACTAACCTGCTCCAGACAAGGACCCCAAGGAACCAATTTTGTTAAAATTTTATAAAATAAACTCTCTCTAAGGAAGGATCACTGAATGAGTAACTAGGAGTTTGAGGTTTATTGAGTGTACATTATGTGCTAAATTCTGGACGTGGCTGCCTCATGTAATCCAACAAACCCGTGAAGCAACTACAGTTATGCAGCCCGCTCCACAGATGGGAAAGCTGGGGGTCGGGCAGGCTCCACAGGGTTAGCGTCTCCTTTGCCCTCACTTAGATCACAAGCCAACGCTTCTTGTTCTGTAGTGGAGGAAACAGGTCCCCAGAGGGCGCTCTTGCGGCTCGGGAGCGGCTCTCCCTGTGTTCTCAGCTCTGTCGTCAACAATCGAGGTTTTCAGATAAGAAGTAACCAACCACCAAGGAAGCTTGACGTGACTGCATATGCAGTATCGTTGTCATATAATCTTGAACTTGACCCCGTTCTTGTGTCAGTTCTTGCCCATTTCATGTTGAAAATTTCTCATAGCTCGAGATAGAGTGTGTCCTTGGAGGGAGGAACTGCTGCCTGTGTATCTGGCACAGCACAGGCGCTCGCAGATGCCCGCCGTTTTGCAGGACTGCAAAACAATGACTAGGGAGGGTGAAAATTCGTAATGACACACCCCACTAGGTCCCCGATCCAGAGAAAGACGGGCAACGTGTTTAGCTCTGAGGTGAACCTATAGTTAAAACTCTTTAGACAACTAGTTATTTTAGTGTACTGAGAAAAACAGTATTGGGTGGTGAGCGTGTGTGTGTGTGTGAGTTGTGGTAGGCAGGGGGGACGGGAGGAGAGTGGACAAAGGGGAGCACGGGGTTGGTGTCAGGTATTCCCGTCTCAATTTAAAGTTGGTTCCAGTTGGCTTTCATTGAGGACAAATAGAAAGAGAATCAGAATCTCTCACCCTTTCCACCTCACCATTGATAAGCCCTGTGGTCTTGTACAAATCATTTGCTTCCTGGACAGCAGTTTCTTTCAGTAAAATGAGGTCTTTTGACTGGATGGATGTGAATGTTCTTCTAGTTCTAATATCTTTCAGTTCTCTCTGTTTCCTAACAGACTCTGTGTAGTCAGTGAGCAGAGAACCAAAAGAAGACAGAGTAATCAGGGAAGCCCACGGATACACTCAGACAGAGGTCTATTCTCTAGCCTATTTTAAGCTCAATTGAAAAAAAAAAAGAAGAACTGTTCTCCGATTTTTTGCCTGGTAATATACTTATTCATTAAAACTCCGCCCCCCCCTCCTTTCAGAAGAAGCTGCATTTCCTACTTTTATGCTGTCTATATGTTTGATTTGCACAGCTCAGCTGAGCAGAGGAGCCGAGACATCCGTCCCCCCACAAGAACCTCTCTCGGTAAGTCACCTCTCAGCCACTTTGCCATTAGTTAGCCCGGCTTCTGTGATGAGTAAAAGCCTTTACAGGAAACCCAGAGAAGACATTAAACAAACACCAGGTGCTCATAGAACTATCTTAAAATATAATCTTTAAGATAAGGAAAGAGCTAGACTTTAGAAAGAGTTTCAGACTGTGATAACATCAAAGATATAAAATATGATTATGAATGAAAGATTTTAAAGGGAGAATATTATTTTTTTTTAAATCCTCACCTTTCAAAAGAAAGATTTTCAGAGAGATGATTCTTGGCCAAAATCTTGGTGGAGATTATCTTCTGGTGAGAGAGCTACAGTCCCTGGAGCGGTGCCCTTGAACCTGCGCCCGGCCAGAAGTTGTGTCTGAGTCTGGTTCTTTTGGGTTTTCTTTCCCCAGAAAGAGGGAAGCCTAAATATTGTCCAAATTAATGTCAAATTGCAAATATGAAATAAAGTTTCCCTTTAATACATCAGTTCCACAGGACATTTAGTGTATGATGCCTTTTCTGGCTCAGAATTTAAAGGTGAAATTTTCTGTGTGCTTCTCCCAGATGCCTGATCTGAGGCACAGGGAACTTGAGACTCACAAGGATTAATTAGAGAACATTCTGCCAAGCAGCGGAACTGAAGTAGACCGGGCAAACCAGCGGGCTGTGAAGGAGCTGAGCTAACCCAGAATGTATGGTGCTAAAGAAATGTTTTCCACTTAGCCATTTCTTGTGTATCTGTGGGAGCTCTTGATTTGAGCAGCTTGGGAAATATAAACCGAACTTCGGAGAAAATGTGAGAATGGTAGTCTGGATTTTACTAATTGGCTGCTGGCTCCTGCGGTGTTTTGCGGGGACTCGGGCATCAGCCCGTTCCATTCTGACTACGTCAAGGTACCAGGCTGATGGTCCCAGTCGTTAGTCCTCTCACCAAGGAGTAAGGCTAGCATGGTGGATAAGACTGCGGGCTGCCTGCATTCAAAATCAGCTGCTTCCTAGCTGTGTGTCTTTAGGCAAGTTACTTATCCTCTCTGTGCTTCAAGGTCTTTATCTGCAAAATGGGGATGACAACATGACCTGCCTCCTAGAGTCACCTTGAGGATTAATGAATGAATGGAGGTGAAGTTTAAAACAGTGGCTGGCACGTTATTACTAGCACATTGGTGGTGATGCTCTGTGTAAGCTAACTCCGGGGAATGGCAGCTTCAGCCTAGACTAGAAGAGTGTCGGATGGTCCCTGACTCCGTTTCTTGAAATTGTTCTCAAAGCTCCCTTCACTCCATGCGGCTATAGAACAGATTTTGTTTAGAGAGATGATGCTTTCGTGAATTTCCCCAGCAGAGCCGAGCTGTCCATCTAGTGAGCAGAGAGGCTAGCAGCAAACCTTCTCTTTACTATGAAAGTTTGTTGCCTGGCCAAAAAAGGGAACTCAGTTAAATGTAGAAATCTATCTATCAATTTTAAAAACCTATGAATGTATAAGACGGTTTGCATTCACGGTGGACCGCTAAGTACATTCTAGAACTTTAGAAAAGCTCACTGTTTCTTTATGCACAGGGTTGAGCAGGATGGATTACCAAACGACAAGTCCGTTCTACGACATTGACTACGGTCTGTCAGAACCCTGCCAGAAAGCCGACGTGAGACAAATCGCGGCCGGCCTCCTGCCTCCGCTCTACTCGCTGGTGTTCATCTCCGGTTTTGTGGGCAACTTGCTGGTCGTCCTCATCCTCATCAATTGCAAAAAGCTGAAGAGCATGACTGACATCTACCTGCTCAACTTGGCCATCTCCGACCTGCTTTTCCTTCTCACCCTCCCGTTCTGGGCCCACTACGCCGCACACCAGTGGGACTTTGGAAATACAATGTGTCAGCTTTTGACTGGGCTCTATTTTGTAGGCTTCTTCTCTGGAATCTTCTTCATCATCCTCCTGACAATCGATAGGTACCTGGCTATTGTCCACGCTGTGTTTGCTTTAAAAGCCAGGACAGTCACCTTTGGAGTGGTGACAAGTGTGGTCACCTGGGTGGTGGCTGTGTTCGCCTCTCTCCCAGGAATCATCTTTACCAAATCCCAAAAAGAGGGTTCCCGTCTTACATGCAGTCCTCATTATCCACCCAGCCAGTATCATTTCTGGAGGAATTTCCAGGCATTAAAGATGACCCTCTTGGGCCTGGTCCTGCCACTGCTTGTCATGATCATCTGCTACTCAGGAATCCTAAAAACCCTGCTTCGGTGTCGCAACGAGAAGAAGCACAAAGCCGTGAGGCTCATTTTTGTGATCATGATTGTTTACTTTCTTTTCTGGGCCCCCTACAACATCGTCCTTCTCCTGAGCACCTTCCAGAAATCCTTTGGCCTGAATAAATGCAGTAGCTCTAATAGGCTGGACCAAGCCATGCAGGTGACGGAGACTCTTGGGATGACGCACTGCTGCATCAACCCCATCATCTACGCCTTTGCTGGGGAGAAGTTCAGAAGCTACCTCTCAGTGTTCTTCCAAAAGCACATCGTCAGACGCTTTTGCAAACGCTGTCCAATCTTCCAGCAAAAGGTTCCTGAGCGAGTGAGCTCAGTTTATACACGATCCACTGGGGAGCAGGAAATCTCAGTCGGCTTGTGACCTGGACTGGGTTTTTATACACAGCCTGGGAGTGGAAGTGGTTCTTTTAACAAGGAAGTTACTGTCATAGCGGGTCTAAGATTCATCCATCTATTTGCCATCTCTTTTAAGTATATTAGATATTTTAAGCCCATCAATTCCAGAAAGCCAAATCCATATAAGTTGATGAAATAGCAAGTTTCTCATCTCCCCTCCACATACATCAATTTATTGGCAAACTCTCCCTTCACTGCAAAAGTTCATTATAAAAAAAGTCCTCAGAGAATTGCTGATTCTTGGGTTTGGTCACTTGAACAGGAATAACCAAATGAATTGAGAAATGTGTTGTATAGTTTCTTACCTGTGCAAGGCAATGTACAGTTTGCAAGGGTGCTTAAAATAGGTCCTGGCTTGCTGTGGGGAGAAAAGAGATGAATCTGATCCATTAAGAAATGACGTCTTCCACGTGTGGTCTCTTCTCCAAGGGGGATCTCCCCTCTAAGGTGTGGTTAAGTTCTGCAGACATTCAGGACCAGGTGAGAGCTCTGTGGCCTGGTGACAGCTGGGAAATCTTCTTCAAAGAGAAGGGATTTGAGGTGGATCAGCTGTTGCTGGAGGAGAGGGAACTGAGCTCCAGGTTGCAGGCACTGCATGGGCAAAGCTTGGCTGTCAGAAGACATGTGGCTGGTTGGGGGAGCCCCTGGGGAGGAAGGACGAGGCTGGATGGTGAGGAACTGAGATAGCTTTGCTCATCAAACCTGAGAGAAGAACAGGGAGCCCTGGCGCGGGTTGCAGAAGGCTCATTCCATGGCCTAAGCGTGACCTGGAAAGGAGACCAACAACAATCAGATCTAGTGAGGGGCCTCCACTTGGTTGAGGCACCAGGGAGGGGGAGAAGGGGTGTATTTTCACAGGATTTAGGGTGAGAGTCAGCAGAACTTGGGGTGGATTTGGCTTGGAGGTGAAGGGCAGAGAGGAGTCAGAAAGAGCCCCCAGGCTTCAAGCGTGCAGATGGGAGATGGCCTAAAAGAGACCTCAAGCATGAAAGGAACAAGAGGTTTAGGTCAAAACAGGAGGGGTTGGTGGAAGAGGAAGGCTCGGTTTTGTGAGCTTGAACACAGCCTTACATAGACGGACTCTGGGCTGTCTCTCACTGACTGCTGCTGCCCGCAGAGCAGTCCTTCCCATCCCAGCCTGAATAAAAAGGCATCTCCAGGAGGCCCTGAAACACCAGATTTATGAATGCGTGAGCCTGAGGTCCAGGAACACCTTAAGGTCAGATGTGAGATGTAGGTGAGGACTGATTCCACGGTTAATGAAAATCCAGAGCTTTACAAGCATTGAGTAAAGAGGCGAGGTTGGAGGTGAGGGGACCCCTAATGACTGAGTTTCTGCCTGCTTGGGACACACCACTGTTTAAGTATGTCTTTGGATTTAACCATCAATAGGCAAAGGGGAGAAGGGACACATTCACTTGGAAGCAGGCTACCTTGAGCTTCATAAGCCACAAAGTACAGTTTACCAACCTCCGTGTCTCAGGCTGAGTGTGGGGCCTTGGATACACCTTCCGGATGCCTTCTCCCAATATGTCGTACCCAACACGACGGGGTTGACTCGTCAAACGGAGAGTGGTGACTTTTTTTTGCAGTTGGTACTTTTGTTATTTTGTATGTGCTTGATATTGTTTTGAATGTGGGGGTAGCTAAGAGCATCGTAGTGAAGATTAGGTGAGGAAACATAAAGGAGTGAGAGTCCTCAGGAGATTAAGGTCTCAGAACAATAAGAGGTGCTGCTGATTTCTCTCTCGAGCTCTGAAATTGAAAGCTGAGGGCTGTGGCTGACGACAGGAAACGACTGGAGGAGGCTTTTCTCTGGCTCCGGAGGTGGTTGAGAGTGCATCAGGAGCACAAGCCCCAGCTCTGGAGCAGCCCAACGACATCCTGATATCTTTGGGTGGATACGCAGATGCACGTATATATGACATTCTTATGTACATGGAAAGTTACAAACTGCTTGGAAGAAAATAGGAATCTAATAAAAACCACCCTCTAAAATGATGGCTTGTATTCTTGTTCTTTAGTCAAGCGTACGTTTGGAGAACAGCACATAAAATGGTGAGAGCATTTTGTAAGTAGCTGTTGTGGAAAATTTCACACACACACATATGGACAATGGTATTTCTTTTTAAATATTTTTAAAAATTGACCCTCTCCCTGGGTCAAATTGCCAGAATAATTCGTATTTAAAGATGCTGCCTCTGAGGGTGGAGTTTCTGAGCGATTGACCCTGAAAACTTTTACATTTCAAATTTAATTCTACTCCTCAAGGAAAAGAATTGACAAGTTTTTAAAAACAGAAAATCGATGTGTGATGTGTGTTGAAGCACATGTCAGTTATCCATGTTTGACGATGGAGAAGACAGGGGACGTCAGAGCCTGGTCATTGATCTGCAGCCCTGAGTTGCAGACACGTGATGCATGCGGATGAGGTTGGTTGCAATAAAGGTTGCTTTTCTTTCACTTAAAATTCCTCCCAAAAACTGGGCTATAATTGCGACGATGACAACAGGGCCCATTTGGCTTTCTGTGCACGTGTCTCGTCCTTAGAGAGGACAGGTGCTCCAGGTAGGAGTGAACTGTCTGGGTCACATTCACAGTCTGGCACACGCTGGCTTTCAGCCTGCTGTTCTCTCACCTCCCAGAGCCGGCCACCATCCTGCCTGGAGGTCCCTGAAATGAGCGGAAGACAAGGAGAGCTGGGGCTGGCTCTTAGAACAGCTTCTCCCCTAACAATACTTGACGGGCTGCCTTCCTTCTGTCTCTCAGGCCAAAAGGAGGCAAGAGCCAAGGAATGGTGGGAGGGGCTGGGATTACAGCTGAAGGAAGGGTCAGGGAGGAGGAGGCCTGTCTCCTACGATGAAGGCAGCTGCCACGGGGAGGCTGGAAGGCATCGATACTTCCGGCTGATACATATGCACTTGGTATCCTCTTCCACCTTAATGAATGAATCCGACGTTAGCATGAAGAAAAAGCTACGCAAGGTGTCTGCAGCCTTTCCAGGCACATCCCCATCATCTCCCCATCCCCATTCCTTCACTCCTCATTTGCCTGGACCCTCCACTCCCACCTCCTCTCTGCCCCACCCCTTAGATTGACAAGCAAATTTGAACTCATTGTGACCTTCAGGTTCTGACTCCATTCACCATCCCCCGGGGAAGGTACCCTGCTGCCTCAGCCGCAGGTCCCTGTCAGGAGGGATTAGTAGGTGCCATGGGTAAAGTCAAAGGAAAGGTGAAGGTCCTTAGCAGGGAGGAGCGATGTGCAAACTCATAAGTTAGGATTCTGCTTACACTTGTATTCCAAGTGTTCTTAGTTTAAACAGCTCTGATTAAACTAAAACACATGGGCATTTCCGCTGTTGTGATTAAATTTACAAGTCAATTACTTTCTATCTGAGGGAAGGACAGACTCCCAAACGTGAACATCAACTTTCAAGTGTTAACCCTTCCAGTGAAGGCATGAGACTTACCACCAGCTACCCCGGAGACTGGATGAGAAGATGTGAGACGGAGAACAAGTCGCGAACTTTCTAACTGCTCTTGCGCGGTTTGTTAACATATCCGCGTACCTGCCTGACGTGAGTGTGTGGAGAGCTTCCAGGGATGGGGGTGGATGAAGAGGCAAAAACAGGGAAGCATTTCCATAGCATCTTTGCTTTTAAGTAAAATTCACTGTACAAGTCTTGCTTGTATGTTTCCAAAGCATAGTCAAACTTTAACATTTTAGATTATATACATATGTCATAATTGTGCCAAATTTCCCATTTTCCTTCATAAAATTTTCTACAAGCATTTTTACAAGTTTTATATTTGGCTCCATTCTGTTACTACTTTAATTTGATTGTAAGTTCTGTTTCACTGTGATTCTGTCATGTTTCAGCAACCTATTTTTGTTTCGTTTTCTTAAGTTGGCAACTAGTTTCTTAGAGAATTCACATAAAAGTCTTTCACACTAGACTCGATGGAAAGGCCTTCAAAGCCATTAAAAAACCTTGGGCTATACTGCCCCCATGTGGCCACTTTAGTGAACCAACGAGGGCATCCAACAGCCGCCTTGACCGCAGAGGACGTAGCAGGGGGCAGTTTTACTTCCAGGTGTTTAATGTTTGTCTCTGCTGGCACCCTGCCTATTGTGGACAGGAAGTATTTCCACAGCAGCTCAGGGCAGATGATGCACAGCTCGTTCTTCTTGTTTCTGAAGAACAAGAGGAGCATCGGTGGAGGACACAGGCTGATGCCTGCAGTAAAATGAAGGCCCCGGCTGCTGAGGGCCAGTCTCTGCAAATCCCTGAACTCACAACCTTGCAACAAGATCAGAAAATATTTTGTGACAAAGCGTTTTTCAAAGTCCATAAAACACCACAAGCCCGTGCCACGTCTCTCTCTTGTATATCCAACAACGGTTGCAGGTACCAAAGGTTTGAAGCAAACAAATACGATCGGGATTTAGGTGGGTTTCCTTTTTATTCACACTCTCTCCATTACTGTTATCACCTCGTTTTGATCACTCTCAGAGTATCATAATTTGAAAACGGAAAGATTGTTGAGGATCAGTCAGTCTAACCCCTCTGATGGACAAAGAGCAGAGCCCACATCCCCAGCCCCAGAGATTCTGATGTAGTAGGTCTGGGGTGGGCCAGAGCATGGCAAGGGTTCACGCAAACATGGTGTGTCCCCATTGCTTGGGGGTATCCAGCTATGAGCCATTGAGGAGGGCTGGTGGGAGCAGTTCTAACGCCCTTCACCATCGGCACCCATGTTAATTAGGAAGAATTGGACCTGGAATTCAGGGGTCCACGTTCATGGCCCTGGCTTAATCTTAGCTGCGCGTTGGAGTCACTTGGGGAGTTTTACAAATAGTGACACTTGAGTCCCACCCCAGCGATTCTGATTTGATCGGTCTGCAATGTGGCCTGTGGTTTTGACTTTTAAAAGCTCCTGGTGATTGATTCTAAGTGTAGCTCAGTTTGAAAACCACTGCTTGAAGCTCATCAAACTGAGACCGTGCTCGAGTGAAGGCTGCAGTCTGAGGAAGATCCTGCCTGGCTGGAAGCGGGCGGACCACAGGCCAGGGACAGTCTGGATTCGGCTCCTCAACTTTGTAACAGAACATTAACTCTGTCTTCCTGCACGCTGGTTTTTAAAGCATGCGAATCTAAACTTATTTGGCAATATAAAATATCTGTATTCGAGGCTCCAAGTGTTTCGCGTTCATTTCTGGTTTTGAATTATGTTTTGACCCATCTGTTCCAAGTGAAAAGTAAATAAAAGTGGGATGTCTGGTGCCCATGCTGAGCGCAGCAGCTTCAGATTCCAGACAGAACAAGTCTCGCAGGTAGAAAAGGTCTGTTTGAGATGTTTTATACGAGAATGTAGATTTTGCTTGTGTTGGCAAAAGAATTCTCTCCCACCATTTCCTCGCCCCTCCAGTGAGCAATCCCTTCAACCATGTCCAGTAAAGCAATATCCCTGAAGAAATGGAAAACTCTGGAAGTCTGTGGCAGCCCTGGGTGAGGCAATGATAGTTCTGAGGAGAAAGTTAATTTAAAACAGCAGTAGTCCATACTTACTTGAAAATGCCTCTACTTATGTTTATTTTCACTAGCTAATATTCTTCAAAAATCCTTTTAAGAAAATTATGATGTTTTCCTCACATATAGTCAAATCCGGACTCTCCGGTGATTGGCTAACTGACTCCTTCCTGCAGGGTAGAAAGTAGAGCCTAGCAGACAAAAGAGCAGGGTTTTCAAAGTCAGACTGCTGAGTTACAGCCCCGAGGCTGTGGGAGCTTGGGGAAGTGACTTGATGTCTCTGGATCTCAGGTTCCTTTCCTGTAACTTGGGAGACTGTTACTATCTACCTGACAGGGTTATGTTGGGATGCAGCATCTAGACCAGCACTGTCCAGGAGAATCTTCTGTAATGACGGAAATGCTCTGTATCGGCACCATCCGATACAGCGGTCACCTGAAATAGTGCGAAATGTGACTAATGTGACTGTGGAACTAGATTTTTAATTTTAATTAATTTAATTTTAATATGGCCAGCGGCTATATCAATGGACCGTGCAAGTCTGGCATGCGATAGATATTCAACAAATATCAGTGTAACTTGGACTTGGCATCAGGGATTTCATGTTTAAATTCCTCGGCAAGTTACTTAATGTTTCTAAGCCTCACCTTCCTCATCTGTAATATGGGGCTGATAACACCTACCTCATAGGTTTTCTCCGAGAATTAAACGAGAAATTGCATGGTAAAGGTTTAAAGCAGTGCCTGGCACAGAGAAGTTCTTGGAACTGCAGCTACTTTCCCAGTAACGGCTAGTTCCTCTTTAGCTGAGAACTGTACGCCCCCAGAGAGTGCCCTTCAACATGGTGGCAATCCAGGCCACTCTCTGCAGTGGAACAGAAGCCCTGCAGAGCTGAGAGGGCTCCTCAGGGGAGAAATCAAACACCAGCTATTCAGAGTAATAGATGGAAAGGGCTCCCAACTTTATGGCAGTTGTGTTCAATCTGTTTGACCTCAGGTAGCTCCTTTGGAAAGCCTTGGTGGGGGGGGAAGAACCTGATAATGTAATTCTGGCCGGCGGAAGACCCTATAGCTCAAAGTAAACTGGGAGATCGCTGATGGCAGGCCAATTCCCCACCCCTCCCTCTGGGATTCTGACAGAAGCTTACACATAAGGAGAAACAAAGGAGAAGTTAATTTACTAAGAATTAGGTTAGTACTAAATATCCAACAAGAAGCTCCGGCAAAGTCCCATGGGCAGAGGTGGCTTGGGCAAGAAGGAAATGGGGTTTCCTACCATCCCCCTCAATCTGATCTGGGACCCTCACCCTCAGGTGTGCCTCTGGAAAGGGAAGCAATCAATAGACCTCAAGCCCACTCTCCTCTCATGGAGGCTGGGGGGTCACAGGTGGGAGAAGAATGGGAAGTGACCCTGTCAGCCCTCCCCTGAGAGGGAGAGGGAATGTCGGGGAGGTTCTGCCCTCCTTCCAGCCAAAACAGAAACCTGGGAGAGAGGAAGTGGGGGAGGCTGGTCTCCCTAGTTCTGTTCAGTTGTGCATTCACCGTTTGCAGCTCAACATTCAGCGTTCATTCAACAAACATTTATGGAGGGCCTACTATGTGCAAGACACAAAACCACACCATGAAAGAGAGTCCCTGTCCTCACGCGATTCACTGTTTAGAGGGAAAGGCAGGCAAACAGAGTCACACTGGTGTCTGTAAGGGGCTCTTTGAACGAGGTACAGGGAAGAGGCTCTAAGGGTCAGAGGCAGGTGGGCTCTCCCAAGCCAAGCACAGGGGCACTGGGGAAGGGAGCCTGCAGGATGCATTGTGCAGCTGAAGAAGGGTTGCTTAGAGGCTCCTTAGGTAAAGCACAGGAGAAGGAACAACGAAGCAAGTGTGAAGAGGTGACATAGAGCAAGGCGTAGTCCAGGTGCCTAAAGTGGCACAGCAAGGATGAGTTAGACAGATGATGGACAGAAGGATGGGTAGATAGATAGATGTTGACAGATGAGAGAGAGACTGTGTGAATGTGGGTAAGTGAGGGCATTCCTCCAGAGGGAGATGAGGAATGATGGCAAGTACAAAGGGGGGACAGGACCAGGAAGTGTCCCCTCCAGACTTCCCCTGGGCAAACACTCTGCCCTCCCTGTGAGCAGGAGCAAAGCACAGGGTGACAGGGAGCGGGGAGTCTCCCCAACACAGTACCCACGTGCCTTAGCTATTTATGATTCCACACTCCCCAGTTACTCATTAATTCAACATTTATGGCATGCCTACTGTGTGCAATGTCTATGTCCCGCTGTCAAGTGTAGATTTTATCCTGCAGGCCACAGGAAACCCCTAACAGTGTGAGACATGATCAGCTTTGCTTTTCAGAAAAAGTCTCCTGTCCAAAGGACAAAAGGAGAGACTCAGAGAAGGAGCAGGTGTCACATGCTCCCTTCTGCCACAGGAGCGCAGGCCTACAGAGGGCAGAGGCAGTGGGGGGAAGAAGGCAAGGATCCCCTGAGCCCCAGGGAATGAGGTTCCACACGGCAGAGTTATTTCCGGACACCTGAAGCTCATGGCTTTTGAGGTCAGTGTTTTATTGTGACCATTTTGCAAAGAAAGTCTGTCCACCACCCGTGGCTCAGGTCTACGCCTCCTTAAATAGATGACACTGAACAGAATGTGCTTATTCCTTATTGTCCCAGGATCACCGCCCTGAGGTGGGGTCATCAGGGGAGGATGGGAAGCTTGCACCCGCAGACAAGGCACCAGGCTTTTTGAATTCTCCCCTCTTGCTTTTCTTGCTTTCAGTTTGTAGGGACCAAAGGGAAGAAGTCAAAAGTCGCCTTCCCACCTCTGTGGGCAGTGACCCAGGTTCCTATCCTGGAAGCAATTAAGTTACCAGTTTCTTATCTCTCGGGAGACATGTCCTGCATATATAAGTAAACTCACATCTATATCCTCATTCCCTATTTTTACACAAATGCTAATACTCTATACCACACCTTGGGTTTTTTTTCACTTTATGATCTTGGGCAAATTACTTAAGCTCTCTGTGCCTCACTTAATCTGTGAAATGGGATAATAATACCAACTGCATAGATTGTTCCAAGGAGTAAATGAATTAAGATATTAACTGGCATATAGCAATATGTGATGTATATTAACTGTCACATGACAACCGCTCAGTGAATTTTAGCTATTATCATTGTTATTGTTGTTTGCCGTGCAGAGAGATTTTATTTTTATGCAGTTGAACTTAACTTTTTGTTTGGTTTCTGGGTTTTGTGGCATGTTTAGAAAAGCTTCCCCCACTCCGAGACTGTAAAAATCTCCCATTTTTTCCTCTAAAGCTTTTATGGTTTCATTTCTTTATTGTATTTTGTATTGCTCTCTGGAATTTATCTTAGAGTATGGAGGAAGTGGGAATCCAAGATGACACACAGTCATCCCAAGACCATTTATTAAATAATTTCCCACTAACTTAAAATGCCACCTTTGTACTATTTTAAATCACCCCACGACGTCTGATTCTATTTCTGTACTTTCATGTGTAGAAATGACTGCATCCCGGGTGCCATTTAACACATTTCTCTGTGACCTGTCTTTTCTTTGAACTGGCAGGTGGTGTCTGGAGGCTGGGTCAGCTGCAGGTGTGATTCCTGGTGAGAACCCTCACAGGTGGACGAGTCCTTCCACACAGGGGGCACTGTCGCCATTACTGTGGTGTGAAGGTTGATCAGTGGGTTCAGAGGCAGTCAGTCATGTCGGCTAGAGAGTCCCCCGTCAGCCTTTGATGACCATTCAAGGCAGTAGACACAAATTAGAGAGGCCGCCTGCCCACCACAAAGTCTAGGTGTGAGCTACCCAAAGTGAGCCAGTCAGATTCCTGCTCCCAGAAATGATGACCCTGACTGGGCCCCTCAGTGGCCAGCAGTGCCCTGGAGAGAGGACCCAAGACCACCTGGAGGAGATGTCCCAGCACAGAACTGCTGTGGGTCATGTCTTTCCCAAGGGCAGATGCTCCACTATTCCTTCTCTCCTGTGATCAAGCCCAGGAATCTTCTAGCACTTTCCATCATTGCTAAGCGAGCCTGAGCTGATCTCTGCCACTTGCACTGAGAGCACCTTCACTAATACAGACACGAAGCCCTGCTTCTCCCACCCACTCTGCAATAAGTATTTCTCCACTCACACTTTTTAACTACCCCTTTCCTTTTCCAGGTGAGTGGACAGGTTTTCACACACAGATATGCAGATGTTTGTTTACCAGCTGTTGTGGACTGAATGTTTGTGATCCCTCCCAAATTCATATGTCAAAATCCCAACCCCCACTGTGACGGTACTAGGAGGTGGGGCCTTTGGGAGGTGATATGGTCATGGAGGGGGAGCCCTCGTGAATGGGAGCAGTGCCCTTCTTAAAGAGATGTAAGCATGTGCTCTCTCCGCCCTTCCCACGTGAGGATATGATGAGAAGACGGCCATCTGCAAACCGGGAGGAGAGCTCTCGCCAGACTCTGGATCTGCTGGCACCTTAATCTTGGACTTCCCAGCCTCCAGAAGTGTGAGAAATCAATGTCTGCTCCTCAAGCCCCTGCTCCATGGTAATTTGTTATAACAGCCTGAGCTGACCAAGACACTAGGCATTTCTACCACAAGGTGTTTGTCTATCCTTTTGGAAATCGCTTTCTTAAGGAAGCTTATATTAATTACAAAAGAATATTGCTTTTGGAAGGTGAACCCTTTTGCCCCTCTCAGGTCTTCCTGCCCCCATCCCACGGTCTTCCTCCTCTATCAAAATCTCCTGTCCCATCCTTCACCCAGCACAGAGTAAATAACAGATTACAGTGGAAAGTGTCACTAATTCAGATTTGTGTTTGAAATTAGTCATTTATTTATCCAATACCTATCGAGAAGCTAGTGTGCTGGTGCTAGGTTTACAACAGGGCCAAGTTCTTATATGCAAGGGATGATCTGAGTCTAGAGACAGGAGCCAGAGAGATAAACAGACAAGCTCGACATGGAGTGAGGCACGCCGCCAGCAGGAGAAGGGCTTCCTAGCCCAGGGTCAGGAAGCCCAGAACTGGCTGCCCGGCAGTGATGATGGCTCAGCTAAAACCTGAGCACCAAGGAGGAGCCTCCTGATGTCTCATGGTTCTGTCAGGCCCCATCCTCAGAAGCACAAGTGAAACTATCTTATAACCAAACATACCTTTCCTCATTCCGAGCTACATTTGTTTTAGAACCCAAAGTTCCATTTCATCCTTCCTAGCCTGTTCAGTCCAACTCCGTGATTTTTCAGTCAAATTCAAGATGCACAGGATTCATTTTCTGTTCTGTGCTCTCTCACCAAAATTTTTCCCCTTTCCCCCGACTCCCACAGTAGGTTCTTCGAGTGTAGTGGATCTCAAACAGAGGGCAATTTTCCTCCAGGGGCCATCCGGGAATGTCTGGGGACATTTTGGTGCCACAACTTGGGAAGAAGCCAGAGATGCTGCTCAACATCCTACAATGCACAGGACAATTCCCCACAACAAAAACTTATCCAATCCAAATGTCAACAGTGTCATGGTTGAGAAACTCTACTCCAGCCTCACCAAGGACTCTGAGGCCTGTAGTGGGCTGGATCAGGCCCTTCACAGGTTGCTGCAGCTTACTCCAAACTCATGGAACATTCTGGATTCTTTGCATGGCCACAGGAAACTCAGGCACACATCCATCCATCCTTCTTGTCGCTCCACCACTTCCACAGCCTTCCCACCCCTGTTGATGCAGGACACACTCATAGTGAGTCCCACCAGGCATCGGAATGCTCTCAGGCTTCCCCCACGGCATAAGTAGACCTGGTGAGTGTGTTTCCTGTCCCCCAACGGGCAAGGTGTCCTTAGAACATAGCAGTTCTATGTATCTTTCTCAGTGATCCAACTTGTGTGTATATGGGGGGAGGTCCTCTTATCTGAGGAGAGATCAAAACGAAAAGTGTGTATATGTGGGATGAATGGAGGAATTTCAGTGGAAACGGCGTGTGAGAAAACAGGGAGGCATGGGGAGGAAGCAACTGCAAGGAATAGTGAGTGGTTTCAGGAGAGTAGGAAGCCAGAAGGGAGTGGAAAGAAATGGGACTGGAAACTGGTGAGTAGAAGAGAAACGAGGACGGGCCTTGTACACCGTGCTAAGGAGTGTGGGGCCATGGGGTGGAGAGGGGTTCGAAGCCAGGCAGCGAATGCGTACTTTGAACATCTGACTGGCCCTGGCGTGGCGAGAACGTATTGGAGGGAGGCAAGAATGGAGGCAGAGACCCAAGGCAAAGGTTTCGGCAGTGATCCTTCCGGGATGCAACGGAGGTCTCTGCCGAGGGAAAGAGCTCTGAGAGGAGGAACGTCAACAGTTTTGAAAGCTACGGAGAGAGAAAGACTCATCGGGACTTGGATTTAGGGAGTGAGTAGGGGAGGTCAAGGCTTGGGGCCCAGCCCAGTGGGATGTGAAGCACTGGCTTCAAGACGTGGGAGGGTAAGCTTAGTTTTCAGGACAGGTTGAGTTAGAAATCATGGGGGACATCCAGGTGTCAGTGTCAGGAGAAGCTGGATGTGCTGGCCTTGGGCCCGGCAGAGCAAATGGGTGGAGATCCACGTCTGGGGTCACAGGAAGTGGATAAATGGCTCAAGACAGAACCCGGAGGAACACCGGCAGCAAAGGATCCCCAGAGGAGGAGGAGGAGAAGGTGTGCCAGGAAAGGCAGAGCCAACTGCAAAGAGAGCTCTGGGAGAAGAGGAAGTGTCAGCGATGTCAAATGCTGTGAAGAGGCCAAGAAAGATAAGAACGGAAAAAACATCCACTGACTGTGATGCAATGAGAAAAGCAAGATAACTTAATAGCTCCTGCCTTGTCTCTTCCCCGGCTGATTCATGGCAAAGGAGCACAGATTCATATTTCCTCCTTCCCCCTAGAAAAGCATGACTTTTGTCCCCAAGTTCTGGGCTCTCCACAGGGGACAGGACCAGCCCTCGTGATTTGAAGGTCTTGGTTTGCTGGGAAAGGGAGGGGCCCTTTCCAACAACCCTGTCCAGAGGGTGTGGCTGAATCCTTTGGGACAGGAAGAGGGTGGGGACCTGGGACTCTGGTGCAGAGATAGGAGCTTGCAGGGCTTGGAAGGGGATGGCCGGGGAAGCTCTGAGGAGCCTCAGGGACTGTGATCCTGGGGGAGCGCTGGGCAGGGAGGGAGCAGGGCCTTAAGTCTCCAACATAAGGGCTCACAAGGGCCTAGGCCCTAGGAAGCCCCAAGAGCAACCACCTGGGCTAAGGACCAGGGCAAACCCTGTCCTGCAGAGTTAAAATCTGTCATAATTTAATTTTGTTAAAGGGAATATTTTTAAAGTGAGGGTGCTGTTAGTTTATTACCTTTTACCTCTGTTCATAAGAGAAGATTTCTTATCTCTTTAAGATATGGTTAATATCAGACCAGTGACTGTCCAACCTGCCCGATCCTATGAAAACGGGAGTGTGATCAGTTAGGTGGGGAAGGAGAAAGAGGAAAAGGGAAAGCTGAAGGACGGGACTGGGAGGGACATTCCAGTTCCTCTTTGACTCCTTTCTTCACTGCGGGGTGAGTGAGCAACAGAACAGTCAAGGGGAGTGAGTGGGCAGTGTGACCTCGCTGTGCACGTGACTCCTCCTTCAGTGTGCATGAGCACACGTGGGTTTCACAGTCTTATGAAATGGTGGTTTTGAAATTTTCAGTTTCTGTTTCTCGTTATTCAGGGTAAATAAAATTTTCAGGAAACCCAGAGCCCTTGGCCTATCCAGTGGATGCTGTGGGGCTCTGCCCAGATGCCCTCTTCAGGACCGAGGTACTCACCCTCCCAGCTGCTGGGGACAGGGCTGCTATGGTCCTCACTAGGAACCACTCTCAGCCATGGGACCTGCCTGCCCAGGCAATGCCCCTCCCAGGGGATGGCTGGGGCCAACAACTGGCTGATATCGGGTTGCAGAGGCCTGGCCCCTTCCCTCAGTGTGAGACAGCGCTGAAGGACCATCCCAGCTCCAGAGCTCTCAAAGGATCAAGCTGAGACTCAGTTGTAACCACATTGTGATTGGCTTCTCCTGCTGTCTGGTCCTGCCTCGCTCACTCCCTTCAGGTGTGTCTCCTGGAAGCCCTTACCAACCAGATCTCTGCCTGCAGCGCTCCCACTGAGAGCTCTGGATTCCCAGGAATGCAATCTAAAATAGTCTGGTTCTTGGTTTCAACTCTCTCTTCCACAGAAACTCAGTCACAGATGCCAATAAGCAATAAAGTGTCTCCACCTTGAATTCTGTTACTTTCCCTCCCCTCATCCCATCTCTGAGATGCAAATAGGTGGTGCCCCAAGGACCTGAAGAAGAAGAAGTTAGAAGGAAAAGGGAGGAGCTATACACTCTTCCGCTGGCTAACTCCCATTCAGGCTTTCAGCTTAGATGACACCTACCCCAGGAAACCCTCCCTCTGGGCTGGGCCAGGTGCCCTCTGCCTGTCCCCATAGCCCCAGTGTGCTTCCCCCCACCACCCCGCCTAGCTCACGACTCCCTGAGTTATAATCTTTATGTCCCTGACCGTCTCCCCCTAGAATGTCAATGCCATGAGGGCAGAGAACCAGTCTACTTTGCTCACCATTTTCTCCCGGGGCCTGGCAAAGTTGCTAGCACTTGGGAGCTGTGTCCTTCAGAGTCTTGGCAGAAAACAAATGGCACACTCAAGTAGGGCAACTGAGGAGAGTTTGGTAAGAGGATTGTTTACAAAGATTTAGACAGGATATCGGGAAAACACAGCACATAGTGCGGTACCTGGTGTTAGTGAGCAGGCTGCCATGCCCCCTGCTAGGAACAAGGGCAAAGGGCAAGTGGGGGTGCTGTCTGACAAGAGCTGCCCAGAGGTCAAGGGATATATCAGCTCCATCAGGAAGGAGACCTCTGAGATTCCACCAGGAAGGAGCCAGGGAGCTAAATCCCTCAACCTCACTCTCCGAGTCTCCTGCCTAAAACTCCACATTGGCCAAACCCAACGGAAACTCAGAGGACAGAGGAGTCTGCTAGTAACAAGATAAGCCTCCCTGGACATATAGCAGGGTGGAGGAGAGTGGAGAGTGGGTACAGTGAGGCAAAAGGAAGATTTACAAGACAGTAGACACTAAATACCTGTGAAATGAATAAATGAATGACATTTGTCAACAAATATTCATTGAAACACTACTCAATGGATATTTATCATTTTGATCACTGTCAGATGTAGATAAATCAAAGGTCGCACACATAAAAAGGCCACTAAGTGTAACTCCAACATGGGGGGCAGACAGCAAGGCCTTAGGCTATGTGAGTGGGGAGCTGGAACTGAGGGTCCTGACATAAAGCTGGCACTTGGGAAAAGGTGGACCAGAGGAAATTCACCCATGAGCAAAGGACAATCGAGAAGCTTATCTGTTTTTGTCTAGGCTCTAAGTGATGGGGGGAAAATCTCCTCTGGGAATCTAAAATCTATGCCTCATGCAAATATGAAGTTCAATTTTATAATACCTTCAAAATGGGAGATCCCAAAACCAGGCCAAGAAAATTCATCTCAGGCCAATGATGTCCCCTCATGCCCCTGGCTGAAATAAAGGCAAAACTCCTTCAGGCCACAAAACGCTGCTGCAGAGAAAATAATCCCCAATAAATACGAACTCACATCAAGACTACAGAACACACAAGGAAACGGATCACCGTGAGTGACAGTTGGCATGCCTGACACACCATAGGATTAGAACACTTTATTTCATTAAATCATGATTTGATTAAAAGTATTTTTATAAAGAATCAAAATCCTAAAAAAGAAACAAAGTATTATTACCAGAACCCACTCAGTGTATACAAGGGTATATTCTACTTTTGTGGGATTTGTCTTATTACCCTAATTCAGCACAGTGTCTTGGAACATGGAAAGTCCTAGAAACCCTTCTGGAATATGGCAGCTTTTACTCAGCAGGTGCTGTTCCTTTCTATTCCTAGGGATACATACTCACCTTCTGAGTCCACTTGTCTCCTCATTGGAGAGTATTAAGATAATTCTCAGGATTCACTTATTTTCCTTCTTTCTTCAGTGTGTTGTATTAGGTTGAGGCACAGCTCTAATGCACCATGTTTCAAAGTTTTGGTATAAGATTGTGCCCTATTTCATGTTCAGTTGCTACTGGCAAATTTTTAGAATTTTTGTTGAAACTATTTTGGGGTCATTTTATAAGGTACTAGAGGAGGGAGAGTCATGACCCTGCTTCACTCTGCCATCTTTACTAGAAAGTTCCATACTAACATTTTTTAGATTCTCTAAGGGTTTCAGAAACATTAAGCACTGCTTCAGCTTGGGCAGCTCTACTTGTAACAGTGTTTGTGTGTTGTTGACTTTAGGGTTTTGTTGTTTATAGTACTGGGGGGGTAGGGAGATATTGGACATTTCCTGTTCATCGCACATGATGCATTAGCTGCCCCAACTTAGCAGAGCAATTGATTACATTTCACTATAGGATGTTGTTGGTGACCCTGGGGAGACAAACCTTAGTGGGATGGTGGGGACAGAAGCCAGGCTGGAGGGGACTAAGTAGGGAATGAACAATGATGAAGTAGGAACGGTGAGCTTGGACAACAAATGAAGGCTGCCGGAGAAGAGGACGAGTTAGAGCAACGTGTGGGTTAAGGGTAGATTTATAGTTTTTATTTAAGGGAGAGGCCTGAGCATTTTAAAATTCCGAAGAATCCAATAGAGAAATAGAGGTTAGAGCTAAAACAAAATGTGGAAACAAGTGGTAGAGGTTAGACAGAATGAGATCCAGAGTGCAGCAGGAGAAATTAGCCTTCGATATAAGAGAAGTAAGTCTGTGCATGAAAAGAGGAAAGAATGGAGATGACCACAGTTACATTTGAAGCTGGGGACAAGGAAGTTGAGAAAGTTCTAAGAAGACTAGGAGATGAGGTCATCTCCTGAGCATAAATGTAGGTGGTGGGAGTGGGAGTTTGAAGAGACTGGAAGAATTTTAAATGGCTTGAAATGGCCGATGGAACATAGGAGAAGGTGACAATTTGGGACACTCAGAAGAGTTACCAGGGAAACTAGAAAAATCTCTGGAAACTAGTTGAGATTGGAGACCATAAACTAATGATGGATCTTGTCTTCATGGCTAAGTGGTTACAACAGCTATTCTCAGAAACACATACTCAAAGAAAAAAAGAACGTAGGTTGATGGATTGACCTAAGGCTGGGGATTCAAGGGAGGTCACTGACCAGAGAATGACTAAGTGATAGACTATTGGATCTCAGCAAGACAAGGAGGGATGTGACCACACAACGTGCTGACAGGTGGAGGCTGGGGGGCTTGATGAAGGAGAACAACAGTTACAGTGAGAGTAAATGGAGGGAGAGAGAGCCAAGGAGCAGAAGTTGTAATCAGAAAAGTGAGCAACTTTATTTTAAGAGTTCAGTGGTGGACCAATGATAACAAACCTGAAATCTGACCGTGAGTGTGGATGTAGGTGGAGTGAAACTGAAGGCCAGTGAAGTTGAGTTAATGAGCTGAAAGATCTGGGCACTGGAGGGGGGGTCAACATGGACAGTTAAGTCACCAGGATGATGGAGGAAACTGGGTGAATAGAAGCCCCTTATCCTTGTGCACAAGTCTTAAAAGAAGAGGGCAATCAGGCAGATAGCAGCAGCGATGAGGTGAAGTAGAGAGTGAGACAGTCAGCGGGCTGGAGACCAAAGGAGTCTCTCATATACCAGGTATAGGAGTGATGGTCGGCAAGCGGCACTGGGGCCGGGGATGTCACCTCCTGACCCCCACATTTGAGGTAGGTGTGAGAAGGAAGGAGTATCCTCAAAGGACAAGAGATGGTAGGAATTTTCTGGGAATAAGTTAAGGATGTCAGGAGGATTGTCTATTGTGGAATTCAGATTCCAGAGGGCAAGGAGGAAAAGCACAGGAGAAAAGGGAACATTGGGAAGTGAGGTGAGGGCAGAGGAAGCACAAAGGAGAAAGGAAATGAGAAGTAGGAGAAGGTGTATGACCTGAGGAGTTGACTAAAGATCACCAGGATGGGGGCGCGATGGCATTAAGTGGTCTTATGTGTTCCAAAAAGATTGATCCCAGCAGGCCACGGGTGGATAGCCAGTAAGAAGAGAAGAGAGGGATTAAGATGCTACAAACATATTCTCCAGTAAGCAAAGGACTCAAGACTCTCTAGAGATTGAGGCTTCCCTTTCAAGGCTGTGTTAGCCCAAGTCCTTCAAGATACAGATACCAAGATGAGATGTGGCATAAAAGAAATGTATTAGAGGAAATGTCTCTGAGAGAGATTGCAAAGGGAGCCAGAAGCTGGGAATGGTACCAGATCACAATGCAGGTCTGACCCCAAGTGGAGGAGAGAAGGAGGAAGCAAGGTTGGGTGGAAGTGTCAGCCAAAGTCACCCATCAGAGTCCATCTCCCAGGAATGGGCCTGTCACAGTGTCCCTAGTAGGGTCATTGGCTGGGAATAGCACGTGTAGGCATGGCATCCAATGCAAGGATGGATTTCAGAGTGTGGCAGCTGGGGCCCTCTGTCAATTATGCTCCCTTCAGAGATGTGGGGGCTCAGTCCCACAGCTGCTACACAACACAATATTTGTACGTCTAAGGCAATATTTCTCAAAATACGTTCTTCAGGGCCTTGGCCCATAAGTATCTGTATGAGAATAAAAAAGGGATTCCATGATCAAATAATTCTGGGAAACACTGCATACCCTCTCTCCCTCATGGAGGATTATGATGCTTATTAGCATATTAAGAGTTCTGAGAAGTCCTGCAGTAAAGTAACTTGCTTTATTTTTTTGGTCCAGCTATTTTTCAAACTTCCTTGAGCAAAGTACCCCCTACTTTTTGTTTTTCTTATATTTTTTAGCACACTGCAGAATAAACTGAACATGCATTGAGAAAGGCTTTTTAGGATATAGTTAACAATTTTTCTTCCAGTAAGTACATATAAAATCTATATTTCAGGGCTGATTATCAGTGCAATTGTATTTTGGTAGGATCATGTCCCCTTTGCTGTCCTCCCAGGTAAGCCCAGCTTCTGAGAGGACCAAGCACTACGGTGGAGGTTTAAGCATTAGCCAGTATGTGGGAGCAAATGTGGGGAGCAGGATGTGACATTCTCAGAACCCCTAAAACTACAGCCTGGGGGTATTTGCCCCTTCAATCTACTACTCAATACCAAACAATTAATCCAGCAGAAAACTGATTGTTCTCTAAAAGTAGTTTTTGCATATTTTCCACTAAGAAGCAGTGCTATTTAAAAATTATAATAGCTATTATTTGGTAATATCAGTATTGTAGGTTTTTTTCTATACTTTCCAAATTTTCTGTATTGTAATGTTTACTAATAAAAATTAGATGGATAAAAGGTAGATGAGAGAGAGAGAGATGATCGATAATCTGAGAGCACTGATATTTGAAGAAGCCATTTTAAGGGATAGATAGATTAAATTATCATAATTCTAAAATTTTGAACACCTATTTCTTAATATCAAGTTAGAGCTCTGGAAAATGTCATCCATGCTAGCCTTCATCATCCTAGCATTCTCTCACCCCTTTACTGAACTAAATTTAATGCTGTATCTATCAATCAGCATCCAGTCAAGAGACAGAAATCGCACCAGCAATCTGAAAAAAGAACATTTTCTATGAAGAATTATTAACTAGTAGAAGAGGATTAACTGCCCAAGGGAGGAGGGAGGAGGAATGGCAGATGTAGGGAGCAGCCTCTAGGCTAGGGTAGAGCCCCCGAGAAGCACACTTGACAGATGCCTCCCCTCCCAAGGCTGAGATTCACGCTTTGGTAGACGGTGTGACTGCGACCTGCTGGCTCGTCAGGAAGTTTGCTGAGGGGCTGCCATTGGGGCTGGTGAGCAGGAAGCTGCCCGCAGGGGTACCGCGAGACTCACGGTGGGGGGCACCACTGGGTCTCCACACAGCAGTGGCAGGTCAGCCCAGGGAGCAAAAACGAACAAACAGCAACAACAAAATCCTGGAGCCAGAATAAGAAAGAAACCTCTGCCCCTTCCTGTTATTCTCCGGCGGGCGCCGTCTATACCAACTGGCAAGGGAGAAATGTTTACAAGGTTTGGCTCTGGGATCACAAAGCAGGGTGGGTTAGGAGTGGAAAGGCAGTGAATTAATAACAGGTGCATTGTATCCTTTGCTGTTTTATTGAGGGCCAATATCACATGAAGAATATTTCTGCATCTTCCGTGAAATTATTGCTAATCTCATCACCAAGTGTGTTTCCTGGCCTCCCTGATATAAGAACCGAGGAACAAGAAAGGAAGAGTTAATGAGCATTCAACATCTGACCTAATCACTTGCTGCTTCCATGCTCATCTGTCAGCAGGACTTTCTCTGACTCTCCTGTGAACCCGGAACCACCTGGCCCTGCCTAGTCTCCTTCCCTGCTCTGCTTTTCCCCGTAGAGCTCCTCTCCTCCTACCCTGCAATTTTCTTGCTTATTTTGTCCTTGTCTGTAGAGTGTAAGTGCCATGAAGGTCAGGATGTTTGCCTATTTTGTTCATGGATGTACCCCAGCACTAGAACAGTGCTGGGCACTTACCAGTCACTCTGTAAACATTTGTTGAAGAAATGAGTCATCTCCATGTGTGGAAGAATGAGTGTACAATGTGATAGTTTCTAAGACTGAAACTGAGGTTGAATTATAGTAATAGAGAGGAACTCAGACCCTCAAAGGTAAGGTTTATAAGTCATATGCCAAAGCCACAGAACATAATGACATTTCACAAATAACGATGACTCTATTATGGTTCCAGACATCAGAATGGTAAATAAAACTTTCTTCTTGCCTCAATTTCAGACCTCTATATCATTCCTTCCTACCAATTTAGAAGTTTCAAGAATCTCATGGCCTTGGAGATCTAATACGCACACAGTGATTATAAACAACAAAACTGTTTTACAAACTTGCTGAGAGAATAGATCTTAATTGCTCCCACCACTAGCTAAAGATACTATGGCAGTCATACTGTAGTATAAATGCATCAAATCAATGTGTTGTACACCTTAAACTTACACAATGTTATATGTCAATTACATCTCAGTTAAAAAAAGGAAGAATCCCAGGGCCTGAGTGTGGATAAGCAGAATACTGGGAATGAAGCCAAAATAATACTGAAAGTGAAGGCCATACGAATGTTGGGAAGTTAGGGTGATTCTGAATTTACAAAACAGTGTTTTTCCTTGGGAAACTTCATATTTCACATGATTCTGTGACATATATGATGTACCTGCCTGCTGCTATTTTCCTCCACTTAACCATATCATGTGCAGTATGTGTATTCATGGGGTTTCTCAAGTTTCAGTTTGACTTGACTCTCATCCCCTTGCCTGGGACTGACCAGTGAGCATCAGGCAATAAAGCAGCATGAGCCACCATCACTTCCCCACTCAAGGTTCTGGGGTGTCCTGGTGTGGCTCCAAACAGCCCAGTACAGGAGGTAGAGCCCCAGAAGGAAGGACCGCTGCTGATCCCAGGGTCATGGCTGCCACCAGCAGACAGAGCTTCCCAGGGCACGGTGACCCTCACTCACTCACAGAAGCCCATGCTGCGGAGGACGTGCAGGAGATGACTCGCTGGGAAGCATTCACAGCCTAGGTTCCCACCAGCACCAACCCCTCCATTTGGAGGAACATCACTGCATTTCCCTTTGAATTAAACATACTGCTAATCACATGCTCGTCTGGGCTCTTTTTGTTTATTTTTGTTTATTTTTCCTTTCTCTTAATAGTTTCCTTATTTCTACTTCTATTTTGGTAGATCCACATTCTGTATTGAATGCTATCTCAAACACATCTTTGGCATTAACAGGATGTCATTTAACCAGTGATATGAATGCTAAACCAATATGTAAGACTGGTTTCCAAATTAGGTCTGTCATAGGTACAAAGAGTTGATTTGGGAGAAGTTTATACAGATTTTTCAGTTATTTCAAGTTCCTCTTCTCAGCTTGTCCTTCTTCCAAACCGCCGCCATCCCTTTCCCTCCTCCACACTGTCTCCTCCCACCACTCCAAATTTGGGCTCTTCCCTCAGTGTCCTTTCTCCCTGGGCTCAAACTTCCCCCCACGCTCAGCCTCATTCCGGGGCTGAACTTGTTCCCCTCACGTTCTCTGCAGCCCCGACTTGATGACACCTCCATATCCTCACCATGGAATTTTCCTGCGCCGGGTTCTCCTTTTCGGAGCAGGGTCACACCCAGCAGCTTTCCTAACTCCTTGCTTTCCTCAGTACCGATGCCCACAGCCACCCCACACTCATTGGCACTAAGGCCCCTTCTCGCACCCCACTTCCCAACTGACATCACTCTGTGGCTTTGGTTTTTCCGAAATCCTCTCTTGGAACCCCATGCCTCAGCCAAAGCACAGTGTCTCAAAAGTGACAACAAAAACCCAAGCACACGCCGCTCACTGTGGGTCTCGCTGCAAGTTCTCCATGCCCATGTTCACTCAGGGAGCGGGCTGCGCTAAGGCTGATGAAATGCTGCAGGTGAACATCAGGCCCCTCGGGTCTGATGCTTAGTCACCATGTGACATTTTTCTCCTCACTGCTAGCTGTTACCTGCTCAGACCGGTAGACGTCAGCAGTGCCTTCCCACGTACACACCCTTAGTATCACTGAGGAGCAGCAGTGACTTAGTTCCCTTATCTAGGGCTGCCAGGAGGAAGGCTGTCTGAAGGGCACAGGGAAATCAGAGGCGGGGTACAGGGAAGCGGGAGGAGAAAATAACTTCCTAGTTCCTCTCAGAGGCTTAAGAAACTCTTGGGGGTCTGGGGGAGCTTTCAAGTTGCTTTATTTCGGGGAGTCCCCGAGAACTGTGACTGGTCGGGTAGAGCCACCAGGGGGATAAACAGCGGTTTCTCTCGCCCCTAAAGGTCAGGACCATCTGTTCAGAAGGAAGCCGGTCTTTCAACTGTCCCGGGCCATTCCTACAGCAACTCAGATGGTGGGTCGGGAGGCTGTGCCCTCCCCCAGGAACCAGGTCAAGTGGTAAGTCGTCTGTGTGTCTTTCCAGTTAGTCCATGAGGATGCTGAGGATGGTTTCACTTTTGCAATCCTTTGTTTATATCTTTCGAGAGAAGAACTCAGACCTCTCAGCCTGTCACAGGAAGCTGTTTCAGGGGGTGAGCAAACTTTCTAAACACATAGAAATTATGACCAATGCTAATTTTGTGAAACTAAACCACGGTACTTGGGCCTCTTAAATTGTGTATTTTGTTACATGTCTTCAAGTAGGCAAGTCTTGCTTTTACCAACAGGATTAAATTCTATGAAGACGTGTCCCGTTTTATGTCCCGTGGTATTAGCACACTGCTCAGCATCTAAGGGCTTAATGAATAGATCAATTATAGTAACTGCTCTTGGGAAGTAGGGAGGTGCTAAAGAAATTTTTTTTCAGTCTTCTGTGATGTAGACCTACTCTGGCTGAAATTAAGCCCCAGAAGAGGAAAGTACAGCTTCATGGGCACTAGTCCTGTGTGTGTTTCCTCCAGGACCCTACAGCTGTGTGAAGGGGAGATAATCTTTCATCTCTCCACAGGGCAGCCTGAAGATGGCTAATCACACGTTCGCAGAGGATGAGTATGATGTCCTGATAGAGGATGATCTGAATAACAACGAGATAGAGCAATGCGACCAATATGACACCAAGACTCTCTCAACTCAGCTGGTGCCAGCCCTCTACACGACGGTGTTCATGCTCGGTCTCCTGGGCAATCTCTTGGTTGTGCTTATCCTGGTAAAACATAAAGGACTCAAGAAAGTGGAAAATATCTATTTCCTGAACCTGGCAGTTTCTAATTTGTGTTTCTTGCTTACCCTGCTGTTCTGGGCTCACTCTGCCACGCATGGGGGAATTCTCGGCGATCCCATGTGTCAAATTCTCGTTGCGCTCTCCTCTGTGGGTCTATACAGTGAGGCATTTTTCAATGTCCTTCTGACTGTGCAAAGGTTCCTGGAGTTTTCTGACTTGGAGACCCTTTCCTTGGTGCCCCGCGGCATCTTCACAAGTGTCCTGGCATGGGTAATTGCCATTCTGGTCTCTTTGCCCGAATTCATGTTTTACAAACCTCAGATGGAAAGCCAGAAATACAAGTGCTTCTTTAGCAAACCTCATTTCCTGCCAGCTGATGAGACATTCTGGAAACATTTTCTGACCTTGAAGATGAACATTTTGGGATTTCTTTTTCCACTGTTTGTTTTTATATTTTGCTACGTGAGAATGAGAAAAACACTAAGGTTTGGGGAGAGCAACTATGACACTTACAAGCTTATTTTTGCCATAATGGTTGTTTTCCTTCTGATGTGGGGACCCTACAACACTGTGCTTTTCCTGTCTACTTTCAAAGAATACTTCTCCCTGCATGACTGCAGGAGCAGCTACAACCTGGACAGAAGTGTTCAGATCACGAAAATCATCGCCAGCACCCACTGCTGTGTCAACCCCCTCCTCTACGCGTTTCCTGACGAGGAATTTAGGAGACACCTCTGTCACCTTTGCCGTCCATGTAATAACACTCCACTGCAGGCCACTAAGAGATCCACAGAGCATACACCAAGGGAAGAACAGGACCTTTCCACTGAAGTGTAAACGAGCTTCCACGAAAGCGGGATAAATAAATATCGATTTTTGTCTCCTTGCATTGTTTTGTGTAATTTTTTTACACATTTGTATATAAAATAGGATACAGGAAGAAAAGGGGGAGGTGAGCAAACATTCGTCGAGCACTGACTTTGTCCGTGGCGCTGTGCTAGGCTCTTTACAAACGGGAGCCCCTTCACAGCTTCGCTCCTCACTGCTCGTCCACGGTGTGGGTGGGACTTGTCTCATTTCCCTGAGGAGGAAACTGAGCCTCAGAAATTTGTCTGAGATGCCACAGCTAGAAAGTGGAGAAAGTGGCAGGGCTGAGACACAAACCTGGGTGCCATTTGCTCCAGAGTCCAGGCTTTGTCCCACTTCCAAAAATTGGAAAAGAAAACCCATAAAATAAATATGTACTTAAACATAAAATAAAATAAATGTGGACTTTTTAAACCAGTTGGACCGCATTCCAAATTAGAAGCAATGCATTCATACAGAAGTAATCTTTCAGGCACTTTTTCTTGCAGGTAATTGAGAGAACTGGCTGGCTGGAGGCTGTGGATGAAAAAGGTACAGCAGGATGAAAAATCTGCTCTGTGAAGGTCTCCAGATTTTCTTGGCTACTCGCCACACCTTCGAGGTCCCCAGATACCCTCAACCTGTGAGCCTCCCAAGGTGTCCAGTCCTTCCTCCTACTATATAACAATAGTAAATGTAAGATTTTGTTTAGAAATGTTTAACAAAATGCATGTTGTGTTCTTTTCAGTGTAACATATACTTCAGGCCTCACCAGCCTGTAACTACAAAACAATGCCCCCCTCCTTTCTAGAATTGAATTCGTAGGGCACAGGCTCCCACCTGCCACATCAGCAGGAGACCAACTCATCAGCAGGGTTACCTCCCTGGACCCCCAGATCTGTATGGGTGGCTCATCTTTGATCCTAGAACAGCCCTCCTGACTCTGTTGTTTGGAGCTGGGCCCCACTCTCACCGGTCTCTTGTTGATCTCACCCCTGGTCCCTGAGGCCTCGAGGCTACCCCTGCCTTGCTGCGATGGAACACTGCACTACTCGTGGCTGAGTCCTGCAGAACGGGGCCCAGGCCAGCTGCCTCCACCTGCTGACCCAGCTGCTTTGCACTGAAGAGAACTGGAAGCCCGGCATCAACACTTGCTGGAGACCTAATAGGTCACCCACTCCTGCTGCATCCAAGAGCACCAGCCCACACTGCTCCCCTCCTGGCATCGGACACACGTTCATGCCATTGAACCTTAGAGGAAAGCCGTGGGCCTCTATCTGTCTCTCATCGGAGGCTCCTTCCTTCCTGCTACAACTGCTGAGTGCAGACAAATACACAGGGGCGTCTAGCCCGTCAAAAGCCCAGCCTTTGGCAAACCAGAAAGCGTCCTTTATTTCTTCCTCAAGAACGGTAGGTGGATATTTGCCTTAGTTATTTTTCTTTTTTTAATTAAACTTTTTTTTGATAAATTTGACGTTACACTTTGTAAATTTAAGGTGTACACTGTGTTACTTTGATACATCTATATATTGTAGCAGTATTTATCACATTACATAATTATAGTACAATATTATTATCTATATTCATTATACCGTGCATTACAGCTCTATGGTTTATTTACTACTTGTTACATGTTTGTACCCTTAAACGCCATCAATCTGATCCCTCCACACCCTATCCCCTGGCAACCACTGTTTTACTCTCTGCTTTTTCACAGGATTGACTTTTTTAGATTCCACATATAAGTGATATTATACAGTACTTATCTTTCTCTGTCTGACTCTCTCGCTTAACATAATGTGCTTGAGGTCCATCCATGTTATTGCAAATGGCAGGATATCCTCATTTCTCCTATTACTCTCTCATGGCTGAATAATATTCTATTCTGTATACATACCAAATCTTTTTTATCTATTCATCTGTTGATTGGCATTTGGGTTTTTTCCATATCTTGGCTATTGTCAACAATGCTGTGATAAACATGGTTGTGGATATTATCTCATTGAAATCCTGTTTTCATTTCCTTTGGGTATGTACTCAGAAGTGGAATTGCTGGATTGTATGGTATTTTTAATTTTTTGAGGAATCTCCATATTGTTTTCCATAGTGATTGGACTAATTTACATCCCACCAACAGTGTACACGGGTTCCCTTTTCACCACTTCCTCTCTGGCACTTGTTGTCTCTTGTCTTCTTGATGATGGCCGTTCTAACAGGTGTGAGGCGATATCTCCTGGTTTGTATTTGCATCTCCCTGCCGATTAGTGATGTTGAGCATCTTTTCATGTGCCTCTTGACCATTTTGATGTCCTCTTTGAGGAGCAGCTCATTGAATTTCTTCATAACAGTTATTTTGAATATTCTATTCATTAGATCCCAATCTTCTATGACTTTGAGTTTGGTTGTTGGGGAATTATCATTTTCTTTTTGTGATACCATATTACCATGATTTTTTGTGGTATTTGATGAGATGTGCTTCTGCCAGAGCATTTGAAGTAGCAAACACCTTTCTTCTTTAAGTAAAGCTTTGTTTCCTTTGATTTTAACAATTCCATAGGTTGGGAATTAGAGGCCTTTCTTTTGTTTTCCAGCAGGTGGCACTATAGAACAAATTTTCGGTTTCTCTTACCTGTGCAGCCTCGTGCCCATATTTAGGAACACACACTTTCCACCCTCCACCCCCTCTGCCAGAGGGGATGCTAGGCCATCATAGTTGCTTGTGACATTGGGGTCACCAGTGCTGTTGCCACTGCTGGGGGGGCGGGTGCAGTATCTTGGGCACTGCTGCCACTCCTGGAACCACTGGAGTCACAGGAACCACTGCTGCTGCTCCCCCAGTTCCACCACTGCTCCCCCTGTTCCACTGCCTCCATGAGATCCAACTCACCCACCTTCAAATATGTACTTGTATGGCCCTCTCCAGCATCTTGTGCGCTGTGCAGAGAAACCTTTGTTGGGTTATGGATGTCCTGCTGGTTGTAAACTGAAGGAGAGAGATAAAGGGAACGACTCACACCACCACGATGCTGACGTCACTTGAAATTTGCTTTGTATTGATGAAATGAGGAGGAAAAAAGTCTTATTTTCTGAGAATCAGGAATCTCCATAGGCCACTCCATTACTGAAGATCCCCATTTATGTTAGATAAATTATTTGAAAAGCCTGTTAGAGTGGTAGATGACACTCTCAGGTGACAAGCTTGAGTAACAGTAGATGGTTCTGAACTATATTCAATGGCATTTGGTCTCAAATATTAGCGCACATCACAATCTCCACGTTTAAACATAGATTGCTGGGCCCCACCCCAGAGTGTCTGATTCATAGGTCTGGGGGTGAAACGTGAGAATGTGCATTTCTAGCAAATTCCCAGAGGATGCTAATACTGCTGGCAGGGGGACCACACTCTGAGAGCCACTGTTCTAGGAAGAAGGAGTTCAGCTAACTAGGGGGTTTTGTTTTGTGCTTAATACAGCATGGAAGTTAGAACCAGGGAGGAATTGTTCAGGAAGTAGAGGAGTTTGGAGAGGTAGGGAATGAGGGGGTGCAGTGGAGGGAGGGAGAGAGGAAATAGGAGGCAGCTGTTGGTTTTGGGGGAGAGGAACGAGAAGACTTACACCAATGATTTCAGTTTTGCTAAGCCTGTGATGTAACCTTTTCTCTGACATCCTGAGTCATTCGCTGGGGCCTTGTGGCAGGATCTGCTCTTTTAGGGAGGTGATAGAGCTTCCGGTCTGGCCTTAAGGTGAGCTGGAGTGAGTGTAGAGGTAACAGGTATGACCAAAAAAAGCTTCTCAGGGATTTTTCCTAAAACAAAGGTGTTCCGAAGGTGTTCCTGCTGTTCCAAAGGTGAGTGTTAGTCACCATCATGAAAGAAAGAAAGAAACTGACGGTGACATTTTAAATGGCAGTTTTCCTAGCTTCAAAAAGGGTGTGGAACTACTGGAATTCTAAGGCATTACGGTGGGAATGTAAATTGGCACAACCACTTTGGAAAAATCTGGCAATTTCTTAAAAAGTTAAGCATATACCTATCAGCCATTCTGCTCCTGAGTATCTACCCAAGAGAAATGAAAACGTTTATGTCCATACAAACACTTGTACATGGGTGTTCATAGCAGCTTTGTTTATAATGGCCCCAAACTGGAAACAACCCAGAAGTCCATCAACAGATGAATGTGTAAACAAATAGTGGCATGTCTCTGTAAAGAATACTACTCTTCAATTTAAAAAAAAAAACAGACTATTGATATACACAATATGCATGAATCTCAAAATGCTGAATGAAGAAAGTCAGATTTTTTTAAAGTATTGACTTTATGGTTCTGTTTATATAAAATTCTAGAAAATGCAAACTAATCCATAGTAACAGAAAACAAATCAGTGGTTTCTGAGGATGTTGTAGGTGGGAGGGGAGGAAGATGGATTACAAAGAAGCACAAGGAAACTTTTGCTGATGTGGATATATTTGCTATCACGATTGTAGTGCTGGTTTCACTGGCATATATGTATGTCAAAACTTATCAAATTGTATACCTTAAATATGTGGTTCATTGTATGTCCGCTATGCCTCAGTAAGGCTATAAAAAAAGCCTCTAATATCTGCCAGGCACTCCACTATATTAGTATGAGTTGTCTTGGAAATACACAATAAGCATTTGCCTGGGAAGATCCAGTGTCTGTGTTTCTGTTACATATCCCAAGTAGAGCTGACAGATAAAATGCAGGATGACCATGGGCCACAACCTCACATCTCCACCACTGCGGGGGAAGGAGGAGGAGGTGGCACCTGGGAAAGACACCGTAGGGAGCACAGTCTATAGCAAGCACTGGCTCTTCCATGTCCTCAGGGGGCTCTCTATGGATGAATTAGTCCCCAAAATTCATTTGTTGAGGAACTAACCCCCAAGATGATAGTATTAGGAGATAGGGCCTTTTGGAGGTAATTAGGTTTGAACGAAATCAAGAGGATGTAGCCCTCATCATGTGATTAGAACCCTTATAAGAAGAGACGAGGGAGAGCTTGCATTTTCTCTCTCCACCAAGTGAGCACACAGCAAGAAGACAGCCTGCACCAGAACACAGCCATGCCGGCACCCTGATCTTGAACTTCCAGCCTCCAGAACTGTGAGAAGCAAACTCCTGTTGTTTAAGCCACTCATCTATGGTATCTGGTTATGGCAGCCCAAGCTGACTAAGACAAGCCTCCTCCAGAACGACTAAATAGCTAATTAAAATATGATGAGGAGGCAACAGCGAGACCTCGGAAGGAAGTACCCCCAGATATGAAAAGAGGGTCAAGAAGTTGAAGAAGAGGAAAAAGAGAAGGGACAGAGAAATTCTCTTCACACATTTACACAAGTGGATCTGGACTCCCCATCCACTTCTCCTACCACATGTGAGACAGAAAACTCATAGAAAATGACTTCGTTTTCAGATGTGTACAGACACCATGATGAACTCGAAGAACAATCCTGTCAGAATTTTCAGAATGAAAACTTATAGAGAATAAAAATCTATAAACTTAACAGTGACTGAGAGTGAAATGGTTTTGGAAATCAAAAGTTTGTGACAGATGATCCAGCTCCAAGAGCCCATGTAAGCACACGTAAGCAGTATATTTAGAACATTAAGACTCCAAGAAGGTCTTCCTCCCATGTCACAACAAGAAGACAGTTATCCTAGAGATAAAAATAACACATCCTTTTCCACAAACTATTGCATTAAAAAAACTAACAACCAATGAAAAGTAAAAGAAAAGGTGCTCGTGCATTCAAGAAAAGCTGAGAGTTTCTGTTTTGCTTATAAATTATTTTCTAATGCAAAAAACTTTCCTATCAGATCAAGGTAATTCTGATTTGGGACATTTGAGAGAAAGATTGAAATCTCATGAGCAATATCTGATTCATCTTGATTCTATGTATTTATGGGTACAAATGTAACAAATTTGAAAACAGGAAACACGGTTGATATAGTAAATAGAAAAGCAATAAAATTTGAAATTGAACAAAAATACAGGATGCCCAGTTAAATTTAAATTTCAGTTAAGCAACAAATAATTTCGTCCTTCCATTTTTTCAAATGTGCTGTCGCCATTAGCTCATGTTACCCCCCTCCTAAGAACTATTCACCCTTTCCTGGTCTAAGGCTCCCACATCAAGCCTGAGTTTCAATAAGACTTTATCCTTTACAAAGCGCTTTCACAGACATCTTATCTGCACCGCATAACAGTCCTTCAAAGAAAATTAAGTATCATCAGCCTCATTTTATAATTGTGAAAACTGAGGCTTAAATCACAGCTCTCAAGTGTCAGAACTGGACTTGTCATTTTCTGACATCAAATCCAGTGCTCTTCCCCGTCCTGTTCGTTGTCCCCACCCAGTAATTCCTCGCTTTTCTAGAGCTTCATCTCTATGAGACAGGAACTAGCCTAAGGAGACAGGGCCATCTGCAGGACCCCTGGCCTTACAAGATAAGGCCCCTAACCAATCGGCAAGCTAGGAGAACCAGATACAGGCCACCAAAATACACATTCCATGGCCTCCAGACTTTCCCAGGTTTACGCATGCGCCCTAGCACCCAGGAGTCCGCCGAAGGTGACCCTAGCTCCATAAGCCTAGCAAAAATCACACTTAGGGGCAGAGAGCTAGCATGCTAATGATACATGTGTCCCATGTAGCAGCATACTACAAGACAGCGCAGGCGCAAGCACAACCCCGCCTCTACATGCCACGACAAGGCACTCCTCCCCAGCTTTTGCCTAATAAAAGCCCCACAATCCCACTCCCTAACGAGCTGGTCACCTGCCCCTTTCCTTTCTGCACCAGCTCCCTAGTGCCTCTCCTGTGCACAAGCTAATAACCTTTTACTTTCCTGCTCCTGTTTGTTGTCTCTCTTGGTTTCCATCCTGGGGGATGAGAACCCAATGTGCTGGTAACATATAGAATGAGTTCCGTATATTATTGCACTGGATTTTTTGCAAAAATCCAAAGGACCCGGGGAAGATAGGTCCTGTGACCACTGCTGCCCTCAGTCACCCATTTATGGACACTGAAAGGCAAAGTTCTTCTGCAAAGAACTGTCTCTGGCTCATCTGAAGAAAATCTTTGATCCAAATTTCAGACTCTAAACCCCTTGATTTTTCCCTGTGATGTGGCATTAGCTATGAGCAGGGGGGTGAGTCACTTCTCTGGAGGCCCCGGCCATGCCTGATCTGGGGGGGCGTGGGGGAGGTGTTTGTCTCTTCCTGTGGGACCCGACACAAGCCATCTGGCCTCCCTGAGCCTCAGACAAGGGGGGATGAGGCGCCTCCTCTCACAGGGTTGCTGGCCTTGATGTGATCTGGGTGAGCCGCACGGTGACTGGCCCACGGGACACTGTCCACACAGCACTTTTCCTCACTCCCTCCGCAGATGGCGCCTGCACCCTGATGGTGCTTCAATTGCAGTTCTCACAGCCCCCTCCTCCCCACATCTGCCTCCTGCAGCTGCTCCAGGTAAATGACAAATGTGTTTAACAACAGGAACTGGGGACGTGTGGCTCAGGCCCTGCTTCTCTGTTGGAGGGAGTGATGGAGAGGATTAGATCACCATCTGCGACAAAACTTGTTCTCCTCTGCCCTCAACTGTGTGGTCAGCTCAGAAGGTTTGCTCTGTGAATCTGTGGACAGCCCTCCCCACCAGAGCCCCTGCCCACAGGCCCTTTCAGGCGTCTGTCTTTGCAGTGCACCCACCGCACACTTCCTGAGCTGCACACAGTGCTCACCAGGGCTCAGGACCCTCCCAGCTGCCCCATGCAAACAAGCCCTCTGTCCTCTGCAAAGCACACCACCTATGTCCCCAAGCTTGTGTCAATTCTATCTGATGATACTTTGTCCATATACTCATTGTGTCTCCACCCTCATCTCTGAAGGACCCAGGGCAGAGTCTGTCTAGTTCATCTCTGAATGAACTAGAGGAGACGGAGTGTCGTGACGGATGAAGAGGTGGCCCAGAGAGAGACTGCAGCCAACACAGGGGCTGGTACTCCCCAGAGAGAGGCCACACTCATGCCTGTGAGGGAAGTCAGGAGCGGGGGGGCTGACGGCCAATGGGTAATGGGAGCACTTCCTAAAAAAAGGGCTTACAGATATTCTAGGGATTGGGAAAATAGGAATATGAACAAGGTGTCCGATGATATAGAATTATCATTTTCAAGTGTGATAATGAAATTATGATTATGTGGGAGAATGTCCTTATTCTTGGAGGACCCATGCTGAATAATTTAGGAGTGAAATGTCATGGTGGGTTGGGCCGGCCCAGTGGTGCAGCGGTTTAGTTCGCGCTTGGCAGCCCGGGATTCGCCGGTTCGGATCCCGGGCACCTGCCGACGCACTGCTTGTCAGCCACGCCGTGGCGGCGTCCCATATAAAGTGGAGGAAGATGGGCCCGGATGTTAGCCCAGGGCCAGTCCTCCTCAGCAAAAAAAAAGAGGAAGATTAGCAACGGATGTTAGCTCAGGGCTGGTCTTCCTCACAACAAAAAAAGAAATGTCATGGTGGCTGCAACTTACACTCTTAGTTTAATCACACACACACAAACACAACATGGACATGTAAAGGAAGCGAGGAGGAAAATATGTCAAATGTTAACAAGTGTCAAATCTAGTTGGAGGGCATGTGAATGTTCACTGAGCCCTCTTTGACCCACACTGCATAAACGGAAATGTTCACAAGACAAAGTTGAAGGGGAAAACTGACTTTGATGTTGTCTGGGTAAAAACAAAGAAAAACAATCGACCCCAAGTACACATTTTAAAAGTCTCTTCCTCTCCAGTCCCTCATGATTGGAGTCAGACTCAATCTGTGGGAGACTTGTAGCGAGAACAAGCCCAAGCGCCTCATTTTACCCACAAACAAAGGCCAAGCCCAGCGAAGGTAAGGGACTTACTCAAAGTCACACAGCCTCACAGCAGCAGAACTGGGGCTGGGCTCTAGATGTCCTGCCGCACAGGCCACTTCCTTCTCCCACTCAGGACTGGCCTGTAATTATTTCTGAAAAGAATGGCCAGCTAAATTAATATCCTTTACAGGTAAAAGCTGACTCCCTGAGAAAAAAGTGTGCAGGCTGTGAGTCGACTTCCCAGGAACCTAAGAGCACATGATGTTCCTCCTGATGTGGTGTGACAGGAAGCTTGAGCACCACAGAGCAGTGGCTTTTCCCTCCAAAGTAAACCCCACCCCACTGAAGAGGCCTGCAGGTGTACCTTCCAGTCCTTCTGGACACAGGCAGCACCTCAGAATCCACCCTGCACCAATGAATCCCAGCACCTAGGCCCTGGCACTGAGGCCCCTGCAGCAGAGCAGATCCGGGCCCTCACCTGGTGCAGTCATCACCATCGTGCTCCTAGAATACCTCCAGGAACTGGTCCTGCACGTCGGGCAAAGGCAGAGCCCACCCTCAAAGAGTGGATGGATGGAAGGAGACAGAGGTTTCCTAACCTCAGGACAGATAGCTATGGACTGGAAAAGGGGTGGTCAAACTACAGCCCTTGGGCCAAATCTAGCCTACCACATGTTTTTGTATGGCCCCTGAGCAAAGAATGACTTTTACATTTTTAAATAGTTGGAAAAAAAAATCAAAAGAAGAACTATATTTCATGACACACAAAAATTATGTGCAATTCAAATTTCAGTGTCCGTAAATGACATTTTTTTGGAACACAGCCACGTTCATTTGTATATGTACTGTCTGTGGATGCTTTTGCACTACAATGGCTGAGTCGAGTAGTTGTGACAGAGATGGTATGTGGCCTCTCATCTCATCACTTCCCACTGGTGCTTGGTGCATTACAAGTGCCCATGAGGCAGTTACAATTCAATAGCATTTCAACTACCACACTGTGATGTTGTGATATGATAAGAAGTATATATATATATGGTCTTCATTCCTGAATGAGAGGGATGAGAGGAGTGTCTTTTGTTATGCATAATAAGCCTCTCTCAACCATCCCTAAGTTTATGCTAATGAGGGGACTCTTGGTGGTCCCCTAGATAGCTTCAGGATGGGAGATGGCTGCCAGGGGAGCCAACCCTGTGATTAGAGGGTTGGAAATTTCAGCTCTACTTCCTGACTTCCAGGGATTTAATCAATTGTGCCTGTGTAATGGAACTTCCATAAAAACCCTAAACTACAGGATTTGCAGAACTTCTTGGTTCCTGAATGCATCCACGAGCCAGGAGAATTGCCCACCCCAACTCCGTGGAGACAGAAGCTCCTGCGCTCAGGACACTTCCAGACCTCACCCCATGTAACTCTTCATTTGTATCCTTTATAATAAGTCAGCAGTAGTAAGTAAAGTGTTTCCCTGGGTTCTGTGAGCCATAATAGCAAATTATCAACCTTCAGGAGGGGCTCATGAGAATCCCCAATTTGTAGCCAAGTTAGACAGAAGTGTGGGTAAGCTGGGAACCTGCTACTCGCAATCGGCATCTGAAGGAGGAGGGCCGTCTTGTGGGACTGAGCCCCTAGCCTGTGGGGCCTGTGTTAACTGCAGGTGGTTAGTGTCAGAATTGAATTGACTTGTAGGACACTCAGTTGGCCCCCACAGAGAATTAGAGAATTGCTTGATGTAGAAAACCCACAAATTTGGTGTCATAAGTTTTGTGAGCAGAGAAACAGCTTCCCTTTATACATAGAGCCATACCACAACGTTTTATTTCATTTTTATTACTAGTGCATATCCATCATGTCAAAATAAGAAAAAGAGTAGAAAAGTGAACTTTGAATGTCACACTTTTAAGACACTATGGAGGGTGGATTATTTTCTTATCAAATTAGATGGCAAAGCATTGTATTTATTACGCCATGAAACTATAGTTGTGCTAAAAGAATACAATATGGGTTGACACTTCCAGGCCAAGCATTCATCACACTATTTCCAACTCACAGCAAGAAAATGGTCAGGAAAATTAAAAATTTTAAAGTGAAATATCTCATCATGACAGAATTTCTTCAAAACAAAAATTGAAAATAAGGCTGCAAGCAAAGTAAGTTTCCGAATGGCTCATTTGTTAGCCAAGCAAGGAAAGCCACTTAACTATGTTGAGTTAGTTAAATCATGTTTGATTCCAGCAGTAAAAAAAAAATGTCTAAAGAAAATAAACTCATTTAAGACTGTTAGCCTTTTGTTGAAAACAGTTGCTCAAAGAGTTGAGAATACTGGGAACAACGTGAATAGTCAATTAAAAACAAGGTGAATGATTTTGAATGATTTTCCTTGGCTTTTGATGAGTCAACAGATGTTACAGTTGCTGTCAATGGTTTATTTGAGGAGTCGAGGGTGAGTTTGAAGTGAGCAAAGAATTAGCCTCCACGAATAGTCTGGATGGAATAACTACAGGCAAGAATATTTTCAAAGAAATTGAGAAAACACTACTGCAGTGCAATCTGAAGTGGAATCTGCTAAAATGTATTACAACTGATGGTGGTTAAAATATGTGTTGAGCAGAAAAGTCTTAGGCAAATTTACAAAGTTTGTAAAAATGGGAGGTGTTTAAAGTCTGTGGCTATTCATTAGTGGTACTTTGTGGAAAATATTTGAATGTATGATGTACATTGAACCAGTAGTGTCAACAATGAACTTCAGTTGCTTTCATGGACTTAACCATCATCAGTTCTGTGAATTTTTTTCAGAAATAAAACTTCCATATCCTGATTCACCCTACCACACAGCAGTTTAATGGATTAGCGGTGGTAAAGTTTTCCTATGATATTTTGAGGTCAGGGCCAAGACTGGAATTTTTCTGAACAAGAAGGACTATCCTTGTCTACTTTATGGAACACTGAATGGCTTTGAAAATTAGATTTTTCTGCAGAATTGATTATGTTTCTTAATAAACTCAACCAGAATTACAAGGCAAAATAGCAGTTACATATGAAACATATACTGCAGTGAAGTCACTTGACAACTAATGTGTGAATCACAAGAAATGTCAAGCTACTTTATACACTTCCCATGCTATCGAAAGTTAAGATAAGAAATGAGATTGGGGCCAGCCCGGTGGTGTAGTGGTTAAGTTCACATGCTCCGCTTCAATGGCCCGGGGTTTGCAGGTTGGAATCCTGGGCTCAGACCTATGAACCGCTTATCAAGCCATGCTGTGGCAGGCATCCCACATATAAAGTAGAGGAAGATGGGCATGGATGTTAGCCCAGGGCCAATCTTCCTCAGCAAAAAGAGGAGGATTGGCAACAGATGTTAGCTCAGGGCTAATCTTCCTCACCAAAAAAAAAAAGAAAGAAAGAAAGAAATGAGATCTCCATTCTAATACAAATTTGTATCAGATATATTTTCTGAGCTCAAACTACAGTTCCAGAGGTGTTTTTCAGACCTCAATACAGGACAAAAGAGATTTCCATATTTCAAAATCAGTTTAACTATACAATTGAAGAGCTTCCATCTAACCTTCAGTTGGAAGTGGTCTGCAATCTAATGACATCACATGACCTGTCTAATGACAGGTCATGCTAGAAGAACATTAAGAGAAGAATCTAACAGAATTTTATAAATGTCTTCCAAGCGATAAATATGCACAATTAAAATTATATGCTTGCAGATTAGTATCAGTATTTGGCAGCACCTATGTAAAATGCAAAAAGACATTTTCAAAGATGAAATATGTAAAATTTCACTTATGGATCAGCATTGAGAGATGAACATTTGTAATCAACTTTAATAATAGGGAATACTAACTTTGAACCCCAATTAAACAAAATGTTATCCCTCCCAAAAGAATTCCACTCTTCTGGTTAGTAGACCTGTATTACCGAAAAAAACTGCACTCCAGTTATGAGTCGGTGCTGACACCTCCCATTCCACTCCAACCCACTTCTGCCTTGCCTTCCCCATTCCATATTTCCTTCTTCTTCCTTCTTTCACAGTAACTCTAGGCCCTCAACGTATCAACACATTTACTCATTTCCTCAATCCTACACACACATAAAAAGGTTTCAGAATAACTACACTCGTACCACTTAGCGTCCCCAGAAGACAGAGATAAAAATCACCGGGGGAGGTACCCAAACCAGGCCTAAAGATGTGGCCTGGAGTAGGGGAGATGAAATTTTTGCCGAGCCAGAGAGCAAGCGACTGATGTTACAAGACTAGGCAGTGGCCTGACTGGGGGGTAAGCAAGATTAAATGTGGATGATTCACCCGCAGGGAGCCCAATCTTGGAAGCTACCGTGTGGTTCTCTGTATGAGGAAGTATCACCACTGCAAGATAAATTGTGAAATATGACAGAGGCACTGGGGGAGGGGAGGAGGAGACGGGGGTGATCCTGTACCTGGTCAGTCTTCTGTTTCTGTGGTGGCCTGTGCAGCTGTGCACGTAGAGCCCTGCCTGAGGCGCCCCAATGAGGGGGCACACGGGGGCCAAGATCCAGCCTACACTGTTCACCAGGGCACGCTCCTCGGGAGGGGCTGTACCTACGCCAGGAAAGGGGAACCTCCTCGGCCTTTGCACAGAAGCTGCGTGTGGGCTGGCAGGGCCATCCTCTGACTCTCTCTGACCAGGCACTATGAGATGCTGTGCGGTCGCTCCTTCTAATGTGGTATGCTTCCTGCATCATCGCGCTGCCCTCTTGTCCTGTGTGTGGGCACACGTGCACGGGTATCTTCCTGTGAAGCTGTCCTTGGGATTCCCCATGATTCCGTTTGTTTGAAGACTCTGCACATACGTAGAAGGTTAATTCCACTTCAGGGAAGACGAGGAAGGAGTGCCCTCCTCTCACAAGGTCAGGCTCAGAAAAGAAGAGATGCCTGCTATGCCATTTTTGGCTTTCTTCTTACAGTTCTGTAAATTGGGGCTAAACCACCATTCCTGGGCGCCGAAGGTGGGGAGAAGGGCAGGGTCCTGAAAGCCTCGGCCTGTCGTGCGTCTCTGGCACGGGTCTGGGGGGTGTGTTTGCTTCTTCTTGTTCATGTCTCTTGGAGCAAGGTCTGGGACAAGAGTGTTCTCACGGCTGCACGTCGTATTCTCTTTGCCTTGTCTTCCTTCTCCCCTTTCACTGGCAGTAGGAGCAGAGGAGCAGACATAGCCTACATTCAATAATGTGAAATAGTGGGGTATGACCAGGGAGCGATACCCTCAGCTTCTCTCCCAACTCGATGAGGAGGAAACAGAAATTTAAGGGGGCTTTCTGGTGTTTGTTCTTGTTTTTGTACTCTGTAGTTAAAATAGCACAACCAAGCTCTAGATAATTCAACATTTTAGACAAGGGGCCTAGAGCAGAACCATAGGCCAGGAACACAGTGTTTCATTTTGGGTTTCTGAGGACAAAGGTCTGACAGCAAGAAGGTCAGGTTAACTTCCCAAATCTGTTGGAGGTCATTCTCCCACCAGGACCAAAGGGACAAAAGGGAACTTGCCCAGGGACCATGCTCAGGGGCAGAGGGAACTTCAGGAAGGAAGGCAGAGACCACTGCAACTTAACGCAGAGCTAGAAAGGCCTTAAGGCCCTGCCAGAGAGTAGAGAACTAGAGAAAAAGACACGGGATGGGGGGACTGTGCAGACCGCAAGGCCATGAGCTTTCCTTGAAGACTGTAAGGAAATTGGGGTTTGAGGAAGTGAAAGCAAGGAGACCAAACGGAGCCCAGACTCCATTCAGTGTGAGGGTGAAAGAACACAGGGACCAAAGGTGGCAGTTCAGACACTTGAACTCTAGGGGATGGACAGTGAGTGGGAGGAGAAGGCGGCATCTGGGTAGTTATGGGATGCTGCATGCACATTTCTAACTTTTGTAAGAATTCATGGATATGAATTCTGAGATAGTTCACCATGGATAGCTTTTGGTTTTATTTTCCCCAAGGACATGAGGCAGAGAATCTGAGCAGCCCTTTCAGAAGGACATTTCTCCTGGCTAAGATAAACTCCGCACGTTGGTTCCTTCTGATGAGTAGAAAGCTTTGACTGTTGTCTCCGCAAAGCTGAAGCTAAGGAAATGTAGTGCCGCTTCTTTTTCTCCATCTGTCCATGCCTCACCCAAGAGTCTTCATATCCTCTAACTTTCTGGGGCGAAACCCTCCTTTAACATTCAAACAATATACTCCTGCTGCCTATCTCCTGCACTGCAGAAGGTTCAGGATCTTCCTCAGGATTCCCACAGATTCCAGGGGCCTCACTTCCTTCTGGACGCCTCCCGCCACCACATCCCAGCTGCTCCCTCAGTCACTGATCTTTACCATCCTTTCATTTCTGGGAGCCGTTATCCTCTCCCCATATGCTTTCCCCACATGCAAACGCTGTCCTGGGCATTTATTCTCCAAAGAAAGGGGCATGAGAGCCAACATAGGTGAGTCATCGATATGCTTTGAGCATCAGTGATAAAGCTCCCTCACCATCAGGGACAGGAATTATCTCTACGACAACATGTTTCTTTGAAATCTGAGTTGGTGTGTTTCTGGGGCCCTATCCCTCCTCTCCAAGCAGGTTTTTCTGCCATCTCCATGCCTCTCCTCACCTGCAGTCAACCATCAGTTTCCCCTATTCATTTAGTAGAGCAAGTCAGCTCTACTTATTTAGCTCCAACCTCTCATCTTTAGGGTAGAGGGCTCATTTTTATCAACCCAAGTGACCTCACAAGATGCTTTCCTAACAAACAGACTTCTACTCTAAGATGATCCCTACAGCTCTACACTAAAATTCAGACACAACTTCAGCCATTTTTTTCCATTCTTGCTCGAATGCTAATAATGACCTGCTTTGGGCCATGGTGCTCACAGCCTAGCAGGGCTGTCACTTTGGTTGGAAGGAGCAGCCTGGTGCTCACACCCACAACTGCTTCAGTGACTGGTGATTGGCTGACATTCTCTACATTTCACAAGTGTGGGCCTGATGTACAGATATGTCTCTGAATTCTGTTGACAATATTAAATTTTAGAAAAGAGAGACATACAAGAGACTTAGGGTTGAAATTAATGAGGGTACTGCCTCAGATCAGGAAGTGAAAGGGAAATAGAGTGTCCTACTGTCAAAATAGTCACTGCCTCTTCCTATTGGACCTCTCTCTGTGGGGCATCATATGCCCACCTCACTGATGTCATGGACCCCTGACTTGCCTTGGACAATGAAATGGTAGAAACGATATGACCTCTCCCAAGCAGAAGTTTTAAGAGCTATTGTGTGGTGCCTCCACCCCTCTTTTATTTCTCCCTCTGTCTTAAGGCCGACATGCCCTGGATGGGGTTGCTGGTTCAGCCTGGGTCTCAGAATGAAGAGATGAGCAGCAGAGCCACTGATGACCCACCACAGACATGGATATGAGACAAAAACAAATCTTTGTTGCTTAAGCCACTAAGATTTTGATATAATTTAGCATGAGCTGAGGGATACAATGATGTTATACTTTGAAATTTAATTTTAGACAGAAAAGGAGATTTCATTGGTGGGCCTTTATTTTCATCTTAGTATCTTATTTATACAAGAAGGTTCACATTGTTCAAATTGTATGACTTATGGTGGTGGGATAACTAATATGGCTACACCATTCACTGTTGCTCACTGAATAACCTTCTCAAGCTAGTGAGGATGGACCACATATCTGGGCCATACTTCAAAATAGCAAAAAGTGAGTTTTCATCCTAGGATTATGGGACCCTAATTAATGTCCTTTCCTGACAGATTTTAGAGGCTTCCGCAGGCGGCAGCAGAACTGCCTGTCTCGTTGACAGTGGTCAACGCTGGCCACTCTTGTCTGATCTCTGCCTTTGAAAGAGCAGTCTCACCTGGTTGACACAGGTGTGCCTGTTGGGTCCAGGGAGCCAGTGGAAAAACCTAAAAGTAGGGAAATTATTCCTTCCCGGGGAAAGGTTACTAATCTGAGGGAGCAGGTACCTGGGCAGCATTGGGCCCAATTTATTGGTGAAGGGAGGCTATGCATTAGTAGCTAACACCCAATCATTTGGTCCTCTCTTAGTTCCCTTCCCTTGCATTGAGACAGTGGGTCAGAAACAAAACTCTGGAGAAGGAAACCATGGGAGACACACTTAAAGGACAAAGCATGGACCCTCAAAAAGACAGAGAAAGGAAGGCCGGAAAAGAGGAGGAGTGGCATGGAAGCTGAGGGTACAGAGTTTCAAGAAGAAATGCATGATCCCCGGGATCAGAAATGGCAAGGGCTCAGGGGGAAGATATCTGAAAACCCTACTAAGCCTGGCAATTTGGGAGGGCATGGTATCCTTTTCCAGAACCACATCAGGAGAGTGAACAGGTTAGAATCAAATTACAGTGGGGTGATGAGAGAATGAAACAGAGACCCGACCACCCTACCCCACTTGCTGAAGAAAGTGAAGGCAGCCCACTTAGACCATGCTTTGAAGAGTTTGGCTGAGAAAAGTGGGAAAAAAACTAGTGACTAGAGGTTAACTGGAGGATGAGGGCCAATAAGGCCAAGGTATACAAGTATTTCACATTTTCCTATGATGCCTATATTTGTACATTTACTACACCTGATGCTACTTAAAATACCAAATATTCATAAATCTTGATTTCCAGTTTCTTTCCCTGATCCCTTGATTCCTACTCTCTATTCCCTTCCCCTGCCCTAGAAACACACACATGCACATACATGCACACTCACACACACACTCAGGCACACACACGTGCACACACACTGAGACAACTAAGTGAAGGACCCACCAGATGCCCTTGGGGAGAATGGGTTCTTGGCCTGTCCTTAGATTCCAGGCCACCAGGCATTATACCCAAAGCTGCAGGAAGGAGGAGGAGTTGGACCTGGAAAACTCGGAAGGAAAAGTCTAACTGTGCAGGTATTTGGTCAGACACGTGATTTCAGTGTAAAATTCTAGAAAAGATGAACGGCACTTTATAAGGATTAAAATCAACAGCACTTCTCGTTTTATTTCTTGCTAAGATGACAGCGGGAACTGTGAAAACAGACTGGCAAACTTCACTCTCAGGAAGGGGGTGAAGGCTGGGAGCAGGGAGGGCTGAGGCTCCCCTGGGGCGCTGGGCCATCTTCTCTGGTTTTACCCGCTCAGGAAGGCACAGGCTTCCAGAAGTGCTGTGGGACACAACAAAGCAGGAGATTCAGAAACTGATTTCCCTTTTTTTAAGTCAATAAATCAATTAAGGAGGCTACTAAAACAAAGACTTTCTGCTTGCCCTTCCTCCCAGCAGCTGCAGGGTCCAAGGGAGCACAGCAGCTCTGGCCTCACCACCCAGGGAGTTTCTCTGCTCTGGCCAGAGAGACACCCCCCCACCCCACTTGTCTCTAACTGAATCAACCGGCCACACTCCTAAGTTCACAAGACAATGATGGTCCTCTAACTTCTTGTGGACGTTGTCTTCATGCGAATCTATTTGCAATTGTGTTCACCCTCTCATTCATTCATTCATTCACAAATATTTGCTGAGACCCTGCTTTGTGTGAGTCATTGTGCTGAGTGCTGGGGATTCAGCCTGGACAGACAGGCCCTGCCCTCAAGGGGCATATAGTCTATGCAGTCGTGAGCTGGCTGCTTGCAGGAATAGCCTCACAGCTGGATTTCTCCAAGGGTAGTCCTAGAACCACCGGCCTCACAACTCCAGTGATATAGAGCAGGGTTTCTCAACCTTGGCACTACTGACATTTGGGGCTGGGGAATGCTTTGCTGTGAGGGCTGTTCTGTGCTTTCTTTAGCACCCCTGGCTTCTACCCACAGATACCAGCAGCACCTCCTAAGTTGTGAGAACCAAAAATATCACCAGGCATTGCCAAATGCCCCCTCGGGGGGCAAAATCAGTTGAGAACCACTGATACAGAAATTCTTGGCCCAACCCCCATCCCTGGACCACCACCCCCTCAATGCCTCTGATTCCCTGGGTGAGCGGCCAGGAAGAGGAATCTGGATGACCCCGGTGCACACTGAAATCTGAGAATCATCACCTGGAGCCTTACAACACTTTACGGTGTCTTCTAAATGTTTTAAAGGGTTAAATTATTGTCAATACATTTTCCTGGCTAAAATGTTTTTGAGAATTTGTATTCTCATTGGTTGGTACTTATGGTAACTGTCTAGAAACCGGAATTTGTCATTTCTCAATACATATGTATATATACTTATGTACGTGTGTGTATATACACACACACACTTCATTTTACTGAATAAAATGAATAAATAAAATAAAATAAACGAAATGAATGATCAGTTTCTAAAAACTGACAGTCACTATCAGCATTATAAAAATTTAGCATCTTATGTACTACTTTATTTTATTCTAATTCTTTCACCTCATCAATGAGATTGTAATTTCCTGAGGCACAGAGATATTATATTGCCTTACATTTTTATACCCATCTTCATTCCTAGAATGCTGTCTGGCCCTCCAACCTTGACCTTCACCCATGGTAGCTTCTCAGTGACGCTACCTATGGTCCACTTACGGGAAGTCGAGCATTGTTTCAGATTAGCAACGGCCGTGACATACTGTAGGCCCAAATATTGTTCATATGTTGTTTTGCCTTGGAGCTCAGCCAGACATTCAGTGTTGTCGTTAAACAGAAGGTTTTTCGTTTCAGACTGGAACAAGCAAAACTTGTCCGGGCAATCATATCCATTTCTTCCAAACTGATTCTGTGTCAAAAGGGCAGACAATAAGTGAGTAGCCAAGGAAAACAGGAGAGTTTATGGACTAGGGGAGGCCATGGACATTTCTTCCATCCAGAATCAGTCCTGGGGAAACTGTGAGGTCAAAGGAGCTGAGTCCTGGAGTTGTTCCACTGCCTTGGCTGGGTCTTCCCCTGCCCCATGTCCTCCTGCTGCCCATGCCCCAGGTGGCAGACCAACCCTGCGCAGCACCCAGTCCCCTCACCACTTCTGATCTCACCTCCTGCCATCTTTCCTTTCTTCTTAGTTTGTGGCCTCTTCCCTTAGAACTTCGTATGAGTGACTAAGTGACAGATGAGGATTTTTGAGATCTGCCCCAAAAGTTGATCACCTACAGCATTCTAACAGGCCAGCTCTCCCAGAGAGGCAGTCTGCATTAGGAATCGTCTCTGCCACTGACCTCGTCATTGCCTTGGGCAGGTCACTCAGCCTCCTTGGCCACAGTTCCTCCTCCCTGCCCAGAGCTCCCGCAGTGGTGAGCTGTGAGAACCAAGCACCTCAATGACGGGAGCCCCAGTGAGTGGGCCATGGTGAGGGCTCATAAATGCCAGTTTAGGGACTATTATTACCATTCCAGGGCCACTGTCTTTAAAGCACACCTAGAGGCACAATGTTTTAATACAAAACTAGAAGCTCTAATAGAGAATCACAGACTTGAAAGAACTTGTAGGATTTCCTTCAAACCACTTTACATAAAGAGCCTTAAATCTATAGAAGCTCTGGGTTTGCTGCTTTTAGAGATTACCAGTGCAGGCCTTTGTCTAGAACATTGCTTAGTTGGCCCAGGCTTGGGAAACGTCACCAGAGTAAACCATCCTTTACGTAGGCATCGTGGGAGGAAGGCTCAGTCGCCTCCCTCATTTGCCTGCAGAACAGAGGGAGGGACCCGGAGAGTAAGCATCTCCAAGCCAGGCAGTGGGCACAAGTCCAGGGCCATGAGACTCTGGGCAGAAGTTGGGTCAGTCCCAGAAAGTCCGGCATCGGAAGCCTCTGCTGTCCTCATCAAGGCTCTGGGCAGCCCCACAGCGTGAAGAAGATCCTGTCACCAGCAGCTTCAAGCAGAGAGACTAGAAAGAATCACCTCACTCTGTGCCTGTCCCACCTAACAGGAGCCCACGCAGTTAAGAAGGGGCAGGAGGCCCTGCTGGTCCACACCTGTTGGAGGAGCAGCACCTCTTTCAGGCGTTTTGCCTTATCATTCCGAGATACCACAGCATGATTTGGGGCCCTGGCCAAGTGGCAGCCCTCAGCCCCAGCCACAGGCTTCCGGGTGCCGTCAAGGCACAGCAGCTCAAAGTCATCCAGCTTCAAATCCTTAGCCCACGGTTCAGTGTTCTTTCCTAGGGAGAGAAAGAAGGTGGCATCAACCATGGCTGCCCAGCTTAGTCAAAGGGTCCTTTCTGGATGGGTGTGACCATCCAATGGCCTCTTGAGATGCACACACGGAGGTTGCAGTGATGTAAAGGACAGAGAAGGAATCTTTGTTCTGCACAGGCTCTCTGAACTTCAAACATAGCAAACGTTAGTGCTGTATCCACACAATGGAATAGAATTCAGCCATAAAAAGGAGTGAAGTACTGAATCACGCTACAACCTGGATGAATCTTAAAAACATCATGCTAAGTGAAAGAAGCCAGTCACAAAAGGCCAGATATTGTAGGATTCCATTTACATGAAATGTCTAGAATAGGCAAATCTACGGAGACAGAAAATGGATTAATGGTTACAGCTCTTGGGGGAGGGGGAAGTGACTGCTAATAGGTACAGGGTTTCTTTATGAGGTTATGTGAATTTTCTAGAATCCTATTTTGTTGGTGGTTGCACAACTCTGTGACTGTGCTGGAGACCACTGAATTGTACACTCTGAATGGGTGGATTTTATAGTATGTGAACTGTATCTCAATAAAGCTATTAAATTTCTTTTTAATTTTTAAAAAAGAAACCCTCAGGGGCCGGCCCGGTGGCGTAGCAGTTAAGTTCACGCGCTCTGCTTCGGCGGCCCGGGGTTCACAGGTTCGGACCCCAGGCGCAGATTGACACACCGCTTGTCAGCCATGCTGTGGCGGCGTCCCATATAGAGTAGAGGAAGATGGGCACGAATATTAGCCCAGGGCCAAGCTTCCTCAGCAAAAAAGAGGAGGATTAGCAATGGATGTTAGCTCAGGGCTAGTCTTCCTCACAAAAAAAAGAAAAGGAAACCCTCTACCTGTGCCATATTTTCCAGTGAGTTCCAGAAAAAGAATAGCTGGTTTATATTTAAGAAGAAACTGCTTTCTCCTTCCTTTCATATTCAAATACTCTCAGTGTAACCAGAGAAAGGATAGGAACTTCTATGGGTTTATCAAATGTGTTTAGTCAGTTCCAAGAAAATATAGTTGTAAAATCCCAGAGAAGCTTAAAATTAATCTGATCCCTGGAGGTCACTTAGATTAATGGTTCATAAATTCAAAATGTAATTGTATGCATGTCTCTGTGTGTGCAAATACAGGTTCATTGTTCAGGCCTCTGCTTTTCTCCTGTCCTCTCCCCTCAAGAAAACACTTCACCCATTCTCACAGCTTTGTCTATATGATATTGGGATCATTCCACATTTATATGTCTGGCCTCAATCCCTCTCCCAAGAGAGGTGAGGAGGGAGGAGCAGCTGTGACTGTTGATACCTTTGAAGGAGGGAGGCAGAAAGTTGAAGCAGTTCTCTCTTTGGGGATGAAGTGGGGGGCCATCTGGTGAGGAGGAGGGGTGGGAAGGCTGAGTGGGGACTAAGGAGAGAGGTGCAATTTGGAAGGTAGCAAATGGTTAGGAGTCTTGAATTTGGTCATTCTTATTTTCATCTAGAGATCAGAAGAGAGAGCGATTGCTCAACATTGGCTGGTAGATGCTCTTTCATCATCTGCATCTGCCTGTGTTTTGTCCCGGTTAACTGCCAAAGAGTTTCCAGACGAGGGCTCACAAGGGGCTGAATGAAGTCCCCTACTTCCTTTTTAAAAAAGGGAAATTTTATTTGCATATGTCCAAATTTTTTTTTCGTATCATCCACATTCAATTTCCCTTAGTCAGGGACAGGGAGATGGTGTGCTTCCGGGCTGACGAGACAAAGCCAGGGAGACATTTGCTACTGAGCATGGCTGGTGTGTGTGTGTGTGTGTGTGTGTGTGTGTGTGTGTGTGTGTGACAGGGGCAGGGAGAATTCATTTTCAGAATCAATGTGACACCTATAGATGTTACCATGTTGCATACTGAAGTAAAAAAATTTCAGAATTAATTTGATCAAAAGTCTGGAAAAGGGTATAATAGCTTCCCAATTGCAGACCTGAATACTAGGATGTGTTGTGATGCCAAAGACTCTGCTCTGAAGGAGAAAGGGAAACATTTTCACTCACCATCAGTGTTCTGCAGGACAGTGGCATCTTTCACAAATGCAACGTCTCCAGCCTTCTCAGCAAGGCACCTAAAATGTTCCAGAAAATAAACACATTGCCAGAGAAGAGAAACTATTAGAGTTTCATAAATATCTATAATATACATTCCAAAATCTGAAACATGAAGGCAAACATGGGAAAGATAAAGAGAAATATTTCCAGGAACTTACGGTTTAAAATGGAAGTTTGAACATACGTGTATAATTTCCCTCCTTCTAAAATCCCAATAAAATGACATTAATGAGATCTTTTTTTAAAGCCAAAAGCCCATGAGGGGTTGGGGGTCAGGGAGAGAAGATGATAATGATAATGTTTATAAGTTAGAGAGCAAATGGATGAGAAGTAATTGACCCAGCAAAGAAAACTGTCACTTAGGTTGGAAGTGGGGAAAGCCTAGAAGAAAGCGGCTGTGCATAGCAGAACTCCAGAAAGACTTAACAATTAGAAGGACTAGGTATCACTGAAAGTGGCTGAGAACAGGAGGACTGGATAGAGCCTATAGAGATGCAGTTTAGGTGCCCTCCTATCCCACGCAACTGGGAGATTGTTCCCCCCTCACCCTGGCAGAAGGCTAAAGGTTTGTGCACAGGGAGGTTGAACCTGAACAGCACTATGAACTATAGAATCAAACACAGCTGAAAGCAGAGGCCCAACACTGAAATCAGAGAGTGGAATGAAAATCTCTATCTTGGAAGGTTAATCATAGCCTCTCTCCCCAACTCAGCATCCCAAGAAGCAGACAGGAAAATTCCTCCTTTGGAGAATCTGATCAACTCAAGGAAAATACCTACAGATTCTGATATTTGGATGTCCCACAGTGAAATGACACAAACCAACTGCCCTACAGTGAGACCCATACTTCCCAAGATGTGGCATCTGATGCAGAGCTAACAGTCAGATCTGGTGCTTCACTCTTAAATATGGACAAACAGCCAGAGACCACTGGATATTTGAAGAAATACCAGAAAAGATGGAAACCAAAGCAATTATACTCAGAAGATACAGAGACAATATAGGAGGAGAGAATAAAACTTTTTTAAAAACTACAATTGATGTCATTAAAGAGATGAAAGAAAGGCAGCATTCATAAAACAAGAACAGGAAGCACTAAAAAAGGAGCAGTCAGAATACAAAAAGAATTCTTAGAAAGTAAAAAATAATAATAATAATAAATTCTTAAAAATGATATAATGATTAGAAGATTGAGCAAATATCCCAGAAACTAGAAGATAAAGAGCAGACAATTAAAAAAAAGGAGAAAATGAGATGATAATCCAGGAGAGTCTATAATTTAAGAATTAAAATTTAAAGAGAAAACAGGATGGAAATTATCAAATAAATAATGAAGTAAAATTTCCCAGAACTGAACAACTTGAGTTTCCAGATGAAAAGGACTCACCAAGTGCCCAATCTATTGAATTTTAAAAAGACCCACATAAATAAATATCATTGTGAAGTTTCAGAACACTAGAGATAAAAACTATTTTTTATTTTTAAACCCAAAAACTTTTCAAGAAACTAGTTTTCAAAGCATTTTACATTTGATGAAACCTAAAACTCATTTTTCAGGGCTGGCCCAGTGGCATAGTGGTTAAGTTTGCACACTCTGTTTCAACAGCCTGGGCTTGGCAGGTTCGGATCCTGGGTGTGGACCTACACACTGCTCATCAAGCCATGCTGTGGCACATCCCATATATAAAAAAGTAGAGGGATACTGGCACAGATGTTAGCCCAGTGACAATCTTCCTCAAGCAAAAAGAGGAAGATTGGCAACAGATGTTAGCTCAGGGCCAATCTTCCTCACCAAAAAACAAAAACTCATTTTTTCTAAAGAGTATTTTTCATTCATTGTTAAATCTCTGTAAATTTAGAGAAAAATATAAATTATATGTGTCTGTTTATTTACTCTTCACAAAATATTCTTTGTGTGACTTAAGACACTTCATAAGCTTTAAAAGCTTATTCTCTCAGACTCAGGAAGCCAAAAATAAATTGTTGGAAACTCAAAAAAATTTTTTTTCAAGAAAAAAGAAAGTCATATATAAAGAACCAGGAATCAAAAATGGTATCAGATTTCTCAACACTCTAGATTTAGAAAACAATGGATTAATGTTTTTAAAATTTTGTATTTGCTGTATTTTCTGTCTTTCTATGTTACATTCTGGATTAATTTTTTTCACATGTCTTCCACTTCACTAATTCTCTTTTTAGCTATGTGTAATCTGCTAAACTGGTCAATTGCATAGCTAATTTCAAATGCTGTATTATTTGTTCCTTTCTAAAAGTTTTATTTATTCCTTTTGAAAAATACCAACTATTTTTCTGCTGGATTTTGCTTTTGGTGACTTTTTTTCCCTGTGTGTTGGTTAATATTATTATAATTATTATTATTATTTAATTATGATTTTTACTGTGTACTGTTCATTGTTACTGAAAGAGTATTTCTGAGTGGTCTTTGAGGCCTAACCTGAAGATGCTGTCTTCCAGATAGGTTCCTAGAGGGACCACGAGTCTGGGACCACTTCAAAAAAAAATTATGAATTGAGAATTTCTGGACCATCCCATGGCACACAAGTTTGAGCTGCAAATACATGCAAGAGTTGGCTCACAGTTTCAATTTCTCAGGGATGGTGTGTACTGTCCTCCCTGTTTTCCTCAATATCCAGGGAACTCGAAGGCCCCTAGGAGAAGGCATGGAAGTTACTTCTGGCTCACTTTTACCTTGAAAGTGAGAATAAGTAAATGTCCTCAGGATAAAGTGGCTCCACTTAGCTCTCTGCATTCCTAATCTCCCTTATTAGAATTTAGTCTAATAATCCCTTATTACCTTATCAGTTATTCATTGCTGTCAAGAATGTGAGTGTGTGCATCTGTGGGTACTTAATCCAGCATTTTTGCTTGTTTTTAGTGTGAGAGTTGGTCAAAATAGCCTAATGCTGCCTTTCCCAGATATGAAAATCCTGTCAAAATTCCTACGGAAAATGTTCTCCAACTTATGCTTATTGTCCAGACAAACCATAAATCATTTCAAGGGTCAAATAAAGATGTTTCCAGACATGTAAATACTAAAAAAACAGCAACTCCTTTTCACCCTTTCTCAAGATGTGTTCTGTTCCAACAAAACCAAGAAAGCTAAAGATATGGGATCCAAGAAATAGGCAATTTAACACGAAGTAAGACAAAGAAATCCCAGAATGCTGGTCAAGGAGAGCACAGATGTGCAGCAGGCCTAGAGGGCACCAGTCCTGAGCAGGCCAAGAGGAAGGATGTCTTCAGGAGCCACATTCCCAAGTAAATGATGAAACCAACCGTACCCGCTCTATTTACGTATGCATTGTCAAGAGGTTTACACCGCTGGTAGAGAGTTTTGAGATGAATGAGTGATTTTTTTAAAAAAGCACAGAAAATTAAACAAATAAAAAATAAGACACCTATTAACTCCAGAGTAAACAAAAACTTTGTACTATAAGGGAAATACAATCTTATTATACCACATATTTAATATGAGAATAATATTTACATATTCATAATAATGTAAGCCCTGAATATGACATCATCTTGTTGGGTAGTAAAAGGAGGCGAAGTTTGTGGTGGAGGGACGGAAGAGGTATAGGAGCAGTATGAGAGCCTAGATCTTCTTCTTCCACAACAGAAAGTCAGCAGAAAATAGCTGACAGTTAAAAATTTAAAACCAGCAATATAAGGATGTTAGTTAGAAATATAGAAGTAAATGGGACTTCTGGTTCCAGTTTTCAATTTGAAGAAAAGACAAAGCATTTTCTTCTAGTAAAAAATATGAATACTTAAATGTAGGTGTTTCTAGTGAAATAATACCTTGCCATAGGTTTGGAAAAAAAAAAAAACCACATGATTCCTTTGGGTTTTTATCAGATGTGTCTATTCGATATTTCTGAGTGGAATCACATCACAACTTTTCCATTTGAAAATCCTTTGTCATTCAAGATATTTCTGTACATTCACAATTTTTTATGAATCACTCGGAGTACAGTAAAAGCTACTTTTATATCATCCCATCACTGGAGAGGTGGCTACTAAATTTATATTAAAAAGTTCAAAGGCCACAGTTAGGCCACCGTCATTCTCAGATATATGACGCCATCTGGTGGTGAAATATATTCTTGGAGAATGGAGAAAAAGAGATCAGGGAGGACTCTTAGTGCCTTTCAAACCACTAATAGCACCAATGAGAAGCAACATCCGGACGAATGAGATTGTAAAATGTAGGTTGTAGATAGTAACTGTGAATCACTAAGTGGTTACAATTAGTGAATTATGAAAGCTTATTTTTTGGTTATTTTTCACTTCACCAGTGAAGAATAACACTGCAATACTGCTTTCTCTTTGCCATTTCTAAGGCTAAAATCAAAGAGGAAAGTAAAAAGTAAGGCATAATAATGACCTAGATGGGGCGACAGGGTGGTGGCTACGGGAAAGAGAATTCTTCCCCATAAAACTGAACTGTAGAACAGACTCTACCCATTTGGCTTTGAGGGGAGGATGTTGAGGTCCACTGAGGGTGACTTTGGCTCCAGGCCAGGAGCCAAGGACAGCTGAGGTCAGACAGCCCTGCTGCCAGCCTCCACTCTCCGGGGTAGTGGATGTGGTGGGAGGAGCCCTCACTGGTGCTGCCCATTAGCCGACCCCCAGGCTGAGCCTGGCTCTGCGGTGACAGGCCACATCTGGCCCGAGAAATGCAGTACCAAGATGCTGGAGGATGAGGGACAGAGCCCTACCTGGTGAAGCTCGGCCGCAGCACTCACCTGAAAGCCCCAGTGTAGCCATAGTATCTCTCGTCACTGTTGGGCACGCACTTATTCTCACCCGCGTCATTGCCAACACACAGTGCACAGAGATTGGATGCCGGGTCAGACCCAGGGGCGCAGCTTTGACTAAAGTATTCATCTGTAGAGAAGGAACATGGGAAGTCAGCTCTTCCTACCTGAGTCAACGTAAGCAACCTCCACCTAACAGGTAACACAGCTTGGTTTCAGTTCATCATATTGCCCAGGACAGAAAGAATACAGTTACTGTCACAAGTAGTGACATGTTACCACCAACCCAGAAATCAGAAAAGCTTCAGACTGTAGGCATCGACAGGGAGCCTGACTGGGGCTGGGGAAGAGAGTCTGTGACTACCCAGAGGGTCCTGTCATCACAGCCTCGAGCTGGGGACTCAAGGATGAACTTGATGGCCATCTGCAGCACAACCTGCTGGTTGCCTACTCCAGGATCTGGTTTCCCCTTTTCCTCAGTAATGGAAACCTTGCTTTTTACCTGAGCACCTGGTCCCTTAGAATAAAGACTAGCCTTATCAGATGCCCTGTGGCTAGTACAGCCATGTGGCTAGGGACTGGCCAGTGAAATATGAGCAGCAGCGTTGGGTGCCAGCATCTTGGAAACATCCTTAAAGGACAATTGGCACATGCCTTTTGCCCCTTCTCCTTCCCTTCCTTCATCCTGTACATGGAATGCAGACATGGGGGCTGGACTCCAGTTGTGACATGGGCCATGCGATGACCTTGAGCATGGAAGCCACATATGTCAGAGTAGTCAGATGTTTGATGCCCGGGTCCCCAACACCATGTTGTTTCATACTAGCTCCGGACAATCCACCTCTGGGCTTCACTTACATGAAAGAGAAATAAACTGCTGTCTTGTGTAAGCCTCTACTATTGGGGTTTTCTGTCCTTGCAGCTGAACCTAATCTGAACTAACCCATCGTATGGTTTAACTCACACGAAGGAGTTAACGTGGATTAATACCAGGGGAGAGGAAACAAAAGTGACAAGAAAGCCCTGCCTTGATAAGCAATTAGCACCCACTGTCAAACTCGTGCAGCCCCTGCGCTGGAAGAGCCACACCACGTGCCAGTCTTGGGAAAGGGCTGTGGTCCTGGCAGCTTCCCCACAGCTCAGAGGCGGCCAGGGAGGTTGGAGAGAGTGACAACAGTGTGCACAGCTGGTGAGGAGCAGAGCCACATGCAAGCCTGCCCGAGCCAGGATCGCAAATCCATGCAAAGTGCAGCAGGGCCGTCCTCCGGGAGACGCCTGCGCAAGAGGTGAGCCACGGTGAGAACGTGCCACAGACCACGTCACCAGGCCCACGGCAGGTAAGGCCTGGCTTATGCGTGGGATGTGAGAGTGGGGCGGCAGAGAAAGCAGGCCCCAGAAGCAGGCTGAGCCAGAATCCTTGAGGTCTTCTTTGGTTTCCTTTGCAGTGTGGAGCAGGAGGTCAGTTCAGTGTAGTAGAAGGAGACACCCATCATGAGGCAGGCTGGTGCCTCTTCCCAAATTAGGAAGCCAGCGCCTGTGAGGAATTTACATCCGGAGCTCCAAGAGGTAAAAAATGGCATTTGTACTCCTCAGAACCTGCATCCGTTCTCAGCGTGCAGAGAAACAGATTGATATTCCAGTGTTTTACCTTGGGGTGGGGTGGATGCGGCAAGGGAAGTGCTGTGCAGAGAACCACTCAGCACATCCACGACTGGAGGAGGCAGCCACAGGGAGAACTTGCTTACACCAAAAGAGGCTGTGGGCCACAGTCAGCCTGCAAATCCCCGCCCCCACCCCTTCCCTGAAGTTCCACAGCTCCATGTATCTCCCCCCCAGGATGGCCTGCCCACGACAACCTCAGGAATCCTTACCAAACTTGCAGGAGTGTGTCTGGTTGAAGAGTAGGCCCATGGGGATATTCCAGCCTGCAGTCCTGTCCACAGCGGTGTGGCAGGACTTCTTGCCTCTCACAGAATTCCAGGTGAGGTCAGCATCCGATTTCCTGACAACCGCCACGGCCAGATACCCTGGATGACAGAAAAGCAAGTCTTAACGTCCAGGGTGCCTGGCATACAGACTCTGGTGCAGCTGTCTGCAACCCAGGCCAAAATAGGCCAAGAAGCATCACCAGCAATGATTGCCCCCAGATAACTGGCCATTGTCAGGTAGACCAAAAAAAGCTTAAGCTGCTGCTCTATGTTAAGGTGAAATTGATCTGGGCTATGAAATGAAATAGGAAGAAAAGCTGATCCTTTAAGTGATTGCTGGGTGCTGTCATTAACCAGCCACACATTGTCCCCGAGTTATAAACCAGGACTTCACCTTTAGATGAAGGCCACTAAAGCAAGAAACACTGAACAACAAGCACAACCCCAAGGGTGCATAAATCACCAATTGCAATATGCATCAGGCCAGAGCAATGACAGCCACCAGACCAAGTGCTGTGTTGGATGCAGGGGGTGTGTCTCCCTGTGCTAAGTCTGAACAAGTCCTGCACTGTGAGAGGGTCAATGTGGTGGCAATCCTCCTTCTAATGGAGTGCACCCTGCTGTGGGCCAGTGCGGGGTTCTGAAGCTGAGCAAGCCTCAGCTAGGGCAGGCGGGTGGAGGTAGTACACAGACCCTGGGATTTAGCACAAGAGACCCTGGTTCAAGGCTGGGATCTGCCACAGTATCATCTATGGCTGAAAATGAGATTCAGGGCACTTCAGGAGACTCTCTGGGCCACTGTTCCCTCATCCATATGAGATGGATGTAACACTCCTCCTTCCATGCGGCCAGGACGCAATGAGAAACTCTGCAGGTTCTCTGTCGTGTGTGGAGATCGACATAAATGTTAATTATGATTACTTATCTATGAATTATTTGCATCTTCAAAAGAACTTGTGGCTTCTACGGCTGCATCTCTTTCCACGAGGTTTTCAAGTTCCTGCCACCTCCTCCTCCAGCAACAAGAACTTACCCTTCACCCTGAAAATGACCAATTCCAGCTTACCTTCTGTTGGTCTATGCACACAATCTGGGGCGTCGCTTTTTTCGGATTCTAAAAGAACAAAGACAAGCAAAAGGTCATTAAACACTCAGATTTATTGGGAAGCCACAAACTTCTAATCTCAACAATGCAGAATCAAATCTGAAGAGACTGTCCCAGCAGTTCCATGCAGCAGAAATGCACATATATCTCCATCAAAAGACATGGACACAGATGTTCACAACAGCACAATTCACAACAGCCACCAACTAGAAATTGCCCAAATGCCCATCCATAGTAGAATGGATAGATAATTGCAGTGGAGTCTCATAATAGAATACTATACAATGAAACTGAATATTCTACAACTACACACTTATATGGATGAATAGCACAAATATAATGCTGAGCAAGAGACATAAAAAAGTACACATTGTGCCACTCCTTTGACATAAAGTTCAAGAACAGGCAGAACTGGTCTGTGCCATTCGAAGTCGGGAGTCATCACCCCTGCTGGAGTAAGGGAGCTGGGACAGGAGGACACAAGAGGACTTGTGAAACTTTCTGTGTCTTAATCTGGGCACTAGTGCCTGGGGATGTACCAGTTTGTGAAATGTCACTGAGTTGTACACTTATGTGCACTTTTCCATATGTATATTATACTTTACTAAAATCTTTTTAAAAATTAAGAAGAGGAAACCAACCTGTGCTTTGTCATTTCTCAATACGATAGGCTCTGTAGGTAATACAGCCCCTTTCGTTTATTCTTTCCCGATTCTCCTGTTTGAATGTTTCCATCCATCTTAACGTCTCCCCTGGACCCAGGAATGGTGTTACTCCTCCCTACCCCCACCCTCATGGCCCAGGGGGAATAAACCTGAGAGGACACTCCCCCCACTTACTTTGGTTCTCTGCCAGGACAGGCACCAAACCACACTTGCCGGCAGTGTAGATATATCCTCCATCCAAGCTCATGGCATCAGCTTCTCCTTTCTGAAAAACAAAGCAAATCACCAGCATCACAGTGAGGCTGTTTCCTGTCCCACCTGTCTTTGCAGCTTTCTGAGAGAATGGCTTTATGTCAGGTGTCCCAATGAAGGAGCAAAAAGGGGCAGGGGGTGTTTGAACTGAGAACCCGAAGGAAACACCATGTGCACTATTAATTCTCTACCAGCCCTACACGCCTTTCACGCGGTCACTTCCATTGAACAGACCAGGCACAGGCTGCACCAACCCTCTGTCCTCTGAACAAAACCCTTTCTGAACTCCGAGCACTCTTGGGACACCCTCCTAGACCAGCCTCGCTCACTGAGGAGACAGATGGAAACAGCTGGCCTCATCGAGTCTCAGCTCACTGGCACCACACTCCAAGTACTGCGGAGAGCTGTTCAACAAATGAGCAGAAATCATTAAATTGGATCACCATCAGAATACACGAGCCCACACTCCATCCCTGGAACATGGGTTCACCAAGATTGCAAAACTCCCTGTTTGGCCCAGTAGTAATTTTTCTTACGACTGTATTAAAAATAATTGGAGATGTGGACGAAAATTTCTATTCAAGGATGGGCATCACAGGATTATTGATAATAACAAAATAAGGGGACAAAGAGGGACAGGGTCATGACTAAACTGAGCCACATCCACATAAAAGGTATCCTGAAATCACTTCTTAAAGTGTTTTCAAAGAATATGTACTCACTTGGGAAAAGGGTCATGATATACTGTTATGTGAAAAGGACTAAAACCATATAATTGGTGCAGTCTAGTATTGTTGCAAGCCTCTGCAAAGAGGTACCGAGAAATCCTGGAGTGCGAAAGGATCAAAACCTGAACTGTGGGGTCTCTCTGTGTGAGGTCACAAGTGGTTTTCATTTTTTTTTTTTTTACGTCATACCTTTCTATATTTTCCAAATTATCTACAATAATCCTGAGTTGTTCTTATAATCAGAGGAGTGGAAAGCCCACAATAAACAGATTTTTAACAGAAAGCTGTGCCTGTTTGCGATCTGTGTGCCGGCCGTGCGCAGACCCTCCCGACAGTCCCCGCCCAGCCCTCGGGCAGTGCCTCCCAGCTCCTGAGCCCGGGCACGTCTTCTAAGGAGCGCGTTGTCCCACCCGCCCGTGCCGCAGGCTCCCACCGCGCGGGGTCACCACCTACCAGGACCAGGGCAATGCAGTCGTCCGTGGTGGAGGCCGAGGCGCAGGCCACGCTCTGCTGGCTCAGGTTGCTCCACCGCTCGCACTTGCGCTCCTCGTCGGGGCCCACTGCGCACCACACGACCCGCGCACGCCGCGCCTCCACCTCCGCCGCCGCTGCTCACAGGGACACAGCCGGTCGGCAGGGGCCCGGAGCCTTGTGAGGGACACCCAGGCGCCGCGACCTCCCTGGAGCGCAGGCTTCACTCTGAGCATCCTTCCTACTAGGACCCTGGGTGGGAACTACGTCCTCCACTGGAAGAGCTGGCCACCTGCCCCTCTCCCCTCCACTCTCAGCTCCCCAACCCTTTCTTCAGGCAGGCGTAGCCCACCTTGTTTCTCATTTCTGTTCCTTTGGAGACTTCCCCTGGTTCTAATCTACCCTTCAATCCTTAGTGTAATCATTTGCCTAATATCTTGATCCCAGGGGATAAAAGCTTCAGGACATAGTGGCAGCCCCAAGAAATGGCCTAGGCGACCTTGAGCCAGTCCCTGACCTCCCCTAAGGCCAGCAGTCACCACCATTAACTACACTGCAGCCTCCTGGTTCACCCAGACTCCACCCCAAGCCCCCCAAGGTTGGAAGAGCCAAGGCTGAGCTGGCCCACTGTGGTATCCCCAGCCCAGTGCAGGGCCCAGGCAACGGGGGGGGGAGGGGGGGGTGTTCCACCAGGTCTCCAGGTTTATCCCAGGAGGGGCCTTGGCTCTCTTGGTTCACGTTCGTATTTCTCACTTCATAGGAGGCAAACTGATTTTTCTGTCAGGGATAGGGAGCCAGATGTACACAGGGACACATGGCAGCATATCCGGTGGCTGACACTTGCGTTTGGAGACACTCCCTCATGTTAAAATGCCGTGACTTGGTCGACAGAAGACACTCGCACCTACATCAAACCGACCACCCTGAAGACCTTCAGTGGCCGGGAGGTGGTGAAGTGACCACTACCCAGCAGGGCCACGCTGCCCGTGAGTGGGGTGGGAGTGCTTCCTGGAAGGCCTCGCCTGTGGCTCACCACCCGGACCAGCCCACCCTCAGGGCCTGCCTCGTCCTCACTCACTTTCCCTCAGGCTCCTGACGGCAGTGAGGTAGCCGGAGCCAAGGTAGAGCCCAGAATCTATCTTCGAAGGGATCCTCAAAAACCCAAGGGCAGAGTCTTTGAACAGCAGGTCCTTGTTCTTAGGAGGGGAGCCAAAGAGCTGGAACACCGATGACTTGTTTTTTCCAAACTTCTCCTAATTAAGGAAAAATAGAATTATAATGTCAGTGGTCAATAGGGAGAAAACAAAAAACCAACATTGACAAAGAGTATCTGGAACTTAGGGATGATTCAGACAGCTGGAACCTTGGTCGACTTCCTCCTGCAGAGGGACTCGTGCCATCCCTGTGACACAGGCTCAGCTATGTGACATGAACTCAGCTATGGCTTCTTCTTTAGACAGTTGCTGGGGTCCAAGCACCTTCGAGTCCTGACAATACTGCGTCATGCTCCCCCTGCTTCTGCTCCAGCCCACAAGACACTGTCGGTCAGCAGTGCTAGAGGGGGCTTCATTGTTTCTGCTATCCAGGGTACAGCCTAGGCAAGCAGTCCACTGACTTCTGTGCAATGAGGCTACAGAAGGACTTCTAGAGTGGCAGGAAGTTAGGGAAGGAAGGAATCTCCCCTCCATCTAATCCAAGTAGGTCAAGAGGAGTGTGAGTGGGGATACCTGTGCCTTGTGGAGAAGCTTCCAGATCAAGTCTTCCTTGCCATTCACACTTCGGGCCACAACAGCATGAGAAGGGACCCGGGCCAGGTGGCAATTCTTAAAGTCGTCCACTGGCTTCCGAGTATTGTCTGGACAGAGCAGCTCATATTTGTCCCTGTCAGCCTTCTCTGGCAGGTTCTCTGGGAAAAGGTGGGGAGGTGGAGGTGAGCCCAGATGAGCCGACTCCAGTCAGTAACCATGACCTATAGTTCCCCTTCCCCCACAGAATTTGAGCTGGAGGAGACATCCTACACAGTTGACAGAACTGGGGCTCAGAAAGGCAGTGGATTGCTTCAGGGCACTCAGAAAGATAAAGATAGTGTCCAGAAAGCCTTGGGAGCCAGCCCAGTGTTCCTCTGACTGGATCACACGGGCTGCCCTGGGAGTGCCGCCTAGCAAGCCAGGGAGACTGAACCAACCCCATCTGCTTCCATGGCAATCCTGCCTAGAAAAGGGCCACATGGTAGAGACAAGCCCAGTGGGCCAGCCAGGGAGTGCTGCCTCATCCACATCTCTAGAAAGAATAAAAATGTCAAAAATTTTAAGGCAAGAAATACAGTGAGTCACTTCCCAACACTGGGTGTATCACAAGATTTCCCCTATTTTATGAGTGAGTTCAGCCCAATTTGAAACTGTTCATCTATATCATATGTAAGTTGCTTCAGAATATATAAAGTAACAGGAACCTGCCCAAGTCATTTTATGAGATTAGTACAACCTTGATCTCAAAATCAGAGAAAGAAGTACAGGAGGGAAGAATTACAGGTTTATTTTACTTATGAATATAAATACAAAAATCTCAAATAACATATTAGCTAACTCAATCTAACAGGGTATTTAAAAAACTAACAGATCAGGATTAAGGTTTATCAGTTTATTCCATTAACAAAAGAATGGTCAAATGTCAAAAAAGCTAGAGTAATCCACAACATAAATGGATTAAAGGAGGAAAACCATGAGATAATCTTAATTTTAATATGAAAAAGAAAAGCAGAAAAAGCATTTATATACTCAACATCCATTTGTGATTTTTTTTTAGTTTCAGAAAACTAGTAACATAGAGAACTTGGTAAACTTATTGAACTTGATAAATGCCATTTATCAAAATATCTATAGCAAAATCATACTAAAAGAAGAGAATGTAAACATTCCCTTCAAAATCAGGAACAAGGCAAGGAGGCCAGCTATCACATTGCCAACAAATACCAGGCAGCCTGAATTACACAATTTACAAAAGAAACAAGAGAAATAAACAATGGAAGGAAAAAGACAAACTCTAATTATTTAAACATGATGTGATCATCTACACAGAAAAGCCAACAAAACCAAGAAAGAACTAGTAAAACTAACAAGAGTTCAGCAGAGTAACGCTACAAAAATCAAGTGTTATCCTCATTAGCAATAACCAGAGACTAATACAGAATATAAGATATTATAATAGCAACTAAAACCATTAAATAGCATTAATTAGCCTCACAAAAAAATGCATGAGACTAACAAAGAGAAAAATTTTAAGTTCTATTAAAGGATAAAAAAAGGTGTTATCAAATGGAGATTTATTATGACAATTTTTTCTTTTTTTGTGTGTGAGGAAGACCAGCCCTGAGCTAACATCCACTGCCAATCCTCCTCTTTTTGCTGAGGAAGACCGGCCCTGGGCTAACATCTGTGCCCATCTTCCTCTACTTTATATGGGACGCCGCCACGGCAGGGCTGACAGGCAGTGTGTCGGCAGGCGCCCGGGATCCGAACCCGCGAACCCCGGGCTGCTAAGCACGAACTTAACCGCTGCGCCACCGGGCAACCCCTAGATTTATTATGACAATTTAACATTATAAATATGTCAATTTTTCATGGATCAATTTAAATTCAAAACGATTCTAATTAAAATTAAAGTGTGATATTTTTAGAAATTCAACAAAACAATTCTAAAATTTTAGTTTAAAAAATTTGAAAATGAAGAGCAAAATGTAGAGTGAAAAGGCTTGGTCTCTCTCCCTCTCACTCACTACAAGCTAGGGTAATAAAAGCAGAAAAATACAAATAAACCAACAAAACAAAATAGCTCAGACACTGATCCATCGATATATACAAACTTGATGTAGAAGTGGCTCCACATATTAGTACAAAAAAGGTTGCATTTTTTTATAGTTGCTATTGTAAAGAAAATGGTCTCACTATAAAGGGAAAATGCTGAGACCGAAGCCATACCTAATTTCCGAGGTGGAGTACCTACAAACAAATGTGTGCTGGGGGGGTGGCCTTTAAATCTTATTATGGGAAACCTATGATTTGGGAGTGAAGAGGGCATCTTTAAAAAAAAAACCCAAGCACAGACCAACATGGCAAAACTGATGGATTTGACCCTATCAACGTCAAGTACTTCTGTTCAACAAAGGGTGCTACTGACATTTTTTTGACTGAGAAAAGATCTTCCTAAAATCTGAACCAACAATAGCTTAGTATCCGGATAAATGTGGTGAGACTGTCTCCAGTGACCCTAGGTGAGTGTGATGGGCTTGTCTCCAGTGGTCCTGGGCTAATGTGATGGACCTGTCTCCAGTGGTCCTGGGTGAATGTGGTGGTCCTGGCTGAATGTGATGGACCTGTCTCCAGTGGTTCTGGGTGAATGTGGTGGGCCTGTCTGAATGTGATGGGCCTGTCTCCAGTGGTCCTGGGTGAATGTGGTGGGCCTGGGTGAAAGTGATGGACCTGTCTCCAGTGATCCTGGGCTAATGTGATAGACCTGTCTCCGGTGGGCCTGGGTAAATGTGATGGACCTGTCTCCAGTGATCCTCGGCTAATGTGATAGACCTGTTTCCAGTGGTCCTGGGCGAATGTGATGGACCTGTCTCCAGTGATCCTCGGCTAATGTGATAGACCTGTTTCCGGTGGGCCTGGGTGAATGTGGTGGGCCTGTCTCTGGTGGTCCTGGGTAGAATGTGTTCAGCCTGTGTATTCTGAGCATTCGTGCTTCAGTGAGTCATTTCTCAGGGACATTCTCCTGCAGGACAGTAAGAGGACACACATAAGGGCATGAGTCATGGAACTGTTTGTGGTAGACTGAAGGACAGGATGACCTATCCATCACCACGGTGATAGATAAGTAAAATCTGGTGGACGTGTTCCATGGAACATTCCTCAACTGTTAGAACCACTGAACTAGACATATACAACAATGTGGATAAATCTCTAAAAAAAAAATGCTGAGTGGAAAATCTTGGCAGCAGCATGGTTTCTAATGATCAGTAAAACTTCTGTGAGCTTAGCCAGCCTTTTGCAAGACCACATATATCTCAGAGAACACACGTCAAGTACCTTGGCGTGGCTGTCTGTGAAGGGGAAAAAAAGGCAGCGGGCCTGGGAGATAAAGAAAACTGATCATTTAAAATACGAAATAACATAAAATAAGAGCTGTGCCCTGTAGGGAACCTTGACAATGCTGTGCCGCGAAGTGAGACATCTAATTAGCTCAATACTCAGAGTTACAATAAAATAAAATAATAGGAGGCAGTACCCGTGACTCTTCCCCCTCCTCTTACCAAACACTGTACTATCCTTGGCAAAAGCCACATCTCCAGCCCCTTCTTCTAGACACCTGTGAAATGAGAAAGCACCAGAAGGGTGAGCAGGGTGCAGCCCTCCCAACTTCATCCTCATGCCTCCCTGTGGAACAGGCCCTGGGGCTTGTCTCCCGTGGGCATCTGACCCCAGGAGAGCAGAGCTCTGAGGCTATGGGCACCTCGACCGGGCAGACGGCAGGGGCCACCTCCAGGTAGATTCTGAGGAAGAAGGACTCAAGTGCTGGCCAGAGACCCCCACTTTCTACTTTAAGGGCCGAGAGCGCAAAACTTGTCTTTCTATGTAGAAGAGAGTTTTGAAGCCTCTACACGAGAGGGTAAAGGCTTAGTATCCTTGGCCATGTGGTTCTTTCTCCCAGGACTGCGTGACCCAATGTGCCCTGGCTGGCAGAGAAGCAGGGAGGCCTCCCTCTGCACCAATGCCTGAGCCCAGGGGGCAGATGGGGGAAGAGGGGCAGGGTCAGCCTCAGCATGGGGGCAGAGAGGGTGCAGGGGCCAATCAGGCAGAGCTCACTGTCTCCCTACTTGGGGAGAGGCCCAGGAGGGGCAGATTGACGTCAGCCTGGGCGCTCCGGCTATCCTGCCTGGCCAGAAGCCCGGGACTGGTGGTCTCATGACAAGACTTCTCAGTCCCTCTGTGGTTAGGAGGGGGCAGAAGTCAACCAAGACCACACAGGCAAAGCCAGATTCAGGGTTCTCCGGGGAGACGGAAGGGGCCACTGCCGAGGTGACTACTCATCAGGCTGATGCAAAGGTGAGGGGGCATATGTGGGGCCTGGGGGACTGGAGGGGAACATGCACTGGGTGAAGTCAGCACCCTCTTTGGACTAAGTTTCTCTATCTGCACAGCAGGAGGAGGACTGAACCTCCTTTGTGGTCCCTACTAGCAGGCTGAGCTCTATTTGGGGCCAGAGAAAAGGCCTCTGACCCAAGGGCCTGTGGCACTTGGGCCGCTGGGGAGAAGAGGACAGTCTCACTCACTTGAAGGCACCGGAGTAGCCAAAGTATGGTTCCTGGGAGGAGCAGGCACATTTATTTGCCCCTGTCCCCGTACACAGACGACACAGGTTGGGGTACTGTGTTCCATTTGCACAGGGAACACAGCTGGCGGAGAAGAAGTTGGCCACAGCTGTTGAACACAGAGAAATGGATCACAGAGTGTGAACCAGCCCCGGCCACAGTCAGTCACACCTCCCAGAGTGTGCTCCCTACGGGCAGAGAGCGGCTTCCTCCAACCCTGCCGGACAGCCTCCTTGTGAGGTCAGGGGCTCAGAGAGACACACCTTGGGGGAGAGCAAACTCAGCTGCCACCTCCCAAGGGCTGCTGGCACAGCGGAGCCTGCCATTGCATGAATCAAGCTGGCTAACCTCACCCCCACCTTGGAGTCATCACACATGGTCACCTGTGTGATCCCAAAGTGGTGGCTTGTGTATGCAGCTGGAGTAAAGGCCCCTGCCTGAGATCACCCACAATCCCCCAGCCGTCTTACCTTGCTCAAGGGGCTCTGGTGGCCCTCTCCAGTTCAAGTACGGACGAAGTATCCCCACAGGGATGTTCCACCCAGCCGACCTGCCAAGGCCTGTGTGGCAGGACTTCACACCTTGTAGCTGGTTCAGCTGAAAGCCGCTGCCCTTCTTCACTATGGCCACGGCATAATAGTGGGTCTGTGGCTCTGCAAAGGGGCAGAGAGAACTGAAAGCTCTCAGGCTGAACCAGAGGGAGAAAAATAGCCCACCCTGACCAAGCCCCTGGGGGGAAGGGGAACCATATGCTGCAGCTTCATCTGGGGCAGGGCAGCCCAGAGCCTGCTCTGTTGCCCCAGGGAGCACACACGTGTCCTTCCAGACTGGGTCAGTGTCTGGCCTAAAGAGCCCAGGAACTCCATCCCCTGCAAGTGTGATACTGCCCGAGACCCCACCTCTGCACCTCATCCACTCTGACTGCAGAGAGCCAAGGCCAAGGCCACCCCAGCTTCTGGGTCCCCAGGGAGAACTCACTCCCTCCGGTCTCGTAGACCTCCGCTGCCACAGGTCGCAGTTTGTAGGGGTCCAGGCCTGCCTCATACACCAAACCACCATCAAGCGTCACAGCATCTGCCTTGTTTGCCTGAAAGCAAAGAGGCCAGACCGACTTCAGGAGAAAACCCACCCTAACCCAGGCAAGTGGATTTCAGGATGTCAGAAGGCTCCACGGCTAGAAGGATCTTCAAAAGGGTCAGCTTTCAATCACGTCCACTCACATCCTGTGAGAGGCGGCAAGAGCCAAGGGTCCCTCTTTGTGGGCAATGAGCACCGGCCCAACTGCTTTAACTCCTGAGGTTGGCACGTTGCCTCCAATGTGCCCACCGCCTATATCGCTCTGCACTGTACCCTTCACAGTCGTTTATATTTAATCTTGTTTGTTCTAGACGCTTTCTCCCCTGTTTTTGCTTTATATTTATTTCTTTTAAGTTCTTTTTTATTGAATAGAGAATACAACTATTACGATATCTTAAAATTATAATAAACCATGTTCATCCTCTTTGGCATATTACTTCTCATATGCTTACATATTTCTTATATTTGCAATCTGGTGTAGATAATATTTTGTGGACTGCTGTACTTATCTAAAACTGCATGCATTTTCTTACTTCTATAGAGCCTTTATTAATTTTATTGACTTCATAATATTTTATTATAATGTGGTTGTTCCATAATTTATTAAGTAATTCCCCAAATATTCAGCACCTGGGTTATTTCTAACTTTTTGCTGTTAAAACTATGCTTTCATAGATAATTTTGTTCTCATAGTTTTTTCCTCCTAATGACCAATTGCCTTGGGATAGGCATCTGAGGGTGGAATCACCCAGGCAGTGAGCTTGTTTAGCTTCATAGCCCTGGCTGCTGTTGCCATTCTGCTTTCCAGAAGATTCATAATGCCAATTTGGAATGCCACCAGCCGTGAGGATCAGTTTCACTATGGACTCACCAGCAGGACAGGCTTTCATTTTATTAAGATTACAACTTTAGAAAATGCAAGTACTGACAAATTGCTTAGGTTTGTATTTCTCTGATTATTAAGGGGAACATTTCTAAGTATTTTTATTAATTATGAATTCCCTCTTACGAATACTCTGCTCATATTATTTTTCTTACTCAATCCCACATTTCTTACCCATTTGAGTTAGTTCTTTAGAGACTGTAAATAGTAATCACCTGCAGAGCTGGTGCCTATTCACTCTGGCACTTTCTCAATTTTTTGTTTAAATGTTTTTAATGGCTATGAATTAAGTTTTTTATGTTTTGAAATCTGTCAGTTTACGTCATGATTTGGTTCATTGCTTAAAAGCTAAGAGATTTCTCTCCCCTCTACAGTTCTGCTAATTAACCCGTCCTCCAGTTTTTCAATAATACAAGTTTTATTATTAACCTTTAAGCTACCTCAACTTTATTTTGATGTATTTTGATGTATCAGTATGTAGTACTGATTTCAAATGGGGTTCTGATTAAAAAGGCAGATTTTGTGACCTCATTCACAGATATTCAGGTTGACTAGGTTATAATAGGGCCTAGGGAACTGCATTTTAAACCAGCAGGAAATGCTGCTGCTGCTTGTCCACACGCCATAGTTGTAAAATAATAGCCTAAAACATTGCTCAAACTAGATTTTTTTCCCTAAGTACTTTCCAATAACCCTAGATATTATTGGAAACTTTTACACAAATGACCCAGTCTGTGCTAGAGTGGAGTACACACAACCAAGGCACACGGCAGGCACACAGAACATATTTGTTGAGTGGATGAGTAAAAATTATTTCAGTAGATCTTATATCTCAAAAAACAAAAGGAATCTGAACTCATCCACATGTCACGATTCCCTTTTGTCTTTCTCTGCAAATATCTTGGACAAATGTCTTTCCAATGCCCGGGACCTGGCAGGCCCTGCCCCCGCAGTGTGATGTGACTATGCCCGGCTGAGCTTATTTCTCTCAGGGTTTAGAGGTGATGATCTTCTGGAGGTTTTACCTTTCAGAGTAACCTTGACTTTTGCCAGTGGCACATATTTTTCCAATAGGACTGCTTCTGTGTCATTTCTGCACAGTTGCATTAACAATTTTTGCTGAGATCTCAGGTTCCCCACACACGGTCTCTCCACTTTAGAATGTTAGTTTCTGCTTTCAAAATAGCATTGTGTCCTGTGAGAGAGGACTGCTCCCTACTCACAAGCACCCAGGAGGAAAAGCAGATGGAGAAGGGAAGAGCACATTTCCTACTGGACTCCACTCCTTTCCCTTCCATGCAGTTTGGTCCCACCCAAAATATGGTACTGACTTACCGCGATGGCCTGGATACATTCAAAGCGGGAGGTTCTCTTTACGCAGAACACAGAGGGGCCACGCACTTTTTTCATATTCCTTTGGAATTTGGTGCATTTTTCTGTCTCTGGTCCTGATGTGGTGCACCACCGAACGCTTTTCCTAGGGACAGCCAGACACAGTCCTGGGAGAAAGAGGCCAAGGAGTAAGGGTTCAACCCCTGCACATGGAACAGATCGCCTCACCCTCTGACAGAGTTTTCCAGACTCCTCCATCTCCCCCTGTTCTTCCCCTTCCCTCTCCCTTCTATGGCTAAGTCAGGCACTCTCCTCAAGTGGAGGTGCTTTGCTGGCCTAATAAGAACTCTGTGCTGGCCAGAGGGCTGTGATTCTCAATAAATTAGAGGAGATAGTCAGAGCCTCTGGATTCTTTTCCTTCCTATGACCAATACAGTTCCTACCCCTAAAAAAATGATGATGATCCCTGCATCAGTTTATGGAGTTCTTCTACCTGCTTTGTCCCACTTGAACCTTGGAGGTAGGCAGGAAAGGGATTATTGCTCCTGCTTTTCTGGTATGAAAACTGGCTCTTGAGGAAGCTGAGTGATGGCTGCTCAGTAGTGGCAAAGTCCAGCCTGGAATCCAGATACCTCTAGATTGTTGTGTCTGCAAGCATCTCTCCAGAGGATGGCAAGGAAACTAAGGAAAATACACCTGAGTCTCTGTCAGTAGCTGCAGTAAGCGGTGTACTAAACAGTGCAGTGGGCCTGAGCTACCACCCTTCACCTCTGTATCGGAAGAGGAATCTTAGTGGAGGGATGGAAATGTCCTAAAACTGAGTTATGGTGGTGGGTGCACTACTTGGTAAAGTTACTAAGAATCACTGAATTGTGCACTTGAAATAGGTAAATTTTATTGTATATAAAATATACTTCAGTAAAGCTGTTACAAACAAAAACCAAACACTTGATTGCAAAAGCCCACTTCCCCTTTGGATGTGCTTTGGGGTGGAAGCCTCAACCCTCTGCCACCTCCTATTCATGAGCCACCCCTGCACAGTCAGACCCACCAAGGTGCGGGAGGGTGTGGGGAGGAGACCTGTGGCTCCCAGGCTGGGTCAGCAGGGGTTCAGGGGCACCTGGCTGCCACAGTCCTCCTCTACCAGTCATCGTCCACGGGAAATCCCAGAGGATATAATCCATCCTCGGAAGCCCTCCTGGAACTGTCCTGAAGTGAGAATTAACCCTGGAAGATTCAGCCATTTGTGACGCAATAGCACTTCCCGGCTGCCCTCTGTATACACAGCACTGTGTGAGATACAGAGGGACATGTAAGCAGACAGAACCAGATCTCCCCTCTCATCTGGAGAGACAAAAGGCCAAAAAAGAGGAAGCTAAGTATGATGAATGCTCTAGAAGAGAACAAATACCAGACCAGGAGTGAGGTCCCCATGACCTGAGCCAGTAATTAGGGCGGGACATTCCAGGAGGAGGGAACAATGGGCCCATGTGCACAGCTACTGTTGTAGGCATATTCCACGCCAGCTGCTTTACTAGCACCTCACACGTTCTCTCTCCACCAATCCCCCCAGCCCCACTTTATTGTGAGTTCGGCCAGCATCCCCATTTTCCAGGTGAGGAAACTGTGGCTTTAATTATTTATGTGGCTTGCCCAAGGTCCCACAACTAGTAAGTATTGGATCTAAGATTTGAAGCTAGGCAGTCAGACACCAAACCTCTCTGCTCTTACCACCAGGCAGCCTGCCTATTCATGTTGGCTAGGTTAGAGACAGGCTACAGTGGTGATTGGGTTGGTAAAGGGTCTGGGGTCAGATCATGGAAAGCCTCCAGTGCTGGTCCAGGGAGGTCATACCCCAGAGGTAGTGGAGCTGTAACTCATGGGAGAGAGTAGAGATCAGAGCCGCTCTGCCTAGGGCCAGGGGCAGAGTGGACTGAAACCTGGGAACCAGGCAGAGAAGCACTGGGAATGGAGAAGGGGGCAGGATTAGGGAGTTGGTGTCAGAAATTAGCTTGGTAATCGATGGGACCTGGAGGTGAAGGGATAGAGCAAAACGAAGACCATGCCTCAAGCTGAAGGGAGGGTATGAGCAGTGGCAAGAATAGGGAACCAGGGGCAGAGCTCCCTTCCTCCCCTGGGAGGGCTGACCAGGGGACTAAAGGACAACTGAGGGGTTTCCTAGGGTCCACAGTCCCCAGCGCCCCAAATGCCCAGGGGTTGGGTACAGAACATGCCGCACCGTTCATCCTCTCCCACAGCTCTCACCATCCAGCTCCAAAGCTATGCGTCCCCTCAAGACTAAGTGCTCCCTGAAGCAGGTCTGGGTTTGGCCTCTCCTGTATCCCCAACCCGGCACCTGAACTGTGTTAGCCACTCAGATGCTGCCCACCTGAGCCTGGATGGAGTCTTCCTGAAAGTATGTGTCCTCAGATTCCTTCTCTACAGACATGCATTGCCCTGGCCTCAAAGGCAGGAGCTGGGATGGAGTTACTCTTCTCATCCCACCCAAACCCTGCCAGCCAGGACACCCATGGGGAGCAGGGCAGGAATCCCCCAGGGCAGCTGCCACTCCTTCCTCAGGGTAGGACAAGGGTTCAGGACACTTTGGGATGCTGGCCACCATCCCACTGACTGCAGGATTTAAACTACAGTCCTCCGTGGTGGCCAAGACAACCAAAGATGCCAGTGAAAATGGAACCCAGTGGTGCAACTCTGAGTCAGGATCCTGGACCACAGCCCGTGACCACCTCCAGGAAAGCATGGCTTCCTAGCTCTCAGGCCTCTCCCAGGTGGCCCCACCCCTGTGCTTTGGGCCCAGCAGGCCACATGTCAGGACGCAGAAGGGTCCTGGCCAAGCCCAATCCTGCCTTAGAGAAGGGAAAGGTGACTAACACCCTCAGAAAGGAATTTGGAGATGGGGACCAGAAGGTAGGGACAGGGATGGCATCGTGCTCCCCAAGTTTAGAGGCATAAACTCTCTGCTGCTCTCTAACCACCCCTTCCATCCAGGAAGCCCCCAGCCTGGAGCAGATGCCCTAAGACAGGAGGAGGCTGCACTGGGCTGGTGGGGGGACGGTGACACCTGGGCTTTCACTCTGACACCCCACACTGCCTAGGTGCTGATGCCCATCACAGTCCTTTCTGCTGCTGCCTCAGATCCACTCCGTCCACTGCAGGAGGCCCTGCCCTCACACATTTCCATCACCAACGTCCATCACTGGCGGGTGCCTCTGAGCACCCCAGAAATTATTTCAGATAATTGAGTATGGAACTAACAATTGTTTAATCCCTTCTACTTAGTCCCTTCTAGTCTGGGCACATTTACAAGCAGAAATCAATCATTTCTCTCTCACACTCTCTGACAAGGGGTCCCATCAGGAGGGTCTGTGCCACCCCCTGCCCCTCTGCAGGGGGAGACTTGTGTATACCTTTGCCTACCAGCGAGCAGACACCCACCTCCTCCTCACAGCTCTGTAGGATGACGGGTGGACCGTTTTTTAAATGAAGAAACTAAGGCTCAGAAAGGCTCTGTCTTGCCCAGGTTACACAGTCCTTGCAGGAGCTGGAATCTGAACTCCAGTCTCCTGCGTGCCTTGGGCAAGTCACTCACCCTCTCTGAGACTCATCTTCCTCCCATGTAAAAAGCATACAGTTGCGGGTACCAAAGGTCCTAGTAGGACAAAATAGGACAGGGTCCCAGGAGGCCCTTTGGGAGGCTCCGCGAAGCTCTAGCACGGCCCTGACACCGGCTTAGCGGAGCCCTGCTCCGGCTCCTCCCCAGGCGGTGGGCGGAACCCGGCCCCACCCCCGGCCGCCTCCTCGCTGCAGGAGCAGGGAGCAGGACGCCCACCGGGCCGGGCGCGCCCCCGGGTACCTGCACTCACCAAGGGCCCCGAGGGACAGCAGGACGGGGAAGAGGAGCTTCATGTCTGGGGTCTTGAGGCGACTCCAGCGAACGAAGGCTCTGCCACCTGCGCCGGCTCTGCACCCTTTTATCCAGGGCATGGTGACCTTACAGGGTTTGCCCCGCCCTGTGGCCCAATAGGTGTACCCCGCCCCTCACCCCCCAGGTCTACTGTTTCCTTGAGGCCGAAGAACCCTGGGGGGGAGGGATCAGAAGGGGGAGGGGAGAAGGAATGGTGCCTGGCAGGGCTTGGCTCGCTAGAGAGGAAACCCAGCCCACACCCCACCTCCCCAGTCTGTCCTGGCGCTGCCTGGTTCCTGGGATGTTCTTTCTCTCCCACTAGTCTGCAAGCCCCCGGTGGGTCACAGCCCCTCAGTTCTGTCCTCCCTCTGGTCTCAGTGCCTCCTAGAAGATTGGGCACAGAGCAGGGGTCCTAAGGTGAATATTTGTGGATCATCTTGACTGGGAGACTGAGCTTTCCTTTAACTGACGGTGTCTAAAGTGCCTGCGAGCCAGTCAGGGCAGGTGGAGCCGCCTCCATCTCCAGGCAGCAACCAGCATGGAATGCTAAAGAGGACCCCACTGCCTTGGCCTGAGGTCAGCAGTAGCCTGGGACAGCTGGCAGAGATAACAGAAGCTGCCCAGTGTCTGACCCAGGCTGCCCATGGGGTCCCTCCCAGCCCTACTGAGAACACAGTACAGCTCTCAGAAAACAGAGCCAGAGGTCTCAGAGGGCATGACCACCACCCAGTGCCCAGTGGCTGTCTCCCTCTCTCATTTGCCAGTGAAAAGGATGTCTTAGCACTTGTTTTGGTTTTGTTTTGTGGCAGTATGAGGTGAGAGATGGGAACCTCATTTTGATAAATGTCATACTTTGTCCTTAATACATAAGCTGACCCTACTTCAGGAAGCTGTTTTTAAATTTTAGAGCTAGAATTCTGCTTCTAAGACTACATTTTGTAAATCATTCCCATGTTGCACAATGGCTCACATGCAAGGATTCCAGGGCAGCACTGTGTGTCATTAACCAGCCAGAACCAAACTAAGTATCCATCTCTGGGGGTGTCACATAGAGTGTGGTGCTGTGCGTGCAGTGGGACACACTGGGGACCTCAGAAAGGACAGGCCGTTCTGTATGATCTGATGTGAACTTAGCTCCAAGGGATACTGAGTGAAGAAGTAAGGTACTAACAGAGAGGAAAGTCACAGGTCACCTGAACACCCCTCTTGAAAGGTCAGTCTGGCTAATATGTTATTCTGAAATTTACTTGTCCTGAAAAGCTGGTCTTGACTCTGTGCTTAGACTGCTTTGTACAAAAAGCATTTCCTGGAGCAGATGGGCAAGAGCTATAGAGGCAACCTTGCTGAGGGCGGGCGTGCAGCAGGTCCTCGGCCCTGGAGAAACAGACCCAGCCCAAGCCTTTGAGGCCCGCAAGGAGGCTGTGGGGCCCTCCACCCTGAGCGTGGATCCTACCAAGGCACAAGAGTGGGGTATGATTGGGAATCCTGCTTGCTGGGCACAAGAGTAGGGTCCAGGGTTCAGCACTAGAATTACCAGCTGGGTTTAGGGGTGAGAGATCCAGAGTCTCTCATTGTTTGGAAACACAGTATCGCAACATTAAAAGTTGCTTTCATCAATAATTGCAATAAGCTATTTCAAAAATAGTGAAGAAATAGAAAATTGACTAATTCTCAGGAGCACTGAAGCATCTTTGTACCTAAATTAGCAGCTCGGCTTTGCCTTTCCATGATTATAAAAGAATTAAGAAATGTCACAACCCATGTTTCTATCTCTGAGTGCAAAGTAGAAAAAGGACGGGTTGGGAGGTCAGAGGCCTCTAGAGCCTCTTATGTCTATTACAGCATTGGCAGGAACACAGAGAACCTGGGGCCACAACCAAGAGGCTGAGCCTAAAAGGTGCTCTGGAAGGAGGACTGTGGTAGGCAACAGGGCAGACTGTTTTTATGCTGTGTCTGCAGGGAATGGCCCAGCCCCAGGCCAGGGATGTGCTCAGCTGGACACATGCAGAGCAGCCCACCAAGGCCATCTGCAGATGAAGCTGATGTAAGGATGGGTCTGCCCAGAAGACAGATGAAGTTCGGTTGAGTTCAGTTGATCTCTTATCAACAATCATTCATTCATTCATGCCAGAACTGGTGGGTGGCATGACAGACGCAGAGAAGAGGTCCATCCTTGCCCTCAGGAGCTCATGGCACGATGTGGGGGAGGGGTCAGAAGGATTTGGAAGAAGGATAAACAAAGTCACCTCCTCTATCCTGAGCTCCACACCAGGTGTCTAGCTGCCTCTGGACAGCTCCTCTTGTAGGTCCTGTAGGCACCTAAATTCAATGCATCTAAAATGGAAATCATCTGCTCCCTCCAGCCCTGCACCTTCTCCCATATTTCCTACCACTTTCCACCAATCCCACCAAATGAAAACCCTCAGAGTCATCCTCAAATCCTCTGGCCGGCCAGCCCCGTATGTGTGTTGGGCACTTGATGATCAATATTGGTTGAATGAGTGATTGAGTGAGGAGAAGGGACAGGAGGGGGCGAAGGATCCTGCTTGAATTGTGTCAAGTCTGAAAGACAGTGATGGCCAGGGCTGGCTATGCTGGACCGCCCAGGGCCCGTGTGCATGGAGCCACTAATTTACCCATTCACTCAACAGCCATCCATCGGGCGTCTCCGGTGTGCCAGGAGCTGGGCCAGATCTTGAAGAGCCTGCAGGGAAGCAGGATGCAGGTTTCCAAATGCTGCAAGGGTGGCATGGCATGAATATAAGGAGAACAAACAAGGTGGCTATGGTACAAACCGCAGGAGCTGGTGTTTCACAGGTGGGTGAGGGAGACTAACTCTCTTGCCCCACAACCCCACTCCCTCTCCGCTCCCAAAACTCACACAATGACCCTTTGCCAGCTCACCAACTGGCCCAAGCTAAGACCTTCCCACAGATGGGCAGTAAACCCCACACCCTGTCCTCCATGGAGTCCTCTAGCTTCAAACCCAAGAGTAGCGTTGGGAAGGAAGTGTGGATTTGGGCAGAACCAGCTCCAGATGGAATAAAGGATAAAAGGAGATCCCCAGACATCCACTCACACGGGGGCTCCAGCCTGGTGTCCTGGGCCTTGCTTCCTGCCCCTGCCAGGGGTATAAGGTTACTGGCTTGGAAGAGAGCCACTTGTTAAATATTTAGGGATTTTGTGGTGGGTCATTAAGCCATTGGTATCTTGAAACCAGTCATGGTGGCAGTATTTACACCATGGAAATTAGCAAATGCTACAAATCAGGGCATTTTCCCCTCCTGGTGAGCCGGTTTACAGCACACCGCTGCCTTGTTTGTCATTGTTTGGAGGTGTGTATTGTCCATGTTTGTGTGTGGGTGTGGGGGCCGGGGGGTGTGCCTTCCTAGGAGAGAAGCAAGATAATAATCCTTAGCATTTCGATGGCACTTTTAACTCCACACAGAGCTATCAGTGACCTTGTCTCAGGTGACTCTAACAACAGCTCTGTGAGTGAAGAAAGTCACTGTTCCCCCTAAAAACAGGTAAAATGAGGGTTGCCTGCGATCACCCAGTGAGTGAGATACAGGCACAGTACTGCTAGCTCTGAGTCTCCCATTAGGCCCACAGCCAGGGGCTCTCTCTTCCCAGGGCCTAGAACTCTCTGAGAGTTCAGGATGCAGAGACTGAAGCCCAGGGATATCCTCAACTTGATCTCAGCAGGAAGGAAAATCAGCAAACATTGAACCCGTTCTGTGGACCAGGCACTGTCCAGCCCCTTCCACACATCAGCCGTGGCTTCTGGTCCTCATGGAAGCACCATGAAGGGCCTCATTAGACCTGCTTTCCAGATGAGGGGACTCAGGCCAAGCTACTCGTCCATGGTCACACAGCTGGTCAGTGGTAGATCTAGGAATCTGCCACTGACCCCTGACCCCTATCCAGTGACCCCTTATTGGTATTGATCGTTCCTTTGCTGACCACCCTGAAGAGAGAGCAGGAAGTGAGCAAGAATGAGGAGGAGATGGATGGACAGCTCCCTGCTTCTCTGCCAGCCCTAGTCCTCACAGATCCCATCACAGAGACCATGGTTTCTGGAGCAAGGCCTTCACACTGGCCCCGTGTTGGCCCCCTTGCATAGAGCTGAAGGTCCTGGAGAGTCCTCGGGCGTGTCTGGGGGTGGTGGGGGCTGCCATCAGGAGGGAACTCAGCTGAAGGGTGGCAGGCAGGAAAGCAGTGGCTTTATTAACTAATATGTCTTGTTGCCAAATGTTGCCCAATTTACAAAGAACCCACAGAGACAAAGAGCTTCTGTCTCCCCAGACAGCCCTCTTCCTCCTCTTTCTCCTCCTCCTCATAATCAGGACCCTCTGCCCCACTGGACCCTCTCTTCACAGGGCCAGACCCTCCAGGGACCAGCACTCGCAGACCTGCTGAGTGACATTGCATCCCTCTCCCCGGTGGCCCAAGGGGCAGTGGAAACATCCTAGGTTCCCCCAGTTGCAAGATTTCAATTCTCCTGGGCAGGGTAGCACCCCACGTCCCTGGCAGAAATCCAAACTCCATGAGCACCTAATCACCACATCCACTGAGGTGAGAATGTGCAGCAGTCCAAGGAGAGTCTTCCAGGAAGGTGCCAGCCAAGGGCAGCCTGGAGGGTGGCAGTGCCTGGCCCAGAGCCAGCCATGCAAATATCTTCCCAGAAGGAATGAGGCCCCTGCCCAGGGAAACCCCCAGGGGGGAAGCACCTAAGCCTGGGGCCCCTTTTGCTGCCCCACCCCCCGGGGCTACATTCTGGCAGGGAGGGGCCTGCTCCGAAGCCTTCAGCATCTGCAGCTCAGCTGCTGGGGCCCCGTGTCTGCTGCCTGCACCCTACAGGGGAAGGTCAGGTGGGTCTTCACTGAGAAGGAGCTGGAGATGGGTGATCAGAGGAGCGAGGAGCCACTCTTTTCCTCCCTTTCCCTGGACAAGGCCAGTGCTCCTCCTCGCCGGCTCCTCCAGGCAGGAGTGCCCAGGCTCCTGCCCAGGCCCCTGCCCACTGCTCCACGTGGACTTCCCCTCCTCAGCCCTCCACTCATTTCTTCACTGGACAGCCCGGCTGGCTGGAGGGCATGAGAGAGAAATGGTTAGAGGCACAAAAGATGGGGTTGGATACTTGGGTTTGAACCTGCTCCACCTGAAACAGCCACCTGGACCTGGCCAGTCTCTCACCTGTCTAAGCCTCAGTTTCCCCACGTGTGAAAAATGGACACAAATAATAACCACCTCATGAAGAGGGTGGAGTGAGAATCTGACGTTCGAGGTGCTTACGCAGGGCTCAGTACAGGCAAGCTCTTGTCCATATTTGCAGGCCCTCATGAGCCCCCGCTATGGGGGGCTTGGCTGGGCACAGGGGTACAAGGAGGAGCAGGAAGTGGCCTCTGAGGGCACCTGGTCCAGCGAGAGGAGCTGTGTGTGCTGACAGCCGCCATCCAGTGTGCAGGCCTCCTGACAGAGGTGTCGTGGGGAGCTTTGACAGCGGAGGGAACAACCCACCCCGGGGCGGAGACAATGGCAAAGTTCTTTTTCCCACATGCCCCTCCTTCTAACAGAGCAGTGGATGCCCCCAGACGCCCGTGTTTTCTAGAGTGTTCAGTCTTACCCTTGCTGCTCTCTGGCTCTTCTCCATGTCTCTGTCTCTGACCCCTGCCCCCTCCTCTCTCCTTCTCTCTCTCTGTCTCTCTCTCCTAGGTTTCTTCCTCCATCTCCAGCTGTGTCTCTCCCTCTTTACCTCTTAAACACTTGCGTCTACATTTGTCACGGATGCCCCTCCACTGGGAGCCTGCTCTGACCCCAGCTGAGCTTCCTTCTATCACAGCAACTGTAATTAGTGACCTGTCTCCCCGCACCCCTCCCCTGACACTGAGCTCCAGGAGGGAGGGGCCGTGGCTGACCCGTCTCTGGATCCTCAAAGCCCAGCTCAAGGTCTGTCCAGGGGAGAGCCTCAATGAGGGCTTGTTTGCTGAGCCAGTGTGGAGAGAGGTGGGGTAAGAGGCCGAGACTCCCCCAGAATCCTCTGGTTACAACTCTGATTGACAGCACCCTTCTCGTCCTCCCGGATATAGGAAGAAGCTGGCCCGTGACAATGACTGGAGCACTGAGCTCCAGTGCAGTGTGTGTGGGAGGCGTGTCTGCATATATCTTTCCTTTGCCCCAGTCTGTGCCCTGCAGGGACCTCCCAGCAGGTGAGACATTGTGGTCCTGCCCCGACCTTGGGGAGGAGCAGGAACATCAGAGCTGAGCAGAAGCCGAGTCCTCATCTAGCGGAATAGAGGACGAGCCCTGCATAAAAGCACAGGGGGAGTTAAGGAGTGCCCCCTGCCCTGCCCTGTGTAGCATCTGTATGTCTGGTGTCCTGAGCAGGGTTGGTATGAGGATATCAGTTAGAGAGCTGATGGGAAAGGCTGGAGAAGGGAGTCCTCCATCAGGACCCAGCACCCAGCACTCTCCTACAGGGAAGCTAGGACCTACTTCTACTGAAAGGCTCTTTCCTTCCCTACAGCTCCCTTCATCTTCCAATGACAAGGACAAAGGGCACCAGGGAAATACCAGTGATGAGCTGGGAGAACTGTGGAGGCAGGGGGCCAGGCCCCCCAACCCCTAATGCACCCCACTTTCAAGGCCAGAGATGCTCTCATCTTAATGGATTAGTTTGCAGTCAAAGGCTTGTTGGAATTTCCAGGGGGGTCCCTGGCAGCCTAGGACCTCTCTCTCTAGCACCTTCCAGGTACAGGGCTTTTCCAGGGACACTCCCCCTCCCTTCCTAGTCCTTCCCTTCCCTCTCCCTCCCAGCTCTAGAATCTATCCTCCTGTTTCCTCCCTCTACTCTTGTTCAGCTAAAACCAGAAATAAAACTAGCACAAACTCAGGTCCCTTTAGGAGGTGCTTGCACGTGAGCTGTGGCATTTAATCCTACAAGTGTGTGATTATTACTGCAATTACACTCTCCCAAGGTCACAGAGCAGGTGAGTTCCAGAGAGCACTAGCCCAGGGTTCTCTCCAGAGCATCCTGTCCACTCATCCTTCACCTCCTTGTGTTCATGTTGAGAGTAAAAGGAGCGGCAGAGAGGAAGAGCAAGACACCCCCTTTTCTTGATCCACCAAGAAGATCTTGATCCTGAGTAAAATTTTCCTCCACAGAGCATTAATTTCCAGAAAAATCCATTTGGGAAAAGACTTTTAAAGTTCAGCCATCTGGTTGGCCCTCTTGAAAAGAGAGCTGAACTGCCTGGAGCTGGTGGTGTTTGTGGGGGATTAGGAGGAAGTTGAGGGGGGTGGGGGCTGGGGGTTCAGGAGAACAATGACTCTGAACCAATAGTGTTGTTGCCCAATGTTGCCCCATTTGTAAAGGAAACTCAGCAATCAAAGAGCTTCTCTCTGCTTGTCCTTCCTGCCCCTTCTCTGTGTCTTCCTGCCTCTCTAGAGCCCCTGCCCCTTCTCATGGTCTTCTCTTCACTCCAGTCTGGCAGGGCTGGGCCCAGGCTCTCAGTCTCCCTAGGTCAATACTTGTGTGTCCTGTCTGAATCCCCTTTCTCCTTCACTCACTATGTGCCATCTGGTGCCCAAATGCACTCAAACTTGCTTCATCCTGCCTCTTGGGCGCACACATTTCTTTCCATTCCATGGTCATGAGATGGCCTTGGGCTCCTGCCTCAGCTCCTGACCACTCTCCCTGCATCTCATCTCCCTGACTACCGTCTGTTCTTGAGAGAATCTTTCAAAGCCATAGAGCTAACAGTGCTTCCAAAGCATCTTCCCTTGCCCCTCCTCTCTTCTCCCTACACTCTGTCCCTGAGGAATCTCATCCTCCTTCTTCCTTTGGATTAAACTACCCTCTCTGTGCTGAAAACTCCCAGAACTATATTGCCCACCCAGATCTCACATCTACTCTGTTGGAGGTGTACTCAACCATGAACCAGACAGCTCAACCTGGAAGTCCCACCAGCTCCTCAGAACAGCATGACCAACTTCTGATTCTGGATCAAGATGAAGTAGACACATCTCTCTCTATTCCTCCTATTGGGTACAGCTTAAAACCCTGGAGATGATAGGTATAGTGGCTTGAAACAACACAAATTTGTCATCATTCTAAAGGTAGAGGCTCAAGTCATCCTCAGTGGGCTAAAGAACACCCAGCTGTGTTCCTTCTGGACACTCTAGGGGGAATCCATTTCCTTGCCTTTTTCAGATTCTAGAGGCTGGCCAAGATCCTTGGATCTCGGCCCCACAACACTCCCACTTCTGTTTCCATCATCACGTCTCTGTCTCTCACTCTGACTCTCCCGCCTCCTTTTTATAAAAACTCTTGTGATTACATTGGGCCCACCTGGAAAATCCAGGATAATCTTCCCATCTTAAGACCTTTAATTTAGTCATATCTGCTAAGTTGCTTTTGCCATGTAAAGTAACGTATTTACAGGTTCCAGGAATTAGGACATAGACATCTTTGGGGTCCATTATTCAGCCTAACATGCCAGGTGATTGTGATAAGTTATGTGTATGAAGTAATACCCAGAGCAACTGCTAAGTAAACTACACAAAGAGATGTACTCAAAAGCACTATAGATAAACCAAAATGGAATTCTAAAAAATGTTTAAGTAACCCACAGGACAGTAGGAAACAGAAAACAGTGAAAATGTAAAAACAGAGGAAACAAGTGAAAAATAAAATGGCAGACTTAACCCTAATGTATCAATAATTATATCAAATAGAAATAGTCGAAACATTCCAGTTAAAAGACTGGGATTGGCAGGGTGGTTTAAAAAAACATAACCCAGGGGCCAGCCTGGTGGCATAGTGGTTAAGTTCATGTGCTCCACTTCAGTGGCCCGGGGTTCACAGGTTCAGATCCTGGGCACAGACCTACACATCACTCATCAAGCCATGCTGTGGCAGCATCCCATATACAAAATGGAGGAAGATGGGCACAGATGTTTGCTCAGGTCCAATCTTCCTCAGCAAAAAGAGGAAGATTGGCAACGGATGTTAGCTCATGGCCAATCTTCCTTATCAAAAAAAAGAAAAAAAAAACCCATAACTCAGCCTTTGGCTGTCTACAAGAAACTCACTAAAAAATATAACAACATAGCTAGGTTGAAAGTAAAAGGATGAAAAAATATATACCACAAAAACATTAATATAAAGAAAGTAGAAGTGGCTGTATTAATATCAGATAAAGTCAAATTCAGAGCAAAGAAAATTACTAGGAGCTAGGTACAGAGAGGGACATTACATAATGATAAAAGAGTCAATACACCAAGAGATCATAACAATCCTAAATGCGTAGGCACCAAAAAGCAGAGCTGCAAAATACATGAAAAAAAAACTGATAGAACTGAAAGCAGAAATAGACAAATCCACAATCATAGTTGAAGACTTCAAACCCCTCTTCAACAACTGATAGAACAAAGAGACAGCAAATCAGCAAGGGCGTAGAAGAATCCAAGAACACCATCAACCAACAAGATCTAATCAACATTTATAGAATGCTCTCCCCAACAACAGCAGAATACACATTCTTCTCAAGTCCCCACAGAACATTTACCAAGATAGATCATGTCCTGGGACATAAAACAAACCTCAAACAAATTTTAAAACATTGAAATCATACAAAATGTATTCTCTGATCACAATTAAATCAAACTAGAAATCAATAACAAAAAGATAGGAAAATCTCCAAACACTTAGAAACTGAGCATCACAATTCTAAATAACCAATGGGTCAAAGAATTGGAAATGGGGAGTTTGAGTTCCTTCCAAAAGACTCTGAAGCCATGACTTTGAATAAGCACCCAGGTAGTTCTGAAACAAGTGGCTAAGCCAACATATTTGAGAAACACAGGTATGAGGATTCAGATAAGTGAGAAGGAGAGAGAGAGAGAGCACTCCATTATTCTTCAGGGAAACCCCCTGTGAGATGAGATCACTTTCTTCTGGCTTTCCCCTCCCCCACCTCTTTCCTCTCCTTCCCACCCCTACTACCCTGCAAGGGGTTACCCTTGAACCACATGGCTCTTTTGATCTATACCCAAGTGATCTTTATGGATCACCTAACTCAAGCTGGCCAAGTAATCTTTTCTTAACTTTTTTTAAATGACTCTCACTCAGAAAAGTGTAAAAACATAAATGTACAATTCAACAAATTATCCCAAAGAGAACACTCATGTAACTACCACCCAGGTCAAAAAAGAAAACATTGCCAATGTCCAGAAGCCCCCTTATGCCTCCACTCAAACCAACGCCTCCTCCCCATCCCCAAAGTTAACTACTATCCTAATTTCTAACGCTATAATTTAGTTTTACCTATATTTGAACTTTATATAAATGAAATCATACAACATGTATTCTTTTGTATCTGTTTCTTTCATTCAACATTATGTTTGTGAGATCATCCATTTTTTTCATTTTCTGATTCTTATTTCATTTTCTAATAATTGCTAGTACTAGAAATACAATCTAGTATTGTATATTATCCTTATATCTGGCAACTGTGTTAAATTCACTTATTTGTTCTAATTATTTGGGAATTTCCACAAACACCATAATGGGAGCTTTATTACTTTCTTTCCCATCATTTCTCACTGGAAGAGACAACATTGAATAGATACGGAGATGATGACATCCATGGCTTGTTCCCGCCCTCAGAGGAAAGCTTCAACATTTCCCCAATGAAATATGACATCTGCTTGTTGTAGGTTTTTTGTAGATTTGTAGATTTTTGTAAATTAAGGAAATTCCCTTTGATATCAGTTTTTAACATAAATGCATGTTGAATTTCAGCATCTATTGAGATAATCATTTGATTTTTCTTTTATAATGAAGTGCACTGATTTATTTTTGAATGCTAAACCAACCTTACATTTCTTTTTTTAAAAAATATCATATATAATATTCAGCTATTAAAAGTAACTTTTTATTGAAGTGTAACATAGATAATATAACAAATGCACAAATCATAAGTGTACAGTTTGATAAATCTTAAAAATCTGAACACCTCTCTACAAAACACTTCCCAATTCAAGAAATAGAATATCACCAGCCCCCAGAAGCCCTACACATGCCTCCTTCTAGTCACTACCCCTAAAGGTAATCACTATCCTGACATCTAACATAATGCATTAGTTTTGACTGTGTTTGAAGTTTTTACGAATGGAACAATATAGAATGTGCCTGAGTCCTTTTGTCCGAAATTTTGTTTAGGAGATTCTCCCATGTTGTTCCATAAAGAAATAGCTCTTATATTCTCATTGCTATATAGTCCTTGTTTCTGTGAATATACCAAAAATTATCTGCCTTTTTCCATTAGTAATAAACATTTGGGTAATTTCTAATTGGGGGCTATTACAATAGTGCTGTAGTGAACATATGTACTCCTCTCTGTTGGGCACACGCATAGCACATATATTCTGCTAGAGAAGATTCTGCCAACCAGTTTTCCAAAGTTAATTGTAACAAGCCATAGTCCCACCAACATATATGTGAGTTCCAGTGGTTTCACATTCTTTCCAGTGCTTGGGATTCTGTCTTTTTCATTTTAGCCATTCTGTTGAGGATGCAGTGATATTGCACCATGGTCTTAATATGAGCTTTCCCTGATAACTAAAGAAGTAGAGCACCTTTGTATTTGGGGGAGTGTTTGGATATCCTCTATTTTCATGTAGCTGCTCGTGTCAATTGTCCATTTTTTAATTGGTTGGTCTGTCTTTTTCTGATCATTTTAAAGGAGTTCTTTATATATTCTTCAGAGTCACCATTTCCCTCCAATTTCCTCCACCAGCTCTGTACCCTCTTCCTTTGGCTCTTCTAAGCTCAGATGTAGCCCAGTTCTGAGCACATCCCAAGGCCACACTTCTATTCCAGGTGATACCCTTGTCCTTTCTTTCATTACTAGATAGACTGGTGCCCCAAAGGCAGTGGCAGTGATGGGAGTGGTTAAAAATCACAGGCGTGGCATTTTCGACAACATGGGTGGACCTTGAGGGTATTATGCTAAGCAAAATAAGCCTGACAGAAAGAAAAACACCATATGATTTCACTCATATGTGGAAGATAAACAAACACATGGACAAAGAGAACAGATTAGTGGTTGCCAGAGGAGAAGTGGGTAGGGGAAGGGCGAAAGGGATAAAGGGGCACATATGGACGGATGGTGACGGATAAAAACTAGACTATTGGTGATGAACACGATTCAGTCTACACAGAAACTGAAATATAATAATGCACACCTGAAATAATGTACACAATGTTATAAGTCAATATGACTTCAATAAAATAAGTTTTTAAAAATGAAGATAAGGTCTATGGTAAAAAAAAAAAAAAAAAATCACAGGCATAGGAGTTTGAAGCCAGCTCTACCTCTTACCCACTTCCCAGATCAGGGGAAATCATTTAGTCTGTCTGAGCTTCAGTTTCCCCATGTGAAAGTAGGAATATTGAAAGTACTTTCCTCATAAAATTGTTAGGATTTAATGAAGTAACTTATAAATATGCTTGAAACAGTGCCCAGCACATGGGGGCTGCTCAACTGATAGCTTTGAATGAATGAGTGAATGTAAGATGTTCAGTACAAGGCCAAGCCATGTTTTGAAAACTCAGGAAATATTAACTATTATTGTTTCCAGACATTTCTGAGCCCTGCTGTGAGCCAGACCCTGTGTGGGGCCCTGAGGATCCCAACCTGCAAGGAGATCCCTTCCCACAAGGAAGACGTACAGGCTCCAGATGAGCCACATCCAGTGTGTGGATGGTGTTGACAGAGGAGTCCACAGGGAGCTGTGAGAGCAGAGGAGCAGGTAGGATGGTACAACGTGGGAGCCACTTTCCCCACAGTCTCTCTCTTGAAGCTGAACCAACAGTGTGCCCCCATCCTTGACACAGGACATCTGTCTTTCTGACCCTTGAGCGTCCCCACCTCAGCTCTTCCTTCTGTCCCGTTATCTGCCTGTAACTCTTGGTTGCTCTCTCGTTCTCCCTCTGTTATGACTTCCACCTCTTTCTCAATCTCCAAGTCTCTCTCCACCTCAGCCTCTCTTGACTTCTCTCTGTCTCTCTCACCACTCCTGCCCTCTTCCCTCAGGCCCACAGTCCCCCAAATTTCTCCTAACGGCCCCTCCCAGCAGTCTCAGTGGCTCTTCTTGGCACTTTCTAATCCGTCTCCCAGCGAGCTGCCTCCTGACTCTCAGGTCCTACCTCTGCTCCACAACATCTTCTCTCCCACCTCCAAGGTTCTCTGGGCTACAGCAGAAGCTTTCCCAGAGCCCATGTGACCACTTGGTCACTTCCCAAGGAGCTGAAGGTCACCATGTCGGTGACTAAGGACAGGTGATGTGCTTTGCCTATTAGTAAGCAATGGCAGGGGCCATGGAGAGTGCCAGGGACTGAGGGGTGAGTCCAGGCCCAGCTGGTTCTTAACCATCATTCCCTGGTCATTGGGGAAGTTGCAGCTTGATGATGAAGCAGGAGGAGGGTGCAACATGAGTGCCAGCGGGCCAAGATGAGGATGGAAAGGCAGAAGACGACTTGTAGAATGAGGAACTGGTGGGCAAAGCCTGGGGACCTGGTCGATGAAGCAGAACCTGATGGCTATTTGGAAACAGAGGGAAGAGTCAGAGAAGTGAGCAATTTCCAGGATATTTGGAAATATTCTGGCTTGAGGTTGCTACTATGAAATAATTTGACCCCCCCCAAAAATCAGACACTCTCAGAGCTGAATGTTTCCTTTGATGCCATTTTACAAATGGGATCTCTAAGCCCAGAGAGGGCGTGTGGCCTGCCCAGACCTGCCCTGGTAGGGCTAGGCAGAATCTGGCTTCCTGACTCCTTATACTGGGGGATGTGAAAGGGGTATGGAAACATCCTCATGGAGCATTTACTCTGGGCCAGGCCCTTGTCAAGTGCTGGGGTCACCAACATGAATCAGACTTGATCCCTGCCCCCAAGGACAATAGACAAGGGGGCAGGTAGTTACACCACAGGGAAGGTGAGAATGTCCAGGAAAGGCATGGAAGACCATGCCTGTGCCCAGTGCCCTGTAAATGGGAGAGGGGGTCTGCCTCCCACCTGTGGCAGTTCTGAGGAGGCAGGGAAAGCCCCCAAACTCCCCCACTCTGGCATCTTCCAACAACCTCCACAAGATGGGCTTGGCTGGAATCAAGTGACTGAGGGAGAGATTACAGAGACCAGGAATTGTGCAGCCTTGTGAGTAATCGGAAGAACTTCCACTTTTACTCTGGAAAAGGTAGGAGCCGTTGGAGGGAGCTAAGACTGGACTGAGAAGGAGGGGCAAGGGGGGAGCAGAGAGACAACTGTGGAGGCTCAGCAATAATCTGGGAGAGAAATGAGACAGCTTAGTCTAGGGTGCAGCTGTGGGGAAGTGGCAAGATGGGTTGGATTCTAGACATGTTTTACAAATGGACAGTATGGGATTTGCTTACATTACCAGGAGATGTGGGGTATGAAGGACGATACCAAGGCCCTTGGACTGAGAAGCTAGAAGGATGGACCTGCATTAAGTGCAATGGGGAAGACTGGATGGAACAGACTGGGAGGGGGTAGACCAGAAGTTCCATTCTGGATACCATCAGATGGACAGACCTGTGGACCTCCAAGTGGACTGTGAGAGAGGGAGCTCCCTGACTCGCTGCCACCCAGAGTGGTGCTGGAACCACAGGACTCAAAGGTATATGTCTGGAATGGGACTTATTGTTTTTTGGATCATGGGTCCATTTTCTCCCCAGGATAATGCTGATGCCTAGTCCCACAAAACACTGTGTCCAACTCCAGGGGCTCATGAGACACTCTGTGCGCCGTCCATGGATCATTCTCACATTTTGGTAGTCTGGGACTTAACTTTCCTGACTGCCCCGTCAAGCCCCACTCTGACCTGTCTGGTCAGAGCGGGCCCCCTCCCCCGCGCACCTGTGGCAGTGGAGTGCAGACAATCTCCCATTCAAGCCTTCATTTCATCTCCACTGTTTCACGTGTGTTGGTTCCTTCCTTGCAGGTGAACTCAGAAGAGGGCTGAAGCTTTTCTTTGATGGTCCGCATCTAGTGCAGAGCCTGCCTCTGTGAGTTTTACAACTAAAATTTATTTGTGGTTGATTGTTGACTGCCTCATGGCCTCTCTGTGAGATAGAGAACAGGAAATGTCTAGCCTGGCTGCAAAGAGAACAATGGGTACAGTCACAAGCCTCAGAAGGGTTTGTGTGCATTTTTGGACAATGTTGATTTATTATCTTACGGGCCACTCTGTGTTGCCCACAGATGTCAGTGCACCAAAGACTTTATTGAGATTAGATCTGAGCAGTGATATATATATAAGATGTGAGGATTCAACCTATGAGAGAAACCTTGAGAAGGGAGCAGAGCTTCCTTAAACTAGGCTTCTGCCCCAGGGACAGCCTAGTTCAGGTTCCCTTCCAGGTGGGCCATGGGGCTGATGCATAAAGGACAGGAGACCTGGACAGTAGAGACACATCTGCCAGTGGAAGTGCCCCAGTTCTCTGCCCTCTGCCACTGCTTATGGGAGTGTGACCCGGCCATACTCCCAGCCCCACAGAGCTCACAGGCTGTCCCTGCCCAGTGTCTGGTGCCTCCTTTTCCCACTCAAACTCCCTGGGCAGTCAGAGTGCAGCCCCTCCACGAAGCCAAGTAGCTGCGCCTGCCTGCCCTCTTCCTTCCTGCAGCCCACTGCCCTGCCTGGCTCACACTGCAGCAAGTGGCCCTGTGGAAGTAGCATTTGCTTGTGGAATCTTTTGCCCATAATTATCAACCAGCCTGTGGCAGCTTGTCTGCTCAGCCATAGCCTTAGTTTCTGGGAAACTGCTGGTCCCAAGACAGGAGTACAAAGTACAACTGAATTTTACTGAAAAGCCCACCAACAGACATATAAATTGGTACAACCATTTTGGAGAAGTATTTGACAGTATCAGCTAGAGCAGAATATGCCGTATGACCAATATATTGGTTTGTATTTTTTTTTATGTTAAAGAGTAAGATGAAAGAGACATATGTGGAACTTCACTCATTAGTCAATGACGTGAGTAACTTCTTCCCCGAATCAGAAAATAATTTTCCAATACTGGAGGAATATTCCCTCAATTTTTTGTGCTATTTACAATATGATGGCTATAGAGATGACACAATTTTAAGTTTAATCTGAGTTATTAACATTTTCTCTATCAATTTCTTAAGTCTAACTCCAGACAATCAACAAAACAGTAAATCTATTAAGCCCTGATTTGTAGCATTTGCCAATTCCCATGGCGTAAAATCTCCCCAATGGCTGATTTCATGCTATCAACGTGGAGGGACACCCCTCAATTTGGAGCTGGGAAGAGATGAGTCATATCACATCATATAGCATTCCCACCATACAGATGCAATAGACATAAATAACCTCAAGAGCCACAGGAATACAAGGGAAGGAAGGTCAGAGTGGAGCAAAATTTTGCAAATTCCTGACAATCTAACGTCTGGCTCTCATGAGCAAGCTCCAGCACAGCACTGCCTAGGACCAGGCAACTCCTCTCCCTGGTATAGACCCAACAGAAATGTGTATATGTGTGCACCAAAAACATAAATAGAAATGTTCATAGGAGCATTACCCATAAACATCCAAAATGTCTCTTAGTAGTCAATGGGATAAATAAATTATAATACTATAAACTAAGCAATGAGAATGAGCCAATTGCCACTAACTGCTACAGTATGGCTGAATCTCACAAATACGATGCTGAGCAAAAGATGTCAGACACAAAGGAGCACCTGCCACCTGACTGCATTTATATGAAGCTCAAGAACAGGTCAAATTAGCCTACGATGTCACAAGATAGGAGCGTGGTATCTCTGGGGAGGAGAGGTAGAAAGTGATTGATGGGGGCAGGAGTGGGCCTCGGGGTGCTGGGACTGTGGGGTTTTTTCCTGACTTGGGTGGTGATTACATGAGGGTGTTCCTTTTGTGATAACTCATCTAGCTGTACAAATATTAACCATGCACTTTTCTATATGTATAAGTCAAAAAGTTTACTTTTAAAAGCCACCAGCATGAAGGCATACAAATGGCTGCAGCCCTGTGAGCAGTCTCCTTGGCACCCCGCAAAGGGGCTGTCCTTGCTTAGGATGTGTCAGAAATGCTCCTCTGGGAGGCCTCTGGGACCTGCAGAGCAAACTTTCCTTGAAAAATGACCTCCTCCCTCGTCAACCCTTGTTAGTGGCTAAAGAGAGAGTGGAGGAGAGGGAGAGGGAGAGGGGATGGATCTTTGTAAATGGACAAAAGTCATGGTTACCCAAGTCACAGTGGGATGGGTGTTGGCAGGGACATGGGCTGGAGAAGGAAGGAAGGGAAGGAGGGAGGGAGGGACAGAAGAAGGAACAAAGATGTTCGGCAGACACTGGCGAACACCTGAGCACACTGCCCGGCACCGCTCAGGACACTGTGTGTAGGCCACTCACTGGATCCTCAGCCACCCCGGTGAGGGAGGAGGAGGCCCTGCGGTCATCCTGCCCACCTCGCAGATGAGGAAACAGGCTCAGGAGTGAGGTGAAGCCGACGCGCCCTCCAGGCAGCCCCAGCTCCCAGGGGCTGCACTCTCCTCGCCACACCCCACCACTAGTCCCCTAGAAAACTGCGTGTCCTTGCTGGGAAGGCAGTGCCACAAAGGGCCCAAGGGCCTGGAATGTTCTGCCTCAGGATGTTCTGCCAATGTCCACTATCCTCCCACACTGGCACTGAGCCCTTGGAATCTGGGGGCCCCAGCATATTGCTGTCGATCAAAATTAGCTGTGGTTGATGAAGCTGGGACATCAAAGGGGTCCATGGGAGGAATAGAGAAACAAAGGAAAACTCCAGTCAAATGTTCCGGCCCAGTGCTGAGACCCAAAGCTGGGCAATCTGTCTCATCTCGTGCCCGTGGGGCAAGGACCCACCACCTTCGGGCAGAGGGGCCGACTCTTCCACACCCCTGGGGGCTGCTGAGTGAGCTCCAGACTGGAAAGAGTCACTGTGACCTATGGGCCTGGCCTCTGAGGCCATGCTTCCTCCCTGGCCAGCCTCCCACTCTCCCGAGGCCCTGCCAACTCCAGGAGGAGCGAGCCTTCTTCCTTTTCTTTTGTTGATTAAATTCTGGGTCAGGTCAGACCTCGATGGAGGGCCCAGCTGGAGTTCTGGGGATCAGAGAAGCTAGCCGCAGGAAGCTCAGGGGTGCACCCTGGCTGAGGCAGAGGCAGGTGGCCTGGGAGGTGATGATCAGGTCTGCTGGCCAGGCTCCAGGCTTTGTTCTCCTGGGTTCTGTCTGTACTCTGGGTCCAGGCCTGATGTGAGGGCTGCGAGACACTGTCCACCAGTGAGAAAAGCAGAGCTCCCTGCCAGGGAGCAAGAGTGAGCAGAAATGGGGGTGCTGGGGCAAGGAAGGAGAATGGTGGGAGAGAGGGAGTTCTGCAGTGCAGGGTGTCCACCCACAGTTCCCGTGACAGCTGCTGGTGGCAATGGAGGACCGGCAGGTTGCTTAATGTCAATCACAGGGATGCTGAGGCCACAGGCCAAGGCTGGTGAGGGGAGGGACTTCTGAGGACCCACGGGGCTCCTAGGGAGAGTATGGGGCCTCCTCAGAGGAAAGAGGTTGCCTAGAAGGCCCTCCAACGCACCCTCCCTGTGCCTGACCCCTCCCTCTTTACAGAACCCACTCATGCTGACCAGCTCCTTTGCTCCCCACAGGTGTTGGAATTCACACCTTCCTGAAGTGGTCAACCTTCAGGTCAGGGTTCATTGCTGTAATGTCAGCAACTTGTCGTGCATTAATTGTCCCTACCATTTGCTGGGTGGAGAAACCATGCCCAGTCAGGTTGGCCATCGACCCATCATTTCTGAGGCCAAGGTCTCCTGAGGGGGTCAGGTGTGCGCTGTGCCCACTGGGTGAGGAGCTTCCACTTTGTGAATATGTGTGAGGTGGGCTCACATCTCGAAGGAGGAGGGAGCTGAGGCAATAGACTGAATTGAAGCTGGAAGGACTTCAGTAAGACAGACACCAGAACTGCCACCCTCCATGCAAAGGGTTCAGGAGGGAACACAGAAGAGAAAATGTCCTGGAGAACCCTCCTGGGAATCTTTTAAGGCCTGTCACAGCCCTGGGAGAGCAACGACAGAAAGGCGAGGGAAGAGGGAGTTTGGCCTGTCCTCTAGAAGTGACAGGAGTGAGCACAGGTGTTTGGGTTCTGTGAGAGGAGGCTGCTGCTTCAAGGAGGAAGAGCATGTCTGTGCCAGGAACCACCCCCCTCTCCTGGAGGCTGCACTGACAGACACCCCCTCGCTCCTTCAGGCAGGAACAGGGAAGCAACTCAAAGGTTTCCCGCCTCCTTACCCACAGCAGGGCCCTTGTGGGGGCGGGTGGGAGGAAGGCCCGAGTGAGAAATGATGCCAAGGTTGGGGAATGATCTCAGATGGGGCAGTCTCCTGGAGCTTGGGGATGACATAAACCAGCCACAAGATGAATGGCAGCCTTCAGCTTCCAACAGAGAACCTGGGCTACAGGAGTGGCATTTCTAATTCAGCTCTTTGAACCTCAGTTTTCTCATCTCTAAAATGGGAGTCATAGTCTCCCAGGGCTGTAGTGAGGATTAGACAATTTATGTAAAAAAAAAAACTTGGCACAGTGTCTGGCCCACCAAAAAAATGTTGGTTCCAGTCTTCCTTTCTCTCTTGCCTGCCACCCCCCAAACCTATGTACTGCTGGCGTGTTACAACCACTTGATATATGATTAAATGATTGAATGAATGAATGGGAGAAAGGAGGCAGGGTGGGAGGGGGTAGGAAGTAGGAAAGCTAGTCACTACAGATTCCACTGCCAAATTCCTCAGAGCCTCCCTGGGAGGCTCCAGGGTGAGCTAGGACTCCAGGTCCAGGCCTCTTCCCCACCCCCAACCTCCCGACACCCCACCCCACCACAGCCCACCCACGGGCCTCTGTCAAAGGCCTGCAAACTTTGCTGAACTTGCCAAGGGGATATTGAGGTTCCCAGTGAGAGCCAGGGCCGGGTCACCCGTGGAGCGGGAAAGTACTTGAAGTTCCCAGAGGCCTCTGAGACTGCAGGGATGCACATTTCCTCTCCTCTGTAGTGACCCCACTGTACCCGAGAGGGACAAGGGCCAGAGGGAATCAATGTGGTCTGTTTTCGAAGGTTTCAGTCTGTTCTGTGGAAGTGTTCAATAACTGTGTTATCTCTCACTCCACTCCCCCTCCTTCCCCCTCCTTTCCTCTCTCCTCCCCTATTTAAATAAATCAGACACCTTCCTGAAAGGCAGAGCTGAAGGCCAGCCGGTTCCCCTGTGAAGGGCAGCTGAACTTGTCTCTAGGCAGGCAGGCAGAGGTCCTGTTCCCGATGCCCTCAGGAGGGGTGGGAGGCTCAGGTAGCCAGAGTTCAGGGCTGAGCCATGTGTTCAAGAAGGGTTGAAACTCCTAAAAATAAAAATCCGAGGGGCCTCTCCAGCTCAGCTAGTCCCCTGAAGGTAGAGAGAGGGAGTGGCAGCACGCCACGGTGTGCTCCTGCCCTGGGGCTCAGACCCAGTGAGGGGCTCCTGCCAACCATTCCCTCAACCAGTGTTGACTGAGCACTGGGCCTGGCCCGAGGCTGTACCCGTGAGCACGACAGAAGTCCTTCCTTCTTGGAACCGACATTCAGGGGACAGTGCGGTGCAGATAGACAGATAGCATAAACATCCTGGGCCACTCAGAAACATGGTAGGAACGGTCTAAAGATCACTGAGGCATATTACAAATTTTAAGAGTTTACTTGAGCAAAATCGATGTGGATCAGGCAGCGCCAAGCGGGAAGTGGTTAGGCGTGCTCCGCCAACAGGAGCCGGGAACAAATTAGATAGAGAAGGTAAGGAAGCAAAGAAAGGAAATGATGATTGGCTTTAGCTTGAAGCCTACTGGGCTGTCTGTGACTGGTTGTCCTTAGTGTTTTGATTTCATAACCTTGAGGCGTTTCCAGGCTCAGACTTTGATTTGTTTTCGTAGGCTGTCTCCGCGTTAGAGCCACCTCAGTCTAATGGCTTCCTTGTTTAATTAACTTAACAGCTGCCAACAGGGCTTCCTGCAGCCAGGTCCAGAGCACTTTCAGGCACAGCTTCTCCTTCCACACGCTCCACACCCCAGAAGGGGGGGATGAATCCTGAGCTCACTGCCGCGGGTGTGGCAACAGGGTAGAACCCCCATCTCGTCACTCACAACTCTGTGCCTGTGCCACTAGAGCAGGCCGAGGACTCACCCTGACCCCAGTTCAGAATCACAGGGAGTTTGAGCTGGAAGGCCGAGGAGACTCGGTGATGTGGTGCTTTCTGATCTGACAGCCACAGTTTCTGCAAGGCCCATCTAGGGGGGTAAAGAAAGCTGTGGGGCTGAGGGAAGTCCAGCTCAGCCCCATGGGTGGGACCAAGGTACCCTCTGGAGGTGCAGAGCTTGGACTCCTCAGCCCCGACACTGTTCAAACCCCTGCACTCAGCATGCACGGGGCAGCCTCTGTTGACCACAGAGTGTCTTCATCATGGCCTGGCAGGACCTTGAAGAGTCTATTCCCCTCACTTTACAAGAGAAACTGAAGCTCAGGAAGAACTTACCTGCCCCCAAACACCATTTTTTTAAAATAAACTTTTAACTTTGACATAGTTTTAGATTTATAGTAAAGTTGCAAAGATAGTTCAGAGATGTCCCATACACCCCTCATCCGGCTTCCCCCGTTGTTACCACCTTACATTATGACAGTGCACTTGTCAAAACCGAAATGCTGACAGTGGTGCATTACTATTAACTAATCTCTAGGCTCCATTTGGATTCCACCAATTTTTTCCATGTCCTCTTTCTCTTCCAAGACCCCATCCAGGATACCACATTGCATTCAGTTGTCATGTCTCCTCAGTCTGCTCTGGTCTCTGATGGTTTTTGAGTCACTCCTTATTTTTCATGACCTTAAGAGTCTTGAGGAGTGCTGAGGTACTGAGGAGTCTTGAGGATACTCGGGGGATCCTATAGAATGTCTCCCAGTCTGGTTTGTCTGACATTTGTCTCATGACTAGACCGGGGATGTGGGTTTTTGGTAAGAACACCACAGAGGTGGAGCGCCCTTCTCATCACCTCCTTTCAGGAGTGGGTGACATCCACACGCCATGACTGCTGGTGTTCACCTCCATCACTAGGTCAAGTGTGTCTCTAGGCTTCTCCACCATGAAGGTACTATTTTCCCCTTTCCCCACTCTGTTCTTTGGAAGTAAGTTTAGCCCACCCGCAAGGAGGGTGGTAGGGACTAAACTAAGACTCACTTCCTGGAGGGAGAAGCATTTACATATGTTATTTAGAATTCTTCTGTAGAGATTTGTCTTTCTCCTCTATTTATTTCTTTATTCAATCATTTATTTATATAAGGATGAATTCACGTATGTTTATTTTATACTTTGGGTTATAATCTAATACTATATGATTTACTTTTTTGCTCAAATTGTTCCAGTTTTAGCCATTGGGAGCTCTTTCAGGTTGGTTCCTGCATCCCTTCGATGTGCCCTCATCCTTTTCTTTGGGGGAACTTCCTTACTTTCTGGCACTACAAGATGCTCCAGGCTCATCTTGTATTTTGCCTGCCCCATGCCTGCCCCAGCCATTTCACCTAGGAGCCTTCATTCCCTTTACTGGAGATCGATATTTAGAAACAAAGACCTGAGCACTGTGTGTGCTTGTTGTTACCAGGCCTTCTCAGCAGACAGAGCTAGGTTCTAGATGCATAGATAATATATGTAATCCTGTATACAGACATATTTGCATTGTTTCTGTGTCTACCCATCTGTGTATATACTGAGCTTCATGTTGATGTCTCCAATTCTAATCCAGTCCTCAGGCTTCATTCCAGCCTTCCTTTCCTGTGTATCTGTAACTTCCCTCTCCTACAGGGGGAACAACCTGGCCTGCCTTCTATCATCCATTACTTATCGGTTCAGTCCCAGCACACTTGAGAAGCAACTTCAGAATTAATAACCTGCACCCCTCTGGGAAACAAATTTACCAACTAGAGTGTGATATTTACAGTTCCTTTCATCTTTAGCCTTACAATTTCCAGGCAAAACACTGTCTTCCAGAGTCATTTAGATTGGTCCCCTTTCCCCAGCCCCTTCAGTGTGGTTAGGTCATGCCTTTGTTGATAACATATTGCCCCCAGCTCTGAAGGCACCCTTCAGTATATGCTCTGAGCGGGAATTCTTGAAGTGTTTCTACTTTAGAGTGAGCATGATGGTAAGCTTGTTCAGTAGAGGGCGCTGGAGGAACATTGCAAGAAGAAAGGGCCCTCTGGCCATTTCCTGTGTGGGCCTGGCGAGGGCGGGGTGGAGTGGGGACAGGCCGTCTGGCTGCAATTCTGCAGCCTGGAACTGGTGATAACCTTTTCCGCAGCCCTCTCAACACAGAGCCCGGAGACCCCCGCAGCCTGTGTGCTCCTCAGGCCTGCTGCCACCCAGACTCCCTGTCCAAGCCTCTGCGTGGCTGTGCACAGTGGCCTGTGGCCCTGAGGGTCACATACTGAGTTGCAGCCCTTGTGCAAACCTCCAAGTGGCTCAGGCACTCAGAAGGGCTCCTGTCCTCCCTGGCGCCCAGTGAACGTCTTGCCCTCCCGTGTGCAGACCACATCTTCTCCAACAGACCTGAACCCCTTCCAGGTTTGTCCTTCCTTCAGCACGCTCCTCCACCCTGAGGTACCATATCGAGCTTCCTGGTACCTTCTAGTTACTCTTTATCACAGTTAACAGTTCTATATTGACTCCTCTGCCGCCCTAGGAGCACTCCTGCTGGGAGAGAAGGTCAGCCTTGGCCCCAGAGGAATGTGTCCTAATTTAATAACGCAGCCCTATTAGGGCACCTTGGGGCCAAGGCCTGTGGGATGAGAAACACAGGCTCAGGCTGGCGGTCTGAGCCCCTGTGCTGGTGGTTTAGCTTCCCACTCCCAAATCCCAGACTTCAGTGCTCACGTGGAGCTTGGCCCTGGGGGCACTGACCAGGGATACCTCCTGGGTAGCTCTCCCTGGCTTTCCTATGTGGCAGTGAGGTGTGTCTGATGTCCCTGGTCTAGGTGAGCATCTCTATGGCAGGCTGGTCTCAGAGACAGGCCAGCCACAGCCTCGGCCGTAAGGAGGCAAGACCCTTAAGGAAACAGGCTCAGAGGGAACCCAAAGTTACAAATCAGCTTTCTGTCATGTGAGTCCAGTGTGTTCTCTGCTCCCCGTGGTAGACATGGCACCCTCTGCTCAGAGATGCTCATCACAGCATTTAGAAGGGTAGGGAGCGTGCACCCTCCCAAGCCCGAGATGGAAACACTGTCTAATGCCACAGCCAGGGCACACAGCCACAACACAGCCAAGGGCTCTCTCAGGACCTTGAGGAAAGGCCTGAGTCAGGCACAGGGACCAGCCAGTGGCACGGAGTCTGGAGTCCCTGAAGAGACTCTGTAATCCTTCCCTCATCTTATGTCTGCAGGCTTTTAATTTGTTATAAAATACTTTCAACATATATGATTATAGAAAGATTGAACAATCAGACTCTACCTCCGGCTTAAGAAATGAAATATTGTCAATATAGACAACGCCCCCTTGTGCCCCCTCCTTGGTCCATCCACCCTCCTTTATGTTTATGGATTTTTTTTATGTTTTAGTGCAAGTAAGTGATTCCCTAAGTGACATAGAGCACAGTGTTGTGGTTGTGTTCTTCATGTAAGTGGTATCATTCTATGTATATTCTCCAGCAACTCGAATTCTTTGCCCTGTGATTGGGAGATACGTCCATGTTGATATATGTGGCCCTAATTCAGAGGTCAGCAAGCCTCTTTCTGTAAAGGGCCAGATAATACATGTTTTAGGCTGTAGGAACCAAGACACAAAACTGAGAATATTATGTAAGTATTTATATAACAGGAGGGAAGACAAGAAGGAAGGCAAACTTTTATTAATGAAATTCAAAATATAATAATAATAATTGAACATAATTTTTTGTAATACAGGGTTAATAACAAGAAGACTGGAATTCTTTTTGAGGGAATAACATCACAGTTAGTGTTCCCTATCTATTGCAAGTATTCATCTTTATAAACCATTCTTAGCTCTTGGGCTATACAAAAACAGGTGATGGGCCACATTTGGCTGCAGGTTGTAGTTTGCTGACTTCTATTCTAGTTCACTCATTTTCACTGTTGTATAGAATTCCACTGCATGACTTTAACCAAATTCATTTCTTCATTCACAGAGGATGGAGGGGCTCCAATTACTTTGGTCTTAAAATGATATTTCTATAAATATTCTAGTTCATAGCTGTGCACTACACAGGTAAGTGTTTTTCTGGGTAGTATACATGGAAGTAGAATTGCTAAATAGCTGAATAGGGCACGTGGGTCTTTAATGCCAAACTGCTTTCCCAGGTGACTGTACTAATTTCTACGGATATCAACAGTGTATATGTATCCCTGTTGGGCCACATGCTTATAAACACTTGGTATTTGAAATGTTCCAGGTTTTGCAAATCTGACTGGTATGTAATGTTACCTCATTTTGACTTTAATTTTCATTTCTGGATTACAAATGAGGGCGAATATCTTTTCAAATGTTCATTGACCTTTTTTTCCTGTAAATTAACTATTCATACCTTTTGCCTATTTTCTATTAGATTGTTTATATTTTTCTCATTGATTTATAAAGTTCTTTATATACAGATTAACCTCTTTTTTGTTCAAATGTGTTGAAAATACCTTCTCCCATTTTGTGGCTTCTTTTTTCCATTTTTAAGAGTGTCTTATGAGAAAAAAAGTTTAGTCAAATGTATAGCTATTCTTCTTTTCTGTGTTGTTTAAGTATGTACTTGGAAAATTTTTCAAATTTTGCTTTTCATATTTAGGTTCTTAATCCACAAGAAATTAAGGTAGGGCTCTAATTGAATTTATTGGATAGCCTATTGTCCTGGAAAAATTTATTGATGGCTCCACCTTTTCCTAATAGTCTTCAATGCCTTCTCTCTCACGTGTCATAATTCTAGGTGTGGGTGGGTCCATGTCTGGGCTTTCTACTCTATTTAATTAGGCAATTTGTGCACACTCCCTTGATTACAATAGTGTTTGTTTGTTTGTTTGTTTTTAAATAAGTGTTGATATCTCGTAGGGAGAATTCCTGCCCCAACTTGATCTTCTTTAAAATTGTGTTGGTTATTTTGGCCCTTTCTTCTGTGTAAATTTTAGAATCAAACTTGTCAGATTGTATGAAAAGTCCCATCAGAGTTTTGATTGAAATTGCATTGAGCTTTCAGATGAATTTGGGAAAAATTGACATTTTCACATTGAATCATCTGGCCCATGCACATGGTATAGTTCTCCTTTTGGGAGAAATTTGGGTCTTTTTAAAATGTCTTTTATAAAGTTATATAATTTTTCCATAAAATTCGTCAACATCTTTCATTAGATTTATTCTTAGATCCCTTAATGTTCTGTTATTGTTATTGCTGTTGTAAATGTCACTTTAAAAATTTTTTTGTTTTCTAATTGTTTGTTGTTGGTGTATACAAATGCATATAATTTTGGTCTGTGCATCCTATATCCAGAAAACTTGTTGAACTCTTAATAATTCTCATTGTTTATCTCTAGATTCTCTTGGGATTTTTTTTTCCTTTGTAAACAATCATATCGTCTGTGAATAACAGCAGTTTTTCTTTCTCCTTTTCAGTCCCTATAAACATTTCTTCTAACAACTTATTCAGCTGCCTAGGACCTCTATTACAACGTTGAATAAAGGTTCACGTGTTAAATGGTGGCAGGTACCCTTGTCTCATTTTTGATTTTTAAGGGTAAGCTTCTATTGTTTCACCTTGTGGAGTGATTTTGCTGTGGGATCTTATTACTCTTTCAGGCAAAGTAATGCCCTTGTATTACTGGTTTGCTAAGATTTTTTTTCTTTCTTTTTGTCTTACATGGATGTTGGATTTTACTGAACACCATTTTTTATTTGTGGTTTTTTTTCATCTATTTTGAAGATTGTATGTTAACATGGTGAATTACAATAATATATTTTCTGTTAAACATCCTTGCATTCCTAGCATAAATTCAACTTGGTCAAGATACATTTTAAAATACATTGCCAGATAAACTCTGTTGGGTTTCTTGTTGTGTGTGTGAGTTTGGGTTTTTTTTTTATAAGTTAAGTTCTTAGGTGACATTGGCCTATAATTTGTCTTCTTGGTTGTTTTTTGAATCAAGGTTGTACTGTACTAATAAAATGAATTATCAAGTGTGATTTCCTTTTCTATGACATGTAAAAAAAATTGTGTAAGATTGGAATTATCTTTTCCTTGAATGCTTTTAAGAACTCACCTAGAACACAAACCTAGATCACAGAACCTATCCAGTTTCTGTGGTTTTCTTTAATAATTATAGGAATATTCAGATGTTGAGTCTATTTTAATGTTCTATAATTTTAGGAAGCTATCCATTTCCTCTAGATTTTATTTATTTTAGGTAATAAGTGTTTTATTTAAATTTATTATTATAAAGATCTCCAAAGTAGAAAGATGAGACATATATTTGTCACACATATAACTGAAAAAGAACCAATATGGAAAATATATTTTAAAAATTCCAATAAACCAGTAAGAAAAAGATAAACAGCTCAGTTTTTAAAATGAGGAAAAGACTTGACCAAGCACTTCACAGAAGAGACTATCCAAATGGTCAATCAACATTATAAAAAGAAACTCAACTTCAACAATAATCAGGGAATCATAAATTTAAATCATAGTGAGATATATCTACATGCCCTGCAGAAAGGCTAAATTTTAAAAGAATGACAATACCAAGTGTGGTGAGGACTGGAGCAATTGAAACACTCGTAAACTTTCAAAAACTGGCATATCTACCGAGGGCTAACATATGCATACTCTATGACCAAACATTTCCACTTTTAGTTATGTACCCAACAAAAAGACATACAAAGGTGCACAAAAAGGCACATCTAAGTGTATGCATAGCCCTGTTATTCATAGAAAGCAAACACTGGGAACGCACACGGGCAACAACGGTAGGTGGATAAATTGCAGTTTTCATTCAATGGAATATACAAGATTGAGAATCAATAAATTAGTGCAGCATGGAACATGGATAAATCTCATATACATACTGTTGAGTAAAAGAAATGTTAAAAGACAAACTGAAGCATACTAAAATTTTCAAGAGTCTGTTTGAGCATACATCGATTCGAATCAGGCAACACCAAACTGAAAGTGGCTAGGTGTGCTCCACCAGCAGGAGCTAGGGGAGAGATTTTTATAGAGAAGATGCAGAAGCTAAGCAAGGTATTATTTGGTTGGCTGTAGCATAAACAGTTGCCTAATTTGGCAAAGCCTAGTTGGTTGTTTGTGATTGGTTGTTCCTAAGTTTCATTTTCCCGGATTCCAGGGCTTTGATTCTGGTTTAGGTTTCAGTTTGCCTACCTGGCAACCAAGGCATTAGAGCCACCTTAGTCCAACAGACTCCTTGTTTAATTACTTTAACAGAAGCAGGGGGCTGTGTTAGATGTTTTAATAATAATGTTTATTTTAAAATAAGTCACTTACGTTTTCATTTTTTTTTGCACCATTAACACAATTATGAAAAAAATAAATTCAAAATACAAATAAAGATGCTTCAAGAGAAGGCGAAGGAACTGAGCAGTGAGGCCCACTGCCCACTCCGGTGAAAGCAGGTGGGAGCTCTGCAGAGTCAGCTCCTTGAGGCCTCAGAGCACCACTGTGCGCAGCTCTAGCCTGTACATCTCGTCCAGATGTTAGTAGGTGCCACTGAGGTCCCTCAACTGCTGTGCAGGGGAAGGGATTCATTTGGCTGGTCACTTGGTCTCACATTTGTTCTGGACTGTTTATTACATAAGCCCTGGTCCGGGCTGTGAGTTTTAACTCAGAGGGATGGTGAATTTCAGTCAATGAACAGATAATCAGTGTCAACCTTAAAAATAAAACAGCCAGTTATTTTACCAGCTAAACATGTTTATGCAGGGATAGCCAAAGAATTACAATTTGGGATATGCATGCTATGGCAGACCATAGGCAAACCCAACAAACAAGGGAGAGGAACATTATTTTACAGAGAAAAAGAAGGAAATTGGGAGGAGTTGTTTTGAACGAAAAGCAATTGGAGGAAAGCAAGAGTACAAGGTGATGACTGCTCTTATTGGGGTAGTCATCTCTGTTTGGGATCCAATGTAGATTTCTTCCTGTAATTGACTATTCTTTCCTGTTGACAACTTCTGTTGGGGTCTGTGATTGACCATCTTCCTGTTGACAAATTCTTTCTATTGGAGTCTATAATTGACTGTCTTTCCTGTAATTGACCTTGAGCAGTACTGCATGGGAGCTCCCCCTCCTGGCCTCCTGACTCCACTTTTTTAAATGAGATCTCCCTTTATTAATTTTTACATCAGTAATGGAAACTTTTATAATATAGAGGGCAAGTCATTTTATTGGGTTGAAGTAAAAATTCTCAGTTGAATGAAAATAAAACCAGTGGTTCAAATGGAACTTTAAAAAAGTCCCAAGGATGGAAAATTCTGTCCTTAGGAATTATTGATTAGGAGACTGGTTAGGATTTTGTCAGTCTCAAGGAGGAACTAAATTGGTTTATAAAGCTTTGTTTTCTTCTTTCATTCATCACAGGGGCAGTGCAAAATGAAAGAAAAATAATAGAAGGCATTTTTTATTAAACTTGACTTAAAGAACAATTTCCTTGGGGAATAAGGTCATAGAGGCCAAGGTGGCCAGGTTTGAAAGAGAAAAGAGGCCTACCTTGACCCGAATGCTCTGAAAGAGGGAATTAAGGATGACCAGATCAGGGATGGTGACATGTTCCAGCAAGACCCAATGGAAACAGCCAAGCTATTGAGAGGCAATGGAAATGATCCCAGAGCACTCACAGATCCAGAAATTATGGACAGTTGCCCTCTAGAAACTGTGATAAGAGCAATTGCAGGACCATCTTCACCCCTCCCTCTTCCCACTGCAACGCCAGATTGGGATAGTTCTACAGAGTGTAGCAGAATTTGGAAAGAATTCATTCAGCATCCAGGCACCATTCAGGTGAACAGACATTCCCTGCTCTCCTGTTTAGACTGGTGGTTCCCTAGAAACTAAGGCTATGTCAGGACATGATTTAAAAACAAACAAAAAAAGGATAAACATAGAATGTGAGAGGGAAAGAGTGTGGGAAGGGAGGTTGTATCTAGGGAAATCAAGGAGGACCTCCCTACGAAGGTGACATTTGAGGGGGACACGGAGGAAATAACTGAGTGGGCTATGCTCCAGTTCATCACATTCAAGGAAGAGTGAAAAGGCCAGCATGGCCGGGGTGTGGCATTTGGATTTTAAAGAGGGCTCTTTGGCAACTCTGTAAAGGATGATTTTTGAGAAAGAACACTAGGGGTAGAATATGAGTTAAGGAGCTATTAAAATTGTTCAGCCAACAAATAATGAGGGTCTCCTCTCATCATTCCAACAAAAAATGAGGAAGTGGTGGTAGGGAGGGAAAGGAAGGACCGCTCTATATGCTGAAGTTGCTTCCTCGTCCCTGTACCTGCTGGAAAAGCAGGCAGGTGGCTCCAACCCTCAAGGCAGCTGGGAAAGGCCAGCAGGGTTGAAATCCCTCTGTATTAGTTTCCTAGAGCTGCCTTACAAATCACCACAGGCTGAGTGGCTTAAAACAATGAAAATGTATTCTCTTATAGTTCTGGAGGGTAGAAGTCCAGAATCGAATTGGAAAGCACTGAGTTGAGGATGGAGTGGACTTGCTTTCCTGGAATAAGCCCATAATTCCCCAAATTCCAGGGAATTTGGTACACTGGAATAAAAGGAAATTGCAGCCAGAAATGGCTAGATTTACAATTTCTGGTGGATTCTATCAATTATAGCCAAAGTGAGGGGGTGCACTGAGGTTTTCCAGCTGTTCCTAACCACCAGTTTAGAAGTCTGGCTGGTAAAAGAGTGAGACTGTGGACTTTGATCTCTGGGACACGGATGTAAGACGGGGACTGGCAGAGGACCTGGAGATCCTGCAGGGTCTAATGCTACTAGCCAACTGTGCTAGTAGTTAGCAACTTTCTGGACAAAAAGCAGGTAACAGGATGAGAGCAGGGCTCAGAAATTATTTCATGTCACCAACCCAGCTCTCTCCATAGAAAGACCAGAGAGAGGGCAAACCACTGGGTGGACAAAGGGAAATACAGTCCCTTCTCATTATTCGCAGTAGTTATGTTCTATAATGTTGTGATAAACACTGAATTAGCAAATACCGAATCATTTTCCCAGGAGAAATGCAGAGTTAGGTTCCGGGGAGCCTCTGGTAACAACATTTGGGTCAACTGATCAATACATAACTTTATGTTGTTTCTGTTTAAAGACACTTTATTTCACATATACTGTTGATTTATTAACATTGAACTCCTAGCCAACAGCACTATATTTCATGCCAGAATGGAGATTATCTAACATAAACATTTTCTCCGTAGGCACATCACAGCCTTCTTGTGCTTAGGAATATTAGACAGCACTTAGCACTACACTTCAGGGCCACTTCAAACAACAAAATCACCAACAAAAAGCACAAAAATTCAAAAACCATGGCACTAATAGACCGTGGAAAAGACACTCGTTTACAGTATGAGCTGGAACAAGAAGGCAGAGTTCGATCTCCGCTGGGACCGTGTGCGGGGAATGACTCAAATTTTTTCCCCCTGGGCATATCCCAAGTTTTCAGAGCTGGCCTCCTCCCAGCAGCAGGCCCAGGACCCAGCCCAGTGTTCAGAAGGAGTGACGGCGAGTGTCCAGGCTGAGCCCTGACCCTGTCTAAAGGAGAAGGGCCTCTGGTTAGAAGCTGGGATGAGTGTGTGCAGGGACGTGCCGCAGCCACTCCCGGCGAGGAAGGGAGTGACAGGACCCTGCTGTGCCCTTGCCAGATAAGAGGCAGAGGCAAGCTCCTATTTATGCATGTAAATATCCGTTTCCCAAGTGGACGGGTCTCTGTGAGAGTTCAGGGTGCTCCAAATGAGGTCCTGGGAATTGTTTTGGTCAAGCCCAACCAGATGAGAAACCAGCATTGGCTTATGGGCTCTTCTCTGCACCAGGCATGTCTACATCCTTCCACATAACAGGTGGCATTTCATCCTCAAAAAGCCTGAAGTGACTTGTCCTCTGTCACACAGCTGGTCAGAGCCCCAGACCAAAGACCCCCAGCTTCAGTCCAGATTCTCTCCTCTGCACCCTCCCCCCTTTATATATGGTCTCAGTCTGCCCTGAAGTTGAGAGTAGGTGGGAGGAGCACAGAGAAAGAAGCTGAAAGAGAGAAATTGATTAAGAGGACTCCCCAAATCTGGTTAATTCATGATCTGAGCAAAGGAACATTGAGAAATGAAACAGGAGGTTGAGGAGGGCAGACTGCCACAGCGGGGCCGCTGAGCAAGGGGCTGAACTCTGGTGCCGCAGCAGCGACTAGGGCAGGAAGGAGGTGGATTGGTGAGGCGGCCAGAGGCTACCACAGCAAACCGCTCCCTCCTCCCCCAACTCCTTTCCTTTGCCACCCTCCTCCCCTTCCTCCCTCCCACCCCCTTCTGTCTCCTCCCCTTCCTCCTAGAGCCCTCTGCCCCTCCTGGTGGCCCGCTGCCAGACTGCCGCTGTCTGACCCAGCTGGTGGATGTGGGCAGGCAGCCCTAGACTGACTCCCCTGGAAACAGACCCTGTAAGCCTGCGGATTTCGCCACAGCCTTGCGGGCGGGAGAGATGCCTTGGCTGTGGGTCTGTTCCTTCCTGTGTGATCGCGGACCAGCATCTCCCTGGGCTGTCCTTCCCTTCAGCCTCCCGCTGTGTCTCCACCATAACCTGCGTTAGACTCACTTGGGAGGCTTTTTAGAAATGCAGATGCCAGGACCAAATCAGTGAGAACTTGGGGCTGGAACTCACAGAGTCCTAGTGATAAGTGAGAAGGCTGGTCTGACAAATCTGAGTATCTGCTGTCCTCAGCCCTGCCGAGCTTGTGTGCAGCTTGTTTTCCTAGGTGGTGGCATACCCCGCCCGCACCTCAGAAACCCAGAATTCTCTGGACAATCAGGTAAATGATGTCACTCATAATAGGGGGAAAGACATTTAGCGTATTTTAATATAAACGTGAAAGACTTTCTCACATTCTTAAATACTGGTGTTCAAAAGTTTATATCATTTAAGAACGCAGATTTTCAATTAGAATATTCTTACTAGAGCAAGAGACTAAAGGGAACCTTCACATGACACAGAAACACTCGGCTATCTGGGTGGCTTTCAAGATCTTGCACAATTACTTTCAAGGATGGTTTTAATGAAACAGAACTAGATATGACGATTTTACACAAGATTTCAGACCAAAAAGTAAGACAAATTCTTTGCTTCAATATTCTCTGGTCATCACTCTACCTGAACTACTCTGTGACGCAGAAGAGCGTTTTCATTTGCTCAGCTGTGGGGAGAGGGAGCAGGCCCTACCCTCGCTTAGATCGCTCTCTGCAGCAGCAGTTAGGAGGCTGGCGCAGGCCCGGGGAGTGGGCTATGGACCTTGTGCTGTGTGCGCCCTAGCACTTGAAGGGGAGCAGGAGCCATGTGAGGCGAGGGAGGCAGATGCTGTGGGTGGGGTGGACATGAGTACAAGGCACAGGGCTGGGAGGGCAGGAGTGTTCAAAGGATGGCCCAGAGCAAGGGGCTGGGGTTTAGGGTGTGGGGTGGATGTGGGCTTGGGGGAGGATGAGCCTGACAGGGCTGAGGCTGGTAGAAAGGCAGGGCTGGCCTGTGAGGGGTCTGGATGCCGTGCTAAGCAGCACTGTGTAGGTGGGGGTTTCTTCCTCTGGAAAGACCCTCGGCTGCAGTGTAGAGAGTGTCGAGTGCAGCTCCAGCAGGGAGGCCTGGACAGAGGTGAGACGAGGCTGGAGGACTGGTTGAGGGTGGGGCTTTCCTCTTGGGAGGTGGTCAGCGACACGGGTCAGCGCCAGGCTGTCGGTGGATGGGGCCATGTGGTGCAGACACCCAGAATCTTGTACACCCACCCCATAGTCTGCCCCTGCTTCTCTCTCCTTCCTCCTTCTCAAGCCTCTCCCTGAGGAAGTGCAGGACAGTGAAGCATGTTGGGGTGTGGCCATTGGCCTGTCATCCATGTGGGAACCTTGTAGCCTCATGTCTTGAGCACAGAGACTGCATCAGCTTTGGTTTCTAATTGCTGGAAGACTGGGCTTAGGAGTTGCCCTGGACAGCTTAGTGTCTGCAAAATACTGTCCTGCAGAGACTGGGCATGAGCGAACAAGTCAAGAACACAGAGCAGGGACGCAGGAATCCAGGTGAGGTCCCATGGTGGCTGCATCCTTCTTTGCATCTCTCCTCCCGAATCAGGAGCACAGCAGCCCAATGGATAAGGATTTTCAAATGTTAGAAAGGATGGAAAAAGAATGTGTTCCAGGTTAAAGGTAGGTAAACAGCAGAGCCAGACTGAGGTCCACTCCTCCTGACATGGAGTCCCGAGCTCTCCTTTGGTAATATTTTGATGGATGAAACCATGCCATCTGTGTCTGTCGAAATACCCTGTGGAGCCTAATGCTGTTCTCTGAACTTGGAGCTAGATTCAACTGACCTTTGTCCTTGGGACAAAGACCTGGTACACAGGCCCAGTCCAGGTCCAGAAAGGGAGAGCAGGTCTGACCCCTTGCTCTCTGAAGTGGGAAATCTCATGTCCTGCTACAGATCCGTCAGAGCCCAGGAGATCCTGACCCACCCGGCTCGCCACAGCAGCAGCAATGGGTCAGAATGTGGAGGTGTGGAAGCAAGTGTTTCAGGAATTAATTCAGGAGGTGAAACCATGGCACAAATGGACCCTGACACCAGACGAAAGCCTTCTTCCCGGCATCCTGAAGCCGGGGTGGATGCAATATCAGCAGTGGAGCTTTGCCAGGTGAGTGGGGAATGCAATGATACATATCCCAGAAAATTCTTGCTTATTTCTTACTGCATATGCTTGTTACCTTTCTTGTTCCATTCCATGCTTATAAATTGAAGATTACAGGAAATAAGGTGCCTCCCAAATCATCCAAGAAGTTTTAGCTTCATTAAAGACTTTTTTCCTTATTACAATGAACTCCAAAACAGTAGCAGGACTGGGCACTGCTGTGGGCTAATGCCTAGATTCACAGAAATCAGGCTGCGAGGAGTGAGGGCGAGGAGCAGCGAAGCAGAGAGAAGGGGAGGAATGGTGGCTATTTCGCTCAACTGCAGGAGAGCTGGCTGAGCAAAGCTCTCTGCGTATGCTCCCTGCCATGGGAGACCTGGGGTCCACCATGGAGCCCATGAGGGAGAGGCGCTGGGTGCTGAGGAGACCCCCTCAGGGAGGGGGTAGAGGACTGGGGGAGCTAAGCAACACACAGCAATCTTACCCCTCTCTACTCTGAGCTAATGGAAGCTTTTAAAAAATAGGACCCTTAAAAGCCAGCCAAAGTCTCAACCTCTCTTTTCCAGGTGGGAGAGCAGAGCCCCAAGGATGAGGGGGTTGTCCACCTGCACCGGGAGTCGAGGCCAGGGACTCTGTCTTGGGACTGAGGCAGGGGCTCATTGCCTGCCTGCTGCCCCCTCTTTGGGGGAAGGTCTGGACAGAGGAAGCAGAACTCTCCTCTCCTTGAGACCCGTGGTTTTCCTGGGCCAGGAGCTGGCACCAGGAGCATCCTAACCAAGTCTGAACTCATTTTTTTGTGAGAACTTTGAACTCTGAGCTGCCACATGAGCAGAGTAGCATGACCCAGGGGGAGGGCGAGGGACTGCAGGTCAGAAGAACAGGGCCCGGGGCCCTTTGCAGGGCCAACTCTCTCAACGACTCCCAGCTAGGTCATCTCATCACAGTGGTCAGAGCTTCTTGGCGTCTTCCCTTCATTTCATCTTCATGTTCGCCCTGTGAGGTGAGGGTAGAATCAATACAGGAGGGAACCCTTGACTGACTCATTCTTCCCAGCCCCCTCAAATCACCATCCCAGACTTTGGGGGCCCTTGCGCATCAAGCCAGGCAAGGCTAGGCTTGGCTGCTGTAACACATAAACCATGAAATATCAGTGATTTAACCTAACACATGGCTCCCACGGTGACCAAGGCAGAGAAAGAGAGAGCTAGAGGATCTTCCAAGGGCTTCTCTGCCAGATCTGGAAATAGCATATATCACTTCTGCCCACATCCCATTAGCCAACTGGTCACATTGCCCCAACCTAACTGCAAAGGGACCGGGAGATGGAGGGGAGTTCATGGATAATTTGGTGAGCACTAAATGTCCCTGCCATACTGCAGCCCTCTACTCTCCCATAATTCCTGTCCTGGGTGCAGCCATGTGCTTCTCATCTCTCCATCTGTCCTGACATGTCCTGACATCCAACTATTGTAGCTCAGAAAATTGCCCTCCTCCCTGCTGAGATGAGGTGTCATTCTCTTGTACCCTGTCTGAGGCAAGAGGAATATGAAGTTTTTCGGGCTACCTTGAACAATGAATTGGGTTGGAGGGGGGCAAAAGAAGAGAGAGCTGGACACTGTAATCTCCCTGTAATACTGGCAGATCAGGGGCCCTGGGAAACTGAGGGCAAAGCAATGCTTTTCCCTAGGACACTGGACTGTTTGGGGTCCCTCCCTAATCTATGGGTCTATGGCTTACTGTTTTAGTCCATTCAGGCTGCTATAAAAAAAATACCACAGGCTGGGCAGCTTATAAACAACAGAGTTATATTGCTCACAGCTCTGGAGACTGGAAGTCCAAGATCAGGTGCCAGCTGGTCAGGTGAGGGCCCTCTTCTGGGTTGCAGACTTCCTGTTCTATCCTCACATGACAGAAGGAGCTAGGGCGCTGTGTGGATCTCTTTTATAAGGACACTAATCCCATTCACAAGGGCTCCACCCTCATGACCTAAGCACCTCCCAAAGACCCCACATTCTAACACTATCACCTTGGGCTTTAGGATTCCAACATGTGAATTTGGGGGGAACACAAACATTCAGACTTACCAACACCCACTTGTATCCATTTGTGGATTTCAATTCAGGGTTCGTGGGGCTGATTTAATGGCTGCTGTTGCACTTGGAGCCTTTGACCGACTTAAATCCACATTTGGAGAAGCATTGGTTTGGGGTGAGGAGACTGGAGTTCTAGTCCTGCCTCTTACACCCACCAGGTCTCGGCATGATAAGTTCCCAGTGTGTGCCTCATCTCTAAAATGATCGCGTTAGACCTAGAAGTCGCCCAAGATCCCCTCCAGCTCTCAAGGCTTGTGATTTACTATTTTCATAGTAGACACCTGTGGGTCACAAGGTTTGTTGGTGGCACAATAGAGATAGGAATGAGGGGCTCAGTAATTCCCTCCCCCACTAATCCATGACCCGTATCAAGTCACTCTCTGTGTTGTCAGTAGCTCCGTCTTTCCTCTGGCACAGCCCACCATTCGGCCACATTGAACCAAGCTGAGGGTCTTGTCTTCTGTGTCCACAGATTCCAGTGCTCCTCGTGCTCCCGCAGTTGGGCCTCTGCCCAAGTTCAGGTCCTCTTCCACATGCACTGGAGTGAGGGGGAATCCAGGGGCCGGGTGAAGATGAGGGTCTTTGCCCAGAGATGTCAGAAGTGCTCCCAGCCTCCGTTTGAAGTTCCCGAGTTCACGAACGAGAACATTTCAAGGATCTTGAGCAACCTGGTGTTCCGAATTCTGAAGAAGTGCTATAGAGAAGAATTTAAGTTGACCAAGGAGGTTCCTGCGATCCCAGCAATCTCTCTTGAAGGGCCACATGACAGTGACAACTGCGAGGCATGTCTGCTGGGCTTCTGTGCTCAGAGTGGGACAGGCCTGGCCAGGCAGTCACCAGGGTTTCCACCATTTCCCACAGTAAGCTCACCTACCCTCAGCATCACCACTCACAAGCCTTCTCCCACAAGGAGTGGCACCGCCGCAGGTGCAGTGAGGAAAGGAAGGGTATTACCCAGCCCCTGGTTTTCTGGGCCCACAAAGGCTGCGAGCTTCCCCACCTACTGGAGCCCGGGAGAAAACCCCAACTACCAGGAGAAGAGGGAAGTCCAGGACTCCCCCTCCAGTGAGGAGTTCTGCTCCTACACAGAGCAGAGCCTCACGCACAGGACCTTAGGCCTGTGCTGCTGTTTTCTCCTAATCATTCTCATCGTGATTGCTGTAACGGTCAGTATCCAAGCCTTGAAAACATGATGCTAAGTTTAAAAAGTCAAACATACAAAGTCATATATTGCATGATCCCATTGATATGAAATATTCAGAATAGGTAAATCCAGAGATGGGAAGTAGATTGATGGCTACCCAGGAGCTGGAGGGAGAGGGGAAATGGGGAGCAACTATTTAATCTCTATGGGTTTTTTGTGATGAAAATATTTTGGAACAAGATAGAGGTGGTGGTTGCGCAATACTGTGAATGCACTAAATGCCACTGAATTGTTCACTTTAAAATGAGTAATTCAATGTGAATTTCACCTCAATCAAAAAAAAAAAAAGAATGCTGTAATTCCATTCATTCTCTAGAAAACTGGGACTGAAGCGTTTATGGCATACAGAATGATTTGGAAATCTTATGAAACCTGTGGGCCCTCTCACCAGAAAATTTTGCACAGACCCTCTGAGGTCAGTCTGTGGAGGCATTTGCAGTCGAAAGCGTTAGGCTGAAAACCCAGCTTCTAAAGCAGTGGTCTCCACAGCGGCTGAGGGATGAGGAAGGACCGTCCACTGAGGTGAGGGAGATATCCTTAGAACTTTACTATTCTTCATACTTTACTATTTCTTCATACTTTACTATTTCTTGTTGCATGTTTTATAATGTATGCTAATATATTAGTAGAATGGTGTAGTGATATAATGTATAAATAAATAAATATACACCCATTTGGAGTGTGTGCTCAACTTTTCATTGAGAGTTGTACCATCACGAACACTGGGGGCACCCCTGTTCTGAAGGGCCAAGTGTGGAGGTCTGAGCATGGATTTTCACCAGGATTCTGAAATCAAGTAGTTTTTTAAAAGTTTTCTGTTCTGATTAACAGGAATCATTTTAAGACTCATTCTCGCATCTTTTTTTGTCTAGGAATATGAATCCTTCAGTTTATGTGGCTAAAACAAAAGCAATGGTTGTTTAAAGCAAATACTGCTCCCCCAACCCCCATCCATCTGCCCCTCCCCGTCGACTCCGGTTGTCACCACGGGCACAGGGTTGGTCAGGCAGAGCTCCAGCCTGCACCCTTGCCACTCCCTCTGGGGCAAACTCTAGAACTTTTTCGTTTTGCAGAACTGAAACTCTATGCCCACTGAACAGCTCTCCTTTTCTCCCTCCTGTTGAACAGCTCTCCTTTTCTCCCTCCCTCTAGGCCCTGCTCACCACCATTCTTCTTTCTGCTTCTATGAATTTTACTACTTTAGATACCTCATATATGTGGAATTGTACAGCATTTGTCTTCTTGCAACTGGCTTATTTCACTTAGGATAATGTTCTCAAGGTTCATCCATGGTGTAGCATGTGACAGGATCTCCTTCCTTTTAAGGCTGAATAACATTCCATTGTATGTATATACCACATTTTGTTTATCCATTCATCCCTCTGTAGACACTTGGATTGCTTCCACCTCTTGGCTATTGTGAGTAGTCCTGCTGTGAACATGGGTGTACAAATCTCTCTTTGAGACCCTACTTTCAACTCTTTTGGATGTATACTCAGAAGTGGAATTGCTGAATCATATGATATTTCTCTTTTTAATTTTTTGAAGAACCACCATACTGTTCTGCCTAGCAAACAGTTTTACAATCCCACCAACAGTGCACAAGAGTTCCAATTTCTCTACATCCTAGCCAACACTTATTTTCTGGTTTTTTTTTTTTATAATAGCCATACCAATGGATGTGAGGCAATATCTCATTATGTCTTCGATTTGCATTTGTAGAAAATGCAATTTTTTATGATGCAAGTTTACACTTTTAAGGCAATATCACAAATCATATTTGTACATCTCAGCACAGAGATAAGTATTGGGAACACAACAGAAATGTGTGGGTAGATTCTTCACAGACCTGCTATTCATTTTCAAACATTAGAGCACAGTCTATATATTTGTATTAGGCAAACTCCAGGAACTTAAAATGTAATAGTGGGACAAGACAGATACAAGCACATGCCTAAGAAACAAGCATGTTAAGAGAAACAAGTGTGCCCCAGCAGCCATAAATAGCTGGAAGCTGAGTGACCAGTGAGGTGGGGAAGATGTGCTGGGTCATTAATACAAAAAGGGGTTCTTGATGGAAGACAAATCACAAAATATTAAAGATGCATCAGCCTTAAAAATTGTCTTCTCCAACTCTATTTTTTACAGGTGGGGAAAATGAGGCTCATCCAAGAAGATGTGATTTTCCCGAGATTATGCAGTGCATTAGTAAAAGAGCTGGCCTTGCATTTCTTGCTCCCTGAGTCCCATTTGTTGACCAGCTTTCAGAAGAGGCTAGAATGTGCATGTATGTTCATGTGCATATTTGCACAATAAAGAGATGGCAGATAAAGGGACATGTAAAACATTTGCCAATATCTCTCCCAGAAAAAGACTCTACTGTATTCAAAGACAGGCAAGAATAGATGGAATGATTTGGAGCATGTCAATAAGGAAAACAAACTAGAAAATGGTAAAAAACTTAATTAGGACATTGAAGGAAGTGGAAGTTAAACTATTTGTGAGCTCACTGAAGACTAGAGTCAAAAACTTTAATTTCAAGAAAGGATTGGAAGACCCTTCAAAACTCTAAGAAATGCTATTACACGATAAAAACTTACTTTGATGACAAATATTGCTACTGACAAGTAGGGTGGGAAAAGCTGGGAAAGGAGAAACTAGGAAAAGTGTTGTCCCTGTGAATCAGGAATGGACCAAAATTAGGACAGGAAAAACTAGAATCAAGGAAGTATTTTAAAAAAATGAGAAATGAGAAAAATCTGTGGCTTTTTTTTAACAGGTAATTTTTTAAAGACAATTATATAGAATTACACGTTTGGAAGACCAAGAAAATGTTGTTAATGTAGCTTTGGAAAGTGGAAGAACATAAACACATCTGTAATATGCCTGTTTTAATGTCTGTGGGTTTCCCAAGTGGAGCTGCCCTGCAGAGGAGAAACAAAAAAACAGGTGACAACATTCAAGGTCAGAGCTGGCATAAGAAAACTGAGAGTCATTTAGGAATCAAAATGAAATCCTCACTTTAAAAAAAGAATAATTACCCTCAGTAAAATTATAAAATACGAAAACTTGGCTCAAATAGTGAACAAAGTCTTTGAGTAAAAACATAATTCATTCTAAGCCAGTAGAATATATACCTCAGTAAGTAACGCAGGCATTTCCTACACTAACTTGGTAACTAAGGAATCCCGGGAAGAGACGTCCTAAAGAAGCAGAAATCTCTCCCAGCTCACTCCATGCAGCTTGTATTACCCTCTACAGGACAAGCATCATCGTCAGCATTGTGCATATTGCAGAAGGAGCTTGAAGAGAGATATTTGCCCTGCACAATTATCTGAAATTTATATAAATAGCAAGTACTTCTCACTTGGCAGTATTGAAATAACATCTCTGGAAAAGAATAAGCTTTACGGTGAACTTGACTGACGTTGTCTCCCCAAAATATTAAACATATTACTGCAGAGAACAGTTTGCCCAGGCCCCTGGGAAGTTTTGTACAGAAGTTAGCGGAACAAAGCTTTCTGTTTGTTCCCTTACAAACAAGAGGTTGTTCCCAAGACAAATCTCTTATTTTCATTTGTTCCTTTGCTTTTTGCCTCTATTGCACGTGAATCCAGAGTAAGGCGATTCATAAAGGACCCTCCATCCACGAGGCTTATTTTTCAGGAGAACCCTGACCCTGGCAAGAGGGTAGAATCGATTAAATTGAAATAAATAAATAGGCTTTTGAAACATCCACCTTGAACTCCTACAGGGAGTTCTCTTTTGCTTTGGTCTGTTTCTTTCACGGACGTGAGGTAGCAGCAGAACTTAAGGAAACTACATGAAGCCTCATTTGGAACCCAAGATAACTGGGAGAAAAATAGATATGTGTATCACAGTCTCAGTTCAGGGTGGTGTCGGAGAGGAATGTACACGAGACCAGAGAGCACAGTCTCCCAGCCAGTGAATCTGGAAGGCAAGAAGCAGTCTAGAAAGTCATAATGCAAAGTAAGCCCCTCCACCTACTTCCTTCTGATCTCCCAATAGGAGTCCGGCAGGATTTAGCTGAGGGCTTATGAATTCCTTTCTCCACGTCTTCCCTTCTTCTACCTGCCGTTGGTAACTGAAGCAGGTATGTATGCCTCTGGCAGACAGCCAAAAGTGGGCAAATATTACAAGTTACATCTAATGGCTGATGTTTTGAGGACAGGAATATAAACACCTTACCATTTCTCTATTAACTGTAGATATCTCTCAACACTGTCATCTCTTTATTAAACCTGTCCCTATTTTCCAGGTTTCACAGAAGGCTTAAAATCTGAAAACTTCTATCAGGGCCCATTTAAACCAATTGTTTCAGGTCAAGAGACGAACAGGCAAATGTAGTGGGGTCTGCCCTGATAACTTAGTGCAGAGGAGTGTCAAAGACCATTGGCCCCTGAGGAAGTTTACAAAGTATGTTCAGAAAGTCACAAAACATTCTATAAGTGGGAACCCCAAGTCTTCTTTTGGACCGATTCATTGCTTGCACCTGGGTTGTAGGAGCTCCCTGGGATCGACCAGTCACAAATGAAATTAGACAGTAGTGTGGCAGTTCATTACTAAAGACTGGAGTCCTAATCCCATATTATGTGCATTCTCCCCTCAAAGCTACAACTCTGCCAATGCAAGCTCCGCCTTGGGTCCTCTGCCCCCCTGGTGAATTTCACAATGAAGGCAAGTTCATCTATTTAATGTCATATCTTCTTGGATTCAATTACCAGTGTTTGGCTGATTTCTTTCCTAATAATTATGAGTGGTGTTAAGGCCCAACACCCAGCTATAATTTGCTTCACCTGTAATTTATATTACACTGCAATAAAACTACTTAAACATCTCAATTTTTCATTTTGATGATATAGCTAGATACTTAAGGGAAGCTTTTTGAGCTGCCTATTAATATTGCAGTTTGGCACCAATTCAAGTTTTAAAGCTTAGATTTAATTTGCTAAGTTTCAGAAATAAATCCAATATACATACCATAAAATAAGCATTTTAACCTACATACACCACAAAACAATACCTCAGAGTATCTAAGTTTCCTTCCCATTCAGAATTGGTGAGATGCATTGAGACAGGAAAGAACAGAAGCGGACAGAAAGGGAAAGACAGTAACTGAGTTCCAGAGCTTAATGTTTGCAATCATCTTAAGTTACCCTAAACCAGTGTTGGCAAGCATGCCCAATGGTCATTCTAGAAAGCTAGAGTTAAGAAATCTGGTGTGGATCTTGCTATTAATTAAAATGCACTACTCAATGATTTCACCTAAGTGTCTTTGCCCTTTAACTTCCAATGTATGAAAAATGGGTATAACAATAATAAGCTTTTGCAACCAGAACATTTTCTACTAAGAATTATATTTTATTCTTTATTTCATATTGCTTTAATGTTCATACATACATTCTGCTACGTAAATTACTTTTCCAAATTACGTATCAGTCCATATGCATCATGTAAAATTTTCAAATCTCTATGATATTTCCACTACAATGCATATTTCACTTTAGAATCTTTCTGCATTTTTACATTTATATGAAGAAATTAAATAGTATCTCTACAGGCATCATATTCAAACACTATATTTGTTTTATTATGTAACATGAAATAATTACATATCAGTGCAGTTTTTCATCTATTGATATGTAACACTGAGACAGGTTTTTGCACAAAGACTAGTTTTATTGAAATAAAATTTACATAAGTTATGGACGGTCAATTTGTGTGAAAGTCCCCATTTCCCCCTTTTCAGATATATTTTCCATTTGACTACATATAACATATTCCTTGGCATGAAATAAAATTCCAAAATCATTCAAATAGTCCAAATAATAAATACGAATTCTATTTTTAGAGAGTTAAAAAAGAAAAATACAATTGTCTGAGGTTCAATTAGAGTGATTTCTCATTTTCCTACTCTTTTCATCTCTTAACCTACTTCTCACTTTGTTTTTAAATTGAAGCAATCCTCTATGAAGCATTACCATGTGGTCTTAGAATGCTCTGTTTTACATCTGTTGAGGATAAAATATTTGGAATTATGATTAAACCTACCAAGACAAAATACTGAGGTGTCAATAGTAAACCCCTCTGGGGATAGACTGGTTCTTCAGATAAGAGGAAATAAAAATCACCCTTCATTTCTAGGCCAGCTTAACTTCCAAAAAAACCCAACTGGCTAGACCTATGCTGTCCAATATGGCAGCCATCTGTGGCTATTTAAATTTAAATTAAATTAAAATTTTAGTTCTTCAGTCATACCAGTCATTGTTCAAATGCTCAAGAAGCATATGTTCTGGTGGTTACTATATTGGACAGCACGTATATAGAACATTTCCATCACTGCAGAAAGTTCTATTGGACAGCACTAGGCTAGACCAGATAGGAGTCAATGCACATATAAATGTATGTGAATATATGCATTTTTTTTTTACTCACAGGAGCTACTTGTTTAAGCTTATCTTCAACACACTCACAATCCTGTTTATTTTAGCTCAAGATAATGGTATAAAAATAGATATTTGTACAATTTCTCTAAATCATACCATGTGATTTAAGAGTCCGAAGTCCGGTAATGAATCTCAGCTTTGCCAGTGTAGAACACAGTCTCATGAGCCACCTCTGGATTGCAGCGTCTTGGCCACGGGCAGAGTCGTCCTGTGGTAGCCGTGAGGAAGCCTAGCTAGGGACTCCTCATCAATGTGGACTAGTCATCCGCACGACCCTTTACGGCCACGTTAGAGGAGGGATCCCTGAGGGCACTGCCTCTGCTCCCAGCTCCGAGGTGGGTCCCGGGACCCCTGATGTGCCCACTCAGGGTAGGATGACTATCCATGCAGGCCACGCAAGGCTTCCCATAACCAGCCAGGCCCATACTTCCTTCACTAGGGCTACAAGCGCACCATCTGAGCGCCTCGTGCCCAATGCTTGGGCAGACATTCCAGCCCTTCTTTCTACCTTCCAGGCCCAGATTATACCTAAAGTCTCTCCTGAGAGGCTACACTTGCAAAATATAATTTTAAATATATGGAAATAGCAGTGTATAAACCCCAAGAAAATTATTTTCAGTAAAAGAAGTAATGCATTAAAACTCTTTCAAAATGACAAAATAAACTCTCATTTGACTAGTTCAATAGAAATGCTCTTTTCACAACCCCTTTATCCTTTGATTCCTGAAAACAATGCAATCAACTTCAGAATTTGGTCTTTAAGTTATAATTTTTAAAAATAATACATTTTCTAAAATATTAAATGTGGATCATTTGGAAACAAGTGTATGCAAATGAACCTTTAAATATCAATATATAAACCCATTGATCAATTCTCCAGTCCACACAGAGAGGTATTCATACATTTGAAATTTGAAAATCATTTTTCCTAACAACTATGACCGTGGTTTCTAGACTTTGTCCTTAAGCACAAGCCATTATTCCTATATGACATGACCTACAACACGAAGGTTTACAGCTCCACAGGATGAGGAGGTTCTGCAGTCTTCTGATGGATGCCATCAAAGCTGAAGGCTAAAAGATACTTTGGTTGTATAGCTGGGAACTGAATCTGTAACAAAAGGAAAACATACTCAACCATTCTCCATTTCATTGTGAAGCGTAACTACATGCCACGGCCTATGTCAATACACAGATTATTGCCACTTCATATTTTAACTGTAGAGATAAATGTGTTTATCACCAGTAAGTCAGCCATCACAAATGTGTAGTCATACTTAAGAAATATTTAGATCTAAGATAGAATTATTAACTCTTGTTCTTTTTCAATCTTTCCAACCAACTCACATAGCTACATCAGGATCGTGGAAACTGTATGACCCTAAAATAACGAAAGTTGACAAAACAGAAATAGAGGGCCAAGGACTTGGGACTGTGGATAGCAGGTGGAAGAGAATACAGTTTATAAGAGAAGTTTGGGCTATTTCTAAACCAAGCATGATCCTAGGAAGTATACCTCTTCTTAGTCTTGCTCTTCCCACTGGTTACTGCCCACTCTCTCTCTCTTCATGGCCAAATTTTGTCAAAGGATGGCCTATACTAACGGTTCTCAAGGTGTGCTTTTCATACCCATCAACATCACCTGGGAATTTGTTAGAAATGCACATTCTCAGGCCCCAACCAAGACATGATGAGTCAAAAACTCTAAGGGTGGGGCCTGCAGGTGATTCTTATGTTCACTAACGTTTGAGGACCAGTGAGGGGCTTCCCTTCCTCATCATTCTTGAAATACACAAGGTTGGAGGTCCATGTGGACTCAACTAAATCTACTTTTTCTCCATATAGCCATGGACTCTGTGATCGACTCAGACATTAGTCTGATGGGGAAGGAGAGAAAAGAGGGAAGACACTATGATGAAGAAAAAGAAACAAACAAAAAAATTCAAAGCACATGCCCGACCACATATAGATTGAACTATTAAGAAATCATCATTTTTGTAGGTCAAAACCAGCTGAATATTGGCAATATCATTTGGTTCAACCTAACATGAATATATGAAGGATAAAATTATTAATAATTATTTGGAAATAAGTGAATGAATTCAAAAAATCTATCATCACTAAGTTAATTTTTAAAAGCAAATTATTTTATTGCTGGCCACACAGATCCAAAGCTTAATACCTATTTTCTCTAATTCGTTCTTGCATTTTTACATTCTAACACTAAAATATAATCATGAATAAATTAATGAAATACAGCAATAAAGTTTTCCACAAGAGGAAAATTATACAACCCAAAGATAATTTTTGACAAATAAATAGTTCTGTTATTTCAGTTTCACGTTGAATATAAATTTCTAATTTATTTCATAATATTTCAGCATTCAAGATTAAGGATGGCCAAATAGATTAGCGGTAACTATATAGAAATTTTCTTAATTTAGTTGAAAAAAATTTTAACTTGCCAAATAAATGGTATCTTAATGTCATGAAACCTCTGACTATCTGGATGTAACTAATCATCCTCAAACATCTACTAACAAGAAGTCAGCTCACATGCATGGTATGTTCTGAGGGTGACTGGGGGAACCTGCCCACAGGTGCTCATCTTCAAAGTCATGGGGGCCAGGGCTACCTCCTCCCTAAATCTACATGCATGTCATCTTTCTGTCAAGTCCACACATAGCTTACCAAAAAAAGACAACTGAAAAAAAGGGATAACTCAGGCATCCACACCCAGAAAGGAGGTGGTGATGAGAAGAATGAAGACTGATTTATACCTTTTTCCTGTGTATGTATGCTGGTACAAGAGGAAAGGGCTCTAAGCCTTCTGGAACACTCTGGAAATAACCACTGGGAAAAACACTTCCCGCCCTTTCCTGAGGTACTAAGACGGACCACGCTCCTCCTTATTATCACCACCCTATAGGAAACCAAAACTAAATGGAATCTATTTATTAATCTGTTATCTTGTGTTTTTCCTTTTGTAATTTTTATATAGGTGTACCTTGATTTATATAAGAGATACCTTTTTCTAAAGTTTAATTTAAATGAATTTTGAAATGGAATCTTATTTTCCCATTAACTAGGATACTCTTCTGTCAATGTCATTTAGTTAAAAACTCATGTACAGTTAGTAATGCAACCCTCACGTTTTAAGTGTATATTTCCCAGCCTCTCTGCCAAATAGTTGATGATGTAGCAAGCATTCGAGTGCACTAGGAAAATTTGATATTTTCAGGGAAAAAAATTTTTTTTTGGTAAGTGGAAAAATAATTTACAAAGTAACCTGCCCCTAATCAATTAACTTTTTGTCGAATTGACTTATAACAATAACTGTGTTACAGGAGTGAATGGAATGCTGTATATTCATTTTAAGTCATTTTAAATGTGAGTAACCTACCTCTTTCTTTAAGATCTTCAATATAGGCTTTCATAAATTCTTTATCAAAGTGTTGACGATCTCGTTCACTTTCCATCACTTCATCACCATCTTGACACTGGGTATTATCAATAGGATTGTCCATAAGGCTTACAAATCTATTCAAGAAAATATGGACAATATCACATTTTCACCTGTGCATTTTTAACTGCAAAATTCCTCTCAAAGGAAGTCAACCTTTGTGGTACTAAATCCCAAGTTCTTACTTATCCTTGAAAGTCACAGTTGACCACATATTAGTGTCACCAGTGGAATTCCACTGTGGAATAATCCAACGGGATAATGGAATCAGCCTCCAGGCACAGACTGTTCAGAGGCCTGATGAGGAAATGAGAGCCACTGAGCCACAGACAGGACAGCAGGCAGGAAGCCGTGAGGTGAACATAACACTTTCTCTCAGTCAGATCCTTAAAACTGGATGATCTCTTCCTGTGTTTGATATTACTCCCCACTAGTGACATCAAACTCTAAAATGAGGTGGCTAAATTAAAAAGGATTCAGACAAAATCCCACAAAAGAGGTATGGACTACTGCTACCAAAAAAAAAAAGCTAAAGGAGAGAAACTAAAATGGGATTTGATCCTCTGTCTTCACAATTTTGAAAGATGCTTTGATGTTAATGACAATATAATTATTTCATTCAAACTAGGAAATCCCTCGAACAGTGTTGGGTTGCAGTTGTAGACCCTGCTGCCTTCAGTGTCAGCATCTTTTGCATTGGTTTTAGAAGAGCTCGATATCTAATAAAGATATGAGCCACATATCTGTCATATTTTATTATATTAGTATATTTCCCAGTTCATTTTCCTTTTAATTTTATTTAATGTCTAAATATGGAGAAAGCAAAAAAGTTTTAATTCTTATGTAGACAGATCCATTCAACTTCTCCTTTGCAATCTCTAATCAACTCTAAAATCAATTTTTATTGTCCTTCCTTATCTAAAAAAAAGAAATACACCTATATTTTATCATTCCTTAATTTTTTATCAAAGTAATTACTGTACATATTTTTAAATTTGAATAGTGCAATGATACTTTTTATTTAAAGCAGCAGTCTCTCTCCCTACCCCTTTGTTATTCTCAGATCCCACAGGCAATCTCTTTCATTGGTCAATCTCTATTTTTACTTACTCTATTTGAAATATCTTCTACTATAGGACAAATACTTTAATGTTGTTCAATCAAGTGGAGGTGTTCCTTCCCTCCTCTCCACTTCTCCAACCCTCCCACCTCCCAATTTTTGTGATCTATACTTTTACTTTTTCAACATTTTATTATGAAACATTTAAAACATCCAGAAAAGTTGAAAAAATCTTACAGTGAACACCCCGACCCCCACCACCTTGGTTCCACATTTAACCTTTGACTGCACTTGCTTTATCACACACCACCCATCTATTCACCCCACGAGCCATCTTAATTTTTGACGCAGTTCAAAGCACATCACAGACATCATGTCCTGTCACTGTTACATTGTTCATGTCAACGCCATCCGCATTCTGATCTGTAACCACATTTAACTTCTCTATCTTACCTGAAGTTTGATTCTAAAATTGAAAATCAATACAGAGTATTTACATCTCTGTTGAGTTATCTGGTAAGGCTTGGTGATGCCTTCGTATTTGAGAATGAGACGACAAAACGTTGGCTGGGCACCCTCACGTGCAGGCAGTGTTTGCCCAGGACCAGCCTCACTGTGGGTGACCACTCAGGCAGGGGGCTAGCCAGTCCCCTGGACTCTCTAAACACAAAACTCCAGGGGCCTTCCCCCAGGGTCTTCCCCCAGGGGCACCCTGGAGGAAACCTCAGCTTTTCGTCAGGGGGCTGGACTGCTGATGCTGAGTGGTCTGCCCATATCAAGGAGGAGATTGGGCGGGGGTTGGCCTGTTTAGATGAAATTTTCCTTTTTTTTCTTCTGTTTTTAGCACCATGACTCAGTCTGCACTTCCCTGTACTGGAATTTCTGACCACCAAGCTTCTTCAGAGTTCTCCAGGGCAGATGGGCTCATTTCTCGGTTTGTTCTCCGAGCTTCAGCCTATTTCATCCATCACCATTGTTCCGTCTGCTCTCCGTCTCCATGAATGTGTTGAGGTCTCTCATTCTGTGAAGGCCTTCCCCTGCTTTCTCCGTCATTGAGGTGTGTATGTTTTTTACTTTTTCCTCATTTTAATGAGGTCTCAAGGATAGATATTAAATACGTGGTCAATCCACCATCATTAACATGGCATTTTTTTTATAGTTTCCTTTTTATATTTAATCTATGGCTTAATCCAGATGTCTTTCTATATGCTAGGTATATGTCATGTCATCTATATAGCTATATGCTATAAAGCTTCCTTATGCTCTAATGTGACGAACAGGCTTTATCTTCCTCTAACTCGCCAATTTCCTCAATGGTGTAGTAAGTCACTCATACTCCCCACTGGTTTATGAAAATCCCCGTATCATGTAATCATGTATTAGGGTCAATTTCAGGACTACCTGTTCTGTTCTAATAATTTATCTATAAATCATTGCCTAGAACCACATCGTTTTGATCATTACACCTTTTAAACACAATGTAATTCTCAGTAAGGCAAATTCTGTCACATTACTCTTATTTTCCAAAATCATCATTGCTGTTCTGAGCTTTTTACCTTCAGATATACTTCCAAATCAGTTTTTCAATTTCCAAAAAAGAAATCCCACTGGAGTCATGACTGGAATCATATTACACTTAGTATAATTTTTGGAAGAAATCACATCTTTACAGTCTTTTCATCCAGAAAAGACACAGCATGTCTTTCCAAACATTCAAGACACCTTTAATATCCTCTTGGAACACTTCTTAGTTCCCTTCATATAAGAGAACTATTTTTTCTAGCATTTTTCCTAGATAGTTTGTATTTTTGGTTATGACTTTTATTGCCATTTCTTCCATTACTTTTCTATAGGCTATTTCTAAGAAATCAGTAAGATATGGAATTTTTAATGCAAATTTATATCCAGTCCTTCTATAGAACTGTTATTAATTCAAAGAGCTTCTATCTAATTCTCTTAGATTTCCAAGTCCTACAATTACTTGAAATGACTTCACTTAGCTGCACACAGGTCACAGTTTACCTGACCAGAGGGTCCCCCTCCCGCCCTTGGATGTGAGACTGCTACACTGCTCCCAGTTGCCCCAAGGTGGAAGAGGTTGTAGGGGTGGGCCTCTTCTTATCCAGACAGCATTCCTAAGACAGCCAAGGCCAGTGGAAGGCCTATTCCAACGGAAGGAGGAAGGTTAGGCAGGGGTAGAAAATGTCTTATACCCTTGTTGATCTTGTGCTTATACACAAATAAATTTAGTCTCTCTCTTCACCAATAGTTAACCTCTTTATTTCTGTTTGCTAGGCATCTTACTGCAGGGACCAGAAAATAAGGAAGATTTATGCTGATAGTGAGCAATTGCCACTGAGAGAACTGGGAGTCCCAAGGAAATATTCCCTCAAGTTGTGGTTTTAACAAGCAGCTGGTGTTCAAGGCAGATGGGTCACTGGACACAGTGAGGAAGTGGCTCTCACTGGAGTGGCCTTGTGTGAAGGTTCCTGGGAAGGCTTCAAGCTGCTGGGAATAGGGCAAAATGGTCTCAGGGTAGAGGTGATGGGGGAACCTTTAAAGCCCCAAATTCTGGCAGGACTCACTACCAGGGAGCCAAGGGGATGTGCCCTGGAATCAGCTTCAGGGAAGGGTGGAGCTGGGGCTTTTCAAGTCCATTCCAAGGTAAGAAAGACTCTTCAATTTCTCACCCCAGATTGGAGTCTGTCTGTATCATATTTGCATGGATGGTTTTTCTTAGTTTGGGGTGTTCTGCAGGCTCCTTTAAGGAAATCCAAAGGGGTAGGCAACAAGGGAGGATTCAACAGCCACTGACCCATCCAGGCCAATGGTGATGTGAGTGCTGAGTGACAGACCAGGGAGCCCTGGGCATATGCCCCACTGTGCCTTCAGCCAGCAGGTAGCATTTGTACAGAAACCCTCTGAGTTCTACCTCCCACGCCATTGACAAAAACCTTCAAAATCCTGTAAAAAGGCATCAGAATTTCTGTGAAGCGGGCCCAGGTTCTCAGAGTACAAGAACCATCCCCTCGGTTCCTGAGACAGGCGCGCAAGCTCCAGATGCTCCTCTCCTTACCTTGAGTCTGAATGTGTCTCTACTAGGACCTCTGGGCTACTCACTTTAAAGTGGTTGACTCACACAGGGCCGTCGGGAGCTCCACCAAATGGTCCCCACTGACGACCATCAAGGTGAGCTTCTTTAGGTTAAGCAAGGCGTAGGGGAGATAGGTCAGCCTGTTCTTATACAAGAGAAAGGTCTGCAGTTCTTCTAGCCTAAGAAGACGTAGAAGGAATTAGAACACAAGGACTTAGCTTCATAGCTAAGAAAACCAAAGTGAATTACAAATAAATTCTAGTAGGAAATCCCTACTTAGTTTATTTTTTATATGTGACTCTTATGAGAATAAACTGACTTTAAAATTTAAATAAAGTCATGCCAGGTGACACAGGTTGGGTTTTGGGTTTTTTTCAGTTTTTACTGATTTAACTGCCAACTGAAGACACAGATACAGCAGCAGGATAAGCAAACTGCACAACATACAGCAGGCCATGATGGGGCCTAAAAAATAAAAAAATCAATGGATCCCCCCTCTAAGAGTCTACTGCATTCCCAAGGGTTAACAGGGCATGGGAAAGAAATCACGCAAAAGTCGGAGTGAGAATAAAGAAATTTTGGCAACATATTTCCTTTTGTATATCTTGAAAGCACAGTTATTCTTCTCTCATCATATTTCCTCACTTTAAAATAGGAAGAAACTTGCAGAGTGTAAAGGAAATGAGCAAAATACGCTCCAAATATGTTTCACTTTGTTTTCCATTTTGTTCTAACTCAGTGTCCCCCCTCTAGTTTTTTTTCATTCATTTGCAAAATCTTGACTGATCCCACAAATGTTGCACAAAGTTCCCCTTGTGTTTCAAAGTCAAATAATTCCCACTTAGTCTCATAAACCTAGAAAGCATCAGTACGTATCATAAGTATCAGGTGTAGAGAAAGGTCATATGAGACGGCATTCAAGGCTGAGCCATTTTGGGCTTCTGTGTCACGACAGCTCAATTAACGTACTTTATAAAAAAGATTGTGGACTCCAGGAGGCCAGAGATTTTGTTTCATTCACCACTTCAAACCCAGCCTACTCCCTGGGCTTGCCATACAGGAGCCTAATAATATTGGTGGAATGAATGAATGTCTTACATGGTTCAGTGCAATAATTATTTTTTAAACATGAAATAGCTACCAGGATATAATTTGAAAACCTTACTAAGCATATCAATTTTGTTTGAAAGATTATGCATAATAAATCAATAAATGAAACTAGTAACAATTATCCTCACTGACATTCTAAATATAGAGTGTTATGTTTCTACTCTATGCATAATAAATTTACTTTTCTACTTCTGTGGAGCAAAGGAAAGTTAATGGTGCCATTCTATTGAGGACTGAAGTTAATTAACGTTCATTAAGACAATGAAGACGTGTTCAAATGCACATACATATACATATATATGTATGATGAAGACTGGGAACTGTCTTATTCTATAAAGAACTAAACTAACTTTTTGGAAAATTAGTTGATTTCAGAGAATGTACATGTGTTATACATATTTAAAATGCTAACAGTGTTTAAGACGTTAGTAACTGATTCATATACCTCACCTCCAGAATGCAAGTAGCTACCTGTCTATATCTTGTGGCAGGTCATTCAGGTTATTGTTGCTGATGTCCAGCCACTGCAAATTAGACATCCGCAGGACACAGATCGGGACACTGGAAAACTTGTTTGCTGAGATATCTACGAATGTAACTTGCTTCAAATTACTTAACTAGAAAGGAATAACAAAATATGCTAATTACTTTTTAAGAGTGGAAATTAAGTTTGACTAATACCTTTTAGATGGATGTCTCTTCCCAAAGGCATTTCTCTGAATATATGTAAAGCAGATCAATACAGTATTATTTCGGAGCACCCACGATGTGTCATTCCCTGTGCTACACGCTGGAGGTGCTGAGATAAACAGCACACGAGGGCTGCCCTTGAGGAGTTTATACTTTCATAAACAAGCAGTGCAATTTTATGTATAAGAACTGATGTGATGAAGTTTTCAACTTGCAATGTTCGGTAACACAGAAACAAAGGAATAATCTGTCCATCATCACAGTGGGGTGAGGGTCAGGGGTCAGGAAAGATGTCACAGAAAATGGAGTATTTGAATTGGGTCCTGAGGTTCCTCGACAGGTGGAAAGGTAGGGAAGTAAACTCCAGGTAAGGAACAGCATGTGCAAAGTCACAGAAGACAGAAAGCACAGGCCTTAAAGAGTAGCATGACTTGGGGAAGACCGCCTTAATGAGTTTTGGCAAATCTCAAGGAAACTCACATTTGAATTGGTAAAGTAACAGGGCAAGTGATCAGAAATTTCTACTGTTTATGTCTTAAATCCATAATTTTTGTTTTTAACATGGTAACTGAAAATGTAGAGAAATATCTTTTTATTTCAAATGCAAATATATGAAAATTGAATAAAGTAGGAAAAGTGCCTCATGTTTGGATTTGGTGATGTAAGTTTGGGAGCCACTATGAAACACAGAAGGAGATACCTTTTACTGACTTATTGTAAGAGTCCAGAAATAAAATTTGGGCTGCTTCTCAAAATACATTTGCTAAATTGTTATGCAGTATGAAGTCAGTTGGACCAATAGGAGGTATTACTGAAACATAGAGAAAAAAGAAAGAGTAGTCTTATGGCTCTATTTACCTTAAACAATACTCAATTCCAAATTGCCAAATTTGCTTTAGTAAAACACAGGTCAAATTTACCCTATTGAATGGGCATGTTCTAATTTTGCTCTTGTTTTGAATTTATAAAAATGAATGTGAAGACAGTAATGTGATGGTGAATAAGCAGTCAAGAAAGCTGTTCTGGAGGCCCATAATGCAGTCTAAAATTTCTGACTGTGCTGCCAGGTTTATGAGATCTGCAGAAAAATCAAGACGGAATTACCCGCAGTCTCTCTTCTTTTTACAACAAATGTAGAAAATGTACTTTTTAGACTGTAAAATAATTTGAGGATATTTAAAGGAAATAACTTAAGACTTCCATGAAAATTAGAATAAGGCAAATCAGAGTGGCATTAAACTAGCAAGGAGAGAAATTACTTGGATATAAAAGTCATTTCCCACCAGTTACTTTCATCCGGGGGAAAGTAAACACTCATATAAACTCTTCTGAAAAGTAACTGTATTAGTCTGAAAATTCCAATGTTGTCCAGATAAAGACCTGACATCCGTCAGAGTAAACAGAACACTCATTTACACAGAAGTTTCACTATCTTTACCTTTGTCTCAGAATTCTTGGTTGTTCTATCCCTTAACCTTCTGTAGGTCATTCATTCTACTTGCTGTTTATTTGAATTTTAGATCAGGATTGCGGCAATTATTTGTGTAAGAGACACCCTCATGAAGACTGGCACAACAACGTGAATATACGTAACCCTTCTGAACCATACACATAAAAATTTTAAGATGACAAATTTAATGTTATGGGGTTTTTTAATCACAATTTTTAAAAAATTTCCAGCACTTAGATATGGCATTCAGGCAAAACAGTGCTTTCCTGGGTCTAGAGACTAGAACCACAGGTACTGTGTGCTTCCTTTAGATAAATATACAAGTCGGACATATGATGCTGAGACATCCTCACGGATGATACTCCCTTTAATATGACCATGCAGTCTGTCCTCAGTCACATTGTTTTTATCTATCTTACATAAGCCATAGTTTGAACAGGTGGTTGAAATTTATAGCTATTGAGAACCATTTAGGATTGAATTAGCGAAGTTATGTATGGGAAGAGTCAGTGAACTATTGTAACAAACAGAGCCACCTGGGGAGTTAGAACAAATACTGTGAATTTATAGAATCCCATTCAAACCAAAGAGCCTAAAAGTCTATATCCAGAGTACATGTGCTCCCACGGATATCAATGTAGGTCTGGGGAATCAGCAGTAAATTGCCGTTTTCCAGAAAAAACCACCAGATTCATGGTTGCCTAGTGCAGCCTTGCACTCCCACTCATGCGGATTAACTGCAAACAGGCAAGACAGAGTTTGGGGGAGTGATGGAAATGTCCTACAACTGAATTACAGTGAACTGTACATTTATAATGGGTGAATTTTATGGTACATGAATTATCTCAATAAAGGGGGAAAATGTAGAAAGGACAGAGAGACCAGCCTGGGAGGCTGTTGTCCCAGTCCAGAGGACAGACGACACGGGCTTGGACTAGAGTGGTGGTAGAAGGGGATTGGGCAGTAGTCAGATACAGGACATATTCTGAAGGGCACGCCCAATAGGACTGACTCACGGAGTAGAGATGGGGCTTGGGAGCAAGAGATGTCAAAGGTGAGCCAGCTTGCTTCCAGCCTGAACATCGGAGAGAAGAATGAGTCATCTTCCAAACTGGGGAAGACTGGGGACTGAGCAGACTTGCGCAGGGAATCACGCTCCCTGGCTGTGCGCCTCCACCAGGACCACTGTCGGGCTTTTCCTGGGGTGAGGGTGTGCCAATAGTAGAAGCAGACACTCCCTCCTCCCAGAAGTTTTCAGGAAAGAACACCACCGCTTCTAGGACTATAATCAGTGGCCAGGGCCTTGTCAGAACCTCACCAGCAATACGATTTTCATCCTATTCATCACCAGCAGGATCGTGAGAGCCTTCTCTCTCTTCAACACAAGAAGCTGCTGAGTTTCATTTGGCAATAAAAACTGTTTACTTTCATCTGCTCCATTTTATCAGAAAATGATTTAAAATCATTTCTCCAATGAATACAGACCAAAAGAAACTAAAGAATGTTTTTAAATTAATGGACTTCTTAAATCCTATCTGTAGGACCTCTTCTAGTTATCTACAAGTTTTGTTATAAGTGCATAAAAATTTTTTTAATTTTATGCCCTTTATTTATTTCCAACAGTTTCCAATTTATTTTATCACTGTGGATAAATAAATCAGGATCTGCATTATAGACAACGGAAATCATATTAAATAGGCATTAAATAAAAATATCTTTTGTGAAAATAGGATTTTTTTGCCTAATTTTCCTTTGATAGCATCTCTGAATTTAAATCAGGTCCTGGCCTAATGTAAGGACATTTTAAACGACCTTGTAGTAGCTGGTATAAGGTGATTGAAATGTCAGGAAAATGTGATATAATAAAGATGGATTTCATCTTTTAAAACTTCTCGCCGTATTAGAGGCCATTCCATGTCATAAACCAAATAAAAGTAAATCATAGTACAAAATTTTTTACTTTCTTACTTCAAAGGGAAGCTCGGTTAATTCTAGATTTCCAGAACAATCCAGTTTCTCCAGCTTTTCACAATCTCCCAGTTCTAGAGGAATGCTCTTCAGACGGTTGAAACTCACATTGAGTTCTCGCAGGTTCTTCAAACGACCTGTCATCAGAAAAAATTAACATCCATGGGGTAGGTCCTTTAAGTTCTTTTAAGAACAAAAAACAAAACAAAGATGTAAAACATTCATATAGATGATGATGGGAAGGCATTGAACATAATTTTATATTTGTTTTTTAAGCACTGTTTATTAAATGTCTGCTCATCTTTTATCCAGAGCATTTTGGTCCTCGATCAGAGCATTTTTTGCTCATTTTTTAACTCTTTAAAGCTTCGTGAAACCATAGGTGAGGTGAGTGCGGGGGATTTGTCCTCCATGTAGTCTGGGTCAGGACCCAGCACCCCAGAGTGCAAACCCTTTGAAATTACATGATGAATGAAATAACTGGCAATGGCTTTGAAGACTAGTCTAATTCCTAGAAAGCACAGTGACCAGCTATGTTCTACTGGTGGCTCCAGTGAGAAGCGAACTAAGGACAGAAATATACACAAAGCTTTACTGATGTGGTCAATGATTCAAACAAGAAGACTATTTATAGGCTGCATGTAATTCATTTATCTTTGGCTTCATATTGGCATTGATTTAATTATGACATATCATGCTTCCTAAAGAATATGCTTTAAAAAAGAAAGTCCCTTTCACAGGCAGGAAGTGAAGACACTAAGAATAATAGGCACTAACTAAAATGATGGAGAAACTACCACATCCCAATTCTGTCTTGACTGAATGAATACATAATCAGTTCCACACTGGAAACCAGCACAACAGCAAATATACTTAATATTCCAAAAATCACGTCACGCACGTTCTAAGACATTGAATACTTTAACATTCTTAACCTAATTTTTTAAATTAGAAAACCAAAATCATTGTTTACTTTTGCAGAGTAGGCACTCAAAATACAAATTTCTTGCCATTTTATAAATGAGAAAGGCAAGCATATATTGGAGGATATATTAAGACTGTATATTGGAGGCAAGGCCATTTCTGAGTCATTTTTGTTGGTCTCACTGTTTGCTGGAAGATAATGGAAATGCTGTTGAAATCAGTGGCCCCTCTAACTTACCGACCTGGTACACACTGCAAATCTTACAGTCGGATATTCTAGTCAAAGTAGCAGGACCGATGGGGGGCCAATATAAAATAAGGAAAGACTATTTCTCTCCTGGGGAGGACTGGGGAGCACAGCAGTGAGAATAGAGCTCCGTGCAGCCCCCAGACCTTTGCCCCTCACACGTCGAGGGAAAGAGAAGCACGATGATCACTGCGGTCTTCATTTTAAGTGATGCAACTGAACGAGATGATGGAAAATTATAAAATTTTGATCACAATGACATAATTAGCTAAACTAATCAGTGGACTAATAAATGGGAACAACATATTGTATTTTATGTTTACAATAAACATATTTATCGCATGTTTGTATTTCTAAAACTAAAAGAAATAAAAGGTTCCTAAACACAGCATCGCTCGCTCAGGAGACTTGTAGCTTCCGAGCAACTGGCAAACGTCTGTACGTGCTGAGTTACACGGACGAGGCGTGGCACCGCCAGCCAAAGCGGACACTGCAGACAAGCAGCTCTGGGGACACACGAAACAGCCCTGCCCAGCAGCTTCCTGGGCTGGGAGGAGGATGCCGCCCGCCCACCAGACAAGACGCCTGAAGGCTCCTGCTGAGGAACGTACCGATTTCGGCCGGAAGACGGGAGATTTGGTTTTGGGGCAGATCCAGAATTCTCATCGCTTGGAACAGCTCAATATACGTGGGAATGATTTGAATCAGGGTATTGCTTATGTGCCATTCTTTCAGGTGCGTCTGCTCCTTCAGCTCATCCGGGAGCTCCTAGAATGGAATGAATTACGTCCATCAGAACGAGTCCTCAAGATGTCGGAGTTGAGCGGCAGTGTGCACAAAGCCAAGTGAAAGCACGCATTTATTTAAAAAGCGAGAAGTGAGAGAGCATGCATGAGAGCATTAGACTTAATGCCAGCTCCACAGCCATTTCAAACAGAAAGCAAAGACGCTGCAGTTGTTAATTTCACAAAAACAGATTAGCTCAATTTGAACACTGCCATGAATTCAAGATACTATTAAAAGCAAATGCCTAGTGAACAGACAACCAGGCGCAGGCCCACAGCCATAACACGTATTATTTATTTACAACATACCAATTGAACATCTTCTAAAAATCAAATCTGTCCATGCATTGGACTTTAAAATTTGTGCTGCATTTCCCTTCCTCTGTAGTCGCTTTTAAAAATATTTGATAGAGGAAGATGGGCACAGATGTTAGCCAAGGGCCAATCTTCCTCAGCAAAAAAAAAGAGGAGTATTGGCAACGGATGTTAGCTCAGGGCTAGTCTTCCTCACATACACAAAAAAAATAGTTGATAAACATCTAATATTTGATGTGCCAAATTTCTAAATATTTTTATGAGTTTGTAGCAGGGAAAGAGCAGAAACAGTGGGAAAACCAGAATTCCAGGCCAGGCTCCCTGTTTTCCAGGCGCAACACCTCCCTGGGTAACAGAGAGGAACTTGGTGTATCCAAGGCCTCCCCCAGCTCAAGTGTCTGGGATAAAACTGTAAAGGTGTTGAGAAATGCTTAAAGACTTTAGTGGGGCTTATGGGGGCTACTGAACAAACTCAGTTCACCAAGTGTTTACCAATCCCCCACCGCAAGGGAGGAGTGCTCAGCCCCGACGGGATGGAACAAAGATGAGGACAGCATGCACGTCTCCTGACCTCCTGAAGCTGACCACAGCGCAACATCAGCACAGTGTGGAGGACGGCAGAGGGGAGGGTGGGCACTCCACCAGGGTGAGGTCGGTGGGGCAGGGGTAGCAATCAGAAAGTCCACAGTGACCCTTTTGCTTGGTACTCGGTCCTCATAATATGCTTTATGATCACTGCTATTGGATACGCGGGTTAAGCTTTTAACTTACAAAAAGTACTTTCACTCTAAATATGATTTTATATCACAGTACCATAAGATAGGCAAGAGTGGGCATTATTAAGGCCCATTTGAAAGAGGAAAACTGAAACCCAAAGACATTTCAATGTCACTTAGGGTAAGGATCTGCTACAGTTTCAGGAACTAGTGCGAAATGAAAATGCAGGCCCCTTGGTAAAAATTACTAAGAATTTCAAGACGTAACGGCAGAGCATTAAACCAAGCATGGGGCCCTTCTAAACACAGGGTCTGACGCTTAGATCACACCTGATCTGAATGCAACCCGCACCAGACCAGACGGTTTCCTCCTGCAGCTGAGACAAAATGAAGAGCTGGATCATCAGGGAGCTTATACCAACACTTTCTTTATTGAGGGATCAATTTATTGAGTGCCTCGTAAATAACTTCTCTCATTTTGCTCTGTCATTAATGGCACACTTGAGAGATTATTATACCTTCTAGAATTATGTGCAAAGCTATTTTTAATAATATGAGAAAAATCTTAAGATATTGAGTCAAATAAAAATAAAAGGAATAGGGTAAAAAATGGCAGATTTAACATACGGGAACAACTGAGACACAGCCTGAGCTTCTCACCAGATGCCCCCTTCCCCCAGGCTCAGGTGGTAGAAGAGCCAGGCACATAAGAGCCAGGCACATCTGGAGGTGAGAGCTAAGGGCAGGGCTAAAAGAAAGAGGTCAAGTTCAAGGTCTAAGACCAGATCCCTGACACTCACCCATATCACAGAGCAACTGCCCCTGTAGGCGACTGAGGCTTATTCCTCAGAGGGGTTAAACAGAGAGCCTGGACTGGGAAGCCTCAGGCACACCCAGGGCAGGGCAGCAGCAACCAGAGGATGAATGACGAACGCTGAGACTCCCCCACCCCCAGCCCTCCTCTCTGTCCCAGAGCGCTGGCTGCCAGGCCTGTCCCTGCCTGCAGGAAGGGAGAGGATCCTGCTCTGAGGCTCTCACCAGCTCCAGACAAGCCATAAACGTGCACTCCCAGGGAGAGAGGGTGAGCGTGCCAGTGAAATGGTGGCTCTATAGCAACGCCCTCAAAAAATGTAGCCCCGCCTGACACACACTCAGAGCTTCCAATCAGCTTGTCAGTGCTTGGGACACCCAGCATCTCCAGACCTCCCGCAGAGCCCCAATATGCCAGATAAAGACAACCACCCTAAAAGCAAAAGGAGACTCTGAAAGAAGAAAACTTCCCCCAAAATGCTGGGGATCCCAAGATAGGTAACAAAAGCCATTACCCCGTGAAATGAAAACCAGACGAAATATTTAAATGTAAAATTAAGAGATACCTATAAAAGTAGAAAAACAAAGCCACATCACAGGATTCCTTCTCTCACAAAACAAACAGCCAATCCTTGGAAATTAAAAACTTGATAGTAGAAATGAAAAGTTCTATTGAAGAGTTGGAAAACAGAATTGAGGAAATCTCGCTGAAAGAGGAGAGTCCAGGGCCTAAGGGCAGCCGGCTTGCAGCAGGAATGATCGGTCCCCCACTGCAATTCGGCACCCGTCGCAGAGCGAGCGTGGCCCAGCAGCCAGCCCTAAGAGGTCCCATCAGAGCTCTCTCACCCCGTCCCCAAGGCCCCAGAAGCTCCACAGCCCTGTCCACCCCGTGGTGACCTCTTGCAGGGCCGGGCATACTGCCTGGTGTGATGTTAGAGGCCAGAGCTCCCTTGCGCCCAGGGAGTACTCTCAGATGGTGAAAATCCCTTAATGCAGCTTCTCACTCCTTAATCAGAGGTGAGGCTGAAACACAGATCTCTCTGTGGAAAGAAATCAGCAACTGAAATTCACACTAATGAATGCCTGGGCCCCAGAGTCTTCCCTGGGGGGGGGGGGGGTCCAAGCAGAGAAGGGTCCCCCTTAGGCAACCAAGGGGGGAGGACAAAAAGGCTGCAAGTAATGAAGACCCCGTCCACACAGTTCCCTCTGGGGTCTCCCAGAGCCCGCTGAGTCATAACCCTCTTCCACCCTCTTACCACACCAGGCACTCACTCAGTGCTCCTTATGATGATTTTCAAAAGGTTCTCCAGGTGAGCTGGGTGACCCTACGGGGTAAGTGCTTAGTGGGGATCGTGGTTGATGAGGGCACAGGAGAATGACCTATCAGCAGTCTTCAACTAGAAATCCAGACATGCCCTCCTTCTTGCCCCAGAAGAGGCTGTGTCCGTGTACCCACCAATCTCAATGATGGGGACGCAGGAGAAAGAACACTGAAGAGCTTTCACAGTAACAACCTCTTCCAATTTACAGGGCAGTGTAGCTAACAGGTTGCCCTCAAAGAATATTCCCTCATTTAATCCTCACAACTCCCTCAGAGGGGGTCAGGGCGAGCAACAGCACCACTATCCTGAGAAGGAGATAAAACATTTAAAAGTGAGTAAACTGCCTTAGGACACATGGCCAGTCAAGGACAGCGCCAGGATCACCCCCAAATATTTAGTCTCCCAGTCCAGAGTCCTTTCAGCCACAAAATGGCGGGATAAAAAGAGACGGAGGCAGGTCCCAGAGGACCCCATCCCACTGACAGGGACAGTAGCCCGGGTTCATGTGCCCACGGCACCCCAGGTGCTGCTTCGGCCAGAAACCGTCAGATCGTCGGCCGGCCCTGGAGGTGCCCCTCCAAGAAAGCGGCAGGTTGGGGGAGGGGGCAGGAAGCACCGGTAAACACATGAGGAAAAGAATGAGGGGACATCTTTGCCCCGGCCTCAGAATCTCAGAGGAAAACTGGCTAAGGGTCTGCGGGAATTCCTTTGCTGCTCTACACACCCTGACAAGTCAGACTCACCTCCCACGGAGGGGTGTTGGATGAGTGAAAGGCTCAGTTCATTTAAAAAAAAAAAAAAAAAGCAGAGTTATTTTAAATGTCTGGGGGAAAGGCAGCAGAATTAAGCATTCAAAGGCTGTGCCGTCCTGGGGAGAGCCACTGGGCCCAGCCCCTCCCAGCCTCGAAGGGATCCAAGTGGATCCCACTGCTCTTCCCAGGACGACACTCTTTCACGGAGGAAGAGATGCGAGAACCCGGTTCGGAGCAGATAATCGGCTCCTCCGCGCCCGTGGAAAAGCTCTCTCAAGGCGAGAGCGCTCATCGGCCAAGGCCTCAGCCGCGGCGCTGCACTGAGCATCCGTCTGCTTTAGATAAAAACACATCGACTCACCTTCCAGTGCTCCCCCGAAAGTTCAAACACAAACGGGCTGCTCCGTTTGTCTCTCTCCTTGCAAAGGGAACTCTGCCTCGTGAGCGAGCTCCTTTCGATCTTTTCCAGGAGCCTCACGCTGGTGTCCACGAAGCCATTCTTGCAGTACGCAGCCTGGGGGATGCCTTTCCTCCTGCACTCGGCCACGAAGTTCCACTCCTCCTTTATCCTAAACCGGGCAGCAGACGCCGCAGTTACTCTTCTGGGGAATCTCCATCAACTGCCTAGGGAAGGAGGTCAGGCCACCTGGGCGCAGGCGCAGTCCTCCTCGCTCGCGGCGATTTCCCTGCTGCGGGAGACGTGAGCCCACCCCTCTACTTTCCTCCCTGCCCCTCCTTTCTTGTTTCCTCTGCCTGGGGAATGGAGGTGGAATCTTAAACCCTCGGAGTTGTGAATTAGCAGCAACTCTGACTAAAAGAAGTAGAGGAAGTGAGTTAGATGGAATTCCTAGCTAAAATTTCTACCAAAATTGCCTATGCATGTGATTAATTACCATTTCCTTTGATATTATGTGGTGCCAACCCAGGTTTTTAAAAAACACAAGGCCACGGGAATTTGCTGGTCGTTCAAGAGCATTTGGATAGAAATATATAGACAGGCCCAGTTTATAAAATACCTGACTTTAGAATGTCATCCATCAGCCACCTTGGGAAATTTCAATCCTGTAGGTGAATCTGTTATTAATTAATAAGTATGCAAATAAAATACCCTTTCCATAGGAAATGAACCCACAGTCCTAGCCTAGATGGCAGATAGCTTCAGTGAATGAGAAATTCCTCACATAGAGCCTAACCATGTTCTCCCTCTAAATGACTGAGTTTCATTCAGGTAGGGTGATATTCTTGATTTTATCTCCACTTAGAACTTTTACGTTTTGGTATATACTTCATGGAACAAATATATTATTACAGAATGAAATGCCATGAAGTGAGATAGAGCAAGCTAGGGGGTTTTGCCTGTTTTAGTAAATGTAAGTTAACCAGATAATTGACTTTAATGATAAGGCATTCATCAGTTTTTCAATATATTAATTTCCCCACAGGAAACAGATCTTGAGAAACTAAAGGTTAACCTTCAAATAGTACTAATAATCACAGTATTAATGATATTGTGGAACCTCAAAAATACCTGCAAAAAAAGATAAATTTACTATATTCATTTTTGCAGGTCCTGGGAAACTAGTAAGCTTCTTCCTTGAACACGCACATTTCTCCCTCGGCTCTCCCCAGTTCCTCCTTACCTGCCCAGCCAATTTGATGGCTGTTTTTCTTATCTTGAACTAGAAAAGCCTAACAAGCCCCCAAGAAGTTTTCTGTCCTAGGATAAGACATAGCACAAGCCCCCTGGCACCGGGCCTAATTCAGGACCACCCCTGTTGTACCTGAGACGTGTGAGCCTGAGCCGGGACACAAAGCTGTTTACCCCTATAGTGAGAGACCCAGCTCAAGAGGCAAATACCGATCCGAAACAGAGTAGAGAACACAGTTTGTGGACCCCAGCTCTGTGCAGGTGGCTCCTGTTCCAAGAATCATTGGGGGATTACCTCAGCCACAGACACGTCCCTAAAACCCCCCATGGCTTGGGTCCTCATTCAGCAAGTTGTCCTACCCTAGAGTAACCCCAGATTAGGAGTGGGGAGGAAACCAGAGCAGGGCTGAGAGCCACTTTGGGCTCATAGGACCCTGGGACCTTGTGTAATTCGTGCTAGTGCAGATCACTCAGACCCACTGCCGCGGGTGTTGCCAGCCTGAGGGTTCCAATTCTTAAATTCAAGATTCACATCATATTAGATAATCTCAGATTAGTGGCAAGTGAAAAGACATTCTATCTGTGATTACAGCATTAGGTAGGCAAAAGGGCTTGGTCAAATCCTCCACTTACCAGCTGTGTCAACTTGGGCAAGTTACTTAGGTCCCAACTTCCTTGTCTTCAAACTGAGGATAATGATAACCAGCTGGAACACTGTGATGCTTACAGTAGCAGCTTAATTATCAAGCATGTTCAGAATAGGTATTTGATCCAAATAGTTCATAAAAGTGGAGAACCAAGAATAAAGAGATATTCACACCTTACACATTTTGTTTTTAATTTAAAAGGCAGAAATATATCACCATTTGCCAACTTGATGTAGGGTCATCAACTTCGTTCAAGAATGGGTCTACCAATCAGACTCCCATTCTGCCTTTGTCATATAAACCACACCAATAATGAACCATCCGAGAGTTCCAGTTTAGGTTTCTTCGCAGGGAATAAAAATTACAGACGTGCAAGGCCACCTGCATGTGCAACCTTTCTAGCTTGTCATACTTTGATCAGTCTTGTACGGTGCAGACTCAATTGGGTGGTTCCTGTTTATCATAAATGTAGTTTTTCTAAAGCACTCGACTTAGTTTTCATATACACGATAACTGTCTTTTACTCATACTTCGTGAGTTTACATGATAGTAGTCAAATTACATCATTTCAATCCAAGTAAAAATGGCATCAACACAATGAATCTTATCTAGCATTCAACTCAGTAGGTAAGGACTGAAGTGCATGGCAGACAGCAGCCATCACATGGCTTACACAGGTGTGCAGAGCATCAGACAGCCTAGTGAGGCCAGCTAAGCAGTCTCCTACAGAATTTACTGTGAGGAATTTATCATGTCTTCGCTGTCTTCCCCATGCCTAGCACAGTGCCTGGAATATATGTGGGTTCTGACAGTTATGGGTGTTACTGCTATTGGAATCGAATGTTCGTTCTGGGCAACAGTGTGAAGGTTCTGAAGTCCAAAGAGTAAGTGTCACTGACAGTGAGAAATCCCAGAAGAAGCGCATCCCCTTCACAATACAGTGAGTGCCTGCCTGAGTCCCTGTCCTCTAAAGAAGCTACAAGGCAAGTACAGAAACCACATACTTTTCCAGTGCACTTTTCTCGAGCCTTTCTGCTTCCTTCTTCTGCCAAGCTTTGTGCTTCTTGACACGAGTTTCCCACAAGGCTCTGACGACAGAAATGTCGAATACGACCACTTTATGTCCCATTTTGGGAGCATGAAATTACCTATTTAAGAAAATATATATATGTCAGCTTCATACACATACAGAAGAAAATAGTTTTACCATGAACTTTAAATGAAGTATGAATGAATCAATTGTCTTAAGTAATGATGAAATGCCTTGTTACCTCTGGGATGGCAGTTTGCTAATGTTCTTAAGGTCTGACAGTACTCTGCGTGAGTCCAAGTTCAACACTCAACCTGCGGTCATCTCCTCCAGAATGTCACACTGGCCTCCCTACCCCTCAGCTGAACTGTGGGTTCCCAAAGCCCCCTGGGCATTCCTAAAGCCTCATGGTTCCACATTTGATTGAATTTACTAGCATCTGATCTTCCCAGTAGGCTGTAACATAATCAAGGGTAAGCTTGATGAATTAATCAGAACACACACACACACCAGGTTATCTGAGGCTGCACACCAGCCTCCATTAACTAACAAAACCAAACCTCGCACCAAGCCCCACTGAGCACTTTCCCGCCCAGGTCTGACCACAGACTGGGCACATGTCCTGTGAGGTTTCCCTGCAACATGAACCCTCACAAGCAGCTGATCACTTTTAAGTGCAAGGAAAGTCAGACTCGAGTACATCTTGGCCATTACATCCTGGTGAGACCTAGCACAGTGCCTGGCACGTAGTAAGCCCTCCATAAATATTTGTTGAATGAATAAGTGAGTGAATGAATGAATGAAAAGTGAATAAGAGATTTGCATCCAGATGTGTCACTCTCAGGCCACTCAATGAGCTTTCTCTCTTTTTATTTTCCCACCTCATCTTTACTGTTTGTTTTAACTGATTGTTTGCTCACTGACAAAAAAAATATTATCAGGACATAAAAGTGCATTTCAATGTTCATTCCATTAAGCCATACTTATCTCATTTATCTAAGTAAAATAACTTTCTAAATATTGTTTTAAATTCGCCTACCTATGGCATCAAAATCTGGCTAAATCCATTTCCTGATTTGCACAAACACATGGAGTGTCAGTTGATAAATAGTCGGGCTGTTGAATATTCTCTGCTCCAATTCCAGACACTTCTAAATAGCAGTCAGTGGGGATACAAAACCAAATATTTAATCTTCCAACTCAAGTGCATATTCTCCAAATCCAAATATTTAATCTTCTGACTCAAGTGTGTCCTCTCCGTAAATGGCTTGCCAATATGAGTGGGAGAACAGGCTTATGTTTGTGTAGCTGAACGTTTGAGGGCCATACTTTTAGTCTGAAGAGCTGAAAATGCTGACCCCGATTTATTCTCCTCTTTCCTTTAATTTCTGACATCTGGAACTGTCTTTTGTCTCCCTTAAAACTCTTTTACCTAAAGGATATTTTTGACAAAGGTGCAAATGCTGCAAGTTTCTGTGTGGAACACATGTTTTCAGTTCTCTTGGAGTAAATACATAGGAGTGAAATTGGAGAGTCATGCGATAACTCTATGTTGAACGTTTTCAGGAACGGCCAGCCTATTTTCCAAAGCAGCTGAATCATTTTACATTCCCACCAGCAGTGTATGAAGGTTGCAGTTTTTCCACATCCTCTCCACACTTGTTATTGTCTGTCTTTTTTATTATAGCTGTCCCATTGGGTGTGAAGTGGTATCTCCGTGTGGTTTTGATTTGCATTTTCCTGATGACTAATGATGCTGAGCATCTTTTCATGTGCTTATCGGTCATTTGTATATCTTCTTGGGAGAAACATCTATTCAGATCCTTTGCACATTTTTTAATTGGACTATTTGTCTTTTTATTGTTGAGTTGTAATAGTTCTTTACATATTCTAGTTACAGGCCCTTTACCAGATATATCATTTGCAAAGATTTTCTCCCACTTTGTGAGTTGTATTTTCACTTTCTTGATTCTATCCTTTTACTTTTAACCTAAATATATGATTATATTTGATACAAGATTTTGTAGACAGAAACTTGTTGGATCATTTATTTAACCCAAGCTGACAATCTCTGTCTTTTAATCAGCATGTTTAGGCAATTTACATTTAGTATAATTACTGATATGTTTGGATTTAGGTCTACCATTTTATTATTCATTTTTAATGTTTGGATTTAGGTCTACCATTTTATTGTTCGTTTTTTGGTTTAATCCCTCTTTTCTTTTCCTCTTTTACACTTTCCTGCCTTCTTTTGTGTTATCTAAACATTTTTTAGTATTCCATTTTATTTTCTTTATTGTGTTTTGACAATGTTTCCTTGTGCAGCCTTTTCTTCTTCATGGTTGCCCAAGGGAGTATAAGATATAAGCTTAACTTCTCACAGTCTACTTACAAATAATATTTGACTGCTTCAAGTGACATGTAGAAACCTTACTACCATATAGGTCACATTATGCTGTTACCTTTATGTTATAGTTGTCCTATGGATTGTATCAGTCAATGTTATATTTTTGGCTTCAAATCATCAAACTTATGTTAAAGAACTTATGAGAAGGCTAGCCCATTATATCTACCCTGATATGTACCATTTCTGTTGCTTTTTCTTCATTCCTGTTGTTCCAAGTTTTCCTCTGGTATTTTTTTTCTCTTATGTCTAAAAAACCTTCCTTAACAACTGTTTTAGAGGAAGTCTGCTGACAAATTCTGTTTCTTTCATCTGAGGATGTCTTTTTTTCCCCTTGATTCCTGAAGATTATTTTTGTTGAATATAGAATTCTGAGTTGACAATTCTTTTCTTTCAGTATTTTAAAAATATTGTGCCAGTTTCTTCTGGCCTCCATGGTTTCTGATAAGAAATCTATAGTCATTTGAATCATAATTCTCCCATAGGTGATACATCATTTTTCTCTTACTACTGTCAAGATTTTTTCTTTGTCTTTGGTTTTCCTCAGTTTAATTATGATGTGTCTGGGCATAGATTTCTTTGGGTTTATCCTGTTTGGGATTTGCTTAACTTCTCTAATCAGGAGGTTTATATCATTTGCCAAATTTGGGAATTTTCAGCCAACATTTCTTCAACTACTTTTTTCTGCACTGCACTCCTTCTCCTGTCCTTCTGGGACTCTGATAACACAAATATTAGGCCTTTTGGTATTGTTCCATAGATTCTTGAGGCCTGTTCATTTTTGGTAAATATTTTTCCCTCTATTTTATTCAGGTTGGTAATATCCAGTAATCTATCTTCAAGTTTCCTAACTCCTCCCTAAGTCATCTCCATTATGTTTATGAGCCTATCCAATGACTATTTTATGTCAATTATCTTCTATGTTATTTCTAAAATTTCCATTTAGTTCTTTATGTCTTCTATTTCTTTTCTGATACTTTCTTTCCATTCATACCCCAGGGCAGAGGGAGAGCACCCAAGAAAGGACAAATTTGGAAGGGGTTCAGATGTCATTTTAGAAGTTGTGGTTCAGACCACCAGAGAGCAGAGAAGGCCTCTGGTTTGGTCAGGCTAGTCTGGCTTGCTGGACAACTAATAGGCCACCCCCAGAGTGCAGGTGAAAGACCAGCTGATTAGCAACTGATGGCGTGGGGGATGCAATGGGAGTCCAGGAGCCAGCAGGGACAGGAGGCCGTCAGAGTGTGGACCACACAGGGACTTGCAGAAGGAGTGGCAGCTTGGTGTGTACACAGGTGGCTGTGTGCAGGCCACGTGGAGGCTGGCAGAGAGAGTCTAGGGACGAGCATGTGCAGGAGGGCTTCAGAGCACATGGGCTACACGAGGCTCTGTTTTCTGGGTCAGGGGAGCTGCAGAAAGGTTATTGCCAGTCAAGGCTGCCAGGTTACAAGGGGACTACATTCTGGGCCTGTGGCTGGGGCAGGCTCCAATAGACGTCCCACCCTGCTGATCCCCCACCCACACTAGAAAAGGCAGGAAACCTCTTTCTACTACACTGTCCTCCCAGTACCCTCTACTGAGGAAATTTAACATAGTATTCACTTTACAGGACAAATACTTAAAGGAATTCCATTGTATATCACAGAGTTTTTACACTGAAGGGTGCATGCAGAGCTGAGAGGCAATAAGTTGGTAACTGACACAGTAGGCAATCAACTGGTTGGGTTTAGACCTCACATCCCAACCTGCCTTCTGCGGGTTGTGATTCCCCTGTCAGATCCATCTTCTGACTTAGCAGTGCTACTCAGCTGTTCCATGTGCACCACCCAGTGGCTGTCTGGGACGGGGATAATGGTCTATCCTGGCGTTCCATTCTAACAGACATTGGCAAGCTGGTGAGGGTCAGATCCACGCATGTGCAGCTCAGGGATGAGCCCAGAAGTTCATAAACAACCTTACGGGGTTGTTCTCCCAAGCTCCTCCCTCTCAGTGATCTCCCTGGTCCTGTCTGGATTCCTGGGGCTCCCTTTTCACTCCTCTGGCTGAGACCTGGGGCTTTAGTTACTCTGCTGTGCTGTGCACTGGCTCCAACTGCACCTGCGTCAGGGCCAAGCAGCAGGAAGACTGTGAGAGGAAAAAAGCAATGAAGTTTTCTCCACCCCCTGGGGACCACAGCTCCTTTGATCAGAAAGGAAGGAACCCCCTCTCAAAGTTTTGGGTGACTGAAGTGCTCCACTACCAACCTCCTCCCACCCTCCTCACTGCTACTCCTGCAGAATCCTAGGGGGGGCTGAGGCACGAGAGGGTGGAGAAAAGAAAAACGGGGATGTATCCCCACTCTCTGAGCACTAGGAGTCCCCTGTTCCACTCCTGGAGCAAAACTAGGTGCCCTGGTGCCCAGTTCTGGGTTTCAGGCTGCCTTGAGTCCAGGCTGGGAAATAAAGGAGGGAAAAAATGGGAATCACACCACGGGTTCTGTCATGCTTTGAATTCAGGTGTCCTTCCCTTCTTCTCTTGCAACTGTTTACTTTTCAGAGTCTTCACACGGCCGCTCCGTGTGTTCTGTCCAGATTTGATACTGCATCTAGCAGGAGAGGTGGGTGGGGTGCCTGCCTTCTCCATCTTACCCAGAACCAGATGTCTCCGCATTTAATTTTTCTTTTACCACTTTCCTTACTCTGTTATCTTCAGCTCAGGAGCACCCGTGCTGCAAAGGTCTCAAGGCTTTGGCTTTTGACATAAAAGCCTCCATAAAGAAATGGCGAGCATCAGACTGAAAATGAGAGATCTAAGTCCATAGCCAGTAATGGAGAAAAATTTTTAAAAAGAGGAAGAATCAGACAGCCTAGTTTCTTTGAGGAAATCCCTGCACATAATCCAAGTCTACACATAAAAGCAAACCAAAAAGCCAAAGTAAAGTGAGGTGTGTTTGAGCAGTGTGGACAGCCCAGACAGCCAAGAGTAATTAAGGCTGGAAGCACCGCTCGCTGTCCAGGATGTGCGCTCTAGATCAATCAGTCAGGGCTCAGATTCTGTTGTTGAGTTTCTTTCATATTCTTAGGCCAGTAAATCCTTGAGAAGTAACTGGATCTGTACATTAACTGCCCCTGCATTAAAAAATCATTGCTCATTAATTTCTATGCATCAATTTGCAGAAATGTAATTCAAGTTCCCATCTTAAAGGAATGGTCTCTTCTTGATGCCTTTGTGCTCTATTTTTAAATAGCGGTAAATCAATATTAGTCTCAGTATTTTGGTGGGAAAGAGTATATCCTGTCTGTCATCTAACCATGTTCACCATTTCCCCTGCGTTTTGCAAAGCAGAGAAAGAGGTTCTGTTCTTCAACTAAAGGCATTTTGAATGTGCCAGGAGTTAAATCAGGGTCTTGCCTGTAAGATGTTCTGTTTGCAAATGTGTGTAATGAAAACTGGAGATTCTAAGAACAGTAAGTGATGACTACGTTCACTGGAGGTCTACATGTAACATCCAGAGATTCTGGAAAGCTAAGAAATACCAGCTCCTAAATGTCAGGTCCAGCCCCGCTGCTGGCATCCTGTGCAGGACAGGGCTGAGTCCAGGCCTCCCTAGACAACAGGACAGGTTCGACCTTAACTCAAAAAATAGTAGCCCCATGGGTGGGCGCTGAGACTGGGAAAGTAGTTTTACAGCGAGAGCCCATGAATAATTCCAGGACCTGTAGGAGGCCCTCCATCCAGGAACAAAGCCACACTGGGGAGCAGAGAGGAGGCAGGTGTTAGGGACAGATGCAGGTGCCAGTCACTTAGCAGCTTAGGGGAGAGAAGGTCCCCTGGCAAAGGTACAAAGCTGATCTCTTCCTGGAGCATGAACTCCAGTCAACACAATCTTTCAGGCAAATACATAAAATGTAATTTCCTAAGCATTCGCTTTCTGCAGAACTATAATTGCCATGTATACTACACCAAAGCAGAAAAGAGAAAATTTAACCTCTACAGGATCCAGTCTGGAGACCCGCAACACAGATAAAGGAACAGCCCCTTAGAGGAAACATCACCACCACGCAGACTCCCTGAGGCACCGTGAGGGTGCAGAGCTTCAGCCTGGGCCCTCAGTGAACTGGACAGCGAAGATCCATGGCTCCAAGGTGACTCTGATTCCAGGTCCCTGCTGAAGATGTGGCTTTGCACAGTTATGGCAGAATCACAAGAACAAGCCTGTAGGTTTGGCTGTGCTGTCCACAGCCACAGAGCATCTCCCAGCGAAGAGAACACCGGGGACTAGGAGTGAGGAGAACAATGACGTTGCTCACTGCGACAGAAAGGACACCTGGCAGAGTGTCGTCAGGCTCCGTCCTCTCCCAGGCCTGGTGTTCCAGATCCTGGGTGAAAATGTCAACAATCAGGGACCCACACAGGTTGGATTCATAGTGGAAAAGAAAATTCCTCCTGGAAAACACTTGCTTTCCTGCAGGGGTCAGCAAACTTTTTCAGTAAAGGGCAAGATAGTAAATGTTTTAGGCCTTGAAGGTGGAAGATATTGTGTAGGTACTTACGTAACAAAAGAGAAAACTCCCGGCTTGCCCCTCCCTGCTTGCTGGGGGTGGGCCTGTGAGCAGGGAGGGGGCTTGTGCCCAGCTGCCGCCTGCTGGAGACATTCTCAGGACAAGAGCTACTGAAAGGCCTGGCAGGCCAGAGTGCAGAGGGGCAGGTGGGGGGGACCGGCAGCAGTCAGTTTCACTCTCTGCCCCAGTGCCACCCAGATGCCTATGTGTCCTCTTCTCCCAGTCATCTCAAGTTGGGCACCTGAGTGGTGGGGTGAGGCTAGGTGACTCGCTAAGTTGCCAACTCCTGGGCAGAGATTCCACTGCTTTGTGCCTGGCAGTTGCTGACAGCAGAGTCTCTACCAGGTAGATGGCAACCAGAGTGGGCCTTGGGCAGCAGCAAGATACAGCTGGCCAGGTAGACAGGTGCAGAGAGTAGAGGGGGGAATAGGGACAGAACGGGTACTCCAGCTTGGTCTCCACGGCTCACGGTGCCAGCCTGCTCCAGTAGTGCCCACGTGCCATACAAAAACACCCGCCAGTCCTGTGGGTTATAGTTTGCTGATCCCAACTTTAATGAACAATAAAATATTTCACTTTGGTGGATGTGATGGCTTTAAATTATACCCACAAATTCCTTGGCATTCTTCCCTTTAAAAAGATAGAGCTTAGGGGCCGGCTCAGTGGCATAGCTGTTAAGTTTGCGTATTCCACTTTGGCAGCCCCGGGTTCACTGGTTTGGATCCTGGGCATGGACCTACTCACCACTCATCAAGCCATGCTGAGGCAGCGTCCCACATAGAAGAACTAGAAGGACCTACAACTAGGATATACAACTATGTACTGGGGGCTTTGGGGAGAAAAAAGAGGAATATTGGCAACAGATGTCAGCTCAGGGCCAATCTTTCCTTAAAAAATGTAGAGCTTAAGTCCTTTCCCCTTGAGCGTGGGGTGGACTTAGTGACTCACTCCTAATGAACAGAATGTGGTGAAAGTGAGGTGTGTGAGTTCTGAAACTAAGTCCTACAAAGTATTGCTCTCTCTCTCTCTGGGGGATCACTCATTCATGAGTCAGCCACCATGTCATGAGGATGTTCAAGTAGCCCTATGGAGAAGCTTCACGAGAAGAGGAACTGAGGCCTCCTGCCAATGGCCATGTGAGCAGAAGCTGTCTTAAAAGCAGATCCTCCAGGGGCCAACCCTGTGGCATGGTGATTAAGTTCGTACACTCCACTTCGGTGGCCTGGGGTCCACAGGTTCAGATCCCGGGCACGGACCAACGCACCACTTGTCAAGCCATGCTGTGACTGCGTCCCACATAAAGTAGAGGAAGATGGGCATGGATGTTAGCCCAGGGCCAATATTCCTCAGCAAAAAGAGGAGGACTGGCAATGGATGTTAGCTCAGGGCTAACTTTCCACACAAAGCAGATCATCCAGCCCCAGCCGAGCCTTCAGATGCCTGTGTCCCTGGCCAACGTTTTGACTGCAACTTCCTGGGAGACCCTGAGCCAGAACCACTCAGCTAAGCCACTCTAGCTTTCTGACCCTCAGCAACTATGAAATAATAAATGTTTGTTGTTTTAAGGTATTAAGTGTTGGGGTGATTTGTTATGCAACAATAAATAACTAATACAGTGGACAGTAAAATAAGAGGCACTTATAAAAATCAGCCCTATTTTATAGGGACACCTGGTGTCTATATCCAGCTGCTTCCTTGACATATCCACTTGGATGTCTCACACATATCTCAAAGAAACATGATTCCCTCCAAACTTACTCATTTAGAATCTACCCGTCCCCGGCTGCCTTAATTCCCCATCTCAAGAATGACTCCATATTTATCTGGAGGTCACTCCTTTCCACTTCCCGTTTCCTCACTCTGCCCACCCACAAAGCAGATATGGGCGCACACACACTCTCATTCACACATCCAATTCATCACCTAAGTCTTAGACGGCGTGCATTTCTCACCACTGATTAGTGTCACATTTGGCCTCAGTTGTGCAAAAGCCTCACAGCTGGTCTCCTGACTTCCCATTCACCCACGTCCAACCCATTTGCCACATACCAGTGACAGTCATTTTCCAACAAGAACCAGATCACGCTGCCACCTAGCTCAAGCTCTCCAGAGACTTCCCTTTGGAAGGAGAGGGAGATCCCAGCTCCTCACAAGGCCCAATAAGACCCTGGCATGATCTGCCCTTGGCCAGCCCCTCCGACTCACCCTGATGTTCTCCTCTGCAGTGCTTGTCCACCCTGCGCTTCCTCCCACCTCAGACTCTGCCTACACGCTCTTCCCCCATTCCCATGGCTTCCTCTCACACCCCCTGAACTCAGCTTCAGTGTTCCCTCCTCAGTGTGGCCTTCCTGGCCTCCTCATCTAAGGTAGGTCCCCCTGGTATTTTCTCCCTCTGACTCTTGCTTATTTACTTCACAGCACATAATACCAGTTGAATTATTTGATCGTTTGTTTAACTATATGTTATCTGTCCGTGGACTGCACTGAAAAAGAGGAGGAGCAGCCACCCAAGAGGCCCCAGACTTGGGCTCGGAGCCTGGCCCCCTCAAGTCAGCCACCCTACACTGAGCAGTCACCGAGTAACAGACGTTAGGAACTGGAGGGGACGTGAGGGCTACAGATGCCAGACTCCTGCTTCTGAACCTCACCACGGGAACCCTGGGTATTAAGCCAGTTTGTTTAGTGTGTTTGTTCTTTGATTCTTGAGAACCCTAAATAACTGACATTTATGGGCACTCATTAAATGCAGAAAGATGACTGTCCTTGCCTGGGAGTTCTCAATGTAGAGGGGAGAACAGATGCTTAAAGGGATACATTTCAAGGCAGCGTGTGGATTCAACAGAGGCTGAACGAGCTGCTGTGGGAGGCAGAAGAGGAGAGATGCCCTCAAGTGTGTGTGGGGAGTGGGAGTGGGGTCGGGGATGGCCCTGGAGGGACCCGGAGGAAGAGGAAAGGACCATCGTGCAGGTTTGGTTGAATAATTTTCCACGCTCCCTCCCCAATCCAGGTATATCACAATCACTTTACAGAACCCTCTGCTATCCTGAGCCAGAGAGCATGACTGGAAAAACATGTCCCCTGGCACCAGGAGACTAGTCTCCACTCTGAAGTCATGTGTCCAGATCCAGGCGGGAGGGGGTACTTTCTGGTCACCTAGTCCTCTGCCTTCTTGTCAAACGACAGACTGGGCTAGGGGGTAGGGGTACAGGGCAAACATCTCAGAGAATCTGAGGGGAAAGGATCTGGGGGAATCTGGGAGGAGACCCAACAAAGTCCACAATACAGGTGCCAAGCTGTCCTGGGTGCTCCCTCTGCGAGGCGGGGAGCAGCAAGCGGGGAGGTGGGGAGAGCGAACGGAGCTGGTGTCAGGGGCTCACCTGAACCAGCCATGGGGAGAGAGGCCTGCCTCCTGTCCTTCCCACCTGCCCCTCAGAGCCCCCAGGACCCCTCTTCCCTTGGACAGACCAGCTCCAGGCCTTCTGCAGCATCCTTCCAGGTGTGTCCACCATGTGAAGAAGACACCTATCATCAGCCTTGCTGGGTCCATGGGAAATTCTGGTGACACCAAGGTACGTGGGGACAATAATATGACAGATGGGGGCTTTAGTGACACACAAATTCCATTCTACTCTCACATAAGGCCACAGTCTAGACCCCAGAGTTGGAACACAGAGTGAGTTTTCTCACAGAAACAGCAGGGTAAACAGGGGCTAAATAGTCAAGTGAGGTCAGTATAGTCATAATATTTCAGCCAAATTCTGAATTAAATTACATTATATGTCACATGATCAGCGTTTCCCTGGGGATGTGCATTATTTTCATGCTAACTGGTTGCACTAGAAAATCCAGCCAGAGGAGACAAAGGCTACAGACAGCATAAGAGGACAGTCTCAGAGTCGGCCTGTCTGAGCTGGAGTCCTGCCTCCCCCGCTACCGCTGCATGTCCCCGAGACCATCACCTGACCTCTCTGAACCTCCGTGCTCTCATCTGGACGTGGGCGTAACCACAGCACCGAGCTCACAGGACTGTGAGAGGATCACACGTGATAATTTGTGTCAAGTACTTAAGACAGTACCTGGCACCTAGCAAAGCTCAAAAAAATATCAGTTATTTACAGAAAAAGAGAAAAGAAATTAAGAAAGACTCACTGTCACCAATTAAATATAAGATAAAAGGTGCGCAAGCATCTGAGGATTTTTCCCCAGCAGGCACGGTTCGCAGAGGTTCTTTGGGAGAACACCCCAGCCTCTGAGTTATGGGAGAGGATTTGGTCCCGCAGAAGAGCAGCCGGCACAGCTGAGCTGCTTCCAAAGCCCAACAATCCTCCTCTGGGTCTCCGATCACCTCTCCACCCTCACCCCCACGCCAGGGGGCGTGAGACGGTCTCTGCGAGGAGAGACTTCCCCGGCCAGATGTCAATCATCCCTCTCAGGGCACAGAAGACGACACAAACAAAGTTGATTTATCTCCCCTGGACAGCACTTTGGACCAGAAAGTTTGAGCTCAGCCTTGGGCACCAGGGCAGTACGCGGGGAGTAACCTGCTAACCGGGAGCAGGAGTCGTGGGGACCCCGCCACAGCAGCAGCCCCGCTGCAGAAGCCCAAGGACCTGCCGACCCCATTCTCTCCTTCTTCCCCATTCAGTTCCAGTTCTTGCCCTAAAATGCAGACAAATGCGTGATCCTCAGCCCGGTGCTCCGCTCTGGATGTTCACCCCTGTCCTGCCACGGCACAGCGGTAGACACATCAACAAGGAGCTCACTGCCCCCATCCTCTCGGCAGGTGCCACACGCCCCCACCCTCCCGCTCCCCGCAACTCGCCCCCAGTTTCAGGAGCAGCTTGCTCACTCGGCCCCCTACACCCCCTCCACGACGGCCACCTACCCAACTGCGCGGCAGCCCCAAGCCCCTGCCTGCTAAGTGGAATCCGGGCGGCGGAGCCTGTTTACACCCGCAGCGGCCACACACTGGAGCCGGAAGCGCTCCAACTGCCCCAGCCTCCCGGCCTGTGCGCTAACAGGCTATATTTGTAAGCTGATAATATGATCTGTAGGCCATGTGCTGATAAACTATCTATCTATTCTATGTGACTCAGCCCGGCATGAGACAAAACAGATTTCGTAGAGGAGGGCTTGGCACAGAGCAGACGACGAGCGGGCTAATTTGAGCCCTATAACCCAGGATTATCTGCACCTCCCGTACAGATGGCGGGGGCTTTTTACACTGGAAATCCTGAAGTGTGTTAAATGAACAGGCCAGAAAAGGGAAAATGGTTCCTGAACCAAACAAAAAGAACCAAACAAAAAGCCAGATAAGAAAGCCATATGACCAAGGAATGTGAAATTTTTTTCAATGTTTGAAGCAACAGATGTTAAAGGTCTTGATATCATCCTTACATTTGTTCTTTTTAACTTCCTAAAACCTATGTGCGTTTAGGTTCTCTTTAGAGATTTCACTAATTGGGCAAATATGTTTTACCGATATTCAACATTGTGACAATTTGACAATCAGTTAATAATCAGTATGGAGTCCACACAACCCCTCCCTGCCCTTTCATGGCAATGGCTCCTAATACACCGTCGCCCTAAAACAGAAAAACATCTTGTGTCTAATATATACATAATAACTCTAATTACAAAATGGTCTGGTTTTGGAAGGACTATTTTCTATATGGAACATTTTCCATTTGTTGACATTTATAATTGTTGACATTCATAATTAAATCATATTAAATTGTGTAATAAGTTGATGGGGTCCAGATAAATCTTTGTGACTATATTAAATCAGACCTCTAAGGTGTTGGATGCGCTTTTTATTACTTAGCATTAAATTTGTATATTATTTTTCTCTTTTGATAAATAATGTAAGTTACCTATTTAGTAATTAGTGTTTACTTTGGTTCTTGTTTTGTTTTGGTATGGTATTCTGGACCACAGAATATAAACTGAAAAAGCTTCAGTTTCAGTTCAGATACTATTTAAATACTATTTCAATTTATTTAATTCAATTTATTCAATTTCAGTCTATTTAAATTGAAATACTATTGCAATTTATGAGAGCTAAATATTCAAAAGCTTAATCATATTTAAGTAGAAAAAAAAATTTTTCCCCACAAATGCATTCAAAATACAATGAGATGCCTTTATGATGCTCATGTCAGGGGAGCAGGGCTGGGAGTATAGCCCAGGCTCCTCAGACTATAACATGCACCCAAATAGGATTGAGAAATTTGAGAAATTTAGCAAACAAAAATACTTCTAGTTACATTTGAATTTCAGATAAACAACAAATAATTTTTTAAATATAAGTATGTCTTAAATACTGCATGAGTCATAGTTATACTAAAAATTTATTTGTTGTTTATCTGAAATTTAAATATAACTGAGTATCCTGTATTTTATCTGGCAACCCTTCAGCCAAACCACCCAGGATCTTACTAAAATGCAGAGTCTGACATGGGAGGCCAGAGAGGGGTGAGGGTCTGTTTCTCTAACAAGCTCCAGGTGATGCAGAAGCCACTGGTCCAGGGAAACACCACGAGCAGCAAGGATCTGGAATGAGCACAGTCTGGTGCAGCGGTAGCCAGGGCTGGTTCCTCGCTGGCATGGCCTGGGTAGACCCCCTTCCCCTAGGAGGTTCTGACTCAGTAAGTCTGGGGTGGGGTCCAGTGGTTCATATCTCCAGCATACTCCACAGTTGCTTCTGATTCACAGGCAGCAATTTGAACCAGGAAGTATTTTAAAATGCGAAATGCACTTTTGCTCACACAAGCAGTTGTTATTATTGTATTAAACTCACTGTGCGCAGATTGCTGCATCTCTGGGCTCGGTGGGCTCAGTGTGTCCAGAAAGACCTTCCAGTTTCTGAGCTCTCGAGGGGCAGCAGGTAGAACTGCGCCCTGTGGTCTTCATTTACCAGTGTCCCCTCACAGCTGGAAGCAGCTCAAGTCATACACAGCCTTATTAGGACCAACCCCAGCTGGTTTCTCAGAGCTCAATACTTTTTATGCAATTCAGCTCCAGCTGGGTTTGTAGCCTCTCATGAAATGCAGTCCACAGACCACAGCTTCGGCTTCTCCATGGGGAGGCGTACATATCTGCCTCATATCCAAGAGGCTTCCACACACAAGCACACCCAGACATCCACGGGGAACTGAATGCTTTCCTCACAGCCATGCTCAGTCTAGGACTCCTGTTGGAACACTGAGTCACACGCACCACGAAGCTTTCTTCCAAGTAAATTCTTGTTCTCACCAGCCCGTCACCTCCATTTCATCACATAATTATAGAAGAATGAAAAACCCCAAATTTTATAAACTGTTTCATTCTACTTCAATGACTATTACTAACTGTTTCCCACTGAAGTGGGAGCAAGTGGCGAGAGCTCCTGACTCACCACTTCACATTTGCTGGTTAAAAACTTGAGCACAGCACCCTGGGATGAGGAAGGCTGCACTGGCCCTCATATTATATTAACTTATATTTACTACATGGTCAAAGGATACTATTTGGGATATATTGGGTTAAGTTAAAATGTACTATGAAAGTTAATTTCACCTGATTCTTTGTACTTTTTTAATGTGGCTACTAAAAAATTTAAACTCACATCGTGAAGCTGGCATGATATTTCTATTGGGCTGCACTCCCCCAAGTCAGAATCTAGACTTGGAGGACCCCAAAGTGGGCAATCGGGACCGCTGCTCCCCTCACCACCAAGATGAGCCACAGGGGGCGCTAAGAACCCAGGATCAGAGCAGAATGCTGCATCCTTCTCTCTAAGAATCATATTTATTTATCTTTTTCCCTGGGAGGAGCCCAAACCTCTTCACAATATAATTTTATTCAACTGGAAGAGGCCAGGACTCAGATCTGTGCCAGTTCCATCGCTGTGAGCAATGTCATCTGTACCCTGGGAGCTGAGCACACGTCCGTCTGGTCCTCAGGCAGTCTTGACATGCCTCTGAGCAGCGCCCCCTGGAGGAAGACTTTGCCAGTGGATGGGATCTATTAGGAAACCCAGGGACACTTTGGTCATCCCCTCTCAGCCAAACAGTAATTATCAAGAATGCCAATTCTAAAATTCCCATTGGAAACTCTGTGTGTGTGGTGGTACAACTGTAGATGGAAAACTGTTTCTGTTTAATTTTTTCATTTTTTTTCAAATTTTGGTACAACCATTGTAAGATTAAAATGAAACATATGTACACACAAAGTCAAAACAAAACTAACAAAAAGCCACACACACACAAAGAATAGCTACTATGTGCCAGGCACAGTTCTAGGTGCTTTATTTATAACATTATACCTAACCTTGGAAAATATCAGAAACAAAACAGGAGATAAAATGTACTACTGTCCTTACATAGCAGAAACTGTATTCAGCACTTTCTGTTATCTCATCTCATGCTGGCCATAACACTGAAAGGGAGGCCTTACTCCATTTTTTGTGTGTGTGAGGAAGACCAGCCTTGAGCTCACATCCGTCGCCAATCTTCCTCTTTTCGCTGAGGAAGACTGGCCCTGGGCTAACATCCGTGCCCATCTTCCTCCACTTTATATGGGATGCCGCCACAGCATAGCTGACAAGCAGTGCGTTGGTAGGTGCCCGGGATCCGAACCCGCAAACCCCAGGCTGCTAAGTGTGAACTAAACCGCTGCGCCACCACGCAGCACCCGTTACTCCATTCATTGAACTGACCAGGCTATGAGGCCCAAGGATCCCCTGCTCTCAGGTGGACCGGGCACTGGATCTAGGCCTGTGAAGCACAAAGTCAGTGACCTTGCTGAGGTACTGTGCTGTGTCCAGAAGCCTCTTTACCCTTATTTTATACACGAATCTCTTCTTTCTAAGCCCTTAGAAACCACATGTTCTCCTCAAAACAAGCCACTACCACCTCCCCCACCCTACTGAATCTTCACAGGCCCTGCAGATTCTGCCTTCTCACCCTCCACCACATCTGCCCACCTCTCCATCCCCACAGCTTGAGCATCATTCAAGGCTTCTGCATTTCCTGACTGATCCATTGCAACAGTCTCACCCCAGCTTCTGTCACCAGTATTATGTCCCGCTGATGCCAAAGAGATCTTTCCAAACACACAGACCTGCTCAGGTCACTCTCCTGCTTGATTCTCCATATTTCTACAGTTAAAAGGCAAAGTCCTTGGAATGCAAGATCTCCATGACCTGTCTCCTGCTGGCCTCCAGGCCTCCCCTGTCACCAGCATCACTACCCCTTGCCCCACCACACTTCAGCTCATCCACACCCCTTCCTGATTCCTCCTTCAGCCAGACCCATTCACGCTTTTGTGCCTTCGCTCTGCAAATGCTACTTAATTACACATCCATTTCCTCTTGACTGTGAGGTCTTGAGGATAGGAACATAGTTTGTTTAAATCTTGCTCATCATACCTGACACGTGGTAGGAATAATGAATGAATAAATGAATGAGTGAAGTTGTTCATTCATTCACCCTGCCTCAGGAGGGAGAGGTATGTAGAAAGGCAGTAACATTTGTCCAATACCTAAATGTGCCAGAAATAGTCATTGTTTATCTTAGGGCATCTCTGTGGGGCAGGTGTTCATAGCCCCATTTTACGAGGATAGTGAAGGATAAGAAGCTGAGGTTATCTGTCTGAAGCACCCGCAATAAAGCTTCATAAACAGAGCCCACATCAACTCTTGATCAAACTACACCTGGGCCTGCGTAGCGCTCTGGGGAAAACTCTCTCAGGAAAACCGAAGTGGCTTATCTAGAGACCCAATAATAAAATGGATTTCAGATCTGGTGATTTTCACGGGTGGATAAGCAAAAAGGAAAATGCAAAATACATATTCAGAAATCGAGATGGGAAAAAATGCCATTTTTTTCCCCATTATTAAAAGCTTGAATTCACTGCAGTCTTGTTCTAGCCAGTTTTAGACCAGCTAGTCTGCTTGGTGTCATGTGCTGTCCTTCTGATCAATTCCCCTCGTGGACGTAAGGTGTCAGACGCACCATCAGTGTGTGTCCTCACGTACTCTCTCAGTCAGTTCGGGCTGCTGTAACAAAGTACCACAGACTGGGTGGCTTAGAAACAAGAGAAATTTATTTCTCACAGCTCTGGAGGCTGGAAGCCCAAGATGAGGCCAGCATGGTGAGTGAAGGCTCTCTTCCAGGTTGCAGACTTCTCATTGCTGACGTTGTATCCAATACCCTTGTAAAATTTACTTATTATATTAGTCTGCTAGGGCTGCCATAACAGATACCACAGACCAAGTCGCTTAAACAACAGAAATTTATTTTCTTTCAGTTCTAGAGGCTAGAAGTCCAAGACCAAGGTATCAGTAGGTTTGATTTCTTCTGAGGCTTCTCTCCTTGGCTTGCAGGTGGCCACCTTCTCCCTGGGTCCTCCCATGGCCTTTTCTCTGTGTGTATATCCCTGGTGTCCCTCTGTGTGTCCCAATCTCCTCTTCTTATAAGGACATCAGTCTGATTGGATTTGGGCCGACCCATATGACCTCATTCAACCTTAATTACATCTTTAAAGGTCCTATCTCCAAATGTGTCACCTTCTGAGATACTGAAGGTTAGGGCTTCAACATATGAATTTGCAGGAGGACACAGTTCAGCCCATAACACCAGCCTTCTCAGAAATCTTGTAAGCTAAGAACTCTGACCAATACAAGAGATCAGATTATCACTGACTATCCTGTTATTCTCTTTTTTATAATCCCCAGTTTTTTGGATTCATAGCATTAACCACAATTTACAATTGGATATTTGATTGTTTAGTTGTTTAGAGTACACTCTTCCAACAAACTGTGAAGTTCAAAAGGGCAAGAGCCTTGCCTGTTTAATTCACTACCAAATACCTAATACCAAACATACGTCCGGGAACATAGTAGGGACTTAACAAATATTTGGTAAATTAAGGAATTAATCCCTCTTTAATAGATAAGGAAAATAAGTATGTATGAGAGATTTCTTAAGATTATTTTTATGATTGTAGTTTCCACTTCCAGTAATGATAGAATAGGTAATTCAGACCAACCTGCAGAAAACAATTAGAAACTTGGACAAAATAATTTTGAAAAACTAGTTTAAGTCATCAATAGATCACCTAAATTCAATGAGAAATTGAGATGATTCAAAGCTGTGTAAGAATTCCTCGGAGGGTTGTTTATTTCTGCTTTATACTTATTCTTGGAGCACCTCATGGTTCCAGGTTTACCAGGAACTCCCTCCTGAACTGATTCTCAACTCTGTTTTGTCCCCTTAGCCTCCACGAGTCTGCAGAAATCAGTTTAGACCCTCAATCTCTCAGCTACCTCTTCCAGAATTAGCAGATGCCTCTAGGACAAGGGGTTGGCAAACTACAGCCTGCAGGCTAAATTTGGCTCAATGTCTGTTTTTGTAAATAAAGTTCTATTGGACCATAGCCACACTCATTCATTTAGGTATTGTTTATTACTTCTTTCACGCTGCAACAGCAGAGTTGAGTTGTTGCTACAGAGATTATATGGCCCACAAAGACTGAAGTATTTATTATCTGGCCTTTTACAGAAAAAGCTTGCTATTCTAGGGGGACATGGCCCCAAATACATTGATTTCATTTCTAAGATTCCTTCTTCTCTTGCATCTTGGCCTTATTGATGATTTAAACTGGGATCATGAAGTGGTAAAGGCACTGAGTTGTATAAAACTTTGATAAGTCAAGGATGCACAGTGAATTACACTAAATGTAATGGACTAAACACTACAATTAAAAGAAACTATTACTGTTTACCAAAAATGCACCTTAAATATAAAGCTGCAAAGAGGTAGAAAGTAACAAAAAAGGGAGGGGGTGCATAACAAAAAAAGAAAGCTGGTAAAATATGTTGAGATCACACAAAATATACTTAAAAGAAGACTTGCTAGAAATAAAGAATAGTTCATAATGCTAAAAAAGACAATCCAGAAGACATCAGGAAGATATAATAGCTCTAAATTTGTAAAGAGATAACAATATGGTCTACATACATATAAAATAAAACTTTAAAAAATTAAAAGGAAAAATAGACAAATCCACAGTGAAATATTTGAACATCTTTCAGTAATTGAAAGAAGAGCAGACAAAAAATTAGTAAAGATATAGAATAAGCTAATATGAAATTGACACAATTAACCAAATATACATTATAGAATACTGACCTCAGGAATAGCATAGGACAATTATTTTAAAGGACTAATTTTTTTTAACTGAGTATGTGCTGGGTCATAGGCAAATCTCAACAAACTTCAAAGGACTGAAATCATACACAGTATGGTTTCTGATCATGATACAATTAAGCTAAAAGTCAATAAAAATTAACTACAAAATATCCACTTATTATAAATTGATGATGCATGAATCAAAGAAGAAGTCACAGTGAAAATGAGAAAACATTTTACAAACAATGAAAATGAAAATATAACTTATGCTATGCTGCTAAAAACCTAAATTGCAAATAGTAGAAAAGAAGAAATCTAGAGCCATAGAAGAGTCTGAAAATCAGTGATCTGAGCTTTCATTTCAAGTAATTAAAACAAAAGACCAGAAGAGCAAACATGAAAGAAGTAGAAGGAAGAAAATAATACAGACCAGTGAAAAATGAAGTTAAAAATAAGCATATAGTAGAGAGGATCCACAAAGGCAGAAGTTGGTTCTTTAAAAATAAAGAGAGATGACAAAATTACAAATATTAGAAATAAAAAAAGAGCCATCACTACAGATCCTGCAGACATTAAAAAGTCCTAAGACAATGTTATAAACATCTTTATGCCTATAAATTTGAAAATGTGGTTGAGGTGAGAAAATTCTTAGAAAAATATAACATACTCAAACTGACAGAAGAAAGAATAGAAAATCTGAACACTGCTATAATTTATGAAAAAAATGAATTCATAATTAAAATTTATCCCACTCCTCCCCAAAAAAGCCAGATCCAGATGGCTTCACTGATGAATTCTACCAAACATTTAATGAAGAAATGACCCCAACATTACACCAACTCTTTCACATAATAGAAAAAGGGGACAACTGCAAGCTCATTTTGTGAGATACACATAATCTTGAAACCAAAACATGACAAAGGCATCAAAAGATATGCAAATTATGGGCCAGTCTCAATCACAAACATACATGCAAAACTCCTAAGCAAAACAGTAGAAAACTGAATCCAGCAAAACATAAAATTGATTTGTATCATGACTACGCTTGGGTTTAATCAAGAAATGCAAATTTGTTTTAACATTTGAAAATCAATCTATGTAAATCACCACATTAACATAATATAAATAATCATCACAACAGATACAGAGAAAAACATGGCAAAATTCAACATTAATTTATCATTTTAAAAAAATTCTTAGAAGAGCAGAAATGAATACAATTCCAGAATGGCTACTCCATAAAAGCAATGAGAACACTGGCAAAAGCTTTCAAAATCAACTTTTCAGAATCCTGGAGCCAGAATTAACCAAAGGCTTGCAACAATCTGAGGTGAGTTTGATCAAGAAAAATGAATGACAATAAGAACACTAACTCTCCCCATTGCTATCCTTCACTCCCTAGCTCTACAGTAGCCCTGAAAAACAACAACCTTGCAGTTAAAGTAGTGGTAAAAAACCAGCAGCCTATCAACCACTGGAGGGGAATGAAGGTCTAGATCTCCCTAAAAGCCCTGTGCTCAAAGAAGACATATCCAAAAACTCACTGAAAATCTCCATTCTTAGGGCATGCTTTATTTGACCTGACTCAGAGCTCATCCTGTGCAAACAGTCCTTTCCCCAGGATATTTGTTGGGAACAATCACCGGCAATTGTTGAATATTGCAGTTGCCTGGGGCAGCATTACCAGTTAGAGCTAACTAAAGCCTGATAAAAATATGTAAAAGGAAAAATCAAGATGTCCATAGGGAGCTTTGAAAAGCTCTGACATATTTCTGGGAATCTAGAAGGCCACACACATGTGCAAAGCTGTGCACATGCCCAGGAAAGACCTGAGAAGGCCCTAATCTCTCATCTCTGGCTGACTTGAGGCACTGCACAGGCAAGAAGTGAAGGCAAAGACAGAGTTGTAAACTATCAGCTGGAGCATTGGAGTCATGCCCCTAAATACACACAAAGCCCCTCAGCAAAGACTGGGAGACATTGGTTCAAGGAATTTAAGGAAATCTGTCTAATCATTACTGGATTAGACAAGTGAACTAATCAAGCAGAGACCAGTGGCCACACATGACAAAGAATACAGATTTTAAAGAATTAGTCCAGGGGGCTGCCCCAGTGGTATAGTGGTTAAGTTCACGAGCTCCGCTTCAGCAGCCCAGGTTTTGTGGGTTCGGGTCCCGGGCGTGGACCAATGCACCACTTGTTAAGCCATGCTGTGGCAGCGTCCCATATAAAGTAGAGGAAGACGGGCACAAATGTTAGCTCAGGGCCAATCTTCCTCAGCAAAAAGAGGAGGATTGGCCACAGATGTTAGCTCAGGGATAGTCTTCTTCACACACACAGAAAAGAATTAGCCCAGGAAAGTCACTAAATGAACAAATAATAACAACAAACTCTAGGGAGGTGAGGAATCTGATTTTCAGAGTTGCTGCATTATATTATTTTAAATGTCCAGTTTTTAACAAAAAACTATGAGACACACAAAGAAACAGGAAAGTATGGCCCATACTTGGTGCAGGGGGATGGATAGTCAACAGAAACTGTCCCTGAGGAAGCCCAGATATTGGACTTACTCACTAGATGAAGAGTTTAAGTCAGCTATTACAAATAAATATATTTAAAGACCTAAAGGAAATTATGTCTAAAGAATTAAAAGAAAGTATGAGAATGGTATCTCACCAAACAGAGAGTATCAATAACGAGAGAGAAATTATGAGAAAAAAACCACATAGAAATTCTGGAGTTGAAAAGTACAATAATTGAAATGAAAAATTTACCAGGGGGACTCACAATAGATGTGGACAGGCAGAAGAAAAAACAAAGTCAATTGAGATTGAGGTTAATTGAAATTATATAATCTGCTGAACAGAAAGTAAAAAGAACGAAGAAAAATTGACAGAACTGAAGGGAGAAATAGACAACCCAAGAACAATAATTGGAGACTTCAATACACCATCACCATGTGGATGCATCCCTTCACCTCTTGTGCCCACCCCCGATCCCCCTTCCCCTTGGTAACCACCCACCAGTTCTCTCTGTCCGTGTGTTAGTTTATATTCCCCATGTGAGTGAAATCATGTGGTGTTTGTCCTTCTCTCTCTGGCTTATTTCACTTAACATAATACCCTCTAGGTCCATCCATGTTGTTGCAAATGGGACAATTCTGTCTTTTCTTATGGCTGAGTAGTATTCCATTGTATGTATATACCACATCCTCTTTAACCAATCATCAGTCGAGGGACACTTAGGTTGCTTCCACCTCTTGGCTATAGTGAATAATGCTGCAATGAACATAGGGGTGCATAAGCCTCTTGGGATGGTTGATTTCATGTCCATTGGGTAGATGCCCAAGAGTGGGATTGCTGGATCATAAGGTATTTCTAGTTTTAATTTTTCGAGGAATCTCTGTACTGTTTTCCATAGAGGGTGCATCAGTTTGCATTCCCACCAGCAGTGAATGAGAGTTCCCGTTTCTCCACAACCTCTCCAGCGTTTGTGGTGATTGTGCGTTGTCTTGGTGATTATAGCCATTCTAACAGGTGTAAGGTGATATCTTAGTGTAGTTTTGATTTGCATTTCCCTGATGATTAGTGATGTTGAACATCTTTTCATATGTCTATTGGCCATCTGTATCTCTTCCTTGGAAAAATGTCTGTTGATATCCTCTGCCCATTTTTTGATCGAGTTGTTTGTTTTTTTGTTGCTCAGTTGTGAGTTCTTTATATATTATGGAGATTAATCCCTTGTCAGATAAACGATTTGCGAATATTTTCTCCCAGCTGGTGGGTTGTCTATTCATTTTGATCCTGGATTCATTTGCCTTGTAGAAGCTCTGTAGTCTGATGAAGTCCCACTTGTTTATTTTTTCTTTTGTTTCCCTTGTCCAAGTAGACACGGACTCTGAAAAGTATCCCTTTATGACCAATGTCAATTAGTGTACTGCCTATATTTTCTACCAGGAGTTTTATAGTTTTAGGTCTCACTTTCAGGTCCTTAATCCATTTTGAGTTGATTTTTGTGTATGGCAATAGAAAATGGTCTACTTTCATTCTTTTGCATGTGGCTGTCCAATGTTCCCCACACCATCTATTGAGGAGACTTCCCTCTCTCCATTGTATGTTCTTCACTCCTTTGTTGAAGATTAGCTGTCCATAGGTGTGTGGTTTTATTTCTGGGCTTTCAATTCTGTTCCATTGATCTGTGTGTCTATTTTTGTACCAGTACCATGCTGTTTTGATTACTATAGTTCTGTAGTATATTTTGAAATCAGAGATTGTGATGCCTCCAGCTTTGTCCTTTTTTTAGGATTGCTTTAGCTATTCAGGGTCTTTTGTTGCCCCATACGAATTTCAGTATTTTTTATTGTATAAAATGGTTAATTTTATGCTGTGTGAATTTTATTTCATTTAATAGATAGACAAAATATATACATATAATATTATAAATTATAAATATAATTTATATAACATAAATAAAATATAATTATTTACTGATAACTGATTTTATATGTAGACAATCCAAAAGAATCTAGAGATATACTATAGGACTTGATAAGTGTTATGGGCTGAATTGAGTTGCTCCCAAATTTATATGTTCAAGTCCTAACCCCTAGTACCTCAGAAATGACTGTTGGAGATAGGGTAATTAAGGTAAAATGAACTCATATGGTGGGCCCTAATCCAATATGACTGGTGTCCTTATAAAAAGAGATTAGGGGGCCGCCCGGTGGCGCAGCAGTTTAGTCCACGCTTGGCAGCCCAGGGCTCGCAGGTTCGGATCCCGGGCACCTGCTGATGCACTGCTTGTCAGCCACACCGTGGTGGCATCCCATATAAAGTAGAGGAAGATGGGCACAGATGTTAGCCCAGGGCCAGTCTTCCTCAGCAAAAAGAGGAGGATTGGCGATGGATGTTCGCTCAGGGCTGGTCTTCCTCACACACACACAAAAATAATTAAAAAAATAAAAACAGATTAGGACATAGACATGTGCACACACAGAGGGAAGACCATGTGAGGACACAGTAAGAAGCCAAGGAGAGAGACCTCAGAAGAAACCAAATCTGACAATATCCTCATCTTGGACTTCCAGCCTCCAGAACTGTGAGAAAATAAATTTCTGATGTTTAAGCCACTCAGTCTGTGGTATTGTTTTGGCGGCCCTAGCAAACTTACATGATAAGTAAATTTTATAAGGGTATTGGACACAAGGTCAACATAAAAATCAGCAACCACAAAAATGGAAGTAAAAGATACTATTTACTTTAACATTAAAAAAACATTTAGGAACAATTTTACAAAACTGTACAATATCTCTATATAGAAAACTGTAAAAAAATTATTAAAAGAAATTAAACACCACCTAAAAAAATCTTCATGGACTAGAAGACTCAACATGATACAGATCATAATTCTAAAGAATCAATGTACTCTAATCAAAATTCCAGCAGAATTTTTTGGAAATTTAGAAAATGGTTTAAAAATTATATGGAAGTGTAAAAGGCCAAGAATAGTCAAGATAATCTTGAATATGAAGAACAAAGGGAGAGGACTTACTATACCAAATATTGAGGACTACTATAAAGCTACAGTAACGAAGACAGAATGGTTATCAGTACAAGAAGAGACAAATAGACCAACTGAACAGAATAAGGCATAAAAAGAAAAGAACCTCACAAAGACATGAACAATTGATTCCTGATGAAAATATCCTTGTAGAGCGGTAATATAAGAATGATATTTTCAATAAATGATGCTGAATCTTTGTATAAACTCAGTGCAATGGACCATTATACAGCAATGAATATGAGCCAACTTCTACAAACAACATGGATGACTCTCACTGACACAATGTTGAGCAAAAAAAAGCAGACATACAAACACACTAATGATTATATAAAGTTCAAAACCATGGAAAAGCCAATCTACGGGATTAGAAATCAGAAAAGTAGTTAGCTTTGGGGAAGAGGGAGGGAGTGGTGATTGTGAAAAAGCATGAGTTCTGGTATTCTAGTAATATTCTTTTTCTTGCCCTGGGTAGTGGTTTCATGGTGCTCACTTGGAATAATTCATTAACCTGTAACCCTTACTATTTGTACACTTTTATGAATGCATGATATACCTCAAAACAAAGGTTTAAAAGTGTTTGTATTCATTTTCTATTGCTGTGTGACAAATTCTCACAAACTCAGTGGCTCAATACAACATCTTTTATTATCTCCCAGTTCCTGTAGGTCAGAAGCCCAGCCGAGTTTCCAGAGTGGGGCACACTTCAAAGTGCCTGGGGTCATTTGCATACAGGAAATCTCACTAAAGCACTTTAATCCATTTCTGATACAGTCTGGGTTTTGCACTCAGCCCTCCCTCTACTTGCATTTAATTCATTTCAAAACCATCAAGAGCTGTGAAGAACGCCTGCATGTAATCAAATGCAAAATCCACTTAAGAAGCACTTTAAAAATGAGAGTCTCCAGGTCTTCGAAACCAAGTGGGACCCCAGCTTGCCTTCCCAACTCTGCCTCCTTTGAGTCTGTCTGCCCATCTGTCTGTCCCCTGGGACCATTGGCCTTGACCTGGTCAGTGAGACATCAGGAAGTGATTGCTCCTTCCCCATCAGCAGTTTTTTGATAACACTAAAGTGGCACTTGGCATACATTACAGGGCTTGTCTTATTTGGGGGGAGGCGGGAAGGGAGCAATCTTGGAGATCTCTGTCTCCCCCACTGTGCTCAGCACAGAGCCTGGTCTGTAATATCTGTTGAATTTGATTGGAAGGAGAAAAATTTTGATGAGAAAGAATTCTAAATCATAGCCACGTCTAAAAGTCTAAATCAGACTTTCCCTACCCTAACATGTGTTACCACACAAAGGGCACGATCTGCTCACCCCGAGGCAAAAGCCAATCATCAAGAGACAAGACGGTGGAAAAAAGAAAGGGTTTATTACAGTTTGCTAGCAAGAGGGAAGATGGCTGACTAATGTCTCAAAGAACCATCTCACAGAACAAGACTACAGGCCAGTTATATTGGGGCTGGTCTCCAGGTGGGGGAGGCATCTGGTCTTAGGGTGGGGCATCCATCTAGTCGTAGTTCCTGGCAGTCTCTTGTTTTACTTGATATGCAGAGGCCAGAGCAATGCCCAATACCCTGATCTTTTAGTTGTTCTTAATGATGGCTATCAGCCTAGATTCTCTGCCTGGGGATCACTACATTCCTAAGGAACTCAAAAGAACAAGGTTATCAACTTATAGCAGCTGGGAGGGGCCACAAAACCCACAGAGCATGTCTGGGCTAGTTAACCAGAGGTCACTCAAGGTTACAATATGGTTTCTTTTCTACAATATGGCTTCCCTTATTGTCTTGAGCCAGTATCACATGGTTTCCAGTAAGTGCATCAAGATTATCTTGTTTTATATACAGTGAACTCTTTGAATAAACTGCCAAGAATTCGGCATTGTTTTTTTTTTCCTTCATTGCTCTGGGGAGGAGGTATTCTTTGTTGTTTTTCCGGGCTCAGGATAGGGGAAGCAAGTTGTTTTCCTGTGGTGCTTCTCAAAGACTGTGTCTTGCCCCACCCCTCTTTTAGAAACTAAAGCTGAGACTTCACATTTCCATCAGCCACCGATGCAGCAGATGGAGTAAGATTCAGCAAAAGGAAACCAGCACAGGCAGACACTTCACTACAGGCTGAGGAAGCTGAGATTTCTGGAAGACTAGGTTTCTGGACCTCCTAGTCTGGGGGATAAGGGATAGGGGTAGGGTGGGTGAAAGACAAGAAAACAAGATACACTCTGGCGTTGACAAGATAAAGTCAACTCCAGCCGTGGGTGCCAGGACGGGGGCTCTCAAGCAGAAGCCGGGAATGAGGACAGTGTCAGAAGGGCTTCCCAGAGCAAATGGCATCTGCATTGAGTCTCAAGAAGCCAGTTCAAGTTCCCTCTAAGAACCCCCCGCCAAGTCATAGAAAAAGAAATACTAGCATCCCATAAACACAGGAAACAATGCAAATCCAAAAACAAGACACGAGATATTTTTCACATACAGAATTAGCAAAAATCAAGATTTTTTGCTCCATTTGCTTAATGGGGGAGGAAGGAGAAAAAGAGGAGAGGAGACTGCTGCAGGCTTCTTGGAAAACAATTCGGAAATGTCCACCCTTTAACCAAGCAATGCCAGTGCTAGAAATTTAGCGGCTGGATATATTCTCAAGCATTCACCAGGGTATATGTACAAAGGGGTTCACTGCAAAATACAGAAACACGCTGTGTCTGCTGACTGATAAAATAATTTATGATGTGTCTATATAGGAATTCATGATATAGCCCCCAGCCCCCAACATACACACACACACACCAGAATCCTCTCCTAAGCCCTTCTCTGTCCCTCTCACCCACCCAGTTTCTGTAACAATATAGCTCTAAAATGACTCAATGACTCGTCTGAGCACATCTTCCCCACTGAGACTGCAGATTTTTGAGAGCAGGAATCTATTCTAAACCCCACACAGAGATCCGTGGCAAATACAGAAGAGGTTTCCAGTTGCTGTTTGCTAATTTCACCAGTAAAAACATAAAGTCATTAACTTGTTAATGAACGGGCCAGGGCACCACTTCCTACCAGAGTTTTTATCAGAAACTGTTGGGCTGGGTGGGATTAGAGGCCCCACCATTCCTCAGCTGGAGAAATTCCCCAGCCCGGCCTGCTACTGTCTCCTATCTCTGGCCTGCCTGAATGTTAAGGGGACAATGACAGAGGTAGACGCAACACATCCCCATGAGACCTATGATAAAAGCAGGCTTTTACCTGAACACCTTGTCATTGTGCTGCAGAAATGGCAGTTCTTTTGATTAACTCTTTAGTTAAGGTTTAATTCCATCTGTTCTCTACCACCAAAATAATTGGTCATAGTTTTTTGGGGTTTTTGTGGGGTTTTTTTGCTGAGGAAGATTCGCCCTGAGTTAACATCTGTTACCAAGCTTCCTCTTTTTTTGGCTTGAGGAAGATCAGCCCTGAGCTAACATCTGTGCCAATCTTCCTCTATTTTGCATGTGAGTTGCTGCCATAACATGGCTGATGAGTGGTGTAGGTCTGCACCTGGGATCAGAACTTGCGAACCCAGGCTGCCAAAGTGGAGTGCACCAAACTTTACCACTAGCCATGGGCCAGCCACATAATTAGTCAATATTTTGAATTGGCTGTTTAAAGCTAAAATCTATCCCATCTCCACATGTGTTTTCTTCCCTCAATTTTAGACAGACACTGGAAGTCTGCCTTTTTTTTCTTTTTTTAAAGACACTTTTTGTGTGTGTGTGTGAGGAAGACCAGCCCTGAGCTAACATCCGTTGCTAATCTTCCTCTTTTTGCTGAGGAGGACTGGCCCTGGGCTAACATCCGTGCCCATCTTCCTCTACTTTTTTTTTTTTTATATGGGACGCCGCCACCGCATGGCTGACGAGCAGTGCATCGGTGGTGCCTGGGATCGGGACTGGTGAACCCTGGGTTGCCAGGCGCGAACTAAACCGCTGCGCCACTGGGCCGACCCCATCTGTCTTTTGATTATGATGTTTTTTGGTTTGACTGTTCTTGGTTGGTTGGATGGTTTTAAGTCATGCTCATTTGTATGATTTTAAACACACAATTCTGTCTCTCTTGCCCCAGTTTTTCATACACAACAACTCAGAGAACAATACTGAAACGTCCCAAGACCAGACCATTCATTTTTCACTTTGATCATAAGGGAGGAGGCAGGCTGCCTGAGCCTGGGAACTCCAGGCTGGCCCTCCACGGGTCTCTGGCACACAGCTCACCGGCCAGAGGCGGGGCAGCCTCAGTGGGCTTCAGCAGCGACTGAGCAGAGGTGTCCAGTGGCCATCCTAGAATCACAGGTCAATTCCGCCCCCCACCGCCTTGAGGCAGCAGCCCCCTTCCGCATGTAATTGTAATCAACTACGACATTGATTACTGTCCTTTCTCCCCGGCTACACAGTGGGGTCACTTCTCACCACTGTGTTCCCAGAGCCCAGCCCTTCACAGCCACCAGAGTAGACTCATTAAATACCTGTTGAATGAACAGCCCGTGGGTCCCAGTGCAACAACAAATATCTGGCCACTCCAGCATCACAGCTCTTCCCTCCCCTAATACTCTTCCCAACCCAAAACCTTGCCCAGATTCTGTCTACCCTACATACGCTTGATTCTGCCCTCTCTCTCGACCTCTGGGAATGCAGATCTTTTCAGTGAGTTCTCGTCCTTGGATAACAAGGAACTTTGTGTGGCAGAAAGGCTGACAGCCTCGGGCTGACAGCCACGCTAACTTCGCCAGACTCAGAGCCTCGGTTCCTTCCTCTAAAAATGGGGAGGTGATTCCCAGGGGTGCCAGTTCAAGTTCTAAAAGTTCCAGACCAGCCCCTTTAGAGAAGGAAGTCAATTCAGGGGTAATGTTCTGCTGCCAGTTCCGCCACAGACCCGCCCAGCCTCTGTGGAAAAGACATTTTTAAAATCCACAAATGGGATTAGTTGTCTCATCCAAAAGGTGAGACTAATAATGCCTACGCTACTCAACTACTTGGAGTGTGGAGGACTGTGAAGCAGGAAGTGCTCTTCAAATGAACCCTACTTTCTTGAAGCCTCCTAGCAGCTCTTGGAGTGGGGGGTTCACCTTCTCCTATGCACCGCCCTCCCCCACCTCCGGCTTCCAGGGCTTCAGGCCAAGTTCCCCAGACCTCTCTGAACCTCAGCATGCCACCTGGAGCATTTAACAAGTTGAAAGGCCACACAAGTTGAAGCCCAGCAGGAATTAAATAGCCAGCTGCTGTGGAGTTGCAAATGCTGCCAGCTTTAGGTAAATAGGCTGCATTCCACCGTCGCTCTGATGGGCCCTACTCCCCAACAGAAAGACCTTTTAGTTTCCGTCTCCCAAGAGACAGATGTAGAAGCAAACGTCGGATCTTCTCAGCACCTGTGGGCCTGTGGCCTTCGCACAGGTAGACACTGATGCTGAAATGGCCTCGGGTGCTGCCGATTCGTTCTGCCACAGTGTAAATCCAATGAATAACATGGGTGAAATGGAACTACATAAAAGCTTCACACGTGTGTGTCTGGCAATACTAGGTAAACGCCAAGCATTTACTTTAGAAATTAGAATTAAATTATATTTAGAAACTACTCGTGTCTTTGGGCGTCTTTAGTAACGATTAAATAATCTGGAGCATTGAGATGTCAGGTGGAGGACTCCGGTTCACGGAAGCGCCTCTCTCCTGCTGCGGCGTCTGGGGCTTCACGGAACCACCCAATAAATGCTTTTAAGGTATCACGGAACACGTCTGAATCCCGGGTTAATTTGGGTGTCGTGGGGGGCGGGGCGGCGAGGGGAGGGAAGACGCCACTGTGGGCGCTGGGAGACTGATGAAACCAGGTGGCAAGGCTGGAATGGCCTCCCATGCCGGACTGCCGTGTTTCTAGAGCTTTTTCCTGGAGCAGACCCGGCACCTCGACTGCAGACCCCCAGCAGCTGCGCCCCAGGCCCCTGGCCGCCAGGCAGGCGCAGCCCCCGGCCGCACACTCGCACCTCCCAGCCGGCCCGCCCCTCGCCCGGGCACCTGGCGCCGGCTGCCGCTTCCTTCCAGCCTCCACTTGTAATTCCGGTCCGTCTGGAATTTACACTCACAGGGGGTCGGGGACCCCTCAGGGACCCCTCCTGACCCTGAACTTCTGTCTCTATTGCAAGCTTCCTAAGCTTTCTCCCCCCACACCCAGCTCCCCACCGGCGGAGAGCACATCCTTCTTGGCCACCTGAGTACGCCCAGGGCAGAGCCCGGAGCTCAACACACCTTTCTCGGAAAAACAAAGATGAAAGCAAATTTCAAGAAGTGAAACTCGGCAATAAAATATCAAACGCCTTGAGAGACCCATGTGTGTTTAGGTTTTCCTGAATAAAGCAATTCTTTCCACCACTCCTCCAACCTAGAATCAGCAACTGGATGATGTCATTGATTTGCTTTTTTTTTTCCAAAAGAGTAAATCAATATTTTTACCCCGCAACTAATGACAGAGACATTAGCGCTAGTTAACCACAGTTTTACAAGACTTCGCCTTTTCCACTCTTTGTTTCTACCGCCTGTCACCTCCAGCCCTGGAGTGTTGAAGCCTTGTAAGGGGGTGGGTCTCCCGCCTCCCCGCCCACCTGAGGGCCCTCCCCGGCACCCCAGGGGCCTGTTGTTGAGGAAGAAGAATCCCCGGGAAGGCTGAGTCTCTGGCTATGGTCAAAACATTCATTAGGACCCAACGCTGTGATGAGTCCCCCAGTTTCCAGGACATCCTGGCTCTGGCTTCTGAGACCTTCTGGGGAAAGCATATTTCTCATCTGGGATACTTTTCTTTTTAAATCCCCATTTTCTCTTCAGGAAATGAATGTTTTCCTCTGGATATTTTGGCAGTGACTGAATTAAAGCCATGCTAACATTTTTTCCCCCTAAATTGTTAGGAGCTGTGGACGGCAGGAAGGTGGAGCACTTCTCTTCCAGGTATGAACCAATCTTGAATGTGAACTTTTGATTACTAGAGCTTGCCAGCTTAGGAAATAATGTTCTACACCTCTGTGTTGTTTGATTTCATCTTGCTCAGACCTTAAAAGAGCTGCGAATAGTGCTTTTTTCCTGAAAGACCTGGAACTTCACACTTTTAGTTATATCCATTGGCTTATAACATCTTCAGTCGGGTTAATGGCTCTGCCTATGAAATGACTAATGTTTTCCTACTCTTGTGTAAGAAAAGGTCAAAATCACAACCAAATTAAAAATCTGCTTCTGAGAATGTTAAAGATATAGACAGATTCAAAATTTGCAAAACTATTAATAATAGAGGGACATTTTTTTAACCTCAAAATCTTTTAAATGGTTTAAATGAAGTAGTTTGTAAAATGTGATTCGTCGTTTACATAGAATGTCATGCAGCTATTTTTAAATTCTTATATTAAAACCATGTGTGGGAGAAAAATATATGTTATGTGAAATAGAAGATAAAAGATTTATACCTACTTAAAATTATGTGCATATGAAGACAGAGCCTAAGAAGTAATGATATATATTGAGAAGAGTTGGATATTAGGTGACTTTTATTCTCACCATTTTTCTTGATCTTGGTACATGAATTAGCCATTTACGAAGACAGGGAAAAGAAAGGTGCTACTCCTAATTTCTCCTTGGTGGTCTGTGGTCTTGTCCCTGTGATGAGAAGACCCAGGTGTTAACTCAAAGAGTTTTATTCGCTTTGTGTTGCTAACAAATATCTAATCTCTTTCTAGTGTGATTATGATCATGGCCATTTCCACAGCGTTTGAACTGGGCCTAGTTGCTGGTGAGAGACTTTTCATTCTTTTGATCACTAGCAATTTTCACGTGACCTGAAATGCAGACTTCATGAGTTGATTTTGTTATTAAGGGTTGGGCCACCATGAACTTGCACGTCCATCCCAGGGAGACTTGGCCTTCAGAGCTGAGAGCATTCTGTCCCGAGAGGAGCCTGCAGTTCGTCATCGGCCTTTCCAGTTTGTGCCGTCCACAGGAATCCAGGACAGTAAGACTACCTGCCTTAGTTAGATGTGCAGTGTGGTGTCTCCGACCTGGTCCTTCATGTGTCTCCTAAGAATATTCTTGACACTCTTTCCCCTAAGAGAGTGGGCACCTGATTCTGGAGCTGGGTGGACAGTTGGACTGGTTTTGGTTATGGAGGTGAGACAGGCATTGCGTCTATCACCTCTCTGGAACGCAGATGCCCTCGCCTGATTTCCACTTCACGCCGGAGACCCCGGGAACCACCACTGGCCTGGGCATGCAAAAGATGTCTCTGCTCAAAGGCATGGGTTGCAAAAGGAACACTGAAAAGCAGAGTCTTGTTCTGTGAGGTTTACAATGTTGAGACATCTGCAGACACTTTGCGGAGACTAAGTCCTTAGCGCTGTATTAGCCTTTGCTCACAGGAACTCAGCTTTTCAATCTCTCCACCCTCTCAGCCACCTCTTCTTACATTTCAGGTAAAGAGCTAAACAAAACCTGCTGTCTGAATGGGGGAACCTGCATGCTGGGGTCCTTTTGTGCCTGCCCCCCCTCCTTCTACGGACGGAACTGTGAGCATGATGTGCGCAAAGAGTAAGCCATTAAAAGGGCTGGGGTGGAGAGGACCGGGAAAGAGAAGTCTTTATTTAAAATACATAAGTATCGTTTTATCCCTTCATCCCCAGAAACTGTGGGTCTGTGCCCCATGGCACCTGGCTGCCCAGGAAGTGTTCCATGTGTAAATGCTGGCACGGCCAGCTTCGCTGTTTCCCTCAGGCATTTCTGCCGGGTTGTGGTAAGCAGATATTCCCCTCCTTTGCCCTTTCAGGTTAGTTACTTGCCTGTAGGCACTTAGTTAATGGGGTCTCTCCGCTTTCTTACCTCATGGCTTGCTAGAGCCTGGCAGCCAAAGTTCTGCTTGTAAAAGCATCAAGGACTCCAGATGGGATAGTCACCTTGGCATCCTTGCTATTTACTCCCTCAAAATGCGGCTAGTCATGCTGCCTTTCAGATGGAGAGTTTTTTCAATCTATTTGACAGTTTATCGCATGTGAACTTCTATCGAGGGAAATAAACAAGAAAACACTTGGCCTCTTAAACACCAAGAGATACCCCCTGGTGTTCCTTTCCTTTGGGCAGGGAGACCTAGACAATCTCTAGGGGTCAGCTCAGTTAGTGCCCACCCCAACCACAGGGTCGGTGGCACCCAACTCCAATTAATGCCCTTAATTCCCACTGGAGGCTTGACCCCACTCTCCTTCTTTAGGAACTTCTTGGATCTTAAACGGCCCCTAAGGGAACCCCCCCCCCACCCAGTGATTGGTCTCAGAACCCTTTCACCTTATTTTTATTGATTTGAGCAAGGAGAACAATGACAAGAAGGGTGGAGGCCAAGAGGAGAGGGTTCTCTCCCTACCCTGACCTGAGCCAGATTTCCAGGTCCACCCAAGTTCACAGACCTCTTATAGTTCTGACCCTGTAGATGTTAGAAATTGAAAATGTTCAAGTCCAGAAAGTAAATGAAAGCAAATACTTCAGTTGAGTACAAGATGGGACCTCCAATCCAGACAGGGATTATGTCTTTTCCATTTGCATCCTGGGTGTCAGGCCCAGGATAGGTATTTGGTAAGTGTGGGTTGAATGACTGGATGGGTGAGGACCATGCTTTTTTCCTGGAACTTGGGGCCCAAAACATACTGTCTCCTTATCAGAGCCTAACCAAGTTCTGCTGCACCCCTGCAATTGAAGGCGTCATCAGCTGGGGTAGGTTCCCAGGTGTGAGAGCATGTGTCCAAGGAAGAACAAGTTAACAGCAGGCCCACAGCAAGTTTTGTAGATTTTTTTCGAGAGAGTCTGAATTCATGTTGTCAGTACTGTTGATCCCATGAGCACACTGAACTCATCAAATGTTGGGCCCCAACTAATTTTTGGCTCACGGAGATATGCCACGTGTGTGGGCAGCAGGATAAACTGCCGGAGAGATTTCCTTTAATGACCAAGTGTCTCCACCTTCCAGATGGCCATGTGATGGATGAGCACCTCACGGCTTCCGGGACTCCAGAACTAACACTGTCTGCATGCACCACTCTTCCGCTAGCTGGCATCTGCCTTGCTGTACAAAGTTACTGTTAATCAACGTTTGCATGCAACATTTGTCATTAAATTTCATGACCTGTAAAGGCTGTCTCTCCATTGTCCTAACTGAGAGATGATCATTTGTCTGTTGCCTTGAAATAGTGAATAGATTTCCATAATGGTCCCTAACATTTCCTTAAAGTACAAACTACTCTCCGCTGCCCTACTGTCTCCAGAAAACTACCTTAAAAAAAAAAAAGTCAGCCGTGTCTACATTGTGCCCAAGTCCTGTGTAACTCTATCAAGGGCTTCTTATTAATATTTTCCTTTAAACAATTGAATTCTATTTCCAGATTATTAAAGGCTAATCCTGATATGGAACAGAATAAAGTTTTGAATAGAGTTGATCAAAATTAATTCAGACAATATCTTTGAAAGAAAAGGAAAGGAAGCATCTGTAAGGAACCCAATGAGGGGAGGGGCAGACAGTAGAGGTGGGGGACAAGATGCTGAAGTAATGGAAGTGTGTGGGTACCAGGGAGACTAGGCAGAGAAGAGGAAGCAAATGGAAGAGACACATTGGAAAAAATAAACTGGATTGCTTGACTGATGACTAGATGGGCACAGAGAAGCAAGTTAAAGAGCTAAGCTGAAGGGCAAGTTTCTCTCATCTAGAGAAAGCTACATGAGACAAGGACACCCCTTTTTTCTTAAGGCGTTATAACGAGAATGAAGTCTCCTCGGAAAAAAATGCTAAATCTCCCCAACAAGATGCTTAATAAATTGTTTCCTCCATATTACGCTATTATTTTAATTGTTGCAAAAGAGAAAATGTTCACAATATATTTAGTTGTAAACCAGGTGATAAAACTATATTGTAAAGCTCATTTTTAAAATAGTTTGTATATATGCATATGTCCATTAAAAATGGGAAACATATGGACCAAAACGTGAACTGTGGTTGTTTCTAGGCGGTGCTGTGACTGCTGCTTTGTGGCAGTGGGTTTCTTCCTCAGCACTTTTGTGTTCCCACGGTGAGGGTGTGTCACAACTGTTTTCATGTGGGACAGGATGAGGGCGTCGGGCTTGACACTGAGGAAACGAAGAGCCTGGAGCTGAGGCGGTGCCGTTTGGTTTCTGGTGTGTGTGTGCTCTGCTGTGAGGGACCAGATTTGCTTCCATCATTTAGGTACAGCTTGATCCACAATTCGTGTTTCTCCACATTAATGCCCTGTAGATGCAAAATTCCAAATGAGTGGAATTTTTGGCCGCTCCCAGTGGACCGAGCTGAAGTGGAATAAGCAGGAAGCAGTGAGGTACACCACAAAGCGCGCAGAGCGTGGAGGTGGGCCGCCCAGTGTGGAGGGCTGGTTGGGCCACTTCCTGGCAGTGGGGCCCCATTTCCCAGTCTGTGAACCCTGGTTAGTCCTAGTGTTAGAATTAAGTGGAATAAAATAGAACACTAGTACAAAAGAGGTTCTCAACAAATGTCACATTTCTTCTCCTTCTACCTGGATATTTACCACAGTTATAAAACATTCTTTTGCCCAGAAATGGAAAATTTTTTTAAAAAGAAAGAGGAAAACAACTTCAGAGTATAGAAAGAAGGCTTCTCATTTGCATGCAAGTAATCCGTAACCACAATGTGGGTGAGGCTAGGACAGTGTTTTCCAAACTTGGGCTTGCACATACCACCTTGATTTGGGCCACAGGAGCAGGGAGCAGCATGTGGCAGAGGGAGAAGTGAACTGCAGTGTTGCAATGCAGCAGCCACACTGGGTGCGACAGAGGCCTCAGCTGATGCCACGGGGAGCTCTGGAGCTGGCCTGGCCCTTCAGAGTTGTCCCCAACTAAGGCAAGAGGCCACGCCTTTGGACTCCTGAATCAACCAGTCATTGAGCACAGGCTGCCGCTGGGAGGGGATGTGACTTTGGGTGAGCGGGCTCCCTTGAGATGAGGGCAGTTGCAGTCAACATGCCCAGCATCTGGAGGAATAAGTGCCATGGTCCTGAAGGGGGAATCCAGGAGTCCCTCAGTCGGCCCTGTGTGCTGCTGATTCCACTTCCTCCAGGATTCTGATTGGTCCTGGGGGAACTTGAAGAAGAGGATTAGTGGGACAGACTGCAGCCCACAACCCTGCAGCTGATCTCGGGGCACAGCTGATAACTAATATCCCTCTCCTTGCTCCTCTACCCACTCTACATTCCACTACCCTGGGCTAGCACTTCTGCTGCTTTATGTGGCTCACCTGGTGGAGCGACAAGAACCTCATCCCTGAGCCCCTGACCACCATGCCATTCTCAGGCTGTGGCTGCAGTATTTGCACACTGACCATCCAGTTGGGCAGGGAGGACCAAGATATGCCCCAGTGAATCACCTGGCCTTAGGACCCCCACAGCAACCACTCATTAGGGGTTCCTTCTTGGGGAGAAAGCATCTCCTTGGCCTAGGTGACTCCCTTCAGCCAAGGGCTATTCTCAGAGAGACACAGCTATGAGCCATCAATAGCCAACACTCCCTTCTGACTCATCTCCCAGGGAGTCAGGCCTCAGTGGGTCCCCACTCTCCACTGCCTTCTCCCACACGCACTGCCTGGCTCATGCTGCTTCAATGACAGTGAATAATTGGCTTCCCTACTAGTAACTCCTGCAGCCCATAATTACTTACCCTTCTGCCTTATGTCATTTTATGAAACCGTATGTACCGTTTCACACTTCACCTCAGGACTTAGCTGGCAATGGTCAGCAAATAAGGATGCAACAATTGATGGCTAATTGCTTCCTTCTTTTCAAGGCTTAGACATTACTCAGGAACCATGAGCTAGTCCCATTTATTAGCCAATACTCTCCTTTAGGGATCCCTCTCTCCCAAGAATAAGGTCCTAAAGCAACCAAAAGCAAAACAAGAAAAAAAAAGGGAGTCTGACTATCTGACACTTTCCCTGCAAGAAGTCCTCCTACTCTCGCGTGCTCCGCACACCTGCCAGTGGGGGCTCTCCAGGCCCTTGGATGAGCCAGCACGAAGAACGAGCTCACTGCTGGGGCTTGGAGCCACCTTTTTGTTTTTAAAGCCTCACTTTAAAAAATTTCCAAAACCAACAAAATCATTTGGCTCTACATTGTCTGTACCAACACTGGAAGAGGATTCAGCTGTGCTGATTTTATAAAGTAGATACATGTACTCCTTTAATTAGGAGGAAAACAAAAGAATAAAAAAGAAGTCTATCACTGCTTACTAAAGAAGGCAGCAGGAGAGGGAGGGGAGGCCCTGGGGAGGGCAGCACTGGAGCCAGTGGAGGGCCAGGCTGGGCAAGGCAGCTCAGGGACGAGATCAGGCCCGCCACCAACTCTTTGCTAAGGAAAGGAAAGGGCCAAGGGCCAAGGGCCAGCCCTGATGAGTATCCAAGGACCAGGTGGAGGAAGAAGGAACAACCTATGAGAAGATTAAAGATGGAGGAAGCTTCCAGAAGAGCACCAGCCATACTAAGTGTGACAGAGAAGTCAAGAGGGTACTGAAATGAACCCAGATTTAATGAGTAGAGGTGGCCTACGACACACGTCCTGGGCCCCACTGGCCATGAACTGGCCACCCAGGACTGACAACCTCACAGGCTGGTCAAGGAGCATAGCAAGGACAAACCCCACATTTTAAAAGCTGGCATAGATTTCCATAGGCCTTAAGAAGTGGCCATGAACCTTAAACATGTAATGCCCACCTTGGCAGAGGTACAGCTGGCCCTGTATAATATAAGCATCTTGCATCTGGGAGGGTGAAACGCAATCTGCACTTTCCCCCACCCCTCCCATTTTTCCTATCTCCCCCACCCCCACCCCGACCACCATGTGGGAAGGACCACTCTATGAGCTGAATTCCCCCATGGGTCTCTCACAGATTCCATAACACTCCATCACACCGATTGCTCTGTTTTCCCCACTGGTCTGTAAGCATCCTCAGCACCTGTGTATCAATGCTGGGGACCCTAGAGCTGCTCCAACAATGCCTGGTAGATACAGGAAGGAAAGCCAAAAGAGAGGGAGGGAGGGGGGAAGAAGGGGAGGAGGGCAGGCAGAGAGCTTTCCTTGTCTTCTCCTTTCTCATTAACAGCTATAGTTATAAGACAATTAGCACTCCTTGAGACCATCTTCTACATCCCCACACAGAGGGAAGACGATAAAAAAGGAAGAACAAGGAAGAATGCCACTTGACCAAAGGCTTCCTCAGCATAGCCTGGGGCTCCTTCAGGGAGAGGGCCATTCCTGTTCTGGTCGCCTCCAGGAGCCTCTGCGCTTTCCTGCAGACTTGGCCGGCTTTGCCCACTAGGTCAATCCCGATCTGAAAAAAAAAAATAGAGAAATGAAAGCCGAAGAGGGTGCTCACATTCTGCTCCTAAGTGATACAGCACTTCTAAGCTACACAATTACTTCTTATGCTGATCGTATGACGTGAATTAACCCTTCACAGATTAGCCCCAGCTCCCAAGGGAGCCCCCTGGCAGATGCCAACGCTAGGAATCAAAAGACAAGTGAGAAGTTATCTACTTTCAAATCATTCAGGTTTCTTTTTAGTTGGAAAAAAAGAAAAAAGGCAGGCAAGAACTACAAACTAAATAAATCGGCACGTAATCAATGTCAATTAGAAAAATTAACATTGATTATTATAGGATTTCATCCTCAAAAAAGTCAAAAGTGACTTTTTGAATTTACCAGACTAGCCCATCAAAATAAAACCCATATGCTATGAAAAGAAAACCAAATCTCATTTCATATTGTAAAAAGTAAGACATTGACTTTTCTGTAGTACTTGGAGATACTTGGATAAAAGGTATTTCTGCCGCTAAAAGGTGTCCTGGGATGACTGGTTGTAAAGAAGCATCAGTTATAGATAGAAATGCCTACAGCCCCACTGGACAAAAGCCAGCCTCAGATCCTTTGCGTAAGACCCTTCCCTTGAAGCTTAAGGTTCTCTCTCCAAACACACAGTCGCTGACAGTGAACACCAGCTACCCCTAGACTTGCTCCATCTCAGTCAGCCCAGGCACAGCACGGTCACAGGCCTGTGTCGCCCCAAGCCCAAGACTCCTCCCTCTCTGGGCAGGGGAAGGAGGAAGGAGGAAGGAGGTCCACGAAGTGACATAAAACCAATCGCTTTGCAACTCCATGAGCCGCTAAAAGCCCCAAGTGGGAAGCATCAGGTGATAGCAACTGGTGATGTGCCCTCCTCCCGCACCTTCCTGCCTGATCATTGTCTTTCCCTCCAACTTGGGGAACACATGGAAGCTCATCCTTTTCTCGGTCAGGTCACTCAGAGCAGCTCTTTGGAGCTAGTTCTGAATTCAGCTGTGCCTCATCTCATTTCTTAGGAGAGGGAATAACAACTGCCTGGTGCGCACTGGTCTCCAGGGCCAGTAACCACACCTAGTGTGCAGATTTGGAAAGACTTGACCCTCCCCGGAGATGGCCATGTTCCCAGTCCCCAGCCTCCTTCCAGCTTGAAACTGCTGGGTGGGCAGAGCTGACTGATGGTCTTTGAAATGGATGTGGCTCTTCCCCTGGCTTCTGTCAATCACTGGGGCAGGTGTTCTCCCTGAGAAGTGAGTTGTCCTAACTGCCCACTCAAAAATGGCCAAAAGGAGGCTCAGAGCCATAAACAGAGCAATGTATGCACACATGCATACACACACACACATACCCATTTATACATGCACCTGGAGATCATGGATCAGCTCAGGCAATTTCTGCTTCTTATTGAGGGGCCAGTTTCCCCCCTGGAGGAAGCCACACAAGCCCTTTCCTAGCACACAAGGAGAAAACTCTCCTTCTTGGGTCTGGCCTCTGCTGGAAAGACGACGAGTGGTGAGAAAGAAGTTGGTTGTAGGAAAGCAGTAAACCTCAGACACACCTCAGGCTACCAGGAGCTGGCCTGGTCCAAATCTGGGTCTTTTTCCCAAAACACTGGGTTTGGACTCTGACAGCCTGAAAGCAAATCTCAGCCCCGCCCATCACTAGCAAGTCCCTTAACAGTCTGTGCCTCCTTTGCTCCTTGGCAGAATGCGGGCACGGGCAGGCTGTTCATTGTTGTCTCCCAGCCAGTGCAGAGCATGTAAGTGGTGCTCAGTAAATGTATTGAAGGGAGTGAGGGGAAGGTCCTACCGCTGTGCTTCCCGGTAATCGTCCGCTCTCTTCCTGGAAGCCTCTTCCAACCATTTCCCGCTGGGCTGTCTTTCTACAGCATCTGTGCCAACTACCCCTCACCGAATCCCTAGGCAGTACTGAGCATGTGCCCTGTCCAGGGGCTTTAGAAAGGAAGAGTAGGCTCTCATTTTAATTGGACTATTAAGAGGGATGTATTCTTTTCTGTTCTCCTTCTCTTTATTTTTTGCAGTTGTTCTGGTGAAACATTTCAGAGTCCAAGACACACAGTGGTGTTCAGAGACTTCAGTTCAGCCCCTCAGAGCAGCTTACTCGGTTCCCAGCGTCCTTCAGCCCACCCCTGAACAGGACATCTGGCGTGGGTGGAGGCGGCCAATCTTTCTGTGCTCAGCCTCTATCGGTAGATATTTGGACTAAAAACTAGTAGATGAATTCCCTGAATGTTGCAGGAATATCTCATTCTTTGCTGCGTTTGCCTGAAAACAATGTTTGCACCCTCCCAAGCTGGAAGCCCCAGCAGGTAGAGGGGGTTGTTCTCCAAGGTGAGGGTCATCTCCTGGTTCCTGTCGACCAGGCTGCTTCCTGGGATGGTGCAGTGGGCCTCTCCTTGCAGCTGGAGGCAGGAGGAGCAGCTGGCTGTCTGGGACTCTGCTCTCGAACTCCAGCTGGCCTCTTCCGACCTGCCAGGAGAGCAGTCCTGTATCCAGGGGTCTGAAAGCCCAGCTGTTCCTTCCCTGAACTCAGCACCCCAACTGTGGGCCCCCCTACTTTGATATGTGTGAGGGTCCTCGTGATGAGGGCTCTTGTTCACCTTTGGGGCCCCACTGAGATGTCATCTGCTCAGAGACACCTGACCACTCTAAGGTCACATCTCCCTGACACCTTCCATCACAAGGACTTGTTTTCATCCCAGCATTGGTCACTGTAGGAAATCACCATACTTACTTGTGTGTTGCCTCTGTCCCCCCCGAGATTTAAGCCCCATGAGGGCTGAGGTCTTGTGTGCCTCGTTCACTGCTGTATCAAGAAAATGCCTCATACATAGCGAGTTGTCAACAAATCGTTGCTAGAAGAGTGTGTGAAGGATTCTGCCTTATGTCACTATACGTAAAGGTTCCGTGTTTACAGCTCTGACTTCCTCAGTCAGGCTGTCAGCCATTTGCTCAGCTACGTTATAAACAGTGTTAGAGCTGCTGAGCCCTCCCCCCCAACCCCAGAGCCCTAAGCAAGCTAGGGGGGAAGGCAGGTGGCCTAAGGTCATCCATGGAGTCACCACGTTGTGTTTCCTACAGCTGCTGTGATTACGACTGAACAGCAGTGACCGAGCATTCACCAAGCCCAGTCGAGCCCAGGAGAGGCCTGGACCAGGCACAGGGTGGGAGTAATGAAGTCCGCCAGACCCTGAGCTGCACCTGGAGAGCAGTGCCTGTCTGGTCTCCGGGGCTCAGTTCCGCCTGCTGCTTCTGAGCTGCATGACTCAGGGGGATGCCCAAGCTGCTGCTTTCACGGCAAAGGGAAGATCAGAAGACCTGCCCGCAGGGCACGCATGAGAATGAGAGGGAATGGGTGGAAAGTGCCTGGCATTGCAGCAGGTCCTTGGTAAATCAGCTGTCGTTGTCTTTATCATCACTGCACTTAAACCAGTCTTTACTAGGCAAACGCCAAGAATAAAATCTGTGGCATCACAAATATATAACCAGGCGTTTTATATATATGTATACACACACACACACACACATTTATAAACCCACAAATATATAACTGCTGAGGAGGCCTTTGGTCACCAAGGGGCAGGCAATGGTGACTGGATTAGTTTCGAGTCTGTACTGCTTTGTATGAAAACTTTCTTAACAAGGCGAACCACATCTAGAAACTCTGAACAGCGATGGGGTTCAGTGTGGAGAAAACCCAGTGGCTCTCTGTAACCGTGGGCAGATGTTAATTCTCTAGGTCTCACTTTCCCTACAATGGGGATGATATTAATACCCATGTTGGAAAGATCATTGCAAGGACGACATGAGAGGGTGCAGAGGTCCTGCTGGACTGAGTCCTGCACCTAGTAAGGGCCAGCCACGCCAGACCTGCCCATTGTTTAGTTGGCCAAAATGTCTCCATGGGAGCTGGGTTGGGCACTGCTTGCACATCGTTGGGCAGTTATTCTGGCTCCCGGCCAGGTGTAAGATGAGGAATACAATGCCTCACTGAGAGTCAGGACTCGGGTGGGTGTGGCACTGACCGAATGCTCAGCAATGCCCAGGAGCATGACTCCAAGGGCAAGAAACATGGGGATGGGAGGAAGCCCTGACTTGAAATCAAAAAACAGGTTCATGTCCCCTCTGTCCCCGCTGGCCACGAGGCCCGGGGCACATCTCGTCACTTCTCAGTTTCTTACCAATGAGCTGAGACTGGCCAACAGGCTGGCTCCAGAACCTCTGTGGCTCTGCGTTTTCACATTTCTCCGTTTTGGAACTAAGTGCAAGGCAGTTTCCAGCTTTCCAGTCTAAGACCACAAAGCCATCGCCATCCCAAGTGCCTGCTGCAAACCTCCTTTCCCGGAGTTCCCGAGCCTGGCGGTGTTTTCTTACTACTTCTTAAGGCCTTTTTTCTTACTGTTTCCTTCCTGAATTCTTAGGCTGCTTACTTTTTCTACTTGGTGTGCTTTTCCCAAACTCTCACATTTTCACCTTCACAGCCCCAACTTCTCTCATTGGAATTTTCCCTGTGTATCACACTTTCTTCCCTCTTCTTCCCAGGCAGATCGAGATACTGTTCTCATCCCCAAAACGCAGTGTCTCAGCTCTCCGACTGCCGCTCACTCAAAGCGCCTGGTGTTTGGACCAATTTAGGAACACATTCTAGGCTTCACTGACTCCATGCCGACTCCTTTAAGATGTGTCGTAAAACACGAACTAGAGGGGGGTCTGCTGGCAGGTGGGTTTTACCGTTTCCTTGTCCTCTGTGGCCTGTAGTTCTCCCAGTCAGTTTTCTCTATCTGTAGGTTTGCTGAAAATGTGACCCTCTACTGAGGCGATGGAAAGAGCACCCTGGTGTGAGGACCAGGGACTGCTGTCCTGGCAGTGAGGTCCTGGAGCAATTCAGTCCACCAGCGAGGCCCCTCCAGGTCCCTCAAGGTCAGCAAGGCCCCTGGGCAGTGAGTGGTCTGTCTCCTTTCGGGGAGAGACAAGGTCTGGCCAGCTTGGACTTTGCCTCACGCCTAGAGGAGCAGCAACCTTCCCCTTGGCTTCTGGTCAACTGCTTTCACCTAGAGCCTTGGAGAATGAAGCCCCATATCCACTCCATCCCCTGCTTTAGAGAACTTGATGCTTCAGACAGCCTTCAAGTAGTAGCATTAGTCCCAAAAAAGTATAGTGAGGGTGAGGAAGGCAGGAGAACACATCAGTGTCACCATCTTCCCAGAACCCAGTGCTGCCTTTTGTTTTCTTCAGGATAAACCTACCAACCCACCTACCTACCACCCTGCTGTCTTTCCCAGACTGCACCATGTGACCGGCCTTCTCTTTACTCTTTGGGACAGGTGAGGTCCAGGCCCTGTGGGCATCTTGTTTGCTCCTGTTTACCTCCCCTGGGCCTTGCAATGTTTGTGAAATAAAGACAAACTATCTACGTTCCCAACACCGTCTCTCCTCCCTAAATATTTTAAGTTGGAACTTCACAGACTCGCTAATGCGAGCGGTTCTCATTTACTTGTTCTTAGGATCAGGGCTTTCTGTATATGCCTACTGTGTTTTTTCTACTTCCCTTCTTCTTTAAAATTATGAAAGTAATTTGTGCGTGCCTGAAACTATTTGCAGCATCCAGTAAAGTACAAGGCAGAGGGGGGCCGTCGTGCTGGAGCCGTTGCGTCCGCAAGTGCACGGCCTCCTCTTTCCTGGTGGATCTGGGCTGCAGACCCTTCTCCCCACTTCCCCTACCATGTGCTGCCCCCGGGAAGGGCAGTGGCAATAGGACAGGTGGTTCTCCTGCTGCAGGTGAGTCTGACGCTCAGCTTGTTCATACACCACAGGGCCTTTGCCACTCTGGGGAGCTGCAGTCCCCAGAGCTGGGCCGAACCCCCTGCCCAGGCTTCATCTCCCCAGGCCCGAGCCCACCCTATCCAGTCACCAAAGGTGGCCCCCAGTGGCTGGTGTGGGATCTATACTGGGTTGCCCTTGCCCCCATCTCAGCACAGGGGGCACTGGGAGGGTGCAGGGAGAGACCCAGGGGCGCTGGGATTCTGTGAAGCTGAGGGCAGCTGAGGGTAAGGGCTATGGGCTTCAATCACCTCCTGCCTACCCTGAGGCTCTCCTGACACGTCTGACCAGCCTCACCCCCGCCCAGGATGGAGGCTCCGGGAATCTGGAACCAATTACCTTCTGCTGGGCTTTTGGTTGGTCTCCAGCTCTTTATCGTCTCTGCAAAGATCCTCACACCTCTATATTTATACACTCATGTGATTACTTTGGGAGGACTGTAAAATTTTGATACAAACTACCAAATTGTATGAATTCAATTTTTTTAATTATAAAAGTGGGCTCTCTTACAAGATCATGGTGAAGAGGTAAGTTCCTAGAGCCTTTGTCAGGACAACCTGGCAGGATTGCCCCCAGTTTTAATGGGTTACACTTCAAATTTATTCCACCAAAAAAATCACACACATGCATGAAGATGTACATGTGAGAGTGACATATTCATAAGAGCAAAATTCAACCTAGTGGTACAAGTAAGGGAGCAATTAAACGAGGTATGGTGTATCCATGACAAGGTCCATCTTAACATGCACCTGTTAAAAAGAGAGTCTATATGCACAGACATGGAAAGAACTTAGAGCTGAAGTATGCGTGTATAACATTTCATGTATATCTAAAAAGCCACGTGTCTTGTATCTACATACATTTGTATCTTTGCCTAGAAAAATGCCTAGGAGACACACCAGACTTGGGAGTGGTTGTCTCCGAAAAGGAAGTAGGGTCAGATTGGGGTGGGAGGATATGGTGGTGAACTGGAATGCTCATGTCTAATTCTAAGTATCTCTGTGTTGTTTCAACTTTTCATACCAAAAAAAAAGCATTTACATACTATTCATTACAAAAATAAAGCAACTCATTAACTCCAATGGATTAGCATAATAGTATAAGTTTTTAAATTTACGTTTCCACCAAAAGACTCTGAGAGTGCCTGTTTTCCTACATCATCTCAACATTGGGTATTAGCCCCTTTTTAATCTTCAGCAAATACATTAACCTATTTCATTATTATTGTCATCAGCATTATGTGAAAATGAGGTTGAGTATCTTTCTGTATGTTTATTGACCATCTGTTTTTTTCTTTCTGAGGGTGGCCTCTTCGTGTCTTTGGCCTAATTTTGTATTCGATTGTTATCTTTTAAGGATTTACATTAACCTTCTGTCTGTGTATATGTTGCCTACAAACCTGCATTGTTTTTCTATTGACTTTTTTTCCCCACAACATGTGTAGCAGAATGAATACTATTCATTGTATGAGTCGGGGCAATTCATTTAACCCCTCTGGTTCTCGATGTTCCCGTAATAGCTTCCAACAGCCACCCACTATGTGGGTGGGCTTACTCTGCCAGGAACTTTGCTAGAAAACTCTCCTGTATTTGATTGCATTTGATGTTTTCAACCGCAGCGTTGGGTAACTTGTCACCTCCATTGCCCAGAAAAAGAAACTGAGATTCAGAGAGGGTAATTAACCTGCCCAAGACCACACGGCTGGTAGGTGAAGACAGATTCAAACACTGACTCCACACTCCAAGTCCTTATCCCATGCTACATAATAACTCCCCACCCTCAGTCCTATCTCATCCTAAAAATGTGGGTTTGGATCAAATTAAATTAATGTTATTGAGGGGCCGCCCGGTGGTGCAGCAGTTTAGTCCGCACTTGGCAGCCCGGGGTTCGCGAGTTCGGATCCTGGGCGCCCGCCGACGCACTGCCTGTCAGCCATGCCGTGGCGGCGTCCCATATAAAGTGGAGGACAACGGGCACGGATGTTAGCCCAGGGCCAGTCTTCCTCAGCAAAAAGGGGAAGATTGGCAACAGATGTTAGCTCAGGGCTGGTCTTCCCCACAAAAAAAATAAATAAATTAATTAATGTTATTGATTTTCTTTAAGCTAACAAACATTTAGTAGGGGAAAAAAAAGAAAATGCTTGCTATATGCAAAGCATTGTCCTAGATGCCTGGGGTGAACACCAGGATGCACAGGACATAACCCCACAGACCATGGTGCCCATCACCTGGGCTGTGAAGACACAACTACACAAAGGGAGAAAGCACGGTGTGGGAGATGCTGAGTATGGAGCAATCTAGAAATAGTCAAGTTCGCTGTTCAAACCTGAAACGATAGTGTTATCACTTTGTGGGGTTTAAATCCCCATTTTACCCAGCAGGCTGCATCTCATCACCAGAGTGAGCAGACCATCGACAGGAAACCTTCCATACCCGGGACAGGAGAACAAGTGCCCCCTGATCTGGCAGCTGCGGGTCTCCAGGTAGCACGGATGGGAATGGGCCTCGTGAACCTGCTGTGAGCTCTGCAGATGCAGGGAACAGACGTGGAATCGAGACCCATGGCTGCCCCGTCTCTCACCCTGAGTAACTTCCTCTCCCCACCTCACCATCTTTTATTTGGGAAATGTTTTTCCTCCTGAATTTGGAAGGTAGTTGCAGGAAGAGGTGAAAGGGGCTTTCACAGTGAAAGCTCTGGCTCACTCCATTCAGAACGACAGCAGCACACGGTCTCAGCGTGAAGAAAGAGAAATGTATTTTCTTTGATCTGGGCAGTATTTCTCAGATTTGGACTCTCAAATGATGCGGATTTATTCTTTGACTCAGCCACACTTCAGGTGGCTTCCACATGCCTCACATCGCTGGCACACAGAGGGGCACTCAGTTGAGGCACCGCGTCATCTTGAAGGGCCTTAGAAACCTCGGGCCAGGCCTGTCAACAAGGGAGGCCGAGGCCTGGCAGCTCAGGCAGCCCTGTCACTGGGCAATAGGAGGCCCCTAGGCCTGGACCATCTCGGGGACCATCGGCTCTCCGCTCATTCAACCCCTGAGTCCATTCTCACTGGGCTCACCAATAGCCACTCCACCTGCTCTTAACTTAGGACACGTGTGAGCACATTTTCAGAGCAGTTGTTATGCAGCATAAAGGCAGAATTTAAATGGAACACAGAGACATAACACCTCTGGCTAGAGATGAGGTTCCTGGGTCAGTTGAATCAAGGTTTTCCAGAAAAAGACAATTCTTACAGCCTATAACTATTACAGCATTCCATTTGAATATGATGTTTGGATGGTTTTCCTGCTTCCCACAAAACAATCGGTTAATGTGTTCTTGACAGTCTCATGCCAATATTTGCTCTCTTCTCATAGACAGTCCCACAGTTTTTAATGACTCCATGTAGAGAAAGTGGTTGTGTGACATCTAGGACCACTGTACACACAGACACCCTCCAAGTCACACATGTTGCCTGAGTCCAAGGAACTAAGTAAAGTCATCTGACACAAGTTTTGCTTAAAGACCTCTTGGTCTCCAGAATAAACATAGACAACATCACGTTAAGAGAGGCTGTCAAGCTTGACTATAAGGAAATAATTTTTCCATGTCGGGTGTTCTACAGAAAAACATTTTACAAGTAAAGAGTCATCTTTCATGTCTCCTTTATCTTTTTATTCTTTTTTTTGTTATAGATACATATTTGAGTAACAATAGACCATCGGTTAACGTATTGTTATCACAGGAAAACTAATTCGCCAGTGCAATACCTGGGAATACCTGTAGCCATCTTTGTGAAGACTAACAACAGACTGATTTACACAGAACAGGACTAGACAATCACAGGGATCCCCGCAAATAGTGATCAGCTGAGATCAGTCATCTCCTATGAAACGCAAATAGTGTGAAACTCACGGACATCCTGTTATTCATGCACCAGTTTCCCCACAAGCTATTAATAAAGTTTCACTGTTAATGATTTAAATCATTATTATTGATTTATTAATTACAATCAACTTATTATCAACTTAAATCAGTATTGATGATTTAATCATTGATGATTAAATCGACACTGATGATTTAAATCAGAAGAGAAATTCGGCCGTAAAATACCTTATTAGCCTTTATGACATCGCCTCAGCTGAAGAGAGAGGGATTTTTTTCAGATACTCTTGGGAAGTCATTCCTTGCCCACATATAGTGTAGTGGTCAAGTGCTCGGGCTCTAGAGCCCAAATGTCCACTGTGTGACCTTGGGCAAATTACTTACCCTCTCTGTGCCCCTGAGGGCTGATGTGAGACTTCGTGTGAGTTATGCATATAAAGAGTGAGAATAGTGCTTTGCCTGTAGTACATGCTCTGTAAGTGTCACTGTCACTGAGCCCTTTGAGGATTTAGGGAAGCTATGGACTCTTTTCAGAAAGGAATGCACATATGAATGTACATACAAGGGCTCGTGTACACTCAGAGGGTCCATGGAGCCCTTGAAGCCCGTTCATGATCCATGGACCTCGGTAAGAACCTTCCCGAAACCATTGTGTACTCAAGCTGGAGACGACCTAAAACCCTTCATTTCAGAGATGAATAAAAGGAAGACTTTGAATGATGAGTTTCCAAGCCCACAAGGCCTGACAAAGACAGAAGTGGGTCTTTTTTTTTACATTCTTTTTAAATTGAGGTCACATTGGTTTATAACATTATATAAATTTCAGGTGCACATCATTATATTTCCCCTTCTGTTTAGACTACATCACCTTCACCACCAAAAGTCTAGTTTCCATCCATCACCGTACACCTGTGCCCCTTTACCTCTTTTGCCACATCCCCTCTTCCCCTCTGGTGGCCATCAGTCTGTTCTCTGTATTTATGTGTTTGTTTATCTTCCACATGTGAGTGAAATCATCCAGTATTTGGCTTTCTCTGTCTGACTTATTTCACGTAGCTTAATACCCTCAAGGTCCATCCATCTTGTTGCAAAGGGCACAATTTCATCTCTTTTTTTATAGCTGAGTAATATACCAGTGTGTGTGTGTATGTGTGTGTGTGTGTGTGTGTACACCACATCCTCTTTATCCATTCGTTCATCAGTGGGCACTTAGGTTGTTTCCAAGTCTTGGCTATTGTAAATAATGCTGCAATGAACATAGGGGTGCATATATCTTTTTGAATTACTGTTTTCATGTTCTTTGGATAAATACCCAGAAGTGGAACATCTGTTTTATATGGCAGTCCTATTTTTAATTTTGTGAGGAATCTCCATACTGTTTTCCATAGTGGCTGCACCAGTTTGCATTCCCACCAGCAGTGTAAAAGGGTTCCCTTTTCTCCACATCCCCCCCAACACTTGTTACTTCTTATCTTTTTAATAATAGTCATTCTGACCGGCATGAGGTGATATCTCTTTGTGGTTTTGATTTGCATTTCCCTGATAGTTAATGATGTTGAACATCTTTTCATGTGCCTGTTGGCCATCTATATATCTTCTTTGGAAAAATGTTTGAGTTTTTTTGTTTTTTAATCGGGTTGTTTGTTTTGTTGTTGAGTTGTATGAGTTCTTTGTATATTTTGGATATTAACCCCTTACTGGGTACATGATTTGCAAATATCTTCTCCCAATTTGTAGGTTGTCTTTTCATTTTGTCAATGGTTTCCATTGCCATCCAGAAGCTTTTTAGTTTGATGTAGTCCCATTTGTTTATTTTTCTTTTGTTTCCCTTGCCTGAGGAGACATATTCAAAATGACACTACTAAGACTGACGTCAAAGAGTGTTCTGCCTATGTTTTCTTCTAGGAGTTTTATGATTTCAGGTCTTACATTCAAGTCATTAATCCATTTTGAATTAATTCTTGTGTATGGTGTAAGATAACAGTCTATATTCAAAATATACTACAAAGCTATAGTAATCAAAACAGCATGGTACTGGCAGACAGACAGACACACAGGTCAATGGAACAGAATTGAGAGCCCAGAAATAAACCCACACATCTATGGACAGCTAATTTTTGACAAAGGAGCCACAAACATACAATGGAGAAAGGAAAGTCTCTTCAATAAATGGTGCTGGGAAGACTGGACAGACACATGCAGAAGAATGAAAGTAGAGCAGAGCTGGGTCTTAACTCAGCCTCTGGACTCTCCTAGTCCCCCACCCCCACCCCGCTGGTGACACCTTGATCATCAAGAGGAGCCCGGGGAGAACAAGGTCCTGACAGAAAGGCGGAGGCCCTCAAGGCCAACTGCTGGCATATCCACACACACACACACACACACGTTGTCCAGCAGCAGCCCTGGCTGGGTGCTGTGCTCACTCACAGATCACCAGCTGCACTCCAGACACAGGGCCTCAGTGGCCTCCACCTGCACAGTGTCTCACTCACACCTGTTCTCACTCACCCGGGGCCTGGTGGAGGAGTCGAGAGGGAGTCCCACCACACTGTCGCTTCTCAGGGCTGGCAGAGAGCGGCTCTGTGAGTCACCTCCACCGTTCCCAAGCTGTACCCTTGAAATGTAAGGACGTGCTTGGCCAGACCTGACTGGACTCAGCAGCCTCACTCTTAGTGTCTGGAAAGACCCCAAAAACCCTTTGACCAAAATAATCTTCCCTATGGCACTGCTGGAGACTCCTCCCTCGTTCTCATTTTTCTTCAGAGAATGACAGGGAAGACTCCGGTGAACAGGCTGGTGTAATCCATGGCACTCACTCACTGGCACCCTCTCTCTGCCGAGCAGGAACAGCTTATCTGAAGGTAATGGAATACGGACCAGATTCATAAAGTGGTGGAAAAGGTCAGGAAGGAGAGACACAAGCACGGGCCCTGTCAATTTCGCAACGCTTATCTTTTGCAAAGCACGGTTTTAAATGAGGTCCTTGAACATAAATCACTAGGGGGACAGACTTCCAATTCCCTACAGATTAGTTCATCACAAAGTGGTCCAGTGCTCCCGGCCACAAGAAGGCACTCGAAGCCTCGGAGGGAGGCTTCTGTCAAAGTTTGCAGAGGATGTCTCAGAGAAGCTGTGATTCCCCGCTCTGTATCACTTGGGGTCTGCGAGCAGGGGTCTTGGGAAAACAGGGCGTATGGGTCAGTGATTCTGTCTGTCAAGTCCTGTCCTGCCTCTGCCCAGGCTGCCCAGCAGCCAGGGGCCTGCTCACCTACAGACCTCCTCCTTCACTTGTCACCCCTCTATGGCAGGAGCATTTTCGGTTGGGGGACTTCCTACACTTGTCTTTTGCCTTTTGTCGTATTTGTTGCACTTCTTATCACTTTCCCTTATCCTCCTTGATAGCTCGTTATATTAGATAATGTAATTGAAATCACTTTGTAAACTAAAAAGTGCCCTACGAAATCAGCATTAAATTTTTAGCTTTGCAGGATCACAATCATAATTGGCTCTTGACCTCTCCATTAGGTCAAGAGGAGCCTGGAAGCAAGGAGTCAGGCCTGGGAAAGGAATTGCTGAGAGAAGACGGAGGGAGATGAAAGATGCTCAGCTGCTTCCTACTGAACCACCCATGGGTCCTGGTGAAGGAGCACAGGCTTGCCCAAGGTTAAAGCCACCCAGAGAGGGCAGAGTCAGGGACACAGCCCTGCAGTGGTCTACTAATACAACTTCCAGACTTCCCTTGGATTTAGCCCAGCCATCCAGAGACCTCTTTGCCTACAGTGACCATATTTTACCAACCAAAAAAAGAGATATCATGGTCTTCAAGTAGCAGCATCCTCAAGGGATAATAGGTTGCAATATTTGCAGTCAGGACTGTCCTCAAAATGTTGCATGGGAAGGTCATCACACTGGTGAAATCTTGGCCAGGTGCACCTTTTACCTGACTGTGCTTGGTGCTACTGTCTTTGGTCTCTACACTCACGAGGGTGTTTCCCATTCTTGTTTCCCATTCAGTCCTTGGCTGCATCATAACAGAGGTTAAGCACTTATCCCGTGTTGCACAGCTAATGAAGTTGAGCTGTCAGGAACCACATGGAATAAACTGGATTCCAGAACCCACAGTCTTAGACTCCAAGACCTCACCTTCTATGGCTCAAACCCCAACAATCCCATTCTATTTGGTCATCTGTTTTTCAATTGACCACATTGGTGATAGTTATTTTCTATTTAAGTATCAAAGATTTAACTTTGAATATCCTACCTCTTCCCTGTTACAATGATGACCAGGGCTGTCAACATGTCTTGGTCAAATGTGGCTCAAATTACACAATGTTAATCATGTTTTAGATGTACACTTACTTACAATTTATATTTTATGTGCCTAATATAAGGGCCAAATTCAACCAGATACAAACACACCAGCTTCAAGAGCGCCTGCATGCTTTGAGGTCAGGCCAACATAGGTTGGAGTCTCAGGTCTGCCATTTATAGCAGTGGGATCACGGGCACATTATTCAGTCTTTCTCAGCCTCAGTTTTCATGTCTATAAAACAGGAACAATAATCTCGTGTGAGGACTGTTAGTGAAGAACCACTATATAACATAAAGTGCTTCACAATATAACATACATAAATATTGGTTTCATCTTCCCCTTCACCCCCCCAATAGAAAATTAATCTCCTATGCTTAAATTTAAACATTCTGTCTTTTTACTAATTTTACACTCCTTCTGGCTATGAAGCGATGGGATAACTAATATGTCACATGTAAAGCATGTGTGCTTCTGGAGGGAATGGAGCTCAGTCTGTGGAGCATTAGGAAGAAAAACCACATTATGTTAATACAAAGGTGGGCGCTAACAGCGCTGGGAAGGCCTTTCATGGTCCTATCAGCTTATCCTAGAAAAGCAGCCGAATGAAGGCTAGAAACAGCAGGCAACTCATGCAAATACTTCAGGTGTCGCAAAACTGACGTTAGTAAGAGGTTGGGATCAGCTAAAGAAATGTGTTGGCTCTCTGATGTCTGCCTTATTGACCTTGAGCTTGCCTATAAAAGGTCTAACATTGTTGAGGGGCAGTACTTGCATCTCAATGGTGAATGAAAGCATTTTTCTCTAACAGGGACTTCTCAGAGCCCCACCACAAAGAACAGAGATGGCCCTTCCTGGGGGCTCCACCACATCCATCCAGTCTGGGCTGCAAGTGTGTTTCCTGCCAGCTCTCTTCTGTCCAATGACTCATAACTTCTTTGCTTCCGCTGAGTCCCCAAACTCAGTAGAGCAGCCCCCTTCCTTATAAATGGGGTGTCTCACAAAGTCTCATTTGTGAATCTGCTGGCTGGACCAGGTCCGCACTTGCCCAGAGCTGAATGGCTCTCAGTGGTTAGGATTCCTGGTGTGCAGCCTGGTCTCACTGGCTGGGTTCTCCTTGGCTCATTTAGGGGAGGATTCTTAAACCTGGGTTGTCATCTTCCACAGGAGAGTGCTCTTTTCATGCCATTTATTTCAGTCTGTCCCTGACCCTCCCACCACCACATGTAATAACTCAGCTCTCAGAGCCAAGAGTGTCTGCCGTGCTGAATGCAGACATCTTAAGACCCAGTTGGGCGTTGGCAACCCCTGGAATTTTTCTTCACTCTTTTAGGACAACCATGGTCAAAGCTTGAATCAGCATAAATCCCTTATTTCCAAGAAAGAAGAAAGACTGTATGGGATGACAACAACAATAATAGAAGCATCTCCATCTATCAGGGCCTCCCCTAGCAGAGGAGCTATGTGAGAGCAAAGCAGCTTTATCTTCCCAATGCTCGGCCCGATGGGCATTTCACAAGAACTCTCCTCTGGCTGTGGTCCCTGCTTCTCTCCTGTCCTCCGGGCCCACTTCAGCCACATAGCTCTTGCAGCTGCCCTACGTGGCCAGGTCGAATCCCAGGAGGAAGTTATTGAGTCCTTCAACTCAGAAAATGTCCCACGTCCATCATATTGGGCTATCTCAGGAGTAAATGTGACTGGAAACCAAGAAGCAGCATCAGGCTCTGCAGCATCTCAGTAACTCACTTCAGAAAGCCTGAGACCCAGGTGTTGAGAGAGCTCGGAAGCTATGACGTCTCCACTGCGACAAGCACACCCAACACTAGGTCTTGGTTTATCAATATCTTTGCCCACTAAGAGGAGCCAGGGATCCTAAGAGAAATGGCTGATTCCAGGACTGGGGCAGGGAAGGTACAAGGTGAGCCCAGAATATCTTGTGCCAAAAAGTAAGGAAATGTTCAAAGAATGATGGAGACATGCCAAAACACAGAAGCCAACTTGAAGAGGTTCCCACTGGCCAAATCTGCACCAGTTTGAACATTAAAATTAAAAATGGTAGTAATGGATTATAATCCATTACTGTGAATAAAATCATAATCTATGAGTCCATACTGATCATAAATAGACAGATAGATCTTTTGTGTGTGTGTGTGTGTGAGGAAGACTAGCCCTGAGCTAACCTCCATTGCCAATCCTCCTCTTTTTTGCTGAGGAAACTTGGCCCTGGGCTAACATCTGTGCCCATCTTCCTCCACTTTATATGCGACACCACCACAGCATGGCTGACAAGCGGTGTGTCAGTCTGCGCCAGAGATCCGAACCAGTGAACCCCGGGCCGCTGAAGCAGAGCACACGAACTTAACCAGTACACCACCGGGCCGGCGCCTAGACTGATAGATCTCTGAGAAGAGGAAAGTCTTCTGTACAGTAGAATGCCAACTAATAAATGTAGAAGGAAAGATGGAGCTAGAAAATTACATTTGCAACCATCTTAGTAGAAATTGTCATAGGCAAGAATCGTCAGCGGAGGCTAAAACTGAAGGCTGAAAGCTTGAGGAGCCACAAGATATTTACATAGTCTCAAAGTATTTCCCTACAAAATATGTATTAGTTTTAAAGGGAGAAATAGTAACTTTACAGTGGAGAAAACTGGCAGACACCACCTTAATCAAGCAATCAACGTTGACACCACCAATACTGGAACAAACAGCTCTCTGTGCCTCCTCCTAGGGTGACCTGAGCAGGAAACATCACTTCAGTGGTACTTATGCCAAAAACCCGTAATCTGATTCTACTGATGAAATATCAAATAAAATCAGATTGAGAGGCATTCCACAAAATACTGGCATATAGTCTTTAAAAATGTCAGTGTCGGGGCCACCCGGTGGCGCAGCAGTTTAGTTCGCACTTGGCAGCCCAGGGTTCGTGAGTTCGGATCCCAGGCGCCCGCGGACGCACTGCCTGTCAGCCATGCCGTGGCGGCGTCCCATACAAAGTGGAGGAAGATGGGCACGGATGTTAGCCCAGGGCCAGTCTTCCTCAGCATAAAGGGGAGGATTGGCAACAGATGTTAGCTCAGGGCTGGTCTTCCCCACAAAAAATAAAAAAAAATAAAAATGTCAGTGTCGTGAAAGACCGAAAGAAAGAAACAAAAAAACATTGAGGAAGTGTTCCAGATTAATAGGAACTAAAGAGACATGACAAGTGAATTCAGTATGTGATCTGGGATTGGGAAATGTTGGGTGGGAAAGGGAAGGGGAAAAAATGTTGCTATAAGCTGCACTGAGAAAATTTGAAAAACATTCGCATATAAGAAAATAATTTCCTAATTTTGATCACTGTATGGTGGTTACATTAGTGAATGTCCATGTTCTTAGAAAATACTCATTGAAATATGAAGTATTTGGGGGCAAAAGGCCTTGATGTTTGAAACTTACTTTCAAACAGTTCAGAAAGGAGATGATAATACATATAGATAGATAGATAGATAGACAGATAGATATAGACAGAAACAGAGAGGTAGGAAATGCTACAGCAAATGTAGCAAAATTAACATTTGATTAATCTTGGTGAAGGATATGGAATTCTTTGTATTAATCTTACAACTTTTCCAAGTGTGAAATTATTTCAAAATAAAAAGTTTTAAAAAAAGCAAAGCAAAACAGGACAAGTGAAAAGGAAGATACCAAAATACATGCAGGGTAAGAATGGTACAGCCACTCTGGAAAATAGTTCGGCAAGTTTCCTAAAAAACTAAACATGTACTTACCACATGACCCAGCAACCAAATTCTTGGGTGTTTATCTCAAAGAAATGAAACTTCTGTCCACAAAAAAGCCTGTATATGGATGTTGGCAGAAACTTTATTTGTAATAGCCAAAAACTAGAAACAACCAAAACATCCTTCAATAGGAAAATCATTAAACAAACTGTGATGCATTCACACAATGGAATACTACTCAGCAATAAAAAGGAAGAGACTGTTGATACACACAACAGTTTAGATGGATCTCAAGGGCATTATGTTGAGTTCCAAAAGCCAACACCAAAAGGTTATATACTGTATGATTCCATGTGTATAATGTTCTTGAAATGACAAAATTGTAAAGATGGAGAACAAATTAGTGGTTGCCAGAAGTTGTGAGAGGAGGGAGGGAGGAAAGTGGCTGTGATTATAAAAGAACAACACAACTGATCCTCGCAATGGAACAGGTCTATATCTTGAGTGTCGTGCTGGACACACAAATCTACACATACAATAAAATTGCAAAGAGCTACACACACACACACACACACAAATGCACGTGAAACTGGTGAAACTTGACGAAGCTCTGTGGATGGTACCACTTTGAGTTTCCTGGTTTTGCTGTTGTGCTATAGTTACAGATGGTGTTAACACTGGGGGAAACTGGGTGAAGGGTGCACAGGACCACCCTGTACATTTCTTTGCAACTCCCTGTGAATCTGTACTTATCCCAAAATAAGAAGTTCAAACCAAGAAACACCAAGCCCCAGACAGCTCGTGTGGGGTCCCCTGCCGAGACTGCGGTGAGACCTGCTCCCAAGGGGAGACGTCCTGTGGGGAGTCGGGCCTGAGTGCTGTCCTTGCTTCTCATCCTATCTGGTCCCCAAAGCTTTGCATGAAGTCTCAACCCCCTTCCTCACGTAACTTTTCACTGGGGAACCGATGGTGGAGGTGCAAGAGCAGAGACCCACAGAAGTCTGCGTGTGGCCTTTAGACATGGGGTCAACTAGGTGCTGGAGCTCACACTGGATTAAGGACTTTGAAGTCAGACTGCTTGAGTTCAAACCCCAGTCTGTCACCTACTCTCAATAAGACTTCAGATAAGGTGCTTACCCTTTTGTGCCTCAATTTTCTCATCCAGGAAACAGGGATGATGCTCATAGGCGTCTGGTGTATATCATACCGTGTTTGTACAGATAAAGCTTACAACAGTATCAGAGTTAATAGATGTAATTTGTTATTTATAATACTAACAAAACAATTGTTTCCCATCATTATATCTCTACCGGTTTATCATTCCTATTTTACAATGAAGGAGCTGAGACTTCACAAAACTAATTAACCAGCGTGGGTCAACTTGTGACAGAGCTGAGACCCAAATCTAGAGCCTCACAGCTCGTGCCCTTTCCCGTGTACCTGCTTGAGTGAGTGTGTGTGGGAGCCTTCCCAGAAAGAGGAGGAGAAAAACACCCAGGAAGCAGAGAAAAGGAAAAAGAATAGACTGTCCCAGGAAGGAAATTTACGAAAGAACATCTCAATTGACTTAATCTATAAAGGAAATTTCTTTTCCCACTTACCATGAACCCCTAAGGTTAGGAGCCTCTGTGGCTGGTGAATTCAGTGGCTCAGCAATGTCATCAGTCACATGGGTCTATCTTTCCACTATGCCAGTTTCAGTGATGATTTGACTCCCATCATGGTCCCAACATGATGGCATCGTTCCAAGAGTCATATGGAGACGTGACAGAATCCAAGGGAAAAAGAAAACTACTCTCAACATATATTTCTTAAGAAAAAGGAAATTTCGACCAGAACCCCCCCACCCCAGGAGACATATCTCACATCTCATTGGTTAGAATTGTGTTACACGCCCATGGACCACCATGATTGGCTCAATGAAGCACATGCTGTGTGGAGAAAGATGAGTTACTGTTATGGACTGAGTATGTCTCCCCAAAATCATATGTTGAAATCCTACCCTCCAGTTGATGGCCTTGGAGAGGTAATTAGGATTAGAAGAGGTCATGAGGGTTCGACCCTCATGAATGGGATTAGTGCCCTTGTAAGAGTCATGAGAGAGCTTGCTTCCTCTCCGCCCCTGCCGTGTGAGGACACGGTGAGAAGTCGGCAGTCTGCAACCGGAAGAGGACCCTCACCAGAACCTGGCTGCGCTGACACCTGATCTCCTTCAGCCTCCAGAACTGTGAGGAATAAATTTCTGCTGTTTTATAAGCCACCCAGTCTATGCTACTTTGTTTCAGCAGCCCAAACTGACTAAGACAATTACCCAAACAAAATGGAGGTTTGGTCATAAGGAAGAAGTGGACAGGGGCTCTTGGGAAAGCAGTCAACAGCGGTGCTGTGGTGGGTAACCAGGTCCTCCTCCCACCATGAAAAGCACCTTCTCCTTTGACACTCCTTATCAACAGGCAAGATAGTAGTTATTTTAAGGACTGAGCCACAACACAAATCTTACAAAGGTTCAGCCAGGACAGACTTAGTTTTTGACACTATCTGATATCTGCATGTATCAGTCAGAAGAGGCTGGGCTGTGATGCCATAATAGGCAACACCAAAATTTCTCAAACAAACAACTGTAGCAGTTTATCATTTGTGCCCCAAATCCCTCACAGGTGCAAGCAACTTTCCAGTGCCATCCAAGGTCGCACTCAACATCCCCGGTTTGTGCAATCTTCTGGCAGCTCCATCTCAGCGGGAGGCTTCAGGGATCACAGTGTAGGAGAAGCAAGCTTGGAGAATCTCATACCAGCCTGTGAGTGCTTTGGCCTGGAAGCAACACATGGTACTTCTTTTCAAGGCCTTTAGCTAGTGCTAGTCCATGGCTCTGCCCGGCTGCAGTGAAGTCTGGTAATGCGGTCATCTATGTGTCCAGAAAAAGGAGAGCCAGAAATACTGATGAGTTCTAGAAAAGTCAACCACAGCCCCTGTCCAGGAAGCCAGGAAGGGACTCCTGCTCCATCTGGGTCCAGGCATCAGAGAAGGACCCTTGACTCGACCAGGACAAGGCTGGAGCAAGGAACCTATCCACTCTCTCCACCACAACTCCCTCCTCCACTGGGACCCCCTGTAATTCGATAGGAGCTTTGTTCCAGTGGGGACTAGTTCTGGCTAATCAGAACAATTTGAAATTAAGCCTTAAAGTGACGAATGCAAAACTTTTCAAAAATCAAAAACCACAGACATAGGTAGAAACATGCTAAGTTGGGAAAATCGTTGTGCCCTGTTATCCCCAGGCCCCTCCTAAGCTGTAAACCTTGTTAAATATGATTTTAAATGTTTCCTAGCCTATAATATGAACACGCTGATATTAGAGCAGAAAGGACCTGGCCCTAAACGTCTCCTCTCCTTCCTCCCCCTGCGATCATAAACCCTGAAGCAGGAGTAAATATGCCAGGAACAGGTCCAAGTGAGTGACCTTGGCTAGGGACATGCACTTGGTCAGAATCAGCCCCCCACCCCCACCCCGCCCCCCCAAAGAGAACTTCCATTCTGTCTCTAAGGTCTTCTTAAACTTCTCCGGGGAAGTCTGTAGTGACATGGATCCTGGGCACGCCCTCATTCTAAGTAAGATGCTGGGCTTCTTTCGGTTGGAGAATCTGATTAAGAAAACCCCTGTAGTCTCTGTCCATTAAATAAGTTCTAAACACAGAATAAAAATTTGGAAACTTGGAAGGTTGTCAATTCAAAATTCAGTTGAACTGGGAAAATCATAAATATTTGTCCTCTGAAGTAAATACATTACGGAGGCTGGGAAATTAATTCCATGCTGGGGATTCAGGAGGTTTTTCAGATAACTTGTGAGACGAGGGCAGGTAACAATACTTAAGAAGCTTAATTTGCTAAGTTTTTTCTTAAAGGACTTGCTAATGGCTTCAATAAAGTTTGGGGAATCTCATGTACAAACAGGCTTTCCCAGCATTTAGCATGTCTGTGCAAAAAAAAAAAAAAATCCTTCAAGATATCTGTTACCTATTAAAAAAAAACACACACAGTGGAACCGAATATTTAAGAGGAAAAGGGTATTAAAAAACTTACAGTAGAAATATCTTACTACCGTTTCTATCCTATCCTCTCAGCTTGCATGTAACAGTTAGCAGCAGAAAAACACTAAAAGCAAAATGGGCATTTTTACCTTTAAATACACATCAGTGACATCAGTGCGGCTTGTGGTATCATTTTGCATAGGGGAGGCTCCGAGGAGCGGCTTCCAAACCTTTGGTGCTTTCTCCCCTCTGAGAAAACCTCACCCGCGTGAGCTGGTTCTGCACTCCATTAGGCATTCATGTTAGCAGGAAAAAGGCTTATTAAAATACCTCCACAGACTCAACATCAGCTGTTCCACCTTGCCTCACCACCCTGGGCTTTTGCAGTGGAAGTCTGAGCAATGACGCCAAGTTATAAGCATGCTTATTAGCAGCCTAGCAGAGTTTGAGGACAACCTGACTGTTCTCAGAAGAGGGACCATTCCAGACGTCTAATCCAGGAACACAACGTGCTCCTTCAAATGGCTTGAAGGCCACTTTCACCTGAGAACGCTTCTTGATTTGATGATTTTTACTGGCCGACAGTCACCAGTGGCCAGTTCCTGCTCCCTCGGGGGGAGAACTAGGCAAGCAGATTGTGAAATGTCATCGCCAAGCTCCATGTGTAGATTAGCAGCTCCAAAGGGCAACAGGCCTCTCTAAGTCATCCTGTAAGGTGATCCCAAAGTGTGACTTGTCACGCCATCCCAGGCTCTTTCACCCTTAGGAGGTGGAGGGCAGCTTTGCCTGATACACAGCAAGTTCGTGCTCACAGATAATCCAGAGCATCTCCTAAACAATAACTCCAGTTCCAGCCAAGTCATGGTCCCTGCAGGGCCCGCCAGAGCAGAAGCTTGCCCCTCCCGGGTGGGCAGGGGGACAGGGGATGGGGGCTATTTTTCACCAGGAAGGAGGCTGCCATGTCCCTGGAATGAGATCTCTGTGATTCTGCTACTAATTTGGTGCACATAACCTTGAAAGACTGAGATATTTCTGTGACTCCTCCACCCCACATATAAAGGGCTGAAACCCTGAGGTTTCAGGACCAGGTCCTGGCCTCTGTGAGCCCAGAGCCGCAATACTCGCCCTCCTTGACACCATACCAAGAGAGCAGCAGATTCATCTCAAAGGTAAAGGATGTTGAACTTGAGTGTGCTTGGAATAGAAGTTCATCTTGCACTTCTCAGGGGAAGAGAAATGGATATTTTCAGCCACAAATGGTCTTTTTCAGCCACTGGGATTCATCTTTCCCTCTGAACTCCCTCCCTTGCATCTGCTTGGGAATGACTTAGAAATCTTAATGGAGCTTTTTCATATCTCATTTATATTTACATGGTGCATCCAAAACAAGCTAAACTCTGTGAGAAAGCCAGAAATCAGTGCCAGTGTTCACTTAACAAGGCTCTGATAAGAGGAAATACTGGAAAGAAAACCAGTGCATGTTGAGGGAGAGATGCTAAAACCCCAGAGGAACCAACACCCTCAAAGAGTGTTCAATTAGAGTCACTCAACCGCAGTGGGCTTCTCAGAGGACGGATGCTTAAGAGGATGTACTAAATTTTGGTCTTTGTAATTCTGAAGCAGAGCTTTTTAAACTTTAACATGCACATGAATCATCTGGGACCAAGTTACAATGCAGATGTTGACTCAGATTTTGGTCTTGAGAAGTTCTGCATTTGCAGCAATGCCTAGGTCATGTCGGTGCTGCCGGTTTGTGGGACAGTTGAGGAGCAGGGTTCAGTGGTGTTTCGGGGACAGTAAATAATCTTTAGACTTTCCAATGACTGAATCTTATCAAACCAGCAGAAAGTCAAAATACTTTTTACTAAAAACATTTCTGTTCTATTTTTATTTTTTTATTTTTTGTTTGTTTGTTTTTTGGTGAGGAAGACCAGCCCTGAGCTAACATCCATTGCTAAACCTCCTCTTTTTGCTGAGGAAGACTGGCCCTGGGCTAACATCCGTGCCCATTTTCCTCCACTTTATATGGGACGCCGCCACAGTGTGGCTGACAGGCAGTGCGTCGGCGGGGGCCCGGGATCCGAACTTGCGAACCCCGGGCTGCCAAGCGCGGACTAAACCGCTGCGCCACCGGGCCGGCCCCCTGTTCTATTTTTAAACTTTTATTTTTATGTTAACATCCAGCAAAAAATTACTCTTTTGTGTGTGCTCAGTTCTATGAACTTATCACACATACAGCTGTGTGTAACCACCATCACGATCAGGCTACAGAACAATTCCACTATCCCCAAATCCCCTCACGCTATGCCTTTGTGGTTATACCGTCCCCCGCCCCCCGCCTCTAACCCCAGGCAATTATTGTAGTTTTGTCTTTTCAAGAATGTCATATAGATGGAATCGTAGAGACTATATAGTCTAATGAGATTGGCTTCTTCCACTCAGCATGATGCCTTTGAGATTCATCCACGTTACTGAATGTATCAACAGTTTGTCCCTTTTCATTGCAGCACAGTATTCCATCGTATGGATGTTTGACAGTTTTTTATCTATTCACTCATTGAAGGACTATGGGTTGTTTCCACTTTTTGGCAATTACAAATAGAACTGTGCACAGGTACACAGCTTGTTGCTAGAACACATTTGCATTTCTCCAGGCTAAATACCTAGGATTGGGATTTCTGGGTCATATGGTGGGGATATGTTTAACTTGATAAGAAACGCCAGACTGTTTTCTAGAATAATATCTGTACCATTTTACATTCCCAAGAGCAATGTATGAGAGTTCCACTTGCTCCACACTCATCCCCTCTAGCACCAGATATTGCCAATATCTTTTATTTTGGCCGTTCTTATAGGAATGTCGTGGTATTGCTACACGGTTTTAATTCGTATTTCCCTAGTGGCTAATGATGTTCAACATCTTTTAATGTGTTTATTTGATATCTGTGTATCCTCTTTGGTGAAGTGTCTGTTAAGTGTTAAAGTGGTTTGCCCATCTTTTAATTGGGTTGTTTGTTTTCATATTGTTGAGTTTTGAGAGTTGTCTATTCTGGATACAAATCCTCTATCATACATGTGATTTGCAAAATTTTTTTCTCGGTTTGTATCTTGTCTTTCATTCCCTTAACAATGTCTTTTGCAGAGAAAAACTTTTTAATTTTGATGAAGCCCAATTAATTTTTTCTTTTATGGATTGTGCTTTTGGTGTCACAACTAAGAACTCTTTGCCTAACCCTAAGCCACAAAAAATTTCTCCTATAATTTTTATAGTTTTACATTTTATATTAGATCTATGATCCATTCTGAGTTAATTTTTGTATAAAGTGTGGGGTTTAGGTTGAGGTTCTTTTTTTTGACATATTGGTACCCTGTTGTTCCAACACCATTTGTTGAGACATCTTTGCTGTGTGTCTCCTGTTGCCAACACCACATCTTCATTACTGTAGCTTTATAGTACATCTTAACAGCAGGTGGTGTGATTCCTTCAACTTGATTCATTTTCAAAAGTTTAAGTTGCTCTATCCTTTTGCCTTTCCATATAAATTTTAGAATCAGTTTGTTTTTATCTATAAAAAAATCCATCTTGGGTTTTTATTGGAATTGCAATGAATCTATAGATTCATTTTGGGAGAACTGCTATTACCACACTGAGGGTCCAGGTTGCTCGATGTCGCGTTGTAAAAGAATTTACAGAACAGCAAGGACGGGTACAAAGAGTAAGAAGTTTATCAGAAAGATACGCTCCATAGACAGAGTGGATACACTCCGTAGACAGAGCGGGCACACTCCAAGGGAGGAGCTGCACCGAGCGGTTTTGCCATCGCATCTTTTCTATTCCTGTATTGGGTAGGGGGTCCTTCTGCACAGGGCAGCAGTAAAAGTGAAGGCAGCTATGTCAGAGCAGCAGCAGCCAGGGGAAGAGCGGCTGGGCCGCAGCTTCCATAAATCAAGCAGTTTGGTCCCCCTACAGACAGTCAGAAGAGGTTCAGGAAACTTGCGGTTACCTAAGCTATCTTCGGCTATAACGCAGAACTATGTCTTGGCAATGTCCCCCCCACACGACCCTCCTGTTCCCTCGCGGTGCCAAATCCCTATGCTAACCTGCCTGTCTCACTGCTATCTCTGCTATGTTGAGTCTTCCAATCCATTAACATGATATGGCTCTCCATTTATTAAAGTTTCTTTTATTTCATTCATGAGCATTTGCAGTTTTTAGCAAACAAATTTTGTACCTGTTTTGTTAGATTTATACCTAATTATTTCATTTTGGGGAGTTATTGCAAATGGTATGGTGTTTTTAGTTTCAGTTTCCAACTGTTCATTGCTAGCATATATTAATTTTCATGTATTAATCTCATATCCTGCATCCTTGCTAAACTCACTTATTAGCTCTAGGAATTTATTTATTTATTTATTTTGCTGAGGAAGATTCGCCCTGTGCTAACATCTGTGCCAATCTTCCTCTACTTTATATGTGGGACACTACCACAGCATGGCTGGTGAGTGGGGTAGGTCCATGCCTGGGATCCGAACCTGCAAACCCGGGACCACCAAAGCAGAGCATGCGGAACTTTAACCACTCGGCTGTGGGGCCAGGCCCTCTAGGAATTTTTTTGTGGTTAGTTTTACATGCACTTGAAAAGAACCTGTATTCTGCCCTCCTTGAGTGGAGAGATCTATAAATTACACTTAGACCTAGTTAGCTGATGATGTTCAGTTTTTCTATATCTCTGATGATTTTCTCTCTACTAGTTCCACTGTTGGGGATCAGATCCAGCATGTGCAGCCCAGCGGCCAGCCTAAGCACTCATAAGCAATTTTTAAGAAGTCTCTTTCCCAAGGTCTGCCTACTTCCATGGTATCCCTGGTAATTTCCAATTCCCTGGACTCCCCTTCTTCAGTCCTTTGGCCAGACACCCAGGGCTTTGGTTACCTGTTTTGCCATGCACTTCCAGTGGCCGCACTCATGTCTGGGGTCAAGGGCCCAGAGGACTGAGAGAGAAAAAAGCAGCGAGGGTCTGCTCCACCGGACAGGACCACAGCTCCTCCTAGGTGAGCAAGTTTTGCTGCACTCTGGGTTTTGTGTCTCTGCAGGCCCTGCTGCCGGTCAGTTCCATTGCTGCTGCCAAGCCTCCCGCCCCTTAGTATTTCCGGGAGACCTGAGAGAACAGAGGAAGAATAAGAAGTGATTTCCCTTATTCTCTGAGCATTAGGAGTCTCCTTTCTCCCTAGAACCAGAAGACTTCCTAAAGCTCTCTCTGACCACGGTCCCATCCCCGGGGTTCGGGTTGCCTTGAGTGTACACTGGGGATACCAGACTGAAAACAGAAAACTTCACGCCATTCAGTGGTAATTGGAATTCTGCTCTTCTCCAATCCACCTGCCACTGTTTACTTTCCCAAGTCCTCAAACAGCGGCCCTGTGCAGGCTGTCCAAGCTTTGCAGCTGCATTCTTGGGAGAGTCCGAGTGGAGTGTGCTTCCTCCCTTGTATCTGGAGCTGGAACCCTTCTGTTCTATTTCAGGCTGCGATCTTTATGAAGCCTTTTGAAATGTTGTGAAAAATAATCACAAAATAGTTGCTCTTATGAGGTGTTGGCTATGCAGGAAGTGCATCGGCGGCGTGCGTGGTCCACTGGTGTATAATGAGCCACTTTAGCCAAGAGTCATAAGACTAATCAGTATAAGCCAAAATTATTTTTTAAAAAAACCTCTCACATTCTTCAATTTGGGTTTAATATTCTGTGTAACCTGAGACTTGGGACATTAAATGGCTGGCACAGTGTCAGGGCTCACAAGGGACAAATGTGCCTTTGTTTACTTGGCTCCCTGAGCGTTAATTGGCCCCGTGTGCAGCAGAGATGCCTCACAGATGGGGAAAGTTCAACACGTTTTGTTTAACTGAATTGACATGAAGGTGTTACCTGCTGTTGTTCTCTTTAAGCACTAATTAATTTTGTAACGGAAGTTCATCATTGTCATTGAAGTTATTGCTTCTCCAAGTTGGTGGGGATTGACGGGAAGCAGTAATACTAATTCTCTCAATAGAAGTGCAACCTGGTGGCTGATCTTCTTGGCTGAGGAGATGCAGAGGAACAGAGCTGTTTATTTACCAGGACAGTCCCCTGTGTTTCCAAAGGGCTGTCCAGCTATTGATATTTTTCCTTGTCACATTTCTGCAAGGGGAGCAGTTGTCCTCATTTTAGAAGCCAGGAAACCAAAACACGAATTCTCATAGAAACCTGCGTTCCCCGGGAAAGAAGGGGATAAACCTTAACGGTGAGAGGCTGACAAGGTCTCCCAGTGGGTTAGAGCCAGGGAACATGGATAGATCTCTAGTCCAAAGACAGAAGACATTTTTCTGTACTTTTATTGAGGCATAACTTACATGTAATAAAATTCACTAGTTTTAAATGTACAGTTTGGTAAGTTTTGGCAATTGTATACAGCTGCATAACCATCACAAGAAACAATATACAGAACACTTCTGTAACCCTCAAGCCCCCCATGCCCCTTTGCAGTCACTCCCCTCCCCCATCCCAATCCCAGGCCAACCCCACTGCCTCTGTCACTCTACTTGGGCAGGACTCTCATCGCAGGCCTGTGCACAGTCCGCTTCCTGCACCTGGGTGCTCCTACCCACTCATCCCGCATGTCCCTACCCCTAGGAAGCACTCTGAACCCCTCCAACCGGGTTAGGTCACTCTCCTTGTGCTCCTCCATCCCAGCTCCTGTCACAGGAAGTGCTGGTGCCAATGATGAGTCTGTGTCCACCTCACTTCCTGTCATACCTGAAGTCACCTGAGGGGGACCCTGTCTAATCCAGCCCTTATCCAACCCTCACATGTGGAGGGGTGTGGGGGGGTAGGAGTATCAGACATCTTTTTTTTTTTGGTGAGGAAGATTAGCCCTAAGCTAACATCGGTTGCCAATCCTCCACTTTTTGCTGAGGAAGATTGGCCCTGTGCTAACATCTGCGCCCATCTTCCTCTACTTTATATGTGGGACACCTGCCACAGGATGGCTTGACAAGTGGTGCGTAGGTCCATGCCTGGGATCTGAACCTGCAAACCCCAGGCCGCCCCACTGAAGCAGAGCGTGCAAACTTAAACCACTACACTACTGGGCCAGCCCCCAGACTTCTTTAATTCTCTCTTTTCTACTTTATTTTTGTATTTTCCTAAAAGAGTATTTCTAAAGTTGTCATTAATTTTGTTTCCTCGAGGATACACAGTTGGCAACAGCTGCTACAGTTCTGCTCATATGAGGACAAAGACTGAAAGAGGTTAAGAAGGAGACAGGGTAGTCTGTCTAAAAGCAAAATGCATTTTTTCTTAGAGAAGATCTTGCTTGTTTTCACCACTGTGTCACCAGCACTTTCCAGAAAAACAGCTGGTTAGGTTGTAAAATAACATGATGGAGATGAAGGTGGAAATGGATGCCAAACGTCACTCCAGTGGGAACTCTGCTATTCCTTGGGAAAACACATGTCTTCTTCTTAGACATGTGGGACACCTCCCAATGAGTGGGCGTGGCGAGGCTTATCTCTGATGTATCAGAGGTGAGATGACATAAGGATGGCATCAGTCAGAAGCTCTGACCAACTGCTCCTCTGGGCATGATCCCATATGGGACGATGTCTGACCTAAGAACAGATTCCTGCCCTGTTGTCTAAACATTCCAAAATGGTGCCCAGCAGACCAGGGACAAAGCTAAATGAATCTTAGCCAAGATGGCAAACATTCAACAGCGTGTATAAATAAGGAAAACTGACACTTTATTTGGGGTTGTCAATTATACTCTATTAGCTTTGGCTAATGGTGTCCCTCTGCCAGACTACAGTCTGAGAAAATCAGAGGACCAGGGCCAAGCTCATCAGAGTCGAGCATACCGGATGATGCTGAATACACATTTGTGTTAGGCATTTTCATGAACATGATCTGATTCAATCTTCATAACAATTCCATTTCACAGATGACAAAACCAAGGTGCAGAACACATAAAGAAAGTCCCGAAGCTCTGAGGTTATAACAGGTGCACACTCCCTGTGGGGTGCTCATCCCCAGCTCTCTCACCCTCCTGCTCGTGGCTATGTGAATCTGGTCCCGGGAGTGAGCAGGAGCAGCTTGTGTTAGGCAGGCGGGGCAGGTGTATCTGGGTATCTGCTGCAGGCGAGGTGAGATTTCAGGAATTTCAGATTCCAGGAGCTGCCAGGATGACAGGAAGAGCAGCAAACCAGGGCAGCCTTTTGCAGCCTAGGCACAGGGTACGGCTTGGGGAAGGCAGAGGCCCAGGGAGGCCCTGAGTCACTCTGTAGCAAAAGAAGACAGAGACAGAGCTGGAGCAGGCAGGGCACGCTGAGGAGGGCTGGGAAGCAGAGGTGGGCATTTCCAGATGGTTTGGGAGGCCAGAGCAGGGCATGGGGGTGGAAATACATCCTTAAGAGAGACATGCAGTGCATTAAATTCATGGCTGCAAACTGATGGTCCACAGGCCGAATCTGGCCCAAACTCCTCTTTCCTGAGGCCAGTGGGGTCTAAGAAAAAGTGTTTTGATGCTCATGGGTGCAGCATGAATGGACTCTGTGGTGTCCACATCCCTCGAATCCCTGTTGGACGCTGCTGCTGCACTCCCCTGTGATGCTCGCCTGGCCTGAGGGTGTTGGGTCTGCAGTTCTGCCTTAACTGCCCCTGTTCTCGGCTACTCCCCTGGCCTGGAGCCCCAGGGGAGCTCAAAAGGGGGACTGAAGCAGATGTAGCATGAGTGGTTTCTGCAGCTTGCTGCCTGCATTCTTCTGGGCCCACCCTGATGTGACTTTCTGCTTGGTGGGACGCCCCCCTTGTTTTCAGCAGTTCTCTGAACCTGGTTCCTAAGTCCATAGCCTCAGCAGCCCTCAGACCCAAACACACGTGGTGCATCCAGACAAGCAGCTGTGAAGTGCCTGACGGCGTGCACAATCCATGTTCGGGCCCAGGCTTCCTTATTTTTTTTTTTTTTTGGTGAGGAAGATTGGCCCTGAGCTAACATCTGTTGCCAATCCTCCTCTTTTTGCTTGAGGAAGATTGTTCCTGAGCTAACATCTGTGCCAATCTTCCTCTCTTTTGCATGTGGGACACCACCACCACAGCATGGCTTGATGAGCAGTGTGTAGGTCCGCGCCCAGGATCCGATCCCACAAACCCCAGGCTGCTGAAGTGGAGCACACGAACCCAACTACTACACCATCTGGCCGGCTCCAGTTTCTACTTTCTTAAATAAATTAAATTTTTCTCAAATAAGTTAAATCAGAGTAAAAATGAACCCCCTAATTTTTGTGGGAAAAAAAATCTAATGAGCACTTCCTTCTCCAAACTGTCTCTCCCCTGAATGCCTGAGACTTCATATGAACTCGAAATTATCAGGATCGGGATCATGTTGTATTAATGTACTCCAGTAAACAACCGCACAAACGGGAGTTGTTTTTCTTTGCCCCCTCGAAGGAGCATGTTCTATAGTGACACGTGCCTGCCAGGTCCACTGGGGCCAGTAGGCAGACAAGGTGACTCGAGGGTGCCCCTCATACTACCCCTACAGACTGTCCTTCAATGCCTGAAGCACTGCCAAAGAGACCACTGCCACTTCCAGGCCAGCTCTTCAGGATAAAGATAACTTGGGGGGTGAGGGCATTTATTCAAATCAACAAATATTTATTGAGCACCACTACATGCTTTAAGATATTTAAACAAAACATAGGATAGTTCCCATTTGCAAGAACTCTGCTCCAGGGTGAGGGGCTTACTGCAACGTCAGTCAGATCTCTGCTCACCAGCTGTATCACCTTTATAAAGTCAAATTGCTACTGCTGAACCTCAACTTTCTTACCTACAAAATGGGAAAATAGTGCCTATTCTGGAAGATGGCTATGACTGTGACATCCCTATGCCCAGCCCTCATCACCTCAGCCTCGCTGGGGCCAGCTCTGGACACAGACGTGACCATAGTACAAGAGGACGGGATCAAAGACCATGTGCCTTGGCTGCACTTTAGAATCACAGGGGAGCTTTAAAAAATCCTGATGCCCAGGCCACACCCCAGGCTGATGAAATCAGACTCCCTGGGGATGGAGCCCTGGCATCAGCTTTTTGTAAAGTTCCCCAAGTGATTCCAATGAGCAGCCAAGGTCAACAGCCACTGATCCAGAAAGAAAAAGTGGAATTATTTCATCTCTATAGAAAGAGAATTGGAGAGGTTATTATGACTACTTATGGTTAATTATAGTATTATCCCCTGTATAATTTGAGGTTTAAGAACTACCAAAGTTATATTTATTCAGAACTTTATAAATTGCAAAATACTGTCACACTCATGATCAAATTTAATCTTCAGAGAAAATTTAAAGATGAGGAAACTGAGGCCTGGAGAATTGAATGACAAGCAGAAGGTACATGAAGTTAATGGACAAAGAGGTCTGGTGTAAACATCCGCCTTCTAACCCCTCTCTCCTCCCACTCTGCCCCACCGCCCTGGTCAATCCCTCTGAGAGCTGTGATCCAGACCGTCGTGCTGAATTCCAGACCCACGCATCCAGATGCCCCTTCAGAACTGCCCCCTTGGGTGTTAGTGTCAGGCAGCTCCTCTCTGGTGCTTCCCATCCTTGCACAGGCACAGCCACTGGAGTCTCCACTGACACCCCCTCACCTTCATTTACCACGTGGAGTTGACCACCTCCACTTTTCAGTATCCTGGCCTCTACCACCCCAGTCATAGCTTCTCCCTGGGCAGTTCCCACTAACTCCTTTCCCTGCTCTCACTCTCATCCTCCAGTCTCTGCTTTTGACCTGTCTGCTGGACCCACTGAGGTCTGGGAGTTGGGCAGAGTTTCTTCATGTAAAAAAGTGAGCATTCTTGACATGTATAATTCCATATACAAGTGCACGTGCACACGTGCACGCATGTACCTCAAAGCTGCTTGCCCCGGGTGTGCCACACACTGGGATCCTTTTCTGTGACAAACCCCTTTAGTAAAAGCCTTGAAAACATTCAGAAGTATGCAGCCTGCCTCCTTCCAGTTATAGTCGTGGGACCACAGGCACATTCTGTAACTCCTCAAATGACTCAACTGTAAAATGAGGACGGTAACGCCCACTCACGGGGAAGCTGTGATAATTAAAGGGACTGACAGTGTAAAATGCCTAGCACACTCTACCTGCTGGTAAAAGTCGAGAAGCCGTTTTTCTGTGAGGACTAAGGAGGGCCAGAGATATTTTCCAGGTGCCTGTGACGTGCCACGCTCCACAGGGGAGCTCTGCGGTCCCATCACTGCATCCTGACAAGCATGAGGTGATGTTGTGATCCCCTGGTGAGGTTCTGTGGCCGGGGTCCCCCTTCTTAACAAACCAAGTGGGCTCACCTCCTGGTGAGTTAAATAAGACTCTATGTTGGTGGAAGTTGTCTCGCAAACTAAAGTGTATTTGCAGTAAACAGGAGACCACGAGGAATCATTTCCAAAGTCATGGCGTCCCCAAACAAAGGGAAGCAGGAACCTTTATTTCGGATGGGAATGAATATTCAAAAGGGAGAGGCGGATATTCGCCTGCACAGGCTCAGTTGGAGAACGTGCTTCCACATAATGAGGCCCAAGCTCCTCCTGGAGAGATCTTTGCTTAAAAATAAGGCAAAGGTCATGGGTGCAGCTCTGGTGGTGAGGCTTCGTCAGTTTCAGGATGGTGGTGGTTACATCTCCTTAACACACAAAAGGAAAAGAAACAACTTGGAAAAACAGTTAACTGCTTCCGGACCCTCCTCTGAGTTTCTCAAGGCACCTAGTCGGTGACACCCTCACGTCAATGGCAGGGTCTGATGCAAACAGTCTGTACCCTCCAGAGTCCGAGGGAGCGTGTTCTACGGGGTTTGGCTGACATTTTCTTTTTCAGGGCATGAACAATCAGTACGCCCGCCGGGAGGTCTTCTGCCGGAACACCTGTCACGAGCTCAAACGCTTCTGGGAAAGGGAGATTGGCAAACAGACTTACTACCGAGAGTCGGAGGAACACCGCCTGGGGAGAAGTGCCCTGAGAAAGTATGTGGCTTCTTTGTCTATTTTTTAAATTACTTTTTAAAAATAGACTTTATTTTTAGAGCAGTTTTAGGTTCACAATAAAACTGAGCAGAATGTAGAGAGTCCCATATGCCGCCTCCCTCCATGCACAACCTCCCCCAGTGTCAACATCCCCCACCTGAATGGTACATGTGTTACAATCCAGGAACCTACGCTGACACATCACTATCACCCTTGTTTGTCTACTTTTTTTAAAGCAAAATTGATTTCCCCAGAAGAATGCCAGGTGGGCATCTTTAGAGCAAGTAATTATCTTAATTTTCCTTGCATACGGTCCTGCCACCATTAATAGTTATGGGCAGTAATTTTAAAAATTCTTCTAAGTTGACAAATGTACACTCTAATTCTTATCTTTACAGATGAAAAAAATCTCTCTGTCACCATGTCTAGCGCATGAGGGTTACACTAAGTTTGGGGAGCAGGTCAGCAGAAGTGTCCTTGAAATGCAATCAAGCAAAGTAGACGGTGACCAGTTCTCAGCACTCATTTGGGTAAAGACACGGGTCTCCCTGCGTGGTTCAGGGAAGAGGGCGGATGGGCTCTCACACTCTGGTGTGCATCCCTGCTGTGGCCAAGCGAGTCCAGTGGGTGGAGAGTGGTAACTCACGTGAGCAGACCAGAGTCACCGTCACAGTGGAAACAGTGGCAGCTCACCACCCTCACACACACACACACACACACACACACAGCCTCTTGATCACTGTGGGAGCCACCCACAGGCTGCGGTGAGGGACAGGCCTGTCTGAGTTCTCTGCCCCCTCATGGAACAGGTCAGCCACCATCTGTTTGCTGAGGCCACAGCTTGTACATGGTGGGGCAGGTGTGTCCTGGCTGGACAGCAGGGCCTGTGACTCCATTCTCTCAGTCCATGGTTGCTGGGCTGAGAACATACATTAATTTACATGAGTTAAACTCACTGTTGCCCTCCAACCCCGCTCCTGAGCCCTAGACAGGAGCCCAGCCTCTTCCACAATATAGAGCCAGCCACGTTCCTGGCCACAGGCAAGAAAAAGCAGGCCGTCCTACCTGCTGAAGCGACGTGTTAGGGCGACTCATCCACGGATTCTCAGAGAAGCTGAGTCAGTCATTTCTGCGGTCCCTGCCATCTTCCCTCCCCGAGGCTAGGCCACTCAGCATGCTGCACACCAGGGTCCACAGTGAGTCCCATGCATGCGTGTGTCCCCCTGGGGAGCACGCAGAAGGCCTCAGGGGAGTGAAGCTGGCCTGAGGGAGATGCAGAAATCAAAGCCTGGAAGTGAGGTGCAAGCCAAGGAGTGAGCAAAATAGGCTCTGGAACAAACCGTGCAGTTTGTTAAAATAAAATATATTTCTGTGCATAACAGGAGACTCCAGGAAATAAGCCCTCTGATTGGTGGGGCGGCAAGACTTTAACGCATTATTTATCCTTCCCTCCCCTCTTCCAATTTGAACCCTGGCTCCAGAGGGCCTCTGCTCTTGACCACTGCTCCATCTTGTCCCTTCACAAAATAGAGAAGAGAGTCCCAGCTCATAGGTTGTTCTGAGGCCTGAATAAGAAAATGAGCCTGAAGCACCCAGCATGGTGTGTGGCCGGGGGTCAGGGCTCAGGAATGACAGTTGCCCCCTCTCCTCTGCACTCCCATTTAATCCAAGATCCATCGAATGTAGCAGCAGCAAGATGCCAAAGGAAGAGCCCTGGCCTTTGGGTCTCTGGGTAAGTTAGTACATTTCCCTGTGCCTCAGTTTTCTCCTCGTTATTTTTATCATAAACTGAGAGAAGTAGGAGGAATGTTGGGGAGTTACTGCCTTTTATTAGTGGGGAGCAGTTGGCAGTGTTGTTCGAGTTCTGTACCCTTACTGATTTCTTGTCTACTTGTTTATTGATGGCCAAAATATGGATATCGAAATCTTCTACTATAGTTGCAGGTTTGTCTATTTCTCCTTACAGTTCTATCACATTTTGTTTCATGCATTTCGAAGCTCTGTTACTATATAAATGTTTAGGATTGTTATATCCTCTTGATGAATTGACCCCTTTATTGCAAAACGACCCTCTTTCTCTTGGGTAATATTCTCTACTATGAAATCTACCTTGTCTGATATTAATATAACCCCTCCAGCTTTCTTTGATTAGGATGGAATATTTTTCCATCCTTTTACTTCTAACCTATTTGTGTCTTCATATTTAAAGTGATTTTCTTGTAGGCAGCATATATTTGGATATTGCGTTTTTGTCCAATTTGACAATCTTTGATTTTAATTGGGTTGTTTACATCATTAACATTAATTGGTATGATTGAGTTTAAATCCTCCATCTTGCTGTTTGTCTCCTATTTCTCTCACCTGATCTTTATTTCCTTACTTTTTCTGCCTTCTTTAGGATTAAATTTTTTTTAATGACTCCATTTTGCCTCCTCTGTTGGCTTTTTAACTATATCTCTTTGTGTCGTTTTAGTGGTTGCTTTAGGATTTATATTTACACCCTTATCATAGTCTACCTTCAAGTGACACATAATTTCCTGTACAGTGTGAGAACCTTACAGTGCATAGTCTCGTTTCTCCCCTCCTGGCCTTTGTGCTATTGTACAAAGTATAATTTGACTTCCACATATATTATAAGCCCCACATTACATCAGTAACAGTTTTGCTTTCAATCGTTGATTATGATTATTATTATTTTTTTTTTTTTGGTGAGGAAGATTAACCCTGAGCTAACATCTGTTGCTAATCCTCCTCTTTTTGCTGAGGAAGACTGGCCCTGGGCTAACACCTGTGCCCATCTTCCTCTACTTTATGTGGGACGCTGCCACAGCATGGCTTGATTAGTGGTGCACAGGTCCACGCCCGGCATCTGATCAAGGGAACCCCAGGCCACCAAAGCAGAGTGTGTGAACCTAACCACCACGGCCCCCATTGATTATTTTTTAAAGAGATTTAAATAGTAAGAAAAAAATATTAATATGGATGCACACAATTACCATTTCAGGTGCTTTTCATCCATTGCATGGATCCAGATTTTCATCTGGTCTCATTTTCCTTCTCCTTGAAGGACTTCCTTTAACCTGTTATGTAGTGAGTCTGCTGGTGATGAATTCTTTCAGTTTTTGCATGTCTGAAAACGTCTTTATTTCACCTCTGTTTTTGAAAGATAGCTTTGCTGGATAAACAATTCTAGATGACATTTATTTTCCTGTACTTTAAAGATAATGCACTTTCAAAGGAAGATTCAGAGGATTAAAATTAGAATACTTTGAACAGAAGTGAGAGTTAAAATAAGTATATATTTAAATTTGCAAGTCCTGTGCATACCTTTTAAAACCCGAACACACACACATAACAGAAACCTTCAGAAAAAAAGGAAAGAAGCTTCCCTGAACCAACAGCCATGGAGATGAACACTCCATTTGTGTGTGTTTTGTTTCTATTTTCAGGCTCAGAGAAGAATGGAAGCAGAAACTGGAAACAAAGCTGAGACTGCGGAACAATCCAGATGAGACTGAAAAGCGGGCCAGTGTTGGCCGAGAGCTTCTTGCTTCATTGACACAGGAGGATACAAAGCACTGAGGTCACTCTGCCAGGAGAAGTCAGTGCAAATCCCCGAGCCCCTTTGCCATTACAAACAGACCTCATGCCACTGTTTCCCTGGCCTGTGGAGGGATTTATTTGGAAGTCCTTTCCCAGGGCTAAATGGGAATTTTTAGCCAAGTCAGTCCTCTGCATGGGGGCCAGGATATTATCCCAGATGTCTCTAAAGAGGAGATTACTTAATGTCAAAGCTCCACGCAGCATACTTTATTTGCATATAATTATCTTTTAGTTTTGAAATCCAAATATTGTAAATCCTAAGCACACTAGGGGGGATGATCTTCATGGTCATACTTTAAACACGTTTCTCCTAGGAAATAGTTTCATGTAATCCTATCTCTTGTTTTCTTTTGATGAAAAGAGAAATGTACCCATCTGCAGAAATAAAGATGTTGTAAACAGTCGTTAAAAGAAGATATGCAAATAAATTGATCCAATATTATTTTTTCTTCATATGAATTTAATTGGCCTATTCAAAAACATGTTTACATAGAACCATTCAATAAGGTCAGGATAATTTTAATAAAACAGGGTTGTCTTGCCAGTATGCATGCTCTTCATGTTATTGCTTTATTTTAGTTCTCCCCGAGTTTGCACTGGTTGGCTCTCTGTCAGCTCAGCTAAGGTATATCTGATCACCCCAACAGAGTGTTTGCCACATAGATTCTGGACTTTGAAATGTCACTGTCACTCCCAGCCATCTCTCAGGTGCCCAGTATAGGATTGCTGCTTCCAGAAATGCAAATTATAACTGGGCCTAGAGTAAGTTTCCAGCCATGGCAGGGGAACAGAGAGGTGCGTGTTGTAAAGTTACTCGTTGGTTGTAAGTAGCACCTGCAAGGCCTTACGTACACAGGGGCAATGTTACGGGGAGACCCACAGAGCAAGACAGAAACAACCCGACAGTAGCCAGTGTGGTGTTCCAGTCCTCTAAATGCCCTGATGTGCCATAAGGTGCTTCCATCCAATCCCAGAGCCCAGAAGTCTCCATCAGGGCAATGGGAGCCACCAGGAGGCAAGAAGTGTTGAGGGATCATTTCCCCAGGTCTCATTCTTACATGATCCAGGAAACAGGGCTCAGAGCGCTCCCTCCCACTATGTCTCTCATTCAATCTGGGATTCAACTAATAAATTATGAATTCCAGCTGGGTTCATTTGAGAGCATTTTGATGAAAGAGGAATTTTTGTTAGGTGTCAGAGGAAAATAGCAATTAAATAGAGGGAGAAGAGAAGAAGGGCTTGCAGGCCGAGAGGCTCTCAGAAGCAGAGGCCTACCCTCATGAGCTGTAGGGCGCTGCTGCTGGAATCTAAAGCAGTAGAGTGAGGCAGAAAATGCAGGGGAAGAGTCATCGTGCATTGACTCATTCACCACACACCAGGCACTGTGCCAGACACCTGGAATATGGCAGAGAAGACCAGAAGCACTGGCTCTGGAGGCTACAGGCTAGCAAAGATGGCAGAAAAGTCAAGGCAATTAAGTGTGAGGGACTTGAGCGCTGGGAGCCACAGCAGGCAAAGCTGCACACTCCATATGGGGACCCGTTCTGGCCTAGGGAGGGCTTCTTAAAAACAGGCTAGTTAAGCCCAAGTAAGCATGATCCAGGTGAAGGTGAGATTCAGGCTCATGGGTCCTGGGTGCCTTGAGAGAATATATTCAACTAAGGTAGAATGGAAATAAGGAGAATGTGTAGCAAGAGCTGAATCTGCAGAAATCAGCATCCAGGACCTTTTTGGCTGAGAGTTTGAGCTTTTCCCAAGGGCACAGAAAGCCCCCTAAGGATGTTAGCCAGGGGAGTGCCACAATGGCCATGGTTCTGGAGGGTCACTTCACATTCAAAGATGGGAGGACAAGATGGGAAGTCCAGCTAGAAGCTCCTGCAGAGGACTTCTGAGAAGGGAGAAGGCCGACACTAAGGCCTTGGTGTCCTGGCAGCAAGGATTGGGAAAGAAAGGGGGAGAGAAGGGTAACTGCCATTTTCTCACAGCAGTGCAGGCTGGAAGTCTAAGGTCTAGGTGCCAGCAGGGTTGGGTTCTGGTGAGAGCTCTCTCTTGGCTTGTAGATGGCCACCTTCTCACTGTGTCCTCAGATGGCAAGGGGAGAAAGGTGGGGGAGAGAGAAAGCAAGCTCTCTGGTGTCTTCTTATAAAGGCACTAATCCTGTCAGAAGGGTTCCACCCTTGTGACCTCATTAAAACCTAATTATTTCTCAAAGTCCTCATCTCCAAATACCATCACATTGTGAGTTAAGGCTTCAACATAGGCATTTGCGGAAGCAGGAGGGATGACACACAGTTCAGTCCACAGCAGAAAAGGATGCTTTACATCTGTGTATCAAGTCCTAGACACATCCTTGGACACATCCCATTTATAAAACTGACCAGGATCAACACAACGAAAACTTTGAGAGCTGAACTTTGGTGTGGAAGATTGCCCAGGTTTCCAATTGGCCTCTGGGTAGCTCGCAAGCAGCAGACCACAAAAGCAGTGCAAAGGCTTTGAAAAGTAATTGACATTTAAAACATAGCCCACAAAAGTGGGCCAGGACATGCTTTCTGGACATAAATAGATTGACTGCCTGCTAAAATAGAAATGTAAAAAGGAGACTCTTGTAACCTTGTACTCAAAATATCCAGGATATAATCCAAAATTATTCATACCAAGAGCCAAGAAAACCTTAAATCAAATGAGAGAGACACTAGTACTGAGATGACACAGATATTTGGAATTATCTGATGAGGGTTTTTTTTGGGGGGGGGGTGAGGAAGATTGGCCCTGAGCCAACATCTGTGCCAATCTTCCTCTATTTTGTATATGGGATGCCACCGCACCATGGCTTGATGAGTGCTGTGTAGGTCCATGCCCGGGATCCAAACCCATGAACCCTGGGCTGCTGAAGTGGAGTGCGTGAACTTAACCACTACACCACTGGGCCAGCCCCTGATGAGGATTTTAAAGCAGTTATAAAAATGCTCCAACAAGCAACTACAAGCACTCTTTAAGCAAGTGTAAAAAGTAAAAAAATCTCAGCAAAGAAATAAAAGATATAAAGAAGAAACAAATGGAAATTTTAAAAATGAAAAATACAATAACCAAAGTAAACAAACAAATGACAAAAATAACACTGGATAAGTTCAACAGCAGAATGAAAAATACAGAGGAAAGAATCAGCAAACTTGCAGATAGTTAATAAAATTATCTAATTTGAACAACAAAGAGAAAATAGTTTGTTTTTTTTTTTTTTAAGGAACAGAGTCTCAGGACCTGTGGGACAATACCAAAGATCTAAACTTTGTGTCATTGGAGTCTCAAAAAGAGAGGGGAAAGCATAGGCTGAAAAATATTTGAAGAAATAATAGTTGAAAACTTCCCAATTTGGCAAAAGACATAAACTTACGAATTCAAAAAGCTGAGAGACTCCCAAACAGGATACACCTAAAGAAATCCATATGAAGATACAGTATAGTCAAACTTCTGAGAACTCAAGACAAAGAAAAAAGTCTTTAAATCAGCCAGAGAGAAATGATGCATTACCTATAAGATAACAATTCAAATGACAGCAGAACCTCATCAGAAATTGTGGTGGCCAAAAGGAAGTGGCACAACATTTTTCAAGTGCTCAAAGGAAAGAATTATCAACCCAGAATTCCATAGCCAGTGGAAATAACTTTCAGGAATAAAGGTGAAATAAAGATGTTGTTAAAGGAAGGAAAACTAAGAGAATTTGTCACTGCCAGACCTACTCTAAAAAATTGCTTCAGGAAGTTCAGGAAACGGGGCTGTTCTTTACAGACACGGCCTCCCACATCACCTGTACAGTCTGCTGGGACCTGAGGCCCAGATGTCAGACAATGCTCTAGAATGCCAAGCTGTGCCTCTGGGGAAAACGCCAGTCTGAGAGGTTTGGTGTGATGGGTTAGTTACTGGGAGCAGAGCACCCAGACTCCACTCATCTCAGGGACTAAATTCTGCTGATAAACACTCCCAGTTCCATTTCAAGGGGCCCAATAACTTGGGCTCTCCAGAGCAGTCCCAGTTTCAGATGTGCCACCAATATCTGATCTTGTGTCGAAATGTTAGTGAAGAAATGTGGTCACTGTAACTACCCTCCAAGACCATTCCAAGCATTTTTCATCACTCTCAGATTCACTTTTCTAAGCTAGTAAGTAGTACTGTGCACTCGCTGGATAAAGGATCTAGGGATCTAGAGAAGCTATTGGACAGGATAGAATATATTTCACGGGGACCAGGGAGCTGGTGGTGTTTGTTGTGAAACCACAAATCACCTACTGTATTGGGCTAACTTTCCATATAATATAAATATACAGAAAGAATTCTACTGTGCGTAATTCTGGCAAGGTGAACTTCGTCACCTTTGTTATTTAAGATCTGAGCTTCCATTTCCTCATCTTTAAAATACAGTTAGTAATAGTACCTTCCTCGTAGGTACAGTGCCTGACACAAAGTAAGTTGTGGTAGGCAAATAGATGGTGTAAATAGTGGTAAAAACAACTAAATAGATTGCTAAGCTTCTAAGAATGATAATTTTTAGTGTTACAAACAGGATTCAAGTGAGTGCACTTAGAGGCTGCGCCTACATTTAAACTTTCAAGATCAAAGCATTTTTTCTTCTAAGAAGGTTTTTCCAGAAGGTTTCTCCACATCCACCCCCAATCCCCAGTCTCATTTTCTCCATAAATGGTGTCCCATTTACCCAGTTACTCAGACTAAAATCTAGTCCCCGCCAACTCCTCTCTTTCCTTTAAACCTCTCACCTAAGCCACTCACCAATCCTGCCAGTTCTTCCTTCAAAGTGTCAGTTCCACCTTCCAAAGTTTACAAGGTTTAGAATCCAACCCCTACACCCTAGTTCAAGGGTGACAGTAATTTTAATACAATTAAAATTTATCATCTTTATACTGCTTGATTTATGAGGGAAGGTCAGAGTCTCCTCTCCAAAGAGAAGGTGAGTGTCTCCCATCCTCCCCAAGGTCACGTCCTCTGGGCAGTTGGTGCTCCATTTCCAGGAGCAATGGCTTACTTAGGATAGGTGCAAGGGAGCTGGTTTGGTGGGTTTAGAAGGTCACTCTGGAAGCTTGGTGGAAGTGGTACTTTTTAAATGGAGTTTAACATGGAGAAGGAATTCTATTCCCAGGTCACTGCCCGGATATTCTAGAACACTACCTCCTCGGGACACTTTTCAGATACTGTAAAAATGGATATCTCAAGCCCTGTCTGTTTTGATGTCTGTCTGGTCTTCTAAACGGGGCTGTAGAGACTTAGCAGAAATCTTGGCTGCTTCTGTGCTAGCCTCCAGTGCAAAGTATATGACCCATCAGAGACAATGATGAACTCTTGGCCAAGGGGGTGATGTGTGAGAAGAAGAGGTTTTGGATTTGGAGATTCCATTTCCACGGGTAGAGGTTTTATTATGGGTGTGTTGACAGGTGAAACGGTTTGTGCGTGTCCCATCTCTGAGTACTAGAAAGGGATGTCTATCTTTTGAAATCCCCAAGCATTGCTTACTTCTTGGGGCTCTGTCCTATTCCCAAGCTGAATCTGTACTGAAGAGATTTTTATTGATTGGTATATTTTGGTTACAAATGTTTTAGATGCTTTTTGTAAAGCACATAAATACAAGCAGAATGAAACTACTCCTTTAGGACTGGTACATAAGGTCAAATTTTCAGGTCCACTTATATGGATGTAACTCATCAGTTTTAAAGCTCCAGTGGAATTCTCTTGTAGGAAAAACATGTTTCTAGGGAACCTGGTTTAGTTCCTGGAAAATAACAGATGTATAACATAGGATAGTTTGCTCAAGGTTAAAAAAGAGTCTTGGGGGGGCTGGCCTGGTGGTGTAGTGATTAAGTGCGCGCACTCTGCTTCAGTGGCCCGGGGTTTGTGGGTTCAGATCCTGGGCACGGACCTTTGCACCACTTATCAAGCCATGCTGTGGCAGGCATTCCACATATAAAGCAGAGGAAGACAGGCACAGATGTTAGCCCAGGGCCAATCTTCCTCAGCAAAAGGATTGGCAACAGAGGTTAGCTCAGGGCTAAATTTCCTTACCAAAAAATTAAAGTTTTAAAAAGAGCCTTGGAGGATGAATCAGGCCTTGAAGCTCAGCCGTCCATGCATTCCGCCCCATTGGCTTGGTGTCCTCTGATGCCTGAATAGTTCTAGTTGTTGCTCCTTGGGAAACTTGACTCCCTGGAGATGAGCAGACACTGCTTCCTTTTCTTTCATCTGTGGAAGGGTCACCAGGATAAAGCATCTACTGGGTTGGAGGCTAACTTGGGGAGAACTTGAGAAATGCAGTGGTGGAGACCATGAAAAGAAGGTTCCAGCTACATGGTCTGGCTGTGGAGAAAGGGTCAGATAAATTAGGGCAGGCAGGAAGACCCAGGATCCACCTCAGGGGGCTCAGCAGCTGAATGTGAAGGCAGAAACCTTGGCTGCCTTGGCATCTAGTACAGCCCTAGGGTCTGGAACAGCACTCACAATATAAGACACCAAACTTACCTGTAGGTTGAATGAATGGAGGGTTTGCGTATGGCACAAGCACATTGCTGTATGAGAAGCTCCTAAATAATACCCTATTCAAGCAGGGCTGAGGAGACTGAATAGATATCGCCTGAGGGTTATTTCCTCCCCTTTAAGCAGAGAGCTAGCTCAGCTTGTCTGAGTCAACATAAAACAGGCTGATGGCAGTTGCTATGCTTCAGAGGCTACTCCTTTTCACAAGGCCACTTCCTGACCAGGACGCTTTCAGTATTTCATAATTGTCCAAATGTTTCCATTTGGCCTATAAATGAAGGGCATTACAGGGCTGTGGTGCTTCTGGAACCTTCCCACAATGTGCCCAGTCCAGCTGTGCCAGGCCTGAGTCCACCCTCGGGTGTGCTCTGCAGTTTCTCTGCTTGTAGTTTTTCCCTAATAAACATAATTGTACATCTATGCCCCGAGTGGCTTCAGTGATGGGTGGTCCATGCCCCATGGTCATGACTGTGGCCCCACTCAGATCCTACCAGCCCCAGAAGGCTGCCTTGGAAGACAGCTCCCGAGTCTACAGAGGACTTGAGACAAAAAGAGGGAAGAAGACAAAGAAGGTAGAGAACAAAATCCAGGGAAGTTAAACCCACAAAGGAGAGAGAGAGTATAGTTTTCTGGAAAGAGTCCTGCACAGGGTTTGGAAGAACTTATTCTTGATCTGATTATCTGACTGACAGAGGCTAGCCAAATTCATCCAGTTTGACTCATACAGCATTTAATTAAGCCAAGTGTGAACAGGACTTCCAGCTGCAGGATGAAGCCAACCTGCAGTAGTGACCGCAGCCATGTCCCCCAGGGTCCTGGATCCAACCAGCTGAACAAGTTGCATCAACCATCCAGGATTTCTACCTCAGGAAACCAAGTGGCTTCTCTTTAAATTTCAGTATTGACCTTCCCTCTTGGCCCAAGGGATTAATCCAGGTACAGCAGAATGTATTACAATTGCAGACTCCACCTTAGCCTGCAAGGAGGAAGTCTAGGGAGATTCTATATCATCCATAACAACCATGGCCAGTGAGCTGAGGCTGCCCCGAGTGTCTTCCAGAGTGGTGTCATTGATCACTTTAGCTAAAATCAGAGACAAGGGGCTGGCCCGGTGGTGCAGCGGTTTAGGTCGTGCTTTGGTAGCCCAGGGTTCCCGGGTTCGGATCCCGGGCACCGGCCGATGCACTGCTTGTCAGCCATGCAGTGGTGGCGTCCCATATAAAGTGGAGGAAGATTGGCAACGGATGTTAGCTCAGGGCTGGTCTTCCTCACAAAATAAATAAATAATAATAATGATAAATAAAAGCAGAGACAAATTTCATACCACCTTTTCTAATTGGATGACTCCCATTGTAGGGAAAAAAAATGCCCTCATGGTGTACATACACAGCGTGGGCACTAGTGAGTCTGAGTAAACAACACTAGCCTCATTTTGAAGAGATCGCCACAGTTGTCTGGGAGCTACAGGATCCACTGGTGGTGTTTCCTTAAGCACTCAAAAGTCTCTTGTGACTACCCTAAGATGCAAGTCACCTATGGGCCTGATAGGATGGAGACAAGTGTCTGTATCCAACAGAGCCATGAAAGAAGTCCTTCCCTTCTCTGAATTTCCCCAGCATACGTGGATAGCTGTGCGTGGCCTTTGATCCCTCTTGGGGAAAGGGAGACCTCTGCCCCCTCCCCCCAATAATCTTTCTCCTTAAAGCAGTGAGGTTAGGACAGAGGGTGTGGAGGGATCAATGTCCTGTGTCATCGATTTACTCCTGGTTTGCTGGTTTCCTGTAGTGGCAATCTTGGTGCTTTATTGACATTATTTTTGTAGATGTTTTAATTCTACATTGTGCTTTTCTGAGGGATTCTTGAGTGAAAGGCTCAAGGAACACACAGTGATTGTCAAGTGTATAATTTATAAGCAGAATTTCAGGTGTAGTAAAATATGTAAGAGACACAGTAGACCTGAAGCAGTGTAGGTAGACAGACATAAAATAAATAGAGTGAGCCTGTCTTATTATGTCAGGTTACGACAGAGAACATCAGTAACTGGAATAATTGTGCCCATTTTAAAGGAATTTTGTGTTATTTTAACTTAAATAGTGCTTAAATTTGGGGCTCTGGAATGAATTAACAATTTTCCACTGAAATTCAACTTAATTATGTTTTTAACTTAGGAGAATTTGCCCCAGATGAGGTTTATGTTTTTTTTTCTCTTCTGATCTTTATATTATAAACATTTTCAAATTTAAAGCATAATAACAGTATTATGAATATGCATACACATGTGATCAAGATTGTTGCCGTGTTTGCTTCACCTATTGTTTTGCAAATCTTTTTGAAAATAAATTATAGACATACTAACACTTCACCCCTCATGTTTCTCTAAAAACTGACATTTTACTATATAACTGGTATAAAATTATCACACCTAACAAAACCAACAGTCATCCCTTAAACTTATCTAACACCCGGTAAAAACATATTTCTCAAGAATGAATTACCCACCTAAGGTGGGGAAACACTGCATATCTGGGAAGATATGATATTTATGTCTAAGAATCTATAATAGTTTCCCCGTGAAAAGAAACAAAACAGCTCCCTTACACATGGCAGATGATAAGTGATAGAAACTTTAATTTTGTCCAAAAAACCTTGAGGTAGCATCAACAGAAAATTATGAATTTCATTGTTATTGTCTGAATGTAGCATCAGGGTGGACAATATGTCTGAAGTTCTCAAAGGGACTCCTCCTTGGGAATCAGTCAGAGCCCCTGAACCGGAGACATCACATCTTTTCTCTTCTTGTCAGATGCACACCTGTGTGTGAGGTGCCCAGATCATCAGCACTCAAACCCAAATCAAGATCACTGTCTCCCAAAGAAAATGACCTTCCTGGCTCCCATCCCCACTGAGGATGGTTCTGGCCTGCACAGCTCTGTCCTTCTCTGTCCTTGGGGTCTCTCTGAAGCATTGAGACATGCCTGTTGTCAAGGCCAACAACCAGACTCTCAGCTCCATCCTGCTCACCTCCCCCATCCTGTGTTCCCTCTGTTCCTTACCCTTCACTGGCCCTCCCAACACAGGCACCTGCATCATTCAACACATGACATTTGCAGCTGTGTTGGCTGTGTCTATTTCCACTGTTTTGGCTAAAACCATCACTGTGGGTTTGGCTTTCAACATATACTGCACCAGGGGCAAGGATGAGGCAGTGGTTGATACCAGGAGCACCTAACTCTATCATCCCACCTGTGCCTTGATCCAAGTCACTATCTGTGGAATCTGTTTGGGAACCTCTCCCCCTTTCATTGAAATGAACACACACTCTGAGCCTATACATACCATCACTGGATGCAGTAAGGCCTCTGTCACTACTGTGTCCTGAATACCTGGGATCCTTGGCCCTGGGGAGCATCACTGTGGCTTTCCTGGCCAGGAATTTGAGTGACACCTTCAATGAAGCCAAATTCAAGCATGCTGGTGTTCTGCAGTGTCTAGGTCACTTTTCTCCCTGTCAATCACAGCACCAAGGGGGAGGTCATGGTGGCCCTGGAGTTCTTCTCTGTCTTGGCCTCCAGTGCAGGGCTGCTAGGCTGCATCTTTGCCCCCGACTGCTACATTATTATTCTGTGGAGGCCTGATAAGAACATTCTGCAAGGGATAAGGAGTAAAACCAGTCCCAGAGTCAATAGGGATTCCAGAGATTTACCTCATGGCTCTCAAATAGTAATAGACACTGAAAATAAATCACCTTTTTTGTAGAGATAGTGGTTCAAAGTTAAATTTATAATGTATCTTTCTTGATTAACAAAGGTTTTTTCTATTTCTCTAGTATAGCAGGGGCACAGCCACCTTCAGTCAACAGTTCTACCAAAACAGTCTTGAGAAAGAAGAACAAAGCTGGAGGTGATACACTCCCTGATTTCAAACTATACTACAAAGTTATAGTAACCAAAACAGTATGGTCTGGCACAAAAACAGACACATAGATCAATGGAACAGAATAGAAAGCCCAGAAATAAACCCATGCATAAATGGTCAATGGATCTATGACAAAGAAGGCAAGAATATACAATGGGGAAAAGATCGTCTCTTCAATAAATGGTGTTAGGAAAACTGGACGGCTACATGCAAAAGAATAAAACTGGACCACTTTCTTATACCATATACAAAAATAAACTCAAAATGGATTAAAGACTTAAATGTAACCTGAAACCGTAAAACTCCTAGAAGAAAATGTAGATAGTAAACTGTTTGACATGGGTCTTAGCAATATTTTTTTGGATCTGTCTCCTCAGGCAGAGGCAACAAAAGGAAAAATTAATAAATGGGACTACATCAAACTAAAAAGGTTTTGCACAGCGAAGGAAACCATCAACAAAACTAAAAGGCAACCTGCTGAATGGGAGAAGACATTCACAAATTAAAAATCTGATAAGGGGTTAATACCCAAAATATATAAAGAACTCACACAACTCAATATCAAAAAAGCAAACAATCTGATTAAAAAATGGGCAGAGAATCTGAATAGACATTTTTCAGGAAAACACACAGATGGCCAACAGGTACATGAAAAGGTGCTCAACATCACCAATCATTCGTGAAATGCAAATCGAAACCACAATGAGATGTCACCTCACATCTGTCAGAATGGCTATTATAAAGACAATGTGTAACAAGTGTTGACAAGGATGTAGAGAAAAGGGAACCCTCGTACACTGTTGGTGGGAATGTAAATTGGTGCAACTAGTATGGAAAACACTATGGAGGTTCCTCAAAAAATTAAAAATAGAACTACCATATGATCCAGCAATTCCACTTCTGGGTATTTATCTGAAGAAAACGAAAACACTAATTTGAAAAGATATATGTACCCCTATGTTCATTGCAGCATTTTTTACAATAGCCAAGATATGGAAGCAACCTAAGTGTCCATTAATAGATGAATGGATAAATAAGATATGGTATATATATGCAATGGAATATTACTCAGCCATAAGAAAGAATGAAATCTTGCCATTTGCAACAACATGGATGGACCTAGAGGGCATTATGCTAAGTGAAATAAGTCAGACAGAGAAATACAAATACCACATGACTTCACTTACATGTGGAATCTAAAAAATAAAACAAATGAACAAACAAAACAAAACAGAAACAAACTCATAGATACAAAGAACCAACTGGTGGTTGCCAGAGGGGAGAGGGTGTGGGGATGGGTGAAATAGGTGAAGGGAATTAAGAGGTACAAATTTCCAGTTATAAAATCAAAAAGTCACAGGATGTAATGCACAGCACAGGGAATATAGTTAATAATATCGTGATAACTTTGTATGGTGACAGATGGGTACTGGACTTGTCGTAGTGATCATTTAGTAATGTATATAAATGTCAAACCACTAAGTTGTACCCCTGAAACTAATATAATATTGTATGTCAACTATACTTCAATTAAAAAAGGAAGAAAAAAATTAAATTTAAACAAAAAACAGTTGCTGAAACTTCAAGTTTATCTTGGATATTTCGCTAACATTATCTATTATTTGTTTATATGCACCAGGACTTCATTTTACCCTCCAGTTCTTGAATCGATTTTGTAGCCTACGCTCTGACAGGTGGTACAGTCCACCAGATGGTTTACTATTTTGATTTTGTCCAAAAAATTAGAACTGGAGGAGGTGTGGTTTGTCACCTGCCCTGAGCGAGTGGGGTCTACGTGACCAGAAGGGCCTAAAGGGTAAGACTGAAGGGGGTTTGGGGCCAAAAGTCCCAGCTTTGGAGAAGTCCTGCATGATGACAGGGGAGTATATAAGCTGAAGATGTCACAAGCAAGGAGGGAACAGAATCTTGGCTTCCAGGACGCCTGGGAATGCTACAGGGTCTGTGCCGTCCACAGGCCAGTGACGGGCAGGACAAGATCAGAGAGTTGCAGAGGCCGCCTCAGAGGGAAGAATTTCCTGAGTGTCAGAACCGACCAGCACAAGAGATAGAGGTGGGAGAGGTGGAGTCTGCCCTGCGCTGGCTCTGTCCACCATCTGGAGTGATGCAAGACTTGAGAGAGTTGGAGGGCGTCTCTGTACTAGCCAGGGCTGGTGAGGATGAAACCGCACCAGTTGTACTGACAAAAAGAATTTCATATGAAAGTGTTAACCAGTGTCTGTGTTTTCTATTGCTGCTGTAGCAAATTATCACAAAGTTAGTGGCTTCCAACAACACGGATTTATTATCTTTCAGTTCCGTAGGTTAGAAATATGACACGGCTCTCAGTGGCCTAAAACCAGAGGCGGGGCTGCGTTCCCTTCTGGAGGCCCTAGGAGAGAATCCAGTTCTTCTTTTCCAGCTTCTAGAGGCTCTCGCATTCCTGCGCTCCTGCCCCCTTGCACTCCCATCTTCAAAGCCAGCAACATCACCTCTCTGGGGCCATTCCTCTGTAGTCACCTCTCCCTCTGATTCTCTTCTTCCATCTCCCTCTTAGATTGGACCCACGCAGATAATCCAGAATAATCTCCCCATCTCAAGGTCCTTAACTTAATCACATCTACAATTGCCATACAATCATATCACATTGCCATATAAAGTGACTTATTCACAGCTTCCAGGAATTAGGTCATGGACATCTTTGGGGACAATTATTCTGCCTACCACACTCAACAATTGATAAACTGAAAAGGCAGAAAAAGAATTCTTAAACAAGTATAGAAAGCAGCTTCCTCTCCCTAGGGCCGGGGAAAGAAATGGAAGAAGCTGAAAATATTAAAACTGAGAAACTTAGATGATGGGCCCCATGGTGCAGGAACCCAGAATTCGAGAAAGGGGTGCACCTCACCACTTGTACTGGTGGTGGGGTTTGTAAGGGGCCTCGATGAACTGGTTCTGCAAGTGGTGGAAAACTGGGAGCTGGAATCAGTGCCCATGGGGGAGAACCTGAGACATAACAGCACCCAGGTCAAAACTAACCGCATGGCTCTGTTCTGTATTTTTATACAATCGTCATCGATGATGGATTTCCATGTACATAGGGATATGAAGTTTCCCATCTTAATAAATTTCAGTTTTTAAAAGGAAGCATATAAAAAACGTTAATTCGCTAATGAATAGTAGATAAGGAGAAAGGACTGTTCTGTTTATCTATTGCTGTGTTAAAAAGACATCACAATTATTTATTTTTTGTTTCCCTTGCCTGAGGAGACAAAAGATTAAAAAAGATACTGCTAAGATGGATTGATGTCAAAGAGCATACTGCCTATGTTTTCTTCTAAGAGTTTTATGATTTCAGGTTTTGCATTCAAGTCTTTAATCCATTTTGAGTTAATTTTTGTGTCACTTGTGGAAGATAAAAGAACAAACACATAGATAAGAAGAACAGATTGGTGGTTACCAGAGGGGAAGAGGGTGGGGGGAGGACAAAAGGGGTAAAGGGGCACATGTGTATGGTGATGGATGGAAACTAGACTTTTGGTGGTGAACACAATGCAGTCTATACAGAAACTGAAATATAATAATGTACACCTGAAATTACACAATGTTATAAACAATGTGACCTCAATAAATAAAATAAAAATAGCTAAAAAATAAAAAAGACAATGCAAAACAGTGGCTTGAAACAATAGCAGTTATTTAGTTTGCATGTGAATCTGACGTTGACTGGGCTCAGCCAGGCAGCTGTTGCTTGGAAGTATCTGACAAAGTTCCAGTCAGGTGGTAGCCGAGGCCGCGATCATCTCAAAAGTGTTCTCATTCACATGCCGTGTCTGGGCTGGAAGACTCCAACGACTGGGTGCCAGATGAGTTGCGTCTACTGGGCATCTCTCTCTCTCCAAGTGGAGAACTGGCTGGGGTGGGGGCAGACTAGGAAGACCAGGGAGGAGGCTGGGGCAGGCGTCCAGCTGAGGGGTGATCGTGGCCTGCATAAAGGGGCATCCATGAACTGGGGAGAGAAGCAGATGCTCTCGAGGCCCGTGTTGGATTTAGGACTGACTGGAACAGTGGTGGGGCGGGAAGGAAGGAGTCAGAGATCTTTCAGGACCTCCAGACGCACTCTCCAGGCCAGATCAGGGACAAAGGCTTGAAGGGGGAATAGGGAGGGATGTCAGATCTCTGCTTTACAAACAGTGAGTGGAGCCTGGCGATGGCCCTGCCCCAGCCCTCTGGCAATCTCGCACATCCCCACATCCGCTGCCCCATAGTCTGACCTGAGTCTTCTTGGTGAATGCCCTGCAATTCCTTCTGCAGCAGGGGAGATAAGCCTGGGGAGGAGCCACCACAAGGCCTCTCTCATCTGTCTTCCTAGTTACACACACACACATACACACACACACACACACACACACACACGCCCCATTAGGGTACAGCCACAGACTATACAATTGCACGGCTGTAATTTGGAGGCAGCCCCTCAGTGATTAAGTGACCCACTGCTCACATTGTCTGGGCCACTGGTTCGGTGCATGCTGTGGGACCAGGGGTGTGGAAGCTAACACTACGCTGATCTTGCTTATGCTGTCTGTGTAGATAATCAACAGTGTGAATCCATGTGGGCTCAGTGTTTCTTACTGGCTGGGTGTCTGGGAGTGTGGCACGTCCATCCTGCAGCTACAGTAGTGTTAGCTGCCCTGCTGCTCCTTGGGGGCTGCTTCACTGCTTGACAGACTGGCACCCAATGTGGGACCAGCAAGAGTACAACGCCTTTTTTGGAGAAAAGACACAAGAGGCCCACACAGCCAGGTTGAGGGATGTGGAAAGACTCCTCCGGGTCCTGCAGGGCATGCTGTCACCCAACGGTGGGTGGGAGGAGGGGAATGAGGGTACTCCCTGTCCTGCCCATTAATCAGTGTCTGGAGGCTGAGCAGCACGTGGTGGGATTGAAACCAGCCACCAGAATGCTGCCTTAACTGTGGCTACAAGTGTGTTGAGCCTGAACTGGTGGCTCCTTGCAATTTACATAATCCCAGAGTTGGCCTGGGGCCAGAGCTGCTCCCTCCCTCTAGGCCCCATCTCAATCCCTCCTCCCCCATCTTCTGTCCTCAGCTGCCTTCAGAAAAAAAAAACAAAACCTGAGTACAAGCACTGTCTGGCCACTGAGAGGGGCACAGGGCAAAAAGCCAGAGAAGAAAGGAAGTTGCAGCCTTCCCGTCCCCTGGAGCCCAGGCTCCCCCAGCCCTGCACTCCGGGAGCTCCAGCGTGCAGAGGGCATGAGCTCCCCCAGCTGCTGCTACAGCCCCTGAAGTGCACGTTAACTCCCTGGTCCTTGTTCTTTAAACAAGCAAACAAAAATGTCTCAAGGTAGCTGACAGGATTTGGGCAAAATTTACAGTGAAAAACAGAATTTAAAGTGATCTTGTGAGTGGGGCGTTCTGGCTAATTCAATGTCCTGCTGTAGAAATGCAGAACCGGTATTGGTGTGTTACACACTTGTCCTGTAAATGCTCATGAGGTGTCAGGGGAGGTTCCACTGTTCAGGGCACAGCCACAAGTAAAAAAGTGCCACTGGGATAAACCCCCCTGCCACATGCCACCAGTGGTCGGGTCCGAATTCAGCGTGAGTGCCTCTACCCTCTGATGAACCGAGTCTTCACTCTGTAGATGAAGTCTCTGTGTTGGCAGGTCGGCCTGTCTGAACAACCTGGCCTTACCACACCTCCGCCAGGAGGGGCAGCTGGGAGACCCCAGCAAGACCCAGGGGTCTGCTAGCCAAAGAGTTTCTTGGACGATGTGGGCGGATTCCCAGTGCTCCATCTCTCTGGCAGTCAAGAAAAGAACCGCTGTCCCTTACAAGGTGGAGACATCTGTTTCTGATGCAAAGGCCTCACTGCGTGCTGGATCTGTAACTCCTGTCAGAAGTCTGTCTTACAGGAAAGAGGCCACACTCCACGGGGCTCTGGCCCAGTTTAATCTGCACCAGATCTTTGACCTCCACCCTCTAGGGGCTAATGGTGCTGCTTCACCACTGTCAGGACTTCTTCAGGTTACAAGTGGCTGTTTCAGTCCAATCAGCCAACTCTAGCCCTACCGTGGTCCTTGAAACTAATCTGTGTTGTTTCATTTGATGGACATTCCACACACCCAGGTAGCTGATCCTGCTGAATGCATTGTGGAACCAGATCTTCTGAGTAATACTTCTCCTGACCGTGAGGGATGCTCCCACTGGGGAAAGGCCAAGGTTAGGACAGTGGCAGTGGGACAAGTGCACAGCTGGGAGCCTATCAGCCTCCCCCCCCCACCCCCCACCCCCCGCCCCAGGCCCCAGCGAGCCACGTGGTGGCAGTGAAGTAGTACAGAAGACAAAGGTGAATGGAGGGGGAAGAGACCACCACATACCAACTAAAGAGCTGGTAGATGCAGAAGTGCTTAAAGAAACCACCCAACAGGCTGTAGACTGCCCTCCACTCAAGCCAATTAGTCCTAAAGAGCCTTTAAATGACAAGTGTTGTTGACTGACAATTATACAAACTGGAGCCTGTGGCCGAAGAAGGTTGACACTCAACAAAGGCGACCCCTGGTATTTTGAATACAGCAACTGCCTGACAAACACCACTCAGCACACCCCATTTGAGTGCCAACTCCTGGCTTGTTAACTGGGCAGTGGTGGACCGTGAGAGACCAGCTTCCCATGTGTTGTTTCTTCCTGGTGTCTCCATTATGGGATAAAGCAGGCACTGCCCAGCAAGCAACTATTATTCCATGAAAATGGTACATCCAAGAAAGGAGTAGACCGGCCATGGACGGAGTCTCCCGCCTATATGAAAGGGCGGCTAGTCACCCCCAGGCACAGCTATTTTAGCCACGGGGTCTGGGCCAGCACCTCGGGCTCCCTGGGAGCTTCAGGACACCAAGGTCCCTGAGGACACTGGGCCCGATTCACAGACAGACTAGCTAAGTTAGAGGGCCCACTGTGGCTGGGCAGCTGTGGGAAAAAACTGTTTAAAACTGTGTGTGAAGAAAAAACTCTCCCCCCTGGGCAGAGTTGCAGACTGTGGTGCTCAACCTGGAAAACACCTCCAAGAATGCATCTTGTTACATTTTCACTCACTTGTTGCTGGTAGCCAATGGGCTGTCAGTGTGGTCTGACCCCTGACAATGGAACAACTGGATGATCAAGTCCTGACCCCTGTAGGGACAAACATTGTGACAGCAGACTGGACAGGACTCATGCCCTCTGTTCATGACCGATATGGACGTCCATGGAAAAGGACCCTTTGGCAATGAACATCAGTGGAACCCACAAGCTGACCAGTTCTGCATCCCCGAGGTAAAGACCACAGCCACCTGGATGCACCATCGCATGGGGCCCGGCAATCAAGCTACAATCAAAGCTTGGTGATGCCAGCACACGAGGCCAAGGAAACCTGGTTAACGTGCCTGACTCCAGCTCCACCGTCAAGTGACGAAGGGAACTCCAGGGTACGTAGTCCAGTGCACTGACCTGCCAGTTCTGGGAAATAGACTCTGTAGACCCCCTCTGCTCCCAGGGGTACCGCAGGGTGTCAACTATAGTAGATGCCTTTTCTGGGTACGACACAATTCCCACCTGCAGAACAAATGCAGGCCATGCTATTCAAGAACTCCTAAATGTACTGCTACATATGTGAACTCCCTGAACACGTCCAGCCAACGCTGCTGCCCTCACGGTCAAGAGTACCAGCAGCAGGCAGCTATTTGGGCACTCACAGGACATTTCACGGCCTGTATCACCCACAGACAAGAGATGCCGTTAAACGATGAAATGGACTCTAAAAAAACTGAAAAAAATAAGTAGACCCTAATTGTGGCAATTTCCCAGAAATGTACCACCCATTTAAATAAAATGTTTAATTATGAGGTGGGGAGGAGGAATAAGAAAAGGCCCACGCTGGCTGCAAGAGCCCCCAACCACATAACAAGCCCTCTCCTCCCCTTTTCCCCTCCTGTGCCTACCTTCTGGGACCCATGGGCGGCAGATTTCAGCCGGGGGCTTCTCTTACCCCCCGCCTACACTTGCTGGATTGGGACAGTTATGGACATTGGCGATAATGGTCATGAGCATGAGATGACAACTCCTAGTTGGTCCTGCTAGTGTGGGCTGCACATCAGGGGGTGGGCGATGTTCTAGGCTGGCACATAGTAATCACCTAGGGTCGAACCTAGCCAGATGCTGTGGGTTAGAAATGGTGAAGATTTTTAAAAGGGTAAAGTCCCTGAGCTGCAGGGACAGGTCATACTGACCAGACAGCCATGAAAAGAGAGCAGCTCCACTGGTGGGTAAGGAGCACCCTGGACTCTGGGAGGTCAGAGATGGGGGGTGGGACATTAGCGCCTTTCGGCTCTCACCTGCAGGACACCTGGCCCAGGCTGTCATCTCAGAAAGCTTTGGTACCCTCGTCCCAAATCATGACCACTGCCCTCAATCTAACTCCTGGACACCCATTCTCTAGGGAGACTTTCAACTGAGGACTATCGACTTGGGAGCAGGATGGCCTCCGCCAAAATGACAACACAACATTAATTTTCTGGATACATATATAATCTCCCTTGGCTTCATCTTATCATTGCTGGTGCCCCGTGGTCTCCCTCTACCGTCAAAAACACCAAAACCAAAACCACACCTCTCTCCTGTGCTTCTTTCAGACCATGGCTACCGCCCTAAATTTACCTCATTGCTCGGTCTGTCATCCCCCACCTGACCAGCTGACGGGACCACCTCCCCCTCCCCGATCTCTTGCCAGCCACCCCTGGACCTGAGGGGGCAGGCCTCAGCCAGGGTGCATGTGGAGATCGCTTTGGGAGAGACCCGCCCATCTTGAGGCACCTTCTGTATGTGGGAAGGGGGCCCAAAGGAGGAGCAGACAGGTGGACCAGACACCTGGGCTCCAGGCTCACCACCCCGGTGGCCGTGCCATCAACTGTCCATGCTTGGGCTCTGGAGTGAGACTGCCTGGGTCAGGTCCCCATCCTGACCTAGCTGCTCCATCCTCTGCTTCTCCAGGAGCAGGAAGTGTTCCTCCTTCCCCTGAGGCCTCGGTCTCCTGGTTTGTGATTCCTGGGACTTTGGTTGGAGGAAATCGAGCCAGGCACACCAGGAGTGCTGGCAAATGCCTGGGAGCCAGCCCCCTTCACAGCATGAGCCCAGGCTGCACCCCTGCCGCTTTCCCAGCTCCAGCTCTCCTCCTCCCTCCCCGGATGGCAGGACAGTAGTGCCGGGCAGCAGCTCTGCTTAACAGACAGCAAACAGGACCCATTTAAGGGCAAGACTTGGCCAAGGTCACGGACAGACCAAGGCCCTGGCAGCCTGGCTCCCATGCCCAGTTCTTGCCCACAGCAAGAGTGAAAACCAGAGCTCACAACTGTACAACCCTTGACAAAGCCGACCAGGAGAGTCCTGACCTGGACAGGACCCTGAACGGACCTGAACCTGACCTTGACCCTTATTCTAACCTACCTCATTCTAAACTCTCACCCTCACTCTAATCCTAACCCCTAACCCTAACCTCACACTGACCCTGACTCTGACCTTAACCCTGATCCTTAATACTGACCTTGACCCTAACCTTAAACTTATCCCTTCCCCGGTGTCCACAAGAGGGCAGTCGCCACCCCTCACTCATCCTAGTGGGCAGCCACCCCTCTGGGAAAGCCGACAGCTGAGGCCATGTTGCTCTCACTGAGGTCCCTGCTCAGAACATTTACTTCTACATGGCACTGCTAAGGGCAGCCCCACAGCACCCCTGACTGCTCCCTCACATTCCCACTCCCTCCAGCCTTCTCTGAGCTCCAGTGGGCAAACCACTGCCTGGGCCATGCACTGGCTCCCAGCACCCTCGGGGGTGATCTGAATAAACAGGTTTGATCACAACTTGGGTCCCTCTAGACGTCCGCTAGCTCCCACTTTGGATTAGCTGGAGACTCAATTTCTCCAGCTTCTTCTTCTGTCTGGCAAGCCCAGGTGGTCTGCTGGTGTCTTTTAGGCGGGGGGAGGGGGAGGAAATTAGCCCTTAGTTAACATCTGTTGCCAATCCTTCTCTTTTTTGCTGAGGAAGACTGGCCCTGAGCTAACATCTGTGCTCATCTTCCTCTACTTTATATGGGACGCCGCCACAATGCGGCTTGATAAGCGGTGCATATGTCCCCGCTCAGGATCCAAACCCACGAACCCTGGGCCACCAAAATGGAGTGCGCAAACCCAACCACTACGCCACGGGGCCAGCCCAGTCTGCTGGCGCCTTTTTGAGAGAGGAGAGCCAGCCCTTCTCTCCTGACCAGGGCTGGGACCTGGTTTGCTATGTTCCAGACCATACCCCACGCATGGAATAGGGCCAGCATCTGGGAGGCCCCTGGTGAGGCTCATTGATTGAGGGAGACAATCCCTACAGGTGACTTCACAGGGCCACTCTGTGCCCCTGCCACCTTCAGGAGGACACCAACTCCATCAACCACAACTGGGTCAAGAGCTGTAACCTGGCCACCATGTGGCATTTCCTGGAGTGGGAGCTTAATGCCCTGCATCAGATCAGTACATGGAGATGCCCTGCCAGACTGACATTATTGCTGCCAGGCGTGGACGGGGCCCTGGACCAGGAGGACAGGCTTGAGCCCCTGGTGCCCAGGCGAGGTCAATCTGAGCCCCAGAGATAGTCAGAGAGGGTGTCTGTCTCTTATTCCCTTTCTCCCGAGGCTTTGGCATCAACTTCCTGTCTGCTCCCAGCTCCAGTGTGGCTGGGCCTCCATTTCCCTGTGCGTCCCTGCCTGTCCTGGTCACACCTGAGGGGCTTCTGTTTGCACAGATGCTGCCCTGACCAGTCCTGAACACAGACCTGCCCTGGGGTCCAGGGCCCTTCACAGCCCGCCCTTTCCGGAGTCAACCTGGTCCCAGTGCTGCCGACACCGGCCCAGGGAGAGTTGGCGGGTGGTGTGCCTGGAGAACGAAGTGGGAGCCAGGGAACATGGTGGGGCCAGGGAAGGGGCCCTGGATAAGGGCTGGAGAGTGGGAAGGCTCCTTCCTTGGCACACAGGGGCTTCACATGAGCTGGGCCTGCGAGGATGGAGCAGCCTGGGACTCAGTGGGACTGCAGGAGGGCATTTCTGGGGGACAGAACAACAAGGGGCAAGAGCTGGAGAGCAGGGGATGGCAACAGATCAGTTTGAGTGTTGAAGGGATGCAGTGGGCATGGGGGAAGCAGGGGTTAAGAGGCTGAGTGAGAGACTACATGCAGGGCCAGGGCTGCAGTCGGAGGGAAGTGGGGGTCAGGCTGTATGACTCGGACACATCACCGAGGTGCTGGAGTCCCTGGTTGCCAACCTGACTTCCAGAATGGACACCACTGTGCTCTCGCTGCAGCCAAAGGGGCTCCTGCAGCAGCTACGAGAGGTCATCGCTAGGGCACCCACACAGCAGGTGGTTACCTGGCTCCAGGTGTCTATTCTATAAATGAAGCTCTGACCTCAGTCGTCAGTGTCCTCACTGTCTATGGTTTTGTTCTAAGGGTCTGATACAGCCCTAGCTGCCCCTGGAATCACCTGAGGCCCCGTGCAGAGGCTCTAGTTCAGTAGGTGTGGGCAAGGCCCAGCGAGAGGGTGAGTGGAAGGGACCCGGTGAGTCTGAACCGCGGTGAGGTCTTGATGTAGTGGCGGGCCTCTGGAGTGGGGCTGCAGCATCGCACAAACCCAGGCTGCCCTGAGGCAAGGCTGTCCTCACTTGTCGTGGACAAGAACCAGGCGAGAACGGCTGGAGGGGATTAAAACACTGGCAAGTTGCCACAGTCCTGGGTAAGCGTGAATGCCCCAGCATCCGGGATAGCCTCACTCTTCAGCAGTTCAACCCCCTTCCAGGGACCCTCATGGGTTCGTCACAGGGGTTTCTGGCAGAATCAGAGCCTAAGACTCGTCATTCAGGCTGCCACATGCAGTGGAACCAGCCAGAGAGAGCTTCACCCCTGCCCCACTGCCCACACCATCTCTGAGGGTCTGTGGGTGCCCCCAACCACACCACCTCCCTGCCCTGAGGCTCCCAGTGGGCATCCAGCTCTTGGCTCAGGCATCACTGAGCCTCCTCCGACCCTCCCTCAGCCCTTCCATCACACGCTGAGGTCAGCACTTTGTTTATGGAAGGCACACCTGGAGCCAAGAACAGTGACCCGACTTGCTTATGTCCAGGGCACGTCCAGGGCACGGAGGCAGGGTGGGCCCGGCTTGTCCTCCACGGCTACACCCCTGCATAAATCCACCCTCTCCCCAGCCTTCACCCCCGACCACTTCAGAACACTGTCACCCTGCCTACTGTCACATCTCCTCTTAGAGCAGGGGGAGCCCCTGCAGGTCCCCTGGCCCAAGTCCCTCAATGTGGGGAGAAACTGAGGCCCGGCAGAGATGAAGCTGCACCAAGACACAGCTCCTGCATCTCTTGGTCCCACACTAGAACTACTGTGTAAACCAAGTCCTCCCCTCCCAAAGGCACCTGAGCTCCCACCGCCTCCCCCCGCCCCCCACAGGGCTCTGAGCCAGAGGTGCTACTGTCAGGGCACGGGCCTGCCTCATGCCCCTCCCATCCCTCCTGCACGAAAGCCACAGGTGTGAATTACAGGTGTTCAATTCCCGGGCCACCTGGGGCCTGCTGGCAGGGAGGCAAGCAAGGTGTTTCCTCCACCCCACCCTCCTGCCCCCTCAGCCTGCTCCAGCACCACCCTTTACACCCCAGATCCGCACACTGCAGGTCTGAGACCTCCACGCCCACCCCCTCAACTGCTCACCCGAGGGGGAGGGTCTCACTAGAGCCCACCCAGCAGGTCAGGGTGGAGCTGGAGCTTTTCCTGCCTTGCAGCCCGGAGTGGCCAGCTCACCCTGGGGCGCAGTGGGGATGGAGGCAGGTCCCCAGGAGACCACTCATGGGAAAAAGGCCCGACAAACAGAGTGAACACTAGCAGTTTAGAGCCTTGACCAGGAGTGGAGAAACGGAACAAGATCGACAGTGACGTGAGAATTTCAGTTACAGCCCAACACACTAAAGTCAGACTTCCAGGACTCCAGAATCCAGCAAGATGGATGGAAGGTCCTTTACAGACCACCTAGCCCACCATTTTACAGATGGCAACACTGAGGCCCAGAGAGGCTGGATAACTCGGGAGCAAGGCTCCTTGCCCCCAGTCTGTGAGCTGCTGCAGCTCAGGGAGGTCATCCGAGACTGGCCCAGTGGCCGAGAGTGGCAGGGGGAGAGGGAAGGAAAAGCTACCCATCACACCTCACCCTCACCCCAATCAGAGCAGCAGCAGCATCTCCTAATCGCTCATCTCCTCCAAGAGTCACCTCCACGGGCCCATCCTGCCCTCCACCCCTTGCGCCACAAGGGCCAGGCTGGGCCATGCTCTCTCCCACAGGAAGTCCACGTGGCCCATCTCAGCTCTGTGGTTCGTCCAGGAGAGGCCGAGCTACCCAGTCCCAGCAGCTGGGCAAGTGGTGCAGCCTCATGTTTTCCTTCTGGATGTGCTCGTAACAGGACTGGCGGGAGAGAGCGAGGCTGAGGTCAGCTGGTCTGCCCGCTCCCAGCCGCGTCCATAAGCTCTGTGGCCCAAGATCGGGGTGCGCTCATCTCCCGGGCCTGGACCACCTCCAACTCAGCCCTCACCCAGTCTGAAAGGAAATGGGGCCCTCCTTCTCTTATTGTGCTCAGGGATGCAGCCTGGAACCCACTCAAGGCCCCAGGGACCTGAGGGCTGGGATGCACTGTGGCTGCCCCCCAACCCCCACCTGGCCCCTTTTAACAAGGGCAGGAGCAGGGACTGTGATGACACTGCCCCTGGAGACACACAAGAGCTGTGAATTTGAGCTCATCCCTATGATGGCGTCTGGGGTGGGGAAGGGTCGGCCCACTTCCTCTGTCCCTCACCTCCAGGGCTGTGAGCAAGAAGTCATACAGGCCTCCTATGTGGATGGGGTCCATGAGGTCACGGATCAGGTGGATCTCGGCTCCCAGGTGCTGGATTCTGGAAAACCACCCCCCGACACAGTGAGAGGGAGAAGGGGGGCGGGCCATCAGGGTACAGATGAGGAAGCTGAGGCCCAGAGAGGGGAGGGTCCCAGGATCCCACCCAGGGTCCCACGAATGCCAGAAACAGAGGAGGGACCACACCCCAGGTATCCAGCCACCCAGGCCAGGGCTTCTTCCTCAGCTGCTCAGTGCCTGTCCAAGCAAAGCTGTGTCCATAAACACTGATGTTCAAAGACTTCAGAGCATGTCTTGGTTGGGGGTGGTGCAGCGTGGGAAGGGATCCTCCTGCAGCCCACCCTCCAGCTCCCAGCCTGGCTGGGGCTCACCGGGCACGCGACACCACGTAGATGAGCAGTGGCAGCAGGTCGTCCATGGGCAGCTTGTGCTCCCGGCCCAGCACCCGCGACACGGTGGCCTCAATTTCCCCATATGTCCTCTCCAGCACCTCCAGCTTCTCCCGGGGGTCCACCGTGGTGCTGCAGCAGGGGAGCTGGCTCCAGGTCAAGCCCCTCGGGCTCAGTCCCAACACCCCTGCCTCCACCCCCCCCCCGAGGGCGTGGACTCACATGAGCCTCTGCAGACACTCAGTAGCTGACAAGAAGCACTTGTCCCTGACCAGGGAGCATCTCTGCAGGGTGGGAGAGCAGGCTGGATGAGGCTGCAGTCCCCTCGTGCTGTCACCTCCTCCTTCCCAGGGCTGGAACTGGCCCTGAGCCCCTTGCCACCCACCCCTTCCCTATCGCTGACTTCAGCACAGCCCTGCCCACAGGGTTCGGTGACCCAGAGCAAGTCACAGCTCCACTGTGAGCCTCAGTTTACTCAACTATAAAGTGGGGTAAATGGTCTCCAGGAGGTTGGGAGGATCAAAGTGGATCAAGAAGACAATCACGACAGCCACCGGTCACTGGGTGCCACCTAGTTCTGAGTGCTTATGTCAACGGCTCTCGAACCCAAGGGCTTGTTGAAACACAGACTCTGGGTCTACTCTCTGAGTTTCAGAGTCAGCAACTCTGGGGTGGGTTCAAGAATCTGCTTTTCTAACAGGTTCCCAGAAGCTGCTGGTCCGGCAAGCACACGTTGAGAACCACTGCCTCGTGTGCCCCTGCCCACTTCCCCCTCACAATGATCCCATGAGGTAGTACTAACACTACAGCGGGGAGTACTTTCGCAGATGAGGAAACTGAGGCACAGAGGTCAAATATCTTGCCCATGGTCACAGGGCCAGTAAAAGGGTGAAGTCTGTGTTTGAGCCTGCTCACTGTGGGCCAGCGGCTGCCCCTCACCCACATGGGAGGCAGAACAAAACGCAGAGAGCCTGGCGTCTCCCCCCTTAACCCCCTCTGCCCCGCCCCGGCTCCTCTGCAGCCTCCGAGCAGCAGTCAAGAAGCAGAGGGCTGCTTGAAAGCCGGAGTGAACTCTGGGGGTCCAGCTCAGGCCTCCCTCCCCACAGGGCAGGTAGTGGGCCCACCCTCTCACCTGATTGGTCGTCAGCTTGAGGTCCTTGAGGGGCCACAGATGCCTGAAATTAAACAAGTGAGACAGAAGGCTTTGCCAGGAGCAGGGACCAGGGTCCGAGGTCAGAGGGCAAATTCCCTGTGCACCTTGTCCCCCAGCAGGGCTTGCAGGAAATGGGTCCACAACGGCATTCCAGAGTGCAAGGGGAGGCTGGGAGGGATTCCTGGAGAGGCAGCCCTTCATCTTTTGGCAGGTCCCAAAAGGTGTGCGGGACTTGGAGAGGGTGAGGAGATGGAGGAGCGGTGCTGCAGGCCAAAAGCCCCTCCCAAGCAAAGTCCTGGTGGTCAGGCCAGCGTGAGAGCGGAGGAGACTGTTCTGCAGGCTGGGTGAGCCAGTGCAGGCTGGTGAGCAGGCGGGACACAGATGCCATGCGATGCAACGTGAGGCAGGGACTTGGGGAGCCAGTGGAGCAGGGAGGCCAATGTGGAGGAAGTGGTGCAAAGGCAGCAGGAGGGGTGCGGAGGAGGGACACTTGGGAAGCTGCTGGTGACCAGGTCTCTGGGTGGTGACTGGTCAGATGCAGGAAGCATTCACCACAATGGAAAGGGAAACTGGGTTTTGGGGGGGTTGGGTGGGAAGCACCACCGCTGTGTGACAGAGGAGGCCGGGTGTGGGAGGAGAGAGAGGGTCCGTGGCCTTCATCAGGCCAGAGTCACTGGTAGTATCAGTGGATCAGAAGGGGCACCGAGGAGAAAGAATATTTTGGCGGTCGAGGACAGAAGGGAGGCCCTGACCTGCTCCTGAAATGGTCCCTGTTTTGCCCTTGAGGATCTCTCCTCCCTCTCTCTCAGTCCAAGAGGTGGGAGCAGGAGACCTTGCCCCAGCCCTAGGGGTCAATATTGAGGCCGGCCTGGCCAATATGGGCCATAGCTAGCATTCAGGGGCAGGCTCAAGACCCAAGCCAAGCTAAGGAGGGACTTCAGGGCCCTGCTGGAGCTGTTGGGAAGGAGACACCAGCTCCCTGTGGGGACAGTAGGGGAGAATATAAACCTTGAGTGCTGGTGCCATGTTACGGTAAGGGGGAGCCAGAGACAAACGAACAGAGAAAGAGAGAAGTTGCTTCCCTTTGCCATGTAGTTAAGCACCTAGATCCAGCCATACCTGAATCTAGCCACATCAGCATAACACTAGAATTTCATGGGTACCTGAGCCAATTAACACCCCCTCTTTATTGCTGAAGACAATTTGAATTGCATTTGTAGCCTTTGCTACACAAGAGCCCTGGCAAACAAGGCGTGGGGAGAAGGCTTACTTCTGCACATCCAGGAACTCAAGCAGCTTGGTGTCAGGGAAGAGACTCAGGTGGGCGATGCCCTGGCTGTAGAGACTGTCCTCTCTCTCATGAAGAAGCAAGTAGAGAGTGAAGAGCTCTGAATAGAAGCTGGGCAACATGAGGGGCAGCACCACTCCATGCACCTGCAGGTTCCTGAGTGACAGTGACCAGGACAGGTTGGGGTCAGCAGGGTGGGGCCTGGGGGTGGAGATCACTATTTGGGCTGCCCCTCAAGGAGCCCATAGAGCTCCTTGTCCCACGACAGTGTCCCTGCCTCCAGCCTCCTCCACTCCCTAGAAAACCCTCCCTAAGCCCATTCTCAGTCATTCAGTCATTCAACTGACATCTGTGGCCACCTCATTCTCTCATTTGACTCTGAGAGCCAATAGGGCAGGTGGGGCAGGATTTGATCCCCATTTGATTGAAAGGAAAAAGGGCCCTGGATGGACATGTCCTCAGCAGCCATTCCAGGCTAGTCCAGTTCTGCCTCCTAGTTTCCTGTGCTTCCTAGGACTCCAGGGGAAGTTCTACCTCATGTCTCACCCCAGTGCCCAGGCCTCCTGCAACGCAGTGACAGAAAGGCCTCTCTGACAGGGTCTCTGGGCCTGGAAGCTGAAGGTGAGTTGTAAGGTTTGGTCTCGGGGGGTGGGGGGAGACAGATTTAACGACCCATGTCACTCCTGCTCTGTGTGACTCAGGCTCAGCCCCCACCGGGCCTCAGTTTCCCAATCTGTGTGCAGGGAGAAGGAGGGTGCCTGGGGCAGCTGCTCACCTTCCGTACACCCAAAAAATGAGGTTAAGACAACACATGTAGAACAAAGATGCATTTGACACATTATGCAGGGCCCCCGCCCAGGTTGCTCAAGGAACAGAGGTCTTGGGTCATTCTGATCCTCAAGTGGTCAATGAATAATGCTTGGTCAGTAGCATGAACCCTCAACACTTCCCCAGAAGTACCCCTTTCCCCCAAGGGAGACCTCAGGAGCAACGGTGTGAGGCCTCCCGGGACCCGAGCCTGGCTGCACAGGGGAGAGGACCCTGCAGACCCCATGGGAGTGGTCACCTCATCTCTGCATCTTCATCTTCCTCTGGGGCCTGGCCTTTGCGCTGTAAGGCAACCTGCAGCAGACCCCTGCAAACCAATGAGAGAGGGACAGCACGGCTGCCATCTCCCACAGTACCGGAGTCACCAAAGGCCAGGGCAGGGGGCTCCGCCTCCCAGAACCATGGAGCATGAGGCCTGCAGAGCCAAGCCCCCCACACCTCAGTAGTTAGGAGACTAGGGGTACAGGACGTCAGCCCGTGAGTCCTGGAACCCTGCAACAGAAGGAACTGCCGCATCTAGGGTCCCTACCGGTAATGTCTGATGGGGTCACAGCTCAGCTGGGACTGGAGATGAGGTCTGAGTCCAGGGTCAGGCTCAGCTTAAGAGTTCCCCTGGGGTCAGGGGTCAGCCCAGGGCCTGGGGGGGGCTTGGATTCTGGCTCTGGTTGGGCCCTGCTATCATCTACCCTCTCACCCCTTTGCTTACCAGCTGCACACTGACCAGCCCACCCTCTGGTTCTTTCTCAATCCAGACCTGAGGGAGAGGCACCATTCCTGCCCAGGCAGGGTGCGGGGCAGAGCTGACACTGGACAGGGCAGAGCCCCACCCGCCTGGGCTCACAGGGCAGTGGTTATCCCCATGCACCACTGAGCTCACCTGTAGGCAGCCCAGAGTTCCTGGGCATGCTGCTTCACCTCCTCCTGGGCCAGCCCCTGCAGGTGCTTGTTGGCCCCAACGCCTGCATACGTGGCCTGGAAGGTCAGCATCAGCGTCCGGAGCAGCTTTCCCAGCGGGTGCAGCGAGTTGCTCAGAGCCTGGGCAGGTGCAAAGGCAACGAAGAGATGCTCAGAGCCAGGAGCGGAGCACAGCATGCCCAGACGTGACTCCCAAGGCTGCTCCCACTTCAGAGACGGGAACGCTGAGGCCCTCTGAGAAGAAGGGGCCCATGGGCCTGTGCCCTCCGGTCAGCACCACGGGGCAGTGAGAAGGCCGCCCCCAAGAAGGGTTCCCTCCCCTAGGCCCCTCACCTTCCTGAGGCACTGCTGCAGGGCCTTGGGCTCCCGGTGCTGCGGCAGCTCCTCCAGGATGTCTTCCATTCTGCACGCGCTGTCCTCGGGGTGGGTCCTGGGGCTCCGTGCACACACATCTCTCACCCACACCTGGGCCCAGGCCCGCCCCCTCCAGGAAGCCTTCCTCCCCAGCCCACTCTGAGCCCCCCTGGCCCCAACACAGGCCCTCTGGATGCCCCGTGGGTGCACATGCACATGCGCACCCGGGCCTCACCTCTCGCAGCACAAGTACTCCTGGGACTTGCGCAGCTCCCTTGAGCTCTGCACGTGGAAGCCCAGCAGGGCCTCCTGCAGCTCCTCAGGACAGCCAGCATGCACGAAGTCCCGGAAGGGGCCGTAGACGCCCTGCCAGCGGCTCTCCATGGGGAAGGCACCCAGACCCAGCTGCCTGCGATGGAGGTGGTGGGGATGAGGCGCAGATGGAGCCATGGTAGGTAGGACCCTGTCTGGGCCATTGGAGAGGGTGGGGACATCCAGCCTAGCCCCAAGTCAGGGCCCAGGAAGGGTGGATGGATTGGGGGTGCAGAGGAGGCTGACCTCCACAGCTCCAGGAGAACAAAGCAGAGGCAGAGAGAGGAACAGAGAGAATTACTCCACGGTGGAGAAGAGAGTCAGGGGCACACAGAGCTCTGGAAAGGAGACAGAAAGATCTGGAGGGCTAGAAGCCAAGTCCAGAGAGTGGGGTCTTGGCCTAAGAGAGACCAGGGTCCGAAGTCCAAGATTCCTCTGCCATGAGAACCCCCCACCCTCCCTCCCACCACAACTGGTTCCTTCCTGAGCTTGATCCTGTCTTCGCCAACAGGCCTGGGGATCTGGCTGTGTGTGTGTCTAGTGGACACTGTCTAAGGGCCCTCCCACGTCACGCTCACAGATTTTCCTACACCTGTACCCCACCAGACTGGGTCATGCCCCTAGGGTTTGGCATCCACTCCCAGCTCCTGCTGTCACGGAGAAGAAGCATGCAGGGACAATGGGTCAAGTAATCAACTGTACCCCCTCCCCACATCTGAAATGCTGCCTAGGACCATCAGAACCCCCCACACCTCAACAGACATGGCAAGAGTCACCACTCAAACTACAGTTTTCCAAGGAAGAACTCTGTCCCCATGGGGAAGAAGTCTATCCCCTTCTCAAACACCCCAGGATAGTGACAGTGATTCCACTTAGCAAGCTTCCTTCTTCACCTTGGTTGCCAGGGAACTCAGAGTCAGGCTAATGCTCAATCATAACTATCGCAGGGCTTTATCTGTACCTTCCTTTCTTTTAAGCTCAACTCACACTTTTATTTTCTATTTTATTCTCATTTTTTTTGTCTTAAAACTGTCTTGTACTGTTCCTAGAAAAGAAGAGGGCTCTGAACAAAGCTTACATATATATTTTTCTCCAATTTTGTGGCATGTGGAGTTATTGCCACATAGCCTTTGATTCCAAGAGTCTCTGGCTTGAGGGTTGTGTGACCTGGGCTCTCTGGACACTCCAAAGAGCTAAAACAAGGAACAGAAAGCCCCTCTGATGAGGCCTGAGTCCTTGGGGTGGAAACGTACACAGACAGGCCCCGGATGCATGGGCCAGACGGCCTGGCTCTTACCTCTTGTAGGTGCTGCTTGGGTCTGGCGGGAGGGCAGCTGTGTCCAGCACACCCTGGGTGTGCAGTCCTCCCCCTGCCCCACCGCCAAAAGAGCCCTCCAGGGTGAAGCCATTGGGAAAGGTGACTTTGCCCTGGAAGCCAGGAGAGGGAGGTAGGGATGTCTGTCCACCCATCTCTCTGTCCAGCCATCCTTCCCTCCAATAATGACAGGCCTCATGCTGTCCATCCCGGGTCAGAGGCTAGGGACTCGTGGGTGGCCTTCCCACCATCATTCAGTATGCCCCATCTCGAGGGGCTCACAGTCCTCCACCCCTGCAGGAACCCCCGACCAAGAGCTGTGCCCGCTGCCCAGGGGCTCATCTCTGAGGGAGACAGGGAGAGAAGAGAAAAGGCTCATAGATCAGAGTCAGGGAACCACTACTGGGGGGTGGGAGGTAAGTCCAGAAGTAGGCAGAGGCCTGGGCAAGGCATGGGGTGCTACTGGCCCGGGGAGGGGAAGGCATGGGGTGCTACTGGCCCTGGGGGGGGGACGATTCTTCGCTGTGTGGGGCTGTCCCATTCATAGTACTCCTGGTCTCCACCCATTAGACACCACAGTGTCCTGCAGTCATTACGAAACCAAAACAACCCCCACATTTCCAAAAGCCTCAGCAGGGACACACCTGCTTTCTACTGGGTCAGCTTAGGCAGGAACACACTGAAGGACAGTGACTCCAGGGGCACCTGCCCAAGGCACTGATGCTGCTGGTAGAGGGGGTGGGTTCACAACTAGGGGGACACAGCCAGCAGACCACCAGCACCTTCTTCACCCAAGGCAAGCCCGCCTGTCCCCTCCTGACTCCCGCCAGGATCCAATCACACCTCCGCAGCAGGGAGGGTCGCTGCGCCCGCCCCTGGACGTGGTGGGGATGGGAGATGCCCACCCCCACCTTCTCCACCCACTGTCCACACCCTCAGCCCTGGGTCCAAGAGGAGAGATTACAGACTCCAGCCAAGGCCTTGGCAGTGAGTAGAGTGGGGTCTCAGGGGCCCTCACCTTCCCCACAAGGGTCAGATCCCTGGTGAAGGTGCCCTCGTACAAGGAGTCGTCTTCAGAGAGGAGGATCCCTGGGCCCTAAGGAAGGAAGAGAGTAAGAGAGTAGGAAGAGTAGAAGCAGTAGGTTAAGAAGAGCCAGGAGACTGGGGGTGGGGAGGGGACAGTAGAAGGAGAGGAGGTGAGCACTGACCTATGGGCAAAAGAGTCCTGAGCCCTGTCACACCTCCCAGGACTGTGCCTAGATGGGATGCCAGCCCTTGGCCAGCTGTGCACTGAGCACCAGCCCCATGGACCTCATTCCTGGGTTACCCTGAATACCACCCTGGGACCTTGGCTCCTCCTCGCCAGTGGCCTCTCTCAGGAAGCCCCTGGGGGACCTTGCCTTCCTTCCTATGGCTCAGGAAATGCTGGGCTTCTCCTGAACGATCCCCACTTCCCTGTCACTGACCCCGGGGACAGTGGAGCTGATCAGGCTCCCTTGCTGCATTGGCTGCCAGGAAGCTCAGAGCCAAACGAGATACAATTTGTGTTTTACTTATTTCTGAATCTATTTTATGTGCCTATTTTTGCCTTCTCTTCCTCCTTCAATCCTTTCTGGAACAAAGTGGAGCATAAGCAAACAAACAGCCACAATAACAGTAAGAGCCATCAGGCCGGAGCCCTACTCTGTGCCAAGCACCTGGGGGTGGGGTGAGACAGAAGGCGGGTGCTGGTGTGCCCGGGCTCAGGAGCAGGTTCTCTGACCTCTCTGAGCCTCGCATTTGTCATCATACACCAGAGACCATGATATGACCCGCAGGACTGGGAGAATCCCATGACATCATGCTGGGAGGCTTAGCCCAGAGCCAGGCATCCAGTTAGGGGTCTGTAAACGTCAGCTGCAGAGGCTGCTGGCATCATTACCAGGTACTTCATTCTTGCATTTCGTCACGTCTTTACGATAAGTAGTTAACCTAAGTTGCTGATGGGGAAACTGAGGCTAGGAGGGGCAGCGACTTGGCCAAGGCCAGGGTAGGTGGGTGCAGAACTGTATGCCAGCCCAGGTTCTGGCTCCCTCCAGTACCTAGGAACCCAGCTTCCTTCCCCATCCACCCCTGATGGGCCTCAGCTCAGCTTCGGGGCCCCCAGAGCAGGGAGGCTCCAGAATTCAGCCCCAGGGCAGGGAGAAGGTAGCTCAGGGCACATGCAGATCACCCCACTCACCACCATCTTGTCTGCCTGGAAGGTCCCCTGGTAGCAGATGCCTGCCTGGGTAACCATGACACCCGGGCCATGGCGCTGGTCAGCCTGCCACATGCCAATATAGCGCTCACCCCTGGGGGAAGAGGGGGTGTGGCCAGAGTCGGATCAGAATCCTTCCCATTCAATTTCTGTGTGCTCTGCTGGCACGGGGGGATGGGCAGATAAGGAGCAATGACATCATCTGAATCCACTCAACTCAGACATGGGGCAGGAGAGGTCAGGACCCCCCAAGAGGAACAGCAGGGGGAGGGGGGAGGGAGTCTCCCTGGGGGAGGGCACCCTGGAAGGCTTCCGGGGAGGGTGGTAGGAGGACAGATGGAGTTGGGGGTGCCATTCAGGCATGTGCAAAGCCACAGAGGCAGGAGTGTATGACGTATGTGGGGACGTTCAATGGTCTAGAAGGCTGGAGGGGTGCATGGGTGGCACCGCAGGGTGAGGTCAGAGGAGGAGGCAAGGCCTCAAATGCCAGGCCAAGGACCCTCGGCTTGTCTCACAGCCCGGAGAACCTGGAAGGGCTGTGATCCTTAGATGGGACAGGTCAGGAGTCCCAAACTCGTCTCTGACAGAGCAGGAGGCCAGAGTGGGGAGGCTCCTACCATCAAGAAGGTCAGGGTTCCCTCAGCCTGAGCCTCAGCAACAACCGAGGGAGTGGAGAGGGTCTGAGGGGCTTCAGACTCGGGGGCAAACAGAATGGACCCATGGACTACAGGGAGCCGTGCCCCAAGGGAATTTGATCTGTGAGGGTCCTCTCTGCCCCCAGTCCTGGGGGCAGCTGCAGAGCACTTACCTGTCACTGTCCTCCTCAATGCCATAGCCGCTCCTCTGGCCCTTCTCCCAGTGGCCCGTGTACTTGCAGGGCTGAGGGGCCTGTGGGGTGTTCTCTAGGATCCCAAATCCATGCCGCAGGCCCTCCTGGAAGTAGCCCTTGTACACCTTGTCAGTGCCGTACCTGGAGAGGGTCACCTTGTCAGCTCAGGGGACATGCCTGTCCCGTGAGCCTACCTGGGCATCAGACCAAGGGTCACTTACTCACAGATGCCATAGCCAGTCATGCTGCCTTCCCGCCAGTGGCACTTGTAACAGTCAAACTTGTCCTCAGAGGCCCAGGGCACCAGGCGGATGCCAAAGCTGTCAGTGTGGGTGGAAAGGGAGGGAAGTCAGCACCAGGGCCACCATCTGGCCCGAGACACCCCGTCACACTCCCTCCATGCCACCCAGGAGTGTTCTTGCCTCCGAAGAGCCTTCTCAGATGATGGGAGAACCTCACAGATGCTCAGCCCCTCTCTTCTTCCCAAGGACCCCTATCAGCACACGCCCCCTCCATCCTGACCCCATGCACCCTGGGAGCGCCTTCTGGTCCTGGACCACTCCCTCTATGACCCGCCCCTCCTCAGGGCCTCCCTTCCTCGTTTGTACAATGAGGGCTTCAAGTTCCTGCTTGAGGTTTGGGAATTTAGGATGGAGCCAGGCCGGTGACAACAGCGGGGTGAAAACCATTCCCCTGTCCACACCCCCCATCAGCCCCAGCCTCACCCGTGCTCCAGGCCCTGGCAGAAATTCCCCACATGATTCCGCCCGTCTGGCCACTTCAGGGTTCCCCTGGAACACAGTCAAAGTCCTTGGGCATCAGACCCACCAGACTAATCCTTCAACACACACAGGACCCCCAGCCAGCCTCTGCTGCAGACTCTTTCAAGACGCCTAGACTCCCCTTGGACTGGACTCTCTGCCCCCACCCAGCCCTTTTCTCTGAGCTCTCTGACCCCACAGGGCTCTCAGCCCTTCTCTACTCCTGGCACAACTGCCCCAGCAGCCTCATGGGGCACACTTCACCATATCCCATAGAGAAAGCTCTGGAAACATCCAGGTTCCCTTTTTCCCTTGACCAACAGGAAGCTCAGAGCTCAACTTCAAGCTCAAGCCAAATGCTAGTCAGTGGGGTTTCTACCATCCTCCTCCCCTCTTCTGACATGGCATTGTTTTTTCTTTTTGTTCATAAGCTTTCTCAAGCCCTCTCTGGAAGTAGGCAGGGTATCAGTAACTAATGGACAAGCTTGCAAGCATAACCTTGGCAAGTCCCTTCTGCTTTCCGGGGCCTTAGTTTTCCCAGCTGTAGCATCGGGTGGGGCCATATGTTCTTCAAAAACCTACCAGCCTGTGGGGTCGTGTAGACCTGTGACTGAGGCCAGGCTCACCCTATAACCTGCCTGGAGGCCTTGGGCAAGCCCTGCACCTATAAAATGGGTGATGACACTCCCCCAGAGCATTCCTGAAAGGACTGATGAAGATAAGCTGTCTGCAAACCATTTCCACCCCACCAGACAGTGCTGTGTAGACATGAGCACCCTCCTGAAAACAGAACAGCACCGCAAGCCTGCAGGCCAGCCACCTGACGTCTGCCCCAAGCTCTCCAGCGTCACCATCATCAAGACCTTATTTGGCACAGACCTACTACAGGCCAGGTCCTGTCCAAGAGGACTTAGAGACTCTGGGGAACAAACAGAACTGACCAACTGACCACAGGGAGTAACAGCCTTCAGTTCCTGCCCTGAGGCAATTAGGTCCATGAGGGTCCTATCTGCCCCTCAGAATCCCAGAAGGAGCCCTGCCTTGCTTGGCTCAGAGCCCCAGTCACTCACTTGCCATGGGGCCTGCCCCGGCACCACTCGCCCTCGTAGGTGGCCTGGCAGAGCCGGCCCTCGGCACGGAAGGTGTATGCTACACAGCGGCAGGTAGGGGGTTCGGAGGGCTCCAGGCCTGTCCCCAGCACCGGGAAGTCCTTCTTCCCACGCAGGGCCTGGCACACAGCCTCGGTAACCTTCCTCTGCCAGACCACCTGGTAGGGACAGGGGAAACACAGGACAGGTCACTGCTGCTGGAGGCAGCCCCTCTAGGAAGCCTTCTGGTACCAGGTACCAGCCCCTCCACTCTCCACCCCCTACCCCACTCTATCACTTGGGGAACCTCCAATTGCTCCATGCTGCTCCTTAGGGCCCTGCATCCAGACCTAAGATCCTGTCTGCAGTTTCGGGGCCAGCCCAGAGGGGCCAGACACAACCACTGGGCAGGAATCAACACAGGCCCCAATCCCGGCTTTACAGGGAAACATACCCTGTTCTCTGGCACCCTGATGCCTGACCTCAGACCGACCTCTGACACTCTGACCATGACCCCAGAGGCCTCATGCTGCCATGGAGCCTCCAGGGTTGTATACTTGTGTCCTTCCCCCCATCTGTCGCCCTCCATAACTTCCCTGACTCCACTCCCCCAGTTCATGGTTCACTGCCACTCACCTGGCTTTGAGGGTCTGTGGAGCAAAAGAAGAATTCTTCCTCGGGCGTAAGGAGGTGAAATGTGCACCTGGAGAGATGGAGGCGATGAGTAGGCCCCGGTGCCCAGGAGGGTGTTGGGGAGGGCCCAAGTCAGAGCCCCAGGGTGCGGGCAGGCCTCCTGGGGGTGGAGGGAGGGAAGACCTGAGGTTCACTGGAGGGGGATGCTCACCTGTCCGGCCCAGGATCTACCCAAACCAGATTCAGGTCAAAGGTGTGGACATTGTGGCCCTGGAAAAAGATGGAGCACAGGTGTCCTCCAGAGCCCACACCAGACGCTCACCTACTCCTCCAACCCGGCCCTGCCCCAAGCACCAGCCTGCTGGCACACCCCATGGGGTCCCCAGCCTGCTTGATCCAGCATGCCCAGCACTGCGTCCCTCACCACCCCTACCTGCTCCCTGTCTCCAGGGAGCTCCTCCATCTCCCTTCCCTCTGAGGGCCTGGCCAGGAAGCTGGGGTCAGCCTCCTCTACCCCCCACATCCTGCTCCATCATGGCCACCAGAATGGTCTTCTGGAAATGCAGCTCAGACGTCAGCCCCTGCTGGAAAACTCTCTAAGGCTCCTACTGCCTGGGGGATGGAGACCTCACTGTGAGCCTAACCCCTGAGACCACACAGACCCCTCCCAGCTCCCACGCCCCACCCTCACCCTCTCCACACCACCCATCTCAGCCACTCCACACTAGCACCTTCTCCAGCTTGCTCCAAACTCTCCTCCGTCAGAACCTTTGCTCGTGCTACTCCTCCTACCTGGAATGCCATCCCTGCTCTGAGAGCCAGACTGAACGCCCTTTCCCCTGCAAGGTTTTGTGTAGTGGCCTCCTGCTACCGGTCACTGCAGGCAGGCCGGTCACTGCCCCACTGCAACAGGAGGAGGAGGAGACACAGGCCCAGGCCTGAAGGGGAAGAGTGTGCCAGACACAGGCCAGGGACAAGAGTGGATCTAGCAGAGACAACAGGACGTGCAAAGGTCCAGAGGTGGGAAAGAGCTCAGCACATTTAAGCGATAGTATCTTGTCAGTGTACGTGGAGCAGAGAGTGTGAAGTTGGGAGCGGAGGAGAACTCAAACTGAATCAGAACAAATCCCAAAACCAGGCTTCAGGAGACATGGGTTTGGGCGGGACAAGTAGCTTCCCTCCTGGGCCTCAGCCTCCCTGTCTGCAGGGGAGTATCCGACTGACACTGGAAGGGAACAGAGAAGACAGTGCTGTGGCTATCACAAAGACAACATGAGCTGAGGGGCACTAAGCACAGTCAAGGTTGCTGGCCACATGGCAATTCCAAACTCAGGCCTGGCTCTCTCCTGACTTCTGTATTGCCGAGGGCCCAGGCACGGCTTCCACGGATTCTCTTCTCTGGAAGCCCTGAGTGGTCCATCAGCCCTCCTCAGCCACCAAGGCCCAGCCACCCATGACCTCCCATTTGGGGCTCCTCCCCTTTTTCAGGAACAGAACTAAGAGTTGTCTGCATCTGCTGAGAGACAAACTCACTCACAATCATCCCATTTCCCAGATGAGGAAACCAAGGTGAAGACATTTAGCAGGGAGCCAGCTGGGAAGGGTTGAGGCCAGGATGCACCTCAAGTGGCCTTTCCCCACAGCCCACACTCCTTCAGGGACAGCTTCTGCCTGCTGCTCCCACCCCAGCAGTCTGCCTTTCCGCCCCCATCACCTCCCCATGAGCCCAAGTTCTCACTCCCAGCTGCTTGTCTCTTTCCCACTCCTTTTTCAACCAGACCCCAGACCCCAACTATGGCCCCAAGACCTCTGGTCAGCCCCACCCCAACCTGCAGCAGGACGAGGGCATCATCAAAGAGCAGCACGCGCTCTGCCCGCAGCGGGGTGACTGTCACAGGTACATCCTGGCTATCTTGCAAGAGTCGGCGAGCAGGGGTGCAGAGCATATCCTGGTGAGTGAGGAAGCGTAAGGCTCAGGCACCCCTGTCCTGGATGCTGCCAGCCACTCCACTGCCTGCCTCTACCCTGGACACCCCCCCACACACATTGAGCATTTCCTGGAGGCCCCCTGGTCAGTGATGGACACTAGGGCTCCGAGGTCTGCAGGGTCATCCTGGCTACTCCCAGGAGAGCAGCACAACTTCTCTCAAAGCTTCACTTTGTCCTCCCCAGCCCCACCTCGAGCAATGGCCCCAGCTAAGCACCCATCAAACTGCATCTCACCTGGGGTTCTGCAATCACAGCCTCTCTTTGGCAATTCTTGTCCCCTTTACCTGCTCTCTTAATTCTCTACTAATTATCTAGGCCCCAAGCCGGCCACACCCACTCAGGACACAGAGGACTTTTCCCCTTCAAAGGCAGTATGTGCCACAGTGTGAGGTGACGTGGGGATCCGATTGTCTGACATCTCAGGAGAGAGGGTCAGTTCTGCTGACCACGCTTCCCCAGAGCCAGCTCATGGCCTGACCCAGGAGGTGCTCAGCAAATGGGTGAGGATGCTAGACAGAGGGACCTCACAGCCACCTGGTTGAGCCACCACCCCCACTTCGAGACAGGGGAACTGGGGCACGGAGAGTACAGCAAGCAGCTCGAGCCACCCAGCAGGTCCCTACCTGACGGGAACCCCTTCCCTGACCGCCCCTCGGGCCTCGAACTCACCCTTAGCCGGCTGCTTAGTGTGTACCAGAGGGCCTGTGTGGCCACAGCCTGGTCCAGCGCCTGCCTCATGAAGGACTGCAGGTTCCCAAAGAGGGTGGCTGTGTGCACCACCAGCTCCCGGGCGGGGTGATGCTGTGGAACGACACAGTGGCCAGGGCAGGGGGCTTAGCAGCACCTTTCTCCACCCTGTGATGGCTGCCCCGGCCCTGGCCTGACCCCAGAGGGTCAGGAAGCCTGGGTCTAAGCCAAAGTTTGCCCTTTTCTCTTTGTCAGCTCACCTTCTAGGGAGGGGCCGGTATGAAGGTGCTTCCAGGGAAGTCAGGACCATTCGATGACTCCCCTAGCTAGGCCTGAGCCCTGTGTCCTCACCCCCAGTACTTGATTCTACATTTGCTCTCTGTGTCTCTCCCGGCTCCACCACGGCAGAGCCATGTACCTCAGATACCCCAGGGCAAGGACATGTCCCTTCAAACCCCCCAGAACACGGTCATGTCCGCAAGGCATGGCTGGGTCCTTCTCAAACCAGGGTTCCTGAGAAAGGTGGGTCCCCTGAGCCAGGGCCCCGTTTCTCCCCTTGCTCAGCTTCCTCACAGGCAGCAGGCCCGGTGAGCAGCACCCAGCTACCCCACCACCCCTGCTACCTACCTCCCTGATGGTGTCACCGAGGCTCAGCAGGAGAAGCACGTACTGCTGCACGTGATGGGTGAGCGGCTCGCGGAGGACCTGGACCAGCGCTGTGCCCACCGAGCCCTCGGAGCTCATGCCCCACAGCAGCGGCCGCAGCACCCTCCGCTGGACCCGCCAGTACCCGCTGAGTGGAGGAAGGGCCACACGCCACCTTCACTCTCCCCTCCTCCATTCCCGCAGCCACCACCATCGCCTCCCTGCCCTGGCTAAGCCCCCCAGATCCCAGGACCACTCCCAGACCCCCAACCTCTCTCCTACCAGACAAACCTAGTGCCTGAGACGCCCTATTGGAGAGTTAGTAGCACTATCTCACAGTTGGAAGGGATCACTGATTACCACCATCCACCTTGAGGGGGCGCGCCCCTCCTTTCCCACCCCCGGGTCAGCCCTGCCTAGTGGCCTCACGAGGCTTCCCTCCCTCTCTTCCGATGTGGATCAGTGTGGAACTGTGAGAGCTCAGGATGAGTCACGGGCTGTGACACTTGCTGCTCTGGGGACTGGGCTTCCCCAACCCTTCCCTCCCAGACACCCCTCCCATTCAGAGGCCCACTGCGGCCCCCTGTGCTCACCTCCTCCTCTTTGCTGCCTTCTGAAAGGCTTGCACCACCACGCAGCTTGTATAGGACTCGATGTACCTGCAGGTGGCACAGGGGACACCCTGCAGGCCCAGCTTCCAGCTCCAGACCCAAGCCCCTGCCCTTCTGGGGCCCCCAGATCCCACTCACTGAGTGACTGCAGCCCTGAGGGCCCAGACAGTGGCCTGGCTCTGGGCACTGGTGACCTCCAATCCCGACTGACCCAACTAGACAATTCTAACTCAGAAAATCTTTCTTCCCTAGGGGGCCCCAAAGCTCAGGTTTAGGATGTCTGAGCCTGCGCCAGGCTAATGCCAAAGCCCACTGAGGCCAACCCAAGGTGAGCCCCACCCCAGGCTGAACCCAAACCTTTGCCTAAGCCCTGACTCACATGAACCCTAGTGCCAAGTGGTGCCCTGATGCCCAGGCCGAGCCCCAGTCCCCCCGTGGCGTCTTACTCCATGTGAACCTGAAGGACATGGTCAGCACCATGCAGCAGCAGCAGGGATTCCAGACCGATGGAGTCTGGGTGGCACAGCCTCTCCCGCAGCGAGTGCAGGCTTTCCTCAGTCACCTCCCAGAGCTGCTGGGAGCTCCGGTGCAGCTGCTGCAAGAGCTGCAGGCACTCTCTGCCCTGGGGGTCTGAGGGCTCTGGGTCTGGGGCGGGAGCACAACCACACTGTGAGGAGGGACGGGGCTGCTCTGCCTTCCAGGGAGCATCCAGAGGCCCCGGGTGGTCACCTGAGGGCCAGCAGCATGCCACAGCCCTGGAACTGCACCCAGGGTCCTGCATCCCTTGGGTCCTTAGGACAGGATTGGAAGCCCATGTGACCCCTTGAGCTCAGCAGGGAACAAGCAGGCTGGAGTGGTCAGCAGCCCCCTTGAGGAGTAAACAGGGGCACATGTCCACCTCCTCACTACACAGGGACAGCACTGATGACCTAGGGGCACCAAGTACACTAAATCCCCGAGTCTCTGGGCTTCCTCGGATCCAGAATGTGGAGTCTGTAGGGTCCTGTAATCTCTGCCACTCACAGATGCATGGATAGAGCCCCTGAGAGAAAGGCACCTGCCCAAGGTCTCTTCACAAGTGAGACCCAAGCTGGAAGTAACACCTAGGCATCCTGCCTTCCAGTCGTGCACCAGGTGACAACAAGATGAGAATCCAGGCAGAGAATCCAGGCCTGTGCGCTGGGAGAGTTAGAATTTCATCTACGCACAGTGGGGTCTGGGCTAGAACAGGGTTCATGGCCTGGCCTCTCAGAGTACCTTTGAGAAAGGAGCAGCCAGCACCTGGGGGCCAGGACCCCAGGCCCATAAGAAGATGCCGACACCAAGTGTCACCACTCCCATTTGAGGCTGAGAGAGCTGTAGCTCAGAGGGCCCAACAAGGTAGGACTCCTGTCCCTGGGATGGTTCCTGCATCCCCACGCTCCCCACTGGGAGCCGGGACTCACCGGTCATGAGCAGGGGCTGGAGCACAAGGCTGTTGATGCGGGCGAGGGTGGCCGAGAAGACCTCCTCTAGCCGCAGCAGGGCCGCCTCCTCAGGGCTGCACATGGTCAGGGTGCTGGACTCAGAGCCTGTGAACAGGTCACACATCAGAGCAAGACAGCATGGGATCAGCAGGGTCAGTGCCCATACTCTCAGGCTGTGTGCCCATAGCAAGGCCCATGACCACCCCACATCAGAAAGGAGCAGTGAGCCCAAGCCGCCTCAAAGGGGAGCTCCCGGACTGGCCACTGACCCCTGCCCTGCTCTCTACCTGGGCCCAGCTGAGGGGAGCCTGAAGGAGTGGGAGAGAAGGCTCAGAACTGCTATGGGAAGCATCCCTTTTTACCCAAAAAGGCAGATGCTCCTCAAGGCCAGTTCTGGCCTCCTCATTCCCCTGATCAAACATCCACCATGGCTCCCAAGGGCTCAGAGTAATAGCTAGCGGTGCTCTGACCTAGCCGCCTCTCCAGGGAGTCTCTGGAAACAAGGACATACGGTCAGAGGAGCTCAGCCTTTTACTCAAGGTGATGGCTCAGGACTCCCTGTCATCCAAAAGGGCTGTGTAAGCAAGGAGAGGTCTGTGGAAACAGGGGGGTTTCCTGCTGGAGCCATGAAGGGTGGGCAAGAAATAAAGAGGCAGAGAAGAGGACAAGGCATGCAGGTGGGGGAACCATGAGAGCAACGGCTCGTGGGCAGAGGGCGCAGGTTCTGCGGGTGGCCCACCAAGAGCACTAAGTGGCCAACAGAAGAGCCATGAAGGACCTCAGAGCAAAGGAGCAGAGGGAACCAAAGTCAGACTTGGGGAGAGGGACTCGGTGACAGCTGCAGAAGAGATGGTGCTGGGCAGTGAGAGGATGAGGTCAGCAAGGGTGGGAGCGAGACCCTCTATGCCCCCCCAACCTGGCTGACACTGCTGGATGGGTCCTTGTCAAGATGTGGGGGCCATGGGAGTGGACCCGTGGGCTTGAGCCTTTGGACTTACTGCCTTGGAGTGAGGGACCCTCCAAGCAGACAAGGATCACCAGGGAATGTGTCCTCCTGATTGGAGGGAGGGGCAGCAAGTGGCCTGGGCTCAAACCTACCTCCACAACCAGGCTGCCGCCTCCAATCGGACACAGCCTTCTCCCACCAGACCTTGGTGCCCTCACCTGGCAGAGGAGGTCATCTGCCCAGGTGACCTGACCAGGCGTCTCCGGCTTGAGAGTTAGAGAGTCTTTTAGCCCAAGACCCTCAGACTCTGCCTTTTCCTGGCTCTGACACTCTGAGGCTGTGGAGTTTGCTGACCTGGGTGAGGCGAAAGACATAAATTGAGGCAGACAATAATGGGCAGGTGACACAGGCAGACCCCAAAGGGCAAACGAGAAGGGGTCTCAGCCCTCCCCACCCAGCTCCAAGGACACCAAAGGGCATTCCAGGCCCCTGGCAGAGCCTACGACTCCCAGGGAATTGGCTCTGGGGCAGAGTGGGGCGGGCGCCTCAGACTTCTGGCCCAGGGCGGGGCCCAGGCATTCCTGCCCCACCTTTCCTGCTGCTGCTGCTTCAGGAGGGCGAGGCCTTGGGAGCGAGAGGCAGGAAGGGGAAGCAGCGCAGCCTTCTCTCTCTGCCGGCCCCTGCAGCAGCCCCAGCCCTGGCGGGGAAAGGGGCAGGTTGTTCCAGATCAGCTCAAGCAGACCAGGAGAGCCCAGCCAAGGGGTCAGGGGAGCAGCATGTGTCATCTGGACCCACGTGACCCTTACCCATATCTCCAGAAACTAATGGAATGGAAAGGCCCTTTGGGGGGTGATCTTTGACCTTTCCACCCTCAGCTGGCAGTCAGTCAGGGTCTGAGCTGAGAGGTGAGGACACTGGCTAAAGGCAGAGGGGGAGGGTGCAGCCAGGATGGAAGGTGCAGACTAGGAACCAGATCAGGGTGAGCCAGGAACCTGCAGCAAATAATTCGCTGCTGGGAGGCCCTGAGCACCAGCAGCCCCCACACTCACCTGAGGGCTAGGCAGCCCCACCCCAACCAACGCCACACGCAGGGCAGGGAGCTCTCGGCCCCTCCCCACCTCAGGCTTCCTCCCCCAAGCCCCCATGGGGCTGGCAGCTGCTCTCCTCCCCTGGACCCATGGCCCACATCTCAGCTGCTCCCACAAGACCCCCCTCTGACCCCGACCCGGCTGTTCAACCCTGGCTATGCCCCAGCTTCTCCACAGCCCCGCTCTTCTCTGCGCCTCAGTCACCTCCTCTATAAAACGGGGGTCCGACTAAATCAGAGCTTTTCAAACTATTTTAATCCTACCTGAGAAGGATAAAGTGATGGAGGGGAGCTGCTCTGGGTTTGGGGACCAGGTCCCCAGCCTCCCTTACCTCTCAAAGCAGCCTGGGGCCCCTTGGGATGAATCTTATAGACCCCCAGTTACCCCAGTTTGCAGACACTACTCTGGGGCCCTTCCAGGTGTGTGGCCCCAAAGGGATCTCTGACTCTAGGAAACCAGGTCACACTGCCAGGAGAAAAGACCAGAGGTTAAGCATGGCTGGTGAGGTGGTGTGGGGGCAGGGGGGCTGCAGACAAGGTTGCTAGTCTGGTCTGGTCTGGTGGCCCCCAGGGTCCCTGCTCCCAGGCTAGGGAGTTTGGTGCTTCATCCTGGAGTCACTGAGGAGAGTGTGAGGGCAGGGGTGAGGCCAGACATGAGTGTGCATGTTTGCGGCGGAGGAGGAGGAGGTGCCGAACCTTAAATGAGAGGAACCCAGCAGGAGGACTTCCCCCACAAACCCCAGTCCCATCCCCAACCCACCCCTCTCTGATCAACAGCATGGCCCCCTTACCCCTTCCTTCCATCCAGTTCTAAGGTTCCTTAGTGGTAGGCTGCAGGATGTACATACAGGGAAACTGAGGCCCAGAAAGGTACAGAAGGGCCCAGAGACACTATCTGTAGAGAACGTATGGGGCTCAGACCCAGGCCTCTGGCTCCCAGTCCCACCAAGCTCACCTGAGCTGGGTAGTTCAGAAAGGCTGGGCAACTCACCTGAGGGCACACAGCAAGTTCCTGGCAGGCCCCAGCCTCCTACCTGCCCAGGCAGCCTGGATGCTCACCATGGGGCGGGCTGATGACAGAACTGGCTCGTCTTGGCATGCCCAGGTGAGTCAGCTGCCTGTCCCCGTGGTGATCTAACCAGCAGCCAGACCTGCTCTCTCCCCTGCATTCCTGGCCTCTGTCCATGCTAGGTCCCTCTTGGGCAGGGTCACTGGGGCCTCCTCTGTCCTCTCCAAGGCCTGGTCCCTCAGGCCCCTGGGCCACACCCTGTTATGGCACCCACTCTGGTATTTCCTGGTCTGGACAGGCAAAGAAGTTCTGCTTGCTGTGGAGGCTTTTTCCTAGGCTGCCCTGTAGCCCCCTGGATCAACCAGCAAGCCCACTGGTGGACAGAGGAGAGAAGGGCTGCCCAAGGGAAGGGGCGCTGAACTGTTACAGCTGATCTCTCAAGAGTCTGCACCTCGGCCTCTCCTCAGCACCCTCCTCTGCCCCTCCGTGACTCCAAGCTTCTTGTCCTAGATGCCCCCCACTCCCAGTCTCTCTCTGGTCACATATTTCAAAGCTTCTCTTCCTTTCCCTGCCCAAGCACACGAAGTCACTTTGGGAAACTGGAGTTTCCCAAACATGGGATCCTGTCGCAGCCACCAGGCATTTGCTCATGCCATTCTCACTGCGGACAACACCAGCCGGCGTCACCTCCTCCTAGCAGTCTCAGGCTGGAGGAGGACCCACGGCCCTCCAACCTCTTGCCCAGGCTAAGCCCCTGGGCACTGCGCTCGGGCGGTGCACGGCCCCGGGGGATGTCTCTGCGCTGCCCCTATAGCCAAGCCGGGTGACCACGGGGCAGGGAGGACGAAGCTGAACCCCACTGGGACGGAAGGGGCCTTCGGACAAACTCGGACGGCCCGGAGGTGAGTGCCACCGGGGACCGAGGAGTCGAGGAGGGCCGGCGACGCGGCGGCCCGAGAGGACGCGAAGACTAAAGTCCCACCTGGAGCCATGAGAGCGCGGAGCAGAGGAGTCCGTCCACAGACGGGCGACTTCCACCCCGCCCTTACCTGTGCGTCGCATGCGCCCAGCACAGGGAGTGCCGCTGCCACTGCTCGCTCGCCGCCGCCCCCCCCCCACGCCGCCCCGCAGGTCTAGGGCCCGCCCCCGCTCCGCCCCTTACCCCGCCCCCGCCCACTCCTCCACCCACCCCCCGCGCCCCGCCTGCTCTGCACCGCTGCGCTCCGCCCTCTGCCCCTCCGCGCCCCGCCCCGCTGCGCTCCGCCCTCTGCCCCTCCGCGCCTTGTTGCTGGGGGTTATGGGGTCTGTGGGCGCTGTGGGCCCGCGGGGGCGCCTCGGAGGAGGCAGGACGCGGCGTCAGTCCGCTCCCGCGCCTGAGGTCTCTCCTGAGCTCTCCCCCTGCCGTCGTCCACGGTCTGAAGGCTCCTGGGACCCAGCGGGGCGGCGGGGTGAGAGGGAGGGGAAGTGGGAGCTTGACTCCTCCGCCCCCCACCAACACACACACGCTCATGCCCAGGCTCGCCTCTTCCCGGGCAAGGGCTCCTAGGAGAGCCGGGCAGTGTCCGGGAAGCGGCCTCGGTTTCTTTGTCCCGCCCGGGCCTTCCCAGTCCCCCTTGCCCACCGATTCTGACGCTCTGCGGGCCTGGGGTGCAACCCCATGAACTCGACCCGCGCCGAGTCGCGGAGGCTGGCACAAGCGGAGCGCTGGATGGGCTGGTGAAACTTGTAGCCGAGAGTAGGGTAAACCGAGGCTGCCCTGCGGCCCCTTTGGCCGGGCATCAACGGCCAGTTGCCACTCCTGTCTGTATGACCTTGGGGAAGTCCGTCGTCGTCGTCGTCGTCCCCCCCCCCCCCCCCCGGTCTCAACATGGTCCGGTAGAGCGGGAAGCCAGTGGTTGTCTGCGCCAGGGCCTGTGACCTTGGAGAGGGTGGCTGAAGCCTAGTCCTGGCGGACCTCCCGGAAGGGGGAGGGACCATGGTTCATGCCTGTAACAAAGGAGCCCAATGTCTGTCACCAGTTCCCCCTCTGGCCACTAGGCCAGTCCCCCATCACTTCCTGTGGCACACGGGTTCCAGGGGATGACCTGCGTCACTGGGCCGCCTCTGCCCCTTTTCACGGCTGAGGACACTGTGTCAAAAAGACCCCCGTCCAGAGGCAGGCAGTGGGAGAGCAGAAGGGGTGGCCCACCAACCCCTGACTCAAGTCTGACGCGGCGGGAGACACCCCATCCTGCGGGTTGAAGAGTTTCCCAGTAGAGTGGGTGCATGCTGGTTGAAGGGGTTCCTTTGTGGATGAGCAGGATCTTGGCGGGTCTGTGGGACCCCTGGCATGTAGGAATGGGCAGGCAAGGGGTCTCTGGGGCTTGGAAGGAAGAGCCAAGGGCTGGAGAATGGCCATGGCCACATGTGGAGAGAGCAAGGTTGTCCAGGAGCATGTATTTTCAGCACTTGAGAGGAACAGGGCAGGCAAGGCAGGGCCCTGAGGGAGGGATCTGATCTTGTACTGGGCATCTCTGGTCCAGCCCTTCCCCCTCTGAGCCTCAGTTTCCTCATCTATACCTATAGCTGAGGGAAGGCAGTACTGCCTGGGCTCAAGCAGGAAGCAAAGGGCACCCTTGGGTACCTCCCCAGAGCCCAGACTTCCTGTTCAGCCACGTCTAGGGGAATTGGAAGGCTGGGGGCCAGTCTTCCCTCACCCACTTCCCACCCACTGGGTGACTCCAAAAGCATTACCAAGTCCAGTTCTACCATCTGCCAAATGGGGCAAGACCTGCTCAGCCTCTCTCCCAGATTGTCCTTGGCTTGGGGCCAGGTAACATGTCGTGCCCCTGGTGGTGCCCAAAGGACAGCCTTCACTGGGTCTCCCTGCCGTTGGCCCCCTGCAACACAGCCAAGGGCCCTTGCCCAATCCCACGTGCACACACACACCCGCATCACTCCCACACCCCCTGCACACATAGACAGTTCCACAGTCATGGGAATGTAGTGGTGTATACACTCATTTGTGCCACACAGACCCATCTACTATCGAACCCACTGGCAGGGCCTCCATGTTGTACAATTCAGGTGGCAGCCCTGTACATGGGCTGACCATGTGCATGTCCACATGGACACAGACTCACACACACAGGCCAGTGCAGAGTGCATATGCCCTCCTGTGTGCATGAGTGCCCTAGGACACAAGCACGTGTTTATGCACACACAGGTCCCACCCATTCTCAGCCCAGCTCCAGAGCTATTCTGAGCTGGGCCCCAGGCCGACAAGGTCAGAGACTGCCAGCTCCCAGCAGGCCCCAGCCGCTATGTGACAGGTCTAAGCCACCCAGACCTCACCCCCAGCCCAGGCTAAGTTCAAGATGCCCTGGATCCCAGCCTGCCTCTGTGACTGGGGGGGATCCCTGCTCCCTACCCCCTGCTTCCCCTGAGCTGAACCTTGAGCCCTGGGGTTTCAGGGTCCAGGAAAGATCTGTCCACAGGGTCCCCTGGCCACTGCCAAATGACTCTGCCCATGGCTTCCAACCCAGAGGCCTTGGAGGCTGGACTGGATCCCTACAGGAAACCCACAGGAGCTAAAAATAGTACACAAGGGACAAACAGGGTTCTGCATGCCAGCATTCACGCCACCATGTGTGGAGGAGACACTGTCTTATAGTGGAACCAGGCTGGGGAGCCAGGGGTCCAGAGCTCCACCACCCCAGACCTGATGGGCCCAATTGGAGGTGGGGTGCAGCGGGATACGGGGACCTCATAAGAAGTAGAAACAGTACTGGACAGTGGGCAGAGCCCTGGGATAGGGGTTGAAGTTTGAGTTTGAGGCAGTGACCTTAGGCAGGGCACCACCCCTCGCTGGGCCTCAATTCTTCATGAGTAAACAGGGGAGAGGAATAAAAAGGTGGAAAAGGCTTTAGCTTTCAGGACATTCCTCTCCCCATGGTGTTAACACTGGAGAATTGGAAACAACACAAATGTTCGACAGCAGGGCACTGATTAAATAAGGTATTGTTGGGTTTATATACAGTGTAATATCACACTGCCTTTAACAATGACAACAATAATCACAACGACTGGAGGCTTGTGATGTGCAGGTGCCACAATACTGTAGTTATACCCATTTTTACAGACGAGGGATTGAAGCTCAGAGAGGTTAAGCAGTGCACTGAGTCACAGCTGTCAATCTGAGCGTGCCCCAGAAGTCTGTTTTAAGCTTTAATAATTTCAGAAGTTATAAAGTATAAAGCAAGAAATTTATAAGAAACATAATTTGAAAGTTTAAATTTTCTTTGTGCTAATTTAGTTTTGTGAAGTTTGAATAACTTCAATTTTTTTCAGTCAACTTTTGCCATCTTCAGAGGGCAAAAAAGGAAATTTAAATAATTAAACTTTCAAATGGTTTTTCTTATAAATTTGTAGCTTTATACTTCTGCGGTTATTAAAGCTTGTAACTGCACTAATACTTTCGGGATCCCCTGTTATTCTTCTTTTTTTTTTGTGGGGAAGACCAGCCCTGAGCTAACATCCGTTGCCAATCCTCCCCTTTTTGCTGAGGAAGACTGGCCCTGGGCTAACATCCGTGCCCATCTTCCTCTACTTTGTATGGGACGCCACCACGGCATGGCTGACAGGCAGTGCGTCGGCGGGCGCCCGGGATCCGAACCCGCGAACCCCGGGCTGCCAAGCGCGGACTAAACCGCTGCGCCACCGGGCGGCCCCCCCCCCCCCGTTATTCTAAGTCAGTCTGACTTCAAGGCCTGTGTGAGAGTATTTGATACTGTGTTTGGGGGGTGGGGATCTGGGATGCTTGTGTTGGGTAAAAAGCTCTGGGAAAAAGGCATACGATAAGTAGCATACTGTGAAGTCTCAGCTGTATTCCAAAGCCTGCAGAGAATTGGAACCCACCTGGAGCAGTGGCCATCTCAGGGGACAGAGGGGATACATGTGACTGTATTCCCTTGATTCCCAGATTTCTTCATTGGGTTTGCCCTCCTTCTTGGATGGAAAGATGATGAACTTTACAGGAAACAATGACACCCTCCCCTCCTGGGCTGAGCCATCCCATTAAGGAGAGCCAGCACTCCCATAATCCTTAGTTCCTGTGATCCTCCCATCAGCTCTGTGACGGGAGTCTTGCTCTCTCCATTCCATAGATAAGGACATCAAAGCAGAGAGGAGTCATGGTTTGCCCAAGACCACTGTCAGGCTCGCTAACCTCAGCCCAGTCCCGCAAGGCCTCTCTGACCATACGTCCCATGGGTGACCTCCCTGACTGGTCAGTATGGCTTTCCCTAGCCTGGTCCATGGCAGATAGCATGAGGACGTGGGGGACAGGGGTGTTGAGAGCTATGGCAAGTGATTTAGGCTTTAGTGGAATTCCCGTTTGCCTGGCCAGGGCAAGCCTGGGGTGGATGGGGTGGCCCAGCCCACCCAGTTCCCAGTCCTTACAGACCACTGTCGAGGGTCTCCTCAATAAGTCCCTTGGGTCAGCCATCCTTTGCCAGCAGCTCTCCCATTTTCCTGCCTGCCCTGTCATCTCCCAGCCCTGACACCTGTGGGTGTCCACAGCTGGCCCTCTGCTCTCTGCAGCAGCCTGCCTTGGTCCTTGCCCTCCTATGGCACCTCCAGGCAGGAGCCCCACAAAGCTCTGGATCTACAGGGTTCCCAATTCTGAGGGCAGGCCCAAGGCCCAAAGCACCCCAGCCTGCGCAGGTCTCCACGCAGGTCTCCTTAGTGATGAGGAATGCAGGAGTCCCACACCTGGGCTGCTTCTCCAGCACTCAGCTGCCAGGAGATTAATAATGGGAGGAAAGAAGGAAGGAAAGGAGAGAAGAGGGAGGATGGACTAGAGGAGTCTCCCCACCCTAGACCTACCTCCCCACTCCTCTTCCAAAGTCCTCCCCATGTCTCCACAGCTCCTCAGATCCTCTCTCCCTCTATCCCTGGGTTGTCAAGGGATCAGGACCAGAGTGCAATGTGGGCCAGGTTCAGTGTGAGGTCAGGGTCAGCGCTCAGGCTGGGGGCAGAGGCTGTGGGTCAGCCAGGGTCAGAAAATGGTCTCTAGCCCTTCCAGGGGGAGCCCATCTGTCCTGTCAGCCGCGGATACTGGCTCCTTCAAGAACCTTCCATAGCACCTGCAGCTGGTGACTCTGACCATACCATCTCCTGCTCCCCATCCCCCATCCCCCTCCAGCTCTGGTGTCCAAGGTGATCAGAGCTGCCTCTGGGCAGGAAGCCAGCCCAGAAAGCCCAGGACATCCCTGAGCGCCTGTCACCATGGCAACCTGCCTGTCATGCCCCCCACCCCCACCCCAACCTGGGTGCAGTAGGGTTTTTCAAATTCAGAACGTCAGAATGGGGAGGGCCTCCTAGATCAGCAGATTCCAGTCCCTCCTCTTGTCCCAGATGGAGAAACTGAGGCCCGAGTGGGGAAAGGGGGGGGTGGGATCTGTTGTTCAGGGATCTCACCCCAGCCTGTCCTCCCTCCCATCCACTCCCACCCCTGTGTCCGACTAGGTCGCGTTTGGGGAGGGGGGAGTCTGGAGTCTGATCTCCCAAGAGGGGGGCGGGCCCTCCACCCGCAGTGGAGTGGGTGCGAGCGGCACAGAAACCAGACACCGACGATGAATAAATGATGCCCACTCGCAGCCTGCGACCAGATCACCACCGCCGCGCCGGCCGGCCAGCGCGCAGTCACCGAGCCAGCCCGGCCCGGCGGCCTCACTCCGCTCCCCGACCTGCGGCCGAGCGCCGGGCGGCGCGAAGATGGCGGGGCGGCGGCGAGGCGCAGGGCCCCTCTGGGCGCTGGGCGGCGCCGCGCTGGGGGTCTGCCTCGCGGGGGTCGCCGGGCAGCTGGTGGAGGTGAGAGAACTGGGAGGAGCGCGTGGTGGCTGTCATCGTCCGGGCAGAGGGTGGGGGGCGCCTTTCTGACCGGGAGCTGGCTTTTTCCCTTCCTCTCGCCCTAGGAGACCTGGCTTAATGGGGTGACACTGCCCTGCCCCAAGCGCTTCTAGACTGTGGGGGAGACTCAGCCCCCGATGGTCTGATGGGAGGGCACAACCCCTGATCTCAGGAGAATTGGTCTGATGGGGGAGACTTGCTCTAATTTTAGGGATCCTCAGTCTGGCTGGGAGTACAGCCTTGCCCTGTGTGATGTGGGACACTCAGCCCCTGTCCTCTAGTCTTTGGTGTAATGGGGGGCAGGCGGGGAGGTGGGGACAGTCCTTGGTTTCAGCAACCCCTTGTCTGAGAGGGGAGATGTAGGCCCTGATCTGAGGGTCTGCTGGAAGAAACAGCTCCTGCCTCCAGAGATTCTCCAGGTTCCCCTGTCTAATGGGGGAGACACAGCCTTGGGAAGGAGGTGAGGGCGTTCCAAGCTGGGGGGTGGGGGCAGGAGGATGAGGAGACCCTTTATGGAGCAGCCATGTGTTGTGTTGGACTCGACCAGGAGTACTAGGCCCTAGAGGGGAGGGGCAGGCAGGGCAGGACCCAGGGACTGGGGGCTGATTTGGTCTGGTGGTAACGGGGAGCTGACAACGGTTTCTGGGTCCTGGTTTGGAAGGAGCAGAATAAATTGAAAGAGGCACATAGTTGGGAGAACTGGGAGGAGCTGCTGAGATAGCCCAGGAAGAGGTGAGGAGGCTGGCTGAGGTGGTTGGCCAGGAGCCCGGCTGGGCCAGGAAGGGCTGGGAGGGCAAGGGTGGGGGCCATCTGCAGCCTCTCTGGCCCCTCTGGGTCCCATTCCTGCTGAGCCGGGAAGGGGAGCCAAAGAGGCAGACCAGACCCAGAATTCTGGAGCATGAGGCCAGAGGGAGTAGGACCAAGAGGCAGGGCCAGGGAGGAGTGGGGGACAGAGCCTATGCAGTCAGGGGCAGAGTGGAGAGAGCAGGGGAACAGAAGTGCAAGAGACAGCAAGGCACCCAGGAGAGCCCTCGAGGTGCAGGTTCTAGGGGACAAGATGGGAGAAGGAGGACAGAGCCATACCGTGGGGGTCTGAGGGAACAGAGTCCTGAACTGGAGGATCTGAGGGACATGGGAAGAGAGCCCTGCACCCCGATGCTAGCCTGTTCCTGTTGCTGACCAGGGGGTGTGATTAGAAGGCTGGGCTGGAGTCAGATGTCAGCTCCAGTGTCCCTGTAAGTGGAGCCAGGCTGCCTTGAGCCCCATGGAGTGTACTTGGGCCCCTCACCAGCTGCCCTGAGGCCTCAGGTGCAGAAACTCAGCTGGCCTGGGTATAGGAGAAGCCTGAGGGTGAGGGTCGAGTCAGTTCTGAGCCAAGGACTCTTCCCCCCTAGCCCCCAGGAGCATGTCTTCTCCCAGCTCATCAAAGGAGTCCATCTGCCTGCCAGCTGCCTACAGCCTGAGCAAGGGCCTGGCCGAGCCCAGAGGATCCAGGGAAGCACCAGAAAGATGGGCAGGGCTGAGTCCACACACCACCCACCCCAGCGCCTACAGGCTTCACCCTCCATCAGGCTGGGAAGCTCTGATGCAGGCCAGGGCCTCCAAGTTTCAGAGTTCAGACCCCAAGCAGGGCCCAACACAAGGAGATACCCGACTGTTACCTGTTACTCTCCACCCAAGATCCCTATCGGGTAAGAGCATAGGCTCAATTCCACCCAGAGCAAAGCTGGAACAAGAATGTGTCAGAAGTGAGCACTCAGCTGTCCAGGCTCAGAATCTGAGATCTTTACTCTGGCCCTCGGAACCTTCCATTCGTACAACCCAGCCAGGCCAACACACTGAGCCTTAGAATCAGGGAACCCCACCGCTGCCCAGACCCCGGCCCTGACACTACAAACATGTGCCCGACCACACCTACATGTACTCCAACCACACGTGTGCCCTGTACCCACAAATGTGTGCCCAACCCCACACACTTGTGCCCTGAACCCACACATGTGCCTGACCCCACACACATGTTCCTCAACCCCACACACATGTCTGACCTCAGAAATGGATCCAGGCCCCCGGGATGATGCTGAGCAGCCATGTCTTCTTGTTAATTTTACCACTCAGGTTGGGTAGAGAGAGCTCAGAAACCCCTGGAACCACCTCACTCAAGTTACAGATGAAGAAACTGAGGCCTAAAGAAAAGAAGCCTCCCACCTCAGTTCACCCTGGTGAGGAGAAAAGAGCTGGGGAATCACGTACAAACACCAGACCCTCTGGGCTACCTGGGGCAGGCTACCAATCCTCCCTGAGTGTCCCCAACACAGGCTGAAGGGGGATATTCATTAGATGAGGAGTACCTGGCTTGTGGTAGGTGCCCAGTCCATGCTTATGGAAAGACTGTATGGATAGTTGGTTGAGCTGTGGGTTGCCTTTCCTGCCCAGAGAGCCAGAAGAGGCTCCTCATGTCTGTCCTTATTTGGTTAATTAAAGGATAATGTGTTGCACAGATGCCCCAGGATCCTCTCTCCCTCTTAGCACTAACCCCCATCCACACCCCTCAGCCAAACTTGGTGACAGAGATAAGAGTCATCTCCCTCAGTCTCACAGGTCAGAGACAGGTCTTGCTCAGATCCCCCAGAGCAGAGCCATGTCCACTCAGACCCCAGGGCAGGGTGGTGTCCCCTGTGCTCTGCTCAGCCTTGCTCCAGCTGTGCTTACATCTTATGGCCTCCAGGTGTCGCTACCGTATTGCAGACAAATTATGTATCTAGTCCTGTCCCGTGAGGACTCTGGCCTAGCCTTCTGGTAGGACAGGCAACTGTTGAGGCATCTGGTGGGGGTCCTGGCCAGGCAGCAGAGCCACAGGGCACTGTCTCTGGCTCCACACCCGACCCCACACCAAGGGTATGAGAAAGCAAAGTTCCCCAGGGCAGCACAGGCCTTGCCTTGTCTCTGGCCTTGGTCCTGAGACCTCATCTGCCAGTGTGGGGCCAGGAGTGGAGAGAGGAGAGACCTGCAGGCTGCCTACAGGGGCCTTGAACCTGATTGGGATAGGCCATCCCCATTTGCCCCTCCGGGCCTTGGTTTCCCCAAGCATCAAGCACCCTCACACTCCAATCCCCAGCTCCACAGTTCTGGGGCTCTGCTCTCTTCTCTTGTTCTAAATCCAGAACTTCCTACGGCGTTGGCTGTGAATGTCCAAGACACTTGACTCTAGGAGATTCTGAAATACTTGAGCTGAGTCTTTGCTGAGACCTAGGGCTTTCCTGGCTGAGTCCCAGCCCCTGGCCTCTGCCTGGCTCACTCCCCTCTCTCCTGACCCACAGCCCAGCACGGCCCCACCCAAGCCCAAGCCGCCCCCGCTGACCAAGGAGACGGTGGTGTTCTGGGACATGCGCCTGTGGCACGTGGTGGGAATCTTCTCGCTCTTCGTGTTGTCCATCAGTGAGTAGCTGCTCCCCACCCTCCCCACCACACCACAGGGGGAGCACAGCACCCTCCTGCCCCCCGGCACCAGCCCCAGGGTCTCAGAGCAGTGATTCTGGGCAGTGCAAGCAGGCCAGGCGCCCACAGGAGGCCCGCTGTGGTTTCTGGCACCTCCTGATCCACACAAAGTCCCTGTGGAGAGCTGACAGGCCAGTGGTGACCTGAAGTTTCAATTCTGCCTGGCCGGGGATGCAGCCACATGGCAATTATGGTAATTACAGGGGACTCCACTGAACCAGGACAGGACGTGTCATTTTTCCCTATCGTTGGCCTCCTCATGCTTTTCCTGCAGTTCTGCCAACTTAAAGGGCCCACACCCAGGGGCCCCAGCAAGGCCACCCTTGGCCACAGCTCAGCCCAGGAGCTCCCCAGATGCCCAGCAGATGTGGCTCCCAGGCTGCAAACCTTGCCTTGTCAAATACCATTTCCCTGGAATGCCTCACACCCACCTCAATTAAAAGCAGGAGACCCCTTCTTCCCCTAGGACTGGGAGCTGCTTAATGCAAAGTGGCAACAGAAATGGGCTTGGCATGTTCCCTTCAGTCATCCTTCTGGAGTTGGGGTCTGGAGTTGGGGAAAGGGAGCAGAGAAATGCCAGCTGGGTGGGAAGGCCACCATGGCACAAAGCAGAGTCTGACGGAAGTTCCTACAAGGCCGGGGAGGGCGGGGGATGCAGGCAGTGAGGGAAAGAAAACCCACTCCTTCTGACCCCTTCAGATAGGAGGGGTCCTTTGAGTGCAGATAGGAGGGAGGATGGGTGGGGTTTTGCCAGGTGGGTGGCTGGAAAGGCATTCCAGGCAGAGGGGATGGTGTGCACAGAGGTGGGAGGAAACAGCCTCCACAAGAGCTCTCAGACAACCCCTATAGGATGGTTACTGGGTGCACCTTGGGCTGGGGGCTGAAGCAGCATTTAAGTTCTAGCCAGAGCTGTCCCAGGATTAGGTCCCTGGAGGGCAGACTGACCGCAGAGGGCCCATCCACATGTGAGGGCTCTAGGAGAGACAAGGACACTTGATTTGCATGTGCTTCTCCTGGCACCAGAAGTGTCCTCCCCAAGGGAAAATATCCACCTCCTGCCATCATTTCTTCACGGCCCTGGTGGGAGCAGAGTCTGAGCAAAAGGCGACATTTTGTTCCTAGCCAAGGCTGAGAACCAGTCAGACCTCTCCATGGAGGTCCCACAGACAGACAGGTGTGGCTGCAGCCTCAGCCTGGGTGTCCAGAGAGGGGAACAACCCCCAACACCAAAAGGCAGGGTTGGGAGGGGGCATCTGCTCTGCAGGGGCCACAGAAGCAATCTAGGGTGTGGGTCCAGGAGCAGCCCTGGGGCACTCTGGGGAGCAGGGCTGAGGGCACTGTGGGGCCTCAAAACACACAATGGCCTCTCCCAGGCTCTGCTTGGCCCCAGATGGTGGAGGTGCCTGGGGCCACAAAAGAAAGTTGTAGTGTCAGACCCAAGCAGGCACTTGGACATCAACCAACATCAACCATACAGACCGACTCCTACTCCTAACCTCATTTCCTAGAAAAGGGTGAGGGATAGTCCGAAAGGTCCCTGAGCAGCAGGTCAGCACTTGTTACCTTCAATGCAGGGCTCTAGGGTGTAGGGATGACACAACTCCATGTCTTGGGGAGGAAACATTTTTCCTGCTTCCCAGTCTGGTTGGGCCTTGGTTAGTGGAGCATCAGCCCCAGAGCCTTGTGGAGAGGGCTGGGGTTGGATGGGGTGCCTCTGGGGGGGGTCTTCTCCAGCCCGGGGACTTGTATCCCAAGCCCCTGCCTGGGCCCTGGAACTCAATCCGACACTTTGTTTCTCTCCTTTGAAAAGAAGCAACCAGGCCAGGCTGGTTAGGGCAAGCCTGGAGTGAGGGGCCATATTTGAGCCCCGTACTGGCTGCCAATAGCTGTCCTCTGAGCTCTCTTCTGTGAACTCTCAGCCTTTGTGGAGAGCCTGAGTGGGCATGATCCTGAGAGGGTGCCTGGTGGGTGGCTGGAAGAGGTGGTCCAAGCCGGCAGGGTTGAGGTGGGGAACAAATCTTGGGCCTCAGGCACACACACAGAGATCTGGAGAAGACCAGAACCAGCTCTTTGGATAAGAAAGGCCTGCTGCCTATTCAGGTCTACCCCTGGACAGCAGTGTACAGTCAGACCTACTGCTGGGGCCCTCATGCAGCGGTCCCCAGAGTGTTCCTGGATGCTGTTGGCCCCCCATCCATTCATTCAGAAGTCCAGTCCTGTCCTCAGCAGCAAAGGCTTTGAGTCCATCTCATTCATTCATTCATTTTTTTTCTTTCATTCTGTGAGTCTGGGTGAGACTCGGTGGGGCCACAATATTTGGCTGAAGGGGTTGCACAAGATGACCCCAGAGGGTGCTCCAGCCCAGGCCACATAGGTCTGATCCATCTTCCCCAAAATAGGCCTGGCTTGTCCTGCCTGGCCCTCTTGTCCCCGGGAGTCTGCCAGGAAGTTATGTCTGGTCATCTGATTTATAATAGGAAGCAGCTCCATCCCCTTCCCTGAGGCTGGGGCCAAGGTGGTCAGACTGTGGGGGCCTTAGAAAAATAAACTCAGTCCAGCTGGGTCCTGGCAGCCCTGCTCTGCCATGCCCATCACTAGACAGGCCAGCTCCATGCTCTGGCCCAGCTTGCGTGGGTGCAGCCGCCCTCAGCTGGAAAACGGCTCCTGGAATAACTCTGTCTGAGGTGAATGCCCCAGGGCAGGGTCTGTGCCCTCTCACTGGCTCTCACAGCCAGGAGGAGCCCAGGCTTGTCCTCAGGGAGGCTGAGGAGGATGCAGCCACGTCTTCTGGTGTCTGAGGCAGCTCTGTTCTCAGGAGCCTAGGAAGGAAAAACTAGGATGCAGTAGGAGCCCAGAAGCTTGTCCTGTGGAAGCACAGGACAGCCCCCTGGAAGCTGGAGCTGGAGCCTCGGGGCAGCCCTCTGCCCTGCCCTCCCAGAACTCTCAGTCTAGTCAGAAGGACCCCCAGGACCAGGACCAGTGACGGGGCCCGTGCGAAGTGAAAATATGAGACCACTTGTTCAAAAATTATTACGAGTTTCAACACGGTGACAGCAGAGCCTTAAACCAAGCACAAGCCCCTTCCAAGAGTGGGGCCCTGTGTGACTGCATGAAGCCAGCCCTGCCCAAGAAAGATAGCTTGGAAATCCCAGAGCCCACAGGGGTTTTGTCAAGATGCAGAGCCTCCTGCTGGAGTCTCTTGGGTGAGACACACATAGGTAGATGGAGGCAGGCCTAAAGTTGGGTACCGCTCCTGAGGTGTCTGAGCTCTGTCCCCACTACAGTTATCACTCTGTGCTGTGTCTTCAATTGCCGTGTGCCACGGACCCGGAAGGAGATTGAAGCCCGGTACCTGCAGCGAAAGGCTGCCAAGATGTACACGGACAAACTGGAGACTGTGCCACCCCTCAATGAGCTCACAGAAATCCCCGGAGGTGAGCAGGCCTGGGCCCCCAGCCCCGCCACCATCTGACCCTGCTGAGCCAGCCAGTTCCTCAGTCCTGCTGCCCAGAGTCATTCCTCCCTGTCCCCCGCAGCAGGCTCGGGGGGACCCAGCCCTGTCCCTGGAAACGAGAACACAGAAATGGGTCAGAGAGAGGCAGGTAAAACAAGGAGCTATTCTGCATGTAGGAGAGGTTTGGAAGGAAGTGAAGGGCTGACGTGGGAGGCTCTGGTGCGGGCCCAAGGACCTTGTCTCCCTCCTGCCACATGCCTCTTTCCTCTCCCCCACAGAAGATAAGAAGAAAAAGAAGAAGGACAGTGTGGACACAGTGGCCATCAAGGTAGAGGAGGATGAGAAGAATGAGGCCAAGAAAAAGAAAGGAGAGAAATGAGGAGAGCTTCCTGGAGGTGGCATCTGGGTCTGCCAGGCCCTGGGGCTCAAGTCCTGGCCAGGGTCCAGGCACCTTAGACTCCAAGCTCATACATGGACCGTAGAGGTTGCAAAACATCCTCTCCCTTCTCAGAGGGGGAACTGAGGCCCATGGCCACGTCCTTACGGCCCATCAGGGGCAGGGACAAGACTGCACCAGGTGTCCAGCCTCCCAGCCTGGACTCCACTCTCTTCACCCCATCCACGTGGCCACTCAGCAACACTGGTCTTAGGCCACTGTCCCTCTGCAGATCCAGAGTGGCCTCACACCCACCCACACATGCTTCTGTCCCACCCCTTCTGCCAGGAATAGCAGTGGCTAAAGGAGTAATGGGATGTGGCTTCCCTTCTGGAAGGGGATGGCTGAACTGGACGAGCTGAGGTGTGAGGCCACACCCAGGCTGGCCACAAGGAGGGAGAGGGTCACTGGGGGAAGTTTGTGGCAGCAGGAGGTTCTCGGACTTGGCTAGGGAGCAGCCCTGGTGGCGAGGGGACTGCTCCAAACCTGGCAGGGGTTCTAGCCCAGGGGGGTGAGCAGAGGTGGCCCAGAAGCAGGAGAACCCCCAACCCAACAGATAAGCTCCAGGCAATGGGGTGCACTTGTTTTACACATTGTGATGGAGCTGAGGCTGCCAGGGGGCCTCGGGGCTGGGGGCTGCAGGAGCGAGTCAGGGTGCAGGGGGTGAGGCCAGTAGGTCAGAGAGAGAAGCTGGGCCCTGGGCCCCTTCTTGGGAATCTGGGGAATATTTGAGAAGCCAAGAGGGACCTTGGGCTGCTCTGGTGGTCCTTCCTCTGCTCAGCTGTGGTGGTGGTGGTGGGTCTCAGGGCCTTAGGGGATTACCGCAGTGGGGTTAGGGGCAGCCTTCCACCTGCTCAGTGTAACAGCAGGCAGCTCCTCCTCCACCGTTCTCAACTGTGGTGCCTAAAAGAAGCACAGGTGGCAAGAAGACAAAGGCCAAATGCCACCTGGGGACCGCATCCTTGGGGAGGGGAGACGCAGAGGGGTTTCCAGATGGCAGTGGATGTCAGCTGTGGCGCCCAGACCTGGGCCTGGAGGCTGAGGAGACACCAGGGAAGATTTCTGAGCTAGGGGAGCTACTGGAAAAGCTCACACTGCCTCTGCAGCCTGCAGAGATGTGTAAATAAAGCTGAGGGCCTGCTCACACCTGAGTGACCTGAGATGACCCTCAGCCTGCCCTGTCCCTGCAGCATTTATGTGAAGGGTGATGCAGCAATCAGTGACAGGTGTGCAGACCAGGCTGTGGTTCCCTCCCTGAATTTTCTCCCAGCCTGAATTAGGATGAGCAGGAGGGAGAGACAGTGGCCAAGAGGCTGAGGGGCAGCTGCAGCCAGCTGGGCCCAGGCCTGCCTGCTCTCCACTCCCCTCCACCCCACCCCATGGCTTTCAATAGGTCTTCAATGGTCTGAGCCCAGTGCTGGGGCACAGAGGAGTCAAACCTGGATCCTGATCTCTATTATACATGGACAAAGATCCAGGCTGACATGAGGGAAGGAGCATAAGGTCTTGGAGCAGCGAGGGGCAGAGAGACTGCAGAAAGCCCTGCTGTGGAAGCTGAGTACTCACTCCGCCACCAGGTGGGAACAGTTGGCTGACCTCTGCCCTCAGGGTCCAACCTATGGGCTTCTCATATGTAGGGTTGTGGCAAGGTTATTCTACCCACACAGGCCAGAGCTCTTGTGTGTGGCCAGGCAGCAGAAGCCCAGAGGGGCAGGGGCCACTTGAAGTCAAACAGAGAGGCAGCTGGTAAAGCCTGAGGGAGTCCAGGCCCCAGCTCCATCTGCCCTGCCAGCTGCCTCCCTGACCTCTGACCTGGGCCTCCACTCACCCTGTATGGGGAGGCATGGTTGCTGATGGTGGGGATGAGGTCTGATCCCAGTGGGCACCTGCCTCAGTCTCCAGGCAGGGCAGGGCTAGAGGGTCAAAGTCGACTGCAGTGCTTCAGGGCAATGACACAGTGTGTTCTAGCTACTGGCCAGAAGGGCCAAAGTCAAGGAGAGCCTGACTCCCACTAAAGTATCACAGAAAGGACACCTCCCAGCCCAGACAGAGCTGCACCCTCCCCTCAGCCTCAGGCTGTGTCTGGCAGCCCCAGCTTCAGCCTGGGCAGTATATTCTGGGCTCTCTATCATCTGACCCCAATATCATCCCTTCAAACTCCCTCCACCTTCTTTGGGAGCCACCCCAAACCCTGGGGCCCTTCTCAGTATAAACTGCCCTGAGTTCCCCATCCCACCCCCATGTGGTTCACTCATTTCCCACCAAGCAGCCTAGGGAGCGAGGGGCCTCCAAGCCCAGGAAGAAGGAGGCGTGGAGAAGAGAAGTGTTTAATTGAGCACCCAGGCTCTGCCCTGCCTTTTGCAGGGCTGTGAGACCTTCGTCTCCAGCATTCTGGGCTGGAGGGTGAGGAGCGGCCTGGGCAAGGGAGGGTGCCCCCAGGGACGGCACGAGAGTGTCAGAGGGCAGCAAGGAGGCTGAGGGGCAGCAGCAGCACGAGGAGCAGGGCCCTGCATGGAGCTGGCCGAGCCTGCCCATTGAGGCGTTCCCAGATCCAGTGCCGGTAGGAGGAGATCTGCAGGTAGATGGGCGGGGGCTGGCTCTTCTTGCAGCCAGGGCCCCAGCTCACCATCCCCACCAGGTACCATGTGCTCTCCACAGGACAGGCCAAAGGCTCACCACTAGTCTCCTGTGGGGAGGGGTGGGGGGACAAAAACATGTGGCCTGAGGGAGACAGGATGCCGCTCAGGGACAAGCAGAGTGTCCTCACACCAGATCTTCTCCACAGCCCCTGAGGGTCACATAGCTGAAAGGTGCCCTCGAGGTCTAGACCCAGGGGACCTTCCTCAGAGGGCTTCATCCCCCATCTCTCTCATGAGAATCCTCCATCCCTCATCTCTTCAACACCCGCCCTCCATCTTCCCTTCTCTCTCATCTCCAGCCTCCATCCCCACTCCCCATCTCTCTCACCCAACCCCATCTCTTTTCTCCATCTCATCTCTCCTCCCCATCTTCCCCCCATCACCCCTGCTCATCTCTCCCTGTTTTCATCCTCCTCTCTCTCCTCCCCCTCCCCATCCCTTCAGGTCCTGCCTCTCCTGTGCCCTGAGCCCCACTCCTGGCCAGGTGCCCTTGGAGGTGAGTGAGCAAGGGGAAGAGGTGCTCACATAGCAGAACTGCTTCCTGTCCAAGTCCTCCGCACAAATCATCTTGGAGGTGATGATCCGAACCAGAGAGGGGATTTTGGAGAACCTGTGATAGATGTTGTCACACTCCGTGCTGTTCAGGATGGTGACTTCCTTCTCCTGAATGGTCCGGAACTGGGGCCATACACCTGGGGGACAGGGGCCCCTGTTCAGGTTTGGCAGTTTTGCTGCCGCCCACTGCCTCCAGCCTTGTCGCTGTCCTCCCTTTGCTCCTTGCCACTCCTTCAGCCTCTTCTACTTGCCACACAGCAGCCTGGAGATCTCTCCAGGCTCAGCTCACCCTCCACTCCAGCTGATACTTCCCAAGGGCCCCTCTATATAGAGACTCAGGAGCAGGCTGCCCACCGTCAGGCCTTGCTGGGCCTGGTCTGACTTCTTGCAGAGTCCAGTCCACTGAGTCCATTCCTACTTCAGCATCTTGGCTTTTGTCCTTCATTCTGTCCCGAATGCCTGCCAAGCCCCTCTCGGGTCCAAATCCCTCCTTTTCTTCAGGTCCTCCCCATAGGCCTCTTCCTCCCCTGAGCTTGCCCAGACTCCCCTCCGTGGGTCCCAGGCACTGCTTACTCCCCTCCTCCCTCTCATCAGTGTATCTGTCCCTAGCCTGAGCTCCTGGGGGACGGGAGACTTCCGACTGTTCCCAGCCATTCCCCAGACAGGCCATGGCAGGGAAGTCAAAAGGCCACCTCCCATCCCCCTGGGGCTGGAGCCCGTGGGCTGTTTTTAGGCAAGTTGGCTCCGTGAGGCCACAGGGAAAGGCACCTCTCTTGTGGGAAAGGGACAGGGGCTCCCTGAGGAAGTGGACATTCCTGGGGCTTGTGAGGAAATGGACACTTGGATGGGCCTGGGACAACACTCCTAAATTGGGATGACAAGGGATTGAGGGTCACTGGGGGGTGAGGGGAGCCATGAGTTGACCCAGAGTGACTCCCAACTTCCAGGTGCAGACTGCCTTTAGCCAGCCACGTGGGTTCTTCTGGGGAACTTTTACAGACACAGAACCCTGCTCCTCTCACCTCGGATGTTCTGCTTCAAGTCGTGGATGCCCTGGGATTGTGTGCAGACAGCAAGATATTACTCTGTGCCCCCTCTGCCTTCAGAGAGGTCCTGTTTACATGCCCTGGCCTGGGCCTGAGGGTTCATGGGTAATCTGGGTCCCCTAAGGTCTGAATGGCCAGGATGCACTCACTGCTGAGACCCTCAGGGGAAGGAGACCCCAGAGATTAGGGACCAACAGGAGGGTCCGGGGGCAGCGGGCTCCCTGGGGAAGGTATCTTAGAAACATCTGTCAACGGTAGACCCCAGCCTGCGCACCCGGTCCTCTCCCACGCCACCCACCCTGGTCCTGGGGGGCTCCGACTCACCGTCAGCCCTGGGGAGACCCCAGCCCGTCACAGCGCAGACAGAGTGGTCCTTCACCGCATAGTCCAAGCCAGGCAGGCAGATGGGCCAGACATACTTGTTGTACTTGAGTGCCCTCTCGAGCCTGAGGAGGGCAATGTTGTTGGCCTGGCCAATCCAGGACCAGTACCGATGGGACCGGAAATTGCTGTTCACGATGACCTGGCTCGCTGGGACGTCAGAAGTAGTCTGGACCGTCTGGTCAATCCATGGGCTCCCCACCCGCACTGAATAGATAATGTCACGCCTAGGGGAACCGTGAGGGGAGTCTGCCATCAGCTCCCGGCACCCCATCCCAGTCTCCACCCCCGGCCCTCCACCCCACTGTCGCACTCAGATCAAATCCAGACAGGCCACCTATCTGCTTCAAGCCCCCTGAGCCCACTCCTCACAACAGATGTGAACAGGGCCTGCACACACCCTGTGTGCTCCAGTACTCACAACACTGCATGTTACGGAGGAGGAAACCAAGGTTCAGAGAAGCCCAGTGACCGGCTCAAGGCTACACAGCTGGAAAGTGGTGGAATGGGGACGTGGACCCAGTTTTCTCTGGTTCTAAACTCTGGACTCTGTCCATCACCGCATGCTGGGCCCTGGGAGTGACAGAGGCTCCGTGCAATGAGCCATGGCCTCGCCCTCCAGCCTCCTTTCCTGGCGTGCCCCTGGAGTCTCTATGTCGGCCCTTAGGCTTGGAGCACACTTCTCCCCTGGTCAGCCCTCATGGCCAGCACAGCTGTTACTCTCAGGCTGATCCTCTGGCCCCAGAACTTGGACATGCCCTCTCTCTTGTCCCCACACCGACCAGACTCCCCTGTGAGCATCTATCTTCTCGTCTGCCTTCCCCAGCAACCTGAGAGGAGGGATGTGTCCCCTCTCTGCTCCCAGTGCCCAGGCAGGACCTGGTTTCGAAGGAGTTTCAAAGGCCGTTGGTTGAATGAGGGAAGGAACGAGTAAATGAAGCAAAGGGTATGGAATGAAAGAATTAGGACCTTCTTTCCGTGGCTAAAAGGAAGGAGGCCTGGACAATGGCTTCCAAGCCTCCACTTCCTATCCCTGGAATGAGTGCACACAACCCAGGGGCCAGGTGAGGCAGCAAGCTCCCGCTCCTGGGAAGGAATCTGCAGGACTCAGCCCCCACCTGCTTGGAGTTGGGGTGAGGCTGGGGCTGGGACTGTGGGGTTTTGCAGAGGGCACAGCTGGTGCTGATGGGCCAGCTGGCAGGATGACTGGGCCCCAGTGGCTCCAAACACCTTTCCGCCCACCCACCTAGGCCCCGACTTACTGGATCAGGCAGTGGGCCACGGTCAGCACCCACTGGGAGGCAATGAGAGTGCCTGCACAGATGTGTGTGTCATTGGCCCGCACACTGACCATCCATGGCCACCGCCGAGCCATGGCCTCTGGGTCCCTGAGGGTGGGGTCCTGCTCGTAGGAGAGGCCACAGGCTGAGGAGGAAGGCGAGAGCTTGATGAGGGATAGGCCCTTCCAGCTACATGCCATGGCACCGATCCCTCCCCTCCCCTCCCCTCAGCTAGATCTCCCACTTCTCTGGCTGCTGGCCGGCACCCATCCAGTGATTCTCCTTTCACCGGTCATCACATACTGCTGTCCCCATGTTGACTGGGGTCTCCAGCCTCAGAAGGGCCTCAGTGCTCCTGAGGTATCCCTCTCCCTGTTCCCATAGCCTGGGCCCCAGAGCATTCCCAGCTGACCAGCTTGGTGTACCACTGGCCCCTTTGTCCTGGCTGAGTAGCCCCTCACTGCTGGCCAGACCCTTCACCAATTTATCCGTATTTCCATCTGGTTCCCCCTACTTCAGCCAAGGCAGACCCCCCTCTCCATCCTCTGGGAACCCCCTCCCATGATTCAGTGAGAAAGAGGCAGTGACCTAAGAAAAAAAAACCGGCAATGTGCACGAACAGACACATCCTGAAGTCGAAACCCCAGCAGCAAATGAACCCATAAGCTGCCCAGCCCCATTAGTCCTCAGGGAAGTGCAGGCTGAAGTCGCAGTGAGGTTCTGCTCCACACCACCTGCCAGGCAAACTAAAGGTCCCTGATGCCAGGAGTTGGTAAGGATCATCCCCCAGACCATCACTCACTGGGACCCTGGGTCAGGGGCAGGCGGGGCAAAGCCTGGGCCCCGTGGAGAGGCCATTGGTCCCACAGCCAGTTCAGGGAGGTGGGAACATGCAGCCCACCCCTGGCTCCTGGACTTTCCTTTCCTCCTACCTCACCAGGATAGGAGGCCTGGCCACAACAGGTGCTCAACAAACACTCCCTGCCCCTTCCTCTTCTGTCCCTTCTGTCCCCAAAGATCAAGGGTTCTCAAGACTGATCAGGCACCCGCCTCCCCCGTGGAGTGCAGTACTCACTGGGAAGAAAGTCGTCGCTGACTTTAGAAGCAGGGTACTGCAGCTGGAGGGTCGAGGCCTGCGGCTGCATGGTGGGAGCCTGCTGGAGGAGGCGAGGCCCACCTGAGGGACAGGTGGCACTGGGGGCACAGGGGGCGCCAGGGTCGGTGGGAGCAGCCATGGACAGTGCCCCCTGCGCTTCGCCTGCGCCCAAGCAACCTGCGGAAGGATGCAGAGGATCAGAGGCTGCCCGTGGGCCTGAGTGGGGGTGGGCGTGAGGGCCGGGGCTCACCCATGCGCCTCAGCAGCAGCAGCAGCAGGAGAACGGCTGGGGCGGGGGAAGGGGTCGACGTCCGGGGGCCCTGCCCGCGGGCCTGTGTCCTACACCAGGGCTCCATCTTGAAGTAGCGGTGACTGCGCCGCGGTGCTCCTCTCGCGGCGGCACTCCTGGTGCCCACCCCCACGGCGGCGCCCCCTATTGGCTGCCCGCGACGGCCTCAGCTGTGTGGTCGGTGCGGCGCTCCTGGTCCCGGCCTGCGCGGCGCCCCCCAGTGGTCACCCGCGAAGGTGCTCCTGGTGTCCCGCCTGCAGGGGCGCCCCTAGTGACTGGCCTCCGTTATGCCTGCCAGATTGGTGGCTGGCCTGATGGCGCCCCCTGACTGCCCTGTTTCTGGCCTCTCCTCTGCCTTCCTTGGCCTCTCTGTCTTTCTCACTCCACTAGGCCAAACAGTTTCCTGGAGTCCCTCAACCTAACCTCGGCCCTCCTGTACCTCCTCACTCGTGCAGCCCACTGCCCTGGGCTGGTTCATGCTTTCATCCCTCCCGTGGTGAGATGGAGGCTCAACCCCTGGGGCTGGCATCCAGGATTTCCAAGAGGCCCCACTTTCCCTCCAGCCTGGTAACTACAGTGGGGCTTTGCCTCAGGGCACTGAAATTAAGCAGACTGAAATGTTTGCAGTAATGATTTTTGAAGATTGCATAATTTTAAGCGGTATCCCCCTGACAACCTCCATTCAGCAAATGCCCTTTTCTGACAGATCCATCTGCTTGGGAACAATGGCACAGGTGAGATATCCATTCACAGAGAAAGAGTCAAGGGAACCATCAGGCCTTTCTGGGAGCAGGAGCGGAAGGCCACTCTGTGTGTTGGAATTTGGAAAACATTTTGTTGGCTCAATGACATAGATGGATAATATATTGAAAAAGTAGTGTGGGAAATTCTATGAGAAACTTTGGTTCAAAGCTGTTGGAAAAGTCTAGCCAAATAAAAGGTAAGGTGAAAGTTAAATCAAGCCGGGACATTCTAACTTGCTAGGGCCTGCTGTCTTGGGAGAGCCATTTGGGCTGGCTAGTCAGTGCTCCAATCTCTGAGAAAACAGCAAATCACACCCGCTGCCCTTCTGGGGCCCAAAGGGCAAGGGTAGCTGGCCACTCTGAACCTGAGACCCCTAGGTCTGAGGGGCCCCCCCACACCTCCTCCACACAGGAGCAGGGCTGTGCCCTCTCAGTCTGGCTAGAGTCTTCCTCTCCAGAGTCTGATGGAGGTCACTGAGGCAGCTTAAGAACTCAGGGTGCAGTCACCTCACACAATTCACCCAAGCAGGCACTCTGCCTCTCTCCCCCATCATCACCTACTCCTGCCAGGGAGAGAGGAGGAACTGGTCAGGTTCTGTAGACCCTTAATGCGATCTGAGGGGTTGGGAGAGGCCCACAGGTTCTGGAACAAGGTCCATGAGTGCAGGTCTGGTAATTGTGAGTTTCTTGGGAAGGGGCCAACCCTCACAGGAAGGCCTGAGGGAAACTGTTGGTCAGAGACCCAGGAGAGGGCCATGAGGACCTGGAATTGCTGGAGTGCTGGGATGACTAAGCAGGGACTGGGGTCACAGAGTCCAGCTCAGTATCTGGCAGAACAGGAAACTGCAGCCCAGAGAGGGGAACACAACGGGCACAAGTAAGACTCTCAGGGCAGGCTCCCCTTGAGAGGACAGCCAGGCCTCTTGGGGACGGGGAAGCTCGAAGAGTTCCGGCCAAAGTCAAGAAGAAAGATGATGATTTCAGTGGTGCAGTGTTTGAGAGCATCTTCATTGAACAACTGAAAAAACAGTGGCTCTGGGACTCTCCCCCAAGGGTGCTCTGCCCTGATGGTCTGTGTCCTCTGGCCTCCACTTCTCCCAAAGCCGACAGCGGGAGGAAGAAGCGGCCTCCAGGAGTGAGCACCCTGGACACACCACTCACAGGAGCCACAGGGATCCCAAGGAGACCAGCAGAATGTAGCCAGTGAGGAGGACCGGGCTCAGGAAGGCAGGGCCAGCCCTACTGATGAACCTCACGTCGGAGATCTGCCTCTTGATCCACTGGGTGAAGTGGGAGGTGCTGGTGTAGAGGCCTGGGTAGCGGCGCCGACCACAGCTATAACTCCAGCTCACCACCCCCATCTGAATCCAGGTCTTGTTCACTTGGCAGACCAGGGAGCTGCCAGAGTTACCCTGTGGAGAGGAGGAAGAGAGGCATAAGGGAGGCAGCAGGAGGGCCTCACTGCAGGCTCTGGATAAACTCACACCTTCCTGGGCCACATCCTTGGCATGAGCTGTATTAGGCTTCCCCAGTACTGAAGCACGGCTATGAACCTGTTCTGTGACATGGAAGCTCTGCCCTGGGGCTGAAGCTTGGATCACACTGGCCTCTCTCTTCATTCTCCTGATAACTCTCTGACCATAATGCCCTGGTCCCCTCATCTGCCCTCCCCTTAAGTTGTGATGAGCCTCCAAGGGGTTGCCCTTGATCTTCTTTTCTACAGTCCTGCTTGTAGAGTGAGCTATTTGAAATGCAAACCAGCCCCTGTCTTTTGTGCAAAACAGGTGCATGTATGAGAATAATGTTTACAACAGCACACATCAAAAGGTAACTGCTGTTATTTCTGCTGATAGTGAGTTATGACTTTTTTTAAACTTTCTTTACACTCTTCTGTATTGTTGAAAATTTTTATAAATCAGAAAAACAGCTCTCTCTCTCTCCATATACATATTTTAATGTAATGCAAACCAAGATCTACAGGACATAATCTAATGAAGAATGCATAAGACACTTAAGGGAAAAAAATAATAAAATTATACCTAAAAACATAAAAGAAGACCTATACTAATGTACAGATAGACCACTGTTCTTAGATGAGGCAACTTAAAACAATGTAAAAATGTCAATTCTCAGCATTTGGCTTCCTGCAGTATGGAAGACTAGATGCACTACCCGACCTCACTGAAGATAACTAAACATGTGAGATTTTTAAAAATTTTCATTGTAAATGCATGGGCGAGCTGGCAAGAAAATAAAGGCTCCTCAGAGCCTAAAACCCAAGGGAGGGCTGAAATCCAGAGAAGTCAGCAAAGCCCAGAAGATGGCTTTTGCCCAGAGGCCATTCGCCAAACTGATCTTTGGTTTTCACAGCCTTGTTCATGGGTGCAGGACACAAAAGGCAAAACCCAGGGCCTGGCCGAGGAGGGGAGTCTAAGAGGAGACCTCCTGCAAAAAGTTAACACCTCCAAAAAGGACCACGCCTTCCGAGTGAGGATAACCTGGGAAAAGCCATCTTCCTGTGAACTTGCAACTTGAATTCACACTGTCTTGGTGGTTCAAAAACTCAAGTCAAGGATGTCATTTAGAGTGGTCCTGGGTTGGTCGCACATCCAGGAATCTGGCAGAAGCAAATACAGATTCTGTTGAAGGAATCTGCTTTTTGAGCCAGGCTTCAGAGCATTCCCACAGAGAACACTCTAAAGAACGTGTCCTCCCTATTAAAAACATCACTGCACATGGGTCTGGCCCCATGGCCTAGTGGTTAAGTTTGGTGCACTCCACTTTGGCAGCCTGGGTTTGGCTCCCAGGTGCGGACCTACACCACTCATCAGCGGCCTTGCTGTGTCAGCAACCCACATAAAAAATAGAGGAAGATTGGCAACAGATGTTAGCTCAGGGCAAATCTTCCTCAAGCCAAAAAAAAAAAAAAATCTCTGCACACACAGAGAAGGTGAGATACCATAAGCAAATGTCAGCCAGCAGAAAAATTGAGAGCAGAATCAGAGCCTTCATGGCCTGAGATCCACGAATTATCACACAGAAGCTTCAAGCTTCCTGGTAAGGCACTATTCCATGGGCTTGGTGGTAAGAGTACCAGTGTTGATTGTGTTTTTCTTTATTCTCCCTACATATTTTATAAATATTCTTTTGTCGCTGTTCAATAAAGAGTAAAAACAATGACAAATTATAACAATGTCAGTTCTCCTTACACTGATCTCTAAAGTTCAAGCAATTCCAAATAACATGCCAGTAGGGTTTTTTCAAGACCTTGACAATCTGATTCTAAAATTGATCTTGAAGGATAATAGTCCATGAATTCTACGACAGGTTTGAGAAAGAAGAGCAAATTGGAGAGTCAGGCTGGGGGCAGATTTGACCTCCCAGAGAGTTAGATATATTTCAAAGCTATAATTATAGAAACTGTGGTTCTAGCATAGAAAAAGAAGAGTAGACCAATGGGGCAATGGAGAGCCACCCCGATGGTTGCACGTGAGGAGACTCGGCACCCGCTCCAGAAAGTGTCACGTCTGTGGGAAAGGAGGTCTCTGTTGTAAAGGGTGGGGAAACTGACAGAGAAAAATGAAGTGGGATCCTACCCATAACAAAACTCCAGAGGAATTAAAACTCTAAATGTGAAAAGTTAAAAAGATAAAAACATGTAGAACCATAACTCTATGACTTGGGATGAAGCATATGTTTTAAAATAAGACTCAAACCCACAAACCTGAAGAGGGGATATGTGTTAGGCATAATTACATCAAAATGAAGACTATCTGTTCAGTGAAGCATAGCAAATCTCATTGAAGATAGGCGATGAATTAAGAGAAGACATTTGCTTTGTCTAAAACCAACTAGAGGTCAATGTTTAGCATATCTAAGGAAACTCTGAGAATTGACAAGCAGAGAAAGAGAGTTGAGGGAGATTTGAGGGTTTCCACATCTAGGAGATTGCACAGTCACCAGCTCCCTGACAGTTTGGCAAGGCAGGGACCCCCATCCCCCAGGAGCACCAGAGTGGGGAGATGGGGTAGGGCTCGGTGAAGTTTAAATCATATCATTTTTTAAATTGAGACTTGTAATAGGACAAGGGGTTTATAACTGAAAGTGACTGAAAATTATGAACTCTGCCCAAAATGATGTTTGGGGGAGGGAGGAAGATTTGACACAGGGCATGTGGGGGCAATGACTTGAAAGAATAAAACCATTTAATGTGGATTCTCTAACAAACTGAGACTCCTCAACAAACAAATATAGGAAGGGATACGCAGCACAATATCATTTATGCAAATTAAAATACACATATAGCAACACTATATATTTTTCAAAGATACAGATATCTTTAAAGACATATACTAAACAGATCTGAGTAGGTGCCTTTTGTGGGAAGAGAAAATGGAAGATGAAGGGGAAAAGCAAGACAGTGATAATCAATCTAGTGATGATGGGGTGAAGGCCTTTATCTGAGAGAGATGATAACTGGACTCTGGGAGCCCAGGGAAAAAGAGAACTCAGAGAGAAAATAGGAAAGAGATTTGTATATGGACGTTTTCTTACCACAGTGAAATACAACCAAAACTCAGTAACAAAATATGAGCTACCCTATCAAGGAAAAAAAATTAACTTTCAAAAATGTTAAAGCAAAAACAGAATTAAAATCTACAATTAGAGTGCAGAAAGATAAGAATACCATATATCGCAAAGCCTGTGGGATGTGGGCCTGAACTGCACACAGAAGAGTCCTGGTCTAAATACTTTTAATACCAAACAAGCGAGAATGAAAACAAGTTTTTTGTTACTGTCATCAATTATTTATCACCACACATTCAGCTCAAGACACTTGCAAAGGAATTAATAAAGACAAAAAGGGGATAATTCATGCATTAGAAAGCAGAAAAATCAAAGGCGAGAAATGAAATAACAGCTTGTTCCGAAAAAAACAAAAACAAAATAGATAAGCACCTTATCTATTGGTAAGATAAGTCTTACCAAGAAAAACAGAAAGAAAAGGAAAATGCAAATACTTCACGATGTGAGTAGAAAAGAGACTAGAACCACATCCAGGGAAAATACACCTTCTCAGAATCTGAAGAATGTTTATAACTTCCTCTTTAGGAATTTAAATTCTGGATGAAATGAATAATTTCTAAGAAAATGCAAATCATATTCATTCAATAACCATGGCAAAACAACTTAAAATATGGCCCAAGAACCACCTCTCAAAGGAAAACAGGCCTATATAGTTTCATAGGCAACTTCTATCCAGCGTTCAAGGAGCAGATAATTTCTATTATTTCAAATGTTCCAGAATACAGACTAATATTTTTCAAGGGAAGCATAGTCCTGATTCTATAACTTGACAAAGGGAGTGCATTCCTCAAAATGGACCCCAGGCTCACTGGGGTCAAAAAACAAAACAAAACACAAAAGCTGTTAGATTGTGCTGCGTGGGTTGTGCCACATGGGACTGCTCGTTCCTAGGCCAGTACCAACCATGCGCCAGCATTATCCTGTACCTGGCCCAGGGCCTAGCATAAGAGTGTCTGTTGGATGAATAAATATATTAAACATATTCTAAAAAATGATATTATAAATCTGAATCCAACAGATTAATGAGACAAGAGTACACCATGACCAGGGAGGGACGATCCTGGTATGCAGAATAGATGGACATGAGGAATCTGCTCACAGAACTGACTTGGCACATTGGGTTGGAACATACAATCATCTTGGTAGCTGCAGAAAACACATTTTATGAAGTAAGGCATTCATTCCTGAAATAAAATGCCATAGTAAAACAGAAAGGAATGACTCTCTTCCTGACAGATAACATGCCAAATTAGCACCATGCTTCATGAGGAAGTGTGAGAAGCATTTCCATGAAGGTCAGCAACAAGAAAAAGCAGAGCTCCGATTCCAGGTTGTTTTGGGGAGAGGGACCTAAAATAATGAAAAAAGTAAAAATCATAGAAATAAAAGTGGTGAAATCATTACTAATTGCAGCTCTATGAGTATAGGCCTGGAAAGCCCAAGAGAGTCCACTAAAAACTCTTAGGTGTAATCCAAGAGTTCAGTAAGCTGAACTCCCAGATGTTTCCAACAAGAAGAGGAGTCTGGGGGTTGAAAATGAAGGTAGGTTCTCGTCTGGCTAAGGAGGAAGCTGTAGACATTGATTAACTCTAGGTATTAATTCAAGTTTAAATATGTGTGTGGAAAATATAAGGTGACCAGTAGCAGAATGAAATTGAGATATGACAACTTCTAAACCCCTACAGGGGAAAAGTAGAGTGGAAAAAAAATCAAAACAAGACATAAGGTCAGGGGACAAAAGGAAATGTTCTTCTTGGTAAATGGATCAAAAGACTGTCTCCCATGACATGCTGAAAAAATAGCATCCAGAATTATGCTGTTTAGAAGAGACAGACCTAAAACAAGATGGCATAGCATCTCCTGGAAGACAGAGCAATTGTTCTGGTATGTAGTTCTTGACATCGCAATAGACAAGAAAAAGAAATAAGAGGCATACACATTGAAAAGAAGAAGGCAAATTTCTCATTGTTTGCAGATGATATGTCTCTGGGCCTATAAAGGTAAAGAGAATCAACTAGATCCAGGAAGGTTGCTTATTACAAAGTAAATACATAAAAAATCAATATATATTACAGACAGAAAACGCAATGAAAGAAAACATCCTACTCACAATAGAGATATAATATAAAACCCCAAGGAATTAACTTAAGAAGCAGTGTGCAGTAACTATATGGAAGAAGCTATAAACTCTTGCTCCAGGGGCATAAAGAAATAGAGCAAAATAGTCTATTTTCCTTAAATTAATCTATTAATTTCCACCAAAATCACCACATGATTTTCTTTTTGACGTGATTCTAAGATTGTTCAGTTAGGGTGAACATGGGAGAACAGCTAAGTAAATTCTTTAAAAGAAGAATAATGAAGGAGGACTTGCTTTACCACATACAAAAAAAGAATTATAAAGCTACAATAACTTAAGAAGAGTGGTGGTGCCATAGGAATGAGACTGCAAAGGGCGGAAATAGACCAAAATAAGATGGGAATGTAGAATGTAATAAAGAGTGCATTTCTAATTCATTGCCAGAAACACATAAGAATTCAATCAAAGATTTTTTTACGTAACTGGCTACATTTGGAGAAAAACATTTGTAAAAAAAACAAAACTGATTCCCTCTCTCAACCTTCCAGATGAATCAAAATTAAAATGTTTAAAGAAAAGAATTAAAAACATATTTGAGTAAATAATTTTGTAATCTTAGTGTGGGAAAGGTATTTCCAAGCACAGCACAAAAACTACAATCATCAAGAGAAACAATGATAAATGTGAAACACATCAAAATTTTAAATAACTCTATAGGAAAAAATTCACACCAAAAAAAAGTAAATGATGGACAAGTAGGGTAAAATATTGCAAAGCATTTTACAAAGGGTTAAAACTTCTGGTTCCCAAAGTTTTTTGGTAACTTTTTATTCTGAAATAATTTGAGACTTACAGAAAAGATGAAAGTATAATATTTTTACCCAGATTCACTAATTGTTAATGTTTTACCATATTTGTTTTATATTCTCTCTCTTCATATGTATATGTGTATGTGTCTGTATATACACACATATATTTATGAACCATTTAAAATTAAGTTGAAAAAGACATGATGCTCCTTTACCACTAGTTACTACAGCATATAATATCCAGAGTTTGTACAAATCAATAAAAGCAAAAGTAGTTGAATAGAAAAACATGGACAAAGGACAGGGAAAGGCGCAAATGGTACACCGAACCCAGCAAGCATCTTTATTTGGACTCGTTTTGCCCCTTTAAAATTTATTTAGAAGGTGAGCTCTTTCTCTGACCCTGGCTAAAAACTTGGGCAGAACCCGAACGTTTTGCTCACTGTGGTTAATGTAATCCTAATCACTATGATTACACTGTCACATAAACAGTTCAAAATCAGAATATCCATTTCCACGCAATAATCACAATGCTAGACTTGACTTAAAGTAAAATTCCTCCCCTCCCCTGCTATCTAGGGCTTTGGGCAAGCAGGAGCCCTGGGAAGGAGGAAGCCAGGTCTGTTCTGTCCCCTTCCCTCTCTGAAATTCAGCGCCTGCTCCTCAGACCCCATCTTGCTAACCTGCCTTCTGACCACAGAAGCTAACCTGTCCGGCCAGGTAGAAGCAGGAGAGTGAGGAGGCAGGAGAACTTTGCTGGCACTTCCTGGGTCGGGGGAGATTTATGGCTGACTCTCCCCCTGGCTTCAGGGGACACACAGCACACTCTGATCCTGTTGAAAGCCCTCCCAGGAGACTCGCAGCGTGGACAGGCACCCTCCATCCCCTTGGAGGGGACGGTGAGAACAAAGGAGCAGCTCTCTCCAGAGAAATCCTCCTCACAAAATCACCTCCCACTTTACCCTCTTGACCGTTTGATACACACATGGAGTGGAATGGCAGTCACACAACTCTCTTTGCATCCTAATACATAGTGTGTTTTGATGCCTTTAAAGAAACTTCCTGTTTATTATCCTGTTACACAAGCAATTTAAAAAATTGCTCAATTCCAAGAAATTAAAGCAGAAATACAAGTTTTAGTCTACCAAAAGAACAAAAGTTAAAAATAAAAATTATGCCTAATGCCGGTGATGATGTGGGGAAAAGGGCACTCATATACAGTTGATATTAATATAAATGGATCAAACCTTTGGGGAAGCGAATTTGTCAATATCTATTAAAATTTTAAATGTGTACACAACTGATCTTGTAATTACACTTCCAAAAATTTATTCTAGAGAAACTTGAACAAATGGGCAAAGATATATGAACAAAGATTTTTACTCTGGCATGGCAGAAAAATACTGAAATGAGTTTAAATATCTATCAATAGGAGAATGGTTAAATAGATTATGACATAGCCATATGAGAAAATCATCGTTCAGTAGGAGAATGGAATATATTTATAGGTACAGACATAGAAAGTAGTCCAAGATACATTTCAAGTGAAAATTTAAAAATTTGAGAATAAAATTATATTACAGTCTTTTGTTAAAAATCAAAACCAGAAAAAAACCCTAAAACTTAGAGTTTTATATATGTACAGAAATAAGTGTTAGAGATACAAACCAAACAAATTAGAGTAGAAATTTCTGGGTAGTTTGATTAGAGGAAAGTCCCACTTTCTAATTTTTGCATTTATGTACTACTTTTTCTTAAGAAAATGTGTGCATTTCCTTCCAAATCACAAAATGTAACATTTTAAAATAAGGCGGTGATAATGGAATCATAACAGTACAAAATTTAAGAGATGAATCCAAAATTTAACTAAAAGATGATTTCGTGGCTTTAAATAGTGAAAACACAAAACTAGAAAGAGTAAATCTTTTTGCTTAAGAAGACAGAAAAAGAGAACCAAATCAAGCCCAAGGGAAGCAAAAGAAAAAGTAATAGATACAGAAAATAATAAAATAAACATTAAAAAAATTTAACTATGTACCAGGCCACCAAACCAGTCTCAACATATTCCATTAACTGGCATTACTGTAGAACTAATTTTATGACTACAGGGAAATTCAGTTGAAAATCAATAACAAAAACACACAAGCAAACATGCATTTGGAAATGTGAAAAAACACTTCTAAATAAGTTATGGGTCAAAATGAAATAAAAATGAGAATTATATAAAATATTTAGAACTGGATGACAATAAAAATGCTATATATTAAAATATGTGGCATTAAGCTAAAGCAATAGAGGGAAATTTGTAGCCTTAAACACTTGTATTAGAAAAGAAAAAAGAGCAAAAATAAATTACCTTGGTGTTCAACTCAAGAAGTTAGCCCCCGTGTCTACAGAAATTTGATTTATGAGAGGAGTAGTGACAGTACAGGAAATGGTTTTTTCAATGAATGACATTGGGAAAATTGGTAGTCCATATGGGGAAATAAATAAAAATTGACCCCTATCTTATGCCATTCACAAAATGAATGCACTTGGGATTCAAGACCTAAATGTGGAAACCAAAATTTCCAAACTTTTAGGGAAAAAATATAGGAAAACGTCTTGATGACCTCGGGAAAAGGAAAGACTTCTTTAATAAGACACAAAAAGCATAAACCAGAAAGGATAACATGGCTATAGGTTTGACTAAAATAAAATCTAAATTGCTGTTCAGCAAAGGACAGTAGAAACAAAATGAAAAGATAAATCAAAAACTGGGAGAAGATGTTTGCAATATACACAATGAACCAGCATCCAAAATACAAAATCAGTATCAGTATATAATATAAATATATAATAAAATAATATGATAATATATAATTATATAATATGTAATAATAAAATTATATAAAATATAACAAAATTATATAATATATAACAAATAATATAAATATATAAAATCAGAATCAGTATCCAAAATATAAAATATAATAAAAAGAAAAAGGCAAACAATAGAAACATGTGCAAAATATCTGAATAAGTGATCCACGGAAGAAGAATCACGAATGGTGAACAAACTTATGAAAAGATGTACAAGTGCACTAGTAACTGGGGACGTGCACATAGCAACTACAATGGGATATCATTTCTCTATTTCTCATCCAGCAGAATGAAAAACATTTTTATAGTCTGACACTACCAAAAGTTGGCAAGGATATGGAATAATGGAATTCTCAAGCACTATTGTAAGAATATTGATTAATACAATCACTTTGGAAAACAATTTGGCAATGACTATTAAAGATGAAGGTATGCACAGCCTATGACCTACCAGTTCCTTGCAGAACGCATCCTGTCAAGAAATTCTGGAACATGTAAATAGGGAGAAGTGTGTAAGCATATTCGGAGCAGCAGAATTTGTGATATGAAAAAATTGGAAACTACCTCAATGTTAGTAAACAAGAGAATGGATAAATTGTGGCACATTCACAAAAGAGAGTATTGTAGATAGAGCTGTTAATTAATGGATTAGAGCTGCATGGATTGTTATGGATAAATCTCAAAAACAATGTTGAATAGAAGATGCAAGAGGCAGACACAGGCATACAGAATGATGCCATGTATGCGAAAACTGGTTCTACCAGCACCTGGCCCAGATCTGGACATGTGACTGATGTTCAGAAATGTTCAAATGACCTGAGAAGTACTGCCATTATTACCATCATTGTGGACAGGAGCAAAGAGTATTTTCACCCCCATTTTACAGACTGGGAAACTGAACCCCAGGGAAAGGAGATTGTCATAAGGTCTCCCAGTGCCATGTGAAAAGGAAGGCCTGATCCTTGAAAGCCCCCTCCCTGCCCGGTCCACACACTCCACACCTGACAAGAGTCCATGCCCCATTCTGAGTCAGCACACAGCATGTCGTTCCCGATGAACTTCTTCTCGCCCTTCAAGAAGAGGAACTGGTACCGTTGATTGCAGATATTATTGTTTATGATCTTGACAGCCACCTCCTGAAGACTGTAGTGGGGCTTTGGGGTCACTGAAGAGAAAGAGATCCTGCCTTGTCATCCCTTCAACTCCCTGGCATATCTCCATCTTGGAGTTGTCCACAGTCGCTAACATGGGAGGCAGGGCTATATCCTGGGATGGTGATTTATAAAGACCCCAGCCCGTAGCCTGACTTTTGAAAAAGCCCAAGCTCATTAAAAAGACTAAGCAAAAGTCTCCCAAGGGGCTCAGAGCAACACCCAGGCACTCAATGAGGACCAGGAGAGATTACCCCAATAATTCAGGTTCCTTGAGAGTGAGGGGCTGAGAACTCTTCTGTGGCTACCTGGCAAGGTTGCAAGACCCTGGAGCCAGACGGTACCACCTTCTGGAAGGCGGGACTCCACAAAGCCTCCTAGATTCTAGGACCCTAGAGTGGCATCAACAGGGACTGGACCTCCCAGAATTATCAGTGCCTCGAGGTAACAAGCATGTATGATGACTGCCCAATACCTCAGTACCTCCTGAAACTACGGCCCTGTGCCACCTGTAGACAGGGAACCCCATTAACAGCCAAGGATTAATTTCCTGCTGTGCTGCAAGGTGAGGGCTTGGCATTGGATTTAACTTAACTTTGGGAACTGAGGTCTGTGCAGGCCACGTGTCTTTTACACTAGAGTGCTATGTGTATCTTCCTATCAATAGAGGTCAGGACAGTGTGCAGCACGTGTAGGTGCTCAGGAAATGTTTGCTGACGGAGTGAATGTGTGAATGAAGGGCTGAATGAATGAGCCCGTGGTGGGATCGTGTTCTGAAGAGGTAAGTGTCTTGAGAGCTCTGCTTGCTTTCACTTACCTTGAGTATCTGTAAGTCCCCACCCGATCACCCAGCACATGGTTCCGATAGATAGCTGGAATTTGGTGTTGGGTAGGCAGACAGGCTGGATGAGGGGAGACCAGGAGATGGGGTCCCTGAGCTTCAGGAGGGCAACGTCCTGGGATATGAGGTTCTTGAAATTCTCATGAATCACGATGCGAGTGACCAGGAGCTGAGTGCTGTTTTCTGGGAGGCGTTGGACTCCCACCCTCACGGAGTACTGTGTGGGGTCCGTGGATCTGCAGGGCCACAGGTAGGAGGCAGGTTGCCAGCAATGAGGCCATAAATGGTTGGAGAGACACGAGCTGAGCACAGGGCCATGCAGCCAGGCCCCTACTCCCAGATCCCCAGATTTACCAGGACACCCCAAGCCAGAAAGCAAAACCCCTGGGACCGGCTGGCCACCCTGACTGACCTCTGTAAGCAGTGTGCAGCCGTGAGGACCCACTGGTGGTGGATGAGGGAGCCACTGCAGATGTACATGCCCAGGAATAGGATGCTAACCTGCCATGGCCACTTGCCTACCTCCACCAGCTTCCCCTTCACCATCTTGCAGGAGACGTTGGTCTGACCACAGGCCTGGAACCAGGAATCTGAAGAAAAAGGTAGAAAGGAGGCCATGCCAACCCCATGCAGACTCTGAGGCAGTAAAGGGCAGTCCTCAGACCCCTGTACACAGCAGACTGTCGAGGCAGAGAGAGCCATCTCCCAGCCATCATAAGCAGCCACTGCCACATGTACATGTGTGGAGGGGTTTTTCCCATGGCCCCGAAAATGGCAACCAAAGGCCCAGAGGCAGCAGGTGCCCCACATTATAAAGAGAGCCCCAAACAATGGGGACCAGACAACCCCTCCAGGGCTTGTTCAGAACCATCACCCCAGGATTCATCCCTGCCTCCTCATTTACACAAGCAGATCGTTGGGGGAGTAAAGGAGAAGAGAGAATCATCAGAGGAATGAGTTGTCAGTCAAGGGACAAGTGATGGGGCACAAGTGAGCAGAGTTGCTTGTCAGTTGTAGCCAGAAACAACGGACAGTGATGTTGCATTGTACAACTCCAGGACCCGCCTTCATAGACCACCACCCCTGGAGGTGTGCTCTCTGTGACCATACAAGGAAGTGAGTAGAGATGCTTGTCAATTCACTGGCCCCAACAGCAGGAGTGGGAGGAGAAGGGGCTACGCTGAACTGGATATGAGATTGAGATTTTGAACTGGACCTTTTTGGAGGGTATTTAACAACAGAACATCACTGAGGACAGGAAAGGGAGAGATTTTACAGCAAAGGTTGGAGACCAAGATTAAAGGCAAATAAAAAGGTTTCTTATGTATAGCCTGCTGTCAAGTCTGGGCTGGCCAACAAGCTGTTACATGTGGTCGTGGACTTCCTCATAGAGGCAAAGCTGGACATGTGTTTACACCGTCACAAGCTGGTGTGGTTCCTGAAAGTCTGTTTCCCTCAGCAGCTCAGCTTGCAGTGCCAAGAGGAGCATCAGGGACTCAGAAGCAGTAATCAAGGCTTGTCCCTGCCTGGGGGTCTGTGGTGGTGGTGGAGGGGGTACAACAATAAACAGACATGGCTAATAATCTGTGGTGACCCTTGCACATTAGCAGAAACATCTACTGGGCTCGGCTTCATAGAAATCCCTCTGAGGGTCACAAACCATTGATGTTTGGGCTCATTCTACCATGTCCCAGGGCTCCGGTACTATCAGATGTAATGGTTGTTCCCTTGCCACAGAATTCCGTGGCTGGACACCTTCACCCTCAACCAGCAGCCTCCCACAGGGATCCACAGGCACCCGCACAAGCCCGCACATCTCCATGGAGGCTCGTCTTGCCTGGCCTTCTCACAGCTCCATTTTGGCCCATGTCCCTCTCCAATGGCTTGCTGTCCTATTTTCTGTCTTCACCAGGAGGGAGCCACATTTCAGGCCCTTCTCATATCCTGTGGTAGGTTTATGGCTACTTTGTTGTTTCAAATTACAGCCTGCCTCAATCAAGACTGTTCCACTTTAGGAGGAAAGAGAGGGCTTCCAGAGGCTTGCTCTTTACTGTCTCACAAAACTGAGGCCCCACAGAGCCAGGGTCCTGCAGAAAGAATTTTACCACTTAAAAAGTGATCCAGTGACCCAGGGGGCAGAGTTGGGCATCGCCTCTGTACTCCACACCCTCAATGGGTTCCCCAGTCTCAGAGAACAGCACTCCTCGGAACTCACGTCCACAACAACATTGACTCCAACCTCCTTCCCCAAAACCTTATGCTGATTCAGCCTGGAGATGCCAGCACTAGGCGCCAGCATCAAGTACAGCAGCTGAATCTGGGGGGAGCCATGATGGACTATTTGGGGGTGTAAGGTGTTGCAGATCAACCTTGCCATCGGCACAGCGTCACCATTCCACACACAGGGGACACTCAGTGGCTCACACGGATTCCACTGCAGACTGCCTGCAGCCCTTCCTGGAGTCCCAGAGTCCAAGCACTCCCACTAACAAACCGTACTCTGCTGTCACCGCCTGCCCTCACATGTGGCGACGGGAAGACATATCTTGGCTCATGACTTCTGTCTCTATAAGGTCAGAGCCCCAGCCCCACCCCGTCATTATAGGCACAGCACTCAGCGACATGGAGCAGTGCACATCCTCAGGAGCCCGAAACAGCACAGACGCCTGAGGGCGGTGCAGGGTAGGCGAGCACTCCCTCCCTCCCTCACTCAGCAAGGCGCTGGTCTACGACGGAGAGTCACACAGGGAGAAAGACAAAGTCTCTGAGTTGGGGGACACATTCCTACTCACAGATACCACACCAGCATGTTTTCTGCCAAGCGGCAGAATGGGCAGCTGGCAGGTGATCCGAGCCAGGGCTGCCACCACAAAGACTGCATGTGGTCAGTAAGGCTGGGAGCCCAGAGATCTTCTGTCACATGGGGTCCCAAACTTTTCACCCCCGCAGAGTCTACTGAAGACTGGTATCGAAGCCACTTACATTCTCTGGGCCTTGGTCTCCTACTGTGAAATGGGGACATTGGTAGAGCCCACCTCACAGGGTGTTGAGACGTGAAGCCGTCTGCACAGTGCCTTAGGTAGGGAGAGCAGTCACTCACACATCACATTGTCACCATCACAAGTCCTGGTTCTCCTGGATTGTGCCTCCCAAACAAGCTCATCCCAAGGATGTTAGTGTGTGTCCCCAATTTTTAATAAAGCTCTTCCCTCGTGTTCATGGCCATCCTGCAAACTGGAACGGCCTTGACACTGTCTAGGTCCCCAGGCTTGGCACACCATGCAGTCTGGTGAGGATGTGCCCACCAGGATATGGACAAAAGGAAACCCTTCAGGCATGAGGACAGCTGACATAGGCACCCAGGCAAAAAGACCCCTCCTGCCTCTCTCCCACGTCCCCAAAGCCCTACTTTCGACATAGAGGTGATTCCCAAGTCTGGCGGAAGACAATGGAGATGTGAGGCCCTGAAGATCTCCTGGCCCACATGCCATGGCAAGCAGGTGCCCAGACCTCACTGGCCTTAATAATGAGACATGGGGGCAGGGTGGGGCAGGGCATCTCTGCTGTGTGAGAATTCTAGAACTCGTGGTTTGTTTATTCAGGGTAGCAGGGAGTGGGCCTCTGCCCCAGGGTTGGGGACTCACTCAGCTGGGGCAACAGCAGGATGCTGAGAAGGAGACAGTGTGGTCATGGGAAGATCCCACCAGGCCATGACATGATGCTGCTGCCAGATGCTTCCCTGGAATGGTGCTCCTGGTGCCTAACCCTGAGCCTGTGACAGCACCTGGTGTCTGACCCGTGACAGTGCCTCCTGGGCTCAGCCTTGGCCTTGATGGTCTCCCCGTGTACCCAACCCTGAGCCTGTGACAGCACCAGGTATCTAGCTTGTGACACTGCCTGGGGCCTGGCCTATGAGGCACCCCTAGTGCCTAGTCTAAGCTCCTTTATGATGCCCTTCTGATGGCCCCTGGAGGTGTGGAAACTGAGGCACAAATAGTGGGGTGGCTAGTTCCTGCTGTAGGTGATTGAGCTGGAACTGGAGTTTTCCTTTTTCCCACAGGTTCTGTATTTTCAAGAGAACAGCTCCTGGGTATAGGCAGGCCAGGTGTTTTTGGCCTGGGAAGGTGGCTTCCTGAGAGGAAGCAGCTTGCAGGCCTGGGCATTCATGAATCAGCAGAATAAATGACATCTTGGAACCCCTCCCCACCATTCCACTGAGGTCCCCTCCCGGAGGATCCCATGCTCCTCACACTGTCCCTGAGGACAGCTCACTACTGCTCCACCCTGTTGCCAATGTTGTCAAGTACTTGGGGGTAATGAGGTTGTTCACACACTGCAGGGGGAGATGGACTGGGGCCATCACTGTGGAAAACTGTTTGGAATCATTTACTAAAGCAGAAAATGTGCCTACCCCACAACCTGCAGTCCCACCCCTGGTTGTGAGCCCTAGAAACAGTCATGTACATAGGCAACAGAAAAGACACACAAGACTGTTGGGTACAGCCCCAGCTGGAAGCTACCCAACTGCCATCAGAGGCAGGATGGATGCACAGAATACTCAACAGCAATGAGAATGGACCACTACATGTAGCAACATGGTGAATCTCATAAACATATTGCTGAGTGAAAGAAGTCAGACACAAAAGGTACATACTGTATGAAAACAGACAAAACAAACTATTTTTAGGGACACATGTAGAAAATTAAGGAGATGATTATCTCTACGATCAGATTTCCTCTAGGGGGAAAGAGGAAGAAAGAAAGAGAGACCGAAGAAAGAAAATCCAGAGAAGAAAAACCCTATCTACACTCCTGCCTTTGTGGAAAATAATACTTTGGGGGAAACAATCAATCAATAAAACAAAACAAGATAATTGAATAAAGACTAAGCATTTCCATTATCACCACCAGTGTGAATACAAAAAACCCTACTTTTAAATGTCAAAGATTCTTATACAGTTATGTGCCATATAATGATGTTTTGGTAACGACGGACCGCATATACGACTGTGGTCCCATAAGATGAGTACCATACAGCCTAGGTGTGTAGTAGGCTACACCATCTAGGTTTGTGTAAGTACACTCTTTGATGTTCGCACAATGATGAAGTCACCTAATGATGCCTTTCTCCGAATATGTCCCCATCATTAAGCAACACAGACTGTATTGGGTAGAAAAAAAAATCCACTCACATGCTAATTGAGACCCACCTAAAACAAAATGACATGAAGTAGTTGAAAGTTAAACGATGGGCCAAAGTATATTAAATATATGCAAACAAAAATAGAAATGGCAATGTTAATCTCTAAAAATGTGATTCAGGACAAAAGCTTTAAACAGAAAAAGAAAGTTATTTTATGTAGAAAAAAGATAAAAATTACAATGACTATGTAACATCGTAAAGTTCTGTTTGTCAATAACGTATCATCAAACATATAAAGCAAAATCAACCAGTGATACAAGAGAAATTGAAAAACCTCACTTGTAGTGAGAAAGTCTTCTCCAACTCTGTCTTTAAGGGATGGAATATCTACAAAAAAATCAACCCCACACCAGACTACTAAGAAAACCATAATAACTTCCCTAAAAGCTGAACTAGTTGGGCCACGTTTTTTACCATGAGACAATAAAACAAAGATTTAATAACAAAAGAGTAGGCAAAATAATAATTGACTAAGAAAACTTTGAACTTTAACTTATTTTGAGGAAATAAAAACATTACATAAACTACTTAGAAAATACTAATAATTAGAGCAATGCATAAAAAAATGTATTGGGTGTGTTCAAGACAAATCCATAACCTTAAAGGTATTTATTATTGAATAACAAAGAATGAAAATAAATTAATTAAATACTCTAATAAAGAAAGTTTTATAGTATAGGTGCAAAATAAACCCAAGGAAAATCTGTAGGAAACATGTACAAAATATAAAATTATACCCTAATCAATTAAAACAGCAGAATTAGGAATGAAGTCTATGATCTGGATCTTTGAAAAAACAAATAATATTAAATAGGACAAAAGGCATATTTTACACTGATAGGGTATAACCCTCCAACATGGTATAGGTATAGTAGGCATGAACTGTTCACTCCTAACAACACAGCTTTGAAACACAAAGCAAGAATTGCTGGAACTGTAAGAAGAAATAGACAGTCTCAATTCTCATGGTAAATCTCTCAGAAATCAACAGATTATACTGACATAAAATACTTGAAGTGTTGAGAGGATTTGAATAACACAATCAACAAGCCTGATCCAATCAATTATAGCTAGAACTTTGTTTCAAAACACACAACACTTTCATTTCAAATGCACATGACACTTTCACTAAAACTGACCAAATACTAGTCACAAATAAAACCTCAATAAATTCCAAAATGCAGAAATAATTAAATCTTGTGATATAATTTTTAGTAGAGAAAAAGGAGAAGCCTCTTCCCCCAAACTATCCATCGGGAAATTATATAATGCCCTTCTATATATAACTCAAGGTTAAATAAGAAATATAGTGCAAAATTAAAAACAATGTAGAAATGAATGACAATGAGGTCAGCACATATCAAATTCCGTGAAATATGGCCAAAGTGAGACTCAGAGGAAATTTTATTAAATTAAATGAAAATTTTTATTAGAAACCAAAGAAGTCTATAATATTGAACTAAGCATACTACTCAAAAAGTTAGAAAAAAAATAAAATAAATCCCCCAAAAGTAGAAGGTTGGAATTACTAAAGCTAAAAGAGCTTTAATAAAATAAACAAAAAGAAGTAGATTTGATCACTAAAACCAAAAGTTAGTTTGTACCATTTAGGAGTTCCCAAGTAAGAGAAACTTTCACTCAAACAGGTTTAAAATATCTTTCTCCTCTCTTCATCCTGAGTTGGTCCCCTCTTGAAAAATGCTTGCCAACAGCCCACAACCTTCTGCTTCCTCATCCACATTCAGAGATTGACAGTGTGCACATCTCTCCTCTAACCATGCCTTATGCTGATGGGGGTAACCCAACTGGGGTCAGGTGGCCGGGGCACTGGACTATGGTAACTAGATCAAGCCAATGAGCCACCCTTCCTGGGAGGTGGGAGTGTGACAGATCCCCCCAAAGAACATGAGCAGCATGGCAGAGGGTGCGGGTGGCTGACCAGGATCTGGGGTAAAATGTGGGGAGGAGGGATACCTTAAAGCTAACCAATTAAAGTACACCAGACGGTTTCTTGAAAACACCTAGGAAACAGACAAAAATCTGGCAACTCTAATGTTTAATAATTAAGAAAAGGGAAAGAGTATACATATAAATAATATTAGAAACAGGAAGAGGGCCAAAGCTTCAAATTTTATATATCAGTTTAAATTTAAAAATCTAAGCTAAATTAAGTGATTTTCAATAGTAAGATTAATGCAAAAAGAGGTAGGAAACCAAACTAGGCAAATAACTATAAAAGACATTTTTTAAATAGTCAAAGATTGGTTCCCTAAAAAAGGCATCAAGCCCAGCGAGTTTTATGTATACGGTCTACCAAACCTAAGATAACAGATAATACTGGTGTTAAATAAACTGCTCTAGGGCATGGAAAAATACTAGAAGCCTTCTCAACATGTTTTAAGAAGCTAGCATAGCAATGACATCGAACTTGAATGAAGGGTGGAACAAAAAGTAAAATTGTAGGCCAATCCAACATTGGGGCAAAAATTTCAAACAAGATGTCAGCAAACTGAATCCACAATGTATTGCAGGATTTATTAAGAAATCTATTGAGATCTAGTACAGTCATGCATCACTTAAGGACAGTGATACATTCTGAGAAATGTGTAATTAGATGATTTCATCATTGTGCAAACATCATAGAGTGTGTTTACACAAACCTAGATGGTATAGCCTACTACACACCTAGACTACACGGTATAGCCTATTGTCACTAGGCTACAAACCTGCACAGCATGTTACTGTAGTGAATACTGTAAGCAATTGTAACACAATGGTAAATATTTGTGTATATAAACACAGAAAAGGTACAGTAAAAATACGGCATAAAAGATAAAAAATGGTTCACCCACATAGGGCACTTACCATGAATGGAGCTTGCAGGACCGGAAGTTGCTCTGGGTGAGTCCGTGAGCGGGTGGTGAGTGAGTGTGAAGGCCTAGGACCTCGCTGTACACCGCTGTAGGCTTTACCAACACTGTACACTTAGGCTACACTAAATTCATAAAAAAGATTTTTCTTTCTTTAATGATAAATTAACTTCAGCTTACTGTAATTTTTTTACTTTATACACTTTTTAATTTTTTTAACTTTTTGACTCTTTTGTAATGGCACTTAGCTGAAAACACAGACACATTGTACCACCGTCAAAATATTTTCTTTCTTTATATCCTAATTCTAGACACTTTTTTCTATTAATTTTTTTTTTACTTTTTAAATGTTTCTGTTAAAAACTGAGACACAAATACACACATTAGCCTAGGCCTACCCATGTCAGGATCATCAATATCACTGTTTTCCACCTCCACATCTTGTCTCACTGGAAAGTCTTCAGGGACAATGGAACTGTCATCTCACGTGATAACAATGCCTTCTTCTGGAAGACCTCCTGAAGGACCTGCCTGAGGCTCTTCTTGAGGAGGTGCCACTCTTTTCAGAAACATGTCCATGGTGGTTTGCTTCTTTTTTTCATCACAGATTTGCTTGTAAGCACATAATGCACCATGAACATTCCTCTCTACTAACAAAACCTGTCAGTGTTGGGGTCCATGTTTTCAAATTTCTTAAGGAGCCTGTTGAGGTCTACAAAACCTTCTGCTAAACTCTTTGCTGTGAATTTTCTTGTGGGTTCTTCTTTCTTTTCTCCTGCAGTTTCCTTTTCTCTTGCCTCTCCTTCAGCTGTGAATTCCTGTTCCAGTTCCAACATCACCTCATTAATCATTCCCTCAGGAACCACCTCTAGGAGCTCTTCAATGTCATCTGTGTCCACACCCAGGTTAAAGTTGTTTGCCATCTCAACCACAGCCTTGTTGATTTTTGAAACTTCTTCATCCTTTGCAAATCCTTTGAAGTCATGAACAAACCTCTTCAGTGTCTTCTTCCAGATGCCCTACAGTCCTTAGTGATGTCACTTTAAGCCAAGCAAGGTTCTTGGTGCAGTCACAGATGTTGCAATCCTTCCAGAATTGCATCAGTGTCTTTCTCAGTTGCAGCAATAGCCTGGGCAAAGGTCCCCCTCAGGTAGTAGGCCTTAAAACCTGCTCTAACTCCTGATCCATTGGTTGGATCAAAGAGGTGGTGTTTAGCAGGAGAAACACCACTTTGATATTGGGATGAAGATCATCTTTAAAAGGAAGACGTCCGGGAGCATTATCAGCAATAAGCAAAATCTTGAAAGGTACATTATTCTCCAAACAGTACTTCTCCATTTCACTGGCATAGCAATTCAGGGGGGCATCTTGGAAGAGGAGCTGGGTCACCCACGACTTCTTATTGCTCCTGTAATACACTGGCAGTGTGTGCTCGTTGATATGCTTGAAGGCCCTGGTGTTCTCACTGTGCCAGATCACAAAAGGTTTCAATTTGTAGCCTGCAACATTGCCCCCAAGCAAGACTGTTATCCTGTCCTTAAAAGCCCTGAAACCAGGCCAGCCCTGGTGGCCTAGTGGTTAAGTTTGGCACGTTCCACTTTGGGGGCCCAGGTTTGGTTCCCAGGCACATACATACACCACTCGTCAGTGGCCATCCTGTGGTGATGACCCACTTACAAAATAGAGGAAGATTGGTGACAGATGTTAGCTCAAGGTGAATCTTTCTCAAGCAAAATGAGGAATAAAGCCCTGAAACCTGGCATTGGCTTGGCCTCCTTATGGATGAAAGTCCTTTCAGGCATCCATTTCCAGAAAAGGGAGTTTTCACCCATGTTGAATATTTCCTCTGGTAAGTAATTTTCCTCCATGATCAGCTTATCTAGTTTCCAAAAATTCTTCAGCCACCTTCACATCAGCACTCACAGACTCACCACTCACTTTCACATTATGTAATGAATAACGATTCTTGAATCACACCACCCAGAGCTAGCAGTAAATTAACATCATAGTCAGGGCAGCTTTTTCTTTCAACGTTGCAAACAAACTTTGCTTTGGCCATGATCATCATGGTGCTGAGAGGGATACACTTCCATGTTTGGTCTTCAATTCAGATCATTAGACGTTTCTCCATGTCTGAGATAGGCCCTTCTTGAATTTTTCTTAGTCTTGTTGCCTTCAATGAAGCAGATCCTTTAACAGCTTCCATCACTTTGTTCTTGTTCTTCAAGATCGTAGCTACGGTGGAATAGGACACGCCTGACCAGCGAGCAATAACCATCACTGGTTTTCCACCTTTGTGGTCCTTAATCACTTTTAATTTCATTTCCAGGTCAATGACTCGACGTGGCCTCTTACTGGCAACATTAGTAGCGGATTTTGTATGTTTAGGGGCCCCGATGAACAAAAGAATAGGAGATTAAATCAAGCACAAGAGAAAATGGTGCAATCAAGAGACGTGGTAAACACAATGTACGAGGCTACTGCCAGCGTAACACAGCATATTGTTTTACAGTAAACTTTTCCTTTATGTAAGTAGAAAGAGTACACTCTAAAATAACGGTAAAAAGTATAGTATAGTAAATATACAAACCAGTAACATAGTCATTTATTATCAAGTATTATGTAGTCTACATTAACTGTGTGTACTATACTTTTATACGACTGGCAGTGCAGCAGCTTTGTTTACACTAACATCACCACAAACATGTGAGCAATGTGTTGTGCTATGACAATATGATGGCTACAACGTCACTAGGTGATAGAAAATTTTCAGCTCCATTATAATCTTACAGAACCACCATTATATATGTGGTCTGTTGTTGACCAAAACGTCACTATGAGGTGCATGACTGTCCTGCATTGCAGTATGTGAACAAATTAAATAAGAAAAATCATACAATCATTTTAATAGTTCACTACTGCGCCACCAGGGCCCAAAACAGTGCCTGGCACAGAGAAGATTCCCAATAAATATCTGTGGAATAGATGAAAGAATGAAGTCAGGGTCAACACGTACTCCAACCATTATTGCTACGATTTCACATTGTGCTAGAGGCCTCCAGCAATGAGATAACAAAATAAATAAATGGTATGACTTTCAAAAAGGAGAAGATGTAGCTGTCACCACTTTAGGAGATTTAGTTACCAAAAATAAGCCAAGAGAATCCACTGAAAAATTATTGAATTAAATAAGACAGTTTTGCAAGATGGCCAGGAATTAAGATCACTATTTTTTTTAAATCCATCAACAACTTTAAAATACCTAACATGCAGAATTAGAAAAAATGTAATGGGAAAGATATCATCCACAACAAATATAACCAAAATTTGTAAAATACTTAGAAATAATGTTTTTCCAGACATCCATGAATAGAAGAAATGAATTAATGGAGACATATACCATACCCTGGTTAGGAACCCAACATTGTAAAAATGATAGTTCTCCGCTAATTAGTCTGTGTATTTAATTTCAATGCAAATACCAATAGTATTTTTCATGGAAATTGACAAACTGATTCTAAAGTTTATATGGAAGACAAACTTTGTAAATTAGGCAATTTTTTTTAAAAAAAGAAGAGGAGAGCTTTTGCTACCATTTAACAAAACATAACATAAAGCTGATTGAAACAGGAAGTACTAACCCAGGGACAAACAGATCAGTAGGGAAATAATAGAGGTTTCAAAAACATATCCATGAATATATTGGGATTTCATTATTATAAATGTGGACGTTCAAATCAGCAGAAAAAGGATGGACTCCACAAGAAATAGTGTCAATGTAACTGGCTATCCAGTTGGAAGCAGTTAGATCCCCACCTCACACCATATATAAACAAAAATTGCAAATGGTTTACTGTTACACATAGAAAGTAAATTTATCAAAATATTAAAAGAAATATGAGAAGATAGCTTTTAAAATCTGGAGACGGAGAAAACCATCTTAAGCAAGGCATAAAACCCATAAAGAAAGTAAAGACTGATTTGACTTCATAATAATTTTTAAAGTCTTCATGGAAAAATTACCCATCCATTTCACATAATTCTAAAGACAAGTGGCTCACTGGAGAAAATATTTGTAAAATAATTGACAAAGGCTTAATAGTCAGAAAAGATAAAGATCTTCCATAAGAAAAAGATAAGCAACCCAACTTTTAAAATAGGCAAGTATATGAACAGGGGATTTACTCGAGAAAATGTATATCTTTTTTTCAATAAACACAGGAAAAGACATTTTTCCAATCAAGAAAATGCAAATTAAAACAGCAGTGATATAACTTTCTACCACTGGATGGGCAAAATTTTAAGAATATTTATAAGAATATCCATTTTTAGCAAAAAGGGAAACATTCATTCTTATATACTGTAAGTGTCAATGTAAACTGGTTCACCTTTTGGGAGGGGTGAATTTGATAGTATTCATTCAAAATTATTACATTCATGTTTCCTTTGTCCCTCCCATCTCCCAGCCCACTCCTAGAAGACGGCTGGGGAAATGCTTCAGAGCATCTCTGCCCCCACCCCTACCTCTGTGCATGCTGGAGTGTGTTCACAGCAGCACTGCCACAGTGCGGACAAGTCAGAGGCAGGTGTCCTGCATATAAAATGGAGGAGGATGGGTGCACATGTTGGCCCAGGGCCAGTCTTCCTCAGCAAGGGGAGGAAGACTGGCAACAGATGTTGGCTCAGGGCTAATCTTCCTCACCAAAGAAAGAAAGAAAAAAGAAACAGTCTAAAAAGTGGTGCTGGTTAAATAGCATACATTACATATGCACAGAACACATGCAGCCATGTAATATGATGAATAGTTCTAGGTACTAACATAGAAAGGTTTTCAAGGCATACAATTTTTCTTAATAAGTGTAGGTTAATAATACACATATAAGATCCCATTTATTTTAAAAATCATGAAGATATTTTATTTAAGGATGCTAAAAATGATTACTTCTGGGGAGGGGAGCAGCACTGGCAGTACGGGTGGATGAGAGAGGGGGAATCTTTACTTGTATTTCTGAATTTTTCTAGTAAATTACAAGAATGTATTCAGATATTGCTTGTAATTAAAAAAAATTTTTTTAAGAAAAAAATGTATAAGGTGAACATGCAGTAGTTTTGTAATCAGTTTTTTTAAGTGCCATTGAAAAAAAAATGAAAGCTAATTTTGGAGCACTATATGTGGGTCCTTCCTACTGTTAGCACAGGGCATGTTCTGACCGCTCCCTATAGCACGCCCACTTTACAAATGAGGAAACCGAGGCCTCAGGCCCGGGCCCCTTCCCTATGCTCCAGCACTAGTAATATAGCAAAAACCATCAGCCCCTACTCTGGGGAGCTTCCGGGCAGAATTAAATCCAGGAGGCCCTGCCCTCCCACCCACCTCCAACCCCCAGGGCCACCCAGAAAAGAGAACAGAGCCAGCTCACGTTTGCACAAATTTAATCCTAGCGATCCTGGCCCTTCTAGGCCACACTTCCCTTCTCCTGATCACCCAAGGCCTAGTCATCCACCACATCCCTCCCCACCGGGATGCCAAAGCAGGACCCAGTCTTCCAGGGGCCGCTCTTTCCCCACCTTGATTCTTGTTGAATATGGACCCATGACCTTGGTCTAATCTTGCTCTGGCCCCATTCAGCAGAGGCAAAGCAGGAATAAGAAGCGAGAGGGGAGATCAGGGGCCCATCGGGGGCTGCAGCAGCCAGGACAGGAGTAGGAGCCAGGTGGAGGTGCGGGGGCCTGAGACAGCCCCATTGCTTATTTGTGTCTTGATCCATTTGCTGTATTTGGTGATGCGGGTGTACACGCCTGGATTCTGTAATTTGGCGCAGGCTTTGTCCCAGGATAGCACTCCAGCCAGAATCCATCTGCCCTCGACTTCGCAAGCCAATGGGCCACCAGAATCCCCCTAGGCAAAGAGAGAGGAGTGACGGAGGCTCTGGACCCACCTGGGACGCAGGGGATCCAGGGGCCCCGAATGCCCACCCTCTGAGTTCTGCTTGGAAGATTCTTTCACTCCTTGAGAATCTCACAGCCTGGGGCCCTCCTTCAGCTTCTCAGTTGGAGAACCCAACCCAGAATATCAGGCAAAATCAAAGTCACAGGGGAAGGAAATGGGAGCAGAGCATCGCCTGGTGATAATGACAAAGAGGGAGGCCAAGCAAACCCCTCCCCAGGGTACTGCCCCTCAGCCTGGGAGTCATTCCCAACAGAAGGAGAGCTGCCAGAACCTCCCAGAAACTCACATTGCACAAGTTTTCTCCATAATTGGTGGCACAGATCATGTCCCCCAGGACAAGGGGGACAATGTGGGGGACCAAGGATGTCTTGCGGTAAATCCGGTCACACCTCTTGTTTTCCATGATAAACACCTCAGCCGCCTGAAGCTCTGGGGTCAGCGTGGAGTTGGCTGTGGAGGAGCCCAGTGGGGTGAGAACTGACTCCTCACGCCACTCAGCCCAGTGTCTTGTCACCTCCATCCTTGAGACTCAGCCAAGCCACGCCCCTTCACACCTCCATGCTCTTTCACTTAGTCCTTCCCCCTGCAGTGTGAACCATGTCTGGCAAGCCCCTCACCCTCTAAGACTCTGTTTCAGGATCCCTCTCTCTGAGAAGCTTTTGTTTCTGAATCAAGCAGGACACAATCCAAGTTTCAACGCAACCACTTATAAATTGAGACCCCAACCACGTACTGCTTCTCTCCAGCCTCTGTGCTTTGCACTGGCTGTGCCTCCTGCCACCTGACCAACACTCGCTCTTCCTTCAGGCATCTCAGGCAGACCCTCTGCCCAGAACTCAACCCAGATCCCTCCCGGCCTGATCTCAAGATCACCTGACAAAATCTTTGCCTCCTTCCTCGTCAGCCTGCGCCTTTGCCCACACTCAGTTATGAGTCCCCTGCACGCAGGGCATGTATTCCCAGTGCCGAGGGTTTGGCATGTGGCAGATGCTTGAAATTTGTCAAGTGAACAAATGAGTGAGTGAGTCAGTTTATGAATCCCTGACTCAGCTTCTGTAAGAGGCAAATGATCATGCCCAGCCCAGGCACTGCTAGGCCTGAATTAGGAGCCCACAGCAAGCACAATGGTGTAAACCGTGACAATGGCTCTCACATGAAGAGCAGTCCTAACACATCCAAAGAGCCAGGAGACAGAGATGACAGCCGCAAGCTTCCTCAGAGGCACCATGAGGCAGTCCAGCAGGCAAGGCCCCCAAAGGAAAGAACTGCACCCTCTGTGGCACTGCACCCCACTCGCCATCCCATCCTGCTCACCTGAGAAGCGCTGTTTAACCTGGCCCCAGCCGGTCACCCAACACTGTGTCCCAACCTTCAGGTTGTAGTTGGGCTCTGGGAGGCAGATGGGCTGCACATACTTGCTGAAGATGGCAGGAGTGTGAAGCAGGAGAAGGGCAATATCGCCCATGATGAAGGTCCGGCCCCAGTACTTGGGGTGCATAATGATGTCCTTCACAGGGATCGAGAGGGCCTTCATGGGGTCCGTGGGCTTCAGCTTGGAGGTGCCGAGAATCACTGAGTACTCTTTGGTGCTACAGGAGACACAGAGCCCCACCTCATAGATGTCAGGTTCCCAAGCAACGCTATGCTCCTACCTCCACCGAGGACGTTTTCCCTTAACAGAAGTCCTGCCTGATTTGCTCTTCTCACTCTATCTTGTTAATCTAACCTAGGGGCCCTCAGGGTCAGAGATATGACTGCCTCCTCATTCATCATTCAAGGTGATTCAAGGTGGCCCGGTCTATGTGTTGTACATGCAGGTGTGTAGGCGTTGGTATACAGGTATGTTCTCATGTGTGTGAGGGGTGGGGGTATACACTGGGTTTCCTGTTGCCTGGCCTAAGATACAGTCTTCGTTGCTTGGGGCTCCTGCCCCAGCTCAGTCCCTGGCCCGCTGTGAGATCCTGAGCATGACTCTTCCCTGTTCTGCACATCCCTTCCTCCCCCCCCCACCACGTTGCTTCACAGAGGAAATGAGGAGGCTAGGCTGGGCCCATTGCAGCCCCAGCTCTCTAAGCCCTGGACACGGGGCTACACTCACCCTTGGATGCAGTGGGCAGCAGTCACCACCCAGTTGAGGTCAATGAGGGCCCCTCCACACACGTGCTCATTTTCCATCCGTAGGCTCGCCTCCCAGGGCCAATGGCGGGTCATGTCCAAATTCTCCAACCACCAGGGTTTACCACAAACTTTAGGAACAAGTGTGCAGGGAGACACAGGTGCCACATAAAGGAGGATAAGAATGACCGAGAACAAGATGCCTCCCAGGGTAATCTGCACAAGGCTGTAAACTCAGGGTCTTGTTCCCACTTCACAGAGGGTGAGAGAAGGGCAGTGGCCTACCCAAAAGCACTGAGCTAGACAGAAAGTGACAATGACTGAGATAAAAAGCATCAAGATGGAGACATAGAGACATCACAGGAGGACAGAGAGAGAGACTGAGACACACAGGGAGCAATTAGCATAGAATCTCAAAACCAGGGAGAAGCACAGAAGGAGCCCCAGGACAAGAGATACGTTTCCTTGTGTCTGGGGTAAATCCCTAGGCCATGTTCCTGAAAGGCTATAATGCTTGCTGCATCTCTTAGATGCAAAAGGCCTCTGTCTTCACACTGCTCAGAGTCAAGAAAAGCTTCAAACAGCTGTGTCAGAAGTCTTTACACAGATCATTCAAGAAAGAGCCCCAACATGGAGCCCACAGGGGCCCCCACTCACAGCTTACACACTCTTAGTTTGCTCGTAGTTCCAACAATCAAAGTGTACGATTGTATGGATGAACATAGATGGAGAAATTATAAATAAAATATTACCAACATTATATTTTTAAAAAACAATGCACCATGATCATGTAGAGATTGTCCCAGGAGTGCAAGGGTGGTCCCACAATGGAAGAGCTCTCAGTGTATTCTCCACATAAAACAGTTTTTTTTCTCTAAAGAGAGAAAGGTCACGTGCCTTTCATAATAGACACAGAAAAAGGCATTTGAAAAATTCAACACATATTTATGCCTAAAAAACCCCCACATATTTATGACTTGGCAAACTAGGAATAGAAAGGAAATCCTTAACTTTATAAAAGTTATATGCCACAAACCTACAGCAAACATCATCTAATATTAAAGAACAGGCAAAAAGAATCTATACTGTGAGAAGCCAGGAATAATGGTACTTTGTCAGGGGAGGGCAGAGGAAGTAACAGAAAGGGTGTAAGGGAGCTTCTACGTGTTGGTACTGCTCTACTTTCTGACCTGGGTGATAACTGCACCAGGGGGTTCACCGTGTGATAATTTCTTGAGCTGGACACTTATAATTTGTGTACTTTCCTGTGTGTATATAATACATCAACAACTTATTTTTAAAATCAATAACATTTCTCTACCTCAGCACAACCAACTAGAAAATATATTCAAAAATAAGATACATTTTCAATAGCAAAAAATGATAAAGTACCAAGGAATTAACTTATCCAACACTATGCAAGATTTCTGTGGTAATACATTTAAAACTCTAATAAAGGACACTGAAAATGATCGCCGTAAATGGAGAGACATCCCTTGCTCTTAAAAAGAACCAAATATTTCAGATGTAATTTTTCCCAGAATTAATCTATAATGTCACTTTCCAAGTTAGAATTTTAAGAAATTTGATAAACTTACTCTGAAATTGAAGTAGAAAAACAAAGGTCCACAAATTGCTCAGTCTTTGAAAAAGTAGAGCAAAAAAGGGACACTTGTCCTACCAGATATTAAAACACACATCAAAGCAATAATAACAAAAACAGTGTGGTATTGATAAAGATGGACAAATGGACCAATGGAAAAGAATAGACAGCTTGAGACTGCTCCATGGAATACAGGAATTTCATGTAAAGAAAGGAGCCACCAAAATCAGTGGGTAAAGGATGGATTGTTGAGTAGATGGTGCTGGGGAAACTAGTTCACTATAAAAGAAAAAGAAAACTGGATTCCTTTGTAGGAGCACTTGAAAACCTAAACATGAAAGGTAAAACTGTAAAGTTAACAGTAGACCACGTGATGTGGGGTGGGAGAGGGCTCCTTAAGCAAAACCTCAAAACACAAACCACAAAGCTGATTAACTTGATTACATAAAATCAAGGATTTCTGACCCCAGGAACAAAGTTAACAGACAGATGACAGACTGGGAGGCAATATTTGCAATATCTAAAATCAATACGAGACTTTTATTAGGAAAATTCTAGGAAATCAACAAGAAAAAAGAACAATAGACAATACACAAAGGATAAGGACAGCTAATTTATTAGGAGAGGAAACTCAAGAGGTCAACAGCACCTTGGGACATGTTCAAACTCATTAGTAATGAGAAAAATGCCAATTAAGTCGAGACGTCTTTTTTTAACCTTAGATTGGCAACAAATAAAAGGTTAGATTGGTAAAGGTGGCTCCTGCCAAGGGTTGGTAGGTACATAGCAACATACACACCTTCACAAACCGCTGGCAGGAATGCAGACGGCTGACCAAATTGGAATATGGACAGTAGACAAAAGTATGGTATTAATGTAAATTTTTGAAGTCGATAAGTGTACTGGGGTTATCTAAGAGAATATTCTTAGAAAATACACACCAAAGTATTTAGAGATAGACTCATGCTGTATGTTACCCTCAACTGATTCTGAAAAAATTACATGTGCATATGTGTATGTTCCTCATACTATTTGTATTTTTGCAATGTTTTGTAAGTTTAAAATTATTTCCAAATAAAATGTTGTTTTAAATGGGGCTGAATGAAAAGAGGAGGAAACAAAGAGATCTAGAGCACACACCGTTTATGTAAGTTAAAAATACACACACACAAAACCACCACGTGGACTTTTACAAGAGCACATACACAAACAAAAAGATACACATTGAACATGTAAGAAAGGTTGGGAGGAGGGGAAGACAGGAGAGGGGCATGGACATGAGCAGGAATAACTAACTTAATCAACCAAACAATCCATAACAAATCAGGGTGGACCCGTGACAAGGGAAGCCCATGAACCAGCAGGAGCAACCCACCCCTCCACCCCTGAGGTCTAAGAAAAAAGAAAGGAAGACCCCAAAAGAGCTGGGCTCTGCAGACACTGCCACAGGGCCCAGGAGGCTCCATTTGCAACTGAACAGTTTAGAGCCCAAAAGGTTTCTGTGTGGAAAAGAGTCTGCATCAGCTTCCTGGACATGTCCCCTGATGGGATGCGGTCTGGGATGAATTCAAAGAGGCTCTACATTCCCACAGGAGGTCCTACAGACCCAGGAACGCTACCTATGTGACCCTCCTCAGATCATACCCTCCCAGGAGCTGAGGCTCTCCCAAAGCAGGGGCTCACCCTACTCACCTGGTTTGGTATTGGCTTCTTTGTAACCTGAAAGAGAAAAGGCGGACAGAGATGAAGCGAGAGGTCGTGACAGGATGAAAGTGAAGAAGTGCATTTTTCATCAATTAGTTCATTCATTCATTCACCAAATATTTCCTAATCTCTCACCCGTTCCCAGCCTGGAGCCCGAGGCTGGGGGGACAGAGGTGTATCAGACAGGTACCGCTGTATTTGCCCTTGAGGAAGAAGCTGTCCAGCAGGAGAGACAGAAGTAAACACACAATCACCTGCGTGAGATCAATGCAGGGACAAGGCCACAGATGTCAGGAAGCCCAGAAGAAGTGGTGGACAGAGAAGCTTCTGGGAACAGGGGTTATTGTGTCAGGTCTTAAAGATGAGAAGATAAAACAGAAATGAAAAGTGACAATGACATTCCTTACAAAAGAAACACCGTGGTGCATGTTGGAAACTCCAGAGGATAAAGGGCAAGGCCTGTGATGGCAAGAAATGATGGCAGGGGAGGAAAGTCAGGGGTCAATTCCGAGGGGCCTCACAAGTCAGCCAAGAAGCCTGGGAGGAGGGGGGCCAATGGAGGTGTGACATGCATGGCAGGCTTGTTTTGTGAACGCAGCATGGAGATCAGATAGGAAGGCGACAAGACTGAAGGCAGTGAGATCCCACCAGAGGCTCTGCAGAACCCAGGCAAGAAATGAGGAGGTCTGAACGAGGAAGTGGCAGTGAGAACAGACATGGTGAGCTGGACGTGGAACTTAGGGAGATGGCTAAGTCTAGGATGACCCCCCCCCCCGCCGTTTCTGATTTTAGAGAAGAGTGGCTGCTATCTACTGAGTTAGAGAACCCAGTTAGTAGGAAGATGAGGGCCTCAACTTTGGACCCCAAAGAGTTGAGGTGTTTCTAGGTCATTCAGGTGGAGATGTGCGGTAGGTGGCTGCCATCCAGATACGCTGTTTTGTGAGGCAGCATCACATAAATGGCAGCTCACCGCCCAGGGCAAGTGGGTTCACCCAGGGAGCAGTGAAGAGGGAACCCAGGCTGCACCATAGGGACACCAATACACCAGGGATGAACAGAGCATGGTGGCCTGGGAGGGATGCAGAGGAGCAAGGGCGTTACCCTGAGGGAGAGGAGAACCAGGAGGCACAGCCTGAGAGACGCCAAGGGGCTAGACAAAATGAAAAAGGAGGGAGGAGCGGAAAGGTCAGAGACAGCAAAGGCAGAGACATGCCAGGGATGGGCTAAGGATTAAATGCGAAGTGAGGAAGCCCTGGAAGGAAGCAATGACGTGAAAAAGTGTAAATTCTTATTTTGAGAAATCTAGCAGTGAGAAGAGACAGGGAGAAGAAACACAGCAAATAAAAAGGGAGAGGATAAAGCTCTATGAGAAAGGATGGCAGAGGGAGCACAGCACAGGGAGGGCCCACCGTCCAGAGCACGGATGAGCAGGCTGACCTTGAACAGGAGGCGTGTCTCTGATGCCTAAACAAATGGCCGAGGATGGTGTTGAGAAGTTAGGTTTGGAGGGGCCCCTGGGGGCTGGAGGGAGTCAAGGGAGACAGCAAGAGAGGGCCTGCCTCTTCTGAGTGAATGAGCAGCCGCTAGTGAGGCACAGTGGGTTGGAACAGAGGGTCTGGGAAAAAGATGAATTTTGGAATATTCGTTTAAGTGGATGGAGACCCCGAATTTGTCCCCCAGAGCGCATGCCCGAGTGGGGTCTCCAGTGGTGCCGAGCTGCCTGGGAAGATCAGAGGGCCTGGGGTGGAGGGTAGAGTGGGAGAGGCCTGAGGATGCTGTCAAGAGGGTGGTTCAGGTCTGAGCCCCAACATCCACCTGACGGGGGAAGGAAGCGGCTGACCGGCGAATAGAAAAGGCAGGGCTTCTCCCCACTGCAGGTCCCAGGAGACTGCAGGGCAGGTGGGGCCTGAGGGAGGAGGCCAGAGGAAGGGAGTTTGGGATCCCTGGAATCGCCCTGGCGAGACCCTGGGAGGGGGTAGAGGTGTGGAGATCGTGGGGTGGTGGGTCACAGAGTCCCAGACGGCCAAATAGACGGCCATTCCCCGGGCCAGCCCCTGCCTCAAGTGCGGGGTGGGGGAGGGCAGGGGGGAAGAAGGACGGGGAACAGCCCCGGAGGAGGCGCCGCCTCACCCGCGTCCAGTAGCGGCAGCAGGGGCACCAGCAGCAGCAGCAGCAGGAGGCGACGACTCAGGCCCCAGGACCTCGAGGCTCCAGGCCCAGCGCCGAGGCTGCACAGCGAGGCGGCCATGAGGCCCGGTGCCACCGTGTGGTAGCCGAGGCAACTCCCACAAGCCCCGGACGGTGATGGCGCACGTGGAGCTAGGGCCCCTCTAGCACACGACGGCGCGTCCAGCACGTGACGACGTCTCGACACGTGATGGCGCCCCTGGAGCCTGGGACACGCCCCTGCACGTACTGACGCATCTCGTGTACCCCTACCTCGTGTCTGTTCCTTGAAGGTGACCTCAGAGCCCTGGATCTGTGACTGCCTCCATGGTGGTCAGCCCCATCAAAGTACCCCAAGTGCCTTAAGTTGGTGACAGTGCCCCAGAACCTGGTCGGTGAAGGCACACCTGCATCCGGGTGATGGCACCTTGTCGTCCAGCCTCTGACCACACCATCATTCCCTGGGCTTGGTGCATGGGGGAGTTGCACAACTTATATTGATTTGAGAATCCAAATAGATGTAGAAAGCACAAGAAAAGAACAGGAAGGCTGGGGAACCAGGGAAGATGTCTTTGGGAGAGTGACATTTGAACTGGACCTAAGACTTGAACAGGAGTCTTGGAGGAGTCCCGAGAAGGAAAAGGCATTCCTCCTCTTCCACAGACCACCAATGGGATGATCACAACTGAAAGATATGGTGGCGTATGCCAGGCCTTGGGCTTTCACAGGGCGTCTTTGTAGAAGGCTGCTGTCTTTCAATCTGCTGGGTGTGCCCGAGATTGGGAGATGACCACCAAGATTCCTGCTTCTCTTGTCTAGTATGAGGGGGTCCAGCTCTGGGGACCACATTCCCCAGCCTGGCATCTAAGGGGGTCCACATGGTGAGTTCCCACCAATAGGAAGTGAGTAGAGGTGCTGTGTGCCACTTCTATGCCAAGGCAGTCAAGAGGAGGTTGCCTTCTCTACTCGTGTTAATGCAGAGCAGCAGTGGTTCTCAAAGTGTAGTCCCCAGAACAACGGCAGAATCACCTGGGAACTTGTTAGAGATGGCATTCTCAGGCCCCACCCCAGACCTACAGGATTAAAAACTCTGGGAGTGGAACCAGTGATCTGTATTTTAACAAGCCCTCCAGGGAATTCTGATGCAGGTAAAGCATGAACCACAGGGCTGAGGGGAGCCATAAGATGGAGAAAAGCTACCTGCTGACCAAGAACATCTGATTGAGATGTTATAAGAACAAGAAGGCACATTTATTTTGTTAACCCATGAATACTCAGTGGCTTCTTAAAGCACTGGTTGGATACTTATTAATAGACTGGGTTTGATGTAAGCTCCCAGTCTCTCAACTCCAGCCTTCCTTGGGCAACACATGAGACTGACACAGACAGCCCTCTGAAGTCCACGGATATCTGGGAGCTAAAACATTGACACCTGGAAGGCCAGGGACTGGGAGATTGGGAAGGAGTTGATCAGTAGCTAGTCAGAGAGACTCTGGGACACTCGGCCCTGGAATGAGGATAAAGAACTAGTGCCTAGTATAGTGACTCTTTCTTGCCCTCCTCCATGTGGGAGCCCAGATTTTTGGTAACAAAGTGGGGATGAGCAGTTAGTAGAAGCAGTGGAAGAGGAGGAATATTTCTCATGCCCCAACTTCATTCTTGCTCCCAGTTCCAGTCTCTCTTGATTCTCTATTCTGAGCTGCAGATGCTGTTAAGTTAGGCTACAAAGCTCCCAGCAGACATGCTGATACCATAACAGGAGTACAGGGAGCAGGACCCTGCTACCTGAAACCATCCCTAGGACTCACATCTGAGCAGGTGGGGACTCACTTCTCCCTCCAAGACTTAACAAGAACCATGAATAGTTCCTTACCAAAATGGGAAACTAGTTCTCTACAGAGCATGTTACATGCAACCCCACAACCTCCAGGAGAGCAGAGTTTCAGAACACACAAGAACACGCTCCAAACGTTTATTCAGTTGATGTCTGAAATCTCCGCACTCCTTAATGCCTCAACACAACTTGGGGTAAACCCGGATGTGGCCACTAGGGCACCGAGCAAGGGGGTTCCAAGATTGAGTTGCCCCCGGAGGGCTTGTGTGGCAGAGACAGGCCACTCACAGATGGATCCACACTGGGGTGCAGGGAACTTCTAGCCCCAGACAACTGAGCCAGATGTGGAAGTCCCGGGCCTCACACCTCAGCAGGGACATGGCGACTCCTCTTCACACTCTGAACAATCACCAAGCTGACTGGTTTGACAAAGTGTCAGGTGGAGCTGTGAGACCACAAGCAGGGCTAATGCTGGTTCACGGTTGATGATGTCTCTTTGGTAGATGTTCTCCAAGATGTCACTGAAGCCTCATGCTCCATCTGGCAGGTCAGCTGGCCCTCTAGCTGGGATGGTTTCACCCACTCCTTCCCAGCAGGCAGAGCACATCCAAGCTGGAGGCGTGGCCGAGGCAGGTGACCAGAGCACCAGGCTGGGACATTTTCAGGACACCAGTCGTGCTGCCACTCTCTGTTGTGTGGATCTCCACAGGGTCAATGGATCCCAACTGGAACTTGAGGAAAGGGCATTGAGCAGGAGTGGGAGGTTGGAGGAGAGGCCTAGTGCGGGACTCAGAAACAGGAGGGGAGTGGGCCAGGGTGATCACGGGGTCGCCAGGATGCCCAGGGGCAGCACCAGACACAGGGGGAGGATGAAGAGGCCTGTTGAGTCCCGAGAAGAAGCCCGATTCATTTGATCAATGACCCACTTCTTGTAGAAACTAACTTCTGTATAAACTCCAGGATATCCTTTGCGACCACAGCCAATGCCCCAGCTCACAATCCCCACCTGGAACCATGTGTCATTAAATTCACAGACCAGGGGGCCCCCAGAATCTCCCTGGAGAAAGAGAAAGAAACAAACCCAGGAATGGAGGAGGATTAACATCAGAATGGGCTGATTGCACTGCAAGGCGCTGGGGAGATGGGCACACGTGGGCCTTCCCCAGGCACCACCAGGCCCAAGTTTCTGTGAATGAGATTTGAGAGTTGCAAACCTGAACATCCTCTGAGAAATACTACTCTTCGCCAGGTGCTCAGGGATGCACACAAGACACAAAGCCAGTAGGCCCCGGTACAGCAGCACTGCGGGTAATATACTGAAATTCTCTTTGAGTGCCCCCTATTCCTCCAGTGCTGCTGACCCCTTCCCCATGACCCTCTACAAACCTCCCATGACCCAGCGACTCAAGGGGTAAACCCTGGCACGGCGAGCAGCCTCCAGCTCTAAGGCCAGTGTCTGTTCTGAGTGTCAGACCTAAGCCTCCACAACTGTGAAATATTCTGAATATCATCCCTGCTTGGGGTAGGGGGGGGGGTCCCCGAAATCTTCACCTCTAACCTGAAATTTCTCCCTGCCTCTAAACCCACCATCCACTCATCAGTTCCCCCTCTCTCCAAACTCACCCAGACATCCTCATCCCCCCATCTCCAGCAGAACTCTCCATGTCCTTTCCCAGACCTGCTCTCGTGGCCCCACCACCAACCAGCTCAGTCAGAGTCCTCCTCAACCTCTCCCTCACCCTCACCCTCACATACAGTCAGTCACCAAGAACTGATGACGCAACCTCAAACACACCTCCTTCACCCACCCCACTGCCCCAGGTCCAGCTCAGAACTCAGCATCAGGTAATGGAAACAAACTCCTTGCCTATAGTCCTGCCTGGACAGTATCTAGAAACTTGGCACACAAATTCTGACTCAAACCCCATTCTCTGGCCATATTTGCCACCTTATTGCTCCAGACCTATAAAACGTTCCCTAAATGTGACAAAGTTCCCTCAGACCTCTAAGCCACTGTACATGCTGTTCCCTCTCCCTACAATGCTGTTCTCCTCCTTCCAAGAAATCCAAATACTCATCCTCTAAGACATTGCTGAAATGCCCCCCCTCCTCAGGAAGGCAGCTCGGTGCAGAGAGAAGACTGTGGGCCCAGGAGTCCTGCAAGGGGACCTTGAACTAATGTCTTTCGACCTTACCACATCTGTATAACAGGTACGATGTCTAGGATGCAGGATTATCTGAGCTAACGTGAGTAAATGCTCACACTGGCACAGTAAGTGCCACATGGGAGGAACTCAATTACAGGGACTTATATTATTAGCATTACCTGCCCCCAACTTCCCCACACCTTGGCTGTGCCCCCAGGCAGTGAGGGCTGCTCCCTTTTGAAGGAACAGGCCAGGCCAGCTCAGGGGGACTCTGAGGGGTTCTCCCCCTGAATCTCCTGAATCAAGGGGTGAAAGGAAGAGGTGGCAAATAGCCCTGCCACGTGGGAATGAGGAAGCTTTGAGGGTCAACCTCAATGTAGAGGTGGCAAGGGACACATGAACTGACCCGGCAGGGACCCTTCCCCTCTTCTTGATGGCCACAGATGATCCCTTTTTTCACTGTCTTGTGAACTGTTTGTAACTTTGTCCGGATCATCTGATTACACTCCTCGCGGTGAAGAAGGATTTGCTCAGTCTCCCGAAGATCAGCTGGCACTGATGCTGAAACTACAGAGAGACAACTTAGGAGTGAGGATCTGCACAAGTGGGATGGGACGGGAGCCCCTGAACCACTGCAGGTCTGAACCAGTGCCTCCACACTCTGCTGCTCCCTCAGAGGAAGGCAGGGCAGTGGGTATTGTCCCCTTTGTCATAGGAGGAAACTGGGGCCAAAAGTTGACATGGGAAGAGGAGGCAATAAGAAGTAAAGCCAAGACAGGAAAAAGAAGAACAGATGAGGACAGGAAGAGGCGAGGCCTTACCAGCCTGAAATCAGAAGCGAGTGTCTGTCACTCTGAGTATCAACAGTAACAGTGACAGGTGTCCTGTGCAGAGTAGGATCACAGACTCTCAGACAGGGAGTGCCCCAGAGGTACCAATCCAGCCTCTTCCCAGAGATAGGAGCCCCACAGTCTCACCAACAGGGCTCCTCTGGCTTGACCTACATTCCTGGGCACAAGAAGCTCCCTACCCACCTGGCAGGTACTTGCAGGGAAGGACAGCTCTGATTGGCAGATAGCTCATCACCCTGGAGCTGAAATCCACCCTGGAGAGAACCCACCATATCTGGTACCCAGTCCCCAGGTCCTAACATACCAATAGAAATTCTTAATGCAGTTCAATTACTTCCTAGCAGCATCTTCTCCTCCTCCTCCCTTGCCACCTGTTAAAGAATCAGCCTCCCTGTCCCTCCCTTTAGCCTGCAGGCCAACCCCAGAGCCCCAGGCTGCTCCCCGCTAAGCTTCCTCCCTGCCAGTCTCACCGTTTTCTGCCAGTCGGCCCCATCCAGTCACCCAGCACTCTATCGGAGTTTTCTCTTGGAAAGCCTTTCCAGAGAGGCACACAGGCTGGATGGATGAGGAATAGTTCACAGGGAAGGCTAGCAGAGCAAGGGCAATGTCGTGACTCAAAGTTTTAGCTTCAAAAAGCCGGTGGGAAATGATGTCTTGAACTGGAACCACCAGCGTCTTTCTGGAATTAGGATGTAACGTGTTGTCTCCCAGCTTCACAGTATATTCCTCATGGGTGTGGGAAGAGGACATGCCCCTCACAGACATCCTGGAGAGTCTACGCTCCCCTTCCACATCTTCCCAGCCTGGTCCTGTGGTAGCCATCAGCCACTTCCCTCCCTCCAAACCACATCCCCTCCCCGGACCCTTAACCACTCTAGCCGGTGGTTCTCCAAATGAGGTCCTAGGACCACCAGCAGCAGCACCTGGGAACTTGGTAGAAACACAAGTTCTCAGGTCTCACTCCAGACTGAATAAAAACTAGGGGACTGTGACCCCTTTTTCAGATGAGGAAGAGGAAGCTCAGGGAGGGAAACAGGACCAGCTCCAGGTCCTACAGCCTAACCAGGGGCCAAAGCCCAGAGACAGTAATGCTCACCCATATATGCAGTGGGCTGCGGTCAGCACCCACTGTCGGGCGATGAGGGAGCCTCCGCATATGTGTTCATCATGGATCTGCAGGCTCACGTGCCAAGGCCACTTCCCCTCCTCGGCCCACATTCCACCAACTATCCTCATTCTCCGATGGCCACATCCTGGTTGACTCAATAAAAAGAGGGGACTGGAGGTGAAACTGCTGCCCCCGCTCCATGCCCACCACCACCACCACTAGGGCAGAGCCAGGTTTCCTCTCAAATCTCCAGGATAGAGTCGGACCCTTCAACCTCCCCAGACAGGAAGTGTTCCCCTTTGGCCTCCCAGGCAGGCCTGTACATCCAGACCTGTACAGATGCAGTACCTAGAGGAGAGAACCATCCAGATGGAGTGGTCGGGCTGCATTCTAAGGCTTCCCCCATTGCAGATGCTGGAGGCCCTGGAGCTACGGTGGGTCCTGCAATCTTCAGGGATTTCAGGTGCCCTAGAGGTGAGGGGACCTCTGGACTTGCAGGGGTCATTGCAGAATGCTCTTTGGGTCCGGAACCCTCACCTGGGGAAGATGAGAGACTAGTGAGAACAGGAGCTGGCCTGAGCGCACCCCACCCCCCAGCCCCCGCCTCGCCTGCCTCTTCCCATGGTGCCCTCCCCACGTCCCAACCCCACGTAAGCAGCCCAGCCCAGCCCCGCCCCGTCCCCGCCCGCCCGGGCCTTACTGAGCCGGGGCTGAAGGAGCAGGAGCCAGACCAGGAGGCCCAGGGAGCCGCCACCGCCGCCACGGGGGCCGCCCGGGGACGCCATGGGCTCCGCCGCGGCCTCGGCCCTCTCGCGGCGCCCCCTCGCGGCGGCTCCCGCCCCTGCCCTCGTGTGGGCGGGAACCGGGTGCAGGGCCGAATCCTAAAGCTGCTCTTTCAAGATTCCCAGCTCCTGGTCGTTCAACCAAAAACGAATCTAGGTAGTGCTCTTAAGGCCTTTGAAGATGTAATTCATTTTATCGACCTTAAAATAGAGACATTCTGGATTATACACCTCAGCGTAATTTAATCACTGGAGCACTTAAAAGTAGAAGGAAATGCAATCTACCCAATGGAAGATAAAAAGAAAAACAAAAAGAAAGTGTGATAAACAGAAAATACAAAACAAAACTAGTTTTGAGTCCGAATATAACAGCAGTTGCAGTAAGTGTGAATGGATCGAACACACCAAAGCAAGGACTTTCAAATTGGAGAAAAAGATAAGGTCTGCAAATATATTATCTGAAGAGACAAAGAGATACAGATACATTGGAAATAAAAGGATAGAAAACGAACACCAGGCAAATCTGATGCAAAAGAAAGGTGGGATGGCAACTTTGTTGTTAGGTCATAGCATTTAAGGCAAAGATATATAAGTGACAGATGGATTTATATACAGAATTTTAAAAAGATCAAAAACATGCAGTGATAAGCCTTTAATAGATAAAGCAAAACAGGTGACCAACTTATGGGAAATTGGAGCTTTTGATACACTCCTCTTAAGCTGATATTATGTAGGCAAAATTACCCAAAAATATAGAATGTTTGACCAACACAGCTGATAATCTTGGCCTCATAGCAAAATGATGAATTCTACAACTACCCACAGAGAACACTCATTCTTACTGAGCACATAGGGAACATTCAGAAACAAGGCCACAAATGAAGACCAATAAACTCAAGGAATCAGTGTTGTACAGATTCCGTTCTTGAGCCACACATCAATAATGTTAAAATCAACTTTTAAAAAAAATCTCATATTTCTGAAACAAAACCAACACCCTAGTAAATGGTTGTCCTATTAAAAAGGAAATCATGAGAGAAATAATGAATATTTAGAAATCAGTGCCAATGAAAGCACTTCATATGAAATTGTTGGTGCTACAGCCAGAGAAGTCCTAGAAAGTAATTTATAGTTTTGACTATACAGGAAAATAAAGAAAACTGATAACAAATGAGCTAAATATTCAACTCAAAAAGTGAAAAATATCAGTGGAATAAACTCAAAGAAAGGGTTTGGGAGAAGGCAGGAAATAACGGGAAATAGGAGCAGAAATCAAAATAGAGAAGAAATTATGGAGTTAACACAATCGGAGTTTTGTTCTTTGAAAAGTTTAATGAGACAACATTCTAGCTAGGTTGAATAAGAGGAAAGAAAGAAAGCAAATACAGAATGAAAAAGGAGAAGCAACTTAAAGATATGACAGAGATTTTTAATTATAAAAGAATATTTTAAATGCATATCCTGACTTCTCCTTCTGGCCTACACTAATAGGGATTGCCCTTCCCACTTGAAACAACTAAAAATGGACAAAACTATGAAACACAGTTTTCAAGACACTGGACACCCGGCCATACAGAATAGGACGGCTGTGTGACGGAAACCAAATGGGGTGAGCCCTATGATTGCCTCAGCTTCCTGCCTTGAGGGATGGTTTCCAGGCTGCAGTGCAGAGAGGGAGAACCTAGGCAGAACCCAGCAGGCTCCCTGAGGTGAGCTGGTAAAGCTCAGAGGCCAGAGACACCGAGGCAGCACTGTGGACAGAATACTGGACTGCAGAGAGTTGCACAGAGGGAGAACTCCAGAGACTCGCAGAGGCTCCCCCTTCAGTATTCCACTGAGTACTGATCAGTGCATGTGTGTGAGGAAACTTCCTGAAGCTAGAGAAATAACCACTTGAAAGGACTAGAAGTAACAATGCCTGGTGCTCACACGAGGCCAGGAATAGTGCCTGTTCCCATCAGCCAGACTTGAAAACTCAAGATTCACAGGGCCCTGGGTAACGTATTCAGGAAGGTCTTGCCTCAGCAATGGGGAATAATAGTCTCTAGACTGAGAAGTGCTCCAGTCTTGCCTAACAAATCTTGAAAGCAAGACCTGAAAATATCAGTTTCCATGTCGTTTAACTGCATCTCAAAATAAAGCTCAAGAATATTCCTAGGAAAATATCAAACACTCAGGTAAAGTCACAATGCCTAGTATCCAATCAAAGAACACTAGGCATTCAAGGAGCATGAAAACACAACCCATAATGACAAGAATAACCAATCAATCAAAATCAACCCAGAACTGACACAGATGTTAAACACACAAGCATGAATATAACAGCTACTACAACTGTATATGCATTCAAAAGTTAAGTAGAGATAGTAAAGATGTAAAAAGACCCAAATCAAACTTCTAAACATAAAAACTACCATGTGTGAGATGAAAAAATACACGGACTGATGGGATTAACAATATATTAAGCATTGCAGAAGAGATTAGTGTACTTAATGACATGACAATAAAAAAAATCCGAAATGAAACACGGAGAGAAAGAGACTATAAAAAACATAGAGCACTGTGAGCTGTGGCCTAATGTGTGTGTCACTGGAGTTCCACAAGGAGAGTTGCAGGGCAGGGGAAACAAAAATATTTAAAGAAATAATAGCCAAACGTTTTCCAAATTTGATAAAAACTATAATCTCAGAGATCCAAAAGGTCACTGAATATCAAACAAAGAAACATGAAGAAAACTAGACCAAAGCACAACCTAACCAAATTCCTCAAAAGCAATGGCAAAGTAAGTAATTAAGAGGAAAAAAGATGACATTTCTCATCAGAAACAATGCAAGCGATGTTTTCAGCTGAAGTCAGACGAGATGACACTCTGCCTTCTAGTTTCAGCTCTCAAATTGTAAACAGATGTCCTATTCCTAGTCTATTTAATGCCATATTTTTTTGCATTTTTTGGGGGGTTTTGGTGATTTTGCTGTTTAAAATGGCCCCCAAGCATATTGCTGAAGTGCTGTCTCATGTTCCTAAGCCTCCAGGCTGTGATGTGCTCTGCAGAGAAAATAGATGTGTTAAGTAAGCTTCATATGGGCACGAATTATACCGCTGTTGGCCATGAGTTCAATGAGAATGAATCAACATAGTGTATTAAATAAGGTGTCTTGAACCGAAACAAACATAAAATAAGGTTGTATATTGATCACTTGATGAAAATGTTATGATCAGAGGTTCCCAAGAATCTAATCTTGTACTTCCCTGAGGAGCAATTGTTCAGTATTTGCTAATTCAGTGCTTGTGGCTATTTCATAGAACATAACAACTTTGAAAAACTGTTGTTTTTGGCCACTGGATTGGGGGATATCTTGTCACACAGCAATAGATAACTGAAACACTTATTGAAACTCAAGTTGTCCCATCTTGGCCAAGCCAAGTGTCTTAGATAGGGTTCCCTCAAAACAGACTCTGAGATAGAATCGTATGCAAGGGTCTGTTGAGGAGTGCTCTTGGGAGATATGCCTGTATGGGAGCAAGTGAGGCAGAGCTGGGCAATGGAGAAGCTGAGCTACAATGCACTTGTAACTGAGGTCTCAGCTGATCCTACAAGAAGCCCTTTCAAGTTGTCCCAAATCGAGGCAAGGAGGCTGGGCCTTCACGTCCCTGCACGCTAGTCATTTGCTGTGGGCTACCCACTGGGAAGGGATGTAATTGTGAGTGAACCAGTCCCTGCAGCTGAGTGCAGTGTTTGTGAGGGGTGCAACTGTGAGTCAGTATTTTCAGAGCTGGGGAACAGGTGTGATTTCTCTGCAAGTGGGATTTAGTGGGAACACCACATGTCACTACAAGGTACCTTTTCCAATTGGCTCCTGAGTCCTTTTGACATGATCCTAGTAGATTGGAGAGCTTCCTTGCTATCTGGTATGACATGTAATTTCAGCCACATTTTATACATTTCCTGCCCTGGAAACTCTTCAAGCCATTTCTCCAAGAAGTCCTGGTTTCTTTTCCTGAGATATTATATTTCAAGACCACAATCACTAGGGATGCTCATTGCTATATGTCACTTGCTCCTTATGACTAGAACCCCCAGCATTGTTTGTTTCCTTTTTCTTTAAAGTCCAATATTTTTAGTGGAACTCATTGCCTGCCTCTCAACCTCCTCTTCTCCCTGTTATCTATCTCTTTCGGAGGATGGTTCTACTCAGCCAGCAAGTCCCTGACCTAAAGGTTGTCCTAATGCCCACCTCGTCCTCCCACCTGCAATCTACATCTTATTTGTGGCCTCAGCCCAGTGCCTGATTTGCAAAAGGTACTCCATAAATATTTGTTGGAAAGAGTAAAAATGGCTACTATTTACTTGGCAGTTGGTGTTCTGCTTTCTGAGAGGCCATGCCTGGTTTTTCTGGTAGGCAAAGGCTAAGACTAGGTAACTAAGCTGCTTGAACGGAATTCTCTTTCCCCCACAACAAGAAACACACTCTAATATCAGCATACCAAAGGGCATCCCATCTAGGGCCATAAACCTCCCAGAGCCTGGGAGTTTTCCTACAGTAGGGGCTGTAACTCTTGCCTACCCAGTGGTGGTTTTCCCTCTTTGCCAAGTCAACCTGGAAAGGAAAAGGGGGACAGAGCAATGAGCCATGAGAGCACTGAGAGAAAGGAGAAGGTGACAGGAGATGTGAGTAATCATTTATCCATTCATTCACTCATTCACCAGGTACTTCCTGAAGTCTTTCTCTGTTCTAAGCCTGGAGCTGGAGGGTAGAAGATAGAGAATGATTAGACAGAGTCCCCTGGCCTTGAGGAACAAAATGTCACCCAGTGGAAACATGAGTGAGGAAGGGCACAGGACTACTCGAGTCAGGGGATCCCAGAAGAAAGCACATTACACAACCCAGGGGAGTCCCCAAGAGAGGCTCTGGGGAGGACTGAATGCTTATATTGGGTCTTAACCAATGAGGAGGACAAGAGAAGGAAATGAGAAGTGACACAGACATTCTCAGCAGGGGAACATCATAGGAAAGAACAAGGTAGCTTGTTCTGAAGGAAAGCTGCAAGAGAGAGGGGTATGTAGCAAGACTTGGGCCTCCAAGTCTGCCCAACTGTGCATTTCTGTAAAAGGACAGTGTGAGCATTTACCAGGTTTAGCTGTAAGCAGCTGGGTTTGAAGAGCAGACTATCCCACCTCTGCCTCCCTCAGGCAGCAGGTGGGACTACGACAGACTCCCCGCTGAGGTCCACTGATGTTTAGGAGCTCTAGCACTAAGGAAGGATGGGTGGGCAGGAGACAGAGCCTGGAGGATGATAAGCAGCCAGTCCAGGTGACTATGGGACACTAGGTCTGGTGATTGGGTAAAAGGAGCTGTACACACACACACACACACACACACACACGCACACACACACACAGCCAGGCCCTCCCATCTACCTTCCCCTTGTGGGAACTCAGCTCTTTGGGCTCGAGGTATCTTGACACTCACCCAGCCCTTGGTGTCTCCTCAAGGCCTGCTTGTTACAGGGCAGCAAGGAGAGGCACAAGAGTGTGTAAGTGTGCCATGCTCCAGTCTCTGTCCACTTGCTCCCCTGCTCCTGACTACAGAAGCTGCCAGATTCAACTACAATACTCCCAGCTATAGAGATGCTCATGGCTACAACAGGAGCACTGGCTAAAGCCATCCATCAGACTTATATCAAGGTAGACAGGATCCTCATCTCTGGCTCTTCCAGAGTTTAATGGACACCATGAAGAGCTTCCTAAGCTAAATGAGAAACTAGTTCTCTACAGAGGATGTTATATGCAACGCTACAACCTTAGGAGAGCAGAGCTTTAGACACACAAGAGACTCTCTAAGCATTTATTCAGTTGACATTTGAAATCTCCGCACTCCTTAATGCCTCAACACAACTTGGGGTAAACCTGGATGTGGCCACTAGGGCACCGAGGAAGGGGGTTCCAAGATTGAGTTGCCCCCGGAGGGCTTGTGTGGCAGAGACAGGCCACTCACAGATGGATCCACACTGGAGTGCAGGGAACTTCTAGCCCCAGACAACTGAGCCAGATGTGGAAGTCCCGGGCCTCACACCTCAGCAGGGACATGGCGACTCCTCTTCACACTCTCTGAACAATCACCAAGCTGACTGGTTTGACAAAGTGTCAGGTGGAGCTGTGAGACCACAAGCAGGGCTAATGCTGGTTCACGGTTGATGATGTCTCTTTGGTAGATGTTCTCCAAGATGTCACTGAAGCCTCATGCTCCATCTGGCAGGTCAGCTGGCCCTCTAGCTGGGATGGTTTCACCCACTCCTTCCCAGCAGGCAGAGCACATCCAAGCTGGAGGCGTGGCCGAGGCAGGTGACCAGAGCACCAGGCTGGGACATTTTCAGGACACCAGTCGTGCTGCCACTCTCTGTTGTGTGGATCTCCACAGGGTCAATGGATCCCAACTGGAACTTGAGGAAAGGGCATTGAGCAGGAGTGGGAGGTTGGAGGAGAGGCCTAGTGCGGGACTCAGAAACAGGAGGGGAGTGGGCCAGGGTGATCACGGGGTCGCCAGGATGCCCAGGGGCAGCACCAGACACAGGGGGAGGATGAAGAGGCCTGTTGAGTCCCGAGAAGAAGCCCGATTCATTTGATCAATGACCCACTTCTTGTAGAAACTAACTTCTGTATAAACTCCAGGATATCCTTTGCGACCACAGCCAATGCCCCAGCTCACAATCCCCACCTGGAACCATGTGTCATTAAATTCACAGACCAGGGGGCCCCCAGAATCTCCCTGGAGAAAGAGAAAGAAACAAACCCAGGAATGGAAGAGGATTAATACCAGAACTGCTGATGGCACTGAAAAGCGCTGGTGAGATGGGCACACGTGGGCCTTCCCCAGGCACTCCTAAGGCTCCACGAGCCCTAGGTTTCTGTGAATATGAGATTTGAGAGTTGAAAAATTTTAATAAACAAAATATCTGTACATACTCAAAAATTGTGAACAAAAAATTGAATATAAAAAAGGAAATGTACGTACTCAGATAATAATAATGAATAAAGTTCTACCAGGGTACATTGCCTATCACATAGAAGAGGTTCAAAACATGTGACTTGTATTATTGGTATTTCCTACTTGAATCTCCCCTCCTCCCCATGCCCTCCAGGCAGCATCAGCTCCTCTCTAGTGAAGGATTGGGTCAGGCCAGCCTTGCAGAGCCTTAGTGGTTTGCCCCCTTGAATCCCCTTAACTTGAATAAAGGGTAAATGGAGGGGCTGGCAGGTAACGCAGGCCCTACTGCCTGTGGATGAGTAAACTTTGAGGAGACAACCAGAATGCAGAGGAGGCGGCAAAGGGCCCATGAACTGACCTGGCAGGCATCCTTTCCTTGGGCGTTGTAACCACAGACAACCCCTTCCTTGATCACGTCCCTCCTAGTTGCCAACAGTTTCTTGAACATCTCGTTACATTTTTTATAGCGAATGATGATTTGCTCAGCCTCTTGAAGCTGCACTGGAGCTTTATCGGATGAATCTGTAAAGATAATTTAGGAGTAGGTGGATCTGCTGAGTGGGACAGGACAGGAGCCCCTGGCATCCACTATGGGTCTCAATACAGTGTGTTCACACACAGACACCCTCTTAAGGCAGTCGATATTGTCCCCATTCGACACTGGAGGAAATGAGGCCCAAAGTTAACATGAGGAGAGGAAGAGGTAAGAATCAAAACCAAGACAGGAGAAGGAAGAACAGATCAGGAGAGGAAGAGGTGAGGCCTTACCAGCCTGAGAAATCAAAACAAAGTGTCTGTCACTCTGAGTATTTTTAGTAATACTGACAGGTGTCCTGTATATCAGTTAAGTCTTTACTTTAGAACAGGATCAAAGACCCCAAAAGTACCAAATCCAGCCTCTCCCCAGGGATAGGAGGCCCTACAGTTTCACCGAGAGTTCTCTGGCCGCTTCTCAATCACAGGAAGCTCCATATCCACCAAGGCAAGTACTTTCAGTTTGGGACAGCTCAGATTTGCAGACAGATCAACACCCCCTGAGCTAAGAACCACCCAGAGAGAACCCACCTTGACTGTCACCCAAGCCCCCAGGTCCTGACATACTAATAGAAATTTGTAACACCATCAAATTACTCCCTAGCAACATCTTTCCCACCCTCCTCCCTTACCCACTTGCTAGAAAATTGCCTCTCTGTCTCTCCCTTTAGCCTGTAGGCCACCCCCAGGGCAGCAGGCATCCTCTTCCCTGACCTGAGTTTGCTGTAGTCTTGCTTCACAGTCTCACCTTTTTCGCCTAGTTTTCCCCATCCAGTCACCCAGCACTCCGTATCAGCTTGCACCATGAAAGCCTTTTCAGGGAGGCATACAGGCTGGATGTGTGAGGAGAAATTCACAGGGAAGGCAAGCAGAGCAAGGGCAATGTCATTTTCAATGGATCCAATAGGAGTATAATATTTGTGGATAACGATGTCTCGGACTGGGACCTCGACTGCCATTCTGGAGGTGTGCGTCAAGCGTATGTCTCCCATCTTCACCGTGTATTCCACATGGCTGCAGAGAGATCCTGGAGGATCTACACTCCCCTTCCACATCTTCTAGGTTCTTCCCAGCCTGGTCCTATCTCCAATGCCAGGCATCAGCCACCACCCTCCCTCCAAACCACATCCTTTCCCTGGACCTCTGGCCACTCTATCCAGTGGTTCTCAAAGTTTGGTCCCCAGATGAGAAGCATTAACAACACCTGGCAACTTGTTACAAATGCAAATTCTCAGGTCCCACTTGACCGACTGAATCAGAAACTCTAGGGGTTGGGGACAAGCAAGCTGTGTTTTAAACAAGCTCTGCAGGTGTTTCCATGCTCATTAAAGTTTGAGACCATTGATCTAGCTAAATTGGTCTACTACACTCCACTCTCCTTAAAAATTCCCCTTTGTAAGTCTTTACCCATACACTGTCTCCCAACCAGCATCTCCCCTGCTTCTTGCTACTTAGCTTGAAGTGGCCTTGAACCTGATTTGGGGTCTTGATTTTCCAGGGTACCAAGGGCCCTAACTCTGACTACTGAAGAGCAGGGACTGTGACCCCCTTTTTCAGATGAGGAAGAGGAAGCTCAGGGAGGGAAACAGGACTGGCTCCAGGTCATACAGCCTGACCAGGAGCCCAAGCCCAGAGTCCATAACACTCACCCATATATGCAGTGGGCCGCGGTCAGCACCCACCGACTGGCAATGAGGGCACCTCCACATATGTGTTGATTATTGATCTGCAGGCTCACCTGCCAGGGCCACTTCCTCTCTGGGGCCGGCATTCCTCCAACTATCCTCATAGTCCGATGGCCACATGCTGGAGAAGGTCAGTGAAGGGAGGGGATTGAAAGTAATGCCTCTGACACCACCACCACCACCAGAGCCAGAGAATCCTCAGAAGTCTCAGAGCCCTCAGAGCAAGGCCATGTCCCTTCAGACCCCCAGAGGAGGTCTGTATCCCCTAAGACTCCTCAGAGAATGGCCATTTCCTCTCAGATCTCAAGGGCAGGGTTGGGTCCACTCAAACTCCTCAGGGAAAAATCGTGTCCCCCTAAGACCCTTCTCCCCCAGGGCAGGGTCCCAGCCCCCTCAGACCAGGCCAGTGCTCTGTGGCATTGCCTGGCCCAGAAACATCACCTGAAGGAAACAGCTTTGTTCCTGTGGACTTTGCTGGTGCTGGTGTCTGTGCGGTTGCCAGAGCCTTGTAGGAATCAGAGTTACCTGGGGTTAACGCCACCAAATCAGGGGATACCGCGGTCACATGGGATTCGGGGGCCCCAGAGGGTCCCGGAACCCCTTCAGGTGGCGGCATCCGCAGGCTCGCCCCGGGGTCCTCGCGGCCGACCCCCGAGGGGGGCAGAGAGGATGGGGGCGGCGCCAACACCCCCTGCGCCCCCTCCCCGCCCGCCTGGGCCTCACTGAGCCCGGGCTGAAGGAGCAGGAGCCAGACCAGGAGGCCCAGGGAGCCGCCACCGCCGCCACGGGGGCCGCCCGGGGACGCCATCGGCACCGCTGCTGTCTCGGCCCTCTCGCGGCGCCCCCTCGCGGCGGCTCTCGTCCCTGCCCTCGTGTTGGCGGGAAACAGATCCCTCAGGGAAAACGGGGTCCCGCCCCGCCCATGGGGTTATCTGAGGGTCAGGGCCTGGGCGGGACCCGCCGCGGAGTGGTGACTTGGGTGAGTCTTCTCCCTTCCCAGCTCTGTGTGGACTCATTAATGGGGTGCCTCCCAGGCACTCATGTCTCAAGCCTAGGTCCCTGGCCACGGAGACTGGCAGCCACCACATCGCCGCTGTTCTGTTCACACAGAGATGCATCCATAACTCGCTGCCAGGTTTGGATTAGGCCTTTCCCAGCATTTCCCCCCCCTACTTCTTTGCAATAAAAATTAAAACTCCTTAACGTAAATGTTGCACTTAACATTACTAACCACTGCATTAGAGACGATACTGCTACCTTTTAAAAAATCAACATCTACATGAAAAGAGCCATTAGCAAAATGCAAATTAAAACTACAATGAGATATCACTACACACCTAACAGACTGGCTAAAATAAAAAATAGTGACAACGCCAAATACTGACACGAATACAGAGATATTGGATCAGTCATACATTGTGGTAGGAATATAAAATATTATAGCCACTCTGAAAACAGATTGACAGTTTCATATAAAACAAAATATGCAATTATCATACGACTCAGTAATTGCACTCCTGGGCATTTATCCCAGAGAAATAGAGATTTATGTTCACACACACACACACAAAAATACTTGTATGAATGTTTACAGCAGCTAAATTCATAACAACCAACATCTGGAAATATTCCTGTAGTAGACAGAATAATAGCTTCCCAAAGGTGTCCACATTCTAATCCCTGGAACCCGTGAATATACAGTAGTCCCCCTTTATCCATGGTTTCACTTTTCATGGTTTCAGTTACCCACAGTCAACTATGGTCTGAAAATATTAAGTGGAAAATTCCACAAATAAACGATTCATAAATTTTAAATTGCCTGCCATTCTGAGTAGCGTGATGAAATCTCACGCCAACCAGCTCTGTCCCACCCAGGATGTGAATCATCCCTGGGTCCAGTGTATCCAAGCTGTATTTTCTACCTGCTGGTTAGTTATTAGTTAGTTATATAAGCTAATCTGCTGGTTATCAGATTGGCTGTCCTGGTATTGCAGTCCTTATGTTCAAATAATCCTTATTTTACTTAATAATGGCCCCAAAGCACCATTAATCTCTTATTGTGCCTAACTTATAAATTAAACTTTATCATGGTATGATGGTATAGAAAAAAACATAGCATATATAGAGTTTGGTACTGTTCAGTACTATCTGCGGTTTCAGGCATCCACTGGAGGTCTTGGAATGTATCCCCCAAGGATAAGGGGGGCTACTGTATTACCTTACATGGCAAATGGAATGTGAATAAATAAAAAATTTTAAGAAGGGAGATTAACCTGGATTAGATACATAAAAGTGGCCACAATGCTTTGTAGCTCCTCCTATCAAGAGATGAAGTCATGTTGTGGTATAAGCAGCCTTGTCACTTGGGCTATATGACCTGGCAAAACCCATGGTGCTATAGTTTGCTGTGGTGATTAAAAATACTATGAGGAGTCTCTGCTATGTTCTAATTAGAGAGTCACAGTGTAGGCCCCTACAGTTCTGGAGCAAAACCGTACATACTGTCTGCAGCAAAGAAATTGTATGTTATTTGAAAAGCAACTCCTGGCACACTACTGAACCCTAATAAGAAACTAAATGCCAGACCATGGGACATTAAGTGACTAAGAGTCCAGCGCCTCCCATTGTAAGATAGATATTTAGCCAGACTCTAAGTCATCAACTCACTTGGACAAAGCAATTCATCATTCAATGGAAGTGATACATTTGGGACCGGATCATGACAGGTCTTGAAGACACAAGTAAGTTGCACAAAGAAATGGCTTAGACCCCCATGTCACTTACTTGTATTGAATTGAAGCTTTTCCCTCAATTCACACTCACAGCCTTATAGGGAGCGTCCTATGACTAACTGATGAAAGAGGGGAAAACCCAGGCCTGGTTCACAGATGGGCTCAAAATTTTGGTGCCAGCTGAAAATAGACTGCTGTCGCACTAGAACCCATTCAGGGGTGGCCCTGAAAGACAGTGAAGAGGGGAAATCCTGTGCATAGAGCTTCAAACTGTACACCCGGTCATCAACTTGGTGTAAAAAGAGAAGTGGCCTGAGTAAGAATATATATGGACCCCTGAGCAGTGAAGAATGGCTGTCTGGTTGGTCAAGGGCTTAGAAAGAGCAAAATTTGAAGATCTGGGGAAGAAGCACATGAATGGACCCATGGGAGCGGGAAGAAAGTGTGCAGCTTTTTCTATTCCATGCCAATGCCCACCAATAAGCATCCACTGCAGAGGAGGCACTCAACAACCATGTGGATAAGATGGATCCTCCAGAAGAGGTCAGCTAACTTCTGTCCTTGTCAACTTCCGTGATTGCACATTGTGCCCATGAACAGAGTAGTTGAGTTAGTAGGATTGGGGGCTATTCTTTCACCCAGTAAAACAACATGGGCTCCCTTTTACCAAACTGATGTAGCTGCTACTGCTACTGAAAGTCCAGTCTGTCAGCATCAGAGATCAATGCCAAGCCCTTGATATGCTACATCCCTGAAGGAGACCAACCTCCTTCCACCCTGGAGGGCCAGCAATTCATCCTCACTAGGATTATTACATATTCTAAATACGTATATAGCATTATCTGCCTAGGATGCCTTTGCTGGCACCACTATCAGTGGACTCATGGAGTGTCTGATTTATCATAATGAGATCCTGCGTAACATTGCCTTGGACCTAGGGACCCGCTTTTTGGTAAAGAAGGTGTGACAGTAGGCACATGACTACAGGATCCACTAGACCTATCACAAACTTCATTATGCAGAGGCTGGAGGCCTGATCAAATAATGGATTGGTCTCTGTATTAGTTTTCTCTGCTCTGTAACAAATAATCACAAACTTAGTGGCTTAAAACAACACACATTTATTATCTCACAGTTCCTGTGGGTCAGGAGTCCAGGTACAGCTTAGCTGGGTCTTCTGAATGGGCTGCAATCAAGGTGTCATCCAGGGGTGGATTCTCATCCATTGGGAGACTTGACTGGGGAAGGGCTTGCCTCCAAGCTCAATCAGTTGTTGCCTGAATTCATTTCCTGTGGTTGTAGGACTCATGGCAGCTTGCTTCTTCAAAGCTAACAAGGAAAGCAAGACACATAGAGTGAGTCTGCTAGTGACAAGAGATTTTCACATATTGGGGTATATGGGTTAACTATTCTGACTCAAAACTGATTTGGCTTGAACTAAAAAAAGCCTGATTTATGGCCTATCAAACATACATTGTATATCTGCTTTAACTATTAAAATAAAGAATGCACTCTTAAAACAAGAATGCATACCTCCCCTCCTATGGAGCCAGTAATGCCCTATTGGGAACCCCTATCCGTAACGCCCATATTAGTACTCCTGAAGAAAAGTTTCCTTTCCCTGACATCAGGGTCATGTTGACCTGCTAATTTGCAACTGAACACCTCTTTGAAACTTTGATGAGTATGTATCCTGGGCATGTTTAATGAATGTTCTTTGTTCTAAAAAGATATAAGACTAATGAAAGCTATGTTTCTCTGGAACACTTTCTTCCTGTGTGAAGACTGCCTTCCTGGATTATGGTCCTCACCCTGGCTCAAGTAAAGGTCACTATCCCTCTCATCTGTAGATTGGTTACTGGTTATTTTGCGTTGACACTAGCAAGATGGAGTCTTACATATTACAACATAATCTCAGGGGTGACATCCCAATCACAGAATCAATCAATCGATCAATAAATCTAGATTCACTTTTAAAATGTCCTTGATGGAGAAGTAAAAATTATTAATTTTATTAAGTATTGACCCTTTTGTTTACATTTATTCAAGATTTTGTGCGATGAAATGTCAAGTATGCATAAAGCACTTCTGCTGTATACAGAAGTATGATGCTGACTCAAGCAAACACTGTACAATTGTAACCACAGGCCCTCCAGGACCAGTTCAACTGACCCCATCTTGTCAACAGAGTAATTAAGAGTTGTGTTTCAGGAATTGAGACCCCTTGTCCAGTTCAGGCCAGTTGAGACCACCAATTCATCAACTGGGCCTGTGCAAATGTTCGATAAGCGAACTTTTTGACATCAAGGAGCTGAAAACTCCACCCTCAGATCATGGTACTGCCATCGTTTTGTGAACATGTGTCCTATGATGAGGCGTGAAGCTTGACTACGCTTGTGCAGATCATCAACTCCCTCACTTCTCCTTACCTCCAATCATCTATCTCCACACTTCAGATCACCCTGCCCTTCATCCCCTAAGTTGTGCCCCAAGCCCTGGATCAGGGAGACAGATCTGAGGGCACATGCCCCCTGTCTCCTTATGGATTGATCTCGCAAAATAAAGCTACATTTCTTTTCCCAAAAACTGATGTCATAATAATTGGCTTTTTTTATGTGCATCAGGCAAGAGAACCCCAATTTTGTGCAGTAACACAATTGTTTGAGTTGTTAGCTGAACTAGCCTCTTTTATCGTGGCATAATTTTTACTTAAAAAGAATGACTAATAATCAAATTATTGTCATTTAGACTTTCATATTGAGCAGACATTTTCTCAAAAATAAACAAAGCAAGAGTCTGCATCTTTTAAGAAAAAAAACTGAGAGTATTTGTTGCCAATGATAAAATTTGAGCTTTCAAGTGAAAATTGGAATTCTGAAAAATTTATATTTGCCACCATGAGCTCAATACCTTTCCAATAATTAAATACTCTTCTGATGACAGTAATGGTAATATGAGTGAATGTGATTTTTGCATATTATGTAATGAAATGTGTCCATGTTTAGAAAATCTGCATTACTAAGTGAACCAATATTTTCCAGTGATTTACAAAATTATATATGGCTAAATGATCCATTCAAAGTGAAAGATAAGCCAATGGATTTTTAATGTAATGAGTACAAAAAGTTCAAAAAGTTTTGATGGGGTTCAGGGTAGGCTGCCCCAAGATGTCACTCTGTTATGCAGATTATTGAGAGCTGAAAAAAATAAAGGCTCAGAAGACTCAGAAAGAAACTTTGACCTCTCCCCACCCCCGCCACTAACTGCCTAAAAGAATTTAAGATAGAAGGCCTGTGCCCAGGACAGGCCATCACCATAGGTAATTCTGGGTATGGATAGACTGGGAGGGCCCTTACTAAGCCCATTCTTATCAAAGCTCTGAAAACCAGGTAAAAGTAGAAGTTATCCTTTTTAAGAGACATTAACATTTATAAGGGAAATCTCCATTTGTAAAGGTATCTGCCTCTCTGTACCAGGAAGAAGAGGGGATGACCTTATCTCTAGAAACTCTTACCAGTGCAGAAGGCAAGGACTTAAATCTGCATATTAACCTTACTCTTATTTACTGTGCTTTTCTGGTAACCTCCCATAGCTGACTCCCCCCCACCTCCAACATCCTCCTTCAGTCTTCAGCTGAAGATAGGATTTAAGATGAGAACCTCTGCCATTTTGTCAAGTTACCCAGTCTTTCCTGGGTCTCTCCCATGTATCCATGTTATAAAGCTTTGATTTTCTCCTGCTATCCAGTCTCCTGTCAACTTAATCTGTAGCCCAGCCAGAAAGGACCCAGAGTGGGTAGAGGACAGTCTTCCTCCCCTACAGTTTTTTATTGAATATTGCAGGAAACTACCACTTGTCAAGTTTTGGCATATTGTAAAATAATTTTTAAAAATCCACAATTACTTGAAAGGGTTATTAAAATACTCTTCCCTTTTCCAACTGTATATCTGTATGAGTTTTTCTTCATATATTTCAATCAAAACAATAAATTTTGGAAGAGAATGATAACCCAGCTGTCTCCTGTTAAGCATAACATTAAGGAAGTTTGGAAAAGTCATAAAACAATGCCCCTCTTCACACTAATTTTTTTCTTTTGGAAACTATAGCTTTTTCATAAAAATATATCATATGGGCTTATTATCTTTATTTTTTTACAATAACATTTTTAATGTTTTAATTTCTAATGCAGTAAATATTGATAGATTTAAAACACATAAACCAGATATCTAGGATTCTCAAAAATTTTTGAGAGTGTATGATCCTGAGACCAAAAAGTTTGAGAACTCTTCTATTTTTTATCCATTTACTATTTCATTGATTTTCACTCCTGTCTTCATTACCTTTCTCTTCTTCATTTGGAAATAATGCTTTGCTTTTTCTAGCTCTGTGATATTGTGATTTATAAGAAGTATATATTTGGTCATTCAGATGACCAAATATATACTTCTCATACAGCTTTAGTCTGCATCCACAGTTCCTGGCTTACAGCTCCCAAAACCCTTGGAATTTCCTAAGTGATAAAGATGTCTCTTGTTATGTTAATGAAGGTGACTTTTGGACCCCACCCAAGGGTGGGGGCTGGTTGCTAGGAGACCAGCCATGTGATCAGAGGATTGGAACTTTTGGTCCCACCCCCTAATTTCCGGGGAAGAGGAATGGGGCTTAAGGTTGAATCAATTGCCAGCACCCAATAACTTAGTCAATCATGAAAACCCAAAAGGACAGGTTTTAGGCCCTTTTTCAGAGTTTCCATGTGCCACTGTGCTGGGTCCCAAGCCCCATGAGGACAGAAGCTCCTCTGTTTGGGACCTCGCCCTATGTATCTCTTCTTCTGGCTGTTGATTAATATCCTTTGTAATAAATCAGTAATTTAGTGAGTAAACAGGTTTCCTTGAGTTCTGCGAGCCATTCTAGCAAATTAATCAAACCTAAGGAGAGGGTCGTGAGAACCTCTGATTTATAGCCAGTTGGTCAGAAGCACAGGTAACAAGCTGGTGCCTGAAGTGGGAGGAGGGGGGCAGTGTTGTAGGACTGTTACCTCACAAAGGGCATGATCTGCTCACCAAAAGACAAAAGCCAGTCGTCAAGAGGCAAGATAATGGATAAGAAAGGGCATTTATTACAGCTTGCTAGCCAGGGGGAAGATGGCTGACTAAGGTCTCAAAGAACATTCTTATGGAACAAAGACTACAGGCCAGTTATATAGGGGCTGGTCTCCTGGTCGGGGAGGCATCTGGTCTCAGGGTGGGGCATCCCTCTAGTCTTAGTTTCTGGAAGTCTTTTGTTTTACTTGATATGCATCAGAGACCAGAGCAACGCCCTATACCCTGATCTTTTGGTTGTCATTGATGATGGCTGTCAGCATCAGTTCTTTGCTTGGGGGTGATCACATTCCTAAGGAACTCAAGAGAACAAAGTTATCATCTTATAGCAGCTGGGAGAGGCCACAAAACCTACAGAATATGTCTGTGCAAGTTAATCAGAGGTCATTCAAAGTTACAATATGGTTTCTTTTCTACAATAGCTTCCCTCGTGTCAGCATTGTGTTGAGCCGGTATCAGGACTGAACCCTTAACCTGTGGAATCTGATGCAATCTCCTGTGGATAGTATCAGAATTGAGTTGAATTCTTGGACATGCTGCTGGTGTTATAGAATTGTTTATTGGTATGGGGAACACCCACCCCCCCACACACACATTGAAACTGGGTCCAGGAACTCTGTAAGCTTCTTAAAGTGGAAGTTTCGATAATGAACTTAAAATTTTTCTTCTTTTCTAAATGAGCATTTAAAGCTATAAATTTCTATCTGAGCACTGCTTCAGCTATGTTCCACAAAGATTGATAATGTTATGCTTTCATTATATTCAGTTCAAAATATTTTCTAATTTCCCTTGTGATTTCTCTTTGATACATGGGTAATTTAGAAGTGTCTTATTTAATTTCCACATATTTGGAGATTTTCCAGGTATCTCTTTGCTATTTATTTCACTCCATTGTCATCAGAGAACATAGTCTATGATTTCAATTAGTTTACATTTATTAAGACATGTTTTATAGCTCAAGATATGGGCTTTCTTGTTGAATGTTCTTTGTGCACTTAAAAAGAATGTGTATTCTGCAGTTGTTAGATGAAGTATTCTATAAATGTCAATGAAGTCAAGTTGTTTAATAGTGATGCTCTAGTCTTCAATATCCTCACTGATTTTTTTGTCTATTTGTTCTATCAATTATTGAGAGAAGTGTTGAAATCTCTAATTATAATTATGAATTTGTCTATTTTTCCTTCCAGTTCTGTCAGTTTTTGCTTCATAGATTTTGAAACTCTGTAGTTAGATGTATCTTTATTTAGGATTGTTTTATCTTCTTGATGAATTACATCTTTTTTTCATTGTGAAATGTCTCTCTGTATCTATAGCTATATTCCTTTTCCTGAAGTCTGCTTTTCTGATATTAATATAGCCACTATGGCATTCTTACTAGTAGTATTTGCATAGTACATCTTTTTCTATCCTTTTACTTTTAAACTGTGTCTTATACTTAAAACACATTTCCTGGACAGCATATAGATGGGTTTTCTTTTTTCAGTCTAAAAATCTCTGTCTTTTAATTGGATTATTTAAACCATTCACATTTGATGTAATTATTGATATGGTTGAGATTAAGTCTACCATCTTGCCATTTGTTCTCTATCCCATTTGTTCTCTATCTCATCTTTCCTCTTTTCCTGCTGCATCTTGGATTAACTCTTTGTCTGTTTGTTAGAATTCCATTTACTCTCCACCACTGACTTCAAATACATCTGTTTTGTGCTCACTTTGACAGCACATATACTAAAAATTTAAATACATCTGTTTTACTTTTTAGTGGTTACTGTAGTGTTTTCAATAAAAATCTTTAACTTATCACAGTCTACCTTCAAATAATATTATACCACTTTAGGTGTGATGTAATTTTTTTTAATTTAAAAATGGAAAAATCTTTAATTTTTATGAATAAAGTTACCATTTCTGGCTCACTTTGTTTCTTTGTGCAGATCCGTTTCCATCTGATTTCATTTTCCTTCAACCTGAAGAACTTCAAAATTTCTTGAATTCCAGAAAGGAATTCTCTCAGCTTTTGTTTGTAAAGGTCTTTATTTCAATTTCACTTTTGAAATATATTTTCATTTAATGTGGAATTCTACATTGATTTTATTTCTTTCAGCACTTGAAGATGAGGCTCTATCATCTTCTCACTTGCATCGTTCCTAAAGAGAAGTCTGCAATTATCCTTGTATTTGTTCCCCTATATGTAACGTGCCTTTTTCCCAAAGGCCTTTAAACTCTTATCACTGAGTTTTGAATAACAATTCAATTATTATGTTCTTCAGTGTGGTTTTCTTGGGGTCTGCTGTGGTTTTTGAATCTGTGGCTTTTAGTTTTTGTCAAATTTGGAAAATTTTCAGCTACTTTTTCTTCAAATTTTTGTTTTTTTCTCAGGAAGAGTCTCCCTGAGCTAACATCTGTTGTCAATCTTCCTCTATTTTTTTTTTTCGTGAGGAAGATTAGCCCTGAGCTAACATCTGTTGCCAATCCTCCTGTTTTTGCTGAGGAAGAGTGGCCCTGGGCTAACACCCATGCCCATCTTCCTCTACTTTATATGTGGGACACCTGCCACAACATGGTTTCATAAGTGGTGTGCAGGTCCATGCCCGGGATCTGAACCCACAAACCCTTCCTCTTTTTTGCTGAGGAAGATTCACCCTGAGGTAACATCTGTGCCCATCTTCCTCTATTTTGTATGTGGGTCACCACCATAACATGGCCACCAGTGAGTGGTGTATGTCTGCACCCAGGAACTGAACCTGGGCCCCTGAAGCAGAGTGTGCCAAACTTAACCATTAGGCCACCAGCCCTGGCCCCAAATATTTTTTAAGAATATTATTTTTGGGGCCGCCCGGTGGCGCAGTGGTTTAGTCCGCGCTTGGCAGCCCGGGGTTCGCGAGTTCGGATCCCGGGCGCCCGCGGACGCACTGCCTGTCAGCCATGCCGTGGCAGCCTCCCATATAAAGTGGAGGAAGATGGGCACAGATGTTAGCCCAGGGCCAGTCTTCCTCAGCAAAAAGGGGAAGATTGGCAACAGATGTTAGCTCAGGGCTGGTCTTCCTCACAAAAAAAAAAAAAAAAAAAGAATATTATTTTTTTCAGATATTTCTTCTCCCACTATTTTCTTCTGCCTTTCTGTACTCCAATTTTTCACATCAGACCACTTGATATTGTCCCGTAGGTCAAATTTCAGGGTCTAACAATTTTTTTCAATCTTTTTTTATCTGTGCTTCAGTTTGGATAGTTTATATTGCTGTGCCTTCAATTTCACTAATATTTTCCCCTGCAATATCTAATCCGGTTAAACCCAACTAGTGAATTTTTCATTGCAGGTATTGTACTTTTCAGCTCTAACAGTTCCATTTTAGCACTTTTCTTATCTTAAACTTCTCTCCTAATCATATTCATGTTTTCTTTTGAATCCTTAAGCAAATTTATAATATTAATAATATTATATTATTTAAAGTCTTTGTCTACTATTTCTGTTTCTATTGACTGACTCAGTAATAGGTCACATTATGCTGCTTTTTCACATATCTAGGAATTTTTAATGAATGCTAAACACTATTAATGTTACATTGTTGACTATTTGAATTGTATTTTCTCTCTTTAAGGAATGTTGAAATTTGGCAGGCAGCTAAATTACTTGCAGTTCAACTTGATCCATTTGAAGTTGGTTTTTAAGCTTTGTTAGGATGAGTCTAGAGTCGCCACTAAAAGGGATTGCTCTACAGATTTCTAGAGTCCTTTCTCTGCATATCTCCATCTTATACAGCAGGGATTGGCAAACTTTCTCAGTAAAAAGACAGATAGTAAATATTTTAGGCTTTGCAGGTCCACACATGGACTCTGCTGCATATTCTTACAATTCTTCAAAGGTGTGTAAATCATTCTCATCTTAGGCCTGAACAAAAACAGGCTATGTCTAGAATTGGCGTAGAACTGGTCCCAAGATTACTACCATAGCCTCGGTGTGCAGTAGGCTATACCATCTAGATTTGTGTAAGTCCACTCTGTTATGTTCGTACAATGACAAAATCACCTAATGATGCATTTCTCCAAATTTACCCCCATTGTTAAGTGAAGTGTGACTGTATCCTGACCTGCAAACTTCAGACGCCTAGCCTTCCTGAACTCCAATTTCTGCCTCCTTAACTTAGTGATCTCATCATGTTCTATTTGGGTTTCTCTTCCTGTGCCATCTGAAAATTGCTTCCGCTTACGAATTCAGGACAATTAGATCATTCATCTCACTTGTTTCCCTTCTCTCCAGGACCCACACCACCTATTGTCCTAATGTCTGAAAAGTTATTTCTTTTATTCTGTCGAGTTTTCTAGTTGTTTATAATGGGAAAGCAAATTCCATACTGGATATTCTTTCATGGACCTATAAAATAATTTTGTTGAGTTTTTAAAAAAATAGATAACAGAATGCTAAGACTGATCTCTAGGTCTCTTGAGTGTCCTGAAATTTCCACCTCATTGCTCTTTTTGTTTAAACAACAACAATGAAAAAGCCTAATCCAAAGTCTGGAGTTAGTCCTGGTTTTGACAAATTCCTAATAAAATCTGGTAATGGAGTTAGAATCAATCTCCTTAGTGACTCCCTTCTCTTCCTATCTCCCTTGCTGTGGGACACTTGACTTTCTTAGAGCAGCAGTCACTTAGAAATATAGGGAAGGAAAGAATTTGGGGAGTTTGGGAATCTTAGTCCTTTCCTTCTTTCTCATTACTACTCTGGCTACTCAAGACACAGGTGCTTGGTAGTTTGCAGTTGAAATTTCTCTCTGTTTTGCAGCTCATGACCTGCAGGGAAGTAAAATTGCCTGAAAGGTTAGGGCAGTTTTTAAAGCTCATACTGTTGGCCTATCAGAGGAGACTTAAAGGCCACTGGATGAAGACATAGCACCTGCATCAAAGAAGTCATGAAGGACTAAGGTATGATGAGGGACATTTACCCACCAGGATTAAGAAAGTCCTAATTGGGGCCAGCCCAGTGGCATAGTGGTTGGGTTCACGTGCTCCGCTTCAGCAGCCCAGGGTTCACAGGTTTGGATCCCGGGCGCAGACCTATGCACTGCTTGTCAAGCCATGCTGTGGCGGCGTCCTACATATGAGATAGAGGAAGATGGGCATAGATGTTATCCCAGGGCCAATCTTTCTCAGCAAAATGAGGAGGATTGGCAACGGATGTTAGCTCAGGGCTAATCTTCCTAACCAAAAAAAAAAGAAAAGTGCTAATTGTCCTCCAAACCGGGAAGACTGCTCACCAGTCTAAATTGAGAGAGTGTAACTCATTGTGCCTTTAAAGTGATCAAGAATTCTAATCTGACAGGAGACACTAAATACACGCTAAGGATGTTAGATGTAGGGGGGAGGGGTGAGAGTGTAGCTGAAAGAAATGCTGACTCTTAACGACTAATCTTTCAAAAAAGCAGAACTGGTTTTCTATATATACTCACGGTATATTTTCACTTTTGATTATGAGTAACTCTGTTCAATGTGTGTCTTTTGAATTACCTGTGTCTTCTGAAAGAGTTATGACGTTGGATGTCAATGATTCATGTGTAAATGTATTCATTTTTATTTTTTAGTTTATAATACCAGTTTTCAAAGTAGTTTTACCAAATTACACTCCCACCACCAGTGTATGAGTCTCTCTATTAATCCCCACTCTTCTCAACACTTATTGCCACAGTTCTCAGTTTGGGCATAAAATTCTATCTTATTATACTTTTAATTTTCATTTCCCTGAAGCTGAGTATATTTTCATATCTTTACTGGCCATTTGTGCTTTCTTTCTATAACATATTTGTTTGTAACATCTATCCAATGATATGTTTGGGTTGCTTTTAAAGTATTTTTTGTTTAGTTTTCTTATGTGTACTAATCCTTTGTTGGTAATGTGTGTTTCAAATATCATTTCCCAATCATGATTTGTCCTTCCACTTTCTTTATTACATCTTTTGATGAAAAAAAGTTCTTAGTTTTAAAGTAGTCAGAAATAACAGTCTTTTTCTTTATCGTTTATGTGTTCTGTGTCTGGTTTTAAAAAGTCTTCCCTATCCTGAGGTCTTAAAGACATTGTCCTATATTTTCTTCTAAAAGTTTTAAAGTTTTGTTTTTCATGTTTAGTCTTTTATCCATGTATTTTTTTATATATAGTGTAAGATAGGAATTTCATTTCTTTTCCATTTACCCATTTACCCAGCACCATGTATTGAATGGCCCATCACGTTCCCATTCATCATCAATGTCACCTCTTTCATACACCAAGTGTCCCTATATATGTTGGGTCTATTTCTGGCTTCTCTATTCTTTCCATTGCTCTGTTGATTTATCTCTGTGCCAGCACCATGGTTTCTTGATCACTAGAGCTTTTGAGCATCGATATATGATAGAATGCATTCTCCTACCTTGACTTCTTCATTTGGGTTTTGGCTATTCTTGGTACTCCATATAAATTTTAGAATAAGCTTGATAAAAATTTTTTTAAACCATTGAAAATTCTATTTGAACTGCATTAGATCTAAAGACCATTTTGGGGAGAATTGCTATCTACATGGTATTGAGCTTTCCTATCCATGAACTTGGTGTCTCTCTCCTATGGAGGCCTTCCATAATGTCTTTCAATAAAATTTTATATATTTTCCCATAAAATCATGCACAGCTTTCAGAAATGCAATTTTACATTGTTCTTTTTATTCAATAATCTTATCAAATTATTTTATCAATTTTGATAATTTGTAGAGTCTTTGGGGTTTTCTATATTGACAGCCAGGTCATGTACAAATAATTATATTTTTTCTGTAATGGATATGTTCTCTTTGTTTTTCTTGATACAGTCTCTCATTCTCTTTGGGTTAGTCCTGTCTTGCTTTTTTTAAAAAAACTTACAAATTAGAAATTATTGTTTTATACAGTCATGATTTTAGATATTTGTTATTACTTGTTTCTTTGCTCACTGTATTCATTAGGGTACAGGCTAAAATGTAACAGAGATATCCCAAAATACAGTGGCTTAAAAAATAAAGAAGTTTATTTCTCTCTCACTTAACAGCCCAAGTGCAGGCAACTCAGGTTAGGTTCTGCCACCCTAAACATGGGCACACATCTCTGTGTCCAAGATGGCACCTCCATCTTTCTCATCTTCACTTTTGGGAAGGGGAAAGGGCCAAGAAAGTATACTCATGTCCCTTTGAAGGGCATCCCCCAAACAGCACATTACTTCTACTTACATCTTATGGAATTTAACTTAAATACATGGTCACCCTAAGCTTCAAGGGAAGTTGAGACAGGTAGTTTTTAACTGGGTGTCCACCCAGATCACCTGGGATCCATTTTACCTGTTTGGTGTACCCATCCCCCAACTACTCCTCTGGGGATTGCTACTAAGAATTCACACCTGCATCCTTCTTAGGAGGCTTACCCTTGGGCACATGGGGCCACATTCCAGAAGGTGACTAGGAGTTGCATTCCTACCTCCCATTGCTCCAGTCAGCCTGTAGCCAACGACTTAGTGGTACAGGGCACTAAAGCCCAGCTCCCTTGCCTTCAGTCTGGATGAATTTTGTGGTGTAACATACACCCCAGGACCAAGCTGAGCCTAGATTTCACACATAATCATACATTCTTACTAAACTTCTTCCCCTTTCCTATCCTGCTTCCCTCACACCCATACAGGTTTCTCCTAACAATAACTCGCTTAATAAGTTACTTGAACATGAAAGCCTGTCTCAGAATTTGCTTGTAGGGAAATGATCCAGTGGGTGCTAGAGCTGGCTTGTACCAGCTCATGAGAGCCAACTGTTAATTTTCAGGAATTTTGTAAGCAGTCATTATTTAAAATTAAATTATAAAACCTATAATTAAAGAAATTACATTAAAAACAAAGGTAATAAATACTCAAAATTTATCACTTCCTAATTATTTCACTGTAATTTATTATTACCTGTGCTCTTGAGGTTGTCTACTATAGCTGTATAGCAGAAATTCTATATAATGGTGTGCACCTCTTCCCAATTCTACATTCAATAACGTTATGTTGGTAGCTTGAAATCAGCCATGGTGGAAGTATTTATATGATGGAAATTTGCAAATGTTACACATCAGGGCTTTTTTTTGCCTACAGAGTTGCTTATTAAATATTTGCAGGCACACCAAGCAGAATGACCTAAGACATCAGGTCACTGCATAAAACATCTATTAATATGGAAAGGAAGGAGAACAGACATTGAGGCTAAACTAGAATGTGTCACCTTAATCTGTTTTTTTAAACTGAGGCAAAAATTGCCTACAGTGAAATACACAGATCTTAAGTGCACAATTTAATGTTTTCATAAATATATAGACCCACGTAACCACCACCTTAATCAAGATATAGAACACTTCAAAACTCCAGAAAGTGTCTTTGTGTTCTCTTCAAATCCATCGTAGGCAACCTCTGATCACCGGCTTTGCTTGCTTGGTCTTCAAATAAATGGAATCAGAAAGTTGTACTCTTTTTGGGTCCGGCTTCTCTCACTAAACATAATGTTTCTGAATTTCATCCATGTTCTTGTGTATATCAGCAGTTTGTTCTTTTTTATTGCTGAGTAGTATTTCATTGATTATCATTTATCTGTTGGCAGACATTTGTGTTGCCTCCAGATTCTGGCTATTATGAATAAGATGCTATGAACATTCATATATAAGTCTTTGAGTGGATGTTGCTACTATTTTCTTCCAGTCTGTGGCTCTTATTTTCATTTTCTTAATAGTACCTTCCAAAGAACAGATTTTTGTTTTGATGAAATCCAATAATTTTTTTCTCTTGTATGGTTCAGGCTTTTTGTGTCCTATATTAAGAAATCTTTGCCTACTCAGGGGTCACTAAGATTTTTCTTCTAAATTTTTCTCTATAAGTTTTATAGATTTAAGTTTTACATTTAGTTCTATAATCCATTTTGAGTTAATTTTTCTATATAATGCAAGGCAAGGATTCAGGCTCTTTTTTTTTTTTTTTTTGCATAGGAATGTCCCATTGTTCCAGCATCATTTATTAAAAAGACTATTCTAAAGAGAACAGATTAGTGGTTACCAGAGGGGAAGGGGGTTGGAGGGTGGGTAAAAGGGGTAAAGGGCACATATATATGGTGACAGATAAAAATTAGACTACTGGTGGTGAGCATGATGCAGTCTACATAGAAACTGGTAAATAATAATATACACCTGAAATTAGTGTTAAAAACCATTATGACCTCAATAAAATAATGGAAAAGAAAAGATTATCCTTTCCCTAATTGAATTATCTTGGCACCTTTCTTAAAATCAATTGGCCACATACGTGTGGATCTATTTCTGGACTCTATCCTATTCTGTTGATCTACATGTCTGCCCTTATGCCAATACCACACTGTCTTGATTGCTACATCTTTATAGTAAGTCTTGAAATCTATAGTTCTTTGTTTTGGTTATTCTAGGTTCTCTGCTTTTCCATATACATTTTAGAATTAGCTTGTCAATTTCTACAAAAAAGCTCCAGCTTGAAAAACATGAACAAATTTGGAGGTATAACACAACCAAATTTCAAGACTACAATAATTATGGCACTGTGAAGTTGACATAAGAATACACAAACAGGGGCCGCCCGGTGGCGCAGCGGTTTAGTCCGCGCTTGGCAGCCCGGGGTTTGCGAGTTCGGATCCCAGGCGCCCGCGGACGCGCACTGCCTGTTAGCCATGCCGCGGCGGCGTCCCATATAAAGTGGAGGAAGATGGGCACGGATGTTAGCTCAGGGCCAGTCTTCCTCAGCAAAAAGGGGAAGATTGGCAACAGATGTTAGCTCAGGGCTGGTCTTCCCCACAAAAAAAAAAAAAAAAAGAATACACAAACAGATAAGGAACTGAACAGAGCCCAGAAATAGATGCACAAATACACTGTTGATTAATTTTTGATGAAGTACCAAAGCAAATCAATGTGAAAATAAATGTATCTTTAATAAATGGTACTAGAACTGGATAAACATTAAAGATACAGAAAAATATACCTTGATCCCTATCTCACACCATGACCAAAGTTTAATTTGTAGACCATAGGCTTAAATGTAAAAGCTAAAATTATAAAGCTTATGGGAGAAAAAAATAGAAGAAAAATCTTTGTAACCCCCAGTTAAAAAGTGAAAAAAGTAAGTCACAGACTTAGGACTCTAATCAGAATATATGAAGATTATTTACAAATCAGCAATAAAAAGACAAGCATCCTAATTAAAAATGGGCAAAAGAATTGAAAAGACCCTTCACAAAAGAAGATATACATATGACCAATAGCACATAAAAAGGTGCTCAATATAATTAGTTACAGGGAAATATAAATTAAAACCTTGATGAGATACCACTTCATACCTATTAGAAGTAGGCAAATAAAAAGACAATCCTGATGAGGATGTGAATCCACTGGAACTCTCACTTATTGCTGCTAGGAGTATAAAATGCTACAACCAATTGAGAAAACTCTTTGGAAATGTCTAATAAAGTTAACCATACGTCTGTCCTATGCACCAGCAGTTCCACTCCTAGGTTTATTCCCAAAAGAAGTGAAAGCATATAGACACAAAAAGTCTTGCACTAGATGTTTATTAGCAGCTTTATTCATAATAGCCCCAAACTGGAAGCAACCCAAATGCCCATCAACAGGAGAATGAACAAACTGTGGAATATTCATGCAACAGATTACTATTCAGCAATAAAAAGGATTGAACTAATGATACATATAACAACCTAGATGAAGCTCAAAAACAATATGTGGAAGGTAAGAAGCCTGACACAAAAGAGCACTTACTGTATTATTCATTAATACGAGTTTCAGTAACATGCAAATCTACTCTGAGAGTAATCAGAACAGTGGTTACCTCTGGGAGGGGAGGATTAGACAGGGACACCAGGGAACATCCAGGATTGATGGAAATGTTCTCTATCATGATGTGGGTGAGGTTAACACGGGGTATACTTTTGTTAAAACCCATAAAATTGTACATTGCAATATGTGCATTTGCCTCCATATAAATTATACCTCAAACAAGAAAATAATAATACAGAAATGCATTAAGAGATAATACTCTTTCATCAACAAACTTTTAACCTTATCAATTTTTAAAAATGAACAGAGAAGGAAGCAATGGCATATAGTGAAGTAGGAATAAAAAAGAATTGAGTCTAAATAATGACTTTATAAACTTATATTCATAACAATCCAGAAATAAAGCCCCAGATGATACTAATTGAATTAGCTAGGATGAGGTTTTTTCAAAAGAAGATATACATATGACCAATAGCACGTAAAAAGGTGCTCAATATAATTAGTCACAGGGAAATATAAATTAAAACCTGAGCCTCAGCCCCTGGTTTCCCATAGCTTGGCCAAGGGAATCAGGTGCTCTACATACCCAGAGAGGGAGCAGCAGAAACAGACAGAAAATAGGGGTTGCAGCTTGGATGCAATGCCCTGATCCCTCTCTTGCTTCCAGTCTCTCTCTCTTCCCCCTTCCCAGATGCAATGGCTAGCAAACTCAGCTACAAAGCTCCCTGCAGAGATGCTGATGGCTATGAGGAGCACAGCAGCACGACCCAGTGCTAAAAGCATCTATCACACTCACAGCAGGGTAGGCAAGGGCCTCCCCTCTCACTCTAGGGTTCACAGCATCATGAACATCTTCCTAAGCTAAATCTGAGATAAATTCTCTTCAGTGTCCCCACACCCCCGACCAGTAGAGATGCAGAACACAAAAGTGATTCTCCAAACGTTTATTCAGTTGATGTCTGAAATCTCCGCACTCCTTAATGCCTCAACACAACTTGGGGTAAACCCGGATGTGGCCACTAGGGCACCGAGGAAGGGGGTTCCAAGACTGAGTTGCCCCCGGAGGGCTTGTGTGGCAGAGACAGGCCACTCACAGATGGATCCACACTGGGGTGCAGGGAACTTCTAGCCCCAGACAACTGAGCCAGATGTGGAAGTCCCGGGCCTCACACCTCAGCAGGGACATGGCGACTCCTCTTCACACTCTCTGAACAATCACCAAGCTGACTGGTTTGACAAAGTGTCAGGTGGAGCTGTGAGACCACAAGCAGGGCTAATGCTGGTTCACGGTTGATGGTGTCTCTTTGGTAGATGTTCTCCAAGATGTCACTGAAGCCTCATGCTCCATCTGGCAGGTCAGCTGGCCCTCTAGCTGGGATGGTTTCACCCACTCCTTCCCAGCAGGCAGAGCACATCCAAGCTGGAGGCGTGGCCGAGGCAGGTGACCAGAGCACCAGGCTGGGACATTTTCAGGACTCCAGTCGTGCTGCCACTCTCTGTTGTGTGGATCTCCACAGGGTCAATGGATCCCAACTGGAACTTGAGGAAAGGGCATTGAGCAGGAGTGGGAGGTTGGAGGAGAGGCCTAGTGCGGGACTCAGAAACAGGAGGGGAGTGGGCCAGGGTGATCACGGGGTCACCAGGATGCGCAGGGGCAGCACCAGACACAGGGGAAGGATGAGGAGCGCCACTGGATACAAAGAGGTAGCCTGTTTCACCACTGCAACTAGCCACTTAGCACAGACAGCAACATCTGTGTAAACTGCAGGCGCATTTCTACGACCACAGCTGACACTGTAGCTCACAATCCCCACCTGGACCCGTGTTTCATTAAATTCACAGACCACGGGGCCCCAGGAATCTCCCTGGAGAAAGCGAAAGAAACAAACCCAGGAATGGAGGAGCATCCTTGTCAGAGCAGGCTGACTGCACTGCAAAGTGCTGGGGAGTCAGGCACCCACCAGGCCCACGTATCTGTGAATATGAGAACTGAGAATCGAAAAGTTAAAGGGAAAACTATAATATCCTCTGAGGATATTATGACTGGTCATTTCCTAAACCACAGTGGCTGTTAGACATTTTGAATATCACCGCTGCATGGCAGCCCCCTAAATCCTTACATCTAGCCTAAAGTTTCTCTAGTGCTCCTAACCAATATAGCAAGCTCCCCCCATATTTTAAGCTTCGCTCCCAGACATCCTCAACCCCCCACCTCAAGCAAAACTCTTCATGTCCTTTCCCAGACCTGCTCTGGTGGTCCCACCACCAACCAGCTCAGTCAGAGTCCTCCTCAACCTCTCCCTCACCCTCACATACAGTCAGTCACCAAGAACTGATGATGCAACCTCAAACACACCTCCTTCACCCACCCCACCGCCCCAGGTCCTGCTCAGAACTCAACATCATTGTCTAGGTGATGGAAACAAACTCTTCACCTACAGTTCTGCCTGGACAGTATCTAGAAACTTGGCACACATATTCTGACTCAAACCCCATTCTCTGGCCATATTTGCCACCTCATTACTCCAGACCTGTAAAACATTCCCTAAATATGACAAGTTCCCTCAGACCTCTAAGCCACTGTAGGTGCTGTTCCTTCTCCCTACAATGCTGTTCCCCTCTTTCAAGAAATCCAAATACTCATCCTCTCAGACCCTGCTCAAATGCCTGCCTCCTCAGGAAGACAGCTTGGTGCAGAGGGAAGACTGTGATCCCAGGAGTCCTGCAGGGGGACTTTGAACTAATGTCTTTGGACCTCACCACATCTGTATAACAGGTACGATGTCTAGGATGCAGGATTATCTGAGCTAACGTGAGTAAATGCTCACACTGGCACAGTAAGTGCCACACGGGAGGGACTCAATTACAGGGACTTATATTATTAGCATTACCCGCCCCCAACTTCCCCACACCTTGGCTGTGCCCCCAGGCAGTGAGGGCTGCTCCCTTTTGAAGGAACAGGCCAGGCCAGCTCAGGGGGACTCTGAGGGGTTCTCCCCCTGAATCTCCTGAGTCAAGGAATGAAAGGAGGAGGTGGAAAATAGCCCTGCCACGTGGGAATGAGGAAGCTTTGAGGGGACAATTTCAATGCAGAGGTAGAAAGCATCCATGAACTTACCTGACAGCCATCCTTTCCTGCACCTTTCCAGCCACAGATCATCCCTTTTAATACTACATCCTTATTTGTTGACATGGCCTTCTGGAGCATCTGATTACATCTTTCATAGTAGATGACGTATTGGTCAACCTCCTGAAGAATATATGAGTAAAGTTCACCGCCTACAAGTAAAGAAACTCAGCAGTGGGTGGATGTGCACAGGCAGACAGTAAGCACCCAAGCACCTAGAATCCCCCTTGAAGAAGGCAGGGCAGTGGGTATTGCCCCCAGTTGACACCAGAGGAAACTGAGGCCCAAAGCTGACACGGGGAGAAGAGGAGGTAAGAACCAAAACCAAGAGAGGATAAGGAAGAACAGATCAGGACAGGAAGAGACTAGGCATACCAGCCTGAGAAATGATAACCAAGCATCTGTCCCTCTGAGTATCAACAGTAATAGTGACAGGTGTCCTGTGCATCAGTAAAGTGTCTTTACTTTAGATCATGATCACAGACTCTCAGGCAGGCAGTGCCCCAAAGGTGCCAAATCTAGCCTCTTTCCAGTAACAGGAAGCCCTACAGCCTCACCAACAGGGGTCTTCTGGGTCTGCCTAGGCCCCCAAGGACAGGAACTCCCTACCCACCAAGGGAGGTACTTCCTGTCAGGTCTGACTGGCAGACAACTCATCACCCCGTGAGCAGAAATCCACACTGGACAGAACTCTATAGCATCTGGCTTTGTCCTCAGGGAACCTAAAAATACCCCCAAACCAGCCAAGCATGGTCGCCCACAAATCTGCAGGAGACTTCACCCACGTATTTCTTCTTCTCCTGAGAACAGCTCCAGTTCCGACTGGTGCCTTTCCTAAATGGCTGTCATCAAATATCTGTGTTGCAACAAAAGACCGCAATTAATTTCTGGGCTCAGGCCAATCGGGAACCATTATCCTGGCTGCTGCTAAACCGCTGCCCCCTTAACCCGCCTGCCAGGCAGTCTGCCTCCCCGTCCCTCCCTTTAGCCTTCTTGCCTACTCCAGGGGTAAGGCTGCCTCCCTCTGCCCAAGTTTGCTTCCTGCCTCATAGACTCACCAAATTCTTCTTTTCTGCCCCATCCAGTCACCCAGCACCTGGTCCCAGCTTCCACCTGGAAAGTCTCCTTAGGGATGCATACAGGCTGGATGGGTGTGGTGAAATTTACAGGGTAGAGGAGCTGAAGCAGGGCAAGGTCGTTTTGAACGGTTCCAACATTTGAGAACCAAGGGTGGACAATGACGTTTTGGATAGGGACCACTACACTTGTGATTTCTTTATAGACACTCCCGTCTCCCATCTTGACGGAAACAGCTGTGGGAGAGAGGACATGCCCCTCATAGAGACCCTGGGAAGCATCCCTTGTGCCTTTTCCACACATTTCAGACGTTTCCCAATCTGGCCCCAAACTCCCTCACCACTCTCTCTACCACCCTACCACCAAAAACCCCTCCTTAATGACGCTCGGAATTGGTTTGCTCGCGCAAACAATTGGTTTTGTTCACAGAACTAGTATTCCCAGTCACAAGACTACTGGTGCAGAACCCCTCCCATTTTTGTCATGTGTGTTTTTGTGTGGTTTGGTTTTTGCCAACTTGCCCAGGGAGCAGAACTTAGCAGGCGTCTGAGGAGGGCTGGACTGAGTCCAGAACTCTCACATCACTTGCCACTCCTCACCTTAAAATACAGTGGCCTGCAGTAAGCACCCACTGCTTTGTGAGGAGGGAACCTCCGCATACATGTCTGCCACTGATCCTCATGCTCACCTGCCAGGGCCACTCTCCTTCTTCGGCCTCCTCTCCTCCCAAGATTTTCACCATCACTCGGCCACACACCGGGTTGAGGACAGTGTAGGAAAAAGAACCTCAAAGAAACAGGGCCTGACTTCCCTGAGCCCAGGGGTTCCTGGGAAAGCACCAGGTGCCCCCCAGACAGCCAAGAAGGCCAGGTCCTCTCAGACTCCAGGGCAGTGCGTCCCAGTCCCCAGGCCACTGACCCGCAGACCTCCCAAGGCCAAGTCGTGTCGCCCCCAGACTCCACAGGCAGACTCCTGAGGGCAGAACCTCATTCCCCCCAAACCCACTCTGGCACCTCAGCCCTCTCCTCCAGATGCCCAACACGAAGTCACCTGGGATAAGTGCCACCAAATCAGGGGATAGCGCGGTCACACGGGATTCGGGGGCCCCAGAGGATCCCAGAACCCCTTCAGGTGGCGGGGACCGCAGGCTCATCCCGGGGTCCTCGCGGCCGACCCCCGAGGGGGGCAGAGAGGGTGGGGACGGCGCCAACCCCCCCTGCGCCACCTCTCCGCCCGCCCGCCCGCCTGGGCCTCACTGAGCAGGGGCTGAAGGAGCAGGAGCCAGACCAGGAGGCCCAGGGAGCCGCCACCGCCACGGGGGCCGCTCGGGGACGCCATCGGCACCGCCGCGGCGCCGGCCCCCTCGCGGCGCCCCCTCGTGGCGCCCGCCCCCTCGCGGCGCCCGCCCCCCGCGGCGCCCCCTCGCGGCCTGGAGGCAAACTGGGGGGTGCGCGGGGACGGGGCGGGCACGCGGGGGTGTCGAGGGGCAGGAGCGGCGGATCCCGACGCTGCAAGGTCCCAGCAGGAGAGGGAAATGTCGCGCTCTCTGTTTCACTCAGACCCTCACTCCAGACCGCGTCCAGCCAGAACCCTGCCAGCACCGAAGGCTTAGGGGGCTTCTGAAGAAACTGTCCTTAATAGGGACCACCCAATTTAGGGTTTTTGACGCCCCTGCCCTTTCTGGTGTGGTACCTGGCCTGGAGCTGGTGAGGATAGGCCGTCCGGGAATGCGTTAAGGAGCCTTAATTCTCCATAAGTGTTCCTCAAGTCAGGGATTCATTCACCAGACCTAGATTTTGGGGTGGGGGGCTATACAGATTAAGTAGGTTAGACAAGGGAGTAGGCTGCTATTCTGTTTCAGTCGTAGGGGCGCCTTGGAAAATTAGTCACCACCAAAGTACCTGCAAGTCAATTCATTCTTATTAGCACCATGTCCCTGATGTCTATTCAGATAGGTCATCCTTTTGTCTTTGTTGCCTAAATGCTTCTCCTCAGCCTCTGCCTCTCTGGGCTTCATCATCCCTGTTGAAGTAAGGGGAACAACAACTTTTGAATTGCAGTGTTTCCCCTTTTTCCCTGGTCAAAAGAGGACAGCCAGTTACAGCACTTCTCAAGGATGTGGGTGCTCCCCTCATAATTTATTTTTCAATGTCTTAGTGAAGGAGTTACTCTCCAAGGCCCTCTTGGAGTTCAGAGGAGTGAGGAGCAGCTCATACATCATGAATTCATTCCACTATTCTCCACTCTCTAACTCTTTGCACTCCTTTCTCTACACTAAACCAAGGAATTTCTGGCATATCAACTTCCTTTAGTGTGGTCCACCACTGAATTCAGGTTTAAAACAACCAGGTGAACATGTAGAATCATTCCCACCTGCCTGAACCAGCAAACTGAATTCAGAATTTCTGGTAAGCGTACTCCTGATAAATCTGGGCCCAAGCCTCCCCAATCAAGAATCCTTAGAGTCCAATCCTATACTTATATTCCTGGTTCCTTCCAATGTGGATTACAAAATATTGCAATTCTTTCTGTAAGGAAGCCTTCTCCTCCTGAGTGGTACTTTGCACCTGTCCTAGAGCATGCTGGGATCTTACTCCAGTTATTACATCTAGAGGCAGTGAAGACTGGCTGGGGTGATATAGGTAGAGAATTGGCATGCCCTTATAATGTAATTTCCTCAGAATAAGTCATTACAGTGTCTCCAAGGTAAAGAGGACCAGCCTTATCAAGTGGGAAGAGGTACTGTTTCTGTTAGCAAGAGAAGTTCCATGTGGCTAGGGGTCAGGGTATCCTAAATCTATCCAAATGTGTCCCCATTTAAATTTTAAGGGTCACATTCTTTCCCAATCAGTGCCCTAACTTTTCTGTAAGAGTTCTGATGAAGCTGTTAAGTCAATTTATGTTGAAATTCAGCCAAAAATCAGATACTACATCTTATTTTCAACTACATCAACCCGGCAGTTATAAGGTATTTGAAATTATTTAAGGGAAATCATAGAAGCTTTTAATCCGAGGAGCTAAAATTCAAGGTTGCCGTTTTCTTTCTTTAAAATCACCAGTGCAGTAAGAAATAACCAGCCCTCTTCACAGTCCTTGTATTTTTCATTTCCACAATAACATGTATTGTGGCAGCCTGTTGTCTTTTAATGAACTGTAAAAGGCAAAGTGTGGGCTAGTGTAACACTTTAGAACGTCTGGGAGCTGCAGACATAAGACAAATTTGCACCCACTCATAGGCCCTTCTCCACAAACTTTCATCAAGTGTTCATGAGAAAGATTAGGGCAAGGCATGAGTCCAGAGAAAGCCTTGCTTATAGTGCAGTCTTTGGGAAGGTGAGCAGGAGCTACTCTGGGAAAGACATGAAGTCTGGCCTGGATCCTTTGAATTCTGTTCTCCCTCCCCCCATGCAACCAAAAGGAAAAAAGAAGAAGAAGCAGCAGCAGCCTTATGCAACTGGGAGAAGGGCATAAAACTGTCATTTTCAGGGTACCAGTTAAAGCCTACTGGGTGAAGAGAACATAAAATAACCTCTACCTCTGGGAGAAGAGCAGGAAATTGTCTTGGACCAGACTTTTAGGGATCTCCTATGCTAGGAGAGGGTCAAGGTCACTGAGAAGGCCTCATCTCTGAGAGCCAGGAATATAGCACCTAGCTAAGAATGAGTCTGAACCAGAGCAACAAAGAATGCCCCACCTCCTCCCTCCACTATCAGGCTAGCAAGTAACAGCAGTCTACTGCTGGAGGAGGGAGTAAAAGCATGGAGAGACATCCTCTGTGAGACTTAGGCACAAAGAGAAGACCGACAGTTGAGAGTGGAAGAGACACTGAGAAAAACTCTCCAACAAATCACCCACCACTCTAAGAAAAATGTAACACTAGAATTTGAAGCCTGCAGCATATTGTGGGTAACCATTGCAACAACAAAACATGATATGATTGTGTCAACACTCCCCACTAAAGACATGCCCATTTCTGGGCATGAATAGTGTTTACCTAAGTCTCTACTATCCTACACAAGATGACTAGCTTTTGACTAAAAATGGTGAGATACACAATGAAACAAAAAATAAACTACACACTGTCAAGAGACAAACCAATCAACAGAACTAGACTCAGATATGACATGGAGTTTGGAACTATCACACAGAGAATTTTAAATACTGTGATGAATACATTTGAAGGCTCTAATTCAGAGGTCAATAAATGTTTTCTACAAAGGGGCAGACAGCAAATATTTTAGGATTTGCCAACCATGAGGTAAAATTGAGGATACTGTGTAGGTTTTTATAGAAGAAGAAGGAAAATTTTCCACACAAATATAGTAATAATACTAATCGGGTATAATATTTTATAACACAGATCTACTAGTGAGAACAGAATTCTTTTCTGGGAGAATAACATTTTACTTAATTGGGGTTCAAAGATAGTATTCTCTATCATCAAAATCAATTGCAAATTTTCTGTTAATGGTGATCTGTAATGATATTTTATGCATTTCATCTTTTAAAATGTCTTTTCATGCAGATAAGTGCTGCTGAATGCTGATATTAATCCATGAACTTACGACTTTGAGCATATTCTTCACTTGGAAGGCACTTATTGATTCTTTTAGGTTCTTCTCTTGATATTTACCTTTTATCATGTCATTACATTGGAGATTAATCACTTTGTTAAAGTTTAGGTGGAAGCTCCTCAACTGCACAGTTAAATGGATTTTGAAATATGTAAATTTCTTTTGCACTTACATTGAAGTCCAAAAACTGTTTCTGAAACTGTAGCAGAAAGCTCAGAAAATATATCTACTGCAAATTCGTGTGGGAATGCATATCTTCTTGTTTTAACTTTTGACAGCACAGGAACTGTATAAAGCTGCTTGACATAACTTGTGATTCAAAAAACATTAGTTATCATCAAAACAACTTTATCATAATATAGACAGCAATAGAAAACTAATACAGAATGGGTGAGAAGAATAGAGAGGATACTGTTATAAGGTCCTTGCACTACCTAAAAAGAAGACACAATTATTTGAAGGAAGAGGGAAATTAATTAAAGATATACACTGTAAGTTCAAGGGAAACCAGAAACAAAAAAAGCTAAATAAATGTAAATAAGACAATAGTGAAGATAAAATAGAATCATAAAAAATACTCCGTTAATTTAAAAGAAAGCAGGAACAGAGGAAAAGAGAAACAAGAGATGGTACAAATAGAAAACAACAAGCAAGATGGTAGATTTTGATCAAACAATAGCAATACTTACACTAAAGGTAAATGTCCTATTAAATGAATTAATGCTTCTGTTAATTCATGTTCATGTTCTATTACATAAATTAAGACAGACTGTTACTGGACTTTTTTTAAAAAGCACCACTCAACTATATGCCCACCTTAAATATAAAGACATAGATAGGTTATAGGGAAAAGGATAGAATGCAATATACAATGTGTGAAAATTAATAAATAGAAACCTCATTTAAAATGGAGTCAGGAGGCCAGAAGGGATGGCTCTCAGGCGCTACAATGATGGCACAGCCCAACAGGAAAAAGAAAGACTTCCTCTTCTTGCCGGGCAAGAGCTCAGCCAATGAGAGACTGTCACAACTCAGCCAGTAAAAAACCATTATACTTCTAACTCTCAGTTCTTCCAATGGACTCTTGGTTTACAATAGCCCTGGCAACTCCCTCTTCCTCTCTATAAAAGAGTTTCTTCTCTCCTTCTTGCTCGGAACTTACATGTGGCTCCTCATGGTAACAGATTCCAAACTGCAAGTTTTTGTTGATCCCAAATAAGCCCATTTTTGCTGGAGAAATAACTGACTTTCTATTTGTTTAAGGTCAACAGATGCAAACACTAATCAAAAGAAGTAGTGGCTATATCAGTGTTGGGCAAAGTAAACATCAGAACAAATAGTATCAGGGATAAACAAAGACATTAACTATATAATGATAAACAAAATCCTAAGTATGTATGCACCTAAATGTACCTAACAACAGATCTTCAAAATTTACAAAACAAGGAGAAAAAGACAGTCTAACCACAATTAGAATTTGGAACTTCAACATGTCTTTCTTAATAATTGATAGAACAAGTACACAGAGAACTAGTAAGTATATATAAGATCTGCAAAAACATCAGTGTGAGATAGGCAAGAAGCTAGATATGAGCTGGCAGCAAGGCCACTTCACCAGCTGCAGCGTCCTCATTACTGGGCAACAGCTCTTTGGACATGCAACTCCCTCCAACCAGGACCAAGAGTAGCCCCTAGCCTCATTATATGCTCATTTGCATTGCGGTTTTGACCCCCTTTGTGGGGAATCATCGCCATGACAGTTCCGGAGATATCTATGTAAAGAAAAGATCTCCCCCTCCAGACATGAAGGTGGAGACAATGCCCCATTGGTCTGCCTTCCAGGACCATCACCCACCCGGGGACCCCCATCTTCCAAAAATACCAATTGCCACAACTTCAGTGCAGATGCTCACCTTGCGCCTGCCCGCCCCCGCCCTTCCCTTGGGGGTGTACTTTCACTTTACTAATAAATCTTCCTCTGTTAAAACTTCTGCTGTGTGTCCGCTCTCAAATTCTTTTGTGTCTGTGGACCAAGAACCTGGGACCCTACCATCCCCATCTGACTGGTGCCGATAACAAATGAATTAGACCTAATTGACATTTATAGAATATTCTATCCTAACAACAGCAGAATACACTTTTTTTTAAAGTGTACATGGAACTTACACCAAGATAGAGCACCTTATGGGCCATTAAACAAATGGTAACAAATTTAAAAGAATTGAAACTGTACAAAATATGTCCTCAGATCATAAGAGCATTAAATTAAAAACTAGTAACAGAAAAATATGTTGAAAATTGCCAAATGTTTGGGAAATTTTTTTAAACTTTGATTTTGGACTTCCAGACCGGCTGCATGAGGAACTTGGTTGATTCTCTCTCTAGAGGGAAAGCTATTTAACTGGCAAAATTTATTTTAAAAAACAACTATTTAAGGTCTCTGGAAATTGTCCTAAGGGCATACAGAAAATTGAGAAATATTCATACAAGAAAATCTACAAAATCTTAGTAAGAATACCAAGAGTCTGTGGCACTTGAGCCGTGACCAGCTCCCATCCCCCCTCCTTAGCTCCATATTATGGAACTCTATCCTGGACAAGTGGCAAAGATGATGGGGTCTCCCTTTCTCCCGGCTATGGTTCCACCCCAGGAGAAGGAGGTAGCTGGTGTCTCTCATTCTCCCAAGCCCATTTGCAGAAGCTCTGTTCCAGCAGGCATGACCAAGAGGCTCCCTTTTATCACATAGCCCCTATTCATGGGGCAGAAATTCTACCCCAGGCACGGTAGGCTGAGAATCCTGGGGCTTCAATTGTCCCATCCCAGCTCACTTATACAGCAGAGGTTCTGCCTCGGGAGGGGCAAGTGAGAAGACCAATGGATACCATCTCTCCCCAGTGCCCACCCATAAGAACAGGAGTTTCACTCCAGAAGAAGCAGGCTGCCATCCCCATCCCCAGCCCTGGTGCAGTAGCACATTCTACCCAGGAGGATTGGCAGACTAAAAGGATGAGTGCTCTGCAGCTCTGCCTGAAATAACTGAATTTATTTGGAACAGAAGGTAGAGAAATTCATGCCTAAGGGTGTTAAAAACAATGGATACCTTCCTGATGAGCAATTAAGAGAGGGTTAGTAGCTCCACGATGCTAGCAGCAAAAAGTTAAACAGCAGACTAGCCAGAAGTTTAACAGAGAAAACTATTGAAAGACACAGCCAAGAAGAGTTCTCCTGGGATCACACTCACCCCTGTGAGTCTAAAACACTGTGCAGTGCACTAGGCTACTCCAACACAGGAACAATAAGAGGAGGAAGTGGTGCAAATTTAAATGCATTTCCCAAGCCACACATAGGTCTATCAGCAAAGGGCAGAAACCTTGCTGGTTCAGTGGACTTAAGCACAACCTCTGACCAAATCCTGGCTGAACAATGAGCTTCTCTGACCCAGGGGCAACTCCTAGTAAGTAAAGCTTAAAAATAAATCATACTTGGGGCCGCCCGGTGGCGCAGCGGTTTAGTTCGCGCTTGGCAGCCCGGGGTTCGCGAGTTCGGATCCTGGGCGCCTGCAGACGCACAGCCTGTTAGCCTTGCCGTGGTGGCGTCCCATATAAAGTGGAGGAAGATGGGCACGGATGTTAGCCCAGGGCCAGTCTTCCTCAGCAAAAAGGGGAGGATTGGCAACAGATGTTAGCTCAGGGCTGGTCTTCCCCACCAAAAAAAGAAAAAAAAAAATCATACTCATCCCTAGTGGCTAAAAGACTGAGCACATACCCAAGGCTGTGTCTTCTCAGGAGTGAATGGATAGGGAACTTCCCAGCTACTAGTCCCTGGCTAAACATGTAGGGAAAAGTAAATTCCCTGAACTGTGAAAGCAGTCTCTAAGACACACACACATATCCAATGGTCAATAGTGAAAATAAAACTGACTAAGGGCGCTTACACACAACCGTCAGCCAATGACTGACTTATGCTGATCCAGAGATGAGCTCTAGGAAGCCAGGCTCACATATAAAAACAAGGGGAAAAATCTGAGCAGGGATATCAGAGGCTGCAAACTGAGAGGGAAATAAACTTCACAGAATTATTTCACCCAACTCACTAAGCAAGTAAACAAAGGACCAAACAAATACCACCACCACAAGTCCAGGGGAAGCAGGAATCAGTGTCCAGATTTGCTATAATATACTATTTAAGATATTTGCTTTCCAATGAAAAAATTATAAGACATGCAAAGAAACAGGAAAATTTGACCAATATACAGGAAAAGAAGCAGGTAATACATACTGTCTTTGAAGGGCCCTATGTGTTGGACATAATAGACAAAGACTTCAAAATAGCTATTTTAAATATATTCAAAGAAGTTAAAAACAATATATATATATATATAGATAGATAGATAGATGCAAGAAAGCATTTGACAAAATTTAACACCCTTTCATGACAAAAACATTCAGTAAACTAGGAACAGAAAGAAATTTTCTCAATACGATAAAGGCCATATATGAAAAGCCCACAGTGAACATCACACTCAATGGTGACAGACTAAAAGCTGTTCCCTAAGATTAGGAACAAGACAAGGATACCCACTTTCACCACTTCTATTCAACTTAGTACTGAAAGTTCTAGCCAGAACAATTAGGCAAGAAAAAGAAACAAAAGTCATCCAAATTGGAAAGGAAGAAGTAAAATTATCTTTGTTTGTAGAAAACCCTAAAGATTCCACACACACACACACACAAAAAAACCTATTAGAGATAATAAACGAATTCAGAAAAGTTGTGCTGGGAAGATTGGATATCCACACGTAAAAGAATGAAGTTGGACCCTCACCTTACACAATATATAAAAATTAACTCAAAATAGATCAAAGACCTCAATGTAAGAGCTAAAACTTAAAACTTCTAGAAGAAAATATAGGATAATATCATCATGACATTGGATTTGGCAGTGATTTCATGGATATGACCCCAAAAGCACCAGCACAAAAGAAAAAAATAGATACACTGGACTTCATCAAAGTTAACAACTTTTGTGCTGCAAAGGACACTATCAATAGAGTGAAATAACCCACAGAATGGGAGAAAATATTTGCAAATCATATATCTGATAAGGGATTAATATCCAGCATATAAAAAGAACTCCTCCAACTCAACAACAAAAAAAACAAACAACCCAATTTAAAAGTGGACAAAGAAACTGAATAGACATTTCTCAAAAAAAAATACACAAATGACCAATAAGCACACAAAAAGATACTCAACATCACTAGTCATTAGGGAAATGCAAATCAAAACCACAATAAGATACCACTTCACATCCATTATGATGGCTAAAAATAAACAAATGACAAACAATAACACAGAAAATAAATGTTGGTGAGGATGTGAAGAAACTGGAACCCTAAGCATTGCTGGTGGGAATTTAAAATGGTGCAGCCACTATGAAAAGCAATATGGCAATTCCTCAAGAAGTTAAATATAAAAAAAAGAAGTTAAACATTGAATTACCGTATGATCTAGCAATTCTACTTCTAGGTATATACTCGAAAGAAAGTAGGGACTCAGATACTTGTACACCCATGATCATATCCCCAAACCTGTGAACATGTTACCTTACATGGTAAAAGGGACTTTGCAGATGCAATTAGCATTAAGGACCTTGAATGGGGATATTATCCTGGATTATCTGGATGAGGCCAATCTAATTACATGAATCCTTAAAAGTGGAGAATTTTTCTTGGCTGTAGTCAGAGGGAGATGTGACAAAGGAAGAAGGTCAGAAAGATGCAACATTACTGGCTTTGAGGATGGAGGAAGAGAGGCCACAAGCCAAGGAATGCAGGTGGCCTCTAGAAACTGGAAAAAGCAAGGGAAGAGATTTTCCTCTAGGCCTCTAGAGGGAATCAGCCTTTCTGACACCTTGATTTTAGCTCTCTAAGTCTCATTTCGGACTTCTAGAAGGCACACAATTCATTAAAAAATGCAAAATGAATACGTACACAGTACGATCCCATTTGAGCAGCAGCAGAAAGCTTGTGCTATATTCATAGCTGTGTATCTACATAGAGGGGCCCGATGGTTGACAGATGTCTTAAGGTAGTTGCTGCCCCAGCAAAGATTCCTCTTCTCTGTAACTATCCATCTCCATCGGGTGCCCACAGGTCTCTGAAAGGTGTGACATGTGAAACCACCCCACTGACCAACTGTAGAGATGTTCACCATTATCCCATCCAAGGCCATAACTGTTGGGTCAGGAATAACAGGTGACCCAGTGCCAGCCAGTGAGATTCAGGAAAGATTTACTGGGATCTCAGGAAAAGAGGCCTCCTCATTCTTCTCAAGAAGCTTCCAGTAGAAAATCCCTCCCATCCCCCTAAGAGTGAACAGAAACAGTGGGCTCACTGGGCTGGTGCAGACCCCCCTGCAAGTCCACAGGAGCCAGCCTCTGACGTCACTGATCTTGAGGATGGCAGAGCACAGAGTGAAATAGAAGCCCTGCATTTACCCACTGAAGCCACCCGACCTCTGCACTCTTGAGGGACAGCCATCCACCAGTCTTCTCTACACTCAGAACAGCTTGACATCACTCTTCTGTTCCTTGACACACATCTCCTGATCAGCACAGGCGTTCATTTGACTTCCCCTTTCACAGTCTTTGTAGGAGTTTCCCAGTCCCCACATCCACATCCAGGCCCAGTCAGAGGACCAAGCTCTCTGCCCCCTAGCCCAGGGAGGCCAGCAAAGGTACATGATGGAGACACCTCTCATCGAGGCTCTTTTTAAAACTTAAACTCTCATTTTTATGAGCGGGTGGAGAGGAGAGGGGGAGGAAGAAAAGGCAGGGGAAAGAGGGAAGGGAAGGGAGGGGTGGGAAAGGGAGGGGAGAGGAGGAGGAAGAGCAGGGAGGCAAGGAGAAAGGGAGTGGAGGGAGGGAAAGAAGGAAGAAACTGAGGTATATGTAGGCAGGAAGATACAAAATGCATCATTTGCGGAAGATATAATTGCCTTCTCAAACAAATCCAAATGAACCAACTGAAAAATTAATAAAACTATAAGAGAATAAACTAAGATGGCTGGGGAAAAGATCAATATACAAAATCAATAACATTCAATCCCACAGCAATAACAAATCAGAAACTACAATAGAAAAAGGATATTCCATTAATGATAGCCAAACACACTTTTAAAAATACCTCGGAATTGGCACAAGGCCTTGTACCATCTGCCAGCTTCCTCTGACCCTTCCTTATCACTCTGCTCCTCCTTCACAGGGCTCCAGCCCCCCAGCCTCTGCACTGGCTGTTCCCTCCACCCCTAGAGGGGGCACAGATAATTTCCTCTCTTCCTGGTTCTATACCAGGGTCAGCAAACTTTTTCTATAAAGGGCCAGATAGTAAATATCTTAGGCTTTGTGGACCAAGAGACAAAACTGAAAATATTATGCAGGTACTTATATAACAAGAAAGAAAACAAACTTCTACAAAATGTTTGTGGTTGAAATTCAAAATACAATAGGAAGAACTGAGTGCTGTTTCTTGGTTTTGGTTTTGGTTTTTGGTAGTGCAGGTCCACTAAGGAGGAGAATGGAATTCTTTTAGGGCGATAACGTCAAAGTTAGCGTTCCTTACCATGGAATTGATTGCAAATGCTTTTCTGTAAAAAGCGTTCTCGGCTAAGAGCTGGTGGGCCAGATTTGGTCAATACTCAAATGTCACCTCCTCAGTGAGGCTCTTCCAGGACCCCCTCTCAAAAAGTATGCCCCACCCACTCTGCCCTCTCCATCCCTCTGATTCTCTAACTTTCTCTGTAGCGTTTCTCACAATCTGATGTGCTATATATTTTACGCTGTGTATATTAGTTGCCTTCCCCTTCCATACAGAAACATTATATGGGCAGGGTTTTCATCTGCCTTGTCACTGCTGTATTCCCAGCACCTGGAACATGTCTGGCACATAATGGGCACTCAAGCACCATCTGTTGAACGCATAAGTGAATAGGAATGTAAGGAAGAGAGAATTCATTCACACCTGTAAGTGCTTAGAGCATATGCTCTGCTCAGTAAGTATTAGTCACTGTTGTTACTTTCAGGAGGGGCCCCAAGCATCCGGTGCAGGCCCCAGAGCAAACCAAGTCTTCCAGCCACCAGATGAGGCCACCGCCTGCCTACCTGCCTGCTGCTTCTCCTCTCCCTGTCTCCCTCCCCCAGGGCTCCTGGTCTGTGTCTCCCTCTGGCTCTCTCAGTTGTCTGTCCCTCACTTCCACAAGGGACTTAAGGGCCAGCTCCCAGGGCCTCTCACCCCCCACAGTGCCTCAGGCAGAGTCCCCAGTCACTACAGAGAAGCTTTGGCCCTGAGTGCCTGGTTCCACTCTCCTCCATTCTGCCCCCACCCCAGCCCACCCCACCTCTTCATTGCCTAAGGATTCTGGCCCCTATGTCTCCGCCTGATTAGCTGCACCTCAGCTCATGTGCTTCCTCCTCTGGAAAGCCTCTCCTGACACCCTCCCCAGCCTCTGGGTGTCCCCAGCCCCGTATGCTTACCCTTCATTGAGCACTGTCATTCTGCCAGCACAACTGTGTTGCCCCTCTGTCCCCCCTGGCCCTTCCCCACCGCCCCAACCCTGCCCCCAAGAAGCCCAGGGCCTGATCTCTGGCCCCTCATCTCCTGAGAGCCCCTCCTCCTGCCTTCTGGAAATTGCTTGTTCCCGGGATCCATCCGCTCTCCGTCGCTGGTCCCCTTTCTAATCCCACAACAGCCCCATCCTACGTGGAGGAAATGAGAGGTGAGAGGTTAAGCAGTTTGCCAGGGTCACACAACGAGGCAGCGGTAAAGGGGGACCCTGGGCAGAGCTGAGGAGGAGGGGCGTTGGCAGTACCCGCCCAGCGTACAGAACACAGCAGACAGATAGACAGACAGACAGATTTTTGGATGAGCCAGAGCTGGGCTGGGACTAGAACCCAGAGCCCCCGATTTCTGCCCGACTTCTCCGCAAGGCCAGGCATCAAGGGCTCAACCAGGAGCGGCTCCCGCCTCCTGGCCCACGGCCAGCCGTCATCCCCGTGAGGTCAGCCACGGGCCCGCGATTTCGGGGAAATACCAGCTCCTTATTAAAAACAGGCGGTGGTCAGGCCCCTGCTGCTTTCCCAGTAGAAACTGGGGTGTTTGTTCCAAGAGGAACGAGAGTGGGCGGGGCCCCGGCAGGGCCACTGAGGCGGGAGGCTCGAACCGCAGTACCTGGTGGAGACGTCCCGGGAACTGGGGGCTGGGGGAGGCAGAGCCCGAGGTTCGGGCAAGCGCAGCCTGGGGGCGGGGAGGGACACAGCGACACAGCGCCTGGAGGCTGAGCCGACCAGGGAGGGGTCGTGGACTGCGATCTGGAGCCCACGCGGGGGCCGCAGGGCAGCCTTGACAGCCGCCCACACCCGGCACAGAACTCAGGCAGGGCGCAGGGCCCAAGCACAAGCCGGCGGGTGACGGGAGGCCCCCACCCGGAGTCCCCGCGCCGGGAGCTGCCCGCCCGCCGCGCCCTGCAGGGGGCACCAGAGGGCCGTCCTCCGGCTCAGACCGGCGACCGGCGTCCCGGCATCTGGAGCGAGTTAGGCCCGGGAGGCCCGGCGGGCGGCGGCGTGAGCTCATCCCGGCCCGCCCCTGCGGTTTCCAGGCGCTGCGAAGGGAACAGGACACAGAAGCGCCGCGCCGCGGGCCGGCCGGGGGAGCGCGGCGGGAGCAGCGACTCCTCCCGGGATGTGGGTGTGAGTGGGAAGGCGGCAGTGCGTGTGTCACTGGCGCGTCGCCGAGTGAAGGCTGAGCCCTGGGAGCCGGCCGCCAGCATGTGTCGCTGTGCGTCACCGTGTGCCATGGCTTGTGAGGGTGTGTGTGTCCCTATGGGGGAAAAACTGTCTGTGATAAGTTGCACACGTCCCAGCACATACTCCGCATTTTACAAAAAAGAAGGCCAAGTGTGGAGGAGGGAGAGGGCCAGCCTGGTGGCACAAGACTGGGACTCCTGGCTCCCTGCCCCTAAGCCTGTGTCCCTGTGTGTGTGCAGAAGTTCCAAGCCAGCCCACATGTCCCGCAGTGCCAGGGTCAGTGTCCCAGGCCCACCTCCCCCCATCATACACAAGCATGCTCTTCTTGGTCACTGCCCCCCCCCAACCCCCTCCATCCCTGCAGGACCTCAGGCACTCTCCTCTTTCAGGAGAGGAGAGACCCCTTCACACCAGGGTCATGGCTAACAGTGACGCACAGACCACATAGGGAGACACACAAACCCGGATACAGGCTCACACATGGAGATACACACCAACACACACACAAAAGACACTCTCCTATTAGGAGGACTCTGACCTGGGAGACTCAACAGGCAGGTTGCCAGGTGATGGCAAGGCTTGGAGAGGCCTCTTGGTGAGATGCCCCCATCCCTGCCAGGAGCGTGGAGCGGGAGGGGCTGGAGGCCACTGAACCCTGTGTCCTAGGGGCTCCTGCTCCCTGCAGTGGGCCCTGGGGTTGCAGCCCAGGGTATGAAGGGCCTCAGGGGCATCAGGATTTTCAGGGCCAGGAGCCAGGATGGGAACACAGCACTGTGGGCATCACCAGACACGGAGTGGTGAGCTGGCGCTGGAGCGAGTGCCTCTGAGCATGTAGGCCCCCCGCCTCCCCGCCATCTGGCTGGTCCTCACCTTGGGCCCAGGCCTCAGGGAGCTACAGTCCCAGCTTTGGGTAGCTATAGCCCCAGCTGTGCTGGAGGCCTTAGGGAAGTGACTCTGGCCACCCAGCACCCACCAGCCCTCCTGGCTGGGCCTGCAGCATTGTCATGCCCCCATCCCTTCACCCCACAGCTGGGCCATGGCTCTGAGACAAAACCCTGCCTGCTGGATGGGGCCCATGAGTCTCTCACCCTTTCTCACCAGCTATTGCTCCCAGGGCCAAAGCACACATTTGTAGAGCGTTGGCAGTGCTGCGCCCACTAGGAGCTCAAACCTCCAAGTCCCCACTGCGTTCCCACCTGTGAGACTGAGAGGATACCCTACCCTGGAGGTGTAAACTCTAAACGGATGGGCATCTACCATAGCCACAGGGGTCCTCAGCTCCCAGGACACTGGGGCAAGCTGGGTGAGGGATTTTTTTAAACTGGAATGACTCTGGTTTGCATAACCAGGGCTTCCAAATTACTTAGCAAAACATGTTTGCTTTTTAATTAACATGTGCTAGGAAAACAATGGTTTTAATTAAAGTGGGTGGGGGAGAGAAGGGACAGTGGGGGAGAATATTTCAACGAACTCCAAGTCCTGGGCCAGACTTCTTAAAAATAAAGTGGGAGCAAGCCTGCAGAGGCTGGGAGGGAAAGATCCTGGGGAGCTCCAGGAACACCCCTACCTGCCTCCATCCCTCTCCAGCTCCCTTGTCCTTTTGCTGACAGTTTAATTACTCACTTACCCACTGTCCCCTGGGCCCCTCTGGGAAGGGTGGTCTTTTAGAAAGCAGTTTTGGGGGTGGATGAATGGGGTCCACCAGTCAGAAAAGAGAGAGGGAACAGCATGAGTGAAGACCCGAGTGTGGGTCTTGTTGGGGGAACATTAAGTTTACTGGGAGAGAGAGGAGGTGGGGGGAGGTGATCTGTAAAAAAGCCAGATCCCTCAGACTGTTGGACTGGAAAGGTAGAGCTGGACCCAGAGCCGTTGATGTCCAAGCCCCAGGGAGATTGGGGGGGGGGGGTTTGAGCTGGGGCCAGGGACATAGGGGTGGAATAGTGGGTGACGCCACATGGGGCAGAGGGATTGGCAGAGGAAGGGGAGGGATTGCAGAGACTAGAGGCGGGAGGTGACCCCGGGGCTTGGGGACTTGCTGGTCAGAGGCCAGTGGGCAGGGCTGCAGGTTTGATCACTCCAGTAGGGGGCAGTGTTGGCCCCATCATCCTGTGCGCAGGAGACACCCACCCAATCAGTGCCCTGTAAATGCTTGAGGAAAGGTGAGAATGAGGAGATGGTCCCTCCAAGTCAGCCACACCTTCTCCCCTGTCTGACCTTTTGGGGCCAGCACTGAGATGCAGCCTGGGGTCAGAGGTCAGCACTGAAGTGGGACAGTACCCCCACCCCCTCACTCATGCAGACAAAGAGAGACTGAGGGGAAGCCCCTGGGGAGTGAGGCCACCCCCAGGGATCGGTTCAGGTGGCCCGGAACCCTCAGCTCCTGGTGGCCCCACCCAGGTCCCTGTTTCTCATTAGGGGCCTTCTAGCCTCCCCCACCCCACATGAAATGTGCCTCCCTGTACTTAATTCATTACGCTCCACCAGGGTGGGAGGCTAGGCGGGTGGGGGTTATTTTTTCCCCTGAGCTCAGACATTCCTTGCTTTATTATTCTCCACATTTCAAAGCAGCTGTCGCCTCCCCCGACCACCCCCAGCCCGAAGCTCAGAGTCCAGAAGGGACCTCTCCAGGGCTCAGAACACCAGAGGCTCCCATCCTTCCAGCCCAGCACAAGAGGGAAACATGCCCAGAGAGAGAGCCCAGGGTGACCTGCAGGGATGCCCCCAACAGTCTGTACCTGAACTTACCCCTCTTCAAGCTGGGATCCTCCTATGTGTTCCCCCCACGATCACCCTCCCATAACACTGCCTTCCTTGCCTCTATTCACCGCCTCTGGGCCACGTTCCCCACCGGTGACCTCAGGGGCCCCCTCTATGATGCAGAGCCGGCCCTTGCCTACCCCTCCAGGAGCAAGTGCTTGGATGGTTTTCAGAGTCCCTGCCCTGCTCAGGGCTCAAAGAAATTGAGCTCCCACTGGGTCAGTGGCCTTCCAGAGGGCAAGGCCCATCCTGGAGCAAGGGATCAACATAGAAAATAGCAGGGGTGGGGTCAGCCTAGTGGACCACTGAGGGGCCAGGTCCTGGGAGAAACAGTTCTAAAGACCCAGTTTCATCCTTTTGGAGAACTAGAGAAGCCCTGGACAGATTTTTGCCCTCCATCAGAGAGCTGCCTGCCCAGCAGAGCTGCCTCAATGCAGGGTGAGCTCCTGGTTGCCGGGGGTGTTCAAGCAAGCAGCAGCTTGTCAGACTTTCCCTGGAAAAGAGGTTGGCCCAGGTGTCCGAGCCTCCTTCCTGGCCAACTTTGAAGTCAGAGTCAGGGGCTGGCAGGCACAATACCCACTCCAGATGAATGGAATTAGGGGTCCCTCCTCACTCACTCAGGGACAGCTAGACAGGTCTGGAAGCACAGGCCAAGGCACAGGGACAGAAGTCCTGGGAGCTGGGCTAAGGCCAGAGCAGAACCTGTCCAATGCATTTTCTTTATTGGTTCACTACAATGTCCTGGCACCTGGCAACATGCTGGGAGAACAATAGATGTGCTATCATTGTGTACTGATGAGTTCAGTGGGGTCTGACCCGGCCCTACTCAAAGGGTTGGGGGTGGAAGGCAGCCTGTAGGAGTCAGGGGCTCCACTTAGGGGAGGGCCTATGACCACAGGGGAAACCAAGGCAGGAGCCCAGGTGGGGTGGGCAACCTGGGGGTGCTAAGGACTGAGTTTGGCGGTCACTCTTGACACTCTGTGACCATCTTGCCCCTGCCGACCCTACAGCCAGGCACATCCACCCAGGTATGGGGCTTGACGGCTGGATCCTCAGGTGCCCAGGAGGGTAGGAGTCACCCTGTGATGTGGCCCTGGAGGTTCTTGCTGAGGACAGCAAGCCTGGGGACCCAGGGCCTGCCCACACCTCCAGCTCTACTCTCCAGACCTTCCCCAGAGACCCCCTTACTACAAAGAAGCACCCTCTGGGGATGGACTGCACAGAACCTGGGCTCCCAAGAGAGGGAGCAGCCATTAGCTGGCCCAGAGCTGTCTCTGCCCAGAGCTGTAGGATCTGGGTGTGTCACCCCATTGGGGACTCCCGGCCCAGGGCCCCCCCACTCAGGCCAGGCCATGCAGAGGGCACTCCTGAAGCTCCTGGGATATGCCCAGCTTCCCCTCTCGTCCCTCAGCCCTGAGCTCCGTGTCTCTTCCGGGGCTGGAAACCATTGAGCATTTGCCTTCCCGCCACATCCCACCCCCTGTGCTGCAGCTAGGGATGAGAGCCCACTGCCACTGCCTTCCCACCTCCCAAGGCAAGCTCCAGAAGTGGGGATAGGTATGGGCATCCAGTGGTTTGGGGACACTCGGAATCTAAGGATCCCAGATACTCCAAGAAGGAATTGAGGCATCTTCCCCATGTGCCCCCAGCCCCCGTCCCCAGGGCTCATCTGCACTGTCCCTGCATCCCAACTCTCTGCTCTCTGATGGAGTGCTAAGTCTCTACTCCCCACTCCATCCCAACTGGCTGGGCCAGGCCTCTGTCAGTCATCGTAGAGCAAGCACAGTCAGCCCACACCTGAAAACTACACCATGGGTGGATGGATGAATGAATGAATGAATTGATTCAAATGAGCCTTGGGCCTGGAAAGGATCTGCCCCATTCAAGGGTCTCTATCCAGGGATTTAGGGGAATGTTGACTGCAACAAACTATGAGATTTCCTCAAAACTTAAAAATTGACTTGTAAGGTCTTATTTTGCCAAGTAAAGACATGGAAAACAACAGCCACCAGCTGCCATCACCATTATTTTGTAAACAAGAGGATATTCTCAAGGCAAAAAAACAAAAGTAGGCGGGATGCCAACTCAGAAGAAAGACAGGCAGCCCTTGATGATGCATAAATTGAGCTTTATGGAAAACACACAATATGGGCCTGATTTTTCTCTCATGAAAACTTCCTTGTCACAGGTTGGGACCTAGGGCTTGGGGACATCCAAGTGCTTCCAATCTCCACCAGAGCAAGAACTCCTTCTTCAGCCTTCCTGACTGGAATTGGTTCCCCTCTGCTTGCACACCCTTTGGGACAGGGTGCTCACTACTCCCAGTTAGCTCTGGAGCTGGGGATGTCATTCTAGAGCACCCTTAATTGGCTTCCAAGCCTACCATGGGAGGCAGGGAAAGAGACCTGGAGGACAGTGACATGGAAGTGATGCTGAGGGGAGGGGAGAAGAGGCCTCCAGACCCAAGAGCTCCAGAGCACAAGAGTGGTGGGGAAAGGGGAGTGCTTGTGTTCAGCTGGACCAAAGTATAAAAATCAGGAAGTTGGTCAAGACCTGAGACTTCCCAGAGGGCACTCTCTCTCCTGTCTCTGGAGTTCCAGTCTTCCAGCTGCCTCACCCCATCCCCCCAGCCCTCCAGAAAGAAGGCTCTGCTGTACCCATTCTCACCGGGCCTCAGTGGCTATGTGAGGTACCCGGACCTATAGGCCAGAGAAGGAAACAGAGATTGAAAGAAAATGGTGGAAAGGGCATCCTCAGCCCTTCCCAGCCCTGACCTTCTGGGCCCTTCCCCATCCAAGGGGCCCTGAGCCCTGGCTGCTGAGACTGGAGGGGGCCTGTTGCAGTCGGCCCTGGGGAGCCTCGTGTACACACACTCACACACACTCCACATTCCAGTTGTGCTCTGTCAGCATTTGGGCAAACCAGGATTGTGCGGCTTTGAGAGGGCGGGAACAAATAACCCCCAAATTTGGGCTAGGGCAGGCCTGGGGATGGTTGGAAGGGACTTGGGAGAACCCCAGGGAGTCACTTCTGTGCTGGGTCACCAGGTTCAAGTCTGGGGTTTCCCTCCTGTTCTCTGAGATGACTAGGTCACACACTCCCCAGGGTGTGGCTGGCCCTGTACCCAGACAGGCCCATCCTTGCCCCCTCCCTTCCACCCACCCTACCACCAAAGGCCTCAGGACCAATAGCAGAGCACTCCAGCCCAGCACCCCCAAGCACCCACTTACGCAACGTGAGGGCTACCTGTCAAACCGCTGCCCAATTTCTTTTGCCCCTTCCCCTCTCCTCCCACCTCATTTCCACCCCTACTCTGATTTCATACACTCTATTGCTTGGACCCTTTTACTCCATCTCCTGATCTCTCTTAAGGTCTTCCTCAGCTTTCTGAGTGCTTTGAGCCCTATAGTCCAGTTTCTCATACCTGCAGTGATTTCTTTCCTTCAGCACTTGATTTCTTCAAGACCCTGCCTAACTTCATGCTACCTCGGCCTGAATTTCTGACCTTGGGCCCCCACTTGGTGCCATCTGATCCATGTCCCAGTGGTGACCCCAGGATCCCTGCAGATGGTGTCTGGGAGAGGATGCAGGGTATGTCAAGCTGCCAAGAGCCATGGGTGGCCATACAGGGATGTCAGAGCAGAGGAAGGACAGTTAGTTCTGGGGTCCTGAGGCTGACCTCTGCCCCCTGCCCCCCAGGCTCTGGTTGCCCCACTGACCCTCTGGTTCAGCCTGGACCACGACCAGAGAGGTGAATTACTGCCACCTTAGAGAGACCTCAGAGATCGGGCTGTAGGCCAGATGCGGGAGGTGAGGCATAGAGAAACCCCAGACCAGACCCCAGCCTTATGGGGCACGTGACCTGGCACTTGACGCATGGAGGGGACCAGAGCAAGGGGGAGCAACAAGGGCAGGAGGACAAACCCCTTGCCCCCTCCCATCCTTTCCACCGGCCACAGGGCCACAGGCTGGACCACCCTGCTTGAGGGGAGCTGGGACCAGAGTTTATGCAACTGTGGGGAGGCCACAGCCTGGCTGGCAGTGCCGGCCGCCCAGCACCAGTGCTGACTCAGCAGAGCCCCCCAGCACAGACACACTTAGACATGCACACAAACAGACACAGACATGTACGCACACACATGCATATGCACAAACAGGTACATGCCTACACAGGTATACACAAACGGGTACGTACACACTCACAGACAGAAATACACGGGTAGACTTGTGGACACAAACACACAGGGACACAAAGAAATACACACACATTCCACCCCGCCAAAGCAGGGGAGAGATTGCTGAGCAGAGAATCCTCACCCTGCAGCCGAGTTCCACCTCTAGGTCCCTCCAGCCATCCACTCTGACACTCACACCCACAGCCGGTGATGAGCCCCTGAGCGAGACAGCCCACACGCAGTCAGCACAGCCACATGTAACAGGTAAATGGCCCCAGAGTGGCAACATGGCCATGGCTGGGACAGAGACACATTTTAAGTAGCATTGACCCCCAATAAGTGGAACCAAACAGCCCCAGCCAGGGCTCATCAGACACAACAGCCCTGCTCTACCACCCATCAGCCACCCCAGCCCATCCCATCTCAGTCTGAGGGTGGGGGCTGCAGAGGGTCTTGGAGGGATGTGTGGGGTGCTCCCTTCCTCTGCCCAGCAAAGCCGAGTGGGCAGTAGCTCCCAGGAACTAGGGGAGCCTACAAGAAGGAGGGTATGTGTGGGGGAGGGCTGGGGACACTGCAGGACCATCCTGGAAACTGAAGGAGGGGAGGCATTCTTGAGAGAGCAGGACACATGTCCCCTGGGATCCGGGATGTATGGGAACTTGGAGGCAGGGCCACTTCTTGCCTGGGGGTGACTGAGAACAGATGCAATCCCTGCCTGCAGGACTCCAGCCCGGAGGGGGCATCCCCAGGAAGAAAATTCTGGGACCACTCAGGCTTTGTCCCTGGAGACTTTTGAAGGGGAGCTCAGCTGTTCCTGGGCTTGGTGTCCAGGAGCAAGGTAGCTGGAACAGGCAGGAGCTGGAGGCTGCCCACAGGGGTATTGGCCACATCAGGTGGCTCGCTGCCCTGATTGGGGCCAAAGGGAGGTCCTGCTCTCCTCTGTGGGAGTCCTCAGCCACCAAGTGGCCAGGGAGGCTATCCAGAGTCCAGCAAGGTCACACATGCACATGGAGACACCCCACTAGCTGAGGCCACCACAGCGAGGCCACAGGTGCCTCCGTCCCTGCCCCACCCACCAGCCAGCCCACGCACAATGAAAGGGCAGACCGCCGCCCCTCCTCTCCCTCTGAATCGGATCTGGGGCTGGAGTGGACTGCATTCAGATAAGCAAAGGAACCGGAAGGCCTCAAAATCTACCCAACATGTTGCTGAGAGTGTTTTTAAAAACGACCTGGTATCCAACCACTTCTCACCACCTGCTTCCCTCTCCTGGACCCTCCTAACTATCTCCCTGCTTCTGCTGGTGCCCCCAGTATCTTCTCCACGCAGCAGCCACAGCAATGCTGATGAAACATCTCCCCAGAGCAAAGCCCTTCCCAGTGCCCACGGGCCCTCCCTCACCTCTCTGACTCATTCCTGTTACCTCCCTGTTGTGCTGTTTGCTTCCATCTCAGTATCTTTGTGCCCTCTGCCAGAAAGTCTGCCTTCAGACGCCCATATGGCTCCCTGGAGCAGATGCTGAAGTGCCCCACACGAATGTTCCAGTCTGCCTCTGGGACCCTGCCCCACACAGTGAATGGGAGTTGGTGGGTAAACAGTCTGATTTCCTCATCCCTTGATGGGACAATGCCGCCATCTCCTAGAGGTCCCCAGTGGGGCTGAGCCCCCATTGTCCACAGTTCCATCTGGTCCCGTGCACCTCATAGAGACTTCCTTCCCTTCCCAGCTGCTGGCCCATGCTCCCTGGGGTCACCTCCCAGGGTGACTACTTGTGTTCTGGTCCTTGTCAGTTCTGCTTCTGAGGAAGCTCCACCTCAGACACTCTGTTTCTTCTCTCTTTTTTGTTTTTCTTTTCTTTAACAGCAACTCCCCATTCCCCCTCTCCCCAGCTCCTGGCAACCACCATTCCACTTTCTGTTTCTATGAATTTGACTACTCTAAGTACCTCAAAAAGTGGAATCATCTGGTATTTGTCCCTTTGTGACTGGCTTATTTCACTTAGCATAATATGCTCAAAGTTCATCCATGTTGTAGGACATGTCAGAATTTCTTTCCTCTTTCAAGCTGAATAATATTACATTGTATGGATATACCACATTTTGTTTCTCTATTCATCTGCTGGTGGGCACTTAGGTTGTTTCCCTCTTTTGGCTGTTGTGAATAATGCTGCTATGAACCTGGGTATAGCTCTAGGGCCCCCAGCCTCCCTGCAAGGCATTTCTCTTTCTCTCCATCAAACCCCTGTCTTTCACCTCCTCCAGGAAGCCTCCCCTCACTCTCCCCACTGGGCTCCAAGGGGAGGGGAGAGGCCCTGGCCCCAGAGCAGGGTGTGGGAGGGGCAAGTGTTTGCAGACGGGTGTGCATCGCCTCCTGTTACTGCAGGGACCACACACATGCCTCCTCTACTGAGGAGCCTGGGGCTGAGGAACCCACTGGTGGACCCCAGATGCTGCCCCAGTATGGCTTTTACCTCTAGCCTAGAGCCACACTGCAGGCAGAGTGCCTCAGTTTCCCCATTTGAGTCAGGTAGGGGTCTAAGGCCTCTTCAGGTCTGATACCTGACATCAGACAAAGTTAGTTCCTGCCCTGCCACCCATTCCCAGTATGACTCAGGTGAGGCCCTTCTCTGCTCTGGGCCTCAGTTTCCCCACCTGTGACATGGGTGGCTCTGGGCCAATGCTCCACAGTTCCCTGATTGCCAGTTGTGGAGTGAGACAGCTCAGACAGTGTTCTCAGTCTCCCAGTGGCATCTCTTTGTTTAGGGCCACAGCACGGCTGCCATCACCAGAAGGGAAAAGGGTGGGGGGGCAGAGCAAGGGAGGAACCCCCAGGCCTCTTCTAGCTCAGGCCTGCTTCTACCCTGTTGGGCAGGCTCAGAGGGTTTGGCACACCACATGGGGCAGTTTTGATGGGGTGAGCAGCATTTTGAAATGACTCCCCCAGTTTTGTCCAGAGCTCACCATGTGTGGCCCAGAGACTTTACAGAAGGACCACAGAAAGGAAAGAAGGAAGGAGGGAGGGAGAGGGGGAAGGAGAGAAGGAAGGAAGGAAAGGAGGAAGAGAGGGAGGGAGGCAGGGAGGAGGAGGGAGGGAGGGAGAAAGGGAAGGAAGGAAGAAAGGAAGGGAGGGAAGAAGGAAAGAAGCCGTTTATTCATGGGGCCCATGGGGTGGGGACAGAGATGCAGTCGCAGGTAAGTGCAGCCTGATGGGGGCATGAGATGACAGCCAGGCAGACAGGTCTGCAGGGTTGAGCAGAGAGAGCTTGTGCAGGAGTCTCGATGCGCTCCCCTCCTTCCCACAACTCCAGGCCACTGGTGTCAGCATCATGAATGGGAGATGAGCTGTCCCCAGCATGGCCTCCCCTGGGCTCCCTGAGAGCAAAGGCGATTGCAGGTTACAGTGGAGGGAGTCAAGCAAGGCAGCAGGATGTCAGCTGAGAACTGGAATTGGTGGAGATGAGGAGGCAGCAATAAGGAATTTGGGTGACAGAGGCATGATGAGAACAACAGGGCTGAGATCAGCAGAGGTGGCAGCAGGTTTGGAAGGGAGTCGGGGGTCTCACCTGGGGTTATAGGTTCAGCTGGCCATGATGTGCTTCACGAATGCTGGAAAGAAGGGGAGCGTGAGTGGCAGGGGTTCAGCCCTGGGTAGCCAAGGGTGGAAGTCTAGGGTCCCAATGCCCCACAGCAGATCCCTCCCTGCCCTGCTCAGCCCACCTTCATAGTTGATGCAGCCATTGGAGTCCTCTTGCCCAGCCATCAGTTTCTCGACCTCGTCTTCTGTCAGCCTCTCACCTGGCGGGAGTGGGAGGCCAAGTCAGGACTGTCTGGATGTGCGAAGGGTGGCAGCACCCACCGAGCCCCCTGGATGGTGGGTCTGCCTCTCCGGTGTCCCCGCACCTCATGCTGGCACAGCCACCATTGCTCACAAGGCCTTGGCCATCACCCCCATTTCTGAGGCCAAGAGAATCAGTGACAAGTCAAAAAGGGTGGGGCCGGGGGGTGCAGGCCTGGTGCCCCCTCTGAGCCGGGCTATGTCTATTACAGTGCCATCTTGGTGTTCAAGCCACCAGCTCATCCTGTCCTCTGTCCTCAATAAGCTGGTGGGGGTACCGCATGGAACCTTGGGGGATGACTGTGGAGGGGACCAAGAGACACCACCACTGTTCCCCAGACAAGTCCGGCACTTTCCTGCCTCTATGCTTTTTTGTGTGTGTGTGCGAGGAAGATTGGCCCTGAGCTGACATCTGTGCCCCTCTTCCTCTATGTTGTATGTGGGACGCCGCCACAGCATGGCTTGATGAGTGGTGTGTAGGTCCATGCCCTGGATCTGAACCTGCGAACCTGGGCCACAGCAGCGGAGTGCACCAAACTTTAACCACAATGCCACCGGGCCGGCCCCTGCCTCTGTGCTTTTTTGTGTGTTCTGTGCTGGAATGCCAACTGCAGTCTCCCTCCGCCTCCTACCCCCGGCCACACATACACACACACATAGCCCCAGAGATCAGCTCAGGGCTGAGCACACAGTATGTGCTCAATAAACGTTTACAGCAGGAAAAAGTTGCTTTGAGCAGACACAGGTGCTCAATACCATTTGCTGTAGGAAAAAATCCCTTGGAGAAGGGGGCGTCCCTGCCAGCCAGGCACCTGATGGTGGCGGTAAGGATGCCCAAGAGGTAGGCACATGACCTAATCAGCCACTCGGATGATGTGGCCCTGACCTTGAGGCAATGAACACCGGGACTGAGTAGATCCACCTAGATGTACCACTTTGCCCCACCCTGTCCCCAGAGCTGTCCCCACCCCCCTTCGGTTCTGTGAGCTGCACCAACACACTTTCTTTATCCTCCACCTAAATTTCCAAATTCCCCACATTTCTGCCGCCTGCCGTAGAGGCACCTTGACAGTGTCATTCTCTATTTCACAGATGAGACATAGACCCAGCGGGTGACAGAGTGGTTTCTCCCAGGATGCCCCTGGCAGGAGGAGTTGGGTGGGGAGGAGGCTGCCCTCACCCAGAGTGGCCAGCACATGGCGGAGCTCGGCCCCCATGACAGTGCCGTTGCCCTCCTTGTCGAAGACCCGCAGCCCCTCCACAAAGTCCTCGTAGGTGCCCGTGTCCTTGTTCTTGGAAATGTGCTGGAGCATGGGCAGGAACGTGTCAAAGTCCATCATCTTGGTGTTAAGCTCTGTGGAGAGAGGTCCCAAGTCCCAGGTGCTGAGGGGCGGGATGGGCACACCCTTCCCCTGTGCCTTAAAATGAGGAGCTATTACTCTCACACAGTTCAAAAGCACTCTATATTTGTCATTTACAAAGCACTCCACCATCACAAGGCACTTTACAGTCAACCAAGAAAGGCATTGTTTCCATCGTCCTTTGCTGTTCATAAGGAGAGTTTGCTGCAGTGGCACCACAGTGGGCTCTGTCCAGCACCCCTGTTCTCCTTTTGGGAAACAGTCCTCCCTAGTGTCATTTTCTTATAGACCCCACCCTCCCCACCACCTGTGACTGGTCAGGGGCTGCTGGGCCACTCAAAGACCTTCCCTGGGACTTTTGAACCTATGGCAAGGGCTTGAGTCTCACTTCCCCCTGGGGCAAAGCAGGCAACCCTCTCTGGCCAAGGTGGTGAGGGAAGCTGGCCCTGTGTTCGACCTGCCTCCTCATCCCTCCACAGAGAGATGCCGAGGAGGTAAGGAGGGACAGGGAGAGCATACGGGAGGTGGGAGCCAGGGGCCCTCAGCCCGCTCTCACACCAGCCACTGAAGCTAGTTTGCACTGTCATCGGTCCCCCATAACCAGGAGGCCTGACAAATTGGCATGGGGCCAGATGATACAGAGAACCATCACTGCTCATCACCTGGTCAGCATTGCCTGAGACTGGCCTCAAAGTCTTCATCCGGACAACGGCAGGAGGTCAGGACAGTGGACAGCAGGGAGGTTCCTTTGTTGTCCTACTACAGATGGCAGCCCACCCTGCCAAGGACTCCCAAGGACTGGCACTAATGCAAGGTCTCAGGCTGGGCGTACCCACCTTCCTGCTTTGGCTTCCCCAAGACGCGGAGCACCTCAGCCTGCGTGGGGTTCTGGCCCAGCGCCCGCAGGACGTCCCCACACTGCCCGTACGTGATCTTCATCTCACACTTGGGTGTGCGGTCGAACAGCATGAAGGCTTCCTTGAACTCTGCCGGGAAAGGGCGTGAGCTGTGGACGTTCCCAGAGTCAGCCCCCACCCCTCACCCCACACTGCTGGGGACTCTCAGACTGGGGACCCCAGGCCCAACCCTGCAGCCCCGGGGCCCAAGACCTCCACTCACCTTCAATCTGCTCCGGTGTAAACTCGATCTGAAAAGAGACCCCAAAGATTCTGAGTGCCTCGCTCAGAGGGTGGGGCCAGGCCTCCTCCTTGTCACTCTATGGCCAGCCCAGGCCTCAACCTCTCAGCTGTCTCAACCTGTCCCCATCCCAGCATCCCACCTTCTACCACCCAGGACCTCCTGCTGGCCACCTTGACACCCTCCTGACTCCTCACCCCTCTCCACCTGTCTGACTTGAGGGCCTTGGGTCTGCGTGTGCCCAGATCCTGATACCTGGTGAGCCACAGCTGGGGAAGTGGTGAGGAGGGAGGCCTGGTGCCCTGAGTCCCCAGCCCAGAGTGGGCCTTACCCGATGCCCCTGGTCCTGGACAGATGTGCCTGAAGCCACAAGATCTGACCAGACTGGCTTTGCCACCCCCACCAGGCCTGGGGCCCAGTGGGCAGGACTGTCCACATGAGTGACATGGGAGGCTTCATCTCACCCGGGCAGTTGGGGCAGGGACAGGAGGAGCAAGGGTGAGGGTGCAGGCCAGAGGGCTTCTGTCAGCGTGAGAGCACATCCACAGGAAGGGGTGTGTGTGTGTGTGTGTGTGTGTGTGTGTGTGTGTGTGTGTGAGATGTACATGTGTGCACAGATGCATTCACACACACGTGTGCATGCATTTACATGTGTCTGCCCCTCACAGAGCCCTCAAGGCTGGGCACTGTCACTCACACAGTGCTGCCTACACCTAGGTGTTACCCACCCCAATCTGTGAGCCCAGGGCAGCCCCCCACTGCAGCACAGCATGCGGCCAGGGCAGTGCTGTTGAGTGTTTGCTGAGGCCTCAACAGGGCCACTTGAGGTCAGGAGGCCTCCTGGGACCCGGTTTCCCCCTCCTCACCAGATACTAGGTCTATTTTTATCACTGCAGTCACTGGCTCCAAGGTCAAGGTTGAATGAGGGAAAGGATCTTGGGGGAGGGGGGCGTGACTGGCACCCCTCCCACTGCTGTGCCTTCGGAGCGCCACCATCCTCCATAGTGCACACCAGCACAGAGGGAGGCCTGCCCTGCCACCCTCCATGGTTGTCCCTCCCAGCTCTCTGGTTCAGTCCAGGGTTGGAAAGAACAAGTTGTCGATCCTGGCCCCGAGAGCTCTCTCTCCACCAGGAAGCCTGCTGAGATTAGGTTCCCTGGGCTCCTGGCAAAGCCTCCTGCCCTTCCCCAGCCAGCCTGAGGGGGAGAAGCAGGGAGACACATGAGGGGCCTCACTGGTCCCTCCTCTCAGATGGGAAGCTGTGCCAACCTCAGATCCAGTGAGACTGGACAACGCCACCATGGGCCCGGGTGGTGGGACCCTCACCAGGGGGCCTGTGGGACACAAGCCTGGGGCCTGGCGGTAGTCGGGGGTCAGGGAGCAACTCCAGGGAGCACTCTCTGTGAATGATTCCCCACAGCCTGCGAGGAGGGCTTACTGTCCCATTTCCCTGCTGAGGAAATCAAGCCTCAGAGCAGCGAAGGAGATGCAGCAGAGTTGGGATTTGAACCTGTGTCTTGAGGGACAGGGTAGGTGCCCCTAGGAAGGGCTCTGAAACAGGAAGTAGATCTGTGCAGATGGGCTGCAGGCCCAGCTGGGCGTGCGGGAACATGAGGGGCTGAGAGGGCTCCACAGAATCCCTCAGCCAGCAGCCAGAGCAGCAGTGGCCAGTGGCCAGCTAAGAACAGGGAACAGGCAGGACACAGGGTGCGTGCTGCTATGCGGATGCCATAGGCGGGAGTCATGGCTCGTCCTCCAAGTTTAGACTCTGAGAAGGACTTCCCAGCTGGGGAAGGCCTCCTGGGGCCACGGTCACAGCTCCGAGACCAACTTTCCGCATGTCCTACCTAGCCTGTGCCTTTATTTCCCCACCTAAAAGCTGAGTCCCTACCAGCTTTGGGGCACAGGCACCTTGGCAAGGGCAAGTGTGACCCAGCCTGGGCAGGGGTCTTGCTTCCCCTTACCCCCTACCCTGTCCACCGTGGGGGACTTGGTATGGACTTGAGACCCAACTGCTAGACAAGGAAGATCCCTACCTGGCTGCAGGGGTGGAGGGAGAGGTGGCTCCAGGATTCCCCAAGGATGTGAGGCCCTTCCCCAGGGAGAAGGGCAAGAGAGAATCAGTTTCCAAAACCACCAAAAAGACACTCCCTTCAGCAGCACTGGAGGAATCCTGCCTAATGTCTCACCACCATCCCTCCTGCTGCAGCCCTCCTGATGCCTGCAGCCCCCAGGACTTGTCTGACCTCTGAACAGAAGCTTCCAGATTCAGTTCAGTGCTCATTTTTCCGGAGGCTGGCCTGCTACTGGGTAGGTCCACTCTGGGATCCATTTACCTGCCCTGCCTTTCCTGCCAAAACCCAGCTCCCACACCCACCTTGATCTTGGAAGCATCAAACTCAGCCTCCTTGGGGCGCTCGGGCTCAGGGGCAGGTGCAGGCGCCGGGGCAGGAGCTGGGGCCGCCTTGGAGGCTGCCTTGGCCTCGTCCTTCTTGGGCTCTGGCTTTTTGGGGGCCATGGAGGCTGCAAGCACAGAGAGGGACACGGAGAGAAGGAAGCAGAGAGCAGGGTAGGTGAGCGTCCTAGGCCTGGCCTTTATCCTGCCTGGATACCTCCTGACCCCAGCCCCACCCCCGCAGTGCACAATAGGGACCGGGCCATAAAAGGACATTGGCTAGGCTCAGGGGCTATTTTGGGGCCTGGAGAGGCCATTGTTCAGGCTCAGGAATGGGTGGGGGAGAGGGAGGGCTCTCCATTCCTCCCAATCACCTGTTGGGAAGAGGGAGGGGGAGGGGAGGACAGAGGCCGCTACTCAACACACACACACACCCTCAAATGCACACACACACGTATGCACAGAGGCTCCACTGCCCCTTAGCAGGTCAATAAATTGAACAGGTGCAGAAGATTGCACCAAGTGTGTGTCATGTGTTGTGTTGGTGGGAGAAGGACTGGGATTAACTACGGGCACCCCTTGAGTTCCAGCTTCAGATCAGTGAAATTTCCCATCTGTGCATTGAATTCCCATGTGTCTGTGTGTGTGTGTGGGGGGGTGTCTGTGTGTAGTCTCTGTGTGTCTGGGTGTTTGTATGTGTGTGTGTGTGTGTATCTCTGTGGTGGGAGGGTCTGTGTGTATCTATGTGTGTTGTCTGGGTGTCTTTACGTGGGGGGAGTCCATGTGTACTGTGCCTGTTGTCTATGTGGGGGGATGGCCCGTCCTATCTCTGGGTGTTGGCTCTGTTGGTATGTGTCTGGATGTTTACACGTGTGCACAAGTCTGTGTGTGTCTATGTGAGTGTGTCTGTGAGTGTTCCTTCTGTGTGTTTGTGTCTGGGTGTTTAGTGTCTGGTCCTGGCTCACAGGCAGCTTCAGCCCAGCCATAGGCCCAAGAGTCTCGGGGAACACCCCAAGGGGCAGTGGAAGGGTGCCGCTCCCTTGAGGACAGTCACTCAGCCCAGTTCAACAGCCAGACAGCCCCACAGCCTCCTTCATCAGTACCTGCCTGGCCCTGAGGCCGCTTTCTCAGTCTTACCCTCACTTTCTACTGCCCCCTCCCACAGCTCCCCGTGACCCAGTTTCCCCACACACCTTGGGGCCTGCTCCCCGCCAGACCTTGTACACACTGTACCCTCTGCCCGGAGTGCCCTGGCCCCTCCTCCACTGGGCACATTCAGGGTTCAGCCCCACGGCCCCCTCTTCCAGGATGCTGTTCCCACTGACCCATGTTTCCCTCTGTTGACGTTTTTGGGGGGGGGCCCTGAGGGAGTCTGCTTCTCTGAGGGACCACAGGGGGCTGGGGGAGGTTTGCCACCCCTAGTTCCTACCCCCAAGCCCACCCTGGAGTGCCTGGTCCACAGCAGACAGTAGTGACAGAGTGCAGCCTGGCTGGGCCTCCATTTGGGAGATGGGGGGAGGTGGGAAAGCTGAGGTGGCACGAGGCCCTTCCAGGCACAGAACTCTGAGAGTGAGGACATCTTGCAAACACATTGGGCCCCATTCCTTGCCCAGCATCTGTGCCTGGGGTGGGAAGGAGGTGTTCCTTGTTATTTTTAAATGCCTGGAGCCTTTGATAGAAACTTCAGAGGCAATGCCCCACCCCACCCCCAGGCCCCACGGGATTTCCCGGGTGTGGAGCAAGGCTGGGGCTGGAGCCTGAGGGGAGGAATCAGCGGGGCCTATACCTGGGTACCCCCACTGCCTTCCTGCTGGACCCAGCTCTCTCTCATCTTGTCACTGAGCTTCACAGTGAGGGGGAAGCAGTCCAGGGATGGGGCCAGGCCCCCTCCTAGCTGGAACACAGGACATTCCTCCTCTCATCTGGTGGGCAGAACACCCCACATCTGGAAATCTGACAATATCCGGTGCTGGGGGGAAGGCAAGTTTTTCACTTTTCTTCCAGATGTTTGGCAAAAGTATTGAGAAAGAAAGGGGTCTGGGGGGAGGGTCTACCGAGGCGAGCCAGAAACACCATAAGAGGAGCAGACAGCCAGAGGGGACACAGAGAGAGAGGGCTCTGGGCAGCCCCATTGCCCAGGCCTGCTGACCCTCAGGACAACTGACTCTGGATGTCCCATGGGGACTCCAACCACCTACAGGCCCAGCCAACAAGACACTACCAATTCCCTTTCATCCATCGTGGGGGAAATGGAGGTCCAGGGCAGAAGACACACACAGGGTCACCCAGACTCCCCACCTCATTTCCTTCGTCCACACACAACTACCATCCCTCGGAAACCACCCAGTATCAGCTTGAACAGGGGTGGGTGAGTGACATGGGCCTCCCAGACCTCAGTTCTGTGAGGCAGGGTGGGCAGAGCCCCCAGCACCACCTTCCTCTGCCTGTTGGGAACCGGGACACGGGGAGGGTCCCCTTCCCTCATACACAGGGCCGATGTGGTCCTGCAGTGGGGACACTATGCACAGAGCCATCCTCCACTCCCTCCCCAGGGCTCGGATGGAGGCTGAGGCAGGGCCTTTGACTGTCTGAGCTCTGGCTTCTGGGAGCAACACTGCTCCAAGGCTCACCCCACAGGACTGCTGTCAACCTATAACTAATGCCCAGCCTCCAGCAGGGACTCTGCAGAGATCAGCCAGAGCAGTCCCAGGGCCAGGCCCCTGCACTGCCAGCAGGCCAGGAGGAAGGCAGGGGCCGGGCAGGTGGGCAGGCAGGTGAACAGGGGAAGGGGCTTTGCAAGAGGGAGGGGTGGGTAGCGGGCAGTAAGGACAGGCCACACAAGGCTTGGCACTCACCTCTCTCTGCCAGCTCCCAGCCCAAGCTCTGTGCTCTTCAGGAATGACAGCCCAGCAGGCAAGATCCTGGCAGGGCCTGGGGGACCTGGAGAGCCTGGGGGCGGGGGGGGAGGAGGGTCTGGGTCCACCCCCTTGGCTTCCCCAGCTCCAGCATCTGAGTTGTGACCCAATCTGATGCAGACTCACATATGCCATGTTCCAGAGCCCTCATGGGGGACAGCCACCTTACCTCCCCTTTCCCCCAGCCAACGGGAATGCTATGGGTCCTGACTCCTCAGGGGCCCATGCATAGAGGCAGGAGACCCCTGGCCACATTGGCCTCCTTCTAGGTTCTTTACAGACCTGCATGCCTTTGCACAGGCTGTTTCCTCCCCTTGGTACCCTTGTCTGGGACCCTGGTGACTTTGTCACCCCCTGGTCTCAGTGAGATGTCACCTCCTCTGAGAAGCCTCCTCAGACTACCCTGGACCTGCTCCCTCTGCCCTGTCTCTCCCCCGACTCCCCATCCCTGTATACCCTGTTTCTTTGTTTCTTTGTTCTCTTGTCTCTTATGTGGATCCCCACCCACCCCATGAGTGTCAGCATAAAAGGAATTTTTTTTCTTCCACAGCTGTATATCCCCAGAGTCTAGAACAGAGCCTGGTACACAGTAGGCACTCAATAAATGTTGGATGCGCAAATGTTCCAAACGTCTCAATGTGCCCACCTCTCACAGGGGGACAAGGACCCCTTGCCAAACCCCATTCGGGAGTAGGGCAAAGGGAGATTGGGGAGGGGGTATTTGCTGACTGACAAGACTTCTGGTGATTGCAGGGGAGTAGCCCGGGACAAGAGTGCAGCCAGCAGCTGCCCCTAAGCCCACCTGCCGACACCTCACCTTAGGCCTGCTCTTCATGGCACTCCCCATCCATTGCTGAGACTCCTCTCAACTGCCTGAAGAGGTAGGGGTGACCCCATGGTATAGGCAGTGACTTGACCATGATGACCAGCCAGCAGGGGGCGTAGAAGAGATAAGAACCAGCCTTTGGATCCTGAACCCAAACCCCAGAACTTAGGATCCCAGTCGAGACCCCAGACTCTAGACCTGGAACCTGGAACCCCAAACCCAGATCCCAGACTCAGGTCTCAGGATCTGAATCCCAGACTTAGAACCTGGAACCCAGAACCCAGGACCAGACTGCACTATGGGGATCCAGACTCCAAAACCCAGGATGCCAAATCCAGACCTTAAAGCCAGACTCCAGACTTCAGGACCCAGGACGCAGGACTCTAAACTCAGACTCCAGGCCCACAAACCCAAACCCGGACCCCAGACCCAGAACCCAGGATAGGGGCTGCTGGTTTTTCAGACTGGCACAGCCTGCTGCCCTGTGTAGACAAGGGCAGGGCATGGGGAGGGTAAACTCTTGGCAAACAGCAGGAGTGAGTGCTTGGCAGACCTTCCTGGTGGTGTTCAGAGGGGCATGAGGAATGTCCCTCATCCTGTCAGAGCCAATTTGGGGAGCTCAGAATATGGTGGCCACGTGGAGGGAATGGTGGGGGGTGAGGGGGGGAGGGACAGACCGGCAAGGCCTGACCGTCCCTTGGGCCCAGAAGCCAGAGGCAGGGAAGGAGAGTTGGGCTCCCCACGTGCCCTTGTCCCCCGGGCCGCAGGCTCCGCAGGCCGCCCTTGCCCGCCCTGACCCGCCCCTCCTGGCCCACAGCCTCTGGGCTGGGACACAGGCCCACACTTCCCGGAGGAGTCGAGAACGCGGCCTGGGCCAGACCCAGAGCCTTAGAAGTAGGTCAAATGTTGCTGTGCAGCAGGTCCTGGGGACCCCGACAGGGCGTGGGCAGGCCCAGGGGCTGCAGCTCACCTACCAGGGCACACATGTGTATCCACATAGATGTGAACCCACCACCACATGCTGGGTGACCATAAATACAGACCCCACGCAGGGCCCCTAGTCCCTGCCTAGCTGCGCAGAGGGGCAGGAGCTGCCCAGCAACTCTGGCTAGAGGTGGCACGAGGCAGCCACGAGGACTCAGAGAAGAAGAGGAATTTCTGCACCATCCCACACCCCTGGAGCCTTGGGTGGAAGTCTGACTCCAAGGAGGACTTCCCAGCAGGGCTGCTCTGCCACCAACAGGATGTGGCTTGCTTCCCAGAGGCACAGTCCCAGGCCTTGAAAGATGGGAAAGAGTGGCCAAGGAGGAGGCAGGAGACTCTATGCTCATGTGACCCAGGCTGTTCCTGGTTCCTCTTGGCCTCAGTTTCCCCATCTGTACAATGGTCATGGGTGGGGCAAGGTTATCCTGGGTTCAGAAGACAGTCACTGCCCCTGAGTCCCAGTTGGTCCTTGCTACCCCCACACCACACACAGACAACTCTGTCCTCGGCAGGCCAAACACAACTCTCAGGCCCCTCCCTCTGCCCACTGTGCTGACGGGGACCAGATGCTCCAACCTTGTGGTTCTGGGGGTGGGGGTGGCAGGGCCCAGCGGGCTGGCAGGCAAGTCTTGGGTTTGGCCCAGGGACCTATAATCAGCTCCTGCCCCTCTGATCCCGGCCCAGGACTGACGCTTGGGGCTGTGGTGTCCTGGCCAGCTGTGGCCACGGCCGCTATATTTGGGAGCCCAACTGAGCATGAGGGAGGGGTGGGCAGGCAGATCCTCCAGGGACCAGTGCCTCATGGGGGACAGGATGGTGGACACTGTTGGCCAGGCTTGGTCCATTATGGAAGGAGGGCAGAGCATTAACTTCAGGGGTCCAATCTGAGGGGTGTGCTCTCTCTCAGGGGCCTGGCCTGGGGAGCAGCAGCCCTGCCGTCAGTGGCTAGTCCAAGGAGGTAGATTGGAAATATGAGCGCATGAGAAAGGGGATGGGGGCTGACAAGGGTGAATGGAAGTGGAAAAGGCTCTCAAGGGGTGAGGTTTGGGATAGAGGGGTCTGAGATGGGAGGGATGGGAGGCGGGATGCCAACATGCTGGGCAAAGGAACGGAGAAAACAAGGCCTGAGGCTGGTCAGAGAGACTGGAGTGAGGTGCAGCTCCAGCCCTAGCTCCCCAGCTCTGCCTGCTGGTCCAGCTTCCGGAGGGGGCCCAGCCCCTCCCCACAGTGTGGCCTGTGGCCTCCCCGAACTGCCCTGGACATTCTCCACCACTGGGACAAACCCTGTACTCTCCCACCAGCAGTTTCCCAAAGAGCAAATATTTATTGTCCTTGGAAGAAAAAAAAAGAGTCCCCTTTTAGGATCAGGGTCTGGGAGCTGCTACTGAGGCCTGCAGGGCCTCAGCAGCGGCCCGAGATGACCAGAAACCCCACCTAGACAGGCTGAGGGTGGAGGAAGGAGGATGCAATGTGAGCTGGCCTCGGAGGAAAGGGGCCATGGCTGCCCCAGGCCATTGGGCAGGGGCTCTGCCCATGACTCCATTTCCCCAAGACTTCTCCAGATAGGTCTAGTGGTAAACAGACACTGTCACCATGGCATAAGGTATGAATGTGTGTGTGACCCGTAGATGTGTGCCATCTGGGTATGCTTACATGCATCTCTGTGGGCACAAGGATGGGAACACACATGTGATCGTGTGGGCGTCTGTCATCTCGTGTACTCACATGTGTCATACCAGGCCGTGACCACACGTGTGTATGAGCATGCCTGGGTGCTCCTGGCTCTGTGTGCATGTCCATCTGCGAGCCTGTTCATCTGTTGGCATAGGGCGGAGTAGGGGCATGTGGACACAACCTCTGTTGAATGGCCAATTCACTCAAAAATGCAAGTAAATTTAGCAGGGGGAAAAAAAAACCCGTCAGTCAGATGAGGAGTCTGAATTGGGTGGTTGTTTGACTGGATGGACCAACTGTCTCAGGCAAACAGTTCACACTGGCTAGGAGGAGGAGCCAGTTCCTCCAGGCCATCATAAACTGGAGACCAGGGACCCCCAACTACAGCAGAGAGGAGACACAGGGACTGAGACAGAGATAGGGACAGAGTCAGAAACAGGGAAGGGAAGGCTGTTGAGGTGGGTCAGAGACAAAGGGAGTGCACAGGGCAGAACGCAGCTTCCCAGAGCCTACAGACAGCAGACAACGTGCGAGCATGCACAGCCCTCTTGCCCAGCCTCAGCTAGGAGCCAAGTATAAGGCAGATTCATCCTCCGGTGTCGCTCACCCTCAAGCAGTCCGAAGTGGATAGGAGGGGGTACTAGGCCAGGATGCAGGAAGAGAAGGTGAGCATGGGCAGCCGTGACAGAGGGGACAGTGACAGGAATGAGGGCAGTGCAGGGGACAGAGAAAGCAGTGGTGGAGGTAAGGCAGGAGGGTGACAAGGAGATGATGGTGGTGATGACAGCAGAAGAGGCAGTTGTGACTGGGAGGGCCTCCCTCCCTGTCCCCTTGCATACCCCACCTAGCTGTGGTGGCCCCACCAGATCCAGGGCTGTTCCCACCTCACCGCACCCAGCACCAGCTGTGTCCTTGCCTCCAGTGTCCACACAAACACCCTCTGTGGCCCAGGGTGTGGAGCTGCATTAAAAATGGCCCAAGCACCCAGCCAGGAATAGTTAGGGTCAATTCCCATACCTGCCTGTGTGAGTATTTATATATTCTTTCTATGGCCCGCCCAACCGGTGTGGTTATGTCTAAAACACATGCACACACACACTCAGCTAACCCACCCCTGCTGTGTGTCTGTCTGTCTGGAGATATCCACTGGTCCCTGGACACTCCCCATGCCACTTGGTCCCTTTCCGCCAACACTGGAGCCATCAGGAATCACACTGAAGTGTGCATGTGCATACGTGCACACACACACACACACACACACACACACACACTCTCACTCAGGAACTTCGGGCCACAGGTGCTTGGACTAAGAGCAAGCACTCTCCTATGCACACATCTTTAAGCACAAATCCTCACGCTATATAGATGCCTTTGTACGAATGTTCACATGCATGTGCACACACGCACATTTGCACACACATGCTCTTTGCACACATGTACACATATTCACGTGCTTTTGCATACACATCCACACACATACCTCACACCTTCAAGGGCACAGCTATAGAAAGGGCTGTGGGTGGGAATTAGGAGCACTGGGAAGGAGGAGAGAAATCAGGGAGCAGAGCAGGCCTGTCTGGCGAGGTCCAGGTGGCTGTGTAAGCGCATGTGCAATGTGAGTGTGAACGTTTGTGTCCAGGTGTTTGGGACCTTTCCACTGCCTCCTCCTCCAACCCCCTGGAGGGCCATCCCCACCCCCGCCCTGTTCACAGAGGGGTAATAGAGGCCAGAGCAGAGCAGCTGGGCCTGGGGAGGTCAGCGTCCCCAGGTTTAGGGCCTGCAAGCCTTAGCATCTGTGTTTTTCTTGGCACACTCAGGCCCGATAAGGACTGGGGTCAGAGCTCGGCTCTCGTGGGAAAGGACACTCTGGAAGGCTCCCGACCCATTCCTTTCCCAGATCTTGGACCCCAGAGCAGGCAGAGGGAGGGCAAAAGGGAAAGAGGGATGACTGGGGGACAGGCAAGTCCCAATCAGGTCAGCCTTGAAGACTGAGAGGAGACCACTGCAGATTCAGAGACTCAAGCTACCCAGAAATGGGTAGTGACCCCTCAAACCAGCCCAGGGACCCCCAAGTGCAGCGCTTGGAGCAGATGGAGAGAGGCAATACCAGGTACCCAGCTCCCTGCAGCATCTGGACTTGAGACCCTCTGCTCCAGGGAGGCTTATGAGGTTCTGGAGCCAGAGCTAATGGGTCAGGGACTCTGTATCCAAGAAGTCTGCAGCCCAGTTAGGTGGAGAGGCTATTTCAGGGAGACAGCTGGAATGTTAGGGGCACACGAAAGCATCATGCCCCATCCAAAGCAGATCGAGGGTGCTGGTCCTGGGATCAGTTATCAGGGCCAGCAGGGGACCCAGTTCTGGTCCTGGCCCCATCACTGACTCTGGAGCCTCTTCCCCTCTGGAGATGTCCGTGTTCACACCTGTACAGTGGGGTGGGGTCTTGGGTCAGCTCAGCAGGCACACAGTCCCCCGAGCACAGTCCATTTGGGGCATCCTTGGACCTGAGTCTCCTCCTTCCCCCAGTTGCACCAACCTTTGCCCCCTGCCCAGGTCTCAGTGCCTTACAGAAGGCTGGAATTTCTCTGCTGGAGCTTTGAGCTTAGAGCTGAGTCAACAGGGGAACAATGGGCTGGAATTCTGCATGAACACAGGGCTCATGCAAGGCTGCAGATAAACTAGGAGGGACTGGGGGATTCCAGTGCCCCTGGGGAGCCTCACCTGATAGGAAGCCCCATCCCTCTGAAGCGGGGCCCTGCCTTCAGGAGTCATGGTCTGTGGGGATAAGCAGGAGCCTCTCTGGTGGATGAAGCAGGCGCCTCCCCCAGCCCACCCTCACCTAGCATGCTCACGGCCCCTGCCTGGCCCATAATCATTGTAGATGCAGTGTGGCGTCAGGAACCATGAAGAGGAACCATTGATTGTGGCTGCTGAGAGCCCTCACCACCTCCGGCCTGCCTTGCCTGACCTTGGGGTCCAGAGAGAGGACATGCCAGTCTTCCCACCTCCATCGTTGCACTGAGGACAGTGGCTGCAGGGATAGCTGGACTGGCCTGGGCTGGAGGACTGGGGTGGGCCCTCCCTACCTGCAGCTCTAGGCCTCCCAGGCTTCAGTCTCCCATCTGGGAGTTGGTTCCAGTCCCTCCAGCTTGACCCTTGGGTTGCTCCTCGATTTGCTAAGAACTTTCCACCGGATGGGTTCAATCTCATAAGGAGAACTTTCTAACACATGACAGGGACTTGTCCAGAGGCCAGAGGAGGGTCCTTCTGAGATCCAGAGATTCCCTCCCTCCTCATGGGGAAACTGAGACTCAGAAGAGGGCCTGCCCCACAGCAACTGAGAGGAGGCAAGAGGGAGCAGGGTGTTTGAAGTCCAAAGCTCCAGCCAGTAATTCTCCCCTCCCACAAAGAAGCAGGACAAGATGACATTTTTTTCCTACCACGTAGGACTCAGCAGGACCACAGAGAGGAGCCAGCCCCTGCCCCCAGGGGCTCACAGTCTCTTAGGATAGAGGCAAGAATCAGGAGGCTGAGGTCTCACTCTGCTGGGGGGTGGGAGGCAGATCCAGGAAGAGCTTGAAGAGGAGGGGACACTTGAAGGGCATATGAGAGCCCCCAGGCCAAGAAGGGGAGGGCCAGTCAGACATCGAGGAGCGAGGAGCGGGGCAGAGGCGAAAGGTCACTGAGGGTTCAGGCAACGGGGTGGTGGGGACAGGGATATGGCTCCCAGAAGTAGAAGCAGGGCCTCCAGGTCTCCAAGCCCAGCCCAGCACACAGTAAGTGCTCAAGTGTTTGAGGAATGAGTGACTTGATCCAGGGGGCCACAGGAAGGCATTTGAGCAACGGAGTGGCCCCATCAGGGCTAAGCTTTCAGAACATTTCCCTTTCTCTCTCCTCTCTCTGCTAGGTCATCACTTCCTCGCCCCCTCCACCTCCAAATAGCCCTCTGTGGTTATGCTTGAATCAGAAAATTGAATGTGGAGCACTGAGCTGGAGGGGTGGGGGTGGCTACCCTTTCATCTGGGACCCAGCTTTGCTCTCTGGGCCAGGAATGGCTTCTGGAGCTGGCTGTGGGGCGGAGAGCGTTGTCAGTGGGGACAGAATACACTGGATGGCCCAGAGGTCAGCACTCCTGTTCTCTGCCTCTGCACCTCTACACTGGCTCAGGAAGGCAGGGAAGGAAAGGGGTGCAGTGGGGGTGGGGGAGGCCTAAACCATTGGCCTCCCTATGGAGAGCATGACTGAGTCTGCAGTCTTCAGGACCTCTGCTTTCCTCCTGGTAAATCGGCTTTGAGCTTTTCACTCACTCCTGTGGAGGCAGGAGATGAGCGGGCCCCAGAGATGGAGCGGTGGCGCAGGGCAGGCAGAAGCTAGGTGGCTTTGGGCCACATTCTGCCCCCCAGGCCCAGCCTCAGCCAATGCCCCTCCAGCTCTGCGGAAGTCTCTGAGTTGTGCATAGACACTTTCCTGTTATCCCTGGAACCTCCTCCAAGGTGGTGACCCACCTGTCTCCAGTCTCAGCTCTTCAGCCTCTTCCACAGCCAGTGGGAACCTCAGAGGGCCCTGGGTATCGGGAGGGCCTTGGTACTTTGTCTGGATGACTGGGTGACCTCTGGCACTCCATTGCCCCTCTCTGGACGTTGCTCTCCCACACACAGTTTTATAAACTTCCCCAAAGTGCTTCCCCTTTCTGGCCAGTTCAGCCAATGTCCACGGCGCCTCTGGGCCAGGCTCTGTGCCGGGTACTAGACAGCCAGGCAGACACAGCCCTGGTCCCAGCCTGAGATGTTCCCAGTGTCATTGCCAGCTCATTGCTTCACCCAGCTAGTGTCCCCTGAGACATTCAGAATGAGAGGAAACTGAGGCCCAGAGAGATGGCCCAGCGGTCCTCAAAAGGCCCAGCCTGACCAAGGACCACCCACATAGAGGCTCCCTCTAGGCCAATGTCCAGACCCAGGGGTCCCCCACCCAAGGTCTCCCCACCACAGCCCCCAGCCAGGACCCAGTGTCTGAGCTAACCCCCTTCCCACTGCCTCCTCCTTCCTGGCCCCCTTGTCCCTTCAAACCGCAGGGCCCAGCCGGCCTCTGGAACGCGTGCCCAGGACCTCGGTGATATTTTGAGTTTAAGAAAACTTTGCAGTCGGCAGGAGCTCTTAAAGGTTATAAATAGCAGCAGTGGGAGCCCATGCCGGGAGAGGCGGAAACACGTGTCAAACATGCCCGGGTGGGGGGTATTCCAAGGTACAGAACCCCCCAATAGGGACCCACCAGGTTTCAGGGGATTTTACAACCACTGGAGCGGGAAGTCACACCCCACCCGGAAGGCGTCTGGCAAAGGAGACTCATTCTCGCCCCCCACAAGGGTCTGGGAGCAGTTGGCCAGGGCATGGGGGGGCACTGCTGAAAGGGGCCTGGGGTGGGAGGTCTTACTCCTACCCTCCCCCTTCCCACCACCAGGGTCTCCACTCAGCTGCCCAGCATGGGAACCCCAGGGCTGAGAGGAGTTTTGGAGCACACCCACTCTAACCCCAGTCAGTGGCGGGGGAAACAAGTCGAGGGTGAAGAAGGGATTCTTCCAAGGTCACACGGGGAGCAGGGCAGGAATTCAGAACCCCAAGCCACCGTTGTTCTACCCAATACTGCTGCTGCCTCCATTCTGTTTCAAGGAACCATAGGACAACACCTTACCCCACCCGATTAAGGCAGCTTGGAGGACTGCAGACACCGTGAAGGGTCCCCTGATATGAGTCATCCCAGTCCTCACCTGGGGCTGAGCAGGCCGCAGAGCCTCATCCCTCTACCACCCATCCAATCCCCACATTTCCACTTCTGATGCAGATTTTCCGTTGAAGACATGAGGACGTGAGTGCTGGAGAGGACGAGGGACTCCCTCCACCCCAGCGGGATGCGCACACGTGCCCACCCAGCCAGGGTGTGGATTTTGGACAACCCGAGGCCAGGTGTGGGGTCTCCACAACGAAATCTGCTCTGGTTTGGGCCAATGCAGTCTCAAACTTGCGTTGAAGGCCATATGATTTGAGGATGTGCTCTTAGGAGCCTGGTCGGAAGGGACACAGCCATGAAGGCCCCCTTGATTTTCCCAACTGCCCTGAAATGTGCATGAGCAGGAACCGTTACTCCAACGTGAAGATCAGAAAACTGAGGTGTGTCTGAGGCTCCCACCACCATCCCCAGTCCTGCCTCACGCGTGCCCCACCTGCTGCCCACAGCCCCCAGCAGGTCTGGGGGCGGCAGCCAGGCCTGGCGTCCAGGCGCTCCGAACCTCAGGGAGCCCCGAAGGGTTTATGGGGCTCCCGATGAATGGGCCTGTTGAGCTCAGAGGGGGCGGGCCCGAGTAAACATGACTGGGTCTGAGCTGCCATTCTCCCCCTGCCTCCTTCCCCGGGACCCAGGACCAAAATATGACTTCCTGTCCCCGGAGCCGAGGGCCAGACTCGCCCCTCAGAGCCCTGGGCTGGGGCCCACTGGAGGAACACAGCCTGGCCTGCACAGACGGCCCCTGAGGCTGGAGGAGAGAGAAGACCTCAGGTTTCAGCTTCACAGGTCTACATCCAAGACCTGAGTGCTAGGGCACTTTAGGAAGCCCCTTCGAGCCTTGAACTGCCCATCTGTTAATGACAGATCTGGAAACTGAGGCCACAAGCAGGAAGGCACCCACAGGTCAGGGCAGAACAGGCACGGGGACCCAGCCTCCTGCTTCCCTGGCCAGTGAGGATGGAAACAGTGGGAAGAGCAGGGGTGTGTGTGCGGGCTCATAGGAGGGAGAAGCTCCGTGGGTGGAGGGTCAGGGCAGCAGGAAGCTCGACAGATGGCAGAGGAGCTCTTCCCCTTGGACACAGCTGCTCACTGACCTGTAAAGCTGAAACCTGGCCCCCACTGGCCCTGGTCACAGAATGACTATGGGCCCTGGGATACCCCTTGGAGCTGCACTCTTGGCAGTCACCCAGCTCTAGGGGCAGGAGCCTTGTAAGTGCTGTTTGTCACGGTCTCACTATGTGTCCCTGGCCAACCCAGTCTACTCTCTCCGTCTCATATTCTCCACCTGGAGGCCAGGTGTCAACAATCCCTGTCTCCCTTTCCAGCTTGTGAAGGAGAAAGTACTTTGGAAAGTGTGAAGTGGGGTACCCTCTCCACAAGCCTGGAAGGCCTGGGAGAGGTCACTCTGGGGATGGGGGCCCTAGGAACGTGTCCCAGCAGGTGGCAGTGGTTTGGGGTCAGCCATCTCACGTGCTGGGCACTGGGGGCTATGGCTGGAATGTGCTGAGCGGCAGCTGCCACGTCAATCATTACACCTCGTCAGGCTGAGCCTGGGACTTCCAGATGTAAACCAGCTCCGGCTGGGCTCAGGCGGAAGGGCAGCCTCCAACCAGGGTCTCAGGGCGCTGGGTGAGGTTCCAGGACCTTGCATAGTCCCTTCCTCCCCGTCTATCCACGTCTTCACCCTCAGTGTCCAGGTCCAGCCCTGGTTCTGCCACAGCTCATTCCACAGAAACACAGAAGGAGATCATCCTGTCCACAACCCCCTGCCTGTGTGACCTGTAACTGTATAAGCAGGTCCTGAGCCTGGGTGGCACTGGGGGGGCAGCCAGAAAGGATTTCCTGGCTGGTTTCCCACCAGGAGCCCACGTTCCAGTGGACGAGTCAGATATGGCGTGGCTGTGGGGTTGCAGGGGTCAAGACGAGGGCTGGGTGGAATGAGGATTCCCACATCTCTCCTGTCTGAGGGACAATGCTGGGAGGTCAGGCCTCCTTGGGTCTCAGTTTTCCTGCCTGTGACCTGGGTATGAACTACTCTCAGCCTCTATTTGATTTCTCCAGGTGCCCAAAACTTGAATGAAGTCACTCATAGGGGCTGTGCTCAGATCTCATAGTGGCCTGAAATTTCTGAGATGTGGAAAATGTCAGAATGGGCAGACAGGGACACAGGAACAGACAGAAGGAGAGTTAGTCAGAGAGAGGTTTGGCGGGGCAAGGAGAGGACCATTGAGGCACATACACACCTGAGGAGCTGAGCTGGTCTGGGTGGCTGGCAGGCAGACCAGTGGAGGGGGAGGAGGGCCCAGCCCAGGGCACCTGAACACTGGTGTGCTTGGACCTGCTTCTGCTCCCTTACCAGGGGGCTGGGACAAAGTCCTGGGCTGGTGCAGGGCTTGGTAAAAAATAATTAATTTTTCTTTTTATGTGAAAGCTCTGACTCAGGGCTTTTCCTGTCTCGGAAAGAAACATCTTTGCTTAGGCCTGAACCACAGAAGCTGCTCAGGACTATATCCATGGCCTCCTCATGGCCAACCTGAGTCTGCTCTGTGGCTACAGGCCCTACTTGGAAGGCCTTGTAGACTCCAGGTGAGTGGGGTCCAGGGGAGCCCTGGGACCTGAGCACAGCTGGGAGGGCAAGGCTGTGTGGTACCCCATTGGGTTAGTGTGTGTGTACCAGTGCAGTGCCATGGGGCAGACAAAGCATGTCTGCGTGGAGATGTCTGTGGATCTGGCGTTACCACAGCAGGGGGCCTGTGACCATGTAATCAGAAGGGACAGGAAGCCCACACCCCCAGCTGCCCCAGGAATGCTCCTCACCTGGGACAGAGCCTCGCGGCCCCCTGTGCCCCCAGCTTCCCTCCTTTCGTCTTCCTGAGAGGTGAGAAAGCCAGGCTTCCTGCTGCAAGGGGAGGGGGCTGCCCGACCAGCTGCTGTGGGAGCCTCCAGTGACTCATCCAGGTGGGGGGTGTTTATGAGCAGCCGAAATGGCTGTAAAAGTGGCACCTCGTCTCACTTATGGCCTGGCCATCCCCTCCCCTACCAGCCCCTTGCCTTGAAGAGCTTCCAGAGGGGCCTGGAACCCGAGAGAAGTCTGGGATTTAGCTTGGTGGAGGCTCAGCTTGGGGTCAGGGTTCAGCCAGGGGTTAGAGGTCAGACTGGGATAAGGACTCAGCCTGGGGGTAAAGCTCAGTCTGAAATCAGGGTTGAGACTGGGATTTAGGCTGACTTTGGGCCTATGGTTGGGGGACAGTGTTGAGGGTCTGCAGGCGTTTTCCCAGACAGCCCCCAGGCTGTGGCAAGGGGTTTTCTGAGGGAGTGAAGCCAGGCTGCTGAGCTCAGAGAGCTGAGCCTCTGTCTTGCCTGTTTGAGTCTGGTGCCTACCCTGGCCCCGGGGTCTGTGTACCTTGGCCAGAGCCCTACTCACAGTGGTGGTGGTGGTAGCAGAGGCCTGTCAGCCTAGGGTCGCTGCACCAGAGTCCAGCCCCTGCTCCAGTTCCGAGCTCCAGTGACTGCCTTGGCTCCTTCTCCTAGGCCCTAGCCTGGGGATCAGAGACTGGAGTCCCCACAGGGACTCACTCCTACTCCCCAACCCCCAACCAGGCCTTTCCAAACGCCATTGAAACTGACCTGAAACTGACCAGAAACTGACCCTGGGGCCCTGTCAGAAAGGGCAGGCTGGCTTTGCCAGGCAGCGGGGTGCTACCAGTTAATGTGTGACACCCCCACCCCCATGGTGGCACTTTAACCAGAGGCCTGGGGGTGAGTTAGGGGATCAGGGGCCTCACCTGCAGTGGTGGAATGTCCAGCAGGGGACTCTGGGGTGAGGCACATGAGTTATGGCTAGGGAACACCCTTAGGGGCCCAGAGCCCATCAGACCCCTCTCTACAGCCCTATCCACAACCCAACCTGGACCTCCTAAGTGCAAATATTGTTTGCTTCCCAATCTCAATCTTTTTGGTGTCAAATTTGAGAAGGACTCCTTCCAAGAGCCCCTCAGTTCCCCCAATCCCTCCATGAATGTTCTTTTCCTATCACCAAGGGCAGGGGGTGGCAGTCAGTGGTCATCAAACCATAAAACTTCGAATAGAATCGCTTAGAAACAGACATAAAGCTGAGACCATCAAAATACAACACTGAAGAACCACGAGTGTTCTTTAGGTGCCCACTCTGGGCACCTGGGCCTCTGTCCCTGTTCCCAAGGAGCCCACATACCAGAGGGGGCAGCCCCCAAATCACAGTCCCCCCCTGTAATGGAGGAGATGGGGACACAAGGAGGGAGGGACGTCCTTTACACCGGGCAGAGGAGTGCGATCCTGGCAGAGGAGACTACAAAGGCAGGCAAGGGAGTGAACATGAGAAGGCCAGGAGTCTCATGGACAGTACCTCCTGGGGACGGTCATCTCTGGAGAAATCTGCCTCCAACAACACATTCCTTAAACGCTAGGACAAGAAACTCCAGGGTAATGGGGCATGGAGGAGGGTGTGGTCATGGAAATGTATGGAGAAGACAGTCGTGGGTACAGTCTGGGAGATGGGTGGGCTGCCAGGAAGGGTGGCTACAGCTGGATTCTAGTGGCCTTGGGGCTTGGGCTTGGGGACCCATTCACATTGAGAGGAGGGACCATACCAGAGATGAGGGGCAGGTTTGGGGGTTTTGAGGAGCTTAATTTCTACAGGCTGAGTCTGGGGAGCCCCCAGAGCCCACTGATCTGTACACCCACCCTCAGAGGCACTAAAACAGTAAAGTTAAAAGTGTCTTCTGAATCAACTGGTCAAATCCCCATTTTGCAGATGAGGAAACTGAGGCCCAGACAGCGGGAGAGTCGTCGTGCCCAGGATACACAATTGGTAAGTGGCTGAGCAGGGGCTGTCACTTAGCCCGCATGATATTTCGCAGTGCCCGACAGTCACATTAGCTTCCTCCTTAAAGCCCTCCACTCCAGGCGTCCCCAGGCCCATCCCGCACCTCAGCTTCCGCGCCTGGTACTGAGAGGCGATAGGCTTGGGGTTCGAGGCCCACTCCTCTTAGCTTTCCGGCGTCTCCTCCCCCGCCTGAGTAAGTAAGCCCCGCCCCCGTCCAGCCCCTGCCCCAAAAGACTCCTCCCGCCCTTCCCCCGAAATGACGGTCCCCAGTGGACTAGAGCCCGCCAAGAGCATTTGGGGGTGTGAAGGAGTGGGAGAGGGAGGCGGAGCCGGATGGTGGGGGTCCCGGCCGAGCTCTGGGTCTTGCGGCCTTCAGCCGCCCAAGGTGGAGTCAGGGGCGGAGCTGGAGAGGCCAGGCCGGCGTCCGGATGGGTCGAGACTCGGAGAGACCTGGACCCGGGGAGAGGCTGGGGAGGGAGAGCGAGGGACGTGAGGCCGGAGACACGAGCAAGGGCGGGGGCGGGTCTCGGGCTGAGCCGACCGACCCACTCGGGAGGTTCCCGAGGCTGGGGGTCCAGGAGAGGGCGGGGCGGGAGGGCGGCGGCGGAGCCAAGCTCCGGGCGAGCAGCCGAGCAGCCTCCCCGGGGACCCCGCTCCAGCCCGAGCGGGAGTCCCGCGGGCGAGCGAGCAGCGCCGCGGCCGGGGGCGCGCGGGGTACCTCCCGTGAAGAGGGCCTGCTTCGCGGCTGAGAGCACCCATTCACCAGCCTGGGCCGGACGATCAGAAAAAATAACGTCTGTGCCTTCCCGGAGAAGAGAATGAAGCGGCGGCAGCGTCCCGGGCCACGTCCCCGAGCCCCGATGTCAGAGATTCCCGGGCCCCGTCCCCTCCACACTCACATCCCGCCGCTGTGCGGCCCCGGGCCGCGGCCTCTAGAGAATTGTCCCGGGGCAGGGGGCAGCGGGCTCCGTCCGCTCGGCCGCTCCACACACTCGCGTCGGAGGCGACGGAGGGGGGGCGGGGGCGGGGGCGGGAGAGGCCTAGAGAGGGCGCGGGGGAGGGAAGCGGCGCCTGGCCGCGGGGGGAGGGGGAGCGCAGACGCCGAGGCGAGGGACGCGCTCGGCGGGCGGCGGCTCTGAGCGGCGGCCGGGCGGGGGGCGCTGGAGGCCAGGCCGGCCAGGGGGGGATCCCGAGAGCTCCATGAAGTACCCCCGGGGCCGCGGACGGGGCGCTGTCCTGGGGAGGCTGTCGGGGGGCCCCCGACATCCATGGCTAGGCGGGGGCCGCGGCGGCGCGCTCGGAGTAAGTCGGGGTTGGGGGCCGGTGCCGAGGGGAGGACGCCGGAGGAGGGGGGGTGACCCCAGGCCTGACCGGGTCGGGAGGGCTGGTCTGTCTCGTTGTCAGTCGGCGGCGCCTCCTCGGAGCCCGGTGGAGCCGCCAGCCCCGCGCCGCTCGGCTCCGTGGCTTTTTTGGAAACTTGCAAATGTTTTCGTAGAGAGAGAAGGAGGGGAGGGAGGGAGCGAGGGAGTGACCGAAACGGAGCTCGGGGCTGCTGGAAGACCGGAGGCCAAGGCCGGGGGAGCCAGAGACGGACTGACAGACAGGCAGACAGACAGAGCGTCCCGGCCGCAGGCGCGCTCCAGCAGCGCGGGCGCAGGCGGGGCTCCAGCCGAGGATGGGGAGGGGGTGCCGGAGGTGGCCGCGGACGGGATGGGGATCTGAGGGGGCCGAGGGGCAGGGAGCTGGCGGCCCGATCACCGAAGGGCTCAGTGTCGTTGCAAAGTTGGGATCGCGTCCCCAAGCTGCACACCCCGAGCGGCTCAAAACGAGCCCCCAGCCCCGCCCCGCTCCCCCACTTGCGTTAGCCGCGGAGCTAAAAATAACAGCCTGTTCGCCCCCCGCAGACCGCGACCCCAACCCCTCCCCCGACCCCTCCCCCACTGGGCGTGGGGCGAAGCCACAGCTCCCAGTTCCCCAAAAGAAAAAAAAGAAAAGGAAAGAAAAGGCGGCGCGGGGGGGTGCGGGGGGCGGGCCGGGGGCGGGGGGCCCGGCCATATGGATGTGATTTCTCCGCTCCGAGGCAGACGGGCAGCTCCGCAGCGCTCGGCGTCCGCCCGCCGCCCGCCCGGCCCCTGGCTGCCTCCCTTCCTCCCTCCCTCTCCTTTGCGCTCGCTCGCTAGCCCTTGGCGCATGGGCCCCGCGCCGGGCCCCGGGGCCTCGGGCCGCCGGGCCGCCGGGGTCCCCTAGGCCCAGGCGTGGGCGGGGCAGCCGGACCTGACGCAGCTCTGTACCCCACCACCACCACCAGGGCCGGCGGCGGCGGCTGCCCCGAGGGACGGGGCCCTAGGCGGTGGCGATGGGGGCCGCCCGGATCGCGCCCGGCCTGGCGCTCCTGCTCTGCTGCCCGGTGCTCAGCTCCGCATACGCGCTGGTAAGTCCCCCGCCCGCACTCCAGGACAGAATGCGGGCTTGCTCTGGGGTCCCTGGGGTGGGTCCAGGGCGCAGAATCTTGGGCTCCCCAAGTAATTTGAACTTTGGGTGGGGGTCCTCTCTGACCCAGGACCTGGATGCCTGCTGTCTCTGGGGTGTCTGGATTCTGGGTTCCAGATGCCTAACGTCTCCCTATTTCCGAAGCCTGGGTTTGGGGTCTCAGGTCTGGAAATCGGTGGTTGGGGCTCCCCCTGCTTCTGCTTGTATGAGCATCACTGCTCTAGTTGTGTCTCTCTGGAAGATGACAATGTTGTCTAGCAGAAGACTGGGCTTTAGCCTTCATGTAGGGTCCCACAGACTTTGCTGTGGGGGCCTCTGTTTTCTGCAAGTTTTGTTTGCACTCCAGGACACAGGGCTGTGAGTATGAGGTCTGAATCACCCAGGCAGGGGGTAGGATTTAGGGACTCCTCCAGCTCTCAGGATCGCATGCATGCACACACGCATGCCCTCATGCCCAGCTTTACCCAGACTGGAAGCTGTGTGCCCAGGGAGGCGGGTGTGGTGTGGCATGGAGGAGGGATGGAGGTTTAACTTCACAGAACACTCCTACAGGAGGAACAGGCTGGAGGGGGACTCGATGAATGAGGGGACCCCAGGGAAGATGGGGGGACTCCCATCTGTACCCTCCTGAGAGTAGAGGCCAATAGGGAACCAGAGAGAGAAGAGACAGAATGGGAGATGACGCTAGAGAGAGGAAAGAGAGAGACAGAGACAAAGAGGGGTCGAGATGAGTGCTCCCCAGAGTGGGAGGAGTAGACAAACCAAGAGGAGCAAAGAAAAATAGGGAGAGACTGGGAGAGCCCAAGAGCTGGAGACACGGAGGGGGCAGTACCCTCCTCATCCTGGGCCAGGGTCTGGGGGCCATTTCCCGGGGAATCAGTCAGATCCCACAGCAACCCTGTCGCAGAGGACCAGCCCATTGCTGAGGAGGCTGTCTGCCTGTGTGTCCGACTTCAAGGCCCCTGCTGCCTTCCCCACCACCTCCCAGGTAAGGGCATATGCCTTCTAGAGAGACAGACAGGCAGGCAGGCAGCCTCCTCCTCCTGCCAGCTCCCTACCCAGGCAGAGCCCCAGGTGGGAAGGCAGGGGCTCTGGGATTTCTCCATCTCTGCCTGTGTAACCTTGGGCTGTCCTCCACACCTAAGTTTCCCTATCTAAAAAGATAGGGAAGAAAGAAACTTTTGCCTAAGAATCCGCTGATCTGAGGCTCTCCCTTCCTCTGTGGCCCTCAACATGCCCCACTCACTAGAACCCATGCCCTTACAACTCTGGCTCCCCAAAGCCATGGGGAAACTGAGGTTCAGAGATGCTCCAAACACTGGTAAAAGCCAGGGCCCAGAGCCATTTCCAGGGTGTGTGAGCATAGCCACTGTGCAGAGCCAGCCAGCATGGTCTGTGTGCACATACATGTGCATGTGACCGTGGAGGGACAGGGTATGGGTGTGGGTGTCCTGAGAGTACGTCTGTGTGTCAGAGCAGGGCTCTGTGGGACTCTGGGCATGGTGTTCTCTGGGTCTGCGTGAGGGAGAGTGTCTGAGTCCACCTGTGAGCTCATGTGTGTCCGAAACTGTGGGTCTGCACAGGACTTGCAGGAGCATAGCTGTGTGTGCATTTGTGAGCACATGTGCACCCAGGTCTATTGTTTTCTTATTTTTATTTAATAAATGCTTCTGTAGTGCCTTCTACTTGCCAGACACTGTTCTAAGCACTGTACAATATTAACTAGTTTAATCTTTCCAACAACCCTCTGAGAAACGTTCTGTTATTGTCCCCATTTTTTAACTGATGTGAATCACACAACCAATATGACCATTATATTGCATGCCCACCAAGTGCCAAGCCCTGTGCCTCTGTTTGTGGGGGGGGGGTGGGTACGGGTCCCAGGACCCCATGCTGATTTCTGGGGAAGCTGAAGCACATGCAGAGAATTTGCCTGGCTTAGCCCTGGCCCAAGGCTGAGGGCAGGGCAGGAGGAGGGATGCCAGGGCTGGGTCTGTTCCCCTTGTTGGGGATCTGTGGCTGGACACTCAGGCCATGAGTGCTCTGGAGCCCCCCTGGCGTCAGAGCTAGAGGATATGGTCCCAGGGTCACCCAACACCCTATGGGCCCCCTGGGCTCAGCTGGAGCCAGCGAGAGGCTGACAGCCTGCCAGCTTCCTCTCCTGAACCCAGGGGCTGCTGCTCCCACCCAGATCTGCACTGGTGCCCACAAAGCCCAGCAGCCTCAGCTGATTGCCCCTGTCACCAAACCTGTATGCTGTCTGCCCCGCCACCCCAGGACCAGGCTCACATCTCCAGGGACCTCACGGTTGGGGGACCAAAAATCATCCCACTGGGAGGACGCTGGCTGTGGCCAGACTCAGCCGGTCCATCTTGTGCCTTACAGGGAAGAGTAGCTGTGAGGCTGGGGATCAGGTGGAGTGAAGTTTGGAGAAAGGGATGGAACCACAGCTTGTGAGTAGGGGGCAAAGGGGTGGTCTTATACTTGGGAATGCCTCATCATAAGGACACCATCAGCACGCACACGTGTGAAGGAGAGACTGCAGTGGGAGAGGGTGAAGGTCAGTGCAGGGGGCAGACCTTGAGCATGGAGATGTGATCTTGGGGTCAGACTCAGGAGGGACTGTGGTGGATGGGAGTGTAGGGGACCCTTCCAGCCTGGTCCAGGAGCAGTTCAGCCATGGGGCTCGCTTTTAAAGACAGGAAGGAACCAACATGTATTGAGCAGTGGCTGTCCTCAGATTCTGAGCTAGAAACTGTCACAAATGTTTTCTCATTACATCCGTTCATCCATTTTATGGGAAAGGGCCCTAAGGTTCACACGGTGGGTGAGTCTGTGACGGAGGTGGGATTTGAACCCAGGTCTTTGGACTCTTGCACTGAGCTTCCTCCTCCAAAGCAGGGTGAGGGTTTGTGCTGGCAGGAGAGCCCTATGTCCCACCCTGGGGTTTCTGTTTCTTTCTTAAATAAAATCCTTCTGTTATTTTATTTTCTTATTTTTAATTTCATAACTAATAGTTGATGTATTAATATGTACTTTCTCATAAAAGAGTCAAATAATACAGATTAAACAAGTCATCGTTGATTACTCCGAAGCTCCTTTCCCCCTTCTAGAGAAAATAATTTTTAACAGTCTGGGTGGGGGATGTCCTCTCGGACATTTTTCTGTATGTTTTCAAAAGGTACCTTTTGTGTACATATAAAGTAGATAGATTTGTTCTGTTTTCTGTTTGTTTTTAAATAAATGTTATCAGTTTGTAGATAGGGCTCTGCCATGTGCATTTTTCTACTTAAAGGTATGTCTTGGAGATCATCTTGTCAGTAAATATAAATCTGTCTTTTTTTAATGCTACATAGTATTCCAGAATCAGGAATTCATTAAGCAGTCCCTAGGAATGTATATTTAGATAGTTTCTGCATAATTTTCATGTGTGTGTGTGTGTGTGTGTGTGTGTGTGTGTGTGTGTGTGTGTGTATGTGAGATTCCAGATGGTGGCAGGGAAGCTCCTTGAAATGCCCTCACATATCCCCATGTAGGATATTTCTAGATTCTGTCATTGCTGGGTCTGAGACCACGCACATTTTTTATTTTAAGAGACATGGCCAAACTGCCCTCTAAAAAGCCTGTGCTGGTATATACTCACAACCAGGAGTGACCCGGAGGGCATCTTTCCCACACCCTCTGTCTCATAGGCTAGTATGAGGATTCTTTTCTTCACCTTTGTCATTCTCATAGGTGAAAAATGGCGTCTCTTGTCATTTTAATTTGCCAATTACCCGTGAGCTTTTGGACTTTAAGTTGGTTTATTGTCCATCTTCTAAGAGCTTGTTCAAAGCCATTACCTATCTTTCTATAGGTTATTTGTCTTTTTGTATTGATTTGTTGAAGCTTTTTATGTCACCTGCCCTTAACCCCCCCTCCCCCAACTCTGGGACCTGCCTGTGGACAGAGCAGAAGGAGGGGGGCTGAGCCCTCCCGGGAACTTGGGTTTTCTTCGGAATGTTTTAATGAGGCGTCAAGCGGCCTCCCCCAGATTCCTGTTATGGGCCTTCTGGGGACACTCCCTGGTCCGGCCACCACATCAGGAAGGCAGCTGTTTCAGAGAGTGAGTCCCCAGGAAAAAGAAATGGTGGGGTGAGGATTTTGCAGACCCCTGAAATTGTCTGCAGAATATAGTGTGACAGGGAGAGGGGGCACAGTTTTGCTCACATTCACAGAGACATCAGAAACCTCCGAACCCTTAAGAATCCCAACTCTGGGACCTGCCTTTTGCAGAGGTGAGACCTGGTGGGAGCCTAGTCTGCTGACCAGGCCATGGTTAGGTTAGGCCATACCATCCCTCTGGGCCTTGGTCCCCCAGCCCAGGTAGAGGCTGCTTGTGAAGATCCACCAGGTCCTAGCAGCCAACTCTGCCATCCCAGGCTCCGTCCCACTGCCTGCCCTGAAGGCGTCCACGCTGGCCAGGATGAGAGGCGTCACAGTGCCTCCCCCAGCCCCTCCCAACCATGAACACAGGCAGCCTGTTCAGGAAGGCCTAGCAAGGGGGAGGAAAAGTCAGCACTTGTCAGCAGTGGTGGGGCAGGAGTGTCCCCGGCAGGGAGCCCGTCCCAGCCTGCTTGGACCAGCCGCACAACAGAGGGCAGCAAGGGATGGGGAGCAGTGCCTAGCCAGTTGGCATGGGAGACGTTGAGGGGTGCCAGCACAGGTCCCAGTAGTGGAACCTGGAAAGGAGGTGCAGGAAGGCCAGGAGGTCACGAGGGGGTCTCCTGTTAGCCAAGGTTTTCTGCTTCTGGCTTTTCTGGAGGTATAAAGTCTCCTTGCTCCTAATACCAGGGCGCAACTGTCTTCTGCCCAGTTAGAGCTGAGCACAAGCTGCCATTACCAACACCATCACCATCTGATCACCTCTGTGATCTCCCCTGAATTACCTCTGTGGAAGCTGTCTTAGGTGCTCTGCAAAGAGGTGCTTGCTTGACGCAGCAAAAGATGCAATCCAGAAGGACCCTGTGGAAAGCTGGTATTGAGGCTGGCACTGGGGGGTCCATGTGGCTGGGTCCTCCTTCCTTTCTTTCCCTTCCTCCAGGGCTACTGCTTCACGTCAAGCAGACCTTAGCTCCAGTCCTGGCCCTCTTCTTCCTCACTGCGACTCTCAGCCTCAGTGTCCCTGTTTGTAAGATGGGGTGTGGTGGAAGGTGAAGGAGATGCGGTTACAGCTCCAGGGGCAACAGCTGGTGCCAACAGGCAGAGGGGTCCAGGGATGAACACCAGGCAGATTTGCTTTTTCTAGAGGTGAGCAAGAAGCCAACAGCTGCCTTGCCCCAGGGAACCAAGCTGAACCCAGGCAGAGAGAGGGATGAGATGACCCAAGAGGGCATCCCAAGGCTAACACCATGCAGTAGAAGAAGCCCCTTTCCCAGAGGCAGAGGTGTCAGCAGCTGAAGAAGGATCCCTTGTATTTCCTCCTTAGCTTTGCCAGGAGGAGGAGAATTTAGGCATGTCTGGGATCACAGACAGCAAATGTGTGGAATTTGGCAGTTAGGAGAGGAATGGAGAGGAGTAGCTCTCATTTGGTCAGTGGCATGGAACTGGCTCTCTCCATCACAGTGTCACCGTCACACCTCCATCACCATCAACAGCCTTGACACTGCCACCTCACTGTTCTCACCTCCACCCCCACTGCCACCATCACTGCCATCCCCAGCTCTGACACCATCCTCAGCGGGGTCTCCCTGGGAGCTGAGTTAGACAGAGCTGCTTGCCCCCCAGTGGGACAGGTAGTGAGCAGATGGCTTTTATCTTCCTCTGGGCTTCTGAACTCAGGAAATGAGAAATGCATCTGGGCCTCTTGACCACACACTACTCTCTCCCTGGGACAGCAGCTTCTGTGTTTGTAAATAACATACTGGCTTCTAGCCCCCACCTGCAGCCTGCCTGGAGTGCCACCAACACCAGTTCAGTGCCCCCAGGCTGCCTCTCCCTGTTTCCCCAGCTCAGGGCTAAGGTGAGGTCATCACTCCAGCCCATGCATGTTCATGAACTGCACATCGTGCACACATGTGCACACAGGAAGGCTCCATGTTGGGGGGTTGAAGGTGGGGAGAGTGTGCTATACTGGGGGACACTGAAGTCAAGTCCTACAATGGTTAGGTCAGGAGAAGTCAGCCCCAAGACCATAGGAGGGATGTGGGGGAGATTCAGGACACCTGGAGCCAGGGTTGGGTGGCCCCATCAGTGGTGGGTGTGAACTAACTGACCTCTGGCTATGACCCAGCCCCAGGTCCCTCAGTTCTCGCCCCTGAGACCCAAGAACTGCAGACTCTCTGGGTCTAAAATGATGCAAGTCTAAGTCCTCTGCACCAGGAGCTGGGCTAAGAAGATGCAAACTCTGCAGGGGAAGAGGGGCTGGTGGGGTGGGGAGAGGGGCTGGTATGGTGGGGAGAGGGAGCGGCAGACGGAGTCGCCAGGCCAGGAGGAGAATCAGAGCTGTCAGCATTTTCCCAGTCACCCTCAGGACAGAAAGCCTCCTCAGTCAGAGCAGAAGCAGAGGGGCCCTCTTGCCCCCCAAGCCCAAGCCTGGGGAGCCTGGCAGTGACCTTGAATCTTAGTGTGAGTCCAGGGTGGATCCAGAAATGCAAGGAGTTATTAGGATATCCTTCTCCCCCAAAAGCTTGCCAGGCACACCTCGCCCAGCAGGCGCTCTATTCCCTGCTCCCAGTGCTCCCTGGCATCCTACCTCCCACCCACCCTCATTGTGGCCCCGTGGATCAGTCATCTATCCAAACAATCTCCCCCTGCCAGTTTGGGTCCCCAGCCTGGGGGCACCCACCGCGCCCAGCTGCAGGGGGCCCCATAGCCAGCGTGGGGAGCCATGACTTAGTGCTGTTGCTGTTGCTAACAGTAGCAATAATAGCAACAAAAGCAACCACTCCTGCTCAAGCTTTTCATGTAGTACCTCATTTAATCTTCACAACAGCCCTATTGTCCTGATTTTTATAGGTGGGAAACTGAGGCACAAAGGTTAAGCTACTTTCCCAAAGACACAAAACCAGTCAGCAGTGGAGGTGGGATTCTAGCTCCAGTGCTGGTGGCAGAATCTCCTCGGGTGAGGAGACAGTGCAGCTGGAGGGGGTGAACATTCCAGGTGGGGGAGCTGCACTCTAAGGCAAGTGGGAACACACTGGTGTGGAGCTGATCTCCTCCCATTGGGAAAGTGCTTCCTTGACTCTGGCCTGAATTCCTCTTGCTGCAATGGCAGTTCAGCCTTGATTGGGTGACAGAGAAATGGGTCCTACAGTTCTGAGAGACCAGAAATTGGGCCACCGTCCCTGCGGATGAATGAAGGAGTTTGGGGACCATGGGGTGCTGGAAGCACATACCTTCCCCTCTCCTGGGCATTCCCAGACCCACCATGGAGACGAGACTTCAGAAAAGAGGGTGAGCCCCCTCTCGGCCATGAGAGGGTGAAGCCAGCAGCAGTTGGTGGAGGCTGAGCAGACACCCTGGGCCTGTGGAAGAGTTGGTCAGTTCCTGGTCATCACCCAGCTAGCACATCTGTCTGTCTGTTTACCGAATGAGCTGTTTTCAACCCGTGACTGCCTGCCTTTCGTCTAGGCCATCAGCTGTGATCCTCAGTCACATACGTGGGCTAGTCTGTCTATGGGGAGGGCTGGTGTGCCAGTCTTTGGGGGGTCTTATGGAAGCCTCAGTCATTTAGGAGCTTTCCATCAGCTGGAAAAAATACGTACGTTATCTGTTTTGAGAGAGATGGAGGTGGGCAGAAGAAGGGGTGGTGGGGAAGGTGGCGTGGTGAGGGGCAAGGATAAGACTATGGCAAAGGTGGTACTGACAGTGGTTATGGGGCTGGTGGCAATACTGGTGATGGCAGTGATGGTGCTGATGTTGCCTTTCGTGGTAATGGTGCTGGTGGTGATCGTGGAAGTAGCACTGGTGGTGGTGATGGTAATGATATTCTACCAGTTGTGATGGTGCTGATGGTGGTAACGGTGGTTATACTGATGGTAACAGTAGTTAGTGCTCGGTGGTAATGGTGCTGCTGCTGCTGGTAATGTTAGTGGTATTGGTGGTGGTGGTAGTGTGATGATGGGGGTGGTGGTGATGGTTGTGTTGGGGTTGTTGGTCAAGTGGTGGTGGTTGTTGGTGGAGGTACTAGTTGGAACAATGGAAATGGTAGTGAAGAGCTGCTGTAATGGGGGTGGGGTGGGCAGGGCAGCTACACAGGGGTCAGACCCCTTAGCAGCCTGGACCCCCAATGCCAGAGGCACAAAGAGTACTTCAGGAGCCCCCTGGATTAGGGCAGGCCCTAGTTGTCCTCCCTCAAATCCCATCCCTCCATGGCTACTGCAGCCCCAGCCTGCTCAATCACAGCTGAGGACGTGGGCCAGGATAGAGGAGCTGTGGGGGGCCAGCAGCCAGCACATGGGAATCTGCTCTACCTCCTTCTGGGGGCACATGGGTATTGGGTCCAGCTGAGATCTCAGGGTCCAACTCAGACTCCAGAGACACGCAGAAGCATGGACATTCACAGACAGACATGTTAAGGAGCAACCGTATCACACACTCGCAGACGCACACACACAGACCTTTGCCCAGAAACACATGTACACATGCACGTTCACAGACACCGCAGGCTCACGTCCCAAATGTGCATGCTGGACAATCCCCACGTGAGAACGCACAGAGACGGGGGCACACACAAGTGCAAACACCGGCCACATAGCGAGCGCGCGGCCCCTTGAGGATGAGCCGCCACTCACACGCGCACGCGCAAAGACGGGCACGCGCCTCCGCTAAGTGAAACCAGCAGAACCTAAGTCCGGCCGAGCCAATTGGAGACTCCTTGGCCCTGGAAGCCCTTGCTGCTGCCACCAAGAGACGCGGTCAATTAACTTCTCCCTGCAGCCAGGCTCCCTGACTCGCCCGGCTGGCCAGCCCGCCCCCACCCGCTGGTGCCCGCCCCTTCGACCCGCCTCCTTCCTTCCCTGCCTCCTCCTGGTTCTCTCGCCCTGCAAAGCTCCACTCAGACTGAAGGGACTCCGCCTTGCCAGGGAATGTCAGAGGGGATGCAGCTCTGCCTGTTGAGAGACTAAGGGGACCAGGCCCAGCCTGGGGGAGTCTGAGGGGACACAGCCCTGCTCTGGGTCTGAGGGGTCTCAGGGAATATGTCCCTGTCCTGGGAGTCTGAGGGGACGTGGCCCTGACTGGGGGAGGGGTCTGAGGGGATGCATTAACCTTTTGTGGGTCCCACTCATGGGAATGGCTGGGCTTGGGCACACTGAGCTGTCCCCAGGGCAGTATGCTGCCCTTACCCTCTGACTCTTCCAATTCTAAGTCAGGGGAACAGAGGCTGAAGGTGAGACCTCACCCCCACCCCCATGATGTTCCTGTTCCCTTAAAATAATGCCAGTGAATCACAGTGGGTGGCAGCCAATGCCCAGGGCATGCAGGTTGGAAGGAAGGACATCCCAGGTAGAGGATGAGCAAAGGCCTGTTCACATAATCAGAACACAGGGTCTGCTTGAATGGAGAGAGCTTCCAGATAAGCAATGGGATGTGGGTGACTCCCACCGGTACAGCCTGCACATGAGTGCCCCGCCCAACCCAGATCATTTGCCAGCAATTCCTCTGTCCTCTCCCTCTTGGGACCAAAAGGGTGAGAGAGGCTGAGGCACTCACCATTCACTGGGGAAAGCATTGACTGGGGAGAGGGCCAGTATGGAAAACTGGTGACTCCCAAGGTCCCCCAGGGTACTAGGACTTGAAGGAATCCAGGCCCGATTTGTTTCCCCAGAGTTCACCATTCCTTATCCACCCCCCTCCCCACCCAGGTCCCCAGAAGACAGCCAGGATCCTATGAGGATCCATCCTGGGACATTCCATCCCTTTCCCATGTACCCCTGGGGAACAGACTGGACAGGGAATATCAGTGGCTACAGCCCATGGGGTTACTAGCGGGCAGGCAGGGGACAGCGCCCCCCCTTCTTCCCTCTGATAGGATAGGTCTTACCCCTTTGAGATGCAGCTTCCCATCTGTAAAGTGGGAGCTACAAAGGCAGATTTCCCACATTGTAGAGTCAGAGCCTTTGGAAAGGGGGGAAATCCCTCAGAGAGGTTGGGATGGTTGTGGGACCTGCCATTGTGCCGGAAGCTCTGCCTGCGGTCTGACCTTCAGCTTGGTAGGTGGATGCAGATGATGTCATGACCAAAGAGGAGCAGATCTTCCTGCTGCACCGCGCCCAGGCCCAATGTGAGAAGCGGCTCAACGAAGTCCAGCAGAAGCCAGGTGGGGGTGGAGCTGGGTGGGGTGGGGCCAAAGGAGGAGGGTCTGGGGTGAGGTCAGGAGAGGGAGGGGCCTGACAAAGGTGGGAGCCCAGGATGCAGAACCAAGTGGCACCAGGGGAGGGTGGGTCCAGGTAGAGGTTGACCAGGCCAAAGTGTGGACCAAAAGTAGGGTGAGTCAGGCAAGATCAAAGTCAGCCGGCTCAGAGGTGCGCTGAGCCTCCCCTCCCTGGGTGCGGGTAGGGCAGTATGAAGTCGGAATCACTCCCAACCAGCTTAGATCCAGTGAGACATGCTAGGAATACGAGCACTGACTAGGGTGCCAGATCCTACTGGGGTGGGTGGGGACAGCTTCCTGGAAGAGGAGGTATCCAAGGCAGGGCCAGAAGGATGAGTAGGCCTTTGAAGGAGGCCACCTGGGGAGAGGGCAAGGCAGAGGTATCCAAGGTCGGGAGAATCAAGGGTCCATGGGGCTGAATGGGAGGAGGATAGAAGGATAGGGATGGGTATCTATGACTCTGTCAGTCATGGCCACTGTCCAGGAGAGGGGGCTTGACCTGGGGTAGAGAGGGCTTCCTCCCACCAGCACAGCATCTCCATAGGACCCCTGCCACGGTGAAGTTGGGAGGGGCACTTACCTGACTTCACAGCTCCTGCCCCCATCTCAGGCTGGTCTCTTCCTTGAGTCCATTTCCTGGAAGCAGAGATGGGGCCTCATTAGCACCCATCCAGGCCTCTGATTAATCTGATTAATTAGATTATTCTCATCTGTCTGATTAATCTCATCAATCTAGAAGAGGCCCAGACCCCGACTGACTGGCCAACAAGAACAGCTTCCTCCCCTGTGCTGGCCCTTAGACTGCAGGGGGAGGATGCTGATGCACACCCAGGACACAAGCACACACAATGACACACACTCTATAGCACACGGACTTTGCTCACACTCACAGAGACTCACATGGTCTCTGCAGTCGCAGCCCCACCCACATTGGCCCCATCAGTGGCTCCCTGGTCCCCTGCCCCAGTCACATCAGAGTCTGGAGGGTCAGGTGGGTCCCCCCTCACTCTGGGTCCTGAAACCAGCCCTCTTCCTAGTTGTGGAAGCCTGGAGGCACCTCCCTCCGCCCCTTCTGTGTTCACAATGGAGCCCCTCTCTTCTTGCTCCACCCTATCCTGCTACCCCCACCCTACTGATGCCCAAGGCTGCAGGCAGGCAAATGGGCACAGACATTCCATCCCAGTCCAGGGTGTCTGCACTCAGCTTCCCATTGTTGCCACAAACCCTGATATGGGAGGGCCAGGGGGCCCTGGCTTGGGCTGTAGCTGAAGGGATGCAAGTAAGATCATGAGGAAGCCTTTCAGCAAAGAAGAGAGACTTTGAGCATCTCTCCATTGGAGAGAAAGGCCAGGCTCCACTGCAGATGGAGAGCTTCCAGGGTCCCTTGTGGAAGCTGTGCACCCCTTACTCAAGCATCCTAGGGTAGGGGGTGGGGCAGGTAGATTTGTCTGTCCACCCTTGACAACGGACACTCTTGCTCGTGTCTTCCAAACCACCTGCTTCTTGACCTGCACAGCGCTCTGGCCTGGCTTCATTTTTACTGTTTAACCTCCCTTGACATCACTACTGTCTACTTTTGCCATGCGCCCCCTGGTGGGGCCTTCACCTCCTGCATGGACTCTGGGTCTGAGGATACCACCTCTACCCATGCCTTACCCACATTAATGCTCAGCCCACTAGTTGATCCCACACTGCATGGTGTTCGCTCCCATTTGAACCCCCTTGTTGACAGTGGCCATCCCTTCTGATTACTTCTGCACCTGGCAAGCACTTTACAGTTTGTAACACACTTTCTCACTTGTCATCCCAGCTCTCCCAGCAGCCTGGGTGTCTGCAGGGCAGGGACAACCATCATTGTACAAAGGGGGAGTCAGGCAGGAGAGTGCCCTGGGTCTCCTGCCTAGCACAGACGACAGCTGTAACTGCCCTCATTTCTCCAGCTGACATAATGGAATCAAACAAGGGATGGGCATCCACATCCACATCAGGGAAGCCCAGGAAAGAGAAGGCATCTGGGAGGCTCTACCCTGAGTCTGAGGAGGACAAGGAGGCACCCACTGGCAGCAGGCACCGAGGTACGTCTGTACGTCCGGGCGTCCATCTGATCACCCGCCCCACGGCTCTGTCCCCTTCAGTGAGCTTATGTTCCTCAGCTCTTGTGGAAAGGAAGAGGCTGCGGCCCCTGCCCAAGAAACAGGAGCTGGGAGGAGACAAGCCAAGGAGGTAGTGTGTGGAGAGGCAGGCGAGCTGGATGGGCTCAGGCTTGGGGAGATGTGGGGAGAGAAATTGCACCGCACCCCCCAGGGTGGACCTAGGGCCTCAGCCCCTCCCATGAAGAGAGATGGCAGTGAACCCGGGAGACAGAGGGGAGATACACAGAGACAGAGAGAGGCACATGGAGAGAGACTCACAGAGATAGGGAGAGGCTGGGAGAGACCCAGACACATAGAGCGAGACAAAGAGAGGCAGGGAGAGACAGACAGGACCAGGAGACACAAACTGAGGGTCTGGGATTCAGTGTGTCAGAGGAGGTGCACTGAGACACAGAGTGAGGTGGGCCATAGAGGCAGGGCAGGAGAGGAGAGTAGCCTAGGAGGGGTGAGGCCACAGACGGTGGGACAAGGTGGGGAGAAGAAAAGAGAGGGAGGGAAATGCGGGGCTGTGCTGTCCCTCAGGGAGGTGAGGAGAGAAACGCAGAGCCCAGGCTGCAGCCACAGGGCCAGTTTGAACCGGCTGGGTGGGCAACAGATTTCAGATGGGCCACATCTGGAAGGGTGTGGTCACCCTGTGGCTCCCCAGGGACCAGAGGGAATTGTAGGCCTGGCCAGGCAGGGCTGGGAATATGGTGCCCAGGACAGAGAGCCTTTCACCAAGCTGGGGTGGGTCCAGCCGTCAAGGCAGCCTTCCAGGGTGGCTGGAGAGTCCTGTGGTTGGAGCCCTGCAGGGGGAAAGAGGGAGCTGGGGGGTGGAACGTGGAAGATTCAGAGGCCTGGGACCCTTCAAGGTCATGTAGCATCTCTGCTGTGAGACTGGGGCCCCAAAGTAGGATGTGTCACCTTGCCTTGAATCCCACAGTTAGCACTTAGATTTGGGGGATTACATCTCTCCCCACAAGTGGCTGAGGGAGTCTCACAGCAGGTGCTCTGGGCAGGCCTTGGATGGTGGTGGAAGCGCGGGCTGATATGACCAATCCCAACTTCCCAGTGAAGAAACTGAAGTGCAAAGAGGGTGGACACCTGTGTGAGGTCAGCAGCTCCCCAAGGAGTCCAGCTGGCACTGGAGGCCAAACCTCCTGCCTCCTGTCCGTGGTCCCTGAGCAAATGTCACCTAGGGAGCCATTCTCAGCTGAGGGAGAGTTAGTCTGGGAACTCAGCCTTCTCCAGGGGCACCTGGAAGGTGGGACCAAGAGCAGAGAGAAAAGAGAGAGGCCTGGCTGGGGGCCAAGTACTGGGCCCTGGGCTGCATGACCTTGGCAAGTCACTCACCTCTCTTGGCCTCTGCCAGCCAATCTGGAAAACAGGGCCAGGGCCAGTGCCAGTACCTGCATACAGGAGCTGTAGTGAATTCTGTGAGGCCAGGTGGGGGCAGCGTACAGTAGGGAGTAAGAGCCCAATACCTTCTCTCCAGAACACTCCAGGCCTGAGTTCTCTAGTCCTGGGGCACACCTGTCCCTGAGGGAGTCAGTGATCACCATCCCTCTGGGTCACTCACCATGGACTTGACTGGTGTCCTCCATTTTGTCTGTCTGTCTCTGTGGGCACAGGGCACCCCTGCCTGCCAGAGTGGGACCACATCTTGTGCTGGCCACCCGGGGCACCAGGTGAGGTGGTGGCTGTGCCTTGTCCTGACTACATTTATGACTTCAATCACAAAGGTAAGGCAGGCTGGAGGAGCGGGGGAATCACAGGGGCACCAGGACTCGGGCTCAGGGCTTCAGTGGCTCCAGATGTCTCTGCCTGCCCTGACCCTCCCACGGACCTGCAGGCCATGCCTACCGTCGCTGTGACCGCAATGGCAGCTGGGAGCTGGTGCCGGGGTACAACCGTACATGGGCCAACTACAGCGAGTGTGTCAAGTTCCTGACCAATGAGACTCGTGAACGGGTGCGAGCCTTCCCCTCTCCAACCTGACCACCCCATGAGGCCACTCCACCCCTTTGGTGACCCCGACCTAGTCCTGACTCCTCCAGCAACCTTAACCTGGCCTCTGACCCTTAACCTGATGCTCCCCCCGAGTCCCAGGGCTCTGACGGTGTCTCCCCACCTGCACAGGAGGTGTTTGACCGCCTGGGCATGATCTACACCGTGGGCTACTCCGTGTCGCTGGCCTCCCTCACCGTGGCTGTGCTCATCCTGGCCTACTTTAGGTGGGCGGGGCGATGCCGCGGTGGGCGTGGTCGGGGCGGGGCCGAGATGTGGTGCCTCCCTTACCCCCTCACTGCACCTCTACCCCTGCCGGGTGTCCCTACCCATCGCGCACAGCCGGGCTTCCTGCCACCCGCCGCGCGTCCCCGCGCCCCCACCCACGATGATGCGCGCCCCACAGGCGGCTGCACTGCACACGCAACTACATCCACATGCATCTGTTCCTGTCCTTCATGCTTCGCGCCGTCAGCATCTTCGTCAAGGACGCGGTGCTCTACTCGGGCGCCACGCTCGATGAGGCTGAACGCCTCACTGAGGAGGAGCTGCGCGCCATAGCTCAGGCACCCCTGCCGCCTACCGCCTCGGCTGCCGGCTACGTGAGTGCTCCCTCCGGCGTCCCATGCTTTGGGTCCCCTTGCCATCATTGGTTTTGTGGGAGCCCCATCCTGCTGCACCCGGGCACCTCCAGCCCCGCCCTCAGCCCTGCCTGTCGCCTGCTACCACTGGTTTCAGGCCATTCACACCCACTTCACTGTGTCCTTCCTACCCCTCAGCCCTGCTTCCAGCCCCTACTGCCAAGTGCTTTGTGAGTGTCCCCCCATCCCCACATTTCATCAACACTCCTGCGTCAGCCCAGTACCCCAAACCACCCCTCCTCTTCACCTTGCCCCCTGCCACTGTTGTGAGTGCCCTCCTGCCCCTGGCAACATCCTCCCAACACACACCCCTGAGCCCCTACCCTTAGGGCCGGAACAGATCCTGTGCGTTCCTCCCCGGCTTGACTAGCATCACTTGTCCTCTCTCTCCAGCATGCCCCTCCCTGCCCCATCTCCCACCCCCACCCCCTTCCCACCCAGCCCCGACTTCCTGAGATGCAGACCCTGCCATCTGGCTAACACCAGCTGGTCTCCTAGGTGGGCTGCCGGGTGGCTGTGACCTTCTTCCTTTACTTCCTGGCCACGAACTACTACTGGATTCTGGTGGAGGGGCTGTACCTTCACAGCCTCATCTTCATGGCCTTCTTCTCAGAGAAGAAGTACCTGTGGGGCTTCACCGTCTTCGGCTGGGGTATGCAGGCACAGCGGGTGGCGAGGTGCAGGCAAGGTGGGACCATGAGTGGAAGGGTCAGAGGGTACCACTGAGGGTAAGGCGTCCACACAGCATATCTCATCCTGAATGTGGGGCAGCAGGTGGGCCGCCTGCCCACCCTTCTGTGACTCTGACCCCATCCCAGGCTCAGAGAACAGGGCTTGGCCAGAGGTTCATCTGGGGTTGGCTCAGCCTGAGGTTGGGGCTCAACTGGAGGCAGATTCACCTGGGGTTGAGGCTCAGCCCAGGAAGGGGAGGGGGGACTCTCAGGTCAAGATTCAGCCCAGGGGCCGTCCCGGTGGTATAGCAGTTAAGTTCACATGCTCCGCTTCGGCGGTCCGAGGTTCACAGGTTCGGATCCCGGGAGCAGACCGACGTACTGCTTGTCAAGCCATGCCATGGCGGCATCCCATATAAAGTAGAGGAAGACGGGCACGGATGTTAGCCCAGGGCCAATCTTCCTCAGCAAAAAGAGGAGGATTGGCAACGGATATTAGTTCAGGGCTAGTCTTACACACACACACACACACACACACACACACACAAAGATTCAGCCCAGGATCAGAGCGGGATCTTGGGTCAGAGTTCACACACACACACACACACACACACACACACACACACACACACACACAAAGATTCAGCCCAGGATCAGAGTGGGATCTTGGGTCAGAGTTCAGCCTGGGACTGCAGTTGGGATCTGGGACCCTCCTTCTACTCTGAGCCCTGTTTCCCCAGCAATCCCTTAGTGGAGCTGTCCATGCCACTGTCACCTTGCGGGTCCATGGTCCAGAGTCGCAGCCTGGGCTCTCAGCATCATCTGGGCTTGGGCAGCCCTCCTGCAGAGTGGTTGCTGGGGCTCTGCGCTCCTCCCCCACGGGATCGAGTTACCGATAATTGTCCATTATTGTTGGCAGCTCTAGAGCTTGGCTGGGCTCCGGGGCAACTGGCCAGACTGCAGAAGGGTAGGCCGGGTGGTGGGAGCCCTCCTGTGCTCAGCACCCAGAGGCCCTCAGATCAACAGCCACAGTCTCCCTGCTGCTAGGTACACACTCTGACCTTAACCTCACCCATGGCAAGCCCCAGAGTTGTGGGAGACCTGGGCTTGGTCGAGGAACTGATGCAAGCTCTAGGGCTACAGGGTATCACGGTGGGCAGGAAACACGCAGATCAGGGAGCACACAGAGCTCTGTGGCACGGGAATGTCACAGCTTTTTTTCTCACTATAAACCCAGGTCAGGCTCTGCCCCTCCCAAGGGTGCACCAGGCCTAGAACAAAGTATGAGGGGATGGAGGGTGGGGACCTGGGCTCCCTTTCTAGAGGCAAAGCTCACTCAGATTTACCATGTGCCATCTGAGCTGGCTCAGGCCAGGGCACACCGAGGTCCCCCTGTGGCCCTTTAGTCAGCCTGGATGACAATCCTCACCCATTCAGCCTCATCCATGGGGGCTGGGACCTTTCAAACTGAGGGGGGTGCGGTGCTGTGACAGAAAAATGCTGGTAATAGGCTCCCTCATGATAGGAAACCCCAGCTCAGAGCAGCACGCTTTAGGGGAGGGGAGGGAGGAATCGACTGGGCATGAAAAGTTAGTGATACCTTATTTCACCGTGTGCCTGACAGGTGTGCGTGTGTGTGTGGGAGACGCAGAACCAAGGGCAGAGAGTGGAACGGGTCCTGAGGGCTGGAGCCCTGAGGGGAGGCTGTTGGGGCAGCACATGCCAGAGTGTAGCTCTGTCACCAAGCAGCCCATGTGCCCAGGGAGAGGGGATCAGGGACAATGATGGGGTAGGCTGGGGGTCATCAGGGTTGAGGGGAACGGGACCGGCAAGGTGGGCTGAAGAGAGGACATAGATGGCATCTACAGTCCCTCACACACTGTCCCCCTCTGCACCCACAGGTCTGCCTGCCATCTTCGTGGCTGTGTGGGTCAGTGTGAGAGCTACCCTGGCCAACACTGGGTAGGTCCAGGTGGAGAAAGGGACCCGGGGCTCTGACACAGGCCAGGAACACCCCTGGTACCCTTTTCCTCCATGAAGCATATGAGGGGGGCCCCCTGTACCCTGGCCCTCAGTGGCCCCAGCTTCAGTTTTCAGCCCAGCTTTGAGCCAGGTACTCCCTCAGGGTCACAGGAGGCTACTTCAAAAGAGGCCTCTGAGAGTGGCCTCAGGCTTGGCCACACTCGATACTCCCGTCCTTTGTCCCCAACAGCTACTGTCAGAGCAGACGAGCTCTGGGACCTCTGTGGACAGGCTCAGGGTGGGAACAGGAGGAGGTGGGGACTGATGCCTCAACCTCCCCCAGGTGCTGGGACTTGAGCTCCGGGAACAAGAAGTGGATCATCCAGGTGCCCATCCTAGCCTCCATTGTGGTGAGCAGGGGTGGCCACAGGGCTGGGTGGGGGTGTGGACCATGGTCCCCAGTGACCAGCCCCTGATAGGGACTATAGAGACTTCCTTGGACCCCAGGGTCAAAGCCATAAGGCCTGAGAAGCAGCTGATCCCCATTCTGGTTCAGATGGGGAAACCGAGGGCCCAGAGAGCCACCTGGAGATGCAGTGGCAGAGCAGAGCCTGGGCAGGCCTGGGTCCCAGAGTCCATGCCTTCACCCTGCTAGGGTGCAGCCTCAAGATGCAGTCTTCCCTCACTCCCCAGCTCAACTTCATCCTCTTCATCAACATCGTCCGGGTGCTCGCCACCAAGCTGCGGGAGACCAATGCTGGCCGGTGTGACACACGGCAGCAGTACCGGTGAGCCACACCCACCATCCCCAGGCTCCTCCGAGTTTAGGGAGCATCAGATCCCAGCGCCATGTCCAAAAGCAAAGATGGAGTCCCCAAGAATGAGCCTGTTTCAAGGGAAGGACCCAGCTCCTGAGTCCCTGGCTGGCCCCACCCAGCACTGATGGGATCTTGCCTGGCCTCTGGAGGCCCTGGGGGCACCCCAAAACCAACCTGGGCCATGTGGTGCCAGGCCCTGCACTACAGCTGGGGTTTGCAAGAGCAGGACAAACACAGACCTCTCCTCAAAGAGCTGGTGGTAGGGAATATGAGGGACAGGTGGGCAGTGGGAGGCCTCAGGAAGGTGGCACCTCAGCTGAAACCTGAGGGATAATGGGGTAAGGCCATGGGGGAGTGAGTGCCAGCAGAGGGACCAGCAGGTGCAAAGAGCCCTGGGACAGGGCGATATATAATTTATGGTCCACTCTAGGACACCTCAGAACCAGGGGCCCTCTTTGCTGAGATGACAAAGTGTTGTCCCAGGTGAACTGGGTTGTCCTCTGCTGGTGGCCAGAGCCTTGGGCCCCTTAATGGCGTCTGGAGCCTGGGGCTGGCAGGTTAGGGTGGCACAGTGCCTGTCAAGGGGAAGTGGCTCAGCCCTGACCCGCCTGTTCTGCTGGTCCAGGAAGCTACTCAAATCCACACTGGTGCTCATGCCGCTCTTCGGCGTCCACTACATCGTCTTCATGGCCACGCCATACACCGAGGTCTCAGGGACGCTCTGGCAAGTCCAGATGCACTACGAGATGCTCTTCAATTCCTTCCAGGTGCGCAGCCCTGGCTGAGGCCTGGCCGAGGGTGGGAGGGGCAGGGGACGCTGCTTCCACCCTCTCCAGACAGGCTCTGGGCCCTGACCCTATACTCGTCTCCACAGGGATTTTTTGTCGCCATCATATACTGTTTCTGCAATGGTGAGGTAAGTGGTGGGCCACATTTGAGCAAGGGAGGGGAGGACACAGAAGTGCCAGGGGTTCTCCACATCCTGTCCCTCCTTCCTTCTATTTCGTTCTTCCTTTGTTCCTCCAAGAACATCCCTGAGGACATTCTGAAGGCAGAGAGAAGTCTTTCCAGATGATTCAGGCTCAGAATGTGCTACGATTTCTGGGCTGTTCAATCTCTGGCATAGCTAAGCGTCTTCCCAATCCCATGGCTGGATTCTGTGTAACCCAGATTGAACGACTCAGCCACCCTTGGGCCATCTGAGCCTTGCAGACTCTGGGTGTGTCAGTTGCCTGCAGCCAGGCACCATGTTCTGAGGATGACAGAATTTTACTAGGCCTTGGAATTTTCCAGTAATACCCCATGCCTCCGTTTCCATTCAGTGCTGTTGTAGGGACAGGGATGGGGGCACTGCTGGGGTTGGGAGGACATGTGGCAGTGGGATTAGGGGCACACCTGACCACCTACCCTCCTACTGCCATCCCAGGTTCAGGCTGAGATCAAGAAATCCTGGAGCCGCTGGACACTGGCACTGGACTTCAAGCGTAAGGCACGCAGCGGGAGCAGCAGCTACAGCTATGGTCCCATGGTGTCTCACACAAGTGTGACCAATGTAGGCCCCCGCACGGGACTTGGCCTGCCCCTCAGCCCCCGCCTGCTGCCTGCCGCCACCACCAACGGCCACCCACAGCTGCCCAGCCACACCAAGCCAGGGGCCCCGGCCTTCCAGACCACACCACCTGTCGTGGCCACTCCCAAGAACAATGGCTTCCTCAACGGCTCTTGCTCGGGGCTAGATGAGGAGGCCTCAGTGCCAGAGCGGCCACCCGCCCTGCTACAGGAGGAGTGGGAGACAGTCATGTGACCGGGGATCCCAGGGTTGGACCTGTGGACATAAGGGTGGACAGAAAGATGGACCAAGAGATGGGTGGTTGGACGGTTACCCACTCAGGGCTGGGGCCAGGAAGACAAAACGGGGGGAAAAAAAAGAAAGAAAAGGGAAAAGGAAGCAGTGTGTGGCTTCCTGTGGTCTGAACTGGGGTCTCACTCCAGAATGGGAGGGGCCTGGGAGCCATGGGGCAGTCTCTGGGGTCAGGGCACAGTGCAGCAGAAAGGGCATGGGAGAGGCTGCTGTCTAGGCTTACAGGGGCTCAAGTCTGCAGGGGTCACACAGCGACCCAGTGGACCCATGCGGGAGTTGGGCCCCAGCCTTTCCCTGGCACCAGTTACTACCTCGGCTGCTCCCCACACTTGTACCCATGCTCCATGGGGGACCTAGGCTGCCTTTGGCCCAGGCTCCTCTGGGCCAACTCCTCTGCTTGCTGGCCACCAATCACTGTCCACCCAGGGCTGACAGCAGATCCCTCGGGTCCCTGGCCAGGCCCCCCAAACCTGAGGCCCTGCTGCAGTCGTCCCCCTGCCTGTCTGGTGGCCATGCTGTGCCCCTGGAGGTTTGGCCACTCAGAGAGCCCTCTACACATGACCCCCAGCCCCCACCCTGGACCTGACACACCTCTAGCAACTAGACAGAGGGTGCAGGGGCAGTGCCAGGGCCAGCAAGTGAAAGGTGGGCTGCGGTCTCAGCTCTGGCTCAGGAACCATGGGGGAGCCAGGAGCCTGAGCCGAGAGAGCTGGCTAGGGTGGGGGTCTGCCAGACTCAGCACGTTCACTCATATGGACCCAAGACGGTCACTAAGCATTGCCACCCAACACCCACCCACCACCTTACTTGCCCCCTGCCCATCTCAGTCTTGGGCCCTAGAATAGCCCAGGGCCTCCTTGGCCTGACACTCTGAAAACTGACCCAACTGTATCCCCACCCCATGCTCTGGCCAGAATGAGCTTCTTGCCCATACTTGGAGATGGCCCTGCCTCCAGGCCTATGCACAAGCTAGTGCCCCTGCCTGGCCCTGCCTTCCCTTCATCTCCAGCTCAAACTGTCTTGTTCTTCTCCATGGACTCAGCACCTGGGAAGTGCTCCCCTTCTCCAACAGCCCCCTTGGGGGCTAGGTGGGGGGTCATGAGGCCTGGACCACAAACTCACTTAGGCGGCAGGTGGGTTGGGCCCAGCTCCACCTGCCCTTCCAGATGGCGGCAGGCAGAGGAAACAACTGTCCAAAGGCCTGGTGCACTCATGGAGCTCCATGTGGTGTGACCTGCTTGGAAGGGTGTGAGAGAGGCACAAGCCAGGACCTGAAGGGCCACTGAACCAAGCCGAGCACCAAGAATTCCTGCGAATGCTGGGAGCCATTGGAAATTCTAGAGGGAGAGCAACAAGGTCTGAGCAGCATTTAGAAGAGTCCCTGCTCCAGTGTAGAGGCCAGAGGAGGTTACAGGGGTCAGGAGAGAGGTAGCCTTGTGGGAGGCAGGTGACCAGACGGGGAGATGGTGATGGGATTGGGAGTGCTGTCAGGAAGGGCCCTGGATGAGGCACTGAATGGAGGAAGGAGACCTAGGTAGGACAGACCCCCATCCCCCTTCCAGGGGTGTCTGATGCCCCTCCCCAGTGCTCAGAGCCACAGGACCTCCAGACCACTGAGGCTCCAGGGCAACTCATCCCACCCACCCCACAGACGGAGTCACTGAGGCCCCCAGCTGGCTGGGCCACAGGGCCCCATCTTCCAGCCCAGATTCCTCCATCAGGAGGCTCCTGAAGTAATGAGTCCAAAGGTCCACTCACCCTGAAATGTTCAGACTGGGTACCCCTAGGCAGGGCTGTGCTCACCCCTCACATTGGGCACTCCCCCAGGATGGTGCCATGTTCACTCCTCAGACTGGGCACCCTCCAGGACGGGGCTGTGTCTCCCCCTTAAGACTTGTTACCACCTTCCTTTCAGATGGACCCCTAAGATAGGGCTGTGATTCCCCTTTGTACTAAATGCCCCCAGGATATGCTGAGTTCCCTCTTCTCATGTTTGGTATCCCCAGGCAGGGCCAAGCCTCCCATATCCAGCTGGACACCTCCCTCGATGAGGGTTGGTCCTCCCTCCCTCAGGATTTTTGTACCCAGGACAGGGTTAGGCCTCTCCCTTTAAGCTGGGTACCATTTCTTCCCTCAGACTGGATGTCCAGGACAGGACTGGACCTCTTACATCAGTTTAAGACCCTAGGCCAGGACCAGGTCACCTCCCTTAGACTGGAGGCTCCTGGGCTAGGGCCGGCCTATCCACTCAGAGAGGCCCTGAGCTCTGTCTGGGCCATCCAGATGTTGGCAGAGGAAGTGGGAGCCCTCAGCGGGCCTGGCAGGCAGCCAGGACCCTGTTTGCCTGGAGCAGGGGCTGGAGCCAGGTGGTCACTTCTCCCTTCAAGGCCTCACGGTCCAGCCAAGCCGCAGGGAACACGTAAACACCAGCCGAGCCGGGCAGCGGGTAGGCGGGGAGGAGGGCACTGAGAGACCCTGGCTTCTTGACCACGGTGTCTGGGCACCTCACCTGGACTCCAAGTCAGGCCAGTAAGGTGGCCTCCAGCTCCCACCTGTCGGGCATGTGGACAGGCCCTCCGAAGACCCTTAGAAGGAATGTACCCTCCTGAGGGCCCTAGCATACAGGTCAGGCCTTAAGGTGAGGCTGGGTGAGTCTATAGCTCCCAACTCGGAGCGGAGTCTACGGAGTCCAGGGGCATCGAAGAGATGGTTCTCCCTACCCTCACCCACAAGCTCATGGAGAACAAGGACTGAGCTGGGCCTCACACACCCGCCCAGAGTAGGCAGCCCTCACCCTGGGGAGGTGGTGAGAGGGGAAAGGGGGCTGAGTTCTCAGAAGTTCAAAAGGGACATGATCCTGCCCAGCGGTCTGAGAGGACAGAGCCCTGCTCTGAGGGCGCGTGAGGGGAACACAGCCCTGCCTGGGGGTGGGGGGTGCTAAAGGGACACAGCCCTGCTCTAAGAATGTGTGAGGAGACGTGGACCTGCCCTTGGGGGGTCTAAGAAGGTCCTGGCTCTGCCTTGGTTGTTAGCAGAGAGGTGTGGCTATGGGGACCCCAGTCAGAGGGACTGGAGGAGTGGGGCTTGCGCAGCTCTAGCACACAGACTGGGCTGGGCCCGGATGCTTGTCCCTGATGCCTCCTCGGCCAACTCCAGGAGAATGATCCTATCCTGAGGCTACCATGGCCAACTGAAACAAGCCTTGGCTGAGGCAGAGGAGGAGGGAACCAGGCTGGGTTTTGGCTGCCTGGACAGGGCACCTATCTTCCCCTTGGGCAGACTTGGGGCCCTCAGGATCTGAGGCCAGGATATCCCCAAGTGATAGGTATCCTTTTTCTTCAGCATCACAGCCATGTAGGCAGTGTGGTCCAGAGGTGGTGGTTGCAGAGTTGGGGCCCTCAAGATCCAAGGCCAGGATATCCCCAAGTGATAGGTATCCTTTTTCTTCAGCATCACAGCCATGTAGGCAGTGTGGTCCAGAGGTGGTGGTTGCGGAGTCTGTGCAGCTCCTCCCCATCCAAGGGCTGGGGGTCAGGAAAGGGGCCAGGGTCTGGGAGGCAGAAAACTGGATTCCAGGCCCACAGCCGTTCCTGCTGGCCTCAGCCTTCTATCTGTGGGTGAGAGGAGGGGGGGGTAGGGCCCCTTCATGCTCCTGCATTAATTATGCACCTATTGTTCAGGCCGCTCCCCCACTCATAGGGTCAGTTTGGGTGGAGGTAGAGAGGCAGTCTCAATCCCCCTAAAGGCTTCCTGATTGGAAGGCCCTGTGGTTTTTAGCCTGCTTCTCCTCAGACAGAACACTGCAGGGTGGGGACCTCGTGAGCGGCTCTGGTAGGGAGCTCTGCAGACAGCAGCCCCCATGGGGCTCCTGCTGGCTTTGCTTCCCAATGGTGAGAAGGAAACAGGGCCAGGCTGTGAGGATGGGGTTGTAGGCAGGCAAGGGTGAGCTTGTGGCCACCCCAAGCTCCCTTCTCAGAGCCTCAGTATGCATGGCTCCAAACTCCTCTCGCAGGCCCTTCACCTGCTCCTCTCCACTCCCCACGCTGTCAGCCCAAGACCACTTGTCCCTCCTGGGGACCCTCTGCCCCAGCCCCCTTTCCCTGCTCCAGTATGTATGAGTCAGGGGACAGCATTGGTGTGAACCATGCCCTGGCCCTGCCCCTGTCCCCAACAGGCTCCTTGTCCCCAACAAGCTCACCCACATCAGAGATACAGAGGGGTACACACACTGGTAAATTTGTATTTATTTGTATGTATGTATGCCTGTGTATGTGTGTGTCTATTTGTGTGTGTGTCTATGGATCCGTGGTCTGAGAATGCCGCCTGTGGGTGGAATTTGGCCCAGAGACGTGTTTGGTTTGGCCCTCACAGTATTTTCAACATCTTGAGCCAACATTTAAAAATCAGGATATTTCACATAAAAATTCAGCTTTCCAGCTTCTCTTCAAAATTCAGAAGCCCTGGCAGCCTTGGGCCTGCATTCCCATGAGGCTGCTCTCCTCTGGAGCTGCACAGGGGCTGCCTCGTCCTCCCACCCTCCACAGCCTCCCAACTTGTCTCACTCACCAGCGCCTGGAGGAGGACTGAGTGTGTGACCCCAGAGTGTGTGGTCACAACTGATTGTAAGCCTGGCTGTCAGGGAGTATGTGCATGAGTGTGTGTGTATGTGTGGAGTGAGTCTGCATGTGTGTATGTGGGGGATGAGGGGCTGTAAGTGCATGTGTGTGCACGTGAACTGAGTCTGCACGGGGGGGGGTGTACACGTACATGCATGTGTGCACAAGGCCAATCTGTGTGAGTGGGGTGAGTGCATGTGTGTGAATGCATGTGTGTGCGCATTAGGCAAATCTGAGTGTGCAGGCAAATGCAAGTGCCTGCATATGCATATGTGGGTGTGTGTCTCTGCGTGTGGGGGGTATACATGTGTGAATGCATGCATGTGCATGTGTGTGCATGGGGGTGTGCATGGCCGTATTCATGGCCATATGGAGTGTGTGGGCCACTGTGGTCTGGCATGCTCTGCACAGGGGCCTCTTCCGGCCTTTGAGGGGGAATTGGATTCCCGGCTTCTGGCTGGGCTGCCTTGTGGGATTTATTTCTGTCTCAGTGCCGACCAAAGGCCTGAGTAATGGGATCATTTAAAGGAAACCCGTAAATACATAGAGAAGGGGCAGGCAGGCCGGGAAACTCAGCCTGGACACCCGTGCCCAGCCCACAGCTGCCAGAAGCCTGAAGGCCAAGCCTGAGCCAGAGAGCCAAGCAGCCCTAGGTCCCAGCAGGCACACCCTCTCTGCTCTGTGGATTGCCTACTTGTGCCTGTCCAGTTCCATCTGGTGTGTGAGCCCCCCTACACCACCTGGATGGCTCCTGGGTGAACAATAGGCATCTTAGGAGCTTGGCTCCGAGCAACAGATGCTCAGGATAGGTCCAGGGGCTGCCGTGTTAGGCCTGACCTAGGGGCTAAGGGAACCTGACCCTCCAGGCTGGCCCCCTTCCCAGCCAGGCTACAGTGGGTCCACATCCCTGAATATTCTGTCCACACAGGCCTCACCCACATGCAGACCCTCCCACAGGAGGGATGAGGCTGCTTGCGACCTGGGCTGGTGCTGCCCCCAGGGTTGGGAGGGCAGTCAAGACACTCCACCTGGAGCCCACACAATCTAGAGTGCCTGGTGGCTGGAACCTGAGGAAAGGCAGCATGGGGTGGGGTGGGGTGCTGTTGTTCTGCTCAGGACATGGCCCCCACTGTTCTGGGTTTTGGGTTGACTGAGCCCCACTCTCGGAATCATCTCTGATATTAGCCACTTAAATGACATAAGCCCCGTGGGAAAGGACAGAGGTGCTTCCTCTGGTGAGGTGACGTGCGACACAGAAGACCCACTGCAGCAGTGGTAAAGCAGGCTGTGCTGACCCACACTTCCCTTCAGGGGCCCCAGTCGGTGTCTCCTGCTGCCCCCCAGCGGCCATGTAAGGACAGTGGGGAAATAAAGGCTGCGTGGAGATTCTCATCCCTGTGGTCTCTTGGTTGTGAGGACTGGCGGGGTCCCTGAGGCCCTAGATCTCCACACTCACTCAGCCCCACTGTAATGCCCAGCCAGATGGTTCTGGAGGGAAGCGAGGTCTTTCAGGCTAGTCTGAGGCAAGAGGCTTGGCTCCCAGCACAGATCCTGAAACCACCTGGAAGGTCGGCTCCTGGAGGGCAGATCACCTGCAACAGCGCCCAGCACAAGGCAGGTACTCAGGAAACAGGAAGAATTAATGCCTGAATCTCCAGTTCCTCTAGGGGTGGGCAGTGCTGTGGCAGGCCCTGGATGTGGCTCAGAGCCCATGAAGAGCCCACCTGAAGGTGAGTGCATCTCACGTACTGGAGCCAGAAGGTGGTGAGCAGCAGCATGGAACCCCAACAGGGGATTTTCCAGGGAGGATGCCCGGCACTTGAGGCTGGACAGAGTCCAGGGGACTAGATTTGCCTAAACTGGCTCACCTCACATACTTGACCTGCAGCCTGCTGGGCTGGACAGAATTTTCCCTTGTAACTTTAGGGGCTGTTGTGCCTCTCCCGATCTCAAGTCCACCACACCTTACTGTGGTACAGGTCTTGCACCAGCCCAGATGTCCACCTGGCCCCAGGGGGGCCCGTCCCTGCCATCCCAGCCCTCTTGCTGCCTCCCCTCTTACCCAGAGGCACCAAGCCTGGGTCTCTGGGCCAGCAGGTACTGTTCTCCTGTCCTCTGCTGGGGAAAGGGCATCCACGCTGTTGCAGAACATTCCAGGTCTGACACTTCTCCTGAGATGACCTGGAGGCCCGATGTCCTCTAGGATTTCAAGCAGGAGGGACCTGGAATGCTGGGATGAGTCAGGGCTGTCCTGAAGTGCCTGGTGAGCAGGGCAGTGGTGGGCACACTAGGGCACTGTCACTAGCCCATGGGCACTAGCCCATTTCCTCAGACCTACGACAAAGAGGCTGCTGGGGCCTGCATGCCTCCCACCTGTCCCTCCAATCAAGGCCAGGACTCCTGTGATCAACTTTGAACTACCTCCATCTGATCTTCCACAAGACTGTGATCCAGAATCCAGAAAGCTTGTTCTTACTTTTAAACACAGAAAGTACACCTTTAAAAAGATTACACATTTTATCTTATTAACATGTTCTACCAGTTTCTTGCTCACCACTGAAAATATTTAAAAATTTTTTATTTTGAAATATAGATTCATAGCAAGTTAAAAAGACAGTAGAGAGCAGTCTTGTGTACCATTCACCCAGTTTCCCCAATAGCTACATCTTCCATAACTATAGTACATCAAAACCAGGAGTTTGACCTTGTGTACAGTTCGGCTCCATTTTATCACACGTGCAGATCCGTGTAACCACCACTGCAGTCAAGAACTATCCTATCACCACAAGGTCTCCTTCTAGCTATCCCTTTATATACAGTCCCACTTACCCCTACCATTCCTAACCCCTGGCAACCACTAATCTCTTCTCTATCTTGATGATTCTGTCATTTCAAGAATGTTATAGATAGGGCATCATACCGTATGCAACCTTTTGATATATTTTTTCACTTAGCATAATGCCTGAGATCCACTGAAACCACTGCATGTATCAACCATTTGTTCCTTTTTATTGCTGAGTAGTATTCCATGGTACGGGTGGACTGCAGTTTACCCAGGCACCTATTGAAGGACATTTTGTGGGTTGGTTGGTTTTTTTCACAGAATAATAAAAATTTATTTTCCACTCCATTACTCCCAAAAGTACAGGACCAAGTGAAGGAATGCCCTTGTAGATTGCAAACCATATCAGAAACTTATTACCATACTGATTTCACCCATTTTTGTGTAATATTTTAATTCCAACACGAAGGAAGGGAAATTACACTAAGACCTAGATCTTTGTCTGATGATGACTTGTCAACCTTCATTAAGCCGAAGATGTGTTCATTTTTTTTCACTGAGGTATCCTGAACAACAAATTCAAATTATCCAGCATTCATTAAGCAATAATGCGTGCAACATTTCTTTTTTCAGCTTTTGGTGATTATAAATAAAGCTGCTCTGAACATTCGTGTACATAGCTTTTATATTTGCTATGTTCATTTGTGTGGGCATAATTTTTATTTCTCTGGAATAAATGCCCAGGAGTATGGTTGCTGGGTCATATGTTAAGTATATATTTAGTTTCCTAAGAAACTGCCAAACTATTTTCCAGAGTAACTGTACCAGGTACAGTCCCATCAACAATGTACAAGAGATTCAGCTTCTCCATGTCCTTGAATTTGGTATTATCACTTTATTTCAGTTGTTCTAATAGGTGTGTAATGATATCTCATCATCGCCTTAATTTGCATTTCCTTAATGGCTAGTCATGATGAACACCTTTCATGTATTTGCCATTTATATATCCTCTTCAGTGAAATGTCTCTTCATGTCTTTTGCCCATTTTCTAATTGGACTTTCCTTTTTTTCTTTTACTGTTGAGTTTTGAGAGTTCTTTATATATCCTACATACAAGTCCTTTATCACATATGGGATTTGCAAATATTTTCTCAACCTGTAGCTTTCTTTTCATTCTCTTAACAAGGTCTTTGTTGGAGCAAAAGCTTTTCATTTTGGTTAAGTCAAATTTATCAATTGTTTTGGGGCCGCCCGGTGGCGCAGCGGTTTAGTCCGCACTTGGCAGCCCAGGGTTCGCAGGTTCGGATCCCGGGCGCCCGCCGACGCACTGCCTGTCAGCCATGCCGTGGCGGCGTCCCATGTAAAGTGGAGGAAGATGGGCACAGATGTTAGCCCAGGGCCAGTCTTCCTCAGCAAAAAGAGGAGGATTGGCAACAGATGTTAGCTCAGGGCTGGTCTTCCCCACAAAAAAAAAAAAAAAAAAAAAGTATGTGTGAAATACAGCATATATACAAAAAAAAGTGTATAAAATGAATGGATGGAAAATAAAATGAATCCCCACCACTCAAGCCAAGAAAAAGAACAATATCAATACCTCAAAGGGCCCCTTCCCTGAGCTGACTGCAAACCTGAAGCTGAGGATCACCTCCCTGCTCTTCTGTGCTGATTTTACCATCCAGGTGTGTATCCTTGGAGTGTACTGTTTTACTCTACCTGTTTTGGAACATCACATAAATGGCTCATAAATGGTTTCTTCTTTCGAGATCTATCCATAATCTTGCACGTGGCTATAGCTCATTTCACTGCTATAGAGTATTTCATCATAACAATCACAGCTTATTATTACAGCTGCGTTTTATCTTGCGTGTGTGTGCGCGTGCGCATGTGTGCATATGAACAAAGCACATAGCTTCTATAAGCATCTCTGTCCCTGCCTCCTGGTACACCTGTGCCACAGTTCTCTAGGACCCCAATAGTGGAACTTCTGGCCACAGGGTGGGGGTGCACATGTTCAACTTTTCCTAAGTGGCCTCACCATTCAGCCCTCCCACATGCGGCAGGCGAGAGGCCTGCTCCTCCACAGCACACCAGTCAGGGCAGCTAATGACACTTCTGTCTGACAGTCTACTTCGTCTGACACGACCCAGCTACCTCAGCTTCCTTTTGCTGATTCTGAGCTTGATAAAGCTTTTCCAATTCCTTTACTTTCAATCTTTCTGTTTGCGTTTAGTCTTTCTTTAATGGCATCAGATTCAGTTAAAAAAACAAAAGCTGCCTAGTACATTAATTGTAATTAATGATATATTTGGATTCATTTACTTGTCCTACTTTTTCTCTTTTTGCCTTTTTGGATAAATTCTTTTCTTTCTCATTCCATTTGTTTCTCAACTACTTTGGAAGTGGTGCACTGCTCTGTTCTTGCAGGGTTAGGGTTACCCTAGAAAGCCAGCCTGCCTGTGTACCAGAGTCTTAATCGGATGGAGAATTCTCTCCCTTCCTGAGTGAGCTCCATAGAGGCGGCGATTCCAATGAGACCCACTCCTGCTGTCACGTATTCTAAGTAGCCCTTGTCATACTTTTACTCCACAAAACATTTTCGTTTGATGAGGTCAATGCCTATTAAATTTACACTTTCTTTCTCTCATTCCTTCTTATATCTCAGATTTTCCATCCGGGATTGTGTCCCTTCAGTCTGAAGACATCCTTTAGAATTCTCTTTTAAGGAGAATGCTTATTTATTTCATTTTTTAAAAACAGCTTTATTGAGATACAATATACACCTCATACAATTCACCCATTTTAAAGTGTACAACTCAATGGCTTTTAGCATATTCACAGATTTGTGCAACCACCAGCACAATCCATTTTAGAATATTTTCATTACCTCAAAATAGACTTTCTTTTAGTGTGAGTCTGCAGGTGACAAAAATCCCTGGTTTGTCTAAAAATATCTTGTATTTGTAAGATATTTGCTCTGGGTATAGAATTTTAAGTTGACAATTTCCTTTTGTCCAGTTAACACCAGAAGGTATCTTTCCAGTTAACGTTGGCCAGGTTGAGACATCTGCTGTCATCCAGCTCTCTGAAAAGTTATATATCTTTTCTAATTTTAACACCTTTTCTTGGTCTTTTTGTTCTGCCAGTTTATTACAATGTATCTACGTATGTAGTGGTTTTAACATACGCCCACAAATTCTTAGACAGACCTCCCTTCCAGAGGTGGAAACTAATTTTTCTCTCTTTGAGCGTGGGCTGGATGGGCTGGACGGAGTGACTTGCTTCTTATGAAAAAAATGTGGCAGAATATCACTTCCAAGACCAGCTCATAAAAGGCCCTAAAGCTTCCACCTGCTTGCTCTCTTGGATGGCTCACTCTGGGGATTGCTCACTCTCACAGCTGCCATGGCATGTAAACACTCAAGCAAGCCTTACGGACAGGTCCATGTGGCAAGGACTTGCGTGTGCACTATGCTTCTATAAGCACTCCTGTGAGGCCTAGAAGTGGAAGCTATCCTGGAAGCAGATCCTCTAGCCCCAATCAGACCTTCAGATGACTGCTGCCCTGGAGGACATCTTGACTGCAACCTCAAAGAGACCCCATGCTAGAACTACCCAGCTAAGTCACTCATGAATTCCTAACCCACAGAAGCTGTCAGATAATAAAGATTTGTTGTTTTAAGCCACTGAGTTTGGGATAATTTGTATGCAGCAATCAATGATTAATATAAAACGTGAAAAAAAATTTAAGCAAACTTGCTTACTTAGCTGTAATAAACATACAAAAAGTACACAAAACATATGTGCAGCTCAATGAATATTCATAAAGTGAATATACCTATAATCACTACCCATATCAAGAAAGAGAACATCTGAGTGTGGATTTCTTTTTGTTATTCTGCTTGAGATTTGCTGACCTCCTTGAATCTGTGGATTGGTGATTTTGAAAACTTCACAGTCATTTAGAAAAATATTACCTCTGCCCCATTTTTGCCTTTTTTTCCCCCCTGGAACTCCAATCACATGTATGTTGAATATTCTCACTCTATCATCTCCTAGCCTGTTGTTTTACATTATTGATCTGTTTATCTTGCTGGGCTATTTTCTGGATAACCTCTTCAGATCTAGCTTCCTATTCACAAATTGTCTCTTTAGCACTGTCTAATTCATAGATACAAGGTTTTTAATTGCTACAATTTTTATTTCCAGAACATCACTTTGGTTCTTTTGCAAATCTATTCCTATTTTCAAGGCTTTTAGTTCATAAATCATTTTTAAACATTTAAATGATCTGACTGATAATTCTAATGTCTGAAGTCTTTGCAAGTCTGATTCTATCATGTTCTTTTTGATGCCCTTTGCTCTGGATGCTTTGTTGCCTAGTATATCTGGTGAACTTTTCTGTAAACTGTTCATTTTTTTTGGAACTTTATTGGTGGGGATTCTTTGAGGACGAATAAAGGTTCATTCAGGTAGGATCTGCCTTTCCTTCTATCAAGTGTCTGAGACCCCCACATTCTGGGACCATTTTAAATTCCTGGCTTGAGATTTTGCATGTGCAAACCCACATGAGGGCTGGCTCAGTTTTCAAGGGAGACCTTTTTTTGCTCCAATAAGCGGCAAGGTTCAGTTTTCCTCTGGGATGCTAAAAAAGCAGATTTGTCATTAGTTCACAGAGGGTGCTGCCCTTTGGGGCCCCAGCTTTACGGAGGGCTCTCCTACCAGGCCCCTTATTATGTACAGGTATTGGGTTGTCTTGACCCCAGGCACTGAGAGCCCCCAAAACCAATGCTCAATTTCACCTGGTTTCTCAAATACCTTCAAGGCATTCTGCTGCTTCTCTTACCCTTTTGCCTGAGTATTCCTTACTTTCTCGCCAGCTCACTGGTACATTTAAAAAGTACTTGTTGTCATTATTTATTTACCTAGTATTTTCAGCTGTTTGCAAAGGGAGGATCAGTTCAGGCAACTATTCCACCATGATGCCAGAAACAGAGGTGGTCAGCCATTCCTTCTTCAAGTACTTTCTTTCTCCGATTTTCTTTCCCTGAACTCCTATCCCGCTAAAGGACATCTATCAGAATGTTAAGGTTCTCAGTCTACCGTCTCGCTCTCTGCCACCTTTTGGATCTTCTGCTGTAACTTCTAATTTATTGATCCCTTCTTTGACTGTGTTATTATTTAGCTCTTCTAGTGAGTTTCTTATTTTAATAAACATGCCTTATTTCCAAGATTTCTAATCAGTTCTTTCTTATATCTAATCCCTGTTCTTGAGTTATGGGAGTCAGTCCCTCTTTTCTCTCTCTAGTGATAAAACAAATACTCATCTTAAAGCCTGTCAGGATATTACTGTTTCAATTTCCTTGGGTATAAATTCTCCCAACTTATGGTTGCTGGCCATTCTTTAAGGTGTTGGATTTTCCCACATATTTTGTAATTTTTTGTTTGAGCGCCCATCACGTGTAATAGTTTTCGTTTTTCTCTCTCCCTGTAGGGCAGTTTTTCCGCAGGGCACACAGGGTTGTAAATGCAGAAGCAAACCTTCCATTAGCCCCCTGGGCTCTCACACTGTGGGGATATCCTTACTCTAGTCCCAGCGCTGATGGTGAGCGGGAGCCTAGTTCCTATTCACCAGGTGTCTGAGCCTACACTGCCACAGACAAGTACCCTGCTTCCAAGTGCAATCCCAGGAGGTTGAGGGGGCATGCTTTGACCCTTATTCCTTGGAAAAGAAGCCCAGTTCCAGACCCCAGCTATGCAGAGGGAGCCTGGCTCCAGTACTGACACCTGTGAGCATGTCTGATCCCTGTCCCTGTGAGATTCAGAGTCCTAGCCTTGTCCCACTGCTCACTGCATCAGCCAGCCGCGTACCACTTCAGCCCTCATAGCTGTAAGTTTCTGCTCCTTTTTCACATAAGAATTATCTTTTAATAATTTTAACTTAAAGCATTTACTTTATTGAATGAGTGTGCTGGTCCCTGTGTGCACACACTCACTCCACCTCTATGGCCCGAGTCCTCAGCACTGTCCACCAGAGCCGGCCATTGTGTTCTGGAAGTCAGCACAGAGGAAAAAAACACACTAGGATGACTCAGGGGCAGGAGGCTCAAGGGAAAACCCTGAAAGAAACTCAAGAGTGTTATCATTCTGGAGGAGATGAAATTCTAATTGGCCACAGGTACCCAGAGTCAGAGTTTTGGTCAGCCAGTCACTCTGGAGAGTCAGCTCCACAGAGGAGGCTCATGGTCCCAAAGCCAGACCATGGGGGCCCAGGGTCCAAGACCACAACCAAAATCCAGCTTACAATACCCTAGTCTCTAGCAGAATGGGCTACCCTCTCCCATAGGTGCCTTGTCCTAGGGAAGCCATAGTCTAGCTCTGACTGGTGAAGTGGGGAGAAGGGCTGCCTGGGGCTGGGCAGAGTAGGAAAGAACAGTGCCAGAGGCCTCAAATCTGGAGCAGCCCAGAGCTGAGGCTGGCGGGGGCACAGCTCATCCCCTACATGGGCCCAGTCTCTTCCTTCTCTTTCTCATACTCTGAGGGGGTCTGCAGAGGACCAGGGTGGGAGCCTCTCCAGGCTGTCCCACAGACTACTGCAAGGCCTAGGCCTGTGAGAGGTCTTAAGAATCCTCTCAGACCCTGTCTCTGTCACCCAAGGGTTTGAGATGACCACCACTGACCAAGGACTGGGTCAGGACCTGGGCCCAGAAGGTCAGGCCTGGGCCTTCCCCACCCCTCCAGCCTCAACCTACTCAGCCCAACACAGGGCCTTACTTGTATTAAGCATCACCTCTGCAACTGCCCTGTCTTGGGGCCCAACCCCACAGTACCCCAAGGACCCAGGATATATTTGATAGGTTTCTACCACACACAGGGGTCTGCTTGTTTCTATTTTCAGAGATAAAAAAAAAGTTCAAAACACATACATACATACAGACACAGCAAGCCCACAGAGTTGCTGCTGGCTCTCCCCATTCAGGGCAGTGGGAACCATTCAGGAGACAAGGAGCTGACCTCCCCCCATGGGGGTGGGGGGATTTCAGACTGATGGGGCAGGGAGTCACTGCTCTGAAGCCAATCTGGAAGTGATGGCAAGCCCAGCCCCCACCATTGCCCAAGACCATCCTCCTACAGGACAGGCCTGACAGGTGGGTGAGGGGACAGGGCATGCCTCAGTCGGAGTCGCAGCCCTCTTGTTCGGTGTTGGCGTCCACTGCAGAGGCCAGGCTATCTTCCTGGCTTTTCAGTCTCTCACCTGGATAGATGTCAGACAGGAGGGGTGGAGGGGGGTCTTGTGCTTGGGCTACCACCCAGAGGGCAGGGACTCCGCATTGCCAGGCCCCATACTTACGGATCAGCTCGGCGATGGCTCTCTGGGTCCGCTTTTCTAACTTCTCCAGCTTCTTGGCTACGTCTCTCTTGAGGTCCCTGGAGTGCAGAGGTGGGAAGAGGCCGGAGGCTGAAGGCTGGCCTGATGTGGCCTTGGGGCCCTCCCCTCCCACAGCCCCTCTGGCATCAGGAATCACATTCGGTTGTCTGAAGAGACTGCCCTGGGGAGGAGACAGAATGCTCCTCTCTCCCTTTCTGCAACCTCCAAAACCCAGGATCGGCCATCCTTTCTAGTTCCAGTAAGGCAGCAACTAGTAGTACCACAGACCCACTCAACACAGGGGACTGAGCCAAGGTGGGCAAGGGTGGATGGTTTCTCAGGGGTCCTCTCTTGTTCTGGTCCCCTTGGTCACCATCAGGGAGTGACTTGCCCCAGCCCACTGTGGGTCCTGCTCTTCCTCCAGCCACATATTCACCCTCACCACCAGGAGCTTCCAGAAGTGTACACACACACAGCATATTCTCTCTGGCTCTGGGTTTCCTAGGACATACACCCCATGCTTCTGTTTCATCAAATTAGAAACACCTTCAGCTGGTGCTATACTTGACACAGAACTGCAGGCGAGAGGGATATGGCCCATACCTCTGGCCCCAGGTAAAGCAGAACACGAGGCCCTAGGCTGCATGGCCCTCTCTCACCTTCTTTCTCAGCCCAGTCACAGGGGCCTCGGGGAAGGATGAGCATCCCCATTCCACAGAAGAGGGAACTGAGGCCAAACAGGAACAGGCTAGTTGGTTGCCTCCACCCTGCAGCTCCCAGAGGGTAAAATTTGCCTTTGCTCAAATAGACCTCTCTGAGGTAGAGGGGGTCCTCACCCTTTCAGAAGGGACTTCTTGAGAGAACTGCTGCTCCACCCTCTCCCCTCTCTACCTGAGCCCCTCCCCACCCTCCACGTGTCATCCCCCATCACTTCCCTCTCATTCTCCATTTATGTCCTTCTCAACAGTGATTTCAGACAGTAATTATCTCATGTAGCTATATGTCTATACTGTCCGTCTCCCTGCTGTGAGGGTGGGAAAGGCCCAGCCTGAGGCCCATGCCTGGCACCAAGAGCATTCCAATCAGTCTGCACTAGTTCTACAAGAGCAACACTCACCAATCAGGCTTCCGGGGTGCAAGGTTAGCCAGGTCCTAGGGAGAAAGGAGACACGTGTCAGCGCTGGAGGGGCCCAGACCCAAGGGAAGTAGGAAGACAGAGACAGAGGTAGGAAGATAGGAGAAAATGGAGGAGGAAGGAGGGGGGTGAGAGGAAGTAGGGAGGTAGAAAGGGAACAAAGAAGTGAAGAGAAGGGAGGAGAGAAAAGAGAGAGGAGAGCAGGTGGGGAAGGAAGGAAGGACCCACAGAAGGAGCAAGGGAGAACGGGGCCACCCGCAGGCACTCACCACTTCCTCAATGACGGGCTCTGGCTTGGCGGCCTCCAGCTGCTCCTTCACCTTTTCTTCCACTAGAGGGTGCAAGACAACAACTGCTGAGGCCTGTTGGAAAGGAGCTGCTACTCTGCAGCGACACTGCAGTATGAGATTGCATACTGCAGCCACTGGAGAGGGGAAGAGGGTGCAGAGGCAGGTCCTCGGGGAGACCCTGGGCTTTCTTACCCCCATCTCTCCCCTTGGCCCCCAACCAGCCAGAGGTGAAGACCCTACAAAGGCAGCTCTGGAGGAAGGGTTGGGGTTTCTCAGGATAAAGGCAATCCTGGGGTGAAGGAGGGCCAGCAGGAGTCAGCTAGCTGGAGTGGACGGAGCCCAGACCTCCAGTCAGGAAGCATGGTGCTACTCTCAGCCCCAGTCTCCCCAGCTGTGAAAGGAGAAAGTTGCCTGGATATATCCAAGGTAGAGTTTTGTGAAGGGCCTTGGGGACTGGATTTTCCTATAACGTCCAGGGGCTCCTGGGCTCTGAGGACATCCTCTGGGTCCCAGACTGGCCAAGGCACAGGTGGCTTTTCTTCCCATCCCACTCTTAGATGTGTGCTCCCTAGACCAGGTGACAGTCACTTTAAGGAGGCCTGCCCTCACACACCTCCTGGCTCCACTCAGCTGCTGATAGCACAATGGGCCTCTGGGGAGTCTGACCAGGAGGGCCCTGTCCCTGTGAGGACAGATTTGAGCGCTAACAACAAATCTGGGCTCCATGGGCTTCCTCCAACCCCCGTCACAGTTGCCCCATGTTCCCTCAAGGCTCCCTGCCCTGCCTCACCTCCCTCCAGCCACAGGGGCTGACCCTGAGGCATAGAACCAGCTCTGCATCCCTCACTTCTGTCCTGCCTTACTGCCCCATCATGTGCCACTGTCCCCACCACAGTGGGAACCATGCCATGAAGCAAATCACCTGGTAAGCGTATGAATCTCAGGGGCAAAGGAGATGGGGAGGCAGACTGGGGCGTGGCTGAATGGATAACGCTTTACTCTTTTACAAGATAAATGTATTTACTCATTTATTACTCATATAATTAAAAACTGATAACAAAAACAAAGAATGAAAACAGGGCCAGGGATTTGCGTGATAAGGAGTACCCCAGTATCTCTGGTGTGGATGGCTGTGGATAGGCCACAGCTGGCCAGATGCTCCTGGCTGCTGTGCTGCTCCCCATGCCATGGTGAGACTGGCAGCCCCTGGGCGGGGCCTCTCACCCCACCAGTGAGAACACCTCTCCCCATCCTCTGTGCTCTGGCACTGCCACACCTCAACCCGGTGACCGTCTGCCTGCCCGCTGTTCTCTGAGCACCTGAGTGGTCGGCTGCTCTTCAGGGTCTCTAACTCTGACCCTCCAAGGCCTGCAGGACTCGTCTCACCCTGCCCGTGTTGTCCAAGGCTCCAGGGCCACTTCCACTTCCCAACCCAGAGAGGTCCTCTCAGGGGATGTGGCCTCTTCCCTCGCAGGTCCCTGGGAGGCCTCCAAGTCAACGTGTGAGCAGGGCAGAGCAGGCACAGCAGGCCTCTTCAGTCCCTCACTGCCTCTCTGCTGTCACTCAATTTGTGCATCTGCCGTGAGATGATGACAGAGGGTTCTGGAGGCCCAACTTCTAGCCCTGGCACTGCCGGCTATTCCCAAAACAGGGCAACACCAGCCAGGGTGGAGGCAACTGATAGTGCCACAGAGCAGAAGTGGAGAGATGCTGCCACCTACCTGCGACTGGTTTGGCCTGGGGCACCCTCCTTCTCTTCAGGTCCTCATCCTCTGGGACATAGTTCCTCAGCCTGAGTTCCCTGCGAGAACAGAGAGCAAGCAGAGATGGAATAAAGTGTGTGACACCATCTCAGTCACCTCATATACTTCCAGGTCAGGTTATGATGAAGCCACACAAGCTGGTTATTTCCTGACTTTCCTCTGGTCTCTCTGGAGGTGGCCTGGTGAAGAGGCAAAAAGGCCCCCCTCTCTGAGCCTCAGCCCCCTCATCTGCCAATTAGCAGCCAGGTTGGCTGCTCTCCCAAGGCCCTGCCTACACCGGAGGTTCTCATCCAGAGCTGGGACCAGGGATGTCAGGGGAGCAACCACTGGATGTCTCTCCTGGATTATCACTATTTAACAGTTAAGGAAACTAAAGGTCAGAAAGACTGCACCATTTTCATAAAGCCACACCAAAGTGTCTGCAGCATCTGAGACCAAGGCAGGGTATGACTCCAAGCCAGGGCCAGAGCTCCCGGGCTGAGCTACTCCTCAAAGGGAAAGCCAGTGCTCACCCACTGGTTCCTCAAGCCCAGCCTCCTTCTCAGAGCCTTTGTGCCCTGGAGTCACTGGAACATAGTCACTCAACAACTGGTGGCAAGAGTCTGGGTGTGCTGGGAGTGGGTGGCAAGGGCTGAGGGATGGGCATGATAGTGTGCAAGGCTGGGAAAGCCATGGTCCACCTGGACAGCCATTAGAACTGCAGAGCCCCCACCCCTGCAAGAGGTCTTTCAAATGCTACCAGGGCAGATCTCAAGACCTCTGTGAAGAGGGAGGAGCCATGAGGGACCAGAATCACACACTGGGATGGGCCAGCAACAGTGATGTTATTTTCCTCTTATCTCAGTCTCCTCAGGCAGGGCTGGCTCACCACACACTCACTGGGGGCCTCTGCAGCTCAGCAGCTCATCAAACCCTGACTCACACATAAGAAGCTTGTCCACAGGAGGAGGGGGCCCTAGGCTAACTCCACGGGGTGGCAAGGGGAGAGCTCCTGTGGGCTGTGGCTTAATAAAGGCAAGACAGAGACACTGGGACAGACCATCTAAGCCCTGGGGGGTGGGGGGCAGAAGCGGCCCCCTGACATGTCAGCCAGGTGAGACTGGGATGTGAGTCGGTCCTCTTCCTTCCCCCTACCTTTTCTGAGCCCTTTCAATGTCTGCTGACCCCTCAGAAGTTCTAGGCCTACAGGACAGGGAATATTTTCCCAGCAGGAGGCCTCCTACAGTCTATCATCTACCCAACTCTCTGTCTGTGCCAGTCAAAAGCGTTGCTGACTTCCCCAGCCCCTGGGCAGACAAGCTTTTCCAGAGGTGAGGCAGAAGGTGTCTGTGGCCACACAGCTAGCAAGTGGCAGTGGTCTGAACTTGGGGGCTTTCTGATGCCAAACCAGTCCCCTATTCATCAGCTCCATCTGTCCCCTTCCCCTCTGCCAGGGCCCCTGAGGCCCACAGCCCTGGGGCTAGGCTAAACCTTTATGCCCAGGGGGCAGTACCAGCAACGGCGTGTGTGGAGGAAGCCTGCCACCACTCCCAGGGTCTGTTTCCTCTAGGTAGCAGGGATACCCACCCCATCCCCATCCCTTGGTGGTAAATGTCAGGTCTCACCAGGAGAGAAAGTGGGGCATGATCTGGTGCACTGACTTTCGTTCATAACAGGGTGGGGAGAAAAGCGGAAGAGAAACTGGGTGTGGGAAGAAAACTGCAGGGATTAGTGAGGAAAAAAACTGTCACTCTCAGAAACTGGTTCCAGGGTTTTGTGAGAAATCAGTAGAATAGAGGAGAGTCCGGGGAAATGTACCCAGAGCTCACAGCAACAGCACCAAGTTCCCACACCTCCAGCCCACTGCTGCCTAGGCTTCAGAAGGCCAGCTGGAGGGAGGGAGGACACAACAGCGGGGACAGAGAAAGGCCAGAAGCAACAGGAAAGAGCAGCATTGTCTGTTGGGCTGGCTGTACAGCACCCTTCTGCCCCCTGCAACCAGGCCATTCACTCTCCCCTGCTCCCCACTAGAGCTGAGCACTAGTCAAGCAGTCAAGAACACTGGGGTCCCAGTCACTGTGGGACTGTCCCATTCTGGGCCTCTGTTTCCATACCTGTAAACAAGGAGGCTATGCTGCGTGGGTCCAGCTCTGTCAAATTAGGTTCAAGCCCTCCCCTGGTTCAGTCTGTGAGAGCTAATGAAGAGACTGCCTCTCACTAATGCCCAATTAACTGTCTCTCCCACCCCACCTCACTCACCCCTATCACCGCCAAAGGGCAAGAGTCTCTGGGAGAGGTCATGGGCACTGGGTTCTGCTCGGGGCGGGGGGCGGGGGGGGGGCCTGGCTGCTCCAACACAGGACCAAGGTTTAACTCCCCCCTTCTGCAAACAACTCAAAAAAATCTGACAACAGGTGTATTTTAAAAAATCTGTTTGTTGGCCTTGGAGAAGTACCAAGGCAACAAGGATCTGAGAAGCTGCAGCCACAGAGACAAGAGAGGTGCAACACGGTGGGCCTGACATTGGGCGTCTCTTTCCCCTTAAAGCATTTGTCCATTTATAAGCAGAGGCTGAAAAGCTGAGAGACCAAGCAGAGCTTCCTACCATCTCAGGGGGCTGAAGAGACAAAAATTTGTGTTCAGTAAGAGTAAGCCTCTTTATCAGTCCTGAAAGGGTGAGTCAGGGCAGCCCTAGCCTAACTGTCTGCCAGAAGCTGGAATAAATTCTCTCTGGAGGAAAATAAATTATTCAGAACCCCAAATTATCTCTACAACTTTTCACATACAATATCCAGGATTCAGTCAAAGCCATGAGAAAATATAAAGACACCAGAAATACACTCACAGGAGATCCAGACATTGGAATTATCAGAAATAAAATGCAAAATAACTCAAATTAATAAAAGTTCAAGAAGGCATACCACAGAATGGAGAATTTCAATAGAGAATCTGAAACTGTAAAAATTTATCAAATGGAAATTCTACAACTGGAAATATAACCGAAATTAATAACTTAACAAATGGGTTCAATAGCAGTTTAGATACAGCTCTAGAAGGATTAGTGAACTGCGAAATAAGCCAGAAAACATCCAGACAGAAAAAAGTCAGAAAATACAGAAAAGAGCATCAGAGACATATGGAACGTGGTGAAAAGATCTAACATACATAATAATGCAATTAGAGACCAGAAGCAAGATTTAAAGAGATAATGACTGAAAATTTTACAGAATTTATGAAAAACATCAAGCCATAGATGAAAGAAACACTATGAACACCAAAGAAAAGCATACCTAGGCAAATCACTGTCAGAGTCCTAAACACCAAAGACTAAGAGAAATTCTTAAATTAAATAAAGACACCAACCTTCAAAGGAGAAACTAAAACTGACAGCTGACTTCTCAACAGAAACAATGGAAACCATGAGACAACGGAATGATAAATGGGAAGTGCTGAGAGTAAATAAAATGCCACGCCAGAATGATAAATCTATGTAAAACAGACTTCAAAGAAAGACTTTTCCAGACAAAGAAGAGTTGGGAAAATCACTCATCAGATCAGAGGATCTGTTCTTAATAAATACTTAAAGGGAGTGCTTTAGATTGAAGAAAAATGATCTCAGGTGGAAGCATGAAGCCGGAGGAAGGAAGGAATAGAATGCATCTGAAAGAGCAAATATGCAGGCAAATATAATGAACATTGACTGTAATAATGACTTGACTTGTGGGATTTAAAATATAGCAACAACAGCACAGAAGACAGGAAGAGTGGCAAATGGCGTTGAAGTGTTCTGAGGTCCTGGTCCTGCGTGGGAAATGGTAAAGTATTACTTTTTATTAGACTCTGGTAAGTTAAGGATGTATGCTGTATCAGTATGGAAACCCACTGCAGTGTCTAGAGCTGCCACAGCTCTTGGAGACTGTGCAGATGTGACTACATGGTGGCAGCCAGGAAACGCTGAAGCTGCGTGCACTCACTAGGCAGGCACTGACATCTGGAATTCACTCTTCTGGAGGCCACTGGAGCCAAATGCTGATTCTGCTACCCCATTTAAGAATGAGGAGGCTGCTGGGGAAGGAGGTGCTAGAGCCCTAGACTTCCAATACTGTGACCTGGGTCCAAACCTCAGCTTTGATGTTTTTGAGATATGGATGGGAAGGGTCACGTTTCCATTGGCCTCCATATGGAAAACAAGGACAACAGTCTCTCATGAGGCTGTGTGTAGGCGACACAGGTTGTGGACATCAACACTGAACAGAATGCTATCCTGTAGGGCAAAGGTCAGATCTTCCCACTCCACACTGCTGCCCCAGAAGCCCCTCCCCAGACCCTGAGAGCTCTACATGCTAGGATGGGAATATGGCAGACTGTCCCAAGATGGGACAGTCAACCCTCCAAAGCCCAGAGAGTAACCTTTTGAGTGCAGCTGGGAACCAGCAGCCCAGCAGACACATACATGGCCCACCAGGGCCTGTCAAAATACCCGCAATGAGCTGGGGTGCCCGAGCAGATGGAAAGTGGCCCTTGTGTGGCCCACAGGGTAGCAGAGGTGCACCTATTTCTGCACACTGCCTACCATGTGGCAGGGCTAGCCAGGACACACTACCAGCAGCTGAGGGCTAGCCAAGGAACAGACTCCTACCTACTCTCTCCCTGCCCGCCTCCCAAGTGTGTCTGGTCTCCACGAGCTTGGCATTAGTGAGACTAATGAGTCCTGGATCCTGGGCCACCCAAGAGCCTGGCTTCTTATCTTACTTATTTCTGAAGCCCTTTCTGCTCAGAACTGGGTGTGGAATGGACCTGGACTGAAATCTTCTCGATAGGGGAAGGAGAAATCAGACTCCAACTGCACGGGGCCTTCCTATGCCTGAGCAACAGGCCACAGGAAGTATGGGTGATCCAGCCAGCACTCCCCCGGTCTAAGGCTGCAAATTCATGAGTCCTGTGCTAGGTCCTTGGAGGACACAGACATGAGAGCCCCTTCCCCACGCTAACCTTCTCCTAGGGGAAGGAGAGTGCACCATGCAAATGCTGGTTATGCACCCTTTGGCCCACATCAACAATAGAACATGACCAAAGGGACAATGAAAATGCTCTTTATGAACTTTTGCGGAATAACTGCCAAGATGTACTGTTACAGCAACAAGTGCAAGGTGAGGAACAGTAATATAACACGCTGTCATGTGTGTAAAAACAAGCATGTGTGTGTGCTGGGATATATCAGCATATCTGTGTATCTGTGCACAGCCTGCCTCTGGCAACTGGGAGGTTGAGAGTGAAGGAAGATTTTTTTCCCTGTGTGCCTTTTCACACCTTTTGAATTCTAAACTTGAATCCCTTACATACTCAAAAAAAATAAATAAAATAAAATGTATAAAGATACACCTAAATAGCTACAGACATTAGATCGATCATTGTACAACCACTGAAAATAATGTCTGCAAAGGATTGTTCTGAACATGTAATGGAAAGTATTTATTAGAAATTAGTAATTTTCTAAGAGTGATTTTTACTTGCTTCTTTGATTTTCTGCAGTTTCTACAATTTCTAACGGAATCAATATTCTTTCTGCACAGAAACAACCAACCAATTAGACAAAAGGAAACAAAAAACGAGGAAACAGGTAGAGGGGACAAAAGTGAGGCTGATCTCCAGGAGCAGGGCACTGTGGTGGTCTTGGCATCCCCCTGGCCAAAAGGAAGCGGAGACCAAGCTATGCTTTGGGGGCTTTTTGTCTGGCGTTAGTGGGCAGAAGGGCAGCAAAGTGAGCCCAGCATATTCTAGGACCCTCCCCTTTATACCCAAACACCCTGGACCTTCCACAGTCCTCTCCATGTGGGCAGCCATTTCATAGGAGGCAGACACAGCAGCCACCTGGGTACCTCTAGTCTCACTCTCTCTGACCCAGGGCCCCCAATGTCCCCCAAACAAATTTCAACTTCTTGACAGCATCCTGGCCTCATTTCTCATTGGTCCCCACAGCCCACAATCAAATGTCCCCTGGGTCACTGCCAGCCCTGGCTGCTACACACTTTTCTGCCCATCAGACTTCAAGAGCTAGCTCAACAGATGGCACTGTGAGAAGCCCCTCCCCTTTCCCGAATGTCCCATCCACCCCAAGACACAGCTGACTACTCCTCTCCTGTGCCCCCTCTCTGCCCCACTTGCCCCTCTACACTCTATCCAACAGCCATCACACCCCATGCATGTGGCCCCTTAATGGCTGTATGTCTGTCCTGCAAGCCCTGGCCTACAAGCTCCTAGACACCCAGCACTTAGCACCCAGCAGCTCCAGGAAGGGCTGGGCACATACTTGCCTCCGGCTGGATACAGGCATTCAGAGAGGGCACTTGGGAGAGCATTATGGGTAGCCTGGGGCTCTCTGGGCCTTCTAATGCTTGGGAAGACAATGCAGGAAGCAAAGAAGCTGTGCCCAGGAGATGCAAATAAGGCAGGAACCTGGCTGGGTGAGAGGAGCCAACTCCTAAGTGACTTCCATTGTCTTTGTGGGAAAGCAATAGGGTGATGCCCAAGTTCACAGCCTACTGAGTCTCTTTCTTAAATCAGGAAAATGTCCGTTTCCAATTCCTCTCCTCCGCTTCCTCCCTGGGTGTCTGGGGAGACCTATCAAGTGCCTGAGCAGGTATGTTGACCACTGTGAGGTCTTCCTCAAGGCTAGCTGCAGGGACCCCAGATGTGGGCTAGCCAGGGAGATTCCCGGGAATCATCCTGTGGAGGTGTTTTTCCACACCTTCCATATATGCCATTCAGGAGAAGGGGGTAGAGAACGTTGGTGTTCTCTGTAAAATATAAAACCCTGGAGTAGAGTTCTAGAATGTCCAAGTGAAAGGAAGTTCCCAGATTATCTGGTCCAACTCCTTCACTGGCAAACAGGTCTCAGAGAAAGTCTACACTGCTCATGGAGGTTTCCTAGCCCCTGGCCCACTTCACCCACTCATTCTTAGCCTGTGGGACATTAGCCTCTCTTTTCATCTCATAGATCTTGGGGTCACTCCACACTCTGCCCTGGACCCCCGGAGAGATGCCAGAATGGGGCATTCCCACATGGCCCGCTCCCTGAGAACAAGGACTACCCCACCCGGGTACGGCGGTCCCTCCCTCCCATACAGGCCCCCTGAGGGACCAGAGAGAGAGTTGTTGTGGAGCTCTCCTCATAGTAACAGACCACAGGGAAAGCCAAGCCCAGGATGGGCCTGCAAGGCTCCTGGAGGCCAGCACTGGCCAGAGATATGAGCACCTCTGATCACAGAGGGCTTTCAGTTTTAGTATTCAGAGTAGAGACTCGGGAGCTCTTCCAGGAAAACATTCAGACATACCTAATAACCTTCTATTTGTTTTAGGCTCTACACATGGACACGCACCCCCATGTCCCCAACATAAATAACAAAGCCTTGTTTGTTGCTGCCAGAGGCCAGACCCTAGAGGCCAATGAAAACGAGGTGAGAGGAAACTATCCCAAATGGTGTACACAACTGCTCCAGGGACTGTCTAGTCATTTCCTTCAAGATCCATTAAAATGTTCAAACCCTATGACCTGATAATCCTCCTCTAGGGAAATTATTCCATAGAAATAGTAACAAAACAGGAACAAGCAAAACAAAACGTTCTATGTACAAATGTTTCTGATAGCGTAATTTCTAACAGTCATGGGGCAGACACCTCTGGGCTCTCTTCTGGCAAAGTTCCCTAGAGTAGGCTACCAGCACCCTTCCAGAGGACGGTCAAGATGGTGGGGGGGTCCTCAGGACAGTGCAATCAGAACACCTGGAAATTTCATTGTAGGTAACTTACAGGACCAGGGCAGAACATGGATACTGGAACAAGATGGGCCATGGAGGGATGTTTTTGTTGGGTGGTTGTTCAACAACTTAATTTAGGACATTTGATGGTTGGCTTAGCAAATGAAACTTTTAAAGAGCCCAAAAGCTTCCCCAGCTGTCCTCCAAACAGACAACTCCGGCCTCACTCTGGGGAAAAGGTACAGATATAGGACAATAAAAGCTCCCTCTCCTTCTATCCAGCCAGCTCCACCTCCATCCTGCCAACCCACCCCAGGCCTCCTGTCCTTCTGATAGAGAGAGGACACAGGTCAGCTGGAGGACATGACACAAGAACTGGCCACATGCTGGACAGGGCCACATCCTGCACGGACATGTTGCATGGACAAAGCCTCCTAAGCAACCCCTGGCAAACACCTCCTTGGAGGGTTTCAGGAAAAGGGCTGGGAGCTCCGGTGTCCTCCTGCCCCCATCTCCTAACTGCAGGCAACAATGAATGGGACAATGCTTCCTTCTCAGCAGGAACACCCTCCACACACTGCCTCTCAGAACTCCCCTTCAACATAAGGTGGAGGTGGTTACTGACATTTTCCAGATGTGGAAAACAGTCCAGAGAGATTCACGGATGTGTCCAAGGTCTCTGAGTGAGGGAAGAGCTAGAGCCAGAATCCAAACCCAAGTCTCTGACCTTGAGGTGGACTCCACCCCAGCTCCCCACACCAGGCTCCTCAGGGACCAGCAGTCACTGTGGAAGAGTACAGGCTGCCTGACAGAGTGACTGGGGTTCCCGCCCAGGGTTGCAGGTGGCGCAGCGAGCACTCTGGGCCCCTGGCGTTCCTTGAGGGGAAAAGTCATGCTGGGTCCCCTTCACTACCCTACCCCAGGAGTTTGGCCTACAGCACCATTCTCAAAACTCCATCCTCTCAGTTCTCCCAGCTGCCAGGACCCTCCTTCAGCCCCTAAAATCACAGTGGGTCACAGGTGTTAGAGGCGGAAGGAGCTTCAGCAATAATGCAGTCATGCCTTCGCCTTAAAAACAGGGAGGCCAGAAGAGCCAGAGCCAGCTGGGGGTGAGACCCATATGGGAGCCTCACCAAGACAGATGGAAAGCTATGATCACCTAAATTCACCCCACCATAGTCAGTGCCAAGGGCTGCCAAGAGCACCAGGTGCCCAGCCCCTGAGGGATGGTTGAGAAACAGCCAGAAGCTACTCACAGCAATGACCAGGCCCAAGAGTTAGTTAAGTCAGGCCCCTGCCCAGCTGGAGCTGCCATCACATCTGGGTCACGTGGTCTGCCCCCTCCCACCCAAGACTCCGCAGAGCCCAGCCCAGGTTCTCTAAATTTACAGGCTGAGCTTTGCACCCATCCCACCTGAAAATACACAGCTAAAGGGCACCTAAAGAACTAGAAACAGCTGATGTACCAAAAATCAAGGACTAAAAAATAAATTATGGTACTCTCAAGGAAATATTAATCAGTCATTCAGGATTTTATAGAAACATATTTACCAAAAGATAGTCATGATATGGTATGTGAAAAGGTCACAAAACATCAGGGTATGCACAGATACATGTTAATCTATATTTTCTACAATTGAAAAATCTATAATTGATGTACTTTATCAATTTAAATTTAACAAGAAGGGGATAAAGGTTTATGGCAGCTGAGCTGAATCCCAAAAGGCCCACAAAGTGAGAACTGGACTGGCCACACTGGCTGTCTGGGGCCCAGATGGTGGGGGGACAGGGGCCCACACAGTCTACTGCTCCCTCCCCAACCAATCCCACAGACCACTCCGAGGAGGTGGATTGTGCTCAACCCCATCAGGCTGCCCTGGGCAGCCTGAGAGACCTTCCACTTTTCACCATACGAAGGATGAAGGTGATGGAGCAGAACCAGGCCTGGCCTGCCCTGGGAGCTTGTAGGCAGAGGACAGGAATGGCTCCATTTCCCCATTTGTGACTTGATGGCTGAATGAGTTCAGTTGTTCTGACTGCACATCAAACAGGAACCAGTGAAGGGTCCCAGTGCCACTCCACTCCCTCTCAGCTGGGCAATCCAGGCAAGTCACTTCACCTGTGTGAACTTCCTCACCTCACAGTGGACCACACCTACCCCCACAACAGGGAAGAGGATTTCATGAGAAAGGCTTTGGAAGCACTGAAGATCATGACATACATGATCATGACTTTTTCCCACACAGAAAGGACCCAGCTCGGGGAAGTACCTGGCCTGGTCACATGGTGAGTCTGCTTCCCATGACACCACCTTCCTTAAACCAGTTCTCTCTTGATTCATTCTCCCACATTCCTGGGCCGATTCCTGAACAACAGGGTCAGGAAAAACAGGGTGGCCGCAGGTCTCTGTACTGTTGCCTCAGCAAAGTCATGGAGCCACAGTCCATCCCCACTGCCCATGGCTGGGACACCCCCGGCCTGGAGCAGGAGTAAGGTAACTCAGGAGGTGAGGTGGGAGTCACTCTGGTCGTTACCACTCGAGTGCAGCAAATCAAGCTGATGCCATGATCTGCGAGCATGTGCTGGTGCACAGAAACCATCCTCGGGATCCAACTCGCAGAGGAGAGAAGGCCTGGTATTTGCCAGCCTAAAGGGTTTGGGCACCAGGCCAGGGCTGGGCTGGACCTCAGCTTGGGTGGGACCTCTCTCCACACGGGGTTGGAGAACCGGTTTTCCATCCTGAAGACGGAAGGCTAGTGGCCCAGTTTCTCCTGCAGGACGTGACATCCACCCCAGGGTAAACCACTGTCCCTGAGTGGTGACCACGATCCAAAGCCAAAGGGAGGTGACGGCTGAGGGTTTGGGACTGCTTGTTCAGGCACTCAACAAGACACGCTCCCCTGCCCCATGCCCGAAAGGGTGTGCAACACTTCCCCTCTCCTCCCACCTGGCAGGGTAGCCATAACTCTCAGCCACAAACCATACCCTAGACACGGCACATATCAGCCGACCTGCCATTAGGAGGAAGTGACTGAGGGCTTAAAAAAAAAAAAAAGCAGCTGACATGACCACCCTTTTCTGTGGGCCAGCTTTCCAGGGCCGCCAGATCACATCTTATCTAGCCAATAAGCAGGGGGCTGTGTTAGAGATGAGTCATGGACAATGCTGAAGAGTTAGCCACAAGGGAAGGCTGGCTGGGAGAGGGCAGATACAGCCCAGAGGAGAAAGAGGGGCCCTTCCGGGCTGGGAACACGTCTTTCCTTCCCACAGAGCCTGGTCTGGGTTGGCTAACCTACAGGGGGCTGACTCCCACCCAATGGGGATTTGACTGTATGGGGATGGGATAGGATTTATCCTGAAAAGAGTAATAAAAAATTTTAAAAGGAATTTTGATCTTTAGATTCCGTGCAATTCCAATCAAAATCCTAGCAAGCTTTTTACAGATATGAATGAGCTGATTGTAAAATTTACAAAGAGAGGCAAAGAAACTAGAACAGCCAAGATTCTGAAAGCATCTCCTTGGACAAAATGGCAGAGAAGAAGGGGGTGGTTCTCCAGGAAGGCTGGTGAGGGGCGAGGTCCTAGGGTGCCTGCTCCAATTCTGCAGAATATTCCCATTTCCTCAGCTACAGACCCTGCCCAGTGTATCTGGTCAGACAACAGAATCTGCAGAACGAGGCCACCCAACTTACTTCCCAAGGACCATCTACTGTACCAAGCAAGGGAGGTGCTACAAAGGGGTTCCTAACCATTACTTTCTTGGTAACATATGCTTATTTCTACTCTTAGCCACCTATCTCGCTGTTTTCCCAACGACTGCCCTCTTTCTAAAGTCACACAGGCCTGATTTAAAAGTGAATTCTGCCTTTTCCAGGTGTGTCTGCAGTCCTTTAGCTCTCTCAGGAGGGCCTCAAAGTGTCCTCCCTCTGCCCAGAGCCTCAGCACTAGCCAGGTAAACAGCTATGATACTGTTCCTTTTATTAGGGAAGCAAGTTTTCTTTTTCTCCCCATCTTTCAGGTGAAGATACTCAGGTGAGGCTCACTGAGGCAATGTGACTTGCCCAGGGTCAGAAAGCCAATAATTGGCAGGACCTGGCTTCAAACCTGGGAGCTGCTTCCAAATCCTGAACTCTCTCCATCTGCCTAGTTCCTCCAATTTTGGGCCTGTCGCTGAACAAAGAATCATCTCCACATTTATTTCCCCAAGTCCCATCCAGTGTATAAGAAAGTGCTCCACAAACTAGCTAACACCAATCAACGAACTGGCCCCCTGTCACGTCATGTGTCTATGCAGTGCCTACAGGCCACCGCTAATTTTCCTCGCTGTTCCAATGACCCATATAAAGCTCAGGTTGGGGTTTATGAGCAGGGGGTTGGGGGGGGTGTCTGTCCATGCCTCCCCAACAAGGGATTATACTCACCCTTTCACACTGCTGGTTCACACCTCTGAGCCTTGGCTGCCCAAATCCTACCCTCTAGAATTCCAGACCTAACTCAAGAGGAATGTTCTCCATGAGGCCTTGTCCTGCTGCCCTTGGCTGAAGGCAGCCTGGAGGGGGCACTGCATTCCTCTCAGGACACTTCAGAAGGGCTGGTGCCCACAGGGCTTCCCACCTGGCACTTAGGCTCAACCCGGGCTGACCTGGACTGAAGTGGGCTGTTCTTACCTCCCAGGAGCTGAGAAAGCTGAGATGCTCACTGGCAACTGGCCTCAGAGATCATTCCTCCCCTTCCCAGAGGAGCTGGAAGGTTGCCCCTTTCTCCCCATTAGCAAAGGGGGCTGTGGCAGAGGCTGTGGCCTAGGGGCCCTGTGGAGCCTGCTCCCATGCCATAAGCATCCTGCTGGGAGTCCCTTTCCAGACTTGGGGTGAAGATGAAGAGAGAGGTCCCCCATCCTGGGATGGACACGGATTCTGAGACCTCCTTTTCTTCCTGGAAAGCCCTGGACCCTGCAGTCTGGGGTTAAGCCCATATGGATCTGGCCCCTTGGTATAGAAACCAAGGCTCTGCCCTGTCTTCCTGAATAACCCAAGCAAGCTCTTTGCTCTAAGCCTGTTTAAGTCAGAAGAGTGCACTTTTCCCGGGGGGCTGCAAATGTGGACACAACTCCACTCCAAGCTAAGGCTGGGCTTCCTGACAACCGAGAGTGACTGAGCAGCAGGCCCTGCCAGGTAAGGGACGCTGAGAGAACTCAAAGTTGACCTGCCCGAAGTCTCTAGAGGGACAGGCCCAGAAGTCAAGCTCCTGATTACCAGGCCAGACCCGTTCCACCACATTCCACTGCCCCAAAAAGGCCAGATCAGAGAAAAGCGCAACAGGATGAGTTGAGGCAAAACCCAATTCAGTGTCCAGCATGTTTGGTCCCTGGGCTGCTAGGAGCAAAGGAACAGCGGCCCTGCACTTGCAGTGCTCGGCAGGCTCAGCACAGGACTTCAGAGGGGGTCTTGCGCTCCACCACAATTGACTCATTAAGACCTAGCAGGTGAGCGTGTCTCTAGAGCTTGATGACAGGAACGTGGAACTATGCATCTCCCTCACTTTCTTCTTCATATTGTTTTTATTTTATTTTTTGTGAGGAAGACCAGCCCTCAGCTAACATCCATTGCTAATCTTCCTCTTTTTGCTGAGGAAGACTGGCCCTGGGCTAACATCTGTGCCCATCTTCCTCCACTTTATATGGGACGCTACCACAGCATGGCTGACAAGCAGTGCGTCTGCGGGCGCCCGGGATCCGAACTCGCGAACCTTGGGTTGCCAAGCGCGAACTAAACCGCTGCACCACCGGGCCGGCCCCTTCACATTGTTTTTATTACGAAGTATCTCAGGCACACAGAAAAGTTCAGAGAGTAACACAACACATGTACTTACCTCCCTAAGTCAACAAAAGCAACATTTTGCCATATTTGAGACAGGTTTGCTCCTTGCTCTTTTTTTTCTTTTTTAAAAGAAATCACATATTGAGGCCGGTTAAAGCCTTTCCCTAATCCTGTTTCCTCCTGGCTTCCCCAGCAGCCAATCTGAGGCCAGGAGCCGGTGATCCCCCCACAGGCATGTTTACACTTCTGCAGCTTCCGCTTCAAGGCCCCAGACATTTGACCACACATTTGCTTCCTTGTTAACAGTCTGTCTCCCTCTAGAGAGTGCCATTCTAGAGAATGCCAGCTCCATGAGGGAAGGGATTGGGTTTTGTCCACTGTTCCTTCCCAGGGGCCTAGAATGGTGCCCTGGACAAATCAGACAACCAACAAGTCAGTGCTTGTTGACAGAATAATACACATATCATTGTCTGTGCTTTAAATGTGATATAAATGTTCCTGCCCTGTATGTCTCAATTCTGAAGGCTGCTTTTTCTTCCACTCAACACCATGTTTGAGATTCAACCACATGGTTCAACATTCAAGTCTTCTACTGTATGACCCACCCACCCACCTGCTAACCAAAGACCTTCTCTTTCTCATTAATGAGGAGGCTCAGAGAAGGGGCTTCCCAGCAAAGACAGCCCAGAAATTGGGACTCAGGCTCTAGCCAGCGATTGAGGACCTCAGAAGAAAACCAAAGGTTCTCTGAGCAGTTACTACAGAATGGGGGAAACTGTGCAGGCACCCACCCCCACACCACACAAGGCTGGGGTCACTAGGCAAAGAAGCAACGACCTGGCCTTCATCTCTGTCACCAGTGCAGGTCCCCTGAGGTGCTGGGGGCACTAAGGCCCAATAAGAAAGCACAGAGCCCAGAGCTAGATGGCGAGGGTCTAGGTGCCACCATTTAGCATCAGCAGCCTCTCAGCACAGAGCTGTTACCACCTCTGAGCCCAAGTGAGGTGGCAGGACTCTGCAGGACTGCTGTGAGGACAGTGTGAATGCACTTTGTAAACCGTGAAGTCACACACATGCGCGCACACACACACCCTGTGGACTTGAAAAAGCCCCATCTCTTTTGAGACAGGCTCCTGAATAAGAAGGCAGAGATGAGGGGCCTGTGCTTGGAGAAGGCTCCACTCACACTGTGAAGGCAACATGACGCTGTGGCATCAGGAAGGCCTGCTCCCGAGTGCCGGCCCAGCTCCCTCCGGGGAGCATCCCTCACCTCCTGCTGCACCCCCTCAACGCACAGCCCAGGGAGGTAAGCTTTCTCAGGGCCTCAAGATCTACTCCCCCAAGAGAGCAGGTGCCTGCACAGGCCCTCTGCCTGAAGGAAACTGCTCAGGGCAGTGGATATCAAGACCAGCTGTCCATACAGACACCAAGTCTGATCCCAAGCAGAGTTCCCTAGCTACCTTGTGGCCCCAGCTGAGGGCTGGGCAAGGGAGGGAGGGCATGAGACCCCTGGAACTTCCAGCACTTAAGTGCTAGGAGACATGTTCTCCCCAGCTCACCAAGACCAATCACACAGCCCCTCCCCATCCCACACATTAGCTCCGCAAATGTTTCCCGGGCATTTCTGATGCAAAGCAGCATCAGAAGCTTTGTGCAGATCCCAGCCCTTGAGACTAGGGGGTCAGACCGCATGCCTGCAACCACGGGGAAGAGTGCTATGTTTAGGTGACTTAAGTTGACGCAACCAAATGACATGATTTGGCAAAATAAGATATTTACTCTCCATGGATTACTGAGGGGGGGTAGGGGAGCAGAGACAAAGAGAAAGAAGTGGAGGCCTCTGAGCTGAACTCTATAGGAAGACCGAGATGTCAAAGGTGGAACGGAGGTGGAAAGGAATTTCAGGCTGAGAGGACACCGTCAGGAAATGCCGACTGGTCAGGGGTGGTTAAGAGAAACCAGGGGAGGCTGGACAAGGCCAGATGGCCCAGGCAGAGATTAACACACCAGGCAGAATTTTGGACCTGATTTTGCAGGTGCTGTAGAGCCACACCACACAAAGCGTTTGAGGAGAAGAGTGATGAGATATAACGTGAGGGTCAGGAAGAAAATGCTGGTGGCTGAGTAAGAACCAGATGGCCAGTGGGGGAAAAGGTGCAAAGGAGGCTCTAACTGGGGAGAAGGGTGAGATTTTCAGGTCTGAACAGGCAGCATGGGGTGGAGACGAAGGAACGGGGTAGACTGAACACAGAGTTGGGAGGACGTGGAAACCAACAGGTGCTGGAGGAGAGCACAGGGCAGAGCTGTGCACGAGACATTACCTGTGCTTCTCACCTTCCTCCTCCCCTTCTCTGAGCTGCTTGGTCTTTGGCTCCCCCTCTTCCTTGTCCTGCAAAGGAAGGGAGAAAACCAGTTGTTCAGATGAATACTCCTATTTCCAGTCCACACTACCCAGACAGCCAACAAAGAACAGGACATCTGTGGAGCCAGACGCCCTGGCAAGGACCAGCCTGGTGTTCCAGCCTCCAAGCAGGGCACATGCCTGCTGCAACCAACGGGTACAACACTGGAGCCTCATTCCCCACCCCTCAGCTCCCCTGCCAGAATTTAAAAGCCCATGATGTCAGCCCAGGCCCAGGCCCATGGTGGCCCTCAGAGAACACTAGCAGGAGGAGTTGAAAGGTTTTAGGTAGTGAGAAACAAAGGTGGTTGGTGCCACAGAAAGCCCACACTGACAGGCCAGCAGCCACCTTCATGGGTCTGGATGGAGCCACCTGCTGAGCTGGGAGAGATACAGGAATAGCAGTCACCAGCAACCTGGGCAGGACAGAAGCTCAGGCCCCCTGACTTCCCTCCAGGCCAGGGGTCTCTCCAGAAACAGGAGTTTCCTTTAGGGGTACAGGCGTATGAGTTCAGGCATAACTCAAACGAGGATGGTTGTAACAAGACTCACCCTTGCAATGTATTCAGGAAGATGGAGGGAAGGGGAACAAGTTCAAAATTTCTATAGGAAAAATTTCTTCTAAATCTGTCTTTTTTTAGTCTTCCTCCTGCCCCAGACCTCTTTGAAAGTCTAGAGAAGTCATGTTCATCTCAACCGTGACATAGTATGCTTGTTCTCCAGGTGCACCAAGGGCTACAACAAAGGACACCACCATGCTGCTTCCACCTGCAGCAGAAAATGCCCTCCCGGGCTTTCTCCCTTACGACGTGACTACCGCTGATAGATCAGACCTGTCATGCGGACAAATGGATATGCAGGTGTGTGTATTCAAATGCATGTGACCACGCCCTCAGTGCCCGGGTGAGAGGTTCCAGGACAGTCTTGTCCAGGGTCTCCCTGCACGCCAGGGTTGGCCTTCCAGAGGGCGTCAGTGTACACTTCATCCCTCGCAGCAACCTGCCTTTGACTTTGACTGGAGCAGTGTTCTGAGAAGACAGCTGTAAGCCCCTGTCATAGGGAACCTGCAGTGATGGATATAAGAACGAACCGACATACAAATTATTAGTAAAACTGCTGCCGGTACTACCTCTCCTAGAAGTCTGTTTATGACACTGATAACTGCCTCCCGAGATGGCATTTGCTTTACGAGTCACTTCCTGCCAGTGTTCATCATGGAGACCCTGAAAACGACCAGACTCCACCATTCCCTGGCCTCACACATATGGGGGAGAAGACCACCAAACTAGGCAGGAGGCCTGGCCCAGAGAAAGGCGTTTGTGATGTGAACAAATCAAGATGCCCCCCTTGCTCTCTCAACCCAGGGCAGCTCAGTCTCACAGGGACGAGGCAGCAGAATAAGTGACAGCAGCTACATGAGAGAGGTCAACATGGTTCTGTGGGATGGGTAGGGGATATCTTACTAAGGGACAGGCAGAATTTGGGTCTTACAGGATGGGGAGACAGGAATAGGAAGGGTGTTGCTGGAGGGGAGCACAGCTTGAGCAAAGGCGGGGTGTGGTCTGAAGAATATGCAGGTGGTTGGAGTAACAGTCAGGGTGAAGGTGAATACTGATAAGGCTGTGAGGGCAGGTAGGGCTGATCACAGAGAGCTCTGGCTAGAGTCCTGAGGCAACGGAAGCCAGAGGACAGCTGCTAAAGGAAGGATCAGAGGCCTTTCCTAAGAGCCTGCTGACCTCACTGGGTAAGCAGGCCCTGGGGCAGAGAGGCAATCACTTGATGATGGCCAAAGAGGGAAGGGAGAGCAGAGTATAAACTCTTAACTAAGAAACAAGTTAGCGTTCTCCACATGGCTCCCAGGGTTGCTGGGGCCTGGGTGGGACCTTCCACAGAGGCCTAAATGACACATTCACCCCTCCCTGACTAAATGCTAGCTGATTAAGCAAGCCAGAAGCCTGGGCATTCGAACAAAAAGCTCCTTCCCAATTGCCAGCCAGCGGCCTCCCTGATGGCCAGAGGTGCCCGCTGCAGGGGAAGGGGATGGCGGATGTCTCCTTTTGGTGAGTAAGGACAGAGGTGGAAGAGCAGAAAAGTCTAAGCTTTCCCCAAAATGGGCTGGTAGGCAACCCCACGAAAGGCTTCTTTCCAGGGGGGCTCTGTTCACCTGGAGCAGCTGGTAGAGGGAGTGGGGACTGTGGGAACAGCCTTTCGGAGGAGTCCTTTGCAAATACCATGCCCTTTCCCAGCCCTTGAGCAAGGGCAAACTCAGTGGCCACTGCTGCCACCACCCTCCTGGAGTCCCAGAGACACTCAAGTGCCTCAGCAAAGGCCAAGTTATTCATTAATAAATGAGAAAATACCCAGCAATCTAAATGACATTTTAAAAAAATGCCCAGAAGTCTGGTGAGTGGGGTGTAGCACTAGCTTTGCAGATGGCATGAGGTTAAGGATGTCCCCAGCCTGGGATGCTGTGCAAAGAGCAGGGGCTCAGGAACGATAAGACGGGTGTGGGGCAGGAGCAGGTGAACAAATAAATAGGCCACATGGAGCAGGGGACAAGGTGTACTCTGGTCTTCCTGCTAAACAATGATTCAGTTAGGACAGTGGGCATTCACGAGAAGAAAAAGAGCTTTGGGGCGATCTGGACCTACGTCACAAGGCAGGACCCTAATTATCTGGGATGGTGGCAGGGAAGTGTAGACCAGCCCCATGGCCCACCCCAGCCTGAGAGACTCAGAGAGCCCTCAGAACTGAAGGGTTCACAGGACCGCTGCTTTCCAGGTCCTCAATTCAACTCACAGGGAACCTGGCAAACGGCGGGCAGGGAAAGGGAAAAGATTTGCCCAAGGTCACAGAACCTGACAGTGGGATCAAGGCCTGATCAAGGTCTTCCTGATCCCCACCCTGTATTCTTGCCAAGGAGATGAGAGATAGCATATCAAGAGTGGCACTTAGTTTCTAAAAACAGCTCTGATCCCAGCCACCTCTTCTGTGCTCCCCCACAGTTGAGATCTGGCCACGTGTGCTCAGACTGGCCACGGCCAGTCCAAGTCTAGGTCTAAGCCCTGGCAGACATCCATGGGAGCGCAGGCAGGGGTGGAGGTGCACAGCATCCCCAGGGAATCTAGAGACCCCCTCGCCCACCCCAAGACCCTTAAATCCCACTCACTGCCTAACCACTCCCTAAACACACCCTTCCCAAACATCCCTGCCTTTCTCCCTCCTTCCCAGTCCCTGTTCTCCATTACTTCCCCATCTCCTAGGTCCCCACGACAACTAAGCCCCCAGCTATTCCCCACCACCCTTGCCTGCCAGACAGCCAGCCACCCCCTCTACTCCAGAGAACACAGCTGCCTGCTGCCCTTTTCTCCTTTTTTCTAACTCATCTCCCCTAAGTCTCTCGCCACCTCATCCATCCACATCATTGGCGTCCTCTTCAAAGACACTGGTCAGATCATACTGCCCTGTCCCTCTGCTCAAAGCTCTTGCTGGTTCCCCACAGGCCCAGGACAACAGTCATTCTCCTCAAGGTGCAACCCCAACACTCACCTTGCAACCCGTTCACGCTGGCCCGTCCAGAATACCCTGACACCCGACTCTGTCCCAAATCCCGAAATGTCCATTCTGATAACCCCAAAGAAAACCCAATCTCTGGCCAGTTCCAGAGGCCAGCTTAAAGGCCACCTCCTCAAGGCAGCCTTCTGAGGTTCCCAGGCAAAGGTTTCTGCTGCCTGGGTCTGACCCTAGGCACAGACACAGGCCTGTAGTTACTCCTATTCATATCCAGGCCTTATTACCCCTTCCCCAGGTCCATCTCAGTGTGGGGGCATCTCCTGTCCAAGCCTAGCCCAGACAACCTTCATCAACTCTTTGCCAACTTAACTACTACTCTCTCCACCAACTCCAGAATACTGGTGGCTAAAGGGAAGGAAAGCATGGCCTTGACTGGGGTCCTCCTCACAGCCCACTTGCCTGTTGCTGGAGGTACCCCGCATTTCTGACTCCAGCCCAGGTCTCCACACCTAGGTCTTACCCACTGCCCTCACCTTCCCCAGAGCCTGCAGGAGGAAAGGGCCTTTGAGGCAAGACTTCAGGGGGTCTCAAAGACAGCCCCGCCCAAAATAGAGCCTGATTGATCTATTTCATAATGTTTGAAATCCTTCTGCCAGGAATAAAACTTCTATAAATAAAATTAGGGTTATGTAGGATTGGTATTATGTCTTCACTAAATGTTTGATAAAACTTCAGTGGAAGCCATCTCCGTCTGAAGTTTTCTCTGTGAGGTTTTAGACATAGGACTATACAGATTTTCTATTTCTTCTTGAGTTAGTCTTATTAATTTGTGTCTTTCAAGGAATATCCATTTCACCTAAATTAATGAATTTACTGGCATAAAGTTGCTTATAATATTCCCTTATTATCTTTTTAATGTCTGTAGGCTCTGTGGTGATATCCACCGAAGTTAGTAATTCATATCTTTTCTCTTTATTAGACCAGCTAGAGGTTTACCAATTTTGGGACATGTCCAGACTTGGTGTTTTAATGATGTGTTTGCTCCTTGGTCTCCTCCGAGATGGAGTCCTCATGAGCGGACAGACCTGCCTCTGGATGGGGAGCATCAATCCATACTTGCTGCCTGAATGCAGGACGACTACTAGAAGCTCAATCAGCCACCAGAAATGCAGCAGAGAGAGAGGGAGAAGAGAGGCTGCTGCATCTACTCCTGCTGCCCTTCCCACCTAGGCAAAGACGAGAGTCCTTCTTCCCTCACACCCCTGGATTCCATCTGTGCTGGGTCTGTTATGGGCCCAAGGATAACGGAAACAAGAACCCTGTCCTCGAGGACCTCAAGTCTACTCAAAGGAGCAGACTTAGAAAATGTAACTCTGTGCTACAAGTGGTGAAGAAAGCTATATTAAATGTTTTGTATACTCGGAGGACCAGCAAAGGATAGGTGTTGTCAGGGAAGGAGGTAACACTTAAACTAAATTCTAAATGTCCAATAAGGGGTTACCAAGTGGCTAAAGAAGGCAGAACATTTCTGGGAACGGTAACTGCTTGGAAAAGACATGAGAGCAGAGCAAGGACACTGTCAACACCCGCAGGGCAGACCCACATGGCTGGCCCGGCCAGGACTGACAGAGGTCAGGAGTAGAGGGGCTGACAGGGCCTTCCTCCAGTGCCATGGGTGGGCTGAGCCCAGCATGAGGGCTGATACTCTGGCAGTCTGGAAGGTGAGTCATGGGAGGAGGAGTAGAGACCAAAAGCCAGGTGAGATGCTCCACTCCTAGCCTGGACCTGTCCCAGCCTGCAGCTGTTTGTGCAAATGTGTTGGGGAGGGCGGTTAAGATTAAATGAGGAACTGCCATCAGGGGCAGCTGTGCTGAAGCAGGAATGCTTACACTGAAGGGACAAGGAACAAGCCCCTCCCTCGTCCCAAAAGGAGCTGCTGCCTGGGGCTCTCCTTCCAGAAAAGAAGGAAGGAGGCAGGCAAGGGTGAACGAAGAGACACTCCACTTTCGGATCTAGGTTCTTCCCACCATTAACCACTACTGAAGCAGCTGGAGACCCAAAAGGAACTCACTTTCCCAGAAACACGTTCCAACACCCAAGCAAATGTGGCTCATTAGCTCTGAGTATGCCTGGTGTATTGTCCATAGAAACAGCCCTTCTGTTCAACCATCAAGAGAGAACAAGGCTCCAAACCCTAGTCCCCTAAGAAGAGGTGAAAATGGCCCCAGTGTGAGCTTTCCAGTTTTGATTTAGGTCCAAGGTGGGGAAAAGTCAGCAAGATGGGCAAATAAGCTGGGGTGGGGGAGGGGCAGGGAGGGCAGGAAGCGACCAAAATGTTGAAGGCAAACCTGGCAGGTTTCACAATTTCACCCTGCTGCCCATCCTCAGAGCCAGGGCAGCCTCATGCTGGGGCGGAGGGACTTCCCGTCAGGTATGGCTTTGGCGGGAACTGTGTTCCCGGGCACTTAGGGGATAGGGCAGTCACCTGGAGTCTGACTCACTCTGAAGATGAGGTGATAAGCCCTGGGCTGAAGGCCACTATGCCTGGGCACAGAAACTGCACAGTTCTCTACTGCCCAGAGACTGGGGAAGGGCGAGGGTCGGGTTGGGTCTGACTCTCCTGAGCAGTCAGCGATCCCAGCGGGCCGCAGGGCCCCTGGCACTCAGCTTGCTGCTAGGACCACCTGGCCCATGTGCCCACTCTGTCTGCCAAGCAGGCGGTGAGTTCCTTGAGGAGAGACACTTGCCTTACCCGTCTGTACCCACGGGCCTGACATGGCCGACAGCAGGTACAGCACAGTGGTAGAGCTCGCAGGCTCTGGACAGGAACACAACTGGCAAGCCTGGCTCCATTTCACCCTGCTGTGTGACCCTGGGCAAGTTATTCGACCAATCTGTCCTCGGTTTCCTCATCTATGAAAACAAGGACTATCATACCGACATCATGGCACTATTCTAAGAATGAAATGACCAGGGAGGAAGGAGGAAAGCCTGCAGCTTGGGTGGAGAAGGCAGCAGACCCTGAAGGGCAGGGAGACTCGGCCAGGGCAGGAAGGGAAGGGCTGCAGAGAAGCCATGGGGCCACGGGCCCAGACTAAGTGTTCACCTTCTTTGTTCTCACCTGGTGTCCTCTGCAATCCCAGGAGCAGAAGGGCAGTGTTACAACGTCTGCTTCACAAAGACGTCAGAAGACATGTCAGAGAATCTGTGCAGAGGAGACAGATCTGATTCCCCATTTGGTGCTTCAGCAAGAAGCACGCTCAGAGGGTTCAGCAGGGGAGGGTGAGGACTAACATCCAAGAGGCTGGGGTGAGCTGAGAGTCACCGCTTTCCTGAGGGTGGGGCATTCCCTAAAGGCTTGTGAGCAGAGACAGAACAAAAAACAAAGTGCCCTGAGATGGAGGCTGGGAGAACAGTAAGGAAGCTGGAGATAAGGACTGCAGATAAGAGCCGGAACTAGGTCAGTGGCAGTGGGATAGCACAGGGGGTGCCTGAAAGCTGTGGGGGACAAGGAGGAGTCAGAGACGAAGGAGGTTCTGACCGTGACTCACTGGAAGAATGAAGGCGCCTTTGACAAAAAAGGTGGTGGAACTTACGGCACAAAGAGAAAGGGTGTGGTGGCTTTCCAGCAGACTAGCGTCCAGGCCTGATGCCTGGAGTCTGACAAAGGCCACTACAGACAAAGTCTGAGGGTCCAGTGCCTGTCAAGGTATCCTCAGCAGCAGAAGAGAGGGCCCACTCCTTGGCAGAGGCAGGGTTGGCCCCACCATCAGTACCCATCTCAAGGCCCAGGCAACAGTGTGCCAGGCCCAGCACACGGCCTTGCCCCAGATGACTGCTGACATCCTGCATGTGGCAGAGGAGTATGAGGAGCTGGCCCCAAACCAGGTCTGGTCCTATTCTTGCCACAAGTGCAACTGTGAAAGCAGCTGTGCTCAAAGGAGACGGCAGATAAGCCCTCCAGCAGATTTTTCTTAGTCAACAAATATTGACTGGCTCCCTTGTGCTAGGTACTCCACACTGGGTGCTAAGGAGAAAAAAGAACAGGTAGGCACCTAGTGTTCACAGGCCAGGGTGGGGACTCTAGCCTGGATCCATGGACCAGATTCCAGAGATCAATGACCAGACACATACACAGGCCAGGTGTGAAAAGGCGCATTTTTCTGGATTAAGAATCCAAAGCTCTTCAGATTCTCAAGGGGGTAGTGACACGGGAGGAAAGGGAAGATGTCAAAAGCATGGGGGTGGGGGGAGAGTTCTCTGGCACAGGAAGCATGTGGGGAGGCTCTCCAAAGAAGTACCCCCTGTCCTGCATCTGCATCTTAAAGGCTGAGTGGGAGCAGGACAGGGGGGAAGGGCAGCAGAGGGAACAACGAGCACTGTGAATGTGCAGAGGCTTGAAAGAGCCCCTCCCACTACCCCCACTGCTCACAGGTCCCCAGCAGGAAAGAAGCCCTTGGAAGGTCATGCTGAGGGCAGGGCAAAGACCAGTGCCTCCCTCTCCTTCACACACAGCCAGCCTGGACCAGTTCCTCTGGGCAGCCAGGCAAGGCTCCAACCTCCTGCCTGGCCCCTCCCTATAGGAGGAAGCCTGGGGCAGCAGGACAGGAATGGAAGGGGATAGGTAAATCCCGACTCCACTGCTTACCTGTGGTGGGACTGTGGGCAAACTGCAGGACCTCTCTGAGGCTCTGTTTCCTCCCCTGTTAAGGTGGCGCTGGTGCTACTTCAGCAGGGGTGTCTGAGGATGAAACAAGGGAACTTGGGTCCACCATCTGGTGCAGGACCCCACAAGACACCTACTGTGGGAAACAACCTGCCAGCATCCTGCAGTGTTCCCAGTCCTGCTGTCCTACAGTAGTGGGCCTGACTCAAACCCTGGCTCTTGCTGCATGTTCCTAGGGAACCAGATGTTCCCTCTGTTCTCACCTCTCAACCTGACCCCCCCAAAACCCCAAGAAAGCAGATAGCCAGTTGAGTTTTGGGAACCACAACAGACTTAAGACGTACCCAGGGCCCAGATCCAGGCTGGGAAATGGAGGGCGCATTACTGTTAGACCAACCAACAGAGAAACTGATCTACATCTGACAGTTTGTAAATGTAGTAACATGAGAATGAAATGCATTATCCTCTTCTGATAGTGCTTCTTTATTTTTTGCCAAGTTTCTGTGGATGACAAACTTCTAATTTTTAAAAATGAGGTTCAAATTAAGAATGACCTGATTCCCTCGGGGATGAGTGACACAAGGTCCCAGGCTGGAAGAAGAGGCAGCACATCTGGGGGGCTTCTCCACAAAGCCTGAACTCTGCACCCACCACAAAACTCCATGGGAGCTCAAAGTGAGTTTCAGCACTTTGCCCTGTGCGGGTCAAAGGTGACGCCCATTTTTCGCAGAAGGGCATTCTTCCTAGGCAGGCCCTCTGATAATAACTGTCCCAGACACCGGATTTTACCTGGACTTGCCAACATGAGATTTTGTCTGTCATCTGCCTTCCCTCCTGGATTGGAAGCTCCGAGGGGCCTGTCCATCACTGTTCCCCAGCACCTAGCACATACCAGCAGCTGAACCAAAGGCGAATGCACGAATGAACAACCCAGAGGAGGCAGGAGACCTTACAGACAAGGTCTGTAAGGAGCCTCCCATCAGCACCCGTCCATCAGGTATCACTAGGCTCTCCTTACAGACGCAGGGACTGAGGCTCAGCAACACCTAACTCAGGTCTGTGTGTGTCAGACTCCACACTCTTTCCATCAGTTTGGGGACATGGACAACTGGTAGCCCAGTTCCCTACTGTCACACATGCAGTTCTTTCTACCACACACATCCGTTTGTCCACCCCTTAGTTGTCTGTTCTATCCTCCCCTTTGACAATTACCTCTGCTTCTTTCCTGTGGAATGAAGGCAAAAATCCCAACTGCGCCCACTTTTTAGGAGTATGGTAAGGATCAAATCTAACTAGGTTCCATAAAATTAGAAGACTTCCCAGTAGAAGGTGAGCTCTGGGGAGAGCTGGACCTATCTCTGTCCTACTCTATTTCCTACAATAATAGCAGTCATAATATGCCAGACAAGTGATTATTCAATTAATTGAACATAATCAATATTATTTAATCATCATAAAAATCTAGTAAGGTCAGCACTGCTTTCTCCTTTCATGGATGAGAAAAATGGAGGCCCAGTGCAATTAAGTAACCCCAGAGTCACACAGCTTGGGGTTGCAAGGACCCAAAGAACAGGGTGGCTTCAAGCCTAGGTTTCTCCCCTGTAGAACCCAGTCCTCTGCTCTAGCCATACTCCCATCCTACCTTGAACACACACGTGGTCTCACTGGTGTCTAACAGCACCTCAGCATCACATCACAGAGCTGACATCTCTTCCTGGCATAATTTCAGAGACATGACCAAACCATCAGGAGCCCCAGATAAGGCCATTTCTGGGCCAGGAACTCCCATCCTGGAAAAGCATCACAAAGAGATAAAAAAGCGATGCATGTAGAGGTGTTTATAACTGTGTTTCTCATAATCGGGAGAACTAGAACTACAAGGTGAGTCTGACCATCCGGGCACAGGTTAACCAGCTGCTCGTGCGACTGGCCAGAATAGTCACTAAAACAGCAACCTGACAGGCAGCACTGTGAAACAGAACACACATAGGACTAGGAGGGACAGAGAGCCCCCACACATAACCATGAGTGAGACCATGGCAACACTATATGTACAATGGCCAAAGACTTCACAGGCTCACACAACACGAATGTGGGTAGTATTTTTTCCATTTCCTTTAATTCTGTTTTCAAAATGACTGACTAACAAAATGATTTAAAAACAAAAGCTACTAGAGGAACCCAGCTGCCTGTGGCTCACTGTCTTGACTATACTCACACCCAAAACAGACTTTCCTTTCACCTGGCTCAATGGGAAAGCAGGAGACCATGGCTGGCCCTCAGGCCCGACACAACCCAGTCAATGTTTAATGACCTTTCTCAAGCTTAAAAAAAACCAAAACCCCAAAACCAGCACTGCTGGGAGGAGAGGAGGGCAGACTGAGGCCTACACACACCAGTGTCCCTCTGCAGCCCAGGACCGGGCCCAGCAGCCAAACCAGCAGCCACACTGCAGGCTGAGGGCCCTCCAATCAGGCCAAACATCTCCCCCATTCAGGGCAAAAATTTCAGTTAAGAAATTAACTGATGGTGAACAATGAGGTTACCTCGCCACTCTCTTACCCAGCCTCACCATTTCCTTTTTTTTAGAGGGGGAAATGCCTCCTCTGCCACAAAGCAGAACTCACAACCACCAGGACTTCCTCACCATAGTAAGCTCACAGCTGGAGCAAGAGCAGGTGAATTGCAAAGGTAAATGATAAGGTCCATGAAGCTTGAAAGCCCCCTGCCCTGGTATGAGACAGCCTCGTGTGGCACTGGGGGGTTGGCCCAGAACCCCCTTCCCATCGCCTCACAGTGGACAGCCAGAGTCAGCAGGCAGGGAATGGGGGCCCAGCTGGTCAGTTTTGGAGAACGGAACAGCCACTCAGAATCTCTGGTCCCAAGGACATGCAGCTGGTGTCTGACCCACTCCAGACCCACCAGGCTAAAGGGCAAACAGGCTTCCCCTTTGCACATGAACTTGGGCTGGTTCACCTTAGTGGGGAGGAGGGAGAAGGGAGCCTATCTACTGTGTGTTCACCATCCTTGGATCCGATGGAAATAGCAAGCAAGGGCCTGAAAAACCCAGTGAGTGGCCCCTGACAATGATACTCTTCCACCTCCCACACACACCCAAGGCACATGTGCCTGTTTACACCAATGCTGGGTACCCCCCCAAACAGTTCCCAGATAGCCACCAATAGGACGACATCAGGGCTCCTGTTATCCACATTACGCCACTGGCTTATTCTAACCTTGTCACCAACTAAAATGCGCAGTTCTTTTCTATGTAGACAGGTGTTAAAGCACCCCTAGTCCATGTCTGAACAACAGATTTTGGAATCTTAATTGTCTTAATAGACACATAATGAAGTTCATCTTGCTGGTTTGGCTGCAGCCTCAGACTTTTAAATAAGCCCCTGGACTCTTCTCAAAGGGCAAGTCTGCCTTCCCCCGAGAAAAATCTCAGCCCAGCCAAGAGACACAAAATGCATGTGTCTATCCAGCTGCTTTATTTCTTCATTTGAATATTTACAGAGTGTCTCTGAGTCTTGTCATCTGGCAGATAAAAAGGTGACTAAGGTATGACTGCTGCCCTCAGGGAGCTCAGGGGCAGGTGAAAGGGGAAGCAGACAGATAAATGGATAGTCACCATAACGGACACCCACAAAGGATGTCCAAAGGGGCACTGTGACTTCCTAGGTGCTGTGGGAAAGTTGAGTGACTAACACTCAGCTGGAGAGAAGAGGAAACCTTAGCTCACCTGTAGGGAGAGCACCTGTCTGGGAAGTAAGAGGAAACACTCCTGAAGAGCGGGCAGGGTAGGGGCACTGGAGTAACCAGAAGGAGGGGTGTACTGAGCGGGTGTCTGCGGAGAGGGTGGAGACATCCAAGGCACACTGGGGCAGTGGGAAGGAGCAGCAGCAGGGGAAGGCCTGCCCGATGGGCTACAGACTTTCTCCCACAAGCACTGAGAAGCCAGCAGAAATCGGAGCACAGGCAGAGAGGTGGCAATAGCGTGATTAGTGTTATTTATAAAGAGTATTCAGGGGCCGCCCGGTGGCGCAGCAGTTTAGTCCACGCTTTGGCAGCCCAGAGTTCGCGAGTTCCAAACCCGGGCGCCCACCGACGCACTGCTTGTCAGCCATGCTGTGGTGGTGTCCCATATAAAGTAAGGAAGATGGGCACGGATGTTAGCCCAGGGCCAGTCTTCCTCAGCAAAAAGAGGAGGATTGGCAATAGGATATTAGCTCAGGGCCGGTCTTCCTCACCGAAAAAAAAAAAAAGAGTATTCAGAAAGGGTCAAAAAGGAAAGGGCAAGGGCTACTGGTTATGGTCACTGAAAAAAACAAGCTGGATATGAGTCAAGAGAGCCACCTTCTTACCCCAAGGATGGCAGACAGCAGCCAATCCACTCTTGTGCTCACAGGGCCTCTGGCCTCCACAAATACCGTGGGATTAGGCATTATCATCCCATCCAAACAACGAGGTTCAGAACAACTAAGGGACTTACTCGATGGCTCACAGCTAATAAAAGATAGGTCAGCATTTAAACTGAGGTTTTCTGATTGCATCATGCTTCCAAAACTCTTTCAAATAAATAGTCCCAAGGCTTGGGTGTGCTTTCTGCATAACAGCCAGAGAAGTGTGACCTCGTCTATTCTTACCAAATGGGCTGCAAAGCCCTCAGATACTGTCTGGTTCAGGAAGAACTAGATCCAGTGGCCTGGGAAACCTGTTATAAATAGAACCTACCAAATCAGAATCTTCCAGGGTAAGAGGTGGGAATCTGAATGTTCCAAGAGCCTGCCCACACCCAGGTCACAATTCTACCACATGGCTCAACTGAGGAGCCTGAGTCAGACCACATCCCTCCTCTTAGAGAGGCAGACCCAGGGGAGGAAGTGACTTGTATGAGGCCACACCAAACTGCCTGAGGGCCTACTGTGGTCACCAGGGTGGGCTGTGGACACAGCAAGCACGATGAGAAGAAACACAGAGAAAACACTCATACAACGTAAATGTCCTGAGGGCCACATGAGATCCAGGTAAAGTGTGCAGTGCGAGAAGGGCCAGAGCTAGAGCTGGACCTCAGGTCTCTTGACCTCAGGTTGACCAGTCTGTCTACTTTATCATGGTGCCTACAGCCATGGAGGAAGGTGACTGGAACCTGAGTTCCCAAGTCATTCTATGGGCTGCCCAGTGCCTGGGCACCTCCCTTACTTGGGAAGGCTCCACCTTGAGCCTTGGGGAAGGAAGAGCTAGCGGCACACTGTAGAAGTAACCCACATTCACCTTCCCAGCTGGGGGCCAGCAACACAGAATTCTCTCTGGCAGCTACGAGACTGACTGCAGGGCTGCAGTGGCAGCAGAGCCAGCTGCAGTGTCTAGTACTCGAAGGCAGCAGTGGTTTCCTCACTAAGCCATTTTTCCTCTGAAATGTTGGGCTTCTCTCTGGCTGCGTACCTCCAAAGTTGGCTCTCCTTTTTTAAACACACACACAAACCAGCCAGAACAGATTTTTGTTGCATGCAACTAAGTACCCTGGCCACACATCACCATTTATAGCAATAATCTAGCAACAAATATGTGCAATACTTTAAGGGCTCAAAGTTGTCCTAGGTTCCCCAGCTCATCTGATCCACAGGGAGACCCTGGGATGCAAGCAGGGCAAAGGTTCTGATGCCGACTTTGCAAATGTTGGGCTCAGGACATAACATGTTCTGTGGACTTGGACCTAGCACCGCCTCCCCCCGCCAAAGTCCATCACAAAGGCCAATTGCTGATGCAAGCAAGCCAAGGCACTCACCTGGCCTGGGGTCCATTTTCCCATCCCTCTATCCCAACATGGAGCTTAGTATGAAATGTGCAGAGCCCCAACACTGGCACTCGAGTTTGAAAAGCAAATTCTTTACAAGTCAATTCCCAGACAAGTCAGAGGTTAACAGAGCAACAAAGTGTGCTGAAGCTCCTAGGAGACTAGAAGCTATTTTAACTTCTGATCAGCTGCTTCTCAGAGTGTCACAGTCTGAGAAGTAAAGGTTGTCTCCTCTCTGGTGTGATCTACAAGTGATAAAATCCTAATTAAAACCTAATTTAAACTACAAGTCAGAACTGGCACATTTATTTGTGGGGGAAAATATTGCTTCAACAAGGTCTTTTAATCCTCACCTACATATATTTCCTTCGGAAGCAGAGTGTATTTTTTTAACATGTGCTGGGCTGAAAGGCTGAGAAGGCAGAACCACACAAGGAAGCAACCCCCCACGCTGACAAGACTTGCTGTGGGCCTTGGGCGAGTCCTTCAGCTTCTCAGAGCTGCACTTCCTTCAACTGCAGAGGGGGGTTAAATGAGGGAGCGGACGTGACGTGCTGAGCTCTACACTGTGGCCAGCACGGAGTAAGTTCTCGATCAATAGGTGCCAACCACGGTGATGACAGTGGAGCCCGACGCTCTCATCCGAGCCTTCAGCGTGAGGCCCATGAAATTCCACCACCCAAGTGATGCCCACTCCTCTGACCCCACCGCCAAAAAGGGTCACATAACAGATCCCCAAAGGATGCCTCTCTCCTTCCCTCAATTCACCCAGAGTGGCCACCAGTGTCATTGAGAGGAAGACCCAGCCCTTGCTCTTGAGCTGATGACAGTTTAGAAGGGAGTTCCTACAGGCATGCAAAGAACATGAGTCTACGTCAGAAAAGGCTAGCCACAATATGCAGGAGAATTGAGAGAGCTTTCACAGATGGTCTTCCCAAATTCAGACCACCTCCACGCCTGCCTCTTCTGCTCCTGCCCCTTCTGCTCCTCCCTCTTCTTCCATGCCTCCAAACAGCTTTTGCCCCTCTAAGCCCTCCATTCAATCCTTCCTCAAGGTTTTCTCAGCGCCTCTGCCAGGTGACACTCTGTCTTGCCAGTTTTGCAACCTGGGGCACAGAGCCCGAATTAGGACACAACCCATAAGCCAACCAATGAGATAAAGCAGGGTAAATGCATTCACACTGGCTTCAGAAGCTCCCTCCTCCACGCAACCTACTGTGTGAAGTGTCATCCTAATCGCTTGCTGCAAGCCCTCCCTCTAGGACTCACGGCTCTCGGACACCCCTTCACAGTGTACAGTAGTACACTGTATTATAATTGGTGACACACGTGTCAGTCTCCCCACAGGGCCCCAGACTCATTGACCTCAGTGCCCAAGCCCTTCTCAGGGCCTGGCACACAGCAGGCACTCCACAATAAGAGTAATGTCAGCTCGGTGCACAAGAAGGGATGGGTAACTTACTCTTCACCCCAAAGAGCCCAGCACTCACTTCCACTCCCCAAGTAGACTGAACCTGCCTGAGTCATGGACTCCTGGATCCAGGGCAGGAAAGTTCCGCTCTCACCAGATTGCTTCCTCTCCCAGGTATCAAACTACAATGCAAGACATCTAGTGGTACCCTGCCCTGAACACAATGTGGATGGGGCAAGGGGAGTGCTGTCCTTTAAAGGACAAATGTTTTCTGCTCCAGCCATTCCCATTTTCTCTAGATAGAGCAGCTCTTTACAGCCTTGACTCAAAGCAGTCTTGGAGTGTGGATTTTGCTCCCCACAGGGCGTCGTTACCACCGCAATTATTTTTCCTCTTGGAAGTCTTTCAAGGGTACAAACTGTTGCTTCCCTCCAAAACAAAACCAGGGAGAAGCCAGGGCACCGGGGATTAAAGGAAGGGTCCTGAAGGAAGGAGGGCCAGACATGACTGAGCCACATCAAGCTCATCAAGCTCTGCCATGGGGTCTCCCAGATCTCTGCAACAGCTTAGAAATGGTGAGTCTGAGTCCCTCCAGGTGGCTTAGCGTATGTTGGGGGGGAGGGTGTTGAGGGTATGGGGGTGTTGACTGTTTGGGGGGGTTGTGGGTATGGGGGGTGGTACTTGTCAGGGGGTTGGGTACGTGCGTGTGTATTTGGGGAGGTGTGGGATGTGTGTAAGTGTGGGTTGGGGGTATTGAAGGTCAGGGGGTATATAAGGAGTGGGTGTGGTCTGGGGAGTGCTGTTTGAGGTATGTGGGGGAAATGTGTGGGCAGGGGGCTGGGGAAGTGTGAGGAGGTGTGGGATGCACTGTATGTAGGGGAATGGGTGGGGGGTTGTGTGTGTGTTGGAGATGGTCTAGGGGTATGTGGGAGGGTGTGGATAAGTATGTGGGTATGGGTTGCAGGGGAGGTGTTCCTCAGTATCCCAAGATGAAACATGGGACACATCCTCCCCTGAAACAAGAACACGAATTGCATTTCAATTCTGTATTTCAATTTTTAGTACTACAGATCAACCACATCCAGGTCTAAATGTCTGCAGTAGTCAATTTAAAAGATATAGCCCAAATTTGAAACAATTGACCTAGAAGCAATTATTCGAGGCAACTCATATTTCTAGTCAAAACACCCTGGTCGGTTGGTCCAGAGCATGGAAAGAGCCTGGATGGCAGGTCCAGGCAGCTATGGGGGGGCCTGGCTTGGTGGGACCCTGTCCTCCCTGCAAGTCCCCTGTAAGCCCTCCTCTAGTGCACAAAGTCTAAGGGGATATAGAGTCATGGGATACAGCATACCCAGTGTAGGGCCACTGCCGTAGGGAAACCAGGAAATGTCTAAATGCTTTGTTAAGGTAAGTTTAGGAGATGTTCCTGCCTACAAGGAGCCTGCCTACTGAGGAGGTGGCATGAACTGGGACTTAGTAACATTCAAAAAAGATTAGCTACTACTACTACTATTATAACTACAATTATTAGCAAGATGTTGTGGGAGGTTAGCAACATTATCAAGGACCCTGCATGCCAACCATTCACAAGGAGATCGTCTTCTTTCTAAAAACCAAATGTCAAATAATAAATAGTGCTGAGTCATTGCTATCCTTACTGGGGGGAATCTTAACCCCTACCGCATACCATACAAAAATAAATAAATTCCAGCTGGATTGGAGATCTAAAGGTAAAAGGTAAAACAACAAAACCTCTAGAATATAAGAGAATATCATCATGACCTAGGAGTATGCAACTATTTCCTTAAACAGGTGACATAAGGTATTAGGAAAAAAATTGATAAACTGGACATTAAAATTAAGAACTTCTGGGGCCGCCCGGTGGCGCAGCGGTTTAGTCCGCGCTTGGCAGCTCGGGGTTCGCGAGTTCGGATCCCGGGCGCCCGCCGACGCACTGCCTGTCAGCCATGCCGTGGCGGCGTCCCATATAAAGTAGAGGAAGATGGGCACGGATGTTAGCCCAGGGCCAGTCTTCCTCAGCAAAAAGGGGAAGATTGGCAACAGATGTTAGCTCAGGGCTGGTCTTCCCCACAAAAAAAAAAAAAAAAAATTAAGAACTTCTGTTCATCAAAGAGTGCAATTAAAAGCATGAAAAGTCAAGGTCCAGAGGGGGAGAAAAGATAGTCACAATACATACACAGAGCAAAGGTCTCTTCCAAGATTCAAATAAAGAATTCCTAGAAATCAATAGGAAAAAGTGTCAGCCAACCTAATAAAAAAGGGGAGGGGCAAAAGACCAGAACAGATACTTCACATAAACATATAAGAAGATACTCAACTTCATTAATTAGGAAGAAAAGGCAAATTTAAAACACAAAAGGATACCACTACACCTCCACCAACATGGCTAGCGTGAAAAAGACTAACCATCCCAAATGTTGGAAAGGAACTCTCATACACTTGCATGCTGCTGGGAGTGTAAAACGGTACAGCCATTTTGGAAAACTGTTTGATACTATCAACCCTATATATATCCTATGACCTAGCAATTCTACTCCTAGGCATATAACCAGCAGATACATGTACATATATCCACCAAGACATGCGCAAGATTGAGAATAGCAGTACCATCCATAATAGCTCCAGCCTGAAAATCTAGAGTGGAATGGATAAAATGTATATTCAAACAATGGAATACTGTACAGCAAAAAGAATGAACTAACGCCACACCCAACAGCTCACAAAGATAATGAGAAATGTAAGAAGTCAGATACAAGAGTATGTACTATATGATTCCATTTATACAAGATTCAAAAGAACCTCATGAGAAAAGCCTACCTATGGTGTTAGAAGTCCAGAGTGGCTACCCTTTGGATGCAAGCACCCAGGCGAGGAGCCAGGGGGGGATTCTGGGATGCTGCCATGTTTTTTGATCTGCGTGACTGATTACATGGGTGTGTTCACTTCGTGAAAATTATTGAGCTGATTTGTGTACTTTTCTCTATGTATAGTATACTTCGATTAAAAGGGTTTATTTATTTGTGTGTGTGTGTGTGTGAGGAAGATTAGCTCTGAGCTAACATCCGTTGCCAATCCTCCTCTTTTCGCTGAGGACGACTGACCCTAGGCTAACATCCTTGCCCATCTCCCTCTACTTTATTTGGGATGACCGCCACAGCATGGTTTGACAAGTGGTACGTAGATCCATGCCCAGGATCCGAACCTATGAACTCTGGGCCACCACAGTGGAGCGTGCAAACTTAACCACTAGACAACCAGGCCGGCCCCTAAAAGGGTTATTCTAATGCCTCTATGGAGTTGCTAAAAACAGACAACTTAAGCCCATTTAGAAACCAAAAATAAATCATTAAAATCTAAAAAGAGGACTAACTCTGTCTAGAGGAATTTAAGAAATAAGTCCTCCAAAGAGAGTAATATCTCTGGGCGCCCAAGCACACCCAGGAGATAGCTACTTGGCCACCAAGGGGGAAGCACACCCCCTCATGCCCTCCTGGCTCTAGGAGACAGGCAAAAACAACTGAAGGATTCACCATCAAGGTCACACAGATTCTTTTGTTGCAAAAGCTAACAGATTAAAAACCAACCTGAATTTCAAGATTCCTTTGCTTTCCGATTCCCTGTCCCCCATCAGTGAGGCCTTGAGAACAGCTGGTTATATCATGTAATGCCACAGAAGTCACCCAAAGGGGAAACTGAGGCCCAAACAACTGTGTCAGTGGCGGAGTAAGAAAGAGGGGACCTTGTCTGCGGCTTCCTGTCCAGAGCTTCTTCTGGTACATGAGGCCACCTCAGCCATCACAGGTGAGCTAAATAGTGAAGGATCCAGAACAGCCAAGCATCTGCCTCAGGAAGCCCTACCCTCCAAGGGAAATGTAGAAAGAGGCTCACCCCTTGCCCATGCCAGTAGTTTCTTCCCAAGATATCAGACTAAGCCGAGAGGAAGTCTCATTCTCTTCCCTGCAGCCCACTGCAGAGCCCCTCCCTGCACAGCTCCAAGGGGGCTGTGCAATTCCACCCCATAGGGAGAGCACCACGGAACTCAGCCATGACATGGTGGGCTCCCCGGCACCCATCTTCAGCAGGGAGACCGGGGTCAGAGGACCAGGAGGTAGGCCCTGTGTGACTCTGTACAGTCCCTTGCCCTCTCTGGGTCTCAGCTGTCACATCTGTAAAATCAAGAGGACTTCACTAGGGATAAAACAAGAGTATAGCAGAAAGAATAAATGTGCATATCACACTTCCCATTTCTCAACTCTCTCTGCACACGCCATCTCAATTCATCTTTATCCTGGGAGGCAGGGGTTACTGTGGCCATATTCCAGCTGAAGAAGCATAAGCTCAGCGACATGAAGAAACTTATCTAATTATTGGTCCCAGAGTTAGCAGAGCGGCAGAACAAGGTGGCAAAAGCAATCTGTCCAGGGAACCCCCGGTGCAGAGAACCACAACTCAGAAGCAGCATTCAGCTCATGTGGGAGCAGCTCTCAGGACCTCCCCACTGAGAAAGCCACAAGAGCACTGTGCCTCAGCATGGTGCTGCTTCTCCTGAGAGGATCAGTGGGTCTCACGGTTGGGGTCTGCGAAGCCTTAAAATAGTGGAAAAGAGGCCCAATTCACAGTAAGGCTGTGGCTGCCATGCTGCACCCCATCTGGCTAGCCTGAACCCCACTGGCACCTTCCGCTCCCATACACACTTCCCTTAAACAGCTGGATCATGCTTGACTACCAGCTTGTCCTGCCCAAACCCATTCCAGTCCTCACCTGGCTTCTCTCAGCCCCACTGCCTCCCCAACAAGTTTCCTCTGCCAATTTCTGCCAAATGCCCACCAGGCGAGTCTCAAGGCACAGGAAGTTCCCCCAGTCCTCTGTCTGCTGTCAAAGCTCTATACCTGGGGGACCTCATCTAGCTGCGGGGTTTCAAATCCTACCTACACAAGCGTCTATCTGAGTCCAGATGCCTGCCTGACAGTCTCTCTACTTTGATGTCTAATAGTCATCTCAGGCTTAACTGTGGCCAAACCCAGACTCCTGATTTCCCCTTCAAGACCACTCTCCCCTGTACTTCTCATCTCAGGAACAGGCACCACCACTCACCCCCACAGTCCATCTGTCAGGATGTCCTGTAACCCTGTCTGAGTGCCACTGCCTCACACTGGGCTGATGCAGCAGCCTCCACACAGTCAGGGCAGGGCACCCATGCTCAGGCCTCCAATGGCTCCCCATCTCCCTTAGAGTGAGGTCCAGCCTCGGTGGCCCCAGCCTCCCAGGCCTTCTCTACTCTCAACCCCACCCTACCCCCCAACCCTTCACTCTACTCCTGCCACGCAGGGATTCTTTCTGCCCCTCAAACAAGCCAAGCTAGTTCTCTGCTCAGCTTGGAATGCTCTTCCCTAGATCTTGGCATCCCACTCCCCCCACCTCCACCCCCTCACACACATCCCTCAAATTTCCCACTCCAAGAGGTCTTTCCATCCTAGAGCAGTGGCACAGCACCTCTCCCAACACCCCCACCATACACACACAGATACTTCCACCCTAGCCCTCACAAGTTCCTGTCTTTATCTTCACTGTTTACATGTATAGTGTCTACTCACCCCTCCCATGGAAGTCTCTTGAGGCAGGGAGGCAGTCTTGTTCATGGCTGCATCCCCAGGACCTGGCACACAGCTGGTGCTCAATAAGTACTTGTTTGGTGGCTGTCTGTAGAGTTCCTGCAGCGAGGATGGGCAGCTAATGCTCCAGGGAAAGGAGGTGTTCTACTTCTAATGAAAGAATGTCAAGGTAGTAATCAGAGATTTCCAGAAAAATGAATCATCTGGGGGACTTTAAAAATGCATGGACTTCTAGGCTCTACATCAAGATCCCAACGGGAGGTCTAGGGTGGGGCCAGAGAAGAGACTGCAAATTGTCTCCCCAGGTGATCCTGAAGCACAGGTAGGTCTGAGATCCTCTGGCTGATCCAATGTCTTCATTTCACACATGAATGAGCGAAGGCCCTCAGAGGGATGACTCAAACTGAAGTTCCAACACTGGCTCATCAACAGGTGTCTGTGTTGGGAGCCCCAAACCTCCACTCACAGTTCTCTCTCTCACTGGCTCTGAGATCTCCAGGTCTGAGCAGAGGTGGGGAAGAGAAGGTCAGTCCTTAGGAAGAATGGAGATTACACACCCCATCTTGGCTGTGGCTCTGCAAATTCACTTTCTCATTAATTTAACTCTTTGCACTAAAAATGAATTCTACCTTCAATTAGAGCTAGGCTGAGTAAAACCAAGGACCAGGAGGATGCCCTCTTTGCTTCCAATGGAAACAGGGCCAGCTCCACCCACTGCCACAACAGCAGAGAGGGCTGGAGGATTACCTGGACCTCCCCACTTCCAACAGGGCAGATGAGAAAGAACAGACATCCATGTTTATAAAAGGCCCATGTGTGGAGGCTGGCCAGGTGGTGTAGCGGTTAAGTTCGGCCGTTCTGCTTTGGCGGCCCGGGGTTCACCGGTTCAGATCCTGGGAGTGGACCTACTCACCGCTCATCAAGCCATGCTGAGGTGGCATCCCACATAGAAGAGCTACAACTCTACAACTATGATACACAACTATGTACTGGGGCTTTGGGGAGAAAAAAGAAAAAGAGGAAGATTGGCAACTGATGAGGCCAGAAGCTGTGTCTTGATTTTACAGACCAGGATAGATTGGGAGGCTCAGAGTTTTAAAGATATGCTCCAGGTCCCACAGATGTGATGAATGGAGCTGAGATTTAAACCAGATCTGCCTGGCTCCAAAGCCCACGTTCTCCATGATGCCACGAGGCTCCCACCAGGCAACCTGATGGCAATTTCTGTGTGTGATGTGAAGGAGACCCCTTCCTAGGGTCTGCTTGCTCCCAAGTACCTGGGGATGGGGAGTGGAGAGGGATACAGGCCAGGGCTTAAGGGACCTACTGTAGGGTTGGCAACATCTCAAAGCATCGCTGCAAATGGTCCCTTCAGCCCCAGGTTTCCTGATCTATTAAATATGGATAAACCAACACCTACCCCAAAAGACTGCTTCAGAGATTGAACAAGTAATGTGATCCCATCACAAACTGCCACGTAAATGTTATGACTGTCAACCTGCAAAAGGCTGTCAACACAGGACCTCCTCAGCTGACTCTGTGACCAGGCTGTTGGGCATGGCGATGTGGCCACATGAGATCAGGGTCAAAGGCAACTTCCTGAGGCTTGAGCAGGCCATGGACAAGTCTGACTCCTCACCCAGCACACTGGGTTCTTCTCCACTGCCCTCCCTCTGCAGCCCCCAACACCTGCTAGCCCCTCCCTCCAGTTCCCCCTTCCACTCTCACTCCATATTGGCCAGGGACTCTCCCTGGTGTACCCAAGTCAGAAAGCATCAATGCGCTCCCCTCTCCCTCGGCACTGCTCCCACTCTCCACAGTGCACATTTCTTGAGTGTGTAGATCACAACTATACCACTCTGAATTGTCAGCATTTAACTCCACCGGGTGCACACACAGAAGGCCAGGAATAAGCATCTGCTGGAGACACTGGCCATGAAGACTGACAATTTCAAAGCCCCCTGGCCCAACTCTACATTCCCCGAGGCTCATCTAATGGTCATCTGGGTTTCTACCTACCCTCTCCCTCTCAGCTCTCAATAAATGGGAGTTTAGATAGAAACATGGTCCTTATGAGTTGGAACAGAGTGAACAAGTCCTCCAGAGATGCACTGGCCAATAAGGCAGCCTAAGTCAAGTGTGGCTGTTTAAATGTAAATTAATTAAAATGAAATAAAATTAATAAAATGTCACGTTAGCCACATTTCAAGGGCTCAAGAGCCACATGTGGCTCATGGCTATGGTACTGGACAGCGGAGATTATATAGATTATATATAGAGCACTGCCATCATCGCACAAACAGTGCTGCTCTAGTCTCTAGGGCTAGGTGAAAAACAGGAACTGCTGCTGAACCTGAAAGCCGACACAGCCAGACCTTGGCCCTGAGGGGTTGGCCAGCCGGAATACCAGTCTCCCTGTGTCTCAGGGCAGAAAGAGACAGCCCAATCCAGGCCAAATGCTTAGGAAAGCCAACAGCCAAGGGCAAGTATTTGGGCCAAGTTAATTACCTTTAGGAACCTCCCTTTGGCTGCTGAGGAAGAGGTCAGAGGAGGACAAAGTGGCCTCACACTGCCCTGCTGGACAGCACCATAGAAGGATGCCACAGAGCTTCATCGACACAGCCTTGAACTGTTCACCTACTCGCCCAGCTTGGAACTTCTGGATGAACATCAAGAAACAAGGTTCAAATATGATACATAATAGTGTGCCCGGGCTCACTGCCCTCCCAGCTGGAAACCCTGGCTCCTGCAGAACTTAGCCACCAAAGCACCCAGCAGCACTTTCAAACCTCACCCCTGCTCCAATTACTGCCAACTGCTTGCTGTCAAACACTCTGAAGCATCTCCCACTGTCCCCTCTGTGCCCCTGAATGTGCCCACCTCTGAACTGCTCCCCTGGAATACTCATTTCCAGCTACCTCAATACTCCCTTCCTGGTCCTATTCTCCATGGGTCAGTTCAAGTTCCACTCTGCCTTCCCATGAAGTGCCCCCAGGCTCAGCCTGGCTTTCCCAGGAAATGACCTCAGCAGTAGAGACTCATATCGCATGGAGTCCTTCCCCCTGTCAACCTGGGCTGGCTGACCTACAGTATGCTGCTTTGGGCAGTGCTGCCCCCCTATATAGAATCCCCTGCCCCCAGGGGGTCTTGCACAGGCTGGAATCCAGGAGAGTTATGCTCCAGACTTATGCTCCATGACCTTGGGCTCCCCAGCACCTCTTGCCTTGCCCCCTCACAAATGAGTCACATCAGGTGGGCTAACAAAGAAGTGCTTTGTAAGACTGCCGAGCTGCACAACTACGACAGAGCTTTACTGCTGAATAATCTATGGAACCTTATGACCCTAATTTTGCCTCCATCTGTCACAATCTCAGGACTGATTCCTCCATAATATCACTAAATTTTGAGTTTATAGTCTGGTGCGTGGGGGAGATAACACCATGAGGGAAATCACCCCCACGCCCGAAATGCTGCCATCTCCAGCAAAACCATGCACACAGTAGGTATCAATGAAGGACCTGCCACTGAGTGTTAGGGGACCAGCAAGGAGTCAGCCCCACAAGCAGGCACTCTCCATCAGCAGGGACATGCTGAGAACGCACTCGATGCTGGAGTCTGTCCTACAGGGGACTCATCCTCATGTCAGAGGACTGAACCAAAAGTGGGGAGCCACTTCCTCCCTGAGGAGGAGACTCCTTATTTCCTATCTGCCGGCAGCAGGCAGGCCATACTTCCTCCCTAGCCTCACCACTCATAGGCCCCACAAGAAATGACTGTGGGCTGGAAAATTAACTCAAACTTTAGACCCTTGACTTTCTCCCAGGCATTTACCCTAATAGAAACGTCACTCAAGAACTGTGGAGATTAAGTACGACACTAAAAGCACAGGTAACGAAAGCAAAAAATAGATAATAGAGAACTTGGACTTCAAAATTTAAAAACTTTTGTGCATCAAAGGACACCACCAAGACAGTGCAAGGACAACGCACAGAATGGGAGAAAATATTTGCAAATCCCATATCTGATAACAGTTTAATATCCAGAATACATAAAGAACTCAACAACAGAAAGAGACAACCCAATTAAAAAATGCGCAAAGGACATGAATTGATATTTCTCCAAAGAATTCATACAAATGGCAAATAAGCATATGAAAAGATGCTCAACAGCACTAATCATTAGGGAAATGCAAATCAAAACCACAGTGAGATACCACTTCACATCTACTAGGATAGCTATAAATTTTTTTCAAAAAAGAAAAATAACAAGTGTTGGTAAGGATGTAGAGAAATTGGAACCCTCATGTATTACCAGTGCAAATGTAAAATGGTACAGCTGCTGTGGCACAGATTGGCAATTCTCCAAAAAGTTAAACACAGAATTACTATATGACCCAGCAATTCCACTCCTTAGGTATACACCCAAAAGAACTGAAAACAGGGACTCAAGCAGATACTTATACACCAATAAGTACACCAATACTACACCAACAGCAGCATTAGTCACAACAGCCAAAATGTTATCCATCAACAGTTGAATGGATAAACAAAAGGTGGTGTATACATACAATGGAATATTATTCAGCCTTAAAAAGGAACGAAATTGTTAAATGTTGGAATATGGATGAACCTTGAAAATTTATGCTTATGCTAAGTGAAATAAGCATAGGACAAATATTGTAAGATTCCACTAATATGAGATACTTAGAATAGGTAAATTCTTAGAGACAGAAAGTAGATTACAGGCTACAAGGGGCTGGGGTAAGAGAGGAATGGAGAGTTATTGCTTAATGGGTACAAGTTTCCATTTGGGGTGATGAAAAAGTTTTGGAAATAGTAGTGATGGTTGCACAACATTGTGAATATACTTAATGCCACTGAAAAATGGTTACATGGCAAGTTTTATGTTTTACCATAATAAAAACAAATACACACACATACACACAGACAAAATGAACCGTGGCAAATAAGGCTACATCCATCCTTGTCAGCAGGAAGGAGGGCCAGAATTAGGATCCAGAGGGGATTAAGGGATGTAGGTATGGGCAGCTTGGACTTGGGGCCTATACTCTTTTCCACTGTTGTTTTTTTGAGCAGGTAATTCACCAAACCTAAAAGGTATCAGAATGTATATAGTGAAGGTTCTCAACCCACCCCCACTCTGCATCTGGGCAACTAGTCCAAGTCAGTGCATAGAGTCATCACCTGTTCTCATGGTCACTCCCAACCCTAACACTCACCTAGGATACCTCCTAGTTATGGGACCTTGGGCAAACCACCTCACATTTACTAGCCTCAGTACTTCCGCCTATAAATTAACCCTGCTCCTTCCTTATTTTCAGGGTTGGCATCAAGACCAGATAAGTCAGGCAGGTGGTACCATTAACCACGTGAAATCTGAAAACGTTGTCTTTAATAAAGAAAATTAAACTGTCTCTCCAGCTAAATGAAAGCTGCTTGGAGTAGAGACTTCTGTCTGCTTTGTTCACTTACCGCTGTACCTCCAGTGCCTGAATGATTGGAGCAGAGTAGGAGCTCAGTATACATCTGTGGAACAAATGAATTACCAGCTCCAACAGCCTATTTTGAACCAAGCCAAACAACACTTCACCACCTGCCACTGATCTATCATTGACACCACAGCCTGGAAACTGAAGAGTCAACAGAAAATTCTAACTTCCCCTTTCTAAGCAGGAAATGAACTAGATAGACTGGAAAAATCAGGAGCTCCTGGATAATAAAGTCATGCCAGCAAAGGAAAAAGCTTCTGGTGGAGTCAAGAATGTGGCTTCACAATAACTCTTGTTTCTTAAAAAGGATGCAAGGAGGGGCTGCCCAGTGGCGCAGCGGTTTAGTTCGCGCTTGGCAGCCCCGGGGTTCGCGAGTTCGGATCCCAGGAGCTCGCCGACGCACTGCCTGTCAGCCATGCCGTGGCGGCGTCCCATATAAAGTGGAGGAAGATGGGCACGGATGTTAGCCCAGGGCCAGTCTTCCTCAGCAAAAAGGGGAGGATTGGCAACAGATGTTAGTTCAGGGCTGGTCTCCACAAAAAAAAAAAAAAAAAACAAACCAAAAAACCAAAAAGGATGCAAGGAAACTCCAAAGGCCAGTGAGCTCTCCATTGCAAGAAAGAAGCCATGTGGTTTCCGAATGCACATTTTTCAGAAATGAGTTCACAGCCAAGAGCTTTCTGAAGCCAGACTGTGAAGAATGAACTCAATTAAAATAGCAATCAGTATGGCAACAAATTGGGTAATGTAGATGAAATGGACAAATTCCTAGAAACACACAAGTTACCTAAACTGACTCATGAAGAAATAAAAAATTTAAATAGGCCTATAACTAACAAAGGGACTGAATAAGTAATCAAAAACCTCCCAACAAAGAAAAGCCCAAGGCCAGATGGCTTCACTGGGGAATTCTACCAAACATTTAAAGAAGAATTAACACCAATCCTTCTCAGTCTTCCAAAAAAATTGAAGAGGAGTGAATATTTCCTAACTCATTTTATGAGGTCAGCATTACCCTGATTCCAAAGCTGTGAAAATTAATAAAGGAAACCTCAATTAAATTGGAGTCAGGAAGGCCTGTAGGGGGAGCCCTCATGCCCTATTACATATGGTCAATTACTCCAAAGTTATAGGCTTGCATCTACAGCAGACAGGCGTTTACTTCTTTAGTACCCAGCAGGAGAAAAGAAGATTTCTTTCCCTGCCCAGCAATACCCCAGCCAAGGAGAGACTGTAGCAACCCATCCAATGAGAAGCCTCTATACTTTGGACTCCAAGTTTCCTCCAATGGACTTTTTGTTTATTGCAGCCCCTCCCAAATCTCCCTCTTCCTCTATAAAAGCAAGGCCCCTCCTTTGTTTCACTGGATTTACCTATCATCCACCATAGCCTGCCGTTCCTCTGGGTATTCCCAAATAAACTCGTTTTGCAGGTAAAAAACAAAACCACTGGCAAATGTACTTTGTAAGCTGACAAAGCCAAAGACACTACAAGAAAAGAAAACTACAGACCCACATCCCTCGTGAACACTGATGCAAAAATCCTCAACAAAATACTAGCAAACTGAATTGGGCCCCATATTAAAAGGATTATACACCATGACCAAGTGGAATTTGTTCCTGGGATACAAGGGTGGTTTACATACAAAAATCAAGCAATGTAATACAATAACAGAATGAAGGAAAAAGAAGAAATAACACATGATCATCTCAATCAAAATTCAAGTCCCTTTCATGATAAAAACACTCAACAAACTAGGAATAGAAGGAAACATATCCTCAACATGATAAACGCCATATTTGAAAAAGCCACAGTGAACATCACACTCAATGGTGAAAGACTGATAGCTTTTCCCCTAAGTTCAGGAACAAAACAAGGATGACTGCTTTTACCACTTCTTTTCAACATGGTACTGAAGTTCTAGCCAGAGCAATTAGGCAAGAAAAAGAAAGAAAAGGCATCCAAATTAGAATAGAAAAAGTAAACTTATCTCTGTTCACAGATGACATGATCTTATACGCAGAAAATCCTAGAGTCCACAAAAAAAACTGTTAGAATAAACAAATTCAGCAAAGTTCCAGGATACAAAGTCAACAGACAAAAATCAGTTGCATTTCTATACACTAGCAATGAACAATTTGAATAGGAAATTAAGAAAACAATCTCATTTACAACAGCACCAAAAAGAATAAAATACTTCCGAATAAATTTAACCAAAGAGGCTACAGACTTGTACAATTTTAACCAAGGTGGCTAGAAGCTTATACAAGAGAACACTGCTGCAAGAAATTAATGACTTACTTAAGTGGAAAGACATCCCATGCTCATGGACTGGAAAACTCCATATTGTTAGGAAGTCAATACTATTCAAAATGATCTACAGATTCAATGCAATCTCTACCAAAATCTCAATGGTGTTTTTTGCACAAATAGAAAAATCCACCCTAAAATTCATATGGAGGGGCCGGCCCAGTGGCGCAGCGGTTTAGTTCGCGCTTTGGCAGCCTGGGGTTCACGGGTTTGGATCCCAGGCGCCGGCCGACGCGATGCTTGTCAGCCATGATGTGACGGCGTCCCATATAAAGTAGAGGAAGATGGGCACAGATGTTAGCTCAGGGCCAGTCTTCCTCAGTAAAAAGAGGAGGATTGGCAACAGATGTTAGCCCAGGGCTGGTCTTCCTCACCAAAAATAAAATGGTTAAAAAATAATAATAATAAAAATAAAATTCATATGGAATCTCAAGGGATCTCAAAGAGCCAAAATGATCTTGAAAGAGAACTAAGCTGGAGGATTCACACTTCCTGATTTCGAAACTTACTACAAAGCTACAGTAATCAAAACAATGTGGTACTGGCATAAGGACAGACATATAGACTAATGGGAATAAAACACAGAGCCCAGAAATAAACATATGGCCATATGACTTTTCAACAAGGGTGCCAAGACCATTCAATAGGGAAAGGACAGTCTTTTCAACAAATGGTACAGGGAAAGCTGGATATTTACATGCAAAAGAATGTATTAGATGCTTACATTATACCACAGACAAAAACCAACTCAGAATGGATCAAAGACCTAAAAGCAAGAGCTAAAACTATAAAACTCTTAAAGGAAAATATAGGGGAAAAGCTCACAATCTTGGATTTGACAATGGTTCATTAGGTATGAAACCAAAAGCAGGATCGCCAAAAGAAAAGATAGATAAACTGGACTTCATCAAAATTAAAAACTTTGTGCAAAGGACATTATCAGGAAAGTGAAAAGACAACCTTGGGAATGGGAGAAAATATCCACAAATCACATATCAGATAAGGGATTAATATCCAGAATATATTAAGAACTCCTGCAACTCAACAACAACAAAAGATCCAATTAAAAAAATAGGCAAAAGGGGGCTGGCCCGGTGGCGCAGCGGTTTAGTCCGCGCTTGGCAGCCCGGGGTTCACGAGTTTGGATCCCGGGCGCCCGCGGACACACTGCTTGTCAGCCATGCCGTGGCGGCATCCCATATAAAGTGGAGGAAGATGGGCACGGATGTTAGCCCAGGGCCAGTCTTCCTCAGCAAAAAGAGGAGGATTGGCAATGGATGTTAGCTCAGGGCTGGTCTTCCTCACAAAAATAAATAAATAATAAATAAATAAATAAATAAATAAGTAAGTAAGTAAGTAAGTAAGTAAGTAAATAAATAAATAAATAAATAAATAAATAAATAGGCAAAGGACCTGAATAGGCATTTCTCCAAAGAAAATACAAAAATGGCCGTAGGCACATGAAAAGATGCTCAACATCACTAATCACTAGGGAAATGCAAATCAAAACCACAATGTGATACCATTTCACACCCATTAGGATGGCTATAATCAACAAAACAGAACATGACAAGCATTGATGAGGATGTGGAGAAGTTGGAATCCTTGTGCACTGCCGCTAGGAATGTAAAATGATGCAGCTGCTATGGAAAATAGTATGGTGGTTCCTTAAAAAAGTTAAACATAGAACTACTATATGATTCAAAAATTCTACTTCTGGGTTTATACCTCAAAGAATTGAAAACAGGGACTCCAACAGATGTTTGTACATTCATTATCACAATAGCCAAAAGCTAGAAACAACCCAAAATGAATGAATAAACAAAATGTAATACACATACAATGGAATATTATTCAGCCTCAAAAAAGAATGAAATTTTGACACATGCTACATTATGGGTGAACCTTGAAGACATTATGCTGAGTGAAATAAGCGTCATAGAAGGCCAAATAATGTATGATCCTACTTATATGAGAAACTTAAAGTAGTCGAATTCACAGAGACAAAGTAGAATGGTGGTGGCTAGCGGCTGGGACTAGAGGGGAATGGGGAATTATTGTTTAATGGGTACAGAGTTTCCATTTGGGATGACGAAAAAGTTCTGGAAACAGACAGTGGTATAGTTACATGATGTCCTGAATGTACTTAATGCCACTGAATTGTACACTTAAAATAGTAAATTTATGTATATTCTACCACAATAAAAACAGTAAAGAAAAAAGAACAATCAGGCCATATTTTCAGCCCACTGAGAGAATCCCTCTTTAAAGGCCAGTTCTCCCGTTGGCCTGAGGCATCCTTCCCATGGAAATGGGCCCTGAGGATGTGATCTTTGTATGACCTTTGTATTCCGATCACAAACCCAGTCCCAATAATCTAAACCCTAATCTGAGCTCGAAATCTAAACCAATAGCACAGATTGACTAGACACTGTTTGAAAGGCTGAGGCTTGAGGTTCCCTAGGCCAGGCAGTTTGTGGGGATAACGGTTTGACAGGGGCAACAAGTTGCCAGCAAAAGCAGAAGCCAATCTGGCTAGCTTTCACACTCTGTTACTTCCCCTTTCGCTTTCCCACAGGACACCTTTCAGCCACGCAGAAAGGAAACACGGGCCAGACTCACCAGCCTGATTTTTTAAAGTTGGAAAGTGAGTTCCTGTTTCCCCTCACCCCTCACAGGTCTAGATATTTAATATCCTTTGTACTTTGTAGAGTCGAGACAGAGTCTTCGCCCATCCAACGACAGCAGAACCAACAACCTCCACCCTCTGTAGTTTCTAGGGCCCTTTCATACAGATTAGCTCTCAAAATAACCCAGTGAGAACGAATGAGTAGGGGTTGTTATCCTCCACTGCAGACATGAAGAAACCGGGGCTCACGGAAATGAAGCAATCTGCCTCAAGTCTCACAGCCCCAAGTGACAGGGCCAGGGTTTGCACACGGGTAGTGAACCTCATCGTTCTCCTTCCTCTCGATTAGTTTGAGAAGACGAACAAGGTAGAAATGGAATCAGACCATTCTGGTGTCAAACTAGAGCAAGGAAAAATGCTTCCAAGTTTGGCAACTAACAGGACTAGCAAGTCCATCCCCAGAGAAGTAGCCTGGGAAAGAACTAAGCGCCCTCTTCTTTCTCCGAGGTCCATCCTGATGTAGAAATGGATCTTTCCTTTTGGACTTTTGTACTCAACGATTCCAGCTGGGTGCCCAAGGCACAGTCCCGTGCTGTCTTGCCCAAGGCGCGCGGAAGGACAGGTGAGGGTCTACCACACTCACAGAATTTCACCAGGGGTGGAAGGCCAGCTGGGTCATGGGGAAACGGAATCTTCAGGGCGCTCGGACGCGAACAAATCACGCTTAAACCAACGAGCAGCTGAAACTAGAAGCGGCCCTGGAGACCCGCAGGGGAAAGATAGGACAAGAGCCAAAGAGACTGCGGCGCGCCGATTACTGCCCTACCAGCCCCCGCGCAAGCGCGACGACAGCACCAGTGCTGGAAGAGTCCGGCGCCTGCTACCACGAGACTTGGTGGGCGGGCGCCGACTCCCCGCGCATACGCCAGCCGCGCACGCATGCGCGTCCACAGCAGCTGCCTTTATCGTAGCAGTCCCCTTCCTTCTCGTCCCTTTTCCGGATCCGAACGCTGGCTTCCTAACCCACGGCCTTCACTCCGCACTCCTCACCTTGCGCCCAGTTTTCTCCCGTAGGGCCTTCAGCCGTTCCTTTCGCCGCAATGCCTCTTCCTCTAGCCGGCCCACACCAGCCGCAGTAGCCGCCATCTTGCCCGCCCTCCTCGTCTCTCGTGCCGCATCGCGCAGGCCCAAGGAGTAGATGAACCTCTCACGGCCAATCCAGGGACGAGAATGGGAGAGCAGGAAGTCCTGAAAGCCAATCAATGCTGAGTTATTATAGGAGTGCCCGCCCTCTCCCTCCCCCGCAACTCGCCTACCCCTTGTGGGGCCGGCAAAGAATGAGGCTCTAAGGCTCGATTCGTCCAAAGCCAATCAGTGAGAAAGCAGCAAGTGGGATCAGACCTGAGTGAAGGAGGATAGAGCGCATCGATCGCTTTGGTTTTGCCCAAGTGCCAACCACAGCTCTCTCCATGCCGGCCACTTGGGAGTGCGCTGACCCATCCTTGTCCACTTGTCCTGATCCTTCAAGGCTCGAATGCCTTCAAGAAGCCTGACTCTCCACTCCGACCCCAACTTAATAAGAGGACTGCCTCTCCCTTCCTTTCCAGGTATCAGTGGCTCCCTGGATGCACTTGTCCATGGGCCCCTAGGCCCTTCTGTGTCCACTCAGCAGACGAAGCCTGAGCAGTGCAGGGCTTAGCTAGATGGCGTTTCCCTCTAAGCTCGTGGATGATCCCCTCCCACCTCCAACCCTCCTGGAGCAGCAAAGTATCCAGGGTCAGACTACCTAACCTGGAGAAGAGCAAACCCCAACATGGGCCCAGTGGGCCCCAAGGAACCCTCTGAGCTTAGTTCCTGAGAACTAAGCTGAGAGTTGGTTTAGCCTGGACTGCAGCAGGTGGCCACGAGGTGCACTTCAACCCAGCAGGAGCTGCCAGGGTCGTCTTTCCTGCATTAGTCAACATGTCCTGACAACCGAGAGACCACTCTGGCTGAAGTCAAGGTCTTCTGACAGCGTGTCTGTGTCCCCAAAACCGCACAGCTCCCCCCAGCCCCCACCCCCACATACACCATGACTTGTCTCTCAGCAAAGCAGTTCCCTGCTTGGTGCCTCCCTTCCCAGGCGGGCAGCAAGTGGACACCTACAACTCCCTCCCCAACTTCCTTCAGAGGCCCCTGTGCCACAGACCCCCCATCCAGCCTCCCCTCCAAACGACCCTCTTGACATCACTAACTTAGCCTTTTGGTGCCCTCTCCCGCATCAGCTGGGGTGCCCTGCCTGGGCCTGGTAACGCAGGTAGTACCTGGTACGCAGGTACTAGGTGTTCAGGAAATGTCAGCTCAGAGGTGGGATGAATGGGGCAGGAGAAAAGGCCAGAATGGAGGGACTGCCCCAAAAGCCAAGAAGACAGAACAGAATGAGAATGGGGACAGAGTCTGTCTTCTCTTGGCCACCCAAGGTCTAGGAGGCTCCAGACCAGTTACTTCCTCCAACTGATGGTACCTCTCTGGGCCCCACAAAGTTCCCCCCAGCTCCAACAAAGGGTCTGACCCTGGCCCAACAACAGCCTGGATGGGGGGATGGGCCAAGGGGTGATGGTAGCAGTGGCCCAGCAGAGTCAGTCAGGCTTCTGTCCCTGTCCAAGCTGTCCCTGGCTGCCCAGGTGGTCCTCATTTGGCCCATCTGGGCCTCAGTATCTCCATCTGTAAACCAGAGGCATAAGGCACTTTCTTGCCTTTAATCTCTTAAGGTTAAATAAAACAAAAGATGTGAAGCAAGTGCTGGGCCTTGGAGTGGATGGAGGGAGCCTCTAGGAAGGCTTCCTGAAGGAGGGGACCCTCAAGGATTGCCTAAATCTCCCAGGGATCTGCCCGACGTATGGAAGGCACTACTCCCTGGAAGGTATTTCAGGCTTGTCCTGCTGCTCTCTGATCCCCCCTCCCCGCCCCCGCCAATCTTGCTCCAAACAGTAGGAGCAAAATAGTGGCACTTCGGTCTCCCCATAAAGCGCTTAGAACAGCTCCTGGCACGTGGTAAACTCTACAAGTGGTCGTCATGGTTCTTGTCGTCACGTACTTGTTGAAAGACCCTGGCCATCTGCAGGAGGCCCGCAGCCCCTTTCCCCCTCCCCGCCAGGCTGTCCCTTGTACGAATGATGTCAATTCCAGTCGGGCGGGCTGCGTCCTGGGCGGATCCAGACCCAGGGCAAGTCTGGAATCCCTGACCTCGTACGGGAGGCTCAGATTAGCGCTTCCCGGGGCACTGGAAGAGGCGCGGACTGAGGAGGGCGGGGCTGCGGGGCGCCCTGACCTCAGGCCCCTCCTCCCGCCGGGCTCCCCGCCCTTTGCACGGTCCCGGGAGAGGCGGGGCGGCGGTGGCGGCAGCGAAGTGCAGGAAGCCGGGCGGCGGACGGCCGGGAGGAGGAGGAGCATGCAGACTTGGGTGGCTCCGCGAGGCGGGGGCCAGTACTACTTCCCCCAGTAGTACCGCGCCGCTCCGCCCCGGAGTGACGCCCTCCGCCCATGGGCCTGGCCGAGGGCAACCGGCGGGCGGCGCGGAGGAGGCGGCGGTGGCAGCAGGTGGCGCGCAGCAGGGCCGGAGCCGGGCCGGGCCATGGCCGCCTCGGAGCGGCTCTACGAGTTGTGGCTGCTCTACTACGCGCAGGTGAGCCCGCCCCGCCCCGCGCCCGCCTTGCCCCCAGCTCCGCGCGCCCGGCGCCTGCTGCACCTGCGCCCCGCGCCACCCGGGCCGCTTAGATGCGCGCGCGCCGGCTGTGCTCCGGCTCCGTCCACACGTGTGCGCCCCCAGCCCGCCGGTGCCTCTGGCACTTACACCTGGGGGATGATCCTCGCGGGCGCTCACCTCACGAGAGCCTCTTGGGTGGGAACTGCGCAGCCTCAGTCGTGTTCGAGGAGAGAGCTTGGACCAAGACCGCCAGGCTCTTCCCCCTTTTACAGATGGGGAAACTGAGGCCCGGAAAATAAACGAGAGACTGGTCGGGTCGTGAGGGGCAGGGGGACTTAGTTTGAATTTGGGCTTGCCCCTTCCGTGGGCGCGGCCCCGTTGGGTACTCGGCCGACGCGGGGGTCCCGGCAGGCAGAGGGACGGTCCCTACTGCGGTTCGACTTGAGGAAACTCAGACCCCCGTCCCCGCAGCGAACCGGCAGTGATGAGCTCCTCCCCGATCCGATGCAGCCCCTCCCCACCCCCGTGGGGTAGACCCGGGGGTCCAGCCGGAAGAAAAGATTTGCCTTGGATGCAGAAGGCGGGAGTGGCGGGGGGTGAGCTAGGAGGGATGTTTGGAAGGGATGGGGGGAGGCCCTTTCTTCCTAAACTCCTCCTCCTGTCTCAGAGACTACCTCAAGTGGCCTTAGAAGGTGAAGGGAATGACTCTGACCCACGTGTCCCCTAAACTCTGCCTCACACACATAGGCCCCCACTTTCCTTCTACATCCTCAGCAGGGAAGGATCCCAGGGTAACACCCCCCTCCTCTTCACCCAGAACCAGCCTCCCTCCCTGCACCTGCCTGGCATCGTGCTCCTGGCTCAGGTGTGCCCTGGGCACAATGGACTATTGTGTGCCCCTGATCTCATCACTGGGGGGAAGTTCATGCTCAGATCAGTTGGCCCTCTGTGAAGAGGCTGGCCGACTCTCTCCCAGGACTGCAGGCTGGGTCCAGGGCCCCAGGGACCTGGAATCCAGGCCGTAAGGGCCACAGCTTCTTGAATTTGCTCAGGTGGTGAGAGTTCCAGGCCCCTGGCAGGAGGCAGTGTGTGGAGTACAGTCCCTCTTGGATGGGACCCAGGGCAAGCTCTTTATACCTCTGAGCCTCTGCTTCCCTATTTGTAAATTTGGCACAGCCTTGACCTCAGGGGTGGCCAGTATGGCTGGTCCAGGCTAGAGAAGGCTCCTGCTTCCCTAGCCCCATTGGGTCTCCTCAACCCAGCCTTTCTGTCTCCAGCTCCAAAGGTTAGTCCTTGTGAAGGAGCAAAAGATTTGGAAGGAAACCTACCCCTGGCCCCCATGCCTCTGGTTGCCCCTGTGGCCGTGGACAGGTTCTTGGTCCTCAGTTTATTTGCCTGTGACCAGGTGAAGGGGGGCTGGAACCAGGTGGTGATGAGTCTGAGGGATGTTAATGGTGGGTGTTCAGGCTGGGTGGCATGCTGCTGGGGGGAGGGTGTCTTGGTACAGCCTCCCAGGACTGCACCTCCAGCATGGTTGTCTCCCACTGCCCCTTCTAGCTGAGCTCTGCAAATGGTCAGCCCCCCTCTTCCCTCAGGAGGTGTTTAGCACTGATCTGTGCTGAGTCCCTTCTCCCCCTCCAGCTCCTCACCTGACAGGGCAGGTATGGGGTACAGGCTGGCTGTTGTAGCCTTGGAAGCCTGGGCAGGCAGGGGGCAGCCTGGGGCCAGGCAAACAAATCCAGGATGTAAGTGTGAACCAAGGAGCCGGGCGGGGCCAGGCCGCCTGGGGAGAGGAAGCTCCAGTCAGCCTCCCAGCACTGCCTTCCTGCCTGCTTGGTCCTGCTCCCCTCCCAGAACACAGTCCCCACCCCTCTGTGCTGGGCTCCCAGGGAGTGGTGGTTATGCTACTTTGAGCCCTGCTAGGGACTTATTGTGTATGTGCTTGGGGGAGGGGGTAAGATAAGGTAAGGACTTGAACTGACAAGGTGTTCAGAGACCCCTGAGTTGTCCAGCCACCCAGCTAGAAGTCTCCCCCAACACCTGCACCCCTCCCTTCAGCAGTGAGAGCTGACATCAGCTGGCAAACCTGTTCCCCCAGTTGTGGGTCTAGGCCCGCCCTAGGGAGCACCCCCCTTTCTGCCTTTCCTTCCCCTCAAAGACCCTAGGTTTAGACCTGCCCACCCCCCACCTCTGTGGTCCCTGCTCATCTGGGGGCTACGGAGTCCCCTGGGGGAGGGAGCTGTGAGTGATAACTGAAGGAGGAAGGGAGGCCAGAGTGCCCCTGGACATCACTCAGTCTGAGCCCCTCAGAGCCCTAGAGGGGAAACCAAGGCAGAGTCGTACCAAGATCGTCGGACAAGATTGGGGCAGAGTCTGGCAGAGCTCCAGCCCAGCCTCCATCCTGTGTGACTTTTCCCAGGAAAGGCCTAGTCCTGTGGGCAGGAAGCCTTAGGTGGGTCTGCACCCTGGGATGGCACAAGCTGTTTCCTTTGTGTGGAGCCTTCTCCCTCCCGTTTGAGGAGGCCTTCCTCGCTGTCCCCCCAGACCAAGCTGGACCTCAGCTCAGGCACGTCCCCATTTTAACCCTCATTGTGCTGGCTACGTCACAGTTTCCCCAGCACCTCACATATAGGAGGTGCTCCTTGGGTATTAGCTGAATGGCTGGATGGAGGAGATAGGCCCCACAGCAGTGTCCAATCAGGGAAGTCATGCTAGAGGAGGCTGAGTTTGAGACTTGAGGGCTGAGGGGAAGGGAATGACAGGAGCTGTTGGCAGTGGGAAATCCGAGAGGCAAGTTGTCAGGAGTGAGGGGGAGGTCTGGTATATGGGTGGGGGCACATCCAGAGGACTTATCCCGCCAGGGCTTCTCCAGGGTGGGCGTAGGAAGGGGGTGAGAGGATAAGGAGACTGGGGACAGCACCCAACAGGCTGGCTGGCAATTGGACAGCATTTAAAAGTTATGCAAAATAACATGCAAATGAGTGGCCCCTTTTCAGCCTGGAGCAGTGGTGGTGTTCCACAGCCCCCCAGTGAAAGGGAGCCCTGGAGGGCATGAGAGCTGTGGGGCACTCAGGGTCCCAAAGGGCAGGACAGGACAAACATTCAGGTTACAAGTAGGGAGCCCAGGCTGAACTCTCCAGGTATGCCATTGAGGACTCAGGGTTCCAGGGAGGTCTGGTCAGAGCTGGGGTGGACCTTGCTATGTTCACCCCTCTCTGGTCCCTCACCCCTGACTGATGAGCTCTATTGCCTCATGGAAACCTGGTCAGGCCCTCTGCTCCTTCTGGGACCTTAGCTGGGTCATAGTCCTTCCTGTACCTCAGTTTACCCTCTTGAAGTGGGAAAAAGGAAAGTAGAATAGCCTCCTTGGTGCTTGGCCTCTCTCTGTACCTCAAAGTGGCAACCAGGGTTTCTTCCTTCCTGCCTTCATTAATTGCCAAGGGGTTGGGACTGAGGTGATGAGGAGAGCAGCACAGAGCCCAGGATGGGGGAGGGGCTGGTAATCCCTGGAGTTGCTATGACAACTGGGGAGCTGATGTGGAAGTGTGGGGTCCCCATGGAAACAGGGTCAGTTACTATGGGGACCCTGGAAGGAAATTCATAGTTTCCATAGTGATAGGACAAGGGGAAGGTTGAGCCCAGGGGGGTGTTATGGAGACCAGAAGATCCACCCCTTTCAAGACCCTCTTACCGGGCAAGGGAGAAGAGACTGGCCCAGCCACCTGGGCACTCAGACCACTATCCTCAGCTGTCCCTATCCCTGGCAAAGTCCCCATCTTTCGCTCATTCCTTGAGGTCCTCCAAGTCTGACCTCCAGTGCTCCTGGTGTAGCCAGAAGCCACCTTTGGCTTGACATTGCCATCTCCTTCCTGACGCTGAGTAGGGAGACCTCAGGCCTGAAAGAGGTCATCCCGATCAGACCCCATCCCACCCTGTCCCATTTCTCCTTGCCTGTGCCCAGAGATGGGGTGCTCACTACCACCTAGGCAGCTCTGACTGGGAAGAGTCATCCACTATGGAGCTCTGATCTTCTCTCCCCATTCTGCTACTAGCTCTAACGTGGGGCCCGTTCCACCTGCCTGGGACAGCCACCTGGGGACTGGCCCATGAGACCTTGGTTCTGCCAGTAAGCCAAGGTCTGCCATTCATCTGTCATTCATGAAAGTGGGTGGGTAGAAGATGAGTGTTGCCCTAGAATGCCAGGGGCTTGGGAAGGCAGAGCCCCTGGATTTGGGGGTGGAGCTCCCACTCATCTTACCATGTGCTGGTAGATGTGGTTGGAGAGCCTTTACCTGTTAAGCAAAGGGATGGTTTTAAAGAGGCAGCTGAAGCGCAAGGAGATTAATGCTAAGTAACAAGCTATGAAGTATGAGAACCAGGTCTGGACTCCAGATCCCATGCCCTCAACCACTGATTCAGTAGGGGAGGGTCTGAAGCACCAGACAGGGGTGGGTCTTGGGAAAGATGCTGGCTCTGGGGAGCATTTAGGCAGAGGAAGCATGGAGAGCAGAGCACATGCAGACCTGTGGGGGTGGGGACAGCAAGTAATGCCCTTGGGCTGGGCATCCAGTGGGTATAGGGTGCCAAGGCTGGAGGTGGGCACCAGTCATGCAGGGCTTCAGATGTGAGGGGAGGCTGTGGACTTGCCTTAAAGCTTGTGATAGGGTAGGTGACTGGCTGATCAGACAATGGTTGTAATGGATGTCTATGGGAGGTGCGCCAGGTGCCCGGTGCTGTTTAACGAATCTTTGTGTATTGCCCAATGGGCAATTTCTTGTGTAAAGCCTGAGTGAGGTGGGGATGGAGTGGGATGGGGGGTTTGAGGCAAGGTCTGAGCCTTGAGGTGAGACATAGGGCAAGCCAGGGCTGCTGTCAGGCTTGGGATAGGGCAAGCAGGTCTAAGGGAAGCATGGTGTCAGGCAGCTCAGTGGTTCCTGTCCCCCTGGCAGACAGCCCCACCCACCCATCCACGCCACAGCAGCCTGCCCTCAGCCCTCCCAGGTTACCTCAGAGTTCTGGGGAAGTGGCAGTTCCATGCCCACCCAGGGACTATTTGGGCCTAACCAGCCCTTGGGAGCCCCTCACCCCTAGCACTGAGTGCCCTCAGGGCTGGTCAGGCATAGATTGGGGTTCCTACAGAGGTGACTATGAGACTCCCTCCTCCCGGGGACACTGACCTCCTCTATACCCATAGCTTTCTCCCCTACTGCAGGGCCCTGGCACCACTTACCCATGGGCCTCAGGGCCCTGGGGAGGAGTGTGCATGGCTGTTCCTGACCTGCCTTCAGGGGAGGGGTGGGGTTGGGACCCTGGCCCAGTCAGGTTGAGGTGGGGACTGGGCTGGTCTTGCCCAGTGTTCCTGCTCAGGAAAAGGGAGGGAGGAGCCAGCTGAGGCAGAGCCTCTGAGAGGAGTGTGGGGAGTCCAAGCACCACAGCCACCTCTTCCTGGCTCTGGACCCCTCTGCATGCAGCACTGCCACCTTGCTTTTGGGCCCCTGCCCTGCTCTGCCTCCTGGCCCTGGCCCCTGCATGGACGCCCCTACCTCTAAGCGCTGCAGCCTCAAGCCATGGGGCCCAGGTCAGCAGTGGGCTGAGACCTCACAGGGAGAAGAGGTGCGAGTCACAGAGGCAGGACAGCCAGCTTACCCCTCCCCCATCTAGTACTGTGCTTAGAGACCCCTCAGGCCCCCTTCAGAGCCCATAAAGGCTGCCTTGACTGCCTTAGCCCTGAACCCAGCCCAGCTGGACCTGCTAGAAGTTTGCAGGACTGGACAGGCCAAGGGTGTGGTTCTAGAGACAGAAAGTGGGAGTGTGCAGAGTTTGAGGGGCCCGCCCAGGTCTGGGAGGGCCAAGCCAGGTGATAGCCATGAGGAGGGTGGGAGGTTCCTGCTTAAGTACCAAAAGCCCAAGTCACAGAGGGCAGTGGGTCATGGGGTGGGCCAGAGGCCTGGACAGAGGATGTGAATCACAGGTGGGGAGGAGCAGAGAGGCTGGAGAAGCAGGCCCTGGTTGGCCTAGGGGCCTGGAATGCCAAGCTTAGCAGTTGAGCCTTTATCCTCAGGTTGGGGTGGGAGACATGGTCAAATTTGGGCTTTCAAGTGCTCAGCAGAGCTGCAGTGGGCAAAAAGCACCCACATTGTGGGTGAGAGATCACTGTGGTTTGGGGGTAGAAGAGGGGAGGATGGCGTTGGGACAATCTTGAAGGTAGACAGGGATCTGTGGGGTCACTGAGGCAAGGGCCAGGGGCCTGGTCATCTTGGGCTGTCTGGCTAGCAACCATGAGTGGTCCTAGCCTAGGACAAAGGTTTGGCTTTCAGCATCCTCAAAAGGTGCAGCTGAAGCTGTGACAGTGGATGAGGCATCCCCTCTGGGGCCCCCATTTCCCCCATCTGCAATGGGAAGAGTTCAGAAGAAATGGTCCAAGAGCCCTGGCCTGCTCTGGTGTTTCAGGGTTGGGCATTTTGGTGTCCCTGCTGGTTGATGGAGAGGAGAAGTGTGAGCAGAGGGGCTGCTAGCAGCAGAGGGTGGAGAGGTCACCAAAGGAAACTGACAGACAAAAAGTCGCGGTGGTGTGGGCCTGCATCTTGGTGGCCCCAGCCCCTTTGAGTTGCCTGGGCCTCAGATCTATGACAAAATGCTCAAGGAAGGTGCCCAACCACAGGGTAGAGGGCTGCTCTGTCTAGGTTTCTTGGGGGCCTGGCCCAGGCTGCTGGGGTCCGTTCAGTCCTGGGGCCCATTTAGTCCTGGCCCTGTGGTCTGGGGCCTACAGGTGGCAAAAATTAGCCATCCATCCAAAGGTAGTTCTGGCGGTCCTTGAATTGAGGTCCATGGCCCTGGGGAGCAGCCTCAGTCTCGTGCTGCCTGTGATGTGTCCCTTGCCCCTTCATCCTTCTCCAGTCTAGTCCCTGCTCTAGTCTTCTGCCCCTGGGAAAGAAAGTTGCCTTCTGCGCTCAACTAGTTGGGGTGGGAGTTGCAGACGGGGCCAGCATGGAGGGAGGGGGAGAGGGTGGGATGGAAGGAGGAGCTCAGGTCCAGGCCATGACCCACTCCATGCCCTGGGAGGGACTTAGAGGTTAGGGCAGGTTGGGACTAGGCTAGAACTTACTCAGCTGTGTCCCTGGAGCAGAGACCAGCAGAGCCAGGTGGGGAGGGTAGGACTCAGGGGATGGGGGCGGGGCAAAGGTACAGATGAGTTCTCCACATTGTCCCCTGGGCCTGAGGCCTTGGACCCACATCAGGGAGCAGTCAGTGCCTTGAATGAAGGGCACTATAAGCAGCAGGGATCAGAACCTGTCCCTAGATAGTCCTGCCCTGACTCCAGGCCCCCTGACAACATGCCTATAAAACTAGTCTCTGGTCCGCAAGCCCCACCCAGGGCAGTGTGACCCTACCCCTTGGCACTCCAGGGCCTGCCCCCAGTGCTGGGCCAGGTCCCTCACAGCTTCTCTTGCTGGGCCCTGGGTGCCCCAGGCCCCCCCCACATCCCTGCGGTCTGCCGGGAGGAAGCTGCCCCCCTCCCCCACCATGACTCTGCGCTTCCTGCCCCTGCCGGGGCGGGAGGGGACATTTCCCCTTCACACCAAAGTTTCCCTGGTGGCGCCCAGACTCAGCCACTGCTCCACTTGCCCATGGAACCAGCTCTGGGGCTTGGGGTCCAGGTAACCAGCCTGGGTGGGTGGAGGCTCCCAGGGTGAGGTAGGGCATCCTACCTATACATGTGGGGGTTGTGCAAGTGCATGGGTTGTCCTGGTTGACGGTGCACATGTATCCTGAGATCCGTAGTCGAGGAAGGTTTCCTGGAGGTGGTGGCTACTTAGCTGGGAGAACATGGCAGGAGAGAGCCCAGCCCAAGCCTTTGGGTCAGGGGTGGCTGGTGGGTGGCAAACCTTCAGCCCCAGCACCAGTGTGGTCCACAGCCACACCCCAGGAGTGTGTATACTTAAGCCCCTCCCCTGCCCGTGTTAGGCCTGCCTGAGTCCCCAAGGGTTAGGGAGGTGGGAGCAGAAACTAGGAGGCTGAGAAAAGTAGGTGAGGAGCCTGGGAGAGTGGTGAATACATATGGCAATCCTGTGGTGCTGACCTTCTAACTTCCTGTCCTCCCTCCTCCCCCATCCATCCCTCACTCCCTTTCTCCACCCCCACTGCTCTACCTCCAATCCCTGTCTACCCCATGTCCACCTTCATTCACTCTCCATTGCTGTCTACATCCCCTTGTCCCTCCTCTCTCTACTGTACCCCTTCCGAGCCCCATCACTGTTCCCCCAAACTCCTTTGCTTGCAGAAGGACCTGGGCTACCTGCAGCAATGGCTGACGGCCTTCGTGGGTGCCTTCGAGAAGAGCATCTCACTATCCTCTCTGGAGCCACGCAGGTGAGGCTGGAGCTACATAGAAAGCAGGGACAGGGTAGGGAGACTGGAGGGGTCCTTGGCACCCCAGTGACCCCCCTCCCTGCAGGCCAGAGGAGGCAGGTGCAGAGGTGCCGCTGCTACCACTGGATGCACTGCATGTGCTGGCTGAGCAGCTGGATGAGGGGGACCTGGAGCAAGCCCTGCTGCTGCTCAAGCTCTTCATCATTCTCTGCAGGTGGGTCCCTGGTGTCCTTTCCAGGGTGGGCACATGGAACTGTGGGCCAGAGGCGGGCCTGGCATATCACTATGACCTCTCCCATCATTCACTCCCCAGGAACCTGGAGAATGTAGAGGCAGGCTGGGGCCAGGTGCTGGTGCCCCGGGTGCTGGCATTGCTGACCTGGTTGGCAGCCGAGGTGAGGTGGACTCTACCCTGGGGGGGGGGGGCAGCAGGGGTAGCCATGGCCCAGCTAACCCGCCTCCACCCTCTCCACATGCCTATAGCTGAAAGGACCCCCACCACCACAGGAGGGCCGTGGGCCCCAGCTGGAGAACGTGGCCCTGCATGCCCTGCTCCTCTGTGAGGGCCTTTTTGACCCCTACCAGACCTGGCGGCGCCAGCACAGTGGGTGAGAGCCAGCCCACAGGCAGAGGACCCAGAGGAGGCTGGGGACAGGATGGGGGTGGCTGCTATGGCAAAGGTGCCAAGGTGGGAGGGAGCCCGTGCACAGGCCTGTGAGGGGAGGATGACCCAGGAGGGGTGAAGTGCCTGGCCTCACCCCACCCCCACTCCCCAGGGAAGTCATCAGCTCCAAGGAGAAGAGCAAATACAAGTTCCCTCCAGCCGCTTTGTCCTGTGACTTCACCACCTTCTTCCGAGGTCAGGCCCCGCCCCTGCCCCACTTGGCCCCACCTGGCCCCGCCCCTAAACCTGAGCCCCTTCCTGCAGTTCCCCATCCTATGCGCTGGACAGGACGTGCTTAGTGGTGGCTGAACACAGGGCTGGGAGAACCACGGGAATTTGAGGGGGCCTCCAAAGGCAAGTACAAGTTCAGGGGCAGAGAGCAGAGAAAGGGCATGTCTGGGCAAAATGAATAATTTTTTTTCTGGCTGGAGTGAAGGCTTCCCATCAGGTGAGGGGGTTGATTTCCCTTCCTCCTTCCCACCCACCTCCTGGGTTCCCCCAGCCACTTGTGACCCACTCGGGACCATCTTAAAATCCCCTGGTCCAATCCCTTTGTCCTGTAACTTCCACCCAGTCTCCAGCTCTCCTCAAGATAATGTCCACACCAGGTGTCTCCACTTCCTGCTCCCTCAGTTCCAGAGGAGCTGACCTCCAGGACATGTCTGACCATCTATTGTCCTTAGGGACCCTCTTCTCCTTGGTGCCCTCTTTCCTCTCGGACTAGCTAGGACTTTAAATAGGCTTGGGGCAGGGTGCTGCCTGGATGGGGGCAGGCTGGGCGTGGGAAGGCAGTGGCCTATTAGGATAGAGAATATTTCAGTGTCTCTGGGATGCCCCATGGAGCTGCCTGGGTCTGGAGTTGGGGCAGCAGCTCCAAGAGGGGAGACTCCCCCGCGGAGCTCCCTGCCTCCATTCCCCTACAATCTGCGTACTCTGCTTAAAACACAGTGGATTTTGTTCCCACTACTGTAAATCCCATGGTGTCCTGACACCCTCAGGATCAAATCCTGCTCCTCCCCACAGCCTTCCTTCACAGCCCCACTCACTCTCTGCTCCCCAGCCATGGTCCTGTCCTCTCATTCCTAGAATGTAACTAATTATCCATCCTACCTCCAGGTCTTTGCCATACTGTTTCCTCTCCCTTCATAGGCCAGCTGCATTCTCAGGCCTTGTCTCAAAAGCCCTATCTCCTGGGAGGTCTCCCACCCCATCCCACCTGAATCAAGCCAGCCCTGCTCTTGCTCCCACCTCCCCAACACCCATGTGACCCAGGGCTGGTCCTTTCTGCTCTCTGGGTTTCAGTCTGGCCTGGCATCCTGGCCAGCTTTACTGGAGCAGGGCCACGTGGGCCTCCCACATATGAAGCTGTGAAAGCCCCTAGAAGTCCCCAGCGAGGGTGGGGGTGGGGGTGGTGGGCATCTGTATGGTAGATACAGCAGGGTCCCCAGAGCAGGTCACGGGAAGCTCCAACTGTCACAGGGCAGATGTACCAGGAGATTTGCATTTGAGAAACTAAACCCTGGGTTGCCATGGGGAAGCAGGGTGGGGGATGTGTGCTCACTCTGGGGTCCCCCACTCTGGGGATTAAGGATCTGGGGATCTGGCTAGGCTCTCAGGGCAGGGCCATGTCTCTTTCAAGCTCCCCAAAGAAGAGCTGTGTCCTCCTCAGACCCCCTAGCATAGAGCTATGACATTTAGACCCTTAGCACGGAACCAGGTCTTCTCTCCCAGATTGGGCCTCCCAGCCCCGTTCCTTGGCTCAGCCCCTCACCCCTACCCCAGGGCATACCCCTCTGTGTAGTCCTCTGGATTCACAGCCCTGCAAGCTTGGTGACAGTGTCCTGCCCTGCCCACCCCACACTATCCAGAGAGCCTGCAGGATGCAGATCGCTTGCCCCCCAACCTGCTGTTGCGTCTCATCCACCTCTTTGGTGCCGTCCTTGCAGGAGGGAAGGTAGGCCGGGAGGAGCCTGTGGCCCAGAGGGTGGCTCTCAGGGTCTCTCTACTGGGTGAGCCCTTTGCCCACTGCCCATCTCTGCCCACGCCTGCAGGAGAATGGACAGATGGCTGTGAGTGCCGGCTCTGTGCAGGGCCTGTTGGATGTGGTACGGGGCTGGGGCCATGGGCCAGCCCAGGACCCCCGGCTAGTGCCACTGGCACTGAAGGCACTGGTGGGTGCAGTACATGTCCTGCATGCCAGCCGCACGCCGCCCCGTGGACCAGAGCTCCGAGCCCTGCTCGAGGGCTACTTTCGCGTCCTTAATGCCGACTGGCCGGCCGGGCCTAGCTCGGGCCCTGAAGAGGCCCTCATCACCCTACGGGTCAGCATGCTCGGTGTGTATGGGCTCTCAGGCTCTTGGGGAGGTGGCACTAGCAAGGGAAGGCCCAAGTGACAACAGAAAGGCTGGACTGGGCTGCATGGGCGAGAAGGTTTAAGGCTGACCGGAGTTGCTGCTGGGAGGCAATTGGGCAGGGCTGACCTTTGACCCCTCCACAGACGCCATCCCCATGATGCTGGCATGCGAGGACCGGCCAGTGCTGCAGGCCACCTTCCTCAGCAACAATTGCTTTGAACACCTTACTCGCCTCATCCAGAACAGCAAGGTGGGTGGGGCCCAGGCTGGGGGTGGAGGGCCTGGAACCCAGAGGCTGGGGGAACCACATGTGGGTGCCAAGATACTGCTGAGCAAACTTGTGGCTGGTGGGATGGCCTGCAGTTGAGTGGGAGGGTCTGGGGCTCAGGATGGCTCTGTACTCCACAGGAGGGGTGTATTATGGAAGGACGGGAGCTGTCCTGGCCCCTGTTTCCCCTTTCCCCAGCCTCAAGTCCAGGGGCAAGAGGAGGGCTCAGCTGTTTTGGATGCAGTATCTCCTCCTTCCCTCTTATCTGCCCCCAACTCTGTCCCTCTGAGCAGGGCATGGGCGGCTCAGCTCCCCTACTCTTCCCCTAGTGCCTGGTGGGGCACTTGGCCTGGGGCTCAGGGTGCATCCTTCTCTCTGGGGCAGAGCCCTGGCAGTTGCCCCAGGTCCTGCTCTAACCCTGCCCCTCCCCCATCTTCCTCCTCTTCTCTCTCTGCCTCCTCCACCTTGTGCCCTCCCCCTTCCCCACAGCTGTACCTGCAGGCCCGGGCGCCCCCTGAGGGGGACAGTGACCTGGCTACCCGGTTACTGACCGAGCCCGATGTCCAGAAGGTACCACCCTGGGGCTGAGCCTTAGGCACCTACCTCCCTGGGCACCCACCCCTTGGGGCTCCCTCTTTGAGCCCTTCCTGCACTATGCACGAGGGATGAGCAGATACATGTAAGGCCTGGAGTGGCCTCGTGATGGTGCTGGGTCCTCCATGCTGTCTCGCCCACTTTCAGATTCTCATCCTAGGGAACCGGGCAGGAGTGATCTGTGCCCTGCCTGGTATTAGTATTAGGAGCTGGGGTTTGGCTGTGCCAAGCTGGAAGGAACCTTCGAAACTCAACCACCCAAACCCATTTCACAGAAGGGGAAACAGAAGCCCGGATACTCAGGGATTTGGTTGTAGTCACTCACAGAGAAGGAGGTCCCCTACATGGGGCCACTTCTTTCCATGGATCCTTCCCTAAGCAGGTCACTGGGAGTCCCCCAGCCCCTCGTCCCCTCATGATGTGCTCCCTGCCTCACCTTGCATGGGGGCTGTAGGAGGCTGCAGAGTGTCATCTAGGGGCTCCGCATGGGGTACCCTCTCTCTGGTGGCTCTACATCTGGGCCTCAACCTGCAGAGCCCCCAGCTTTGTCTTCATGAGGCAGCCCCGTGTGTCTGTCACACTTGGCTGTTTTCTGAGAGCCTGCACATCCATTCATCTACAAAGCAGGCGAGGCAGGCGAGACCCCTGGTTTTTACAGATGAGGAAACTGAGGACTGGAGAGAGGAAGAAAGTTGCCTGAGGTCACTTGGGGAGTCAGGCAGAGCTGAGACCAAGGGTCCCATGGAGCCAAAATATGGCCTAGCACCTGCTGACAACTCTCTAAGCCCTCCTGACCCCTCAACCCCTCGGGTGCGGGGGGTGGTGGGGGAGCAGGGCAAGTGGGCAGCATGCCTCTGGCGGTTGGGTTCAGTCAGGGTGAGCCTCAGTATCCCCACCTGGATCTAGAGGGTAAGGGTAGGTCTCAAAGGTCTCGAAGGTTCTTCTGGTTTTAACATTCTGTGATTGATTGTCCCTAAATTCCCCAACCCCCTGTCAATCATCATGGGTGATGGGGCACTGCTGGCCTGCCTGCACATGTATGTCTAGCTTGGGTGGGGATGGGTGGGGACTGAGGCGCATAAATCCATCAGACAGTGTGGGGCAGAGGGGTATGGCGAGAGGGTCCACTGTTGATCTGTCCCAGTGAGGCCCTTCCCAGCCTTGGTTTCTTCCCTGGCCTCTTTGTCAGAGTGGGCCTTGCCAAGCTGCTCAGAGAGGGCCCTATAGGGTCAGGGTGAGGGTCACAGCAGTTCAGGCAAGGAGTAGAGGGCCTGGTGCCCAGCCAGGGTTGCCACATTCCCGGGGCATTCAGCCAGCTCGGCTACCTGCCTTGGGGTACCTGCTCCTGGCCCTACACCCCTGTTACTGTAGGGTGCTGCCAGCTGCAACATCCTGGCACCCGCGTCTCCTGACTGCCCCTCCCCACCCCAAGGTACTGGACCAGGACACAGATGCCATTGCAGTCCACGTTGTCAGAGTGCTGACCTGCATCATGAGCGGGTCCCCCTCAGCTAAGGTGAGGACGCTGCAGTCCGGCTGCAGTAGGGGCTTGGGGTGGGAGTTAAACTGGCCACATGTTCCCAGAACTGGCCTGGTTGGTGGCTGTTAGAGCAAGTGAGCTAAGGAGGTGACCATCCCGCCCTCTGGGGTGCAGCTCAGCCAACTGGCAGGGCATAGTCATCAGTCAGTTCTGGGAGCTGGATATCCTGGGTCTGGGCTGGATGGGAGAGGGATACTTGTGAGCTGACCACCGCCTGCAGCCTTCTGAGGTGGACCCACAGCCCCACATTCCTCCGCACCCCTCTGCCCCTGCTAGCACTGTGACCCAGAGGCAGAGCCAGGCGAGGGAGCCCTGAAATATGATGCTTTCTCCAGGGTTTCCGTGGGGTGAGTTTGCCCTGGAGCCCACATAACATGCTTACTTCTTCCCCACACAACCCTGCACAGGAGGTGTTTAAGGAGCGCATTGGCTACCCTCACCTACACGAGGTTCTGCAGAGCCATGGTCCCCCTACCCATCGGCTGTTACAAGAACTGCTCAACATGGTGAGGGCAGGGCCTTGGGGTCCCAAGGGCAGCCCAGACTGGGTTGGGGCTACCATGGAAGGTGAGCTGTCCACCTTGGGAACTGTGTTGACTGTGGCCAGTACATAGTGTGATCCTTGGCCTGACCACATGTGTCAGTGTCACTGGGGTGAGGATTCTGGGCTGTGTGGGGCCCTGGAAGCTGCTGCATGTTAGCAAGCCCCAGGATCATCCTGGGGACATGCATTTGGGGTTTAGGCCAACCCAGACCAAAAGCCAAGGCTTGGGGGGTTAATGATGCTGAAGGACTGTTGTTAGTAGTGACGGTCGTCGATGCACCTCTAACTTTCCTGAGCCTCAAACACAACCTGTGAGCAGGATGGGGTAGCGCATGTTGCTTTCCCATGCTATAGCCAAGGAAATTGAGACAGGAAGTCCTGCTGTTGGCAGGGTGGCCTGTTCCATACCAGTTGCCTGGGAACTATCACATTCTCTCCACCTACAGGCTGTGGAGGGTGACCACAGCATATGTCCACCGCCACCAATCCGCAACGAGCAGCCGGTGCTGGTGCTGATGCAGTGGCTGCCAGCACTGCCCACAGCTGAGCTGCGGCTCTTCCTAGCACAACGCCTCTGGTGGCTCTGTGACAGCTGCCCTGCCAGCCGTGCCACGTGTGTGCAGGCAGGTCTGGTGGGCTGCCTGTTGGAGACGCTCAGCACAGGGGTAGCTCTGGGGGCTCGCTGCCAGGAGCAGCTGCTGGCGCTACTGCAAGCATTGGGCCGTGTGTCACTAAGGCCCTTGGAGCTGCGTCATCTGCTGCGCCCCCCGCCAGGACTGGACTCGGCACCCGGCGGAGCTGAGGCTGGGGATGCCCGACACGCAGGCGCCATCATTCGTGCATTATCAGGCATGGCCCGGCACCATGGCCCTGCACGAGCTCTACGCTACTTTGACCTCACACCCAGCATGGCGGGTATTATGGTACCCCCTGTGCAGAGATGGCCAGGGCCTGGCTTCACCTTCCATGCCTGGCTCTGTCTGCACCCGATGGCTGCAGCGCCTGCCGCGGCCCCCACCCGGCCACCCCAGCGAAAACAGCTATACAGGTGGGTGACTGCTAGGGACCAGGGCACAGTGCCAGGGCGAGCAGGAGAGCCAGCAGGCATAACTGGCTTGGCCTGCCCCCAGCTTCTTCACCAGCAGCGGCTCAGGGTTTGAGGCCTTCTTCACGGCAGCTGGGACCCTGGTGGTGGCTGTGTGCACCCGGAAGGAGTACTTGACCTTGAGCTTGCCTGAAGTGTCCTTTGCTGACTCTGCCTGGGTGAGCCTCCATCCACATGTGGCTCCGGGGTAGAGGGGACACCCAGTCCCAAACTATGGCCTGATGTTGTGGCTTCTCTTCTAGCACTGTGTGGCCATTGTCCATGTGCCTGGGCGCCGGCCCTTCAGCCAGAACCTGGTCCATGTCTACAAAGATGGACATCTGGTCAAGACGGCACCCCTTCGCTGCCCCTCCCTCAGTGAGGTGTGCCAGGCAGGGTTTGGGGAGGCCTTGGGTAGCTGGGGGGACTTGGACAGGGTGGGGCCTGGAGCCCCTGTGTTCCCCCTACCGCCACAGGCCTCAGACTTCAACCTCTGGGGTCTGTGCAGCCATGGGGTCATTGTGAGGTACTGGATGCAGGTGGAACCCCAGGCTTTGCTGTGACCTGACCACTTCCCCAACCCTGGCCCCGCAGCCTTTCTCCTCCTGCTGTATCGGCTCTGCTGGGCACCGCACAACGACTACCACTACGGGGCTGCCTGCGCCACCAGTCCCTGCTGCCCTGGCTCACACTCACCCCTCCCTCACCCGCTCCCAGTCAGTCCCAGTCACCACAGGGCTTGGCTGGGGGTCTGGGCTGGTGGCCCCCCTGCAGGAGGGCAGCATCAGCTCCACCCTTGCAGGCACACAGGACACTCGGTGGGGCAGCCCCACGTCCCTGGAGGGCGAGCTGGGGGCCGTGGCCATCTTCCATGAAGCCCTGCAGGCAGTGGCCCTGCGGGTCCTGTGCAACCTGGGTATGCAGCACCATCCACCCTGCCCTGCCCCAGCTTCTCCCCCATTGTCCCAAGACCCAGGTGGTTGGGACTTACAAAATGCCCAGGCCAGAAACTAGAGGTCCAGAGGGAAGAAGGGGGTCTATCCTCTGATCAGGCAGAGAAGAGACAGGTTCTGGATGGGGTTTGGCCAGAGGCCCAGTCAGGTCTGAAGCTCCCTGCCCACCCCCAGGGCCCAATGAAACGGCACCCTTCAAGCCCGAGGGTGATCTGCATGAACTTGGCACCAAGCTGCTCCTCCATTACTCACCTCAGGTATTTGGGGGTGGGGATGGGCAGTTGGCTCAACCCATCTACCTCCCCCTGATCCTCCACACCCTGTCTGCCGTCCCTTCCTCCAACTGACCCTTGCTGCCTGTTCATGCCCTGCCCCCAGGCCTGTAAGAACAACATCTGCCTGGACCTGTCCCCTGGCCATGGGCTGGATGGCCGCCTGACAGGCCACAGGGTGGAGACCTGGGACGTTAAGGTGTGTGTGCACATGTGGGCAGTGAGTGCAGGAAGCATGAGCATGGGCACATTTGTACAGGGTGGGCTGGGGAGTGGCACTGTGCCCTGGGAGGTCTTTAGGAGACCCCCTCAAGAGAGCAAAACTTCCCTGAACCCAGATTCCCAGACTGGAGGGTCTGCTGGGCTGGAGTGGGGCAGGAAACGGCCGGAAGCTGCCCTCTCACAGCCGGCCCTCCTACCCTCAGGATGTGGTGAATTGTGTGGGAGGCATGGGTGCCCTGCTGCCCCTGCTGGAGCGAGTGGCTGCACAGCCCCAAGAGGCTGAGGCAGGTCCAGCTGAAACACATGACCTTGTGGGGCCTGAACTGACCTCTGGCCACAACACCCAGGGCCTGCTTCTCCCTCTGGGCAAGTCCTCAGGTAAGTGTCCCAGGTGCTTGGGGTGGTAGGGGAAGAAATCTTAGCATGACAGTGGGGCTGGAGTGCTTGAGGTCTTTGTGGCCACTGGCAGGCAGGCCCTTGACACACATCTGTCCCCTTCCTGGTGGCCGGTAGAGGAGCGAATGGAGAGGAACGCAGTGGCTGCCTTTCTGCTGATGCTGCGGAACTTCCTGCAGGGCCACGCTGTGAACCAGGAGAGCCTGGTTCAGTGCCAAGGGCCAGCCATCATCGGGGCCCTCCTGCACAAGGTGGGGCTGGAGGGGAGGGGGCTGCTTTGTCTGACCAAGGGTCTGGGTAGGGGGATGAAGAAGGGGAACCTGATGCTGTCAGTCAGGGAGAGCCTCCTGGGAGAGGTGGCATTTGAGTGGGGCCTTGAAAGGCTGGCAGGGTTTGGCTGAGAGGGTCTGGGGCAAGTACCAGCACAGGCTGGGGGAGGGGACCTGCACAGCAGGCTGGGGAGCTTGTACTTCAGAGACAGCAGGGAACCACCAAAGGGTTTTGAGCAAGCAGGATGCCTGTGTCCATCTGCCTGTGCAGGGCAGGGTGGAATCTGGGAGGCTCGACAGCAGGCAGCAGGGCCTGACCCCCCTCCTCCCACCCCAGGTCCCCAGCTGGGCCATGGACATGAATGTGCTCATGTCAGCCCAGATGCTGATGGAGCAGGTGGCAGCTGAAGGCAGTGGGTCCCTTCTGTACCTGCTCTACCAGCATTTGCTTTTCAACTTTCACCTCTGGACCCTCAGCGACTTTGCTGTGCGCCTTGGTAGGTGTGGGGCCTTGGGTGAAGGGACACCGCCAGGCAAGGTGGTGGTGTAGGTTCTGAGAAGTTATAACCCCACCCTGGGTGATCTGAGGGGACATATCTGTCCTGGGGCATCTGAGGGGAACATGACCCTCCCATGGGGGAGTCTGGCAGGGGCATGGCCCTGTCCTGGAGGATCAGAAGGGGTCCAGCTCATCCTGGTGGCCTGAGCCTTCTGCTGATGCCCACTCAGGCCATATCCAGTATGTGTCTAGCATAGTCCGTGAGCACAGACAGAAGCTGCGGAAGAAATACGGGGTCCAGTTCATCCTCGATGTCCTGCGCACCCACTACAGGTGAGGCTGGTGGGGGCAGGTGGGCCAGGGCGCTGACACAGCTGCCTCTGGCTTTGGGGACCGGGTTTAGACCCCAGCTCACTTGCCCACTCTCCCGGTTCTCTCCCCTCCTGTGTTCTGCATGGCCCTGCGTTCTCCTGGTCCTGGTGGGTTTGCCTGCTGGGACCGGCCCAGCCCACAGCGGGAGCGCCCCCTAGGGGCTGATGACCTGCGCACGGTGCAGACTTCACTCCTGGGCCTGGCGCGGGAGTTCCTGGCGCGGAGCTCCTCGACTCACGACATGCAGGTCGTGCTGAGCTTTCTGGCGGCTGCAGGGGATGATGGCCAGGTAGGCTGGAGGTTGGTGAGGGTGAGGGGTGGAGTGTGGACCACGTTGGGGCTGGGGGGCAGCCCAGTGTGAGACTTTGTATCCCCAGGTTGTGGGCACACTGGACCTGCTGCTGGCACTGCTGCAGTCCTCATCAGCACAGGAGTCTTTGGCTGTCTTCCTGCTGGAGCCAGGGAACCTTGAGGTGCTGCTGGCATTGCTGGTGCAGCCAAGGTCACTGCCCCTGCTGCCCGACCGAGTCTGCAAGGTACACTCAGCCCACCCCCTACCCTGGACTCTATTCACTGTGGTCCCTGCCTGAGGTCCATGGAGGTGCAGCAGGCCTTAGGCTAGCAGGTGAAGCTGCCTTTGCAGGCCTCTCTTGGAGCCACACACCTGTGCAGTGACTTCCCTCCTACAGTAACTCCTTCCCCGTGATGACCCTGTCCCCATGACCCCCACACAGATCCTGCGCAGACTGCAGCAGAATGAGCGCTTACCTGAGCGGAGCCGCCAGCGGCTCCGGCTGCGAGAGTGTGGTCTCCAGGGTCTCATCGCCTGCCTGCCAGAGGGGGCCGTTTCCCCCCAGCTCTGCCAGGGCCTCTACAAGCTCTTCCTGGGGGCAGGTACAACCTGGTTGGGAAAAGACAGGCCAGGTAGAGGGGTGACATGGACCCAGGAAACAGGGCAGGTGGGAAGCTGGTACGGGGCCAAAGCTGAGCAAGGAGAGGAGTGCAGCCCCCTTACTGGGGTCAGTCCCTCAGGCCTTCTCTGGCCATCCTCCCAGATTGCCTGAACCTCTCAGATCTGTTGGCTGTGGTGCAGCTGTCCCTCCAGGCTGACCTCAGCGTCCGCCTGGACATTTGTCGACAGGTGAGTATGGGAGGTGAAAGCTTTGGGGGGTGGTTCCCTGAGGACTTCACTTTGTGATGAGGGTCTCTGGAGGCCTCCCTGCTAAGGCCCCAGGAGGAAGGGCTGGGGACAGGCTGTCAGATGAGTCCCTCACTTGCTGTGCCCTGGCCCGGCAGCTCTTCCACCTCATCTATGGACAGCCAGACATAGTGCGGCTACTGGCCCGACAGGCCGGCTGGCAGGACGTGCTGACCCGGCTGTATGTCCTAGAGGCAGCTACAGCCGGCAGTCCCCTGCCCTTTCCCCCAGAGCCACCTGCCTCCCCGGAGCCAGCCTTACTCAAGCCACCCACTGAGTCACCTGAGCCTTCGGACGTCTTCCTGCCCTCAGAGGCCCCCTGCCCTGACCCTGACACCTTTTACCATGCTCTCTCCCCATTCTGTGCACCCTTTGACCTGGGCCTGGAACGGGCCAGCGTGGGCTCAGGCAACACTGCTGGCGGTGGCGGTAGCAGTGGAACTCTTACTCCAGCCAGCCAGCCTGGCACACCTTCCCCGCTGGATGGGCCCCGGCCCTTCCCTGCTGCCCACGGCCGCCACAGCTCCAGTCTCTCCAATGTGCTGGAGGATGGCAGCCTCCCAGAGCCCACCATCAGTGGGGATGACACCTCTAATACCAGCAACCCTCAGGTGAGGCGGACCCACCCTCTGCCACTGCATGGCACTAAGGGAGGACACCTGTGGGACATGGGACAGGCAGTGTAGCCTTTCCCAAGATGTGGCCCTATCTGACATCAGGGCTGCAGCCATCAGTTGGGCCCAGCACAGCCCCCGTGTAGCTCTCATCTGCAGTTGTGTTCCTAGTGAGGTCCCAGAATAGGTCAGGTCATGCTGAGCTGGCGGGGTGGGGGGTAGGGGGTGGGCAGCCAGGCTTTAGAAGGCCCTCAAGAGTCTGTAGGGCAGAGACTTCATGGGGCCTGTGGGCAGCAGAGCTCTAAGGGTCCTGCCTTATGCTTCTGGTTTGGGGATGGACCTCTGCTTATTCTATGGCATTCTTCCAGAGAATTCCAGGTCAGTTCTTGAGGCCTGTGAGGACGGTGGGGTAATTTTGTGAACTGTCTCATCTCCTCTTAAGAGTCACTGAAACTCCCTGGAGTTCAAGGCAGTGGCTCAGGCATCTACACCATTCTTTGAGCCCCACAGTGCCCAGCTGTCCGTTGGCTGAATGCTCTTCCTCTTGCTGCCCCTACTAGTGGTGGGCAAGGCGTGCTGAACAGGGATAGTGTGGGGGTCAGCCTGATTCCCTCCTTCCCCATCCCACACTGTATACTACCCATCTGTGCCCACAGCAAACCTCTGAGGAGGAGTTGTGCAACCTGCTCACCAACGTGCTGTTCTCGGTGACATGGCGGGGTGTCGAAGGCAGTGATGAGGCTGCCTGGCGGGAGCGTGGCCAGGTCTTCTCGGTGCTCACCCAGCTGGGGGCCTCAGCCACACTTGTGCGCCCACCAGACTGCATCAAGCGCAGGTGAGGAGGCAACTTGGGAGGGTGAGGGGTCTGGGGGTAAGGAAGACAGTCAGGTAGACGCGTGGGTCCTTTCCCATCCCTAGCCTCCTGGAGATGATGCTGGAGTCAGCCCTGACAGACATCAAAGAGGCTCCCCTTGGGATCCTGGCCAGCCTCACCCAGCAGGCACTTTGGCTGCTGCGCCTGCTGCAGGACTTCCTGTGTGCTGAGGGCCATGGTAACCAGGAGCTGTGGAGTGAGAAGGTGCGACAGCTAAGAGGGGTGTGAGCCACGTGAGCACACATGTTCATGTGAGCCAGCAGGCCTCTGGTCTGGGAGGTGGATGAGTAGACGTGTGCAGTCATGGGTGTATCGGTACAGGTGTCTGTGAGTGTGGACTTGTCTGTATGTGCAACCCCACCTGTCCCCAAGCCCAAACCTTACCTTGTTCCCTCCCCATGGGCTCCTGGCCTTATCTGGTGACGGCTGCCGGGAATATGTTGTGTGGCAGCTCTTTGAAGGTGTGTGTAGCCTGCTTGATCGCCTGGGAGCCTGGCCGCACCTGGCCAACGGCACAGCAGATCTCAGAGAGATGGCACAGATCGGCCTGCGCCTTGTGCTTGGCTACATCCTGCTGGAGGACCCACAGGTGAGCACAGGTTAGGTGTGGGGGGAGGGAGCGTGGCAGGTGTAGGGAGCTCTGAGAGTGGCTGGGTGTCACCCACAGCCCCCTTCCACCCACAGCTGCACGCCCAGGCCTATGTGAAGCTGCATGCCCTGCTGCAGACTGCGGTGCCCATGCGCCGTGAGGAGGCCTGCTATGTGCTCTCCAAGCTGGAGGCGGCGCTGGCGCGGGCGCTGAACACCTCCCCCTCTGAGCCTGCCACAGAGGACAGGAAGTCCCCAACTGCAGCCGCTGCAGCTGCAGAGCGCTGCTCATGGCTGGTGCCACTGGTACGCACGCTGCTGGACCGTGCCTACGGGCCACTGGGGCTGCAGTGGGGGCTGCCTTCTCTGCCGCCCACCAACGGCAGCCCCACCTTCTTTGAGGACTTCCAGGCCTTTTGTGTCACACCCGAATGGCGTCACTTCATCGACAAGCAGGTGCCTGGAGGTGAGGGCATGGGAAGAGAAGTGGGGGCGGGAGACCCACATCAAACACTGGTCTCCTCTCCCTGCCCAATCCGCCAGGTGCAGCCCACCATGTCCCAGTTTGAAATGGACACCTATGCTAAGAGCCACGACCTCATGTCGGGTTTCTGGAACACCTGCTATGACATGCTCATGAGCAGTGGGCAGTGGTGCCAGCGGGAGCGGGCACAGAGTCGTCGGGCCTTCCAGGTATGTGGCCTTGTGTGGGGGACCCGGAACTGCTCCACACATGCACCCAGAGGACGGCTGACAGGACAGGACAGGACAGGAAGCAGCCAGTGGGACTCATCCATTCCTTCATTCCCTACCTCCCACCTCGCAGGAGCTGGTGCTGGAACCTGTGCAGCGGCGGGCGCGCTTGGAGGGGCTGCGCTATGCGGCAGCGCTGAAGCAGCAGGCAGCACAGCACTCGACGGCCCTGCTGCACTGGGGGGCGCTGTGGCGTCAGCTCTCCAGCCCCTGTGGGGCCTGGGCCCTGAGGTGGGCGGGGCTCGGGGCAGAGTCCGAGTCGGGGCGGGGCTTGGGAGGGACCTGGAGAGCCATACCTTTGGGGTGAAGGCTGGGAGGAATGGGGAGGTCTACCATGGTCTACCAGGTCTACCAGGTCTACCCCCAACCCATGACCACCATTGGGGGACGTATCTGTAGGGACCCGTCCACCCCCCACTGGAAGCTGTCCAGCGCGGAGACATACTCCCGCATGCGTCTGAAGCTAGTGCCCAACCATCACTTCAACCCTCACCTGGACGCCAGCGCCCTACGGGACAACCTGGGTGAGAGGGCGTGCTGAGCTGGGTCCACCCAATGTCATATGCCCTGTCCTGCCTAGCTCTGGCTGAGCATCCTTGGGCCTATTGCAGGTGAGGCCCCTCTGACCCCCACCCAGGAGGCCTCGCTGCCTCTAGCAGTGACCAAAGAGGCCAAAGTCAGCACCCTACCTGAAGAGCTGCAGGAAGACCAGCTGGGCGAGGATGAGCTGGCTGCGCTGGAGACCGCGTGAGTGGGGATCGGAGAGAGCCAACTGGGGGCAGTGGGCACAGGGTCTGCTCCGGCGTGTAGGTACATGCTGTGGGATTGACTCCTGAGTTCATTTCCTCTTCTGCTTGCAGGGCTAAAGGCCCTAAAGGGACTGTCCAAAATCTGGTGGGGGGTTGGGGAGAGTTGTCTAACAGGATAGATGGTTCTTTCATGGCTAGGCACCCCAGAGCAGGAATGAGAAACACAAATCAGACCAGGATGGGGACCCAAGGCGGTGGGCAGGGGCTGAGCAAGAGGAAGCTGGGGACAGGAGTTAGTGTCCTGGCAAGACATTCAGAGGCCCATGTTTGGCGGCGGGGACTGGGGCCCGGCTGGACCCTGGGCAGCTCCCCCCCTCCTCTAGAAGGCATGAGTGAAGTACCTCATGACTTGATGGCACTTGGAGAGTGTGTTCCTTGGGCTTGTGGGGATGAGGGGCCCAGAGCCTAGAGCCTGAAGTGGGTACTGGCCCCCAGGATGGAGGCGGCAGAATTGGATGAGCAGCATGAGAAGCTGGTGCTGTCAGCTGAGTGCCAACTGGTCACAGTGGTGGCTGTGGTGCCAGGGCTGCTGGAGGTCACCACACAGCATGTGTACTTCTACGATGGCAGTGCCGAGCGCGTGGAAACCGAGGAGGGTGTGTTCTGATGGAGCTGGTTGGAGGGAAAGCAGGGGATGGCTGGGGTCTGTTGGGGCCAGGGCAAGTGACTCCTGTGCCTGCTGTCCATCCCTGCAGGCATTGGCCATGACTTTCGGCGCCCACTGGCCCAGCTGCGTGAGGTCCACCTTCGGCGTTTCAACCTGCGCCGTTCAGCACTTGAGCTCTTCTTTATTGACCAGGCCAACTACTTCCTCAATTTCCCAAGCAAGGTGGGCGGGGCCACAGCCTCATCTCCTTCCCAGGCCCCCAGGCCCCAACCCTGCCCCATCCCACCCCACACCCAGGTACGGAACCAGGTGTACTCGTGGCTCCTGCGCCTGCGACCCCCTACCCAAGGCTACCTAAGCAGCCGCTCCCCCCAGGAGATGCTGCGTGCTTCAGGCCTTACCCAGGTGAGAGCCCTGGAGGGTGAGAGGCAGGTGAGGTCAGGGCTCTGCAGGTGGGAGGAATACTGGACAGTCCAGCTGGCTCACCTCTTGCTTGCCCCTGCCCCCCAGAAATGGGTACAGCGTGAGATATCCAACTTCGAGTACTTGATGCAACTCAACACCATTGCGGGGCGGACCTACAACGACTTGTCTCAGTATCCTGTGGTGAGGGCCTGCTCTGCATCTCGACCCCTGCTCCTCTGATCTGCCAGCCCTCTTTCATCCAAGTGTAGGCACTGACAGTGGGCCAAGTCCCGAGCTTGGTCCTGGATGGGTGTTGCCTGAGACCTGGCTTCTGTTCCCCGCCAGCCTCCAACAAACACCCAACCCCACCCTCCTCCCTCCTGGCCTCTGTTCTCCCCAAAGGGAATCCTGTCCCAGACAGTCTGTTCTGCTCCCTTGCGGCCAAGTGGTGTGCCCCCATCTGTAGGCTCTGCCCATCTTCCTGAGGGTGAGGGCAGGGCAGGGTGGGCAGGTAGGCCATCAGGATGCTCATGCAGCTCCTACCCGGGTGGGCGGCCAGTTCCCCTGGGTCCTACAGGACTACGTGTCCCCAACCCTGGACCTCAACAACCCGGCCGTCTTCCGGGACCTGTCTAAGCCCATCGGTGTGGTGAACCCCAAGCATGCCCAGCTCGTGAGGGAGAAGTGAGCGCGTGGGCAAGGTTGGGCTCGGGGGTTGGGATGGGCAAAGAGAGGGCTCTGCTCACTCCCCCCTAACTATGGCTCCAGGTATGAGAGCTTCGAGGACCCAGCAGGCACCATTGACAAGTTCCACTATGGCACCCACTATTCCAATGCAGCAGGCGTGATGCACTACCTCATCCGCATGGAACCCTTCACCTCCCTGCACGTCCAGCTGCAGAGTGGCCGGTGCGGCCCAGCGGGTAGTGGGCAGATGGTAGGGGGTGCAGATGAGGGAAAAAGGCAGGTCCTCTAGGCATCCTGGGCCCTCTGGCTCCCTTCTTTCCCCCAGCCACATTGTCTCCCTTCCTGCCCCCATTCTCCCCACCTCACTTTAGCCTGTGCCCCTCCCCCAGCTTTGACTGCTCTGACCGGCAGTTCCACTCGGTGGCGGCAGCCTGGCAGGCCCGCCTGGAAAGCCCAGCTGATGTGAAGGAGCTCATCCCAGAGTTCTTCTACTTCCCTGACTTCCTGGAGAACCAGAATGGTAGGAGCTGGTGCGGAGGGAGGTGCGGCGGGCAGTGGAGAGCACAGGCTGGGGGTGGCCAGGGAGCAAGTGAAGATGGCATGAGACAGCTGACCCAGTTCTCTGTGCCAGGCTTTGACCTGGGCTGCCTCCAGCTGACCAACGAGAAGGTGGGTGACGTGGTGCTGCCCCCATGGGCCAGCTCTCCTGAGGACTTCATCCAGCAGCACCGCCAGGCTCTGGTGAGATGAGCACATACAGACGGGCAGGCACCAGGGTTGAGGGTCAGGGTGGGCCTCAGCTGTTCCTGGAGTGACTGCCCCCTCCCCACCCCCAGGAGTCAGAGTATGTGTCCTCCCACCTCCATGAGTGGATCGACCTCATCTTTGGTTATAAGCAGCGGGGGCCGGCCGCAGAGGAGGCCCTCAATGTCTTCTATTACTGCACCTATGAGGGTGAGCAGTGCCCTGGACTCAAGAGGGGCCGGGGCACAGATGAGCAGGGGTGAATGCAGAGGGCACAGAGGGCGTCTTGACTGCTCTGCCTGCCTGCCCAGGGGCTGTGGACCTGGATCACGTGGCAGATGAGCGGGAACGGAAGGCTCTGGAGGGCATTATCAGCAACTTTGGGCAGACTCCCTGTCAGCTGCTAAAGGTAAGGCCAGCTTTTGGAGGATAGTGGTCAGGGATGCCCATGCCATGATGCTGACTGGCCACTTACCCACAGGAGCCACATCCAGCTCGGCTCTCAGCTGAGGAAGCAGCCCAACGCCTTGCACGTCTGGATACTAACTCACCTAGCATCTTCCAGCACCTGGATCAGCTCAAGGCCTTCTTCGCCGAGGTGAGAGGAGGCCAGGCCTCAACTTCATACTCTGTGAAATGGGTTTAACTCCACTGTCCTTACCAAAGTCTGGGGGCAAATGGAAAACCTAAATCAAGGTCACTGATATTAAGACATCTTAGAAAAAGAGGTAAACAGAGGAGTATGGGAGTGGGGGTGGGTACCTTCTTCTCGAGAGCCGAGGCAAGGTGTTAACTCACCTAACCATCTCTGAAAGCCTTAGGGAGACTAGAAGGGAGGGAATCTGGCCTGGGATACTCTCCTTTATCTTCCTGCCTGCATCCCAGAATTCCCCTAGGCCTGACTTTTTTAGGCTTTCCTGTCTTCCTGCCAGCAGGCTGGGAAGACATGGAGTGATGGGGTGGGAGGACCAAGGTTGAGACCAAGCTCGAGATCCTGGAAGGATCTTCCTTGTCCATCCTGGCTTCTCACTCACTTTCTGAGATGCCCTTCTCAAGGCCCACTGTTCTTTTATGCCTGTTTCTCAGAGTGACCTCTGCCTCTATGACACCTAGTCTGTGATCCCTGGGGGCAGAGAGCAAAGGAAGGAGTGGTGCCCCAGGGAACAGGTAGTGTAGTGGGGGCCCCCGCTGGCCACTTGGGCACAGCCAGCCCTGCAATCTACCTTGCAGGTCATCAGTGATGGTGTGCCCCTGGTGCTGGCCTTGGTTCCCCACCGGCAGCCCCACTCCTTCATCACCCAGGGCTCCCCAGACCTGTTGGTAAGTGTACTGGGCAGGGCCCCACCTCAGCTCCACCCCCTCTCTGACTCTATTCCAAACCCACCTCTGCCCTCTCTTGCTCACAGGTGACCGTCAGTGCCAGTGGGCTGCTGGGTACCCATAGCTGGTTGCCCTATGACCGTAACATAAGCAACTACTTCAGCTTCAGCAAAGACCCCAACATGGGCAACCCCAAGTAGGACAAAGGGTTGTGGTCAGGGGTGGGCTATAAATACCCTGCACCCTGAGTTGTCTCCCCACCCAATCAGAATGCAGGCCAGCTGCAGGGTCTGGCCAAGGTCTCTGAGGGCCTGGGTCTCCCTATGTGGTCTGGCCTCACATGTCATCCCCCTCACTGGGTCAGGATGCAGCGACTGCTGAGTGGCCCATGGGTGCCAGGCAGTGGTGTGAGTGGGCAAGCCCTGGCAGTGGCCCCCGACGGAAAGTTGCTGTTCAGTGGTGGCCATTGGGATGGCAGCCTGCGAGTGACTGCACTACCCCGGGGCAAACTGTTGAACCAGCTCAGCCGCCACCTTGGTATGAGCAGCCTTTGAGCTGGGGGTGGTGCAGGTCAGGGCAGGGTTCTGAGGCTGGCCCGGAAGGGTGTGACTACTCTGTTCTGCTCGTACCCTCCCCTCCCCACACAGATGTAGTGACCTGCCTTGCACTGGACACCTGTGGCATCTACCTCATCTCAGGCTCCCGGGATACCACGTGCATGGTGTGGCGGCTCCTGCAGCAGGTGTGCCGGGTGAACAGCCCCGTGTTTGCTTGGTGGGCCTCCAGTCCTGCCCTTCTCTCTTCCCCTTCCCTCCACTACTGTGAGCAAGTCTGGGGCTCCACGACCCTCTAGCTCTCTGGTGTTGGACAAGGCCTTCATTTTCCTGAGCCTTAGCCTTTTTACTCAGGAGCCAGGGTAATGGGATGCACGCAGTCCTGAGCTAGCCCTGGCTCCCCACAGGGTGGTCTCTCGGTGGGGTTGGCATCAAAGCCCGTGCAGGTCCTATACGGGCATGAGGCAGCAGTGAGCTGTGTGGCCATCAGCACTGAACTCGACATGGCTGTGTCTGGATCAGAGGTGTGTACATACCTGTGCCCAGGGGAGGCCAAGTTTGCTGGGCACTGCCCCTGGAGCCCAGAGACCCCTGCCCAGTACCCTAAGCTACCTTCCTGCAGGATGGAACTGTGATCATCCACACTGTACGCCGTGGCCACTTTGTGGCAGCACTACGGCCCCCGGGGGCCACGTTGCCTGGACCTGTGTCCCACCTGGCGCTGGGGTCTGAGGGCCAGATTGTGGTACAGAGCTCAGCACGGGAGCGTCTGGGGGCTCAGGTATGGGAAAGGGGTGCCCAGCCAAGACAGGGATGGTTGGGATTCTGTCCTTGCTGAGACCTTCTGCTTCTTCCAGGTCACCTACTCCTTGCACCTGTATTCGGTGAATGGGAGGTTGCGGGCTTCACTGCCCCTGGTAGAGCAGCCCACAGCCCTCGCAGTGACGGAGGATTTTGTTCTACTGGGCACTGCCCAGTGTGCCTTGCACATCCTCTACCTGAATAAGTGAGCCCCACTATTTATGGGTTCATAGCCCCTCAGGGTGGTGGTTATTGGCAGAGGATACTAGGAGGTACCTCCCGTGGACCCCACATCCCCTTGTCTCTGGGCACATTCTTCAAGGCCTGTCTCCTGTCCCCCCATCCCTCAATGGGGAAATCTTGCCCTGGGCCTCCCTTAGCCACACACTTGTGGGAGATCCCTTCATGTGTCAGAGTTTCAATTGAGCCATCCTTCAAATGAGGACAGAGAGGGTATAGGGGAGAATGAAGAGACATTCGTCTGCTGGATGCAAAGCTCCCTTGCAGTTGCGAGCCCATGTATCTCCTCTCACTCCAGACTGCTCCCGGCCGCGCCTCCCCTGCCCATGAAGGTGCCCATCCGCAGCGTGGCTTTGACCAAGGAACGTAGCCACGTGCTTGTGGGCCTGGAGGACGGCAAGCTTATCGTGGTGGGAGCGGGGCAGCCCTCTGAGGTGAGGATAAAGGCGGGGCAGGGCGGGCCTCGAATTGGGCGAGGAGCCAGAGTCCTGGCTGACCCCACCCCGTACCTACTCTCACCAGGTGCGCAGCAGCCAGTTCGCGCGGAAGCTGTGGCGGTCCTCGCGGCGCATCTCCCAGGTGTCCTCTGGGGAGACCGAGTACAAACCTGCAGAGGCGCGCTGACGGCCTGCTCGCCCCCAGCCGGCCCCGCCCCGGGAGGCCCCGCCCAGTAGGAGGCGGGAGCCCCAAGGAGGAGGGGACGCCGCGGCTGTCGGCCCACACTTAGGGGGTGGGCGTGGCCCCACTCCCTCCCAGCTCAGGGATTGGTGGGCAGTGTCACTCCGGGAAGACCCGCCCGCCGGCAGAGGGGCTCCGGAGTCCCAGCACTGGCCTCAGCGGCCGCACAGCACTTTTTGCACAGTCAGGGGCGCGGAGGCTCTCAAGGCCCCCGTCCCGGCGGAGCACAGGAGCCGGGCTGTGGCCTTAATCCCTAAGGCGGCCCCTGCTCTCCCTTTCTCGGCAATAAATCTGGCCTCGTTTTGTAGCTGCTCCGTTTCCGAGTCTGCGTGCGCGCGGCGTCTCAGCCTGCCCCGGGCGCGCGTTCCCCTGGTCCGTGATCCACTCCCAGGCGACTCGTCTCCCCGCGTAGCCCCAGCCGCGCCGCCCCTGTCCCTGGGACCCCGCCCGCCGTTTCTTCCGGCTCGCGGTCTCTGCGAGCGCTCTGTCATCCGCCCGATCGCCTCTGCTCGTCACTCCCGCCATCCCGTCCTCCGGGCCAGCGCCGGGTGGGCGCCGGTGTGTGTTTGTTCCTGGGCGAGGTGGGGCAGGGCCTCGGCAGTCGCGACCCTCTAACCCCGCCCCCTCAGGCCCCTCCCATGGCGGCCCAGGCAGCTCCTCTGTTGGTCCCGCTGGGCTCCCGGACCGCCCGCCCCGGCCCATGAGTGTCCCGCCCGCTTCTCCCTCCGCGTCCTCATCCCGCTCCGCGCCGCCACTCGCGTCTCCCGCCGGCCAGAGCCGGGCCTCCTCAGGGACTCCGCGCTGCCGGCGTCTTCCCGCCGGCCCAAGGGCAGCCTTGCGGCTCAGAGGCTGAGCGGATCCTGGGCCCTAAGGAGGGGCAGCCGCTGCAGGTCAGGAGCGGGTTGGGGACAGAGCCCCGGGTCTTCCTGGACGGAGGGAGCCGAGAACTGCCTTTCTGTCCCCCACCTCGAGACCTGCGATCCTGCCCGCGTTGCCGTCGTAGTGCGGGCGTCTGTGGGTGTGTGTGGGTGTTGCATTGTGTGTGCATATTCTGTGGGCCTGGAGACGGGTGTGTGGGGGCGGTAGAGGCTCCAATCCCGAAGCGCTGGGTGGGTGCTGGTTACAGGCTTATCTGCCAATCAGGATCTGGGAAGGGCCCCTTATCTGGTAAATGCCAAAAATGTACACACCCTATACGTGGCAAGGGCCATCGCAGCCTCTCTCAGACCCGCTTGCTGACTGTGCACTTTGCCATACACACGGGCCCATGGCCTTCCGCAGAGAAGTGAGTTTGGGCTTCCTGGGGTGGACCAGGCCGGATATGGAGTGGTGGATGTTGGGGCGTCGGAGGGCGTTCCCCGCCCCTCTCCACCTGCCCGGTCTCTTCTCCACCCCGTTTCCAGGCAAGATCCCTCCTCAGCCCAGACCGGTGCCTCTCTTCCCCAGGCCTCAGGAAATGGGTCCCAGCAGGCTCAGCCCTGTAGGTCTAGATGGGTCCTGGAACTAAGTGGTCCTGTCCTTCAGGTTTCTGTCCTTCAGGCCCTCTCCAAATTCCCAGATGTTAAAGGACCAGGGGTCCTCTGGGTCTATATGTCCTCTGCCCTTGCTGAACCCACCAAGGTACCCTCCCATCCAGCCTCTGAGCAGGAGGTAAGGGTTGGACACTGACTCTGGAAGCAGGAAGAGTGGGAGCATAGTCACTCCAGGGAGCCTTGCCTGGGAGTCTTAGGGTGTTGGGTTCCTGGGCTCATGCTGAGAAGTCTGGGGGAGCCTCCCACCAGCAAATGAGTCTCCGACCTGGCTCTGACTGAGGTGGGAGTGGGAGTCTCCCTGGTCCTTTCAGATCCCTCGACTCAGAGGTTTGCCAAGAGAAGGTGGTTTCCAGCCTGCCCTCCTCCATCCTTAGCTGCACCCTGTCTCCTTCATCTTTGGCTTGCTGGGGCCAGCTCTGTCTCCCCCACCCCATCTGACACAGGAGGAAACTGGTCCAGATTGGGGAGTGGGGAGGCGGGGGGCGGGTACCCAGTCCTGGAGTGAATCAGGATGGAGTTAGCCAGGAGAGGGACAGACTACCCCAAGGGACTCCTGACATCAGGCCTAGGAATTCCCCCCGTGTTCCTACCCATAGCCCCTTCTGGACTCAGAGACGATGTCTCCCAGCTACTTTGCCTGAGCACTGCCCATGACACTCCAACCCCTTCCCCAAGAGATGCAGCCCCTGGGAGCACTGCTAGCCAGCAGAGTCATGCTTCACAACTCCAGCCACAGGGAAGGCATGGTCCATGTGGGTAAGCACCTCTTGATCCAGATTTGGGGCACTGGGTAGGATCAGAGGTACCCCAGGTGGATAGGTCACACACAAATCCAGCCGTACCTGCACTGGATTGTGGGGACAACTGGCCTCCAGGCAAAAGTGAGCAGCAGCATTTACCTGCCTTCCAGTTCAGCTTTATTTTGCAAAAATTTATAAGGTGTGCTGTACACAGAGGCCCCCCAGAGGGACCAACATGAATCAGTGTGCTCTCTCAGTCCAGACTTGGTAGGGGAGACAGGACACACAGTTTAGTGCCATAGAAGACAGAGGAGGTGCAACAGGAGCCAGAAAAGGGAGAGACTGAGAGAGATCAAGGAAACTTTTCCAGAGGAGGAGATTCCTGCCAGTTTGTCAGATGGAGAGGGTAAAACAGCAAGAGCAGACATCTGGAAGCCTGGGAGAAGGGTACAACTGGGAGGGGCTACGTGTCCAAGAGTGGTGAGCAAAGGGGAGGGTGTGGGAGATGAGGGCGGGTAAACGGGGCCAGTCAGCTCTTGATGACACCATGGTGTGAGCTTTTGACTCTATGTAGGAGAAGCTATTGTTTCAAACCTTTTTGGCAGCAAAGTCTAAGTGAGGCTACCCAGGGACCTTAGCCTTGTTTCCTTGCCCCTGACCCTGTCTGTCATTTCTTCCACCGATAAGACCCAGAGGGGGCAGGACAGGGAGAGGGAAGGGGTTTGGGTAGGGGCAGGGGGAGCCCTGGACCCCAATACCTCCTCCCCATTCCCCCCTGAGCCTCCAGGAGCCTCGGGCAGCATCATCCCTGTCTACTATGCCCTCCTGGCCACCGTGGTCCTCGGTCTCCTCGCCTATGTGGCCTTCAAGTGGTATGTGGTCTGGGCACTGCTCTTTGTGGCCCCCCTCACCATCTGGACTCCCAGCCAGCTCCCTCTGTCTCAGTGAAGGTTGGAGCAGGTTGGCAGGTCCCCCACCCGCCCCCGGCTCCCCACAGCTGGTGCTCACATAAACAAAGACAGCAGCTGGCCAAAGCTCGGACTGCAGAGCTGGGGGCTCTCAACAGGGACCAGATACATGGGGATAGCGGTGTCTTCCTGCACTCTCCTGGCAGTCTGCCCTGTGCCCCCAGCCAGGGTAAGCCCCTTTCCCCACTCTACAGTCCTTCACACCTATCTCTGCCGCACCACCCAGCCTGTCTCACTCTCATTGCCCCTCATGTCTCCCACCCCAGGGCCACATCCTGCGCTTGGCTGCCGGCTTTACCTTCATCTCCCTCGGCAGCAGCAGGTGGAGTGGCTCCTGGAGGTGTCAGGTGAACCTGACAAGGGCTGGCAAGGCCTGGCAGGCCGCCTGGGCTACCAGGCTGAGGCTGTGGAGACCATGGCTCAGGATCAGGTGCCAGCCTACACCCTGCTGAGGGACTGGGCTGTCCAAGAAGGCAGTGGTGCCACCCTCAGGGTGCTAGAGGTTGCCCTGGCTGCCATGGACCGTGAAGATGTGTTTCAGGTCCTGGGCCCCCCGGCTGCAGGCTGCTGTGTGGTGTGAGTGATGCCTCCACAGGCTGGCCTCTTAGGAAACATGCTCTGGTATTCCCCACCACCCCTATCTCATATGCCCTTCCTTTCATGCGCTTACTGGCATTGGTGGCCTCAGCCTGCTCCGTTCTTGGGGGATACAAGATCCAGCCACCACTCACCTCCCCTTGCCCTACCTTCCTCCAGGACAGGGACTAGGATATGGGGGGAAGTGGCAGTGATGAGTGGTCCTGCCTTCCCGATCCCTACTCCACCTCCCCTTACTAGGTCTCAACTGTTTTTTCTTTTGTATCCCATATTAAAGGCAACTTTGGACTATTGTGCTGACTCTATCTGGCTCCTTATGCCTGTGAGACAGTTTGGTCGCTATGAGGCAGAGGCCCAGAAAAAGGATGGTGTTCCTAGGATATGGGAGGAACACCTGACCTGGCAAGCAGTGTGCTCTCATGGAAAAGGCATGAGCTCTGGAGGCACAGAGTGGAGTTCATATTCTGCATCTGCCATTCACTGGCTGTATCATGTTAAGAAGCTATTTAACCTTTCTGAATTTTAGCTTCCTTAGCTGGAGAACAATAAATAGAATGGCACATTCAGTGGGTCCCCCTGCTCCCTAAAGACTCCCAGGTTGGCACTGAGGGGCCATGGGTTTGAGATCATTTTCCTGACTTGTGCTGTGACCAGTATCAAGGGGAGGCTGGAGGCCTGCCCCTCTAGGCAGGAGGCAAGAGGCAGACTGGTCCTGGGAAGCTAGTTACCAAGGGTCTCAGGTCTCTAGCTGAGAAAAAGAAAGGGTTCTCCTTACAAGACCCACACTCCAGACTCAGGAGACGGAGGTCCAAACATGCTTCCACAGCTGCTCGGTGATTTCCACACAAGCCGAGGGCAGGCAGGTCATCCCATCCACCAGAGGGGCAGTTGAGGACAGGGCAGCTGCAGCCCAACCACCTGTACCGCATGTATATGCCCACTCTGTCTGAAGGGAGGAGCAGGCAGGTTGGTAACTGTGCCTTTGGAGAGGGTTGCTACAGAAGAGAGGGCTTGCCTAGGAAGGAACGATGGCTACCATGCTGGCATCCACCAGGATCAGAGCGCTTAAGAAGCACCGCCACCCAAACTCAGGACACATGGGATCCAGTCATGGTCCAGGGGGGCCCAGGGTAGATCCTGTCCCCTTCTGACTGAGATTGGCTACTCTGTGAGTACCAAACTCCTAAGACTGCTGCTACTGCTATTCCTCACAAACAGTTTACCAGGGCTGCCTAATCCTATACATCTTTTCCTTAAAATAAGGAAGGGCAGGTTTAAAGCCACCTTCATCCTGAGTTGACCCTTGGGCAATAACCCAGGAGGGAAAGCAGGAAAGGCTCTGCGTTCAGACAGCTAAAATCAGATCAGCGCACTGGAGACCTCACACCTCCTTCAGCAGGGAGTTGGCCACAGGGCTATCCAGGATTGGATCAACAATGAATGTGAAGTCCTGCATTGAGTGGTATGAACATGGTCTGGATTAGCTGGCACCCCTTATCACCACCGAGGGGATTTGAGCCTGAAGTTGTCAAGGGGTGTGTGGAAGGGGAAAAGATTTTGAAAAAAATCAAGAGGGTGGTAAAATAACTGAGAATTCCTCTTCAAAGGTGTCCTATCTGAAACTTGACAGCTCCCTGGTCACCACCCTTTAATGGAATGCTGTCTAAATTTCCTTGGCAAATCTGAAACCTGGAGCCTCAGGTTAAAACCATGAGTTTGACTTGGTTGCAAGCAGCAGTGCATATGACCATATGCCTGCATGGCAAACCCACCCAAAAGAGAAACACTCCCTATTAATGAACTCAAGCACATTAATTGAAATATTCTCTATAATAAACTCTAAAATATTAAGAGGGTTAAATTATGGTCCATCCATTTGATAGAATAAAGTGCTTTAAACAGTTTTGAAGCCTGCAATATCATGGGAAAATACTTTGGCTACATTGTTAAATAGCATGTCTAAGATTATGACCTTAAAATAGGTCTTTTTCTCCTCTCTTAACAATTTCTTTAATATGAGGATATGAGATGAGTTACTGAGCCTCCCTGAGCCTTAGTTTCCTCATCTGGAAAGTGCCAATTCCTGTGCCTCAGGGTTATGAGGATCAAATGAGCACAACCTGAGCTCTAGTGCTCAGCGTGACACCCAGCAGGCTGTGAGTGCTCTAACTGCTGTCCACCCCGCTCGAGATTTAGCAGGTCACACAGCCTCTTCCCCAAGGGCACTGCATTGCTACAGCGAGCAAAATAACCCTGGTGAGAAAGACATGGGACCAGTCTCTTTGCAAAGATGGGCTGCAGGCTGGCCTGAAGCCTTTGGCCTTCCTCATCGCCCAGACAACTGGTCCATCAAGGGAGGAGTCTCCACAGAGCCCTGCATTCTCCAGGAGATGTCCAATCTCATCACAACCTGTGCACTGCACCCCTTTATAGGGGTCCTCCTCTGTTCTCCTTCTAGTGTCTAAGTCCCGTGTCAGGGGACATGGTGGGAGCACAGGGAACCCAAATATCAAACGAGCATTCTAGTGGCAGGGAACTCAAGTCTCTGGAAGGAAGAGGTTCAATGTCTCTCCCCAGTCAGGAGGTATAAAGGGGAAGACACAGGCCTTTCTCCTGACTGACCTATTAACCAAAGTAAAGAAGCCCAGCACCAATGAGGCCTCAGGTCTACTCCCTTTGCTCTGGAATGCACGTGCAAGTTGACTCCACCCCTGAGCACAGCCACAAGATCCCAAGCCCACAAGTGTCAGTCAACTGGCCAATGCTTATCTCAGTCACAGTGGGACCTGTGGCAAATAAGGCCTGTGATAAATTCCAATCTCAAGGATTAGTTTTGGACTTCACACACCTATGGCCACAGTCTCTCCTTTCTCTCTTTGGTGACATCACTACACACAAACATGCTTGACTAGCTTTTAGGGAACACACATGCCAAGTTCTTTAATTGATTTTATTTTTTACATAAAAAGTTCAGTAAAAATTGGATAAAGTAAAGTGATTTTAAGCAGTAAATCAATCTTATCAACATAGCACAAGGCTGGCCAAAACCACAAGGCAGCCTGCTTTGGAATATTTACATGATAACAAATTAAACCTTGCAGGAGAACTTAAACCATCCTTACAAAGTCTTCCTGTGATCCTAGCTTGTAGAGGCTAAAAGCAAAACAAAAAACAAACAAAAACCAGGAAAAAACAAACAAATTATCTTCAATATATTCACATATACATTAAAATATAATACAAATCGTCAGGGTAAGGGGTCATGGGTGGGGGTCGCGCATGGGTCTGTGCGCTGACAGCACCGCCAAGGAGGAGACCCAGGTTTGAGAGTGGGGTCAGGCCTGGCCAGGGTCTTAGAGGGAAGGGTCTTCCCTAAGCCCCCGCCTCTGATGGCCTCTAACCACACCCCAACAGCTCATGACCAGGGATCACTTGTGGATAGAGCTCATTTTTGTGGCTTTCAGTTGAAATCTGTAGGTTTGAATTCCCCAGGGTGATGTGTCATCAGTAGCACAGTCCTGACAGTGGCGTGAGGCAGAGAGGGCCCACAGGATTTCTTCTCCCCAGAGTCTGTCCTACCTGCTCACCCATCCTCCCACCCTGGCCCCATAAGTCACTCTAATTCAGTGTCCTCTTTGGGTTTGTAAACAGCCCCAAACTTCTGCATGTACTTCTTAATGTATTCCTTGGTTTTGTGTTTCACATTCTCATTGCACTCCAGGTCCTCAGGGTTCTTACAGTACTTCAGCTCCTTATTCATGACACCATGAGTCAGCTGTCCAGGACACAGGAAGAGAAGACCACAGCCACCAATCAGAGTGGAAATGATTTGAGGAGGGAAGGCCATCCTGCTGCTTCAGGGCCCTTCTCACTAAGACTGGGAGTCGAATAAGCGGATAGGTTGGGGCAGACTGGTGCTGGGATCACCAGCAAGGGGAAGCTCAGCTCTGAAAGTTTCTTAGAGAACTAATACCCTCAAGTAGGGTGTCCCCCCTTCCTAAATCTTCCCTCCTCGTTCCCAGGTCCCCAGCCCAGGCATCTAGCAAGGAAAACCCACTTTCTATGATGAAAGGGGACTTCTTAGAAGGTACAGTTTGCCCAGAACATTGTCAGACCACAAGCAGTGGGGAATACCTTGCGAGCTAGATGTTTGAAGTCTTCAGTTGTGGTAATTCTTCCCACTTTGCAGTCAGGTTTCCGGTAAGGGTTCAGGCACTGGACGATGAACTGGGACATCTGCAGGGAGGGGAAAGAGAACACACTGCTCAATAGTCCAGAGAGGGCAAGAAGTTGTACTGATGAAATAATTAGAAAAGGCCAGCAAGTAGAGCCAGTCAATCCTTCCCTTTTCCTCAGTGAGGCTGGCTGGTTTGGACAGAAGAATGCTAGTATGCCAGTGGGATATAAGAGAAAAGGATCCTGGGTCAGCCCTTAGAGGGGAGGAGCCCCCATGGAGGGACTGAACAAACCTGACTTAGACCAGCAGATGGAGGGACCCAGCAGCAGGACTCCACTGCTGAATCTCATGGCAGCCCCAGGTTTCAGCTTACAAATCTCACGTCCTTGACATAAAGAGACTGTAACTAAGTTCTCTGGCTCCTGGAGGCAGGGCAGAGAGGATGTTCCAGTGCTACTAGGAGGCTCAGCAACCCCAGGAAAAGCAGGCATTTTGTTACTAAGATTCTGTGTTATACTTCATTTGATTCCTACAACAGCAATATGAAGCAGATGGAAGCATGGTATGACAGCTGGTGGGAGAAGATCCAAAGTAGGACCCTTTTCAATACATAACTGTCAATGTCCTCCTGAGCTATCTCTGTAGTGTCTGTCCTACCCAGTGGCTCTCAAAAAGAGACCCCCGCACAGGACCTCTGTAAGTATTTGTGGCACTAAGATCCCAGGGGACAAAGGGAGGTCAGTGATAGCCACTTCATCAGGAAGTACCCTGAACAGGGTCTACCCATCCCTGAAACTCAGTGAGCCTTCAGACACTCAAAAGAACAAGGCTATCTCAAAGGTAGGCACTAAATAAACAGCTGCTGGTTGGCTGAGCTGAAACACCAATAATTTCACACAGGGATAGTGAGACACTAAGTTTTAAACCTAGATAAGGCTTTTACTCAAAGTTTTTCTGTGGTCGCCTGGCCTCCGTACTCTCCTGTCAACCCACTTCCCCAAATACAGTCAAGGATTTCATTATTCCCAGCTTAAAATCCTGTAGTGGTTCCCTGGACCTCACAGACACACAGGCCCTATATGAAAAAATCACAACACTGTTCAGCCTCATCTTCCAACATACCTCACAAACCCTGTGCTACAGCCCACAGACTACTTAGAATTTTCTGGAAGTGAAGATGCTTTCTTTTGCCTCTGTACATTCTACTGTCTGCAGTTACATCTCTCCTGATCTATCTGTTCAATTCCTACCCATGATTCAAGAGCCCTTCCTGATACCCTGAATAGTGGCCTACGCCTACGCCCTATCGTGGCATACTCTTCACACAGCTGCCATTACTTATGTACAGATCTATTTCTTCCAAAAGACTATGAGCCCCTTCAGTGAATGAAGACTGGAGTTTAGAATCTGGATGCCTGAGGCAGACAAGAAGGTTAGTGTCCTGACAGCAGGAAACATACACTTCCAGCAGCATAAAGAGGAGTTGCTTTCTCCCAATCCCTTGAGGATTAGGCAGCCATGAAACGAGACTGGACTTTGAACCAGAAGGCCAGAGTTCAAGTCTTCTGTCTAGAACTTGCCTTCTCTGAACCTTAAGAGTTCTTCCACCTACATAAGAAGAATAACAATTCCTCTCTTGCCTACCTCATGGACTGTTGTGGGAATGAAATGAGATGATGAATATGAAAGTGCTTATTACCCAATTGTAAAGGACCATACCAATGTGTCATCACATAACAACTACAGAGTCAAATCAAGAAGCAAGGGAACACCCAAAGGCAGGGCTGCCTAACACTACAAACAGTTGTGCATACTTAGGACAAGAAAGAAAAGAGCTCAGGTTTAAGCCTCGGGAGCTTAGTGCCCACACCCACCAAACCTTACCTCTTTTCTGAATACTTCTTTGCTTTTCTTAGCCAGCTCACTGGAGGTGTCTGCTTCTGCTGTCTTAGGCTTTTTTGAGGTCTAGAAATGGAAAAGAAAACACAATAGTGTTGGCATGAGAGGGCAAGTTAGTGATGCCCTGCTGTTCCAGAACCTTCCTTTGTTTCTCCCAGTTGGGATACCTGACTCTTGGTATTAGGATCCATTTAGGATCCTAACGGAGCATGTCCTGGAGTCAACTTGGCTGCTGTTACCACTCTTACCTCATGTTTCAATCCTGTCATCTGGCTCTGCCCTCGTTCCTATAAACCAAGTTCTAATTCTCTACCTTAAGTCAAAGCTACATCCTTGATGTAGCTCAACATTTCCAGTTGTTTCAGTCACCTTCTCTGCAGAGGAATGTGCTGTGTGACTTGGACTACTCAGGTCCCTGTTCTGAGCTTCAGTACCCACACTGTCAAGTGAGGCCTGGGGTCAATGAGCTCCACCTCTCCCAGCTCTGACATTCTAGGATTCCAGGACAAAGGCAAAATGCTCTGTTCTGAAGAACTTTTACCACACAGCTGGAAGGTCCGACCATACCACGGTCCTCATCCAAGTCCCTCCACTCCCCTTAGGTACTCATCACTTTTCCTCCAAAAGACAGCTGGCTCAACTGTAGGAAACAGTCACAGCATGCAGGAGAGATTCCTTGGAGGTTGTTATCGCCAGTTCAGGAATGGAAAGACTAAAGAAGTATCAAGGTATTGGGGGAAGGAGACGAGGGTCATCCGAGTCAGTGAACAGATGAGTAGATGCTAAGACACAGAACTCTGTCCCAAGCTGGTTAAGATGATGACAACCCTAGGAATACTCCCTTCCAGCAGTGCTAGAGGGGAGGCTGCCATATTCCCCCTAACCAGGCACTGTCAAGAGGTGAGGGCCAGCAGCCCTGCCATTCAGAGCACCTGCCATGCAAGGCCATCTCCCCACACGTTTGCCCATTACCAGCCATCAAGCCCATTCCTTGTAAATGTACTTTTTCATGGAAAAGATTATGAGCATTCCCCTTTGAATATAAGTCACTTCAGATAGATGTAGAAGCTGCATTTGGTATTACACGTACTTCATGTTTTTGCTAGCTACTTAGGACACAGAATTTTTTCTACTCCCAACCCATACCCTAGTTCTAATTGCTCCATTTCCATAAATAGTTATGAAGGTGCTGGTAATGAAGGAGCTGTTCAACTCGGTTCTGGACTGGCTCCAGAGAAGGGTGGCACTCCCTTGGCTTTGGGCTGCTACTAATCAGCTTTCTCTGATTTGTTATAAAAGCTTTACATATTTTCCATTTTTCTACTTTCTTTCCGTGGCTGTGGGAGCAAGAGGGGAAGGGGAGGGTAGAAAGAACATACAAATTCAACTCTGTTTTCAGGAAACAAAACAAAACAAAAAACACAAGTAACTATATTTTAAAATGTTTTGCTTTGGGATTTTGTGGTTATTTTTTCCAGTCATAGAGAGTGTGGGTGTGCTTCACAATAAGACCTCAGGCAGCAAGGGATTAAGAATTGCCTGAATAAGTCAAGGAAACTTCAACACATCCTCAGCTGTTCTCTTGTAGATTTCAGAAATTAGTAGCAACAGTAACGAGTACAGAAAGCCCCTTGAGGCATGACAATCATCTCAAGGCTCCTGGTTCTATAGAAGAGGCCAGGCTCTCAGTGAGAATACTGTGTAAAGAGGAATGTTCTACTTCTCTCCGAATGGTGTATGTGTTCAGAAAGCTAAATAAATCCAGTGCATATTTAATAGCTTTCTAATTTAATCTCTAACTTGGTGAGGTTGGTAGGGCTTTAAAAACACAGTCATAGAGCACAATCCACTGAGCTCTGTCTAGGAGTTTTCATGGTCCTTTTGAGTGCTGTGCAATTGGGATTAAGAAAGGAAATGTTCAAACGAAGGGTGCCTAGACTTACATCATGGAAATCATAAACCAAAATGAAGTAGTCTTGGAAATACTGAAATTCATGTACACTTCTTGGTCTTTGGTCTATAAATGGCATGAGAAATAATTTTAGAAACTGGCTAACCCTTACTCAAGCCCAATGCCAAGCAATACCAGGAGCCAGCGTCAGAGCTGAGGATAGCTTGATGGACACTGACGTGAAAAATCTTGGGAGCCCCTCGGCTCCAAAAAAGTCCCATTTAAAGTGTTAGCATTTCTACAATATATAAACTTTTAAAACCAAGTGTTATTAACCTTCCTAAATGCCTGTTGCCAATTAAAAATCCTTTAGCACCAGAAAAGACATTAGACTGGGACCAAATGGTCCCCCAAAATATAACAGGGTACTTCATGGAGTAGGGAACATCTACCTGTGTTGTAATTGGTCTCGAAGAAATTCTAGGAACCCAGAGGGGAAGAGGGTGCTCTGATAGGTAAAAATACAATGTGTTCCCAGGTCCTCAGTGATAACTGGTTTGCCTTTTCTATATGTTGGCTCATACACAACATCAGTCAATGGAAGATTTTGGTGGGAACCTATGTGAACAGTGGCCAGATGAAAGCACACAATGAGCTGGCAGAGGGTCTGGCAGAAAGCCAGAGCTTATTACCTTTAGAAGTTCTGTGGTCAGCCTTCATCTGAGGCATATCTGGATTCCCAGAGAATCTGGTCGGAATATGACCAGATGTGAATATGACAAAGAAAGCCTAACTGCCTTCACATTACCCAAGGTGAGGCTTAGTAGGGAATGGCTCGAAGCTTATTAGATGACTCTGATAACCATACACTGACTGTGTAACACAACAAATGCAAACTTCATCCTTTATTATACATACAGACATGACCATGTCACAAAGCCCATGTGCTTTGGAAGTTAGGAGTGTGGCCTGACTGAAATGGGTCCTGACAAAGAGAGCAGATATACCCAGCTAATGCTTCTCTCTCCCTGAATTTAATTAAATACCCTTTAGAACATGAAATATAAAACACTATTCAAAGAGGAACTTTATTTTTGGGGGCAGCATGAGTTCAGAAGCAGAAAGAGAAGCTGACCTATCAAAAACACTAAACACAATTCAACCTAAATTCTGCAATGCACAAACCTGTATACATCAATTAAAAGGTTAAGAAAGAAGGATCCTTGAAAATAATAACTCAGCATATTCTGTTTTGGAGTTGCTACCACCTTTGGTAGCAGAAAGAGAAAAATAATTTATTTCAGTGTTTGGTTCTAGATAAGGCACTACACACTATGTCTTAGTTTGTCAAAAAGAGGCAAGGGATTAAGGGGGGGAAGGGAGGACAGGAACAAAAAGATTTCTGAGGCACTTTCTAGAAACTTTTCAAAAGTCCAACTGGATTACACATAGACTCCATCTGCTCCACTCAAAGAGAAGTGGATTTCACAAAAAACCTGGAACTAAGGTCCTAAAGACCTTACTAGGAATCAGCAGGCCTCCTACTCTGTGTGTTTGGCCTCGAGTGTAGTGCAGCCCTGGAAGTTTCTCTCCAGGCTCCCAGCTGATGACCAGGCTGTGCTTATTAATAAGGCAACTTAACCATTTGCTCTGCAGAGATCTGAGCTCCGGTTTCTGACAATCCTTTCTCAAAAGTGATTTCCTGGCTCCCTCTCTATTGCTGGTAAGTGATTTCATATGGAATCCTTTTGCAAGTTACCCTTAATTCCAAAGATGGGATCATCAATTGGAAAGACTGTTGCCCCTGATCCCATCCTCTGCTACTCCCTCAATCCAACAGATACTGTACAACTACTACTTTAACATAACATGGTTATAGTTAGGACATCTATTACACCTTGTGACTGAATGTTAATTAAAAGCCAGAAGGCAGTAGTAAACAAACTGCCATCTCTCAATCATGCAAGCAGTCAGCAATGATTGGCATCTGGGGTTCTCAAAGGGAAGACTTGACTTAACACTCACCACATGATGGATGATGGAAGACTATAAGATGATAAAGAGTAGGGAACAACACTGGAGGAAAACAGAGAAGGAGGGCTCCCACAGATACTTAGTCTTATCATCAAAAGCTTTTATTTATTATTTTTTTTTGTGAGGAAGGCCAGCCCTGAGCTAACATCCATTGCTAATCTTCCTCTTTTTGCTGAGGAAGACAGGCCCTGGGCTAACATCCGTGCCCATCTTCCTCTACTTTTTATATGGGACGCCACCATGGCATGGCTGACAAGCAGTGCACTGGCAGGCGCCCGGGATCCGAAACGGCAAACCCCAGGCTGCCAAGCGCAAACTAAACCGCTGCACCACTGGGCCGACCCCTCATCAAAAGCTTTTAATACCAGCCATCCAGCACCACACAGCACTCTTCAAAAATTCTCTGCCATTACACACCTTCCCTATGTCGATACTATATACCCCTATGTCTCCAACAAGTACCAATTTACTGATGACTCAAACGTAGATATAACTGCCTCCTAGCCATTCCTATCCTGAATCACGTGGGGAGCTCAAATTCCACACTGAACTTATTTCCAAACCTCCTCCTGAACTTTCCTTCATTCCCTAGACTCAATAATGGGATCTTACCCACCCAAGCTAAAAATGAGGGTGGTGGGCGATCCTTGCCTCTTTCATACCCACTTGTTTGCTAAGCCCTGAATCACGCCTCTCAAATGTCTTTGCATGAATTCCCAACATCTCCTTTATTAGCTCCTCACTTTGCCCAAATCATTATATTAATACTCTCCAATTCGATCTCCCTGCTACCAATCTCACCTTTTCAAATGAGCCTGTTTCACTTGAAGGACACACATTTGACTCCCTTGCTTTAAAAGGCATTCATTGGCTCCCGAGTACCTATCATACAACAATCACATTAGTAGGACACCAAGACCTCAGACAATTTAAATGTGACCTACTATTTCATATTTTTGTCCTGCTCACTACCCCATATTCACCCAAACTCTTATCATACCAAATTATTTTTATTGTTCCCTATATATGCTTTGTATTGTCCTGACTTTATGACTTTGCAAAAAACTGCTCTATCTGCTTAGAATGTTCTTTCCTGCTCACCTTAGCTATAGGTTAAATCATGTTTCCTGTGACATGTTACTGATGGATCTTCTCAGACCATTAATCACTGTGTAACTATATTTTGTACATATTTCTACTATAGCAATTATCCCATTGTAATCTTGGTTTATAGATGTGGCTATTTCCTTAGACTGAATTTCCTGAAGACTAGTACCTGGTCTTATTTCTCTATTCCTAATACCTTACACAAGGCCTGGAATTAATGAAAATTTACAGTGGTACAGTCTGTACCTCCAAGGAGAATAAAATCTAAATGAAGGCCCTAAAGATGAAAAAAATGGGGCAGAAGGAATAAACACACACCCCACATGCATCCTTCTCCTGTCTATTGAGACGCTAGCTAGGAATGCAGTTGTAAACAGGTTAGGAAGGTTACATCTAAATAAGTCCCTAGCAATCCAAGTCAGACTAGGTCCTGATGATAGAGACTATGGTCTGGAAAGGGATCCAAAGACTGACACTTCAAGCCTTTGACTTGTGCTTCAGGGCAAGGTTGATTGGAAAATCAAAACTCATTTGTTCCTTCATCTACTATACTCAAATCAAAGGGTTAATAACAGAGAATAGATGCCTTTCATTTAGATTTTCTCATCAGAAATACAAGAAAAGGTAAAGCTGACAAATCAGAGACAAAAGCCTAAGAAGCCAAGATAGAGAGTGAATGTCCAGATAGTTTTTTGCTGGAAGCACAGGACACTTACGGGGTTTTTCCATTAGGTACCTGTCTCTACAAAAACTCTCCCAACATAACCTTTATGCACTGCTGGTAGAAATGTAAAATGGTGTAGTTACTTTAGAAAACAGTTTCTTAAAAAGTTAAACAAAAATTAGTCACATGACTCAGCAATTTCACTCCTAGGTATCTACCCAAGAGAACTGAAAATGTATGTCCAAAGACTTGTACACAAATGTTCATTATTCATAATAGCCAAAGAGTGGAAGCAACCCAAATATCCACCAACTGGTGAATGGATAAACAAAATGTGGCATAGCTGTACAATGAAAAATTTTTAAAAATTATTTTATTGAGGCCATATTGACTTATAGCATTGTGTAAATTTCAGGTATACATTATTATATTTCAGTTTCTGTATAGACTGCATCATATTCACCACCAACAGTCTAGTTTTTATCCATCACCATACATATGTGCCCTTTTGCCTTCCCCCAACCCCTCTTCTTCCCCTCTGGTAACCAACAATCTGTTCTCCTTATCTATGTGTTTATCTTCCACATATGAGTGAAACCATATGGTATTTGTCTTTCTCTATCTACTTATTTTGCTTAGCATAATACCCTCAAGGTCTATGCATGTTGTCGCAGATGGCACAATCTTGTCTTTTTCATGGCTGAGTAGGATTCCATTGTATATATGTACCACATTTTCTTTATCCATGTACAATGGAATATTATTCAGCCATAAAAATGAAATTCTGATACACACTACAAGAACAAACTTAGAAAACATTATGCTATGTAAGAACCCAGTCACAAAAGACCATATATTATATGATTCCATTTATATGAAATGTCCAGAAAAGGCAAATCTATTAAGAAAGAAGTAGATCAGTGGCTGGGCTGGGGGTGGGTTTGGGGATTAACTGTTAATGGATATGAGAAATCTTACCTGGGGGATGAAAATGTTCTAAAACCAGTTAATGGTAATGGTTGCATAACTTGGTAAATTTATTAAAAGTCACTGAACTGTAAACCTAAAACAACTGAATTTTATGGTAGGTATATCTCAATAAAGTTGTTTTTTTTTTTTTTTTAAATCCCTTCCACAAACTTGTGCTTCTGGCCATGACAAGTTAACTATTAATAGACTATTCTGCTCACTGTAAACAACTAGAGAACTAGACAAAATACATGAAACAACAGTTTGCATACACTGGACATCAGGCAGCACTGGATTACAATCCCAGAGACAAGGGAAAAAATGAGATAAACCCTTTGATTATACTGGCTTTCCATCTGTACCACAGCTCGTGTGAGGAGGAAAACCCAAGCATAGCATGGTGGTCTCAGTGAGCTGAGGAGATAGAGACTACAGTTCAGAGTGTCTGAGATTAGCTATAAACTTACAATTTCCAGAATTTTATAAATTTTATAAATTACAATTTATAAATTGTAAGCTATAAACTTACAATTTCAAGGAAGGCTGGGAAACATCTGAGCTTCGACCAGCCAGAGTGAAGACAGCTTGGTGTTAACTTGAGGCATTCAGTGGAGATCCTAGAAAGGCCATCCCTTAGGTAGTAGTAGTCACCCCGAGAGAAAAGACTACTCTGGACCTCTGGATGCAACCTAACAAAGACTAAGAACAAGCCTCTAAAGAATCAAGCTGATCCACAAGTAAATTAACTGGCTGCCATAACAAAGCCCAACAGTCTTCAATAGAAAATAAAACCCTGAAACTCAATGACCTAACAATCACAATGCCCAGTGTTCAACTGAAAATTACTAGACACACACGAAGCACAAAAATGTTAATCTGATAACCACAAGAAAAGTCAATAGAAACATGCTCAGAAATAAAAGATTGGAATTAGCAGACAACAATAAAACAGCTATTATAAATGTTCAAAGATATAAAGAAAAACATGAGCAGTGAAGAAATTGATACTATTAAAAAAAAAAAACCAAACTGAAATTTTAGAGTGGAAAAATATACTTGAAATTAAAAAAATATTTCCAGATTTGATGAAAAATATCAACCCAGAGATCCCAAAAGTTCAAAAAACCACAAGGAGGTTAACATAAAGAAGACAATACCAAGGTACATCACAATCAAATTGTTAAAAACCAATTATAAAGAGAAAACTAAGATTTTTCTCCATGCAACCAGAAAGGAGGAAAGACATATTATATGTGGGGAAGTATATTCTTATTAGAAATGACTGTAAGTTAAAAAAAAAGGAATAACAATAACATCTTTTAAGTGTTGAAAGGGAAAATAAAGTATCAACTTAGAATTCTATATCCAGTGAAAATATCTTTTAAAAATCAAGGTAAGAAGAGGCTGGCAGTTTCTTACTAAACATACTCTTATCATATGATCCAGCAATCATGATTCTTGGTGTTTACCCAAATGAGTGAAAAACTTATGTCCACAAAAAACCTGCACACGGATGTTTTTAGCAGCTTTATTCATATTGGCAAAACTTGGAAACAACCAAGATGTCCTTCTGTAGCTGAAGGACAAATATATAAATAAACTGCGGTACATCCAGACAATGGAATATTTATTCAGTACTAAAAAGAAATGAGCTATCAAGCCATGAAAAGACATGAAGGAATCTTAAATGTATATTGCTAAGTGAATGAAGCCAATCTGAAAAGAATACATACTATACAAGTTCAACCATATGACATTCTGTATAAGGCAAAACTATGGCGATAGTAAAGAGATCAGTGGTTGTCAGGGATGGGGGAGGTAGAGAGGAAGGACAGGATGACTAGGGGGAGCATAGAGGATTTTTAGCAGTGAAACTATTCTGTATGATACTATAATAGTGGATACATGCCATTATACGTTTGTCAAAATCCATAGAACGTACATCAGGAACCCTAATGCAAACTATGGACTTTGGGTGATGTGTCAATGTAGGTTCATTGATTTTAATAAATGTACCAGGTTGTTGATAGCTGGGAAAGCTGTGCATGTGTGGTGAAAGGGGGTATATGAAAACTCTGTACTTTCTGCTCAATTTTGTGGTGAACCTAAAACTGCTCTAAAAAATAAAGTCTATTAAAAAAAGGGGGGGGGGTAGTAAGAAAATAACCTTTTTCACACAAACAAAAACTGAGATAATTCACCACCATTAGACCTGAAACACTTGAAATATTAAAGACAATTCTTCAGACTAAAGGAAAATGATTCCAGATGGAAACTCAAAACTACACGAAAGAATGAAGAGTGACAGAAATGGTAAATATGTGGGTACAAGACTTTGCTCCAAGTTTAAAAAATTTCTTTAACATGTAACAAACTGTTTAGAGCAAAAATAATAATGTATTCTGGGGTTCATAACATATGAAAATAATAAACAAAATATATAACAACAACAGCACAATGAACGGGTGTGTGAAATGTAAGTAGATTCTTACAATTACAGATAAAGTGGTGTATTATATGATAGCAAACTATATTAAGATAGGTACGCATGTTGTAAACCTTAGAGCAGCAGTTCTCAAAATTTTAGGTTTTAGGATTCCTTTATGCTCTTCAAATATTGAGGATCCCAAAAAGCTTTTGATTATATGGGTTATAGCTATCAAAATTTACTATGTGAGAAATTAAGTTCAGCTGAAAAAAAAATTAAGTATTTATTTATTTATTTTACAATGGCATTAACAAACCCTTTATATGTTAACACCTATAATATAATTTTTTTTGTGAAAAAATAAATATATTTTCCAAAACTAAAGAAATTTAGTAAGAATGGCATAGTTTTACATTTTAGAAATCTCTTTAATGTCAGGCTTAACAGAAGACAACTGAATTCTCATCTCTTTCTGCATTCAATCATGTCAGGTACCCTTTGGAAAAATCCATGGTATACTTGTGAATGAATAAGAGTGATAAAGGCATATAATGTTTTAGTATTATTATGAAAATAGTTTTGACCACACCAGCTCCCTGGAAAGGGTCCTGGAATCCCTAGAGGTCCCCACACTACACTTTGATAACTACTCCTTAGAGCAACCATCAAAAAACAAGTAAAACAGAGAGGTGTGGCTAATAAGCCAATAGAAAACATAAAATGGAATATTTTGGGGGGAAAAATCTAAATTAATCCAAAAGGAAGCAGGAAAAGAAAAACAGAACAAAAGATGAAAAGATTAGAAAACAAATAGTAAGAGGGTAGATCTTAAACCCAACCTATTTGACCCATATACTAAATGTCAACAGATCAAATATACCAATTAAAAGGCAGAGACTGTCAAGAGTCATGGGTAGTGAAAAGGTATGTTATTAAAACATCCATAAGACACTGAATTGCTTTGCATAGGTGCTTGCAAATTCCTTTATTTTCAGTCTTATTCTGAATTTTAGGGCTTGTAGACATAAGCCTTGAGACATAAGCAGTATAGAAATCAATAGGCTAGTCATCTCTCTTTCCTGATAGATTCATTCAACAAATATTTTATTAAGTACTTCTATGTCTCTAAATGATAGGTAAGCTAAATAAAACTTCTTTTGTTCTTTTTTTGTGTGTGTGAGGAAGACCAGCCCTGAGCTAACATCCGTCGCCAATCCTCCTCTTTTTGCTGAGGAAGACTGGCCCTGGGCTAACATCTGTGCCCATCTTTCCTCTACTTTATATGGGACGCCGCCAGGGCGTGGCTGACGAGCAGTGTGTCGGTGGGCACCCGGGATCTGAACCTGCGAACCCCGGGCTGCCAAGCGTGGACTAAACCGCTGCGCCACCAGGTGGCCCCCTTTTTTGTTCTTGATAGGTACAGAACCTAAAACTAAAATCTATACAACATCTTCTTGAATATTTACTTGTGAAAAGTTTCATACATAGTTTATTCTTCTCTGTGGGTAGATTTTGAAAAATCTCTGAAGAACAGCTCTCATACACAGCCAAAAGTGCCCTTCACTAAGTAATGGAAACATTCCCAAAGTCAGGCGGTTCACCCCATCACTGCTAATGCAGAGATTCCCCACATGTAGGTGCAGCCTTCTGCTGGGGGTGCTGGTCAGCCCTCTCCCAGCTTTCATGGGTCCACAGCACTTGAGTAGATTTCACAAATATTCTCGTCACCTTCTATGATAACTGACCAAAACAATGCCAAAATCTGGCTTATTATTTATCATCAAAGATCATTAAAATCATATTTCATAAGAGCTGAGGGTGACTCAACTCCTGGCTATAGATAAACTAATGTGATTGATTCTATATGTGAATCACTGACTAAAAATCAAAGCCAGTTAACACAGGAGTCTCAGTGACCTTCCCACAATTAGAGAAGCTATTTGAGCAGTGAGTGGGGGCCCAGGTCACACCACTATCATCCCTTACTCTTATCCTCAGTACAGTGCTTTACACAGGACTCCAACAATTATTGAGCTGCTCTTCTTAAAAGGATTTCCAGATTTGACTCTCCCTTGTTTCACATATAGGATGGATCATCTTGACACATCATCTGAGCCAAAGAATCTAGCCATGCCTAAAGCCAATACCACTCTTGACTGCCAAGTTAAACAAGCCAATACATCTCTTTTCATGTTTATATGCTGGTTTGAGCGGCATTTTTCTTACTTACAACTGAAAGAGCATTTGCAATATAAAGGTGTAATATTAAATGTGCCGCAAACAATACAAGAAAGTATTTAATGTGCAAGAATAAGGGAGAAAAAGTTTAGATATGTTTTCCTTTCTTCTGAATTACATGGATAGAATGTTTCGAGTTGGTTACCAAAGGCATCGTTTACATAAAATCAAACATTAGGTGTAAAACCTCCTCAAATTGATTTTTATTTTTTGCTCAGGTAGAAAGGGCACAACTATTTCATGAAGAGGTCAAATCTTAACAAGTTCATTCAAGGAACTAAAGTTATAAGCCCTATTTTGGTTTGATTATGATTCTGTTTGGGAGAGAAGATATCTCTACCTTTAACTATTTGTTCACAATAAGAAATATGTTTGGCAGCTTGATTACTTTGTGCACTCTCATTATTATTTGAATTCCAGGAGGGACTTATTTATATATTTGTACTGTGGCAAAGAAGAATAATGGAAAAGTTTCTCTTCAATCTTCTCTGAAAACTGAATGAAACTCTTTATAATTTCCCACTCCCTCATCTTTACACATGTACCAACCCCTGTTTCAACATACATAAGCATACCGATATATCAGAGTTATTTTTGAACTAAGCATTAGATTTAGTTCAGTGCTTTCCTGTCCTACGATATACCATACCTGCTTCTGCAGACCCCTGAATGGACTCTGTGTTGTTTGTCGCTGAATATTCTTGAAGTAATTTGATGATATAATTGAAACAAATGTCAGGAGGCTAGTCTTAAAGAAATGATAAACAAAGGCTGCACTTTGTGGGTTGGTGTGAGAAAATTCTAGTTCTCTTACAGGTATACAGTACAATGAAAGTCCCTCAGCCAAACACTACTCTGCTATAAATGCAAATGTGCTGATTTCTTAACTTTCCTAGTCTGTCCAGATATACCACCTGAAGCGCACCTTGGGAGATGTAATATGTGCTTACTTACTAAGCATGAAGTAATAGTATATATTTAAAACATCTTGTCCTTTCAGAAGCCTGTTACTAGGCTTCCCAAAAAAAGTATTAAAAACACGTAGGATTCTTTGTGGTCTCTTACATTCATGGTGTTAAATTTAAGCTTTTTTAATAGCGTTAATGAGTGGCACAGTTATTTGAGAACAGAAAATGTTCTTTCTCTTATAGCTGATGTTATAGCAGAGAACCAAGGAAGAGTTTCCCATTAGACACTGTGGAAATCTACCATTTCAGTTATTCCCAAGTGGAATTCCATCTTGGGAATCATCTCTATTATCTCACTACACAATGAAAACAAATACTGTAATTTTCAGTTGGTGGTAAACCCCTAAGTAGAGATTCCGTGAGAAAACACCTTTCTGTAGCCATAGAAAACTGTTTTTCTTCCTTCTGAAGTTCCTCAAGCATAGTCAAGTTACAGCCACAATACTCTGAACATTTATCCTGTCTGAGGTCTGGCCCTTCAATTTCACAGGCTTTCACAGCTTAAACAAGCAGTAAGAGCTTCATATTTTACAATTCATGAAAGGGATGTATACATCCCTACACAGTCTACTTGTGGACTTTAAAACTAACTACTCTCTCTCATCTTTCAAATCTGATCAACCAAACTAACAGTCTGTTACTCTGCCATCTAGTAACAACAACAACAAAAGTATTAACTCTAATCCTAACTTTGAACTCACACTCTGGTATGTTCAGATACCCTACAAATTATAATAATTAATTTTCCACTAAAACCTATTTATATACCCACATACTTTTCCACAGTTGTCACGGTGAATATCATTACTTTAGGGCACTCCAGTTTTTCTGGAATTCAGTGTACTTATTTATTATAACCAATTCTAGGGCAAGAGTTGAGAAGCTACAGCTTTGCCTAGAACACGTTACTTACTTTCTCTGTATGTTATCAGATATAACTTGATAAATATACTCACTGTCAGTGGTATGTATATAGAAAGCCTTCATGATTGTATTTCTCTTAACAATCAATCACAAACATTATTGCTAATTACTTAGACTTTAATGTGTATGAGAGTCACCAGGGACTTTCACTTCCCTAATCTGTTTAACTTCAGATTCTAATCTAGCAGGTCTGGGATAGGGACTGAGATTCTGCATTTTTAACAGATGAGGCTTAGTGCTGCTGGGTGCTAAGTAGATCTAACTATTACAGTAAGTTTATATGGAAGCCACTGACTCCATGGTCAACTCCTCCAGTCCATCTCTATCAGAGAGCTTTTTAAAAGGTAAGTCTGATCATGTCACTGCTCAAACTACTTCAAAGGTTTCCCACCACCTAGACAGAGACTGGAGGTCCAATTCCTAAGCATGGCACATAAGGCTGCCCTTATACTTAGCCCCTACTTCTCAGCTCGTACTTTGTGCTTGGCTGTTTTAATGATTTGGATATCCCAACACAAGGTCTTCATATAAGAAAGGCCAATTTCCTGAACATTAAATAAGCAGTAGACTTTATGCCCATCCTTCATTTGCTTTGAAGGACTAACTTAACATACATACACTGGACCAAAAGACTGAATCATGATTAACGGTTAAAAGTGCAAAAGACAAGGTCTCCGACATGCTTTATAAACTTGGTCTCAGAGCTCAGCTGTATTCTTGCACCAGAGATCTTTTTTCAAACCCTTCTGTTTATTTTTCAAAAGATATAACTAACATAGCTATGTTAAGTTTGGAAAAGGGGAGTTGTAGGTTTTCGTTTGCTTGTAAGCTTCTTAAATGATTCACTTGACATTTAGCAAGCTCCACATAGATTTAACTTTGACGTACATCTTTTTGGCAAATGCCAAATATACACTGAAGAAAGAAAAACAATTAAATTGAAAACAATTAAAATTGAAAAACAATTAAATTGAATAAAATGTAAAAGAAGTTATAGATTTGTTTCCACTTTAATTCTCTTACTCCAGTTCCTTCCTTTCTTCCTTCTTCCCTCTCCCACTTCTCTCCGCTGACTTAACTAGTTAAGTGCCTCTTACTTTCAAAAAAAAAAATACTATTCAGATTTTAGAACATAGAAATATGGTCTTTGATTTCATTCAAGACACCTCATCCTTGGAGACAGCGAGTCCTGTTACAAGTGGAAAGGGATAAAAATTGTTATAACTCAATCAGTGAGTATTTGATTTATATGTACTCTAATACCAATTATTGTCTTATCAGAGGGAGATGAGGAATAAGCTCTTTTTTTGTGTGTGAGGAAGACCAGCCCTGAGCTAACATCCGCTGCCAATCCTCCTCCTTTTGTTGAGGAAGACTGGCCCGTGCCCATCTTCCTCTACTTTATATGGGATGCCACCACAACATGGCTGACAAGTGGTGCGTCAGTGGGCGTCCAGGATCCGAACCCGCGAACCCTGGGCTGCCAAAGCATGAACTAAACCGCTGCGCCACCAGGCTGGCCCCGGAATAAGCTTTTTTTTTGCCCTCTTTGTTCTAAAAATAGTATAGTAAAACATGTCTGTGTCAAATCTTTTTTTTTTTTTTTTAAAGGAGGGGGTATACTTCTTTGGTGAGGTTTGATGTAACCAGTTAACTTCTTTCCAGACCCACCAATCCCAAAAAGGCAGGACATTAAACCACACCATCTAAGTAAGACTTCAGTTAAAAAGCCAAAACACATTTAAAAAGAAACATAGCATCCAGAAGAATGCAGTAGATCTACAGGGAAAGAGCTATGATATACTAAAGGAAGTTATAATGCAATATGAATACTATGATTCTATTTGTGTGTTTAAAATGAAAAGAAAGAAAAATATCTGTGTGAGTGTTTTCCAGAAAGATCTGGAAGAACATACACCAAAGCAAGATTTTGCAACCATGGCACTAGTGACATTTTAGGCTAGTTCTTTGTTGTAGGGGACTGTCCTGTGCATTGTAAGATGTTTAGCGGGTTCCTTGGCCTCTACTCATTAGAAGCCAGTAGCATGTCCTCAGTTGTAACAACCAAAAATGTCTCTAAATATTATTAAATGTCCCCTGAGGAGCAAAATTGCTCTTAGTTGAGAACCCCTGCACTAAAAGATTAACGGTATTTATCTTCAGAGAGGGAACTATAACAACAGGAGAGCAGCTGAATAGAAATTAGGCAACTTTTATTTTTTGTTCTACATATCATACTTCTGTATTGTTTGGATGTCCTACTCCCTCCCCCACCCCACCAACATTTATTAGATGTAAGGAAAATAGAATCCCAAGACCATGTGGCTACTGGCCCTACAATATGACAGGACACAGATTCCCAAATAATCAGGAAACACCCGTGTAAGCCACACTCACCTTCATGGGGTTTTCATCATATGTTGGGGTTCCCAGGTCCATCTCAGCTTCATGCTCAAGGCTGGCATCATCTCCTGGGCTTTCCCAAGTAGGAGGATCCCACTGAGTCTGCCTAGAAGAAGGTAAGAACAGCCATGCTGTCATGGCCAGAAAACAGAGAACTCTGGCATAGGCATCTCTGCTCATATATACATAAAATACAACATGCAATGAGACATAGAACAAGTCAGCTCCATAAGATAGAAACATTCTTTTGATATCTTCCCAGCAGCAATGATTCTATCCCAGAGACATACATTGTTTACCCCACTGTATTTCTGTAGCCAATGACATGGCAACATTTACTGGGTTTCAAAGAAAGCAGTAAAACCAAACATCTTGTCTGTCTCTCACCTGGCTCTTAATGTCCTGAAAATAGGATTTAGCAAAGCCTAAAAAGTACATGGAATAGGTGCCTGCCTATGCCACCCCTCTGCAGGTGAAGAGACCAATAATGATTGAAAGTACAATACCTAGCATGTAGTTGTAAAAAATTAAACTAACCACAACACTCTCCTCACAATCCTTGACCATGTGAGAAAACTGTTCTTTGCTTTAGGAGTGTTCTTATTTGTAGTTGTGTCCTTTTGGTTTAATGACTTACAGCATGGAAAAGATGTACAGGTTAAAAACTTGTGCCCTCTGCTAAAAATATTCTCAACTGATCCCAAAAACAAGGTTTCAACCATGTTAATTCATTGCATGTTTACAGATGTTTTGAAAATAAGCAGGCAAAGATTTTTTTTTTGTAAAGCTAGATCTGTGAGGTAACAACTGGAAGTAAGGAAATTCATGTTCAGGAGTCTGTAATCAGCTGTCACTGGGAATGCAAAAGGGGAATCACTTAAAATGTCAAAAGCCTCAGAGAAGCTAGTAACATATTTGGCGGGTCAATCCTGCCATTATAGTCTTCTGCTTTCCTACCACACCAATCTTTAATCAGCAACATTAAAGGCACTTGATGTACATCAGTTTTGCAGATGATTGTGAAAATAGGCTTACTTCTGATCAGTGGAACTAATTAAAAAATGGGCTCAAGATTTCCACAGTAATCAAACAACCACAAGCAGCTGTGGATTTTATTATGGAAAGTGAACAGAGAGGGAAGTATGTTGCTCTTAGGGGCTAGCTAAGGAAAACCTAGAAAAAAGATGAAAAAGGTACACATATAAATCAGTACATTTTTTTTTTATTTTTGGAAAAGTTATAGTATATTAAAAAGCTGGCTTTGGTATTGAAAAAACAAAGTTCTAGTAAAGTTTGCAGACACTGGTTTTTAAAATCACTACGCTTTCAGTTAGCAACATAATGAGGGTTCGTTTTAGAAAGGTATTTTTATGGGAGTAAGGAAGGCCTTTCTAAGCAGAGAACATAAAGGGAAAATATTTATATGAAATTTTAAAACTTCTTTATGTCATAAGACATTAGAAACAAAAACATCTGCAATACCCTTGATAAAGAGATCTAACAGTGTTGACAGAAAATGAGTAGATGCCCAAACAAGCAATTCACAAAAGACACAAATGGCCAATAATCTAATGAAGACGTTCCATCTCAACAATAAAAGAACTGGAAATGAAAATAAGAGTTCTTATCTACTAGACTTACAAGATTAAAAGAACCTACGTGAAGAAAAGTCCACTTATGTATATTTTTTGTGGGAGTCTAAACTGGTTACCATTTTTTAAATGATAAGCTGACAATATTTATCAGTTTAAAACGTATATCTCTTTTGACCAACTTCTAAGAATCCACCTGAAGAAGTTAATAAGATTAGTGTCTATAAGGATGTCTAGGATTAGTGTTACATATAAAATAATGAAAATCCATCAACAAGAGTGGGTTAAATAAAATTTGGTATAGCCATACAAGTGAGCAGGGGTTGGCAAATGTTTTTCTATAAAGGATCAGACAGTAAATATCTTTGACCTTGTGGGCCATATGGTCTCTGTTGCAACTATTCTACTCTGCCATTGAAAGCAAGCCACAGACATTTCCTAAATAAATGGTGTGGCTGTGTTCCCCAAAAACTTTATTGGCAAAAGCAAGTGGCCCATAGGCATAGTTTGCTGACACCTGCAACAAAGTATAAGCAAGCATTAAAAATAATGTAGTTCTGAGCCAGCCTTGATGGTCTAGCAGTTAAAGTTTGGCATGCTCCGCTTTGGCGGCCCGGTTTTGGTTCCTGGGCGCAGAACCACACCACTCATCTGTCAGTAGCCATGCTGTGGCAGTGGCTCACATAGAAGAACCAGAAGGACTTACAACTAGAATATACAACTATGTACTGGGGCTTTGGGGAGGGGAAATAAAAGAGAGAGGAAGATTGGCAACAGATGTTAGCTCAGAGCAAATCTTTCCCAGCCAAAAAAAGAGGTATGTATTTAAAAATAATAATAATAATGTAGTTCTATATTAACTGATAAAATTCTATAAATAGTTTGGTAAAATAAAGCAGATTACAAAAGATGCACCCCAACAACTCACATAAGATTATATACTGATGAGGACACACACAGAGAAAGCACCCTTACATTCACTAAAGCTATCTGTCTAAAAGATATTTTTAAAAAATTTCTAATAAAAAGATAAATTAGTTTTTTTTTAATATATAGCAGGAGTCATCAAACTATGGCTCATGGACCACATCTGGGTCACTGCCTGTTTTTGTAAATAAAGTTTTATTGGAACATAGACATGCTTGTTCATTTATGTATTATCTATGGCTGCTTGCACAACAATGGCAGAATTGAGTAGTAATGACAGAGACTGTTTGGCCAACAGAGCCTAAAATATTTACTATCTGGCCTTTTACAGAAAAGGTTTGCCCATGACCCCTGATATCCACAATGTTAGATGAAGTCATTACCATATTTTAAAAACTCCTTAGTTTTTTTCAGAAAAGTCTTGCAGATTAAAATTATACCAAAACACATCTAAAAAGAACCAAAGTCTAAGGTATGACATAACATTTAAGATGTGATTCTGGAAATCCAGCAGCCCTCAAGCACAGTGAACAGCCAATAATAAGTCTGTAAACATAAAACTCCCCTTATAATGGCAGCTTCTTTGACCAACGAAAAGCTGATTTGGGGAAGCCCACATAGCCCTTCTTACCTTGTGATCACATGGTAGTAATAAATCTTCCCTTCTGGATCTCGGGCTGTCTTCCAGTTGGGAGGTAAGACAATGGTTTTCGGTTTGGGAGGAGAGGGGGGTGGCAGATCCAGGAGATTATTTGTCACAACCATTTCAGGCTAAAAAGAAACAACACACACACAAGTTCTTAATCAGTGACATCTCTTAATCTAGCTGAAAAGGACAAAAATAGTCTACTTAAGCAATACGTAAAAACATACATCTACCTCTTTTAAAAAAAGATAAAGCAAAAGTACAATCTGGGAAATGGTCAGAAACAGTGCACACGAAGAGCTTTAGGGATCTATCAGAAAACTGACAGCTGGCACCAAGTTCACCACCTAAGACATTCACAGTTTAAAACAGTCAGGAACTCACTGTCCACAGCAGTATTTTTCAACCTTAAAAATACCAATGCTAAATGGCATATACCAACTTCAGGATACTGATTAGCTGAATGGGCTTTAGATACATCTCTATCTTTTAAAAAAAAAAAAGATCTGAAAAGCAGATATGACAGAATGTTAATATTTATTCATTATATATTTTTCTGTATGAAACTTCATATTTATATTTTTAAAAACTTAATGCCACATTTTGAAAAATATAAAAATCTCATAATCACTGTTATAGACTGAATTGTGTTTCCCCAAAATTCATATATTGAAGCCCTAAACCCCAATGACTGCATTTGGCGATAGGGCCTTTAAGGGGGTAATTAAGATTAAATGAGATCCTAATCTAATAGGACTGATGTCCGTATAAGAAGAGGAAGAGACATCAGGGAATATGTGCAGAAGGTCATGTGAAGACACAGTGATAAGGCAGCCATCTGCAAGCCAAGAAGAGGCCTCAGGAGACACCAAACCTACTGACGCCTTGATCTTAGACTTCCAGCCTCCAGAACTGTGAGAAAATAAATTTCTGTTGTTTAAGCCACTCAGTCTGTGATATTTCGTTATAGCAGCTCAAGCAGACTAATAATATAATCACTGTAAGGATATAGACACCTTTAATTGTTCATTCTATGTAAGCAAGTTAGTAAAGAATAATTTTTCCAGCTTTACCTTTGCTTGAGCAGTTAAAGAGGAACCTGCGATCCCAGGCTCAGATAAAATGCAGCCACTTGTAAGCAAACACAGGTCTTTGAGCATCACTGCTTTGTGCAAAACCCCTTAATCCCTACTTCATGTAACTGCTTTTACCCCGCTTAAGTTCCACTTCCTCCATTCCCATAGTCTTCTATCTAGCCTGGGAAGTGACCTCTTTTCCCTAAGCTTTTGTGCCATTTAAGAATATTCCTAATCATTTGGTACTTACTTAACTTACTACCTTACTACTCCTTTCCCCCTCAAACTCTTTATCTGCACCTTTCATGACACTAAACTCTGACTACTTTTATTATTATTCATTGTGATCCTCAACTCTCTTACAGGAATTTCAGGTTCTAAGGATAGGAATGGAATCTTATATTTGTATTCAAAATGCCTCAAAGGGCCCAATGCATAGCAAGCCCTCAAATACCTGCTGTAAGTGAACACTGTCTCATGCAACTGTTTCACATGAAGTCATTTTACTCCATCTCCACTGTCCTACCTGTCTAAAGCCACCATCACTTGCCAGATTGCTGCCAACAGACTCCTCTGGAATTGTCAGTATCCTAAACTGCTAATCTGATCATGTTATTCTCGTGTTTAGTTTCTCAGTTACTTTCAGTGCCAGCCTCCGATCATCTCCCATTTCATCCAAAAACAACACTTCATCAAGATTTCACCACATCCTTCTACATATGTTGCAGAATACCAAATGCTTCTCTCAATACGTATTATACAACATGTATAGTGAAGTATATCATTCAATTCTATACGCCTAGTCCATGATGTCTAGTATAGTATATTCTATATATACCATACTATATATACTATTCTCTATATAGCTACCATAAATAATAATAGGTAGCTAGTCTAGAAAATTATTACTTTAGAAATTCATAGCAAAGTATAAAAATACAAGGTCAGTCCATTTAGATGACAAATAAAAAGGATCCTAGGAGTAAAATATATATCATTTAACATAGCTGTAAATTCCACAGAATTTTTTAAAAAATTGACAAAATGGTTGAGCAGCATTCCCTCAGGGTGCACCGGCATTTGAGTGAAACTGGTTGCTAAAACAATTAAAAAACAAAAAAACAAAGGGAAAAAACAAAAATAAAAAGCAAAACCCAAAACAAAACAAAAAGTAAACCTTCTAAAGATAAGGTAGGCAGCCAATGAGAGTTTTATGAACCAAAATATTTCTTACTGGCTGTAAGGGCTGAGGCTGCCCTGGTGCAACTATTGTAGTCACGGCCGCAGTCGGCTGTACCACCACTCCTTGTGGGTGAGCTGTGAAAATCTGTTGTCCCTGGATGTACTGAAGACTTGGTTGGGCATAACTCTAAAAGATAAAATGAAGAAATTCATAATTTATACTTTTCTGGCTCTAAAAAGCAGTAACTGACTCCCAAGTTGTCATAATCTTATTGGAAGATACATCCATTAAATTATTTTTTTTTAACTTTTAGTATGAATATTTGGATACAAATGTGTAAAACAATCTTTCGTTTCAAACACAAAAGTTTCTTTTTTGAATAATTCTAGTCATTTACTTACTTTGATTCTACTGTATCATAAAAAAAAGAAAACTTCTTTTTATGGTAGGGGGGAGCTCATGAAAACTGTCCAATTGTTTAGCTTCCAATGAAACTGGAGTAACAACTGAAGTGCTGCTCCTAGGATATCCAAGAAACAGTTCCCACTGCTCTGTTCAGAAAGCCTTTTTACTACCAATCCCCAGTAACTAACAGGTTGCTCTGACCGGAAAAGGTCAAAGGGAGTGATTTATAGAACAGGAAGTAAGGAAGGTGATCAGATTTTGAACAAGTTTTTCAGCTTTTTGTAGTCTTCTATAATACAACTCCTTCCAAGAAAGATAGCAGAATTCAGTGTATCTAAAACCCTTACCACATACTGATTTATACAGTGCTTTATAAAGCAGAAAGCCCTTTCACATATATTATCTCATTTAGTCCTGACCACCACCAGAGGTAGGGATCTCCCACACCTGGAGTTACACAAAAACTAAGTACCACTTCACCTTATAACGTGAAAAATTATAGGTGAAGCACTCAGTTTTTTGAGATGTGATTTAGTATAACTTTGTCAGGTCACTCCTTAATGTTGCAAGACCCCTATAAATCACATGGCCTCAGTTAAAATTGAGCTTTTACATTTAATAAGCAGTTGTCGCAAAAAATGAAACAGTCACCTTTTGATAACACATCTGCTCCAAATGTCAAAGACATTGCATACAAACACACACACAAATTTATATCATATCCCATACTACTTCACTGTCAAGGTTATTGTATCTTGCAAACTCTCAGTAGTCCATGTTGGTATGGTTGATGCTAGGCTTGAACAACACAGACCTCAAGGCCTCCTCCTGAAAGTCAGATATTTGGGCCAGATACCAGACAGATGACTTTGACTAGCTGTATTTCACAGCCCACTAATGTCAATACTCTCATTATTATTAAGGTAAGTATTATTAAGTTATTATTAAGTATCTTAAGTATTATTAAGGTAACTGAGTAATAACTATAATTAAATCTTCAAGGTATATGGTGCTTTAAATCTACCATTATTAATATCCATTATCTCACACAAACCTCAAGCACTCAGGCATTCTGCTCATTTTATAGATGAGAAAACTAAAGCTGAAGAGTATTAGCGCACCTGTCTCCAGGACATATGGTAAATGATGGACCAGGACTCAAAATACACACACTAACAACATGCTCTATGCTTTTCATTACCCAAAGCCCAACATCATCTCTGATCAACTAATCTCATAGAGAAGGAAAGGATAGTCTGAACCATCCTAAACTCATTCATCTACTACTCTAGTATACACAAAGTGGATTAGGGAGTCAACAAATGACTCCTTAGTAGGAACAGACTGGAAAACAGGAAGCAAGTAAAATTGTGATGCTTGGGTCTTAAGGCTATGACTAAAATCTAGAGAAATCTTTAGCTCACTGAGATGGAAAAAATAGATTCTATTTTATATAAATAACCATATGACCAGTGTGCTCTCCAGAGAGGAGTCTTTAATGGATATCTTTCATTGCTGTTGCTTAGGCTCTAGGAGTGGGACAGAAGTAGATCATTTTTCTTATATCTGTGATACATATTCTCAGGGAAAAACTCAAAACTAATGGCTTGGTCCAAGAAAGAATATGGCAAGACATAGCAGGAGAAGTTAGGACCTAAGAAATTTAAGATCCCTAAAACATTCTGTAAAATTGATACCTGATGATCAATAATGCCCATTTTCTTCCTAGCATTATTAAGCACTATAACATTCATTTTAAGCCAAACAGAAAAGGACAAAAAAAAAAAAAACTTAGTATAGAATGTTCAGGGGCCGGCCCGGTGGCGCAGTGGTTAAGTTCGCGTGCTCTGAAGCAGCGGCCCGGGATTAGCAGGTTTGGACAGACATCAAGCCATGCTGTGGCAGGCATCCCACATAAAGTAGAGGAAGATGGGCATGGATGTTAGCTCAGGGCCAATCTTCCTCAACAAAAAGAGGGGGATTGGCAGCTGATGTTAGCTAAGGGCTAATCTTCCTCACACACACAAAAAAGAATGTTCAGTGCAGTGCTATTTATAATTATGAAAAAGAACTTTCAATTTAAATGACTACCCCAGGAAAATGGATAAACAATGACCTTATAAGCAAATGGGATATTATATAGCCATTAAAATGTATATGTATGTATGTATATATACACACACATATAAAAATAGAGTAATTTGGAAAAATAGCTAAGAATTATATTAAGCAGAAAAACATGGAATAAAAATCTTCAAGTCCTCAAGATTACAAATATATAAACATGTGGTTAAAGACATTATAAAAAATGAAAGTTAACACAGTTAAGGTTTTAGGAATTAAAGCAGGACACTTTGTTAAGGCCTTTCGAACAAAGTTTTGATACAGCTTCATCACAAAAATATTAACAGAAGTAAAATTACTGATCAATACTAAGTATGCAGGAAACATCCCTGGGAGTCTCCGCCATCCACAATAATTCACGTTTAAGGGGTGACGAGGAGTGATGGGAGAGACATAGGAATGCGGTGAGAATGATGCTTTGGACATTCTTTTTTGTTTTTAAGGCTTAAAATCTATTGCTTTGTTTTACAGAAAAAAACAATTAAAAAATACACTTTGAGGGGCCGGCCCAGTGGCGCAGCGGTTTAGTTTGCTGGTTCGGATCCCGGGCGCCTGCTGACATACTGCTTGTCAGCCACACTGTGGCGGCGTCCCATATAAAGTAGAGGAAGATGGGCACGGATGTTAGCCCAGGGCCAGTCTTCCTCAGCAAAAAGAGGAAGACTAGCAACAGATGTTAGCTCAGGGCTGGTCTTTCTCACACACACACACAAAAAATACACTTTGAAATACAAAATCAGTATACTCTTAACCTTTAAATTTAACATTACTATTTCCTACCATAGTAATATCCTTAGGCTCGGTTATCAGAGTCACTCTTGCAAACTTCATGAGGATAAACATGTACTGTGTAAAAAATAATACATAAGCTGGGTCTAGAGGAAGAAAAGAAAAGGGCAGCCATCTCCTAACTCATTTACCATGACAAAGCGTTCTCCTTTCATAGGGATATAGAAAAATAAATTATATATAATTCATTGCCTCTAAGCAAAAAGGAGGAGTAATCCAAAAGTCATTCTCTGTCGATCACTTGCTTTGGGGGAAGCCAGCTGGCATACTGTAAGCAGCCCTACTGAGAAGCCCACGTGGTGGAAAGAAACCAAGGCCAGTTTACAACCATGTGAGTGAGCTTCAAAGTGTATCTTCCATCCCCTGTCTAGCCTTCAGATGACTAGAGCCCTAGTTAACAGCTTGACTTCATCAAAGACTGAGCCAGAACCACCTGGCCAAGCTGCTTCTGAATTCCTGACCCACAGAACTGTGAGAGAATAATTACTTATTTGTTGTCTTAAGCTGCTGTTACATTTTGGAGTAATTTGTTACACAACAATAGATAACTAGTACATATAAAATTATCAATATATAAAAGTGATCAGTGGCAGAACTTCTCCCTTGCATCAGATTTAACATCCCATGAACAGACTGTAAGACAGACAAGAGAGGTCCCACAATTAGTTACCTGTACAATTGGTGGAGTTGTCTGTGAGTAGGGTGATGTCACACCATAGACAGTTGGACAAGTCTGTCCTTGATAATATATGGTTGCTTGAGACTGTGCAGGAGAGTACTGCTGCTGTACACTGACAGACTGCTGGTTTGAATCCCAAACACCATAATTCTGTCCCTGGACTGGGCCTGGGGCTGGCACTGGCAAGACAGCAACACTGGAGTCTTGGTGTACCACACCATCACTTTGGGCCACATACTGTGAACTGGAAACTTCCACAGGGGCTGCCACATGTGGCACCACTGGCACGGGTGGTGGGGCAGCAAGGGGTTCTGTAGAATGTCCCACCAAGGGCTGAGAATGATCATAAGGAGCAGGAGAACATACAGGGTCCATGCTGGGTGTGGGGAGGAGCACCTTTCCAGCATTAGGGTTGCTGGGATCCACATAGGCCTGCATGGGATAACCTGGTGGGTAGCCAGCAAAGGGGTGATGAGGAGCATTGTAGCCAAGAGAGTCATAGGGCAGTGGAGACGTCATTCCCAGGTTCTGCATCTGCTGCTGTTGTTTCTGAGCCTCCCGCTGAGCCACCTCTTGCTCAAACAACTTCCGACGCTCCTCTGTAGAAAGTTTATTGCGGTCTTTAATTCGTACTTTCTTTTTAGAAGTTGGTGTATCATATCTAGAAAGAAAACAATAAGAGCATCACAAAAAGTTTTTTCCTAAATCATAGACATAAAGCTGTAATAAATATTATGTCACTCAATACTAAACCATTAACCACACCAACTCTAATTTGGTCTTGGTTAAAAATCATACTCAAAATTACTTAAGGAGTCTTCCAGATAAGAGAGAACTCCAAGGAAATAGACAGACGAAAATAATAACTTTATCCTTATTCTCAGATTCTAGAATTTCACATTAAAGATACATATAGCGGGGTTGGCCCGGTGGCATAGTGGTTAAGTTGGCGCACTCTGCTTCAGCAGCCCGGGGTTTGAAGGTTTGGATCCCAGGCGTGGACCTACGCACAGCTTATCAAGCCATGCTGTGGCGGTGTCCCACATACAAAATAGAGGAAGACTGGCACAGATGGTAGCTCAGGGACAACCTTCCTCACCAATAATAATAATAAAATTTAAAAAATATATGACTACGGAACAGGACCATAAAATATTATCAGGCAGATTTGAAAAAGAACCCCATGAAGCATCTAGAAAGGAAAAAGAATGGAAATTAAAACTCAATTATCAGATAAAATTGAGCATGCACATACCTGACAACTCAGCAATTCTATTCATATACTCATGAAAAACTTTTGCACATATACACCAAAATAACAACAATCCTAATAGCACTATACATAATAGAAAAAGCTTTATAATAAAATATTACACAGCAATGAAAATGAATAAACTGACACATACTATTATGGATAAATCTTAGCAATACAACATCAAGTGAAAACAAAGTACTCTCAAATGCAGAATAATAGCTTTTTCATAAAGCTAAAAATATAGTTTTTTTTTATTTATTTTTTTTTTGTGTGAGGAAGACCAGCCCTGAGCTAACATCCATTGCTAACCTTCCTCTTTTTGCTGAGGAAGACTGGCCCTGGGCTAACATCCGTGCCCATCTTCCTCCACTTTATATGGGACGCCGCCACGGCATGGCTGACACTCAGTGCGTCCGCGGGCGCCCGGGATCCGAACTCGCGAACCTCGCGTTGCCAAGCGCGAACTAAACCGCTGCACCACCGGGCCGGCCCAAAATATAGTTTTAAGAAATACATATTAGATGACATAAAACTATATTTAAAAAAAGGAAAGCCAAGGGTAAGATGGTGTTATTTCAAGTGGTAAACGCAGGGAATGGTACAGGAAGAAGTGACATAACTAGATTTATGATTGTTAAGATCCTAGCTTTTGTGCTGGGGCTCATTACATTATAATAAATATATGGAGGAGGTCCATGCATAGAAACGATAAGTGTCATGAACCAAGAATAATCCAATATTCAATTCAATTCATTGCCCCTAAGATCCATGGTATGGTTAAGCAAGAGATTAGGTCTGAAGAGAATTAGTAACTTAGAAGATGATCTTCAAATTCAAAAGGCTCAATGAATTTCAACCAGATAAAAGAAAAATAAATCCTCATATAAACATAAGGTGATACTGCAGAACACCAAAAACAAAGAGAATATCTCTAAAGTAGGCCAAGAGAAAAGCCAGATTATTTAAAGAAGAGCAATAATTAGACCAACAAGTTTCATAAGAACAATAAGGGAAGCCAGGAGACTGAAGAATAACAGCTTTCAAGTGTTGAGAAAGACTGTTAACCTAGCAAAACTTCCTTTCAAAACTGAGAGTCAGTGTTTACATAAAAACTTGTAAATAGCAGTAATATTCACAATAGCCACCTGAAAACAATCCAAATGCTTATCAATTGATGAATTTATAAATAAACTATGGTATATCTGTATACTGGACTACTACTCAGCAATAAAAAAAAGAACCACTGAGACACATAATAACACAGATGAATCTCAAATACCCACAGTGGATGATAATGTATACATGACGTTCCAGAAAAGACAAAATCAGAGGGTCAGAAAGCGGATCAGTGGTTGCCAGCAACTAGGGGTAGGAGAAGGGGACTAACTACAAAGTGGCACAAGAGAATTTTTTGAGATGATGGAAATGTTCTATATCATGACTGTGGTGGTGATTACATAGCTGTATGCATTTGACAAAACTCATTCAGTTGTACACTTAAAATTGTGCATTTTTTTCATTTTTATTGATGCCTTAATAGTTTATAACATTGTGGGGTTTTAGTTGTACACTATTATTTATCCGCCACCATATGGATGCATCCCTTCACCCCTGTGCCCACCCCTCACCCCCCTTCCCCCTGGTAACCACTAAACAGTTCTCTCTGTCCGTGTGTTAGTTTATATTCCACATATGAGTGAGATCATGTAGTGTGTGTCCTTCTCTCTCTGGCTAATTTCACTTAACATAATACCCTCTAGGTCCTTCCATGTTGTTGCAAATGGGACAATTCTGTCTTTTTCTTATGACTGAGTAGTATTCCACTGTATATATATACCACATCTTCTTTATCCAATCATCAGTCGAGGGACACTTGGGTTGCTTCCACTTCTTGGCTAGAGTGAATAATGCTGCAATGAACATACAGGTGCATAAGACTCTTGGGATGGTTGATTTTATGTCTGTTGGGTAGATGCCCAAAAGTGGGATTGCTGGATCATAAGGTATTTCTATTTTTAATTTTTTGAGGAACCTCCATACTGTTTTCCATAGAGGCTGCACCAGTTTGCATTCCCACCAGCAGTGAATGAGGGTTCCCATTTCTCCACAACCTCTCCAACATTTGTTGTTTTTGGTCTTGGTGATTATAGCGATTCTAACAGGTATAAGGTGATATCTTAGTGTAGTTCTGATTTGCATTTCCCTGATGATTAGTGATGTTGAACATCTTTTCATGTCTCTGTTGGCCATCTGTATATCTTCCTTGGAAAAATGTCTGTTCACACCTTCTGCCCATTTTTTGATTGGGTTGTTTGCTTTTTTGTTGTTCAGTTGTGTGAGTTTTTTATATATTACAGAGATTAATCCCTTGTTGGATATACAATTTGCAAATATTTTCTCCCAGCTAGTGGGTTGTCTATTCATTTTGATCCTGGTTTCATTTGCCTTGTAGAAGTTCTGTAGTCTGATGAAGTCCCACTTGTTTAAAATTGTGAATTTTACTGTAAGTAATTGATATCTGCTGATTAAATAAAGCTGATTTTTAAAACTGAGGATGAGAAATGCAAATAAAAAAATGAAAAAGACTTTTACAGACAAAAATTGAAATATTATGAACAGAAAAATCACTAAAAGAAACCTTTTAAAGGAAGGTCTGAGATAAGAAGGGAGGGAGAACAAAGAAACTGGTAAAATTTAAACGAACTAAATAAATCAGTTTGTGTACATATAAAAAGTTAACAATAACTGATGCGAGGCAAGAAGGAATTATAATACTGGACAATAATAGCATATAAATTTGGAATGCTGAATGAGCAAAGTATCCTAAACTACGTATGTTTTTCAGAATATTAATTAGTTTTAGATTTTTATTAAATTGAAACAGTTAAAGAATTGCCATAAAAGATTTAAAAAAAATCAGCTATAAGCTATTTATCAAACACAGAAAAGTTAAAAGGAAGGAAGAAAAATAAACCAGTTAAATGCTACCAACAGGAAGATAGCATACTTCTGTTAATATCAAACAAAAGTGACTATATATAAAGCAAGTCTCAACAAAATTCTAAGAACTGGTATCATACAGACCAATTAATAGCAATTAAATTGGAAATTTAACACAAAGAAATTTAAACACACTGCAAATTATAATAGTATTTAGAACTAGACTATGATGAAACTACATTATCAAAAGTGTAGTTCAAGCAGCACTTATGGGGAAATTTAAATCTGCCAACACTTTTTTAGAAGAGAAAGTGCTGAAAATTAAGAATCCCAATTAAGAAATTTAAAAAAGCAATATAATAAGCCTAAAAAAGAAGGAAATAAAAACATGAGTAGAAATTAATTACCAAGATAAAAAATGCTATCATTCTGTGATTTGTGTTGGAAGTATTGCTAGCAAAATAACAAGAACAAGGCATAAGGGTCAGAAGGAAAAACAAAACAAATTCATATGATATAGACTGCTGACAAAGATTTAAAAAGGGCAAAAAATCCTATACTCTTGAAATTAATAAGAGTTTTGTATGGTTGGCAAACATGAGTTCAATACACAAAAGTAAACTGCATATCTAAACACCAGCAAAAAACTGATAATGTAACAAAAAATTAAGAAAAAAAATTCAGAAATAAATACACCAAAAGATACATAAGCCTTTCTGGAGAAAACTATAAACAAAGAGATAAATGAAAACCTTTATCTTTATTAAAAACATTAAAGAAGACCTAACTAGACAGAGAATTTTAAGTACTCAATTTGAATATAGGAATAGGAATACTCAAAATTGTAAAGATGTCAAGTCTCCTTGGAATCATCTCTTTGAGGGGCTGGAGTGGGTGGGACAAACTTGACAAGCAGATTTTAAGAAAGAACAAGTCTAAGAAAAGTCATGACATCCCAGAAGACCAAGTAGGGATTTGCCCGACTTGTTACTAAGACCTAATATAAGCTACGGTCATTATGAGCCCAGAAACAGATCCTCCCATATATGAAAACTTGTTGGAGAGAGGCGGCACTGCAGATCAGTGGAGAGAATATGGGCTTTCAAGTAAATGGTGCTGGGACAATTGGGTATTCACTTGGAAAAAAATGAAACCAAATCCCTACCTTACAATATATATAAAAATTAACTCCCAAAGGAATTAAGGACTTAAATTTCTTTTTTTTTTTTGAGGAAGATTGGCCCTGAGATAACATCTGTTGCCAATCTTCCTCCTTTTTTTCTCCCCAAAGCCCCAATAGATAGTTGTATGTCATAGCTGTGCATCCTTCTAGTTGCTCTATGTGGGCTGCCACCTCAGCATGGCGTCAGTCCATGCTGAGCAGTGCATAGGTCCGCTCCCAGGATCCGAATCAGCAAACCCCAGGCCGCTGAAGCAGAGTGCACAAACTTAACCACTACACCACCAGGCTGGCCCCTGGACTTAAATTTCTTTAAAAAAAAAAAAAAAGAGTATCATCACCTTAAGGGTAGGGAAGAATTTCTTTTCTTTTTTTCCCTTTCTTTTGTTTTCTTCTGCTGAGGAAGATTTGCCCTGAGCTAACATCTGTTGCCAATCTTCCTCTTTTTTGTATGTGAGCCGCCGCCACGGCATGGCCACTGACAGACAAATGGTGTAGGTCCATGCCCAGAAACCGAACCTGGGCCGCCGAAGCAGAGTGTGCTGAACTTAACTACAAGGCCACTGGGGCTGGCCCAGGAAGAATTTCTTAAAAAACAGTAAGCACTAACCATAAAGGAAACATACAGTACATATGATATATTCAATTACACCATAATTAATAAATTCTGTATATCAAAAGACACAAAAAGAGTCAAAATACAAGCCATAAACTGGGGAAAAAACACTTGCAAAAATTACCACCCAAACGGAATTATATTTAGAATATATATAAAGAACTCCTAAAACTCAAAAACACATAATTTAATAAATGAACAACACATATAAAAAGACACTTCACAGAAGAGGAAACAGGAATGGCCAATAAACATATGATAAGATGTTCAATCTATTTAGTAATTAGGGGAACACAAATTAAAATCACGAGTTACTATTATATACCCAGACAGCCCCAAATTAAAAATTCTGACAACTGCATTATATGAATGCTATATCTTATTTAAAAAGCAAATTTAATTTAAAAAGAACTGCTCTGGAATAAACGTTTTCTAGTCCCCAGTGGGTGATTATGTGGCCTGTTTTTCTACCAGCATAATAAAGACAGTCTAACACAGGGATCAATCAGCATTTTGACTGGTGTGGCACAAGATTCAGTAGAAAAGAAAGTTCTGACTTTGGAAGAATTACCATTACCTTTGAAAAGTTATCTCCCACCAACCTCCACTCCCCTTTATAGAACAAATCTTTGACTCCTCAAACAGCATTTAAATATTATCAAGTAGGAACCATTCAAGTATCAAAAATCTTTTAGTCTTCACAGCTATTATTACTGTCAAAAGAGACTGTCTCAACATTTATCAGTAAAGCTTTCTACTCATTCATCAAGAGAATATACTTATTCCAAAAGCCTTTGGTACCCCAAATCAGAAGAATGTGACTTGGGCACTTTTTTACTTGCGCAGAGAATAACTCACAAAGGCCACTTACCTGTCATCCGGCCTTTTTGTTCCCCGCTCGTAGGCAGAAGAAGGTGGTGAGAGGGAGCCCCTTCGTTTCCTTTTCTCTTTATTTTGAGTTTGCTTGTCTGGGTCTCTCTCTCTTGACCTGTTAGGAGTCTTTGGGGCAGCTGTTTGATCTCTGAAGCCAACAGCATCCCTTCCTCGTTCAGTTACTAAGGGGAAAGGGTTTTTAAAAAATTTACTTGGTAGACTTTTCTCCATCATGATAGTACATCAACTGTGTAATAAAATTTCTATCCAACAAATGGATCTATGGACTCTTCCCTCATATATCCAGTCCTGAATTTGAATGAGACACGAGGTCTTCCGTGTGTGTACACTCTATTTCCTGAAAGTCTCTTCCATGAATGCCATTTTCTACCTTTCCCCGTGAAAGTCTCAGTCCAAGCCTTCAACATATCTAACAAGTTTTGTGGAACACATGCAGGCAAGATGTTCCCATTACTTTTAGCAAGGCAGTCTGCTTGTCAGTTCAAAATGTAAAAGCCTTCTACTGCCCCTGTAACTCTGCATATTTATAGTTTGTAGAAGAGCAGCCTGGCACACTAAGCATAAAAATCTCAATAGGAAAAGTCTCTTTAATTTAAAGAAGAAAAAAAAAGGATTAGACAACTTTTTATGAACTGCAATTTTAAAAGGAAAATATTTCAAACACAGGTGATAAGAGATGATAAGTTAGAGCTACATCTTCAAGAATGCCAGCTTCCTATTGAAAGATGGTACTACTATAACCTTCTTCACTCAAGTCTCTTTATCTAGAATGGTTCTCACTCATGCTATCCTCACCCAATTTCATTGCCACTGCTCCCAAAAGCTGTCCTAAGTACTACTTTTCACTGATCACAACTCCTAGTTTCTCATCTTTCTAAAAAGTCTAAATCCCACCACAGAACATTTCAATATAAGTTGACTTGTATTATATGTTGGTGCTTTATGTATGTTAGTACTGCTACCTGATTAATCAGATTGCTCTCTTCTTGAGCAGAGAATTTCTTATAAAATATCTCTCATAGCACAAAGCAGATTTGCAACAAATATTAACTGGTTTTTCTTTTTCTCATCTCAGAAAAAATTGCTATCAGTTGTTTTCTCCTAGCAGTAGGGTTAGGTTTGTATGTGCCATTCTTGCAGTTCTCCTTTTAATCACCAAAAACTCCATTTATTTGCAAAACAGTTACTAATCTACAGCCATGTATGAGCATTTGCCAGTGAGAAGCTTAAAAGAACTCATCCATACCATATGCTAGTAGAAAATATCATATAATTAAAACAACTGTTCCAGCTCACAAGGTAGTAGCACAACATCCTTCTGTGAAGTACTATTATCTGGTTTCATCTGTATCTGCCCATGACTGTTTCTTCCTTCAAATCTAGGTTCCTTACCCTAGTGTTAATTTCCTTAAAATGTGGCTATTTCTTTACCATATCCTGGTAAAATAAGAAAAGGAATCACACTAACAGTTCATATTCTGATTCTGCATCTTAGAATATGTGAGGCAGAGAAGTCATTCCATTATTCAGGCTGATTTTCTCATATTATAAAACAAGGGTAAAGCTGCACTACACATTTCCTGAAATATTCTTACGAATATTCACAATTCTGATGAATTTTACAAGTTGCAAGCTTCTTAATTGCTTGACATGGAGGTATAGAAGCCAGGCTTGAATTGTAAGTATTTCTTTAATCTAAAATCCTGAGACTGAGATATATGGGGTAGACGGGGAGGGTGTTCCACATGTGAGGGAGAAACTGAAGTTGGCACACAAAAGGCTGCTTCCTGAAAAGATTACAGTAGTCCTTTATAGACTATGCCCTGCATCTCTCAGAGGGCCACACCAAACTAGATACTTGGAAAATACTGGGGGGAACCCTCATAGGTTTTCAAGCTTTGCCTATCTTTCTAATGATTTCAACTCAGTAGACACAGAGAAGCTAGCCTTTGATGATCAATTCTATAGTGGTGTCACTGATTTTGCCAACTAGTACTGCCCAACCCTGCCTTCTTTCTTATGGGAAGAATTCTTTGCAGCCCTAAGTAGGATGTCCAGTAGAATTAAAAATATCCAAAAGATACAACAATGATGCAAAGGGCACCTCACAGGTCTTTAACCAATAAGATTATTTAACCAATGAGATTTAAGATTATAAAAAGCTCTTCATGCCAAAAATAAAGACTAAAAATATGATCACAGAGGCTCCTTCACCCTATTTATATTGAGTCAGCACTGAAGGGGCTCAAGAGACCAACGGCAGCCACTGTGATTGACCTCACTCCTTTAATTGCTAAAGAAATATGTTGGAAACATAACTAAGTGGTAAAGCCCAGAAACCAGACTGCCATGGCCTCTCTGTTATCTGTTCTGTAATAATAATTCTTAACCTTTTGAGGGGTCATTGACTCCCTGAGAATCTAAGGAAAGTTTTGCATTTTCCCCAGAAAAATGAATGTACACAAAGGATTTTGCATATAAACATGTACATGTAAAAAAGTACACAAACCTCTAGGAGTACAAGTTTAAGAATGACTGCTCTAGAGAAACAAACGAATGGAAGAAAAGCTACTAAAGGCCATGACTTCAAGGAGAGCAACAACACAGGTAGTATAAAGGGACATCTCCTTTGGCAAAAATTCACTAAGAACGAATAAAAATGCAAGTTTCCAAACTTTTACACAAATATTTCATTTATCTAATTATATATAGCCTGGTTTCAAAAACAAAATAGCTAAAGTTCTTATCAGTTCCCTCTGCATACTTCCAAAAGAATATTTGTAAAGCCATATACAGAGTATCTCTGAATACCTACTTGTGCTCTCCTTTTCAGCTTGACTTTTCTTTGGAATCCGATATACCTCCTGCAAAAAATAAACCAAAAGAAAGTTTATTAGTGTGGAGTGGAAGTGGTAACTCCTTTGAAACTGACTGATTTCATATGGCAACAAGAAATGGGAAGGAACAGGCTGGTGTTTAATTATTCTCCAAAATTTGACTTAAATAAGAATAGATCCTTGGGCCGCCCGGTGGCGCAGCGGTTTAGTTTGCGCTTGGCAGCCCGGGGTTCGCGGGTTCGGATCCCGGGTGCCTGCCGACGCGTTGCTTGTCAGCCATGCCATGGCGGCATCCCATATAAAGTAGAGGAAGACGGGCACGGATGTTAGCCCAGGGCCAGTCTTCCTCAGCAAAAAGAGGAGGATCGGCAGTGGATGTTAGCTCAGGGCTGGTCTTCCTCACAAAAAAAAAAAAAAAAAAAAAAAAAAAGAATAGATCCTGGTCCCTCATAAACAAGTAAAAACATATGGCACAAATATATACACATACATATCTATATACTTTCAACATTTAACAGGCTTGTATGATCTCATTAGCTAAATAAGCAGACTAAGTAACTAGGGCATTATATTTCTGGCAGGAATACACTTCCTGATAATCTTAATTTCCATATGCCTTCTGCATACAAAATGAAGTCATCTATAGCTCCCTTACTGAGAGTATTCTTAAGAATAATTCTAACATCTCACTCACCATCCCTACTTAAGGGAAGAAAAGGTTAGTAATAACTCAGCTATGTAAAAATACTTCAGAAAAATTACATGCGTCAAGACAATTCCTGCTATTCAGCATATTTTTCTTTTTCTTTTTTTTCTCCCCAAAGCCCAAGTGCATAGTTGTATATTCTAGCCATAAGTCCTTCTGGTTCTTCTATGTGAGCCACCATGACAGCATGGCTACTGACAAACAAGCGGTATGGTTCCGCGCCCAGGAACCAAACCTGGGCCGCTGATGCACTGTGCTGAACTTTAAGCCATCAGGCTTCAGCATATTTTTCTGTGATGCAAAACCAACTTGCCTAATGGCCAAATGTAATATCTACTTTCTTATTGTTGTTATTTATAAAAAGGAAAAATAAGCATTAGATCATTGTTGCTCTTGATATAGTATCTAATACTGTACCAAAATTGTTCTTGAGAAATGTAAACTATGTTTTTAAGCCTTGAGGTACCTTTTCTAGTTGTATGAATCTAAGGCCTAGAACCTGTTCTGTTCCCTGACAATTCCTCTTACTTTTCTAGTCCATCAAGTACTTCTTGGGCACAACACTTGCTTAACAATCACCTTGTTAAGTGGGCAAATAGTAAACCCACACATTCTCAATGGTACATCATATGATACCCTCCCTTTAGAATAATCTCATAATATTGACCATATGTATACGATCTGGTAATCCATTTTTTAGGAATTTTACTCCAGTAAAATCAAAGAACTCTTCTTTTCACATGATTGTTGGTTCTAGCAATATTTGTGGAAAATGAGAAATAACCCACATGTCACACAACTGAGGAAGGGTCAAGATGTAATATTCAGTTGTCATTAAAAATGCCAATGTGGACCACACAGATACAGGGCCATCTATATGAATGTAGATTTAAAAAAAAAAATCCTTCACACTGATTTTAAAAATTACTCCATGCACGCTGATAAACTATTGAATAAAGATAATTATTGTTATAATTAAATGTGCACTTACTGTGTGTGCCAGGTATCATGCTAAGCATTGCAAATGGTTGAAATTTGAGCTTCAAAACAAACCTATGAGGTAAGTACTATTATCTCCATTTTACAAATGGGAAAACTTACTTAAAAAGCTTAGCAACATGCTCAAGGTTATGATGCTATCACATGGTCTAACTCCAAGGTACTTTATCATCTGTACTAGATGACAAGAATATGGCTAACAGTAGCATTATTTTGGGAAGGAGTATCATTTGGGCGATTTATGCACAAATGTAGGCAGCATCCTTCATCCCCCTAGCCTCTCTTCCCTCCCCCTAGCCTCTCTTTCCTATGTAGAACTTCCACTAGAGCTGTGATTCTCAACTCTGGCTGCACAATTAGACCACCCCAGGAAACTTTTATAGAAATACTGTCCCAGACAAACAATCTAAAACTCTGGGCATGGGTCCCCAGACGATTCTGATGCCTGGAGAAGGTTGAGAACCACTGAACTACAGGCTTCTCTTAACAGTCCTCACTCACTCCTCCTCACAAGGGAGAATCTGAGAGAAAGACCTATGCATGCCTGTCCTCAGCTCAGAGCCATCTGGGTTCTCTCTCCTCTTGGGCTGCTTTTGCCTGTAGAGAGGATATATTCCAATCTGCTCTTCTGAGGGATGCCTGGAGTTGTCTAGCTGTCAGTGTCTAGCTGTGGGTAATAATCAGGGATAAAGACAGGAAGAACAAAGCTGTCACTCTTAGCTCTGTCCATCTGACGCTGTCTGTCTCTGAGAGGGGTTATTAAACTTGGGAAAAAGTAAGAATGCCACTTATCAGCACCTACCCACACTATAGGGAAAAATAGGTATTTTGCTAATTTTTAAAAGCTTGAAAATGACTGTTGCATTAGGTACTCTGTAAACCTAGGCACTCCAAAAGATAACTGGTTCATTCACAAAGGATGCTTAGAACAGACATACCGAGGGATGTCTGTGTCAACTATGGATTACACAATTTTAACCTATTTAGTTTCTTTTGCATAAGGTCTTGGCATTACAAACATTTACAGTAATTTATTACACAGACCTCAAGTTGGGGAACCATTCTGTGGTGGAAGTTAATGTACCAGAGGAAATGCTTCTCAAAGACACATTCTTAATTCCATTCAAAAGTCTGGAGCAACTGCTAAGTAGAAAATGTATTCTGATGTTTACAAAATGGATGATTACCACTGACTAGTGACCAAGAACTACTGACTATTTAAAGAGCTACTGACTATTAATGCGTGCCTAACACTATGGGGAACAAGTTCTATCAACACGCACCCAAGCACTTGGAGTTACTAACTTGATCCTCTTCTTCATACAGTGAAAGCTGCATATAAAATTTAAGCTGGAAACTCAGATCATCTACTTTGAGACCCTGAAAATGGAAATGAATTTTTCCAAAGTCCCACAATAATGAAAACCAAGAAGGAAGCCATGTGAAGATTACTATAACATTTCTTAAGATCATTTGGTCTTGTGAATAAATAGCAATAGTGTTAGCCTACATGACATGGAAGTCTGGAATAATGTCATACCCACGGGCCACAGAAAATGTCTATGAGTTGGCTTCATTCATGTTAACCCTTCATGTAAAAGTCTACTCAAGAGACTGGCATATTATGAAAGAACATTGAACTGTGAGTCAGGAGACCTGGGACTAACCCTGCTCTCAGAGGGGCCTAAAAGAATCTGGTTCCCCACTCTACCTAACACTCTTTACATATAACCCTGTTTTATTTCTACGGTGTCTAGGTGCTGCTCCCAACTAACATACACACTCAAGCTGTAATTCTTAAGGGCCAAGACTGTATAGTCTTTGCTGTATCTCTAGCACCAAGAACAGTGCCTGGCACATAGTCAACACTCAACTACTTGTTGAATGGACCAATGGGTGAAATTCTACTTCTACTTCGTAGAAATCAACCACACAGTGCTAAATAAACTCAAAGTACTGCATAGTCATGCTTTTTATCACTAAACCTATATCATCATCCTCTTTCATCCCTGGTAAAAACATTATTCACAGCCCTCACATATAACCACAAGTTACATACTTCCAGGATCAGACTAATAAGTGTGCCTCTGCAAAACTTTTTAACTCTTTTCAAAGCTTAGAGCAGCCTTTACTTCTTTAGTCAAAGGCTCAAAATCAATCTTCAGAAATTGTTTGATAAACACCGAATCATTGATAAAAGCTCATGCAACATCCCAATGCATCCAACATCCCTTTTTATTTTTATTTATTTTTTTTTTGTGAGGAAGACCAGCCCTGAGCTAACATCCGTCGCCAATCCTCCTCTTTTTGCTGAGGAAGACTGGCCCTGGGCTAACATCTGTGCCCATCTTTCCTCTACTTTATATGGGACGCCACCACAGCATGGCTGACCAGCAGTGCGTCCGCGGGCTCCCGGGATCCGAACTCGTGAACCCTGGGCTGCCAACTAAACCGCTGCGCCACCGGGCCGGCCCCCAACATCCCTTTTTAAAAGTTTGTAAATGTGTGTAGAGATGTTTTGAATTTGTGGACACAAAGATAGCATGGTTCTATGATGGCTATTTGTGGAAATATGATTTGCTCATTTATATAACAAGTATTTGGGTAACAACTATGTGCTAGAAGCATATACTAAGAGTTTCCTATGTCTTGGACACTTGAGATACACAGTACCTGCCACCATGGAGTTCACAGACTAACAAAAATCATGGTTGACACTTCTGTGTGCCATGTCCTGTAACTGCATTCTCGTATGCTCCTATGTTGCTAAGAGAGGTATTATGCTATATCTACAGTACATACAAAACAGGCACAGAGAGGTTAAGTAACTATCCCAAGTTCATACAGTGACACAGTGAGTTATATATTGGACCTAGGATCCAAGCCTCGATTTGTCTCTGTCCAAAGCACACACTCTTAACCACTACTACTGTTACCTCATAAGCACTCAGGAAAAAGAGAAACTAAACACACACTATCTCATACTAAAACTTGTTTGGGCCTTAGGAAAGAGAACTGGGAAAAGCATCCCGAAGGGAATAGACATTTGAATTGTCTTGAAGGATAACTAGGAGTTGACACAGAAAGAAAGAGGTGGAAAACACAAACATGGTAGACTGAACACATGTGTTTATTCCAACTCCATCCTGAAGTCCTATAAAACGACAGTGGAAGTATAAAAAAGATATAAATCCATCTGTAGTATCTTTTCTTTCTAAGAATATTAATTATACCTGAGTAGTGAATAAGTATTTAAATATTTTATTCTATTCCAAGTATTATCTCTTTCATGTTCCTTTTTTTTGATGATGCACAAAGAAAAAAAATACATGAAATAAGATGCTATATATATAAAAAAAAAGACACCAAGAATAAGAAGAAATTCGTGATAAGTGAAACTATGATAGAAAAAAAGAGTTGAGTGTCTCCCAGAAAGCAGAATAAAAAATCAAGAAGGAAAATGGGAAATTAAAATATAAAATTAGAGGTAAGTGCTAGAAGTCCTACATCTAATAACTGGTAGGCCAGAAAGCAAGGAGAGAGAAAACTGAAGGGAGGAAAGTATCAAAAAAACAATAAAAGAAAATTCTGTAGAACCGAAAGACATGAGTCACCAGATGGAGAGGGCCCAGGGCACCTACCACAACAAAAGAATCGAAACAGCATCAGACTTCAATAGCAATACTGTAAGCTAAAAAATGATGCAATGATATCTTCAACATTTTAAAGGAAAATTTATTTCCAAATGATAATTATAAGATCTGCCAAACAAGCAAAAATAGAATAAAGGTATTTTTCAGATTTACAAGGTCTCAAAATGTTATCAACCAGAAGGGAATGTTGAAGACCAAGATTGTGGAGGGTCTAAGATCCAAGATTCTAAATTCTGTGATACCCATCTCATAAACTGTCTATAGTATACACTGTACCATACTAGGTACTTAAAAAAGACCTAACAATTCCTGAAAGAATGATGGAAAAGCTTTGGAAAGTTAATGTAAATGAATTATCCAGCGTTTAGAATATGATATAGGTATATATTAATACATACATTTATATAAATTCAACAACTAGGCATTCAATATAGATCAAGTATTGAAGCTCTACTTTTGTGCAAATAACTAGGAGGTGATGGCTATTTAAAGTAACACCTGCAAAAGATCTAAAGATGTCATTCAAACTTGCCATAATTTTGAAAAAAGCTGTCTTCCAACAATACTGTCCCTAACAGGAAAACTTAGTTATCTGGAAAGAGCATTTTTAGAGTGACTGCTATAATTAACAAGAGCAATCTTTTAAATTAAAAAAGGGGCAGATGTTTTGAATATGGGTTACTAGGAAAATGAAGCTATTAAGAGAAATATACATCAGAAGATGAAGAGCCAGCTTGTTAAGAGAGGATTATGAACTTGAGTCTAAAGGGCAAGTGGAGGAGAGAGCCAACAGAAAGCTGAAAATATAGATCTGAAATTCAGGAAACAGGCTAAGGCAAGAGATCCACAACTTGGGAAAATTTTAAGAAACAATAACTTATATTGTGTTACTGTAGGAGATTGCCAAAAGAGAAAGTACATAGAACAAAACAGGCTGATTTGAAAGAAAATAAAATCAAAAGGTGGAAAATCTTTATACTTGATTCATACAGTATGTTTTCTATTTCTTAATAAATACTTGCCAGCCATTCCACGTCTGGGTATATATCCAAAGGAAATGAAAACAGGATCTTGAAGAGATACCTGTATTCCCATGTTCATTGCAGCATTATTTACAATAGCCAAGATATGGAAACAACCTAAGTGCCCATCAATAGATGAATGGATAAAGAACATGTGGTATATGTACACAATGGAATATTCAGTCATGAGAAAGAAGGACATCTTGCCATCTGTGACAACATGGATGAATCCTGAGGATATTATGCTAAGTGAAATAAATCAGAGAAAGACAAATACTATATGATATCACTTATATGTGGAATCTTAAAAAGCCAAATTGATAGAAACAGAGACTAGAATAGTGGCTAGCAGGAGCTAGGGGTTGCATGAAAAAAGGGAGATGATGGTCAAAGAATACGAACTTCCAGTTTTAAGGTGAATAAGTTCTGGGGATTTAATGTACAGCATAGTGATTAAAGTTAATAATACTGTATTATATACTTGAAAGTTGCCAAGAGAGTCCATCTTAAATGTTCTCCCCACAAAAAAGAAATGGTAACTATATGACATGATGGAGGTGTCAGCTAACATTATGGTGGTAATCAGTTTACAATATGTAAGTATCAAATCAACACATTGTGCACCTTGAACTTACACAATGTTGTATGTCAAAATAAAGCTGAGGCAAAAAAAGAGTGTAGATACTAAAACAAAGGACTGTTTTAGCCCAAGAAATATTATATAGCTATGATTTTGATGTTCTTATCTTTAATGTAATGAATCATGATTCCCCAAAGCAGTTCGATTATGTTTAAGGTTACAGTAAAATGGATTCTCCTATGGGGAAAAAAAAATGTTTACTTTTAATTATATGGTTTTTATAACACCCATTTTTGGTAAGAAAACAAAAAAACAAAAACTTGATGCGGCTGGCCCAGTGGCATAGTGGTTAAGTTCACCCACGCTGCTTTGGCAGCCTGGGGTTCGGATCCTGGGTGCAGACATATGCACTGCTCATCAAGCCATGCTGTGGCGGCGTCCCACATACAAAACAGAGGAAGAAGGGCACAGATGTTAGTTCAGGGCTAATCTTCCTTAGCAAAAAGAGGAAGATTGGCAACAGATGTTAGCTTAGGGCCCATCTTCCTTACCAAACATATCCCAAAACTTGAACAAGTCACCTACTACTACTAGGTCATTAAGTGGGCCTAAACTGGAATGTTTTCTTCCAACAGTCTCAAAAAGTACTCACTGGAAGTTTGTTGGCAAAGCATTGCAGCACATTTTTAACACAACCCAAACGAACTGCTAGAAATAGATTGTAGAGACAGGACTAAAACAAAATCATGAAACACTACTTTATAACAAAACTTTTAGTTAACACTGATGTAGACTGTTCTTAAGCTAAACAAGACCTTGAGAACAAAATAATTTACAATGAGATTATAATTAATTTTTTACCTTTTATTATATACAGATCAGATTATCTAGTCTAATAATAGATTTGCTTGTTAAAACTAAGACTAGATTATTTTAGTTTTTCCTTGTTAGCAAGTACAGATTAAATTGTGTACGTGCCAACCAAATCTTTTTTCCTAGATATCTTCCTAAATGATAGCAAGACTAAGAACAAAAAAAAAAAAAAGAGAGAGAGAGAGAGAGACTGTAAGCAAGGTACCACTTTCATAGCAGAAGAGCAGACAAAAAAACAGCAGGAGGAGATAAAGTGATAGAAAATATGAAAGCAAAGCTACAAGATATGGGGTTCAAGTTCCAACTTCAGGTATAAGGAGTACTAGGAGAGAAGCAACTATTTTATGAAATAATGATGATGAGTTTCCCAGAATTAAAGAAACATAAAATACTTCCGACTAAAGAGGGATTAGAGCTAAGAGCACCAAACAGGAAACAAAAAGACTATGACCTAGCAAGTCTGCACCTAGGTTTATATGCCAAAAAACAAAAACAAAACAAAACCTCATATTGGCTCATATAGGGATATGTAGAAAATGTTCATCATCACAATGTCTGTGGTGGAAGAAAGTTGAAGACAATCCGGGTATCCATCACTAGGGAAAGGATGGATAAAATATTGTAGACGCACACCAGGGAATAAAACGCAGCAGTTAGAAGCAAAGGACTAGAGAGAATACAAAGCAACATGGATGGATCTTAAAAACATAGTGCTGGGGCCAGCCCGGTGGCACAGTGGTTAAGTTCGCACACTCTGCTTTGGCGGCCCGGGGTTCGCAGGTTCAGATCCTGGGCGCAGACCTATACACAGCTTATCAAGCCATGCTGTGGTGGCATCCCATATACAAAGTAGACGAAGACTGGCACAGACATTAGTTCAGGGACCATCTTTCTCAAGCAAAAAGAGGAAGACAGGCAATGGATGTTAGCTCAGGGCCAATCTTGCTCACCAAAACAAAAGCAAAAACAATGTGCTGAGTTAAAAAAAAATGAGATAACATAGTACTATTTACATATATTAAAAATAGACGTGTAAATGATCATCTCAATTGATGTAGAAAAAGTATTTGACAAAATTCAACATATTTTATTGATAAAAACATTCAAGAAACTAGGACTAGAAGGGAACTTCCTCAACCTAACGGCATCTACGAAAAAGCCACAACTAATGTTGTACTTAACGGTAAAACACTGAAAGCTTTCCCCCTAAACTCAGAACAAGATAAAGATGCCTGCTCTCACTACTTCTATCCAACATTGTACTATAAGTTCTAGCTGGGGCAATTAGGCAAGAAAAAAATAAAAGGCATTCAAATTGGAAAGAAAGAAGTGGGGTTGGGCTGGTGGCATAGTGGTTAAATTCACGTGCTCCACTTCAGTGGCCCAGAGTTCACGGGTTTGGATCCCGGGTGCAGACCTGTGCACTGTTCATCAAGCCATGCTGTGGCTGCAGCCTACATACAAAATAGAGGAAGACTGGCACAGACGTTAGCTCAGTGACAATCTTCCTGAAGCAAAAAGAGGAGGATTGGCAACAGATGTTAGCTCAGGGCCAATCTCCCTCACCAAAAAAAAAAAAAAAAAAAGCACAACTATCTCTCTTCACAGACGAAATGATCTTATATGTAGAAAATCCTAAAGAATCCACACACACACAAAAACTATTAAAGATAATAAATGACCTCACCAAAACTGCATGATACAAGATAACATACAAAAATCAATTGTATTTCTATAAACCAGCAATGAACAAGCCAAAAATGAAATCAAGAAATTACATATTACGTTAGCGACAAAAAATAAATAAGAATAAATTTCTTAACCAAGGAAAAGCAAGGTTAGCAGACTGAAAATTACAAAACATTGGTTGCAAGAAATTATAGAAGACCTAAATAAATGCAAAGACTTATGGTTATGGATTGGAAGACTTAATGTTGTTAGGATGGCAATACTACCCAAAATGATCTACAGATTCGATGTAATCTCTATCAAAATTTCAACTGCCTTTTTTGCAGGAATGGAAAAGCTGATCCTAAAATTCACATGGAATTGCAAGGGAGTTGAAGAGCCAAAACATCTTGAAAAACACACACACACAGTTGAAAGACTCACAAGTCTCACTTTCAAAACTTACCATACAAACCTACAGTAACCAAAACAGTGTGGTACTGACATAAGGATAAAATATAAATCAATGGAAAAGAATTGAAAGCCCAGAAATAAACCCATACATCTATGGTCAAATGATCTTCAACAACGGACCATTCAAACGGGGGAAAAATACTCTTTTCAACAAATGATGCTGGGACAACTGGATATGCACACACAAAAGAGTAAAGTTTGATTCTTACCTCACCCCCAAATACAAAAATTAACTCAAATAGATCAAAGACCTAAATCTAAAAGCTACAACTTAAAACTCTTAGTAGAAAACATAGAGGTAAATATTCATGACCTTGGATTTTGTGATGGATTCTTAGACATAACCCTAAAAACATACACAACAAAAGAAAAACTAGATAAGATGGACTTCATCAAAATTAAAAACTTTTGTGCTTCAAAGGACATCAGTAAGAAAGTGAAAAGACACCCATAGAATGGGAAAAAATATTTACAAATCATATATTTGATATCCAAATATATAAAGAACTCTTACAACTCAACAATAAACACACAAAAAACCCAATTAAAAAGTGGGCAAGGGATCTCTACAGACATTTGTCCAAAGAAGATATACTGATGGACAATAACCACATGAAAAGATGCACAACATAACTAATCATTAAGGAAATGCAAACTGAAACTAAGAGACAAGAATGTGGAGAAACTGGAAACCTGTGCACTGTTGGTGGGAATGTAAAACAGTACAGCCTCAGTGGAAAAGAGTACGGTGAGTCCTCAAAAAATTAAAACTAGAATTACCATATGATCCAGCAATTCCACTCTGCATAGATATTCAAAAGAATTGAAAGCAGGGTTTCGAAGAGATGTCTGTACACCCATGTTCATAGCAGGATTATTCATAATAGCTAAAATGTGGAAGCAACCCAAGTGTCTGTTGACTGACAAAGGGATAAGCAAAATATGGTATATATATATATAGAATAGAATATTATCCAGCCTTTAAAAAGAAGGAAATTCTGCAATATGCTACAACACGGATAAACTTTGAGGACATTATGTTAAGTGAAATAAGCCAGTCACAAAAAACAAAAACAAAAACAACCCAAATACTGTATAATCCCACTTACAGGAGGTACTTAGAATAGTCAAAATCAGAGACAGAAAGTAGGATGGTGGTTGTCAGGAGCTGGGGGAAGGGGAATGAGGAGTTATTGTTTAATGGTCATAGTTTCAGTTTTACAAGATGAAACGAGTTACAAGGACAGATGATGATGGCTGCACAACAAAGTGAATGTATGTAACACCACTGAACTGTACACTTAAAAATGGTTAAGATAGTAAATTTTATGTTATGTGTATTTTACTACAACAAGAACAACAACAAAGAACCCATAATGAGATACCACTTCACACTCACCAGAATGGCTGTTACCAAAAAAACAAAGTAAGTGTTGGTGAGGATGTAGAGAAATTGGAAACCTCCTATATTGCTGGTGGGAACATATAATGCTGCAGCTACTGTGGAAACGAGTCTGGTACTTCCTCAACAATTAAACATAGAGTTACCATGACCCAAAAATTCCACTCCCAAGAGAAATGTAAACAGGTGTTCACACAAAAACTTGTACATGAATATTCACAGTAAGATTGTTCCTAACAGCCAAAAAAGTGTAAACAACATAAATGTCCATCAACTGATGAATGGATAACAAAATGGAGTATATCAATACAATGGAATACTAGTCAGCTATAAAATGGAATTAACTACTGACACATGTTACAACATGGATGAAACCTGAAAACATTATGCTAAGTAAAAGAAGCCAGACACAAAAAGACACTTATTGTATGATTCTACTTGTCCGCATTATTCATACATTCTGTATCTGCGAATTCACCAACTCACTAAAACTTATTTGTGAATCATCAGTTCAGGGACACTTGGGTTGCTTCCATTTCTTGGCTATAGTGAATAATGCTGCAACGAACATAGGGGTACGTAAGCCTCTTTGGATAGTTGGTTTCAGGTTCATTGGATAGATACCCAGTAGCGGGATAGCTGGATTGTAATGTATTTCTATTTTTCATTTTTTGAGGCATCTCCATACTGTTTTCCATAGAGGCTGCACCAGTTTGCATTCCCACCAGCAGTGAATGAGGGTTCCCATTTCTCCACAACCTCTCCAACATTTGTTGTTTTTGGTCTTGGTGACCATAGCCATTCTAACGGGTGTAAGGTGATATCTTTGTGTAGTTTTGATTTGCATTGCCCTGATGATTAGTGATGTTGAACATCTTTTCACGTGCCTACTGGCCATCTGTTTACCTTCCTTGGAAAAGTATCTGTTATATCCTTTGCCCATTTTTTGATCGGGTTGTTTGGTTTTTTGTTGTTCAGTTGTGTGAGTTCTTTATATATTATGGAGATTAACCCCTTGTGAGATATATGATTTGCAAATATTTTCTCCCAGCTGGTGGGTTATCTGTTCATTTTGATCTTGGTTTCATTTGCCTTGTAGAAGCTCTTAAATCTGATGAAGTCCCACTTGTTTACTTTTTGTTTTGTTTCCCTTGTCTGAGTAGATGTGGAATTTGAAAAGATCCCTCTATGACCGATGTCAAAGAGTGTACTGCCTATGTTTTCTTCCAGAAGTTTTATAGTTTCTGGTCTCACTTTCAGGTCTTTGATCCATTTTGAGTTAATTTTTGTGTATGGCAAAAGAAGATGGTCTACTTTCATTCTTTTGCATGTGGCTGTCCAGTTTTCCCAGCACATTTATTGAAGAGACTTTCCTTTAGCTCCTTTGTCGAAGATTAGCTGTCCATAGATGTGTGGTTTTATTTCTGGGCTTTCAATTCTGTTCCATTGCTCTATCTGTCTGTTTTTGTACCAGTACCATGCTGTTTTAATTATTATAGCTTTGTAGTATATTTTGAAGTCAGGGATTGTGATGCCTCCAGCTTTGTTCTTTTTTCTCAGGATTGCTTTAGCTATTTGGGGTCTTTTGTTGTCCCATATGAATTTTAGTATTCTTTGTTCTATTTTCATGAAGAATGTCAGTGGGATTCTGATTGGGATTGCACTGAAAATGTAGATTGCTTTACGTAGTATGGACATTTTAACTATGTCTACTCTTCCAATTCATGTGCATGGGATATCTTTCCATATCTTTATGTCATCATTGATTTCTTTCAAAAATGTTTCATAGTTTTCCTTGTATAGGTCTTTCATCTTCTTGGTCAAATTTATTCAAAGATATTTTATTCTTTTTGTTGCAATTGTAAATGGGATTACTTCTTGAGTTCTCTTTCTGTTGGTTCATTACTAGAGTATAAAAATGCAACTGATTTTTGTAAGTTGATTTTGTACCCTGCAACTTTGCTGTAGTTGTTGATTGTTTCTAACAGTTTTCCAATGGATTCTTTAGGGTTTCCTATATATAAAACCATGTTGTCTGCAAACAGCTAGAGTTTCACTTCTTCGTTGCCTATGTGGAGTCCTTTTATTCCTTTTTCTTGCTTGATTGCTCTGGCCAAAACCTCCAGTACTATGCTGAATAAAAGTGGCGAGAGTGGGCGCCCTTCTCTTGTTCCTGTTCTCAGAGGAATGGCTTTCAGTTTTTCCCCATTGAATATGATGTTGACTATGGGTTTGTCATATATAGCCTTTATTATGCTGAGGTACTTTCCTTCTATACCATTTTGTTGAGAGTTTTTATCATAAATGGATGTTGGATCTTGTCAAATGTCTTCTCTGCATCAATTGAGATGACCATGTGGATTTATTCCTGGTTCTGTTAATGTGGTGTTATCACCTTCATTGATTTGCGGATGTTGAACCATCCCCATGTCCCCGGTATAAATCCCACTTGGTCATGGTGTATGATCTTTTTAACATATTGCTGTATTCAGTTTGCCAATATTTTATTGAGGATTTTTGCATCTATCTTCATCAGCGATATTGGCCTGTAGTTTTCATTCTTTGTATTGTCCTTGTCTGGCTTTGGTATCAGGGTGATGTTGGCCTCATAGAATGTGTTAGGAAGTGTTCCATCTTCTTCTATTTTTTGGAATAGTTGGAGAAGGACAGGTATTAAATCTTCTTTGAACATTTGGTAAAATTCTCCAGAGAGGCCATCTGGTCCTGGACTTTTATTTTTTGAGAGGTTTTTGATTACTGCTTCAATCTCTTTACTTCTGATTGGTCTATTCAGGTTCTCTATTTCTTCTTGATTCAGTTTTGGGAGGTTGTATAAGTCTAAGAATTTATCCATTTCTTCTAGATTGTCCAATTTGTTGGCATATAGTTTTTCTTATAATCCTCTGTATTTCTGTGGTATCTATTGTAATTTCTCCTCTTCCATTTCTAATTTTTTTTTTGAGCCTTCTTGTTTTCTTAGTGAGTCTGGCTAAGGGTCTGTCAATTTTGTTTATCTTCTCAAAGAACCTGCTCTGTTTCATTGATCCTTTCTACTGTTTTTTTGTTGTTGTTGTTTGTTTCAATTTCATTTATTTCTGCTCTAAGTTTTATTATTTCCCTCCTTCTGCTGATTTGGGCTTTGTTCTTTTTCTAGTTGTCAGGTGTAGTTTAAGGTTGCTTATTTGGGATTTTTCTTGTTTGTTAAGGTGGGCTTGTACTGCTGTGAGTTTCCCCTCTCAGAATTGCTTCTGCTGCATCCCATATGAATTGGTATGGTGTATTTTCATTTTCATTTGTCTCCAGATAGTTTTCGATTTCTCCTTTAATTTAGCAATGATCCAATGGTTGTTCAGTAGCATGTTGTTTAGTCTCCAGGTTTTTGTCACTTTCCCAGTTTTGTTCTTGTAGTTGCTTTTTAGTTTCATAGCATTATGGTCAGAAAAGATGCTTATGATTTCAATCTTCTTAAATTTATAGAGGCTTGCCTCGTTTCCCAACATATGGTCTATCCTTGAGAATGTTCCATGCACACTTGAGAAGAATGTGTAATTTGCTGTTTTTGGGTGGAGTGCTCTGTATATTTCTATTAAATCCATCTCATCTAGTTTTTCATTTAAGTCCACTATTTCCTTATTGACTTTTTGTGTGGATAATCTATCCATTAATGTAAGTGGGGTGTTAAGATCCCCTACTATTATTGTGTTGTTGTTACTATCTCCTTTTAGGTTTGTTAATGGTTGTTTTATGTACTTTGGTGCTCCTGTGTTGGGTGCATTTATAAGTGATACGTCTTCTTGGTGGAGTGTCCCTTTTATCATTATATATTGCCCCTCTTTGTCTCTCATTACCCTTTTTATCTTGAAGTCTACCTTATCTGATATGAGTATGGCAACCCCTGCTTTCGTTTGCCATTAGCTTGGAGTATTGTCTTCTATCCTTTCACTCTAAGTCTGTGTTTGTCTTTAGAGCTGCGATGTGTTTCCTGGAGGTAGCATATTGTTGGGTCTTGTTTTGTAATCCATCCCACCACTCTGTCTTTTGATTGGAGAATTCAATCCATTTACATTTAGAGTGATTACTGACATATATGAGGGCTTAGTGTTGCTATTTCATCGCTCATTTTCTGGTTCTTTTGCATTTTTCTTGGTTTCTTGTCCTGTGTGTTTTGGCCTTCCAATTCAGTTTGGTAGTTCTGTATGACGATTCTCTCAGTTTTCTCATTATTTTTCATACTTGACTCTGTTCTGATTGTTTAGTGGTTACCATGAGGTTTGTATAAAAAATCTTGTGGATGAGACAGTCCATTTTCTGATGTCTTCTTATTTCCTTAGACTAAGTCAATCCGATTCCTTTCCTCTTCCCCTTCTAAGTTATTATCATCATATTTTATTCCATCTTGTGTTGTGAGTGTTTAAAGTGATGAGGTTATATTTATTTTTGTTTTCCTTCCCTTAATATTGATTATAATTGTCTGCTAACCTATTCTGATAGAGAGTTGCGATTTTTCTGATTTTGTCTACCTATTTTTCTCCTTGTTCAAAGCTTTGTATCCCCTCTCTCTTTTTTCTTCTTTTCAGGCATGAAGGCCTTCTTGAGCATTTCCTGTACTGGGGGTCTTTTGGCAGTGAACTCTCTTTGCTTTTGTTTATCTGGGAAAGTTATGATTTCTCCATCATACTTGAAGGATATTTTCGCTGGATAGAGTAATCTCAGCTGCAAGTTTTCGTATTTCAGAATTTTGAATATATCATTCCAGTCTCTCCTAGCCTGTAGAGTTTCTGTTTAGAAATCTGCTGAGAGCCTCATGGGAATGCCTTCGTAAGTTATTTATTTTTTTGTCTAGCTGCCCTTAACATTTTTTGTCATTGACTTTGCCAGCTTTACTACTATATGCCTTGGAGAGGGTCTTTTCATGTTGACATATTTAGGAGATCTATTGACTTCATTCACTGGTATTTCCACCTCCTTCCCCAGGTTTGGGAAGTTCTCAGCTATCATTTCTCTGAACAAGCTCTCTGCTCCTTTTTCCCTCTCTTCCCCCTCTGGAAGACCTATAATCCTTATTTTGCATTTCCTAATTGAGTCAATTATTTCTTGGAGAATTTCTTCATTTCTTTTTAGTCTTAGTTCTCTCTCTTCCTCTATCTGGAGCAGTTCTGCATTCCTATCCTCAATAATGCTAATTCTTTCCTCCATATTGTCAGCTCTCTTCTTTAAAGTTTCCAGATTTTCCTTTATCTCCTCCACTGTTTTTCATCTCCAAAATTTCAGATTGGTTTTTCTTTATGGTTTCAGTTTCTTTTGTGAAGAAATTCCTGATTTCACTGAATTCTCTGTGTTTTCTTGCAATTCGTCGAGCTTTTTTATGGTAGCTATTTTGAATTCTCTGTCATTTAGGTTATAAATTTCTGTGCCTTCAGGGTTGATTTCTGGGTGCTTGTCATTTTCCTTCCGGTTTGGAGATTTGCTATATTTTTGCATCGTGCCTGCTGTTGTTGGCTTATTTTTCCTTCTAAAAATATCTGGTCGCAGTTTCTACTTGCTGCCACTCGGTGGGGGGTTAAGAGCTGTGTATTCTGAGCCTGCTGTGATCTGCAGATACTCTGACCAACTGGTTGTGCTGAAGCACCAGGCGTGCAGGGGGAGGGGCTCTTTCATCTGCCCAATCCTGGGGGCTTCACATTCTTCCCTTGCTGTCTGCTCTCCTGGGGTGCTTGGATGATGGCGGCACCCCCCAACATTCAGTCTCCTCCATGTGGGAATTCCCCACAGGTTATGAGAGAACTTTGAAAGTGACGATTTTCCCGCAGAGGACCGCCCTTCCCCCCTCTCTCTGGAAGCCGTGCGGACCCAGAGTTGCTGACCGGGGAGGGGTAGGATTTCTCCTTACCTCTCCCTGCTTCCTCCATGGGTTCCAGCACCTCCGCCTTCAGATGTACGGCTGCATGGGTCTCTCAGACGTCCTTTGTGTTCTATGGGTGGCCTCTGTTGGTACGTGAGTGTCGTTTTTGTTGTATTTTAGCGGGGGGAGGGTTTAAAGGGGAAAGCTCACTCTGCCATGATGCTGACGTCCAAAGTCAATGCATTTTTATTTTGTAATAGAATAGATCTGCATTGTATTTTTTACTGCACTACCCTATTTTTATAACAGAAATACTGTTATATTTGGCTGAGAAAGACAAATAACCCATTAGGCGAGGACAGATGCTAATGTTGACTGAGAAGGATGTCTGAATGAAAATTAAATTTTTTAATATTATTTTATTGAGGTCACACTGGTTTATAACACTGGGTGAATTTCAGGTGTACATCACTGTATTTCGACTTCTGTATAGACTGCATCATGTTCACCTCAAAAGTCTAGTTTCCATCCATCACCATACACGTGCCCCTTTACCCCTTTCATCCTCCTCTCACCCCCTTCCCCTCTGGTAACCAACAATCTGTTCTCTTTATCTATGTGTTTGTTTATCTTCCACAAGTGAAATCATACAGTATTTGTCTTTCTCTGTCGGACTTATTTTGCTTAGCATAATATCCTCAAGGTCCATCCATGTTGTCACAAATGGCATGATTACGTCTTTTTTAATAGGTCAGTATATATACCACATCTTTTTCATCCAATCATCTGTTGATGGGCACCTGGGTTGCTTCCAAGTCTTGGCTATTGTGAATAATGCTGCAATGAACATAGGGGTGCATATATCTTTTCGAATTAGTGTTTTCATTCCAAAGAATGAAAACATTGGATAAAAACCCAGAAGTGGAATAGCTGGATCATATGGTATTTCTATTTTTAATTCTTTGAGAAATCTCCATACTGTTTTCCATCTTCCATAGTGGCTGCACTGGTTTGCATTCCCACCAGCAGTATATGTGGGTTCCCTCTTCTCCACATCTTCTCCCATACTTGTTATTTCTTGTCTTTTTAACACCAGCCAGAGAATTAATTTTTAAAGTGTTCAGTTCATCAATTAATTTTTCTGTTATAACTTTTGTTTCTCTAAGCAATTTTGAAACTGTGAAGATTAAGACACTAAGAAAACCATATATTTGTGTATATGTGTGTATGTATATTGAATGTGTATTTATGTATTTAGCTACATGTGAGAGAGATTTTCCAAGGTAATTAAATGTATTTGAAAAAGACTTCCAAAAATCCCACCATCTTCCCAGGATTTTCAGGCATTTGTGAAGTTTTAGAGTTAGAAGCAAACATACCAAATACTTATCTAAATTTATTGAACAATGAAAATTTAGAAAAAGAGGTAAGAATTTAGAGAAACAAAATGATAAAAAAAATTAAGCTCCTTTGGCTCCCACTGAAACCATATGGCTTATAGACATATCATCTTGTGAAATACATGATTAAATAAGTTCTGTTAGTCATCAAGGCTAAGGATATTAAAGCACGTAACTTTGGGTAGCATCAGACTGTTATGGAACCTGATTCACAATTCTGTACAGTGCAGGGGTCAACAAACTGCACCCCAAATCTGACCTGTGGCCTGGATATATAAGTACCATCTCAACCCCAGCTAAGAATGATTTTTTACATTTTTGAATGAAGGGAAAAAGAAAAAAGAAGGGGAAGAAGAAGGGGAAGAAGTAATCACATTTTAAATTTTAGTATTTTAATATTTACTAGCTGGCCTTTTACGGAAAAAATTGCCAACCCTTGATCTAGAGAAATAAAAGCACATCTTTGGGTAATACATGACCCTGTCACGAAACCTGATTCACAATTCTATACACTAGCATAGGACTAAAAAATCCATTTTCTCAATTAACAACAAAGTTAAAAAATGAACATACTACTTATTACCTCAATGTCTATGACCTTATACCACCCCAAGGTCCAATTAAAAAAAATTACTGGGCAAATACTGATATATACCCAGCTCCTTTCCCCTCAGCATAAATTCTGTGAAACACTTTCAGCGGTAATGGTTCTATAACCAGGATTTAGCTTCCTTTAACAGAAGGAAGAATTGTCTAACTCCTCTCATCACCTCCTTGTAAAGCATAAGAGTCTGTGGTTTTATCTCATAAATTGTATAACAAATGGTGGGAGAAGGGGGGTTTCCATTAGGTCACAGAGGTCCTGAGATTTGACTGGAAAAAAAACTTAGAAGGTAATATACAAATCTGGAGGTGTCATAAAATCACACATATGAGAGGGGCAGAGGAAGGGAGAATGAGGGAAAAGGGGAGTAGAATAATTTTATTTATTCTTTTAAACTCCTGAAGAGACACTCTTCTAACTTCAGATAGCTGGGCTCCCAAGAAATGAAAGGTAGTAAGATCCAGTTTCCAGAAGCCACTCAGAAAAATGAGCAAAGCATATGGACACAGTTCTTAAAATAGGAAATACAGATGTAAAGATATTCAATACTTCATGCATAAGATAAATGCAAATTAAAACTACAATAATATTCCATTTTTGCCTATCAGTCTGACCAAGATAAAGTTAGACAACACTTATGTTGGCCAGAATGTGGTGAAATAGGCACTCATACACATACATTGCTGATGAAAGTTAAACTGGTACAACAGCTATGAAGACCAATTTGTCAGTAACTATCAAAATTACAAATAACACAAACTATGAATCAGATATACTACTTTTAGTAATTTATCCAACACATATATTCCTACATGTGTGAATGTGTTCGGAATGACTTAAGAAAAAGTTACTTGCTGCCAAGCCAAAGAAAGGAATCAACCTAAATGGCCAAAATAGGGGACTGATTAATATGATTAACAGAAGACTGATCATGGCATGTCTATAAGGTAAAATACTATGCAGCTATAAAAAGGAAATCCTTTATAAACTGGTATAAAACAATCTTTACATTAAATAAAAAGCAAGGACCTAAACTGTGCTGCGAGCTTTATAAAAAAGACAAAATACATACAGATAATATGTACAAATTATCTCTGGAAGGCTACACAGGAAACTGGTTGCATTGGTTGCCTCCAGGGAAGAGGACCTGGGGCAGGGATAGGAGCAAAATGTTTCACCATATGCCTTCTGAATTTTGTATCATGTGCAGGAATGGCCTGTTTTAAAAATTAAAAGAAGAAAAAAAGATAACATGCCTCAAAAGAAGCCCTAGATATAGTACCAAAAGACTTCTGTGTATTGTGACTGTATTCATGGTCAAGACCACCAGGGGACTGTGAGGTCTCAGGCAAAGGCCTAAGGAACCTGGGGACTCCCAAGGCAACTTCTAAATGTTGCTCCTCACCAAGGGCCATACCTTAAAAAAGCCCTCCTAGTTCACTGCCATTCAGTCCAAACTTGTCTCCCCCATCTCCTTCTTCTAAGCCTTACCCACCTTGACTTTAATTCAAAGGATCTACCTTAGCAATGCTCAGTTTTATTCAACACACATCTAAAATGTGCTGGGCTTATAAGTACTGAAGCACAAGGTGAACAGCTGACATGAATCCCTGCTTTCAAGGCCTCTCTCGTCCAGTAGTTAATTATGAGTGTAGAAAAATAAAAGCACTTTCATGCTGGTAAGTAAACACTGAAGAACAATCATGGTCATGATGATCAAATGTTTCTCCAATTTCCGATTTGTTTTCTAGGCAAATTAATTCCAAATCTAAGATTTTTCCTTACATTTTTCAAATTTAACTACCTTCTCTATAATTTTTCTAATTAAAACTTAAAAATCACCACAGCCTTCCAAGTGATTTCATTGAAATTACATGTTGCACTAGTCAACCCAACACTGTAGTTAGGAGTAGCAGCCCTACTGCTGTCCAAATCACCCAGAAAATACTTCTCGGACCACAGTCCATTGCTCTCCCAACCCAGATATATACACATCCCTGTCTGAGAAGCTAGTCATATTTATGGACCCTTGCCCCCCCAAAACCCCACAGTTTTGCACATGATTTCAGGGGTTCTGAAAATCCCCTGAAGTTCAACCATGGATCACAGGTTGAAAAATCTCTGCAGTTATCAAGGAAAAAAAGATACTTGAACAAAACACTAAAACGGTAGTTTCTATGATTTCAAAATGAATTTGGACTTAACTACAGTTTCTGACTCAGAAGCAGACTAAGAGAAATATGAAAAGTATTCACCAAAGGTACATAATTGCATAAATTGCCTAGCAAGGATACAGAAATCACTATTTGCTGGATCAGAAAAAGGAGTGGAAAGATATAGGATTTAAATCAGAAGATCTGAGTCAATTTTCAGCTCTGCCACTTAAAATCTAAGTCACAACCTCCTAGGCCTGTTTCCATTTTATAGCTGATAAAAACACCAACATTTACTTTACAGGGTTGTAAAGATTACAAGACACTCATTAAAAATATTTTCTGACCACCTATCAAATAAAATACACACACGATAGATTCAAGAAGCAGTATGGTACCATGGAAAAAGACAGACTTTACTTCTTCCATTTATGAAGTGTCAAACTACATTCTAGGCTCTCACAGTGCCCTGGAGACTCGAGTGACCAAGACAGAAGCAGTCTCTGCCTTTACACAATGTGCAAATTGAAATCTCTGCTATGATTGGAAAGGATGTTATGAGAACATATAGAAAGGGCAGAATAATCTGTCTTGGAGAAATAGGAATGGCTTTCCTGGGGAAAGGATGAAATTTAAATGAGAAGACACATCTAAACAAAAGAAAGTGCTTCTCAGGAATGAGTGAATGTATGTGTTTGAACATTAGTAGCACAGGCCCACTGGTGGCCAGAATGGCTTGAGGTGAGACTGCATAAATAAATGAGGACCAGACTATGCCGTGGCATGCAAGGCTTGTTAAGAAAAATGGACTTAACAGTTTAATGAGGAACCCCTTAAAAGTTTTACATAGGACACCGACATGAACAGATCTGTATTTCTGAAAGATCATTCTGGCTACTGAATGTAGCACAGACTGTAGGGAGCACACAGTAGTCATTAACTATCATTAAGAGGTAACATTATTATAACCATTACTATAAAGATACCATAATAAAAGTAACTCTTACTACAAAGATTTAAGAAATGGTCCCTGCCCTTGAAGAGCTTATGGCCCAGTGAGGGGAAACAAGCATCTAAGCAACTAATTTTAGTAATCTGTTAAGATTACTGCCATTGTATAGAAATACTGAAAAGGACAAAGCATCACAAAGAATGAACTGCAACTGTAACTCTAAATAAAGGAAGATTAAAAAAAAAAGAAAAAAATATTCCAAGCAAAGAGAACAGCATGTACAAGGACATGGGAAGGTGAATATGTATGAACAGCCTGATGTGTCTCACGCAGTGAGTGTGTAAGAGAAATTGCTGGGCAAGAAGGTTAGATAAGCATAGAAGTACCTCTCATACCACACACTGAAGTCTTTGTTCTTTGAGTAATGGGAGTCTCTGTGATGCTACTGGAGACTCCTATTGATCACATCTGTGTTTTTAAAAAGATAACACTGTAGCATAATAAAGAATAGTATGAAGGGGGAAAAGAATGGGAGCAAGAAGGAAAAATAGGAAGCTGTAGGACAAAAGAAATCTCAGATGCCCCAAGAAATACCACCTTTTAAGGGATAGGCAGAATAGGAACAATCAGTGAGAGTCACAGAAGGAAACTCAAATGATTCAGAAGAGTGTGTGGTCTCAGACTAACAGAAGAGAAACGATAGCAGGGCCAAGTACATTATGTGTATACACATTCATTCATATACATATATATTCATAAATATACATATACATACATAAATATACATATATATGTTACAGTCTGCTGACAGCTCCTACAAGCAAGGCACCAGTAGCAATGACCTCATCTAAAGCCCAGATCTTCGTTTCAAACTATCATTTCCACCACAAGGAACCAGAGCTTGGAGAAATGGTTGATTCCAGGGCTGGGTGAAGGAAAGTACTAGATGAGTCTGGAACAGCATGTTGTACCAGGTTAAAAAAATAATGGAGACATGTCAAAAATCACACAGAAGGGAAGTTAAAGGGTCTCCCACTGGCCAAACAAGGGACAATTTAAGCATCAAGTAAATAATGGAATCAATGGATCATAATTCACTGAATAAAATGAGAATCCGTGAGTCTAAATGGATATAAATCAATGAATAAAGAACTAAATGGGAAAGCAGGGAAGGCTGTTGCTTACAAAAGAATACCAACCAAAAAACGCAGAAGTAAATGATGGATTATTCCATCATGGATTATGCCACCATTTGGCAACCATCGTAGTTATAAGTGATTCAGACAAATTCATTGGATGTTGAAACTAATGGATAAATTTGATGAAAAATAGAATATTTACATATTTCCAAAGGTGCTCCTATACAATAGTTTTTAATTATAAAGGGAAGAATAGTAACTTTACATTGGAGAAACCTGGCAGACATCACCTTAGCTAAGTGATCAAAGTTGACAATGCCTGTAATGGGACAAATCAACATCATGTGAAGAAGACTACTGCGATATTCCTGACAAACAATGTGTAACCTGAGTCCTTTAGACAAGCCCAAATTGAGGAATATTCTAAAAAATTCAAAAATATTAAAAAATGTGAAGTTCATAAAAGACAAAGAAAGACTGAGGAACTATTCCAGATTAAAGGATATGAAAGAGATACAACTCAATGTAATACTTGATCTCAGATTAGATTCTGGATCAGATAAAAACATTTTTTTCTTTTTTGCCATAGAGGACACTCTGTGCACAAGTGGCAAAATTTGAATCAAGTCTGTTGATGAGGTAATGGTATTGTGTCATTGTAATTTGCTGATTTAGACATATAAGAGAATATCCTTGTTCTTATGAAATAAACACTAAAAATCCATGGACAGTGGGTGTCATATCTGTAACTTACTCTTTAAAAGTTAAAAAAAAAAATTAAGAGAGCAGGGCCAGCCCAGTGGTGTAGTGATTAAGTTTGCACACTCCACTTTGGCAGCCCAGGGTTCACAGGTTCGGATCCCAGGTGCGGAGCTACACAGTGCTTATCAAGCCATGCTGTGGCAGGCAGCCCACATATAAAGTAGAGGAAGACGGGCACAGATATTAGCCCAGGGCCAATCTTCCTCAGCAAAAAGAGGAGGATTGGCAACAGATGTTAGCTCAGGGCTAATCTTCCTCACCAAAAAAACAAAAAAATTAAGAGAAAATGATAAGGCAAATTTGGTAAAATATTAACATTGGGGAATCTGGGTGAAGGGTTTAGAGGAATTTTTAACTCATTTTTTTCTACATTTGTCACTAGAATGTGTATTACATGCAGAATACATACAGAACAGGAGTCTTGCAGTTTTCCTATAAGTCTGAAATTACATCAGAATTAAAATTTAAGAATATTAGGAAGGAAAATTTATATATTTTCATTACAGTTACATATAAAACTAGATTATACCTATTGATCTATACTCAAAGTCTCTTAAGTCTCCGACTGACTTAATCATGGTCCTGAGGGAAGAACAACATTCCTTAAAGATCTTTTGTAAGCACAGTAATTCGATAATGTATATACTCTCCCACTTCTTAGACAGTCTTACATCCAAATCACTTAAAGTAATTTTTCCTAAACAGCGTCAAGACTTTTTTTAAAAACTAACTTCATGGGCTATAGAAACATCATTATATCTTTAGGGAAATAGAATTAAGAGCTCACCCAAAAGAATAAAGTGTCAAAATAACTTCATTCAAAATCAGAATGCTTAGAGTAGCCAGATTCTGTACTTTATCATTTAGATCAGGTGTTGGCCAACTTTTTCTGTAAAGGACAAGACAGTAAATATTTTAGGTTTTGTTGGCCATCCAGTCTCTGAAGCCAACTACTGAGTTCTACCATTGCAGTGCAAAAGCAGCCATAGACATTATGTAAATGAACGAGCATGGCTGTACAGTTCCAAAAAAACTTTATTTACAAAAACAGGCAGCAGGGCTGATCTCAGCAACCACATGATTTAAAGTATTTATATGATAATAACAAAATGGACTACTAATAAGTTTTAGACCATGTTTGCCTTTTACCAAGTGAGATACTTATAAAAAATTTCAATGTAGCAGTATCTAAAATAGCATTCTTTGAGGGCAATTCTAAATTTTAAAGAAAAGTATAATATTGATCTTTATGGATACAGAATAATCTCTACTAAGGATTTCGGAATTCATTACAGAAATACAGAGCACATAATTTCATACTGAAATGTTGCATAGTAGATTTCACATACAATATTAGTAACAGACCAAAATTCCAAGCAGTTAACTCAAAATTTTTCAGGTGGGTAACTGTTTTATTTGAACTTTCTGTAGAGTTTAATGCTTACCTAAAAAAATAATGTCTGAGATAAAGATGAAAAAGATAAGAATAAGAAAGGCCATTAAGAAGAGTCCAATTTATCACATGTATGGAATGTTGTCCCTCAATCACCTAATCCAGTTATAACTGTAACTACCCAGACTTCATTATAAGGAGAGATGCACATCCTGTAACCTAAGTGTTTACAGAGAGGCTCTGGAATCACTAGCCATCACAATCTCTTGGGTGTTTAATTGCAAATGAAATTGCCAAATTCATGGGAACCTTACCTCTTCTTCTCATGATCCAAGTGAATGAAGCTTTTTCCAGTCAAGATATAATTAATCACCACTTATAACCAGCTGTTTTGCCCTGTGAAGTCTAGGGTATATTTTCAGCATGAAGGGTGATGTACAACAATTCCTTTTGCAAACAGAAATATATGCACATGTCCCTGCTGAAAATGTAGCCCAGTAAATTTGGATATGAAAATGAATACATGCTCATGTGTAGCAATGTGCTAGGTGATGTTTCTTGTTGATTCTACTTTAGGAGTCAAAATGTGTAAGCCTTCTGAAGCCAAGGTAGTGGTCCTGTGTATAGAGGTATAGAAAAAGTAGCTCACTTAATCCTTTCTCGCCAGGAGTCGGGATTTTCCCAGAACGACATCCATTGTCGGCAATGGACGCACCAAAATAACGCCGGCGCCAGTGAGTTAACCACCTCTGTCCTCTTTTCACCTATTATATTTTTCATGCATCATCCAACTTCCCAACCATCTTCCTGTTTCTTCACAGAATGCACGCTAGGTTCTCGTTTTTCTTCAGCACGAAGTTGAAAATGGAGTTGAGAAAAGGACACACATGGTCAGCTGGTGATGTTAACAAGCTCCTTGCTGCCCTGAGAAGCTAGATGGAAATGGTTCAAGTTACAAGGGGGATCATCATCAGATCTGGGAGGACAAAGAGTAATTCACGAAGCTTCATTCCCTTCCCTCCCACCCTCTTTCATTTATTGATGATCCCTATAGTCTGCCTTCACAGCAAAATCAAGATTAAGGAATCTGAAGCAACCTCATTCAGTTCTTCACTCCATCCAGTATGAAGAAAGGCCAAGTGGAACACATGTCCAGCAATGTTACAGTGGCCCTAGGTCAGGGAAGCTTGGAGTAGCTAACATAACCACAATGCTTTTTAGTATGATCTTGGAATTAACATCAGCAACTACAACAGTGCTTGGCCACAGGTGCTTAACAAAGGTTGGTTGAAAAGGACATTTTCTTTTCTGCCAATGTCTACTTGAACAAACAGGTGGAAGTCAGACAGAAGTAGTTAACTCTTTTCAATGCCGGGATAGTATACAGTAATCACATCAAGTCAATGTGTTTCTCTAAAATATGTTCAAATTACGGGTTCCTGATTTCAGAGTACTGATTAGATGTTAGCTAAAGTTTTTATTTGTTTGTTTTTGTTTTTTTAAGGACAACCATAATCAGAGTTTTGAAATTAGAACCACGGTAAATGTGAATTAGAATGATAGATGAGTTAAGAACCCTAGCACCAATGTGTAACAAAACATCACAGTTCAGTCAAGTAAAAACATTTCTCAGTAATACAATTTTAGATGGGTAACGATTCCAGAGCAAACTAAAGTTTAAATCAGAAGGATTTTATTTAATGGCTTCCTTGATGCTAAGAATCGAGATAAATCCAAAATATGAAGGTTAAGAAGGATATATTTTAAGTATGAATAAAATTTTAAACCTCATCAAGAGGATCATCAAGCTACATAGTACTGTGCAACTGCTTTGATCCTTCAGATAGGAGTGGGGAGGACAACAAGCAGGAGAAGAAATAATTCTGTAGGACTCAAAAATGTATGTCTAGAGTGTGAGTTTAAATTACCAGTTATATCTAATTGGGTTAAGGTCATCCCAGAGAGTAACTCACACCATTACAATTACAACAAAAAACTACCATATAGATAAACAAAAATATTTACTTTTTCCAGATTTCAAGAAGAGACAGGTTTTTAAGAAATGATGATGATTATGTCTTATTTTTTTAAATTATGTCAACCAGAGACCTCTCAAGCAAAAGTGAACTTACTAGGTCTACAACCCCAGTCTCTCTCTATAAAACTATGTTTGTAAGGCTTTCCTATGTCCACCTGTGTACTTGCCTCCATTTCCACCTTCCTTACTGAGCCAGACATAGTACAGGCTCTACTAGCAGTCTCTAAACACAAGAGGGACTTCTTCCAGGGACTCCTATGCCCTCACAAAGCAGGCCTTAAATAAAGGTCCACACAAGTGATTTTCCAGCATCTCTTTTCAGTTAATTGCAATTTCAGTTCTTGCAGTTTACATGTTGTATCATAAGCTGATTTACTACTTTATATTCATAAAAAGATCAGATTTCATAAGGCTTAATAAGGATGAGTTTATGCTGAACTGTAAGTGATGAAAGAGTAACATGAGTAAGAGCTAGAATGGGTAACGAGAGCTGAAACCACACCATACTTAAAGAAAGGTCTCAACACAATAAATTACGAATGCCAAAACTAAGCCCAGTGCACAAACGACCAACTACTCATTTTGTTCAATGTAACGTAGTTCCATATAGGTCAAAGCAAATCACAGGATCTAATGGGTGAGCTTTGTAATCATAACTGGGGACAGGGAGGATTCAGGTGTCCATCTTGCTGCAAATAAATCTGTATTGCTGGTTTATCTGGTTGCTTCACTTCTGGCAGAAGAAAGGAGGAACAGAAAAATAGAAGCTAGGTAGTAACCTGTTCCCATAGAGTCCTCAAGACCTGGATCCTAGATTCCAGATTGCTTACAATCAAAATGTACCACATCTCTCCTAGGCTCATCCTGTTCACTTCTGTGTTTATCCAAGACCCAGACTGGGTTTTCTGCAAAGCAAACCCTGCACAACTTGCTACATTCTTTAACAAGAGATCATATATATGCTAGGCGTAAGGGTTCCAGACCTCTCCATTTTTCCTCTAGATAACATGTTTTGTCCAAAGAAATAGGCATTTTAAAGGCAGGCCTATTTCAGAAACAATAACAGAACTGAATACCAACTAGCTCCATATAAAGTTGTTTTACTGGAATAGAAATTTATATTCAATCATTTTTGATGAGAAGTTGCTAAATTACCTTGGTTTTCCAATTAGTTTTTATTTTTAATTTCTAGTTAATCCAATAATTTAATTTCCAATTAATTTAAACATTCATTTTTTTTCTTACATAGACTTTTACATAGAATTTTCAAACAGAATCATACCTTTGTTACTCAAAGGGTTTTTGTTTTTAATGTAAAGAGCACTTGAATGACTGAATTCACTGTTGTGATCTGTACAAAGTTGGGACACTTGTATATTAGTTTGGCTAGTATATTTCTTCCCAAGGTTTAAAAGATGTTTGAGACATTTATAATTAGCTGACAGTAAGAGAGATAGCATTCCATTTTTCAAAAATATGTATAGCCAGAAAAGTAGGTAATTTGACTTAAGGTTTGTGGAACTCTAAACCTGGGTAATTCAGGTTAAAATGAACAAAAGTATCTTCTTACCTTTAGGTCTTTCCAACTGTCCAGGAGCTTGGTGGCCAAATCACTTATATCTACTGTTTTATCTGGCTGTTCCTGGCTCCTCTCACTCTCTACATCAGATACACCCTCCTCTTCATCTTGGGATGGTGTTTCCTCAGCAATAGGTTCTTCTAGTTTCGTGCCATTGCTCTCTTTAGGCTCTATTTCAGTGTCAGCCTCTGGTTCAGATGTGGGTTGCTTACTGGCCTCCATGGCGATTTCACTATCAACTTTAGATTCAGGTAGCTGTTGTGTGAGTAGCTGTTGTGATTGTACTTCGTCCTCTTCTTCTACAGGAACGTTTTCTAACTGATCAAGATCCTCTTTGCCATCCTTGCCTTCTAGCTCACTAGTAGCATCAGAGATTGCACTGTCCATGCTATTTTCACTTATAATTTTAAGTCTGCGAAACATGAGCTTCTTGGGGGTGTCTGTGTCAGCTTCTGTGGTCAGCTTGGTAGAAGGATCAGGTGTGTTGAGTGGTGTTTGAGCACGTGATGTATTCTCACTAGAATACCCATCTCCTTCACTCAACTGAGGGACAGCAGTCTTGGTCTGAGACCAACGTTGAATAATTGGAAGTACTTTGCTTTCCTCCAACATATTTTTAGTAGGAATGGGTAAGTGTTCCAAAGTCTTTATAATCTGATTAAACATAATAAAAAAAAATCACATCACTTTGTAGAAGTTGCCTTTTCAAACCTCTGGATGGGACTTAGATAATTTCTGCAGGAGCAGTGGGCTTTTTTTACCGTCTTATTAAATTAAGACCTAAGTCTCTGTAACCACAGAAGGATTTAAATGTCATAATATTATTTTCCTCTAGAAAGGAAGGAAAACTGTTTTAATAAGACTGACCAGCAAGAATAAAATGTGGAGCAGGTGACTGCTCACAACATCAAACAGGATTGATTAATATTCTCCACCAGTACTTCTCAAATGTGGGTCATTTTTAAAAAATATGTACACTACTGGGCCTCATCCTGGGTCTCTTTTTCTAAAAGGTTCCCCAAGTGACTATGATACAGGCTTGAGAACTATGCAACAACATATATTCAAATGATGTCTCATATACACATAAAAATGAAGATGATATTTACCTCTTTAGCCTTTGATAAACAGCTGTCTAGAAAAGAGAGACTCTCTCTTCATTCAGAAATAACTTCCCCCAACTCTGAAATCCAAGAATTTCTTCCAAAGTATTCCCCAATGGAGATCTACAGAAATCCCAAAGCTTCCCTAGCTTCTACTTATTGCCCAATCTCCTGGGAGAAAGATGAAGGCAAGACAATCACTTATTTGCCCACTCCCATGTATTTGTTTTTAGAAGTGTATTATTAAATGCCTTTGGGATAATATTAGAAATTATGATTTGAAGAAACTACATTTAAACCAAGTTAGAAAATATTGTTTATTCCATGGGAAGTTATAAAGATCGCAACTCCATTAACAATGCTGCCAATGAATATTTACTTAGATCTTTTAAAACACTTATTTACTCCTCAAAATGTTCTTACTCTAGTCATCCAGAATTCAACTCTCATTAATTTTTTAGAACCCCAGAATTAAAGTTTCACATAGTTTCCCACCTTTTTAAAACTATGGTTTTAGCAACAAACTGAATCTTCCACATAACCAGGATATTATTATTATATCTTTCTCTTGCAGTTCCAAACTACATAGCAGTGCCAACCTTAAAAAATACTATAGGGAAAACCACAGGGCAAACTCACCATATAGCAAAGTATATGTACAGGTTATAGTTACAGAAATGATATTGGGATGATAAAATTATTATTTAATACCAGTGGTAAACATAGTGCTAAATTCATTATCACTAATATTACCACATACCCTCAATCTAAGCAATCAGTATAGTGGTTTTAAGAAACAAGCAAACTGAACGTGAACTGACCTCTTCCTGAAGCTTCTGGTTACTTTCCTGGCCGTCACCTAGCTCTGCCATCCAGATCCACAACAAAGACAGCCCATGACGTTCCAGAAAGGACTTCAGGCAAGACTGTGAGTGTGTGTTCTTCCATGGGGGAAGAGAAGGAGGATGCAGGGTATTGGGGGGCCGGGGCAATATCAGACAAAGCATTAAAGAGGGCTCGCAGAGAGGACTAACGTGTTTTATATTCATAACAAAACACAGAAACTCTATTTTGATCAGCTGAACTAAAACTGTACAACTAATAAATACTTTAAGAGAGTAAGAGATTATAGGCTTTTTTGATACCTAAAATATAACCAGCCAACCTGGACTTCACTAAAGTAGAAAATCATATAAATATTAACATGTCATTTACAATGAAATTTAATTCTGAAGGACCAAGAAACAAATTACTTCACCATTTTTACTGAAAAAGCTAAAACTATAAAAATTAGCCTTTAAATCATTTTCTTTTCTTCCTTTCAGAAGCTTGTTCAAAAGGCTTTTTTTCTCTTAGATTTTTTTTTAATCATCCATTTATTATCCAACTATCCAACTACTTGTGGCATACTTAATAAACTGGAGTAAATGAGATTACTGTTAAAATTCCTTGCTTTGAGATCCTGTAGTAAAAACGGCCTTGGCATGCTAATAATCAAGGGGGAAAAAAACTATATCAAATGTCACGAACAATTACACACAAAAAATCCCACCATGTTCTTTGACTAGAGAGAGAAAGCAATCAAGATCTACTAATAGATTAAATTATGCTGAACTCTTAAGCCATTTTTAAGAGTACAAGCTTTCAAAATCAGGTAGAACTCACATATCCATTAAAAAAATAAGAGTAACTCTTCTCATCAGAATTATTTCTTCTCCATTTATCATTCTGGATTGCAGTTTAAATGTCCCACCTCAAATTCAGAAATAAAAAATAAATTAATATCAAAGTGATCACCTGTATGAGCTTGAGACAGGTAAGTTTCTGCTCCAAAGTTTCAATTCTAACCATTAGCCGGGATAAGCTGAGCACCTGGTTTTTATCAGAGAGACCCTCACCATTCTCCATCAGAGCTTCGAGCTCTCCATCCACCTATCACAGCAAAGAAAAATATCTCATTATAAAACAACAAAAACCCCACTAATACAAGAATCAAACAACCTGAAAAGATGCTGAATCTCACCAGTAATAAGAAAAACACAGTTAAGACCACAGTGAGAACATTACACTCACTAGATTGGGAAAAAAATTAAGAAGTCTGATAATATCAAGTCTAGGCAAAGATTTGGATCAAAAGGAATATTTATACACTGCTGATGCAAGTATAAATTGGTATGATCAATCTGAAAAGCATTTCACTCACTCATCAAATATTTACCAAGCACTTACTATATGTCAAGTATAATTCTAGAAGCTGAAGACATTGCAATGAACCAACACAAAAAAATCTGCCCTTATGAGAGACAAAGAACAAATTATATCAGGTGAAAAGTATATCAGAAAAAAATAAAGCATTAGCTTGAAAAATAAAATATCTGTATCCCCTATGCGTAGCAATTGCACACCTAAGAATAAACCCTGGAGAAACTTCTACATATGTGTACTCAGAGAATCGTAAGAATGCTCATTGAGCATTCATAATAGCAAAAAACTGCCAACAACACAAATGTCTGTACCAGGTTAGATAAACTAGCATTTTCACACAGTGGGATATTATACCACAGTGAAAGGAATCAGTGCAGCCAAATGCAACAACATTCATCAATCTTACAAACATAATGTTATGTGAAAAAAGCAAGTTCCAGAAGATTAAGTGCTGTATGAATTTGTTTTTACACACCTCAAAAACAAATTTTTTATAGATACATATCTGAAAAATCTATTTTAAAAAGGCAAAGAAGGTAAGACACAAAATTCAAAACAATGGTATCCTCTGGGGCTAAGCAGAGAGAAGGAAGCAGAGAAGTTTTCACAAGGCTTTATTTCATAATTATGCTTTATAACATATATTTTCTTTGGCCGTTTCAAATATTACACTTAAATAATAGGGAGAAAAAAAAAATCAACCTACCAAAGGTTGTTTTCCAGCTGTGTTGGAGCAGTTATAAAAGATGCCCTCACAGAACTTACTATTAGGGAGATAAAATTAATTCATATGAAAATGAACAATGAAGCATTAACTATAAATGTTAATGTTAAAAAACCTAAGAGGCCTAAGAAGGAAGGGAGTGGTTAGAATGAGAGTTACCAGAAGTGAATTCACAGAAGTGGGGTTAGAAATAGGTAAGATAGAGACAAGAGGAGGGAGTGAGGGAGCAAACCAGAGAGGAAAGCTTGAACAAAGGAAAATAGTCAATTCAGACAGTGCATAGCTCAGCCTGGCTGGAGTGGATAAGGTGTGGTGAGGAACTGGGAAAAATCCTATTAAAAGGAAGGCTGATGTTAGATTAGAATATCTCAGATGTAATATAACAGAATCTGGATTTGACGTGACTAAGCAAGAGAGCTCTACTACTGAATCCCGAACAAGGGAGTAATATGATCAAAATGGAATTTGAGAATGATTAGTGTGGCAATGACAGAATGAAATCTAGACAAGATAGAGACTGAAGAAGAGGAGATATAAAGATAGCATTAAATCAACTTGGCATGAAACGACAAAAGTCTAGAATGAGCTGATAATAAATCAGAGAAAAGCAAATCTAAAAGAAAAGAATCTCAAGGAAATTTTCTGTTACTTAACTGGCTATTTATTGTTCTACTTGATATAATTTTAGGCAAGGCACTGAACATTTCTATTTCATATTATACCCCCAAATTTGTACTATGGTAAAGAACAAAAATAAATATGAAATACTGCTTGCAGGAAGTTGAAGATACGTAAACCCACTTTTTTTCCTTCTAAAATGTACATTTAAGGCTCATTCTTTTTCATTTCAGCACGATTTCTTAAATTTTGAATAGATTAAATACATGAACGGAAAAGCCAATTTACAGGTAAATCTTAATTCAAGACAGTTTCCTTAGAGATGTTTTCTCCTTGCATATCCGGAATGTAAAACTTCCTGTGTCCCAAATTACAGAGAATTAGAATAGGAAAGACTAAGGGCTTTAAAGTTCCACTTTCTCCACCAAATGCCACAGCCAGAATCTTGCTTTTGACGGTTTTGAGATGCAAATATTCACTGGGCTAAGAGATGGGGTTATTTTCTTTTCATAATTATGCATGTAATGATTCTATAACTCTGAAAACTTAGAGACATAACTGAGTTGTTACTTTCATTCATCCAATAAACATTTATTGAATAGATATTACTGTATAAAAGGCACTACTGGAATATAAAAAAGTAGCATTCTTATCTTAAGGAAATAAACAGTAAAGAGGCAGAAATTGAAGTACAGTCAGGCACCACATAATGATGTTTCAGTCAACGAAGGACCGCATATACAACAGTGGTCCCATAAGATTACTACCATATAGCCTAAGTATGTAGTAGGCTATACAATTTAGGTTTGTTTAAGTACACTCCATGATGTTCGCACAATGACGAAATCGCCTAATGACACATTTCTCAGAACGTATCCTCTATAAGCAACGCATGACTATATAAATAAAATTTTGCAAGCAAAATACAGAAGATGAACAACCTCTGAACATTCCTACTATAATGATAAGCTTAATGATTGTATTGATTTATAAAAGTAAGCAAGCCAATCCCAGTGGTGATATGATACAGCTTCCATAATTTTGAGTACTCAAGTGGACAAACAATTGTGGAATTAATAACTTTTAGGATACCTGGGGAGGAGGAAACAGAGGGATGACTGAGTTTGATTGGTTTCATTAATTTACATATACTAAAAGTATTTATTTTTCATTTATGGGCCATCACCTTCCAAAAAGGATTTAAGGTAAGTAACTAAAAGTTAACATAAAAGTATAAGAAGAATTAGGGTTTTAATAAATTATTAATTGAAAATTTATATGTATATGCACAATTCTACAGCACTTAAAAATTTATTTTGTTAGGTACTTAATCAGTCCAATAAATTATTTATTCTTTGTTAATACTTTAGTATTTTTGACTATTAACTATCTTTAATGGATTTAAGCACCATTTTTAATACTTCCTAATGAAATATAGTATACATACAAAGAAATATATAAACAATTAGTAAATAAATAGGTTTCATAAACAAACAGGCGAGCAATACCCAAGCAACCAATGCTCAGGTGAAAAAAAAAAAGGGGAACACTGCCAGCATTCCTGAAGTGCTCCATGTGTCTGTCCCTTCCTTGTTATAACACCTCCTCTTCTCTGCTTTCGAGATAATGTCTCCTTACTTTTTAGGAAATAGTTTCCTGATTTTTTAAATAGGCTTACTACCTATACATAAATCCCTAAATATTATAATTTAATTTTTCTATTTTTGATCTTTATGGAAATAAAATCATACTGGACAAAATCTCTTTTGTCATGCTTCTTTTTCACTCAACCTTATATTTTAGGAGTCATCCATGTTGTTGCATGCAGCCACAGTTCCTTCATTTTCATAACTAGTTTTTTCATTATATGATTACATTATTATTTATTCATACTAATGTTAACAGATATTTGATTTGTTTCCTCTTTTTCTAATATAAGCAATGCTGCTGTGACTCCTGATGCACATTGTGACTGGTTTTTCTCTGGTTAAATACTCAGGAATGCAACTGCTGGCTCAAGTAGTATATGTATATTCACCTTTAGTAAATAATGCCAAAGTGTTTTCAAAGTGGTTGTATTTACACTCCCACCAGTAGTGTATGAGATCTCCTGTTCTTCTTATGGACCACAGACAATTTTTATCCATCTGCTGAGTATGTAAATGACATTTGACAGTAGTTTTAATTTGTTCTCCCCTGATCACTAATGAGGTTAATACCTTTCCATATATTTATTGGCTATTTAAATTAGTGAAGTGTCTGTGGAAGTTGTCTGCTTATTTTCCTTTTGTGCTGGCTGTTTTTTTCTTATTGATTAGTAGGAGCTCTCTATATAGTCTGGATATCAGTACTTGTTTGTTATGTGCTGAAAGCAAACATTCCTCTCTTAAATGGCTTTTTACACTCTTTATTGTGTAAATTAGTTACCATTAATTTGTTTCACAAACTCAAAGAGTAAGGGAAGTTTTAGACAATTTCTTGTTTGTACTTTATAAACTACAAACAACATCAGGTAATAGTAGAGACTTATTATACCTCCATCAACTAAGTATTTAATTAAGTACCTAGTTTGTGACATACCCAAAGAAGACAATCACCTGTCCTGGAAGAGCTTATAGTTTAGTTAAGGAGAGAAGCTGTACACAGATGCACTCATAAGAGCAAGGAACAAATGTTTACCAATCAAGGGCTAATATGGGGGATGCAGACTACAGTACCATTAACATATTCTTGTTAATAGTTAAAATATGCAAAACTGTATTTTAAACTGCTGCTATCTTGTCTTCTCCATAACATCCCCGACCCAAAAGAATTCCCAAGACTCACTCTTAGGAATTCAAGAGGTGCTACTTCTGTGATTCTACTCAACTATACCTGACCAGAACTCAGAATCTAGGAATGCAGAAGAGAATTTAAGTAGGAGACAATTCAAGTAAAACTAAACTAGAGTTAAACTCTCCATTACACTCAGTGGCAAATAAGACCTTTCTAGGAACCCTGGGTTATTCCTCTATCTGGCAAAGTTTCATTCAAAACATTTTTGTTCCAGAATAACTTCAAATTCACATCTGGAGCAAACCATGACTTCAGCTCACCAAATGACTGAATTCATGTGACATCTAACTGAGTCTATAATACCAAGGTCTATACTGATATGAACTCACTATTACCAGAACAAAAACAAGCAAACAAAAAAAAAGGAATACCTACACCTTGGTTCCTTGGGGTTGTTCTTGAATCCTATTAGGAAGGTAGAAAGCCATCTGATATTGATATGACGGAGGTATAACACCGCCCAAGAAACCATATTACAAGGACACTCCCTACCAATAATGTAGTTTTAAAAAATGTATTTATTCCGTAACTTTTGAAAACAGGAAATAGCCAAAGGGCAGTTTTTATGGAGATTTTACCTTAGGTGGACATGTTTAATGAGTATTCCGTAGCTGTTCTGGTAAACTATCAATTATGTAAAATAAAAGTGAAAAATAAAAGCAATTTTAATGGAATTTAAAGAAAAATTTCTTATAATAGTCAAGTCAAGAAGCCTAATTAATAGGCTATGACCCAGTGACTCCACTTCCATGGAAACACCTTAAAGAAACATGTGTGGAAGAGACGTGCAAAAATATTAACTGTGACGTTAAGAGCAAAAAATTGGAAACACAAGTGTCAATTAGTAGGAATATATGTAAATAAACTGTTATATGATGAAAAACTTTATAGCAGGGGCCAGCCCAGTGGTGTAGAGGTTAAGTTCGCGTGCTCTGCTTTGGTGGCCCGGGGTTTGCAGGTTCGGATCCCGGGCACAGACCTAAGCACCACTTATCAAACCATGCTGTGGCAGGCGTCCCACATAAAAGAGAGCAAGATGGGCACGGATGTTAGCCCAGGGCCAATCTTTCTCACAAAAAAACAAAAACAAAACTTCATAGCAGTTAAAAATATATGTTTTTATATATATCAACATGGATCAAATTTTAAAATAAGAGTAAAATAACAAATTGCAGAAATATACATATGTATAATACCATTTCAAAAGCTCTGCAAAAAACAACTCAATGTATTTTAAAATGCAGAAACACTGTTATGACCACAACTGTCTCAGAGTTGGGAGGGGATGGGATTGCTCTCTACAGTCTGACTGCAGTGCAACATAATGACTAAGAGCAAAGATGAGAGCTAGACTAGCTCATTTTCATCACCTTGTAACCTTGGGTGATCTTGTAACCTCTCTGTGCCTTAGTGTTCTCATTTGTAGAAGAGGGAAAATTCTTGACCTAATTTAAGGGCTTATTGTGAGAATTAAATGAGTTAATGTGTCAAATGCTTAGAAGAGCAACTGGCAGACAGTTACACTATATAGCTCTCTAAAAAGAGAGCTGAAGCAAACATAAAATTCTCATTAGCAATTGTTCATCTTGGGGAGTAGAAACATGGGCATTTGTTATAAACTTTCCTTTTTCACATTTTGCTGCCCTTTCTTAGATTTGTAAATAGCCCTTTCCAATGCTTTTTGCTATCTATGTCTTCTTTTTTTTTTTTTTTTGTGAGGAAGACCAGCCCTGAGCTAACATCCATTGCCAATCCTCCTCTTTTTGCTGAGGAAGACTGGCCCTGGGCTAACATCCGTGCCCATCTTCCTCTACTTTATATGGGACACAGCCACGGGATGGCTGACAAGCAGTGCGTCGGCCGGCGCCTGGGATCCGAACCTGTGAACCCCGGGCTAAATCGCTGCGCCACCGGGCCGGCCCCTATGTCTTCTTATAGAATTCTGATTCTCCATAATTAATTCTCTCCAATTAATTTGGGCTTACTGACATCACCTTTTAACCATTATACATTTATCCTCTCCCCTCATTATGTCTTCTATTATCCTCATCTAAACAATAAGACTGCTGTCATTTATAATCCTTATAAATGGTTCCTGAAAGGCGTAGGAATGAGCTAACTGCAGAAGAATCACAAGGAGATTTGCTGACTAACACTCCCCCTGGCCCCTTCTTCTAGCCCATCCACTAATCTAGCCCTCCAGAAATGTGCATTTCACTATGGACCCTGCCAGGTGGTTCTGAGGCTGAGAAACAATGCTCTGATGAAGGCATCCTCAGGAAAAGGGAGTGGGAATTTTTAAAAATAAAACAAAGTCTTTGTCCCAGTTAAGGATCCCTTTAGTAGAGTAACAAGGTTAACTCCCACCTCCAGTAGTAATTAACTCAAGTAAGCTGGGGTAGAAAAAAGGCTATCAACTACTGTTCTAATGTATTAAATGAGAAAGACCATGTGAGACTATTTCTTGGGTTGCCTGTTACCTCTCAAAACTTGCCTTACACTCCAAAAAAGGTTTTCAGGGATTTTAAGAACACTTGCAAACTTTAGAGTTCCAAACAAAAGACAAACCAATATTAAAAGATTAGGAATGTAGGTCAGGCTTAAGTAAGCTAACAGATGAACGTTTTACTTGCATTTAGGATTAGGAGTTTTACAGGCTCTGAAAAACTATTAGCCCATGTGTTTTCAAGATGACTTCAACAGTTCTCAGTACCCAATTCTAATCTCTATGAACCTGATATAAAAATAGCAACCATACTTCTTTTCTATGATTATCTCATCTGATCCTGAATTTCTCTGGTTGTAGTTTCAAACTTCAATCAGAAAAACTACTTTCCTTCTTAAAATGTATATGGTAAAAGTTGAAAGAAGGATGGAACACTTACCGAATCCTTCTTACGAGAGCGTTCCTTCTTCATTTTCCCTCCTGCTGCTCTGATGCTGACTCTATTCTCTCCTCCCAGGTAACCCCGGCAATTAGCTGACCCACAGAAACATTTCTGAGCTTCTTTTCTGTTCACAGAACGTAAGAAAGATGTCAGTTATAAAGGTAAACCATATAAAAATATCAACAATATAACAAATACAAGAGATGTCAATATAGCCTAAAGAAGAAAACAATTAAGAGACTCCAACACACCTGATACTATCTAATGGAAATGCTTGAAAATTGCTCTTAAAAAATATTCATTCTTTTTCCAATCTTCCTTTATTAGCTAGACAAAACTAGCCAAGAAGATAATGAGTAATTTCTCCATTTCATGAGAGGATCTACTAATGTATGAAAATACATGATCATGTACACATTTGGGCTAAGAACAAAATTGCTTAAATAGTTCAACATCTATTACTTATATGTAAATATTTAACTGGCACATAGAACAAACAAAATGTATTATTATAAAAAGATATATATGGACATAAAATGCATTATTTGTACAGGATACTTAAAAGGAAACACATGATTGTTAAAAGCTATCATTACATAAGAATGAGATACTAATAATAAATATAGTAATAAATAAATGTAACCACGGAGTCAAGGAAAAGCAGTGAAAAGAACAAAGGCCTAAGTCTATAGGCCTTGATACAAACTACCTCTGCCATTTATTTACTCTGTGACCAGAGCTACCGGAGGCAAACATAAAGGACTATTCCAAAAGTAAACTGACAGATTTAGTGTATGACAGCAGCAATCACAGGTACAAAAATAAATTATTCAATAAATAGAGCAGGGAATCATAAACAGCACTTGATTTCCAGTTTCCCTTCCTTCAAAGAGGACGGAAGAAACACAAGAGAAAAAACATGGAGCCCTACACAGAACCTGGTCTGCACATCCCCCAAATACCTGATCATTGCCTAGATCCATTAGTTCATGAGGTGTTGCAAAATGGTGGTACCGTTACTACTTCATTTATTAGCTGAAATAACCTCTATAAAGAAGAACTTCTTCTCACCAACTATTTGGTTTGACTTGAAGTAGAATTCACTTGGGAAAGGCAGGATAAATGCTTGATGTTTTTCCTTTTTAAATTTTTAAACTAGTTTTCAAAATTGTGAATTGGTTTTCTTCAATTATGACTAATGCACAGTTTTATTTTAAAGTATTAAAACTCATGGATTTTACATAATGTGTACAAATCACTGTAGTTGTTATCCTTATTGATGCTTAAGTGTTAATAAGAACGCTCCCATTTTTGGTAAGTGAGAGCCTATTTAAACTAGTTCCGGAGTCCCTCTGACACGACCCTCCTAATCTTTTATAACTGGTCTTCTGATACGTCAAGATAATCCAGGATCATCTTGTTCAATTCCTGTCTCAAACTTGAAATCAGATATTTCTCCAAGGAACCCTGTTCCTTCTAGTAGGGCTTTGTAAAACCACATTCATTCACTGCTATTGTATCAGTTATTGTTTTTGGTAGAAAGAACTAAGTAACAAATTATTTTTCAGAGTACAATATGGTACATATGAGACAAGATTAGTTATGAGTTGATAACTGATAGATGAATGATGGGATACACAGGGATTTATTATATTATTCTCTTTACACACACAGTTGACATTTCTATAATAAAGTTTTTAAAATTACATTAGAAACATAATTATATAAATAAGACAGTATGAAGTTCAGAGGAAAATTATGTAGTTCCTGTACAATATCCTTTAATGGCCATAAGTGTCATACAGTAGGAAACACACACAAAACCGAAACAGTAAACTATAGATAAGAGCTGATAGTATATATAACTTCTTAGTAATTCACATCAAAGTTTTATATCTCTGTATCTGAACAGCCTATTTCCCCATCAAAAGCAGCAATACAGAATATAAACAATACTCACCCATATCTTTGGAACTGATAGTCAAATGTTAACTCTGAGCCTGAAGGAACCAGTTTGGTGGTAAAAAACCCAACCCTCAGTTGTCCATTCACAGTCCACTGAGATGTTGTTTTTAAAAGAAAAGAAATCAGTAACTGATTAATCTCTGTATGTTTTTTTTAAAGATCACCATCATCTGCCTTAATTATGCATGTGCCTCTTTAAACAATAAAGGCTTTTCCAAATAGCAAATGCGGAACTTTTCTCTTTAAATAAATGTACTCAAGTGTTACTCTTATTTAATGAACTACCAGATTGAATATCATCTATAATTTGTCTCTAGTAAAAGTAACTGCTACTTTAACTTATCTTAAAATACATTTCCACACAGTAAAAATTCACTTGTACTAAAAATAGGCAAATAGGGAATGCTTGGTGTCATTGAGTATCACAGGCAAATTTATATTACCTTATATTATGTTTAAAGTAACTATGTTCTAAGATAAGATGGGGCATGGAACCAGGGAACAATGTTGCCAAAAGCATGAAGCAATGGTCATATGGCTGAGTGTAGTGAAAGGGAAGGGAAGCATCAGAATAGATGCATAAGACTCAAGAATTAAAATGGGGGTAAATACACATGTAGCTCCAAAATATGTAAGATGTAAGTTAACTGTAGAGTTCCTGTCCAGACCATCTGAATATGTTACTGATGAAAAAACCCAGACTTAAAGAAATGAAGGGACACAGTACAGCTGGAGTCTCACAGCTAGACATGTGGTCACCGGCTGCAGGTAAAACTAGAACCAGAATTTAGGTTAAATGATTCCAGACTGGGTTCTCCTATTCATTATATGGCTCAGCTCTTAGAAGAGCCATGTCACAGACCAAAGGACAAAAAATATCCAGGAGCCAAAAAGCAGTATTTCACTATGGGAGGGAATCACTGATATGTATTTTTCTAGGGAGTGGGTTCATAGCTTTCTTAACCTAAAAGAGAAACAATGTTCTAACGCATATATATACATATATATTTTTAAATCTAAGCTCAAAACACAAATTAGAGGGTACTAAGATCATTATCTCAAACTGTTATATCAAATTCAATAAATGGATTTGTCAGGTGTTAACTATGTGCCAGTCACAGGGAAATAAAGATAAGCAAGACCCAAAGCCTGGCCTTGATGAGGAGAAACCGTGTACCCACACACACACCACATACAACCCCTCTCATCTGTGACCATTCAGCCGCTTAAAAATGTTATTAAAACAGTCAAATTTGGCACCTGTTTAAGAGCTGACAAAAATCTGAATAGTACACACTGGACTTCATCAAAATTAAAATTTTGTTTTGTATTTTGGCACCTTTGAAATAGTATCTAAAATTTATAGGCAAAGAGAGGTGACAATTAAATGCAGTGCGAGTTCCTGGATTGGGTCCTAGACCAGAAAAATGACAGATGGTAATATTTGAAAAAAGGTCTTTAGATTAGTTAATAGTTAATAATAGTTCCTGGATGAGGTAGTTGTATTATGATTATAGACGATGTGAACATCTGGGGAAGCTAGGTGAAGGATGGTATATGGGAACTCTGTAATATTTCTGCAGTATTTATTATTTTACAAATTGAAACATTTCAAAATAAAATTTTTAATAATAAAGTAGGAAAATGATTAAATGACTAAAAAATAAAATTTATGGGTATCTTTGATATAGAATCTAAAATTAATGGTCAGAATAGCAATCTTGAACCAATATCCCAAACTTTAAATCTAGCTCAACTTACTTTTTGAGTCTCACAGTTTGGTTCACAGCTGTGATTCATGAAACGAGAGCAATTTCCTTTCTGAGTGGCATCTATTATCTAGGGAAAAGGATAATTTAAGAATTAAAAAATGAGACCTTAAAACATACATGCATTTTGCAAAGGAAAAGCATTACGCAAATTTAAGACCCACATCCCCGAACTCCCTTCCTTTAGAAAACTCTCTCACACTACTTTACACATCAAAGTGACAAATACCCAACTGCTTTCTCTGGAAGATCTGCTAACTATAAACATTTTACTTATAGGCAAAATTATCTCCATATTTATCAACATCTCTCCCATTTACTTCTAGCTATTTCTTACATCCTATTATATTCCAATCTCATTTCATGTGTATAAAACTTCATTTTAAGTGCATGCTATACCACAGTACAGTAGCTCTTAAACTTGAGTGTATATCTGAATCCCCTGGAGAGCTGGACCCACGCCCAGAGTTAGATTCAGCAGGTCCTGGGGTAGGGTCCCTAGAATTTGCATTTCCAGATTGAATGTAGAGGCAGATATGAGAACCTAGCTAAAATCTATTAAGCCAGACATTAAAGAGATTTGTAAAAATGTAAAACAATGGCACTTGTCACTAAAAAACAATTTTTTTGAAAATAATTTTCATAAAAACATGATATTTATGTCAACATATTGACACTGTTACTTTTAAATGGTATAATAAATATTTTTCAATTTCTCAGCTTTAATTTTTAATATGATAAATACAACCCACATAAACAAAAGCTTTTGGGGGTCATCAACAATTTTTAAGATTTGTAATACAAAGCATGTGTACATTCACGTATATACAAGTAAGTATGTACATGTAAGTATGTACACGTAAATACCTCCCTTTCCCATCCTTTTTGTAAACAAATAGAAACAGACTATATACACACAGTCTGTGCAACACATTCATGCTGCTCACCTCATCATTCTTCAGGGCCATGAAATAGTAGTGGATGTTTTTGTTTCGTGCATACTCCTTTACTCGGGCTTTAAACTCTTTATGATCAAGTACCTCTCCACAATATTCCAGGACAAATGTGTTCCTGGCAAAACAAAAAAAACAGTAGCACTTCCTGTCTAGGAGCAATATGGAAAACACACATATCCATGTAAAAAATGATAAGTTTAAAGAAATATTGCAAACTGGATACATTTGGTATTACACAAGACGTAATTAAAATATCTAAAGTACCTAGTAAAGTACCCAGCATGTAACCAAGGTTAATTTTCTCCTTCCTAATACTTTTCTTGTTTTTTTTTTAATTTTGTGAGGAAGACCAGCCCTGAGCTAACATCCGCTGCTAGTCTTCCTCTTTTGGCTGAGGAAGACTGGCCCTGGGCTAACATCCGTGCCCATCTTCCTCCACTTTATATGGGACGCTGCCACGGCATGGCTGACAAGCAGTGCATTGGCCGGCGCCGGGGATCCAAACCTGCGAACCCGGGGCTGCCAAGCGCGAACTAAACCGCTGCACCACCAGGCTGGCCCCCCTAATACTTTTCAAACAATGTTGACTTTAAGAAGCTTTTATAATTGATACACACTACCAAAATGCCTACCTCCCTCTAACTAGATATTAAAACAAACTTTCAAGTTTTGCTTATACTATCATGAAAATAGTGATTCACAGTTTGAGAAACGGCTCTGAAGAAATCGGAGGCATTGAAAAATTAAGAGTGGAAAAAGAAGGCTACTTAAACAAATACAGCAGCACTTCTACTGCCTTTACTCTCAAAGGTTTCTAATGATGTTAAAGGTCAAATATATCTTTTCTCTGACCGCATTCTCGGTGAGTTTTCTCTAGCATTTATCAATAATTATGATTAATCAAGGGGCCACTCGGTGGCGCAGCGGTTTAGTCCGCACTTGGCAGCCCTGGGTTTGTGGGTTCGGATCGCGGGCACCCGCCGATGCACTGCTCATCAGCCACGCCGTGGCGGCATCCCATATAAAGTAGAGGAAGATGGGCACGGATGTTAGCCCAGGGCCAGTCTTCCCCAGCAAAAAGAGGAGGATTGGCAACAGATGTTACCTCAGGGCTGGTCTTCCTCACACACACACAGAAAAATAATAATAATAATAATGATTAATCTCTCTCTTTAGCTTCTTTCAGTTACCTTCCACCCTTGATTGTTCTTTCCTTGGTTATTTACCTATTTCTTCCCTATTGAAGATATTAAATTCTCAGTCTCTTCTCCCTCCCTTTATTCTATAAAAGCTCATTCTCACCATAACTTCAAGTATTACCTCCATGTAGACAAATGCTTCTCTATGCTTTGCTCCCAAGTTCTGACGAAATGACCTGTCTGGAAGTCTTGTCTTATTCCTTCAAAATAAACATGCCCTAACTCTAACCAAAGAGATTTTAAAAATGTAAATCATTTGTATTTGTTTACAACATACTGACATAATCAATGTACTTATTAAAGAAGGAATTAACTGCCAATTGAAAAAAATTAAACCCCCGGTTTAGAAAATAAAGCAGGTAAAAACGGACGAGAAAAGAACAATTACATAAAAAAGCAAAACACAAGCACAAGATTAGAGAAATTTATTAATGGATATACATGCATTGGTGTAGTAGTCCATCACAAACACATTTTGGTCTCAGTGATCAAAATCTGATTACTCGTAGATAATCCTGAAAAGTCAAATTACTATCTTTGTAAACAATACTTAAATTTTCCTTTGTAACCCTAGAAGCTTATCATTTTGTTAAGTAATGTACTAGAATGATCACAAAATTTGAGCTCCTATAATGTTGTACTCTCCAATTCTAGGATCAGTCCCCTCTCTTGGGAAAAAGAAAAATGACACATCACAGGCAGCCATGTAGATTAAATGTGATAATGACCACAAAACACACGTTATGCAAGATCTGGAACCTCACAGGTAAAAAATATGTCCATTTCCTACCCTAACAAAAACTAAATTCTCCTCCCTGAACTTGCTCATTTAAAGTTCACTGAAGCCCTATGACATAGGTATTATGCCCATTTAACAGACAAGATGGAATTCAGGGAAGTCAGGTGATCTGTACAAGGTCATAAAGCTAGATTTATAGCCTAGAATTCAAATTCCACCTAAATGACTGCTTGCCTCATCATATTAATAAGACGCTTTCTTCTATTACACTAAAATATTCAATTCTGATGACATTGCTCTCAAATCATGTCTTCATTTAGAAAAAGTTCTTAAATACCAGAACCTAACCAATCACTAAATTACTCAGAATAGAGACTTCCCACCATCAGGAGGTCTGAAGGATATACCAATACCCATGGATCTAACAGTTTGGACTTGATGAAGTAGCTGAGGGAACAGTCTTAAAGTCGTCAGTAATTTAGGAAATGTAGGAAGAGTCGCTAGACCCTTCAACCAACCTCCAAAAAAACTACATAAGGCCAATGTAAAAGCATATCATGTAGTCCTTAAAACTGGCTAGATAAAATGAGATTTGGGTTTCTTAGAAAAGCTGTATGTCTTAAACAAACAAACAAAACACTAACCAAACTGCCTGGCATGCAGTAACTAAAGCCCCTGAAGGCAGAGGCAATGGTTCTTATGATTCTTAGTTAATCTTTTTCTAAGTTTGAAATTGCTTCTGGCTGAATGAAGTCTCTTCACTGAACTCTTTAAAGTCTGTTGAAGGCAACCAGGCTCCACTGTGGCAGGCAGACAGGTGGAAGACAGCAGAAACCATCACTATCACTGCAAAGCTAGATGGCTATAGCTACACAAGGTTTAGGGGTTAAAAGTAATGTCCACAACTCCCTTTAAAATTCATCAAAAAGAAGGATTGATGGGTGGATAAAGAGATGGGCAGATGGAGAATATATAATAAAGCAAATATAGCAAAATGTCAGCAACTTTAGAACCTAAGTGGTGGTTATATGAGTGTGAACTGTTCAACTTTTCAATGTTTTCATAAAACATTTTAGGGAAACAACAGCTTTTTAAAAAGTCTCATTTGCCCAAATGTCCATCAACTGATGAATGGATAAAAAAAATGTGGTATATATCCACACAGTGGAATATTATTCAGTCACAAAAAGTAACGAAGTTCTGACATGCTATAACATAAATGAAACCTCAAAAAATGATGCTATGTTAAAGAGGCCAGATACAAAAGCCACATTTATATGATTTTATTTATGTGAAATACTTAGATTAGGTAAAGCCACAGAAACAGAAAGCAGATTATAGGCTGCCAGTGGCTGGAAGGAGAGGGCAATGGGGCAATTCTGCCTAATGGATACAGGGTTTCCTTTCAAGGTGATGAAAATGTTTTGGAATTCGATAGAGGTGACAGCTGCACAATACTGTCAATGTACTAAAGGCCACTGAATTTTGCACTTTAAAACGATTAACATTGTATCATGTGACTTTTACCTCAATTCTTTTTTTTTTTTTTTTTTATTGATGTCTTAGTTTATAACACTGTGGGGTTTTAGTTGTACATTTTTGTCCGTCACCTTGTGGATGTAACCCTTCACCCCTTGTGCCCCCCCCACCCCCCTTCCCCTTGGTAACCACCAATCAGTTCTCTCTGTCCGTGTGTTCACTTATATTCCATATATGAGTGAGTTCATGCAGTGTCTGTCCTTCTCTCTCTGGCTTATTTCACTTAACATAATACCCTCTAGGTCCTTCCATGTTGTTGCAAATGGGACAATTGTGTCTTTTCTTATGGCTGAGTAGTATTCCATTGTATGTATATACCACATCTTCTTTAACCAATCTTCAGTCGAGGGACACTTGGGTTGCTTCCACTTCTTGGCTATAGTGAATAATGCTGCAATGAACATAGGGGTGCATACGCCTCTTGTGATGGTTGATTTCACGTCCATTGGGTAGATGCCCAAGAGTGGGATTGCTGGATCATACGGTATTTCTATTTTTAATTTTTTGAGGACTCTCCATACTGTTTTCCATAGAGGCTGCACCAGTTTGCATTCCCACCAGCAGTGAATGAGGGTCCCCGTTTCTCCACAACCTCTCCAGCATTTGTTGTTATTTGTCTTTGTGATTATAGCCATTCTAACCGGTGTAAGGTGATATCTCAGTGTAGTTTTGATTTGCATTTCCCTGATGATTAGTGATGTTGAACATCTTTTCATGTGTCTATTGGCCATCTGTATCTCTTCCTTGGAAAAATGTCTGTTCATATCCTCTGCCCATTTTTTGATCGGGTTGTTTGTTTTTTTGTTGCTCAGTTGTATGAGATCTTTGTATATTACTGAGATTAATCCCTTGTCAGACAAACGATTTGCAAATATTTTCTCCCAGCTGGTGGGTTGTTTATTCATTTTGATCCTGGTTTCATTTGCCTTGTAGAAGCTCTTTAGTCTGATGAGGTCCCACTTGTTAATTTTTTCTTTTGTTTCCCTTGTCTGGGTAGACATGGAATCTGAAAGGATCCCTTTATGTCCAATCTCAATTAGTGTACTGCCTATATTTTCTTCCAGGAGTTTTATAGTTTCAGGTCTCACTTTCAGGTCTTTGATCCATTTTGAATTGATTTTTGTATATGGCGATAGGAGATGGTCTACTTTCATTCTTTTGCATGTTGCTGTCCAATTTTCCCAGCACCATTTATTGAAGAGACTTCCCTCTCTCCATTGTATGTTCTTTGCTCCTTTGTCGAAGATTAGCTGTCCATAGGTGTGTGGTTTTATTTCTGGGCTTTCAATTCTGTTCCATTGATCTGTGTGTCTATTCTTGTACCTACCATGCTGTTTTGATTACTGTAGCTTTATAGTATATTTTGAAATCAGGGATTGTGATGCCTCCAGCTTTGTTCTTTTTTTTTCAGGATTGCTTTAGCTATTCGGGCTCTTTTGTTGCCCCATACGAATTTCAGTAGTTTTTGTTCTATTACGGTGAAGAATGACATTGGGATTCTGATTGGGATTGCATTGAATCTGTAGATTGCTTTAGGTAGAATGGACATTTTAACTATATTTATTCTTCCAATCCATGTGCATGGAATATTTTTCCATTTCTTTATGTCCTCCTCGATTTCTTTCAATAGTGTCTTATAGTTTTCATTGTATAGGTCTTTGACCTCCTTGGTTAAATTTATTCCCAGATATTTTATTCTCTTTGTTGCAATTGTAAATGGAATTGTCTTTTTGAGTTCTCTTTCTGTTTTTTCATCATTAGTGTATAGAAATGCAATTGATTTTTGTAAGTTGATTTTATACCCTGCCACTTTACTGTAGTTGTTGATTGTTTCTAGTAGCTTTCCAATGGAATTTTTGGGGTTTTCTATGTATAGGATCATGTCGTCTGCAAATAGTGAGAGTTTCACTTCTTCATTGCCTATTTGGAGTCCTTTTATTCCTTTTTCTTGCCTAATTGCTCTGGCCAGAACTTCCAGTACTATGTTGAATAAGAGCGGTGAGAGTGGGCACCCTTGTCTTGTTCCTGTCCTCAAAGGAATGGCTTTCAGTTTTTCCCCGTTGAGTAGGATGTTTGCTGTAGGTTTGTCATATATGGCCCTTATTATGTTGAGGTACTTTCCTTCTATACCCATTTTGTTGAGAGTTTTTATCATAAATGGATGCTGGATCTTGTCGAATGCCTTCTCTGCATCGATTGAGATGATCATGTGGTTTTTATTCTTCATTTTGTTAATGTGGTGTATCACGTTGATTGATTTGCGGATGTTGAACCATCCCTGTGTCCCTGGTATAGATCCCACTTGATCGTGGTGTATGATCTTTTTGATGTATTGCTGTATTCGGTTTGCCAATATTTTGTTGAGGATTTTTGCGTCTATGTTCATCAGCGATATTGGCCTGTAGTTTTCCTTCTTTGTATTGTCCTTGTCTGGCTTTGGTATCAGCATGATGTCGGCCTCATAGAATGTGTTGGGAAGTATTCCATCTTCCTCTATTTTTTGGAATAGTTTGAGAAGGATAGGTGCTAAATCTTCTTTGAACGTTTGATAAAATTCTCCAGGGAAGCCATCTGGTCCTGGGCTTTTATTTTTTGGGAGGTTTTTGATTACTGTTTCAATCTCTTTACTTGTGATTGGTCTGTTCAGATTCTCTATTTCTTCTTGATTCAGTTTTGGGAGGTTGTACGCGTCCAAGAATTTGTCCATTTCCTCTAGGTTGTCCAATTTGTTGGCGTAAAGTTTTTCATAGTATTCCCTAATAATCCCTTGTATTTCTGTGGTGTCTGTTGTAATTTCTCCTCTTTCATTTCTAATTTTATTTATTTGAGTCTTCTCCCTTTTTTTCTTAGTGAGTCTGGCTAAGGGTTTGTCAATTTTATTTATCTTCTCAAAGAACCAGCTCTTTGTTTCATTGATCCTTTCTACTGTTTTTTTGGTTTCCATTTCATTTATTTCTGCTCTGATTTTTAGTATTTCCCTCCTTCTGCTGATTCGGGGCTTTGTCTGTTCTTCTTTTTCCAACTCTGTTAGGTGCAATTTAAGGTTATTTATTTGGGATTTTTCTTGTTTGTTAAGGTGAGCTTGTATTGCTATGAATTTCCCTCTCAGGACTGCTTTTGCTGCATCCCATATGAGTTGGTATGGTGTATTTTCCTTTTCATTTGTCTCCAGATAGCTTTTGATTTCTCCTTTAATTTCATCAACGACCCATTGGTTGTTCAGTAGCATGTTGTTTAGTCTCCACATCTTTGTCCCTCTCCTAGTTTTTTCCTTGCAGTTGATTTCTAGTTTCACAGCATTATGATCAGAAAAGATGCTTGTAATGATTTCAATCTTCTTAAATTTATAGAGGTTTGCCTTGTTTCCTAATATATGGTCTATCCTTGAGAATGTTCCATGAGCACTTGAGAAGAATGTGTACTCTGCTCTTTTTGGGTGGAGTGCTCTGTATATATCTATTAAATCCATTGCGTCTAGTTTTTCATTTAAGTCCAGTATTTCCTTATTGACTTTTTGTCTGGATGATCTATCTATTGATGTAAGGGGGGTATTAAGATCCCTTACTATTATTGTGTTATTGTTAATATCTCCTTTAAGGTTTTTTAGCAGTTGTTTTATGTACTTTGGTGCTCCTGTGTTGGGTGCATAGATATTTATAAGTGTTATGTCTTCTTGGTGAAGTATCCCTTTTATCATTATATATTGCCCTTCTTTGTCTCTCATTACCTTTTTTATCTTGAAGTCTACTTTGTCTGATATAAGTATGGCTACTCCTGCTTTCTTTTGTTTGCCATTAGCTTGGAGTATTGTTTTCCATCCTTTTATTTTGAGTCTGTGTTTGTCTTTAGAGCTGAGATGTGTTTCCTGGAGGCAGCAGATTGTTGGATCTTGGTTTTTAATCCATCCTGCCACTCTGTGTCTTTTGATTGGAGAATTCAATCCATTTACGTTTAGAGTGATTATTGATATATGAGGGTTTAATGTTGCTATTTTATTGTTCATCTTCTGGTTCTTTTGCATTTCCTTCGTTTCTTGTCCCTTGTGTTTCGGACTGCAAATTCAATTTGGTATTTCTGCATGTTCATTCTCTTGGTTTTCTCTTTATTTGTCATGTGTGGTTCTCTTCTGGTTGTTTGTTTAGTGGTTACCGTGCGGTTTATATAAGCGATCTCCTGGATAAGAAAGTACATTTTCAGATGCCTCCTTTTTCCTGAGGCTGGGTCAATTCAATCCCTTACCTCTTCCCCTCATTTGTTATCTCTTTATTCCAGATTGTGTCATGAATGTGTGTTTCCAGTGATGAGCTTGAATTAATTATTGATGTTTTCCAACTGTATTTTGTTCTGGTTTAGTCTCCTTGCTTTTCTCCTTGCTGAAATCTTTGTATCCCCTTTCTCATTTGTTTTTTTTCAGGCCTAAGGGCCTTCTTGAGCATTTCTTGTAGTGGGGGTCTTGTGGTGATGAACTCTCTTAGCTTTTGTTTATCAGGGAGAGTTATTATTTCTCCATCGTATTTGAAGGATATTTTTGCTGGATAAAGTATTCTCGGCTGAAGGTTTTTGTCTTTCATGATTTTGAATATATCATTCCAGTCTCTCCTAGCCTGTAGAGTTTCTGTCGAGAAATCAGCTGAGAGCCTGATGGGGTTTCCTTTGTATGTTTTGTTTTTTTGTTTAGCTGCCTTCAATATTATTTCCTTGTCACGGGTATTCTTCAAGTTTGCTACTATGTGGCGAGATGATTTTTTATTCCTGTTTATATATTTAGGTGATCTATTGATTTCATTCACTGTTATTTCCCTCTCATTCCCTAGGTTGGGGAAGTTCTCAGCTATTATTTCTTTGAACAAACTCTCTGCTCCTTTTTCTCTTTCTTCTCCTTCTGGAATACCTATTATCCTTATGTTGCTTTTCCTCATTGAGTCTGATATTTCTCGAAGAATTTCTTCATTTCTTTTTAGTCTTAGCTCTCTCTCCTCCTCTACCAGGAGCATTTCTGCATGGCTATCCTCAATAGTGCTAATTCGTTCCTCCATATTGTCAGTTCTGCTCTTTAAAGACTCCATTTTTTCCACTATCTCGTTGATTTTGTTTTTCATCTCCAATAATTCTGATTGGTTTTTCTTTAGGGTTTCAATCTCTTTTGTGACATAATCCCTGAATTCGTTGATTTGTTTCTGTGTGTTCTCTTGTATTTCGTTGAGCTTGTTTATGATAGCTATTTTGAATTCTCTCTCATTCAGGTTATCAAATTCTGTGCCTTCAGGGTTGGTTTCTGGGTGTTTGTCATTTTCCTTTTGGTCTGTAGCCCTGACATATTTTCGTAAGGATCCGACGGGGACGGCTTTATTTTTACCCGTCATGATTAAAGTTAGTCCTGCAGTTTCCCCCTGCTGCCACTAGATGGAGATCGCGAGCGGTTTGCTCTGAGGCGGCTGCAGCCCCCGGAGGGATTATGCTGAAACGCCGGGTGTGTGGGGGGAGGGGTCCTCTCTTTCTCCTGCTTGACCCGGGGGTTTCCTTTCTGGCTCTCTTAGGGTGTTTGCTACACCCCCTAAACAGTCCGTCGTCACTTCCCCGTGTGGATCTCGCGACAGTCTGTGAGATCACCTGGATGGCGCTAGTTTTCCCCGCTGTGGGCCGCCCCTCCCCCCTCTGTCTGCGAACCGCGCTGTTTTTGCCCATCGATTGGGGAGGGGGAGTACAACCTCCTACCTCTCCTCCCGTTCTCCTGGGCTTCCCGCGCCTCCACCGTCCGATGTATGGCAGCAGGGGTTTCTCAGAAGTCCTTCGTAGTGTTTGATTGAGCTCTGTTGGAATGTGAATGATGTTTTCGTTGTGTCGTAGGGGGCAGAGATTCAAAGAGGGAATCTCACTCCGCCATGATGCTGACGTCACTTCTACCTCAATTCTTTTAAAAAGCCCCATTTAATATCCAGTAACATCAAATCAGTCTGAACAGCACTGCATTCCATTCCTATAGCCTAAAACTAAAGGGTTTTGGTAGAGATTTGCTTGGTTTTTTGGTGGAGTTTGTCATGGTACTTTACCACTAACTAACTAGCAGCTTAGCTTCAAATACCTCCTCATTCTGTGCATATCTGACAATATGTCCTTGTTAAATGGAAACACTCTACCAGTGAACATCTAAATAGTTTGGAACTAAAAATTTAAAAGCTAAAAACCTGCTATGTGAACCAGCCATACATTCTCCCTTATCCAATCTCCTTCCCCATAATAGACACGGGCTCCTGAGCCATTAGAGTCCCTGTTGCATATAACAAGAATTTATGCTAGGTTTGAAGCTATGTGTTTTAGCGCACACTCTAAGAGGCAGTGTCCAGACATATCATTCACTATTATACCTGCAAGAGAGGCTCTCCAAACTGGAATTCCTTAAAAAAAAAAAAGACTCTCACAGAGAAAAGCCTGGCTGGCTTGGATAGAATAAAAGAAAGTATCCCTGAAAACCTGTATCTAGACCAGAGTTAGTGATTTTAGAAATGCACTAGACGACCTTGGGAAGTACTGAGTTCAATGTTGTTAACAGTGTTCAAAGAAAGCTTAGCCTATTATTTGTTCAAAAAATTATAAAGGATCCACTGAATTGAATACGGAACATAATGAGACAATCCTGTGAGTTATCTGTTTCAAAGAAACAATTTAAAAATGGTTATGAACCAAAATATTTTGATAATACTTTTTTGAGAAGGGAAATATATGAGGTTCCTACTATCTACTTTTTTATATAATAAAACATGTTTTTTCTGGTTGGTTCCCAAAAGGATAGACTGATACAAACATCATGTCCTATTTTCACAAAAAAACAGAACAATTTGACTTTCAAAAAATATATGAGGATTCCTGTCAGAAAACTAAATTACCTGGTGGTGGTGGTGGTTATTATTATGTTATTTGTTACCTGGTTTCTTTGAATCCCCACAATAAACAGACTAACACCCCTCACCTCACCCAATTCCCACCCAAGTATGGCCGTATCCTCCCACACAAGTATACCCATACGCTTAGAGGATTCTGAAAGAACAGTTGTGCTGCCTGAGTCACTAGAATCCAGCAAATGTTTCATTTTCTTCCTTCATTCCTTTTATATATTTAAAAAATTTTTTTCAATCATAAAACATGTAATCTGTACATATTTAGCATTAAAGAGAAAGCTACTCAACTTTCCTAAGAATACTTAAATATGCTATATATAAAAAAAATAATGTTTAAAGGAAACACTGAATATGGTAGAAAATAAAGTGAAGCTTTTATTGCATTACATATAAAAAAGTTACACGAGTTCGGTGGAGGGCGCAACATTTATTCATTCAACAAATGTTTATTGAGTATGCTTTAATTATCTACCTCAATATCCTCAGATACTCTCTTCTACTCTTATCCCAACTCAGTTTTATATAGACTAACAGATTCTTTTCCAACTCCTTTTTATAGAGTATCATGGGGATTCTGGGGGTCTACAGCAAACACTTGGTAATTGCTTAGAAATAAAGGAAGCATAACTATCAGACAAAGAAGAACCTGCCCAGTCCAAATGTCCAAAGTGACAAAATGCTCTTTTTATATATATAGACAGATTTTTTTGATTTCCTAAAAGAAGTGGGTTTTTTTTTTATAAACTAGCTACCAAGTGGTCATTCTGCACAATAATCATTATTAAACAATAGTATAATAGACAAATTACTTTCCTACAAAGTATCTAACCAACTTCAGTAACACAAAAATGAAGTGAAAGGTGGTTAAAACATAACTTACGAAGGGAGGTCTTTGGCAGCTCTCAAGCCCCAGCCTTTCTTTTCTGTGAGTATGACTTCCACATCTGCATGCTGTTTTCTCTGAAACCGTCTATTAGAACAATAATCCCCATTTGGACACCGAGAAGAACTGAAATGGAAATGAAGAATTAATTCTTCAAAGCAGCAAAAGAACCAAAAACATGTTCGATAGGATATGTTATGTTAAGTACATATATCAATATATCTTTATGGCATAATCAGCATATGTGTGGGGAAGCCTTCAAGTGAGCCTTCCTCAATAACTCTTTCCATCATGAAGGGAGTCCCTAGAACTGAGTGTCTACATTGTTACTTAAACAGATGATACCCACAATACAGCCTTGTCATCTGGTCATCACCTACTCCCTGGGTGTAGGATACATTTCTAGGCTGCATGTAAGCTTGCTGTACTCTGACTACTCTGCAGAGCTAAATTTCCTATCAGTGCACCGTCTCTTACATTCCACTCCAATCATCGTTAATTTGATCTACTTCATCTACATTTAAGAGAAACCAAAGTCATCATTAAACATATCCTTGCTCAGAGTAAACACAATATAAAGCTGCAAGGCTCCTCCTCCATGGATCCTAGAATAAAAATAATAAAAGTAAATATTCACTGAATTCTTAATATTCCAAAGCTGGCACATAGAGACTTTTAATACTGAGTAAGGTACCAATCATTTTCAATATATTATTTATTGCCAAACCAGTAGTAAATAATATTTTTACAGATGCTCAAAGGATAGAGGATTCACTTTAGAGGAAGTGCAGGAACGCTTTCAGGAGGGAGCAGGATTAAAGCAGAATCTCTAATGACACATCGGGTATGGATAGATAAGGAAAATAAGATTTACAACAACAATGCAAGAGGCAAGGGGAATAAAACAACTAAGGATAACTGATGATAAAGGTGGGTTGCTGGAAGATGGAAAGACAGGTTGTTGATATACTATGAAGGGCTCTGAATATCAGGCTAAATTTGAACCTAATCCTGAGAACTACTGAAAGTCTGAGTGTGGGAATAACATGAAGAAAGAAATTCTGTACTTTATATCTGTTTAGCAAGGTTGGCAGGAAAAGTCAGAACGCAGAGGCTAGGGCAACAATGTCAAATTAGGAGAATAGTGTTCTTACATCTCTTCTTCTTACACATGTACTGTCATCTCTACTTTTAGTTTAGATAAAGGAATACCAAAAATGCTTTCTCTTTTTCATTTTTTTGAAGTATATTATTTATTTTTGTAACACTATAATATGAACAAAACCAAAAACTGAGCTTTGGAAGAAAACACTTCATTAACACTAAAAATAAGGTTACCTACACTACAAATCACCTTAATATTCTTTCCATGTTAAAAATGATACAATTTTTCATCAATCAGATTGGTAAAAAAATTTATCATACATTTTTTAATGTAGAGTTAACTGTTTATAAGAAAAAATATGGAAGCAAATGTCTATCAACTGAAGATTAATAATTATGAGTTAACTATGAATAGAATACACAAACGCAGCCAAGGGAAAAATTTAGGTAGGTCTATGTATGTAGTTCTGCATACGTCTTTAAAACATATTTAAGGATGTGCATGTAGGGTGAGGGGAAAAAAAGTTCAAAAAAGTACATATAGTAAGATTTCATTTCTATACATAAAAAGAAGAAATATCTACCTATGTTGGTATAGGCATAAAAATTATCTAGAAAGACTACAAATAGAGGGATTGAGGTTTGGGAGAGGAAGATATTTTACTTTATACATTTTTGAAATGTTAGGGTTTTATCCCATTTTATAGTAAAAGCTAAAAAATACAACATTTACCTCTCAGGACACAAACATTATAAGATATAAAAGAAGACCAGATAAAAATTAATATTACTATGTCAGCAATAGGGCTACTTTACAGTACGCTTATAATATGTACTATAATCTAATGCACAATACAAGGGAAACTTGTCTCCTTATAAACACTATTATACTTCAGAGATTTTATTGCTTATAAATACTCAACAACAGGTAGAAGAAGAAAGGTTAAATTTTACTCTTCATTAATAATTCTTTTTAATACTTCGAGACATTTAAGAGAATGGTTGAGCAAAAGCACAGCATTCTAACTTACTTACCATTCAATCATGAGGAGACGATTAAGACAATCTTCCCCACACGCTATTTCACCTTGAGCTCTTTCCTCTTTAGAAAGAGGTGTACACTCACACTGCATTCGCTTAATATCCCGATGGGATTTATTCTTCTTTCTATTGGGTTAAATTTTATACAAATTGTTTAAATAAATCTCCTGGCAATGATACAACATATACAATCAAATACGTACTAAATCTCATTAGTTTCAAATTTAATGATTCTGGCTAAATCAGTCATTCAAAAGGAAGAAAACATCTAATCACTACTATTTGTGAGACTGAAAACACTAAGAAGTGTGTTGCAAAAAGAAGAGAGAGGCAACCTCAGCCCTGGCAAATGGGAGAATGGGGTAAGTTTTTGGACCCAGCCCTTATTTCCTAGTGCAGGTCAGTTAAGCCTCAAATTCTGAGCAATTTCAAGCGTTAATAGTCATATTTGGCTAGGAGGAAAATAGGAAAATTCATGATTATCAAATAATGACATAGCTGATTAATTAAAGTTAAATTTAAGAATCAGTCCTCATGGATAAACAAATAATAGTTAAGATAACGTTAAGAAAGAAAAGGAGTTGCTAAAAAAAATAAGAGTTTTTAATTAAGAGTTTAACTCAATCAAATCTTTTAGAGAATCCTTCAATAACATCACATTTGTACAAATCTTGTTTAAAAGAAAATTGAATGATTAAAAAAATAATAATTACAGAATAATCAGGTGAAGGTTTCAAAGGGCTAAACTTTCTCAATGCAGACAAACTGATTTGGGCGGAGAAGGGAAGCTGTTCAAAATTGACTGGGGTCATAAAAACCTATGCCAGAGTTCACAAAGCAAAAGTGAAAATGTGATTATTTACTGGCCTTTTTGTTGAACTCCATTTTTTGACCCTTGTCAAAACGACAAAAAAAAAATCAAGGATGGTCGAATAAAAACTCCTTAAGATCAGGGAACTATGACTTACTCTTCATGATCAGACAGTGAAGAGCACAGCTGCTCTAAGTGACTATCTTAATCTCCTAACTAATCTGCTTTCATCTTCAATATTCTATTACAGTCCCTGTTTTATAAAGTCCTCAATAGTGTCATGATAGCTTTAACTAAGTTTGAGTAACAACAATGATCCATCTCAATCAAAGATATAATTCATTAATGAGTATATGAATATGCTTAGCCTGAAGATGACTAAAGATAAACAAAACATCTATTTACAAGTACTTAAAGAGCTATAATTTTGAAAAATCAGCAGTAGCTTTATTTTTGTATTGCTCCAGAAGGCCAGATTAGGACTAATGGACACAGATTTTTTTTTTTTTTTATGTAAGCCTATTTTCATTAGTCATAAGAAAAAAAAAATTTTTGTCACTATACTCATACTATTTTATAATAATCTGTCTTCTTGGTGGTTCCTAAATGCCCAGCATATAACAACAAGCACTTAAAGATGCTGAATATATATAAATGCTTTCCACTCCAAAAAGGCCCTCCAATGCCTCCACCAACCAAATTATATGCAGTCTTTTAGGTATCTGAATCTCATTGCTGAATAAAACCCAGAGAGGTTAGGTTGATTAGTTTTATTTCTATTCTTTTATGAAAACCCTGTAAAGTTGCATCAGTCTACTCACAATTCTTAAAGCGTACTACTTAAAATATTCAATATTTTGAATTTAAAACTAGATGTAAATGAATGTAACTATAAGAGGCTCTCTACATCATAAAAAAGAAAGGCTTTTTGTTTTTAATAGAAAAACTTCTGATGGAACCTAACTTTAAAATGAAGTCTTTTACCTTATCCACAGTGGAAAATTTCTTCATTAAAAAAAATTTTGAATCCTCTAGAGAAGAAATTTCCAAAAGGAGGAGGTGGGTGGTTAGGAGACTATAGATTAAAAAAAAAAAAAAGGCATATTCAACACATATTTATATTGGGAAAATCGGAAGATTATTGAGGAAGGGTGAAAGAAAGCAGACTGAGAAGCTCTGCTCTAGAGGAATATGTTTTCATTACTCCCACTCAATTATACCTTGTTTCATGTTAGGAATTTGTGGTAAACCATTTATTTCTAAAATATTTGCTGTACTATTGCCGAATTTATTAGAAAACTATGCTCTAGTCTAGTTTTGGCTTTATAAAGTACCTAAAGATACTTTATTCTAAACATTTTTGAAAAGTAAGGAAAAAATCCAACATAACTACATTTTTCTTCTCCAAGAGCAGACTATTTTGCTGGGGTTTTGTTTCATTTTCTGTCACAGTTTCACAGGTAAAGGAATTTAAGAAAAAAATTTTTTTCTCTGGGCTGGCCTAAATCAAACTTTTAGAATCAAAGAGGTAATGAGACCAAAAAAAATCAGACATCCCTTTCCAGGGGGGAAAAAAAAATTGGGGGAGGGACTCTCTGCCATCAAATCTAAATAGGTAAATACACTTTTTAGATTTTTTTAGTTTACATTTTATCACACAACTATATTTCATGAACTCATATGACTGAGTTCATACAATCTGAATTGTTAAAAAGCTAATTTTTTCTAACAAAAAGAGGTTAAAATTTTTTAGACAAGTATTAATTACACTTACCTTTCAGTTAAATAAACATTTTCTTCAATCAGATCAAAGTAACAAGGCATCTTCCCTTGCTTGGCACATTCCTTCCATCGCTGTGGGTCCCTGAAGTCCTCCATGACACAGGAAGGCCCAACCAGTGCTGACCCTGGGGGCACTGCTGTCTCTCCCTGCTCTACCTCCACTCTAACTTTCTTTCTGTCCTGAAGCTCACCATCACTTTCAGAATCACTCTCCAATTCCTGCCTCCTTTTTTTAGGAGGCCCTCTATCTTTCATATCACTTTTTTCTAAATTTTTTGAAAGATCTTTCTTTTCATTCACAGCTGAAGAGTCCTTAATGGAATTGCTGCTTATTTCAGGCGCTTGCACTGACCCCTTGTCCTTCTGAAGGGATAGAAAGAATTTATTGGACTGGCTTGAAAAGTGAGATCCCCCACGTTGATCCCAATTCTCCTCCTCTTCACGGTCATCTGTTAAGGAATCTGGCACTTGCCCTTGGATTCGATCATACACAATCCCAGTTCCAGGAGGTCTACCTGCTGATCTTGGATCCCAGAAGCCATTGCCTTGCCAATAATTACGTGCCCCACCATACTGTTCTGCGCTTTGCTGATACTTGTGTCCACCACAGGCTCCATAGCTGCTGTCAGGTTGCTGATATGTAGTAGTAGGCTTTTCTTGTTGAGGGAAGTCCCACCCTAGGTTTCTGAGCTCTTCCGACGAATGAAAGCCATCCACTCGGGAGATCTCACAACAGGAAGAAAAACTCAACTCTGTTTTTCCCAGTCTACTATCTGGCCTGTTAGGGAAAGGGGTCTGTTGCCGAGACTCATTTGGGACTTCTTCAAAATCATCAGAAGAATAAACTGGCAGCTCTTCTCGCTGCCTCAAAGCTATTTTGGATTTCATTGTTTCCTCAGAATTTGGATGACCTAGATGGTCAGATTTCACATCTGTATGACTTGTACTATCAACCCCATCACTCTGAGGATGAGCAATTTCAGGGAGGTGGTTATCTATTTGTTTTCTGCTGGGCTGTGTAAAAGAAATTTCTGGACTCTTCTCTATTCCTTTATGAAGGAAGAACTTCTCCGTTTGAGAACAGGCTTTACTAGTTATACTCTCAAATTTTTCTTCATATGAATGTCTCCTTGACCCCAGTCTCTCATCTTCCCAATGGTCAGAATAGTGTCTGTAACTGTGACTGCTCCGAGAAGAACAAGGGCTTGTTTCTTCCATGGGCAAAGTAGAGTTCTTTGGCACAACCACAACAGACTGAAGGCGGTTTCTTGGAATACTGCTATCATCAGAATCTGTATCTTCTGAATCACTTTCATCACTTGAACTTTCAGAAGAACCAGAATAATCTTCATGGACAGTAGACACAATCTCCGAGGCATGACCACTACTGTCACATTTTAAGGTATATGTTACACTGTCACTGTCTTCCATGGTTAAATTCAAATCACAAGAAGAAAATACAACTTCTGAATCATCAGAAGTATGTGCACGCCCTCTTCCTTCTTCTTCATCTAAAGAGATTTCTGGTCGTCGTCTTCTATCAGGCAATATGGAATTCCCTTCTGCTTGAGCCTCTTGCACACATTTCCCAGATAACCCACTATTATGCCTGTTTTCCCAGGAAGCAAATCCCCTTCCTGAATCAGGAAGGCCACTACCTACTTCTACTACGGTTTCTTTCTCTGCATGCTTTAAAAACTCTGTGCTTTTACTCTTCCGCACAGCATCCAAAACTGGAGATACGTTCTCTCCACATTGCAAGAAAGTTAAATTGTCCACTTTCATTCCTGGCGGAAGACTCTGAAGAGATGAAGCAATACCTGAACTCTCTATAGGTTGATATAAATCATCAAAATGATTAACAGAAGCTGAACTAGTGCTACCAACATTCTGCTTATATTCTTCATATGCAAATTTTGAGTGCTGATCTGTCCGATTTCTATTATCATATATAACTGTTTTTGATTTCAAATGCACATTCATAAAGCTATTTGAAGAAATCTTCATAACTGAAAGCTCAATATTTTCAGCTTCAGAATGATACAAAGAAGGGTTGCTGTCATTTGAAGTACAGTATATATCTGAATCTTTGGTTTTAGAGCAAGAAACTCTCATATCAACTGGTTCTTTAGCTACTGTTTTGGAATAATCTACAGTCATAACTGGCAAAGACATGAGTTTATCTTGATGTGGTGACACCGGAGGTTCTGTTTCTCTAAATGGGCTTTCTGACTTACTATGCTGCATGCAAGTATCATCCAAGTCTTTTTCTTTACATCTATTAATATTCTGAAATCCATTTGATGAAAGCATGCATGCTTTGACCAAAGGGGATACCTCCAATCCAGTCACACTATCATCAGAAGACATCAAAACAGTGTCAGTTTTAGAAGTGCAAAATGTTGCCAAATCAGATTCTGCCCCAGGAGATCCATTTACATTTGATTCTATGGGACAATAACTTCTTAACTGATCATTCTTCACTTTAGATAAAGAATCTAATTCCTTATTACTATCATGGCTATCGTGTCCTATAAATTCAGACTTAAAAATAGGCGATTCATCTAGCTTTTTAAAAGTAGGTGAATCATTTAATCGATTTGATGGAGATGGAGATCCAGTCTTTTCTCTTTCAGGAATTTTACCAATCATTCTTAATTCACTACCTTTTGAACAAGGAGTCTGTAAACTAAAAGAATGAGACTGTTTGATTTCCTCATTTAATTCTGTACAACAGAAAGAATGTTTAAATTTATCAGACTTGGGGATAGATTTTGAAGAGGCAGATTTATAACGGGAAACACTGTTATCGTGCTTGGAATATGATGACCCCCGTCGGAATCCCAGTTCATTAGAGGGAGAACAACATCTTCTCATTGCTTCATTTTCTGAAGTCCTTTTGGATTCTCTTTCTAGTTTTGAAGAATACTTTCCTCTTTTCTCCATCTCTAAGTAAGAGGACTCAGTTTTGGAGTCGCGGTCAGATTTAGAATAGGATGATGATGTCCTTGGGTCTCTGTAAGAGGAGGAATGAGATGAGGTGCGCCTTGAGTATGTCTTCTTATACTCATCTTCTGAGTCAGAACTCTCTCGTGCCCTGTTATCTGTATATGGCCGAGAATAGCGTGCCCTCTCTCGATAAGGGGAACTCCTATGGTAGCGACGATCAGAGTCATAATAATGGGATCGTTCTGACCGGGAATAGGATAAACTAGTTCTAGAGCCTCTGTCAGATCGAGAATGAGATCTGCTCCGCCTTCGCTCTCTCTCTGATCTACATCGAGAAGATATATACCGAGTATCTCTTTCAAGTTTTGAGTAGCTAAAATATTTATCATCTCTCTCTGTTTTAGATCGTGAAGATTTTCCTAAATCCTCAGTTTTTAAAGGTGCTAGACTCTTTTTTGAATCTCTTTCTTTTTCAATGCTTGCTGAAAATTTTAAATCATGTGATCTTTGACTTGAGGAAGTCCTTACAGAATCTTCATCAGATTCTGAACCAAAAAAGGTGCCTTCAGATTGTGAGGATTTCTTCTTAGAACCTGTTTTTTTAGAGCCCAGACTACTCTTAGAACTATCTGGAATTTCTTCTTCCTTCCCAATATGGGAATCTTCTTTTTGTGAGGGAATATCTGCTTGCTCATTCAAATTTTGAGTAATGTGTTCTTCTGAACTATCAGATACAGTGTCCTGCTTAGTGTCCACTTCTGAAGATTCTGGTACAATTGTAACTGGTGGTTCCTTCAGGGCTCTACCTGCTACATCTACTGGTGTTGTCATCAAAACTGTTATTGGTGTGTGTGTCAAGGCCATTGGCTCTGTTATTGCTGCTGGTGGTGAGGATGTTGTGGCTTGGGGAGGTGGAGGTGGAGGTGGCGGAGGTGGAGACAAGGGTGGTGAGTCTACAGTTGTTGATTCTGCTATGACTGCTGGTAGTGGTACTATGGGAGGAGGTGGAGATGCCACTCTAGTAGTCAGCAGTGGCCTGGATGTTACATGAAGCAGATGTTTCTTAAAATGAATTTTGCCCAATTCTACTCTTGATTTTGGTGGGGAAGATTCTTCTGTAGTAGATAAGGTATCTCCAATGTCCATTTTAACTTTAGGGATAAAGTCTACTTGAAGAGGTACAGTTGGGGAGTTTTGAGTATCATTTTGCTTTTCATTGCCAAGTGCAGTCAGAAACCTGTTCTGCAAAGTCTTCTTTGTAAGGCTGAAGCTGAATGACACCTTCTGTCTTCCCTGTTCCTCCAAATTAACTTTTGTCTTGGTGCCTTTGGGCAAAAATCGACTAGAAGCAACACCTTTGAACATTGGTCCTTTGATGAAACCTGTTTTCTGCACATTTTCAATCTTTGCCTATAAATGAACAAAACAAGCAGTTACTACTACAATAAAGTTACTTTCAAATGGCTAGCATCACAGTTTAAAATGTCAGGGAAATGAAGTTCTTTTTAATGACAAACAGTATGAATTTCACTAACATATATAAGCATTTTAAAAAACTATTATGGAAATTTTCAAACATACTCAAAAGTACAGAGAATACTATAATAAACCCCTATGTACCACCCTAGTTTCAACAATTACCCACATTTTTCCATTCTTGTTGTCTCTTACATTAAGAATTTTATCCAATTTTATAACTATTTTCCAGGCAGAATTTTTAACAAGAATAAAAAAAAAAATCTGATGTCTGTTTCAAGATACAATACAAAAGGACATATGGATAGAAAGCAACAGCTAACAGCTAACATCTCAGTAATGAAAATAGTTTGTTCTTGCGTTCCATCTGAGAAGAACCATCAGAAGACTTTATAACCAGTGGTCTCCCAGCATCATACAGAATCACTTGGGTGCTTGGTAAAAATGCAGATCTGTGACAAAACTCCAGGGAATATGGATTCAATAGATCTAAGGTGAGGCAAAGAAAGTTTGTTTTGTCTTATTTTCTGAAAACGAGCACCTCAGGCAATTCTGATGGACTTCCTAGATTTGGGAAACCATTGGTATAGAGCAATCTCCCATCTAACTCATTTTACAGATGAGGTAAGCAAATGAAGACCAGGCCTTTCTACATTCCTGGAAATTACTCTGCCTTGGCACACTACCACTGACTCTGCCTGGGCCCCACACATCAGTTATATAGTCTGATCCTACTGTATGAGCTACAACTACAAGTGTATATCTAAGAAGATTTCTCCCTCCAGTATTTGCCAAACCACCAAAGCAAATGGTAGGGTTTAAGAGTTAAAGGCATAACCTAGGTTACAGACATAACATCAGAAAAATTTATAGCAACAATTTTAAGCCTAAATTAAAGATAGTACACTTGCCATCTGCAACATTTTTCTAACTGATGTTCTTTAATCAACTCTGACTCTTTAAAAGAAAAATTTTCCACACAAAATGGTAAAATCTGAAATCAGTTTTCAAAATTATACAGTAACCACTCAAGTGGGAAAATAAATGTTTTCACATGAATTACCATAGAGCAGTGGTCTTCAAATACTTTTAAGAAACAGAATCCACTTTTCAAATTAAATCTTACATGGAAGCACAATAGGTAAAAAGCTGTCTCCAGAGCTGCCAGCTTTCTTTACCTTGTCTAAACCTCTTGAAGCTCCGAAGTTTAAAAACCATTTTCTTAAGATATACAATATCCCTCACTGGAATGAGTTACTGTAGATCCAAAAACAAAATTAAGCAAAAACTATTACTTCATTTCACATTCAAAATAACTAAATTTTTGAATGTTTTCAATTCCATAATCACTGAACAACTAGTTAAGTTATACTTACCTCATTTTCTTCTTCTCTATTGCCATCCAGCCAAGAAAGCATGCAAAAGAATAAAAAGAAATCATAAATACTTAAAATCGATTGAAACCAAAGTTGTTTTTTAATTAAAACTTAGGATACCTACAACCTACAGGTATATTCTATTTGGACTGTCCATTCCTTCATAGCCTCAATTACATTTAGTATAGCAAATATTTATTGAACACAGTGCCATGCACTATGCTAGGTGCTGGAGATAAAAGGCGAATAAACAGAATCCCTGCTCTTAAGAAGCTTACAGTTTCCTGTAGAGCCATGTATCGCCTAACTACAAGGACATGTTCTGAGAAATGCATCGGAGGCGATTTCGTCGTGCGAACATCAGAGTGTACTTACACAAACCTAGATGGTATAGCCTACTACACACCTAGGCTATATACTAATCTTATGGGACCACCGTCGTATGTGGTTCATCACTGACCGAAGCATCGTTATGCGGCGCAAGACTGTAAATACAAAATATAATTTTGTTACAGAAGTAATTCCAACATAATGAAGTAAATACAAGGATAGAAATATGCACAGTCTAACAGCAAAGAGGAAGATAAGTTAACTCAGTTCAGTGGAAGGACAGGAATGCAAAGAATCCTTCCCAAAAGAAAAAATTAGTTTTTGAAGAATATATTTATAGGGAGATCCTAGGCAGAGGGCAATTCCAGGAAAAGGCCCAGAGATTAAAACATAGGAACAAGATGTGCAAGGAAACTATAAACAATTCAGTGTTACCTGAGTATAAAGTGTTAAGGCAAAAAGAAGACGGTAATTACGTAAAGTAGGGGGAAGCAGCCAGGTCCAGAAGCCAGGTTTCTCACGAGGCAAAACAGATTTTCTTACAGATTAGTGGTTCTCAATCTTTTTTAGTATCCATTTAACAGTTCCTTTGCTAAATGCAAGGTATACACGCTGCTCCACATCACAGTACGTGGCTCTCTGAGCTCAAAGATATGTTCTAACAAAGGTAACCACACTGTGTCTTGACCCTGAGAAATCAAAAGCCACAAATCTGATGTACATCAGTGCACTGAAGCATAATGGGGAAAGGGAAGTTACAAAGGGTTTTAGGCTATGATAGCCAGATTTATCTTTTATTTATTTATTTTTGGTGAGGAAGATTGGCCCTGAGCTAATATCCCTGCTCATCTTCCTCTATTTTGTATATGGAATGCTGCCACAGCATGGCTTGATGAATGGTGCATAGGTCCGCACCCGGGAACCGAACCTGAGAACCCCAGGCCACCAAAGTGGAGGCACAAACTTAACCACTATGCCACCAGGCTGGACCCCAGATTTATATTTTAAGCAGGTCGCTCTGTAGACTATGTGGCAAGACTGGAGTATAATAATCTGTTTTAAATGCCCCTTAAAATAAATGTACAAAAACCCTTTCCACAAATGTAGGCCTGACTCCATTGTAATTCAGTCCATTCATCAGTGTCTATGGTAGCCATACAAAATCAAGTAATGAAGGCAGAAAAAAGTTGGCAATACATGGATAAGATCTGAAGCGGTGCCAAGGTTAAACACTTTTTTCTACTCCAAAACCACTAAAAACTGCACAGATGTGATCTCAGAACTACTGTATTTCATCGAATCTATGATGCACATTTTCCCCATACATAACACTTCTGCAGGATGCATCATACTATCAATAACATCATAGTTTAACTGGCAGAGTTTTTTCCTTTCTTGGTGATTCATAAAATAATTGCATCCTACAACTTACAGCATACTAGATTTGATTTAAATTAGTACCATGTGAAATTTTTTCAAGAACAGAAAAGGTACCAGGAGATGTCTAAGCATTTGGAGTGTCATTCATATTTATACTCCTCTTCACAGTGGACATCTAAGAGCATTCATGCTTGTCTGCATGGTATTCATACACGTGAAGTGCTGGAAATACTGAGGTGACTGGAACTCTTTCCTAAGCCTCAGTTCTACTTTGCACAAGCAAATGAAAAGAATAATCCTGACAAACTGGGATGAAAGTAAATAAATTCCAAAAGTTGGACCTGTGACCAACAGACAGAAGTACAGAAGGACAGATTTTAGCTCATTTTAAGTTAGAACATTTTTAATTAGTTTTTTTATTTGAAAAAGTAATACATGCACCCAGGGGAAAAATTTATAATACAAAGAGATATACAATTAAATTAGGTCTCTCTACCCAGGGGCAACTATTAAGTTTTGTACATCCTTCCAAAAATTGTGTGCATATATGAGCATATACATCTCTTTTAAAGGAGAAAAAACATACAGAAATGGAAACATACCTTTCTGTACCTTGTTTTTCTCCACTTAAAGCCTCAGATATTATGACACATCAACATAGATGTAGCTTCAACTGTAGTCTACCAGCATAATAGCTTTTCATGTTTGTAAGTCATTGTTGGTATTTTCTTTTTTCTGAGAAGTGTTTTTTCAGGTCCTTTGCCAATTGATTATCTATTGAGTTGTTTGTCTTCCCTACTGATTTACAAAAGCAAGACGTGAGGCATCTACAACTAGAATATGTCACTGTACAGGGTACTTAAGTTTCCTTGTCATCTGAAATATTTACAAAGAATCTGGATGAGAATTTACCTAAGATAAGTTAGAATTCCTGTCCTAGATGTAAAGCCAAAAGTGAGGCCCTAGAAGGTCTCATTCCAGGACTTCAGTTCACTGTATTTCCTGAACCACAAAGCAGAAACAGCATTTTACTTTACCTTAATTTTAATAAGTAAAGACTTTAAAGGTTCACTCGCATTTAATCTTCAAAGATCTCTTACTAAAACTCAAATACTTAAAGCGAGTATTTCTCACATTTGAGTGATGTATGGGCCTCTTTTAAAATGAAAAAAAAAAAAAAAAAAAAAAAACCTGTCAGACATCTAAGAATAGATCCCAATTTAAGAACACTGACTTAAGAAACTAAAATTAGTCTATTAAAATTTATTTTACTTGAAAAATCTCATTGAAAAGTAATGGTAGTTTTCAAGTGAAATAAATTTTACAACTTGAAGCTGGTCAAAATAATTTTTAAGGTCTATGGGTTAGAAAAGAGTATTACATCAATGTTAATTTCTTGAAACTGATAATGTTACAGTGATAATGTAAGAGAATGTCCTTGTTTTTAGGAAATACACATTGGAGAATATAGGAATAAAAAAGCATCATATCTGCAACTTTCAAACATTTCAGAAAAAAAAATAATGTGTGTGTATAGAAAGAGAATGATAAATGGTAAAATGCTCACATTTGGGGAATCTGGGTGACGGGTATATAAGAAATCTCTATATTGTTTTTGAAACCATTTTGCAAATCTGAAATTATTTCAAAATTAAAAATTATTTTTTCAACTTAAGATAATCAAAAGTGAAAAACTTTTAATACCAGAATCCCCACCCCTTAAGAATTTGTTTAAAATATATATATATATGTGGACTCATTCTGGTAGGCATTGTTGAGAATAAGCTATATAAAAACCAGACCCTTTTAACAGCGTGCGAAACAGTAGAGGTAGCGTACTGTTAACAGGCAAAAACTCAGAGATAAAACAGAAGAACTGGTTGATAACAAAAGGAAGGAAGCCACCAATGACAAACTGAAGACTATTTCATATATTTCATAACATTGCTTATAGCATATCCTAGCCCAGAGGTACACTCAAGCAGTACTCTGAGCTCTCTAGAAGAAAGGTGGCTTGCTACATGTACCCAGCCCCCAGTAACAGTCATGGAGAAATACTGGCAGGGAACCCTTCTCAAGTACTAAGTGATTAACTCCACCATTAGGGAAAAAGTGGAATTTCACAGCTCTAGCCACTCCCTTCCCTCCCCTCCATTTGTTTCCATTTTAGGTTTCTAAATCTTTGACCTGTTCCCCAAAAAGTACTAATGAAAAACATCTGTCATGGAAAAGAAAAAGTCGGAATGAATGCACTGAAGCCACACATGTTCTGACATGTAAACATTTAGGCATTTGTAGTATAATATATTCGAGACTTAAAACGCCTCAGATCTTCAATGATATGGAAAAGTGCATTATAAAGTCTTCATAAGTAAAACTTTTATCACAAAAGATCACATCTACCTAGTTCACTGCTCGGCCTATGGTCACACACACTTGCAAACCTCTCCTAAACAGAGTTAATCCTTCTGTAGGCGAAGGTTTTGGTAGGGAATAGGTGTCCTAGCTAACCACCACGAGTTAGCTAGGCTTAAGGCAAATGTGGAGACTGCATAAAAACTATCTTTCGATGGCATACAACCACACTGACAGATTGATTGCCCAATGACTTATTTTAGAAAGGCAACATTGATAACTATATCAGTACTCATATCAATCACAAGGCTATTTGTTCAACAATTATTTAATGATCTACCCCTCTGAAAGCAGTGTTTGCTCTGTAAAGGCAAGATATCAAGTTCACAGTCCCTAACCCACCAGGAATTTCACACTTTACTTGAAGTAATATGACTCAGAGGTATACCAAATAACTATAATACAAGGTAATAAATAATAATTGCCATAAATAAAAGCTAATAAGGGGCTTTCTTTTCAATTTTCTTTCCTTTTGGCACAACCTAGTCTCACTTTCCCAATTCTCCTTCATGAAAGCACACGTTCTTTAGTATTTATTACTTAGTTTATTAAGGATGGCAATGTAACAAGCACAAAGATCAAACTTTGATGATACCTAGGTTGGGATCTCTATCATTTACTGATAACTCTGACTCATGCCACTTAATTCCCTTTCTTTCTTTTTTTTTTTGGTGAGGAAGATTGTCCCCGAGCTAACATCTGTGCCAGTCTTCCTCTATTTTTATACGAGGGATGCCACCACAGCATGGCTTAATGAGCAGTGTGTAGGTCTGCGGCCAGGATCCAAACCAACAAACCCCGGGCCACCAAAGCAGAGCATGCAAACTTAAGCACTATGCCACCAGGCTGGCCCATTAATTCCCTTTCTTACTCTTCTAGATGCCTATTTCACACATCCCCCTACCCCAAATCTCCATCACTACCATGTACCTGACCACTCTCAATTGATGATCCCACCACTTTACTCAGTGTCCTATCCTCTTGCCTTCTCAAGAACTTCCATTTCCTATTTATCCCCTTTCTTCTATAATCAGCATGTCGCTCCCTCCCTCCCTCTCTCCATTCTCATTAGTCAAATAACTTTTAATATACCTTAAAAAAACGGCAGGGAGGGGTCATCACTAGTGACCAACATCTTAAAGCCAACAGTCAATTTCTGTTCTAGGCTTTCACAGACTACATTCTCCTGTTTTCCTCCTACCCTCCCTGGCTACTCCTCCTTAATCTTATTTGTTGGCTGTTCATATTCATGTTGGAGTGCCCAAAAACTTGACCCCTACTTGGCCTTTCTTCTTCTCTTCTCCATCTACTCTTTTCCCTTGTATCTCATCTCATCCAGATTCGTGGCTTTAAGTATCATTTACCGACTAGTGACTCCCACACCTCCAAACTCAACCTCTCTCTGCACCCAACTGCTCACTGGACATCTCTACTTGGATGTCTCAGACTTATCTCAACTGTAACAAGGTCAAAATGGAACTAATGATGATCACCCTATTCATGCATATACCAATTATGATGATTATTATACACCTATATTATGAATTTACCTAACAGCCAGGTGATTTTTCAAAAGCATAAATCAGATCATGACACATATCTATTTACTCTCTTTCTGATCTTACCTCTTTTCACAGTCCTTTCTTCTCATTCCCTCAGTTCTAGCCACATTAGCCTTCTGTCCCTCAAACATTCCAAGCTAATTTCTGGCCTTTTCAACTGAAGGTTCCTTCTTTGAATACTATTCCCCCTAGATCTTAGTAGATTGCTCCTTCTCAATAATGACACCTCCAAAGTTATCTCCTCTGAGAATCCCCCATTATTCTCCCTTATAGTACTTTACTTTATTCCTAGTATTTATGAATATGAGGTTTATTTCCTTTGTTTTGTTTTGATGCAGTGCCTGTTTCCTCCCACTAGAATACAAGCTCCTGTAGGGAAGGAATTTGGTTTATCTTGTTCACAGCTGCATTTAAGCGCCAAAAACACTACTCGGAACATAGGAAGTACTCAGTAAATATTTGACTAACATCATTATTCCCACTTTCTTATCTATCTAGCTAAGCTTGCTTTACACTACTCCCCAGAAGGAATAGTTAAGGTGGTCTCTAAATTCCAACATAGATCAGTCTTGACTTCAAATAATTTTTCATACTGCTCTTCATTCTACCATCTTCCTCCCTCTTAGCCTACACACACACACACACACACACACACACACACACACACACACACACACACACACACACCACCCCTGCCCCCCATCTTAATCCTCTCAGTCTCACTTTCATTCACTTGATAATTATCTGAGTGCTTACTATGGACTCAGCACTATACTGCCTTTCCTATCCCTTTCCTTACCATTCCAGACACTACTACTAAACTTGACTCCTACCCCATATGCCTTGCAGAATGACAATCACATATAGCCTTGACTTGCATTTACTGTTCCTGCCTTCCCAACTAGAGTTTAAGTTACAAAGAGACAAAGGCAACATCTTGTCTTTATTGGATAATCTCTCCAGGGTTTACCATTCCCATTTCTATCTTAAATTCTCATTACTTTTTGAATCAAAGAAATTCCTTAACAATAGTACCAGGTTTTAGCTCTCTCAATTCAAGCAATTCTCAAAGGAAAAGAGAGAAACCCCTCAAAACTGACCTGTAGAAAAAGCAAGTCATACGGGCCATAAATTAATTTTTGGTCTGCATTATTAAATTAATAATATTTAATTATTGGTGATTTTTAATAATTAAATTAAATATGGCCATACTCTTAACCAAGAAATAAGACCCATGAGGACAAACGAATTAAAACACTTATGAGAAATATATGTGATTTATGTGGACAATAAAGCCAAGAATACCACACTGCTTTTTATCAAAGGGCTGGAAACTTTAGGCACACTTTGAGATGAATACGCCAACCTGAACTACTGTCAATAGACTTGATAAATATAAGCACTATTTCTCACTTGCAGTAAGTCCACATCTTCAACTAGCGTAGTATCTCAAACATACAGAGAGCTCCTACTGATAGAGGCTCATGTATACAGATTAAATCTAGAAAAAAAATAATTTGATAATAAAAACAAATGTTAATAAAATTACAGCATTTACAAGGCAAGAATAGTCTCACAGAAAATAGTTTGATCAAAGCACTATCTCTGATATATAAATATAGGTCAAAATAGCAGCTCTCTCCCCCTAATGCCATACCCATCAACTATTCTTATACCTCAAAATAGCTGAAACTGTATTTTAATGTGGAATGTCTATATACAATAGTGAGTAAAGCTAACTTATTTTCTTTAAACAAGAAATCACTTGTAAACAAACAGCTGATCTCAAATGTATCGCAGTCAATGAGGAAAGGTAAGAATATCATCCCAAATGTTAACAATTGTATGTATACCTGAAATCTGTTCCTAAATTTGTCTTCCAAATTAGTTTGCAGGAACATTTGCATAAAGTGAATTATGTTCTCCTGTTAAAGCAATCTGCTTTTTCCCAAACCATGTTGATCTAACTTGAACAATATAGGGCTTGTTTTACACATACAAATGAGTTTCACTACTTGTATTCACTATTTTGAGTTAAATCTCTGAAATTATCCATTTTATTTTCCTCATTTGCAAAATGTAGGCAAGGGGACAACCATTACCAAATAACCTTCAAAAGACAGAAATGTGTAAATGCTAAAATTCATTTTTAGTACTAGCCAATGAATCACAACAGAAAGAATTGAGGGTAAGTTCTTAGTGACCTGATTACATTACACTATTGTCTTATAGCTCCTATGACTAGACCATCATCACCACTGTAAGCAGCTAACAGAATATTTTCCATTTTTCAGGTACTACGTTAAATGTTTCACATACATCTGGCTCATCTGAATCCTCAAACCTATGAAGGGTATACTATTTATATTCTCATTTTACAAATATAGAAACCTAAAGCTATAGCTAGCAAAGTGGCAGAGCCAAGTATCCACGCTGTTTGACTGCAGAGCCCTTGCTCTTTAAATCAAATATTTATTAGCTATTACACAGAACTGGGAGCAAAGGGTAAAAAGTTTCAGAGAAACATATTTTGACACAGTGTGCTAGTAAATGTATCTGCCTAGCAACAGAAGGGGCTATATCATGAAATAAAGAATAACAGGAGCGTTTCAAACTAGACGATCACGGGTCTGCACTATAGAAGAAACTCCTAAACTGGATGCAAGAAATCACTGGGGAGTTTTGTTTCTCCAATTTAGGGCTAGATTCTTTTATGAAGGAGCTACTACACTGAAAGCAATGTAGAATACCAAGAGTCTGAGGGAAATGGCTTATTACAGACTGTAGGATATAAGTTCACCTAGTTAATATTTAATAAACTGTACCTTCTCTACATTTTACCAGACTGAGTACTTATTCTGCCAGCCTTCCAGTTCTACTCTTCCTTAACCACATTAAATAAAAACATGAAAATAGATGGTGGTCAGTTCTTTCATGTGGTTATAGACTTTCATGCAAATTAGCTCTTTAAAACCCACCTTCAAATAAAAACAATGAAAGTAAAACGTGATGTGATTAAACTTGAACACATGAGAAAGACGAGGTTTCTCTTTCTATACACAAAGATAATTCAGAATCTCTTTCCTTCATAAATATGTGCTCACTTTGGTGTTTATATTAAAAATGCTTCTGAAAATAATTTTATTCTTTTATGTTTCACAAGCAAGTTTTTTTCTGTTATAAATATAAATACAAAAAATATATGTGGGCTGCATTTTATTTTGGTAACACAATGAATACAGAAACTCAGAAAGTTTCTAGCATAATAAATTACCACCAGATCAAAATCAAAACTGGAAATGAATGAAATTCAATTTTCTTGAGGAACAAAAGCTTAAAGGCAATAAAAATAGCCCTTGTTTATTTTCTGGTTGTTATGAAGAGTTCAAGCATTTTCAAAAAAAATAGTAAGTTAATGTCTGAGGTGTGGAAGAGAAAGGTTTCAAGTCAATAAACATAAGTACAAGTAATGCAAAGATACCCATGACTAAAAAAACCCAAAAACAAACAAACCAACCCTGCAACATTCCTACAAAGCAAAGCCAATGATAATGCAGGATCATTGTGAATTACAATGCACTGAATAGACCACTCACCATTTCATACATGGAAAATAAGGTTCAAATAAAATGCAAAGGTTATTCATGTGATAGCAAAAGACTGGAAATAGCCTAAATGTTCATCAATAGACTGGCTGACTAACTCTGCTACACCCATTCAATGGAGTAGTATGCAGCACTACAAAGTAATTATGAAGATCTCTCTCTACTGCTCTAGAATGATCTCCAGAATATACTGTTAAGTGAAAAAACCAAGACACAGAACAATATGTTTAGTATGCTTATATCTTCAACATGGAAAATGGAAGACAACCAAAATGAAACATAACGATTAGATATTAAAAGAAATGGTAGGAGAACAGAGATGAAAGCTATACCTCTTTAAATATTCTTTTTAAATTGACGTAAAATTGGTATATTTACATTATATGTTTCAGATATACAACATTATAATTTGACATATATTACAAAGTGATCACCACCAAAAGTCTAGTTACCATCCATCACCATACAACTGACCCCCTTAACCCATTACACCCACCTCCCAATCTCCTTCCCCTCTGGTAATCACCAATGTGTTCTCTGTATCTCTGAGTTTGTTTTTGTTTTGTTTGTTCATTGGTTTTATTTTTTTAATTCCACATGAGTGAAATCATCCAGTATCTGTCTTTGTCTGATTTCCTCCACTTAGCATAATACCCTCAAGTTCTGTCCATGTTGTCACAAGTGGCAAGATTTCATTCTTGTTAATGGCTGAGTAGTATTCCATTGTATATATATACATCACATCTTTATCCATTCATCCACTTGGGTTGTTTCCATATCTTGGCTATTGTAAATAATGCTGCAATGAACATAGGGGTGCATATATCTTTTCAAATTAGTGTTTTTGTATTCTTCAAATACATATCCAGAAGTGGAACAGCTAGATCATATATTTCTATTCTTAATTTTTTGAGCAATCTCCACAGTTTTCCATAGTGGCTGTACCAATTTACATTCCCATCAACACTGTATAAGAGTTCCCTTTTCTCCACATCCTCTCCAACACTTGTTATATGTTGTCTTTTTGATAATAGCCACTCTGACAGGTGTGAGGTGATATCTCATTGCAATTTGATTTGCATTTCCCCAATAATTACTGATGTTGAACATCTTTTCATGTACCTATTAGCCATTTGTTTTATTGCAGTAACTCTGGAATCATGTAAAACATTGCATTTTTTTAAATGAGAAAGTAAAAAAAAAAATGATTTCCAGAAATTCAAACTACAAACACTGTTATCAAATTGGTGATTGGTATAAACACATAAATAAAGAAAAGTTAAACTAAACAAAACTATTTTGACCACATATACTTTACTAGAATATATCCTAGGGACAAAAAAACCATAAAGAAATCTTCAACTATATTTACTAGTCTTACTGTTATAATAATATTGGTATTACTAATAAAACTCATACATAAATAGATAAAGCAAATAAGTTATTCCATTAATGTCATTAGGAACCGAGATTTTCATTATAAAAGTGAAGTTCTAAAATAAATAAAAACTCTTAAATATGAATTGGAAAGATCAGTGTGAACCGAAGAATTTTCTTTTTCTAAAAAATACATACATCCTAACTGTCCAATGAAAAGACCTAAGCACCATCTTCGACAAAGGAGCAAAGAACATACAATGGAGAGAGGGAAGTCTCTTCAATAAATGGCGCTGGGAAAATTGGACAGCAACATGCAAAAGAATGAAAGTAGACCATCTCCTATCGCCATATACAAAAATCAATTCAAAATGGATCAAAGACCTGAAAGTGAGACCTGAAACTATAAAACTCCTGGAAGAAAATATAGGCAGTACACTAATTGCGATTGGACATAAAGGGATCCTTTCAGATTCCATGTCTACCCAGACAAGGGAAACAAAAGAAAAAATAAACAAGTGGGACCTCATCAGACTAAAGAGCTTCTACAAGGTAAATGAAACCAGGATCAAAATGAATAAACAACCCACCAGCTGGGAGAAAATATTTGCAAATCGTTTGTCTGACAAGGGATTAATCTCAGTAATATACAAAGATCTCATACAACTGAGCAACAAAAAAACAAACAACCCGATCAAAAAATGGGCAGAGGATATGAACAGACATTTTTCCAAGGAAGAGATACAGATGGCCAATAGACACATGAAAAGACGTTCAACACCATTAATCATCAGGGAAATGCAAATCGAAACTACACTAAGATATCACCTTACACCGGTTAGAATGGCTATAATCACCAAGACAAAAAATAACAAATGCTGGAGAGGTTGTGGAGAAATAGGAACCCTCATTCACTGCTGGTGGGAGTGCAAACTGGTGCAGCCTCTATGGAAAACAGTATGGAGAGTCCTCAAAAAGTTAAAAATAGAAATACCGTATGATCCAGCAATCCCACTCTTGGGCATCTACCCAATGGACATGAAATCAACCAACACAAGAGGGGTATGCACCCCTATGTTCATTGCAGCATTATTCACTATAGCCAAGAAGTGGAAGCAACCCAAGTGTCCCTCGACTGATGATTGGTTAAAGAAGATGTGGTATATACATACAATGGAATACTACTCAGCCATAAGAAAAGACACAATTGTCCCATTTGCAACAACATGGAAGGACCTAGAGGGTATTATGTTAAGTGAAATAAGCCAGAGAGAGAAGGACAGACACTGCATGAACTCACTCATATATGGAATATAGGTGAACACACGGACAGAGAGAACTGATTGGTGGTTACCAAGGGGAAGGAGGGTGGGGGTGGCACAAGGGGTGAAGGGTTACATCCACAAGGTGACGGACAAACAAAAATGTACAACTAAAACCCCATAGTGTAATTAAGTATTAAGACATCAATAAAAAAAAATGGTAAAAAAAAAAAAAGACCTAAGCACCAATGACCCAGTAGCCATGAGTAGCATGCTAGTGTCTACATTATGATCTTTAAATACCTTTTGACTAAAAGAAACCAAGGCTCACAGAAAATGGTTGATTCCATGACTGAGGTAGGAAGTGACCTAGGGCCAAGAAAATTATCAAAGATTACCAGGATCATGCAAAAGGATACAGATGCCAAACTGAAAAGGCTTCCACTGGTCAAAGATGAGGCAACTTGAGCAACAATAAGAAGAAAAAATGAGTGCAATTTATTGAAGCACAGCAAATATATAAGGAACTCATTAAAAAAGTCCACATTGGTCACCTTTTTGCTAAAAGAACACCACCTCATTATCTGAAAATTGACAAAGGGAAAGAATCCAGTATTTTTCCTACCTTTCCTATATGAACTGTATTTCAGGGCAATAAAACAGTTGGTGAGTAATAGTTGTTCTTTATAGGAGAATTCTAGCTAATAAATGCAACAATCATCAATGGTAGCTAAAACCAGTAGGTGAAAGGTTGATGGGGAATTTTGTAATGGATAGATCAGGCTGACTACACCAGAATCCACTGATTTTGACATCACTAGAAGGAAGACAACCTGATATGTGCCCCCGATATGATATAATAAGTCACCAATAAACTGCTGGGAGGATGCGGGGGACCTGATTTAACTATCAGTCTCCAAAAAATATAGGAAACAGAAAAACATGTTAAAGGCCAACATAAGGATGCATACAGCCAATAAATGGTATAAGGGGACTATTACAGATTATGAGAGATTTGAAATCTGGTAATCACATGATTATTTAGATCCTAATTTTTTTTAAATGAACAAGGACTGTATATTAAATAACATTAAAGAATTATTGTCGATTGCACTAGGTATGACTGGTTTTGTGTCACTTTTTTTTTAAGGCTTTATCTCTTAGAGAGATATATTAAAGTATGAAATGATAAGAATATCTGGAATGCTCTAAAATATCCAGTAACAACAAAAAAAGTGGGGGACAGATGAAACCAGAATGGCAAAATGTTAATAACTGTTGAAGCTGGATGAGTACACTGGGCAGTGGCTGTTCATTATATTATTCTCTCTTGTATGAAAGTTTGAATTTTTCCATGATAAAAAAATTTTAATGTTCAATTGCAATACAAAAGAGGATAACAATCTCCAAACAAGTAAACAACAAGAGACCATGTGTGCACATGCAGCAGGCAGAGAGGGTGGGTGGTTAGAAGTGTGCTGGCAAAATGTATATATTCCTGTTACCATCCTATCATCCATGCTACCCACAATAAGGGCCCATTTACCTGGTTGTGGCTGAGCATTAATCCCTTGGCCCAAGCAGAAGTAATCACCAGGATTCACCCCTCTGATTTAGACTCAGCCCTCTGATTAAGACTTTATTTCTATGGTTGCAAGAATTTCATTCCCCAATAATAAACAACAAAAAAATCATAAATATCTAACTACAGTGAACATTATGTTATGATGGAAAATATTTTCTATAAATTAACTTTTGCCAAATAGCATCAATACCTAGTTCTACTTTAGGGTCATTTCATTTGAAAAGACTCAAGGTGAGAAACTCAATTTAAAAAAAAAAAAACAGCAACGGTAGATATAAAACTATTTAGTGTTTGGGAAGGAGAATATTAATATTCTGAATATTTAAATCCATTTTCTGCCCATTTGCCAATCTTTTAAGATAAGGCATCACAGTGCTAAATTTTCATTTTCTGCAAAAATAATCTTTTGAGTTCTCAAGATAAACATAAAAACAATGGAGTATTTTGTACACCATTTTGCAAATTGGAAATCTGGTTGCAATTTCCACTTCTGGATACAAAATTCCAGATATGTAATAATAACATAATAAAGCTAATTAATCTATAAAACAGAATTTTATCAGTACTTCTATCCCATGGGGTTTTTGTGTGTTTGTTTTATGTCTCAAATGCCAAGTTATACTACACCAGAATTTAAGAAAATGCAGTTGGTCCACAGCCCTAGCCATCAGTCTCTAGCCACTTTAAAGTATTCCAGTAGTCACAGAGGGATATTAAGTAGTATTAAGAGCTCACTAGAAGAGGTCAAATTTTATGCTCTATGACAAAGAAATATTGCAAATTGACAAGGCAGATGCACCCCTCACAGGAACAACAAAGGGTAAAATGACAGAGGACTACGACTTGGAATTAACAACAGTAGTTAATATATCCAAAAGTCAAATCAGGCAGCTGGTTTTCATGCCAAATCTACACTGATGCATACTGAAAATCAAACCTGACACTGTGTAAACACCATAACTAGTACAATGAAAAAGAACTATACAGTTCAGCCTAAGTTTTCTGTTCTAGGGCCTTTCTAGTGCCTTTTGTCCAAAAGGCACGTCCCAATTCCTCTTCTCCCCCATTATGTGTTTTCAAAACACCAGATGGGGAGGCCATATAGTATAATACATATATAGAGAGAGGTTAAGAGCAAAAGTTTGAAAATCAGTCAACCTAGATTTGAATACCAACACCCATACTTTTTAACACTTTTTAACCTAAGTTACTAAGAGAAACGGTGGCCAAAGAGATTATCTATAAAACTGAAATAGTAATACTGTATTCAAAGAAAAGATGAAAGGAGAACATCTATTTAAAATCTTCCATGTAGTGCCTGACACATAGTGCTCAATAAATGGGAACTGTTAGCAATCTGAATTACATATTTGTAAGATTCTTTGATTAAAATAGTCTCCACTATTAGAAAATAAAGATAAATACTAAGGGCCTTGCTTGTTTTTATAGCCCGAGGTCTTGGCACTGATAAGGTGCACAATAAATAACTTTGAACAAATGAGAAGTAGAGAAGTGGAGGGAGAAGATGAAAGGTAGAGAGAGATTGAGGAGAATGGCAGAAATACGGAGTAGCCACAGAGGGAAAAGGGAGTTAACACTTAACTGTGATCTTCAGGCCAGGGCCAGCTGGCTAAGTTTGTTACATATCCACAAATACAAAAACTGAGACTAGAGTTTGGAAACTTTTATAGCAATCTGACCTTGACGAGTGATCAGTAGGCTTATATATTTTAAGCTTTTTATTTTGAAATAATTACAGATTGACAGAAGTTGCAAAAATAGTACAAAGAGTCCCTGTACTCTTTACCTCCAATGGTGACATCTTATATAGCTGTAGTCCAATATCAAAACCAAGAAATTGACATTAGTACAATACTGTTAACCAGACAAGACCTTATTCAGTTTTCACCATTCTTTTTAATCTGCATTCATATTCATTTGTTTGTGTGTGCAGTTCTATGCAACTTTATCCCATGTATAGATTCATGTAATCACCATCACAATCAAGACACATAACTGTTCCATCAGTGGCACTTTATCCTGAATGTTTGAATTTTTTAGTTCCTTTTTCTAGGAATTCTTTTTTTTTTTTTCTGAGGAAGACTCACCCTGAGCTAACATCTGTTGCCAATCTTCCTCTTTTTTTGCTTGAGGAAGATTAGCTCTGAGCTAACACCTGCAGCAATCTTCCTCTATTTTGTACCTGAGTCGCTACCACAGCATAGCCGATGAGTGGTGTGGGTCTGTGCCAGGGATCCGAACCTGTAAACCCAGGCCGCCAAAATGGAGCATGCGAACTTAACCACTACACCATGGGGCCTGCCGCTTTAGGAATTCATTTTTATTGTATATTTTCAAAGTATCAGTCCATGATAGACTGAAAAAAATGTTCTAGTCTTTCACCACAGATAGTTGGAGAAACACTAAACTAGAACACACACAAATTGGCTTTATCCTATTTGGAACCCCTTATTTCCTAAATAATTGACACTTGAATTTATTTTTCTCCTATGGAGTAGGAGACAATCCTAAGTTGAAGCATATACAGAAAGTTCCCACTTTTCGTATGTTAAGAGTTTTATTGCTACCCAGTAAAGTTCTATTCATCACTCCTTAGTCTTTTACTCCCATTGTACTCAACAGACCAAGGTAAACAAAAGCCAGCATTTCACTTTTAAAACAATGCCTCCAGAAGAGCACGACGTATGGGGGAATAAACAGACATTATGACCTAAAAAACAAAGCCCTGCAGAAACTTCACAATGCTCATCCAAAGATCTTTTGGATTTCTCTTTTACCTTCCCAGATTCCTGAAAATACAATAGAATTATTTCTTACCTGCAATTTTGAGAAAACTTTCAATATGTTTAGACTGTATCATTTATTAAGATATTTTCTTTCAGCTCCTAGCCCACACTTTCTACATTCTTGTTTGTGAAAGTATGATTAGGACCCTCTAAACTACACTTCTCCTTTGGCACTAATAGCATGTGTGAGAGGAAGACTGAAAGGCTGGAAGAGTAAGAGGGAATTGGTCCTTCCTGTTGGTCACAGTTCCTATGTGTACTGACCCATCAATGAATTTCACCCTAGTGTTGACTCCAGTTTCCACCTCTTTTCCACAATCCCAGACCAGCCTGATTCCAATTCCTCATAGACACCAGCAGCATTTGTCCAATACCTGCCTCCTCAGGGGTCTAAACTTCAGGGGGCCCAACTTCAAGCTTCCAGGTTCTGGTAACCACATCCTCTTCCTTTTTTTCTCCCAGCCCTAGGGTGGGTAGCTACTTTTTGCCTTTCTATCTCTGTTAACCTTAGTGTCCCCTTTTCATTTTCTCAGTTCTCCAAAAACTCTTTAAACCAATATCTCACATTAAATTCTGTTTTCCTGACTGGTATAGAGAAAAACAACCTGAAAGCTTAAAGCTCTTCTCTTAAAAGCTTATAATAAAGGAGAAACATAAAATAGCAGTAATTCTTCCAACATAACTGTGATATTCATCACTCTAACGCCAAGTTGGGGTACAGTGAGCTTCTTACCGAGCCACTCTAAAAAGCAGGAAACTGCGCTGGGCCATGCTTTCCTAAAAACTTAATGCATTGAAAAACTGTATATAAGCAGTCTTAGAAATTAGACACTAGTATATGATTTTTCATTAGTGTTCTGAAGCAAGGGTAAGCAAATTCTCTATATTTCTATATACATACAGAACCAAATATTTTAGGCTTTGTAGGCCATATAGTCTCTGTACAACTACTCAACTCTGATGTTTTTGTGTAAAAGCAGCCACAGACAATAAGTAAATGCATAAGCATAGCTGTATTCCCATAACACTTTATTTACAAACATAGAAATTTCAACTTCAAATCATTTTCACATGTCACAAAATATTATTCTTTTGATTTTTTATATATATTTTATTTTTTTAATATATTTTATAAATACAAAATCATTCTTAGTTCACAGGCTATACTAAAACATGCGGGCAAGCCGGATTTGGCCCACTGGCCAGTTTGCCAACCCCTGTTCTAGATCATGCCTCTTACAAAATCAAACTATTATATTCATTGACAGGCTCAAAAAAATTACATTAGTAAATCTAGGCTTAAACTATAATATAACTAACTTGAAACTTGAGAAAGAACAATGTTACTTACCCTTCTCAAACTTTCTTTTAATGAAAACAAAAGATAAAATTTACTAACAGGGAAATTTCAAAGTATGATCTAGGTTCAATTTAAATATTTGCCAACTGTGTATACCTTCTTTCTACCTCTATAGTACCATAAAGTAAGCATTGGTTTTTATACTAACCTTGAATAACACTAATTTCTCAATCAGAGAACTATTAAGGTAGGGTCTTAATGGTGTTCAACTTAGAACAACTTAGGTTAGAGTAACAATGGTCCTATTTCCCAAACTATTCTTCAAGTAGAAAAAGCATCTATAGACATCCAAGCAAGTTATATACAACTTTCTCATTTCAAAGTAACCATGATTGTACAGCCTCTCTTGTTAATCCACAACTACTCTGATTCCCTAGTATAAGCAATGAGGAATGATGTCTCTTTGGCATCTTAAGCTCCCACAAATATGTTCATTATTGTTACTTGTGAGCTCTGTCCACTGGTCTAAAAACCATGTGTTAAAGTCCTAAGAGCACCCTTGAACTAGGACTACCTCACCAATTGGACACAGCCTGCATTGATAACAAGACAAGAGTAGCACAAACAGCAGTGCAGTAGTATGTGTGACATGAGAAAGGCATACAATAAACATTACCCCTCTCAATAAAAGGCGAGTTATCTACGTATGTACCTCTCCTGGTTTTCCTTAATACATGAAATGACAACAAACCAAGGATTGAGTTTCACTTGAGGTTAAAAGTTCCTAGAAGCTCATTTCCAATGAAGATTTCAGACTATTTAAGGCACTTGACCAAAGGGGCAGATCTGGATGGTGCACATATCTAGCGTACCTTTTGCTGACGTGATGTTCAGGCCTCTAATCCTCTAGCGCATATATCTGGAAAGTCAGAGGAAAGAACTCAACTAGAGAATCCTCTGCACCCTCCAAATTGAACTATAATAGGTACCTCAAGACTAATCCAGAAGACCCCTAGGAAAACAAATAACTCGGAATACAGAAATCCAGTTGATTATGAATGGCAGCTATTCTAGATGTTATTCTTTAATATCATTAAAAAGCTAGTCCTTGACAAATTGGTAAATGAAGAGACCTTTGCTCAAGTTGTGTTACTGTCATTAAACAAGCTAGTGAGCATAGCCTGAGCTTCTTTGAGCCTTTTCCTCCCTTATCTGTAAAATGAGAGACACTGGCTCCCATATCTTTTTAAATCACCACCATTATAAACCACGGTAACAAATGAGTTAAGGGGAAAAAAAGTTGGAAGCCACAGGAATGAGGAGTCATTAGGCACAGTAATAGGGCCCCCCTGCACAAGGCACCTCTTGGGCTGTTCAGCAATTTACACTCGGCAGCAAATGCAGAGGGGTCTAATTGGAAATGGGCACAGGGACAATCTTCCCTCAGTACCCTCCCCTTCAGTGCAGCCCTAGAGTATTCTCTACCCATCCCTTTTTTGCCTAACTCCCATTCTTTCAGACTAAGTTTAAGTATATCTCCTGTGGGCAGTCCTCCCTGACTACCCACCCCTTCCCCCCACCAGTCTGGGTTAGATGTCCCTGCTGTAGCTCATTGTGCTTACTTCTGTATCCTTATCACAAGGTAAGAATTCAATAAATGTTACCTGAATAAATTAAAACAGTCAAGAGTTCAATTTCAGCTAGTTTTTCTAAATATCAGGTTTAAAAGGTTCAATTATAAAGTTAAAAGTTTAAATATAACTTTATAATTGCTTCATACAGTTTAAGGCTTAGAAAACTGAAAAGTTGTTTTGTATGCTAGGTATAAAAAGCATCAGCTATCTTACAGAACAACAAAAGCCTCAATGTTTAGAGTACACGTTTTCTACCATTATTCAGTGTCACAGCCTTATGATATATCCAAAAACACCCCTTGATTTATCACTGCATCTGTAGTTTCCTCACTTCCTTTTGGCCCCTAATATTCATAAAGAGACAAATGAGACTACTAATCTGAAGGATTTGAATAGAAAGACAACTGAACAAGGGTAAAGCACAGGGGCATAGTTTAAATAGGTTACCCATCCTGGAAAATACACAAGTATAAAACAACCAAAAAGGCTGGGGGAAAAAAACTGGTCTAGCACAAAACACAACAGGCTATTTCTACCTAAGGCAGCACCCATGTTCTCTCTCAGGCCACCATCATGAGATTTCCAATTTTCATCAGTTTGTCTCCACCAGCACCTACAGAAGAAGCATAAAAAGTGCTCTGAGCACCAATCACTTTCATCAGCTAAAGACAAACCATTCAATTCCCTGAACTCCTAGGTCCTAATCTAATAGTTATTTAAGAACGTCTTACAATAGATTAATGCTGCTATTCACTCTATCAGGAAATTAGAATAATAATAGTTATGAAGATTCAGGTCAACTCAAACATTCACTAAGCATGTACTATCATACACCCAGCTGCTACTTACTGGGATTCCTCCACTTAAAAGAATAAGTTCGGTGGGATTCCTCCACTTAAAAGAATAAGTTTCAGGGCCACCCGGTGGCACAGCGGTTTAGTCCGCGCTTGGCAGCCCGGGGTTCACAGGTTCGGATCCCCGGCGCCCGCCGACGCACTGCTCATCAGCCACGCCGTGGCGGCGTCCCATACAAAGTGGAGGAAGATGGGCTCGATGTTAGCCCAGGGCCAGTCTCCCTCAGCAAAAAAAAAGAGGAGGAGTGGCGACGGAGGTTAGCTCAGGGCTGGTCTTCCTCACAAAAAAAAAAAAAAAAAAAAAGAATAAGTTTCTATGACATATTCATCATGGTCCCTGAATTTTCTAGTACATGGGACTAAAAAATCCCTTAGATCCTAGCAAAAGAACCAAACAAGTCTAAATCATGCAAGAGAATGGATGAAATGCCAGGACAGACAGGCTCCAGTGAAAAGTTAGTCTTTCTTGATGCTTTGTATTAGTAACTACCCAAAGTATCTTAAAAGTTGGAGAATTATAAAAATACATACGCAAGCAAACACATCTTTTAAAATATTTATATGGAGGGGCCGGCTCAGTGGTGTAGTGGTTAAGTTTGCACACTCCACTTAGGAGGCCCAGGGTTCACAGGTTCGGATCCTGGTCGCAGACTGACGCACCACTTGCCAAGTCATGCTGTGGTGGTGTCCCATGGAAAGTAGAAGAAGATGGGCACAGATGTTAGCCTAGGGCTAAGCTTCCTCAGCGAAAAAGAGGAGGATTGGCAATGGAGGTTAGCTCACAGCTAGTCTTCCTCACAAAAAAAATTTTTTTAATTAATTAATTTAATATTTATCTGGAAAAAATAGTCATGATGAAAATAAAAATACTTAAGCAATGGGTACATCTTACAAATAGCTAACAAATTTTGCAGCTAGCATATATACGCACAGCTGAAAAAAATGTCCTATCACAGCCAGGTTCCAACTCCCACCCCAATTTCATATCCTCTGATGCTCATTATCTTCTCTAATAATGAAAAAAGTAGTCAAAGAAAGATAACCACCAATTATTTCTTGGTAGTCTTGTTGACTCTCTAATGTGCGTGAGCAACACTATAATTGAAGAAACACTGGTTTTACATTCAATTCAATGTGTTAATATTCAGTTATTAACATTATTTCCTTATACAAACTGCTGTTAATCTGTCAAAAAGACTATACTGTACTTTTCATAATTACGATAAATAGCTTCCTGAATAATTATACAACAACAAAAGTTTTTATTTTTTAATGGAGGTGGTAAACTTGAGTTTAAAGAGTATACCTTTAAGTCACCTTGGGGAAATCTTCAGAAGTACATTTTCACTTATTTCTAACAAAATGTTTTACTGTACCTCAACAAAATTCATCTGTTTACTATAGGTAATTCTTTAAATTTTCTGCAAAGAAGCAGTACCATAAAATGTGTAGCTTATGTTTTAGAGTTGACATAGATACTCTGGTCTAGAATTGATAAATAGAAGAGCTATATTTTTAACCAGTCAATTTTAGAAAGTCTTTGTGCTCAAAATCAGCATAAGTGGATTTCCATAGGAAGGGTTTTTGCAGCTATCTATATAATTTACAAAAAATGTTAGCTCTACTTTACGTTCACACAAAATTCATAAAAATTTTAAACTTGGCATCATCAGCCTACTAAAGTAGAGAGTATGTAATTAATAACTATTTGTCAAGAGGCCAAATATCAGACAAAAGACAAGTTAGTCCATGGGTCTCCAAAGAGCTAATCATGAAGCAAATATTGGTGATTACTATACAGCCCTCCCCAAAGAGAGGCTCTAACTGCACTTGGCAGGAAGTGGGCATCAGGAAGAGCTACAGTCAGAAACTACCACTTGCTCCAGGTTCGTGCAAGCCCACAGCAGTGCTTCTAGTAAGCAGACCTCCTAGGAGTCTGCTAGCATGATCACACTCCTATCAACACCTACACTATCCCAAGGATATTTTCGCTTGTGAGATGTTAGCATCTGACAAAAAAAGCACTCTAAAATAAAAAGCATCTATAGGAATTCAGACCAACTTTAAACCTCCAACTAAATGATCAACATATTTGCTCGGCTGGAAAAGACAGTGAAGTAACCATTAGCTTGATTAAAAAAAAGAAGGCTACCAAATTAAACATAAAGTACATTATACAGGAATTCCAAAGCTAAGGGACTCAAATACAACACTTTATTAGCATATGATACCAAAAATTATATGGTAATTGCCTCTCATTTGAATCCACGACTTTCCAAATACAAATCCCATTATGAAAAACAACAAACCTATTGAATTTTCAGTTGGCTAGCTTGTTGGCCAGCTTCAAACCAACCATTTTTAAGAGACTGCACTTAAAAGTCTTGGGTTTTCACTTTAAAATAACAAAGCAACTAATTAAAGTAGGGCAGGAGTGAAAGCTATTTAATCCATCAGCACCAGACAGGGCAAACAGAAATAAATATGGACAACAAAATTTAAAAAAAAAAGAGGAAAGAAAGAAGTACAGGCGTCAAACTCAAACAAAACCACAAAAACACCATCAAAAATTACCAGATATACTCACACTGTGGGGAAACATATTTGGAAGGAGACAACTTCCACATAGCACAACATGTCCTAAGGCCCTTTTAAATTGCTTGACATGATAACCAGACACCTTAAGAAAATAAAGCCACTTAATATAGTAACATTCATAGCATAGAATATTGCCTGTTAAAAAAAATGAGCACATCTTGTATGTAAATGCAAACATGCAGATGATACAAAATGTACAAAAAAGGCAGAATGATATGTGTAGTAGTAGGACTCCACTTATATAAAAACAAACATCAAACAAAAGGAAAAGGTCTGGAAAGGTATACACTAAGTTGTTAGTAGTGGTTACTTCTTGGATATGGGATTTGAAGAAGTGGAGCAGGGAAAAGATGTTAATGGTGGATTTTAACTTCTTCCTCTATAAACATCTGTATTATCTTACCCTTTTGCAATAAGCATTTTATTGTTTTGGTAATTTAAAAAGATACCATTTTAAACAAACTACCAGACGTTAATATCACATTTATCACGAGTACAGAGAGATAATAGTAAAGTACTTCTAAAGCCTGAATTTAAAGCTCTATCCTCAGAGATTAAAGACTAAGAGACAGGACAATTAAATGTAATGTGTAATCCTAGACTGAAAAAAGAGGACACTATTGGGACAACTGGCAAAATTTAAATATGAACTGTATATCAGGTAACAGTATTGTTATAAATGTTAAACTGCCTGAATTTGATTACTATACACTGGTTATCTAAGAGAATACTTGTTCTTAGGTAATACTATAAAATACTTAGAGGTAGGGGCCAGCCCGGTGTCACAGCGGTTAAGTTCGGGCACTCTGCTTCGGCGGCTGGGGGTTCGCAGGTTCAGATCCTGAATGTGGACCTAAGCATTGCTTATCAAGCCATCCTGCGGCGGCAGCCCATATAAAGTAGAGGAAGATGGGCACAGATGTTAGCGCAGGGCCAGTCTTCCTCAGCAAAAAAAGAGGATTAGCAACAGATGTTAGCTAAGGGCTAATTTTCCTCACAAACACACAAAAAAAGAAATATTTAGAGGTAAAAGGTCATGATGTCTGCTACTCTCAAATGGTTCAGCCAAAAATAAACACGTATATATTTTTTATATAGAAAGATAAAGCAAATGTGGCAAAATTTCAATTACTGGGTTAATCTAGATGAAAAGTATATGGCAATTCATTATGCTATTCTTGCAACTTCCCCACAAGTTTGAATTTTTTTCAAAATAAAATGCCTTTTTTTCCCCCCCAGAGAATGGATCTCTCTTGGAAAGAAAAAGAAAGGATTTTAAACCTGATTTTCAGTGACTCTAGGTGTAAACGGTTCAGTTTCTAATATGAATTGTCTCTCAGGGTCTTACAATAATAGCTACATAGCTTTTATAATTGCATTATAAAATAAGGTACTATAGTACTGTGGAAGAATTAACAGAAATGATGGAGCTGGTCAACTTTTGATTCTCTAACCCAAGCTAGCAATCTTTTGCCATCCAGCATATGACTATTCTAGCTCCTCTGCAAAAACTGACAATGCTCATCGAACAACACTATCAATGTCAAGAAAAATTATTATAAATACATGTTAAAGAGTAAATCATAATGCATTTCAATTTTTTTAAAGGGGAACAGATTAAATCAATTAGTCACTACAGTGAAAAGTGGCAGAAAAGATGTGGGAATACCAAAATCCCACTAAGGAAACTAGAAAAGTATGACTGATAGATAGATAGCTATGTATAAAGTATGTCATGGAAGTTTGAACATTTCTTAGGAAAACACAACTGTATCAACAGTTGCTTGATACCTTTCCAAAGACATAATGTGTCAACAGAAGAATGGTCAGCCTGAAATCTAGAAAAGGCAAGAGCAAAGAAGGACACGAATACTGGAGAGGTGTACTCTATCCTAAGTACTAGGATGGTTCATCAGGCTTTCCATACTCACCAGCACACCTTTCAAGTAATATTTTGGCCTCCCATGTACCTCAGTAGCCCAAAGAGAGTACCTTGGCCTGTAGAACCATACCTCAATCACTACAAAGCTATTTGTCCCTTATAAAATACAGCCATATCTTGTTTTATTGCGTTTTGCAGATATTGTGTTTTTTACAAACTTAAGACTTATGGCAACCCTGTGTCAAGCAAGTTGTTGGTGCCATTTTTCCAACAGCATTTGCTTATTTCATATCTCTGTCACATTTTGATAATTCTCATGATATTTCAAATTTTCTTCTTCTTCTTATATTTGTTATGGTAATCTGTGATCAGTGATCTTTGATGTTACTATTGTAATTGTTTTGGGGCACCACAAAACGCACCCGTATAAGACGATGAACTTAATCGATAAATGTTGTGTGTGTACTGACTGTTCCACCAACCAGTTGTTCCCATCTCTCTCCCTCTCCTCAGGCCTCTCTACTCCCTGAGACACAACAATATTGAAATTAGACCAATTAATAACCCACCAATGGCCTCTAAGTGTTCAAGTGAAAGGAAGAGTTGCAAATCTCTCCCTTTAAATCAAAAGCTGGAAATGATTAAATCTAGTGAGGAAGGCATGTCGAAAGCCAAGGTAGGTCAAAAGCTACGTCGAAAGCCAAGGTAGGTCAAAAGCTAGGCCTCTTGGACCCAACAGTTAGCCAAGTTGTGAATGCAAAGGGAAAGTTCTTGAAGCAAATTAAAAGTGCTACTCCAGTGAGTACACAAATGATAAGAAAGTGAAATGGGCTTATTGGTGATATGGAGAAAGTTGTAGTGGTCTGGATAGAAAATCAAACCAGCCACAGCATTCCCTTAAGCCAAACCCTAATCCAGGGCAAGGCCCTAATTCTCTTCAATTCTATGAAGGCTGAGAGAGGTGAGGAAGCTGCAGAAGAAAAGTCTGAAGCTAGCAGAGGTTGGTTTATGAGGTTTAAGGAAAGAAGTGTCTCCATAACATAAAAGTGCAAGCCGAAGCAGCAAGTGCTAATGTAGAAGCTGCAGCAAGATATCCAGATCTAGCTAAGATAATTAATGAAAGTGGCTACACTAAACAACAGATGTTCAATGTATAGGAAAAGACACCATCTAGGACTTTCATAGGTACAGAGGAGAAGTCAATGCCTGACTTCAAGGCTTCAAAGGACAGGCTGACTCTCTTGTTAGAGGCTAATGAAGCTGGCGACTTTAAGTTGAAGCCAATGCTCATTTACCATTCCAAAAATCCTAGAGCCCTTAAGAACTATGCTAAATCTACTCTGCCTGTGTTTTATAAATGGAACAGCAAAGCCTGGATGACAGCACATCTGTTTACAACATGGTTTACTGAATATTTTAAGGCCACTGTTGAGGACTACTGCTCTGAAAAAAAGATTCCTTTCAAAATATTACTGCCCATGGACAATGCACGTGGTCACCCAAGAGCTCTGATGGAGAGGTACAACAAGCTTAATGTTTTCACGCCTGCTAACACAACATCCATTCTGCAGCCCATGGATCAAGGAGTAATTTTGACTTTTAAGTCTTATTATTTAAGAAATACATTTCATAAAGCTATAGCTGCCATAGATAGTGATCCCTCTAATGGATCCGAGCAAAGTAAATCTAAAACCTTCCGGAAAGGATTTCCCATTCTGGATGCCATTAAGAACATTTGTGATTCATGGAAAAAGGTCAAAATATCAACATTAACAGGAGTTTGGAAGAAGCTGATCACAACTCTCACGGATGACTTTGAGGGGTTCAAGACTTTAGTGGAGGACACAACTATAGATGCGGTAGAAATAGCAAGAAAACTAGAATTAGAAGTAGAGCCTAAAGATGTGACTGAATTGCTGCAATCTCATGATAAAACTTTAGCAGATGAGGAGCTGCTTCCTACAGATGAGTAAAGAACGTAGTTTCTTGAGATGGAATCTACTCCTGGTAAAGAGGCTGTGAAGATTGTTGAAATAACAACGGACTTAGAAATATTACAAAAACTTTGTTGATAAAGCGGCAGAGTTTGAGATGACTGACTCCAATTTTGAAAGACGTTCTATTGTGGATAAAATGCTATCAAACAGCATCCCATGCTACACAGAAATCGTTCGTGAAAGGAAGAGTCAATTGATGTGCTAAACTTCATTGTTGTCTTATTTTAAGAAACGGCCCCAGCCACCCCAACCTTCAGCAAGCACCACCCTGATCAGTCAGCAGTCATCAACATTGAGGCAAGACTCTCCACCAGCAAAAAGATTACAACTTACTGAACACTCAGATGATGGTTAGCATTTTTTAGCAATAAAGTATTTTTTTTTTGTGAGGAAGACCAGCCCTGAGCTAACATCCGTTGCTAATCCTCCTCTTTTTGCTGAGGAAGACTGGCCCTGGGCTAACATCTGTGCCCATCTTCCTCCACTTTATATGGGACGCCGCCACAGCATGGCTGACAGGCAGTGCACCGGCGGGCGCCCGGGATCCGAACTCGCGAACCCCAGGCTGCCAAGTGCGGACTAAACCGCTGCGCCACCGGGCGGCCCCGCAATAAAGTATTTTTTAATTAAGGTATGTACACTGTTTTTTCAGGCATAATACTACTGGATACTTAACAGACTACGGTATAGTGTAAACATAACTTTTACATGCACTGGGAAACCAAAATATTCATGTAACTTGCTTTATTGAGATATTCACTTTATTGTGGTAGTCTGGAACCCAACCTGCAATATCTCCAAGGTATGCCTGTAACAAAAACTTTGATTCATATATGGGCTGCAAAGCTACTAAAGGTCCAGACTCTATGTGGAATCTGGTGACCACATTATGATACTTTCTCTAGTAGGCTTCCTATGGCATCTCTATCCCCACTGTAACTAAGGTGAATTATGAGAATTTGACTACCCTCACTGGTTTATATTTTATTTGAACATGCTGAAATATTTTTCCCCAGTAAATAAACCTTATTTTTGCCAAATTCACCATGCTTCTCATATCATGGTGCCTTGTAAAGTACTGGTTTTTCTAGCTGCATCTTTCCATCCAATACTAATAATAAAAGAGCTAACACTGTCCTAATTCTTAAATCCTCATAAAACCCTTTGCAGAAAATACTATTATAATCCCCACTTCATAAATAAGGACACCAAGGCACAGAGTCACTATGAAACTTGCCCAGGTTCATAAAGCTATGAAGTAAAATGAGGTGAGATTCTAAACCTGGAGTTACGGCTCCAGAGCCCAGGGGTTTAACCTTTTTTTGTGCCTTGGACCATTTTCTCAGCTTAATTTTTTGTGTGTGTGTGTGAGGAAGACCAGCCCTGAGCTAACATCCGTTGCCAATCCTCCTCTTTTTGCTGAGGAAGACTGGCCCTGGGCTAACATCCGTGCCCATCTTCCTCTACTTTATATGGGACGCCGCCACGGCATGGCTGACAAGCAATGCGTCGGCAGGCGCCCGGGATCTGAACCTGCAAACCCTGGGCTGCCAAGCGCGGACTAAACCGCTGCACCACCAGGCAGCCCCTCAGCTTAATATTTTTAAATGTATAAAATAAAATACATATGATTACAAAGGAGATCAATTACACTAGGGACAAAAAATCCAAATGTATGATATAATAATATATATGCTTCTTAACAATCTAATTAGATTTCGTGTCTACTGTAATTTTGATGTAATGATGAACATAAATAAAATTTTGAGATATCTACAATAACCACACTATATTATAAAAATATCTGTAATTTGTACTAGTAGTAAAATCATGGGTACTGTTAATATCACCGCAGTTTGCTTATGCACATTAGTAATGAAAAGAAACGCTAACTTCTAGTTAGAGGTTAGTGAAGAGGTCATTTTTCCCTCTAAGTTTATAGATGCCATCCACGTGAAGACCCTAACAATCCTCTTAACACTGCAATTTAAAGGACCAATCCTGGGTCCTTCTCTCTTTCTACACTGAATCCCTTGGTGATCTTATCCAGTCTGCTGGCTTTGAATACTACCTAAGTTGATGACTACAAAATTTATCTATAGTCCAGACCTTTCCTCTGAACTCCAGACTTGGATATCAGTTCAACCCAAATGTCTAACAAAGGCATCTCAAACTTACCATGCCTAAAACTGAACTCCTAATCTATTCCTCAGACTTGCTCTTCTCACAGTCATCCTATCTTAGTTGACGGCAACTCCACCATTCTAACTGCTCAGACCAAAAACCTTGGAATTATTCTTGGCTCCTCTCTCACATGCCACATCTGATCTATCAACAAATCATACTGGTTTGATCTTCAAAATACATCCAGAATTCAATCATTTCTCACCATCTCCCGTTACCACCTTGGTACAAGTCACCAGCATCTCTCTCCTAGATTACTAGCTTCTTTACAAGTTTCCCTGCTTCTACTGTTGTTCCTCCCTGCAAATAGAGTGATCCTTCTGAAGCTGAAAGCACACCATGTCACTCCTCTGCTGAAAACTCTGGGCCAAGTCCTTATAATGGCTCTACAAAGCCCTGTGAAATCTGCACCCAATGCCGACCCAATTTACTAGTACTCTTTTTTGTTCGTTCCATTCTAGCCATACTGGGCAGAACTCACTAGGTCTGCCTCGGCACCTTGGAACTAACTATTCCCTCTACTTGGAATGCTTTCCCTCCCAGATGTTAGTTAACAATGGTTAACTCCCTTCCCTTTTAAGTCTTTACCTAAATACCACTCTTAAGAAGGCTCACCCAGTCCACCTCATTTTAAATAGCAACATCTTCCCCAGAAATTCTGAATCCCCCTTACCCTGCTCCACTTTCCAAAGTTCCACTTACCTTTGAACTTTCTATATTGTTTGTTTATCACCCCTCACTAGTAGTGCCCACAAGGGCAAAATTTTGTTTGTTTTGTACATCACTCATCCCTAGTGTGCCTATGCTTGGCACAAAATAGATGTGCATAGGTTCAAAGAACAGCACTTCTATTACTGTCAAGTACTTGCCTGTCTCTCTCATTAGAACGGTTCCTTGAAGACTGACTGGATCTAATCTGCAGTGTCCTCAACACCTGGGCCTGCCCAACAGCAGACACCTAATGCACAGATACTCAGATGATTACAGCCATTTTCACCTGAAACACAATCCTACATGCTACAGAAAAAAGCCAGGTCTTACAGCTGTGTCTGATTAAAGAGTGAGTACAAGACAAATACAGAACATCAGATTCCAACCATTACTTCAGTCAAACTGAATTTACGTTTCATGCCTCCATTTCTTCACGTGTCTAAGAACCATTTCAAACTATCTAAAGTCTCAAAAAGGGCACTTGGTCATTCCTTCCCCCAGCCATGTCACCCCCTCTCAAGCCCACCTAATCTTTTCATACTTAATATCCTACCTCTTAAGTTTTCCCTGATGACCCCACTAGAAGCACTTACATGTGCCACACTCTGTGCCAAGTGCTTTTCATACATTATTCTCATTCAATCCTCCCCCAAAGCCCTATGAGGTTGCTACCATTATGGTACCCATTTCAAAGATGAGAAAAACCAAGCTTGGAGAGATGAAGTCACTTGTCCAAGGTTCAACTAGTGTTCAAACCTAGATCTGTCTGACTGAAATCCCAGTTCTTTAACCCTTCACTATACTGCTTTTCTCTCTCCAGTGGTATAAACAATAACTGGTTTATACATACTACCTCACAGGGTTTGCTGTCATTTCACTTCTCTAGGCTTCAGTTTCTGCATCTGTAAAACAGGCAGTATTGTTCAGGATGCCTACCAAGATCTCCTCCAGTTCTTATAGTATTACGACAGAAAACATTTTATTTATAATTCTTTATATATTCCACACAGGTTAATACACACCCACCCACACCCACATATATATTTCAGAACTTAGTCACTGTTAGAAATCCAAAGCAATAGAGACAGAAAAGCAGTGAAAATAAAAACTCCAAGATCTTGTGTAAAAAATAAAACATTTTTGATTCCTCCCCACTCATGTCCATCAAAGATGCTTTTGGGTCCATTTTCCCAGAGTATGAAAAATTACGTTTTCCCCCAAGAAGTGTAAGGATGTGATCCTTAAAGCTTCTGGACTTCACCAAACAACCTGATAAAAGGAACTGAAAGCAGGCACTTAGCCCATTCGGAGACTAACATGTTATTTAGTACAAGACAAGGGCTCAATAAGCGTTTACTGGACTATGATACAGAATTCTTTTTTGAGAGTTTCCAAGTCTCACCAAAAGCCTATAACATGAGCTTTGTAATTGGACTGATGCCTGTGCAGTAAATCAGAACAATCTAATTAAGGTAATATCAACCTATAAGCAAGAACCCATGAAAGGATAAAGCCATGTTGAGACAACTTACTATTGCAAATGAGTTGCGTTTTGTTCTAGAAAGTCAGGATAATTATTTCTCTTTTTGTGCACAAACAACAAGCCAACAGAATCCTTCTGTGTTGCAATCGAACTTAAGGACTATCAAGTAGATCCAGACATTTCTGGACCAAGGTGAAAAGATTTGGCAAAGGATTCAAAAAAAGAGCCATAGCAGAGCTAAGGTAAAAATGTGTCAAAAGAGCAAATCTCTTGGAATCATTCTCATCATAAAAGTGACAGTTTCATCTGAAATCCCTATCAACCGTTAAGTCTGAAATGAATCATATATTCGTTGGTCTAGACTTCAACCAGCACCAGCAAACGGAGTTTAAGAATTGCTTTATAAAACAATAGTCTTGTGAGGGCGTAGGGAAAGAAGTGAATCCAGGCTCTGGAGTGGAAGCTCTCTGAGGTATCAGATACAGTAGCAGATACAGCCCTCAACAGAGATGTAAAAACGTCCTAGGCTGAAAAAATACTATCGGGCAAAACCATATTTCGGTTTTCTAGAATACTGTCTCCTTACGGAATCCTCAAACAAGTCTTGGTTTTTAGCTAGGTCTTCACAAGGAGTAGAAAGTCATCCATTTAGGGTAAGAGGTTCCTGTTACTAAGGAAGTAGAGTGTCCGAAAGTGTGCAAATCTCATAATCTGGAAGAGAATGTCTTTCATTTTCGGGCGGAAAAACAAACCCGGTGTCACCTCAACAGCGGGGCCACACAAACCTCGCCACCATTACAAAACCAAAGTGCCAAAGGTGCAGCATCTGAAGCCGGAAGCACTACAAGACCAGGATCGAGTTGCAGGAGAAAAATCAAACCTAAGAGCGCAGCGCGGGCCCCTCCGTGGCCCCGGGCCGAGCGACGCGCGCTAGGCCCTTCCGGTCCGAACCGCCGTCGCCGGGAGGCCGGGCGACGGGCCGGGCTTCCACCCGAGCCCGGGGATTCGCGGCCTACCCCTCGCCGGTGCCCTCTCGCCGAGGCCGGCTCCGGCAGCTCCTCCGACTCGGGCCCTTCACCTGCAGCGCGGCCGGGGCGGGCCACGGAGAGCCGGAGGAGACCACCGAGCCTCGGGTCGGCCGAGTCGGTGCGAACGCGGCGGCGGCGGCGGAGGCCGTGGCCGCCCCTCCCCCACCGGCCCGGCCCAACCGCCGCTGCGACGCGAGCAGCGGCGCCAACGCCGGGCCCAACCGTCGGCCCGCGGCGGTCCGGGCCTGCTCCCCAAGCTGCACGCGCGAGTCCACCGCGGCCCGTTACTCCTCGCGCCGGCTCGCGCCGCTGCCCGTCAGGACGCGCCGCCCTCGGCTCAGTCTGAGGCGGCCGCCGGCAGCGGGAGGCCGCGGAGGTGATACTTACTCAGGGGTCGGGTGCTCGGGGTCGTAGAAATCCCCCATCTTCAGAGGTGGCTGCGGCGGCAGCTGCTTCATCGGGAGCGGCTAGAGGCAGCGACGCGAGCCCCCTCCCCGCGGCAGGGCGACGCAAAGGAGGGGAGGGGAGGAGGCCGCTGGTCCGACCGCGGCGGCGGCGGCAGGGGCGGCCCGCGTCGCTTGCTCGCTCGCTCCCTCCCTCCCTCCGGCGCCCGCCTGCCGCTCTCTCCCCCACACTCACACGGGGAGCGACGCGCACCCCGCCCGCCCCTCAGCCGCACAGGCCCTGCCCCTTAAAGAGACACGCAAGGGCCGCGCGTCTGCCGCCAGTCGGCACGCCCGCAGCTGCCGGTCGGCCCCAGGCAGGGGCGGGTGGGGCTGGGTGCAGCCAGCCGGTCCGGCCCGACCCTGCCTGCGACTTCCCGGAACAATAAGCCCAGGGCTGGAGCGCTGCTGGCCGGCCCTGGACCTAGAGTGGCGGCGCCGCGACCCCTCCCTCGGGCCCACCGAGGTGGCCGGGGGCTGAGGCGTGACCCGGCCCGCCCCGGAGTGTTTGCAGGAGACGTGAGGAGAACAGCTCGAGCCCGCCGGGACACTAGCCTAACTGCCCCGCCGCCCTCGAAGACCTGTCCTCCCGGAGCACTGGAGACCGCATGAGCGCCGACGGCGCCTCCCCCGGGCCCCCCGGTTCTGAGGTAACGCGGTCGCCGTCCCTCCCGTGCCTCGCCCCCTCTCTCCTTTATTTCTTCTTCTCGCTCTCTCTCCCCCTTGCCTCTTCATCTCGCCCCCTCAGCAAGTAAGGAAACGGAGCCAGGCCGGGGATTCGCTCTAAGGCCGAGCTCCCGGGATGCTCCCTCCTCCCTCCCGCCTCCCGCTGGGTCTTCTGCCCCCACCGCCCACCTCCGGGCGCCGTCCCTGCCAACCACACGCTCCACCTGGAGCTGTATTCTGCCCCCACCCCCAAATCTGGAAGGCTACAGCCCCCGTCTTCTTCATGGTTCTTAAGGCCTTGGAGGAACTGTCCTTTAAAAAAAGGTTATTAATCACTTTCCTGCAAAAAAAAATGGCTAGATGAGATGAAGTAGGATAACTTGAAAGGGCTACGGGTTTTTAGTTATTTGGGGAAGAAACAAGAATGCATAATGCTGTTAGCTGAACTCTCAGGACGTTGAAGAGTTTATGGCAGTTGATCATTTTGAAATTGGGGATTCAGGATCAGCTTTTTTGTGGGGGTATTTTTTTTTCACTATAATTTTGAATTGGATTTTACCAGCAAACAGTTGGATGGAGGTATGTGTTATGGACTGAATATTTGTGTACCATTGAATACAGATTCATCTGTTGAAATCCCAACCCCCAAGGTGATGGTATTAGGAGGTGTGGTCTTTTGGGAGGTGATTAGGTCATGAGAGTGGAGCCGCATGAATGGGATTAGTGCCCTTATAAAAGCGATCCCATTGAGTTCTCTCCGTGTCTGCCACGTGAGGATACAATGCGGAAGCGGCAATCTGCAACCCAGAAGAGAACCCTCGCCAGAACTCAGCCATGCTGGCACCCTGGTCTTAGACTTCCAGCCTCCAGAACTGTGAGAAATAAATTTCTGTTGTTTATAGCCACCCAGTCTATGGTATTCTGTCAGAGCAGCCCCAACTGACTAAGAGACTGTGTGTCATAATTACTGAAATGTGATCTAAGAGAATAGACATAATTTAACTAGCTCTTTTTTCTATCCTGTATGTGTGTGTGTGTATGAATGTATGTATATATGCTGGCAGTGTCTATTAGGGTTTTATCATCATTGTTTGTCACTTGGGGATTATTTTGGCTTTTTTTTTATGGTGCCTTTAGGCATAGCATCCAGGTCCAGGACCCATCTGACTCCCTAGGTTCAAGTCTCCCGTGACCACTTCTCTACAGACCATGAATGTTACCTAATGTCTCTGTGCTTTTTCTCATTGTAAGATGAGAGTGTTCATGTGTACAGGTCCTCTCACTTTTGTGAGGATTCAATGAAATAATATTTGTAAAGCCTTAAACCTTCAATAAATGTCACTACTTTTCCAGACATTACAGTGCAGTGGTTAAGAGCTGCCTGGCATTGTATACCAGCCTTTCCACTTTCTGGCTATGTTACATTGGGCATGGTTACTTTTCATGCTTCCAGTGCCTCATCTGTAAAATAGGTATATTATCCACTGGACAGAGAATGTTGTGATTATTAAACTAATATGTATGAAACATGCTTGCACAATGCCTCTCATTGAGTAAGTGTCCAGTAAGTGTTATCTTTCAGGCTTTGAAAGAATAGATTGGGGCCCTCTGTCTTAGATGCCACACAGGCCATTGGGAGCCACTTGACATTGTACAGAAAGGAAAAGACTATTTTAATTTTAGGTGAAGGTGGCTGAAACAATATGAGTATGTGGTGATAAGGATCTCAACTGAGATGAATGAGAAAAAAGCAGTCAGGTATAGGTTTCCTATTTCCTTAAAAACAAAGTAAGCAGTTCTCTTGTGGAAGATGCAGCTGGTCTCTACAATACCTGGTCTTAAGAGATAGCATTGGTCGGTTGGAACCCAATACAGTAAGCATGTGGAGCCATGGGGGTCAGTGGGAAGTTCTAAGCCCCAAACATAAATAAATGAACCGAGTTTTTACAGGCAAGATTGTTGGAAGATTGAATACTATTAAATGTCCTCATCTGTTGTACTAAGGGTTCTTTGTACACATATTTTAAATTCAAAGAGAATGCATCCTTGGAACACATGCTTGGGCCTGGCCTCTTGATCAAAGCTGTGGAATAATTTGGTCTTTAGCCTATAATTATTAGATACTGTCTCCTGCTTTCTTACATAAAGCCTTCTGCAAATGTGTTTGAAGGAAAAATGTCAAAAGTCTTAAGGTGAAATGTATTATAAGAGGCATTCCACTCCTAGAGTGCTAAAAACCATAAAAAAAATTCCATAATTGGTCCTGCCGTTACTGCCTCCTGTTAGCCCATACTACTCCCATCCCAGAGGATCCCAGGGTAGCCAGTAGTGACCCTGAAACAAAGTTGACTCCAGCATCTCTTGACTTAGGGGAGACAGAAGGCCAAAGTTCGGACATTGCCCACTGTTAGGCTCCGGGTACCTGGTAAAGGGATGGGAAAAGAAAAAATGTAGTTGAGGGCGAGGGGAGGAATACCAGTTGATCCCTTGAGCACATTCTCCAAAACTACTATTTATAAACAAAATTTTTGAGGTAGTATGTTGACAAGACAGTTTTTAGGACGGACACAACACAGGCAGTGAGGTGCCATTGGGTGGTGCCCAGGCCAAAGCTCTGCTGCCTCAAATGGGAACCTGGCTAAAGCTCTAGGAGAGAGGGAGAAGGTTATTCCCCCTTGAACCCACAGCTGGAGCTGAGTGGGGGAAGCTGCCCCTACCCATTTACTCTTGCCTCTTTCCATCCCATTCTTCCTTCACCACATCCTTGCCCCAAGTGAGGATTGCCAGAGAACTGGTTGTGCTCCTCAAGAGATGCCAACTTAGAAGGGACAAGCAAGCCCTAGTCCTTCAGTCCTAGGACTCCTCAAAGTTCCTTGCTTTGCCAAGAGGGGGCAGGGTTGACAGTGGCAACAAGCCCAATGTAGGCAGTGTGAGCAGGGCAGTGTGGGAGTCTCTCTCTACCCGTGCGCTCCTACAAACACCCTCACCTTGGCAGAGTCACGCCCATTCCCAGTGGCTAAAGCCTGTGGTTAATAATGGTCTGCTGATGTATGAAAAGTTGAATTTAGTACCAGAGAGGCAGTTTGGGTGTATGCATGAATAAGATACACAAGGCTAGGTTATATCAAGATCAAATGTTTGAAAGCTAAGGCTTTTGAAGATCACAATTTGTGAGACACTTACTCAAGTTCCTTGATTATTTAAATGTTATCTTGAATCTATTCCTTGCTATAAATGATCCTTATCATCAATTTGTTCTTTTTTCCCCAGTGTTCTTTTGAATAGAGGAATGAATGGTCTATGTTACATATTTCAAAAATGTATTTTTCTTCATTCGGTCTCTAGGAAACCAAAATTGGCTGTTACTATAGTTGTATATTAACCATAAAATCATGAATACAAACATGTCCATCCTAGCATTAGAATAGAAACATGATTTAGGTGTCTATAAGCTGTTATATACAGTTTTTCAATGGTGATTTACTGCTTAGTTTTAGTAGATCAACACATTATTCTGTTGTAACTGAAACTAATTCCATTAATTAAAAATATAATGAGAGGGGGGCCGCGCCCAGTGGTGTAGCGGTTTAGTCCCTGCTTTGGCAGCCCGGGGTTGGCAGGTTCGATCCCGGGAGCCGGCTGACGCACTGCTTGTCAGTCATGCCGTGGTGGCGTCCCACATAAAGTGGAGGAAGATGGGCACAGATGTTAGCCCAGGGCCAGACTTCCTCAGCAAAAAGAGGAGGATTGGCAATGGATGTTAGCTCAGGGCCAGTCTTCCTCACCAAAAAAAAAAAAAATATATATATATATATATAATGAGAAAGATGGTTTTCAAAATAAAGTGTATTATTCTACAAATGAAAGACTTGGATCAAGTGGTTTAAATGTGTGTGTACTCCTCTGTAGGATAGAAATATATATAACCAACATCTTAGCATTTGGGGGACATGAAACAGAATGATGTCTGAAAAAGTATCTAGTACATGTAAACTAATAGCCATGCAATAAAAATTAGTTACCTTATAAAGTTATGTAGATACATGAGGCTCAACAGAATTGAAAGTTATTTTAGATTTAATCAGTATACAAAAGAAAGGCTGCAACATTTAGAATAATGGTTATTTTAACTGTTCCACACAAATCTATCACACTTTTTGGTCCTGGAATTCCTTGGGGAAAAAAGTGTATTACAATCGATTTTTATTCATATTTAATCTGTACATCTCAACAGAAGTTAAGAGGAATCTAGAAAACAATACACAACTTACATTGAGCCCTAATACATACATTATTTGTATCAAGGCAGCACTTTCCTATATAATAGTATTATACTCTATAGTTGTCTTTTCTGTTCTATACTGCTTTGTTAACAGTTGACTTTCATTACATAATGTCTATCATCCCAACTCTTATAAGTTGGTAATAGGCAGCATTATTGTCTGTCTTTCATATTTTATAATGTCTGGCCCTGTATGTGCCAGATGTTTAATGAATAATTATTTTGCAACTCTTTTGAAAACTTTACTTTTTTTACTCTTTTTCTTTTAGAAACTCTTAAAATGTTCACACTGGATTTTTCTGTTGAGACTAGATTGTTGAGTAGCTAACAAGCTGCTGACATCTAGGCAAGCACTCTCTTCTGTAAAATCTCCTTCATAAGCTCCTACAAGCCAACCATTTCACTGGGCTTGAAAGTGCTGACTTAAAAGAACCACACATTTTAACCCTCAAGTATTATTGTTATTAGATAATTTTTTCATATATGTTAATCCTGTCTTCCCTAAAAGATTATCAAACACTCAGGGAAATGATTATAATGTTTGTTTTGTTCTGGATCCTCAGCACCCTTCTAGAGAACTCATCTCAGAAGCTTCTTATTGCATCTTCCCTCCCAACCTTGTCTCTCCCAACAGAGGATGAAACTCTTCAAGATTATCTCAGCTTTACAGATGAATAAAACCAAAGATCTCAGAGGTTAAGGTAATCTAGGGTCACATGACTAAGGAGTGGTAGAGCCAGGATTTGAACCTGGTTATCTGATTCAAGACATTTTCAGACAAAAAAAATCTGGAGTTTACCACCAACAGAAAATAATCCCCAATACAAGAAGGAATGTTGAGCAAAGCAATTGGTAAATAAGTGGTTAAAACTAAAAAATATTTACCGTAGGGGCTGGCCTGGTGGTATAGTGGTTAGGTTCGCATGCTCCACTTCAGCATCCAGGGTTAGGGGGTTCAGATCCCAGGCATGGACCTACACACTGCTCATCAAGCCATACTGTGGCAGCATCCCACATACAAAATAGAGGAAGATTGGCATGGATGTTAGCTCAGCAACAATCTTCCTCAAGCAAAAAGAGGAGGATTGGCAATAGATGTTAGCTCAGGGCCAATCTTCCTCTCTCACACACACATACACACACACACACAAATATAAAGTAATAATAATAATAATACATCATTTGTGTGGTTAATAGAGTAAAGCAAGAAAGAACTAATATCCTGGACAACAAAGTCATAATTTGGAAGTGGGATAGGTGGGGTGATGATTGGAGTTGAATTTTTCCAAGATACTGTATTGTTTGGGAAGAGGGTAAAAATATTGTTTAACTTTAAGCTTTACTCTTTTAAGTATACAAGTTAAAATGTGTTGGGTAACTACTAAAAGAGTATATAATTTCCAAATTAATAGAGGGAGAATATAGAATTTTTAAAAAAGCAAGATATGAAGACAAAAAAGAAACAAAGAAATAGTGAAACAAATAGAAATCACAAATAATATGGTAAAAAATAAATGTAGATATTTCAATAATTACAGTAAATGTAAATGGAATAAACTCTCCAATTTAAAAAAAAGAATGTAAAATGGACAAGAAAATAAAACCCAATTGTCTGCTATTTTGAGACATTCTTAAAACCAAGAACACAGATATAAAAGGATAGACAAAATGCAGTCTATACAGGAACTGAAATATAATAATATACACCTAGAATTTACACAATGTTAAAACCCAACAGGACCTCGATAAAATTAAAAAAAATTTTTTCTAATTTTTAATAACTTTCAACAGTACAATATTACAAATTAAATTAAAAGACTGGGGAAAATATTTACATTTTACCTAACAAAAAATTGGCTAAAAAAAGAGGATGGGAAAAGATGTCAGGCTAATATAACAGTAGAAAGCTGATAGAGCTATATTAACATCAAACAAACTAAAAATAAAGGTTACTAAATAATAATAAAAAGTTCAGGATCCTAGGCCTTCAGAATTCTAAACTTGTATGCACCTAATCACATATCTTTAAAATATAAAAAGCAAAATTTGATAGAACTACAAGGAAAAAGGGATAAATTTACCACTACAGTGATCTTGACACACCTGAAAAATAATGGATAGATCTTGCAGACAAGAATCAAAAGACACGAGCAACATAATTAAGAAGATTGAATTTATAGACATATATAAAGTGTTACACTCAACAATTAGAGCATTTACATCCTTCTAATGCCTATGTGGAATGTTTATGAAAATTGACCACATAAAAATCCATGTAGTAATTCTCAACAAATTTCCAATAATATATGTTATATAAGCCATGTTCTCTGACCACCATGCAATTAAGTTAGAAATCACTAACAGGGAAAAACACTCTTGAAAATTCAAAAGCACACTTGTAAGTAACTCATTGGTCAAGAAAGAAATCATGAGGGAATCACAAAATAATTGGAACTAAAGAATAATGAGGGCCAGCCCCAGTGGCCTAGTGGTTAAGTTTGGCATGCTCCACTTTGGCAGCCCAGGTTCAGTTCCCTGGTACAGACCTACACCACTCATCAGTGGTCATGCTGTGGCAGCGGCCCACATACAGAATAGAGGGAGATTGGCAACAGATGTTAGCTCAGGGCGACTCTTCCTAAGGCAAAAAGAGGAAGATTGGTGACAGATGTTGGCTCAGGGCAAAGCTTCCTCAGCAAAAAAAAAATAAAAAAAGAAGAATGAAATAACTAACAAAATCGTAGAATATAGCTAAAGCAGTAATTAGAGGGAAATTTAGAAATCTAAATATGTTAGAGAAGAAAGACAAAATTATCAAATTACATGTCAAACTTAAGAACTAAAGTAGGAGAAATAAAGATGAAAGTACAAAATTAAAAGAAAGAAAAGGCATACAATGGAGAAGATGCACAAAGCCGTGAATTGGTTCTTTTAAAAGACTGTTGACCAACTTCTGGCAAATTAGAGAAAAAAATAGATAATACAAATAAATAATGAAAAGAGAGACAAAACTGTGGAAACTGCAGAGATTATAAAATTAACCAAAAAAAATTAACAATTTGATGCCAATAAATTTGAATACTTAGGTCAACTTGGACAACTTTTTAAGACAATACAAATTAGCAAAACTGACTCAATGAGAAATAGAAAATCTATTGGGTCCTAGAATCATTAAAAAATGAATCAGTAGTCAGTTTTCCCTCAAAAAGAAAGGAAGGGAGGAAAGACAGAAGGACAGATCCAGACAGGCAAGGATAGGACAAGAAAGGAAAATTACAAGCTATTCTCATTCTTGAACAGCAGTGCAATAATCTTGAATCAAATACTATTAAAAGCAAATCCAGCAGTTTGTTAAAAATGTAAAAATCATGATCGAGTATTTCAGGAATGAAAGTCTGGGTTCAATATTGCAAATTTTTTCATGTAATTTACCATATTAAATTATAATGGTATGGTAGACAGAGTAACAGCTCCCCAATGATGTCCGCTCCCTAATCCCTGGAACCTGTGAATATGTTACTTTACATGGCAAAAGGGACTGATGTGATTGAGTTACAGACCTTGGGATAGGGAATTTATCTTGGATTATCTAGTCTAATCACAAATCCTTAAAAATGGAAGAGGAAGGCAAAAGAGTTGGTCAGAGAGATGCAAAAGGACAAGGACAAGGACAAGCATTCAACCTGCCTGTTGCTGGCTTTGAAAATGGAGGAAAGAGGCCATGAGCCAAGGAATGTAGCAACCTCTACAAGACGGGAATGATCCTCACTTGTTTTACAGCCAGCAAGAAAATGGGGACCATGGCCCTACAACCTCAAGGAACTGAATTCTGCCAACAACCAAATGAACAGGAAACAGATTTTCCCCAAGAGCCTCCTGAAAGGAATACAGCCTGCCAACACTTAGTTTTTAGTTCAGTTAGATCCACACTGGACTTCTGATGTGCAGAACTGTAAGATAATAAATTTGTTTTGTCATAAGCTTCTAAGTTTGTGGTAATTTGTTACAGCAGCAATTGAAAGCTAATACAGATAGGACAACCAAATACTTTTAGATGCAGGAAAAATCGTTAAAATTCAATAACCATTCTTAATTTTAAAAAAAGAATGGAAAGAAAAAAAAAAAAACCTTAGCAAACCAGGAATAGAAGAAAACTTCCTTAACCTGACAAAGGGTATCCACTAAAAAGACCTAGAGAAACATACATAATGGTGAAATAAAGCATTTCTTTCAAGATTAAAAATAACACAAAAGGCTTGCTATCACCATTTCTCCTCAATGTTGTACTTGAGTCCTAGCCAGCAAAATAAAACAATGAAAGAAATAAAATATGTAAGGAATGAAAAGGACAGTTATTATTTACAGGTCATATGATTGCCTACTTAGCATACCCAAAATAATTTACAGAATAATATTTAGAATTAATGACAGTTTTTCAGGTTCGCCAGATAAAAGCATCAACTGCATTTCCATAGTCTAGCAGTTAGAAGTTAGAAAGTGCAAATAAATAAAACACACAATTTGCAGAAACAACATCAACACCAAAATATTGGAGCTGGCTTATCCCATTGGTTATCCATCTAGAGAGAAAGTAGAAATGGATCCTTCATATTTTACCAAAAAGTCAATTCCAGGTGGATTGAAGACTCCAATATAAAAGGCAAAACTTGAAAAAGTTTAGAATAAAATGTAGAATAATATACTATCTTTGGAGATGCCCTTGTGATAGGGAAAATTTTCTTAAACTTCAAAGTGCAAACCAAAGAAGGCAAAATTCAACTCCCTTGAAACTTTGTCATCAAAAGACAAAAAGTGAAAGGAAAAAAGTCATAAACTGGGAGGAAAGATCTGCAACACACCTAACTAACCACCACAACAAAAAAGTATCTAGAGCTATGCTGTCCAGTACCACTGTTGCTACTAATCACATGTAGTTGTTGAGTACTTAAAATGTAGCTAGGCCAAGCGGGGAGGGAGGAGGGCAAAAGGGATGATTAGGCGCATATGTGTGGTGATGGATTGTAATTAGTATTTGGGTAGCGAACGTGATGTTATCTATGCAGAAATAGAAGTATAATGATGTACACCTGAAATCTATACAATGTTATAAACCAATGTTACTGCAATAAAAAATAAATTTAAAGAAAGTTGATCTTAAGCAAAAAAAATAATAATAATAAATAAAATAAAATGTAGCTAGACCAAATTAAGATGTGTGGTAAGTATAAAATACACACCAGATTTTAAAGTTAGTGCAAAAAATTTTTTACATGTTGAAATGGTAATATCTTGGTTAAGTAAATTATATTAAGTAAAAAATATTATTAAAATTAATTTTGCCTGTTTCTTTTCACTTTTGTGTATGTGAGGAAGATTAGCTCTGAGCTAACATCCGTTGCCAATCCTCCTTTTTTTGCTGAGGAAGATTGGCCCTGGGCTAACATCTGTGCCCATCTTCCTCTACTTTATACGTGGGACACCTGCCACAGCATGGCTTGATAAGTGGTGCATAGGTCCGCACCTGGGATCCAAACCTGCAAACCCTGGACCAGTGAAGTGGAGGACGTGAACTTAACCACTATGCCACTGGGCTGGCCCCCTCTTTTTACTTTTTAAAATGTGGCTACTAGAACATGTTAAATTAGATTTGTGACTTACATTTTATTTCTATTGCCCAGCACTGATCTAGAATATATAAAGAACATATAGAAAAAGCCAACCTAATTTTTTTTGACAAATATCACAGAAGAGGAAAAATTAATGGCCAAGAAACATTTGAAAAGATGTTTCAGGGAAATCAGGCACAATACACTGTTAGTGGGAGTGTTAATTGGAAAGCAATTTGGCATTACCTAGTTAAGTTGAATATGGGCATACCCTACAATCCAACAATTGCACTCGTAGATATAAAAACTAGACAGACTCTTGTGCATTTACACCAAAGGCCATGTTCAGGAATGTTCATAGCAGAATTGGCATGTCCACCAATGGCATATATTCAGCAACACTGAAAATGAATGAACTTTTCAGCTACACTTATCAAAATGGTTAAATCTCAGGAACATAATAAAGAGCAAGAAAAAAGAGCATAAAGGAGTATATTATTTTTTCCATTTATATGAAGTTTTATGAGTCATAATTAAACAACAGATTGTGTAGGGAATTAAATGTGACAAAACTCAAGAAAGCAAGGGAAAAGTAAAGAAAAAATTCAGGATAATTTTTTTTTTTCTAAAGGGGGAAAGAGATCATATGGGGGCTCCCAGAGGCTTCAGAGAACAGGTAAAGTTCTATTTCTTAAAGTAGGTGGTAAGTACACAGATAATTGTTTTACTGTTTTTTTTGTCTACTCTATGCATGATTAATATTTATTTGCTATTTTATAAAAACTATGTGTGTGTATCCTTTGACCCAGCAAATTCTATTTTTGAAATTCTAGTTCATAGAAATAAAAGCACTTGTACATAGACTGTACAGAGATATTAATTGTATCATTATCTGTGTTGAGGAAAATAAAGTGCTCATAAATAAGGGAGTAGATGAATACATTTTGGAATGTCCATACAAGGAATACTATACTGTCTTTAAAAATAATGAATTTTCACTATACTAGATGCTCTGGAGGAGTTTCCACGAGGTTTTGGGTTTGTTGCATGTGAAAAGCAAGATGCTTAGACTTATTTATAAATGTACATATATATTTATGCATATATTTATTTGATTTTATAAGTATGGAGAAAGATAGGAGTGGATATATTCCATTTAGTTGAGTTATCTTGATTTGGGAGTTGGGAGGAATGAAGGAAAGAGGAAGTGAAAGAAAAAAAGAATAAGGAAAATGTACTACAACCACACCCCAGTAAATATATTGTGGTCCCATATATATATCTAACTATAGATGTTTGTATATATTTAGAGATCCATTAAGGAATTAGAAGAAAAAAAGAGTTGAATCTGTACCTACTGACTTCCGGGGATGTCAGTTGAAAAAAGTGAGTTCCATAGGGCCGAGCCAGTGGGCTAGTGGTTGGGTTTGGCATCCTCCATTTCAGTGGCCTGGGTTTGTGGGTTCGGATCCTTGGCATGGACCTACCACTCATCAACCATGCTGAGGTTGTGCCCCACATACAAAATAGAGGAAGATTGGCACAGATGTTGGTTCAGGGCTAATCTTCCTCAAGCAAAAAAAGAAGAAGATTGGCAATGGATGTTAGCTCAGGGTGAATCTTCCTCACCAAAAAAAAAAAAAATCCAAAGTAATGTGTATTTGGAGTCTGTTTCAGTTAAACCAAAAGCCATATATATGCATATTAATGTAAGTGCTTGTGTAAGTATATCCAAACAATGAGAAAGGTGCAGAGAGACACACACTGGTCTGTGAATATTGTTAATGGTTTGGATGTGGGGAGTGAGAGAAAGAAAGGAATCAAAGATGAATCCTAAATTTTTCACCACAACAATTGGGTGACTGGGGGAGACTTATGGAGCCTGGAGGAGAAATAGGTTAGGGGATGTGGGATTAATAATTCTTCTTTGAACATATTAAGGCACAGAATGCTGCTACACATCCAAATGGAGATATCAAGTGAGCAGTTCAAAATACCGGTCAGGAATTTAGAGGAATGCTGGTAAGCAGATAGAGATTTTGGAGTCCTCGGTACACAAGTGATATTTAAAGCTATAGGACTACATGAGATCTCCTAGGGAGAAAGTATGACTAGAGAAAAGGGCAGATAAAAGAACAGGGCCCAGGGTTGAGCATTTGGGAACATTAGTATTTACAGATCATAAAGAATGATAAGCCTGCAAGGGGACAAAGGTGAAGTTAAAAACAAACAAGAGAGTGTGGTCTCATGGAAGCCATGAGAATAAAGCTTTTAAGTGAATAAAGAAATTTAGAAGCAATATGCTTCCCATTCTCAGCTACTTTTCAGATTTGTCCTTGTATCAGTTATCAAATGCTGCATAATAAAACAGTGAGTTGAAACAAAAACAGTCATTTATTGTGCTCACAAATTTTCAGTCTGGTCAGGACTCAAGCAGGGAAGGATTGTCTCTGTGCCACATGGCATCAGCTGGGACAGCTCTACTTGAAGGCTAGCAGATTCATTTCCAAGGTGGCTCACTCATGTTGCTGGCAAGTTGGTGTAAGCCATTGTCTAGCAGCTTTGCCAGGGCTTAGGACCAAGGTCCTTAGTTCTTCCTATTGGGCCTCTTCTTGTAGCCTGGGCTTTCTCGTGGTATAGTGCTGTTTCTAACAGTGAACCTCCCAAGAATGAGAGCCAAGTGAAAGCTGTATTGCCTTTTATGATCTAGCCTTGGAAGTCACATACCATTTACTTCCACTGTATTCTATTAGTTGAAGCAGTCACAAGGTCCACCCAAGCTCAAGAAGAGGGAACATAACTCCACCTCTTAATGGGGGAGTGGCAAAGTTCTGGAAGAGCACTTTGGATGGGAAATATTGTTACCATTTGGGGAAAATATCTACACAGTCCTGGTCAAACATTACAGCTAAAAAAGAGAAGCTTAAAGATGTCTGCACAGATGGGTGTCAAATTTATTGACAGAGTATATTAGAAAGAAATACTGCAACCGAATGTATAAGAATCACATTTAATGTAGTACCTCAAAGAGAGTTCTGCACAATATGTTTTTCATAATTGAAGGGGAAAAAGCCTGGGTATAAAATGAGGCATAGATTAAGCAGATAATTGTTTAATGTTAAGTAACAAAGACCACAACATTATTATTAGTATCAACAATATTATTACTTAATGTTTATTTTAGTACATCCATATAAAAGGATCTTTTTTGAAAAATGTTCAGTATTACCACTTGTTCTTGGCTATTTCATTTAAAGTTCAATTTTTAAATGAAATAAAGAAAAAGTAGATGATGGATGATATTCTTGGAAAAATAAAAATTCCCAAACAGATCAAGAAGAATCAGAAAGCTTGAATAACCATGGAGGAAATAAAGGGTAGTCAAATATCTATGCCTAAAAAACTGTCAGACTGCCTCATTAGAGAATAAAAATTCATATGATTATCTCAATAAATATAAAAAATATTAATGAAGTTTAACACTCATTACTGGTAAGTACCCTTAGTCAACTAGGGGTAGAAGAAAATTTCTTTAATATGAAAGTATTTTTTAGAAAATTATAGCAAACATCATAGTTAATGATAGAACATTGGGAACTTTCCCATTAAAACTAAAACCAAGATAAATATACTGCTAGACAGCATTGTACTAGAGGGCCTACCATATTAATCAATTAAAAGCTATAAATAGAGAGGAAGAGGAAAATATTACACATTTCTGCAAACAATATGATCTATCTAGAAAATTTAAGAAAATCAGCTGGCAAACTATTAGCTCTGATAAAAGTTTAACATCAGTGTGGTTGGATATAAGATTAGCCTATTTTTAAAAATTGTTTCAGGAGTCTCATGATCATTCTCAAGTTAGCTGGTTCTCTAGAATGATTCACAAGACTCAGTAGCAGGTTATACTCACAGCTAAGGCTTATTACAGTAAAAAATACAGAGAAAGAGCAACAGAACGAAAATATGCTTCGGGCAAAGTCCAGAGCAGTCAGACATAGGCTTTCAAGTCTTTCCCCTCCTAGGGCTGTACAGGATACACTCTTTCTGGCAGCAAACTACACGGGCACGTGAAATGTCTCTGCCCAGGGAAGCCCACTCTGATCCAAGGGTTTGAAGCTTTTATCAGAGGTTGATCATGTAGGCAACTGTTCTGGCTACATGACCATCCATGGTAACTGAAACTCAGGACCCTAACAGTGAAATGAGGCACACTATCAATCTTGGTGTTTGTGCAAAACAAACCTGATAAGCTGGTACAGTATCATCCATTGCTCTGGGCATACAGAACATTATCAGAAACATAAAAGGACGTTCTGAAGGCCATATTCCCAGTGGTTGGCCAAAAGTTAACAGGGTTCCAGGCTCCCCAACAGACATGCAAAGATTGAGCAACCAGACCTGCTGTATTAACTGCTCACAGAAATGAACATCTTTCCTTAGTATTAACCAATTTTAAAATGTAATAAAGAAAAAGAGAATCCCATTCATAATGGCAACAAAAGATATAAACTTAATAAGAAATAAGCAAATCCTATATTAAGAAAACTGAAAAGTAAAGTTTTAAGAAATGGGGAAATGTATATTGTACCTAGATACAAAGACTATGTTGACTTCTGGTTCCAGATGAAGATGAAGTAACACACATCCCTATTCCTCCACTAAGAGCAGCTAAAAAAACCTGGACATTATACATAAACCAAAATGACTCTGAAGGCTTACTAGCTCGGGACCTTGGGACCACAGGATGACACAGTGTTGAGTACCTGGGTTTTCTCTTTTTGCCTCATATACTCTAGACTGGGTGCTGGAGAAGCTGGCAACTAAGAAAGGCCAACAGGAATACACACACAAAAAGCCCCCCAAAATCCTTCTCTCTCTAGCTAATGGCCCGAGAAAGGGGCAAACTAGCAAGAGAGGAAACTCAGACAATAACTGCCCTTCCCTACCAAACGGTATGGAACAAAAACATGGTCCCTCCCTACTTCTGTCACCAAAGCCTCAGGGGTGGGGAGCCTAGAGTTCCACTCCCACCTAGTTGTAATGTGGCACCCCTCCTCACCTCCACAGGGGTGTTATCAGAGAAGACTGAGTGGGGGGTTGGGATTTTTCAGCACTGCCTGTTGGTATTGAGATCCCTCTATGGTGTCAGTGGAGGCCACATGGGAATCCTAGACTTCCACTCCCAACCAACAGTAAAAAGGTACCCCTCCCTTTACCCTTAAGTATCAAAGGAGGCTGAGTGTGAAGATGGAATTTTCACCACTATCCACCACTATAAAAAAATAAAGATAGGCACATATGTCAAAGGAACAAAATAGAGTGCCCAAACAAACTCACACATGTATGAACAACTGATTTTTAACAATGGCATAAAGGCAATTTAGTGGAGAAAGGATATCCTTTTCAACAAGCAGTGCTTGGACAGTTGGACGTCCATATGCAAAAATAAATAAACTTGGATCCATATCTCACACCATATACAAAAATTAACTCTAAATGAATCATAGACCTAAATGTTAAACTTCAATTTATATAACTTCTAAAACAGAAGAAACCCTTTGTGACCTTGACTTAAGCAATAGAAGCACAAACCATAAAAGAACAAATTGATAAATTAGACTTCATCAAATTAAAAACTTCTCTTCAAATGATGCTGTTAAGAAAATGAAAAGGCAAGGCACAAACTGGGAGAAAATCTTTGCAAAGTGTACTTCTGATAAAGGACTTGAATCCAGAATATGTAAGGAACTCTCAAAATCAGTAATAAGAAAACAACACAATTTTAAAAATGAGCAAAAGATTTGAATAGGCACTTCATTGAAGAAGATATCTAGATGGCAAATAACATGAAAAGATGCTCAACAACATTAGTCATTGAGGAAATGCAAATTAAAAATGGAAGAAGATACCACTACACACCTATTAGAATAGCTAAAGTTAAAAAGACTGACCATACCAAATATTCACAAGGATGAATTGTGCTTTCTTTTCGGTGGTGGGAGGCACAAAATACAATAGTTTGACTTTTATTTTGGAGGCGATGTTCCAGACTAATGGACCCCTAAAAATTTTACTGATGTAGTGGACCCCTGAATCTTCAGAGGATTTATCTCCCCGACATTGTAGCACATGAGTCTTACCAAGGACTCCACCATGCTAGCCATTTATTGCTTATTTGGTCCAATTAGCATGATGTCATTAGTATAGTGGGCCAATGTGATGTTCTGAAGGGTGACCAGGTTGTTTAGATCTCTTCATTTTATAATTCAATAGAAGTCAAGAGAGTTAAGATAACTTCGGGCAAAAGTGTAAATGTATAGTGTTGTTCACTCCAAATGAATGTGAACTGTGTGAGAATAGAGATTGTCTAATATTTGCAAACTCTATCTTTTAACCCTATTATAATATGCACAGCTTCTGTACATTTAGTTCATACTATTTAACCCTAGCATGTGACTGAACATAATTCAGTATAGCCAAGTCCCTCACATGATAGAGACAATTTTGTGTCATTTTACCCCTCTGGTACTATCTAATTTCTGCCTCCCCAGACAGCTATGTATATCTCAGAAAGAAAACCTCGTATGTATGCTACAAGGAAGTACAATAATTTCCTATACTTTTTTTTTTCCTGACGAAGATTTGCCCTGAGCTAACATCTGTATCAGTCTTCCTCTGTTTTGTATGTGGGATGCCGCCACAGCTTGGCTGGCAAATGGTATATGTCTGCACCCGAGATCCAAACCTGTAAACCCAAGCTGCTGAAGCAGAGCACGCAGAACTTGAACCACTCGGCCACAGGGCTGGCCCCTCCTATACTTTTTTTGAGGAAATTGTTTGTACTTAGAGAATTAGTGTTCAGATCTTACTGAAAAAGGTTAATTTTTATTGAATTACACAAGTATTACCTTTTTCTACTCTGTTTCCTCTAACCCAAGAATATTTCATCCCTACCATGAGAAATCTAAGCAAGCTGAAATTGGAGTAATAAATTGGTAGATTTCTGCTTCCCTCTGGGAACATCCTTTATTTTTATTTTTCGATTTGTCAGTTATAGCACCTGCCAATAGAACTTCTTCAAAAAAGTGTTGTCTCAACAGCAACTTATTGAATGCTTTCTATATCCCAAACCCTGTAGGTAGAAATAGAGGATACGCAGATAAATGAGATAATTCCTGCCTTTGGGAAGCTCTCAAACTAACTGGGGAAACACTTCTAAACTGTTAAGGAGCAATGCATTATTAGAAGTACTGTAAAGATGGCACCAGAGTGCTAAAGGAAGAGGAAGTGACTCTTTCTGCCTGAGGGAGTTGAGAAAGGACATGATACAGAAGCTGGGCACAGAATAACCAATAGTTATTTGTCTGATAAAAAAGGAGGCAAGTGAGAGCATTTCCAGAACATTAGCCCCATTGATGAGTTTGTTAGTAACTTTGGACCATACTTGAACGTTAGCCCCATTGGTGAGTTAATGACTTTCAGACCATTCTTGAAGCCATACTTGTTCTCTCCTTTCCTGCAGAGAACCAAAGCAGTAGTCAGATAGTTTTACGTGCTAGGTTATGAGCATCAGAATGTCTTAACACGGACTTTCAACAATGGAGTGACAGCTAGCCAAGTCAGGGGCTAAGATGAAAGACTGCCTGAAATTATTCTTAAATACGTGCTCATGTGAGAATATCTGGCTCACCTGCCATGTCTTGCTTCGTAGGGTTTGTCCTGTGGTGTAATATCACAGCCCTCAGGAAAGAGCCCCCCACTCCCTTGGAATACATTTTGATCGCTTTTTTAATTTACTTCTTTACCAATCCATGGAGAATGAGGAATCCATTGACAATTTAGAGTTGGGCTCCTTGGAGTGAGGGCTGCTTCTTTTCTCAAAGGACACTTAACAACCCTTGATCAGTTTGGGTTGTCACAGTTGAATCCTGGCAAAGTTTAATTTTTAAAGAGTTGAAAACATGACATACAAATGTAGAATGAACGTGTCAAAGATTTATTAACTTATTACCATATATATATGGTCCCTATACACATGCATGCACACATCTATATTAATTTCTATGTCTAGATGTATGTATTTATATATTACATATCTATATGTATATATTTATATATTAACATTAGTGAGTAGTTTGCACTGAATCCTCTAATTCTAATCCAGTACCATGGAGTTCTTCCAGTTTTCTTCCTTTTCATATTTGTAACTCCCTTCTTTGACAATGAGAAACCTGGCTTACATCTGTCTTAATATATCTATATGTTTGTATATTTTATATATATATATATATATAAATCTATCTATATCTATAGTGTGTGTATATATATATATCTATACTATATTAGTCTATATTATGTATATTTATGTGTGGGAGGGTTGGACTTTCCACCAACTCTGTGACTATCAGAGAGAGCCTATCTTCTTTCCTCCTTCTAATTGGGAACCCAGGAGGTCAAGGAACATTCCCAAAATCACCCTATTAGTGATGGACACAGGCCTGGCTGAACACAGGCCTCCCCACCCCCTAATGGGTTTGATTGTTTCCTGTGATTCTATAGCAAGCACAGGCCTGACTCCCAGTAGGAGGATGTCTTAGATTGGCTTCCCTTGAAACAAACTCAACTGCAGAGAGTTTCTTCAACAAATAAACTTGTGCAGCAAGATTGTTAGAGAACGTGTTCAGCAGACCCAACTGTAACAGGTGAGGGAGGCAGAACTGGGCAGAGAGAGAAGCCGACCCCCACTGAGGTTGAAAATGAGGCCTCAGATAACCCTACAAGCAGGTCTGGAGCTGGGGTAGCCCCTCAGAGTTGACTCAAATTATGAGATGAAGAGCAGGCTTTTATATCTCCACATCAGCCAGCCATTGGCTATGGGCTGACCCCTGGAAGGGGCATGGCCTGCACAGGCAGTTCCTTGTAGCTGAGGGCAGTTTCCAATGAGGAATGCAGCTATGAGCTGTCAGCAGTTTATATTTCCAGCAGCTGAGGGGGTGGGTGCATTAACTCTGAAGAAGGGATGGGATGGAGCCCCAGAATCCACTAGAGGGAAAGAGGTCTAGCCTGCAGGCAGTGGTGTCAGATAAGCATCCAGCATCGCACAAGAGGTGGAGCTCAAAGAGCAGAATTGGAACAGGCAAGGGCAGCTGGCATTTTGGCTCTGGAGACAGGTCCTGGGAACAGCTTAGTGGACATGAAGGGACCACATGGTGTGAGGAGGTTCTGAGCTAGACCTTTTACCTCCGGCCTGTGTGTTCAGGGGTTAGATGGTCCAAGTGAAAAAATCACAGAGTCTCTCTGAGTTGCTTCCTTTTAGTTCCTCAACCTCAAGTGGCAATTGTGATTTAGTTTTCAGTATTGCCTTCCTCGAGAAATTGAACCTAAGACAATGAGTTGACCTCATAAAAAATAAAAGCATAGGAATCATTAGAAAAATTCTGATTCTTATAAAATAGAGTCTTAGTCTGAGACTGGTTATGACCTTGGATACTCTTACCAGCCACTTAATGACAACCTAAAATTGTCCTGATGCTGCCGTATGGTCAGCTCAGCCCTTAGGAAAAGCCCTAGGAGATACTTCTCTGTTCCAGTCAGGAGACCTTGCCCCCTGGGACTGTGGGATTTGTGCCTATTCTCCCCATATCACATAGGGTTCATTTCTGTCTTGTGTTGAATCCACTTGTGTTTAATCCGTTGACCATCCTCTCAACCCACTCTCTGCATTGACTCTGTTCCATGGGAGAGCCCAGAGGACACTCCATTTATCAGAGCAGTCAAGAATGCATTGGTGAGAAAGGCACTAGCATCAAGGAAAAGCTTCATAGTGACTGGTCTTTGTAGGCTGGGGCTAACAGTAAGAGATACTTTTAGACAACCAGGCTTCCTCATAGGATGCCAAAATAATAGAGGTCAGGTGGTAGCACTTAACCTTCAGAAGCAAAGTGGGTACAATTATCTTAATGAAAGGAGTGCAGCAAGCTATAGAATTGGTTAATAGAATATAATATCCTAAGTGGCAAAATAGATGGGTAGCCCACAAAGGAACTGCACATTCAATCAAAAGAAATCAAGAATAGATGGTTAGGAGGCCAAGGATGGCAGCCTCAATAAAAAGTCACTACCCCTTACCCAGTTTCCATACTTGAGCAGCTTTCAGACCCAGAATCCTGTGACTAAAGGAGAGTCTGTGCCCCCAAGGTAAAGGATCCTGCAACCCTACAGCAAATGCATTCAGTAATGATTCCCCAAGTCCTTCTCTAAAGATACTTGTGGCTATTTACTTGGGTAACAATGCACTGGAGAAAGGGAAATATCCAGACAGTTTGAAGACTGTTGGACACAGGGTCTAGCTAACATTGATGCATGGGGACCTGAAACCTCAGTATGATCTCCCAATAGAATGGAAGTGTTTAGGGGCCAGGTAATAATTAGAGCCTGACTCAGATCTGGAGCACAGTCATTTCCGCAGTTCCTAAATTTATTAGTAGCGTGGACATACTTGGTGATTTGCAGAAACCCCACATTGATTCATTGGCCTGTGAGGTAAGTTACAATCCTGGGGAACACCAAGTGAGAACCTCTGAAACTACTTACTTCTTAGCCAAGATAGTAAATCAAAACCAAAATTACATCCCAGGGAAAATAATGAGATTAGTAAAGACCTAAAAGATGCAGAGATAGTTGTCCTTATCATATCCCCATTTAATTTCAGCAGTTTGGCCCCTACAAAACACAGACAGATCCTGGAAGATAGTGGACTATTGCAAACTCATCCAAGTAGTATCCCCTTTGAAATTGCTGTGCTAGATGTGGTATCTTTGCTAAAACAGATTAACATGGGCTTAAGTACATGGTATGTGGCCATTATCTAGTGAATGCATTTCTTTCCATCCCCTTGAAGAAGAAGAACCATTAGTTTTCATTCATGTACAACATACAACAGTATATCTTACAATTTTGCCCCAAAGTTATGATAACTCTCACCCTCTGTTATACAGTAATGCTGTCTTAATGTCATGACTGGGCCCTAGTAGAGATGAAGCAACTGACTATGGGATGTCAAGTAGCCATGTGACCAGAACTGCCCCATCATGATCTGGTTTCCATCAGGTTCACCAGGTAAGTTCAGATGGGTCCATCTGTTATCCATCAAAAAATGGAAATGGTGCAACCAATACTGGGTATGAGCAGAACCAAAGGGCACAATAAGCTTCATGAGCAGATGGCCCCAGACCTCTATCTACTCCTGTTGCACTGCTGTCTCTCCCTTAGCTCACACCTATGGCTGTATGGAGGAGGAAGAGTGTTTCCCTTATGACCAGCTGATATGGAGGAAAAAGCCCAATCTTGGTTCATGGATGGGTTGATTCATTATAAGGATGCAAGCCAAAAATGGACCACTGCTATACTCCAGCCCCACTCAGGGAGAAGGGAAATCCTCCCAGTGGGAACAGCCTTGGATGGTGCACCTGGCCATCCACTTTGAGTGAAAGAGAAGTGGCCCAAGTTAAGAATCTATATAGATTCATGGGTAGTGGTAAATGGCTTGACTGGTTGACTCAGAAGCTAGAAAAAGAAACATTGGAAGTTTGGAGGGACAAGTAAGTCTGGAGGAGAGGCCTATGGATGGACCGATGGGAGTGGGCATGAAGTGCAAAAATCTTTGTATCACATGGCAGCATCCATCAGAGAGCATTAACAAAGGAAAAGACACTAAACAACAAAACAGAATGACTCAGCCAGTAGATTATCAGCCAATGTATGTCATTGGCCATCCAGGTACTGAGACAATGGGCTCATGAAAAGAGTAGCCATGGTGGTGTGGATGAAGCATGGCCCCGGATTATGGGCTCCCTCTCATCAAGACTGACTTGGCTCCTGCTACTGCTCCTGCTCAATGTCCAGCCTGACCACAGCAGAGACCAATGATATGACACTATCCCTTGAGGAATCCCTGATATGACACTCTCCCTCAAGGAGTCCAACCACCACTTGGTGGCATATTGATAAGATAGGACCTCTTCCAATCTGGAAGGAGAAGCAATTCATCTTGACTAGAATTGACACATATTTCCTGCCTGCAAGGCCTTGCCCAGTGTAACTACCTGGGGACTTTCAGAGTATTTGATCCACCAACACAGTATTTGTGTAACAATGCATGAGACCAAGAAACCCATTTCACAGCAAAAGAGGTGCAAGAGAACTTACATCTCGCTACCCAGAAGATACCAGCCTAATAGAACGAACGGGAGGGACTTTTGAAGGCAGAGCTGCAGAGCCAGCTTAAAGATAATATCCCCCAAAGGTAAGAAACCATCCTCTAGGTTGCTCTATCCCCTTTAAATCAATAACCATTCTATTTTGCTATGTCTCCAATAGGTAGACTACAAGGATGTGGGAACCAAGGAAGTAGGAGTGGCACCACATACTATCATTCTTAATTAAGGAATTAGTGCTTTCTGTCCCTGCAATTCTGAACTCTGTGGGTTTAGAGGACCTGCTTCCCAGAAGAGGAATACTTCCACCAGGGGATACAGCAAGAATCCTATTCAACCTTAAGCTACATGTGCCAGGAGACCAGCAGACAAAGAAAGGAGTCACCATCCTGGCAGGGGTAATTGACTCTTACCATCAAGAGGAGTTAGGGCTGCTATTAAACAATAAGGACAGAGAAGAATATGGTTGGCACCCAGGTGATCCACTGAATCTTTTCTTAGTACTCTTCTGCCAATTTTTTTTTTTGGAGGGGGAAGGAAGATTCACCCCAAGCTAACATTTGTTGCCAGTCTTCCTCTTTTTGCTTGAGGAAGATTAGCCCTGAGCTAACATCTGTGCCAATCTTCCTCTATTTTGTATGTGGGATCCTGCCACAGCATGGCTTGATGAGCAGTGTGTAGGTCCACACCCGGGATCAGAACCCATGAACCCCAGACTGCCAAAGCAGACCACACGAACTTAACTACTATGCCACTGGGCTAGCCCCTCTTCTGCCAAATTTTTGTGATAAATGGACAAGTGCAGCAACCAAGGAAGTGGGTATAATGCCCAGGGACTCAGTCTCCTCAGGGATAAGGGTCTGGATTACTCTAGCAGGTAAATCACCTAGACTAGCAGAATTAAGGATTATCTAGAATAGTTTGGTGGAGGAGGGATATGATGTATGGCCTTGAGACCATTGCAGTGATAGAGGCTGTAGTTATCTCACTAACCTTCCTCTTATACATTTTCCAAGGCAAAGAGGTCAATCATAATCCTGGAGGAACAGTTCCCAGATGGAGTGAATTTACTCAAGCAAATGGATCTAAGTGACACAAGGGGTGGACTGAAGTGAATGCCGTGGTACACCACCAAAACCCTCTTCAGGACCTAGATATTAGTTCCCCAGCTGCAGGACTGTTGGCTGTTGATGGCCCACCTTCATGTCCTTCTCTGTGAATTATCCTTAGGCAAAAGTAGCTGCTTTACTTAAAGTGACACTTCCTCCCCAAAGACATCCACATCCAGTTGATATAGGGATACAATGGCTCCAATGCTTTGATTTGGGATATCTCTGAAACACGTCCCAACTCCAGAGATCCCTGAAGGCCTCTATTGCGACTGCATCACAGTTCAATTTCTCGCTCTGCTCTATCCTGTTTTCCATATCCTCACAGGCGTTGTCATGAAAGCACTTCCCAATAAACCTCTGCGTGCAAATGTTAGTGTCTCGGCGTCTGTTTCCCAAGAAATGCAATCTAAATCTCTTTAATTATATACTGAAAACCTACCATATGCCGGACACTGTGATAGGCATGGGGAATACTGTAGTGACCAAGATTCAGGCTCTGAATTTAAGATGCTCACAGTCTAAACTAGAGGAGCAGACACATAAACAGACAGTTACAACACAGGTTGATAAATGTTACTGTGTGAGTAGACCCAGGGTGCTAGGGAACAGAAGTCTTGGTGAATAGGAAGACTTCCTGGGGATGGCAATATCCTTGCTGCTGAGTACTAAATGATCAGTAGGAGTTAGCTGAATGAAGGCATATATGTTTAAGGAAGGGCATTCTAGGCAAAAAGTGGTGTAATGGATACCATTAACTCTCCTCTTGGCATTGGTTCCCTTTTGCAATTTCTGGAACCCCTTGCCCAGCTTCTGTGTGCTCTGCTGCTAATGACCATACCTATGACTCTTTGGAGTACTGTCCTGGGGCTACTGGAGCCACTCTGCCTATAAACACAAGGCTGAAAGTGCCCGGGAGTTTACATCTCTTTAGGGCAGCGTTTAGCCAATGACTGGTAGCTGTAGGGAGATGAAAGCCCAGCTCCCTTCCAATCTTTGTCCAGGGTTTGTTGGGACAAATACTGAGGTGTATTTCATACATTAAACCTCTTCACAGGATCAGGCTGAGACTGAGACTTTGCCTGAAATGATCCTCTTGCTTGGCTTCTTCCCTTCCATGTCCCAACTCTCTTACAGGTTTCTCCTGAAAGGACTTCCCTACTACATCACTTGTGCATGAATCTTTGTCTCAGTGTCTGCTTCTAGGGAACTTGACCTAAGACAGGTGCCCTACCCCAAGGCAGTGGCGGTGAAAAAAGAGAGTGGAGAACAGACTTGAGAGACCTTAAGCAGACAGAATAAACAGGACTTGGAAGTGGATTGATATGGGGTCAGATAAAGGAAAGGAAGGAGTGGAGGATGGCTCTGAAGTTACGGCTTGGGCATCACGGGGCTGAGGTAACATAGGACAAGGAGCAGGGCTGGAAGAGCCAAGATTCCCAAGAAGGAGCTGTTTTCCTTCTGAAGTCACTCTTGTTCATCACTTCTCATCTGATAAGCACACACAGAAGAAGTTTATACCAAACAATAGATATTAGACTTAGGCATTTGAGGGCAAGGCTGCTGTTTGATGGGAAAGGCTCAGATTGTGCTCAACAATGATGAAATTAATTTAGGAACAAGGAGAAGCTGACATCTGCCAGTATCTAAGGCAGGCTCAGTCACTGAAGTTGTTTCGAGTCCACTTGTTCCTTTAGACATTTTATGATGATCAGTGGTGTGTACAGACAACTTGGAAGAGAGAGACCCTTCCCACCATGTCTATGCCAGACATGGGGTATAGTCATCATCTTACTTCATCTTCCCAACAGCCCAGTGAAGCAGGCATTCAATCCCATTTTACAGAGAAGCAGACTAAGGCTGGGAGGGACTGACACTTTTGCCCAAGATCCACAGAAAGAGGCAGAGCTGAACTCCAGGGCCACCTGCTACCCAAGTCCAAATCTTAGCATCAGGCCACACTGCCTATGGAAGAAGTATGAGACATGGTTCCACCCCTCCAGTAGCTAACAGGTCTCTGGAAGACAGGATCAGCATGAGCAGATTCAGAGGAGGAACAGATAATGTGTGTTGAAACTTGATTCTGTGGGATTTTCATCAGAACTCAGGTTGGCACTGCATAAACCTGATACATGTAGCAGGTGGATTGATAGCACAAGGGGGTGCTGTGGTGCATCACCCAAATTCCCCTTCAGGACCCCAGACATTTATCTCACCACTTGCCTGTGGGTTCTACTCACAGGACAAAGAGCTTCTGAAATTTCACACTATGCTCAATGCTCGGCCTCATCATAGCACCAGAACTCCTTAAAAATGGTATGGTTGATCATCCTCCCAGCCCTGAACACTGTAAACTCATATTCCCCCTCTGCTTCCTCAGAGAATTGCAGGTCAGCTACTTGCAAAAATTCCTTTATCTTTACCCTGGCATCTGCTTTCTTTCTCTTCAGGAAGCTCTCCTGTTCTTGGGCTGAAACCTGGTTTCTCTGTGTCTGAATTGTAAGCCCAAAGTCATAAGGAACTTGTAGAAAAATGTAAAGAAAAGGTACCAGATCTAGTTTCCAATCCTCCTTTTGAATTAGTAATCCCCAACCTTTGGGTAAATGCTGAGCAGCCTGGAACCTCCCCACTCCCTCTGTTCCAAACTCCACTTGCACAGTATGGTTTGTATGGCCTCTATATGCTTAAAAATAAATTTACAGCGTACAAAGAAAGTCATAAGCCCACCAACCAAACACTACTTTTGCCATTCTTGATGGTCCCACTTAGTCCCTAAATGTATTTTTTGTATCAAAGTAATCAGAGTAAATAATTTTATATTCAAATATTTTCACATAACATTTTTCACATCTAAGTTTCCAGATTTCTAACTAAATGTTTGTCACTGTCATGACTAATATTCATTTGAGTGATTTATTTATCAATAATTTACTTATTCATTTACCTATTTTTGGATATGTAGGTGGTTTCCAGTTTTTCACTGTTGTAAATAATGTTGCTATAAACATTTTTGCATATATAGCTTTTATCTTTCAGAGAACCTCAGGAACTTGTCAACTGTAGACTCGCCAAAAGATAGCAGGAAAACCTGTTGATCAAGCAAAGCTAAGTTTATTAGACTTATCATAGTAATGGAGACAGAGTTTTAGTAGTGCTCTGGGTGGAAGTTGTGGAGTCTATTTATAAGGCTTTCAGGTCAGGGCTGGGTGAGTTTAGGAAGGATCTGTAAAGGCGGGGAACTGGTTGGGATTGGGCAGAGTTTATGACATAATAGTTTTGGATTGATAGGCACAGCAAGGCGAGAGCTTGAAATGAATCTTGGTGAGCTAGTGTTAGTCTTGATAAGTTAGCTATTTTAGCCAATTCATAGTCTTGTCTTCCAGGAGCAAGTCTTTCCTGGAGTAAGCAGCTAAGTTATTTTTTGCTTATTCTCAGTGTTTTTTAACATAGGAACAGAAAGTATACTTGGTCCCAGTATTGTTTAACTCAGGAACAAGAAATTTTGTAGGTTCTGTTTTAATACAAGTAAACCATGGTCCTTATCCCACTACAAACCTTCTCAGGTCAGGGCTTCACCTTTGTCCCTAGAGAGAAGAAGCCTTAGAAGGGGGTGATTCTTAGATTGTAAGTTCCAGTCTTGAGGGGTTGGGGATGGGGTGGGGAGTGATTGACCAAGGTAGTCAGTCCTTAGCCACCTCCCTCCTTGGCCACCCTTGTTCACAAAGATCTGGCCAACCAGCCCTCATCTTCTCAGAAGCTTCTCCTGTGTCTTGATGTTTTTACCTTGTAGTTCCTTGGGGATGGTTTGGAGGGAAGGAGGTAGCAATTGATGCTTGTTGAGTATCTTGATAGGAGCTAGCACCAGAACTGAGTCATCTGCTCTCTCCATTTTTGGGAAACATACCAAAAAGCTTTACCAAGACTTAGGAAAGACTGTGAATTATACTGCTACTCTTTCACTTAACCTAAGATACTCAGAAAGGGTTGGGAAAATAAAACTACTGTTAATTTCAATACATTTTTGCTAATTTGTTTTTTATTATATATATAACATAAAAGTTACCATTTTAACCATTTTTAGGTGTACAGTTCAGTGGCATTAAGTACATTCATATTGTTGTGCAACCATCACCACAATCTCTCTCTAGGACTTTTTCTTCATTTCAAACTGAAACTCTGTACCCAATGAACAATAACTTCCTACTCCCCCCTCCTCCCTGGTAACCACTATCCTACTTTCTATCACTATGAATTTGCCCATTAAATGTACCTCATATAAGTGGAATCATACATATCTGTCCTTTTGAGTCTGGCTAATTTCACTTAGCATAATGTGTTCAAGGTTTACTTATTCGTAGCATGTATCAGAATTTAATTCCTTTTTAAGGCTGAATAATATCCCATACCATATTTTGTTTATCCATTCATCCATCCCTGGACTGTTTCCACTTTTTGGCTATTGTGAATACTGCTGCTATGAACATTGGTGTACAAATATCTGCTTGAATCCCTGCTTTCAATTCTTGTGGTTATATACCCAGAAGTGGAATTGCTGGATCATATAGTAATTCAATGTTTAATTTTTTGAGGAAGCTATATTTTCTTCATAACCTTGCAACTGCAACTTTAGCTTATTTAAGAGATGAAAAATGTCAGCTATATAATCCAGTTGTTAACATCTATCTCCTCTGTCATTAAATCAAATCAGGATTACTTATTGTCAGAAAAAGTCTAAGTTGATTTTTTTACATCAAATATTTATTTCAAGGAGATAATTTTTTTATTTTTTACATCAAATGTTTATTTCAAGGAACATGATAGTAACCACTAGGAAATAAATAAATCTTATAAATCAGATTTAAAATCTATCAAGTCTAGTTTAAAATGATACAGATCTAATATGATTCAGTTATCCATTTTATAATTATTTTATTAAAAACAAGATAATGCATCAATATATTGTTTCTTACTACTTAATTTGTAATAATGCAATGTAATGTGTAGTTAAAATTATACATTATTTTTGAAGCAAGGAGTATGATAAATGCATGATTTCCCTTGGTAAAGTATATATGTGGATATGATTCAAAATCTGGCGTTTGCCTTTTGAAAACAATTAAATAAAAATCGAGTTTAAAAACTATAAACAACTCCGTTATTTTCATTAGGCAATCTTTTCCTATTTAATGAAAGAGAAAGGTATTTCTTGCTAAAAACTAATTGATCTAGCAACTAGCATGTAATTTCATTTTTTGTCAATAGGAAACATAATATTTAACAATTTTTAAAATAAATACTGTAGTAATAAATATTTTATGATCTGATTTCATAAAAATGATTTTAACTACCTTATCAAGTAATCCACAACAAATCTAAAATAAATCACATAAAAGTTTTATCTGGGAGTTTTATCCAATGTATCTGGAAAGATTTAGTAGTCCCATTAAAACATTCCAGATATATTTAAAAGAATCACTGTCAATAATCTATACTTCTTTTCTTTCCAAGAATGAGCATTTAAAGACTTGCTTACATTAAATACGTATAGAAAGACGTTTTTGTCATTCAGGACATAATTTCTTTTTTGTGTGTGTGAGGAAGACTAGCCCTGAGCTAACATCTGTTGCCAATCCTCCTCTTTTTTGCTGAGGAAGACTGGCCCTGGGCTAACATCTGTGCCCATCTTCCTCTACTTTATATGGGATGCCGCCACAGCATGGCTTGACAAGCAGTACGTCTGTCTGCGCCTGGGATTCGAACCTGCGAAGCCGGGCCACCGAAGCAGAGTGCGCAAACTTAACTGCTACGCCACTGGGGCCGGCCTCAGGACATAATTTCTTACCCACACTTTCTTTATTCTGCTCTTAGGTGTTTCTCTAACAACAGCTAATCATTCTTGGGCGATAGGGGATAGAAGAGGCAAAGTTGTTGAATAAAAATGACCATTACTCCCATTGCCCTACTCTGTCATTTATCTGAACTCAGAACTTGGGGCAGACTGCCCTTGTCTTAACTTAGCTTCACTCTTAACAGAAATGAGCCCAAGGCAGAAAGCAGTCTTCAAGAGTAGAGAAGGGTTGGGGCAGACCTGGTCACGTAGCAGTTAAGTTCGTGAGTGCTTCGTTGAACTGGGTTCGCAGGTTCAGATCCCAGGCGCAGACCAATGCACTGCTTGTCAAGCCATGCTGTGGCAGCATCCTATATAACGCAGAGGAAGATGGGCAAGGATGTTAGCCCAGGGCCAATCTTCCTCAGCAAAAATAGGAGAATTGGCAATGGATGTTAGCTTAGGGCTAATCTTCCTCACCAAAAAAAAAAAGTAGAGAGGGGTAAGGAATCATTCTCTTGTAAAGGAATCAAGGGCTATTGGTGACCAGGCCTATGTTCAGACTGACTAAGATTAGAAAAGAGAATTCATGGACAGTGAGGATCTGGACACATGTATCAAAGCCCTTGAAAGGCCTTCTCATACTCTCAGGGGAGCTCAGATCCTAGCTTGAAGACCACCCATCTTGGTCACAGTGGAGCTGGTGAAGTGATATTGCCTCTTCACTCTACCAAATCCAAGAGGAACAAGAAGAAGTCCCTTAGGCTGCCAGAAAAGGTAGGGCCTATGATTTTTTAATAAATTTTTAATAATACCTTTTCTTCTTAATCTATACATGGTTTTCATGAAAAAACTATATACTATTGCTTTTATTATTTATGCCTAGTTTGCACACACAATAGTTTTTATGTTAATTTGACATTAAAATAGACCAGAGAGGTCTCAATGTTTTTTTTAATAGTTAGCCAAAATTTGATTTTCTCTTTAGAACTTTGTTTGAAGATCTATAATCACTTTGTGACCTTATTTAAGTTCCTGTGTTGAGACCACCCCAGAACACTTTTTTTTTTTTTTTTTTGTGAGGAAGACCAGCCCTGAGCTAACATCCGTTGCCAATCCTCCTCTTTTTGCTGAGGAAGACTGGCCCTGGGCTAACATCCGTGCCCATCTTCCTCTACTTTATATGGGACACCGCCACGGCATGGCTGACAGGCAGTGCGTCGGCGGGCGCCCGGGATCCGAACCAGCGAACCCCGGGCTGCCAAGCGCGGACTAAACCGCTGCGCCACCGGGCCGGCCCCCAGAACACTTTTTAAAGGCTCACTCTACCTAAACTCTTACACTTGGGAAATGGCTCAAGAGATGTTAATTTATCAATGTGATGGAATACCAAGCAGTCAACAGAAATGGTAATGTTGAAGGCAAACAATGTGAAAATGTGTACAACAGCATCTTAAATGCAAAAACTAGAACAATGATTTCAATGAGTAAGAGTATGTTTTGGTTCAGAGCTGAATTTGAAAAATTTGACATGTTAAGTAGGAGATATAGGAGAATTTTTTCCCTTAAATTGTTTCCTTCAGTATAGTTAAAATATGGGTTGTACAATAAAAATATGCAGTGTATGTTGACAGCAGTGGTCACTGTTAATGAGTAAACTAAAGTGTTCCTTACAAATTAATTAGTAAATAAAAGGACTTTCAAAGGGCAAAGAGCTTAAGTTATAAAAGGGAGGATTGGTTACAGAAAAGCTAATTTGGCAAAAGTCTGCCAAAGATACCCTAAAACATCTCTCCAGGAGGTAAATCTAAGAAAGGCCAAGATCATAGGCTCCCAGGGTAGTGAACAAGTCTGCAGAATGCAGGTCCAAGGACCTGTTGCTGTTGATAAGCTTTAATGTTTTGATACCTGCTCTCATAGGGAAAAAACAAGCCAAGGCTAGTGTAAAGGAAAAAGTAGTGGTGTAAACTCAACAACCATCAATCAAGTGTATCTAAAACTCTGCCTCTGTATTTCAGCATTTGCCCCATTCTCAGGGGTTTTCCTCTCTCCTCTTCCCCTCCTTCCTGGATCCTGGGTAAGGAAGCCTAACATGGTGGGGTGGATAGTCCTTTCTTGATAACGTATTCATCCTGTTTGGACTCTGCCTCTCTTCTGGCACCTTACTGGGGTGGGCTGGCCAGTGAAGCTGACCTCAGGCTCCACTGCCTGGGATCCTGCCTCAGCCACAGGTACTGTCCAGCTCAGATGCCATGGTGGTTCTGGTGTCATGTTGAATGTAGCACCATGTTGGATAGAGTATCATGGTGTGGTAGTGCCCTTTGGATACAGCACTATGTTGGTGGTAGCAACATATTGGAGCAATTCAATGTTGGATAGAGTACCATGTTGGCAACAGTGCTATGTTGGATTGTAGCACCATGTTGGCAGTGGTACCAAGTAGAAGAGTGTGTGTTGGTGGGCCATTATGCTTTCCGCAGGATTACTGAGTGCTGCAGAGGCTCTCTAAATGGCTGCTCCAGGGAATCCAGGACAAGATGCCTACTTTGGAATTTCTCAGCCCACCCCAGAACCATGCATCCTTAATGCATACATTGTTCTCTAAAGTTCAACCCTGAGAAAAGTATGGAACTAGAGCCTCACCGCTGATTTCTTTCCTTCCTCTTCCTCTCTTCCAAAAAAATCATAAGAAAGAAAGTAAAAATCACCCATCATCCCACCCTACAGAGATAGCTATAGATGGCATTTGCATAATAATATTTTTATTTGTATGTGCATATGTATTTGAGTGAAATGGAATACATTATGCATAATATTTTATAATTTCATTTAATAATATATTTGTCTTATTTTTAATGGCTGTATACTCTTCCATGGTATAAATGCACAACTCATTTAATAAATCCCCTCTTCAATTTGGGTGCTAACAGCTGTTCACTCTTATATAAACAATGGTGCACGTCCTTGCAGACAAATCTGTGTTCATCACCATGATGTTTTCCATAGTAAATTCCTAGAATTAGAATTTCTGGATCAAGGGATAAACAAAAATGGTGCATACTCCTTGTAAAAATTCAGACAATGCAGGTATATATCCTTCCAGCCCTTTTTCTCTGCATCTTCATACACATTTGTGTACACAGACATTTATAAAAGGTAAAATGGTATCATACTATGCATATTGTTCCACAGCTTGCTCTTTTATAAAAACTACAATATATCATGAACATCCTCCTAGTCTATAATTATAAGTTCACCTCATTTTATTTAAATTGCAAGGTATTCCAAAATAAAAGTGTACTATATTTTGTGAACCATTCCCCTACGAACAGACATTTAAGTTGTCTACAGTTTTGTCTTATAAATCATGTGGCAGCAAATATTCTTTTTTCTATAACTTTGCGCAGTTGTATGAGTAATTCTGTAGGATACATTTCTAAGTGGACTACTGAGTCAAAGGGTGTTAGGAATGTATTGAAGTTCAGTCTCAACCTTGGTATTCTGCCAAAATCTGATATTTGTCTTTGACTTTAGCCAAATAGCAAAATGCTACCTCGTAATCACTTCTGACTTCCCTGACCTTGTCGTCAGTGATCACGTGGTAGCCCTGGACATCAGCAAATCCCTCTAGTCAACCAAACTCCTGCTTCACTTGATGACTGTGGTAAGTAGAATAATGCCCCTCTCCCCAAAGATATCCATGTCCTAATACCTGGAACCTGTGGAAATGTTAGGTTACATGGCAAAGGGGAATTAAGGTTGCAGATGGAACCAAGTTTGCTAATCAGCTGATTTTAAAATAGAGAGATTATCCTGGATTATCCAGATGGGGACGATGTAATCACAAGAGTCCTTTAAAGTGTAAGAAGGAAGCTGAAAAGGAGGGTCAGAGGGAGATGACTATGAAATGGTCAGAGAGATGGGTTTGATGATGGAAGAAAGGGGCCATGAGCCAAGGAATGTAGGCAACCTCCAGAAGCTGGAAAAAGCAAGGAAATGGATTCTCCCCTATTGTCACCTTGATTTTAGCCTCATGTCAGACTTCAAACTGTGAAATAATAAATTTGTATTGTTTCAAGCTACTAAGTTTGTAATAATTTGTTACAGAAAACAGTCATCAAGGGACTTCTGGGTCTAACAACAGAGTAAATCTGGTTAAGTAAGTATTGATGGGATGAAAAATCAGTAAGGAAGATGCTGGATGAGTGTCCTTGACAATGGAACACACATGGTAAAGACCATGAGTGGTTTTGGAATCATATTGTAAATCAAAATATTGATTTTGTTTACACCCTTCAAATGTTTGTTCAGACAGTCCTTTTAGTGCAGTATGATGTAACAGAATTACTGGTCAAAGGCAGAGAGTTGGCTGCTTTCATCATTCTTCCTCAGGTAAATACTTTACCTGACCTGTCAGAGATTTGGGAAATGCCTTGTCATCTTATAAAAGTTGCTCAAGCAAGATGAAATGGCAGCTCTTAGGTGTTAAGTACAAAGACAACAAGAAGGCTTCTCACTGTATTTTTCAATAATATCAGCATAGTAGGATTTACTAACAACCAGTGGTTGCTTACAACAAAAATAGCTTGCAGAAAGCTGATAAACAGAACTAAAATCAACTTAATTTCCTATCTCTGGGTTAAAAAATACTGGGACCAGGCATACACCCCTGTCATTATAGTAAATAATATTAATAACAAGCCAACATAGGGGCTGGCCCAGTGGCATAGTGGTAAAGTTTGCACACTCCACTTCGGCAGCCTGGGGTTCGTGAGTTCAGATCCCGGGCGCGGACCTACACCACTCATCAAGCCATGCTGTGGCAGCAACCCACATACAAAATAGAGGAAGATTGGCACAGATGTTAGCTCAGGGCCAGTCTTCCTCAAAGCAAAAAGAGGAGGATTGGCAACAGATGTTAGCTCGGGGCCAATCTTCCTCACCAAAAAAATAAAATTAAAAAAGAACAAGCGAAAATAACTTAGCCATTTGCACCAAGAAATATTTGATCCTAGAAGACTATGAACTAACAAAAAGAGCTTACTTATCAAAACTAGCAGCTTACTCACCAAGACTTGCTTAAAGACTGTTGCCTCACTGTGCTTACCAATTCAAAGTAAACTCTGCCTAATCTCAATCAGTTTCCTGCTTTGCAAAACCTTCCTTAAAATCACCCAGTTTAGGCTCTAATCTAAATAAATATCCTCCACTGGCTTTCCCCTTCTGAAAAATTGTTATGACTTTGTCAAGTTGGCATCCTCCTTTATGCAGTAAGTTTAATAAATTTAGCTTTACTTGAACAGTTTTTCAGGGAGTCTTTTGAAGAGCATATACTCAATAGAAGCAACCTTGAGAGTGCTAGTATGAGTTCTATGATATCTGCTGTAAAAATTCTCCTATATTTCCACTCCAGGGAAGATGCTAAAGTTGGTGTGTATGCAGTGGAAGCTGAATATCACATGGATATTCAAATACAATTTTGTTACCTTGAACACCAGTTACCTTGCTCCACAGCCACAGGTCTAGATCCAAGGTCAAAGGATGGTGTAATGGGAAACTATTAGAAATAAAAATATGTAAGTGAAAGTAGCAATGTTACATCTGATATTCAGTAAGTGTCTTCTTCAAGGGAAGTAAAACTCTTCAATTTGTGTGTTTCCTTCAATGAAATTGTGTCATCACCTTAACCTCAAGTCCAGGAATTGAAGAGAAGATAAATCTTTACCCAGTCAGTTACTATTAGAGAGGGAGGCAACTTTAATAACTTGATGACAACATCACTGTCCACTGAATCTCTTGGTGCAGAACCTATGGAAATAAATCTGGCTCCTTTACTCACCCTTGCTGAAAGTGAATGTCTTTTTAGTGTCTCAGAAGTGCACACAGCAGGGGCCGGCCCAGTGGCGTAGTAGTTAAGTTCACGAACTCCACTTTGGTGGCTTGGGGTTTGGCCCAGGGTTCAGCCCATGGTTTGGCCTGGGCTTTGTGGGTTCAGATCCCAGGTGTGGACCTACACACTGCTCATCAGGCCGTGCTGTGGCGGCGTCCCACATACAAAAAAAATAGAGGAAGATTGGGACAGATGTTAGCTCAGGGACAATTTTCCTTAAGCAGAAAGAGGAAGATGGGCAACAGATGTTAGCTCTGGGCCAATCTTCCTCCCTAAAAAAAAAAAAAAGAAGTGCACACAGCAGTCAAGCAGCCAGTGGTGCTTGGAAATTATGGTGCCCATAAGTATTAAAATGTTAAGCTTTTAAAATTTGGCTACTAAAATAATAATTATTATTTATAAAAACATAATAATTGTATATACTAATAACAATTTTAAAATACGATAATTAAAATTTGCATTGAAACAAAATGTGTTTATAGCGTTGGGGCCCAGGGCAGGCTGCCTCAAAAGATCCCACAATGGCGTATTGATTATTTTGAATTGAAGTTACTTGACTTAAAGTTTTGACTCTACTCTCTCTGTTCCCCTTGAAAGCAGAAAATAAATCTCCCATATGAAAGGTACCCTCCCCACACAGGAGATAGAGACATCCTTATCACCAGAATTGGGGAAGTCAGGGCTGAGAAGCCTGTGTAAACAAACCTTGTTACTTTTACTAATTTACTACCTCAAGCCTAAACTCTGCTCAAATTCCTCACTAATTATGTACCCCAAACCTGAATTTCTTTGTCCTATTAAATCCTCACAAATTTATTGTTTCTTTGTGCCAAAAGATATATAAACTGCCTGCTTTCTTCACTCTCAGAGCATCATTTTATGATCTCCCATACATCTCCCAAAACTGGTTTTTCTCCTGTTAATCTGGTCTTGTGTCAATTTTCTTATTAGTCCAGCCATAAGAACTCAAGAAGGGTAGAGGGGGGAATTTCCCCTTCCCCTACAATGGTACACCTCTGGTATACACAATTAAGAATTTTAAAGGTATTGCCAAATTTTTATCTAAAAATTATGTACTAATGTATAATGTATGTACCAATATATACATTTTTAAGGATTGGAGATATACTGCCTAATTGTCCTCCAGAAAACATGAACCAGTTGATTCTCTCACCAACACCAAAGAAGAATGTCCATTTACAAATTGTTAAAGGAGAATTTTTCAAAGAAGTTATAATCATTTCTGTTATACAGATATAAAATGAACATGTTATCAAAGATTTTATTTAACTCATTAATTAATGAGGACACCAATAAGATGTTACAACCAGTTCAAAGGAGAATTTAAAGTACCACACTTATGTAGATCAGGAATGCTGAAATGACTTTACAAATAGACATAAAACTGGCTTTTTTCAGGAGGGGATTCAGAGGGGGAACATAATTTGCATGTCTATGAACAAGTTCATTTGCATTTCTGTCATTATATACAATCTACAGAGCTGTAAAATAGCTCAAAGACAATGAAAAGTCAGAATGACTTCCATTATTGGGAAGTCAACTAGATTCCACCTTGCTGTCCATTGAATACACTCAGTAATCTTTTTGTCCATTTCAAAGTCTTTCACAACTTTTCCTTACACTGTGGGAAAACCACACTGGGTACCTTTCTTTTATAAATCTTTATGAGCTATATTTTCATTTCATTTTAAAAAGGCCTAAACAACTGGAAAAATAGTGACCCACAAAAATGTCCCTCAGCTAGCTGTTTCTGAACATCATATCCAACGTCTAGAAAATAGCTGGAGTTTACCCAGAGAAACTTTTTTTGTGTGTGTGTGAGGAAGATTGGCCCTGAGCTAACATCTATTGTCAATCTCCCTCTTTTTGCTTGAGGAAGATTGTTGCTAGGCTAGATTGGCACTATTTTGAATGTGGGACACCACCAGAGCATGGCTTGATAAGCGGTGTGTAGGTCCACACCCGGGATCCAAACCTGTGAACCCTGGGCCACCAAAGCAGAGTACATGAACTTAACTACTGTGCCACTGGACTGGCCTCTACCCAGAGAAATTTTGATTCCATTATTTCTTTTTAATAGCCAGATGTTTTGACTCTGGAAATACAAATATTTTAATTGGAATCATACCAACAATGGTAAATTTAATTGAGAAAATATTTTCTTCCACAGACTCCATTAAACCTGTTTAATCCACGAGTTTTCTACATATTACCACTAAAGCTATTTCTTTTTTTCATTTCAAATGTATTTTGAAAAATAATAATTTTTGAAAAAGAACAGAAATGTTTTAAAATTCTTTTATTGAGATTATTCTTACTAGTATATTTTATTTAGAAAATATTTGAATCTTTGAAAATTTTTTGTAACAAATGTACCTGATTATAGCTTTTGTCAATGTGAATTTTATTTTGTGGCCTTATCTCTATTGAATCCAGTTTTCTCAGCTTACATTCTTCTGTCTTGATGTTGTGATGAAGACTTCATTCTTTTGTCAATTTTCAGTCATTAAAGTTTACCATGTGAAGTTTTAGCCATCATCAGTTTTACTTTATGTCGGTTATGTTTACCAATTCTTTTTCCTAGGTCAGACTTTAGAATTCACTTTTACCCTGGAGAATAATGTCAATGTCTGAAATTTCAAATTCAGCCCTCTGTATCCTTCCAACTACTCTGTATGCTAAATATTTACTCTCCGTGCTTTGCTATCGTATGGACAAAGAGCAAAGAATGTCCTCAGAGTAAAAGCCTTAGGGACAAAGACATTCCATTAGGTTTTTGAGGCATGCATCCATTCATCCTTCTACCCACCCATCCATTTGAATCCTTCCATTCACCCACCATTCATCCATCTACCCACCCATCCATCCATTCATTCACCAATCACCCATCTACTCAACCATCCATCCATCCTTCCTATCCATCCATCCTATCCAACCATCTGTCCATCCATCCTTCCATTCATCTGCCCATTCATTAATCTACCCCAGTGGTTCTTAACCAGGGGTGATTTTGCCCCCAGGGAACACTTGGAATTGTCTGGAGACATTTTTGGCTGTCATAACTGCGGGGATGCTACTGGCATCAAGTGGGTAAAGGCCAGAGATGCTGCTAAACATTCTATAATACACAGGACAGCCCCCCACAACAAAGAATTTTCTGACCTAAAATGTCAACAGTGCCAAGGTTGAGAATCCCTGATCTATCCCCTTCTATCCACCCACCCATCCACCCAACCACCCATCCACCCATCCATCCATCCCTCCATCCATCCATCCATCCATTCACCCACACCTATCTATTTAAATGTGCATTGAGCACCTGTCACAATGCCGCTCAATCTTGGCTGCAAATCAGAATCACCTGTGGACCATGTAAAACATACAAGTGCCCAGGAATGATCCTTGAATATTCAAATTTTTATAATCAAAAACTATGGAAGTTTGTGAATGGAAAGTTAGTAGAGAAGGTTCTGTGCTGGTTTCCAAGAGAGTATGTGATATTAAATATTTGCTAATTAAGATTAATCAACAACTTATCACTACATTAATCAGGTAAACAAGAGCATACCAAAGGTGAAAAACAAATAAATGTCCAGGTCTCCTTTTACCAGGAGAGTCTCAACTCAGTCTACACATTAGAATCACTTGGGGAGCTTTAAAAAATACTGATGCCCAGGTCTCAGAGGCTCTGATTTAATTGGTCTAGGATGTGGCCTAGGCATCATGATTTTACAAAATCACCCCAGGTGATTATAATATGCAGCCAGGGATAAAAACAGCTATGTCAGAACCAAAAACGCACCTCCCTTTTTCTTTATTGGCTAATATTTTTTCGCATGTACATAACACTTTTTTTTCTTTTTCAGTTTACTCAGAGTCCAATCTTAAAATAAGATTTGATGTAATAATCTGTATCCTCTTTGCCCTTAGATTCTTGGTTTGCCTTATTTATTGCTTTTGTGTGTATGTGTGTGTGGCAGGGGGAATTGACCTAGAATCACAGGCCCCCAGGATGGCAGTATTGCTGACCACCAAAGGAAGAGCTCTTAATCCATCTTCCATTTCGGGAGCTTTTCAAGAGAGTGGCATTGGCAGGAGACCATGAGCTCTATAGCAGGAGCTAATTATACATCTTTGCTAATATTAGAATATTCAAACAGATGTTAACAAAATTTAGATGAAAAGATTTGAAGAAATGGAAACACCTATGTACCGTTAGATGTCCCTCTCACTAAGATCCAGTCATCCATTGGTGATTTAGTAGATCCTGGTTTCCTGTCAGACTTGAGTAAAGTCAAATTTCAGGTCCAAAATCTTTCTTGGATTTGGACACCACTGCTGTTGCTGCTGCCACCACCACTTTGTTCTTCTACAGCTCTGGGACTTTTTAATGCTTTACTAGGTGTGAAAACTCCCAAATTCTTTCTCTTCCATGGCTCTATCCTAAACAGAAGAGATTCTTACCTAATATGACTTTCTGCCATTCTGAGGGAACAGGAATAATAACATATTTATGGAAGGCTTCAGACATTCCAAAGTCTTCATAGACATTATCTCACATGATCCTTTTAGCATCCCTATTGTGGGGAGGGCAGTAACAGCTGCTGCCCCCATTTTAGAGATGCAGAGATTGAGCCTCAGAGAAGGAAGGGCATCCAAGGTCACAGACTCTGAATGCTGGCATCTGGACTTGTATGGGGTTCTCAGATGCTATGTGCCTTTTTCATGTACCTGGCAACATACGTGTCTTCATTCTCTATGCTCTCGGCCTTTTGGGGAGCCTTCCAGGTCCCTCCCTCAGCCCCTCTCACTTTCCAACAGAAGACCAGGGCATAGCCCTATAACAAAGAAGGTTCCTTCCACCCTTGCCATCTCTGCCCTTGCCATCGTTCCCAAATTTAAGAAAAATACTTGTCTATTCCACACACAACTTCAGCCTTCTAATGCTTTTTACAGCTTTTCTGGACAGAGCAGATTCTTCTTCAAGGATCTTGTAACAGGAAAATCCCACCTGGGTTTAGAAATCAGTTTCTTACAAGCCATTTGGTTTTTGAATCACACAATCATGGCCAGCCCTTGAGGTAAGCCCCTTCCATACATGCAAGACTCTCCTCTTCTTTCTTCCAGCCTTTGCTGATACATTTCCTCAAATAGGGCACCTCTCCCTTTATTGGTGGAAAGCTGAGCTGGTAGAAATGTCTTTCATCTGCTCAGAGATAGGTTGTTTTTCTTAATAAAAATATTCTTTCTAAATTAACTTATTTTTGTTAATAAAAGCAATTCATATTTAATAGAGAAAATAAAAAATGTAAAGGGGAAAAATCACTTCTAGTCTCACCCAGAAACAGCTGCTTTTGACATTTTAGTCTTTTTTATTCATATGTCTGTGAATATCTATGTGTATGATGTAATTTTCAACTGATATGTTAAAAACTCTTCCATAATTGCTTTTATAGAATCACAGAATTTATTTATATATTTTTTATTTTTATTTTTTTTGTGGGGAAGACCAGCCCTGAGCTAACATCTGCTGCCAATCCTCCTCTTTTTGCTGAGGAAGACTGGCCCTGGGCTAACATCCGTGCCCATCTTCCTCCACTTTATATGGGACGCCGCCACAGCATGGCTGACAGGCAGTGCGTCGGCGGGCGCCCGGGATCCGAACTCACGAACCCCGGGCTGCCAAGCGCGAACTAAACCGCTGTGCCACCGGGCGGCCCCTAGAATCACAGAATTTAGATGTGGAAGGAACCCAGAGGCCTTCAAGACTTTTCTTCCTGGTGTGAGGATTTCTCTCACATGGACCTTGACTGGAGCTGCCCAGACACTGATTGCCTCCTTCAGGGACTGGGAGCCCAGTTTGCATGAAGCCCATCCATCCCAGGGTTGGAAAACTCTCGTCCCATTTTTTTCTCCTGAAATCACAGAAAATCTGCCCCATTTGGACTTCACTTCTCAGATTGAATGTCACTAGTTTCTGTGATTATTCCTTGCCTGACAGAGTTTTCGGAGCCTCTCATGATGCCAGTCACCCTCTCCTGGGAGTCTGTCTACTTGAAACACTGCTTCCAGTCCCTGACATAAAGTTCCAAGTGTGGCCTGGCAGATGTGGTGTGCAGTGGGACTACTACTTCCCTGACCCAAGACGCTTGACCTCCAGTAACACTGCCCCGGATGGCACTGGGTATATTTTTAGCAGCTACGTCTAGTCTCAACTTTTGGATTGGTCTTTAAAAGCTATCACAGTCAGGATTAATTGGAGAAGGATAATGCCAGTCTGAATGCTGCCTTTTCAAATGAAAAATCCATGTTGGAGAGTGGAAAGGGAGCCTAACATTGGTTGGTGTGTGTTTGCTCACCATCTATAAGACATAATGCTGGGAACATTCCTATCTTTATTACTGTTATAGTTATTGTTACTGTCATGGAAGTTTCAGTTGGTTGAGGCCCTGCTGTGCACAAGACATACATCGATTCCTTCATTTCACAGAGCCCTGGGATTATTAATTATTGTTTTACACATGAGGAAAGGAAGGCAGGGACATTGGACAACTTGCCCAAGGTCCTACACCAATAGGATATGGAGTCCTGATTTAAACTCAGATATCTCAGCCCAACACCTGTGCTCTGTCCCTATGTCGTACTGCCTCAGAAAAGTGTAACCCACTGATCAACAGCCAAGTTCAGAATGAGACTCCTTGGGCCCAGCTGGCGGTGGGGCAAGTGGATTGGAACCTCCATGCAACCAGAGGAAATAGCAACAGAGGTTTCTAAGCCTTTCAGATTAAAGATCGTGCAAGACAGACAAGATTATCCAGAGCTCTTTGTCCTACCTTGAATCTCAGAACTTTAGAAAGAAACCTTGGGTGCTATATTGGGTCAAATTTATCTTTTTCATTATATTTTTATAATATACTTTTTAAAAAATTAAATATTATAACATTAAAGCAACTTTAAATATTTTATATTTCATTGACAATCCCACTAACAATATAGCAACTATTTTTTTTCTTTGGTTCCATTTATGTATATGTGAATTTGTATTTATATTGGGAAGTCATAGGAAATAGTGGAGAATATGCCTCAGAGTTGTCCCACCCAAGGGAGAGGAGGTTGGGGTACTCATCCACCAACTCATTGGCTAAGGGCCACTCCTAAAGGTGTTAACTCCCTGGCATTTGGGCCCCCTCTGCAGCAGGTAAGTATCTATGGTTGACAAAGGCTTTATGTAGAAAGTTGCAGGTCGGCGCTGGCCAGGTGGAGTAGCAGTTAAGTTCACGCGTTCCACTTTGGTGGCCTGGGGTTCGCTGGTTTGGATCCTGGGTGTGAACCTACTCACCGCTCATCAAGCCATGCTGAGGTGGCATCCCTCATAGAAGAGCTACAACTCCACAACTATGTACTGGGGCTTTGGGGAGAAAAAAGAAAAAAAGGAAGATTGGCAACAGATATTAGAGCAGGGCCAATCTTCCTCAAAAAAAAAAAGTTGCAGGTCTTTTCAGTAGGAAGCCATTAGCAGGAATGGCAAGTGCAGGGGACTATGATCAAGGCAGGACAGCATCTGCTACAGAAGATGACATTTAAGCCAAGGCTTGAAAAAAGTGAGAGAGTGAGCCATGTAGACATCTGAGGGAAGAATATTTCAGGAGAGGGATCAGCCAGTGCAAAGGTCCTGAGGCAGGAGCTGCCTGGCATGTTTGAGGAACAGTAAAGAGGCCCATGTAGCCAGAGCAGAGTGCCTAAGGGGAAGAGGAGAGGAGATGAGATTAAAGTCAAGGTCATAGGCAAGATCATATATGGCCTTGTGAGCTGTTTTAAGGACTTAGGTTTCACTCTGAGGGAAATAGGAGCCTTTAAAAGTTTCAGAAGAGGTGTGATGTGATCTAACATATTTCAAAAGGATCAACTAGGCTGCTGTTCTGGAAATAGACTATAAGAGAGCGAGGGAGGAAGCAAGGACACAGTTAGGAAGCTATATCCAGGCAAGAGATGACAGTGGCTTAGATCAGGATAGGGACAATAGAAGTGGTGAGAAATGGTCAGATTTTTAATATAGTAGAAAGGAAAAGTCTACTGAATTTCTTGACAGATTTGATGTGCGCTGTGAGAGGAAGAGAGGAGTGAAGTACAAACCTAAGGCTTTTAGCCTGAGCATCTGGGCTGAGATAAAGGAGGCTGTGAGTGGAGCATGTTGGGGGGCAATTAGGCATTTAGTTTTAAATATGTTGACTTGTAGATGTCTTAATAGACATACAAGTGGAGATACCAGGTTAGCACTTGGCTATACAGGTTTGGAGTTCAGGAGAACAGTCTAGGCTAGATGTATAAAATTGAGAGTTGGCATATGGATGATGTTTAAAGCCATGAGACTGGACGAGATTACCAAGAGAGTGATCTCCCTGTCATCTCCTCTGGATCTGTGATTAGATGTATACTCAATTTTCTCGTTCTGTCCACCATGTCTCTTATCCACGCTTTCAATATTCTCTCTCTTCTTCCTTCTATGCTACAATTCCAGGTAATTTTTTCAGATCCAACATCAAGGTCATTCTCTCTTGCTGTTTCTAGTCTGTCATTTTAACTTTTAGAAATACATTTTCTTGCTTTCCTCAGCTGCTGCTAAGGTGCTTGGTCCCTCTGAGGAAGCTAAGGCCACGTTGGGGTGAGGCCCTCACTTCATCCAGCGACTAGCACCGTGCCCAGCAGCGCCCGCCCAGCACTCGCCCGAACCATGGCCTCTGACATGGAGCTTGCCTGCATCTACTGGCCCTCATCCTGCATGACGATGAGGTGACAGTCATGGAGGATATGATCAATGCTCTCATTAAAGCAGCCAGTGTAAATGTTAAACCTTTCTGGCCAGGCTTGTTTGCAAAGGCCCTGGCCAATGACAGCATTGAGAACCTCATCTGCAATGTAGGAGCTGGTGGACCTGCTAGGGGGCATGGGCCAAAGTCTTATTTCTCGTACTTATGTGGACATTAACACTCAAGAGCAACAATCCACTCACACACCTTCTACCCATCTCTAGCTGCCACAGCCAGTTCACACGCTGACCACTCTGGTTTTTCAGTTCTCCAGCTCCTGGCAGTTCCTTTTCTTTACCGCAAATTTAGCCTTGTATTTAAAAGAATATTATACTTTAGCCAGCACCTCTGTTTGTAGCAGAAGTGTTTTCAGGTTATTTTATCTGTCACATTGATGGAATTGGAAGTCCCTTCAGGCGTGATTATAATGGTCTGATTAGCTCAGCAGGAACTATTTTCTAAAACTTCAGGCCCATTTGAGTGAACATGATGCCCCCTAGCTCCCTGTCATGTTGGAAGCATTTGCTCCTGTGAGGAATTTGTGTAGAGTGGTCTCCGAGCACCATCCTGGCTTATCCCTGTGGTTCTGCCCACCCTGATGATTCTTGTTTCAGTTTGTGCCAGAACTGACCAATGAGGCCTATGTGGTGATGAATGAGCTAGAGACAAATGTGACCAACCACCATGAGAGAGGCCCAGCTTGCCCCAGCCAGCAGGCCTCAGGACTGGCTATCCAGAAATTCTATAGAAGGACATCCAGCATGCCACATGCCATTCTAGCCAGTGACCAGGAATGAAAGGAAGGGGGATTGGTAATGCCACAAATGGCTGCTTTCTCTGGCCCCAACAAGATGATGCACCCCATTTTCTATGTTCTATTTCCTGAGATGCCCCAAAGACCTGGGAACCCCAGACAAGTCCTGGTAAGGGCAGGTACAGTCAAGAAGGGAAAGAATCAGAACTCTCCGCCTAACACCTCCAATAGCTGGGAAGGTGAGCAGAGCCTGGGCAGACCTGTCTGCTTGGCCACAATCAAAGGAAACATGAGGACTGACCAACAGAGCTGTGTGTACACCATTAGTACTGGTCAGTGACAGTCCCCAGGTGTGTCACCTAGAGGAGTGAAGTCGGGGGACTTCAAAGCTGCTCTAGGAAGCCTTGGTGTAGCAGGAGTCTCTGAAAGCTGTTTCCGGACCATTATGTATCAGTCCATGAAAGAGAAAAGGGCTAGACAGGAGAGAGGGCAGAGACCTTAAGAAAAGTCTTTCTGCTTTCTCTCTTCAACAAAACCTCCATCCGTCTGCTCATTGATGGACTGAAGAACAGAATCACAGGGTTTTTAATTGGCAGATGTCATTCAGTTCAACCTTCCTACCAGTGCAGGTTCTGCACCCTCCTTGCCAGACAGCCTCCCACTGTGGGGCTCTTGCTGCTAACTTCATGGTAGGACTGCTCTCATTTTAAGCTTCTTCTTATTGTGAGGTAAAAATCTGCCTTTCAGCCATTTAAACCTAGACCTGATCCTTTCCTGGTTGCTGAAGAAGGATGGCTTCTTGCCTTCACTGGCTCAGGAACACAGAGAGGATGCCCTGAGAGAACCTACTGTCTGAGGGACCTGTGAGAACCAGGGCTCCTCAGAGCCAGCTCACACCCAGGAGGTCCATCCAGGAAAGGAAAGAGGTTGGAGCCTGGCTGAGCTACTTTTTCACTTTTTTACTGGAACTCAGTTCTGACCCCACCTGTATACAGCGAAGACATCCTCACAGACAGGAAATAAAGTTCTTGGATAAGCACTAAAGGTCCAGACTAGAAAGTGATTTTATCCTGTCTCTGCATATAAGACAGTCAATTGAAACCAAAAGTATTCTGTGAAGATAAGCAAGGGTGTCTTTTGAAGGATGTTCCTCTTGGCACACGTTGTGTGTTCTCTGGGCTGGGCCCCAGCCTTGGAGCAGAATGGTTAGAGCTCTGGGCAGGTGGTTTAGCAGCTCCCCTAGAGAAGGCAGGAGTGCCGGGGGTCTTATCCTTCAAGGCACTGGCGATGAGTCTCTATTTTTTGTGTGTCTGCTGGAGGCCCATCATGGTTTTCAAGTAATTGTGCTAGACACAGAAAAGAGGAGAAAACAAGAATTAATTAGGAGATGTGGACTTAAACAAAGACTCAGAAGCCATGCCACTTACATCCACCTCATCATTCTTCCTGCAAACATCACAGTTTTGGGACAAGGATTCCCTCTGACTAATCCCAATTCTATGAGAAATAATGTTCCATTCAATCTCTTCCGTTCTTTCATCCTAAAGAAAGTGTGTAAACCTGTTTTAAAATGGTGTGGCAGTCATGTTTAGAAAGAAACATTCATGTTGCAAGGGTCCACTTGAAAGTTTCTGACAAGAATGAGGTTCAAAAAGAAAAGAAGAGGGTTCTATCTCCAAAGGATGGGGGCCCATGTACTCTGAAGGGCCCTCCCTCTGCAAATCAACTAGATGTTCACGAATCCTACCCTTTTAATGCACTGCTGGGGTCTCAGAAAGCAGATGGAAAAAGTGAGCTGAAACAGAAACAGTGGGCAGTAAGCAAGCAAATGCTAAAAGCAACTTGGAATGTGGAGATGAATCCTAGATTCCCCACACGGTAGGGGAACTGAAACTGAAGCTCCCACATTAAGCTGGAATTCTTTTTATCCCCCAATTGTTTTTATTGTGGTAAAATACACATAACATAAAATTTACCATCTTAACTATTTTTAAGTGTATGCTTCAGTGGTATTAAATATATTCATAATGTTGTATAATCATCACCACCATCCAGCTTCATAACTCTTTTCATTTTGTAAATCTGAAACTCTATACCCACTAAACAATAACTCCCCATTCTCCTTCCCCCCAGCCCCTGACAACCACCATCCTACTTTCTGTCCACGATTTTGACTACTCTAAGTACCTCATATAAGTGGAATCATAGAGTAGTTGGGGCTTTTTGTGTGACTGGCTTATTTCACTTAGTATAATGTCCTCAAGATTTATCCATTCTGTAGCATGTGTCAGAATTTCTTTCCTTTTTACAGCTGAATACTATTCCATTGTACGTTTATACCACATTTTGCTTATCCATTCATCTATTGATGGACACTTGGGTTGCTTCCACATTTTAGCTATTGTGAATAATATGGCTAGGAACATGGATGTAAAAATATCTCTTTAGAACCTGCTTTCAATTCTTTGGGGTATATATCCAGAAGTGGAATTGCTGGATCATATGGTAATTCTATCTTTAATTTTTTAAGGAACCTCCATACTGTTTTCCACAGTGGCTGTATCATTTTTTTTCAACTTTTTTTAATGTGGTAAAATACACATAACATAAAATTTACCATCTTAACCATTTTTAAGTGTACAGTTCAATGGTATTAAATATATTCATAACGTTTTGCAACCATCACCACCATCCATCTCCACAACTCTTTTCATCATCTTAAACTGAAACTCCATACCCATTAAACAATAACTCCCCATTCCCTCATTCCCCCAGACCCTGGCAACCACCGCTCTATTTCTTGTCTTTATGATTTTGACTGCTCTAAGCATCTCATGTAAGTGGAATCATACAGTATTTGTCTTTTTGTGACTGGCTTATTTCACATAGTGGCTGTACCATTTTACAATCCCACCAACAGCACACAAAGGTTCCAATTATTCCACATCCTGGCCAACACTTGTTATTTTCTGAGTTTTTGATAGTAGCCATCTTAATGGGTATAAGGTGGTATCTCATTGTAGTTTTCATTTGCATTTCACTAACGATCTGTGATACTGAGCATCTTTTCATGTGCTTATGGTCCACTTGTACATCTTTTTTGGAGAAATGTCTATTCAAGTCTTATGCCAATTTTTGATTAGGGTTTTGTTTTTTGATTGTTGAGTTTTAGGAGTTCTCTATATATTCTGGATATTAATCCCTTACCAAGTTGGAATTCTTGAAGGAGATTAAAATGGTCCTGGTTGGTAATGCCCCATGGCTAACTGCAAAAGCAAGTGCAAACCCTTCCAAGAGAAAAGTAATTTCAACTTATGCACTCAGAACTCCTAGATCTTAAGTTCAAACAAATATGAGCTTATGATTTAAACACACAGATAAAAGCTACCATGAGAGATTCAGTAAAATGGGAAACATTTGGCCTTGAAAAATCTGATCCAATATATTTCAGATATAAAAATATGTATGAAAGGTTTAAATAAATAGAACATGTAATGGTGCAAGGGCAACATCTGCATAAAAGGTTTGTGCATGGGCATGTCTTAAACATAAAAAATGTCCAATGAAGAGAGTTCTCCTAGAGATTGGGGTATGGTGGGAGAATATAATATTGACTTGTATAAATGCCAGATTTCTCTGTTGAGGATTTAGAATTGAAATGTTCATCTGAGACTGAAAGTAATTAAAGAAAATGCCAGGTTTGTGTGGAAGATCAAGAGAGAAATTCATGGTACTAACCATGCACATCATTTTGGTTTACCTTTTCTATGATCTTGAAGTAACTTATGCCAGTTAAAGCAAGTTTAAAATAATTTACAATAAGCAATAAGATTTTTGAAAGTCTTTCTCCAAAGCCAAAGACCTTCAGTCCTCTTGTTCAGGATGACCTTAACCAACTGATGAAAATTAACCTCACCAATAACAGCACAAAGCAATATTATGTGCCTCCTGTTATAGACTTAATGTCCTTGTTCCCCCAAAACACCTATGTTGAAGCCTTAATCCCCACTGTGATGGTATTCAGAGGTGGGACCTTTGTGAGGTAATTAGGTTCAGATGAAGTCACGAGGGTGGAGCTCTCATGATGGCCAAGACAGACAGCTAAACTGCACATGTGGGATTAGTGCCCTTATAAAAAGAGGAAGGGAGAGATCTGTCTCTCTCTGTCCATGAACACACACCTAGGAAAGGCCATGTGTGCACACAGCAAGAAGACAGCTGTCTACAAACCAAGAAGACCCTCACCAAGACCAAATCTGCCAGTACCTTGATCTTGGACCTCCCAGCCTCCAGAACTGTGAGAAATAAATGTCTGTTGTTTAAGCCACCAGGCCTATGGTATTTGTTATAGCAGCCCAAGCTGACTGAGACACCTCCTGGTAAGATGTGCCACAAAGAACATAACATCATTTCCATGGTATTCCTGCCCAAAATGCATAACTTGAATTTAAATTACAAGAAAATATCAGACAAACCTAAACTGAGATATTCTACCAAAAATCTGCCCTGTATTCTTCAAAAATACCAAAATCATGAAACATAAGGAAAAACTGAGGAATTTTTCTATATTAAATGAGACATGGCAACTAAATGTAATGTGTGATCCTAGACTGGATCCTGGACCAGGGTGGTAGGGGAGAATAACTATAAAGGACATCATTAGGACAACTGTCAAAAGTTGAATATGGACTTTGGATTAAATAATATGGTTGCATCATTATTAATTTTCCTGATTTCAATTACTGTATCAGAATGTAGGATAATGTCCTTGTTCTTAAGAAATAAACACTGAAATATTTAGGAGCAAAAAAACAGAGAATGAAATGTTCTAAAATTCACTGTGGTTGTGGTTGCACATATTTATGAATAAACTAAAAACCACTGATTTGCAACTTTAAATGGGTGAATTGTATCATATGTAAATTATATCTCAGAGATTTTTTTTTTAAAAAGAGCGTGAAATAAGAGTTTATAAAAAATGATGAGGCATATTTGAAGGAGAAGCAAATAGAATTTTTAGACATAGTTGATTAGACACAACTGAAGAGGGCACTAGTAAACTGGAACAGGAATCTAATTATCCAAATTACAGCACAGAGAGTTGAGGAGCTGGAAGAAATGACAGAGGTTTTAAAAGATAGAGAGGACAGAATGAGAAAGTCTAATACACATCTAATCAGAATCCTAGGAGAGGAAATAGGAAGAAAAGGGAGGCAGTATTCAAAAAGATAATGGCTCCAATACCCCTTCATGATAAAAACACTCAATGACCTTGGTACAGAAGAGAACCTTTTCAACCTGATAAAGGGAAGATTCTAAGAAAGAACTTCAAAGTGTGCTACTCAAAGTGTAATCCTGGACTAGCAGCATAGGTATCATCTGGGAGCTTATTAGAAATGCAGAATCTCAGGCTCCACCCCAGACCTGCTACATCAGAATCTGCATTCTAACAACCTGATGATTCATGTGCACTGCACAGGGTGAGAAGTGCTGCTCTAAGGTTCTTCTTCCTAAGAAAACCCCACAGCTGACATCATATTTAATGGTGAAAGAATTAACACCTTCCCCCCAAGATCAGGAACAAGACAAGGATGTCCACTTTCACCTCTTCAACATTGTACTGGAGGTTCTAGCCATGGAAATTAGGCAAGAAAAAAATATAAAAGACATCGGATTGGAAAGGAAGAAGTAAACTATTTCTATATGTAGACAACATGATCTTATATATAGAAAATCCTAAGGAATCCACTAAAAAACTACTAGAATTAATAAATGAGTTTAGCAAGGTTGCAGAATACCACATCAGTATACAAAAATCAACTGTATTTCTATAAACATGCAATGAACAATCCAAAAATGAAATTAAGAAAACAATTCCATTTACAATAGCATCAAAAAGAATAAAATAGTTAGAAGTAAATTTAATAAAAGAGGTCCAAAACTTACACTTTGAAAACTACAAAACATCACTGAAAGAAGTTAAGACCTAAATAAATAGAAAGATAGCCTGTGTTCATAGATTTGAAGACTTAATACTGTTAAGATGGCAATACTCCCCAAAGCAATCTATAGATCCAGTACAACCCCTCTCCCAGCTGGATTCTTTGCATAAATTGACAAGCTGGTCCTAAAATTTGTAGGGAAATGCAAGGAACCCAGAATAGCCAAAACAACCTTGAAAAAGAAGAACAAAGTGGGAGGACTCATACCTTGCGATTTCAAAACTAACTACAAATCTAGAATAATCGAGACAGCATAGTACTGGCATAAGGACAGACATATAGATCGACGGAATAGAATTGAGAGTCTAAAAATAAACCCTCACATTTATGGTCAATTGAATTTCAACAAGGGTGCCAAGATAATTCAATGGAGAAAGAATCACTTTTTCAACAATTGGTGCTGGGAAAACTGGATATCCACATGCCAAGGAATAAAGTTGGACCCCTACCTCACACCATGTGTCCCCTTCTCTGAGTCCAGCAGGGGTAGGTCTCTCTGTGGTCAGACAAGGAAGCCCCTGCATGGTAGTCACAGTCAAATGATCTTTGAGGCTGGGCTGCCTAGGCCTACTTGCCCCCACTCCATTCTCTCCCAAATGGTCTGGGAGAGCCTAGCCTCCCCACAGAGAAATTTTCATGGACAACCCTGAGCAAGCTCTTTGGAGTCAACCAATGGGGTCCATGAGAGCAATGTGGCCAGGGTCTCCTTCCCAAGCCAATGTAGTTGGGTTCCAGCAAACCTTTCCAGAGGGGCAGGGCTGTCCACTGATCTGGGCCTCCCTCCAGGGGCCAGGGTTAATAAAGCTTGATGCTCACAGATAAGGCTAAGTGGTTGCCTGGGTAAAGCCATCCTCTCTCCTGCTGAAGGAGGGGGCCAGGCAGCTGGAGTGGGCAGGAGACCCTGCTCCAAGCCACAGCTGATTGGACCAGGAAAGTACACTTAACCCAAGAAGAGTCAATTATGCTCTCCCTCTGGAGAGACACAAAATAAGTAGTCAGGTGATATTGGATACTGGGGCTGGGAAGTCTTAGAAAATAAGGGCAAGCTAGGGCTAAGACTGGGGCTAGAAATTGAGAGGTGGGATGGGAAGAACGGATAGGGGAAGGAGCAGACCTCAGGGAGAAGCTAAGGCCAGGTCTGGAGGAAAAAAGGCCTGGAGGGAGAGGACCCTGGAGCTTGCTTCCTGCAGATGAGCTCTGTGGCCTGCTTCTCAAAGTGTGGTCCTGGACTAGCAGCATGGGCATCATCTAAGCTCTTATTGGAAATGTAGAATCTCAGGCTCCACCCTAGACCTGCTGCATCTGAATCTGCAATCTAACAAGACCCCGGGTGATTCATGAGCACAGCACAGGGTGAGAAGGGCTATTCTATGTGACCTTCAGAATCCGTGTTAACAAACCCCTTCGCTCAAGCTTCTTTGAGTGAGCTTTAGCTCCTCACAGCCATCAAGGTCAGTAAAGGTGTCAGCTTAACTATCAATGTAAAGAATGAACTCAATCAGGGGAAGGGCTTTCTAATTATGACACAACATCTAGAAGCCAAGAAAGAAACGACTGATACACTTGATTTCATAAAAATCAAGAAAATAACTACAAAAAAACCATAAGTAGAGCCAAATGACAAACAGGGAAAAATATTTGCAACTCATATCATAAAGAGCTAATCTCCCCAATATATCAAGAGACCCTACAAATTTGTAAGAGAAAGACCAACAACCAATAGAAAAATGGGCAAAAATATGAACAGGCAATTTACACGAAAAGAAATTAAAACGGCCCTTAAATGTATGAAAAGAAACTCGACTGCACTCATAATAAGAGAAATGCAAATTAAAGCTACATTGAGAGACCATTTTTCACCTTTCAGATTGGAAAAAAACGAAAAGCAGGATAACACATCTTGTGGTGAGGCTTGGGGAACAAGCATCCCATATATGCTGCTGCGGGGTTGCATGTCCTTTTGACCAAGAAATTCACTTCTACGAATTTACCTTTCCCATATATTCACTTGTGTGAATTCACATTCGTACAAGGTTAATTATCACAGCAATATCCGTAATAGTTAAGAAATGGAACCTCCTAAATGTCCCTCAGTATGAGATGAGTTAAATAAATTGTGATACATCCTTGCAATGGAATACTACTATGCAGCTGTGAAAAAGGAACACAGAAGCACCTGTAGGTTGACATGGAACAATCTTCAGGATATACAGTTAAGTGGAAAAAGCAAGATGCAGAACAATATGCAGGGGGAATACTAGAAACAAGTGACAGGGGTTCCCTGTCAGAGGGGGTTAATGAGAGCTGGGCAGATGGGGGACCGGGTATTTGTACTTTCATGCTTTTTAATGTTTAAACTGAATGTATCACCTAGTGAAAATGTAAATAAATACCACAAAAATATTTTTAAAAGAATAAACTCACTAGAGCGGTGACCCCACGTGTATCTGCCACCTGCTATATAAGAACTGCCTCTGGGCACAGACAAGTGCACAGCATACAGGCCCCGGTGTTCTGGCTCCAGGCTGGGCCCCGGCAGAGTGGAGACCCTCTGCTCCAGTCCAACCTGCTCAGAAAGTACAGGACCAGGCTTGGCCCATGGCCAACACTGTGTCTAGCTTTGCCTCGGCTGCATGAGGTCCTCTGTCCCCTGCATGAGGTCCTCTGTCCCCTGCCACCTGTGTAGGGTGGCCCTCATTGGAGAGGTGGCTCCCCAACAGGCAGTAACCTCAGGGAATCCCCAGGCCTTGTCCCGGGCTGTGAACCACACATGGGCCAGCTCAGCACTTACCAGCCATGTCCAGGCCTGGCCATGGTATGTGGGACCCCTACTGGGTCCAGCTCAGTTTCAGGACTCTGGAGTTGGCAGAAGATACCCACTGACTCTGGGTGACTCTGGATCTCCCTGGGCTGGCATATTCCTCTTCTGCCTCTCTAAAGTAAGGAGTGAGTGTCCTACCAATGAGGTCCCTGAGGCCCCACCTTCCTGGAGACATCAACCCCCAGAGTTACCTTCTGTTCTGTCTTGACTTTGGCATTGTAGAAGGAGATGGAATCAGGGCCCTCGGGCAGCATTGTCTGTTGCAGCTGAATGAACTTGTCCTGGTCATCTTCTCCCTAGAGGAGGCCCAACTCAGTCCCTTTAGGCTGGCATTGTCAGGATCCACCCTGACAAGGCCTCCGGTGGGCATCAGGGCAGTCCATCACTAGGTTTGCAAACCCCCACCCAGGGTAGTTCACAACTCCCTAGGCCCATGTCTGCCAGCATTATTACACCCTGTAACTGCCACCTGGGAAGGATGAGCCACCCCAGAAGGGAAGTAGCAAGTGGTGTTTTCTGTGTCCCCATCAACAATAACTGGGGAGAGACCTGTACTGCCCACCTGCCTGAGCCGGCTGTGGGAGAGGCTGGGAGCAGCCCATACACTGCCATGTTTGTGGAGAGAACAGAGGACAAGGGGCACTGACCACTGGCGCATGCTCATCCATCATCCCCACCCCTGTCCTTGTGCCACTCACCAGAGACACTATCCTGCTGACAGGCACCATGCCCGGCCGGATGCTGCTACCCGGCTTCAGTGCCACCTGCACGTCCTCGGGGATGAAGAAGGACTCATTGTACCATATGTCAAATTCTGCAAGGAGGCAGGGAGACAAGACTGTGAAGTGTTGGGGAGTCCCTGAGGAAGCAGGTAAAGGCTGTGTGTGCCTGTCTATTTTGTACCTGTCACAGGTTCACCTTCTGTTCACTTCCTGCTCCAGGGTCTCACCCTTTCCCATCTCCATCTCCCACCTTCAGAGTCCTGGAAACACAAATCTGAAGCCCCTGCCCAGCCCCTGCCTCTGCGAGAGAGAAGCTCTGAAACTGCTTCTAGAAGCTAGGCAGTGGCCCTGCCCTGTGCCTCCCGGGACCTCAGGTGTCCAGCCAACCTTCCCAAATGGCGCACCTGTGAGCAGGCGGTGGCGACACTGATCCACCAGGTGCTGGCAGTACTGGATCTCAGCCCTGAGGTCACGCAGGTCCTGATACTCTGTACGGTACTGCTTCTTGAGGTCTTTGAGCTTCAGGATCAGCAGGAATTCTTCCTCATCGATGATCATCAGCCCCTTGTTCTCATACTCACCTGCAGGTGAATGGAGGTCAGGGAATGAGGTGCCCACCTAGGGAGGGCAGGAAGGCATTCCGGAAAGAGGGGACAGTGCTGGCAGAGCATGAAGACAGGAGATCAGAGGAAGGGCTAGGGCATGGCATGGGGGTGGGCAAAGCACCAGGAACACCAGGGGGAGAGGAAGCTCAGATCAGAGGGCCACACTGGCATTTTTAGGACAAACAGGAGGGGTGGCAGAAGAGAGGGTAGGGATGGCCCATGCTCCATGCTTATTTTGATCTTAAACCCATTAGCCAAAGATATTCAGTAAGCACCTCTATTATACTGATGTTTTACCTTTTTTGTAAATTATACACACGAACTGCCATCACTGGCTAGTACCACAAGGCACTGGGGCAAAGTTCCTCATTAATAACAGTGGATGTAAACCCACATTTCAAATTTTCTTGATGATTTCAACATTCACCAGCTACCTTCTTGTTAGAGATGATTAGATGTCTGTATCATGTCGAGTGGCTGTCAGAGGGCTCCGGGAGGAGAGTTGTGCTATCAATCATCTCCTCTACTCTCGGTCTCTTTGCATGGACCTTTTAGGGTCTGTCAGTTTGATGAGGGTGGGTGGGTTAAGACAAAATAACATGGTCTGTGGAGTTCACTGCCCACAGCATCTTGAAAGCTCAGCAAAGGCGTCATGTCAACCCACCCAAGGTATGGGGCTTCCACCCTCAGGACCTCTGGCGAGTGAGTCTTTTGTGTGACCCAGGTGTGTGGCTGGGGTGCATGAAGCAGTCCCCAGATGCTGGAGGAAAACGTTAGCACTTCTGCTGATGTTTACTGGGGAAAAGGAAGACACATTAAGTGTCACTGGCACCATTAATAGAGGCAAGGGTCCCGATTCAAGATGTCTGGAGTAGGGGGGTCCAGAATCTACCTCACCAGGTCCCTCACCCTCAGTCAGAGCTACCTGGTCTGTGTGCTGTGGGACGTCCCTGACATGGTCACTTTGATAGACACACATCCTTTACAGAGGAGAGTCTTTACAGCACTCTGTTGAGATGAGGAGTTACAATGAACATCTTTTGTATTTCCCAGAGGTTCTCTGATCATCTCCAAGGAAAAAACTTAAAAGAGCTGAACTTGAGATGATTTTTCTTTCACAAAAGACTAATTAATGTTCCAAATTCGCTGACCTTTCTGGGCTGATAAGTGGCTGACAATAAAGTGCCTAGCAGGTATTTAAAAGGACAAATTTACTTGATCTGTTCCCTCAAGATGAAGGTGTTTTATTTGGTATTTTAACAACCAATGGGAAAACAACTGCTTTTAGGGGGAAAGAGGAAAAATGTTGTTTTAATACTGAGAGATAAAATTTTAAATATTTTAAAATATTATTTCTTCTTCATCTCATCCTTTAAAAATATCCATTTTCAGATATATTTAGGAATAAATGATATGTCAGGATAGCATGCATATATATTATTTAAAATATGTAAATATGAAATAAATAGTTACATATTCAAAAAAGGTATGGACAGAGGGGACAAAGAAGTGCTTGTTGGTCCTGTAAGACCTTCACCCTGGAGGTTCTGGGTGGGGGCACGTTTGGAGGCACTATCACCCGCCTTCCCCTGTTTCCCAGACCCATGGATGGCTTTGCCCTCTGGAATAGTGTGTCATGGTTGGTCTGTAGGGTATGAGCAGAGTAGCCCCAAGAATTTGGAAATAAAGTTGCCCTCTGAGAAGCAAATGAGTTAAATGTACCCCTTGTCAATGAGATGATCCTCCTGACCTGCAGAAATAAACCAAATCACATCTGGAGATGCCCCAGGTGATCAGAGAGATCATTCATGAGAGCTGGTCTGGAATGGGGTTGTGATTTAGCAAGGGAAAGCCCAGTAACCTGTGGTGTGCCCTGTCTGGAAAAAGACAATGGGACCAAGCCAGGAATGTGAACAAGAATATGGCCTCTGAACCATCAGCCTCAGTGTCAGGAGGTCACTCATTAAAATGCAGGTTCTGGGCCCTGCTCCAGATCTCCTGAGCCAGAACCACTGGTTGCGGCCTAAGTCTACGTTTGACTAGCCCTCCCAGATGAGTCCTCTGCACACTCAAGCTTGAGGGTTCTTGGCCCATAGTGCAGGTGTAGGCAGTGTCTGCCATTAGGACAAGGGCACCAGGTCAGGGTAACCAGGTGAGTACCCTCCCTATGCGAGGGTCCCTGCTCTCCAAGTCTGAGGGCCCCCCACACTATCTACCTTAGGAGATGAGACTTTGCCAGGTCAGCAGGGGTGTCGAGGATGTGGCATGAGGAATGGTCTTAGTGACAGTGAATCCCTTGGCCCTTTGGTATACACATTCTCATTTCCCTCCTTGGTTTCTAGTATCTTGACCAGCACCCTCACCCCAATCAGACCGCCGTGGACAGTGAGGAGACCCCACCCGGAACCCAGGGACCTTGTGGGGGTCACCAACTGCTCATCTCCCTGGGGAAGCCTCTACAAGACTGAAAACCTTTTTCTCCAAGGGCAGCAGCACATATCAGGTGGAAAGCCTAGCACCAAGGTCTGAGATAACACTATAATGAGGGACCCACAGGCAGAGGCTGGCTGATAGGGAAGGACTCTGTGGCTCCCCAGGGCTGACTAGAGCCAAGTGATGATCCAGGGATGAAGACTGCACCCCAACATCCCCTGCTGGCTCCCTTCCATCTCAGTCCTCCAGTACCCAAGGCTGCCCCATTTGGAGCAGGATGACTCAGATCCTACAAGCCCCTGGTCATCTATCTTCCTATCACATTTACCTTGCTTTTCCCTTAGTGACTTCTGGAAATTTAGTGCCTCCTTGGTCACGTCGATCTCCCGCTTGATGGCATTGATGCGCTGCGTGGTCTCGCTGGCCCTCTTCCTCCGCTCATTTAAGATGGATTTGTTTTCTTTGAATATGCGGTTAATCTCACTACCTCGCTCATTCTTAAAGTCCTCAAAGGCCACAGGCTTGGAGGGTGGGGTGCTAGACCTGAAGACGGAGAGGGAAGAGGAGGGAGAAATGGGGCAGCTGGCTTGGAGCCGCCAAGCACTTCACCTTTCTTCCCTGGGGCTTCTATGAGCAGGAGGCCAGAATTCCTGAGCACCACCTACCCTAGATGGGAGCTCAGCTGTGTAGGAATCATCCCCTCATCTCTGTTTTTCTCAGCACAAAAGGGCATATGACCATTGCAGAAAATGAGGAAGCAAGGAAAAAGTGTAAAAAAAGAAAGCAAAACAAAAAACCATTCACTACCTATTGGCAACCACACTTTGTTGTACTTCCTTCAGAGATTTCTTTGACAAATTTTTAAATGTTTGGGGTCATACAGTATATGTAATTTTACATCTTACTTTTTTTCACAGAAGCATTCTTTCATGCTATTAAAAACTCTTTTGAGAACCCTAGCTAATGAGATGTAAGATGAAGTGTTGGGGCAGGGGAAGTGGATTGTCTGCAGCTTACTTTGAAATGCATCAAAAAATAAGATGGATGGAGGGATGGAGAGAAAGATGGACACGTGATGAAATAAGTATAGTAACACATTAATTGTAGAATCAAGAAGGTGTTCACTATACAATTCTTTCAACTTCCCTGAATGTTTGGAAATGTTCACAGGCTGAGGAAAAAAATTCTTCATGCACACCCTTGTACATTTCAGGGGCAGAGATAATAATTCACTTGGTGCCCTTTCCCTAATGTAGGCTACTGAAGGTGTTTCAAAAACACTTTTTTTGACTTTTTAAATTAATGATGCAATGAACTTTTTGCATAAATGTTTGTCCTTATCTCTAACTATTTCCTCAGGATAGATTCCTAAAAACTCAATGACTGACACAAGGAAGAGGAACTGGGTGGTTGGAGGAAGAGGTCTCAAACCTTGAGAATTTTGTACGTTTTGAATGCATTATTTACTCAAAAAATATGTAAATTTAATTAGTGAAATAATTACTATTTGGAGGGTCTAAAATGATCCCATGTATAATTGTATATCGTGGATGACTCCTGAGGTTGGACCATCTTGCATGTGTATAAGCCATCATATTTCTTCTTTTAGGACTGTGCTCCCAGTCTTTGCCCACTATCCCCTATTTTATTTCTCTTCTATCTGCAAGCACTCTTTATATGTTGAGGATCACACTCTGGTTTCGGTGCAGGAGTTAGCATTAGATGGTCACCTGGGTGGGCGTAATTCTTCCTTTGGGGAGTCCAAGGGAATGGGCTCGATGTTGGAGGTCTCCCGGTCCCGCAGAAGCATGTCTTTGACATCCCCATCCTTGGAGGATGGGGTCAGCTGAGTCTTAGAGATAGAAACATCCAAGTCCTTGCCACCCACAGGGCTGCTGGCACCTTCCTTTCTTGCCAAGGAGCTGGAAGGAGAAGACAGGGAGACCAGAGGGCTCAGTCATGGGCAGTGAGGTGTCTCTGATGCTGAGGGGAGTGACCTTTCTCAGCCCTCATACACCAGAAGCCCCATCCCACTCAGCTCCCATATTGATCATGTACCTAGGCCAAAGGGCAAAGAGTACGACCCTCAGCCACGCAGATGGGGAGGAAGAGGAGAGCATTTTTCTCCCTTTAATCACAACAAGGAGCCCTCCCTTCAGCAGTCTCAGAAGGAGACACCTGGGAAAAATGGGCAGTCTCCAGGTTTGAAAGTGTGTGGACCTGTTGGATGGGCCACAGGCTCCCAGAAGCATCATGACTACTGAGGTATTAGTCACACAGGCACCCCTGGGAAGGAGTGGCAGAGCCCCCACCCAGGGTCTGTCTGTGGGCCAATGGTAAAGCAGGACAGGATTGCCCTGCTGCTCTGACCAGTCCACAACCTGCTCTCCCCACCCACATCAGTGTCCACATCAGCTCCCAGGAAAGTAGCTACCCTCCCTCTCCAAGTGATGGTGCCTGGGGTCCTCCCTCCCAGAGAGGCACATCTGAGCAGGCCTGAACTGACAGGAGGATGCCTCCAGCTCTTTCCACCGTTTCCTCCCTCTTCTTCCTGCAACAAGTGTGGGTTGGGGAACTAAGCTTCGATCCATCTGTTATTGCACTGATTACCTGGTGGCAGAACAGAGAGGGCTAGGGTGTGATTGCCCTTCCTGAAGAGGCAGGAAGAGGCCAGGGACATCGGCAACCCCTGCTGCCTGTCTCCTGCCCTGTGTGTGACAGTTTTCTACAATCAGCTTTAGCCAGTATCCTCTTACAAGTGAGAGTTGACAGTAACAACATGTTTCTACTGAGTGCCTCCGGGGACAGGGACTGCACTCACTCACTTATCCTTACAACACCACCAATGACTTTGATGCAATTATTATTTTTTTCCCTATTTTAGGGATGGGGAAACATGCCTCACACAAGGAGACCCCTTGGGTGAAAGAAGTACAGAGTAGGGAGGTGAGCCTAGGTGTCATCTCTGGAGCCTGTGCTCTTACCCACTGCTACACAGCACCTCCTGGGGATGGTGGCTCATTAAGTGAACGCTGACACTCTTCCCACCCAGCACACACAAATGAGTTACTGAGAAGTAACTCCCTATCTCTGAGCCTCAGTTTCCTCATCAGTAAAATGGAGACATTAACTCCCACCTCATGGAGTTGCTGTGCAGACAAGAGGTGACTAGCCCCAGCCTGGGCCCCACAGACATTGCTAGTATTGGCAGCAATGACATCCACTGTGACCATCCAGTAGCTAATACACCAGGGGGAAGATGAGGAAGCTTGCGCCCTCCCTTTCACCAGCCAAGGAGGGCCAGGTGCTGAACAGGCAGAGCACCAGGAAGGTCACTCACCTGAGCTGGTCTTTGAATGTCTTCCTGGACTTGGGTTTCTTCCCAGGTTTGGTAGAGAAAGGGGCAACCCCGAGTCCGAAGCCTTGTCCATCAGGCTCACCCACTAGGTGACCATCAGCGTCCACAAGCCCTGCCTGGATAGAGGCCAGCCGCAGGGTCAAGGGTTAGATTAAGAGTTTGGGCCCCTCGGGGACCCAAATGCATATGAGCTGAAGGCCCAAGTGGGTATGTTCATCCCACACACCAAGATGTGGCTGCTGCTGCTACTAGCTTCAGGCTGTCTCTGACCACCCTACCAAATGTCCACTTTCCATGTCAACTCCTCTCACTGATCTGGGGTCTCATTCCACTCCCTGAGGATTTTAAGGCTTGTTTCCAACCTAACTCCAGGAATTGGTCTTGTTTATTATTAGCCACATCTCCAATTTTGGAGATCATTTTGAATTCATATTTGGTTTACTCTTGCATGGGTCACCTCATGCTCATCCTGGTGTTACCTTTATCTGTTGCAACCCTAGATCTGCTTTAATGCAGGACACTTGCTGCCCCTGGAAAGGTCTGGGGATGGAAAAATCTGACATGAGTCCTGTCAGCAAGAGGAAACTGTGCCTACCTTCTGGACAGCAGAAATGGCTGCAAAGTCATTCTTGTCTATGAGAGTGTACTTCCTGCGCAAAGCGGACTCCACTTCCTGTTCCTGTTGGCTTGGGAGAGAGAGTGAGAGAATGCCTCACACCTGGGGCCATGCTGAACCCTCTGGAGCAAGAACCAAGTCCTGGAGTTAGACGATGTTTGTGTGTGGCCCCTTGTGATGGAGCCACACCCTTATGGAACCAGACCAGACAAAACAAGCTCATTTCATGTCCCCAACTCCACTGTGCACATATACCCATTGTCCAGTCCAAAAATGTGCAGGGGCCACCCTTATGTGCCAGGCACATCTGCTCCAAGATGGCTTTAACAAAGACTATAAGCCTGCCTCGGGACCACGCTTCCCCACCTGGGTTCTTTCTCTAACAGGCCCTTTGGAATCATGTTATCAGCTTCTATGATACCACCCAGCAGGAGCCACTCAGACTACAGAGATGTCTGCATCCAAATAAACCACAAACACCTCCTGAGGTAGGGTAGGGAGAGCAGGGAGTGTTTACGATGCCCTGCTCTGGCCATGCTCAGGGCTGGCACTCCATAAAGACCGCTGTCCAATTAATGAACTCAGGAAACATCCACCAGGGACCGCCTCCTCTCTGAGTAACCCTCAAATGGAGAGCTGTCCTCCCCACTTCCCCCAGGTGAAGGGAAGGCCAGGAGGATCTGAGAGCTCAGGGGCAGACACTGTCAGGGACATCAGGGGCCTGGGCACACCCCGAGGACTCTGATCTGGCTCCTCACACATGAGAGACAAGGCTGTGCACCCGGAGGCAGGGGAAATGAAAATGGCGCCTCATGTAGGAGTTGGGTGGGTAGGGAAGGTCCCTTACCTCAGAACCACCCGGAACTGGTTGAACACCTCCTGGATCTGTCTGAGGTTGATTATCTGGAGGGAAGAGAGCAAGGCAGAGGTTAGATCTCAGGCACCACAGAACTGAGGCTGTGTCTATGTTAGCAGAGAAACCAGGACGCCTTGGTTAACCCTTTGACCATCTGCCCTGAGAATGGGACATTTGCAAACAGCCTCTCAGTAGAGTGGCAGTCAAGCCCTCCTCAAGAACAGAGAAACATCTGATTGATAGTTTTTCAAACTAAGCATTTACTGAGGCTACAAAAATCACCTTTTATAAGTGAAGATCTCTATAAAATTAAAATGACTTTAGTTCTTGAAAATACTAAAAAAATTTTTTTAATAAAATTTGTTGTCCTCAGCTCTCTCTTGCTTCCAAAAGGTTCCATTATGAACTTTTCTGTGTGAGGTACAAACACATACATACCTGTGGTTGGAGGAAGGCCACTGACCTCCCTCTTGGCCCTCTAGCCCACAAGCATCACCCTTAACTGAGGGTCAGTCTGGGGCTGCCCTTGCTGGGAAGACCAGAAAAGCCCACCCCTCAGTTGTCCCAGGCCTGCCTCCTGCAGCTGCCCACAGTAACAGGCCAGGGGGTCTGCCCATGCAACTCCCTGAGGAGGAGTTTGCTGGCCTGCACTATAAAAACAGAATGCCTCTTTCCCGCTGAGGGCCCTTCCCTGTGTAGCTGCTGTCTCTTCCTCCTTGGCCCCCTCCCCCAGACCCTGGGGGTCTGCCTTATAGACAACCAGCATGACCATCATTCTTTTTACACTCTCACTCCACCTGGCAGAGCCAAGCACCTGAGGTGCTGCAGCTCAGTTAATCCTAGCTCAGTTTCCTTCCCCACTGTACAGACAAGGCCATCAAAGTACACAAGGTTGAGCGTTTTGCTGAAGCCACTTAGCAAGGAGATAGCTGAGCTGGGATTTGATCCAGGACAGCCTGGCTCCAGAGCCCATGCTTGTGCCCTCAGTGATGGACCACCCCTCCTGTGTGTTCAAGGCTATTCAAGGCTGCTGGCCACTCTACCAGGCACCCACAGTCTTATAACCCTAAACATGGAAGCTGAGGCCTTGGTGGGCTGAAGGGCCCCTGAAGCCAGGGGTCCAGCACCACCCAACCTATGCCCACTGCACAGTGTGAGGTTCCAAGGCCAGCACAGCACAAGTCAGGGTGTGCCCAGGACAGGGAGGCCCAGGCCAGCTGGGCATGGTGGTTCCAAGGAGAGGCTCCTTACATCGATCTCGTCCAGCGTCCCCTCCAGGTACCTCCGCACCTGGGAGTTGATCTTGGCAATCTGGATTTCATCCATGGGGTCGTAATTCACAAGGGTGCGGTTGGCCTTGGAGGATGATAAAGAACATGTTGATAAGCTCCAAGCACCTGTGCCCAAGTACAGGTGGCAGGGGTCATTCTGAGAACCAAGGTGGGGAGGTTGGGCATAGGCCCTGGCTACCCAAGCCAGCTCCATTCCCTTCATCATCAGGTCCTTGCAGAGAAGGCCTTACTCATAGGCCAAGTGCTCAGGTCAGCAAGGGACAAGGACAACTGGGTCAGGGAGAAAAGGAAAGGGCTTGCTACTCCAAGCAAGGAGGTTCTGCTGGCTGAGTCTCAGCAGACTCTGTAGATAAAAGCCACAGGAGGAAGGTGGCTGCCTCTGCCTTGAGGCCCCTCTGGACTATGAGCATCAGCCCAGGCAAGTCACTGGAGGACTCCTGCCCCTACCTACGGCCCACATGGCTCCCTGCTGCTGCCCCTCCCCTACCACCCAGCCTGCCTACCTCCCCTGACCTTGACCTATCATGCTATCTACCCCCGTACTTCTACCTGCCAGGCCCTGGCCCCCTTCCCCTCCTCCTCCTGCCTACTGCCTGCCTCTGCTCCCTGACCATCTGACACCCCTGCCCACATCCTCCTGCTCTTCCAGTACTCCTGCCCACCAGGCATTGCTGGCCCCCAGTCCCTCTGCAACACCCCCCGACCCCGGGTCTCCCTGCCTACTTGGCCCTCCTACCCATCTAGTCCCCTGTCCACCCAATCCCTCTGCCTACCCACCCCCTTCTGCCCACCCAGCATCCCTGTTCTGACTCCCTTGCCCCCTCCTTCCATAGTCCTTCTGGCCACCCCATCCCACCCCACCTCTAACCCCTTACCAGGCTGTCATGGATGGCTAGCTCCTGCTTGAGCAGTGCCAGTTCTTTCTCCAAGTTCTTGACCATTCGCTGCCAGGGAAACATAATTAGGAGGGTGGGCAGGAGGATGGTCAGAGAGTCCACCTTGCCTCTTCCACATCAAGCCCACAATTCCCCACCCTGTGCCCAGACATCCTGGCCCTTCCTGGTAATCCATGGAGTGTGATCTCAGCATCTGGATGGCTCCTTCCCTACTGGTGAATTTTTTCCAACTGGGGTAAGTTTAGGGTCTGAGGCGGCCTCAGCTGTCCCCCGGCCTCTGCCTCTTACAGCAGAGGAGAGTGAGCACAGGCACCCACAGGGCCACCTCAAACCCCAACTCCCAGGAGCTCCAGGACATTTCCAGTCTACCAGGGTAATGGCCCTCTCAGTGCAGCCCTCACCTCCAGGCTGCTTTCCATGGTGGGTCATACCATTTACCCTCCTCCTTCCCAACCACTGCACAAATGTATCACCACTCCCCACTGATAATCATGTATGTCACCTCCCATTTTTTGCTGCCACAAACAATGCTGCAAGAACACCTTTGCACTTAAAGCTGTATGTCTTTATAGGTTTCTGTAGGATATCACAGTGCTCTACAAGGCTCTCCGCAATCTGCCCCCATGACCTCTTTCCTCCTGCTGTCCCCCAGCTCACTCCACTCCCACCAAACTGGCACACTCCTGCCTCTGCACTGCCTGTCCCCTCTGCCCGGCACACTCTTCTCCCAGGTATTTCCATGGCTCACTCCCTCACCTCCTTCAGGTCTTTGTTCAAAAGCTTCTAAATTCACCCCCCGTAAAACTGCAATCCCTTCCCCACCCCACACCATTCTTTCTTAAAATCTTGCTCTACTTTTTTCATAGCACGTATCACCAACATACCCTAGTACAGTGCTGTCTAATAGAACTTTCTGTAATGATGGAAATGTTCTGTATCTGTGCCACAAGTCACATACAACTATTGAACACTTGGAATGTGACGAATGTGACCAAGGAAGTTTTCAATTTTATTTAATTTTAACTAATTTAAGTAGCCACATGTGAGAAGCAGCTACTGTATTGGACAGTGAAGCTCTAGAACTTACCTATTTTGGTTTCTTAAATTTTTTTTAATTGTATATTTTAAGGTGTACAACATGATGTTTTGATACACGTATACACAGTAAAATGACTACTACAGTCAAGCTAATTAATGTATCCATCTTCTCACCTAGTTACCATTTTTTGTGTGTGGTAAGAGCATCTGAGATCTACGTTTTTAGCAAATTTTCAGCATACAATACAATATTATTAACTATAGTTACCATGCTGTACATTAGATCCCTGAAACTTATTCACCTAATAACTGAAAATTTGTACCCTTTGAACAACATCTCCCCATTCCTCAGCCCCTGCCCCCTACCCCCACTCCTGCTAACCACCACTCTAATCTCTGCCTCCATGAATTTGACGTTTTCATTTTAGGTTCCACATATAAATGAGATCATGCAGTATTTTTCTTTCTGTGTCTGGCTTAATTCACTCAGCATAATGTCCTCCAGGTTCATCCACGTTGTTGCAAATGGCAGGATCTAGAATTGACCTATTTCTTATGTTTACTATATCTCTCTCTCCCACCCCCAGCAGACTGTCAGCTCTTCAAGGAGGAGATTTGTGTTTGTCTTTGTACACTAATGTATCCCAAGTGCTTCAAAAAGTGCCTGGCACATAGTAACTGCTCCATAAATTTTAGGTGAATGGATAAATGACACATTTTTAGAAGCAGAAATGCTAAGTCATTTACACAAAGGACTTTATGCTGAGAACCTGCACTGTGAACAAGGCTTCCTTTAGTTGTCAAAATTTGGCCGCTGGAGGGAGCCCCTGCCAGCTGGATCCCAGGGCTGGTGAGCAAAGCTGTGACCAGTCTGCAGTAAGGGGTGACAGAACCCTGGCATCCTGATGGCTCTGTGGCAAATCAGGGTACAAAGCCTGAACTCAAGGCACACGACCAGGGTCCAAATCCTGGCTCTGCCCCTCTAGGCAGCCTCAAGATGGTCCTTCAGGTGGACTTCCTATGAGGTGAATGGGAAAGACTTTATGGCCAGTCCCTACTCATTCCCATCCCCTCCTCCCAGCTGAGGGATCTCAGCTCTAGAAAATGCCTCATGTCCCAGTAAGGAAAAGTCTGGCTGAGCTGTTGAGGGCCTCCAGCTGGATGACTCTGTCCAATGTGGCACAGAGAGCCAGGCTTAGACCTCTGGGCCAATCAGGTGACATGGGGAAATGGGCCATTTGCTCCTTCGGGTCACCAGCCTCCCATGTGACACCCTAAGAGCATGGGAGCTGATTCCCCTAATGCCTGGCAGGTTTAGTAGCCTCCAACTTGCCCTCTTCTACTGACTGGAGAGATGCTGCTTGGAAACACAGGGCTGAAGCAGCAAACCCATGGCACAGGGTCTAGCGGCACCTCCTGGCTGACCAACTCCCTTATAAAAATCAGGGGCATTTTCTGGATGGAAAAAAATGCCTTGGAAACAGCACAGACACATGTAAGTTCCCTGATGGTGAGGTGTTTCTATTATAGATGTAATAGGGATAATTCAGAGAGTTCTGCTTAAGTCCCATCAGGATGGGAGCAGCTCTTGGCCTAAGAAGTTTCCCTATTTTGACCCCATTGCAGCCTGCAGGTATATTTCCTCTTGGCAGAGTAAGATACCCGAGGTTTCTCTCTGCTGACTGTCTATGCCCATGGCTCACAACCTTCACACCACCTCACAAAATCACAGATTGACAGAGCAGGAGGGTCACTGGAGGTTATCAGTCCAACCACCTAGTTCACAGATAAACACCCTGAGGCTCCAAGTCTGAGCAACTCATCACAGAGAGCTAGTAGCAGAAGTGGATCAGGAACCCAGTCTCCTGCCTTACAGCCAGCCCCACTAACCAAGGAAATTCTGCAGATGTTATTCTACCCTCTTGAAAACAGGCACGAGTACTGAAGATGGTGCTGGAAATAACCTGGCAATACAGGCTACAGTCTAGGAAAGGTGAAAACCAAAATAACTTTCCATGTCTCTCTCAAGAACTCATGCTTATAAAGGAAAATGCTTATCATAAAGATTACAAACACATCCACATTTGATGACATGGACTTGCCTGTCCAGGACCAACAATGCATATTTCAGAACAGAAATTACATTAAAGAGCACGAAACTCCTTGTTGTCAGGCACAACAACCCCCCCAGCCAGGTTCACAGGTGATAATGTGGTTAGTCCTGAGCTAAGAGAACATCAAATATGAAAATTAAAAAAAATAAACAAATAAGAAAAGCTTCAAGCTACAGAAAAGCATAGAAAATAATACCATGAAACCTGAGAAGACCATCCCCAAACCTAACTTTAACAGCATGCTCCTATATTGGCTTCAATTTGTTTGTTTGTTTATTTGTTTAGAAATAAAACATATCAGATAAATGTGAAACCTCTGTGCATCTCCCTCGAAGTCCGCTCCCCTGACATTCAGAGGTAACCTCCAGCCTCAGTTTGGTCTTTTCACTCCCACATGTTTTTCCTTTTACTGCACACACACATATCCATTAATGATAATCAGCATTGCTTTCCATGTTTTTATACTTGGTGTAAATGACAGATGCTACCATTCAGTCCACTTCAATCCCCAAGTCATTTTCTCACTTGATATTATCCATGCTTGTAGCTCTGGCTCCCTCCCTCCATAACTCATTTAGCTACTCTCCTATTAAAGGCTACTGAGCATGTTTCATAACTTTTCACTATTACAATAAGCAGTGCAAGTACCATCTTTTGTAAGTCTCTTCAGGTGAGACTGCCTCTAGACTCTAGACCTAGAAGTGACCCTGCTGACCTGTAGAAGTGAGTAGAGTGCTAGCTAACACTTACTGAGCGTTTACTCCATGACAGCAGTGTGCTAAGAGGTTTCTACCTATCTTATTCTTTTTTTGTGTGTGAGGAAGAGCAGCCCTGAGCTAACATCTGTTGCTAATCCTCCTCGTTTTGCTGAGGAAGACTGGCCCTGGGCTAACATCCGTGCCCATCTTCCTCCACTTTATATGGGACGCCGCCACAGCATGGCTGACAGGCAGTGCGTTGGCAGGCGCCCTGGATCCGAACCCACGAACCCTGGGCTGCCAAGCACGAACTAAACTGCTGCGCCACTGGGCAGGCCCCTACCTATCTTATTCTTCACAACATCTCTTTGAGAGTGGATTCTGTTATTCCCCCAACTTACAAATGAAGACACTGAGGCGTAGAAAGAGTAAGTATCTTGCTGAGGCTATACAGCTGAGGAAGGAAAGAACAGGTTACTGAACCAGGACAGCCCAATGCAGGGGCCAGGGCTCTTAACTACTGTGCCAGTGGTTTTCAAGGTGTGGTCCTGGAACAGCAGCAGCAGCAGCACTGGGGAACTTATTAGGAAATGCAAATCCTCAGGCCCCACCCCAGATCTACAGAGTCAGGAACTCTGGGAGTGGGGCCAGTGACCTGTGGTTCAACAAGCCCCGTGGGGTGATTCTGATGCCCGCTCAAGTCTGAGAACCACTGCTTTAAGCTCTACTTCCTCCTCAACCTCCAAACCATGGGTCAGTTCTACAGAGCCCCAGGGACTGTTATTTTCCTTCAGGATTTTGAATCTGGAAAGTTTAACTGGTTTGTCATGAGCTTACGGCATGCATATGCTCCTGTTTCCAGCAACTATGATTCCACAAGCATCTTAAAGAAAAGCCAAATTATTGGTAAATGTGTTTTTACTTTACTAAATGTTGCCGAAATGCTCTCCAAAGTGGTTGTATCAACTACACTCCGACCGGAAATAGATAAGCATTCCCGTTTCTACATGTTCTCACCATCATTTTGCATTGTCAGAAAAATTCTAATTTTTGCTTGTCTGAGAGTGGAACTCTGCTAAGGTTTTAATTTGCATTTCCTTGGTTAATGGTGGTGCTGAGCATTCCCTCTGACTGGCCAGCTCCGCTTGCTGGGAGGGATCACTCAGGCTGGGAGGAAAGAGGTTCTTAGTGACATACCCAGATGAGTCTGAAAGATGGTCCAGTCCACACTGATTTCGCTCTGAAACAGCTGGCTGTTAAGGAACTCTCATACAGAAGTCCAGGGTACTCAGAGGCCCTGAAGCTCACAGGTGAACTGGTGATGGCCTGACCTAGCCCTTTCACCTTTGTGGCAGCCCCCAAGGGGGTCTCCAGGGACTCTGAAGACTCAGGCCTATCCCAGAGTGGCAGAGGACTGACCCAGGATTGCATGAGGCTGGAAGGGAGGCCAAGGCTCGTGTTACCTAGGCAGCAACGCACACACCTTCCCCACAGTGAGACGCCTGCCCACAAGCCGCTTAGTACCTCAGCATCAAACTTTTCATTGATGGCAGGCTCAGTGGTGACCAGCTTCATCCTGCTGGCAAAACGCAGCGAAGACAGCTGAAAAACAGATCAGACAGACCTCTATGGTTTTGGCCAACCACTTGTGAGTCGAAGTATTTGCAAAACAAAAGGAGTCCACTTGGAAAGACGAATCCCTGCATAGAGGCATGCTCCAACGTGGACTGCAGGGTCTCCCGGGCCCACGGAGTGATGTCTGGGGGGTCCTACTTGAGTCCCTCTGGAGCGGCAGCCAGCAGGGGTAATTATGGCTGGAGACCCATGAGGTGGCTATATAAGCAGGCACTTGGGAAACAGCCTCAACACTGTGCCCCACTGTACTGATGTTACAGGATGGGTGGAGGGCTGCTCTCTGGCAGTGAGGAGCAGTCAGTGGTAGTAGGAAGCAGGCCCTGAGATCCCAGCTTCACACCACGCTTCCCACACAAGGAAAGCAGACTTGGAGGGGGGATGGGTCCCAGAAGTGGCCCAGAGGAAGGACTGAAAGGGCTCTTCCTTTGGGCAGTCTGGCCTGATCGTTAAAAGCTCTGCTACTGAGCAACCGCACAACCTCAGACAGGTCTTGCAATTTCTTTGTAAAGTCGGGGAGACCTGCCTCACACGGTCATTGGGAGACTTGGTAATGAGGTATGTAATGTGCTCTGGACAGAAATGGCCCACAAAGAGCCCTCAGGAATCGGTCCCTGTCATTACAACCCTGTCATTGGGGTTGCTTCTGTGGAGTGAAATCAGACTCTCCTGCTCCAAGCACTGCAGCAAATGTGGCCATGGCCCTCTCGTAGTTACTCCTGCACACACATGCAGTCACTGTATAAAGCAACACAATCCATGACAGGAACAGTTTTAAAGTTTTAAAACATTTGGAGAAGAGAATCATCAGCTTCCACAACCCCAAATGCCTTTGTCCTAAACCCCTGAGACCTCTTCAGCAGCTCCTTGGGGCTCTGTGGGCTCAGTGCCAAGATCCCAAGCGGTATGGGCACAAGCCTCTGGGGATGGCAGGTACCAGGAGAGTTGCTTCCTGTGCAGTGACCATCTCAGGGGTGGGGACAATGAGAGAGAGGGGCCTTCCACTGTCTTGGAGGATATCTTTCTTAACCAAGCAGCCAGGCAGACCAATAGTCATAAGGCTCCTCTTGGGGTTTTCCATGCTTTACTATACTATGAGGTTCCTAAAGTCTTCCTCTGGGGATGCTGCCCGCATGTCAGCTGGAGCTCCCCTCCCTGGCCTCCCAAGTCCCAGGGCACTGGGTTTGTGGCAGGAGAATTCTCCCTGGAAGCTGGAACAGCCCCTAATGCACAAAGCTGGGAGGCCCTGCAGGAGCATCTTGCCCAATAGTGTCCCTGGAAATGAGCTGTTCCACCTAAGTGGATTCTCCAGATGACTGAAGCTTACCCTAAACATCTACATTTGAAAAGCAAAATGTCTAAGGACAGCTTTCCAAACCTGTCTTATTTATGAGGGGTGGCCCTTCAGAGGAAGGGGGGAGCCCCAGCCTGGGTGCCCAGCTGTGTGGGTTCACCTGTGTCACTGACTCAGCCCCTATTCCTACCCTGGTTCTCGTAAGCTTCTCCTCTCCCCAGGTCACTTGTGTCCTGCTGCTGAGTTAATCTCCCTGAATCACAACTCTGGTCACAGTCCTCCCCTACTCCAACCCTGTGACAGCCCAGCCACATGCAGGAGAACAGCCAAGGCCTCATCCTGGCCACCAAGGCCCATCTAGCCCCTGAGTTTCTTTTTCTTCGTCTCTTTCCTGAGCCCTCTCCTGCAGTGGCCAGATGTTCCTGGCATGGGTCATACCTTCAGGCCCACAGTTTCCTCTGCCAGGAACATTTCTGCTTTCCCTACCACTAAGTCAGCTCAGTGCCCACCTTCCTCACCCTAGATTCAGGAAAAATCCCCACCTTCTCTGAAGGACTCCTACATCTGGGCCTCTTGCACTATTTAGGGCCCTGGTTGGGAATTCTGAGCCCCAAGGCCATGTATGACTCATCTCTACCGAGCTGCTCCCCAACTACTTTGTACACGGCAGGTGCTTAATACCTACCATAGCCTGGAACCCTGGGTTGTTTTCAAGATTTTTAACCATGTGTGATTATAAAGAACAAGGAATCAGCTGTCCTTCTAGATTCCAATTCACAGGAGCAGCACTCCAGAAAGCATGGTCCTTGCCCCCGCAAATCTGGCTCTCAGCCTCCTCTCCTCACATAGGCCCGCACACTGAGCCTCTCTGCTTCCTTGCTAATTCCTTGACACAGCTTCTGCCCCTTGGTACTTGGTATTTGGATCCTGGCTGGGCTCCCTCAGCAATTTTGGCTCAGATTCATCCCCTGGATCCCTCCTCTCTTGACAATGTCTATGGTTAATGTGCCAGCTTAGCCAGCCCAAAGCCAGCCTTACCCAGCCCTGGCACCCACAAGGAGGGATTCCAACCTGGTCACATTGGCTCTCTTTACATACCGTCTCTTCTAACTGGGCAGTGTCTCCATAGATGTTTGTCACAAGGACCATATTGCAATTTCCCCCTGCAGAAAGCAGGACACAGAAGGGCCATGAACCATGTGGGTCTTCTGCCAGGAGATTCCTTTGAGGCTGGTGGGGTTTATTAGGGACTGAATGTTGTGTCCCCCCAAAATTCATATGTGGAATTCCTAACCCCTAATGTGATGGTATTTGGAGGTTGGGCTTATGGGAGGTAATTAGGTTTAGATGAGGTCATGAGGGTGGAGCCCCCATGATGGAATTAGTGCCCTTATAAGAAGAGAAAGAGAGACCAGAACTCTGACTCTCTTTTTGGCCTCTCTCTCTTTTCTTTCTCTCTCTGCCACGTGAAGACACAGCAAGAAAGCAGCCATCTACAAGCCAGGAAGAGAGTCCTCATCAGGAACCATCCCTACCAGACCTTGATCTGGGACTTCCAGCCTCCAGAACTGTGAGAAATAAATGTCTGTCATTTAAGCCACCCAGTCTGTGGCACTTTGTTATAGGAGCCCAAGCTGACTAAGACAGGGTCAGAGAGGATACACCCAAGCACATATGAAGCTGGGAGGCAAGGGAAAGGTGGGGGGGGGGAGGGGGGGAGGCCGCCAGATGTACCTAAAAGAGAAGCTGGGGAAACAGCAGAGGGGAGATGGTGTGGGGCACGGAGGGGCAGGAGAGAGGGCTGTGGGCCAGGGCTTTGCTCATGGTGGCACTCATTTAATAATCAGACACCAATGACTGTGTCACCAGGCCCAACATGAAAGCCTGGGAACACAAAGGATGATAAGACACAGCCCCTGTCGGGGAGGCTGTAGGGGTAGGGAAGACATCATGGGAGATGCCCTCCACCTGGGTCTTCAGGGTGATGAAGGATTCTGGCAGCTGTTTAGGGATCCCCTGTAGAAGCAAAGCTTAAGCAAAGGTTCTGAGGAGCAAACAGCATGGCATGTTGTGGGTGAAAGAAGAGGGCACTATGCTTGATTCTGCTTTTTCAGGTGTGTCTGAGGTCACTGCCACTGGGAGGGAGCAATTCCATTATCACCAGCAGCGGATGTGCCAGGCCTGTTCCTCCTCCCTGTGCACCAACCACACCCTCACCTAATGAATCCTTCAGGGCGTGGGTGAGCTTGCACTGCCGGAAGGGGATGTGGTCCCGCTTCTGGTCCCCGAGGGCAATGATGGCCTGCTCCAGGAATGACAGCGACTTGTTGATGTAGGTAGCTTCCTTCAGGACTCGGCCCTCAGACTACAAACAAAAGGGCAGTTCCACTTCAGACCAAGTGGAGAGGTTGCCCCACTAGAACACTGCAGGTCTGTGGCCAGGCCAGAGCCTCTTTCCCAGAACTAGGGTTTTCCCTCAATGTCATGGGATTGTATTCCATCTTGGGCTAATACTAATACTCATAGGAGCACTCATGCAAATATTCATGTGACTGCTCATGTGAATATGAATACTTACATGAATATTCATATGAATACTCACTTAAGATTCACACTAATATGAATACACATAGGAATATTTGTACAGATATTTGAGCAAATAATCCCGTGAATATCCACACAAACACTCATAGGAATGCTCATCTGCTACTCTTGTGAATACTTACACTAATACTCACACTCATATGAATACTTGAGATAAAATACTCATGTGAAGAGTCACACTGTACACAGAGAAATGCTAATACTAGCACAGAGCATTTACTGAGCACTTACTGAGTGCCAGGTACTTTGCTAAGAATTTAGTAGCCACCATCTCATTTAATGTTTACAAAAATCCTGTGATGTAGGAACTGCCTCTATGTAGCAGCTGTTCCACCTCTGCTAATTCTGTCCCTCCAGTTCCTCAGGGTCAAGCCCACATGCTCCACTGTACCTAGCTCAGGACTGTGCTCATGAATGCCCAATGAGGATGGCCGACGTGCAAGGGCCCCATGCTAGAAACAGGGCTGTGGCTTGTTAAGAAGGAAGCTCCTGCTCCCTGCACTTACCCCAGACTTCCCCAGCCTTTCTGAGCCTGCTAGATCCACCAAGTTAATTTTGGAAGTGATATACTTTTCATCTGATAAGGTCCGCGAGTGCGCCTATGAAACATCCAGAGGTTAGACTGTCACAGGGAAAAGCTTCTGACAGACCAGGCCCCATGGGAATCGACCACCCCTCCCATGCTGTTCAAAGAGCTCAAACTTACCTCCACATAGATGGTAAAAATGCAGTGTGACCTGGATGAGTTTTTGTTCATCGTGTGGGAAGCTATAATCCTGTTGGTCTCTCCCTGAAGAGTAGGGAAAATGTGGACAACATTTTGAAAAATTAAAATAACAAGGCATTTGGGTCATTTTTCAACTATACTGACAGCTACACAACTGATCTCATATCACTGCAATCAGCCAGGCCCCAGGCAAATCTCAATTATAAACTAGTAGAATGGGAGGTAAACTGGAGTCCAGACCTATACTTTCACCCACTGCTAGGGACATGTGATTTTGTATAGCTTTCGGAAAAGCAAAGTGGCAACAAGAATTAAAAGCCTTAAAAATGTTCATGAATATTGAATTATAATCAATCCACAAATCCAACAATTCAGGAATGATCTATCTACACAATATGATGCAGCCAGGAAAATGCTGACAAATAGTTTTTAATAACAGAGAAATGCAGAATTCAAAATCATAGCAAAGTGACTTTAACAGTACATTAAAAGGTTCATACACCGGGACCAAGTGGGATTTACCCCCAGGATGCAAGGGTGGTTCAACATACACAAATCAATCAATGTGATAAAGCCACATTAACAAAATGAAGGACAAAATCATATTCTGGTACAATCTAAGGAATGCAAAAGCATTAATAGAAGAAAGAATAAACAGATGCTGCTACCAAGATGTTAATAATGGTCACTTCTGGGTTGGGGTTTATAGGTCATTTTTTCTTTTTTATACAGGTTTGTGCTCTCATATATTTTTTTTTTTACAGTGGACATGTATTACTTTTAAAAATTAGGAAAAATCAATAATTTGTGCTTTTAAAGGGACAGCAGGCCCTTGCCTCTAATTCACAGGATTGGGCCCTATGGCCAGAATACATTTAAAAGGAGGTGTGATGGAAATGGCTGTTCTTAGAGAAAAAAGTCCTTGTGGGAGGGACTCCTATCTCCTTAAAGGCCCCTGAGAAATGCTATGAACAAGCCACAAAGCAGTGTTACCATGGCCCCCTGGGGAGAGTGGAACACCTGAAGAGGAGGGGAGGCCCTGGGCTGTGGAGCAGGCCTGGCTGACTCCTGTGGCTATATCACTACAGCCTCTCACTGTCTACCTGTCCTACAAATTCAATGACATTCGCCAAGAGTATAAGAGGTCACTTCATCTTTATCCTTCAGTCCCCTCTTTCTGAAGTACCCTCTTCCCTTATCTTTCTGGCTTCTATTAAGCAACCTCTGAAGGCCTGAGAAGTACCCTTTCCTCCATTAAGAATCGTTTGCTGACTGCTCCAACCCCAGCCCATATCCATCCAGGAGCCTGTCACTCCTGGAGCACAGCTCACACTGTGCCCTGGTTGCCACGGGTTTCTCCCTCACCCTTCCCCTCTCCGTAGTGAACTTCTTTAGGCCTTGAATTTGTCCTTCTACCATCAGAGCTCAGGAAGGATGTAGCCCTGGAAGGCCTCAAGGTTTGAGGAATTATTACTGCTAACAAAATGCCTGGTTCAATTCTAAATACGAGGGCTCAAGCAATACCAATGGTGCTTCTGAACAGCAGCCACTGAGCATTTATCATACGCAAGACCCTGTAGTAGATGCTCAAAATGCCTGCTCCCAATTGGTGCAGCCACTATGGAAAACAGTACAGAAGTTCTTCAAAAAGTTAAAAATAGAACTACCATATGATACAGCCATTCCACTTCTGAGTATTTATAAAATAAATGTCATGGGGATGTAATGTACAACATGATGACTATAGTTAATAATACTGTATTGCATATTTGAAAGTTGCTAAGAGAGTAGATCTTAAAAGTTCTTATCACAAGAAAAAAATTGGTAACTATGTATGGTGATGAATGGTAACTAGACTTATCGTGGTGATCATTTTGCAATATATACAAATATCAAATTATTATGTTGTTCACCTGAAACTAATATAATGTTATATGTCAATTATTCCTCAATTACGAAAAAAGAAAAAAAAATGCCTGATCCCATCTGATTCTCATAACAACCTTTTGGGATTGGTACTTAGTACCTCCAGTTTTATAGATGAGTAAACTGGGGCTTGGAGAGATTAATGATTTGTTCAAGACTAAGGCTTCATAGCTTGAAAGAACCCTGGATTTCAGCCCAGGTCCCCCAATTCCAAGTCATCCACCTTTTGCTCTGTATCTCACCCCAAAACATGAAGGAGGCTTCCAGCAATACAATGGACTAAGTATTTAGAAACCCTCCTGCATCTAAAGATGATAGACAGAATATTTAAAACTTCCTTTTGAATACATGGCTGAGTCTGCAAGAAAGCAAGAGAAGTACCTAGGGGCCAGACACAAAGCAGGAGCAGGAATCCAGGAACTGTAAGCTAGAACCAATGCCCTTACTGCCCTTAGGGCACCTGCAGACTGGGTGCTGTGAGGCAGTCCTTGCCTGATTTCTTGGTGTTTCTCTGAGCAATGAAACTGACATGTTATAAAGATAGAGACTATCTCCTTTATCCCCCAGAGCCATTTACTCTTCACATTCTAAGGGTAGTACCGGGAGCCAGTTGTCTCCTCCCCCAACTCCCTCCACTCCCCATCCCAACCCCCCTCACCCCCCCCACACCTCCCCCATCTGTTCCCATTCAAAGGGTGATAAAATCTTTCTTTCTCCTCCAGAGCCAAATGCTTAAATTCCAGGGTAGAGACCTTTCTCTCCTTTCGCAAAACAAGATTTGCTTACATTTCAAAATAGAAGCATGCTCTCTCTCATTCTCCCTTTCTATTCCTACCTGCACCCCCAAAATCTCTCTCTGTCCCATTAAGGGGAAAAGGAGGAAATGTACCAGCTCCTATATAAGCTCTCATATTCACAACTTCAGAATTCCTTTCCAGTAGTACAGATACCCCCTTCCCCTCTGTAAACACATGTGACATCTGCCCTCACTGTGTTGCTCTTTGGGGGACTGGGGTGTAGGAAACTGTGCTACAATATTACTACTGCCACTATTACTACTGTGAGGCTCTGAGTAATAAAGGTCTGATTTCTAATTCAGAGGCCTGGTGTTTGTGTGTGTGTGTACACATAATTGTGGGACGGACCCTTTACAGTTTTGGACTCAACATCTTGTAATCCAACCATGCAGGTGAAGTCAGAAAAAGCTTTGGGTCTACCCCAGGGAGGTGTCTGATAATCCAGGTCCCTGAAGTCTATGGCCTCTGGCAAAGGAGAAATAGAGGAAAATCTGCTGCAGAAAGTGAAAAGCAAGGAAACTATTTTAGCACTGGTGTTATCTCTGGATAGAAGGGGTAAAAAAAAAAATGTGTCTAAGAATTCACAATCACAAACTCAACTAAACTCGAGATTGGGGCACAAGCATATACTACTTATAAGTTTTGACAACCTTAAAATAAACATTTGATTTAAAGACGCCCTGGATTGGTAACATCCCCGAGCCTCCTAGAAGAAAAAAAAAATCTTCTCTAAAGTAATATATTCTCAAAGAAGACACACTGATAAAGCTCCAAGGAAGTAGAACTTATAATCAAATCATAAAACACACATGGAAACAAGGCACCATAAGCAAAAGTACTTCAGCAGAAAGAATACCTGCAGAATTGACCCTCAAACTGCTAAGATAGTGGAATTATTAAAGAATATACGTTTACATGTTTAAAGAAATAAAAGAGAATCAAAAACATAATAAATGAATAAAATTCTATGAAAAATAACTAGTCAGACTAAGAAGAACAAAATAGAACCTTTAGAAATGAAAAAATACCTGAAATTAAAATTAGATACTAATCTGCAGAGGAGAGAATTAGGAAACTGAAAAATACATCTGAAGAGAGAACTGTTCCAGTTTCTGGTTCTGCATGTTAGAAGCTTGGAAGTCACCACTTCATCCTAACAACAAATAAAAAGTGGAACACACTGAAAAATCAACAACCCTTCTTAAATCTGTAAGAGCAGTGAGGTCACAAGGCAAATCACTGTCCCCCAAATTGGAGAGACAGACAGGAAGATATAGAGATTCACAACTTATCGAAGCAGAAATGTCCATGGGAACCACTAGCAGGCAGTTCCTTCTACCCAGTACTTTGTGTTCAGCTATTAAAAAAAGAATTACAAGCAACCTTTATGGAAAACAGTATGGAGATTCCTCAAAAAATTAAGAATAGAAATACCTTATAATCCAGCTATCCCACTATTGGGTATCTATCCAACGAACCTGAAATCAACCATCCAAAGAGGCTTATGTACCCCTATGTTGATTGCAGCATTATTCACAATAGCCAAGAAGTGGAAGCAAGCCAAATGTCCCTCAAATGATGATTGAATAAAGAAGATGTGGTGTATATATATATACATGTGGTGTATGTGGTGTATGTATGTGTGTATGTGTATATATACAATGGAATACTACTCAGCCATAAAAAAAAACAAAATTGTACCATTCGCAACAACATGGAAGGACCTGGAGGGAATTAGGTTAAGTGAAATAAGCCAGAGCGAGAAAGACAAACACCACATGATTTCACTCATATGTAGAACATAAACTAATACACAGACAGAGAGAACTGTTTGGTGGTTACTGGGGACAAGGGGGAGGGGCGGTGGGCACAAGGGGCGAAGGGATGCATTTATATGGTGACTAAAAAACAATAACGTACAACTAAAATTTCACAATGTTATAAACTATTAAGACATTAATAAATAAAAATAAAACAAAGAAAGAAAATTACAAGGCATACTAAAAGGCAACAACAGCAGAATACACATTCTTCTCAAGCTTACATGGAACATTCACCAAGATAGACCACATTCTGGACCATAAAAAAACACCTTAACAAATTTAAAAGAATAGAAATCATACAATGTCTGCTGTCAGACCACAATGGAATTGAACTAGAAATCAATAACAGAAATATAACTGGAAAATCTCAAAATATGTGGAGATTAAACAATACACTTCTAATTAACACAAGGGTCAAAGAAGAAATCTTGAGAAATATTTTGAACTAAATAAAAATGAAAATATGACTTATGAAAATTTACGGGATGCAGCTAAAGCAGTGCTTAGAGGGAAATTTATACCATTGAATACATATATTAGAAAAAAGAAAGACCTAAAGTCAATCATCTAAGTTTCTACCCTAGGAAACTAAAAAAGGAGAGCTAATTAAATCCAAAGGAAGCAGAAGAAATGAAAAAAATTAGAGCAGAAATCAATGAAACTGAAACTGAAAACAGGAAATCAATAGACAAAATTAATGAAACCAAAAGCTGGTTCTTTAAAAAGGTAAATAAAGTCAATAAGCCTCTAGCTAGGCCAACTAAGAAAAAAAGAGGACACACATTACTAATGTCAGAAATGAAAGAGGGGACATCACTACAGATCCCACAGACATTAAAGGATAATAAAGGAATAGTGTGAACAAGTTTAGGACCACAAATTTGATAACCTAGATGAAATGGACCAATTCCTTAAAAGGCATAATCTGTCAAAACTCAAAGAAGAGGAATTAGACCATCTGAAGAGGCCTATATCTATTAAAGAAATAGAGTCAATAATTAATAACCTTCCAAAACAGAAATCACCAGGCCCAGATGGGTTCACTGGTGCATGCCACCAAACATTATAAAAGAGATAAAAGGACAAATAACATGAAAGAAAGTTTAAGAGACATGGAGAAGACTGAAGTCTGTCTAGTCAGAATTCCAGACAGAAATAATTAAGATAAAAAAGGGAGAAACAATATTCAAAAGAATTATGGCTGAGATGTTTTTCAGTTGATATGAAAGACATGAATCCTCAGATTCATGAAGTGTAATAAATCACAAGAAAGACTGCTTCCCACCAGTGACTGAGTGTGGCAGGGATACTAATACAGATCTGTTCTTAGTTGGCCAACTTTGGCTCAAGGATTCCAGACTTCTTTACCCTGAACCTTCTTTACACTGCATAGTGTAAAGTCTAAGATGCTTCCACCCAACCTTGAGGTAAGACTTGCATCATGGCTTGATGGCTATCCAGCCTTACCTGGTTCCCTTCCCACTTCCTTGACACAGGAATTTATCCTCATAAAATCTTTGCACATTTAATACCATCTTGGCATCTGCTTCTCAGAGAATCCAGACTAACATACTTTTAAAAGACTGTTGCATAGCCTGACAGTTGACTTCTCAACAGTAACAAGGGAAACCATAACTTTGCAATAACGTCTTTAATGTGGTAAAAGAAAACAAATGCCAAAATAGAATTTTATGCTCGGCAAAAATATCTTTCAAGATTGAGAGTAAAATAAAGACATTTCAAAAGACAAAAAAATGTTTATCACTAGCATGCTCATTCTAAAGGATGTACATCAGAGAGAAGGAAAACAATGTCAGATGAAAAGTTAAGGAGAAAAGCAATGAAAATGGTAAATATGAGGGTAAATGTAAAAGAATACTGACTAGGAACGAAAGGGAAATAACAGTGAATGAAATCAATAGATCACCTAAATATATAAACAGGAATAAAAAATCATCTCGCCACATAGTAGCAAACTTGAAGAATACCCGTGACAAGGAAATAATATTGAAGGCAGCTAAACAAAAAAACAAAATAACATACAAAGGAAACCCCATCAGGCTCTCAGCTGATTTCTCGACAGAAACTCTACAGGCTAGGAGAGACTGGAATGATATATTCAAAATCATGAAAGACAAAAACCTTCAGCCGAGAATACTTTATCCAGCAAAAATATCCTTCAAATACGATGGAGAAATAATAACTCTCCCTGATAAACAAAAGCTAAGAGAGTTCATCACCACAAGACCCCCACTACAAGAAATGCTCAAGAAGGCCCTTAGGCCTGAAAAAAAACAAATGAGAAAGGGGATACAAAGATTTCAGCAAGGAGAAAAGCAAAGAGACTAAACCAGAACAAAATACAGTTGGAAAACATCAAAAATTAATTCAAGCTCATCACTGGAAACACACATTCATGACACAATCTGGAATAAAGAGATAACAAATAAGGAGGGGAAGAGGTAAGGGATTGAACAGACCTAGCCTCAGGAAAAAGGAGGCATCTGAAAATGTACTTTCTTATCCAGGAGATCGCTTATATAAACCGCACGGTAACCACTAAACAAATAACCAGAAGAGAACCACACATGACAAATAAAGAGAAAACCAAGAGAATGAACATGCAGAAATACCAAATTAAATTTGCAGTCCGAAACACAAGGGACAAGAAACGAAGGAAATGCAAAAGAACCAGAAGATGAACAATAAAATAGCAACATTAAACCCTCATATATCAATAATCACTCTAAACGTAAATGGATTGAATTCTCCAATCAAAAGACACAGAGTGGCAGGATGGATTAAAAACCAAGATCCAACAATCTGCTGCCTCCAGGAAACACATCTCAGCTCTAAAGACAAACACAGACTCAAAATAAAAGGATGGAAAACAATACTCCAAGCTAATGGCAAACAAAAGAAAGCAGGAGTAGCCATACTTATATCAGACAAAGTAGACTTCAAGATAAAAAAGGTAATGAGAGACAAAGAAGGGCAATATATAATGATAAAAGGGATACTTCACCAAGAAGACATAACACTTATAAATATCTATGCACCCAACACAGGAGCACCAAATTACATAAAACAACTGCTAAAAAATCTTAAAGGAGATATTAACAATAACACAATAATAGTAGGGGATCTTAATACCCCCCTTACATCAATAGATAGATCATCCAGACAAAAAGTCAATAAGGAAATACTGGACTTAAATGAAAAACTAGACGCAATGGATTTAATAGATATATACAGAGCACTCCACCCAAAAAAAGCAGAGTACACATTCTTCTCAAGTGCTCATGGAACATTCTCAAGGATAGACCATATATTAGGAAACAAGGCAAACCTCTATAAATTTAAGAAGATTGAAATCATTACAAGCATCTTTTCTGATCATAATGCTGTGAAACTAGAAATCAACTGCAAGGAAAAAACTAGGAAAGGGACAAAGATGTGGAGACTAAACAACATGCTACTGAACAACCAATGGGTCGTTGATGAAATTAAAGGAGAAATCAAAAGCTATCTGGAGACAAATGAAAAGGAAAATACACCATACCAACTCATATGGGATGCAGCAAAAGCAGTCCTGAGAGGGAAATTCATAGCAATACAAGCTCACCTTAACAAACAAGAAAAATCCCAAATAAATAACCTTAAATTGCACCTAACAGAGTTGGAAAAAGAAGAACAGACAAAGCCCCGAATCAGCAGAAGGAGGGAAATAATAAAAATCAGAGCAGAAATAAATGAAATGGAAACCAAAAAAACAGTAGAAAGGATCAATGAAACAAAGAGCTGGTTCTTTGAGAAGATAAATAAAATTGACAAACCCTTAGCCAGACTCACTAAGAAAAAAAGGGAGAAGACTCAAATAAATAAAATTAGAAATGAAAGAGGAGAAATTACAACAGACACCACAGAAATACAAGGGATTATTAGGGAATACTATGAAAAACTTTACGCCAACAAATTGGACAACCTAGAGGAAATGGACAAATTCTTGGACGCGTACAACCTCCCAAAACTGAATCAAGAAGAAATAGAGAATCTGAACAGACCAATCACAAGTAAAGAGATTGAAACAGTAATCAAAAACCTCCCAAAAAATAAAAGCCCAGGACCAGATGGCTTCCCTGGAGAATTTTATCAAACGTTCAAAGAAGATTTAGCACCTATCCTTCTCAAACTATTCCAAAAAATAGAGGAAGATGGAATACTTCCCAACACATTCTATGAGGCCGACATCATGCTGATACCAAAGCCAGACAAGGACAATACAAAGAAGGAAAACTACAGGCCAATATCGCTGATGAACATAGACGCAAAAATCCTCAACAAAATATTGGCAAACCGAATACAGCAATACATCAAAAAGATCATACACCACGATCAAGTGGGATTTATACCAGGGACACAGGGATGGTTCAACATCCGCAAATCAATCAACGTGATACACCACATTAACAAAATGAAGAATAAAAACCACATGATCATCTCAATCGATGCAGAGAAGGCATTTGACAAGATCCAGCATCCATTTATGATAAAAACTCTCAACAAAATGGGTATAGAAGGAAAGTACCTCAACATAATAAGGGCCATATATGACAAACCTACAGCAAACATCCTACTCAACGGGGAAAAACTGAAAGCCATTCCTTTGAGGACAGGAACAAGACAAGGGTGCCCACTCTCACCGCTCTTATTCAACATAGTACTGGAAGTTCTGGCCAGAGCAATTAGGCAAGAAAAAGGAATAAAAGGACTCCAAATAGGCAATGAAGAAGTGAAACTCTCACTATTTGCAGACGACATGATCCTATACATAGAAAACCCCAAAAATTCCATTGGAAAGCTACTAGAAACAATCAACAACTACAGTAAAGTGGCAGGGTATAAAATCAACTTACAAAAATCAATTGCATTTCTATACACTAACGATGAAAAAACAGAAAGAGAACTCAAAAAGACAATCCCATTTACAATTGCAACAAAGAGAATAAAATATCTGGGAATAAATTTAACCAAGGAGGTCAAAGACCTATACAATGAAAACTATAAGACACTATTGAAAGAAATCGAGGAGGACATAAAGAAATGGAAAAATATTCCATGCACATGGATTGGAAGAATAAATATAGTTAAAATGTCCATTCTACCTAAAGCAATCTACAGATTCAATGCAATCCCAATCAGAATCCCAATGTCATTCTTCACCGTAATAGAACAAAAACTACTGAAATTCGTATGGGGCAACAAAAGAGCCCGAATAGCTAAAGCAATCCTGAAAAAAAGAACAAAGCAGGAGGCATCACAATCCCTGATTTCAAAATATACTATAAAGCTACAGTAATCAAAACAGCATGGCACTGGTACAAGAATAGACACACAGATCAATGGAACAGAATTGAAACCCCAGAAATAAAACCACACACCTATGGACAGCTAATCTTCGACAAAGGAGCAAAGAACATACAATGGAGAGAGGGAAGTCTCTTCAATAAATGGTGCTGGGAAAATTGGACAGCAACATGCAAAAGAATGAAAGTAGACCATCTCCTATCGCCATATACAAAAATCAATTCAAAATGGATCAAAGACCTGAAAGTGAGACCTGAAACTATAAAACTCCTGGAAGAAAATATAGGCAGTACACTAATTGCGATTGGACATAAAGGGATCCTTTCAGATTCCATGTCTACCCAGACAAGGGAAACAAAAGAAAAAATAAACAAGTGGGACCTCATCAGACTAAAGAGCTTCTACAAGGCAAATGAAACCAGGATCAAAACGAATAAACAACCCACCAGCTGGGAGAAAATATTTGCAAATCGTTTGTCTGACAAGGGATTAATCTCAGTAATATACAAAGATCTCATACAACTGAGCAACAAAAAAACAAACAACCCGATCAAAAAATGGGCAGAGGATATGAACAGACATTTTTCCAAGGAAGAGATACAGATGGCCAATAGACACATGAAAAGATGTTCAACATCACTAATCATCAGGGAAATGCAAATCAAAACTACACTGAGATATCACCTTACACCGGTTAGAATGGCTATAATCACAAAGACAAATAACAACAAATGCTGGAGAGGTTGTGGAGAAACGGGGACCCTCATTCACTGCTGGTGGGAATGCAAACTGGTGCAGCCTCTATGGAAAACAGTATGGAGAGTCCTCAAAAAATTAAAAATAGAAATACCGTATGATCCAGCAATACCACTCTTGGGCATCTACCCAATGGACGTGAAATCAACCATCACAAGAGGCGTATGCACCCCTATGTTCATTGCAGCATTATTCACTATAGCCAAGAAGTGGAAGCAACCCAAGTGTCCCTCGACTGAAGATTGGTTAAAGAAGATGTGGTATATACATACAATGGAATACTACTCAGCCATAAGAAAAGACACAATTGTCCCATTTGCAACAACATGGAAGGACCTAGAGGGTATTATGTTAAGTGAAATAAGCCAGAGAGAGAAGGACAGACACTGCATGAACTCACTCATATATGGAATATAAGTGATCACACGGACAGAGAGATCTGATTGGTGGTTACCAAGGGGAAGGGGGGTGGGGGGGGCACAAGGGGTGAAGGGTTACATCCACAAGGTGACGGACAAAAATGTACAACTAAAACCCCACAGTGTTATAAACTAAGACATCAATAAAAATAAATAAATAAATAAATAAAGACAAAAAAAAAAAAGAATACTGACTATATAAAACAGGAATAATAAAGCCCTACAGGATTAAAATACAAAAACATAAAAGACAAGGCAACAATCCTAAGGTTCTTGTAGAATCCAAGAGGAGGGAAAAGGTTTTTAATAACTTCAGATTTTTAGAAGTTTTTATTTTAAAATATATTATAATAAAATAATTATAATGTTATGATAAAATAACATTTTATTTTGATTCATAGGAAGGAAGTTTCAAAGAAATGTAAGGGAGGTCCTCTGTACCCTTCACTCAGCTTCTCCCTATGATAGCATCTTGCAAAACTAAAGCACAATATCAAAACCAAGAAATTGACATTGGTATAATCCACAGAGCTTATTCAGATTTCCCCAGTTACACAAACTCATTTGTGGATGTATATATGCGTGTGTGTATATTAACTAAATATACAAGTTGTTATTTCTAGGATAAACCAAGAGAGAGAGAATATAAATATGAATAAATACATAACTTACAAACTAGTAAAAGAGGAAACAAGTATAATAAAAAATATCCAATTAAAAAAAGGGCAAAACAGGTAAGAAAAATAAATGTAGAGCAAATGGGACAAAGAGAAAGCACATAATAATATGGCAGATTTAAACCTAAATATATCAGAAATTACACTAAGTGAAAATGAAATGAAATGCTTCAATGAAAAGATAAAGACTATCAGATGACCAAGACTGAGTCATGATGAAATAGAAAATATGAAGAGACCAATTACTAGTAAGGAGTTTGACTCAGTAATCAGAAATCTCCCTACAAACAAAAGCCCAGGACCAGATGGCTTCACTGGTGAATTCTACCAGTGGATTTTTTTTAAATCCTCTTATATGCTCTTTACACAAAAAGCCAAAACAAGAAATTTATATGCACTCAACTAACCTAATATTAAGAATTTTTTTCATCAAATAATACATAAAAAGAGGGGGAAAAAACAAGCCACAGGAAATAGAAGATATTTGCAATACATATGACTGAAAAAGAACTAGTTTTCATCCTGGAAGAAAATATAGGCAGTACACTAATTGACATTGGTCATAAAGGGATTCTGTCAGAGTCCATGTCTACTCAGACAAGGGAAACAAAAGAAAAAATAAACCAGTGGGACTTCATCAGACTACAGACCTTCTACAAGGCAAATGAAACCAGGATCAAAATGAATAGACAACCCACCAGCTGGGAGAAAACATTCACAAATCGTATATCCGACAAGGGATTAATCTCAGTAATATATAAAGAACTCACACAACTGAGCAACAAAAAAACAAACAACCCGATCAAAAAACGGGCAGAGGATATGAACATTTTTCCAAGGAAGAGATACAGATGGCCAATAGACACATGAAAAGATGATCAACATCACTAATCATCAGGGAAATGCAAATCAAAACTACACTAAGATATCACCTGACACCCGTTAGAATGGCTATAATCACCAAGACAAAAAACAACACGCTGGAGAGGTTGTGGAGAAACGGAAACGCTCATTCACTGCTGGTGGGAATGCAAACTGGTGCAGCTTCTAAGGAAAACAGTATGGAGAGTCCTCAAAAAATTAAAAATAGAAATATCTTATGATCTAGCAATCCCGTTCTTGGGCATCTACCCAATGGACATGAAATCAACCAACACAAGAGGCTTATGCACCCCTATGTTCATTGCAGCATTATTCACTATAGCCAAGAAGCGGAAGCAACCCAAGTGTCCCTCGACTGATGATTGGTTAAAGAAGATGTGGTATATACATACAATGGAATACTACTCAGCCATAAGAAAAGACAGAATTGTCCCATTTGCAACAACATGGAAGGACCTAGAGGGTATTATGTTAAGTGAAATAAGCCAGAGAGAGAAAGACAGACACTGCATGAATTTGCTCATATATGGAATATAAATGAACACATGGACAGAGAGAACTGATTGGTGGTTACCAAGGGGAAGGGGGGTGGGGGGTGGGCACAATGGGTGAAGGGATGCATCCACGTGGTGACGGACGAACAATAATGTACAACTAAAACCCTACAATGTTATAAACTATTAAGACACCCAAAAAAATCTAAAAATTTTTTTAAAAAAAGAACTAGTTTTCAGAATATATAAAGAACTTATACAAATAAGTAAGAAAAAGAAAAAAAAGACATCTGTAAAGAAAATAAACATAGGCATGAACAGGGAAATCCAAATGGCCAATAAACATGTGAAAAGGTCCTTAATTTCATTAGTAATCAAGGAAAATGCAAGCCAAGACCACAGTGGGAAACACTGCACACTGGCCAGGTTGGTCAAAATTTTAAGGTCAGAATAATGGGAATTCTGATAACCTGCTGTGGAAGTGTACCATTATGGAAAATAGTTGGCATCATCTACGAAAGCTTAAGACACACATACTCTATGACCTAGCAATTGCAGTCCCTGGATTTACCTAGAGAAATTCATGCTTATGTGCACCAGATATACATACAAGGACGTTCCCAGAGGCATTGTCTGAAATACCCCCAAGCTAGGAAAACCCAAATGTGCATCAGAAGTAGAATGGATAGCTAAATTGTACCATATTCACACAATGTAATACAAAGATGAAAATGAAAACTATACATCAAGAACATAGATGAATTTCACATAAAAAGTAGGTAACAGGTAAAAGAAATGACAAAATTCATCCGACATGATTTCTTCTATAAAAAATTCAAAAAAACTAGACTATGCTGCTTGAGGAAACATAGGTGGTATGGTATAGGTGGTAAAGCTATAAAGAAGACCAAGGAAATGATTACCATACAAATCAGGACAGTGGTCACTTCTAAGGGTATGAATAAATACTTATTCATGATAAAAATTCTTCACAAACTTGGACCTTCTTTAACCTTAAGCCACCAAAAACCTACAGCCAACATCATTTTTCATGGTAAAATATTAAGAGTAACAATAAGACAAGAATGCCTCATTGCTGTATAGGGGATCAGAATTGGCCACCCCAAAATGTGTCTCTTTGGCTTGATTATTTTTAAGGACAAAAGACTCTGAAAGAAACTTTGACCTTCCACTTCACTGCCTAAAAGAATTTAAGATAGAAGGCCAGTTCCAGGAAAGAGCTAATACCATAAGATAACTATAGTATAATATAAACTAGGTGTGATAGACAAGAAGGCACTAGCAAGCCCATTTTTATCAAAGTTCTGTTCTAGGTCTCATTGTCTATAGATGGCCCAGCAAACACTTGTTTATCAAACATTTGCTTTTCCATCTTCATGTAACTTGCCTTCCTCCCCTCTGAAGTCCCAGACTACTACCCCCAACATCCTCCTTTGTCTTTAACTGAAGATGGTATTTAAGGTGGTGGCTTCAGCCATTTTTGGAGAGTTACTCAGTTTTCCTGGGTTTCTCCCATGCATACACGTTATTAAACTTTGTTTGATTTTCTCCTGTTATTCTGTCTCATATCAATTTAATTCTTAGACCAGCCAGAAGGACGCAGAGGGTAGAAGAACTGTCTTCCTTTCCTACAGCTGCCACCTGGGAGGCTCTTTCTTTCCTGTAGCTGCAAGGGATCCAGGTTTAAATAACCCCTGAGGACACCTATATGACTTCTTCCTAAAATTTTATTGATATATAATTTAAATACCATAAAAGTCACTGTTTAATAATTTTTAGTAAATTTACAGAGTTGTGCAACTATCACCACAATCCTGTTTTAGAAATGTTGCATCAGTCCAAAAAGTTCTCTGGAGCCCATTTGCAGTTACTTCCTGCTCCCTCCCCCAAAAAACTGCTAATCAGCTTTCTGTCTCTATATAGATGTGGCTATCTGGACATTTCAAATGAATGGAATCATACAATACGTGATCTTTTTTCTTTCTTTTACCTGGCATTTTTCTGAGATCCATCCATGTTGTAGCACGTATCAGTGCTCCATTTCTTTTTATTGCTAAATAGTTTCCATTATATGGATGTACACATTTTGTTCATCCATTCACCATTTGATGGATATTTTGGTTATTTCTGGTCTTTGGCTATTATGAATAATGCTCCTATGAACATCTGCTTACATGTTTTTGTGTGCACATACGCCTTCAGTTCTCTTGCATAGATACCTCGGGGTAGAATTGCTAGGTCCTATGATAAAATTAATGTCTAACTTTTTAGGAAACTGCCAAAATGGCTGCACCATTTTACATTTCACCAGCAATGTAAAAGAGTTCCAACCTATATGACTTTTCAAAGAATAACATACACTGGGGAATTTTTAAATTGATTTGTAAGAGTTTTTCTATATCAAGGATGTTAATCCTTAGTTTTTTCTATACCACAAATGTCCATGATTTAATGTTAACTGAAAAAAAGGATGATTTCAATTGCTTGGGAAAAAAGACCGGAAGGAAATAAGCCAAAATACACATTATTTTTGCCACATGTAGAAAACAGATGAGTAAATTCTTTTTTTGGTCCTTTATTTTTTAAATCACTATCTGAACTTGCTAAGTGAGCATATATTAATTTTCATTCTGGTTATCAAAATAAGTAAAAAGCTAAGAAGGAGGGAGAAAGGACAAGAAAAAAAGGAAGGGAGGGAGGGAGGAACCCTGAGACTTGATCATCTCACCTCAAAAAGGAGGCTGAATGCATCCTCCTCCTGACTTGTGAGATGGACTGACAAGCCCTTAATGAAGACCCCTTGAGGGTTTTCCACGATGGTCATTGGTGTGACTGAGGGTCCAACATAGGGCAGAGTGGACAGAAGATCAAACAGGCTCTCATTATAGATTTCCAGGTAGGAAACACGCACAGTGATGGCATGTGTGGGGCGCTCTTCGATCATCCTAAAAACCTAGATGGGAGATTGACAGCAGTCACCAAGAGCAGAACTCCAATGACCAGCTAGTGTCAGGGGAGTTCTTACCTCAGGAGGGAACATCAAGAAGTACAATACGAAAATCTTTGCCCTAAAAAAATTTACAGTCTAGTTGGTGTGATGGTCATCATCAACAACAACAATTAGTAGTAGTAGTAGTCTACCAGGTGATATTTATTATCATCTTGTAGTTTTTTGAGGCCTGGCTTATAGATTAGCTAATATTTATACAATCCCAAGAAGTAGAGGCATTATGAATGGAAAGGACTCTGAAGTGAAGATCTCTTGTTTCATGTAGTCTCACTATATATAAGCCTCTTTCACATCCATTATTTAATTCCATCCTCATAACTCCCCTGTGATTGAAGCAGGGCAGGGCAATAACCATCTGTGGAAAGCTCCATGCAATATAATTGTCTTGGTCACTCAGCTAGTAAGGGAAGAAGCCAAGCCAGAACTCAGCCTTCTCAACTCTTAATACCCTCCCCAGTACTTATCAGCAAGTGACTTTGGACTTGTCTTTTCCTGTCTCTGGACCTTGATTTTCTTATCTGTCAAATGGGGAATTGGGCTGGATGACCCAAGGTCCCACCTTGCTCTAACAGTCTAGATCTGTGCTGTCCAATATGTAGACACTAGCCATAGGTGGCTGCTGAGCGCTTCAAATGTGGCTAGCGCAAATGAGGAACTAAATTTTAAATATTATTTAATTTTAATTAATTTAAATTTAAAAACTCATACTAAGTTTAGTTATTGGTAAACTTTTAAGTATGTTTGGAACAACTTGGGTTTAAAAATCTACTTTTTCAACTGTAAATTTTATGAAATCTAAATACAGATCAAGTATTTCTGATGAATATTTAGTGTCTAAATTGAAATGTGCTGTAAGTGTAAAATACACACTAGATTTCAAAAACTTACTATGGTAAAAAGAATGTAAAATATCTCAATAATTTTCATATTGATTACATGATATGATATTGTACAGAAATGATATTTGGATATATTGAATTAAATAAAATATATTATTAAAATTAATTTCACCTGTTTTACTTTCTAAACTGTGGCTACTGGAAAACTCAAAGTCACATATGTGACTTACATTATATTTCTATTGGGTAGTGCTGAGCTACACTACTAAAGTCTAAGATGCTAAGATACAGAAGCTTTGACAGTGGGATATTAAGGATTTGCTTCAAAAATTAGAGCATGAGTGGTTATAAACTAGAGGGACATCTACACTTTTTACAGGACAGGGCTATAAAACCTTAAGGTGCTTTTGAGGAAAATCCCTTTGCCTACCTCCAAACAGAGGGTCCTCATAGAACCCAGGCTAGTGGACCCCATAGGAAGGCCATTCTGTGCTGTCTTCAGTCATACCTCCCAGATCCTCAGGGCTGACTCTGCAAGGCTCTATATTCCTCTCATTAAAACCAGGAAGGAACATGATTAGGACCTCCAAATCCTCAATTACAGGATTACAGCCCATCAGAGCAGCAAGAAGTCACTCAGCACGTTAGACTCCCTCTTTCACAAATGAGGAAACAGGCTCAGCATGGGTGTGGGTGAGAGTCTGAAACCCAAACTCCCAGTTTCCTGAAGCCTGTGACACACCCTCCCCCCCCCCACAACCATGTATATCCTGTCTCCTCTACAAGCTGCAACTCCTTTGAGGCCTGGATCCCATTGTCTTCCATAGCTGGCCTGGGGTCAGCAGCATCTATGGTAGAGAGGGCACCTGTGTGGCATCCCACCCATGGGGCCCACTCTACCTGCTGTAGGGCACGAGGGAGGATCCCCCGGTGCTTGTAATTCTCAGTTGCCCCTGTCATGGTGTATGTCTTGCCAGCTCCTGTCTGCCCATAACACATGATGGTGCCTGCAAACATTTCAAAACACGTCTTGGTGACATCCAGGAAAATAGCTCCAAGGATAGCTCTCCCATCCCCCAGCATGCCTGGTGCCAGCCAGGACCCTGGTGTGAAGGTGACCATCAGGAGCAGCCAAGAACATCAGGAATTCCTGCCACTGAGGGTGGGCAGGCAAGGAAACAGGGACATAAATGGACAAAACACAGACATCTGCTCTGAATCTGTGGTCCATGTAGTGCTCTACTGCTCCTCTACCAAGAGAAGATCTGACCCTAGGGCCTCTGAGGAGAGCAGGGAATCTCAGGGAACAGAGGAAGTGGGAATTTTCCCAGAAAGATGAGGAGGGAGAGAAGAGCCTTGAACTCCAGTCCTTCTTTAGCATGGCCATGAACTGCTGGGGTCTTAGGGGCAGGCCTCCCTGGGGGGCTGGCCAGGCAGGGGGCAAGAAAATCCCCAGGAAGAGATGGGAATGGGAAGGGCATTTCCTGTTAATGGTGAGAATTCTTTGTAGACTGCAAGTTCCCACAGGACCACAGGGCTGCTAGTTGGTCCCATGCCACTTCCAGAAACAGACCCCCATGACCAGGTCCTGATCTGGTCTCATTGCCCTTGGGAAGACTTTCATTTGCACCTCTCACATCCTTTAAGTCTACCATTACCACCAGGCTCTGGGACACAAACCACACAGTCACCTTGGGCTCTGGTTTCCATCTGCTCTTCCTCCTGGCTTAGACAGCCGGAGCCAGACCCCATCCCAAAGGCTGCTTCTGGACATTTACACAGCCGACCTGTCCAGGCAACGCTGGGCCACGGAAATCAGTGTTGGCCTTTGCCACACTGATGCTCTAGTTCCTGGGATTGGTAGGTTTTACACAAGGGGCACTAATTCAGCATCTGAGCTAGAGTCAGAAACAGTATCTATTAACCAAAATAAATGTGCAGGAAGGAGTCATTTCAACTGGGACTCAGAGCCCATTTATGGTTCCACAGCACCCAGGGCCCAAGACTCTTAACTTCCCTGAGCCTTGGTTCCTCTGTCTCTACCTCCTCAGAGCTACATTCCCTCAGGGTCAATGAGGACCACACCTACGAATCACAGGCAGGATACATTACAATGTTTGGGCATCTACACTGAACAGACTTTTAAACAGAAGACTTAAAATTTGCAAACAGAGAACATTCTAGTCAGCAGCTACTAGACGGGCAAAGTCTACAAACTGCACTATATTCTTTCTAAGTATTTTGAAATCTTTTTAAGACTTTAAAACCATCTTAGACTGAACAAGTTTGTAAAAATTTCCCAATAAAGCCGCTTTTGTTAAGAAAATCAAACTCTACTCAAGTTTTTAGTGATACATGCAAATAATCCTATACTAGAATATGAACAGTAGATTGATTGTGCTGGCAGAATGAATGGAAATAGCTCCTAGCAGGTAACCAAAAGAAAAATGTTTGGATTCCATCAAATTCATCACAAGGACATTATCTTCAAAACTAATATTTGAGAGATTTGAAACAGGATAATAGTTGAATCCCCATGACCTATAGAGAGCCAGGGTCATTTAGTCTTCCTTATGAAGGTGGAATCCCAGGACATTGGATCAAGCCATGCCCAGAACGTCACCAGCAAATAAGTTTTCCACCATAAGAACATGGAGGCAGAAAAATAAGTAAACCAAAATTAGTGAGGTTATATTTTATTTTATTCACCATAAAATACTTGTACCTCTTCCTCCAGGAGGGGTTCCGCAGATTCTTACATAAACCAACAATTAATCAACTAAATTACCATTATAGCCATCGAGGGCCTGAGAAATCACATCCTTCGCGACTGTCTCATAAACCAAGTCCTGGGAGGCATTATGGAGAACTCCATCCAGCTTGAAAGACCAGTCTGTCTGCTGGTTATTGATAACTCCCCTCCGAGTATCTTTTTTTAAGTGAATATCAATGCTCTAGGAAAACAGGGTGTGGGGGAAGAGTTGTTAGGAAACTGGTGTAAAATATCACTGATAGCCAAGGTCTGACCTGGAAGAAATAGAGGGAGTGAACTTTAGGAAGAATAGGGACTCCCACATATGGGCTGATATTCCAGATGATTTCTCTGGGATGGAAGGAAGCTCCTCCAGGGAGACCACACAACCCTTAAGGTGGAAGGATCAGGAGACTGGAGCACTTACTAGTTTCAGTACATCTCACCCTGGTTTGCAGGATACTGTCTGTCTTGGTCCCCCCATCTACGATACGGGGCCAAGCATATTTATCATGCTCTTCTTAAACAAACTTTAGACACCTTCAATAAGCACAGGGAGGCCTTGAATTAGGCCAGAGAGAACAGTGGGCTTTGTGACAGCAGCCTGGGCTTGAGCCCCATCTCTCTGGTTATTGGTTGTGAGGCCTCCCCCAGCATTGTGGTGAGCACTTACTCCCACATACGTGCTGTGGGCCATTGTGAGTAATGATGAAATAACAGCCACAGAAAAGGCTCTGGACTTCTCAGACAGTTACTCACTGGTATTAGAGTAAATCGAGGGTGCCTACTTACTTACAATCAGCAGATTTTTAGATGCAAAGATTTCTAAAAAAATTTTTTTGATTTTTAGATCTCTCCACATAGCAAGCCACTGTGGCAGCAGCTGGTTTAGGAACATACTGGGTTAGGTCAATGATAGATTCCAATCTTTGCAACGAGGACTTCTGATAGAAAGGCAGTCTCGCTGGAATCTTATACTGGCTGCCCTAATACAGGAACCAAGACACGGCCACATGCAGAAAAACTAAGAGAGAAAGGGCTTGGTCTACTCACATATTAAATGCTCTGTGCTTCTGTGCTCACTGAAACCATGTCCAGCAGGGTGCACTTCACAGGGCTGCACACGAGTTTTTTTCTGACTGCTACAACTTTTGAAGCTTGAGCACTTTGTCCTCGAATTATTCCCTTAAAAGTGTTTATGCTGCCCATAGATCCACAAATGTTTGCTGAATGAAAACATCTAACACTCTCAAGCTGTCCTAAGCCCATCACAGGCCTCAGAAAGGTTCTCAGGACAGTGGTGAGGACCGGGGGATGGATAAATGTTTCCAGTTCTCTTGATAAGAGTTTCTCCCACTGCTTTGGTAAGTTTAACAGTAATCAACTTAAGACATTCTTACTGTACCCCCTGGGAGATTATGTAATAGCAGATCTGATCACCAGAAAGTTTCATGAGTGGGAAGAAATGTCATTTTTGTGTCAGATACAAGGATAAAGGTAAACTTATAAACAAAAAAGAATTTAAAATGGCAGTTTCATGAGTTTCCTCATCAACAGCATTGTGGGGGAGTGGTTTGGACTTGATGGACTCTAGAGTCCATCTGAACTCTTACCAATTCTGTCTTGGTCCTTAAAAGGCTGTTTGGAAACAAGGTCACACTACAGTGATGAGGGACAGAGAGAGGCCCAGCAGGTGAAGGCAAACACATTGCACTTACTTTGTTGTCATCTCCGTATCTGATCATTTCATGAGCAAAGTCATCGGTGGGTCTGACACGGACAAATGCATGAACTTTTTTCCTAGTACCCATTTTAGCTAAAAATAAGAAAATAGCAAAATTTTCAGTAGTCACCATCAAACAACAATTAGAGGGGAGGTGTCATTCATTAAGAAGATCAGAAAAGAATGATGTATAGTCCATGTTTTCCTGTCCCACTGAGAGCCAGTCTTCCTTTTATCCCTTAGCATTTCAGTGCTCTTCCCATAGGACATTGCTCAACAAGTACATGTACTTCCTACCTTACAGGCTGCCTCACCATTTTCTACCAATGACCCCTAAGAGAGTGAATTACAAAGCACAAAGAATGCTCCCTTTAGTGTCCTAATCTTTGATGTGGTTACTAGAAATGTTCTAAATCTGAGTCCACTTACGCTTTGCCTCATTCATTATATTTTCCTCTAAAATACTTACTACGAAAGGTATTAAAACTAATTTTCTTTTCTTTTTTAACATACCCCATTTCAGATGCAGTACCTCCTTCTCTACCTCCATTAGACTAACTTAGATCAGAAAAAGATTCCCTAGAAATATAGTTAATCTAGCCCATAATCAAATATTTTCTTCTCTGGCACTCCATTAAGGGAAAAATCATACACGGTCCCCCACCTCCTCTTTGTCTTCTAAAACCTAACTATATACCCATTATTTTCTTTCAGGTAGACACACATATATTTGTCTTCTTTCATTTATACCATCACAAATAATTACCATGTATAATGAAATGTTAAATATTTGATGTGGCTTCATGGAATGGGATGAAAGCTTATAGATATAAGTGATAGGGAGGCTGATGTAGGTAAATGACCTTCCTATCACGTAGAGTTGCCCTGTAATGGAAAAGGCTTTCACAAGGCAAGGAGCATAGACACCATAAACAGTCAAGCAAAGTCAAAATGCCAACTAGCAGAGATGCTACAAAAGGGACTGATGCACTGAAGGGAGAGTTAATTGATCTCTAAGATCCTGTTAAACTAAAGTCTTTTATAAAAATTTTAAAAAATTGAATTGTACAATCCTCCAAATGATAACTAAGAAATCTCATATTTTATTAGATATTAGTCTCATTGGTCAAATACACTAGGCTCTCTCCTGAGAGTGTCTGTGTAAAAATATTTAATACTAACTAGAGAGTAAATTTTGGTTCTAGCATTGACATAGAGTAGAGAAGCAAAGAGGGTTATTAAATAGAAGTAATAATTGCACTGATTTTTATTGCTTTAAGGGGAACGTAAAACTTCATCAGCTTGGGGGCTGGCCTGGTGGCACAGTGGTTAAGTTTGCATGTTCCACTTTGGCGGCCTGGGGTTCGCTGGTTTGGATCCTGGGTGCGGACCTACTCACCACTCATCAGGCCATGCTGAGGCGGCATCCCATATAGAAGAGCTACAACTCTACAACTATGATACACAGCTATATACTAGGGCTTTGGGGAGAAAAAAGAGGAAGATTGGCAACAGATGTTAGCGCAGAGCCACTCTTCCTAAAACAAAAACAAAAACTTCATCAGCTCTTCAGGTTCCTCTTACACACTGATGACAAAGGATTAAATATTGAGAAAAAATGTCAAGAGCTCTAAGGAAAGTTAAGTAAAAATCTATCTGTAAACATCATCGAATGTGTTAAATCTAGTTAAGTAATACTAGAAAACAAGACAAAGGTCTATGAAAATATACTAAATAACTTCACTGTTCAAAACTATTGGGCAACTAAACATAATACAATTTAAAATTGTTCCAAGATGAAACATTTCTAATTTTACACATAAATTTTTCTAAGATCAATGTAATATTTTTTCTTTCCTTCTTTTTAAATAACTTGAACAATATCATCAAGTAGTTTATGGTCATGTAGTCCTAAAACAGGGCTCTCAGATTTCAATAATTCCACTTTTATAGAACCATGAATATAAAGAAAGAATGTTGAAAACTCATTCAGAGTTAATGCTCCACAATGTACAAAACAGACTTTGAATACAGACAAGGCTTGAGGGTCAGGATGTGTGCTGCATCATACACTTCTCTTTTGATCTCCCTGTCAAGATTGGACCAGTTCAATAAGAAATGAGGCATTTGCCCCTAAAATAACCTGTACTTTCATGGGGCAGGATAGAAAAGTTGAGGCTAAAGAAAACTCTTGGACACTTTTGAAAAAGACAACCAACAAAGCAATTTGCTGAATTTATGAAGAGTTAGGGAAAACTGAGGCATAGGGAGCCGACTCATTTTCATTTTCAAATTGGAAAATAGCAATATCAACACAGTTATTAAGGGAAAAAAAGCTTGCTCGTGCTATTGCAAAGCACTCTAACAAATAAACTGATCTAATATTTAATGTTTTTAAAAAGCTAATTTTCAAGACCTTTACAGTAAAGAAAAAGTCATGCATGACAGGGATTTCTTCTTTTAATTAGAGTTAATTATTTCACTTTTTTAAAAAAGCTCATTAAGTAAAGAATATTAACATTTTACATGTATTATCTAAGAGAAGTTCAATGCATGTTACCTGACAAAAATGATTCCAGATTTTTAAAACATTAATGTCCCTCCACATTTCTCGATAAAAATTGTGGTGACCACTTGATTTCCTCTTACAATTATAGTAACTATCATCAAGTGGCATTAAGTATCTCTACAGAAGCAAGTTAAACAGAGACAGGGCCTGCTTTTTCAGTTTACAGTTTCAATGATGTGGACAAAGTAAAACTCTATCCCCTATTACAAGCCCTTCAGATGTCAAATCAAATAAGCAAATACGTTACTTTCATATTTGCCTATTGGAGTGTGTGTCCACTTCCTACATTCCTCAAGTAATTATTTCATGGAAGTCTTTTCCCAGCCACTATGGGATTATTCAGACCTTTTCATTTTTAGAAAATGAATCTGAAAGGTATTCAAGTAAGCAAAGATAATGGCTTGTCCAATTTCAGTCCTAAAATTTTTGTCTATAAAATTGAGCTCTAGAAATAAAAAGTCACAAAGAGTTCTAACACGAATCCCAAATTGAGGACACTGAAGAGAACATTTCATCTCCAAGTTCAATTTGATCTAGACTCTTGGGAAGGTGAGTGGAGGGAGGTGTGTTTTGACTCAAGCAAATACTTACCCTTAATCTCTAAAGCTCTAGAAACCAATTCTCAGACCAGTTTGAGGGCCCATCCTCCTGCCCAGGGAAGCTAAGATGCTGCCCAAGGTGCCCTTTGAAAAGGATCAGACAGAAGTAGGGCAGGTTTTGGGGCAGGTGCCCAGCCCTCCCTCCTGGCAGCCCCCACTCACTGACAGCACAAGGGCAGCACAGGAGGCCAGCTCCAAGCATCACCCTCCCCTCAGAGCCTGCTCTTTCTCTGCCCTGCAATTTGCCAACATGCACATGCAGTCACCCTATTTGTGCTTCCCAAGGCCCTCCCCATGCTCACACCCATGGCTCCAGGCATGCCAGGAGCAATACCCACCTGAGGCAAGCCTTCTCTATTAACTACATCCCTCCTGCGAATCTGCTCCTTAGCAGCCCCTCAACACCCACACATTTGGGGACCCCATGCCATCTTGCACTTACTGAAATAACGCTTGTTATCATTCTTACGCCGCATCATTTGACTGGGTTTCAGCTCCCAAATTAAATTACAAGGTGCTTGAGGGATAGGACTGTGCCTTTTATGTCTTTTGAATTCCCCCTCAATGTCCAGAACAGTGCCTAGCACAGAGCAGGTGCTCAAGAAATGGTGGCTGCTGGTGATGGTCATGGCTGGAAGTCAGAGAGTGGCTGAATCTCCATATGTGGGTCCATCTTCCATCACTACTGAGAGAATCCCAAGGGGCATGATGTCACTCCCCTCCCACACCACCTCCAACCCCTAAGCCCACAGCCCTTCCAGGAGGACACTTGGTTTCCAGGCACCACTTGCAAGAAGCCATGTTCAGCCTCTCACCATGTCCTCCCTTTTAGTGGGGTCCTTCTGCCTCAGGACCTTGTAGGGAATGCCCCTCTCTCACAGGCACCACTCGTGGATATTTCTGGAGTAAATAAGTGAACCTCTGACTGGTCACCAGGAAACCTCCCTGCTGAGAGGCCCGCGGTTTCATTTGTTTTAGGAGTGAGAATGAACAGAATTGCCACCCAGTTCCCCTGAAGGCTCGATAAAAGGAGAGGGAGAGTCTGCTGGGACACAGGCACCACGCGGGTCCCTATTTTCCAGCGCTCCTGGCCAGACCAGGGGATCTCATGGGGAACCCTCATAGCCACCAGAGCGGCAGGAGCATCTGAACCTCAAAACACAAGAGTCCAAACGCATCCAGCCTTGGGCTAAACAAAAGAGTCGGATCCGAGCAGAACTGGCCTTATCTCCTTTTTCACCCAACATGCTGGACCCCTGTGTGGAGTCTGGGAGGCAGTGGGCCCTGGGACCATTCCTATCCCTCTCTGGAGCGGTTTCTTCGTCTGTAAAGAGACGGGCTCGGCCTTGCGACCCCGAAGCCCCCCCCGCCCCCCCCAGTTCGAAAGTCAACTAGTACATAAGAGTCCAGCAGACCTCTGGTCCTCTGCCTTGCGCCCTCTGAACCTCAGGCGCGACATAGGACCCTCGCGGGGCCACGGAACGTTAGATCCGAAGACCCTAAGCCGCAGCCAGGCTGAAAGGGCCCCGGCGATGCTGCGCCCTCCTCCGCCCGGGTTTCACAGATCAGTGAGCCAAGCCGGGGAACTCCCGGGTGGAGCGGTGTTCGGAATCCAGCCGCTGCCCATCCCCCGGGCGTATACCCCCTCTCCGGCCTCCCTTCTCCCCATCCCGGCTGCTCGTGGCCCCTGCTCACCGCTCCCGAAATAGCGGCCCTCCGGCAGCGCAACCGCTGACAGCAGCGACCGAAACCTGGCACGCACGGTTGCCGGGCTGTGTACACAGTCGCCATGGCAACGGGCCGCTAGCGGAGATTCCGGAAGTATCGGGATGCTGGCGGAAATGAAGTCCGCAGCCCTCTGTTGAGATACGAGTACGACGAGGGCAGAACTGGGAAGACGGGAGATGGGACCGATTAATCTAGGAAGACTGCGGCAGCTGCAGGCGCGAGGCCAGGTCGAGGGTAGCAGAGGAATGAAGGCTGCAGATGAGCCAGGAAGCGGGGCAGCACGGCTTCCGGCGCAGAGCAGTCTGTGACTATGGCGGCCGCGCAGGCCCCTCTGATTCCAGCCCTGCGCTCGGAACTGCAGTCCGCGCGCGCCCTCGCCCCGCCCTGTTTAGTTTCGGGCCGGCAGGCTAGGCCTGCGCAGTCGCGGCGGTGGGGGAAGATGGTGGAGGACGGCGCGGAGGAGCTGGAGGATTTGGTACACTTCTCCGTGTCCGAGTTGCCTAGTCGCGGCTACGGCGTCATGGAGGAGATCCGGAGGCAGGGCAAGCTGTGCGACGTGACACTCAAGGTACCGAGGGCCGGGCGGCGCGGGGGTGAGGGAAAAGAGACCGAGTGGGGAGGAAAGAGGGGCGGGGGATAGAAGAGAGCTCTAGCGGGCAGAGAGGTGGGGAAAGGAGGTTGGAGGGAGACCGAGTACGGGAGAGAAAGCTGCCGAATGGGCGAGGGGGATTGGGGCTGAGTGGGGAGACGGATAGGGCCAGCCTCTCAGCCCTTAGAAGGAAAGACTGAGATGTGCGCCGTTGAGGCCCTCGGAGTGAGAGACATTGGGGTGCCCGCCTCCCTTTTCTGTCACACAGAAAGAGAAAATGGACTTGCAGTCCCTCTATGGAGGAAGGGGCGGTGGCAGTCTCTACGTTCTGGTGGGCACCGTTGAAGCACCTTCCGCGACACCATACACATATTTTTGTGCCTCTCGAAGTTAGCTGTGCTGTTGTAGAGGCGCAGGCTTCTCCTTAGGAGTCCTTGCTTGCCCTTGATTGTTAGATTACTACCTTGTCTCTTAAGAGCTTTTAAAATCACATCTGGAAGTCTTTTGAGGTGGGCACCTACTCTGCCCCACACTGGAAGACACACCACCACCACCACAGAGGTCTCAGAGAATGGACTGATGGGCTGCGAGGGGAGCGGGATCTCTTATCCACCTGTTCACTACTGGCATTCTGGGCGCAAGAGCCAGCCTTTCTCCAGTGCTTTGCATCCATTCCTGCTGTAGAGGCATGCTGTGCTGCTCCGTGGCCAAGGTGCTGAGCCATGTGGAGCTCTCCAGGTGGGAAAATGCTGCTGCAAGCCTTGTTCCCTGTTGGGCTTTGACTGGAATGCTCTCAGCATCTGTGGAAGACCCTGTTTAAAAACAAAACAAAACTGTGCAGAGATCATTTTACTCTTCTTATTTTCTACAGGGTTAAGGAAAGTTTTCTTCTTCCACATATTTGAGTCAGACCCCTGGACAGTAGAGTAGAATGGTTAAGAGTGTGGCTTTGGAGATAGAAGGATTTGGATTAAAATCCTAGTTGTAACCTTGGGCAAGATATTTAATCTCTCTAAGCATCAGTTTTCCAAATGTAAAAATAGATGTGATTCCTAATTCTCAGTATTAGTGTAAGGATTAAATGTGAAAATTTATGGTATTCTTTGCATAATGCCTGGTGTAAGTATTTCTGCAGCCTAAACCCCTTTCCAAGGAGATTAGTTTTCCAGGAGAGGAGTGAAGTGGCCCGAGAGGGGAAAGGATCTTTAGCAGGAAACCAAGGGGTTTGAGAAAAATGAACTGGACTAAAGGAGGCAGAGGAAGTAAATATAAATGAGAGATTTTTATGCATGGTGATTACATGATAGAAGATGTCGAGGAGATTTGTAAGCAGAAGAATGATCTGGTTATGGCAGTAACACTTGGGGTGAGTAGAGACTGGTGAAAAGCAGTAATAGGGGAGAATTTTGGGATTAAGATTCAGGCTGTAGGGTGAGCCAGGGAAAGCTTGTAAGACAGAGAAGCAAAAAGGACATGATAGAGTGGAATGGTCACAGATACATAAGTTGAAGCAGTGCATTTTGCCTCTGCATTTAATGTGGATATGGAATATAGCAAGCCTTTAGCATAAAAATGCTTGGATGATTTTTCCATTAAAATGCTTTCTGTTCATTCAAAGGGACAAGTAAATTATCAGAGGTGGTTCCAAGAGAGAGTGTCAGTCTAAATTGCCATATTAGTTTTAAGAGTCTGGGACATAAGGACCAATATAAAGGCACAGGCTAGAGCTGGATAGGACCATAGAGAGCATCTGCTTCCTTGGTTTTCTAACTATTCTGTAGAGCCTCAGGAACAGCTCAGTGGCAGTGTGATGGTGGGGCCAGAAAAAGGCCAAGCAAACCAGGCTTTGCCTCAATTCATTCCCCTTCATTAGAGCTGCTCTATGAAATCTGTTTTGGTCTTTCTCTTTCAGGATAGAGTCTTTCCTGAAACTTCTGGTGATTCCAGACTGTCTTCCAAATAAATAGGCACTGAAAATCTCATTGGAAGTTTTTTGGTGTGGAATGGGTTTATTGACTAGTGGGCCTCCCTGTAGGGTGGTGGTTCTCAAACTTTAGTGGGCATCAGAATCACCTGGTGGCCTTGTTCAAATGCTGGTTCTTGGGCCTCACCCCAGAACTTCTTATTCAGTAGGTCTGGCGTGAGCCCGAGAATTTACATTTCTTACAAGTTCTCCAGTGATGCTACTCCTGGCCTGTGGCCACATTCTGAGAGCCACAGCTGTAGGATGATGGACCTGTCCTTTTCAATGAGATATGTTTGGAGTCCATGGATCTTCTTTCAGCCTTCTGCCTAGGTGGAATAAACCTGACTGTTATCATTCTAGGAGCCTTATGGTGGGAGGGGACTGGGGGCTCTTGCTTCCGTATGCAGACTTGCACTTAGTCTCCCTGAATGGTGCCACTTCCTGTCTTCATTGGTGCCCTGGTTACCCAAGTCTGGAGTCTTTAGTTCATCCTGTCCAGAGAATAAACCTCCAGTCTTCTGCTGGGGCAGTGACGGAGCAGTTGCTAGGGAAGGGCACCAGTACTGCCTGTTTTCAACCTTCATTATGCACACCTTCAAAGGAAACCTGTGTCTCCAACAATTGAGTTTTAGAGGGGGTTCTGCAGTGGCTTGCATCTGCGGCACTCAATGTTCTCCATCTAAGTCAGTTACTTTTCATTTTTCTGCTTTTCATCTTCCAAAATTTGGTACCATTTCTAATCTGCTCTCTCTTTCAGCTTCTTTTTCCTTGGAAGCTTTGCTATTCCTTGATTGTCAGTCTGAGAGGTGGCATAGCCCTACTGCCTGGGTTTTAATCCTGACTCTGCTACTTATTAGCTGTGAAAACTTAAGCAAGTTCCTTAAACGCTGGTGATTCAGTTCCTTCATCTGTAAAATGGGGATCATCACCTACCTGATAAAAGTGTTAAGGGTTCCATTAGTTAATACACTTAAAACAATCATGTAGTAAATGCTCAGTAAGTAGTAGATATTTATGAATAATAACTTAATGGGGTTTCCAGAGTGAGTGGAGGTAAACACTATGTTCCACCTGCCATTTTGAATTTGCTTTAGCTTCTGATGAATTCTGGATGATTTTATCTAAACATAATGTTCTTTTAATTGCCTTAAAAGAGTTTGCAAACCACTGCTCTACTTCAGTAGCCTGTGTTTTACAGATGAGGACCCAGGCCCAGAAGGAGGAGGGACTTTTCCAAGATCACAGATTGAATTAGGCAGAACTAGGACTAGAGACTAGACTCCTGGTCTCTGTACTTCGGGTCAAGTGTTCTTTCTTTTTTTTCACAGTTTTTTTTCTTCTCCCCAAAGCCCCAGTGCATGGTTGTATATCCTGGTTGTAAGTCCTTCTAGTTCTTCTATATGAGCCACTGCCACGGCATGGCAGCTGACAGACAGGTGGTGTGGTTCTGCGACCAGGAAACAAACCCAGGCCGCTGAGGCAGAGAGCACAAAATTTTACCACCAGCCTATCAAGGCTGGCTCTCAAGTGTTCTTTGATGCTCTCCTGTTGCCTCTACTGTCACTGACAGTGACTGAACTGATTTCAGCTGCTACTATGTGAATTAATCTACCTCAGGTCATTTGTACTCATCCTTAACAACATCTTTTCTATCTTCCTGAGTTTTAGGGAGAGTGTGCAAGTCAACATTAGCAGGCATGCCACATTCTCGAAATTCACTGCCAACTCTTGAACCTTGCTTAATTTTCTTTTCAGAAATATTTGAATTTTAAATTCTTTGGGTGCCTGTTGGGTAATTAAGTAGAGGCATAACAGAAAAGGGTAATATCACATTCTTTATCTGTGGTGACTTGAACCTCTGAAAAACTGAAAGTGACGAACCTTCCCCCCAGAAAAATGCACATACTTACATACATGCACAATTTTGTATTCAGTCTTGAGAACAATTCCCCTGAAGCCCATCTTTGGATCTTTTTTTTTTTTTTTATGAGGAAGATTGTCCCTGAGCTAACATCTGTGCCAATCTTCTTCTGTTTTGTGCATGGGACGCCGCCACAGCATGGCTTGATGAGTGGTGTGTAGGTCCGTGTCCGAGATCTGTACCAGTGAACCCCAGGCTGCCAAAGCAGAGTGCAAGAATTTAACCACTATGCCACTAGGCCGGCCCCCCTTCTTTGGGTCTTGTGTTATGAATCCAAGTGAATATTATTCTCCTATCAGAGAAAGCCCAGGATCCTCCTTGGGAAATCATTTTATCTTAAAGGTTGGGAGGATAGTAGTGCCAGACTTCTTGACAGCCTACAGCATCAGGCTTGTTCTGAGTAGAGGGGTTTGCATCCACAGAGGCTCTCATCCCTCTTCCCAACAGTCAGTTTCATCTCCTTTCCTCTGGGCTTCCAGGACCCAGTGCTCAGGCCGCGTCTGTCAGGTTTATCTGGGTCCAGCAAGTTGGGCAGACTCCCCAGATTCAATGAGTGTTCTCCACAACTTCTTATTCATGAGATCTCAACTCACCAGATACATATATTTCTGTTCTCCCCTCACCTGACATACTCCTTTCTTTTTCTTTATTTGTGAGTGCAGAATGGGATCACCAAACCTGCATACTGTTCACTGACCCTTAAGCTTAGAAGAGAGAGAAGCCTCTTACACACACACACACACACACACACACACACACACACACACACACACTTTGTTTTGTAACCACTAATAAATGGTTCCTCAGAGATCTGGCATCAGTCTTCTCAGCATTTTCCCAAGGCCCCTGCTGAGGTTTTGAACCCAGATAAGAGAATTTAGCCTGCAGAAGGAAATGTCTTTTCTGTGGTGAAAGGCACAGTATTAGAATATTTCCTTTTGACCCACTAAATCCAGGTACACAATTTTCACTGAAACTGGCTTCAAGAGCCACAGATTTGAATCTGGAATCATGCCTAATTTGTTGTCACACTGATTTTGTGATGAAAGAGTAGGTGGAGAAGGATATCAGGAAGTGAAGTAAGGACTTGTTGATGCATGCCATTTTTATGTTATGTGTAGTGAGTTATACAGGTATAATTATAGAGCTAGAATAATCATATAAAAAGAGCCATTGAGGTCCTCTCTCAAAGCCATTCATTTTACAGATGAAAAAACCCCTGAAGCTTAGAGATATTAAAGGATTGCCCAAGGCGGAAAGCTGTATTATCTGAGGTCCAACACAGCTGCTTGTTGATGGAAGTGATGCTTTTACATCCTCTGTCTGATTACTCACCTGCCCTGCTGATGGTACAAAGCAGAGCAGGGAACAAACCCCATCTGCAGTATCTTCTTTGAGCATGGAGGACAGTTATGTGTATGTCCAGATGTAACACCACTGTTCTATTTCAGGAAGGAAGAAAGATGCAGGCTTTTTCTGCTAGCCTTCTGGACATATGAATTCCTGACTCTTCTGATTTTGAAATGACACTGTATTGGAAAACTTGTGCTTCTGAATATTGTTCATTCCCAGGGGTTTCTGCTGACTTTTTTTCAGGTAGCTGTGTTCATTTTCAGCCTGGCCTCTTTTTAGTGAGCAATTAGAACTGAGAGGAAGAATGTGGTCCTCGAGAGCACATGTGCACTTGGGATATGAATTCATACTCATCAGAAAGTCAGTTTTGCTCTCTTTCTCCTTCAGGTTATGTTGTGGGTAGTGCTGTTAAATTTGGGCATCAGTAAGATGAATGAGAGAGCTTGATGCTGCCTGACATGTGGGTGGGGAAAGAGAGTTGGAGGTATCTTGGAAAATCAGTTACCAGCCAAGCACCATTCACGGGGTTCACCCTGAGGCTTCTGGAGTTTGGCCACCAGCTGGGTGAATTTAAGAAGCCCTTGTTTGGGGATACTTCTTACTGCAGGCTGTTCCTTTATTATTTTGAACATGAGACTCCATTGTTTGTCCCTTGGCCATAGCTGGTTCAACTTGTAGGCTGGTTGATGGAAAATGAGACCACATTGTTTTTCTAAAGCTGTGTTCCTAGCCCCTCCTAAATTACAGGCATGGCATCTACCTTCCTACTTTTAATTTGTTGAGTATTGGCACTCCCATTGCCTCTTTGGTATGGAACCAGCCAGCTTCCCCACAGTTAGTCACAAAGGCCTTTTCCACCCAAACAGCCAATCACATCATCACTTGTTCCCAGTTGGGGAATAGAGAGAATGAACCAAGATGTGTGAACCAGGAGTTGGCAAGCATTTTCTGTGAAGTGCCAGATAGTAAATATTTTAGGATTTGTGGGTCATCCAGTTTCAGTTGCAACTATGATATTCTGATGTAGCACCAAAGCAGCTAGCTGTACACAATACTTAAACAAATGGTTATGGCTGTGTTCCAGTAAAACTTCATTTACAAAATAGGTGTGGGCCAAACTCATTGGCTGTAGTTGGCTGACCCCTGTTGTATACTGATATGGCCTTTGTAAAGTTAAAGACTTCTGGAATAGCTTGCACTTGCTTTATTGCCCCAGTGTATACTTCTGCAGTTTCAACACAGTATCTGCAAATTGGAAGCATCTCTTGTTAAAGAGTACTGATGAACCAGAAGTGAGGAATATTTTTTGTCTAGCTCACTGCACGTGATCATGGGACTATCCTGGTTGATGACTGAATAACTGACATAGGAGAAGTTACTGTTAAATTTTGCATCTCATCTTTAAAGTCTTGTGGCTCTGCTGGAGCTTGAAGCAGACTATTTCCAAAGCATTAACTAAAGACACCGTGCTCCCTTTCTGTCTCAGTTGAAGCTGAGGATGCTTAGCTGCTTGCAGAATGGCAGGCCAGAGGAGACCGTGATGGCTCCTGTGTTCCAGTGGACCTGACTGGCTGTGTTCAGGGCCGTGAAGGTAAGGGCCAGAGTTTGGGCTTTTGTCAGGCAAAGTAGAAGATCAGTAGTTCAAATATGAACCAGTATTTGTGGGCAGAGTGTGCTGCATAACTGATCAGAACACAAAAATGCTTTTCAAAAAATCAACTCAAGAACAGATATTTGTACAACCACGTTCATAGCAGCATTATTCACAATAGCCAAAAGATGGAAGCAATCCAAGTGTGCATCGACAGTTGAATGGATAGACAAAATGTGGTACATTTTGTTCCATACATACAATAGAATAATGTTCCAGACATACAATGGAATATTATTCAGCCTTAAAAAGAAAGGAAATTCTAACACATATTACAACATGGATGAACCTTAAAGACATTATGCTAAGTGAAATAAGCCAGTCACAAAAGGACAAATATTGAATGATTCCACTTAACTGAGGTAACTAGAGTAGTCAAATTCGTACAGAAAGAAAGTAGAATGGTGATTGCTCAGGGACTGGGGGGAGAGAAGAATGGGAAATTAGTGTTTAATGGGTACAGTTTCAGTTTAGGAAGATGAAAAATTCCAGAGGTGGATGGTGGTGATGGTTGTACAACAGTGTGAATGTACTTAATGCCACTTAACTATACACCTAAAAATGGTTAAAATGGCAAATTTTATGTTATGTATATTTTACCACAATTTCAAAAGAAAGAGAAATAATAAGCTCAAGTAGACTTGTTACCAGGTGGGCAAGTGAGATTGCTTATTGTGCTTTGTGACTCTGAAGACACTAAAAACAGTATTTGTCTTTGTATCCAGATCCACTGATCAGAAACATTTGATACTAAGGAGTAATCTTTCCTGTTCTTAAGCTTTTGTAGTATGCTGCCTCACCTGTTAAGAGCCAAATTTTTTTAGCTCAGCCCTGTAGCTGCATTTCAAATGGTCACTTAAAAGGAATCGACTTCTAAGAGGCACATATTTAAGTGATGCACCCATGTTGTAAGCTTATTTTTTCTGCGTTGATTTGTAAAATCTAAATGTCATGTAACCTTGACAGAACTGTCCTGAGGACCAGTAAAACACACTGTACTAACACGTCTTCAAGTAAAGGTTTGTTGGCGTAGTCTACAAATTACAAGTGGCTTTCAAATGTATATTTCTACCCCTTATTTTACTCCTAAATACTAGATCTGCATTTCCATTTGTCCTGTTGATCCTCATACTCATTATGTCTGAAATGAAGCCTCTTTCCCTTCTAAACCATCCCTTCTTTTGTTCCATCCATCTAGTCATGTAAGATTAAAACTCTGGAATTGCCTTTGGCTCACCCTCTCTCTTTTATCTGTATTTTGTGGCATTTATCACAATAATAATTACATAATTATTTGCAGTAGTGTAACTCCATGAGAGCAGGGGCTGTGACTGAATTATTTACTGAGGTGTCTCCATAATAGGTGCTCAGTCAACCGTAGTCCTAATTCAGATCCTCTTCACCTTTTACCTAACCCAGGATTTGTTTAACTTTAGTAGCATGCTGAAAGAATTCTTACAGACCCTTTAGGGAATGATCCTTGTGCAGCTAACGGATTGTTTTTCTTCAGACTCAGCTCTGATCATGTCGTTCTGCTCTGAGTGGCTTCCCATTTCATTCTCATTCAGCAGTGTACTGAGCAGATAAGTCAGCACCTTCCATGTGCCAGGCACTGTTCTAAGTGCTGGGGATGCAGCAGTGCACAGAGTAGGCAAAGCCTCTGTGAGTGTGAGCTTACTTTCTAGTGGGGGGTGGGGTGGCAGGCAATAAACAAATAAATAACTATAAAATGTCCATTGATGATAAGTGCTATGAAAGGAAATAAAGAGGATAAGGAGACTGAGAGTGTTTTTTGTTAGAGGGACCAGAGCCAGCCTGAGTGGAGATCTGAATGAAGTGAGGGAGTGATCCATGAGGATACCTGAGGGAAGAGTATTCTAGGAAGAGGGAATAAGCACAGAGCCCTGAGGCAGGAGCATACTTGGTATTTTCCAGAAATAGCAAGAAACTGATGTGATAAGAGTAGAGTAACCAAGGAGAAAAGGGGAAGGACACAAGGTTGGAGAGGTAGCCCCTCAGGCTCAGCAGAGTTCCTTGCAGGGTACAGTATGCCTCAGTACAGACTTGATAAATGAGTGAGTGAATGAATGAATGAAGCTAGACAGTATGTATGTGTATATTTATTTATGAATGAATGAATAAAGAATCAGGCAAGGTGTTAGGGTTGTACCTGAGAAACGTAGGATGCGTTTTCCATAGTTGATGAAGAGAGCATAGGCTTTCACTTGCACTTTCCCCTTCTCCTGTTCAGGAGGGAGAATACTAACCGCTACAGCAAGAGAGACCAGTTCTGGCTTGTTCTTAAAGAAACTTCTATTCTTCTGGACACAGAAGATCAGAGGTTAGAAACTTGTCAGGGGAGCAGGAAGTAGAGCAGAGCTGCTCAGCTCTTGGTTTTAAAAGGTGCTCCTATCCATGTTGGATAGAGCTTGTCTTTTCTTTCCTGTGTCCATAGGCTGTCACTTTAAGTCAGCAAGACATCTAGGGGAGACACAGGGTAGTGGGAATGCAGGAGCAGCAGGTGGTGACTGGTTTTCGGTAGGATTAAGGGAAGGACTGCTGATTTACCTGAATCTCTGATTATTCTAAGCTGCTCGCAGAAATCTGTCACTGCCGTCTGTGAGACTTAAGAGGGAGAAGCTTAAGGATGTCCTGTTGGTCAAATAATAGTGTACAACTAAAACCCCACAATGTTATAAACTATTAAGACATCAATAAAAATGAAAATTAAAAAAAAAGGATGTCCTGTTGGTGCTGATGGCCACTCTGCTTGACTTTTCTAGGACTGCCAGCTGTGTTCTTGATATTCAAGATCCTCCAGATGTGGCCCCTCTCTGCCCTTCTCCCCTAGTTGCCCACAGTCTCCTCCTGCTGGCTGTCTCTTCTTGACTTACGTTCTCCAACTTTTGGGCCTTTGCTCTAGTATTCCTTTGGCTTGGAGAACCCACTTACATCTGTCAGCAGAGTCCTACCCAGGCTTCAAGGCTCTTTTTGTATTTTCTTTTCTCAAGGGGAAAGAAATGGCCATTTGCTCCTTCCTCTGTTCTCCTAAAGCATTTTGCCTTTGTGTCTGTTCACCATTGTCTTGTGGTCGCAAGTTTGCATACCTGTCTCCCTGCCAACCTGTAAGTTTCTATTAGGTAGAGACCCATGCCATCTTTCTTTTGCCCGGCCCTGTCACAGGGGGGCGTTGTTGTGTGAAATCTCATCTCTCCGAAGACAGTCTTCTCATATCCCTCCAGGTGCAGTTAATCTCCCCTCTTCCATTGTACCTTCACCCCTCATTACTCAGAGTATTGTCATTGTACCAGTAGCATCAGCATTGCCTGAGAGCCTGTTAGAAATGCAGAATCTCAGGCCCCACCTTACACTTGCTGAACTAGAGTCTGGTAATTCTTACATCCTGTGCACGTGAAAGTTGGAGAAGCATTGCCTTAACACTTGGCTCCTACTCCCCTTACCAAACAGAACAGAGTGTAGATGTGTTTGAGTGTTTTTCTTCCCCTCTAGATGTTGAGCTCCTGAAGCATGTGAAGCATCTATTATCTAGCACAGTTCTTGGCATGTTTCAAGTGCTTGAAAGTGTTTGCTGAATTACCCTAAAGGGCACCTGGCACTATGTTTGAGATGCTTCTTCAGTCAACATATTATTGAAGTGCACTTAACTGTGCATGGTGCTTTGCTAGGTGCATGAGGCACCCTGCTGTGAGTGAGAGTCAGCCCTATCTTTGTCATTTAAAGATTGGTGGGGGTGATAGATACCCATCAATTAATTATGAGACAAGGCAGAGTGTGGTAAATTCTGTAACTGCACAGGTATCACCAGAGGCCTAAGGGAACACCAAAGGAATGGCAGTCATTTCCAGTTCAGAGGATTTGTGATGGTTTCATGGAGAGAATGGTGTCTGATTGGTACTTTGCAGGATGAATAGGATTTTGAGAGACAGACAGACACTGTGGGAAGAGGCATTCCAGGCTGGGGAGAGCCTGTTCAAGGGCCCAGGGATGAAAGTGCACATACAGGGTGTTTCTTGAACAAGTAAGACAGGAGCAAAGTGGAAGTTGCAATTAGGGAGGTGGGTTGCATGCAGCCTGGACTCCTTGACTTCTCGTGGTGAGGAGTCTGGACAAGTAAGAAACATCTGCAAGTCACATGCTGTTGGTACAATTAGGTGTTCAGTAGTTTCTGTGGACTCCACCCTCCCGTCTTCCTCTCTCTTCCCATTCTACCTTGCTGGACATGGGTGGGAGGCAGGGGAGGGTTTGGAAGAGGTGAGACAGGCCTGATTGTTTTAGCCAGCTCTTTACTGGCTCTTTATATGGGACCTTAGCCCCAGGTCTTTTTTTAGTGTCAACTGGTCAGCCACTTCCTCCCTCACCCCCTTCCGGAGTCACTTAACCCAGTGGGGCAGAGAGAACCAAGCTCCAACAGCAGTGGGTTTCAGACAGTGTGCTTTAAAATGTCATCAAAATCCCAGACTGAACCTGGTATGTTTGATTATACTTGTCATCTGTTTCCCAACACCCTGGGTTTATGAGGACTAATCATTTCTGCTTATGGTGGGATGGACTCGCATCCCTCTGCCCATGTTCTGGGCTGGCGTGCAGGCCTTCCAGCATTCAAGATGAAGGGACACACTCCCTCCCCCCCATTTCCTCACATGCCATCTTGTTAGAAATGCACCTGAACAAGGCAGCTGTGGTGTGGCTTGTTTATTTCTTCTAGAGTTGGGAATGCACTGTTAGCCTGGAAGTCACACCCCCCACCAGTTGGCCCTACGCCTTATCATCTTTTTCTTGAGTCCTTTTCTTCAGCTAGCTGAATTTTCGGATAAGGTGAGAGAGTAACACTCCTTATGCTTTAGTCAAGGGCCAGTGCCTTCCTCCCATCAGCTCCACCAATCCTGAGCCAGAAGATGAAGGTTAAAAAGAAGAGGTGAAACTCATCAGAAGTTTTGTTGTTTGTATTTCAGATGAAGGACTGAGAGCCACCTTTCAGATGAAATTGGCTTTAGGATTCATTCAGTACACTTGAGAATGAGGCACTGTGTTCAGTGCTAGGACACAGTCTTTCCTTTCTTTGGGAAGAACATTCAGTCTGGATGGGGAAACATTCACTGGGGACAATATAATATATGCTAAAATGTATGCTGGAGGCTTGTACCAGGTGCTACAGGAAAGGGAGAGCTGACTGCCTGGAAGTCAGGGAGGCCCCTCAGAGGAGGGAGAATTTGAGCTGGATCTTCAATGATGAGGAGTAATTCAGTGAGCAGAAAAATAAGGGATGAGGATCCAAGCAGAGGGAATAGGGTGATTTAGGGGAAATGCCAACAGCTTAGAAGAGAGGCATGGTCGGGGATAAACTGGTTGGGGTAGATAGGAGCTAGTTTAGGATTTGGATCTGACTTGTAGGCGGTAGGGAACCCAATAAAATGGGAACTGACGTGACAGATTCAATTATATATTGAGTTGATCCATTCAGAAACTTTATTCATTCACCAAATACTGAGTGTTAATTGCTAGACTATTCCAGAAAATGTACAAAGATTGCTCCCTTGGTGGAACTCATGTTTTAGTAAGATAGATAAGTTAATTATATCAGGCTGCCACTGTTTGTTCTTGTCAAGATTACCAGTGACCTTCACAATTTAGAGCTATTCCATAACGACAAAGATCTCTCTTGTGCTACCCCTTTATAGTCACACCCATCCTCTTCCCACCCACCATCCCTGATCTCTGGCAACCACTAATTTGTTCTCCATCTCTCATTTCAAGAATGTTGTATAAATGGAATCATAGAGTATGTGACCTTTTGAGATTGACTTTTTTCACTCAGTATAATGCCTTTGAGGGCCATCCAAATTGTTGTGTATATTGATCGTTTTTTCCTTTATATTTGTGAGTAGTATTGCATGGTATGGCCCTACATTTTGTTTAACCATTCACCCACTGAAGAACATTTAGGTTTTTCTCAGGTTTGGGCTATTATGAATAATGCTGCTATGAACATTCATTTACAGAATTTTGCATGAATGTAGGTTTTCATATCTCTGGGACAAATGCCCAAGAGTAGAATTGCTGTGTCATATGGCAAATTCATTTTTAGTTTTAGAAGAAATTGCCAAACTATTTTCCAGAGTGGCTGTACCATTTTACATTCCTACCAGCATGTATGAGTACAATGGTTAATTTTATGTGTCAACATGACTAGGCTATGGTGCCCAGTTGTTTGGTCAAACACGAGTCTAGATGTTGCTGTGAGAATATTTTTTAGATGTGATTAACATTTAAATTAGTAGACTTTAGTAGTGGGTGGGCCTCATCCAATCAGTTGAAGGCCTTAAGAGCAAAAACTGAGGTTTCCCAAAGAAGAATCAGTTCTTCCAGATTGCAACATAGAAACCCTGCCTGAATTTCCCACCTGCTGGCCTGCCCTGCAGATTTCAGACTCTAGACTGCAACATCAAATCTTATCTGAATTTCCATCCTGCCAGCCTGCCCTATTAATTTCAGACTTGCCAGCCTGCCATAATTGTGTGAGCCAGAGCCTTGAAATCAGTCAGTCTAAATCTCAGTCTCTCTCTCTCTGTCTCTCTCCCCTCACACATACATACACAACACACTTCCATCTCCTGTTAGTTCTGTTGATCTGGAGAACCCTGACTAATATAACGAGTGACCCAGTTCTTCTGCGTCCTCACCAGTATTTGGCATTATCACTGTTTTTTTATTGTAGCCATTTTGTTAAATGTGTAGTGATAGCTCATTGTGATTTTAATTTGCATTTCCCGAATGGGTAATGTTGTTGAACATCTTTTCATACGTTTATTTGCCATGTATATATCCTTTTATTTTTTTAAAAAAACACTCATTTCTGAGCATGCCCTTTTTTTCAAGTTTATTTATTTTCTTCCCAAAGCCCCAGTGCGTAGTTGTGTATCCTAGTCGTAGGTCTTTCATAGCTCTTCTATGTGGGAAGCCACCTCAGCATGGCTTGATGAGCGGTGCATAGGTCCATGCCCAGGATCCAAACTGGTGACACCCTGGACCGCCAAAGCAGAGCACATGAACTCAACTGCTATGCCACTGCACCAGCTGTGCCATCTGTATATCCTTTTTGATGAAATGTTTCTTTGTGTCTTTTGTTCATTTTCTCATTGGATTGTTTTTGTTTTTTTACTGTTGAGTTTTTAGAGTTCTTTATATATTATGGATATGAGTCCTTTGCCAGTAGGACTCATATTTGACAAATATATCAAAAATATATTATTAAATAGTATTAAGTCCTATTATTAGGTAGTATTATTTGTAACTAATAATACAAATTAAAAAATATAATTTGCAAATAATGATACTTTTGTTTTTATTTCCTCACACACCTCTCAGAGGATGTAGTGAGAGTATTTCTACACTTGCCTAGTCTGCCGTTTTGGTGAAACTGGGAATCTCCTGCTAATTCAGATCTTGGGAAGCCCATTCCTACCATGCAGAAAACATACTCTTTGCTGATCCCCCTTCCTTGGATTCCTGCAGAAGAAGGACAGGAGATCCCAGGCCTGAGCCCCTAAGTGAGATCCTACTGAGTGTCTGATTAATAAGACCCTTTCATTTCTTTTGTATCGTGTACTTTTGAAAAAAAGACCTTCTTAAGGTCAGTATAAGTCTCCCCATTTTCCAGCGGATAAAGTAGGCCCACAGAAACTGGGCCTTTATTTAATTTGCAAATAAAATTTATTTATTTATATTGCAAGTTTGTACATATTTTTTCCCAGTCTGTAGGTTGTCTTTTAATTCTCTTAGCAGGGTCTTTCATAGAGCACAACTTTTTTTTGTTTTTTTCTGAGGAAGATTTGCCCTGAGCTAACATCTGTCACCAATCTTCCTCTTTTTGCTTGAGGAAGATTCACCCTAAGCCAACATCTGTGGCCAGTCTTCTTCTATTTTGTATGTGAGATGCCACCACAGCATGGCTGACCAGTGGTGTAGGTCTGTGCTTGGGAACTGAACCTGGGCTGCCAGAGCGGAGTGCACCAAACTTAACCTGAGGTGTAGGTTGAAGTTCTTTTTTTTGCCTATGGATGTCCAGTTGCTTCCAGCCCTATTTGCTGAAAAGACTGTCTTTCTTCCATTTGAAGTACAAGTGCTTTTGCACCTTTGTCAAAAATCAGTTGGCCATTCTTGTGTGGGGCTACTTCTGGGTTCTCTATTCTGTTCCATTGGTCAATGTCCCTATCCCTGTGCCAATACTACGCAGTTTTGCTTACTCTAGCTAAATAATAAATCTTGAAATGGGTAGAGTAGTTCCTCCTAATTTATTCTTTTATTTTACTTCTTTTTTTTTTTTTACCTTTTTAACCATTTTTTTTTTTATGTGAGGAAGACCAGCCCTGAGCTAACATCCGTTGCTAATCTTCCTCTTTTTTTTTTTTGCTTGAGGAAGACTGGCCCTGGGCTAACATCGTGCCCATCTTCCTCTACTTTATATGGGACGCCGCCACGGCGTGGCTGACAGGCAGTGCGTGAGCGGGCACCCGGGATCCGAACCCGCGAACCCCGGGCTGCCGAGCGCAGACTAAACCGCTGCACCACCAGGCCAGCTCCCCTTTTTAACCATTTTTAAGTGTATGATTCAGTGGCATTAAATTCATTTACAGTGTCATGTAACCATCACCACTGTCTATTAACAAAACTTTTTCATCACCCAAAGCAGAATCCTATAACCATTAAGCAGTAATTCCCCATTGCCCCTTCCCCTAGCCCCTGGTAGCCTCTATTCTATTTTCTATCCCTATGATTTTACCTATTCTAGACCCCTCATGTAAGTGGAATCATACAATATTGTCTTTTTGTGTCTGGTTTATTTCACTTAGTATAATGTTTTCAAGGTTCATCCATGTTGTAGTATGTATTAGAATTTCATTCCTTTTTTAAAAAAAATAGACTTTATGTTTTAGAGTAGGTTTAGGTTCATGGCAAAATTGAGCAGAAGATACAGAGATTTCCCATATACTCCCTACCCCCATGGCACACACAACATCTCTGACTATCAGTATCCCAATATCCCGCACCAGAGTGGTACATTTGTTACAACTGATGAACCTGCATTGACACATCATTATCACCCAAAGTCCATAGTGTACATTAGAGTTCAGTTTTGGTGTTGTATGTTCTATGATTTTTGACAAATGTATAACAATATGTGTCTGCCATTATAGTATCATACAGAGTAGTTCCACTGCCCTAAAAATCCTCTGTGCTCTGCATATTCATCCCTCCCTCCCCCCAACCCCCGGCAAGCACTGATCCTTTTACTATCTCCATAGTTTTCCTTTTCCAGAATGTTATATAGTTAGAATCCTACTATATGTAGCCTTTTCAGATTGGCTTCTTTCACTTAGTAATATACAATTAAGGTTCCTCCATGTCTTTTCATGACTTGAGAGCTCATTTCTTTTAGGTGCTGAATAATATTCCATTGTCTGGATGTACTACAGCTTATTTACCCATTGACCTACTGAAGGACATCTTGGTTGCTTCCAAGTTTTGGCAATTATGAATAAAGCTGCTGTAAACATTCATGTGCAGGTTTTTCTGTGGACATAGGTTTTTAGCTCCTTTGGGAAAATCCCAAGGAGCACAATTGCTGGATCATATGGTAAGAATATGTTTAGTTTTGTAAGAATGTGCCAAACTGTCTTCCAAAGTGGCTGTACCATTTTGCATAACATCAGCAGTGAATGAGAGTTCCTTTTGCGCCACATCCTTGTCAGCATTTGGTGGTGTCAGTGTTTGGATTTTGGCCACTCTAATCATTGTGTAGTGGTATCTCGTTGTTGTTTTTAATTTGCATTTCCCTGATAACATGGTGTGGAACATCTTTTCATATGCTTATTTGCCATTTGTATATCTTCTTTGCTGAGGTGTCTGTTAAAGTCTTTTGCCCATTTTTTAATTCCATCTTTGTTTTTTTATTGTTGGGTTTCAAGAGTTCTTTGTATATTTTGAATAATAGTCCTTTATCAGATATGTCTTTTGCAAATATTTTCTCCCAGTCTGTAGCTTATCTTCTCATTCTCTTGATTTCTTTCCTTTTTAAGGCTGAATAATATTGCATTGTGTATATACACCACATTTTGTTTATCCATTCATCTACTGATGGGCACCTGGGTCGTTTTCACCTTTTGACTATTGTGAATGGTGCTGCTGTGAACATGGGTATACAAACATCTCTTCAAGACTCTGCTTTCAATTCTTTGGGGTATATACCTAGGAGTGGAATTGCTGTATTGTATTGTTATTCTATGTTTAACTTTTTGAGGAACTGCCAAACTGTTTTCCACAGTGGCTGCACCATTTTACATTCCCACCAACAGTGCATAGGGATTGCAGTTTCTCTACATCTTTGCCAACACTTGTTATTTTCCTTTATTTTTTTGATAATAGCTATCCTCGTGGGTGTGAAGTGATATCTTATTGTAGTTTTGATTTGCATTTCCCTGATGACTAATGATGTTAAACATCTTTTTATGTGCTTATTGGCCATTTGTACTTTATTCTTCTTGTTCAAAATTGTTTTAGTTATTTTAGAGACTTTGCCTTTCCATATAAATTTTAGCATAATCTTGTCTGTATCTCTAAAAATAATCTTGCTGGAATTTTGATAGGAATTGCATCAAATCTGTACATCAATTTGGGGAGAATTAACATCTTGACTGTGTTGTGTGGTTGTAATCCTTGAACACAGTATGTCTCTTCATTTATTTAGATCTTTGATTTCTTTCATCAGCATTTTGTAGCTTACAAGGGTCTGTACATCAGTTTGTTAGATTTACACCTAAGTAATTTTTTGAATGATTATATATGTAATTATATTTTAAATTTTGGTTTCCACATGTTAATTGGTAGTATGTGGAAATACAATTGATATTTGTATGTTGATCTTGTGTCATATGACCTTGTATGTATCCTGTGACCTTGCTGAACTCACTTATTAGTTCTAGGTGAGTTGTTTTTGTTTTTGTAGATTGCTTTGGCTTTTCCAGTGACATAAACCATCATGTCATTGGCAAACAGGGATAATTTTATTTCTTATTTTCTAATCTGTATTCCTTTTATTTCATTTTGTTGCCTTACTGCACTGGCTAGAACTTCCAGGACTGTGTTAAACAGCAGTCGTAAGAGTGAACCTCCTTGCCTTTTTCTGCATCTTATGGGAGAGCATTCAGTCTTTTACCAATAAGAATGATGTTAGCTAAAGGTTTTTTGTAGATGTTCCTTATCAAGTTGAGGAAATTCCCCTCTATTCCTAGTGTTTTAAGAGTGTTTATCATGAATGGGTGTTGAATTTTGTCAAATGCTTTTTTTTTTACATCGGTTGAGAGGATTGTGTGACTTTTTTCTTTAGCCTGTGAATTCTGTTTGCTAATATTTTGTTAAGGATTTCTGCATCTATATTAATGAGGGAGATTGGTCTGTAGCTTTCCTTGTACTGTCTTTGTCTTGGTTTTAGGCTAATTCTGGCTTCATAAAATGAATTAGAGTTGTCCCCTCTTCTGTTTTCTGGAAGAGATTGTTTGGAATTAGTATTAATTCTTTTAAAAATATTTGGTGGAATTCTCTAATGAAACCATCTGAGCCTGGAGATCTCCTTTTCGGGAGTTTTAAAATTACAGAATCAATTTCCTTAATAGTTTTAGGGCTATTAAAATGATCAAGGTATCATTATGGTGGGAGAAAAAGAAAGTGGAGTTGTGGGGAAGGAGTAACATTTCTTCAGAATCTACTGTCCACACTTACAGAGGTGGAACTAAGTGGCCCTTGTTCCTGTCTGTCTGACCTCGGGCATGTCACATACCTCAGAGTTATGGTGGGGATTCAGATGGTGGGTTTGGTTATCCCTATCTAAAATAATGATAACTTTTCCAAGAAAATAAACTGCTAGGAATGCGACAAATGAGTCATCCATACAGAAGATATTTGTTGACCATTTCTGTGTGCCCCGCAATGTTCCTAGTCAATAAAATACTGTTTGCTCTTTGCCTTTGATACCTATAGTGGATGCTGTCACCAAAGTGTTTTTACAAACGGGGTCCTTTAACACCTGACTAGTGGGCAGAATGGGGGCCTTGAGACACCACAGGGGCCCAGTCAGAGCTGAAGGCACCTTTAGTCATAGCCCTTCTACTAAGGCCAGGAAGGAAGGTGGTCCCCCTTTTCCAAATTCCCCAAGGGCTTTCTCTGGACTGCAGTGCTCAGAACTCTGGCTCTTAATGGCAGAACTAATCTCAGCAAGACCAGTCATTTATTGGCTTATGTAATCAAACTGGAGAAAAGACAAGGTTGATGATGGGTCTGGGGGACTGAAATGCTACCAGGACTCTTTGCCTCCATGGTCAGCACCCTGCTTCCACTGTAGACTGGTTTATCACGCAAGGAGGGGGATGGAGCATCTGATCTCATGGCTCCGTGCTGCCCTGGAGGGATTATTCCTTTTCTTTCCTTCTCATTTGAAAAATCCTGAGGAAGGGTCTCATCGGTAGGGCTTAGGTCGTACGTTGTATAGTGTGGTAGGAAGGAAGATAGGGGAAGTTCCCGAAAGAAGGTAAGAAGCATTGGACAGATCTGACATGAGATGGAGTCTATAGCTTAGTCATATCTTTTTGGAAGGTTTTTAGTAGCATGTGTTGAAGCCACACGTGTTTTCTGTTAACTTCCAAGTAACCTAAAATAGTTCATTAATAGATTGTCATTATCATAATATTATAGATAAATGATAGTTAATTTATTACTATAATATTATTATCTGGGGGCCGCCCGGTGGCGCAGCGGTTTAGTCCGCGCTTGGCAGCCCGGGGTTCGCGAGTTCGGATCCCGGGCGCCCGCCGACGCACCGCCTGTCTGCCATGCCGTGGCGGCGTCCCATATAAAAAGTGGAGGAAGATGGGCACGGATGTTAGCCCAGGGCCAGTCTTCCTCAGCAAAAAGGGGAGGATTGGCAACAGATGTTAGCTCAGGGCTGGTCTTCCCCACAAAAAAAAAAAAAAAAAAAAAGCTGTGAAACTATAATATTATTATCATATAGTTAATAGCTCTATCCATATCATATAGCTATATAAAGGTATATGTTATATCTAGTTAATAGTAAATAATAATAATAGATTATTGTTGTAATAGCTCTCAAGTGTTACGGTTATTTGAAGATTTACTGTACCTATTTACATATGTAAGAAAAATTTGAAGGAAATAAGTAGAAAATCACTATGCCTCCTGCTCAGTCTTTTCTACATTTAACCAGGAGAACCTGGGTCCATTTTGACTATAACCTTTAGTGAAACTGCCATCTTTTCAATGAGGTTAATTTATTTTCACAGGGAATTGTTGATTTTCTGGGCTGTTATTGAGGATAGACTTGGTATTTTAATTTCAATGAATATTTACTGAGCTATTTAAGGGATGTACAAGACCCTTATTACCCTCAAAGAGTTTCAAGTCCACTGGAGTAGGTAAAAACAGAAAAGTACAGTACTTAAGACTGAGGCTTCACATCTCAAACATGGAATAGCCTTACTTGTCTAACATCTGAATAAGATTTTGGTTGGGGGTGGAGAGCTGGGCTGGCTGTGTGCTTGGTGGCTGCTGAATAAGGTGGAGGATTGGTTGATATCTGAGGTAGGAAGACAGATACTTCAGAGCATCTCCATGCAGTTCACCCTCTACATTTCTGATGGACTAGGCTGCATTATTTGCTAATTAGCATTTAAACTCCATGGAGGGTGGAGAAAGAGAAAAGAATTGTGTAACTATGGCTAAGAAACTGAAGTTTTAAAAAAAGGCTCCAGTGTGAATACTTCTATTTTAGGCTTGGCTCATTTCCTTTTGAAAAGGAGCACGCATTTTGTATAAGACATGGTTATCTCAGTGCTGAATTCCACAAAGTGTGAACAATTCATACTAGTTCAGCAGGGGGAGTCTGTAAATTCCTGTAGAAAATCAGGTGTGATGTGGGCTGGGGGAGGGGATGTCTTAGATAAGTGATCAGCATCTTCTTCTTTCTAGAAAATGTGTTAAATAAGTGATCAGCATCTTCTCCTTTCTAGAGAATGTGTTCACGTCCCTCTTCATAATATTTGTTCCCTGTGATTCTAGAGCAGAGGTCAGCAAATTTTCTCTGTAAAGGGCTTTCTATTCTGGTTTTGTGGGCCATTGGTTACTGTCATAGCTCAACTTTACCATTGTATGGGCATGATTGTGTTCCAATAAATGGACACTGAAATTGGGATTTCATATAATTTTCATGCCAAGAAATATTAGTCTTCTTTTGATTTTTTTTCAGCCATATAAAAATGTGAAAACTACACTTAGCCCACGGACCACACAAAAACAGGAGGCAGGCCAGATTTTGGCGCATAGACCATAGTTTGCTGACCCCTTCTCTAAAGATCTTAAAAATAACTTCTATAAAGTTCTAAATTTGAGGGCATTTTATTTATTTATTTAACAAGCACTTAAATAGCACTTAAAATGTGCCATGCACTGTTTTAAATGCCTTACAGATGTTAGCTAATTTAATCCTCAAAATAACCACATGAGGGAGGTACTATTTACCCCATCTTGCAGATACATACATTGAGGCACAGAGAAGTTAAGTAACTAACCCAGGGTCATACAGCTAAAAACCGGCAGAACCTAAATTTGAACCCAGATAATTTAGCTCCAAATTACCTTTTTTTATCTACCATAGTATGCTATCTCTCTTAAAGAGTTTATAATTATTGACTTTCTAGCCTAAAGGAATTTTAGAGATTAATCCATCCCTACTATGTTTTCATTTTGTAGACTCATTCTTATATACTAGCTGCATAGCCTTTATGACTCAGATTTGTACCTCAGTAAAATTATGGATTACTACTTATCAGGCACTTTCAGCCTCTCTTGGAACTGTCTAAAAGCTTAGTCTTAAACCCCACTGATCCCAAGGGTAATCTGTCTGCACAGGCTGGGCACTTAACTGTTCACCTATTGTTTTATTTATGTTCATTGTGAGCTCCTTGAAGGTAGGAGCAATATTATAAAAATGTTTTCCATCAGAGAAATCTATTCTGGGTGTATCTTTTGCTTCTTTGGGAACACCTGTCTCAGATTCTTCCTAACTCAAATTTTGCCTTGCTGCTTTTCCTGCTTGAATAAGCAGCTGGTTGAACCTTGAGCCCCACCTGCCTGTAATAGGGACAGAATTTGTGGTGTCATGTTACACTATCCCTATTGATCCAAAGATACCACCATTTTTCCTGCTTGAATACTGGCTGGTTGAACCTTGAGTCCCACCTGCCTGTAATAGGGACAGAATTAGTGGTGTCATGCTACACTATCCCTGTTGATCCAAAGATACCACCAGAGCAGGGCCAGGAATGGACAAGGAAGAAAATGCGAGGGAGTGTGTGTTAAAGCAAGTCAAAACTTAGGCAGGCAATGAGGTGCCCAGGATTTCTGGTTCCTTTTGCTTAGTCCTAGTCTTAGACTCGACTAAACAGGAGGGACCTTGGAATACCTCTGGTGCCAGAGTTCCTGTGCCACAGGGATTCTGTAGAGTTATTGCAAGGTGTCCTCAAATCCACATGTGCACCAGTCTGTAGGCCAGATAAATGATACCTATTATGTGTGTTTACAGTTACTTTTCAAATGTATGTAGATGCCATCATGATCAAAAAGAAAGACTTTACCGTGTTCGTGTTAGGCTACTGTTACTAACACAACTACTACTTGTTGAGAAACCTGATCCAGTTAAAGCCCCGTATTTACAGATGAAGAAACTGAGGTTCAGGGGTGAAGCAAAGAGACTTGCCTAGGTCATACAGAAAGGGAACAGCTGGCCTGGAAGCTGGCGCAGTTTGTATGTATCATATGGCTTGTGCTCTCTGTCTCCCCTGGGATGGGCACAAGTAAAGAGATTGGCAAGTATTTCAACCTTTAATGCTGTGCTGAACTTCCTAATATTGTCTAATAGAGTGAGTGATTGCGATAGTGTTTACCGGTATTTATAGTGCTTCTCTTGAGAATCTCAATTTTTTTTTTTTTCTATATTTCTTGCCATGCCCCCATAAATAATAATCCTGTATTCCAACCTGGAAACCTGACACATGGTAAAATTGGGCAACTTGCTTATATCTACAGTAGAGCTGGCCCTAAAACTCAAGAGTTTTAATCCCTGGACCAGAGTTCTATTAATCAGACTGAACTTGTGAGGATTTCAGTTATTTATATCTTAGGTTTTTTGTGGCTGTTGCTCTCAGCTGGGTGCAACAAAAACTTTTGTAACATCTCTTCTTAGTGTCCAACACTGTACTACGTATTTTCACATGTACTATATATTACTTAATTTAATGGGACCAAAGTTGCAATTCTGAGGCCCCTCTCAGAAGCAGCTAAATAGCTTCAATTTGCTCCAAAGCCCATCCATCCAGTCATTTATTTATTATCTATTCGCCATTATGGAGCACCTCTGTCAGGTTTGCAAATGTGCCCTTGAGTCATATCCCGTTGGTGGCCAGGCTGGGACAAATCAGCACAAATCTATCCTTCCAAATGAGACCCAGGATTGGCCGCAACATCAGCTTGGTCTGCACAGGACAACACTTTTTCCCCACTGACACTTTGGGAATTTGGAGTGATCCTGGTGGTTTGGTCAAATGACATTCATATCAACCATTCACATATACCTTTATGCTAGATCTTCTCAAAAACTCTTGAGAAGTCAGATGAATAGGAATGATCTCATTTTATAAGTTGGGAAACCAAACATGGAGGAGGCCTGTATGAGGTAACATGGCTGGTGAGGGCCTCTAATTCCAGTGTTTAGGCCACACTGCCTGTCTGGTGGCAGAGGGCACCACTACTGCTCCCAGACTCTTTTCTACCTCTAGACATACATCTCCCAGCTTCTTTTCTCATTTCCTTTCATCCTTTCTGTACCTCCCTTCTCTCTTTCTATGCAGGTGCATCCTCTACTAGCTGATCTTTACATGTTGGAGTTTCTCAAGGCTGTCTTACACCCTTTCTGCACTCTGAACTCTCTCCCTTAGTGATCTCTTTCCTGTCTCTACACTGATGACTCCCAAGAATATCAGTTGAGTCTAGACTCACCTCTTCGTGTTCCAGAGTTATCCATCCACTTCCTACATAGTATCTCTGTTTGGATATCTCCTGGGTACTCAGTGTCAGCTTGTCCAAAACTTGACTCAATCTTCTCCCCCCAATCTAGCCCTTTTCTGTCATTCCTGATCTAAGAGAATGGCACTTCCAGTTCGTGCTCTACCAGCATAGAGTGGCCTGATCAACTTGGAGATCCTTCTTTAGTACTGTTCCCTGGTTTCCTAACACTTTTAAAGTAAAATGTAGAATTCTTCAGTACCCTACCTACTTTTCCAGCTTCACATCACATCACTTTCCTTTTCATATCTGTACTAGAATCATGGGGGCCACTTTGATTTTTAACATTTATCAAAGGAATCTTATGTTCATGATTTTAAAAACCAGGTGTAATGGAGTTGCAGCATACATGCATTTAAGTTACCCATTGACTTTTAGAACCTAATCTCCCTCCCATTCATGTAGCTCCATTAGCTCTTTGAATTTTCCAAACAAAACTGTTAACAGGCATTAAAGTTTACAAGGGCTTAATAATAAAAACAATATTCAATTTCGGTCTTCAGAGCATACTGTGCAGAGCCTCTGCTCGGGAAGAGGTTCTGTATCCACTCTTTGTAGAAGCCAAGTGGCATGAGTGCTGCAGTTCTTATGGAAGTGGTTTGGGCTTTCCAGTTTGAGTTGATTTTTTTTCTTAGAAACAAATCTGGAGATGTTGTATATACCTAGGAAGTCCTGTGATTGCCCCTAATTTGCTTTATAGATGCTAGTCATTGCAAATCATTCCACAGTGGTTAAGTGGCTGGTGTTGATACCTGCACTTATTAAGTGGTAGTGTGAGCACAGGCACTAGGTATGTGTTGTGTACACAGAGACCTAATATCCTGATCCAGCCTAGGCAGCTTCCAATGTGTTCATGAGGTTAGCTCTTTCAGTTCAGAGTGCTTCATTAGACCATAGATTTCTTTCTTTCCTTCTGTCCTGTCTTGGACTTTGAACTTGGCTCTTCCTAATACTTTAAATTTACTGTCTGATTCCATTTCATTGATAATACTTTATGACTATAGTAAGTTTTAGAGGTGTTTTAGAGGTGAGTATAGCAAAACATGATTAAAGGTAGGGAAGGACGCCAAATAGCCTTAACTTTTCTGACTAACCAGTTATACATTGCTTATTGATTATTTTTTTCTAAATTCTATTGCACCAGTTCACATTTCTTTGTCACCATAGGGATGGGGAAGAGGAGAGATTTGAGTTAACAGCGTATAATTGCAAATCAGTGGAGAAAGTAACCTTTGCATGGGCCTATGTAATTCAAGATGTTAAAATAGGGAACACACGTGTCCTCCTATATAAGCCATAGTTTACAATATTAGATTTATCAGTATTAAAATAATATTTTTATTTCCTATTTGCTTTGTCCCTTTTTTTAAATGAACTTTTAATTTTGAGATAATTGAAGATTTGCATGCAGTTATAAGAAATAATAACAGTGAGATCCTGGGTACCCTTTGCCCAGTTTCCCCCAGTGGTAATATGTTATACAACTGTAGTACAATATCACAGCTAGGATATTGACATTGATATAATCCACCACTCTTATTCAGACTTCCCTAGTTTTACTTTTACTCACTTGTGTGTATATGTATATTTAATTCTATGTAATTTTATCATGTGTATAGGATTTTAATTTAAAAAATTTCTCAGTTGGCTGAGAACTTGAGCTCAGAGGAGGTATGTTATTTATTGGGTCCCTCTCAAACTCCACCTGTAAACAACTCAAGCATAATTCCTTCTCTTTCACATAATAGCTATTTAACTTTGGGGCAAGTTATTTAACTTCTACATCTTGGTTTCCTCATCTGTAAAATGGAATTCACATTCCATTTTATAGATACTCAATGCAGCAGGTTGCTCTGAGGACTAAAATGAGAAAATATGTATAATGGGTACTTAGCAAAAGGAACTCAATAAATGATCATCTCATTTGTCTTTTAAGTGACATTTTTAAACTGAGATTACAAATGAGAGTATTTGGGTTTTTTAAAGCTTTTCACAGAAGTGTAGTATCCCAGGATTGTAGAATTGGAAGGTCCCTTAATAGAACTGGTGAAGGACTTCCCTAAACATTCTTAGGTGAGAGGCTCTTATTCTTTATAATAAACTAAAATCTGCCTCCCTCTAACCTCTAGATCTGCCCTCATCCATGTGATAGCCCTTCGAGGATTTGAGGACAACTATTGTGTCCCCTCTAAATTATCTTCTCCAAACTAACTATTCTTTAGCTATTCCTCGTAAGATGTAGCTTCCAGACCCTTTCCTGTCTTGGTCTTCCTCTTCTAGATAAAGACAAATTTGTTGTTCCCCTTAACTGAATACAGAATTCAGATGTAATTTGGCTAGCACATCCCCAGATAGGCCTGTCTTCTCTTTAGCTGAGCTTTTTTGGGAAACCAGGTCACCCAGTTCATGCACATACAGCTTGTTCTTTTGTCTTCTGTTTACTTTCTAGATGAAAAATAAATTCATAGCAGTTTAACACAGCAAATTGAACACACATTGTAACCTCCATTCCCTCCCATAATTCCATTAAAATGATAATAAGAGGGAGAAGAGATATCAGCAAATAAGAGATCAACAGAATGTTGAAGCCAGAAAGCATGTATGATGAACTTAGTGGACCCGAGGAACTGAAAGTCCCTGCTAGGGAGAGAAACTAAGAGGATTTGTAATGCAAAACCCTGGAATTGCTCCAAAATTGGAAAAACCACATACTGAAAACAGAAAGATTAATTGAAAGTCTGTGTGAAAAGCAACTAAATGCCTACAATCCCTCCCTGATTCTCTCAGACAGAGGTTTTAGTCTTAGATATTGAACGAGAAGCACACCAAGCATAGAAGAAGGGATGGAATATGGAGCAAAACTGAAAATAAGAGCTTTAAGACAAAGTTATAAATAATGAATGGTAGAATCATTCCCCCTTTCTCATCCACTTTCCAGAATATCTTGCATTCCCATGCAAGAGATTAGAAGATCTTTCTCTGATAAAATTAGCCCCAGAGAAAAAGTCCTGAAGATACCGACTGCTTCCAGGGGTCCTCAATAAAATGGCAGATTGTTGCCTGATCACCCTAATGTGAAGTCCACAAGTTAACAAGCCTAGCCCCCACACACAGAGCTCTCAGATAGCTTCTAAAAGTATGAGCAGATAGCCACATGGCATGAGACATTTAAAGAAAGCCTCTAACATAAAAGATAGAGACCAAAACAAATGGGGGAGAAAAGAACTCAGATGAAACAGTAAAAGTAGGGAGAAGGAAGAGAGGGAGGGCAGGGGGAGGAGGAGGAAGAAATTTAACTATAATATCTTGAGAGAAAATATTGCCTTTGTGAGAGATAAACAAGATTCTTTAAACAGAAGAAGGTACCTTCAGAAAATAAGAAACACCTCTTGGAAATTAAAAATATGATAGCCGGTATAAAAAGCTGCAACACAGAAATATTGAAAGATTAAGTTGAAGAGGATTCCTGGAAGATACACCAAATGAAAGAGATGGAAAATAGGGGAGAATAGATTTAAAAATTAGAGGATCATTCCAAGAGGTCCAGCACCCAACTAGTGGAAATTTAGGAAGAGAAAAAATAGATGATAGAAAAATTATCAAAGAAATGGTATGAAAAGATATTCCCAGAGCTAAAATAATGTCTATAGATTGATACAGCACAATGAATGAAAGAAAACCAACACCAAGGTACAGCCCTATGAGATTTCAGAACTTTGAGAATAAAGAGAAAGTCCTAAAAGTTTCTGGAGAGAACAGTCACATACATAGTGTTAGTATTCAAAATGGCATTAGATTTCTCAAAAGCAACAAATGAGAAGACAATGGAGCAATACCTTCAAAATTCTGACAGAAAAAAATATTCCCAACTAGAATTTTATAGCTAGCTAAACTATCCCCAAGTTTAAGCATAATAAACACATTTTCAGACATATTTCATAAATATATATTTGGTCTTTGTCCCTGGTTCCTGGCACAAAGTGCCTAAAATTGTTGTAATTTCCTGAGTGGTAGGGGTGATAGAGCATCTTTTGTTATAATATTTGGTCTTTGTTCTTAGTTCCTAACACAAGAGCTTCTAACACCTTTGGAATTTTCTGAATGATAGAGGTGAGAGGAGCAATCAACCATACCTGAGTTTATGCTAATAAGGTAACTCTTGGTGGGCTCCTACATAGCTTCAGGATGGGGGCTGGTTGCCAGAGGAACCAACCATGTGATTAGAGGATTGGAACTTTCAGCCCCACACTTTGACCTCTGGGGGCAGGGGGAGGGGCTAGAGATTGAGTTAATTGCCAGTGACCAGAGATTTAATAAGTTGTGCCTACATAATGTAACCTAAACAACAGAGTTTGGAGAGCTTCCAAGTTGGTGGACGTATCCATGTGCCAGGAGGGTGGCGCACCCCATTTCCACAGGGACAGAAGCTCCTGCGCTTGGGACCCTTCTAGACCTTGCCTTGTGTACTTCTTCATCTGGCTGTTATTTTGTATCTTTTGTAGTAGCCTTTATAATAAACCAGTAATAGTAAATAAACTGTTTTCCCTGAATTCTGTGAGCTGTAATAGCAAATTATCAAACCTGAGGAGGGGGTTGTAGGAAACTTCCCCCCAGCTTTATAGCCAATTGGTCAGAAGTATGAGTGGCCCAGACTTGTAATTGGCATCTGAAGCAGGAGTAGTCTTGTGGGACTAAGCTCTTAACCTGTGGGGTCTGTGCTAACTCATGGTAGTTGGTGTCAGATTTGAATTAAATTGTAGGACACCATTTGGTGTCTGGAGAGTTGGAGAATTGTTTGGTGTGAGAAAAAAACTCACACATTTAGTGTCAGAAGTGCTATGAGTAAAAACAGTTAATAGTACACCCTTTCTTAGGAAACTCTACTAGAAGACACTTTCCACCAGAACAAGAGAATAAATAGGGAAGCAGACTAAATGGGATCCAGGACACAGGGGTTCCAATATAGGTGAGGTGAAAGGAATTCCAGGACGGTTCCAGTAGGGATGTCTCAGGAAAAAACAAGAACAAGCTGATAGGGTACCTGATTGTTGAACATATTAAAAGGAATGTTATACTTTTTTATTATCTCCAGGGAAAATTAAAATTATACAAAAGAGGAAATGTAATCATAATATACATCATGGCTTGGCTACAAATAGTATTCACATAGACCTAATAATGCAACCCTTAATATTAATTTAACCAAAATTTGACATAATTATATTGGGAAGATGGAGAGAGTCAGTGGAGTAGTATGTGAAGAGAGTGTCAGAACAAAATCCTAATCTTCCATCATAAAAATTAAATAGGTAATATCATCGTTATCTTTTACTGCATAACAAATTACCCCAAAACTTAGTGACTTAATATAACAATATTTTTTCTCTCACAGTTTCTGTGGGTCAGGAATTCAGAAGCAGCTTAGAGACCTCTTATGAGGTTGCAGCCCAGGTATCACCTTGGGCTCCAGTCATCTGAAGGCCTGACTGAGGCTGGAGGATCCTCTTCCAAGCTCACTCAGGTAGCTGTAGGAAGAGGCCCCAATTCCTCTTCATAGGGGCCTCTGCTCAGGATATGTTGTCTGGTTTCTCCAAGAGCAAGTGCTCCAGAAGATACTATAAGAGGAATTTCCAGTGGCTTTTATGACCTAGCCTTGAATGTGAGATACCATCATCACTTCTGCTATATTCTATTGACCACACAGATCAACCCTGAGACGTTGTGGGAGGGAACTGCACAAGGGCATAAATACCAGGAGGCAGGGATCATTGGGGGCTATTTGGAGACTGATTCCCACAAATAATAACTAAAAGTGAAAATTCAAGAATTAATATAGGCATGTTACTTAGAAAGGTGGAGATAAATACCAGAAGAAAGAGGTTGCCCCTAAGAGCAGGAATGAGAACAGAAGCAGAAACTGCTGGTTTTCATTATAAGCCTTGTAGAACAACTTTAAGAAATATTTGTATGTATTAACTGTGATTTTCTTTTTTAATTATGAAAAACCTCCAAGCACACAGCCATTTAATGTCCCCAATACCAGTAGTAGAGCAACACGTAAATTATATGAAGAACTCATAGAATCTCAATCTGTTAAGGGTTCTTTGGTATTTGGAAAATTGTGTGTGATCTTGATAATAAACCTAAAGTTCAGTGAAAAAGAGGACATAGTGACAGAACCTGAGCTAGAATCCTTGAATAAATGACACAAAGAGATGAGCATTAGGTAATGAGATGCTCTGGCATCTCACTAATGTGGAACTTGAGTGATGGGAAAAAAAAAAGACTGTTTTGCTCTTTCTGAAGAGTAAAAAGTTCTTAAGTGGAAATGTTCATTGGCTTGGAGCTATAAATGGCAAAGCTTATTAAAGGAAATATCCTTTTGGCAGATAGTTGGAAAGCACTTTATACAACTCCCCAGGCTAAGAGTGTGTCGGTGAGGGTTTGATACAAATTGGAGAGAGAGTCTACCTCTGTCCCTGTGTGAGCCATGGGCCTGAGCCCTGTGGGCCATGCAGAGCACCAGCCAGTCCACACAGCACCAGTCGTTCCAGCTGGCTGCTACCAGTGTCATTTTCCTCCCTCACAGGAACTTTGGGCTCCTTGTGGTCTACCACAGCCTGGTTGGTGCCCAAGGATCCCCCCCAACATTTGTGCCCATGATGCCTGCTCTGTCCTTGCTCCCCACATGCACTCCAAAGTCTGGTCTTGTTTCTCCTCATCTTTTCTTGTTACTATGTATTTACTCTTCTTGAGGAACCTATGTCAGGAACTCCAGGGTTCTTGGACAGTTTATCTGTTCCATCTGCCTTTTAATAAAACTGAGATCAGGATAAAGCATTACAGAAATCAGGTCTTTGAGTTGGTGGGGGAGTTGGGAAGGGTGAGTGAAGACTGCCATATAAGAAAAACTACCACTTGAAGCATTCAGGCTTACGTTTTTTAACCATTTTAATACCACATTAAAATGTATTGTTTACATTCTTCCACTATAACTGAGTATATTGAATTTAAAATACTTCAGGGCCTCCATGATAAGCCTCAGCTGTCATGTACTGGGATGCCTTCAGTACCACTCCAGTGGGCAGAGGGTTAAGCTGTGGAAGGGGCAGATTGGGTTTTTGTATTTGCATTCCTCAGTATGTCTGTATTTTACTTTGCCCACAGATTGGGGACCACAAATTCAGTGCTCACCGGATCGTCTTAGCAGCCTCAATCCCATACTTCCACGCTATGTTTACAAATGACATGATGGAATGCAAGCAGGATGAGATTGTAATGCAAGGAATGGACCCAAGGTACTAAATTCCTCCATTAGGTTTCACAGGCTGCTTTCCAGGTGCAGCTTCAGCCTTGTGCTTGGTACCATTTGAGGGCCTGCAACAGGACATAGTATCTAGCACACACACAGTAGGTGATTAGTAAACAAGTTAGAACCTCAGCCAGTGGCCTGAGACAGAGTTGAAATGAGGACAGTTTTGATGTATTTTTACTCTATTAGATTAACACACTTAATAGGAACTAGAATCCAAGATACTTTTTTAAACTAGGACTGGTGGGACCAGCCCAGTGGCATAGTGGTTAAGTTCGTGCGCTCTGCTTCAGTGGCCCAGGGTTCACAGGTTTGGATCCCAGGTGTGGACCTACACACCGCACATCAAGCCATGCTGTGGCAGCTTCCCACATACGAAATAGAGGAAGATAGGCACAGATGTTAGTTCAGCAACAAACTTCCTCAAGCAAAAAGAGGAAGATTGGCAACAAATGTTACCTTAGGGACAATCTTCCTCACCAAAAAAAAAAAAGAAAACCTAGCACTAGATACAAAGGTGGTGGTATATTATTCTCTGCACTTTTCTGTGCTAGACATTTTAGCTGGCAAAAAAATTTTTCAAATAAGTGTCTTCATTCATTATTCTTCTCATCAGTCTAGAACAGTGTTGTCCATTAGAACTTTCTGCAGTGATGGAAATGTTCTATTTGTACTGTTGAAAATGGTAGCCACTAGCTACATACATGTAGCTACTGAGCACTTGAAATGTGACTAGAGGTGCTGAGGAACTGAATTTAAAATTTTATTTAATTTTAAATAACCACTGCCTAATGGCTATTATGTGGGACAGCACAGGTCTAGAAGGTGGCAGATATTGTGGTTATTTAATGGATGAGAAAGTTGAAGCCAAAGGAGGTCAAGCCCAAGGTTATCTAGTTAGTCAGTAACCTATCATTTTTTGCCTAACCTCTTAATCTCGTAATGATGAAAACTAGGGGGAAAGGAGCTAGGAGACTGTGTGGTACCCTCTAGATGATTGAAGGTCATCTGCCCCAATACATGGAGAGGATTTATATACCCACTGCAAGGCAGAAGTTTCAGGTCAGCTGCTTGTAAGGAAAGACACAGAGGTGGGTCTCCCAAGGGCAGTTGTACACTGTCTTCTCTGAGGTCTGTATCTGAAGGAGCCATGCTAATCACCATGCATGGTGCAGGTGCTTCATTTAACAGAGATAGACTGAGCAACTGTGATTATGCTACTCTAGGCACTGAGGTATAGCAGTGAGAAAACAGAAAGCACCTCTTATTGTGCCAATTTTCTAGTAGTGGGGATCTGGCAATAAACAAATACAAATGCATGACATGGCTGGAAAGCGAAAGTGATGTGAGAAAAGTAAAGCAGGGTAAAGGCTAGTGAATGATGGTGGGGGTCTGTGCTGTTTCAGGGTGATGAGGGAAGGCCTCTGTGATGAGGTGACTTTTGAGCTGAGACCTTAATTGAAGTGAGGGAGTGAGCCATCTAGGGGAAGAGCCCTCCAAACAGAGGGAGCAGCCAATGCAAAGACCCTGAGGTGAGAGTGTGTTCAGCATGTTGGAACAGAGTGAGGGGGGAAAGAGCGGAAGGTGATGAGGTCAAAGAGATGGAGAGGGGCCAGACCACATACAGCCCTATAGGTAGAATTTGGATTTCATTCTCAGTGTGAATTGGAAGCCAGAAAAAATGTTGGAAACCTCATTCTGGAAATTTATCCCAAAGAAATAATCCAAAAACATTGTTTATAGTGGCAATAAGATAGTAATAGCTATTATGCCTACCAATAAAGGAAATAAATTATAGCATATTTACATGTTTAAATATTATATAGCAGCCACTAAAAACAGTAAGCATGAAGATGGTATAGAAACATGGGAAAGGCCTGCATAAGTATTATATGATTATATCCATACACTTTATGTGTGCAGGTGAACAGGAACTGAAAATGAGCCTAAGAAAATGACCACTGTTGACTCATTCAGTAGTGAGGTTGTGGGTAATTGCTTTCTCTTTTTAGAATTTCCTGTAATCAAATTATTTGGGCAATAAAGACAACTTAAGAAGTAGAATGAGTCTTTGGCTTTGGTGAAATAATTATTCCATTCAGATAGATTCTCAAAGGCCCTGGGCTAAATGGATTTTAGAGCAGGGCCCATCCATTCCAGAGGTAGTAATGTTAGCTCACTTAGGGCCTGAGTCTCCTGTGGGCCAAGACCCATCTCTGAAGAGCATCTTTCCTCTTTCCTCTAGTGCCCTGGAGGCTCTGATCAACTTTGCCTACAACGGCCACCTTGCCATTGACCAGCAAAATGTCCAGTCATTGCTAATGGGGGCGAGCTTCCTGCAGCTGCAGAGCATTAAGGACGCCTGCTGCACATTCCTCCGAGAACGGTGAGGTGATGTGATGGACCTGGCCCATGATGGGGAGCATGACCATTTCATTTCCAGAATCCCCTGCCAGTTTGCTGAGTCTTTGGGGCATGTAGAGTTTTATGAAGGGAGTGAGCTGGAAAGGTTACTCTGCAGAAATGACCTTTCTTGAAATCAATATCAAGCAGTGTCCAGTTCTTTGAGATGAACCTTTGAGGAACATGATTTATGGAACCCTACTTGCACTCTCCCTTGGCCTGACATGTACCTCTTCTTCTGGTCCTCTCTCTCCAAACTGACCAGCCACTAATTTAGCTGACTATTCTCACCAAACCAATGTATTCCGTGCTCCTTAACTGTTCCACAGCCATCTCCATCTTTGTTTATCTCCTTCTCCTTTCTTGAGTTTCTTGACCTTCCTTTTTCCTTCAGCTCTTTAAGATCCCACCCACATTTCACCCCCTGGAATTCTCTGTGTCCCTCACTCCCCCAGAATAATCATTGTATGCTCTTTTAGGGTAAGGACCATGGATTATACCTCTACCTATGTCCAGCACTTGGCAATGACCTTTTGATGACTGAGCAGATAAGAAGGCTCTTCCTCCCCCTCCAGAGGCAGAGCTCTCAGTCTAGGGTAAAAGCTACCTTTTAACCACTAGAAGCTTGGGGGTTAGTGCTGGGCCACACACAGGCAGGAAGAAACCAGAACAGCAGCTCTATGTCTGTGGTGCTCTCCAAGGCCCAGCCTCCACCTGAGCTACTCTCATCACCAGGTCCCTGGCCTGAAGACCAGCATTCCTCCTGTCTCAGATTTGCCTTCCTGAACCTCATCCCTTCTTAGAGCTGACTCCCTGTCTCCCATTCCTGTTCCACCAATCCAATTCACTTAGGAACTCTGTGGATCCCGCCTGCTGTCCACATCCTGCCCGTATGGTGCTCATGGACATCACTGAGCACTGCTGTATGTGCAGCTAGTCATAATAACTGTGATAATGATGCCTAACATGCCGGGGTGCTCTCTGCTGGGCATGGGTGAGTGGTTTCATCGTGACGTGGGTGGTCCTATTCTGGGTTTTGCAGATGGAGACCACGTAGTGAGAGTGCAGCCCCAGAGCCTGGCTTGTCCCTGCCCTGGGATGCCTTCTCAGTCAAGCTGGAGGGATACATAGGTGAGGGGGCACATACTGTCTTTCCTACTCATTTGTGAACCTCTTAAGGACACAGACTATACTTAGTCCATCTCTGCATTCCCACAGAACTTGGAGAATGGCTTTCTGATTAAGTAGGCAGTCTGGAAAGGATTGAAGTTGGCCACCTCACCAAGGGAACAACAGCTCCACCTAGGGGCTTTTTAGGTCATCACTGTCAACACGGATCTAGGCTCTCTTGTAAAGTAGTGTCACCTAAAAGATGCTTAGAAAAGTGATCTTTAGACCAGTGCAGTTTTTACATGCACCAATGACATTTTAGGAAACGGTTCTTAAACACAAAGCCTGATGTTTTGAGTCTGTCCTTGACATTTTTTCATTCAGCCCAGCGAGACCCCTTTTGAAGCTTAAATTCCTACCTTATTCCTGTTTTATTCACTGCCACAGGCCCCATATAGGCTTGGCCTGCTTTCTATTTTCTCTTCAATAGTTACCATCACTCCCTCTGTCCCTTGGGGTGGTTCTCCCCAAGCCTGGCTGCAGAGTGTGATGGGGTCTCCCAGCTCCCCCCTTCCTATGTGCCCTTGAAGATAAGCAAGTGGCCCTTCAGTTTCAAGGTTTGATTACTAGTGACCTGAGGGAAATCATTCTGAGCAATAGTGGAAAAGGTGTTGCATGACAGAGCACAAAGAAACCATGAAGCTGTCAAAGTTCTTGGAGCAATAGTTCCTGAGGCCACTCTGCCTGTTATAGCTTCAGTCTGCTGATTTTTTTTTCTTGTGGCCCTTTTCCCAGCCTTCAGATGTATGGACCTCCTTGTTTTTAGGTGAGCACTGGAGCTGTGTATATTCCAAAACTCTTCTGTCAGAACTAGACTAGAAGATCAAATGCATCAGTGAACTGAGCCAATAACTTAATTCAAGTCACTGCTTTGTGCCTCTGATAAAACACTACATCAAGTCAAGCTATGTCAGCTAGGAAGGAGGTTGTGAAGTGGCCAGTGAAAGAAGTGGTTCTCTCTCTACCCTTTCTTTTTTTTTTTTTTTTTGTGGGGAAGACCAGCCCTGAGCTAACATCTGTTGCCAATCCTCCCCTTTTTGCTGAGGAAGACTGGCCCTGGGCTAACATCAATGCCCATCTTCCTCCACTTTATATGGGACGCCGCCACAGCATGGCTGACAGGCAGTGCGTCGGCGGGCGCCTGGGATCCGAACTCACGAACCCCGGGCTGCCAAGCACGGACTAAACCGCTGCGCCACCGGGCGGCCCCTCTCTCTACCCTTTCAGTTTATTTTCCCTCTCATCTCCCTCCCGCTCCTGAGTGGGCCCCTTCCCTACCTGGTAGCTCTGTTTCCACACCAATTAATTACCTCACAAACAGACTTCCCATATCCCATCCTCTTGGATGTGAAAGCTAAGTTCAGTTGAAGGTGTGTTTTGTGTTCAATATTATGCCAAGCCACTCAAAGATAGCCAAAGGTAAGGTACAAGAATCCTAATCTGAGAGGGAGAGGATGGAAATGTATGCCAATCAGCTATATTGATAATCCTTTCCCATGTCTATGGACTCTATCCAGTACCCAGTCTATAGCATTTTTAATCCTCCTCTTGGGTTGATGTCAGAGCAGTAGGGATGAGTGAAGCACATTCTACAGAGGCCCAGGGAAGGTTTACCCTCATATCTGCCATCCGTGTGTAAAGTGCTTTTAACAAGTCTCATTCAGTCACTGTAAGTGCTCTAGGAGAAAGGCGTTATTTGACAGATGACTGAGCTGAAATCCTGACCTTGAGCCCTATGTTCCTCACTGGCCATGCTGCCTTGTCCATGTGTTGCTCAGTGCTCATGTTTGCTTGGCCTTTGGAAATGCACATAGGTGTTTCCAAAGCAGTGGACAGAGCCAGTTCAGGCTGGAATGAAACAACAGCTGTGTAGAATTTAGACTAGTCACAAAGCCAGGCTCCTGAGGTGCTCTGCCCTTTCAGTCCCTGACAGGTCTTCTGCTATGGGACAATAGTGATTATTAATTAGTAAGTATAACTTTGTGTGTGTAACCTTAAACAACGTGGAGGAAACAAGAAAAAGCATTCTAATGAAAAAAGTAAACCTGGGCAATTTTAACCTGATAAATACCATCTCCCTGCACAGGTTATCAGTCACAATATCAAAACAAGAGAAAGCCCATCCCCCAATGTCTGCTGCTGTCACCAAGATTTCAGAACCACATTGGGCTCATTTGGGATTTTCTCAGATACAATAGTAGTAAGAAAACAAGCATAATAAAATTAAAACAAGCAGCCAACTTCATACCAGGCACCATGCTGAGTGCTTTTCCTACATTCTTTCTTAATCATGGCCACAGCCCTAGGAGATGAGTAGCTGTTGTCATCACCTTTTTCCAAGTGAGGCTGTTACTGACACTTGAGGAGCCTAAGAAACCCACCGAAGTCACCCAGTGAGCGGCAGGGCCAGGATTTACCGGGTTTCCCTGACCCCATGAGAGCAGGTCTGCCCTAGGGTCATAGGAATGTGCACAGGAGACTGGGGTTCAATCTCCGCACCAGCACCTGCTTGTAGAGGGACTGTGATCACATTTCTTAGTTTCTATGAGCTTCACTTTTCCATCTAAAAGTGAGAGCAATTACTACTTTGCAGTGTTGTTAAAAAGATTCTGGAAAATGTGTATAAAAGGCCTAGCAAAGTACTTGACTCACTGATGGTGCTAAGTAAGTGAGAGCTGCCGCTGTTGTTCCTGCATGTCTGAACAGTTAGGCCCATAGAGCCTCTTTCTAAGTATAAGGGTCCCGATGTTAGAAAAGTCATCTCTGTGTGGTTTAAACGCTCATTCTACAACTCAGTGCCTTCCTGGTGACCAGAGGTAGACACTCAACCAAGAATGTCAACAGCTGAAGGAAAACAAACAGGTTTTCCAGTCCATGTTCTCCTATTCTTCTCTCTTGAGAGCTGCTTCACAGGACTTCCCAGAGAGTTCGTTCCACCTGATGCACAGAGCACTAGGCCCAAGAGGCAGGGACCTCTGAGGATAATCTGTCTTAATTTTATACCTTCCCAAGTTGAGTCCCAGAGAGGCGCGCCTGATGTCACACAGGGAGTTTTTAACAAAGCTGAGGACAAAGCTTGTCTTTTTTCATTCTGTAGCTCTACCCAGAACCAACCTGAGAATGATCAAAGATAACATTCTTTCTTCCTCTAAATTTTTTCTTTTTATCTTTTCTTATGCCAAAAGGCTTCACCCAAAAAACTGCCTGGGTGTACGCCAGTTTGCTGAGACAATGATGTGCGCTGTGCTGTATGATGCGGCCAACAGCTTCGTCCACCAGCACTTTGTGGAGGTGTCCATGTCAGAGGAATTCCTGGCCCTGCCCTGGGAAGACGTGCTTGAGCTGGTGTCTCGGGATGAGCTGAATGTAAAATCAGAGGAGCAGGTCTGTAAAGCAAAATAGCAATCTGCAGGTGACACAGGGGCTGCTGCTCTTTCTAATCTTTGTTTTCTATTATTATTATTATTTTTTTTTTTTACAAAATGAAGAACATGATGTGTATGAAACTATGGGTTTGTTTTATTATTTCATGTGCATTTTTCATGAAAACTTTTTTTACATTTTAGTGTCTAAATAATATTCAATTGATTTTATCAACCATGCTTCCCTTATTCTTATTCAGGTTATTTCCAATATGTACTATTAGAAATTATGCTGCCATGAACTGAAAATAAGCATAGATAACTTTTTGAAAGAGTCTTATTCTGAAGAAGAGCAGAACATTGGGGCAGTCGCTGGGGGTGGGAATATGAAGTCAAAAGGGGTTCCTTTTTTTTAAGGTGAGAGAAATTACAGTATATTTCACTGCTGTTGGGAATATTCCAGAAGAGAGGAAAGAATTGGTGATGTAGGAGAAAAGGGAGAATAGTTGCTGGAATGATGTCCTGGAGTAAGTGAAAAGAGATGGAATCTGGGGCACAAGGAGTGTGTATTTGATAGGAGCGCAGGCCATTCACATCCACCACCGCAGGAGGGAGAACCAGCACACCCCAGATGCAGGGGGAGGGGCGGGTGGGAAGGGAGATACTAGTAGATTCTATTGACATTCTCTTCTGATTTGTCTCTTCTATTTTCTCAGCTGAGAATAAGGATAAGGGAGGAGTGTTAGAAATGTGGGGAGAGGTGAAAGGTATGAACTAGGCCTCTAGGAGACGGGGAGAGTAAATGGATGATGCTAGGGAAATGGAGAGGGCTTCATAAAGGAGGCAAGGCCTGATGAGACTAGCAGTCACAAATTCAAAATAAACTGGTCAGCTCTGTTGTGTTTTCTGTCAGCCACATATACTGGTGCAGGTGCAGAGCAGGGGGTGAGTTGACTTAAAGAGCTGGACTTTACCGGGGTAGAGATTTTTTTCCAGGTGAGTAGGATAAAGGGAGATAGGTGTGTGGCATGGGAATTGAGGGCACTTGCATAATAACCCATGGTACCCATGCTGGATGAGAGAGGTAAGGCAATAGGCCAGAGGAGGGACCTCAGAGGGAGGTTAGGGAAGGGGCAGCAGTGTCAAAGGCTAAGGCTAAGTGGAGTCAGTTACTGAGCTGGAAGGATTAGAGGCGGTGGTCAGGCACTGGTATATTTAAAATTGTGGAAGAGGTGAAGCTATTGGCAGAGCAAGGTGTGGATGATCATAGGGTCCTCAAAGGACAAAGAAGACGTCTTCTTGGGGGGGTCAAGAATATCCTAAATGAGAGTGTTATTAGTCACAGAGGAGTGAAGGATGATCCTTTTTGTTCAACAAAGGTGTGGTACAAATTGTCTTAAGAGGATAGTGAGTAAATGTTACTTTGAGCAGAGGCTGGCAAGGGCTGGGCAGCGAAGTGTGTTGAATGTGGGGGTGGAAGTTTGGACCTGGCCCTGCAAGCACTGGGAGCCCCACTGTGGCAAGGCCTCTGCCCATTTGGTCAGTTGGGAAGTCTAACCAAAGTCCATGGCGAGCAGCTTGGGATATTTGAAATCAAGAGTCCTGGCCTATTGTGAAGCTGTGCTTCAGCAGGAGGAGCCCCAGGCTCCCCGAGGCAAGCCGTTGGGAAGTTAGTCCCGAGTCAGATCCTGTCCTTAATGTCTGAAGAGCTCTCACCTCCTGAATATTAGACAATAGTAGAAAAGTGGACCCTGAGCTTGGCAGCATGGGTGCTGAGATTTAGAGGAAAGAGCCCCATCCCAAGAGCAAAGAATTCTGTCCCTAGCTCTTCCACTAATTAATATGACCTGGGACAGCTGATGTTTATTGGAGTGATACATTCTATGAGGGCTGTAGGGTTTTAGAAGGGGATATCTTCGTGGCTGGAGCCATTAGGGAAGGCTCCTTGGAGAACATGGGGCTGGAACAAGGCCTTAAGGGGAGTAGGTTTAGATGAAGAGACAGAGATGAGGGGGCATTCTAGTTGAAGGGGACAGCCAGCCTGGCTAGAATAGAGGGTAGTGGAGGGAGTTTAGGTGCAGGAGCAGCAGGAAGGAAAGTAAACAAGTATTTTGTTGTGATGCAGAAAGGAATAAGGAAGCCTTGACAGGTTTTCATTAGGAAGTCATAATGAAAGCCAGGAAACTGTTCTAGCAGCCTAGGCTTGCATTTTAAGAGACTGGACCGAATTGGGTAGCTGCGGAAGTGGAGAGAAAACAGTGAATCCGGGAGACAAGTAGGAGGAAAGATTGATGGGTCCAAGGGACTGCCTCAGTGTAGCGAGTGGAGGGTTTGAGATTGGGGGTACAGGGATGTGGCCTCTGGGTGGGAGGAGTTACTGCTAGAGCTTCCACTCTCTGTCATGGCAGGTCTTTGAAGCCGCTTTGGCCTGGGTCAGATATGACCGGGAGCAGAGGGGCCCCTGCCTGCCTGAGCTGCTGTCCAACATCCGCCTGCCCCTCTGTCGGCCCCAATTCCTATCAGACCGAGTGCAGCAGGATGACTTGGTGCGTTGCTGCCACAAATGCAGGTGAGCAAAGGTGGGCCTGCACAGGACACTGCTGAGGGTCTGGACAGAAAAGAGAACTTGGCCACTTAGGCCATTTCTGTTCCAGCTCACGGGAGGAAGGATTTGGAGTGGTCAGTCTTAATTCATGGCACACGGATTGATCTGCCTTCTGTCTAGAACCTGGAGAGCCCGAGTCTTACACCTTGGGCAGAGAAATGTGTCATGTGGGAGCTTCAGAGCAGAAGGAGCTTCCTCCACTCAATTATCTGAGGATTTTCTAGCATTTTCATCCATTGAGCTATTTGTGAACCTACAGGCTTCTATATTGCCTGCCCTGACTCTGTTCACACCAGCAGTTGACTTAATGCTGACTTCCTGGGGCTCCTCGCCCTCTTCAGTCAACATTAGCGTGCTGGCCTCAGGTGGGTTTGCCACCTACAGTGATGGGCAAGGGGGAAACATGTTTACCAGCACGAAAAACTTACCCAGAGTAAATCAATGACAACATGGTACAGCAGAGCTACCAAAACAGCTCAGAAGGTGGCTGCCGTATGGGAGGATTGTTATAAAAGTAGAGCAACAGAGAAAAATGTTCCTCCTCCTTCAAATTGCTTGTCATATTCACAGCTAGTTCAGGAGGAAGTCAGTGGCTTGGTGCAAGCGGTGTGAAGGTATGTGTCAGATAGGGGTAGAGGTGTGGCTGGAGGTAGCTAAAACCCCGTGACGAGCTGTCTCAAGGATGCTGTTGAGGAGTTTAAACTTTATTCTCTAGGCAATGGGTAGTTATCAGAGGTTCTTAGAAAAACAGTTGGGACTATAGTGTGGAGGGTGGAATGGAGGAGTGGAGCTGGAGGCAGGGAGCAGTCGGGAGCAGTTGGCTTCTGCTGCCACAGTCCAGGTGAGAGATGGTTAATTGCACAGTGTGAGCCGCAGGGATGGAAAGGAAGAGCTGGGTCTGACTGGCAACAGGAGGCAGGCTGCTTGTTGAACCTCCACAAGGCCGGCTATTTAAGGCACAACCCTGTTTTTATTCCACCAGGTGTATGCCTCTTAGAAGATATTCATTCTTACTAAACTAGAGGTGGCCTTCACTCATCTTGCCCCTCCAATTTTGAGCATGTCTCACTAGCTGTGTATGGTTTCCCCTGGACTCATCTGGGTTCTTTGAGACCCTGAGTTCTTTGAGAAACCTTCCAGGTTTCCCCAATAGTTGCGGGTGAGGGACCCAGGCTCGGAAATACAAATGTGGGCCAAGTGGGGAGAATACCTTCTGTCCTAGCATCTTGCACCTTATTCCAGGGACCTGGTAGACGAAGCAAAGGACTATCACCTCATGCCAGAGCGCCGGCCCCACCTTCCGGCTTTCAGAACTCGGCCTCGCTGCTGCACATCCATCGCTGGGCTTATCTATGCTGTGGGGGGCCTCAACTCAGCAGGTATCTTGCAACTCCCCTTTGCAGAGCTCTGTCTTGGACTCTGTGGATGAAGAAGCACCAAACAACCTAGCCTGCCCTCTGATTCCTCTCCTTTGTGTGTCACCACCTTTGACTTTCTGGATTTTATGTAATTGTTCTGCAGTTAGAGCATGTCAGATATTAATACTATTGGATTAGAATACCAGAACTAAAGAGGCCTTTAGAAATCCTTGAGGCCTAGCCCCCTTACCTTACAGATGGGGAAATTGAGGCCCAGAGCACTTTAGCTATGTTCACACAAGTTGCTTTTAGCAGAGCAAGGACTAGAACTCAGGTCCCGGTTCCTGAGCCAGTACTCTTTCCCTAATGTCATTGGCTTATGGGATTTACTGAGCCCTGGATAGGATATAGTCAGAGACCCACTTCTGTTACCAGGCTAATCACATTTGATCATATGGATCTCTGGGGCTAGACCGAGAATGTCACCATAAGAAGGAAGATTCTCCAAATAACACAGCATTTGCCATTGTCAATAATACTTTACTCTTCACCTGTCTTACCTCCTATGAAACACACATGCTTTACAGTCCATGTGTTATTGGCAGCTCTTGTATCATACAGTCAGGTTTACAGGAAAGCTCCATGGGGCCCCCTCCCCTCCTGCCAAGTCCAGGCACATTGCAGGGCAGTAGAGATTTAGTAGAGAGGGCAATGTTGACACCTGGACTTTTGCAGTCCATTGGCATAGGGAGTTATAACCTCTGATGTGAAGGCGAGGCCTTTTCACAGTGTCAGTCCAGGTTTGTGGGAGGTGGGGAGTTGGTGGGCAGTCCTGGGCAGTTTTGTTTTTAATTGGAGGTTAATGAGAGATGGGTACTAGTCTCTGCTGCTTGTTAACCATATGACCTGGAAAAGGTAAGTCCTCAACTAGTAAACGCTGGAGTGTGGCAGGTGCTAAGTGCCCCAAAGCAGAGTAAAACAGGGAGAGGGGCTATTTTATTTGGTCCTAAAAAAACCCTGCTGAAAAAAGTAGGGTTGGAATTATCATTCCTCACTACCATGACTACTATTTTTGAGCACTTAGTATGTTCTAGAACTATGCTAGGTGCTTTACCTGTTATATCATTTCATCCTCACGGGAACTCTGCCATAGAGATTATTCCCATTTCACATGTGAGAACAGAAGATGGGGATACAAAGCAACTTGCCCAGGGTCACCCACTAGTAAGGGAAAGTCGGCATTGGAGTCCATGCCCCTCTCTCTGCGCGTGCCTCCTGCATTGGGGAAATAGTGTATCCAGTTGCCTTCATCTTTGGCTTCAAGCAGGTGGAGTACCTGCATCTTAAAACTGCCCTCTCTAGAAAGGAAATGCCTCCTGTCTGATTCGGATTTTCCTTAAAGAATTAGGTTTGAGGTTATATCGTGGCTGAAATTTCTCAGTGGGTCCTTCTGGCTTGAGTAATTCTGTGGGAAGAGCTGATAGAATCAAGTCAAACGTTCCATGTAATCATTGCCCAGCAGCTGTGATCTAAACAAGTGGTCTCATTTGTTTTAATTTGAGTAGCAAATTTTTATGCAGGTGATTCCCTGAACGTGGTGGAAGTGTTCGACCCCATCGCCAATCGCTGGGAGAAGTGCCATCCCATGTCAACAGCCCGCAGCCGCGTTGGTGTGGCTGTGGTGAACGGGCTTCTCTATGCCATCGGGGGGTATGACGGCCAGCTACGGCTGAGCACTGTGGAGGTCTACAACCCAGAGACGGACACATGGACCAGAGTGGGGAGCATGAATAGCAAGAGAAGGTATTCTGGAAGCCATTTGTGCAGCCCAAGCATACACACTGAGCATCTGGGGAGCGCCATGCTAGACAAGCAGACAAGCAGGGGCACATAATAAATACAAGCTCTGGCCGGGGAATTTCCTGCAGCCAGGCCAGCCACTGCCGGTACCTCCTGGAGCCAGCCCCCATCTGCTTAAAAGTAAAATCCCTGCCTTGTCCTTTGAGGATTTTGGGGAGACAAGACACGGACATGTGGAAGTTGTGTTGTTATTTAAGTGCCAGATAAGGACTGAAAATGTGTATTATGGAAGATTCGAGGAGGGAGAGAAACTGGACTGGAACGTCTGGAAGATTTCAGGGAAGAGGTGGGATTAAAGTTGAAACTTAAAGAATAAGTAGGATTTTATTAGTGATAAAAGGAAACACGAAGTATTTTTCTTTATACTTTCTTTCCCCCAGGATCCCTGCCACACATGTGCTTTCACTGCTCAGAGAGTATATGAACCATAGCAATGTTCTTTAATTCAGGGCCACCACACGTTCCCCCAGGCATGAGCACATAGGTATTGGTGAGGTGGACCAAGTTTCTATGTCTCTTAACATATTCCAGCTACGTGTTTCCTCCATCACTTGCCTGCTCACATTTCCTCAGTAAGTGGGATTAGAGGACATCCAGTTAGTGCCTCCATTTAGCCTTCTTAGTGCTAAAGTGACAGGCGGCACCTTTCCTTACATCAGACATGTGGAGTATTTACATGGTTGGGCAGCGAGAGCTTTGGAGTGGGAGGGTGTAACTGGACAGGTTCTTCCATTCCTCTCTCCCCTCAGTGAGGCCGCACAGAAGAGTGGTTTCAAATGGCACTCTGCTGTTTCTCTTCAAGACTGACAGAGGAGAGGAAAGCAGTCCAAGGCCCCCACCCATTTACCCAGAACACCTCTGCATTTATCTCTTTTACGTATTAAGCTTCCTTGACATATGCCCAGCTTTAGGGGATAAAAGTTAAATGAAATTTTTTTTGAAAGGAGCAGTTTGAAAACTACTGGATCAGTTGCTTTTTAAGGCGCTTTCTGCTTTGTAATTCTGTGGTCTAAGTATTTGCCTTACAGATCCCTTTGTCTGGTCATGCTTTGGGTTTTCTACTTGTAAGATCTCTTGGCTGCAAAAAAAAAACCAAGTGACTGCATGTGTGATGAGGAAGAAGAGTCAGTGTGGAAGTCCTTTGTCACATAAAAGTGTCATGGCTGTGATGCACGTGTTCCATGTTCAGCAGTGTTTGTGTAGAACCTCAAGCCAGGAGGAATCTGCCTTTGTACCAATAAGACCAGATTCACAAAGGGTCAAGGTCAGTTCTTTTTGGAAGAAAAAAATGTCTGTAAGATCTGCTCTTCCCAAGGCCGTGAGCTAACGCTCTCCTGGTTCCTTCCTCCCACCATCTCCAGCTTGGTGCTTCCCTTTCCTGCTCCTTGGTTACTTTGCAGCTTTCTCTGGGCTTGAATGACTCATTGTTCCATATGCCCAACCACGAGTGCCTTTTTTGCTTTGACTGCAGTCAGTTGTTCTTCCTTGTGTGTCTGCTCTGGGCCCACTGCCTTGCTTTGATGTCACAGGGTTTGAAGTGTTGTCTGGGAGGAAAGTCCTCTGGGTGTTCCTTTCCCTCGCTGTGGTTAATGCCCTGTTATTAGTAGCATGAGCCCATCTCCATTTCATCCCATTTAAATTACAGGCTGCCTTAAAATGTTCTCAGTCACTTCTCTCCTGACATCCCACACAGCTCTCTATCCTGCTCATCGGTGACAACCTCCTCTCTGCCGTCGTCGTTCCTTCCCCTCTCCTCCAGTCTTCCAGGCTCCTTCCATGGCACTTTCTCTCATGGACTATTCCGGTCTACATGGATCAGCATTTCCCCTTATCTCTTCACACTTGTCTTTACCACTTAGTTGATAGTTAATCTCACACAGTTTTGTGGCATCACTTAATTCTTTCTCATATTGTTGTTGAACTCCTATATTATAACTTGTGTTTACTTCTAGAAGGATAGTGACATATCTAGTGAATTTGTGATCTTCCCACAGTCCTTCCCTAAGGCGAGTTCTTTTCCTCTTTTAGGCTTTTTCAGGGGGTCTATTACCATGTCCCACAAAGGGACATTATGTGGATCAGTTTGATTGGCTATGTACATTTGAAAGGTGGCAGTAAGCCTGGTATATTTTATTTTCCTGTTTGTAGATACTCAGATTCATTTTTAATCTTCTCCAGCGTCAGGTTTGAAAACAGTGGATTGAGCAGCTCAGCATTTGTGGTTAATTTCTCATGAGGCTTTGTGTAGAACAGAAGATCATATGATTACACCAGACCCCTGGGTCTTTGATATTAGGAGAGCTTCTCGTGGCGGACACTATGGGAGTCAAGCTTGTCTCATTTTGATCCGAACATACCTCTCACTGGGCAGCCTCAGGAAGAGAGCCCAGCCTCCCCAAGCTGGCTGCTCGTCCGTACTGGTGGTGATACTTCCTTGCAAGGTGTGGTGAGGGTAGAAAATAGCAAGCGTGGAGTACCTGACTCATGTAGCGTGCGTAACAAACAGAAGCTGTTGCATCACCCATTAAGACAAATTATGGGCCATGCAGGCCACATATGTAATGAAAAGACATCTGTCAGACTTTATAGTGAATTAAATGGGAAAATCAGGGTAACACAACAAACATGCTGGGGGCCTATTATGTACAAAGCACCACACTAAGCACTGTCAGAGTCCCACAGATGAAGACCCCTGTCTTCCAGGAGGTCCCCACTTGTTTAGAGGTGGCAGTAGATTCCAGGTGCCCCGTGGTGCCAGAACATAGCACCTGTGGGCAGGAGCTTTGGCTTGTTCACCACTCTAATCCTAGTGCCTCGGACAGCATGCCTCATGAGTGCCCAATGAAAATCTGATGAATGAGTGAGTGAGTGACTGTGACAGCTGCTATCATAAAGAAGCTGCTCTGAGAGTTTGGGACCGCTGAGACATCCGGGACAGCTTTTTGAGGAGAGAGAGGAATTTGACCTGGGCCTTAAAGGTAAATTAGACCCTGAGCATGGCAAGGTGGAAGAGGAGCATTTCAGACAGATCAAAGACTAAGAAGTAGGGAGGGAGGTAACCCTGGTCAGTGGGGTAGGAGGCAAGAGGAACCACAGGGCAGCTTCTTTGCCCTCAATTTTAGACCTTAGTCACATACCTGGGATTTAGATCTTTTCTAGAAAGAGTCATTGGTGGTTAGGTTTATTTCTCAGTGAGCATGAGAGGCTGCCTCAGGAAGTCTGCGGCCCATCTGGGATGACAGCTTTGTCTGTTTCAGTGCCATGGGGACTGTTGTGCTGGATGGGCAGATCTACGTCTGTGGGGGCTATGATGGCAACTCTTCTCTCAACTCTGTGGAGACCTACTCACCTGAGACGGACAAGTAAGGACTCCAGCTCCTCTGGGGCAACTGGAGCTTGCTAAATAGAGAGTATGAAAAATTAGAACTGCAGTTTATTTAAGCTTCTGAAGGATAGAGAATATCTTACCTTTTTAGCCCCTATAGTACCTTGCATATAATTGATATATAAAAACCTTTGGTTAAATGAATGAATGATTAAATAAATTTTAGGAGCAAATAGTCTACATAGATACTTGGAAACATTTAGTGGTATGTACCTCTTAGCTAAATCAGCCCATTTTGATGGAAATGTAGAAGAAAGGGAGTAAGAAATAGATGAGCAGTACTTTCCAAAGTTGGATAGGTATGATTTGGGTAGAATATGATTTGGGGGAAAAAAAGCAAGAAAAAAGGTTATATGGTCAGATGGTCAAATAAGCTCGGAAAATGTTGATATCTGTACCACCAGAGTCCTTATCTTTCCAGTTAACATTTTCAAAGCCTCTGAAAAATTCTGTGGTAGAGAAACCTATCTAACTTCATTTTATATAACACCTATCACCATCTTGTGGAATTATTTTGTGGAACACTGGAAAACACTGGCAAGGTTAGCCCCAATTTTTCATTTCAGTATTTGAATCTTCTCATATTATGTAACAAATATAAGCAAATTTTAGTTGAATGGATTCATCAGAATGCTTTTAAGTCAATATTCCATTCACTTAACCAACTTACTATGTATTGGGCAGCAATCTGGGTGTCTGAGATCCTTAAATAGCACCCGGTCTGCTAGGGCCACAGGTCCATCATGATCATCCTACCCTCGAGGTCTTGGGCACAGAGAGGGGAGCACCTTCATCTTCCCCAGAGTGGGGAGAGGCAGGGTTGCAGAGATGTCTTCTGAAGGGAGACCCATCATGGGTAGACTAGTGGGAGATGTGCATCATAGGCAGGGAGACAGCAGGGAGAGGCTCAGAGATTTTTTAAAAAAAGTGCTCAGTGTGATCAAGGAGCAGGCATGGGGGGCACGTGGCAGGAGGTAACGTGGGAAAGTAGATGAGGACCAGGTGGTAAAAATCCACGTTAAGGAACTTGGGCTCTGCCTTAAAGGAAACAGTGAGGAGCCACTGGAGGGACGTGCTGTGAGGGGTCAGGATGGGCTGGTCTGAAAGCCAGGCCACCTGTAAGGAGGCTGTTGCAGTGGTCCAGGGGAGAGGCCAGAACTAGGGCAGCGGTAGTGGGGATGGGAACAAGTGGTGACTAGGAGAGGAGGCAAACCAGCAGGGACTTGGTGACTACAAGAATGTTGAGAATGAGGGAGAAAAGGACATAAAAACACTGAGTTTATAAATACAGCAACTTCGTAGCTGGTGGTCCCATTAACAAGAACAGGGAGTCCAGAGGAAGAGCAGATTCTGTAAAAGATAGAGGCCTTGTTTGGGACATGCTGCTTTTGAGTGCTGGCAGACAAGACCAGCTGTGGATCTGAAGCTTGGGTGAGAGGCGGTAGCCAGAGAGAGCTGTCTCCTTGGGAGAGGAGATAAGAGGTGGGGAGATTGTCCAGGGTGAGAGGGAACACTGCACGGTTCACCCAAACCCTTCTAAGCTGTCATAGGACAGCAACACTGAATCTCATGGCTCCCCTCCTACTTTGGCTCTTTCCTGAAGGTGGACAGTGGTGACCCCTATGAGCTCAAATCGCAGTGCTGCTGGGGTTACAGTCTTCGAGGGCAGGATATATGTGTCAGGTGGCCATGACGGTTTGCAGATCTTCAACAGTGTGAGTATGGGCTCCTCCCAGGCTAAGGGTACCTATTTCTTCCATCTTTGAGAGTTAAAGGCAGTTTTTAGGGAAAAACTTCAGCCTTTCCGTTGCTGGGTAAAGCATCCTCCAATGAGGTATCGAGCCATCTGCTGTGTGCTCTGAGATTCTTTCAAGAATGGGAGCCAGTGTGCACAAAGGAGGGGCAGAGTGTAGCCATGCCACCACCATCTCCACCCTGTTCAGTTCTCCATTGAATGCCGCCTGAGAACCTGGTGAAATTCCTGTCCAAAGTAAGCTCAATTATATACAATGTGAATTTGCAAACAGTTGTATTCTTCTGGATAATTTGTTTGCAATTGAATTTATTCTTTAAAAATACCTCAACAGCTGTTTAGTGGTGGTTTCATAGTGTCAGTCAGTGCTGTGGTAGAACACACTCTGCACAGATACAAGGAGACCCTACTGTCATCCTGGCTCTGTCACTACATAGCAGTGCATCCTTGGGCAATTCCAGTGTTTCCTTAGATGTAAACAGAAAATGTCAGATTGGGTGATCTATCACCTGTCCCTGTAAGCCCAAGAGCAGGTGTGCAGCTGAGGAAACTGGGCACAGAGCCAGAGCACACGCTGGCAGAGCTCCTCGTCCCCAGGCCTGTCACTGGAGTCTGACGGCATGTGGGCCACTGTGCCCTGCGAGGTCACCCTGTGGCTGAGCTTTGGCCCTGACTCTCGTGTACCTCTCTCCCCACTGCAGGTGGAGCACTACAACCACCACACGGCCACCTGGCACCCAGCAGCTGGCATGCTCAACAAGCGCTGCCGGCATGGAGCCGCCTCCTTGGGAAGCAAGATGTTTGTCTGTGGGGGCTACGACGGCTCTGGCTTCCTCAGCATTGCCGAGATGTACAGCTCTGTGGCAGACCAGTGGTCCCTGATAGTCCCCATGCACACGCGCCGGAGTCGGGTCTCCCTGGTGGCCAGCTGTGGGCGCCTCTATGCTGTGGGGGGCTATGATGGACAGTCAAACTTAAGCTCGGTGGAGATGTATGACCCCGAGATGGATTGCTGGACATTTATGGCCCCCATGGCGTGTCATGAGGGTGGGGTCGGTGTGGGGTGCATCCCTCTCCTCACCATCTAAGGCAGAGGGTGGGATGTAGTAGGGTAGGGATCTGGTACAAACATAGGCACTTCCTTCTGGGGACAGTCCCTCTCGGGAGAGGCAGTGGACCAGAAGAAGGGGTGAAATATGAGCTTGCCAGAGCTACAGTTTTTCCAGGTGCTTAAGTCCTCCCTCACTGTGCTGCCCTGGTGACCTTCAGACTTAGGTCATCAAGATGCACAGCATGGGACGGAAGCCACTCTGGGTCCTGCAGCTGGCGACACGGGACTGCTTTGCTGGTCCACACATACACAGGCTCCATCCAAGCCCAGCTCCCACCTGCCACAGCTCTGTGGGCCGCCCACTTGCAGAAGGCCTTCCATCTGATGCTCCTCCTCGCCTGCTGTTCTCCAGCCATGGGGTGGCTGCAGTGGCCAAGCCTGTTGGAAACTGGGGTGTGGCTGAGAGAGGGACATGCTCCAAGTGTTCTCACTGCCTGCAGTGATGCAACCACAGCAATGTGCTCGTTGCACACAAGCACCTCCTTCTTCCATCTTAGGGCACAGAGTATTTTTGACCTCAATGCTGGGTAAGCAGGGAGAACAGAAGCTTTTCCTATGTCTAATTTTGGGATTTCCATGAGGTCTTTTTTATCTTGTTCAGGAGTAACAGAAGAAAAAAAAGGATACTTGAAAGAAACTGAAGGAAATTTAAACAAAGAAACACTTGAAAGAAACTGGAAAGAAAAATACTTTTTTGAAGTGAACATTTTTTGCAAGAAGAAAACATAAACGATAAACGACACTAAAGGCAAATATGTGTTTAAAAGGAAAAACCACCCGATGTGAAAAGGGCGGAATCTACTCCCACATTCGGCTCCCAGGGTCCTGAGGCCTCGCACAGCACTTGGGGGTTCCCTCTGAGCCCCAGCATGTCTGGAATCAGTGCAATCTTGACTGGTCCTGTAGCAAGGTGCTCATGGGGTTTGTCTTCACACCCACCATCAGAGGACTTTTTTAATCGTAGGCTCAGTGAGTTGGCTGAATTACTGCCGCTCTTCCAGGTGGGAGCGCCCAGCTTGTCGCTGGAGGCTCCAGATGCCCCTTGTGGTTACTTCCCACTGCCACCGTGGCACTCATTCAGATTCCCCACTCCCAGTTTCATTCCTCCCTTGTTTGACCAGCAGGAAACAGCAGGTCTGGCCAGATTCTCACTTGCCCATCTTTCTGTCATTCTTGGATAGTTTTCCTCATTGTGATGCTTCTGGGGCACATTGACCATTTGTACCTCTAGAACCTAACCAGGGATTTGGTCCTTCCACCAGCCATGGGCTGGCTTGGTCCAGTAACCTTGTCTACCCTGCCAGTCCACTACTCCTCCATCTATTTGCCAATTCAAGGGGTCTGGCCTCCCTCCAGCCCTTGGCAGACTGACCAGCAAGGTGGACCTTTACATTCAAGCAAAGCTGGCTTTATGTTGTAAAGAACTCAAGGCCGAAAGAATCTCTTGCTGCTGCAAAGAACAGAGTTTATATTTCTTCCTTTGATCTTAGCAAATGACCTCTTGAAGAGACTCCATGCTGCTTCTTCCTCCTCCTTGGATGGGACCTTGATGTAGCACGGTGGTGCCCGAACAGGAGGACACTTTCTATTACCAGTGCACTGGGCAGTGGGCCTGTCCTTCAACTGCTGCTGCCAAAATCTGGTTTTGTAAAATTCTTCCAGTAGAGACTAAAAGAGAATACAGTTCCTTTAATGCAAGACTGGGTCTTAGGGTCCCAGTCTCCACCTGATTGGTCTCTTGTCCCTTGCTGCCTGCCTGGGGTGGCCTGGAAGCGTGTTCAGAAAGGCACAATGTGGAGCCTGAGACTTCTCTCCCATCCCAGGACTGTGAGATTTACCATTGTGTGCAATCGCCATGTATCCAGAGGGAAGTACCTTTGTTACCTGCCACTTGGGAGCTGGGCCTCTGCTACACGCACTTGAAAATGATGTTTTTATTTTAAAAGCTCAACAATCTGATACAGTTTAGCCAAGGCTCACGGTGGAGCTCTGGCATTTCTCACTCCTTCTTGGTTTGCCTGCAGAGGTAGACTCGGGAGGTGGTTGGGGTCTATGTTTCCTGTTAGAGAGTCGTCTATCGATACTCATCTTATTATTATAAGCCCCTTCTGTGAATTTGAAGCAGCACTGATAAGCCTGGATTGTGAAAGTGTTAAGAATCAATCAGTGGGCCTCTCCAGGTCCTTAGGATGACCAGCCCAGATTTTGCCACTGGGGATGATAGATCATTTTCTGATGGTCTGCTGCTCTTGTAGTGGCCTTCCCAAGTCCACTCCCACCTCCTGGTGTAGAAGTTACACTGCTGCACCTGAGGTCAGTGTTTCCAAGTAAGATGAAGCCAGTGCTTGGTTCTGGGCTCTGAGCACAAGTGAGCAAACAGCACCAATTTCACAGTCAGTTCCTCGGTCTAATAATGAATGTCTATTTGCAAATGGCTGGTCTGGCCCTTGGGTATGGGAACCTTTCCAATAGCACCATGAAAGAAAGAGATATCACCCAAGGATACTGTGAAAAGGGTGTAACAAGGAGGTAGGACAGATATTGTGCTCAGTGGGCCTTGGGATCTAGCCCAGCTCTGAGCAGAGGACTGTGGCATTCACTGTCCTTGGGCATTTCCCCTTCTTCAATAACACACGGAGCCTTCTCTTCTGGGTTTCATCTGAGATCAAAGCCAGGATGGGAGCTGAAGACCAGCCTTTTGATTTGGCCACAGAAATGTGACTAGGTAGAAATTCTGCTTCTCTCCCCCAATTTGTTATTTCCCAGAAAATCTTACTTCCTTTTATTTATCGAATGCATGTCTTTTGTGTTAAGAAACCAAAGAGAAATAAAGAGTACACTCCTAATATCTTCTTGCCCTTTCCTGATTTGTTTTTTAAATATTAGAAGTAAATCATATTTTTATTGTAATTCAGCAAAAAAATATATTGGACAAAGTGAAAATATTCCTGTGAAAATAAGGGGAAAGCCAGATATATAGCATGAGCAATCTTGGGAGAGATGTGTGTATTTTATAAGAATGGGTTCTGGTGAGAAATATGCAAAAAGACTTCATTAGCATGTTGCACATTTTATTCTGTCCAGATCACTACACTTCTCTTGGATTTCCCCTTTTCTTCACTCACTGCATAAAACTCCTGAGTTTCCCAGTGAAATGTGGCTGGCCTGTTGACTGCCTTGAACCAAAACCTCCAGCTCCCTTTTTATGACTCTAGGCCACAGGTGCTTACTTTGGTGCACATAAAAGTCACTGGGAAGTTTTTAAACCACAGATTCATTCGTAGAGTCCTCCCAGGGACTGATTCCCCAGGGCTGGGGTGCAGCTCAGGCACTCTGGTGCGGGCAAGTTTGCATGGTGATTCGTGTGCTCATCAAAGTGTGAGAACTGGACTCCTGTGTTTAGTTTCCACTTCCCCAAATACAGCCATGTTCCAGATCTGCCTTCCTGAGATTACACCCTAGTTACTGTGGTTGTGGATGTGAGGAAACTCTTCACACTTTTCCAAAAGTCAGCTTATGGCCAGTCTCATTGGGTGATGGTTATACTCTTAGATGGAGACTTTATTTTTTAAGTTTTGGGGAGGGTCTGTCACCCACACACACTCCACCAGCACGTTTCACACTCAAACACTCTTGTTGATTCTCACTTGGTCCTGTTAGGAGTCCCCACACAGTAGGTAGCATAGCTCATTTTAGCATAAATACAATGCCTCAGAAGAGCTGGGTAACTGACCTGATTCATCAACTAACTTGTAGTAGTGTCAAGAATTGACACCAGATCTCCACACTCCCAGTCCAGTTCGCCTGAGAGGAACAGTGTCTTCTACCTTTGAAGCAGCTGGTCTATCCAGCTTCCATGCCCACTGTCTATGTCTGCTGCCCAATACTGTGATGGACCTTGCAGAAGCAGGCTGGGCAGCGAGGGAAAGAAGAAACCATGTTTGGATTATAGAAGCAGGCACCTTTGTGCTGAAAGAGGAAGCCAGGTGATCTGCGGGCTCTGTGCAGTGGGAGAAAGGTCAAATGCCTATAAAGTAGTAACTGCCCTTTCCATGTAATCTACACCCCCTTGCTCAACCAAGAGCCCATGGGTAAAGAGTAGACCAGTGAGCTCTAGTTAGCCTCGTCTGCTTGACTTCCTATTTCCTTTTTTTGTTACTGTTTTTAGGTTTCCTCTCCCCTCACAACTAGCAGCAGAGCCCACTCCTCTTCACCTCAAAGATGAATATTACTGGTTTTTAATGCTACTCACAATAACATTCAACAACCAAAATATAACAAGGGAATCATATGGTTCTTATAGAAATTATCCCAGGCTTACTGTTCCCAATTTCATCTCTAGTGGTACACAGATATTTCTCTTTAACAGAACTCAGTTCCCTATTTATCTTTTTCTAGGTTTGCAGTTCAGGATAAAAACCCAAACTCCATAGCCTAGCATAGAAGGCTGCCACGATCTGGCACTTCTCCCCACTCAGCCTCCTGGAAACAGTCCTTCAGGGTGTGGGTCTAGGAAAGCACCTCCGGTCGGCCTGGTGCCCCACCTCTGTGCTTGTCTCTGACTGTATGGCACCAGGGCGATGGCCTGTTTGCTTCTCTTACCCGCTAGATGGTGAGCTCCCCGAGAGTCTCCATTATTGTGTACCCAGCACCGGGCACATAGAAGAGGCACAACTCTGTTTCTTGAGGAACTTGAGGACAGTCGGGTATATCCAGATTCATATTCTAAATCATGCTTCCTAGTCTTCCTCCATTTTGCATCTCTGATTTTTCAATAGTTTCATTGAGGTATAACTTACCTTAACATTCACCCATTTTAAGTGTGCAATTCAATGATTTTTTAGTAAATGTACAGAGTTGTGCAACCATTACCACTATCCCATTTTAGAATATTTTCATTACTCCAAAAAGTTCCCTCATGCCTGTGTGCAGTTAATCCCCACTCTCACCCCCACCCTCAGGCAACCACTATTTTGCTCTGTCTCTCTAGATTTGCCTATTCTGGATATTTCATATAAATGGAATCATATAATATGTGGTCTTTTGTGTCTGGTTTCTTTCCTTTTTTTTTTTTTTTTGTGAGAAAGACCAGCCTTAAACTAACATCCGTTACCAATCCTCCTCTTTTTTTTTTTGCTGAGGAAGACTGGCCCTGGGCTAACTTCCATGCCCATCTTCCTCTACTTTATATGGGACGCCGCCACGGCATGGCTGACAAGCAGTGCCTCAGCCGGCGCCCGGGATCCAAACTCGCGAACCCCGGGCTGCCAAAGCGCAAACTTAACCGCTACGCCACAGGGCCGGCCCCTGGTTTCTTTCTTTAGAATAATGTTTTTGAGGTTCATTCATGTTGTAGAATGTATCAGTAGCTTGTTTCTTTTATTGTTCTTGAATAGTATTCCACTGTATGGATATACCACATTTTGTTTATCCATTTTCTTTCATTAACTGATGGATATTTAGATTGTTTTCAGTTAGGGGCTATTATGAATAATACTGCTATGATGTACAAGTCTTTGTGGACATATATTTTCATTCCTCTTGGGTAGATTCCTAGGAGTAGAATTGCTGGGTCATATGGCAAGTTTGTGTTTAACTTTTTAAGAAACTGACAAGCTTTTCCAAAGTAGCTGTACCATTTTACAATCCCACCAGCAATGCATGAGGGTTCAGATTTCTCCACATCCTTGTCAACTCTTGGAATTGCCTTTTTGATTATAGCCATTCTAGTGTATGTGAAGTGGCATTTCATTGTGGTTTTAATTTGCATTTCTCTAACAACTAATGATTTTAAGCGTCTTTTCATGTGCTTGTTAGCTATTTGTATATCTTTAGTGAAATATCTATTCAAATCTTGCCCATTTTTAAATTGGGTCATGTGTCTTATTAATAAGTTGTAAGAAGTCTTTACATATTCTGGATACAAATCCTTTATCAGATATATGATTTGCAAATATTTTCTCCCATTCTGTGGTTTGTCTTTTCATTTTCTTAATAGTGTCTTTTTTTTTTTTTTTTGGTGTGGAAGACCAGCCCTGAGCTAACATCCGTTGCCAATCCTCCCCTTTTTTTTTGCTGAGGAAGACTGGCCCTGGGCTAACATCCGTGCCCATCTTCCTCTACTTTATATGGGACGCCGCCAGAGCACGGCTGACAAGCAGTGCGTCCGCGGGCGCCTGGGATCCGAACTCGCGAACCCCGGGCTGCCAAGCGCGAACTAAACCGCTGCGCCACTGGGTGGCCCCTTAATAGTGTCTTTTGAATTGTATAAGTTTTTAATTTGATGAAGTTTGGTTTACTAATTATTTATTTTAAGGGTCATGCTTTTGGTGTCATATCTTAAGAACTTTTTGCCCAACCCAAGGTCATGAAGAAATTCTTCTAGAAGTTTTATAGTTTAGCTCTTATGTAGGTGTATGATTCATTTTGAGTTAATTTTGAAAAATTCATCTTTTTGTGCATGGATATCCATTTGTCTCCGCACTTTTGTTGTAAAGACTATCTCTTCCTCCATTGAATTGCTTTGGTACCTTTGTTGAAATCAGCTGACCATAAATATAAGGGTTTATTTCTAGACTCTCAATTCTGTTCCATTGATCTTACATGCCTGTCCATGAACCAATACCACACTGACTATATGGATATTGATTTCTGCAACTTTAAAGTAAGTCTTAAAATTGGATAATGTAAGTTCTTCAACTTTGTTCTTTTTTAAAATTCTTTTGACTGTTTTAGGTACTTGCATTCCCTTAAAAGTTCTATGATCAGCTTGTCAATTTCTACAGAAAAGTCTTCTGGAGTTTTAATAGATATTGTGTTAAATTTATAGATCAATTTGAGGAGAATTGCCATCCTGATAATATAAAGTCTTCCAATCCATGAACATAGAATGTCATTTGTTTAGATCTGTTTGATTTCTCTTGGCTTTGTCATTTTTAGTGTCAAGGCCTTATACTTCTTTTGTTAAAATGTTCATAAGTATTTTTATTTTTTATGCTATTGTGGATAGAATTGCTTGCTTACTTTTATTTTCTAATTTTTTTGGTGCTAGTGTACAGAAGTACCATTGATTTTTTGTGTATTGATCTTGTATCCTTGCTAAACTCACTTATTAGTTTTTATCTTTTTAAAAATTTTCCGTGTGTATATTCCTTGGATTTTCTACAAACATGGTATGTCATCTGTGAATAAAGACAGTTTTACTTTTTCCTTTTCAATCTGGATGCCTTTAATTTTTTCCTGCCTTATTGCACTGACTAGGACTTCCTGTATAATGTTGTGTAGAAGTGGCAAAAGTGGACATCCTTGCCTTGTTCTCAATCTTGGGGAGGAAGACATTCAGTCCTTCACCATTAAATATGTTAAGCTCTGGGTTTTTCATCAATGGCCTTTTTCAAGTTGAGGAAGTTTCATTCTACTTTTAATTTGTTGAGAGTGGGTATTAAATGTCATCAAATGCTTTTCCTGCATCTATTGAGATGATCGTGTGGTTTTTGTCCTTTAACCTGATAATATGGTATATAACATTGATTTTCAAGATGATCCAACATTGCATTCCTGGGATAAATCCTACTCAGTCATGGTGTATAGTCCTTTTTATGTTGCTGGATGTGGTTTGCTAATAGTATGTTAAATATTTTTGAATCTATGTTCACTAGAGATATTTTCTGTCATTTTCTTTTCTTCTGAAGTCTTTGGCCAGTAATACTGGCCTCATAGAATGAGTGAAATGTTTCTTGCTCCTCTGTTTCAGAAAGAGTTTGTGAACAATTGGTATTATTTTTAAAATATTTGATGGAATTCACCAGTGAAGCCCTCTGGGTCTTTTATTTGAGGGAAGATTTTAAATTTCTAATTCAATCTCTTCACTTGCCTGGGGGCCCCCTAAGGGTGGGCACCTACTTCTCTTAGAGGGTTGGGCCTTCATGGTTAGGGAAATTCTTGACCCATCAGCAGGGATTGAGATTACCAGAGTGAGCTGGTTCTGTGTCCTTATAAGCCCCTCACTTTTCCTCTCTCCCTTGTCTGGGGATGCTCACCTCTCCTTATCTCAAAGATCATCTCTATTTCTCCACTCTTGTACAGCCCACCTTCATCTCTTTCTATGTGTCAAACATAAGAGACCTCAGAGCTCAGTCTTGAGCTCTGATTTCATTCAATACACTCTCCCTCCCTGATACTGCCCTTTCCCATGTGTGAGGAAGACACCTGAAGTCTTATCTCTGGACCAGCACAGTTTCACATATTCACTTGAATTTGTCCCAATATGACTATGTCCAAAGCGGAACCTCAAACTTGGTCACCTCCTAATTTTCCCAACCCTCATAGCACATGTCTCATCTTCCCAGTTGCTCACTCAGGAACCCAGTGGTAGATTTTGGAGTGGGGAAGGGATGAGAGTCATTCATCATCTTCTCCATCAGCCAAGCCATTACCTAGTTTTGTTGATCTACTTCCAATCCACTTCTCTCCTCTGCCTCCACACTAGTCCACACCATCAGGGTATCCCTTAGAACCTGGATCACTACAGTGGCCTCTTAACTGGTCTCCCTGCTTCCACCCTTGTGTCCCCCACCATCTACAGACAGAAGAGCAGTCAGAGTGAAATTGTAAAGCTGTAAATCAAATCATGTCTCTCCCCTGCTAAGACTCCTCCAGTACCTACCTGGGGCCTCAGGCCCTATTCTCCTGTTGGGATGGTTTAGGGGCAGTTCAGATACAGCTTCCCTAAGAGATAAGATGTGTGGCCCCTGGAGATGGAAGGTCTGGGGCACTTAGGCCCTCCATCCTAAGCAGAGCTCTCCTTGGTTCTTTATAGAGCACTTGCACATCAAGTTTTGTCAGATCCTCCCAATAGCCTGGTTGAAAAGACAGCAGGGATATCCCCATTTTATAGATGAGCAAACTAAAGCTGAGAAAGGGGAGAGGACCTACTCAAGGTCACTCAGTAATAAGTGTTGGACAAAAAAATCAACAGGTAAATAGATAAGTTGTGATACATCCATATTTGGCAATAAAAGGAATGAACTACTGATACAACATGAATGAATCTCAAAATAATGATGCTTAGTGAAAGAAGCCAGACAAAGAAAGAGTATACACTGTATGATTCTATCTTAGTTCATTCAGGCTGCTATAACAAATACGTAGACTGGTTGGCTTATAAACAACAGAAATTTATTTCTTACAGCTCTGGAGGCTGGGAAGTCCAAGATCAAGGGACTGGCTGATTCAGTGTCTAGTGAGGTCCCACTTCCTGGTTCACAGGGAGCTATCTTTTTGCCATAGAGCCATTGAGCATGTTAATTTCATCCTTTTATTCTGTTTTCACTTTTTATATGTAAAAATATCCCTTCTGATAGAGGGAAGAAAGACTGTGTGTTCTCACATGGCAGGAGTGGCAAGGGACCTCTCTTTGATCCCTTTTATAAGGGCACTAATCCCATTCATGAAGGCTCCACCCTTGTGACTTAATCACTTCCCAAAGGCCCCACCTCCAAATACCATCACTTTAGGGGTTAGGATTTCAACATATGAATTTTGAAGGGACACAAACATCCAGTCCATAGCAGATTCCATTTATATAAAACTCTGGAAAATGCAAACTAATCTTTAGTGACAGAAAGCAGATCAGTCTGTTGCCTCAGGACAACAGGACTGGGGAGGAGGATACTGGAGAGAATGCAAGGATTATAAAGGGGTGTGAGGAAACTTTGGTGGCTGGTGGCTATGTGCACTGTCTTGATGTGATGATTTCACAGGTGTATACTATGTCAAACATCAAAATTTATATTTTGAATATGTGCAAGTTATTGTATGTCAATTATAGCACAATAAAACAGCAGAACACTCATTCTCACTGTGGCTTCTGAGTCCCCAAGGTTTGCTGTCTCCTCTGGGGTTCCAGATCCTGGAGTGGAGTTCAGGCCAGGACGGTAAGGAGACCGGTGGGCTCTGAGGGCATTGTGGTCTCCATCACGTGGGGACAACTCCAGCTTAGCAACTCCTGTGCAGGGGCAGGGTGTGTCCTCCCATGTGGGTAAACTTCGGGATCCTGCTTTTGTCATTTGACACAAATGCTTTCCTTGATGTTACATAGTCTTCAAGATTATCACTGTTTTGCAATGCTTAATTCCTTTATGCACATGCTCACCTCATACATACCCCTCCATATTTCACATAAACGCAGAAGTGTGCCTCATAGTCATGCTTGGCTAGAGTGCAGCTCTCACGTTTTTTTTTCCCTTTTTTGCTTGACTTCCCCCTCATTCTCCTACCACTTGTATCAGCAGCTCCCCCCACAATAACCCATGTTAAAACCCTGATGTATTTTCTTCTCTATTTTTCTCCACACTCATAAAACCTTCTATACATATCTGCATGCCCATATTTGGGAGTTTTTGTCTGTTTTACAGAAAATGGATTCTATTGTACATAACTTTTTGAGCCTTCTTTTCCCTACACCTTCTGCCAAAGCTCTAACCCATTTTTAAAGACCGTGTCATGTCCCAGGGTGTATTTGTCCTATCATTTATTCAATCATTTCTCAGCAGGTTTCCTCTTTGTTTATACATTTGGGCCATTTGGTTTTCTTGAAAGATGTTATTGTCTTATTTTTTTCCATGTGAGTCTTTAATCCATCTGGAATTATTAGCAGACTGTTATACTTTTTCCTTCAGGTGGCAAACCAGTTAGGCCTGCCTCATTTGTTAAAAATCCATCCTTTCCCCCACTGAACCAAACTGCCATTTTAGTCATATATCCCTGCTCATATATACAGCAACCTGATTCCAGGTTCTCTCCTGTTCCACTGGGCCCTTTGTCCCCCTTCCTGGATCATAGTCACTTTGTCCCAACTCATTCTTTTTCACAGTTTTCTTGGCTATTCCTGGACATTTATTCTTTCATGTGAATTTTAAGATTATTTTATTCCCTTTAAAAACACAAAAACCCTGTTAGGATCCTAATGGATTATAATACTTTAAATTTATGTATTTTCAGAAAACTGACTTATTCATGATATTAAATCTTTCTATTTGTTCAGGATTTATTTTTAATCATCAGATTCTGAATTTTAGGCATGGAAATAAAGCCGTGAACAAAACTGATCGAATTCTCTGCCTCTTGGAGCTTAAATTAGAACAAAGTTTCTCTTTCCATTTTTTTCAGATCTTATATTGTGTCTTTTAATAAGATTGGGCTCTAATTTGGTTGAATTTAATCTTCAAAAATCTAAAGGAAGAATAAACTGGGAGTTTTAGGATCAGAAAGCATTTGGCTTCATGTCTGCTGGTGTAACCAACAGTGTGGGTTAAGGACACTGGATTCCAGATTCCAGGGAAAGCAGGACAACAGACACTATTACCAACATTACTTTTATTATTATTTGCCAGTAGTCTATGGAGAATTGGTTTATAATGTTATTTTTTATACTATCCCTAGGTTTTAGTATTAAGTGTATTTTGAGACTAAGAAAATGAATGGAGATTTCCATCCTTTTCCTTGATTTTGAGTTAAATAACTATTTATTATATATAGATATATAATTTTTTGTATATTTTATATAAACTATTAACAAGTTTAAATAACTTTGAAGTTATATGTCATTTAAAGCTTCACTACTCCAAATGTGGTCCATGGACCAGCATCATCAGCATCACCCGGAAGCTAGTTACAAAAGCAGATTCCTGGGGACCACTCCAGGTCAACTGGACTGGAATCTGTATTTTAATGAGACTGCTCAGGAGACTCTTGTGCACACTGAGAAACCCCATTCTACAGACTAGATAAATCTCAGTTCTGGACCTTCTGGTCCAGGATCTCTACTCATCTCTCCAAGCTCTTCCAAGAAAACTGGCCTTTTCACATTTTCCCTTTCTGGTCCTGGGTCAATGTTGATCATTGATAGTTAGCTAAGAAGTCATCCATTTGCTCCAGCTTTTCACATTCTCTTCAGGAGAGTTGAAAGTAGTCATAACTCTTAAATTCCGTGACTCCTGCATCTGTGATCTCCCCCTTTCAGGTAACTTGAACGCTTTTTGTCCTCTGTCTGTGTTTCCTTTAATCAGGCTTACAAAGACTTTATGTATTCTAACACAAGTATTTTCTTTGTTGTAACACTGTCTTCAAGTTTATTTTCTAGGCTGCACAATAGTCTGTCCACTGGCTATAACAAATTACTTAGCCATTCCCCTGTCAGGCACGTAGGCAATTCCCTACTTCCTGGTAGCCAACTAAAGCTGCCAAAAGAGCTCCACCCCCATCCTGGGGAGTAGTTTAGCAATACATTAAATTCTTAAAATGAACACACACTTTGATGCCATTCTATTCCAGGAACTTATTTTCATCTCAGCATTGTTTACAACAATTTCAAAACAAAAAAAAAGGAACCAGAAACAACTTTAGTGTTCAACAGCAGAAGTGACTTAAATAAATGGAGGTCTAGCCACCCAATGGAGCATTAGGCAGATAGAAAAAATCATGTGGTAGGTCAATAGTGACTGGAGTGTGTTAGCTGATATGTGAAATGAGAATAACCTGGTTGTAAAAAGGAGGGTACACCATGAGATCATTTTTGTTTTAAAACTAAAACACATTTGCATGTGTGTATCTGTATGTACGAGGAGTGAACTTTGATTCCTGCAGCCATTTAAACATTACCCTAAAGGTCTGTTTACCCAGTGGGTTCCCACCCCCAACCCCAGTCAATTCTCCCTTCTCAATCTTGCTTCTGTGGGCCTGAAGATTTTCAGAAGCTGCAGAGACCAAAAGGCTGAGCAGTATTTGAAGCCTCGGAGCTATCTCAGGGCCTGATAGTGTCAGGCTGTGAGAATGCAACAGTGTGGCCCCCAGGCCTTGTGGCTGGTCCTATAGGCCCTTCTCTCTTGCAGGGTACAGCATGATGGGCCAGTTTCCCCAGACCTTGTGTGATGTGCTGCTGACTCCCACAGGTGGGCCTTGAGCTTTCTGGGAGAAGTTGCTCAGCCCAGTCCCATAGTGTCCAGGGCCCAAGGGGCTGGGCCTGGTGCCCCCCAGAAGACCTAGATGAGGTCTGGAAGTACTCTCTTTCAGGAGTAGGGGTCAGGCAAGAGAGTGATATGGTGGTGTGAATGAGGTGCTGGTGCATTCTATGGGGCTGCAAGGGTTAGAAGTGGCCTTCTCCAGCTGAATATCATTCGCCCACCGCAGGGAGAAGGTCTGAGGGTCTCAGTTTATCCTGTTCCACCCAAACCAGCCCATTTCCCCACCCCACCCTAGGGTCACTACCTGCAGCATCTCCCACCCTTCTTACCCACCAGTGGGTGCTACCCAGGATTTAGGTGGCAAGGGGTTTGGAGTGTGGACAGTAGGCAAGTCAACCAATTTCCTTGAGACTTATTTTCCTCACTAAAACTTGCAGATGATGCATGCACTTTGCAAGGCGGTTCTGAGAACTGAGACTGTATGGAAGTGGCATTCATAAATGATGGCTATTATTATTATTAATGGAGAGGATTCCTGAGCCTCCCTGGGACTATTTCTAAAAAGCCCATTTCCCCAAGGGGCTCTACACCATGGCCCCTAAAATGAGAGAGTATCACTCAGTTACTTCTGTAGCCAAGACTCTTGAAGAAGGAGCATGCTAGTGAGAAGAAAAGGGCATTCATCCATTCAATGGTATTCACTGAGCAACTCCAGTGGGCCAGGCCCTGTTCTCAGGGCTAGATGCATCAGTGACCAAGACCAAGGTTTGCTGGTGGACCAGATGTGGGTTGTGAGAGTGAGCTGGGAGCCAAGGTTTTTGGATGGATGACGTTGCCATCAGCTGGACTGGGGAGGACTGGAAGGAAGGGCAGGTTTGGAGGGAAGATACTGAGTGTATGGCTCCCTTTGGACATCCATGGGGAGGTGTCCAGGAGGCAGTCTGATACGCAAGTCTGGGGTTCAGCGAGAGGTTCTAGCTGGAGCTTTGTGATAAAGGAGGAGGTACAAAGGCAGCATAAAGGAACTAAAGGCAGTTGAGGAGGCTGGGGGCAGATTACTCTGTGTTCCTGAGCTTCCAGGGCAGCCCTAGGATGGCCCCCCTCTGCCCTCATCCCATGTTTCTCTCCATCATCCCTGCCCTGACCTCAGGGAGTCTGGGTTCCCTTGATGCACAGTAGAATCGCCCCCAGGGCCTGCCTCATTGGTCTCCGCACCCCAAGTGCAGCCAGCCCAGCTCTAACACTTTATTCATTCACTCATTCACTTAATCATTTATTTCAGAAACATTTTATTGAGCCTCTCCCCTGTGGTTCTCACCAGAGGGGGGACTGACCTCTTTGGAGGTGCTGGGATATGTGACGGGACATTATGCCCACGGTGACTGGGCAGGGAGCAGGGGTGCTCAAGGTCCTGCATAAAAGCAACTGCCCTCCCAGGATTCCAGGAACATCTCGTTGAGAAACTCATTCTACAGCCACCTACAGCTGGCTCAGGAGAGCCCGGCTGTGAGTAGACACAGAGCTATCTGGCCAGGGCCACAGCAGGTAATGCCAGCATGGTTTGAGGATTGTGAATGCACAGATGAAGGAAGGACGCTTCTGCCTGGGGGGGGGGGGCTGGGAGGCTTCCTGGAGGAGGTGACTTTGGAGCTATGTCTTGAAAGATGAATAGGATTTATAGACACAGGATGGGCAGGAATTCCAGGCAGAAGGAAACAGCTGTGCAAAGGCAGAGGAGTGTGGATGGACTCAGGCGGTGAAGGAAAGGGGGTGCTGAGGGCAGCAGAGGGAGTGGATGGGTGGAAGAGGAGGTCGTGGAGGGGATGCAGGGCCTCCTCTCCCTTCTCCAGCCCTAGAAATTATTCAGGATGCTGCTGATGATGTCGTACTTGGCTTTCTCGTACATGTCCCTTACCGCAGGTGGCAGCTTGGAGCTGTCAATCTCCTGAGAGGCTGCCTCAGAGGACTCAGCAGAACGCCTCACCCTGGGGGCCTGCAGAAGTGATGCTGGATAGTCACTCCCATCACCCTCCCTGGCTGACCCTCTTTCCTGTCCTGCCTGTGGCCTCTCTCTCCAGGCAGGGATGAGGAGACTGAGACACAAGCAGTGACTCTGGTAGTGGGACTGGAGGTGGTCCCCAGCCAGGCCCTTCTCCTCAGAGCCCAGAGGGCCTGGGCAGGCCTGGACTCTGGGACTCATTTCTACCCTGGCTATTCCAACTCACTTGCCAGGAGTCTCCACCTCTGGCTTAAGTTTTCCCAAATGTGGGATGTGGAGGAGAGTTGGTTTCCAAGGAGTCTGTTGAACCCAGAGCTCAGGGCCCAGAGCAGAGCCAGTGTCCTGAGAACGCTGAGTGCCCCTCCCAGCCCGCCCCCAGCCCCGATCACTCGTTTCTCCTCCTTTCCCCTCCCCTCCTGTCAAACGACTAGCAGTCATCAAGATCTATCCCCTCCTCACACTGCACCAGTCTCTCCACTCCAGACAGCTTGCGTTGAGAGGGGCTAGATCTGCCCCATTTTCCAGGTGAGGAAACTGAGGCCCCACGCGCCGAAGTCAATGGCCCAGGAGGCGGCCCCTCAGTCAGGGGTAACCAGGCAGAGAGCCGCCAGCGAAGGGAATGGAGGTGGGGGGTGAACGGTGGAGGGAGAGACGGGCGGGCCCCGGGGCGGGAAGGGGCGCGGGCGGCTTTGCGGCCCGGGCGGGCGGACGGGACTCACCTCCGTCCCGCTCTCAGCGTCCGGCTCGCTCTCAGCGTCCGGGACGCAGTTGACCGTCAGGATGCGGAAGCGCCTCCGCGTTAAGAAGCTGCCGGTGCATGTTCGCTCTTCCTGCGGGGACACGATCACAGGGGCTGGAAGCGCCCGGGCCCCCCTCCCCGAGGGCGGCGGGGCTGCCCCGGGCCCCCAGGAGACCGAGATGTGTGTGCGCCCAGTCCCGGGCCGTCCTGGGCGGCAGAGCCCCCGGGAACGCGCCTGCCCGAGACCCACCACAGCTTTTTCCCTAATCCTCCCAAACCTGGGATGCAAATTGAGGATTACCCGGAGCCAGGCGGGAAAGGCAATCATTGGGAAGACCGAGCGGACTAGATGAGCATCCATTAAGATAAAGGTCGTTCACGTAAGTTATTAAATGGGAAAAGGCACCCGTAAATTAGCATACCCAGAGTTAGGCATATTTGCTTAAATAGTAAGTGTGGACATAAAAAAGATACAGAAGACGATACACCAGCGGTTCACGTTGTCTGTTCCTGGGGAGTGGCGGAGTGGGGTTACCAGAGATTTTTATTTTCTTTCTCCACATTTTGTTAATATGCTATAATAAGATGTTATTTTCCTAATTTTATAAAAGCAGTTATCTCTAGGTGGATTATGGTCCTGCTTTGTTCTTTTCCTTTTTACATTTAGTAAGTTTTTTTTTAGCATGTATTGCTTTTATAATAAGGATTAACAATAATTTATAGTAAGAAAAAGGAGTAAGGAAAAAAACCCGATTTTTAAGGTTTCCACAGTGAAACCTCACATGGCCAGGTGAGGTGGGTGGACATAAACACACATCCCCCTTGGGGAGGGAGGGAGGAGAGGACCTTCTGCTCCCTGGGGCTGGGAGCAGGAGGGATGGGAGACTCACCCCACCCTCCTTGAAGGGACAGTCTTGGGGCCATCTCAGCCGGCCTAACACACACACCGTCTCTTTAATCCTGAAGTTGAGCGGGATTGCAGTGGTGAAGTTCTAAAGAAACAAGAGAAAACTCCTGATCATCTCCCTTTTACAGATGAGGGAACAAAGGCACAGAGAGGTCACGGTTACAGTTGGAAGGGGCTTAGCCAAGGTCTGCATTTTCCATCAAAACCAGAGGACCTTCTTAAGTGGCCCCAACAGAGATTTAAGGTGTGCAGTGCTCTTGGAAACTAGCCAAAGGATACCACTTCATAGCTGTACGACCTTGAGAGGTCACTTCCCATCTTTGTCCCTCAATCTCCTCTTCTGTGAAATAGGAACCAGAATGCCTGCCTAGCGTGCTCAGCTGCCAAGGAAGGTAATGGGTGCGGGAAGCCCCTGGTGAGGCGCTGGTGAAGCCAGTCCTATCCTGTCTGTCCTTTGAAACAGCTCTGCATAATCCTTCAAGCCCAGGGCCTGAGTGCAGGCTAGATTCCCAGACCCTACAATTCATCCCCAAGTTTACCAGTTAGCCAGCTGTGAGGCCTGAGATAACATCTTTTCTTACCTTCTGGTGGGAGAGACATTATAATAATAGCAACAATAGCTACTGTTAAGCAAGCACTTCGTGCCTGTGCCGGGCATTCTCTTCTGCCTGCCACCTTCACAGTGCTGCTATAAAGCAGGTGTCACCCACTTCCCTGGCCTGAGTCCACGGACACTCACCGAGCTAGGTGGTGGGGTGGCTTCCAGAAGGCCAAAGAGGGGCTGTCCTCGTCGCCCCTGGTTGAAGAACCGCAAGGCCAGGGCGACAATATCCTCATAGCTCAGACGGCGCTGAGCCACACAGGCCACTGCTGCCAAGCCTACCACCAGCACCAGTGCCTTCCAGACCCCTGTCATTGTCCCTTCTCTGATCCACTGCCACTTGCAGCTCCTTTTAGGTGCTACTCAGGCTGTATTGCCCAAGGGCTGCTGGCGACATGTAGGGCTGGTGCCTTCCTGAAAGGGGCCTCTCCTTTCCTTTGCTAGATACCTAGTGTTGGCCAATGTTCTGAAATACCATTGGCTAAGAGGTAAGTAGGTTTGGGCAACAGGCCAGGGCCTAGGAGTGAGGCAAGAGCCCCGAGCTGGGGGCAGGAGACCTGTGTGATGCTGGGCAAGTCCCGTCACTCTTGGCCTTAGAGTCCCCACCTGTGCCACAAGGAGAGCACCTCCAGCTCTGATAGTCCAGGACTCTGTGCCGTCTCTGCCTGGCTGTTCTGGTTTGATCCCAAAACAACTGCTCAGAATCCATGAACTCTGTAGATGACAGTTCCTCAGCCGACTGCACAAAGTGTCCAATCTGAGGTTGTGCTCAGCTTGACATCCACAATGTTACATACATTTTAAAAAACTGGTTGTCAACCTTTAAAAATCTGGATGACTGACTTAGAAAAAAATCACAAGGTCTGAAAATCCATGACTCACGGTCCCTCATGGCTGTGATGGCAGCAGCCTCTCCAGGGAGAGCCTCACTCTCTACCTTCCCCTGGCCGCTCCCTGAAGGCAAGGTGGGGAGGCTGTCCCCAGCAGGATCAGGGTGAGGATTCCTGGCGCTGGGACAGGCAACCCCAGGCAGCAGCTCAGAAGGGGAAGAGCAAGGGCTTCACCTTCCTTTGAGGGCTCCCGTTTTCCCCGGTTCCCTCACTGCTGGCATCTGCCTGTTAACTTCTCAGCTTGCCCTTGGCTGCGGGGCTCCTGTTCTTCTGAAGGAGACTCAGAAACTGAGGAGGAGGAGAGCAACTACAGGGTGTTCCCACTCAGGCCCACCAGTGGGGAAACCACTGCACGGAGCAGCTCATGAGACTTCCTCCAAAAGCTAAAGGCAGAGCTGAAAAAGGCAGAGCTGGAAGTGGGGAGAGGAGGACTGCACAGAGCAGTCCTCCACAGGCCCAACGGGTCCTCGAAGGCCCAAGTCTCATCTTAAAAATCCATGCAGGCGTGATGTGTAATGGTAGAAAGTTAGAAACATCCTCAAAGTGCTTCAAGAGGGAATTGTTAGGGCAGTTGTGGTATGTCCACCCATGGAACACTACTACTACTTATTGGATTACAAATCCATTTATTGGTGGGTGACTATGTTCATCATAGGTTCATAGCTGAAGAATGAGGGTTCTACTGCAGCTGCTTTTGTGGGAGCTGGACTGTGTCCATCACAGGGAGTATGAATAAGGAAAGACGGTGGGTGCACACTGTGGAATTCTATGCAGCAGTTAAGCAATGGTTCTCAACTGGGGTGATTTTGCCCCTCACCCCCCAGGACAATTGTCCAGATCTGGAGACATTTTTGATTGTCACAATTTGGGGAGATGATGCAGCTGGCATCTAGTGGATAGAGGCCAGGGTTGCTGCTAAACATTCTGCAATGCACGTTGTGGGTCAGCCCCCACAATGAAGAATGGTCCAGCCCCAAATGTCGATAGTGTTGAGGTTGAGAAATCCTGAGATAGAGCAACAGACCGGGAACATATAGCAACTGGATGGATCAATCTTAAACACGTGGTACTTGGTAACAAAGGGAAGAAACAGAATGAGATATGTAACTTAACACTATATATATATTAGAATACATCTCTCACACTGATACACATTCTATAACACCCCCAAAATGCAGGTAAGAATGATTGATGCTTGAGAGGGTGGGAAATGGGATGGAAAAATAATAAATAAAAGCAGAGAGGAGGCTTGCACAGACTAAGAAAGATAACGCACCAACACAACCCCCACTGCAAGGTATAATTCCTTATATGGAAAATTGTGCGTCTATCAATATCCATAACAATGTCGCTAGCAAGGTGCCTGAAAGGATGTTCACTAAATAGTCACTAATGACCATCTCTGTGTTCTTCTCTGTATGGAGCTGGCAAGGGATTTTCTTCTTCCAACTTTTCTTTATTATTTGAAAGTTTTATACAATAAACAACTCTGAGTTTTACAAAAACAATAAAAGTAATTTTTAATACCCACATGGAGTCTACATTTTATTCCATGATACATCTGCAACTGTTTTTTCAAGTTCAATGGAACTCTTTTTATTAAGATAAAATGCACATATCATAAAATTCTCCTTTTTAATAATTTAAAAATTATATACTTTTAAAGTGTATAATTCAGAACATTTTCATCACCCCAAAAAGAAACCTTGTGCCCATTAGCAGTCACTCCCCATTTTCCCCTCCCCTTAGCCCCTAGCAACCACTAATCTACTTACTGTCTTTATGGATTTGCCTATTCTGGACATTTCATATAAATGGAATCATACACTAGGTGGCATTTTGTGTCTGGCTTTGTTCACTTAGCATAATGTTTTCAATGCTCATCCATGTGTGGCATCAATCGGTACTTCATTCCTTCTATGGCTGAATAAATATTTCATTGTATGGCTATATCACATTTTGTTTATCCATTCATCAGTTGATAGACATTTGGATTGTTTCCATGTTTTTGCTATTATGAATATTGCCACTATGAATATTCACATACAAGTTTTTGTGTGGACATTTGTTTTCAGTTATCTTGGTTATATACCTAGGAATGGAATTTCTGGGTTATATGGTAACTTTTTTTTCTTGTGAGGAAGATTAGCCCTGAGCTAACATCCATTGCCCATCCTCCTCTTTTTGCTGGGAAAAACTGGCCCTGGGCTAACATCCGTGCCCATCTTCCTCTACTTTATATGGGACACCAGCACAGCACGGCCTGACAAGCGGTGCGTTGGCCCACGTCTGGGATCCAAACCTGCAAATACTGGGGCCGCCGAAGTGGAGCATGCGAACTTAACCGCTCTGCAACTGGGCTGGCCCCTATATGGTAACTCTATGTTTTAACTTTCTGAGGAATTGTCAGACTGATTTCCAAAGAGCCTGTACCATTTTACATTCCCACCAACAATCTGTGAGGGTTCCAGTATTTCCACATCCTCACTTATTGTTATTGTCTCTCTTTTTGATTATAGCCACGGAAGTGGATGTGAAGTGGTATTTCTTTGTGGTTTTGATTTATATTTCCCTAATAACTAATGATATTGAGTATCTTTCATGTGCTTATTGTCCATTTGTGTATCTTCTTTGGAGAAATGTCTATTCAAGTCCTTTGTGCATTTTATTTATTTATTTTTTGTGTGTGTGAGGAAGACCAGCCCTGAGCTAACATCCATCGCCAATCCTCCTCTTTTTGCTGAGGAAGACTGGCCCTGGGCTAACATCTGTGTCTGTCTTCCTCTACTTTATATGGGATGCTACCACGGCGTGGCTGACAAGCAGTGCATCTGGCAGGCGTCCGGGATCCGAACTCGCGAACCCCGGGCTGCCAAGCGCAGACTAAACTGCTGCGCCACCAGGCAGCCCCACTTTGTGCATTTTAAAATTGAGTTATTTGTCCTTGTGTTGTTGAGTTGTCCACAACTATTTTAACATTAAAATGTTTTACATTTCCATCAGGGGAAGAAAAAAACCTCCAATAAAATCAAGGCTTTAGGTGCTGTAGAATATCTGTTCAGGGACTTTGCAGTCCCCCATTAAATGGCTCCCCACCAGTTTGAGAAGCTCATATTGTCCCCAGCATTGACAGATGAGGAAAATGAAGCCTGAAAAAGTTAGGAAACTTGTCCAAGTTGCACAGCTGCATCCTGTGTAGAATGATGTGAAGCTGGGAAGCTTTACCTGGTGGAGAGAAGTGACAAGGAGACCTTAATTCCCTGCTCTGTCTCTGAGAGGCTGCCATGAACAAGAGGACCAGATTGTTCTTGTTGTCTCAGAGGATGGAGCCAGGACAAAAGATTGGACTCCTGGGGGAGACATGTCAACAAGAAAGGCCTCCTGACAATGGCTGGGGTCCAGAATGGTGGTGGCAGCCTGGCAGACATTGAACCGAGTCTGGACAACCACTTGGTAGGGAAATTGTAGGAGACTGTAGGGGCCATTTGATGCCTGGCCTCTCCAGCATCCATTTTCCCTACTCCTTCTCCCTTCTAATCAGGCCCCAGTTTCCCTTTGAGGATCTGCACAGTTCTGGGAGAGGAACACTCGACTTAGTCTAAGTCAACTAGTACCTTCCATCTCCCCATCACCATTGGTGATTGGTTCAGAGTGTGCATGTGATTAAGTTGCTCCCCTTAGAATACATCTCAGAACTTTTGGTGAGAATGCAAGGCACTTTCTTTCCTCCTGGAAATAAATAAGGAAGCATCACTAGATGTGAAAAAGAAGACATCTTGGGATGTGAAGTGAGCCCCTTAGCATTGGATCAGCACCACAGAAGGCAGAGAAGAGAGAGAAACAGATCCTAATGACATCACTGACCTTCTGAGTCACACCTTGCCTGAAGGTAGAGGACCTCGGGAAGTTACTGTTTAAGCTAGTTTGAGTGGGCTTTTCTATTACTTGCAACATGATGTTGCAAGAAATGTAGGATTCAGGCATCCAGTGGAGAGGGGTGGGGGCAGACCATGTAGCCTTTATGATCCTATCAAATAGTAAGACTCTATGACATGTCTGAAGGTTTGAGGTTGGCAGGCAGTAGTCAGGCCTGGGAACTCAGTGGGGGGCTCTCAAGTGGAAGAAAGTGGTGTGGGGTTTTTTTGACAGGTAGATTTTACAGAGTATGAGTTCAAATGATCAAACTCTATTATAGCTACATAAAAATCATTCAATAATTTATGCTTGATAATTGACCCAGAGCATCTTGGGGGTACAGCTGTGTGAGCCCCACCTCAGCTTCAGGGTCTCATAGACCTGGGTTCAAATCCCACCTCTGCCACTTCCCCACTGGTTCTTAGTCAGGCTCTCTGGGATTCAGTGTCCTCATCTGTAAAGCAGAGATAACTCTTACCTTGAAAGGGTGGTGAGAGGATTAAAGCTAATGTGGGTAGAGGACCTGGGCCAGCACATGAGGTAGAGGAAGCCTCAGCTGTGGTGGCTTTTAGGGCAGTGACAGCTCAGAGATGCAGCTGAGACCATCAGCAAGCCCAGAGCTCTTACCCTTCCAGGCTCTGACCAGGGGACCACCATTAATCCAATTTTGAAGATGAGGAAACTCAGGCGCTAGGAGGTTAAGAACTGGGCCCAGGCAAACAGCCAGTAAGTGGAGGTGCTGGGCTTCCAAGCCAGGGTAGTGTCATCTACCATGCTGCTCTGCCTTCAGTGTGGGGGCAGTGGGTCTGGTCCCAGTCTGCTGGAAGCTGAGCTGCAGAGGGGGAGGGGAGGATTCCAGGTGTCCAGCAGGAGGTTTCTCCATGACCTACACAGCATGTGACTCAACTCCGGGGCCTGAGGTTGGGGTAGGATGTAGGTGAGTTTCTCTGGCGGGCAGCTGGAAGGTGCAGAGAGCAGGAAGTGGATGCACCAGGGAAAACTCCTCCACATGTGGGAGGCAAGAGATCACATTCAGTTGAGCAGTTCCATTCCACAGTTATTTACTCAGCCAGCACTACAGGCAGCTGAGACCTGCAATGCCTTCTGAATGTCCCTATAGCTTCCACACCTCCTTGAGAAGATGCTTGGAGCAAAAAGCTTTCACAAGGGGATGTCAGCATCATGGCAGAGTGAGCTTTCCCCCTGAGACTCTTCCCCCCAGGATACAACAAAAAGGACATTCAAATACCAACAGAGGACACTCACACAACACAAAAGACATTTGAGAGACCCATGCAGCCTTACATCTGAGGGTAGAGGTGCTGGTACCCACGAAGGAAGTGGTAGGAGGTAAGGAGAACTCCTCTCCTTCCCCAGTGACAGTGACCCTGGGACCAAGACCTCATAGCTGAGAGAAAGAGGGGGGAGGGGCAGCCCTCTCCGGAAAAACTGTCACTCTCCAAGTTCTCTCACAGCCTGTGGGAAATTCCCATATGGAGGGGACTGAACTGTTGCGGGGGTGTCTTCATCAAGCTAGCACCCTAGGAGAGCAGATAGCGAGGGAAGAGCAGGAAGACCCCAGGATCAGGGAGGGGGGAGAAAGACCCCTCCCCCCACCTGGAGCACCAGCACAGCTGGTTGGCCAGAGCACCTGCAGATCACAGTGGGCTCAGAATACACAGCTCTTGACCCCCACCCAGTGCCGGCAGGTGGAAGCTGCAACCAGATATCTTCACAATGAGGAAAAATAAGCCCATGCCCTCAAGCACTATGCAAAGATATATTAAATCTCCAGATCAGAAGGAAAATGACAAGCACCCAGAAATCAATCCTGAAGGCACAGAAATTTATAAACTAAATGATAGAGGATTCAAAATAGCTATCATAAAAAAGCTCAATGAGGGGGCCGCCCGGTGGCGCAGCAGTTTAGTTCGCGCTTGGCAGCCCAGGGTTCGTGGGTTCGGATCCCGGGCGCCCGCCGACGCACTGCCTGTCAGCCATGCCGTGGCGGCATCCCATATAAAGTGGAGGAAGATGGGCACGGATGTTAGCCCAGGGCCAGTCTTCCTCAGCAAAAAGGGGAGGATCGGCAACGGATGTTAGCTCAGGGCTGGTCTTCCCCACAAAAAAAAAAAAAAAAAAAGCTCAATGAACTACAAGAATATACAGATAGACAATTCAATGAAATCAGGAATTTCTTCACAAAAGAGATTGAAACCGTAAAGAAAAACCAATCAGAAATGTTGGAGATGAAAAACACAATGGAGGAGATAAAGAAAAATTTGGAATCTTGAAAGAACAGAGCTGACAATATGGAGGAAAGAATTAGCAATATTGAAGATAGGAAGGCAGAAATGCTCCAGATGGAGGAGAGAGAACTAAGACTAAAATGAAATGGAGAAATATCCAACTCAATTAGGAAATGCAACATAAGGATTATAGGTATTCCAGAGGGAGAAGAGAGGGAAAAGGGAGCAGAGGGCTTGTTCAAAGAAATAATAGCTGAGAACTTCACAAACCTGGGGAAGGAGCTGGAAATACAAGTGATTGAAATCAGTAGATCTCCTAAATATATCAACATGAAAAGACCCTCTCCAAGGCATATAGTAGTAAAGCTGGCAAAAGTCAATGATAAAGAGAAAATATTAAGGGCAGCAAGAAAAAAAAATAATAATAATGAACAAAGGAAGTCCTATCAGGCTCTCAGCCAGTTTTTCCACAGAAACCTTACAGGCTAGGAGAGAGTGGAATGATATATTCAAAATTCTTAAAGATAAAAACTTTCAGCCAAGAATACTCTATCCAGGAAAAATATCCTTCAGATATGATGGAGAAATAATAACCATCCCAGATAAACAAAAGCTAAGGGAGTTCATTGCCACAGGACCCACACTACAAGAAATGCTCAAGAAGGCCCTCATGCCTGAAAAAAAAAAAGAGAGAGAGAGAGAGAGAAAGGGGATACAAAGCTTTGAGCAAGGAGAAAAATAAGGAGACTAAACCAGAAAAATTGCAGCTCTCTATCAGAATAGGTTAGCAAACACTTAACTATAAAAATCAAGATTAAGGGAAGGAAAACAGCAAAAATAAATATAACCTCATCACTTTAAATACACACTCACAACACGAGATAGAATAAGTAGTGACAATAATAACTTAGAAGGGGAAGAGGTTAGGGATGGAATCGACTTAGTCTAAGGAAATAAGAGGCCATCAGAAAATGGACTATCTCATCTACAAGAGTTTTTATGCAAACCTTATGGTAACCACTAAACAAATAATCAAAACAGAGACACATATGATAAATAAACAGAAAACTAAGAAAACCATCATACAGAACTACCAAACTGAATTGGTAGTCCAAAACACACAGGATGAGAAATAAAGGAAATGCAAAAGAACTGGAAAATGAGCAATAAAATAGCAACATTGAGCCCTCGTATATAAATAATCACTCGAAATGGAAGTGGATCGAATTCTCCAATCAAAAGACACAGAGTGGCAGGATGGATTAAAAAACAAGATCCAACAATATGCTGCCTCCAGGAAACACATCTCAGTTCTAAAGAAAAACACAGGCTCAGAGTGAAAGAATGGAAGCCAATTCTCCAAGCTAATGGCAAACAAAAGAAAGCAGGTATTGCGATACTTATATCAAACAAAGTAGACTTCAAGATAAAACAGGTAATGAGAGACAAAGAGGGGCAGTATATAATAATAAAAGGGACACTCCACCAAGATGACATATCACTTGTAAATATATATGCACCCAACACAGGCGCACCAAAGTACATAAAGCAACTATTAACAAACCTAAAAGGAGATATTAACAACAACACTATAACAGTAGGGGATCTTAACACCCCACATACATCAATGGATAGATCATCCAGACAGAAAGTCAATAAGGAAATAGTGGACTTAAATGAAAAACTAGATGAGATGGACTTAGATATATACAGAGGACTCCACCCAAACACAGCAGATTACACATTCTTCTCAAGTGCACATGAAACATTCTCAAGGATGAACCATATGTTGGGAAACAAGGCAAGCCTCTATAAATTTAAGAAGATTGAAATCATAACAAGCATCTTCTCCCACCATAATGCTATGAAACTAGAAATCAACTACAAGAAAAAAACTAGGAAATTGACAAAGATGTGGAGGCTAAACAACATGCTACTGAACAACCAATGGATCATTGAAGAAATTTAAAGGAGAAATTAAAAAATATCTAGAGACAAAAATGAAAATGCACCATAACAAGTCATACGGGATGCAGCCAAAGCAGTCCTGAGAAGGAAACTCATAGCAATACAGGCCCACTTTAACAAACAAGAAAAATCCCAAATAAGCAACCTTAACTACACCTAACAGAACTAGAAAGAGAAGAACAAACAAAGCCCAAAGTTAGCAGAAGGAGGGAAATAATAAAAAATTAGAGCAGAAATAAATGAAATTGAAACCAAGAAAAAAAAATAGTAGAAAGGATCAATGAAACAAAGAGCAGCTTCTTTGAGAAGATAAACAAAATTGACAAACCCTTAGCCAGACGCACTAAGAAAAAAAGAGAGAAGGCCCAAATAAATAAACTTAGAAATGAAAGAGGAGAAATTACAACAGATACCACAGAAATACAAAGGATTATAAGAGAATACTATGAAAAACTATACACCAACAAATTGGACAATCTAGAAGAAATGGATAAATTCTTAGACTCACACAACCTCCCAAAACTGAATCAAGAAATAAAGACTCTGAATAGACCAATCACAAGTAAACAGATTGAAACAGTAATCAAAAATCTCCCCAAAAATAAAAGTCCAGGACCAGATGGCTTCTCTGGAGAATTTTACCAAACATTCAAAGAAGATTTAATACCTATCCTTCTCAAACTATCCAAAAATAAAGATGGAACACTTCCTAACACATTCTACGAGGTCACATCTCCCTGATACCAAAGCCAGACAAGGACAATACAAAGAAGGAAAACTACAAGCCAATATCACTGATGAACACAGATGCAAAAATTTTCAACAAAATATTAGCAAACCGAATACAGCAATACATCAAAAAGATCATACACCATGATCAAGTGGGATTTATACCAGGGACACAGGGATGGTTCAACATCCGCAAATCAATGAATGTGATACATCACATTAACAGAACAAGGAATAAAAGCCACATGATCATCTCAATAGATGCAGAGAAAGCATTTGACAAGATCCAACATAGAAGGAAAATACCTCAACATAATATAGGCCATATATGACAAACCCACAGCCAACATCATACTCAACAGGGAAAAACTGAAAGCCATTCCTCTGAGAACAGGAAGAAGACAAGTATGCCCACTCTCGCCACTCTTGCTTAACATAATACTGGAGGTTTTGGCCAGAGCAATTAGGCAAGAAAAAGGACTAAAAGGACTCCAAATAGGAAACAAAGAAGTGAAACTCTCACTGTTTGCAGACATGATTTTATATATAGAAAACCCTAAAAAATCCATTGGAAAACTACTAGAAATAATCAACAACTACAGCAAAGTTGCAGGGTACAAAATCAACTTACAAAAATCAATTGCATTTCCGTACTCTAATAACGAACTAACAGAGAGAGAACTCAAGAAGACAATTCCATTTACAATTGCAACAAAAAGAATAAAATATCTAGGAATAAATTTAACCAAGGAGGTGAAAGACCTATACAATGAAAACTATAAGACATTATTAAAAGAAATCAATGATGACATAAAGAAATGGAAACATATTCCATGCACATGGATTGGAAGAATAGACATAGTTAAAATGTCCATATTACCTGTAGCAATCTACAGATTCAATGCAATCCCAATCAGAATCCCAATGACATTCTTCATGGAAATAGAACAAAGAATACTAAAATTCATTTGGGGCAACAAAAGACCCCAAATAGCTAAAGCAATCCTGAGAAAAAAGAACAAAGCTGGAGGCAACACAATCCCCGACTTCAAAATATACTACAAAGCTATAACACTTAAAACAGCATGGTACTGGTACAAAAACACACACACAGATCAATGGAACAGAATTGAAACCCAGAAATAAAACCACACTTCTATGGACAGCTAATCCTTACAAAGGAGCTAAAGGAAAGTCTCTTCAATAAATGCTGCTGGGAAAACTGGACAGTCACATGCAAAAGAATGAAAGCAGACCATCTTTTGCCATACACAAAAATTAATTCAAAATGGATCAAAGACCTGAAAGTGAGACCTGAAACTATAAAACTCCTGGAAGAATACATAGGCAGTACACTCTTTGACATCGGTCATAGAGGGATCTTTTTGAATTCCATGTCTACTCAGACAAGGGAAACAAACAAAAATAAATAAACAAGCGGGATTTCATCAGACTAAAGAGCTTCTGCAAGGCAAATGAAACCAGGATCAAAATGAACAGATAACCCACCAGCTGGGAGAAAATATTTTCAAATCATATCTCCTACAAGGGGTTAATCTCCATAATAGATAAAGAACTCACACAACTGAACAACAAAAAAGCAAACAACCCAATCAAAAAATGGGCAGAGGATATGAACAGACATTTTTCCAAGGAAGAGAAACAGATGGCCAATAGACACATGAAAAGATGCTCAACATCACTAATCATCAGGGAAATGCAAACCAAAACTACACTAAGATATCACCTTACACCAGTTAGAATGGCTATAATCACCAAGACCAAAAACAACAAATGTTGGACAGGTTATGGAGAAATGGGAACCCTCATTCACTGCTGGTGGGAATTCAAACTAGTGCAGCCACTGTGGAAAACTGTATGGAGATTCCTCAAAAAATTAAAAATAGAAATACCTTATGATCCAGCTATCCCATTACTGGGTATTTATGCAAAGATTCCAAAACCAACAATCCAAAGAGGCTTATGCGCCCCTATGTTCATTGCAGCATTATTCACTATAGCCAAGAAGTGGAAGCAACCTAAGTGTCCCTCGACTGATGAGTGGATAAAGAAGATGTGGTGCATATATATATATATATATATATATATACAATGGAATACTACTCAGCCACAAAAAAGACAAAATCGTCCCATTTGCAACAACATGGATAGACCTGGAGGCTATTATGTTAAGCAAAATAAGCCAGAGAAAGAAAGACAAACACCACATGATTTCACTCATATGTGGAATATAAACTAACACACAGACAGAGAGAACTGGTTGGTGGTTACCAGGGGGAAGGGGGTTGGGGGGTGGGCACAAGGGGTGAAGGGACACATTTATATGGTGACTGACAAACAATAATGTACAACTAAAATTTCACAACTATTATGACATCAACAACAAAAAAACCCACATTTCCATAAACTAAAAATACCTGAGGCAAAAGATAAGGATAAAGAAATACTCAGTAAATGCAAAAGATGAAAAAAAAAGCTTTCACAAGGGCCTGAGAATTGTGAAGAAAGAAGCCCCATGGGCCCTTGGGCAAGACTCTGCCCTTCTCAGGCCTCAGCTTCCCCCTTGCTGTAATGGGTGGTCAGGAGGGGGGCACAGATTCCAGAAACCTTTAGCTCTTGCCCAAGTGGCCTGCATACATCAAGTGGGGTGGAGAAAGCAGCTGTGGCCACTATGGTCCCATGGGGACACACACCTATTGTTCCAGAATCTGCAATGTAGACACAAGTTGCCCCACCACCCACAGACACAGAGACCTCAGCTAGGAAGGACCTGGCATCTGAGAGTCCCACAGGTTGACTCAGCCCTGACCCAGTAGGTTTGGTACCCTTAAGGGAGTGCCACCCAGCCTCCAGGCTCTCACTGCGAAGATGAGGATGTCTCAAAGTTCTGCCATGTTTGACTGTGCTACTGCTCTCTGCCTGGCACCAGGCAATCCGGGAGGGTGTATTTGGGCCATCCCGAAGGCCCCATCTACCCTGGAGGCCCTCTCTATCAATGGCCTGAACTAGGGGGTTTGTCCTAGGCAGGGGAGGGATAAATCCTCCGTTGCTTTTCCATTCACAAACACTGGTACAAGAGGGCCCCTCGCCCAAGAATCAAACCTGTTCCTGAGCAAAAAACAAAAACCCATAATTTCAAATCTGCTGGGCTTTCGTGCAGCCAGTGACCCCAAGGATAGTGACCATGTTGTTGCAGCACTGTGGCTCTGGCACCATCTGCTGGCTGAATGACGCTGGGGGAGCTTGGAGGGGTTCTGGTTTCACGCATGGGCCTCAGAGGCCAGGCCTTCCTGTATATTTGCAAACCTGTTGTGTTGGAGCCTTTTCTATGGAGAAGGTAACCAATGCTCTGAGGATGTCTGGAGGGCCCAGGACCCTCTGAGGGAGGAGGAGCACTGCACCACTGAGCAGCTTCTCCTTTGCTGCTCCCCGGGGCAGGGACCCACCCCTTTCTGGGCCAAAGGGAGGGGGCCTGCCTCAGAGTCCCCTCCCCAAGCTCCAGGAACCCAGATGGCAGCTGAGAGGGAAGGGATACAATGGGGACCCTTCTGACTCTGGCCTCCAGTCTGCCAGGTCTCAGACCAGGAGAGCTGCTTCCCCTCTTTCCCTTTACCCTCCTCCCGGCTCTCCTCCATCTCTTCCCCTGCCCCCTCCTCCCCTCTTCCCTTTTCTCTCTTCTCCTCCCCTCCCTTCCCCTGCCACACCAGACCTCTCCTCTGACCCTGCCTCAGAGCCCATATGGTGTTTTGGGCAGCCTCTTTCCCTCTCCATGCCTCAGTTTCCCCACCTGTAATGCAATGATTCTGGATTCTCATCCAAGGAAAGTGGCAATGGGGGAGCGCTCCATGTTTCCTGTTTGGGTGGTTATGATCATTCTCCGTGGACACACTTCCTGGTGCTTGTGGGCAGGAGTCTTTCCAGGGTATATAGACACCCAGCAGTGGAATTGCTGGGGCACAAGGGACATGTAGTGTTAACCCGACTAGATAATGCCAGTTTTCCAAAGTGGTGGCAGCAATTTACAGCCCCATCTGCAGTAGATGAGCCTTCCTATTGCTCCACATCCTCACCAACACTTGGTTTTTTTTTTTACCATTTTTTTTATTGATGTCTTAATAGTTTATAACACTGTGGGGTTTTAGTTGTACATTTTTGTTTGTCCATCACCTTGTGGATGTAACCCTTCACCCACCAACACTTGTTTTTGACTGATGTATACTCATTCATCTGATGAGTACAACGTGGACTGTCCTTGTGGTTTGAGTTTGCATTTCTCTGGTTACTAATGAGGTTGGACATCATTCCATATGGTTTTGCTGTTCCTGTAAGTTCCCATCCAAGTTGCATGCCCATTTTTCTATTGGGTTGTGTGTCTTCTGGTAATCTTTTGTTGGTTTTGTCTCACATATATCCTCTCCCAATTTGGTCTTGTCTTTCCACTTTCTTTATGGCGTCCTGTTTTTCTTTTAACTTTTTATTTTGACATAATTTCAGACTTACACAAAAAAGTTGCAAAAGTAGTACAAAGAATTCCTTCAAACTCTTTACCCAAACTCCCCAAATGTTAACATTATACCTTTGCATCCTACTCTCTTTCTTTATAGATATATATATATTATACAAAATATTACATTATATACAATACACAATACACACACTTATTCTCCCCTCTCGCCTTCCCTCCCCCCAAGACACTTGAGAGTAAGGAGCAGGGGCAGAATTATGCCTTTTTACACCTAAACGCTTCAGTGTATATTTTCTAAAAAGAAGAACATTCTCTTATATGTAAACATAACCACTGAACAAGTCTCAAAATCAGGAAATTAACACTGATACACTACCATTATCTAATCTACAGACCTCTTTCAGATTTTACCAATTGTCCTAGTAATATCCTTTAGAGCAAAAGAGAATCTCATATCATATGTTGTGTTCAGTTGTTAAGTTTCTTAAGTGTCCTTTAGTCTGGAACAGTGTTTCTTTGTGTTTCATAACACTGATATTTTGGGAGATTACAGACCAGCTATTTCATAAACTGTCCCTCATTTTAGGTTTGTCTAATGTTTATTTCTGATTAGCTCAAGGTAATGCATTTTTGATGTTCTGTCCTTCTCAGTGCATCATACAAGGAGGCGCACGATGTAGATTTATCCCATTGCTGGTGATGTTAAATTTCATCCCTTAGTTAAAGTGGGGTCTGTCAAGTTTCTCCACATAAAGTTACTATTTATCCCTTTGTAATTAATAGGAATATTATATGGAGATACCATGGGACTATGTAATTACTTTGTTACTTTACTTCTTAAATCCACTAATTTTATGTCTATTGATGATTTTGCCTGAATTATTAATATGATGGTTGGTGAATAGTGGTTTTCTAATTTCACCCTTCCTTGTACATCTAGTAATTGGCTTTCTGCTATAAAGAAGAGTTTTTCTCCTCCTCCAATTATTTATTTATACCTGTATAAATTCACTGTATTCCATTATTCAATGGGTTATAATCCCTCACTATCCTTACTTTATTTTGATGCCCAATTGCCCTAGATTTGGCAGGTGAAGCCTCTTAGGCTAGCTCCTGTGTTTTATGATGTCTTTTGTGCAACAGAATTTCCTAGCTCAAATGAAATTTAATTTATTGATCTTCCTTCATGGCTGGTGCTTTTTATAGCTTGTTTAAGAAATCCTTCCTTCTTGGCTTTATAAAGATATTCTTCTATATCTACTTTTAAAAGTTGGAGATATTTGCCTTTCTCATTTTGGTCCTTAATATAGCTGGAATTAACTTTTTATTGAACTGTAACATACATACAAAAATGCTCAAAAGAGAAGCATACAGCTTGGTTTGTTTACCTCTTACAGGAGTAAGTAAACAAACTCCCATATAACCAGCACCCTGCTGGATCAAGAGACAGAACGTTCACAGACTCCCACAAGCTCCTCTTGTGTCCTCACTTCCAATCACTTCTCTCTCCCCTCTCTCCTGACTTCAGACACTACTGGAAACATGGGGTGAAGTAGGCTCTGTATCAGTCAGGATTTTCCAGAGAAACAGAACCAACAGGAGACAAATAGATAGTTGATAGACAAATATAGTTGATAGGAATTGGCTTATGTGATTGCAGGGTTTGATAAATCCTAAGTCTGTAGGGTAGCCCCGTGGCAGGTTGGGGGAGACTCAGGCGTGAGTTGATGTTGCAGTCTCGAGGCAGAATTCCTTCTTTTTTTTTTTTTTTTTGGCTGAGGAAGATTTGCCCTGAGCTAACAGCTATTGTCAATCTTCCTCTTTTTATATGTGAGCCAATATCACAGCATGGCCACTGACAGACAAGTGGTGTAGGTCCGCACCCAGGAACCAAACACAGGCCGCTGAAGTGGAGCATGCCAAACTTAACCACTAGGCCACTGGGGCTGCCCAAAAGAATTTCTTTTTTTAAGGACACTAGTCAATGGATGAGGGCCCATCATAATCCAGTATGATCTCATCTTAATTTGATTACATCTGCAAAGACCCTATTTCCAAATAAGGTCACATTCACAGATACCCAGGGGTTAGGACTTCAACATACACTTTTGGGGCATACAATTCAATCCATAAGACTCCAACTTAATTTTTTCCATATGGATGACCAATTGACCTGCATCCTTTATTCAGTAGTCCCTCCTTTCCTTGCTGGCCTGCAGTGCTACTTCTGGAGTCCATTATGTGGAGGCAGAAGTCTTCAGTCTGTTTCTGGGTTCTAGTTCTGATGGTCTAATGTTATGTTCCTGAGCAAATACCCACACTATTCCAATTACTCAGCTTTCTAACAGGACTGGACATGTCTTCTCATTTTGTTTTTCTTCTTTAAGACTGTATAGACTCTTCTAAGGCCTTTGATTTTCCACATAAATTTGAGAAACACCTTGTCAACTTCCACACACACACACACAAAACTGAGAGTTCGACAGGCGTTGCACTGAGTCCATGGATCACCTCTCTTCTTCCAGGAAGCCTTCTCTCCTCACCAACCCCATTAGGCTCTCTGCCCCCTCTGGGTTCACCTTTCCCCACCCTGTTCTGTGGAGGTGATTCAACCTAAGCACACCAAATCCCCCCCACCCCAATTCTGCCCCTGCAGTATATTCCCTTTTTCAAGTCCCCCTCCCATGTTTCCTCTGTGTGTCCATATCCAGACCTCACTCTGAAGACCCTGAAGGCAGGGTCTGAGTGGTGCAATTCTCCTGTCTCAACCCTCCCCTCTATAGGGCTCAGAACAGCGTCCTGGGAATCCACAATCCCTTCCTCCTAGTCTCCACCTCCCTCCACAGTCTATCAATATAACAGCCAGTGTAATCCTTAAACTTAGGTCAGATCATATCCCTCTTCTGTTCCAAACCTTCTCATGGTTCCCCAGGTCATCCAAGAAAAAGCCCAAATCTTCACCACAGTTTTTGAGACCCTAACCCATCCGCAACCCCCGACCGCACCCCGACCCATTGCCTCTCTGACACCATCACCTGCTGTTCTCCACACTCACTTGGCCTCAGCCATTCAGGCCTCCTTGCTCTTCTTCAGGCATGCGAGGCACAGTCTAGGCTCAGGGTCTTTGCATTTGCTTTTCTCTCTTTCTAGAATACTTTCCCCCTAGCTATGCCCCTGGCTTGCTCCTTCACATCTCTGCTCAAATAGTATTTTCTCAATGAAGCCTTCCATGACGACCCGATCTAAAAGATATAAAATTGCAAATGTCCCCCTCCTCATACTCCCATCCTCCTTTCTCTGCTTTATTTTTTCTTCTTACCATAGCAGTTATTGCTGTCTCATATACTGTATATTCTTTATTGTGTTAATGTCTATCTCCCCTCACTAGATTGTGACCTTATGAGGGCAGAGATCTTTGTTTTATTCAACAGCACGTACAACGGTGCCTAGGACACAGTGAGTGTCAAATAAATATTTATTGAACAAATGAACTGGGAGGGAGGAGACCCAGGCCCAGCCTGGACTCTTCCATTTGCTTGCTGGGAAACTTGAGTGGTCCACTCAATCCCGGCCTCAGTTTCCACATCGGTAAAATGGAGGAGGTCTGTGTGTCTCTAAAGCCCTTCCAGCTCTGCCACATGGGTATGTGTCTGTATGTGTGTGTTGTCTTGAGGAAGAGGTGAACTGACCTGGCTGAATGGGCCTACTCTTCTACTAAGACTAAGTACTACTGAGTCTTATGCTTCCCCAAACTCCCAACTCTGCCCATCTCTGTGAGGAAATACACGCGTTAGGAGGGCACCCCAGGGATATCTTTTCTGCTGTCTCATCTGCACTGGCTCATCTCCACCCCACTGCCTCAGCATTTGAGGCATCCTCACAGGGCCTCTTCATCTTTGATGCCTCTTATACCAATTGCTCTTCATGTCACTGTGACCGTGTTATGGGCTGAATTGTGTCCCCCTTCCCAAATTCAAATGTTGAAGATAGTACTGGGACATCCCCAGTACTTCAGAATGTAACTGAATTTGGAGATAAGAGTCTTTAAAGAGGGAATTAAGTTAACATGAGGTCACGAGGGTGGGCCCTAATCCAATGACTGGTGTCCTTATAAGATTAGGACACAGAAACACACAGAGGGAAGATCATGTGAAGACACAGGTATAAGACATCCATCTACAAATGAAAGAGTGAGGGCTCAGAAGAAACCAACCCCGCTGACACCTTGAGCTCAGACTTGCAGCCTCTAGAATTGTGACAAAATTAATTTCTGTTGTTAAGCCACTCAGTCTGTGATAGTTTGTTATGGCAGCCTGAGCGAATTAATACACCCTGGCATTCACAAGGCATATGTCTGTTGTTGTAGTTCAACCACAGAAGCCTCATGTGGGGCCAAAGTGGTCCCTTTCTACAGAGGAGAGTGAGGCTAGAGGAAGGAAAGACAGTAGGGCTAAAGGTGTTGCTCTAGGAAGCTCATGAGGTAGGGATCCACCTGCCTGGCTCCTTTGAATCCTGGGCTTAACGAGAGCTCCCTTTTGCACCTACAGTCCACTGACCTGAAATGCCTGCCTCTATAGGTCCTGTCCTGCAAGGCCCAACTTAGGGCTTCCTACTCCTCCCGTCCCCTCCTGACTGTTCCAGCCCATAGTGACCTGCAACTGCTTAATCTTGATCCCTTGCTGGCCGCATGCTTGGGGCCTGGGCTATCTGTGTCCTGTAGCCAAACTGCTTCCTATGGCTGCCTCCTTCCTTAGTCCCATGTCCCGAATCTTGCCTCTTTCCTTGCTCAGTGATGCTATGCTAGAGTCTCCCACCCCCTAGCCTGCTCTGGTCCCAGCTGCTGTCTACGCCTAGCAACTCCCCTATGGCTCACCACTACCTCATCATCAGAGAATCCCAGGATGGGCTACTGCATTTAATTTACTATAAATTGTGTTGGGGCAACTTTCTTCCTTTCCTCATTACTGGGATTTTTCAGGGCATGGGCCTTGTCCTCAATTCCTCCACCTCTGACCAGGTGACCCCAGGATGGTCCTCCAGAAACAAGCTCTTTTAAGATGCTGGTAAATTTTTCTCTTTCCTTAAAAAAAAAAATTATCTACAAGGTCTTGGATTTTCTTTTCTAAAATTTTTTTGGGGTGGGGGTGGTGGGGAAGATTAGCCCTGAGCTAACATCTGTTGCCAATCCTCTTCTTTTTGCTGAGGAAGATTGGTCCTGGCCTAACATCCATGCCCATCTTCTTCTACTCTACAGGTGGGACGCCTGCCACAGCATGGCTTGATAAGTGGTGCGCAGGTCCACACCTGGGATCTGAACCTGCAAACCCCAGACTGCCAAAGCAGAGCACGCAAACTTAACCACTATGCCACCAGGCCAGCCCTCTAAAATTTTTTTATTGTAGTAAAATATACCTAACATAAAGTTTATCATTTTAACCATTTTTAAGGGTACAGTTCATTGGCATTAAGTACATTCACATTGCTGTGCAACCATCACCACCACCCATCTTCAGAACTTTTTCATCATCCCATACTGAAACTCTGTACCCATTAAACAATAACTCCCCATTCTCCCCTTCTCCAGCCCCTGGGAACCACCATTCTACTTCAGTCTCTGTGAATTTGACTATACTAGGTATCTCATATAAGCGGAATCATACAATATCTGTCCTTTTGTGTCTGGCTTATTTCACTTAGCATAATGTCTTCAAGTCTCCTCTATATGTTGTAGCATGTATCAGAATTTACTTCCTTTTCAAGGCTGAATAATAGTCCATTGTATGGATATACCACCTTTTGTGTTTCCATTCATCCATTGATGGACATTTGGTTTGTTTCTACCTTTTGGCTACTGTGAATGCTGCTGCTACCAACATTGGTATACTCGCATTTTCTTTTGCTCTAACTCCAACTGGCATGAAGATAGGTCCTTGACTGAGTCTTGAAAGGTTTTGGAATCTCACTGCAAAGATGACCTGGGCCCTACATTGTAGGTGAGGCCTCTCTTCTGAGCCCAGATCCTGCATCCTACAGTCCACATCTCCTCTTGAATGACTCAAAGGCATCTGTATCCAGCTTAACACAGACAGACCTGAACCTTTGCTCTTCCTCTCCAAACCTGTTCCTTCCCATTTTCTCACGTCAGTAAACAGCCCTGCAGCAACCCAGCTATACTAGCTGGAAACTTGGAAATCATCTTTGACATCTCATTCCCCTACATGCATTCACCCCAAGTTCTGACGCTTTTTTCTCCAAAACATTTCTCAAATCTGCCCACTTCTCACTTCCCTCTGCCCTAACCCAACATCCCCTGTCTCCTGGAAGACTACAAAAGGATCCTCACTGATTTCCCTGCTTCCACTTTTCCCTTCACTATCTCCAAACTATTCTCCTTTTTCTAAAGATAGGTAACACATACATGATTGTAAAATTTCTGTTCTACAGGTCATCTCTCCAAAAGCAACAACTGTTCTCTGTTCCGTGGTCCCCTTCCAGACGGTCCGGGCGAACTGAGTACTCACACAGCCGTACATACTCACCCCCACCCCACCTACCCACATTGCTCTGGGCCTCCTTTTTTTGCTTTACACTCCATCTAGGAGTTCTTTCCCCATCATCACAAGTGCACGCGTCCGCCTCTTAGGCAGTGCCCGGCCTATCCACGCTGGACCGAGTGCGCCAATCTTCCACCAGTCACCCCTCTGTTCCAAAGCTCGGCACTTCGGACGAAACCTCTTGCTCTCTTCTTAGCCTCATCTCCCTCCCGGTCAGCCGCCCCCTCTCCCAGGGCTCAGTTTTCAAGTCACCTCTCCTGGGCAGCCCGCCCGCCACGTTATCTCTACCATGGACTTCCCTCCGTCCTCTATTGCCCTCGACACTACTTAGGGCTACAAGTTTACAGGTGCATTCTCTAACGCCCTCCCCTGAGAGAGGTGAGCCGCGGCCGAAGCCAGGGCCGGCTGGTCTATCTGGCCCGGAAGGAGAAGAGCAGCTCCCGCCCTGCCCGGCTGCTAAGAGGAGGAAGACTACCACTCCCAGAAACCATCTCGCCCAGGGCTGGAGATTTGCCTTTCCACGCCCCCTTGAGGAGGAGACTGAGCATGCGCGTCGGGAGCTGAGCTTGTGCGAAAAGCTGCGTGGGCGGGGCGGGGACTGCATCTCCCAGCCGGCCCAGCGGGCAGCTCTTCGTCCCCGCGTGACGAGTGACTTCCGGTGGGGAGGGGCGGGGCGCGCGGCTGAGCCAGCAGCTGGAGCAGCTAGGGAGCGGCTGGGTGGTCGGCGCGTGGCCGCCGCCATGGAGGCCGTCCCCCGCATGCCCATGATCTGGCTGGATCTGAAAGAGGCCGGTGACTTCCACTTCCAGCCGGCGGTGAAGAAGGTGAGTGCGCCTCGTACCCCCCATCCCCTTCTCCCGCGTATCTCCGTCGTCTGCCAGCGCGTGACGCCCCCTGCTCCTCCATTTCTCCAGGCCCTGTCGCAGGGTCAGGTGAGGCCAGGAGGGATCTCCGCTGGCTTTGCTCAGCCTGGTCCACCCCCACCCCACCCCGCGCGTCTGCACACCAACCTCCCCCTCCTTGCCCGCCCGGGGCTAGCGCCCGCAGTCTCCTCAGAACCCGCTTCCTGACTTCTGCCCCGGGCCATCCACGGTTCCCACCGAGGCACCACACTTCCTCGGTGTGACGCTCTGGACCTAGTTCTTCTCCGCCCCTCCTCCACGCCAAGACCGCACCGCGGGGAGCGAGGGCGACCCTAACCGTCTGGGTTGAGTTGCTGTGCCCGACCCTCGGTACGCTGTCAGTCCACGACTAGACTGAGATGGACGCTGAGGATGGCTCAGGATCTGTTTTAACACGGGAGCCCCGGTGACCCAGGAATGTCTGACTTCTGTGATTGGAAGGGTCTTTCTGACACTTGGTGGAATTCTGTCTGGTCTCCTTAGAAGAAACCTATTCGGGAGCCCCTTTGAGCTAAAAGATACAGTTCCATTCATTTTGGGGAGGCTTACTGCTTTTCATAACTGCGTGGAGGGGGTAAACAGTGTTGTAGCTCCCGGAGAGACCTTGGCAGTCATTTTGTCGAACCTTCAGTTGGACGGAAGAGACAGGCTGTTTGGAGTTGACTGAGACAAGGGACCTCTGTGGCAAGATCAGGGGTGGTTGGTACAAAGTGGGACCAGGTGTGTTGATTGGGCATCAGGTGCCCTCTTGAGGCATCTTCCTTGGGAAGGGCCACCTGGTAGCGTTGAGGGTCAGAGCAGAAATGAAAAGGAACAACCAGGAGGCTGTTGCAGGTTGACATCCCTGTAGTTTTAGCACAGCAGCTGCCAAAGTAAGTCTCAGATAATCTGGATGGTGGGCCACTCAGCAGGGTGCTTGAGCAAAGAAACAGGAGAAAGAAACTGGGTGTGGAAGTACAAGAAGCCATCTCCCTTCCTCTCTTTACATTGCTCCTGCCTTAGTTCAGACGCTAACAGTTTTTATTCCTTTGAGTCCATCATTTAACCTCTTTGGGCCTCTTTTTCATCATTTGTGGACCAGGAAATTAGATTACTTGATCTAAAATTCCAGAATTTTGTACCTCTTCCTCAGACTTTGGTCTTTTTTCCAGCAGCCCTTTCATAAAGTACAATTAGATGAATTTTTCTAAAACACAACAAAACTCCTTTGTTTTCTAGTTCAACTCTAACCCATTCAGAGTTGACCTACCCCAGTTCTTCCAGCATTTTTTGAGGGTCCAGAATGTACTTGATCTATGTACTTCTGATACAAGTACCCCAGATTCTGTTCACAGTCAGCCACTTGCTGTTCCCTTGACATTCTCTGTATGTTTGCTCTTCTACGCCTTTGGTTGTGGAATTCCTCCCACCCAGAAGAGCTCTCATCTTTACCCTGGGGGATGGGGATGGGCCCTTTTTTAATCTCTCCATATTGGTTCTGTTCATCTTTCAAGGTCCAGTTTAAGCTCTGTCTCTTCCACAAGTCTTCTTTAATCCTTTCATCTGGATTTATCTTTCTCTTCTCTGAATCCCTTACTCTTTTCCTGGTGACAGTTATGTGTGCTATGTTTTAACTCCCCCTCTCAGTTGTAAGTGATCTGAGAGGAATCTCCATGCTGCTCACATCCTAGCAGGGTCTCCTCTACATAGTTGGCACTCAGGAAAACATTTTTCAAATGACTGAATTGACAGTTGAGAGGGAATTTAGAGATGGTGACCATAAATTTATAGAAATCCAGTGGATAAAATCTTAGCTCAGAAACCCCTATGAGATATTTTCGTTTGAACTTAGCCTTTGGTGCTCTGGTCATGCCTAGACTACAAGGTATTATGTGAGCAGTGGCTTCCTTGGGAGCCCCTGGGCCTCCATGAGAGGAGTTGCTTATTAGCCGATTAGCCTGAGGTGGTATGAGATGCTGAAAAAATTCATTTCCTAGACATCAGCTCTTTTTCTTTGTTTCCTCTTTTTTTGGGATTGGGAAAGATATCACCATTTATTTGATAGGTTAAGATTGTGGCATGAACCCACTGAAAAGGAATAGCAGTCTGTGGGTAGGCTGGGCTTGAAAATGGCCAACTGCCTCAGGGTTCTGTGGAACTCTCTTCCTGCAGAGGAGACTGTAGAAGCCACTGCAGCCTGAGAACTCTTCCTGACCGGGACTCCTCCCTCCAACCTTAGAGCCTCCACTCTGCCGTCTGCCACTGGTACCCTTGTCCTTCTACCCTTGTTCTGAGCTGTGGGAACGTTCTTCACCAATGACTTGGCGCAGAGGGGTAGAATTTAATTTAGGAGAGTGGGGTAAAAATTGGTTCTGTGGAGGTCAACCTGTCGAGCACTATGCTTAGCCCTAGTAATACAGACAAATAAGAGATACTCTTTTTTTTTTTTTTTTTTTGGTGAGGAAGACTGGTCCTGAGCTAACATCTGTGCCCATCTTCCTCTGTTTTGTATATGGGACGCTGCCATAGCATGGCTTGATGAGCAGTGTGTAGGTCCGCACATGGGATCCAAACCTGTGAACCCTGGGCTGCCAAAGCAGAGTGTGTGAACTTAACCACTATGCCACCGGCCTGGCCCCTCTTTTTTTTCCATGGAATTTGTAGTATAAATAGAGGAAATTTAAAAATTAGATAGTGACATCAGTGGAAGAGTAGAAGTATGTGCAGTGTACACAAGTACCAGCCTAAGGAGGGGCCATCAGGGAAGGCTTGCCAAGGAGGTGGGTTTTGAAGGATGAATAGGAGTTTTCCAGATAGATAAAGGGTTTCTTTCTTTGTGAGGCTGGGCTTTTGAAAAAAAGTTTCATAATGGTTAGTATTGGTTTTCACTCCTGATGGACGTGCCTTCAGTTATGGAATCATGGGAAATAAGAGCCAGGAGAAGAGCAAGCTGGTTTTGAACTGCAGTGCCAAGCTTTAGGTTGGGATATCTGGACCCACATAATTTTTTAGTGGGGAAATGCTGCTGGCCCTGCACCTTTTTTCCTGTGTTTTGGAGCCCAGAGTGCTGACTCAGTGGAAACCGATGAAGGATAACTCTTGTGCTCTTCATCAGTGAGTGATTTGGCAACAAGTGTTAGTGTTTGAAGTTATTTCCTCTTCTGGTTCCAAACATCTGCCCTTAACCAACTGCACTTGAGCTCAGGTCAAGCTCACTTGAACTGAGGTGTTGCATCCATCCCTAATTGATTCATTGAACAAATAATTGTTGAGTGACTGTTATGTGCCAGCCCTGGGAATTCAGGGCTGTATGTGATGACAAAAATCCCTGTCTTCATGGAGCTTATCATCTAGTGATCCACATAGTAACCTCAAGGGCAGATGTACCGTATGGTAGCCACCCTGCCAACCAAGTGGCTTCTTGGCCTCTCTCCTTCTCCTGCTCCGGCTGGATTGATTTCTCTAAATCTCTGCTTTCCACTGGGTTCCTCCGGAGCAACTGCCTGCTGTTTAAGGCCTGCCACCACTTTGCTTGCACCTGCCTCTCTAACTTCAGCTCCACCAGGCCTCTCCTACAGCCTCTTTTCCTTCCACATCTGGTCATTGTCCTTGTTCCAGTACTTACTGGAATTCTTTTCCTCCTGTTCATCACCCAGGTTGAACCATACCTCTTCAGGGCCCCTTTAGCTGCCTGGTAATTGTACCACCCTCTTCCAAATTCAGACAGGTCTTACAGTTCCTATCACTCAGTTGACCTGCACCACAGAGTGCACACTCTTGTTGCCTCTTCTTGCTATTTATCTTATTCACATGTAGGGAGAGCCTGGTTTTCAGGTTTGTGGAATTTTTCCCCCCCTACAGATTTCCCATGGGACAGCTGACTCTTTTGAAAAGCTTGCCCCACACACAGAAAGGAAAATGAGATGACCAGAGGCATAAAAGAGCCCTGTCTTCTCAGCAGTGAGGAGCACAGGACATTGCCAGTTACCTGTGGTGGTGACCTGTCTTATCTCTTATCACAGATTTAGAGTCACTGAGCCAGTCTGCCTGAGCCTGTATGCACACTTGTGTTTTACACAGAATGGCTCTAGGCACAGATGACCTGGATTGTCAAATTCATTCTTCTATAACTTTAATCTCATACACCAAAGACCTATATCCATTCCACACCAAATTCATTCCTTTACTTGGGAAGTAATAAATATTTGTGTGTAGAAAGTGCATAGTAAGTGTTGGTTGAATTACCTAGTCTAGTTCTAGCACCCTCCAAGAGAGGTAACTTGAGTCATCCTCACTGGTGGTGTTCAGACAGGTCGAGGGCCATTCAGAAGAGATGTGGGAGAGAGGACTTGAGTGTTATGTAGGGTTAGACTAGGCAAGGATGAAGGTCTGTTCTCATCCCTGGTGCTCTTGGCCTATTATTTGGTCCTAGGCTTGCTGACACCAAGGGACTAAAGATTTCTCTTGGCAATACTACTACTTTCTCTGAATAAAATCTCATTTGCAATTCAGTGGCAGAGCATATATTGTATTAATTAACAATACTGTATGTGGGACTCAATTTTATGTGTTTCTGTGGAACCGCTCAAGGAATGCCCCATATTTGAGTCAACCCTGCAAGTGGAGAAAAAGGAAATGTAATGTGTGTGGTGAAAAAGGTAATTCTAATACATTTGATGCCTTTTATTGCCCTTTTTGGGGGGGTTATTGCTTTAACTAGAACCATGAAATTCTCAGATGTTATATCAAATTAAGAGCAAAAGATAAACACCCCCACCCAGGGAAAAAATAAAAGAAAGCCTACACAGAAGAATGAGAACATGTAGGTACAAGAGAAAGTGACACAAAGGAATACCCTTGGGCCAGGAGTCCGGAAATCTGGCTTGGAGTTCCAGCACTACCATTGCTCATCTCTGGTTCCCGTTTTTCTAATGTGCAGGAGAATGGCAGGACCCAGGATGGATGTTTCCAGTGATCTCATCTACTTACAAAATTCTGTGCCATTTGTCGCTCAATAGAAGAGCAGAGTACCGTCATGGAAATAGCCTAGACGTTGTAATCAGACAGACCTTGGTGTAGGTCCCGCATCTTCCCCTTAATGCCTGGGTGACCTCAGCTGCTACAAATGATGACATCACTAATCTAGACCTCACTTTTCTCACCTGTAACATGGAACTAATATTATACGTCATAAGCTTGTGAGAATCAAGAGTTAATGCATGTGAGTCCCTAGTACAGGTCTTGGCATATTGTAAACAATATTTTCAACCTAGTATCCTCTTTCTCTGTTTAGGAAATAGCTCAAGTCCTTATGACAGCTCTGTGAGTTAGACAGAGCAGGTACTATTAACCCTATTTTACAGATGAAAAACTGAAACGCAGAGCTTACAGCTACCCAGGGGGACAGCCAAGACTCAATACTCTGTCTTGGTATTTCTCTCTGGAATGGCCTTTCTTTTATTGTTTTTCACTTGTAACTCCTTCCTTTCCTTTTTTTGTCAGTGGCTCTAATGACATGCTCTCGATTAACATAGACCTGTCCATATGTCTTAGTGTTCTCTCAGAAAAGGATCCCCGGCTGCTCCAAAGCTCTGCTGGGTTCTAGAGGTTCCCTGGCCCTCCAAACCCAACCAGCTGTTAGTTATGTAGGTCCACTGGGGTCCTGTCAGTGCCTTCTAGTTTCTTACTCTTCTAGTTACTTACTGCTGGGCCTTCCCTCTGAGGCTCTGTCAGGAGCTTCAAATCCTGACCAGACTTTGTTATGAGCTCTGCAGAGTTTCGGACCATAGAGAGGCTATGAGATGGTCTCTGTCCTTTACTCTAGAACCTTCAGCCAGCCTCTTTCCTCTGTTCAGTGGGGGAGTGATTAGCAGTCATAGAGGATTTTGTCAGAATTTAAAAAGTAACCTGGCTGTTCCACTGGCTATGTGGCCGGAGATTTGTTTTCTCTTCCTGTTTTTTAAAGTTATTTGTGAGAACCATATTTAAAAAAGAGAAATTGATTGGTCTGATATGTGGTTAAGAACATGGGCTCTGGAGCCCAAACGCCTGGATTTCAGTTATTGCCCCATCAGTTACTAGTGCTGTGACCTTGGCAAATGCTCCAGCCTCTTTGCCTCAGTTTCCTCATCTGTAAAATGGTGATAATAGTATCTGCCTCTTTGGGTTGTTGCTCAGCACTGTGCCTGGCTCATGGTAGGAGCTCAATAAGTGTTTGCTGCTGTGGATCTTGGAGGAGGGATGAGACACAAGTAGAAGGTGACCTCTAGGGACAGTTTGCTGGGGATGGGAGCAGCATCTCTCCACTTGACCATTGTGTGAACAGCAGGGGCAAATGTTCTTAGTGATGTCAGGTGAAGCCTTGTTTCTAGGACTCTCAGATATCCCTCTCATCCCTTTGGCCTCTATCCCACAGGGCCTCTGGGCTCCACTTTTACTCCTATTCTCTAGCCTCAGAGTGGGCAAATTAAAATATTTTATTAAAAAGAAAACATGTTTCCATGTAGGTAGTCAAGTTTTACCTTACAGTTTAGGCCACATTTTGTATTTGTGGTTTTTGGAGGGGGTGGTAAGGAGGAGAGGGGTGGGCTGGATCAGAGTGAGGATTTTAACCAGGAGCTTCAAAGTGTCTGTGAACCCCCTAAAATTGTTGGCAAATTTTTGTGTTTATGCATAGCTGAATATTTCTAGGGAGTTTTCTTTCATGGCTTTTATCATATTCTCAAAGGACCCACAAAAAGCTAAGAACCTCTGACGTAGGGAAATATGTTTTTCAGGTACCATTTAGCTTTTCAGCAGCTCTTAAATCATTTCAAATTTCCAGCATACAGAAAAGTTGAAAGAAGAATGCAGTGCTCACCCAGATTCTCTCTACCTAGTTTTGATAGTTACATTTCACCATATTTGTGTGTGCTCTCTCTATACATACATACATATATGTGTGTATATATATCTCCTGTGAACCTTTAAGTTGTACACATCTCAGCACATCCTAAGAGTAAGGACATTCTCCTACATAACCACAATATTATCATCACACCTAAGAAAATTCACAAAAATTTTCTACTATAATTTATATTTAAATTTCACCAGTTGTCCCCAAAGCATCTTCTATAACTTTTTTTTTCAAACTTAGATCCAATCAGGGTTCCTATATTGTATTTAGTTGTTCTGTTTCTTTAATCTCTTTTAATCTAGAATAGTCTCCTGCCTTCCCCCCTCCCTCCCACCCAATGACATTAATTTTTCAGAGACTAGGTTAATTTTGGGGTAAGATGTTCCATCTTCTGAATTTTTCTGAGTGTCTCCTTTTACTGTTATTCAATTTGCTTGTCCATCCTCTGCATTTCCTGTAAAGGCAACCATTTGCTGGGTATCCAGCACATCTGATGAGGCCCCTACTATTCCTGACACACTTATTATTTGGGGTGGGGTGGGGTCACTGGCATGACCCTGACGTGGGGCACACAGTCTGATGGAGGAACGTTCAGAATGTGAGAAGAGCAGCAGCTAACGTTCAAGGAAGTGACATTTCAGCTAAGTCTTAGTAGAGAAGACGTGGACAAGCATTGAGACCTGAGAGCAGTAATTCCAAAGTACTCTTGGCTGGGTGTCCCTGGGAGGTGCCAGAGGACAATCCTTGAAGGCTGTTGGGAGCATGTTGTGAATGTCCATGGACTCTATGCCAAGATTAGGTTTGGTCCCGGAGGCTTTGGGGAGCCACTGTTGCACATTCTTTTCAGATTATAGTTTTTCTCTTCAGATTACAACTCATTTCCCATAATCTCACTATCCTGAGGAAAGCATGTTTTGATTTATTTTTTTCCCCAGAGGTGTGTGTATTTAGAAGGATTTAAAGTTAGGAGAGACATTGGAGTTGTGTTAGAAAGACAATTATGGCCACTAGGTAAGGGATGGATTTGTCCAGGCCAGAGGTGGCAGGGGGATAGAGAAGAGAGCTCAGGGACACATGGGACTTTCAGAAGGTGAAACCAACAGAAGAGGGGCCAGGGTCAGAGGTTTGGAAACATGACTGGATGGTGTGAAATAAGCTCAGTGGTAGCCTCCCTTCTGCCTATCTCTCCTCTCTTTCCATCCCAGAACAGGGAGGAGCTATCTTGCAGCCTTCCAGGTTTCCACGTGGCAAATTCCTTAGCCACGTGTCACAGGGCCTAGGAAGAGACCCCACGAAAGGTGGGTGGACCCAGACGTGGTGTGAGTGTGCTACTGGACAGAGCAGGCCACTTCTTCTCAGCCCTTATAGCCTCTTTCCATCTCTGCCTCACATACCTTGGTTAGGGTCTTAAGAAACCTTGCGAGTTGGGCATCAGTGCCCTTAGTGTTTGTGAAGTGATCTGGCCCCCCAGATTGCCAACCCAGACACCAGGCAGCAGGTACTGCAACAGGGGTAGTTCCAGCTGCCTTAGTCTGTTAATCTTAGGTGAAAAGGGGGCTCTTTGGTCCAGGCTGTGCCTCCAGGCTGGTGAGTGTACTCACTGTCCAAGACAGTCAGCTCTTGAGGTGGTGAGTGCTATTGGGGGCAAGGATGCCAGTTTCCTCTCTGATGTGAGCAGTGACCTTCCCTTCTCCCGTCTGGGTCATTCCTGTCACACATCCACAGGCCTTTCCTCACAAGTGAGGACACTGCAGATCTCTTATTTCTGTGGTGCCCTTTCCCAGCCAGGAAGGTGGGCTGGTAAAGAAGGCTTTGCCCATCCTCTCTTGTTTGATCCTCTCTTGCATACATTTGCTGTCAGGTTAGGGTTGTGGTTGTGACCTCAGAACACAGCAGGGTCCAGTCTGTGAGGGAGGCTTGAATTCATGGTCCATTTCGGGGTGCTCAGTAGGATCCCATTTCAGCCAGCTAAGTTCCCTGGCTTCCTGAACTGGCAGAGTTCTGGACTTCATAGAGAGGGCTTAAGCATGATGAGGACCAGCTAGGGTGTTCCTGTGGGGTCATCCCGTCTTATTTCTCGTTTTACTCAAAGGAGGAGGCTCCCGTCATCAGCATTTTGGTGCTGCTCCATTTATTGAGGTAGAGTTACTGATGGTCCAGGAGATGAACTCAGGGTTGTGGGTCTGGACTTGATCCTGAGCCCTGACTGGTGATTGCCGAGGACTCAGAGGGCAGGAGGGGGAGCAGAGGAGTCTTCTCTATCCTTGGTTTACATTCTTTTCTCTCTCTAGTTTGTCCTGAAGAATTATGGCGAGAACCCAGAAGCCTACAATGAGGAATTGAAGAAGTTGGAGTTGCTCAGACAGGTGAGAGGATAGTATTTCTACGCATATGTGAATGGGATTGGTTTGATAGGGAGGTAAAGAAGCCACCTGGAACTGTGTTCTTATTTTAATTTAGAATCTTTTCCTCTGTAAAAGCAGCAAAATTAATGATAGGGAAATTTGAAAATACTAAAAAGAAAAGAAAAACCAATCTTAAAAATCCTTTTCATGGGGCTGGCCTGGTGGCATAGTGGTTAAGTTTGTGCGCTCCGCTTCAGTGGCCCGGGGTTCACAGGTTTGGATCCCAGGCACGGACCTACACACTGCTTATCAAGCCATGCTGTGGTGGCGTCCCACATATAAAGTAGAGGAAGATGGGCACGGATGTTAGCTTGGGGCCAATCTTCTTCAGCAAAAAGAGGAAGATTGGCAACAGATGTTAGCTCAGGGCTAATCTTCCTCACCAAAAAGAAAAAAAAAATCCTTTTCACAATTCTTTGTGTATATATTTTAAATTTTTATATGTAAATAATATATAGTGTATAAAACCACAGTAGGATCATACACCACCTACTGTTTGTGTAGCCTGCTTTTTTCACTCAACGACACATTGTAGAAACACATTGTAGTTTCTGTATCAATGAACATACAATAGTATTTTTAATGGCCTATGATTATTATGTTGCATGGTAATTTAATCAGTCACATCTCGGAGAATGTTTGGTTATTTTAGTTTTTCACCATTGAAAATATAACCCATGTCTGTGCGTACTTGGGTATGTATAGGATAGTTTCTGTAGGAATTAGTGGGTGAACAGAAGCACCTATTTCAGGGCATGCACCTGCTCCTACTGTCCCTTGCCACTTCTGGCAGTCTGATAGGTGAAAAGGTTATTTAATTTTAATTTTCAGTGATTTGGTCAATAGTAAGGTTTCACAATTATTAATGTGTTTGTTATGTCTTCTTTTAGGAATTGTCTGTTAATGTCCTTTGTCCTTTTTTTTATTAAGGTGTTATACCTTTTTTCTTATTAATTTATAAGATTCATTCATATATTAATGATATTGCTCTTTTGTCTTATATGATGCAAATATTTTTCTCAGTTGACTGTTTTTGTGTATTGTGTTTTTATTTTTATTTTTTGGTGAGAAAGATTAGCCTTGAGCTAATATCTGCTCCAGTCTTCCTCTGTTTTGTATGTGGGTCACTGCTATACATGGCTGACGAGTGATGTAGGTCCATGCCTGTGATCTGAACCCACGAACCCAGGCTGTCGAAGCGGAGCACGCCGAACTTAACCACTACGCCACAGGGTCGGCCTGTTTATCCTGTTTTTGATGCAAACTTTTCAGATTTTACATATAAATTTTAAAATGTTTATAAATCGGGTCCATCTCATCTTTCTCTTTGATATGCACTTAGAAAACCTTCATCACCCAAACAAGGTACAGTCACTGATGTTCATTCTCTGGCACTTACGTGGTTCTGGTTTTCACTTCAATCTTTATATGGCATTTAAAGTAGATGTTATGTGACGGAAGGCTCAAACTTGAACTTTTTCTCCATGCTTTTTCTACTGTTTTGAAGCACTCTTATGCTGAATTCTCATATATAGTTTAGATCTATTCAGAATTTCCTGATCTCTTCCACCATCTGTCTTCCTCTGCCAGGCCCATGATATTTTAAATATTGTATCTGTTATACATTTTACTATTTGATAAGACTAATCCCTGATAATGACTTTTCTTTTTCAAGTTTTCCATGGCTATTCTCACATGAATATTTCTCAAATGAACTTAGAATCCTTTTGTCAATCCAATTCCCAACGCAAAATAGCGTTGGGAATTTTGTAAGCTCATAAAATTTACAGATTGATTAGATAGAATTAACATCTTTAACAAGGCTGCTTTCCTATGCATTTCTTCAGATTTTTTTTCAGCCTTCTCAGTAAAGTTACAGTTTTCTTCATGTAGGTTTTACACATATCTTGTTAAATTTATTTCTGTTTTTTTGTTGTTGTTGCTATTATTACTGTCCTTCCCCCTCTCCCATTATATTTTCCACTTGTTGGTGTAGAGAAAAGCAATTGAGCAATTTATTTTGTTAATTCTCTTCTTTTTGATAGTATTTCAGCTCATTTTCTTGGGTTTTCCAAGTACACGGGTCATATCATGTACATACAATGATTTTGTCATCTTCTTTCCAACAGTTGTTTTCTTGCAGTTGGCAGGTATTTCCAGAACAGTGTTAATAGTTGTGAGAATGTCTGTCTTTGGCTTGATTCTGGTGTCTGAGTCGTCAGCATTGAGCACAGTGCTGGCTGTTGTGCTGGTTTGAGATGACCTGTTTCTGCGTCTCCAGGGCTCGGTGGTGTTGGGCACCACAGTCCTCTTAGCAGCTCCCATCTCGGGGGAGGAGTATCGGCACAGTCACTTCCTTTGTATTCTGATGAATTAACAGATCATAAAATCTGTAGAAAACTTGGAAAATAAGAGAAATATAAAGAACAAAACAACCGTGTCCTGAGACAGCCATTGTGATATTGTACACATTCTTTTTATTTAAAAAGCTAGAAGTTAAAATAACTTTGCCAAAGCATTAGTAGACTAAACATTTTAATTGATAAAAGATTTGCTTAATTTTTATTATAACAGTGTTTTCAACCATTCTTGTGTCCCTTAGCAATAAACAATGACCAATAACCAGATGTCATTTTTTAAAAATTTTTATTGATGTCTTAATAGTTTATAACACTGTGGGGTTTTTGTTGTACATTTTTGTTTGTCCGTCACCATGTGGATGTAACCCTTCACCCCTTGTGCCCATCCCCCACCCCCCTTCCCCTTGGTAACCACCAATCAGTTCTCTCTGTCCGTGTGTTCATTTATATTCCATATATGAGTGAGTTCATGCAGTGTCTGTCCTTCTCTCTCTGGCTTATTTCATTTAACATAATACCCTCTAGGTCCATCCATGTTGTTGCAAATGGGACAATTGTGTCTTTTCTTATGGCTGGGTAGTATTCCATTGTATGTATATACCACATCTTCTTTAACCAATCATCAGTCGAGGGACACGGGTTGCTTCCACTTCTTGGCTATAGTGAATAATGCTGCAGTGAACATAGGGGCGCATAAGCCTCTTGTGTTGGTTGATTTCATGTCCATTGGGTAGATGCCCAAGAGTGGGATTGCTGGATCATATGGTATTTCTATTTTTAATTTTTTGAGGACCTCCATGCTGTTTTCCATAGAGGCTGCACCAGTTTCCATTCCCACCAGCAGTGAATGAGGGTCCCCGTTTCTCCACAGCCTCTCCAGCATTTGTTGTTATTTGTCTTTGTGATTATAGCCATTCTAATGGGTGTAAGGTGATATCTTAGTGTAGTTTTGATTTGCATTTCCCTGATGATTAGTGATGTTGAACATCTTTTCATGTGTCTGTTGGCCATCTGTATCTCTTCCTTGGAAAAATGTCTGTTCATATCCTCTGCCCATTTTTTGATCGGGTTGTTTGTTTTTTTGTTGCTCAGTTGTATGAGATCTTTATATATTACTGAGATTAATCCCTTGTCGGACAAACGATTTGCGGATATTTTCTCTCAGCTGGTGGGTTGTTTATTCATTTTGATCCTGGTTTCATTTGCCTTGTAGAAGCCTTTAGTCTGATGAGGTCCCACTTGTTTATTTTTTCTTTTGTTTCCCTTGTCCGAGTAGACATGGAATCTGAAAGGATCCCTTTATGGCCAATCTCTATTAATGTACTGCCTATATTTTCTTTCAGGAGTTTTATAGTTTCAGGTCTCACTTTCATGTCCTTGATCCATTTTGAATTGATTTTTGTATATGGCGATAGAAGATGGTCTACTTTCATTCTTTTGCATGTTGCTGTCCAATTTTCCCAGCACCATTTATTGAAGAGACTTCCCTCTCTCCATTGTATGTTCTTTGCTTCTTTGTCAAAGATTAGCTGTCCATAGGTGTGTGGTTTTATTTCTGGGCTTTCAATTCTATTCCATTGATCTGTGTGTCTATTCTTGTACCGTACCATGCTGTTTTGATTACTATAGCTCTATAGTATATTTTGAAATCAGGGATTGTGATGCCTCCAGCTTTGTTCTTTTTTTTCAGAATTGCTTTAGCTAATCAGGGTCTTTTGTTGCCCTGTACTAATTTTAGTAGTTTTTGTTCTATTACTGTGAAGAAGGACATTGGGATTCTGATTGGGATTGCATTGAATCTGTAGATTGCTTTAGGTAGAATGGACATTTTAACTATATTTATTCTTCCAATGCATGTGCATGGAATATTTTTCCATTTCTTTATGTCTTCCTCGATTTCTTTCAATAGTGTCTTATAGTTTTCATTGTATAGGTCTTTTACCTCCTTGGTTAAATTTATTCCCAGGTATTTTATTCTTTTTGTTGCAATTGTAAATGGGATTGTCTTTTCGAATTCTCTTTCTGTTTTCTCATCATTAGTGTATAGAAATGCAATTGATTTTTGTAAGTTGATTTTATACCCTGCCACTTTACTGTAGTTGCTGATTATTTCTAGTAGTTTTCCGATGGAATCTTTTGGGTTTTCTATGTGTAAGATCATGTCATCTGCAGATAGTGAGAGTTTCACTTCTTCATTGCCTATTTGGAGTCCTTTTATTCCTTTTTCTTGCCTAATTGCTCTGGCCAGAACTTCCAGTACTATGTTGAATAAGAGCGGTGAGAGTGGGCACCCTTGTCTTGTTCCTGTCCTCAAAGGAATGGCTTTCAGTTGTTCCCCATTGAGTAGGATGTTAGCTGTAGGTTTGTCATATATGGCCCTTATTATGTTGAGGTACTTTCCTTCTATACCCATTTTGTTGAGAGTTTTTATCATAAATGGATGCTGGATCTTGTCGAATGCCTTCTCTGCATCGATTGAGATGATCATGTGGTTTTTAGTCTTCATTTTGTTAATGTGGTGTATTACATTGATTGATTTGCGGATGTTGAACCATCCCTGTGTCCCTGGTATAAATCCCACTTGGTCATGGTGTATGATCTTTTTGATATATTGCTGTATTCGGTTTGCCAATATTTTGTTGAGGATTTTTGTGTCTATGTTCATCAGTGATATTGGCCTGTAGTTTTCCTTCTTTGTATTGTCCTTGTCTGGCTTTGGTATCAGGGTGATGTTGGCCTCATAGAATGTGTTGGGAAGTATTCCATCTTCCTCTATTTTTTGGAATAGTTTGAGAAGGATAGGTGCTAAATCTTCTTTGAATGTTTGGTAAAATTCTCCAGGGAAGCCATCTGGTCCTGGGCTTTTATTTTTTGGGAGGTTTTCGATTACTGTTTCAATCTCTACTTGTGATTGGTCTGTTCAGATTCTCTATTTCTTCTTGATTCAGTTTTGGGAGGTTGTACGCATCCAAGAATTTGTCCATTTCCTTTAGGTTGTCCGATTTGTTGGCGTAAAGTTTTTCATAGTTCCCTAATAATCCTTTGTATTTCTGTGGTATCTGTTGTAATTTCTCCTCTTTCATTTCTAATTTTATTTGAGTCTTCTCCCTTTTTTTCTTAGTGAGTCTGGCTAAGGGTTTGTCAATTTTATTTATCTTCTCAAAGAACCAGCTCTTTGTTTCATTGATCCTTTCTACTGTTTTTTTTGTTGTTGTTTCAATATCATTTATTTCTGCTCTGATTTTTATTATTTCCCTCCTTCTGCTGATTCGGGGCTTTGTCTGTTCTTTTTCTAATTCTGTTAGGTACAATTTAAGGTTATTTATTTGGGATTTTTCTTGTTTGTTAAGGTGAGTTTGTATTGCTGTGAATTTCCCTCTCAGGACCGCTTTTGCTGCATCCCATATGAGTTGGTATGGTGTATTTTCCTTTTCATTTGTCTCCAGATAGCTTTTGATTTCTCCTTTAATTTCATCAACGACCCACTGGTTGTTCAGTAGCATGTTGTTTAGTCTCCACATCTTTGTCCCGTTCCTAGTTTTTTTCCTTGCAGTTGATTTCTAGTTTCACAGCATTATGATCAGAAAAGATGCTTGTAATGATTTCAATCTTCTTAAATTTATAGAGGTTTGCCTTGTTTCCTAATATATGGTCTATCCTTGAGAATGTTCCATGTGCACTTGAGAAGAATGTGTACTCTGCTTTTTTTGGCTGGAGTGCTCTGTATATATCTATTAAGTCCATTGCATCTAGTTTTTCGTTTAAGTCCATTATTTCCTTATTGACTTTTTGTCTGGATGATCTATCCATTGATGTAAGCAGGGTGTTAAGATCCCCTACTATTATTGTGTTATTGTTAATATCTCCTTTAAGGTTTTTTAGCAGTTGTTTTATGTACTTTGGTGCTCCTGTGTTGGGTGCATAGATATTTATAATAAGTGTTATGTCTTCTTGGTGAAGTGTCCCTTTTATCATATATTGCCCTTCTTTGTCTCTCATTACCTTTTTTATCTTGAAGTCTGCTTTGTCTGATATGAGTATGGCTACTCCTGCTGTCTTTTGTTTGCCATTAGCTTGGAGTATTGTTTTCCATCCTTTTATTTTGAGTCTGTGTTTGTCTTCAGAGCTGAGATGTGTTTCCTGGAGGCAGCAGATTGTTGGATCTTGGTTTTTAATCCATCCTGCCACTCTGTGTCTTTTGATTGGAGAATTCAATCCATTTACATTTAGAGTGATTATTGATATATGGGGGTTTAATGTTGCTATTTTATTGTTCATCTTCTGGTTCTTTGGCATTTCCTTCGTTTCTTGTCCCTTGTGTTTCGGACTGCAAATTCAATTTGGTATTTCTGCATGCTCATTCTCTTAGTTTTCTCTTTATTTGTCATGTGTGGTTCTCTTCTGGTTATTTGTTTAGTGGTTACCGTGAGGTTTATATAAGCGATCTCCTGGATAAGAAAGTATATTTTCGGATGCCTCCCTTTTCCTGAGGCTGGGTCAGTTCACTCCCTTACCTCTTCCCCTCCTTATTTGTTATCTCTTTATTCCAGATTGTGTCATGAATGTGTGTTTCCAGTGATGAGCTTGAATTAAGTTTTGATGTTATCCAACTGTAGTTTGTTCTGGTTTAGTCTCCTTGCTGAAATCTTTGTATCCCCCTTCTCATTTGTTTTTTTTCAGGCCTAAGGGCCTTCTTGAGCATTTCTTGTAGTGGGGGCCTTGTGGTGACGAACTCTCTTAGCTTTTGTTTATCAGGGAGAGTTATTGTTTCTCCATCGTATTTGAAGGATACTTTTGCTGGATAAAGTATTCTCGGCTGAAGGTTTTTGTCTTTCATGATTTTGAATATATCATTCCAGTCTCTCCTAGCCTGTAGAGTTTCTGTCGAGAAATGAGCTGAGAGCCTGATGGGGTTTCCTTTGTATGTTATTTTGTTTTTTTTGTTTAGCTGCCTTCAATATTTCCTTGTCACGGGTATTTTTCAAGTTTGCTACTATGTGGCGAGATGATTTTTTATTCCTGTTTATATATTTAGGTGATCTATTGATTTCATTCACTGTTATTTCCCTCTCGTTCCCTAGGTTGGGGAAGTTCTCAGCTATTATTTCTTTGAACAAACTCTCTGCTCCTTTTTCTCTTTCTTCTCCTTCTGGAATACCTATTATCCTTATGTTGCTTTTCCTCATTGAGTCTGATATTTCTCGAAGAATTTCTTCATTTCTTTTTAGTCTTAGCTCTCTCTCCTCCTCTATCTGGAGCGTTTCTGCCTGGCTATCCTCAATAGTGCTAATTCGTTCCTCCATATTGTCATTTCTACTCTTTAAAGACTCCATTTTTTCCACTATCTCGTTGATTTTGTTTTTCATCTCCAATAATTCTGATTGGTTTTTCTTTATGGTTTCAATCTCTTTTGTGATGAAATCCCTGAATTCGTTGATTTGTTTCTGTGTGTTCTCTTGTATTTTGTTGAGTTTGTTTATGATAGCTATTTTGAATTCTCTGTCATTCATGTTATCGAATTCTGTGCCTTCAGGGTTGGTTTCTGGGTGTTTGTCATTTTCCTTTTGGTCTGTAGTCATAACAAACTGTCTCATGGATCCGACCGCTTTATTTTTTCCTCTCATGTTGAAGTTGGTCCTGCAGTTTCCACCTGCTACCACTGGATGGAGATCGCGAGCGGTTTGCTCTGAGGCGGCTGCAGCCCCCGGAGGGCTTATGCTGCAATGCGGTATGTGTGGGGGGAGGGGTTCTCTCTTTCTCCTGCTTGACCCGGGGGTTTCCTTTCTGGCTGTCTTAGGGTGTTTGCTACACCCCCGAAACAGTCCGTCATTGCTTCCCGGTGGGGATCTCTTGACAGTCTGTGACAGCACCTGGAGGGCGATAGTTCTCCCCCGCTCCCCGCCGCTGTGGGCCGCCCCTGCCCCCTCTGTCTGCGAGCCGCACTGTCTTTGCCCATCGATTGGGCAGGGGGAGTACAACTTCTTACCTCTCCTCACATCCTTTTGGGCTTCCCGCACCTCCACTGTCCGATGTATGGCAGCAGGGGTTTCTTAGAAGTCCTTTGTAGTGTTTGATTGAGCTCTGTTGGAATGCGAATGATGTTTTCATTGTGTCTTAGGGGGCAGAGATTCAAAGAGGGTATCTCACTCTGCCATGATGCTGACATCAGCCTCCCAGATGTCATTTTTGTGTTTAATATTATGAAAACAATTTTTCCATTTTTTAAATAAAAATTACATAATGTTGAATAATTTCAGCCTCAACTCTTCCTTTGCCCCAAGTTGAGGGCAAAGCTTGATCCCCAAAAAAGAGAACTAAGAGGAGCTATTCATCTGTTCTTTTTATATACTGGAGCTCCAGTCATGCATTATTTATTCCATTAACAAACAGTTATTGAACCCTTTCTTAATCTCAGGTACTCTTCTAGGTACTGTGGATTCAGCAGTGAACAAAGTTCCTGTGGAGTAATGTGGAATTCTGAATAAGATTCTTTGAGCAGAAAGGCACTGGTGTGGCACCATTGGCATTAGGCTGAGTCTCCAGTGGCAGGGAAGAGGGCTGGGGAACCAAATCCTGAAAAAAAGGATGCCCAGTGAATGAGTGGCTTCATGAGGGATCCAGAGAGTGTGACACTGGAGTTGTGGTTTCATTTGGCAGTCTTTTGAGTGAGGCCTTTATTCTTTCATTTCCACATGGCTTGTTGAATGCCTCCCTCAGCCTCCTAAGGTGGTGTGGTCCTGCCCCAACCGTCCCTGCCGTGGTCAGCATAGGAGTAACAGGTATGCAAACCAGACCTGGAAGATTTGGGGTAGGCTCACTTCTCCAGCAAGAAACTATCCTGCTGACTACAGCATTGTGAAAGAGTTGGAAACAGTGTTATCAAGGCCAAGTGCCAATTTGCTTATTTCACTTTTGAAAAATTTGTCCGGGAGTTTGAACAGTGGAAGGCTCCAATTAAGGGAGCAGCACATGAGTACATTGCAGATCCTCTGGATGGGTCTGATATCCATATATTTCTGGATTTGGTTGAAGTTACCAGTCCTTGCTGGTACTAATTTCTGAATAGCTGACATAGAAAATGTCAGTAGCCTGATTGCAAATGTATCCAAAATTAACAGGTCAGTTGTGTACTAAAAATAGTCACCAGTACTGCTGGTTTATTGCAAGGATGGCTGCTTTGGTGTGTGGTTGGTTCGATGATAGACAAGAAAACACTTAACAGCTGCTGATTTCTGCAGCACCTATTTACATCACTGGGACCCAAGCTCAGCCAAGCCAGTTCAGACTTCAGACTTCTAACAAAACACAAGAGGAAACATGTTGCTATACAATGGTGCATAAAATAATTAGAAAGAAAATGCAGAGAAATATGTTATGTGTTTGTCACTAATTATTAGAAGCCTTATTACAAGGAACTTACCTGACTTTGTAAAAAATACTTTTTAGAAATTTTTTATTGTGGTAAAATGCAGATAACATAAAATTTACTATCTTAACCATTTTTAAGTGTACAGTTTGGTGGTGGTAAGTACATTTACATTGTTATGCAACCAATCTCCAGAACTCTTTTTCGCCTTGCAAACCTGAAACTCTGTACCCATTAAACAAGAACTCCTCATTCTCCCCCCTAGGCCCTGGCAACCACCTTCTACTTTCTGTCTGTATTAATTTGACTACTTTAGCTACTACAAATAAGTGGACACATACCGTATTTATCTTTTTGTCACTGGCTTCTTTCACTTAGCATAATGTCCTCAAGGTGCATCCATGTTTTAGTGTGTCAGAATTTCCTTCTTTTTTCAGGCTGAATAATGTTCCACCGTATGGATATATGACATTTTTTTTATCCCTTAATGGACACTTGGGTTGCCTCCACCTTTTGCATATTGTAAATAATGCCTCTATGGGTGTACATGGGTTGTATATGTATATGAGACCCTGCTTTCTTTTGAGTCTGTACCCAGAAATAGAATTGCTAGTTCATATGGTAATTCTATTTTTAATTTTTTGAGGAACCACCATACTGTTTTCCACAGCAGCTGTACTACTTTACATTCCCACCAACAGTGCACAAGTGTTCCAATTTCTTCATATCCTTGCTAGCACTTGTTATTTTCTGTTTTTTCAATAGTAGCCATCCTAATGAATGGGAGGTGGTATCTCATTGCAGTTTTGATTTTGCATTTCTCTAATGATCAGTGTTATTGAGTATCTTTTCATGTGCTTTTTGGCCATTTGTATATCTTCTTTGGAGAAATGTCTGTGCAAGTCTTTTGTCCATTTTTGAATCAAGTTCTTGTTGTTAAGTGGTAGGACTTCTTTATATATTTTGGATATTAACCTCTTATCAGATATATGACTTGCAAATATTTTCTCCCATCCCATAGGTTGCCTTTTCATTCTGTTGATGCTCAGAAGTTTTAAATTTTGACGTAGTCCAACTTATCTATTTTTTCTTTTGTTGCATGTGCTTTTGGAGTTATATCCAAGAAATCATCACCAAGTTCATTGTCACGAAGATTTTCTCCTTTGTTTCTTCTAAGACTTTTATACTTGCCACTCTTGAGTTTAGGTCTTTGATCCATTTTGAGTTTATTTTTGTAAATGGTATAAGGTAGTGGTCTAACTTGATTCTTTTGCATGTGGATATTTAGTTTCCCCAGCACCATTTGTTAAAAAGACTGTTCCCCCATTGAATGGTCATGGCACCCTTGTCAAAAATCATTTGACCATATGTATTAGTTTGCTATGGGTGCCATAACAAAGTACCTCAGACTGGTGGCTTAAACAACAGAAATTTATTTTCTCACAATTCTAGAGGCTAGAAGTCTAAGATCAAAGTGTTGGCAGGGTTGATTTCTTCTAAGGCCTCTCTCTGACTTGCAGATGGCCATCTTCTACCTGTATCTTCATATGGTTGTCCCTCTGTACATGTTTGTGTCCTAATCTCCTCTTCTTATAAGGACAACAGTCATATTGGATTAGGGCCCACCTGTATGACCTCTTCTTGTTTTAATTACCTCTTTAAGGCTCTGTCTCCAAATAGAGTCACATTCTGTGATACTGGCAGTTAGGGCTTACATGTGAATTTGGTAGGGGACACATTCAGCCTATCACACCATATATGTCAGGGTTTATTTCTGGGCTCTCTCTTCTATTCCATTGATCTATATGCCTGTCTTTATGCCAGTGTCACACTGTTTTGCTTATTGTAGCTTTGTAATAAGTTTTAAATCAGGAATTGTGAGATATCCAATTTTATTCTTCTTTTTCAAGACTGTTTTGGCTACTTGTGGTCCCTTGAGATTCCATATGAATTTTAGGATGGATTTTTCTATTTCTGCAAAAAATGCCATTTGTGATTTTGATATGGATTGCAATGAATCCCTAAAAAGTAGATCGCTTTGGGGAAATTTGCCACCTTAACAATATTAAGTCTTCTAATACATGAATATGGGATGTCTTTCCATTTGTTTATGTCTTTAATTTCTTTTGGCAAAGTTTTGTAGTTTTCAGTGTGCAGATCTTTTGCCTTCTTGGTTATGTTTATTTTTAAGTAATTTATTCTTTTTGATGCTATTGTAAATGGAATTGTTCTTTTCTTTTTTTGGCTGGAGAAGATGTGCCCTGAACTAACATCCGCTGCCAATCCTCTGTTTGTATGTGAGCTGCCACCACAGCATGGCCACTGACAAACGAGTGGTGTAGGTCCATGCCTGGGAACTGAACCCGGGCCACTGAAGCGGAGCATGCTGAACTGAACCACTCAGCTACTGGGGCTGGCCCTGGAATTGTTCTTTTAATTTCCTTTTCTGACTGTTCATTGTGATTGTATAGAATCAACTGATATTTGTGTACTGATTTTGTATCCCACAAATTTGCTGAATTTGTTTATTAGTTCCAACAGATTTTTTTGTGGACTCTTTATGGCTGACTGTGTATAAGATCATGTCTGTGAACAGAGATAATTTTGCTTCTTCCTTTCCAATATTATTTCTTTTTCTTACCTGATTGCTCTGGCTGGGACTTCCAGTACTATGGTAATAGAAGTGGTGAATGTGGGCATCCTTATCTTGTTCCTGTTCTTAGAGGAAAAGCTTTTCAGTCTTTTACCAATCTAGTATGATGTTAGCTGAGGGCTTTTCATGTGTAGCCTTTGTTATGTTGAAGTAGAGCAACTTACCTGAGTGTTCAAGAAGGTGACACTATGCTTAAGAGGAGAAGAAAATTGTCGAAAAGGTAAATTATCTCACCACTCTGTTTTAAAGTAGTTAAAAATAACTTTTTCTGGGAATTAGAATCTCCCCCTTCCCCACGGTTTGCTGTTGTGTGTTTTGATTGTCGTAGGCTGTCTCTGTGCCGAGAATCAGCCTGAGGTGTGAACTTAAGGTCTTCTCAAGTTTTTTCTGAACCTTTGCCTTTCCCTGGGTTTGCACAATGATTTTCTAATTTCCTCTGTATATATGGTTGTTTTTGAATATAATAGTCTTCAATGTCTGGCTCCCAAATGGGGAAAAAGAAAAATGAAGGCATGAGGGGGGAAAAGCACTAGTGCTTTAAATCCCCTTGAAGTCACTTCAGCCAGAGCAGGATTTGCAGCAACGTTTGCCTTCCTCTTTGCACCTCTGACATCAGAAGCAGTAATTCGTGATCAGAGCACAGATCTCTGATATTTGGAGAACAGAGTCCTTATTACCTCCTCTGGCTCCCACGAACTGTGTGCTAGCTGCTCCAGGAACACGTGTAAGGCTGCCTGCACAGGGCTGGGAGCTGGGTAGCTGCTACTGTGCTAAGAGCTGATAGTCACCAAAATTTATCATCCAAGCCTTCCTCGTAAGTTGCAGGCCTTCAGTAGACTCCAGAGTTCCAAAATAGTTACATCAGACAGATTCTGCTGATGTGATTGTTGTCAGGGTGAGGAGACAGATTTCTGGTGCTTCCTACTCTGTCATCTTCCCAGAATACTCCTCATAAATTAAAATTCAAAAATTTTATTTGAACAGTTTGAAAACTAGTGATATAATCTTAACCCTTAGGACTACCACCATTTTGTACACACAGGTGCATATGCACACAACACACCCTAGGAGGAGCATTGTCACCCATCTTTAAAGCCACTTCTGAGGCAGATCCTTTAAGGTGTAGGGCAGGCAGCCTGCACAGAGCAGTGTGCTGGAGAGAGCCACCCTCAGAGCTCCAGACCAGACCCTCCAGACCTGAGGCTATTCCCAGCACAGACATAACTCATAGAAGGACATTAGGGTAGCCACTTTCCCTTCCTGGGGCTTGATATATTCATCTGAAGAATCTGAGAGTTGGATTAGATCAGTGTTTCTTCAGTGAAACCACACAACAAACTACTTTACATAGAACACTGATAATAATTCTTTCAGTGAAAAGAATGAACAGACCAAAAAACTCCCAGACTCAGCAATATATAAAGTGAAAATAAAAGTAACTAAATAAACTCTTACAACAATTTTAGAACTAACACTGGTCTAGTTTTTAGTGAATTGCAGAAAATGTATCAAAGTACAGAGACATACAAAGCAAAGACATCATAAGTCAAGTTAACCTTTTACCATAACTCAGTGATTTGCAATGGAAATGGAAGGCGGATATAAATTTGGGAAGCTGTAGGCAATCTCTTTTCCTGATCTGGGCCTCAGTTTCCTCATCTCTAAAATTGGGGCTGGAATAGTTGTCCCTAAGAAGACTTTCCAGTTGTAACTCTGAAATAAATTCTTGGCTCTATGATTATAGGGAATAAAACTGACAGGTGCGGTGAGGGAGTTGTTGAAGGGATAGGGGAGTGGGTATGGTATGGTGTCAGAGCTTGCTTTCTGACTCTCCTGTTCTGCTCTGCTTGTACCACATGCATTTCATCCAAGTGTGACAGGCCAGGATGGGACAAGAGGGGGGCTGCATTCGTGATTGGATGAAAGGGTGCAGGTGGATCTGTATGACCTGGAGAGAGGGTTGCTTCCATTGTTTCCCAAAGATGGTTTTAGGAAGTTGTCAACTTAAAAAGTAAATTGGCTAGTTGTTTTACCCACAAAACGAGTTTATTTGGGAACAATCAAAAAGAATTGCAATTCGGGATATGCAGGCTATGGCAGACCATAGACAAATCTGGAGAACAAAGGAAGGGGCTTGCTTTAATAGAGAAAAAGGGGGAGTTGGGAGGGGCTGTAATAAACAAAGTCCTTTGGAGGAAATGGGGAGTCCCAAGTATAGAGGCTTCTCATTGGCTGGATTGCTACCATCTCTCATTGGCTGGGCTATTGCCAGCCTGGGAGAGAAATCTTCCTTCTCCTGCTGGGTAGTAAAGTAGAAAACACCTTCTTGTCAGAGATGCAAGCCAATATCTCTTCCTGTTTGAGGTAATTGACCACATGTGATAGGGTATGAGAGCTCCCCGTACAGGCCTTCCTGACTCCAATTTAGTTGAGGTTTCTTTTATTAATTTCACAAAGTACGAAGACAAATGTTTTTTATTTTAATCTTTTTGTATATGTTTTAGTTTAGTGAGTATTAAAAAAAATGTGTAGCTAGCACATCAGACCTGTTATTTCAGAGCTGTAACTGCTTAGGATGTGGCTATACTTTAAAAAATGGGTTGGCTTAAAGGAAAATGTTAAATACAAATGGTATTTGATTGTGGCAGAAGTTATGATGGGGAGGGGGGGTGATGAGAATGACTAGATTCAAGAAGCCCTGGCCTGTGGGACAGACCCCTTGAGGTAGCACCTCAGCAGTGTGGCTGTGATATGCCTTATCCTTGCACTGGGCATTCTAAAGCCCTCACCATAAGGGAGCTTATCGTTCCTATTGAAAGAGGAGACTGAGGCCTAGAGGGGAGATGGGCTCCCAAGACACTGCGGGAAGTGAGACTAGTGCTGGACTTTTCCTGCTCTGGCGTCCCTTCTGAGAGCATCCCAGGCAACAGGCTCAGAGCCCAGCTCTGGAGTGTAGTGTCCTGGAGGATTTCTTCTAGCCGGTGCCGGCCAGCTCTCTGCTGGGCCCCTCAGCTGCTGAAATCCTGGTGAGGGGCTCTGGTCCTCTCCAGCAGGTGGGGTGAGAGTATCACAGTGCTTCTAGCCCATCTCTTCTGTGCACCTGCTTCTTGGAGGGTATGTTGTCTATTTTTCTGTTTGTTTGAGCAGAGGGTTCATTTGCTTTCTTTTGTTTTTTTTCCCCAAAATGGGAATAATTTTATTGTTTATTACAAAAATTGAAATGTTCAATAGAAAGAATACATAAACAATATACAGAATTAAATATATGTCTTTATCTATCTGTATGTATGTATAGAATAAGAGAAATTACTTAAACTCTATTATCCAGGGATAATCACTTAACATTTTGGTGTATAACCTTCTAGATTTTTTTCTTTTTGTCTATATACCTAGTTGGATATCAATATCTATATGGTTTTACATAAGTGAAATCATACTGCTCATCTGTTACATACGTTTTTTTGGCCCAACAATAAATATATCATGGACCTTTTAACATATCAATAAAGAGAGATTCTTGTCTTCAGTTTTTGTGGTTGCACAGTATTTTCTTTTGTGGATAGCCTTGACATAATTTATTTAAACAATCCTCTTTAGTGGAAATTTTGGTGGCATTCAGTATTTGACCCTGTTAATATACTGTGATAAATATCCTTGCATTCTCATCCAAGCATTTGCTTTTCTGGATATCTTACTGTATATCTTTAGATATAGAACTGTGGATCAGATGTTAGGTATATTAAAATTTTTAATGCATGTTGTAAACTGCCTTCCAGAAAGGTGGGAATGATTCAGTCCGCCAGTGCTGGTTGGTGGGATGGTTGTTGAATGACTACAGGTGAGCTGTGGGCATTCTTTGGATCCCTTGGAATCTCCCAGCTCTGGTGCATATTTCCTGGGCATTGGGCAGACAGGCCTATTTATCCTCTACCGCAAATGATGGCAGGCCTGCTTCTCCCATCTGCTCCCCAGAATGCTGTCCGTGTCCCAAGAGACTTTGAGGGCTGCAGTGTCCTCCGCAAGTATCTAGGCCAGCTTCACTACCTGCAAAGTCGAGTCCCCATGGGCTCAGGCCAGGAGGCTGCCATTCCTGTCACCTGGTGAGAGCTGGCAGGCGGGGCTGGGGGGAGCCTGGAGGGTACCTGGGATAGACCAGGGGTGTCTGGTGGTGGGGATGCCCCGTCCCTCCCCTCCTTTCCTTTCCTTGCTGCACTGGATGGGGAGCAGCTCGGTGTGGTCTCCCCAGGCCTTCCTCCCTCTGACCCCACACTGGGATGGCTGGTTCCCTCACCTGGCCTTAGTGCCCTGGCCAGCTCCTTCCCTCAGGATGACAGGGGTGGCATGTCTGTAGGACCGAGATCTTCTCAGGCAAGTCTGTGGCCCATGAGGACATCAAGTACGAGCAGGCCTGCATTCTCTACAACCTTGGTGAGCTGCCTGACCCCTTCCCCATGGCCCTACCTCCCAGCCCTACCAACCCAGGATTTCAGCTCAGCAGAAGGCCATGAAGGTAGTGGGCTGAGAGAGGGAAGACACCTGGATTCTGCCCCCTCCACTGCCTTCCCCACAGCTCTGCCAGTGCCTCTTTTCTGGGCCATCTGAAGCCACCTTGCTGGGCAGAGGCTCTACTGGGTTGCTTGCCACATGGTGGTGCTGCCATGTGTGCCAGCCGGGAGAGATGGCCTCTCTTCTTTGACTGGATGGCCCCCGACCCCCCTTGTGGCTTTGGGCTGCTTCAAGCAGAAGGAGAACAAGGCTGGCCTCAACTAGCCCTGCTATCAACCCTGATGACTCAGCCTCAGCCTGGCTCAAGGGAGAAGCCTGGGGAGCCCCAGAGTCCTGTGTAGGCATCCCTGAGCCTTCAAGACCAGACCTGTAGGCTGGGTGCTATGGACAGGAGCCTCTCCTTCCTCTGCTCCCACCCCTGCCTGGTGCAGAGTAGGAGGGTCTTCTGTTTCCCTGTTTGCTCTAGCTTTGGTGTCCTTGGACCAACTGCCTCAGCTCTCAGACCCGTTTTCCTGATCACGGGTGACAACACTACCCCCTCTGCTTTACCTTTGACGCAGGTGTGGGCAGCCTGGGGAGCAACCCCAGACTAGCCCTGACACCATGTCTCTGCCTCCCCAGGGGCGCTGCACTCCATGCTGGGGGCCATGGACAAGCGGGTGTCTGAGGAGGTGAGGAGGGGAGGGGCAGTAGGTGAGATACAGGACATAACCATGGAGGGGTGCTGAGTGTTCTCAGTCTCCAGAGTTTGTTTGAGTCCTGCCCTGTGGGAGTGGACACAGGCAGCTTTCTGGCTCTGCCTCTCACCACTCTCCTCCTCTTCCCTCCCAGGGCATGAAGGTCTCCTGTACTCACTTCCAGTGTGCAGCAGGCGCCTTTGCCTACCTGCGTGAGCACTTCCCTCACGCCTACAGCGTTGACATGAGCCGCCAGATCCTCACTCTCAATGTCAACCTTATGCTGGTGAGGAGGTGCCCTTCTTGGTACTGAGTTGAATCCAGGGGAGGGGACACTTAGGGCTGGATCCTAGACCAGGCCCTATGCAGATGGCAGTGAGGGACAAGCAGAGGGCCTTGGCTTTGATCTTTTGAGCCCCAGGTGGATCAGGAGCAGGGCTGTACTTCTTGGAGTGGCAGAGGCTGGAGGAGAGAGGACAGTGAAGACAGGATCCCTGGGTCTGCCCGCTGGGAAGGGCAAGATCCCTGGGCCAACAGGGGAGTACATCTGCATTTGTTGTCCCAGGGCCAGGCTCAGGAGTGCCTTCTGGAGAAGTCGATGTTAGACAACAGGAAGAGCTTTCTAGTGGCCCGCATCAGCGCACAGGTAGGGACAGGGGTAGATGGTGGTCCTCAGGGGAGTGAAGGCAGGCCTCTGGTTTACTCCTGATCCCCTGCTGATGGCCCCATCCTGGCTCAGGTGGTGGATTACTACAAGGAGGCATGTCGGGCCTTGGAGAATCCCGACACCGCCTCACTGCTGGGCCGGATCCAGAAGGACTGGAAGAAGCTTGTACAAATGAAGATCTACTACTTTGCAGCTGTGGCTCATGTGAGGGCACTATGGCCACTGGGTTTGGGCTGGGCTGAGTTGCCACAGCTCAGAAAATAAGTAGTGACATCTCTTCTTCTTTCCCAGCTGCACATGGGGAAGCAGGCTGAGGAGCAGCAGAAGTTTGGGGAGCGGGTGAGTAAGCTCTGACAAAGAGGGGACTCAGGACTGGTTCCAGCCCTGTTAGTGAGATCCTGGTGGGGTCCCTTCCCTTACAGAATAGAGGAGGCAGTCTTCTGTCTCTCACCCCATCCCTGGCCACAGCCCTGCTGCATGCAGGTTTTGTGTTTCTTATGTGTTGTCCCATCTGTGTAGCCCTCCTCCCTAGGAGGACTGAGGATGTGTAGCAGGCTCCCCTCAGGGGAAGGCTAGTTGGAAGTGTAAGCTGTAAGGTGGGGCAGGGTATGATGCTAACCTTGGTGCTGTTGGCTGGGCTGGCACCTGGCTGCCTCCTCAGCTTCTTGTCTTCTAATGGGTCACCTGATAGCTAGGCAGGGCTCGGTGGGTGGCAGGAGGAGTAGGGTCCAAGCAGGGAATAATGGACCAGGCTCTGCCCGTTACCCCTCACAGGTTGCATACTTCCAGAGTGCCCTGGACAAGCTCAATGAAGCCATCAAGTTGGCCAAGGTAAAGCTGAAGAACAGCCTGGCTGCCCCTCAGAGCTCCTAGAGTGCAGGGAGCAGACCTGGTGGGGCCGAGGGGTGTCCGGGCACTGGCCTTCGTTGATGCTGAGACCCTCCATCCCTACCCCACAGGGCCAGCCTGATACTGTGCAAGACGCACTTCGCTTCACTATGGATGTCATTGGAGGAAAGTGAGTCTGGGGGGCTAGCAATGGCCCTGGTTCCTTCTTATTAGGAGGGGTCTTGGCCCTCTGCCTACATCACTGGGAGGAAGCCACCAGTGCCAAGAGAGCAGTGGCCCACATGGGAGGCTAGGTCCCAGATCCCCGCTGATTGCACAGGACTCCTCACTCCCCCTTCTCCTGTCCCCTAGGTACAATTCTGCAAAGAAGGACAACGACTTCATCTACCATGAGGCTGTCCCAGCACTGGACACCCTTCAGCCTGTGAAAGGTCTGAAGCTGAGGGGAGGCCGAGGATTAGGGTAGGAAGAGAAGATGGGACAGAAGAGAGGCAGACTCAGGGTTTATGGGCCTGGTCTCCACAATTCTTCCTCCACCTCCCAGGTGCCCCCTTGGTGAAGCCCTTACCAGTGAACCCCACAGACCCAGCTGTTACGGGCCCTGACATCTTCGCCAAACTGGTACCCATGGCTGCCCATGAAGCCTCCTCGCTGTACAGGTGAGTGGGAGGGGCTGGCCTTATTTCTTAGTACAGGTGGGGTTGGGATGTCTCAAGGGACACAGGCTTCCAACAACTGCTCTGTCACTTCTGCAGTGAGGAGAAGGCCAAGCTGCTTCGGGAGATGATGGCCAAGATTGAGGACAAGAATGAGGTCCTAGAGTGAGTGCCGGGCTGGGAGTGGGAAGCGTGGGGGCTACATGCCAGACCTCTGTGGGGTCCCCAGTGCTGCCTGCAACAGAGAGTAGTAGTGAAACGTCTGCTCACACCAGGTTTCCTTGCTCTGTCCTCCCTGCCCAGTGTCTCATGTGCTACATGTATCAAATGAGTCACGTGTCTTGGGAGGAGGGTGTCCCTTCTGTCCCATTGTTTTCAGCAGTGTCCTGAGCATGTTCTATGAGGCCAGACCAGACTCGTGCTGGAAGTTGGAATGTTGATTTGCTCTCTGCTAGGACCTCAGACCTAGCTTCAGTGGTGGGGGACTGGCCCTAGTAGGCTCCTTTTACATGTGAGGAGTTGGGTCAGCACCCAGCTCCTGGTTCTGTTGTTCCCCACAGCCAGTTCATGGATTCAATGCAGCTGGATCCTGAGACAGTGGACAACCTTGATGCATATAACCACATCCCCCCCCAGCTCATGGAGAAGTGTGCAGCTCTCAGTGTCTGGCCCGACACTGTCAGGAACCTCGTCCAGTCCATGCAAGGTGAGTGAGGGGGAGAGCAAGTAACTGGAGGGCGGGAATGTGGAAGTCATCTGCTATGGCCTTCTCCATGTCCCATTTGCCGAGGATGGAAGTCGCACCTCTCCAAGCACCTGACACAAGCACCCATCCCACGTCTCCATGGATCGCTCTACCCTATGTGCCCTATATCTGTATTGCTGAGCAAGCGTTGGGCCACACACAAGCCCTTGACTGAGTGGGCAGTTCTGTCTCCTGGGGGATGGGCCACAGTGGGTGCCTGGCCTGCTTGCCTCAGGAGCTGTTTCCCCCTCTCCCACACACAACCTCAGTGCTGTCAGGTGTATTCACGGATGTGGAGGCCTCCCTGAAGGACATCAGGGACCTGCTGGAGGAGGATGAGCTGCTAGACCAGAAGCTGCAGGAGGCAGTGGGCCAGGCGGGAGCCAACCTGGCAGTCTCCAAGGCTGAGCTGGCAGAGGTGAGGCGAGAATGGGCCAAGTACATGGAGGTCCATGAGAAGGCCTCCTTCACCAACAGTGAGCTGCACCGCGCCATGAATCTGCACGTTGGCAACCTACGCCTGCTCAGTGGGCCGCTAGACCAGGTCCGTGCTGCTCTGCCCACGCCAACCCTCACCCCAGGTGAGCCCCGCCCATTCCAAACCCATGGGGAGAGACGTGAAGCTAGGAGTTTCTCTGGCCTCACTAACCACTACTGCTCTTAGAGGACAAGGCTGTGCTGCAGAATCTGAAGCGCATCCTGGCCAAGGTGCAGGAGATGCGGGACCAGCGCGTGTCCCTGGAGCAGCAGCTGCGTGAGCTTATCCAGAAGGATGATATCACTGCCTCGCTGGTTACTACGGACCACTCAGAGATTAAGGTTGGCTTGGGTGAACAGGGTGGAGGGGCTCTGACACAGGGCTCCACCCTGAGATGTTGAGGCCCTGAGTGTCTGTCCTCCATCCCCCAACACACTCCCTCAGAAGCTGTTCGAGGAGCAGCTGAAGAAATACGACCAGCTGAGGGTGTACCTGGAGCAGAACCTGGCTGCCCAGGACAACGTCCTCCGGGCACTGACAGAGGCCAATGTGCAGTATGCGGCAGTGCGGCGGGTGCTCAGCGAACTGGACCAAAAGTCAGTGTCTGGTCCTGTGTTCTTGCCCAGAGTCCCTCCTGGAGCTGGCCTCCAGCTGCTCACCTCCTGCCGGCTCTTCTGTCCCCCAGGTGGAACTCCACACTACAGACCCTAGTGGCCTCTTACGAAGCCTACGAGGACCTGATGAAGAAATCTCAGGAGGGCAAGGACTTCTATGCAGACCTGGAGAGCAAGGTGGCCTCTCTCTTGGAACGAGCACAGTCCACCTGCCAGGCCCGCGAGGCTGCCCGCCAGCAGCTCCTGGACAGGTGAGTGTGGCCCGGGGCCAAGGCACGGCTGCAGCCCAGATCCAGGCTGGGCTGATGGGAGTCTGGCTCCACTTCTTCCTTATGTTGTCCCACAGGGAGCTGAAGAGGAAGCCGCCACCACGGCCCACAGCCCCAAAGCCGCTACTGCCCCGCAGGGAGGAGAGTGAGGCAGTAGAGACAGGAGACCTGCCTGAGGAGTTGTGCAGTCTGCCCCCTGACATGGTGGCTTGCCCACGGCCACCTGACACTTTCCTAGGAACTACTGCCCCCCTCCACTTTCCTCCCAGCCCCTTCCCCAGCTCTGCAGGCCCAGGACCCCACTATCTCTCAGGCCCCTTACCCACTGGTACCTATTCGGGCCCCACCCAAATGTTGCAGCCCAGGGCCCCCCAGGCCCCAGGGCATCCTGCAATGGCCGTGGTACCTGGACCTGCCCTCTATCCAGCCCCTGCCTACACACCAGAGCTGGGCCTTGTGCCGCGATCCTCCCCTCAGCACGGTGTTGTGAGCAGTCCCTATGGGGGGGTAGGGCCACCCCCAGCAGTTGCAGGTCTGCCATCAGCCCCACCTCCCCAGTTCTCGGGCCCCGAGTTGACCATGGGGGTTCGGCCAGCCACCACCACAATAGATAGTGTCCAGGCCCCCATCTCCAGCCACACAGCACCACGGCCAAACCCAAGCCCTGCTCCTCCCCAGCCCTGTTTCCCAGTGCCCCCACAACAGCCACTGCCCACGCCCTACTCCTACCCTATAGGGGCCAAGCAACCCCTCCCAGCCCAGCACCAGTTTTCTCCTGGGATCCCCACAGGTTTTCCAGCCCCAAGGGTTGGGCCCCAGCCCCAGCCCACACAGGCAACATTTGGGCCCCCACCCCCCCAGCAGCCCCTGCCACTCCAGCATCCACACCTCTTCCCACCGCAGGCTCCAGGACTGGTAGCCCCTCAACCCCCCTATCCTTTTGCCCCTCAGCCTGGTGTCCTGGGGCAGCCACCACCACCCCTGCACACCCAGCTCTACCCTGGCACCTCTCAGGACCCTCTGCCCCCCCATTCAGGGGCTCTGCCTTTCCCCAGCCCTGGGCCCCCTCAGCCTCCCCATCCCACCCTGGCATATGGTCCTGCCCCTGCCTCCAGGCCCCTGGGCCCCCAGGCAGCCCCTCTCTCCATTCGAGGCCCCCCGCCTGCCAGCCAGCCCACCCCCAGTCCCCACCTGGTGCCTTCACCTGCTCCATCGCCAGGGCCTGGCCCAGTATCTCCTCGGCCCTCCACAGCAGAGCCACCCTCATGCCTGCATCGCAGCACTGCAGCTGCAGATCTGCTCTCCTCCAGCCCTGAGAGTCAGCATGGAGGCACTCAGCCTCCTGGGGGTGGACAGCCCCTGCTGCAGCCTACTAAGGTGGATGCGGCTGAGGGCCGGCGGCCACAGGCCCTGCGGCTGATTGAGCGGGACCCCTATGAGCACCCTGAGAGGCTACAGCAGTTGCAGCAGGAGCTGGAGGCCTTTAGGGGCCAGTTGGGTGATGCAGGGGCTCTGGATGCTGTCTGGCGGGAGCTGCAAGAGGCACAGGAGCATGATGCCCGTGGCCGTTCCATTGCCATTGCCCGCTGCTACTCACTGAAGAACCGGCACCAGGACGTCATGCCCTATGATAGTAACCGCGTGGTGCTGCGCTTGGGGAAGGATGATTATATCAACGCCAGCCGTGTGGAGGGGCTTTCACCATACTGCCCACCCTTGGTAGCCACCCAGGCCCCACTGCCTGGCACAGCTGCTGACTTCTGGCTCATGGTGCATGAGCAGAAAGTGTCAGTCATTGTCATGCTGGTGTCTGAGGCCGAGATGGAGAAGGTGAGAGGGAGAAGTTGAAGTTGGGTGGGCACCCAAGAGGGACCCTGGAAAACCAGCCCTAACTGCCCCATCTATTTGCCCCTCAGCAAAAGGTGACACGCTATTTCCCCACCGAGAGGGGCCAGCCCATGGTGCACGGCGCCCTGAGCCTGGCCCTGAGCAGTGTTCGCACCACTGAGACCCATGTGGAGCGGGTGCTCAGCCTGCAGTTCCGTGACCAGAGCCTCAAGCGTTCGCTCGTGCACCTCCACTTCTCCACTTGGCCTGAGTTGTGCGTTTCCTGCCCTGGGTGGTGGTTGGGGTCCTGGGGACCATCTGCTCCTTGGTACCGGGAGGGGTGATAAGGACCTCAGATCAGGTCTGGCTCATAGGCCCTGCCCTGACCCTGCAGAGGCCTGCCCGACAGCCCCAGCAACCTGCTGCGCTTCATCCAGGAGGTGCATGCACATTACCTGCACCAGCGACCCCTGCACACACCTGTCGTCGTGCACTGCAGGTAGGGTGCAGGTGGGGATGGGCAGCTGCCTGAGGTTCCTCCTCCATGGGCTTTTGGCCTGGCCTTACACCCCCTTCCTGCCGCAGCTCCGGGGTGGGCCGCACGGGAGCCTTTGCGCTGCTCTATGCGGCTGTGCAGGAGGTGGAGGCTGGAAACAGGATCCCTGAGCTGCCTCAGCTGGTGCGGCGCATGCGGCAGCAGAGGAAACACATGCTGCAGGAGAAAGTGAGCATCTGGGCAGGCGGGTGCTGAGATGGGTCTTCTGCCCTGGGATCACAGGCCCGTACCCAGCTGACCAAGCCAAATGCTCCTCTGCAGCTGCACCTCAGGTTCTGCCACGAGGCAGTGGTGAGACACGTGGAGCAGGTCCTGCAGCGCCATGGCATGCCCCCTCCATGCAAACCCTCGGCTGGTACAGGCATCAGCCAGAAGGTGAGGAAGGAGTGCCTGGGGGCTACTGGGACAGCCACAGCCTTGTGGACCCCCATCTTCACCTACTTCTGTCTTCTCAGAATCACCTTCCTCAGGACTCCCAGGACCTGGTCCTTGGTGGAGACGTGCCCATCAGCTCCATCCAGGCCACTATCGCCAAGCTCAGCATCCGGCCTCCTGGGGGCTTGGATTCCCCAGCTGCCAGCCTGCCAGGCCCTGTAGAGCCCCCAGGCCTGCCGCCAGCCAGCCTCCCGGAATCCACCCAGCTCCCATCCTCCTCCCCGCCCCCTCTCTCTTCACCCCTGCCTGAGGCCCCCCAGCCTGAGGAAGAGCAGCCAGTACCTGAGGTCCCCAGCCTGGGGCCCCCCTCCTCTTCCCTGGAGCTGCTGGCCTCCCTAACGCCCGAGGCTTTCTCCCTGGACAGCTCCTTGCGGGGAAAGCAGCGGATGAGCAAGCAGAACTTTCTGCAGGCCCATAACGGGCAGGGTCTGCGGGCTACCCGGCCCACTGATGACCCCCTCAGCCTTCTGGATCCACTCTGGACACTCAACAAGACCTGAACAGGCTTTGCTGGTCTGGTCCTTACACTACATCATCATCTCCCATGCCTGTTTGTTCACCCACGCTCAGCAGGGCCTCTTAGGGCAGGCCTGGTCTCTCTCTTACTCCCATTCCTGCTGCCTTCAGCCCTACCTGGCCCAGCCCACACCCCTGTGGGGTGGAGATGCATCACGGGCCTTGGGTCAGGTTCTGCTCCTTTGTGTGGACCTGACATTTTTCAGCTGTTTGTTTGTTTGCTATTCAAGTAATAAACCAACCTGTTCTGTGGCCAGTGTCTGTCCATTGTTGTCTCAGGGCAGCGAGCCCCAGTAGCACCATCTGAAATGTGGTACCTTTAGTGAGCTTGGATGTGGATAGGTGGTAGGATGACCTTGGGGCCACCCTTGGTTTCCACACCTCTGAAATGATTAAGGAAGACAGTCTCTAGTGCTGGCTCGCTGAGCCTCCCCTACTCTGTAACTGTCCCTGTATACTTGTATGGCTCCTGCCTGGAGCAGCTTTAAGAAAGCTAACCAAGTGCTAAAGTTTAGGCACAGGGAGGGAGTACCTAAGTGACACAGAATCTCCACTAAGGGACGACGCAAGGGGATCACAGGCCTCTGGCAGATGTGATTAAAAAAAAAAAGTTTAATATTTGAGGCATGAGGCAGGAAAGTTCAGACGCAGCTTGCAGAAGACTTGTCTCCTCCCCCAGTCTAGGTCCAGTGCATTGGCCCTGTGTGGCTGGCTGAGAGGGGCGCAGTTGCTGCCCACCCTCAGTCCAGCTTCTCCAGCACGGAGGGCACATACACCAGGCTGAGCTCACTGCCAAAGTTGCAGACGATGGCAGCATTGTCCAGCACCAGGATCTGGCGGGCAGGCTGGGCCTCACTGTTCTTCCCCAGGTAGACTGTCTGTAACAGGTCCCCGTAGTTTAGGTCCCAAAAGGAAACACAGCCCTGGCCGCCAGTCACCAGCAGGTTGTCTGAGATGACACCCAAGCTTGCACCACAGCCCAGGTCCTAGAGGCAAGGACATGACAGGCTCAGTGTCTTGAATCCTCCCTAAAACACCAAGAATCCTGTGGCCCCAACCTGCCTACCTGCTGAATGGAGTAGAGCTTGATGCCCGTGCTGCGGTCCCAGATGCTGATGAGGTCATCCAGGCCACTGCTGATGACGCAGGAGGTGGTACAGGTGAGGGAGGTGACATCCCCACGGTGAGCGAACATGTGGCTGACCCGGCTGCCAGTCAGCACGTCCCACAGGCAGATGGCCCCATCTTGTCCTCCACTGGCCAGCACCATAGTCTAGGGGAACAGGCGCAGAGGGGCTGGGTCACTGAGGTGGAATACCTTTGTCCACAAAGGTGTCCTAGTGACCTGGTGGGTGGGGGCCCTCACTCTGCTTCCCAAAAGGCCCTTAGGGGCCAGCTCCCAGGAGTCAGAAACAAGGGCCAGAGGCTAGCTTGGTACCCCTGCACCCCACCCACATCCCCCCATGGGCCCCTCACCTGGTCAATGTACACAGTTGTGATGGCCCCTGAGTGGCCCTGCAGGGTGAAGAGGCAGCACGAGTCCTCCAGACGGAACACCTGGGGCAGGGACGGGCGTCAGGTTCTGGTCTCTCTGGTGTTTTCCAAATTACACTTTGGCCAAGAAATCCCTTCCACAATTCATCCAGGACACCTCCACCCACCCTCTCCCTGACTGACCCTAAATGCTCCTCATCACTTGTGTTAGGCCACCCCAGCACCTAAGAGACAGAGCCAACACTCACTCTCAGTGTGTGGTCTTGGCTCCCAGTCACAAGGCGCCCGGCAGCGGCCTTCAGGGCTGTGATGGGTTTCTGGTGTGCACAGGGTACTGTGTGGGTCAGGCGAAAGGCCACCGTGTCACTGCTGCTGTACACAGGGGATGCAGGGGAAGTGGCCCGCCCTGGGGTCCCTGGGGACAACAGGCCAAGTGAAGGATCTCCACGAAGACACCTTACAGGCAGCCCCTGCACTCCACCCACCAGGTGCGGGCACCTGCCCAGCCTAGGCCCTCTGACCTCGGAACTGCAGGGGGCTGAGGGCAGTGTGGGTCTCCAAGGAGAAGAAATCGAGGGAACCATTGAGCCGGGCAGCCACAATCCTGGAAGAGAAGAGCACCTGCCAGGGGGCTCTCCCTCAGAGCCCCCAGCCTTGAGGCCGACCACCACGGCTACTTGACAAGCTCAGCTCCACTGGGCATGTGGGAACAGCAGGGACATGAGGGACCATGGCCAAGAGGGAAGGACAGGTGCTGGGGAACAGATGCTGAAGCTGGAGGGCCCAGGTTGCAACTCTAATTATTAACCTCTCCGTGCCTGTTTCTTCATCTGTGAAACAGGGACAACAGTACCCCCCTCACAGGGTGGTCATGGGGAGTAAATGAGCTAATAAACGTAAAGTGGTACCTGGGGAACCACTTAGGTACACCTAAGATTGCAAACTTAAAAAAGCATAAAAGACAAGCATGTGGAGCTTCCCCTTCATACCCTGGAGCTAAAGGAAAGGCTTCTGAGGTGGAGCTGTCTTTTGCACTCGCAGGAGGTACTGCTGTCTCCAGCACATAAAAGCAGCTTCGACCCAAGCACCACCCATGTCATTTCCTTTTTCCACAAAGAAACAAGGATTTTCTTCGCTGCCCAGGAATTCCTAGGCACAGGAATGACAGGCAGAGATGGGGACATTTGCCCAGTGGCCCCAAAGCTTCGAAATGAGTGGGGCTCAAAATCTTACTCCAGCAAAAGGCAATGATGTCTACAACCTCCACTCATGAACTGGAAGGGCCCACGGCAGAGCTGGGGAAGGCCCGGTATACAGGAAAGGGGAGGGCGAGGAGGAGAGACCATGGTCACCAGGAACTTTGCAGGTTGGGCTGATACCCATGGGCTTTCCCTAAAACTAATAAAACAAGCAGCAAGGGAAAATTTCCAAGTGTGGGAAACCTAATTAATTTGGCCAGGCTGGAGAGTAGGATGTCGGACAAGGCCTGTGCAAGAAGCCTGGTGGTGGTAGGAACGACAGCAGCAGCCAACAGAAATTGAGAGAGCTAAGGACAAGGGATACCTCCTACCCCAAGGGAAAAAAAAGGATTGAGCTCTAGCTTAGACGGTATTACAAATGGTCAGGGACGCTGGAAGGAAGAGCCGGCATGAGACAGGCAGGTGAAACGCTCAGCAGGAGGCATCTGGTCACGGGTGAGACCTGGGTTTATAACCCCAAAGGTGGGAGTCAAAGCCCAGGTGGCTGGGACCCTGCTGGGGAGTGTGTGCAGATGGAGCCGTAGGAACACCCACAGCCAAGAGGTCTGCTGAGGAGGGAGGTGAGAACAGTGTCCAGCATCAAAGACAAATGTTTTAACAAGAAGGTTCTTCTAAAAATGCCTTTTTCTATAACTGAACATGCGGCCAAGAAACCCAGACAGGTCAGTATTGCCAGGCTCGTTAGAGATACTTCTGCTTCACCAGGGCGAGCCACTCCCCACTGTCACAGTGGTTAAGGGCCCTGGGAGCTCACTGTGTGCCAGGCCCTATTCTAAGTGCTCCCTACCAGTTACCTCTTTTAGTTGTCACCCCTCCCAATGAGGTGGACTACCCACTGTTCACAGGTGTGGGCTGAGCACCAAGAAGAGAAGTCAAGTCACACACCAGTGAAGGGGAGCCAGGACTCAAACCTCAGAGAGTATGGCCTGGCCAGCAGGGGTTGGGGATGTCTGGGGTTGAGGCAGGCAACCTAGCACTCTCACCTTTTGTCCAGGAAGACGAGAGCCGTGATGCCCGAGGAGACCTCCTCACTGCTGCAGTGTAACATGCCCTCGATGGCGTCCCATACCTGCAAGCCCAGAAGCTGTGAGCATCTGCGGGCTGGGCAGGCCCATAAGCCCCCTGGAGTGGATGGCCCCTCTGCCCACCTCTAGTCCCTCTGCCCACCTCCAGCCGGCCACTGCTCCGCCCCACCACGATGAGGTTGCCCTGCAACTCCAGGCTCCAGATGGAGCCATCTGCGCTGGGGGCCCAGGCGAGGGATGGAGAGCCCTTCTCGGGAGGAGAGCCCCCCTCATCCTCAGGGCCCTGGGGCAGTGCGGGCCCAGGTGAGGGTGGGCGCAGGGCTGGTGAGTGGATGGGAGCCAACCCCTCCTCCTGGTACACTCGCTGCACCAAGCGGCAGAAGTCGTAGCCCAGGGCGTCCTGAGTGCGGCTGCAGCCTGCCCGGTGCCGGGGCTCCGTCTGAGCAGGCTCTGAGAGCTGCGGTTGCGCCGAGAAGTTGGTGTCAATCAAACAGCTGAGGTCCGGCTGGTCCCCGAACAGGGAAGGAGGTGGAGGGCCTCGGGGGCGGTGCCGCAGCGGAGGGCTGTCCCCAAGCTCCTCTGGGCCACCCTTCCCGCCATCTGACAGCCGTTCCCAGCTCTCCTGAGCCTCGAACACGCTGCCAACACCACTGTCCCGACGCTGCCTGTTGGGGGGCCAGGAGGGCAGAGTGAGGGCAGCAGGGGACGGCAGGGGATGGCAGGGAATGGTGGCAGACGGCGGGGCGATGGGAGGATGGGGGAGGGGTGTGGAAGGTGGGGCAGTACCTACCCCAGGCGTGGGATGCGTGTGAGGCAGTCCCCAGTCTGTGCATCCCACACGCAGACGTGGCCCGCCAGGCAACAGCTCACCAGCAGCATGCCATCGCTGGCCAGACATTCGATGTCCTGTAGGAGCATGCCATGGGCATGGGCCATGGGCACTGGCGTCGGCCTGGCCCAGGGCCCCAGGCGCCCCCCAGCCCCTGGGCCACACTCACCATGAGGTGCCCACGCAGCACCAGAGGCACTATCTCTGTCTCGGGTGGCGCATAGCCATAGTCGTCACAGGGTAGGTCCCCACGCCGCCGCCGGCCAGGCCCACTGCCAGGCTGCCCGTAGTTGCGTGGGCAGAGCACTCGGTATAGGCAGAGCAGCAGCAGCACAAGGACGATGCCTGCAGCCAGGCCAAGAGCCGCCACCCTGCACCAGGTGGGATGGTGGTGAGGTGCACCCTGGCTCTCCCACCGCCACCTCCTCCCCCATGGGCCTTACTTGTACAGAGTGACGTCTCCATGGGCCTGCACCACACCCGGCCCCTTGGGGCCGGCCTCCCAGAGCCCACCCGGCCCAGGCTGCGGCAGGGTCCAGGCACTGCGGCTGTCCTGAGGGTGCCGCCCCTCCAGGGCCTCCCTCGGGTTCAGGTGGAGCGTGACTGGGATGACAGGCAGCAGGCTGATGTACCTGGGACCAGGCAGGTAGGCAACCTCAGAGCGGATTCCCTCAAAAGGGTCCTTCCTGCTGCTGCTCCAGTCCCTTCCCTACTCTCCATGCAGGACTCAGCTCGACCTGCCAGACTCCGAGACCACTACTCTCAGTACAGTCTTCTCAGCATGGGTGGTGGGGACAGAGGTAGGCCCCTCCCCACCCCAGCTCTGGTACCCCAATCTTGCTCTATCACAGACACCAGCACCCAAGCAGGCATCACTGCAATGCGAGCTGTCTCCATCACCCATCCTGGCACAGAGTGGGCAGAAGCAAGTGGGTGGATCTCATTCTGGCCAACCGGCGGGCAGCAGCCCATGACTCCCCAGAGCAGGGCCCAAGGCCACCATCTTGGTTTGTGGCTGCTTGCAGCACTTGTTCCTACCTCACAACCTTATGGGTATTTAATTGTTTGAAAGGAAAGACAGAATTCAAAGCAGTAGGTCTCCCACTGGAAGGGGAAGGAAGCTCTGGAGACAGTGAGGTGACACCACCAAGTGAGGAGGTGACTCCTGGCACAGCCTAACTCACCTCTTTGCCAATGTGATGTTGTAATAGCTGAAGAGCGTCGGCCAGTGGCGGAAGGACAATTTCCTCCAAAGTTCCTCGTCCTCAGGCCCCCAGGTTACCTCTGGGACTGGACTGTCATGGACGCCCTCTATTGGACCCCCAGGCTCAGGTGGCTCCCCTGGCAATGTCTGGTTCTCAGGTAACTTAGGGGCATCAGGTGGGAAGATGGAAAAGGCAGGGTCCGGGTGGCTGGCAGGCAGCACACCACTAGGCACAGGCATGGGAGTCAGGGTGCCCTCGCCCAGTGGGCTCTGTTCTGTCACCTGGGCAGCAAGGTAGGTGCGTAGCCCTGCTGGGTCTGTGTATACCAGGATGCCGATCCAGACAACAGTGCCAGCCTGCAGTGGGGCATCGGGGTGCTCAGCGGGACCTCTGGGAGGAATAGGCAGCCCAACCCCCAGCAGCCTTGGACCTCATGCTGGAAGGAGGCAGCACGGGACCTCAGGTCTGGGGGTGGGGAGAGGACACAGGGCCCCTATCTATCCTTCCTTTCTGCCTCCCCAAGTCCTCTCACTACCACCTGGGGCCAACTGCCATTGGAGGGACCTAGTTCCCTTTCCATGGTCAGGGTTTGGGTTTCCTGGCCTAGAAATACAGAGGAACACCCTTGGGTTTGATATAGAATTTCTTACCCCCAGTGCCCATCTCAGCAGGGGCCAGAAAGCTGCTACCATTCCCATGGTCAGCATGGCTAGAGGGACCGTCTGCCTGACCTGCTCCAGAGACACCCATGGGTCCTAGTCCTCAGAGGGCCTCAGCCTTGCTTCCCTCCCACTTCAACTCTTTGGGAGAGGCACTGTTGACCAGCAGTCAGCCCTGCTCCTTCTCCCCTCCATCCAGCCCAACAGGTGAATTATTTTACCCAGCATTTTCTGATGCCTGCACACTATGTAGCAGCCGATGAACCCTGACTCGGGGAACCATGGTGGTTCCATCCCAGAGCAGCCTGTCTAACAGGTTGCTGTCCTAGGTCATCCTGGGGAAATGATGATGACTCAACCTGAAATAGGCCTAGCACCTCAGAACCACGGGGGTCTGGGCAGGAGGGTATGGTGGGCAGCTTCCCAAAGCCAGGCTTCAAGAGGCCACGAGAGCCTGAGAAGCAGACCCTACCTCCAAGGCAAAGTGCAAAATTCAGGAGGGAATTAAGCGCTGGCCCTCGGAGGAGGGCAGGGCAGGGAGGGCGGGGCAGACAGGCAGGTACCATGATGAGGCGCTGTGCCAGGCGAGTGCGGGCCAGGAAGTAGACGACACGCAGCCTCTTGGGGAGCCGCAGGTTTCGGAAGGAGGATGGTTGCAGCGTGATGGTGTGGGGTGTGGATGGCCGCACAGCCAGTTGCCGTTCGAAGCGTGCTGGCCGCCCCACTGGCTTAGCGGGGGGCAGGCAGGCCTCGGGGGGCAGCCGCTTGTTCAGGTCCGCTAGCTGTTGGGGGTGCAGGGGTCAGGGCCTGAGGCTGCAGTCCAGAGGCTGCCCACATGGGGCCGCTGCCCCTGCCCAAGGTCTGTACCTCTCTCACCCGAGATCCCCTGAGCACAGCCAGGGCTCAGGAGGAGGTGGGTGGGGCAGGGCTCAGCACTCTCCTACCTCCATGCGGCGAATGTCAATGGATAGGACAGTGGTGAAAAACAGCATCTGAAGGAAGAAATCAGACACCAGGCCCACGACGGCAAAGAGACAAAATTCCTGGAATTAGAGCAAATGAAGGGACACCATGACCTCACGGCCCAGCACCCTAGAGAAGCAGTTCCCTGCCTGCGGGCACCTCAGAATCTGCAGGGCAGTGGCAGTCAGGGCACAGCAGAGATAAAGAAAAGAGGTGCTGGTAGTTCTGAATCTGGGAGTGGCCAAGGAGGGACAGTGCCAGCGGCTCCCTCCCTCCCCACCAGGGGGCAGCAGAGACCTCCCCCAACACCTTTATCTGGAGAAGGTGGAAGGGTGGGTGCTCTCCCTGGACCTTCTGATCCCCCTAGAGAGGAGAGCCTGATCCAACTTGGAAAGCTCTGAGCCCCACCAGCCTGCTACCCAAAAAGCCCTCCCCAACTGAGTCTCCAGTCCTGCTCATCTGCCATGGACCAACAAACACCCAGAGCCCAGGCCTGATCCAATTTTGGGGCCCTCGGAAAGGTTCCCGGCCAGCGACTGCACTGGACCAATGAAGGGAGGGAGAGAGGGCAGGAGGGAATTCTGCCCTAAAACTGAAAAAAGGTCATCTCTGCTCCCCAAGCTCGTTGATATATGGAATTTTCTCAGATTTAAGTTTTCTTCCCCTGCCCTTGTTTGAGACCTCTGGTACATCACCACAGCTTCTACTCAAATCTGGGGTAAGATGAAGGATCTAGCACACGACAGCACAGTAGTCGTGACAGCTGTAATGTCCCAAGACTGCACCATGACCTGCAGATGCCCTCTGGGCCATCTTGGGGAAAAACCAGGAGCCCTTATGCTCTCTGCTCATCTCCACACCTCAGCAGGCCTGCCAGCTCTGGGAGAAGAGGAGGAAGGAGATGATGCATCATTCCCTTCGTGCAACTCCTCCCAGAATGGTCACCAACAGTCTGGGCTTCCGACAGTGTAGGTCCACCTCCACCTCTGCTCACAGCTAAGTGAGGGCACTTTGCGAAGAGCAGGGGCCACTCTGGGCAATGGGTGGTGGCCCTCCTATAGGGAAGCTGTGTGTCTGGAGGCTGCAGCTGTGGGTCAGGGCTACGGCCAGGAAAGACAGGACCAGTTCAGGGGCCCCACAGTGTTTCTGCCTAAGAAATGGGAAACTAGATCTGACTGGAACTGCACAGCCAGCCACAGCCTCCTCTGTGCCCACTAAGCTCCCTCCTGCCACTTGGCTGAATGAGAGGGCATAAGAGGACAAGGTCAGGGGCAGAGCCTGTTTGGCTGGGAGTTCAATCCCATAACTCAGCCAGGGCTTACTGAGTACATCTCCTCAACCAGGCATGCCAGGAGCACCCTGAACACAGTAACACCAATCTTGGCAGCAAAGAGGTCCCATCTCATAGGTGAGGGTGCCTGCGTTGAGAGAGGTGCACCCTGTGCATGGCTGCACAGCTGGGGAACCCATGCTCACCCAAGTGGCAGCCCTTGGGGGCCTTACCTGGATGGCGGGCACTAGGGTGAAGTAGCCAATGAGGATGATGCCCAGCTCTGTGGCCATGTTCTTCATGATGGACCAGCTCTCACTGCTTAGACCTGCAGAGGACAACAACAGGGCCATGGGGCCAATACATGACGTCCATCTGCTATATGTCTGCACACAACCTCATGGTCCTCAGAGGGTGGAGGCATGGGGAGGGCACACAGCCTTCTGAGGCAACCGTTTCACAAAAGTCCCCAACACCCTCAGGACTGCCAATGCCTGGGCTCCAAGGTGCTGCCATCACTGCACAGTTACTGCAGATAAAGGGGGGAGGGGTCTTGGAGGGTACAGGGGAGAGCTATAACCATCAGAGGAAGGGAGAAGCAGATGCTGAGATGAAAAAACCCAAGAGGAAAGCCAAGTGCTACCCACTCTGGCACATCCAGCCTCCACATGCTGTCATTGTCTGGTCTGCACAGGCACAGCGTGAGTGTGTCTGCCTGCCACATGGCAGAAGGGCTCCAGGGACAGAAGAGCTAGCTGTGTTCTTCCTCAAGCCCCTCCCCAAGGCAAGCCCCTGGGCCTCATGCTATTACGTGGTCGCACATGTAAGGCTCTGAGCACCTAGTGGGTAGGGGCCATTTCCCCTCATCTCCTCAGAACTTCACACCTAGTGCAGGGCCTGGCCTCTCACAGAAGCTCACAAAGGTTTGCCGAATGAATGAACAGCCTGTCTCCAGCCCTGTTCCCACAGATAATGAGGTCAGGAGGAAGAGGTGCAAGAGTTCAGACGTCCAGGCCCATGCTCTTTTTTCTCCCCTTCTCCAGAACCCGATTCCCAGCTCCTACCACTGAGGCCACAGGGGCTTTCCTGGCAGGAGTGAGGCAGCATCTCTGAAGTGACCAGCCCCAGGGGCCTGGGCCTAGTGTGATGGAGGCAGAAAGAGAAAACACCAGGTACGAGCCTGGATGAAGAGCCACCAAACACATGACCCCCGCAGCTCCGATTTGCTTTCTTATTGACGCATGAACCAGGATAAAGTACAGTCCAGGGACTCCATGGTTCCTGAGGGCACATACTAACAAGCTGCCAGGGCCTGGTGGCCCACTCCATTATGATGCAGGAGGCCAGAGCAATGGAGGTCATATTATGCTGGGGCTCCCTGTTTCCTCAGCAGAAGGAAGTGTAGAACAAGCCCCTCCCCCCTCCTACCCCCCTCCCCACTCCCTACTGTGTTACCTTGGGCAATGCGCAGCTTCACCTCGAGGTCCACTGGGGTCGAGACCACTGACTTGGTGAGCACCAACACGTTCTCTAACCCAATAACCACCACAAGGTAGGGGAAAATCTCACTGGGGAAGAGAGACAGAGGGTGAAGACAGTGCTAGGGGCTCCCAACACACACCTGGTTCTCAACAGGTCTGGATCCCAGGGAGGCTGTGGGGTTTGCAGCCTGCAGTGGAGGCTGCTGAGTGACTCCCACAAGCACAGGGCAGAAACCCCACCATCCCCACCTGCACCCAACACGGCCTCCATCTACAACAGCTCTCAGCTTTCAGGCAGGCCTTGAAAAAGCCTTGCCAAGTGGCCAGCAACCATCCCCATCTCCATCCATCCAGCACAGTGGAAGGAGGGCCAGAGGAGGCCCCCCTGCCACCCAGCTGCCAGAGCACACCTCTCCCTGCCCTTTTCACACCAGACTCTGCCAGCCAGAGGAAACGGCTGTGGCCAAGACCCCTCAGCAGCACTCCAGGCCAAGCCATCAGGACTAAATGGAAGGGGAATGAGACCAGCCTAAAGCACTACTCACCTTTGTGGAGAAGATGTGTTGGAAGAACTGTTCCTAAAGAAAACTCTACTAGCTATCCGAGACCACAGGCTCACACTACTAGTAAACAGACTATGAGAGAAGTCTACGCCCAAGGAACACCAGCCAAGGTATACGTCACCAGCATCTCCGCTGTGGAGCGGTGCAAGTGAGGGCTCTGAGGGGGCACAGCAGAGAGCTATGGGGGAGGGGGTGTTTAGCACTGTGAGGTTCAGGAAAGGAAGCAGGTGTTCTATGAGCAATGAAAGTAACAGAAAACACAAAATCACTGTTTCGCAACCAGCCTGGCAATCCAAGGTAGGGGACAGGCCAACCGATTAATAATCACGAACGGATAGACAGGTGGGGCCCAGCCAGAGCCAAAGAGACCGAAACCTGAGGACAAATCCAGGGAAAGGCTTCCAGCCCAAGATTCAGAGAGAAATGGCAAGAGAAAGCAAACATCAATGGAGAAGTGACAAATTAGAGTGTGCTTGTGTCTTTTAAAAAGGTTACTCTAAAATTACCTATTTTATTAGGCATTTAAATGTTTTAATAGTAAAAAAAGAAGAAATGTACCCTTCTCTATCTCATACCCATCTGTGGCTTAAGCCATCAAGGAGAAGTATGCACGTGTATATATAATATATAAACAAAAACATCCATATACATACATATATATACACATACATATGCAATACATAGCCCTATATATATATAAACGCACACATACACACATAAATACATACACACAAGTATACATATGTAAGTACATATACACACATACCTATATATATTATATGTACATATATACTATACGTACATATGTACAAATACAAGCCAGGTAACAAAGAGGAAAAAAATGTACCTCTTAAATGTCAAAATAACAATGTGAAGATATGGGGTAACAGCAAGTGTCCGTTCCCGGGCAGGCCCAGAGATGCAAGGCTTTCTGGCCTGAGGGCCTAACCTGTGGCCCAGTGGAGCCTGTTGGAGACCTACCCGCCGTTGAGGGTGGGTGTCAGGCCGAAGAGTGTGCAGAGCCCCACAGACATGAGCAGCGAGCTGAGCACTGTGACCACGGCGGCCAGAGCCAGCCCCCACTTGGACTTGACCATGTCGATCTTGCCTGGAGGGCAGAGAGGACATATCAGGGCAGCATCTCCCCCAAACCCTGGCACACACAGGCCCTTCTTAACTGAGCTCCTAAGAGTAGAGTGTGCCCTGATAATCAAGGAAGGGAAGGCCTCTGGTTTAACCAAAGAAAAGGATGGCCATGTACACTTCCCAGTCTCAGGGACATAGTGTGTCTTTTGGGAATCCTAACCCAAGAAAGGTCTTTTCTTGAGAAGCGAGAGGAGCCTTGGAGCCACCCAAGCCCCTGAGACTTCGCTTGGGGATGAAGCCCCGGCTTTTGCGACCACCAGGCATGTACTATATCTTCCCAAGCAACCTCCAGAGGCAGGGAAGCAGGTGATCTGGAAATGCCCATTTAGCTTGCAGAAAGCCCCCAGCCTCCTTGCCATGGACCTACGCGTGGAGAAGTAGATGTAGGCAAACAAGATGATGTAGGTGGTCACAAGGGGGATGAGCTCGGCGATGCCAATTTCCTCCTTGAAGTGCACATGGACGAGGCTCTCTGCCCGAAGGGTGCAGTTGGGGCTGGGGTGCAGGAGCATCAGGCGGGCCCGCAGGCTGCCCAAGAACCTAGTCATGGAGCAGGGTGGGGTAGATGGACTGTTCCTCTCGGTCCAGGGGACAAAGATAATCCCTGGAAGGAGGGTCCACCAGGGCTCCCCCACTCCCCCTGTGTTGGAGGGAGCTTGTCTGTGGTGTCTAAGCTTTCCTGCAGTTTCCAGGGGCATTGGAAGAATTATAAAGTTGGCAAAGTTGTCTCAGGAGCTCCCCTTGCTCCTTCCTCAGCACCCCCTTCCCGACCTATCACACCACTCTGACTGCCAAAGGCCCAGGACAGCCAACTGGAGGCATCTCGAGTGCTCTCGCCCTTGCTGGGGAGCTGCCTGCAGCACTCTGTTGGGAAGGACTCTGAGGCCACATGCAGCTCAGTAGTAACCAGCAGGACCCCTGCCCTAGGCTCAAGAGAGACCAGTGGAGGCACCAAAGCACTGAATTTGCCAGCCCTGCCTTAGTCCCCTATTCTTAACCAGCTATCAGGTCATCCCCACACAAATGTGAACAGACAGCATCCTTCATTCCAAGGGATATAAACATTTCAACAGGAGGCCTGAAAACTGAAAGTTCCCAGGGGGCATTCTGGACACTCCAACCAGAACAGGGACTACTCAAATCCTCATATCATTCCACAGCCCAGTCAGGAGCCCCAAGAGCTGAAGGCCTTACTTGGCATGGTAGCGCTGGAAGACCAGGGTAATGGTGTACGAGACCATCCTCTTCCTAGTATAGAGGTTCACTCCGCTGTACTTCCCAGGAACACCAAACAGCAAGTCTGCAGACAGAAACCAGCAGGTACTGACAAAAGAACCTAGTGACAAAGAACAGCAGCCACCGTGCAGCCACCAAAGACCCCTCCCCACCTCCGCCCTTGGAAACAAGGGGTAACCCCTGATCTGCCAAAGCGCCCATCAAAGAGGACATGGAGACTGACAGGCACTCTCGCAGGTCCTCAGGGAAGCTGCCCTGGGGTACCTTTGAGCGTGGCTGAGGTCTGCAGGGTTTTTGGCTCATGCTGATGGATGGTCCTGATGATGTCAGGATCAGCATGGAAGCGTTCCCGGTCATTCTGCCAGAAGTTCCCAGGGGACAGCAGCAGGCATCCATGCTCAGGGAGTAAGTTCCGGAGCTTCCTGAGGCCTGGCAGCAGGTCAGTGACCTGCAGGCATACCTCCTCCAGGCTCCTGGTCCCGGAGCTGTGCAGGAGACAGGATGAGGCAGCCCCTGTGTCTGCTAGCACAGGGCAGGCCCACTGCACTTACAGGGTACCCTCAGTCATCAGGTTCCCAGATGTCTCGTATCTCAAAGAGCCTGAGGATTAGGGCAGCAGGGGAAAGTTCTCCCAGGTGGTCAACAACCAAACCATGTGGCTGGCTGACCTCCAAATCTCATACGGAGTCCAAAGGCCAGTCCCCTCTGAGGAGAAGAAAGTTCTGGGAGCATGCACAGCCCCACTCATTAAAATACCTTGGCCAATTCAGCAGGCAGAAGGGATAGGATAAAAATTAGGGGCTTTGTTTCATTCACCAAAATGCCCATCAAAGCCCTTAGTTAACTAAAACCCGGCAGGTGAAGCAGCCTGTGAAGCCAGCAAGCTCAAAATCTACTGATGGGATGGGGAGATCACCTGGGTTGGGGCTTCAGAAGCGTATCCCCAGGTACAGCATGCTTCTTGTCAGCATGGCCACCACCATTACATTCACATTTTATAACCCCTAGGCAGTAAGCCATCTGAGGCCTAAGTCAACCAGTTCTCAGTCAGCTCATCACAGGGTCAGCCCAGTGGACATCTACTCTATCTGAGACCTGAGGACGAACCTCAGGGCTCTATCTGTGCCATCTGCAGAGGTCCAGGGGGAATGCAGCCACAGTGGACGCACAAGGATGCTAGGAAATGCAAAGCTGGCTCACCCATCATCCTTCTCACTTGCTCAATTTCTGCAGAGCTGGCTGACTCAATGGAGTTACACTGAGGACTGTACCCTCCTTCAGTACAGAATGCATTCAGGGAGGCTGGGGTCCCTGAGAGGAATACCTGTCTCTGAGCACATGGTTCCGAATCTCCTCCACCAGCTGGAATGCCCGGGACAGAGGTGAGCGGAATACATCTACTGCCAGGAGGTTCTTATGCCAAGGAGACACTGTGGACTTCACAAATATCTGCTGGATATAAGCCACCGGGGCACCCACATACTGCAGAAGAAATGCGGGGAGGGGGCGGGTAGAAAGGTCAGCTTAGCACAGGAGGGAGAAAGATGGGTCCATATTCAGTAAGGATTTACTGAGCATCTACTATGGGCAAAGCACTGTAGGGCCAAAGGGACAGGCTTTCAAAAATGAAGACGTCCACTAGAGGGTATTATGTTAAGTGAAATAAGCCAGAGGGAGAAGGACAGACACTGCATGAACTCACTCATATATGGAATATAAGTGAACACACGGACAGAGAGAACTGATTGGTGGTTACCAAGGGGAAGGGGGGTGGGGGGGCACAAGGGGTGAAGGGTTACATCCACAAGGTGATGGACAAACAAAAATGTACAACTAAAACCCCACAGTGTTATAAACTATTAAGACATCAATAAAAAAATGGTAAAAAAAAAATGAAGACGTTCACAAGGGGCTTTTTATCATTTATGAACGACTTAGGAAGTGGTTTCCCAATAGACCAGGGTTTGGCAAACTATGACCCATGGGTTAAATTGAGCCCAGCACCTATTTTTCTAAATAAAGTTTTACTGGAATACAGCCATGCCCACTCCATTCTGTATTGTTCATGGCTGCTTTCACTCAACAGCAGCAGAGGTGAGTGTTCACGACAGAGACCGTGTGACCCACGGTGCCTAGAACATCTACCATCCAGCCCGTCATGGAAAATGTCTGCCAACCTTGCAATAGACCATAAGCTCCCAAAAGGGTGTAGCCTGTCTTATCAATCCTGGTTTTGCCACTTGCAGGTCAGCGGTTTTTGAAGATCAAAAGACCCGGTTTTAAATCCCAGCTCTCCAATATGGCGTTGGAAACATTTTTGACTTCTCTGGATTCCACCGTCCTCATTGGGAAGGGGGATAATGACATTCACCCTGCAGCATCAAGAAGATGCACACACACACTCACACAATGACACATATATACACATATGTATATAAACAGCACATGCACAGATTAAGTATTAATGAAAATATTAGCAATAAACAGTTGTGCAACATCATTTCATTGACCTCCATGACAGTCCTATGAGAAGCAAGGTGACTGGCTAGGGTTTCATTACTCAAGCAGAGTGGTGTGAGGACTCAAACCCAGGTCTCCTCACTGAACATCACACACTTTTCTCACTAGAACCTGCCATCTGCCCTTAAAAAGCTAACAACAGGCACTTAGGTGACCGAAGTGTTCATACGTGTTAACAGGTGGAGTAACTGCCAGTGACGGACGTGTCATGGAGCACCCCCAAAACGAGGTACTGGATTAGCCATGGCAGAGTTATGGCCAGCAGAGGAGCTGAGTGGTGCCATGAGAGAGGGAAGAATTGGTGGGAGGGCCTCTGAGGAGCAAGAAACACTGAGAGCAGAGCCAGCCTGGACAGCACAAAGGAGGCCAGGTAGAAATAACAGCTAAAATAAGAGGTGGTTAGGATGACGCCTAACTGAGCTGTCTGGATTTTAATCAGCTGACAAAGAAAAGCCCCTGAGTGTCTCTGAGATGAAGGGGAGACCTGACAAAAGCAGTGCTCTGGAAGACTACCCGGGAGTTATAGTATCATCCAACCAGAAACAGGGAAAGACTCTCTCAAGTCATGACACGCTGTGATGTGCAGGCTGGAGGGAGATGGGCCTGGCTGAGGAGTGAGGGGGCTGTCTCCATGCCTTTTTCGCAATCAGGAACTCCAAAGAGCAGGTGCAGAGATGTAAGGAAGGCCATTTAGCCACTCAATGCCATACTCCAGGTTATCACACAAGCAAGGGTCAAGATGCTGAACACGCATAGAAAGTTAAGGCCTCCTTGGCCCTTAGGCACAAAGGAACAACCTGGAGCAACCATCTGACCCTTTGGGAAGTTTATGTTTACGAAGCCATGTCTTAGCAAAGGCTTAGCAAAGGCTCTGGGGCCTCACGCACTTTGTCTTCTGCACCAGACTCAGCCTGCTGGAAGCTGCCAGGAGGTAGAGAGGTACTTGGACAGAACTGGCTACCACAAGCTCCGATCTGAACAGCAGTTCATCTACTCAACACATCACACAGGCCAGAGTAGGGTACGAGCTATCCAGAGACCAACTGCTCTACAATGAGCCATTCCCAGGGTGATCATCCTCAAGCCCTGTGAAGGACACGGCACATCACCCAGACACAGCATGGCACCGTGGAACCTCCAGCCCTGGGTTTGATCCCATTTGGCACAAGGCTGTGACTCTGTACATACCACCTCCTCTGCCCACTGCCCTTCTCAGACCCCCCACCCCCACCCTCAGGCCCACTGAGGCTGTCTAAATGAACCCCTAGTCAGTTTCCAGGTAGGGACAGCTCCTTGGCCCTCCAGTCCATCTCCGGCCCCCTTCCCACCCAGGTGCCTTTTCCCCAGCCAGGACTATTCGGGCCACCATTTCAACAAAGTACTAATGAACATACTTCAGAACCAGAGCTCTCTTTCAGGGCTCTAGGGATGGCTGCAAGAGCTCTATGAGCACGCTGCTTCCCAAATTTATTCAAATTTCTGCTTGGAAATGTATATTTTATTATTACCATCATCATTTTTAAGGGAGAGGATCCATGGCTTTCATCAGATTTTCATAGGAATATGTAACCTCTTTGCCCTAGACATCTCTTTCTCCTTTGACCTTCCACCAATCCTGGGTAAAATCCACTGCTCATTTGTTTTCACTCCTTGGCTGGTAAGCCTTAACAGACAAAAACGATGTAGCAAAGAGCCTACTGTACAGCTGTGCTCTCCACCCTTGGCTGGGCCTCCCTCTCCTGGCTGGCTCTTGATTCATCCTGACTTCCAACTAAACTTTTCAAGCAGCTATTCCACATCTTCCTAACTCTTTCAAGACCTTGCTCGAGTCATTTAACATGATTGTATCAAACTCATCATCCAACATATGTGCCCTCAACCTCCCTCTTCTGGGCATCAAAACTCTCTTATGTGGGGCCGGCCCAGCGGTGTAGTGGTTGTTCGTGCATTCTGCTTCAGCGGCCCAGTTTGGATCCTGGGTGCAGACCTACTCACCGCTCATCAAGCCATGCTGAAGAGCCACAACTCTACAACTATGACACACAACTATGTACTGGGGCTTTGGGGAGAAAAAAGAAAAAGAGGAAGATTGGCAGTGGATGTTAGCGCAGGGCCAATCTTCCTCAAAAAAAAAAAAAATCTCTTATGGTGGTTTATTCAATAAGCACTGGCCTAATTCTTGTCATCACTATCTTGGTGTGGGTTTCCCCAATAGCAAACCCTAAGACAAGCAGTTTATTTGGGAGGTGAAGGAAACTCACTGCGGGCAACAGGGATAGGAGCAAGGAAGGGAAGACAGCCAATGAAGGGTGTGTTACTGAGCATGTGACCTCTGTGGATAACTGGATTGAGCTGAGTTACCCCACCTAAGGGATTACAGAGCTAAGGTATTATATACCAACTCCTGCAGTTATTGGTTGAGGGCTGTTCCTATGGGGTGTGAATTCTCCAGCACCTCAGGCCTTCTGTACCAGAGATCCTTTGACAAAAGAGATGCAGAGGCCGGTGGCTGGAAGGCAGGCAGGCAGGCACTAAAATGGTAACCAGGGATGTGGGCAGGGCCCACCACTCACTGTGCTGGGCCCTATCATAATCCCTATTTGATATTCAAGTGAGAAACAGACATGGAAACATAGACATGTGGTATCCAAAGGGGGTGACTGAGGAAGCAGAAAGGCCCAGTACAGTCCAGACGCCCAGGGCACAGACGCTGTGGGAGGCACTCTTCTAACACAGCCCCAGCAATCCCCACCTCCTGGTGCTCATGCCCATATGTAACCCTCCTTGAGAGTGGGCTAGACCTAGTTACTTGCTTCTGACAAACAGAATACAGCAGAAGTGATAAGATGTCATTTCTGAGACTTGGTTACAAAAGACTATGACCCTTGAGGACATTATGCTAACTGAAATAAGCCAGTCACAAAAAAACAAACAGAGGAGTGACGTCAGCATCACGGCGGAGTGAGATTCCCTCTTTGAATCTCTGCCCTCTACGACACAACGAAAACATCATTCACATTCCAACAGAGCTCAATCAAACACTACTAAGGACTTCTGAGAAACCCCTGCTGCCATACATCGGATGGTGGAGGCGCGGGAAGCCCAGGAGAACGGGAGGAGAGGTAGGAGGTTGTACTCCCCCTCCCCAATCGATCGGCAAAAACAGCGCGGTTCGCGGACGGGGGCGGGGGGGGGGGGGGCGCCCACAGCGGGGAAAACTAGCGCCATCCAGGTGCTCTCACAGACTGTCGCGAGATCCCCACTGGGAAGCGACGACGGACTGTTTAGGGGGTGTAGCAAACACCCTAAGAGAGCCAGAAAGGAAACCCCTGGGTCAAGCAGGAGAAAGAGAGGACCCCTCCCCCCACACACCCGGCGTTTCAGCATAATCCCTCCAGGGGCTGCAGCCACCTCAGAGCAAACCGCTCGCGATCTCCATCTAGTGGCAGCAGGGGGAAACTGCAGGACTAACTTTAATCATGAGGGGTGAAAACAAAGCCGTCCCCGTCGGATCCTTGCGAAAATATGTCAGGGCTACAGACCAAAAGGAAAATGACAAACACCCAGAAACCAACCCTGAAGGCACAGAATTTGATAACCTGAATGACAGAGAATTCAAAATAGCTATCATAAACAAGCTCAACGAAATACAAGAGAACACACAGAAACAAATCAACGAATTCAGGGATTATGTCACAAAAGAGATTGAAACCCTAAAGAAAAACCAATCAGAATTATTGGAGATGAAAAACAAAATCAACGAGATAGTGGGAAAAAATGGAGTCTCTAAAGAACAGAACTGACAATATGGAGGAACGAATTAGCACTATTGAGGATAGCCACGCAGAAATGCTCCTGGTAAAGAAGGAGAGAGAGCTAAGACTAAAAAGAAATGAAGAAATTCTTCGAGAAATATCAGACTCAATGAGGAAAAGCAACATAAGGATAATAGGTATTCCAGAAGGAGAAGAAAGAGAAAAAGGAGCAGAGACTTTGTTCAAAGAAATAATAGCTGAGAACTTCCCCAACCTAGGGAACGAGAGGGAAATAACAGTGAATGAAATCAATAGATCACCTAAATATATAAACAGGAATAAAAAATCATCTCGCCACATAGTAGCAAACTTGAAGAATACCGTGACAAGGAAATAATATTGAAGGCAACTAAACAAAAAAACAAAATAACATACAAAGGGAACCCCATCAGGCTCTCAGCTCATTTCTCAACAGAAACTCTACAGGCTAGGAGAGACTGGAATGATATATTCAAAATCATGAAAGACAAAAACCTTCAGCCGAGAATACTTTATCCAGCAAAAATATCCTTCAAATACGATGGAGAAACAATAACTCTCCCTGATAAACAAAAGCTAAGAGAGTTCGTCACCACAAGACCCCCACTACAAGAAATGCTCAAGAAGGCCCTTAGGCCTGAAAAAAAAACAGATGAGAAAGGGGATACAAAGATTTCAGCAAGGAGAAAAGCAAAGAGACTAAACCAGAACAAAATACAGTTGGAAAACATCAAAAATTAATTCAAGCTCATCACTGGAAACACACATTCATGACACAATCTGGAATAAAGAGATAACAAATAAGGAGGGGAAGAGGTAAGGGAGTGAACTGACCCAGCCTCAGGAAAAAGGAGGCATCTGAAAATGTACTTTCTTATCCAGGAGATCGCTTATATAAACCTCACGGTAACCACTAAACAAATAACCAGAAGAGAACCACACATGACAAATAAAGAGAAAATCAAGAGAATGAGCATGCAGAATTACCAAATTGAATTTGCAGTCTGAAACACAAGGGACAAGAAACGAAGGAAATGCAAAAGAACCAGAAGATGAACAACAAAATAGCAACATTAAACCCTCATATATCAATAATCACTCTAAATGTAAATGGATTGAATTCTCCAATCAAAAGACACAGAGTTGCAGGATGGATTAAAAACCAAGATCCAACAATCTGCTGCCTCCAGGAAACACATCTCAGCTCTAAAGACAAACACAGACTCAAAATAAAAGGATGGAAAACAATACTCCAAGCTAATGGCAAACAAAAGAAAGCAGGAGTAGCCATACTTATATCAGACAAAGTAGACTTCAAGATAAAAAAGGTAATGAGAGACAAAGAAGGGCAATATATAATGATAAAAGGGATACTTCACCAAGAAGACATAACAATCATAAATATCTATGCACCCAACACAGGAGCACCAAAGTACATAAAACAACTGCTAAAAAACCTTAAAGGAGATATTAACAATAACACAATAATAGTAGGGGATCTTAATACCCCCCTTACATCAACAGATAGATCATCCAGACAAAAAGTCAATAAGGAAATAATGGACTTAAATGAAAAACTAGACGCAATGGATTTAATAGATATATACAGAGCACTCCAGCCAAAAAAAGCAGAGTACACATTCTTCTCAAGTGCACATGGAACATTCTCAAGGATAGACCATATATTAGGAAACAAGGCAAACCTCTATAAATTTAAGAAGATTGAAATCATTACAAGCATCTTCTCTGATCATAATGCTGTGAAACTAGAAATCAACTGCAAGGAAAAAAACTAGGAAATTGACAAAGATGTGGAGACTAAACAACATGCTACTGAACAACCAATGGGTCATTGATGAAATTAAAGGAGAAATCAAAAGCTATCTGGAGACAAATGAAAAGGAAAATACACCATACCAACTCATATGGGATGCAGCAAAAGCAGTCGTGAGAGGGAAATTCATAGCAATACAAGCTCACCTTAACAAACAAGAAAAATCCCAAATAAATAACCTTAAATTGCACCCAACAGAGTTGGAAAAAGAAGAACAGACAAAGCCCCGAATCAGCAGAAGGAGGGAAATAATAAAAATCAGAGCAGAAATAAATGCAATTGAAACCAAAAAAACAACAGAAAGGATCAATGAAACAAAGAGCTGGTTCTTTGAGAAGATAAATAAAATTGACAAACCCTTAGCCAGACTCACTAAGAAAAAAAGGGAGAAGACTCAAATAAATAAAATTAGAAATGAAAGAGGAGAAATTACAACAGACACCACAGAAATACAAGGGATTATTAGGGAATACTATGAAAAACTTTACGCCAACAAATTGGACAACCTAGAGGAAATGGACAAATTCTTGGATGCGTACAACCTCCCAAAACTGAATCAAGAAGAAATAGAGAATCTGAACAGACCAATCACAAGTAAAGAGATTGAAACAGTAATCAAAAACCTCCCAAAAAATAAAAGCCCAGGACCAGATGGCTTCCCTGGAGAATTTTATCAAACGTTCAAAGAAGATTTAGCACCTATCCTTCTCAAACTATTCCAAAAAATAGAGGAAGATGGAATACTTCCCAACACATTCTATGAGGCCGACATCATGCTGATACCAAAGCCAGACAAGGACAATACAAAGAAGGAAAACTACAGGCCAATATCACTGATGAACATAGATGCAAAAATCCTCAACAAAATATTGGCAAACCGAATACAGCAATACATCAAAAAGATCATACACCACGATCAAGTGGGATTTATACCAGGGACACAGGGATGGTTCAACATCCGCAAATCAAATAACGTGATACACCACATTAACAAAATGAAGAATAAAAACCACATGATCATCTCAATCGATGCAGAGAAGGCATTTGACAAGATCCAGCATCCATTTATGATAAAAACTCTCAACAAAATGGGCATAGAAGGAAAGTACCTCAACATAATAAGGGCCATATATGACAAACCTACAGCTAACATCCTACTCAACGGGGAAAAACTGAAAGCCATTCCTTTGAGGACAGGAACAAGACAAGGGTGCCCACTCTCACCGCTCTTATTAAACATAGTACTGGAAGTTCTGGCCAGAGCAATTAGGCAAGAAAAAGGAATAAAAGGACTCCAAATAGGCAATGAAGAAGTGAAACTCTCACTATTTGCAGATGACATGATCCTATACATAGAAAACCCAAAAAATTCCATCGGAAAGCTACTAGAAACAATCAACAACTCCAGTAAAGTGGCAGGGTATAAAATCAACTTACAAAAATCAATTGCATTTCTATACACTAACGATGAAAAAACAGAAGGAGAACTCAAAAAGACAATCCCATTTACAATTGCAACAAAGAGAATAAAATATCTGGGAATAAATTTAACCAAGGAGGTCAAAGACCTATACAATGAAAACTATAAGACACTATTGAAAGAAATCGAGGAGGACATAAAGAAATGGAAAAATATTCCATGCACATGGATTGGAAGAATAAATATAGTTAAAATGTCCATTCTACCTAAAGCAATCTACAGATTCAATGCAATCCCAATCAGAATCCCAATGTCATTCTTCACGGTAATAGAACAAAAACTACTGAAATTCGTATGGGGCAACAAAAGAGCCCGAATAGCTAAAGCAATTCTGAAAAAAAAGAACAAAGCTGGAGGCATCACAATCCCTGATTTCAAAATATACTATAAAGCTACAGTAATCAAAACAGCATGGTACTGGTACAAGAATAGACACACAGATCAATGGAACAGAATTGAAATCCCAGAAATAAAACCACACACCTATGGACAGCTAATCTTCGACAAAGGAGCAAAGAACATACAATGGAGAGAGGGAAGTCTCTTCAATAAATGGTGCTGGGAAAATTGGACAGCAACATGCAAAAGAATGAAAGTAGACCATCTCCTATCGCCATATACAAAAATCAATTCAAAATGGATCAAAGACCTGAAAGTGAGACCTGAAACTATAAAACTCCTGGAAGAAAATATAGGCAGTACACTAATTGTGATTGGACACAAAGGGATCCTTTCAGATTCCATGTCTACCCAGACAAGGGAAACAAAAGAAAAAATAAACAAGTGGGACCTCATCAGACTAAAGAGCTTCTACAAGGCAAATGAAACCAGGATCACAATGAATAAACAACCCACCAGCTGGGAGAAAATATTCGCAAATCATTTGTCCGACAAGGGATTAATCTCAGTAATATACAAAGATCTCATACAACTGAGCAACAAAAAAACAAACAACCCGATCAAAAAATGGGCAGAGGATATGCAGAGGATATGAACAGACATTTTTCCAAGGAAGAGATACAGATGGCCAATAGACACATGAAAAGATGTTCAACATCACTAATCATCAGGGAAATGCAAATCAAAACTACACTGAGATAACACCTTACACCGGTTAGAATGGCTATAATCACAAAGACAAATAACAACAAATGCTGGAGAGGTTGTGGAGAAACGGGGACCCTCATTCACTGCTGGTGGGAATGCAAACTGGTGCAGCCTCTATGGAAAACAGTATGGAGAGTCCTCAAAAAATTAAAAATAGAAATACCGTATGATCCAGCAATCCCACTCTTGGGCATCTACCCAATGGACGTGAAATCAACCATCACAAGACGCGTATGCACCCCTATGTTCATTGCAGCATATTCACTATAGCCAAGAAGTGGAAGCAACCCAAGTGTCCCTCAACTGAAGGTTGGTTAAAGAAGATGTGGTATATACATACAATGGAATACTACTCAGCCATAAGAAAAGACACAATTGTCCCATTTGCAACAACATGGAAGGACCTAGAGGGTATTATGTTAAGTGAAATAAGCCAGAGAGAGAAGGACAGACACTGCATGAACTCACTCATACATGGAATATAAGTGAACACACGGACAGAGAGAACTGATTGGTGGTTACCAAGGGGAAGGGGGGTGGGGGGGCACAAGGGGTGAAGGGTTACATCCACAAGGTGACGGACAAACAAAAATGTACAACTAAAACCCCACAGTGTTATAAACTAAGACATCAATAAAAAATAAAAAATAAAAAAATAAAATAAAAATAAAATAAATAAATACAAGTGATATAATACAGTAAAAAAACAAAAAAACAAACACTATATGATTCCATTTACATGACGTACCTAAAGTAGCCAAACTTCCAGAGACAGAAAGTACAATGGTGGTTACCAGGGGCTGAGGGAGGAGGAATGGAGAGTTATTGTTTAATGGGTACAGAGTTCCTGTCCTACAAGACGAAAAGAGTTATGGAGATGGATGGTGGTAATGGTTGCACAATAATGTGAACGTATTGAATACCACTGAACTATACACTTGAAAATGGTTAAGATGTTAAATTTTATGTTTTATTTTGCCACAATAAAAAAATGGGAAGAAAAATGACAACTCCTCCGCCCCCCTCTTTTTTTGGAGCCACCACACTGACGAAGTCAGCCATATCGCAAGCTGCTCCAGAAAGGTCCATGTGGCAAGAAATTGAGGGGACTTTCAGCCAATACCCAGGGAGGAACAAAGTCCCCCAGTCCAACAGCCTGTGAGGAACCTGCTGCCAGCCTGCTGTCTGAGTGAGCTTGGAAGCAGATTCTCCCCCAGTTGGGCTCTGAGATGACTGCAGCCTTGGCCAACACCTTGACTGCAGCCAATGAGAGACCCTGAGCTAGGGGATCCAGATAAGAAAACCAAGGCTCAGAGAGATAAAAGGATGTGTCCAAGGACACACAGCTGATAGGCAGCAAAGCCAGGATTAAAGCCCAGGGCTGCTGAACTCCCAAGCCTGTTTTTTCTCTACAGTCAACCTGCCTGGGTAGTTGTGAACCACGCAAGTTCCCACAGAGAACAGGACACGGATGGAAATACCCAGCACAAGCAGTGTAGGAGGGGAGCTGAGGTCCTGGGGACTCCTGGGGTACCCAACCACAACTAGTCACAGCATGAAGCCCCTGACCAGGGCTCCTTGGAAACACTGTGTCCAGGCTCAGATAGCCACCACAAACACTGCAATGCTGGCCCTGGAAGCCCAGCCACCTCTGTGGACCTGCCAGGCAGGGCTTGGTATGAGGTTCAGGTTTTGTGAAGACCTGGTCTAGGGGAGCCAGGCAAATGCAGGAGACCTCAGGCTTGTTTTTGTTTTGTTTTGTGTTTTAGCACAATCTTTCCTTCCCATTTAGATAGAACAACATAGAGCTCCAGGTATTTTACCTTTACACTGACACACCCAGGGCCTCCCTTCAGAACGTGATACAGAGAACTCCCATTAATCAGCTCTCCTGGAAAACAGGGTTCCTGATCCTTGTCCTCCAGCCCTGGGCAGGCAAGGTAGTGTGGTGAGAAGGACAGGCTCAGAGGACCCACCTGGGTTCAACTCCTAGCTCCACCCCTGGCTGTGTGCCTTGGACAAGGGTCTCTACACTCTCTAAGCCTCAGTCCCTTACCTACTGAGGGAAATGGGAATAGAATCTCAGGCCTCACCAGATAGATCACTGTGAGGACCTAATAAAATACATGTAACCATCCAGCAAAGAGCTTGGCTGAAAACATGTTAGTGATATCTAGTTATACTATTATGTCTTAAAACTGGATTTGACATCTCCTTAACATCAGTCCTTCCTTGCCTTTTCATATTCCCCCACCCTTCTCCTAGACATGGCCATCTCAGTCTCCAAGTTTCTCCAAATACGATAAGATTGATCTTCTTACCACCACTTTCATGTCACTGCCTCTAAGGGAATGGCTTCCCAATGCTTTCAGAATTAAACTTCATAGCCCAGGATTCAACTTGGTCCCACCTACCTTATCACCAAACCATGTTCCAAGAAAAATGCCTCACTTCAGACTCCCTGTCCTAAATAAGATGTGCTGTTTCTTTATTCAACCAGAAAACTTTCTCGAGCATCCACTATGCGCAGAACACCGAACTATACAAATTTTAATGAAACATGATGCGAAATACAGAGCACAGAGGAGAAGCAGGGCGCGTGTCTATAAGAGAGCTAAGAAAGGCTTTCCCAAAGAGAGTGACATCTGAGCGGAGAGGTAAGGGGCAAGGAGTGCATGTCTGGTGCACATCAGAGGGCAGTCCAAGCATATAAACCTTTGTTCTCCTCCTCTCTGCTTTGGCCAGATCTGATCAATGACAATGGTGATAGCCACAAACATTTATCGAATGCAAATGATGGGCCAGGTATTGCACTAAACCTTTGCATTCTTTCACTTAATCCTATGACAATGCACAATGTAGGTATAATTATTATTCCCATTTTAGAATGTGGAAACTAAGGCACAAAGGTGCTAAGTAACTTGTCCAAGGTCACACACCTGGGAAATGGAAAGTCTCTACCATTTCTGCTTTGTTCTTCTCTTCCTCTGGTAAAAACATCCCTCATCCCAGAGGGAAGTGACGCCCCCTAACCCCACTGATCTCACTAAGGCCACTGATCTCACTGACTCCAACACAGGGTGGGCCTAACTCAGAACACAAGAACCTGGCAGAGTTGATTAGAATCCTCTCTGGAGGACACATAAAGGCCAACGGCAGGGTGCAGCCATCATCCCACTGGGGGAACATTTCAGCAAAGGGGGAGAAGTAGGGCTATCCAGAAAAAAGTCATCTCCAGCATAGAGAATCACAATTCAATAAAAATAAAACAACTCAATTCAAAATGGGCAAACGGTTAAACACATTCACAAAGGAAGATATGCAAATATAATACACACTTGACATTAGTCATCCGGGAAATACAAATTAAAACCACAATGAGATTTCTCTATACATTTATTATAAAGGCTTTTTAAAAACCTGACAGTACAAAGGACTTCACAGCACAAAGACTGAACTTTAATGTATGGAAATTTAAAAAATAATTTAGGAAGTTGATGGATATGAAAAGAATGCCACTTCACCTCTGTAATCTTCCTTCCAAAAACTCATAATCCCAGTCTAACCTAGAGAAAAAGAGACAAATCCCACTTGAGGGGCACTCTACAAAATACCTCACCAGTACTCCTCAAAACTGTCAAGGTCATCAAAAACAAGGAAAGTCTGAGAAAGTGACCCAAAGGAAACCAGATTTCCTTAGTTTTTACCTAATGTCCTTTTTCTCTCCTAAGATCCCATCCAGGACACCACATTACACTTAGTTGTCGTGTCTCCTGAGGCTTCTCTTGGCTATGACAGTTTCTCAGACTTTTGTTGTTTTTGATGATCTTGACAGTTTTGAGGAGTACTGTTCAGGTATTGTGTAGAAAGTCCCTCAACTGTAATTCACCTGATGTTTTTCTCTTGATTAGACTGGGGTTATGAGCTTGTGAGAGGAAGACCAGAGTTTGTCAAGCGCCCTTCTTGTCATCACACATCATGGGTATGTTCTATCAACCTGAGGAGGTATCTATCATGTTTTCCACTGCAAAGTCACTCTTTTCTCCCCCTCTCTATACAGTACTCTTTGGAAGGAAGTCACTATGCACAGTCCACACTTAAAGAAGGGAAGTTACATTCCACCTCCTTAACAGCAGAGTATCTACATAAATTATTTAGAACTTTTTGTCTATTCTCCCCCATCTACTTATTTATTCAATCATATGGACTCAGGTATTTAATATAATCCAACACTACTTTACTTTGTTGCAAAATATATTTTATTTTCCAGCATTAGCCACTGAGAGCTCTTTCAGTTGGCTCCTGTGTCCCTTTGACATAAATTGTATTTATTTTAAACTGACATCTTTGTCTTCTCTTCCCAATCAGACTAGGATCTCCTCGGGGACAATGAGGCTCTAGGGGTCCTCTACGTTATACTGCCGGGCATGTTGCAGACACGCAATAGACGGATTGAATAAAGGAATGAACGGAGGAATGAAAGATGTTTTGGTTCCTTCGAGTGGGCAGATGCTTGCGCTGTGCTGTCCTGTGTCAAAGCCTCCTAATTTTCCTTTGGAAATCATCCTCTCTCATTCTCAGCCTGGTGAGGAAGACAACTAGGTGATGAAACTAATCAAGAAAGCAACCCCCTTGGCCATAGGATGTGGGATGGGGACAGGCAGATAACTGCATTCAGAGTCAACTGGGCACCCTCTTGTCCTCCGCTGGATTGGATGTTGCAAGAACATGGGACTGAAGCTGCTGGAGCCACTGTTAGGTAGACCAAGAGTAGAGCTGACCCAGAGCTGAGAGATGGATTCCTTTTGAGACCCAAACCATGTTGTCCTTGAGTCAGCCCTGCCCCTCAAGTTTTATGACCCCCAAAATTCTCTTTTCACTTACTCTAGTTGAGTTTTCTGTCCCTCGTAACTAAAGCAGACCTTAACATTTCTGTAAAGCTGGCCTGTATTTTTATCAGGGACAGTCAGTGGAGATGAGATAACTAACCACTGAGCTGCATGACACTGGGTGATAGCACCGAGGCCTGGGTCTCCTTCTTAATTCTTCAGGGGATGGAGACCCCAATCAGAAAGAGAGAAAATGGACAACCCCCTGATTCGTGAGCCCTCAAATCATTTTGTACACCCACTTACTATCATCATCCCAGACCAAAGAAGAGCACTAAAGATGTTTCAAGAGCTCACAAATAAGTAAATCCCCCTAACAGTCGTATCATTAAACATCTGTTCTGCACCATCAGGCCTACTGAATTCTACTAGTCACAAAACAGCCACAAACACAGATTACCTTGTTGTGACCAGGGACCATCAGTTCCATCATGTGGTAAAACTGCATCAAGAGGTTAATGAAGGTAAAAGGTTTGAACTAACAAGGTCCAATAGTGAGACAATGGTCAAGCTGGGACATGAAGTTACAGAACTGGTTTCCGCCAACATCAGACCCTGCTGCCTCTGACCTTCATGGACAGACACATGAAGCCCAGATCGTGTACTTCCCGCTGACACCATGTGCAGTTTAACACATACCTATCTTACCAGATACACCTCTATTTCAGCAACAGTATAGTCAAGTTTATAACAAGTTACCCAGCTGCTACATTACCCAAAACGGAAACAGGAAGGAATGGGCAATCACGGTCAGAGAGAAGGTAGGAGAGGAAAAGCTCTGTTCCTTGAGCTTTGGTTTTTCTCCTCAACAACAGACTCAGCGAGTCCAGCACCAATCCATGGAACCAAAGCACAACACATGAAGGAAGGACACTTCATCCATTACCTGGCAGGCAACAGGTTTAGAGACAAGCTAATCAAGCTTGTAAGATTTCCAAATAATAAGTCCAGAGTTACGGTGACTTAGGTCCTACACCTGACACCCTCAACTGGAGAGACTGTTTCTTCCTCATTTACATCAGTGCTCAGCTCAGAGAGTCAACTGAGAACAGTACGGTACAGAAGCAGCAGTGGCCTGAGGGTCAGGAGACCTGGAGTTCTGATCCAGTGTTGACTCCACATAAACGAAATAACTGAGGCACTTCACTCTGGGCCCCAGCTTAAGTGTAAAAGAGATTAAAACAAAAACCTGTACTTTTCACCTGACTGGATTGTGAGGATAAAATAGGACCAAATAGATTTGAAAAAATTAGGTGCAAACTGGAAATATTAGGCAGTGTGTTAGATTCTATCTAATCTAATGATAGAACATTCTCTAGAGATGCCCAGCGGTTCTCATGACCACCTGGGCAAAGAGGAGATGGCCTGTTTGCCAGGGCACTGCCTGGCACCTGTGCATGGTGAGTGAGCAGCCCAGGGTATGAACCCAGACCCAGCTGGCCACAGCTACAACAACAGGTCTGAGTTTTTCTAGGACAGTCACACTTTTGTGTCACTTGATGTTTCCTTTCAAAAAAGGTTAGTCATTAAATTTATAACAAAATATTCTTGGTGCCTTCATAAAGCTGTCCAAGTACATGTTTTTTTCACCAATCAGAAGTTGACCACCCTCACTCTCACTCACAAAACCCCTGCCTCGGCCAATCTCCACCCAACCCCCTGGGCTCTCCTCAGCAACACACTGAGCACCTACCCACTCTGGCTGCTCATTAGGCTCTCGTGGTCTGTGGTCAGAGGCCACAGGTGGGGGCGAATAATCCTTCATAGGAGTGGTGAATTCCACAGGTCCTGTTCCTGGCAAGGGGAGTTTCAGCAGCGGGTAGCTGGGAGGAACAAAAAGGAGAGAAGAGTTAGGACACGATAGGCGGCAAAGTCTGCACTGATAACAGTGACACAGGAACCACTGCAGCTGCACTCAATTCTCCCTGCTAGGACCATACAAATGTACACAACACTAGAATCATAAAACTTCAGAGGTAGAAGGAAACTCAGAAGCCACTTAATCAGAATTTTTCAAATTCATTTTTAGTCATAGAAAGTTTACAAGGAAGCCCAATTCATAAAACAGACTAGTTGAATATTTTTAGATATGTACTAAAGACAACATGCTAAAAAACCAAAAAAACCTCTTGTCAAATTAAACATAAATAAGACAATAATAAAAAAAACGGGAAAAGGGGCCAGCCCAGTGGCATAGCGTTTAAGCAGTCCACTTCAGCAGCCAGAGGTTTCCGAGTTCAGATCCCAGGCATGGACCTACGCACTGCTTATCAAGCAATCAGGTTTTTATCTTTTTAAATGCTGTGGCAGGTGTCCCACAGGTAAAATAGAGGGAGATGGGTACAGATGTTGGCTCAGGGCCAATCTTCCTCAGGGAAGGAAAAAATAAACCATAAAAATCCAGAAGTATCCCAATTCACATTGCTGAGCAATTGCTCCAATTTAAAAGGACAGACTACCAAAACTGTGTATAACCTATCGAGGGTGTGGTTTACACTAGACTATGCTGAACAGAAGTCAATGGACCCACCATACACAAAGGAAAAACCCTGGCCTTACATCCAAAAAGTTGGCAAACGGATATACTTTTTGTTTCAGGTCTCGCTTTCTAAAAAACTTTTTTTAAATTGAGAATTAACTTTTATATAGTACAATGCACAAGTCTTAGGTATACAGTGCAACGAATTTTTACATACGCATACACCTGTATAACCACTACCTTAATTGAGCTATAAAACATAAGCAGAACCTCAGAAGGCAGCCTTGTGCCCCTGCCCAATAAAGAGCTCCCTGCAAACCACTATTAGAACTTCTATCACCATAAATGAGTTTAGCCTGTTTTTGAACAGCTTACAAATGAAATCATCCATTGCACTTGCATACTCTTTTGTGACTGGCTGCTTTCACTTAAATTACATCTGTTAGATCCATCCACGCTGGTGCATATAGCAGTAGGTCATTCTTTTCCATAGATATGTACTATTCCATTGAATGAATATATTACAGTGCATTTATCTATTTCACTGTAGAGGAACATGTGGCTGTTTCGAGTTTGAGCTATTAAGAATAAAGCTATTATGATCATTTTCATATATGGCTTTTGGTGGCCACAAGCACTCATTTCCGTTGGGTATGTTCCTAGAATGAAATTTCTGGGTTATAAGGTATACATATGTTTAGCTTTGTAGATAATACCAGTTTTCCAAAGTAGTTGCACAAATTTATGTTCCCACCAGCAGTGTGATGGGAGTTCCAACTGCTCCAAATCCTTGCGACCTCTTGATACTGTCAGTACAATTAGTTGTGACCATTTAGAGGAGGAGGTAGGGGTATCTCTCCGTGGTTTTAATGTGCAAACAGTGGTAAAAATTCATATTCTTATTGGCCATTTGGATATATCCTCTTTTGTGAAGCACTTCTTCAACTCTTTTGACTATTTTTAATTGGGTCAAGTGTCATTTTCTTATTGATTTATAGTTCTTTATATTTTCTAGATATGAATCCTGAGTCATTTTTACAGCTATAAATTTCTCTTAATACTACTTTCACTGCATCCCATAATTTTTTTTAATTTTTATTGATGTCTTAGTTTATAACATTGTGGGGTTTTAGTTGTACATTATTATTTGTCCATCACCATATGAATGCATCCCTTCACCCCTTGTGACCACCCCCCATCCCCCTTCCCCCTGGTAACCACCATCCAGTTCTCTTCTCTCTGTCCGTGTGTTAGTTTATATTCCACATATGAGTGAAATCATGTGGTGTTTGTCCTTCTCTCTCTGGCTTATTTTACTTAACATAATACCCTCTACATCCATCCATGTTGTTGCAAATGGGACAATTCTGTCTTTTTTATGCTGAGTAGTATTCCATTGTATATATATATATATATATACCACATCTTCTTTATCCAATCATCAGTTGAGGGACACCTGGGCTGCTTCCACTTCTTGGCTATAGTGAATAATGCTCACTGCATCCCGTAATTTTTAGTATACTGTGTTTTAGTTTTCATCATCTCAAGGTATTTTCTAATTTCCCTTCTGATGTCTTCTTTGACCCACTGGTTGTTTTAGAACACATTGCTTAATTTCCATATTTGTGAATTTTCCAGTTTTCCTTCTGTTATTGATTTTTAATTTCATTCCACTGTGACTGGAAAAGATACTCTGCATTTTTCAATCTTTTTAAATTTACTAAGACTTGTTTGTGGCCTAACATATGGTCTAGCCTGGAGGATGTTCCATGTTCACTTGAGAAGCATGTATATTCTGCTGTTGTTGGGTGGAATGTTCTGTATATGTCTGTTAGGTCTAATTGGTTTACAGCATTGCTCAAGTAGTCCTCCATTTCCTTACTGATTTGGTCTGGGTGTTCTATCCATTATCAAAAGTGGAGTAATGAAGTCTCCAACTGTTATTGTAGAATTCTCTATTTCTCATTTCATTTCTGTCTACTTTTGCTTCATATATTTTGGGGGTCTGTTGTTAGGCGTGTATATGTTTCTGTTACATCCTCTTGCTGTACTGAAGCATTTAAAAGTATATAATGTCCTTCATTGTCTCTTATAACCTGTTTAATGTTGTCTGATAAGAGTACAGCCACTCCAGCTCTCTTTTGGTTACTGCTTGGCATGGAATATCTTTTTCCATCCTTTTACTTTCAACCTCTTTGTGTTCTTACATCTAAAGTGTAGTGTATATCTGAAGTGTCTTGTAGACAGCATACAGATGGATTCTGTCTTTTTTAATCTAATCTGCCACTCTGTCTTTTAATAGGAGAGTTTAATCCATTTACATTTAATGTGATTACTGATAAGGAAGGATTTACTTATGCCATTTAGTTATTAATTTTCTGAATGTCTTATAAGATTTTTGTACCTCAATTCCTCCATCGCTGCCTTTTTCTGTATTTGGTTGATGAGTGTGCCGCTTTGATTCCCTTCTTTCCTTTTCTGTATATTTTAAAAGTTATTTTCTCAGTGATTACCTTAGGGATACAATTATTATTAATTGTAATGATACAATTATTGTTAACAATTTATAGCAACCTAGATTGAACAGTGTTGTTAGAGAGGGGTTCAACAGCAGATTTGAGCAGGCAGGAGAAAGGATCAGCAACTTTAAAAATAAGAACTGAAATTATCCAGTCTGAGGAACTTAGTTTCAATAGTATACACTGTGTTTCTATACATCTTTGTCTCTCCCCTCTTATATTGCTATTGTCACAGACTACACTTTATACATTGTATATCCATTAACATAGACTTAAAATTATTGTTTAATGCATTTGCCTTTTAAATCACAAAAGACAAGGAAGTTACAAACCAAACCAAAAGTACAATAATATTGGTTATCTTTACTAGTGTTCTCTATTTTTTCTTATGGTTTCAAATTACTGTCTAGTGTCCTTTCCTTTCAGCCTCAAGGACTTTCTTTAGTGTTTCTTGTATGGCAGGTCCACTGGTAACAAATTCCCTCAGCTTTTGTTTATCTGAAAATATCTTAATTTCTCCTTCATTACTGAAGCATAGTTTTGTAGAATACAGAATTCTTGGTTGAGTTTTTTTTCATTCTGGACTTTAAATATGTTATCCCACTGCCTTCTGGCCTCCATGGTTTCTGAGGAGAAATCAACTATTAATCTTGAGAATCCCTTGCATGTGAAAAGTTGCTTCTTTCTTGCTACTTTCAAAAGCCAAGGTTCAGCTGTTTGGAAGTAGGTGTCAAGGGCTGTCTTAGCTAAAGTTAGCTAAGCTAAAGTTCTGCTGCGGAAAGCTCTGCACAATGCATGGGCTGAGCCCTGGGCTCGGGGTGCAGAGAGAAGTCACGGGGCCCAGAGTTAAGACTGCTGGAGCTTTAGCTCCACCACAAGATGAAGGCAGGCAGCACATTTTATTTATCTACATTTACTTCCTACACAGTAGCTGCTCAAAACACACTGACTAAACTAAAAGCAGCCTGTTTCTCAAGGATTGAAATATTAAAAACATCTGTGAATTCCAGGAGTCTAAACATTCCAGTAGGAAGAGAAAGAAGAGCAGCACAATCCAGAGCATCCACTTTCTCAGGATAAAGTCTCTTAGGAAAAAATCCACAGGCCTTGAAATGCTTAAAATGTCTCTCAGTCATTCTCCAACCTTGCCCTGGAGACATACACAACTCCTCGCTTGCTTCTGAGGCTCTACCTGCTGGAACATTCCTGCCTATTCTCATCCTAGATAACTCATCTTCAAGGCCTCAGTTGTAGTATCACTTGCCCCTGGAAGTCTTTCCTCTTACCCTAAAGTGTGGGTTGGGGATCCTCCTCCTATGAGCTGCCAAAGTGCCCCATACAGGCGAGATATTGCAGGTTCGGTTCTAGACCACCTCAATAAAGTGAATATTGCAATAAAGTGAGTCACAGACATTTTTTGGTTTCCTAGTGCATATAAAAGTTATGTTTATGCTAGAGAATTTTACCAAACATTCAAAGAAGATTTAACACCTATTCTTCTCAAACTATTCCAAAAAATAGAGGAAGATGGAATACTTCCTAACACATTCTATGAGGCCGACATCATCCTGATACCAAAGCCAGACAAGGACAATACAAAGAAGGAAAACTACAGGCCAATATCACTGATGAACATAGACGCAAAAATCCTCAACAAAATATTGGCAAACCGAATACAGCAATACATCAAAAAGATCATACACCACGATCAAGTGGGATTTATACCAGGGACACAGGGATGGTTCAACATCTGCAAATCAATCAATGTGATACACCACATTAACAAAATGAAGACTAAAAACCACATGATCATCTCAATCGATGCAGAGAAGGCATTCGACAAGATCCAGCATCCATTTATGATAAAAACTCTCGGGCCGGCCCGGTGGCGCAGCGGTTTAGTCCGCGCTTGGCAGCCCGGGGTTCGCGAGTTCGGATCCCAGGCACCCGCCGACGCACTGCCTGTCAGCCATGCCGTGGCGGCGTCCCATGTAAAGTGGAGGAAGATGGGCACGGATGTTAGCCCAGGGCCAGTCTTCCTCAGCAAAAAGAGGAGGATTAGCAACGGATGTTAGCTCAGGGCTGGTCTTCCTCACCAAAAAACAAAAACAAAAAAAACTCTCAACAAAATGTGTACAGAAGGAAAGTACCTCAACATAATAGGGGCCATATATGACAAACCTACAGCTAACATCCTACTCAACGGGGAAAAGCTGAAAGCCATTCCTTTGAGGACAGGAACAAGACAAGGGTGCCCACTCTTGCCACTCTTATTCAACATAGTACTGGAGGTTTTGGCCAGAGCAATTAGGCAAGAAGAAGGAATAAAAGGACTCCAAATAGGCAACAAGAAGCGAAAATCTCACTATTTGCAGACAACATGATCTTATACATAGGAAACCCCCCAAAATCCACTGGAAAACTACTAGAAATAATCAACAACTACAGTAAAGTGGCAGGGTATGAAATCAACTTACAAAGATCAGTTGCATTTCTATATGCTGATGATGAACTAACAGAAAGAGAACTCAAAAAGACAATTCCATTTATAATTGCAACAAAAAGAATAAAATATCGGGGAATAAATTTAACCAAGGAGGTGAAAGACCTATACAATGACAACTATAAGACACTATTGAAAGAAATCGATGAAGACATAAAGAAATGGAAAAATATTCCATGCACATGAATTGGAAGAATAAACATAGTTAAAATGTCCGTACTACCTAAAGCAATCTACAGATTCAATGCAATCCCAATCAAAATCCCAATGTCATTCTTCACGGAAATAGAACAAAAAATACTGAAATTCATATGGAGCAACAAAAGACCCCAAATAGCTAAAGCAATCCTGAAAAGAAAGAACAGCTGGAGGTATCACAATACCTGATTTCAAACTATACTATAGAGCTATAGTAATCAAAACAGCATGGTACTGGTACAAAAATAGACACACAGATCAAGGGAACAGAATTGAAAGCCCAGAAATAAAACCAAACACCTATGGACAGCTAATCTTCGACAAAGGAGCAAAGAACATCCAATGGAGAGAGGGAAGTCTTTTCAATAAATGGTGCTGGGAAAATTGGACAGCCACATGCAAAAGAACGAAAGTAGGCCATCTTCTATCACCATACACAAAAATCAACTCAAAATGGATTAAGGACCTGAAAGTGAGACCTGAAACTATAAAACTCCTGGAAGAAAATATAGGCAGTACACTAACTGACATTGGTCATAAAGGGATCCTTTCAGATTCCATGTCTACTCCGACAAAGGAAACAAAAGAAAAAATAAACAAGTGGAACTTCATCATACTCCAGACCTTCTACAAGGCAAATGAAGCCAGGATCAAAATGAATAGAACCCACTATAGCTGGGAGAAAATATTCGCAAATCGTATATCCGACAAGGGATTAATCTCTGTAATATATAAAGAACTCACACAACTGAGCAACAAAAAAAACAACCCAATTAAAAAATGGGCAGAGGATATGAACAGACATTTTTCCAAGGAAGATATACAGATGGCCAACAGGCACATGAAAAGATGTTCAACATCACTAATCATCAGGGAAATGCAAATCAAAACTACACTAAGATGTCACCTTGCACCTGTTAGAATGGCTATAATCACCAAGACAAAAAACAACAAATGTTGGAAAGGTTGTGGAGAAACAGGAACCCTCATTCACTGCTGGTGGGAATGCAAACTGGTGCAGCCTCTATGGAAAACAGTATGGAGATTCCTCAAAAAATTAAAAATAGAAATACCTTATGATCCAGCAATCCCACTCTTGGGCATCTACCCAACGGACGTGAAATCAACCATCCCAAGAGGCTTATGCACCCCTATGTTCATTGCAGCATTATTCATTATAGCCAAGAAGTGGAAGCAACCCAAGTGTCCCTCGACTGATGATTGGATAAAGAAGATGTGGTATATATACACAATGGAATACTACTCAGTCATAAAAAAGGACAGAATTGTCCCATTTGCAACAACATGGATAGACCTAGAGGGTATTATGTTAAGTGAAATAAGCCAGAGAGAGAAGGACAAATACCACGTGATTTCATTCATATGTGGAATATAAACGAACACACAGAGAGAAATGGTTGGTGGTTACCAAGGGGAAGGGGGGTAGGTAGGCACAAGGGGTGAAGGGATGCATCCACATGGTGATGGTCAAATAATAATGTACAACTAAAACCCCACAATGTTATGAACTATTAAGACATCAATAAAAATGGGGGGGAAAAAGTTATGTTTATGCTATACTGTAGTCTATTAAGTGTGCCATAGCATTATGTCTAAAAAAAAATAAATACCTTAATTAAGAAACACTTTATTGCTTAAAAATGCTAACCATCACCTAAGCCTTCAGTGAGTGGTACTCCTTTCGCTGGTGGAGGGTCTTGCCCTCCACGCAGTATCTGCAAAGCGCAATAAAGCGAAGCACAATAAAACAAGGTGTGCCTGTACTCATCCCAACATGGTTCTTATCACTGACAGTGGACCTGCCTGTTACTGTCTCTGTACCAGTGATGATGGTTTTTAACTCTCACTAAGCACATACTATGTGTGAGGCACCAATCCAAATGCCTTCCAACTATTTGCTCACTTAAGCCTCACACAACCCAATAAGGCATGCAGAAGCTATATCCCCACCAGAAGTGACAGAACCAGCACGTGAACACAGGCAGTCTGGCCCCAGTCTGTGCTCTTAACATCATACTATACTACCTTGTATTACATTTCTGTTTTGTTTAAAAATTTAAATGACCATATATTCCTTTTAATATAGGCAAAAGAAAAACACCAAGAAAAATATTTTACAAAAATGCAAAATGCCAAGGGAATAATCACTATCCATGGCTACCAAATTCTAAACCAAAAGGAAAGCTTAGAAGAAAAGTGTCAATTTTCAGAAGTAAAAATAGTCACTTTTCCAAGGTCAGAAAAAAGACTAAAGACGTTCAAAGAAAGAAGCTGTCTAGGGATTTCTACTACCACCCCAACGTTGTTTCCACAAAATTCATTTCTAGGACCAGATTACATGTTGGCTTACCCTGATCTCACAGGGACAAAGGAAACTAACAGGTGTCCAAAACCTCACCTGCCTTTCCTGTCTCAGCTTCACCCACCCAGCTGCTCAGGCCAAGCGTTTTGATCTTGACTCCTCTTTCTCTCACACTCCACATCTGGTCCTCAGAAAATCCTGAGGACTCCACCGTCAAGACATATCCAGACTCAGCCACATCTCACCACCTCCATGGCCTCCACTTAGACTAAGCAACCATCAACTCTCACCTGGAATAATATACTAGCCTACCTAGACTCCTTGCTTCTACTCCTGAAATCACTCCCTTGTCTCCTATTCAGGTATGGAACTGCAATCGAAATCTCTCCCACCCCTTGGCCCACTCACTTTTCTCCTGCCATGCCTGTATAGCCTTCTCCCCACATCTGGCCACCTAATACATCCCTCCAGGCTACTGGTGCCCTACCTTATCGCCTCTGATCTTATTTCTGGGCATGCTGGCTCAATTTCCAATGTCAGCACTTGCATCTGTTTGCCTGAGAGAGCTGTATTACTGCTGGAGGCCTCTCTGCCTAAGTGAGACAGGCCACAAATGCGGGGAATTAATGCTAGCTGGAAGCAGCCCTTATCCAGTGGTTGATGTTGTTATTGTACAGATTAGGGGTCAGCAAACTACAGCCCATGGCCTGTTTTTGTGTGGTCTGTGAGCTAAGAATGGTTTTTACACTTTTAAAGTGTTATCTAAAACAAAACAAAAAACAAAGAAAAATATGTGATAGAGACTGCGTGTGGCCTTACTATCTGGTTCTTTAGGGAAAGAGCTTGCTGACCCTGGCACAGACAATCCAGCTCACCCCCACTCAGGTGGGAGCTCTAAGGTGGATGTCCTGTACTGTTTCTCAGTGTTCCCCAGTGAGATTACTCTCAGCTGCCCGCGGTGGTAACTTGTTGGATAATGCACCTTCCCTTCCATCTCACTTTCCCACCTCCCTACCAGTGTCCATTGCATCTTACACATAAGCTACATGTACTCAAATCTTTGTCTCGGGGAAAGCCCAAACTAAAACTCCCTCTAACCCCCAAATGCTAGCCAAATTCCTGCTTATCACTCAAGGCAATACTGCCTCTCTACTCCTCCACTTCCAGGCAGCTAGGCACACCTCTCTTCTGTACTCCCATGGTAGCCTGCAAACACTGACCCCAGAGACTTCTATTCATCTGCTTGATTAATATAAGAAACGTGTGGGAAGGGGACACACCATTTTAGTCTTGGCATCACCAATACAAGGCACATGGAAGATGTTCAAGAAATGTGTGATAATTATTTACCTACCAGATGCTTTACCCAGGATGGCTTCACAGGTGTGCAACCTGTATGGCTGCACAGGACCCCACGTTCAGAAGGGCCTAGAGCTTGGGGTTTATTTTATTTATTTATGGGTGAGGAAGATTCGCCCTGAGCTAACAATTGTTGCCAATCTTCCTTTATTTTGTATGTGAGCCGTCATCACAGCATGGCCATTGATAGACGAGTGGTGTAGGTCCGTGCCCAGGAACTGAACCTGGGCTGCCAAAGTGGAGCATGCTCAACTTAACCACTAGGCCACTGGTGCTGACTCTGGAAGTTCTTAATAAATTTATCTTTAAACTTGTGTTTTGTAAGTGAAGTCCTTCACAATGGAGCATGTGCTGAGTGTCCGGAGTGTAGATTCACACAGGGTCCCTCCTCCCTGGGATAGGTTCTTGACTACCAGCTCCCCTGGCCCCCTTGCATCCCAGGACCTGGCCTTCCCCACCCTGTCCAGGTATCCCATTTGCTGGTGCTCCCTGGCAGGGGCATGAAGGCAAAACAAGGAGATTTGGGGCCAGATGTGCATACCCCTCTGTATCCTGGGACAGGGTGAGGCAAAGGCCAGCCCCTATACCAGGCTGACAGCACCATAGTACATCTGGTGAGCACTTTGGCAGGGGCAAGCCTTTTACCCCCTCCCATCCAAGCATACGTTAGTGCCTTTAATGGTACTTTGTCCCTGTCTTTTGAATAAGCAGCCCTGCATTTTCACGTTGCATGAGGTCCCACAAATTACACAGATGGTCTTGGCTCTACATCTCCCATTCTCACTCCCAGTTATCTGTGATGGAGAGCTCAGGAGACATTGAAGACATACAGAAAGACCAAGCTCATGAATGACACTCAGAGAAGATTTTGCACAAGACATGTCCGTGGAGACATCAGGGGTGGGAGGTGTTTTCTCTCTTCCCTTCTCTGGGGAGAACAATACAGGATCAGGGGTGGGGCAGTCAAAGACTAGAAGGGGATATTTCTTAGATCTCCTGATCTCTCTTCTGTTTGAGGAAATTTGGAGTGGTAAAGACGTCTTTGATCTCCTACAGACTTTCTGGAGCTTGTTTGTGAGGCAAGGGGTAACTTCTGCTTGGGGAGAGGCTCTGGCTTTGGAATGCTGAAGAGGTCAGCGTCCTCGAGCAGCTGCAGGAGTTAGTCCCTTGGGCTCTAGAGTTCAGGCTTTAAGGCAGAGGTCAGTGGTGCTTTCAGACTTCCTTCTCAGCCCTCCAGCGGGGCTCTCCAAAGCACAGGCAAAGACAAGGCTTCAGTTACTTAGCTTTCTTTCTTATTCAAGAAAAGAGAATATAAACACATCTAGAGAGTGGGCGCAGAAAGAGAAAACTTGTATGCACACCCCTCAAAGGGGCCATGGTGATCAGGAGGAAACCTGAGATGTGGGCAGAGAAGGGAGAGAGGCTGACCAGCAGAGGCCACTGCAACTGAGATGTCCAGCCTCAGCCTGAAGGTACTTCTTTCCTCCAGAGAAAAGGAGTAGAAAAGGGACCAAGTCTGTTCTTAAATACCCATCAGGCTGCAGGATTATTATCCTTCAGGAGATTTATAATGTCTTCATTATGATTCCAACTTGTTCTCCAAGTTAAAATCCACCTTCTATAACCATCAGTAACAGGTTGTGGAATCACAAGTGATCCAAGGACCCTCACATTAACCTCAGATCTGCGCAAAGGGCAGTCCAGCTAGTCTTCCTTCACCCCACAGTGCTCCCACCACTTCCCAGGGCAGATCTGGAGCAACAGCACTCTCTGCTGTGCTGGGGTGCTGCTGGGCCACACCTCAGGTCCTGGTGACCTAACCTCTAGGAAATGTAAACAGACACCTCTTGCCACAGTGCCTACTTGCTACAAGTTTCATCAGATTTTCCCAGAGGAAAGAGCATTCCTTGCTCCCAAGGTGATCCAGTGGTGATGAATGGGGTCCATAGCTCAGGTGGCCGCTAGATCTGAACAGGGATATCAAGTGCAGCAGTCCTTTGGGTTCAAGCTGAACAAGTCTCATTCTAGGAACAATAAAAGGTAAGCAATTATATAGAACCTAAGTATCTAAAAAACTACTAAAAGCTGTCTATTACTCATACTTTGTTTTCTGCAGGCAAGCCGAGGCTCTGGCAGAAGGGGGAGCTCTCTGAACAGAAAACCTTCCCAAGGTAAAAGAGGATAGTGAAGTTTGTGCCCTGGGTCCACGATCTCTGGTCTCCTGGCCATAAAGGCCTAGAATCTATGAATTCTCTAACACAATCTTTATCATCTTTGGAGGCTGAGAGACTACATCTAGCCTTGGAAAAGTTTTCCTAAGCCAATAACACTTTAAGAAAAGTTTTTTAAAAACTGCTTTAAGATCACATGACAAAGATGCTGGTTTGAGAAAATAAGTACACACTAAGCATACTAAGAATGTGACAGGACAGGCTGGTTCTTCTCTTCAAAGAAAAACAGGGTGACTGCAAAGATAAGAGGAAACCATTGTGCCATTAGAGGGTGGGGGTTCTTAGAGGGGCATGCCATGGTTTTACCTCCCTGCTCTTTGGTTGGGGGAGTGGTGAGCTGAACGATCACGACCGTAAACAGGAAAGGAGGCGAGGAAGATACCACTTATTCTTCCTACAGGGCTTGGATCAGCTATTCTCCTCCCAGGAAGCTTCCCTAACACTGTCTCCCTTTGCACCGAGGCTAGGCCACACCTGCCATGCGCCATATCCAATGGCATTGCAATTGTCCGTCTCAGGCCGAGACTGTGGGTTTTTGAGGGGAGGGACCGTGTTCTATATCATTGGTCTGGCATAGTGCTTGGCATATATTATAGCCATCTTTATTATGGTAGCTATAAACCCAACTTTATGCTCTCTCCTCAACTTCTGTTATGTAGGGCCACTGTCTCAAAAGCCTCTCTATTCCCTGCCGGGCCCTGCTCCTGGCCCACTGCAGCTGAGAGCCTCTTTCTCAAGCTTCTTGTTCAAGGAGCAAACTCCTTGCAATCACAGGTATCAGCACCAAACAGTGTTCCTCAAAAAATTCCTATCACCATGCTGAAGCGAAGAAAGTACAGATTTTGATCTGTCACACGGACCTGCCAGTGCAGCACTTACCACTTACTAGCTCTCCACTCTAGTTATTCATCATCCTTAAAAGAACTAGGGAATAACACCACCTCCAAGGATGCTAGGCAACCAAACAAAATACCATGTGTGGAAGCACCTGAGGACCTACAAAACCAGTGGTCAGTGAAGATGTCTTCCTTTCCTTCCCAACAGCCTGATCCCACCCTGAGCCTTGCCCACCCTTTTCTCAGGATTGATGTTCAGCCAAGAGCACCAGTGGGATATAAGGCAGGCGCCTGCCCGGCTGGGCTGCATCTAGGCTCTATTGGCTGTTAAATATTATTATCACATCTGCCTCTTCCCCCATCCTCCACCCCATTCTAATTCACCCTGAGTCAAGGAGGCATCCTCCATACTTGAGATCTTAGCCATCTCATAAAATTTTCATACCAGAAGCCCAACATCATAAATGCAAGTCTCTTTTGAAACACTTGTGTGATATCAAATTAGTCATTTAAATATAAAAGGCCCAACTGTACCCAAGCAGCTGCTATACATATCCTACATTCTCTGTCCAGGAAAACTGCCTGGGCCCAGCTGGCTACACCCAATCCCCAGAAAATGAATGGCAAAGAGGAAACATCCTTCCTTTTCCTATAGCTACGGCTGTCCTTGTGGAGGGGAATCACAACTATCACCTCTTCAACTTAAACTGCCCATACAGAATATAAGTTTAATTCAATGTATTCATCCATCATGTATTTACTTACCACCTTCCCCTGTGTAAAGGTATAGACAAAGAGGCCATCAAGGAACTGAGAATTTAGTGGAGGGGGAGCTGGATCCCACCTCTTCAACAGAAGGCAATAGGAGTGTTAATAACCATGAGCATCACCACAAACTGCTACTCCAGACATTAAAGTAAAAGAAAAAACACTTTTAGCTGAGACGTGGTAGAACTTCAGAGAAATTTTCAATAAAGACTCAGCCTAGTGGTTCTCAGCATGTGGTCCCCAGGCCTAGGAACTTGTTAGAGATGCTAATTCTTGGGCCCATCCCAGACCTGATGAAGGAGAAACTCTTGGGCCCATCCCAGACCTGATGAAGGAGAAATATTAACATGCCCTCCAGGTGATTCTGATGCTAGCTCAGGTTTGAGTACCACTGCTTTAGCAGATAGGCCAGGCCTAGAAAAGCATGATTTTGAAAAGAGAGAGATGGGTCAATTAACTTAGAGGAAAAAAACAAACAAACCCAAGAGTTGGGTTCTCAAAGCACTCCTAATTCATCAGTTACAGACTGTAGCCACAACTATCTTACTCTGTACAACATAATTTAATAAAGTTTAAACATCAGTACAAATACACTGAGCCAGAGTGAGGAGTCCGGGTGAAGAGTGCCACAGGTATAGGCACCAGAGTCTCTAGGCCTGGATTTGAACCCCAGTTTCTCTACTTATTAATTGTGTAGACCAGGCAAGTCTCTAATCCTCCATCCCTATTTGGTTAAATGAAAATATAACTGGATCACTTCCCAAGGTTATTACGAGGATTGATGAGACATTTAATTATATACCTGAAGCACCAACATGGCACTCAGCAGGAAATTCTTAATTAATGATGTTCATCTTAGTCCTAATTAGGGAAGAAGTTGGGATCATTAGCAAGTTCAGTCCTGAGCCATCCTCCTTTCAGTACAGCACTGAAAACATCTATAAACGTCAGATGTACAATGAATCTGGAAACCAGAATTCTTTCCAGAGGCAAGGATAATAAGGTGGGCTCTTTTAATGGCTGTTAGTGTTTTATAGCCAAAGGACCATCGGATGTCATCTTACATCAAGCCTCTCCTGTTAAAATGTCATCATCAGCCACAGTCTTCAGACTTCTATGCAGCCCTGTGACAGAAAGACAGACATGGACTGAGGGCAGTTACAGCTCTCACAACAGTCCTTGGTGAGCACAGAAGTCCCCAAGAATCAACAAGAGGTCAGAGGGAGGCTCCATGTGAACACAAGAAAATGACTAGATAGCAGAGAACCCAGTCTCGGAGGTTAGCCTGCAGGAGGGTGCCCAAGGAATTGTTAAAATGGACTTTGCCTTGCAGCACTCGAAGGCTCCTGCTCTTAACCAGGTACCAACAGGAAACTGCCACTGTTGAGAAGGAAAATTAAAAGATCGTGTCTTTCAATTATCTCACGGTTTCTTACAACCATCTAAACATTATTTTGAGGTTGATTACCAGTGATGTGAACAAATCTGGTGAATTACTAAGTCAGGGCCAGCCTGGACTGTTTTAGGTTAGTGGCTCAACACTCCAGGACTAGAGCTCTCCACTCAGCAGCTCCAAGGAGCCTCAAGCTCCATTGTGTAAAAAGCAAACACAGTCTAAGGATTACAGAGCAGTCAGGGTTAGGGAACCTATTGTCCCAAGGCTCTGGCCCACCATATCCAGGGCAACTTGGAAACATACCAGCAGGCTAAGATGCAGAGCCCCGTGAAGAGGATGATGGGTATGGGGTAGGATGCGCAGAGCAGCCCATGGTTGTAGAAGGCCTGAGATATCTTCTCACGCAGCCTTTCAGTCAGGGTCATCCTCAGCTGAAGTCACCTTGCTGCCATCCCGGAAAGTGACCATGGATCAGCCTGGCACACGCCGGACAGCACTGACAATGGACACCATCTGCAGGTACCTGGCAAGAAGGGAAAAAAGCCAATTAACAAAGAGTACTTGGCTCTGCACCCTATGGTTGGTGGGGTAGGTAGCAGTGATGTGAGTGGCAAAGTATTTCAGGATGCCTACATGAAAGGACTGGTGACATCAATCCCCCCCCCCCCAACACACACACACACACAACTCTGGTCAACTCTTAGTGACTTTAGGCAGTTTCTAAGTCAGTCTAAACAAAAAAGCCAAAAAACTGCCCCTCTAGCTCTGGTAACAAACTCTCAACTCTCTTCCATATTAGACATTTCTAAAATGGTGGCACAGAAAAGCACACCTGTGTATCAAACAACACCTTCAGCTGCTCTCTGCCAAATGGGAGTTCTGGACACCCTCCCCCAACTTTCTTTCTGCACAGGCCAGATTGAGAGAAATTCTTGGGAAAAACCTTTAGCCAGGGCTGACCCCTCAAAAACCACATTCTTGCACAAACAGTCATTCACTGATAAAGAATGTTCAGTGGGGCCAGCCCTCAACATAAAAACACCAAAAAGCCTAGCCCCCTTGACATAAAACAAATTTCACTCTGGCAGCAGAATACTGCTAATAATACTAATAAGGTGGACACCTCTGCTCCTGGTCCCACAGCTGTTCCTGGGAGCGTGCAGGCAAAGAGCTCCTCCTGTTCCTGCCTGCCCAGAAGCTGTCTCCTTTTGGAGTAACAGCAGCCTGGTGTGGCTCAGGGGAACCACCTCTCTCCACAGGATTGGGCCTGGACAGACTGTCAGTCAAGGTGCCCCTCCCTGACCCACACTAGGCCGGTTTGGCCTCTCTCCCTGGACTTTGACTTCTGAGTAGAAAGAAGCAGGAACTGAATGTGGTAGTGCTTATACGTCCCCAGGGGGTTCCTGCTCCCAAGATCATAGGCTGCTCTGACTCCAGTCCTTTCTGAAAACTGAGTTCATCAGCTTTTCTTGCCAGCCTGTGAGCCATCCATCTCCTTCTAGTAAATCCTCGTTTTGCTTGTGTGAGCCAAAGTTAATTTCTGTTGCTTCTAAGCAGAAAACTTTAAACCAATAATATCAGAATAGAAAACTCTAGTAAAAGGCCCAGGGACCTTGAATTTCCTTATTACCGAGCTCACCAATGGAATCCAAGTTTAAATCCACTTCTGTTTCACCTTGCTTTTGATCTGTGCTAGAGAACCTGCCCAGACATGCATCTTGGCTTGAATAGGCTCACTGATGAAAACTCAGGCCAAAGAGATGACTCCTCAGGAGTGTCAAGACCAGAAACGAGAAGCAAAAGGAGTCCTACCACAGCCAATACACAAGAAAGAATGCTATCACTCCTTCTACCTTCCTGAAAGCACAAGCCTGAGGCACATATGCAACCTTCCAGTCCAGCAACCTTCTAAGGAAATATGAAACACTCTCTGTGGGTCAATTCAATGGGCAATGGATAGAGGAGCCAGTAGGTGACAGCTGCTGGCCCAAGGAGCAGAGGTGTTCACAACAGCTCAACCTGGAGTATGACAGGTCAAGGAAGTCGCAAGCAGTGGACCTGCAGCAGGGACCAACAATAGGGCTCACCACCCAGCATAAATAAGGACTCTGGGGAAGCAACATTTCTAAAACAAACACCAATGAGATACACACATGCAGAGAGATACTATCAACAGGATCCCTGAAGACTGATGGCCATAAACCAGTTGTAGCTTTTCCAGTCTCGGTCTCTGACAAGCCCCACAACTTTTCCTTTAAGTGAAGCCCTCCAGGAAATTCTGATCCTACTAATCCGAATCTCCTTCTCAAGCCTCTTCTGCAAACATATCAGCAACACAGGAGGTGGTGGGGAGGGTCCCACCTTTGCAGTCCAGTTCTTATATGTGAAACTACTAATATAAGAAAAAACTATTTAATTCACTTCCATTTTGCAGCAAATACAAATCTTTCTGACATGGCTTTAGTCAATTTAAGTTTACACTGGTCTTTATTAGTTATACTAACTGCTAATTTTCACAGCACCGGAAAACAAAGCTAAAAAAAAAAAAGAAATCCAAATTCTAGTTCATTACACAGCCCCCCACCTGAAAACAGCAAGAGGTGACATTATTCATCTCTACTCCACCATATACATCTTAATGCAAAGCTATTACAAAGCAAAATTTACTCAACCTGAACGAAAAACCTGTTTTTCTTACACTGCTTCACACTTACAGGTTTCTTCAGATCAAAATCTACAGTTCTGCTTCCTGAATCTAAAGAGACACAATATATGGAAAGGATTGAGGCCCTGGAGGCCTGAGTGGACCACACTACATAAAATGTAAACATCCCGCTGCCTGCCTTTTCAGGAGACCCCACTACAAGCAAAAACAAAGGAATTTGCTATTAGACACCCAAATTATAGAGCTATACACATATAGAAAAAACTACTGGAACCAAGACAGAAGAACATCCCTGAGGAAGTCTACAGAGAGGACAAGCCCAGACCAAGTCAGATCCACCAGCTCATAAGAAAAAGGGCACTAGGGAATGGAATGAGTCCATGAGAGCAGACTGGGGAGGCAGGCTCATCCCTTTGTCATTAGCTTGCTTAAGGTGCCCATGGTTCTGAACCTGCCCCAAATGAGAAAACAAATGAGGAAGTTTTAGAAAAAAATCCACATACACACAATATATTAACATAAGACATGATAAAGAAAAAGATGATGGGACGTCAGCATCATGGCAGAGTGAGCCTTCCCCTTTCAACTCCCCCCACACCCTGCTGCCGGCTAAGATACAACAAAAAGGACACTTGCATACCAACAGAGGATACACACACAACACAAAGGACATATAAGAGACCCACACAGCGGTACATCTGAAGGTGGAGATGCTCGAAACTCTGGAGGAAGTGGGGAAAGGTAAGAAGAAATCCTCCCCGTCCCCATTTGATTGGCGACTTCAAGCCTACCACATGGCTCCCAGAGAGAGAAGGGGGAGGGGCGGCCCTCTGTGGGAAAACCATTGCTCTCAAACTTCTCTCACAGCCTGTGGGGAATTCCCACATGGAGGAGACTGAACTGTTGCAGGGGTGCTGCCATCATCTGAGCACCCCAGGAGAGCAGATAGCGAGGGAAGAATGAGAAGCCTCTGGGATCAGGCAGGCAAAAGAGAGAGCCCCTCCCGCCACATGCCCAGTGCTTCAGCACAACCAGTCAGCCAGAGCCCCTGCGGATCACAGTGGGAACAGAATACACACTACTTGATCCCCACCCAGTGGCAGCAAGTAGAAACTGCGACCACGTATCTTCACAATGAGGAAAAATAAGCCAACATAGGCAGGCACTATGCAAAAACATATTAAATCTCCAGACCAGAAGGAAAATGACAAGCACCCAGAAATCAATCCTGAAGGCACAGAAATTTATAATCTAAATGACAGAGAATTCAAAATAGTTATCATAAAAAAGCTCAATGAATTAGAAGAAAATACAGACAATTCAACGATCTCAGGAATTTCTTCACAAAAGAGATTGAAACCATAAAGAAAAACCAATCAGAAATATTGGAGACACAATGGAGGAGATAAAGGAAAATCTAGACTCTTTAAAGAATAGAGCTGACAACATGGAGGAAGGAATTAGCATTATTGAGGATAGGAATGCAGAAATGCTCCAGATGGAGGAGGAGAGAGAACTAAGATTAAAAAGAAGTGAAGAAATCCTCCAAGAAATATCCATCTCAATTAGGAAATGCAACATAAGGATTATGGGTATTCCAGAGGGAGAGGAGAGGAAAAAGGAGCAGAGAGCTTGTTCAAAGAAATAATAGCTGAGAACTTCCCAAACCTGGGGAAAGAGCTGGAAATACCAGTGGATGAAGTCAATAGATTCACTGCTATTTCCTCTCAAGGAGTGACATTAGCATCATAGCAGAGTGAGCTTCCCTCTTTAAATCTCTGCCCCCTAAGACACAACAAAAACAGCACTTGCATACCAAGAGAGGTCAATCAAACACTATAAAGGACTTCTAGGAGACCCATGCCATGGTACATCTGATGGTGGAGGCATGGGAAGCCCCAAAGGACTTCAGGAGAAGTAAGGAAATCTACTCCCCCTCCCCACTAGATCAGCAAAGACAGCACGGCTCACAGACAGAGAGGGGGGAGGGGCGGCCCTCTGCAGGGAAAGCTATCGCCCTCCAGGTGCTCTCACAGACTGTTGAGAGATCCCCACCAGGAAGCGATGATGAACAGTTGTGGGGGTGTGGTCAATGCCCCAAGAGAGCAGATAGCGAGGGAGAAAGGAAGCCCCCTAGTTGGGCAGGTGAAAAAGAACCCCTCCCCCCACACACCCTGAGCTTCAGCACAATCCCTCCAGGGACTGCACTGGGATCAGAACATACAGCTTGTGACTTCCACCCAGTGGCAGCAAGTGGAAACTGCAGGACCAGAAATTCTCAAGATGAAGAATAGCAAAGGTAAATCAGCCAGCTCTATGCAAAAGTATCTTACGTCTCCAGACCAAGAGGAAAATGACAAACACCTTGAAACCAATCCTGAAATCTATAACCTAAACAACACAGAATTCAAAACAGCTATCATAAAAAAACTCAATGAATTACAAGCGAACACTGAAAGACAATTCAACAAATTCAGGAATTTCTTCACAGAAGAGATTGAAACCATAAAGAAAAACCAATCAGAAATATTGGAGATGAAAAACACAATGGACAAGATAAAGGAAAACCTGGGGTCTTTAAAGAGCAGAATTGACAATATGGAGGGAAGAATTAGCATTATCGAGGATAGCCATGCAGAAATGCTCCAGATAGAGGAGAAGAGAGAACTAAGACTAAGAAGAAATGAAGAAATTCTTCGAGAAATACCAGACTCAATTAGGAAAAGTAACATAAGGATAATAGGTATTCCAGAAGGAGAAGAAAGGGAAAAAGGAACAGAGAGTTTGTTCAAAGAAATAATAGCTGAGAACTTCCCAAACCTGGGGAAACAGTTGGAAATAACAATGAATGAAGTCCATAGATCACCTAAATATACAAACTGGAAAAGACCAATTCGACGGCACATAGTAGCAAAGCTGGCAAGAGTCAATGACAAAGAAAAAATATTAAGGGCAGCTAAACAAAAAAACAAAATAACATACAAAGGAAACCCCATCAGGCTCTCAGCTGATTCCTTGACAGAAACTCTACAGGCCAGGAGAGACTGGAATGATATATTCAAAATCCTGAAAGACAAAAACCTTCAGTCACAAAGGGATCCTTCTGCATTCCATGTCTACTCAGACAAGGGAAACAAAAGAAAAAATAAACCAGTGGGACTTCATCAGACTACAGACCTTCTACAAGGCAAATGAAACCAGGATCAAAACGAACAGACAACCCACCAGCTGGGAGAAAACAGTCACAAATCATTTATCCGACAAGGGATTAATCTCCGTAATATATAAAGAACTCACACAACTGAGCAACAAAAAAACAAACAACCTGATCAAAAAATGGGCAGAGGATATGAACGGACATTTTTCCAAGGAAGAGATACAGATGGCCAACAGACACATGAAAAGATGTTCAACATCACTAATCATCAGGGAAATGCAAATCAAAACTACACTAAGATATCACCTTACACCCATTAGAATGGCTAGAATCACCAAGACAAAACAACAACAAATGTTGGAGAGGTTGTGAAGAAACGGGAACCCTCATTCACTGCTGGTGGGAATGCAAACTGGTGCAGCCTCTATGGAAAACAGTATGGAGAGTCCTCAAAAAGTTAAAAATAGAAATACCTTATGATCCGGAATCCCACTCTTGGGCATCTACCCAATGGACACGAAATCAACCATCACAAGAGGCTTATGCACCCCTATGTTCACTGCAGCATTATTCACTATAGCCAAGATGTGGAAGCAACCCAAGTGTCCCTCAACTGATGAGTGGATAAAGAAAATGTGGTATATGTATACAATGGACTACTACTCAGCCATAAGAAAAGACAGAATTGTCCCATTTGCAACAACATGGATGGAGCTAGAAGGTATTATGTTAAGTGAAATAAGCCAGAGAGAGAAGGACAAACACCACATGATTTCACTCATATGTGGAATACAAACGAACACACGGAGAGAGAGAACTTCTTGGTGGTTACCAAGGGGAAGGGGGGTGGGGGGTGGACACAAGGGGTGAAGGGATGCATCCACATGGTGACAGACAAAAAATAATGTACAGTTAAAACCCCACAATGTTATAAACTATTAAGACATCAATAAAAATGAAAATTTAAAAAGAAAAAGAATAGCTGAGAATTTCCCAAATCTGGGGAGAGATTTGGACATTCAAATTCATAAAACTCGTAGGTCCCCAAAAAGATTCAACCCAAAAAGATCTTCTCCAAGACACACTATAATAAAACCATCTCACATCAAAGACAAAGAAAAATTTTAAAGCAGCAAGAGAAAAATTCTTCACATACAAGGGAATCCCCATAACGTTATCAATGGATTTCTCACCAGAAACCTTGTAGGCCAGGAGAGAGTGGAATGATATATTCAAAGTGCTACAAGAAAAAACTGGCAACCAAGAATACTTTACCCAGTAAAGCTGCCCTTCAGAAATAAAAGTGAGATAAAGACTTTCCCAAACAAAAGCTTAGAGAGTTATCACCACTAGACCTGTCTGACAAGAAATGCTGAAAGGAATTCTTCAAGCTGAAATGGAAAGACACTAATTAGTAACATGAAAACATATGAAAATATAAACCACACTGGTAAAGGTAAGTATATAGGAAAATTCAGAATACTGTAATATGATGCTATGTTAATCGCTTAACTCTAGTACAAAGGTTAAAGGACAAAAGTATTACAAATCACTATAGCTCCAATAAGTTGCTAATGGATACACAATATAAAAAGATATATACTGTGACATCAAAAAGATAAAATGTGTGTGTGGCTAAAAGCACAGAGTTTTTGTATGCTATTGAAATTAGGTTGTTATTAACTCAAAATAGACTGCCGTAATTATAAGATGTATTATGTAACCCTCAAAGCAGGAAACTACAGCAAATACACAAAAGATAAAAAGAAAAGAATCACAACATATCACTATGAAAAATCATCAGTTCAAAAAGGAAGCCAGCAAAAGAGGAAGAAAAGAACAAAGGAACTATAAAACAGCTAAAAAACAATTTATAAGATGACATTAGTAAGTCCTTACCTATCAATAATTACTTTAAATTTAAATGCATAAAATCGTCTAGTCAAAAGGCAAAAAGTAGTTGAATGGATAAAAGAACAAGACCCAACTATATGCTGCCCACAAGAGACTCACTCCAGCTTTAAGGACACAAAAAAACTCAAAGTAAAGGGATAGAAAACGATATTCCATGCAAATGGAAACCAAAAGAGAGTAGGGATAGCTATACTTATATTAGACAAAATAGACTTTGTCACAAACTTAACAAGAGACAAAAAAGGTCATTATATGATGATAAAGAGATCAATTCATCAAGAGGCTATAACAATTATAAATATATTTGTACCTAACATCAGAACACCTAAATATATTAGGCAGATACTAACACATCTGAAGGGAGAAATAGATAACAATACAGTAATAATAGGGGAAACTTCAATACCCCACTTTCAAAAAAGGATAGATCATCCAAACAGAAAATCAATAAGGCAACATTGGACATGAACTATACTTTAGACCAAATGGACCTAACAGACATACAGAGAACATTTCATCCAAACAGCAGCAGAATACACATTCTTCTCAAGCACACCTGGACCATTCCCCAAGACAGATCATGTGTTAGGTCACAAAACAAATCTTAGCAAATGTAATAAGACTGAAATCATACCAAGTATCTTTTCTGACCACAATGGTATGAAACTAGAAATCAGTAGCAAGAGGAAAACTGGAAAATTTACAAATATGTGGAAATTAAACAATACACTCCTGAAGAACCAATGAGTCAAAGAGGAAGTCAAAAGAGAAATAAATATCATGAAACAAACAAAAATGGAAACACAACATACCAAAACTTATGGGATACAGCAAAAGCAGTTCTAAGAGAAAAGTTTATAGCAATAAAGGCCTACATTTAGAAAAAAAGAAAGATCTCAAATAGACAATATAACTTTACACTTCAAGGAACTAGGGGGAAAAAAAACTAAGCTGAAAGTTAGCAGAAGGAAGGAAATAAAGATCAGAGTGGAAATAAATTAAATACAGTCTAAAAAGACAATAAAAAGGATCAATGAAACTAAGAGCTGGTTTTTTGAAAAGATAAACAAAATTGACAAACCTATAGCTAGACTCACCAAGAAAAAAAGAGAGAAGACTCAAACAAAATCAGAAATGAAAGAGGAGACATTACAACTGATACCACAGAAATACAAAGGATGATAAGAGACCACTATGAACAATTATATGCCAATAACTTTGACAACCTGGAAGAAATGGATAAATTCCTAGAAACGCACAACCTACCAAGAATGAATCATGAAGAAATAGAAAATCTGAGCAGACTCATTACTGGTAAGGAGATTGAATCAGTAATCAAAAACCTCCCAAAAAACAGAAGTCAAGGACCAGAGATGGCTTTACTGGAGAATTCTACCAAACACCAGTCCTTCTCATACTCTTCCAAAAAACTGAAGAGGAGGGAACAGTTCCAAACTCATTTTACAAGGCCAGCATTACCCTGATACCAAAGCCCAACAAGGACACTACAAGAAAAGAAAATTACAGGCCAATATCCCTGATGAACACAGATGCAAAAATTCTCAAAAGAATAACAGCAAACTGAATCCAAAGGCACATTAAAAAGATCACACACTATAATTAAGTTGGATTTGTTCCTGGGATGCAAGGACGATTCAACATACACACATCAATAAACATGATACACCACATTAACAGAATAAAGGATAAAAATCATATGATCATCTCAAAAGATGCAGGAAAAGCATTTGACAAAATTCAACATCTTTTCATGCTAAAAACTCTCAACAAATTGGGTATAGAAGGATTGTACCTCAACATAATAAAGGCCATAGATGAGAAGCTCACAGCTAACATCATACTCAACGGTGAAAACTAAAATTTTTTTCTCTAAGAGCAGGAACAAGACAAGAGTGCCCACTTTTGCCACTTCTATTCAACATAGTACTGGAAATCCTAGCCAGAGCAATCAGGTAAGAAAAATGTATATTCAAACTGGAAAGGAAGAAGTAAAATTGTCTGTTTGCAGATGACATGATCTTATGTCCTAAACTCCACCAAAAAAAACTTAGAACTAATAAATTCAGTAAAGTTATAAAAGGATACAAAATCACTATACAAAAATCAGTTGTATTTCTATACACTAACAACAAACTATCAGAAAAAGAAATTAAGAAAACAACCTCTCCATGTCTACCCAGACAAGGGAAACAAAAGAAAAAATAAACAAGTGGGACCTCATCAGACTAAAGAGCTTCTACAAGGCAAATGAAACCAGGATCAAAATGAATAAACAACCCACCAGCTGGGAGAAAATATTCGCAAATCGTTTGTCTGACAAGGGATTAATCTCAGTAATATACAAAGATCTCATACAACTGAGCAACAAAAAAACAAACAACCCGATCAAAAAATGGGCAGAGGATATGAACAGACATTTTTCCAAGGAAGAGATACAGATGGCCAATAGACACATGAAAAGATGTTCAACATCACTAATCATCAGGGAAATGCAAATCAAAACTACACTGAGATATCACCTTACACCGGTTAGAATGGCTATAATCACAAAGACAAATAACAACAAATGCTGGAGAGGTTGTGGAGAAACGGGGACCCTCATTCACTGCTGGTGGGAATGCAAACTGGTGCAGCCTCTATGGAAAACAGTATGGAGAGTCCTCAAAAAATTAAAAATAGAAATACCGTATGATCCAGCAATACCACTCTTGGGCATCTACCCAATGGACATGAAATCAACCATCACAAGAGGCGTATGCACCCCTATGTTCATTGCAGCATTATTCACTATAGCCAAGAAGTGGAAGCAACCCAAGTGTCCCTCAACTGAAGATTGGTTAAAGAAGATGTGGTATATACATACAATGGAATACTACTCAGCCATAAGAAAAGACACAATTGTCCGATTTGCAACAACATGGAAGGACCTAGAGGGTATTATGTTAAGTGAAATAAGCCAGAGAGAGAAGGACAGACACTGCATGAACTCACTCATATATGGAATATAAGTGATCACACGGACAGAGAGATCTGATTGGTGGTTACCAAGGGGAAGGGGGGTGGGGGGGGCACAAGGGGTGAAGGGTTACATCCACAAGGTGACGGACAAAAATGTACAACTAAAACCCCACAGTGTTATAAACTAAGACATCAATAAAAAAAAAAAGAAATAAAAAAAAAAAAAAGAAAACAACCTCATTTACAATAGCATCAAAAAGAATAAAATACTTAGGAATAAATTTAACCAAGGAGGTGAAAGACCTGTATACTGAAAACTGTAAGACACTGATGAAAGAAATTGAGGATGACACAAATAAATGGAAAAATATCCGGTATTCACTGATTGGAAGAATTAATATTGTTAAAATGTTCATACTATCCAAAGCAATCTACAGATTCAACGCAATCTCTATCAAAATTCCAATGTCATTTTTCACAGAAAGACAAAAAAAAAATCCTAAAATTCGTATGGAACAAAAGACCCCCAATAGTCAAAGCAATCTTGAGAAAGAAGAACAAAGCTAGAGGCATCATACTTTCTGATTTCAAACTATATTAAAAAGCTATAGTAATCAACAGTATGATACTGGCATAAAAACAGACGTATAACCAATGGAACAGAATCGACAGTCTGGATATAAATCCACACATGTAAGAACAACTAACCTTTGACAAGGGCACCAAGAATACACAATGGGGAAAGGATAGTCTCTTCAATAAATGGTGTTGGGAAAACAAGATATCCACATGCAAAATAATGAAACTGGATCCTTATCTTGCACCACTCATAAAAATTAACTCAAATGGATTAAAGACTTAAATGTTAGATCCAGGGGCTGGCCCGGTGGCGCAGCGGTTTAGGTCGTGCTTTGGCAGCCCGGGCTTTGCGGGTTCAGATCCCGGGCGCTGGCGGACGCCCTACTTGTCAGCCATGCTGTGGTGGCGTCCCATATAAAGTAGAGGAAGATGGGCATGGATGTTAGCCCAGGGCCAGTCTTCCTCAGCAAAAAGAGGAGGATTGGCAACGGATGTTAGCTCAGGGCTGATCTTCCTCTCACACACACATACAAAAATGTAAGATTCAAAACCATAAAAGTCCTAAAACAAAATATACAGAAAAAGCTCCTTGACACTGGTCTTGGCAATGATTTTTGGATATGACAACAAAAGCACAGGCAAAAAAAGCAAAAATAAACTAACAGTACCACATCAAATTAAAAAGCTTCTGCACAGCAAAGGAATCAGTCAACAAAATGAAAAGGCAACCCATAGAATGGGAGAAAATATTTGCAAAACCATATATTTGATAAGGAGTTAATATCCAAAACATACAAGGAAGTTATATCACTCAATAGCAAAAACAAAATAACTCAATTTAAAAAATGGGCAAAGGATCTGAATAGACATTTTTCCAAAGAAGACATACAAATGCACAACAGGTACATGCAAAGTTGTTCAACATCACTAAGCACAAGAGAAATGCAAATCAAAACCACAATGAGATACCACCTCACACCTGTTGGGATGGCTTTTATAAAAAAGACAACAGGTAACACATGTTGGCAAGAATGTGAAGAAAAGGGAACCCTTGTATATGGTTGGTGGGAATGTAAATTGGTACAGCCATTATGGAAAACAATATAAAGGTTCCTCAAAACACTAAAAACCAAACTACCATGTGATCCAGCAATCCCACTTCTCGGTATATACCCAAAGGAAACAAAATCATTACCTTTAAGAGATATCTGCATACCCATGTTCACTGCAGCATTATTCACAATAGCCAACAAAAAACCTTGTACATCAATAGATAAATGGATAAAGAAGATGTGGTATATACATATATACAAAGAAATACTATTCAGCCATGAGAAAAAAAAGAAATCCTGCCATTTGCAACAACATGGAAGAGCCAGAGAACATGATGGTTAAGTGAAATTAGCCAGAAAGAGAAAGATAAATACTTTCTCACTTATATGCGGACTCTAAAAAAAAAAAAAGTGTCAAACTCATAGAAACAGAGAGTAGAATGGTTATTACCAGAGGGTAATGGGTGGGCGAGATGGGGAGATGCTGGTCAAGGGGTAGAAGCCTTCAGTTATAGATGAATAAGCTCTGGGGATCTAATGTACAGCCTGGTGACCACAGTTAATAATATTCTTGTACTTGAAATTTGCTAAGAGAATGCAAGCATACCTCAAAGATACTGCTGGTTCAGTTCCAGACACCACGATAAAGTTAATATCGCAATAAAGTGAGTCACACAAACTTTTTGGTTTCGTAGTGCACAGAAGGATAATTTTTCATATTCTTCTTCTAGGAGGATCTTTCTAGGTATAACAGAGAGCTCAGAAGCCTTAAAAGGCCAATGACCTGAGTAAGAACCCAAATTTTTTTCAAGACAAAACCATCCTAAATAAGAAGATAAATAACAATATGGAAAAATATAACTGCCATTCATATCACTGACAAAGTGCTAAGTTCTTTCATACGTAAACAATTTTTACAAAACCAATTAAAAAAACACCAAAGCCCAATAGAAAAATGGGCAAAGAATACAAACAGCTTTTTCACAGAAAAAAAATAGAAATGGTCTTTCAACCTTATAGCAACAGGAGAGATACAAATTAAAACTATACCTGATACAATGTGAGTGTTCATTCTATTATTTTTTTAACTTTTCTGTAGGTTGAACTTAGAAGTTTGGGGGAAAAAAATCTACACAAACTATTCTTTCACCTATCCAACTGGCAAAGATCAAACTGTGTGGTACCACAGTGTTGGTGAGGGTGTGGACAAACTGGCACTGTCACACAGCTGAGATGCATACGTGGACAAAACCTCTATGAAATTTATCTAGTGAGAACTACCAAAATTACAAAAGCTCATACTCACCAACCCAGTACTCCACCTCTGGTAAGTGATGGACAGACGCATTTGGCAATGCATGGACTGATACATATAGAAGGGTACTACTCAGTGTTGTCTGCACTAACAAAATTTAAAACACCTTACATGTCCATCAATAAAGCTCTGGCTAAATTAAGGTACATCCTGACAATGGAATATTATCCAGTTATAAAGACAATGAGAAAGCTCTTAGGTATTGATATTGACTATCACAAACACAGAAAAAAACAACGGGTACAGGGTGCTACTTTCATGTAAAACAAAAGAGCTCTCTTGTATTTGTGTGTATTAGGCAGAGAATACCCCTGAATGGACACTTAAGAACTGTTAACACTGGCTGCCTCTGCAGAGAGGATCTGGTGGCCAACGGTAAGATGGAAGGGACGCTTTCCCGTGTAGATTCTGTTATACCTTTTGAATTTTGTGCCATGTGAATGTATTACTGCATTGAAAAGCTAAAATTAAAAAATGATGAATAAAGCTTCTCTTGGAAGCAGCAGCCCCCTTCTCTTGAGTTTCTTAACTGTGTATCTCCCCCCTGCCCCGTGTTCATTCTGACTCTCTTGGCCTCCCCTAACTGACTGGTCCCTCTCGGGAGAAGGTCACAGCTGAATCACCTTTGTGCTCCCTAATGCATCTAGCACCTCGTTTGGTGCCGAGCAGAAAGTCACTGTAGGTCTGTTTGCTGTGCTAAACTAGTCTACTGGTACAAACAATTCATCTTTGGGGGGAAAGAAAGTTTTTCTGAAAGCTGCTTTGCAAAATGAACCAATGATCAGGATAGGAAATTCTACTTCTCTAAGCATCAAAATTAATCGAATAAGCTGGAAGAATTTTCAGCAGACCAAGTTAACAGTACTGAAAAAAGAAAGGGATTTCAGTTAATGAATGAAAGCTGATTTCAGAGAACCAGAAGCCTGAAAACACACATATTCAGGGAGATGATTATTGCCACATTTAGAATAATTGATGGGATGGCACAGCAACACTCAGATTGAAGGAAGACCAAATTAAATTAACTGGTTGTGATGGTCATCACAAATAACCATGTACACGAGGCTGACCTTCTTCATAATTGAATATCAACAAATTTACTCAAGATTTTCTTCCACAGCGCGAGCTACTACAGTCTTATTCCCTCTTGACCTGATTGGGATGACTAACAAAGGGACTGAACTGACCACAGCTATGAACGTGGGCAAAGAATCTGTTTTAAAGCTAGAAACAACCAAGGAGTCCAATGGGGCAGCCCTGTCATTTCACAAGATAAGACCTCTGGCCCAGGGGGAGGGTGCCCTGAGCCTCAGTCCCAGCAGGTGCTGGCAGGAGCATGGCCAGGACCAGCCTCTTGCTCCCAGCCACACATGGGCACATCCAGGCCACACAGGATGGATGCCCCTTGCCTGGTTTCCTGACAGAAGTGTGGTCTCCCGGAGAGTATCAGGGTTCCTGACAGTTTACCCAAAAGTGGAGGTGTGATGAGTCTCTATTTTATTACTATCTCAAAAGCTTTTAATATAAATGCCTCATGGGATATGGTTCCATTCCAAACACAAAAGGTGCAAAAGAGCTGTTTGTGAGGGGAAGAGCAGCAAAGAAAGGAGCCGAGAGATGAGGTTCACCTGGGGCCTTTCTCCTTGGGACAGTCTTTTCAACACATGGTGCTGGGAAAACTGGACTGCCACATGCAAAAGAGTTAAGTTGGACCTTACCTTACATCATATACAAAAAATAACTCACAACAGATCAACGACCTAAATGAAGAATTAAAACTATAAAACTCTTAAAAGAAAACATAGGGGGAAAGCTTCATTATACTGGATTTGGCAAGGATTTCTTGGATATGGCACCAAAAGCGTAGATAACAAAAGAAAAAAGACAAATTGGACTTCATAAAAATGAATAATTTTCGAAGCGTAGATAACAAAAGAAAAAAGACAAATTGGACTTCATAAAAATGAATAATTTTCGTGCAAAGGAAACCATCAACAGAATGAAAAAACAACCCACAGAATGGGAGACAATATTTGCAAATCCTATATCTAATAAGGGATTAACATCTAGAACATATAAAGAACTCCTGCAACTCAGCAACAAAAAAACAACCCGATTGAAAAATGGGCAAAGGACTTGAATAGACATTTCTCTAAAGAAGATACTGAAATGGCCAATAAGCACATAAAAAGATGCTCAACATCACTAATCATCAGGAAAATGCAAATCAAAACTACAATGAGATACCACCTCACACCCATTAGGACAACTACTATCAAAAAAACAGAAAATAAGAATTGGCCAGGACATGGAGAAATTGGAATCCTTGTGCATTGCTGGTGAGAAGGTAAAATGGTACATCCACTGTGGAAAACAGTATGGTGGTTGCTCAAAAAATTAATCACAGAATTACCATATGATCCAGCAATTCCGCTTTAATTCCACTTCTCTATATACCCAAAAGAATTGAAAACAGAGACTTGAACAAATATTTGTACACCCATGTGCATAACAGCATCGCTCACAATAGTCAAAAAGTGGAAACAACCCAAATGTCCATCAGTGGATGAATGGATAAACAAATCTGGTATATACATACCATGGAATATTAAGTCAGCTTTAAGAAGGAAGGTGATTCTGACACATGCTACAACATGGATGAACCATGAGGATATTAGGCTAAGTGAAATAAGCCAGTCACAAAAAGACAAATACTGTATGATTCCACTTATATGAGGTACCTAGAGTAGTCAAAATCATAAAGATAGAAAGTAGAATGGTGGTTGCCAGGGGCTGGGAGAGGAGAGAATCCTGAGTTACTATTTAATGGGTGAAGAGTTTTAGTTTTGCAAGATGAAAGAGATATGGAGACGGATGGTGGTGATGGTTGCACAACATTATGAACGTATTTAATACCACTAAACTGTAAACTTAAAAATGGTTAAGATGGTAAATTTATGTTACGTGTATTTACCACAATAAAAAAAAAATGAGCAGCAAAAAAAAAAAAAAAATGAGTACACAGGAAGGCACAGGGGAAAGCAGGGCTCAGAGAGATTCAACTGTACAAAAAAATAGAAGGAATGTGGAGAAAAAGGAACCCTTGTACACTGCTGATGGGAATGTAAATTGGTGCAGCCACTGTTCTATTTTTAATTTCTCAAAAAATTAAAAATAGAAATACCATATGACCCAGCTATTCCACTTCTGGGTATTTATCCAAAGAACTAAAAACACGAATTCAAAAAGATATATGCACCTCTCTGTTCACTGCAGCACTATTTACAACAGCCAAGACTTGGAAGCAACCTAAGTGCCCATCAACGGATGAATGGATAAAGAAGATGTGGTACATATACACAATGGAAAACTACTTAGCCATAAAAAAGATGAAATCTTGCCATTTGCAACAACATGGATGAACCTTGAAGGTATTATGCTAAGTGAAATAAGTCAGCTGGAGAAAGACAAATACCATATGACTTCACTGATATGTGGAAGATAAACAAATACATATAGATAGAGAGAACAGACTGGTGGTTACCAGGGGGTAAGGGGCCAGAGGAAGGACAAAAGGGGTAAAGGGGCACATGTTTATGGTGAAGGATGGCAACCAGACTTTTGGTGGTGAGCATGATGCAGTCTACACATAAGTCAAAATATAATGATGTGCACCTGAAGTTTACATAATGTTATAATTATGTAACTTCAATGTGACTTCAATTTAAAAAAAAAAGGGAAATACGGCTAGGAACAAAGATCTGGCTGTAAGAATATAATCACAGTAATGTGTAGAATAGAGATGAAATGTGTTATATGTTTTATGGTAAAATCTGAGACAAAAAGCAAAATATCTAGCCATTAAAACCAATGTTATAAGTCAAAAGTAAGGTTAATACAGAAAGAACAAGCCAGAGGACTCTGAATACAAACTGGACTCTGAGCTCCCTAGTGGCCAAGGCAAAGAGGGAAACATTGGTACAGTTCACAGTATACTTTAGACAAAATCAAACCAGTGGCTCAAAAGAGAGGCACTGGACCTGAAGGAAATTTCTAATTGGACTCACAGATTTTCTTGGGTACTTTTTATACAGATTTCAACGTAAGCTGATGGAAGCATGCAAAGTTAAGTTTAGTAAAAAGCAACTGGAAGAGGGGCCAGAATTATGCTGCTTCCGAATAAGCCAGCTTCATCCAAAGACAAAACGCTGCCTGAAACGGGTGAACTGAAGCACCTTCCAGTACAGGCCCATGGATGTTCTTTTTCACAGTTGAACTTGGGATGGCTTTTGGGAGGTAAAGAATTCAAGATTGTCCTCCCTGACAAGGATATGATATGCAACGTTCTCTGTTGCCTGCTAAAGACAGGTCTTGATGTTTTTAACAGTCACTGTCACTAGGGTCACAAATGCGAACGAATGTCAAACCCAACCAGGGCCGAGCCCAGAGAGAAGAGACCTAAACACCCCAAGGAGATGAGGTGGCATAAACATGACCTGGTAGAGGGAAGAAGGGTTGGGTGGGCCAGCTTAAGGCAGATCATGAGAGTGGGGAGCTATTAAAGATTGTTGAAGAGGAGAGAGACTGTGATTGGAGACTTTCTGAGTGATAGTTCAGTCTTCTGAAAGGTGCAACCCAAGCCCACAGCCAAATGCAGCAAGCTGGGTTGGACAAGGCTGAGCAAAGGAGAAAGTTTTTGGAAAACAAAGTGAGATTTTGTTTTAAAAAACCAAAAACGTTGCACAATAGTTTTTCACATGAAAGCTGTTCACAAAATAACATAGAAAATGGATACAAAAACCGTATGATCCCATTATATTACACAGAGAGAAAGAAAGAGCAAGGGAATGAGCAAGAAGCCTAAGCCAGCTAGTGGTTACCACCGGGATTACAGACTGTTTAAACGGTGTATGTGTACAAGTGTGCGTGCTTGCCTATTAATTTTTCTTCATTGTGGATGACTTGTATTAAAAAAGAAAAAAACCTCTAATCCCTCAAGAAATTTAGAAATATAGAATTACAGGAGAAGGTAGAAACAGTACTATAATTGAGAATGCAATCATAATCACGACATGATCTAAAAATAAGGAGAAGGGGCCGCCCGGTGGCGCAGCGGTTTAGTCCGCGCTTGGCAGCCCGGGGTTTGCGAGTTCGGATCCCGGGCACCCGCCGACGCACTGCCTGTCAGCCATGCCGTGGTGGCGTCCCATATAAAGTGGAGGAAGATGGGCACAGATGTTAGCCCAGGGCCAGTCTTCCTCAGCAAAAAAGGGGAGGATTAGTGACGGATGTTAGCTCAGGGCTGGTCTTCCCCACCAAAAAAAATAAAAATAAAAATAAAAAATAAAATAAAAATAAGGAGAAAATTGGCTGAAAACAAGAGCCAGTTATGTACTTGGCAAAACTATACTATAAGACTGACTGATGCTGATGGGATTCAGCATGAAAGATATAAGCACTGGCATCGTGCTCTGGTTTTAGGTGCATTTGTATGGAGCCCTGGCTCTCAAAGTATGGTTCCCCAGGCCAGCAGAAGCTGCACCTGGTAACTTGTTTGAAATTCAAATTCCAGGGCCTACCTCTGACCTACAGAATGAGCAACTCTAGAGGTGGGGTTAAAACAAGCCCTCCAGGTGATTCTGATTCACACTGAAGTTTGAGAACCACTGGTATGAAGTAATGATATCTCACCTAGATAAAAACAGCTTCTTTAGTTAGGAAAATATATTTCTTGCTCAAAACCCATTCTGTTATTTTAACTTAACTCCTGAACAAGTACTAATCTATTGAACTGTGAAATGATAAGCTGGAAGATGATAAAGATATTTTTTAAATTAGGTAGAATTCTGGAACTGCTCATTTTGAGATAATGTACCAACCACTGCAGTGGAATGACTAAAAAAATAAATCTAGTTTGTAAAAAGTGACAAGGAATCAATGTATTTGAAATTTCAATATTTAGATGATTTGAAAATACTCAAAAGTTGGGGAATAGCACAAACACAACTACTACAACTACCACATCTGTGTGAACTGATTATTTCAGTCTGACTTCAAACTGAAATTAACATGTTTAAAATAGAAGAGGTTCAACAAAATTTAACTTCTTAAGGGCTTTATCAGTCACTATAGCTTCAACCTTAAGCTTGGTGCTATATCTGAGACATAAAGACTATTGAAATACCAGATCCTTGGGAACAAATGGTTAGCACCTCACACGTGCTAACGTAAAGCTAATAATTATGCCTTACATAATTTACGCATTCGGAAAATGCTAATATCAAATAAACCAGTGGTTACCAAATGTTTTTCATTATGAATCCCCAACAACAAAAATCTGAGTATACATCCCTAATATATGTATATTTATACATAAATTATATATGTATTACTGTGATAATATAGTGTACCTTATCAAACACATAATAAAAATGAAGTAAGGCTGAAATAAACACGAAAATCAGTTTTAAGTTTTTTTTCCCTGAGACCCACGTGCACCCTTGATGCTCGCACCCTCCTCCTCTTTGGACTCCACTGCAAAGCTTACGTATGGCCCAGCAACCCTGCAAACCTTCTCCGGCAGAGACCCTGACCACTCAAGCAGAAGTTGTCAAATGCAGGAGCTATACTGCTGTCTCCTTTCTGAGTTCTACCACCTCTGATTCAAGTCTATGACGCTGGCTTCGTCCCTTCATCTCTATCACCTTCTGCTACCTCTCACCTGCCAGTGGGCAATGGAGAAGACTGTGAAGCCAGCAGATGTAAAAACAGCATAAAACAAGGACTCTGTTGCCGAACAAACCGGGGTTTGTTGGACAAACCTGGGCTCTGCCTCTAATTCACTAGGTGACCCAGGGCCAGTCAGACAATGTCTCTAAAACTCATCAGTAAAGGGGGTGATAACAGTTGTCATCTCACCTGGTTATTATGATGATTAAGTAAGATAAGCTATTATTATTAGAGCAACTACCACAGTACCTGGACAGCACAAGTGCTCAATAAATATTTTACCCAGAATTATTACTTCAGGTGGCAAAAGAAGTCACCTGGACTTTGTTTCATCAGCAAACTCAGGAAGGGACCAAGTTACAGTGGAAGTAGCTCAGGTGGTGCAGTCAGGCACATCTGTTTGAAGGCCTGATCCACCACTTACAAGCTGGGTGACCCTGAGAACCCAGTTTCTCTACAAGGGGCAGTCTTCTCATCTGTTCATTGTGAGTGATTATACAAACCGTACATGCAGTACCTGTCACAGCCAGTAAAACTACCACTAATGGCCAGCAAATGGCCACCAAGGTGAGGGTAAGCAAACAGCACATAAAGCAAAGTGTCATTCCAGGATCCCTGGGACACATTCATGTGCATGGCTTAGATACTAAGAGAGTAATCATCCCTAAAGTCTACCACCAAATGTTAATAAATGCATGTCTACTGAACATGGTTTGTTTCCTACTGGACAGTTTACTTGCTCATATATGACCTCAGGCAATTCACAATCTTTATGCCTCCATTTTCTAGTCATAAACTAGTAGACTTTTTACACACCTCACAACAGTAAACTAATATAGACAATTGGGGGCAGGAGGAGTGTGTTGGTTATAAAGTACATCGAGACCTCTGGAGAGGTGCTGTTTTTACCACAAGAGCAAAAGAAAAGAGAGAGCTCTCAAACACCAGATTAGTTCATAATAAAGGAGAAGTAATTCTTTCAACTTCAATCTATTACCAAAAGAATAAATATGGAGATACATTTATACATATTTTGTGTTTTTTACATCATGTGCCCAGTGGGAATGCTGCAAATGTGTAAAACACCTAAAACCTAAACTATATTAACATACATTTTAAAAGGTACCAGTCATCAATTGGGTATTACTGGGGAACACTCAAAATGTATGCAGTGCTAATCAGACACCCTGGACCCTGACTCCTTTATAAAAGCTTCAATCTTTAGCACAACCCCAGTAAGGACACCGTATAACCAAACTCCACAAAACATTAAGCCAGATAAAAGAAAGACACACAAGGCTAACATCATTCAAGAAGCCTCCTCTACGTCCTCCTCACAAGAACTATTACAAAATCTTCAGAGTTTAGTCACACAGCTCTGATTGTCACCACAGAACGTGGGGCAGTAAGTGGCCCACTAGGGGGAACTCCTGCCAGAGCCCCCACGGGGACGCACTGCCCCCTTCAGCCACCAGCATTTCCACCTGTACAACTTTGTGCGATTCAGTCTGGATCCGGGGCTCCTTGCAACTAATGTTACCGTGACATTATAATCCTGTATGATATACTGAGGTATTAAACCCACCTAGAAGTAAACAGAGGCAACATCAGTGAGCAAAGTTTGGGTTTGGGAAAAAAAGAAAACTAGAAACCAAACAAAACCCAAAGAAGCTACGTGTTGCCTCTCAATTAGATCTTCCCAAAGAGGCAGGAGCCGACAGCACGCTCTCCCCCGCACTCTGGAAAACCCAGACAGCCCAAAAGCAGGTTCTAGAACCCACAGCTTTCCGTGGGACGGCGGGGCCAGAAGGCGCCACGGCGCGACCCCCTCTCCAGGAGGTCACGCGGGGCCAAGGGTGGGGGCGCGGTGGGGGTGGGGACGCGGCGGCCTGGTCCCATCGCCGGGCTGCCGTCTCCCGGCCCGGACCGCACGACTGCTGGACAGCGCCCACGCCTGCGCGCCCGTGCCCCTGGCAGCCCCCATCCTGGAACTCCCGGGCCGCGCGGCGGGAGGCCCAAGTCCGGACCCGCGGCGGTACCTGTGGCGGCAGCAGCTCCCGGGCGGCGGCGGCAGCGGCGGCGGCGGGAGGGCGCGGCGTGCGCGCTCCCGACCCGCGGACCGGTGCGTGGCGCCCGCCTCTTCTCTCCCGCCCGCCCGGCGCCCGCGTAGCTCTCCGCCCCTTCACCTCTCACCTCCTACCTTTCCCCTCCCACCCCCGCCGCCCTCCGCACGTGCTCCCGACGGCGCGCGCATGCGTAGTCGAGCCCCTCCCGTGGCTCCCGCTCGCCCCCTGGCGGGCGGCAGTCACACAAACCCAAGGGAGGGAGAGGTGGCGATGCCAGGGAGGAGTCGGGCTGTCGAGGCGGGGCGTGATGATGGGTTAGGACCCTAAGGACCGCACCAGGGCTTTTGACCACACGTTCCGGAGAATTATCAAGAACATGCACAAGAGGCCCATGTTCCCTGTTTTATAACAACGAAAAATTAAAAGCAGGCCAGAAACACAACAAATGCAGATGGGTCGAATAAATTACATCCATGAGTTTCTCTACAGCCTTTTAAAAGGATTAGTTTTACGAACACTTACTGATGTTGAAAGTTCCTGAAAGATGGCTCAAAATAAGTTGTATAGTATGAGCTCATTTTTGTTAAAAACAATCCAAGGAGAAGGGTCCGGGTGACACTGATGTGTGGTCAGTGGATATCTGGGTGGAGAAGTACGGGTGTTGGGTGTTTTCTATTTGCTGGTGGGCATTTAACCATTTTCTACATGAAATGTGTATTTGTTGTCATAGCAATAGCAACGTCCACTGAGCGTTTACTGGTGTCGGGTGCTGAGCTAAGCACTTTGCACACTTCCTCTCATCCCACCTTCCCGAAACCCCTGAGGTTGGTCTTATTATTGAGTCCCACATAAGGGGAAGGAGAGGTGTGAGGGATCAGAATTGGCCACCTCAAGATGTGTCTCTCTCTACCTTGCTCTGAAGGAGGCTTTGACCTTCACCTTCCCCCCAACTCCCTAAAGGGATTTGGGATAGAAGGCCTGTCCCGGGGATGGGCCTTCACCTTGGATGACTCCAGGTATCAATAGACTGGTAGGGTCTTTGCTACGCCCATTCCTATCAAAGTTCTGTTTACCAAACAGAACATTTGTAAGGAAAATCTCCACTTATTGTAAAGGTATCTCCTTCTCTGTACTGGCAAGAGGGGTGGATGACCTCATCTCTAGAAACTTGTCAATGTGGAAGGTGGGGCCTTAAATCTGCATAATAACTTTATTGTGCTTTTCTTGTAATCCCTCGTGGCTGACACTCCGAACTCCCCCCAAAATCCTCGTTTGTCTATATAAGAGGAGAATCTCCACCATTTTGTCGAGAGACACTCCCTGGTCTCTCTCATGTATACGTGTTTTATAAAGCTTTGTTTGATTTTCTCCTGCTATTCAGCCTCATGTCAATTTAATTTGTAGCCCAGCCGGAAAACGCCCAGAGTGGGTAGAGAATGCTCTTTCTCCCCATCAGAAGCTTCCCCCCACGCTGAGGCATGGGGCCTGGCTCGTCCAGCACTGGGCCTTCCTGGGATGCTGCCCTTTGATCACACTACCCCATGCCCTCGCAGACGCGGGTCTGGATCTCGAGTGTCAGGGGTCAGCCCTAACCCCACCCTACTGCCCTAAGCTTGCTCAGCTGCTCAGCTCACCCTCACCCAGCCCCAGCTACCTGAATATAGCAGACCCTGTTCCTGCCCTCAAGGGCCACAGCACTGGGGTTACTTTAAAGTGCAGATATAAGCACAATGCAAGGCAGAAATTAGAGGTGGCCCTTCTGGCAGCTCCAGCCACCTTGTCCTTCCTAGGCCTGTTACTGAACCAAGTGGGTTCGCCTCCTGGCAAGTTAAATAAGACTCTACACCAGAGGAAGTTGTCTCACAAAGTAAGGTATATTTGCAGCAAATAGGAGGCCATGTGGAATCATTTCCAAAGTCATGGAGTCCCCTGGAACAAAGGGAAGCAAGGACTTTTTATTTTGGATGAGGAATGAATATTCAAAAGGGAGAAGTGGGTATTCACTTGCGCAGGTTCAGTAGGAAAACATGCTTTCATATACACCGCAGGTTAAGGTGATAAGGCCGAAGCTCCTCCTGGAGAGATCTTAGCATTAAAAATAAGGCAAGGGTCATGGGAGTAGCTCTTGTGGTGAGGGTTGGCCTGGTTCAGGGTGGTTTGTGGTTGCATCTCCTTAACATAACAAAAAGGGGAAAAAAACAATTTAGAAAAACAGTTAAATGCTTCCAAACCCACCCCTGAGTTCCTAGTTGGGCACCTAGTTGGGGACAGGCCTTCTTCTGAGTTTTACCCCCTCCCTCAACCCTGTTCCCACTGGACTCTAGACCACCTGTCCAAGGCCGCCAAAGTCCTGCCTCCCTCCCTGCCCACCACACTACTGTCACAGTGAAATTAAATAATAATGGGGACAATTGGCCTTGGCCCAAAGTGACCTTTAAGATTACGCCCTGTATTCACGGTTGGCTTTTGGCTTTAGAAGAGAATTTTTATTCTATAAAGGATGAATTCTTTTTTGTTTGTTATTTTTAGAGACAGGCAACAAGAGAGTAGTGTGGGGGAGTCTTACATCCCTTACCCATCCTCACATCACTCTCCCCACATCTGATCTCTTGAAATGTCATCAGCCAGCCCCTCAGGAATCTTGAGCAAAAAAGGATCTCACTTCTCTGTCACCAGTTCCTCTCTCTCTCTCCACTGCCTTACTCCTTTGGGCAAATATAAAGTCAATCCAATTTTTTTAGTTTTCTGAGTGAACCTACCATGACCCTGAATGATGGAGTCCCAATCCCTTCCTTTTACTGCCCAGTTCCTACAAGGAATATGGTTCCAAACTCGCCTCACAGCAGAATCACCTGAGGAATATTTAAAATTAAACCAAGAGTCTTCCTGAATCCTACCCTAGACCCACCAGACCAGAGTCTTCTCTCCAGAGAAGGCCAGGAGCCTGGCTTTTCACAACCTCCATGGCAGGGACTTAGACAACCACACTGTCTTTTTCTTTCTTTCTTTCTTTCTTTCTTCTTTTTTTTTTTTTTTGGTGAGGAAGATTGGCCCTGAGCTAACATTTGTTGCCAATCTTCCTCTTTTTGCTTGAGGAAGATTGTTGCCAAGCTAACATCTATGCCCAGCTTACTCTACTTTGCATGTGGGATGCCACCACAGCATGGCTTGATGAGTGGTGTGTAGGTCCACACCCTGGATCTGAACCTGCAAACCCCAGGCCACCAAGGCGGAGCATGCAAACTTAACCACTACGCATGGGGCCAGCCCCCAGACTATCTTTAGGGGACTGCTGTCACCTGCCTTACTCACCACCCCCTCCCCACCCAACCACTCCACCAAACTTGTGTTTGCAGGGAACTGATCCTCTGCCAGGTCTGGGCACTTTCCTCCAAACACAAAAGCCCCCCAAAACTGACAAGCACTTAGCTAAGTACCTCTGTGCTTGCAGTGCAGCCAAGAGTCCTCCACAGCCAGAGGAGAACGAACAGAGACCCTGCGGGGGAGCTGAGGCTCCTGGGCCCCTGGTGAAACTGGTACAGAATCCCCCCACCCCCCAATCAGTGGCCATGATTTTAGGGCTTCTCCTCTGACATTTTATTATGAAAACAGGGAACAGTTGAAACAACCATACAGTTAACAACTACATACTCTACAACTGTTAACGTTTCACTGAGTATCTCATATCTATCTTAGAAAAAAACTATCATCTGTCCCTTTATCCACCTACCAGTCATTTTATTTGTCATGCATTTCCAGGTAAGTTGCAGACACCTGATTTTAGTTTTTAAATGTAATTGAGGTGGAACAGCTCCATTTAGCCCTAACTAGCCAAAGCTCAAGCTTACTTCAGATTGCTCCCCATGGGAATGATAAATTCAAAAATTTTAAAAACTAAACAGAGCTTAGAGATCATCAAGAAGTGTTAATTCCCAGCTTTACGGGCCTCAAACACAGGTTCTTTTACCTGCCACACAAGAGAGAGACCAAAATAAAAACTGGGATGCCAGGCTTATGGCAAGGAAATAATTTTATCAAAAGGCAGCCAGATGAGGAGATGGGAGTTAGAACTCAGACCCACCCCCACCAAAGGGAAAAAGATAGTGGTTTTTATCCAGGGTTTTAGGTAGGGGAGGGAGAGCATGTGGCCTTGCTGGTTGGCGCCTTCCCACCAGCCTGTGTTTGGCCTTGAAGACTCAATTTCTTTTCCCTTGATTGTCTAGACTTTTTTGGATAGTTTTCATCGTCAGCCTGCGTTTGACCTTGTGAGGCTGCTTGCAGGGAAGGAAATGGTGAGATAAGGGGATCCGCAGGTGGGTGTCCTTGGTTGTCTGCCTCCCTGATGGGTGGTGGATTCTGAGGTCAGGAAACCGAGGAGTTGGGGTCTGGTAAGCTTCAGCTTCTTGATATTCTCTGGACACCAGTTTCCCTGTAACAAACCTCAAGAACCCATAATTAGCCAAAACTTCAGTGTGAGCCCAGCATGAGGCCACCTGGATTTTTAACAATTTGTAAATTCTATTTCCCTTGTGAAGTTCAGGGATACAGAGGTTTTAAAAACTGATATTTACATATGAATGTAATTTAGAGAAGCAGGGAAAGAGATAAGTGCTTTTGGTTTTCACCGCATATATGCTGGGTTAATGTAGCAGAAGTGATATCAGGGCCAGCATCATCAGTACTTGAGCTTCCAGGCTGGGCCAATCCTCATGACAATCTTGAAAACTAGGGGCTGGGTGTATTTCACAAATAAAGAAGGCTTCTTCAAGAGGGGAGATTTGCCCATGGTCACTCTGATACCTGACTGGGCAGTCACAGTCTGGGCCCAGGACTCTGGGTTCCAGCCCACTGCTCAGCCACCTCAGCTTGTCATGGACACAGAGAAGGATGTTTCATAATGATACGGGTCTTTCTTTGCAATCGCTTGCATTAATAATCACGCTCACCATGAATTAAGCATTAGTGATAGCAGCTGGCAACCTGATAAAGTGGAAAGGGCTACTTCAGGGCCAGACTCCTCAGATTTGAATCCTGGTTTTGACAGGCAGCAGCTGCTCTGTAGCCAGGAAAATTAACTTAACCTCAGGGAACCTTGACTTAGGAGTCAAGTTCCAAGATGCAAACAAGAACATTGACCTCTGTAGTTTTCCAAAGAAATTAAATTAGTGTGAACACATGCAAATTGTCTAGATTCCAATAAAACGGAGCCATTCTAATAGCCGTGATACAATCACTAGAAACATTTAAAATCTCCAAGTTGTATTCATATTCATTCAATGCCTTTATTACCTGTCAAGTTCCTACCATGTGTCAGAGACCAGGGATATAAGAAGTTAATTCCCTGCACTAGAGAAGTTGTCTTAGTGTGCATCTTTAGACAAAACCTTACAGGCAATATGATAAGGGTTATTACAGAAGTCACAATAGCAATAATAATGACAAACTATTGATTGTTGGCTCCTTGCCAGTGATGGGCTTTACAATATAATTCTCATGATGGCCTATAAAGACAGGTAAGATAAACCCCACTTTAAGGATGCAAAAGCTGAAGCATCCAGAGCTTGAACAACTTGCCTGAGGTCACGCAGATGCAGCATCAATCTGCTCAACCCCAAAGCCCCTGAACTTCTGCCACTGAGCTTCCAAGTACTATGGGTGGAAGGGAGTTGGTTGGCAGGAAGGAAACCAAAGAGCAAGAATTACCAAGAGGGTGTTGTATGAGTGCCTCGTAAGGAAAGAGTTTGCCTAGATGATAGGCAAATGATAAGATGATAAGAACAGCAGCAGTAAGCCAATGCTTAAACCATGTACCAGGTCTACTTTACATGTCATCACTTATTTGATCCTGACAACACTTTAAACCCCATAAAACAGGCACTATTATCTCCCCATTTTGTAGATGATAAAACTGAAGCCTGGAGAGGTTAAATAACTTGAGTAAGGTCATTACTATCAATTATTTCCTTGTTCTCTTCTCCGTATGCGGATCATACACACAGCCCTGTCCATTGTCAACTGACTGTGGTGCCTCCCCATTGGGTGAGTGCACTTCCCCTCTCCATTGTCAGCCTTGGCCATGTGTCTTCCTTTGGATAATGCAGTGTGAGTGAATGTGACCTACACATCTGGCAGAAGCTTTAAGAGCCATTGCTTGTGTGAAGGAGCCTCTTTTTCTTTCCCTTAGCCAGGCGAACAGTAATCCCACATTGCGACTGCTCCTTCCACCCGGGTCCCAGAATGAGAGGCCATGCAGCAGAACCATAGCAATGACCCATAGTCTCCAACATGTAATGTGAGTGAAGAACATTTGTTGTTTTAAGTCACTGGAATTTGGGGGCTGTTTGTTACTACAACAGAGCTGTAAGTGGCAGTCAGGATCCTAACCTCAGTAGCTATAGTTTAAATACCATAAAATTCACCTGTTTTAAGTGTACAGTGAGTATATGCAGAGTGCAATCATCACCACAATCTAACTTTAGAACATTTTCATCATACCAAAAAGAAACCTAGTGGAGTCATTTCCCATTCTTACCACCAGTTCCATGGAATTGTGTGATATATGGTCTTTTTGCGTCTGGCATAGTGTTTTTGAGGTCCATCCACGTTGTAGCAAGTATCAGTACTTCATTTCTTTTTATTGCCAAAGAACATTCCATTGCACGGCTATACCATATTTGTTTATCCATTCATCAGTCGACGGACATTTGGATTGTTTCTAGTTTTTGGCTCTTATGAATAATACTGCTATGAACATCTACATACGAGTGTTTATGTGGACACGTGTTTTCATTTCTCGAGTAGACATGGAGGAGTAGAACTGTCAAGTCATATGGTAACTCCATGTTTAACCTTTTGAGGAGTTGCCAAACTGTTTTCCAAAGTGGCTGCATCATTTTACATTCCCACCAGCAGTGTTACGAGGGTTCCAATTTCTGCATATCCTTGCTAGTGCTTGTAATTATCAATCTTTTTGATACAGCCATGTTAGTGATTATGTAGTGATATCTGACGGTGGTTTTAATTTATATTTCCCTAATAGCTAATGATATTGAGCATCTTTTTACATGCGTGTTGGCCATTCCTATGTCTGCTTCGGTGAGATGTCTATTGAAATCTTTTGCCCATTTTTCAACCGGGTTATTTGTCTCCTTATTTAATTGTAAGAGTTCTTTATATATTCTGGATACAAGTCTCTTATTGTATATATAATTTACAAATTTTTTTGGAAAAACAAATAGAATGGATAACTATTTCAGAAATCAATAATACTAAAACTGACAAAACAAAGAAAAGTAACCATAGGGGCCAGCCCAGTGGTGTAGTGGTTAAGTTTGCGCACTGTGCTTCTGGTGGCTGGGGTTCACAGATTTGGATCCTGGGTGCAGACCAATGCACCACTTGTCAAGCTATGTTGTGGTGGTGTCCCACATAAAGTAGAGGAAGATGAGCACAGATGTTAGCCCAGGGCCAGTCTTCCTCAGCAAAAAGAGGAGGATTGGCAACGGATGTTGGCTCAGGGCTAATCTTCCTCACAAAAAAAAAAAAGAAGAAAAGTAACCATAAAGACCAATGGCAAAGAAAAATTTTTCAGCTACTTCCAAAAGGTTACCTGACCTTGACCAACGCAAGTCCTAACTTGGAATAAAAATCCCTAAGACTTTCAAAGCATATAAAAGGCAGCAATTTCCTCAACATGGCTTATGAGGCATACGTTGTTCTAATTCTCAAAACTGATAAACAAAAAAGTATAGGTCATCTTCGCTCACAAATATAGATGGCATAATATCACAATAAGAAAAAAACTCAATATTAACTTTAAAATCTTAGCAAGCCTAGAATAAACAGCAGGTTATAGAAAATACAACAAATACAAAGACAAGACTTTAAGAGAAATTCAAGGCTCACACAACAGACAGAGGTGTTACTATGCTCATCACATCCACAGGAAAACAGTGCCATTACCTCAGTGAGGCTGAGGAAGTGGACAGAATTCAATAATGATTACTGGTTAAACTCTTAAAAAGGGAACAGGAGATTGAGGAGGAAGATTTCTTTCTCCTTTCCCTCTCCAAGCTTATTTTTTTTTTAACTGACTTGATAATATATACATTTTAAAATTAAGGATTACTATATAAAATGTTTCTTAATCCCTTAAAAACAGAAATTAGACAACAAATACCTTCGCGCCACTCTTATTTAACAAATGTTAAATGCTACTTAACATTATTCAAGGGAAAATAAGTGAGTTTGGTATCATTATTTGCAGATGTTAATATTTTTAAAAGGGGGAAAAATTCAAGAATCTCAATCAGAAAATTATTAGAATAGTTTAGAAAAACTGTAGGATAAGTTATAAATTTTAAAACGTCATCTGCATTCCTATGTCAAAGACACCATAGAAAAATCAACTAAATCAGATAAGTCCTTTTCTAATAAGAAGAAGTATTCAATAGGAGGGTGTTTAATTTCATTAGTGTTTTTAATGAAATTATACAACTACAATTTAAAAAATGAGAGAAAAAGTCCCTGAAGAATACTTTATAGAACTTGATAAAGTGTTAAATTCATCTGGATAAACACGTGGGCACAATATGCTTTTAATAAAGACTCTTGGTAGCCGACATACACTCACCTTTCAATACCTACTAAAGAGAAACTTCAGAGAGGCTCAATTTTAAGAATTTAACATATAAAAAATCAGAACTACATAAAGAGAAAGGAACATAACTTTTCAGTAAATACTGTTGGGCTATTTAGCTATAAGCATGGAGACAAATTACAATACAACATATTCTAAATGAGTCAAAATCTTAAGCACATTTTAAAAATTATTTTAAACTAGAAAAAAACAAAGAATAGCACCTTCAGTCCAGTGAAGAAGAAAAATACATTTCTGAATCCTGAAGAACTAATATCCATAGACAAAACCAGAACATTCCAAGATCCATAAATTCTTTCCCAATTCTCTGCTCCCTCAACTCAAAAAGAAAAAAAGTCAGGGAGAAATAATTGCGCTCTCCTGTGACCATCAGCCTACCAGCCTCCCACTACTTGAATTGTTTCTGTGGCCCTCATCACCTTCTCCATGGCATTACATTATTTAAGTTCCTGTTTTCTCTCCCCATTACACTGCAGCAGGTGCCTTTAGGATTGTCTTTATCTTAACAATCCCTTATACAAAACAGGTGTTCTACAAATAGTTCTTGAACTAATGCATATATGAATATAAAATAAATTTTGGGGGGGGTGAGGAAGATTGGCCCTGAACAAACATCTGCTGCCAATCTTCCTCTTTTTGCTTGAGGAAGATGGTCCCTGAGCTAAAATCTGTGCCAATCTTCCTCTATTTTGTATATGGGACACCACCACAGCATGGCTTGATGAGCAGCGTGTAGATCCACGCCTGGGAGCTGAACCCGTGAACCCTGGGCCACTGAAACGGAGCACAGGAAATTAACCACTGTGCCACTGGGCCATCCCCAAAACCAATTTTTTTTTATTGATGTCTTAATAATTTATAACATTGTGGGCTTTTAGTTGTACATTATTATTTGTCCCTCACCATGTGGATGCATCCCTTCACCCCTTGTGCCCACCTCCTACCCCCCCTTCCCCCTGGTAACCACCAACTAATTTTCTGTCTGTATGTTAGTTTATATTCCACATATGAGTGAAATCACGTGGTGTTTGTCCTTCTCTCTCTGGTTCATTTCACTTAAGATAATATCCTCTAGGTCCATCCATGTTGTTGCAAATGAGACAATTCTGTCTTTTTTTATGGCTGAGTAGTAGTCCATTGTACATATACACCACATCTTCTTTATCCAGTCATCAGTCGAGGGACACTTGGGTTGCTTCCACTTCTTGGCTATAATGAATAATGCTGCAATGTACATAGGGGTGCATAAGCCTCTTGGGATGGTTGATTTCATGTCCGTTGGGTAGATAACCAAAAGTGGGATTGCTGGATCATAAGGTATTTCTATTTTTAATTTTTTGAGGAATCTCCATACTGTTTTCCATAGAGGCTGCACCAGTTTGCACTCCCACCAGCAGTGAATGAGGGTTCCTGTTTCTCCACAACCTTTCCAACATTTGTTGTTTTTCGTCTTGGAGATTATAGCCATTCTAACAGGTGCAAGGTGATAGCGTAGTTTTGATTTGCATTTCCCTGATTATTAGTGATGATGCAAAACAAATGTTTTTTATGTTTCTAAAGATAAAATATTTTTCTTTATTTTTATTTTTTGATGAGAAAGATTGGCTCTGAGCTAACATCCATTAGCTGGCCTCAATAAAATATCTTTAAAAACCAGAATGTAGAACAACAAACATGAACAAAGACACTGATAAAACTTTACTTTCCGGGGCCAGCCTGGTGGCATAGCGGTTAAGTTCGTTCACTCCGCTTCTGACAGCCTGGGGTTCGCAGGTTCGGATCCCGGGTGTGGACTGACACACCACTTGTCAAGCCATGGTGTGGTGGTGTCCCACATAAAGTAGAGGGAGATGGGCACGGATGATAGCCCAGGGCCAGTCTTCCTCAGCAAAAAGAAAAAAGAAATCTTTAGTTTACAAAATGTTATAAAGAATTAATAAAATAAGGTTGACAACAGATTTTAACTGATAAGTGATAAGGGTGAGGAACAGATTCTGTACACACTGGAAAATACAGACAGAAAATTATATCCTTTATTATCCAGTATTAAAGAAATGTTCATTTCCACACAACTTTACACACTGTTAAATTAGTAAAAAATAAGTTAAACTCAACGTTGGTGGAGGAAAACCTGGATCACCGTTAACTGGCTCCATCATTCTGAAGAACAATCTGATAACATGTGAGGGCCAGTCCACGCTTTAATTCAGAAATTCCACTTCGGGGAGGAGACTCTAAAATTTCGTCATCCCTCATTCCTCATAGCCCCCTTCCCTGCTTTATTTCTAGCACTTATTATGGTCTAACTCTACATACATTACTTCTCAATTTAGTTGCAGGCAGGACCTGTTTTGTCACTGTCATACTCTCAGTGCCTACAGCAGCCTGCCACATAGAAGGTGCTCAGTATTTGTTGAATGAAGGAATGAATGTTCTAAGGAAACAAGTTCTTGTCTCCATACCTATATATAGGTATAGTATATAAAATTCATAACAGCATTATTGACAATTACAAAAACCAGAACCTACATGCTCAGAGAATAGCTAAGCAAATTAGAATATGACACCATAGAATAGCCATTAAACATTAAAAATTTAGTGAAAACATTTACAAATTAAGTGAAGAAACAAAATAGCAACATTCATATCATGTAAAAAATGTTTTGTGGTGCCTTGTCCATTCAGAACTGTAGTTCATATGAAGCTTGTATAAATACTGAAGTATTAAATAATAACTACTTTCTCTTAAGTTACTTACACTTGCAGTTTTCAAATATTCTATCAGATCTGCAATATTTTGAGAAGAAAAGCAGCTGTTTCAGTGGGATAATCAACACAACAGTCAGTATGATTTGAGCAGAAGGGTGATAAATTGTTCCCTTTTACAAAGACTAAAAGATGTAAAAAAAAGTTAAAATTAAGTAATGGATATGAAATTTCCTTAGATCCTGCAAAGCAATGTTATTTTTTCATTTTTAAAATCAAATTTATCATGGTATAATTTACATACAATAAAAGGCACCCATTTTGAGAATACCCCTGGCGTCCACTCTGAGTGACCTTGACTGAGGGGCCGAGTATGGCAAGTTGGCATCTACAGGATGCTAACGCAACAGCTCACCTCCTGCAGTCTTCACAGGAGAGAGAGGCACTGGCTCCTCGCCAAGGTCCCATCCTGCCCAGCTGCAAGAACATTCCTTACCCCTCTCACCAAGGCCATGTACAGCAGGGCCCTAAATAAGGCCTCATGTGACCAAGGCCAGCATGGCAGGCCCTTGATGGCTAGGTCTCATTGGTATATGGGCCAGGAGACAGGAGGAACTGAAGCTGTGAACCTACAGCCTGCTCTACAACCTTGAGCATGCTTTCAAACCTCTGTAAGCCTGGACTTAAGGGATAATATCTTTCAGGATGAAGGTGAAAATGAAATGAGACAATCCATGGGAAGCCACGATGCGGGAACTCACTTGATACCAGCCATGACCATCCTAGCTGTCACCGTGGATGCCTGCCATCCAGGACTGTCTCCCAGCTGGCACATTCATACCCACTCTGGCTCTGGAAGGTACACAATGAGAAATGGGTAGTTGGTGCTAAAGCAAATCTACATGGAAGGCTCCAAAGGACCCCCTTCACCCGGGTTCCTCATGCAGCGTCTCTCAGCAGAGGCAGCGCAGCACAGTCCTCACATGTTTTCTGAGCAGGACCCAGGGGAACAAAAGCATACTGTCACAGCACCATTCAGCCATCGTTGGGTCACGCAGAGCTGCCATTCCAGCCTGAGAACCTACTACAAAAGTGTCAAGATCCATTCCTACTTGGTTGCTTTATCTTTCACATCTGAAAATAGTCCAAGGTATCTGCAGCTGCCTCTAAGTGAAGTCACAGAACAGCAGGAGACATTCCTTTGGCGAAAAAGGACACATTCTTGTCCTGTATCTTGTACTGGTAAGTGAGGCTCCGATCCCACTGGGCTGTGAGCTGCGATGGTCTCCTCCACAGGATCCTCAGCTACAGTGACAGGGAGAAGAATGAAAGAGGAGCCCCCAACCCAAGTACCTGCTCCACTGTGAACCCCACCTGCCTCTTCCATAACCTTCAGTTGAGGCCCCTATGAGATCACAGTTTCATGTGCCATGCCATAATGGGACCGACTTCTAAAACAAAGCTTATTACCAGCTAACTAAAAATAAAGGTTTCCCCTCCATTACAACAGTGATATTTGCTCATTATAGAAAACATAAAAGAGAAAGAAAAGTCATCCATAGAAAAACCATTCAAGTATTTTTATGTATTTCCATTTGGTCTTTTTTTCTACGCATGGATTCGTACTTGTTGGCTAGACTGATTTTCAAAATCAACACATTAGAATCTATATTCAATTCAGAGGCTCAGGCAGGCTAGACATTTATTTTGATGATATCTCCACTAACTAGAATGCTCGGGGGACTGGCTTCAGAGCCAGGCTACAAGCTGCCCAGCAGAACCCTCTCCTCACACCATGCCACAGGCACTACGAACACAGCATTTCTGGGCTTGCTCATTTGCTTTATTTTCCATACCAGCCTCTGCATGACTCTAGGCCAAAATGCCTACCTACCCTTAATGGGTCAAGAGTGGTCAACATAAAGTTAACCTGGAAGTTGTGGCGGAGGCTTTGGGGAGATTCCAAAAGAGAAGTTTCAGAAAGCAGAGAATCATGGCAGCCCCTCGGGAGGAGTAGAACCTGACCTCCCTCCCAGGGCAGGCCTCTCAGCTTCTGCCCAAGTACTCCAAACCTTCTGGTCAGAGGCAGCAGTGGGGCGGCAGCAACCCCAGCCATGGGTACGGCCTCCCCCAGCCTCTATTTTAAAAGGAACAGTGTTGACCTGAATACACAAAGCCTGCTGTAGTCCTGCAGAGAAATTTTACTGTTTGACAGCAGGGTCCCTGCATTCCACTCCAGACAGCTGTCTCCTCTTTAGGAGCTCCACTCAGGTCACAGATGGGACATCATGGAAAACTTGCACTGGCGTGTGGGGCTAAGCACCTTCTAGAGCAGACTCTGACTTGCATTCATGCAATTTCCATCTGAAGGAACACCCCAACCAGACAACCCCTTGGGCCCACACAGTCTAGACTCAAGCACAGAGGCAAGCAGCCCACTGCTCAGTAAGGCCCGGGCCCCAGCCCCTGCGCACCTGCCCATGCACATCCCTGCAGAAGCCAGTGGCGAGGCCCTCGGCCCGCAGGATCAGGTGGCTCTGGTGACTAAGGCCATTCAGCAGGATATCATTTTCCTCGTCCTCAGCATCTCCAGTGTCATGCACAAGGGCCACTATGTTTCCCTGCAACAGAGATACAAGATGGAAAACTGACCGGAAGGGACACTAGGATCAGGGAGCACTGGGCTCGCAGTGCCTCCACTCCCCTGCACACCCTCTCACAGATCAGCCTCCTGCTGCTGCTGCAACCATCCCCTTTGTGGGAAGGCCCCTTGCCTGGGCTCCAGGACCCTAATTCCAATTATCCGCTGGACAGTTTCACCAGCACATCCAACTTGTACTTCCAGCCCAATTCATCTACAACTAAGCTCAGCCTGTGGTCCTCCCTAATGTTAGTAAAAAGTGCCCCCACTCTGCCAGGCACCAATCCATCCAGTCAACAGTTCCTGAGTGCTCACATGTGCCAGACCATGCAGTGGGGATAAGAGGTGAGAGACATGGGCCCTAGAGACAGATAGATACTGACAATACAGGATAGAACCCCAGGAGGAGGGAAGCATGGGGCGCTGGGGCAGCACAAAGAAGAAGGATCCTGTCTAGCCCGAAGGAGAGGGCCAGGAGGTGGGCACATCTGAGCTAAGTCAGAAGGCAAGTAGGAGCTGGCCAGTCAGAAACAGAGGGGAAGGTCAACCCCATCAAAAGGGGATGCCTTGAATAAGAAGTACTTTCAAAGGAATACTGTCCAGGTGTTAAAAAGAATGAAACAGATTCGTGTGTTCTGTTTTGGGGCAATGGACACCAAAACATACTGTGTTATTAAATGAAAAAAGTACCAAAGGTGTGGATGGTAAGGAACCAGTAATGTGAAGAAAAATGCAGGGAGATAAATACACACACAAATATGTTCATAACCATACAGACTCTCTAGAAGGATATACATCGGAGGGAGGGAGAAAATTACTTTCTACTAAAGTACCCTTCACACTATTTATTTCTTTTTAAAACTATTCCCAAGTTTGACCTTTTCAACTAAAAGAAGTATTTTTACAAAAAGAGAGTGGTAGTGGGCCACAGAGCAAGCTAAGCTGCAAAAGGTGACTTTGACTACTTCACTATCACCCCAAACCCCGCTGAACTGTATCCTCCAAGCCCCTTCCATTCTCTCCACATCACCCTGGCTCCTGGCCCTGTGACTGTAGCCAGGACAGCCTCAGAAGTTCCCCTAGACACAGCTTCCAGGCAGGACCTTGTACACAGGAGGTGCTCAGCATGCAATGCTGGGTGCATGCACCACTGGCTCCCTCAGTTAGCTCCCTCTCCCACTGCTTTGCACACTCAGCCTGACCACGCTGTGCCAAGGTCCGCAGTTCCTAGCAGCTGCATCATCACACACTGAAGAGTGGCGCTGTGGGCCAGACACTGTGCTGGCGTGTTACAAGCTTCACCTCACTTAACTCCTGAAGTCGGGCTCCTGTGAGGTAGGCACCACAGCCATTTCTATTTTACAGGCTGGGCTACCATTATTGTTAAAATCTCTATTATGGCAAAATCTCTATTTTTTCCTCAGGACACTCGCCCCAGGACACACAGGACTTCACAGCACCACACGTGACCACCCCCAGTACAGACAGTGCTGGCCACCCCTTTAGTTTTGAGGGCTTTATTTTTCAGCAATGGCAAGTAGTGGAGACCAGGGTGAGCAGACCAAAAGATTTCTGGGCCTGCCAGAGTAAAGCCAAAACCCAAGCAATTAAACAAAAAAGATCACTGCAAGCAAGTGAGGTCTGGGCCTGTCTGGGCCCTTAGAGGTCACAAGCAGGAGCACAGACAGCAGGCCCACCGGTACCTTTAGTTCACAGCACACAGTGGCTCTGCAGTAGTGGATGAAGTCCAGCACAGCCACTGCCCCCACGCCCAGGCTCAGCAGCACACTGAGGTCATCCACCAGCAGCACTGGGCACCTCCACGCAGCCTCCGCATTGTCCACAGGCTTCAGGGCCTCCCGCACAAACTCATACAGTGGCTGCAGATTCCCAGCATCGGCCTCCCTGGGACATAGGGCAAAATTCACCAGAGTTCACTCTAGAAAAGTTTATCTGGGACTGAGCAGCTCCACAGGAAAGTTATGGGGAGGCAAAGAACTGGATCACAGTCCTGGGCAGCAAGGAGTTCACGATCCGGTTGGAAAGAAAACACACGCAAGCGCACAAGAATAAGCTGTACTTCAATTCAAATATTCCCTGAGGTCTACTAGGTATAAAGCACTGCACCAGAAACTGGGGGACACAAAAATAAACAGCACCTGGGGCCCTTAAGAGACACCATACAGCCTCTCAATCCAAGAGCTAAAGGCAACTGGAAGATTAATTTGGATTGGGCAGGCAGGAGAAATCTTCCCAGGAGGTCATAACTGGGTATAAAAAGCTAAACAGCAATTCAAGTGTCCTGGGGGTAAGGAGCAATGGTCTAAGGGCTGCTTGTGCACATAACAGATTCTACCTGTTCCTGACACAAGCTGGCCTAGCTACCTCCATCTCTCCAATGACCACCCTCGACAGTCATTCCCCAGCAATAGTGGGGGCTCAAAAAGCAGCACAGCACAGGGCCCAGGCACCCGCCTACTGCCCCACGCTCCAGGGCTGAGCCCACCAACAGCAAAGAAAACTCCCCACAACCTGGGCTCAGTTGTAACCAGGCCCATTATTCAGACGAAGATGCCCAGGTTGAGAGATGCAAAGGGCTGTGCAAGAGGTCACACATACGGGGCCAGGGCACATGGCTTTCTGACTCCACACTGCCTCCCAGCCACTGAATAAGGCTGAGTCTGAGACAGGGCACAATGGGGAGAGTTCCCGTACGGACTCCTTTGTGGTGGAGGAAGAACAGCAACCAGGCGGGGAGTCTGCACAGAGCTATGTCTGTGGCTGATGCTCATAATGGATGAGAAGCAGGAAAATTAATCTCAAATACCAAACCAGCGGTTGACAAACTTTCTCTTAAAGGGCCTGCTGCAACACCAGAGAAGTGTCTGACGCCAGAAGCCAGCTCTGTCCTCTCACACCTGACGAGAAGGAATCACACAGCAACCCTGGTCTGGGCCCAGCTACCAGGCATACAGTTCTGGGCTGGGCTGCAGGCTGACTGACCTGAGAAACTGCAGGGGGTGTGGCTCCTCCTGAGCCCGGAAGAAGACATCCACTGAGGACTTGAGACCCTCGAGGAACACGAGCTGCCCACGTTCCCGAGCTGTGGTCAGGCTGACACCCTAAATACGATCAAGAGGAGAGTGAGTTACTATGCCGTGCAGGGGAACCCGTCAGAGAGGCTAGACTCCAGCTCACAAGAGGGCACAGGACAGATTCCAAACCCTGCAAATGTGTACCTGTCCACCCGATGTACAGGGCCCATGTCCTTTCCCCTGGGTGTTTCCAACCCACAATCCCCGTCCCGTTTTTCAGATGTGCATTTACATTTAATTGTCACATTTCTTAAAAACATACATTCTTTTTCCTATATATTTATTTTTATGATTGCCCAATACCTGTTTTAAATTTATAATAGTAATATAAAGTTTCCTTTTTAAACGCAGGTATTTACAAAATTAAGCATACTTAAAAACAATAAGTAAATAATAACAGTAAGATGGTGGGAGAATGACTAAGATCTGGAAAATGCTGATATAGGAAAAAGAGCCAGACTTTTGGCTTTGAATTTCACGAACTCTCTCCTTTACCCACCAGTGGCACAGGACCTCAGGGTTGTTCTGAGGTTTTAAATAACAGAATTCATAAACTGTAACTGTCAGACTGCCTGGAATACATTAAGAACTCATTTTGAATAAGTTCTCCTTCTCGTCCCTTTTCCTTAACTGAAGAAGTGCTCCATCAGAGTTGGGGCAACATGAACTCTCAATGCACTAGATCAGAGGTCAGCAAACTTTTTCTGCAAAGGGCCAGACAGACTTTGCAGGTCATATGGCCTATGTTGCAACTACTCAACTCTGCTACTGGAGAGTGAAAGCAGCCATAGACAATTCAGAAACAAATGAGTGTGGCTGTGTTCCAATAAAACTTTATTTAAAAAAACCAGGGGGCACAGACTGTCATTTGTTGACCCCTGCTCTAGACTAGAACTTCTTAAATACTGTTCTTAATAAACCACTCAGTTAAGAATCCCTCAGAGGGGCCAGCCCCTTGGCCTAGTGGTTAAGATTGGCACTCCACTTCGGCAGTCCGGGTTCAGTTCCAGGGCATGGACCTACACCTTGTCAGCGGCCATGCTGTGGCAGCAACCCACATACAAAATAGAGGGAGACTGGCACAGATGTTAGCTCAGGGTGAATCTTCCTTAGCTAAAAAAAAATCCCTGAGACACCTGATTAAAATGCAGATCCCTGAGCCCCGCTCCAGACCTCCAGAACCAGGTTTGGGGGCAGGGTCCCAGAATCTGCATTTCAACCAACACCCAGTGATGGTGATGCAATCTAAATATGCAACCTACTGCTCTATCTGTGCAGAAACAGGTAACATGTAACTCTAGACTCCTCATGCCCTAGACCAGGTCTCAATTGCTCATTCACATACCAGTTCTCCACCAGACAACACCATTAGCAAGAAGAGCCACTCCTGACAGAGAGAAAGACTCCAGATCATCACCTTTGCCCTTGCTCATCAGCATTCTATCCATGTAAGTACAATAATACACCAAGAATATGGAAGCTCACGCTCTAGTACTTTGCAAACCCAGTACTGTGCATGCTATTCCTGCTGTAATGGTGATGATTCTAGGGTAAGAGAAAAAGTAGCCAATCTGGATATGACAGTACATAGCTTTCTCCAGAAACACAAATGCTAGGGCCATAGAGACATGCCTCACAGACCTGGAATGCAACATGTGTTTTTGACATGACCACTCTCCCTAAGCTCATGCTCTGACCTCTAACACAGGAACTTCTTCCTTCTCTGCAAAGGATAGGAATGAGTCTACCCTTCTCTCACCCTCTCATTTGTTTCCCCCCATCAGAGAAGAGGCAGTGACTTGACCCAACAGTAAGACTGGCGTTTCAAATATCATTGCTGATGCATGGCCTGGTTCTCTCCCTCTCTGAGGCTGGCCTATCAAAAAAACATTTTTTTTTAATCCAGCAAGTACACCTGGTCACAGGTCACAGGTAATGGCCAAGGCTAGGCCAGGAGGTTCACCAGCCCCTTGGCCATCTTACTCTTGCCTGCTTGCATCTGATGAGATGAGGAGCAGGCCAAGATGAGGTGAGACGCAGGTGACAAAAGCACCTCTCCTCACATTTGGGTCCTAAGCCCGAGACTTAGGAAGAGACAGTGCAGCAGACCAAGCTGTGATCTCTAATCCAGTAGGACCAAGATTAAAGTCCACACTGAGAAGGAGAAAATCTTAACTGGAGTAGAATCAGTAGAGGTAGGTTTGATTCATTCACAACAGATCTGGTTCTACAAACTCTAAATTAACAAAACATGCAGAGATGCTGCCTCAGCCCTTCAGATAAGGGGTTCAGGCTTCTATGACGTCCTTAGTCCCTTCTTTGCTAAGTTCTCTACAGCCCAAACAGGAAAGCCCAGCCTTAGACCATGCTCACACATGCATGTCACACACACACACACACTCAGGGACCTCACCACCAAGTTCTAAAATATTTACCAGCTTCTGTCCCACGATATTGTAGTGACTGAAGGACTGGATGAGTGCCACAAAGCAGACTTTACAATTAGCTAGAAAACAAAACAAATTGATTTTTAATAAAGCCCCAGCTTACAACCAGTCTTGTACACTTCATACCTCTGGAAACAAAAGCACTGAGGCAGGTCTAGAGGCCCAGAAGCCTTGCAACTTGACATAACCAATTTGATTCTAAGATGCACTTGTTTTCTTATTTAATAGTTATACCTATTTCATTGATTCTGAAATGTACTTCTTCTGTTAGATGTATTACCAGGTACCCTATTTTGTTCTACTTGTAAATAAATTGTGGTTTTTAAAAAATTATATTTCTCTGCTTGTTGTTGGTGTAAAGGGATATGACTGATTTTCTAAACTGGTCTTATACCCAAGAGGATATAAGGGGAGCACAAAGAAGCTCTAACTACTTTACTGAACATAATTCATTCTAATAATTTATCTGTAGATTCCCTTGCTCTTTCGATGCTGACAATAACATCATCTGAAAAGAAAATAACTTCCAAAGATGTAAATTATTACAACTAGGATTGCTAAGGTCTACCTGTATCCCAGCCTGGCTCAGCAGGCGCTCAAGAAGAATCAATTGATAAATAAGTCTTTTTTTCATTTGGCTCAAATTAAATGATCAAATAGATCATTCTAATCTATTTCCATATGTAAATTGCAGTGGCCGTGCTGTCTTCCTCCCTGTGTTCTTTAGGAAGCATCTACTGTCAGGGCAAAATATCAATGGGTCAAGTACCCAGAGACCTCAAGATACATGAGGACAAAGGAGCAAATAAATCAGGAGGCCACATAAAGACCTCAATGAGGCAGCACCTGCGCTGAGCATAGGATGTGGATACAGTGAGCACATGCCACTCCTTGGCAGGGGTGGGGAAGGAACCAGATTGTCCAGGAATCTGTTACAGCTCTCTGGCTACCCAAACACCAAAGCTCTGGCTTGTTTATACTACTCCCATTGCTTCCTGAAACAGGGGTTTTGTTTTTTGCTGTGGGTTTCTTTTTCCACAGCATCAATGAGATTCATACCTTTGAGGTAGAAGGAGAGAAAGTGGTGCACAAGGAAACTGGCATCTGTCTTGGCATCACACAGTAGAGTCAATTTCCCCTAAAAGGTAAGAGGAACACAAAAATGTGAACTAGATTCCCTGGAAAGAGGTCAGCTGAGTATAGAAATCTAGTTGGTTGGGTCCGCTCCTAAATTTCTACAGCTGGAGAATGTATTTTTTAATTACATATATGCTAAGTTAACAAAAAAAGAAAAGAAAAGAAGTCAAAATTATGGAAAATATTGATCACAATTAAAGTGATCAGTATTAAGTCACTCATGATGGCAAGCATATTTCAGCCTCTACTTTCCCAAAGCAAAACAGAATAAAACCCCTTCTTTTCCTCACTCCTCACCCTAGTAAGTCAGGGACCAGTCTTGGGGAGAATTAGATCTTGAACAAAGGAAGTTTTTGCCATAAGACTCCAACAAAAATCCCAGACTGCCAGGATTGGATGGGACCTTCTAAAGGGTCAACTGCTCCACCTTCCTCCCTACTTCTAATTCTGATGCCAATTCTGTCCTATAGGATGGCGGAGAGGGAAGAAGTAGTTGTTGACAGAGACCTCCAGTAACAAAGTTCTCCTCCTAATGGCCCTGGACACTGCTTCCGGCAGAGCTCTGATCATGAAGAGCCCTGGAAAGATCTCGAAAGATGGTTTCTGCACTGCCTGGCTGCCCTGCTCCAGCTGCCTCTAGCTCCCTGTCAGTGTCGAGGAAGGTCAGGATCAAGTGGTATCAGACATGCCACCTCTGTGCCGCTGTGACTTTTTTCACTTATAAAATATGAATGATCACACTATCAGACCTGAAGGGTTATTCCCAGCACTGTCATCTTCTGGTGCCCACTTCGATCCTCCATTCCCTCACCCTGGCCCTGGGCTGAGGACTTTGGAGGTGCCAGTAGTAATTGGGAAGGCAACCAGTCCCATCTGGAGGCATGGACAGACAAGAACTGCTGGGCCACTAAAATCTACAAGGATCGACTGAAAGCTACAATTTGCCTGGTACTATGGGGTCATAAAAAGTCTTTGCACACATGGTACCTTGGCTGCCTGGAGGAGCTTATCATTTCATTAGGAAAACAAAGGTTATGAAATAAACCAAATATATTCCTAGAAGTGGTAACCCCTGTGCTAAAATTCAAAAATTTCCGAGGTGCCCTAGAGTGCGGGAAAGCAGGGTGGAGAAAGAGTGGCGAGGCTGTGGCGCCAAAGACGGACCGGGTACAACCCAATGTTGGCTGGGAGCAGCTTCAAAGCGAACTATTAGAGACCATGTGGAGGAAGAGGAGCAGCAGCGCTCACTGCGACCTGCCAAATGCTCCCGGGCCACAGAGAGACTCAGGGCGGTTAAGAAGCTGGCCCCATACGAAGGGTGGAAAATAAAACTGGCCTCTTTTCTGGCAACCTCCTCTGGGCGCCGGGACCCCTACTCCAGTGAGCACACACAGGGCTCCCCGGTACACGTCTGTGAACGTAAGACAATCCAAACGCGGAACATACTTCCTGGGGACTTTCAAGGGCACACAAAGCCTCTAAGAAGACGTGAGAAGGTCCAGAAGCCCACCTTTCGCAGGCCCAAGTATCGAGCCCAAGCCCGGGGCGGCCGTCCCCGGACTACAACTCCCAGGAGCCCCGGTGCCCAGAGAGGTCGAGTCTTTCCCACGAGTGCGCATGCGCCTCCCCCGGAGATGCAGTCTCCCGCTATGCTCCCGGGACCCGCCCCCATCCCGACCGCGCGGCGTCTTACCTGCTCCGCCTTGTCAGGGGTGGTGTTGAGAAGGTTATTGAGTTCCGAGAACATTCCGAGCTCCGGGGACGAAAGCCCTGGACGGGAACTGTGCTGCCACGGAGACGACAGAAGCTGGGAAGCGACGCACACCTTGCGGAAGCGCGTGGAAGGAGCGCGCACGCGCAAATCAGCTTCTAGGGGCTTGTCGCAGCCAATCAGGCGGACGCCTTGACCTGGGCTGCTCCCGGCGCACGCGCGAGCACACGCCTCCGGCGCTGGTGCTGGGATGCGCTGGACTGAGTGGCTGCCTCGCTGAGGGTCAGAGGCTCCCGAGCCCTCTCAGTGGTTCCCAACGCCCCACGCGACTGGGTCTCTTCCGCCTTCCTTTGGCTTCGCTCTCCCCAGCCCCGGGCTTCTGGGCAGTACAATCAGTCTCTCCCCATGTGCCTGTCGAGCTACTGCTGTGTGCCCCACACCTCTGGAAGCTCGGGCTACATCGGTGAACGACAAGGGCACAGGTGCCCGCCTTCGTGCAAAGCAGAAAAGCATCCAATGCAAACATAATAAACATGGAATTATATACTATTGAAAAGCTCCATGGAGAAAAGCGAAAACAGGACAAGGGGGTAACAATGGGGTAGGCATAGATTTCGAAATTAAAGAGGTTGTCAGGGTAGGCTCACTAAAAAAACGTAATTGGAACACGCTCTGTATGCCCCTCCTCCAGGCTTTTACGCTACCTGTTGCCTCTTCCTGGAATGCTCTTTTCCCAGATGCTCAGCTGATTAAAAAATCCCCCACTTCCTTCAGGTCTTTGCTCAGATGTCATTTCATCAGCAAGGCCTTCCCTGAGCACCTAATTTAAATCGCAAACTGCCCTTTCTCCAACATGTCTTATCGTTTTCTCCTGCTTTTATTTTTTTCCGTAGCGTTTATATCTGGTATACCATATATAGGTCTAGCCTAATCAGCCTCAGATCACCAGGAACAAACCTGTAATTCAACGAAGTCAGGTTTATGGACAAAGTCAGGTTTATTGGCTCATTGCAATGAGGGAGATAGCACACTAGTGGAGCCCTGGGACCTGTCACCAAACAAAGAGGTGTTTTAGGATTTGGGAAAGGGTGGAGTTCAGGTGAAATGTAAATGAAGCAGTGTTTTGATAGGCTCAAAGCAGAGCACAGCTGTGTGTAAAGGGGTCAGTATCTCGCCTGAACTGCAAAGTGGACCAGGGTTTCTGTGGAAACTACAAGGTTAAGATAATGCTGGCCCTGATATCAGTTCCCCTACATTAAACCCAGGATATATGGGTGTAGGGGCACTAGCTGGCGTGCCCCTTTAAAAACCATGTGTCCTTGAGGCTCCTTGGCTGGGCTACGCGCCAGGACTCACGATGATAACAGTCCTGGGCTTCGCCAATCCAGCTGTTTTCTCATGGAATAATTAGCACAAAGACCATCTAGGCCTGAGCGAACACAGAGACTCTGGTGGGGGAGAGGGATCTGGTCCTTGGAATGCAGGTCATACAGGGATGATCCCCCTTGGCAAGCGTGTAGCCTTTCTTCCTCTGCCTACTTGAGCAAGCTTCTCTCAGAGGCTGATAGCAGGTGCACATTTCCTCTCCAGCCAGCTGCCACTGGACCTTCCCTGTAAGTAACTCACTAATAAACCCATATGTCTTGCCCACCATCTCTGGGTCGTTTCTTTGGTCTCTCAGCAAGATATGCCACCTTAGCCCAGATGGGTGTGCGGCCCTACTATGGGGTTAAAACCAAAAGCACTCATCCTCTTTCCCTGCTTCTCTAAGTTACATTCATATGTAAATATTAGTTTTTTAAACCTTTGTATCCCTGAACTTCAGAAGGCAGATAGAAGTTACAAATTGTTAAAAGCCCAGGTGGCCTCATGCTTGGCTCACACTGAAGTTTTGGCTAATTATGGGTTCTTGAGGTTTGTTACAGGGAAACTGGTGTCCAGAGAATATCAAGAAGCTGAAGCTTCTCAGACCCCCAAGTCCTTGGCTTCCTGGCACCAGAATCCACCCTCCACCAGGAGGCAGACAACCAAGGACACCCACCTACGTATTCTCTTATCTCGTCATCCTCCTCCCTGCCAGCAGCCTCACAAGGCCAAATGCAGGCTGGTAGGAAAATGCCAACCAGCAAGGCCACAGGCTCTCCCTCCCTAAAAGCACCTGCATTCCTTACAACCTTTAAAACCCCTTGCCTCCCACCTTTCAGGGAGACTAGACGAATTTGAGGGCTCACTCTTGTCTCCCAGCTGACATCACCAGAAATAAAACCCTTTCCTTGCCATAAGCTTGGCATTCCAGTTTTATTTGGCCCCTTTGTGTGGCAGGTAAATAACCTGTGTATGTGTCCAGTAACAAAGCTAGATGTGAAATGTAATCACTTATCTGAAGCTCTGCGCCTGACCTGGAAATTGAGGCTGCTTCTCTGTGTCAAAATGACTTTGATCCTCCAAGAATGGGATGTTTTACACCTACTGATATGTGAGAAAGAGAAAAGCAGGGCCTGTCACCCAGGAGCTGGCCTGATGCTCACAGCTGGGTCTTGGTGTTCTCCTGTTGAGCATAAACAATTTTACAAAACATCAACATTAGACTGATTGTGATGGATCAAGACAAATTTATACCACCCCATAATCATGTTGAACACAAAACATGAACATCGTCCAAGCCACAAACTACCAAACATCCCCTCTCCCAGCTAATGACTGCTGCTTCTTTACCTCACTCTAAGTGGCCCTCTCTATAGATAAGATTTATTAAGATACCCAGTCATAGAATAACCCCACTTTCTGACAGCATCCAATCCCAAGCAAAGCTGTGCTTCCTTAAACCCTCCTCCAAATCACCTAACAAGCCCAAATCCTATTATTATGTTCTAACACTCTCTTAATGATACACTGCATGGTTTCTCATGGTGGGCATTCTCTTTCACAGCAATGAATAATAAACTTAACTTTTTTGACAACAGGTGTGTTCCTGGTGGTTGTTGCCTGGAGGGAATTGACATATGATTTCAAACAGCAAAGCTGATATTAGAGAACAAAGTTTCTTAGTAAGACAGCAGTAGTCACTCAAAAAAACCTGTTACTGTGAGACTACAGCTGCAGCCTGTCCTTGAGAGAAATACCATTTCCTGCTAAAGCTGGCTTTATCTGTGGTGACGATGAATAGCAGGACAGGTTTTTACAGTCTGAGCTAATTTTTCCTTTTTCAGTTTCCTTATTTATTTGAATCTTTGCACTGGAAGGTGGGAGGTTTGGGATTTTTGTCTGTCTTATTCTTCTTTCCTCAGAGCCTCAGAAAGTGCCAGGCACACAGCAGGTGCTTATTTTGAAGGAATGAATGTTTATATTTTTCTGCAACTGTGAGTTGTCTTTTCACTTTCTTGATGGTGTCCTTTGAAGCAAAAAAGGTTTTAGTTTTGATGAAGTCCAATTTATATACTTTTTTCTTTGTTTGCTTGTACTTTTGGTGTCACATCTAAGAATCCATTGCCAAATCCAAGGTCATGAAGATTTACCCTTGTGTTGTCTCCTGAGAGTTCTATAGTTTTAGTCTTACAGTTAGGTCATTGATCCATTTTGAGTTAATTTTTGTATGTGGTGTAAGGTAAGAGTCCCTGTCAGCTGGGATTTTGGTAGGGACTGTGTTCAATCTATAGATGAATTTTAAGAGTATTGCCATGTTAGGTTTTCCAAGCTGTGAACTTTGGATATTTTTGCCTTTATTTAGATCTTCCTTGATTTCCTTCAACAATGTTTCATAGCTTTCTGAGTATATGTTTTGCACTTTTGTTATATTTATTCCTCTGTATTTTATTCTTTTTTATGCTATTGTGAATGGATTTTTTTAAATTTCATTTTTCAGGTTGTTCCTTGCAAATGTATAAAAATACAATTGATTATGTATTCATCTTGTATTCTGCAACCTTGATGAACTTGTTTATTCTAATAGTTTTTTAGTGGATTCCTTAGGATTTTCTACACATAAGATCTTGTCATCTGCAAATACGGATAGTTTTACCTCTTCCTTTCCAATGTAGATACCTCTTATTTAATTTTCTTGCCTAATTGCCCTAGCTAGACCCTCCAGTACAACGTTGAATAGGCATGATGAGGGCAGTTGCCCTTGTTTTGTCCCTGCTCTTAGTGGAAAAGCATCCAGTCTTTCACCAGTAAGTATGATGTTAACTATGGGTTTTTCATAGATGCTCTTTATCAGGTTGAGGAAATTCCCTTCTATTCGTAGTTTGTTTAGACCTCTTATTCTTTTTGATGCTTCTTTCCCCAGCCCTGGGTAGTTTTCTCACATGCTGAATACTTGAGGGTGACCCTCTGCAGACCTTCAGGGTCTCTCTCTGTGTAACTCTCTCCTCTCTGATACTCTGTCCTATATCTATGAACTCGGATAGCCTTGGTGTCTCCAGACTCTTAGCTCCATGTTTTCAACTCAGGGAGTATTCCACCTTAGTTCCTCCTCCCTATCTGGAAACTCAAGGCAGTGAGCTTGGACAATCATAGAGCTCCCCTTGTTACTTTCCCATGGATCACTGTCCTTTGTTGCCTGATATCCAATGTCTTTAAAGTTGTTATTTCATATGTTTACATATTTTGACTTTTTTTTTGGTTGTTTTAAGCAAGAAGGTAAATCTAGTCTTTGTTACTTCATCTTGGATGGAAACGGAAGTCTGTGGGTTATCTCTGGTGAATCAAAATTAAGCAAACTTTTGCTTTATTGTTTGAGCTTGTTTAGTCTTCTTTAAGGAAGTCTTCCTTACCCCAAAGGTCATAAGGATATTCTAGATTTTCTCCAAAAGTTGTAAAGCTTTTCTTTTCACATTTAAGTGTTTAATCCACCTATAATTGATTTTTGTGTTTGGTGTGAAGTAAGGGATACAGATCAATTCTGGAAATAGTGTGTTCCATTTTACCTTGCTATAATTTGATCAGTGTTGTATTGAATCTGTAAATACAGTTTGAGGAGAATAGGTATCTTCTTAATATAAAACATTGACTCTTCCTACGTTTATCCACTTTCCAGTCAATAGCGATGGGTTAGTTCTAGTTTTTCCTATTACAAAGAATACCCCTGTGAACATATGCAACCATGTATCTTGATACACATATGCAAGAGTTTCTCTAGGGTAAGTATCTGGAGTGGAATTGTTGGGTCACAGGCAAAGGTGAATTTACCATGAAGCTAATAAATCTAATTTTTTATTCATAATGTTGTATTCCTTTTTCTAAAGAGAATTCCTCTCCCCCATGGTATAAGCCTCAGGTCCCAAAATACCTGCATTTACCCCAGTCGTAGTTTATGCACATATTGAACAGACCAATGCAAGTATGGAAAATTCAAACAGAGAAGGATTTGATGCAGGAAATTGGGTCAAAGGATGTTGGAAGGACTGGAGGAACAAAGGAGGAGATGCTTACATAGCGATTAGGATGCTGGTACTGCCCCTGGGCTGAACTGCCCTGTTCTGCATTGATGGGGGCTGGAAGCCTGCAAATTACACCTTCCAGACTGCTTTGCTAACTGGCTTCCAGTTATATTCTGCCAGGGAGATACTGGCAATAGACTGGAAGGCAGGAAGAAGGAAGTAGCCATTTTTTTCCTGCTTCTGGTGACTCTTCTGGCAGCGACAGTGTCGGTGGTGGGTGACTGTGGGCTACAACAGTGGTCAGGAGTTTCAGCAGCGGCAGGAGTACAAGCTCCTGGGTTCCAACAGCAGCAAAGGCAGCAGCAATTCTTCCAGTGGCTCCACGACTCCCATCGCTCCCTCTTTGTCCACAGTCTCCTCACACACTCTCTCCACCAGACGCCCAGCTCCATTTTGGTCTACAGGCCTTCAACATGTCCATTTTCTTTCCATTAGTTGAGCCTTTCCAGCTCCATCCCCTTCCCTCCCCAGCAGGAACCTATGACTGCGCCCTGGAACTCAGAGTTCTCTGGCAAGCACCCTCAGTATCTTCACCTTGTTCTCCTCCTGAGAACAGCACCTGCTCTACAGCTCCCAGCAGAAGCATTCTTCAGCCCCACTCCATCTTCTTCGGGTGACCATCACTGCTAGAAAACGTTACATCGCCCCGACCCAGCCCAACTCCAAACACTGTTGCATCTACAGCATAGTTTCCCTTTGACTTCCTGTCTCTAAGTTGACGAATTGTTTCCTCCAAGTGCTGCCTGACACCTCTACCATCTGTGACAAGAGAGTTTTTATAACCCGGAGTTGAAAGTGAACCCACAGAACCCTTAAATTCCTGGCAAAAGAGAAGAAAAGCTGGAAGCAGGTTTGGGTAATCTCCCACAGATCCACCAGAGGGCAGCAGACACAGGCTAAAGCTGCTGGGTTAGCAGGACCCGAGCGTTCATTAAACTGTTGTATTAGCCAGCATATGGGCAAGGTCCTGCACGCTGACAGTCCTTGGCTCTTCTCTCTGGAAGCCCAGCAGTGGACTCCTCATAGACTCTCCTGCTCCGGAGTCTCCCTTCCTCGGGAATGTCCCCATTGCCTTCACTCCTTCATGGCTCCCCTCCAGTTCAGAGTGAAAGCCAGAGTCCTCACAGGTGGCCTTGCAAATCTGACCCAAAAGTGCTCTTAACTCCTCTCCTGCCGCTCACTCACTCCAGCCCCACCGGCCTCTGTTGCTTCTCAAGGCCTCAGACACAACCACACTCAAGGTCTTGCACTTCTTTTCCCTCTGTCTGTAAGACTCTTCCTCCACATCTGCAGGGCTCACTTTCCTGAACTCCTTCAAGTCACTGCTCTTTGAGGCCATTCCTGAACACAACTCATGTGGTAGACATAAAGTTGCACCACCCAGATCCCCTTTCCAGAAGGATCTGCAGGGTCGGGATCACCAGACAACCTCCAGCTCTCGGTTCTGCCAGGGTCCACCTCGGCTGCAGAGAGTCTCCCCTGAGGTCACACTTCCTGGGGCAGCCCTCATCTGGTGACTGAGTGAAGCATGGCTGTGGGAGTCTGGTCATTTCTGCTCTGGGTGAGACTCTGACAAACCACACTTGCTCCAGAACTCCCCACCGAGGCTTTGTTGGACTTGCATCACCATTCAAGTTCTCCCTATGCCCAATCCTACTTCCTCCCCATTCCTGTCATAGGCACTGACCCCAGACTCAGCCTCAGCATGTGCTTCGAGAGAATTTAGTCTGCGACACCCCAGCACTACCCATCCCTCCACCTTGCTTTATTTTTCGCTGTAGAACTTATCACCATCTAACCCACAATTCAGTTTGCTTACCCAGTGCCTCTCCTCACCAGAATGCAAGCTGGGGGAGGGCAGGGATTTTGACTCTTTTCTTCATTAATGTATCCCCAGCATCTAGAAGAGTGCCTGTGATACAGTAGGTGCTAAATAAATGTGATGAATGAATGGATGAGTGAATGAGTGAGTAGGACAAGGACCTGTGGTTAGTTTGGTATAGTTGGAGAAAGATGTGCTTTCGAGAAGGTCACAAAAGATGAGAGAGGAGCCTGGCTTAGCCTGGCTTCCCCAAAGTCTGAGCTGAGATGAGGTCACTTACTGTGGAGGGAACCCTGGAGCAGAGAGTGAGCCAGAAATGGGAGAGGCTTGTGTGGGGGTGGGTTGTCAAGGTGCAGGAGTCTACTGGGGTCTGGGAAAAGCGTGCAGAGTGCCTCCCAGAACTGTGCAGCTGCAGGGTGGGTGACAGGAACATTTTTCTATCAGCTTCCTCCCCAGTGGTTGAGGGTCAGCCTGGAGTGTGGATTGACTGCAGCCCTGAGCGGTCTGCTGAGCCTGCCCCTCTGGACTTGGATGAGCCTCAGGGCACATGAGACTCTGGGCTGAGAAGCCAAGTGCATAGAGGGAGTCAAAGCTGACATCAGAGTCTGTGAGGTGCTGTGACCACTGAGAGAGGAAGGCGGGAGCCTTGAGTACCATGCTGATGAGGGTGGGAGTGACGCAGTCGGTGTGCGGTTTAGACAGAGCATGAAGCCATAGCACTGGCTGCATTCGAAGGGGTGGGGCAGGAGGCCAGGAAGGGCTGAACCAGGCCTGGCAGTGAAGACAGGGAGAGGAGAAATCTTATGATGCCATGCAGGCTGGAGAAGTGACAAGACTCTGAAGGGCTAAGAGTGGGAGGGAGGCATCACTGGCAAAATGGGAGGAAGAGGAGGGAGTCAGGACAGGTTTAAACCAGACGTGTTTGAGGCCCCGGGGGACATGCAGGTGGACATGTCTGGCAGCCCCACGTGAGAATCTGTTAGTAGTCTGGGTAAGAAACTAGGCGGGCGGTCATTGCTGTTCTGCTGAGTGAGGAAGGGCCATTTTACTGGGCCTCCTTTAAAGAGTCTTCTTTAAACTCCCAGAGAGTCTCTAAGGCTCCCTTTAGTCCCAGGAGGCTGGCTGAGCTCTGATGTGACTCCCCAGATGTGCCATTCCCAAGCAAGGCAGGGACTCCCCTGCCCACTTGGGCTTCACCTGTGACCTCCAGGAGTGAATGGATACACTAAACCCCCACTGAGACCCCCAGCCCCAGCTCTGCCCTGCCCAGCTTTGGAGAGGAAGGAGAACAGAGGCCTTTGTCAAGCTGCTCACTAACAAGCACAGATAAAGGGGGAGTTTGGTCTGGGCTGCCCCCTTGGGGCATTATGAGGCCAAGAAGAAGAGAAGTCACTATTTAAAATCTCAACTGCCACCTGAGTCCCCAAGAATGGGTGGCCTGGTGTGGACAGGCAAGGCAGGGTTGGAATGAGACCTTGAAACAGAGAGCAGTGAATAGGCCCCACAGAAGCAGGGCTGTGAGAATCCTGGGCCATGAGCACAAGCAAGCACCAGGAGGCAGGTGAGGCCTGCAGCTGCCAAAGGACTGTGAAGAATAATGAGATTTAATATGTGCTGTTAAAGCCCTTCTGTGATGGGACCCTGCCGCCACTCCAAGCCCTTGATATAACTGGCTCTTCCTGCAGAGGCTCCTAGGAGGGGGTTTGGAATTTGGAGGCGGAGGCTGCAGCTCCCACCTGGGGGCACGTGCAGGGAGCTACAGGGCTTTAGATGCTGGGACACGAGGGGGCCTTGGTGGCAGCCCCCAGGGATCTGTAGGGACCCTCAGGAGAGAGTCAGATTTCCCCCAAGAGGTGGGAAGACTAAGTGAGTGACTGAGAAAGCCTCAGGCCTTTTCTCTCCAGTTCCTGTGCTCTTTCTTTCAGACCATCTTCACACATCCACCGACTTTTTTCCTTCTCACAGTCCAATTGCTCTCAGATGAGATGTATGTGGGTGACACCTGGCCACACTGGCTCATCGGCCTCAGCCCCAGGGTCCTGCCTACCTCTGCTTCCATTGTCTTACCCAGTGTTCTCTGTGCCAAGATGGGCGAGAATGACAGAAAAATGGGTGAAAACTAGGGTGGAGGTTTGTCTTATGGTTTCTGTTCTGCATGGCCTCAAAGTCTTTTTACAGGAAAGAACTACAGAGCTGCAGAAAATATGTTACTTCAATGTCTATTACAGTCACCTGGTGATTTGACATCTTGTAATATCCAAACCAAAATCCTAATACCTTTAATAGTCCATTGGAGTTCTACTTCTGGCATGACAATGCAAAGAGGTCTGCATTCCCACTCACCAGGTGACAATTATAAAAAAAAATCCAGCCATTTAAAGTCTCTGGAAATTGTCCAAATGAAGAAACACTTCTTCATTTATGAGAAGGCTAAGGAGCATTTCTTCATTATGATGAGGCTAAGTTCTGGGTGAGGGTGGCTGAAGTGATGGCTGTCTTAGTCTGCCCAGGTCCCACTCATGAGAAGGAGGTTCTAGTTTGGGTGTGTTGCCACTGAGATTACTATGGCCCTGATTGTCCTCACCCTGGCTCATAAGACAAAGATCAGCCAAGAAGAGTTGAAGCTACTTCCCCCCTCCACAGAGCAATCAGCTCCTGGAGCAGAGGGTCACTCAGAGAAAGATGTGCCATGTCCCTGCTGTTATGCAGAGCCAGGGCTCAGAGATTTTGCCTGGGAAGAGGAGAAGGCAGGGAACCTCAAATTTCTTCTCAAAGGAATTGATCTCATTTGCAGCAGAGTATGAAGAAGTTCAAGCCTAAGGGTGCTCTCAAAAACAATGGAGGTTGTGGTGAAAAGCAGTTAAGAGGAGATTTATTAGAGATATAAGCTAAACTGTAGGTTGGCTAGTTTACCAGAGAAATCAGGGAAAGATATAGCTAAGAAGAGTTATCCTGGGGTCAGAACAAATCTCAAACACTGACCTTAAGAGACATCTCTTCAAAGGAGCCCGGATTTAATTGGATCGGTGTGTAGAGCAATTTATGTCCCAGGGGATTGTTGACAACAGTAGAGCAATCAGGTGGCAATTAATGGAGCTTAATAGCTGAGTGTGGTCAGGGAAAGAGACAGTCAAAGAGAACCCTGCCAAAACTACTGACATCACAGAATGACTGTGGGCATACCCAAGGCCAGGGTATATACTTAGGAGTGGAATTGCTGAGTAATATGATAATTCTAGGTTTGAGAAACTGCCAAACTGTTTTCCACAGTGGCTGTACCATATTACTACCCCACCAGCAATGTATGAAGGTTTTGATTTCTCCATATCCTCACCAACACTTGTTTTCCTTTTTTGTTTTTTTAACAGCCAAACTACTCGGTGTGAAATGGTATCTCATTGTGATTTTTCTTTGCATTTATCTAATGACTAATGATCTTGACCATCTTTTCATGTGTTTATTGGTCATTTGTATATCTTCCTTGGAAAAATGTCTATTCAGATCCTTACCCCCTTTTTTTAATAGAATTTATTTTTTAGAGTAGTTTTAGGTTGAGAGCAAATTGAGCAGAAGGTACAGAGAGTTCCCACATACTCCCTGACCTCACACATGCATAGCTACCCCTACTATCAACATTCTTCACCAGAGTGGTACATCTGTTAGAGCTGATGAACCTACATTGACACACCATTACCACCCAAAGTTCGTAGTTTACATTAGGCTTCACTCTTGGTTTTGGGCGTTCTATGGTTTTTGACAAATGTATGATATGTATCCACTGTTATAGTATCAGAATATTTTCACTGCCTTAAAAATCTTCTGTGCTCCTATACATCCCTCCCTCTCCCCAAACCCCTGGCAACCACTGATCTTTTTACTGTCTCTGTAGTTTTATCTTTTCCAGAATGTCATATAGTTGGAATCATACAGTATGTAGACTTCTTAGATTGGCTTCTCTTGCTTAGTAATATGCATTTAAGGTTCCTCCATATCTTTTCATGGCTTGATAGTTCATTTTTTTTAGAACTGAATGATATTCCATTGTCCAGATATACCACAGTTTATTTATCCATTCATCTACTGAAAGATACCTTGGTTGCTTCCAAATTTTGGCAGTTATGAATAAAGCTGCTATAAACATCTGTGTGCAGGTTTTTGTGTGGACATAAGTTTTCAGCTCCTTTGGGTAAATACCAAAGAGCATGACTGCTGGATTGTATGGTAAGAGTATGGTTAGCTTTATCAGAAACTACCAAACTCTCTTCCAAAGTGGCTGTGCCATTTTGTATTTCCACCAGCGAAGAATGAGAGCTAATGGAATTGTTTTTAATTTCATCTTCAGGTAGTTTATTGCTAATGTATAGAAATACAACTGATTTTTGCATATTGAACTTGTATCTTGCAACCTTACTAAACTCATTTATTAGCTCTAACAGTTGTGTGTGTGTGTGTGTGTGAGTATGTGAGAGTGTGTATGTGTGTTCCTTAGGATTTTCTATATACAAGTACATGTCATCTATAAATATAGTTTTACTTCTTCATTTCCAATCTGGATCCTTTTTATTTTATTTTCTTGCCTAATTTCCCTGGATAGAACTTCTAGCAAAATGCAACACTGAGGTTTATATTTCCAGCCCACACCTCTCTCCAGCTGCCTCACTGACATCTCTGCTTAGATGCCTAATAGGCATCTCCAACCAACTCATGATCATGTCCCCAAACCTGCTTTTTTCACACTCTTCCCCAGTTCTATCCTTTCAGTGTTGAAGTTAAGTCATCCTTCACTCCTCATTTTCTTTCATCCCCACACTGGACCCATTAGCAAAACCTGTTGTCTCAACCTTCAAAGTATGTCCAAAATCTGGCCATTCCCACTAGCTCTACAACCACCAGTCCACTCTGACCCTCCAGCATCACATGCTTGGATCAGTGCAGTAGGCTCCTAACCAGTCCTCCTGCTCCTACTCTTGCCCCAGCCTCAGCCAAATGATCCTTTTACAGCTAAGTCAGACCACATCACTCTTCTAAGAACCCTTCTATGGGTTCCATCACATTCTGAGAAAAGCTGAGGCCCATACAGTGACCTAAAGGTCTGGGTTACATTTCTGACCTCACCTCTTCCACCAGTCTCCCATCGCTCACTCCTCTATGCTCTATTGATTTTCTTGCTGGTTCTTAAACACACCAGGTAGTTACCTACTTCCCACTGTTGCTAGTTCCCTCTGTCTGGAATGTTTTTCCCTCAGGTATGATCTGCACTTGGTTGCCCCGACACCTACAGGTCTTCACACAAATGCTATCTTCTGGGGGCAGATTGCGTCTATCACACACCAGTATTTATCCCATTCCACATGTTCATCTTACAATATGATGTTGATGCTCCATTGGGAGGTAGGGGGGTGTCTATGTTTCCTTCCCTTGAGCCTAGGCAGAGTTCTGTAATTGCCTTGACCAAGAGGATGGCAGAGGTGACACTATGTGGTTTCCAAAGCTGGGTCAAAAAGGCAGTTATTTTCCATCTGGCTCTCTCCCAGACATGCACCTTTGGAGCCCTGACTGCTACATAAGAAGAATAGCTGCCTTGAAGCCGCTCTGCTGGAGAGACCAAGTGGAAAGACTATGGAGAGACAGAGATGCCCGAGGAGCCTCAGTTGGGCCAGTCTCCAGCTGTTTGGGTTTTACCCAGGCCAAGCACCAGACATGTGAAGGAAGGAGCCTTCAGGGTGATGATCCTAGCCCCATCCACTCTCTGAGTGCAACCTCACGAGGCACCTCAAGTCAGACCACCCAGCTAAGATGCTCCCAAATTCCTGACCCACAGAAACTGTAAGAGGTGATAAACACTTCTTATATTTAAGCCACTTGTTTCAGGTTATTTCTTACAGAGACATAAAAACTGGAAAACCTTTTCGGTGAGGCCTTCTCTGACTACCCTACTCAAAATTTCAAGCCACTACCTCGCCTTACCACTCCCTGTCTCCCTTCTCTGCTTCATTTTTTCTCCCCAGCACTTACCATTACCTGACATACTATATATTTTAATTACTTGATGTCTCCCACACTAGGATGTCAGCTCCCCAAGGGCAGGACTTTTGCTTGTCAGGTTCATTGCTGAACCCCCAGTGCCTAGACGAGGGCTTTGCACATAGGAGCTGCTCAATATTTGTTGAATGGAATGAATGACTAGTTCTAGTAAAACTACCAACAACTACATGGGAAGAGTAAACAGTGAAGTCTAGATGGTGGTTATCTCTGGAGAGGGAGCAAGAGGAGGCATATACCAGGGGCTTTAGCTATATGTGTATTTTCTTCTTAAAAGAAAAAAGAACTAAAGCAAATATGGCAAGTTGTTTAGACTTGATAAAAAAGAAGAGTTTGTCACGTTATTCCATATACTTTTCATGATAAAATTTTTTGATAAAAACAAGACTTGTACGTGAATGTTCATAACAGTTTCCTTTGTGATAGACAAAAAGTGGGAACACATCAAATACCTGTCAGCTGGTGACTGGATAAACTGTGGAATATACTCAGCAACAAAAGGGAGCAAAATATTGACACATGAAACACCTAAAACCATTATGCTGAGAGAAAGAAGTCTTTTCCAGAAGAGTACATACTGTATGATTCCATGTATAAGAAATTCTAGAGCAGGAAAAACCAGCCAACAGTAGAAAGAAGTCAGCCTCAGTGCCTTCCTGGAGCACAAGGCCTGACTCCCAGGCTGGGCCGGCAGCCCCTGTACCTCACGTTCCTCCTTCCAGTCCCAGCTCAGGCCCTTCCTCACTGAGTGACCCTGGGTAAGTCACAGCCTCTCTCTGGGCCTCAGTTTCCCCCATGTAAATTCCCACAGAGGCTGCAATAGGTGGCTGCATGCTTCTTTCCATTCTGACATTCCAAGATTCTGTGATTCCCTCGCAAGCCACTGCTGCCTCAGGAAATCTGTGCCAGCCCGTAGGTGGCTTGGGCCTCCACAGCAGGGTGAGGATGTCCCCCCAGGCCCTGGAGCTCCAGCCTCAGGCAGACCTGGACGGGGCTGGATGCCAGCCACCCACAAGTGGGGCTGGGGCTCCCTGTGCTCCCCTAAAAGCTTGGAGGGTGAGGGATCTGGCAGTCCCTCCTCACCTTTTGTTCCCGTCTCTGGGGCTTTGCAAGCCTGTGAAAACACAGCCCTGAGAATAAAAGCCCCTTGTCCAGAGTTCTGAGCCCTAATCCTCTTACGTGTCACCAGCGGAAAGCCGGAGCCGGTGGCAGGAGGGCTGCTCTGATTTCCCTGCCAGCCATCCCTTGTCCCACACTCTGGTGCCAGCCCAGTCCCATCACAAAGGGCTGGTGCCCTGGCCAACTAACTGCACAGCTGAATGTAATCGCCACTCAGGCCTCTGAAGACCAGGTGATCAGACTGTGAGCTCTGGAAAGTCTGAGCACCCACCTGACCCAAGACCTTCAGGCCAGTTCAGAGCCCCAACTGGGCCCAGTGTGGCCTGGCCCAGGGGTCTGCCTCCCTCCCCTGGGAGCCCTGACCATTCCTCCAGCAATAAGGGGGCCTTGACTGGATAGTCCTGGGGTCTCTCTGGGCTCACCCATCCCTTCAAGAAGCATAGATGGAGTCTGTGCTCTCCGCTGAGGCTGACAGTGGGTGATATGACCCCCCACTCAGGTGTCTCTGTTTGAGGGGTGGCAGGACAGACACCTCCACACCAGGCAAGAAGCACCACAGCACCAGTGTGGCCATGGCGAGCATGCGCCCAACCTGCCTGACCCCCGGGGAGGCTGGGCAGACTGTGTGGCCTTTGAAGAGTGAAGAGAAGATGGGCTGGTCACTGGGATCAGGCTGAAAGAGGAGGAGACAGGCCCTTTCAGGAGGAAGGAGCCGCAGCCCCAAGGATGGCTTTCTGAGGACTTGGGGAGAGCAGCTGGCAATGGCTGCACAAGACACGTAAAATGTGAGCTGCGCTGGAGGCCTGGGCATCTGAAATGAGGCGCGTGTCCCCCAGAGAGTCAGGACTTCAGGAAGCCAGGGGAAAAACTGGGGATCAGTTTTACTTGAATATTTAGTTGGGGAAGAAGTTAAAAATTTAACATGCAAGCACTATAAAGGTCAATCCTTTAAAATGAAAACAAACACAGCCATGAAGTCCAGTGCAAAATTCACGTAAATTTTAAAGATGAAACAAAGAGACTTCAAAGAAATGTGTTTGTGGAGACACTTCCGACTCTGCTGGCAGACTCAGGGCCATGGGCAGGGTGGGACATGATTAGGGCTACATGTGGACAGACCATCTTGCCAACCAAGTCCATTGGGCCAGGTCTCCAACCCACCAAGGGTGCAGCGTGGAGCCAGGGAGACAGGTATTTTAATGTATCATAAAAGCAAGGGCAGGTATTTTAATGTGTCATAGTAAGGGTAGAATCAGAATGCTGTGTGTGTGTCCTTAGAGTCTGGGACAAGGCACGGGGGTTGTGTGTGTCCTGGGAACCTGGTTGAGATGAAGGCCCATCAAGGTACCACAGGACTATGGGCAGTAGGAGCTGGGACCCAAGTCTGAGGCAGGGAGGAGACTGTACATCAAACCAGAAGAGCTGAGATGTGAGCAATGATGTTTTGGGATGGAAGCCAGAGTGGAGATGAGGGCAGGTGAGGCCACATGTCCTGACATGCAAACATGAAGGCTGTAAACCCCAGCCTGCTGCAGGGTGTTCCTTTGCTGCAGAATATGGTGGGGCAGCCTGCGATAGGAGTGCAAGTAGGGCCTCTCCTGACTGGCAGCAGTAGGTTCAGCCTTACCTGGTCCCTGAGCTGAACCTGACCAAGCAGGCCACATGTTAGAAGCAGGGCCACTCTGGTGCTGGGAGCCAGGCATGGGCCCAACAGCACAGGTGCCCCACAGCCTCCACAGGAAAAAGTCCCAGGCAACGGGCCCCCTGGCACACTGTGGGGCTGCGTCTCCTCCCACTCTCCTGAGCCCACTCTAATCACGCTTCTGCTCCCAGCGCTCCCCTGGACCTGCTCGTGTCAAGGTCACCAGTGACCTCTACATTGCTAACCCAAGGTCAGGTCTCACTACTCATTCTCTTACTTGAGCATCAGCAGCCCTTCACACAGTTGATCACTCCTTGACACAAGTTCTTTTGGCTCGTTCGCCTGGTTGTCCTCCTAACTCCCTGTCTGCTTCTTCTCAGTTCCCTTTGCAGGTTCCTCCTCTTTCCCCAGACCTCTTCACCATGGTGGACCCCAGGGCGCAGGCTTGGAGCCCACGGTGGCTTAGATTTCTGCTTTTAAAATAATTACCGCCAGTGTTGAGGGTTCTGTGCTCAGTATCAGCAAAAGAACAGACCTGTCCTTCCTCCTACACCTCACAGCCCTGACCCCTTGCCAGAGCTCACCCCCCATCCTACACTCCAAACACAGCTGCTGCGTGGTGCGCCAGGGTTTTAACACAGTACTCAGAAATGTAGCTTAGAGCCGAAAGGTTAAAATAGGTCTTCAAAGACTTCTCACTGTACTTGACACTTGTCATGCACTGTCACAGCCCTTCACACCCCTGTTGATCCCTTCATTGACTCGTTCATCACTCATTCAACCCACATGGACTCACTTCTCCTGGGTCCCATGGGAAACACCACGAGGAAGACGAGTACTTCACTGAGAAACCAGAAAATAAACACTGCACGCAAAGGATAGGTTTTTTAAATAGAAATTTCAAAATATCTTTCCCTAAAGGATTAATAAAAACATAGTGCCTGGGTGAAGATATTTGAATGAATAGATAAGAAATATCAGTCTGAAAAAAAAACCCCACAGAAATATCCTATTAAATATTGCATGTCCCTCCCTCTGTCCACTTTGTTAAAAAAGTAAAATACATAAAAAGAAAATCGTATAGGGATGTAGGACATTAATATAAATGTGTACTTGAGAATAATGGGACCAAGTTAATGCTTTTTCTTAAGAAAATATGTTTTTGTAAACCTAATAAACATCAAAAGCAGTGGAAAATAAAAATAAGTATTGGGGCGGCCCGGTGGCACAGTGATAAAGTCCGCGAGCTCCACTTCGGTGGCCCAGGGTTTGTGGGTTTGAATCCCTGGCGCTGACTGATGCACCACTCATCAGGCCATGCTGTGGCGGCATCCCCCATACAAAGTGGAAGAAGATGGGCACGGATGTTAGCTTAGGGCCAATCTTTCTCAGCAAAAAAGAGGAGGATTGGCAAGAGATGTTAGCTCAGGGCCAGTCTTCCTCACACACACACAAAAAAAACCCAAAATACAAGTATCGGTCTGAAGTGTGACATTGCGAATGAGTGGCTCTGTGAAATAATCACTTCCCAGCAGTGCACCTTTGATTAACTTCATTGAGCTTCAGGTTCTTCCTTTTGAGAAGCAGAAAAGGTCATACCTACATACATCTGAGGGTTGTCATGAGAATTAAATGAGATAATGCTATTGTGTACCTTGCATAGTACCTGGCTCAATGGCACCTACTATTAAGTTTATTAATAACAGTTCAATAAAGCTTGAAGAATCGCAGATACTGTGAAGGAACAACCTGGTCATCCAAGGGTTAAGCAGAAACCTTCCAAGTTTCCTTATCAAGCCAGAGTCACCTACACACTCCTGTCTGCACACATGCCAGACAAGTCAAGATGTGATGTAGGCCCAATGACAGCCTCAGCTGACCTCATAGGGCAGTCTGGAGCCAAAATGGGCCATCAGGGTTGTCTGGCATTGGGCTGAGATGGCCAGGTTTTTTACCCTCCCTTGGATCAGTCATTGGATGTGGGCCAGCCTGGGAAGGGGGTGACCTTGGACAAGGTGGCTCTGTGCAGCTGGGGCAGAGCCGAAAGGGGCTGACTGCTGTAGGCTGCTTGCTGACCACACTCCTTCCTTGGGAGGATCTGGGTGGTACATCTCAGACACACCACATGGGTGGGCACAGGGCTGGAGGCAGGCTGAAAGGACTGTCAGGACTAGGTCATGTGGAGGGGAGGGTGGAGATGACAAGAGCAGGGTAAGACTGACAGGGAAGCTCAGCCTGTGGTTGGACCCTGAGCCAGCTGAAGCTGAGCAATGATGGGGAGGTGGGGACAAGGGAGCCTTGTCACAGTCTAAAGAGCTGTGCCAGGCAACCTGTCACCTAAAGCCCTGCTAATGGGCTCAGAGAGTCAATTAGCAACCTAGGAAGCAGCAGCACAAGCTGGAGCTTCACAGTTTACGAAGTGCTGTTTGCACTCCCTTCTTCCCATCCTCCCCCCCATCATTAGCTGGCTTTCAGCACCACTAGCCCTGCACACTGGGACCACCACGCCAGAGAGGAATTGACTCCAGGTGAAAGGGCCAGGCTCTGGGGCTGAGATGACTCACAAAGGGCTTGGCTGGGGTGTGAATGGCACACTCAGCAAACATAGACATGGCGGAGACGTGAACAGTTAGCTCCTCTGTGATTCTGGAGGACAGAACTGGGGCTTGAAATGATTGTAACAGGTTAGAAACATGAAACTCAAGTTTTCACAAAGGCTGAGTCCAGCACACAGGCCCCCAAACCCAACTGAACAAATAGAGCTGTTACATTCCGCAGGAAAATGACATCAGGGACTGTATGGGTATCAGCTCAGGATGACTCCATAGAGGGATGCATGATGCTGGTCGTGAGAACAGGGCAAGTCAGCAAGGCGCCTCAGACCCAGGCAAGAAGGGCCCTGACTGTCCTCATGGGGCATGGGGTCCTCAGGGCCAAGGGACATGTCTGCTCAGAACCCATACTCTCCCCTTCCAAACCATACTCGGTACCCAGGACCCCAGAATCTCTTGCCCTCGTGGCCCCAAGCCTGCTTCCCCAGCCCTCTTCCGTAGGGATGTGGTCTGAGAGGGCAAGGGGTGTGAACAAAGCTGGAACATGTGGACTCAGGTATCTCCATGGGCATTCCTGAAGTATCTCACATTGAAGGTGGAGCCGGGATAAGAGGGAAGGGGACCAGGCAGAGGGCAGCAGGGCTGCTCTCCCAGCCCCACCACATTCTGGGGCAGAACTCTGAGTCCAAGAATTCTAAATGCAAGCTTAGCCTTCCAAGTCGTTAGGAAGGTATGAAGATCAAAGTAGAGGTATGCTTGTTGAATGGTTAGCTTGAATCATAATTTATAAACTTTCAGGCATGGGTCTGCATTTGTGCTTCATTTACCCTTCCTGGAAAATGGAAAGAGTTTTCAGATTCATGATGGCAGGGCCAGGGGAGGCCTTGTCTGTGAGAGGCTTGCAACGTGCCTTTCATGGGACAGACTTAGAGAGACTCTGAGGTAACAGAAGGGCTTCATTATCAGCTGGTCCTTGTCCCCTGTCTGTGACTTAAAGCACCTCTGAGCTTCAGCCCTGGCCCTGTGAGTGCTGGGATGGGCAGGTGGTACCTCTGGGTTCACATCTAGAGTACAGAGGTCCCTTCTGGATTTACCCAGGATGTCCTGAGACAAGCATGTGGGACTCTGAGGGGCCAGGAGAGCTGTCACGTGAGGGGCGGCTGAAGGGACTAAGACATTCAGCTGGGAGAAGAAGGAGCTCAGGAACAGCGCTCTAGTTGTCTTTTGTCCTGAAAAGACTATCAAAGAAAAAAGAGACGTATTGAATCATTCTAAGTGCTCAGAGAGTAGAAGTAGCACCAGGGGGTGACTCAGGGAGGCAGGAAGACTCAATAGAAAAGTGACCCATTTAACAAGAAGGTGGGGAAGGTGGCAGAAGATAAAAAAAGAGGCTGGACCATGATGGGAGGGAGTGAGAGCCTTCTTGCTGAAGGACGTCCCACTGTGCGAGGCCCATGGTCTTTGGGGATTTTCTAGAGGTGATTTAAGTCACAGATAGGGGACAAGGACCAGCTGATAATTAAGCCCTTCTCTTACCTCAGAGTCTCGCTAAGTCTGTCCCATGAAAGGCACGTTGCAAGCCTCTCACAGACAAGGCCTCCCCTAGCCCTACCATCATGCATCTGAAAACTCTTTCCATTTTCCAGGAAGGGTAAATTGAGGCACAAAGCAGGGAAGTCACAGTAATACCTGGCAACCCAGCTTGCCTGCTATGCTTCAGGGGGGACCTGTCATCTACTTCTGTTGGCCATGCTCTTATCTGATTTTTGTGGGTTTGGCAGGGTCTCTGCGGGGGGGGGGCGTGACAATTCTCGCATGAACACGACTTCATGAATGCCAGAGTCAGAGTCCTGTGCCTGGTGCTTGGCAGGGCCCAGGCAGCCATAGGAGCTGAAGGGAGGTCTTTTTTCCTGTGGGAACTCATTCCAGTTGCCAGCAGAGTGAGGAACAGAGCCATGTCACTTGGCTTCCTGGTGGTTACTCCTGGCAACCTTGCTTGGCCTCGTTGTGGCCTTGGGCAGGGACCCAGTCTACCCCAGGGTTTCTATTTCTCCATCTGTAGAACAAGGGTGAACTTCTGCCCTGGCTGGCCACAGAGTCGGCCGGACCAGGAAGCATGCCGTCCTCCTTGAGAAGGCGAAGCAGCAGCCAGAGTAAAGACAAACGAGAAGCAGGGCCGGCCGCCTCCCAAGAGAGGCTCAATTAGAGCAGTGAGTATTTCCCACCAGAGGCTCTGGCCAACCCTCAAAGCCGGCCGCATGGTCAGGCAGCAGCAGGCAGTGTGATTAACCACGGCAGCTCGGGCGCCCACTGGGCCTGGCCTCAGGAACTTCAAATGAGTACATGTAGTGCCAAGGGGGAAATGGGCCAGCTCCCTTTCTTCTCTAGGAAGGGATGAGAGGGAGCCAGCTCGAGAGCACCCAGCAACAAGAAGGCAAAGCCAAACAAGAGCCACACTTTGAGGCCTCCTGGGAGCTCTGCACAGGCCTCCCCTGGGTCCCAAGGATGGGACATCATTGGGGATCCAGAGATGGGTTCACTCCACAGGCCCCAATTAATACACCCCGAGGAAGGCTCAGCCCTCTTCCAGGCCCAGGGCCATGGATGCAAACAAGAAACTGCCCTTCTCAAGGAACTAGAGTCTACCATTCACTCATTCATTTAGTCATCCATTCAACAAAGACTGCCGCCTACCTACTGTGCCCTGGGGCCGCAGCTGTGAACAAGACAGTCAGGATCTCTGCTCTCAAAACATGATGTTCTATGGGAGTCAGACAGAAAACAAGTAACCCAATAATGGAGAATCAGAGAGGCAACAGAGTGTTTCTGAGCACTGCCTCTGGAGTTAGAAGGCTCGGGTTCAATTCCCAGCTCTTATTCTACCTTCTGACCAAGAGGAAGCCATTTAACCTCTGTGCCTCAGCTTCCTTCTCTGGAAAGTGGGGACAATGGAAGTATCTATTGCACAAGGTAGTTACAAGGATATTTGTAAAATACTTCAAATTGTGTCTGGCATATAGTAAATACCACATAAATATTTGTTACATAAAAAATAGAAATAGTGTCTAGTAGTGATAAACATTATAGGGACCCTAATGGGGAAAGTGTGTTTGTGGGGGGGAGGGGCACATTAGAGAAGGTGAAAGTTGAAATGCTTTTGGTTTCAAGTAACAAGAATCCTGGAGACTGGGCAGCTCCAGAACTGGCTAGTTGCAGTGCTCAATGACATCTCTGAAGAACCAGGCACTTTCCATTTCTCTGCTCTGTTATCCTTAGCCTTGTCCTCAGGTTAGTGCCCCTTATAGTCTCAAGATGACTGCTGCAGTGCCAGGCATTACATCCATGCATCACATATTTACTGGAAAGATCGTCTCTTCCTGGTGATAGGAAAATTTCCCCAGAATTCCTCCAGTAAAATTCCCTTCACACCTCATTTACCAGAGCAGCATCACATGCTTAAAACCAATCACAGGCAAGGTGACAGGGATCACCTTGATTGGCTTACCAACCAGGACCCCTCTGAAACACGGGTCTCTCAGAAGAGGCATAAAAATGAAACAAAAACATGGTTCTTAGGAATGGGACACTATATGGTAGTGAGATAGGTAATCAACAAATTCTGCAACAGAGTGTAAGGTAAGGCCTCATTAAAGGATATCCGTCTGAGCAGGGACCTGAATGATGAAGAGTCAACCAAAAACTACGTGAGGGAAAGGCAGTCTAGGCAAAAGGAATAGCAAGTGCAAAGATGCTGGGGTGAAAATAAGCTTGCTATTCCAGGAACAGAAGGAAGACCAGAGTGGCTACAGACTGGACTGAAGAAGCGGGAGACAGCGTAAAATGATAAAAATGATGTCTTTTGAAATTTCAAATATATAGAGAGAATTTTAAAATATTAACTGTAGCATATATATCAGGAAAGGAACAAGTGAGTTAATGTTCTAAGTTTCTTGCATTGTCTGGGAGAAAGTTAATGACAATATCAGTACCAGACTTGGAAAAGAAAGTAATGTGCATTGTAATTTTGAGAGCTGTGCCATCCAATATGGTAACCTTCAGCCAAATATAGGTGTTTACATTTAAATTAGGAAAAATTAACATACAATTTAAAATTCATTTCCTTAGTTTTATTAGCCACATTTCAAATGCTCAATTGCCACTTGTAGCTAGTGACTACTACATTGGACAGCATAAATACAGATCATTCCCACTGATCACAGAATGGAAAATTGGTGAGAACTGTTTTAGAGAAACCACTAAATGAATAGAAAAAGAGTTAACAACTTTCAAATCGATAGTGGCAAAACACATAAGGATAAAAATAATCATTTCTTATGTTGTAAACTGGGCAATGGCAATGAGGAAAAGTGTGAAGCTCCAATTTAACATATGGATTTTCAAAGGAGATTGTTTAAACAGATTTGTTAGGTATAGGATAGAAGTGTAGAGTGTTTTGATCAAAAAATTAAAAACTGACATTGAGAAATCTAAAAGACGACAAGAAAGAAGAGAAGGAGGAACACAGAATAAAGATAAAGTGCATAGTAAGGAGGGAGATTTAAATCCAAATTTATCAGTAATTGTAATGTAGATGGACTAAATGTTTCAGTCGAAAAAGCAAAAATATTTCCAGACTGGCAAAACCACCCAGATGATATTCACAAGACAAACATCTAAAACAAAAGGACACAGGAAGGTTGAAAGTAAAAGAATTAAAGAATATACCCTTTGCAAGCACTAACCAAAGGAAAGCTGATGTAACTATAGTACCATCAGACAAAATGGCCAAAGTCATTACAATGGATATAGACGGTCACCTCATAATGCTACAAAGATTCAATTCACCAGGAAAGTACAACAATTCCAAATTTGTATGTGTTCTATAACATGGCCTTGTATTTTGTAAAACAAATATTGGTATAACTATAAGGAGAAATAGACAAATCTATGATCATGATGGGAGATTTTTAACCATCTCTCTCATAATCAATAGAAAAATCAGACAAAAAATAATTAAGAAAGAAGATATAAATAACATGACTAGCTAATTGAGATACATAGAGCACTGAACTCCAAACTGCAGATACTCTTTTCAAGTATACAGAGAATGTTGACAAAATATGACCACATATGATGAATAAATCAAATATCAGCAAATTTTAAAGGATTGAAGTTATGTAGAGTATATTGTATAATTACAACACAGTTTAGCTAGAACTCAATAACAATTACAAAATTAGACAATTCCTGTAGATTTGAAAACATATGTAGGACATATAGTAGGAAGGAAACATACTTCTAATAAGCAAAGGGTCAATGGAAGAAACTCAATAACAAAAATACTGCAAATCAAAACTAGTGGAACTACAATAAATACTACTTCACACTCACTAGAATGGCTATAGTCAAAAAGATAATAACAAGTGTTGTCTAGCATGTGAAGAAATTGAAACCCTTATAAACTGCTGGTGGGAATGTAAAATGGTGCAGCCTCTTTGGAAAACAGTCGGGCAGTTCCTCAAAAGGTTAAACATGGAGTTACCATATGACTCAACAATTCTACTCCTTGGCATCTACTTAAGAGAAATGAAAACATATGTCCACATAAAACTTGGACACGAATGTTCATAGTAGCATTAATCATAACAGCCAAAAAGTGGAAAAAACCCAAATGTTTGTCAACTGATTAATGAATAAACAAAATGTGGTATATCCTTACAATGGAATATTATGTGGTCATAAAAAGAATGAAGTACTGATACATGATACAACATGGGTCAACCTTGAAAACATTATGCTAAGTGAAAGAAGTCAGTCACAAAAAGACCATATATTGTATGATTCCATCTATATGAAGTATCCAGAACAGGCAAATGCATAGAGACAGAAAGTGAATGAACGGTTGCTAGGGGCTGGGGGGAAGTGGAAAAGGGGAATAGGTATGAGGTTTCTTTTGGGGTAATAGAGATGTTCTAAAATTGATTGTGGTGATGACTTCATAACTCTGTGAATATACTAAAAACCATTGCTTTGTACATGTTAAATGGGTGAGTTGTATGTATATGAATTATATTTCAACGAAGCTGTTATTTAAAAAACTACAGAGGCAAGGAGAGAAAATGGAATCATATAAAATAAAACCACAGAAGGTGGAAGAAAAGTGGAAAACAAAAACAGGAACAAAGAACAAAGGCACAAATAGAAAACAGTAACAAAGTGGTAGATAGTGATCCGACTATATCCATAATCACTTTGAATGTCAATGATCCAAATGCACCAACTGAAAGACGAGATTGTGGATCAAAGACGAGTGGATCAAAAAACAAGACCCAAATATATGCTGTCAATAAGAAATCCACTTTAGGACTGGCCCAGTGGCATAGTGGTTAAGTTCGCATGCTCCACTTTGGTGGCCCGGGGTTTGCAGGTTCGAATCCCGAGCATGGACTGATGCACCACACATCAAGCCATGCTGTGGCAGCATCCCACATACAAAATAGAGGAAGATTGGCACAGATGTTAGCTCAGGGCCAATCTTCCTCACACACACAACAAGTAAATAAATAATAATACAAAAGAAATCCACTTTAAATATAAAGACATGTATAGATTAAAAGTAAATGGATGGAGAAAAATATACCATGCTAACACCAACCAGAAGAAAGCAAGAGTAGCTCTATTAATTTCAGACTGAGCAGACTTCAAAGTAAAGAGTTATTATGGATAAAGAAGAACATTAGATAATGATAAAGGGGTCAATTCTCCAAAAAGACAAAAAATTCTCACTGTGTATGCACCTAACAACAGAGTGTTGAACTACATTAGGCAAAAACTGAGAACTGTAAATAGAAGTAGATGAATCCACTATCATAGTTGGAGACTTCAACACCCCCCTCTCAAGAATGGCCAGATCCAGCAGGCATGATCTAAGGACATAGTTGAACTCAACAACACCTTTAATCAACTGATTGGATATAACTGACATCTATAGACTACTTTATCTAACAACAGCAGAATACATGTTTTTCTCAAGCTCACATGAAACATTCACCAATGGACCACATTCTGGGCCATAAAACATATCTTAACAAATTTAAAAGAATAGTAATCATACAATATCTGCCCTCAGACTACAATAGAATTAAACTAGAACTCAATAACTGAAAGAAAACTGGAAAATCCCAAAATACATGGAGATTAAACAACATGCTTCTAAATAACACATGGATCAAAGAAGAAATCTCAACAGCAATTTAAAAATATTTTGAACTACATGAAAATTAAAACACAACATATCAAAATTTATGTGATGCAGTGAAAGCAATGCTTAGAGGGAAATTTATACCATTGAATGTATGTATTAGAAGAGAAGAAAGATCTAAAATCAATCATCTAAGTTTCCACCTTAGGAAATTAGAAAAAGAAGAGCAAATTAAATCCAAAGTAAGCAGAAGAAATGAAATAAGAATTAGAGCAGAAATCAATGAAATTGAAAACAGGAAAACAATAGAGAAAATCAATTAAACCAAAAGCTGGTTCTTTAAAAAGATCAATAAAATCAACAAGGCTAAAGTTAGCCAGACTAACTCAGAAAAAGAGAAGACATAAATTACTAATATCAGAAATGAAAGAGAAGATATCACTACAGATCCCATGGAAATTAAAAGGATAATAGAGGAATACTATGAACAACTCTATGCCCGGAAGTTTGATAACCCAGATGAAATGGATCAATTCCTTGAAAGACACAATCTCCCAAAACTCACACAAGTAGAAATAGATGACATAAATTGCCCTATACCTATTAAAGAAATGGAGTCAATAATTAATAACCTTCTGAAACTTAAAGCTTGAGGCCTAGATGGTTTCACTGGTGAAGACTACCAAACGTTTAAGGAAGAAATGATACCAATTCTCTACAGTCTGTTTCAGAGCATAGAAGCAGAGGTAATACCTCCTAATTCATTCTATGAGGCCAGCATTACCCCAATACCAAAATCAGACATAGACATTACAAGAAAAGAAATCTACAGACCAATATCTCTCATGAACATCGATGTAAAAATCCTCAGTGAAATATTAGCAAATCAAATCCAACAAAGTATAAAAAGAGATACACACCACGACCAAGTGGGATTTATCACAGGCATGTAACGCTGGTTCAACATTCAAAAATCAACTAATGTAATCCATCATATCAACAGGCTAGAGAAGAAAAACCATACGATCATATCAATAGATGCAGTAAAACATTTGACAAAATCCAATTCCCATTCATGGTAAAAACTCTCAGTAAACTACAAACAGAGAGGAACTTTCTCAACTCAATAAAGATTACCCACAAAAAAAAAGCCTACCACTACCATCTTACTTAATGCTGAGAAATTTGAAGCTTTCCCACTAAGAACAGGAACAAGGCAAGTATGTCCTCTCTCACCATTCCTTTTCAACATTGTACTGGAAGTCCTTGCTAATGCAATAAGGTAATAAAAGAAAAGAAGAGGTATACAGATTGGGAAGGAAGACATAAAACTGTCTTAATTTGCAGATGACATGGTCATCTAAGTAGAAAATCTGAAAGAATCAATAATATGAAAAAGTCTGAAAGAATCAAAAACTCCTGGAATTAATAAACGATTATAGATAGGTTGCAGGATACAAGGTTAATATACAAAAGTCAATTACTCTTCTATACACTAACAATGAACAAGTGGAATTTGAAATTAAAAACACAATACTATTTAGATTAGCACCCAAATAAATGAAGTACTCAGGTATGAATCTAACAAAATATGTGCAAGAACTATATGAGGAAAACTCTAAAACTCTGATCAAATAACAACTAAATAAATGGAGAGATATCCCATGTTCATGGATAGGAAGATTCAATACTGTCAAGACGTTGGTTCTTCCCAATTTAATCAATAGATTCAGTGCAATCCCAGTAAGTTATTTTACGAATATTGACAAACTGATTCTAAAGTTCATATGGAGAGGCAAAAGTCCCAGAATAGCCAATGTTATATTGCTATTATAACAATATACATATATAAATGTTGGAGGACTATATATAAGCTATATAAAGCTTTATATATATATAAAGCTACACATAAAGTTGGAGGACTGGATTGATGCTACCCGACTTCAAGACTTAATAAAGGCACAATAATCAAAACAGTGTAGTATTGGCAAAAGAACAGATAAATCGGTCAATGGAACAGAATAGAGAACCCAGAAATAGACCCATATAAATATAGCCAACTGATCTTTGACCAAGGAGCAAAGGCAATGAGAGAGAGCAAAGATAATCTCTTCAAATGGTGCTAGAACAATTTGACATCCACACGCAAATAAATGATTTAGATGCAGGTCTTATATGTTTCACAAAAATTAACTCACAATGGATCATAGACCTAAATGTAAAATGTAAAACCATAAAACTCCTAGAAGATAACATAGGTGAAAAACCTAGATGACCTTGGGTATGGTGATGCCCTTTTAGATACAACACCAGAGACATGATCTATGAAAGAAATAATTGATAAGCTGGATTTCACTAAAATGAAAAACTTTCACTAAATTGCTCTGCAACAGGCAATATCAAGAGAATTAGAAGACAAGCCATAGTCTAAGAGAGACTATTTTCAAAAGACATATCTGATAAAGGACTGTTATCCAAAATATACAAAGAATTCTCAAAACTCAACAATAAAAAAAGACCCTGATTTTAAAAAGGGTCCAAAAACCTTAGCAGATACCTCACCAAAGATGTACAGATGGAAAATAAGCTTATGAAAAGATGGTACATGTCATGTGTCATCAGGGTCATGCAAATTAAAACAACAGTGAGATACCACTACATGCCTATTAGAATGGCCAAAATTCAGAGCACTGACAACACCAAATGCTGACAAGGATATGGAGCAACAGGAACTCTCATACATTGCTGGTGGGAATGCAAAATAGTACAACCACTTTGAAAACAGCTTGGTGGTTTCTGAAAAAACTAAACATACTCTTACCATATGACCCAGCAATCACACTCCTTGAGATTTACCCAAAGGAGTTGAAACCTTATGTCCACACAAAAACATGTATGAGGATGTTTATAGCAGCTTTAGTCATAATTGCCAAAACTTGGAAGCAACCAAGATGTCCTTCAGTAGGTGAATGGATACATAAGCTGTGGTACACCTAGAAAATGGAATATTATTCAATGCTGAAAAGAAATGAGCTATTAAGCCATGAAAAGACATGGAGGAAACTTAAATGCACATTATTAAGTGAGAGGAGCCAATCTGATAATGTTACATGCTGTATGATTCCAACTATATGACATTCTGGAAAAGACAAAACTCTGGAAACAATAGAAAGATCAGTGTTTTTCGGGGCAGTGGGGGGAAATGAATAGGCAGAGCACAGAGAATTTTTAGAGCAGTGAGACTACTCTGTATGTTATAACAGTGGATACATGTCATTATACATTTGTCCAAACCCATAGAATGTACAACACCAAGAGTGAACCCTAAGGTAAACGATAGACTTTGGGTGATTATGATGTGTCAGTGTAGGTTAACAACGTGTCTTGGTGAAAAATGTACCATTCTGGTGAGTGATGTTGATGATGGGGGAGGCTATGCATATGTGTGGGCAGGGGGTAACTTGGAAATCGCCATACCTTCTTCTAAATTTTATTGTAAACCTAAAACTGCTCTAAAAAATAGACTTTAAAAAAACTACCAAGTAAAGCGAAACCTAGAGTAAAATCTGTAGTCTTCATGTGGGTATCTTAGAAGAAGAAAGACTGAAAAGTAATAAGCCAAGTATCCATAAAGAGGTTAGAAAAAGAACAGCAAAATAAACCCAAAGAAAGATAAAGAATGGAAATAATAAAAATAAAAGCAGGAAATTATGAAATAGAAAACAAATATACAACAGAGATGGTTAACAAAAAGCCAAGAAGTTGGTTTTTTGAAAGGACAAATACAACTGATAAGCCCCTTGTGTGACTAATCAAGAAAAAGAGAGGAGGCACAAATAATCAATATCTGGAATATAAATGGGGACATGACTATAGATTCTGCAGACATTAAAATTATAAGAAGATATTTAAAACAATGTTATGCCAAAAAATTTTGACATTTTAGGTGAAATGGACTAATTTCTAAAAGTGACACAAAAATAGAAAACCTTAACAATCCTTTAACTGTTAAGGAAGTTAGATCCATAGTTAAGAAAACATTCCACCAAGAAAACTCCAGGCCCAGGTGGCCTCACCGGTATGTTCTACCATACCAATGAGGAAGAAATGGTGCCAATATTACACACTCTTCCAGAGAATATAAAAAGAGGATATAATACCCAATACATTTTATAAGGTTGACACAACCTTGATACTGAACACCTGCCAAAGATAGTACAAAAAAGGAAAGTTACAGCCAATCCAACTCAGAAAGGTAGATGCAAAATTTCTAAAAATATGTTAGCAAATTTAGCCTAGCAATAAATTGAAAGGTTAATGCATCCAACCAAGTTATATTTATTCCAAAATTGCAAGATTGATTTAACATTTGAAAAATCAATGCAATTTTATGTATTAAGAGGATAAAAGAGGAATATTACACAATTATCTCAATAGATGCAGAAAAGCTTTTGATAAAATTTAACATCCATTCAAAGTAAAAACTCCTGGCAAACTATGAATAGAAGGAAACTTCTTTAATTTGATAAATGGTATCTGCAAAAAGCCTGCAGCAAACATTATTTTAATAATGAAAGGTCGAAGGCTTTCTTTTTGAGACTGACAGTGACACAAGGATATCTGCTCTCACCATATCTATTCATAATGTACAGAAAGGTTCTTGCTAGTGCGATAAACCAAGGAAGAGAATTAAAATGTATAGGGATTGTAAAGGAAGAAACAAAGCTATCATTATTTGCAGATTATATGATTGTACACATAGAAAATGCAAAAGAATTTACATATAAATTATCATTATGAGTGTTTATCACGTTTGCTGAATATCAAATCAATGTTAAAAATAATTGTCTCTGTATAAAACACAATAGAAACTAGAAAATTAAAAACTGAAAAAATATCCCTTACAATACTATAAAAAAAAAATCAAGTACCTGGAAAGAAATCTAACAAATATGTCTCATGCAGAAAACTATAGAACAATGTTTAGAGAAATTCTAGAAGACCAAAATAAATGGAGAGATAAATCATGTTCATTGATTGGACAACTCAATCTTGTAAAGATCAGTCTGTTACCACACTGCGGGTCCAGGTTGCTCGATGTTGCATTGTAAAAGAATTTACAGAACAGCAAGGACAGGTACAAAGAGTAAGAAGTTTATTAGAAAGATACACTCCATAGACAGAGCGGATACACTCCATAGACAGAGCGGGCACACTCCAAGGGAGGAGCTGTGCCGAGTGGTTTTGCCATCGCATCTTTTCTATTCCTGTTTTGGGTAGGGGGTCCTCCTGCATAGGGCAGAAGTTAAAGTGAAGGCAGCTGTGAGTCAGAGCAGCAGCAGCCAGGGGAAGAGCGGCTGGGCCACAGCTTCCATAAATCAAGCAGTTTGGTCCCCCTACAGACACTCAGAAGAGGTTCAGGAAACTTGTAGTTACCTAAGCTATCTTCAGCTATAATGCAGAACTATGTCTTAGCAATGTCTCCCCCGTGCAACCCTCCTGGTCCCTTGCGGTGCCAGATCCCTATGCTAACCTGCCTGTCTCAAGTTCTCTCCAGATTAACCTATAGATTCCATCCAGTTCCAATCAAAATTTCAAGGATTTTTATTTATGTTTTGGTACTAAAATGTATGTAGAAATGCAAGGGACTCAAAATTACCAAGACACTTTTGAGAAACAAAATGAGAGGATTCAGTCTACAGGATATCAAGCTTTACTATGAAGTGAGAAACACAGTGTGATAGGGATGCAGAGGTAGACAAATAGACTAAAGGAACAAAATGAAGATCTCAGAGATAGACCCATTCACGTATATACATTTGAATAGTGCAGAAGTGACACTTCAGAGCAGTGGGAAAATGAGAAATGGTAGCCTTTTCAATAAATGACACTGGGCCAACTGGATATCCATTTAAGAAAAAAAATGAAATTGGATTCCCACCTAATGTAATTTACAAAAATCAATTCCAGGTGGATTACAGACAGCAGTGTACTGATGAATGTTTAACAACCAGCTTCCCCAGGGGAACAATCCCTGACTTTCAGTGTTTACTGAATTCCATGGTGTAAATACTCCTACCATGGCTGATTTCAAGCAATTAACGTAAGGTCATTGAATGCAGAGTAGGGAAAAAATGTGCAGTAGTGCTATATTAGATGGAATTTCCAACAAAGAGATTCAATTGACATAAATAACCTCAAGAGCATAGATAATAGTAAAATAAGTAGGAAGTGATGAATTTTGAGTATTTATTACCTTTATTTTTAATATAATTTATTTAATTGTAAGTTTATACAGGTTAATTTTTAATAATTGCTGTGTTTAACAATTGGCTCACAAAATACGTGAAAATTTAAAAAATTTCTCATGAGCCAGCTCCTGCACACTACTGATTATAGACCTGAATGTGAAAGGCAAAACATAGTTTTTAAAAAAATAGTAAATTATTCTTCAATTTTTAAAAGTTTATTATGAAAAAATGATTAAATATTTTCATGATCTCAAGATAGGTAACAATTTCTTTTCTTTTTTGGTTAGGTTTGTTAAGGTATGTGCAGAAAAGCGTTAACACAGCAGGCCTGAGAATGCTATCCTTAGGAAGGCCTGCTTACGAGATTGGCCCTTGGCTGGCTTCTGGGAACTTAGATTTCCGAAGGGTTCTCACTATTCCCTATTTACAGTTGTTCACTGCTCCTAAACTGTTTCTGCAAACAATGTGGTTTATGCTGAACACCTGCTTTCCTTCTGGGAGACTGGAATTTTGGTAAGTGCTGACAGTGGGTGCCTACATAACCAGTCCCCAGTAAAAACTCTGTGTGGTGAGTCTCTTATGAGCTTCCTGATAGACAACATTTCAAATGTGTTGTTACAGTTCATTGCTGGAGAAATAGTGTGTCCTGTGTTGACTGCACTGGGAGAGAACTCTTGGAAGCTTCCTCCTGGTTTTCTCCGGACTTCTTCCCATGTGCCTTTTCTCTTTGCTGGTTTTCCTTTGTATCCTTTCACTATAATAAATCTTAGCTGTGAGTATGAATACATGCTGAGTCCTACGAATCCTGCTAGTGAATCATTAAACCTGGAAATGATCTTGGGGACTCCTGAGGTATAAAATTCACCTTTTTAAAATGTACAGTTTGTTGAATTTTGACGAATGTATACAGTTGTGTAGCCACCATCACAAGGAAGTTATAGAACATTTCCATCACCACATGTTTCCTTATCCATCTTTGCAGTCAATTCTCTCCCTCCACCCTCAACCTCTGGCAACCACTGATCTATTTTCTGTCCCTATAGTGTCGCCTTTTCTAGAATGTAATATAAACGGAATCACAGAGTATGTAGCTTTTTGATTCTGGTTTCTTTCGCTCAGCCCAATGTTTTTGAGATCATCCATGTTGATGTGCATATGAGTAGTTCATTCCTTTTTGTTGCTCAATAGTATTCCATTGTATGGCTGTATCACAGTTTATCCATTCACAGTTGACATACATTTTGTTTTCTTTTTTTGGTGATTATGAATAAAGTTGCTGTATACATACAAATACAGGTCTTTGTATGTACATATGTTTTATCTCTGAGTAAATATCTAGGAGTGCAATTGCTGGGTTGTATGTATGTTTACCTTTATAAGAAACTACCAAAGTATTTTCCAGAGTGTATACCAATTTGCTTTTCCAGAAGCAATGTTTGAGAGTTCCAGTGGCTCCACATCCTCACCAGCACTGGTATTGTCAATCATTTTAACTTTAGCAGTTCTTCTAGGTATGTATTAGTATCTTACTGTAGTTCTAGTTTGCTTTTCCCTAAAGACTAAAAGATGTTGAGTATCTTCTCATGTGCTTATTTGCTACTGAAATATCTTTTATGTTGACATGTCTGTTCAAATCTTTTGCTAATTTAAAATATTGGGTTGTCTTATATTGAATTTTAAGAGTTCTTTGTATATTCTGAATACAAGTTCTTTATCAGATATGTGTTTTGCAAATATTTTCTCCTCTCTCTGGCTCATCTTTTCATTTTCTTAACAGTGTTTTTCAAAGAGCAGAAATTCTCAATTTTCATCAAAATTACAAATGTCATCAAGTTTAATTTAACTAAAAATTCAATTACTTTAATTAATATAGGGCTATTAATGGTTATCTATTTCTTCCAGATTGAGCTTTAGTACTATTTGTCTTTGAAGGAATTTGTCCCTTTCATCGAAGTTAACAAACTTATTGGCATCAAATGGTTCATAAAATTCCTTCATTATTATTTTACTGTCTGTAGGATTTGTAGTGCATCATGCCCCATTTTTCATTCTTGATCATGAGGTAATTTGTATCTTCTTTCTTTGTTTTTCTGGATCAGTCTGGCTAGTGATTGTAAATTTTATTAGCCTTTTAAAATAATCAATTTTGGTTTCATTTATGTTCTCTGGTTTTCTATATCATTGATCTCAATACTGATCTTTATTTTTTCCTTTATTCTGCTTGCTTTGGGTTTATTTTTTCTCTAGTTTATTAAGATGGAAGCTTAGATCATGGATTTGAAATCTCCTTTTCTAATAAGAGTATTTAATTCTGTAAATTTCCCTCTAAGCACTGCTTTATCTGTGTTCCCCAAATTTTGATCTGTTGTGTTTTCATTTTCATTCAGTTCAAAATATTTTCTTATTTCTCTTGTGATTTAGTCTTTGAATCATGGGTCAAAATATGCTGTTTAATTTCCAAATGTTTGGAGGTGGGGTTTCCAGATATGTTTGTTACTAATTTCTAGTTTAATTCTATTGTAGTCAGAGAACATACTTTGCATGATTTCAATACATTAAAATTTTTAAAGATTTATTTTATGGCCCAGAGTATCATCTATCTTGATGAATGCTTTATGTGCACTTGAAAATAGTGTGTATTCTGCTGTTGTAGGGAGGAGTGTTCTAGATAGTTTAAAAAGTTCAATTAGATCAAGTTGGTTGTTCATGTCTTCCAAATCTATAATGATTTTTGGCTTCCATATACTGAAAGAGGATTGTTGAAAACTCCAGCTATAACTGTAGCTTAGCTATTTTGTCTTTCATTTCAATCATTTTTTGCTTTATATTTTGAAGCTGTCATTAGGTGTATACACTTTTAGAATTGTCATGTCTTCTTGATGAACTGATCTCTTTATCATTATATAATGCCTCTCTTTATCCCTGTAATATTCCTTGTTCTGAAGTCTATTTTGTATGTTATTAATATAGTTGAAGGAATTCTTCATCTATGATTTTGTCATGGTGTTTTTGTTGTTTATTTCTAGCTTTTTCATGACTCCTTTTTTGTAGTTTCTATCTTTCTGCTGAAATTCCCCATCTATTTATGCATATTGTTCATCTTTTTCATTATATCCTTTAACATATTAATTAGTCTCTGTCTGATAGTCCCATTATCTGGGTCATCTCTGGGTCTGGTTGTTTTGAACACTTTATTACTTGCCAGTGGTTTATTTTTCTTTCCTTTTTTGTCTCACAAGTTTTGAATGAATGCCAGATATTGTATATAAAAGAATAGTAGGTACTTAGGTAAATGGGCATGTCTCTTTTTCTGTTAGGTTCTTAGCATAGAGATAGAGTCAACCAAGTTAGGAGTAGAGCTGGCCTTGAGGTTTGTTGTTGCTATAATTCCTCCAATGGCAGGCGACTGCTACCTTTTGATTAATGTGAGGCCTGAGATGCTGGAGTATTTTTGCATTCCACTTTCAGCAGGCCCTGAATTTCTGAACTTCAGAGGAGAAGGATCCCTTCATGCTTTTTCCACTCCCCCGGCAGTAAACTGCTGTTGCTTGTTAATCAGGGTGAGGCCTGTGGAGGGGGCAGCTTTTCTGTTTTCCTGGTCTAGCTTTAGTCTTAGGCAGATCTTGTGCACCTGAGTCTCAGGGTGGGGCTTTCTTCCCTTTCTTGCTCTTCCCTTCCTTGCCAGCCAAACTCTGATTTGTGTCTGAGGGGAGTCTTGGGTGGGAGCAAGTTTTTAGAGCCTCCTTCGTGGTAGCAGACATTTGTATCAGTGCAGGGTCTGGGCCCACCCCTCCTCCAGGGGTGTGTGGTTTTGCTTTCACCCCTCCCTCACACCTTTGCTGAGAACTGATGGCAGAAGGATTCCCGCTTCTCCAGCAGTTATGGAAGCAGGGCTTGTAGTGGGGAGCGTGGCTTCCTGCCTCTCCTGCAGAGGCAGGTGGCTTTGCTCTTACCCCTCTCCCAGAGGCAGTTCATTTTCCCTGGTCATGGGGACAGGAGGGTTTTTAGCTACTGAAATCTTTTGCTTTGACTGATAGAAGAGTCTGGGAAGTGGGTGGTGTTTTGTTTCTGTGCACCACTAACTGGGGTGCTCTCAGGGCTCATGCCTCCCACCCCTCAGTTTTTCTTCTGAGCACCCAATTGAGACTTGTGGAAAACAGTTTGTGAATGGCTGTAGACAGCCCTTGTGTCTGGAACTCCCAGGGACTCTGAACTGTCAGGCTAGTTCACACTCTGCCTTTATGAATTCATTAACATTTTAGCTGTCTTCTTTCCTGCTTTTATGGTGCTGCCTCTTCTTTCTGGGCTCTGGCAGGGACTAAGTTCATGTGTTCTGTCTCTCTTTTAAGGGGCTTATCACGCTTTGGAATTCAAATTATCTGGCTGCCTTGTGACCTCAGCTCTCTCATGGGCTCAAAAAGTTGTGATTGTGTAGGTTATCTGACTTTTTTCTTGCTATTAGGGTGCAAGTGATGTTCTCATGTGACTTTCAGCATCCTAGGTGGAAGCAACTCTTCAGGAATGATTTTGTTACCTGAAAGAAAGATTGATAAATTTGACTACATAAAAATTTACTTACATTTTAACTTAATTAACATTAAGAGTATGAAATTGCAAGCCACAGAGTGAGGAAAGATATTTGCAACACATATGACCAATGAAGGGCTCTGAAACGGGACAAATAAAGAACGCTCGTGAATCAACAAGAAAAAGATAATCTAATAGAAAAATGGGCTAGAAAGTTAAGGAGGTGCTTCACAAAAGCAGAAATCTAGATGACTAATAAACACATGAAAGGGGTGCAATCTCATTAATAATTAGGGAGTGCAAATTAAAATCACAGTTACATAGGGGCCAGCCCGGTGGCAAAGTGGTTAAGTTCGCACTCTTCACTTTGGTGGCCCGGGGTTTGCAGGTTCAGATCCTGGGTGCAGACCTACACACTGCTTATCAAGCCATGCTGTGGCAGTCGTCCTACATATAAAGTAGAGGAAGATGGGCACGGATGTTAGCCCAGGGTCAATCTTCCTCAGCAAAAAGAGGAGGGTTGGTGATTGATGCTAGCTCAGGGCTAGTCTTCCTCACCAAAAAAAAAAAAAAAAATCACAATTACATACCACCACATGCCTACTAAAATGGAAAACATGTGAGAATATCAAGTGTTGGTAAGGATGTGGGACAAGGGCAAATCTCATCCACCGTTGGTGGGAGTTATTAATTGATACAACCACTTTTGACATCATCTTGTAAAAGTAAAAATAGGCTAAATTCCATCCCAGCAATTCTGTTCCTAGGTATTTTCCTCAGAATTGCAGGCACGTGTGCACCAGGAGGCTAACCCCTCTGATTGACACATCCTTCTTTTGGCTTTGATAAACCTTTGGCCAGAGTACTGCTTAGTCTGGCTGGCCATCTGCTCCCTTAGGGTAAGTTTGCCTGTCTATGCTCCCATGTACTTAGTGTAATTTCATTGTTACACACTCAGGAGACAATACTACTTCCAAGTTTGCTTTAGTGGAGTCTCTCACTCTTCCCCCAAGCCTCTCACCTACCTACAATGAGCTGAGGCTGAGGGAAGGGCCTCTGCTATAGTTCTCAGCAATGGCAGTGCTCACACACCTCATTACTTGCTTGGCCAATGAAGCTGCCTTTAGCCCCCTGCTGGCACACACCCTTTCCCCTGGGCCTGCAGAGTGGGTTTGCACAGCCCATTCCACTTCTCAGAATACTTTCACATGCTTTACCTTGTGCACACTTCATGACACTGGGAAGTAAGTTCCACCAGGCAGGGCTTTTGGACTGTTTTTTTCATTGCTATATCCCTGATGCCTAGGTAGTCCCATGAAAAGGTAAGAATTTTACAGATGAAGAACCTTAGGTTCAGAGAGTCACCTGACTCCTAAATGGAGAGGTCTTTTAGCTCTGAGTCTGCTGCTTTTCGGAGCACAGGCTAACCTTTTCATTTCTATAAACTATATGAGAAGGACAAGAACTGCAACTACAGTGTCTATGATGTGATGTCACACAGAGGAAAGGAGACTGAAATAGAAGTCTAAGGTATGGGTTCTAATATTGTCACTGATGCTTTGCAGCCCTAAGACCCAGTCTCCAGGCTCTGGTGAGGATGTGTTGAGACCACAGATAAGAAAGTGTGTTGTAAACGGTAAGGCATCGTTGTGGGTTGAACTGTGTCCCCCTAGAAAGATATATTGAAGTCCTAACTCCCAGTACCTGTGAGTGTGACCTAATTTGGAAATAGGGTCTTTGCAATCGTACTCAAGTTAAGATGAGGTCATACTGGATTAGGATGGGCCTTAAATCCAATGACTGGTGACCTTATAATAAGGTCACAGAGACACAGTCACACACAGAGGGAAGATGGTCACGTGAAGGCAGAAGCACAAACTGGAGTGATGTAACTACAAGCCAAAGAATGCCAAAGATTACTGGCAACCACCAGAAGCTAGGAAGAAGCAAGAAAGGATTCTTCCCTGAAGCCATCAGAGGGAGAATGGCCCTGAGACACCTTGATTTCAGACTTCTAGCCTTCAGAACTGTGAGAGAATACATTTTTGTTGTTTGAAGACATTCAGTTTGTGGTAACTTGTTATGGAAGCCCCAGGAAACTAATACAGGTGTGGCATACATGTAAAGGATATGCCTTGTATGGACAGATGGTTCAACATTGCATGTGTACTTCTCCGAAGTGAAAAGACCCATCAGTGCTGAAAGGCTCCGCAGACAAATGATTTTTCTTCCATGATGCCTAAGTTTCCCACATTTTCTGTTTGTCCTTTAGAGAGGAGGACAGAAGACAGGCTATGCAGTGGGGTGGAAAAAGCAGAGAGAAGGGATCAGGGCACACTCATCTGAAAGCACCAGGGTGCTGGAAGGGGGTGTCTTAAGCACTAGGCAATCACTGCGGGGGCGGATGAGGGAGATAAGAGCAGAGCTGGAGGTCCCCAGACAGGATGCTGGCTGGCCCTCGGAGCACAATGACTGAGAAGCACAAACACTGGCAGGAAAGAGGGCCAGCACCGATAGACATCAATATATCCTATTCCATCACATCAGCCCCTTCTTAGGGTCAAAGACTCTTGGTAACAACTGGTAACTCTATTCGTTAGGCCTGCACTGTCTCCTGTTTCCCCTTCCCATTTGGGTTTTCCTATCCCTACTGCATGTGCTGTGAAGATGTGATAGAGCCAAGGGCTTTGATCTGCATTTCATTATACTCTTGTGGGAAAAACAAAACACAATACTAACAAACCCTTATGTCTGGATGGGATTTAGAACTTACAAAATGCTTTTACATACAATCCCTCTTGATTGGGCCTCCTTGTGAAAGGAGCCAGAGGTGCCTATCCATGAAAGACGGGTCTGTCCCCTAATTCAGAAAGTATAGGAAGTCCTAAGTAGAACTATGCCAAACCCCCCAAAGTGGATAAGGGTTAGGTTAGGAAACCGTAATACACAAAGGCCATAACCCAACATCCCACTACGCAGCCCTATCCAAAAGCAAAGAGCAGACTGAGCTCGTGGCACCAGTTGAATGCCATCTGGGCAAGAGTCCCAAGATGAAAATAGAGGACTTCTGTTGTCAGTAAATGGGAGACTAGGTAAATTGGACCAATCCTTCCACTAAGGACAACTAAAAAGCTTTACAAACATCTGAAAAGCATCAAAGAGCTAATGAGATACTAAAGAATTACTAGGCTGACATCACAGAGAAGACAGGAATCCAGACAAGTGAGCCCAGCATTCAGGGCCACGTCTTCCCTGGAGGCACTTGCCCATTTAGAAGAGGTAACTAAGAGAATGAGTTGGGTTTCTGAAAGTCTTGCAGGGCTGGGGGTGGGGGTAGGGGTTGGAGTACAGGGCCCACCAAAGGTAGGACACTGGTAAACCACTGCCTGTTGTCGGCTGTGACCCCAGATTGTGCCCTAAGGGTAAGGATGAACCAAAAGCCAACGAGCCCTTGCATAGTCTGATAGGTCTGCAGCCTGGCTTCAGAGGCTGGGAAAATCTTCAACCTTCAATCTAGATTAATGTGGTCCCAGAATTCTAGGGCCCCGAGGCACCTGATGGAAGCAAACCTAACTCTCTTTAAAGAATCATCCCAGGTCTCAAAATATGTCAATAAACAATTTATCAAATACAATGTCCAGCGCAAAATAAAAAATAATGAGGCACATGAGATGACAAATCAGGGAGAACCAGCAGAAATTAGGCAACAGAAACACACTCATAGGGATTCCAGTTACTGGAATTATTACAGATTGAACACAGGCAAAGTTCTAGAAAACTCCAATAGTCAGTAATTCTGGCTAGTTGAACTCTTCACTCTCTCTAATCCATTCTCATTTGTTGCCTGGATTGCTACAGTCCTCATTCTGTCTGCCTTCACCACTGTCTCCAGAGGTATCTTTTTAGAAAACAAATCTGACCATCTCAGCCCTGTGCTTAGTGGAATTCAAGGCTCTTCCCAATCTGTCCTAAATTACCCTTTCCAGCCTCATCACCTAGGACCCCTCCCTCTCACAATCACTGGTCACATAGCACAACTTTCCTATGAGTATTCTCCCTCTGGCTGAATGTCCTCTTTTTTGCATCATCCTGAGAAATGCATCCTTCAAAGTCCAGTTTAAACCTCCTCTTCCTGAAGCCTTCTGAACTCTTAACGCCAACTCTCACAGCTTTGTACATACTTCTATTATAATATTGACATTCTGTATTATAATCATTTGTTTATAAGTCTGTTTCTCAAGTACACGGTTAACTTCTTGAGGTTAGGGTCTATCTTATTCATCTATAGTTCCTAGAATCTAGCATAGTGCCTGGCTGAGTAAGTGCTAAATAAATATTTATGAAAGAAGGAAAGAATATGCTTAATAACAGGTGCTACAGACTGTTATGGACTGAATTATGTCCCCAGCAAAAGTCATATGTTGAAGCCTTAAACCCTAATGTGACTGTATTGGGAGACAGGGCTATAAGGAGGTAATTAAGGTTAAATGAGGTCATCAGGGTGGGGCCGTAATCTAACAGGACTGTCCTTAAGAAGAGGAAGAGACACCAGAAATCTCTCTCTCCACATGCTCATAGAGAAAAGGCCATGTGAGGACATAGTGAGAAGGTGGCTGTTTGCAAGTCAGAAAGAGAGGCCTCGCCAGAAACCAACTCTGTTGGCACCTTGATCTTGGACTTCCAGCCTCCAGAACTGTCAGAAAATAAATTTCTACTGTTTAAGCCACCCAGTCTGTGGTATTTTGTTATGGCAACCCAAGCTGACTAATACATAGACCATTTCTGGGATTTCGAACATGTATACATATCTTCAATGAAGGTAAGAATTCCTCTCAAACTTACAAGAATGGGTAGGCAGTAAACACAAAGACATTAGGAAAATCGCTTTTTAAAAAGTTTTATTTCAAGAACTTTGTTTTTTACTGGTATTTCAAAAAAAGGTGGGTCAAAGTACAAAAAAAAAGTCAGTTGAATAACAGCCTAGGTTTAGAAATCACAGCAGCAGAAGCAATGTACAGACAGCACAGACAAAACAATCCAATGTATGCAATTCGGTTCAGGTTCTTTGCTTATTTTGTGGGTTTTTTTTCTCCCCTCCTGTACAAAATACATCAAAGCATGCCATGAGATCAGAAAAAGAAAAGAGTTTAACAAATGGTTACAAGAAATAGACTCTGTACAAGAGGAGATAATGTTTATTCCCCCACCCCCCGCCCCCCATTTCCTCTCTTCTTGCTCTGCTTTAGGTTAAGTTATTCTGAAGACAGTTCACCTCCAAGTCAGCCTGGTCACCTTTGCCACCCTCAAATTTGGGGGACATGGAGTTCTGGATGTTAAATGACTCCTCTTCTTTCAGGCAGGACTTGAGAGCTTCCTGGATTTTGTGGGGAGCACCAGGATCATCCTGGAAGAGGAAAAATGGTGAGGGAGGGGCGGGAAGGAGACAATGTGTAGAGGGATCAAACAACAATCTCAGGCTTTTCCATCTGGCTAAAAGAAGCATAACTGAAAGAAGGAAGAAAGCTTGAATGAATCTAAGTGACTCATTAGCAGCTACTTTTTAGGAAAGTCATTCTCAAAAACACTGGCCAGATATAGATGAAAACTTGACAGGTAATTGGATTACAAATACCTTTAACGTAGGCCATCCAAGGTTTTTTCTTTGACAGAGACTGGGGAGAAACAGTCCCTTTTAGTACTTGGCCTGGTCACTCTAAAGTCTCACCTGTGGGTAAGCTCTGCTTGGCCGGCCCGGCCCCTCTTCCCATGGCCCTCCATCCTGTTGTTTCCTGCTTTCACATAAAGGTCTTGGTCAGGGAACATGTCTTGTCAGTCCATACAATGGGGTGTGAAGAGGCCTATGGTCAGGCGAGGAGCTGCTCCTGGCAAAGCTAGGGCCCCTCTTCCCAGGGCAAATATACATCCTTTAACTAGAGGCCAGAGATGTGTGAGCCTCTTACCATCAGTTACCTACCTACCTACCTACCTCTTACCATCAGTCCTTACCAAAAGACGCTAATTTATAAGGTGTTTCCTCAATCCAAGCCCAGACGAGTCGGGCTGTCTCAGTGGCCTGCCATACTTTGCATCAGATGATATTTGTGCTGCTGGTTCATGACCCATTTCTGATGTGTACCCATGCCCTTCTGCCTATCCATATCCTGCAGCCCTGTGACAAGCTCCTGAACCTGAACTGAATTTGCCTGTCAAAGGTTTTCAGGAAACCCACACCAATACACAGCCCTCCAATTCCACCTTCTGGGCATTCAGAGAACTCTTAAGTAACTCTTGCCTTCCCACTACTCTTTTCCTTTAGGACCACCTGAGGGGATTATACCCAATGCAATTCAATGGGCCTTAATTCTTTTCAGGTGCCCCAACTAGTTACTGCAAGTGCTCAGAACTCTGCTGATCAAAGAGGTTGTGTAACCACCAGGCAGGTTCATGGGTCCCAAGAAGGGTAGAGAATGTCCCTATCTGACCAGTTAGCTCAGACCTTTCTTTCTTTACCCACCTCAAAATTCAAGGTAATCATCATGTTTAAGATCAGGGCATTCTCCATAAAACTGTGGTGAGTTCTTGTCCACAATGTCTGCTACTGAGTATGACCCATAACAGCACTAGGTCAGGGCAGTGATTGGTTGGAAAGTAGCTAAAGGCTCCAGGCTTACATAGGACACTCTGGGTGTTCAAAAGCACTGTGCATATAGAAATCACTGTCACTTGCCCCCGGCTCCCAGCCTTACTTAGCACTTTTCCAGAAGACCTGCTTGAACAGAGCAATTGAATGGAATTTCAACGACCCCCGGAATGATTCACAGACAACAGGGGAGCACATGTTCCCCATTTCCAATGAGACAAGAACAAGAGGAAATGAACTTCATGATGTGAAGAAAAGTGGATTTGGTGAGTCCTTACAGACTTGGGCATCAAAGGCAGTGATGCCACGAAGGTGGAGACCCAAACTAAACTGGACCACCATCTGGCCTAAGTCCTTGGAACTACTGTGCACTCCCCACTCCTAGCATTCCACCCCAGCCATACGGGCATCCTTCAGCCTACGGTTAGTGAGTTCAGGCCTGGACCCCTCTTGTCCAGACACAAACCTCCATCAGAGGGAGGTGGGCAGTCAGTGCTTTACCAAACGCATGAGAGAAACAGAGTCTGGGAAGTAGGAACAATTTAAATAGTGGGGAAAAAAGCACTAAGGGACACCATGGAGAAGTCCTAGTAATACAGCGAAGTCCTGGAAGGTCTGTCAAATCTTAGGAGGACCAAGTTATATCCACAATATTCCATTGATAGCACAGCTGTGAGCACCAATGGGGCAGCGCTCAGTGTCTGGGCAGTTTGCCCGTGAATTTCAGGTGACTTCATTCATGCTGTGCACCTGGAAAGTGTCCGGCTTCCTACACACTCGCCATTCCTCCCGGAAAACTTGCAAACCTCCGCAGCAGGGGCTGAGGAGCTGCAGGCTTCTCCCTTTCCTCCTGATGTTCCCTTCTGAGGCTGGCTGCTCAGCTACACAAAAGACACACACACACTCAGCCACTGGCTCACCAGCTGCAGGTCCCCACATCAGTCCAGGAGGGCCCAGGCGAGGAGCAGCACAGGTGATGCGAGCAGCAAAGAGGAAAGGAAAGTGCCCTTGACACAGGCACCAGCAACTGGCCCTTCCACCACCACAGATCCAAAGCAGCAGAAATTTTTGTTTGAAATCTTTTCAGATTGTGGCCGGTAGAGATTACTGGCACCAGGTAGGAAAATGACCCACTCAACCTACTTAACTTCTGTAAGAGAAATAACCCCTCTATTAAGATAAATAGAACTCTCCAAAACTTTAGGAAACACCAATACTAACAAGGGAATCTGAGGAGTGAAGGAGAGGGCTGGGGAGAGACTAAATGAGCAGGCCTGACTTGGTCGCCCCCTGTTTCACCTCCCAGCTCACCTGGAGGTTTTCTCACCCTCATCCTGCTGCCAGCACCACTTGTAAGCAATCAGGGTGGTGGCTGATGCAACGAATAGGGCTTCACTTCACAATTAAGTGGCAACTGTCTTAACAGTCAATGCCCACAAGATCTTGAATATGACCAAGTCTGACTTCTGGGCTAGGTGGAGAGAATTAGAGATGAAGGTAGAAAGTCCACCAGTACACTGCCTGCTGGACAGGAGAGTCATCCCCTCACATGCTCAGAACTTTGGTAGAGAGGACAAGATGTCCCCTGGGGCACAAGCTGAGGGAAGGATGCCAGGTGGAAATGACCCTCAAGATCCAAGGGGAGCCAGAGACCACCAGAGCCTTGTCTTGCCACTTCCCTGAGGGATGCCCCAAGTACTGCCCAGACAACTCCATGGCCCTTCTCAGGCAGAGTCCACCATGACTGACCACCGCCTGCTCTGGTCTTGTATTCAAGGCTCACCATATTCTGAACTGAAGGTCAGTGGCAACTTTCATGTACAAATGCCTTGCTTTCCACAAAGCTGGGTCAGCCAAGAAGAACTGGAAACCTCTGTATTGGCTTATGCAACCAAGGCCTCTAAAAGGAGCTGTTTTCTTCCCCTCCCTCTTTGTGAAGAGGAAAGGTGTCTGTACTTGGGGTACCAGAAATGCATGGGTTAGAAACTTTCCTAAGGACCCTTGCATTCTGCCAGGCAGATAGGAACTAACTGTGGACAATGAATTTAGGAACCACCATACTGGTCAGACCTGCTGCCCGACATGTATGAGATGGCAGATCAGATAGTGGAACCAAGAGACCCTGCGGTAGGCCATCATTCACTGGCATTCCATAAATGATGACTAAAGGTATATTACTACAAGGGGCTGGGTAAGGTAGTGATGGAGTGTCCCAAGATGAGCAAGACTCTGTCCTGCCCTTAAGAGGCCTACATCCTCGTGGGTTGATTAATGTGGTTATCAATCTTCAAGTTTACAGCACAGTCTGTTTCCTTGGTTATTACACCCATCTTGAACTTATTAATATCTTTGTGTATACCAAGTAAAATAATATCTGTTCTTTCTCTACTCTTTATATCAAAGACTTTTAAAAATATTCCTCCTCCACCAAGCCAAGTTTTCCTTTTCTGGGGTTTGGTGAACAAGGTCTCATCTACTATTATTCTCTCTTTCCCCTTCTGGGGCCACACTTTCCCCATCTATAAAAAGAAGACAGTGGTCTATATCTGTGCTGTCCAGTCTGGTAGCAGTAGCCACATTTCGAGAGCTCTATAGCCACAGGTAGTTAGTGGCTGCCATAGTGGACAGTGTGGATGTAGAAAGTTCCACTGGACAGCACTAGTCTAGATGGTTAGGACCCCTATGAGCTCTGATACTCGATGGTCCATTATTTCAAAGAACTTCTGTAAAATTTCCTCTTAAACTCCATTTTTTCCATCTGAAGAGTCTTAGTTTAGCTCCCTTATCTGTGTAATGATGCATTTACCTTGAGAAGCCTGCATCATGTGCAGAATTCTTGGATTTAGATGTGACATTATTTGGGGCTTGAATGGTTTTTCTGCTTCATTTCTGAAATTCTCTTTGACAGTATTTTACTGGTTAGTCTGGTCCAGACAATACAGTAGGCAGGGTCTTTAGAAAATGGTCTGTTGGGACCTTTTATTGGGTTTCAACTGGTATTTATGAACCCATCCTCCTAAGAACAGAATTTACCCCTAGACTTATGGTTCCACCAGTGTTTTGTGGTCATCTCAGCCCTAACCAGTGTGTATAAGCCTGACAGTTTTTAGAGTCCTCAAACAGTGTCAAGGACACTGTTTTCCACTCATCCCAAAGAGCAACCACCATTTGCTTCAATGACCATCAGGAAATTCCCTAGCAATGAAAGCAGAGCCTTTCTCCTTGATATAGAAAGTAGAAAGACAAAAATCAGGCTTCTAAAGCCTAGATGAAGCCAAAAAGCATGAGTCATCCTAGAAAAAGATCTTCTGTACTACCTATAACTCTGTCAAGGAAGTGATACACCATCAAGCTCTTATTCCCACTTTCACCACCTCAACTGGTGGCCCTAAGCTTATCTCCAGAGCTCTGAGGAGTGGCTCCACACTCTGAAATAGACAGAAGACATGGGCAGTAGCTGAAGCATGCATAAGGGGAGATGTGAAGAAGACTAGTTACCTGACAGATAATGTTATCATAGTGAGCCAAGGCACAGGCATGGGGGGAGGAGGTACGGGGAATGTCGCAAAGTATCCTTACATTTGGGTGGGAGCCCTCGGCAATGGTGGAGAGAGAGAAGTTATCGTTGTGAAGCTCAGATGGGGTCCGGAATTTGCTGGTTAGGACAGAAGAGAGAAAGGGAAATGTAAGTGAATTGATCGTGGCAAAATCTGACAAAAGCTTCATGGGTCAAATACTGTATTTCATCAAATGCCACAGATTGTAATAAGATGAGCCATTATTTGATGTACCACTAAGAAAAAACTTCTAACATTTAAACCATGATCCAATACTTTCTGATCACCTAGAGTTTTTATTATATACTTGAAGTAGCTCATTTAGACTTAAAAGAACTGACAACGATATGAACAGCTATGACCACGTTTGTGCATGCCAGACAACTATAACTACATCATGACTGCCATCTGGCCAACAGTGATTATAAGATGCCAGTAATTATAAGACACAATCCAATTTCAAAGATGTTAATATGTGAAAAAAAAAGCGTATCTTAGAATCAATAAATCGCAGCAGTATCTGTGGTGCATTGGGCATATGTAGCATTATCAGAGCAGTAACCAGGCTTGGGAAAGAAAGAAGGTATGCAAAGGGAAACAAGGAAAGCAGCGTTTGAGCCAAAGGGGTGAGGGAACCATGCTCTGTGCAAAACACATAGCTAAAGGAGGACAGCATAGAACGAGGCCCTGTCCCTGGCCACAGCTCTTGCTTCTCCACTCCCCTGGCAGTTAGCTGCTCCTTCTCTCCCCCAGCCTCATCAGCAGCTGCGCTGATAGGTGCTCCCGCCCCCTCCCTCCCCCTCTTCCCACACACCCCCTTGGTGTAGGCATGGGGAGCCAAGGGTCCTGGCTTGTGATCACATGCACAGATATGGCCCCTGCCTCAATGCACAGGCACAAAGGAGAGGCCCTTTCAGCCTCACAACAGTTAATGGAAAGGCTGTAAAGAGCTGCCGGCATCTGCACATTGCATGAGTCTACCCAGCAAAGGAGCAACAGATGGCGTTTTGTCCTTTCCCCAGGACCTAGGGAAAGTCCTTCAGTCACATTCTCTGGAGGGACTCTCAGGTCAGGGGGAAGGGATTAACGGAGCAACAGGTTGAAAGGAAGGTGGGGGCAGTTCTGCATAAATTGTCTCTTGGGCCCCAAGGAAGCTGAACTCCAGTCTCCTTTTATGACTCCTGTGACACGTCAGAGGTTCTTTACTTTGCTTAGTGATAAGAGTGATTCTCTCTTGGTGTGTAAGATCACATTCGAGTGTTCAAGGCATGGACTTAAAGGGTAAATGCATGTTGATTCTCACATGCACAGAGCAGTCACTCCTCTGCTAAGAGCTGAAATGAGACTATACCCCCATCTAGTCCTCAAAATCCACACTAGACAAAGTTAAGCCTAGGCCCCTCTACCCCTCAAATTCTACGTTGGAGAGGTAAAGAGGATTTCCTTAAGTTCCTTGCACTTCTGTCTGGACCAAGGGTTGACAAGCTTTGACAAGCAATGCACTGCAGGGCTAAACCCTTTCTCCCCAGCATTCATTGAGGAGGATCTGGTATTGAGAGACAGCAGATTTAAGGGAAGTGGAGTTACTTCACAGATTTGTGAGTGAAATCCTCACACTGGCCACTGACTGTCAAAGACCTGGGAAGCAGGTGTGGTCAGGCAGGGGTGGGGGACTGAGCACAGTAACTTACTTGGGGACCAGAGCCAAGAGTTGCTATATGCTGGTTGCTTTTTCTTTAAGCACCCTCTATCCTGGGGTGGGGGGTGTTGGAAATGGTGCTGGACAGCTGCAGGGTGCCACAGGGGCTTAGCTTCTGCTGCAATTCCAGCACAATCTGTGTAGGAATGGATAAGCTTGGGTGAATCTTTGGTGTGAAAAACCAAACTAGGGATGGAGAGCAGGTGGCAGAAACCTTCAAGACAACATCCCTGGATCAGATGGAAGGACACAGACGGAGGGGTTGGGCCGGGGCTGGCTGACACAGACTCACTTGGTCCTACGCAGCTTGGTATTCTCTGTCTTGAGCAGATAGAGCTTCTTGGCGAAGAACACCGTCATCATGAAGAGCAGGAGCAGTACGAGGGCGGCTGAGCCGACAGCCACACACATCACCTGGAAGTCGGTGATGATGGACTCACAGCGCATCCCCTTGTGCCAGATGTAGTCCTGTGTGTTGCACCTGTAGCAGCAACAGGGTGAGACTGAGGCGATGGGCAGGCAGCCATGGCCATGGCAAGGGCCTGGTCCCTGACCCCAGTACTTACCTCAATAGCCTGCTCCTACAACTGTCTAGAGGAATTGTGATGCCACCAATCTGTGCAGACCTTATACTCTTGAAATTCTTTGCCCCATCTTTATAACCACCCTAGGAAGTGGGCCAGGCAGCTCTGAGGTCCATCACATAAATGAGGTAATCCAAGCACTGAGAAACTGAGTGTACCGGCCATTAACATGCCTGTTAGGTGACTGAGGAGGGAAGGGAACCCTGGTTTTCCACCTCGAAGCCTCAATGAGGACAATCAGGATTCTCTCAGGACCCCCTGCCCTGGGCTCTGGGTAAAAGACATGAAAAACAAGAAGAGGAGGTTTGGCTACAAAGTAGTAAGATCGACCCGACACGTGAAAATCTATCTTGTTGCTTTGCAGTCCCATCTAGTTCAGATGGGGAACAGACACTGAAAAATAAAGAAGTGACAGACAAGGACAAGCACAAAGATGGGTGTATATTCTCCTCCTCTCTCTGCAGCCCCTACAGCTTCCTGTCCTATTACCATGAGAACCGTAGTGCAAGCACAGTGAGAATCAACCCTCTGGGAGGGTTTTAGTCCTTTTGTTGAGTGACTTTCTTCTGCCCTTGGGGACATTCCCAGGCTCCAACTCTTCCAATGACATTGCTGTTTCCATGGGAACCAGGCTGCTTCAAAGAGGAAAGATGAGGAAGGATACAGAGGCAGGCAAAGGAGGGAGGACATGAACCGCAGGGTGAATGACACACAAGAGAAAGGGGTCTAGAAATGGGGAAATTATGCATCTGAGAATTGGCTACTCCACACCCAGAATAGGGTGGGGAGACATGGCTAACAGGAAATTCTTCTTTCTTTTCCAACTGACCCTCTGCGGTCATGGGAAGGCTATCTGTTTGAGGATGCCGGGGAAAGCAGATCCCTCTAACTCACTGTTCTAGGAAGTTCTGCCACAGCTCTGATTATTTCTCTGCAGTGGGTCATGGTGACAGAGACAAAGGCACACTGCAGTCTGCGACTAAGGCTCGGCAGTCTCCTGTGAGTGGAATGCAAAACAGTTTTCGAGCCACTGCCGGGGCTGGGTGTACACAGCTGGAGGAGGAATCTCTGGTCAGGAGGCCCAAGTGCGATCCTGGGATGGACAGCAAGCAAGGGGAACTAGACGGAGTTGTGGAGAAGCCCTTCTAAGGCAGTAACCCATCGGCGGGCCTATGGTCAGCACAGCCAAGCGGTTTAGTGAGGACAAGCTTACTCCTCCACTCAGGAATCCCCTGAGAGTTCCAGGAGGTTCTGGGAACTTTTCTAGCTCTCCAGAGGCAGCAAGAGCTCCAAATCTCATACTCTGGTGGGGAGCTTACTTTGAAGGTGAAAACTCAAGTCTCCAATAGGATGAAAGATAATGATTTTGCACAGTGATTCCATAGCTCCCAGGCTAAAATAACCACTATAGTCTTCTCAATTAAAGTTTGAGGAGCAAAATCACAGTTTCCCCATAGTTATGGTAGCCCTTAACCAACTGGCAAGGTCTTGTTGCCATAATTTCTTGATCACAGTTCCTCCTTTTGGCAATGGCTGGACAACTCTAACCAGAACTGTGTGGACACATCCTATATGAATGACCCTAATGTCACGATCATTCATAGAAAAGAACTTCACAGGAAGGAACTCAAGCTTTAATGCCAAAGGCACAACATTCATGCTTTCTATATGTTATTCTTCTATTAGAACATCAAAACCCACAGAACCTGAATTCTTCACATACCTCCATAAGACCAAGAAAAAGAAACAGTGGGAATGACACTTAAAAAAGAGACACCCAGATTATAGAAGTGCTCCTCCTAGGACCAATGGAAACAAGTCCCAGAGGAATCTGAGGGCTCTACTCCACTGCTGGGGCCTGTAAAGTATGGTGACAAGCAAACCACCCAGATCACCCCTGACTTGTGATTTTTTCCAGAATAAGCTGGTGAGCTCTCCAGCAGGTTAACTACCTCACCATGAAGGTGGGTGTATGGGGAAATTACTGATGAGGCATGGGATGGTGGCTTCAGACCATGTCCTTAGGGACACTAAACTCTCTAGGTCTTTAAAAACATTCTGGGCTGGGTATCCCAAGGAAGACAAACATCAAGGTAGAAGTGAAAATGCCACCACCCAGTTAAGAAACCCCACCACATCTGCTATGCCAGGAAGGACTCTTCTTGATTCGACCTATTTGAGTGACTGCTCTCTGAGTCTGCTCCCAATGAGAAGGTCCTCGGGCCGGCCCAGTGGCATAGCAGTTAAGTTCGCGTGCTCCGCTTCAGTGGCCTGGGGTTCGCTAGTTCGGATCCTAGGCATGGACCGACGCACTGGTCATCAAGCCATGCCGAGGCAGCGTCCCACATACAGCAACCAGAAGGTTGCACAACTATGACATACAACTATCTACTGGGGCTTTGGGGAGAGAAAAGCAAAAAAGGAGGAAGATTGGCAACAGATGTTAGCTCAGGGCCACTCTTCCTCAAAAAAAAAAAAAAGAGAAGGTCCTTACTCTGACTTGATATGCCCAGCCCCCACACATACCCCACAGGGAGATGGGGCCCTCCTCCTGCCACACATATGGCTCAGAGGGAGTGTTCAGCAGCTATCTTTCCTCCAGAATAAGTTTATGGGCCTACTCTTTTTGCTAGTATAGCCAAAACTCTCCATCAAAAATGCCTCAAGCCAGCAAAGGCCTCTTTCCAAAACCCTTAGAGAAGTCCCTTCACTTTGCCTTTATAGTTTAGTGGTTTGGTAAAGGACACAACACTTAGAGGAAATAGAAAATCTTATTTCTGAGGAAACTCTCCTAGTGATGAGATCACAGGAAGTACATTAGGAAGTAATTCTGTAGAAGATACCTGAGTGAACGTCTCTTGACCAGAGAATCCTGTGAATGCACAAACTCTTGGAAGTGGTACCACTCACATTCCCCTCCTTTGCTGAGTCTGCCTCACACACACTCTTCAGTTCTGTTACAAGCCCCTGTGCACCTGCCTGCCACATTCTTACCTGCAGAAGGCCCCTATGTTCTCCACCAGGTAGCACTGGCCGCCATTGTGACAGTAACTTGGGAAAAGGTCGCACACTGACCGGCACGAGCCGTTATGCCGCACAAAGCCACTGCGGCACTCAGTGCCATTCTCACTTGGGGCCAGGTCTCTGCCTGGCTCTCCTGGGCGGGGCCTGAGGGCAATGCTGCTGCCAGGGACCATCCCCAGAGTATGCTGTGGAGGGACAGCATGCCACCGACTGGTGGGCTGGCCTGTCCCGGGCCCCAGAACAGGCTTCTCAGTGGGCACTAGAAGGACGTTTTCCTCTTCCAGGTCTCCACCTCCTGCTGCATCCTTGTCATCCTCCTCTTCCTCCTCCTCTTCATCTAAGTCATCATAGAAGGACGTGGTAGGGTAGAAATCAGATTCATCAAAGGGGGTGAAGTCATCGTATAAATCAAGCAGGCTCCAGGAAGGGGTCTCTCCCCCATTATCGAGGTGGTGCTCTGAGGTTCCTGGTGACCCTGGGAAGCCTTCCAGGTCAGCGCCACGGCCCTCACCATCCAATCCTTCGAAGTAGTCGATGTCAATTATATCTGATGCCGGTTGGGGCTCCAGTGTGCCCTGAAAGGGAAACGTGGGCTCTGGCCCATCAGAGTCAGGTGTGCTGCCTCCCAGGTTCAGCCAAACCTCCAAGGGGTTCACCTTGGGGAGTTCAGGGCCTGGGCTCAGCTTGTCGCCAGGGGTGGGGGAGGGTGGTCCACTGGCCTCTGTAGCTTCGGAGGTTGCAGGGGGCATCGATGACTGCCCGAGGACCTCGTCGGGAGCTGGGAGGGTTGCTGGAAGGGCCTGGGTATCTCCGCTGCCCGCCTCTGCTGTCACTCCGCCCAGGCCTGGGCTGTCAGCCTCCAGCCAGGCGGTGCCTGTCACCGCCGCCGATGCCTCCAGCGCCTCCTCTGGCCCGACCCCAGGGCTCACCACGGCCTGCTCGCTGCCGGGCGCGGTCCACGAGGTCTCATCTTCCTCAGCTGCGGGCGGGCCGGCCTTCTCCCGCGTGTCGTTGGCACGCAGCTCCCACGCCCGGTCGCTCTTCACCTGCTCCTTGGCCTCGACGGCACTGCCCGCCTCTCGCGCTGTGGGCGGGAGGGAGAGGGGCGGGGCGTCAGGGCAGCGTTCAGGTAGGCCTTAGGCCCCGCCCCACCCCGCCGAGGCTCGCTCTTCTAGACCGGGGCCAACCCAAAGCCGCCGCTTCAAGGTTTCCCGAGGCCACGTCCCACCTTTAAGCCCCGCCTTGAGCCCGCCCCCCAAGTCTGGGAATACACCGGCCCAGTTTCCCCGCCCAGGCCCCGCCCCCCAAGCGTCAGGCCCCGCCCCCACCACAACCCGCAGTCTAACCAGGGCGGCCCCCAACTCCGGCCCTGGCAGAAGTCTTACCCTCAGGGCTCCACTCCACGTCCAGGCCCCGCCCCGAAGTCGCACCCTTAGAGCCCCACCCCACCCCGAGGCCCCGCCCTGAACACCCATCCTCTTGCCCCGCATCACCTCCAGGTCCCGCCCTGAAGTCTCACCCTCAGGCCCCGCCCACCCAAGCCCCTCCCCCAGTTCGCGCCTCGGTCCGCACACCCGGGTCGGAGCCGCCGCCCACCACTCGGCCGTCCCCAAGTGCCTCACCTCGTCGTGCGCCCCTTCCCCCGCCTGGGTCGCAGGCAAGGCGCTGCCCCGCCCCCTTGCCACAGCTCGCGGACTCCGCCTGTACCCGAAGCCAGCGGGACACCGGCCCAGGGTGGGGCGCGAGGGCCGCTGGGGGCACGGTTGCAGTCGGTACCTACCCGGCGCGGCCCCGGCGGCGAGGACCAGCGTGGCCCCCAGAAGCAGCAGCAGCGGCGGCGGCCCCCAGCCCGGGCCCCCGGCCCCGGCTTGGCCCATGGCGCGGCGCCCCGACCGCTGTCCGCGGTCTGCCCGGCTGGCTGCGCCCTTGGCTCGCCGGCCACCGCGCCTCCCGCCCGTGCTGCGGCCGTCTCAGCCCACGATGGGCAGCTCGAGAAGCCGCATGCCGCCGCCGCCGTCCGCCGCTGTCCCCGGCGCGCCGCGCCTCCCCGCCTCCCGCGCCGCCGCTGCCGCGCTCAGCGCCGCCCCCACCCCGCCCGCCGCGCCCGCTCCGCCGCACGTAGCTCTGACGCCGGCCCTGCTCAGTCTTCCTGCCGGGGGGACAGACAGACCCCCGGCTCGGGACTCGGAGACAAACGGACGAGGAGTCACGGGGGGTCAGGCACACAGCGCCGCGCGTGGCGTTAGCCGACAGGTGCACAGGCGGGAGACCTGCGGGGCGGGGCCGCGGTCCCGCCCTCCCTATGGAGGGCTGGCACGGGTTCCCTGCCCGCGAGGAACCCACCCGCCACGCGGCGAGCTCCGAGGCGGGAGCCCAGACACCCAAAGCCTTCGGGCGAGGCTCAGAAGGGCCGCAGGGGGCGGAAGCCCGAGCCCGCTCTGTGGCAATGAGCAGAACCCGGGGCGCGCCGAACCTCGCGGATTTCTGCGCCAACCCCGTGTTCGGGGCGGGGAACGGTCTCGGGGAGGTCTCCGGGTCCCCACGAGGGCGGGGCGGGCGCTGGCAGGCCCAGGCAAGGGGGCGAAGCCGACGGCCCAGGCTCTAATCGGATCAGACTTAATCCGTCCGCAGCCAAAGCTTAGACCTCGTACAGCCAGGCCCGCCGGAAGACATCCCGGGGGCAGGGGGCAAGACCTTACTGGGGCTGTGGCTACCCTGCCTTCCTTCTCGCCTCCTCGGGGCAGCCTGGGGAGCGGACTTTAATCCTGGTTCCTTTCTCCCTCCTAGGATACATCGCCCCCCATGTATCCCGGGCCAGCAAACCTCAAGTCCCTGGGTAGACCCAAGCAGTCTGGATCGCAGCCTAGGGACACGCGGACGCCAGGCCAGGCGTTACAGTAGCCTGCGGGCCCCGTTCAAAGCTCACTGTGCAGCCCAGGACCACTCATCCCCGGAGCCCTGCTTAGTGGGGACGCAGAGTCTCGGCCTAGTCACCGAGTTTATCCCCCTAAACCGACCGTCTACCTCCTGATGTGTTATTGACTCACGATGACATTCGGGATCCCCCCGAGGAGATGGGGCAATTCTGGTATTTGAGGGACACTCCTATTTCTGTCCCTAGGGAACCACATAGGTAACCAAGATGGAGGTTCTATCTCCTAATCTCTCTAGTAGGTGTCTCTGGATGGGGTTGCCTTGGTTCAAAGCCTATTTCTCTCACTGGAATTACTACTGCAGTCTATTAGCGCAGCCTGGTGTTCCCTCCCCTCCAGGTCTGCCTGGCAAACTCCTTAACCCAGAAAGCTCAGTTCCTATCACCTTCCCCTCAGAGAAGCCTTCTCAGCCTGCTCCTAGCAGTTAGACCCTTATGCCCTGATCTCATCGTCTGTCTGCAGTAATTCCCCCACTGAACTGCAAGGCACTTGAGTGCAGAGCGCCAGCCACAGATGGAAGCTCTGTAAGGCCTGTAGAAAGCATAAATGAATGAATGGCAACCATCTACTCCCACCCCAGAACTGTGGGTCTGGAGCTCCCTGCAAAGGCGCTGACTTCCTGAAGCCCCTTCCATGGCTTCATGCTGCCTCTGGGGACAGTAAATACTAGTTTGAAACACAATCTTCTCTGAGCAGAGGGCACTAACACACCCTCCAACCCCATCTCTGCATCTCCTTTTTCTGCCTTATATAGTCTCTTTGTGTTTTTCTGCTGTCTCCTTGACTTCTGGGTGGTAGTTGTCAGAATGGAGGCTCTTGGTGGACATTTCTACCTCCTCCTTCCTGAGGCTGGTCTGTGTGGGAAGGAGGCCTCACAGATGGGTCCCCTGACGCCTGTGGCATGACAACCACTCCTGTTTTTCCCAAGAAAGGTCTGGATGGTGGCCCTTCTCTCACCCTTTTGTTAAAACTCTACCTGCTCCAGTTTGTTTCTCATTTTAATATATTTTGTTAAATATTTAAATATATTTCTTTAAATTCAATTTCTGAATTAAGTAAAACAAGCATATGGTACAAAATATGAAATGTCTACTTCCTTAATATCTATTCCTCAACCACATTCTTCCCTTCTCTGGAGACAAATTCTGTCAACACTTTTTTCATTTTGGGATTTTAAATCAAATGTTGCCATTCAGTTTCATTCCGAGCCTCCCTAGCAGATCTCACCAACAGTTTCAGAACTGAGCACAAAACACCTGGTTAGGCGATACCTTCACAAAAAGAATGGGAGAAGCTCATCCAGGCAGTGGAATGGGATGGAAAGAGCAGGATTCAGCATCAGATCTGTGTGACCTTGGGAAGAGTCAGTAACCCAAGTCTCATATATGTGAAAAGTTGTAACCATAGAGTTTCAAATGAATGTAGTAATTTTTTCTGGGCACAAGGGCTAGGGTAGGCTAAACAAGAGATATAAAATGTAGCAACTGGAAAGTGAAAGAAAGGGAAATTGACCTCTGTCTTGAGCCTACATTCATGTTCCCACATTCAAGTCTTGTGCATTTGGGCATCAGGGATGCTTTGTGAGGCAATAGCTTCTGCATGCCTCTGAGGTTCCTATTGGGTTTGGCAACCTTCCTCCAGTACCAAGGAAAGCACAAGGCCCATTGCCATGGCTACACCCCACGTCCCTGGGCATAGAAAGCCCCTGGGTTCACCAGGGGGCTGCTGTCCAGGACAGGAGCTGCTGCAGTTGCCATGGCGGGGGGCATATTTCAGTCTGGACAGGAAGCAGCACGATTCCTGCCTTTAAGTCCTCGGGAGTAACTACTAACATTTTCATGAGTTTTCAGTTTTCCTAGTGATCTAATTTGTCTTATTCTTCACAACCATACTATGACTATCTTACCAGTCCTTTTACACATTTGCAAACTGACACTGAGAATGAGCAACTCTGTCCAAGATCGTGCTAATGAAGTGGTAAGGCCAGGACTTGAACTAAGATCCTGATTTCAAACCTTTTCATTTTAATATGGAGGCTTTTCATTCTTGCTCTTAATTTCAGGCGAGGAATCAAGATGCAGAGGTAGGGCCTCACTTGGCAGAATGGAAGCCCTGCCTCTCCCCCCAGCACCACCCCCTTCCACCTGGGCATTTAAGAGTTAACGCTTTGATCTCTTAAGGCACAACACGGCAGTAAGTCCAGACTCATGTCCTAGATCAGAGTCAGAAACGGACATCTAGTATGGCCTCTTTCTTGCCAGTGTGCTAGGTAGAGACACCCGGTTTTGAACTGCAGAGCAGTCAGCTGTGACAGATTTTGGTGATGGGCCGCTGGGACTGGGCCTTCTTGCACCATTACCAGGAAGAAGGGAAGAGTCAAGGGTCAGGGGCCTAAGTACTTTGTGGTGACCACCACCTCCTTGCTGCAGGGAACTCTGGATTCTCAATTGCACAAGTGCAACTGATTTGCCATGGCCACCCAAATTGACTCCCAGAAAAGGACATCACAACCTGGAGGTGGTCACCTTGTTCGGGTAATGGGTCTGCTATCAGATTGGGAAGGCCCCTGAATTTCATTATCCCAAAGCCAAGCCAGTTGGGAGAAAGCCATAGCACAAGCCAACACATATGGCCCCAGATGTGGAACTAGGCTTGTCTGCAGAAGAGTCCTGCCTCAGCAAGCAACCTCTCTAAGTGATTCTCAGGAACCCCATAGCTACTGCAGAATAAGCAGACTGGAACAAGGAATGGCAGTCAATTTGGATGGCCATGGGAAATCCACCAGTGTCAGGGCCAAACTAGCCACAGAAATCAGCCAGTGCAAAGGGGTGTAATACCATCCAAGAGCCCTGCCACTTCCTAATGCCCTCCTGGACCATCTGGTAGCAAGGGTGTCTTAGGTAGTGGATTGCCAGAGAGTCAGAATGGGAGGCATTTTCTTTCTTGCCTCAGTTGTCTGAAGGTGGTGGCCACTGATCTGTATTAAGGCATGGCTAGTTTGCTGAGGCTTGCAAAGGCTGTACCATAAGGGTAGGTAGTGGTAAGGTAGCTACCAGAAACCAGTCACCTGGCTGCTCTACATGGGTTTGGAAGGGCCTGGAAACGCCTCTGGAGGCAGTAGGGAGTAAAGATGGCTCCAGTTCTGCAAGGCAGGCCAGAGCAGGAAGAGGGGACCAGATAAGGCTCTCTCCCCATGGGGTCCCATGAGAATTGAACAGGGCTGGGTAGTCCTAGGGAGAGCGAGCTATAATTGGTTTTGGAACCTGTTTAGGTTGATTCATAGAACTAACTCTCTCCCTTTAGTCACCCTTTGGGGTATGGCAGTGTTGTCTCAGCTCTGTTTCAAGTTCAGGATCAAAGGTGCTTCTTAACAGTGGTGGGAGGCCTAAAGGCGAGACACAAGGAAATGAAGTTCAGGGGAGCTGTTCACAAGGAGATCCAACATTGAGGCAGCACTTCCTTTCCATCCCATTCTGAAAGATTACTTCCTTAAATGGAGAAAATCCATTAACAGGGGATCAAGGTGCTTTCACGTTGTTCCCAGGAAGAACTCCCTCTTCAACAGGAGTAACTGAACGACAGCCATGCTCTTGGAACTGTAGAAAGCAGGGACTTTATAATAAAAGTCACGGGCAGAGAGGTTTGCAGAAAGAAATCTTCTCAGGGGTTGGCATTGCATCTCCAGATGAAAGGATGCTCTGATTATTCAGATGGAGGTTTTCCTGGAATGAAGGTCAACTCTCAGGTTACCACATCCCGCAGGACAAAATCACATAAGAACATCCAATTCACATGTATAAATTATTCCCCAGAAAACTCTTGATTACAGTTTCTTTTTCTTCCCGAACACTTGGCACTATCTAAAATGAATAATTATTTATGGTCTGGTATTCCCCTCCCCACAAGAATGTAAATGGCCTGGAGTGCAGGGGCCTTGCCTACCTTATTCATAATTGACTTCACTGCATGCAAGGTCCAATGCCTGGCACACAGTAGGCCCTCAAATGTTTACTGGACTAATGGGCCCATAGAATGACCTGTCAGGAACTGTACAGATCCACCATACAACCTTCTTAACCAGTGGTTCTCAAAAGGTGGTCCCTTGACTAGCTGCATCAGGATCTCCTGGGAGCCTGTTAAAAATGCAAAATTTCACAACTCACCCCAGACCTACTGCATCAGAAGCTCTGAGGGTAGGGCCCAGAAGCTTGTATATTAACAATCCTGTGGGCGATCCTGATTGCACTGAAGTTGGAAAACTGGGGAATTATTCCACAGTGAGGAACTGTGGAAGACTGGTTGATTGAACGTGTCCTATAATGCTCTAAAAAGAATTCACACTCGAATTTATAAACCAGCCTTTAGGATTAACTTCCCTCATCACCCTTAGGGAAGTATAAGAATCCCATGAGACCCAACTGGCTCTAGCACTCTTTACTGGAGGGAAGAGTTGCAACAGGTCAGAAAGAAAAGCACAACCAGTCTGGCACACTTCCATGGGGAGCCGAGTGTTCACCTCCTGGCAGACACAGAATCTGCCTCTTTCGCTTCACTGGGTTTGTGAGCATCCTGAAGGCAACAGCTTCTGTTTTCTGCACAGGGTTTGCAGCTGTGGGTGCTCCAAAGGCTGTCCATAAGAGTTTACGGAATCACGTGCCCTCAATGCCTGCCTCCAACTTGAGGCTGTCTTAACTGCATCCTGACATTCTCTAGCTCACCCTTCCTGGAGAACTTTCACTCATCTTTCTTCATTTCGACGATGAAAATAAACAGTGGGCAAGGCACATTCAACTGCATGTTCCTTGAGCATCACGAAGGTGGAGAGACAGTTAGGAATCCCTGAATCACTGAACTTTAATGACCAGGATCAGGTGGGACTGAATATTTAGGCTTTTCAAAGGACGTATGAAGAAACTGGTGTATGAATGCAGAGAATAGGATTAGAATCCAGAAATGACGTTCCATTTATTCACTGAAAAAGAGGGAGATCAGGCCTTCTTGATCAATTTCCTCCAATCTCCCAAAACTCTCTCCCTTCATTTTTCCAAAATAACAACTCAGAGGAACACGTTTGTACAAGAACCACGTATTATTCCCCCCTCCTCACAAAATCGGGTGGCTGATTACAGGAACAAAACTAGATCAAAGACATGAAAAGAAAAAGTCACCACTTATACTGAAACATAACAGTGTTATGAATTCAGGTATTCTGGAGAATTATTACCAGCATAGCAAAAATATTTCCACCTGGATCTTTTAAATTTGAAAGTGATCACATTAAAGACCTGAGGTTACAAGGGACCACAGTATGAAGCAGAATTCCATTTTCTTTCTAAGACCCCAGTGGAAGATAAGTATTTGGAATGAGTTTCCTTTGGGAAAGATTGGTGAGAAATACAGAAAACCCCGGCCACTGTCAAGAGGCACTGGGGTCTTTCTGGAGGCAAATGCATTGAAATTAAACTCCAGCAGGAACAAGCTCATTTCCACTCCAAGAGTCCAGCAAAAACATATAAAAGGAACAAGGTCTCCTTGGTTCCAGTACTCTGATGGTGACCAGGGCCATCTGATTATAGGTAACACCTGAGGGTTTGAAAGGCATATCTAAATTGTGGTTTTATTTTTTTGCTTTCTGATATTAAAGAAAAAAGTTCTAAGGTGTTTTACAAACATCTCCCTACACCCTCTCATATGTAAAGCTTTATAGAATATACAGAAAAAGATATCCAAAGATGTTCCACTTTGCATTCTAAACAATGAAACTGCCACTTAAGAATGTGAAGTAAAGAGGCCAGGTGCTTTGGAAATCAAGCTCTACCAAAAACACCCTTTCCCCACCCATGGAAGGATAGAGGGGAGGGAAGAAGGACAAGAAGAGAAAACCAAGAACTCTCAAGTCACTCATCAGCAGGGGTAGAAATGGGCTCAAATTAAGGCATTTTTGTGGCTCCTCCTCTGGAATGGCATTCCACTCTCCCAGCCCTAGCACCCCAACCCTCAAAGCTTGATGCTGATTACCAAGTGAGTTCCTTGATACCCTCAGCATCTCCTTGACAACCCTGTGATAGATGGAATGTGAGATCTCAGAAAGGGAAGGAAGAAAGTATGAGAAGCTGTTGATCCTGCCCCACTTTTCCAATCCCATCCCAAACCTAAAGTACCGCTTCACTAAATTCCATTCACCCTGGCTACTGCAAGAGGTAGTTTGGGGACTTGCACCCCTAGCCATTCTAACCAAGTTCCATGAGCTAAAATGTTTATCAGCACTATCTAATACTTTTTTTAAAAAAAGTTTTTCAAGAGGGAGAAAAAACTGCATACAAACGAGTGAATAGTGGGCCAGATTCATTGGGTGGCCATTGCCATAGACAACTAAAACTTTTCTGGCTAGTCTAGAGAACTTAGGAATGCCTCCTCAAAGCTCAGCCCTCAAAAAACAACACACACACCCCCGCTCCAACAAACCATCTGCATAGAAAACATGAATCAGTGGGCTTAGGGAAGAAGCGGATCTGTTTTGATGCGTGTGCTCTCCCTACCATATAATAAAGGGGTTATGTTCTGCCAGGCAGGTAGAGGCCCTCACAGTCCTCACTAGGGATAAAATCAATGGGGTCCCTTTCTCCATCTCTTAATTTTGGTGCATCTGTGTGTGGCAAAAATCTCATGAAACTTCACCATCAGCACCATTCTTAGCTCAGATAAGCAGAAATAAGGTCACTTATAATGCCTTAAGGTTTGTCCCCTCTGGCTATCCCCTCTGCTCATCACCATTTTTTGGTTCCTATTAACTTAGGATGCTCTCCTATAAAGCAATGACAAAAGAAAAAAAAAACAAGATAATGATTATAAAGCATTTTCCATAGAAGCATAAGACAAAGCAAAAAACTGCAGGAGAGCAAAAATGATAAAGACATAGAATACGAATGTTGACAGGACCTGCAGATAAACTGCCAGTATACCCCAAGCCAGGACAGGGGAGATGCAGGTTATTTTTAGGATGACCAGGGCACACAGTCACCACAGGCTACCCCTTGAGTATTGGCTGAAGACCTAACACAAGAGGAGTCAGAGCACAGAGAGAGGTGGCAAGAGGAATGAGGAAATATGGGATGTGTGCTTGGGGCTATGAGAAGAAAAATCCTGAAAGAAACCCAAGGAAGCTGAGGAATACAAGTTTGGTCATCCCCTCTCCAGCTGGTGGCGCTGGGCGTGGACGTTCCCTGCATCTTCCAGGCTAGGGAGCAGCCGAGGCTGGTGGGCCTGGAGCAGGAGGCGGAGGGACTCCATCTGCAGGTGGTGGTGGTGGCTGCTGCTGTGGCGGAGGGGGATCTGCAAATACAGCCAAGAGTAACTCGTCACTGCTGGAAACACAAGGGGCTTGGGAAAGAGACATTCAGAGAAAATGACATAGGAAGTAATTTTCTTTATGGCAGGTAACCAACGTGGCCTGTGAGGCATTGCTGCCACTGTGGTCTATGCAGGTCATGGCCATTTGAACCTCCGGGTCACTGCTCACTCATGTTGTTTCTTCTAACCCAGTGGTTAGAGGAGTGGGAGGTGTCTGAGTCTGTCCCACCCTCCTTCAAGGCCCACCTCTTCCAAGAATCACTCCAGACCTTTTCAGAACTTAATTATATTGTGGGTTTATTCTATTTTAATGGTTCTCTCTGCTAATTTTATGTCTTCAGTTCCTTCCTGGGCAAGTTCTGTGTCTTCTTTCTTTCTCTCACAGTGCCTAGCCTAGCTGGCCATAAAACAGATTATCAATAACTTCTTGCTGATTAACTGTCTCCTTTAGGGCCAGAGAACTTCACTTGAGGCAGCTGCTGACAAGTTGGACAGTCCTGGGAGGCCCCACAGCTCCTGAACTGCAGTCCTTGGATTTCTGGCCAAAACCAGGTCAGGTATTGAAGGGAACAATTAGTATGAGTGTCTGGGGGCTCCTTCCTATTTCAACTTTAGCTGCTTTAGTGTACAAAGGAACCCTACAGGATCATTTAATCCAGGGGTTTTTAAACCTCTAGATTTTGCCAGAAACTAAAACATATGAAAAAAATAATTAAAGTGTAGCCTTGCTTGAGTCAATTCACTCAAGCATCCCCCCAGGTTTCCACCAAACCAGTAAGGCTCTTCAAAGCATTTTGAAGCCCATTGATCTAATTCCTTGTGTCATCTTTTACTGGGGAAACTAAGGCCTAAAGAAGGAAGGCAACTCCCTGGTGAGGCCTGCCTCGTACCCTGGAGCCAAATCAGTGGCTCAGAATCCCTGAAACACTCATTTGTGGCAGGAAGTGGGGGGTGGGGTGGGAGCACCCCAAACTCTCCACATGCTCAAGGTGCTCCACTGAGGGCCCTTTGGGATAGAATCCTGCAGTCACACATCATGGGTGAGCAGCACGGTATGACAGTGGTAAAGACCAACGATACTATTTCTGCAAACAGGGATGGCAAACTGGTCAATTCTCTTGGTAGGCTGGCACATTTGTATACTGCCTGTAAGGTGGCAAGGCAAGCATTTTCTTGTCAAGGAAAAGAGGTACCTGCTGTACTACAACCTCTGACCACGCCTCAAGGGAAATCATTCTTTTCTATTGTCGTGATCCTATAGACCCAGATAAACTGCTGCCTTTCTTCTGTGCACCTACGCTGTCCTAGCCCCTAGGGGTCCAGAGAAATGAGACGTGCCTTTGTCCGTGCAGCCTGCCTCGTGGCCCTGGGAAGTCTCCCAAAGTACTACAGTGCACTCAAGGCACTTCATAGTCTCATGTAACTTTTGGTAAATCCTATACTACTATCCACTTGTTCATTTCTTGTTTTCCCAACTAAAGCTCCTGGAGACCAGGAATTCTTATGCGTCCTTGCTCTGTATTGTGAATAGGAGCTAACTCCTTGGCGCACACATGAACTTATAAATGAACCTGAGATCACAGATGTGGCTTGGGTACCTGGCCACTATTGGCTGTGTTTTGGGATTGTTCTCACTGAGAAAGTCTACAGGAGTAAAGGGCAGGTCAGAGCCTCTGAATTGATCTTCTGGAGGCCAGGGTTGGAGCAGAGCAAGGGCTCTATGGGAGAAACGACCCTGCCTTGCACACACTACAAGACAGACAATGCTCAGCAGCACCTGTGCCTTCTCCACTGAGCCTGCTGGGACCTCCTAATCCTTCTCAACACAGGTCCTGAATACTCGTTCCTTAGTCTAAGCAGCCACTACCAATATATCAGAGTGGCTACAAGAAACTTATTTGTTATTCCTGCCCTAAACTGTTTCCTGTTCTTTTCTTTATACCCACCACTTTTGAACCCTGTATCTATAAAAGGCTCCTGTAGGGAAAATACCAACCAGTAGCTCTGTATGTTTCCCAAGATCCAAACTAGACAGGCTTAAATAGCAGTGGGAGAGGAATGTCTTTTTGGCCTCCTCACAGACCTCAGAGTCAAGCGTGCATGCCGTTGGTGAAGGCTATGGCGCATGAGCCCAACTGACTGGAAGCACTTTGCACTCATCACCTGTGTACCTGTCCATCAGGGATGTTGAAGAGCACTGAACAAAAACCAATCTTCTGGAACCCCCTGTCACAGGTCACACTGTCCACGGACCTGCCAAACCACAGATAGAGAACAAAGCCTTCCTCCCTTGTGTACAGTCCTCCCAGAGAGACCCTGGGGCGATGCATTCCCACATCATGCTACTTACACATGCCATTAGGTGCCGCGAGGGGTACCCGGGGTCCTAAGATGTTTCCTGGCATTGGTGGCATACCGGGAGGAGCAGGGCCACTCCCAGGGGGGTGGATGTTGGCTGCAACAGTGGGAATCATGCGGCCTGGCATGGGCTGCCCAGGCATCATGGAACCTGGGCCTGGTATCTGACCTGCAGAGGGAGATTGAAAGTACTAAGTTAAGTGTACTAGGAGGAAATGGATACTCTCTGCCCAAGACTGCCAAATACAGACAAATACCTAACCCTCCAAAGGATGTGAAATACCAACAGAGCAATAATCTGTAATAATCTCTATGACCAGCTTTTAATTTTTTTGAGGGGAGAGAAGAAATAATGCGGCAGGTTTATGGAGTGAATGACTACCCTAAACCCTGGTATAGGAAGGTAGCTGTAAGAAGCAATTACAAAGAAACATCCTAACAGAAAGCATTCATTCTGTTTAGTCGGGTGAACAGTGGATTGTCAAATATCTTCCTGAGGACACGAAATGCTGAGCACAGACCACAGGGAATGGAGAGAAGAACTTTAATAGCAAGTCAGTGTACATTCCAAGGACTGCAGCTCAGTCAACATGGAGCTTCATGCACAGGCTTTGTGAGAAGGTATGTTTGAAAGGGTATTGGTTACTACTGTGAAATCAACATTAAGAAGGGATTCTGAATGGAATCCCCAAGTCCTGTTCAGAAAAAAATCTCTCCCTTTATCCCTCACTATCCCTCATCATGAAGCAATGGCCCTGGAGAACCTTTGGTGGGGGGGAGGGGGCCGGCGCAGGGACAGGGGGAGTGAGAAAGACAGACAGCTCCTTCATCTCTATTGTTTGAAATTAACGATAGGAGAAGTTAGATGCCAGAAGAGTAAATACCTCCTGTATTCAGTTTCACACTGAGCCTTTAGAACTTTACACAATTTTTGTGTCTGTAAAGAGCCAGTAAATATTTGGACTTTACCGGCTATCTAGTCTCTATCACAACTATTCAACTTTGTTATTGGAGCATGAAGGCAGTCACAGATGATACATAACAAACAGGTGTTGCTGTGTCCCAATAAATCCTTATTTATGGGCTCTGAAATGTGAATTTCACATAATTTTCATGTGACATAAACATTCTTCTTAAGTTTTCCCCAACCATTTAAACTGTAAAAACCATTCTCACCCTGTGGCCCATACAAAACCAGAGATGAGCCAGATTTGGCCTATGGGTCGTAATTTGCCCATCCTGCTTTAGATATGATGGTGGATATTTATTAGTTCTGGAACTCTGCGGTTTGGCTGCTAGGCTTGGTTTTAAAGAGTGACAAACGAAGGAGAATAGTTCAATGGGCACAAATCAAGGTTAAAGCTCTTTTATATAAGGGCAAATTAAACTCTCTACAGAATAAGGAAGGAGAATCTATGTAATTTTTTCTTTTTTTTAAATCTAGGGACCTTAGTATCTGTGTAAGGTCAACTGTATGAAACTGAATACAGGTTTCTAAACATAGTCCTGAGGCAGCTGGAAATAAGAATGCTTTGGTCCAATCTTGGAAAATTTGGGAGAAGGGACTATCTGATAGCTAGCTGGCAATTAAAATATACAGAGCAGTGTCGGAGATAACTCAAGTGAAGACTTCTCCATCACTGTTTAGAAAAAGGCGTCTTAAGAAGGACACACACGGTTTGAAGCCTCACACCAACTATTTCCATTGTCTGTTCCCTGACCCAGGACCCAAAGAGAGGAGCCCTTTACTACAGAGGTGTCAATGAAGACAACCCCAGTAAGGTATAAGAATCAGGGTAGAGTTGGTCTGCTGTCTTTGGGGGACTATTTTTTAAACCATAATACATCAACATTATACCCCAGAATAAAAAGGATAGCAAGTTTTGGGCCCTCTGGCCCACCTTTCTCTGCTCTATAATGCCATCATGTAAGAGCCCAGCAGAGGAGCCTCAGAGGTCCAATTGCTGGAGGACAGCTTGATTAAGTCACCTGAGAGAAAGTGAGACCAAGTGCTAGACCCATGGCTGAACTGACAGTACCACCACTCTTACACCACCTGAGCATCAATAATAAAAGCTGTTATGTGCCTGTGCCACAGCGCTAGAATGGAAACAGGCAGTGTTGGAGACTCTATCAATCTAGGGAATGACATAGAAATAAAAGAAACAAATGGCAAGTACGCTTTAAGTCATACAAAGGATGAGTGCACATAAAGGAGTGGCAGGCACATCAAGAGAAAACTATGGAAGGAGCAAGAAAAAGAAACTGATACCTTCCAGTTAATCAAGACAAACTTGTGAATGACTTGGGATTTTGGATGTTGGATGTTTGTAAATGAAGTGAAGGAGAGGGATTAGGGATAGGACGACAGCAGACTACTCTAAGCACAGGGCCTAACCTGAGTTAAGCAATCAGAAAATAATATGACTGTCGCTCCTGTTATTCCTAAGAGCTACCAATTATATGTAGCACCTTCATATTCGCCATTCCCTCTGAGCTAAGTGCATCACCTTATTATTATCACCCGCATTTCACTGAAGAGCAACAGGCTTAAAAAGGGTTAAAAAATGTGCCCAGTTTACACAGCCAAGATACCACAACCCTTGGTCTGACGTGACTCCAAGCAAAGGGGGCTGGATGAGTCACGCACACAGAACGGGGTGGCGGACTTGAACAGTAAGGCTCCCGGGGTGAGGTGAAATGTTTTGGAGAAAGGAGGAATGTGGGCCTGATTTTCTGTGTGATGGAAAACTTTAATAAGGGATGCAGAGGAGTCAGAGCCTAGAGCAGAAGAGCAGGGGCTGACTGAGGGCAGGATGAGCAGATAGAAGTAGGAGCTGACGAGTTTGGGAGAGAACTCTGCAGGCATCCTGGGAATGGGTGAGAGAGCAAGGAGGAAGGGCAAGTATGAAGGGAGAAGGAGAAACAATTCAGGCTTGGCATCAGACTGGGCATGTGAAGTGCAGGTGGAATGATGGGAAAAGGACAGGGGAAGACTTTTGCTTTGGGAACAGGAGATGCAGGATTGGCTTCCACTCAGTGGAACACTGAGACATGGGGTGAAGGGAAGTACAGAACTCTCAAAGTTTCAAATGGGCACTGGCAAACACAGAGCCTTATTATTCTAAGAATCAGGGCCAGTCCTCTGCAAAGTTGTTAAAGAGGCACCTTTGTTTTCTAGGAGGTATTCTCCCAGCTCCCTTTCGGAGAGCCCTTTTTTACTCCCTTCCTATCACACAACACTTGCTAGGCCATTACACACAAAAGCAGTATTTTGCTTCTCACTTTCTAAGTCTCTACTAATCATTCTCTAATGGTATTCCAAGTGATGCAACAGGAGAGAGAAGATACTTTTGTTGTTGTCGGAGGCAGGAAGCCTACTTTTAAGCCAAGACCCACAGAATTCTAACCTGGAGAGGAAAGAACACTTTTAATGGACTCGTAATAAATGGAAGCCATGTACTAGAACAGATAACACAATCTAGATCTATCAATTGTTACCTGGCCCACAGACTCCATAAGACATTAACCACAACCCTGCTCAGAACAAGCCTAACATATTCTCTTTAGCTTATAGGAAACCACAAAGGGAGGAAGGAGGAGATGGCTGAGACATATAGTCAAAAGCAGCTAGAACCGGTTGAAGGCAACATGGTGGTCTGACTTGACCTGACATAGACCCTACAGCTCATTATAATACATTACTATGCTACATAACACACCCACTGGCACCATGACAGTTTACAACTGCCATGGCAAAAGCAGGATATATCCAAATAAGGAAAGGAAAGAGGTGACACCCTTGTTCCCCCTAAAAGTCTGCCTTGTTCCCAGAACTATGACTATTCCTCCCCTTCATTACCTTGACCCCTTATAACAGCTGCTTAATCACCCCAAGAGCTGAGAAGTTGGTTTGTGAACATAGTTCCCACTTTTCCATTCTTTGGCCATTGAATAAAAGCTTTGCTGTTGAACGCTTGGCTTTGGTTTTGTTCTAAATCTGCAACAATGAACAGAAAAGGACCCTCTGAGGAGGAAAAGGCTGATTGTAGGTTCAAGGCCCAACAGCCCTGGGCTGTTCCTCAGGTCCCCTCTGTCTGTGGGTTCAAGTCCCACTGGGGGAAGCAAAATTGACAACACAATGGGTACAGGTTGCCTCCTTCTACCAAGTTCAACCTGGACAAGAGGACTTGAGCAAGTTAGGAAGAACATTTTGCCAGTCTTTCTCAGGTCTCTCTCTCCAGAAAACTGACAGTAGAGCAGTGAAGTGTGCCTTCACAGAGGCCAGAACGAGTACTTGGTAAGGGAGAAAGAAAGAAGAGCAGGTGCGTGCTCAAATGAGTGACAGGATACACAACTGTTCAGTCCCAATCACCTCTCATTTTCAGCAGTATGACAGAGTGTTGTACTTTGATGTCTAGAGCAAGGTGTGGGTTGTTCAAACCCCTGAATGACCAATGGGCATCGCAGTCACTAGCTACCCAATCCTCAACAGGGAAAGTACAGATGAACTAGACTAGAAACTACACAGCGTGATCTCACTTCCACTTCACCCCAACCCAGATGAGTGTTCTTGGCCAAGTCATTTAGGATGCCCTGAGCCTCAGTTTCCTGAGATGATAGAGAGTGAAGCTAAATATCTGCCTACTTTCATCATACAGCTTTCTGTATAATCAGGGAAATTATTTGTTATAATGCCTTATTATGTCACTGGCTCCTCCAACAGGCTTATGAGAGGCAGAGCAAATATTCTCATTTTATAGAGAGTAAACAAAAGCTCAGAAAAGAGATTTCTTTACAGTCACAGAAATTGTTAGGGGAATCAGATCCATGTCTTCTAACTCTAAATCCAGTTCTCTTTTTACCATACTACTCTGTGGTCAAATGAAACAGTTCATTTGAAAGGACTTAATGTAACAGCCAGCATTAAAAAAAAAATGTAAGGTGTGCACTTTAATTCCAGGCACCATATTTTCTTCCTCACTATATCACACTTAGGAGACTGCTCTGCTTCCTGCAATAAGTAATTTTTTAATTTAACAAACATACATTCTAGCACCTTGCAGTGGGTTGCATGGTGGTCCCCAGATATGTATACGTTCTAATACCCGAGACATGTAAATGTAAAACCATATTTAGAAAAAAGGTCTTTGCAGATTTGATTAAGTTAAGGATCCTGAGATGAGGAGATAATCCTGGATTATCTTGGTGGGCCTTAAATACAATGACAAGTGTCCTTATATGAGACACATAAAGGAGAAAACTGAGAGGAGAAGGCGACGTGAAGATGAAGCAAACAGAGATGTGACCACAAGCCAAGGAATGCTGCCAGCCACCAGAAGCTGGAAGAAGCAAGGAAAAGACTCTCCCCTAGATCCCCTGGAGGCAGCATGGATTTGCTAGATATTAGACTTCTAGCTCCCAGAATTGTGAGAATAAATTTCTGTTGTTTTAAGTTACCAAGTCTGTGAAAGGAGAAAACATAAAGACTGAGAAACTCGCCCAATGTCATAAAGTGTGTAAATAGGGAAGCCCAGATCTGACCTGGGTACTTTCACTCCAGAGATGGTGCTTGTAACCACAGTGCATGCTGCTGATGAAGGTCTGGAGGAAGGGAGTCCATCCCTCTCCCAGCAGACTATGTGATGCAAACCCTGCTGGCACTAAACTGACTTGGCTCCAGACAGAAACAATTCTCCAAACCATCAGCTCAGAGTGTATGTTCCAGCAGAAAAATGAACTATTCAGGAAACAGTCTGGCAAAGAGGAGATTCAGTGGCAGAAAGATACAGATCCATGAGGTGAATACTACCCAACACGCACTGGCATAAGCCTATAGGTTCTCGCTGTCAGGCCTAGTAGTGCTGTTTCCAAAGCTACCTGCTCAGCGGCAGTGGCCCATTTCCCTATTTCCCTATATCTTTACAGCAACAAGCTGGGATAGGGCAGCTTTAGGGTTTTCCAAGGCTATAAGCACAACAGGTGAAAAAACCTCTCCTTTCTCTGGATATAAATTTGAAAGCCTTCTGAAAAACAAAGTTCTCCTATCCTCTTGTAACAAACAGGACCATAAAGCCACAGGGATGTGGGTATTCAGGGTATAAGAGGACAACGGCTCCTTGGGAGAGTTGGCAGCAAAAAGAAAGGATTAGAGGAAAGATAGTTTACTTCTACTTGTGAGACCTTACACAGACAAACATTTCTCAGGAAAGCAAGGAGCACTAAGAGTGAGCGATGTCCCTCTGCCATCTAGAGGTAACTGCTGTCACATGCTACATGACTCAGTGCTGGTGTGCCTAGGGCAGTGGATCTAGAGAACAGACAGGGAGGAGACAAGAATGTTGCTTTGAGTACAGGCCTGCCATTTGCCAGGCAATGACAGTTATCTCACTGAGTCCTCCAGGTTATTAGGAGGATTGCAAGACAGTATGGGCTCAGTTTCAAGATAAGGAAACTAAGTCTCAGAGAGGCTATGTAATTTGGCCCAAAGTCACAAGGAACTAGAGACTTAACTGAGATTCAAACCCAGGTCTGTCTGACCCTGAGGCCCATTCTGTTTTCCTTCACACCACCCTGCCTTAAAGTTGAGTCTCTCCTTGGAAAAGCTGATTTGTAAGGATCAAATTTGAAATGGGGTAGAATTTAAGATGACTGGGGAGAAGACAAAATCAATTCCTTGAAAGCAACCCTTGTCCGTTTGGAATATAAACATCCTTGTGGTTTGTCTGGTGTCTGATATAGGTCTCACCACTTTTAAATGGATGACAGTGTCTGAAGGCATCTCTATTAAATCTTACTAAACATGAAGAAGTCTGGCCCAGATGAACCTAAAATGAACAGGAACAAGCCTTACCAAGCACAGTGAAGGGGGTGTGTGTATATATTTTTCCATTAAAATAAACATTCAGGTATTTCCTTCGTCGGGGAGGGGGAGAGAGAGAGAGAGAGAGAGAGAGAGAGAGAGAGAGAGAGAGAGAGAGAGAGAGAGAGAGAGAGAGACATGGCTTCAAAACAGCAGTATCAAAGCATAAACTGATGGGAGTCTGACCTACATACAAGCTTTTTTTTTTTTTTTTTTACAGCAGGCATCTGAAGCCTGAAAAATGGAAAGGTTTGCTAAAATTAGGTTTAGCCTAGTGAAAAAAATCCCTCACACTCTCAGGTTTATCAGATCTTCTACTAACGCGTTAGACCCATCATGCCTGATGGAATATTTAAGGATTTTATTTTTGTTTATTTATTTATTATTTTTGTGAGGAAGACCAGCCCCGAGCTAACATCCGTTGCTAATCCTCCTCTTTTCGCTGAGGAAGACTGGCCCTGGGCTGACATCCGTGCCCATCTTCCTCTACTTTATATGGGACGCCGCCACAGCGTGGCTGACAAGCAGTGCATTGGCAGGCGCCCGGGATCCGAACCCGCGAACCCCGGGCTGCCAAGCACGAACTAAACCGCTGTGCCACCGGGCCGGCCCCTTAAGGATTTTATTTTTATTCTTCGGGATGGGAGAGGCAGGTGGGAAGAGAACATGAAACTAAGAAAGGGAACCTGTGAATTTCCAATCTTCAGCACATTTCATCATTCTTTCTAACCAACCACAGCACATTATTTGGCTAAGTCCCCCTGAGAACGGAAATAACACAATCAGGGCCAAGTGAGGGGAAGCCCAGGCTCCTCAGAGACTGCTCCTCCTGCAGCAGCTTCCGGGGGGCACCCCTGACAGACGCTCTTTGTTGAAGACTGGGCCCTCACTGTTCTCTTTGTGAGGGTAACCTGCTACTCCAGAAAGGGGCACGCCAGCCTTATTATCACATGATGTAAGCAGGACCAAAGGTACCGCAGATAATAAAAACTTGGCTGATGTGATGAGCTATTCCTTTTCCCTTTTCAATGTGGGGCTGTTGAGTCAGGGGGTGGGCTGGGAGGTGATGACTGGTTGTAATCCTTTCCTGAGTACTATTTCCCACGGGTAGGGTTGTGTAAACGGGTCTAACTTGAGGGCTTACAAGCCAGGTGCCTAAAGCATTGGTTGAAATTTCCTTGAACAACCAATATTTTACTAATTGATGCAAAATGTTCTAGTTTTATCATTAAAACATCATTTTTACCATGTGTGAGTTCTCAACATATCAGATCAATTCCTTTTCTGGATTTTTTAGGCACTTTCTAAAAATTCTTATATTATTAATAAAGAAACCATAAAGATATTTAAAATATGTCCTTTTCCCTCTGCTTTTCACACACAGAGACTTCCCCAATGTAGGCAGCTCACTCCAGATCCACGAGACATGAATCAAGTCATGCGCCGCATAATGACGTTTTGGTCAACGATGAACTGCATACATGACTGTGGTCCCATGAGATTAGTACCATAGCCTAGGTGTGTAGTAGGCCATACCATCTAAGTTTGTGTAAGCACACTATGAGTTTGTGCAGTGACAAAATTGCCTAAGGATGCATTTCTCAGAACATATCCCCACTGTTAAGTGATGCATGGCTGTACTCAAGAGTGCCTCATCTACTATAAATGCCCAGGGGAGGGCAGAGCTTACATTGCACTTACATACTAGATTTTTAGCATCTCCTCCTGACTCAACTTAATGATAATCTTCCTTTAAATATGTGCCAAGACCCCTGGAGTCCTGACCATCTTACCTTAAAGGAGACCCCCAGCAGTCAGAGGTACCCTCCTTGCTCTTGTAAGCAGCACAATCAAGGACATGTCAGGAAGCAGCAGCCACTACCCAGGCCACTCTCGTCCCTGGTTCCCCACGTGCTGACATGGGTACCACAACCAAGGGTGTAGTCAAGGAGTACTAAGCATGTGCTCAAGAATTGGTTGCTATCATGACTATTCATTTAGTGCCATTTGGAATGGCAGTCTTACAGGGAGAACTAGTAAGTCTTTAACTTTAACAGTGAAATCACACTGTTTTGCAGTTTAAATGAAAAGATGAAATGCAGTGCTGTGTGTTTTATCGAGATCAGCAAAACCTAAGGGTGGTATAAAGATGGCTGTAGCCACCTCTAGTTTCCATTTGTCAACTGTATACCAGAAACATTCCACTACAGATAGTTCCTTTGCCTTTCTGTTTGGTAGTAACAAATCAACCTGGAACACTTTATCAGAGACAGGCATAAAATGTACAAAAAGCTGGAGTTCCCAGGTGAGCTAGGGGTAGGGTCAAATACGCTGAGGAAGAGAGAGAGCAGCATACAGACAATACTCTCTGTACAAAATTCCAAGCATTTGAATGAATTAAGGGCGGGGGGAGGGAGGGAGGAATGAGAGGTACAAACTAAATGGAATATATACAGGTGTCAATTTATACTAGCCACTCTGGTGCCTGGGCCCATACGTGTTTGACAGCCTGGCAGATTCATGAGATAATGGGCTCTACCACTAACTGATGGCCAGTTTTGTGGAGAAAAGATGACATGTGATTTATCTACATAATTATATAAACTCTAAGAAGTCAGAGAGCAGGACACATTAACCACTTGGTGATAAATTTGTCTTGACCTTCTTCTCACCAACTTCCCTAACCTTGCTGGCTTTCAGACGCTGATTTTTCCCCTTCCTACATACACCATAAATTCTGGCCAAATACCAAAAGCTAGCCAGCATACCTGGATAATTATCCTCAGCTCCTAATAAAAATGCTGTGGGCTGCTAACTCTTCTAGAACTTAGAAAACAATAGTTGGAAGGATCATGCTCATAGTTCTTAACTTACACCTATGGCAAATCAGAGACTACAGCCGTTCTCCACATAAAACACTCAGACTTCTTCATCTGCCCTGATTTGAAAGATGCTTTTAGCTGATCTCTAGAATATGGTGTATGGTGTTGCAGACTCACCTCTTACAACCAGCTTTTTCTGAACTGGTGATATCAAGGCAACTTTTACCTAATTAAGGGTTTAATTTATTGTTGTTCTTAATTTTACTCTCTAAAATACTTCATTTAATTTTACATTCAAACTTCAAAGCAACCCCACAAAAGGGGCAATTATGAAAAATCATTACTTTGAGCTGCTAGAACTTCAACACACTGCTACAGGGAGTGTAAACTGGCATAACCATTTTGGAAAAAATTTGGCAGCATCTACTAACGTGAACATATGCACATCCTATGACCCACTCTAGGTACACAGCAAATTCCACTCCTTCGGGGCACACACAACAAAAATGTATAACTATGTCTACCAAAACACATGTGCACATGCATATTCACAGCTAAAACCTGCAAATAAACCAAATGTCTATCACCAGGGAATGGACTAATAAATTGTGGTAGAGCCCCACAGTGAAATACGTACAGCAAACAGAAGGAACAAATCTACAACCACTCACAACAATGTGGATGCATCTCACATACAGCGTTGAGTAAAAGGAACCAGACATAAACAAAAATCACTGCGTGATTCCATCCAGGTAACATTCAAAACCAACCCAACTAGTCTATGGTATTAGAAAGCAGGATAGTTGTTACCCTTGGAAGGGAAAGAGAGAAAGAGGAATATGATGAGGGCTTCTAGGTATTGGTTACACAGGTAGATTCTCTTTATTAAAACTCAACAAGCTAAATACTTAGGATTTGTATATTTTTCCATATTACATTATATTTCAAGAAAAAAATAAAAGAGAGTATCTCATCACAGATTTTTAAAAAATACTCTCACCATACATGCAATGATCTTCTTCTTTACAAATTCACTTAAGAAAAACCTATTTCTGAGAGAAAGTATAAAGAGAAAAATGACCTATTTCTATTCTGAAGGCCATTTTTATGAACTCTAGTTTTTTGGCATCGCCCATTAAGAAAACAGCTGTATCTGAGTCTGTTGTAAATCCCCTTAGTCCTCTGTCACTGGAGGCAGCATCGTGATATCGCTTTGGAATCAGATGGAACTCAGTATGAATTCTGGCTCCATTATGCAGCAAGGCTACGTGGCCTTGCTATGCATCAGTTCTTCAACTGTACAGTGAAGACAATGAGAATTAAGTGAAACAATGTGAGTGAAAGGCCTGGCATACAAACACCTGTTTTCACCAGGATGTAATTTAGGGGAAAGGTAGAAGCATCCCTCTGCCCATCTTTTACAAGCTAAATGCAGATGCTGGAGCTCCTCAGAAGTTCTCTGTGAACAGTTACTGCGGATGATGATGCTTTAACACCATCAAGAACCAAATGCCAAGTTGCCACAGTGAATTTCCTCCTAAACATTTATCCCAGAAGTTTTAGGAAATAAATTCTTAAAATAACTACTGTTTTTTTCTTTGGTGAGGAAGATTGGCCCTGAGCTAGCATCCATTGCCAATCCTCCTCTTTTTGCTTGAGGAAGATTGTCCCTAAGCTAACATATGTGCCAATCTTTCTCTATTTTTGTATGTGGGTCGCCACCACAGCACGGCTCAATGAGCAGTGTATAGGTCTGCACCCAGGATTCAAACCCATGAACCCGCTGAAGCAGAGCGTGCAAACTTAACCACTATGCCATCGGGTCAGCCCAAATAACTACTGTTTTTGAAAAATCACTTTGTGATCTTCACTCTGTTAGGCATTGGTGTCTTCTGAAAGCTTAACTTTGAAGAAAATTAGATTTCATACAGAGAATTTAAGATCTGCTCAAGCAGACAGAGAGAGGGACTGATGATGAAAGTATCCTGTGTCACAAGCAGGCAGACTTCTAAGATTACATGCACAAACATCATTTAGATCAAGTGGTAAGTCTGATGATGCTAGTAAATTCCACACTTAGAATTTAATAGTTTTGTATGTGTGTGTGTGAAAATGAATGCTTCTCAATCAAAGTCAACCTAGCCCCATTTTTGGGGTACAGCCAATAGAAACTAATACCTAAATATTTAATTCAAAACATGTTTTATGTTGATTGATAATACAAGTTGTCAGATAGCAGTTTTTTCAGTCATGGCTTCCTCAGGCAAACATGCTTTGTTATTTCCACGAGGAGATTTAGAAAATCTGTCACTTGAGGAAGTCAGGCCAAATGGCATTAGTAATGTTGCGACTTTCTCAGGCTTCCAAGGGTCTCTCTATATTTATCTTAGCTCACCTCTACATGCCTTGGCCAGAGACTCTGTGTCCCGCCCCAGGAAGCACAAACTTTGGCTCTACTAGGCACCAGGGGCGCTACTATGGAATAATTATAAAAACCTTACAGGATGACTGTAACTAGAAGAATATAACACACAACACACACCCATACATATTGCCCTCCAAGAAGGGAAGGAATGTGGGGCAAAATGCAGGAATTAAAGGCATATTTTAGTTTTAATGATGTTGGTAGTTAAATCTAAAAGAATTGTGCATTCAGGGGGCCGCCCGGTGGCGCAGCGGTTTAGTCCGCGCTTGGCAGCCCGGGGTTCGCGGGTTCGGATCCCGGGCGCCCGCCGATGCACTGCCTGTCAGCCATGCCGTGGCAGTGTCCCATATAAAGTAGAGGAAGATGGGCACGATGTTAGCCCAGGGCCAGTCTTCCTCAGCAAAAGGAGGAAGATTGGCGACGGATGTTTCCTCACAAAAAAAAAAAAAAACAAAAAGAATTGTGCATTCAGGGCCCAGCCCCACCATGGCGTAGTGGTTGAGTTCAGTGCTCCGCTTCAATGGCCCAGGTTCACGGGTTTAGATCCCAGGGTGCGGACCTACACCACTCATCAGCCATGCTGTGGCGGTGACCCACATATCAAGTGGAGGAAGAATGGCACAGATGTTAGCTCAGGGCTAATCTTCCTCAAGTGAAGAAAAAAAGAAGAAGGAAGATTGGGAACAGATGTTAGCTCAGGGCTAATCTTCCTCAGAAAAAAAAAATTAAGAATTGTGAGTTCAGCTTTCAAGGTGGTAAAAATGTGATGAATAGTTGCCACCTTGAAAGGGCTCCAACGAGCTAAAGATGGGACAATTTGAGCATCAAAAAGAGTTAACATCCATTATAAATTAAACACATAAAATATACAAAAATATGTAAATTCACAGTACTAAAAACATACACACAACAGAAAAAAAAACCTTATTGGTCACCTTTGGAGACGGGGTAGTGGGAAGATGGCAAAGAGGTAGTAACTCATTATTCAGGTAACTGATAAATAAAGAGAAAAGATGATGCATTTATCTAGCTTGTCCTATAAGAACTGATTTTCAGGAAAACTAAATGATTTGATGAAGAGTAGTTTCTTTTTTTTTTTTTTTTTTTTTTTGGTGGGGAAGACCAGCCCTGAGCTAATAACATCCGTCGCTGATCCTCCCCTTTTTGCTGAGGAAGACTGGCCCTGGGCTAACATCCGTGCCCATCTTCCTCCACTTTATATGGGACGCCGCCACAGCGTGGCTGACAGGCAGTGCGTCGGCGGGCGCCCGGGATCCGAACCCGCGAACCCCGGGCTGCCAAGCGCGGACTAAACCGCTGCGCCACTGGGCGGCCCCAAGAGTAGTTTCTTTTTAATAAAAGAATCACTGCTAATAAATGCAGAACAAATATATTTCTTACATAAGTTAAGAAATATAAATAAAATACATAAAACTTATATTAAATATAAATAAATGCAGAAGGAATAAGAAATTTAGAAATCTCACCATATTGCAATGCCTGATGAAATAACTGATCTAGGAAGCAATTCTAAATGTCAGGTAAAATCTTAGGTGAAGTCTGATGGGGAACTTTGTAATGGGTGGATCAGCCTAACAACACCAGAACCACTGCCCAAACAATGTCACCAAGAGAGACAACTGATATTATAGGAAAAATGTCTGTACCCCAAAAGTGAACTTGAACCTGATAAAATATCCAGAGCAATCTTCTGGTTTATGGGAAACGTGTGGGAGGGAGGAAAGGGGACAGAGGGATATGTGAAATAATACCGTGCACTTTCAGTGTACAATCAGGCACAGCCACAGGGTGGAAAACTCTGGTTTCTTCAACACAAAAAATGATATTTAAAAAAAAAGTTGGCAAAATTGTTAATACATTAAAACAGATTTAAGAAAACTACCAGCAAATGCAACATGTGAACCTTATCTGAACACTGATTCAAATAAATGATGCATTTAAAGACATTTAACTAACGATATTAGGAATTATGGTTACTTTTGTTGGGTGTGTGATGATAGTAGGTTATGTTAAAGAACAAGACTTCCATTGGTTAGAAACACATTTTGAAGTCTATCACTTACCCCAAAGCAAGGAGGAGGAATAGACAAAATATCGATAATTTTGAAGCTGTGCAATAGACATATGGGACATTATTATACTATTCTCTCTAGTTTTGTCTATAGCTGAACAGTTCCATAACAAAAAGCTAAAAATGGCTGAAAAGTGATGACTGTGGGAGCTGGGTCATGAGAGTTCATTATATTATTCTGTTTGTGTGTGTCTATCTTTGAAAATGTCTATAAGTTAAAAAAGAAAAAAGCATAGATAATCCAAGGATGAATTTTTTTGTGTGTGTGAGGAAGACCAGCTCTGGCTGACGAGCAGTGCATCGGCGGGCACCCGGGATCTGAACCTGCAAACCCCAGGCTGCCAAGAGCGGACTAAACTGCTGCACCACTGGGTGGCCCCCCGAGGATGAATTTTTAAGGAACTCTGTGATATACTGCCCATTCAGAAGCTGACCTATCCAAGGAAAGGTATCATGTGAAGAGGACTCTGGAAAGAGAACATGGCACGCATTATGTGGTGATGGCTATAAAACCAGATCTTACTTGCCCTACAATTTCCCGGATGACAATGGACATTTTGAACAGTCCTAGTCAGCAATCACCAATGGTGTGGTTAGCCCTTCTGATACTCTGTACCATAGTGACGACTCCAGCCTTATGTCTGAGCAGAGCCTTCCTCTCACCTGGCTGGGGTGGATGAGGTGGCGGCATCTGGTGGTGCATGAGAGGGTAGGGAGGGGGCTGCTGATGAGGCATCATGCCAGGGTGCCCTGCTGCTCCAAGTGGTGCCAGGCCAGGTCCTCCTGAGTGCTGGTGTGCCTGCTGAGGGTTCTGCCCATGCTGCTGCTGCTGTTCCATTTGCTGTCGGGCTCTCAATTCAGCATATTTCAGCTGTTCCATGTGGAAGTTCTGGCGTTCAGTAAGCAACTGCTGCCTCTGTTGTTCTAACTGTTAAGAAAAGGAACGGGAAGAGAAATGACACCAGCAGAGGCTCTCAGTATTGGATGACACACAGGACATCTACCTGATGCCAGAATTCCCTATATCTCATCACAGTTACATGGCATCCTCGCCTCCTGTAACATCCACAGTGAGAGAAAAGGCATTATTTCTTGAGTATCATATTTCCATTTGGACATAGGTTACCAAGGTCAAGGACTTCTCTCTGTTAAATATAAGGCACGCCTTTCCTTGTAACCTTCACCCAGTGGGGCTATTGTTTACTAGGCCCACTCAGAACACATGTAATCCTCTCCTGTTTGGCAGGCCTTCAGATATTAAAAATAGTTTCCACAACCGCCTTAATCTTCCCCAGGTAAAACAAGCCTCTCCTGTCCTTTTAATAGTCCCTCAGATGCTATTATTTCAAGTCCACCCAACCTTCCCAGGGGTTCTCTTCTGGATGTTACTTTTGGTTACTATTTTAGAATGTGACACCAGTTAAATCCTCTGGATGAGTGGACGTGGCCTAAGCTGCAAAGATATACATTTTTCTATGTGGAACTTTGGCAGTACCACTGTAAATCTTAGCTTTCAAGAACCCAAAATTATACTGGGTGACACATTCACAGTATATTTTAGATGCCTAAATAAAAATTTGCATGAATCTTCTCTTGAAGAATATAAGCATTTCAATATTCAAGATAATCTTTCTAGGACCCAAATTAAAGAGAAACAAGTTACTATATGTGCCAGGAAATTCAGAAATCATATGCCTCGCAGTAGTTCAGAGAATAGAGCCCACCTTAAATGCTACCAAAATTAATTTAATTCAGGGCTGAAAAAGAAAATAAACTTAAAACACAAAGGAAAATAAAAATCCAGATTTCTGGAAGTAAGCAGTATAAAGATCATAGACAGAGTTAACAGATCTATTTCTTTTCAATAATGTTCCATCCCACCATTTTTGATAGCAAGATGTGAGTCACGGGGAGGCATTTTCTAGAGTTGTGCTGTCCAATACAGCAGCCATAAGCCACAAACGGCTCCTGAGCACTTAAAATGTGGCTAATCTGAAATGAGATGTGCTGTGAGCATAAAATACACAATGAATTATGTGTTGAAATAGTAATCTGTATATACTGGATTAAATAAAACATTACAATTTCACCTTTTTATTTTTTTAATGTGACTACTAGAACATTTAAAATGACGTATAGGGCTCACACTATATTTCCACTGGATAGCACTATTTCAAGGCATTTAACAGATTAGAAAAATGTAACATCTTATCTTGCAGGAGCAACCAGTTCTGCAGATAAATACTATGTACCATCATTAGCAAAAACAAGATGGAATATGCATGAGAATTAGCCTACGAATCTGGGCTCTTAGCAAAGAGCTGCCTGGGGAGAAGTCTCTGTGGACCCGAGTGAGAAGCATCAATGGTTATCAGGAGTAGCAATCAGGGAACATCCATGGACAGATGAGGTATGGGAAGACAGGCCATGGACAGAGCGTGAAGAGAAGAGGCACGATCAGCTTAACAGTAGGAGAAATGGAGAGAAGAGATTAAGGCTCACGCCCTGGGTGTTGATTAGCTGGCAGCAGAGTCTCCTTAGGGAGGAGATTTGAAACAAACCATTTTGTAAGTGACTGAGTGTGATCAGGAGGGAGTGAGACGGGGCACTAATGGACTGGTGTGGGCTCTTCATTTTCTAGAGAGGTGACCTGAAGAGGGTAAAGCCTGGCCTGGTTTAACTTCTCCTTGTTTGCATGACGAGAAAGGAGTTGCAAGATGTAAACAGCAAGAGAATCCTCTGGCAGTGCAGCTCTGCAAGAAGACCAGTCAGTGAGATAATGTAAGTAAGAGGCAGATTGATAAAAAAAGGGATACATAGATTCTGACTAGAGATCCAAGTGTTGCTTTCTTCTAACCATTCTTTCTAGGAAATTTAGGACTTTGCTGAGGTAAAAGTTAAGACGTTGCCACTTTTTGTTGAGCCACTATTAGGCCTAGACAGCTTGGCTGAAATCCTGCAGTTCCGTAAAAACCATGGAATTCAAATCAAGATCTGCTTTAGAAAGAAGCTGAGGGGCTGACCCATGGTGGTGTAGTGGTTAAAGTTTGGCTTGCTCCGCTTTGGGCAGCCCGGGTTCCCGGGTTTGGATCCCAGGTGTGGACCTACACCACTTGTTAGCCATGCTCTGTCAGATGACACCCATACAAAACAGAAGAAGACTGGCACAGATATTAGCTCAGGGCTAATCTTCCTCAAGCAAAAAAAAAGAAGAAGATTGGCAACAGATGCTAGCTCAGAGCCAATCTTCATTGGGGGGTGGGGGGGAGCTGAACTGATACTAGAGGGAGATTTTGTTTCTCAAGGAAAACTTTAGTTTCTGTGTTACCTAGCTCAACGTTTTGTTTTGACCAAATCAGTCTTTCTTTGGGACCTGACGTTAGTATTAAGGTATTAACATTGGAAAGAAAAATTTGCCCAAGTTTCCTTGTCTACAAATGAACTAACCCCAATTATACTATTTTTTCCTGAGTTTCATTTGCCATTTCAAAACACAGACGGTAATTAGAAGAATTAAAAAGGATAAGTGATTAAAGACACACACACACCCCTAAAAGAGAACTCAGTTTAAGCTTAAGTTTCAATGCAGGGTGAATAGGTCCTCTGAAGTGAGAGGAATTCCCAGATAGCAGGCTACCAATTGGCTCTAGGAGGGTCATCTCTGCTCTGTGGTACACGCAGCAGAGCTATGGACACGTCCTGGCCTCATCATACAATAGAAATCTCTCTTGTTGTGGATACCTTATTGTTATTGAATCCAGCTCAAGACTGCATTCACTTTTGTGGCATTCAGAAAGAATGTGAACTGGGAACTTTTGAGGAGAGGATGACAGTACTGAGCAAATTTTAAATGCACTTAACCAATGACCCAGTGATTCTACATCTGGAAATCTGTCCTAGAAAACTGTATGAATGTGTGTTTAAGGACAGTCATTAAAGTATTATTTTTGATGTACAGTTATGCCTGAGATACAGAGTAAAGAAAAAAAAGTTGCAACAATATTTATAACATAATCCCAAATTATAGTAAAAAAAAAAAACCTTGTGTCCATTTATAAATATTATATACACACTTAAAATGTTCTGGAAGACACCAAACTATTAACAGTGATTATTCCTAGGAAGTAAATTGAGAGTAGGAGAGACTTTTTAATTTACTCATTTCTTCATTTCTTGGAAATATTTTTCACCACACATATTTTTGTAATCAGAAACCAAAATACTAAAAACTGCCCAAGTTATAGAGTACAGATATCTTGATTTTCTTTTCTCCGTTTTCCATTTCCTAAAATTACGGATCAAGTCGCAATAGCTAAACTAAACAGTATAAATGACTCAGGTAAATATGGTATTAATTAATCTGTTCACTTTCTTTCATGGCTCCACTCCGGCTCTAGGGAACCCAGTTTCATACAAAGCTGCCTGTAGCCCTGCTCTGAAGACATATCCCCTCACTGCATTCAAACCTGCCTTCCTCTCCCCCTTCACTCCTGCACTGTGTATGTATAAAGCAGCCGAGTCCAAGCGGAACCTGAACACAACAGAGCACTTTTCTACACCAAGAAACCAAATGCAGACACAGCTGCAAGTGCAGCTGAAGTTCACACAAAGCTCTTCCCCCAACTTCATTTGAATAAAGCAGGGAGGAGGGGTGGGAAAGAGTAAAAGAAGGCGGGGGCCACAAAAATCCATCTACACAGCCGAAGAGTGAAATAGCTGAGACTTGAAGCCTCTGACTAGTTGGCCTGAGAACTGAAGTAAATAATCACACCTTTCTTAAAAATGTTTGGTGTCAGTGACCAGACATCCACTTAAGAAAAACCAAGTCCAAAAGAGTCATATTCATTCCTTCTTACACCCGTGGAAAAATAAAACAACACAACTGCATCTTGCTACTTCCATGTGTGCTTCTGGAGGCAGAAACCCAAAGGGAGAGTGAGCACCATTGTTGTGACTGGTCATTCTGTCCTTGTTGCATTGTGCTTGCTTCCTGAGGCCATGCATCTTTTTTGATTCAGAACTAAACCTGCTACTGGGTACAGCTTTCTTAATCTCAACTAAAACTACCCATAACATAACATGGTGCATATCTAACAACAGATTCAATTATACGACAGGCAGCACAGAGATGAATCACTACAAATACGAGAAAACAAAAATACAATTCTCCTGGGGCGGTATGAAATTCACTTTTTGGTGTTTTTTCTTCCTTAATTTGTCATAAACAAACCTACATTCTATGTGTGAGGCTATCCTATTAGCAGTACCTTTAAAATCTATCCAGAACCTGACCATTTCTCTTCACTTCCATGGCTGCCACCCTGCTCCAAGCCCCCATATTTCACGTGGATTATCTTAACAGCCTCCTCATCAGTCTCCTCTTTTCTAACCTTGCCACGTTATAGTTTATTCCCTACAACACAGCAGACAAGATTGATTTCTGCTGAACTGTAAGGAAGATCATGCCAGTCCTCTGTATTTATCCCACATTTTTATGGAATGCATAAAACAGGCCTTTTAATTATTTCACATTTTAATCAGAGTAAAATGAAAAGCCTCTGGATGGCTTACAGGCTATTCTGTGATTCGGTCAGCATTATCTCTGACTTTATCCTCTTACCTCCTCCTCATTTACGCTGTAGCCCACCCACTTTACTCCTTAGTTCGCAAACATGTCAGTCATGCTCCTGCCTCAGAGCCTCTGCACTGGCTGTTCCTAGCGCTTATTTCTCAATAAGGCCCACTCAGATGACACGACTTAAAACTGAAATCCCTTCCTTGTCCCTCCCAATCTCCCCCTCCCAGCCCGTAACATATAGGTATGTATGTATACACACACAGCATATTTGTATGCGTACACATACACAGCATATAACATCTTCTAACAACCTTCATTAGTTACTTAAGCTATAACAAGGCAAAAAGTTTTGTTGGGTTTTATTCACCACTGTATCCCCAGTACCTAGAGGCCTAGAACAAAGTAGGTGCTCAATAAATATTTGCTGAATGAACAAATGAACTTAATCCATCACCTATACCGCAAAGGCCATCAGATCTGGAAAGGCTGACTCTTTAGTCTCCTCAGCAATCATGCCTTTCTCTGCACATGTCTGGATTTGGGCCTTTTTTACAGTTCAGATCAGTCCCTCCTCTACCATGAAGCTTTCCTTGATAATCTCAGCCAACCATGGCCTCCCCTCCTCTGAATTTCCACAGCCCCATTACTTCATAGTATTTGGTCTCTTTATGTGTCAATGTCTCATCCACCCTCCAACCTCCTTAAAGACAGGGCGCAGGTTTCTCACAGCTTTGAATTTCCTACAATGTCTCTCTTTTCTGAAGGTATACAACTTCTATACTTAGCCAAATGAACTTCAGAGACTCACAGAGCATTTAGTCCAGAAGCTATAAACTAGATCAGCTCACATCCATCCTCACTGGCCTCAAAGTTGTTTTTTTTTAATCCAAATGGGCATGCTTTAGGCAGGGCCCAGGCCCTCCAGTTTTCTCCAAGTGGCTCCAGTCCCCAACACAGCCAATGTCTGAAACCTGTTCTCTTGACTTATGTGTGCTATCTGCCTGGCACTGAAGGCTGCTCAGTTGGGCAAACCCTGAGTAGTGAACCCAGTGCCAGCTGAGCATCCTCACCTGTACTAGAGGCAATACTTTTTATCATGTCATTTTCCTGACAGACTCTGTACTTTCCATAACTGACTTCCTCCAACACTAGTACTTTACGAGAGAGCTGTAACAATAGCTACTGAGTTCTAATTAGAGCTGTATCTGTAAGATTTAAAATTTTTATATCCTTATTCTTAATTACTAAATACTTAAGACTCAAGAAAACATCTGATTTTAAGTCATTAGAGAAAAAAGTCTAAGAAAAGATTTTCGAAATCTATTGCTATATAAACAAAACCAAATGTTTAATTTAAAAAAGTATGTCCTAAAGCTACTGCTTACTAGGTAAAGATGAGCAGGACTGTGCCCTAAGGTGAACTGAGACAGTGTGGAGGCAGAAGAACACTAGGCAGTGAGTTACAAGGTCAGCCCCTAGCTGACCTGATCACTTTCCACAGTCCGAACCTTCTTGAGTCATAATAGAAGAATGATAAAACCTAGCAAATCTCAGAGACTCTGGTTAAAATGAGATAAGAATGGCTCATTTCTTTAAAAATTATAAAGTGCTAGATAAAAACACAGAGCTGAACAAACATAGGTTTGAGACCTGGCTCTATCATTTATGAACTGTTGTGATCTGAGATACATAACGTACCTGTCCAAGCTCTAGTCTCTTTGTCTACAAGGATTGACAAAGAAATGGCCTTAATGTTCCCATCAAACATCACTGCTGGATTCTTGTCCAAGGAGATTCAAAGCAGTATTTTTTTGCTAATGCCTTCCTCAGACAGTTTTTGAGATTTTAAATGAGAAAATCCATATAAAGTGATTCAGCACAGTGACTGGTCCAATAAAGTCAACAAAGGCTTATAAATATTAAGAATTTAATACATAATTGTTTACTGGTTTGCATAAAGGGAGACATACAAGTATTTACTGAGCACTATGCATTCTAGGCACTGTGCCAGGCACACGCCATACTTCTCTCACTTAATCCTCACAACAGTCCTGTGTGGAAATCACTGGTAGGAAAAATGTCATGGCTTTGCTTGGCCACAGGGAGGACAGGATACTAGTCCTGGGGTGGAGAAAAACAGATTGACTTAGTTGTGCATGAAATGAATGGGAGACATTCTGAAGTTCATTGGACCCTTTTTGGTTGTTGTGCGAGTGAGCCTCCAAGCTGGCCCTCAACAATCCCGCTTCCTAACACTTACACCTTCCCCAATGAACCCAGTCTACTCCTCTACCCAAGCCCCGAACCAGGGTTGGTCTGTGTGACAGAGAGAATGCAGCAGAAGTGAAGGGATGTGATTTCCAACTTTAGGTTATAAAAGACATTGTGACTTCCATTTTGGGTGCTTTCATATTCTTGCTCTTTTCGGTCACTCACTCTGGGGATTTCAAGAGCAGCACTATGGAAAGGCCCAAGAGGCAAGGAGCTGAACCCTCCTGCCAATAGCCACATGAATAAGCTTGGAGGTACATCCTCTAGGCCCAGTTGAACCTTAAGGAGACTGCAACCTCATAAGAGATCCAGAGCCTGAACCACCCCCCTAAGCTGCTCTCAGATCCCTAACCCTCAGAAACCGTGAGATATTATTTTCTGTTTTTATTCACTAAGCTTTGGGGTAATTTTTCACACAGCATTAAATACTAATACTGTTGTGCTACTGACATTTAGTGGCTAGGGCTAGGGACTAACCCGTACAAAGAATTTTCCTGCCCCAAATGCTGATTAAGAAAAGGCAGGCTGACCACCAAAGCAGAGCAAACGTATGTGGTGGAGAGATTCAGTAGAACGTTTTCCCAACATTTTCAGTAGTGTTGTTTTATTCAGAGACTATTCTGTAAAATGTTTTATGTACTCTGAGTAGAATTTAACATTAAGAAAAAGATTCAAGAAAAACATAGTAGAGTTATATAATTTGAGATAAATAATAATTAAAAATCCACAGCACAAGGGAAATTCTGAAAGGCCAAGAAGTGTCTGGGATTCAGTGGAAAGAACTGGGAAGGGGCCGAGGGCTCTGCTATTCCAGGTGACAGTTCCCTCAGGGGGTGTAAAAGAGTAGGGGATCTGCAGGTTCCCTCTGAAGAAAAAGTGACAAAGAGCCAAGAAAAGAGGCCCTTGACAATTTAAACATTGTTCTATAAGTGCCCCAGTCAGGGTCATGCCAACCTTCCAGGCTAATACATCAGTTTTGCTTCATGAATGACAAGGCATCTGGCTGCCAGTGGGAACTACCCAGTCATCACTGGAATTCTGCATGTGCCAATAATCCATTATATCATAGCCCCCTGTTATCCCAAGTACCCTAAAAAACATCTATAAAAAGACAAAATACTCATCCCTCAAAGCTCCAGCTCACCTCTAGGAAGTTGTCTGCAATACCTTCTCCCTCTTCCCATCTTCCAGGTATTCCTCCTCTGTTCCCACAGGAGCACTGAACACACTGTATTGTCATTTGTTCTCCTGTCTTCTCCATTAAACTAAACTAAGTCCCCCAAGGGTGGACTTTCCTTCTACTTTTCCAGTTTCTGACACTGATGCTGGCATACATTCATTCAACAGACACTTAGACAAGGGCCTATGATGTGCCAGTTGTGTATTAACAAGGACAGTTGACTGATTCTGTCCTCAAAGAATATACACTCTGGTATGTTAGCTATTACAAAATAATAAGTGTTCTGCTAGGCTGCCATGACAGTAAAAGGGGAGGGCATGTCACCCACAGGTGCAGGGCTGAGGGACATAGGAGGTAGGCAAAGAGTGGGGAAAAGGGTCTTGTTGGTAGAGGAGCACGATGCACACAGATGGCACAGAGAACAAGGCCATGAGGGAAACCTGCATGTGGTGTGGTGTGGCTGGTGCAGAGAGGTCGATGGAGATGAGACTGGGGTGGCCAGCAGCTCCTGGGCAGGAGGGCCAGGGAAACAAGAAATGCTTATAGGGCCAGAGAACTGAGGAAGGGTGTGGGCAGGAGAGCTACTGAAGGAGCCTCTTCTTCGTCACTGGGCCAGGATGCCCACATAAGTGGCAGAGCTGGTCTGAGGACAAAATGGAAATGGGCTATTATGATAGTTACCAGGCTACTACTCATGAATATCTGTCAGAGAACTTGTTTGGATTGACCACTAAGAAACAGTTTAACAAGTGCAAACAGATCCTTAAAATTAAAACTCTTTGGGGATGATTTAATCTTAAGGTTCTACCATTTAGAGATATGAGTATCTCGTATATAGATAAAAATTCAAAATAATCAGAGTGATGGGGCCAGCCCAGTGGTGTAGCAGTTAACTTCACACACTCTGCTTTGGCAGCCCAGGGTTGGCCAGTTCAGATCCTGGGCACGGACCAACGCACCGCTCATCAAGCCATACTGAGGTGGCGTCCCACATAGAGCAACTAGTAGGAGGCACAACTATGACATACAACTATCTACTGGGGCTTTGGGGAGGAAAAAAAAGCAAAAAAAAAAAAAGAGGAAGATTGGCAACAGATGTCAGCTCAGGGCCAATCTTCTTCAAAAAAACTGAAACAAAAAACCACAAAATAATCAGTGAAAAAGTCCCAACGAATTCCTCAAATTTAGCCCATTGTTTAGAAAGACACCAATTCCTTTTCTAGTTAACTCCTTTAAAAAAAATTTCTCCAAAGAGTTTAATCTTGGTTTCTCCAAAAATTCCCCTGAGATAACCAAATGTTCCCCTGCTTCCATGTTTCTTACTTCTTGTGGCTTCCTTCCTCATTCTTTGCCTTTTTCTTAATTCTTTTGGTCCTGTTTGGGCCATTTCCTTCTATTAAAGGTGTCTACCCGAGAAATTGCTGCTTAGGAGCTCTCTGCATAGGCCTAGTTCTCCCTGCCCTTCACCATACGAGAGAGGGCAAGGAAGAGTGAGAGCCCAAGGTCAGCTCTGAGAACGATTTGGCTAAAAGGGATCAAAGAAACGAGGCTCCTAACTCAGGATGACATGAACTGCTACTTTCTGAAATTTATATTGAAGAAGACAGGAAATCAAGAAAATTCCTGAATCAGGTAACGAATCTATACGGATTCTACTTAATTGGTAACAAGTATGTAACAAAATAAGTCTAAGATCCAACTTTTGTAGAAGAGAGAATTTGATACCATCATGTACTTGGAACGCCCAGAGGTCTAAGAAGCTGAGGTATAGATAATCCATTTCTGAATGTGAACAGAGTTCCTTTCATTTATCATCACTGGCTGATAATCATTTTGAAAGGGCAAAGAAAATACAGAAAAAAGGACAGAAGACAGCTAAAGAGACCAACAAATTAGGCTACCATTTATTTTATCTAACTTGTATTTTATGAAAGGTGGTCAGAGTTTAATTGTCAAAAAGCCACCATAAAATTCCCCTTATTGGGGCCAGCCAGCCTGGTGGTGTAGTGATTAAGCTCATGTGCTGTGCTTCAGCAGCTCGGGGTTCACAGGTTCGGATCCCGGGCGCGGACTGACGCACCGCTTGTCAAGTCATGCTGTGGCGGTGTCCCATATAAAGTATAGGAAAATGGACATGGATGTTAGCCCAGGGCCAATCTTCCTCAGCAAAAAGAGGAGGATTGGCAGTGGATGTTAGCTCAGGGTTAGTCTTCTTCACCAAAAAAAAAAAATAAATAAATAAATTCCCCTTACTTACAGCCTCTTTCTCTCTGTCCATGATAGTTTCCAGTTCCTCAAAATGTCGAAGTTTGATCTCCAGTTTCTTCATTTGTGTCTCAACCAGGAGAGCTACCAGAGACTTGATCTTTCTCTCCTCCACTGCAGCCAGGTGCTAAGCACAAAAGATCATTCAAATTATTTAGGTAAACATTTACTTAAAAAACAGTAACAAAATGCTGAAGTTGCCATTCAAAGTGAGGATTATGTAATTAAGAATAGTGCCCTAGGTGCCCCCTTTGTATGTTTCTACCAAACATTTATTTCAATTTAAAATAACAACTGATCCTGAATTTCTGGTACTTATATAAATCAACTCTCTTTTAAAGATTAAAGGAAACTCCTCCCATGGTAAACTATTCCTTTCAAAGAGCCCATCAAGGAAAGGTTAAATCAGGGGCCTGGTGGGCAAAGAGAAAGACACAGGGGGCCTGGAGGGTACTTCCCCATCTACCACGCCCTTGCCTCCCACTGTCATCCCTGTACTGTCTCTCTCCTCGCTATCCTTCCCGCCTTCTGAATTGTCTAGGGGCATGCAAGCAGCAGTCTCTCTCAGCACCAAACACTCAGATGTAAAGCCTCTGCTTTCCCTCTGGTGAGTGGAACTGTGTACAGAGAGGAGGGGCGAACAATATTCCACCCCTAATTTGAGGATAGGGTCCAGAACAAGAAAAACAAAGAGTACAAGACAGGAATTTACTCCGGCAGAATGTGCCACTTCCCTACCACATGACTGATGATGAGCCCTACTCACGCTTTTGGTCAACTCAGCAGAACACAGAGGAAGATGCCACATCACTCAGAGGGCATGAGGAGCCCATATTTGGCTGAGGCCCTGACTATCTGCAAGGGATCAATCCCACCTTCTCCAGACACCCTCTGAGAGCTTACATCAACAAACCCCCAATATCACTCTGCATTCACTTTTATCGTATTTGTTGAATTTATATGGTTACCTTGCTTCTATACAAAGTTTTGAGAAGTAACATGGAGTGGCTGTCCTACCAATCTCTGTGTTTCTTACAGAATCTAGAAGGAGCTCATGTGCATTAGGAGTTTAATGTAGGCTTCTGGGACCTAAATTGATAGACACCTAAATGAGAGCCTTGTTTTTTACTTTTTTATAGGTGAAAAAGAGAAATGTAGTTTTATGCCTGGGGAGATCCATCTTCAGGAAGATTCAGAAGTGTAAGCAAAAGGTGATAGCAGATTTCATGAAGAAGTCTACAGCTATTAATGATCATGTCTGCCTCTCTAAACTAGAGAGCTACATTAATAACACCAAAAGTTTAAATAAAGTACATGACTAAGCCTGCTATCACTGCAAAGTGTTATGTATTTTGTATTTCTGATTAAGAAATTTATACATGATATAAAATTGAAAGTTTACAAGGAGGTGTTGAATAAAAAGTAAGTCTCCCTCTCATTTGTGTCACCTAGCCCCTCCTTTGCAGAAGACTAATGTGGTTAGTTTCTAGGTCTATTTTTATGAGAATGTGACTCCTAGAACTCTGCTGGCTTTGGCAGAGAACATTCTATTTTCTTGAGATTTATGCAGGAACTTGGGGGAGACCCCCAAGTATTATCAAATAAATATGCCAAAATATTTCCTCTCAAAACTGAAGATCACAAGTTTTCAAATAGATAGAAAGGGATCACTAAGTAAGAAGAAAATTAACATTAAAAAAAGATCCACAGCAAGAAACAACTTTGGAAATTTAAGAACATAAAATAGAGTGAAAATCCTAAAAGTTTCCAGAAAGGTAAACCAATAAAAAAAGAGGTTACAAACAAAAATTCAGAATGTATCAGATTTTTCAAAGGCAAAACTTTACCACTGAAGCCAAATGCCTTCTAAATTCTAAGGGATAATGAATTTTAATCTAAAATTTCAAGTACAGCAACTTAAACCAACCAAGTGTAAATACAGAATAAAGACATTTTCGAAATCAAGGACTCAAAAAGTTTACTTCTTACACATGCTATTAAAAGATGTGCTCCAGTTAACTTAGTGTACAACCAGAAAAAGATCAAGACATGAGATCCAGAAGTCATAGACTCAACCTAAGAAAGAAGCCTAAGTTCACAGGGGCCATCAATAGGCCAAAAGCAAACAGGGACAAATGAAACAAGACGGCAAGATGTTCATAACCAAAGCTGGGTGATGGATACAGAAAGCCATTATACTATTTCGTCTACTGCTGTATATATTCCAACAGTTCCATAACAAAGTTTAAAAGGGAAGAGTGGGTGGGTCAACATGGTGCTGGGAAAACAGAATATCCAAAGGCAAAATAACTGATTTGGACTCTACCTCACATCATACACAAAAATGAACTCAGTAGACCACAGAACTAAATGTTTAAGAGCTAATGCTAAAAAATTCTTAGAATAAAAACAGGAGCAAATCTAAATGATCTTGGGTTAAGGGAAAGATTTCTTAGATAAGACAACAAAGCACAAGTGATAAAAGAGAAGACTGATAAGTTGGACTTCATTAAAATTAAAAACATCTCTACTTAAAAGGACATCATTAAGAATGTGAAAGCACAATCAAGACTGTGAGAAAATATTTGCAGATCATAGTCTGACGAGAGACATGTATCCAAAGTATATAAAGAACTCTTTCTTATAACTCATGCCTAGGGATGAAGCGATATTGGTAGAGACCTGAAGGACTTCAGACACAAGCTGGTCACCATCTCAAGACACTTGGCAAATGTTGAAGATGCAGAGGTTGGGAAGCTAAAGAGTTAAGTTTAAAAAGAAAAGAAATTCCTGCAAACTCTGTTTTGAGGTGATAAACACTGCCTCAAAATCTCAATCAAAATTTTTAAAGGCCACACCCAAGGAACAGGGGTGGTGCAGAAGCAGTCCAGAAGGAAAAGGACCAAACTGCCATCTCACTTCAACTCAGTTCTCCCCTTTCTCAATTCGATTAACACCACAGGGCAGGCTGAATCGTGTATGTAGAATACATCATCACCTGGAGCATCCAGATTTTTACACACATCTGGCATTCAATCAAGAGCAGATCCACAGATGGCACCGACATTGGACTTAGCAGGCAAGGAGTATGATCACTATGTTCAAGAAAATGTAAGAAAGTATGGATGAAAAGAGGATTTCAACAGAGATTTAGAATTTACATATGTATGAAAAAAGAATTAACATTGGTACTCCGGATTGAAGATATAACTAAAAATATAACAACTGAAATTAATAAATCAATGATTGGGTTTAAAAGCAGAAGACTTTACTAGTGAACAGAAAGGCAGATCAACAAAAAATAATCAAACTTTAGCAGAGAGAAGAACAATGAAAAAGAAAACTATAACCAAACATAAGAGATGTGGAACATGGGCAAAAAGTAAACTAAAAACGTATGTAGATGGAATCACAGGAGAAGACAGAGAATGAGGCAGAAGCTATATTTCATGAGATAATGGGTGAGAATTTCCCAAAACAGATGAAACAAATCAACTGAAAGATTTAAGAAGTTTAGCAAATGCCAAGGACAGAAAATGCAACAAAAATCATATCAAGGTACAGCACACAATACAAAAAGCAAGACAATCTTAAAAGTATCCAGGGGGGGAAAAAAGGCACATTACCTTCAATTACCTCCAATGGTATCAACAATAAGGCTTATAGTTGGCTTATCCACAGTCACAGTGAACAATGGAATCACATTTTTAAAAAGCATTGAAAGAAAACAAATGACAACCTTGAATTCTACACCCACTGAAAATACACTTTAAAAATGAAAGTGAGGGGGCCTGCCTGGTGGTGTAGTGGTTAAGTTCACATGCTCTGCTCTGGTGGCCTGGGGTTTGTGGGTTCGGATCCTGGATGCAGACCTATACACTGCTCGTCAAGCCATGCTGTGGTGGCGTCCCACATACAAAAAAAACAGAGAAAAAAACCTCGCACAGATGTTAGCTCAGGGACAGTCTTCCTCAAGCAAAAAGAGGAAGACTGGCAACAGATGTTAGCTCAGGGTCAACATTCCTCACCAAAAAAAAAGGTGAAATCAAGACCTTTTAAGAGAAACAAAAGAGAAGTCATTACTAGCAGGCCTGCAGAGAAGGAAATTCTAAAGGGAATTCTTTGAACAGGAGGAAAAAAAATCTATTCCATTAAAGAAAACATTGAAATGGAGAAAAGAACTGAGGTTCTAGCCTTAACTGAGGAAGTGGTAAAAATAATTTGGATTAAATTGCAATAATTCCAGAACACATCATGTAATCATTAGGAAAAACATTAAAAGACTAACAAAAAGTATACGAAATTAACAAGATCACAGACGTAAAAACAGAATAAAAACTACCGGATTAATTAAAAATAAGATGTTACCATTGGAGGAAACTGGTGAATAGTACGCAGGACTTCTCTGTAATATTTTTGCAACTTCTATGAATCTATAGTTATTTCAAAATAAAAAGTGGGAAGAAAAAAAAGTCTGTCCAAAGCTATACAACTATCATATGGTAGGAAAGAGATTAAAATCCTGGTTTGAAGATTCTACAATGTGACATTTAAGGTAGAAGAGGTAGATGAGGTAGAAGAGATTTTGAGTAACAGGCTGTCTAGGCAAATGTTATTTTACTACCTCATGTGTTAAGGACGGTTTGATTATGCTGAGAATTTAAATGGGACCAGCTTTAGCCTTTAATTAGACATGTTTTCAAATGTTCTTTAACAGTTTTTTACATGTACTCACCTTATCTCCTGTGACACTAAGAGTTTTCTGCCCCTCTGGCCCTATGAATTACTTCTCTCTTGTTAAGCAACATTGCACAGAGGTTAACAGAAATGGGAGGAAGGGAGGCCAGACTGCTTACTGCCTGTATAACGTGCCCTAGAAGTTACCTTACCTCTGTATGGCTGTTTCCTCATCTGTGAAACTGGAAAACAACTGTCCCCACATCAGGGTGGTTGTGAGGATACACACAGTGGACTTAGAAGAGTGCCTGGAACACAGTAGAGTGCCTGAAACTTGTGAGCTGTAACACTGCTAATGTCCTGGGAGCCCATTTTGTTAGAAGACCCTCTGCCTGCACTGGACCCATTTCTGACATGTCTTTTAAGACTCAGCATTTGGCATCCCTTCCTTTGGGTAGCTTCCCTGCATCATGGCTCCCATAGCCTCAATGCAGTACTTAACTGCAGGGTATTTTATCTATTCACTTGACTTTCACCCCCACCCCAACCCCGCCGCCGGGCCAAGGCCTGGGGAAGCCTCCTATTTATGTCTGCTTGGTAATTTTAGAGAAAGAGGAAATAAGAAGACAAGGTGGGGAGCAGAGAGGACAGGAAGCAGAAGCAGCCTTTATCAAAAGCCTAGAATTCACGTTGTCCAAGTTGAGAAAAAAATCACTAGAAATCCCTAGAAGTGAATCTGGGCACTTTGGAGAGAAAAATGAGACTATTACCAGCAAACTGTGACTTTCAAACTAAATAAATAAATTGAATAAAAAACTCAGGGAAAGAAAAAACAAATCAAAACTCGAATCTCTAAACTTTATGACAGTTTATTATTAAAGATTTATACAACTATTCAGTCTGATGTCTAGTTAAAATTTTTTTACAGGTATCAAAATTACCCATCTCAAGTATGAGAACTATTTGCTGACATGGTTATCATCTGGGTTTTAAGAGAAAACAACTTCAATTTGGCTTTTTCATATTTCAAGTCTTAATAATATTTAAATATAAGCTCTGATTTTCTTTATATAATTATTAGAACCAAATGACTGCATCTTCTCATCTTCCTCCATCTTGCAACCCTTATTTATAAGAGGAGAAAAAGAACAGTAGGTTTCTTTGATAGAAGTGGCCTGGTCCTGTATACTGTCTCACTTTCTTAATTTTGCTGATTGAATCCTGATGGATTTGTTAACATGCTATTTCTCTATCTCCTGTATTTCTAGATCTAGAGGAAGAGCCTCCTTTTATTGATTTAACTTCCATAATTATTCATATCTTTACTCATAAGAGATTCTTCTGATCTGGGAGAAGAAAAGAAAGTAATTCCTTTCATAGAACATCATACTTCCTGATACCAAGACTCTAAGAAATTTTGCTAATTTATGGATTTGGTGACATACACATACCAAGTCAATCCAGCATAAGTCAAAAGGCCTCAGAAGCAGATTCTGAAGGAAATTACAGAGTCTTCAGGGATTGAAGTGATCAGATAAATATTACCAAGCATTGGACAAAAGCTGTTAATCGATGCAACTACTACTCATGTCTGCTTTAAGGAAAAAAGTCTTAGATGGCAAAAAGGACAGTTAACTTTTGGAATGCATTATGGGACTAGGGGGAAACATCAGATTTATTAAGCACTTGTATCATTATAGACACCATGGTAGGTATTTTCATGCCATTTCTTTTACTTCTAATAATAACCTACCAAAAAACATATTATCTCCATTATGTTTCTTGTATGAAACTGAATGAAGCTTAGAGAAGTTAAATATCTTGCTAAGAGTCGCAGTTATGTGAACCGGGAATTGAACTCCGTTCTGATGAGAGCATAGGAACAAAACTGGGCAGTAAGAAAGGTGAGACACTGAGACAGAGGGAGGAATTAACAGTATTGAACAAATGTTTCCTTCTTTTTTCTGTTCTTTATTTTTTGGTTCTTAAAAATTAGAAAATTAAATCACAATCGGTATACCGAAGGTGTTAAAAAAAAAAAAGATGAGTTTTATGTTTTGAGCTAGCTGTTGGGTTTTTAATCGTAAAAATGTTTGAAAACATTTTCATTATAATGGAGAATTTTATCAGATAATATTTCTGGGTTGGCTGGGATCACCAGACTCTAAGTTTAGAGATCTGGGTTTTGGTCTTGGTTCTGCCAGTAACTTGAGGCTCGCTGTAAACTTTTGGGTCTGTTTCTACATCTACGAGATGAAGGAGTTCAATAAATTCTAACATCATTCTGTGATATTACACATAAAACATATTACTAGGGCTTAAATATCTATTCAGGCAGTAATCCATTTATAAACATAACGTGTGAAAATCAAATGTGCAAAAGCAGAATAAATTTGTGTGTTGTTAGTGTGTATATATGAGTGAGAGGAAAAAAAGAGTTCCGTTCCAAGAAATTTAAAATGTATACAATCCCTAATTAGATCTCACCTAATAGATTCACTCCTCAAGGTTCCATTTCCAGCATTTTATACATATTCTTTAGTTTTTTCTTTTCCTTCACAACTAAATTTAGTTTTAATGGTTCAACTCAAACGACTGTGAGGTTCAAGGTTAACAGGTTGACTGTAAGTTCCTAAGAAGCAGGGACCCTCCATATCTATTTTAGGCATCAAATAAACCTCGCATTGTAGTAGAGTCTGGCACATAATGGGCACTCAAATACTGGTTTAATGAATAATCAAGTACGGCACTTTACAGCCTACAGATTTATTTATTTATTTATTTATTTTTGGTGAAGGAGATTGGCCCTGAGCTAACATCTGTTGCCAATCTTCCTCTTTCTGCTTGAGGAAGACTGGCCCTGAGCTAACATCTGTGTCAATCTTTCGCTATTTTGTATGTGAGATGCTGACACAGCATGGCTTGGTGAGCAGTGTGTAGGTCTGTGCCCAGGATCCAAACCCATGAACGCCAGGCCGCCGAAGCAGACTGCAAACTAAACCACTATGCCACTGGGCCAGCCCCCAGAATGCTTTTTTATACATTAGTTTAATTGATTCTTATAATAATCCTGTCAGAAAGGCAAATCAGAAAGGACTTCTGATTCAAACAAATGATACAGGTTCAGAAAAGTTATTTTAATGGCAGAGATAGAACTAAAATTTTAAATTCCAAATCCAAAGACCTTTTAGTTATCTCCCAATGCCTATTTAGAACAACTGATACTTTAGTGGATACTTTCCTGGGTAATTATTAAAAGGGACTTATGATAGATTAAAGATGGCCATAAACCCATTGGCCTTCCATCGAAAGATAGGGTCTATGATACCTCCTCTTGAATCAGGAAGGCCCTCTAACTACCTCGTCCAATAGAAGACAGTGGTGCCATTTTCCAGTTCCCAGCCTGGGAACTTTATGTCCTGTCTTCTGGAACATTCTTTCTGGGAGTCCCAAGCTACCATGTGAGAAGTAGGATCACACTGCTAGGGAGATTACAGGGCGAGACCCCAAGACTACATGGAGAGGGAATAGGACCCAGCTACCCTGCCAAGGCCTAGGAGTTGAACCTACCTGTGAGGTGAATACCATGAAATACTCAGCTGATACCACATGGAACAGAATCGCCCAACTGTTTGGTGTTCAAATTTCCCCAAATCATGAGATATAATAAAATGGTTGTTTTTTAAACCACTAAGCTTTGCTATTAGAAAAGAATCTGGTATCTGGAAATGGGGTGCTGCTTTAACAAAAACCTAAAATGTGACTTTGGCTTTGGGATCATGCAGTGGGAACAAGCTGAAAGGGTCTCAAGAAAACCACTGGTGAGAGCTTAAAAGACAGAGAGAGAAATAGTACTGGAGGTTGGAGAGAAGCAGATTTTTATTATTTGGTGGCACGAAGTTTGGAAACACTGTCACCTCTAGTGTTGTGGAAAATAAAAAGGGTAATTAATTACCTTGTGGATCTGCCTGGAGTGATTTCTAGGCAAAATGTAAACATTCTTTTTGTATTTTATCATAAGCAGCTAGAAGAGAAAGGAACCAAAGAAAGAACTATTCGGTTTTCAGGCAATTATTACTGGAGTTAGAAATCTCCTAGACAATTTAGAGAAAATACAGCAGAATTTGAAAATAAAACTGTTTCTCACCTCTGGTTACGCCTAGTAAGAGTTTGAAACTAAGAAATGGCTTCATGACAAAGATTAAATCCAGAGCACTACCAGCAAAGTATAACCTCAGAGTACACAGCTCAAGGTGTGGCTCTAAGACCTTCTGAAGGGAATGCATAATGGGGTTCAAAGAATCTTAAAAGGGGAGGCCTCTTAGATCCTCTCTACTAGACAGGAGGGCTCTAAGTTATCTTTAAGAGCATGTCTCCTATATTCTTTCTTGATCTTCTTGGATCTATAAGTTAATGTTTTCCATCAAATTTGGAAAGTTTTAATTTGCCAAATTTCTTTTGTTTTTCCTGCCTCTTTTCCTCTCTCCTTTCCTTCCAGGATTCTTATTACATATACGTTGGAACACCTGACTCATTTCCCAATTTCCAAGCTAAAGCTCTACTGCTTCTCAAGAAAACTGATTCTCCTTTTGTTGTCTGCCTGGTTGATATCAGTGCCCTGAAGTATTTGTTTCTGATAATTTTCTCTAGTTGTAAATTTGTTTTCTACACTGCCTCTATGCCTCTTAATCTCTTCACATCACCATTACTGGAGTTAGAAATCTCCTAGATCCTTCTAACTAGACAAAAAGGCTTCTAAAAATCTTAAGGGCTTTGTTCTCATAGTACTTTAACTAACGGTGTGGCTTTTGCCTAATGGGAATTATATTTTACACACAGAAATCCCACAAAATTTAAAAGAAATTATACCACCCTGGACTGATGTGGACAGAGAGAATATAAACTGAAAAAGAAGTCTATGCCAAACAAATAGAAAGCAGGCCAAGAAAGCTACTCAGCAAAACTGGGCTAATTTTTTAATGGGAAAGGAAGACTCAGAAGGCACAATCAAAAGCCAAGTCAAAAGCTGTAGAGAATAATTCTCAGGGGGTATGACTGTAGCCTGATTAACAAACTGGAAATGTGTGCCTTGCTAGATTTCAAAATTGCTATGAATCATAAGGGCTCTGTGCCTCCCTTTTTCACACTTTTTGAATGGGAGTACAGTTATCTTTCACATGTCTCACCACTGTTATGCTAGTCCACAACTTCTTCAAATTGAGAAGACCAACATGCAATGAGCTATACCCGAATAACCACTCCTAAGGAGCTTCATCTGTACCTGGACCTGATTTAGATAAGATCTTGCACCTTCAGCCTTAGCCTGATTCCATAGTAAGATGAGACAATGGGATGTTTATTTTGCAAGTGGGAGAAATGTATGTCATTTGTGACAGAGGGCAGAATGTGGTGTGTTAAGGGAGCATGTCTTCCATCTACAGGTGTGATCTATGATCCCCTTACATTGAATTTGGATACAACCTTTGACCAGTAGAGTTGGGTAGAAGTTATGCAGTGCCAGGTTTGGGTCCAAGCCATAAGACAGAGGCAGGTTCCCCTTCTTGTCGCGTGGGACACTTTTCTCTTAAAGTTATAAGCTGCCATGTAAAAAGTCCAACTACTCTGTTACTACCCTACCATGAACAAGCCCAAAATAACCTCTTAGAGAGACTATGTGGAGACAGTGATGCAAGTCAGCCCCCAGGTGGTACAGCCATCCCAGCCCAGGCATCAGGCATATGAGTGAAGTCATCTCAGGCGTTCCATAGTAGTCCAGCCATGAGGTGACTACTGAGTGAACCTAGCCAATGCCACATGGAGCAGAATTTTTCCAGCAGAGTCCGCCTGAGTTTCTCATGCAGAAAAAATCAAAGATATAATAAAATAATTATGGTTTTAAGTCACTAAGTTTTGTGGTAGTCATACAGCAATGGATAACTGGAGCAGGAGCACTGCCTCTGCTTAGGCTATAGATTCTTTTTTTTCTTGTTGGGAAGACCAGCCCTGAGCTAACATCTGTTGCCAATCCTCCCCTTTTTGCTGAGGAAGACTGGCCCTGGGCTAACATCTGTGCCCGTCTTGCTCCACTTTATATGGGACGCCGCCACGGCATGGCTGACAGGCAGTGCGTCGGCGGGCGCCCGGGATCCAAACTCATGAACCCTGGGCTACCGAGCGCGAACTAAACCGCTGCGCCACCGGGTGGCCCCTAGGCTATAGATTCTTGAATGGTCTGGCAACAATGATGACCAGGGCCTTCCAAAAGAAGGTCTACAGAGAGAGCCCCATCCCTTCACATACTGGCTTTATAGAACTGAACAAGAATGAGGAGGTCTGGGAGTGTGCCACAGAAGATGTATGGAATGTGGGAGAAACAACTTAAAGAAATGATTAATGATAAGAAAGAAGTAACTTGGGTGAAACAGAGTTGAGGTGAACTTTATATAACAAAGCATGGATTCTAGGTGGTAGAATAGAAGCAGTTTCTATTTAAGCATATAAGGATGGACGTGAACAGGGCTAACTGTAGGCAAAATGATCTAACAGGTCAATTTTTCCTTCTGTCTTCTCTCCACAGTATCTTCAAGTAAAAAGATATGGTATCAATGATCAATGTGTATAGTGGAAATCAACTGCATTCAATGCTTATCTGATAAAGCCTTGTGACTAAAATGTACAATGAAAATTTTCCTATCTCAAGAAAAAATTTCAGGCATAAGGGAGCAAGTAAGAAGTACTTCTGAGGGATAAGAAAGAATCTTCCTGTTGGCCCAGAACTAACACCCAGTTACCATGAAGATGAACCTACTTTAGCCATTTTACAGTATGTGGGCATGGGGTGGTGGTAGAATAAATCTGAAGGAAATGTCTGTGGTCTTAAGAAAATGTGATCTCTGCTATCTTAGAAGAATTCAATCCTACTGCTGCTGAAAAAAGAGAACATGTTCTAGTTTCTGGGGTTTCTAGTTTATTTCAGCAATAGTTCTGGATGCCTCCTTCCAGCTAAATCTAAACACCCAGATGGAAGGGATCCAGAGCACCCAGCCAATGGTATTCCTTCTTGCACCCACACACCACTCTTCAGGCGGGTCGACTCAGAGCTTGTCAGAAGGTGCGATGAAAAAATGGATATGCTACCAGAGAGTCCCTCATATGGCAAGGATGGAGACAAGCCAGAAAGCATGCCCACCCTATCTGTTTTGGAGCTAGATCCAGAACCTTTAATTACCACTCCATGTCAGAGTGTGACAAACAATTAAAATGTATCATGGAAAACTCTTAATAACAAAGCTGTTTATAGACACAGAACAAGAAAAAGGGAATAAGAGAAAACTTGGATTGGCTAGATAAGCTGTACTAATTACAGTAATTTAAGTGAATTTCTTACCCCTTAATTACCATGTAGTACAAAAATGATTATGTGTACTGTGAAATGTATCTGATCCAGCTGTAAGTGGCACTGAACAGTTCATGTGTGCCAAGTCATGTAGCACAAGCATCTGTATTGCTTTCACAAATCACTGGAAAATGTAGGTGGCTTTGAGAATGAAGATCTAAGTTCCCAGTTATTAGATATAAGAATGAGTGATGATGAGGGACTGAAAATTCAATGACCTGGAAGAAAATGTTTTCTGGATACTCTTTTAAACCTTGTGTGGAGTATCTAAGGGCCAAGGCAATTGATCCACAGAAGTAGTTTCTCTGCAGCGAAGGAGTCAAAAAGCTGTGGCAAGGTCGTCAGTAGTGTGTAGTATACAAACTTTCGTGCCCAGAGTTGTAAATATTAACAGCTATGAGGCCATCATGTTTTCATTAGCTATGAAAACATCACGAAGCATTCACAAAATTTTTTTATGGTAATCCATCATTTTAATTCCTTCTCTGGCAACCTAGAGTGAAGCACACACAGTGGTATAGAAAGGAAAAATAATGGAAAGGAAGAGTGAGAGAACTATGCTCTGTGAGAGGAAACAGTGTCCAAAAAAGCCAAGCTGGAGATGAGAGAGAGTGGGTTCTGTCTGGTGGAACTGCAAGAAACATTTCAGAACAAAGAGGCAAGAAATGACACATGAGAACTGAGAAAGGTCCTTATCATGAAAGAGAGAGAGAGAAGTTATTTAAGAAAGTAACATGCTCACATTTATATTTTTAAAGATTATTCTGCAAAATGTATGAATCCACTTACATCAAGTCAAAAATAGGAAAAACTAATTCATGGTGTTAGGGGACAGGCTAGCAACTAACTACTCTTGAGGGGAGGCGCAGTAACTGGAAGGGAATACGAGGAAGCTTCTGGTGGGCTGCCAATGTTACATTGCTTAATGTGAGTGCTGTTTGTGAGCCCACAGGTGGGATGAGTCTGTGAAAAATTCACTAGCTGTAGATGTATATATTCACTTATTTGAATGTAAGTTATACTTCAATAAAAAATTTAAAAACAAAAAAGATTATTTTGGCTGAAGGACAGAGAACGAGATGAAGGAGATAGACAAGAGATGATGAGAGGTTGACCTAAGGGAGTAGTAATGGGCTGGGCATTACCAGATGAGTTAAGGGGCCATGAAGGATTTGGTGACTGAACAACTACAGAAAATGAAAGAACAAGAGGAGTCAAAGATACCTGAGGCTGCAGGTTTGAAGACTGGATAGGTGGCTGTGCTACGCCCTGATAAATGGCAAAAAGGAGGGAAGCCCTCCTGGCTTCCAGCTCCTCATTTATAAAATGAGAAAATATGCCCAAAACAACCCTTAAGGCCCTGAATATGCAGGACCTCAAGCTACTATAACAGTAAAAATCAGCGGGGTATCTATCTGGACTGACTGAGCATGACTGTGGCCTATAAGCACCCCTCTCCCCTACCATCTACACCTATGTCCAGTGGGTGGGCACTCAAAACAGTGGTCTTATGGTTTGAACCGGATCGTCTACAGGTCTCTTATAAATCACGCTCCACAGATTAAACACTTGGAGAAGTAGTTCGCAGCAGCTGAATGATCTGGAGAAATTAAAGACCATGAAAGAACATCTTTACCAATGGATTAAGAACATCTCAAGATAAAACCACTAGGTATGTTCTGGTAACTACTGCTTGATGTAGTAACCTATAATGGAAGAAAACTACTTCTGAGGGTAAAATGGAGAAGGGGTAAAGAGGTTTTTTAAGAATTCACATATTCATGCCTGGAATGCTTTAAAATGCTCAATTAACACAAAGCGGGGAAAATAACATTCTCTTTTCTGCTTAAATATGCTGTGAAGCCAATACTATGTTATAAATAGAGAAAACCACCCCCAGAAAAGCTGGCAAATTCAAGAAGAAAAAGAGCTATTTTAGGTTCCTTCTCTCTCCTTTCAGTCTGTAAGAGCAGGGTGAAGTATTTATACAAGGAAACAGATTTTTGTCTTAAAAATCATACATATTTCAATCTGGTAGAAATTGAAACAACAGTCCAAGATAAGTTCTGCAGGCAAATTTGAGAGACTTAAAATTCTGCCTTCAATCTCTGCAGTCTTCACAAGGCAAAATGACACAATGAATGCATCAAAGGCAGTGACGCTTGAGGACCAGATCTACTATTTCTACCATCTTCCTCCTGCTTGTGGAATTCTTAACCTAGAAATGTCATTCAAGCAAACAGTCACCTCCTATTGGGTGCAAGGCTCTTTATACTAAATGTTCCCAATAACCTGAAAACAATAGAGCATTCATGGCTTAAAAGAGCACTGGAAAAGGGCTGTCAGAGGCAAACCTTGGCTTTGGTTGCAGCTGAGGCAAGAGCAGCTGCTGCCGCTGTGGCTACATTTCCTTCAGAAATTTCATGTTCTACTTTTTTCTTTCCAACATCACTTTCTCTTTCTTTACAAGTATCAGTGAGTTCCTTGTTCTCATCCGTCTCCTTTTCTTCTGAAAAAAATCAGAAAGCTTTATTACCAGTGTGCCCAGTCTCAATAAGCCATCTTACTTCTCACCTCTACCACATGACAAACTAGGACTGATGCTACAAAGAGATCTCAGTGTCTATTTTTCTTTTTAAGATTTTTGCTGAACCATTCCATGCATATAAGTCTGCCTCTATTTGAGATGGATTTTCTAAATAGCATACTTTGTCTTCCTTCATTTCTCTAAGCTCTCTGTGTAGTTCCCTTGGATATAAAGGAAAATTCAGGGGAACTAAGCCCTAAGACCAACATGTTTGTTCATCAGTCAATGAAATGCTCTGGGAAACCCTAGGGCCTGGAGGAAACCAGAAGTCGAGAACAGAGCACTTCTGCAAGCCTTTTGAGACAGGAACTATGGGATACGCCAGCAACTGACACTGAAAATAAAATGGCGGGTCTGTGAATGACTTCAGTCACATTGAACAACTTGTTTGTCTATATACTACTGAAAACAATGTAGCCAGTAGCATTAGCACTGGTACCTACCAGCAAAATAAAACTCAAACATGTATTTATTGTTACATTAAGATAGAACCCAAAATAAATATTTCTACACGATCAAACTGCCCACATTTCTCCACTACTTTTTTTACAGTTTTACATAACAAAGTCTATAAAGAGTTTCCTTAAATTACCTGATTTGGTATCCTCACTAACTTCACTATCCTGTTCCTTCTCACCATTTTTTTCATTTTCTCCATCTTGTCCTTTATCACTTTCATCTGTTTCATTTTCTCCTTTATTTTCTCCCTGAAAGGGGTACAAAAGAAGATAGTGAGCAAAAAATGGTCCTTTTACAAGTGATATTATCTTAGAATAACAAAAGATTTCACTATTTTTGGCAAAAAGCAGCTTAAGTTCAGAAGAGTCTTAGAGAGAAAAGCTGGAAAAGAAATTAATAAATTCAGAGAAATACCTTTCACTATCTCAACACCTGAGTGCTCACAAGATAATACGCCTCCAAAACGCGTAGTCCTTACCCTCTGTGCTATAATATAGGCCAGGGTTACAATGTCCAAAGGAATGTCAGGGGAATTCATTTATATTATTTATTGGTTAAATAGATAAATGCTTAATAAATAAATAAATAAATAAATAATCAATTAGTTGTCCAAAAGGACCAAAAGCATTTAAAATGCACATTATCAACCAAGATTGAATGTGGCTGAAATAAAAAGTTGACAAAGCCCTTTAATACAGCTATTCACTATGGTTTTTAGGAAGAGTCACAATAGAGCATCAGTGATGATGTTCTGAGGACTGAAAACTTCAGTTCCTCTGGTATTTGGGCTCATTTGCCGATTTTGAAATCCCTGTGACCTTGGACAAATTACATAACATTGTCTATAAACTGAAGAAACTATCAGTGACTTGATCAGGTTGTTTTAGGAATTAGATGAATCCATAAATGTAAGGACAAAACATACTATGTGGAACACTGTAAGAATTGTAATTAATTTTACTATTATCCTCATCTTCTCCTTATCTATATACAATTTTTTTTTTTTTTTTTTTTTTTTGGTGGGGAAGACCAGCCCTGAGCTAACATCTGTTGCCAATCCTCCCCTTTTTGCTGAGGAAGACTGGCCCTGGGCTAACATCCGTGCCCATCTTCCTCCACTTTATATGGGACGCCGCCACGGCATGGCTGACAGGCCCAGGATCCGAACTCGCAAACCCCGGGCTGCCAAGCGCGGACTAAACCGCTGCGCCACCGGGCAGCCCCCTCTATATACAATTTTAAAACACCACATGTAATCAAGACCTTAAATCCTGTTTGTATATATTCACTCAAATAGTGATTAAATATTCATCATGTGCCCCTGATCTTGAAGAGGCTGTAAAGTCCTGTTCTGCCTAGCTCACCTTGCATTTGTCTCCACGAGACAGGCACTGGGTCACAGACATACTGGGCACTTTGATGACCTCTGCACACTGGCTTTAGTGTTTCCCCTCCAATGCCAGTTGGAATCTTCAATTCCCTATCCTCCATTTCAATCTTTATAGTGCTGCCTGCTCTTTATAAACTATGTCAAGTGTCACCTTCTCATTAAGTCTCTTCTATATATTTTTCTACTAGCAGTTAACTCTCCTAGAAAACCCCTTAATATTCTATAATTCTCTTCTGGTACAAGAACAGGACCCAAACCCTACAATTCAATATTCATAAGAACCACAACTTTGTATTCATGTTCCCAATTGCGCCTGAAAGGGGTATAAAAGAAGAGGTTAGGGAGTGGATAAATCTTCACTGAATGAATAAGTGAAAAATGTCCAGTATTATGCTTTGTAAGAACTACACCTTAAACCAGCAAAGTTCAAATGGCTGATAGAATCATTTGTGTCCCCTGAGAGGGATTCCAAAGATCAAAATCAACGCAAACCGTTATGCTATGAAAGGCATGCTATGCTCTCTATGGCTTTTCAAACACAGACTTCACCTTTTCAGGCTGTTGATCATCAGTATCTGTTTCCAATTTTTCCTCTTCAGCTCCTTCTACAAGCAAAAGAATAACAAGTAATACAATACGGAAAAAAAGTAAAAGCTATTATATAGCTGTGAGAGTGTATGAAATACAACTACGCAAAGTAATATGGACGAAAGTTGTAACCATAAGGTGACTTAAGAAGTCTGATGTAAAACAATACATACTTTTTATTAGTTTAAAGTTCAAAAACCGGTGAAAGTCATCTATGGTGCTAGAAATCAGGACAGTAGTTAACCAGGGAAGGAGTGGGTAGACAGAAAGTGGGTTCAAGGGGGGGGCTTGGGATGCTGGTAATGATTTGTTTCTTGATCTTGGTGATGCTTACATGAATGTGTTTAATTTGTGAAAATGCACTGAGCTGTCCACTGAGGGTTTTCATTTTTCTGTTATGTATAAAAATAAGAAGTTCAAAAAAATTTTTAAGCAAAAAAGGCAAAAAAATAGAAATAATTTGTTACTATTTAACAGACACTTGATGAGTATAAGTTTGAGTCAGGCCCTGGAGAAACAATGCTGAGCTAGATATTCACTGAACCTCAAGAGCATCACATTCTGGCTGGAGAGGACACAAACCAACAAGTCCGCCACGTATGTGCACATATGAGATGCTGTGGGAAGCACAGAGGGCACAGCTGTTTCAGTCAGGGAAGGATAAATGACTACACAAGCATTATATAGGCAGACGTGGCAGTGTGGGGGGTCGTAGGGGGACAGCGGTAGTACATGTATAGAGAAGGACATTTCAAGGAAAGGAGACAAAACAAAAAGACTCAACGGTGCAGGGGAAAAACGTTAAGTTGTTGGTGATGACTAGAAAAGGGAGGACAGATAAGAGAAATCAGAAAGAGGGAGATAATGCTGGTAAGGGCTGCATAATAAAGAGTCCTGAATGTGGTGCTAAGGGGGTTTTAACTATATGCTGTAGATAAGTTAATGAAGCTTTTAAAAAGAAAAACAATACAATCAGATAAATATTGTTTGTTTCAGAACTTTATACAGAAACAAATATTTCAAACATAATGAGGGTTTGCTTGGTTTTAAATAAAAACATTCAAATATCCTACAGCTGAAATTTTTATATTATTCTCTCGTAAACAAGACTAATAGTATTTATCCTCGAGAATATTTAAACATATTTAAAACTAACAGTGTCAAAAGTTATTGAATAGGAAAATCCCTCTTTCTCTAATTCTTGAGGATGGAGTCAGATCCTTCTTGCTTCCAGAATTATGGCTGACTAGGAGCTCTACGGGACATGATATTTTGGGACATAATGAATCTCACATAAGGTAGAAAGTTCCTAAAGATCACCTTCCAAACAATGCCAAAAGCCTGCGGTACCAGAAGGGGACCAAAGTGTGGAAGAACTGGGGCCATGATCTAGGTATTTGGATATTTGGAGGGGCAGGGTCACCTAGACATATTGGAGCTGTAGACTAGCCAGGTCCAGGGGAGGGAAAGGAAGCCTGGGATTCCTGCACAGAGCCAGCCACATGGTGGCCAATATGATCTCAAGCCAGTGGCAACCACTGGCTACCAGAAGCAGCAGAATTCTCTGCAGACAGTTTTCCCAATCTCAATTTCAGCCAAGAAAATGTCCAAGTAATGAGTTCACAAAGAGCAAATACCAAGAAAGGAAGCCACTAAGACGAGCAGAAACATTAATCAACAGATTCAGAACTCAAGGACTGTCAATATGAGATCTGCCAGATCCTGAATCTGGCACAGTCATGGAAGCAATATGTAAATAAAGAGAATCATATAGATCTCCAATCAACAAGAGAATATTAGAGATGATCAGAGAGCTAAAAAAAAAAAAACAAAAAAATAAAAAAAGTTTCTAGAACTGAAGTCAGGGTAAACAGATTAAATCTGGTGAAGAGAGAATTACAAAACCATAAAACAGGGGGCCAACCTGGTGGCCTAGTGGTTAAGGTTCATGCACTCCGCTTCGGCAGCCCGGGGTTCACAGGTTCGGATCCCGGGTGCAGACCTACGCACTGCTTATCAAGCCATGCTGTGGCAGGTGTCTCACCTATAAAGTAGAGGAAGATGGGCTCGGATGTTAGCTGAGGGCCAATCTTCCTCCACAAAAAGAGGAGGATTGGCAACAGACATTAACTCAGGGCTAATCTTCCTCACCAAAAAACCAAAAAAAACCCAAAACTGTATGTAGAAGAATCTGCAGAAAAGTTACTAGAAATAATCACAGGGTTTAGCAAGGTGGTCAACTATAAAATTGACCTACAAAATCAACTGCATTTCAGTACGTTAACAAAATTCAATTCTAGATAAAGACGTGAAAAAACAAAACTTGAATGGTATCTTAAATATGATGTAAAAAGTGCTAATTATAAAAGGCAAACTTTATTAAAATCAGGGACTTCTTTTCATTAGAAGATGCCAAGAAGAAAGAACAAATATCAAAACTGGGGAAAACACATGCAGTGCAGTAACTAAAGATTAATATATCAGATTTATAAAGAAAAACATAAAAACTATAGAAAAGTGAGCAAAAGATAAGAACAGCTGCTTTACAGAATGACATATGACCAACAAATATAAGACACTCAAGTTAGTTATCAGAGAAATGTAATTTAAAACCACAATGGAATGTCATTTTACATCTGCTCCATCAGCAGAGTCTAACACTAAGAAGTGTTGGATCAAATGTTACTGGTTGAAGTGTCAACTGGTACACCTACTTTGGGGAAAAAAACTGGAATTTCTAAAACTGTACAACTCATAGGACCAGTGCATAACAAAATAAGGAGTTAAGGAAGAATGTTCAAGGTTTGATGTTTGAAAATGTTCAATGCTGTTCCCTTCCTTTTTCAAGAAATTCATCTTATGAAACAGTGACAACTGAATTAAACAGACAGCTTAGTGATGCAAACTCCTTATCTCAATGTGGCAACTAGTCCACCAATCACACTTCAAGTAACACTGTATCTAAGCAAAATCCTGTATAGGTGTCCTGTGAGGCATGTACAAGATTGCACATACAGGTTTGAAATAGAAAAAACAGGAAACAATCCAAATTGCCCACCCAATAACAGGAGAATGGATAATTAAGTTGGGTTGTAATCACACAACAGAATATTTTACAGCAGTGGAATAAACTATGGCTACATGGATACATACTGAAACACGGTAACAATTTTTAAAAGTTTCCGAAGTTTGAATATATCATGTTTTGAATATATCATGTTTTATAAAGCTAAAAACAAACAAGATCACACCTAACATACATTGTTTAAATACATCTTTGTGATAAAAGTCACTTAAAAAGTAGAACAATGTTCCCAATTTAGGATTCTGAGTTCTGGGAGTGGCAAGGTGAGAAGATGAAGTAAGGGAAGAACAGAGAGATGAAAATTGTTGGCAATGTCCTAATTCTTAGTTCAGATGAAATACATAACATGCATTAAGACACCTTAAAATACAACAATGAAATGATGTGAACAAAAAAGCAAATGCAGATGGAGTTTTTAAAAACCGCAAAAACTTCACAAGTCACTCAACGCATTAGGTCCCTTTGCTGAGTCAGCTTAATTACAGACTGAATAAGCATTATGTGGGAGAAATGCAGTATTTCTTTTTTTTTTTTGGTAAAAATAATCTGCTTTTTAAATGATTACCCACAATCTACAGCTCTACATTCTAAAAAGATTACACACTCACTTTCTCTATTATTGTAAGGCAAGTCAAATTTGGTATCACCTCTTTAAATAAGCTATGATTGCAAGATGAACAGTTACATAATATTAATATCTATTCATATAATAACGGTGCAGTTAAAGACAGACCCTCTGTAAGGGGAAAAAACTGGAGACAAGTGCACAGACTTTTACGAGGTTTACTAAGAGTTTAATTACTAGTTGTGTGTTTCTCAAGACGCAATGTGGAAGAGTATGTATGTAAAGTGGTTTCTATTCTACAAAACATTTTTTGAGCTGCTATTAGACATCTTACTGGAAAAAGAAAAAACAAAAACCAGCTTCTCTCTGGTCTGAATTGTAAACCCTTAAGAGGCTGCAGCCTCTTACAGATCCCATGTCATCTTGTTGGTGTCAGTAAACTAGAAGGTTGACAATCTGTCCCTATAAATGTGTGGTCTGACTCATGTCTGCAGAGTTAAAATGAAGAGGATACTAGAATGAATAAAATAAAATTCCCAACTTAAACAAGAAGGTACATAACATAACCATGTGCCAAAGACAAAAAGAATACGACAGAAGAAAATCCCTTGACCAGGGAATTGAGCTATGAGGGGAATGCCAGGTCAGCCAGGGGGAAAATAACATCACAGTTATCAATTAGACCTTATGCTGTAGAACAGGGGTTGGTAAACTTTTTCTGTAAAGGGTCAGATGGTAACTATTTTCAGCTTTGCAGGCCATACAGTCTTAGTTCCAACTACTCAACTCTGCCACTGTTGTACAACATCAGCCACGAAAGCAGCTTGAAAACGAATGAGTGTGGCTGTGTTCCAATAAAACTTTATGGACACTGCAATCTGAATGCCATATAATTTGTACGTGTCACGAAACATCATTCTTCTTTTGATTTTTTCCATTTAGAAGTGGAGGGGCTGGACCAATGGTGTAGTGGTTAAGTTTATGCGCTCTGCTTCAGTGGCCTGGAGTTTGTGGGTTCGGATTGCGGGTTCGGATTGCGGGTTCGGATCCTGGGTGTGGACCGACGCACCACTTGGCAAAGCCATGCTGTGGTGGCATCCCATATAAAGTAGAGGAAAGATGGGCAAGGATGTTAGCCCAGGGCCAATCTTTCTCAGGAAAAAAAAAGAGGAGGATTGGCAACAGATGTTAGCCCTGGGCTAATCTTCCTCACAAAAATAAATAAATAAACAAAAATGTAAAAACCATTCTTATATATTGTGGGCTACATAAAAACAGGTGGCAACCTGGATTTGGCCCAAGAACCAAAATTTGCTAGACCCTGCTCTAGAAAAAGAGGGTGAGTTCTGGATCCAGACTGACTAGGTTCGAAACCCGTCCCTGCAATTTACTAGCTCAAGTGAGCTCGGGCAAACTACTGAGCTGACAGGGGTCTCAGTTTGCTTATCTACAAAAGAATAAGAATAACAGTATTTCCTTCATAAGTATAGTGTTAAGGATTAAATGAATTATTTCATGTAAAATGCTAATAACTGGCTCATAGTAAGTGCTCATTGACAATTAGTAATATTATTAGAAAGTTTAGTTGGCTGGACCCAGGTCCTCTCTATTAACATGAGACCTTTCAATAGCTTTTGGCATTGCCTCAGTGACAACAAAGGGATCTCATTCTGTCCTGGACTTCCAAAGATCCTTCCCCATCTGGTATGTCATCTGTGACTTCTTCCTCCTCATGTGACCTTTGACTTTTCTGTAAAGGGCCAGATAATTTTATAAAACCACCTGCCCTTGTCCCATTCTTTTATAATGTTACTATTGAGTCAGAGATAGCTGATCAATCTGATTGACCAGGGGTCAGCAAACTATAGCCTGCTGCCTGATTTTGTAAATAAAATTTTATTAGAACACAGCCATGCTCATTTGTTTAAGTATTGTCTGTGGTTGCTTTTGCACCACAAAGACAGAGTTGAGTAGCTGCGATAGAGACTATCTGGTCCACAAAAGCCTAAAATTTTTACCATCTGGCCCTTTACAGCAAAGTGTGCTGACCCCTGTGATACAATATTCATGCTAATGTGATAGTCCTACCTATGAATAAAGATACTATGGAGATGTCTTACTCTCAAGGTGTCAACTTTAATGTTGGTAATTGAGGGACACTGGCAAATAGGAGACGTAACCAGAATCCATGAGAATAACTACCATGGGAGTGAGACTCTAGAGTGGCCCCACATGATCCCTGCTTCAGTTTTCATGTCCTTGTATAATCCCCTTCCCTTGAGTGTGAGTAGCATCTGTGACTTGTTTCTAACCAACAGAATACGGTAAAGGTGATGGAATGTTAGGTTATATAAGGCCCTGTCTTGTCAGTAGACTCACTCTAGAGACTCTCCTTGCCGGCTTGATGAAGTAAACTGTCACGCAGGGGAAACCTAAATGGCAAAGAAGAATGAGGGGTGGCCTCTAGGAGCTGAGGGCAGCTTCCAGCTGACAGGCAGCAAGAAGCTGGGGGCGTTCAGTCCTACAACAGAAAGTAAATGAATTCTGACAACAGGAGTGAACTTGGAGGTGGATTCTTTAATAGTCAAGTCTCCAGATGAGAACGTAACTCAGTCACCACCTTGACTGCAGCCTTGTGAGGTCTTAGGCAGAGGACCCAGTTAGGCTGTGCACAGACTTCTGACTCACAGAAACTATGAGATAATAAATATATCTTGTTTTAAACCACTAACTTTGTGGTAATTTGTTATGCAGCAATATGCAAAACTGAACTTTGGAATGAACCTCAACCAAGGGTGAGAAGCAAATTGGCTGGCATCCATTTAAGAATATCTTCAGACACTAGAAACATTGCCAGTCAGGTTCCACTCTATCCTCTGCTCTGTCTCCCACAGGTGCAACATTGATATCTCTAATTGGCTCTGGGCCTCTTCCTCCCCATTTGCCCCACACCACCAAACCTACTTTAGTTTGAGAGATATCTATACCTCTTTTATGTTTCTTTTACTGTTTCCTCTCATCTACCAGTTCTTTCCTTCACAGTTACCACCCTTTTTCCTAGCTTCTGCAATGAAGTGCTTTTCAGGCTAGTAATAATATGGTTAGCAAACAGAATGAGGCGAGATCTAGAAACCATTTCCTAAAGAGTTGAGGAAAGTGGGAAAGCTAGCTTTGAGGAGAAAACTAAATGTTTGAAAAATACCTGCCTTTAATAAGTATGTTATGAATAAGTATTAATGCTCCCTGGAAAAGAACTATGATTATTTGGTGGGAACTTGCTCCACTTCCTGCACATCATCTATAAATTGCCAGCAATTACTTTCTAAAACAGACTGAATCATGTTACTTCTATTCTCTGGTGACTTCTCAATGTCTACAAGGTAAAAGCCCTTCAAAACCAGCCCCCTACACATCTATACAGCTGCACTTGGCCACAGGACCTACTCCCTACAGACTTCTCGGTATTATTTCCAAAATGTGCCACAAACATTACTTCTTTTTCTTTTTCATTGTTGTTTAAAAGGTCATCTCCTTTGCAAAGCCTTCTCTAGCTGATCCAAGCATAACTAATTGTGTTTCCTCTGCATGTGCCTCCATCTATAGCTGTATTTCTTATATTTATTTATAATATTCCCCCCCAAAAGCTGAATATTATTCAAGGACACAGTGTTTAATTCAGTGATTCACAAAGTGTGGTCCAGGTACCCAAGAGAGTCTCCAAGGTCAAAACTATTTTCATAACAACACTAAGATGTTATTTGCCTTTTTGCTCTCATCTTGCGTAAGTGTGGAGCGTGGCTTTCCAGAAGCTGCATGATGCCTGATGAAGTCAGATATAGGAATGTGCACCTGTGTATTGTTTTGTTTTTAAAGTTTCTCACTTTTAATTTCTAATACAGTAAATATCAACAGATATATTCCTAATAAATTGAAGCATTTTGGGTTCCTCGATATTTTTAAAAAAGAGTGCAAAGAAGTCCTGAGAGCAAAATTTTGAAACTGCTGGTCCAATAATTTTTGTCTTCTTAGAGAAGAATAGAATAAGTCCCACAATAGGAACTCATTCAACATTTCTGGGAGGCTGATCATGTCATTCCCTGAATTAAAGTTCAAGTGTTCCATAAAGCTGGCAATACACAGTCTAAGCTTGCATTACACTCTCTGTAACCTAGGCTCCAAGCTACCTTTGTAGGCTGCTCTCCTTCCACGTCCTTATTTGAACTTTGTATTGTGGCCAACCTGGTTTATGTCCCACCCTCTGAACAACCTTCCATTGCCAACTCTGTACCTTTCATCACATTGTTCTACAGAATTGAATACTTATTCTAATCTGGCTCATTAGACATTCTAAACCACTTTTTCAATGTTCAGCTCAAATCTTACTTTCTTTGTGAAGTCTTCCTCAGTCTAAATGACACGTCCCCTTGTGCTAATTTTTACAGCAATTACTATGTATAGTCCTCTTTGAAAAATTAATACTATGCTTCATTATATCGCCAATCCTCTGACACTGAATTATTTTTCCATGTATGTGTAACTCATCACAAAAAAATAGCCCCAATTATTACAGGGTATTACCTGTGTCTTACATAGTTGCCCACAGCAAAGGATCTATATCCAGTAACCAAAATGCCTGATTTGATAAAATAGTTCCCCAAAGGCAGACAACTGTATTATACAATGGAAGCCACTTTCTTCCTAAAAATATACATCCTATCATCTAATAAATGAGTCATTAGGCAAGTTACTTAAATCTTAGCCAGTATTAGCTAGTCCTTAGAGGTTAAATGTCCAATTATGAGCTGCTCAGAAGTTCGAATCTACATTTCAATGCCTCTTGAAATAGATCTGAAAGAGCCCTGCAAATAAAACAGTGACAAAGAGAAGAGAGAAGCCCACTCCACATGATGTAAGTCTGGTGATTAAATACTGTTACACTGTTTTCTCAGGTTCACTAACCTAGCGTGTTTTCACACATGGTGTTTTATTTTATTTGTTTATTTATTTATTTATTTGTGAGGAAGACCAGCCCTGAGCTGAGCTAACATCTGTTGCTAATCCTCCTCTTTTCTGCTCAGGAAGACTGGCCCTGGGCTAACATCCATGCCCATCTTCCTCTACTTTATATGGGACACCGCCACAGCATGGCTGACAAGCAGTGCGTCGGCAGGTGCCCGGGATCCGAACCCGCGAACCCCAGGCTGCCAAGCACAAACTAAACTGCTGCGCCACTGGGCCAGACCCTCACACACAGTGTTTTAGAAGTGCCTGATTTTAAAAATATTAGGGAAATCCTCACGGTGAGAAGAATGAGACTATTTAAGCTATAAATAGTATCTGAGGCAAGAATTATAAGAGTCATTTCTGGGCTTTATGTTCCCAGAAAGTGACCTTTTCAGTATTCAGTATTCCAGTATTCAGTATTCAGTATATATGCCTTTCTTAATCTCCTGATGAACTACAGACTAGTTCCTAACCTTCTTGAAAACCAGGAATGACTAGTTGGGTTCTTCTACACAGAGTTGTGACAAATGGCTCAAGATGCACTCTTTGGAGTCCTGAATTCCATGGGGTGTTAAGGACCTCAGTGGACAATCCACTCATTGATGTAAAAGAATCTTCTCTGAACATTCTATTTGTGATCCAATTTCCCTAAAAGCACAGTCAATTGTAAGGAAAAAGCATCAATTAACTTCATCTCTCAAATTTCTCTAAACCAAAATTAAGATATAGACAATTCCACAGGAAGATTACTAATCTTTCCAGTAGCAAAAAACAAATAAAACCAACACTTAAGGTCAGGAAATACAAATGGGACAGACCCTTGAATATGCATGTACATCCCAACTCTTTGAGGGAGAGGGCCGATGACCTAAAAAGGGGCTACAATTCACTGTATTATGATAGTTAGGAAGGAATATGTCTTTATTCTTAGAAGATGCATGCTGAATTATTTAGAGTGCAAAGAACCATGATGCCTACAAGTTACTTTGAAATAATTCACCAAAAATAATAAAATAAAAGTCATTTACTTAGATTGCTCAATAGATAAATATGGCAAAGTTGAACCTACCTGGTAGGCATATGAGATTTCTCCGTGCTATCCTATCAACATTTCAGTATGTTTGGCTACAAATAAACAGAAAGGCTATTTTGCTTAGTCTCCAGGGCATGTAAAGAAAAATTTAATGAAGTGCTTTAATAAAAGCCTTAATGAAAGCTTTTTAATAAAAGCTTTAGTGATACAGCAAAAAAATTATCTTTGATATTCAAATATATTACATAATTTACTTGAAAAAATAAATCAGTTCAACAGCTCCTTGATGGGATATATTATCAACCTAATAGTTAGAATGAGACTTTAAAAATATAGGTCAGACTTGGACATTCTTCTGCCCAAACCCCTCCACTGGTTCCACCTCACTTAAAGTAAACATTAAAACTTGACAACGGTCCACAAGGCCCCTCCTCATCTCCCATGACCTTCTGGACCTTCTCTACCCATAATCCTCGCTGTTCCTCAACTATGCCAGGCAGCTCCTGTTCAGGGGCCTGGATGCTGGCTGCTCCCAATGCCTAGAACACTCTGACCTTAGACATCTACATGGCTCCTTCCATTGCCCTCATTTACATTTTTGCTCAGTGAGACATTCCCTGACCATTTAAAACTGCAATGCTCCACACTTCACTCTTATCCCCATATCCCACTTTTATTTTTCACCATAACACTTATCAGCCAATATACTCTTCCTACCTATTTAAATTGAATTTATACATTCTAAGTTTCACATATTAGATTCCCATCCATCTTTCACCTCTAAGATGCAAAGTCCACGAGGGCAGGGATTTTGGTTTGCTTTGTTCACTAGTACCCTGGCACCCAGAACATAATGAAATGACATGATAACAAAACCCCTTTACAGGTACTCATTTATTCCTGTGAGTTAAAAGAAAAAAAGTCTAGCTTAAGACTGACTTCCCAGCCAAGCATGCTGAGTGGCATAGGCTCATACACTGAATCATACTGACTGACTTTTGGTGTGGATTTCTCAGCACTTAATCTCCTATAAATGAACCATCCACAGCCATTCTTCCTGGTAACTATGCCTGTCTCCTTATATGGATCCGAGGTTTTCAGGAGGGCCTGGGTCTTTTCCTATTTTATTTCCCATAGTATATAAGGTAGTACAGTACTACTGAGCTTTTAGGCCTTTAATGAATCTTGTTGAATGAATGAAAACACATAGACATACCTACATTACCCCTAGCAGCACGCTACAGTGAAAAGAGGTTGAGATCTGGGATCATGGCGATTTAGGTTCAAAATTTAGCCCCGATTCTCAGAAGCCTATGTAACCTGCCAACAACTTAGTTTCCTTGCTTCTATAATAAAAACAATGTCACTTCCTCCAAAGGGTTCTCTTGAAAAGAGACTCAAATTACCAATCAGAAAACTCCTATACAATGTGTGACAAATATTGGTACTCAGAAAGAAATGTTGCTTTCCAATAATGTCTGAGAAATTGTTTAAAAATTCTTTTCATTAATACCTTATGATCCAGCAATCCCACTCTTGGGCATCTACCCAACAGACATGAAATCAACCATCCCAAGAGGCTAATGCACCCCTATGTTCATTGCAGCATTATTCACTATAGACAAGAAGTGGAAGCAACCCAAGTGTCCCTCGACTGATGACTGGATAAAGATGATGTGGTATATATATACAATGGAATACTACCTCAGCCATAAAAAAGACAGAATTGTCCTATTTGCAACAACATGGATGGACGTAGAGGGTATTATGTTAAGTGAAATTAGCCAGAGAGAGAAGGACAGACACTGCATGATCTCACTCATATGTGGAATATAAACTAACACATGGACAGAGAGAACTGGTTGGCAGTTACCAGGGGGAAGGGGGGTGGGGGGTGGGCACAAGGGGTGAAGGGATGCATCCATATGGTGATGGACAAATAATAATGTACAACGAAAATCCCACAATGTTATAAACTATTAAGACATCAATAAAACTGAAAAAAATGAAAATAAGCTGTTTCAGATCTAAGGATCATCTATCTTTACTTTTACTTCATCAAATACTCCCCCCAATCCAAATCCACAATGAAAAGTTAGACAGGTTAATGAGAGAAATCAAAAAAAAGTCTTGCATTTCATAAGGAAACTTTTTTGCCTGTATTATCATTTTACCATTGTTAATACCTATAAGTTAACATGTGTAACAGTAAATTAAGTATCATAATAAAAAGTATGATGAACTTTTCACCCAAGTACAATATTATCTTGATAAAGAAAATCCTACATCATTCTATTTCAAATCAGTGTGCTACATAATAAGGTACTATTTTTGTTATATAAAGTGTAAGTTTAAATGTGAATTTGATACTTCCTTTCTTTGAACTCCCTACTTGGGATGTGGTTCAGAAAGGAAGGAGGTACACTGTTGACCTCCCACTACAACTGTGCTGAGCCAATTCCACAGGGAGTACCAGTTGCTGTTTCCTAATTTATTCTATTAGTCACAGTCCAATATAAATCACGTTAAGTGTAATAGGCCAGCATTAGTTATAGAATTCTGTTCACAACTCAGTCAGAAATATTCATATTATCCTGGTATTTTCCTTAGCCCTTAATAAATGGCAACAGGACCCAAATTCTGTTGCTGCAACTAGTAAGTACAGTTATGTGTCACTTAACAACGAGGATATGTTCTAAGAAATGCATCGTTAGGTGATTTTGTTGCCATGCGAACATCATAGAGTGTACTGAAGGGGAAGGAAATTTGCCACCCCAAAATGTGTCTCTTTAACATGAGGATTATTTTAGGCTGATTTCTATTTGTGTGTGTGACGAAGACCGGCCCTGAGCTAACCTCTGTGACCATTTTCCTCTATTTTATATGTGGGAGGCCTGCCACAACATTGCTTGATGAGTGGTGCATAGGTCTGTGCCTGGGATCCAAACCTGTGAACCCCGGGTCATCGAAGTGGAGCACGTGAACTAAACCACTATGCCAGGCCAGCCCCTAGGCTGATCATTTTTAAGAAACAAAAGACTCAGAAAGTTTTTCTTGTTAGTTCCCCCTTAACTGTCTAAAAGAATTCAGACACAGGGGCCACCCGGTGGTGCAGCGGTTTAGTTCGCGCTTGGCAGCCCAGGGTTCGCGAGTTCAGATCCCAGGTGCCTGCCGACACACTGCCTGTCAGCCACGCTGTGGCGGCGTCCCACATAAAGTGGAGGAAGATGGGCACAGATGTTAGCCCAGAGCCAGTCTTCCTCAGCAAAAAGAGGAGGATTGGCAACAGATGTTAGCTCAGGGCTGGTCCTCACCACCAAAAAAAAAAAGAATTCAGACACAAAAACCTGTCTCAGGAAGCCAGCTGTCACCTTAGCATAAGGTGACAGACAGGGAAGAATCTAGAAAAGCCTGTTTGTTGGGCTCCCCTCTGTGTTCTTCTATTTCTATGTGGCCAAATACTTGTTTTTCAAACAATGTGCTCCTGTTCGCATGACAACAAATTGCCTTCCTTCCCTTTGAAGTTCTTGACTCTCCTCACCCCCAACATCTTCTTTTGTCTTTAGCCAAGGATGGTATTTGACGGGAAGGCTTTGGCCATTTTGGCCAGTAACTCAGTTTCCCTGGGTTTCTTGCATGTATACATCTTTTGTTAATCTGTCTCATGTCAATTTACTTCTTAGACCAGCCAGAAGAACCTAGAAAGGTAAAGGAAAATTTCTTTCTCCACTGCAGTACTTACACAAACCCAGAGGGTATAGCGTACTATACATGCAGGCTATATGGTACTAATGTTATGGGACCAGCGTCGTGTATGTGGTCCGTTGCTGATGGAAATGTCGTTATGGGGCACATGGATACATACATTGCACTTCAAAGAGGTTACTTGATAGGCTACTTCCAGACACTATGAATGAATTTTACTATTCATGCCACTCAAAGAAGCACAACTTGTACCCTCCAAAGCTTCCTGCAGCAGTCTGAGCCAAGCTTTGTACACTGTGGAAGCCATACACTCACTAATCAATCAGGAAAATCTAGCCCCACAAGGACTAGGGTTGCCAGATTCTTTTTTGTCCTCTTATAAATTCCACTAAATTAGAAATGACTAAATTTGCAATCTGTTCCTTAACCACCAATGCTCTGTGGTATCAACTACCAAAACTTTTTAAAGAGATTTACATGTAAAAACATGTCCCTGATTTTGCAAAGTACAGATACTTCTTTGAATCAAATAAGAAGACTTTGCCAACCCTTTTCAATTCCATGACCACAGGAAACTAAAAGACCCTAAAAAATGAACCAAAAGCACAAAAAAAGTTGAGGAAAGTAAGACCTTTCACAGGCATTCAATAGGCCCAGGTCTTCTCTGCCTGAGCTGGGCACTGCCTTGTGGTGCAGAATCAACAAAAAGCAACAGAGATGTGGTGTGGCTTGCTAATTTCAGTTTCCACCTAAGAGAAAGGAAAGTAAGTGAGATTTCAAGCTAAGAAATAATGTGGATACTCTAAATTACTTTTTAATTCAAAGGCTTGGTACTCCGGATTAGTAATCAATGTCAAGAACAGTTAGGTCAATTATTTGTTCTGACGGCTAGAGAGGTTTGATTAATCTAAAAATCTGTTTCCACATCTCCAAAATAAGACTGTTAGATTTGTAATGGGCAAACAGCCATTGATGATTAAGTAGCTAGGAACTAAAGTTTTTTTTTTTCCATTTTGCAATTACTGATTACAGCTTTTAGCTGTTTACCCACCCATTGTCAACTGTGCTGTTTAGGCAATATGCTTTCTGACTCCCAGTAGGTTCCTATAGATAACATCTCCCTGGAGCCTGGATCACCATGGTAATGGGTATGTGAGCTGTTTTTCAGGAATTAGAACCTCTTGTCCGCTTCAGGCTGGTTGAGACCACCAACCCATCAACTGGCCCAAGGCAGATGTCTGATAAGTGACCTTTTGATGTCAAGAGGTTAAAAACTCCACCCTCAGGTCTTGCTACCGCCACCATTGTGTGAACATGCGTCCTATGAAGAGCCATGAAGTCTGACTACGCCTGCGCAGATCATCAATTACCTCACCCTTCTGCACCTCCAATCATCTATCTCCACATTTCAGACCACCATGCCCCCCTACCCCATAAATATCCCTAAGGCCCTATTTTCGGGGAAGTGGATGATTAAAACCCTCTCTCTCTCTGCTGCAATCTCGTTGTCTTGGTGTTTGGCTTTCTGGGAGACAGGCAAAAATGAACCTGGTTTGGTAACAGATTGATACTTTAAAAGAAAACAGAATAACGGGCAGGCTCTATGCAAACTCATGGAAATCATAAGATGTTAGGCTTGAAGAGACCTCACTGATATCTACTCAAACCAGCTAGAACAGAGCACCAGGAGTTCTGATGGTATCATCTGTGAAGTACTGGCTGGTGATTTTAATTTTTACTTCATATTATCTTTATTCTATAAGAATAAATGAAAAAGACAAAAGAAAATTACTCAGCTGAAGCACAGGTTGTATAAATTGCATACAGTTAAGACAAAGATGGAACTAATTAGGCAAGATGACAGCAATAAATCTTTAGCTTGAGTTATTCATCAGAAATTGTTTCATAATGACTGAAAAGAAAAAATTAATGAAAAATGTAAGAAATGCTGGGAATACACTACTGATTGTTTGTAAAATAATATTTTTACCTTGATGTGAAAATTAGTCTCTTAAAACATATAGAAACACTTCTCATTTGAGAAGCCATGTATTGCTTATGAAGCTACTTTATTAAAATTTTATTTCTCTTCAGGATCAACTAAACAAAAAAAGGTAATTAAAAGTCCTTAATAGCAAAAACGTCATCTGTCCAATATCACAGACTGGCATAACTAAACAATACATTATACAGATTATATAAAATATTATATTATATAACCATCTCTTTCATGTCACAGATGAGAGAATTTAGAGCTACTGAAGGTAAATAGCCTTTTAAAGTCCTGTAGCTATATGGGGCAGAACTAAAGGTAGAACCTATGTCTGCAAAACCCTAAAATCCAACAAACAATAAGCTGTCCATAAGACACCCACTTTAGATTCAAAGACAGATAGACGGAAAGCAAATTAATGGAAAAAGGTATTCCACGCAAACGCAGCAACCAAAAGAGAGCAGGAGTGGCATGCTAATATCAGATAAAAATAAGCTTTTAGGGGCCGGCCCGGTGGCGCAGCGGTTTAGTCCGCGCTTGGCAGCCCGGGGTTCGCTGGTTCGGATCCCGGTCGCCCGCCGACGCACTGCCTGTCAGCCATGCTGTGGCGGCGTCCCATATAAAGTAGAGGAAGATGGGCACAGATGTTAGCTCAGGGCCAGTCTTCCTCAGCAAAAAGAGGAGGATTAGCAACGGATGTTACCTCAGGGCTGGTCTTCCTCACCAAAAAAAAAAAATAAAAATAAAAAAAAAAAATAAGCTTTTAGACAAAAAATGTTACAGGAGAGAAAGAAGGACATTATATAATGATAAAAGGGTCAATCCATCAAAAAGATACAATTATAAACATGCATACAACTAACAACAGAGCTTCAAAATATATGAAGCAAACCAGACAGAATTTAAGGAAGAAATAGACAGTTCAACAGTAATAGTTGGAGATTTCAAGACATCACTTTCAGTAAGGATAGACCAATTAGAAAAAAGATAGATAAAGAGGTAAACAACTTGAACAACACTATAAACCAGCCACACCAAACATACACAGAAGACACCATTCAATAATAGCAGAATACAAAAGGAATAATCGCCAGGATAGACAGTACGTTAGAAAACAAAACAAGTCTCAATAAATTTTAAAAGATAGAAATCACACTAATTTTCTTCTTTGAACACAACAGAATGAAATTAGAAATCAGTAACAGAAGGAAATCTACAAAATTCACAAATTGGTGACTATTTATTAAACATACTCAAACAACAAATGGATCAAAAAAGAAATCACAAGGGAAATTACAAAATACTTCAAGAAGAATGAAAATGAAAATATATATCAAAACTTATGGAATGCAGCAAAAGGAGTGCTGAGAGGGAAAATTATATATAGCTATAAAAGTCTAAAGTCTATATTAATAAAGAAGAAAGATCTCAAATCAATATCCCATCTTTCAACTTAAGGAACTATTAAAAGAAGAGCAAACTTAACCAAAATCAAGCAGAAGGAAGGAAATAATAAAGATTAGAGTGGAGATAAATTAGAGAATAGAAAAACAATAGAGACAATCACCAAAATAAAAAATTGGTTCTTTGAGGGGCCAGCCTGGTGGCATAGCAGTTAAACTCGTACGATCCGCTTCTGGCTGCCCAGGGTTCGTGGGTTCAGATCCCGGGCTCGGACTGACGCATTGCTTGTCAAGCCATGCTGTGGTGGCGTCCCATATAAAGTAGAGGAGGATGGTCACAGATGTTAGCCCAGGGCCAATCTTCCTCAGCAAAAAAGAGGAGGACTGGCAACAGATGTTAGCTCAGGGCTAATTTTCCTCACACACACAAAAAATTGGTTCTTTGAAAATAATAAACAAAATTGACAAGGCTTTATCTAGATTGATGAAGGAAAAAAAAAAAGAGTGAACCAAATAACTAAAGTCAGGAATGAAAATTGGGACACTAATCAACCCTACAGAAATAAAAAGGAGTATAAAAAGAATAGCATGAACTTTTAAAAAAATAGCTTTACTGAAATATAATTCACATACCATGTGATCAACTCATTAAAAGAGTACAATTCAATAAATTTTAGTATATTCCCAGATATGTGCAACCATCACCACAGTACTTTAAAACATTTTCATCACTCAAAAAGAAACCTCATACCCTTTAGCTATCATCCTCCTTTACCCCATCTCTCCTAGCCCTAAGCAATCATTAATTTCCTTTCTGTCTCTATAGATTTGCCTATTCAGGATATTTTATATAATTGGAATTATATAATATATTGTCTCTTTTCACTGGTTTCTTCCACCTACCACAAGGTTTTCAAAGTTCATCCATGATGTGGCATATGTCAATACTTCATTTCATTTTATGGAATGAATAATATTCAAATTTTGCTTATCCATTCATCAGCTGATGGACATTTGAGTTATTTCTACTTTTGGTTGTTACAACTTTTTTGTGGCCAAAAAATTAGATAATCTATATGAAATGGACAAATTCCTAGAAAGACACAAACTACCAAAACTGACTCAAAAGTAATAGAAAATCTACATAGACTTTTAAAAAGTAAACAGACTGAGTCAGCAATCACGATACATTAAAAACAAAAAAGCCCAGGACTTGATGGCTTCACGTGTGAATTCTACCAAACATTTAAAGAATGAACACCAATACTTCTCAAACTCTTCCAAAAAACAAAGAGAACAATTCCTAACTCATTCTTTGAGGTATTACCCTGATACCAAAACCAGACAAAGAAATCACAAGAAATGAAAAGTACTAACTGATATCCCTTACAAATAGAGACGCAAAAAACCTCAAAAAATAGTAGCAAACTAAATCCAATAGTGTTTTAAATGGATTATTCACCTCGACCAAATGGGATTTATTGCAGAAATGCAAAGGTGGTTCAACAGGCAAGAATCAACTAATATAACACAATAAAATAAAGTAAAAATACTACACAATCATCTCAATTGATACAGAAAAAGCAGTTGATAAAATTCAATACCCTTTCGTGATAAAAACACTCAACGAACTAGAAATAGAAGGAACTCTATAACCTTGATAAAAGGAATCTAGAAAAATCCAATGGCTAACATTATACTTAACGATGAAATGCTAAAAGCTTTCCCAAGATTAGAAAAACAATTTCATTTACAATAGTATCCAAACAAATAAAATACATAGGAATAAATTTAACCATGAAAATACAAGACTAAAAACTTCAAAACATTGCTTAGGGGCCAGCCTGGTGGCATAGTGGTTAAGTTCATGTGCTCTGCTTTGGAGGCCTGGGGCTTGCTGGTTCTGATCCCAGTCCTGGATCTACACACTGTTCATTAAGCCATGCTGTGGCAGTATCCCATGTACAAAATAGAGGAAGACTGGCACAGACGTTAGCTCAGGGACAATCTTCCTCAAGCAAAAATTAATTAATTAAAAGCCTCCAAATATACTGTCAATGTGCACTGGAAAAATTTGAGAAGCATACCCCCCCACCAAAAACTGCAGAAAGGAATCAAAGAAGACCTAAATAAATGAAATCCTATGCACATTAGATTGAAAAACTTAATACTGTTGAGATGGCAATATTTCTCAAATTGAATCCAAATAAAAATCACCATGAGATATCACTTTGCATCCACTAGGTTGGGTATTAAAATAAAAGGAGGGAAAAAATTAAGTACTGGCGAGGATATGGAGAAATTGAACCTTCCTACATTGCTGGTGGGAACATAAAATGGTATAACCGCTATGGAAAACAACTGAGTAGTTTCTCAAAAGTTAAAAACAGAATTAACGTGATCCAGAAATTCTACTCCTAGGTACCTGAAAAGCAAAAAAAAAAACCTATGTTCACAAAATAACTTATACATGAATGTTCATAGTGGCATTATTCAAAACAGTGAAAAAGTGGAAGCAATACAAATATCCATGAACTGATGAACAGTTAAGTAAAATGTGGTATATCCACTCAAAGATGCTTTCAGCATACAAAGGAATGATTTATACTACAACATGGATAAACTTTGAAAACATTAGGCTAAGTGAAAGAAGTCAGACACAAAAGGCCACATACTGCATGATGCCATTTACTGGAAATGTCCAGAATAGGCAAATCCATAGAGACAGAAAGCAGATTAGTGGTTACCAGTAGTGAGGAGAGGATGGAATGAGGAGTGACTGCTTAATTGGTATGGGATTTTCTTGCGGAGCGATGAAAATGTTGTGAAATTAGATAGTGGTGATGGAAGCAAAACATTGCAAATGTACTAGAAGTCACTGGATTATACACCTTTTAAGTGGTTAAAATGGAGCATTTTATGTTATATGAATTTTACCTCAATTTAAAAATAATCAAAAACAATAACAATGAACTTAAACCTATCCAGCAACATGTCAATTAAAATAACCACAAAAGTCCTTTCAGTATTGTTATGTCTATATATTCAAAACCTAGGCATCAGATACTTCACAATTGTGATATTATTAACAGTTATGAGACAACTTTTAAATTCTAGCTATAAAAAGAAGAGATAAGAGAAAAAATCATATATGGTCATGCATCACACATAATAATGGGGATACATTCTGAGAAATGTTAGGCAATTTCATCATTGTGCAAACATCATAGAGTGTGTTTACACGAACCTAGATAGTATAGCCTACTACACACCTAGGCCATATGGTACTAATCTTATGGGACCACCATCGTATATGCAGTTTGTCATTGACCAAAACGTCATTATGCACTGCATGACTGTACTAATCTTAAGAGGTAAGTTTATAGTGATCATTGTACTCACTTTTAAGTGCAAGCAAACCCAATTATTTTAGCAAGCTGATAAGAAAATACAACATCTATTAACCCTGTCCTTGGGAGCAGTGGTGACTCACCAAGTTTCTCTGGCTCATCAGGCCCCGTGCCTGCAATGCAGCTGCTCTCCAGACCATAGGTGGGATCCACTTTCCCAGAGGCTCGTGCTGCTTCCTGTACTTTCTTGACATGAGCTTCAACCAATTCCAGTGGTACCTCCTCCCGAACCCGAGAAAATTCCTCTGTTCAAGAATAGAAATGGAAAAGTGACCTGGTTTTGCACAAATATTTGCTTCAAAGTAAACCACTATGAAATCCAATAAAACATTAGTGTCTTGCATGTAGTAACCTTTCTGGGGACTTGGTCTTATCTATCGGCAAAACAAGAGGGCTAAATGAGATAATCACGTACAGTAATAAAATTCTATGACTCTGCGTTTTACCTTAAATGTCACAGTATCTTGCTTTATAAATAAAAGATATTTAAATGTCTATTAATAACAATCAAAATTGCTATCCAAATTTTATCTAACACAGCTGGCTAAATTGATAAACAAGAAAATACCAAGGATTAAACAACCAGAAAGACAAGAAAGAGTTCTATGGTGTGAGAAAGTCCTAACTATAATTAATATAATCCAAGAATGTTAAATGAATCCCTTTGCCACTTATATTAAATTCCAAATGAATCACAAAATATACAATTAAAAACTATTTTGCCCCTCCAATTGTGAATAAACACTTTTAATTTTAAAACTATTATAAGTGCTTTAGTTTAAAATGTTATAATACTTTTAAATATAACATGGTATCTTTAAGGGATAATATTTGAATTTTTGTTATTTATATAACAGAAATGAATGTTAACAGCTGATATTTACATCTGAAATAACATTAATATGAAGGAAAGGATTAAACCATTATCTGAAATTGTTGCGCTGTCGAGATGGCTTAGGAAGGTCCATACCCAAAGCTGCCTTTGCTGCAGCAGATGCCACACGAGGGTCCACCACAGATGCCAAAAAAGCTACAGTGCTCATGACTGGGTTTCCTGACTGACTGAAGGGGACAGGCTGGTAGGCCAGGGGCCCAAGAGAAGCATCTGAATTCTCAAGGTATGGGTCCTCAATGGGAAGCCTCAAAAAGTGGAGGATGCATTCATCCTGAGTACGACTTCCAACATGTTCTGACACTTTGTTCCAATCGTCTTTGTACATCTCCAGGGCCTAAAACAGAAATAAAACGGAACTTTAATCAAGTAACAAGGAAGTAATATGTAATGACATCAGAAGTCTGTGACTACTCTTTAGATACATTTAAAAAAAAATAATGAAAATCATTATATGAAAATAGGTAGATTTTATTGCTTTCCTCATATTAAATTCTTAATCAGGCAAGATAAATAAATAAAAGGCATGCATATTGTAAAGGAGGAAGTACAAGTGTCTTTTATTAATACACACATGACTGCTTACATACAAAATCCTAAGGAATCCACAAAAAAGGTAAGAAAAGTTGAGTAAGGTTACAGGATATATTTCTATATATACAAGCAATGAAAAATTTTAAATTCGGAAAAAACCATTTAAAAATAGCATAAAGCCGTCAGGCTGCAGAAGATGGCGGTCTCCACAGAAAAATTATGAAAACAGAATATACAGCCTAAAAGTAGAGCATGGACCTAAATATCCAGAAGCTCCTCCATCAGTTAGATTTGTAACCAAAGTTAATATGAATGGAATAAATAATTTCAGTGGAATGGTGGATGCACAGAGCATACCAGTATTAGCAAAATGGCAAAATTCATATAGCATTAAAGTTGCACTTCATGAGCTAAGACGTCTAATGATATCCAAAGAAAATATGAAGCTTCCACAGCCACCAGAAGGACAAACATACAATTAATTTTAGTGGATCTCAAACTTGTCTTGAATCAGGAACCTTCTACTCATGTTAATGTCTTGATTAAATACCACAATGCAGAATACCCACACATTAAGTAAAAGAATTTCAGCTGGTAAACGTGACCTGGACATTTGTAAGAATATATTTAATATATGTACACCCATTATGTTTTTAGGTAACAGGAGGAAAAAGCACAATTTTTTCTCTTGTTAAGGCACCGTCATTTAAACATAAACCTGGAGTACTCAAAATAGAATTCAGGTTTACGAGGTGAAAGCATGGCGAGAAGTGTCCGATAGCTGTGTAAACACGTGCGTTTCTGAAAAGTGAAAATCTCAAGAATGCAAAACAGAAATGGCATGCTCTATCCACCTTGCTTAGTGAAAGAGCTTCAGCTGAAACCGTCTCAAGTAGCAGGTACAGGGAATATTGTCACAAACTGTGTGAATTTTTGAAGCGGTGTGGGTGCTGACTACTAGTAGTATCAAAAATATGCTCAGGAGTCTTTTGATACCTGTATTTATAATTTTAAAAAATGTCATGGGGGAGGTAGATGAATTTCTGTTTGACAAACCATGCATTTAAGTTTAAGTGAAATCAACAAAAAGGAAATAGGTGGATGAATATGTGATTTTGAGATTATATAGTCTTCAAATGTAAATAAAATGTGGAACATGTCCTCAGAAACTGTGCCGTTTCTTTTATATTGATGTAGTATATGTACAGTACCTTGTTGAGGTAGCAAAAATTGGAATTATTGTAGCTTTTCATATATAACACCTTTTATTATTTATCCTATTTGGTATACTTCTTGTGAATTGGAATTTGCAGAGTATTTTAGAGAACAAATTACCTAATTAGTTTAATTTCTTCTCTGGAGAAGGAGGAATCCCAGGTATTATATTTTGAATTTGATTTCACCAGAAATGTTATTAAAAAGATGTTTGAATAATAAAAAACAAAAATAGCATAAAAAATGAAATACTTAAGAATAAATATAATAAAGTATGTGTAAGACCAACATGCTGGAAAAAAACTAAACATGCTGAGAGAAATCAAAGCTCTAAGTAAACGAAGATATACAGTGTTCATTCATTACAAGTTTCAATATTGTTAAGATGTCAATTCTCTCCAATTTGAACTACAGATTCAATGCAGTCCCATTCAAACTCCAAGATTTTTTTGTTATGAACTAAGATACTGACACTAAAATTTATAAAGTATATAAATTTCTAGTTTTAAAATTTATAGGTTTTCAGAGAAAATGCTGAAAAACCCCAACAAAAAGAGTAAAAGCAGTCTCCAAGGGGGAGGAGGACAGAATGGAATAAAGAAAACCAGAAATATGTGGTGCTAAGAAAAGTCAAGGAATTAATTGGGTAAAAAGAATCTATTTAGTAGCTTACCAAAGTGCTACTCTCACATAGTTCTCTCTAGGACCATGATTCTCAACCAAGGGCAATTTTGCCTCCTTGGGGACATTTGGCAACGCCTAGAGACATTTGTGTGTGTGAGGAAGATCAGCCCTGAGCTAACATCTGCTGCCAATCCTCTTTTTGCTGAGGAAGACTGGCCCTGGGCTAACATCCATGCCGATCTTCTGCTTTTTTCATATGTGGAACGCCTGCCACAGCATGGCTTGCTAAGCGGTGCGCAGGTTTGCGCCCAGGATCCAAACCTGCAAAGCCCGGGCTACTGAAATGGAGCGTGGGGACCTAACCACTACGCCACCGGGCCAGCCCCCTGGAGACATTTTTGACTGACACAACTGGGGAGGTGTTACTGGATCTAGCAGGTAGAGGCCATGAATGCTGTTAAACATTCTACAATGCACTTAAGAGCCCCTACAACAAAGAAACTATCTGGCCCAAATGTCAATAGTGGCGTGGCTAAAAAACCTTGCTCTAGAGCCTGACTTGCTGATCTATACTGAGATAACTCGCTATGACAGTCCTCTCCATGTCTACTTGCCTCAGTGAATTTTTAACCCTGGGTTCCAACTGCGGCTCCAGGCTTTCTTTCTCACTGGGATGGTACAGGGCTCCTCAAAATCCAAGCCAGCAAATGGTCTTACTCATTAAATCCCTTGAAAAATAAGGCTAATTCTGGGTTTCCTCTGGATAGTCAGTGGCCTCAGATAGTTCTAAAAGGAATTATTTAGAAAAAAGACCCAGGTTGTAGCATAAAAGAAAAATCAATCTATCTCACTAGGGTCCTTGGGGCCAGAAACATATAACTGGGGTCATCTTAAGTTCTTGATTATGCGTAGAGATTTTCTTGGCATGCTCTACCATGCCAAGAAACTCTTCAAACAATCTTGTTATTTAAAAAAATTTTTCTTTCCTTTATTCATTTTCCTTCAGCCAGAGAAAAATAAAGTTCAGGAAGTTTGTCTAAGGAACTCTTTGACACAAAATTCAAGTAAGAGTCAGCATCCTGAAAGCATAAGGCTGAGAAACAGTGAAGTGCTGAGTCTGGGCACTGACGGTAGCACTACATAAGAGGGGCAGATTGAAGAGATGTTTTCAAAACAGAACATGACAGACTGCCCAGGAAGGAAAGAGGCGACATACAGAGAAAAGTTATTGGTAGATGTTTTAAAATACTACAAAACACCTTCATTCCTCCTGCCATAACCTGGTTAATCATGGTTACTTACCTGGATTCTTAGAATTGCATGTCTCTCTATCCTTAAATTCATCCTTCTTCCTGTTGCCAGAGTGAAATATGTTTCACACAAGACACTGTCTCTCTCCTGCCTAAAACTATTTCATTGCTCATCATTATCTTATGGAATTAAGGCCAAACATGATCAGGGCTCTGTCTACTTCTACCCCATTCCCTACTCTTTTGTTCCAGGAATACCCAGATCCCACACTGTTCCTAGGTATTGTGCCTATGTACAGTTTGCCCTGCACTAGAAATATCATACATTAGAACCAACACAGCCATCCCATCCCCAGGAAGCTGTCCATTACACCTCATTCACCCAGCCTGGCTACACAGCCACTCCTCTGTACGTGTTGTGCTCTGGGTTAACCTCCAACTGTGTAGCTGAGGACAGGGCACTCATTTTTTTGTTTTATTTGTTTCTGTCATCTGCTAGACTATAAATCCCTTAATTGTAGAGACTATGGCCTAGCCATCTCAATCCATAGTGTCTGTTACAGTGCCTGAGACACAGTACCCAATAAAATTTGCTGAACTCAATCACAGGGAACTGGACTAAACCAAGAAAGGAATTTGACTTTTCCATGGATCCAAATGCAAAAAAAAAACCACCCTGGAAAAAAGGCTTTTTTTCAAGACAGGTTTTTTACTGGAAGACATACTCATCTAAAGCGTAATTCAAAATTACACAGGAAAAAATATTTCCTTGGTTGCCTATCAAGGAAAGGTATATTAAGTGTATGCATACTGTCAGAAAATCTTTGATGCTGCCTACTGAGTATCTTCTAATGTGACTGTTTCTATAAATCTAGCCAGTATAAAATGTGAGAAACTCTTCTAGTGATAAACAAACATTAATAACCCTAGTGGATTTTATTTGCAGGTACAAGATTTTATGTCCATTAATTATCTAAGGGAAAATAAATACAAGGCATGAGAAAGCAAAGCAGGCATGAGAAAGACTAAAATTAACAAGGGAGAACCAATAAGCTCACAGATTCAAGTTCTGTCAATTTCAAGCCCAGGGCAATTATAAATGACCAGGAAGAATACTGTAATTAGTTGTGGACTTAAGTGCAAAAGCCTCTTTTAAAATTTCCTTAATCACTATGGAATAGAATGGCACCATTTCTTTTTTCATTTTGGCACCATGATTCTATCAATGCAATTTCAAACTGCCGTAAGGATTGAGTTAGCCTTTGTGGCTTCTTATACTGAAGACAGATTTTCAGGTGAAACATGAAATTCCTCACACACTTTATAAATAAAATCTTATTCAAACAAGTCTCCATCACCTTGATCTTATGCAATATTAAAAAAAAAAACTTAATATAGAGCCTTACATTATCCTTCATGTCTATCAATTAAAGATTTTTTTCAAACTGCATTCATTTGTCCAATGTGTAGATTCTACTTTGGTTATTTGCAAAATTGAAATTATGCCTCCAATATTTGTAGTAAGACAATGAACTGAACATAATCAAAGATGACAACCTGCAACATTCCATATAGAACTATGCTTTGATATGAGACCATAAAAAAAAGTCTTTTTAAAATAAAGTGGGTGGTCTCAAGAAAAATCTGAAATTTTGGCATGTTGCCAAATTTATCTATTTACCTATTTATTAGGGAGAAACTGACTGTGTTTTGGTTATAAACCCATTAAAAATTTTTCACCTGACTTCATGTTCTTAAGCTATTAATTACCGATAAATAAACTATGTAAATAGGAGGTGTTAGCAGTAAACAATGCCATTCGGAAGCCTTTTATTTCTCTCTGTGTAAGCACAGACAACACCTGTTGATTCAACTACATGTTTAAAAAGAAAAAAAAAAATTAACCACTGCACAGGTCCCACCTGCAGGAGAGAAAATACACTATTGTGTAAGGATACTGTGGTTTTCTTGGATATGTTCAGGATAAACAGTAGCACAGCCATTCTGACCTCACTCTGTATTTACTACCCACTAATCTTAAATGTAGAAGAGGAGAAAATTTTGAGTACCAACGTGCAGCAAGACAAAGAACTAATACTGAGATCGCTGTTCCAGGTAGCGTTACACAACTAAATTTCTTCCCAGAGCCCTAAGATTCTAAAACAGCAATACAAAAGCTATTATATTCCCCCGCAAGTACAGAGAACTTTTAAACTAACGTCCATGGCAGATATGACTAGACAAAAAAGCCCTGAAATAAATAAAAAGCAGCTCAGAAAAGAAGCTCTCTGCACATCAGTGATACTGAATGGGCAGATAAGAATAAATTAAAATAGTGGTAAAAACCCAAAAGGAAGAAATCGTTTTGAATTTTGATCCAGAGAGATACATACAGGAGAGAAAGAGAGAACAAGGAAAAGTAGAGAGGGGGTAAGAAAGAGAAGGTAATAGTTAATACACCACTAAAACTTAAGGAACAACAACTGTTGGAACAACTCGAAAAAACAAATTAAAGCAATACAGAAATGTGTGATATCAGGGCCAGTGTAACTCAAAGTGTGGTTTGGAGCCTCATGGGGCACCAGACTTTCAGGGGAACTGAGAGATCAAAACCACATTCATAATAATACTAGGACATTATTGCCTTTTTCATTCTGTTGACGTTTGTATTGACGGTGAAAAAGCAATGGTGAGTGAATCACTGGCCCCTTAGCACGAACCAAGGCAGTGAGTGGTACCAAGCTATCTTAATAGTCACTTTATTCTTCATTGCCACATACTCGCACAAACAAAATAAGCCAACTTTACTTAAACCTTTTCTTAATGAAACAGTAAAAATAATTTTATTGAATCTAAAGAGCTAAGTCCATGTGTATTTAATATTTGATGATAGAAGCAGGAGGTACACAAGAAGACTAAATATCAACTATCAAAGCATGACAGCTGTCTAAAGGAAAAGCACTTGTGCAAAAGTTTGAGTTTCAAACAACTAGCCATTATTTTCATTGAACAACATTTTTACTAGAACTAATGGCTAACACACCATGGTTTCAGAGACAGTTATCTAGCTAACATTTCCTCAGAAACAAACAAGGATTCTCAAAAACGTCACTTGAAGGAAAACAACTGATAGCGTTTGTTGCCAATGATTAAGTGAAAATTAGAATTCTGAAAAATATGTATCTGCCACGAAAGCTTGCCCTACTACTTAAAAGACTTTTTCTGCTGAGATGAAATTGGTAGTAATATCAGATGAGATTTTTTTGATATCGTATAATGAACTGTATCAACATTTGGAAGATTTGCATAATTCAGTAAACCAATATTTTTCAATTTATCAATGCAAGATGTTATGCAATCATACATGGATAAAAGATCCATTACAAGTGCAAGAGAGACCAATGGATTCTACACTGCAACTAACCTTCAACAAACTACCACTGGTCAAGTTTCAATGTAGCACAAAGAAGAATATCCACATCTGCTACATATCTTGGTGATGCTAGATATTCCTAATACTGAAACTAAAACAATGTATCTGATGGAAAAGCAAATATGAAAATCTAGCTGTATTCTGGTAAGCCAAACATTATAGAGATTTGCTAAAATGTATAATGTCACACCCTTCACTAGTATCTTCTGTTTTCCAAAAGCTATTTTTCATAAAAATGTTAATTATGTTAACTTGCAATGGGTTTGTTATTTTTAAGTGAATTAAATATTTTCAGTTTTAATTTCTAATACAGAAAATACTGATAAAGTCACATAAATGAAAACTCTTTGGAGTCTTCAATATAATTTTTAAGAGCCTAAGTGTGTCCCGAGAACAAAAAGTTTGAGAACTGCTGACCTAGTCTAATCTTGGTATTTGATGCTTGATTTCTGAACTGCGTATTTTACACATGATATACAACTTCGGATCAGATGGAATACTCTAGTGAAAGGGAGCTCTCTTCTTCCGTAAATTCCCTGCTCTAATGTTATAGTTATAAATGGTGCAGATACTGTCAGTATTGCCAGTAGCAATCATCAAATTCTTCCAGGTTGACACTACTACTGAAATCAGAAAGCCAGGTATTAGTTTTCCCAGGATCACACACAGTATAGGTGGTTATGAGACCCATTCTGCTCAACGAGATAGAAACGAAAGACTGATGAGAGGCTTCAGGGAAAGCTTTTCCTTCCAAGAAGAGCCTAAGAAGGAAAGTCCCCAACTTTCTTCCTGTTTTGAATGGGGATTGTGAAGCCTGCAATTAACCAGCCTTCCTGTTACCAGAAGAGAATGCACAAAGAGATGAAAAGTGGACAGCTAAGGAAGGTGGAACAAAACAATAGAAAAGCTAGGAACCTGATGATATAATTGAGCAGTGGAAAGAATCTTGGAATTGCCCATCCGAAGAAATCTAGTTGAACAAAAAACCAATGTCCTTTTGGTTTAATCTACTGCTAGTCAGATTTTCTGCTCCTCGCAGGCAAAAGCATTCCCAATAGATTTAACAATCAACTTCCTGATGTGGTCCTAATTCAGCACCCACAGACACATTCTATCCACAAATACTAAGTGGTGTCATGTAGTCTCCATTTTACTTAAACAACTGTTGTTCTGTAACAAATGGTCCTTTTTCAGAAATGGTTGATAAATATGGAACCAAACATTCTTTATTACCTACTCTTCAAAGTAGAAATAATTGATAAGATCTAGCTGTAAAAGTATTCACAAGAATCACCAAAGACATGAAGGAATCCAAACAAGCATTCAATAAACTGACTGACAAAGATACTATGCATTGTCACTGGTTTACCATAGTCTTCTGCTTTCAAAAACAAAATAGTGCTTTTCCACGGCAGGTATCTTCAGCTACTTCTCTGGAATCATTCTGGGAATATAATGTTGTACACTCAAAAACACACAAGCACACTAGAGACCTAATAATCTACAATGACTGAGGTGGCCTAGGTCAAGAAAAACTGGAATCTGAAGAAATGCCCCACTTCAAAGGAACATCCGCTACTCAAGGACAGCCAATTATTACTCTGCAGGAATAAGATCCCAGAATTGCCAGATCTTCAACTTTTAAGAGTATAAGTTAGAAAGCCAGACTACTTTGGCAAAGCTCCAATATTTGTTTAAATGTTGGCAGAAAAATTTAAAACAAACAAAACCAACCTGGGCCAAAATAACACATATCTAGGCTGGATCGCCCCTACTGACAGCCAGCACGTCACAATAGTGTGATATTTAAACACTAACGGCCCAAGAAAATTCTATTAAAACTCATTACATGGATCAAAAATTTTCAGGATAAATTCCAAAGGTATATTTAAAATGCTAGTCACAGAAATAGCACCCATCTCATACATGAATAAAGGGGCTCCATCATTAATCTGCTTACCTCCAGGAGTAGAAGGGTTTCCTGTTCAGTCCATTCTCTTCCAGCACTAGCACCTTTACTCTAAAGAAACAAAATCAGAAATTATTTACTTATTCCTAAAGGCTGCTTATGGAGCTCAGCAGGATTCCTTTCTAAGTCCAGGGCACTGTTTTACACAAACCACCAAAATAAGCCCCTGAGTAACAGGAATAAAATGCATAAGAAACCTAAACTTCCAACAGAAAGGCTGGCTTATTTCAAAGATTTCTTGCTGTCTACCAAGGACTCATGGACTATTTAGATATTTTATTTCTATTATTTTGATATTCAGAAATACCTTTTGAAGCTACAAAGGCACAGTACTTTAATGCATACCATGAATCAACTATAATATTATAAACATAAAACAAATATTTAGTGTAACTTAAAGGCAGTACTTTTTCCAAGACTCAAGGACAAACTGTATTAGATATAAAGCACTCTGGCAGATTCTTGATTCCAATTGCAACAAGTTCGTATTATCTCATTTTTAACATCTCTTGATTAAATAATCTCCAAGGGATTCCCGAAGCTCAAAATCACCTTTTCCATGATAATCCCTTATAATTTACAATTTATGTGAGCATGGGGGTATAACAAAACTGAGTTTGTGTTACATAAAAATTAAAATTTATCAATTGATTCATACTTCTTGAATTGCAGACCCTATACCATAAATTTGCAGAGGACTGGATGTGTGGTATACTCGACACTATTCTTTAGCTGTAGATGTTACTAACTCAAAATATATATTCTAAGATATTCCTTCTCTGAAAACTCTACCTTGGGAGATTACAATTTAATCAATGAGGAGAAAATTTCTACAGTCCATGATTTCCTTGTTTGTGTCAATAAAGTTTCTCAATTTATTGGACTCAACCTTTCTGTGCAATTGTGCTACACACCACAGGTAAAAATTAAATTATGATTTGCTAAGTCTCCATGGTATTCAATCCATATCATTCTGAAATATTTGTTCATTTGCAAAAAAGGTACTAAAAATAACTAGTCCTTTAACTAGAGAACAAAAAGAGGAATCTAAGCATTTCAGAATTAAAGTCCTAAAGTATGGCTTTGTGAGAAAGAAAATGTGCACGTAGCTATAACTCATAATATATTGCTCCGATTCCTTGAGGACTACTTTAAGAGAACCAAAGGTTAATGTTTTAATGAACCAACGTCAGAAATGACCATCAGTTAGACTGGGAGCCCCGAGAGGAACAAAATTCATTAACATTTCATCTAAATTCTGAAGAAGCCAAACCCAAATAGAGGGAAGATCTCTACCACCTAGACATGGATGACATTTATTGGGTAGGTCCTCAGCAACCATTTCTCTACTTCTCAGCCACAAAGTATAGGATGGATTTTCTCCTTTCCTACTGGCTTAAGTCAGTGTTTCTCTTGATAAAAACTGGCTCAGAGTTGCACAACCTCATCAAGGCCCATGAGATGTTTCTGCATGATTTTAGAAATTTTTTCTTTTGTATTTATTGAGGTATAACATATGTACAATAAAATACACAAATCTTAAGTGTACAGACTGATACAACCTTACTTATAGACCTATGTTGCAACCACTCAAATCAACACCCAAAAGGCTCCTTCCTTTAAACCTCAAGTTAATACCAACCTACAAAAGTACACATTATTTTGAAATCTACAATCATGTTAGTTTTTCTTGGATCTGAATTTTATATTAACAAAACCATTCAGTACGAAGTTTATGGGTCTAGCTTCCTGTTCAATATTATGGTAATGAGATTCAACCACATTTTTGTATGAAGAAGTAGGTCATTTCATTTCTGTGTATTATTACATTGTTTGAATAAACCATAATTTATACATTATACTACTGATGGACATCTGGATTATTTACAGTTCTTGGTTATCTTGGATAAGGCTACTGTGGACATTCTTGCAAATTGTTTTATACATTCATTCTTTTTAAAATTCATTTATTTGGTTTAGATACCCAGAAGCTGGGTAATTGGGTATATATACGTTTAGGTATAACAGTGTTCAAAGAACCTTTCACCAAAAAAGGTAATATTTACAAGTTCCAGGCTTCAGGACCTGATTTCTTTGAAAGACATTTTTCAGCCTATTATATCAGGTTATTTCATGCTGAGTAAACTTTTATATTTTGTTGCTTTCAAAGGATTTGTCCATTTCATCCAAGTGTCAAATATATTACCATCAAGTTGTTAATCATATTCTTTATAGTCTTTTTAATATATGTAGAATCAGTAGCAATATACGCTTTCATTCCTGACCAATAATTTGTGCTTCTCTTTTCTTCTCGATCACTCTGGCTAGAGGTTTATCAAATTTATTGATCTTTTCAACTAACCATCTCCTTATTTCATTCATTTTCTCTATTATTTTTCTCTTTGGTTTCTATTTTAATTCTGTTGTGGTCAGCTAACCATATTTATTTCATGTTTGAAATCATACAAGCGCACTGCATAATTTCAATCCTTAAAATTTATTGAGACTCATTTTATGGCTCAGAATTGGGTATATTTTGGTGAGCATTCCTCACGAACTTTAAAAGAATGTGTTTTCTGGGGCCACCCAGTGGCGCAGCGGTTTAGTTTGCGCTTGGCAGCCCGGGGTTCGCGAGTTCGGATCCCGGGCACCCACCGACGCACTGCTTGTCAGCCATGCCGTGGCGGCGTCCCATATAAAGTAGAGGAAGATGGGCACGGATGTTAGCCCAGGGCCAGTCTTCCTCAGCAAAAAGGGGAGGATTGGCAACAGATGTTAGCTCAGGGCTGGTCTTCCCCACAAAAAAAAAAAGAATGTGTTTTCTGCTATTTTGCATAGGTCATGTTGGTTGATAGTGTTGTTCTAAGTCTTTTATGTTCTTACTGATTTTCTCTTTTTATTTTTTTGCTGGGGAAGATTCGCCCTGAGCTAACATCTATGCCAGTCTTCCTCTATTTTGCATGTGGGTTGCTGCCACAGCATGACCACCGATGAATGGTGTAGGTCTGTGCCTGGGAACCTACCCAGGCTGCTGAAGCAGAGTGCTCTGAAGTTAACCACTAGGCCACAGGGCTGGCCCCAAAAGTGGGTTTCTTATAAGACAAGATATGCTTGTACTTGATTTTTTATCCAATTCGACAATATCTGCTGCTTAATTGGAGTATCAAAGCCATTTATATTTAATACACTATCCCTATGGTCAGATGTAAACCTACCACTTTGCTCCTTTCTACTCTTCCCAGGTGTTCCTTGTTTTCTCATTTCCTTTCATCTTGTGGAGTATTAATCTGTTTTTATCTCCATTATCAGCTTATGAGTTATATGTCTTTAAACAGTTATTCTTAGATTTACAATACCCACCTCTAAACTGTTACAGTGTACTTCTGAATAATATTTAGCATGTCACATACAGTGTAAGAACCTTAATACAGTATACTTCCATTTCCCCTTCCTGTCCTTTGGTCTTGAACCTGTACATGTTGTGAACCTAAGGATACACTGTTATTATTTTTGATTTAAATTATCCTTTTAAAAAACTAAAAATAAGAAGAAAATATCTTATACACTGACCCACGTGTTGACCTCTTCTAGCACTCTTTATTCTTCCATGTAGATCTAGTCTCCTCTCAAAATGCTTTGTCAAATTATTATAGTTTACTCTGAATCAGTCTTTTTATCACATTTCTAAATAATGTCAGAATTTTAAAACAGTTTAACTCCATTTAATCTACCCCTGCCTTTCTGCTATTTTTGTCACTTCTACATGTTATAAACCCCCAAATGATCACTGTTAAAACATTCTATATTCCTTTATCTTTAACCATATATTTACTCTTTTCCATGCTCCTTATTCCTTCCTAGAGTCATGTGCTTCCATTTGGGATCATTAATATTCAACCTGAAGAACTTCCTTTAATAGTCTTACAGTGTGTGCTAGTGATAACTTCTCTACCTTTTGAATGTCTGCAAAGGTGTTTATTGCACTTTCAATTTTGAAAGGCATTTCTATTGGATATAGAATTCCAGAGTGACAGTTTTTCTTTCAGTAGATTAAAATGTTACTACATTGTCCTCTGGGTTCTGTGATTTGTGTTGAAAAGTCAGACATCAGTTTTATTATTGTGCCTTTGAATTTAACGTGTCCTTCCCCAAATCCACTCTCACACCCACTCCCACCCTCCTCAGCTGCTTTTAAGATGTTAGCTTTAAGAGTTTAAGCAGGGCCAGTCCTGGTGGTCTAGTGGTTGAGTTCGGTGCACTCTGCTTCAGTGGCCCAGGTTCAGTATCCAGGCATGGACCTACACCATTCATCTGTCAGTGGCCATGCTGTGGCAGCGGCTCACGTACAAAAAGAGGAAGACTGGGGTCTAGCCTGCTGGCGTAGTGGTTAAGTTCACATGCTCCACTTTGGCGGCCCGGGGTTTGCTGGTTCGGATCCTGGGCATGGACCTACACACCGCTCATTAAGCCATGCTGAGGTGGCGTCCCATACAGAAGAACTAGAAGGACATACAACTAGGATACACGACTATGTACTGGGGTGCTGGGGAGAAAAAAGGAAAAAAGAAAAGGAAGATTGGCAGCGGATGTTAGCTCAGGGTGAATCTTCCTCAGCAAAAAAAAAAAAAAAAAAAAAAAAAAGTTTAAACATAACGTGCCTGGGTATGGTTTTTTCTGTATCCAAATTTAGATCTGTTCAGTCTCTCTCATTTTTGTGCGTTGATATCTTCTCATTATGAAAAATTTTTAGCCATTACGTCTTCAAATATTGCTTCTGCGCCATTCTTTCTCTTCTTACGGGTCTCTAATGATAAATATTAATTCTTGCAACTGTATCTCATGTGTCTCTCACACTCTTTTCTCTCTGTCCTGTCCCCCACAACTTCAACCAATTTTTTTCTCTTGGTGTTTCAGTTTCAATATTTCTATTAACCTGCCTGATTTCACTAATCCTGTCTTCTGCTGTGTTCAGCCTGCTGTTAAAACCCATCCAATGAGTTAATGTTAGGTATATTTTCAATTATTCAATATTCATTTTATTCTTTTTATATACAGTCATGTATCACTTAACAACAGGGGCATGTTCTGAGAAACGCGTTGTTAGGAAATTTCATCGTTGTGCATACATCAGAGTGTACTTACACACACCCAGATGGTACAGCCTACTACACACCTAGGCTACACAGTGCTAATCTTATGGAACTACCATCGTTATATGCAGTCCATTGGTGACTGAAATGCCATTATGCAGCACATCACTATATTCCAATTCTCTGTTGAAATTCTCCATTTTTTGTCTATTTTCTTGAACACATTAATCATAGTTATTTTTAAATACCTATCTTCTAACCATACAGAAAAAAAGGTAAGATAAGTAATTTTTTTTTTATAAAATGCCAACAGATTTAAGTAGAAAGTTCACCTCCTTACACTAAAGAAAATATATTAAGTTTCTCATGGAAAATGATGCTTCTTAGAAGGAAGACGAACAAAGAGACATGCTAGATTATAGTTCATGAGTCTCTTGAAAAACATCCTTACCTTTGCTAAGGTTTTCTTGGAGTAAATATCAGTACGAAGACCAAAGTTCTGCAAATCAATTGGTTTTTCCTTGTTTTTCTCAGGAAAATTTAACATCTGCTGAGCAGCAGGGACCTATGAGTCAGATAAATGATAAATGATTATAATAACCTCAACAAAGTCAAGGGGATGGAAGTTTTTAAAGAATTATTTAATAATGGCATTTAAACCACTCCTGGTGGAGATTCTACAAGAAAATAAATACTCACACCTCCATACTACACTTCTAACAAAACTTCAACATGTAAAAAACATTTTTCTGCTTAAGTCACAGAGAAAATAGACAACAAATTTTCTTTAATATGATCTTCTGTTTCACAATGGAGGGCAATTTATAGCTTAGATTCATGTTATTCCAACTTAATGCTACACATAATCTGGTTGACATAATAATCTTTTCAAGAATGTGTGTATGGATGTCCACTTGCCAAATGTTAGGAAGGGGAAGAAATTTTAAACAATTTAACAGATTTAAACAATCTGCTTGTTTGTTACTGGCTTTGACAGCAGAAGTGATGAAGGGAGTCATGAGTATGAAAGTAAATCTACAATACGATAAGATATGGCACAGATTTTTGGGATTATGAGAGAGCATTATCTTGAACACTAAATATTCTTATGAACTCAAATATTTACAATAGATAAAAACAAACAAAACCTATCACCTAAGAAATAGCACTATTACATGACAATAATAATAATAATTCCTAAATATGAATGCTAGAAGTGGTGGTCTGTTACCATCCAGAGGTGAAGAAAAGACAGTGTTAATTTACCTGAGGTGATCGAAGATGTAGAGGCACAAGCCCAGAGGGGGTATCAGCTAATACATTGAAATGAGGAGTAGGAGGAGGTCCCATTGCCATGGGTCGACTTTCTGGATCCACTTGGTAATTAACGAGCCCCCATTGCTCTAAAAAGGCATGAACCCTGAAGAATAAAGCTCTGAAAGTTAAAATCTAGAAAACGTACCTCACCTCCTTCGTAACCATCATCACATCTCATTAAAAAACAAAGACAAGTAAACATGTTCTCTGTAGGCTATGAACTATCACAAAGTAATTGACAATTTTGGTTTGTTTTATGAAGGACAATTTCTACAAACTCAAAATAATGTTGATATTATAGCACCCCAAAACCTAGTATAGGCCTGAGCATTTCAATCACAGAAATAAGAGAACAAATGCTCAGTTAGGTCTATGCTGAAAGAACTCACACGCAGACCAAATTCACAGGAGACCCACATTTTGGTTTTTTTCTTTAGACAGATCTAGGGCACAGAGCTTACCCACTCCCCACCCCAACCCACTCTCCATCTATAGTCATTTTATGATTTGATTATAAAATAAAAGATGTAAATTGTAAAACCTTAAAAAGAGGAGAAAATGCTAAGGTATTAAAAATATTCAGCCCCTAAGTGAAAGACATAAGATTTAGGTATTTTATTAACCAAGAAATCACCCAGTTTAATCAAACATTAGACAACAATACATCAGTAACAACATGCAGTGAAGTGTCTGAGAAGAAGTCAAACATTTTACCTCATCACAGCACACACATCTCCAGTCAAGTTCCTCCGACAAGCAGTACTAGTTAAATATTCTTGGGGGTTTAGGCGATATGTGTCGATCATAAAATTTCGATATGCCAAGTATCTAAAAAGCAATGGCAAAATTCATAAGGTGGACACATATCCTTTCAGAAACAATAACTCATGGAGCCAAAAGTCTTCATATTCCTCACAACCAAATACAAAAAAAGTTAAGACCACAGTCCAACAAACAACAATAATATTGTATTGAGAATTTACAGTCAAGTATAACTCAGGGTAAGAATTCCTAACATGCAAAATAACTGTTTACTAATATGTAACAAGTAAAATAGAGTAACATGATGAAGTTAACGTGAAGTAACACAAATACAAACTCGGTCACAGACGTTAATGGATAAATCCTTAGTTTAGTTGCCTGCATATAATACATGGTTACTTAGGCTGTCTCATATCTTGCATTTACTGTGTGCCAGGCATGGTTCTAAGCACTTTCCATGCAGTAACTCATTTAATCCTCACAATCTCTCTATAAGGTTGGATCTATTATTATTCTATGTATAAGTGAGGAAACTGAAACACAGAATGATTAAAGAATTTGTCCTAGTCCACAAGGCTGGTAAGTGGTGGAGCTAAAATTCGGCACAATGTGGTGGCTCTGGAATCCATGCTCTTAACATATGCTGCATCTCATTTCTATACTCTTCCTAGAGCCACATGTGGATTTGGCTCTGACAATGGCCATATACCTTCTGGTTGGCAGTTTTTCAGAGAGATTCCAGCTAGGCAACAAACAGAACCCACGAAGCCAAACTCAGAGGTAAGACAAGAATATTTTAAAAAGGAGAGAAAACTGAGATTTTGAGTCATAGCAGATTCCACAATGTACCCACACATTTCTGCCACAAAATACTTACAAGAGTGTTATGAAGCTGGAGACCTAGGAAAAGTTCTAGCTACAAAAGTAAAACAAAAGTCTGGCAACTTGAGGTTAGCTACATCAGAGTAGAAAAAGTATACTGCTCAAAAGGGGTCCTGTATAAGCACAGGTGGATAAATCAATCCAACCGTGAATTTACAAACGTAAATGGGCCAAACTGCTAAACTGTGCTTTTAAACAGAAGACTGCCAAGAACCATAACTATTTACAAATGGTGGCAAAAAGCAAACTGGTGGCAATAGGCAAATTAGCTGGAAGAATATACTATGCCTGAACAGGTGGAAAAACTATCAGGGAAACTAAGAGAATTTCTGATGCCAAATCTTTGGTTCTGGTTTTAAATGACTCCTTACAGCTTTGTTACAGAAAGGCTGCAATTAGCTTTGATATCTAAACTTAGAATCCCAAACTAGCATGGACAATCTACCACCAGAAAATATTTATTATTCAATTTTCTGTATTATGCTATGTGTTTATGTGGAAAATTATCCTTCCCTAACAATTTAAACAAGAGACATCTATTTGTCCAGTCACATGTGTATAAAAGACAATGGATTAATACTATGAAGATAGCACATGGAAAAATATTTATAGTATGATAGGTGTGGCTTTATTTTAGGGGCAAAGATTTCTGGAAGTGTATATTTAAAGGTCACCAGGCAAAACCAAAAATACTTCCTGACAAACTTCTTCCTTCCAATAAAGTTATTCTATTTCCAATGCAAAAGCACAACAATGGTTTATGTAATTAAGATCAATTCATATGCAGCTATACCATCCTATTCGGCTTTCTTTTAATTAAGAATCATTAATCAGAAAAATAAGATTAAAGATTCCATTTTCTCGTAGATTATTATATATAAATATATATAATCCATAACACACATATACAGCAAGGTGGGAAGTGTTAGGGAGAAATCTGAACTTATTTTAGTGAAAACCTGTTATTGAATTCAACCTTCAGCTGTAAGAGCTGATGTGAATACAGTTCAAGGTTGAGGAAGGAAAAAAATGTGAAACAATTTCCTTTGAAGCAAGGAATGCTGTGCAGCTGAGATATGAACACTGTTCTAACGGAATAAGATATTTGCAAACTTCCACACATTAGCAAAGATTAACTCAGAAGTGTGTTTTGAGAACCCCTGCCAAAACATACAAATCAACAATTTTTCTAAACACTGGCCCCACTAAAGTATGTAATGGTATGAGGATTACATCTTTATTTTCACTCACATCTCTGGAGTCTTGGACTTGTTTTTTCCATTGAAAAACTCAGGAAGAGCACGCCGTTCAATCACGTGAATACTGAAAAGAAAGAGAAACAAAGAGAGTCCTCTTAGAAAAAATCTTAAAATTTGAGCTAAGCTTGTTTAATTTTCAAAGTAAAACTGATAAATTCAAAAACTGAGCACTACTTGCAAAACTTAATTGGCTTGCACAAGTTCCTATGTATTAATGGCATATGATAAAGTTAAAGAAAGCTTTCCCTTTCTCACTCCAAATACTTATGGTAGTTTTTCTATTTCCATAACCAAACAAAAAATTCTACCAACACACTGAAACCTACACATTTTATTATGTTCTTGTCATAACACATCATGACTAAATGATGAGCCATAAGATAGAAAGAGTTCTTCAGAAACCAGCTGACAAAAATCACAGTAGTTGGCATGGCAATAAACAAGTGAAATCAATGAACCCACCAAAACACAATGCAATTTACAATAATCAGTTTCTCAGGCTCTTAACATCCATTTCTGTCCAGCCCTCAGAAACTTTGGGAATTTTTTAAAAGATTTCAGTGATTTACTGACTTTAAAAAGATCATAGAACTAATTTTTAACATTTAGATAAAGGCAATGATAATTTTATAAAATGCTACGGGTGATAAGCACTGTAGAAACCATGTAAAATGATCAGGCCTAACACAGTATACAAAGGAACCAACTATATATCTAGCACAAAGGTTTTGACAATAATACTAATCAACGTTTCTCTTGATGATACATTTTAGTTTCTCAGTGGCTTTCCAGACATGCAGCATGTACTCGTTACACTCGAAAGAGCAAATCAATAGTCTGTGAATATGACTAAAGTCATTCACTCTCCACTATTTTGTAACATTTAAATCGTTTGAACTGGATTTGTACTGCCAAATATTATAAACACAATGAATTACCTGAAAACTTTCAGGAAGATAATGTCTAAGATGAATTAATGCTATATAGATACATGCATAACGACTTTCCAAGTCTTAAGATAAAAAAATAGCTGTAAGCAATTAATTATATGGTTCTAATATTCCTCTCATTGTTTAAATTGTTACAGGTTAGGAAGAGACCACAAAAAACCAACTTCTATATTCACCAAGAACAAAACACACAAGAATGTTTAATCCCAAGTACTTTAGCTTTCAACATCTATGTCTGAAGTGCTGGCAGCTGATTCCTTAAGTTCTGAGAAGGGGTTAGGTAGTAAAAGCAGTGGGGTATTCAGAATCAGAAAACCTGAGTTCTTCCACTATCTACTCCGCAACTTTGCAACACTTCGACTGAAGCAGGAGTTATCTCATCTATAAAATAGGGATATAATTAATAATTCCATTACCCATCTAACAGCATACTTTGTGACATAGAAAGGTTATCACGCAAATGAAAGTGTTTCTGTAACCTATAAAAACCTATAAAATTATATACTGTTACGACCTTCCCTTTTTTCAATTTTAGAGGAAAAGAATGCTAGTTTCTCAAGTGTGTCCTCTGAAGCCATTCTGAAACTTAACAACAAATAATAATGAGAATGAGACGCTTCTAAATTTAAAAATAATTTAATACAATAATCAATGTAATGAAGACTGATTTTCAAAAAAGAGCTACATACTAATTCTGTTCCAGCTTACACTGATTCAAAACATTTAGGAACAGCATTTTGAGTTGATTTTAAAGACACGTAGAAAAGTCTCAATGTTAGAGTCATTTGGTTTTGGACAAAAATAAGGTATGACTCAAGTGGAGCATCATCCTATTCCTTTAAATTGGCTTCAAAAGACTTCTAGATGTAGATATATACAAAATCAGATCTATCCTTAAAGAATGATAATGTAATAATCAAGAGCAGGCAAAAGATCCAAGCAGGACCAGAAGATTCTAAGGGCAGCATCACTGGAATAAGTAAACAACCTTCCAATGAAAGTACATTAAAGAAGCCAATATCTATTTGGAGGGTAAGTTCTGGTACTTATATTTGAAAATAAAAAAACTAAGCAGACAAAAATCAGCCTGATACAAAATAGTCACACCTCATAAGTAATCGATAAATAAGATGCCCGGGACTTCAGGCAACTTATGACCAACCATGCTCTGACAGTGCCACAGTGGTTGTGGTAAATCACAGGGAGACTCCCACAGTGGGAGGATACTGAGGAGGTCTGTTTTCTTGAACTTTTTTACATACCAGGGTTTATATGTGAAAAGTTTCCTAATGTTAAAATGTTTCCTATTAAAATGAAGCCATTATTGGGTAGTAAGATGAGTTTTTCTTTATATATTTCTTTAATGTTTTAAAATCATATAATGAACATCAATATTTTAAAATTACTAAATATTCAAGCATTTGCCTGTCTGAATTATAACTGATTCTAAATGAGTTAGGTTCAAGCTTACAAAATTTTACAACCCTAAATTACAATGCAATCTAGTTTACATCCCTAAATTGTTTTAAAGAACATGTTCCAAAGTTTAAAAAAAATCACTTCCCATCTCCCTTCATCCTGTGTGACAGTGATTACTGATATGAGGACTTGGGCAGAATGCCACAATATAATTTCAAGGAAAGTTTTCCGACTCCTACGTACCATGTTCACAGATTTAAGTGGCATACTCACCAGTTATAATCAAACCATGATGCATAGCTAGGAATAATAATGTGATTGGTCTGCTCTGTCACATTATCTTCACCAGTGTCAACTGACCGACTCTGATCACCTTTGCTAGGATCTTCATCTTCCTAAAGAAAGGAAACCAAAGTTCAGAGGAAGAACTTCAGGGACATATGTTAACAAATGTCATAGTTTTGATATTAGGTCACAGAAAATGAACCTAGCTGATCCAATTTCAAGGACCAGGTAAACAAATTCCAAGTAGAAACAGCCTTTCACAGTTTTTAAAGTACCTTCACAAAATGTCCACATGATATAGCAGATTTTATTCCTCCCTTTTATAGATGAGAGGATCCACTCAGAGAAGGCCCCAAACTTTTTCCACAATAGCTTGCTTCTTACTTGTCTAGTTTTACCTAATCTTAGGATCACAAATCTAAATTACAGACTTATCTCGTTTTATTGCTTTTCACTTTATTGAGCTTCACAGATACTGTGTTTTTTATAAGACCCTCCACCAGCAAAAAAAATTATGACTTGCTGAAGGCTCAGATGATGGTTAGCATTTTTCAGCAATAAAATATTTTTTAATTAAGGTATGCACATTGTTTTTTTAGACATAATGCCATTGCACACTTAACAGACTACAGTATAGTGTAAACGTAACTTTTATACACACTGGGAAACCAAAAAATTCACGTGACTCACTTTATTGTGATATTCCATTTACTGCAGTGGTCTGGAACTGAACCTGAAATATCTTCAAGGTATGCCTGTACTATTTCTCAAGTTATTTATAAGGAGGTGACTCAAGGACACTAATAAGGCATAATGACAAGGCTTCTCCTATCTCAAAGATTAAGCACTCAGTATCTGCTAATGGCTATATGCACATTATCGCATTTACTTCTCACAATAATAACACATACTATTTATCACTTCTTCTGTGGATGAGAAAATATTGTACAAAGCTAATAAATTATAAACAGGATATAACTCCAGAAAAGTCCAGCTACAGCGCCTACACTCTTCATCATTCCCACCACTAAAAATGAGCTCTGATTTTTATCAGATTTATAGAGGTTTCACAAAGGATTCTACCTAAAAACTTGGTTTTGCTAATATAATAATTTCAAAATCATTGCTTTAGGGCAAAACACAATATTTCTTAGGCTACCAGTAAATGGTAATAATAATTACTTTTAAATAATAATATTATTTAATATACAGCTCATATTCAAATGGATCCAAGTATCCCAGAAATATCCTTTATAGATTTTTCTCCTCAATCCAGAATCTGATCAAAGATTCCACATTATATATGATATTTATATATCTTTAGTTTCCATTAATCCCTGCTTCCCTTGTGGGGTGTATTTTATGACAGTAAAATTTTTGAAGAATTCACACCAGGTGTCTTGTAGAATATCTAACAATCTCCATTTATCTGATTGGTTCTTCATAATTAACTTCAAATTAAACATTTTTATCACGAATACTACAGGAAATAAGGTTTTTGACATTCAAATGTTTTCTAATTTTGTACAGTTAAATCTATCAACTTTTCACCTGCAGTGTTTTTACTGTTTTTCATCTTATGAAATTCTTATCTATTAAGAAACCAAATTTTGAATCATATTCATTTATAATGATTCTATAGTTTAATTTCTACCTTTAATTCGATCCAACCTAAATTTTCTGTGTTATATTATTTGAGGTGAGGATCTAGTGTTACTGTGTAGAAACTTAAAACAGTAGTTTCCTTCAGATCAACGAATATCGAACAAATTTAACATATGAAAACACCAAGGAAACTCTGCTTGTTACTTAAATGATGTTGAAACAAATGTGTTAATACTGATGACAAAGGTAAGAAATTTTATTTCCCAAATCAAGGGAGATAGCAAAAACTATGCTCATAGTTAATGTGTTTTTGAGGTGTAGGTTTTAAAAATTCAATTCAATTCAATTCAAAAAATTTCCTTTATTTAAGAAAACCAGGGAGAGGCTGGCATGGCACTTAACAAAAGCCAACAAACAGTCTATGGTTTATTTATCTCAGTGTGGAAACAAGCAGGATGACATCAGGGACCGGGTGTTGAGTAATTACCTCTAACCATCTTAGGTTTAAGTTATATAACAGACTTGTCCATGCTTTCAAAATTCTCCTGCTCTTGGTGTAAAAAAAAAAAAATCTTACAGGAAAATTCTTTGGCTCTCTATTATGGTCTCTTTTACTACCACACAATACTATTTACTCTGAATTATGACAGCTTTTTACAAATATAATATTCATTAATGTTTACAAGTAGCTCTTTGAATAAAGAAGTTTGATTTTAAAGAAAAAAATCATAATAATTCAGTTTGAAGAGCCATATGTAGAAGAGTTTCTTGAAATACATTTCCTGGAAATCCTGTCAGGAATATGTTCATTTCTTGAATGTATAAAAGAACAATAAACGTCAACCTGGGGAATTTCTTTGACTCAACGAAAAAAAAGAACTATCCATTTTCAGCAAAGTAAGGAAGTTATTTCAAAAGAGATTAGGGGTTAGTTCCACATATTAGCACAGTCAGACATGACAGCCCAAATCAAACAATGGGCCATTTATTAAAAAGAGAAGTAAAATCCTGCCTTAAATCCAACACATTCCAACAGCATAATTATTGATGTCTCTAGAGCAGAACTGATGAAACAGGAAGTAGCTGGCTGTGAGTCTCAAAAAAGGTGAAGAGCAGGATCCAAGGCTACATCAGCTGTGGACTAGGGCTGCACCCACAGAAATGGGAATGAGAAAATCAAGACAAGTTATGGGCCCTGCTCACCTGCACTGTCAGTTAACACCTGGAACAGTGCTCAGCTCTAATGACTGACTCACAACCAGTAGAGTAATGGAACCAGAAAATACAGCATATGAGGGATACCACCTGGGAAAATGGAAATATCCTCTTGATAAAATATTGGGGGTCAAGAAAGACAAACTATTTTTAGGGTGTGTTAAAAAAGAAATTAAAATATCAGAAGGGCCTCAAAACAGAATATTTCTAAGGGCACTTCCAAATCAATGTTTCTACTGCTCAAAACACAGGACCAAGCTTAACTAAATCATTACCTTCCCTCCTGTTGTGATTGTTTCTTCATCCTGTTCATCTGAAAAATCAAAACACATAATTTATTTTAAAAAACAGGTAAATGCTATTTAGATTACCTGGAAACTTTAAGGTTTAAGTAATTGATACTAGACAGAGAAAAGGAAAGAAATAGAGCAAATTTAAAGCAAATTCACCTTGAATAATTCAGTAAATTAGAATTGTACACACAAGCACAGAGATGAGTAAAAATTCAAAGCATAAGCAATTAAAAATTTCCAACAACAGGGAATTTATAATTAATTACTGCTTAGGCTACTATCTTAGTCATCATCTTACTTAATAATAGGTAAGGGATTTGATTAGGCCTCCTGCCTCCTGAGGTTTAGTGAAACCAAGTAATGACATTTTGGATCCCAGAGGAGTGAGTCAAGAATGAGGAGGAAAGAAAAGAGGTGATCATCAATCCCTACAGACAAAGTCCTGGTAAGAGTGTTAATCCCTTCTGAGGACAGGGGACTCCAGGACCTAAATGCTGGCCTTGCAAAAGAACAGAAGTAAACCCACATATAATTTAAACTAGGGAGCTAATTTCCACAGTGAAAAGTAAAAGTGCCAGTGTGGAAAGGGTAAGAGACTACAGAACAAATACTTACATTATTAAGTTCCTGTAACATTTTATTTTTTTATAATTATTATGACCCTTGTCAGTGACTAAGGCACTTCAAAGTTTAAAGAGAACATGGGGAAGCCATTTTTTCATTAACTTAGTCATTCACCAAATATTTCTAAGACTCTGCTATTTGAAAAACACCAAATAAGCTGCTTAAACCAGGAGTCAGGAATCGATAGCCCATGGGCCAAATCTGGCGCACTGCCTGTTTTTGTATGAAATCTGGGAATTTTGCACAGAATCTGGCAATTTGACCATAAGCATGTTCCTAGTTAACAGTTAACTGATAAAGGGTGGTTTGCTGTGCCTAGACTGTACACAACATGGCTTATGATGAACTTCTGCGAGCCTGGAATTTTGGTATACATTAGGCAGAGGATACCCTACGTGACCAGGCCCCCAAATAAAAACATTGATCGTAGACTTTCTAATGGGCTTCTCTGGGCAGAAGCATTGCATATGTATTGCTCCATTTTTGTTCCTGCAGGAAGTATGCATTCCATGTGACCCTCTTGCAAGGGAGAAAGCATAAAGAACCCTGCACCCAGACTATGCCTGTGGCATTTTCCTTTATGATCTGTTTATGCTTGCTATGTTGCTATATGTTAGTTATGAATACAACTATATGCTGAATCCCATGAGTCATTCTAGAGAATCTCCAAACCTGGGGATGATCTTAGGGATTCCCATCACACCTAAGTCAAGTGAAGGTTTTTACATTTTTAAATGGTTGGATAGAAAATCGATACAAGAATATATTATGACACATCAAAATTAACTGAAATTCAAATTTCAGTGTCCATAAACAGAAGTTTTATTGGAATAAGCCATGATCATTTGTTTATGTATTATCTATGGCTCCATCTGCATTACAATGGCAAAGTTGATTGGTTGTGACAGAGGCCATATGGCCCAGTGTCTAAAATATTTACTGTCTGGCACTTTTCAGAAAAACTTTGTCAACTGTTACTTCAGAGGATATAAAAAGATAAGTAGTATTTTAACAGGTAATAAGGGACTAGCACTCAAACATTTAACTAAATTTTACAGAGTGCCCACTATGGGTTATATAAATTGCTATACAGAGAATAAAAACAAAGTAATATATTTTAGAGAGGGATTGGGTGGGTGGACTCTTCCGAGTAAATAAAGAGGGAAGTTGGGGCCAGCCCCAGTGGCCTAGTAGTTAAGTTCAGCATGCTATGCTTTGGCAGACCAAGTTCAATTCCTGCGTGCAGACCTATACTGCTTTCTTAGCAGCCATGCTGTGCTGGCAGCCCACATAATAAAAAATAGAGGAAGACTGGCATGGAAGTTAGCTCAGGGTGAATCTTCCTCAGCACAAAAAAAAACAGGGAAGCCTCTCTGAAAAGGTGACATTTAAGCTGAAACATGAGAAGAGAAAAGGATGGAGCAAGCATTCCATGGAGAGGAAGCGGCCAGATCAAAGGGCCTCAGGTAGGAATGGACTTGATGACTTCAAAAAACTGAAAGGGTAGTGAAAACAGCATCATGACAGAGTGAGATTCCCTCTTTGAATCTCTGCCCCCTAAGACACAACAAAAACATCCTTCACATACCAACAGAGGTCAATCAAACACTACAAAGGACTTCTAAGAGACCCTTGCTGCAGTCGGTACATCTGACGGTGGAGGCATGGCAAGCCCCAAAGGACTTGAGGAGAGATAAGGAGATTTACCCCCCTCCCCAGTTGATTGGCAAAGACAGACAGCGTGGCTCACAGACAGAGAGGGAGAGGTGCGGCCCTCTGTGGGGAAAACTATCGCCCTCCAGGTGCTCTCACAGACTGTCAAGAGATCCCCACCAGGAAGCCATGACGGACTGTTTCGGGGTGGGGGGGGTGGCAAACGCCCCAAGACAGCCAGAAAGGAAGCCCCCAGGTCAGGCAGGCAAAACAGAGAAGCCCTCCCCCCACACACCCTGAGCTTCAGCACAAGACCTTCGGGGGCTGCAGTGGGCTCAGAGTACACTACTCGTGACCTCCACCCAGTGGCAGCAAGTGGAAACTGCATGATCATCTTCAAGATGAACAATAGCAAAGGTAAATCAGCAGGCTCTATGCAAAAGTATCTTTAGTCTACAGACCAAGAGGAAAATGACAAACACACAGAAACCAACCCTGAAGGCACAGAAATCTATAACCTGAATGACAGAGAATTCAAAATAGCTATCATAAACAAATTCAACGAAATACAAGAAAACACACAGAAACAAATCAACGAATTCAGGGATTTTGTCACAAAAGAGACTGAAACCATAAAGAAAAACCAATCAGAATTATTGGAGATGAAAAACACAATGGACGAGATAATGGAAAACCTAGAGTCTTTAAAGAGCAGAACTGACAATACAGAGTAAAGAATTAGCATTATCAAGGGTAGCTACACAGAAATGCTCCAGAGGAGGAGAGAGAGCTAAGACTAAAAAGAAATGAAGAAATTCTTTGAGAAATATCAGACTCAATGAGGAAAAGTAACATAATGATAACAGGTATTCCAGAAGTAGAAGAAAGAGAAAAAGGAGCAGAGAGTTTGTTCAAAGAAATAATAGCTGAGAACTTCCCAAACCTAGGGAAAGAGATGGAAATAACAGTTAATGAAATCAATAGATCACCTAAATATATAAACAGGAATAGAGAAATGCCACGCCACATAATAGCTAAATTAACAAGAATCAGTGACAAGGAAAAAGTATTAAGGGCAGCTAAACAAAAAAACAAAATAACATACAAAGGAAACCCCATCAGGCGCTTAACTGATTTCTCAACAGAAACTCTACAGTCTAGGAGACACTGGAATGATATATTCAAAATCCTGAAAGACAAAAACCTTCAGCCAAGAATACTTTATCCAGCAAAAATATCCTTCAAATATGATGGAGAAATAATAACTCTCTCCGATAAACAAAAGCTAACGGAGTTCATCACCACAAGATCCCTACTACAAGAAATGCTCAAGAAGGCCCTTAGGCCTGAAAAAAAAAAACAAAAGAGAAAGGGGATACAAAGTTTTGAGCAAGGAGAAAAACAAGGAGACTAAACCAGAAAAACTACAGTTGGAAAACAAAAATGAATTTCAGCTCATCACAGTCAACACACACTAACGACACAAGATGCAATAAGCAGTGACAACAACAAATAAGGAGGGGAAGACGAAAGGGATCGAATCAACTTAGTCTAAGGAAACAAGAGGCATCTGAAAATGTACTATCTTATCGAGGAGATCTTTTATATAAACCTCACAGTAACCACTAAACCTCACAGTAACCACTAAACAAAGAACCAGAAGAGAACCACATATGACAAATAAAGAGAAAACTAAGAGAATCATCATGCAGAACTACCAAACTGAATTGGCAGTCCGAAACACACAGGACAAGAAACAAAGGAAATGCAAAAGAAACAGAAAATGAACAATAAAATAGCAACATTAAACCCTCATATATCGATAATCATTCTAAATGTAAACAGACTGAATTCTCCAATCAAAAGACACAGAGTGGCGGGATGGATTTAAGACCAAGATCCAACAATCTGCTGCCTCCAAGAAACACATCTCAGCTCTAAAGACAAACACAGACTCAAAATAAAAGGATGGAAAACGATACTCCAAGCTAATGGCAAACAAAAGAAAGCAGGAGTCAAGACAAGGGTGCCCACTCTCGCCGCTCTTATTTAATATAGTACTGGAAGTTTTGGCCAGAGCAATTAGGCAAGAAAAAGGAATGAAAGGACTCCAAATAGGCAAGGAAGAAGTACAACTCTCACTATTTGCAGAAGACATGATCTTATACATAGAAAACCCCAAAAAAATCCATTGGAAAACTACTAGAAATAATCAACAACAGCAGCAAAGTGGCAGGGTATAAAATCAACTTACAAAAATCAGTTGCATTTCTATACGCTAATGATGAACTAACAGAAAGAGAACTCAAAAAGACAATCCCATTTACAACTGCAACAAAAAGAATAAAATATCTGGGAATAAATTTAACCAAGGAGGTGAAAGACCTATACAATGACAACTATAAGACACTATTGAAAGAAATCGATGAAGACATAAAGAAATGGAAAAATATTCCATGCACATGGATTGGAAGAATAAACATAGTTAAAATGTCCATACTACCTAAAGCAATCTACAGATTCAATGCAATCCCCATCAGAATCCCAATGTCATTCTTCACGGAAATAGAACAAAAAATACTGAAATTCGTATGGGGGAACAAAAGACCCTGAATAGCTAAAGCAATCCTGAAAAAAAAAAAAAAAAAAACAAGCTGAAGGCATCACAATCCCTGATTTCAAAATATACTATAGAGCTATAGTAGTCAAAACAGCCTGGTACTGGTATAAAAATAGACACATGGATCAATGGAACAGAACTGAAAGCCCAGAAATAAAACCACACACCTATGGACAGCTAATCTTTGACAAAGGAGTGAAGAATATACAATGGAGAAACGGAAGTCTCTTCAATAAATGGTGCTGGGAAAATTAGACAACCACATGCAAAAGAATGAAAGTAGACCATCTTCTATTGCCATACACAAAAATCAACTCAAAATGGATTAAAGACCTGAAAGTGAGACCCGAAACTATAAAACTCCTGGAAGAAAATATAGGCAGTACACTAACTGACTTTGGTCATAAAGGGATCCTTTCAGATTCCATGTCTACTCGGACAAAAGAAACAGCAGAAAAAATAAACAAGTGGGACTTCATCAGACTACAGAGCTTCTACAAGGCAAATGAAACCAGGATCAAAATGAATAGACAATCCACCAGCTGGGAGAAAATATTTGCAAATCGTTTATCCGACAAGGGATTAATCTCCGTAATATATAAAGAACTCACGCAACTGAGCAACAAAAAACCAACCACCACGATCAAAAAATGGGCAGAGAATAGCTTTCAAGGAAGATATACAGATGGCCAACAGACACAAGAAAAGATGTTCAACATCACTAATCATCAGGGAAATGCAAATCAAAACTACACTAAGATGTCACCTTACACCCGTTAGAATGGCTATAATCACCAAGACAAAAAACAAACACTGGAGAGGTTGTGGAGAAACTAGAACCCTAACTCATGGCTGGTGGGAATGCAACTGGTGCAGCCTCTATGGAAAAGAGTATGGAGAGTCCTGAAAAAATTAAAAATAGAAATACCTTATGATCCAGCAATCCCACTCTTGGGCATCTACCCAATGGACAAGAAATCAACCATCACAAGAGGCTTATGCACTCCTATGTTCACTGCATCATTATTCATTACAGCCAAGAAGTGGAAGCAACCCAAGTGTCCCTCGACTGATGACTGGATAAAGAAGACGTGGTATATATACACAATAGAATACTACTCAGCCATAAGAAAAGACAGAATTGTCCCATTTGCAACAACATGGATGGACCTAGAGGGTATTATGTTAAGTGAAATTAGCCAGAGAGAGAAGGACCAACACTGTAGGACTTCACTCATACGTGGAATATAAACTAACATATGGACAGAGAGAACTGTTTGATGGTTACCAGCAGCAAGGGGGGTGGGGGCTCGGCACAAGGGGTGAAGGGAGGCATTCATATGGTGATGGACAAACAACAATGTACAACTAAAACCCCACAATGTTATAAACTATTAAAACATAAACAAATTAAAAAAAAAAAAACAAAACTGAAAGGCCACTGTAAGCATGAATAAAGGCTGAGAGAAATGAGCACATCACAAGAGCAGATGGCAATAATACGAAGCATTGGCACTAAAGTTAGACAGACCTGAATCTGTTCTCTCCCACTTAAAAGTTGTATGGTTGGAGATGTTACTGAACCCCTCCAGTCTCCATTTCCTCATAAATAAAACAAGGCTAACATGGTTTTTATGGTGAAATGCGAACATATGTAGAATGACACCTGGCAGGTACTCATGTGACATAGAGATGGACACTGCTGCTTTTGATTTTTAAGTTAGAGACAAACACCTGCTGACAGAAATAGGGGATTTAGTGTGTGGTAAATTATGGTACTACCAACATGAGTGACCCAGCTCTGCACAGGGACTATTATTTTTCTAGGAAGTTTCTGACATAAAGAAATATAGTAAGGTTGTCAAAAATGAACATTTTGTCCTTTTGATCTCAGTAAACCAAAGGATAACCAACTTCTCACCAGATGGTAGTAGGACAACTTAATGATCTCTCTCTGGTCAAAATACACCACTTAATTTTAGTTTGACAGATTTTTGTCCCTGAGGTAGTCTTATAACCAATGGAAACAGGCTTCTGATAATACAAAAGTAGGACAGACACTCTTCTTACTGATTCCTAAATGGTAATACTCAGTATATGTTCTCTTTCTCCTTCCATATCTGGGTAAATACACTCTCACCTCAGCCCCTAGATCCTGATCTTTCAGAGATCTCAAGATCTTCTTTAAAAAAACTGAGTATATTTAGCTAGGTGGCATATAAGCAGAATATGGGTCAGTTAAAGCAACAAACAACTGTCAACAATAATTCCCAGTTCATGGATCAGTTACCCTGGGCACAGTTCAAGTTATAGTTAACGCAGAAAGACACATGCTTACATGATACATGAGAAGACTGTCGGTCCCTGATGAAAGGCCAGAACAAAAGTTTCAAATTCCACAGATCCTAACTCTCCAGGTCTGATCAGCAGCATCTTTAGCCACAACATTCCTGATTTAGACCTCAAGCTGTTCACAAACACAAAGGGAAGATGTCTTATACCCAGCACTAAAAATTTTAAATCCAGTTGGGACCCCTATCCTTTTCCTAAAAATAGCCTCAATTTGACTCCTTTGATAAAGTCTGTTACAAAAATACTCTAATACTTACCTCTCTTTAAAAAGGACAATTGTCCATTCCTTTAATACCACAGATTAATTCCTTTTCAGGTAGCTTTCATCCAAGAAATGACACTCTTCCCATGTATCATTTAAGCATCTGTCTTTCTGCATTAACTATAACTTGAACTGTGCCCAGGGCAACTGATCCATGAACTGGGAATTATTGTGGGAATTTATTACTTAAAAATATAAACTATCCTTCTGTTTAACAAACCATCCCAGTGAAGACTATTTTAACAATCTTCTACCCTGTCACATTATTGAGAATATAAAAGACTTCTTAGAGTTAGTTTTTGCTTTCTTGGCCTTTGATTCAGTGGATAAATGCCAGTTGCAGAATAGGCAATGTAAATATATTATAGAGAATGGAAATTATTAATAGTTATTCAAGATCTATATTCTATTAATAATGTTAAAAACAACTGAGCAAGAAATACTATTTTGACCGCATCTCTTCTTTTTCGTTTATTTTCTTGACCTAATACTATCCTTTATGTAAACTGTCATCAAGCCAATTTTCTTCTTCTAATTTCGACGTAATCAGAAATAGAATTGTCCACTGATATTCATAAAAAGCAGGATGCATTTAGTGAAATGAAGTAGAAAAACTCTTCTAAACACCCACTCATATCTGCCATCAAGAATTACTGCAATTTATTTGAAATACAGAATTCACTTAACCAGGAGATGGAAAAATCAAAGTCTCATTTTCCACATAAGGAGATATCGAAAATCTCTTTCAGGTCTAAAATTCCAACAACTCAAAAATTAGCATATGCTGAAAACACTAGGTTCTCCTTTGATTTTTACAAGTGAAGAAAGTAAACAAGATTTTTACTCTATACAAACTTTCAGGAACAAAGACATTGAAAATATCCCTGTTTAAACTGGAATGAGTGACTACACTCTTCTACCCTCCCAGCACTTGTGAAAATGTACTCTATACCTTGAAAATACTATAAAGGGATGATGTGATTCTCATTTTATACTGCTTAGAAAATTTTCAGTTAGCTTACAAATTAACAGTCAACAGATTTTTGTTCTAAAGATGCAAAATCAATGTGCACATGCTGTGAAATAAGTATTTCAGAAAGATTATAAAAGTGCTTTAGGGCCAGCCCCAGTGGCCTAGTGGTTCAGTTCAGTGCGCTCCGCTCCTGTGACTCGGGTTTGGTTCCTGGGCACAGACCTAGACCACTCATCTGTCAGTGGCCACGCTGTCGCAATGGCTCATATACAAGAAGAGGAAGATTGGCAACAGACGTTAGCTCAGGGGAAATCTTCCTCAGCAAAAAGAGGAAGATTGGCAATAAATGTTAGCTCAGGGCAAATCTTCCTCAGCGGGGAAAAAAAAACGTGCTTTAGTTACAAGTATTTCTTTAAAACTCAGATATTCTGACTTAGGTATAATATTACCACCTTTGCTAGTTTGCAGGACGTTATGCTCTGAGAGGGACAGATCAGTAAGGATGGAAAGAAAGGATTATAAAAAATTTAATTTCCTAATATGGTAGCAATCCAAACATCAGTGGCACTAAGGTAGCCATAGTTAATATCTGTGCTGCAAAGCGTAGCAACCGAAAGTGACATTTCTCAGTAGAAAAAGGATTATCGGAGAAGCTGATGTATTCAAGAGAGAAAACACAGAAATGAATAGATTTTTTGGTTTTTACCTAGATCTGCTACAGTTCCTCCTTTAACAGGCGTATTTTCACTATCTTTCTTTGGGTTTACTAGAAGAAAAAAAGGAATCACGTCTTAGTGGAAAAGTGCTACTTGTTTTTAAGAACACAGAATAGGAAATGATTAAAAAATACATGAATCTTACTGCAACCCCACCGTCACTCAGTATTCACCTTCACGTAAAAACCTACTCACCTTCATGTAAAAACCTACTCACCTTCAAAGCAAAAACCTACTCACGTTCATGTAAAAACCGCAAGCCCAGCTAAGAAACATGAACACTTAATGTAACAGACTACATTCTGTAATTTCTCAAGCACCAAGGTTTTTTCATCATAGAAGTAAACAATACAAAAATACAGAGAGCAAAACCTGAAAAGATCCTTTCAATCCCTTTCCCAAAAGTAGTTTTTACTACACATTTTGTCAATCTGTTGATTTCCATTTTTATGCCAGTCATTAAAATAGATAAATTGAAAGAGAACTGATACTTTTCATACATCTATGTGGACTCTGAAACATATCCTGAGGGTTTTAAAATCTTATATAACCATTATCCACGCTGTGTTTATTCCTTAGCACTCTACTTTTCTCACATAACAGAGTACCTGTGTGGTCTCTCCATATAAGCATGTTTAGTTACATTATATTTGTTTCATTTTTAATAGATCCATTGTGTCCAGGGGTGGATCATAAGGTATCTAGCCCTATACTGATGGAAACTTAGTTTATTTTCAATTTTTCACTATTCTGTAATCAATATTCTTTTATACTTTTTTATGTGTGTTTGTAATTATTTAAAATGGACTCTAAAACTGAATGTAAACATTTTTAATTTTTCTTTTTTTTTTTACCGAGGAAGATTCGCCCTGAGCTAACACCTGTCGCCAATCTTCCTCTTTTTTGGCTTTAGGAAGATTCACCCTGAGCTAACGTCTGTGCCCATCTTCCTCTATTTTGTATGTGGGTCGCCACCAAAGCATGGCTGATGCGTGGTGTAGGTCTGCACCCAGGATCCAAACCCACAAATCTGGACCACCAAAACGGAGCACGCCAAACTCAACCAGTACGCCACAGGGCTGACCCCCGCATTTTAAAATTTAATAGATGTAGCCAGATTGTGTTAAGTGGCTTCATCAATTTACACTTCCACCAACAGCATTTGAGACTACCCACTTGCTCAAAACATTTGTACTACTTTCTAAGTTTTGAAAATCTTGATGGATGAAAACAGTTACTTTAATAATTTACGCATTCTTGGTTAAGTGAGGTTGAGCATCTTTTCAAACATTTATTGCCCTAGATTTTTAATAAAATTACTACATAATATTCTGCTCTTTATGAGGTTTAAGAATCTTTATACATATTTAGGGTTCTAATTCTTTGTTAAATGAATAATGAATATTTTCTCCAAGGCGAATACTTGTTTCAACTGCATTAGTATTTGAAAGTCTAGTTTTACAGTTTGTTTTTTATATTTAACACTTTAATCCACCTGAAGTTTTAATTCTTATATATGATACAAAGAAGAGTACTAAATTTTACCAAAAGTTATTTGTGGAACAATTTGGTCTTGTTCCACTTATTCACACTGCCAAATTCACAATAAACTAAATTTACAAACAAATATAGATCTATATTTGAACTAGCCATTCTATTTCACTGATGGATTCAGCCATTCCTGCATCCAAACCATACTATATTAATGATTATAGCTTTATCATTTAGACCTGTTTGGACTATCAACACGTTCACAGCTCTTTTATTTAAAATAAATCTTTTGATTATTTTTGTGAATTTTCTCTTGTCTATGTCCTTTAAAATACATTTGCGTGGGGTCGGCCCAGTGGCATAGTGATTAAGTTCGTGTGCTCCACTTTGGTGGCCGGGGATTTGTAGTTTCAAATTCCGGGTGCGGACCGATGCACTGCTCATCAAGCTGTGCTGTGGCGGCATCCCAGAGACAAAACAGAGGAAGATGGGCACAGATGTTAGCTCAGAGCCAATCTTCCTCAGCAAAAAGAGAAAGACTGGCAACAGATGTTACCTCAGGGACAATCTTCCTCACATACACAAAAAATAATAATACATTTGTGTGGTTTTTATTGCCCAATTTTGCACAAATACAATGATTTTTAGAAATGCATATAACATAGATAACCATATTTTTCATTATTTACATTCTTAAAACTACAGTTGACTGCTTAAAAAAAAAAGAACTCCCCTAAAAAAGATGTTGTGGGGATTACAACACATGTGGAAGTAAAATATATGAAAACATCACAAAAGACAGGAGAGGGCATAAATTATACTACAGTAAATTTCATGCATATTTTATCTCAACTGAACAATAGTGATTCTAAATGGATTTGATAAATTAATGATATATATTATAACTCCTAGAGCAACCACTAAGGAAAACATAGCTAAAAAACAAATAGAGAATAAGAAAATCCATACAGACGGAAGTAGACTAGTGGTTGCCACGATATGGGAAAAGGGGATAATGTGGACTAACCCCTAAGTACAGGGTTTCTTTTCAGGGGGATGGAAATGTTCTGGAATTAAGACAGTGGTGATAGTCGTATAACATACTGAATATACTAAAAACCACTGGAGTGATTAAAATACACTTTAAAATGGTGAATTTTATGCTATGTGAAGCATATCTTGATTAAAACTATGCTATATAAAAAAAGAAACCATGTAAGTTTTAAAAGAAAAAAAGCAAATAGAGGAGCCTTAGAACATTAAAAGTAGTGAATTAAAGCAAAAGACAGGAGGAAACAAGAGAGGGACAAATGGAAAAAAAGTAGCATGAAGGTAGACTTAAACCCAATCATATCAATAATTATGCTACATTTAAGTGGACTAAACACTCCAATTAACAACAGAAAATGTGAATCCTGGGGGGCGGAAAACAAGCCCCAACAATATTCTGTTTAAAAGTGACACGCTTGACATAATTAGAGTGAAAGTAAAAGAATGCAAGAGCAATATAATTTGAAAACTTAAAGCATAAGAAAAAAAGAATGTACGATTTATAAGACTGCTGTACTGAAGTCATGAGTAAAACTGGGGACTAATAAAAAACAAAAGATAGAAATTTTAAAAAGGAGTGTGGTTAGATGGGGCTTTATTATTATCAGAGAACTTAGACTTCAGGACAAGCACTATTATGGCACACAGAGAGATACGACAGAAGAGTCAATTCATCAGGAGGACATGATGATCCTAAATGTATATGCCCTTAAATAGCAGAGCTTCGCAAGTACACAAAGGAAATACATAAAGAAAAATATTTTAACAAGAATAAAAGGAAAAACAGATAAATCCACAATCACAGTTAAAAGAGTGTAACCTGTTCCCAATTGTACATAGATATGAACTCCACTTTTTCATATATATATTGATTCTGTTGGCATTTAAAAACCATTAATTTTAAAGCATTACTAAATTTAGAGAAGTTTTTGGTCACAGTGTGTTTTCTCAATAAACAGCAGAAGTAAAGCAAAGATTGGGAAAGGGGGAATTTCATAAACAGCCTTAAAAAAGAGAATCTAGGGGCCGCCCGGTGGCGCAGCGGTTTAGTCCGCGCTTGGCAGCCCGGGGTTCACGAGTTCGGATCCCGGGCGCCCGCCGACGCACTGCCTGTCAGCCATGCCGTGGCGGCGTCCCATATAAAGTGGAGGAAGATGGGCACGATGTTAGCCCAGGGCCAGTCTTCCTCAGCAAAAAGGGGAGGATTGGCGACGGATGTTAGCTCAGGGCTGGTCTTCCCCACAAAAAAAAAAAAAAAAAAGAGAGAATCTATTCATATTTAAAAAGTTGAGAACTAGGGATGCAGAGCAAGAAATGAATCATTCCATGGCATTGCTAAGAATGATTAAATCATGCCTAACACTCTCATAGTCAAGGCAAAAAAATACAAACCATTTTTCGGAAGCACCACTTCCTCTATGTTGGGTACCGGGGTTGGGTCTTCCATGTCCTTGGTAAGATCTTCTTGCTCATCTTCCTCTTTCTGACTTCTGCGCTTCCCATAAAGACTAGCTTGGCTAAAACATACAAAGTATATCAATACAGACAAGACTGATTATAACTACTTACACCAAACAATTTCAGAGGCTTTACATTCATTGTTGTTAGAATCTATGCTCAGAATCACCTTAAAAGACAAACAGATAGCAAAAAAATTAGATACATTTCCCAAATTATATCTAACCAGCCGAAAGGAAATAAGTTATTGGGTGTAAGAAATGGGCACAGAAATCCTACCATACAAATTGCAAACAACATCCTAAAAGGGGCTTAATTGGTGTAATAAAAGAACACCTGCTAAGGAAATATGGCACATCTTTTATCTCAAATCATAAACAATCACTTACATAAGAAATTTTCTCAAAGATATGTACAACTCTATTTTCCTGGCTCTTTTTATCATCCTAATACCAGGAACTGCAAAGTAAAATCACTTAGGATGGTACTAATTTTTTCTTTTTATAAAAATTGCCATTGCTCTTTCACCACCAATTCAACCAAATCAATATTTACTTTTAAAACTAATACATGCCAGAAAGCATATTAGGGTTCAAACAAGAATGGAATGATTCCTTACCTTGAGGAATTACAGGGGTACAGAACAGGAATCATTACCCACCTCATATAATGTGATGTGTACCAACATAGAGAAATGAACAGACGTACCAAGAAGAAAATGCACCTCAGAGAAAGAGTTGGTCAAGATTGAAGGTGACAGTTAAGCTGAACCTTGGGAACTATAACAATTCACTAAAAAGTAGGCCATTTTTCAGGATGATGAATAAAGGCATAAAGGCCTAAGAAAAAAAATAACTTGTTTTGGGAAGAAATGGGTAGTAATCTAGAGTATACTGACAAGTGAGTGGGCATGGAGAAAGAGCTGACTGAAACACATGGGGGATCAACCAGCCTGTCCTCACACTGCTGAGAGAATGCTCAAAGTTATCTTCTAAGAGGGACAACATATTGGTATAGGTTAGAATAAGGTATATAGGGTAAAAAAATTTTTTAATAAAAATTACATGACAATTTTTTAAAAGCTTATAAACCTAAAGGTGGCAGGGAGATAAAATACTTAGGGAAAAAGATGCAGGGAAAATGAACAAAACAAATGTTAGGAAAATAGATTTCAAAATGTTTTCGTTAAATACAGGATTCTAAGGGAAAACTTAAAATGCGCAAAGGCCTGCTCATTAGAAGGTAGGTGTATTCTATTAAAGGACACACATACATTTATTTTGGGAAACTCAATTTGGTGCATTTTACACTTAGAGTAGAGGTTAAATGCCACCATGTGAGCCTCCTGGACATCACATCTTGGTTCGGTGACCACCAGTGTCCTGGCACCCCATCTTAGCCCTTAAGTGGGAAGAGCAGCACATCGATTTCAGGCTCAGGAACATTTGGGAAAGTTGTTATGGCTTTCTTCACAAAGATCTCGGGTAGCTCTGAAATCTCTTAACATCAACAGTAAGATTCAGATTAGACATAAAGTTACCCTCAATAATACTTGAAGAAAAATCTATTTTTATGGTTTTTTTTACATCACAATACACGTGACATAACCCAATAAACAAAATCTTTTTATGGCCGTGACTGGCTCATTATTTATAAAACTAAGAGTTTTTTAACTTCCCTAAAAGCTTCTATGCATGGTTAAGAATGCTTCAGATAATCCCACCTTTCAAGAAATATGATTCAAGGCATGTTCTGTGCATAGAAATGCAAACTTGCTTGGAAAGGAAAACAGTAAAAGTAAGCTGATGGAGCGAAGATGCCAAGTAGATCTTTACAGTCCAATCCACAGCCAGAAATTTAACAAATTTACTATCACATGAAAAGAATAAATTTTGCAAATTGTCATTTTCTAAGACTAAACCTCTGTGAAATTGGATAAAAAATATTTTGAGCTAGACAACCCTTAAATTAAGTATCTATTTAACATATAATAACAAATTATTAAGTATTATTTGCCATTTATCAAGTATCTACTTCAGGCCAGGCACTGTACAAGGGCTTTAAAGTATCACTTAATCCCCCCAACAATCTATTCAACAGAAACCAAAATCCCCACTCAAGCAAGACTCACTACGTACAAATGTAACCCACTGAACAAGGCACTACGCTGCTTCGCTCTGCAGAACAGCAAACAGACAAAGGCTCCTCTCCTCTGGAAGTCATTTTGATCACGAATGGGACATAAAATCAGAGAAAGAGACACTAACTATGGTGAATATAATTTCTTAAATTCCTTACACCAGCTGTGCTTCTCAATATATACTTAGATACAGAAACAAGATTGTATTCAGGGTGCCCTTGTATAAATATGACGTAAAATGCCCACCAGATAACATCCCATAACAAGACAAGATATCGAAGCAAAGACTTCCAACCAAGTCAAAGTAAGACTTCCTTTCAGCAAAGCTTCCAATAAAAATGTAAAAATCTGGAAAGTCGTTTGGAGTTTGCTTTAATGCCTTTTAAATCATGTTGCAGTTCTTACCCTTTCTTCCCACTCTTTTTTCGGGATTCTGTGGGTGTGGGAGGTGGAGGGGAAGGCGAATGTTTTCTCTTTCGAGCATTAGCTGATGCTTTTCGATCTCTTCTCTCTGGACTTCTGACTGGCTGGGAAGAATAAATGGAAATAAATATCAGCCAGCTTTGCTGACTCCTCAGTTTCTACAAACCCTCGTCCAAAGGTGAGTTTTCACAAAGATAATACCAAACCCACTAGCTCAGAGCAAATGAAAGGCACATCATTAAGCATCCTGGACCACCAGCAGTGAAGAGACTTCCCCTGACTTTTCAAGTGATGCACCACCAACGGAAATATCAGAACCATCCACAGGTATTCCAACTATGCTAAAAAACAGAGATGCCCAAATCCTGCACAACTAAAAACTGTTCCTGTCCACATTCTGTGTTTCCAGGTGGGAAAAGCATTTTAAATAACTACTGGAAAAATATTGAACACATGCTATTAAATTAATGAAATACAAAGACTAGCTGAATGATCTGGTGAAAATGTACCAGAAACTACTCCTAATTCATCAGTAAAAGGAATATATGGGATAACTTTATGACATAAAAGATGTTAAATAAGACTGTAATTTATGATTTAAAAGTCAACCTATAGAAGTAAAACTATCCCTATTTGTAGATGACATATCTTATATATAGATGACCTTAAGGAATCTACAAAAAACCTATTAAAGCTAATAAATGAGTTAAGCAGAGTTGCAGAATACACAATAAAAGTCAACCTGTGGATGATAACTACTAATTTAATAAAATAGACCATAATAAAGAAAAAAAACACCTAAAAATCATCCAAGAATGGTATCTGAGGTACAAAAAAAAATTAGAGATTAAAACATCAATTAAACATTGATTTTCTCTGTTACCCTCCTACCCCTTACAACTAACTACCCATTTCCTTTCAGTAGCTCTGTAGCATCAAATTGGGAATCCAAGTCATCTTACAGGCCTATAAGAGAAGTTTTAAAGAAAATCTAAACTACACACACCTTCGATTATATAGTAAGTCTGAAGTTAAATTTTTTTTTTTTTTTTTTTTTTTTTGTGGGGAAGACCAGCCCTGAGCTAACATCCGTCGCCAGTCCTCCCCTTTTTGCTGAGGAAGACTGGCCCTGGGCTAACATCGTGCCCATCTTCCTCCACTTTATATGGGACGCCGCCACGGCATGGCTGACAGGCAGTGCGTCGGCGGGCGCTCGGGATCCGAACTCGCGAACCCCTGGCTGCCAAGCGCGGACTAAACCGCTGCGCCACCGGGCGGCCCCTGAAGTTAAATTTTTAAATGAGGATATTAAATCAATTTTTATATAATCCCTCTAAAAATAAGTGAATAAATAAATAAAACCATCTAAATCTGAACAGGGGTGGATATGAACAGATAATTTTAATAATGTGATGTGGAAATGAGAATAATCCTAATGACAGAAAAAGCTTGGTTTGAAATGCATTAAGGGAAAAAAACATATGAGCATACCAGCAGGGGAAGACTAAAATAAAAAAATTTTAGAATTCAAATTCCAAAGCAAATAGGGACAAACTTAAAATGAAAGCGTAAGAAAAAAGACCTAGTTTTAAAATATTTTTGTCAAAAGTAAAGAAAACACAGAGTTCAAGGGGCTGGCCTGGTGGCATAGTGGTTAAGTTCGCACTCTCTGCTTTGGCAGCCTGGGGTTCACAGGTTTGCATCCCAGGCACAGACCAATGCACCGCTTATCAAGCCATGCTGTGGTGGCATCCCATAAAAAGTAGAGGAAGATGGGCACGGATGTTAGCCCAGGGCCAGTCTTCCTCAGCAAAAAGAGAAGGACTGGTAACAGATGTTAGCTCAGGGCTAATCTTCCTCACACACACACAAAAAAAGTAAAAAATACACAGAGTTTGACAAAGAGGTTTAGTAAGAAGGTCTCAGAGCTGAAACTAGGAATGAAAGAACTGTACTTTCTAAGTTAATGGATAAAGGTACATCTGTCTCAAAGATTTTTCAAAAACTAAAATACAAAACAAAGAGCAAAAATTTTAAGTGTCTCCAGTGAAAAGGACTTCAGAATCACAGGTCTGTAATCTAAAGCTGTCAGAACCCAACACTAACACATGCAAGCCTTCTTCTTAGTCTCAGGGCTTCATCTAGTGACACACCTACCTCACAAGTTGTGACTTATAAGAAATCATAGATAAATATTTAAGTGGCTGGGCTTCTTAAAGGATTAAAAAGTATTAAATGTCAAGTACTCCCACCTCAAAAAAGGACTGAATCATAACTCTGAGACCTTTAAGGCTTATACTGTGTACTAACTACTGTATGGACATTAACAAAGCTACTAAAAAATATTAAAACAAAAGGAGTTTCCCCTTTGAAAACCAACAGCTAAGTTAAATTATCCTGTGATGATATTTGGTTCACAAAATTAAAACAAATTTACAGAACAAAATCAGTTGTACAACTGTCATACTATGTGGGCCACTTTAAATCTTAATGACCCTTTGAGATTTTCATGCTCCTTTTTTGGGGATGCCAGTTCCTGAGATAGTTGTTACAGTCATTCAGTAATTTTTACATACACCTGATGGCTGATGCACCTTGGTTTGTATATGAGAGCTTATTGATGGAAGATGTGATAACACTGAGGCCAAGAAAGAAGACACACACAGAGGAGAAAAACGGTGTCAAACCAAATACCTCCTCATTCTTTGTTGAAATTCGCTGACGAAAACTCACAGGCTTCCTGTTCTCATCCACTTCATAATCCTCCTCATTCATCCATTCATTGAAAACATCAGTGTCCAAAATCCATTTCGCATGAACCTAAAACCACGTCAAAGCATAAATACCTACATAAATAATAAATCTTTAGCGTTTTTAAAGTATTCAAACTAAAAGATGACTTACTATTCCAAGCCCTCAACTGCATATAACAGTTTAAAAATAAGATTATTAATGACATGTGAATGGCAACTTAACCATTTCTAATTTTCATTCCATGTTTTTACTGAGGAAATGATAAGAAAGCACCACTAGTTTCACATAGACTGAGGTTTTGATAACTAAGACCCTTAAATTTGATAATCATGTCATCTTTCCTCTTTATTTCAATTTTATTTAGGTATAATTGACAATAAAATTTGTAAGATATTTAAGGTATACATGGTGGTGATTTGATATACATACACATTGTGAAAGGATTCCTCCATCAAGTTAATTAACATATCCATCACCTCACATATTGATCTTTCTGAGCATGCGAGAGAACATTTAAGTTCTCCTTTCTTAGCAAATTTCAATTATACAATTCAGTATTATCAACTATAGTCAACATGTTTACATTAGATCCTCAAACCTAATTCATCTTACAGTTGAAAGCTGGTACCCTTTTCCCAATCTCTCCCTATTTCCCCCACCCCCCAGTCCCTGGCAACCACTTTTCTACTCTCTGTTTCCAGAAGTTTGACTTTTTTTTTAGATTCCACATATAAGTGATAAGTCAGTATTTGTCTTATTTCACTAATCATGGGATCTTTATTTTCATGAAAATCACTGATAGAATCATTTAACAGCAAAAGGCCAAAGTCAGTCACTGCTTTAGGCATGAAGGACATCTCTACTTTTATGCATTCAACAACATTCTAAGTAATGATGAAAGAGGACATTTACACAGACCTATCACCTAGCCCCACCAAGAACACACGGTGCTCTATGGAGACCTTTCACAAATAGCCAAGGTTGGGGCAGGGTGGAGAAATGAGTCAGATTCAGGGTTCTTCCCAGTCTTTTACAAGGCCACTTCTCTCGCTTTTTGGTTAATGTTTCTGAGTAAGAATTAAAATGACGGATTCTCTGGATGTTGTACACATACAGATATTTAAACCACAGACCTAGCCTATATAATATTTCTATTTATCCAACAGTATTTCTCAAGGGGAGCACAATGAGAATTGGGGACCACACAGTTGTTCCCTGTGTGGGACTGCTGTTCACATCTCAAGTCATGGGGCTGGGGGTGGGGGTGGGGTAGGTGTTGGTTACAATTAACATGCCTGGTCAAGAACCATTAAAATATTACCACGAGAGCAAAGACAGCAGCACTACAACTATGAAATCTTCCTGGAGTAAAAACAAGATACAACACGGCAATCACTAGGAGACAATATGGACTTTCTAATAAAAATATTTTGTCAATCTAAGCTTCTCACTGCCCGTCCCCCCTTTTTTAATAAAAAGGAAGGGTTACTAATTGGTTGTTCAGGATAATGCCTGAGTCACATACCGATTTAAGAATGACATCCATCTGACTACATGCCTCCTTCCCTCCCAAAACTAGTGTCACACACTAACACACACAAACACAAAATTAATACCCTGTCCAAGAGAATATAAAACCTTAAATAATGTAATCTGAAAAGACTCCTGTATGTACGAATTATGGGAAGGGGGTATAAGTAGAGCATGTGAGAAACCTTAAGCTAATTAGAGAAACAATCTATATAAAGGTATGATAGGGGCTGCCTGGTGGCGCAGCGGTTTAGTTCGCGCTTGGCAGCCCAGGGTTCGCGAGTTCGGATCCCGGGCGCCCGCCAACGCACTGCCTGTCAGCCATGCCGTGGCAGCGTCCCATGTAAAGTAGAGGAAGATGGGCACAGATGTTAGCCCAGGGCCAGTCTTCCTCAGCAAAAAGGGGAGGATTGGCAACAGATGTTAGCTCAGGGCTGGTCTTCCCCACAAAAAGAAAAAATAAATAAATAAATAAAGGTATGACAATGTTAAAGAAAAGGGTAAATTAACTCAGTAATGTTTTAGAAAATGTAAGTCACAGCATTTGAAAACATAAGAGCGTTTTCCAAAATGTTAAAAAGTGTGTACATGTTATACAAGTAGAGCTGAATATTCACACTGTACCTTCTTTACTATCTAGAAAACCTTAACAGAAATCTCTTGAGGAAGTATGTTAGGACACCATGGATGGCTAACAACTACTTGTGCAGGGACACTGATGAACATCTTACATATAATATGAATCTCATTTGATCCTCCTAAGCATGGTAAAGCAATGCAGGTGTTAGTCTCTCCAGTTTTCCAAATCAGCAAACTGGGGCACAGAGTGGTAGCAAGCTGTCCAGTTAACTACCTAACTAGAGGAAAAGCCTGGATTTGCACTGAGTTCTGTATAAGCTCTTAAATCACTATGCTCTATTACCTTTCTCATAAAATACCTTGGAGTCAGAATAATGTAGTAATAGGTTGTGTGGCCTTGGGCAAAATTACCTAAGTTCTGAAATCCAGTTTCATTACCAATAAAATGATACCATCATAAACTCTATTATCAGTCCCAGTCCTAAACTTCTGACACTATGATCTTCAAGACAATATGCTTCTAAAAATCCTTTGGTAGTACTTTACAATATTATAGGGCTCACCAGTCATATAGTTTATTCCTTTAATCAACACTTTTTTCCAAGTAACAACTTATTCTGTTTGACTGACAGATGTACAACATGCTCAATCTGACTACACACAAAAAATATATCTGTTTGAAACTGGGAGGCCATCTTGGAGGCTGAGTAGTTCTGACATTAGAGAACACAGTTCATATTTTTTTAAGTTTTCAATGAAAGAATGGTCTGGATGTAATTCCTCAGATTATATTTAAAGGTAATATTTTTATTTCATTGTTTTTGTCTTTTTGAATCACCAAAGGTAATGGGGGGCAATATATATAGCAGGAATTGGTAAACTTTTGACTAGGGGTCTTAGGGTAAATATTTTAGGCTTGCAAGCCATATGGTTTCTGTCCCAACTACTCAACTCCACAGCTATAGTATAAAAGCAGCCACAGACAATACAGAAATGAATCGGTTTGGTGGTGATCTAATAAAATTTTATGTACAAAAACTGGTGGCTATAATTTGCCAAATAGGCTATAATTTGTCAACCCTTGTAAAAAGGAAAAGTAGTTTTATCCAATTGATACTCTATATATGAGATTTAAGGGAGAAAAGTTTCTCCAAAAACATACCTTAATTACTATATGATCATTCTAAGATGATCAAGGAAGTGTAAAGAAAATTATACAACTTTACTGTAAGACACAAAAGACCTAACTAAATTGGGAGGTAAATCATATCCACAGACAGAGAGACTCAAAACTGTAAAAATGTCAGTTTTCTCTATATTGTTCTGAAGATTAAATTTAATTCCCACCAAAAACCCAATGAGTTTGTTTTATATGATTTTAAAATTTATAAAAAAGAGCAAAGACCCAAGACCCAAGAGACCCTGGAAGAAGAAAAAAGTAGGAGTACTCAAGTCAGGACAAATTAACCAAAAAACTTTATAATAGAGTCCAGAAACAAATCACAACACATTTAAATATTTACTTTTGACAGAAATGGCATGGATCAGTGGGGAGAGGAAACCACCTTCAATATTTTTCCACCTTGAAAGGATAGTTGCTCTAGCACCACAGGAGGAAAAATTTTAATTATATGAAAGACAAAACTAAAGAACTTTTAAAGATGATGTAACAGAATATCATGATGACCTCAGGATTGGAAAACAAAAAGGCAAGCTACTGGGAAAACATATTTTGAATACATATAATTGACGATGGTTAGTATGCAGAATATTTAAAGAACACCCATGAATAAAAAAAAAAGACAATGCAATGGAAAAAAGAGCAAAAGATGGAAACTTCATAGAAGAAGAAACACCGTAAGTCAGAGAATTCATGAAAAGATGATAAAGCTATTTAGTAATAAGAGAAACACAAGTTAAAATCATAACGAAATACCACTCCACACACACTAGATAGGCAAATACTACAAAGTCAGAAAATACCAGGCATTGGCCAGGATATGGAGCATCCATAAAACTTACACACTCCTGGCAAAATAAATCTTTACGACCATCTGGAAACACCATGGCATTGTTCAGAAAAGGTGAATTTTGCATTCCCTGTGACCCGGCAATTCCATTCTGAACATACATAACAAAATGTTCAAGAAGGTTCACAGTAGCATTTTTCATAATACTCTGAAGTAGAAACAACCACACATCCACCTACAATACAATAGAGATACTGTGAAACATTCAATCAAAGGATTACTTATACTACTATATACTAAGGATGAAATCTCAGGAACAAAATGTTGAACAAAAAGGCAAGTCATGAAAGACTATGACTCCACTGATATTAAAAGCTTTTTAAACACGAAAATGAAAAGAGTTGTGCAAATATATATATATATATATGGTAAAACCATAGTGACAAGGTAAGCTGGACATTTAGAATAATGGTTAACTCTGAGTGGGGAGAGCACAGGATGAACACATGGAATGCTTCAAAATTAATGGTAATGATCCTATTTATTGGGAGTGGTAAGCACAGAGGTGTTTGTTTAACTGTGATCTGTTTTTATTACCCATATGTAACAAATATTAATATCCACAATTTAATTTTTAAAATTAAGTGCTATCTTTGTCATAGCAATCCAATTTCCTTTAGAACAACGAAATAATACATGGGCATTCTTTTATAAAACAATACAGAAAATGAAAGAAATAATTCCAGTTCAAATTTTCTGACTAAAGACACCTGGTTAGCTCCTTTTCCCTAGCTTTCGGTGATAAGATCTTCAAGCAATAAAAAGTATTATACCAGGGTAATATTCTGTTCTAAGTGAAACAAAAATACAGGAACAAGAAGAAAAATAAAGTATAAACATATGTGACTTTTAAAGAAGAACATATACATTTATTTTTTAAATGGATAATGCTGATAGATAGTTGTGTGTACAAATCAGAACGTATTTAGATTTCAAGGGATACATTAAGAAAAAGTATTTAAATACAACAGATTCCACACACTCAGCAATTATTTAAATTTCTAATGAATAATTTTATATGTCAACTGAAAGTACAAGGGAGTAGTTCTTAATTTTGTTTTCTTGGATACACAATGAACAAAGTTTGAAAACCACTGATTTAAGATATTTTTAATTGCTTTTATTGGTGATGGGGTATTTTTTAGCTAGAGTATTTCTTTTTAAAAACTGTTCTATTTTCCTAAAAACAAGACCAAAAAAATGCTACCAGTCAGCCCATTCCTTATTGGCACTTACCATACCAATAAATTATACCTAGGAATCATGGGGAGAGTAGATGTACAAGTCACAGAAATGTCATTCAAGGGGACATTTCCCACACTGGCCCTTTAAAAGAGGGCACCGCACTTATTTGTAACCCAGAAGCCAGCTTTATATGGAGAAAAAAAGTAATGGTTGAAAAAAAATTCTCTAGTCTACATATTAAGTAAAAATTTAGCCTGTCTTTGTTAGAAATAAATATAAAATTTCCCTAATGAAAAATTTAGAATCTGAGTTTAAACAGACTTCTCAACAGCAGGAACAGGTGCTGAGTATCTATAAAATGAGATAATACTTTTATGACAGGAATGTTATGAAAATCAAAACAAAATAGATATTTTTTAATCTATAAACTATAAACATATGTGGGGGTATATGGGGCAGAGCAATATTCCTAACTAAAGGAGAAATAATCTATTTCATCTGGGATTAATTTTAAGTAGTAGTAGCCTAAAAAGTTTAATGGAGAAAAGAAGAGAGGGAAGGATAGATGAACTACTTAGCAGCTAAAAATGAAAAATCAGATACACAATATTAAGAGAATATATTTAACTCATCTACATATAGAAACCCAGCATATAGTAAAGGTGGTATCTCAAATCACTGAGGCAAAGGTGGCCTTTTTAATAAATGGACACACATGTATCCATTTACACACAATTGGATAGCCATTAGGAAAAGACATAATGAGATCCATTCCTTTTATCACACAAGAATAAACTCAAAACAGATTAGAGGTCTACATGTAAAAAGTGAAACTATAGGGGGCCGGCCCAGTGGCATAGTGGTTAAGTTCGTGCACGCTGCTTTGCTGCTTTGGCGGCACAGGGTTCACAGGTTCAGATCCCGGGCACAGGCCAACACACGGCTCAATAAGCCATGCCGTGGCAGGGTCTCACATACAAAATGGAGGAAGATGGACACAGATGTTAGCTCAGGGACAATCTTCCTCACCAAAAAAAAAAAAAAAAGAAGAAACTACACAAGTGCTAGAATAGTGGCTAATTCCTCAACAACCTAAGGAAAAGCTTTATTACTCTGACTAAAATCTTGATGCATTAAAAGGTAAAGATGAAAAAATTTGACTATATAAAAATAATAAACTTTGGCATGGCAAAAAAACCCACCATAACTAAAGTAAAAAATACAACTAAATATTTGCAACATACATCACATATTAATGGCTAACATTCTCAACATTTAAAGAACTTCTAAAATTCTAGGAGACAAAAGAAAAAACCTTATAGAAAAAATGAGAGAAAGATATATACACAGGTCACAAAAACATAACTCTTACAAACATAAAAAGTTCAACTTTACTCACAGAACGAGAAATACAAATTAAAATTAACAGAGATACCATTTCTCATGTTATCAGGATTGGCAAAAATTCAAAAGCTTGACAATATACACTCTGTTGATGAGGCTATGAGGGAAGAGACACTCTCACTTCATTGCTTACAAGAATGCAGAAACGGTACAAACTCCATGGGAGAGGCATGAATCTAACAAAACTATGCATTTTCATTTACTCTTCAACCCAGAAACTCTAATTCTACAAATTTACTTTAACAATACACCTCAAACAATATGAAAATACATATGGCACAAAGTTATTGCAGCTTTGTCTGTAATTCCAAAATAATGGAAACTACCCAAATTTCCAAGCATAAGCAACTGGAGGAATAAACTACAGTGTATATACATAATGGAGGATTGAGCCGGTATGAACACCAAGAATTTCTAGGGAAGATTATTAAGTGGAAAAAGCAAAGTATACAAGAGAGAAATAAAAAAACATGCAAACACGTGCATCCCTTGACAAAAGGAAACACAGAGAGCATAAACCAGAAAATAATAAGTTTATTCTACAAGGAATGAAGGGAAGGAGCTAGAAGGAATACGTGAGGAAGTACACATTTTTGGGGAAGCATGTTAGAATTCTACACATTCAAAACATAAAATTAAATCAACTTGAATGGGAAGAGGGAGAGGAAACACCAAATAAACAGAAAGAAATAAACCCAACTGTACTTTAAATAAGTAACAACCTCACTGAAGGGGAGGGAAAGAGTTCATCCAAGTAACTCATGAGCACACTATCTGCCAATATACCCTCAGGCTTGGGCAGGGCAGGGCAGGGCAAGAGGGAGAACCACAAACAAATCTTGCACTCTTTTAGTATTTTTGTTTATGGTAGCAGCGTGGGCAATGCAATTCTGAAACTAATTCACATGTATTAACTGACTGAGTAAATGTGTTGATGCTGGGAGCCAGGGTTCTTACTCTGGGAGAAGAGACATACAAATATGGAACAGGGGAGGGCAAAAAGGAATGCTGTGGGATGGATTAGAACTGGAGGTATCTGGGGCCAGCCCGGTGGCACAGAGGTTTAGTTTGTGCTTGGCAGCCCGGGGTTCGCGAGTTCGGATCCCGGGCGCCCGCGGACACACTGCTTGTCAGCCATGCCATGGCGGCATCCCATATAAAGTGGAGGAAGATGGGCACGTATGTTAGCCCAGGGCCAGTCTTCCTCAGTAAAAAGAGGAGGATTGGCAATGGATGTTAGCTCAGAGCTGGTCTTCCTCACACACACACAAAAAAGAGAGAACTGGAGGTATCTCTATGGCCTCATTATTCCTAAAATATGTATTTGTGTACATGAATATGTTTGTGTTTATACATACATAATAGTTATATTTCGTATTTCTCTGGGCAGAAAGAGCCTAGAAGCAGACACTTCAGTAGCAATGAGCACACCTGTATCCAGACTTGGTCTCTAATACCTTTTCCTACTAAAAGGAATGAAAGCTCCTCGGAGAAACAGCTAAACTCTGGGTATAAGGAATTGAGGGCACAAGAGGAGGCTGGAACATTCTGCTAAGCCCTCAAGGAGGTGCTCAAGAATAATGAGTGCTTGTCACAAGGATGCACAAGCCAGTTTGGTGGGGCTCCTATTGGCCAAATATGAAACTATTTCGGTCCCAAAATAATTAAGTAATGAATTACTGACCACTGAAAAATTAAAACACAAATCCATACTAACAACAGATGAATAAGTAAGTAAATGAGTAAGTAAGTAAATGAGGGGAAAGGAAATAGGAGGACTCTGAAAGCCAACTGGTAAATGTGGAGGGAGGGTTGGAGTGGAAAATCATTGCTGTACAACCATCAAAGAAAAGACTGGTTCAGGCAAGGACTGTAAGTGGATGCTAAATCTGGGCATCACAGGGAGGATTCTGATGAGAAACAGAATATCTGCCTGGTCTAAAAGAATCCTTCACAGATTGCTTGTAAGTTGCAAGTGGGGGGAAAAAGTAACTATAAAGCAGAGCCATAGGAGTTCACCTTAACTGGGTGATTAATATCACCAATGAGGAGCAGATGGACAAGGCATGCCTCCCAGTATGATGCCCTGAGAAGGACACAATGTCACTTATGTAGTATTCTGACTGGAATGCATATGAGACTTAACTATGAGAAAAGATGAGAAATTCCAAATAAGAAATATTTTTTTGAAATTCAAAAACATCATAACAGGCAAGGAAACACTGTAGTAATGTTCCAGGTTAAAGGAAACTAAAGGAACATATGAATTCAATAGCTGAAATTAGGATTCTGTAATAAAGAGTAAAATGCTATAAAAAACATTATTGGGTCAAGTGGCAAAACTGGAATAAGGACACTATATTAAAGTATTGTGTCAAGGTTAAATTTACCGAATTTGATAACTGTACTGTGCTTATATACAAGAATTCCTTATTCTTAGGAAACACACACTTATATTTAGTAATAAAGGCCGATGATATATGCATCTGTATCTCAAATGGTTTAAAAAAAAAGAGATATATATATATTCACATACATAAACACACACAGATTATAAATGATACATCAAAAAGGGAGTAAAATGTTAATGAGAGGCAAATTTGAAAAAAGTGTACAGGTATGCCATATACTACTCTTATTCTTGCAACTTTTCTGTAAGATTGAAATTATTTCCAAATAAAAAGTTTTCTTTTTAAAAAAAGACTACTTTGGGGGGCTAGCCTGGTGGCATAGCCTTTAAGTTGGTGCAATCCACTTCAGCGGCCTAGGGTTCGCCGGTTCGGATCCTGGGTGTGGACCTACTCACTGCTCATCAAGCCATGCTGAAGTGGTGTCCCACATAAAAGAGCTATAACTCTACAATTACGATATACAACTATGTGCTGGAGCTTTGGGGAGAAAAAACAAAAAGAGGAAGATTGGCAACAGACATTAGCGCAGGGCAAATCTTCCTCAAAAAATATATATTATAAATATATATTATATATATATTTATATATATATATATAAAAAATATATATTATAAAATAAAATTTTTCTTAATCTCATTTTCTTCATATGGAATCTGAAGCTCAACAGCTAAGTCTTTCTGAAGGTCACACAATTAAAATAGGTTGAAACAGGTCTAAAATTTAATATATTGACCCAATTTAAGTGCTCACTATACTACATAAAATAGTCAATAAAAATCATGTGTGAGTGACGTCAGCATCACGGCAGAGTAAGATTCCCTCTTTAAATCTCTGCCCATTAACACACAGCAAAAACATTCACATACCAACAGAGGTCAAGCAAACACTACAAAGGACTTCTAAGAGACCCACGCCACGGTACATCTGACGTTAGAAGCGCGAGAAGCCCCAAAGGACTTGAGGAGACGTAAGGAGTTTTACTCCCCCTCCCCATTCGATCAGCAAAGGCAGACAGCGCAGCACGCAGAGGGAGGGGAGGGGTGGCCCTCTGCAGGGAAAGCTATTGCCCTCCAGGTGCTCTCACAGACTGTCGAGAGATCTCCACCAGGAAGTGACAACAAACAGTTGCGAGGGTGCAGTCAACGTCCAGACACCCCAAGAGAGCAGACAGCAAAGGAGAAAGGAAGCCACTGGGTCAGGCAGGCAAAAGAGAAAGCCCCTCCTCCAACAAGCCCTGTGCTTCATCACAATCCCTCTGGGGAATGCAGTGGGCTCAGAACACACAGCTCCTTACCTCCACCCAGTGGCGGCAAGTGGAAACTGCAGGACCAGATATTCTCAAGACGAAAAATAGCAAAGGTAAATCAGCCGGCCCTATGCAAAAGTATCTTAAACCTCCAGACCAATAGGAAAATGACAAACACCCAGAAACCAACCCTGAAGACACAGAAATCTATAACCTAAATGACAGAGAATTCAAAATAGCTATCATAAAAAAAGTCAACGAATTACAAGTGAACACAGAGAGACAATTCAACGAATTCAGGAATTTCTTCACAAAGAGACTGAAACCATAAAGAAAAACCAATCAGAAATATTGGAGATGAAAAACACAATGGACAAGATAAAGGAAAACCTGGAGTCTTTTTTGGTGAGTGTGAGGAAGACTAGCCCTGAGCTAACATCCATTGCCAATCCTGGTTTTTTTGGCTGAGGAAGACTGGCCCTAGGCTAACATGAGTGCCCATCTTCCTCTACTTTATATGGGATGCTGCCATACCATGGCTTGACAAGCAGTCCATCTGTGTGCACCCTGATCTGAACCTGTGAAAAGTTCAAGCCGCTGAAGCAGAGTGTGTGAACTTAACTGCTACGCCACCAGGCCATCCCCCACAACCAGGAGTCTTTAAAGAGCAGAACTGACAATATGGAGGAAAGAATTAGCATTACTGAAGATATGTATGCAAAAACGCTCCAGATAGAGGAGAGAGAACTAAGACTAAAAAGAAATGAAGAAATTCTTTGAGAAATATCAGACTCAATTAGGAAAAGTAACATAGGATAATAGGTATTCCAGAAGGAGAAGAAAGGGAAAAAGGAGCAAAGAGCTTGTTCAAAAAATAACAGCTGAGGGGCCGGCTGGGTGGCACAGTGGTTTAGTTCGCGCTTGGCAGCCCGGGGTTCGCGAGTTTGGATCCCGGGCGCCCACTGACGCACCACTTGTCAGCCATGCCGTCGCAGCGTCCCATATAAAGTGGAGGAAGATGGGCACGGATGTTAGCCCAGGGCCAGTCTTCCTCAGCAAAAAGAGGAGGATTGGCAATGGATGTTAGCTCAGGGCTGGTCTTCCTCACAAAAAAAAAACAGAAAACTACAGGCCAATATCGCTGATGAACTTTGAACACAGACGCAAAAGTCGTCAACAAAATATTGGCAAACGGAATTCAGCAATACATCAAAAAGATCATACCATGATCAAGTGGGATTTATACCAGGGACACAGGGTGGTTCAACATCCACAATCAATCAACATGACACACTACATTAACAAAATGAAGAATAAAAACCACACGATCATCTCAATCGATGCAGAGAAGGCATTTGACAAGATCCAACATCCATTTATGATAAAAACTCTCAACAAAATGGGTATAGAAGGAAAGTAGCTCAACATAATAAGGGCCACATATGACAGACTTACAGCTAATATCCTACTCAATGGGGAAAAAGTGAAAGCCATTCCTCTGAGGACAGGAACAAGACAACGGTGCCCACTCTCGCTGCTCCTATTCAACATAGTACTGGAGGTTTTGGCCAGAGCAATTAGGCAAGTAAAGGAATAAAAGGACTCCAAATAGGCAACAAGGAAGTGAAACTCTCATTATTTACAGAAGACATGATCTTATACATAGAAAACCCAAAAAAAAATCCATTGGAAAACTACTAGAAATAATCAACAACTACAGCAAAGTGGCAGGGTACAAAATCAACTTACAAAAACCAGTTGCATTTCCATATGCTAATGATGAACTAACAGAAAGAGAACTCAAAACGACAATCCCATTTACAATTGCAACAAAAAGAATAAAACATCTGGGAATAAATTTAACCAAGGAGGTGAAAGACCTATACAATGACAACTATAAGACACTACTGAAAAAAATCAATGAAGACATAAAGAAATGGTAAAATATTCCATTGAGATGTTGGAAGAATAAAGATAGGTAAAATGTCCCCACTACCTAAAGCAATCTACAGATTCAATGCAATCCCAATCAGAATCCCAATGACATTCTTTACGGAAATAGAACAAAAAGTACTGAAATTCGTATGGGGCAACAAGACCCCAAATAGCTAAAAGCAATCCTGAAAAAAAGAACAAAGCTGGAGGCATCACAATCCCTGATTTCAAAAATATACTGTAGAGCCATAGTAATCAAAACAGCATGGTACTGGTACAAAACTAGACACACAGGGGCCAGCCCAGTGGTGCAGCAGTTAAGTTCGCACTTTGGCAGCCTGTGGTTCGCCGGTTCGGATCCTGGGCGCCTGCTGACGCACTGCTTGTCAGTCATGCTGTGGCAGCATCCCATATAAAGTGGAGGAAGATGGGCACAGATGTTAGCCCAGGGCCAGTCTTCCTCAGCAAAAAGAGGAGGATTGGCAATGGACATTAGCTCAGGGCTGGTCTTCTTCACAAAAAAAAAAAAAAAAACAGACACACAGATCAACAGAACAGAATTGACAGCCCAGAGATAAAACCACACCCCTATGGACAGCTAATCTTTGACAAAGGAGCGAAGAATATACAATGGAGAAAGGGAAGTCTCTTCAATAAATGATGCTGGGAAAATTGGACAGCCACATGCAAAAGAATGAAAGTAGACCATCTTCTATTGTCATACACAAAAATCAACTCAAAATGGATTAAGGACCAGAAAGTGGGACCCGAAACTATAAAACTCCTGGAAGAAAATACAGGCAGTACACTAACTGACACTGGTCATAAAGGGATCCCTTCGGATTCCATGTCTACTCGGACAAGAGAAACAAAAGAAAAAACAAATAAGTGGGACTTCATCAGAATACAGAGCTTCTACAAGGCAAATGAAACCAAGATCAAAATGAATAGACAATCCACCAGCTGGGAGAAAATATTCGCAAATTGTATATTAGACAAAGGATTAACCTCCATAATATATAAAGAACTCACACAACTGAGCAACAAAAAACCAAACAACTCGATCAAAAAATGGGCAGAGGATATGAACAGACATTTTTCCAAGGAAGATAACACAGATGGCCAACAGACACATGAAAAGATGTTCAAAATCACTAATCATCAGGCAAATGCAAATCAAAACTACACTAAGATATCACCTTGCACCCGTTAGAATGGCTATAATCACCAAGACAAAAAACAAACGCTGGAGAGGTTGTGGAGAAACTGGAACCCTAATTCATGGCTGGTGGGAATGCAACTGGTGCAGCCTCTATGGAAAACAGTATGGAGATTCCTCAAAAAACTAAAAAGAGAAATACCTTATGATCCAGCGATCCCACTCTTGGGCATCTACCCAACAGACATGAAATCAACTATCCCAAGAGGCTTATGCACTCCTATGTTCATTGCAGCATTATTCACTATAGCCAAGAAGTGGAAACAACCCAAGTGTCCCACAACTGATGAGTGGATAAAGAAGATGTGTGTTATATATATATATACATAATGGAATACTACCCAGCCATAAAAAAAAATACAGAATTGTCCTATTTGCAACAACATGGATGGACCTAGAGGGTATTATGTTAAGTGAAATAAGCCAGAGAGAGAAGGACAAATACCACATGATTTCACTCATATGTGGAATTAAACTAACACACGGACAGAGAACTAGTTGGTGGTTACCAGGGGGACGGGGGGTGGGGGTTGGACACAAGGGGTGAAGGGATGCATCCATATGGTGACAGACAAATAATAATGTACAACTAAAACCCCGGAATGTTATAAACTATTAAGTAAGACATCAATAAAATTAAAAAAAATTTTTTTAAAGTACAATTTTGCTAAAAGAGGAAAAAAAAAAATCATGTATAATTGCGACTCCTCATAGAAAGGACCAGAGCTAAGGCTGATTCCAGGACTTGGATAGGGAAATTACAAAAAAATGTTTGGAACATCTTTTTATCCCAGAAAGTAGGAGTCATGCAAAAACGGATCCAATAACGCCCAAGGTCACAGGTGGCAGCTTAGTTCACACTGGCTAAATTTTGGACAATTCATCCAAATGAAGAATGGTAGTGACGTCACTGCTCCATGAGTGCATACTAATACTACAGACACATGTAAAGGGAGAAGGGAAAGCTTATCCCCACTGCAAAATGCCAACTATAAGGATAGATGAAATGGAGAGTTAGAAAAGCACTAGTAATAACTAATTCAGTCAAGCAGGAATTATTAATGGATGAGCAAACTTTGGGATACAAATGTAACGAAGAAAAAAATAGTTACATAGTCTCAAAGTATTTCCCTATAAAATATTTTTAATTTCAATGAGAAAAATGGGAACATTACAGTGGGAAAACCAGGCACATAGTACCTTAGCAAATGATCAAACTGACTATCAACCATAATGGGGAAAATGGAGAATATGTGCCTCCTGATGTGACACACCAAAAAGGACACAATATTACTTAAACAGTAATGCAACCAAGAATGCATAGCTATCGAATGTAATTCTGAAGAAATACACAAACTCAAATTCAGAGACATTCTAAAAAAAACCTGACCTATACATTTCAAAATGCCAATGTCATGAAAGAAGAAGAAAGGCTCAAAGTTCCAGATTAAAGTAGACTAAAGAGATCTGACAACTAAAGGCAGTGTGTGATTCTGAATTGGATACTGGATCAGAGAAAAAAATTAGTATAAAATTTACTATATCACTGGGACAACTGGTGAAAATTGACTATGGGCCCTCTATCAGGTAAAAATATTGTTTCAAAAATTAATTTCCTGTGAGGTCGGCCTGGTGACGTAGTGGTTAAGTTCGCGCACTCTGCTTCAGCGGCCTGGGGTTCGCCAGTTTGGATCCTGGGCACGGACCTATTCGCTGCTCGTTGAGCCATGCTAAGGCAGCGTCCCACACAGAAGAGCTAATGATATACAACTAGGTATGGGGGCTTTGGGGAGAAAAAAGAAAAAAAAATTAATTTCCTGAAATAATTGACAACAGGGAAATCTGGAAGGAGTATAAAGTAGTACTTTCTTTAGTGTTATTCTTGCAACTTTGACAATTATTTCCACATGAAAAGTTGGAAAAGAGTTGTACGGACTCTTAGCAGTATAACAGAAATTATTAATAACATAAGTCTGTCATAATAAAAGCCATACAGGCCCTGCTTCCACCAGCCTTCCTAAATGACACCATCAATGATGTTCAACTCCATTCCTCCTTTCTCAGCTATCTCAAACCACAGTCTAACTTGGCTTTGGGATCTCCTCAAACATCACTGCAGACATTTCACATAAGACCTAGATAATGAGGTATTCATGGCCGTGGATATCTCTTAATAGGATGACAAGAAAGGAAGATCATGACTCTGTATCTCTTTAAAACTTTGTTGTGGAGAATTAGTTGAGAAGTGCTATTAAGTTATGTAAGAACAAATTTTTTTTAAAAAGCATCTTTCACCTTCCATGGCCTTTCTGGAATTGGTGGATCTTCAACTTCCGCATCAACATCATTACTATGGATCCAAGTATCATAGCTATAAAGGAAATGAAGAAAGGAAAAGCAAATTAGAACCCAAATTCATTCACTAAAAAGACTTATGAAAAGGTAAAAATATATTTTAGAAATACTTTTAGGATCCAGTAATAGCAATTTATCATACACATTTGTCTCTACCACTCTGATAAGAAAACTCTTCTATAGGGTCTACAGTAATCTTCACAGTGTTAAAGCCAAAGTTCAAGCCTCAGTCCACAGAATTTTAACGAGTTAATCACTCTCTCCTCAAAGCATTTCCCTTACTTGGTCTCTAAGACAGTACTATCATCTGGCATTCCTTCTAGTTGCCAGCTCCTCCTCAGTTTCCACTGCCAGTTTCTCCTCTTCTCCCAAACCTCTTCAGCACTGGAAGGCCCCAGGTTTCAGTTTTGGGAACAATCCTCTTGTCTATTCATTCTGTTGATGATCTCATATAGCCCGATGACTTCAAATATATTCTGATGACTTGAAATCTTATATCTGCCCTCTTCTCTGAATTCTGGACTCATGAATCCAACTGCCAATTCCACTCTTCTACCCGCTCCACCTTCAAAATATTTCCAGAATCTATCTACCTTTCACCCTTCCACTTCTGCCCAAAGCCCAAGAGTCAATTTTTCACACAGCAACCAGACGGATCCTTTTGAAAACTAAGTCAGTCCACATCACTGCACTGCTCAAAACCTTCCTACAAATCCCAGTTGATTCAGAGTGAAAGTCAAAATCCTTACAGTGGCTTGTGAAAGCTTCACAATCTGGTCCTGACTCCCACTCTGACCCATTCTCCTAGTACTCTCCCCTCACTCATGCTATATTTGAGCCACCTGGGCTTTAGTGGTCTTTTAAATATGCCAGGCAGTGGCCACTTCATGCCTTTTACATATGCTCCTCACTACCCAGATATCCATATAGCTTACTCTCTCATATCGTCACATCTCTTTGCTCAAAGGTTCTCTAATCAGTGAGATCCAACTCACTGATATAAATCACTCCCCCATTCCTCCACAATTCTCAAGTAAGCACAAAATTACCTACCAAATTAAAACTTTGTCAATGCTACTATACTCGCCAACAAATTATTAGAAAATCAAGTGATATCTGAATGAAATACAAGTATGGCAGCAAGCATTGGCTTCCTTTAGCCACTACTCAGAAATCAGTTCAAAAGCATTTAGAACAAGCACAGCTCTACATATCTATTAACAGCACTCTGGTAGGTTTTCTAGGAACACTTAAACATGAGCTGGGGGAAAAAAGTTCCTTTGCCAATTAATTAACTATACCAGGTAAAGATTACAATGGTGAGAAAAAACTGATAACCTTGTATTCTTTAAAAGTCTTGAGTAGAAAATGTTACAAAGGTGGAAGTGAGGACACAAACTATAGTTAATACAGAAGGTGAACTAACAAGACCCCTTGAGAAGACAAGACTGGATCTAGCCACTGCTATCTTATTTGACACATAAAGAAAAGGCTAGCAAACAGGCTAATATGTCTTAAATGTGTTATTATAAAATTTAGTTCAACCCTATATTTATGTAGCTTGTTACCATAAATTTGAGTTTCCATCTAAGTGTTTCCATGAGCAAAGTGATTTCCTATAATAGTTTTTGTAATATTGAAAGGTTTGTTTTAATAGTGCCAAGGACTAGTTGAAGCCTTGAGACTAGAAATATCTTATAGAAAGAATTTATTTAAATGTTATTATAAAAAAACTATTAGTGTGGCCGGCCCCATGGTGTAGTGGTTAGGTTCAGTGTGCTCTGCTTCAGTGGCCTGGGTTCATGGGTTTGGATCCCAGGTGCAGACCTACACCACTTGTCAGCCATACTGTGGTGGCAACCCACATGTAAAATGGAGGAGCATTGGGACAGATGTTAGCTCAGGGTGAATCTTCCTCAAGAAAAAGAGAAATATTGGCAATAGATGTTAGCTCAGGGCAAATTTTCCTCAAAAAAAACCCTATTAGTCATTTCAAGTGGTCAATTATGGTTCAGAAGAGGTTGATTAGCAAGCTGACTTAATTTGGTTCTAATTAACTCAATGTGTATAAAGACTATGCATTTACTCTTAAAATTTCTAAAGACTTATTTCCTTTAAAAATATATTTATAAATAAAATAGTTACTCAAATAGATTAACTTAAAAACAGCACAAAACCAGACATTATATGTCTCCTGATGAAGAACATACACTTATGAACAGTCTTGTTCCTTCCCTAAACTGAAATGGATTCTGATTAACTCTAGACCCAACTACCAATTGAAAGGAAATATAGAGAACAGAAAAACACATTCAAATACACCACAGTGATGCCATAAAAAAATCCACACTATGGTAAACTACAGGACAAACAACCTGGTTTCTTAAATAATACACTGCAAGGGGGAGTGGGGAAGACAGAGGGAGAGCCTATAAATTGAAAAATATTTAAGAAACATATGGATGTGGTTGAATCTAATTCCAACAAATACACATCAATCAATCAATCAAATGTGTCACTTGACAACACTGACTAATATTTTATATTAAGGAATTTTGTTAATTTTTTTAGGTTTGCTAATGGTATTATGCTTACTTCTTTTCTTAAAAAATGAGTCCTCATCTTTTAGAAGCACATATTGAAATATTCATCACTGAAATGATACGTTTGGGATCGGCTTCCAAAAATCTGAGAAGGCTAGAAGTGGATGTGGATACAGGCAAAAGACTGGTCTGACAAACACACAGTAGAGAGAATCTCCAATTGACAAGACAATAGCGAAACAAACACCAAAAGAGTTCTATTGTAGGTTTAAGAAGATGAAGTACAAAGAAGATTATCCTTATTCCTAAGTGCCTTATGCAGGCATAATATTAATTAAAGAAGGACCACTATTTTCACTAACATCTAGTTCTTGTTTATAATATTCTTTACTCATATCTAGATACTGAAACACAGTATGAGTTATGATATATAAAAGTAACACCACCACTAGGGAATGAAATTTCTGCCAAGAAGAAAAACTTCATTTCAGACATAAAATAATTTCATCCTTAATAGTGTGGCATGAGTAGTTTTTGAAAGAACAAAACTAACTAGTCATGAAACACTAAGGAGAAAAATTCACTTCTGGAAGGAAACAACCCTAAACTAACAGTCTAATACCATACTGCAGAACTGTTATGGCAAACACAGCAAACATATCAGTTTACTAACAAAAATAAAGCCACGTGACTTCATTGACTTCCATACTTAAATAAGAAAATGGTCAATAAGAGAAGACTCAAGGAGGCTGCCTGGTGGCGCAGAGGTTTAGTCCGCGCTTGGCATCCCAGGGTTCGTAGGTTCGGATCCCAGGCGCCTGCTGATACACTGCTCGTCAGCCACGCCGTGGCGGCATCTCATATAAAGTAGAGGAAAGACAGGCACAGATGTTAGCCCAGGGCCAGTCTTCCTCAGCAAAAAGAGGAGGATTGGTAACGGATGTTAGCTCAGGGCTGGTCTTCCTCACAAAAAAAAAAGAAGACTCAAAAAAGTGAGATCAATGACTAAAACAAATCAACAAAGTTATCACTATTCAGAAAGTGAAACTATATATAAACAACTCTGATTTGCATTGACAAAAATCTTTATACCTGATCTCAGGACATATAAGCATTACCTGTCTGGGTAAAACCCCCAATGCACTAACACCTGCTTGTCTTTTCTCATCACTGGTCTCAACCATTCTTCTGAAAGGGAAAAAGAAAAAATTTTAGTCAAGCTGACAAAATAAATAAATTATTATTTAGACTTAATTTTTACTTAAGAGTTTTGGTTTGCTAATAAGCCCTCCTCAAAAAAGTTTTCTCATAATTGAACATTATCTACCATATTAAGGGGAATTTTTCCAGCCATGTATTCAATCTTACTAGATTCTAGGCCTATCATCCATTGCTTGACAAAACCAACTGTCCACTATAGTAAAGTACTCCCCCTCCCACCCATTTGCCTGTTTGTCTCCAGTTCCACCCAAATTATGATCACTATATTCTTTACTGCATAATTTCCCCTGTAGAACCTCTCCTCCCTTTTTCTGTGAGGCTTTACAATTACTACACAGTTTTCAGGGTGTAAGTCACGCTTCATTTCCTTGATGAAAGTTTTACCAACTACTCTTCTTCCTCCAGATTCACTTTCTCTGGGATCCTATAGCACTTTATAGTGCTACATCAAAGATTTTACTATTGTTACTATTTTTACTATTCTTTAATGGCCTCCTGTCTGTTAAATTTAGCCCTCCCAACAAGAATGTAAGCAGTATGATCACATAAGGTAGATATTTTTCTTTCAAGTTTCTTATCAAAGATAGATGTAAATTTATATAATCAAATAATTCTTAAAGATTTTAATTATAGTTGAATTACACCTACATTTCAGCACTTGTTATGATACGTTTCTTCAGTAGTCTAAATTCAGCTTAGAAAACTTGTTTCTAGTACTAAGAGGGAACTACTGAAGTAAGCCCCTTGAAACCCAAGAAATAGCAAACTAGAAAATCTAAGTGAAATCAGCTGTGTAAAATTGGCTTTTCATTGCCAATTTCAACGTGAAATAGCTCCAGCTTCACTGACTAAAGCCATGAAAGCCCACACGCCTGTGCTCTTTTTTAAGCATCCAACTGCTCACCTTACTATCTAGTAAGAAAGTGAAAAGGAAGAAATCAGGCTCTGTTCCTTAAGCTGATATTCCAAAATGGCCAAGGAAAAAGTGAAGAGGAGGCCGCCAGTGGGCCTTCAGAACTCACTCTGTATAAACAAACAAAATATATTGACTAACTAGTAAGAGCTGCCTTTTAGAATACTAAATCTATCTTCAAAGATGTGCAGCTTTTGGAGGTAAAGGAAAAAGGAGATCCATCCTTTCTACAGCTGACTTTGAAAGAAAGATTGTGGCACTGATTGCCTTTGAAAATTTCCCCAGTAGCAGAAATAATTAAAGGTTAGAGATGAGAAGTCATACTCTTCCCAGAGATGATCATAAGCTACAAAGAACCAACCAAAAAAAACACAATTTTATGAGTAAAAATTAGTCCAAAGTCAGAATAGGTAAATAACTCTTACAACTCAACAATAAAGAGACAAATAATCCAACTGAAAAAGAGGCAAAGGATCTGAACAGACATTTCTCCAAAGAATATATACAAAGGGCCAAAAAGCACATGAAATAATGCTTGGAATTAATAGTTAGGGAAACGCAAATCAAAACCAAAGAGAGATACAGTCTGACACCCATCAGGATGGCTAACAAAAAAACAGCAAATAAAAAGTGTTGATAAGGATGCAGAGAAATTGCTATCTTCATACAATGCTGATGGGATTGTAAAATGGTACAGCCACTTTGGGAAACAGGTTGACAGTATCCCAAAACATTTAACACCAAGTTGCCAATTCAGTATCTAGATATAAACACAAGAGAATTGAAAGCATATGTCCACACAATAACTTGTACACAAATGACCATAACAGCATTATTTATAAATAAATGTCCATCAACTTTCAATCGGCTAAACAAAAGGTAGTATATATCCATACAATGGAATGTTATTTGGCCATAAAAAGAAATCACGTACAGGAAGTGATGTCAGCAAAGTGACGGACTAGGAAGCCCCAGACCTTGTTCCACCAGAGAGCCACCAACTTAACAATATTAACTGTCCAATTAACTTCACAATTTAACTGTCCAAAAAGCCTTTGAGAATCCTAGAAACCAATTAGGAAGTCACAGCACTCCAGGCAGACTCAAAATAAAGAACAGCTGCATTGAAATAGTAAGAAAAGCCATTTCATATCAACAGTAATAACAACTCTCCCAAGCCAGCAGAGCTCAGTGGGATCAGGAGGAAAAGCTCAGCTTGCAACTTCTCCCTTGTGCTGAAAACAGAGTAGTGAAAGTGTGTCCAAGGTTCCAACTTGCCATCTGACTAATCTCCCTTGCTCTCCTGATAAATGGATTTATCCCATCGGATGATAAAATTTTCCGTCACTCAGCAATTTAATCCAGAGCTTCCCAAGGGGTCTTGCTCTCTGACCAGTCAGTCTCCTTATATCATATGTCCCAGAAATCAGTTCCCAGGCAAATTTTTCTAATACAGACACAGTTGCACATTTCTCTTCAACAAAATCATCAATATTGCCTACCATCTCCCTCATGCATCAAATAAAAACAAAGCTCTTGTCCTTCGACCTACCCACTCTGATCTCCCACAATCCTGAGACACACAGCCAAACTTCACAACTTGCTTTCCCTCAAACAAATTTCATAATTTATTACCTCTATGCCTTTGCTTATTTTACACTCCCTTCTAGCATGCCATACTCAAGATCTTACTAATATCTTAAGGCCCTTTAAATACCACTTTTTATTTTAAATTTTAACTAATCTTCATAAAAGACATTAATCTTTGAGAGTTTTACAACATGGTTTTTAAATGTGTTGTGGTTGGTATTGTTATCATCTGCACACTCACCTGAAACAAGAACATGTAAGGAGCCCAGCACAGGGCCTTGCTGAGAGTCAACATTTACTTGACAGCCAACTATTCTAAGGTAAATCCTACAGTGTGCAGAATCATATCTTGTATTTAAAAATAACCTTCAAAATATTAAATTAAATTTAAACGCTATCTCCCGATGATTACTCTAGTGATAGGAACACCATGCGAACATCAGCATGTAGTAAACTAGGTTGTATTAAACAAAGAAGAAAAACAAAACTAGCATGAATAAGGAATCACTAAGTAGCTAGATATAACAATTACAGTTCAAATCTTTTGTAAAAGGCAATTTTTTTCAAAAAGCTCACAAACTACAAGTTTTATACCAGCCTTATTAGAGAAACAGTTAGCCAGCAACAGAATCAGTATTCTAACATACAGAGCTATACACCGCCTCCATTTAGTGGAAACCAGTTGCTATTACCTAACAGGATAGAGGTTGAGAAATCACCAATTAACTAAACACTAAAGGTAGGGTGAGATTTCTCACTTTATAAAAGTACAATAATCACAGAGCTAAAATTGTAACTGTTACAAACAAAATCAAACTTTCAACTATAAAAATTGATGATGAAAAGACCTAAATGTAACAGCTAAAACTATAAAACTCCTAGAAGATAGGTGTAAAACTGCATGACTCTCGATGAGGCAATGGTACGCTAGGTTTGACACCAAACATACAGGAAACCAAACCACCCAACCAAACAAACCTAACCTAATATCTTACAATTGTTTTTAATATCTGTGGGATCTGTAGTGATGTCCCCCTTCCATTCTTGACATTAGCTCTTTCTTTTTTTTTCGTTTATTTGCAGCACAATTCTAATAGACTTAGTCTTTTCTAACAACTATTTCTGACCACTGCTGAGAGAGCACTCTGCTATTGCATATTTTCCACTTCATTAATTTTTGGTCTTATCCTTATTATCTATTTCGTTCTTTCTTTAAGTTTAATTTGCTGTTATTTCTCTAATTTCTTGAGAAATATATGTGCACCACTGATTTTTCTGTCCTTCTTTCTTAACATATACATTTAAAAATATAAATTTCCCTCTGGGCATAGCCTCAGCTGCATCCTACAAATTTAATGTTCATGAGCCAGCCTTGGTGGTCTAGTGGTTAAGATTCAGCACTCTCACCACCGTGGCCTGGGTTCATTTCCTGGTCATGGAACCACACCACCTGCCTGTCAACTGTCATAATGTGGAGATGGCTCACATAGAGAACTAAAAAAACTAACAACTAGGATACACAACCATGCACTGAAGCTTTAAAAAGAAATTTTATGTTCTTGTACTTTATTACTCATTTCATAATTTTTCAGTTCAAAAGACTTTCTATTTCCACTGTAATTTCTTCTTTGACCCAGGGATTATTTGGCAATATATTTCTTAATTTTCAAGTACATGGGATTGTCTGGTAATCTTTTTGTTATGACTTCTAGCACAACTGCATTGGTCAGGAAAAAAATCTCAAATCTGATATAATTTGGCCTCTTATATAGATATTCTACAGGAATATGCTGTGCTTACCAGAAGACTTGATTTCTATAGAAGATCTATTTCCCAATCTAAATTAACTAATTTGGTTAATTAATTAATTCATGTTTTGTTTCCCAACTTTCCAACCTTTGAAAGAATGGTTAGCACAAATCAGTTTCCATAGTTCTAATGAACTCTGTCCACTGACAAAATCAGCTTTCAGGATAGCAGAGCTGAAGATCAAAATCTGAACCATTATACATTAGCCAAACTGATATATTGCTGAGGAGCCCTATTTAGATAGCCAGTAAGCCTATCTTCCCCAGAGACATTCTTCTATCTTGCATTGTCTCTTAATTTTCAGAACACAAGAGACATAGCAAACATTAACAAAGTTAATACATAAGGCATACCTAGACTTAACAACCAGATAATGATTACCAACAAAGAAATAAAAGTCTAAAGATTAGAAAGTTGGACATCATAGAATTAGTTTGCTTAACCCAATCCAGCAAAAAAAATAGAAAACTATAAATTTAAATAATCTGTGCAATGTATTTAATATTTGACAGTTTCTTTTTAAAAAGCTGGTTATATTGTTTAAACCTCTGCTGATATAACTTAAAATCTAGTTAAGTATGAATTTACCAGTGCACACCAAAAACTAACTTACCATCCTCTTGTGAGGAAGGATATGGATAAATGTGGTGGGAAGCTTTTGACTTCTCATCAGTAAATGTCCCCTGGAAAGCAAATGAACAAATAACATAAAAATAAAGCACACGGCAAAAAAACTATGAGATGCCAGGTGCAAACTGCCTAAGAATTATTAAAGGCATTATTTTACTTATATTTTAAGAGTATTACTTTAAGACTATAATATATTTATTATTTTTAGTCAAGGAAAGGGATAGTGATTAACAAGAACAAACAAAAATAAATAATCTAAAGACAGTTTATATTGTTATATAGAAAAATAATACAAATACCTCTTAGCTAATGCTCTATGTACCTCTCTCTGGGTAACCTTATCAGTAACATGAGTACCTCTAACTAATTCTAAAAGTTACTCCAAAGTCACCACAAATTATCATTACCTGAAGTGAATCAATGCAGGTTTATGGCCATCAGCTATAACCTAGGGGCTACACACATACAGAATGGATACGTGACTTGGCTCTAGCATGTATGTACGCTACCACTGTTTTAAAAGTCAATGTTAGAATAGTGGATGATATAAATGCTAAGGTCAAGCTCTAGCTAGGCCACAGCTAGAATACTACATTCAGTCTAGAACATGACTTGGAAGCCATTTAGACACAAAAATGTTCATTCTAGAGACCGTAAGAATGATGAGAAGTCTTAAAATCAGGTTTAAGTAGCATCTTAATGTATTTCGTGCATTCCGTCTTTGACAATAACTATTTACTAATTATTACAATCAGAAAAACATAAAAATGCTATTTTCAACTGGAGGAAAATTCTAAAATTTGGGCTATCTAAAGATGATTTAACTACCAAATAAGGTAAGGAATTTTCAATCACTAGAAGTGTTTGAGCACACTTTTGAACAGCCACAGGAAAGGCTGAAAAGTGGATGTCAACATCTAATGAGTGTGAGCACAGTATTTAGGACTTTGGCCTCTGGGGTCCATCAGACAGGCCTGGGTTTGAACCCGAGCTCTACCATTTACTACTTGTGCGCTATGGGACAACTATCTAAGTTTTTTTGTGCTTCAGCATCTTCTGTGAAATAGAATGGTAACAATAATATCAATTTCACAAGAATTTTGTTAGAACTAAGTTAATAGATGCAATGAGCTAAGAATAGTGACAGATACGCTGTAAGTGCTCTATCAATGGAGTTATTAATGCATTTTAAATGTTTGAGCAAAGGCCTGCTCACTAGTATTCAGTAACAATACTATAATTAGGTCTTAAGGTCTCTTCTCTAAGATTCTATGAAACCACAAAGATCCTTATATCCCTCTGGCTGTTATCCCTAGAAAACAATCACTAAGTCAGATTTCTTAAGAAACAGGACAGCTAAATGTTCAATAAAAATTGTAGGAAAATATATAAACTTTTTCCAGGATGATTTGATAGCAAGAAGAGTAGGTAATTTCAGCTTGAAGGCAATAACTATCAGGTTAATTTGTTCAATTTCTGCCCTTTAACATTCCACATGTAATCAAGTTACACTTGAGAGCCACTCCAATAAACAAATAGTCCAAAAGAGAAAAGAGGGTTAAGTAAGTGATTTGTTCCAAGTCATAATGCTAGTGAAAAAAGGAATTTGACTTCAGATTGCCTGATCTGACAGCACAATTCTATTACCTTTCTCTCTGGCAGGGATGTTACATATAAGAAAAAGACTGTACTAAATCTCCAACTGTAAGCAGTATTAGAGACTTCTGCTTTAGGAACTTGGAAGATATTTTACTAAATGCTAAAATATAGTTCAACTGGCAATCTCTCTTGCAGCAGAAAAAACAAAGATATTTCATGAGGCTTCTCAACTAATCCTAAGGATTGGTAAAACATCATTTAAATGATGTTTCAGAAAATTATCTTCTACCTGGATCTCCTCAACTAGTTTACCAGGACATGGGTTTGCTTACAGTTTAGCCACATGTAGTCACAAACCTACATGCAGTGAATACCCAAGGTCTCAGCCTAAAATGAAGTCAGAGGAAGGAGGCGAAGATGTCAGAAGATAGCACTGGTACATGTAAATCAAGACAAAGTAAGCTTACGGGGAAAATAGAATTTTCCAGTCATTTTTTTAAAAGCCACATATATAAACACAATCCACATAGTGGGGAGAGGGGCAGGTTTACTTGAAGTAATATTTGATCTCCTCCTACCACAATTGTGTCACCAAATCTGACTCTTTGACTTTTTGATCACATTAATGCAGAATACACTGGTCTCTTTAGCTTTATATAAGTATATTTCAAAGTAAGACTATGATAACTCCATACCAATGACTTTATTAAATGCTACTCTAGGATATATACACGTATCAAATCATCACATTGTACACTTTAAACTTATACAGTGTTATGTGTCAGTTATATCTTAACACTGGGGGGCAAAAAACGCTACTCTAGGCTAAGAATTGGAGGTGAGTGGAGAGAAAAATACTTGGTACTGTAAGAACCCAAAGAAAGACAACTTTCATTCAATGCAGATATATTCAGAAATCAAAAGGTATTATGGTTGGGATTTATAAGAAGCTTACTACTACACAATGCTTCCAAAGTGATCACATCTATTACCTGATGTCGTTTGATGATATCTTTCAATTTGTTAGCCAACTTCAGATCAATGTCTGGAATGAGGTAGATGCTGGGTCTGGTCAGACAATTGCTCTGAGGAAGAAAGAATAGATTTTGAAATTCTCTTGATTTTGAAATAATGTCACATTATTTATACATTACCCTAATGGCCAAAGTTGGCATTCAAAGCCACACTGCTTAAAACGAGAAGTTGTACTTTGGTACAGACTGTAAAAGTCTTATCTCAATATAAAACCTAGGTGTTCAGCAGGCCACTTAATGCCATCTGCAGATCCCTTCTGTACAGCTAGGTACACTTGAACAAAAAACTGCTGAGACTCATGACCTAAAGAAATTCATTATCTTTTTTCATTAGGGTACCATAATGATGTATTAATCCTCCTAGCCGATTTTATTTGAACTTACCTTAACAGTTTAATGTACTATTTTCACCTACACCTTTTATTTTGGGGGCAGAGGGAAAAGGGATGCCCATTTTGGCTCATCATGTAAGTTACTTATAAAATAAAGACTAGATTATAGCTCTTTTTTTCCCACTTCTAATCTTACAAATAGCAACAATTAAAACATGCATATTAACTCCCCAAACCATCACCAAAAATCAACCAACAAACGAAAAAACATTCAATTATTTCTCTAGCTAATAGTCCAAGAGACAAGTTTCAGGCATTAAGCTAATGATAATACCCAGCTGAATTTTGTCAGTTGCCTCTCCCCAGGAAGGTTAATTCAGTGATCACTAAAAATCATCAATCAATTAAAATACGAGGAAAGAAAAGATGAAAATTAAGTGTTCTCTCCCTCAGATTATAATCTAGGTGGAGAAATAATAATTATATTTATGGTACAACCATGCAGCAAATCCAAAAAAAGGCTGTATAAAAAAGTGACTAGTAGGATGAGAGAGTGTTTATATTAAATATGAAAAAGATTCAAATAATGGATTAGGTGAAATTAATAAAGAAAAATATCATAGATTATTTCACCAGAAGTTAAAGATGAATATTCTGTAAATGACAAGTTTTAGTCTTTATAGCTCTAATCCTCAAAACCTGTAAAATAATACAACAAAAGATTTCAGAAAAGTTTTCTTCCTTTGATCTTTTGGCAATCGAATAAAGCCAATCTTAGAACAGAATGCATATTAAAGGAAAAATGTTTTTAACAATGTAACTTTCTGAGTTACCTGCACCAATGTTTTTTCAATGTTCATGAACATTTCAACATTACGATCCATTCGGGATGGATTCTGAAGATCAAACCTCCGCCTAAAAGAGAAGAAAATCATTAATTCATCTCCTATCTTAAACAAAAAGTGAAAACTTGGTTCTAGCACCGAATGGAAATAAGCTGGAAAGATTTGGAAATTAAAATAGTACTCCACAAAATGTATGAGGGTATCCTCTCACTAGTATAAGAAAGCACAGTGTCAACACCTTCATAAAACATTAAATTTTATGACATTAAGATCCACTCCAGTCAAAATGAAGTACCAATTCCACAATCTATTCCGTTTTCCTCAAATTTAAGATATTTTACATCATATAGAAAGTAGCTCACAGATGCAAAGGCAGTGGATTCTTCAAGTATAAGGAAAGCCTATCTACTTTATATATGCTTAAAAGTCATCTGTTCAAATTCAACAGTGTCTGTTCCCTTTGAGCTTACTACTGTCCTAAATGCAATAAAATTCATCTATTTACCTTTACTTGAAATCTTTCCCCAATGCCTCTTTATATAAGTACTCAAGCGTAACCTTCTGGTGGTGTCTTCACCTTCTCTTAGTCATTTCCATTTGGTTAAATCTTCACAAATTTGAATGCTTCTTTCTCCTTATTTTTTATTCAACACTTACTTTGCTTTTGCTCCATTTTAATTCCAGGGAGAGGAGTAAAGCTTAGTGATTGGAAGTGTGAGCTGCAGTGTTGAGCTGCAGTGTTAAACTGCTGTGGGTTCTAATTCTGACCCCATCTTTATTTATGAAGTCTTCAGTGATTTACTAATCCAAGGATCAATTTCCTCATGAGTACAATGGCCCATTATGGGTTTTTGTGAAGGTTAAATGAGGTATATATGTTAAGAACTTAGCATAGCATCTATGCTTAATCTGTTAGTAAGTGATCAATAAATGTTAACTATGGCTATAATTTTTTACATCATTAGTACCATGTACTAGGAAGGATTAGGCAGTCTGAGTCCAGAACTCATGCTCTTTTTTTCAATTTTTATTTTTTGTGAGGAAGACCAGCCCCAAGCTAACATCCGTTGCCAATCCTCTTCATTTTTTTTTTTGCTGAGGAAGACTGGCCCTGGGCTAACATCCGAGCCCATCCTCCTCTACTTTATATGGGACGCCACCACAGCATGGCTGACAAGCAGTGCGTCGGCCAGCGCCTGGGATCCAAACCCGCGAACCCCGGGCTGCCAAAGCGTGAACTTAACTGCTACCCCACCAGGCCAGCTCCCAGAACTCATGCTCCTAACTTTCATATCATCCTGTTTTATCTTGGAGATGCTCCCCACACCTCCAACCTTTCTTTCTAAATTCTGTAGCCTTTCCAGAATGTCACCACCCACTCAATGGGACTGACAATATCACTTCCAGAATCAGTCCACAAGTCATTTCCTCTGTGAAACTATTCCTGTCTTCTTGCATGTTCCTAATACATCCTGTGCACAGTGCTGTTACAGCCCCACAATAGAAGCCTCTAGTTGGTGAGACATCTCATTAGATACCTGGAGGACAAGAACCAGACTTTTTGAAAATTTTTCTATGTAGCCCAAGTGGCTAACAGAATGTGTGGTTTTATAAAGCAAATCACTCAATAAATTAATATTTATTATGACTGAGGTCTAATATTTATTATGACTTTTTCATTACCATGCTAGAACAAGACTGAAATACTTCCTAAAGTAATTTCAATTAAGTAATTAAGCGAAGTGTCCACTAAAGCACAGAAATAGGTAATTTAGAACAGAACTAGCTACAGCTTTAAAAATGGCCTTTATAGATAAGAGGGACCTCCACCCCGAGTAACCATACCTTGATTTAACCTTGGTACACAGAACTTTTCCTTAAATCCTACTTTTTGTTCTGTTTTGTTTTTTGAGTATCCTCCTTCCCTAACCTCTTCTGAAGAAGGGGCAGGTTAGAAATTCCAAGCAATTGCCATTAACTGACAGGACAAGAGATTATAAACTGACTAACTGCGACAAGCCTATTACAGCTGACAGCCTTCCACTGGCTCTTTCAGCACAATAAAAGGAGTGTCTCCCCTTTATTCTAAAGAAGGGGTCACTTTTTCACAGGCTTCTGATAACCGAAAAACTATATCCAGAAATGCATCACTTACAGAACTGCCTACATGAAAGTTTACTCATAAGAGTTTACTCATTATTCATGGAGAAACTGCTTCATTAATGATTCAATAATGGAGTTGAAGGGAATTATCTCTATTAGAAATCTGAGAAATAGTTTGAAAGCAGTCGTCAAACAAATGAAAACAGGGCTGCCTGGTTTTTTCTGTAAATGAAGATTAAAAGCTAAATGAATCTGTTAACAGAGAAAGAATCAAGAACTTATTCTGCCTTTCCAACTGTCGATGAGTCAAGTTTCTCTTTAAAAAAGTATTTCAGCTAATAAATAAAGAAGGAACGACAAAATAACAGTCTAGCAAGGAATAATCTAAATAACAATAAGGACTTACAGCTATATGTTAGAATATCTACAGTCTAATTTTTTCAAAATTAGAATACAGCCACTTGGTAAAGTTGTAATGATAGGATGACTAGGCACTGAGCATCAACATGTGTCCACTACAAACAGAGAAACAACCAGACATTATATATTAAATTAAAAATAAACTCTATTACTTATAGAGAGAGAGAGAATTATAGAATTCTCCAACACCATTACAAAAAAGAACAGGATTTAACATTGACTAACAAATATCACATCAAAACATGCAAATAAATACAAAAACTTACCATCCCTGTTCATTTTTATACTTGTAAGCAGCCCCAAGAATGTGACACAAGGTGCCTCCAGCTTTGAAATCCATGAAACACTTTGCCTAAAAATGATATAAGCTACACATGAGAAAAGTAAAAGTTCTAACAAAATTACTCATGTTTGAATTCTAAGTTTTATAAACTCAAAGATATAAACAACTGCTAATTTAATAACCTCCTTAAACATTTTCTGGAACAAACTGACATACAAGGAAATTTTTTTAAAAGTGGATTAAAAAATATTTCTTTTTGAATTCAACTGACACATTACCCTTTAAGTAAACAGCCTGTAAAACACAAGATTTACAAAGATAAATCAAAATGTTTCAACAGGAAACACTAACGGACAAAATATTGATATACAGTTGGCCCTCCACATCTGCAGATTCATCCAACGTCAGATCAAAAGGATGGTTGTGTCTGTACTGAATACATACAGACTTCTTCTCTCATCATTATTCCCTAAACAATATGATATAACAACTATATACATAGCATTTACACTGATTAGGTATTATAAGTAATCTAGAGATGATTTAAAGGATATGGGAGGATGCGCATAAGTTACATGCAAATACTAGGCCATTTCATATAAAGGACTTGAGCATCCCCAGATTTTGGTATCCACAGGGGTCCTGGAAGCAATCCCTCTCAGATACCAAGGGGTGACTTTACTACAAACTCCACTGATAAATTTAATATTAGATTTTTAAAACATATAAATTCCAGTAATACACAATTTCCAACAATATGATTTTCCTGCAGAATAAGAAATACTAGTATACATTAGATTTTTTTTTGCAGTTTAGGTTCCTGACTTTAAATTATAGAAAAATTGCAACTGAACTCTTGTTATAATATTTTAATGACCACTGAAACACGCTTTAACTATATTTAAGTATATGTAAACTTACAGCTAAAATCTGTGCAACAATTTAAGAGAGATTTGCACTTTATGGATTCTAAAAGTATACTTCAAATAAATCAAATGCTGAATGACTTCCACATTACAGAAGTAAAAACTCAACATAAACTCATTGCCAGAGGCGCTGGAAATACACCATACCTTTGTTTCTTTGAAAACTATTAAAAATAATATAATGAAAAGAACTACATGGTGTCAAATATTAAGAAAAGAGGTAGAAAATAGAATGGTGGTTGCTAGGGGCTGGAGAGAGGGAGGAATGGGGAGTTACTACTTAATGGGTACAGAGTTTCAGTCTGGGAAAATGAAAAAGATCTGGAGGTGAATAGTAATAATAGTTGCACAACAATGTGAATGTACCTAATGCCACTGAACTGTACACTTAAAAATTATTAAAATGGTATATTTTATAAAAATATGAACAATGAAAAATAAAAATTTTAAAAATAAAAAATTAAGAAGAATCATTAAGGGCTAGCCCGGTGGCACAGCGGTTTAGTGTGCGCTTTGGCAGCCCAGGGTTTGCGGGTTCGGATCCCGGGCGCCCGCCGACACACTGCTTGTCAGCCATGCGGTGGCAGCATCCCATTTAAAAGTAGAGGAAGATGAGCACAGATGTTAGCCCATGGCCAGTCTTCCTCAGCAAAAAAGAGGAGGATTGGCAACAGATGTTAGCTCAGGGCTGGTCTTGCTCGCAAAAAAAACAAAATCATCATCATTAAGATAAGCTCTTTCAAATTAAGCTGACAAGCAAGCCCTCCAAGTCAGTCCGGTTATCCTGTCACTTTCTAAATACATGAGATTCTGAGTTCCTAATTTTTTGCCCAAATCTATTCCCAGTATTCTAATTGTTGCACTACATATTTCTAAACAAATACATCTGGGTGCAATCCTCATCACTGACAACTTGTTATTTACCTGAGAAAACACAAGTCATTACAATTTTGTAGTGCTGGCATCTTAAATTAGAATAACATACTAGGTAGGTACCTACTAGAGTAGAATGAGACTTAGTTCTCCTACTAAGCCTTCCCTCAACCCCCAGAGATTGGGTTAAAATGTTCTAACCACACATGCAAACCACACAGAGCATAATACTGAAATGACTGGTTTATAGATTTATCTGTAACATGAATTCCTTGAGGACAAGAACAGTATCTTATTAAGATCTTTAATACCAATATTCAGCAGAGTGCCTGACAACATAGGTAATCTGTAAAAATTTTCTCAACAGTTTAACTATACTAAAATCATTTAAAAATTCAGATCCATGCTACTGAGAAATACATACTAAGCAGAAAAGAACAATAAGACATCTATACATGTAATTTAAGGTTAAAGTCAATTTCTCAACAGATATTAAATTTGAGAAATTAAATCATCATCAGATATATGCTTAAGACAGACAAAACAACTTCTGTCAAGCACTAAACTGACAAGTGATGAACGAAGTAGGAGAAAATTGAGACCTTCAATTTTCCAGTGGTAAGATCTGAATAAAAGGACAGACGGAGACTCATGAATCTGTCAAGGGCACTAGTTCCAGTAATAAAGTGCAACAAGAAAAACATCCTTAAAGATGTGGCAGAAAAAAAAGGGGGGACACTCATCACACATCAAGGATTCTCAGAGCTTGCACGGAAACAGATTTGGGATTCTGTTCCTCATGACAAGCTCAGTATTAGAATCACCCAGATAAAAAAGTAGCAGATCAGAGTTAGGGGATGGAAAGTTGGACGTAGAGACAAGAGACTTCTGAGGGACACCCACCAGGCCCTGACTGTGTTTCCCCACTCAAGCCTCATCCCAGTCACCCCCATCCTGAAGTGGCCTTGCTCTAACTGACGCTGGATGTAGTTCAAATACAAGCGCTCATGTTTTTAAACATTCTCTAGAGAAGCACAGCTTAAGAGTAAATTCCTCTTGATTAGTATTAAAAAACCTAAAGAATAAAAGGGTAATAGGGTAGCAAAACTTGAGCTTTCCAGAGCCAGTGAGATCCTGCCTTGTGAGAATTATCTCAGCAGCTGCACACCGCAGTTAGAGACTCTGGGGGTCAGGAACAGCTCTAACAGGCTGCTTCTATTCCCAGCTGTGTGATAAGCTCTTCTGTCTCTAGCTAAATTGGAAATTTAATCTAATCTTATTCTGAATGTATATAAGTGATCTCATATCTTACCTATTTATAGCCCACCTAAAATTCTGCTGAGCTGGATGAAATCTAGAAAAGATAAATATAAGTGGAATATTTAAAAGTGCTTTAAGTTTGCATCATAGTGTCCTTATTTTTTTGACTTATTCATTAAAGACAAGGTAGTGTTAACAACTGGTTTTCACTCCTTATATGTTTGTGTGGGTAGAGTATACACATTTATAATGCCGTGTTTTGGTCTATTAATCAATAAATGACTGCCAGAAAGTGGATGTGAGCAAGTGAATGAAGGAGCAGAAACTATGTCCAAGAAACCAAAAAAGTTCACAGAAAATCATAAAGCCATCTTCACACCTTGAAAATAGTTATGGGGAAAAAAACACATCACTTAGACTTCAGAAGTATTTTACCTCACAAAGTTTGATGACATGCAAATATTCCTTAAGTTTCTTTGTGTAGTTTAACTGCTTTGGAGTTAAAATAGTGCTTTCTAGAAATATTTCCCAATTTTATTATTAAGAGAAATTAACAGTCTTATAATTAGCACCTCTAAGCATAATCATTAGGTAATGACTGGTGAGGTAATCATAATCATAAGGTAATCATTGCTGCAGAATTCTTATTCTTGGGGAGAACTAAAAGTATTATCATTGCCACCAATTATTGAGAATTTACTATGAGGCACTTTACATACATTATCTCATTTACTCCTCACAACAATTCTACAAAGTTGACTCTTTTCACCCCATTTTACAGATAAAAAAGTGTTGCTGGCTCCAGCAATACAGCAAACTAAATAACCAGAAAACCCTACCACTACAAATACATGTTAGCTAAAATATAAGAGACATCATTTTAAATGTGTAGCTGAATTTCTAGAAAGAAAGCAAATCCCCAGGTGCAAAAATTTAAAAAAATCAAACTAAAAGTCAAAATGGCAATCTTGTGAGGTAAAAAATATGACTGTAGGGTCTAATGAAGGTGGGTATAATAAGGAAATTAAATAGGCAAGTAATATCAACCTTGATAACCTCAAGGCTAGGGTTTTACTGTCTATGTAAAGACAGGACATAAGACCGTGGACCTAAGCAAGACAATCACCCACCACACACAAATATAAAGTCATGGGTATCAACAGGTTGTACCATTAGGGAAAGGATGAGCTAGAAAAAATATCTGCCAGACACTAAGGAGGAAAACAAGCATCTGTCTCAAGATAATTTGAGTTTAGAACTTACACTAACCACCTAGTCTAGGAACCCCATGCCAAATTAACATAAGACTTGGTTCTAAATTTAGCAGCTCCTGTGAAGTGCTTGAAAGAGCAAATTCTCAACCCAGGCCAACAGGATTCCCAGATAAAGTTCCACTGAAGGGGAGCTGACAAGCCAAAATTCAAACACACAAAGAAACAAAACACAATTAAGTATTTTTAAGTCAACAGACAAAACAAACAGCAAGAGTAGAATCCTAACACTTTCAGACAATAGAAAAAATACGATAGGGCTTCTAAAATTAGAATATACAAAATAATTAAAGACAATAAAAAGAGAGAAAGAGGGGGCCGCCCGGTGGCGCAGCGGTTTAGTCCGCGCTTGGCAGCCCGGGGTTTGCGAGTTTGGATCCCAGGCGCCCGCGGACGCGCACTGCCTGTCAGCCATGCCGTGGCGGCGTCCCATATAAAGTGGAGGAAGATGGGCACGGATGTTAGCTCAGGGCCAGTCTTCCTCAGCAAAAAGGGGAAGATTGGCAACAGATGTTAGCTCAGGGCTGGTCTTCCCCACAAAAAAAACAACAACAACAAAAAAAAAACAAAAAAAAAAAAGAGAGAAAGATTTGAAAAATACATACATATAACTCCTAGAACAAATAACATTCAATGAAAGTAAAAGCACAATTGGGGCCGCCCGGTGGCGCAGCGGTTTAGTTCACGCTTGGCAGCCCGGCGTTCGCGAGTTCGAATCCCAGGCGCCCGCCGACGAACTGCCTGTCAGCCATGCCGTGGCGGCGTCCCATATAAAGTGGAGGAAGATGGGCACGGATGTTAGCCCAGGGCCAGTCTTCCTCAGCAAAAAAGGGGAGGATTGGCAACGGATGTTAGCTCAGGGCTGGTCTTCCCCACAAAAAAAAAAAAAAAAAAGCACAATTGTCAGTATATACAGGAGATTAGACAACCAGACATAGAAGAATAAAAGTTAAAATTTCTTAGAAACTGTAAAGGATATAAATCGTTAGCTTCAAGAAACACATCAGTTCTGAAGAATATATTAGAAATATCTAAAATAACCTACACCTAGACACACTATGCCAGACTGGTGGTCCAGTGGTTAAGATACGGCGCTCTCATCACCGTAGCCCGAGTTTCATTTCCCCATCAGGCAACCACAACACCCATCTGTCGGTTGTCATACTGTGGTAGCTGCGTGTTGCTGCGATGCTGGAAGCTATGCCATCAGTATTTCAAACACCAGCAGGGTCAGCCATGGTGGGGAGGTTTCAACAGAGCTTCCAGACTAAGATAGACTAGGAAGAAGGACCTGACCAATCGCTTCTGAGAAAATTGGCCATGAAAACCCTATGAATAGCCATGAAGCATCATCTGATATAGCACTGGAAGTGAGAAATGGAGCAAAAAAAAAGACAAAAACAAAAACAAGGCAGGGTTCCACTCTGCTATTCACCGGGTCGCTAGCAGTCAAAATCAACTCGGTGGCACTAACAACAAAAAAGACACACTATATAGTACAACTGCATAAAGCAAAAACAAAGTTATCTTAAAAGCAATCAGAAAAAAAAAAAGAGGACTTAAAAACCCCAACAACTATACTGACAGATTTCTCAACATTAATAATCTCAGTAAGTTACAAAGAATATTAAAACATGTTCTTGGGCTAGCCCCAGTGGCCTAATGGTTAAGTTTGGCACGCTCCTCTTTGGCAGCCCAGCTTCAGTTCCTGGGCACGGAACTACACCACTCATCTGTCAGTGGCCATGCTGTGAAAGCAGCTCACATACAAAATAGAGGAAGACTGGCAACAGATGTTAACTCAGGGTGAATCTTCCTCAGCAAAAAAAAAAAGTTCTTTACTTAGTGTAATAAAATTAAAAATTTATAAGAAGAAATAACCAATCATTCCAATTGTCTTTTGAAATAATAACACAAGGATTGAAGATGAAATCAAAGTAGAAATTAGAAAATATTTTAGAACTAAAGGATAATGAAAATGTTACATATCAAAATGTATGAACCACAGCTGGAAATGCACATGTTTAAAAGAAAAAAAAAAAAGAATCCTGACCCCCACCCTCACATAATACACAAAGATCAGTTCTGGAGGGATTATGGTTATAAATGTGAAAGATAAAACAATAAAGCTTCTAGAAGAGAAAACAGTAGAATACATTTATGACTTTGGAGTAGGCAAAGATTTCTTTACAAGGGCACAGAAAGCATTAACCATAAAGAAAAATTTTTATACATTAGCCTTTGTCAGAGGGCAAACTATGGCCCACAGCCAAATCAAGCCTGCTTCTGCTTTTGTAAATTAAGTTTTATTGGAACAAAGCCATGCTCATTGTCTGTGGCTACTTTCACAAAACAAGAGCAAAGATGAGAAGTTGCAGTAAAGACCATATATTTACTATCTGGCCTTTTATAGATATTACAAATAAAAATATTTACTATCTGGCCTTTTACAGAAAAAGTTTACTCATCTCTGCTCTATGTTACAATTAAGAACCTCTGTTCAGCAAAAGACATCACCATGAGAGTAAAAAGATAAGCTACCAAGAAGATATTTGAAATAAACATTTCTGACACAGGACCCATATCCAGAATACATAAGAAAAACTCCTTAAAAAAATGAGAAAGATAGATGACTGAATTTAAAAAATGGGCAAAAGATTTGAATAGTCACTTCACTAAAGAGAATAGCCAAATGATCAATAAATATGAAAGGGTGCTCAACCTCACCAGTCATCAGCAAGTAAAAAACTATGTAATATCACCACAAATCCACCAAAAAACTAAAAGAAAAAAGAAAACTTCCAAGCATCGGTGAGAAAGTAGAGAATTAGAACCTTGTACACTGCTTGTGGGAGAATCAATTGGTACAACCACTCTGGAAAACTGGCAGTACCTACTAAAGCTAAACATGCACACCCTATGACCCAGCAGTTACACTCCTAGGAATATAACTAACAGAACTACCTACATTTATTGAAAAATATACACAAAAATATTCACAGCAGGGGGCCGCCCGGTGGCGCAGCAGTTTAGTCCGCACTTGGCAGCCTGGGGTTCGCGGGTTCCGATTCCGGACGCCTGCTGACACACTGCCTGTCAGCCATGCCGTGGCGGCGTCCCATATAAAGTAGAGGAAGATGGGCACAGATGTTAGCCCAGGGCCAGTCTTCCTCAGCAAAAAGAGGAGGACTGGCGACGGATGTTAGCTCAGGGCGGGTCTTCCTCACACACACACAAAAAAAATTCACAGCAGCACTACTGAGAATAGCCCTAAACTGGAAATTACCCCAAAAGCCCATCAATGGTAGAACGGATAAATAAATTTTGGAATAGTCCCAAAATGGAATACTATACAGCAAGGGTTGCCAAATTACCAGCAAGCTGCCCTTTTTTTTTGGTGAGGAAGACCAGCCCTGAGCTAACACCTGTTGCTAATCCTCCTCTTTTTGCTGAGGAAGACTGGCCCTGGGCTAACATCCGTGCCCATCTTCCTCTACTTTATATGGGATACCGCCACAGCTTGGCTGACAAGCAGTGCGTCAGCGGGCGCCCGGGATCCGAACCCGCGAACCCCAGGCTGCCAAGTGTGAACTAAACCGCTGCGCCACTGTGCCGGCTCCCAAGCTGCCCATTTTTAAAAGTCAATTTTCATTTGAACACAGTTACACCTACTCATTTAGGTAGTGTCTTTGGCTGCTTTTGTGGCTACAAGAGAATTGAAGAGTTGTGACAGAGTCTGTATGGCCTGCAAGCCTAAAATATTTACCATCTGTCCCTTTAAGAAAAAATCTGCCAACCCCTTAAACGGCAATCAGAATGAACAAGTTACATCTAAAAGTAATAGCATGGAAGAATTTTACAAATGTAACATTTTACAAATGTATGCTTCAAAAATATAAGTCATGAATGTCAAAGACAGGCTAAACTATTTTAAATTTCAAATTAATTAAAGAGATAAAACTAAATAAAATGTCTGATCTTGGTTTGGACCTTTAAAGGACATTTTTGAGACAACTGGTGGAACATGAAGACAGATAATATAGTAAAATGGTATTATATCAAACGTTCAATTTCCTAAATGTGATCACTGTCTTGGTAAGATAATAATGTCCTTGTTTTTAAGGAGAATCACGTTGCAGTCTCTGAAGTCTCCACAGCTATACCCTCCCTGCTAGACTGCAGCCCACGGACACCAGAACTTCTCAAGTGACTTCAAGAGAGCAATACTACCCCTGTGGTGACTAAGACTGGTGACTCATCCCCAGAAGTCCTTTTGTTCTTGCTTCTCAGACCTACATGTTAAACTTGGCTAGCTCCCTCCCCTATTCCAGAAAATCCTAGAATTTAGCATGAATTTGGCAAAACAATACCATTCTCAGGGACAGATTATAAAATACTCAAAGTTAGAGGGATCATAATGTTCACTGAATCCAACAGTTTTCTAATGTTTCTTTGCCAGAGAATTCTTTCAGGGTCAGAAAGCTCAAAAAGAAGTTTATAAGAAAAAAACTGTTCCAAGTGAAAAACTTGAAGACAACCATTTCCTCTTAGACCTCTCTATTTATTCCTGCCCTCTTCTCAGCCACTCAGGTACTCAGCAGAGAACAAGCATAAAACCAATGATCAGTTCCAACTCCCTTTTCTGACAATGGTAAGCTTTTTCTTCTTAACTTCCTTTTCTCTCAAACTTAGGTTACAGCATGGTTTATTGAATCAAATGAAGAAAACAGATCATTGACCTGACAGTCCTCCAACTCCCATTCTTTCCATTACACCCAACTAACCAAGTTCATTAGCATCCCTGCCATGAGGTCAGTCACACCTACTGGGTAGAAATTCCAAAGTGTAGATAGCCTATGGACTGTGACTCATCTAAAATGTCCCAAAATAGTACTACCCAGTTCAATCACACCACCTCATTTGTTAGAACTGGCTTTGACAGCAAATTTTATCCTCTCAAAGTATTTATATGTATTCCACCAAAGATATATATAAAAATTTGATATAAATTCCTGTGATAATTTGAAAATAAATCCCCCCAAAATTTAACAATAGTCCACTGAAAATAGATGTATCCACCTTCTCAATGTATCTCCTTTTGAGGAATAATCATCATTTCACTAAGTTCTGATAGTTGCTTTAAAATGAGTCAGTATTGTGCTTTACAGTTTTGTAGATATTTTAAGAAAAGCTCAATCTCACAAAGTAAATATAGTTTGCTTCTCTGGCTTATTTCATTAACAGCCTTCCATTCTTCCTGTCTTTGAGACAGTTACCAACATCACAGCAAAGGCAGGTCAATCAATAAATACTTACTAAACACTCACAGTGAGTAAGAAGGTAAAGCAAGTCTTATCAACATTCAATTGATAAAATCTGGCTTCAGGTTCAGTCACTACAGCTGTTGCTTACATAAAATACACTCTCTCGGACATGAGTTGAGGAGAAACAGAAGATGCAGCTCTTTGAGGCCTTCCTTAAGAGCTGGAGGTGATGGCAAACTAGCATAATAAAAGTTTAAATCGTATGTCAACCTTACATCTACATTTTTACCTTTACTAAGGAAACTTTTGCTAGGACAAGCCAGCAATCTACTTTCCATGTCTTTAAATAGTACATACTACTTCTAATTTCTCCAAGAGTGTGCATTATCACACATCTTGTGATTCTCACAACTATGCCATGGGATAAGCAGGGCAAGGAACACTTTCCCAGAAATGGTAGTACAGGTCCAAGTGCCTTCCCACAAGATCACAGAGTGCTAGGACATGGCTATTTAACTCCCAACCCCAGAGCTCTTTCCATAACACCTGGTTCCAGAAACTGACTGGAGGTCATTCAGTGTGTTACATTATTTCAATTTAAGAAATGAATGAGCTTTATTTTAGGCAAAATCAACTGCTTTTAAACTCTATCAACACTTTTAATTGAAAGTCAGATTAAAGAGACCCATGTTTTATCTCTAATCTCCAAAACTTAAAATGATGCTTTAAAAAAAAGTTTTAGGGGGGCCGGCCCGGTGGCGCAGCGGTTTAGTTCACGCTTGGCAGCCTGGGGTTCGTGAGTTTGGATCCTGGGCGCCTGCTGGACACACTGCTTGTCAGCCATGCTGTGGTGGCATCCCATATAAAGTAGGGGAAGATGGGCACGGATGTTAGCCCAGGGCCAGCCTTCCTCAGCAAAAAGAGGAAGATTAGCAATGGATGTTAGCTCAGGGCTGGTCTTCCTCACAAAAAAAAAAAAGTTTTAGGAAACATGCTAGGCTAAGTATCCAGACCAACTCTCCAGCTGGAAAAAAGAAAAACTAAAAATGCTGGATAAAACACACAAAACTTCCTCTAACAAAAGTAAAAGAGGAAATGTTTGTCAGATAACTGGCTGACCGTGAAGATAATAGAACAGAGACATCAGTGACAACACACAACAAAGAATATAGTCTTTGCAAAAGCACTTTGGAAAACTCAGTAAACAAATAACTGCAGCCTTCATCAAGCAACAACAGCAATCCTTGGGGAGGGGAGAGAATCTGATTACCAGAGTTAGCACATTACAATACTCAAACGGTCTTGTTCTTAACAAAAAATTACACAGTATACAAACAATTAGGAAAGTATGGCCCATTCACAGGGGAAAAAAAAGAAATTGACAGAAACCATCCCAGAGGAAAGAAAAAAGAATGAAGGAAAATGAACAGAGCCTAAGGGACATATGGACACCATCAAATCTACCAATATACACATTATGGGAGTCCCAGAAGACAGAAAGGAAGAAAAAATATATGAAGAAATTTTTGCCAAAACTTCCCAAATTTGATGAAAGACGTGAATTTAACATCTAAGAAGTTCAACAAACTCCAAGCAGGATAAACTCGAGGAGACCCACACCAAGACACATTATAATCAAATTGTCAAAAAAACAAAATCTTAAAAGCAACAATAGAGAAGTGACTCATCATATACAAAGAACTATCAATAAGATTAAACAGTCAATTTCTACTCAGAAACCATGGAGGCCAGAAGGCAATGAGAGGATATATTTAAAGTGCTGAAAGAAAAATAACCTGACGATCAAAAACTCTGTATCCTGCAAAACTGTCCTTCAAAAATGCAGATGAAAAGATGCTCCACATCAGATGTTAGGGAAATGCAAATTAAAACTACAATGAGATATCACTACACACCTATCAGAATGGCCAAAATCCAGAACACTGGCAACACCAAATGCTGGTGAGGAATGGAATATTATTCAGTGCTAAAAAGAAATGAGCTAGCAAGCAATGAAGAGACATAGAGGAACTTTACACGCTATTATTAAGTGCAAGTAGCCACCGTGAAAAGACTACATAGTATATATTCCAATTATATAACACTCTGGAAAAGTTAAAACCAGAGAGACAACAAAAGGATCCATGGTTGTCAGGGGTTAGTGGGAGAGAAAGGGATGAACAGGCAGAGCAGAGCATTTTTAGGGCAGTGAAACTATCCTGTGTGATACTAGAATGGTGGATACAAGTCATTACACATTTATCTAAGCCTGAAAATGTAAAAAAATAAAACAAACCTGAAAATGTACAACACCAAGAGTGAACCCTAATGTAAACTATGGACTTTGGATGATAATGATGTGTCAACATAAGTCCATTAATTGTAACAAATGTATCACTCTGATGTGGGATTTTGATAATGGGGGAGGCTAAGCCCCATATGTGAAGGCAGGGGTATATGAGAAATCTCTGCACCTTCCATTCAATTTTGCTGTGAGCCTAAAACTGCTCTAAAACAGGATAAGATAATATTATGAACTTTATGGTAACTTCAATTTAAATGAAACTGACAAGTTTCTTGAAAAATCCAACTCACCAAAAATGACACAAGAAACAGAATCTAATCCTTGTATCTATTAAAGAAACTGAATTGGTTACTAAAACCTTCCAAAAAAGAAAACTCCAGCCCCAAATGATTTCACTAGTGAATTCTATCAAATATTCAAGGAAGAAATAACTCAATCTTAAGAAAACTTGTATAGCAGTAAATCAAACTCCATAACACATAAAGAGGATAATATATCATGATCAAGTAGTGTTTATCCTGGAACACCAGGTTGATTAACTGAAAATCAATGAATGAATGAAATTCACCATATTTACAGAAGAAAGCAGAAATATCTTTTGATCATCTGGAAAGATGCAGAAAAAGCACATGACAAAATTCAACAGTCATTCACAATAAAAGCTCTCAGCCAACTAGGAACAGTAGGTAATTTCCACAATCTGATTTAAGGTCATATATGAAAAATCTACAGCTAACATCATACCTAATAGTACAAAACTGAATGTTTTTCCACTAAGAACAAGAATAAGGTTAGAAGGGCTGGCCCCATGGCCTAGTGGTTAAGTTTGGCGTGCACCACTTCAGTGGCCCAAGTTCAATTCCCAGGCACAGACCTACACCACTCGTCGGTGGCCATGCTGTGGCAGCAACCCACATACAAAAGAAAGAAAAACTGGCACAGATGTTAGCTCAGGGCCAATCCTCCTCACTAAAAAAACAAACAAACAAACAAACAAACAAAATGAGAACCTCAGCCCTTACCTTACACTACACCTAAAAATTAACCCAAAATATGTAAAACCTAAATCTATGAAACTTCTAGCAGAAACTATAGGAAACTGTCTGTGACTCTGGGGTAAGCAAATGTTACTGAGAATACAAAAAGCACAAATCATAAAAATCGATAATATGGACTTCACCAAAATTCAAAACTTTTGCTCTTGGAAAGATACTGGTAAGAAAAAAGTTAAATCACAAACTGGGAGGAAATATTTGCAACATATATGTGTCATAAAGAACGTGTATCTAGAATTATATAAGGAATTTTTTTAATTTAATAAAAAAAGAACACAACTGTGCAGAAAAGAATTAACACTGCTTGCTAACTGGCCCTTGGTTGACATCTCGGAATCTGACTCTCACAGTATTCCTAGTCAACAGATAAGAAAGGTGGTTCACTGTGCCTAATTATTTGTACAAACAATGTGGTTTATACTTCCCTTCTGGGAGTCTGGAATTTTAATATGTGCTAGGCAAGAGGTACCAGCGCCAACGAAAACCCTGGGCATGAGTCTCTAATGGGCTTCCATGGGCAGAAAGTGCTGCCACATTTTCATTGCTGGGTTAAGAGTGCACTATGTGTGACCCCCTCATGTGAGGGAGAGAACATAAGAAAGCCTGCAGCACGGATTCTTCCAGACTACACCTGTGACTTTTTCCCTTGTGATCAGGCAATGTATACTTACTACATTGCTGTAACAAATCTTAGTTGGAGTATAACTATATGCTGAGTTCCATGAGTCCTTCTAGTAAATCTCTGAACGTGGGGGTGGTCTTGGGGACCAAATAAAAAAATTATTTAATAGGCAACTCACAAAAGAAGATGTGCAAATGGTCAATAAGCACATAAAAAGATGTTTAACATCATTAATCATTATGAAAATGCAAAATGAAAGTACAGGATTCCACCAAATTCCCATCAGAATGGATAAAATTATGAAGACTAATCATACCAACTGTTGACAAGAATGCAAAGGAACTAGAGCTCTCATATACTGTTGGATGGTATGTAAAACGATACAACCACTTGAGAAAACAGTTTGACAGTTTCTTAAAAAGTTAAATGTTACCAACCCTATGACCCAAACATTCTACTCCTAGGTATTTACTCAGGAGAAATGAAAACATGTCCACAAAAAGACTTGTACACTAACACTGATAGCAGCTTTACTTATAAAGCTGGAAAACAACCCCAATTCCCATCAAACAGTGAAAGGATAAATAAATTGTGCTTTATCTACACACTGGAATACTAGTCAACAATAAAAAGGAATAAATGATTGATATCCGAACAACACAGATGATACATATCTCAAAATCCCTATGCTGAGTCAAAGAAGCGAGGCAAAAAAATATGTACTGTGTGATTCCATTTATATAAATTTCATGACACTATAAATGAATCTGTAGTGTCAATGGTTGCCAGAGAACAGGGGTGGAAGGGAGATGGATTACAAGGAAACTTTTGGGGTGATGGAAATGTTCATTACTTTGAACTCATCATTATTTTAAACACATACCATTTATTGTATCTCAATCATAGATCAGTAAAGTTGGAGGGGGAAAAGTTACAGGAAAAGAAAGGAAATGTAAAAAAAAGTAAAAGTAAAAAAATAAATAAATAAAACATCACCTAAGTAAATCAGAAATACGATGCCAGTGAACTGAGGTTCTACTTGTAAATCCATATGGCATGGATAGGACTATAGGCCTGTCATTAACATTGGTCATATAGTTTTCTGGAGCCTGGTCAACACCTGGCCCAGCATGCCCCCTGTCTGGCATACAGGTCCAGGCCAAGAACACAACAGCCCATACCCTGCGGTCCACTGAACTCTAACCAGTCACGCTAGATCATCTATGTCCACTGCCCTTGCAGGTGAATTACAAAGTCCAGAAGCTGACTAGATTTTTCAGACTTATTCTTTTTTCTAAAGTAATTTGTATTATCTACAGGTATACGGCCAGACAGTTCAGCTGGATTATCCACCTCATTTTGGCTCAATTTGTTTTTTCATGCTTGCAAATATTTCCTCCATGGTTGACAACACAGAATAATACATATGACTCCATTCACATAAAATTCAAAGAAGCAAAACTACACTATATTGTTCAGAGACACATACGACATAGTAATACATATAAAGAAAAGATTACAACTGGGGGGAAGAAGGGGTTTCTGATTGGGGAAGGAACACACAGCAGTTTCTGGATTGTTAATGTTCTATTTCTCTTTTTTTTATCCCTGGAAGGATACATTTTTTTTTTTGAGGAAGATTGGCCCTAAGCTAACATCTGTTGCCAATCTTCCTTCTTTTTTCCTTTTTTTTTTCTCTCTCCCCAAAGCCTCAGTAGATAGTTGTATGTCATAGTTATACATCCTTCTAACTGCTCTATGTGGGACACACCTCAGGACGGCTTGATAAGCCGTGTGTAGGTCCACGCCCAGCATCTGAACCAGCAAACCCTGAGCCGCTGAAGCAGAGCACGCGAACTTAACTGCTACACCCCCGGGAAGACCCCATTAATGTTCTATTTCTGACCTGGGTTGTGGTTAAATGGGCATTCTGTTTGTAATTAGTTATGTCAACGTTTGTTTTATTCATTTTCTGTATGTTACATCTTACAATAAGAAGCTTTAAAAGAATGAAACTAAATCATTGCTCCACAAGGTAAATGTCCCACACCATTTCACTTAAATGGCTGCTTGTATCCCACTTTCATCAGAGTTCTAAGGCACAAACCTAAAGAGCTAACTTCCAACACATACACATCACTTATGTTCTTGTTTCTAGTCCCATGTTCCCAAAGACAGTCTTTCCACTCTGAAATCTATAGAATGGCAGACTGTAAGTCAGGTCATAGTTGCAAATTAATAAAGATTAATTTTTTTAAGTGAATGACAAGTTGAAAATTTTGAACATCTCATGAACATATTTAAAATCTTCAGCTACTTTAGACTCTGCCTTGACCTTCTAGTAGTCTTCTAGGTCTCAGAGCTTTGCTGTTCTTAAACACAGATGCTTATAATCTATTTAAAAAGGCAGATTATAAAACTGGCTCTACCCTATCATTACAATTATGCTTATGTTATGTATGCATATGTAATAAGCCTTAAAGGGATTATGGAAAAATGAGAATTTTTACTTGTGGTGGAGGTGAAAACACTTCTTTCTTCTGTTTCAATTCATATTATGTATGCCTATGCATATATTTTAGCCTTATGAAAAACTTGTTTTCCCCTAAATCTTTCTAACTTCTCAGTTACCATTAGATAGAACATACTCTATGTTCAGCCAGCTGTTTAATATCCGGTATGAGTTAGGAAATTAGTAAATAAAGTTCTACTTTGATTAAAAAAGAATCAGCCCAGAGTGACGTCAGCATCATGGCAGAGTGAGATTCCCTCTTTGAATCTCTGCCCCCTACGACACAACGAAAACATCATTCACATTCCAACAGAGCTCAATCAAACACTACGAAGGACTTCTAAGAAACCCCTGCTGCCATACATCGGACAGTGGAGGCGCAGGAAGCCCAAAAGGACGGGAGGAGAGGTAAGAAGTTGTACTCCCCCTCCCCAATCGATCGGCAAAGACAGCGCAGTTCGCAGACAGACGGGGGAGGGGCGGCCCACAGTGGGGAAAACTATCGCCATCCAGGTGCTCTCACAGACTGTCGCAAGATCCCCACTGGGAAGCGACGACGGACTGTTTAGGGGGTGTAGCAAACACCCTAAGACAGCCAGAAAGGAAACCCCTGGGTCAAGCAGGAGAAAGAGAGGACCCCTCCCCCCACACACCCAGCGTTTCAGCATAATCCCTCCAGGGGCTGCAGCCGCCTCAGGGCAAACCGCTCGTGATCTCCATCCAGTGGCAGCAGGGGGAAACTGCAGGACCAACTTTATCATGAGGGGAAAAACTAAAGCCGTCCCCGTCGGATCCTTGCAACAATTTGTCATGGCTACAGACCAAAAGGAAAATGACAAACACCCAGAAACCAACCCTGAAGGCACAGAATTTGATAACCTGAATGACAGAGAATTCAAAATAGCTATCATAAACAAACTCAACGAAATACAAGAGAACACACAGAAACAAATCAACGAATTCAGGGATTTTGTCACAAAAAGATTGAAACCATAAAGAAAAACCAATCAGAATTATTGGAGATGAAAAACAAAATCAACGAGATAGTGGAAAAAATGGAGTCTTTAAAGAGCAGAACTGACAATATGGAGGAACGAATTAGCACTATTGAGGACAGCCACACAGAAATGCTCCAGATAGAGGAGGAGAGAGAGCTAAGACTAAAAAGAAATGAAGAAATTCTTCGAGAAATATCAGACTCAATGAGGAAAAGCAACATAAGGATAACAGGTATTCCAGAAGGAGAAGAAAGAGAAAAAGGAGCAGAGACTTTGTTCAAAGAAATAATAGCTGAGAACTTCCCCAACCTAGGGAACGAGAGGGAAATAACAGTGAATGAAATCCATAGATCACCTAAATATATAAACAGGAATAAAAAATCATCTCGCCACATAGTAGCAAACTTGAAAAATACCCGTGACAAGGAAATAATATTGAAGGCAACTAAACAAAAAAACAAAATAACATACAAAGGAAACCCCATCAGGCTCTCAGCTGATTTCTCGACAGAAACTCTACAGGCTAGGAGAGACTGGAATGATATATTCAAAATCATGAAAGACAAAAACCTTCAGCCGAGAATACTTTATCCAGCAAAAATATCCTTCAAATACGATGGAGAAATAATAACTCTCCCTGATAAACAAAAGCTAAGAGAGTTCGTCACCACAAGACCCCCACTGCAAGAAATGCTCAAGAAGGCCCTTAGGCCTGAAAAAAAACAAATGAGAAAGGGGATACAAAGATTTCAGCAAGGAGAAAAGCAAGGAGACTAAACCAGAACAAACTACAGTTGGATAACATCAAAAATTAATTCAAGCTCATCACTGGAAACACACATTCATGACACAATCTGGAATAAAGAGATAACAAATAAGGAGGGGAAGAGGTAAGGGATTGAATCGACCCAGCCTCAGGAAAAAGGAGGCATCTGAAAACGTACTTTCTTATCTAGGAGATCGCTTATATAAACCGCACGGTAACCACTAAACAAATAACCAGTTGAGAACCACACATGACAAATAAAGAGAAAACCAAGAGAATGAGCATGCAGAAACACCAAATTGAATTTGCAGTCCGAAACACAAGTGACAAGAAACGAAGGAAATGCAAAAGAACCAGAAGATAAACAATAAAATAGCAACATTAAACCCTCATAGATCAATAATCACTCTAACTGGAAATGGATTGATTTCTCCAATCAAAAGACACAGAGTGGAAGGATGGATTAAAAACCAAGATCCAACAATCTGCTGCCTCCAGGAAATACATCTCAGCTCTAAAGACAAACACAGACTCAAAATAAAAGGATGGAAAACAATACTCCAAGCTAATGGCAAACAAAAGAAAGCAGGAGTAGCCATACTCATATCAGACAAAGTAGACTTCAAGATAAAAAAGGTAATGAGAGACAAAGAAGGGCAATATATAATGATAAAAGGGACACTTCACCAAGAAGACATAACACTTATAAATATCTATGCACCCAACACAGGAGCACCAAAGTACATAAAACAACTGCTAAAAAACCTTAAAGGAGATATTAACAATAACACAATAATAGTAGGGGATCTTAACACCCCCCCTTACATCAATAGATAGATCATCCAGAAAAAAGTCAATAAGGAAATAATGGACTTAAACGAAAAACTAGATGCAATGGACTTAATAGGTATATACAGAGCACTTCACCCAAAAAAAGAAGAGTACACATTCTTCTCAAGTGCACATGGAACATTCTCAAGGAAAGACCATATATTAGGAAACAAGGCAAACCTCTATGAATTTAAGAAGATTGAAATCATTACAAGCATCTTTTCTGATCATAATGCTGTGAAACTAGAAATCAACTGCAAGGAAAAAACTAGGAAAGGGACAAAGATGTGGAGACTAAACAACATGCTACTGAACAACCAATGGGTCGTTGATGAAATTAAAGGAGAAATCAAAAGCTATCTGGAGACAAATGAAAAGGAAAATACACCATACCAACTCATACGGGATGCAGCAAAAGCAGTCCTGAGAGGGAAATTCATAGCAATACAAGCTCACCTTAACAAACAAGAAAAATCCCAAATAAATAACCTTAAATTGCACCTAACAGAATTGGAAAAAGAAGAACAGACAAAGCCCAATCAGCAGAAGGAGGGAAATAATAAAAATCAGAGCAGAAATAAATGCAATTGAAACCAAAAAAACAGTAGAAAGGATCAATGAAACAAAGAGCTGGTTCTTTGAGAAGATAAATAAAATTGACAAACCCTTAGCCAGACTCACTAAGAAAAAAAGGGAGAAGACTCAAATAGAATTAGAAATGAAAGAGGAGAAATTACAACAGACACCACAGAAATACAAGGGATTATTAGGGAATACTATGAAAAACATTACGCCAACCAATTTGACAACCTAAAGGAAATGGACAAATTCTTGGATGCGTACAACCTCCCAAAACTGAATCAAGAAGAAATAGAGAATCTGAACAGACCAATCACAAGTAAAGAGATTGAAACAGTAATCAAAAACCTCCCAAAAAATAAAAGCCCAGGACCAGATGGCTTCCCTGGAGAATTTTATCAAACGTTCAAAGAAGATTTAGCACCTATCCTTCTCAAACTATTCCAAAAATAGAGGAAGATGGAATACTTCCCAACACATTCTATGAGGCCGACATCATGCTGATACCAAAGCCAGACAAAGACAATACAAAGAAGGAAAACTACAGGCCAATATCGCTGATGAACATAGACGCAAAAATCCTCAACAAAATATTGGCAAACCGAATACAGCAATACACCAAAAAGATCATACACCACGATCAAGTGGGATTTATACCAGGGACACAGGGATGGTTCAACATCCGCAAATCAATCAACGTGATACACCACATTAACAAAATGAAGAATAAAAACCACATGATCATCTCAATCGATGCAGAGAAGGCATTCGACAAGATCCAGCATCCATTTATGATAAAAACTCTCAACAAAATGGGTATAGAAGCAAAGTATCTCAACATAATAAGGGCCATATATGACAAACCTACAGCAAACATCCTACTCAACGGGGAAAAACTGAAAGCCATTCCTTTGAGGACAGGAACAAGACAAGGGTGCCCACTCTCACCGCTCTTATTCAACATAGTACTGGAAGTTCTGGCCAGAGCAATTAGGCAAGAAAAAGGAATCAAAGGACTCCAAATAGGCAATGAAGAAGTGAAACTCTCACTATTTGCAGATGACATGATCTTATACATAGAAAAGCCAAAAAATTCCATGGGAAAACTACTAGAAACAATCAAAAACTACAGTAAAGTGGCAGGGTATAAAATCAACTTACAAAAATCAATTGCATTTATATACACTAACGAACAGAAGGAGAAACAACAGAAGGAGAACTCAAAAAGACAATCCCATTTACAATTGCAACAAAGAGAATAAAATATCTGGGAATAAATTTAACCAAGGAGGTCAAAGACCTATACAATGAAAACTATAAGACACTATTGAAAGAAATCGAGGAGGACATAAAGAAATGGAAAAATATTCCATGCACATGGATTGGAAGAATAAATATAGTTAAAATGTCCATTCTACCTAAAGCAATCTACAGATTCAATGCAATCCCAATCAGAAGCCCAATGTCATTCTTCACGGTAATAGAACAAAAATTACTGAAATTCATATGGGGCAACAAAAGAGCCCGAATAGCTAAAGCAATTCTGAAAAAAAAAGAACAAAGCTGGAGGCACCACAATCCCTGATTTCAAAATATACTATAAAGCTACAGTAATCAAAACAGCATGGTACTGGTACAAGAATAGACACACAGATCAATGGAACAGAATTGAAAGCCCAGAAATAAAACCACACACCTATGGACAGCTAATCTTCGACAAAGGAGCAAAGAACATACAATGGAGAGAGGGAAGTCTCTTCAATAAATGGTGCTGGGAAAATTGGACAGCAACATGCAAAAGAATGAAAGTAGACCATCTCCTATCGCCATATACAAAAATCAATTCAAAATGGATCAAAGACCTGAAAGTGAGACCTGAAACTATAAAACTCCTAGAAGAAAATATAGGCAGTACACTAATTGAGATTGGACATAAAGGGATCCTTTCAGATTCCATGTCTACCCAGGCGAGGGAAACAAAAGGAAAAATAAACAAGTGGGACCGCATCAGACTAAAGAGCTTCTACAAGGTAAATGAAACCAGGATCAAAATCAATAAACAAGGGGCCAGCCCGGTGGCACAGCAGTTAAGTTCACGCTTGGCAGCCCGGAGTTCGCCGGTTCGGATCCCGGTCGCCAGCCGACGCACTGCCTGTTAGCCATGCCGTGGCGGTGTCCCATATAAAGTAGAGGAAGACGGGCACAGATGTTAGCCCAGGGCCAGTCTTCCTCAGCAAAAAGAGGAGGATTGGCAACGGATGCTAGCTCAGGGCTGGTCTTCCTCACCAAAAAAAAAAAAAAAAAAAAAATCAATAAACAACCCACCAGCTGGGAGAAAATATTTGCAAATCGTTTGTCCGACAAGGGATTAAAATCAGTAATATATAAAGATCTCATACAACTGAGCAACAAAAAAACAAACAACCCGATCAAAAAATGGGCAGAGGATATGAACAGACATTTTTCCAAGGAAGAGATACAGATGGCCAATAGACACATGAAAAGATGTTCAACATCACTAATCATCAGGGAAATACAAATCAAAACGACACTGAGATATCACCTTACACCCGTTAGAATGGCTACAATCACAAAGACAAATAACAACAAATGCTGGAGAGGTTGTGGAGAAATGGGGACCCTCATTCACTGCTGGTGGGAATGCAAACTGGTGCAGCCTCTATGGAAAACAGTATGGAGAGTCCTCAAAAAATTAAAAATGGAAATACCGTATGATCCAGCAATCCCACTCTTGGGCATCTACCCAATGGACATGAAATCAACCATCACAAGAGGCGTATGCACCCCTATGTTCATTGCAGCATTATTCACTATAGCCAAGAAGTGGAAGCAACCCAAATGTCCCTCGACTGATGATTGGTTAAAGAAGATGTGGTATATACATACAATGGAATACTACTCAGCCATAAGAAAAGACACAATTGTCACATTTGCAACAACATGGAAGGACCTAGAGGGTATTATGTTAAGTGAAATAAGTCAGAGAGAGAAGGACAGACACTGCATGAACTCACTCATATATGGAATATAAGTGAACACACGGACAGAGAGACTGATTGGTGGTTACCAAGGGGAAGGGGGGTGGGGGGGTACAAAGGGTGAAGGGTTACATCCACAAGGTGATGGACAAACAAAAATGTACAACTAAAACCCCACAGTGTTATAAACCATTAAGACATCAATTAAAAAAATGGTAAAAAAAAAAAAAAAAAAAGACAGGAAGACAATCTAAAAAAAAAAAAAAAAAGAATCAGCCCAAGTAGTGAACTCTTATACCAGTACTGTTTATTCAGGAAAAAAAACTTTTTAAGGTAAATAGCTTACATGTTTCACTAAAACATGCTTTGCTTTTCTCTCTCTCATCTACTTTTGTTTTACACCACTACACTCTGTACCAATCTTTTTCATTTGGGAAAATTCTAAACACTATTTTGAGAGGAAGAAGAGTACATCTGGTCCCACTGGCACTAAGCCATGAATTATTTTTAATTATGGCTTATGTCTAAAAATATTCTTCCCAATCTTTCAAATCTGGAAAAAAATAATGGATTAGTTTCCAGGAGTTAAATATCCCACAGATAAAGCCCCCTGTAAATATTATTTTTTTAAGACACTCATACAATCCCAATTAGCAATATCAATATAAGGTGAATCATATTATATAAAATATTTTACATAATGTTATCAATATAAGGTGAATCATATTATATAAAATACTTTACATAATGTTATGTGTAAATTTTATTCTAAATGATGTTATACTTGATAAAGTATAATCTGTATATAATATATTACGGTGTTCTAAATGATGAAAATTTCAACCAGTACCTGATTGGATAATTCTAATCTGGTTCATAAGAGAACAGGAAATTAACACTCAAGTATTTAGCAGTAAAGGAACATGGAACTTTCAAATGATTCAGAAAATATATATACAGTCATGAGCCACATAATGACATTTTGGCCAATCACAGACCACATATACAATAGTGGTCCCATAAGATTAGTACCATGTAGACTAGGTGTGTAGCAGGCTATACCATCTAGATTTGTATAAGTGCACTCTATGAGTACAATGATGAAATCGCCTAACAATGCATTTCTCAGAACCTATTCCTGTCATTAAGTGTCACATGACTGTATATACCTACACATAAAGAAAAAGAGAATGAGAAAGTAAATGTGGTAATATGTTAATAATTGGGTATTCTGAATGAAGAGGGAAAATGAAAGTCATCTGTACTATTCTTGCATATTTCTACTCTGAATTAATTTTAAACTTATAAAAGTTACCCAAAAAACCTCAGTCACATGGTTCAGAAAATGAAATATACTGATTATCCAGTTAAGTAGTTCTCATTAGTAAAAAATGAGCATGTAACTCCAATATCTAAAAATTTATTTATAAATTATATACATGTACTTACTACAATGCTAACACATTATGTATATATAACATAAATCACACATTAAAAAGTGGGTATTTTAAAAGGATAAGCTACAAAATAAGTCCAAATAGAAGGAATGATATTGCTCTACAACTATGAATTCAACCAGTACCCAGTAACTCCCAAAACTCTTCCTCTAACTCAATCTTTTCTCTAGAACTCCAGGTCTCATCTCCTACCTATGAGATTTCTAAAACTGAGGTGCCTATAGGAGAACAAACCTCAACACAGTTAGACTAAACTGAGTACCCTTCTCCAGAAACCTGCTTTTCCTCTGGCTTTCCCCTTAGTGCTAAAAGTATCTGATTGCTCAGTGCAGTCATCCTAGTCAATTCTTTCTTATTCCAGCCCCACAACCACCCCCTCCACCTCCCCACTCCCCCACGCAAAATCACCAAGTTCTATTCCCTTCAACTCTTTCAATTCCTCTCTGTACTCTTTGAATCCACTGCTTTCTCCATGGGCTGTCATCACAGCCTACTTGGACTACAAGAGCAGCTTTTTCATGGAGAGTTAGCTTTCAACGCCTCCAATCTCAACAGCTTTCAATCCATTCTTCACACTGAAGCCTGCAGGACTATTCTAAAACCCAAAATTGACTAAGCCACCTTCTAATCTCTCCCTGTTGTGGTTCCTCATCACTTTCAAGATAAAAGCCACACATCTAGCACGGTAACCTTGCCCATTTCTGACTGATTCTGGCCCATCTCTCTGCCTACTGTCCTCAGTTCTAACCTTGCTGAACTATTTGAAACTATCTTAAAGTACCAAATTTTCTCAGGCCTTTATGCTTTTACATGTTGCTATCAATGCCTGAAAATTCCATCCTCCAGCATTTCCTTGCATAACTCACACCCGACTTTCAGGACTCAGTTCAAATGACTTTCCTCCTGGAAAACATTTCCTGAGATCAGGAAAGCCAAAGGCTCTATTCATGCAGCTCAGCAGAGTGTGAGCCCCCTGAGGACAAACAATACACGGTATTGCTCTCTGAATTCTCAGAACTTGATATAATCAAGTGCTTAATATTTAATCAAATGCTTAATATTTGCTGAGCTCAACTCACTGGGGGGAAAAAAGCACTTTTTAATAAATGTTGCTGGGATAACCAGATAATCATATGGAAAAAGATAGAAGTGGATCCACTGCTCACACTGAATACCAAGATAAATTCTAAATGGATGGGAGAGAGAAATGTGAATAATAAAACCATACAAATACTACAACACCACATGACTGAATTCCTTTATTACTTATGAGTGGAGAAAGCTTCCTAACATGATTCAAAAAAACTCAATATATTTGACTAAATATGTAACGCCTGGATGGCAAAAATACCATAAGCAAAGTAAATGCTTTTTAGATTAAAAAAAGGTCTACCGAGGGGCCAGCCTAGTGGCGCAGTGGTTTGGTTCGCGCTTGGCAGCCTGGGGTTTGCGGGTTCAGATCCTGGGCGCCTGCCGACGCACTGCTTGTCAGCTGTGCTGTCAGCGGTGTCCCATATAAAGTAGAGGAAGATGGGCACGGATGTTAGCCCAGGGCCAGCCTTCCTCAGCAAAAAGAGGAGGATTAGCAATGGATGTTAGCTCAGGGCTGGTCTTCCTCACAAGAAAAAAAAAAAAGGTCTACCGATAATAAATTCAGTGGAGGCAGCAACAGCAGACTGGAAACTGCAAAAATCCAAACTGGAGAATCGGAAGACAAAAATTATGCAGAAAGATGACAGGTAGTTCCTGGGAATTTCATACTTGTACAATCAGAGTTCAAAAATTATTTATATAAAGAAGCAGAGGATAGCAGAGAAGACTAATGGACTGAATGTTCCCTGAGCTAAATAAACATAATTGAGTCTTCAGATCATGATTTATCACAACTAGACATATTTCCGAATTTCAAAGATCAAGAAAAAGGTTCAAACATCAGTATAGAAAAGGAGGAAATCAACAGGTGGTATCAGATTTTCTCTACAAAATCAAATGCTAAAGAAAGAACAAAACCTACAGATTTTAAAAGGAAATAAAGCATAAACCAGTATTTCCATACCAAGCCAAACTATCGGTCAAAATATCAATTGCAAGGAGAACAGAATTATATTTTCACACAAACTCAAAAAAAAAAAAAACCGCCTACAAAAATATAAAAATTCCATGAAACAGCATTCTAGCCACCAGAACTGAACCAGAAGAATGGAGAAGACTTGGTATAGTAGAGACTACAAGGAAACTACAACAGAGTAAAATGTTAAGTTAAATCTACATAGTAATTGTTGTGAGGTTTAATGCACATGTTAAATGACTCCTGAAAGAGAAGCTTCCCACAGTTAAAAGATAATAATATCCTATAGCTAAAATTTTGTTGACGTTCCTCCTTTTTTTTTAATTCTATAGGATAGCAGCAGCAAAAGAAAGAGTACAGAAACTGAAGATGCCCCAGTGTTGTAAGCTGATGTACTTACAGGGAGTTTGGTGAAGGCCGGGTTGGTGACATGCTTCCCAAAGGCATCTTCCTGGAACTGGAGAAGCTGTACCACCAGCCCAGCCAGCGTTTTATTGGTAGGAGCATCTGCATGAACATACTGCAAGATAAAGACAGGGATTCAGAAATTGGGACTATCACACAGAAGAGAATCTTTGCTTGCTTTTTAGCACCTACGAAGCACTGGTACGGTGGTAGATTTATAAATGTCTGAGACACGCTCTCTGCTGTAAAGGAGCTTCAAAAACAAATACAGGGCAGTGGGGAGGGATAGATAATATGTCTCTTTAGTTAACAGAGCTTCAGAACAAGAGATATCATGCCCAAGAAACCAAACCCAAATCATCTCATCTGCACCTGGACATAAACTAGATGGTGAGATCCTGGACCTCAAACTTGAGCCTGATGCTATAATGGGAAGAGACCTACTGGCCAGTGTATTTTTATGTGGGATGAACGTAATTTGTGGCCAGAGAGCAGACTGTGTTGTTCTTAAAACACATCTACAAATGCTTTGACATTCCTCTCATCAAGAGGTGGGGTCTATACCTTCTTCTATCGAATCAGGACCATCCTCAGTGACTCACTTATAACCATTAGAACATAGTGGAAGTGATGCTGTGTGACTTCTCAGGGTAAGTCAAAAAAGGTCATGGAGCTTCCATGCAGTTCTTTTGGGACACTCAACCTTTTTATATTGTGGCTTTTACCACAATAAAATTTTTTCTAAAACAATATGTGAAAAGTTATCCACGCTGATGTGGATAACGTCAAAAGGCCAAACCAATGGTAGACAGCAAGCTACCTTCACAAGGAAAGATAACTTGTAACATGACAGGGAAAGCATAAATTAGTGAGTTAAATTAAATGTAAAAGTTTAATTTGGTATTAAATGTTCAATATCACTTTGAGAAGCCAATACCTTCAATAAATTTTTTTTAACCTCCAATTTTGAGCAGGAAAAACATTTATACAGTACTTCCTTCAGTTTCACAAAGGATAGCAAATAATTAAATTTTTCTTCCTGGAGCAAATCTCTTTCCCAGGACCATCCAACATTTCAAGATTAATGTGGTATGTTTCTACTACAATAAATAATTTTTATTTATTTATTTATTTTTTGGTGAGGAAGACCAGCCCTGAGCTAACATCCGTTGCCAATCCTCCTCTTTTTGCTGAGGAAGACTGGCCCTGGGCTAACATCCGTGCCCATCTTCCTCCACTTTATATGGGACGCCGCCACGGCATGGCTGACGAGCAGTGCGTCCGCGGGTGCCCAGGATCTGAACCCACGAACCCCGGGCTGCCAAGCGCGAACTAAACCGCTGCGCCACCCGGCCGGCCCCTACAATAAATAAATTTTAAGTAATTTATATGGCAAAATCATATCAGCTGCACAGTCTACCATTACTATACATTAACTTGAATGGCTCTCAATTTGTACTACTGCCAATCAAAGAGCATAATATAAAGGGACAATTCTTCTTAAAGCTTAGTATTCTCTGAAATTTTTATTTGTTCAGGTGCATTACCTTTCCACTCTAAATGAAACAGCCAGCATATGCAGTTAACTTTGCTGAAAACTGGTATTTTGTTGGAATGCTTTATTTTACATGAAATCTTCTAGACCAAAGGTTGGTAAAATCCAGCCTGCTGCCTATTTCTGTGTGGCCCACAAACTAAGAATGTTTTTGCACTTCTAAATGACTGGCAAAACATTTAAAAGGGTAATAATATTTCATGACACATGAATATTACATGAAATTCAAATTCCAGTGTCCATAAATAAAGTTTTATCAAAACACAGCACACTCATTCATAACATATTGTCTATGGCTGCTTTGGTGCAACAGCAGAGTTGAGCAGTTGCAACTGGGACTGCACAACCTCCAAAGCCTAAAATACTCTCTTGCTCTTCAGAGAAAAATTTTGCCTAGCACTGTTCTAAACCACTCCTTTTTATCCTTAGAGAAAGTTTCCTTTTATATTAAGGGTGTTCTATAAAAATGTATTTCCATAAGGCCACAAAGTGAAACACATATGCCAGACATGAATCAAAAACTGGAAACAACTTTCATACAATTAGGCATATAAAATGTCAATTCTTTAGTCTAAAATAATGGTTCTCAAATTTTAGCCCCACTCCCAGAGTTTCTAATTCAACAGGTCAGGCCCAAGAATTTGCATTTCTAACAAGTTCCCATCCCAGGTGACACTACTGGACTGGGAACCACACTTTAAGAACCACTGGACTTTTGGGGATTTCAAAATACTATTTTGGGGGACACATTCAGACCTCAGCATCCATTAAATCATCACCACAATCAAGATAACAACCATATGTCATCTCCAAAAGTTCTACTGTGTCCTTTTGTAATCCATCTCTCCCTCTAACTCCACCCTCAGGTAACCACTTTCTGTCAATATAATTTACCTTCTCTTGAATTTTAAATAAATGGAATCATACACACAAAAAGAAGAACCATTACAATTTTTAAAAAATCTATTTCAGATATTATTATATATCTCACTTAAAGAATCCATTTTATTATAATTTAAAAGTTAAAAACCAGTTAAGCAATTTTTAAACTTTAAAAACTGCTTACAATTCCTCTTTTCTATAATATACTGCCAATTCCCACAACAACTATCAAGTTTACTTTAAGGACTATATACTTTCAAGTCAAAATTCAACATCTTTTTTTTTCCAATTTACTCAACATAATAAATCTTCACTAAGTAATACTCAAATAGTAACTAATTAGTAATACTCAATATAGTATACTCTTTAATAATGAATAAACTATTCAAGTTTATCCTACAGAACTGGCAAAATACATTGCACATACCCACAAGACAACTTTATAATCTTTTATAAGTACAGGCTTCCCAAAAGGGTCATATAAAAAAACTGTAGTTTTTTTGCATATGGTAAAGCAACATGAAAAATTAATAACCATAACCTTTTATTTTCCAGAAACCTGTGGATAACTGAATGCCAAATCCTAAAGCTGAAAAGAGACATCATCTTGGAGGAAGGATGTTCAGCTAAAACCAAATCAACCCTTCGGGCAAAAAGTAATTTTTAATATAGCTTTGTACATTCTAATCTTCATTACTACACGTTTCATTCAACATATTCTGTCATTCAGAATGAGAAAGGTTTCACGTGGACAACCCTATACCTTCACAATAAAGACAGCCAGGTTCAAAGCCCAATCAAAATTATTACCTTAGATATTTTAAAATCCAATTTTTAAATTAGAAACTAACTCTGGTTAGATACTTTTTTCCAAATCACCCACAAAAATTATCAAACCTGAAAATGTATGTAAGATGATATTTTTAATTCATAAATTTGAAATTAATGTATTGGTGTAAACTATACCTCATATCCACTCAAAAGGTAGCCAATGTACAACTATAAGGTTATTAAATCAACTTTTAAAAATTTCAAAATAGTACCATCCTATTTAACCAATAAGAATGAAGCAGGCTGACCATGGGATGGATATATGGCAAAAGTATCACCACCACCTCAAATGTATATAACCCCATCTTTAAGGACTACCTCATTTGATTTGAACAACCGTTCTATGGAGTCACAGTCTTAACTTACAAAGGAAAAACTCAAAACAGAAATCAAGTCATCTGCTCAAGGACACCACCAATTAGCAGCCAAGAGTACTGAACTCACAACTTCCAACGAAATGTAATGGCTCATTCCACTATCCCATAGTGATATAACAGAGTTCCTTCAACTGCTTCCAAAAATATCACCTAAAACATGAGTTCTTACCTGCTTTCAAAATACTGAATTCTGACTAAGAAAAAAAATGTTAATGATTATATAGGCTATTTCAGTCATAAACATTTTATCTTTTCAAAAAACATTTATCTTATCAAAAAAAGTTCAACACCATGTTTATTTAAAATAAAAATTTTTTAGTCTCAAAGTACTTTGATTAAGAAAGTTAGGAAGATATTTTTAGAAAGTTTTATCAATAAATCTGCTTTATATTACCTATGGCATTAATAAAGTATCAAAAGTTTAATTTGTCCATAAACATTTCTATCTCAATTCAGGAAAGTCCCATAAAAAATTAACTATTAAACTGTCTTTAATAGTTAAATAATTTATGTAGAGGACATTGAAATGCCTCCTTTATGCCATCTAGTCTATTTTAGTGATCACCCTTAAATCCAAATCATCCTGAAATCTTTAATCTTATTTCAGGAATAAACCAAACTTTGGGAAGAAACTTACCTGGGAACTTAATGGCTTACAGATATACTTCACCTCCAAAGTATCTGAGTTGAATCAATTTGAGATCAGTAAGGCTTTGCTTGTTTTTTTTTTTTTGTGAGGAAGACCAGCCCTGAGCTAACATCTGTCGCCAATCCTCCTCTTTTTGCTGAGGAAGACTGGCCCTGGGCTAATATCCGTGCCCATCTTCCTCTACTTTATATGGGACGCCGCCACGGCACGGCTGCCGAGCAGTGCGTTGGCCGGCGCCCAGGATCCGAACCTGTGAACCCCGGGCTGCCAAACGCGGACTAAACCGCTGCGCCACCGGGCGGCCGGGAGATCAGTAAGGTTTTATCATCTAAAAACCACTCAGAAACTACGGACAGAAATACAGCTCTCATCTTTATCAGAGTTAGGATGAAAGACATGTACCCAAAGATACAAAGAAGGCAGCTTAGGTGGGAAATGAACAAGCTTCTGCACTGCTTCCAGACCTAAAATGCAACCTCAGGCAGTTAACTTCCCAGTGCTTCAGTTTCCTCTCACCTAAATTGATCACCTCCTCTGGACTCCTTTGGCCTAGCTGAAGCTCAGCCCAGTCAAAAAGTATTCACTCTCCCTTCTGTACTGCTAAGCCAAATTTATCAACAAAGCCTAAATGAACAGGTTCCTAGACTAGTTAATCTGTTTATTCATTGAGCAAATATTTACTGAGCACATACTAAGAGCATTTAGAAAACAAAAACAATACAAGGAAGTTCTCTTTTAATTTAGTAATACTCAGTACTCACCCGGGTTTTACAAGTAGGTGTCTATGTCTCTCTCTCCCACAACATTATGACTTCCTTAAAGAGAGGGATTATGTGTAGCCAAAAAAAAAAAAAAAAAAATTGGGCTGTGGAGCTACACAGACCTTCATCTAATCCCATATCTGCCACTCCTAACTGTAAACTTAGAGAAGTTACTGAAATCTGGAGCCTCAGCTTCCTCTCATGTGTAAAATGAAGTAAATAACATATATTCAGGAAATAATATCAATACCAAATACCAAATCAATACCAAACAATACCAATATAATATTGTTCAGGACTGGTGTGAGGATTTGAATTATGTTTTAAGCACACGGATATGGTAGATGTTCAGTTGCTCACTGAATGCATGGATAAACCCATCAAAAAAATGCAACTGCCGGGACAGCCCAGTGGCATAGGGGTTAAGTTTTCATGCTCCAATTCAGCAGCCCCAGGGTTCACAGGCTCAGATCCCAGGCACAGGCCTACACCGCTTATCAAGCCGTGCTGTGGCAGGCATCCCAAATATAAAGTAGATGGCCTTGTTAGCTCAGGGCCAATCTCCCTCAGCAAAGAGAAGAGGACTGGCAATGGATGTTAGCTCAGGGCTAATCTTCCTCACCAAAAAAAAAAAAAAAAGTGACTCCCAATGTCACGTTTCTTTCATATAGTTGCTGAGATTTATGAATCTGAAAATGCAGTATTAAATAGAAAAGTTTAGCTAAAATCCTTCAATCTGTACACCGAGTAGTGATACACTTTGTACAAAAGAAGCAAAGCAACTTCTGGTTAATACTTTTGCCACTCCAGCACCACTCTCAGAGGTTGATAGGATTCTAGCTGCCAGACCTAAGGGATATACAATTCTGAACCTGAGTGTGCCCAAGAAATATCCTCTGGGTTTATGAAACCCTGAGAAGTCAAACCCAACTTTGACTTTGTCTTCAAGGCCTCAGGGACACTGAACCAACATCAGCCTACTGGCCTCAACACTCTGGGACATATCCCTCAGTCAGCCTCACAGCCACTTCCTCACCTACCCAAACAAATCTCTGAAGGATTATCCAAGCGTAAAGCTGACCTCTTAAAGCTGGGCCCAAACAGATGCATACGGAGTCTAGAGAGGTCGAAATGACCATTATTTCCTTTTTCTCTTCCCTTCCTTGATATCCAAAGGAATATTACTCCTGAGTATTTTTCTTTGTTAAAGCTACATTGATAAAGTAATGCAATATTATATGTCAATTATGTCTCAATAAAACCAGGGAGAAAAAAATCCAGACTGGGGGTAAAAAAAACTATATTAAGGTACTCTGAATTTAAGACCCAAAGCATTGGCTGAAAGGCAAATGATAAAAAATAATACTTTCATAATATAAATATATCCAAGTCCCTTAGCCACTTCCAGAAGCTCTACTGCCTACACAAAAAAAGTGACCAATTTATCACTGTATAAGGAAGAGCAATATTCTTGTGTACTTACATGTAGATGAGAAAAATCTACAATCCCAAATGTGACTCCAAAATTTCAAGGGGGAAAAATGTCAAAGCATCTAAAAATACACTGTAAATAAAAATATGTGTTGTTTCTCACTTCCTAAAACTTCAGATAAGAATAGTTATTTCTGAAAGTTCCACAGCGTAATGTCAAACGAACCTAAGATCTCTGTCCCTGCCTAACAACTTCCAAAAGCTGACAGGCTTCACTGAACTGTAGACCCCAAATGAACAGGTTCCTAGACTACATACTTCTTCATTCTTTCAACAAATATTTACAAAGCAACTACTAAGGGCGAGGCAGTGAGTACCATGTTCCAGGACACATTGTAGTGAACAGGCCTGACACCGTCCTTGCCCCAGTGCCACGGTCTTCAATGGGGGAAGCACAGAACTGAAAGGATGTTCCAGAAACTTAGGGACAGAGGGAAGTATTTTTGGCTGTCTGCTTCATTACACCCTCTAAGGGAGTCATTCCTAAATATTTACATGAAGGGGAAGTTAAAAAACATTTGTTATAAACAAGAGGTTAAGTCACAACTTTCAATACCACTGACTCAGCAGAATTTACATTCCAAATGTAGGAGAAACATATAAAGGAAAAATAATCTCAAAAAGTGGTACAAAGAAAACAAAGGTGATATGAAGTGGGGTTATCTAATATAAATGGGGTTCTCAGGGAAGGCCTCACTGAGAAACACATTAGGTACAAATGAACACTAACTCTTGTACTATCACTATACATAACCAAAAGTACTACGAGGCAAAAACCGTCGTTTTTTAATATTAGCTCTCATCAATACTATAACTCATTACATTAACCTGCTGTTATTAACTTCCAAATACAATCGTCCATAGTCCTTTAACAAATCAACAACAGGTAGTAAGACCTTAGTAAGCTTACTTGACTTCGACGACTAGTCTCTAAACAAAACTTGTAGCTGCTTTTACAGCTCTGGCTCAGACAATTTTTAATAATCATTGTTCACACACCTAATGTAGCTAACAGAAGTGAAAGACTGCGACCCTCCGGTGTGCTGAGGTCGACCTGTTCGTGCATACCGGAGTGGGCAGGGCCTTTCGCCCAGAGTGCGGGGGCTCCGGGGAGCCCTGGGCCGCGGGTGCCCAGAACGGACGGCGGGGGCGTGGCGGGCCCCGCTCCTGTCTTTGTTGTCCCTCGTGGCGCGCGGGGGGAGGGGCGGCCGGAGGCCCGCGAGGCCAGTAGCGGCGCCCGGACCCCGTCGCGTGGCCTCCCGGCTCCCACGAGCGCGCGAACCCACCTTCTTGTAGTGCTTGCCCAGCCAGACCCGCGCCGAATCCAGCTGGGACACCGTCTCCGGGCTCTCCCAAAACTTGCTGGCCGGGCCCCCGTCCTTCCGCCGATAAACAGCCAGGCCTGCGGCCGCCGCCGCTCCTCCCGCACCCGCGGCGCCCGCCGCCGCCCCCAGCCCGCCACCGCCCGCCGCCGCGGCCATCGTCGCCGTCTGTCGTCCCACCGCCCCGCCCGCCCCGGCCCTCGCGGCGTCCCCGGTTTGCACCCGCGCGCGCGCGCGCAGCCGCCGCTGCCGCTTCCCGGCCCCGCCCAGTCAACCCCCTTCCGGCGCGGAAGCCCGACCCCGCCCCCTCTCGGGACCGGCGCCCTAACCGAGGAGGGCACGCGCACACGCAGGCGCAGTAGTCGCGCCAGGAGGGCTTCGGAGGAGCGCCTACCCCGCCTCTTCCGCCCGCTGCGGCAGCCTGCTCACCCCGTCGGCTATCGAGCTTCAGTCCCTGTGCGTCTGGCCCTTGGCGGGGTTGTTGTGTCGGATCGTTGTCGGTCAACAACTGCATGGAGGTTACGTGTCATCGCCTGCCACCGCCGGAGAGAAAAGGGCCGGTGTGAGAAGTTCCAAAGGGAAAGCCCGTTTCGGGTGTCGAGTGCTGGCCCAGGAACCCACGAGCGGGGTGGGACTCTGCGCCTGCCCCCGCTTGCCCCAGACCTTCTACACAAAGTCGCCGTGTCAGCCTTTGTAGACACTCATCTGGGACCACCACTTGGAGCTTCTTCGGCTTCACCTTTCTCCCCCTCATGGCTCCAACCGCACCAGCTCATTCCTGCCTCGGGGCCCTTGCGCCAGCTGTTCCCGCGACCTGGACAGCTCTACCCCTCTAATTGTCACTTAGGCGCTTTCAAATTCATAGCTTACAGGTACTTCGGAAAAGCGATCCCTGACCATACAGTCTTGAACAGCTAATCATACTCACTGGACAGTCTCTGCGTAGCACTCACCACGACCTAGTATTTTTCTTCTTTTCTTACTTATCGCTCACCTAAATTACATGAGAACCTAGTCTTGACTTGTTCACAGATGTACCCTCAGTGCTGGGAACAGGGCCTGTTATCTAATAGATGTTCAGTAAATATTTGCCTCTACGGAGAGGCAGAAAGGTTTTAAATTATTAACAAAGTATAATTGGCAATTATGGAGTTATGAAAATAATGCTATATGACCCCAGAACAGCAGGTGACTAATTGCTTGTGATACCCTGGCGAGTTTTTGAGACCAACTTTTAAGAAAGAACTGAATGTGATGAGGGACGAAATGACATTTCAGACATACGGAAACAACTGGAACAAAGGCTAATGCGAAAGTGTGAAAGCATGCTTGGTGTAACTCTGCTTAAGCCCATGGGGTGGAAGCAGAGATGTCCCTTGGTTGTGGCAGTGAATTTTGGCTTTATCCTGTAAGCATTGGGAAACCGTCTTGAAGAGAGAGAATGACGTCAGATTTGTAGATTAGGAAGATAACAATTGCAACAGTGTGAATGATTGGAGGAAGAACGACTGGAGAAATGATGAACTGGTAAACAGTCTAGGACAGAAACAATGAGAATATAAGTAAGATATGGATCTTGCCCTCTAAGAGCTCAGACCTTAGAAATAATGATAATAGCTGGTGTCATGGAGCACTGTGCCATGCCCTGTGCTGAGTACATCTACATTACTGCAGATAAGCAAGTTGTGGCAGAGAGAGGTTGAGTAAGTAACTGGCTAGCAAATATATATTAGAATCAGGTTTTTGAACCCAGGAATTAGATCCTGGAGTACTATTCCCTTCTATTCCCAAGTACAATATTTTCTACTAATAGCATGTGAGTAGAGCAGAGAAACTGCACTGAAGGAGTTAGAAAGCTATTTCATTTGCCTGGAACCATTAGATCTTCCAGGGCAGTAGTATTCCAACTTTTTTGTTCCAAAAACTTCGAAAATAATTTGGAAAAGTATATACCTTCTTTTTTTAGAAAAACATCTAAAATTTTTCATCAAAAATTAAATAATTCAAAAGCATGTTAATAAAGATGAACTTTTTTTTTTTGCAGGGAAAGATTCACCCCGAGCTAACATCTATTGCCAACCTTCCTCTTTTCTTTTTCCTCCCCAAAGCCCCAGTGCATCGTTGTATATCCTAGTTGTAAGTCCTTCTAGTTCTATGTGAGCCACCACCACAGCATGGCAACTGACAGACAGGTGGTATGGTTCCACAACCAGGAAATGAACCAGACTAGCCGAAGCAGTGAGAGCCCCGAATTTGAACCACTAGGCTATCAGTGCTGGCTCAAGATGGACATTTTTAAAGGAAATGGTTACATCACTTTTTTTAAGTTTTTATTTTGAAATAATCTCAAACTTACAAAAAAGTTGCAAGTGCAGTACAAAGAACTTTTTCTTTTCCTGAACCATATGCAGGTATATTGCTGTCATGTCCATCACTCTCAAAACTGCTAGTATTTCCTACAGACAAGTATAATCTCTCACATAATCACAATAAAACCATCAACACCAGGAAATTAACATTAATACTATCCTCAGACCCCATTCAAGTTTTTCTTCTTGCCCCTATATGGTCCCTTATACCAAAGGGTCCAGCTCAGAATCAGGCATCACATTAGATCAAGTTTCAAGTCTCCTTCAATCTGGAACAGTTCCTCAGTCTTTCTTTAACTTTCACAACATTGACAACTTTGAAGATTACAAGCCAGTTATTTTGTAGACTGTCCCTCAGTTTGAGTTTGGCTAATGTTCTTCATGCTGTGTTCTTTTCATTGCACACAATCAAATGGTGCATGATTTCATTTCTTCCATTACTTAGATGATTTGATGAAGAGAGTATCTGCCAGGTTTCTCTACTGTGAAATTATTCTTTTTGCCTTTGTGATTAATTAGTATTTTCTGGGGAAGTATTTTGAAAGTATGTAAATATCCCATTCCTCATCAAACTTTCCATTTATTTTTATCAGACCATTTACCATTTTTATCAAATGGTTCCAGACTTGACTGAATGCATATTTGTAACTTCCTTCTCTAACAATGAGAAATCTGGCTGCCATTATTCTTACTATATTTACTTATTTTATTAGTTCATCTATATGCGACCAATCTCCATGCTGGGCTACCCTCCCATGTATGTACCCTCTACTCTTCTTGGCTTCTACAATCCCATGCTAAGCTGCCCTAATATGCTTATACCTACCTTGTTTATACCTACCTACCTTGGATAATAGCATTCCAAATTATATGCTAAATTCACAAAATTATTTTTATTAATCTATAGGTGAAAAGTTGATTAGGTTTCTTCATTTCTGATGAAATGATAAAGTCTCAAATAATTCAGACTTTGGGACTGAATTATTTGAGATGAGATGGTAGGGAAATAGAAAAAGCAAGAAGACATCACTCTTAAACTTAATGAAGTCTAAATATGTAATAATTTGGTGGTCATAATAGAATACAGACAGTCCTCTCTTTGCCCAGGAGTGCAATACCATAAAAATGACTGTGCAAGCAGAGACTATGCAAAGCAAACTTAATAAGCAATGGGGAAAATTACAGTTATTCCATGGCCTTTACACTTGTTTATCAAAACATTAAGAACCCTATCAGTTATAAATGTATAGGGAAATGGATATAGTAAAATTAAGTTTATTTAGTACACTGTAATTTAAAACATTAGAAACATTAAGAATTAAAGTGTGGGTTTTTGTGGTTAAAAACTTAACCAACAGTAGATTGAACTTCTCATGATATAACTTATGATATATGCAAGCATTTTTTTTCTATGTTTTATCAAATTCTCATACCCCTTTCTAAGTTTGGATCAGCTTCCAACATTTTGTACTTTGCATTTTTAAGTGAAGCTCTTTGCAAGTGTCACCTCCTCTGAGACGTCTCCATCTGTTTCTTCACAGTCACTTTCCTCATCTATGTGGATAAGTTTGGCTTCACTAAGTTCCTCTAGCTGTATATCTGGAGTCTTTCAAAGAGCGTCAATGTCAACATTCCCATGGTCAGCTGTTTCATCTATAATGCTATTTACATTTGATTTGAATTTCACTTTATATCAATATAAAAATTACATCATCTCAGTAGATGCAGAAAAAACATTTGAAAAAATCCAACACCCTTTCATGATAAAAATACTCAACAGATTTTAAACAGAAGGGAACTTCCCCAACCTGATAAAGGGCATCAATGAAAATTAACCATAGCTAACATCATACTTAATGGTGAAAGACTGAATGCTTTTCTCCTAACATCAGGAGCAAAGATACCTGCTCTCACCACTTCTATTCAGCATTGTACTGGAGGTTCTAGCTGGGGTATTTATTTATTTATTTATTTATGTGAGGAAGACCAGCCCTGAGCTAACATCCATTGCTAATCCTCCCCTTTTTGCTGAGGAAGACTGGCCTTGGGCTAACATCTGTCCCCATCTTCCTCTACTTTATATGGGATGCCGCCACAGCATGGCTGACAGCAGTGCGTTGGCCAGCGCCCGGGATCCGAACCCACGAACCCCGGGCTGCCAAGCGCGAACTAAACCGCTGCGCCACCGGGCCAGCCCCCAAGCTGGGGTATTTAAAAAAAAAAGTAATTAACTTTTTTATTATTAAAATAAAATTAGTTAAATAAAAGGCACTCAGATTGGAAAGTAAGAAGTAAAGCTATCTCTGTTTGCAGATGACATGACCTTTATATAGAAAATCCTAAGTGATCCACTAAAAAAAACCATTAAAACTAATAAATGAGTTCACCAAGGTTGGAAGATACAAGATCAACATACAAAAATCAATTGTATTTCTATACACTTGGAATAAACAATCTGAAAATGAAATTAAGAAAACATTTACATTTAGCATCAAAAAGAATAAAATATTAGGAATAAATTTAACAAAGAAATGTAACACATACTCTGAAAAATACAGTATATTGTTGAAAGAAATTAGATATAAATAAATGGAAAAACATCATGTTTATGGATCAGAAGACTTAACATTTTTAAGATGGCAAAACTCCCCAAATTGATCTACAGATTCAACACAATTGCTATCAGAACTCAACTGACTTCTTGGTGGAAACTGATAAGCAGATTCTAAAATGTATATGGAATTGCAAAAAAAAGAAAAAGACCAGAATAAACAAAACAATCCCAAAAAGTCAGAACAAACTGGAAGAACTCACACTTCCTGATTTCCCAACGTACTACAAAGCAATGGTAATCAAGACAGTTGTGGTACTGACAAAAGGATAGAAAAATGGGCCAGTGGACTAGAATTGAGAGTCCAGAAATAAATCCATACATCTATGGTCAACTAATTTTTGACAAGGCTGTCAAGATCATTCAATGAGGAAAGAATAGCCTTTTCAACAAATGGTGCAGAGAAAACTGGATAGCTACATGCAAAAGAATGAAGTTCCCTTTACACCATATACAAAAGTTAACTCTCAATGGATCAAATACCTAAATGTAAGAGCTAAAACTAAAAAACTCTTGGAAGAAAACATGAGGGCAAACCTTCATGACCTTGATTTGGCAAGGAATTCTTAGAAAAAAGCATGAACAACAAAAGAAAAAATAAATTGGACTTCATCAAAATTTAAAACTTTTGTGCTTCAAAGGACACCAACAAGAAAATAAAAGACAACTCACAGAATGAGAGAAAATACTTGTAAATCATATATCTGATGAGACTTGTATCCAGAATATAGAAAGAACTCTTACAACTCAATAGTTAAAACTTATTTGATGTATAACCTAATTGACGAATTAACTAATAACCAAATGGAATAAACTTGGTACATGCAACATTATGGATGAACCTCACAAACATTATACTGAGTGAAATAAGTCTTACCCAAAAGGGTGTATACATTATGATTCAATGTATATGAAGTTATAGAACAGGCTAAATTATGAAGTATGATTGCCTCGGAGGGAGTGAAGGGGAAGGGGCATGAGGGAGTTTTCTGGAGTGATAATAATAAGCTGTAGTTTGAAACAGATTTGCATTACACAGATGTATGCATACCAGTTATGGAATGGTACACAAGATTTTTGCATTTCACCATAAGTTTTCCCTCAAAAGAAAAATACTCTAAACAAATATTGAACTCTTTTAAAATATATGCATGCTGAAGTGTTTAGAGGTGAAATATACCTTTCACCCAGCTCTCCAAATTATATGCTAAATTCACAAAATTATTTTTATTAATCTATAGGTGAAAAGTTGATTAGGTTTCTTCATTTCTGATGAAAAGAATTGTAAACTGCATGATTGTTTACCAGTCATTACAGTCATTAGCTTTCTCAGTTTCTGGGAAGGATACAAAAAAGCCTTTTCTAAAATGCATCAAAGACTAGGATTTAGCAAATATTTTCTACAAAGAGTCAGATAGCAAAAGTTTTAGGCTTGCAGGGCATACATTCTCTATTACAACCCAACCCTGCCATTGTAGCACAAAAGCATCTGTAGACAATACATAAATGAATGAGCGTGGCTGTGTTCCAATAAAATTTTATTTCCAAAAATGGGTGGTGGACAGAGTTTTTGTTTGGGATGATTAAAAAGTTCAGGAAATGATTAGTGGTAATGGTTGCACAACATTTTGAATGTTCTTAAGCCACTGAATTGCTTAAAAATAGTTAAAATGGTAAACATTGTTGTATATATTTTATCACCAAAAAAAAAAAAAGAACCACACAGGTGCCAGGCCAGATGGGGCCTCTGGGCCATACTTTGTTGACTCCTAACAAAGACTATTATATCTGTTATCTTTGATTTAAAAGTATGTTGTTTAATTCAATTTACTCAGATCTGCTTTACAAAATCACAATATTATTATTTTCATTAAACTGTTACCATACAATATTTTTGGTAAAACACTTTTATCACAAAGTTTAGATATATTTTCATCTGAACCTTTGAGCCACACATTTAGCTCATTCAATTTATGGAAAATGTCTGCCGTATAACCTAATTGACAAAGCCAGTCCTTCCTATCAAATCAATCAGAAAAACCTTTATTTTGTCAGAAAAAGTCTGACTTCATTTTTCAGTTTAAATAAATTATGTCAAGGAATAATATAAAAGCTGCTGAGGAATTGAACACATAACATATTCCATAAGATGATTATTAAAAGCAGTCTAGCCAAGATTGAAATTATTTAGATCTACAACAATGTATTCATTTTCATAAATTAGAAAAACAAGATAATATACTGACTGAATCAGTCATCAGAAACCTCCCAACAAAGAAAAGCCCCCAACCTGATGACTTCAACGGTGAATTCTAGCAAACATTAAAAAAGAACTAATATCAACCCTTCTCAAACTTTTCCAAAAAATTGAAGAGGGAACACTTTCAAACTCATTCTATGAGTTCAGCATTACCTTGATACTAAAGTCAGACAAAGACACAAGAAAAGAAAACTACAGACCAATATTGCTCATGAACATTGATGTAAAAATCCTCAAAAAATACCAGCAAACCAAATTCAGCAGCATATTAAAAGGATTATACACCATAACCAAGTGGGATTTATTCCTGGGATTCAAAGATGGTTTAACATACAAAAATCAATCAACATAGTACACCACATTAACAGAATAAAGGGAAAACACACATGATCATTTCAATTGATGCAGAAAAAGCATTTGACAAAATCGAACACCTTTCTATGATAAAAACACTTAACAAACCAGGAATAAAAGAAAACTATCTCAGCATAATAAAGTCTTATAAGAAAAACCCACAGTGAACATCATACTCAATGGTGAATGATGGAAAGCTTTTCCTCTAAGATGAAGAACAAGGCAGGGGGGCGGCCCCATAGCATAGTGGTTAAGTCGGGCATGCTCTGCTTTGGCGGCCTGGGTTTGCAGGTTCAGATTCCAGGCACAGACCTACACCACTCATCAACCATGTTGTGGCGGCAACCCACATACAAAATAGAGGAAGACTGGCACAGATGTTAGCTCAAGGCTAATCTTCCTCAAGCAAAAAAGAGGAAAATTGACAACAGATGTTAGCTCAGAGCAAATCTTCCTCACCAAAAAAACCCCAAAAAAAGAACAAAGCGAGGATGCCTGCTCTCACCATTTTTATTCAACATAGTACTGCAAGTTCTAGCCAGAGTAATTAGGCAAGAAAAGGAAATTAAAAGCATCCAAATTGGAAAGGAAGAAGTAAATTATCTCTGTTTGCAGATGATATGATCTTATATGTAGAAAGCCTTAAAGATCCCACAAAACTGTTATAACAAACAAACGAATTCAGCAAAGTAGCAGGATTTAAAGTCAACACACAGAAATCAGTTGCATTTCTATATTCTAACAATGAACAATCTGAAATGGGAATTACAAAAACAACTCCACATATAATAGCATCAAAAAGAATAAAATACTTAGGAATTAACTTAACCAAGAAGGTAAAAGGATTATACAATGAAAACTACAAAACACTGCTGAAAGAAATTAAAGATATAAATAAATGGGAACACATCCCTCATTCATGGATTGGAAGACTTAATGTTAAAATGTCAATATTACCCAAAGCAATCTACAGATTCAATGCAATTTCTATCAAAAGCCCAATGATGTTTTTTGTGGAAATAGAAAAACCCATCCTAAACGTCATGCAGAATTTCAAAAAACTTTGAATAGCTAAAACAATGTTGAAAAAGAATGACAAAGCTGGAGAACTCACACTTCTTGACTTCAAAACTAATCAAAACAGTTATGATAACGGCATACAGACAGACATGTAGACCAAAGGAAAGAATAGAGAGCCCAGAAATAAACTCTTGCGTATATGGTCAAATGATTTTTGAGAAGGGTGCCAAGACTAATCAATGGCAAAAGGACAGTCTTTTCAACAAACGGTGCTGGTTAAACTACATAGCTACATGCAAAGGAATGAAGTTAGACCCTGACCTCACACTATATACAAAAATAAACTCACAATAGGTCAAAGACCTCAATGTAAGAGATAAAAGTATAAAATTCTTAGAAGAAAACGTAGGGCAAAAGCTTTATGACATAGGATTTGACAATGATTTGTTGAATATGACACCCAAGGCAACGTTTTCTTGGATATGACATGAAAGGCACAGGCAACAAAAGAAAAAATAGACAAATTGGACTTCACAAAAATTAAAAATTTTTTTGCATCAAAAGAATATCACCAGAATAAAAAGGCAACCCACAGAATGGGAGAAAATATTTGCAAATCACATATTAAGAGATTAACATTCAGGATCTATAGAGAACTTTCAAAACTCAACAACAAAAAATTCAGTTCGAAAATTGGCAAAGGACTTGAATTTCTCCGAAGAAGATATGCAAATGGGTAATAAGCATGTGAAAAGATGCTCAACATCAGTAATCATTGGAGAAACGCAAATAAAAACTATAATGAGATACCACCACACACCCATTAGGATAGCTACTATAAAAAAAAAACAGAAAATAATAAGTATTGGCAAGGATGTGGAGACATTGGAACCCTTGTGCACTGTTGGTGAGAATGTAAAATGGTACAGCTGCTATGGAAAACAGTATAGCGATCCCTCAAAATATTAAGAATAGAATTACCATAAGATCCAGCAATTCCATTTCTGGGTATACACTCAAAAGAATTGAAAGCAGGATTTTGAAGAAATATTTGTACACTATGTTCATGGTAGCGTTATTCACAGTAGCCAAAAGGTGGAAGCAACCCAAGCATCCATCAACAGATGGATGCACAAGCAAAATGTGATATACACAATGGAATATTATTCAGCTTTAAAAAGGAAGGTGATTCTGACAGATTCTACCACATGAATGAACCTTGGGGATATTATGCTAAGTAAAACAAGCCAGTCACAAAAAGGCAAATAGTGTATAATTCCACTTATATGATGTACTTAGAGTAGTCAAAATCATAAAGACACACAGTAGAATGGTGGTTGTCAGGGGCTAGGGGAAGGGGAAATGGAGAGTTATCGTTTAATGGCTATAGAGTTTCACTTTTACAAGATAAAAAGAGACATATTTTTATCTCTTGGATGGTGGTAATGGTTGTACATTATGAATGTATTTAATACCACCGAACTGTACATTTAAAAATGGTTAAGATGGCTAAGTGAAATAAGTCAGACAGAGAAAGGCAAATACCATATGATCTCACTAATAAGTGGAATCTAAAAAACAAAAACAAAGGGGGCCGGCCTGGTGCCATGGTGGTTAAGTTTGCGTGCTCTGCTTCGGTGGTCTGGAGTTCGCAGGTTCGAATCCCGGGCGCAGACTGATGTACTGCTCATCAAGCCATGCTGTGGTGGCATCCCACATACACAACGGAGGAAGTGGGCACAGATGTTAGCTCAGGGCTAATCTTCCTTAGCAAAAATAAATAAATAATATAAATAAATAACTTTAAAAATGGTTAAGACAGTAAATTTTATGTTACGTGTATTTTACCACAATAAAGAATTTGGAAAAAAAAGATAACATACCAACAGGAACTTCAGTTATTGAACTTATTAGATATAAATCATAAAACTACTATGCTTACTTTTTTCTCTTCTTTCCCCCTAGTTTTATTGAGACATAATGGACATATAACATTTATTAGTTTAAGGTGCACCATGCTTATTTTTAAGAAGTGAAATACAAGCTTGAAAGTTTAATTTAGAAATTTGAAAACTATTAGAAGTGACAGCAGATTTGAAAAAGAGCCAAATAGAAAATACATTAACTGAAATTAAAAGCTCAGTGGGCATATTGGGTAGTATATTGGATACAGTAAAAGAATCAGTGGAGTAGGGAGATAAGTCAGAAGAAATAAGTCTTGACGTTCAGAAAGATCGAATAATGGAGGGGAGGGATAAGAGGGGGACACAGGGTAAGAAATAAGAAGATACAGTGAGACGTTCTAATATATGTGTAATTGAAGCCTCAAAGGATGAGAGAGAGAGGGTAGAGGTAACAACTGAATAATGATTGAGACTTATCCGAAAATGATTACAGATATTCATAGATTCAAGAAGTCTCGCAAATCCGAAGCATGACAAAAAGAAATTCTCTTTTAGACTCATTTTAGTAAAACTGCAGAAATTCTAAAGGATGTATATCAGACAGAGGAAAAATGATTCCTGATTTGCAAGAAGGAAGGAAGTGCAAAGAAAGTAGCAAATAGTGGGTAGCTCTCAATGTTAACTGTATAAAACGAGAAGAAGAATGTCCTGTAGAGTTTAAATTATAGAATTTAAATATTTAACAAGAATAGTCTGTAAGGTGTGAGTGGAGAAATGGTAGTATTCTAAGAAGGAAGGTAAAGACATTAATATTTGAGAAATTAATGATGCATGATTAACTTCTAGTGAACCACTAGAAGAATAGAGACATTGCATATCACCCATAGTAGTAGTGTTAAAAAATTATAGGCAACAAGAGAGTGGAACTGACTTTAGGGACAAATGAAAAGTAGAAAATTGATGGGGCTGGCCTGGTGGTGTAGTGGTTAAGTTAGTGTGCTCCACTTCAGTGACCCAGAGTTCACCGGTTCAGATCCCGGTGCAGACCAACACACTACTCATCAAGCCATGCTGTGGAGGCATCCCACATACAAAATGGAGGAAGATTGGCACAGATGTTAGCTCAGGGAAAATCTTCCTCACCAAAAAAAAAAAGAAAGAAAATTTGATGGTAGCTACAGATCAAAATGTATCAGTAATTGCATTAAATTTATTAGAACCAAAAGGCTTCACTTAAAAGACAAACACTTCAGATCGGATTTTAGTTTATTTTTTACTGTTTCTCTTCTTTCCCTTCCATTCCTATCCTGAACAATTTGTTCCAAAAGCTATCAGGTGAGGCATCTGTCTGCACAGGGAAGGGGGCTATGGTAGCTCTGAGTGGGGTGTCACAGTCTGAGTTTGGTGAGAAGGGCATCCACATGATGGTTGAGGGACTGTCCCTTGTGGGGTGTCACAGTCCAAGAACAGTTAGGAGGGCATTTGTGTGGGGGCAATCCAGCCTAGGATGTAAGGTCCCAAATGTGATGAGGAGGGTGCTCAGGGTGCAGAGGAGCAACCTGGCATGGGGTATCAGAGCCTAGGTGGAGTGAGAAGTGCTTTCTCAGGGGAGAGCTGCCTGGCATGTTTTATCAGAGCCTGAGCAAGGTGAGGAAAGCCTCTATGCACACGAGAGAACAGGCTGATGTGGGTATCAGAGCCTGAAGGGCTTTTGAATAGACCTCCAGGGTCTGCAGATAATGTGACTATCAAACACAGACTGAAATTAACTATCTAACTAGTTTAAAGAGATAAAAAACAAGATTTAAAATTTCAGGAAAGAACTAGAAACTGTTAGACAAAAAAAGAGCATAACAGATTTGAAAGGAAGGAAATAGAAATTCTAAAATTGAAAAACACAATAATTGAAATTGATAACTCAATGGATGATTTTAATAGCAAATTAGACACAGCTGCATGAACAGGAAAATCAGAAGAACTATCCAGAATGAAATATGGAGAAATAAAAAGAAAAGATAAAGAATACAGGGTAAGACATAGAGGATAGATAGGTCCTAACATGTATTTAGTTGGAGTCCCAGAATGAGAGAAGAAAGGGAATGTAGCAGAACTAATATTTTGAAGAAATAATGGCTGATAATTTTCAAACACTTTATTTCCAACAATAATTCTCAGAGTTAAAAAATCAAGAGCCCCAAGAAGAGAAAGGGGAAAAAAAAAGCCATACCTAAACGCATCACAGTGAAACTTTTAGGTGAATCCATTTTCTCTGAAGTGATGTGCCGTAACAATATGTTTTGCAAACAAAATGAATAGGAATAGTAATCCACATGGAAATGATCACCCTCGAATCTTCCCGCCAACAACCAGGTCTTTTGGCAATGCACTAAACAGGAAGACATTCATGATATAATATATCCTGCTGTACTCTTATGAAATTCATGCCTCCAAAAAGCACAGGAAGTGACTCTGACAAGTATCTTGAGGTCGGCATTCCTACATGGCTTTTTGAAAAGTGCTCTGTTCAACACAGATGGACTAAGAGGAAATAATGCATACGATCACTTAAGTCTTGAAGACCCTGAGTTCAAAGCTGCTCATCACTCTTAACTATAGTTTCAACTATCTGCTTTATGGATTACCCACAGTAAATTGGACTTTCTTCTCCTGTAATAAATTATTAACAGAATATCTAGAATCTATTGAGGGCTTGGTATGTCCTAGACACTGTTCTAGGTGACAAGAATAAAGTAGTGAACAAAACAGATCAAAATCCCTGCCTTAATGGAGCAAACCAATGTGTAGGAGTAAAATACATACACAGTATGTTAGATAGTGATAAGTTAAAGGGAGAGAATATAAAGCATGGAAGAGGGATAGGAGATTTTGCGGGGCATAAATTTTACATAACGACTTTGAAGAAAATCTTGGAGAAAGTGGGGAAGCAAGCTGTTGCTCTGGAGAAGACCAACCCACACCAACTGCAAAGCAAATGCAAAGGCAATGAGAGAACACATCTGACATGTTCAAGGAACAGAATGGAGGCCAATATGCTGGAGCAGTAAGCATGAGAAGGAGATGAGGACAGGGAGTTGACAGGACCCAGTTTATGGAAGACTGGTAGATCAGGGTAATGACTAGGCTGTTCCCTCTGTGTGATATAGTAAGCCACCAGAGGATTAGAGTATCATTGACTGACTGCTGAACTGAGAACTGACTTCAGGGAGACTGTAGCAGGAATACCCTTTAGGAGAGATGATTGGACCAAGATAGTGGTGGGTTGGAAAGATTGGTTGAGAAATGGTCAAATTCAGGAAACTGTTTGTTGGTGTTGCTGACAGAGTTCCTAACAAGCTGGCTGTCAGGTATGAAAGGGTGAGCTCCATTTGGCACCAAAATTTTGGGCTTGAGAAGTTGGAAGAGGGAAGATTGAAAGATTTGCTGGTGAGGGGAGAATATCAGGAGCTCGAAATTGGCCATGTAATCTTGAGACACCTATTAAACATCCAAGTGTAAATGTCAATCAATTGGATAGATGAGTCTCGAGTTGGAGAGAGGTCCGGGCTTGAGAAAAATATGGGAGTCGCCAATGTTTCTGAGTGTCCTCACCATCCCAACTCTTGATACCCAAACACAGAAACTGAAGAGATTCCCATAAATGTCCAGCTAATCTCTATATGAAGTCTTCCTACTCATTTTTCAAAACTCAGGAACCAAAATGATATTGGATAATATGGCACACCTCACTATGTGAAATTTCACTATTCAAATTAGATATTGAACAGATTTGGATATTGAAGGATACTTATTGCTTGATGAGAAGATATTTAAAGCCATGAGACTATATGAATGAATGCAGACAGAAAAGAAATTAAGTCCCCGGGGCTCTCCAACATTTCACGGTCATGGAGATGAAGAGACGCTTAAAAAAAAAAAAAGGATAGAGGAGGAATGGGTAGACAAAAAAGAGGAAACAGATTAATATGGTATTGTGGAAGCAAAGATAAGAAAATTTCAAAGAGTAGTTATGATATGTATAACATATTATGAGCAGTCAAATTAAATGAGAACTGAGAACTGATCATTGGATTTAGCAACACAGAGGTCATTGGTGACCTTGAGAAGGGTAGTTCTGGTAGTTTAGTGGAAATAAAACATAATTGGTTAATCTGATGAAAACTATGAATCTTCTTCCCCCCAAAATGCCTGTGTATATATATACCCACAATTTCACATATAATTTCACAGAGTTTTCATGGACTCCAGAAGCCTATTCATGGCCCCATTAAGGATTTATTAGTCTCAATTTAAAAATCCCTGGAAATAGTTGATTGTGGAGAGTGAGGGGATTAGAAAACTGGGTAGGGAGGGTAGGTCACCAGCAGGAAAGAAACAATTCGCACCTTATACCTTTATGCACTTCAAATATTTTAAACATCTGCCTATCTTACTTTTTCAATAAAAAATGTTAATTAAAATAAAACATTATTGAAGCTTCTATCAACACACTTTTAATAATTAATTCTGTGTGTGTGTATGTGTGTTTGTGAGAAAGAGAGTTTATATTATTTTATTTGCTCTAACACATTAAACACTTTAGTGCCTTAGAATCTTTGCACATTTTTTTTCTCCCTGCCTGGAATGTTTCTCTCCACTCTGCCTTTGCATTGAATGCTAATCCCTTCTCCTTTAGGTCTCAATTCAGGTTTCACCAATTTAGAGAGGTTTCCCTGTCAGACATTGTTGTCCAGCCTCCCAACAGCCATTCTCTGCTGTTTGCCTGTTAATAGAACACTAATTTTGTTGGGCAGACAGTTCAGGAAGTGCTTCTTGTTCCCCAGTTCTAGGGGGTGAACCTTCATTGTTTCAAGACTGTCATGGGAATCCCATGGGATTGGGTAAGGGACAGCCACGTGACCAAGTTCTGGTTAGCGAAAAATTAGGAAAATATGTTGGGATTAATTGGGAAAATAATTCTCCCTGATAAAAAGGAGCAGCAGAGGGAAGACATCCATGTGGTTGAGTTAATTTAGGATGTCTGGAGTTGTGGCAGCCATCTAGGAACCAAGTGGGGAAAGCCAAGGGAATTGCAGAGAAGCCAAGCCAGGGTTTGGATCCTCATGTTACTTAAATGATCCAACCCTGCTAGCATCTATGTCTAGACTTCTTTCAGGTGAGTTATTAAGTGTCTTCCCTCTTTACGCCATCTGTGGTTGGTGTTCTGTTACTTCTAGCTGAAAGTTCCTACTGATCCACTCTCCCTGACGACTCAGTCTAAAGGAGGTCATGTCTTGTCCCCTGCCCCGCCTGCAGCTGGTACTCTCTCTGTCCCTTATCAGTTTCTTTCAAAACTCATATCACAACTTGCAATTTATATATATAGACAGAGATATTTATATACAAATATAATGTGTAGCTATATGCATATGTGTATATATGTATATATACAAATATAATGTTTAGCTATATGCATATGTGTATATATATGGATATATATACACATATATGTATAGATATATATACACATATATGTATAGATACATGTATAGTATTTGTCATTCTCTTGTCTCTTGTCATCATTGTACTCCAGCACCCAGCATCCTGCCTGGCACAACAAATATCTGTTGAATAAATGAAAAATTGAAGGAATGATGGAATGGATGAGCAAACACATCAGTCCCTGCCCCCCCCTTACTGAACACTCCTTGAGGATTGTGTACACGTTCTACATCCCCAAAATGTAAAATACAGTACCTGGCACTTACCCTATACAAAATAAATAGTCATTAAATAGTTCTGTCTACCTGAGTCTCAGAATGCCAACAGTATCTCTGTGTTACGAAGGGTTCTGGCTTAACCAAAGAGTAGAAAGGAAGGTTTAAGAACAGGAAAACCAAAAATGCACAATTTATAGACCAACTTTTGTTCCATTGCAGCTGTTTTCCTTTATTCTCTTGGGTGTACATATTTGTGAACCTGAACTAATTCACACAACTTTAGGTAACTGGAGTATAATATCCAATAAAAATATAAAACAATATCCAATAAAAAAAATAATTTGTGCATAATCTCTTATTCTCCATTTCAGTATCTTCCTCATTTTTTTTTTTTGGTGAGGAAGATTAGCCCTGAGCTAACATCTGTTGCCAATCCTCCTCTTTTTGCTGAGGAAGATTGGCCCTGGGCTAACATCCGTGCCCATCTTCCTCTACTTTATATGTGGGATGCCACCACAGCATGGCTTGGTAAGCGGTGCGTGGGTCTGTGCCTGGAATCCGAACCTGCGAACCCCAGGCTGGAGAAGCAGAAAACACCAACTTAACCACTATGCCACCAGGCCAGCCTGTATACCTTCCTCATTTTATGTAAGAATTTTTAACTGTGTGTATATAAACACCATATTTTTAAAAAAGAAAAAAAGAGCCACAAAGGAAGTAGAAGAAACATATACTTCTCTCCCAGGATTTTAAGATTCATAAAATGGTCTGTCAGTTCTTTTTTTTTTTTTTCCTGCTGAGGAAGATTTGCCCTGAGCTTCCTCTAATTTTCAGTATGTGGGCCAGCAGCACAGCATGGCCACTAACAGAGCAGTGTAGGTCTGTGCCCGGGAACCCAACCCTGAGCCGCCAAACCAGAGCATGCTGAACTTAACCACTAGGCCACCAGGGCTGGCCCCTGTCAGCTCTATTTTTAATTTCGAACAAACACACTAAATCAACTGAGGTCTAATGGCAAACCATCTATTGGTTAACAGTATAAGCTCTGGGGATGGACTGACTCAATTAAAAGGCTCCACCCCTAAAAAATCTCAGTGGCCTTCAGCAAGCTACTTAATCCTGCTCTGAGTCTCAATTTCCTCATTTGTAAAACAGAGACACTAATAGTGGATACAACTAGAATTACTGGGAGGATCCATGACATAACAAATGTACAGTACTTAGTGACAGACCCATAGTAAGAGCTCAAAAATATGAACTGTATTATTTTTATTCAAATGGAAATTTTTAATATTACTCAAATTTCTCTTCGCATCTAGTATATTTTTTCTTTATATTTACCTGGAACTCTACCTAGCTAAGAAATTATTCATATTCATGAGACAAATTATCTGAGATTAACCACAATCTAACTACATTTTTATAATATAATTACTCAAAAATATCTTCAATAGTTCACCACTTACTAACCTTGTTAAAAAATTTTCAGTAGGGGGCCGCCCGGTGGCGCAGCAGTTTAGTCCGCGCTTGGCAGCCCGGGGTTCGCGGGTTCGGATCCCGGGCGCCTGCCGACGAACTGCTTGTCAGCCACGCCGTGGCGGCGTCCCATATAAAGTAGAGGAAGATGGGCACGGATGTTAGCCCAGGGCCAGTCTTCCTCAGCAAAAAGGGGAGGATTGGCGACGGATGTTAGCTCAGGGCTGGTCTTCCCCACAAAAAAAAAAAAAAAAGATTTAAAAAAAAAAAAAAATTTTCAGTAGGCCGGCCCGGTGGCACAGCGGTTTAGCTCGTGCTTGGCAGCCCGGGGTTCGCAGGTTCGGATCCCGGGCGCCTGCCGACACACTGCTTGTCAGCCATGCCGTGGCCATGTCCCATATAAAGTAGAGGAAGATGGGCACAGATGTTAGCCCAGGGCCAGTCTTCCTCAGCAAAAAGAGGAGGATTGGCAACGGATGCTAGCTCAGGGCTGGTCTTCCTCGCAAAAAAAAAATTTTCAGTAAACCTTGGATGACTTTTTCTCTTTCCCCATTATTTATGGGAGGCAGCCAGCAGCATCAGGACCAAGTGAGGAGGTAGCCAGCACAGTCAAGGTCAAGGAAGTGGTCAGCATGCCTGAAGATTGGTTACCAGGGGTATTGAGCAAGTAAGTAAATATACTGAGGGTAATGAGAGCCAGATTTCTCACTGTTAGAGAAGGAAGTTACAGCTAGGAAGGGGGGAAGGCTAGAATGAGCTTTGTTGTGTTTGACATGAATTGGAGGTATTGTTTTGAACACATGGTTTTCAGTAGATAAATAAGTAGAGAAATATAGTTGTATGTGCATTTATATGTGTGTGTGTGTAAGTATATAGTGATAGTTCATTAGCAATGAACACACCTAGTGTCCAGATCTTGGTTTCTAAACACCATGCTTCACTAAAAGGAACCAGAGCTCCTTGGAGAAATGGCTGGTTCCAGGGCTAGGGCGTGGAAATTACAAGATGAGTATGGTACATCTTGCTACGTTACAAAGTAAGGAAGCATTCAAAGAATGATGGGACCATGTCAAAAGGACAGAGAATCCAGTTTGAAGGGGGTCCCATTGGACAAATCTGGGACAATTTGAGCATCAAATAAATAATGATGGTAATAGATCATAACCCATGAATAAAATAGGAATCCATGGATGCATTATGATATAAATAAATGAATTAATGGATAAATGGAGAGAAGAGAAAGTGCTTCCCTATGGTAGAATGCCACTATAAATGTAGAAAGAATGATGGAACTAGAAAATCACCATTTGGCAACCATCAGAGCAACAATTAGTTCAGACAAGAATCGTCAATACATGCTAAAAATAGTGGTGAAATTTTGTAGAGGATTAAGATATTTACCTGGTTTCAAAGTATCTTCCCATAAGATACTTACTAATTACAAAAGGAAAAATAATAACTTTATAGTGAAGGAAACTGGCAGATACCACCTTAACTGAGTGATCAAAGTCAACAATGCCAGTAATGGGACAAATCGACAATGTGAGCCACACGATGAGAACAGTTCACTCCTGTGACATTCCTGCCTAAAACGCTTGACTTAAATCTAATCACGAGGAAACATCAGACAAGTCCAAACTGAGAAGCAGTCTACAAAGGAGCTAGCCTATGCTTTAAAAACCCATCCCGGTTGTGACAGATAAGGAAAGACTTAGGAACTGTTCTAGATTGAAGGAGAATAAAGGGACGTGACAAATATATGCAACACATGATCCTGTACATTACTGGGACAATTGGCAAAAATTTGAATAGGATTTGTGGATTGGGTGGTAGTATTATTCGATATTAAATTCTTGATTTTGATGGTTATATGTAGGAGATTGTGCTTATTTTTAGGAAATACACACTAAGATATTTAGGGGTATTGGGCATCATGTCTGCAACTTCCTTTCAAAAGAGAAAGAGAATATATGGTAAATGTGGTTAAGTGACAACAACAGGGGAGATTGGTAAAGGGTATGCAGGAGTTCTTTGCACTATTCTTTAAACTTTTCTGTTAGTGAAATTATTTCAAAATTTGAAAAAACACACTTAGATTTCACACTATAGTTCAAGGCCTATGACAAGTTTTTGATATAACGGTAGAGACAATATCTTTATAAAGATCAAACCAGGTCTAATAATTTGTTAATGTGCTGACTAGAGTTATAGGTCCATTTCCAATCTCATTCTCTGAGCCTACAGGGCCTGGGACTCTAATAAAAGCACAGAAGACACTGACATTCAAACATAAAACATACACTACAATACATTCAGAAGGATAGTGGTGACATCACTTCCAGATATCCTATGAGTCTTAGTTGGAAGAAACTGGGGAAGACTCATTGCTCAGTAAGACTCCTGGAGTACAAAGGTACCAAAGCCTCAAAAAGACAGAGTAAAGACTAGCGATGCTCGATAACCACCACCCGGCTCATGAACTGGAACCTTGGAAGCAGCCCAGAAGCTCCTCTCCATGCCTTCTCCAATCACTACCACTTCTTAATCCCAGAAATGACCATTCTCTTGACCTCCTGCCCCCGAGATTATTTTTACCATTTCTAATAATACTTTAAATTGCTGAGGGGTTTTAACATTGAATTTTACTTTTAAAATTAGACTTCGTTTTTTCTTTTGTTTTTCTGCGTATGAATAATTCTTACCCAAGGTAGAAATTCTGGAAGTTCACTATTGGTTTTAAAACTTTAATAAATGGCATAGTTCAATTCTGGAAAAGCCATTTAAGAAATGGTGAATTTCACAACTCAACTTTAAAAGTTCTATCCTTTGGTAGGAAAGCTGAAAGAAAAGTTTCCATTAGCCAATTCACACTGATTCCATAAAGTTATTAGACATCTACAATGGGCCATAGCAATATGCTAATAATGTCTTAGTAACCCAATGAAATTATGTTCCCACAACGTCAGATAAATGAAGTTAAAATGAGCCATTGCCTACTTAAACACAAGTTAAACATAATTACTGGTTTCCAACTCAGCCTGAATAACCAAATATTACTTGCAGTCAGTGACTCTTGAAAATTAATGTAATAAAATTGAAAGTAAAGAGGTAGTAAAGATGAAAAAGGCAAAATGGGACAACTTGTCAGAGCAGAAGAGTGCTCCCATTTATGAATCCCTGCTCATTTTCTGCTTCTTCTACCAGGGGATAAGACAAAGTCCAATAAACTTTTGAGAAAATAAAAAGGTGGGGATCAGAAAAAGAATCCTATCTGGTAGTACACCTCCAGGAGAGTGAACAGCCATATGATTTTCCAAGGTTAACTGTTAGCCAGAAAGATTCATAACAGCCTTTCAACAACAGTAAAGATATTAACTTGTATAAATTTAGGTGTCGTTAGAACCCATGAAGCCTCTCTAGCTGCATATGTCCTGCTTGAATCCTCATTCTGTAGCTATAGCAACCATATTCACAGAACATCTAACCAGTTCCCGTCAATTAAGAAGTGCAATCCATAAACAATCTAATCTGGCCTCCAAGTTGACTTCCTAGATCTACCAGGCAGTAAAATACATCCTCAGCAACTATTTTGAGTAGTTGAAATTCTAAGTGCCATAAAACTGTTTTTTAAAATTTGGGAATGAGAGTTAGATGAAAAATCATAAGTGAACTCGAGAAGAAATGCATTCCTGATTTGTGAGAATCTTGACTTAAGTACAGAAAGTCCTGTAAGGAAAGGAATACTGTAATGAACGTTGCTGACCTCTAGTGCTTAATAGAAGAACTACATTTCCCACTCAAAAGACCCCAAGCAGAGAAGACCAGTACCAAAAAAGTTTCACTGGCTGGCTAGTCACAGATGTCCCTGGTGTGAGGGGAATAAGCAGGCAAATTTAAACCTTTTACATTCATTGTGATTGTTGATATGTTTTGATGTATCGCTATCATTTTATATGTTTATTTTCTGTTTACCATGATTTCTCTTTGCTTCTCTTTTCTCCTCTCCTGCCTTCTGTTCAATTAATATTGTTTTCCTTATTTCCCTTTGACTGGGTTGGAAGCTATGAATTACATTTCTTTTTTTTTTTTTTCAGTATTTTTATGGCTTTTTAAAAATTGCATTCTTTTTTTTTTGAGGAAGATTGGCCCTGTGCTAACATCTATTGCCAATCTTCCTCTCTTTCTTTTTTCTCCCCAAAGCTCCAGTAGATAGTTGTATGTCATAGTTGTACAGCCTTCTAGTTGCTGTATATGGGACGCCACCTCAGCATGGCTTGATGAGCAGTGAGTAGGTCCTCGCCCAGGATTCAAACCGGCGAACCCCGGGCCACCAAAGCAGAACACATGAACTTAACCACTACGCCGCCAGGCTGGCCCCTGAATTACGTTTCTATTTGTTTAGTAGTTATACTTACTTGCTTTTATACATTCTAAATGAAACTTTCTAACAAAATCCTAAGTTATTGACTGTCTCAATCTTCCTCCTGAGTGAGACCTGACTCCTCCTCCTGAACTGTGGGCATGATCGCCTGAGGGTTGATTCTTTTCCCATTGCAAGGGATAAAGACACAAAATGGTGTCCAGTTGTGGTCAGTGAAACATTAAAAGGAGACTTTTGAGACTTTATGAGAACTGCTAAAGCCATCTTGCTAGAAACCTGAGGATAAGGCCTACCCTGAAGATGGAAAACAGAGAAGTATTAACCTGGGTCCTTGAGGACACTACTGAGCCCCCAAATCAATAAACTGTGAGGTCTGCCCTACTCGAGGCCTTCCTGTTATGTGAGACAATATGCCTCTGTGGACTTTAAGCCAGTTGAGTCAGTTTCCGTTCCTTGTTGCCCAAAACAACCCAAATGACACATACCTTTATATTCCCTTCTATTTTTACAACATTTTAGTTCCATCTTTTATTTCTGCACAAAAAGCTATTTTAATAGTCAGTAGTAAATAGTCATTGGTAAATTAAAATTTACCAATATATTTTTCTAATATTAGTGCATGTCATTGTTTATTATATCTCACTCCTTTCCACTGGGTTAATTTTTCTTCTTGCCAAGTACCTTTTTTAGTTAGTTCTTTCAGTAAGGGTCACTGGCTGGGACCATCTCTTATTCATTACATAACTAAAAATCTATCTTTTTCCTCATTCTAGAAAGACAGTTTAGCTGGATGTAGAATTCTAAGTTGGCAGTTATTTCTCAGCAAATTGACGATTACTCCCTTGTCTTCTGCTATCTATTATTGTTGGGAAGAATGTTGTCAAATTGCTTTCCATTGTAGGTTTTGTGCCTTTGCTCTCTGGTAGCTTGCATGATTTTTTTATCCATGATGTCCTGCAGTTTCATTGCACTTGCCCAGGTGATTATTCATTTTTATTTATCCTGTATAGCATTCAGTGTGCACATTTGTTCTAAGGATTTGCATCTTTCTTCAATTCCAGAATATTTTCAAACATTATGTTGAATGCAGCATAACTTCCTTGCAGTCCCTCTACTGTAATCTTTTGTAACTCTTATTATACACTTACATTGAAACCCTTCAATCTATTCTCCATGTTTTCAAATTGTTCCTTTATTTTTTCTACTTTTCTCTTATAATGAGTTAATCACCCAGAATACAACATAACTTTCCAGTTCACTATATCTCTTTCCACTGAGACCTGCCTAGAGTTCATGACATGTGTGGAGTGTTTATTCAATAATTGTATTTTTAATTTCTAGGATTTCTGTTTCTTTAAATACTTACCTGTTACCATTTCATTTCTAATGACTTTTATTTCATAATTTCTTATTATTTGAAAATAGATATCTTTCCTTAATGTCTTTGAATATTCTAAACATACTTATTTTTAAGTTATTATCAGGTCATTCCATTATTTTCATTTCAATTGCAGTGAATTCATCTCTTGATGCTGATTTTGTCAGTTGTCTTCCTTTTGGTTAGGTTTTCTTGTACGTTTTGGAAGCTTAACTTACAAGCTCCTCATGAGTGGAAGTTTTTTCCCCATATATGCACTTCTCCCTCCCTGATGGTTTTATGGTAACCTCTACTCAATCCTCCAGGAACTCCAAGAAGGAACAAGTCTCACAAGTTAACTTGAGACTCTGTTTCCACAATTAAATTTGGGAGACAGGATATCCAGGTACCAGTGAAACGGTAGCTGGATTTAGGTCCGGATTCAATGTTGTGTCTGCTCCCTAAGTATATGACATGCATGGATGGGTGGCTTTTTTCAATCTCTGTTAAGTTTAGGGAGCCCCACCTAAATTCCTAATTGCAAACAGCAATCCTGGCCCTAGCTACCCACATTACATGGGGGGACTTCTCCCCAACCCCTCAATCACATTACCTTATAGGTTACAAACTCCAGACTGCCTCTGTCTGTTTCTGGATCCACAGCCTAGCAAGATTACTGCTCTTCGTTTCTGGTCAACATAAATGTTTATCTTGTTTTGGAATACAGATACATAATTTTAATCTTTTCTTATTAATTCTACCATGTGTTTGGAACAAAAGGAGTGGCATCAAAGTGTGTGCAATGCTATCGTGACCAGAAGTCAGTTTCATTCACATTTTTTTAAAAGCCTGTATGTTGGTCCTTTGGCAGTGTCATGGTTAATAGTGATGGCTAAAAGGCAGCTTGGGAGCTATACATTCTCTTTACAGTTTTACTAATAAACATTTTGTAAGGTTGAAGATAACTGACTTGTACAATTTAGCCAATGACATTAACTAGAGCTTCTGTCAGAAATAACTTATTTTATAAGTGTTTAAGGTATACCCAAACACGTGATACTCCATTACCCAAATTCCCCTATCTCTGCAGTTTGAGGCCAAAAAATTAACCCAAAGCTCTGAAAGAAGTCCACATATAAATAAAACATTCATGTTTTGATGTTGCAATGATACCAAACTTAAAATACTGGTGTAAAGGACAGGGATAAGATTCAAATTCGCCTAAAAGGATTTATATATAGTTAAGAATTATGAAAAAGATATTAATGATTTATTGGATTTTTAAGGTATATATTGGTTTTGTGGTTGTGCAGAATAAAAGGAATCTTATAGAGATGCAACCTGATATATTTACAGATGAAATGGTATGATTTGATTTTAAAAATCAGGCGTGGTGGTCATTGGGATGGGGACCTATAGATGAAGCAAGATTGGCCTTGAGTTATAATTGTTGAATATAGGTGATGGGTACTGTGGGTGTTCATTATACTGTTAGAAACTGTGCAGGTGCAGGTCTGGAATTTTAGCCTACTTACAAGTTCAACTGGTAGCTACCCTGTTACTATTTCATAGATGCTGGCAGAAGACACAAGACTCCTGGGTCAGACACAAAGGAGTTTAATCACAGCTAGAGCTTCATGTTGATTTGCAACAGTTCCCCATGCCCCCCGAGATCCCTGGGTGTGATACAAAGGGTTTATCATGGTTATCTGCTCACACAGTGGGCTTCATTATCAGACAGGAACACAGCTTGGGAGATTCAGTTTTTATAGCAAGTGGAAGCTAAGTCTGCCCTTTGTCTTGAGGGAGACAATACTTCATCCCTCAAGGTTGCCTGCTGAAAACACAACCCTGAGAAATAGTCCAGGTGAAGAGCAGTCGGGGTCTTGCATTCTTGGTATACCCAACAAGAACTTGCAGGGATGCTCAGAGTCCATGGCAGATTGCCTCTCCTAACATATATTATCTCTTTACTTTGTGTATGTTTGAAATTATTCATAATAAGAAAGTAAATTTTAAAAAGAAATGTATGCAGCATTATTTACAATAACCAAGATATGAAAGCAAACTTAGTGTACATTGATGGATAAATGGATATAGAAAATGTGTTTATATACACACACACACACACACACAGTATGTTTATATATATACATACACACACACACAGTGGAATATTATTCGGCCATAAAAAAGAAGGACATCTTGCCATTTGTGACAAGGGACAGACCTTGAGGGCATTATGCTGAGTGAAATAAGTCAGACAAAGACAGAAAAAATGCCATATGATCTCACTTATATGTGGAATCTAAAAAAACCCCAAAACTGAATTCACAGATACAGAGACAGATTGGTGGCAGAGGTGGAGGGTGGGGGGTTGGAAAAATGGCTGAAGATGGTCAAAACGTACAAACTTCCAGTTACAAACTAAATAAGTTCTGGAGGATGTAATGTACATCATGGTGACTATAGTTAACAGTACTGTACTGTATATTTGAAAGTTGCTAAGAGAGTAGATTTCTTTTTTTGGTGAGGAAGATTAGCCCTGGGCTAACATCTGTGCCAATCTTCCTCCATTTTGTATGTGGGACGCCACCACAGTGTGGCTTGATGAGTGGTGTGTAGGTCCATGCCCAGGATGCAAACCCCCAAACCTAAGGCCACCAAAGCGGAGCAGGCAAACTTAGCTATTACACCACAGGGCCAGCCCCAAGAGTAGATCTTAAAAGTTCTCATCACAAAAAAATTTCTAACTATGTGTGGTGATGGATGTTAATTAGACTTATTGTTGTGATCATTTCACAATATATACAAATTTTGTTATGTTGTACACCTGAAATATAATGTTATGTGTCAATTACTAACATTTTTTTCTCAGTTAAAAAAAAGAAATGTACATCTGAGTTTAATATATTTGAAAATGTATGTACAGCTAGCTAGCATAGGTGTGTTATGGCTACCATTATAACCAAATCTCCTTCTCAAGAGCTCTACATATTCTAAATGCTTCATTTTAATTCTTTTATTATCAAAAAAGGAATACATACTTTTGCCCCCCCAAATCCAACAATGTGGAAGAGTATAAAGTGAAAATTAAGAGACTCTGAACTAGCTGCACAGCTAACAGTTCTGATGCATTCTTTCAGAATGTTCTACACTTACATAAGCATATGTATAAACACATGGTCTTTTTAAAAACATGCAATTGGAATCATAAATATACTGGGTATAGAACTTGCTTTCTTTTCTCAATATTTCCTGGATAGTTTTCCATGTCTGCATGCTAGATCTAATTCATTCTTTTAAATTGCTGCATACTACTTCATTTAATTGATGTTGTTAGGGACTGAATTGTGTCCCTTCCAAATTCATATGTTGAAGCCTTAACCCCCAATGTGACTATATTTGGATATGGGGCCTTTAGAGAGGTAATTAAGGTTAAGAGAGGTCATAAGGGTGAGGCCCTAATCTTATAGGACAGGTGTCTTTAAAAGAGGAAGAGACTCTTTCTACAGAGACCATCTACAAGCCAGGAACAGAGACCTCAACAGAAACCAACTCTGATCGCACCTCAGTCTTGGACTTCTAGCCTCCAGAACTCTGAGAAAATAAATTTCTATTGTTTAAGGCACCCAGTCTGTGGTATTTTGTTATGACAGCCCAAGCAGACTAATACAGATATAGTCTATTTAATTCAATTAGTCCCCTAATAAGAGAAATGTAGATTTTTTTAAACATTACAAATAATGCTACAAAGCATTTACTCACACATATGGAGTATGGTTAGATAAACTCCTAGAACTGAAATGAGTCAAAGGGCATGCACATCTTCAATCTGATACTACCAAACCACACTCTGAAAAAGTACTGCCAATTCACACATAGTCCCCCAATAGTGGATGAGTGCTTGTTTCCCTAAACTGGAGGCAGTCTCCCAAGTGAAAGTGTTCATTCATTCAATATTTATTCAGTACCCACCTCTGAACAGTGCCAGGAACCCTGCAAGGTACTTAGGATGACAAAGGATTAAGTGGTGAACAAAGATGAACAAAGGATTAAGTGCCTGCCCTCAAGGATCTGTTTTGTTTTGTTTTGAGGAAGATTGGCCCTGTGCTAACATCTGTTGCCAATCTTCCTTTTTTTTCCCCTCCCCAAAGCCCCAGTACATAGTTGTGTATCACAGTTGTACAGTTGTAGCTCTTCTATATGGGATGCCGCCTCAGCATGGATTGATGAGCAGTGAGTAGGTCCACGCCCAGGATCCAATCCAACGAATGCTGGGCTGCTGAAGAACACACGAATTCAACCACTATGCTACCGGGCTGGCCCCAAGGATCTTTATTCTGGAGGGAACCAGGCAATAAGTAAGGATACACAAATAAATATACAAGGTGGTCTGAGAAGCTGTTTCTGAGATGACATCTGAGCAGGGACCCAGATGCAGAGAGAAAACAAGTCTCACCAATACTTGAGGAAAGAATCCTAAGTGTGTTTCAGTTTTAATTGTCTTTCAAAAATAAGCAAAGTTGCAATTCTACTCCTGGGTATGTACCCAAAAGAATTGAAAACAGGTGTTCAAACAAAAACTTGTACACCAATGTTCACAGCAGAAATATTTCCAATAGCTAAAAGGTGGAAACAACCCAAATGCAAATCAACATATGAATGGATAAACAAAACGTGATCTATCCATAAAATGGAATTCAGCCATAAAAAGAAAAGAAATACTGATACATGCTTTAAAGATAAATCTTGAAAACATTATGCTAAGTGAAAAATGCCAGATATAAAAGGCCACAGGCTGTACAATTTCACTTATATGAAATATCTGTAGTAGGAAAATCCATAGAAACAGAAAGCAGATTAGTGGTTGTCAGGGGCTGTTGCTGGAGGGAGGGGAGAAAGGATGAAGAGTGACTGCTTAATGGATACATATGGGGTTTCCTTTTGGGGTGATGAAAATGTTCTGGGAACTAGACAGTAGTGATGGTTGTACAACATGCACATATACCAAATGCCACTGAATTGTATATTTCAAAATGGTTAAAATGGTGAATTTTATGTTATGTGTATTTTCCCACAATAGAAGATAGCAAGTTAAAAAAAAAAGTAAGGTTGAACTTCTTTATGTTTTCTTAAACTTAATGGCCACATGTAATGTTTTGCTAGCTGCCTCTTTATGTCCAGTACTCATTTTTCTATTGGATTATAGATTTAAAAAAATTAATCTGTAAACTCTCTTTGTATATTAAGGAAATTAATTCCCCATCTTAATTAAAACCAAAGAGTTGAAGGAATTTTCCATATTTATATAGAGATCCAAAAAAGCACCCTTTGACTCTAAATGGAATTCTGTCTAGAGTAATGAAATTTCAGAACTGAAATGGCCTTAAAAGTCACCTGGTTCAACTTTGTTCTGATTTAAGAATCCTCTTACTGTACAGTATCTCTTGCCAAGTGGTCCACTTTGACTTGAAGCAAACACAGAAAGGGAGTACTTAACTTTTTTTGAAAACCTGCTTTGAAGTATCCACAAAATTTCCTTAGTCTGGGATAATAAGTGTAAGGGAAAAAAAGTGACACACTCACATTAGGCAAGTGAATTGAGTTTACTAATGGGACTATTTACAGAGAGTGTGGGCAGGTTTACAGGAATCCGAGAAATACTGTGGGGCTAGCAACAGTGGGAGTCAGCATCTCCTCCAGGCACATGCAGACAGTAGGTTGGAAGTGTAAGAGAGATCCTTGATTCCACTTCTCATGCCTGTAGATCCTGTGACAGAAAGTGATGTTCTCCTTCCACCCTATTTTCTGTGGCTTGATGGCCTTGGTTGTGAGTTCTACTACAATATATAAAATAAAATTGGTCTCACCAACACTTCAACCCTAAGAAATTGAAGAAAAATAACCTAAGTGGCATGAGTCCACAGGACAAGAATCTGATGGAGGGAAGCCATTATCCAAGCACCCCTGGAGCACTTACATGGCATTGGAGACACAAACATAATTCCAAGAGCCTGGGGTTCTAGTTGGGGGAGACAGATCAAAGAAGATACTTTAAGTGCTTCCACACAAGGAAGAATAAACATATAGAAGCTCAGAGCAGGACCCTGAAGAATGAGTAGGCAAGTGTTTGAAGAAGTTTCTAGACAGAGATGTTAGGGAAGAATGAAGTCTAGGGACTGGATACAGGAAAAAAGACACTAACTGGCACTCACCTTTATACAAAATGGATCATTTTATCAGCCTCACCAGATACAACAATTCATTAAGAATAGTTCAAGGCTCAAGAACAAGGAAAATTATACAGTGATGTATGTCAATTATTTCTCACTAATATTGGGAAAAAAATAAGGGAAAGATCTTCAGAGAAAAAACTGAAAACATAAAATGTGCAACAAGGGCCTCTTTTGCAGTGCTTCCTCTAGGTTTTAAGACTTATTTGCATGCGTTTCTCATCCTCTCTACCCGATTAGAATTTTCTTTGGAGCAAGGAGCACATCTTTATCACTTAACATTCACAACAGCATTTCAAACACAATCTGTATGAAGCTGAATCCATCATCTCCAACTCCTGTGTCCCTTTATTATGTTAGTGCAGAATCCTTTCAGTCACCCTGGAACAAAATCTCAGTCCTCTCTCCACACACCTGTGGCCAGGGGTCAGCCAGGAGCTCCACAATCACCTTCTCATTCCTTTCTTTTTTTCCTTTTTCTCCACTGAACATAGCTCAATCCCTCATTACCTCTCATCAAAGTAGTATCCTAGCTTCTGTTTTTCCAGCCAATTCTTCCCTCACACTTCCAGAATAACCTTTCTAAAATACAGTAATTTTACTCTCCTACTTAGAACTGTAAAAATAATGTCTTACAAAAAATAATTGCTTACAAATAACGTCAAAATCCTAGTGTAGCATTCCCAACGCTACTTTTTCTGCTCTATCTCCTCTAAAGCCCACACACATATCCAGCCCTCTGGCCATATCGAACTATTGTATATTTTTAGGATTTGCCCCTTGTTCCACCTGAATGTCTTCGCTCACTTGGTTCTTTCTTCCTGATGTTGCCATTCAGGAGTAACTACTCCTGTCTCTGAACACTCCCCACCCCAAACACTTCCTCTCCAGCATTTACAATTTTCTCTTTGCTTCACACAATGTTTTCGTCTTCTCTAGGAGGCCCTAAGGCCCCCTAAGGACTCGGTCTTTGTATTCCCCACACCTGCTTAGCAACAGCTATATAGTTCACTCACATATCTGTGCAGGGATCATTCCCCACCAAAGCACCACGCCCTATTAAGAATAGGTAATAGTTATTTGAACGAATGATGTTCCACGCTCACTTCCCCACCCTTCTGTCCAACGTAGAAGGAAAATACTTGTCGAATTTGTTTGGACAAAAATGACGGGATATTGCACTAATTCTTCATATATCCTGAATGGCCACATCTTAAAAGCATATTCTGGGTCTTTCCAGCCGTAAAACCCTGAGCCAGCTTCAGAGCTGGATTCCACTGAACTCACACAGGAGTCTCATCTAGAGGACTGCAGCAGGTAACAGGGACAATGTCCTTTCCTGATTCTGAGGCCATGGGGCGGACCCTTCAGACCCGCCCAGGAGCACCCTGACCTGCGGTCTCCCCGCGACCAGAAAGTGCCACCTTGTCCTGTCCATAGCGTTGTACAGTTTACAAGGCGCCATCACGTTGATTTCATCCTCCTGACATTCCCGTGAGGCAGCAATTCTCACCTCCCTCAAGAAACGGAAGATCGTGGGGAGATGGAGTAGAGAAGAGGCGTGGCAACGAGCTGTGGCGGGGAAGGCGGGTGGGAGCCCGGAGCCTGAGCTGGAGTTCGTTCCCGGCTCAGCCCTGACCCGCCTGTGTCCTCACTCGCGCCCGGAGACACAGGGGGGCGCGCGCAGAGGACACGAAAGCCCTACCGCTCTCACAATGCCGGATGCTAAGGCGCCGCGAGAGAAAAGCCGTGCGCAGCCCGGTCCCAACTCGCCCGGTCCGCTCCCTCCGCGACCCCAGAGCCGCCCGCGCGCCCACCCTCTTCGCGACTCTGCCGGAAGTCCCGCCTGCACCCGCCGCGACCGCCCCCCATTGGACCCGGCGCCGGGGTCTCGCCGCGGGTTGGCCGCTCGGCGGCATGAGCCCCGGGCGGCCACTGCGAGCCCTAGGCAGGGGGTCCGCTGGAGACCGGCTGAGACGCGGGGTCGACACAGGAGGCGGGGCCGGGGCGTGGGGCGGGGAGCGCCGGGGCGGACGGGGGGACTTCCGCCACGGGACCCGGAAGGGGCCGCGCCGCCGCTGGTGGGAGTTGTAGTCCGGCCGTGGTTGGGGGGGGCCCGCGGCTCATGCGCGGTGCACCGAGGCTTGTTTCACATCTGTAACAACAGGTGAATTGGGCTTTTTATTCTCCCCTTTCGTGCCCCCTCGAGGCGCTTGCCGCGGCCGGGGGTGGTCGGCGCGAGGAGGGGCTCGCGTCCGACCGCCGGCTTGGCGGAGAGTGGGGCGGAGAAGCGGGCGGGCCCGAGGAGCAGGCCGGGCATCCTAGGCCTGCCCGGGAAGCCGGTCGGGCCGAGCCGTGGGCAGCCAGGCCTCGGCCTGTCGTTGCCATGGAGCCAGGGCGGGGGCGGGGGCCAGACTGGTCCGTCGGGGCGGGCCTGGTAGCCAGGGGCTTCGCGGGTCCGCGGGAGAGGCCGCTTCACTGGCGCAACGACGCCTCCGCTTCCAGGGATGCTCTGTTTCCCGAGGCAGGGCCTGGAGGAAGCCCCCGGAATGCCCTGGGACCTTTGTTTGCCCCCCGTGCCGTCTGGACCGTTTGTCCAAAGGGAGGCCTGGTGCATTCTGGCCTCCATGGTTTGCCCCCTTTCGCACCGACCTTGTCACTGGGGGAGGCCAAGGGGTGAGGTGTTCTTTGTTTGCTGGTGGTGGCTTGCCCCATTTCGCTGGGGAACACCTAATGCATGTTGGGTTCTTTGTTTGCAGTGAGCTGGAGTCCCAGGGGGTCCTCAGAATCCCCAAGCCGGGAGTATGGCGTCAGCATGCTGTCTAGCTAGTCCTCGTGTAGCAACATTGGTTACCTTAATTGTGATTTTTGCAAGGCAGAGGTTGTCCCACTTTGCAAGCCCAATCCACAGGGGCTTGCCATACACTGTAGCAGGTGGATTGCAAATGGCCAGTTGCAGACTCTCTTTGGTTGCAACTTACTGGCGAGAGCGAAATGAGACATTTGATGGTTTCCCTTGCAGTTTCTTTGAAGGCAGTAATCCCACTGTCATTGTAGGTCTTAGCTACATCTTATAATTTACACTTAAATCTTGGAGTCTTGGAGTTTCCAGGAGGGAGAACTCTTTTCTTGATACAGTATTTGGGATTTATGATAGTGTTCTTTATTTGTGTAGCTGGTTTAAGTGCAGTAAATACATCCTTTGCTGCACTTTCGACCTGTGTAGGTTGTCCCTTTACCTCCAAAAGATATTTACTCTCTAAGTGTTTTAACTTATTTGGCTGTAGTCCCAAGTTTATCAGTGGGACCCCTCTTGCCCCTTTCAACCTTTGAAGATGTCAGTGTAAAATGTTCTTTCAAAGAATGAACCACAGGATATCTAGGCAATAGCATGATATCATGGAAATAAGAAAAGTAGTGTAGTATCAGCATGGAAAGCTTTGGAGCCCAGTACCTAACTGCAGATTTCCATTCTGCCCTGAGGCAGCTATGGGATCTTGGGCAAGTTGTGTAACCTTCTCTGGGAAAATCTGCCTCAATTTCCTTCTCTGGGAAAGATAATTCCTACCTCACGGACTAGTTGCATAGATTAAATGCGATAAAGTGTATGAAAGTACTTTGTAAACTACAAAAATGATGTTTGACATTTGGTTGTTATTTTCCCAATCTGGAAGAGCTTCTTTATCTACCTTAGGTTCATATTATAGTCATGAGATTAGGACTCAAAACTGAAGCATGTTTTGCTCAGTACTTGGAGAAGATGCTTTCAGGACTACAATTCCCTCTTTCCCATGATGTCTCTTTCTTGGTATCTTTCAGGTGCTGATGTAGGGCAGCTCACAGTTTGATGGGTCTAGAGTGTGTCATGGCAGGTCCTGAAGTGAGGCCAGTGTGTCCAGTGTGTGTGTTTCATGCCACTAACAAAACTTGTCCTTGTTAGAGTAGTAAATGGATTTCAATGATCTGGAGCAACTAACTTTCTCTGCAGGGGCCATCATTTTGGTGACCCAGCATTGTACTTCCCAGGAGGAGGCCCAGCCTCGTGATGAGGAATAGCAAGGAGAGAATTCAGCTGCAGTTCAAAACTCTACAAAATCTGAGACTGTCGCTGCTCTTGTAAGGTAAGTTGATGTAGCCATGCACACAAAGCAGTGGTGGATCTCATGCTCAGCCACAGTGTAAAGCAAAAGGCATGTAGTAAGTCCATTTGTGACTGTTTTGGAAGAAGGGTATCATTTTTAATTAGTTATTATGGGATCTCTCTGTCCTTGAATCATCTCGTAGTGACTCTTCCTGGAGTTAAGTGATGTTTCATTATGCAAGAAATCTTGATATACTATTATTTTATTTACCTCTAAATTGTTAGAGAAACTCTGAACCAACATAATATTGTATTGCAAGGGAGGCTTTGGATTTCTAGGAAATGTTCTAGAGCTCTGTAAAATATCTTTGAAAGATCTTACCTTGAATCTCATACTCTATTTTTCTAAACTGATACAGGAAAAGATAGTGTTATATGAGCCTTGGTTGGCATGGAGAGGATCGGGACATTTTAAAAGCAAAACCAAGAGTCAATTTACAAGCAAATTTCTTAGCAAGAAAGTATTGTTTCTTAAATAATAATCAGATGTTTTAGATTTTGTAATATTCAGGTTTTCTTTAAAATTAGAATCTCAAATTATACCCTTTTTCCTTTAATTTGGATAGAAGGAGTCTATAGAATGTAACTTCTTAAAGTAAATTGTATCACTGTTGATGTTGTATTGAAGTTTCCTCTCTGAGCTACCATATCCTATCGGCTGAAATTTCCGGCATCCCTGGGGGAGAGGAGGCCATCAGGGCAGACCTGCTATGGACCTGAAAGATTCGGCCCCAGGTCAGCCCTCCACCCCCTACCTCCCCACCATTTGAGAATGAGAGGGAATAGCAGTCAGGAGCTGGAGTGTAGGCCCCATTAGACTGCTGGTAATGTTGGACATTATCCTGATTTGCTAAAATGTTATGTAGATGTTTTTAAACTAAGGCCACATAATGTTACTGCACCAACCCAGGACTACTACATTATTAAAAACATCTGAAAGTCTGAGTGTTTTTTAAAACAAAATTGTTAAACCAGAGATATTACTTATTTGTGTGTGTGTGTTTTAAGTCTCTAGGTATATTCCTCAGTTAAATATACTAATGAGCAAAATGCACCAAATTTTGGGCCAACAGTTGAACTTTACCTTAATATTTGTCATTTCATAGAGACTCCGCTATGAAAAACTTTTAATTTTGAAACACTATACAGTTATTTTTTGATATTGTCAGTCAAGTCCTATTCCTAGGGGCTTGACTAGGTTTTGTGAAAGCCCAGTAAATCAGTTTGTGTGTAAGGCAGTCATCAGTCCCATTTCCTGATGCCACACGAGAAAAGGAGTCCATGTAGAATTTCAATCTCCCTAGAAGTCCCAGGAAAACTGCAAGTATTGTGATTAGGTGGAAATATATGTCTCTCATGATGAAATACATGCCCTTCTGTTTAGCAGGGTTCAGGGAGTTTAGAACAGAGAAAAGAAGGAAGCTCTCAGTTAGAAATAAAGACATGTAATTACTCTAGAGTGGAAATGGCCCTTCCATTCTTAAGACTGGGAGCGGCAGTTGGGTCTTATTAGTGAAGAGCTCCATTTTTCTTGACTTCTGGACAGTGCTTTCTGTGTTACTGAAGTCTTCTCTGTGGGTTCCTGGACCAGAAATATTAACCATTGCCTCCCTGCCCTCCTTCTTAGGATTCCAGCTTTCCCTCCTGGCCAGAAATGTTCAGCCTGGACTCATTCAGAAAAGGTAAGAATGTAACTGTGCCTGTGACTTCATGCTCCTCCCCCCTGTGGTGGGCAACTGTGAAGGCTGTGAAAATCCCTCACCAGTTTGTAGTCCTTAGATTCCTTTGAGTGACTTTTGAAAGTCCTTTCTCAGCCTTCCTCTTGCATGATGCTCATAACCTGTGCCTTCCCTTGTCTGGGTCTTTGTATACATTTGCCACCCGTCCCCCAAATGCCCTCTCACACATGTTCACTGCTTGTTGAAATCCTACCTATTTTTCTAGGCCAGTGTTTTACACCATTTCCTCTGTGAACCTTTCTTGAGTCTATCAACCAAAAGGGATCTTTCCTCTCTCTGATTTTCATCTGTACCATATCTGTACTTTCTTGTGCTGAGTCTATTCTGAATTAATCATTGCATCACTAGATTAGAAGCTCCCTACAGCGAGGGCCTATTGTGCTCTTTTATCATCCATAGTACCTGGCACAGCATTATGCACATGGTAGGCCCCAGTAAACACTGGTGGAAGTGGATTGGGTTATTGTTATATTAGTGGTCATAGAAATTGTGGCAAGTCTTGAAATCAGTGCTCTCCAGCAGATGGGATGAGAGGATTACATAAGCAATGGCAGAATTGAGCCATGGCAGGGCCATAGGGTAGCATTCAAAGGCTGCTTATGGGGGGTGATATAGCTGGTGAAGACTTCAAGGTCAGATCCCGGAGGGCTTTGTGTGTTTTAGCCAGGAGCATGACTTTTCTTCCTTAAGGGAATAAAGAGTAAAAGGCCTGTCACCCGTATCAAAGCTGACAGTGAGGCCCCTGTCTGAGCATATTTGACAAATAAATGAGAACCATAACAGGCCTTCCATAACTGCTGAGTAAGAAGATCTTCCCACTTGTGTCTCCTCTCCAACTTATGTTCCTAGAGGCTTGGAAAACCCTGGCCAAGTGGTGCCCTGTGTAATCCATTGAACGGGACCAGAAGGAGAGCTGGATGTACAGTGGCTCAGAGCAGCCTCTTCCTGCCTCCTTGTTTGTCTTCAGCCACACCTTCTGTTTTCATATTGCATTAAAAAATTAATCTCTGTCACCCTGGTTTTGTTGATTAACTGTGTCTGAAAAGGGAAACATTGAACTTGAGATTAGTGTGGATAGCACATTTTGAGCTGAAAATTAAGTACAGTTAATTGCTTTGTGTTTGCCTATTAATCAGTGGGCTTTGTGTCCACCCACTTGTAAAAGTTGGATGAAAATAGGTTCTCTTATGATGGGAGTATCTCTGAATTAACAGCACTGATTTTGTAAAGAGATGGAGAGCCCAATAAAATCATGATCCTCCTTCTCCCTGTGTTATTTAACTCTGACATGATAGAGAGATGGTATCGAGAGAGAGTTTTGGGGCAAAATTTCTTTATAGCATTTTTGAATTTGCTTTCTAGGCTGGGAATTGATTTGTTTGAGAGACTTTCCATCAGGGGTGACATCATTAGCACTCAGTTTAGTAGGAGGCAGCATAGCTTCACTGAGCAAAAGCTCTGGACCCAGATGCCGGGTTCATGTCGCACATCTGCAGCTCACTGGCCGAGGAGGCTTGAGTGGGTGGCTGAGCCTCTCAGTGCCTCCATTCCCTCACAATTTAAGTGGGCCAGGTCATAATACCTGCCTCATAAGGTTTTTCCAAGGATCAGATGAGATAATACATGTAAATAGCTTGGTACAGGGCCTGACACCTAGTAAATTCACAACCCACGGTATTAAGTACCTTTAGGACATAATAATCAGACATAGTCTGATTTTGGGCCTTCCTTTCCACACAGGTGAAGGTTTTATTTTTACCAACAACCATTTTATGCTTGAAGGTCTCAGGGAAAGCCATTAATCAGAAAGAGTCACTGCTTTGAATAATTTCCTTCAGGCAAACCTATCCTGTCTTGGTTTCCTGACTATAAGGATGAATGCCCTCTCCTATCTTCTGAATGCTGGTATCACTTGTGGTTTGCATCATGACCTTGGCAATTGGTCATGTGTGGCCTTGCAGCGCTTTTATTGTTGTATAGGACTGTTCTTTATCTCTTATGGAGGTTTTTTTTTTTTTTTTTGGTGAGGAAGACCAGCCTTGAGCTAACATCCGTTGCCAATCCTCTTTGTTTTTTGGGTTTTTTTTGCTGAGGAAGACTGGCCCTGGGCTAACATCTGTGCCCATCTTCCTCTACTTTATATGGGATGCCGCCACAGCATGGCTGACAAGCAGTGCATCGGCAGGCACCCAGGATCCAGACCTGCAAACCCTGGACTGCCAAAGTGCGAACTAAACTGCTGTGCCACCGGCTGGCCCCCCTTTCTTTTTTTGGGGGGAGGAAGATTGGCAGTAGATGTTATCTCAGGCCCAATCTTCCCCATCAAAAATCTGTTGCCAATCTTCCTCTTTTTGCTGAGGAAGGTTGGCCCTGAGCTAACATCTGTGTCCATCTTCCTCTATTTTGTATATGGGATGCCACAGCATGGCTTGATGAGCGGTGCATAGGTCCATGCCCGGGATCCAAACCTGTGAACCCTGGGCTGCCAAAGTGGAGTGCATGAACTTAACCACTACGCCGTTGGGCTGGCTCCTGTTACAGAGTTTTTATATGTTTCTTTGTTCCTCATGATGAGATTATGACCTCCCTAGGGTGTCATGAATCTTAAGAGGAAATGTAACATGATGTAAAGCTTGAGTCAGACTGGCTGGGGTTCGAATCTGGTCCCCATTAACATTAGCAAGTTGTTAACTTACTTGATCCTGTTTCCCAGCCTCTATCCTCAGGGGTATAGTGAAGATGAGAGATGATGTAGGGAAAGTGCTTGGCTGTAGTCTGTCCCCAGCCCTTAGTCTTTGCTTGGCAGGCCCTTGATAAATGTGAGTAGGTTGATCTATTTGAGGTGCAGCCCTGTAGCCAATGTTTTGCTGGAGAGTGACATCCTGGCCTCAGCATGCAGTGTGCTATGTGGCTGCGTGATTGAGTACCTGCTGTGTACGAGATACTAGCGTGATGATAGCTGTGTTTCACAGATGCTTTCTGGTACTCAGGGGCTTATGATCTCAATGGAATGAGCCATTTGATGGTTCTGAAGGTAATGGCCACAGCAGTTCCCTGCAGCATTGTGGATGGGGCCCACTGGGTATTGTGGCTACCGTCTTTGCTGTTATGTAATTCAACAGAGCTGCCAACACCTCCCAACTAGAATGCTTGTGGGCCTGGTGAGTGACCTGTTACTGCCTTTGCCAGCCTCTTAACAAGGTTTCTTGTCTCTCAGCTGTAATGCCATCACAATCAGGTTACAAAGAGCAAGCTGAGTCTTTTACAGTTAGCACAAAACTTTGGAAAATGTTAGATCAACAGCAAGAATGTGCAGTTTTCCTCTAGCTCCATGGTCAGAAGAGAGCTCAGTGATGTGTTGTGGGATTGTAACAACTTTCCCCCAATTACTGAAATGCTTAATGAAATAATGAATAATCATCAAATCATTTATTCTTTTTTTTCAATCCAGCATCCCTGGATATGAATGAGGACCATCCTTAAAAAAGAATAGAGGTTGAGCTGGTCGTTTCTAACCTTAGCTTCAAGGCAGAGCTGGAATTAGGTCCAAGATAAATCTTGATCTGAGACACTTTGTTCCAAAAGACCCTACAGGCATTTCTGCTGTAACGCTATGTATGTTTTCTGCAAAATCACACACCTATAATAAGAGGGCTTATATGAAAAGTAGAGTTGAAGCAATACAACTGCAACTTTATGACCAGAGTAGGACAAAAACTGTCACTGATGCCTGGGAAGATGCTTTGGACCACTGAGGCAGGCAGCTCAGTGTGATGCTAAAAACGTACAAAGAGTGTTTGGATGAGAACAGAGCTGGCAGTTGGTGAGGCAGCGCCGGTGGAAGTGGAGCTCTGAGCCAGTGGGGCTGCCATTAAGGAGTGTGTGCAGCTGGGAGTGTTGGGGAGGAGGACCTGAGTACAAACACTTGCTTCCCCCCTCAACATTTTATTATGAAAATTTTCAAAAATACTGAAATATTGAAGGAATTATATAGTGAACACTCTTGTATCCACCACCTTGATTCTCTATAGGCACTCAATTTTAATTTAATTTAATTTTTTTTTTTGGTAAGGAAGATCTGTTGCCAATCCTCCTCTTTTTGCTGAGGAAGATTGGCCTTGGGCTAACATCTCTGCCCATCTTCCTCTACTTTATATGTGGGACGCCTGCCACATCATGGCTTGATAAGTGGTGCATAGGTCCTCATCCGGGATCCAAACCTGCGAACCCCAGGCTGCTGAAGTGGAGCACACGAACTTAACCACTGTGCCACTGGGCCGGCCCCATTAATTTTAATTTTTTAAAAATATAGCTGAAAGAGTGTTTCCTTTTCCTGCTGAAAATTATAATTCTACTCTTGCTTTTTCAGTTCCCTTGCCTTAGAAAAATTACATTTGAACTAAGAGTTCTTACATTTTGCTAATTTTATTCCCCTGTTTACCAATTCTGTATGAGCTAATTTGCATTGTAGAAGTGGGCATCGTTGTAGCAGAGCAGGCTGTTTCTAAGTGTGTGGTGTATGTGGTTGTCTCTCTGTGTTCCTCTCCTGCTCCATTTATTATACCAAAACCAGTGGGACAGAGAGAGTGAAGAGCTTATGCACCTTTTCCCCCAGACAGTGAGTTTCTGACATTTTCACCATTTAGGTGGTTTCAAAGATTTTAAACCTTCCTTACTCACACATTTTCACCTTTCCATGGAAGACTCAGTGAGTGTCTTAATTTTAGTTTGTGTATATCAAAGTTTTGGAACTTGTTAAAAATTATTTTATAGGTCATTGATAAGTAGTATTTAGTCTCCAAACAAATGGAAATATTTGGAATGGCAAATCGTTAAGTTTTAGAAAGAGGGAAAAGGCTGGTATTGTGGATCTGGTCTTGGCTCTCAGGGAGGACCCCAACAGTTAATTAGTCTCTCTCTTGCCCAGTTCTTAAAGGGAAAGAATAATGTGAGATCTGGTGGCTGAAGTGGCCATCTGGGGAACCCATAAGAGAGACAGAGAGCTACTGTAAGTGGAAAACAAATAAGTGGAAGAACCCAAGGGACTTACATGGTGTCATGACTTCTCGGTTTTCAACTGTTGTTCTGTCTCATTCTCACAACTCAAGTCTCTAGAGAAGTATATGGGATGGGTCTTAAACTCATAGAGGGTGACTAAGGGAACAAGGAAAGTTTGAGGCTTTTTTGAGAAAGCCTCTACAAGGCTATCATGTATCACATCTATATAAGACAATTGCCTTCCTTCTGTGTGGCATTATTGGCACTGTTTCTCAGAACCTGTGTCTGGCTCCAGATACCATCCATCAGCCCTGCTTCTCAGAGCTCTTCACGGACACTCTGGGGTGAGCCATTCCAGGGGTCTGTAACTGAGGGGTGAATACATGTTGCCTTGATGCCCTCTCTCTTTCTCTAGATCGGACCCAGCACAGGCAGCGTCAGTGCAAACTTCCCCCACCCCGCCTTCCACCCATGTGTGTCAACCCTGCCCCTGGAGGGACCATCTCTCGAGGTAAGGGAGGAGCATTGCCTCCTGCACCAGCTTTGTCCAGGGTCTCTGGGGAGGTGGGTGGCAGCGGGAGCCCTTGTGCCAGGGCCTCTGGAAAGCGAGTGAGGAGGAGTGGGGTTAGCAGAGTTGTTGGAGCTCTCAGGAAGAGATCACTGGGAAAGGTCTGGGTTATTCATGATCCTTGGTCACATGGCTTAAACCCTATGGTCTCTTTGTGTGACCAGGAATAAAGCTGAGGCTCAGTCTGGGTGTTTAGCACTAGTGTGGAGAATCTGCAGGATCTTCTAGGCAGTCCCTGGCCCAGGTGGCTCAGAAAGTGCAGGGCACTTGTAGTAGAGTCAGAACAGAGAGCCCTGACTCAGCCCAGTGCCCTCCATCTTGGAGGCTTTGGGGATGTCTGGCAAATCACTTCCCTATCTACCCCCAGCACCTCAAAGCACTTTACTGACATTAAAATGTGCCTCTCAGTCCATTTGGCAAGGTAGGCTTTCCTTTTGATTGGGCAAAATGTCAGAGCACCCAGATAGGTGACAGCTCACCTCAGGTCCCACTGGTACCCAGGGATAGGGCCAGTAACAGGACCCAGGGAAGCATCTCTGCCCTGAGTGTCTCCTCTCTTCCCTCAGACTTAGATCTTTTCCAGATCTGCTAAGACAGTGCTCCTGGTGGCCTCTTCCTTATCCTGACAGCTGCCCTTCTCTGCCTCATTGACTGCTTGTTCACACCCCTCCTGCAGTTGCCTAGCAGAAGAACACTATTTCAGGTCATAGAGTCTTTGCCTTATGTGGAGACAGCATGTCCACTTTAGGCTCTGTCTGTAAAGTGCTTTGAAGGTCAAGAGCTCAGGAAGGGTGCGGGGAGCACAGAGCACCTCAGTTTCTGCAGCACACACTGCTGCCGTATTTCCCTGCAGTTTCTACTGCTCTCTTGCTGCAGTGGCCCTGACTACAGACAGCAGCATAGAAATAAGTACTTTCGGTCCCTCTGACCATTTAACTTAGGTTTTAAAGAAATGCCACCCCCCTACCATTGCCAAAACAAGAGTTGATTGCCCTTTTTTTTTTCTTTCTTAAAATGCCCTGTAACTCGAAAAGGCTGAACGTTAACATTTCCAACATGGCAGGTGAGTGGCTCTGAGAGTGTCAGATGTGCTTTGGCTAAGCTTGAAGATGGTTAGTTGGGATTAACCAGGCAGCACGGCTAGGCAGTGCCTCCTTGAGCACATGCAGAGGAGAAGGCCACTGTACTTGGGAGGGGCAGCTGCTCCCTGTGGGGTGGCCCACCAGGCCCTGCACTGTCTTCCGCAGGAGCACAGACCCCCTGAGCCTGATTGTTGCCTCATAGCTGCGCCTGCAGAAGGCATCCATGGGTTTATGCATCTTTGCCTTTTTTGTCTCTCTCTCTCTTTTTTTTTTCCAGCTAGAAAGGGTTCTTGCCTCCATTTCTTTATCACAGAAGCAACAGACCTCTTAGTCCACATATGATTGTTGGACCCTTCTGCCATGCTTTCTGATTCCCTAGAGGCTTTGCTGGTGCCTCTGCCCTTAGGATGGACGTGTGTGGCAAAAACAGTCTCTCTGGTGTTCAGACAGGAAAACAGGGCTCAGAAAATGGTGGCCACTTGAATAGGTTATAGTGCCCATCAGAGTCAGATTTGGGATTGGAAAAAACTATCACCTCCTTTCCCAGTCTACCCCCAACTCTACTGCCAACCTCTTACCAAGACCTCCTTGCACAGTAAAGTGTGAATAAATTAATAAACTCACCCCTAAGCCTCCCCTGGGAACCTTCCCCACCCACCCAGATCTGAGATGTAGAGCACTGGATGGCATCATGGGATAACAGTCCTTCTGGCAGGATCCTGGGGGCCAGAGGACTGGTCTTTCCTGTCCATTCCCTCATACAGATGTGTCCCTTCTTCTTGATGTGGTGATTTACCTCAGGGGACCTTGTGACTTCACATGTGTGGACAGGAAGGCCGTGAGGACAGGTAGGGTGGTCAGGGTGGCCACTCAGCCCCTGTGGCTCCCCTTACCTTTCTCATTGCAACCAACTAGACCATTTCTTGCCATTTTGACCATCCATAAAATACATAACTATGGTTGAGTAAGTTGACAGAAAGTTGGCTGAGACCCCTGGTTTCGTCAGGTGTCGGTGGTCCCTCTCACTTTTCCTCCAGAAGTTCTCTGGTCTACCCAAAGTCTGGACTGTCTTGGGCTTCCTTCTATTGCTTTTTCCTGGTGCCTTCAAAGTTAGAATCCTAAAACATCCGCTGATGTATTCGGCAGATCCTTTACACCTTTTTTGTGTGTGTGTGAGGAAGATCAGCCCTGAGCTAACATCCGTCGCCAATCCTCCTCTTTTTGCTGAGGAAGACTGGCCCTGGGCTAACATCCGTGCCCATCTTCCTCTACTTTATATGGGATGCCGCCACGGCGTGGCTGACAAGCAGTGCATCGGCGGGCGCCCGGGATCCGAACCGGCAAACCCTGGGGTGACAAGCGCGGACTAAACCGCTGTGCCACCGGGCGGCCCCGATCCTTTACACTTTAATTCCGTGCTGCTAGGTGTCATCTGGTACCAGATGTGCTTGATCCAGAAGTGAATGGAGAGATCTCTGAGCCAGTAAACCCTTTCTTTTTTCAGAATTTCCCTCCTTTTTCACAGGCAAAGGAATCAACTTTCTCTCCGCAAAGGATGGAGAGTGGAGGAGAAGGCTTAATGCTGGTGGAAAGGAAGGGGAGCATGCCTGAGCCGCTCTAACTTCCTTCAAGGTCCTCTAAAGCAGGAGTCGGCAAACTTTCTTTAAGGGTCAGAGAGTAAATATTCTTGGCTTTGCAGGCCATGTGGTTTCTCTTGCAGCTCCTTAACTCTGCCATTATAGTGTGAAAGCGGTAATAGAATCCATAAACAAATGAGCATGGCTATGTTCCAATAAAACTTTATTTATAAAAATAGGCAGTGGGTGGATTTGGTCTGCAGGCTGTAGTTTGGCAACCCTTGCTCTAGACCAGTGGGGAGAAGATCACAGAACCAGAAGGCTTCCTGGAGCTGGTATAAGAATTGCCCTCACTTTACAAGAGGCAGTGAGGTTTGTGGAGGGGAAATATTTGCTCAAGGTGCCACCAGCTGTTAGAGCCCAGGTGAAGTAAATGAAATCGGAAAAGGGGACAAGGAGCTCCCTGAGAACCAACTGGTTGGTTGGCATCACTTGATGCGTTTTTTTTTTTTTTCCATAAAATTTCAAACATCTGTTCGAAATATGTTTTCTAAAATAGAGAAACTTGTATAATGAACCCGCATATACCTGTCACCCAGCTTGAACAGTTAACAACTCATGGCTAACCTTACTTTGTGTATATCCCTCCACTTTGGCCTTTTTGGAAGCAGGTCCATGAAATCATAGCATTTCAACCTTAGCTTGACTAAGTCGCTGTCAGAGCAGAGTGCTATGCTAAGGGCTTCCTGAAGCCCCATGACAGGCACAGGCCCTGCTTTCCAGACAGGATCTTTCTGTCTAGGCTGTTATCTCCTTCAGCTTTCAGACACTACAATTTTCAAAATTTGGCTCCAGCCACTGCTGCCACTATCAGGCTTGATAAGCTTCTGGATTCTTTTAAAGGAATTTGGGCTGCTAACAATCCTTGAAAACTACTCCTCAAGCTGGGCATATGTCTCAGCTTTTGGCAAATTAAATTGTCACTTGGCCAAACTCAAAGCTCTTGGAGAATCACGTTCTGCCCCAAGGGTCTTGCTGTACCAATATGGATGATCTGGGTAGGGGTGTTTGATATAGATGCTGTTGTCCCCTTGTGAGGTCAGTTCATTGCTGCCAAGGACACCTTCCCTTTTGTCTCTTTCCTGGTAAAAACCCACTGAGGAGAAAATGGAGGAGCGGGAGTTGAAGCTGCCCAGTCTTGCCCTGGGTCTGTCTCTAAGGGACCTGTCCCCTGTTGTCTCAGACCTCAGAGGACAGGGGCTTCTCTAACAGAGCACTCTGCAAAGCTCCCTTCCAAACATTCCCGTTTTATCCTAACCACAGCCATACCAAATGAGAGGAGCAAGTTTGTCCTAATTTTCCCAATTGATGCAATTACCCAAGGTTCACAGCTGGCAAGTGGTAGGGTTGGGAATAAACCCAAGTATTAGGACTCAAATCCTGTGTTCTTGCCATAGGCCCGCAATTCTCAGAGTGTGGTCCCAGACCAGCAACCTCATTATCATCCGGGAACTTGTAAAAAATGCAGGTTCTTGGGCCCGACTCCAGACCTAATAAATAAGAAACTCTGGGATTGGCTGCCAGCAGTATTTTCACAAGTTCCCCAGGGGATCATCAGAGTCAGATCTAGAATTATAAAACAAACAAAACCCTCCCTCCCAGCTTACCCTCAACTGCAGTGCCAACCTCTGACCAAGGCCTTCTTTCAAGGACCTTGAGGCCCCTTGCTGTCATTGTCACTGCCCCAACATATCGATTCATCCTGATTCCCAGCTGACCCAAAGCCCTGCTTCTCAGTGCCATAATAGGCAGAAGAGCAATGAGCCTGACTAGAACCCAGGCATAGTAGTTTGGAAACAGAATCTCATCTGACTTTCAGACAAGTAAGGAGCAGCAGCTTCAGACTCTCACTGCTGGACCAGCTCAGTTCTTGGGCACAGTGTCCAATTTGGGTATTTTTCACGTTTGACTCCAGTCCTGGGGATTAAATCTGGTCTGCTTATGTTCAAGAAGTCTTCCCTGTCCTGGCTCCAGATTCTTCACTAGGTTTACTTTGCAAGCCTTTAAATGAGATGGGGGTGCCCCAGTTTAGCACTTATCTTACAACTCTGCGGTCTGGAGTGCATGCCAATTTGCCAGGGCATGTGAGAGGTATTTCCCAGTAATCAGTAGGACCTAGAGGGTCCTTGAATGGACACTGAGCTAAGGCCTGCACTATTTCCCCAAAAGTCCATTCCCTCTTCCTGCCTCAGATTCAGATGAGGAGTCTGTGGGTTTAGTTTTACTGGGGAAGTGATTTCAGCAGGGTTCCAGCCCGGGACTCGGCCTGCCCATCGGTTGACGAGAGCCTGGGGTTGCCGGAGGCCCTGTCTGTGCGAGGCTGGAACCAGGCAGCCCAGGCTGCCTCGGCTCGGCCCACCCCCACCGAGTCCGCCCGTCCGGCAGGGGGCGCGCGGCTCTCCGGCCGCCCGCTCCGCCCTTCTGCCCTGTCCCTGCAGGCTCCGGGGCCGCGGGGGCCGGCGGGAGCGCGATGGCGGCCGCCAGGAGGCTCATGGCGCTGGCCGCCGGCGTCTCCCTGCGCCTACGGCCGCCGGGTCCCCAAACCACCGGGCGACAGGGACGCTCGCGCGGCCTCTCATTAGGCTGCGCCCGCCCGGACCGCACCAAGGAGGCTGCCGAGACTGAGGCAGGGGTGGCCCCCGGCAGGCCTGGGGAAGGCGACGGGAGCATGGTGAACGGTGAGGGCAGTGACGGGGGCGGCCGGGCCGCGACGCCCTTGATTCCTGGGGTTGGCAGAGCCAGGGTCACGGGCCAGGGCCCTCTCCCTGATAGTGGCCGAGACCGCCATCCGCTGGCGGGCCGCAGCCCTGCTGTTGTAAAACAGTGTGGCACAGGCCCAAATGGAACCCGAGCGTGGAGGTTCTGGGACCGGAGCGCCTGCACTTGGCAAGAATAGGCGAGAGGTGCGGGACCTCGAGAGAGTGGGGGAAAACAGGTAAACGTCCAAACTCCTGCCAGGATGGGTGGTCAGGGGTTAGAGCATCAAGGGTAAGCACATTCTCACCAGTGTGGGAAAGAGCCCAAAATACACCTGGGGCTTGAGAATCGCAAAGAGAGACAGAATGATTGCTCTAGTGGACCCCGGCGCTGTGCCTCCTGAAGGGTGCAGGGAATGAAACTGGGGAGAGCATCCCTGCCCATCAAGGATGGATAGAGAGAACCGGCTTCTGCCTGCCCTATAGAGCAGGGGCGGTTGGGGGGTGGGTGGGTACTAGTAGGCATCTGTTTGTTGTACCTGTGGGTTTAGTGGGCTACTTAAAGTTGGGTGGCTCTGTGGGATAAAACCCCTTTGAGTCTACTTAGATTCTGTTTCTTGACTGCTTGGTTCTTACTTGCATTATAAGTTATCATTTAGAGGGAGACAGAGGCAGGCAGAATCCTCCCTCTGGGCCAGCTGACACAGGAGTCTGCCCCAAAGGAAACAGTCTCAAGCCAGGCAGTAAGGTTACGTCAGAATTCCTAGAGGAGCTTTTTCAAAATACAGAGCCTTCCCCAACATCACCACCATTCTCAAATGCCCTGTGGGGAACAGGGTTTCCGGTGCTGTGAAAAAGCTCCCCAGGTGATTTATGATTGATGCATGCAGGTGCGCATGTGCATATGTGTACCCCCTACAAAGTTTCTTTCTGGAGCTGGTTTAAAGTTGAATATAATGCCAGAGATTGTGGGTGGAGAATGAAAAGGCTTGCCATCTCTTCCTCTGGTCTCTGACCCTGCATCTCTTGAAGGGCCACTCTAGTGCTTTGGGGCCCTATCTTCTGTTTTTAGCTGCTCCCAGCAGGCTTCTTGTGGTCTGGCTAAGCCCTGTGTCTGGCACAAGCTGCCTCTAGGTGGACATCTCACCCATTTGTGCTCTGAGATTGATCCAAAGTACAAGTAAATAAAGGTGAGATACCTCTCATGGTGCCTGATGCATCCTGCCTCCACTTGACTCCAGCGAGCTTGGGGGAGGACTAGCTCATGCCTGTGTCTCAGCTGTAGAGATCTCTACTCAGTGCTCCTACACATAACCTGGCTTTAGGGAGGTCTTTTGCAGGGTGCTGAGGTATAGTTTAGAGCTGGGGCCTGGTATTCAAACTCTGGGGCCAATCCCCTCCCTTTTGTGTGTCTTTTATTTTAGAGGGGCCTTGCATTGTCTTGATCTCCAGTTTGTGTGTGTGGTGGATTTTTGTTTTTTTGTTGTTGTTATTGTTGTTAGTGCCTTCTTTCAGACATCAGACTAGCGGGGTTTGTTGCCATCTAGGCTTCTGTAGCTGATGTATTAAATTAGGAGCTTGGGTGGGGAAGAGGATGCTGGCTGGTTCACTTCTGTGGTGTGTAGTTCATTGGCCCTTCTCCTTCAGGAGATGGTCATGCAGGTGGGTCTACCCCACTGTCCCCTGTAAACCCTGAAGCCATTCCTCTCTCCTTTTCTAAGATGCTCCCGGGTTGTTTGGGGTCATGAGCCAACATCCTCAGTATCCTGCCCAGGGTAGCCCTGATACACAACCCATGGAGTTTTTAAAAGAGAACTATAATGCCTTTCTTCTTATTTTCTTAGCTTCTAGGGACCTATTAAAAGAGTTTCCACAGCCCAAAAATCTTCTCAACAGTGTGATTGGAAGGGCCCTTGGCATCTCACATGCAAAAGACAAACTGGTCTACGTACACACAAATGGACCGAAGAAAAAGGTAACTGCTGATGGCAGGGAGATGTGTTTAACTCTTAGAAAGGAAACTGGCTGCCCTTTTCTCCCTCAGATTTCTTTGTCAAAGAGGTCATAGAGTGGGTTTTCTGAATTGAAAATGGTCAGCAGAGAATCTCAGAGGACAGCTAGGTTTGAAGAAGAGCCTGCTTTAGGGAAAGGGAATACAGGAGAGGTGAGGTGAGGAGTTCTCATCTTGTGTAAGACAGGCCTCTGCACTGATCCCTGGTTTTTGGTCCCCTGTTGACTAACTGGGTTAGGGTTAGAGTTGACAATGAGAATTCCTGCTGTTAGTCTTGTAGGTCCTGGGACTCAAAAGCTTGCAGGCAAACTATTCCGAAGGAAGATTTTTAACATTAAAGATGTGTCCCACCTTTCCCTCGGGCTAGAACATGGCAGTTTGAAGAATCAGAACAACTTGAGGTGGGACAAATGGCTTAAAGATGGGAGAGTTAGAGCCTAACAAGGAGTTAATGATGGGGTTGGGGTCTGTCCTGCAGTTAGCTCCATAGCTTTGATGTTGATTTTCCATGTGATTTGCAACAACTTTGCAGTCTGGAGAGGCTAGGGTCCTGATTCTCTCTTCTCCTCCCCAGAAAGTTACCCTCCACATAAAGTGGCCCAAGAGCGTGGAGGTAGAAGGCTATGGCAGCAAGAAGATCGACGCTGAGCGGCAGGCTGCAGCTGCGGCCTGCCAGCTGTTCAAGGTGACCCTCCCCTCCCCTTCTGCGTAGTGAAAGCCATGCAGACCTCCCTCCTGGGAAACTCCTTGCCTCTTGCACTGATGGTCTTTCTAGAGGTAGAGGTTGACAGGGTGTTCACCTCCCACCTGTCCTGAGCCCTTCCCACCTTGTGGTTCCTTTCTTGTTTTTCAGCCAGTGAGGGAATAGACTTTTTTTCCCACTGTAGTTATCTACTTTCCATGGTTTCAGAAACCACAGAGAAGAACCCCTTTATGAAAAATGCTCTCTCTCTATAGCACCATGGATGTACTTCCATTTTGATTTTTGTTTTTCTTTTCTCGTTTCATGTGAATTTTTCCCTGTAGCCACATGGTCCTATTTTACTTGTGATGGAAGCCTGATAGTCATTTCTCTCACTTACCAGTGGTTAGACATGGCTTGCTTTCAGGTTTTTGTTTACCCAGCATTTACTAGACCTTCAGTGTTGCTCGTCGACCTTTCTCTCCATCCCTAATTGACTCCCTTTGTGGCTGTGCCAACCTTGAATTTTCCTCAGGTTCCTAGATCTTCATCTCTGCTCTGAGAAGGACAAAGCTGTAGGAAGTATATTTGTTCAGCTTCTCTCACACTCATGGTCTCCAGGCCTTCACTGTCCCTGTCTCCTTCCTGCATCTGAGAAGGAAAGTCCTTCTTCCTATCCTGGGCCCCCACACCACCCTTCTCTTTTCTCTGTCCCTTTTCTGTGTCTCTTCTCCATCCCCTTTCCCACTCTTTTATTTAATTTTCAGGTCCTTCCTCTTCTGATTCTTTTCTGTAGGCTTCAAAAATACTTCGGTATTCAGGTCCCTTCCCTCAGCCCTGCTTCCACTGCAGACAGCTTTCTGTGCTTGTGCTTTGCATTTTCTCCACCCCAGTGTCGTGGCTGTTGTCTTGGTCACTGGTTACCTTCGTATCACACGGTGCCTGACATGTAGCAGTAGTCCCCCGGTGATTATTGACTGAATGGAGCAATGTTTTGCCAGGCTTATCAGCCTCTTGTGCCTCGCTCTGCCCAGATGGTCTGTGGCTTTGGCACTGCTAGGCATCTCTTCCTCAGCCCCTGGGTTATGTCTGCTTCTCCTTCTCTTTGGGTCACTCCAAGCTCCTCTTCCTCTCCCACCCTCTGAAAACATCTCTTTTTTCCTCTACCCCTTCCCTCTGGGGAAATCTGTTAGAAGTTCAACCATCCTTTCTGTAATGTGTCAGAAATCTCCATCTCCCATAGAGTAGCTCTACTTTAGAGGTCTCTATAGGGTGGGGGTTGGGGTTTGCCCCCCAGGGAATATTAGGCAATGTCTAGAGACATTTTTGGTGGCCACAACTGGAGGAGTGTGCTGGCCTAAGGCCAGGGATGCTTCTAAACGTCCTAAAGTGCACAGGACAGCCCCCACAACAAAGAATTACCTGGCTTTAAATATCAGTAGTGCCAAGGGTGAGAAATTCTCTTCTACCTGAATGTTTGAAGGCACTTTAAAGCCAGCCTGTGTGCAGTGAGTCAGGATCACATTCCTCCCCAGCCCTTTCTTTGTTTCCTATCTATGCTCATAGTGTTTGTTTGTTTGCATGTTTGTTTAATTGTGATAAAACACACAAAATACAAAATGTAGTGTTTTAACCATTTTTAAGTGTATAGTTCAGTGGTATTAAGCAGTCACATTGTTGTGCATCTAATCTCCAGAACTTTTTCATCTTGCAAAACTGAAACTCTGTACCGGACTCCCCAGTTTTCCCTCCTTCCCCCAGCCCCTGGCAACCACCATTCTATTTTCTGTCTCTGGTTTTGACTACTCTAAGTACTTCATGTAAGTGGAATCATACAGTATTTTGTCTTTTTGTGACTGGCTTATTTCACTTAGCATAATGTCATCAAAGTTAATCCATGTTGTAGCATGTGTCAGAATTTACCTCCTTTTTAAAGGCAGAATAATATTCCATTGTATGTATATACCACATTTTGCATATCCGTTCATCCATCAGTGGACACTTGGATTGCTTCCACCTTTTGGCTGTTGTGAATAATGCTGCTATGAACGTAGGTGTATAGATATATCTTTGAGACCCTGCTTTCAATTCCCAGAAGTAGAATTGCTGGCTCATATGGTAATTCTGTTCTTAATTTTTTTTTTTTTTTTTTTTTTGTGAGGAAGACCAGCCCTGAGCTAACATCCGTTGCTAATCCTTCTCTTTTTGCTGAGGAAGACTGGCCCTGGGCTAACATCCGTGCCCGTCTTCCTCTACTTTATATGGGACGCCGCCACGGCATGGCTGACAAGCAGTGCGTCGGCAGGCACCCGGGATCCAAACCTGCGAACCCCGGGCTGCCAAGCGCGGACTAAACCGCTGTGCCACGGGGCGGCCCCTCTGTTCTTAATTTTTTTTTTTTTTCCATTTTTTTCTTTTATTGATGTCTTAGTTTATAACACTGTGGGGTTTTAGTTGTACATTTTTGTTTGTCCGTCACCTTGTGGATATAACCCTTCACCCCTTGTGCCCCCCCCACCCCCCTTCCCCTTGGTAACCACCAATCAGTTCTCTCTGTCCATGTGTTCACTTATATTCCATATATGAGTGAGTTCATGCAGTGTCTGTCCTTCTCTCTCTGGCTTATTTCACTTAACATAATACCCTCTAGGTCCTTCCATGTTGTTGCAAATGGGACAATTGTGTCTTTTCTTATGGCTGAGTAGTATTCCATTGTATGTATATACCACATCTTCTTTAACTAATCATCAGTTGAGGGACACTTGGGTTGCTTCCACTTCTTGCCTATAGTGAATAATGCTGCAATGAACATAGGGGTGCATACGCCTCTTGTGATGGTTGATTTCACGTCCATTGGGTAGATGCCCAAGAGTGGGATTGCTGGATCATACGGTATTTCTATTTTTAATTTTTTGAGGACTCTCCATACTGTTTTCCATAGAGGCTGCACCAGTTTGCATTCCCACCAGCAGTGAATGAGGGTCCCCGTTTCTCCACAACCTCTCCAGCATTTGTTGTTATTTGTCTTTGTGATTATAGCCATTCTAACTGGTGTAAGGTGATATCTCAGTGTCGTTTTGATTTGCATTTCCCTGATGATTAGTGATGTTGAACATCTTTTCATGTGTCTATTGGCCATCTGTATCTCTTCCTTGGAAAAATGTCTGTTCATATCCTCTGCCCATTTTTTGATTGGGTTGTTTGTTTTTTTGTGGCTCAGTTGTATGAGATCTTTATATATTACTGAGATTAATCCCTTGTCGGACAAACGGTTTGCAAATATTTTCTCCCAGCTGGTGGGTTGTTTATTCATTTTGATCCTGGTTTCATTTACCTTGTAGACGCTCTTTAGTCTGATGAGGTCCCACTTGTTTATTTTTTCTTTTGTTTCCCTTGTCTGGGTAGACATGGAATCTGAAAGGATCCCTTTATGTCCAATCTCAATTAGTGTACTGCCTATATTTTCTTCCAGGAGTTTTATAGTTTCAGGTCTCACTTTCAGATCCTTGATCCATTTTGAATTGATTTTTGTATATGGCGATAGGAGATGGTCTACTTTCATTCTTTTGCATGTTGCTGTCCAATTTTCCCAGCACCATTTATTGAAGAGACTTCCCTCTCTCCATTGTATGTTCTTTGCTCCTTTGTTGAAGATTAGCTGTCCATAGGTGTGTGGTTTTATTTCTGGGCTTTCAATTCTGTTCCATTGATCCGTGTGTCTATTCTTGTACCAGTACCATGCTGTTTTGATTACTGTAGCTTTATAGTATATTTTGAAATCAGGGATTGTGGTGCCTCCAGCTTTGTTCTTTTTTTTCAGAATTGCTTTAGCTATTCGGGCTCTTTTGTTGCCCCATACGAATTTCAGTAGTTTTTGTTCTATTACCGTGAAGAATGACATTGGGATTCTGATTGGGATTGCATTGAATCTGTAGATTGCTTTAGGTAGGATGGACATTGTAACTATATTTATTCTTCCAATCCATGTGCATGGAATATTTTTCCATTTCTTTATGTCCTCCTCGATTTCTTTCAATAGTGTCTTATAGTTTTCATTGTATAGGTCTTTGACCTCCTTGGTTAAATTTATTCCCAGATATTTTATTCTCTTTGTTGCAATTGTAAATGGGATTGTCTTTTTGAGTTCTCTTTCTGTTGTTTCATCATTAGTGTATAGAAATGCAATTGATTTTTGTAAGTTGATTTTATACCCTGCCACTTTACTGTAGTTGTTGATTGTTTCTAGTAGTTTTCCGATGGAATTTTTTGGCTTTTCTATGTATAGGATCATGTCGTCTGCAAATAGTGAGAATTTCAATTCTTCATTGCCTATTTGGAGTCCTTTGATTCCTTTTTCTTGCCTAATTGCTCTGGCCAGAACTTCCAGTACTATGTTGAATAAGAGCGGTGAGAGTGGGCACCCTTGTCTTGTTCCTGTCCTCAAAGGAATGGCTTTCAGTTTTTCCCCGTTGAGTAGGATGTTTGCTGTAGGTTTGTCATATATGGCCCTTATTATGTTGAGGTACTTTGCTTCTATACCCATTTTGTTGAGAGTTTTTATCATAAATGGATGCTGGATCTTGTCGAATGCCTTCTCTGCATCGATTGAGATGATCATGTGGTTTTTATTCTTCATTTTGTTAATGTGGTGTATCACGTTGATTGATTTGCGGATGTTGAACCATCCCTGTGTCCCTGGTATAAATCCCACTTGATCGTGGTGTATGATCTTTTTGATGTATTGCTGTATTCGGTTTGCCAATATTTTGTTGAGGATTTTTGCGTCTATGTTCATCAGCGATATTGGCCTGTAGTTTTCCTTCTTTGTATTGTCCTTGTCTGGCTTTGGTATCAGCATGATGTCGGCCTCATAGAATGTGTTGGGAAGTATTCCATCTTCCTCTATTTTTTGGAATAGTTTGAGAAGGATAGGTGCTAAATCTTCTTTGAACGTTTCATAAAATTCTCCAGGGAAGCCATCTGGTCCTGGGCTTTTATTTTTTGGGAGGTTTTTGATGACTGTTTCAATCTCTTTACTTGTGATTGGTCTGTTCAGATTCTCTATTTCTTCTTGATTCAGTTTTGGGTGGTTGTACACATCCAAGAATTTGTCCATTTCCTCTAGGTTGTCCAATTTGTTGGCGTAAAGTTTTTCATAGTATTCCCTAATAATCCCTTGTATTTCTGTGGTGTCTGTTGTAATTTCTCCTCTTTCATTTCTAATTTTATTTATTTGAGTCTTCTCCCTTTTTTTCTTAGTGAGTCTGGCTAAGGGTCTGTCAATTTTATTTATCTTCTCAAAGAACCAGCTCTTTGTTTCATTGATCCTTTCTACTGTTTTTTTGGTTTCAATTGCATTTATTTCTGCTCTGATTTTTATTATTTCCCTCCTTCTGCTGATTCGGGGCTTTGTCTGTTCTTCTTTTTTCCAACTCTGTTAGGTGTAATTTAAGGTTATTTATTTGGGATTTTTCTTGTTTGTTAAGGTGAGCTTGTATTGCTATGAATTTCCCTCTCAGGACTGCTTTTGCTGCATCCCATATGAGTTGGTATGGTGTATTTTCCTTTTCATTTGTCTCCAGATAGCTTTTGATTTCTCCTTTAATTTCATCAACGACCCATTGGTTGTTCAGTAGCATGTTGTTTAGTCTCCACATCTTTGTCCCTTTCCTAGTTTTTTCCTTGCAGTTGATTTCTAGTTTCACAGCATTATGATCAGAAAAGATGCTTGTAATGATTTCAATCTTCTTAAATTTATAGAGGTTTGCCTTGTTTCCTAATATATGGTCTATCCTTGAGAATGTTCCATGTGCACTTGAGAAGAATGTGTACTCTGCTTTTTTTGGGTGGAGTGCTCTGTATATATCTATTAAATCCATTGCGTCTAGTTTCTCGTTTAAGTCCATTATTTCCTTATTGACTTTTTTCTGGATGATCTATCTATTGATGTAAGGGGGGCATTAACATCCCCTACTATTATTGTGTTATTGTTAATATCTCCTTTAAGGTTTTTTAGCAGTTGTTTTATGTACTTTGGTGCTCCTGTGTTGGGTGCATAGATATTTATGAGTGTTATGTCTTCTTGGTGAAGTATCCCTTTTATCATTATATATTGCCCTTCTTTGTCTCTCATTACCTTTTTTATCTTGAAGTCTACTTTGTCTGATATAAGTATGGCTACTCCTGCTTTCTTTTGTTTGCCATTAGCTTGGAGTATTGTTTTCTATCCTTTTATTTTGAGTCTGTGTTTGTCTTTAGAGCTGAGATGTGTTTCCTGGAGGCAGCAGATTGTTGGATCTTGGTTTTTAATCCATCCTGCCACTCTGTGTCTTTTGATTGGAGAAATCAATCCATTTACATTTAGAGTGATTATTGATATATGAGGGTTTAATGTTGCTATTTTATTGTTCATCTTCTGGTTCTTTTGCATTTCCTTCGTTTCTTGTCACTTGTGTTTCGGACTGCTAATTCAATTTGGTATTTCTGCATGCTCATTCTCTTGGTTTTCTCTTTATTTGTCATGTGTGCTTCTCTTCAGGTTGTTTGTTTAGTGGTTACCGTGCGGTTTATATAAGCGATCTCCTGGATAAGAAAGTACATTTTCAGATGCCTCCTTTTTCCTGAGGCTGGGTCGATTCAATCCCTTACCTCTTCCCCTCCTTATTTGTTATCTCTTTATTCCAGATTGTGTCATGAATGTGTGTTTCCAGTGATGAGCTTGAATTAATTTTTGATGTTATCCAACTGTAGTTTGTTCTGGTTTAGTCTCCTTGCTTTTCTCCTTGCTGAAATCTTTGTATCCCCTTTCTCATTTGTTTTTTTTCAGGCCTAAGGGCCTTCTTGAGCACTTCTTGTAGTGGGGGTCTTGTGGTGACGAACTCTCTTAGCTTTTGTTTATCAGGGAGAGTTATTGTTTCTCCATCGTATTTGAAGGATATTTTTGCTGGATAAAGTATTCTCGGCTGAAGGTTTTTGTCTTTCATGATTTTGAGTATATCATTCCAGTCTCTCCTAGCCTGTAGAGTTTCTGTCGAGAAATCAGCTGAGAGCCTGATGGGGTTTCCTTTGTATGTTATTTTGTTTTTTTGTTTAGCTGCCTTCAATATTATTTCCTTGTCACGGGTATTCTTCAAGTTTGCTACTATGTGGCGAGATGATTTTTTATTCCTGTTTATATATTTAGGTGATCTATGGATTTCATTCACTGTTATTTCCCTCTCGTTCCCTAGGTTGGGGAAGTTCTCAGCTATTATTTCTTTGAACAAAGTCTCTGCTCCTTTTTCTCTTTCTTCTCCTTCTGGAATACCTATTATCCTTATGTTGCTTTTCCTCATTGAGTCTGATATTTCTCGAAGAATTTCTTCATTTCTTTTTCGTCTTAGCTCTCTCTCCTCCTCTATCAGGAGCATTTCTGTGTGGCTATCCTCAATAGTGCTAATTCGTTCCTCCATATTGTCAGTTCTGTTCTTTAAAGACTCCATTTTTTCCTCTATCTCATTGATTTTGTTTTTCATCTCCAATAATTCTGATTGGTTTTTCTTTAGGGTTTCAATCTCTTTTGTGACATAATCCCTGAATTCGTTGATTTGTTTCTGTGTGTTCTCTTGTATTTCGTTGAGTTTGTTTATGATAGCTATTTTGAATTCTCTGTCATTCAGGTTATCAAATTCTGTGCCTTCAGGGTTGGTTTCTGGGTGTTTGTCATTTTCCTTTTGGTCTGTAGCCCTGGCAAATTTTCGCAAGGATCCGACGGGGACATCCTTGTTTTTTCCCCTCATGATAATTTGGTCCTGCAGTTTCCCTCTGCTGCCACTAGATGGAGATCGCGAGCGGTTTGCTCTGAGGCGGCTGCAGCCCCCGGAGGGATTATGCTGAAACGCCGGGTGTGTGGGGGGAGGGGTCCTCTCTTTCTCCTGCTTGACCCGGGGGTTTCCTTTCTGGCTCTCTTAGGGTGTTTGCTACACCCCCTAAACAGTCTGTCATCGCTTCCCCGTGGGGATCTCGCGACAGTCTGTGAGAGCACCTGGATGGCGATAGTTTTCCCCACTGTGGGCCGCCCCTCCCCCCTCTGTCCACGAACCACGCTGTCTTTGCCGATCGATTGGGGAGGGGGAGTACAACCTCCTACCTCTCCTCCTGTCCTCCTGGGCTTCCCGCGCCTCCACTGTCCACTGTATGGCAACAGGGGTTTCTCAGAAGTCCTTCGTAGTGTTTGATTGAGCTCTGTTGGAATGTGAATGATGTTTTTGTTGTGTCGTAGGGGGCAGAGATTCAAAGAGGGAATCTCACTCCGCCATGATGCTGACGTCACTCCTCTGTTCTTAATTTTTTGAGGAACTGCCATACCATTTTCCACATTGGCTATACCATTTTACATTCCAGCAGTGCACAAGGGTTCCAGTTTCTCCACATCCTCACCAACACTTGTTATTTTCAAGGTTTTTTTTTTTTTTTTAGAAGCTATCCTAATGGGTGCGAGGTGGTATCTCATTGTAGTTTTGACTTGCATTTTCCAAATGACCAGTGATGTTTAGCATCTTTTCATGTGCTTATTGACCATATATCTTCTTTAGAGAAATGTCTATTCAAGTTCTTTGCCCATTGTTTAATCAGGTCTTTTTGTTGTTGCTGAGTTATAAGAGTTCTTTATAAATTCTGGAGCTCAGAGCCTTTTCATTCCCCAATATTTGCACATGGTTCTTCAGCCCCTCCCTTTTTCCCTTAAACCAGATGTGTTTATTAAGCATTGCACTCATGCTTGGTGCAAGGTGCTGGCAAGGTAACTGAGAGTGCTCTTAGAGCAGCCACAGCCCAGGGGGAGGCAACCACATGAGGAAGGAAGTGCCTCAGCCGCCTGAATAGAGCAGGCTTATTCTTTTTTTTTTTTTTTTGTGAGGAAGACCAGCACTGAGCTAACATCTGTTGCTAATCCTCCTCTTTTTGCTGAGGAAGACTGGCCCTGGGCTAGCATCCGTGCCCATCTTCCCCTACTTTATATGGGACGCCGCCACAGCATGGCTGACAAGCAGTGCGTCCACGGGCGCCCGGGATCCGAACTCTCAAACCCGGGGCTGCCAAGTGCGAACTAAACTGCTGCGCCACCGGGCCGGCCCCAGAGCAGGCTTATTCTTGAAGAATGAGTAGAGGTTTGCCAGGGACCAGGGATGAAGCAGGGCACTCCAGGCACAGGGCACAAAGGCATGGAACCAGGGTGTATGTAAGCTGTTGCAAGGAGTGTGAATGTGGGTCTGAGTGCTTGGTGATGGTAGGGACAGGTAGGCAGGGGCCAGAACGCTGAGGCTTTAGATGTCACAGGTAAGAATTTTGATTTGATTCTGTGGATGCTGGGTCTACTGACTGGTGGTAATTGATAGAATGACATAGCCAAGTTTGCCTTTAGGAATAGTCACCAACAGCAGTGGGATTGGGCAAGATCAGAGATGGGGACACTGGATAGGCGAGAACACCAGTAGCAACAGTGGGGGAGGTCACTTCAGGGGGTGTTAAAGAGATTGAAAAGACAGTGACTGGTCATATCGGGGAGGAGAGAGGAAGAGTGGATGGTGGAGAAGCATGAGCTGGCAGGGAGAGCTTTGGAAGGGAAGCAGGTTGGGGTGGAGTTTTTGTGGTGGGAAGAGTAGTAGCAAGCAGGAGGGGCATTCATCAGGAACAGCAGTGAGCCAGTGGGGTGAGTGATTGTAAGGCATGAAGGAAAACCATGTTGTCCTGCTGGGACAGGCGAAGGATGCTGTATTTGTTTTCTGTATGATCACATACAGCCTTATAAACAGTGAGGCATTGATGGCAGAAGCAACGGAAGCTGAGCCCTGGACCAGACACCTGTACTGCCCTGCCCCGAGTGGCTGTGGCTCTGTGTGTGGGGATATCTGTGTGGCGTGCTCTCCTCCCCTTTCTTCTGTTGCAGAATCCTACTGTTTTCATGCCTCTGTTCTTCCACACGAACTTTAGAATCAATTTCTCAAATGCCCAAGAAGCCTGTCCAGACTTTAGAATTATGGGTTGTTTTTTGTGAGGAAGACCAGCTCTGGGCTCACATCCGTTGCCAATCCTCCTCTTTTTTTGCTGAGGAAGACTGGCCCTGGTCTAACATCTGTGCCCATCTTCCTCTACTTTATGTGGGACGCCGCCACAGCATGGCTTGACAAGCGGTGCGTCTGTCTGTGCCTGGGATCTGAACCTGCGAACCCCAGGCCGCCGAAGCAGAGCATGCAAACTTAACCGCTACGCCACTGGGCAGGCCCCTAGAATTATGTTAATTCATGGATTAATTTAGGACGCTTTTGTCTTCTCACACGTAAAAGTTTTATCACCCAGGAATGTATTTCTCCGTGAATTTATGTCCTTTTGCCAAGTTTTGTATTTAAAAAAATGACAAATCTGTACCTTTCCTAAGTTCATTTTAGGTAGGTTATGATTTTTTGTTGCTGTTGTGAGTAGACTTTTTTTAAATTACATTTTTAATTACAGTTGGTTATTTCAGAAACCTGAGAAGAGAGTTATAAGAAGGAAGGTTGTGGTCGCTAATCAGGTGGGGCTCAGGCCCCACTAGAAAGGTGCCTGGGCTCTGGCGCCTGTCATCTGCTGTCACATGGCCGTAACGTCAGAAACTCGCTTCATGCATCTGTGTCTTGCTTGTGTCACCTTTACCCCTCTCAGCTTGAATTCCACTAACCTGTGCTTCATTCATCCTCTGCTCCTTGTTCTTCTAGCTTTTCACTTACTTTTTTGGTCTTTAGACCCTGGTCGTCTACATTTCTGTTCTGCCTCTTAGATTCTGAGCTTCTTGAGGGCAGGGACCAGGTCTTGTCTCTAAAGATGATACTCAGAGTGGTCAGCATGTTGCTTTGTATGTGCTAGAGACTCAGCGTATGTTTTGATATTTTCTCTAGAAAAGAATGAAGTTATAATACATTTTAAAATAATATTTTTGTATAAATGGCTTTAAAAACTTTTGAAGTTATTTCTAGAAAAGTTCCCAGCCTAAGATTCTTGTGTCAGAAGGTATATCTGTTTTATGGTGTAGGCTACATATTTTCTAATTGCTGTATTCACTGAAGCTTCCTAGATCACTTTGTAAGTGTATCTGCTTCCCCGTTGCCCTGTGGGTTTTTTAGTGGTTTTTTTTTTTGGTCTTTTGTCTAATAGGTGTAAGAATTTACCTTGTCATTTTCATCTGTCAAAGCTAGGCATGTGAAGTGCTGTCTCTATGCCCAGTCTTGGACTATGGGCTGAGGAGGATAGACAGGTGAAAAAACATGGTGCCTGCACATGAGGGACTTATGGTGTAATTGGGCAGGGTCCAGGCAGACTGAGATGTGAGGATGGTATGGATCCTCACAATGCCCCTTTCCCCTCCAGGGCTGGGGTCTGCTGGGCCCCCGGAACGAGCTGTTTGATGCAGCCAAATACCGCGTGCTAGCCGATCGCTTTGGCTCTCCGGCTGATAGCTGGTGGCGCCCAGAACCCACCATGCCACCCACTTCCTGGCGGCAGCTGAATCCTGAGAGCATCCGGCCAGGGGGACCTGGGGGTCTATCCCGCTCCTTGGGCCGGGAGGAAGAGGAAGATGAGGAAGAAGAGCTAGAAGAGGGGACCATTGATGTCACTGACTTCCTATCCATGACCCAGCAGGACTCCCACACCCCACTCAGGGACTCGAGGTACAGCTAGAGGCAGAGGATGCAGGAGAAGCAGGTCGCACCTTGACATGGGGGTGGGGGGATGTTCTCTGGGAGCCTTCTCTGAGATGGGAGGGCCCCTGCCCCACATCTCAGCCTGCGTGTCCCATTATTCATTGGTATAATCTGCCCATTCTTGGGAGAGAGCCAGATGTGGTCTTGTACTGTATAGCTGGGCTTTCACAAAACAGCAGCATGGATCCTCCCTCCAGCTCATGCTCAGGTCCCTCAGAGGCCCAGCAACTACTTTGCCTGCCCCCTGCCCCTGCCCTCTGCTCTCTCGTCTGTTTGTGGGAACTGAGGGAGCAGTAGTCATGCTGTGTGTCTGAGAGGATCAAAGACCAAGCAAAGATGCCCAGCCTGCTGTCTCTTTCATGCCTCTTGGCTCCCTGCTGCAACAACGCAGTGTCCTAGCCCCCGGTTCTGAGAGCCTGAAGTGAAATTGGCCCAGGAAGAGATAGAGCTTTTTCACCTAAGCTTTTGGTCCTCCCAGGGGGGGTTCCTTTGAAATGACAGATGACGACAGTGCTATTAGGGCTCTGACCCAGTTTCCGCTTCCCAAGAACCTTCTGGCCAAGGTGATTCAGATAGCGACATCGTCCTCCACAGCTAAGGTGAGTTGGGTCTCCTAGAAGTGTGTGGGTGGGAACTGGCTTGGTCGTGTCTGGTTTTCCCTGAGACCAGGTAGGAGGGAAACTACAGGTGTGTGGAGGGGCTGAGGATACCTGTTCTCCCAGCCCACACCTAGGGCAGTTAGGGGGATTCAGGATCCTTGGAGGGTGAAGCAGCAGGGACAGAATGGAAATCAAAACACAGAAGGACATACACAAACACAGGCTGGGGACTGTAGCAGTGGAAGACCCATATCTGTTCAAGGGTGGTGGGCAGGAACGGAGTGGGGTCGGGGTGTGGGTGGCTGTCTTGCTGAGGTGTGACTTCATCTTTGCTGCCAGGCCTAGGGGCTTTGGTTAGCAAAGCTTCTCTCCAGGTGCAAGCCTTTTTGCTCCCCCAGGATGTGCCTGGTTTTTAGCTGATGGCTGACAGCTTCAACCCATAGCTGCTACTACACCTGATTGTCTTGAAGGTGCTGAGAGGACAGTGGGCTAGAAGGGCAGGTAGTGGCATTGCCCACACACCATCTTCTGCTGTGAAATTGTAGTAGAGCAGCAGAAGCAAGCCGAGGACTGGGGAGCTGCAGCCCCATGGGGGCTTGCTTCTGCCTATCCATGGTACTTCTTGTGTGGCTGTTTGGCACCTGCTGAGAGGGGGGTTAATTCCATCTCTGGGTTCCTTGGCATTCTGAATATGCCGCAGATGTTTTCACTCCCAGCCTTTTTATAACCATCTCTCTTGCCTGCCTTGTAGAACCTCATGCAGTTCCATACTGTGGGTACCAAGACCAAGCTGTCCACCCTCACGCTGCTCTGGCCCTGTCCCATGACCTTTGTTGCCAAAGGGCGCCGCAAAGCGGAGGCTGAGAATAAGGCAGCAGCCTTGGCCTGCAAGAAACTGAAGGTGAGTCCAGGAAAGTCCCTGGTATGCTGCATGAGATCCAGTCTTGGAGCTCCCTGCTACTTTTGGCAAATTGGTCTGCTTTTTCAGGAAATGAAATCCACCATAGCAGGCCTTTGGCCTGGGCTCAAAAGTAACTGGGGTCCAAGACTTGCCTGTCAGGCTGTGTGGCTGCTATTTCCAGGACTTCCTCACAGTCCGTCTGGAGGTGCTTTGTCTGTGAGTTCAGCCTTTTCAGCACTGTTGGCCAGAACCTAGGTGAAGCTGGGAGGAGACATGTTCATCACTGAATGGTGTAAAGCTGGTGGAATGGTGCCCGTGTTGAGTGGCAGACTTGGTGTCTAGCAAGATCTTGACAACCTGGGCTTTGTGGCCAAAACTAATAATGTGACGTTTATCTGGGATGAAGATTGAAGAAGCAGTTAACTCCAGGGTGAAGGCGGTGTGGCTTACAGTCGGTGGTTCCTTCAGAGAGGCTGCGGAGGTCAGCTGATGCCCCAGCGGCGGGAGTTAGCATTGTGTCGTGACTCCCTGAAAAGTTAGTCATCTGAACCTACGTCTGTAGAGGCTTAGCTTGCAGAACAAGAGAGGAAAGAGGCCCTGCTTTACTCTGAATGGTCAAGTATACCTTTGGTGCGTGTTTGGCTTTGGGAACTGCATTTTAGATACAGCTGATGGTGAGAGGTGATGAGAGCCTGCAAAGTAGATGAGGGACGGGGGCAGGTAAGTGGCGAGATAGAAGAGGGAATGGATGTGTTACCTAGGGCTTAAGAGGGCAGAACTAGGGCTAATTGGGAGAACTTTGAGGAAATCTGAATTTTAGCTTGATAGACACAAGCACTGACGATCGGAAGCCCCTCAGCATGGCAGAGGCCTGTCTTAGGAAAGAGCGTGCGTCTGGTTGGCAGCAGTGTTCAGAGAGCAGCTGGCTGGCCACTTGTCAGAGAGGCTGCAGGTAAATTCTCACAGTCCTGGGAAAGGGTGGAAGCCTCTCCTGCAGCAAGGTGGCCATGGTGGCACCTCCTGTGGTCCAGGGACCAACTTGAGGTCTGCCAGGAGGCCAGAAGAGGGGGAGGTTGGTCCCTGTGGGGTAGACTTCTTGAAGGAGGGAGTGTTTGATCTGGGTTTGGAGGGAGAGCAGAATCCAGACATTACAGGTGACGGGAACACAAGGCTGTAGGAAAAATCACTGGTTTTACACACTTGCCTGAGGTGTTAGAATGCCTTGTTTTTATCTCTGGTAAAGTGGCTTTGGGCATGTAGGGAAATAAGATACAGTGTTTCCCTTCCAGTGGCTTATTTTATCAAGTTGCAGAAATAGATACTTGAAGGAAATTCTGTGTTCATTTATATGATGAGGTCACAGATGGAATGGATGGTGGGGTTGGACTTTGGTGAGGCAGCGAAGGCAGAGGGAGCCTGTGAGGTGTATTGTGGGGTTGTTACAGGCCTGGCCCACTTGTCTTAGAGGTCCATGTTGGGAATTCGTGGAGGTGAGATTAGGCTGTTGTGGGGCTCTAGCTGCTTAGAGAGAGGTTTCTCAGGTGCGCCCCTCCCCCCCGGCAGGTATGGAGCGGTCTTGCTTTTCCTTAATTAATTTTAGCTACTTCTTTTTTTTTTTTGGTGGAGATTTACATTTTCTTGGTTCCTTAATTTCTTCCTCCTGCACCATGTCAGTCAAAAACCAAAATCTCTTAGAAAAGAGGTTGCTCTGCACATGCTCTCTGGAGCTCCTGAGCCTGTCTAGGCCAGTTCTGGGGAAGTGAGGGCAGACTGAGCTGTATGTGTCCCTCTGCAGAGCCTGGGCCTGGTGGACCGGAACAATGAGCCGCTTACCCACGCCATGTATAACCTGGCCTCCTTGCGCGAACTGGGCGAGACCCAGAGGCGGCCATGTACCATCCAGCTGCCCGAGCCTATCCTCCGCAAGATAGAGACCTTTCTGAACCATGTAAGAGAATCCCCCCACATCCGCAGCCCCCCATCTGCTTTCATCATCTCCAGACTGAAAGCCTCCACCTGCAACAGGCAGTAGTAACTCCCCATTTTCCCCACTGAGGATGGAGCCTGGGAGCACCCTTGCCCTGAGCAGCCCTGTCTTGCCCACAAAGGTCCCAGGGCAGTCGTGGACTGAGTCCTGTGGGTTGGCCCACAGCATCTTGGCCAAGTGAATCGTGTGGAGGGGCTGGTTGTGAGTGAATGAGCAAAAGGTTATTTTTCTTTCACCATTTTGCTTGCCTCTCCCGTCCTTCAGTACCCTGTGGACAGTTCATGGATCTCCCCGGAGCTCCGGCTGCAGAGTGATGACATCTTGCCCTTGGGCAAGGACTCAGGGCCCCTGAGTGACCCTATCACAGGCAAGCCCTACGTGCCCCTGTCAGAAGCAGAGGAGGTGCGTCTGAGCCAGAGCCTGTTGGAGCTGTGGCGGCGGCGAGGGCCAGTCTGGCAGGAGGCCCCCCAGCTCCCTGTGGACCCGCATCGGGACACGATCCTCAGTGCCATTGAGCAGCACCCGGTGGTGGTGATCTCTGGGGACACGGGCTGTGGGAAGACCACACGGATCCCCCAGCTGCTGCTGGAGCGCTATGTGACTGAGGGCCGCGGTGCCCGCTGCAATGTGATCATCACCCAACCGCGCCGCATCTCAGCTGTGTCTGTGGCACAGCGGGTCAGCCACGAACTGGGCCCCTCCCTGCGCCGGAACGTGGGCTTCCAGGTGCGGTTGGAAAGCAAACCCCCAGCCCGAGGCGGGGCCCTGCTTTTCTGCACTGTGGGCATCTTGCTGCGGAAGCTGCAGAGCAACCCCAGCCTGGAGGGCGTGAGCCACGTCATCGTGGATGAGGTACACGAGCGGGACGTGAACACAGACTTCCTGCTGATTCTGCTCAAGGGCCTGCAGCGGCTCAACCCAGCCCTGCGGCTGGTGCTTATGAGTGCCACAGGCGATAATGAGCGCTTCTCCCGCTACTTCGGTGGCTGCCCTGTCATCAAGGTGCCCGGCTTCATGTATCCTGTCAAGGAGCACTACCTGGAGGACATCCTGGCCAAGCTGGGCAAGCACCAGTATCCTCACCGGCACCGGCACCACGAGGTGAGGGGATGGGCCCGCCCCGTCCTGCCCAGGGCTCCTGGCCTTTCCTCCATGGATTCCCCTTCTCCCTGTCCCTGTGGCTTGGTGGCCTAGGGCAAATTACCTTCCCCAGGCCTCAGTTTCCTTGATAGAAACAGGAATGATCAGGTCAGCTTGACAAGGGTATGGTGAGGGTTGGAGGTGACGTGTTGAGTATCTTGGCCTCACTGAGTCATGGTGGCCGTGTCCTGTGCACAACCCTTTGCCCTGGGGCTGTGACTGTGGCCTCTCTTCCCCCACCCCAGTCTGAGGATGAATGCGCACTTGATTTGGACCTCGTGACTGATCTGGTTCTGCACATTGATGCCCGTGGGGAACCAGGTAGGTGCTTTCCCCTCTGCCCTGTGCCCACCCTGACTTCCAATTGCCAGGAGCGACCAGCTCATGCCTACAGGGCCCCTTTACAGGTGGGATTCTCTGCTTCCTGCCTGGCTGGCAGGAGATCAAAGGAGTGCAGCAACGCCTCCAGGAGGCCCTGGGCATGCATGAGAGCAAGTACCTCATCCTGCCAGGTGAGAGCATGCGTGCAAGGGTGATGGCCCCCCAGACACCAATCTTGCCCTCTGTCCAGGGGACTGACCCAACTGAGACTCAAGGGGCCTGGGTTTCTGACCAGGTTGCACTACTTTTTGCTGGCTTTGCAACATTTACTGGGCATATTATTGATCTGGGCCTCATTTTCATCAAAATAGGGTCAAAATCTTTGCCCTGCCCTCATCATGGAGAGGTTTTGGCGGGAACAGTGCCCATAACCAGTGTGTGCTTGCTGTTTACCAGTGCACTCCAACATCCCCATGATGGACCAGAAGGCCATATTCCAGCAGCCTCCAGTTGGGGTGCGCAAGATTGTCTTGGCCACCAATATCGCTGAAACTTCCATCACAGTCAATGACATTGTGCACGTGGTGGACAGTGGTCTGCACAAGGAGGAACGCTATGACCTGAAGACCAAGGTGGCACCCATCTCCTGGGCCCAGCCAGCCCCCAGGGGAAGAACTCCAAGTTCCGAGGTGGCCCCCAGCTCAGATCTGCCTTGGACCTGCTGTGTGTGTCTGGAGAAGGCCACACTTGTGGGGTCTCAGTGTCCATGTTCTGGGGGGGCTGTTGAGGGGTTAAATGAGGTGAAGGCCATGTGTAGGGGAGTACTGAGGAAGGCCTGTGGCATCTGTGTTGCTGCTCACCTGCCCCCTCCCCCAGGTGTCCTGTTTGGAGACTGTGTGGGTGTCACGAGCCAATGTGATCCAGCGCCGGGGCCGGGCGGGCCGCTGCCAGTCTGGCTTCGCCTACCACCTATTCCCACGGAGCCGGCTAGAGAAAATGGTCCCTTTCCAAGTGCCAGAGATCCTGCGCACGCCCCTCGAGAACCTGGTGCTGCAAGCGAAAATCCACATGCCTGAGAAGACGGTATGGTAGAGGTGGGGCAGGGAAGGGCTGGCCTTGGGAACAGGCAGGCGGGATGCAGGCTCATGGGCTCTGGTTTGTTCTTGCTGTAGGCAGTGGAGTTCCTCTCCAAGGCTGTAGACAGTCCAAACATTAAGGCAGTGGATGAGGCTGTGATCTTGCTCCAGGAGATTGGTGAGTGGGGCAGGGCCAGGCCGGTTGGGCTGCGGAGTGGCTCTCAAGGGCGGGACTGACAGCTGAGCTGTTGCAGGGGTGCTGGACCAGCGGGAGTACCTGACCACCCTGGGGCAGCGTCTGGCCCACATCTCCACTGACCCCCGGCTGGCCAAGGCCATAGTGCTGGCTGCCATCTTCCGTTGCCTGCACCCACTGCTAGTGGTCGTTTCCTGTCTCACCCGGGACCCCTTCAGCAGCAGCCTGCAGAACCGGGCGGAGGTGGACAAGGTCAGACCAGTCCCTTCCTGTGGCCCTCTGGCTCTCCCTTCCAGCCCTCCTCTACCTCCTATCCTGATGTGGCCTCCAGCCTTTGTGCCCTGTGACTCTGGTACCCTTCTCCTCCCAGGTGAAGGCACTGTTGAGCCATGACAGTGGCAGTGACCACCTGGCCTTCGTGCGGGCTGTGGCCGGCTGGGAGGAGGTGCTGCGCTGGCAGGACCGCAGCTCCCGGGAGAACTACCTAGAGGAAAACCTGCTCTATGCACCCAGCCTGCGCTTCATCCACGGTCAGCGGGGTCCCACTCCTGGTCTCTGAAGCCCTTCACCCACCTCCCACATGCACTGGACTGGAGCATAATGAGCTTCTGTCATTCCCCAGCCTTGTGACTGGGGGGCCCTAGGTTCACCCTGACTTTGCCTTCCCAGGACTCATCAAGCAGTTCTCAGAAAACATTTATGAGGCTTTCCTGGTGGGGAAGCCCTCAGACTGCACCTTGGCCTCTGCCCAGTGTAACGAGTACAGTGAAGAGGAGGAGCTGGTGAAGGGGGTGCTGATGGCGGGTCTCTACCCCAACCTCATCCAGGTGCTGCCTTGGGCAGGGGGGTTGGTTGGCCAGGCCCCAGCCTCCTTTCCCATCTCTGGCTCCTTGCTTAGCGCACTCATGTTTTCCTTCATCCCTGCAGGTGAGGCAGGGCAAGGTGACCCGGCAGGGCAAGTTCAAGCCCAACAGCGTCACATATAGGACCAAATCAGGCAACATCTTGCTGCACAAGTCGACCATTAACAGGTGGGGGGTGCTGTCAGGGTGGAGCAGGGTAGCTGGGATGGTCCCGAGGGTGACTTCACCCGTGCTATATTCCCTAGGGAGGCCACACGGTTACGGAGCCGATGGCTGACGTATTTCATGGCTGTCAAGTCCAATGGCAGTGTCTTCGTCAGGGACTCCTCCCAGGTGCACCCACTAGCTGTGCTGCTACTGACCGACGGGGACATCCACATCCGTGGTGGGTACCTGGAGATCTCCCACCCCCACTGCTCCTCAGGCTGGTCTGTCTCCTCAGGGGCCTGGCCTCACCTTGAGTCCCCGCCATCTTTTCCCTTCCCCCAGATGATGGTCGCCGGGCTACCATTTCACTGAGTGACAGTGACCTGTTGAGGCTGGAGGGTGACTCACGCACCGTGCGGCTGCTGAGGGAGCTGCGCCGGGCCTTGGGCCGCATGGTGGAGCGGAGCCTGCGCAGCGAGCTGGCTGCATTGCCACCTGTTGTGCAGCAGGAGCACGGGCAGCTGCTTGCCCTGCTGGCAGAGCTGCTGCGTGGGCCCTGTGGCAGCTTTGACGTGCGCAAGACGGCTGATGACTGAGCCCTGCATCCGCTGGGGCTGTGTACAGAGTGCAAATGTTTATTTAAAATAAAGTTCTATTTATCCCTTGTGAGCATTGCTAACCAATGGAGGCTCCTCTTTCAGGGCCTCAGCACCTGGGCTGTGGGCCATGGTTCCCTAAACCAAGAGGAAAAGTGAAGGTTGGAGAAGGGAGGGACTGATGCTTATGGCTGCGGGCCAAAGTCTTAAGGGAGTAAGCTTAGAACCACCCCCTCCAAGAGCTTGAACCACCATTGTTGTTAACTGGCTTGACTGACTGGGCCAGCCCCGTCTTTCTTTGTCAGTCATAGCTGCTCCTATGGGTGCCCAGGCCATGGGTAGCCTGTCAGGTCTGTCACTGTCCTTGCAGATTTGGATAGTAAATGTTGAGCACCCTCTTCCCCAGGTCTCCCTCCCTGGGGCAGTGGTCCACAGTGTATTCTCATTCAGTCTGGCTGCCACCTCCTAGCCCCAGGCACAATGAGGGAGAAGTTCTGTAGGCAGCCAAGGCTCACTTGGACCTTAACCCTCAAGGAGCATTTGGTTGTGTGGCAGCCTTGCCGTGAGCTGGGACTTTCCCTTGGTCATATCCACAAATTCACAGATGAAGGGCTGAAGTCAGTCAAGAGTGCACAGTGCACATCAGTCCCTTGATGCAAGGGGATGAGCCTAGGGGGCGGAGTCATGGATGCTGGCTGTAGAGACAAACCAGGCCATACAGAAGACAGGGCCTGCATGGTGGGACATCACAAGCTTTATTTACTTTTGAAATCGTTACAACAATCACAGACAGGGGTAACAGCTGAGCCACAAGCAAATCAGGAAGTACAGAAATGTCCCACCCCTGAATGGCTGCAAGAGGTACACGGCACACGGGGGCCAGCGGTCCCCACTTGTCAGGGCAGCCTTCTCAGCTTCTCTGGCTTGTGAGACCCTTTAAGGGAGTTGTGACCAGACCACCTCTCAGAACACTGACCACTCCAGCCCACCTCGAGAGCTCTCCACTTGGGTCACCTCCTGCCTCTACCCTTGGCCAAAGGAGTGAAAGGACCCAAGGCCTGTTGTCAATCTCAGAATCCCTGTGACCCCAGGATCAACACAGGGACGGTGCAGTTACCCTTAGGTCCTGCACTGTCACCCCTGCTGTGTCTCCTCATGTCCGCCCCTCACCACCTTCCTTCTCCCAGCTTTATCTTGCCCCTTCCTCTTGCTGGCAAAACACAGATGCCCTGATATCCCTGGCATAGTCAAAGCATTCTGTCATGTCTCTGGCTCTGGGAGCACTTTCTCCACAAGACCCCTGCAATTTCTTGGTATGTGCTTGGGGAGCTGGGGATATGGTGTCAAATCTCCCCAAGGTAAATGCGACCTCAGAAATGGGGAGAACCTGCCTGACTCAGATGCCTCCCTTCTACATGGAGATCAAATCTGAACCTATGTCAAAAGCCTCCACCTTCTCAGCTCCAAGGGGCACCAGGAGTGGAGGTGGGGAGTGCGAGGGGCCAAGTCTGGCAGCCTTCTCAGGGGCAAGTCTGCACTGCAGAAAATGCTCTTCCAGAGGAGAAGCCCTTGGAGACTCCCAGGCCATTCCACTACAAACTGTAATGTTTTAATCCTTTATTAGAAACCATGCAAACTTTAATACAAAAAATACAAGTGCAATAAGAATCTTCATGTCAATACAATTCCCGGGCTTTCTCATGGCAGCCATCCGAAGACTGGGCCTAGCTGGGACACCCCTCTGCACGCTGGCCTCGCCTCACCTCTCTCCTCTCTTGTCTCCTCTCCAGTCATGCTATAAGGTGAAGCCTGTCTCATGTCTTTATTTTAAATTTCCAGACCTGATTGATTCCCCACTATTCACACGAATTCTGGACAGCTCAGACTCCCCAGTAACTGAGAGCTTGTGTGTCCTAGGCCTGCAGGCCTGGAGGATTTTGACCTCCACAGCCCTTCCCTGACCTTGACCTCCCACCAGATCCCAGGAAATGAGACAGAGATGCCAAAACCAGCCTCTTGGTTAGAAATGAAAAGCAGCATACACACAAAATGCCAGAACAACCAGTCCACACTCTGACCAGTCCTTAGTGTGCCCTAGTTGCTCACCAGGCCATAGCCCCCTCACCTCGCCTGCCCTGCCCACACCATCTCTGGGGCCTGAGCTGCCCAGGGCAGGGCAGCCCCCAGTGCCTGACCTCCTGGCTGGAGGCTTAAGGATCTCCCCTCCCTGTTTCCTTTAACACCTACTAAGGACTTTCATTTAGACATGGCTTCAACCTGCAAAACTTCTCCACTAGTTTTTAGGTTATTAAAAGAAAAAAAAATAAGATAAAGACAAGTGTGACAGCAGCTAGGCAGGTATGGGAAGCAGCGGGGACAGGCAGCATTGGCCCCTAGCTAACTTGGGGCAGGGCAGCAAGAGATGCCTGGCACCACCTGTGTGGTGGGCACATTGTGGGGTCAAAGGGAGAGGCAGTGGCTTAGCAGGCTCCAGGGGACAGAATCAGAGCCCAGCCATCACGTGCATATCCACTTCCACTCTTCCCTGCAGGTGGACTCAGTGAGGAGGAAGGGTATGTCAGTTTCTCTTGGGTTTGGTCCAAAAAACCCAAACAAAGAAGAGGTTGGAATCAGGTTACCCCTGCTCCCAGCTCCCACAAGATCCCAAGTTAGCCTCCCCCACCCCATTTCCCTCCCAACCTTCTCCATGGAACAGGGGCGCGATGATGGGACAGAAGCAAAGCAAGGAGCTGGGCCCAGGCCAGGAGTGGAAGGAGGCATCGGGGGCAGGACTGCTGCTGCCCTGGGCAAGCGGAGCAGGAGAGGGAAAGGGGCCGAGAGGGCTGCCCAGCACCGAAGCAGTCATGGGTCTAGAGGGCAGCCTGGGAGAGGGAGCCAAGGGCCCGGGTGCCTGAAACAGGGCCACCAGGGAAGTGGGGGGGGCGGGAGACAATATCGGCCCCGTGGTCGGTGCGGGCCCTGGCGTTTGCCCGGAACATCAGCCTGTAGGTCTCAATCTGCAGTGACACGGGAGGAGAAAAGGGAGAGGGTAACAAGGGAGACAAGAAGGGGAACAAAGGGACGGAAGACGAGACCAGAATGTCATCATTAGATGCCTGGAAAATAAAAGGTTGCTTCGTTAAAATTTAGGCCACACTCTAGTCAAAAAACAAAGGAGTTTCAATTTGCAGCCAGTGGCAGGGCCCCTGGCTGGCCCTCAGGCCAAGCCCAGCCACTTACTTGTCTCCTGGATCTGGCTGTCCAAGGTCTGGGCCTCCCTTTGGTCACCAGCCCCTGACAGGGTGGTGTGGCCACTGAGGCCACTGGCTGAAGTGGGGGCGCCAGCTTCGGGCGCTGCCTCAGGGATGGCCGGCTCCTCCCCAGCGGGGGGGCCTGGACACGGAGGGGCCTCGCTGCCACCGCCCTCAGTCTACAATGAAACAGTGAGGGAGACAGTGCAGGGTCAGTCGGGGAGGGAATGGGATGGGGTGATGGTGGTGGGTTTTACACACAGCCCCCACTCCCCCCGCCCCTGTCCCCATTGGATTAAGGTATAATCATCTGGAATCTAGACAGGCACTCCCCACCCTACCCCCACCCATGAGACCAACTCCTGGCTTGGATGGCCTGATGCAAAGCAAGAATACAGGCTCGGGAGCAGGAGAGTGCAGCCCCAGGCCCAGCAGGGCAGCCTGGCTAATGACACCCCCTGGAGGACTCCTTTGTGAAATGCAAGGCTTCCTGAAGCCTCTCTGAGGTGAGAGGTGCTGAGCTTTTCAATATGACTGAAACCAAATAAAAGTAGCTATGATAGCAGATCATTAGCAACAAGGAACAATCTCAAGACGGTGCGTCTGGACTTGGTTGGGAAGCAGGGATGCCATAAACCAGTTAGGGAGCTCTGGAGCTTGAAATCAGTTCCCGAGGGGTATAGCCTGCCACCTCTGACCCAGTGAATCCCAGAGCACCCCACACACAGTGTGTGCTGAGGTTTCTCAGTAACCTGCAGGGCAGCCCTGCCTGTTCATCTGTCTGTTCATGCACCCCAGACACTGAGGCCTCTTCTGTGCTGGGCACCCTTCCAGGGCCTGGGGGCACAGGGGAGGGAGGAAGAAGGTATCCAAGGAGGTGTGACCCAGGGAGACTTTGGGGGCCTGGAGGGCTTCATGGGAGGAGAAGGACATGTGGGGGACAGTGAACATCCTGTAAAGCAGAAGAGAGGAAAGGCCACTGGGAGCCCACTGGTGAGCTGGAATGCCTGTGCCCTGGAGTGCCCAAAAGGTGAAAAGGGAAGATTCTACATGGTTTTCAGTCAGAATAGTGAAACAAATAGCTCTGTATTAGAAAAACAATTCCAGAAATAATAAAGAAAGGAAGATAACGTAAATAAAGAAAAGAACACAAGACTTGGGGTCAGAAAGGCCCAGCTGAGCCCTGGTCTACGAACACTTGCCGCGTGGCCTTGGACAAGCAACTAAACCTGAGTTAGCGCCCCAGGAGACAGATTCAGGAGTGCTCCTCACAAGGTATGGGGGCACAAACTGAGAGCCTGTGACAGAGCCAGGATCTCAAAATGTTCACAGAACCCAGTCAGGGTTTGGATCAGTCAGAGCACTGAGGGAGGACAGGACAAAGGCTGGGCCGGGATGGCCCAGTGCTGGGCAGTCAGATATGGGAGGGAAGGCCCAAAGCAGCAGCTCCTGCCCCTCTCCTTCACTCACCTTTCCCTGAGCAGCCGCAGCTATGCTCGTGCTCGGAAGATGCCACCCCCATGAGTCCCCCCTACCCACCGACAACACGGAACAAAGAATAGACAGCATCTTGGCACACAAAGGGTCTCATGGTACTGTGGAAGTGGGGGGGGGGGGGTGGAGAAGAGAGGGAGGGAAGGGAGAGGCCCAGCCAGGCTGGAGGATGGGAAGTCCTGCGGCTCAAGTGCTCTCCCAGAGCCCCGGGCTGGGGTAGCCCCGGGCAGTCCCTCCAGGGTGTTCCACTGGCAGTTGAAAATGTGCTATCCAGCTCCCAGGCCTGGAATGGAGCCTGACATGGAGCATGTACCCACACTCCCCTCTTTCTTGAGGTAGCTGAGGGGAGCTGTACCATGCAGGCCACCCCCTTGTGGTAATCTGTGCCTCAGCCCACCGTCCCTCTGAAAATGGCTGAGATGGGCTCAGAAAGTAGGAAAGGTCATGGCTCTCAGGAGAAGGTTCTGTCTCCAGCTGGACAGGAGGGAGGTGGCTGGGCGGAGGCCTCTTCACTTCTCCTGCCTGCTTAGGACTGATGATGGACAACAGGAAAACAGCAATGGTGTGGGTGAAACATGACGTCTGAAGAGACTGAGGGGCGGTGACAGGCGCCTACCTACTGGGACCCAGACTCCAGTGGCACAACCCCACCCATCCCCAGCTGTGTCCCCCCAGTGACCCACTCACTACCTTCACAGCACCTCCTGCAGGCAGGTGGCCCATGTTATCAAGGGATCCCACCTTCGCCTGGGCCTTCTCCTTGAAGTTCAATTTCTGGCTTTCAATCTTGACATCTCCTCCACCTGGAACCAAAAAGGAACTAGTCACTAAGGGTGGCAGGGAAATACCCCTGCAGGCAAAGCCAGGAAGGCTGCAAGAGGAATCCTAGCTTGGCCAAGGACCGGCTATGTGCCCAATACAGAAATGGGGAAAATGTGACCTGCTCCCAGTGGCTCTGAGGACAAAGAGGTATAGTGAACATGCTTGTCAAAACAGGGCTACTCTTCTCAAAGTCAGGTTGACAATCTCTCCACCCAGCCGGTGGGAATACCTCCATAGAGGCATCCTCACCACCCTCCCAGCCTGCAGCCCCTGCAGCTGCTGTTCAGACTTGGGCAGGCCCAAGCAAGCCTCCAAAGGTACCAAGATGCAGGTCTGCCTCGGGTTCTCTTGGCAGTGTGACAACTCCCTCTAACTGCCTGGCGGTGTCATGTGCCCCAGCCTTCTTTCAGTCTCATGAACACCTTGTCCATCGGGGTCAGGATCCTTGTTTTACAGCTGCTAGAACTGATGCTAGAAGAGAAGTGACTTGCCCGAAGTCACTACCAAGCTAGTGATCGGTGGAGATAAGATGGAAGTGTGGTCTGAGCCATTTAACCAAATCACCCTGTAGTGAAAGAAGGAAGGCAGAAGGCGGGAGCGGCCCTGGACTGTGAGCTGAGAAAAGGCAGACACGGACTGGGCCAGCCATGCAATCACGCCCTTGGGCAGGGGTGCGGAGGGAAGGCAGCTTGTACAGAGAATGAGGTTCAGAGCTCACAGGCAAGAGTGTGGCCATGGGATCAAGGGCCAGACCGCTCTCCTCAGCCACCAGCCTCTCACGAAGCCCAGCCACTGGCTTCCCTGTGAGCCCTTCTCTCACTCTTCCATCTCCTCTCAGCTTACATCGCAAACCTCAACACCCAGCTTCCTGCCAAATTCTCCAGGTGTCCTATACACTGGAGTTCTAGCCACTGTCGCAAAAACTAAACCTCAAGTCACTGGGTCTCACTAGGGAAGGAGGTATCCCACAAGAGTGGATTTTCCAGATAAAAAGAGGAAAATTGAAGGTTAGTAAAGGGCTAAACTGTTTTGATCCTTTTAAATAGAACACATTCTGAAATGGATGACACTTTGCTGAGAGGCAAGGGAGTCTTCTTTGCCTTCACCTTAACTGGCCCCTTGTGACTGAAACAGCAGTGTGCCTGCTGCTGCAGTGGTATTTCCCTACCCCCAAATCTGCTACAGACTGGGGAACCGGGACACACCAGGCTGTTAGGGTGAATGCCGAGGCAAGAGCGCAGGCTCTGCCCAGAAGCCTCTGCAGGGGCACCAGGCCAACTGCGCTGTAGAAGTCACTCTGCATCGGTGCAACTGCAAGACCTATGTCTGCACACCGAGGCGGCATTACTGAAGGGCTCACTATCTCCTTCCAGAGCTGGTGGTTGATGCTTCACTGCTCGGGAACATCCTTCGCTCCGTAATCTGACAGGCGAGTCCCGGCCACCGCTCTCTAGAGCTCCTTCAGCAGCAGCTCCAGGAATGCTCACTGGGAGGCCCAGCCAGGTTCTCAGCCTGGAGCGCACCTTCCCCCTAGGCCCAGGCCAACAGGTCCTCAAGATGAAGCCGGTGCACATGGCAGTCTTTACAAACTCTTCCTCCTCCAACTAAGCAATTAGCTCCCCAATTCCCCCTCCCTGATAGGGACTGAGGACTGCATTGTTTCCACTGCTGTGTCCTGGGTGGGGGTGGCTCCAGGAATCTTTATGGAATGACAAAGACATAAGGGATGAAACCCAGCAGGCCCATGGCAGGACCAGCCACCCCAGGTGTCCCAGGGCAAGGGAGGCAGCACTCACCAGGCTTGTGCTTGATGTTAGCCTTGGACCCACACTTGGAGGAGACCTTAGAGATGTCCACCTTCTTATTCTGAATCTGAACCTGAGGAGAAAAACATACAAAAAATTATTGCCTCAGACAGAGGGTATATAGTCAGGGCCAAACCTATGCTCCCTTTATGATCTTCTTCTCCATGTTAAATTTTTTTCTCTCCCTCTGAAAGCCTCTATCTCAGTCTGCTCAGGATCAGGGTCACCCCCCAAAGTGCTTACAAGGGCCCTTGATCCATCCTGGCCCTGCTTATAGCTTCTGACCCCACCTCCAGATAGATCAAACCAATGTTTCCACATATACCCAAGCCTTTCCATCCTGACCCTATAGTGCACCCACCAGATAGCTCTTCTTTCTTCTTCCTGGAACCAAATGTCCTGAAATGTTCCTTTTGTTCCACCTCAAATCTTACCCATCAACTCCTTGCCCAGAGATAATGTGGAATAACATTTTGGCTTATTTCCTTCCAGTTCTTTTCAATGCATTTTCCCCTCATGGCTGACAGCACAGATATACATATATCTAAATCGAAATCTATTTTTATATATGATTTTATATTTCTGCTTAATTCATGTTATAAGCATTTTCCCATAAAAGTTGGGAAATGCAAAGAAAGGACCACATAATAATCTATCCTATAAATTTCAATATAAACCTAACTATATTTCTGATATTGAACATTTCGGTTTTATTCTAATTTTTCACTATTATCACCATGGCAGCAATGAATATCTTTTTGAACAGAAGTGTTGGCAACTCTGATGACGCCTCAAGCAAGATACCCAGAACTTACTCTGTCAAAGATTCAGATTGTAAGGTTTGTGAAGCATGACGCCTAACTGCTTTCCAGGAATGCAACAACCGACACCTCCGCCACAGAGCTTTTGTGTTTCTGTCTCGCCATATCATCCCAGCATTGCATATTCTCATTAAAAACAAACAAAACTTTGCTTATTTATAGGTGAAAAATGCTTTACTTTGGTTGCTATGTGTACTATTAAGGTCACTAACCCTTTGTATGATGTGCCGCCTCACTCTCTGGTGGAGCACTGTCCCTTTTCCACCAGACAATGGAGCACCGCCCGGCATAGTCTTACATGTTCGCAGGCCCCACTCCAGCAGCCTGAAGCTCTACATCTGCAGGGATTGAGCACGATCTGTTTTTGCTCCCTATAGGCTCCACAGGGCCTTTCACTAAGCTGACATTCTGTCCATGTTTGGTGAGCAATCAAAAGGACAAATGGTCTTGCAAGATTATTTATCCAAAACAAATCATGGTAAAGTTATGCCTTGTGGTTGGGGATTGGTTTGGGTGTCCTCTATACTTGGTCCTGCTTTTAATATGGCCAACACTTTCATCAGTGTCTGTCCTGCAGGAGCCTTGGCAAAACATCTTGGTACCAGAACTGATGGCATGTCTTTAAATTAGGAAAGGACACCTACAGACAGGAGTTCCTGCTGGGTTCCTGGATGGGGATTCCAGGGTTCCTGTGAGTGGTCCAGCTGTGGAAGAGCCTGGCTTTCCACCACAATCAACCTTTCCATGCAGCAGCCCACAGAGCCCTGCCAACAGGTGTCACACTCTTCTGGTGGGGTTTCATCACAATACCATTAAATGGCTACCTTCTTAGAACCTCGTCTTCCTTTCTTTAGTGTCAGGAAATATGGTCTCCACCACATTCCACAATCGTCAGCTGCCTGAGCCATCCTCACTCTTGCTTCTAGAACTCTACTCATGTTGTTCCCTAGCCTAGCAAGCTCATTGCAGTCTCCTCCCCATCCTTCAAAAGCCTAGCTCGAACTCCACACTCTCCAAAGCCTTCCTTGGCTCCAGCTTCACTCCATCTCTTCTTTACATTATCTCTTGAAGGAACATCAGCATCAGCTGGATACTAATTGTTTCACTAATGTGTTTAATAATCATTTACAGAGTACCTAGCACCATCAAAACAATGGCCTCCACTTCATTTCACCTTCCCAACAATGCTGCAATTCTCCCTAAACAGGAATACAGAGAAGTGTACTTTTCTCAGCCAAAGATTTGGCAGTTGCTTAAACCAAGCCACCATGTTTCCTGTAGCAATGGTGGCAAGCTCATCTGGTGCCATCCCTGAGACCACCCGTGAGGAGTTAACAGAGGTCACTCGCCAAGGCCGGGCATCCCACCAAGGTGTGGAGCCCACACATTTCTTGACAGGGTTCTTCACTTGAAGTCTCTACTTCTTTACCTCTTGTCTAGTCCTCAACTAAAGAATAGTTGATGAGGTTTCACTTTGTAGATGTATTCCAGCCAATAAATAAAGAATGGTAGAATTTGAGTCTCACCACAGTGCACCCCTACTGAATTCACAGGTCTAGGTACAGGGTATCAACAGCTGCCAGCATCACAAAGAGAGAGATGACCAGAAGAATGAGACACGATGTGTCTCCTGACAGAAAACCACCACTACCTATGAAAGTCTTGCAAAAATGTGGGGAAAAAAAATCAAACCTGAATCAATTTAAAGAAAATTGAGAGACAAAGGAATATGTTAAATAAAACCATGGAGATGTAATCAGCAGAATCCAGATTCTAGGACAAACCAGTTTATTCATGAAAAACATTACTACCAATAAAAAAAACTGGACAGGGAACTTGTAGAGTAAAAGAAACTAAGATTTCAAGAGACAAGGGACACGTCAACCAATCACAATTTATGGACCTTACTTGTATCCTGATTCAAATAAGCAAACCTGTTTAACATATTCATAGGAATTTTTATATATATACACAGGTATATTAAAGAGTTCTTATCTTTTAAAGTTATATACTGGAATATTTGCAGATGAATGACATATCTAGGGCTGGTTTCAAAATAATTAGGGTGGGCCTATAGATAAGATTGACCGTAAAGATAAATGAAGCTGGGTAGAAGGTACATCCAGCTCCTTTTACTATTTTTTCTACTTTTGTATATGTTTGAAAATTTCTATAACTGAACATTTTAAAAGCTTAACTGTGTCCCACTCACTTAACAAGGCCCAATACCTCTGAGACATGGCTCTGCCTCCCTAGGCTGGTATGTAGAGGATCCACAACCTGTTTCCAAATGATCCCCCTCTTCTTTCCTCCCCTGACCACTCGCCTCCAATCAATGCTCTGTCTTTATGGAGCCATGTGCTGCTTTTCTGGCCTAGGGCATGTGTTTCTCATGCTTCGAGGACTAGCCCAGATGAACCCTCCTCAGTGAAGCCTGAAAGCCAGCAGAAGCCACACCCCTCTCTGTGGTACTCTTGGTACACAATCAACCCCGGCATCCACTGTACCTCTCTCCAGATGTGTTTATACCATCTGCCCCACTGGTCTGTGATGACCTGTGGGCCTACTGCAGACATCAATATACGCTATTGAAATGACACTGCCAACAGGTCTCAGAATCCATCACACACACACATCCCCCCCCGCTGAGAGGGTGAAATGGAATTAAAACTGCCACAAAATGTTAAGTTGGGACCAGCTGTGGAAGCACCTGCTATGTTCCCTTTTCTGATGTCTTCCTGGCTCTCCACAAGGGGGATGTCTGTGTGTATGTGGGGGCGTTTTTGGAGCACTAACTGAGATCTGGCCCCAAGCCCCTCATCCCAGCAGTAACACCAGAATTTCTCTATGTGGGGGGCAGAGGGCGGTGGGGGGAGACTGGGGTTTGGACGTGTAATACTATTCTATCTGCACAGTGGGCCCACTCTTTTTAAGCTGCATGTTTATTTGTGGTGGCTTTATGGTGGGGCTGATGGAAGGAAGAGAGCCTCAGTCCAGGCTGTTTACCCTCATCTTCCTGCCTGGAAACACTGCTCACAGGTAGTTTCCTAGTGCTCTGCTGTTTAAGGAAGCCTCCAAAAATAAAAATGCTTTAAACAAGTACACTCTGCCACAAAAAAAATCTTGTTTGAAGTCATGTGTAGGCAGTGTAGAAAGACAATCGTAAGTGATAGATAAATGATGACTATTTTCAGAGCTCTTACCAACACCACACAACATACATAAATGCATTTCTGTATCTCTCTCACACACACAAGCAACCTAATTCCCTCAGAATCCCTGTTCACCTTCTGTTTTCATCCAGGCCAAAAGCCTGAGAGGAAATGCTAGGGCGAATGCCAACCCGGGCCCCTCATAGGCTGGATCTTTAATCAGATACTACCTTTAAAAGCTTCACCCACTTCAGCTGATCCTACACCAGATTGATAAATGTCTGGCCAACTACCAAGCTGGCCAAGCACACTCCACCTGAGTGCAAACGATGCAGTTTCTGTCCACGCCAGGAAGGACCACTGGTGGGAAATGACTAGGAAGGAGGTGCAGTGAGGGGGAACTCTGTGGGGCAAGAGAGGGATGCTCTATGGTTGCACTTCTCACAATGGAACTGCTGGGTGGGGGCTGTTTGTAGGTCTTGGGCAGGATGGCATGACCAAAGGGGCAGGGGGACAGAGCCCGAAAATGAAAAGGGTAAGCAGAGCAGGACTAGTCCAGCTCAGGACAGTAAGGAGAAGGAACCCAATGAACCCAAGAGAGACCAAGACAGGACGGGCCCTCTCACTCTGGGGGTGGGAGAGAAGCAGTGAAGGGCAGAGGCCGCATGTGGACAGCTCCATAACATGCCCCTGGCACACACTGCAGAGTCCTGCTTGCTTGGGCACTGTCACAGAAACACATGGAAAATACACAGGGTGTTCTTTACATGCTAAATGACAATGATATTTTGCCCTGTCTCTCCCTAGGCCAGGACCTCCCTGCGAGCTGGAGTCACTTGTATCCCCAACACAGATCTTACAGCCAGCACAGAACACCATGATAAAAAATATGTTTGGATGGAAGAAGGAAGGGGACAAAAAGAAAAGGAGGGGAAAGGGAATAGGAGGAAGGGATCAGAAAAGAGAAAAAGTGGGAGAAAGAGAGCAGAAAGGAAAGAGGGAGAAGGTAGGGAGAGAAGAGGAGAAAGAGCAGAAGAAAGAAAGAGAGTAGGAGAGTAATAAAGATGAAGGGCAAGGGAGGGGAGGGGTAGGAAGAAGTGTTTATTAATTCTCTGGTTCTACAGTAACAAGGATTCAAGGATGGGCTTTGGAGAAATCCAGACACCTGTCTCAGAGTCAGGACCACTGCTATACTAAGTGGGAGTGCAAACACAGGTGTGTGTCCCCAGGAGCAGACTCGAGACAGGCGACAGGCTTGCTACTGACCGCTGCCCTCAGACCAGGTCTCTAACAGCCAGAGGAAAACCTAAGGCCTCTCACCCACAAGGGTGAAAATATGCCAAGTGAGAGTCCCTGGGCTGTTATTTAGGGGCTTGCCAGAAACACTCGGTCTAAACACATTTGAGCATCGAGGTTTCCCCTCACTTCACTAGCCTGCTTCTTGAGGAAAGCCCTGGGCCAGCCTGCCATGGTCCTGTCAGCATGGCCAGGTGGCCCTCTCCCCAGTGTGCCCACTGGGGCTATGCCTCAGACGCCAGCCATCCAGAGCTCATACTTACATTACCACCTCCAGGGACATGCTTAATATTGTCCTTGGAACCACACTTGGACTGAATATGGCTGTAGCTCACTTTTTTGGAGACTATCTGGACCTGGATTTTTAGAGAACAGAAAAAACAACACAAAGGGAGAGGGCTGGTTAGAACCAACACAGGGCAGACAGTGAGTCCACATGTGATAACAATGACCAACAAAGAATGTTAAAACTCCACCCACACCTTCAGCAGAACAGCTATGGAAAAGCACAGGGGAAGGAATTTGAAGGAGCAGGAAAGGGAGTGAAAACATGAACAAACAACACAAGGACAAAAGCAGATATTGCAGGAGTGCTACATGGTCATCATCACTGTTCCCTGGAGGCTAGGCTGTGGTTCTACAAGGCCTAGAGAGCAGCAGGTCCTGGATGTCCACCCAAGCATGGCTCTGCCCCCTGCCTGCTCTTTCCTCAAGAGCTGGGGCACAGTGTCCCATGGCTCCTCTCTGCAGGGGTCCTGCACATCCAGATTGGTCCTCACCCAAGGATGACACTTCCCTTAAATCTGGGGCCTGGAACTGCTACAGTCAGACCCACTCTGGGAGGCAAAGGCTGCTTGGAGGAGCAGTGGGCAGCTGGCTCATAGGGCACAGATCTGATACTAACAGGAAGGAAGGGACATTGCTCAGCTATAAATGCAAATGGACCAGAGGCCACTGGACTTGCTATGAGGAATCTTGGACACCAGAGGGAGCACAGGCCGCAGGCTCAGCAGCTTCCACACTTCCACAGGTAGCCCATTTGTCTCAGGGCTTAAGAAAGCATGGTACAACTGAGGTTAAGGTCTAGATTCCTTTGTTTGTTTGTTTGTTTGTTTTCTTTTTTTGGGGGGAAGACCAGCCCTGAGCTAACATCTGTTGCCAATCCTCCCCTTTTTTTGCTGAGGAAGACTGGCCCTGGGCTAACATCTGTGCCCATCTTCCTCTACTTTATATAGGACGCCGCCACAGCATGGCTGACAGGCAGTGCGTCGGTGGGCGCCAGGGATCCGAACTTGCGAACCCCGGGCTGCCAAGCGCGGACTAAACCGCTGCGCCACCGGGCGGCCCCTAGATTTCTTTGTTTTTTGTAAGGAAGATTAGCCCTGAGCTAACATCGGTTGCCAATCCTCCTCTTTTTGCTGAGGAAGACTGGCCCTGGGCTAACATCTGTGCCCATCTTCCTCTACTTCATATGGGATGCTGCCACAGCCTTGCTTGACAAGCAGTGCGTTAGTCCACGCCCGGGATCCGAACCTGTGAACCCCAGGCCGCCAAAGCAGAGCATGCGAACTTAACCACTACATCACTGGGCCGGCCCCTAGAATTCTTATTGACTCAAGGGTAAAACACCTTCTTCAATCCTCCAGATGCCCAATGCTGTGCCCCGTGAGTTTCGTGTGCAAAAAGAACAGGCTCTACGCAGGGCTGCAATGATGCACAATCCGGGGGGCACAGCACACTGTGCTGTACATGAATGGCTCCCCCTGGAATGGAGCCACACAAAGGCCCACGCTCTAAGAGCTGGAACAAAGAATTCTTTTTGAGCCTTTTCAAGAAGGAACAGTCGCCAACTTCCTTCCTTCCTTTACTTCAGAGCCCTTTGCAAATGATGCAGCCCCCAAACTGCAGAGTTCTCCACAGAGTAGAGAAATCCACCCTGAGATACTTTAACGCAACCGCCTCACAGTTTCTTGCCTTCTTTACAACTTTGATGATGAATAACTGATTAGCAAACCACTTCCTAATGAACCCTGGTCTGAACCAGAGACCCATAGGACCTCTAGGAATCACCCAGAAGCCATGGTGCAGCCTTCTTTACCCTGCCGACTGTACAAATTCCTTGGGCTGAGACCTACCATTCTGGTCGCTAAGGGCTGGAGCTCAGGCTTCTCTGGCAGCCCTGGTCAGAGAGAGACTACCTACTGCCACAGCTAAGGGAAGAAGGTTCCCACAGCAAGCAGGAGGGGCCTGGTTCCAGGGCGTGGAGGCAAGGAGCAAGAACCTAGAGTTTTAGTTACTTCTGCCCTCCAGCTGATGCTGTGATCCCTATGCCAAGTGAGTTTCTGTTGGGAATGAGCACCCTAACTTTCAGTTAAGAGGCGACTTGGGGAACCAGGACAAATGAAGCTACCTCCATTAGAGAGAGGCCTTCTAGTTCCACTTAAAGCACAGGGCTGCAGGGTTCCAGGTACAGGAAGGTTACCAATGCTGTGTCTTACTGAGGAAGAACCTGGGTGCTCTGTGTGTTTGAGTGAGGAACGGGTTAGGTTTCAGATCAAGGTCAGTGTGAAGGAAGTCACTGAACGTTTTTGGATCCATTTTGTCCAACTGAACAAATATTCCCCAAAGGGCTAATGGGCTCCCAATTCTGTTAACTTACAGGGTTAATAAAAAAATTTTGTATTGGCTGAGTCATCAAACACAGAGGAGGAGACACGGGGAGAAGTAGAAACTAGTCAAGGAAGGGGAAAAAGTGCAATAGAAGGGAAAGTGACTCAGGCTGGAAGAAACAGTTTATCGTCTTTTACCTTCAAGAGGTAACAGTCTAAATAAAACTCACTTTCCCAGCAGGCGGTTTCTGTGCACTTGCAATTGGGCCAGCTGTTTTAGTGACTGCATTAGGTTCGGGCTTTCGAGCTGTAGCAACTGCCTCTGTTTTTTTCTCTACTTTGGCCTGGATGGAGATAAAGGGAGGGCAAATTTCAAACCAAGAGGATAAGAGCCCAAATGCCAAGAAGGAAGAAGGCTGTAGGGGACTCAAATCCAGGCCAGGCCAGCAGGCAAAAGCAGGTCATCTTTGCTCCTAGGAAAAAACACCCATTTCCCAGGGTAGACCAAGCCAGAGGGAGAAGCTGCAGACCTAAGTCTTGAGATCCGAGCAAGAGCTCAAGACACCACTCATGAAGAAAAGGTAGGAAGAAGGGGAAAATTCGTGATTCTCTTCTGAGTGTGTCTTGGGGTTATCAATTTTCAAATCACAATGCCCTCCTACTCAAATGTTCTGATATGCCCCAAGCAAACTGCCATAGCCACAGGGAGCCACTATTGATGATGGGAAATGTCACACCCTTCAGTATGTTGAAACAGAAAATAATTTAATCACCAGACTGAGTTACTCAACTCCCCACCAAGACCTCCTGCAACTTTTGCACCGTGAAAGCATAAGAGCACAGAAAGGGGGAGATTGGCCACCAGCACCACAGTCCCAGAGGACTGGCTGGGTACACCTGAGCCACAACCTTTTAGCAAAAGCAACTCTTAGGCCCTTAACTCAGACTAATCCCAGTTTGCCATCAGTGTTTTCCAACAGTACTAGGATTCTGCCTCATTTTGGACGCTCTTCAATTTTTTAACAGTTCTGGATTGAAGCAATTTAAGTATCCTATATTGAGTGGGGGGCGGGGCGTGGGGGGGTGTTTAAGTGTTAGAGAATGCCATAGGAAAAGAGAAGGTTACTGCTCCAGGGACTTTACCTTGGACTTCTGCCATTGCCTTTTTCACACACCAAGTCCCCATAGTTGCTAACAGATAACAAATAATTCCAGGCTGGATGCAACCAGAAAATCCTTAAAGGGAAGCACTGTGGCCTGCCATGCCTTTCTCAATCACTACACTCTATCTCAGTCCTTTTGTTTAGAAAAGCTGGAGGCTCACAGCAGCAAGTCATCCTGGCCACAAGAGGACACCCTGGTCCTCTTTCAGACAGAATCTCCACCCAAGTCATGGCTTGGGGAAGGAAAAGGCATTCTGCCTTCTGCCTATTGTGATGCTTACAGTGCAGGCATAAGAAACATGAAAAATCAGGTTCATGTTCAGTGTCTCGCACCTTTGCAGAGTCTCAGAGGTCCCCCTCTGTTTGTTTTGTAAAGTAGAAGAACTCTTTTGCCTCAAAACAGAAATGTATGTCTAAACTCCACAACACAGAACACAAGTCCCTCTGACAGAGATGGGAAGAGAAAGCCCAGATCTCAGCCCACCCTTCCCTGCTGCTAGGATGCAGAGCCCAGGCTGGAACTCCTTGACACCGAATCTGATGCCCTGACTGCCCTTCTGCTTTGGTGGGCCCCTTGGGTTTATGTGATGACATGCCTGGGGAACAGTGTTTGGATGTGGCAGGGGAATAAGCAGAGGCCAGCATGCCAAGAACCCGAGCTCCCTGGACCCACCCGGCCTCCTCCAGGCTGATGCTTGATGTTTTCCGTGGAGCCAACCTTGGAGCGGACATTCTTCAGATCAGGGGCAGAAGCATTGGTAGCCAGGCGGCTCAGCCTGGGGGCAGAGGAGCTGGTCTTGGCTGAAGTGGGTTTCTTGTCCAAGGAAGGAGTCCCGGAGGGCCGGGATGGTATAGGTGTTGGCTTGACTCGACTGGGAGCCAGCCCTGCTAGGGGTGCTGCCCCAGGGACAGTGGTGCTTTTCTTCATGGAACTGGTGGAGGTACTCTTTGAACGACTCAAGTCAGCTGCAAAGGTAGGAGTGAGAGATAACAAGGGTTCAGGGAGAGAGAGAGCAAAAGGGAGGCTTAAAGCCACAGAAGAGGTAGGGGTTTAAATTAGGGTTCTGCAAAGTGGAGGATGGGGTATTACCTGGTGCAGACTTTGTAGCCGTTTTCTTGATGTCTGCAGGTTTTCCCTCAGTCTTGACGGCTGCACAAACATACACTTTTTAACATAACATTTAACAAACTGACCTACTGAATGGCTCATCCAATACTGAGATTCATTCATTCATTCAACAATTACTGAACGTCCCTTTTGAGCCAGAGGCTGTGCTAGTCTCTGGGATTAGAGAAGTTAGACAGCCATGTAAAGAGCATGCCCTATGGAACGTACAAGGCCAGGCACTGCATCTGATTCTTTTCTACATCTTGACAATGCCTTCCACATGACCTTAGCAGTGAGTTATCAATACATGCCTATAGAATTGAATGGCCTATTTCTTATCACGTAAGCCCATGATCACAATGTGCTGGGTGCTGTGGAGTTACTAAGATAGGAATAGTAAATTCTACCTGGGAATTCACGACAGTCCCCTCCAATCAAGATTTTCCTGAATATACAATACATACTTGCTAACCTCCCACAGAGAGAGATCAAGGCTGCTGCTTTGCAACATACCCCATTAAGGACTGGTGCACAAGCAGGCCTACACAGCTCTCTGTGATGCTGGCTGGAGCTACAGCTGGGGCAAAGCCAAGATCCCACTCTTCTCCCCACTGGTTCCCATGGGAAGGAAGGTTGACAATACTCACCAGTGGGCTTCTTGGGCAGGGGTGTGGGGGGACTCCTACTGCTTGGCCCAGCTGAGGCAACAGTGGCAGCTGCTGTGGCTTTCGGAACAGTCTGGGTGCTCTTGGAGCCAGGCCTGGAGGCCAGGGCAGAGGCTGGCTTGGATGGTGAGGCCCGCTTCTCAGGAATCTTTGCCTCTGCAACAGGCTGATAACAGGAAAGTGGGAATAGAGCTGCAGGTCACCAATAGCCCCAGGAAGTCATGCCAAAGGATGGCTCTATATAAGCCTACACCAGAAAACAAGGGTGCTATGTGTTCAGCAGCTACCGACAGGAAAATATACATGGCTCAAAGATCGAAGTCCTCCAGACAACATGAAAAACTGGCCATGTAGAGTGCTGTGTGATCTGGGGTCAGGAAACAGGGAGTCAAACTACCTCAGTCCAACCTGAACTAGTGAGAATGAACAGCCCCGAAAAATATGCCACCCCACAAACGATGTTTGCTTCAAGATCTACTGCATTAAACACTGAGGTAGTTAATGTATTAAATACTTGACCAAAGATTAAATATACATAAACAAAACAAAAAATTAAAATTTATGATGTTCAAATTCAGCCATTCTTTTGGCTAAGATGCACCCAGTGAATGCTGAACAGGATAGGGCTGCAGATGGAGAGAACACTGGCTGAATCAGTCAGGTCAGAAGCCTGAGCTCCAGCCCCAGTTGGGCACCTCTCACAATGTGTTCTCAGGCAAATCACTGAGCCTCTTTGGGCTTTATCTCCTCACCTGGATAGAGGAGGTTGGAATAGAGGATCTCTAAGGACCAGTTTTGATAATATGTGATGTTAGGGACTAGAGAATGAGAAGTCTCTGAGAGAACAGAGATGATGAGAAGGGGCAGGCAGAGGGTGCAGGCCTGACCAACAAAGAATGAGAAGCACTGACATCACAGCTATGGCTAAAAGCAAAAGAGAGAAGTCTCTCAAGTGTAGATGCACAGCCTCTGGGTCACTCTAGTTCCCCTTCCACGGATGCTGGGCATGTCATCACTAGTGAGGAAGGGAAGGAATCAATGTAGTCTGGTTTCTATGGGAATAGGGGATGAACACTATTTTGATAAGCAAACACAGCATGTTACTTAAGAGAGTAAGCCAAACCACAGCCACAGTGGAGGCAGCTCTTTTACTCCAAAAGAAATAGCCACACAGAGGGCAGTACATTGGTGGAGATAAGCAACATATTGCCTAAATCGAAAATCGGTTTAGGAGGTGCTCAGAAATTAAGGGCTGGCATCCAGTTAAATAAAATCTAACCCTGCAAATGCACAGTAACCACCATTTTTATAAATGAAGTCCCTAAGTATGGTAGGAAGAACCCTAAGGTTGGACTCAGAGGAACCGGTTCAGCTAGCAGCTCTATCCGGAACACGTCATAGAATTTTGTGCAGAGGAATTCTCTCCGTTTGCTCTAAAATTCGAGGACTAAATCAGATACCCTCTGGAGTCTCCTTCAAATTTTCAATACTATGACTATGATTCAGAATAATCTACTGGGGTCTTATTATTCTGCTAGTAAGAGTAATAATGAAAAAATAAGTTAGAAAAAAGTTACTTGGAATAGAAATCTCTAAAGGATGTAACATTCTTCATATGTCAGGCTCTTGGCCTCAGCAAGATACAGAAAAAGCCTGCTTTCATAATTGGAGTTACCCTGCTGTTTCTCAGTTTATATTTTTTCTTCTGCCAGAATCATAGATCTACTTATTTTTCTGAATAAGTTTTTTCCCTTTGTTTCGCTTCTATAAATCTTTCTACCAAAATAAGGATAAAAATAAATTTCATTAGACTTTAGTTTTTATCAATCTCTCAAAATATTTCCATCTGTTTATCTAAAAGATAAACAATAGTAATAATTGTAACACAGATCATCTCTTCAGATCAGCTGTATCTCGAAATGCTGTATGAAAGCTGCATGGCAAGGCCGGGCGGTGGTGTAGTGGTTAAGTTTGCGCGCTCCAGCGCAGTGACCCCACAGTTCATGGGTTTGGATCCCAGACGCAGACCTACGCACCACTCATAAAGGGATGCTGTGGCAGGCGTCCCACACAAAGTGGAGGAAGATGGGCACACATGTTAGCTCAGGGTCAGTCTTCCTCAGCAAAAAGAGGAGGATTGGCAGTGGATGTTAGCTCAGGGCTAATCTTCCTCACATAAAAAAATAAATAAATAAAAGCCACATGGCAAAAAAGTCATGGAAGAACAATGTTGATAGGAGCCTTGAGCATCAGCACTGGAGTTAGACCCAAGTTCAAATACTAGCTCTGCCACTTACTAGGACTGGACCTTATAAAGGTTATTTAACTGAGCTATAAAATGAGGATATTAATATCTATGTCATGGATTGTTGACAGAGAGAATAAAAGGAGTTAATGTATATAAAGAAACCAGAAAAGTACAATCATTTTTATTATTATCATAGAGTGAAATTTCACTAAACAAGCCCTCCCCTCCCTACACTCTCCTCTGTCTCCCCCAGGATTTGCTGCTGAATAAGTGTCAGGTAGGAGCTGCGCCATGGCTCCAGTCATCTTTCCTCTGGCCTCTTATTCACATAAACAGTCTTCTAACGATCAAGAAAAGTAGTCAACTGGGTAAATGAGGATCAGAAAGCTTTATGCGATTTTATCATTCCTAGTCTATGACAGGATTTCTTAGTTTCTTAGCCAAGGTTTCAACCTAGACTATAATTCCTAGGTTCCACCAGTTTTCGTTACAAGATTAGATTAAAACACTGACATTCTAACACAGGAAACTATTTCCCACCATGAATTTAAAGAGTAACATCAGGCTGACCTGAAGGCCCTTCTTAAATAAAACAAGATGTTAAAGAAGGCAGCCACAGACTCCAGCCACTCTCTCCTGAACAATCCTGTAAAGTTAATGCTGCTCCAAATTGACCGTTTCTAGGCAATAATGTGTGGGTGACCTAGAAAACTGAAAAACTTCACAAGAAGCCCAGTAAGAGGTGGCCTAATGCCAAAAGCAAAGTAAGTTACCACATGATGCTGGAACCTGCTTAGATAAGCTAGAACAACTTACTACAAAAGTAATGGGTAAAATTTACTTCTGCAGGATGATTAAAGAGAAAGACAAAGAACTGAATTTGATGGTGAATTTGACGTGGGAATTACACTAGAAATAAATATCTGATTAGTATGTGGAGTAGGGGAAACTGGTTAACAAGTGCTTAATCAGGTGAAGAGTAAGGAGGAGTTGGGAGAAAGGAGGAGGAACCTAAGTAGACGCCATATTGTCTCCAACCAGGGTAGGGAAAAGTACAAAGCATAAAAAGCCTTCAAATGTTATGGCTGCATCATGGGACCCCAAACTGATTTCCAAGTTGCCCTTCCCACTTTTCCCTTGCCTTTCCCCAATTCCACCAGCCTGATTCCACTGTCTGGTAGCAACAAGAGCCTATCTGACACTCAGAGGGAACAACTTTTCTCTGACACAGTGCTTAGATGACGACTTACCTTGGGCTTCACGTCTTTTGAAGGTAAGATGGAGGGCCTGGCAGTGGCGGCAGCAGGGCGTTTGGGTGGGGCAGCTGCTACTAAGCCTGAAGCAAGGCTCATGGGTTTTTTATTCGACACACCAAAAGTGGTGGGAGCTGGCTGCTTAGGGAGAGAAGTGGGCTGTGTTTTGGCTTTCGATGTTGAAGTCTTTGCAGGTTGAATGGTGGCCAAAGGCTTTTAAGTTGATTTGTTGTTTGTTTTTTTTTAAAGGCCAACATCAAACACACACACAAGAATAAAAACAAATGAAAAGAAAAGTATAAATTGTACAATTCAAAGTAAAATTATAAGCAATGAGGATATATGCAACTGAAAATTAGCATTCCTTTCTTCTGAGCTTGGCAAAGAGTGGAAAGACACCAGGATGGAGATAAAGAAAATTGGGAATTGTTTCTTAATGACAGTGTCACAAATTCCAGCAGTTTGGAAGATTTAAATTCAGGAATGGCTTTAAACAATTAATCAGCTTTTGGTGGTGGCAATAATTCTATGAAGAAAGTCACCAGCAGGTGATTAAGCTATTATTATTTGTACCTTGATGAGGCAACATCAGCATCCTATTTTAAGACCACACCAAAGTGTGGCATTTGTACTTTTCAATCAATACCAGTAAGTATCTGAAGCTATGATCCACCTTAAAAATCTGTGTTCTCTTTTCATGAATGCAGATTTCAGAATCTATTTCTGAATAGTTCTGTAACTCCCTTGACTGTTGTTGTTAGGGGAGGCAGAAACAACCTCTTCAGAACATTTCTACAGATATTCAAGATAATAAAGTCAAAGGCACAGATTTTTAAGGTTTGAGTTAGACCACTATGGTAAAATGGGAATATAAAATATTTTCTAAGCATGTTCAAACTTGAGGAAGGATTCATAATAGCTCAGTAAAAAGAAATTTCATTCATGATTCAAGCAATAATAGCAGAAGTTACTGTTTAAAAACACTGTAGCGGTGTTCTATAACCACTATAACCCACCATTCTGGCACCTACCTTTGTTTTCTTCTCTGGACTTGGTGGGAGCTCCTTGTTTGGAGGGGTGGTGATGTCATTTCCGCTCACACTCACAGTAGGCCGTCCTTCTTCTGGCTTGGCTATTCCTAAGGGATGGAAAGTTATCCTAAGCAAATGTTTTTCATACCCATTTTGAAAATGCAAGTCTTAGCAGAGACAGACGACTAACTAGCACCTCATTCCGAAAAAAATCCACAGGGCTGTGCTGCTGAAATGTGGACAAGACTCCCAAGTCCTCCTTATTGTGATGGAGGACAGTTTTAGATTCCAGAGATTCAGGCAGCCTGTCCCTGTAGAGAGGTAACCTAAGTGGGATTTGCACAAATGATCAATGGAAGGAAATGGCCCTTAAAGTTTGGTTTCCCTTCCCTGGAGGCTGGCAAAGGGGTTCTGTCACCCAACCACTAACTCCTGGAGCACAGAGGGGACAAAAACCTCTTCTACTAGAGTTTATCTCTTAGAAGAAAGGTTGCTGGGAGATGGGATAAGAGCCAGAAGATCATCCAATGTCCTCCTCTTACTTCCTTTCCCTGTAAAGCACCACTTTATGGAGGATGTGAGATTAACTTGATCTAGTTTTAGCAGTGACCCAGATTTCCAACAAGGCTGAGGAGGGAGACCTGTGAAATCAGACCCAGGGCCAGAAATAAAGTCTACTGCCTAAGGAGGCATCACTGTGGGGAAGTTACTCCAGATTTCAATAGGGCTACACGTGAAAGCATTAAAATACCATGAAGTTTATAACTTGGGTGTGGGGAAGATCTTTCTAACTGGCACAAAATCCAGAAGCCACCAAAGGTAAGTTTGACTAAAGAAAAACAAAAAATTTCAACGTGGCCAAAAAAATAAGAAAAGTCAAGAGGCAGGTGATAAACAGGAAAAAAATATTGAACCTCACATCAAAGACAAAGAGCTTGTTATATAAATTACTCTTACAAATCAATAACCCCTATAAAGGCCAACAACCTGTTAGAAAAATGGTCAAAAGAATATGAACACAGTTTATAGAAAAAGAAATACAAATCACTTGAAAATATGAAAAGATGTCCAATTTTTCAGAGAAATGAAAATTAAAACCACATTGAAATGCCATTTTTAACCTAACATATTGTCAGAAGTCCTAAAATATGAAAATAACTGTTGGGGACAACATGAGGATATATACTGCTGTTAAGTGTGTGAAATGGTACAATTCATGCAGGGTAGTCTAGCGGTGTCTCTGAAAATTACAAGTGTAGATAAATTCTAATCCAGAAATCCAATTTCTAGAAATTTATCTTAGAGATATTCACATACCTGCAAAATAGCAAATGTGTAAGGTCTTTCACCAGAGCATTGTTTCTAAAAGCAAAAGATTCAAACTACCCAGAAGTCTGCTAATAGGAAAATGGTTAAAGCATCATGGCAGAAATATCAATGTAATCTCTGAATCTGAAAAAATAAAGCAAGACTGATAGGGAAAAATCTCTACTAAGCGAAAAAAAAAAAAAAAGCAAGGGGCAGAACAGTACGTAGAACATGAAACCATACCCAAAGGATGGGTGAAAATACATTTCTATTGAAAATACACTTGTATGTGCATTTAAAAGAAGTCTTCGGATGGATCATGATGAAACAAAACAATGGTAACAATTTTGATATGGGAAAATGGGGCACAAAACTGGGGAGGATAGGAGACTTTATTTTTAAACTTTTTGTTTTGAAACAATTATAGATTCACAAGAAATTGCAAAGAAATGTACAGAGAGGTCCCATGTACCTTTCACCCAGCCTCCCCCAGTGCTGATATCTTACATAATTATAGTACACTATCAAAACCAGGAAACCAATATTGGTACAATCCACAGAGCCTGTTCAGATATTTCCAGTTTTACATGCACTCATTTGTGTGCACACGTGTGCAAATATGCAGTTCTGTGCAATTTTATCACGTGTAGCTTTATGTAACCACTACTAACAATCAAAGCACAAAATTGTTCCCTCACCACAGGGCTCCCTCAGGTTACCCTTTTATAGCCACCCCAACCCTGTAAATCTCTGGCAACTACTAAACTGCTCTCCATCTCTACAATATTATTTCAAGAATATTACATAAATGGAATTATACAGTATGTTATCTTTCGTGTCTGGCTTCTTTCACCCAGCACAACGCTTTTGAGATGCATCGTGTTGCTGCATGCATCAGCAGTTAGTTCCTTTTATTTGCTGAGAAGTATTCCATGGTATGGCCATACCACAGTTTAATCCCTCACCTATTCTAGGACATTTTGGTTGTTCCCAGTTGTTCACTATTATGAATAAAGCTGATATGAACATTTACAGGACTTTGGGTAAAATAGTTTCACTCTTAGTATATGCAAATGCAATTGATTCTTATATGTTGATAGTGTAGCCTGTGACCTTGCTGAACTCACTTATTGGTTCTAGGGTTTCGTGGGGTAGATTCTTAGAATTTTCTATATAATCATGTCACCTACAAATACAACCAGATTTATTTCTTCCTTCTAAGCTATATCCCTTTCATTTCCTTTTCTTGCTTTACTTTGGTAATAAGAACTGCCAGTACTATGTTAAATAAGAGCAGTAACAGAAGGCATCCTTGCCTTGTTCCCGATTTAGGGTGAAAGCATTCAGTCTTTCACTATTAACTACCATGTTAGCTGTAGGATTTTTTTGTAGATGCTCGTTATCTAGTTGAGGAAGTTCTCCCTCTATTCTTTGATGAGACTTTTATCACCAATGGGTGTTGGACTTGGTTGATGCATTTTCTGTGTTTATGACTTTTCTTCTTTAGACTGTTGACATGGATTACATTGATTGAGTTTTTTCTTCTTTTTTTTTTCATTGATCAATTTTGATTACTGAACCAGCCTTGCATATGTGGAATAAATTCCACTTGGCTATTGTGTATAAATTATTTTCATATATTGTTGGCTGTGATTTGTTAATATTTTAAGAATCTTTGCCTCTAAGTTCATGAGAGATATTGGTCTATAGTTTGTTCGTTTTGTACTATCTTTGTCTGGTTTTGGTATCAGAATAATACTGACCTCCTAAAATGAGGAAGGAAGTGTTCCCTCCTTTTATCTTTTCTGGAAGAGAATGTGTAAAATTGGTGTTAATTATTCTTTTAATGTATGGTAAAATTCTCCAGTGAAACCATTGGAAGGTTTTTAATTAAAAATTCAATTTCATTAATGGTTTTTCAGGTTATCTATTTCATCTTGGTTGAGTTTTGGTAATTTGTGGTTTCTAAGGAATTGGTCCATTTCTTCTAAGCTGTGGAATTTGTGAGTGTAAAGGTGTTCCTAGTATTACCTTATTACCTTTTTTTTTTTTTGTGGGGAAGACCAGCCCCGAGCTAACATCCATTGCCAATCCTCCTCTTTTTGCTGAGGAAGACTGGCCCTGGGCTAACATCTGTGCCCATCTTCCTCTACTTTATATGGGACGCTGCCACAGCATGGCTGACAAGCAGTGCGTCGGTGGGCGCCTGGGATCTGAACCCGTGAACCCCAGGCAGCCCAAGTGTGAACTAAGCCGCTGCACCACTGGGCCGGCCCCACCTTATTAATGGCTGTAGTGATATTCCTTGTTCCTGCTATTGGTGGTTTGTGTCTTCTCTCTTTTTATCTTTGTCAGTTTTGTTAAAGGTTTATCAATTGTATTGTGTTTTTTTTTTTAAGAACCAGTTTGTGGTTTAATACATTTTCTTTGTTGTTTTCTTGTTCATAATTTCACTGATTTCTGCTTGCCCTGGATTTATCTTGTTCTTTTTCTAGTTTCTTGATGTAGCAACTTAAGATTACTGATTTGAGGCCTTTTTTCTTTTCTAATGTAAGCACTCAGTGCCATAAATCTACCTAAGAATATCATTATTTTCCATTTCTGAAGGAATATTTACCAGATATAGAATTTGCAGTTGACTGTTCTTTTAGCACTTAAAAAATGTTGTGCCACTTCCTTCTGCCCTCCATGGTTTCTGATAAGAATCACACTATCATTTGAATTGCTGCTCCCCAATAGATAATGCTTAATTTCTCTATGGTTGTTTTTAAGATTTTTTTCTTTGTCCTTAGTTTACAAAAGTTTAGTTATGATATATCTTGCCATAGATTTCTTTGGGTTTTCCTATTTGAGGTTCGTTCAGTTTCATGAATCTGTAGGTTTATGTCTTTTGATAAATTTGGGAAGCTTTCAGTTATTATTTCTTCAAATAGTTTTTCAGCCTCATTCTTTCTCATTTTCTGGGATTCTAATGATACAAATGTTAGATCTTTTGTTATTGACGCGGAAGTCTCTGAGAAGCTGTAATCTTTTTTTTTTAAGTCTATCTCCTCTCTGTTGTTCAGACTGAATAAATTCTATTGATTTGTTCCCAAGTTCACCGATTCTATTCTTTGACATCTCCAATTTACTATTGAGTCCATCAGACATGTTTTTCATTTTGATTCTTGTATTTTTCCTATCTATAATTTCCATTGGGTATTTTTTTATAACTTCTACTTCTTTGCTGAGATTTTCTAGTTTTTCATTCGTTTCAAGAGAATTTATAATTTCTAGTTCAAGCAATTTTATGATGGCTGCTTTAAAATCCTAATTTTGTACACTAGTAGGTAATCACTGTTTAAATTTAGTGTGAAGGTTCTGGCTGTAGTTTCAATGACAATTTAGTTTTCAGAGCCCTTGTACTGCAATTCTGGCCTGCTACGTTCTTCTGGCTCCATGAGGTTGTCACTCAGTCCCTGCTGGTACTGCCTGCAAGGGCTGAGGCACTTCCCTGGGCCAGGCGGTTTCACTGGGTGGGGGCTGAGTGATGTTGGACCCATGGAATGCAGTTTTTCCTAGCCTCTTTTCTGGCTGCCCGGTGCTGGCAGACTTGTTATTCAATGTTAGCTGGTACTGCTGGGAGTAGGAAGCACCTACCTTGCCTTCTGCTATTGTAGAAAAGGGTGTAGGAGGAAATCTACCTAAGTCCCCTTCTGCTACTGGGTAGAAGACTGGAAGACACCAGGCCTGTAGGTGCCACTGGTGCTATCACCTGGTGGGGGACAGGGGATGGGTTTCCCTGACAGTGTGGGTGGCTCATACTGCAGTTGTGCCAGTGTGGATGGATCAGGCCTGCAGCTGCTGCTAGGTGTGGAGTTGGCAACAGGTGGGCTCTCATGAGCTCTGCTAACACTGTACCAGCAGGAGAATTGTACCTGTACCGCTGCTGCTGAATATGAGTAGGAAAACAGGGCTCACCACTAGATCTTTACTGGGCTTTCCCTTTCCTGGTCTTTTGGCAAGAGAGAGCAGGCTTTTCTTTCTTTTTTCCTTTCCCTTTTTTTTTTGGTCTATGCTTGTTGGTGATTGCAGGTTGCAGGTACTCTCCAGTGCCCAGATCTGGATATATGGGAGATTAAAGAGAAAATCCAAGGAACTCACTACACTGTCCTTCCTCAAGTCCAGACATCCCTACACAGTTCACCCTCTCCTTTCCACCTTTCAGATTCTTTTTATTTATTTTATTTTATTTATTTATTTTTTGTGAGGAAGACTAGCCCTGAGCTAACATCCGTTGCCAATCCTCCTCTTTTTGCTGAGGAAGACTGGCCCTGGGCTAACATCCGTGCCCATCTTCCTCTACTTTATATGGGACGCTGCCACGGCATGGCTGACAAGCAAAGCGTTGGCGGGCGTCTGGGATCCAAACCCGCGAACCCCGGGCTGCCAAAGTGCGAACTAAACCACTGCACCACCAGTCAGCCCCAGATTCTTTTTATGATTGCTGAATTCTCTCCAGAGTATTCAGCTGTATTTACAGGAGAGCAGCAGGAAAAAGTGAATCAACATCATCTTGTCTTGGTAGGAAATTTTCTAATGCACAGCATTTTTGTACTTTTTGATGTTTGAAACTATATGTATTTTTAGTCAAAAGTTGAATTTTTTTAGTTTTAAAAATATGAAGAAAGAAAAAGACCTCACCACGCAAGGTTGGTAATGCCTTTGTTCTATAGCAAGCTGAAAGAATATCTTATCAAATGTGTGACTTGTTGCCAATGGCCCCAGACCACTACAAACATTTTTCAATAGGCGCAGGATTTTTCAGTAAACATGAACACTTCACAAAGTGTTACTGCCTGTGATAAAAGCATGCAACACCTCACCCTGTATAGGTAAACGTGACCCAATGAAAAACACCTGACCTACGCATAAGCAGAAACTGCTGTCTCCCTCCCAGATTGTGCTTCTCACCAAGATCCTCCTCCTTTGCCTCAGGGGTATACCAACCAATTGCTAATGACCACCACCCAAATGTTCCCACAGTTTCGCAAAAGAACATTTGAAACAGAACTCGTAACTGCTCCACAAAACTGCTCCCTTCTGTTGGATCTTTCCATTATTTGTACTACATGTTGTGAAACCCAGGCTCAAAATCACAGCATCACCTTTGACTCCTTTCTCTCTTGCACCTTCCACATCCAGTTTTCAAGTCCAATTGATTTCACCTCTGTTATATGTCCCTTATCATGTCCTTGATATTTCACCTGCTACTACAACAAGAATCAAACTGTCATCATGGGATGTCTTGACTTCAGTCTTTTGTCTTCTAGTTCATCTTATCTATTGAGAACAGGTGAGTCTTCCCAAAGCTGACTCTGGGCCACTTCATTTATTGTCATAGGCAGTCACCACAATTTTTTGAACATGGGAGTAAGGTTTAAACATCTTAGGGGGTATTTGAAGCTTGGGTTCCAAACAACTTTATAGATTTATTCTTCCATTATTTCTTGCCACATATGTACAGATGGCAATCCAATGTCCTGTGCAGACCAGAGTCACAAAGAAAGGAGAAAGTAAGAGATGGCAGAGAAAAAAGTTTCCAGAAGGGAAGAGAATGGAGCACAGGTTTAAGGAAGAGCAGAGGTCCTGAGACACACAATGGCTACAGCCTGACTACCCTTCCTGCAACTGGATGCCCTGTCAATAAATACCTTTTTATAAATTTGAGTTCCTCTGTATTTTCATTCTTTGAAATTAAATGATCCTTAAGAGAGTGTCCCATAAATACTCACCATTATTCTTTTACCTAATGTGAACTGTCTAGGCTTCATACCTTTATTCATATGAGTCCCTTTGCCTGGAAGTGTTTCCCTCCGCATTGTTAGGCATCCTAGGCTTCCAAGGCCACCCCCTCCAAAAAGTTTCCATGATTCACAACCCTCTCACCCTTCCCCACCCCAACTAGACCATAAGTTGCTTGAGGATAAGGACAATATCCAGTGCCTAAATAGTGACTGGCATATGGTAGGCATATTGAATAAACGAATCTTTATATAATTTTATCTACATAGCATTTAGCAGTCAGCATTCAAACAGTTATTAGGTGAATAGATCAGTGAGGTTTGCCAGTCATTTACAATTTTTTTTTCTGCCAGCATGAACTCGTTAGTGTGAACGAGGATAAACTTTTCCTGAAATAAACAAAAATCTTCACTCATTAACACCCAGAAGGTATATGGCACTGAATTGGGCACCTCTGGATCAATAAAAAGATGACATAATTCTATCCACGAGGAGCTTACAGTTCTGCTACAGCTAGAAGTAGGCAACAGCATAGAAAACCTGAGTTCTTTCATCTTGGAGTCATAAGAAATCATAGAGGAAACATGAAGCTTCTTTGTCCATATCGATTAAAAAAAAACCTGTCAGTCTTCAAGGGTCCTTTCTACTTACCCTTCCCTTAGAAAATACTCGCTTCTAATTTTAAGAGAAAATGAGTAAAAAATTTCATAAAAATGTACTGAGAGGAATAAATAGTTCTTAGGAAAAGAGGCTATTTTTTAAAAACAAAACACAAGGTTTAAATCCCCATTAACTAGCTTGTGAATCATGGCCCTTTGTGCTCAAACTGGACTCAGGAAAACAAGCTTTTGTGGACCAACAACAATAAGATCCATGGGGGAATGGGGGATGGGGAAGAGAAGAAAGGGCCAGGAAGAAACACAGAAGGCAGCCATAAAAGACCACAACATTTAGCTGTTTATTAAGTGCAAGTCTCTCCCTCTCTCTCCTCTTTCCCTTTCTTCCCCTTCTCCCCACAAATCCTCCCAAAATGCATACAGAAGGAGAAAACTAGAAGCAAGATTCGGTCAAACACGAACAACAGGAAAAGAATATTAAATAGTCAGCTTTAAAAGGCTCTTTTTCAGCTTGAACAAAAGTAAAATGTTCTCAAAAGCAAAATGGAAAACAGAGCTTGCACCCAGACCGTGCAACTTAATGAGAGGAGATTCGTGCTGATAAATCCATTGTGAATCTATACAGTGACAGATTTTCAAGCAGGGAAATCAATCAGTTGTGATTGGATGATTAAGGGCTCAGGAATCATCTGGCTCAAACCAACAGGGAGCTGAGGGGTGGGAGGATGGGGGATGGTGGCTGGCAGGGTGACACGAGGTCATGTAAGGGGCTCTATTTCTTATGCCCACTACCCTCTGACCCCATCCCTCTCCCAACTCAATCAGCCACATCCTCAGTCCACACTCTCTGCCATGCCAGCAGACATTCAGGGTGACCCAGCTAGATTCACCTTGTTCACTTTCTCTCCTCACTCCCAGTAATCTTCCAATGCAAGGGAATTAAGCTTTCCCCGGGCAGTCACAGACTCCCGCAAAAACGAGCTGCCTAATGCTCCTGCTGGTAATCTGTCACTTTGGTTCCTTCCTTGCTGTCTGCTTGTTCCCCATGGAGGCAAAATTTAGAAACATACCATCACGTGGGGTCTCTTCACACAGGAACGTTGGAGTGCTCTGGGTTGCAGTGACCTCAATTTCTTTCTTCCCTGCCAGAGCCGTCTGTCCCGGCTGTTTCTCACCTCCCTGGCAGACTTGGGAGCACAGATCCGTTCTTGTTTCACTAATATCTTCTTGTCCTTTTTCCTTGATGCTTACTTCAGGAATCTGCTCCAGCTTACCATGGAGATATAACCCAGCAGTGCCCAGCTCCTTCTTCGCAGAGCTGCTGTTGCTGTTGCTGAAGTGGGTCAATGCTTCTCTTTTCTTGGCCACTGGTTCCTCGCAGACGAAGGGAGGTACTTCTTCAGTAGACAGGATGGGCAGTTCCCCAGGGTTCAATACAAAGCTAGCTGTCTGTTCCTCAGCCACTGTCATGGAGCGCCTTATGGCAGGAGCCCCCAGTTTCCTGGATGTGGGACTTGGCACTGAGCTACTAGTGAGAGGGAGCAGGCCAGAAGAAATCTCTTCTCGGGCAGGGAGTTCAGGATACTTATCTGCAAGGTTGACAGCTGGGGGAACTGAGAGGTGAGAACATTCAGACAGGGTCCGGCGCATTGCCTTTTTCTGCTGGGGGACTTGGTCGAGCAAAGCCCCCTCCTCAGTAGAACTCAATTTCTCCAACTCCTTATCACAGTCCCTAATATGAGAGCTGGCATGCAAATATTCCTGGGTGAACTCCACCATAGTGATTGGTGGAATGGCCGTGGGTGAATGCTCAATAGCAGGGGCTGGGTGGGCTACAGCCACTGGTAGTGAGGACTCACATTCAAGCCGCCCAGAGTTATCATTCACTACCCCAATCACCTGGCAGCCAGGGGTGATGCCATTCTCCTTTCCTGGAGTTGCTTCCCTTGAGCCTTGAGGGCCATAAGCCACTGGATGAAAGTTGGGGTTCCAAACACTGGTTTCCTGCTCCTTCACAAACTGAGTAGGGATGTCCGCAGCCCCAGGGAAATCCAGATCTGGCTGGCTCTTGGTCTCTGGCCCATTCTTCCCTGCCACTATCCCCTGAACCGTAGTGGCTTTGTTTTTGTCCAGCCCCTCTCTGGGTCCCAGATGGAACTCAGCTGTCTTCTGGTGTACCAAGTTTCCCTCTGAGGGATAACAGGTTTCTGAAATCACATACCTCTCAAGGTGACCCGAGGTTGCTTGATAGTTCTTGTCCTGCACTTCAATGCTGAGCTCTTTGTCTAGCTTCCCCTCAAAGAAGCAGAGCTTATTCTGCTCCAGGAAGCTGGCATTCTTCACAAGCCCGTCTTTCAGCTGCCTGGCCATGCTGACATTCAGTCCGATTTCATTCAGTTTGCCCTCTGTTCTCTGCCACTCAAATCCAGCTGGACTGATTTCTTTTGGGGAGTCCATTCGGCACTCTGCAGGCTTGCCCTTAGAGAGCTGCCTGTAAGCGGCAGTGTGAGAGGCTGACTGCTTGTCTGAGAGCGACATCATCTCTCCCACTGCTCTCCCCCCTCTCGCTCCTGGAGCTCTACCACCACCTACGATCACACAGAGCTGGCAGTGACATCACACCAAGTCCCCAGTATTCATGACATAAACCCATCTTTCCCCCCAATGTTCCTCTCTCCTCATGCAGTTGGGTGCTTAATTTATTTACTAATGTGAAAGAAAGAGCAAACGAATGAAAGAGAAAGAGAAAGGAAGGAACCTGCTACTTTCTGCACAAATGCTACTGTTAAACTGAAAATATAATTTCCTATTAACTAACACTGTTTAGATCTGCAATTTAAAACACGGTATGGTGCCAATCTGGGTACTGAGGATAGTAATTATTCTGGTTTTCACTGATATAGATAAATGTATGCCCACACATTCACTAATCTGACACTATGCCCACACTTCCACATTCACCCACTCAAAAAACTGTTGTAAAAATAAGCAAGACTCATTTGCCAATCCTCAGCCATAACCCTTAAAGAACAATGATTCCAGAAGATTGCTCAAAATTTCACTTAAAAAAAAAAGATCCTAATGTAAGACCAAAATTGGAGGCATTCATTTCTCAGAGAAACAGTGGGTTTGCTGTCATAGCAACTTATCAAATTCACTTGAAAACTGATTTGAGTGGAGTCCCCAAAGCCCAGCGAGAGCTTCATCTCCATCTCCACATTATGGAAGAGTTTAATAAAGGGTTCATTTAAAGATTTCAGCAATCAGGGCTTTGGGGACATGTAGCCCAGGTATAAGACACTTGTGTGACAACACATCCCTCACACTTTTACTCCTGCCCCCACTGTCCCTTGCTTCCCTGGACAAGCTGCATCTCTCCCTCCTGCACCAGCCTGCTCTTTCCAGCCTACTGACTGCTTAGTTGCCATGTGAACACACGGGGGCAGTTTATCTTCCTTTGACCTCTGGAATGTACGGACTCTGTCAATCTGTGACTTGAGGTTTTATCTACCCACCAGAGCCCACTGCCCCTACTTAATTCAGCATGTTCCTTTCCTGTGCTGGACTTTGAGCTTACAAACTGTACATTCAGGACTGAGGGATCCACAAAAGAAAATTCTTGAAAAAAAAAAGTTACACTGAAAAGATAAGCCATACTCGACCTTGAATAAAGCTGATTTTTGTTGCCTTGCCAGTAAGTTACTATCTTGTACTAACATAGGATACTGTGACATATTCTATTAAGACTACATGAGATGTCTTTTTCCAAGATGAGGAATAGTCGGGTTGGATTTTTAAAAGCCATTTGCCATCAACTGCAATGATTTAGCTACAGTTTTTAAATAACGCTTTTAGAAAAAAAGGGCAAGTTAAGATCATTCTACCTTTGGTCTACAAAATGTGACAAGATTACCAAGGCCAGCCCAGGAAAGGTTCCTTAACTGGAGCCTCTGTCCCCAAACACTCACCTTTTCTACTATTCACACTAGTCATATAATATACTCAAATCCCCAACTAGAGTGCAGGAACCAACCTTATACGCCTTTTCATTAACTTCAGTATGTAACACAGGGCTATGTTCATGTCAGGAGTGGCAGTGTTGCAACACTGAAAAAAATGTGAATTTCTGTTTAACCTCTGTCCTGAACATAAACCGAGCCGGTCCTTCTTCTTGATCTTAAGTAGTTTGGTAGCAATAAAGGTTCATTGGCAAGGAATCAGGGTCACCTTACTCTACCGCAAAGCTCTCACTAAGGAAAAGTGAGGATGTATAATGAAATGAAGGGAGTTCCAAGAGGGTCATGATTCTAATTAGTAATGGGGGAAAAAAAAGGAGAGTCTTGGGTACGGAAAGGCTTGGTGATGAAGTACAGTTGAATTCTGTTTTTCTTACATTTTTTAATACATATATTATAACTGAATAATATAATTAAGTATGTACAATATATGTAAAAGTTATGAAAGTCTGGTGAGGAGGGTGTTGTTGCAATGCAGTCTCAACATGCCAGAGGCAAAATGTTAGAAAATTCCTTGGAAATCAGGTATGCCTCAACAACCCCACCCATTCAAAAACTAGTCATTTCCCCCTCCCCAAACACACAAACACACCCCCCTTCAATTTACTGACACCTTCTATCTTCGATTTGTGGGGAAAACATAATTTGGCTTGGAATCAGAAGACCAGGTTGTAAAACCTCTGCCACTTAATAGTTACGATTCTGAGCAATCATTTAACTGCTCTTAGCTTCAGTTTCTTCATCCATAAAATGAGGCGAATCTTTAAGGTGCCTTCCAGTTTCACAGTTTAACACTCTTACATCTCAATAAAAAGGTTGAAATGCACATGCAAGGAATCATGGGGCTGCAGCTATGTCCAACTCAAAGTGTGATTTTAACTTGGGGCTCCAGTGGCCAGTATGTTCAGTACACCCCAGCCCTCCCCATGCAAGGGTGCTGCCTGTTGGCAGAAGCATGACTGAGAATGAAGCAGCATGTCTAAAGAAAGCAGCAGTCTGAGTTGGCTGCCACATTCTGAAGGGGGAGAAAAGAGCCTAGGTGAAGAACAAGCATGGACACTTCCTTTGAGTCAAACAATTTTTAGTTCTAGCCAGCCTACCCAGACCCTCCCCACCAGGACCAAAAAAAAAAAAAGCTAAGGCAATAACTTGAATTGCAAGTCCCTGTTACCTTCAAATCCCACATGTCCTGCCTCAACGACTCTATCCATACACAGCAAACTGCAAAATGGGAGTCAGCCAAAAAACCTGGAGCAGGAACCAGGAGAACGAAGCTGGCCAGTCAAAAAGGAGCACAGATTTTGGACCATAGTTCATACTATGGATCAGAAATGTGGTCAGTGTGAAGGAAGATAATGATGAGGTCAGCAACTGGCTACTGCACCAAGCAGGAGTTACAAGGCTCAAGAGTCGGACAGCTGGAAGAGGCAACCTGGGTAGGGGGTTAGTGGCCATAAAGTACAAGCCCAGATAGGAAGCCCAGATTAGAGGTGAGTGCCCAAGACACCATGTCAGCTAGATGCTCAGGCATACACATAAGCTTGGTGTCATCCAGGGGTCTGAGTACAACAGGAGAACATAAGACGTATTATGGTGACACCCACAGAATCCATCCCTCATGTAGGTGTGAAGTAACAGACATAAGAAGCATTTAATAATGTAGCTAACACACAGAATGTACCCACTAAAGCTGGCTTAAAAAAAAAAAAAACTAAGAAAATGTATAGATGTATGATGTAGGTTTTACCACTTCCAATAGGGAATTTGATGTGAAATGATGAAGCATAAGTCCTTGGACTGGAGAATTATTACATGGAATCTCTCTGATAGGAAAGGTAGGCAAAAACAAAACAAACTACAAGAAACACCATAAACCCCCTAATTTCAATAACTAATTAACAGACAAGAGAAAAAGAAAAGCTAACTCTCAAAATCGGAGGAATTGCCTAAGGAAAATAATATCCCATTCTCCAAATCTCTTTTAGGACAAAGGTCATTCCATAAAAACAGTACTGTAAGGACCCTGAAGTATGTGCTACTATGGTACAGAATCAGAATGCTGGAGCTCCTCTAACTTAATCCTCTCACTTTACAGAAGACTAAATGGGATCCAGAGGGAAAAAAATGAAATGGTTTGTCCAAGATCAAATGGCAAGTTAATGGAAAACCACATAGAAGATGCCTGGTCTCCGAATGCCAGTATTCCCACACCACTGACCAAAATTAATCTTTGTCACTGGATGCGTCTCCTTTTAATGTTTCCTTTTTTGCTCAGTGAAAAAAAGTACTTCAAGTTTTAATTTACAATTGTAATTTACCTTTTTGTGATCAATCCAAAACTCCCAAATTAATGAACAGTGTGTATGCATGTATATATATATGTATGTGTGTTTGGGGGGCAAAAGCAAGTTTGAAATAAAGGAGAAAAAGAAGCAATGCATTTAGTTTTAGTGTCTACCTTATACCTTAACCATGGTTTTGTTTTGCTTTAATTATGCAAAGAATGAGGAAGGTGTGAGTGATTTATTCCTTAGCAATCTTCTGTTACCACTGTCCATTCTCAAGAGAACTCAGATTTACGTGAATGTCTTTTTACAGTGCCTCAGCACTATGAGCTTCCCTTCATGCTACTTTTGAGTAGGCAGGCAGGTCCTCCTGCTTCACTAAGAAAAAGTGGAGATCCAGAGGCTTTTACAGAGGGGAGGGGACAGAATGGCTTACAGTTTGATTACACTATTGCTTTGCAACACATACCAAGGAAGAGATCACGTGGAACAAGAATCAATGGGTTTGTTCCTCTCCAAATGAAGTGAATGCTACCTGGATGGCAAACAATGGGGAAAACCTAGTACAAGATAATTAGTAAAATCTGAGGATGGCTCTGTCAGTGCTCTAGTCTAATTCAGAATTACAGACATAATCTTACTCAGAAATGCACATTCACCAGGGAGACAGCTGCAGCAAAGAACTCAAACTTCCCCAGCCACAATGATATTTTATCAAGTTGGTGGATGAGGAACTTACATGAAGTCTTCAAAGGTTGAGAATGCGTAGGTACAAAGAAATGTACTTAAGAACCAGAAGACTTAAATTCTAGACTCAGCTGCCACTGAACTTCCTTACTTCTAGGTTCTACTCGTCTTCATTCAGAACTCACTTAAATGTCACCTCCTCAGTGACGTCTCCTAGACCCCCTCCCCAAAATGACTTCTTCATGTTTTTACACTATACGTGCTCTAACTCTTCTTAGGATTCGGAAAGTACACCATAATCTTTTATTCATGTGCCTTTCCTGGTAGCTTCTAGAAGGCAGGAATATGACCTGCCCATCTCTGCCATGCTGGTGCCCAGCACAGTGTCTGACACACATTTAGTAGGCTCTCAAAAAAGTTCTGCTCAGTGGAAGGATGGACGGATTCCTTCTACAGTGATTCTGCATCATTTGACCTGATTCTTCCCATTATCAAACTGATCCAGAGAGGCACGATTTGGTATGTCCTTTGCGCTAAAGATTTTTAAGTTCCATTCTGTCTTGAGTCAGAGGAAAGTGTATGGATTTCCATGTGTCTGGTCAGAAGGTGGTTTCTAAGGCTTTTTTATCAGACCACGTAATAACATGTCAAGCCTCCAAGGGTGCTGGCACAGCCTGCAGGTCTCTGATCTCAGCAGATGTTTCTGTTTCTGCCTTGTGCCTTGAGCTAGTACACAACCTGTTCAGGGCCTTGGTTTTGATATGCTCTACAACTGGTTTCTCTGCATTCTTTCTTATCAGTTACCAAGGCAACAAAGCTACTTTCCAGATTGACCAAATGTTTCCAGGAACATTTGTCTCCAGGAAACAACTTCTAATAAACTATCATTATAATGACAGTCAATAATTCTACTGATCATAACAACTGACGACACTTCTTACTAATAAAAGCTGAAGGTTATGAAGTTGCAATCTAGTTTCTTACCTGAAAGTAAATGATGTTTGTGTTTATATACACACAGATATATGCAAAAACATTTCAAAACCATATTCTACTAAATTTCAGAAACATTTCTTAGTACATGTTTTACTCAAGAAAATTATGATTATCCCTGATTAACTTTCAAAAGTTGGGAAGCAGACAGATGAAAAAATTGAAGATAGCAATCTGATTTATGTGACCCTTGATAAGATAATTTGTATATTGGGACCCACAAAATGGAGGCTAACCTCCATCACAAACCTAAACCTAAGTCAGCCTGCACTTACAGGAAACACCTGTCAAGGAAACCTAACACACCACTCACAATCTTCCAACTCAGCTTTAGCTAGCTTACTTTACCCTAGAAAATAGAACCCGCTAGTCTTATAAGGACATCCCTGCCCTCCTAGCCAATCATGCCCTGTTTCTGCACTGCCTCTTTTAACGCTCTATAAAACTTGCTCTTGCCCAAAATCCCTCAGGAAAAGTGCACCACAGCTTGTGAGGCACTGGACCTCCCCAATCCACGGGCTGTTTTCCCTTGAATAAAGGACATCAAACTAGTTACTAAATTGTATTATTTTTGTCATTTGACACCTTGAAGTATTAAAATGCTTATAGATGAAAAGCCCCCCAAGAAGTACGACTTGGAATTTCCAGGGTTTTGTTCTTTTAAGCATAATATTGACCCTCCTGTGGACTCCCTGAAAAAGAAAAGAGAATCATCCAAATAAACTAAGTAAAAACACAACCTCCTCCCCCCAATCACCTCCAGCAGAACATCTAATATCCTCTGCTTACGGAGGCACACGGGACTCCCAGGACCCTGTAAGAGCTTACCTTCTTTTCCCCAATCTCATCTCAAAATGTTTCACAGATCTCCCTGCTTCCCAAACTTGATTTATACACCAGTTATACCAAACTGTTGGCTATTCCTCAATATTCCTGCACTTGTAACTTCACTATGCCTTTATGCAGTCTGTCCCCTAGAATGCTTTACCCTATTTTGCTCTAGAAACTCTTAGCCATACTTCCAGACCCACTCAAATGTTACTTCCTCCATGAAGATTTCTCTTGCTCTCCTAAGACCTAGTCACTTTCTGCTCTGTATTCCCAATTCCCATAGCGCATAGCTCACATTTCTATTATAGAACTGTTCTCAGTGGAGTAAAATTATCCGTGTATCTCCCTACTCTAGAATCCTTGAGTAGAGAAATGTGTCTTATTAATCTACCCTTAGAATGTGGGAGTAATGTTACCTGGTGTCTGTTGAATGAATGAATGAACTAAACATTAAAAAGTCCAAATCATGTTGAATGTTCACTACTTGCAGAGCAACAGGCGATGTTTACATGACAATTAGATCTTTGTCTAAACTTACATAAATTACCATCATTGCTAAACATTTTAAAAACTAACGATTTCAATCTGCTCACAGCTGAGGTGATCTGCTTCAATATCACAGATAAAATTAAGAATGGAAGTCCTCTTTACCTCCCACTTCATATTTTAAAGAAGTAAATATATCTGCAACACCAAAAATCAGAAGCTAAGTTGTTTATCATTTGTATTCTGAATCCTCCAATGCTATTGTCAGTCAGAGGGTAAAAGTGACCACTGAAGGAGTGTGAGAGGAAGAACTTCCTTTTAAAGTAGAATAACCAATATTTGCTGGACTCATTTCAAAGAATATTAAGGTGCTCTGGCTCAAATAAGATGAATAGTAGCACAGGATTGTTTGAGGGTTAAGAGTTTAAGACAGTATTGAGCATACAGTAAGTTTCCATAAATGGTAGCTATTTTTAGTTGTGTGACATATAGAATTTCCTAATAAATTTCATTAATATACAACTAGAAAGAAGAAGAAGAAAAAAAAAAGCCAACCTGGGTGGTCTAGTGGTTAAGACTTGGCACTCTCACAGCCGCTGCCTGGGTTCAATTCCTGGTCAGGGAACCACACTACCCATCTGTCTGTTGTCATACTGTGGTGACTTTGTGTTGCCGAGATGCTGAAAGCTATGCCACCAGTGTTTCAAACACCAGCAGGGTCACCCGTGGTGGACAGATTTCAGCAGAGCATCCAACTAAGACAGACTAGGAAGAAGGACCTGGCCACACACTTCCGAAAAAATTGGCCATGAAAACCCTACGAATAGCAGTGGAGCATTGTCTGATACAGCACTGGAAGATGAGAGGATGGCGCAAAAAGACCTGGCAGGGTTCAATTCTGCTGCACAAAGGGGTCACTAGGAGTTGGAATCGACTCGACGGCACTAGCAACAACAACAAAGAAGAAAGAAAGCCAGAGAATGAGAAGGTAAGTGGGAAGAAAGCAATAAGGAAAGGAACTGCACAAATAGCACTACAGTTAAGAACAGATATTACCAAAAGGGTACTTCTTGCGTTGTAAAATTGTAGCAAGTTCTAAGATTACAAATGGTTTTTTCATCTGCTGAGCATATTTTATTTATGTACAAGGGCCTTGAAACTGTTAGGATTTTGGGTTTATAAATTACTTCAAGTTTCACACCAAGAGAATTTCCCACTATAAACTGACATTCCCAGCTGTTGGAAGGCAGTTGATGGGCTCAAGCAAACTAAAGAAAAAGAAATGAAGCCAGATAAAAAGGAGACCAGGCACTCACTATGGCAAAGGGAAGGGCTTATCTACAGGAATCTGTGATAACTGTCCCACTCACAGAACAACATGCCAAGTGCACTATCATTCACAAGTAATCAATGTGGAGCAATAAGACAAACTAGAGTCCAATAAGAATTGTCCTTTCAAACTTGCTCTTCCATTCACAAAAAAACACAGTCCCACAAGAAGTCCTTTTCTAACAAGTTGAGCTCGGACTTCCTGAAGTACCTTCCCTGTCTAGAACAATACATAATATGTGAAGAAACTTTCTGCTAAAGTTTCCCTAAATTTGAGAGTGGAATGAAAAAAATAACAGGAGAGGAAATATTAAGCTGGAAGATTTTAGCAGTATACTCATTTTCCCTACTTCCACAGAGGATAAGACTAGCAAAAGATAATTCATTCATATTTCAGAAAATGTCATTAGGCATCACACATATGTAAAGCTGCATGCTGGGTGTTAGGAAGAACACATGAATAAATTAAACATAGTCTCTGCCTGGAGAATAAAATGCTAGACAGAGAAAAAATCTAGATTCTAATCCCATATTAGCCTCTGATTCACAGTTTATGGCCTCATGATGTGTCTCTATTTCTCCACCTAGAAAAGTGTTTAGATATTAAAATAAAAAAATATATAATTTCTAACTGCTAACTCTCATCTTTTTCTTTTTAAGAACCTAAAACTTCTGGAAGGTTCCTCCAAGGCAACAACGAGGAAAGTATGGGCCTTAGAGTCAGAAAGACTGGGGTTCAAATTCTACCTCTGCCACTTCACTGTCTGTGTGACCTTAATGAGGAAAGCCTCCATTTTCTCACCTGTAAAATGGAGAGAATTTTTCACAGTTCTATAGTGTGTCTGTGCATCATTATCTACCTACCTACCTATCTATCTATAGATAACTAGGCACATAATATTCACTCAATAGGTGGCAGTTGCTATTATTTTAATTAACACCACTAACAGTATCTTTATTGTCCAAACACTAAAACCATGGGTAACAACATCTGACCACAGGACAAATGAGGACAAGATATGTGAGCATCACTGGCAATCTGTGGGCAGGGCAGTTAACATGAATGATTTGAAGTGAGGAGCAAAGATAAAATTTAATAAGGCCAGGTCTAGAACCAGTCATGGATGAAACATCAGCCCATGTGAACCAATAGTGGTTGGGGATAAGGGGCCATCCTGCCTAGTCCCCTATCACAAATCCAGACACTCCCCATTCCACTCAGTCCCCTGCTCCAGAGCCCCAGGCTTGCCTGAAGCTCTGCATCTGCATATTCACCTGCTTCCTGAACATCTTGGAATAAGTCTTACTAGAAATATACAAGATCTGCATGAAGAAAACATCAAAATACCAGCGAGGACACATAAACTTGAACATGTGATATTATTGAACATGGCATATTATTATGTTGTTGGACAGAAAAACAACATAGAAGACATCAAAACTCAACATAGAAGACATCAATTCTCTCTAAGATAATCTATACATTTAATGTGATTTCAAGAAAAAAGACTGACTGGATTTTTTCCCCCAAAAACTATACAAGCCATATTTCCTGATCAGACTTTAATGGCTTATCAAAAGTTCAAAATTAAGTTAGTTAGTAGCATTGATTTTTAAGGTTTACCAACATATGACACAACTACTTATAGTGGCTCTTTAATTTCGTCTAATACTTTTCTCTTAGCAGAAAGGGAGTTTTCATGATCTTGCCATAGGATTTGCTTCTATTCAAGCTCTAATTATATAGGGTTAAGCCATCTGAAATTGCTATCTTTGTAGGTTAAAAATGGTCAAATATCAGCAATCTCAGATAGTTCAATCTAATATAAATATACGCATGATCTATCTGCCATTTGCAACAACATGGATGAACCTGGAGGACATTATGCTAAGTGAAATAAGCCAGACACAGAAGGAAAAAGAACCTGCATGATCTCATTTATATGTGGAATCTAAAAAAGCCAAATATATTGAAGCAGAGATTATAACCGTGGTTACCAGGGGTGGGGAGGTGGGGGAAATGAGGAGATGTTGGTCAAAGGGTACAAAGTTGCACTTATGTAGGATGAATAAGTCTAGAGATCTAACATATGGCATGATGACTATAGTTAATAATACTATATTGAATACTGGAAATTTATTGACAGTAGATTTCAGGTGCTCTCATCACCCACACAAAATAGTACCGATGTGAGGACATGATATGTTAATTAGCTTGACTGTAGTAATCATTTCACTATGTATATGTATATCAAATCATTATGTTGCACACTTTAAACGCATACAATTTTTATTAAAAAATAAAATTTTAAAGATATAAAAAAAAAAACTATACAAGCCAATTCTCAAGTTTATATGTAATAATAAACAAGCAAGAATAGTCAGGAAAACTCTGAAAAAGTATAACAGGGTGAGAGGTGGGGCTAGACCTATTAGATATTAAGATATTAGACATATATTAAGATATATATATATTAAGCCACAGTGCATTACTGAAGCCTGAATGGAAAGACCAATGGATCAGAAAAGAAAGTCCAGAAATAGATCAAATACATACAGGAATTCAGAGCATGACAAAGGTGGCACTTCAGTGGGAGACAGATTATACAAATGATAGTGGGACGACTATGCAATCCTACCTCACATCTCATAAACAAAACACACACACACACACATACAGAAACAAATAAGCAAATTCCAGATTGATCAAAGATTCAAAATGTGAAAAATTAAAAATTAATAGAAGAAAAAAATATTTTTATAAACTCAGAGTAGGGATGGCTTTTATAAACTTGATAACACACAAGGAAGTCATTAAATAAGTAAAACACAAAATAAATCTATGCCAAGAAATAATTTTTCACCTATTAGATCAGCACACATAACAAAAAAGAAAAATCACACCTATGGGAAAGTTCAGGGGAAGAGGTACTGGTCTATGCTGAGGGTGGGAGTATAGCTCTGGTACATCTCTGTGGCATTATGGGGAACAATTTGCCAACACCTATCAAAATTACAAATACATGTTCTTCAAACCAGAGGTTCTACTCCAGAGACCCTTTTTATTATACAGATGTACTTGTACAAGTATGACATTCTATATATCTTGTGCACCTTATTTCTAACAGAGAAAAATTGGAAAACACCTAAATAAATGTCCATCAATAAATAAATGGTAAAATACATTAGGGTATAACCTTACAACGAAATACTACACAACCACTAAAAGACCGAGGTCCCTTTCTTTGTACTGATTTGTAAAGATCTCTAAAATAATTGTTAAGTTTACAAAGCAGGACACACATCAGTATGTATGATATTTATATAAAATCAGGAAATATATGTCATTACTTCTTTACACATACATTGTCTGGAAGGATGTGTAAGACACAGTTAACATTGGTTACCTCTGGAGAAGAAAACTTGGATGGGGGTTAATGGAGGGAGGCAGAGTTACATTTTATTGCATACTCCTTTGTACCATGTGAATGTATTAACCCATTCAAAAATTAGTAAAAGAGTTTTTTTTTTTTTTTTTTTTGGTGAGAAAGATTCACCCTGAGCTAACATCCATCGCCAATCTTCTTTTTTTTTGCTTGGGGAAGATTAGCCTTGAGCTAACATCTGTGCCAGTCTTCCTCTGTTTTGTATGTGGGTTGCTTCCACAGCGTGGCTGACAAGTGATGTAGGTCTGTGCCTGGGACCCGAACCCACGAACCCGGGCCGCAGAAGTGGAGTGCACTGAACTTAACTACTACACCACAGGGCCGGCCCAAAAAGGTTTTTTTTTTTCCAACTATTAAAGTATAGATTGTCCTTGGAGGAAAAGATGTGATAGAATTTAGAAAAGAAACAATAAATTGTGTCCAAAATCCATCACCCTCCCCTCAGGCACTCTACAAGGCCACTCCCAACACACTGTCTCTGAGCATGGCCTGGACAAGGTAGAGCGCCCAAAGTTCTGTAGCATCTGCCTTATTTCCTCAAGAATCAGAATAAATCCTCTTTTTATATTTCTTCGGAAATACTGAGCAAAAAGAGATGGCTAGATTTCAGAAAATTTACATGTTACCCTTTGTATCACTGCTGAAACTAACGAACCGGTCTAGAAACTAAAACTAAAGAACTGCATAGGACACTGGAAATCTTAACGAAAGCTGGAAAGCAATCTACATATGACTTCATTTTCTGCCTTGGCAATAGGGTAGCTAATAAAAGGAAGATGAAAACAGAAAAGATGACAATATCTTATGCAAATAACAACCTTTAGCATTCTCTACTCACACAGCACATATTCCTTACAGGGTACAAATTCATGCATAGCACAAGCTTTACCCAAAACAACAAGTCCACATCATGCAGAACACCATCCCATGGCGAAGCCTCTCCAAAACGCCTAACTGGCTACTAAGGGGAACTGCTGTTTTTTTCCCCTGGAGTTAGTAGCTGCATCATGCAAGCTGGGAAACAAGTGATTAAGAAATAGCATCATTTGTATGCTGTGAAAAACCTCCAAGGCCAGGAAACATTTTTTGAAGGTTAGGCTCAGCGAAGCCATGATTAGATGTATACTTTTCAGGGAAAAAAAAAAAAGCTAACCTTTCTAAATCTTAAAGGAATCATCTTCTCAATCTCATTCCAATTACTCGACTGATTAGAGCCAAACAGGGTAAAATTATGAGGAATCCTACAAGGGCAAGCTTAATAGACTTGCCCATGGATACAGACTATGTTTCATGGACACAGACTATGCCCAAAACTCAAACACACGTTCAACCATGGGCCAGCAGCTGTAAGTAAGAGACTGGTCAAAGATGTGGCTGTATCACTGAGAGATCATTTCCCACTACTAGAAACACAAAGTCTGTGCCTACCAATACTGGTCAGAGGCTACCATTTCCTCATAAAGGGCAGACCATTTCTATTTAATCCAAAAGCAATTTGGGTATTGAAGCCCACCAGCACAAGCTATCCATATATACTGACCCATGCACACAGCTGAACATGAAATGCTTCCTTCCTTCTGTGAATCTTTATACAAAATAATGATTAAAATTTGGCTGTAAACTTTACACATAAGAGGCAAACTTTTTTAAAAAAAATTAAGAATAGTGGATGGTGAAAGGCCTTCTGCTAAACAATTTGTTGTTTGAAATTCAATTTCCCCTAAAACTCAAGGTCCAGTGCTAGGTAAAAAGGCATGCAACCAAGTCACCAGCCTCATCAAGTTGGACACAAGGCATGCCTTGGCTGCAGAAAACACATAATTAGCAGTTATAAGTTTTCATGCCAACAAACCAATGATTAACAAGGATGATTAGAGTCTGGATGGAACCAAAGCACAAGCTCTTTGCCTTTTTGATGCTGACTCAAAAGCCACAAGCACACATTTCCCCATGGCAGGTTCATACCGCTGGACTTCAGTTGCTTGGATCTCTCTCGTTCCTGGATTGTAGACTTGGGCAGAAGCGGAGTAAGTCCTCGGGACTTGGTAGGTCTCATGTAGCCTTTCATTGGTTCTGCCATTCTGTTTTTATCTTCCTTCTTCCCTTCTCCCAGGGCCTTTCGTTCAGATTTTTCTGACATTTTCCCAGCTGCCTCCAAGATCTTATCTTTGGGTTCTGGGAGTTGAAGACCCTTGGAAGCACTCACTACTAACTTATCTACCACCCTCGAAGGGGTGGCTTCAACTTTGCCATCTAAGATATCTGACTGGAGTTCTGGTGTTGCCAAGGATGCATATTCCAATTCTGTAATTTTAGAAGCCAGACTAATTTCTTCTAATTTATCCTTTTCACTTTCTGGAGGCAAAAGAGTCATATCTCCCTCCTTATTTAAACTATCTGGGCCCTTGGAATCTCTATATTCAACATTTTGGTCCTCACAGAAACTGAGCTTTTGTGCTTTGTCTCCCAGTAAGTCAGGACTTTGAACTGGAGCAGAACCTGCCTCAGACTCTTTCTTTTTGTTTACTGGATATGTTGGAAAATTACTCCTATCTGCACATGCTTCTAGGGCTCTGACCTCACCTGGTAGAGAGAGGCTTTGGTCATCTATTGGCACTCCAGAACAAAGGTGCCCCTCTGCTAGCTCTGTGATTTTCTCTCTTGAATGCTTAGATGCACCACTGGGCACTGACTGAGATTCTCCTATTACATGCCCTCCGTCTAACTCTGCTTCATTTTTCATGTGATCAGCAAGCTCACCTTTATTCTTAAAACAGTTATCTCCATGACTGTTAACTGTTTCTATGGCTGCTGTAAAAGTTAGGGTAATTCCTCCTGTGCTTGTAGAGGGCATAACAGCAGAAGGAGCCTTGAGTCCTTCTTGACCTGGGAATCCATCTTTGCTGCAATTATCTACCACTAATAATTTGGAAATCTGGGCCAGAGCTATCTCTTGCCTACTTTTGGCTAAGGTGTCTGGAAAGGGATCACCTTCCTTTACTACTTGAGGAGTAGGAATGGGTCGTTTTTCACAGGCTGCTGATTCCTGAGCCTCTAGAGGAGCTGACTTATTCACCAATCCTGGTGGTGTTCTGGGGCAGGTAAATGTAATATTTCTATTTTCATCCACATAGCCCATTCCTTCAATTCTGTGGTCCCCTGTGGTTTCCATGGGAACATGTATTTTTGTTGCATCTATTGTATTCTCTAGAATGTGCTTCTCAGAAAAACTATTTTTAACCTTTTTACTTTTTTCATCATTACTCCTTTTATTTGGTTTGTCAGCCACTGCAGTGTGTCCCTTGGCTGCATCTATCTCATTCTCCTCAGACAGTACTGAAGGAACAAATCCTGTCCCCTGGCTTTGGTCTTGGCAGCTCACAACTGTCACCTTGGTAGCTGATTCAGTAACAGCAGAATCCTTGACGGTGTTTGTTTTATTCCCGCCAAGAGCCCCAAGCTCTAAAGAATTAACCTCAATATTTTTACCTTTTCGGTCAACTACGTCCAATGTGGGTCTATCTGATGTATGTGAGAACAAAGGACCATGATTTATGGGGAAAGCGAGTCCTAATTCTCTGTTTTGATGGGAAGTACTACCAGCATTTCTATCCTTCCCCATAAAAGGTGGGTTGAGGATTTCTTCCTTGCTCTCCATTCTAGCAGACTGTGTGGAATAATTACTTTTAAGCTTTTTGTTTTTGCCTTCACTGCTTCTTTTTTTCGACTTTTCAGAAATCCAGGGAGCTACCTCACGATCCTCACGATCCATCCAAGGACACTTTCCTTCCTTGCTCTGGTTACTGACACCCATATCTATGGCTATGGCTCCTCTTTCTGTTCTAGCACCAGAAGTCTGAGTCATTCCTGACCCATTTCCCAAAGGAATCAATGTCTGCAAGCTGCCTGCCACCCTAGAGTCAGTTGTTTCCTTAGGCTCCCCCATCACCACTGCCTCAGTGACATCAACCATGGTCCCTGGTTGCTTTGAAGACTCCAGCCCCAGCTCCTCACTCTTAACCCCAGGAGTCATTCTTTCAGTTTTAGGGGCTGGCTCACTGTCATCCTTCTGGCTGTCCAGAAGAAATGGCAACTCAGACCTTGCTCTTACCTTCCCAGAACTTATTCTTGCTTTTCCAGAACTTCCCCTTCCCTTCCTGCTTTTGCTATCACCTCCCATTCTCTTAAATGGTTCATTCCCTGGCCCAGGAACCTGAGCTAACACCTTGTCCTGCAACTGCTCAGAAGCAAAGATGCTGATCTCTTGTCTTTGCTTGGGAAAAGCTTCCCCTTTTAATTCTTTCATGTCTTCAGCTCCTTCAGAAAACTCTTTCTGTATGTCATTCTGCAGTTTAGTCATTTTACTCTCATCATTCCCTTCTTTTAGATTACTTTCTAATGGATTACTTGCTGTCAAAGTGGGTATCAAACTAAGCAGTTCTTTTGCTGCTGTGGGTTTTGAAACTCCATCTGTAGCTTCTTGGTCCAAGACAGGAGAGCAACCCTCTTTGGGTCTGATCTCCAAAGGAATTTCTACTTTGTGTGCAGAAACTTCTGTCAGGGGTCCTTTCAGATTGAGAGAGCTTATTGTCTGGCTTTTATCTACAGAAGTCTTCAGGTGGGGTGCAGGCTGTGGTTTGCATTCATCTTGCTTCAGCGGTTTCTGGTCTTGGCTCTCTGGCAGTGACTTGTTGCCTTTGACCTGTCCCTCCACTCTCAGCTTGGGCTGAGAATTTATTGCAGTTTGGGGGGTTTCTTCCAAAGGACACAAGGGAACACTGAGACTTTCTGAGGCAAAGTTTTCAGCTACCAGTTTGGCTGCTCTGAAGTCAATTTCAGATTCCTTTTTCAAGTTTTCTCTGGATAGCAGTCCATATTCCATGCCCACAGTGGCAGAGTGGTTGGGGAGAACACCTGATTTTTGTAGGTCAGCTGCAAAGGGATGACCTTTAGGCTCGTCTGCATTGTCACCATCCCAAGGTCCCCCAGCCCGAGGTTGAGAGTATCTCTTTTGCTTTGGTTTCTTCTTTTTTTTCTTCATCATCACTGGTGTGCTTTCTACATCCCAGGCCTCCCTGCCAAGATCTCTCTGGGGTTCAAGGAAGTCAACATGAATAGTCTTCCTTTGGTTCCTAGGCTCACCACAGGAAGATGAACCAGAGACCCAACCTGACTCAGACAAAGGGCAGGGGCCCAGCCTGGGATCAAGAGTCTTCCGTGGAGAAGAGCCTCCCAGCAGCTCAGGAGGGACCCTGGCAGGCCTGGGCCGGGCGGACCTGCGGTCACTGGGTCTGCACACTTGTTTGGCTTGTGTGGGAGGGGTACCTGCAATACATGAAGTTGGCTAAAATTCCAAACAAAAAACTCCTTGTTATTGTTTCTTTTTAAAAAGTCCATTCAGTGACTCATTTAAGTAGTCTGTTTTCACCAACCACACACTAATTTGTTTGGAAAACAGTTTTTTCCAAAACATTTCTCACCCTCAAGTAGGATTAACAAATATTGAACAAAGACCATCATCTGAGGTAACCTTTTTTTTCAAACATATTTACAACATATTTGAAACCTGAGAGAAGAAATTCAAATAGAGATCTTCTAACCTCTATAATAAGCGCTTACTGTCTATAAATCTCATCTAATACTTATATTTGTCATTATTTTTAATAGGTACATAATTCCCAATTGTTAAACAAGATGGTAAGCTCTTGTCTCTTTTTGGTGACATTTATTAATTAACTGAATGAAATACACATGATTTTGGACAGAATTTATAATTCAAAGAGTCTGTCACCAATATTATTCTAATTACTTATCAAACTAACCAGATCGATTTTGAGAAACAGACCAGAAGGCCAGACTTATGTTACTCAAAAAAACAAAGAGAAAAGAAAAAAGATACTGAATTAGTATTTTGGCCAGAGAAAGAGTCTCATCATTCCAGAACCAGAGCCTCCTACTTTGAAAGACAAATGTCTTAGATTTCAATGTTCTGTTCCTAAATGTACTTCCCCAAAGACAGAGAAATATACATAATGCCAAGTAGGGTAATGAATTAAAACAATTAGGATGAGCACCCTTGGAAAAGTTTCAGGAAGTCAACTGGTCCAACCTCCACCTCCAAGTCAATGCAATATGGATCCAAGATCCCCAAAAGAGTCCCATTAAGAGCAGGTCTAGAACAGCTCTTGTCAAGTCTGACCCAATGAAATGACTTCAAAAAATATTCAATACATCGTACTTTTCTGTTCTTGTCTTTACCCCTCCTATGTCCTCCAAATCCTACCCTTTATTTAACACCTCAGGTAAATAATTGCTTTTCTCAAAAACTTGCTAGGCTTTAGCATTCTACAACATTTATAACAATTAATTTGGCAATTAATCAGCAGCTATTTGGTGCTATCTCTTATATAATTTTATTCAATTATTATATGTATCTTTGGTTTCGGAGTTCTTGACTAGGAAATTCTCTCAGCATCCAGGCTATAATATAATAACACAAGGGCAAGGAGCCGGACTTAAATATCTACGTGCCTTAGCATGGTGTATTTTGTACATAATAAGGACTTGATAAATCTTTTATTTTTATTTTTTATTTTTTGTGAGGAAGACCAGCCCTGAGCTAACATCCGTTGCCAATCCTCCTCTTTTTGCTGAGGAAGACTGGCCCTGGGCTAACATCCGTGCATATCTTCCTCTCCTTTGTGTGAGACGCCGCCACGGCATGGCTGACAAAGCAGTATGTCAGCTGGGTGCCCAGGATCTGAACCCACGAACCCCGAACTGCCAAAGTGTGAACTAAACTGCTGCGCCACAGGGCCAGCCCCTGATAAATCTTTATTGATATGTTGAGTCACTAAAACAACATTTAAAAAAAATCAAATTTTTCTTTTTTTTTGGTGAGGAAGATTGGCCCTAAGCTAACATCCATTGCCAATCCTCCTCTTTTTGCTGAGGAAGATTAGCCCTGAGCTAACATCTGTGCCCATCTTCCTCTATTTTGTATGTGGGACACTGCCACGGCATGGCTTATTGAACAGTGCATAGGTCTGTGCCTGGGATCCAAACCTGCAAACCCTGGGCTGCCGAAGCAGAGCACGTGAATTTAACTGCTACGCCACCAGGCCAGCCCCCCAAATGTTTATTTAGCTCCTACTTGGTGTTAGACAGTGTGCAAAGCACTAGAGATTCTAAGTGAAATAAGTTATGGTCCTCACCAAGTTCACATTCTAATCACAGTCAGAGAAAAGTAAGCAAAGAATCATTAAGTCGATAATCATATGCACATGGTTCTGGCTTACTGTCAAAAACATGTGATCTTAAAGTTCACTGAATAATCAAACTGTAAGTTAGAAAATATCTTAGAGCACTGCCTCTCAAAGTCTAACGTATGTACAAATTATCTGGGAAACTTGTTAAAATGCATATTACTATTCTGAAGGTCTGAGGCAGAGGACAAGATTCTGCACTTCCAGCAAGCTCCCAGGCAATGCAGATGCTGTTGGGCCATAGAACACACTGTAACTAACAAACGTTTACAGAACATTTGACCAATTTACTCCTCTTATAGCTGAGTAACTGAGATATAGGTAAGTTAAATAACCTGCCTAAGACCACGCAGCATAGAATAGTGAACAGCTGAACTGGATTAAAATTTAGGTGTCCTAGGTTGATGTACTGATAATTTTAAAATACATAACAAGCTGACTTTCTGCCTAAACAAGACAAAACCTATCTAAGAAACAAAACTGACTTCATAAACAATATTGCTGATTAACACCATATAACCAGGGACAAGGTCTACCACCACCAACCCATCACTCCCAGTTTAAGATGCTTCAAAGAGTCCACTTTGTTCTCCTAACTTACCTGAGGTCTCTGAAGACAGTCCAGAAGGCTGACTACTCACTGGTTTCTTTTGGTCTAGTTTCTCTAACAATGAATCCTCATCTGTTGACAAGCTGTACTTTTGGCCCATGGCTGTGAATGGTTCTAAAGGGAATAGTAAAAAAACACACAGGTTTCAGAGAAACACAATTTCAGCTATTTCTCCACCTTTCAGAAATTGGAAACAGGAATAGTTTTTGAGGAATGAAAGACACTCCTATGAGGGCAGAAGAGAACTAGAGTGGTAGTTGGAAGGTGGAGGGAAGGTTGAGTTGGGAGGTTTTTGTTTTGTTTTTAAGATGGGAAAAATAACAAATGTTTATATGTTGGTGGGAATGATCCAATGGAAAGGGGAAACAATTAGTGAGAGGCAAGAAAGAAGAGAACGGCTACAGCAATGTACTTAAGTAGGCAAGAGGAGATAGGATCTAGTATAAAATGGAGAGGTGGACATTAGGAGCAGGGACAGTTTACTGATAGTAACAGGAGGGAAGGCAGAGTCTATGGATACAGATCCAAGTAGTTAGGTAGATGAGGTAACGGAAGTTTGTGAATGTTCTCTTTTATTGCTTCAACTATCTATAAGAAAAGCAGGAAGATCAGCAGAGAACAAAGATAGAGAAGATGGTGGAAGAGAGTGAAGGTGAGAAAGAGTTGTCCAGGAGAGTAGGAATGTATATAGACTTGCAAAGTATAGTTGACTGTCTTTATCTTACCTGGTATGACTTTGTCCCTTACCCTTCTGGAGACCACACTCTGGTAGACAGAAATACTGAGAGTAAGCATAAGCCCATACCTGGTGAAATCATGGAAGCAGGTGCAGCTGACTGCCCCTCATCCTGGAGAGATTCTAACTGGGAATCCTCACTTATTTCTTCCTGTGTCTGCGCAATTTCCATGTCCTTAACTGGAACTGGTGCCACCTCGGAAGGTGGCACAATATCCTTGGCTGGAGTCACATTGTTGGCCAGAGTCACCTCAGTTCCAGGGGGCAGAACCACATCTTCAGCCAGGGCTACCTCTGTTTCTGGAGGCAGAGGCACATCCTTGACCCGGGCTACTTCTGTTTCTGGGGGCAGAACCACATCCTTGCCCAGGACCATCTCTGTTTCTGGGGGCAGAGCCACATCCTTGCCCAAGGCCATCTCTGTTTCTGGGGGCAGAGCCACATCCTTGCCCAAGGCCATCTCTGTTTCTGGGGGCAGAGCCACATCCTTGCTCAGGGCCATCTCTGTTTCTGGTGACAGAGCCACATCCTTGCCCAGGGCCATTTCTGTTTCTGGGGGTGAAGCCATGTCCTTGACAAGGGCCACCTCTGTTTCTTGGGGTGGAGCCACATCCTTGCCCAGGGCTATCTCTGTTTCTAGGGGTGCCATTTCCTTGACCGGGGCCACTTCTGTTTCTGGAGGTGGAGCCATGTCCTTGACTGGGGCCACCTCTATTTCTGTGGGCAGTGCCACATCCTTGGTCATGACCACCTTGGTTTCTGGAGGCAGTGTCATGTCCCCAGTCAGAACCACCTCTGTTTCTGAGGACAAGGCCACCTTCTCAGCTGAAGATTTTTCTGTGGATGATACAACATCCTTAGCCAGTGCCACTAGTTCTATTTCTGAGAGTGATACTACACCCTTGGTTGGGGCCATCTCTCTGTCTATGCCCTCAGCTGGGGCCAAATCCATTTTTATAGGTGTTGCCCTCTCTGTTTCTTTGAATACTATTACATCCTTGGCTGGGGCTGCCTCTGTTTCTGTGAGCAGTACCATGTCCTTGGCCAAAGACACATCTGTTTCTGTGGGCAAGTGGACATCCTTAACTGGGGCCTCCTCTGTTTCTACGGGTAGTACCATGTCCTTGACTAGGGCCATATCTGATTCAGTGGATGAATCCACATCCTTGGCTAGTGACACATCTGATTTTGTAGATGGTTCCATGCCTTTGGCCAATGCCACCTCTGTTTCTGTGGCTGGTGCCACGTCCTTGGCCAAGGCCATCTCTTTTTCTCTAGATGATGCCATGTCAGCAGCCTTCAGTCCCATCATTATTTCTGATGCTTTTGCTGGTGCCCTCTCTTCTGCTGATGCCACTGCTATCTCCTTGTCAGGCTCTATGGGAAATAAGTTGGAAATTTAGGACCCATCATTGTCGGTTTGTAGCTCTTCATTCAAAACTTACTTTCTGAGAGCACAGGAGCATGTGGTTTCTGTGACTATAACACCCTAAACATAACTAAGAAACTGTCCAGTTGATGCATTTGTGCCTACTCCTTGACCGTCCCAATACTTAGAAGAATAGAATATCGTGAGAATAAATAGTGGAGGAGGAAAGGCAAAGGAGAGAAAAATAAAATCAAGTTAAAAAAACAACACAGGTGGGGCCGCCCGGTGGCGCAGCAGTTTAGTCCGCGCTTGGCAGCCCGGCGTTCGCGAGTTCGGATCCCGGGCGCCCGCCGACGCACTGCCTGTCAGCCATGCCGTGGCGGCGTCCCATATAAAAGTAGAGGAAGATGGGCACGATGTTAGCCCAGGGCCAGTCTTCCTCAGCAAAAAGGGGAGGATTGGCGACGGATGTTAGCTCAGGGCTGGTCTTCCCCACAAAACAAAAACAAAAACAACACAGGTATACAATGTCAGAAAGGGAACCTGTGGGACATCAAGAAAGAAACTCAGAGTTCTAAATCTAACTGAATTAAAAAGGAATTTCTTTGCCCATTAACTCCAACCATTGTATTTCAATTATAACTTAATTCCTCTGGCTGTGAAATCAGTAATTCAGGTTTAAAAACATTTGTGATAGTTCTGAAATTTTTAGCTATATGCTGTTAAAAAAGAAGTCTGATGATTTATATTGATTATTGGTACTGCAACCATTAACTGATATGGAGGGGTTCTAATAATTTACCTGCTGTGGGCTGCAGAGGTCGTGTAATGGCCTCTGGGGAAATGAAAGATTCTGAGTGTGGAGAGTTTGGGGCTTCCACAGACCATCCCTGAGGCACAACAGTCGCCGGAGCAAATGTGTCGCAGGGAAACAGACCTAATATTGAAACACAAACACATCGAACACATTTTTGAAACCCAGTCAACATCGGAAAAAAAATGCATTTGATATTTAAAACCAGCTTTACATGGACCCAAGGACCAATGGAAAACAAAGCAAGAAAGTTTTAAAGTAAAAACTGCTGACATTCTTCAGGTTTTGGCTAATTGTTAACAGGCCGTATGGTATATCACTTTATCCCTGTAGGGACATTAATTAACACTGATTGGCTACCTTCTACAGTGTATTACAAAGATTCAAAATACCAAAGATTGAGGGCCAGCCTGGTAGCCTAGTGGTTAAATCTGTGCTTTGGTGGCCCAGGGTGTGTGGGTTCAGATCCTGGGTGCGGGCCAACACACTGCTTGTCAGCCATGCTGTGATGGCGTCCCATATAAAGTAGAGGAAGATGGGCACGGATGTTAGCACAGGGCCAGTCTTCCTCAGCAAAAAAAAAAAACCAGGAAGATTGGCAACAGATGTTAGCTCAGGGCTAGTCTTCTTCACCAAAAAAAAAAAAAAAAAAAGCCAAAGATTGAGCTCTAGCCCCAACATCACAACCAATATAATATAATGTACAGTAAGGAATTGTAAGTCTTCATTTCCTCATCTGTAAAATGAGATTAACACCTCCCTTTCCAATACTAGAAGTTGATTTTGTGAAAACAGCTCATAAATTATTAAGAACTAGACAAATATAAAAGGATCATTATTTTGCTGTCCTCTGACAGACCCAATAGGGGATTTAATATCACATGGTCCTTACCATCAAGACTATTACAATTTAGCTAGAGAGGCAAGATAGACATATATCAAATCTTGCAAATTGTAGAGTATGGACAAAAAGTGCTGTAAGAGTTTAAAAACAATCATGAGGACCAGAATAGTCACAGAAGGCTTCAGAGGAGAAGCAAGAGCAGGAAGAAAGGAGAGAGGGGTCAATTTTAGGGATGTAGAACACTGAGCAAAGAGAAGTATGAAGATGCCAACAGGACAAGAACGTTTCTGGGACTATGAGATTAGTCTGATTCAAACAGATCTTGCATATCAGAGAGGGAAAACAGGATTAGAGCAAACAATGGAAGAAGGATCGGGAAAGCCAGAGGAATTTAGACTTGAAGAGAAAAAAATAGGGTGTCCTAAGGTCTTAATCATGAAAATGAGATGAATAAAGAATAGGAACTCAGGCCATTCAACACAACAGGTATATTTAGAATGAATTTAAAAATGGAGTAGGAAGTCTGTTAGGAGATGACTAAGGTAGCCTAGGTATGAAGCGATAGGGGTTTATACTGGGGAAAAGCAGAGGGAGAATAAAGGAGGAGAGCGATGCTACAAAGAAAGAAGTCAATACAACCACATAACTAATTAGCTAGTAAGCTGAAAAAACAGGAGTCAAAGCCAAAATCAAAATATCAGGAGACTAGACACATAATTCAAAGTCAATTCATTTAACATCCTTCTCCCAAGAGATCTTCAGTTCAAAGAAAAGCATAAATGAAACATATTATTAGCTAGGATCTTTACAAATACAAAATTATAAGCATTGTTTTAAGTGGGACTTATTGATGATAGGTACTGAAGGAAACCAGAATATATGACCCCAAAATACGCCTCTGGCATAGAAATTATTTTGAGCTGCAGGCAATTAAGAAGCAGCAAACCCAGAAAAACCTCCCCACTTTCTGCCTAAAGGCAGGATATAAATTCTCCTTTTACCAGAGACAGAAGCTTATCAGCCCAGAGAGGGCACCAGAGGAATCTGCAAGCAGACCTTACTCAATTAGTTCCCTCCCATATATTTACCTTCCCACAGTAAGTCACTCTTGGAAGCCTAAAATTGCTTTCCTTGGTCCTGTCATTTCTCTACAAATTTATTGTTCTTTGTTGAAGGTGCTATATAAACCGAAATATTAAGCTACCACTTTGAGTTACTTTTCTCCAGTGATATACAGTGCATGCATTAATAAGCTGGTTTTTTTTTCTCTTGTTAATCTATCTTTTTGTTAAAGAGTCCCAGCTGAAAACCTAAGATGGGTAGAAGTAAAGTTCTGCCTCCCCTACAGTACTCTGGCCACGTTCATGTTAAAAGTTATACAAAACCAGGAATGAGGATACTACTAATTGATAACTAAGATCTGTTTAATGTTTACTATGTACCAGACACTATGTGAAGTGCTTTTACATAATTTTATTTAATCATCACATCTTTAAGCTAGGGACTAGTGTTGGCCCCATTTTATAGATAAAGAAACCAAAATTTAGGGAGGACATAACTTGCCCAAGCCATGGGCTAGTAAAATGTGGAGACAGAATCTGGCCCTAGGATATAAGATTCAAATTCCCACGAGAGGAGGCAAGTAGACCCCGAGCAGCCTAACTGTGAATTCTCTCCTGTAAGTAATCTAAAAAGAGCCTTGTCACAGCCAGAGCCCCTAAACATGACTTTGCCTAGTGGTTAACTTCAAAGGTGATGAGTGAAAAGCCACATTAATTGTTTGGAGTTGGGAAATAAATCCAGTTGAAGTCATACCATAACTGTCTTTCAGGGGATCATTTTGTTCAGCAAATGCTGAAGCACTGGTTGTTCCACTGGGGAGAAAGAGTAAATCTTCCAGGCCAACACCACCGTGCATCTTAAAGGGATCTGGAATAAAGAAGGAATTGAAAACACATTCCCAGTGAATACAACTAGAAAGATTAGCACTCCTCATTATCCTATGATAAATATTGACTAGGTCCATGTGTGTTGTCAATAGTAAGTTATAAGATAATATGTGATTGAACATGGTAGGCAATCAATAAATATTCACTAATTCATCTGTTATGAGTTAAAAAGATGTAATCTCATATTCCCTAAGATTTGATTATCTAAGTCAGACAGCTAACAAATACGTAAAACTAAAAGCACAACTAATGCTTAACTCTAATATACTAAGAGGTGAAAGTACAGGTATAATTAAATTTTCTATATATATTTACATACATAGATATTCACTTTAGGTTATTAAAAAAAAAAAGACAGCCAGAACAAATAAAAAAGACATTTTCACCTCATATGGACATCACGAAGAAAACTGCATTTCAAAAGCTGTCTGAATGAGACAAGTTGAACAGCTGGCATCTTGAAAGGAGAAATAAACTCTAGACTCAGAATTGGCATAAGTAAGGGCACTCAAAACATCAGGTGAACTCTGTGCCTTCTTACATAGAAAAAGAGCAAAGCTAGTCAGGCCTAGCAAGAAGTCTGCTCTCTAGGGAGGCCTTCTCAAAATTTACCACACATCTGAATTACCCTGAAGGCTTATAAAAAAAGATTACTGGGCCCTAAGAATCTGCATTTCTAACTAGTTCCTTGGTGAATGCTAATCACTCATTCCCTTTAGGCACTTCAATTGTCAGAGGCAGCTACATAAAAGCCCAAGCCTTGAGAGAATGTTCATTCCTGTGGTGCTGGGGCAGCTGTACCACCCTCTTCTAGTAAGGGATTTCAGGGGTAGGAGACACCACAGCACTGGGGAATGTGAACAGGCAGAAAGCAATCTGAAAAACTGTTGGGGGTGGAGGAAGCCCCAATGCTGCTTCTTCAGAACAGCAGGAGAGCTGGAATATGAGAGAGATTATAAACATTCCTTCTTCCCATTCTTACTTGGTTTGGGGTAGCTGCTGCTTGCTCCACCTCTCACTGAAGGAAAATAGGATGCTTAAACCATTAATGAGAATAACTGTTGTATGGTTTGCACATTAGGATGGGACACTGCTAAATCACATGTAAAAATCAATGATTTCGACAAAGTTCTGTCATTTATTTATTACTTTTTTACTGAGTACCTATGATATGGCAGACCCTATGTGCTCTAAAAACCCAAAGATGTATAAGGTCAGGGTTGAGAACATTTAGCAGAAAGATACATTTAAGTTCAAGTCAAGGAAAACCTTCACTTGATAAATATTTAAGCCGAGAACTAAAGAACTGAGTGATTAGGGGGAGAGAGGAAGACCTTTTCTCTGTCTACATTCCCTCCCTTAGTGAGCTTATCCAATCTCACAGTTTAAAATTCCATCTATAAATTAATGACACTCAAATTTGTATCTCCAACCATTTAAACCTCTCCACTTATTTCCTGACTTTCATATCAAATTGCCAACTTTTTTTTTTGAGGAAGATTGGCCCTGAGCTAACATCTGTTGCCAATCTTCCTCCTTTTTTGCTTTTTTTTTTTTTCTCCCCAATGTCCCAGTAGATAGTTGTATGTCATAGTTGTGCACCCTTCTAGTTGCTCTACATGGGATGCTGCCTCAGCATGGCTTGATGAGCGATGCGTCAGTCCTCGCCCAGGATCCAAACTGGGGGACCTAGGCCACCAAAGTGGAGCACGTGAACTTAACCCCTACACCACTGGGCCGGCCCCCACAACTCTTAACATATAAAATAAAGCCAAAATCTAACATGTTTCCCAAACCACTCCTCATACACTCTTCTCAACTCTATAGGCATTCTATCTTTTTGGTCAAAAACCTTGGAGTCACCCTTGACTTCTCTCTTTCACACACCACATCCAATTCATCAGAAAATCCAGTTGACTTGACCTTGAAAATGTCCCCCAGAATCTATTTCTTCGCCATCTCCACAGATTAGGGTGTCTCACAAGGTTGCAGTCAAGGCATTGGCCAGGGCTGTGATCATCAGAAGACTTGACTGGGGCTGGAGAACCTGCCTATGCAATGGCTTACTCACATGGCTGTCGACTGGAGACCTCTGTTCCTCCCCCATGTACACCTCCCCACAGCAGCTTGCTATCCCCAGGGCGGGTAAACCCAGAGCAATCAAGATGGAAGCCGCGATGTCTTTTGTAACCTAATCTTAGAAATGACATACCATTATTTCTGCCATCTATTCTATTGGTCACACAGACCAAGCCTGGTACAATGTGGGAGGTGACAACACAGGGTGTGAATACTAGGAGATGGGGATCACTGGAGACATCTTGGAGGTTGGCTACCACACTTGACTTGCAGGACATTATATTCTTCTGGGTTTTCTCCAACCTCAAAACTGACCATTCCTTTGAAGGTAATTTCCTGACTTGAATTAGTAATTAAAACCTACTCACAAAGAAAAGCCCTGGCCAAGATGGCTTCACTTAAAAATTCGACCAAACCTTTAAAGAAGAACTAAAACCAATTCTTCATAAACTCTTCCTAAAAAATCAAAAAGGGGAGAACACTTCCAACTCATTCTATGAGACCAGTATTACCCTGATACCAAACTAGACAAAGACATCACAAGAAAACTACAGACCAATATCTCCTCTGAATAAGGATGCAAAAATCCTCAAAGAATATGTTTATATATGTACAAGCATATAAAATGAATTATACACCATGACCAAATAGGATGCATCCCAGGAATGCAAGGTTGGTTTAATATCCAGAAATCAATTAATGTAATATGTACATATCAATAGAATAAAAAAACAAAACCACATGATCAATAGATGCAGAAAAACCACTTGACAAAATCCAACACCCTTTCATGATAAATCAAACACTCAACAAATTAGGAATAGAAGGCATTTTCCTTAACCTGATAAATGGCATCCATAAAAGACTCACAGCTAACATGATACTTAAAGGTGAAAGATTAGATGCTCTCCCCCTAAGACCAAGAACAGAACAAGGATGTCTGCTCTCACCAATTCTATTTATCACTGTACTGAAGGTTCTAGCCAGGACAATTAGGCAAGAAAAAGAAAGAAAAGGCATCCAGATTGGAAAGGAAGAAGTAAAACTATATTTGTAAATGACATGATCTTATAGATAGAAAATCCTAAGGAATCCACTAAAAAACTAATAGAAGATAAAAGATCAATATACAAAATTTAATTGTATGTCTGTACCCTTGCAATGAACTATCTGAAAATGAAATAAGACAATTCCACTCATAGCATGAAAAGAATATTAGAAATAAATTTTACAAAAGGAAGTATAAAATTTATACTCTGAAAACTACAAAAATATTGTTGAAAGAAATAAGATATAAATAAATGGAAAAATATTCCATGTTTATGGATTGGAAGATAATATTGTTGAGATGCCAAAACTCCCCAAACTGATCTACAGATTCAATGCAATTCCTATCAGAATCCCAGCTGATTTCCTTATAGAAATTGATAAGCTGATTCTAAAATTCACATGGAATTGCAAAGGACCCAGAATAGCCAAAACAATCATAAAAAAGAACAAAGTAGGAAGATTCATACTTCCTAATTGCAAAACTTACCACAAAGCAACAGTAATCATGACAGGATAGTACTAGCATAAGGATACATATAGATCAATGGAGGAGAACTAAGAGTTAGGAAACAAAACCATATGTCTATGGTCAACAGATTTTCAACAAGGGAGCCAAGATCATTCAATGAGGAAAAACCAGTCTTCAAAAACTGGAGTTGGGACAACTGGATATCCACATGCAAAAGTATGAATTTGGACCCCTACCTCTCACCATATACAAAAATTAACTTACAGTGGATCAAAGACCTCAAAACAAGAGCTAAAATTATAAATTTTTTAGAAGAAAACATAAGGATAAATCTTTATGACCTCAGATTTCACAATGGATTCTCAGATATGACACCAAAGCATGAGCAACAAAAGAAAAACTAGATAAATCAGATTTCAACAAAATTAAAAACTTTTATGTATTAAAAGACACTATCAAAAAAATTGGAAGACAACCTACAAAATGGGAAAAAATATTTGCAAATCATAAATCTGGTAAGGGTTTAGTATGCAGAATACATAAAGAATTCTTACAGCACAACAAAAAGACAAACCAATTTAAAAATGGGCAAAGGATCTGAATACACATTTCTCTAAGGAAGATATACAAATGGCCAATGAACACATGAAAAGATAAAAAGATAACCAACACCATTAGTCACTAGGAATATGCAAATCAAAATCACAAGATACCATTTCACATCCACTAGGTTAGCCATAATTTTTTATTTATTTATTTATTTATTATTTTTTTTGTGAGGAAGACCGGCCCTGAGCTAACATCCGTTGCCAATCCTCCTCTTTTTGCTGAGGAAGACTGGCCCTGGGCTAACATCCGTGCCCATCTTCCTCTACTTTATATGGGATGCCGCCACGGCATGGCTGACAAACAGTGCGTTGGCAGGCACCTGGGATCCGAACCTGCAAACCCTGGGCTGCCAAGTGCGAACTAAACCACTGCATCACCGGGCCGACCCCTAGCCATAATTTTTTTTAAAGGCAAATGTTGTCAAGGATGTGGAGGAATTGCAAACCTCATACATTATCTTACTTAAAAGAAATAAGACATATATATAAAATGGGAAATATATATGTAAAATATATATACATAAAATGGGAGATATACATAAAATGGTGGGAATATATAAAAATATAAATAAAGTGAGAGATATATATAAAAATGGTGGGAATATAAAATGGTGCAGTTGCTTTGGAAAACAGCTTGGTAATTCCTCAAATGATTAAACACAGAGTTACCATATGACCAGCAATTTCGATCGAGGTATATACCCAAAAGAAATGGAAAATATATGTCTACACAAAAACTTGCACATGAATGTTTAAAACAGCATTATTCACAATAGTTAAAAAAAAAAGGAAACAACCCAAATGTCCAGTAACTGATGAACAAACAAAATGTGGTATATGCATACAATGGAATATTATGTGTCCACATAAAATGAAATACCATTCCATTCCATAAAATGTATGAACCTTGAAAACATGCTAAATGAAAAAAGCCAGTTGCAAAAGACCACATATTATATCACTCCATTTACATGAAATGTCCAGAATAGGTAAATTTACAGAGACAGAAAGTAGATTAGTGGTTGCTTAGAGCTGGGGTGGATAAGGAGAAAGGGAGTGATACCTAAAGAGAACAAGGTTTCTTTTTGAGCTGATAAAAATGTTCTAACATTGACTCTGGGGATGGCTGTCCATATGAATGAAAATAATAAAATTCACTGAATTGTACACTTTAAAAGGATGAATTGTATGGTATGTGAATTATCTCTCAATAAAGCTCTCTTTAAAAATTACCGTATATCTAGGATAGCAATAATTGGAAAATGGTACAGAACATCAAGTACTAGATCATTTGGAAGCAGCTCTGAGCACCTTGTAAGTTAGACAGCAAAAAAAGAAGCCATATACAAGTGGAAATAAATAACTTGAACTCTCAACCTAGTTAACTTTGACATGGAGGTATCAGTGTTACTGCTTTGAGGCCCTTCTACAATCCATTCTTCCCACCACTTCCAGCTCTAGTCAACTACAGATATGCTTTTTGTCTCTACAGATTAGTTTGAATTTTGTAGAAACTGGGTACGAGTCTTCGTTTTCTGTCAAATAAGGACAATACATACTTGGCAGAGTTAGATAAGAAAAATAGATAATATGTATATGAAGGCTCTAGCACTGTGCCTGGCACAAAACAGGCATTCAACAAATGGTGCTATTATTACTGTAATAATACCTTTTGGAAGAATTAAAATTCTAAGTTACCACAGATTATTCAGTCTTCAATGAATATGAACTTCAGTTAATTTACTCACAACAAGTTTTGAAGGAAAGAGAAGCAGACAGGCATGTGCCCCAGGAGGGACAAATAGAGGAGAAAGGGTCAACTAAATGTTCATGGGAAATAATTATACCTTGGTTGTGTTTTATGAGATACATTTAGGCTAAAACACTTTATCTGAGCAGTGGTTGTGGCTTTTTCATGTTTATGTCATAACTCACATTCAGCAATCACAGCTAAGCCTGCACTTACCAGTCTGGATAGGATTCACCACTTGCTCGGGTTCGAAGCAAAAGTTTGTATTATCTGGCCAGTTCTGATACCCCTGGTAGGCCATTTTCTCTTCAAGGAATTCAGTTGGAGATCCTTCAAACAGAAACATGAAACAAAAGTTACAAGGCACCACCTTTCTCCTCCACCAGAGTTGAGTTTCTACAAGTATTACAGCTAGTACAATAAAACATAATCATACTCAGCTAGTGCCTCTGAAGAATTTTTTTTTTTTAATTTTAAGATAGAAGGAAATAATCAAAGAATTGGAAGCATAAGGTTGTTGTAAGGTTAAAAATACTGCAGAAGGACTTCCCATTGTGGATGTGTGAAAAGGGTAGTGAATTTTATCCACAAAAGAACAGGTATAAAATTGGACAAAATTATCAAAAACAATCATTTCAAGTCACTGGAATTAAAAAAAAAAAGCCAGGGGCCGGGCCGGTGGCGTAGTGGTTAAGTTTGTCTGCTCCACTTCGGCGGCCAGGGATTCAGGCATTCAGATCCCTGGCACGGACCTATGCACCACTCATCAAGCCATGCTGTGGCAGCATCCCATATACAAAATGGAGGAAGACAGGTACAGATGTTAGCTCAGGGCTAATCTACCTCAGCAAAAAGGGGAAGACTGTCAAACGAATGTTAGCTCAGGGCCAATCTTCCTCACCAAAATAAATAAATAAAAATTTTTTTAAAAGCCAGATCTAATTAAATGGAGAGATATACCACACTCATGAATGGAAGACTCAGTATTGTTAAGATGGCAATTCTCAAACTGACCAATAAATTCTCAAACTGACAATTAAAAATTCCAGCAGAATGTTTTGAAAATACCAACAAGCTCATTCTATAATTTATACGGAAATGGAAAAAAACAGAATAGCCCAAACAATTTTGAAGAAAAGCAAATTGGAGGACTTATATTACCTAATTTCAAAAGTTACTACAAATGTACAGTAACCAAGTCAGTGTGGTATAGAACATGTAAGATAAATGGAACAGAATAGAGTTCAAAAAGAAACCAACATTGTTATGGTCAATTGGTTTATAACAAAAGGACCAACGGAATTCAATGGAGAAAGGATACTTTTTCCAACATATGGTACAGAAAGAACTGGACACTTATCTCACATCATACGCTAAAACTAACTCCAAATAGATTAAAGATCTAAATGTAAAGAGCTAAAACTAAAAAAAAAAAAAAAAAACTTGTAAAAGAAAACAGGAGAAAAACCTCTGTGACCTTGGAGGATTACACAAAGATTTCTTAGACATGTCACCAAAAGCACAATCCACAAAAGAAAATTGATAAACTGGACAGTACCAAAATTTAAAACTTTTGCTTTTCGAAGATACCATTAAGAAAATGAAAAGAGAAGCCACAGATTGGGAGAAAATATTTGCAAATCATAAATCTAACAGAGGATCTGTACACATAAGAGATTAAAATCTCTTACAACACAATTATAATTACAATCTACATTAGATAAGTTTTAACAAAAGAGAAACAAGTTCATTTATCACATTAAAAACAATATTTATACATAACAAATATTGGTACATATTTGTATGAAGTATTTGGTACAAAACAAATATTGGTACATATAGTGTTCGTTCAAAACTGTGTTTAGGCATTTAACATGGAGAAACAGCTATTTCACTCTAACTTTTTGTTTAGCTTTGTTTACGCTCGCAATGAGCAATGTGTACGGTTTCTATTTTCTGTTTCCCCACCTATTGTTTGTTCTGATTATATTTATTAAAATGTTGTTCTTTGTTGAATCTAATAATAAAAAATTGAGACTTGTAAAAAGGAAATCTCTTACAACACAATTATAGGATAAACAACTCAATTTTAAAACAGGCAAAAGATTTCAATAGACATTGTCATCAAAGACAATATACAAACAGGTAATATGCACACAAAAAGAAGCTCATCATCATCAGTCATTAAGGAAATGCAAATTAAAATCTCTATAAGATGCCACTATGTAGCCACTAAAATGGCAATAATCAAAAAGACTTTCAATACCAGGTGTTTGTGAGGATATAGAGAAACTAAAAGCCTCTTTCATTCCTGGAGGAAATGTAAAATGGTATAGCTACTTTGGAAAATAGTTTGATGGTTTCCCTTTCTTTTTTTTAGTAACAGCTTAATTGAGATATAAATTCACCCTTTTAATGTGTGGAATTAGTAAATTCACAGTGGTTTTTAGTATATTCACAGAGTCATACAACCATCACCATTGTCTAACTTCAGAACATTTTCATTACTCAAAAAAAACATCCTATACCCATTTTCCTTTCCCACTTCCTCCTAGCCCCTAGCAATCACTAATCTATTTTCTGTTTCTATAGATTTGCCTATTCTATATAAATGTCATCATACAATATATGGCCTTTTGTCATTGGCTTCTTTCAGTTAGCACAATGTTTTCAAGGTTTATCCATGTATCAGAACTGCATTCCTTTTTATGGCCAAATAATATTCCATTATATGAATACACCACACTTTGTTTATCCATTCATCTGCTGACATTTGGTTGTTTCTATTTTTGGTTATTGTAAATAATGCTACTATGAACATTCAAGTATAGGTTTTTGTGTGGATATACTTTTTCAATCCTATTGGGTATATGCATAGCAGCAGAATTGCTGGGTCATACAGCAACTCCACGTTTAACATTTTGAGGAACTGCCAAACTGTTTTTCAAAGTGGCTCCATCATTTTACAATCCCATCAGCAATGCATGAGGGCTTCAATTTCTCTACATCTTCACCAACACCTGTTATTATCTGTCTTTTTTATTTTAGTCATTCTAGATGTGAGTGTGAAGTGGAATCTCATGGTGGTTTTGATTTGCATTTCCCTAACAACTAATGATGTTATGTATCTTTTTACGTGCTAATTGGTCATTTGTATGTTTTTTTTAAAAGAAATGTCTATTCAAATCATTTACCCATTTTTAAAATGAGCTTTTATTATTATTATTATTGAGATGTAAGATTCACTTTCTTGGTAATGTCCTTGGAACACAAAGTTTGTTATTTTGATGAAGTCCAGTTTATCTACTTTTCTTTTGTCACTTCTACTTTTGGTGTCATATCTAAGAAACCATTGACTAATCCAAGGTCACAAAGATTTATGCCTATGTTTTCTTCTAGAGTCTTATAGTTTTACCTCTTACATTTAGGTCTACTATGATCGATTTTGAGTTAATTTTTTATACGATGTTAGGTAGGGGTCCCAACTTCATTCTTTTACATATAGATATCCAGTTTTCCCAGCACCATTTGTTGAAAAGAGTATTCTTCCCCCAGTGATTTGTCTTGGCACCCCTACTAAAAAATATGAGTTCATTTCTAGACCTTGACAGTTTCTTAACATGTTAAACACAGACTAGTAAGTCTGTGTTTATGATGACCCAGCAATTTCATTCCTAGGTATCTACCTGAGAGAAATGAAAATGCTTATCTATACACAGACTAATATATGAATGTTCACAGCCACATTATCAAATAGCTAAAAATTGGAAACAACCCAATGTTCATCAACTGGTGAATGGGTACACAAAATATCATTCAGCTGTAAATGGAAATGAACTATTGATAAACACTACAACATGGATGAACCTTAAAAGCATTATGCTAAGTGAGAAAAGACATAAAAGACTATATACATTGTATGATGCCATTTAGATGAATTTTCTAGAAAAGACACAACTAAAAAGACAGGAAGCAGATCAGTGGTTGCCTAGACTATAGATAGCAATGGGGATTGAGTGTAAATGGGCTCAAGGTGAACTTTCAGGGTCACAAAAACAGAAAAATACATTACGGTGATAATTGCACAACTCTATACATTTACTAAAAGTCATTGACTTGTACACTTACAATGGGTGAATTTTATGGTATGTAAATTATACTTCAATAAAGCTTTTTAAAAAAGTCTAGCACTCCCAAGTTGCCTTTAGTATCTACTTCTTTGCTAGGGGCTATGAACTTTTGTCAAGAAAGGTGTGGAAGCAAGTAAGGAAAGAAGTTTTGAAAGGCTGAATAGCTATAGTACTCATGTTTGAAGTTTCCCTACTGCCTTGCTTCTGAAAAACAGACTAGGACTTACAGAAGATGGACCTGGGAGAAGGAGAAGGCTCAGCCACAGGGTACTTATAAAAAGATCCATGGCTAATACACCTATCGGTAATCTCAAGGCAAACTGTGAGGGTAAGTGGCAGGACTGTCCCTCTTTTATTACTAACCAACTCATCTGGCTTCCTGCAGGTGCAAATTTTCCCCTTCAAGGTTGCCCTTTATTTTCATGTTTCATAGAATCATTTAAATCTGATTTCACCTACATGAAGTGGTTTGGAGAAAGAGGACGGAAGAGGAATGAAACACAATTATTTATCCTAGATTTGCATTCCCTGAAATGTTCCTTCAGGAACATTTCCTGAGAGAATGTTAGATATCTGAGGATTTTTTTTTGTATAAACTTTTTTACTTAAGCATAATAAATCTGCAGATTTTAAGTTATTTTCCATGCATGCAAGAATGGAAGGGGGGATAATATACTATATTTTTAATTAAGATATTTGAATTATCATTTAGTAACTAAAACTCTTCTTACATAAGCAAAACACGTAATCCCTAAGAAACTTATCTGCCGAAGGGAGAGTTAACTTTGTAAATTACAAAGCCTCCCAAGTGCTCTGTGTCAATCAGAGACACTAGCAGGAGTTGCTTCTCTCCGGAGGTTATAGGCACTGACCTGCACACAACTAAGAAACTCCTCATCTACAAGTTATAAGAGGAGGAAGCACATCAATTCTTCAGGAGAGAGAGACTTTTTCCAAATTTTAGGCAATATTTGTTACAAGTGTCTTTTTAAGATGGAAACTGATCATCATCATCGCCTTTCATCAATAACAGTCTACAATGGATATAGAGATGTTCCACACATAGCTGTTCCCTAGGTCAACTCTCAATAAATGACAAAACTACAAAAGTAAATACACCTCCTGTTATGGTACAACCTGGAGCCAGGGTGAAGAGAAAAACTTAGCAATATAGTTCAGATATGGAGTATACTACCAGAAGGAACTGAAACATCCTGCCACGTGGTCCTGTAAAATTCATGTCTAAGCTCCTCCAGAGGTTTAAGTGTATCCTCACCATCTCCTCAAAGCACCCCCTCCTTTTGATCTCTCCCCAGTATTCTGTCCCTCCTCTAGCTTTAAGAGAGCCAACTTCAAATGGCATTTCAACACAATGAAGTTCTCCAGAGCTGACTGTAGTCGAACTGGGTTAATTGTGTGGTTTAATTTTCTATAATACCTTACACACATTCACCACTATGTCAGTAGACATTTGGGCCAATTTTATATAGGCCACATATTTGTTTTTAGACAGTACTGGAGAAGTCTCAAGGCTGACTGAAACAACAGACTCAGGCACTAAGTAAAATTCTCAAGAGGGAGACAAGACAGCAAGAACTAATCCACTGGTGATTAGGAGCTCTGAAATAACAGGACCAAGAAATATGAAATAATAAAAAAACAGGGATTGAGGTTCTTCACCTCAATTTTCTCCAGGCTAACTTCACCCTTTCAATACTTTTTGGTCTCTTTTCCTATCCTAACATGATTTGGGTTATTTACAGGGAGTCCAAGAAAATAGAAAAACAAGAAGCACCAAAAAGAGTTACCTTATTTTACTCTAAATTATTAATTGATAGGTAGCTTTCTTATAAGCAATATTAGTGCTGCTCATAATTTGCATATTATTAACAAAAACCCAAATCTGTGACCCCTTCTATTTCATATCTTTGGCTCTTTCCGTATCTGTTATTTTTCCCCCAGTGTCAACCTTAGAACTTTAGAGTGGAAGGCACCTAGAGATCACCTAGTCCAAACTCCTGAAGTCTAAACCATACCACCTTTGTCCAGATCATTCATTTATCTATTTAAGCACCTCCTATATGCCAGTCACTGTTCCAGGCATTAGTGATATAGCAGCAAACCAAATGGTGAAAGGTCTTGCTCTCATGGAGCTTTGATTACTCTCATCACCAACACACTGTGCTTGGGCACTACAAAAACTAAGCAGCAACAACTAGTCTGGTGGAAGGTTTAAGATATTCCCAAAGATGCAAATCTCTGCAAGCCTCAGTTTTCACATCTAATATCTGCCTTATTTACTTCATCAGGTTGAGGCAGGATATGTGAAAGTGCTTAGAAAACTATGAGAAATATACTTAATTATTGCTAATCCTACAACTACTATGGGTTATGTAGGATAAGTGTCTACAATAGCAAGCACTAAGTGTTGCTACTAGAGTTTAAAGAAAGGTTACATGATATGGCTGTGGGATGATCTAGAATACTTCCTGTAGTAGATTAGAATTTAACTGGACCTGGAAGGATAGTTAGGAGGATATAATTAAATGGAGTTGGGACACTAAGAGACAAGGTGGGGAAGATATTCAGCAGAGCAAAATATGAGTTAAGACCATAGGCAAGAATGGGAAATAAGGAGCACACCAATTTGGCTGGAATATACTTACGGAGGACAGCAGCTCTTCACAGAAGGCAGACAGAGAATAGCTAGTGTCAAAGGCTAAAGAGAGTGGACCCTAAGATTTGTCTGCCTGCATCCCTTCTAAAGGGCAATCACTCTATTCCCTTCCAGATGGTCCTGGTGTGGCTGTTGATCATAGTGCTTTGCTCTCCTGACCAAAGGAGTACACTTGTGATTCAAGCAGGCCCAAAGTCCTTTGGAGAAATTTGATATACAGACATTTTGGATCTTGAGCAATAAGGATATACCTGGGCTACCAGTGGCTCTCTTTCCCACCCTGAAAGAATGTGCCTGAGAATGACATCAAAAGGGAGCAGGGGAGGACAGAGGGAAGAGTGGGAGAGAGGGAGTAAGGTGGCATAAGAGAGAGAGAATCAGAGGAAGAGAAAAAAATGGGAAGAGAGAAACCAAGAGAGACGAGAGAGACTTAAGAGCCAAATATTATTCTAAAAGCTTTACATGTTTAAAAAACAAATCTAGCTATAGGGAGCCAATAAAGGGATAAATGTACAGTTCCTAGTAGTAATGGTAGGTAAACTGAGGAAATGTCTAAAAAGTAAGAAATATATATTTTGCCTAGATGTGTCTGAAGGTTTCTTCATAGAACCGAAATCTAAACCAGAAAGAAATATGATATTAAAGAAAGAAAACTGGACTGCAAATCAGGAGATTTAGGTTCTAATCCTGGCTCTGCCACTTAACCGTGGGTGTGATCTCAAGACCTCTAGAGCCACAGACTATTAATCTAGAGCCAAAAAATAATAATAGGGTTGTGCTATATAATTTTTTAAATGTATTTTAATTCTAAAATTAAATTTTGAGACTTTTGATTTATCCATTCATCTTTATATCCCTCAAAAACCTGGTAAAATATAACTCACATGTAAGTACTCAGCAGTTGTTTGATAAATGGAAGTACTTGGTCATTTGCTAAAGCCAGAAAAATTACAATGGATCAAAGAACAAACCACAGTATCCTTGGGAAGTTTCACAAGTCGCACATGGGGGAGGTAAGAAGAAAAGGTAGTAAAAACTTGGATAAACAGTCCTTTTTTAAAAAAAATATTATGTTATTTATTTATTTTTAATTTTTTAATTTTTTTGGTGAGGAAGATTGGCCCTGAGCTAACATCTGTCGCCAATCTTCTTCTTTTTGCTTGAGGAAGATTGTCCCTGAGCTAACATCCATGCCAATCTTCCTCTATTTTGTATGTGGGACGCCACCACAGCATGGCTTGATGAACGGTGTGTAGGTCCGCACCCAGGTCCAAACCCATGAACCCCAGGCAGCTGAAGCAGAGCATGCAAACTTAACCACTACGCCACCGGGCTGGCCCCGTAAAATCTTGGATAAACAGTTCTTAAAGTTAATAAAAATGTAAAAGAACAGTAAGATGTTTTATAGGATTAATTTATATAAAACATCTTAGTAAGTTTTTTTATATCAGTTCTCAAATCACAAAAACACAAATGTAATAATACAGCCCCACTCTGGATTATTAAAGAGAAATCAACCAGAAAATGACAGAAAAAAACAAATTTTTCTGATGCTCTGAGGTTGAAGCTAGGAATCAATCTTAACTCGCTCAACAGTACTGTATGCAACAGTCTCAAAACCTGGTCTTTGGCTACCTTCAAGAATAGTTTTCCTTTACCCCCCTCTTAATTATTATTAAATATTTGAATAAATCTGTAGTGATGCTTAAACAACAGGAATCAGGGAGGGAGGGAAGGGGGGAGGGACGGAGATAGAGCAAACAAGCAAGCAAGCAGATACAGGGTTGAACGCCAGCAGAGATATTTGAGTTCTTGACCCTGCTCTGCCGATGGCTAACCATGTAAATTTGGGACAGCCTTTTTATCTCTCTTGGTCTCAGTAAGGATACTTGTTCAACTCTAGAATTACAATAATAAAAGAACATTCTATCAATAATTTTATATTCCATAGGAAAGTGCTAGGATTTCAACCTTTGAATTACTTCCTGTTTAGAGAAGGTGAACCTACCATCTACTATTTCAAAGCTAATAAAGTCAATCTGTTTAGGGCTTCAACACAATAAATGTTTCCCACAGGTAATAATGCAAATGTTGGATGCTAATCTAATACTCTTCCTCATCCAACGAAATGAACCTATGACAGGCTTATTTCCAACTACTCCAACAGGAAAGCCACACTCCGGGCAGGCTGATCGCCTCATGGCCCTGCTGAAGCCCGTGCTACTTCTGCTCCTGTGCCTTTGCTCACGCAATCGATCTCTGTCTGAAATGCCCCCTTCTGGACCTACATCCCAAAGCCATGATAGAGGTCAGAGTTTCCACAGAGCCTCTCTCATGAATTTAATGATCATTTTCATCTTCTTAATTCTTTCAACATTCATTTTTCCTAGGAAACAATTTAGTCCTTAACCACATCTTTTATTAGTCTTTAAAAAAAATTTTAAGTCTTTAAGTAGTCTATGTTCATCATTAAAAAAATTGTTTAACATGTATTAATGTTGTTTCTCCAATTCACCAATATGTTTCTTTAAAAAGTAAAGATTGTGCTTTGCTACTTACTTCTTCATAATGCCTAGCTCACTGAATGGCACAGAATAGCATTCAATAAATAAGTTTCTATCAAAATTACCACAAGGTCATTATTCTGGACCGGATGATTTAATAAATTCACACTATACACCAAACTTCTTGGAAAGTGATTTACATTTAGTATGAAAAGCATAAGGAACCCCAGAAGAGTTGAAGCAATAGCCTATCATTTCTAAAATAAACTTTAAAAGGCTCAGTGATTCTGTTTATATTTCTTACCCTTTAGTTAAAAAGCAGTTTTCAATCAGAGAAGTGGGTACATTTTCTTCACACATTCTGGAGAAGGAACATGCATCTCTGGTTTTAAGATGCAGAAGGTGCTGGTTATATCTCCCCTCCACAGAGCCTAGAGCAGCTCTCTCTGGAGCAATATTCAGAACAGCCAGCTTCTGGCCAACAGGATTATTAATGAGCAAGTTTGACAGAGGCTCACTCCCACATCTTCATTCAACGATACTGACCTAGATTTCCTTCTTAAAACTCCACAGCAAAAGCAGGCAAACTCCCTTGCAAAGACGAGAGCCTTCAGAATAAATGCGGTTTTTTAAACATAATTGCGATATACTCAGAGAATTTATTTCAGTAAAAGAATGAAAAACAAAATTCAAAACAAGAAACAATTTACATAATGCAATGGAAACAACCCTAGATACCTTGGTTCTCCTATAAAAGTAGAATGGGAAAAGATAGGGGCCAGTTTCTATTTCTATGAAATTGGAAGCATTTAACAGAAAAGGCAAGTGGCTAAATATTAAGAGTACCAACCAATCATGCAGTAATATCTATATAGTTATATATCAAAGCCAGAATAATTCTATCAGACAAGATCCATTCCAAGTGCAAAACAGAACAATGGACTTTAATATAACACAATACAAAAAGTTCACTGATACGGTTTCAGATGCTACATTGTAAATAACCTTTAAGAAATTACCACTTGTCAAGTTCTGATGTCAAATCAAAGAAGAATACCCAGTTATCTGAAAAAAACTATTAAAATATTCTTCCTCTTAACTTATAAATACATGTGAAATGGATTTTCTTCATATACTCCAATTCAAACAACATACTGTGACACATTGAATGCAGAGGCAGATAAGAGAATCTAGCTGTCTTCTATTAAACTAGACATTAAAGAGATTTAGAAAAATGTAAAATACCAGCCTTCTTACTAAACTTTTTTTGAAACTATACTTCTAATTAAAAACGTTAATGTTAACATATGAGTTTATTAGTTATTTTAAAATAAATATTTTTAAAGTCTCAGTTTTAGTATCTAATGTGATAAATATTGATAGCTGTAATCCATATAAATAAAAGTTCTTTGGAGTCCTTAATAATTTTTATAAACAGCTTTATTGAGGTACAATTAACATACAATAAACTGTATCTATTTAAAGTGTACAATTCGATAAATTTTGACATATGTATGCCATCACCATAAGAGAGAAAACATTTTCATGACCCTCAAAAGTTTCCTAATTTTTAAGCATGAACATGTCTTGATACCAAAAAATTGAGAACTGATGACTTGACAGTATTTTGAGACATTCTCCCTCTAAAGAATTCTGCTATTTATCTGGACAGTCAAGTGAAAAACTAAAGAAGCAGATAAAGAACATAGATTGGGGCCGAAGACTCATGTACTAGTCTCACGTCTTTGGAGAGATCTTAGTTAACTCATTTAATTCCTTTGAACCTCAATCTTCTTACCTATATCATGAAAGGACTGTAGTAGTGTCTAGTCTCTAAGCTCCCTTCCAGTTCTAAAAGTCTGTTAGTCCACATCCCTATATACTACACTGTAGGCTCATATGTTACTATCACTCTTCTAGCTTCTTCCCTCAACAACCCTTCTTCCCCTCCAGAGTCAAGAAATCCAAGAGAAAGTTCAGGCTTTGCTATGTTCCTGTGACAGAAATTTAGCCATCTGAAAAATGAGGAAATACATAATACCATATCTCATTAAGGGCTAAACTGTATGATGAAGATGTTTAAATTATATGGAAAGAGAAGAAATTAATGCTGGCAAGAGGGCTTCACAGAAAAGACAGGGGACAACCTGTGAATATATTTTCAATTACTGTTGACACTGTAAGTAACACATGTGAGAATGTCTTAGATTATCATTACAAAGATAAAACAAAATTGACCAAATAATATGTGTACATCCACACATATATAATGGAATGATAAAGCAATTGTGGCAAAATGTTATTGATTGGTAAATTTGCAAAAACATACAAAACTTTTGTTTTATTTGTTCTATTCTTTCAACTGTTCTGTATATGTGAAATTATTTCAAAATAAAATTTAAGTATTCCTAGTTCTATTTTCTAAAACTAGAAAAAAAGTAACAGAAGAAAGTTAACTCCTTTCTCAGATTTTTAGCCAACTCTACTTTTTATAATAAAATATTTAAATGTTCATATCCAACTATAGTCTTTCTTCTAAACAGGCAAAAGCCCACCAACCTTCCTGATTTGAAATCAACAATATTTGACATCCCTAAGATGACCAGGAGACTTTTTTTTAAAGAGTTCAGAGTTCTAACAATATTTGAAAACACTGAAGCGTTGAAGGTCTCCAGCAGGAAAGAGATGATGACTTTGGGTTAACGGTTTCTATCTGGTTCACTGTAAAACAAACCAGCATGCTTAGCTTGGAAATGTCCTAAAAGACCACACAGTATGCTTGTTTTGCTTCAACCAGAAATCTTGCAGGATGCTTCCCAGAGTGGGTACAGGTGAAGGATGCCACCACCCATGAAGCTGTGATTACAGCCTAGGCTAGCATCAGTTTAGCTGTAAACACTACACTGTTTTCAGTTGTTCCTTCTAACCTCCCATGACATTTGACTTACCATCATACTGAATGTACATTATTCCTATATAAAACAGTTTGTCTCTACACAACTTCCTTTATCATTCTCCCAAGTGGTTGTTACATATACTCTCTTCTCTAGCATCCTCCATCTCAACAAATAAGCTCTTACTTTACAGAAAATAATATTCTTTGACTTTCCTCTGCCACAAACTTACTTACATGAGTCCCTCATTACTTCTTTCTTTCCTATTCATGAGGGAGGTATAATCCTCCACACTTTATTTTTTTTTAATTTGAAAAAAACCGCTAGCCCAGAGAATATGAGAAATACACGTCATTCTCCTTTCCAAGGACAGTACTTATGCAAGTATGTCCTTTACCATCTCCCTTGCTATCTAGACCTCCAACCTCCTAGACTAGCTTATCTCTTTTTCCTCACTTCTCCTCTGGTTATAGGCACAATCAAATCTCTAGCATCTTTAAAACACAAACAAAATCCAAACTGTATTAAAGAAAAAAAATTCTCTATAGAGAAGCTATGGATTAAAAGAAATTTAGATTCTAATTTGAACAAACCAGTTATTAAAAAACAAACAAATGAGATAACTGGGGAAAATACTGGTGAATTGAATACTGACTGGACATTTGATATTACGCATTAGGGTGTGTGTATTTGTGAATGGTACTATATAATTATGCTCTAAAAAGGAATCATTTTTTAGAGATACAGACTGCTATAAAGATAGAATGATATGATGTCTGGGATTTGCTTCAAAAAAACATCTAGGGTTGGGCAGAGGGAGTGAGTGGGGGATAGATGAAATACGACTGCCCGTAGAAAAATCAAATAATTTACTAAAGAGTCTCTGCCTCTAGTCTGACTCTCATCTTAACACAAAACATGTTTATGTTATTCCCTGGTTTAAAACTCTCCAATGTTTCCCTATAACCTATAGATTACAGGGCAAATTTATATCCCACAAGATTCTATACAAGCCAGTCTTTTTTTTTTTTAATTAATTAATTTATTTTTTTATTTTATTGATGTCTTAGTTTATAACACTGTGGGGTTTTAGTTGTACATTTTTGTCCGTCACCTTGTGGATGTAACCCTTCACCCCTTGTGCCCCCCCCACCCCCCTTCACCTTGGTAACCACCAATCAGTTCTCTCTGTCCGTGTGATCACTTATATTCCATATATGAGTGAGTTCATGCAGTGTCTGTCCTTCTCTCTCTGGCTTATTTCACTTAACATAATACCCTCTAGGTCCTTCCATGTTGTTGCAAATGGGACAATTGTGTCTTTTCTTATGGCTGAGTAGTATTCCATTGTATGTATATACCACATCTTCTTTAACCAATCTTCAGTTGAGGGACACTTGGGTTGCTTCCACTTCTTGGCTATAGCGAATAATGCTGCAATGAACATAGGGGTGCATACGCCTCTTGTGATGGTTGATTTCATGTCCATTGGGTAGATGCCCAAGAGTGGTATTGCTGGATCATACGGTATTTCTATTTTTAATTTTTTGAGGACTCTCCATACTGTTTTCCATAGAGGCTGCACCAGTTTGCATTCCCACCAGCAGTGAATGAGGGTCCCCGTTTCTCCACAACCTCTCCAGCATTTGTTGTTATTTGTCTTGGTGATTATAGCCATTCTAACCGGTGTAAGGTGATATCTCAGTGTAGTTTTGATTTGCATTTCCCTGATGATTAGTGATGTTGAACATCTTTTCATGTGTCTATTAGCCATCTGTATCTCTTCCTTGGAAAAATGTCTGTTCATATCCTCTGCCCATTTTTTGATCGGGTTGTTTGTTTTTTTGTTGCTCAGTTGTATGAGATCTTTGTATATTACTGAGATTAATCCCTTGTCGGACAAACGATTTGCAAATATTTTCTCCCAGCTGGTGGGTTGTTTATTCATTTTGATCCTGGTTTCATTTGCCTTGTAGAAGCTCTTTAGTCTGATGAGGTCCCACTTGTTTATTTTTTCTTTTGTTTTCCTTGTCTGGGTAGACATGGAATCTGACAGGATCCCTTTATGTCCAATCGCAATTAGTGTACTGCCTATATTTTCTTCCAGGAGTTTTATAGTTTCAGGTCTCACTTTCAGGTCTTTGATCCATTTTGAATTGATTTTTGTATATGGCGATAGGAGATGGTCTACTTTCATTCTTTTGCATGTTGCTGTCCAATTTTCCCAGCACCATTTATTGAAGAGACTTCCCTCTCTCCATTGTATGTTCTTTGCTCCTTTGTCGAAGATTAGCTGTCCATAGGTGTGTGGTTTTATTTCTGGGCTTTCAATTCTGTTCCATTGATCTGTGTGTCTATTCTTGTACCAGTACCATGCTGTTTTGATTACTGTAGCTTTATAGTATATTTTGAAATCAGGGATTGTGATGCCTCCAGCTTTGTTCTTTTTTTTCAGAATTGCTTTAGCTATTCGGGCTCTTTTGTTGCCCCATACGAATTTCAGTAGTTTTTGTTCTATTACCGTGAAGAATGACATTGGGCTTCTGATTGGGATTGCATTGAATCTGTAGATTGCTTTAGGTAGGATGGACATTTTAACTATATTTATTCTTCCAATCCATGTGCATGGAATATTTTTCCATTTCTTTATGTCCTCCTCGATTTCTTTCAATAGTGTCTTATAGTTTTCATTGTATAGGTCTTTGACCTCCTTGGTTAAATTTATTCCCAGATATTTTATTCTCTTTGTTGCAATTGTAAATGGGATTGTCTTTTTGAGTTCTCTTTCTGTTGTTTCATTGTTAGTGTATAGAAATGCAATTGATTTTTGTAAGTTGATTTTACATCCTGCCACTTTACTGTAGTTGTTGATTGTTTCTAGTAGCTTTCCGATGGAATTTTTGGGGTTTTCTATGTATAGGATCATGTCGTCTGCAAATAGTGAGAGTTTCACTTCTTCATTGCCTATTTGGAGTCCTTTTATTCCTTTTTCTTGCCTAATTGCTCTGGCCAGAACTTCCAGTACTATGTTGAATAAGAGCGGTGAGAGTGGGCACCCTTGTCTTGTTCCTGTCCTCAAAGGAATGGCTTTCAGTTTTTCCCCGTTGAGTAGGATGTTTGCTGTAGGTTTGTCATATATGGCCCTTATTATGTTGAGGTACTTTCCTTCTGTACCCATTTTGTTGAGAGTTTTTATCATAAATGGATGCTGGATCTTGTCGAATGCCTTCTCTGCATCGATTGAGATGATCATGTGGTTTTTATTCTTCATTTTGTTAATGTGGTGTATCACGTTGATTGATTTGCGGTTGTTGAACCATCCCTGTGTCCCTGGTATAAATCCCACTTGATCGTGGTGTATGATCTTTTTGATGTATTGCTGTATTCGGTTTGCCAATATTTTGTTGAGGATTTTTGCGTCTATGTTCATCAGTGATATTGGCCTGTAGTTTTCCTTCTTTGTATTGTCCTTGTCTGGCTTTGGTATCAGCATGATGTCGGCCTCATAGAATGTGTTGGGAAGTATTCCATCTTCCTCTATTTTTTGGAATAGTTTGAGAAGGATAGGTGCTAAATCTTCTTTGAACGTTTGATAAAATTCTCCAGGGAAGCCATCTGGTCCTGGGCTTTTATTTTTTGGGAGGTTTTTGATGACTGTTTCAATCTCTTTACTTGTGATTGGTCTGTTCAGATTCTCTATTTCTTCTTGATTCAGTTTTGGGAGGTTGTACGCGTCCAAGAATTTGTCCATTTCCTCTAGGTTGTCCAATTTGTTGGCGTAAAGTTTTTCATAGTATTCCCTAATAATCCCTTGTATTTCTGTGGTGTCTGTTGTAATTTCTCCTCTTTCATTTCTAATTTTATTTATTTGAGTCTTCTCCCTTTTTTTCTTAGTGAGTCTGGCTAAGGGTTTGTCAATTTTATTTATCTTCTCAAAGAACCAGCTCTTTGTTTCATTGATCCTTTCTACTGTTTTTTTGGTTTCAATTGCATTTATTTCTGCTCTGATTTTTAGTATTTCCCTCCTTCTGCTGATTCGGGGCTTTGTCTGTTCTTCTTTTTCCAACTCTGTTAGGTGCAATTTAAGGTTATTTATTTGGGATTTTTCTTGTTTGTTAAGGTGAGCTTGTATTGCTATGAATTTCCCTCTCAGGACTGCTTTTGCTGCATCCCATATGAGTTGGTATGGTGTATTTTCCTTTTCATTTGTCTCCAGATAGCTTTTGATTTCTCCTTTAATTTCATCAACGACCCATTGGTTGTTCAGTAGCATGTTGTTTAGTCTCCACATCTTTGTCCCTTTCCTAGTTTTTTCCTTGCAGTTGATTTCTAGTTTCACAGCATTATGATCAGAAAAGATGCTTGTAATGATTTCAATCTTCTTAAATTTATAGAGGTTTGCCTTGTTTCCTAATATATGGTCTATCCTTGAGAATGTTCCATGTGCACTTGAGAAGAATGTGTACTCTGCTTTTTTTGGGTGGAGTGCTCTGTATATATCTATTAAATCCATTGCGTCTAGTTTTTCATTTAAGTCCATTATTTCCTTATTGACTTTTTGTCTGGATGATCTATCTATTGATGTAAGGGGGGTATTAAGATCCCCTACTATTATTGTGTTATTGTTAATATCTCCTTTAAGGTTTTTTAGCAGTTGTTTTATGTACTTTGGTGCTCCTGTGTTGGGTGCATAGATATTTATGAGTGTTATGTCTTCTTGGTGAAGTATCCCTTTTATCATTATATATTGCCCTTCTTTGTCTCTCATTACCTTTTTTATCTTGAAGTCTACTTTGTCTGATAATAGTATGGCTACTCCTGCTTTCTTTTGTTTGCCATTAGCTTGGAGTATTGTTTTCCATCCTTTTATTTTGAGTCTGTGTTTGTCTTTAGAGCTGAGATGTGTTTCCTGGAGGCAGCAGATTGTTGGATCTTGGTTTTTAATCCATCCTGCCACTCTGTGTCTTTTGATTGGAGAATTCAATCCATTTACATTTAGAGTGATTATTGATATATGAGGGTTTAACGTTGCTATTTTATTGTTCATCTTCTGGTTCTTTTGCATTTCCTTCGTTTCTTGTCAGTTGTGTTTCGGACTGCTAATTCAATTTGGTATTTCTGCATGCTCATTCTCTTGGTTTTCTCTTTATTTGTCATGTGTGGTTCTCTTCTGGTTGTTTGTTTAGTGGTTACCGTGCGGTTTATATAAGCGATCTCCTGGATAAGAAAGTACATTTTCAGATGCCTCCTTTTTCCTGAGGCTGGGTCAGTTCAATCCCTTACCTCTTCCCCTCCTTATTTGTTATCTTTTTATTCCAGATTGTGTCATGAATGTGTGTTTCCAGTGATGAGCTTGAATTAATTTTTGATGTTTTCCAACTGTATTTTGTTCTGGTTTAGTCTCCTTGCTTTTCTCCTTGCTGAAATCTTTGTATCCCCTTTCTCATTTGTTTTTTTTCAGGCCTAAGGGCCTTCTTGAGCATTTCTTGTAGTGGGGGTCTTGTGGTGACGAACTCTCTTAGCTTTTGTTTATCAGGGAGAGTTATTATTTCTCCATCGTATTTGAAGGATATTTTTGCTGGATAAAGTATTCTCGGCTGAAGGTTTTTGTCTTTCATGATTTCGAATATATCATTCCAGTCTCTCCTAGCCTGTAGAGTTTCTGTCGAGAAATCAGCTGAGAGCCTGATGGGGTTTCCTTTGTATGTTATTTTGTTTTTTTGTTTAGCTGCCTTCAATATTATTTCCTTGTCATGGGTATTCTTCAAGTTTGCTACTATGTGGCGAGATGATTTTTTATTCCTGTTTATATATTTAGGTGATCTATTGATTTCATTCACTGTTATTTCCCTCTCGTTCCCTAGGTTGGGGAAGTTCTCAGCTATTATTTCTTTGAACAAACTCTCTGCTCCTTTTTCTCTTTCTTCTCCTTCTGGAATACCTATTATCCTTATGTTGCTTTTCCTCATTGAGTCTGATATTTCTCAAAGAATTTCTTCATTTCTTTTTAGTCTTAGCTCTCTCTCCTCCTCTATCTGGAGCGTTTCTGCCTGGCTATCCTCAATAGTGCTAATTCGTTCCTCCATATTGTCATTTCTACTCTTTAAAGACTCCATTTTTTCCACTATCTCGTTGATTTTGTTTTTCATCTCCAATAATTCTGATTGGTTTTTCTTTATGGTTTCAATCTCTTTTGTGATGAAATCCCTGAATTCGTTGATTTGTTTCTGTGTGTTCTCTTGTATTTTGTTGAGTTTGTTTATGATAGCTATTTTGAATTCTCTGTCATTCATGTTATCGAATTCTGTGCCTTCAGGGTTGGTTTCTGGGTGTTTGTCATTTTCCTTTTGGTCTGTAGCCCTGACATATTTTCGCAAGGATCCGACGGGGACGGCTTTATTTTTACCCCTCCTGGTTAAAGTTAGTCCTGCAGTTTCCCCCTGCTGCCACTGGATGGAGATCGCGAGCGGTTTGCTCTGAGGCGGCTGCAGCCCCCGGAGGGATTATGCTGAAACGCCGGGTGTGTGGGGGGAGGGGTCCTCTCTTTCTCCTGCTTGACCCGGGGGTTTCCTTTCTGGCTCTCTTAGGGTGTTTGCTACACCCCCTAAACAGTCCGTCGTCGCTTCCCCGTGGCGATCTCGCGACAGTCTGTGAGAGCACCTGGATGGCGCTAGTTTTCCCCGCTGTGGGCCGCCCCTCCCCCCTCTGACCGCGAACCGCGCTGTTTTTGCCGATCGATTGTGGAGGGGGAGTACAACCTCCTACCCCTCCTCCCGTCCTCCTGGGCTTCCCGCGCCTCCACCGTCCGATGTATGGCAGCAGGGGTTTCTCAGAAGTCCTTCGTAGTGTTTGATTGAGCTCTGTTGGAATGTGAATGATGTTTTCGTTGTGTCGTAGGGGGCAGAGATTCAAAGAGGTAATCTCACTCCGCCATGATGCTGACCCAAGCCAGTCTTATATAATGATTCAACATCATTAATCATCCAGTCCACCTCATGCACCCCACTTCCCAGCTAACCATACTATTCCTTACCCACATCCCTCTATTCTATTACATAAGCTGTTCTATCCTTCTAGTATACCTTATTTAGCTCCCTCCACACTGTTTGCCTGCACAAGGCTTATTCATCCTTTCAGGGTCACCCCTCTAGGAAATATTTGCATGTACAATCCTTCTTAAACACAGGGACTTCTTCCCTCAGTGTTCTCATGGCAAACTGTGCATACACTTAAACACTTGAATACAAGATCTGGCTCACCCATTCTATGGTTAGCCACTTGAGAACAAGGACTGTGCCTTCCCATTCAGTATTCCCAGCACCATATACTGTGCCTGACACCTAGATGGTACCCAATAAATGGTTGTTGAATGAACAAATGATTGAAATTTGGAAGGAAAGAAATTTATCTGGAGATACAAATACTGGTACTCTGGTGGATTTTTCTTAAAGATACAACCTACAAATTAAGATTCTACTTCTTTTTTTCTGCTGAGAAAGATTTGCCCTGAGCTAACATTTGTTGCCAATCTTCTTCTTTTTGGTTGAGGAAGATTCGCCCTGAGCTAACATCTGTGCCAGTGAGGGCCAGCTCCACAGCCTAGTGATTAAGCTCGGTGCGCTCTGCTTCAGTGGACTGGGTTGAGGTCCCAGGCACAGACCTACACCACTCATTGGTGGCCATGCTGTGGTGGTGACCCACATACAAAAATAGAGGAAGACTGGCACTGATTTTAGGTCAGGGTGAATACTCCCCAAGCAAAAGGAGGAAGATTGGCAACAGATGTTAGCTCAGGGCAAATCTTCCTCAGCAAAAAAAAAAAAGTAACTCATAATGAATCTCATTCCTATTTTAACATTCTGTTAAACAGGTTATATATATGAAAGTATTTAAATTACAGCAGATTTTAACAAGACTTTGATTTAAAGCCAGAAAAAATGATTTACAAGTAGCCATAATCAAAATTCAACTGTGGTAGAAATCACATGTGAACATTACACTGAATTCATGTCCACAACCCATATTTCTATTCATTTTGCCAATTTATTCCAGACAACTATGGATAATTGACATTCCGGCTCTAAACTGAAGGTGAAAAACCACTCTTCCCAGTAGGGCAAATTATTCATGGATATTTAATATTCTCATTATAGAATATGATTTGGAACACTAAACACACACACAAATCAGGAAGGAAATTAACATCCAAACATTTATTCTCTTCCTGTTTCTGGTTCCCTCAGATTCTGAAGGGTTTCTTAACACTCTGTGTAGAAGTTTGTCAGCAGAGTAGGTCCTTGGAAGGCTTTGGTTTCCCATTCCTTTTATATTCCTTTCCTCCTCCTGGCACAGAGGTGGATGTGTGGCGAGATCCTCTACCCCAAGGCATCCAAGAGAGGCGTTCAGCCAGGCAGAGGTTTAGGTTTCAATCCTCAGTCCTCTCACTGAACACACAACCTTAGGCACATTTCTCTCCTACTCTGCCTCACATCCTGTTACCATACAATGAAAGAGGCAAGACCAAATAATCTGCCAGAATCACGAATCTGACAAACTTGTGATTCTCTGGTTTTATTAGGCATTAGCCTAATAAAAGGATATCACTGCAGGTACTTGATACACTAGCATTCTCTCTGCTCTGAAAAAATGCAATAAAAACACAAGTGTTATATCTCTTGCTTCCATTGGTCATAACTGTGGCCCATTCTTTAGAAGGGTGTGTTATACCAAGTCTTCAGAAGAGGGATCCATCGGTGCCCTAGCAGGTGATCAATTTTCTTTCAACCAAATAAAGTAAGGTATCCTTCAACTCAACCATTCAGAATTTCACATCGATCCATTTCATTGGATTGATCAGGTCAAATTGCAGTTTTTCTTTAATTAAGTTGAATGAATCAAACATAACAAAGATTTAATAATAAACATAAAGATTTAACCAACAATTTAATGCTACCTTGAGCTGCACTCACTTATTCATTCAACAATCATTTAAAAGTACCTATACTTATGTGCCAGGTTCCAAGGATAAAGTGGTGAATAAAACGTGCCTGGTTCTAATGTGTTTTCTTCTCTTCTTGCTCCTGTGGTGCTCTGCTGGTGTGTGGGACACCCAATGGCGCTCAACCCCAGAGGTTTCACTGGCACCACACAGGTGGCTTTATGTGAGTTCCGCTGTCACTCCAGCCAGCTTCCTAGTGAGTTTTATCAGCATTGCCCGGGGCAGCTTCCTAGAGTTTTGTTCCTAGAGAGTTGAAGAGTACCCAGCAAGCGGTACTCCTACTTAGCCAGCCTCAGCCTGTAGCATCTCAGGGACTTCTCCACACTCCAGTGGACTACAGCTTTATCTTCTTCAAAGAGGTCTGAATCTCAACCATGGGTGGGCTCTCTTCCAAATTTGTCCCTTTCTTGTAATCTTTGTCTCAGGTATGGAAGCAGTAACTGTTCCCTATATCTGCTCTTCCTATATTCTTCAGAGTTCTCTTTACCCCTTAATAGCTAATCTCTTATTATTAGTAATTCTTTATACTAACTTTCTCTTGTCCAAATTACTGTTTTTGTTTCCTGACTGGATCCTGACACAGAATTGTTACCAAAAGTGAGGTGATCCCAGAAGACAGGCTCACAAACATTGGATGTGGGGACTGGTTTGGTCAGGCCTTTGGGTTTAAGTACAATGCTAATAAACACCTTGCCAATGAGAAATAAGATGCTAGTAATCCATGGCATGTGGTGGCAACACAATTAATTGAGCTATCATCTGTGACTGTGTTGAAGTGCAAAGTGAATCAAGTACTTTGAGAGCCCAAGTAGCTGCTGCCTGTGAATGTTAGGGCAGTAACCATGACTACGATAACTGTAGTATGGATAGATTCTACTGAATACACTGAGTGCTCACAGAAAGAAAATGACAAACTCAAGTCTCTCAAGCTCTGAGAGTTAGTCTGAGAACCAAAGAGTTTATATCACAGGCCCAAAGAATCTCTTACTTCCTATAGCCACAGGGTTAATATTGTTGGAAAAAAATCAAACAAAAAATTTCATTACAAAGTCTGTTGAACTCAGTCTCACCAAATTTCTCATGTGAAGTTAGGACATTGACTGGGAAAGAATGGAATAATGACACTTGGCGTGGAGACATCTGATTACATCCAGATGAAACTGATAATCTTGAACCCCCAGTGAATGAGGCTGCCCTTTGGTGCCTGAGGATGCTAGCCTTTCTGACTGAAAATCCTGAGAAAATTTCACTTGGGGCAGATGGCTTGAAAGGGGATGCTCCTTTTCCTCATGGCCTACCACAACTACCCTCTGTTGCCTCTAAACCCATAACTAGGGTCAAACCTCAGAATGCGCTAGGGCAGGGTTTGGTAAGCTCCAGTCCTTGGGCCAAATCTGCCCTGCCACCTGTTTCTGTATAGCCCGCAACCTAAGAATGGTTTTAACATTTTTTTAAAAATGGAACTTTATTTCTTAGAGTAGTTTTAGGTTCACAGCAAAACTGAACAGAAGGTACAGAGATTTCCCATAAACCCTCTGTCTCCCTCCCCATGGCCTTCCTCATCATCAACATCCCCCACCAGCGTGGAACATTTGTTACAATTGATGAGCCTATATTGATACATCATTATCACCCGAAGTCCATATGGCTTTACATTTTTAAATGGTTTAAAAAAATAAAGAGAAGAAAATTTTGTGACACATGAAAGTTAGGTGAAAGTCACATTTCAGTATCCACAAATAAGTTTTATTGGAACACAGTCATGCTCATTTCTTTATGTATTGTCTATGGCTGCTTTTGTGCTACAATGGCAGAGTTGAGCATTTGTGACAGAGACTGTATGGCCTGCAGAGCCTAAAATATTTACATCTGGTCCTTAACAGATAAATCTTTGCCAATCCAGGTCTAGAGGGTCAGGCAGATGCTATAATCCTGAAGGAAACAGCTTGCACACCAAAAAACTGCAAGACCCTAGTAATAATATATTGGCAGAAACCTGGAGAACGTGTGTATTAGTTTCTAAGGATATTCGACCAAGGAGGGTAGAATATAATTCTATATTGGGACTAATTTATTGATACACGTTCACTTAGCAGAGATTCTAAATTTAATATGTTAGCTTATGCAGCACAGCTCACTCAGTTTTTTGACTGAAATTTGGACTCAACAGTGACCTACGTTTAATGAGGCAGAGATGCCAAAGCCTCCCTGGCAAGATGTAAAGGAGGGAATCTAAAAGCTTAGGGAGATACAATTGCCGGAACAGATTTTTCATGTGGGACCTAAGTTGCACAAGAAGGCCCAGGAGACACTCCTTTAACTAAGGCACTGAGAAATACATTAGTAAGGGGAGCACCTGCATCCTTGAAAAACTCTTTGGTTTTTCTCCTTTGTACTATGTACCTGTCTCCCTAGACCTGGTTTGGCAAACTTTATCTGTAAAGGGCCAGACATAAATATTTTATGCTTTGCAAGCCACACAGTCTCTGTCACAATCTCCAGGTATGACCATAGGGGATTCATCACTGAAGTGGGTTCCCTGATTTCAATAGGGATGATGGGATCCTAGAATAGCAGAGGCTAAGTGGCAGCACTTACTCGCCAAAGACAAGGTGGGTATCTACCATAAAAGGCAGCAGGGTTGTATCAATAATCAGAATGCCTTGGATCTTTAGTGGTAGTTAACTGATCAGTGTTCCATAGGCAGCTTACTAAAACATGGATTGATCTATATAAAAGGAAAAACTCTATTTCTGGTAGTAAAAACCGTTTCTGAAGACCTCTCATCCAGTTTCCAGACCTAAGTCAATTCACAAACCCAGAACCCTTTGAGGAAGGATCCTGCATTGTTTCCACAAGCACATACTGTGAATCCTCCTCCAAGCTTCCCCAAAGGCCATTTACTAGAGCGACTGTGGATTAGAGAAAAGAAAATACCCACACCTTTCGGAGATTCCTGAAGACCCATAATGCCACTGTGGCTTACCAGTCAACATGAGGGCCTATGGTAGTCAGGTGATAGATGGAGTGCTTAGCTAGCTCAAGCCCAACTACAGTGGACCTGGTTGTTCCATGGACCTATCTCGTGGTTATTTCTTTAGTTCCTGGATGAACAACTGGGCACAGACATACTTGGCAATTGGCAGAACTCCCACACTGGCTTTTTTCTCCCCCCACATTACTAATTGGCTGACCCAGTTGACAAGGGTCATTATAATAGGAAGGGCTAAGTGGGAATCCCCTAGAACTTCCTCTCCCTACCAAGATTTTTTTTTTTTTTTTTTTGTGGGGAAGACCAGCCCTGAGCTAACATCTGTTGCCAATCCTCCCCTTTTTGCTGAGGAAGACTGGCCCTGGGCTAACATCCGTGCCCATCTTCCTCCACTTTATATGGGATGCCACCACGGCATGGCTAACAGGCAGTGCGTCTGCGGGTGCGCGGGATCCGAGCTCGCGAACCCTGGGCTGCCAAGCGCGGACTAAACTGCTGCGCCACCGGGCGGCCCCCCTACCAAGATATTAAACCAGAAGCAATAGCCCAAGGAGAATTAAAGAGATAAATGCCAGTATCAAAGACGTGAAAGAAAGAAAGGTGGTGGTATCTATCACATCCACATTTAACTCATCAGTTTGGCCGGGCAAAAGTTGGATGAATCTTGGAGAATGACTGTGAACTATCTTAAACTTAATCAGGAGATTATTCCATCTGGCAGGTGATGCCTCAGATGTAGCATCTTTACTGGAGCAAATCAACATGGTCCCAGCACTTGGTATACTGATATTGACCTGGCTAATGTCTTTTTTTTCATACTAATTTGCAAGGACCACCGGAAGCACTTTGCTTTTACCTGCCTTTTACATGCCTATGAGTCTTGCCTCAGGGCTACATCAATTCTACCATAATATAGCCCAGAGTCGTTGAACATCATGACATTCCAAAAAAATATCACACTAGTCCACTATATTGACATTATGCTAACTGGGTCTGATGAGTAGAAAGTAGCAAACATAGATGCTTTAGTAAGATATATGCAAACTAGAGGACAGGAGATAAACCACAAAAATTCAAGGGCCCTTCATAGCAATTAAGTGTTTGGAACCAGTGGCCCCAAGCATGTCAAGATTTCCCTTCCAACGTGAATGATAAGTTGCTACAACTCACATCACTAACAATGAGAAAAGAGGTACAATGCTTAGTAGGCCTTTTAGATTTTGTAGGCAACATATACCACATTTGAGTGTACTTCTTTAATCCATCTACAAAGTCACCTATAAGGCTGATAGTTTACTGTGGGGACCAGAGAAACAGAAGGCTCTGCAGCAAGTTTAGATTGCAGTTCAAGCCGCTTTGCCATTTGGGCCTTAAGATCCAGTGGATCCAATGACACTTTAAGTGTCCACAGCAAATAGGGATGCTGAATGGAGCTTCGAGCAAGCAAGAGAATCACAGCCTAAACTTCTAGAATTTCGGAGAAAATCTATACTCTCTTCTACGGACAACTATTCACCTTTTGAGAAACAGCTTCAGGCTTGCTATTGGGCGTTGGTAGAGACTAAATGCCTAAACATGGGGCATTATGTGATCATATGGACTGAGCTTCTCATCATGAACTGGATGTTGTCTAATCTACCTAGCCATAAGTTAGGCATGCACAGCACCAATCTGTCATCAGGTGGAAATGATATGTAAGAAACCAAATTCAAGCAGATCCAAAGATATAAGGTACATGAGCAGCTGGCTTAGATTCCTTCAACACTGACTCCTGTTGCATTGCCTCTTCTCCCTCAACCCATGCCAACGGCCTCCAAAGAGTTCCACATGACCAGGTGAATGAGGAAGAAAAAACCCAAGTCTGGGTTATACACAGGTCTGCACAAAATAGCTGGTATAGATGCAGGACTACAGCCCCACTTAAAGGTAACCTTGAAGGATAGCAGTGAAGGAAAATCCTTCCAGTGGGTGGAACTTTGAGCAGTACATTTAGTTGTCCCCCCTGCCTGGAGTGAGACGGTCAGAGCACAGATTTACTCTGATTATGAACAATTATTAAGGATTTTGCTGGTTGGTTAGGGATCTGGAAGGAAATGGTGACAAGGAAATCTGGGGGAATATACGTGGATAAACTCTCACAATGGGTACAGACTAAGATATTTTGTCCCATGTGAATAATCATTAAAGGGCAGTCACTGTAGAGGAAGCTCTTAAAAATCAGATCAACAAAATGACATAGCTATGGATATCAGTCAGCCTCTTTCCCCAGCCACCAGACTGCTTCCTCAATGGACCCATGAAAAAGTGGCCACAGGGGCCAGCCCAGTGGCGTGGTGGTTAAGTTCAGACGCTCTGCTTTGGTGGCCTGGGGTTCGCAGGTTCAGATCCTGGGCACGGACTTACGCACTGCTCATCAAGCCCTGCTGTGGCAGCATCCCATACACAAAACGGAGGAAGATGGGCACAGATGTTAGCTCAGGGTCAATCTTCCTCAGCAAAAAGAGAAAGATTGGCAATGGATGTTAGCTCATGGCCAATCTTCCTCATCCAAAAAGAGTGGCCATGGTGGCAGGGACGGAAGCAAACCATGGGTTCAACAACATAGGCTTCCCCTAAACAAGGCTGACCTGGCTAAAGCTACTGCCAGATGTCTAATATGTCAATAGCACAGACCGACACTGAGCCCTCCAATATGGCACCATTCCCAGGGAGAATAGCTACCCACCTGGTGGCAAGCTGATTACACTGAACGTCTTCCCTTGTGGAGAAGTGGGCAGGGGACAGGGGCAGAGATTTGTCCTCACTGAAACAGGCATGTATTCTAGATATAGATTTGCCTTCTCTGCCTATAATGCTTCTGCCAGCACCACCAGCTACGGACTTACAAAATGCCTCATCTACCACCATGATATCCCACACCACATTGCTTCTAATCAAGAAAGTCATTTCATAGCAAAGTGAAAAAAATGGGCTCATGCCCAAGGAATTAACTGGTATTATCACACCCTATCACATAGAATGGCTGGCCTAATTAAAAGATGGAATCGCTTACTGAAGACTCAAGTTACATTCTCAGTTGGAAGACAACATTTTAAAAGAATGGAGTAATACTTTGAATCAGAAACCCTTGTAGGGTGTTGTTTCCCCCACAGGCAGAATATGTGGGTCTGGGAATCAAGGGGAATCACTATTATATCTAATAATCCACTCATAGAACTTTTGTTTCCACTCCTAACAAGTTTGAGTTGTGCTAGTTTAGAGGTCTTAGTCCCCAAGGAGGGAATACATCTACCAGCATACACAACAATGTTTCAACTGAATTAGAAAATGAGACTCCCATCTGACCATTTGGGACTTCTTATTCCACTGAACCAACAGGCAGAAGAGGGGGCTTCACTACTCTAATGACTGATCCCGATTATCAAGGGGAAACTGGGTTGCTGCTACACAATGAAAGCAAGAAGGACTAAGTCTGGAACCCAGGGGATTCTCTAAGGTACCTCTTAACACTTCCATGCTAATAATAAAGGTTAATGGAAAACTAGAACTAACCCAAAAAAGCCAGACAACTGAGGAATTGAAAGTTTGGGCCATTTCACCAGGTAAATAACTTCAACCAGCTGAGGTTCTGGCTAAGGGCAAGGCAAATATGAAATGGGTAGTTGAAGAAACAGGTCATAGATATCAATTAAGGTCTCTTGACTAACTACAGGAATGAGAACTATGATGGCTGTGTATATTTTCTCTTTGTTATATTTAGTGTTTATTTGTATGTTTTAACAATTTTCTTCTTCTCTTCCTTCTTCCCATATATAAGTTGTCAAAGGTTAACTTTACAATCAGTCTCTTGCTAACAAAATATTCAGTGGAACTGTGATTTGAGGAGTGATTAATATACCCAGCAATGGATACACTGACTATAGGAACTAAGGGTCTCCTCATTCAGGGGAAAGGGTGAAAGCTTCCTCATCATATGAGAAAGAGCAGTATCTTGTTAGATGGAAACTTGAGTTGCTCTGTTGATATATGAAAGCTCAAACGTATGCAGAAAGTATACATGGAAGCCAAGTACCCAAAGGGGTAGACTGTGCCAGTTATCAATTTATTGTCTCTCAGCTCCAAATATCCCCTTCACTGGCTTGCTTGTGATAATGGAGCTGGACCCTGTAAACGTTTCTCCTTTGTCAGTCAGCATGATATTAAGCTTAATTGAGGTGCTGGAGGAAGCCTGCCTCCTGTTCGCTTTTCCATCTTCTTGCTCCTGTGGTGCTCTGCTGGTGTGCAGAACACCTAATGGTACTCACCCCAACATGTTTAGTGGGCACTCCCACAAGCATCTTCCCAGGCAAGTTCTGCCAGTGCCCCATGGTGGCTTCCTGGTGATTCAGCAGCACCTCCATGTACAGCTTCCTGTTTGCCAACCTTGGCCTACATTATCTGGCAAACATCTTCACCATTCAGTGAAGACATCCAAGAAAAGAAACTAGCTTCGAGGGAAAAGGGTGTTCTTCCAAATTTTTCTTTCCTTGTATACTCTGCCTGAGTCCCAGGGATAGTAACTGCTCCCTAAGTCTGCCATTCCTATATCCTTCAAAGTTCTCTCTACCCCTCAGTAGTTAATTCCCTGTTCAAATTACTGTGTGGTTTCTGTCTCCTGACTAGACCCTGAGTGATACAGATACTGAGAATTAACAACTGAGATGGCTTAAATCCACACAGTAGGAAAAAAATGGAAAAAACCCTGAGATGTTTAAACCAAAGAAAATAAATCAGCAGGCACATGTTAATCTCTAATTAAAAGGCTATCATGTGCATGAGAGAATACACTGTATCTTTGCTGCCCAGCACCCAAAACAGTAGCAGCTGCAACAGCAGAATACCTCTTTATTTTACACAGAAAAACTGAAGACCAGAAATATTAACTTTTATTAACCAGAAAGCAAAACTCTTTAATGAAGACCTTTAAGGAGTTTCCATCAATACTTAAATTTACAGTTTACACAGCTGTTTATCTCATTTTAAACTGCTGAAAACCTATTGGAGAACCAACTATGCCAGGTTTTTCCAGTGACAAAGTCTTAAGTTAATTTTCTCACAAGAAACAAAACAAAAGCTCTTCCTTCAGTCTGCCTGGAATTCTTTTAAAGCTTCACCTTCAGTTTTGCCCTCTAGAAACAGAGCATCTCCAAAGACACAATGGGCACCAGACATGCCCTAATTACACCCAATTAAAATACTGTTATATAATCATTTAAATAGGAAAAGGGGCTGTTGGCCAAACAAATAATGATTTATTGGCAAAAGCATTTACTGAGTTGAACCTGTAAGGACTTTCTTTGTGGACATGAATCATCATCCTAATATCATCTTACATTTATTAACCCCTTCAACCAGGTTACAAAGCACTGAAAGTATTTTCTGTCCCTTAACTCAAACAATTATTTTATTTCTGGTCCTCCTTTTATAGAGGAAGAACCTTTGGCTCAAAGAGAGCAATAACTTGCCTAAGAGACCAAAGCTAGCAGGTGGTAGATCTAGGCCTGCTCTTTCCACAGCTTTCTCAAATTTAAACAAATCACTAAGGGGCACCTATTGCCAGAAAGGTATGTACCGATACCTGGCAAAAATTACCACAATTATATTTGGCCTTGCTCTTAACTTTCTTTTCCCATGTGAGGCCTGAAACAAACAGAAAGAACCATCTACTCAGAGGAAAATGCTGAAGAGAAAGGAAGGAAGCATAATCAAACTGCTTATGCACCTTCACAATATACAAATACTTAAGTCAGATAGTCATTCTGTTTATACACAAAATAGCAAGGTGGCCCATTGCTCTTTTCAACATTAAACACAACAGCAGTTATGGTCTAGATAGAAATTTGTAATTTTTTCAATAGCACAGAAAGATCATAGCACAAGGCTTTATTATTTAAAAAAAATTCTTTTTCCAAACTCAGTGACAATATTATAGCCATGAAAATGTGTTAGGTAAAGAGGGAGATGGAAAATCATTGTAAACATTGTCAGGAATATGGAAGTAACACCAGAGCAAATGGGCTAAATGGCATACTCAGGCTTTGCCATGGAAGAGAGGATAAATTAAAAACTGCCTGCCACATCTCTTACAGGCTACAAAAACATAACATGGAATCTATGGGCAAAAGTCCTGATATGCTTCAGAATGAGCAGGAAATATACAATGTCAGAAATACCCTTCCACTGCCAGAGGGAATCTGCTGCTGCTTCTGCAGAGCTCCTCTCTGCCTCAGTCAGTGCCTCAATAAATAGTGCGTCCTCCCAGCCTCCACCCGGTCACCTACTTAACTTCCTTTCAACCCTTCCATCCTAGCACAAGTATCATTGCCAGTTTACGACAGACTCCTTTCTCAGAACCACATTTCCTTCCTTCAGTTTTTGGGGTTTTTTCTACTTACACATTCAACAAGATTACTCATTCAATAGCTACTGAGTACACACTATATGTGACACTGTTCTAGGTGCTGGGCCACAGCAGCGAACAAAACAAAAACCCTGTCCCTCTCATGAATTTATCTTCTAGTAGGAAAAGTCAGACAATAAACAAGATAAATAATTAAACTGTACAAATTATAAAGTGACAAGTACCATCGAGAAAATTAAAGCAGAAATGTAGGAGAAAAAAATGGAAGGGGTGCAATTTTAGATAAGACAGAGAAGCCTCACCAAGAAGGTAGAGAGTCAACTGCGGGTATATCTGAAGGAAGAGCATTCCAAAGAAAACAGCTAGTGCTCAGAGCCCAAGGCAGGGACCCACATGGCTTGTTCAGGAACAGTAGTAAGAATACCAGTGAAGCAAAGCTAGCAAAGGGAAGAATTAGGAGATGTGGTCAGAGAGATGACAGGGGTATCATATGGCCTTGTGGTGTCTGGTAAGGACGTTGGCTTTTACTTTGAGATGGGAAACCACTAGAGGGTTTTGAGCAAAAGAATAACATGATGATGTACAGGACTACTCTGGATGCTTTAGGGAATACTGTAGGGAGCAAACAAATGGAAGGAGGGAGATTAATTTGGGAAGTTATTACAGTAGCCAAGGTGAGAGATGGCTCCAATCAGGGAGAAAGCAGTGTGGGTGGTGAGTAGTCAGGTTCCAGATCTATTTTTCTGACAAATTAGATGTGGGGTATGAGAGAAAGAGAGGATAGGGGAAGCCAAACATTGAGCCTGAGCAAATAGGACATTCCATTTCCACTTAATGAGACAGAGAAGCAGGTTTGGTTTTGTTTTGGGTGGGGGTGGAGAGACCAGGAGTTCAGTTTAGGACACTTCAACTCTACATCCAAATGGAGATTTCAAGGTCTAATTGCAAATTTTCTTAGTTCTCTCCCAACTTCTTCATGAAATTTAACCAATACTACATTTGTTCTTACAAAATGTTCCTTATAACTCTGTTTAGCCTTTAAGTAATGTTCACATATTTGCGTATTTCTCTCTGCAACTGAACCAACTAGAACAAATCCACAAGACAGCTAATATATATAAAGCATTACTTTAATTCTGAAGAGGTCTGTAGTGTATAAGATGGTTAATTTGAAAATCATCTTTTTTAAAAAAATGAGTTAGCATTATTTATTTTTAAGTGTACCATTCAATTATTTATTTTTAAGTGTAGCATTAAGTACATTCACATTGTTATGCAAACATTACCACCATCCATCTCCACAACTTCTTTTCATCTTGCAAAACTGAAACTCTGTACCCATTGAAAAATAACTCCCCATTCACCCCTCCTCTCAAGTCCTGGCAATGACCATGCTACTTTCTGTTTCTAAGAATCTGACTACTTATATACGGTACCCTTGTATAAGTGGAATCAGTATTTGACCTTTTGTGACTAGCTTATTTCACTTATTATTATGTCTTCAAGGTTCATCCATGTTGGACCATGTGTTAGAATTTTCTCCCTTTTTAAGGCTGAATAACACTCCACTGTATGTAAATACCACATCGTGCTTATCCATCCGTCCAACCGTCTATGGGCACATGGGTTGCTTCCACCTTTTGGCTACTGTAAATAATGCTGCTATGAACACGGGTGTACAAATATATTCAAGTCCCTGTTTTCAACTCTTTGTCATATATACCCAGAAGTGGGATTACTGGACCATACAGTAATTCCATTTTTAATTTTTTGTGGAATTGCCATACTGTTTCCCATCGCAGTGATACCATTTTATATTGCCAGCAATAGTGTAAAAGGGTTCCAATTTCTCTATGTCCTCACCAACACTTGTTATTTTCTGTTTGTTTGTTTTTTTATAATAGCCATTCTAATGGGTGTGAAGTGTATCTCATTGTGGTTTTCACGTTAAGCATCTTTTCATGTGCTTATTGGCTATTTGTGTATCTTCTTTGGAGAAACATCTATGTAAGTCCCTTGCCCATTTTTTTGTGTGTGTGAGGAAGACCAGCCCTGAGCTAACATCCATTGCCAATCCTCCTCTTATTGCTGAGGAACACTGGCCCTGGGCTAACATCTGTGCCTGTCTTTCTGTACTTTACATGGGACGTCGCCACGGCATGGCTGACAAGCAGTGCGTCCACTGGCGCCCGGGATCCGAACCCATGAACCCCGGGCTGCTAAGCACGAACTAAACCGCTGCGCCACCAGGAGGCCCCCCCGCTTGCCCATTTTTAATGAAGTTGTTTGTTTTTACATCGTTGAGTTGTAGGAATGCTTTATATATTCTGGATAATAACCCCTTATCAGATACATGTTTTGCAAATATTTTCTCCCATTCCGTGGGTTGCCTTTTTTCTCTATTGATAGTGTCCTTTGATGCACAAAAGTTTTTAATTTTTATGTAGTCAAATTTAGCTATTTTTACTTTTGTTGCCTGTCCTTTTAGCGTCATATCCAAGAAATCATTGCCAAATCCAATGTCATGAAGTTTTTGCCCTATGTTTTCTTCTAAGAGTTTTATAGTTTTAGCTCTTACATTTAGGTCTTTGGCCCATTTTGAGTTAATTTTTGCATATGGTGTAAAGTAAGGGTCCAACTTCATTTTTTTTGCATGTGGATATCTGGTTTTCTTAACACCATTTGTTGCAAAGACCATCTTTTCCCCATTGAATAGTCTTGGCACCCTTGCCTAAAATCATTTATGCAAAGGTTTATTTCTAGGCTCTCTATTCTATTCCTTGGTCGATATGTCTACCTTTATGCCAGGATCACATTATTTTGATTACTATAGTATTGTAGATTGTTTTGGCTATTTGGGGTCCTTTGAGATTCCATATGAATTTTAGGACAGATTTTCCTATTTCTACAAAAAAAGGTGGTTAGGATTTTGAGGGGGAAAAAAAATCATCTTTTGAAAAAGCAAGTTAAATCTCCTACCAATGACTGACATTTCACTGTTGTTTTGGAAGCTCCTGGAAACTCATATTTGCAGTAATCATTTGTGTACATCCTCTTATCCACACCCCAGAACTTCTCACAAGGAATTATGAACAATGTCAAAAGCATACAAAAGTTAGTTATATTATTCAAATTTCTCCCTTAAAACATTAGGACAAGAGCCCTAAAATATATGAAGCAAAAACTAATCAAACTGAGAAACAGACAATTCAACAATGATTGCTGAAGACCTCAACACCCTACTTTTAATAATGGATAGAACAACTAGTCAGAATATCAACAAGGAATAGAAAACCTGAATAACACTATAAACCAACTCAACCTAACAGACATTTTATAGAACACTCCACCCAACAATAGTAGAATATATATTCTTCTCAAGTATACATGGAACATTCTCCAGGACAGACCATATGTTAGGCCATAAAACAAGCCTGAATATATTTAAAAGGAATGAAATGATACAAAGTATTTACTCCAACCACAATGGAATGAAATTAGGAAACGACAACATAAAGTAGTTTGGGAACTTCACAAATATGTGGAAATTAACAACATCCTAAATTACCAATAGGTCAAAGAAATCACAAAGGAAATTAGAAAATACTTTGAGATGAATGAAAACACAACACACCAAACTTATGAGATGCAGCTAAAGCACTGCTTAGACGGAAATTTATAGCTGTACACACCTACATTAAAAGGGGGAAAATTACAAATCAGTAACATAACCTACCACCTTAAAAAACTAGGAAAAAAAGAAGAAAAACTCAAAGCAAGGAGAACGAAGGAAATAATACAGATTAGAGTGGAAATAAATGAAATAGAGAAGAGAAAAATAGAGAAAAACACAACAAAACCAAAAGTTGATTCCTTGAAAAGATCAACAAAATTGACAAATCTTTAGCTAGACTGATCAAGAAAAAGAGGACTCAAATTACTAAACTCAGGAATGAAAGAGGAGACCTCAACACCAATCTTACAGAAATAAAAAGGTTTTTAAGGGAATACTAAGAAAAACACAGCATTTCAACAAATTATATAACCCAGATGAAATGGACAAATTCTTAGAAAGATAGAAACTACTGAAACTGATTCAAGAAAAAACCATTAGGATGGAAAATTCCAAAACTAATTTTTGTGGTTAGTTTTACAGTTTCTAACAATTAGGCTTGGGAATTAGTTCCATGATAGATGGAGTTCCTTGCAATTTCCCTGTATAGAATTCAAGGATCTCCTTCCTTATAACGAGGCATACATCTTTTGTTGAACTAACCTCTTGGTTAATTGGACAACTCTTATGCCCAATCCTCCTTTAAAGTCCATCTTTTCCTCTACCTATAGCTGTAGCAAACAGCTGCATGCAGGTGTGATTTGACAGCACTTTATTTCAACCAAATCAGCGTTTTCCGCCCCACACCATCTCTGATGCCAGAGACAAGCCATCTGCAGAGTTAACCAATGAGAGATGGCAAATGATGAATAAATGCTATCCAGTTCTATAACTCAGGTAGAAAATTCCGAGAGACATTCTACACAGTTCTTCAAAAGATCTCAACAGGATTAAGCCTCCTTTGTCCACAGCAGTGACTAAGTTAATAATACTTCATCGTACTGGCTTTTCCTCTCCAATTTCACTTTTTCCAGTCTCCCAGTCTTGTTTCCCAGGATCACGTCTCAAAATAAACTACCTGCATCCAAAGCCCTTGTGTCAACATGGATTTTCTCTCAGAAAGTAATGCCTAAGAAAGGCCCTAAACATAGGCCTTTAAAGGTCTGTTCCTTCCAGCTGCCTGACACTTTTAGTTAGCACTTAAGAAGATCTACTGTGATATGACATATTGTAGTAGAAAGAGTATAGGGCTTCTTATCAGTCTAGGTTCAATTGTGAGCTCTGTTATTAACCTGACTTCAACTTCTTCAAATGAAAAATGGATATACTATAATACATTCAAAAGAGCTTTACAAACTTTAATGTGTTATACAAGTGATAGTCATCCTTATTATTAATGAGATGTATCAGATAGAAAAATCTGTTCTAGATTCAGGTAAAAATACAAGATCAATTTACAGCAGCTGTGCGTGAATGTTAGGAGTTCCATGAGTAAAAATCCTCTGGTCTCTGACAGAGTGTGCTGTATCTATAATGCTTTATTTTTTCTTAGGAAGGAGAACGTATTCATATATTACTTATGGAATTACAAATAAAAGAAAAAAAAATATTCTGTATCTACATACGCCTTTTTCATTCCACAAAGAGAAGCAAATCACATAAACAAAGTTACGGTTAATAAAGTGTATCAGAATTATGGACTCACCCAAAGCTTAGGAAGAAGCTATTTTGTCTTATTCAATACAAAACTCCAGTAGAAACTGAAATTAAATGGCTCACAGTATAATTAAATACACTGTTTAGATAAAGGTTCTTAAGCTCAGTCCATGAGCTGGTTTCAAGGGAGTCCTAAACACCCTAAAAGTAAATGTAACATGTCGTGTTAATGGGTATATGTGGATTTTTCTAAGAAGTTCTACATTTTTACCAGAAAACCATGAACCAAAAAAAACTTCAAGAAACATTAGGTGCTGGTATTTACTGTTGTGTCTCCAACACACAACTCATATCTGGAAATGAAAGAAAAAAACTAAAGCTTTGTTTCCAACATTTGGGGAGGAGGCAGAGAAAGGACGTATTGCCACATCTATATCTAGGAACATAGTGTGCAACTTTATGCTTAGACTTCATTTATGAGTTATAATGCCAACTTATGGGTTGGTTGTAATAGCTGCTCAGAAACTCTAACATTACAGATTTGTTTTTCTGTTAAGATTTCACATTTTTTGGTGCCCTAGAATTTTTCTAATGCTAAATCCTTTGCATTCTCTCTGATGATACAAGAGTCAGTGATGAAACACCTAGGATATCTTCTGTGTCATGACATTCTAACAAAGCAGTTTTGCTGTTTGACTGCTGGTACAACCTGAGGGATTGATATCACATCACATTCAGAATAGTTATCACAATAATAAGCCAACTACTCTGATCACAATGGAAACCACCAGTAACACTGCCATTCGTGGAGCACTTAGTGTACTGCATCCAGCCCCAAACAGTGTAAATAACAATAATTTGCCTCCATGGTAGCACAGAGGTTTATTCCACAAATAATTTGTGGTTAAGTCTTGGTAAGCCTTCCTGTAATGGAAACAGCATCAATATAAAATCAAAGATAATCCACTTTTACACATGACTTAGAAATGAAACTAACACTCTGTGCCTGCCCCACCAGTCCTGTGTCTTTGCACAGAACCCTCTCTAGCCTCCCAGCTCTACCATATTATCAGGTCAACAAGGGGGAAGAATTCAACTGTAACCAGGTTTCATCTCACTTTCATCAAAATGAATATACCAATAAGATCCAAGAATTGTCCCCATCACCAAAAGCTTTAATCCTAGGGTAGTTATAAGAAAGTAAGGATTGTGAATTATTATTTTTAGTATTTAAAGTCTTGTGCTTTAAACCTAAGAATAGATTATTAAGCTCTCTTAATAAAAGGAAACCTAAGAACATTAAATCGAGCTTTCCTAATAAAAGAAATGTCTACCAAGCTAAAAAAAGTTCTTTATGCCATGCAAATTACCTTAGGCATAGAATGTTTTCAATGTCTTAATTCAGTCAACATTTTGCATTTGCAAATCTATCTACTATAAAGAAACACTACCCCAGAAGGGCTAGGGAATTGGGCCTTCCGTTGAATTCTTCTCAGATACAGCATTCTAGATTATCAAATAATAAAGTTACAAAATTAAAATGTTATTGAATGTAATGGTTTTATTTGATAATTCAGAAGACATTTTAGGAAGACTATGAATGTGAACTTTAATTGGGCTAAACTAAACATACATGTAGTATTAGAAGGTATATAACAACCATTGATATGCCATGAAACTCTTTTGGAATAAATGCATATTGCCGCTCTGCCAGCTGTCTTATCCACCGGATGCTATAAAATATCAAATAGTCATTTGGGCTTCTTAACTCTTACAGATTCTAGATAAAAGGGAGTTACTCTGAGAATCAAAAATGACAATGCAAGTGAAAGTGCCTGGCAAAAAGTAAAAAGCCCATACAATTATGGAATTACTATGGGTGGGATTAGAAGCTTTGTTAGACTGAGAACTCACACCTCAAGAGTCTTTATTTACCAAACACATGTCCTAGTCACGTTATACTTCAATAATTAAGACCCCAACCAAAATCCAGTCTGTAAGGTGTTAATGTAAGATGTTTATTAATTTATTTAGCACAATGATCACATTAAAATGTCCCAATTACAAACTGACACAAAAATATAAACTTAGGTGCACGAACTAAGTTATAAAAATATTATTTAAAAACAAAGTTCTTCTTCAACATTGGGCCAAAAAAGAAAAAGAGAAAGAGAGATATTACATATAAGAAACATAACATTTCAACAGAGCAACCCTGACCAGTCTGGTCACCTTACCAGTGAGATACTGGGCCACTCGGGTGTGACCACCATGGCAACACAGCATTTCATTACAAGAATGCCTACTTCACATGAAGCTATACGTGACACATTAAATTTATTTCTTTCAAAATGAAACATCCAAGTGAAACAGAGAGAGCTAACAATATATACCAAATTTCAGCTGGCTACTAGTAGAAAATTTCAATTCCATAAGTTCAAAAAGAAAATGTATTTGGAAAAAAACATTTCAAACAAAAACATAAAATGGAAATAAAAGTGGAATAAATCAATGTCAGTAACGAAGATGAGTGTGTGCCTTTGACCTCTGCCATAGTAGAATCACACCCAGCCTTCTCCACCCACCTGTCACTTAGACAAGCTGCAGAGACTGGTTAGAAGTTACAGAAAAATGTCAAACGATTTTTAAAAGTTAACACTACCAGTTTTGAAAAATTTCCTGGCAAAAAAGAAAAGAAAAGGAAAAAAACACCACCAAAACCAAAAAACATATTAAACAACTGCACACCAAAGGGAAAGAGCTCTGTTTTATTTGAGGGTGTGCTCTCCTATAGTACAAGTTTTCGTATCTTTATCAACTGCTCAGAAGATAAGCATAAACTCTTCCCTCTAAAATGTGCCTCCTTTAATTGTCTTCTCTCCAGAACCCATAGAAGGGTTCACCCCCTCGTGATCAGATCCTTGTGACCAGAAGAGGGAACGATGTTCTCTAAATTCCAGAAGTCATTGCAAGGACTCAGTCTAAACTTTCCTAATATTCTGATTTTTCCATCTCAAAAGCAGTTTTGTATCAGAAGATCTAAAACAATATACATCTCGAAATATTCCTGAGAACATGGTGCCAATTATTTATTTTAATCTGAAACAATCAGTAGCTTGGCGATTATAAAAAGCTGCATAATCAGTAAGAGGACAGAAAATTAAAAAGAATATTCCACATTTCAGATCTTAAACCAGAACTCCTCTAAGATTTCAAAACATGGTCCATGTTTTATATCCTATTTCTAAAAATCCAATTAAAGCTTATCATTTGAAAAGTTCCACGGTACTAATCCCAAATGGTTCTACATTTTTTAGCTATTAGTTTGGAAAAATGAGGAAGGAGAATAAGAAAGTTCTATTGAGACAATCCTCAAAATGTGTAGGTATAAATGAGAATGTTCATGGTAAAGGATTTGACACACAGGTCTTCATGTGTGATCCACCCATCCCACTGGCACGCTGTATAAAGGCATCTCCAGAGATCAGACGGATACTAGATATTAATCCTGAACAGAGTTTGAGTCCAATCAGATAATCATTTCATTTCATTAGGAACCTGATACATTGGTTGTGGTTCTTCAATGTGTTGCAATTTACTTTTATTCTCATGTTGTTACAGAAAAAGTTATTTTCTATCTCTATCAACATCTCAGGTATTTTAACAATACAGGATTCCATTTTCTTTAGCTTCTCGATTCTTATTTTGATAATTCATGAACATGTTAAGAAAGTAACTTTGGTTATAAAATTCCATACACGATAATAAGGTTGTCAGATTTTCAGGAGAATCCAAGCCTTGACAAATAGTCATAATTTCATAACAGAAACAATTTCAGCCCAACTTGCAAATAACAAAGAATGATTTAATTTGAGGAAATACTTTTCAAAGTTTAATCAGAACTACTCTAAATCAGAAAACTTTAAATTAAAATAGCTATTATTATTCAGATTTTAGTAAGGTGGAGAGAAAAATAGGTAGCCTGAAAAATCACCCTTCCCTAAAAGCAAGCTCACAGAGGGAGAGAGGAGGGAGAGGAAAAGGGAGGTTCCCTGCAGTTCTGGTGGACTCAATCCCTTTATGAAAGCACACATTCTTGTTTGTGTTACAATATCCTGATTCATGTTGAAAATCTGAAAACCAAATGAAAAAGGCCAACTAAAAATGTTTAAAGGAAAAAAAAATATGAAATTGAATTGCATGATAAAATCAGTTTTAAAAGAGAACAAGAAATAAAAGGCAATAGATGATCTTCATAAAATATTAAAACTAAAAAGAATTCATCTTGTACTTTGTGCTCACAAAGGGAAAGGAGGTTCCATCAAGCCCTGCAGAGCACAAGAGGAAGCAGGTGGTTTGCTTAGACATCAGCAGAAATAGGCCCCGAAGAACTACCCTCAGCTTCTTCTATATGGTGTCCAGGAAGGAAAAGCAAAGCTCTGCAAAATGCTGAAGGTTTTAGAAGTGTAACGGTGCTTAGGAAAGATCACTGGTCTGGTGTTGCCGCAGCCCCAGTGTTGAGAGACACGTTAGGCTTCTAGGAGGAGAAAAATAGAAAGGGAGGAAGAAGGAGGAAAGGGCAGAAAAGCACAGGTCATTAGTAATTAGCACAAGTTCAACATAGCAAGATGCTCATAAACCTTTATACGCTATCAGTGGAGCTGGTCTGCTCTTAGGACTACAGATAACATTCTGTAGGAAACAGAAATGAGAATTTTCAAAATGGCACTGAGCTACATGCTCCAGTTAGTGATAGCCAAATTAGAACAAAGTCACAACATGCTTCAAAAACATGCACTCTTTGCCCCCTCCCTACTACTTCCCACTCCCAAGGAAACATGCATATTTTCAGTAAGGTGTCTGCTTTATTATAGTCAAGAGGTCAAATTCAGAGCACAAACATCTTCCTAAGTGCACAAACTATATTCTACCCAAGGCTAGAGAGGTGTCCAAAAGCAGGAAGACCTGCTCTCAAGATGACACTGGGCAGTACATAAACAGCTGGGTTCTTTCTTGCCCCCAGGGAACTAGAAGTCTTGAAACAGTAAGAGCCAGGCTGCATGTTTTTCCTGTTCTTTTTTTCTGCACTATTAAGATTTGGCAGTGGGAAGCAATTGCTACATAAAGTTTGAGCCTCCTCTGGTCATACTTGATATCCTGCTGGAGAAGAAACCTATTCTAGTTTTGATAGTTGTTTCCTTCCTGGACAAAAATGTGGGCATCCACTCTTTCAACTGGCTAATCAAGTCAATGCCCTCCTAGCTTTTCCTTCCCCTGGCACTGCCTCATTAAAGAAAGTTGAATTTATTCATTTTTAAAAGTTCATGTTCAAACTTCTTCTCCTTTAATCACAGGGATATTGCTATAAATGTTTTCTTAAAACCAAATTACATGGACAACTTCGCTTTCAAAGCAGGCACGGAAACAATCAATACCACATATGATTAAGATTATCAAAAAATACAAAAATTTGAGTTCACAAAACTGGAAGATAAGATGGCACTTCTGGCTGTTTCTAGCTTTTAAAGTAAAGAGTTCCTAATTTACAAGTTGCTAATAAGGATATTAATGTCAATGGGTAAAACTAACATTTCTAACAAATAGAACCAAGTCATCAATAAATCTGAGGTACAAAGATATATACAGCATTTCTAAAGGTCACAGAATCAAGACTAAGTCCTGGAATAATTGCTATTGCTAACAGAAGGCTTTTTGGAAGCCTTAGAAACCAAGAAATTCTATGGTGGCTCAAGGAAAGGCTTCTCAAGGCTGAGGTATGCATACAAGAAGAGAAACAGACACACCATACATGTCTAGTGCTTGCTTCCACTGCAGTAATGTGAATCAAGTGTTATGCCCCAGTTAAAAGCACACTCTGCTGCAGAGAACAATGTGCTTGATCATTAGAAGTCTATTCATTTGGGTTAACAGTGTCAGCCTGACAACAACCGCAAATGAAGTGCAGTTATTTATAAAAACTCAACATAACTCTCATATCAGTTATCTAAGAAAAGATTTACAAAGTACCTCCCTGTGGACCCTGCTACTGCTTTGAGAATTTTGTTCACTATAAATACACTGGGGACAGGGGATTGGTGCTATTTATGAGGTGGGAACCCACAGGAACTCAGTGCTAGCTGACAGAATATCAAAGCCCTAGTATAATGGGCTAGGAGTCAAAGGTAGAGAGAGATTTCAAAAGTAACAGTTAAGGAAAAAATAAAGGAAAAACAGACAGGGCAAAAGAGGAAGGGAAGAACTTTTAACTTGTAGCTCACAGGTTTCCTATCATTGTGCCATGGAAAATAAACTAAGTATAGTGTGTATTCAGAGAAGAGACCTGCCTAAAGAACTGTAGTACACAAAGGCCTCCAATATAACATATTTAGATGATTATTCTGCATCTATAAGCGTATTTTTGAGATTGATCCAGCTCTTCTGTGGTACAACTACACAATGTTCAACGTATATCAAAGGAAATTCACTCTTCTCTTTCCACTGTTGGAGATGTCATGTGACAGATGCCCTGGGTTTAAATAGTACATCCAACTTTGCTATATAAAGTTTGAGTCTCCTCTGGTCATACTTGACATCCTGCTGGAGAAGAAACCTGTTCTAGTTTTGATAGTTGTTTCCTTCCTGGATGAAAATGTGGGCAACCACTCTTTCAACTGGCTAATCAAATCAATCCCCTCCAAGCCTTTTTTTACCTAACGGCAAACAATACCATTAGAAATAATCCATATGCTTCCATGAACAATCCTCTTCAAAGGAGCTTATCAAGATGTTTACTGTGACTGTTTCACCCACACATTTGAGGGATCCTGGGAACCACTTACCTACAGCATCATTCCCTTCTATTCCATGATCACCATTGGCTAGCACTGCTGGTTTAGGAGATGGAGTACCTGCAAAGAATAATTACCCATTGTGATACACAGAAAAATGAAAGACAGATCCAACCACTGTCTAACTAGTAGAATTTTTTCATTCTTTATAGCATTAGCTTAAAATAGATAAAAATCTGTCAAAAATTTAAAGATCCAATAAAAGGAAACCCAAAATCAGAGACCAGAACTGAGTCATTAATTTCTATGGTGCCCAAGCTTTGTTAAGTGCCACCACTACAGGAGAGCACTTCCTGACAGCAAGCTGAAGTCTTTTCTGTTCTGTAAATTGTCAAAGATTACCATTATATTCAATAAAACCATCATGAAGCACCACAAGTTTAGTCTCTGATTCAAATCAAATGCTCCAAGGACACAGGGCCATTTAAAACAACCTCCACATAAAAAGTCCAGGGAGCCATCATTGCTCCTGTATGCGAGGATTACATGGAGGTCACCAGCAACACTTCTGGAAACAGATTTTTTTTTTTAAAGTTATTCTAATAGAGGGTAGTTGTCTCTCAGTCCCTAACAACTAAGGATGTCAAGCATCTTTTCATGTATTTATTTGCCATCCCTTTAATTTTCTTTGGTGAATTAAATGGACAAATTTTTTGACTATTTTTTAATTGGGTTTTTTTTTTCTCATTATTGAGTTTTGAGAATTCTTCTACATTCTGAATACCAACCCTTTATCAGATGAGTTTCGCAAATAATTTCTTTCTATCTGAAAGAAATTTGTATTTTCATTTTATTAACTGGGTCTTTTGACAAGCAAATGTTTTAAATTTTGATGAAGTCTAATTTATCATTTTTTTCTTTCATGTTTTCAGTGAAATAGCTAAGAAATCTTTGCCTAACGCAAGGTCAAAGGATTCTCTCCTATGTTTTCCTCTAGAAGTTTTATAGTTTTCAAATTTAGGTTTCACATTGAGGCCTATGATACATTTGGAGTTAAAATTTGTATATGGTGTAAAATATGGATATAGGTTCATATTTTTGCATATGGACATCTAATTGCTCCCGTAGCAATTGTTGAAAAGACTATCCTTATTCCATTGAACTGCTTTTGCATTTTTGCTGAAAATCAACTGACCATATTATGTGTGGCTCTATTTCTCTCTTCTGTTCAACTGACCTATAAGTCTACCCATTTTGCCACTACCACACTGTCTAGATTACTGAATTTGTATCAAGTCTTGAAATGAGGTCAAATCCCCCAAATTGGGTCTTTTCCAAAACTGTTCTGGTTATTCCAGTTCCTTTGCTTTTCCATATAAATTTTACAATCAAGTTGTTGATTTATACAAAAATCCTTATGGAATCTTGACTGTAACTGCATTGACTGTATAGATCAATTTGAGGATGTACAACCTTTTCTGAAAGGCTCTGACTATATCTAACATTTCAGCAACCTGCCTAGCTCTGCAGTCAGCATGCCAACCGAAGAGTTTCCTACGAATCACTCTCAAGAACCTCACAAAGGTATTTTTCATAAGACAAGAGGAAATCTAGAATGTATGCCACTAAAATATAAAACTAAGATTTTACTTTGGAAGACAAGAAACTACACTATCCAACCTTCTGGCTCCCATAAATCCAAGGCAGAAATCTCTCACATAAATTCATTGAAAACATCGTTCATTCTGTTATCTCAGATAACAGAGGAACAGCTAAAGAGAACAACCTAAAAGAACAAGGCAGACCAAAACCAGAATATCAATTAACTGGAAGAAGGGGAAACAAAGGAATGAAAGATAATAGACTTTTATTAAATACCCACTATGCATCACACACCAGGCCAGGGCTTCACATATTGTGTTTTACTTATCCAGAGAGATGCCAAATATGTTCTATCCCATATTTGGCATAAATATGGGATAGAACATATTTGATATAAATAAATTCCCTTTTACCCTCATATGTTTATAAAATTTATTCTCCCTAGCTCAAGAAAGAATGCATATTTTTAAAAATCTGCTTCATTTTAAAATGCAGATTACAAAAAAAATGCAAATTACAAGAAATGATACCACCTTTTAGCCATGAGAGTGATAAAATCTTTTAAAATCTAATAATAGCCAGTGTTGGCAAAAGTGTAGGAAAATAGGTAATCTCATACACCTTTGGGGGAATATAAATTGGAACAACCTTTTTATGAGACAATTTGGCAGTCTATCAAATTTCGAAATACCTGCTTAACTCAACAATCCATTTTAGGTATGTAGTTCACAATAAGACATAAAAGCAAATAAAAATGAATGTAAATAGGATGTTTACTATGGCATTTTAAAAAGTAACAATTGCCCACCAATAGATTCACTAAACTGAAATAATACACAACTATTAAAAGAAAGGAGGTAGCTCTTCATGTATTGATATGGGAAGATGCCAAGAAATGTTAAGAAAAAATGAAAGCAAATATGGCAAAATAGCATTATAAAAAACAACACACACACAAATAATCAGAAAAAATATGAAAAAATATATACCAAACACCACTGGTAACTGTTAAGGAATGGAATGCGGGGAACCAGAGATGGGGGTAAAAAGGAAGACTTTCACAGACATAGTCTTGTTTTAAATGAGCACATTAAAGAATTTAAAGAGTGGATAAAAATAGCCAACTGAAGCACATAGGTCAGCCTCAACATACTATCACAAGTACTTAAAAACGGCAGAAAGGATTGCTTAAAAGAATAAAGTAATGAAAGATCTAGAAATTAAGAAGGGTACCCTCGGTGGACCAGAAATTACAAAAAATATCCAAGAAAGTGAAAGCAAACATGACCACACTGAAGGAGAAATCCTAGCCCAAAGAAGGTACAGGAAAGCAGGACTCCCAGGTACTGTAAGCTTAGAGACAGCACAGATGATGGGACTCCATTAAAAGCTGCCAGGCCAGTCCCCACTTCCCCCACACTTTCTTTCCCTCACCTCACAACAGTCAGCTTTGTGCCAACTCCCAGATGGGAGCAGAGAATGAATGCTCTGGCACAAGAGGAAGCCAACTCACCAGGTGACCAGTGATACCCAGAAGCGGGGAGCTCCACATTCCACCTGGCAGCACTGTCACATTCCTGCCACAGGCAGGTGGTACAAAACAGTCATGCATCACAGGGAATCTCAAATAGACAGTATCGCCAAATAACTGAGGAAAACTACTACCAAAAACTAAAGGCACCACATTCAAAGAGAATGAGTATCACCCAGGGAAACAATGTTGATACAGCAAATAGGAGACTTTTAAAAAAGAAATGTATCATTTCCCTCAGAAAGATAAAAAGAAAATATCACATCCAGGATACAAAAGCAAGCCCCTAAACAAAGTGAATTATCTAATGAGTGAGTAACAAATCCTTTCACAGGTTATTCCAATTATTTGGTTTCATCAAAATTTAAAAGAGGTCATAATGAAGTTGTCACCCAAAAGGACATTGAAAATAATTTTTAGTAATATTGAACTATGCAATTCTTATCACATAACTCAAAGAATTGAAGGCACTGCCATGATAAAGCCTCTATTCCACATACTTAACTATGTGAATAAGTTTTTTTGGCTATTATGTGCATAAAAACAATAGAAATAAAAATCGCTAAATCCTGTTTCATCCTAGCAAAAAATAGTTATCCACAAAATCATGATCTAATTGAGAAAAATAACAGACCCTCGATATCTGCAAATCAATCAATTGATACACATTAACAAAACAAGTAATAAAAATCACATGATCATCTCAATAGATGCAGAGAAAGCAAGATTTGACAAGATCTAACATCCATTTATGACAAAAACTCTCAATAAAACAGGTATAGAAGGAAAGTATCTCAGCATAATAAAGGCCATATCATAGCCAACATCATACTTAACAGTGAAAAACTGAAAGCCATTCCTCCGAGAACAGGAACAAGACAAGGGTGCCCCCTCTTGCCACTCCTATTCAATCTACTGCTGGAGATTTTGGCCAGAGCAATAAGGCAAGAAAAAAGAAATAAAAGGTATCCAAATTGGAAAGGAAGAAGTGAAACTCTCACTCTTTGTGGACAACACAATTCTATATATATTTATATAGAAAACCCTAAAGAATCCACCAGAAAACTATTAGAAATAATCAACAACTACAGCAAAGTTGGAGGGTACAAAATCAACTTACAAAAGCAGAAAGAGAAATCAAGACTACAATCCCATTTACAATCACAACAAAAAGAAAAAAATATCTAGGAATAAATTTAACCAAGGAAGTGAAAGATCTACACACTGAAAACTATAAGACGTTATTGAAAGACATCAAAGAAGACATAAAGAAATGGAAAGACATTCCACGCTCATGGACTGAAAGAACAAACATAGTTAAAACGTCCATACTACCTAAACAAATCTACAGACTCAACGCAATCACAATCAGAATCCCAATGACATTCTTCAGGGAAATAGAATAAAGAATCCTAAAATTTATTTGGAACAACAAAAGACCCCAAATAGCCAAAGCAATCCTGAGAAAAAGAACAAAGTTGGAGGCATCACAATCTCTGACTTCAAAATATACTACAAACCTGTAGTAATCAAAACAGCATGGTACTGGTACAAAAACAGACACAGATCAATAGAACAGAATTGAAAGTCCAGAAATAAAACCACACATCTACAGACAGCTAATCTTCAACAAAGGAGCCAAGAACATACAATCCAGAAAAGAAAGTCTCTTCAATCAACGGTGTTGGGAAAACTGGACAACTGTAGGCAAAAGAAGGAAAGTTGACCATTATCTTACACCATACACAAAAATTAACTCAAAATAGATTAAAGGCTTGAAAGTAAGACCTGGAACAATAAAACTCCTAGAAGACAATATTGGCAGTACACTCTTTGACATCAGTCTTAGCAGCATCTTTTCAAATACTGTGTCTACTCAGGCAAGGGAAACAAAAGAAAAAATAAACAAATGAGAGTACATCAGACTAAAAAGCTTCTGCAAGGCAAGGGAAACTGTGAACAAAACGAAGAGACAACCCACCAATATTTCTCAATATTGAAAAAATATTTGCAAATCATATATTTGACGAGGGGTTAATTTCCAAAATACATAAGGAACTCATACAACCTCAGCAACAAAAACAAACAACCTGATCAAAAAATGAGCAGAGGATATGAAAAGACATTTTCCAAAGAAGATATACAGGTGGCCAATAGGCTCATGAAACGATGTTCAACATCACTAATTACTAGGGAAATGCAAATCAAAACTACAATGAGATATCACCTTATACTTGTCAGAATGGCTATAATTAACAAGACAAATAGTTGGAGAGGATGTGGAGGAAAGGGAACCCTCATACACTGCTGGTGGGAATGCAAACTGATGCAGCCACTATGGAAAACAGTATGGAGATTTCTCAAAAAATGAAAAATAGAAATACCATACGATCCAGCTATCCCACCACTGGGTATTTATCCAAAGAACTTGAAATCAGAAGAGACTTCCTCCACTCTCTACTACCACATACATAAACTTAAAGCATCTGCATTGAAACTTTTCTCATCTCTACACTTGTGCTTTGGATCTCCATCCCTTCTTTCGAAAGACAAGATTCTTGTTTTCCCTCTACTCTTGAAATCAGATAATTATCTCACTTCTCTCAAATCTCACAACTCTTTATTTACTCTTTTCTTTTGGCATTTAACCCTAGTGAACTGTAAACTCCTTGAAGTTTCAAGTTTGGGGTTCATTTTTTTATCCTTAATGACATAGCGTTCTCAATAAATATTTTCTTAAAGAATGAATGAATGATTAGAATAAATGTGATTGCGGGGGCAGGGGGCAGATGAGACATAAGGAGGGAGAGTGCAAATGAAGGAACTCCTAAATTAACCTAAAATTTCTAAAAACAATACAAAGTATCAGAGGTTGTACTTTTAATACACTTTCATTTTCTAATTTTCTTCACAAACAGTGAAGTTTTGTTTTATAATCAGGGGGACAAAGCTATTAACAGAAGATTTCAAAGAAGATCAAAACCAGGATACCACAAGTCATATGCTATTTCCTTGTTTTCACTACTAGAGATGCAATCTACACCAGGGAGGGAGGAATATTGCTGTGGTTTCACTGAGAGATCTTAAACATAAAGATGTCTGCACCATTTCCAGAGTAAGCAATTTGACTGTAAGAAACAAATGTTCCTCCCAACTTACCTGGAGTCTGTGCCTAAGAACAATGCAATTTTTCTATCTGAGGGAAAAGAGTTTTTTTTTTTTAAAAAAAAAGGACAGCAGATAGCTGGGTTAGGATGATGGTTTATGGGTAGAATGTTATTTCTTTCTTTATCTTTGCCCCATGCAGCTCTCAGAATTTCTCAGCTACAGAAAGAACCTAACAAATTAGCCTCTTGTTAAGAGAGCTCTGCTTTTCTTGTATACTAAGGTATCATTATTATGAACTACCACTGTTAGTACTACTTTTCTTTTCTTTTCCAAAAGAAACTTAGTTTAGAATATATTTTCAAATCAAAGTCAGAAAACAATTTTTGCAAAAATGTCACGTGAAATTTTTTTTTTTTTTGGTGAGGAAGATTAGCTCTGAGCTAACATCCATTGCCAATCCTCCTCTTTTTGCTGAGGAAGACTGGCCCTGGGCTAATATCTGTGCCCATCTTCCTCTACTTTATATGGGATGCCTCCACAGCATGGCTTGACAAGCGGTGCATCGGTCCACGCCGAGGATCCAAACCTGCAAACCCCAGGCGGCTGAAGCAGAGCACATGAACTTAACTGCTATGCCACTGGGCCAGCACCACATGTAAATTTTTTTATGCACAGATATAAACTTTCCCAAATATAATCAATAAGACTATTAAGAGGGTTAAAGATTAGATATTTATACCTACCTAAATAAATACCTACCACTTTGGTTTGCAGACATAATTGCTTGTTAGTCTGCACATTAACATAACCTAAGCCTGAACAAAATGATTTCAGTTCAGTTTAACAACAAACAAAACTATTTCAATTCAGTTTAACAAGCAAATGATTGTATGTCTGCCACGGGCTAAGAGCAGTGATCTCTCTTTAATGTAGATCTGACCACATTTCTCAGTTCTGTCATAGTTCCCCATAGACTGTGAGACTGCATGATCTCACTCAATGTGCTTCTCCAGTCACTTGTCTCACTTGTCACTTTAACCTTTGGTTTCTTACCACTGAGCAACTTGAAGTTGCTGGTACACTTTGAACTATTCTATACCTCTCTGCTCTTGCTAAATGTGTCATTCTGCATGGAATATAAAAATAATACTAAATAGTAATACTAAATGGAGTACTTAGTAATACTAAATACTGAATAGATAGTAAAATACTATCCTTACTCTAGAGTAGCTTAAGTGTGAGACAACAAATAGCTTCATTATGACCTCACAAGTGCTATGAGAAAGGAAGGTTCAGGGAAGAAACTCACTTACCAAGGGGAAGATGAAAAGATAGAGGCTTGGGGTGAGGGGGCAGAAGGGAGCAGGGATGGAAGTCAGAGAATATTCTTGGAAGGTTACATCTAAACCCAATCTTAAAGAATTGCAGAACACCATCTTTAGTCAAAGCTTTAAATATCATCAACCTCCAAATTTGTATCCCCTACCCAGAATTATCCTTTGAACTCCAGACTCTTTCATCTAGCTGCCTACTGCTCTTCTCCATTTAAATATCTTCTCCACTAACAGATTACTCACACTCAACATATCCCAAGCTGAATTTCTTATCTTCCCGTCAAAATTGACTCCTTTCAGAGCCTTCCCAATCTCAAATGATGGCAATTCCTTCCATTCAGTTGCTCAGGCCAAAACCCTCAGAGTCCTCCTGGATTCATCCTTGGCAATATAAAGGTCTTGTACCTTGAAAGGAGCAGTATGGGTGGCATGGCATGGCTTAAAGTCAGATAGGGGTGAGTTCAAGGGAGAATGAGAGGAAAGAAATTGGAGAAAGGTAGTAGATACATCTTTTTCAAAGGAGCAGAATAAAAAGAAGTAGATGAGATGGATGTGGGGTTGAGATAGGATTTTTTTTTAAGTGAAGGAAAAAATGATGGTATATTTGCTGCTGATGAATGACCCAGTTAACAGAGAGGAACTGATGATGCAGGAGACAGAAGAGACAATTACTACAGTCGTCCTTGGGTGAAAGCATGAGCAGTTCACCTATAACAACAAGAGTAAGAGCAGAGTAGGGGGAAGGGCGAAAGGTGTAAAGGGACACATATGTACGGTGATGGATGAAAACTAGACTATTGGTGGTGAACATGATGCAGTCTATAGAGAAACTGTTATATAATAATGTACACCTGAAATTACACAATGTTATAAGCCAATATGACTTCAATAAAATAATTTAAAAGAAAAAAGACACATTAAAATAAAACTTATTTTTCCTTTAACAGAAGTAGTTCGTTTAACATTACGTTCACTTTTTAAATGTTAGCAAACCTTGCGGAAAAGCAGGTCATTTGAAAATTTTATAGGTAGGACTGTTTATTTTGTTCTGGCTAGCAGGGATAGGAAACCTACAACAAGAGCAAGATCCTGAGGAAAGTGATTCTTAATGTGGACATCTATTTCATTTATCAATTAATTACTTCAACTTTTTCTGTCTTTAATAAATGTCTATGTGGGTATGATGGAGTTTTCATTATCTACATTGTGGTGATGCCTTTTACAGTATAAACATGTCATAACTTACCAAGATGTACATTTTAAATATGTGCATTTTACTGTATGTCTAAATAAAGATGTAAAAATATACATACTAACAACAGAAAAGAATAATAGCAGAGTAAAGGGCATAGATGAAGGCAGGTTAGGAGGAGACGTTGGGGGGGCTGCTATGGAGAAGTTCTCTTCTGATTGAGTCTATTGATTCTGTTCTAAAAGTCATCAACTGAGAATATGAATAGGAGAGCAAGTGCTAGAGGTTTGAAAAGAGAGGAGAAGATGTGAAATAGTTGTCTAGGAAAGTGAAGACTTTACAAATTCATATGAATTAGTAGTAGAGTCCTCAAGTTTCTGTTCTTTATGCAAATGAAATAGGACTCTCATTCACATTTCCTGAACATAATATATAAATTTATATGTCTAATAATTCTGCCTTTTGAGTCAAATAAGTGAATCTTTAATTTTGAAAAACAGTATCCCCATTTGCAACAACATGGATGGACCTAGAGGGTATTACGTTAAGTGAAATAAGCCAGAGAGAGAAGGACAGACACCGCATGATTTCACTCATATGTGGAATATAAACTAACACACGGACAGAGAGAACTGGTTGGTGGTTACAGCGGGTGGGGGGCACAAGGGGTAAAGGGATGCATCCATATGGTAACGGACAAATAATAATGTACAATTAAAACCCCACAATGTTATAAACTATTAAGACATCAATAAAAATTTTAAAATAAATAAAATAGAAATAGTATCTATGAGATATTAAATCAAACAGAAAGTATGCATTCATGAAGATGGGATGGTTTCAAGAAAGAACATGGGGTTTAAAATCAGAAGATCCGGGTTCAAGCTGTTGTTTTGTCACTATTAACTAAGTGATCAAATGCAACTCCCTTGTGCTTTCTAAGCCTTAATAGCCTCACCTAGAAAATGGGATAATATCTACCTCCCATGGTTATCATGAGGACTAAATGCAATAATATTGGAGGCAGTACTGTGTCAAATGAACTGTGTTAAGTAAATGTTAACAACTGTTATTATTCTTACTGTTATTAACTGTAGATTGATCAACTACAGTTGATTAATCTATAAACTACAGATAACTATAGATTGATCACTAAACTATAAAGTTACCTTATAAGAACACTGAAACTAATTTATTTTTGCCTTATATAAATATCTAGCTTAAATGACATTACCAGACTAAGCAATAATTGTGAGACTAAGAAATAAGCAACTTACCAGAATAAAATAAAATAAAAGCAAGACAAGGAGATTAGAAGAGAATAAAAGAGAGACTGAGATTCTACCATACACATAACACCTAACGATCTGAAAATCTAAGCCCAGGAGAGAAAAGTAAAAACATTATAACATCAGAACAATTAGGTTTTAGAGTAGGAAAAAGTTTTGCATACTTCTCTGCAGATAAGACTTTCTGGACTCTAATCATTGGAATGCTGCACATTACTAGATAAATCCTAATTCAAAAGACACTATACTGCCTTCTTTCGATAACTGATTTGCCCAGAGACACTCCCATTTCATGAAATGAAAGCTTTCTCAGTTAAGCACATAGCATTAAAAACAACACACGTTTTTTTAAACTAATCACATTCTGAGATATAAGTATATTCAAATTTTTAGTTTGTTTTTTTAATCTCTTCTCCCACAAGAGATTTCAGAGTCTCACAGCTGGCAAATCAATTTGGCAGAGAACGGAAGTAGCAAGCTGAGAGGGCATGTGTGCTGTGAGGAAGAATGCCATAGTGAGCCTGCTTTGGGAAAATGGGGAGGATTCGCATGGGCTCAATGCAAGAGCACCCTCTTATGCAAGTCAGGCCTATGCCAACATTGCCCTCTGGTGGTCAGTTAAGTTGGTTGCGATGCTCCACAAAAGAAGACTCCAGTTAGCTGAACAAGGAGAAATTCTGCAATATCTAGTTATCATCCTTTCCAGGACTTACTTAGGCCCTTTCTCCTGGATCAATGTTTCTCAACCTTGGACATGCATCCAAGTCACCTTCTAGGGCTTGTTAAAATACAGATTGCTGAGCTCCATCCCCAGAATTTCTTAGACCCAGATTCCATGGGGGTCTAAGAACTACATTTTCAACAAGCTCCCCAGTGATACTGATACTGCTGGTCCAAGGACCACACTTTGAGAACCACAGTCTTATGCTACAACATTCCATAGAAATAAGTTCTAAGCCTCAAAAACCTCCTGGAATGTTGGGGAGAAAGTATTCTTTCAACCTCATAAGTAGAACTATCTAAGCACACAGAGTACAGAAAAATTAAGTGACTTGCCCACAAATTTGCCAACTATTTGTGTCTAAGGGTCAACAAAGTGCTAGATGTTTATTCAAACATCTATGACAATGTTTGGAATGAACAAGAGTCACAGAAGTATTATTGCTTTTTTATTCATATCTAAGAGAAAGCTCTGTCTTTTGTCTCCCTAACATAGAAAATAGAGCCAAATAGAGCTAATAATGAACAATTCTGAAGATAATGTTTTTGAAGGAAAAAAATCAAGTAGTACATACATTCTAAAAAAGTATTTTGAGAATTGTTTCCCAAGGTGACAGGCATTTTAGAAGTAGTAGTTTGACATCAGTTTTATTTCCAGGTATTTGGCTATTTAGTTGTTTTATGGAAGCAATGTTAAGACCATAAAAAAATATTCAATAATCCAAAAGCAGACAGAAAAAGAAAAATAGAATAAAGAACAGATAGAAGAAATAGAAAGCAACTAGCAAAATGAGATTTAAATCCAACCATATCAATTATCACATTAAATATAAATAGTCTGAACACACCAATTAAAAGACAGAGATCTTCAGATTGGATAAAAAAGGAAGACCCACCTATATTCTGTCTATAAGAAATCCATTTTTATTAAATATTTAAAAAGAAATGCATTGAAAGTAAAAGGATGGAGACATATAAACCATGCAAACATTAATCTAAAGGTAGCTGGGGTAGCCGTATTAATATAAGACAAATTAGACTTCAGAACAAACAATATTACCAGGAATACAGAGGGACATTACATAATGATAAGAGGGTCAATTCATCAAGAAGATATAACAACCTAAATGTATATGCTAATGACAACAGATCTTCAAAATATATGAAACAAAAGCCGATAGAACTGAAAAGAGAAAGAAACAAATCCACAAAATTACATGGAGACTTCAACAACTCTTTCTCAGAAATCAACAGAACAAGTAGACATAAAGTCAGTAAGGATACAGAAAACTTAAACAACACTATCAACCAACTAGACTTAATTGATGTTAATAAGGGGAGACTCTACACAAAAACAGCATCATACAAATTATTTCAAGTGCTCACAGAACACTGACTATAACAGGCCATATTCTGGACCACACAACAAACACAAATGAAATGAACTGAAATTTCAAAAGATGTCTTCTGATCACAACAGGATTAAACCAAAAATCAATTACAGAAAGATATCTGGAAAAATCCCCAAATATTGAGAAATTAACATACTTCTAAATAACCCATGGGTCAAAGAGGAATTCACAATGGAAATTAGAAAATATTTTGAATTGAATGAAAATAAAAAACATAACATATCAAAATCTACAGGACACATCTAAATTAGAGGGACATATGATTAGAGGGAAATTTATAACACTAAAATCTTATTTTAGGTGGCTGCCAGAGGAAGGAGGTAGGGCATGGGGGAAATGAGTGAAGGTGATCAAAAGATACAAACATCCAGTTATAAAATAAGTCCTGGAATGTAATGTACAGCATGGTGACTACAGTTAATAATACTGTATTGTGTATTTTAAAGTTGCTAAAAGAGTAGACCTTAAAAGTTCTCATCAAAAGGAAAAAAATTTGTAATTATGTGTGGTGATGGATGTAAAACTAGACTTAATGTGATCATTTTGCAATATATACAAATATCAGACCACTGTTGTACACTTAAAACTAATATAATGTTATAAGTCAATTACATCTCAATTTTTTTTTTTTTTACTTTTTTTTGTTTTGTTTTGTTTTTGTTTTTTTTTGTGGGGAAGACCAGCCCTGAGCTAACATCTGTTGCCAATCCTCCCCTTTTTGCTGAGGAAGACTGGCCCTGGGCTAACATCTGTGCCCATCTTCCTCCACTTTATACGGGACGCCGCCACGGCATGGCTGACAGGCAGTTCGTCGGCGGGCGCCCGGGATCAGAACTCGCGAACCCTGGGCTGCCAAGCGCGGACTAAACCGCTGCGCCACCAGGCGGCCCCCGATTATATCTCAATTTTTAAAAAATGCTTATTTTAGAAAAGAAAAAAATGTTTCACATAAATGATCTAAGTGCCATCCTAAGAAATGAAAAAAAGAGCAAACCAACTCAAAGCAAGCAGAAGGAAGGAAATATGAAAGATATGAGCAGAAATTAAAAAACAATAGAAAAAAAAAATGAAGCCAAAAGCTGGATCTTTAAAAAGATTATCAGTATCAATGATCAGTAATTGATAAACTTCTATCCAGACTAATCAAGAAAAAAGAGAGAACACAAATTACCAGTATAACGAATGAAAGAGGGGATATGACAACAGATCCTACAGACATTAAAAGAATAAGGTAATATTACAATTTTATCTCCATTAATTTGACAATTTATTTTTATTTATTTATTTATTTTTGTGAGGAAGACCAGCCCTGTGCTAACATCCGTTGCTAATCCTCCTCTTTTTGCTGAGGAAGACTGGCCCTGGACTAACATCTGTGCCCATCTTCCTCTACTTTATATATGGGATGCCGCCACAGCATGGCTGCCAAGCAGTGCTTCAGCAGGCGCCTGGGATCCGAACCCGCAAATCCCGGGCTGCCAAGCACGAACGAAACCTCTGCGCCACCAGGCCAGCCCATAATTTGACAATTTAGAGGAAATGGATCAACTCCTTGAAACATACAAACTCAAGTGATACAAAGCTCACTTGAGAAGAAATAGATAACCTGAATAGTTCTGTATCTCTTAAAAAAATTGAATTCCTAGTTAAAAACCTGACAAAGAAAACTGCAAACCCAAATGACTTCACTGCAAAGTTCTATCAAACATTAAAGAAGAAAAAACATCAATTCTACACAAACTACTCTAGAAAACAGAATAGGAAGGAACACTTCCCAACTCATTTTATGCAGTCAGCATGACCTCAATTCTAAAACCAGACAAAGGCATCACAAGAAAACTACAGACCAGTAGCCCACATGAACACAGCTGCAAAAATCCTCAGCCAAAAATATTAGTAAATCTGATCTAGCAAAATATAAAAGCAGCAAAATTCTTTTAGAGGGTTTAATCCATGTTTTAATCCTGACCTGGGATTACTCCCAAAGACAACAAGTGGCATCTGATTCCATTCTAAATTAAGTCTTGACCTAAAACATAGAATTTATGTATCTAACTTTACAAAGCTACTTTCAGAGAAAAGACACAGCAGACAGTTTAATTTAGGAAATTAAGAGGCAGATTATACAGTAGTTGGGACATTACAGAAGAAACTTTAGGGTTAAAAGTAAAATACAGCTTCACGAACACACACTTAACTAAAGGGTAATTAACATATCTCCTTGGTTTCTAATAAACAAATATAGATAAACAGAAAATTACTAGCCTATACCAAAAAACTCAGTTCCGTTTCCTCAAGGTTTCCAGGATTATGACCCAAAGTATAATTCCTAATCTACTTTCCAAACATATATATCCAGTTTGGCTTAACCACTTACCTTCAACCTGGCTAGTATCTGAACATGGTTTCTTCTTTGACTCTGAATTCCCGGTTTTCTCATCAACATCCAGGAGAGGAATATAGTCTGTTTTTCCAACAGTTTCTCCCACAACATCATCAAAGGCCTCTGCCTCCAGGGTGGCAATAAAGTCTCGTTTTATCTCTTCCTCAATTTCTGGAGGTGGGTCTGTCAATGCATCTGCAAGACTGAGGTCAGCCATTTTGCACCACTGCAACTACCTGGTTATGGGGAAAAAAATGTTTCATATGATGAGCACTGCAAAGGGAAAAACATTCCTAGAAACTCCTGTCAGTTGTTTTAAACAAAAAAAGAATCAAAATGTAAAATTTCAGAGCTAGAGAAGGCTCCCTCATTTCACAGATTACAAAATTAAAGCTTAATAACAGACAGTCTTACTCAAGGTAAACACTTTTTTTCTCACATCTCTGGGAGGTAAACAGATCAAGTGCCATTTTATCCTTTTCATTAATAGGAAAAAGGAAGTGTAAGAAAATAGTCAATTTATCCAAGGTTACAGCCAATAAGACTCAAATCAAGTTTTCTGATTTTGAAGTCTTATAACTCTTTCAACCAACTATTCCATATTTCTTCATTTCCAAATCACATCCCAGAGTAACTTTTAGAAGAATATACAAAAAGAGGTCAGATTAGATTATATTCCCATAATAAAGTTTGCATTACTATCAGGCAAATGAAGTCACCTTTCTTGACCAAAGACTGTATGGGCCTTATCCTGTTGGAGTAAGTACTGCTTCTTCATGAATCACTTGTGGATAGCTCCATCAACCAAACCACAACACTCAGCCCTGCTGGCATGAAAGAATACAGACAAGTTTCCTCATTTAGCTAGGGGAAGTGGTCCCTCTCTGTGGTCATGCACATTACCCTCTTTAAAGAACACTAGGCTCTCAATTTTTAAATAGAACCTAGTTAAGAAATATGATCTACTATAGGCAAAACTGTAGATTAATAGCTGAGAAAATACAGCAGTAATGTAGTAAAAAGAGCCAAAGGGCCTGCAATAAACTGAGCTCCCAGTACATACACAACACAGTAGGAAATAAAAAAGTGTGCAGGTTACTATCTCTGCTTTCAAAGAGTCTAATTTAATAGAGACTTCAAGAGACAGAAATGGACAAATGAGCCATATTCTGGACTGGAAAAATGTAAATCAAATAGCAATCCTTAGTTGCACAGTGTAAGGGCTACTGCTTCTACATGCTACTGCTTCTACATGCTGAGAAATTTATTCTTCCTCGTCTTCCCCCAAACACACCAATGCCCACTCCCATAGGGTTAAGCACATAACTAGAGTTTGACCAATCAGAAACAGGAAGAGAATGATTGGAAAAAGATCATTTCATGACTACATCCTGGAAGGGAGGCCCACAAGTGGCAGCTGTTCAGTTGCCCTGGTTGTCTTCCTTCTCAAGTCCAAGTGAACAACCTTCCAATAAGTCTTTCATTACTCTAATTTAGTCAAACTATTTCTGTTGTTTGCAACCAAAGAATCTCAACTAATACATAGTCTTTCCCCAACCCAAATTTTAAAAAGCCAAAATTTACTGTGACCACTTAATGGTCAGGCTCTCCTTTCAAACTCCTCCACTGTCCACCTCTCACCAACAAATTTATTAAGGAAAAAGAAATACACAGCAAGGAATACAGCCATTCTATCTTCATCTCTGTCCCCACACACTCTCCTCCTCCCACTTATACTATACAAGATAGTATAAATCTTGTGCCTCAAAAATGAAAGTCATAAACCTTTTTCAATCATTATTTGTTTTTACTTTCCCCCATAGGACCAAGCTGTGAAGCTACCCCAATTACAAAACATGCACAAAGCAAATACTTCTAGAACCTTGAAAAATCAGAAGCCATCCCATCCCCAATTCCCAAATCCAACACCTAAAAGGCTTTGCTGTATGTTTCAATGTTGCAGAAAGTGTTAAGAGTGGTAGTATAGAGGTTTAAAGCAAGTTGAGATAATAAACCAGACTAGCATAGATTATAAACTCAGTTCTACTACACAAAAGTACAGAGGGGATAACCCCAGAAGCAAGACTTACTTCTTCTAGGCAAGTGCCTAGAAAGAAAAAGATAGCATTTGTCCAGCACAGGGAACGCTGGAAGGGTTTGTTCACATCTACATAAGGCTTGGTGAAAACATTCACTACACTACATATTCTTTATAATATATAACTTAAAGTAAAATACCAAGATTTGGAAAGCTATTAAGTACTGAATTTGTATAGACTTCCAAATAAAATCTTTTCAAAAATTGCAATAATAAATTTGAGCCTGCTTCCATGTGCTGAACTTTTTAACTTTGTTTTTGCAGGGGGAGATTCACCCCACGCTAACATCTGTTGCCAATCTTCCTCCTTGTTCTTCCTTTTTTCCCTTCCCAAAGCCCCAGTACATAGTCGTGTATAGCTGTAAGTTCTTCTGGTTCTTCTATGTGAGCCACTGCCACAGCATAGTTACTGACAGACGAGTAGTGTGGTTCCGTGCCCAGGAATTGAACCTGGGCCACTGAAGTGGAGCGTGCCAAACTTTAACCACTAGGCCAACAGGACTGGCTCTGCTTAAGTTTTTATATCAGGTTTCCCACTTGAAATGGCTACCACAATTCCTGAGAAAGATTTTTAAATGATGATCTTTTCAAATTCTAGATGGTCCCATTATACAGAGTGGTAGAAGGAGCTTTTTCTCTGATTCCTTTTCTTAACACACATGTGATATTTAAATTTCCCACAATTATGCTAATGAGTTCTTAAATCATATCTTTCTTAATATCTAGTATTTCAAAATAATGATGTCTGCTTCAAGCATACACAGATATTACACTACTAATTTTAATAAAATCCAAAAGAAGTAAGAAGGGCTAAATATCACTAGTGATTCATTTATAATTTCAAAACTGAATTTCTGCTTTGAAGCCATAAACTTTGTCATTGTCGTCCCAATAATTCGATTCAGTTCATTTATGTCTTAAAAATGTGAATTAAGTAAGGCCATGTTTTAAGTCAATAATTATCTTTCAATAAACATAAAGCATCATTCCTATACAAACTTTGAATTCTCTTTTTAAATTAATAAACTATTAAAATTTTGTTCTGGACAGCCAATGCACTTCAGTTTCAAACAGCAGGATGGTATTCTGATTCCACTGTGTCACATGTAAAGTTGAAAGCAAACGGACTAGAGTGGCTTTGATTTGATTGGATTTACCATTTTGATAGCATCATTTAATGTGGAGTAAAGATGTACGGTCCAACTTTTACATGAGAGCTTCTCTGTGAACAGAACAAAGGATTATAGTACTTAAATCTTGGGGTTTTGAGCATGAACTCTGATGCTAAAAGTTTTTATACTTACTTGTCATAGTAGCCGTCACATGTCCATCACTACACAAACTTAAGCAATGTGTCTGTAACATCTGGTTTTGAACTATTCATTTATCACTTGAAATATTGTACCCTCAGTATTTTGTTCAGAAACTAAACACAGTTACTAAAGTGAATAGATTTACTCATTTATAATAAAAAACTTTTATTAACTAAAGTTGTCTATCATATGACAGGTTGTTGAATGTGTATACTTGATAGCATTATTCAGAGTGGTAAATTTTCTATTTTCTTTGCTTCAATACTAGTCTCAAATGAGGTGCAATTTCCATGCAAGCTAAATAATAAGTAATTCTGTAACTGTGTGAAGCATTTTGATTTTAGGTATAAACAGCATGATCTTGTAACTAGTTGTTTGAACTTGTTCCCATACTGATGTAACCAATACCATAAAAGAATTTTCTTCTTATTTTGAAATTACAGAGACTCAGAAAAGGAAGAATCTCTTGTTACTTCAGTTGGCTCACTTGCAGTGAGGTTCAGGCATGGTTTATTTGTCACTGGTATTTTATTTGATTATTTTGCCACATCAGTAAGACATTTAGGGTAAGAAAGTTCAAGATTATCAGGGCATATGAATCCAAATATGAGAAAAATCCTCCTTATACTCTCTCATTAAAACTTTATGTATTTTAGGAGTGACGTCAGCATCATGGCGGAGTGAGATTCCCTCTTTGAATCTCTGCCCCCTACGACACAACAAAAACATCATTCACATTCCAACAGAGCTCAATCAAACACTATGAAGGACTTCTGAGAAACCCCTGCTGCCATACATCAGACGGCAGAGGCGAGGGAAGCACAGGAGAACGGGAGGAGAGGTAGGAGGTTGTACTCCCCCTCCCCAATCGATTGGCAAAGACAGGACTGTTCGCGGACAGAGGGGGGAGGGGCAGCCCACAGCGGGGAAAACTAGCGCCATCCAGGTGCTCTCACAGACTGTCGCGAGATCCCCACGGGGAAGCGACGACGGACTGTTTAGGGGGTGTAGCAAACACCCTAAGAGAGCCAGAAAGGAAACCCCCGGGTCAAGCAGGAGACAGAGAGGACCCCTCCCCCCACACACCCAGGTTTCAGCATAATCCCACCGGGGGCTGCAGCCGCCTCAGAGCAAACCGCTCCCGATCTCCATCTAGTGGCAGCAGGGGGAAACTGCAGGACTAACTTTAATCATGAGGGGTAAAAACAAAGCCGCCCCCATCGGATCCTTGCGAAAATATGTCAGGGCTACAGACCAAAAGGAAAATGACAAACACCCAGAAACCAACCCTGAAGGCACAGAATTTGATAACCTGAATGAGAGAGAATTCAAAATAGCTATCATAAACAAGCTCAACGAAATACAAGAGAACACACAGAAACAAATCAACGAATTCAGGGATTATGTCACAAAAGAGATTGAAACCCTAAAGAAAAACCAATCAGAATTATTGGAGATGAAAAACAAAATCAACGAGATAGTGGAAAAAATGGAATCTTTAAAGAGCAGAACTGACGATATGGAGGAACGAATTAGCACTATTGAGGATAGCCACACAGAAATGCTCCTGATAGAGGAGGAGAGAGAGCTAAGACTAAAAAGAAATGAAGAAATTCTTCGAGAAATATCAGACTCAATGAGGAAAAGCAACATAAGGATAATAGGTATTCCAGAAGGAGAAGAAAGAGAAAAAGGAGCAGAGACTTTGTTCAAAGAAATAATAGCTGAGAACTTCCCCAACCTAGGGAACGAGAGGGAAATAACAGTGAATGAAATCAATAGATCACCTAAATATATAAACAGGAATAAAAAATCATCTCGCCACATAGTAGCAAACTTGAAGAATATCCGTGACAAGGAAATAATATTGAAGGCAGCTAAACAAAAAAACAAAATAACATACAAAGGAAACCCCATCAGGCTCTCGGCTGATTTCTCGACAGAAACTCTACAGGCTAGGAGAGACTGGAATGATATATTCAAAATCATGAAAGACAAAAACCTTCAGCCGAGAATACTTTATCCAGCAAAAATATCCTTCAAATACGATGGAGAAACAATAACTCTCCCTGATAAACAAAAGCTAAGAGAGTTCGTCACCACAAGACCCCCACTACAAGAAATGCTCAAGAAGGCCCTTAGGCCTGAAAAAAAACAAATGAGAAAGGGGATACAAAGATTTCAGCAAGGAGAAAAGCAAGGAGACTAAACCAGAACAAACTACAGTTGGATAACATCAAAAATTAATTCAAGCTCATCACTGGAAACACACATTCATGACACAATCTGGAATAAAGAGATAACAAATAAGGAGGGGAAGAGGTAAGGGATTGAACTGACCCAGCCTCAGGAAAAAGGAGGCATCTGAAAATGTACTTTCTTATCCAGGAGATCGCTTATATAAACCACACGGTAACCACTAAACAAACAACCAGAAGAGAACCACACATGACAAATAAAGAGAAAACCAAGAGAATGAGCATGCAGAAATACCAAATTGAATTAGCAGTCCGAAACACAAGTGACAAGAAACGAAGGAAATGCCAAAGAACCAGAAGATGAACAATAAAATAGCAACATTAAACCCTCATATATCAATAATCACTCTAAATGTAAATGGATTCAATTCTCCAATCAAAAGACACAGAGTGGCAGGATGCATTAAAACCCACGATCCAACAATTTGCTGCCTCCAGGAAACACATCTCAGCTCTAAAGACAAACACAGACTCAAAATACAAGGATGGAAAACGATACTCCAAGCTAATGGCAAACAAAAGAAAGCAGGAGTTGCCATACTTATATCAGACAAAGTAGACTTCAAGATAAAAGAGGTAATGAGAGACAAAGAAGGGCAATATATAATGATAAAAGGGACACTTCACCAAGAAGACATAACAATTATAAATATCTATGCACCCCCCACAGGAACACGAGAGTACATAAAACAACTGCTAAAAAACCTAAAAGGAGATATTAACAATAACACAATAATAGTAGGAGACCTTAACACCCCCCTTACATCAATGGATAGATCATCCAGACAAAAAGTCAATAAGGAAATAATGGACTTAAATGAAAAACTAGACGAGATGGACCTAATAGATATATACAGAGCACTCCACCCAAAGAAAGCAGAGTACACATTCTTCTCAAGTGCACATGAAACATTCTCAAGGATAGACCATATATTAGGAAACAAGGCAAATCTCTATAAATTTAAGAAGATTGAAATCATCACAAGCATCTTTTCTGATCACAATGCTGTGAAACTAGAAATCAACTGCAAGGAAAAAACTGGGAAAGGGACAAAGATGTGGACTAAACAACATGCTACTGAACAACCAATGGGTCGTTGATGAAATTAAAGGAGAAATCAAAAGCTATCTGGAGACAAACGAAAAAGAAAATGCAACATACCAACTCATATGGAACACAGCAAAAGCGGTCCTGACCGGGAAATTCATAGCAATACAAGCTCACCTTAACAAACAAGAAAAATCCCAAATAAATAACCTTGAACTGCACCTAACAGAATCAGAAAAAGAAGGACAAAGCTCCAAATCAGCAGAAGGAGGGAAATAGTAAAAATCAGAGCAGAAATAAATGATATTGAAACAAACAAACAAAAAAAACAGTAGAAAGGATCAATGAAACAAAGAGTTGGTTCTTTGAGAAAATAAATAAAATTGACAAACCCTTAGCCAGACTCACTAAGAAAAAAAGGGAGAAGACTCAAATAAATAAAATTAGAAACGAAAGAGGAGAAATTACAACAGATACCACAGAAATACAAGGGATTATTAGGGAATACTATGAAAAACTTTACGCCAACAAATCGGACAACCTAAAGGAAATGGACAAATTCTTGGAAGCGTACAACCTCCCAAAACTGAATCAAGAAGAAATAGAGAATCTGAATAGACCAATCACAAGTAAAGAGATTGAAACAGTAATCAAAAACCTCCCAAAAAATAAAAGCCCAGGACCAGATGGCTTCCCTGGAGAATTTTACCAAACATTATTCAAAGAAGATTTAGCACCTATCCTTCTCAAACTATTCCAAAAAATAGAGGAAGATGGAATACTTCCTAACACATTCTATGAGGCCAACATCATCCTGATACCAAAGCCAGACAAGGACAACACAAAGAAGGAAAACTACAGGCCAATATCACTGATGAACATAGACACAAAAATCCTCAACAAAATATTGGCAAACTGAACACAGAAGTACATCAAAAAGATCATACACCATGATCAAGTGGGATTTATACCAGGGACACAGGGATGGTTCAACATCTGCAAATCAATCAACATGATACACCACATTAACAACAGGAAGAATAAAAACCAGATGATAATCTCAATAGATGCAGAGAAGGCATTCGACAAGATCCAACATCCATTTATGATAAAAACTCTCAACAAAATGGGTATAGAAGGAAAGTACCTCAACATAATAAGGGCCATATATGACAAACCTACAGCAAACATCCTACTCAATGGGGAAAAACTGAAAGCCATTCCTTCGAGGACAGGAACAAGACAAGGGTGCCCACTCTCGCCGCTCTTATTCAGCATAGTACTGGAAGTTCTGGCCAGAGTAATTAGGCAAGAAAAAGGAATAAAAGGACTCCAAATAGGCAATGAAGAAGTGAAACTCTCACTATTTGCAGACGGCATGATCTTATACACAGAAAACCCAAAAAATTCCATTGGAAAACTACTAGAAATAATCAAGAACTACAGTAAAGTGGCAGGGTGTAAAATCAACTTACAAAAATCAGTTGCATTTCTATACACTAACGATGAACTAACAGAAAGAGAACTCAAAAAGACAATCCCATTTACAAGTGCAACAAAAAGAATAAAATATCTGGGAATAAATTTAACCAAGGAGGTAAAAGACCTATACAATGAAAACTATAAGACACTATTGAAAGAAATTGAGGAAGATATAAAGAAATGGAAAAATATTCCATGCACATGGATTGGAAGAATAAATATAGTTACAATGTCCATTCTACCTAAAGCAATCTACAGATTCAATGCAATCCCAATCAGAATCCCAATGTCATTCTTCACGGTAATAGAACAAAACATACTGAAATTCATATGGGGCAACAAAAGACCCCAAATAGCTAAAGCAATCCTGAAAAAAAAGAACAAAGCTGAAGGCATTACAATCCCTGATTTCAAAATATACTATAGAGCTATAGTAATCAAAACAGCATGGTACTGGTACAAAAATGAACACACAGATCAATGGAACAGAATTGAAAGACCAAAAATAAAACCACACACCTATGGACAGCTAATCTTCAACAAAGGAGCGAAGAACATACAATGGAGAGAGGGAAGTCTCTTCAATAAATGGTGCTGGGAAAATTGGACAGCAACATGCAAAAGAATGAAAGTAGACCATCTCCTATCACCATATACAAAACTCAATTCAAAATGGATTAATGACCTGAAAGTGAGACCTGAAACTATAAAACTCCTGGAAGAAAATATAGGCAGTACACTAATTGACATTGGTCATAAGGGGATCCTTTCAGAGTCCATGTCTACTCGGACAAGGGAAACAAAAGAAAAAATAAATAAGTGGGACTTCATCACACTACAGAGCTTCTACAAGGCAAATGAAACCAGGATCAAAATGAATAGACAACCCACCAGCTGGGAGAAAATATTCGCAAATTGTTTGTCCGACAAGGGATTAATCTCAGTAATATATAAAGATCTCATACAACTGAGCAACAAAAAAAACAAACAACCCAATCAAAAAATGGGCAGAGGATATGAACAGACATTTTTCCAAGGAAGAGATACAGATGGCCAATAGACACATGAAAAGATGTTCAACATCACTAATCATCAGGGAAATGCAAATCACAACTACACTAAGATATCACCTTACACCCGTTAGAATGGCTATAATCACCAAGAGAAAAAACAACAAATGCTTTGTTGTGGAGAGGTTGTGGAGAAACGGGGACCCTCATTCACTGCTGGTGGGAATGCAAACTGGTGCAGCCTCTATGGAAAACAGTATGGAGAGTCCTCAAAAAATTAAAAATAGAAATACCTTATGATCCAGCAATCCCACTCTTGGGCATCTACACAACGGACATGAAATCAACCATCACAAGAGGCTTATGCACCCCTATGTTCGTTGCAGCCTTATTCACTATAGCCAAGAAGTGGAAGCAACCCAAGTGTCCCTTGACTGATGATTGTTTAAAGAAGATGTGGTATACACATACAATGGAATACTACTCAGCCATAAGAAAAGACACAATTGTCCCATATGCAACAACATGGATGGACCTAGAGGGTATTATGTTAAGTGGAATAAGCCAGAGAGAAAAGGACAGACACTGCATGAACTCACTCATATATGGAATATAAATGAACACACAGACAGAGAGAACTGATTGGTGGTTTCCAAGAGGAAGGGGGGTGGGGGATGGGCACAAGGGGTGAAGGGTTACATCCACATGGTGACGGACAAACAAAAATGTACAACAAAACCCCCACAGTGTTATAAACTATTAAGACATCAAAAAAAAAAGATAAAAGAAAAAGGTGGATGAAAATGAAAAGACAGAGAAAGATACACCACACAAACACTAATCAAAAGGAAGCTGAGGTGGCTACATTAATATTACACAAATTAGACTTCAGAAAAAACAATATTCCCAAGAATAAAGAGGGATATTACATAATGATAAAGGGGTCAATTCATCAAGAAGATATAACAATCTAAATGTATATGCATGTGACAAGAGAGCTTTAAAACATATGCAACAAAAAATGATAGAACTAAAAGGAGAGAAAAAACAAAGCCACAAATATACATGGAGACTTCAACCTCCTCTCTTAGTAATCATTATGACAAACTTTTTTTCTTAGTATTAGTGTTTGTCTTGTGCAAGCAGCCCATTATGGGGGGAAAATGCAAAACGGTAAAAATTAAATGCACTGTAGTTTTCACAGCTTTGTAAAATCAATCTTTCAAAAGAGAAACTTAGATTATCTACATTGTTAGGAATTGACTACAAATTACATGGATTTAAGCATGCAGTAAGAAAAATAAAAAGCCATGAAATATTGATTCATTTAATTCAATTAAGTTTATTTAAAACTCAATATTATTTATGTATTCATGAACAAATAAAATTTTGAAAGGTAGATTTTCTGAGACTGTAAAGCTTACAATACTCTTTAATAAATAGATTAAATTATAGGGGGTTTTTTTGGAAATAAACTTTTTTAATTTCTCAAAACAATGTCTTATAAAATTCTATCAAAAATCACACTTTGGCTAATTGTTAACATTAAGGCCAAAAACAAATATATAAATAAATCAAAAACAATAATGGACGGGCCGGCCTGGTGGCGTAGCAGTTAAGTTCGCGAGTTGCGCTGCAGCGGCCTGGGGTTTGCTGGTTCGGATCCTGGGCACGGACCTACTCACCGCTCATCAAGCCATGCCAAGGCACTGTCCCACATAGAGGAGCTAAGCTACAACTCTACAACTATGTACTGGGGCTTTGGGAAGAAAAAAAGGAGGAAGATTGGCAACAGATGTTAGCACAGGGCCAATCTTCCTCAAAAAAACAACAATAATAATGGAAAAAAATTAAAATTAATTCTATTCAGCAATATCTAATAACTATAATAAAGTCAAATCTAATTTAGTCAGTCTATTAGAAGAAAAATAATGAAAAGAGCAAATTAAGTAAAAAAAAAAAAAAAAAAACCCCACACATGGAGGGATTTTAGTTACAGCATCATGAAGAAGTTGGTAAATCCTTGCCACAAAAAATAAGTATAAAATTGGACAAAATTGTCAAGGTCAGCCATTTCAAGACACTGGATATCAACGAACTGCAGAAAACAAATTGAGAAGCTTTTAATTCTTGAAATCTGCTTGAGCTTTGGGTAAGAGTGACAGTCTACGGCCCTCTTGTCTAGAGCTGCTCCGGTCCCCATCCCACTCCAAGCCCAGCTTAGTCAGCAAGAAATTATAGTTTTATCAGTGTTGGGCTGATGACAAAAATTGGCAACTTTGCTGCCAAATGGGGGTAAACTTGATTTGGGGTGGGGGTAGAAATCCTGTAGCATGACAGAACTGTTATACAGCAGCAAATGCCATCTCACACACCAAAATAACCTCTACTGAATTCAGAAGTCAGTGGGCTTTCCTGAGGGAACCATACAAATAGGAATTCAAATATAATTTCAACTGTTATGAATACTTGAATGGTTGTTAAAATGTTCCTATCACAGTCATCAGTACTGAGTGGCACACCTATAACCCATTAACAACACATGAATATAGGTGGGAAGTCCTATTCTATGCACCACCCAGACTACTTTACATATAAAATATTATTGTCACTCCAGATCTTGCCAGGGAAAATGCTGAAAAATGATTCTTTAAATAACTTTTCAAAAGCCTGACAAATTCTAATGTCAAATGGCTCCATAAAAATTAAGCGCTTATCTCTTTTCTATCTATGATAACTACTATTACCAGTTAGCCTTTGAAAACTGTTTTGAACCAAAAACAATAAAGGATGTCTAGGATTAAACAGTTTAATGGTCAAAGAGAACTTGAAAGGACATCTCTACCATCCTTAATAACACGCAATAAGAGCCCAATGGATTTATTTTTCCCAGAAATATATAACTGTGACACTTATTTCACACAATCTACTTAAAATTTTCCTAATTTTGGGCACAGGAGGAAATGCAGACAAAACCAGCAATAAATTTTAAACCTCATTTATCTGAGTGCAGATTCTCAAAAAGCAGTTTTTTATCCACTGTAATCTCCACTCCACCCCAACCTCACAAACCACTTCCTGGGATGACATGTGGTTCATGGAATATGAACAGCAACTTAAATTCAGCCTAAGAAGGTAAAATTGATAGAAAATTACACAATTGGAAAGTGGAAAGGTCACTTGGCTCTGAGTGCATCTAGCCAACCAACCACCCAGCATCTGCATCTCAATAGTTTAGCTATTTTTTTCTTGTCACCATATGTAAATAGAAGTATGATTTAAAGGCACAGACACACACACAAAATCTACTTATGGAAAATGACCTTGTAAAGGGAATGCTAGTGTTGTGTGGGAAGTGAAAGTACTGGCTTTTCGCCAGAAAGCCCCAGTTTTCAATAGATTAAAGACAGGATGACCCAATTTTACAGTTATTCTATTCTAAAACATGTACAAGTACAATAAATTCCTTAAGTGCTCTACAGATATGTTAAACTAGTTCTGCAAGTCTTCCAGAATTGATTTTAATAAATTCATGAATGAATTTCATCCCACATTTACAGAATCATTTAAGGTCATTTACTATTCAGTTATGGCTTAAAATAGATATGTATTTTATGGACAAAAGGATATGACACAATGTTATTCTTAAATTTGGATATTCAAGAAGATCCAGAAATGTACCCTTGTGAATGAGAACTATCTACTTTAAAAAAAAATTCTCTCCGTTGACTATTTATACTATTCCTCTTCTATTCGTATAGATAATAAAGTTAACTTTAAATGGATTTGTTAATAGGAGCCAAGAAAAGAAAGCTGGGTAGAGAAGTTTCTTTGCTTCGCTGAAGCACCAGTTTAATCTGACTTTCATCTCACTGTGGCTTTGAGTGAGTCACCTTCTGGGACTGAGTTCCCTAATCTGTAAAATGAGAATGGTATGTTAAATGATTCCTGAGGTTGATTATTCTATAAGCTATGTACTTATAATTCAACTTCATCACTTAAGTCAGAAATAAACAAGCTTCATATAGATCCTCTGTGAGTGTGTGACTATTAGCTTATATATCATGTACTCTAAATTATAACTGGGTTCAGGTTTATTGAAAGGCAAAAGCTTTTTGGCAAAGGGAGAGACTAAAAACAAACTCACCAGTACACAGTGCCCTGCTTGAGCAAATCTAACTGTAGTTTAAGAAACTCCACCCAGTGCTGGCTAACATCAAAGGAGACTTGACACCACTCTGCCAAAAAATAAGTCCCATATTATTTAACCAGGCACCAAGAGAACACACAGTTTTCAACCATAGCACTTTGGACATCTCATCTTTCATTCAGACTACATGCCTGAAGTGAAACTATCTGGTGAGAAGGGTTTTGAAAATAAGTAAACCTAGGCAAGAGAAAAGGACATGACATGATGATGAAGCATAGAACAGAAATTCGGTCTCTTGACTACCATCTTACTATTAATACTTATGTGCTCACAAAGTGTAAATAAGAATATATGATGATGTCACAGGCACCTTCTCTGTTGTAGGTTTACTTTAGATCTGGAATTAATTACCATACTAAAAATATTTTCTAGGTCTATGCAGATTAAATAGTGTTCATATCTAATTTAAATACACAGAAACATGGGCAACTTTTTAAGCTCCCAGAAGTCCTCTTGAAAATTTTAGGTCAGTTTTATCTATAGTCACTCACTTGGGATCTGTGCTCATTTTTGTCTGACGAGAAATTCGCAATCTAGTTTGCAAATGCCCTGTTGTTGCCTCTGTCCTCCCCCATCTACTTCCCACCCCTCCACCCCCCACCAAAGGTGCTACTTTGGAGCCAAAGTGGAGAAAGAAAACTCATGAAAAGGAAGAACAGAAGCCTAATTCCCACCATTTCAGATACTGTTCATAACCAGTGTAATATTTTCATTTCACTCTGTCACAATACCAAACTTCTACCAAGATTTATTTGCGGTAGCCAGTGTTCTCTTAAAAAAAAAAAAAAGTATAGAATCCTATTTACAATTTAAAAGGTTGTAGGGGGACATACAACCCTAGAAGGACCACCATTTCACCTTAGTGTGAATTTAGATCTTATCCAGCAGCTTTCCTCCTAATCCTGGAGATAAATTCCACTGAAAGTGTCTGAGTTTTTGGTTTTAGTGTGAAAGGGAGAAAAACAATTTAGCAACATGGAATATTTCAGGGAACAAACCAGATCTGGATGGAGTATCAAAGTAGAGAGACAGTATGTGGGTGCAAAGGCCCTAGAAGGTAAAAGAAAGGGAGGTAATACAACGCCAAAGAGAAGCTTGACACATCTTTCAAAATACTGCCTCCTGTCAGTTTTAGAAGAAAGGGAGAAACCTTCTTCTCAGTAACCTGGACTGGTTAAGAAACAAAATTATCATTTATAACATTGTTTATCTAAGGGAAATGCAATCTGAGTTCCAAATAACCAATTTAATAAATAAACGTTTAATAATAATTCTTAAAGGTAAGAGACTACTCATAATGCTCACTTAAATTTTCTCCATGATTGACATTCTGTCCTGTTGTTTTTTGGGGCGGGGGGGGGGGTGGAGGGATGAATTATAGATAAGACACAGAACTGTAAAGATATGTAGGCTAATGCTTTGTTCTATATATTTTTTGCATAAGTGATTTAAATGACAAAGAATTCTGAAGCCAACACCAAGCTGCTATCCCAGGACATTAGTGAGAGTGGTGTGGCCAAAATGCAGTGCCCTTTTCCTCAGGCTTGGAAGAAACCCAGCATCCCAGCCAGTCCCAGAGAGAATTTATAATCTGACATGGTTAGAGGTACAGCCTGCATCATAAAGATTTCATATTCAACATGAGATTTTTTGAGTTTGTCTAGCAAGCTTTCAGTTACTAAATTGGTTCTTTATTTCTCAGATCCGTTTTAATGCACTTCTTTCAGAGGTCTATTACACATGAAGCCGCACCTTATTTGTCTGGTGGCTGTGTTCTGTTTTTAATTTAAGTAGAACACCTTGTTTATACTTTCAGTCAAAATGGTATTTCATTCAAAGTAAAACCAAATCTTTATTGAGGACCTCTAGAGGAATCAGCTACCATCTTATACAACTCACGGGCACATATGATCCCTGAGGCAAACCTGAATTTCTCCTGCTCCTCCCCAGAACCAGACTGGCAAATGGCAACAGACAACTCAGCAACTTGACTATGCTGGGCAATAAACTCAAAGTCCCCTGCAGAATATATTAACTTTCCACCCCCAGGTGCCTCCTACACACTTCAAGGACAACAGCTGTACTATTACGAACTGATGGAATTTCCAGGCTTGGCAGGGTTCTGTTCATAACCACCATTTGTCCTGTTCATCACAGGATTAGCAACAGGAGAGAGCCCTTGACTACTAGAATAGCTGAGGCCATCTCCCAGCGACATTCCTATATGAAAGAGCACACTGATACATTTTACTTCCATGTAATCCCAAAAACAAAGAGCCCCTTTCCCACTGCTGTTTTAGGGGGCCCTGTCCTCTAAATATAAAAACACTGCATACACATGCACACACATATTCATATACATAAAACCTTGCAGCACAAGGCTGAAAGCCTAGCTTACTTACAGGAACTATCCAGGCAGCTTGTGTTCAGGTCTGACTGAATGCATTTTAGATCTCTAAACAGGCACCTGCCTGCCACATTTCTGTCCAAGCGAATTTAAATCTATTTCTCCAAGAAGAATAATCTACACTAGATACCTCCCACTGTTAGCCATGTGATACAGACAGCATGATATCTGCTGAAGTCTGGTTATGTGGGCCAAAACAAGAGACGACAATGACACAGCACTTACATTTCTGCAATAAACATTCTGAAGAGTAAATCTTCAGTTTTATCTATTTTAAAAAAAAGTCAATCTTACAATGCTTCTCAATAATACCTAATGCCCCCACATTTTGAAACAGAGAAAGTATTTTTTTTTAATTTTACTATTCATCCCACTTATTCTTCCTCAGTCTAATTAAGATAAGAAAAAGGATTCAGAGTTTGCTTACACCTACGCCCAAATTATTTCTAACCACTTAAGATTTCTAAAGGATTTTTTAAAAACACCAGTTCAAATAATCTAGGATCCAATTCCCTCACTTTATCATATGACAAAAAAGAGAACCAGAGAAGACAAGTCACTTATAAATGAAGCTAGGACTAAGGATCAGGCTAAGAGGAGAGCCATGGAACACCATAAACAAAAGCAAGGGTGTGACAAAATTGGCAATCTTGGAATTTTATAGTTTCCACTATTATCTGACATAATGACATCACTATACTTCAAAATTGATTGTTTTGCCCTACCTTTTCCTCTTAAAGGATGAAGCCAGTTGGGAAGAGCCCTGAACAGCAAAACATCCCAGCTGATTTAAAAGGACTCCAATGCCTTTTTTTTTTTTTTTTTTGTGGGGAAGACAAGCCCTGAGCTAACATCTGTTGCCAATCCTCCCCTTTTTGCTGAGGAAGACTGGCCCTCCGCTAACATCCGTGCTCATCTTCCTCCACTTTATATGGGACGCCGCCACGGCATGGCTGACAGGCGGTGCGTCGGCGGGCGCCCGGGATCCGAACTCGCGAACCCCGGGCTGCCAAGCGCGGACTAAACCGCTGCGCCACCGGGCGGCCCCTCAATGCCTTTTTTTTTAAATCGAAACTCCTCAGTGTGATATCAAGGCCACACAAACCTAGAAGACCCAGTCCTGTCACCCACCACAACCATCCACAGTTTTCCATGTAGGGTCTCCTATATTTTAGTCACATGGGACCAGCTGCCATTTTACAAGCATACCACTGACATTATTATCACTGTATACCCTTGCTCATATTGCTCTCCACACATCAAATTCTCTTCATTCTCTCCTCGTTTGCCAAAGTCTTGAAATCAAGGTCCACATCAAATATCTGTCACCTTTCCTGTGATTCCTTTTTAGAATCTGTTCTCCTAGTGCCATTCAGAAGTAACATACCATCTGTACTTCTATTTTAACAGTAAAGTCTGATCCGTACTGTTGTATATACCAGCAGCTCCTGTAAACAAAGGGGAAGAACCATGTCTAAGAGGTGTGTATATCTCCTCTTAGTGGATTACTTTACACAGAAGATAGGCCAAAACAACAAAAACCAACAAAACAGTGGGGCTAGCTAAACAGACAGTTCTAAAATGGTATGATGGAAATTTTAAAAAACCATGTCTAATCTGAAATTAATCAGAGGTGCCAAAACTACAAAAACTCTTCAGAACTGTAAAATAAATAGATTCAAGGTTGAAGGGTCATTGCTAATTAAGAACATTCACCTCATTTCTTCTACTTTCCAAACATAGCTTATGCCAGAGCAATCACAGAAAGAAAGCCAAAAGGGAGTAACCGTACAAGCCAGCTCTCCATGCTGGTCATCTTATCATTATTAGGCAGAGCAATAAAAATAGCTCTCTGCTTTTAGAAAGGCACAACAACATGATGCAATGTGGCAAAAACAAATAGTTTTTTGTTCAAGAGATCAACTACCACCATCATGTTAACATCACTGTACAAATATTAAAACTTTTTATAATTATTAAAATGTTAACTCTCTCTAGTATCAGCTCACATGTCTCTGTCAAAGAGTGATAAATATATTATGTAATTTTAAGATTACTTAGTGCTGGGGAAATTGGATGAAGGGAAGAATATTCACACTGGATCAGCTCTTAGCTTTTGAGAACCATTTTGAGAAAAATCTCTCCATCAAGCAAAGTGAATTTTCTCTCTGAAGTTCAGAGCCACAATATGCCATATTTTATTGTAGAAGATATAGTGAAAGTAAAGGAAAATGGAAGGTAGAACTAAGAGGAGCTGGGATTTGTGTTGATAATTCTATAATTATTTATTTACAATTTATGTCCTTCCAGAGCCCCCGTGTACTCTCAGTTCCTAGATGGCAAGGACAGCATCTTTTTCACCTTTTATCCTGGGCATCTAGTATAATAAAGTGATACCTGGTAGGCTCTCATTAAATGCACATTCATCCTGCTGGGTGTGCTCTATTCTATATCATGACACCAGCCTTCTCTTGCTGGGTTGACATTTGCCCAGCTGGAAGGACCCTCCTAGCTCTTCCACTGTTGGTTCTAGGCACAGAATCAGAATTGGAGTATAGTAGCTCAGCTCTTCTGAGAGGAAAAAGGAAAGCATAAACTCTCTAGGAGTACTTAGCAGGCATTTTGTAGAATGACCTTAGTGACCTTTAACATAAAAATACCTTACAGATGCTTTCAAAGAGAGGCGGAAAAAAGCCTAGAAGTAAAAATAATACTATTAAGTAAAACTGAACAAGCAAAGTGAAAAGTCAAAGGAATCTTTCAAGTTATTATTAACATAAATTTTAACATTTTACCTGAAATAGAGGTGAAGATCTATGTTAAAAGTGAAAAGCCACTGGATCAGAATTGTTCAGGGACAGAGTTGAGCAATTTCACTTTTTAAGAGTTGACTCTGAAGGGCACACACAATTGAGAGCTACTAAATTAATCAACAATCTACCTAATACATTAAAGATTAAGTTCACTGAAATGAAACATAAAACAAGATTTGTAAAACTTAGCACTAGAAAGAGATTAAGTTCTCCCTTGTAGGGAGGGTAGATGTTTTAGATCCAGTTTACTAGTAGTAGAGCCTCAGACAGGCATTCTTATGCAAGTGATTTACTGACGGAGTGCCCTCACGAGAAACCTGTAAGGGAGGGAGGAGAAGCAGAACTGTGCTTTCAGCTGACGTCTAGCCTCCGCCTCCTCTCTGGGAAGCTATAGAAGCACAACTGCAACACGAAGTCAGTCCCACTATGAGCTAAGGGGGCCAGGTTTTTGTAACCCTCATCAGGCAGTCACTGGCTGAGGACTATGTGAAGGGGAGGGGCATAACTCCCCAGGCATCTCTCAGGAAGGTGGCTTCTACCTGCTGCAGCCTTTGGTAGCTAACACTGGGGGTGGTGCACTCACTGGTAAAGGGGATCTACACAGGACAGCAGCAGCATTTACTACAGAAGGTTCAACTGTATAACAAAAAGGCATACCGGATTGGTGTAGGTATATAAATATTGAGCAAAATAGACTCAAAGCAAAAAAAAAAAAAATCAGTAGAAATAAAATGACAAAAAGTTTAATTCACTAAGATTTACCAATATTAAATATTAAACTTGGATGTACCTAACAACATAGCTATTTAAAAATACATAACACTGACAGTAATGAGAAATAGATGAGTTGTCCTTCCTAGGGGGATATCGTTAATACACCTCTCTCAGTAAGTGACACATCATGTAGACAAAAATCAGTAAGTATAAACAAGCTTTGAACAACTCAATACGCAAGTTTCAGCTAATGAAATACAGAGTACACTAGACAAGATACTGTCTCTTCACATATGGAACACTTATTTTTAAAATAAATATATACTAAGACATAAAGCAAGTCTCAAATTACTAAAATCACTACTGTACCATCCACATTTATGAAACATCACAAATAAGTTAGAAATAAAAACCTGAAAGAATTTTTTAAATGTATTAGGAAATTTTAAAACACACTACAAAGAACCTGAGTGAAAACCATAATAGAAATGAAAAAACACTTAGAATTGAATAATAAAAATATTACATACCAAAGCTTGTGGAATATGCCTAAAGAGGGAACTTAAGGAAAGTCTCCAGCATTAAGTGCTTATATTAAAAAAGAAAGGATGAGATTAATTAGCTAAGCATCCTTCTTAAGAGTTACATAAAAATAAATTTGAAGAAAACCAAAGGAAAATCATGAACAAATATGAAGTACAAAGAAACAAACAAAAAAAAGAGATTAACAAAGCAAAAGTCCTCTTTGAGGAGTGATAAAGTTAACAAACCTCTGGCAAGACTGACCAAAAAACAGAAGAAGACACAAATGAACAATTTTAGGAAGGAAAAAGAGAATAATGCTATGATGCAGCAGAGAGGAAAAAGAGATTATAAACAACAGTGCCAACAAATCTGAAAATCAGATGAAAAAAAACCAATTTCTAAAAGAGTATATATTACAAAAACTGATCCGAAATATAATAAAAAGAAAACCTAAATAGTCCTAAATCAATTAATGATAGTGAAACAATATTTTAAAATCTTCCAAACATACACACACACCCAAGGATTTTACAGGAGTTTGACCAAATATTCAAGGGGCAGACAACTCTGATTTAACACAAACTCTGGAAAATAGAAAAAGAATTCTCCCCAACTCATTTTATGAGGCTAATATAAGTATAATGTAGTAGTTAGAGGCCCAGATTCACATCAGACTGTCAGAGGTTCAAATTCGAGTTCTACTACTTAGTATCTATGTGATCTTGGACAAGTTTCTTAAGTTTTGCTTTACTTTAATAATATGTAAGTTGGGGATAACAGTATTATCTACTTCTGGATCTGTTAATATATAAAATGTTTAAAATAGTGCCTAGAACACTGCATGTGCTTTAGGTATTTGCTATTGATATATAATTACTGATAAAATACCCCTGATACTAGACAAGAAGAATACAATAATGGAAAATTATATGCAAAAATAAACTCACAAACTTAGATCAGGAGTCAGCAAACATTTTCTGTCAAGAGCCAGATAGTAAACTGTTGAAACTTTATGGCCCATACAATCTGTTACAAATACAGACAGTCCTTGCTTTGGAAGGTTGTAATATGCACAGATTTCAGTGACCATGGTTCAGTTAAATAACACCAGTCCCCCAACAACACAGTTCAAGTTTCAGTTACCTGGGTATACTAACTGTGAGTAATTGCATAAAGTACAAAATTTGCTGCTAACTCTTCAGTCCACAAATCATTACATAAATAACAGGTATGCATGGAAATCAGTGACCTATCACATCACTTCTTTCAAAGCCTGTTGGTGACTGATCACTGTGCATCTGTTATTCAGGTCATGCACAAACAGTTGTGTTACCTCCTCATCTCATTGATAAACCCATGCAACATTTTACAAAAACGGATAATTGAAAGAGCAAACTGGCCAACAAAGATGAAAGTGCAGCAAAGAACCAAAAAGTAATAACACTGGAAGTGAAATTCAAAGCAAATATAAGTGGAGTTACAGAAGAAATAGCTCACAGTGGGAAGGTTGACACTACCACCATTCAAAAGACTGGATATGCAGGCAATGGAACTTAGTGAAAGGAGCTTATCTACATAAATAAGGAAAATGGATTGGTAAAAAGATGAAGATGTCCCAAAGGAAGTGATGCTGGCAAGAAATTTCACATTAAAAGAAGACAAAAAGAAAAGAAAGCACAAAGGATAAAATGTGGGAAGCTGATCTGAACTTATAAAGACAATTTGCCAAGGCATAGAAAAGATGCCCATTCCATATCATAAGTTATATGATGAGAAGAAGAAGGCTGGCACTGTTCAAACTGCTCTTGATAAAATTTTTACAAATAAATAAAACATTTTAATTCTCAATACTTCAAATTACAGCACACTAAATAATAATTGTCCTGTTTTTTTCATTTCCCTATACATTTATAACACACAAGAGAGCTTTTAAAGGTTTTAAAGGTTGCAGAATAATCATAATTCTTCCTACTTATTATTAACATTGCTTTGCAGCTTCACCCTGCATGGTCATTTTTACAATCTCAAACTACTGTGCAAAGCAAGAAGTGCCTGTACTGAACACTGCCATTACAGAGTGAAAACTTCCATAGATGATGCATAAATGAATGAATGTGTCTGTGTAAAAGTATATTTATGGATGCTGAAATAAGAATTTCATGTGTTCACCTGTCATGAAATAGTTTTCTTTTGATTTTCTGTCAATTATTTTAAACTGTGGAAACCACTCTTAGCTCATAGATCACACAAAATAGGCAGCAAACTGAATTTGCTGAACCCTGACTTAGATGAAAAAATCCTAAAATAAATATCAGGAAACAAAATCTAGTAATATATAAAAGATACATTTTGAACTAAGTGGGCTAATTAAACATTAGAAGAAGTGACGTCAGCATCATGGCGGAGTGAGCTTCCCTCTTTGAATCTCTGGCCCCTACGACACAACAAAAACATCATTCGCATTCCAATAGAGCTCAATCAAACACTACAAAGGACTTCTAAGAACCCCCCGCTGCCATACATCAGACGGTGGAGGCGCGGGACGCCCAAAAGGATGCGAGGAGAGGTAAGAAGTTGTACTCCCCCTCCCCAATCTATCGGCAAAGACAGCGGGGCTCACAGACAGAGGGGGTAGGGGCGGCCCACAGCGGGGAAAACTATCACCCTCCAGATGCTCTCACAGACTGTTGAGAGATCCCCACCGGGAAGCGACGACGGACTGTTTCGGGGGTGTAGCAAACGTCATAAGAGAGACAGAAAGGAAACCCCCGGGTCAAGCAGGAGAAACCGCCTCCCCCCACACACCCGGCATTACAGCATAATCCCTCAGGGGGCTGCAGCAGGCTCAGAGCATACCGCTCGTGATCTCCATCCAGTGGCAGCAGGTGGAAACTGCAGGACCAACATCAACATGATAGGAAAAAATAAAGCAGTCGGATCCATGCGACAGTTTGTTATGGCTACAGACCAAAAGGAAAATGACAAACACCCAGAAACCAACCCTGAAGGCACAGAATTCTATAACCTGAATGACAGAGAATTCAAAATAGCTATCATAAACAAACTCAACAAAATACAAGAGAACACACAGAAACAAATCAACGAATTCAGGGATTTCGTCACAAAAGAGATTGAAACCATAAAGAAAAACCAATCAGAATTATTGGAGGTGAAAAACAAAATGAATGAGATAGCGGAAAAGATGGAGTCTTTAAAGAGCAGAACTGACAATATGGAGGAAAAAATTAGCATTATTGAGGATAGCCACGCAGAAACGCTCCAGATAGAGGAGGAGAGAGAGCTAAGACGAAAAAGAAATGAAGAAATTCTTCGAGAAATATCAGACTCAATGAGGAAAGGCAACATAAGGATAATAGGTATTCCAGAAGAAGAAGAAAGAGAAAAAGGAGCAGAGACTTAGTTCAAAGAAATAATAGCTGAGAACTTCCCCAACCTAGGGAATGAGAGGGAAATAACAGTGAACGAAATCAATAGATCACCTAAATATATTAACAGGAATAAAACATCATCTCGCCACATAGTAGCAAACTTGAAAAATATCCGTGACAAGGAAATAATATTAAAGGCAGCTAAACAAAAAAACCAAAATAACATACAAAGGAAACCCCATCAGGCTCTCAGCTGATTTCTCGACAGAAACTCTACAGGCTAGGAGAGACTGGAATGATATATTCAAAATCATGAAAGACAAAATCCTTCAGCCAAGAATACTTTATTCAGCAAAAATATCCTTCAAATATGATGGAGAAATAATAACTCTGCCTGATAAACAAAAGCTAAGAGAGTTCGTCACCACAAGATGCCCACTACAAGAAATGCTCAAGAAGGCCCTTAGGCCTGAAAAAAAACAAATGAGAAAGGGGATATAAAGATTTCAGCAAGGAGAAAAGCAAGGAGACTAAACCAGAACAAACTACAGTTGGATAACATCAAAAATTAATTCAAGCTCATCACTGGAAACACACACACATGACACAAGATGGAATAAATAGAGATAACAAATAAGGAGGGGAAGAGGTAAGGGATTGAATCGACCCAGCCTCAGGAAAAAGGAGGCATCTGAAAATGTACTTTCTTATCCAGGAGATCTTTTATATAAACCGCACGGTAACCACTAAACAAATAACCAGGAGAGAACCACACATGACAAATAAAGAGAAAACTAAGAGAATCAGCATGCAGAAATACCAAACTGAATTTGCAGTCCGAAACACAAGTGACAAGAAACGAAGGAAATGCAAAAGAACCAGAAGATGAACAATAAAATAGCAACATTAAACCCTCATAGATCAATAATCACTCTAAATGGAAATGGATTCAATTCTCCAATCAAAAGACACAGAGTGGCGGGATGGATTAAAAACCAAGATCCAACAATCTGCTGCCTCCAGGAAACACATCTCAGCTCTAAAGACAAACACAGACTCAAAATAAAAGGATGGAAAACAATATTCCAAGCTAATGGCAAAGCAAAGAAAGCAGGGGTAGCCATACTCATATCAGACAAAGTAGACTTCAAGATAAAAAAGGTAATGAGAGACAAAGAAGGGCAATATATAATGATAAAAGGGACACTTCACCAAGAAGACATAACACTTATAAATATCTATGCACCCAACACAGGAGCACCAAAGTACATAAAACAACTGCTAAAAAACCTTAAAGGAGATATTAACAATAACACAATAATAGTAGGGGATCTTAACATCCCCCTTACATCAATAGATAGATCATCCAGACAAAAAGTCAATAAGGAAATAATGGACTTAAACAAAAAACTAGACGCAATGGACTTAATAGATATATACAGAGCACTCCACCCAAAAAAAGCAGAGTACACATTCTTCTCAAGTGCACATGGAACATTCTCAAGGATAGACCATATATTAGGAAACAAGGCAAACCTCTATAAATTTAAGAAGATTGAAATCATTACAAGCATCTTTTCTGATCATAACGCTGTGAAACTGGAAATCAACTGCAAGGAAAAAGCTGGGAAAGGGACAAAGATGTGGAGCCTAAACAACATGCTACTGAACAACCAATGGGTCGTTGATGAAATTAAAGGAGAAATCAAAAGCTATCTGGAGACAAATGAAAAGGAAAATACACCATACCAACTCATATGGGATGCAGCAAAAGCAGTCCTGAGAGGGAAATTCATAGCAACACAAGCTCACCTTAACAAACAAGAAAAATCCCAAATAAATAACCTTGAACTGCACCTAACAGAATTAGAAAAAGAACAGACAAAGCCCCGAATCAGCAAAAGGAGGGAAATAATAAAAATCAGAGCAGAAATAAATGAAATTGAAACCAAAAAAACAGCAGAAAGGATCAATGAAACAAAGAGCTGGCTCTTTGAGAAGATAAATAAAATTGACAAATCCTTAGCCAGACTCACTAAGAAAAAAAGGGAGAAGACTCAAATAAATAAAATTAGAAATGAAAGAGGAGAAATTACAACAGATAGCACAGAAATACAAGGGATTATTAGGGAATACTATGAAAAACTTTACGCCAACAAATCGGACAACCTAAAGGAAATGGACAAATTTGTATGGGGCAACAAAAGACCCCGAATAGCTAAAGCAATTCTGAAAAAAAAGAACAAAGTTGGAGGCATCACAATCCCTGATTTCAAAACATACTATAAAGCTATAGTAATCAGAACAGCATGGTACTTTACAAAAATAGACACACAGATCAATGGAACAGAATTGAAAGACCAGAAATAAAACCACAGACCTATGGACAGCTAATCTTCGACAAAGGAGCGAAGAACATACAATGGAGAGAGGGAAGTCTCTTCAATAAATGGTGCTGGGAAAATTGGACAGCAACATGCAAAAGAATGAAAGTAGATCATCTCCTATCACCATATACAAAAATCAATTCAAAATGGATCAAGGACCTGAAAGTGAGACCTGAAACTATAAAACTCCTGGAAGAAAATATAGGCAGTACACTAATTGAGATTGGACATAAAGGGGTCCTTTCAGATTCCATGTCTACTCGGACAACGGAAACAAAAGAAAAAATAAGTGGGACCTCATCAGACTAAAGAGCTTCTACAAGGCAAATGAAACCAGGATCAAAATGAATAAACAACCCACCAGCTGGGAGAAAATATTCGCAAATCATTTGTCCGACAAGGGATTAATCTCAGTAATATATAAAGATCTCATACAACTGAGCCACAAAAAAACAAACAACCCGATCAAAAAATGGGCAGAGGATATGAACAGACATTTTTCCAAGGAAGAGATATAGATGGCCAATAGACACATGAAAAGATGTTCAACATCACTAATCATCAGGGAAATGCAAATCAAAACTACTCTAAGATATCACCTTACACCCGTTAGAATGGCTATAATCACAAAGACAAATAACAACAAATGCTGGAGAGGTTGTGGAGAAATGGGAACCCTCATTCACTGCTGGTGGGAATGCAAACTGGTGCAGCCTCTATGGAAAATAGTATGGAGAGTCCTCAAAAAATTAAAAATAGAAATACCTTATGATCCAGCAATCCCACTCTTGGGCATCTACCCAATGGACATGAAATCAACCATCACAAGAGGCATATGCACCCCTATGTTCACTGCAGCATTATTCATGATAGCCAAGAAGTGGAAGCAACCCAAGTGTCCCTCGACTGACGATTGGTTAAAGAAGATGTGGTATATACATACAATGGAATACTACTCAGCCATAAGAAAAGACATAATTGTCCCGTTTGCAACAACATGGATGGACCTAGAGGGTATTATGTTAAGTGAAATAAGCCAGAGAGAGAAGCACAGACACTGCATGAACTCACTCATATATGGAATATAAATGAACACACGGACAGAGAGAACTGATTGGTGGTTAACAAGGGGAAGGGGGGTGGGGGGTGGGCACAAGGGGTGAAGGGTTACATCCACATGGTGACGGACAAACAAAAATATACAAGTAAAACCCCACAGTGTTATAAACTATTAAGACATCAATAAAAAAAAAATATATATATATATATATATATAGCAACCCGTAAAAAATAAAATAAAAATCACTACCAAAAAGAAAAAAAAACATTAGAAGAATCTATTAATGTAATTCACAGATTAAGTAAGAAAACTAAAAGCTCATCTCTCAATATTATCAAAAAAGCCTCTGGAAAAAAGATTCTCAGCAAATTAGGATAGGAGCATCCTTTATCTGACAAAGAGTATCTACAAAAGAACCCTACCACAAACATTCTCTTATGATCAGGTAGAAATGAGAATGTCTGCTATTGCCATTTCTAACCAATATTGTGCAATGAGCCAAGAAAAAAAAAAATAAAGAGCATAAGGATTTTAAAGGGAAAAAAATAACACTGTCATTATTTGCAGGAAACATAACTATATAGAAAGAAAATCAAATAAACTTTTAGAATTAGTAAACAAATTTAGCAAGGTTGTTGAACTCCAGGTAACTTTTTAAAACTCAATGGTATTTCCATATACTAGCAAAAACAATTGAAAAATATAAATTTTTTTAAGATCACTTACAATTATATTTTTAAAAATACCTAGGAATAGGGGCTGCCCGGTGGCGCAGCGGTTTAGTCCGCGCTTGGCAGCCCGGGGTTCGCGAGTTCGGATCCCGGGCGCCCGCCGACGTACTGCCTGTCAGCCATGCCGTGGCGGCGTCCCATATAAAGTGGAGGAAGATGAGCACGGATGTTAGCCAAGGGCCAGTCTTCCTCAGCAAAAAGGGGAGGATTGGCAACGGATGTTAGCTCAGGGCTGGTCTTCCCCACAAAAAAAAAAAAAAAAAAAAAAAAAAATACCTAGGAATAATTTTAATGAAAGATATCCATGACCAATACATAGAAAACAAACCAAAAAAAATGGAGAAAAATTAAAGACTTAATTAAATGGCAGCATTGTATCACGATCATGTACTATGAACTGGAAGACTCAATATTTTAAAGATGTCAGCTATTCCCAAAATGATCTACAGATTGAACATTTCCAAGCAAATCCCAGTAGATTTTTTCTTTTTCAATTCAACTAAAAAGCCGATTCTAAATTTTACATGAAAATGCAAAGAGCCAAGAATAGCCAAGACAATCGTAGAGAACAAACTGAGAAGAACTTAAGCTACTGGATATCAAAAGTAGCTAGTAGATTGAACCACTTGAAATTGCCAAAAACTGATGGCCTACAAATATGGCAATTTTGTATGTTTCAATCTAATATATAAAAATACAGTAATGAAGACATTGTGGTACCGGCATGACCACCAAGAAAGAGGCCAACACAAGAGAACAATTTCAAAAAAGAACCACTACATATGGACACTTAATTTATGACAAATGTGACACTGCAGAGCAGTAGGGGAGGAACTCTCTTTTCAATAAATAGCGCTAGGTCAACTAAATAATTCAATTATAGGGGAAAAGTATCTTGAGTTCTACCTCACACTCTATACAAAAATCAATTCCAGGTGGATGGTAGGCCTAAATGTGAAAGATAAAATAATAATAAAATTCTAGAATATGAAAAATATCTTCATGATCATGGAGTAAAGCAAAGATTTCTTAAACAGCTCACATGGATCACTAATCACAAAGGGTCAAAAATGATAAATTGGACTACATTAAAGGTAAGAATTTATGTCCATCCAAATATACCATTAAGAAAATAAAAGATAAACCATAGGGTTGAATAAGATATCTGCAATACATAACAAAGAACTCATATATGTGATATATAAAGAGCTCCTACAAATAAAAAAAAAAACCAGCCACCTCTCATAAGAGGTAATCCAAATAGCCAATAAACATATGAAAAAGTGCTTACTTTTACTAATCATCAGGGAAAGGCAATTTAAAACCATACTGAGATCCAATAAATACCTGCCAGAATTGGTAAAATGAAAAAGAAAATATCAAGTGAGCAGCAATTGGACCTCTCATACACTGCTATAAATTGATACAACCATTTTAGACAACAGTATGTCATTATTTATAAGGTAGAATTTGTACATATCCTTAGACCTAGGCCTTCCATTTCTAGATATATATCTTGGATAAACTCTTGCATGCATGGATAAGAATATCAGAGCAGCATTATTCATAACAAGAATTTGGAAACAACTCAAATGCACATAAACAGAAAATAGATTAAATTTTATACTAATATAATGAAATCAATACAGCATTGAAAATGAATTAACTACAGATATACACATCATAATGGACGAATTTCAATAATAGTGTTAAAGGAGTCATACATTTGTATTCAAGCTATTAAACACAAAGAAAGCACAAAATTCAAGATAGTGATACAAAAGAACTTCAACAGGGAAGGGATAAACAAGGGGCTTAGGAAAGTCCAATTTTGTAAGTGGGGTAGTAGACCCATGGCTATTTATCTTTTTAGACCCATGGCTATTTATCTTTTTATTGTCTTTAAATTTTGCATATATTTTTTACATACAAAAAGGTACATATAATGTATCACAGCAAAAAGAAGGGAGGGAATGGGGGAGGCAGGGATGCTGGCAGGAGTGGGGAGACAAGTGTGGGAGGGGGTAAAGAAAAAAACAAAAAGAAAATTCCCCAAACAGTATCTACCAAGTCATGAGAAACAGATTAGCTTCTGATTTCTAAAAGCAACACTGGATGCTAGAAAGCAATGGAGTGATGCCTTTAAAATTGAGAGAAACTATTTTGAACCCAGAGTTTTATACCCAACCCATCTATCAAGTAAAGACCAAAGTGGTAAATTCAAACACACAATAAATCCAAAAAGTTTATTTTCCAGACACCCTTTCTAAAAACGAACATTCAGCACAGACTCCAGGAAAATGACAAATGAACATGGTATCCCAGGAAAACCACAGTATCCAAGTAATAGTACAATTAACCTACAAGAGAAATGAAAAGAAATCCCCCAGATGATGGTAAAGATCTAGAAACAACCCTGTTCAAAATTAACCTTTCAACAAACAGTATAATTTTAAAAAGCTGAATGACCTTAGACATGTGGTGCAGACAGCATATATTTTTCTGCCAATAAGAAAAAAAAAAGACAACTGAGAGGCAGGGAAGACAATTATACTGGAGGGGGTACTACCCAGGAAAGTTTTGATTCAAATACTATGCAAACTGAACTCCGGCATTATTTTAAGCTAATTATATATTTTAAGAAAATATACTTCGAACATTCTCATCTGGTTTACTAACACAGGATGGATCCATGAGAAATACATTATGTACTTGAGTACAAAAGGGTATATACAATGTATTACAGAAAAAAAAAGAGGAAGGGGGGCAGGAAGGTATGGGGACAACTCCAAAACAGCAGCTGAAATAACTGAAAGGCTTTTGCTGACTCTCCAAGTTTAATCTTAAGTAGGCAGAAGGCAAAGAGAACTTTGCCTTCTCACTGGAATGTGCTTCTCTATTGGTCTGCAAGTCTGCATGTGCTGACCTTTAAAAGACAGTATAAGGTTTGTCTGTTCTCCCTTCTGCTTGTGGGCTGATAGATTGAACATGGGTGGACAATAACTTGGTGGCTCTGATGTTGGCTGTGTTCAATATTCTACTGTATTTCTTGTACAAGCACTGGGAGATTTTTTTCCATAGATGCATTTTTAATCCTTCAAAAATAAGCAAGGCATAATGAGATAAAAGAGAAGTTTAAACTACAAATGAAATTACAAATAAAAATAACATGATATAACTGTCCTGTGGGGTTTAATTCTCCTAATATAGCAAGCACCAAAGAACTGACAAACTAAAATTACAAAGACTTCCAAACTAAATTTCCTCCAAGAAATTTGAAAGTAAATTCTAAGTAATCAAAGGCACAAAGAGTAACATGCAACAGGAAAGATTTTGATGGTGACCATAGAATCAAAGAATGTACAAACTGAATGAAGTGTGGCAGAGATGTACTCAATCCTGTTTCTTCTTCCCGCTTACTCAGAAAGACAACATTTCCTACCTCCCTTGCAGTTACAAACTGAGACCATATGACTGGGTTCTAGTCAATGGAATGCAAGCTGAAATAATATGTTTCACCACAAAACACTTTATGAGATCCTCCTTGCTGGTGCTCTTTGCTGTCAACCAAATGAATACAAAAGGATCCAGTGGAAGACTTCAAGGCACCAGGTGGAAGGAGCTGGATTTCTTCAACCATCACATGAAGGCCACAGGCCAAACACCCAGACTGTGGTGTGAGCAAGAAATAAACATTTATTTTATTAAGCCATTGAAATGGTAGATATATTAAAGCAGATAGCATTAATTACCCTAACTAATACAGGGATCTTACATATCTAACATTCTCATTTTACAAATAAAGAAACTAATGAACAAAGAGACTTTCTAAAAATTATACTAGTTGGTAGAGGAACCAGGTCTGCTGGCATTCTATTAAGGGATTTTACCCAGTAAAAGATTTCCATGCTAAATTTAGAATTAAAATTATCTCAACATTTGTTATAAGACCACAAGAAGGCAGCAAGATAATTTCTCATATAAACACGACGGACCTTAAATTTCTACAGAAATGCTTGTGAAAATCTCTGAGGATGGTCCTCAGGACAAAGGTATGTTTCTTACCAAAGCATTTTATATCAAGACACTTTACTCCAAAAACAGCACCAAGAACCAAACGAACATATTTTTACAAAAACGCTACAGCTGATCTAAGTATATCAAGTGAATGTCATTAACTTTTATGTCGAGTATATAAAAAAAATTTATTTCCCTTGTCTTTAAGATTGTTCTACAAGAATCTTAATCTTCCTATAAAACCACCTTCTTGACAAAAAGCAGTCTGAAGTCAAAGAAGGTAAGAGTCTTTTCTTATCTCTGTAGACTAAATTCCAGAACACAGATTTTCAGACTTCAGCTTTACTATTAGAATATTAGTATACAGGAGTGACGTCAGCATCATGGCAGAGTGAGATTCCCTCTTTGAATCCCTGCCCCCAGCGACACAACAAAAACATCATTCACATTCCAACAGAGCTCAATCAAACACTACGAAGGACTTCTAAGAAACCCCTGCTGCCATACATCGGAGGCGCAGGAAGCCCAAAAGGACGGGAGGAGAGGTAAGAAGTTGTACTCCCCCTCCCCAATTGATCAGCAAAGACAGCGTGGTTCGCAGACAGAGGGCGGAGGGGCGGCCCACAGTGGGGAAAACTATCGCCATCCAGGTGCTCTCACAGACTGTCGCGGGTTCCCCACTGGGAAACGACGACGGACTGTTTAGGGGGTGTAGCAAACACCCTAAGAGAGCCAGAAAGGAAACCCCTGGGTCAAGCATGAGAAAGAGAGGACCCCTCGCCCCACACACCCGGCGTTTCAGCATAATCCCTCCGGGGGCTGCAGCCGCCTCAGAGCAAACCGCTCGCGATCTCCATCCAGCGGCAGTAGGGGGAAACTGCAGGACCAACTTTATCATGAGGGGAAAAAATAAAGCCGTCTCCGTCGGATCCTTGCAACAATTTGTCATGGCTACAGACCAAAAGGAAAATGACAAACACCCAGAAACCAACCCTGAAGGCACAGAATTCGATAACCTGAATGACAGAGAATTCAAAATAGCTATCATAAACAAGCTCAACGAAATACAAGAGAACACACAGAAACAAATCAACGAATTCAGGGATTTTGACACAAAAGAGATTGAAACAATAAAGAAAAACCAATCAGAATTATTGGAGGTGAAAAACAAAATCAACGAGATAGTGGAAAAAATGGAGTCTTTAAAGAGCAGAACTGACAATATGGAGGAACGAATTAGCACTATTGAGGAGAGCCACGCACAAATGCTCCAGATAGAGGAGGAGAGAGAGCTAAGACTAAAAAGAAATGAAGAAATTCTTCGAGAAATATCAGACCCAATGAGGAAAAGCAACATAAGGATAATAGGTATTCCAGAAGGAGAAGAAAGAGAAAAAGGAGCAGAGACTTAGTTCAAAGAAATAATAGCTGAAAACTTCCCCAACCTAGGGAACGAGAGGGAAATAACAGTGAATGAAATCCATAGATCACCTAATATATTAACAGGAATAAAACATCATCTCACCACATAGTAGCAAACTTGAAAAATACCTGTGACAAGGAAATAACATTGAAGGCAACTAAACAAAAAAAACAAAATAACATACAAAGGAAACCCCATCAGGCTCTCAGCTGATTTCTCGACAGAAACTCTACAGGCTAGGAGAGACTGGAATGATATATTCAAAAACATGAAAGACAAAAACCTTCAGCCGAGAATACTTTATCCAGCAAAAATATCCTTCAAATATGATGGAGAAATAATAACTCTCCCTGATAAACAAAAGCGAAGAGAGTTCATCACCACAAGACCCCCACTACAAGAAATGCTCAAGAAGGCCCTTAGGCCTGAAAAAAAACAAATGAGAAAGGGGATATAAAGATTTCAGCAAGGAGACTAAACCGAAACAAACTACAGTTGGATAACATCAAAAATTAATTCAAGCTCATCACTGGAAACGAACACACATGACACAAGATGGAATAAATAGAGATAACAAATAAGGAGGGGAAGAGGTAAGGGATTGAATCAACCCAGCCTCAGGAAAAAGGAAGCATCTGAAAATGTACTTTCTTATCCAGGAGATCTTTTATATAAACCGCACGGTAACCACTAAACAAACAACCAGAAGAGAACCACACATGGCAAATAAAGAGAAAACCAAGAGAATGAGCATGCAGAAATACCAAATTGAATTTGCAGTCCGAAACACAAGTGACAAGAAACAAAGAAAATGCAAAAGAACCAGAAGATGAACAATAAAATAGCAACATTAAACCCTCATAGATCAATAATCACTCTAAATGGAAATGGATTCAATTCTCCAATCAAAAGACACAGAGTGGCGGGATGGATTAAAAACCAAGATCCAACAATCTGCTGCCTCCAGGAAACACATCTCAGCTCTAAAGACAAACACAGACTCAAAATAAAAGGATGGAAAACAATATTCCAAGCTAATGGCAAAGCAAAGAAAGCAGGGGTAGCCATACTCATATCAGACAAAGTAGACTTCAAGATAAAAAAGGTAATGAGAGACAAAGAAGGGCAATATATAATGATAAAAGGGACACTTCACCAAGAAGACATAACAATCATAAATATCTATGCACCCAACACAGGAGCACCAAAGTACATAAAACAACTGCTAAAAAACCTTAAAGGAGATATTAACAATAACACAATAATAGTAGGGGATCTTAACACCCCCCCTTACATCAATAGATAGATCATCCAGACAAAAAGTCAATAAGGAAATAATGGACTTAAAAAACTAGACGCAATGGACTTAATAGATATATACAGAGCACTCCACCCAAAAAAAGCAGAGTACACATTCTTTTCAAGTGCACATGGAACATTCTCAAGGATAGACCATATATTAGGAAACAAGGCAAACCTCTATAAATTTAAGAAGATTGAAATCATTACAAGCATCCTTTCTGATCATAATGCTGTGAAACTAGAAATCAACTGCAAGGAAAAAACTAGGAAAGGGACAAAGATGTGGAGACTAAACAACATGCTACTGAACAACCAATGGGTCGTTGATGAAATTAAAGGAGAAATCAAAAGCTATCTGGAGACAAATGAAAAGGAAAATACACCATACCAACTCATATGGGATGCAGCAAAAGCAGTCCTGAGAGGGAAATTCATAGCAATACAAGCTCACCTTAACAAACAAGAAAAATCCCAAATAAATAACCTTAAATTGCACCTAACAGAGTTGGAAAAAGAAGAACAGACAAAGCCCAATCAGCAGAAGGAGGGAAATACTAAAAATCAGAGCAGAAATAAATGCAATTGAAACCAAAAAAAACAGTAGAAAGGATCAATGAAACAAAGAGTTGGTTCTTTGAGAAGATAAATAAAATTGACAAACCCTTAGCCAGACTCACTAAGAAAAAAAGGGAGAAGACTCAAATAAATAAAATTAGAAATGAAAGAGGAGAAATTACAACAGACACCACAGAAATACAAGGGGTTATTGGGGAATACTATGAAAAACTTTACGCCAACAAATCGGACAACCTAAAGGAAATGGACAAATTCTTGGACGCGTACAACCTCCCAAAACTGAATCAAGAAGATATAGAGAATCTGAACAGACCAATCACAAGTAAAGAGATTGAAACAGTAATCAAAAACCTCCCAAAAAATAAAAGCCCAGGACCAGATGGCTTCCCTGGAGAATTTTATCAAATGTTCAAAGAAGATTTAACACCTATCCTTCTCAAACTATTCCAAAAAATAGAGGAAGATGGAATACTTCCCAACACATTCTATGAGGCCGACATCATCCTGATACCAAAGACAGACAAGGACAACACAAAGAAGGAAAACTACAGGCCAATATCGCTGATGAACATAGACGCAAAAATCCTCAACAAAATATTGGCAAACTGAATACAGCAATACATCAAAAAGATCATACACCACGATCAAGTGGGATCTATACCAGGGACACAGGGATGGTTCAACATCCGCAAATCAATCAACATTATACACTACATTAACAAAATGAAGAATAAAAACCACATGATCATCTCAATCGATGCAGAGAAGGCATTCGACAAGATCCAGCATCCATTTATGATAAAAATTCTCAACAAAATGGGTATAGAAGCAAAGTACCTCAACATAATAAGGGCCATATATGACAAACCTACAGCAAACATCCTACTCAACGGAGAAAAACTGAAAGCCATTCCTTTGAGGACAGGAACAAGACAAGGGTGCCCACTCTCGCCGCTCTTACACAACATAGTACTGGAAGTTCTGGCCAGAGCAATTAGGCAAGAAAAAGGAATAAAAGGACTCCAAATAGGCAATGAAGAAGTGAAACTCTCACTATTTGCAGATGACATGATCTTATACATAGAAAACCCCAAAAATTCCATCGGAAAGCTACTAGAAACAATCAACAACTACAGTAAAGTGGCAGGGTGTAAAATCAACTTACAAAAATTAATTGCATTTCTATACACTAACGATGAAACAACAGAAAGAGAACTCAAAAAGACAATCCCATTTACAATTGCAACAAAGAGAATAAAATATCTGGGAATAAATTTAACCAAGGAGGTCAAAGACCTATACAATGAAAACCATAAGACACTATTGAAAGAAATCGAGGAGGACATAAAGAAATGGAAAAATATTCCATGCACATGGATTGGAAGAATATAGTTACAATGTCCATTCTACCTAAAGCAATCTACAGATTCAATGCAATCCCAATCAGAAGCCCAATGTCATTCTTCACGGTAATAGAACAAAAACTACTGAAATTCATATGGGGCAACAAAAGAGCCCGAATAGCTAAAGCAATTCTGAAAAAAAAGAACAAAGCTGGAGGCATCACAATCCCTGATTTCAAAATATACTATAAAGCTACAGTAATCAAAACAGCATGGTATTGGTACAAGAATAGACACACAGATCAATGGAACAAAACTGAAAGACCAAAAATAAAACCACACACCTATGGACAGCTAATCTTCAACAAAGGAGCAAAGAACATACAATGGAGAGAGGGAAGTCTCTTCAATAAATGGTGCTGGGAAAATTGGACAGCAACATGCAAAAGAATGAAAGTAGACCATCTCCTATTGCCATATACAAAAATCAATTCAAAATGGATCAAAGACCTGAAAGTGAGACCTGAAACTATAAAACTCCTGGAAGAAAATATAGGCAGTACACTAATTGCGATTGGACATAAAGGGATCCTTTCAGATTCCATGTCTACCCAGACAAGGGAAACAAAAGAAAAAATAAACAAGTGGGACCTCATCAGACTAAAGAGCTTCTACAAGGCAAATGAAACCAGGATCAAAACGAATAGACAACCCACCAGCTGGGAGAAAATATTTGCAAATCGTTTGTCTGACAAGGGATTAATCTCAGTAATATATAAAGATCTCATCCAACTGAGCAACAAAAAAACAAACAACCCGATCAAAAAATGGGCAGAGGATATGAACAGACATTTTTCCAAGGAAGAGATACAGATGGCCAATAGACACATGAAAAGATGTTCAACATCACTAATCATCAGGGAAATGCAAATCAAAACTACACTAAGATATCACCTTACACCCGTTAGAATGGCTATAATCACAAAGACAAATAACAACAAATGCTGGAGAGGTTGTGGAGAAACAGGAACCCTCATTCACTGCTGGTGGGAATGCAAACTGGTGCAGCCTCTATGAAAAATAGTATGGAGAGTCCTCAAAAAATTAAAAATGGAAATACCGTATGATCCAGCAATCCCACTCTTGGGCATCTACCCAATGGACATGAAATCAACCATCACAAGAGGCATATGCACCCCTATGTTCATTGCAGCATTATTCACTATAGCCAAGAAGTGGAAGCAACCCAAGTGTCCCTCGACTGATGATTGGTTAAAGAAGATGTGGTATATACATACAATGGAATACTACTCAGCCATAAGAAAAGACACAATTGTCCCATTTGCAACAACATGGAAGGACCTAGAGGGTATTATGTTAAGTGAAATAAGCCAGAGAGAGAAGGACAGACACTGCATGAACTCACTCATATATGGAATATAAGTGAACACACGGACAGAGAGAACTGATTGGTGGTTATCAAGGGGAAGGGGGGTGGGGGGGCACAAGGGGTGAAGGGTTACATCCACATGGTGACGGACAAACAAAAATGTACAACTAAAACCCCACAGTGTTATAAACTATTAAGACATCAATAAAAAAAATGGTAAAAAAAAAAAAGAACAGCAGGATTAGATAAAAATAAATAAAAAAATAATAAAAAAAAGAATATTAGTATAGAAGTCATCCTGCAATCTTATGCAGTTGATTTTAAGCAATGAACACCAAATACATCATTACTCCCATACACAAGTGCCACCAATTGATTAGCTTAAACTAAAAACAATGGAACTATAAAAATAATGTTCTCCATAACTAAGAAAATATTGTCCATTGTGAAATTTACTGTTTCTACCCATCACACATACCTCCAAAAACCTCACCTATCATTATAGCTTTCATCACATTAGAATCAATTGACCATTTACTTGAAGAAACAAAAACATAAAAATGCATCACCAATTAGTAGCGCACATCCGCCAGATATTGACTGAAGACAGCAAGTGTGCCAAGAGTTCAGGAAAGCAGGCATGAATCCTCTGTAGCCTACAAGAAGCCACATTTGGAGAAAACATAACAGCCTCCTCTATTACTAAAGTACTTAGACTGTTAAAAATTTCTTCTGTCCTTGAGTCATGAATGGTCACTGTTTCACAGCTCGAGTGAAATATATGTGTAAAAATATAAAATAAATAGTAAAGGGGAACCTTAAATTATCCAGTTTACTGCCATATTTTACAACTCAGTAAAGTGAAATTCAAAGAGGTTTCCCTTTGCCCAAAGACATCCACGTAATTAACAGCAAAGCTACAATCAGAACCAAGGTCTTCCAACTCCCACCCAGCCCAAAGGTCCCTCCCCAGGGTGAGTATCTGCTGAACAGACAAGAGAAGTGCTAGTTCAGAGGTCATAAAGTGGCAATCTAAGGTCAAACAAGGCCCTTGGTGCAGTGGCCTACAGAGTGTTTTGGAAAAGCAATGCCAACATCTCAAAAATTAGGAATTTTTGCACGAAAATACCGACTCACAGCTTCTTTAAAAAAATAAGAAGAATCAGGGGCCAACCCAGTGGCACAGTGGTTAAGTTTGCGTGCTCCACTTTGGCGACCCGGGGTTCACGGGTTCAGATCCCAGGCACGGATCTATACACCACTCATCAAGCCATGCTGTGACGGCATCCCCCATACAAAAAATAGAGGAAGACTGGCACAGATGTTAGCTCAGCAACAATCTTCCTCAAGCGAAAAAGAAGAGGTTTGGCAATAGATGTTAGCTCAGGACCAATCTTCCTCACCAAAAAAAAAAGAAAGAAAAAGAAGAAGATGATCAGACAACTAGCATGCATTCCCACTCAGCAATAATGTACTAAAGCTGAGAAGTAACTGCCTTCTGTAGACACCCACTCAGTGTATGCAGCATAATCTTATTCCAAACCAGTTTTACTCCTTCACTTGAACTGCCAGGATGCTGTAGGAGTTTAAGAGACTCCTGCACTAGGGCTATTTAAATCACCATCAGCTCTAAACAATTCCTAATAGTGGTAGAATTTTGGCTGTGTTTTAATAGCTGGCTTTAACTAATCACAAAGTCACTAGACAGGAAAGATGAGAGAGAGAGACAGAGAAAAGAAAAAAAAAAAATACGTACTATGAAACCAGTGGTAATTCCTTTGGAGCATAATCAGAACTTGATTCATGCATCCAAAAGGCCTTACCTTCCTAGGAAGCAATCACTACTAACTCCTCTTTCAAGAGTTTTGGTTAATGACAGGAAAAGCTCCATCCTGACACCCCTGCTTTAAGGAAAGAGCAAGAATGCACACTCATATTTCCTAAAGTAGTAATTTCAGGGGTTTAAGGTCTTTTACATTATAGCTACAGACCACTAGTGTAATGGCACTTTACATGATATTTTAAGATTTAGTACTATATTGCAATAAAAGGAGGTAGAAAGAAAAGAGAGAAGAATGGGAGAAAGAAGTCTACATTAGGAACAAGCCTACATTTTTTCCCTTAAATATGGCACTTCCATTCCTTTCAAACACAGATAAAGTTGAATTACACTCTTTAAGGGACATTCCAGTAAGCAATGAGCACCCCTAGCACCCAGGTCTTGGTTTCTAATACCATTCTCTGATAAAGGAACCAAGGCTCCTTGGAGAAATGACTAATTCTAGGACGGGGGCAGAAAATATAGAAGTGGAGCCTGGAGCATTTTCTAATGTCAGAAAGTTAGAATTAATTAATGGAGGTATGTCAAAGGAACACAGGAGTCAACTAAAAGCTTCTAATGACCAAAGCTGGAATAACTTGAGTAACAAAATATAGTAGGATTGTAACCAAAAATATAAAATAAATATTCATGAATCCACAGTGATATAAATGAATGATTGAATAAATAAATTAGTGAGGCAGAAAAAATAAATCTATCATGAAGAAGAATTCCAAAGAATTATTATAGATATTCAACCTCCTAAGAGGTGGAACATAAACCCTGATTCCTTAAGTGGGGGTAGCACATACTGACCTCCTTCCAAAGAGTACAACATGGAAAGGGAGGAAAAGGAGAAACCTGATAAACACTACCTAAGCTAGGTAATCAGGATTAATATTAACAGTGATAAGTCATGTTAACAGTATGCACCCTTGATATAATGTGATCAGAATGGCATTTTTACCTCTGTAATCTTCCTCTCAAAAACCATAACCCCAGTCTAATCACAAGAAAAAGATCAGACAAATCCCAGTTGAAGGACATTCTACAAAGTATCAGACCAGTACTCCTCGGAACAGTCAAGGTCATCAAAAATCAAGTCTGAGAAACTGTCACATTCAAGAGAAGCCTAAGCACGACAACTAAATGTACTTTGGTATCCTGGATGAGACCCTACAACAGAAAAAGGTTGTTAGGTAAAACTAAGGAAATTCGAATAAAGTATGATGAACTTTAGTTAATAATAATGTATCAAAATCGGTTCATTAATTTTAACAAATATACCATAATAATGGTATATAACTAAAGATGTTAATAATAGGGGAAACTGAGCGTGGGGTATACGGGAACTCTCTATACCATCCTCACAACTTTTCTGTAAATCCAAATCTATTTTCTAAAACTTAAAAAATTAATTAAAAAAAATCTCTGGATGGACATATGTAAAAAAGTTGAGGCAATAATTATAAATTGTCTTTATTTCTGAACATGGTCAGAATGTGCACTTCTAAAATGGTCAGAGAGTTTGCTCTCTGGCTGTAATCAAGCACTTGAATGGCTAGTGCCAGTTCGGTATTTAACATTGGTTAAGCATCAAAAATCATGAACCTGGGCTTATTTTACAGAAATTTCTGAAATACAGAAAAATATAAATTGTCCAAATATATCCCCTATTTTCCCCAGGACAAGTATTCAGAAACAGATCTAAAGAAAAGGGATAGTATATGACACTCCCTTTTAACATTCTAGTAACAACCAGTATTCATTTCCAACTTAAATCTGATCCATGACCTAAAACTGCACTCTCACACAAGCTACAATTCCCTGGAGAGATTAAGTAAGGAGGAAAGTCTGTATATAAGTAACTTCCAAGTCTCTAATTACTAAAAACCATTAAAGCTTCAAATGTGAAGCTCTACCACTGGTACTCTAAAAAACCAGCTTAACTTTGTTGATTCACAGACAACAATGACCAACTCTAACAAGGACTTATTCACATTCACAGAAACAAAATAACTTAGCAACGTGTGTCTAATATTTCCAACTGAATCATAAAACTTTAAAAAAGGCATTTGAGGGGCCGGCCCGGTGGCGCAGCGGTTTAGTCCGCGCTTGGCAGCCTGGGGTTCGCGAGTTCGGATCCCGGGCGCCCGCCGACGCACTGCCTGTCAGCCATGCCGTGGCGGCGTCCCATATAAAGTGGAGGAAGATGGGCACCGATGTTAGCCCAGGGCCGATCTTCCTCAGCAAAAAGAGGAGGATTAGCAACGGATGTTAGCTCAGGGCTGGTCTTCCTCACTAAAAAAAAAAAAAAAAAAAAAAAAAAAAAAAAAAAAGGGCATTTGAATGCAATCTCCTTATTCTATAGGTGAGAAAAGGGCCAAGAGGATTAGCATAGATACTTGTTCAAGGTCATCCTTGAGTCACAACTAGAATTAGGATTTCCTCTCCGTCCTATATTCCAAAGTAGGAAGCTAAGGAAAGATAAGGGGCATTACAAATCTGATCATTTCCTATGCTAGGTTAGAATGCTTTAGTTTTCTCAGGGATCAACAAGATAAATTCAGCCACATCTACCTATCAGAAATAGCACCAAATAGCTATCCTTTCTTAAATGGCATGTCTGCCTGATATAGATTTTTGTACTCTATTCAACTATCAATTCTTGCATTGTGTCACTAGTTGATATTCATGATGTGAAAGCTGAAGCCTTGGTTAAAGCTCCTAAGTGTACAATTTAATTTGGTACAAATAGAAAAGTGAGTATATTAGTTCTCCTCAATAATTTTTTGCTTTTTTATTGAGGTGAAATTTATATAACATACAATTAACCATTTTAAAGTGTACAATTCTGAGGCATCCAACTCTACTTCCAAAATGTCTTTAATATTTTTAATTAGAGATGCACTAATCCAAATGTAGAAGGGCTACTCTACTTTCAATTAATTCATCACATCTCAAGAAAGGCCTAAGACTAGCTTCCAACCTTAAGTGTGTCCTGAGCCCGTTTATCATTCTAATCTCTTTCTAGACATGTCCAGCCACAGTGCATAGGTATTGTGCCAAGCACCTTTCACCTTCTTCTACATATCAGTATTATTCTATCACACAGAAAACCCACACTCCTGCCCTGAACATAACCACAAAGTCAGGCTTATTGTGTGGTTAGCCTACCCAGCAGGCTTCTGTTTCAACAAATACTTTGGACACTGCCAACTACTTAGGAAGGAATGATCTCATCCCACTGACCCAACAGCCAATTTTATCAAAAGCTTTTTGTTACAAGCTGTGATAACCCAGGAAACCAGATCTATTTTTACACGGGCTGGCAAGAAAAAGGAAAAAAGAAGAAATCATAAGGGAAAAAAAGCTCACACACTGACCATTTTAAAAAATTACTTATTCTACTGAATTTTCCCCTTTCTTTGGTGTCTGGCTACAATAGAATAAAAAGAAAGACTTCCAGAATGTTTTAATGCCAGGAAAAAAATCATTATTGTGACAATTAAAAAGCAAACTTCATATTCTAGTCCAAATATTGAACCTACCCTGGGTCTGACTTGTATGAAAAAATAAGGATCCTTCTCCAGCATGACTTCAACATTTATTAAGCGCTTATATTCCAGATACTATTCTAATCACTTTAGATATATTAATTCAATTAATACATTGAACAATTCTAGTGAGTAGGTATATTATTATCTGCATTTAAAATGAGGACACCAAGGCACTTAGAGGTTAAATAACTTGCCTGAGGTTACTCAGCTAGTAAAGTGGTGGAATCCAACTCTTAAATTACTACACAATACTGTCTCTCACAGCAATTTTTATAGCAAGCTCTAAGCAGAGCTAAAAGATCATTAAATACACTGAAAAATCAGAGGCAATTTAAACATTCTCTCCCACCACCTCCACCACAACCCCCTACCCCAACTCCCAGCCCCCAAAACAGATAAAAAGACATCGCCAACACTGAGAGGTAGAGGGTAGTAGGAATGGGAAAATGAGCAGGCTAGTATACAGGCAAATATAAGGACTTCTCTTGCCCTATGACATTAGATGTTCCAGATAGAAATGGTTAGCACAAAAAAAGAGGTAGCGGGGGCTGGCCTGGTAGCATAGTGGTTAAGTTTGCACACTCCACTTCGGTGGCCTGGGGTTCACAGGTTTGGATCCAGGGCACGGACCGACGCACCGCTTATCAAGCCATGCTGTGGCAGGTGTCCCACATATAAAGTAGAGGAAGATGGACATGGACATTAGCCCAGGGCCAATCTTCCTCAACAAAAAGAGGAAGATTGGCAACAGATGTTAGCTCAGGGCTAATCTTCCTCACCAGAAAAAAAAAAGAAGACGTAGGGGAAAAGGGGTGCTTAGAAAAGCAAAATTTTCCTAGGATCTGGGGAGCATAAGCAATCTAGTCACTTAAAAAGTGTTCTCTGCTGGGGGAAAGAGAAATTTTGTGTGGCTCTCCGAGAGCTTTGGTGAAATAGCCCCTAACTATATTCTCTTGTTCGAAATATATGCTCATTCAGCATCCTTTCCATTTAGAATAAACCAGGATGGGGTAGGGAGGGGGGCAGGAAAGCAAAAGGGAAAAGTGGCACTCTAATCACTGAAAATCAGTCTCATTTGAAAAGTCAGTATTCTCAATTAAAAATTGTAACCTAGATCCTGAAGGCTGGTAACCAATTAGCTCCCCTCACCAAGACCACTACTGACCTGACCCCCAAATGTAATCTCTTTCAGTGTCTACCGAAAAAATAAAACTGCCGTGCATTAGCATTCATCACCTATTAACTTTACTCCTCCCCTATTTTTTTAATTCTTAAAAAAATTTGTTGTTCACCATTTACTATATATCTGGGTACTCAAAGCACATGGATATACCTTTTCTCTGCTTGGCTCCAAGCAGGCATACTATCATGTATGGAGCTATGGCCAAATGCTTTGATATAGATAGGGTGTGCAACTCTAGACCCTTGCCCAGGCAGTTCCTTCTGCTTAGCTGGTCAGTAATCATCTCTGCTCTAAAACAGTCAAGAAACACAAAATAGGGGAGTGACGTCAGTATCATGGCGGAGTGAGATTCCCTCTTTGAATCTCTGCCCCCTACGACACAACGAAAACATCATTCACATTCCAACAGAGCTCAATCAAACACTACGAAGGACTTCTGAGAAACCCCTGCTGCCATACATCGGACGGTGGAGGCGCGGGAAGCCCAGGAGAACAGGAGGAGAGGTAGGAGGTTGTACTCCCCGTCCCCAATCGATCGGCAAAAACAGCGCGGTTCGCGGACAGAGGGGGGAGGGGCGGCCCACAGCGGGGAAAACTAGCGCCATCCAGGTGCTCTCACAGACTGTCGCGAGATCCCCACGGGGAAGCGACGACGGACTGTTTAGGGGGTGTAGCAAACACCCTAACAGAGCCAGAAAGGAAACCCCCGGGTCAAGCAGGAGAAAGAGAGGACCCCTCCCCCCACACACCCGGCGTTTCAGCATAATCCCTCCGGGGGCTGCAGCCGCGCAGCCGCCTCAGAGCAAACCGCTCGCGACCTCCATCTAGTGGCAGCAGGGGGAAACTGCAGGACTAACTTTAATCATGACGGGTAAAAATAAAGCCGTCCCCGCCGGATCCTTGCGAAAATATGTCAGGGCTACAGACCAAAAGGAAAATGACAAACACCCAGAAACCAACCCTGAAGGCACAGAATTTGATAACCTGAATGAGAGAGAATTCAAAATAGCTATCATAAACAAGCTCAACGAAATACAAGAGAACACACAGAAACAAATCAACGAATTCAGGGATTATGTCACAAAAGAGATTGAAACCCTAAAGAAAAACCAATCAGAATTATTGGAGATGAAAAACAAAATGAATGAGATAGTGGAAAAAATGGAGTCTTTAAAGAGCAGAACTGACAATATGGAGGAACGAATTAGCACTATTGAGGATAGCCACGCAGAAATGCTCCTGGTAGAGGAGGAGAGAGAGCTAAGACTAAAAAGAAATGAAGAAATTCTTCGAGAAATATCAGACTCAATGAGGAAAAGCAACATAAGGATAATAGGTATTCCAGAAGGAGAAGAAAGAGAAAAAGGAGCAGAGAGTTTGTTCAAAGAAATAATAGCTGAGAACTTCCCCAACCTAGGGAACGAAAGGGAAATAACAGTGAATGAAATCAATAGATCACCTAAATATATAAACAGGAATAAAAAATCATCTCGCCACATAGTAGCAAACTTGAAGAATACCCGTGACAAGGAAATAATATTGAAGGCAGCTAAACAAAAAAACAAAATAACATACAAAGGAAACCCCATCAGGCTCTCAGCTGATTTCTCGACAGAAACTCTACAGGCTAGGAGAGACTGGAATGATATATTCAAAATTATGAAAGACAAAAACCTTCAGCCGAGAATACTTTATCCAGCAAAGATATCCTTCAAATACGATGGAGAAATAATAACTCTCCCTGATAAACAAAAGCTAAGAGAGTTCGTCACCACAAGACCCCCACTACAAGAAATGCTCAAGAAGGCCCTTAGGCCTGAAAAAAAACAAATGAGAAAGGGGATACAAAGATTTCAGCAAGGAGAAAAGCAAGGAGACTAAACCAGAACAAAATACAGTTGGAAAACATCAAAAATTAATTCAAGCTCATCACTGGAAACACACATTCATGACACAATCTGGAATAAAGAGATAACAAATAAGGAGGGGAAGAGGTAAGGGATTGAACTGACCCAGCCTCAGGAAAAAGGAGGCATCTGAAAATGTACTTTCTTATCCAGGAGATCGCTTATATAAACCGCACGGTAACCACTAAACAAACAACCAGAAGAGAACCACACATGACAAATAAAGAGAAAACCAAGAGAATGAACATGCAGAAATACCAAATTGAATTTGCAGTCCGAAACACAAGGGACAAGAAACGAAGGAAATGCAAAAGAACCAGAAGATGAACAATAAAATAGCAACATTAAACCCTCATATATCAATAATCACTCTAAACGTAAATGGATTGAATTCTCCAATCAAAAGACACAGAGTGGCAGGATGGATTAAAAACCAAGATCCAACAATCTGCTGCCTCCAGGAAACACATCTCAGCTCTAAAGACAAACACAGACTCAAAATAAAAGGATGGAAAACAATACTCCAAGCTAATGGCAAACAAAAGAAAGCAGGAGTAGCCATACTTATATCAGACAAAGTAGACTTCAAGATAAAAAAGGTAATGAGAGACAAAGAAGGGCAATATATAATGATAAAAGGGACACTTCACCAAGAAGACATAACACTTATAAATATCTATGCACCCAACACAGGAGCACCAAAGTACATAAAACAACTGCTAAAAAACCTTAAAGGAGATATTAACAATAACACAATAATAGTAGGGGATCTTAATACCCCCCTTACATCAATAGATAGATCATCCAGACAAAAAGTCAATAAGGAAATAATGGACTTAAATGAAAAACTAGACGCAATGGATTTAATAGATATATACAGAGCACTCCACCCAAAAAAAGCAGAGTACACATTCTTCTCAAGTGCTCATGGAACATTCTCAAGGATAGACCATATATTAGGAAACAAGGCAAACCTCTATAAATTTAAGAAGATTGAAATCATTACAAGCATCTTTTCTGATCATAATGCTGTGAAACTAGAAATCAACTGCAAGGAAAAAACTAGGAAAGGGACAAAGATGTGGAGACTAAACAATATGCTACTGAACAACCAATGGGTCGTTGATGAAATTAAAGGAGAAATCAAAAGCTATCTGGAGACAAATGAAAAGGAAAATACACCATACCAACTCATATGGGATGCAGCAAAAGCAGTCCTGAGAGGGAAATTCATAGCAATACAAGCTCACCTTAACAAACAAGAAAAATCCCAAATAAATAACCTTAAATTGCACCTAACAGAGTTGGAAAAAGAAGAACAGACAAAGCCCCGAATCAGCAGAAGGAGGGAAATAATAAAAATCAGAGCAGAAATAAATGAAATTGAAACCAAAAAAACAGTAGAAAGGATCAATGAAACAAAGAGCTGGTTCTTTGAGAAGATAAATAAAATTGACAAACCCTTAGCCAGACTCACTAAGAAAAAAAGGGAGAAGACTCAAATAAATAAAATTAGAAATGAAAGAGGAGAAATTACAACAGACACCACAGAAATACAAGGGATTATTAGGGAATACTATGAAAAACTTTACGCCAACAAATTGGACAACCTAGAGGAAATGGACAAATTCCTGGATGCGTACAACCTCCCAAAACTGAATCAAGAAGAAATAGAGAATCTGAACAGACCAATCACAAGTAAAGAGATTGAAACAGTAATCAAAAACCTCCCAAAAAATAAAAGCCCAGGACCAGATGGCTTCCCTGGAGAATTTTATCAAACGTTCAAAGAAGATTTAGCACCTATCCTTCTCAAACTATTCCAAAAAATAGAGGAAGATGGAATACTTCCCAACACATTCTATGAGGCCGACATCATGCTGATACCAAAGCCAGACAAGGACAATACAAAGAAGGAAAACTACAGGCCAATATCGCTGATGAACATAGACGCAAAAATCCTCAACAAAATATTGGCAAACCGAATACAGCAATACATCAAAAAGATCATACACCACGATCAAGTGGGATTTATACCAGGGACACAGGGATGGTTTAACATCCGCAAATCAATCAACGTGATACACCACATTAACAAAATGAAGAATAAAAACCACATGATCATCTCAATAGATGCAGAGAAGGCATTCGACAAGATCCAGCATCCATTTATGATAAAAACTCTCAACAAAATTGGTATAGAAGGAAAATACCTCAACATAATAAGGGCCATATATGACAAACCTACAGCAAACATCCTACTCAACGGGGAAAAACTGAAAGCCATTCCTTTGAGGACAGGAACAAGACAAGGGTGCCCACTCTCACCGCTCCTATTCAACATAGTACTGGAAGTTCTGGCCAGAGCAATTAGGCAAGAAAAAGGAATAAAAGGACTCCAAATAGGCAATGAAGAAGTGAAACTCTCACTATTTGCAGACGACATGATCCTATACATAGAAAACCCCAAAAATTCCATCGGAAAGCTACTAGAAACAATCAACAACTACAGTAAAGTGGCAGGGTATAAAATCAACTTACAAAAATCAATTGCATTTCTATACACTAACGATGAAAAAACAGAAAGAGAACTCAAAAAGACAATCCCATTTACAATTGCAACAAAGAGAATAAAATATCTGGGAATAAATTTAACCAAGGAGGTCAAAGACCTATACAATGAAAACTATAAGACACTATTGAAAGAAATCGAGGAGGACATAAAGAAATGGAAAAATATTCCATGCACATGGATTGGAAGAATAAATATAGTTAAAATGTCCATTCTACCTAAAGCAATCTACAGATTCAATGCAATCCCAATCAGAATCCCAATGTCATTCTTCACGGTAATAGAACAAAAACTACTGAAATTCGTATGGGGCAACAAAAGAGCCCGAATAGCTAAAGCAATCCTGAAAAAAAAGAACAAAGCTGGAGGCATCACAATCCCTGATTTCAAAATATACTATAAAGCTACAGTAATCAAAACAGCATGGTACTGGTACAAGAATAGACACACAGATCAATGGAACAGAATTGAAAGCCCAGAAATAAAACCACACACCTATGGACAGCTAATCTTCGACAAAGGAGCAAAGAACATACAATGGAGAGAGGGAAGTCTCTTCAATAAATGGTGCTGGGAAAATTGGACAGCAACATGCAAAAGAATGAAAGTAGACCATCTCCTATCGCCATATACAAAAATCAATTCAAAATGGATCAAAGACCTGAAAATGAGACCTGAAACTATAAAAATCCTGGAAGAAAATATAGGCAGTACACTAATTGCGATTGGACATAAAGGGATCCTTTCAGATTCCATGTCTACCCAGACAAGGGAAACAAAAGAAAAAATAAACAAGTGGGACCTCATCAGACTAAAGAGCTTCTACAAGGCAAATGAAACCAGGATCAAAATGAATAAACAACCCACCAGCTGGGAGAAAATATTTGCAAATCGTTTGTCCGACAAGGGATTAATCTCAGTAATATATAAAGATCTCATACAACTGAGCAACAAAAAAACAAACAACCCGATCAAAAAATGGGCAGAGGAGATGAACAGACATTTTTCCAAGGAAGAGATACAGATGGCCAATAGACACATGAAAAGATGTTCAACATCACTAATCATCAGGGAAATGCAAATCAAAACTACACTGAGATATCACCTTACACCGGTTAGAATGGCTATAATCACCAAGACAAATAACAACAAATGCTGGAGAGGTTGTGGAGAAACGGGGACCCTCATTCACTGCTGGTGGGAATGCAAACTGGTGCAGCCTCTATGGAAAACAGTATGGAGAGTCCTCAAAAAATTAAAAATAGAAATACCGTATGATCCAGCAATACCACTCTTGGGCATCTACCCAATGGACGTGAAATCAACCATCACAAGAGGCGTATGCACCCCTATGTTCATTGCAGCATTATTCACTATAGCCAAGAAGTGGAAGCAACCCAAGTGTCCCTCAACTGAAGATTGGTTAAAGAAGATGTGGTATATACATACAATGGAATACTACTCAGCCATAAGAAAAGACACAATTGTCCCATTTGCAACAACATGGAAGGACCTAGAGGGTATTATGTTAAGTGAAATAAGCCAGAGAGAGAAGGACAGACACTGCATGAACTCACTCATATATGGAATATAAGTGAACACACGGACAGAGAGAACTGATTGGTGGTTACCAAGGGGAAGGGGGGTGGGGGGGGCACAAGGGGTGAAGGGTTACATACACAAGGTGACGGACAAAAATGTACAACTAAAACCCCACAGTGTTATAAACTAAGACATCAATAAAAAAAAAAAAAAAAAAAAAAAAAAAAAAAAGAAAAAAAATAAAAAAATAAAATAAAAAAAAAAAAAAAAAAAAAAAAAGAAACACAAAATAGATCAAGAGCATTACTTAGAGTGAATCTTCCTAAATTTGTTTGTATCAGTATGGATGTGAGAATCAAATGACTGAAAGTAGTTGACGTAACAAAGGAATCTACAGCAGACAACATAAGGAACAAAAGCTAACACGATCTCTTCTAGTTTGTGGACCAGCTGTCTGACATTCTGAAAGTGAATGTTGTCCTCCAGTAAGATAAAACAAAAAGCTGGTTATAAGACCTGCTGAGAGATAAAGACTAAAGTTAGATTACTGGCCTAGACACTGAAAAGTATTCTGAAGACAAAAGTGGATACAGAGTTTGCCCCTCTGAAATGCATAAATCTTTTCTCAGAGCTCAACTAGACTTCCCCACCCTGCACTGGACTTCTAGTAGGCCCAAAAACATTCAGTGAGGACAGTAACACAAGCAGGAAATAAAATCTGAAAAGGAAACAAACTCCAGTAAACAAAGTTCTGAGGAAAGGAAAGAAAGAGTGCCTCCAGGGAGAGGAAAAGCTGTCACAAGAGCTATAGAACCTCCCTTCATCTCCTCATGCACTGGAGTGATCCCCATGCATTCAGGAGCTACATCAGAATAAGTGTAGGTAAACATGAGTAATAGTGGGTGAGGTCATCAGTACGCTGAATCAGAAATAATGATACCAATTCTTCCTCTTCAATCCTAAAATAATAATTCTCTCATGCTTAGTAACTGAAATGCCATTTTTCTTTTCCATCTTTTCAAGACCTACCTCAACTGTCTCCGTCTTTATGAAAGCCTCCACGACTTCCAGAGCACTCTATATGGTATGTGCTTCCAGTACACCACTGACAAACTTTATTATTTATGCACCTATTACTATTTATAAAATGTGATCTCAAGAGCAAGGATTTTCAGTGATCTTTGAATGCTCTATCCCAGTTCCAGGAACGTAGTAGACACAAAATAATGAAAAGTAAGTTTCACATTTTTGTAATTCTGAGGTCTTCAATTTTTCTCTTTTGATTACAACCCATGGGGAAAAAATTCATTTTATCTAATGACCCATACTTACACACATCCATACACATATAAATGAAACAGAAGTTGCACAAATCACTACTAATCCTTACTATGTAAAATGTACTGCTATCTTCTGTTCCTTTTTTCTTTTAAGGGCTGCCTGTGACCCACAATTGGAAAATTCCGATTCCAGTAAAATCAATCTCTTAAGAGAAGTACATACACAAGTAAAAGCAGTTTTCAAACTCTAGTGTGGACATCCCCTGGGAAGATAGTTTAAAATAGATTACAGAGTCCTATGCACGGAATCTGATTTGGTAAGTCTGAGTAGAGATCCAGGAAATCTGCATTTCAAAGTATCCCAAATGGTTCTAATGTAGATGATAAAACTACACTCATCAGAAACATGCCTGCATAATTTAAGATTTAATCTCAAAAGTCATAGCTTCAAGTCTTCTTACACTAAGCTACAGGTTAACCAAAGCATCTGCAAGAGGTTCCTGCCCTGCTAATAGATTGGTTTTTAATCTGAAAGTTGTTTGGCTCAACAGTCCTTTCATAGACTTCCTCTCACGCAACTTGCTAAACAGCTAAAATCTAACTGTTCCTCTTAACTACAGCTCTTCACACCAAGAAAACAAAAGAATGATATGAATGAAACACATTTTTGTTGCCAAGTCATTTGCTTTATAACTGAAAGGGCTTTTGAAAACTAGTCACATTGACCATACAAGTGGCATATGTAGTCATCAGTTTGGAACTCCTAAGTACAAGTGGCCTATAGCTCAGAAGTGATTGCTAATAGCTCCAAGTCTGACCACAAACTGCTTGAAAGTCAACACTGAAATAAAGGTTTCGTAAGAGCACCCTACAATACAAGCCTCCACTTCTTGTAATTAAAAGCCAGTAAGAAGACCCTCGACTCCTGAAAGTTTTAAATTCAACGGTCAATATTGAAAGAGCACCAAGAGTGACGTCAGCATCATGGCGGAGTGAGATTCCCTCTTTGAATCTCTGCCCCCTACGACACAACAAAAACATCATTCACATTCCAACAGAGCTCAATCAAACACTACGAAGGACTTCTGAGAAACCCCTGTTGCCATACAGTGGACGGTGGAGGCGCGGGAAGCCCAGGAGGACAGGAGGAGAGGTAGGAGGTTGTACTCCCCCTCCCCAATCGATCGGCAAAGACAGCGTGGTTCGCGGACAGAGGGGGGAGGGGCGGCCCACAGTGGGGAAAACTATCGCCATCCAGGTGCTCTCACAGACTGTCGCGAGATCCCCACGGGGAAGCGATGACAGACTGTTTAGGGGGTGTAGCAAACACCCTAAGAGAGCCAGAAAGGAAACCCCCGGGTCAAGCAGGAGAAAGAGAGGACCCCTCCCCCCACACACCCAGCGTTTCAGCATAATCCCTCCGGGGGCTGCAGCCGCCTCAGAGCAAACCGCTCGCGATCTCCATCTAGTGGCAGCAGAGGGAAACTGCAGGACCAAATTATCATGAGGGGAAAAAACAAGGATGTCCCCGTCGGATCCTTGCGAAAATTTGCCAGGGCTACAGACCAAAAGGAAAATGACAAACACCCAGAAACCAACCCTGAAGGCACAGAATTTGATAACCTGAATGACAGAGAATTCAAAATAGCTATCATAAACAAGCTCAACGAAATACAAGAGAACACACAGAAACAAATCAACGAATTCAGGGATTATGTCACAAAAGAGATTGAAACCCTAAAGAAAAACCAATCAGAATTATTGGAGATGAAAAACAAAATCAACGAGATAGTGGAAAAAATGGAGTCTCTAAAGAGCAGAACTGAGAATATGGAGGAACGAATTAGCACTATTGAGGATAGCCACACAGAAATGCTCCTGGTAGAGGAGGAGAGAGAGCTAAGACGAAAAAGAAATGAAGAAATTCTTCGAGAAATGTCAGACTCAATGAGAAAAAGCAACATAAGGATAATAGGTATTCCAGAAGGAGAAGAAAGAGAAAAAGGAGCAGAGACTTTGTTCAAAGAAATAATAGCTGAGAACTTCCCCAACCTAGGGAACGAGAGGGAAATAACAGTGAATGAAATCAATAGATCACCTAAATATATAAACAGGAATAAAAAATCATCTCGCCACATAGTAGCAAACTTGAAGAATACCCGTGACAAGGAAATAATATTGAAGGCAGCTAAACAAAAAAAACAAAATAACATACAAAGGAAACCCCATCAGGCTCTCGGCTGATTTCTCGACAGAAACTCTACAGGCTAGGAGAGACTGGAATGATATATTCAAAATCATGAAAGACAAAAACCTTCAGCCGAGAATACTTTATCCAGCAAAAATATCCTTCAAATACGATGGAGAAACAATAACTCTCCCTGATAAACAAAAGCTAAGAGAGTTCGTCACCACAAGACCCCCACTACAAGAAATGCTCAAGAAGGCCCTTAGGCCTGAAAAAAAAAAATGAGAAAGGGGATACAAAGACTTCAGCAAGGAGAAAAGCAAGGAGACTAAACCAGAACAAAATACAGTTGGAAAACATCAAAAATTAATTCAAGCTCATCACTGGAAACACACATTCATGACACAATCTGGAATAAAAAGATAACAAATAAGGAGGGGAAGAGGTAAGGGATTGAATCGACCCAGCCTCAGGAAAAAGGAAGCATCTGAAAATGTACTTTCTTATCCAGGAGATCGCTTATATAAACCACACGGTAACCACTAAACAAACAACCAGAAGAGAACCACACATGACAAATAAAGAGAAAACCAAGAGAATTGAGCATGCAGAAATACCAAATTGAATTTGCAGTCCGAAACACAAGGGACAAGAAACAAAGGAAATGCAAAAGAACCAGAAGATGAACAATAAAATAGCAACATTAAACCCTCATATATCAATAATCACTCTAAATGGAAATGTATTCAATTCTCCAATCAAAAGACACAGAGTGGCAGGATGGATTAAAAACCAAGATCCAACAATCTGCTGCCTCCAGGAAACACATCTCAGCTCTAAAGACAAACACAGACTCAAAATAAAAGGATGGAAAACAATACTCCAAGCTAATGGCAAACAAAAGAAAGCAGGAGTAGCCATACTATTATCAGACAAAGTAGACTTCAAGATTAAAAAGGTAATGAGAGACAAAGAAGGGCAATATATAATGATAAAAGGGATACTTCACCAAGAAGACATAACACTTATAAATATCTATGCACCCAACACAGGAGCACCAAATTACATAAAACAACTGCTAAAAAACCTTAAAGGAGATATTAACAATAACACAATAATAGTAGGGGATCTTAACACCCCCCTTACATCAATGGATAGATCATCCAGACAAAAAGTCAATAAGGAAATAATGGACTTAAACGAAAAACTAGATGCAATGGACTTAATAGATATATACAGAGCACTCCACCCAAAGAAAGCAGAGTACACATTCTTCTCAAGTGCACATGGAACATTCTCAAGGATAGATCATATATTAGGAAACAAGGCAAACCTCTATAAATTTAAGAAGATTGAAATCATTACAAGCATCTTTTCTGATCATAATGCTGTGAAACTAGAAATCAACTGCAAGGAAAAAACTAGGAAAGGGACAAAGATGTGGAGACTAAACAACATGCTACTGAACAACCAATGGGTCGTTGATGAAATTAAAGGAGAAATCAAAAGCTATTGGAGACAAATGAAAAGGAAAATACACCATACCAACTCATATGGGATGCAGCAAAAGCAGTCCTGAGAGGGAAATTCATAGCAATACAAGCTCACCTTAACAAACAAGAAAAATCCCAAATAAATAACCTTAAATTGCACCTAACAGAGTTGGAAAAAGAAGAACAGACAAAGCCCAATCAGCAGAAGGAGGGAAATACTAAAAATCAGAGCAGAAATAAATGCAATTGAAACCAAAAAAACAGTAGAAAGGATCAACGAAACAAAGAGCTGGTTCTTTGAGAAGATAAATAAAATTGACAAACCCTTAGCCAGACTCACTAAGAAAAAAAGGGAGAAGACTCAAATAAATAAAATTAGAAATGAAAGAGGAGAAATTACAACAGACACCACAGAAATACAAGGGATTATTAGGGAATACTATGAAAAACTTTACGCCAACAAATTGGACAACCTAGAGGAAATGGACAAATTCTTGGACACGTACAACCTCCCAAAACTGAATCAAGAAGAAATAGAGAATCTGAACAGACCAATCACAAGTAAAGAGATTGAAACAGTAATCAAAGACCTCCCAAAAAATAAAAGCCCAGGACCAGATGGCTTCCCTGGAGAATTTTACCAAACATTCAAAGAAGATTTAGCACCTATCCTTCTCAAACTATTCCAAAAAATAGAGGAAGATGGAATACTTCCCAACACATTCTATGAGGCCGACATCATCCTGATACCAAAGACAGACAAGGACAACACAAAGAAGGAAAACTACAGGCCAATATCGCTGATGAACATAGACGCAAAAATCCTCAACAAAATATTGGCAAACCGAATACAGCAATACATCAAAAAGATCATACACCACGATCAAGTGGGATCTATACCAGGGACACAGGGATGGTTCAACATCCGCAAATCAATCAACGTGATACACTACATTAACAAAATGAAGAATAAAAACCAGATGATAATCTCAATCGATGCAGAGAAGGCATTCGACAAGATCCAGCATCCATTTATGATAAAAACTCTCAACAAAATGGGTATAGAGGGAAAGTACCTCAACATAATAAGGGCCATATATGACAAACCTACAGCAAACATCCTACTCAACGGGGAAAAACTGAAAGCCATTCCTTTGAGGACAGGAACAAGACAAGGGTGCCCACTCTCACCGCTCTTATTCAACATAGTACTGGAAGTTCTGGCCAGAGCAATTAGGCAAGAAAAAGGAATAAAAGGACTCCAAATAGGCAATGAAGAAGTGAAACTCTCACTATTTGCAGACGACATGATCCTATACATAGAAAACCCCAAAAATTCCATTGGAAAGCTACTAGAAACAATCAACAACTACAGTAAAGTGGCAGGGTATAAAATCAACTTACAAAAATCAATTGCATTTCTATACACTAACGATGAAACAACAGAAAGAGAACTCAAAAAGACAATCCCATTTACAATTGCAACAAAGAGAATAAAATATCTGGGAATAAATTTAACCAAGGAGGTCAAAGACCTATACAATGAAAACTATAAGACACTATTGAAAGAAATCGAGGAGGACATAAAGAAATGGAAAAATATTCCATGAACATGGATTGGAAGAATAAATATAGTTAAAATGTCCATTCCACCTAAAGCAATCTGCAGATTCAATGCAATCCCAATCAGAAGCCCAATGTCATTCTTCACGGTAATAGAACAAAAACTACTGAAATTCGTATGGGGCAACAAAAGAGCCCGAATAGCTAAAGCAATCCTGGAAAAAAAGAACAAAGCTGGAGGCATCACAATCCCTGATTTCAAAATATACTATAAAGCTACAGTAATCAAAACAGCATGGTACTGGTACAAGAATAGACACACAGATCAATGGAACAGAATTGAAAGCCCAGAAATAAAACCACACACCTATGGACAGCTAATCTTCGACAAAGGAGCAAAGAACATACAATGGAGAGAGGGAAGTCTCTTCAATAAATGGTGCTGGGAAAATTGGACAGCAACATGCAAAAGAATGAAAGTAGACCATCTCCTATTGCCATATACAAAAATCAATTCAAAATGGATCAAAGACCTGAAAGTGAGACCTGAAACTATAAAACTCCTGGAAGAAAATATAGGCAGTACACTAATTGCGATTGGACATAAAGGGATCCTTTCAGATTCCATGTCTACCCAGACAAGGGAAACAAAAGAAAAAATAAACAAGTGGGACCTCATCAGACTAAAGAGCTTCTACAAGGCAAATGAAACCAGGATCAAAATGAATAAACAACCCACCAGCTGGGAGAAAATATTTGCAAATCGTTTGTCTGACAAGGGATTAATCTCAGTAATATACAAAGATCTCATCCAACTGAGCAACAAAAAAACAAACAACCCGATCAAAAAATGGGCAGAGGATATGAACAGACATTTTTCCAAGGAAGAGATACAGATGGCCAATAGACACATGAAAAGATGTTCAACATCACTAATCATCAGGGAAATGCAAATCAAAACGACACTGAGATATCACCTTACACCGGTTAGAATGGCTATAATCACCAAGACAAATAACAACAAATGCTGGAGAGGTTGTGGAGAAACGGGGACCCTCATTCACTGCTGGTGGGAATGCAAACTGGTGCAGCCTCTATGGAAAACAGTATGGAGAGTCCTCAAAAAATTAAAAATAGAAATACCGTATGATCCAGCAATACCACTCTTGGGCATCTACCCAATGGACGTGAAATCAACCATCACAAGAGGCGTATGCACCCCTATGTTCATTGCAGCATTATTCACTATAGCCAAGAAGTGGAAGCAACCCAAGTGTCCCTCAACTGAAGATTGGTTAAAGAAGATGTGGTATATACATACAATGGAATACTACTCAGCCATAAGAAAAGACACAATTGTCCCATTTGCAACAACATGGAAGGACCTAGAGGGTATTATGTTAAGTGAAATAAGCCAGAGAGAGAAGGACAGACACTGCATGAACTCACTCATATATGGAATATAAGTGAACACACGGACAGAGAGAACTGATTGGTGGTTACCAAGGGGAAGGGGGGTGGGGGGGGCACAAGGGGTGAAGGGTTACATCCACAAGGTGACGGACAAAAATGTACAACTAAAACCCCACAGTGTTATAAACTAAGACATCAATAAAAAAAATTAAAAAAAAAGACACTATTGAAAGAAATCGAGGAGGACATAAAGAAATGGAAAAATATTCCATGAACATGGATTGGAAGAATAAATATAGTTAAAATGTCCATTCCACCTAAAGCAATCTACAGATTCAATGCAATCCCAATCAGAAGCCCAATGTCATTCTTCACGGTAATAGAACAAAAACTACTGAAATTCGTATGGGGCAACAAAAGAGCCCGAATAGCTAAAGCAATTCTGAAAAAAAAGAACAAAGCTCGAGGCATCACAATCCCTGATTTCAAAATATACTATAAAGCTACAGTAATCAAAACAGCATGGTACTGGCACAAGAATAGACACACAGATCAATGGAACAGAATTGAAAGCCCAGAAATAAAACCACACATCTATGGACAGCTAATCTTCGACAAAGGAGCGAAGAACATACAATGGAGAGAGGGAAGTCTCTTCAATAAATGGTGCTGGGAAAATTGGACAGCAACATGCAAAAGAATGAAAGTAGACCATCTCCTATCGCCATATACAAAAATCAATTCAAAATGGATCAAAGACCTGAAAGTGAGACCTGAAACTATAAAACTCCTGGAAGAAAATATAGGCAGTACACTAATTGACATTGGACATAAAGGGATCCTGTCAGATTCCATGTCTACCCAGACAAGGGAAACAAAAGAAAAAATAAACAAGTGGGACCTCATCAGACTAAAGAGCTTCTACAAGGCAAATGAAACCAGGATCAAAATGAATAAACAACCCACCAGCTGGGAGAAAATATTCGCAAATCGTTTGTCTGACAAGGGATTAATCTCAGTAATATACAAAGATCTCATCCAACTGAGCAACAAAAAAACAAACAACCCGATCAAAAAATGGGCAGAGGATATGAACAGACATTTTTCCAAGGAAGAGATACAGATGGCCAATAGACACATGAAAAGATGTTCAACATCACTAATCATCAGGGAAATGCAAATCAAAACGACACTGAGATATCACCTTACACCCGTTAGAATGGCTATAATCACCAACACAAAAAACAACAAATGCTGGAGAGGTTGTGGAGAAACAGGAACCCTCATTCACTGCTGGTGGGAATGCAAACTGGTGCAGCCTCTATGGAAAACAGTATGGAGACTCCTCAAAAAATTAAAAATGGAAATACCGTATGATCCAGCAATCCCACTCTTGGGCATCTACCCAATGGACATGAAATCAACCATCACAAGAGGCATATGCACCCCTATGTTCATTGCAGCATTATTCATGATAGCCAAGAAGTGGAAGCAACCCAAGTGTCCCTCGACTGATGATTGGTTAAAGAAGATGTGGTATATACATACAATGGAATACTACTCAGCCATAAGAAAAGACACAATTGTCCCATTTGCAACAACATGGAAGGACCTAGAGGGTATTATGTTAAGTGAAATAAGCCAGAGAGAGAAGGACAGACACTGCATGAACCCACTCATATATGGAATATAAGTGAACACACGGACAGAGAGAACTGATTGGTGGTTATCAAGGGGAAGGGGGGTGGGGGGGGCACAAGGGGTGAAGGGTTACATCCACAAGGTGACGGACAAACAAAAATGTACAACTAAAACCCCACAGTGATATAAACTAAGACATCAACAAAAAAAAAATCATAAAAAATAAAAAATTAAAAATAAATAAATAAATAAATAAAAGAGCACCAAACACTTGCAATGAACAATCCAAAAATGAAATGAAGAAAACAATTCCACTTACAACAGTATCAAAAAGAATACTTAGAAATAAATTTAACAAAAGAAGTGTAAAACTTATACTCTGAAAAATACAAAATATTGGTGAAAAAAATTAAAGATCTAAACAAATGGAAAGACATCCCAAGTACACGGATGGGAAGACTTAACATTGTTAAGATGGCAATGTTCCCCCAAACTCACCCACAGATTCAGTGCAATCCCTATCAAAATCTCAGCTGCCCTCTTTAAAGATATTGACAAGCTAATTCTAAAATTTATATGGAAATTCAAAGGACCCAGAACAGCCAAAACAATCTTAAAATAAGAAGAATGTAGTTGGAGGACTCACACTTCCTGATTTCAAAACATAGCACAAAGTCATAGTAATTAAGACAATGTGGTACTAGTATAAGCATAGATAAAGAACAACAGAACAGAATAGAAAGTTCAAAAATAAATCTTCACATTTACTGTCAATTATCAACAAAGGTGCCAATACTATTCAATAGAGAAAGAACAGTCTTTTAAACAAATGGTGCTGGGACAACTGGCTATCTACATGCAAAATAGTGAAGTTGGACCCCCTACTCACACCATATACAAAAATTAACTCAAAATGGAACAAAGACTTAAATGTAACCACTAAAACTATAAAACTGCTAGGGGAAAATATGGGGATAAATCTTCATGACCTTGGATTTGGCGATGGTTTTTCAAATACGACACCCAAAAGTGCAAGCAACAAAAGAAAAAGTAGAAACACTGGACTTCATCAAAATTGAAAACTTTTCTGCTTTAAAGGACACCATCAAAAAAGTGAAAAGACAACACACAGAATGGGAGAAAATATATACAAATCACATACCTGATAAGGGACTTGTATCTAAAATATACAAAAAAAACTCTTACAACTCAGTAATAAAAAGACAAAATAACCTAATTTTAAAATGGGCAAATGATCTGAACAGACATTTCTCCAAAGATATATACAAATAGCCAATAAGCACATTAGTCATCAGGAAAATGAAAGTCAAAACCACATTGAGATACCACTTCATACCTACCAGAATGACTATAATCAAAATGACAGATAATAATAAGTGTTCGCAGGGATGTGGAGAAATTGGAAACCTCATAATACTGCTAATGGGAATGTAAAATGATGTGGCCACTTTGGAAAAGTCTGGCGATTCCTCAGTAGGTTGAACATAATGTAAAGTTACCATATGATCCAGTAATTCCACTCCCAGGTATAAATCCAAGAGAAAGGAGAACATATGTCCACACAAAAACTTGAACACAAGTGTTCATAGCAGCATTGTTCGTAATAGCTAAAAAGGGGAAACAACCCAAATGTCCATCAACAGATGAATGAATAAACAGAATGTGGCATATCCATACAATAGAATATTATGTGTCCATGAAAAGGAATGAAGTATGAACACAAGCTAAAAGATGGATGAACCTTGAAAACATTATGCTAAGTGAAAGATACCAGTCATGAAAGACCACATACTGTATCACTCCACTTATATGAAATGTCCAGAATAGGCAAATCTTAGGAAGATTAGTGGTTGCCAAGGGTTGGGGGGTGGGGGCAGTGTGTGAGGAGTGGCTAAAGAGTATGGAGTTTCTTTTGGGAGTGATGAAAATGTTCTAAAATTGACCATGGTAATGGTTACACATATCTGTGAACATACTAAAACCCACTGAATTCTACACTTTAAATGGCTGAACTGTATGGTATGTGAATAATATCTCAACAAAACTGTTACCAAAAAAAGAGAAAAAGACAGACAGACAGAGCACCATGTACATGAATGAAACTAACATCTTCCTTCCTATGAGATTACCCTTAATACCAACTTCAAGGATATTTCTTTTCTTGTTATTATCAGAAGACAGACACATTAAGTATGATTTTTTTTAAAAAGCAAAGCTTACTGAAAGAAACATGCTGTGTTGTTAGATGCATATATAAACTTCTGTAAGAAAATGCCCGAGGATGCCACCAGAAGCTGAAGAGAAAAATCAAACTTTCAACAGTGAAGTATAGGCACTCTTTGTTTTGTTACTGGAAAAGTAACAATGCAGACTGAAACCATGCAAAATGATCATAATAATCAATGGGAAAAATTACAATTGTTCTGTGATCTTTAAAAATTTTCGTTAAAACATTAAAAATTCTGTTAGATATAAGAAAGTGAAAAACTAGGAAAACTAATATTTATTTAGCACACTGTAAAATATTAGAAACATTGAAAATTGTAGCATATAATTTCTTTGAAAAAACTTATTAAGAGTAGTTTGACACCGCATGATTTCACTCATGTGAAATATAAACGAACACAAGGACAGAGAGAACTGGTTGGTGGTTACCAAGGGGAAGGCGGGTGGGGAGTGGGCACAAGGGGTGAAGGGATACAGCCACATGGTGACGATCAAATACTAATGTACAACTAAAACCCTACAATGTTATAAACTATTAAGACATCAATAAAAATGGAAAGAAAAAAAAAAAAAGAGCAGTTTGAACAGTGCCAGCCTTGTTCTTCTCATCATATAACTTATGATATGGAATGGGCATCTTTTCTATGCCTTGGCAAATTGTCATACTCCTTTCTAAGTTTGAATCAGCTTCCAGCATTTTATCCTTTGTCCTTTCAATGTCACAAAGTATCTTCAAGAGTTCTTTTAGGGGGCCGCCCGGTGGCGCAGCGGTTTAGTCCGCGCTTGGCAGCCCGGGGTTCGCGAGTTCGGATCCCGGGCGCCCGCCGACGCACTGCCTGTCAGCCATGCCGTGGCGGCGTCCCATATAAAGTGGAGGAAGATGGGCACGATGTTAGCCCAGGGCCAGTCTTCCTCAGCAAAAAGGGGAGGATTGGCGACGGATGTTAGCTCAGGGCTGGTCTTCCCCACAAAAAAAAAAAAAAAAAAGAGTTCTTTTAATGTGAAATTTCTTACCAGCATCACTTCCTCTGGGACATCTTCATCTTCTTCATCAAACCATTTTCCTCATTTACATAGATAAGCTCACCTTCCCTAAGTTCCTCTGGCTGCATATCCAGTCTTTTGAATGGCGGTAGTGTCAACACTACCAGGGTGAGCTATTTCTTCTAGAACACCATTTACATTTGCTTTGAATTTCAGTTCCAATTTTATTACTTTTTGGTTCTTTGCTGCACTTTCATCTTTGTTGCCCAGTTCCCTCTTTCAATTATCCATTTTTGTAAAATGTCACATAGATTTATCACTGGGAAACAAAGAGGCAACACAACTGCATGCTTTGCTGTCTTTCCATGAAGTAAACAACAGATGCACAGTGACCAGTCACCAATGGGCTTTGAAAGAAGTGAGATGACAGACCACTGATAGCAATGCACACCTGTTATTTACGTAGTAATTTGTAAATAGAAGAGCTAGCAGCAAATTTTGCAGTTTATGCAATTACAGCTAATATACTGTGTACAATTTGGAATGTGTTATTAGGAGACAGATATCATTTAACCAAACCTTGGTAAGTGAAATCTGTGCATATCAGAACCACACAAAGCAAGGACTCCCTGCATCTCAAATCACAGAATCTTGGCACTTTTAGAAAGCTCCTTCAGGGTAATCTAACTACAGAGTATATGTGGAGCCTTAATGTAGATGATTGGTGACCATCAAATAATGCACATTACTTTACAGGGTAGCTCTTTCATTGCTGAGCAGCTCTAATGATTAGAAAAATAAACTCCCAAACTAGCATAATGGTCAAGAGCACAGGCTGTAGAATCAGACTGCCTCACTTCCCATCCTGGCTTTTCCTCTGCCAAGCTAGGTAAACTTGGGCAAGTTATGTAATCTCTCCATGACTCAGTTTCCTCATCTGTAAAAAAAAAAAAATGTTAGACCTGCCATCATGGAGTTGTTACAAGAGTTAAATCCATAGAGAGTACTTATTACTTTTAGCACATAGTAAATGTTCAGTAAATGATAACCTCTATAATTAATCATATCACCATCATGAACTGTAGAGTGCTTGGTTTTCCTTATTAATCCCCATGTGTCTTGGTTCAAACCCTCTCTCTCACCTGGACTCTGCACCAGCCTCTTAACAGAGCTCTCTGACACAGTCTCTCAATCAACTCACCATATGGTCACCAGAATTATCCTCCTAAAAATCAAATCCGACCCTCTTCCCCTTGCCAAACAATTCAGCCTAAAGCCAATAAATAGGGAAAAGTACAGTCAGAGTCCTTCTTTTGGAGCAGGGAGGGAAGCCATGGTGCCCCAGAGCAAGGTGTCAAAGACAAGTAGGGTGAGGCAGGAATTCACGTGGTGAGATGGCGGCCTGGCCCTCAGGAGTCAGAAGACAGCTACCATTTTAAAAGATCACATAAATTTTACAAACTGAGAAAGCATAAATAATAGTCCAAGAAGGAGGAATTAAGCTTAAATTTAAAAAGGAAACTGAACTTATCACAAGCAGACACAATGGCAATACACAACACTTAACCCTGATTCCTTGGAAATAGGCTGGTGTTCCAACATTTGTTCATTTTGTTATTTTCTCAGTGCCAATTTTTACTGCATTCACTTTCAAAATAAAATTTCATTTGGAATGGTGGTCTCTCTTAAACTTGTTAACAAAAGAAAACTCCTGGTGAAGCCTCACCAGCAGCTACATACATATTAGGTATTTGAAAAAATGCTGGTTCTTCAAGAAAACAACTCTGGTTTCCCTATCTCTTAAAAACAAAAAGAGAGAGGAAGGAAAGGACAGAAGTTAAAAGAAAAGAATGAAGGAGAAAAGAAAGAGACAGGAACAAAGAAGAAGACAGACAATATTAACTCTGAAACTAAAACATGTTGCAGAGCTGCTTCTGAAGCTGTAACCTGATCATGATGTACTGATACTCTCCCATTACACCAACACTCGAAAGCCACAAGATAATGGACCAAGCCACCACCTTCCTTGTGTTACAATCTCATACACTTGCTTTGGATGTTGTGCCTCCTAACCACATCTAGTTCAAGCATCATATATTTAGCAACCTCTAGTATTTAAGAACCAAGTAAAAGCCTCAGAATTACCAAGCAAGCCTCCATGGCACTGTGCAAAGAACACACACTTTATGGTCAGATCTAGATTTAAATCCATCTTTTTACTGATTGTGCAACCTTGGGTCCTTATCTTCTCTGACCTCTGTCATCCCCAACTTTATAGACAAGAAAAACGTCTACACAGAAAGATTATTATAAGGACTAAATGAAACAGTATATGAAATACCCAGTTCAAGTCTGCCTCAGATCAGCCAAAAGTATACACCAAAACCCCTGCATGAATAAAAACCTCGAAACTGGCTTATATTAAACTCAATTCCAGTATCTGGTTTCCTAAGCCATAACAGTTTAGGGAATAAAATTAGAAAAGAAAAACATTTTTTTTTCCCACAGAATAAAGTACAGAGGCACAAGTAGTACAAAGCAAGCACTCAAAATCATAGCCATGTGAGGAACTTGGGGGTAAAATCTACACACTTCAACAACTGTGAAGAATACGATTCTATATTACAGTCTATTATTTGCTGTACAAAACGATGACTACAAGTCACCGGAAAAAGAAATTATTTTGGGGATATAATAATCACTTCCTAAATTTGAATTCCTTTTATGCAAAGTTCAAGTATACACAGATGACATTTTATTTAATAAGACAGATTCAACTTAAGCATAAGAAATTCTCACATCACTCCTACTGGGATACTTAAAAATAGGGAACTGGGCAATTGGGGAAAGAAAAGGGACATAAGATGGACAGCACAGAAGTCTTTATTTGTAACTCAATCTTAGAAAAGATGGAGACAGTTGGCTGTGGAACTGCACTTATACAGGAACAAGAGGTGAATAAATAGGGTTGACAATGCCAGATCAGTACTCTTACCTTTTTGTGATCATGAAATTAGTATGGGTTATATTAGTATAGGTGGGAAAAGTCGAGAAATTATCCCAGAATACATTTCAATTTGCTCAGTTACAGGTTTAACTTATGCTTTATCCATCTCAAGAATCCAAGTTATTCTGCATCTTCCTATCAATTTGATCCAGGATAGAACACAGTGGGTAAAAAAACAACAAATTTTAAATCCAATTTAAAATAATTAAATGTAAGACCATACAGAAAAAAGTCTTCGTGCGTACACAGGTAATAAGACATTGAAAATTTAAACATAAGTACAGAAAGTACAAAACAACTGAAAGTAAAAAATTATGAATTTAAGGTATGTGAAGTTTTTTATTATTTAATGAGCTGTCTGCTCTTTTATTTGGGAACTATAAAAAAATAAAGGCACATCTATTAGAGGAGCTAAAATAAAAACAGTGACAGTACCAAATGCTAGTGAGGATGCATTATTCCTCACACACTGCTGGTAGGAATATAAATGGTAACAGCCACTCTAGAAAACAGTCTGCCAGTTTCTTAAAAAATTAAACGTACACTTACCATACAACCCAGCAAACACACTGTTCGGGATTTATCCCAAAGAAAAGAAAACTGATGTTCACTCAAAAACACAAATGTTCAAAGTAGCTTTATTCATAACAAAAAAATATGAACCAACCCAAATGACTTTCAACAGTGTAGAGCTAAACAACATCCATACTATGTAATATTACTTAGCTATATGAAGGAACAAACTACTGATACACACAACAACTTGGATGGCCCACAAGGGCATTATGTTTAGTGGAAAAAACTAATCTCAAAAGGCCACATACTGTATGATTCCAATTTTATGTCACTGTCAAAATGACAAAACTTATACCTTTATAAGGTATAGAACAAATTAGTCTTGCCAGAGGAGGGCAGGTGGAGGGAGGAGTCTGCAAAAACTAAACACACACACACACAAATGAATACAGATTAAAAAAAAATAGTGATAACTGAATAATGTCTGTAGTCTAGTTAACAGTAATGTACCAATGTCAACTTCCTGGTTTTGATATTATACGGCTTAAATATGCCTATTTAAGAGGTCTCTATTGGGGGAAGCTGGGTGAAGGGTATACAAGACTCTCTGCATTATTTTCAATTTCCTGCGAGTCCATAATATTTCCAAAAAGTTAAAAAATAAAATAGGGCTTTATGGTTTTACTTTTTTATGGATTCACTTTCAAGTTCCACTGAGAAGCATTACACAGTGGTTAAAAGCATGAGGTTGCCTACCATTTACTGTTTTGTGATCGCTTTACACTTCAGTTTCCTCATCTGTAAAAAGAGGATGATTATTGAAGTGTTACTTAATTCCTCAACTGCAAAGTCTCCTATCAAGAAGACTCTCAGGAATATATTACCCTTGTGTTGGTAGAGGAAATACTCTATTAAAGTTCAAAAGCCCAGAAGTCGAGTAAAATATTGAAAAATCTGACTATGTAAAAATTTTAAAAATCTTCATTTAAAAAAATACCATAAGTAAAGTCAAAAGGGAAACAACAAACAAGGGGAAAATAGTTGTATTACACATAATACACAAAGGGCTAATTTTTATAATATACTAAGAGCTCTCACAAACAAATAAGAAAAATATCAACAACCCAACAGACAAATGAGCCCAGGACACAAACTCTTCATAGAAATTCAAACGATTAATAAACTTATGAAAAGATATTTAGCCTCTCATGTTATAAAAAACTATAAACAATAAGATACTATTTTTCACTTATCAGGAAGAGTTTCAGTTTTCATTTAATACTCCTGTAATGCTTTATTTTCTTAGCATTATTTGTCTTAATTAATCATAAACCTTTTAAAAAACACTCAGCTTGTGTCACATTCTAGAAAATTTCTTGAAGATTTAGAAAACTTCACATTTATGAAGATTTTTAAAAGTAACTTTAACTGAAAAATTCACTTCAATAAATCACTATATTTTCCCAATAAGAAAAAAAGTTGTGGGGCCGGCCCAGTAGCATAGCGGTTAAGTTCGCATGCTCCGCTTCAGCGGCCCAGGGTTTGCAGGTTCGGATCCCGGGCACGGACAGACGCACTGCTTATCAAGCCATGCTGTGGAGGCGTCCCATATAAAGTAGAGGAAGATGGACACGGATGTTAGCCCAGAGCCAGTCTTCCTCAGCAAAAAAAAAGAGGAGGAATGGCAACGGATGTTAGCTCAGGGCCGGTCTTCCTCACAAAAAAATAAAATAAAAATTAAAATCCTATTTAAAAAAAAAAAAGGATGATGACTTTTACCTTTCTCTAATCCCTCATATCGCCAAAATATGACAAATTGACAAACGCAGAGAAAAGAATGGAGGGTTGCACGGAGGGAAGACAAACAGATCTTGGATTTACATCCTCTGAAAAGCACAAGATTTCCAAACACTTACACACACACATCCTCTGACAGTGAGTTACACCACAACTAGTCTCCAATTTCATTTATAGGGCTATTGAGACTTTTAAAATAATTTCCATTAAAACAATTTCTTTGAAATAAACTATAAAATCAGACTCCTGTGTACATTCTTTTCTGTGATCATTGATTTTGGCAGGGTAAAAGGATTAAGGGAGGGAACACAGTCAATACAGCTATATAGAGTCTACCAAGCTAGACATCCACCAATTATGAAATAACTAAGACTCATTTTAGTTCAAACTACCACCACATATCTTGTTCATTCAACAAATACATACCAAATCAGGCTTTAGGCTAGGATTCACCACTTTCAGTGAGCAAATGTTATGGTTATAGTCATAGTTATGTTATGTTATGTTACGTTGTATTATATTATACTATACTAAACTAGACTGAGTCTCTTAGGTTCCCTTTTGTATTCATCTGTGCATCCTCAATGAATTCAAAGATTGGATATAAATTATAAATCTAGCATGTAAGATAATATCCTACTGCCAATGTGAGGGCTAAAAATTTGATCTTGAAATTGTTTATAGTCTAATTCTCTTCTAGACCAGAGTTTCTCAACCCCTGTACTACTGATATTTTGGACCAGATAATTCTTTATAGTGAGGTGTTGTCCTGTGTAAGATATTTAGCAGCATCCCCAGCATCTACCCAACTAGATGTCAATAGTACAATCTATTGTGACAATGAAAAATGTCTCCAGACATTGCCAAATGTCCCCTAGGGGACAAATCACATCTCCACCTCCACCTCCACTACCACTGAGAACCACTATTACAGACCATCAAAATCATTTGAGGGAAAAAAATTTTTTTATTTCAGATTCTGCCACTTCACACCCACTAGGACAGATATAATCAAAAGACAGATGACAAGTGTTGGCAAAAATGTAGAGAAACTGGAACCCTCACATGCTGCGCTAAAGGGACTAAAAAAATGATATGGCCACCTTGAAAAACAATATGGCAGCTCCTCAAAAGGTTATACAAAGAGTTACCACAGGACCCAGCAATTCCACCCCTAAGGAGAAGAAAAATGAAAACAAATGTTTGCACAAAAACATACTCAAATGTTCACAGAAGCATTATTCAAAATAGCCAAAAAGTGAAAACAACCCAAATGTAACTTATGAATGGATGAACAAAATGTGGTATATCCATAGAATGAAACATTATGTGTCCATAAAAAGGAATGAAGTACTGTTACATGCTACAACACTGATGAACCTTGAAAACATTATGCTATACGAAAAAAGTCACTCACAAAAGACCACATGTTGTATGATTTCATTTATATCAAATACCAAAGTAGGCAAATCTATAGAGATAGAAAGTAGATTAGTGGCTGCCTAGGGTTCAAGAGCCGGGTGGGGTGGGTATCAAGGGAATGGTGGCTAAAGGGTGGCAGGGTTTTGGGGGAGTCTAATGAAAATGTTCTAAAATTGATTGTGGTGCCGGATGCACAACTCTGTGAAAATAGTAAAAACCACTGAAATGTACACTTTAAATGGGTGAATTGTATGGTGCGTGAATTATATCTCAATAAAGCTGTTAAAAAAATTTCAGATTCTGGATTCCACCTCAATTCTAATGAAATCAGAATCAAAGGCAGAAAGGCAAAACTATTTGAAAAGACCCTCCAGGTGATGCCAGTGAAGCTGGTCTGGAACATTTGGAGTCCACTGTCAGATAGTGATGAACATCCCAAACCACAAGCTGCAGAGACTGGCAAAAAGGAAACAGAGCCTGCTGAGCACTTCTCAATGGTTAACTGCTTGTAACAGGATATGCAAACTAGTAATTTGGTAATTTTCTTCCTTTTTTCTAAATTAAATTTTTTTCATTAGCATTACTTTTCACTTTTGCAAAGGAAAAGGTAAATACAATTATTAAGTTTTTAAAATACGATCAGTAACATAATTCATTTTCACGTCTAATTAATTACTCCATGTTAAGTTGAAAAGGTAGTTCCCTTAAACAAATTATGATATATGCACCTTCATGTTTCAAGAAACAGAAACTAAACTCCAAACATTATATACTTCTACATCTATACTCATTTGCAAAGTGATTTTGTAATTATTGGTTTTGATTTGACTTACACTGCAGCTATTCACATCATACTAAGAAAAAGATAATACAAAATGGAAAAAAATAAAATTGAGGAATAATTTTTAATTAGACTTGCTACATGAATCTGGATAGCTAATATAAAAAATCCCAATCTATGATATCTAAACTTTCCAATAAATCTGAACATCTGGAAGTATACTGCACAGCAATTAGAAAAAGTTGTACTGTGGAAAAAGATTTAAGTCATTCTGGCTTATATTTTGCAATCCAGCAGAAAACTAATGCTAGGGTTCATTGAAACAAACACTGCTAGTATCTCCTGTTTCCTCCAAGAACAAACAAGAAAGCCATTATTATCTCTGATTTTCTTCCGAAAAGTATAATGACCCCCCTTACAATATTACGGAGACTATGAACAAGAATTTTAATCAAAATAGCATGTGTAAAGACGTGGATACTTTTATTTTTAAACTTTAAAATCTAAATACCTACCCAAACACTCAGAGTTTCTGAAACTAATAGCTAAATTTGATTTACTTCAGACTCCCTTTAGTAAAAAAGAGACATCTAAACACTGAGATTCATGGGAAACAGTGCATCCTTTATTTGTACAGGACTCTCTCTCAGGCACCTAACCTAGGGAAGTAACACTCACTGACGACCTCCTGAACATACACATTACAACTTAACTGATACCACAAAAATGGTATTAAACATAAGCATTTACTGATAAGGAATGATGCTTATAATATAGAGTGGAAAGTTCTTACATAGTATAAATAGTTCTTATTTTAGCAAGAAAAATACGTATATATATTCACAGAAAACAGCTAGAAGAATAAATATCAAAGTGTTATTATTCTCATTCATATTTTTTGTATTTTCTAAATTTTCTACAATAAATATATATTCTTATAAATAGAAAAAATAAATGTCATTTTTAAAACAACTACATAAAAATTCTTCTGCTTCTGGGAAAATGGAGAAGATACCTTCTCCTATTCCTCCCACTAAGTACAACTAAAAACTCTGGACATTATATATAAAACAAACACAAGACTCTGAAAGGTGGAAAAAAGAAGGTAGAACGGCTAGGGACCTCAGGAACCGAGGAATAATACAGTGAAGAGTTCGCTGGGTTTTCTTTTTGCCTTACATATCTCAGAATTGGAACCGATGAGGCTGGCAACCCAGAAACCTAAGAGTGCAGACAAGAAAAACCTCAACAAAAGCCTGCTCTCTTTAGCCAAAGGACCAGGAAAGGGGAAGCCTAGGAAGACAGAAAACTTTTAGACAATAACCACTCTGCTCCAGCCAAACACCACAGAAAACAGTATGCCCAAGACCACCCATACAGCAAAGGCAGAGTAGGGAGCCAACTTCCACCTTGTCCAGGTAGAATGAAGCACCCAACACCCCTTCCAGGGTGGAGTCAGAGGAGGCCAAAGAGGAATGCCAGGACTTTCAGCCCCGCAGACCAGTAAAACAAGGTAACTGCAATGCCAGTGAAGACCATTGTAGAGCCTGGTCTTCCACCATATTACATCAATATAAATGGCATTTCTTTAAAAACTAAACATCCAACTACCATATGACCCAGGAATTGCACTCCTAGGCAAACTGCCAAACTGTTTTCCAGAGTGGCTGTACCATTTACTATTAACTGTTTCAATGTCAATACCCTGGTTGTAATATTGTTTTGCAAAATATTACCACAGGTTATTGAATTAGATTGAATAACATAATCAGCACTTCAAAAATATAAGCTGCCTAAAAACCTAACAGTTCCATTTCTTTGGCTTTAAACAAAGCAACAACACCTTAAAACACAAGTGCAAAAAAGTTGCCTTCAAGAAAATAAAGTATCCTGGAAATTTTACACAAAGAGAATTTTACACACAGTGACTCATTCCTAGATTACAATGAGCTAGAACGATATTACCTCATCACTTTAGCTAATTTATTGCTGCTCTGTTTAAAAAAAAAAAGAAAGAAAGTTTGCAGGGCTTAAAAGTATTATGTATATAATTTGAAAATTAGCATATAGCAGAGATTCTTTAGAAAACCAAGAAGCACACATAAATACTATGTATACCCACCCACTTCTAAATGGTTTTTAGGCCAAATATCTTATTCTAGTTGCCTAAGTTTTATCAGTATGTCTGGCTGAATGGGATGTGTCTTGAACGTAACTGTCACAATCGGTGAGCATCTCCACCATCTATGAACACAGTTCTTTTTACCTAACAAAGCTGTCATTCAATAACAAGACAGTCTCTTATTTTACCAGAAAGACCCAAGTAACTCATTAATTAAAGAAAAAAACATATACAGGGACATGTATCATCACTTTGTTTAAAACCAATAAAACTGTCTTTTCTGACTTAAGTTCCCCTGCATGGACACCTGAACTGAAAATCTAGGTGCAGTATTACTTTAAGCAGCCTTCATGATTAGATGAAAGTGAAAGTGGAGTTAACAGCCAATAAACAGATTTCATGATTGAACAATGCAAGTAAAAGTGGAGTTAGCCAAAACTACATGAACTACATTGATAATAACAAAAACCATCCAGGATACCAACATTAGAATAATGGCAAGCCATGCTTACTTTGATCCTTTAAAAGTCCATAAAGCCTGTGGACATATTAATCTTAATTATTTCAGAATTAAACTACTCTTGAACATCTCTCTCAAACCTCTGGCCTTTAAAATTCCCATCATATAGCTTTCATATACAGAGGTTCAGGAATTGTCAGTCTGAAGCAGAACTTTGCAGCAAACAATAAATAGTTCCATCACCAAAAGCTATCTGGATCAGGGGCCGCCCGGTGGCGCAGCGGTTTAGTCCGCGCTTGGCAGCCCGGGGTTCGCGAGTTCGGATCCCGGGCGCCTGCCGACGCACTGCCTGTCAGCCATGCTGTGGCGGCGTCCCATATAAAGTAGAGGAAGATGGGCACGGATGTTAGCACAGGGCCAGTCTTCCTCAGCAAAAAGGGGAAGATTGGCAACAGATGTTAGCTCAGGGCTGGTCTTCCCCACACACACACACAAAAAAAAAACTATCTGGATCACATCTCAACTAGCACAAACTCAGTCACTTATATATTACCGATACATTTCCTTTGGGCCATTATATAACACAACGCAACTTATTATGCTGATCGTTCTTGCCTACTAAAAAAGTCTTTTTTGTGTGTGAGGAAGATCGGCCCTAAACTAACATCCGTTGCCAATCCTCCTCTTTTTGCTGAGGAAGACTGGCCCTGGGCTAATATCTGTGCCCATCTTCCTCTACTTTATATGGGACCCTGCCACAGCATGGCTGACAAGCGGTGCATCGGTGGGCAGCCGGGATCTGAACTCGCGAACCCCGGGCTGCCAAGCGCAAACTAAACCGCTGTGCCACCTGGCGGCCCCATAAAAAGTCTTATCGTTTATACTCATGAATGATACATGGACATGAACTGCTGCAGAATAAAGTCCTAGAGAACCCATCAAAACTATGGAATATTAAAAAAAAAATGGATCATAGGAAAAATGGACCAGAGACCTAAATGTAAAATGCAAAACTATGAAACTCCTAAAAGATAATACAGGAGAAAAGGTAGGTGACCTTGGGTTTGGTGATGACTTCTTATGAAGAACACCGAAAGCATGATACATGAAAGAAAAATGTGTAAGTTGGACTTGATTAAAATTAAATCTTCTGATTTGCAAAAATACACTGTTAAGAAAATGAAAAGACAAACTACAAAGAGAAAATGTTTGCAAAATACATATCTGATAAAGGACTGGTATCCAAAATACACAAAGAACTCAAAACTCAATCAGAAAATGAACTGGATTTTAAAAATGGGCAAAATCTGAACAGACACCTCACCAAAGAAGATATATAATGGCAAATAAGAGTATGAAAAGATGCTCAACAACATACGTCACCAGAGGACTGCAAATAACAAGATTCTACTACACACCTATTAAAATGGCCAAAATCCAAAACACTGACAACACCAAATGCTGAAAAGCATGTGAAGCAACAGGAACTCTCATTCATTGCTAGTGGGAATACTGAATGGTATAGCCACTCTGGAAGAAGTTTGACAGCTTCTTACAAAATTAAACATACTCTTACCATCTAATTCAGCAATCATGCTCTTTGGTGTTTACCTAAATGAGCTGAAAACTTACATGTATGCAAAAACCTGCACATGAATTTTATAGCAACTTTATTCATATTTGTCAAAACTTGCAAGAGGGGCCAGCCCGGTGGCTAGTGGTTAAGTTCACGTGCTCCGCTTCAGCGGCCCAGGGTTCACAGGTTCAGATCTGAGGAGTGGACCCACGTACCACTTGTCAAACCATGCTGTGGCAGCGTCCCATATAAAGTAGAGGAAGATGGGCACAGATATTAGCCCAGGGCCAATCTTCCTCAGCAAAAAGAGGAGGATTGGCAACAGATATTAGCTCAGGGCTAATCCTCCTCACACACACACACAAAAACTTGGAAGAAACCAAGATATTCTTCAATAGGTGAATGGATAAATTGTGGTACATCCACACAGTGGAATATTATTCAGCAATAAAAAGAAATGAGCTATCAGAGATCTGCTGTACGACATTGTGCCTATAATTAACGATACTATATTGTACCCTTAAAAATTTGTTGAGAGTAGATATAATGTTAAGTGTTCTTCCACAATAAAATTAAAAATGATCTATCAAGCCATGACAAGATGTGGAGAAACCTTAAATGCATATTGCTAAGTGAAAGAAACCAATTTGAAAAGGCTACGAACTGTATGATTCCAGCTATATGACATTCTGGAAAAGGCAAAACAAACTATGGACGAAGTAAAAAGATCAGCAGTCGCCATGGGTTCAGGGGGAGGGATGAATAGGTGGACCACAGGAGACTTTTAGGGCAGGGAAACTATTCTGCATGATACTGATCCACTGTAATGTTACCCAAAGGTGGATACATGTCATTATATATCATCTGTCAAAACCCAGAGAATGTACACCACCAAGAGTGAATGAACCATAATGTAAACTATGGACTTTAGTTAATAATAATGTGTCAATATTGGCTCATCAATTTTAATGAATATACCACACTAATGCAAGGTTTAATAGGGGAAACTGACTGGAAGGGTTAGGGGAGGAGGCAGTATATGGGAACCCTCTGTACTTTACGATCAATTTTTTAGTAAACCCAAAACTGCTCAAAAAGAAAAAAAAAGAACCTCTGTACACTGGAACAATCTTCATTATTCTTTATACACTACTGTACCACCTCACTACCACCACTAGCCCCACTAATACCAGTAACACCTCGAACTATAATACAATCTAACTTGCTACTTAAAGTGTGATCTGTAGACCAACAGGATCAGCATCACCTCATAGATTATCAGAAATGCTAAATCTTGGGCCCCACCCTGAACCTTCAGAAGCAGAATCTCCATTATAACAAGATTCTGTGATTTATATGTGCACTAAAATCTGAGAAGCCCTAATCTAGAGCTGCAGTTCAAGGGCCACACAGGGCAAGGCGGACAGAAATCAGGGCGCTCCTAAGGTGAAGTCTTATAAGGAGACACCCACTATACCTCTCAAAGTGAACCAGATCTAAACCAAGGCCCAAATTTCCCACAACCCCAGGGAATGATACAGAAGCCTGCCTTAGTGGCAAAAGAACCAAAAATTCCTGAGAAATTATGGCCAGAGAATATCCCTCATGTGCATTGGCACCCAGTGTTCTCATAATCTGGATAAATCAAGGACCCTCAAATTATGAACATAGTTTGAGGTAATCAACAACAAGCAATGCCACAGAATACTTAACAGAAACTAACACCAAGGCTAACTTCTCAATAGCAACAATGTAAACACCAGAAGACAAAGAATGATAAATTCAATATGTGAAAGAAAATAAAAGCAAACATACATTCTATACCCAGAAAAAGTGTTTTCCAAGGATAAGAGCAAAACATACACATGCATACATACAAGCTTTCTCCGGTGACAAAGGTCTTTGCCATTGGTTAGATTCTCAAAGGGATCTATACCCCCCAAAATTAAGAACCACTTACTTACAAAGATTTTGAGGGTCATTCAACCTAACCACTTTCTCAGTCTCTCTACAACACTACCCAGGCTCTGCTTTAACATGAAACACTATCTTCTAAGAAGTTCCATTCCACTTTTCTCTTTAACTTCTACTTGATGGTTCTAGTTCTGCCAAAGCAACAAAATACAAAATCTAAACCCTCTTCCATTTGGCAAATCTTGGTATCTTTGAAAATAGTTTTACCCCCACCTATTTCTTCTCCAAGTGAAACATCTTTAATTCCTTAAATAATGCCTCAAATCATTTGACTTTCTACTTTCATCATAAGCCAGACTGCTCTATTTTGGATAGGCTCTAGATTATTCACATCTCTGAAAATGTGGTTCTTAAAACTGAACACAATACTTACGATATGAAGTATAATGTTCCCCTCTAAGGGTCCTTACAGTTTTAATCCTAAGAATCTACAATCTTTACACTTCGGACTGCCTGAATAAATCCATCTCCCCATTACTGTCTCAAAGTCAACCAAGAAGCATTCGAAGAACTGTTTTAAAGAATACTGAAACGATAAATATTCAGCTCTACTAATTAAAAATTAATGAAAAGGACTTGAATCCTTGATTATGACTCAATTCAACAAAGCATCTTTGAACTGCTTAAGGCATTCATTTGAATCCACTTAATCATTCAGACCTCCGCACAATTTGTATAGATTTACAGTCTACATCATGACACTCCTATTAAAATAGTTGGTGTGTGTCATTTCTTCCATTTTACAACTTTAAAAAAATCACCTGCAGCATTTATCACAGTGCTATGCACCCAGAATATACATAAATATCTGTAGTATTAAACAAAAATAGTAAAAAGAATGCTAGAGATTAAAGTTCAAGTCCTGACTCAGCTACAAATTTGGTATGTGACCTCAAAGAAAATAATTATTCTGGGCCCCAAAGTAGTTCCATGAGTCCATGAATTTCATATTTCATAGCCAATTTACCATATACATATGGTCCAATGAAACTTAGAGGCAATGCAATTTCCACTGAAAACACCAATACACCACCAATTCTATATATACCAAAATTATTCTTTGATTTGGATCACTAGGCATTATCTTATTAGCATTTAAAGGGTACCCATCCCAGCCACATACCTTAATTCTGACAACAAGCTGGTGAGGTAGGTATTATCAGCACTCTGATTTTGTAGACAAAGACACAGATTCACTGATTTGCCCCAGACTTCACAGCTATTATGTGATAGAGTTGGGACCTGAACCCTGGTATTTTGACACCTGGTCCAGTGCCACAATATAGCTGTCTGCCACTAATAACTGCCATTTGTTAATTCTGACAAGTCTACCTCAGACTCTTAGACCAACTCATGGTTGAAGGGCACCCCTGTCCCTGACTGATGAACTAAGCTGGTTGGTTTGCCCCTGAGGCATCTCAGCAAGCCTCAGCTATACTAGGCATATAAAATTGTTCAGAACATCCTTCAAACATCTCTTTTGTCCCTATTATTAATGTTACCCCCATTTTAGCTTGCTGAAGAACAGCTGCCTGGGTAGCCTACTGACATTCACTCTTAAATTACATCCAGCCCAAGAAAATCATGCTAAAATTGACAGTGATTGAGTACTAGGCAACTGGCTATATCAGAGAACCTCATGCTTAGTGATCCAATCTTACCTTTGATTATTAGGTATATGACTATACAGTACTGATGTCACTGTTTAAGAAAATCACATGTGATTAAAACAGTGAGATTTTTCTATTTTTAACCTATTAAATTAGCAATTTTTTAATGGATGTTTTTAACGATAATTTTTTTAAATGATAATTCTCACTGTTAACAAGGGTATGATGAGATGGGCTTTGGTGAGAATGTACAACCTTCCAGAAAGCAATTTTGCAAAATGTATCAAAAAGCCTCAAATTAATACATCTTCTGACCCAGTAATTAAATATATATTTAAGAATCTATCATAATGTGGAGAAATTGGAAGCTTCATACATTACTGGTGGGAATGTCAAATGGCGCAGTCCCTTTTGTAAATACTTTTAGTCTGGTAGTTACTCAAGAGGTTAAACACAAAATTACCATATGACCCAGCAGTTCCACCCCTAAGTATATAACCAAGAGACAGGGAAATATAAGCCCACACGACAACTTGTACACAAACGTTCATAGCAGTATTATTCATAATAGCTAAAAAATAGAAACAACTCAAATGTCCATCAATTTATGGATGAATAAACAAAATGTAGTGTGGCCATACAAAGGAATATTATGTGCCTATAAAAAGGAATGAAGTACTGATACATGCTATAACATGGACGAATCTTGTATACATTATGCTAAGTAAAAGATATCCAATGCAAAAGGCCACCTATTGTATAATTCCATTTATACGAAATGGCCAGAATAGGCAAATCCATAGAGACAGAAAATAAATTAGTGGTTGCCAGGAGGAAGAACGCAGGAAAATGATTGCTAATGGGTACAAAGTTTCTTTTGGAGAGATAAAATATTCAAAAATTAGATAGTAGTGATGATGGGACAATTTTGTAGATATACTAAAAACCACTGAAAGGGTGAATTTTACGGTATGTAAATTATATCCCAAAAGATCTGTCATAAAAAAAGAGAGAGAATCTGGGTGGTGGAAGGGCGAAAGGGGTAAAGGGGAACGCTTGAACAGTGATGGATGGTAACTAGACTTTGGTGGTGAACACAATGTAGTCTATACAGAAGTCAAAATATAATGATGTACACCTGAAATTTATATTATGTTATAAACCAATGTTATCTCAATAGAAAGAGAATCTATCATAATAAAAATCTGAAATATAAACAGATCCTTATCCATAAAATAGCCAAAAATGAAAAAAAAGTCTATATGCAATAACAAAGGAAAATTAAGTAAATCAAAATCTGTTCATATGATGCAACATTATGCAGCCATTAAACATAATCTTAACAAACAGCTTTTCATAACATAGGAAATTATGCTATCTTAAATTTTTTAAAAGCAACAGAGAAAATTTTTATTAGCAGGAACATCTAAGTAAAAAACGCATACACATAGAAGAAAAACTGTAAGGGGATGTGCCCAATTGTTAAAGTGCTTATCTCTGGGAGATAAGTTTTCAAATGATTATTTTTGTCTTGATACTTTTCTATATTTTCCAAATTTCCCATTTTCCTCAATGAACAAGTTTTCTTTTTTCTTACAACAAAAGATTACTTAGAAAAAGACACATGAAGGATTTCTAATCTCATGTTCACTATCACTTTTTGCAGACCTTCAGTATGTCTGGAGATTGCTACTGAACAGATCATTCTCTGACGAGCTGGACTGGTTCATCTGTTTCCCCCATCCCCCAAATCTGAGTACCATAAATTGCTAAATAAGAGGGTTCAGCAACGTTCTTCGTGTTTACATTGCCAACAAAAGTCTGAAGCTGGTAAAGCCCAGTCTCCTCAGACCCAAAATGCTTTAATAGGTTTGACAGCAATACTATAAAACAGTTACACATCTCATTACTTACAAGCTTAAATGAACATTCTCTTATGAACTCCAGGACATTTAAAGATTTTTTTAGAATGGAAATTAAGAATGAGGCAGGCATCCTGCCAAAAAAATCAAATCTCTTGCTCTAACTAAAAGTTTAGAAGAAATACATGGGGGACTGAGAAACATGTTGAATATCATCACTAAGATGCAAGCAGCAAAATCCAGCATATGAAAAGTTCTACAGGACAAACGTCCCAGTTTTTTCAATATACAAATTGCAAGGGAAAAAGGAGGAAAGGAGATCCTGTTAAAGGAAACTTAAGAGACATATCAACCAAATGAAGACCTTGTTTGAATCCTGTTCAAACTGACCAGCTGCAAAAGATATTTGATAGTAAGGAAACTCTGAATATTAATTGGATATTTTTGTCAAATTTTGAGGTTCTCTAGCGATACTACGATTATATTTAAAAGATAAGTACTATGTTTTAAGATACATCCTAAAATATTTACAGATGAGCTGATGTCTTGGATTTGCTTCAAAACAATCCAGTAAAGAAGGGTAGTGGGTAGTGGCTATAGATGAATCAAAATTGGCCACGGACTGGTAATTACTAAAGAAAATATTGGCTACTTGGGGTTCATTTCATTATACTAATCTCAACTTCTGTGATGCACTTGAAATTTTTCATAATAAGTTTCTTAAAAAAAAGAATGAGGGACACAAAAATGACTATTATGAAATCAAACTCACAATGATAGGACAACGCAACTGTGAGAAGTTTGGGAAATATGGACTTCCTGTAATGACCTAAAAAGCTTCCCTATGAGTAGACAAAGTAATATACGGACACTATCAAATCACATCTTAGAGCTTAATAAGAAAGACTGAATAATACAGGTACATCTCATACCCCTATATTTCCCTACTAGTGCTGAAAAATGGATTAGAGAAGGCACAATTACTCTTGATTTACTCAACCATAGAACCACGCAGTCCAAAAGGCCAACCTATTACACTGAGAATTCTTTCTTTAAGAAATCATTTTAATATTATCTGATTAAAAGGGAACTGTGAATTCTCTACTCTTCCTCCTTTAAAGAATAGGATGCGTTTCAAAAGGATTTCTTCGTGTCTGGTAAAGAAATGTAGACAGAACAATAACAAAAGAACAGGTAAGATCCTGCCCTTTGACAGCAAACGTTTTGTTTCTGTCTCCCTGTGATTTAGTAAAAAAGAGAGGAAAAAAAAATGAGCTTGAGTTTACCCAAGAAAAAATGTGAACACAGAATTAACAATCCACATAGCCAATCACATTACCATAAGTACTCCTAGGTTCATGAAAGAACGATGAGGACAACACATTTCCCTAAAGAAATAATACATAAAATCAAATTAAGGTTCCTACTCTAACATACGAAGTTTATGATCCAAAGTATTCTGAGTTTCAGAAACCAAGAATAATTAGGAGCAAGAGGTTTAGAGAAGCAGAGATAGAAGTGAGAAGAATTAACTTTCCTGGACCTCAGGAAACATTTTACAATAGGTAAAAATAGTCTTACAATACTCCATTTCCCTTCTGCTCCATTTTCTGTGGCATTATGCTACACTACAATGGCATCTTTACCTCAGCATTAATTGAATGTACATTTGGCAGTAGGGAAAGCGAAATGAAATACAACACACAATCTCTGACTTCAAGAGGATCTCAGTCCAATGGAAAGGCATACATAATTTAAAAACAATATGGAAATCTGAAAGAATCCACACACACACAAAACTATTACAGCCAATAAACAAGTTCAGCGAGGTTGCAGAACACCATATAAATATGCAAAAATCAGTTACATTTCCATGCAGTAGTAATCAACAACCCAAAAAGGATATTAAGAAAACAATTCTATTTAAAATAGTATCAAAAAGAATAAAATGCTTAGGAATAAAACTTAACCAAAGCAGCACAAGACCTGTACATTGAAAACTACCAAATATTGTTGAAACAAACTAAAGAAGACATAAATAAAAAGAAAGACATTTCATGTTCATAGATTGGAAGACTTAACAATGTTAAGATGGCAATACTTTCCAAATTGATCTACAGATTCAATGCAGTCCTTATCAAAATTCCAACTGCCTTTTTACAGAAACTGACAAGCTGATCCTAAAATTCACATGGAAATGCATGGGATCCAGAATAGTCAAAACAATCTTGCAAAGAAGAATCAAGTTGGAGGACTCACACTTCCCAATTTCAAAACATACTCAAAGCCACAGTAATCAAGACAGGGTGGTACCAACATAAGGACAGACATGTAGGTCAATGAAATAGAATTGAGAGTCCAGAAATAAACCCACACATCTAAGATCAATAGATTTTCAATATGAGTGCCAAGACAATTCAATGGAAAAAGAAAAGTTTTTTCAACAAATGGTGCAAAAACAACTGGATATCCACATGCAAAAAAAAATTAAATAAATTTGGACTCCTATCTAATACCATATATAAAAATTAACTCAAAATAGATCAAAAACCTAAATGTAACAGGTAAAACTATAAAATTCTTAAAAGAAACATAGGTAGAAATCTTTGTGATCTTGGAGTAGGCAACAGTTTCTTAGATGTGACACCTAAAGCACAAGCAACCAAGGGAAAAACAGAGAAACTGGACCTCATCAAAATTAGAAACTATTGTGCTTCAAAGGAAACTACCAAGAAAGTGAAAAGACAAGACAACTCACAGAATGGAGAAAATATCTGCAAATCATGTATCGGATAAGGGATTTGTATCTAGAATATATAAAGAACTCTTACAATTCAACAATAAAAACAGCCTAATTAAATATGGACCAAGAATCTGAATATACATTCCTCCAAAGAAGATATACAAATGGCCAACAAGCACATTAGTCATCAGAGCAATCAAAATTACAATGAGATATCACTTCACACTCACTAGGATGGAATCAAAAAAACATAACAAACGTTTATGAGGATGTGGAAAAACTGGAACTCTCATATACTGCTAATGGGAACATAAAACGGTGTGGCCACTTTGGAAAACAGTCTGGCAGTTACTCAAAAGGTTAAACTTAGAGTTACCATATGAATCAGTAATTCCACTCCTAGATATCTACCCCAGAGAAATAAAAACGTATGTTCACAGAAAAACTTGTACACAAATGTTCATAGCAGCCTTATTCATAGCAGCTAAAAAGTGGAAACAACTCACTGATGAAAGAATAAGTAAAATGTGGTATACCCATACAATGGAGTATTATTCAGTCATAAAAAAGGAATGAAGTACTGATAGATACTACAACATGGATGAACGTTGAAAACATTATGCTAAGTGAAAAAAGCCAGATACAAAAGGCCATATGTTGTATGATTCCATTTGCATGGTATGTCCCGAATAGGCAAATCCACAGACAGAAAGTAGATTAGTGGTTGCCAGGGGCTGAGGAATGGGAAGTGACTGATAACGGGTTTGGGATTTCTTTTGGGGATGATGAAAATATTCTGGAATTAGATAGTGGTGATGGCTATACAACACTGTGAATATACAAAAACCCACAATGACTTGTATGCTTTAAAATGGTGCATTTTACGGTATGTGAATTATATCTTAATTTTTCTTTAAACATGGAAAGACATACGCCCAAAAATATATATTGGTGAAAACACCAAAGAGTACTTAACCCAGACTAGGGTAGAAAGTGGTCAGAAAGGCTTTCTAAAGGTGACATCTGAGCTGATACTAAGGGAAATAAATCTGTAAGTCTGCCTTATACCCTACCCCCACCCCAGTCCTCCCTAAACTCAGAAATCACTTATCTGTCACTCAAAGGAACACTGACTTTCCAATATAAATTATTTCAATAAAAATATATTCTACCTATAAGAAAATGACTGAGAGCTCTCTTGAATCCTCCCAGTGTATTTCTATTCCTAAAAGAGAAAATGGGTTAACCCAAATGAATATGTGACTGAGAATTTCAGACAGTTTAACAAAAATAGAGTTCAGAGAGAAGAATCACTAGAGGAAGCAACCCTTTTTTTTAAGGGTCTCTATCCTCCACTCCCACTCACCATCTATCCCCAAACTCCCCTAAATTCTTCCATTTTTTTCCTTCTTTAGAAAATACATCTTCTCTTAAACTTGAAATTTTTCCACAGCAGTCTCAACATGGGGTGGGGGTCGGGAGGGACCGGGGGGAAATAATGAGATAGAAGCTATAACTTTTATCTATGAATCATTTATAAGTCAGAAGCTATACTCTGTCATAATAAAAAAAGAATCCTATAACCTAACTTCAATCAATAATCAATAGTTACCATTAGAAAGAACTAGCTGTGCCTTCAGAGTTGTAAGATGTAAAGTATTTTAATTGCAATTTTGCATGCAAACTACAACAGAAAATCAGAACCAAGATCTCTTTTGGACATACTTAAGTAATAAAAGTCAGAAGGAGAAAACAAAGCATGAAGCTTCTTCTCTAATTACACACTACTAGGACCCGATCTTGGCGCTCTATATAGGTGAATATTTTCTTAATCCACTCAAATAAAAATAAAGCAAGAATATATTAAAGTTGGGGGCCGCCCGGTGGCGCAGCAGTTTAGTCCGCGCTTGGCAGCCCGGGGTTCGCGAGTTCGGATCCCGGGCGCCCGCCGACGCACTGCCTGTCAGCCATGCCGTGGCGGCGTCCCATATAAAGTGGAGGAAGACCGGCACGGATGTTAGCCCAGGGCCAGTCTTCCTCAGCAAAAAGGGGAGGATTGGCGACGGATGTTAGCTCAGGGCTGGTCTTCCCCACAAAAAAAAAAAAAAAAAAGAATATATTAAAGTTATAGACATAGGAAGGATAACAAAGGCACAGGGTAATAGAATCAGAATTCAAAAAGTCCCCTTTGAAACAATGGACAGAAATTAGGAGTTACGGAGAGAAAACAGGAATATAAAAATGTCCAATACATAGGTTCAGAAAACCAACCAACCAAGGACAAAGACTTCGGTTAACAGCAGTTCTACAGAAAAAGACCTAGAGGTGAGCTTACTATTAGACAAGTATGAACTAATGCTGGAAAGTGGATATTGAAAGAAAAAAGAATCTAATTTATTCTAAAGCAGCACTGATGGAAACTAAGTGGTAGGCTCCCCCAGGGCAGGGATCATTTTGAATTCCTTTATCACTTCACTTTTAAAGCCTATTACAGTATCTGGATCACACCATATCTGACAAATTGCAGCACATCCACAGGATGATGCCAACATAGTAAAAGGTTCAGAAAGCAATTTCATAAGAAATGGCTGAGAGAAAAAAACTGTTTAGTCTGAAAAAGAAAAAAATTAAGCAGGACAAAATAACTGTTATGGAATAGCTATAAAATGGAGACTGAAGCTACAGGGAATAATTGTAGACAGCAAAATTAGAACCAGTGAATAAAAACTGCAGGGAGGCAGGTTTGAGATCATTATCAGGAAATCTTTCTAAAATTACAAATCTGCAAACCAGGAATCGAAAGCCACCAGCTGTGAAGTTCCTATCTTGGGGAATACTTGCATAGAGGGCTGGAGGAATCACTTACATTGTGTGAAAAACTGCACTAGGTCATATCTAAGATCTCTTCCAATTCTGTGATTCTACAAGTAGGAAAACGTCCAGAAAAGGAATTATTTTTGCTCTCAACACTGCCAAAAGTTAAAAAAAAAAAAATCTAAAAACCAAGAACTTCTTTAATTAACAGGAGCAATCCCACCAAGAAGGGACAAAGGTTGACTTGTTAGTCAAGATACTTGATATGAAGAGACTGCTCTGCTTGGGATCAAGCATAGCACTGGGAATGAGAACAAGTCATCAATTCCAGCTATATTCACTCACTTCCTGTTTGGCCAGGGGCAAATGACTTCACCTCTCCAACTGAGCTGAAAAATAGTAATTCAAAATACCAATATTACCGGAGTATAATTTAAATCAACAACTGCAAAATGCTTTGGAAGTTTTCTTTCTTTAACAATTAAAACTGCATTTTCCTTCCTTTACACATATACTAGGGTTGAACAATTACATAAATCTATTATAAATAACAAGAGCTAAGTTTCTCACTATCAGAGAAAGAAGTTACAAATAAGCAGGGAGGCAAATGCTACAATGAACTTTGTGGCGCTGGATTAGAGTCAGAGAGACCAGTATAAACTCATCTTATTTATATACAGAAATAAACACAGATATGTGTGTATACCTGAGTCAGCATACGTATATGTATTTCCTAGCTCTGTCTCCTAAGACGGCCTAGAAGAATTGATTAGTCAGTAACAAAGAGTACACCTAGTTCATTCAGAAACCAGATCTTTGTTTCCAAATATTTTTCTCCAATAAATGATACAAGGGCTCCTTGGAGAAATGGCTGATTCCAGGGCTGGAACAAGGAAAATACAAGATGAGACTAGAGCATCTTGCAGCACCCAAAATTAAAAAGTGCTCCAAAAAGGTGGGGGGGGGGGGACACGTCAAAACAACATAGGTGCCAAATGTCCAAAGTTGGAAGAATTTGAGCAACAAAACATAGTATCAGATTACAACCCAAAGGAAAAAATAATTATTCATGCATCCATACTGATACAAATGACTGAATAAATAAATAGGGGGAAAGGTACAAATCTTCCCTACAGAAGAATTCCAAATAATAAATGCAGAAGGAATGAAGGAAATAGAAAATCACCACTAGAATAACACAATAATTGCTGCTGCAGGCAAGTTTCCCTGAGGAATGCTAAAATCAATGGATGAAACTTCAAGGAAAAATCAGATCTTTGTATAGCCTCACAGAATCTCCCCCCCAAAAATTTATTAATTACTGTGGGTGATTTTAACATATGCTCACAAATTCTTTGACACTCATCCCTTCAGGAGGTGGAGCTTAATTCCCTTCCCCTGGAGTGTGGGCTTGACTTGGTGACTCATTTCTAGCTTCTAACAAATAAAGTAAGAAAACTGAAAAATTGTCACTTCAGTGAAACCAGGCAGACACCTTAACCAAGTTATTAAAGTTAATATCAGTAATAAGTCATGTTGATATCAGGTACCCCCTGATAAAAGATAGGAGGTGACCAGAAGGGCATACCATCTCTATGGTATTCTTCTCTAAAATGCATAACCTCAGGCTAATGATGAGAAACCACCAGCAAACCAAAAGTCAGGACCATTCTACAAATAACTGACCACTACTCTTCAAAGGTGTCAAGGAGAGAAAGGCAAGGAGAGACCAGGAAACTGTCACAGATTGGAGGAAACAAAGGAAACATGACATCTAAAGGCAATGTGGTGTCAATCCCGGATTGGATCCTGTAATAGAGAAAGGGTATCAGTATGGAAAAATTAGGGAAATCAGAGGAAAGTCTGTAATTTAGTTAATATTAAACTAATATTGATTTCTTAATTTTGATAAATGTATCATAGTTATATGTTAAAATGAGGAAAGCTAGATGAAGGATATATGGACATTCTGTACTATCTCTACAACTCTTTGTAAATCTAAAATTATTTCAAAATAAAAGATTTTTTAAAAACTTCACTTTCTTTGTAAAGTCAGAAAGAGAGGAAAAGTTATAAATAAATTTTAAAAGATATTTAAATATACGCAAACTAAAAAGATGGATTTTATGGTGAGAAGATTAACTTTTTTAACCTATCAAGAATCACAAAAGTAAACTGGGTTGACTTTCAAGCTTACAATTTTAATAACATACAAAATAGTTCCCATAAGGTCTGTGTTGAAAGATTAACCTAGAAAACTCTCAGAAGGTAGTAAGCATAATCCCTCATACATATCAGTTTCCTTTATCCCCTTTCTTGCCCCTAATCGTCCTCAACACACTGACTCCAAGTAATAGGTCCACAGTAACCTGGTTCTAAAAGTGCCATTTAGAAGGACAAAGTGAAATCAGTGATATTTATTCAGTTTCATTTTCAAACTGACCAAATCAAATAACCACCAAGATGACTTCCATTGGGTCAAAATGTTCCTCTCAGATTTTCTTGCTTTTTAAAGAAAAATAAACCCTACCCATGCTTAATATTAAAAAAAGAAGAAAACTGATGCCAAAAATTTGAAGTGTCAACAGCAAAAGTTTACAGAGCCAAAGGATGGACCACCAAATTCAGAAATAAGATGAGGAAAAAGAACAAGACACTGAGATCAGGAAGAACCACCTCTCTGACTAAAGCTAAGCCACCTATCTTGATGTACGTGAGGGATTCAAACCACACAAGCCCCTTTACTGGACAGAACACTCACTCTCACCCCCACCCTATAACCAAAATAATAACCACAAGCCAGTAAGTTTCCCTGCTCTCAAGCCATTTTGAACAAGTCCGAGAAATCTGTCCTACTCTCCCCTGAAAGCTGTATTATGTAATTAATAAGTTTTCACCCTCAAAAAAATAAAAATAAAGCTAAGCCACCCGAACATAAGAAAATCCAGGTGATTCTTTCACTCAGCAAACAATGGAAAACTACTTTTTTTTCCCCTGAGGAAGATTTGCCTGAACTAACATCTGTTGCCAATCTTCTTTTTTTGCTTGAGGAAGATTCACCCTGAGCTAACACCTATGCCAATCTTCCTCTATTTTTTATGTGGGTTGCCACCACAGCATGGCCGCTGATAAGTGGCGTAGGTCTGTACCCAGGAACCAAACCAGGGCCACCGAAGTGAAGCGTGCCAAACTTAACCACTAGGACACGAGGCCGGCCCCAGAAAATGACTTTTTATATGTAACATGAACTTATTTGTAAATTTGGGAATTTTAACACAGGTAAATATATGCTGGGATGAGAAATATATGAAGAGATGACTTAAAAAAACAACTAAGACAGAGTGAGAAAATGTTTAAGTATCTCCCCAGCACTGTCAAACATTACTATGTGTGTTCGTACAATGGGCAAAGAAGGGAGACTCACCAGCCTTCTGTAACTTGATTAAAACATCCCCTAAGAACATCCAGTGCCCTTAGTTCCAATTCTATAATCAACTGCATTCTTATTACTAATATGGCCGCCCAGAAACAAAAGAGGCGCCCTGGCCAGTGGATAAGTAATTCCAATTGTGTATATGGCACTTAATACTTTCGATGTAAATAAATTAATATTTGGTCTATCAGTATCTGGTGAGTTTACTTTGCATGAATAAATTCTCAAGCACTTGAATCACGCTTGTGTGAACTAAAAGTTTTGCGTTTCTGAACTACTGTGTGGGTGTCAGAGAGACCTTGGTGTGGATGCCACTTAACTATCTGTGTGACCTCTTATTCCTGTCAGTCTCAATTTCCTCATCCGTAAATAAACACCTACAACTAGTGCCTAGAAAATGGCAAGCACTCAGAAAGGGAAAGCTTTATTATTTCTAAGCCAAATTCGAAAGCAAGAGTATAACTGGGGTAAAAACATTTCATTTGAAAAGAAGTACTATGGACCATCAAACCACATCGATTTAAAAGACACCCCCTGAAGAGAGACGTCCCATTCTAGAAAACTGAGAAGAGTAAAGTTAAAAAGTTGCAAGTACTCCCTGCACTGTACAGATCGATGGAGACTCTTGCTTAGCAACTCTAATGTTGTCTACCAAACACCCAGCCTGTATGGTTAGAGCATGACAACTGTTCACTCTAAATCCATGTGCTCAGCTTGGATTCAGGACTGATTTATAAAAATAGCTGCTGCTGCTGCTGCTGCTGCTGCTCTTTCAACCCCTTTGAGCTGATGACTGCGCAGTGTTACTCTACAGGCCTAGAGCAGCTGTATTCCCTCACCACACCCATTTCTCTGCCTACCCAGCCTAGCTGACGGCACCCCCTCCCATCTCTGCAGCATACTATTCTCCCTCTTCCTGGGCTGAGTGAGCAAATTACAAGCACAAATATCCCCTGATGCAATGCCACAACCATCCCTGGGAAAGAGCAGAGGCAGTTGCCAAAAGCACAGCAGCAGGGAAATGGGCGGGAGGCAAACACAGCAAGAAACACTGCAATGCTATGCAGCCAGGGAGAGGGAATGGAGAGGCCCTAGGGAGTAATACTGTAACTGGACCAGAGAAGGGAAAGGAGAAAAGAGGGTTTCCAGGAGAAAGCTGGGTAACACTAACCTCCCTGAGAAGTACCTTTCACCCTAGGTCTGGATCCTAAAACACAAACCTAAGTGTAATCACTGCCACCTTCCAAGAGCAGCAAGTGAACTTAATTTACACGTTCTTGGATGGAAGTAAAACCCCCAACATTCCCCCAAGGGGCAATTTCACTGAAGAAGAGCTCAGGCAACACATCAGCGAAGAACCTAGTCCATGTGCTAAACCACAATCTCTGTTCTGAGTAAGTTTCCAACTGCCCCTCCAGGTTCCTGTCCCTATCCTCCCATCCCCACCCTTACTGAAACCCCGTCGCACTCCCGCAGCCAAGACACATGCTTAGTCCCCTAACAGCGCCAGGGCCGACGCACGCACAGAGCCCGGCTCGGGCCCGGTTCTCCAGACCACCCCTCAGCCCCTCCCACAACCGCGGTGGGCACCCTCTCCCAGGCTCGCCTCAGCCCCACCTCAACTGACCCCCCCAAAAGCCTCACAGAACTACCTCTGAGTTCTACTTCGCCGAGCCCCACCCAGGGCCCTAGACTGCAGCCAACCCTCGCTCCCCGGGCTCAGCCCCATCCACAGGCCAAGGCATGCCGCTCGACCCTACACTCTAAACCCCCGAAGCCGAACCTCTCATCCCGCCCAGCCCCGCGGGCCCCCGGATCCCGCCTTGAAGACTCGGAAGATCACGCCCGCAGGCCCCTCGCCCGGCCACCCCTGCATCCCGCAGGCCGACGGCCACCGCCCTTCTCCGCCTCAGGCGGGCCCTGTGGGGTCCCGGGAGGGCGCGGGGCGAGGCTCGGGCAGCCCCGGGATAGTGGGGAGGCCGCCCCTCCGACTGGGCCCCGCCTGCTGCTGCACCTACCCGCCGCCGCCGCGCCGGAGCCGGAGGGAGCCGGGAGAGGGCCGGGAAGAGCCGGGAGGAGCCGGGAGCGAGCAAGCCAGCCCGAGGGGCGGGGCGCAGGGAGGCGTCCGCTTCCTCGTCGCCCTCTTGAGGGGCGGTGCGAGGGAGGGGCGCCGCCACCGCCTATCCCGCGGGCGCCGCTGCTCCTGCCAATAAGCGCGGCGAAGGGGCGGACAGAGGGCTGCAGAGGACCAATGGGCGCTGGCCCCACCTCCTCGACCTCGCGGTGATAGCGGCGCGAGTGGAGGGCCGTTGGAGGCGAAGTACGCATGGGGGTTCAGAATTCCGCCTCCCGCTGGCTAACGCCGAAGCGGCTGGCGGGCAGACTGGCAGCCCCCGCTCTTCTGTGATGGTCGTCCCTTCCTTTTAGAACTTGGGTGCTCGGAGTAGGGAGGATGCAGTCGTCAGGGCACGCCCGCCGCGGCCCGGGTCTCCCCGCCGGCGGGCCTATGGGCTCTGTGATGTAACCTGGGCGGGGCGCGGGCCGCGGGCCAGCTGGTCGCTGGAAGGAACTGTAGGGGCACGAGGCCGCGGCCGTGGGGCCTCTCCAGGGCTGCACTGCCACCAGCCGCGAGTGACGTGGCTGGTCCAAGTTGAGATGTGCTGTAAGTGTAGAATACACACCGGATTTCTGAGACTTCATGTTAAGTGAAATAAGCCAGAGAGAGAAGGACAGACACTGCATGAACTCATTCATATATGGAATATAAATGAACACACGGACAGAGAGAACTGATTGGTGGTTACCAAGGGGAAGGGGAGTGGGGCGTGGGCACGAGGGGTGAAGGGTTACATCCACATAGTGACGGACAAACAAAAATGTACAACTAAAAACCCACAGAGTTATAAACTATTAAGACATCAATAAAAAAATACATAAAATAGTTTATTCATAATTTTTATGTTGATTACAAGTTGCATAATTGTTTACAGTTTTGGATATATTTGGTTAGATAAACTGCATTTTTAAAAATTTTATGTTTCTTTTTACTTTTTAAAATGTGTCCACTAGAAAACTTAAAATTACTATTTAGTTCACATATTTCTGCCAGATCGCACTGGTCCAGAACTAAAAGTGATAGCTAACACCTATTTATTGCTTACTATGATCCAGGCATTCTTGTATGTGACACCTAATAACTCATTTAATCATCACAACAATCCTATATAGTTGGTATTAATGTTCTCATTCTCATTTTACAGATGAGGAAACAAACAAGAAGTTTACTAACTTACCTAACCACGTCAGCAAGCCAGTAATTGGCAGACTGGGGCTTTAACTCGGGCAGCCAGGCATTTGGGCCATGTACTCAAACCTCCAGGGCAGACTGGTTACCAAAAGAACACCCGCCTTGGTTGAAAGCTGGGGTTTGAGGTCCAGCTCTGCTACTTTCTAGCTGTGTAATCTTAGGGAAGTTAAGCTTCAGTTGCCTTATTTATAAAAATGAGATAATACACCACCAGCTTCTCTCATGGTCACTGTTAGGATGATCTACAGGTAGCATACAGAGGTACTTGGACTCTGGACCCAGACTCCCTGTGCAAATCTGAGCACTGCTACTTACAAGTTATGTAAACTTGTGGAAGACATTTAATCTCTCTGTACCTCAGTTTCCTCAACTGTAAAATGGATAATAATGGTACCTACCTCATTAGGATTGTTATGTGGATCAGATATGTTAATATATGTAAAGTGCTTAGATTGGTGCCTAGCACTTCACAAGCAGTTTACTATTAATATCATAATGAATATAAAGGAGTGTTAGGAGTCTAGACAACTTTGAAAGGATTAAGAGTAAAAGAATAAGTGGAAAAGGCGTAGACCTGTGAATTGGAGCCCTGGAAAGGACTTTAGGCCAATCGCAGGGAACTGAAATTACTAATCTAGGTCACACACCAATTAATAAGCCAGGTGTCTTGGGCCCAAACCCAAAGCTTTCCTGTCTCATACTTACCCAGACTCCAAAGGAGGGGAACTACCACTGCAAGCCTGAATTCACTCATCCAACAGACGTTGAGTACCTGCACATCAGGAAGGTCCACACAGAGACAAGCAATTGTACAAAGATGAATAACAGGTTTCCTGTCCTGATGAAATTAGCATTACTTCACACCAAAGCCCGCAGATTTTGTCTAAGCATGAATTTACTGTTGTAGGAAAACACACAGGTGGGAGTTTAAAAAGTTACTTTGATTCTTCTTCCTGCTCTCTGGAGTAACCAGCCCCAAGGCCTGTCCCAGGCTACATGAATAGAATTGTCTTTGAACGCCTTAGAAGTCAATGGCTAGGAATATTCAGAAGTGTTGGAATCCTTCATTCTTTCTTTAAGGTAATAGAGTCACTGTGTTATGTATATCCCAAGCTAGACACCCAGGAGTCATTCCAATTATTCCCTTCCTTCTCCAAATGCTCCCTCTGCCTTAGAAACATCATCAACACTGACACTGTTCTGATTCAGTCCCTTTTCTCTTTCCACAACTACTCCAAGCCCTCCCTCTACCCCTGCTTCAATCCAAGCTTCACAACCTTCTGCACCACCCCCTCCAATTCATACACACCCTCCTGCACCCCTTATATGCCCCTCTATTACAGCACTCAGCACATATGTGGTAATTATTTGTGTAAACAAGGATCTGCCCTAATAGACTGTTTCTCAAAGTACAGGTTCATTCTGTTTCCACACCTCCAATGGGAAAGAATATTCCTTCCAGTTCCAGGGTGCCCAGGATGAAAAACATAGATCCCTAGCTTCTCAGAGTTGGAAAGAATCTTATCAAATATTCAGTCCCATGTCTAAGAATATATTCTTGAGGCTCCACAAGTTCATAATGTTTTATTTTAGGGTTATTCAATATATTTATTATCCATGAAAAGCATGCTTTATATTTATTCATCCAAATTTTGATCAAAATGTTGGCCAGGACACAAACATGGGCAGAGCCCAACAGCTTACCATAGAATCGTCCCCCCAGTTTTAACCTAAACTACTTCAGTGGATTTCTATTGCATTAAAATCTAAAAATGAGTTTTCAAGACCCTGTGCAATGATGCTGTCTCTCTGTCTCACCTCATCATCTGCCTTATTTCTCACTCTGCCCAGCATTGTCTGCCTTCTTTGTTTCTTGAAATTTTCCCTCTCGGGACCTTCTTCAGGCTATTATGTCTGCCTATCCTAATTTGTAGGTAATATAATTTTCTGTATAGGAAATTTGGGAAGATCTACAAATTACTAGAATTAATAAGAGAATTCAGCAAAGTTAACATACATAAAGGAATAGCTTTCCTATATACCAGTAATCATCAATTACAAAATGTGATAGAAGAAAAGAACTCATTCACCACAGTGAAACGATAAAATCCATATGGTACGTAGAAATAAACCTAATAATAGGGTTGTAAGTCTTCTATACAAAAACGTTATAAAACTTTACAACTTTTAGAAGAAAATATAGGGAGATATCTTGATGCTCTCTGGCTGAAATTTCTTGGTAACAACACTTGTCAGAAAAATACACAATCTTTACGTACTAATTTATATCATAATTTATGATGTTTATGTTAGAATTCAATGGAGAGAGGAAAATATAATTACACGGTTTCGAATTTGAATAGGATAAAGGCATAGAATTTAAGAGCCAGAAGGGTATTTTGGGGTCATTAGCCCAAACTTTTTTCAGATGAGGTAATTGAGAGATGTTGAAGACCCACAAAAAAGTGACAGAATCCAAACTTAAACCCATTTTCTGACTCTCAGGCGGGTGATTGTTGCACCCACCCCTTCTTTCATCTTTAAAGTGGTGTAGCATAGTGACATGGCAAACATTATGGACCAGTAACTCAAAAGCCCCCTGCTATGTCCTACTTTAGTGACAGGACACTTAAAACACTCACCTGCCCAGCCTCCTTTGCAGTTGCGATGGTTACGTGCCTCACTGGATGGAGCTTTCAGGTAAGCCTTTATAAAATGGCAGACTCCGCTGCATTTCTTCCACCTGCCTGGAATATGGACACAATGCCTAGAGGTGGAGCAGCCATCTTAAAACAGTAAGAACAAAAGCCATGTGCTGAGGGTAATGAGTAGGAAAATAGGAGGAGACTAGGTCCTTAACATCCTTCAGCAACTATACTAATCTTTGACTGCTCACTTCTGGACTTCCTGTAAAGTGGGAAAAATAACCCCATCTCTTAAAGCCATCATTAGTCAATAAATCTCAATTGATGTAAGCCACCATTAGTCTCTGTCATTTGCTGCGAAATGCAATCCCAATTCGTACATGGAGTAAAAGCCCTGGACTACAAGTTGAAAAACCCCATCACAGTCCTAGCGCTGCTAGGAACAAGCTGTGTGGCCTTGGGCAAGCCATTTCCCATCTCTGAGCCTCAGGTTCCTCATCTCTATCAGAGGAAGTAGAACAAGATGGTCTCTTCACCTCTCACTTTCTGTGATTTCACTCACTGTACATGCTGCGTAGTGTGCAATGTGGGACTTCCCTTCCTCTGAAGTAAGACTGCTTCTTTCCAGGTTCACTAAGGGCTTCCCTGTTCCTGTGACCTCAGGACTAATTACAAGGGCCTGTCCCTTTTGAGTGGATGTAATGAAACACACACCTTTGGGTATTCCCTGAACACAAAGTCCCCCTGTTTAAGCCCTTCTCTCTTCCTTTGGTGAGTTTCGTTTACCTACCTCTAGAGGGAGCACAAAGGGGATTCTACTCTAAAACTAAGGGAGCACTGTGCCCACTTCTGCCCGAAACTTGCCACGTGTGTAATTTCTGCTCTTGGGTCCTCAAATCCATCATTTGTGAAATGAGAGGGCTACAGACCCTCCAATGGTCTGCAGGCATTCTAAGACTAAATTACATTCAAGCCCAGGCATTCTAAGACTAAATTACACCTTCTGAGTTTCATCTCACTTTGGGATAGTGCTTCCCTAGTTGCTAAGTTCTTTCTCTCTGGTGCTGCGGGTCAGGCTTTCTATAAGTGAGATAGGCGGGGCTAGTATTATCATCCCTATTTTGAAGCTGAGGAAACAGATTCATAGATGTGGAGTGATATGCCCAAGATCACACAACTAGTAACTGGTAGATCTGGAACTAGAAACCACATCCTTTGATTCCTTGCTCAGTGATCTTTCTACTACCCCTTGATTTTTTAATTTTTTTCTCTCCAGGATCCACTTCCTAGCTACAAGTCATAACTGCTCTCAGCTGTGACCCCAAGACTGCTCACAGTAATGCCCTCAGTTCCAGGCACTTGGCAGGCTCAGCAGACACCAGGCTTTCCCCCAACTCTTCTTCCATTCTCCGTTCTGAACCCTCAGTCCCAAAAAAACCTCCTAGTTTCTTCCCAACTCTGACTCCAAGCATCACGTTCCATCAGGAGCTCTACTGGGTACGTCAACATCTTGAACCAGAATCTGGCCCTTTGTAGGCCAATGTACTTGAGATAACTCTCATCTTGGTTCTATTATTGCTTCTTCACCTCACTCTTCACTCCATCCAACCTCTTGCTCAGCATCTGAAGTCCCTAAAGACATGAGACATGGTTAGAGAAGATGTGAACTGGAAGGCCCTTTGAGATCTTCCAGTCCAAAGGCCAAGCAGAATATAAAAGAGTAGGGTGGGGAATGTGAGGAGCAGGAGGACACATGCCCCAACTCCAGCCTATTGCTGCTGGTTGCTGGAAATGTGGGCCCCATGTGGTCAGAAAAGATGGAGCCAAATTTTTATGTGAAGTATCCTAGTTGTTGAGTGTTGGCAACTAATTAAGCATTTTAAAAAATACTGTGTAGGGGGCCGCCCGGTGGCGCAGCAGTTTAGTCCGCGCTTGGCAGCCAGGGGTTCGCGAGTTTGGATCCCGGGCGCCCGCCGATGCACTGCCTGTCAGCCACGCCGTGGCGGCGTCCCATATAAAGTGGAGGAAGATGGGCACGGATGTTAGCCCAGGGCCAGTCTTCCTCAGCAAAAAGGGGAGGATTGGCAACAGATGTTAGCTCAGGGCTGGTCTTCCCCACAAAACAAAAAAAAATACTGTGTAGGCCAAACACATCTGTGGACCAGTGGCTCTTGGGTTGCCAATTTGCAACCTCTGCTCTGGTCTGAACCCTTCACCCCACAGATGAGGCCAACATCATGCATCAGATCAGCAGGAGAGAGGGAGGCAGGACCCAGACCTCAGACCTTCTATTCGGAGTTCACCATCAGTCGCTCAGAAGCCAGAAAGCAACTCTGGCTGATTCAACAGGCCTCTAGTGAGTGCCTGCTCTAGAAAGATGTTTTGAGAGGAGACAAAGACAAAGGGATTATTTTAAAATATGCTTGCCTTAGCTTCTTGGCACTTCTTCACTTATCTTGGAATCAAACGTTTGGCAGGTTGGAACAAACTAACTTATATTTAGGACAAAAGCTGCGTGTGTTCATGGAATTCCTATGGGAACAGTCCACACTGAATTAGGATTCAAGGGACTTCACAGGGGAGCATTTTCTAAACTTTTTGTTTGGAAATAATTTCAAACTTATTGAAAATTTGCAAGGATAAAAATAGTACGTAGCACTCCTATACTCTTTGCCAAGATTCACCTCTTTCTAACATTTTGCCCATTTGCTTGATTATGTTTGCAAACACACACACACCACCTGCAAATAATATTTTTGGAGCCACTTGAGTGTAGATCACATACATTATGACTTTTTACCCCCAAATACTTCAGCATGTAGTCCTAATAATAAAGATATTTCTTATAACCACAGTACAAATATCAACCTCCATAAATTTAATTGACTGAGGCCGGCCCAGTGGCACAGTGGTTAAGTTCATGTGTTCTGCTTCAGCGGCCTGGGGTTCGCCAGTTTGGACCCAGGGCACGGACCTACTCACCGCTCATCAAGCCATGCTGAGGCGGTGTCCCATATAGAAGAGCTACAACTCTACAACTAGGATATACAAGTATGTATGGGGGCTTTGGGGAGAAAAAAGAAAAAGAAGAAGATTGGCAACAGATGTTAGCTCAGGGCCAATCTTCCTCAAAAAAAAAATATATGGGAAAATTATGTTGTGCTTGAATTATATTTCATTTCAACAAATGTCTACTAAGAACCTACCATGTCCAAAGACACTGTGCTTGGAACTAGAGACTAAATAAATCAGCCCTCATAAAGTTCACAATCCAGAGGAAGAAAAAGACAAACTTAATTCCACTCTTAGGTATCTACCCAAGAAAATTAAAACATATATCCACACAAAAATTTGTTCAAGGATGTTCATGGCAACTATATTCTTAATAGCCCCAAACTAGAAACAGCATAGACATCCATCAACAGATGAATGGATAAACAAAAATTGTAGTGCATCCATACAATGGAATACTACTCAGCAATAAAGAGGAACAAACTAGTGATTTTATGTAAAATTTCTGAATCTGAAAAACATGCTGAGTGGAAAAAGCCTTACACAAGAGTACATATTATATGATGTCATTTATATGAAATTCTAAAACAGGCAAAACAGGAAAAACCATCATAAGGGTGGTTGCCTGGGATGAAGGCAGGGAAGAGTTGCTAGGGAAGAGCAGGAAGGAACTTTCTGAATGATGATAATGTTCTATATATCGATAGAGGTTGATTGTACAGGTGTGTGTGCTTATCCAAATTCAGCAAGTGCACACAAGATTTGTATATTTCATTATATATAAATTTCACATCAAAATAGAAAAAAACATGTTCATGGAATTCCTCTGGGAACAGTCCACACTGACTGAATTAGGATTGAACTCTGATTAATGATATACATCTAGAAGTATTTAGAGAGAAGTGTACTAATGTCTAGATTTTACTTTGAAATGTATCAAAAAGAATATGGATTAATAGATGGAGAGTAGCATGGAAAGATGGATGGATCTGTGATAAAACAAGTATGATGAAGTGTTAACGGTAGAAACAAGATGCTAGAGAAATGGATGTTAAGTATAAAATTCTTTCAACTTTGCTTTACATTTGAAATGTTTCATAATAAAATATTGGGGGGGAAGAGACAATGCTGTATAATTCAAGTCAGACTTTGCTAAAACGTGTGGTAGAGAAATCATCAAGTTCCTCTTCTGTGGGAACACAGAAGATAAAGTGAATATTCCTGCTGGGGAGGGATGGTGGTAGAGGTCAAGGAGAGTCTCATAGAGAAGTCCTAGGAAATGGGCCTGAAGGATAAGATTTTAAAGGCACAGGAGGGGGGCCGGCCCCGTGGCAAAGCGGTTGAGTTTGTCCCCTCCGCTTTGGCAGCCCGGGGGTTCACAGGTCCGGATTCCGGGCACAGACTGACACACAACTTGTCAAGCCATGCTGTGGCGACGTCCCATATAAAGTAGAGGAAGACGAGCACAGATGTTAGCCCAGGGCCAAGCTTCCTCAGCAAAAAGAGGAGGATTGGCGACGGATGTTAACTCAGAGCTAATCTTCCTCGCACACACACACAAAAAATAATAAATAAATAAATACATAGGAGGGAAAGTGGGGAAAAGGCATCTCCGTGGATAAAACAGGACAGCGTCAAAATGCTAGGCCCTCTGGGGAAGCTGCAAGGGAGCAGAGATACTTTGGGGTCAGAGTGGCAGGAGGGGAGGTCGATGAGCTGAATGGTGCCCAGGCTGGGATGGCCTTGAGAGACAGACAAAGGTATCTGGTTTTGACTCAGGAAACAATGGAGAGCCACTGAGTAGGATGTGCACGTGTGTGTGTGTGTGTGTGTGTGTGTGTGTGTGTGTGTAAGGCTTTGTCATCTGACAGCCACAGTAGAAGATGGCAGAGAGATCCAGCAGTGGGGAACCAGCTGAGCTGGTGGTCAAAGTTTTCTATTGCTTTCGTTAGTAAGCTGACAATGAGGGCAATTTTTGTGACAGAAAAATGGTCAAGACATGACCTTCCCAGAGGCAAGAAATTTTTAAGTGAGTCAAGAAGATAATTCAGTTTGTCCTAATTCTCAGCTCTCTGGGAACTTTGATCTCCCTAAAGACTTCCTGTTCCCTTTGAAGCTGTAGGCTGTCTGTTGACCTCCCCTCTGGCCCTCAGCCACAGCTGAGAAGATGCAACTCACTCTCAGGGCCCTCCAGAATGAACACACTGGGAGTCGGGAAACCTGATTTCCAGTCCTGTTTCTGCCACCTTCCGTCTCTGCACCTCAGATTCCTCATCTGTAAATTGGTTGTGTTGGCCTGATTGTCATCTCTGCATCCTTCCAGTTTCAAGACTTCTCTACTCTGGTCTTCTTGCAAGCAGCCTCCCAGGCTCTCTCTCAAATGTTCATTTTCCCCTTGACTTGCAGATGTCTTCCTGATCACACCCCCACTGTCTTACCTCTTTCCTCTCTGGTCAAGGATGTCACTTCAGTGTCCAGCTCCAGCTCCTGGCTGGTCTGGGCTGGGGCTTGAAAGAGCCCTGCTGGCAGGTCAGGAGTCTCTGAGCCTCAAAGGCTGAATGTGAGAAAGGGGTAACAATTCCCACCTCCCTGCATTGTGGTGGAGAGCAAGAAAGTGATGTGTGAAGGCATAGCCTCGGGCCTGCCAAACCACAGGTACTCAGCTTCTCTCCGCCACACCTTCTCTCCATTTCCCAAAGTTCACAGATGACAGGCAGTGACTTACCTGAAAAGGATATCAGAATAGTCACAGCCCTCCTTTGTGCAGCACCCAAAACATTTGTTTCCAGTCCTCACACCAGCTCTGCAAGGAGGGCAGGACAGAAATGCCCCATTTTCCCAATCCTTACTGAGTTCTAGGAAGAGCTAAAAGTTTTACACACATCGTCTTCTTTAATTCTCACAGTGAGGTTGGTATCTATTCCCCCTTTGACAGATAAGGAACTGAAGGCTTGGAGAGGCTACACAACTTGCCCAAGGTCACACAGCCAGATCCAAGAAATTCACAGCCAAGGTATCAAAAGGAACAGTTACACAGTGTTCTATACACCCAGCACTGACTTTTAAGAATATATATTATAATCCCCATGGCTAGACTCCATGTAGGCCCTGAGGAGCCTGCCCAGGGGTCCTGGTACACACATAGGAGAAGAGGGTTGGCAGGGACTGGGGTGGGTTGCTCATCAGGTTGGGGCAGCAAAAGGAAAAGGCCCAGAGGTGGCATTTGCTGCTTCCTGAGGGACAGTAAGAGTTTCCCAGACTCATCCATTCACTGAGCAAATCCTGAAACTTCACCTGAGGGTCAATTGTTGGGGGGAGAGAGAGAGACAGGCGGGGGAGGGCTTTCCAGGCTCTCTTAAAGACACAGAGTCAGGAAGCTGAGAAATGGGGAGGAAAATGTGGGCAAGCACATTCGGAAAAGTAGGAGCAGAAAGGGAATGAAGACTCTAACAATGGTGAAGGACCTGTGATGGGGGGGAAAAATGGGCAAAAGTAGTTTAAACACACAATCTCCAGGGCACTTAAACTGCCCTGAAGAGCTCACAGTTTTCTCGTGGGAAAATCTGTAGCTATCTGAAAAGCTGTGTGCCAGCAGTGAGTGGCATCAAAAGGTCTCACCAAGTGTGGGGTGGAGACAGTGTCTGCTGCTGTGGTCAGTGAGGGTCCCTCCAGGCCTCGGCTCTGATGCTTCCAATGCTCTCTGAGCAGGCAGACCTTGCATATTTAACCTTCTGTGGATATACCCCACTTGTGGGTTCAATAAATGCTTTGGAAGAATGCAGTTCAGATGCCACTGTCGGCCTTCCCTCGCTCTCCTAGGGGAAAGGGGTTTATGTCCTCAGGTTAGATGCTTCACCTGATGGTGAGTGCCTCCTGCCCTGCCCTGAGCTAGTTCTGATTCCTCTGCAGCATGTGGCGCTGTGGCTTTACTTGGTTGTTCAATTATTCTGCCTTGCCTACTGCCAGGACTCACAGTCTCCTGGATAGATAACACCGGGGCAGGACTGCTGGATCCCCACGGGAGGCTGAGTCCCTTGGAATTCCACTTGGCCCTGAGAGCCCATGAGTTCTGAGCAGACAAACCTTTCCACCCTCATGATCTGTGGTGATTTAAAATATGTCCGAAAATTCTTTGACACTTTTCCCTTTCAAAGGTGGAGCCTGCCCTTGAATGTGGGCCAGACTTAGTGACTTGCTTCTAATGCGTAGAATGTGGCAGAAGCCATGCTATGACTTTGGAGGCCAAGCACTAAAAAGTTTATAGCTTCCACCTGGCTCCTTTCTCTCAGATCCCTCACTCTGGGGGAAGTCAGTCACCTTGTAGTTAGGACACTTAAGCAGCCCTATGAAGGAGCCCCTGTGGGGAGGCAGTGAGGTCTCCCACCAAAGCCAGTGCCAGCTTGCCAGGTGTGTGAGTGAGCCGTTGTGGAAGGGGATCCCCCAGCCTTACTCAAACCTTCAGATGACTGCAGGTCCAGCCAACATATGGTTGTAATGCTTGAGGTTCTGTCCAAGCCAGAACCCAACAGCCGAGCCATTCTCGAATTGCTGATCTGCAGAAAGAGAGAGATAATAAACGTTTCTTGTTGAATTAAGCCACTGAGTTTTGAGGTAATTTGTTGCACAGCAGTGGATATCTAAGTCATTATCCTTCTTCCCACTGCCTCTCTCCAAGCTCCCTATGCTCCAGCCAAACTGAGCCACTCGTTGCTCAAAGCAACACATTTTTACTGAATACCTTCTGTGTGCCAGCCCAGGCCAGATGCTGGGGACATGGCAGTGAGCTGGCTAGACCAGCATGGCCTCTGTCTTCACGGACTTAAGGGGTCACACACTCCAATGTTTACAGATGCTACTTTGGCCCACATTGTGCCCTCCATCCAGAAAGCTCACCCCAGCCCACCCCTTATAACTACATTCTGAACATTTTTTAATTGACCTTTCTCCTTCTACGATGAACCCAAATGTCTCCTCCATGAAGCCTTTTCTGATTCTGATCTTTCTCATCTCTGAACCCCTATAATGCTTTACCTCAACCTCGTTTGGCTATTTAACATCTTCTTCCTTGTATTATGATTATTTATGTTTATAACCTCCCCTATTAGCTGCTTGTAGGTACCTTGGGGTGGATGTCTTATTCATATCTGTATTCCACACAAAACTAGTGTACAAAGTGCCAGGGGCGTAGTTAGCATTCAAGAAATGTGCATTATGGAAATGAACATGTGAATGACTTGACCATGGTATAAGAAAGACAAGCTAAATTCCAAGAGAGAAAAACAAATGCAATGCTACGGAGGCTAGAGGGAGGGAGGAGGGTGCATGCCACTGAGAGAAAGAGCAGGAAAGATATATGAACTAAACTCTATTAGATTCTAATAATATTAATCATGCAGTACCTCTATGATCCAGCACTTCTTTTCCTAGGCACATACCTAAGAGAAATAGACGCATGTGTCCAAAAAAAGACTTGCACAAAAATGTTCAGAGCATCTTTATTGATAACAGGCAAAAACTAGAACTAACCAAAAATCCTCAAAGGAATGGATAAACAAACTGGTATAGTCATAAAATTAATTGAGCTATATCCATATTGTATTTTACTGTATGTAAATTATATCTTGGTTAAACAAAACAAAACATTAGTAACTCTGTGCCCATCATAGGAGAGACCTACAATGCACACATGCTGAGTAAATTAATCAAATCACATCAAGTGACAGACTTCATCCCATTCTAGTGTTTTGTTCCTGACACCAATTCTGATATGTGTTTTTCCCCCACACTATCAAGCAATTCTCTGACACCAACCTGGTGTCCTATAATTCAATTCAATTCTGACACTATCTACCTGGAGATAGTGGCAGATCCCACAGGTTAAGGGCTCAGCCCTACAAGACTGCCTCTGCCCTCTTCAGACGCCAATCACAAGTCCAGGTTGTCACCTGTGCTTCTGACTGACCTATAGCTCAAAGTTTCCAATGATCCCCTCCTTAGCTTCAATTAATTCGCTAGAGCAGCTCAGAGAACTCTGAAAAACATTTTACTTCTTAGATTAGTGGTTTATTATAAAAGTATGTAACTCAGGAAAGCCAGATGGAAAAGATGAATAGGGCAGTGAATGTAGGGAGGGGCTCAGAGCTTCCATGCCCTCTCTGAGTGCACCACTGTCCCAGCATCTCCATGCGTTCACCAACCCAGAAGCTCTCTGAACTCCATCCTTTTGGGTTTTTATGGAGGCTTCATTAAACAGTCATGATTGATTAAATCATTGGCCCCTGTTCATTGATTTAACCTCCAGCCCCTTTCCCCTCCCCAGAGGTCAGGGGGTGGGACTGAAAGTTCCAACCCTCTAGTCACATGATTGGTTTCCCTGACAACTAGCCCCCATTCTTAGATGGGGGTCCAAAAGTCACTTCATTAACTAACTCAGGTGTGGTTGACTGGGGTTTTGTTAGGAATATCAAGACACCTTTATCACTCTTATCACTTAGGAAATTCCAAGGGTTTTAGAAGCTCTGTGCCAGGAATGAGACAAAGACTAAATATATATTTATTACAAATTACAATATCACAGTGAAAAGTCTCAATGGGAAGTAGGATTTCAAACAAGTACAGAGCAGCATTTTACTTGCCAAACTTACCTGATGAAGTGACAGCTTATCTCCCTGAGGTTCCTCAGTGGTAGAGCATGGATTCAAGCATTAAATTCTCTCAATGCTTTATTTATTTATTTTTGTGAGGAAGACCAGCCCTAAGCTAACATCTGTTGCCAATTCTCTTCTTTTTTTCTGCTGAGGAAGACTGGCCCTGAGCTAACATCCGTGCCCATCTTCCTCTACTTTATATGGGACGCTGCCACAGCATGGCTGACGAGCAGTGCATCGCCCAGCGCCCGGGATCCGAACTCACAAATCCCGGGCTGCCAAAGCGCATACTTAACCACGACCCCACCATGCCAGCCCCTCAACGCTTTTTTTAAAGTTGTGGTAAAATACATATAACATAAACTTTATTATTTTAATTATTTTTAATGTACAATTCAGTTGCATTAAGTACATTCACATTCTTGTGCAACCAGCACTACCATCCATCTCCAGAACTTTTTCAGCATCCCATATTGAAACTCTGTGCCCATTGAACGCAACTCCCCATTCTCCCTGCCCCCAATCCCCTAGTAACCATTGTTCTACTTTCTGTCTCTATGAATTTGACTACTCTTGGTGTCTTGTATAGGTAGAATCAGAGTATTTGTCCTTTTGTGACTGGCTTATTTCACTTAGCATAACGTCTTCAAGGTTCATCCATGTTGTGGCATGTGTCGGAATTGCATTCCTTTTTAAGACTGAATAATATTCTATTGTATTTAACACTTTTGATAAAAATGAAGGTTTTATGAGCATCCTTGCCTTGAGCATAACTTGAGATTTTCTTGACACTTCAGCATTGACATTCTGAATCCTTCTGCTTCCATCAGTGCCTCAGTTTCTTTCACAATAAAAGGGCTCACTCAGGTCTTCTTTATGACTATGACCTGTGCCTCGCCTTCCTTGAGGGCTTGGGCCCTGACTCCATCTCTCCCTTGGACAGAAATAGGTGGACTGTGTGTTCTCTAAACAGAGAAGGGATATGGCCTTTGGTCAGCACACTGTCTTGGCCTGGAAAGTCCATCATAAGGGGCAGGTAAGTTGGAAGAGATGAATTCAGGGAGTCTGAGGCCATAGGTAGGAATATAATCTGCCTCCTGCATCATGACAGGCCACTCCTCTCTCTGCTCAAGCTGGTTGGGTGAAAGCTACCTCCAGGCATTTCTCCTGGCACACATCACCCCAGAACCCAGCCAGAGATCAGCACTGATATCAGTGGGGAATCCCAGGCAATCAGCACTCATATCCAGGACACTGCCTCCAGAGAGGGACATGGCAGCCTGGTTTGGCTCTCCAGGGCACCCAGGTGAGAAAAACACTGCCCAGAAGCATGGTTAATGGTTTATGTGCAGAAATAAGCCCCTGCCCCAGAGAACTTGGCTGAGATCCCACAAGGCACTCTGAAGCAGCCAGGTTCTGTCCCTGCCTGTCCCAGACCTAAGACCCATGCATGTGCTCAGTGTCCTTCTTTAAAAACATGGGGGAGAAGTATGATGCTGTGTACTCCAAAGTCACCATGTATCTGGGCTCTAGTCCTGGCTCCTTCATTATGAGTTGTGAGGCCTTTAGATGATGTATGAAAGGTACTAGAACCCAGTATGCTATTGGTAAGTGGAATCAAGGATCATCAGCAACATCATTATCATGTTGCAGCGCTGTTGGAGGGGAGAATAGGTTGACCATGACTGGTTGTGGGCTTTGTCATCTATAACATGCAAAAAAAAAACCCAGAAAAGATTGTTGGAAAGGAACATAGTGGGCAGAGGCAGAGGGCTGTTTCCAGGCTGCCCATGGACCTGGGAGGCAGGTCACACAGTCACCAGTCCCATTCTCAGCAGTTAGAAGCAGCTCTTACCCGGGTCACTTGCTCAAGCGAGGGACTTACCTGCCCAATTTGGACTGGAAAGTCATTGGAGAGGACCCTGGTCAGCCAATGGGCAAGAAAAATGCCCACCATTTGTTCCAAGATAGAACCTGAGGGGGCTGTCCTTAATATGATTCCTCTGGCTCCACGCCAGGCTCTGGGCACTGGGGATGTTGCTCATATCATCACGAATGAAGCACTGAGCAAGCACTTCAGGGCCAAAGCATCTGGCCATGAGCACTGGCATTGTCATTTACTAGCAGGTGATCCTGAGCAAGTTGCTTAAACTCTGTAAACCCCAAGTTACTCATGTATAAATCAAGCAATCACAAACACTCCATCTCACACGGTCAGTGAGAGTGTCAAGGGAGATAATACATGAAAGCACTTTGTAAATGATGAAACTCTACACGAATCATGGGGAATATTATCATTAAATACCTCCAGGGCCAGGGGTTCTGGATTCTGGTAGTGGCCCTACTCTTACCTGGGGTAAGTCCCTTCCCCTCTCTGCCCATTTGAATAGTTGGGCTTGAAGAGCTTCTCTGTTTGATCAAGTCTGACAGTCAATGGTGATCATGGTGGGAAAAGGAGGGCCATATAAGGCAAATGGACAGCAGCAACCAGTGTTGAATGACCAAAGGAAGTGACCTCACGTGGGGTACGGCATTGAGCCAAGCTTCTGGCAGTGCTGGGTTTAAGCAAGAAGGCCCCAGCGGGTCAGCCTCAGTTTCCTGAGCAGCTCCAGGACAAAGCCTACCCCCTGAGCAGCAAGCCAAAGCCAGGGCAAGGCCTATGGCCCTGCTGCTTGGAAGGGCCACTCCAAGCAGGACTGATGTCTGCAGGCCAGGCAGACATTATGTCATCCGTGCATCTGGAAACCACAGACCCGCCCTCCCGGGTCCCCAGCGGCTCTCAGGCTCTCTGGCCAGGATCCCTGAGTTCCGCTCTCTCTGTATCCCCAACCCTTCACATTCCAGGCTCCCAAGGAACTGAGCTAGGACCTCCTGGGCTTCTGTCCAAGCAGCTAACTCTAAATTCCCCCACCCCCTCATCTCTTTGGAGTAAACAATATAAACTTAAACAAAGACCGCTGCCTCAGCCTTGAGGAAAATACTGGGCCATGTTGAGTGCTATGCTTACTGTTTATTTCTTCATACCAACACTTGGTTCCAAGATAGAACCTGAGGGGGCTGTACTTACTGTAATTCTCCTGTCCCTTCTCTGGGCTTCCAGGCACTGTGAATGTTGCTCACATTCACAAGGTCAGTGGGGTAGAGGAGCAGGTGTGTTTCAAGTCAGAAATTTGGGTGTTTGATCCCAGCTCTGCCCCTTTACTACCTGACAAGTCTCTCAGCCTCTCTGAACCTTAGTTTCTTCATCTACCAAATGAGGTGAATAATATTGACAATACATGGTTGCTGTGAGGATGACATGACTCAGGGTATATCAGGTGGCTGCACACAGTGGGCACTCAGTATAGATAACCTTCCTGCACTCCCCTTGCCCTTTCCATTAGACCAGGTCCTCACTCCCCTGGAGGACTGTTCAAGCTCTGATTGCTGGGCCTTACCACCAGAGTGTCTGATTCAGTGGCTCTGCACTGGGTCCTGAGATCTGAACTTCTAACAAGCCCCCAGGGGCTGCTGCAGGTGGCCCGGAGGCCACACTTTGAGAATTACTGTGTTAGACAAAATGTGTACAGCCCTCATCCCCTTGTGAGGAGGAGGTGGCGGAACCATGCCCTTTACGCCAAGCCTGGCACAGAGGGAGCTCCGCGATGGACTTGTCAAAAGTAAAGGACTTCAATTATTTACTGATATATAATTGACATACCATAAAATTCACCCATTTTAAGTGTACAGTTTGATGAGTTCTAGTAAATTTACAGAATTGTGCAACCATTTCCACAATCCGTTTTAGAACATTCCCATCACCCCCAGAAAGTTCCCTCGGGCCCATCTGCTGTCAATCCCCATGTCCACTCCAAGCTCTAGGCAACCCCTGGTTGGCTTTCTGTCTCTAAGTTTTGCCTTTTCTAAAAATTTCATATACATGATCTCATACAATATGTGGTCTTTTGTGTCTGGCTTCTTTCAGTCAGCATAAGGTTTTTTGAGGCTCATCCATGTTGTAGTATGTGTCAGGAGTTCATTCCTTTTTACTGCTGAGTAGTATTCCATTTGGTGGTCTAGTGGTTAAGATTTGCCTCTCTCACTGCTGCGTCCCCGCTTCATTTCCTGGTCAGGAAACCACATCACCCGTCTGTCAGTTGGTGTGGCAGCTGCATGTTGCTGTGATGCTGAAAGCGATGCCATCAGTATTTCAAATACCAGTAGGGTCACCCATGGTGGGCAGGTTTCAGTGGAGCTTCCAGACTAAGACAGACTAGGAAGAAGGGCCCGGCCATCCACTTCCGAAAAATTGGCCATGAAAACCCCATGAACAGCAGTGGAGTACTATCTGATATAGCACCAGAAGATGAGAGGATGGCGCAAAAAGACTGGGCAGGGTTCCACTCTGCTGTTCATAGGGTCGCTAGGAGTCAGAATCCACTCTATGGCACTAACAATGAAAGTATTCATTGTGTGGGTGCATCACAGGTGGTTTATCCACTCACCAATGATGGACACTTGAGTTGTTTCCAGTTTTGGGTATTATGAATAATGCTGCTATAAACATTCATGTACAAGCCCTTCTAAAGACATGTGCCTTCAAACGCTGTTTTTAAAGGTAAACCATAATTTACCAAGTCTCTTCTCCCGGTTCCCCAGGGTGTCTGCAGCCCAGTGCCGTCTGAGGTGTAAGACAAGGGATCAATGTGGGAGACCCAGCTTCTTCTGCCAGCAGCTGACCAGTTGAGATCAAACTCAGACCCCTCTCCAGTCCCTGCCACCCTGCAGCCTCATCTTACCCTTTTGTCATCGCCCTCCCCATCATTACCCCAAATGTTATGCCTTGATTTAGAGCTGGTGATTAAAGGATTTTGCCTTTCAGTTAAATTAAACTGCTTAAAACAGCCAGCAGGGAAGAGAATAAAAACAGGATTGACCCAGATCTCTTGGAAGTCCTGGGGCTTCGCATCCCTCCTGAGCGTCACTAGGCCTCGGATGTCCCCATGGATGAGCCTCCTCTCTATGTGCACAGCATTCAGAGAAAACTGAGCCTTCAAACACTGACCTTCTACCCCAAAGCCCCCTGATTCTTTGCTGCTGTTTGGCTCCCCTGGCTTGGCAGGCTTCATGTCTAAAACAACTAGACTCTGTTCCTTATATCTCAGGGACATTCCAGCTGCTGTATGGGAAAGTGTTTTTCCTACGTCACTTCTGAGACGGTCCATTTGCCACACGAGGAGGACACCAAAGTTGTTATCCTGTTCTCACATGGCCCCTTGCAAGGGTCCCTAAGGAATCAATCGAGCAAAGGCTGACTGTCTAAGACCATTTGCCCAGAGGCAGTTCCCCTCTCCAGTTCCAGTAAACCTCTCCCATGTCCAGGCAGTTTGTGGGCTCAGATCTTAGGCCACACCAGTTGGTAGAGGAAGTTCTAGCCTCAGAGTCCAAACATCTGGGTTTGCATTCCTGTGCAGACTTGTGGCAGCAGTGAGCTTGGGCTCTTCACCTATGACGGGGGTGATGCTTTCCATCCTGCCTTCCTCTGGGGACAGCTGAGATAACAAGAAGAGATTGGTGGGGTGTATCTGGTGTGGAAACTTGGAGGGGCCACATAGGCCCCAGGTCAGAGGGCTTCAGAGAGCAGGAAAGACTTTGCTCCTGGCACCAATGAGGGTGGAAACAAGGACCCTTTTAGGGAAACAGCCTCTGAGGAACCGCCATCCTTGACTTGCTCCCCAGATTTGCCAAGTCAAGCAGTGGCCCTGTGCCAGGAGTTAAAGAGGTACATCAAAGCATGGATTAAAGTTGGGTTTTTGTGTTGTAATGAGAGATTGGGTGACTTAGGCCAAAACTATTAGGAAATGCCTGTGCATTTAGTGAGGAAAGGATTATAACAAGTGGACAGGAACAAAGGCCTGGAGTATGAATCCTAGCCCCGCCACCTGCTAGCTGTGTGACCTCAGGCAAATTACTTAACATCTCTGGGCCTCAGTTTCCCCATCTATAAAATAGGTGTAATCATCTCACAAGGCTACTGTGAAAATTAAGTGAGAGAATGTATGTAAAGTTCTTCACTCATTAGCTGATAATAAGTGTGCCAGAAGTGGCAATTTTTCTTGTTCGTGTTTTATTTGTAATAAAATATTTCCTGAGGACCTGTTATCCACTTGATTGTCCATTGGTTTGGTCATTCATTTGTTCATTCATCCATTCAACAGAAACTTTCAAATGCCAATAGTGTGCCAGAATCTAGGAAATGCACTAGAAAACAAATAAAAGTGAAGTTTATATAGTGCTTGAACATTTTCAAAGCTCTTTTACATTCATTGCCTTGTTTTACCTTCTCACATCCTTCATGGCAAAGATAAGAAAACAGAGGGTCTGAGGATGTGGTGATTTGCCCAAGATACCAACTAAAAAGTGGCACAACAGCCTCAGATTCAGGTCTTCAAACATTAAATCCAGTTTACTTTATAGAACACCTCACTACCCGAAGGACAGGGTAATTAATAAATGAGTAAGATGGGGCCCGTCCCTGCTGTTCTCCACAATTGATACTCCCAGAACACTGGACACCTCCCCTCATTGTAGTCTTTTCCTCACTGCCCTGTTAGAGTTACTTGTTCTGACTCATCTCCGTATCCTAGGAGTCTACCCAGAACAGGGCATCTGGACGATGCCTGTGCCCATCTGGGTTCTTAGTTGCCAACAATGGAGCAGGGTCCAGGTCACAGGCAGTGCCCCAGCTGTAAAGAGGCTGGGAAAGCAAAGGTCTGGCTTCTACCTGGAGGAGTGGGACTCGGAATGTGGAGTCCCCAGCACAGGAGAGTGTTCAAAGCTTCTGGGAAGACAAAAAGAGTGCCAGATGTGCTGTGTCCTGGCCTGAGTCTGAATCTGGGTGGGTAGGGAGACCTCTGTACATTTAGCTATAATTAAAGAGTAAGGAATCCTCCCAGCAGAGTCTAAATGCCCCTTTGGGGGCTCAGAGCCAGGATTCAAGACTGCTGATGGCCGAAGTTATTCAGATGGATTCCCAGCCAAGAAGGCCTTCGAGCTGGTCCTGGCCAGAAGGCCTCACCCTGCACATGCACTGAGACACTCAGCCTCCTGGCCTTGCCCTGCCAGGTGCGTGGGCAGGATTCACTGGGATCTGGCCACCCCCAGGTGCACTGCGAGCCTCAGTACTGAGAGGCAGGTCGTGGCTCCTGCCTGGATGCCAGCTTTGGGAGGAATCATTGAGTCCGACATTGAGCATTCCAAGAAATAAGGCCCAGCCGAGCTGTGGGTTCCAGGAGGCGATCCTGTTCCCCATGCTCTGATACCCTAAAAACACAGCTCTTCTACACACCTCAGTTTCTCTAAAGCAAACTCTATTGAGAATAGAAAGAGCCAGAGAAACATGAAAAGAATATGAGAAATGGCAGCTAAGATAAACAAAATAATTGCATGGCCAAACCGCTGAGGGAGCAGGGGAAGAGGTGATTGATGCTGCCCCGGGGAGTCTGAGAAAGCTCTGGAGGAGGAGGACTGAACCTGGTGAAAAGGACTGGCAGGAGTTTGCTGTGTCAAGCAGGGGAGGGAAAGGTGTTTCACATGAGGGAAAAGTGTGTTCAGGGACACAGGGTGGTGAACAGGAAAATTGTTGAGGAGCGTTGAAGTTTGGCCGGACTGGAGGATGGACTGGAGGATGGACAGGAGGCAGGAAGTAGGCAGGGAAAAACGGAACATGAGACCTTGCCATGACCTTCAGACAGAAACCACAGTGCTTGGGAGGGTGAGCAATTTTGCGTGTGAAAGGGAATTAGCATTTGTGCTGAGAAGTAAAGCTTCACAGGGAGTGCCACCTCTGTGCCCAGTGGCTTTACAAGCATCTTCTCCACCTCACACAAGGTGCATATTTTACAGATGGGGATGCGACACAGAGCTGGGGTTTTCTTCCGTACTAGTCCCATGTGAGCAGAGACCAGGACAGAAGGGACCTCGGCAGAGCCATACCAGCCCTTTGAGGGTTAGGACCCCCTTACATGGAAGGGAGCAAGTTGGAGCTTATTAAAGAGTTCTCTCTTCTGGTCTTAAGACCTGAAATCTGGATCCCCTGAAATCTGTGATCCTAAGGTCACAATACCCAACACCTTAAATGAGCCATCTGTTGAGGACCCCCCAGACTGAGGCTTTTCAGTGGTAGGGCCCATGTGCCTGGTGCATGGCAGATGCTCAGTAATAATTGTTGGATGATGTTTTCTGTAAATAATTCTTTTGATTGTCTCCTGGCTTTGGCCAACACCTTCAGGAAATAACTGCCAATCTCTCTGGTTCACTAAAGTCGTGTGGAAAAGGAAGTGGCTCCATCCACTTCCATAGGGCTGCCCAGGGCAAGAGTGCTCCTAGAGTCCTCCCCAGTCAGGTGAGTCAGGCAGGGAAGACTTCCTGGAGTAAGAGAGGCCTAGGTGACCCAACTAGGGAGGCGGGATAAGTGAGGTGGGGGAGTGGGAGGCGTGTTTGGGAGTGAGGAGGAGGTCGGGTGGAGGCCATCTGGGAAGGCCAGAGGAAAGAACATCAGCTCCTCACCTCAGTGCCATGTTTCCCCATCATGAAAGGCAGATCCTGATACCTGCCTCAGCAGCCTTCTCTGAGGTGGTGGGTGTCGGGAGAGGGTGGAGGGAGGAAAGGAACCAGCTGTGCCTGAGCTGGGGTATGGACCAGGTCCTCTGCTGGGCAGCCACTCTGTGCCTCCTTGCTATGTGTCAGCTTCAGCTGGCCATTCGTGGTGAGTCACAGCCCTTATACCCATCTACAAAATGGGCTCAGTAATGCTCTTTACCTCATAGGGTTTCATGAGGACTTGGTGTGAGATGATTTTTCTTGCTGTCTTGATTTTGTCTGTTGTTTTTGTGGTTATGTGGAGGATAAGAGGTGAACCAGACACTGAACCTGCTGTACCCTATGTGCTGGACTCATAATAACCACAACTGGGATTTTCGAGTACTTACTGGAACTGTTCTAAGTTCCTTATATGTATTAAGTCATTTAATTCTCAGAACACCCTGCCATTATCCGCATTTTGCAGATAATGAACCTGAGGTTTCCATCTACCCATTCCCTTGTCCGCTCAGTTGCTCACCACATACTGTGATCACCAGGTGCTCAGTAGCCTGGGCTTTGGATCAGCCCACACTTGTCAGCATTCCTGGCCCTCCTGAACCAGCCAGATGTCTGGGCAGGCCTTGGAGCTCCCAGACCTGTCCCCACACCCTGTTTCAGCCCCACCTGGCCACCTTCCCTACCCCACTGGGGAGTTCGGCAGCTGCCAAGGCTTGTCATTCTTCCCCCTGCACACCCAATTGTTTGGGTGCCGGCAAATGCCAGGCAGGTAAGGAGCCGTAGCTTACACCAGCCCGGCTCCCTTGCCCTCAAGGTGCAGGGTAGGCATGGGGCAGGGAGTAGGGGAGAGACAGGGTGTCTCCCAGGCTCAAAATTGCCAAGACTGGACTGCAGCTGAATCACGGCATTAACTCATCTAGAACTGGGGCTCAGAACAAAATGCCTCTGTGTGTCCATCTTGACCCAGGGAGAGACGTGGCATCCTTGGGACATGAGTAGCCGGGTGGTGTCCTCTGCTCAGGTGCAGGGACAATTTATCTTGTTCTTCAAACTTAAATCAAGCAGTCCCAACTTCTCCCCTTATTCTGACCATTCATTCAGGACCCATCACGAGCCCAGGAAGGAGAGGGAAAGTGGGGATTTCCAACATAAATTAGGAAATTAAGTCTTATGGGAACCCAGCAACGTTGCAGTCACCCAGAGGTGACTTCTGGGCTCAAGAAGCTGAAGCCCAAATTTGGAACTGAAGGCCTGAGAGGAGCTGCCTGTCCTAGTCCTCAGCGAGTCAGCCGACGCCGGGCCTCTGCTCTTCCCACAGCCCTGTGCTGCTTTGTGTTGGAGGAAGGAAATGTCCTATGTGAAAGTACCTCTAACAAAAAAAGAAGACAAAAATAGGTAAACAATGTTATGAAGGACCCTGAAAATAATTTCCCACCCATTCGGGGAGCCCTGTGCTCCTTGGTGGGGCAGGCCCAGCGTCCTGCAGAAAGGAGACAGTGAGTCAGGCCTTAGGGCACTTACTCTCTTCCAGACCCTGTCCTGTCGGGCCCCTGCACTCTCAGGGGTGCAGTCCCCTAGCTGCTTTCTCACCCTGGTATTCATGGAAAAATCCACCTATCGTCTAACCTGCCTGTCCCACTCACCTTCTTGCTGCCAGAGACCAAGCCTTGACAGAGAGGTGGGTGGGACCAGGGGCAGAGGTGAGAGGCGCAGAGGCTCGGCCCTCATTTTTCTGTTTGGGTGGCAGCAGGAGTTACAGGGATGAAGCCTGGAAGGTCCTCATAAAGCTTTGTCTCAGTCACTCACTCCAAAGCTCACCACCGAGGGCTCCCTGAAACAGCCCCCTCCAACTTTCCACCAGTCAACCTACTCTCTCTCCACAAGCAGGCTCAGCAGTGTGCATCTCAGGAAGGTGGTTTGCACATGAGAGGAGAAAGTCAGGAGAGTCTTGGACTTGGAACCTGAAGACCAAAAGTCTACTCCCATCTCTGCTGTTTGTTAGCTGAGTAACCAAAAGCAGCTCACCATCCCGATGAACATGAGTGTTCTCATCCATGAAATGGGGGCAAATCCCACCCTCTGAGAGTCAAGGGAGAATGGTCACAAAGAAGAGAAACCAACGGGGTATCCCCAAAGTCAGTTCTCAGGAACCCAATGAGACACTCCATGGAAAAAAGGCTCCGTGGGCAAATAGGTTTGGAAAATGCTCCATCCTCTCCTGAAACGTATGGTGGCAGGTGAGGGACTCTGAGAAGCCCAGGGGTAAAGAAACCAGGTGGAAATTATTTAACTCAGGGTTGCTAACACTTGATCCGGGAATTCTTTTCTTTTCAAAGAAGCATTCTGTGGGGGAAGTGTTCTGAGTGTCCTTTATGCAAACATTAGGTGGCCATGGTGTTTGCAAAATGGCAAATAGTCCACTTTCGTGGGAGGAGAGGGCTCAACCAAGGAGAAGTGTGACAGCAGCCTGGAAATTAGGTGGGACTTCAACATGCTCCTACACTGTGGGTGGAAGTGGACATTGACATTGATGCATTAAAGGGCAATTTGACTAAAAGACTCTACCATTTGATCTGGCAATTTCACTTCTAGGAACTTCTCCTACATAAGTATTTGCACTTAATATATGCACAAGAATGTTTGCTGAAGCATCACTTGTAAGTATCAAAAAGAAAAAAAAGAAAACAATCTGGAAGTCCATCCCTAGGGGAGTGTTAATGTCTGTCTATAAATATAGTAGCCTGAGCCACTACAATGGATAGTCCCTCTGTGAGCCCTGACAGGCAAGACTCCCCAGATGTGAGCTTCAGTAAAAATGCAAGTTCCCATTTACGTAAAAAAGAATTTTTTTTGCTCTCTCTCTCTCTGTATATATACACATATGCATTTATAATATATGTCTTGTTTTTTAATATTTATGAATAATGCTTCAGTGAACATTCTTGTACATATATCCCATGCAAGTATTTATATAGGATAAATTCCTAGAAGTGAAATTGCCATACCAAAAAAAATATTTTAAGATATATATACATACAGAGAGAGAGAGAGAAATATAGACATATAGATATAGATATATCATATATTTACATATATTTATGAATATACATATATGTATTCATACATAGATCTAAATATAAATGACATACATCCATATCCATATATATTTATATTATCTATATATTTATAAGTGCACAGAAAAGGGTCTAGAAAGGTACGCAACAAAGTTCATAGGGACTATCTCATCTGAGGGATGCAGGAGTAGGAAGAAAGGTGGGGAGTACAGAGAGATTTGTGTGCATTTCCATGTTGTTTTTATTTTTTGCAGTGAACATGCATTAGTTTTGAAATTTTGAAAACTTTTATTTTTAGCGTGTGAGGAAGATTGGCCGTGAGCTAACATCTGTGCCCATCTTCCTCTATTTTGTACGTGGGATGCCACTACAGCATGACTTGAGGAGTGGTGTGTAGGTCTGTGTCAAGGATCTGAACCTGTGAACCCTGAGCCGCTGAAGCAGAGCACACGAACTTAACCACCATGCCACCAGGGCCGGCCCCCTGAAAACTTTTTTTTTAATTGAGAGAAAAAACCCACTAAACCTAGGCTGAGGAGGATGACTTTTCTTATATAGCCAATGTGAAACCTTTGTTTTTTTGCAACCTGAAGCCATGTGTGTTTGTTATGAATATAAGCACTGAATGACTGTTGGATCCCCGGATTCAATGGCCTGTGGTTTTAAAATAAAAATCACGCTTTGTTTGCTTGTTTGCATTTGAAAAATATAATAATGTATAACACGCCACTTGAAAAATATCTTAAAAGAAAGAGATCAGAGATACTTCCTTAACCTGACCAGTCCTGTCTCTGGAAATAACCCTAGTATAACCTCCAGTGATTAGATTGGTGCAGATTTTGGGCGGATTTTGAATGAAAGAATTGTGAAGGTGTGGGACACCCTCCAAGTTAGTCTGTTCTTCAGCCACAGTCCCTGGTCTCTGGGAGCACACAGCCTAGAGGGACATGTGACATGTGAGCAGGGGATGCCCAGTACCCCGTTCCCACTAGAATGAAATGAGGGTCCACGTGGCCTCACATCTATATGTTCACCATTGTGCTGGTCCCCATCTCCTCGTGCATCACTGACCTTTCTGGGTTTCTTTCCCACTCTTTTGAAGTGTATCCTTTAGAGGTTCATCTAGTTCAGTTCTCTTGGTGGGGAACTTGCTGTTTTTGTTTATCTGTGGTTCTCCTTATTTTTCTCTCATTCTTGCAGGGCAGTTTTGCCAGTTATACATCCCAGGTTGAGAGAGACTTTCTGCACTTTGTGGGCAGTGCCTTTAGTCTCCCATGTTGCTGGCGAGCAGCTGCTAAGTGTAAGTGCTCCAGCCTTCTGTTCAGCATGTGCTTAAGATCCTGTGTCTTTGGTATTCTGCCCACATTATGTGTCCAGCTGTGGATTTCTTCTTATTTACTCTGCTTAGGATTCATGGGATTTCTTGATTTTGTGGATTCAAGTTTTTCATCAGGCATTCTTTCTTTAAAAATTAACTTTCCTCCATTCTCTCTATTCTTTCCTTCTGGAACTCAAATTTGAAGTAGTTAGACCTTCTCATTACACTCTGTTCCTCTCCACCTCTCTCATACTCTCCTGATAAGAATATGCATGATAAGTATGCATCTTACTGTTGCATCCTAAATAATTTCCTAACATATTTCTCCAGGGCATTATCTCTACAGTTGGGTCTAATCTGTAATTTAATCCATCAATTGAGTTTTAGATGTCAATAATTATATTATTCATTTTTACAGGAATAAATGAGTTCCATGGAAAAAGAAGGGCCTTCCTCAGAGATGTCAGCAAAGGTGAAGGCATGTGTGCAGGAATAGGAGAGGAGTCCTGGGTTGGAGGGATGGGGGTGTTGCCCAAGCACAGTCTTTATAGATGAGAACTCTGAAGTCCAGAGAAGTTAAGTGTTTTACTCAGGGTCCACAGCTAGTTAGGGGCAGAGCCAGAATTGGAATGTAGGCCTTCTTATTTCTTTTTCTTTTTCTTTTTTTTTTTTTGGTGAGGAAGATTGGCCCTGAGCTAACATCTATTGCCATTTTTGCTGAGGAAGATTAGCCCTGAGCTAACATCTGTGCCAGTCTTCCTCTATTTTGTATGTGGGATGCTGCCACAGCATGGCTTGATGAGCAGTGCATAGGTCTGTGCCTGGGATCTGAACCTGTGAACCCCAGGCCGCAGAAGTCGCGTGTGGAAACTAACCACTATGCAACCCGGCTGGCCCCCTTCTTATTTCTTGTTTAGAGTCTAGCAATTGGTCAGAATCATCCAAGGGGTAAGGGGTGAGGCATTGAAATGGTTGCAGTGAATCTCACCCTGTGTCATCCACAATAAACCATGAATGAAGTATCAAGAAACCCAAAAAAGATCTGAAGTTTTTCCACGATGACTACTTTGATGCATTTATTACAAACATACACTGACAATCCACCCCCATCTCCCCCTTTTCATTTCCCCTTTTGGTGCCCTTGCTTTGTGGTACATGAAGGACATGCTTGGACTAGGCCATTGGGAACTGCAGCCTGAACAAGGAAGAGCCACAGCTTGGCCTGCACTCGGGGCAGGCAGGATGCCATTAAACGCAGCTGGAAGCCAGGGCGGGGTGGAGGGCTCCTGCAGAGCCCCCAGCCCCTCCCAGTTACTGGTTCTGGGGAAGATAAGCTGGAAGGCAGATGCTTGAGGAGGCTAACCTGGGGCACTATCGCCATCTGGTGGCGTACCCCGGCTATGGCAGCGGTTGCAGCGGCCAGCCCAGCAGGGCGAAACGAGAGAACAAAGGAGGCCTGTGGGTGGAGGTGCCAGGCTGGGCGATTTGACTTTGTCTGAAGAAGAGCTGATCCACTCTGTCCATCACTGGAAGGAGTTGCCTCCTGGCAGAAGTGAGCTTCCTGTCCTGGGAGTGTGCAAGCAGGGAGCCCTAGAGTGGGCTTTACCCGACTTCCAGGCGTTATCACTTGGAAATCAGAATGGCCAAGGTCTTAAGATCTTAGAATCGTCAAGGTAATCCCCACTCCCAACCCTGCTGCCAGGTCACAGTCACATAAAGGCTGAGAATTGCCTGAGATCTCCCAGCTCGTTCTGCCTCCCTCCCTGCCGCTCCTTCCCTCTCACCCGTTTGGGCCGCCTTTGTTCACCAAGGTCGTCAGTGACATTCCGGCCACAGGCAGCAGAGGTTTACCTTATCTCTCTAGTCCTCCCTGTGGCATGTGGTCTGTGGCTCCACTCCCTCCCCCTCTCCCTGCCCCGCATACCGACATCCTGCCCTCCCCCTTCTCTCTCTGCTTTCCTCGGGTCCCCACCCCCCACTCGGGACCTCTCTTCTACACCTGTCCCTTCAACTGCAGTTTGGATGCTTGGGACAAGTTGCTGTCCCCAGCCTGGATATTTCTTTGGAGCAATCCCCTCACGTTCATCCCCTGACCACCCAGGCATCTGGACGGTCCACTGCCCGAACCCTTCCTGTCCACACAGGAGCTCAGCACCACAGTCCCCTCTTCTTAAAATGTTTTCTTTTGAAATAATTTCATACTTACAGAAAAGTTGCAAGAATAGTACAAGGAGCTTCTTTGTACCCTTTACCGAGTCACTAATTTTTAACATTGCCCCATTTGCTTTCTCCTCTCTCTGTATTCTTCTGTCTCTCTCTCTCTTACACACACACTTAGATTGTTGTGTTTTTTTTTTTTTCTAGTTAAACCTTTTGGAACTAGGTTACATTATAGTCCTTAACCTTAACTTCAGTGTGTTATTTCCTGAGAAAAAGGATATCCTTATATAATTATGAAATTCAGGAAATTTAATATTGAGACAATATTCTAACCTAATCAACAATCCATATTTCAGTTTTGTCAGTTGTCCCCAAAATGTCCTTTATAGCACTTTTTTTGGGTTTGTTTCTTGGTTTGATCCAGTATCACATATTTCATTTAGTTGCCATGTGTCTTGAGTCTGCTTTAATCTGAACAGTTCCTCAGCCTCTCTTTGTCCTGTATGACAGACATGTATGAATACAGGCCAGTAATTTCATAAAGTTCCTCAACTCAGATATTTCCTTTCCTCTTGCATTTCTTGCTCTAAGTGCCAATGGTCTACGCAGTTCCTCAGGTTAGGAGCCAGGCCATCATCCTGGGTCCTTCCCTCTCCCTCATTCCCATCACCAGGTCCTAGTGCCCAATGCCCTTCTCTCCCAGGCCTGCAGCTTCTGCTGTGGCTGTGCCCTCATCCCTCACCAGCCTGTCCACCTCCACCCTCCCCTCAGCGACTGTTCTGCCTCACACAGCCTGGCTGCTGGATTTGGTCCAAGGATCTGCAGCATCAGGAGCTTGTTTAGAAATGCAAGATCTCTGGGGCTGGCCTGGTGGCATAGCAGTTAAGTTCCCGCTTTGCTTTGGCAGCCTGGGGTTCGCAGGTTCGGATCCCAGGCGCGGACTGACACACCACTTGTCAAGCCATGCCGTGGCGGCGTCCCATATAAAGTGGAGGAAGATGGGCACGGATGTTAGCCCAGGGCCAGTCTTCCTCAGCAAAAAGAGGAGGATTGGCAATGGATGTGAGCTCAGAGCTAATCTTCCTCACACACAAAAAAAGAAATGCAAAATCTCAGGCCCCCTCCCAGACCTGTGGAATCAGAATCTGCATTTTTAACAAGTTCCCCCAGTGTTTCTTCTGCTCCATCTTTGAGAAGTCCTGCTTTCAGATCCCTGAAGCTTAGACTCCTCAGCTCTGCAATCAAGGTTTTTGGAGTGTCCCCCTCCACCACCCCTGCCCCCCAAGCTTCATCTCCTACCTCAGCTACATTCATGAATGTGTGCTATTTCACCTTTGCACTGTCTATTCCTTCTTCCTGGAATGCCGTCTCCTAAGACTCCTACTCAAGATTAGGTTTAAGCGTCACCTCCTCTGTTTCCTGCCATTGCTCTTGAGCAACGTTTCCTCTGGACCTGTCTTTATCCGAGCTTGTTACACAGAAGTGTTACTCCCAAGGGCTCCTGATCTTTAAGTGACTATTTCTCCCACCAGTTGGTGAGTTCCTTGAGGGAAGGGCTACATCTTATACACCTGCTTATCCTCAGTGCCTGGCATAATTCAAATGTTTGTTGAATGAGCGTGTGAAATAGCTTATTCCACAAAGGCCTTCTTCCAAGTAGATCTGAAGTGGGTATTGGGGTATCCAAGGGGAACATCAACTTCAAATGTCCTTGTTATCCATGAGGAAAGGACCCAGAGAGTGAGAAGTGACGTACTGCAGATTCCTCCACTGGAGAGGTGTGGTCTCTGAGTCACTGCTGACTCACACTTTGCCTTTCTGGAGCCAAGCGCCCTTAGATGGTTCAGTGTGAGAAGCAGAGTAGTAAAAAAACAGTTGCAGATGAATGCACACAAAATGGAGAGATTTATGTAAAGTTTTAAAACATGAAAAACAATTCTCCATCTTTTTGCTTAGGAAACAATCGTAATGCCAGCGAGGGATAACAGTTGCCCTGGGGGGTTGGGGGAGACTGGAGAGTTTATGACCAAGCTGGAGGAGGCAGGGGGCTTCAGCCATACTGTTTATTCTTAAGCTGGTATGTGGAATGTGAGTACTGAATTATTTTTTATATATCCTTAAATACTGTAAAAATGCTTATCTGAACCAAGGGATCATGCCTTGCACAGTTGTCCCCAAATTTTTTGATGAGTTAAGTCTTGCCCAAGGTTCTCAGCTAACCAGCTCTCAACCTTGTGGGTGTCCATAAGTTTTTCTGTAGTAAATGCAAACTCTCTGCATGGCAGGCTTCCAGCTCTGAAAAGCAAGGTTCAGAGGGCAGGGTGCATTCTAGAAACAGAATCCTGCCCTGTTATCAGAGCATAAGATGAACATAGGATGAGGCTGGGTTATATCTTAGTATGTTGTTGTCTAGAATTCAAGTTTCATTTTATAGGTAACAAAGAACCATTACATTCCCAAGTAAGAATGAGTTGACCTAATGAGACATTTTAGCAAGTTGATTGTGGCAACAGTAGGCCAGACAGACCAGCTAGCTTTTGCAATAATCCAGAGGTGTTACCTGGTTGAAGTAAATTTAAAAAGCAAAGTCCAGGTGAGGTGAGGAAGAGAAACAAGATTGGCTCTGAGTAGATATTGTTGAAGCTGTGTAATGGGCAGGAAAAGAGTTCATTATTCTGCTTTTGTTTGAAGTTCTCCATGATTAAAAAAAGTAGTAATCTTGTAGAAATCATAAATATACACTTACACAAATGAAAAAAATCCTAATTACAAGAATGGATACTTGGTCTTGGCATAAAGTTTTTCACACATGAACTAGAAAGGTGCTGTGTCAAATAATTTGGATAAAAGTTGCGTTCAAGGAGAGGCCAGCCCAGTGGTGTAGTAGTTAGGTTTGTGCATTCTGCTTCGGCAGCCCGGGATCCTGGACGCGGGCCTACTCACCGCTCATCAAGCCACGGTGAGGCGGTGTCTCACATAGAACTAGAAGTACCTACACTAGGATACACAACTATGTACTGGGGCTTTGGGGAGAAAAAAGAAAAAGTGGAAGATTGGCAACATACTCTCTATGCACTCTTTCAAAAGTATGACAAAAGTTGAGTGGGAGTGGGGTGGGGATGCTGAGACCTGCAGTGTCTCTCTGAAATGGTTAAAACGAGGGCTAGATGACAGAGGGCTCGTGTTTAATATGAACCTTTTGGTCCTGTGGACATGTTCTCTCCTCCAAGTCCTCCTAACATAAACACCTTAATAGCAATACTCACTGGAGATTGGTGTTATAGGGGACTTCTTTTCTTCACGCATTGTCTTACAATTTTTTTAAAAAGACTGGAATACTGCCTCTATTATAGATACAAATCAGAAAAGAACACAATGTTTAAATGAAGCTTGACTTGAGGTGGGACCATGGGTGAAATATTTTAGATTTTAGCATTTGCTATGTTTTTAGAAGATTTAAAATATTATATATATAGAAAGGAACGCAAAGTTATTTTCTACCCAGGCACCACTCTATTTTGTAATAGACTTTTGCTCCAGCTGTTATCCATTCTGGCAACAGCCCCCAGCATCACACTCTCAAGTTTCCCTGGTTGCTTGTGGGTCTAAGACGCACCAACATCTGTCCTATTTCATTCTGTAGTATCTTCTCGGGCTCCTTCAGAACGTAATCGAAACTCCTATCTCCTTTAGGGTCCCTCCTTTGGCCTGTTGCTTAATCCATATGAATTAAAAGATTTTATAAGGAAATGTCAGTGGTTCAGGCAAGCTTTTGATGTCCCTATTTCACCTTGCAAATCAATCTGAATCATAAGTTTGTTTTTGGACTCAGGGTAATAACTGGAGGCCATTTCAGCCATCACTGAAGCTGGGCCACGTAAGAGTCCTTTGGCCTCTTGTGGAAATGTGGCTGCCCCGGTCACTGGTTTTATTCAAGTGTGGTTCTGGAACCTTAAAGGCAAACACAATTTCCTTCAAATCCATCAAGAACTAGGCAGAGAGCATAGGTTCAAGATTGTTTTTATTTTCAGAGCCTGCAACAGTTGGTTAGCAGTGCTAGCTAAGCTGGTACAATCTGAAGGCCATCCCACCTCCCTTTTCTGGCATTCAACCAGCAGAATCCCTACAAACAAGATCAGAGACCAACTGAGATGTGTCTCAATGTGTGTGGGGGAAGAGGCCTTCTCCCTCTCCCTTCCTCCCCACATATTTTTCTAACAAGATTGTTTTATAGCCAAATGCAACTCAAACCTGTAACATAGCAACCAGTCATCTCCAACATCACTGATTCCCTCCCCACCCCCAGAATAGGAAGCTGAGGCAAGAGGGGAGACTGACTCTTGTGTCTAAGAAAGACTTGGCTACACCCCAATGGAGCAAAGATGGTGAGGAAGCTGACACCTAAGGGTAGGGATGAGCAGGAACCAAACAGGCCTGTCTAGAATCAATCAAGTCAGCCCCAGCTCCTTGGGAGGTGTTCCTTTGAGACCCCCACTTCCATGGGGTCAGATGAGGGGCAACTGGTGATGATCACTCCCTGTCCCTCAAATTAAAACATGATAAACTCAAAGTTTTACCTTCAAAATCCACCACACTGCCCCCTAAGAAACACATTCTAAATAGTCATCTCTACGCCAGCACCTACTTCCTTCTCCTAATGCCCAGGGCTTCCAGCCCTTCTCCCCACCGTTGGGTGGCCCAGCCAACACTGATTTGATACTCCTTGACTCATAAAATGACTATTTTTAAAAATTAAAATAAAAGCTATCAAAGAGTTATCAGAGTAACAGAAGGAAGACACTCAGTGTATACTCCCTTCCCCATCCCGCACAGCCCACCCCTCCCTGCCCCCTACTCTGGGACACCTACACTACCATGTTCCAACATGGGGTGGGGGGTGGGTGGGCAATGGAAGCTGCCTGAAATGCTTTCCTGACTGTGACTCCTAGACCAGCCAACATCACAGGGACTGCAGAGAGGAAGAGCAGGGTCACCCCTCAAAGAGATCTCAGCGGCCTTCGAGGTAGGTCTGGGAGGTTTAGCTTATGTCCTGTAGCCACACCTGAGTCCAGTGCCTGCTCCCACCAGTGCCTCAGTCCTTGGCTTTCGATAGCAGCAGCCCCAGGGCCGCAGTGCTTCCTGGGGGTGACAGAGCTCCTAGTTCTCTGTCCCACAACTCTCAAATTTGCCTCTTCTTCCCCCCTCCTTTGTTTTTTTTTTTAAATAAAAAGCAGAGGTAGTCCCTGGGATGATAAAACCCTACCTAGAATGGCAGTATTGTGACTTAAGCAGTTAAATAAAAGTCTCCAGGAATTAAAAAAAAAAAAAAGTTAAGTGATCGATGAAGTTGAATAAATTAAAGATATGGGTTATTCCAAACACCGTTCCTTCCCAGGCTGTCTTTGGTATTTGGCCAGCAGCATTTCTGTTTGTGTTACCTCTCTCCACTTCCACTCTCCTACCCCTTCCCTCATGAGAGAAGGCCAGTGCCCAATAAGGCCCCAGACGGTTCATCCAACTCTGGGGGATGAAGAGTCAGAACATCTTGACTTGGTGCTCAGAACTGTGCTGTGGCACGTGACTGCCTTGGCAGACAGTCCTGGTATAGGTCCTCTTACAGGGACAGAAGAAGCACAGCCAGCAGGATGCTTTGGGCTCCAACCTTGGAAGTGTGGGAGGTAGGTTTAAGGCGTGGAAGCCCCAGGCCTTCTCTCCAAATGTCACACAGCTGGCCCCTTTGCTTAAGTTTCTCTGCAGCAAAGAGGGCAAGTGGGGAGGGATGGAGGGAGGCTCAGGCTGCTGCTGTCTGGCACCACCGCCCTCAGAGCTTCTTCAGACGGCTGTACATCTCCCTTTTGCTCTTTTCCCCTGCCCAGGTCCTGCTCTTGGTGCGGAACTTCTTCAGGTCTTCTTTAAAGTCCTCATGGTGCATGGGCCGGTAGCTGGGGGGCTCACAGTGAGACTGATGGACAAGAGGATGAAGTCAGGGTACACCTGCCCCACACTCACAATCCTGCTCCCTCCCTGCCTGGGGCTGTAAGGCTGGGAGCAGTAATGCAGACCTGGTCAGTGGGTTCTAGGGCCCTTTGTGCAGGGCAAGTCCCCAGACCCCTGGCAAGAAACAGCCACGTCCACCAGACAGATGCAACTGTCTAACCTGGGGATGGACCTTGCTCTCCAGAGAGCTCATCTTACCTGGCATTTCAGGAAGAACTCCTTGTAGCCACCCTTCAGGACATACAGCTCAGGGTAGTGGAGTTTGGGGTACTCGTTACCAAGCCGATCTCTCTCTCTCACGTACCGGCACCTACAAAGGAGAAGAAGGCCGAAGCAAGGTTAGCTCTTCCAATACAGAGAAACGTGAAGACGACCACACAGTGAAAGCGGTGGTTGTGGCTTAAGTGTCGCTTACACACATCTTGCCAACTTTACATTCATTCTTGGGAATGGTCAAGTTGTGAGTTCCTGGCTATGTGTGATCTTTAGGAACAGTGTTCACAGCCAGTGCCACTTGTATTGGAAGGTAGATGGTCTCTTCCCCAACTTTCCTTTCTCCAAGTTAAACAGCCCTAGCATCTGATCCCTGCCCAGCATCCTCCCTGTTGCAGTCCACACCTAATCTACGGTGATAGCCTCTGAGCCAGCTGTCCACTGCATTCCCCAGCCCTGCCACATTCCCCTGCCTCCTCCTTGACCAGTGTTTGTCCCTTACCTCCTTCTATCTAAGCAGGCTTCTTTGTTCCTTTGACTTTGAAATAGGCTGAGCTTGCTCCTGCCTCAGGGTACCTACTAGCATCCTATGCCTGGACTGAATACTGAATACTCTTCCCCATATCCTTACCAGTCTGGTGGCTCCTCACAGCCCAACCCTTGGTACAAAAGCCAAAACCCTCACAGTGGCCTACAACTTGTCATCCCTGCCCTCTGCTGCTCTCCCCATCACTCTCCACTCCAGCCACTATGGCCCCCTTGCTGTTCTTCCAACCTGCCTGGAAGCTCCCCACTCTGGTCTTATTGTTCTCTGAAGCACCTAACATATTGTATAGTTTACATATTTATCGTGTTGTCTGCCTCCTGCCCACTCTAAAATGTAAGCTATTTGAAGGCAAGGGGTTTTGTCTGTTTTGTTCACTGCTATTCTCCCCAGTGCCTAGAACGGTATCTGGCACATCTGGCACACGAGAGGCAATGGTAAGTATCTGCAAAGTGAATAACTCCACTTGAGAATGAACATTAGGGCTTGCTCAAATTCCACCTCTTCATGTGATCATGGTTTTGTACTAATGCAGGGCAGAGTCCTAATCCTTAGGAGACAGATGCTGAAACTTGGGGAGACGGTCACATGTGCCAAGTTCTTCTTGTAATTGTGTGCATGTGTGTGTAGTTACGTGTGTGCAAATGTTGCAAAATATTAGCAACTGATGACATCAGGTGAAGCATGTGTAGGGAAATGGCTTGAGCTTTGAAATGGTTTAAAATATTTCAAAATAAAAAGGTGCACAAGAACATACCTGTGAGAAGTCTCTTGGACCATCCTAGTTGAAGCTCCACTGCTCCCTGCCCCACCTGTCTGTCTGTCCCTCTTTGCTTTCTCAGCACTCATCACCATTATCTGACATCTCTCCACTGGAACCTCCCCTGCAGCAAGTCCCTGTCAGTCCTGCGCCTTGTTGTACCTTCTGTGCCAACAGTGCCCGACATATTCCAGGCTTGCAGTCCTTTCTGGATGGACACGGATGACAATGGGCAGCTGTCTGGCCCTTTCCCTAGCTTTTCAATACCATCACTCACTTCCGACCACATTTTTCAGCACCAGTCCTATTACCATCAATGAGAGTGGAGGATGCTGCTGGAGCATCAGAATATTATTTTAAATCTTAAGTGAATGTTGTTTTATCGTAATTATACTTTCATCTATTTTGGCATAAAATATACCTTTGGATAGTAAATTATAACTAGGCCTTAAGACACCAAAATCCTCATAGAAGCTCTTGCTATTAAGGGGTATGTGTGTGTGTGGAGGGGCATTTCTTTTCACCATTAATGTGGCAGTAATGTGACAGTAAACAACTCACTCCTTCACAAAGGGGGACCTGACAAGTGTTTGAAAGCATCACCTCAAGTTTCCCAGTGAGGACTTCACATTTTTCTGGCACTTGCATAAAGAGTGACCACATTGTACTTGAGGATGTCACCTGAGAACAATAGCCCCACAGGTAGAGAACTATAAGGACAGTGGGGGAAATTGGAAGAGCCAGCGTATAGCTCAGTAGAAAGGACGGACTAACAGTGAGCCACACCCAGCAGAGGTAAGGACAATTCAGGAGTGGGGGTGAGGAAGCAAAGGCCAGATCCTTGGGCGATACTGTGTGGGCAATACTAGCACCACAAGCAGGCTGGACTGCAGAAGCTTGACAGCCCTTTGCAACTGAAACCATCAGGTTAGGCACATAAACTACACTCAAGGAAGCTGTTCATGAAATCAATCAATTGGTAAATAGATAAGAATTTGAGAAAACATCTGCTACCCATGAATTTGTACTTTTACAAAACTGTATTTACATGCTACATGTGTAAGCTAAGGCATGGAAATGACTTGTGATGTGCAATAGGATGCTCCAACTGTGGGACATACACCACCATGTCCCACAAAGGCACCATGGGGGCCATGCCCTAGAGCCCAGTTCTGTGTGGCACTCACATGCGAGGGCCTCGCTCAGAAGAAAACTCGCAGTGGAACACAACGATGACGCGCTTGCCATCAGTAGGTACGATGGGCTTCTTGAGCAAGAAGTCTTCAACGTCCTCTTCCATGTGCAAGTTCACCGCACCCTGTGAAGGCACCAGAGGCTCTTGGCACCGGCATGTGTCACACTTGAAGTAATGATTCTGTGAAAGTCATCTTTAAATGGGCACCTCAAATTCTGTTATGACTATGTGTACTTCATGAGTGGTATTTGTGAATTTGGGGACTTTCAAAAGCCATAAGACAGTGGCAAACACTAACATTGTATTTAAAGTACCTCCTTACTATACTTCAACACTATTTTATTGGTTAAAAGATTAAAATGGCACAACCAGTTACCTTCTTCTTGGGAAAGTGTGTCCCAACACCCTCTCCACCAGGCAGCTTAACTCAATTACAAACTTAAAAGGCATCACTAGCACAGACTGGGACACGTTGCCAGAGAATGGCTTCTCCCAGTCAGGAGCCCTGGGATGTTAAGGCATGGCTTAGAAATCAGTGGGTGCCACCTAGAAATGCCCTTGATGGTGACAGTGTGAAGGACAGAAGAGGAAGCACTTGCTGTACAATGTGGTAGACAGCAATGTAGACCAGGATAGTGCCCCAGCAGTCAAATGCCTTTCACACCCACTGTCTCTTTTTACAGTTCTCATAACCAGCATACACACTAATCAGCAGCCAGGTGTCACCATCCCCCTTTTAAAAGGTCACAGATGCTGTCTGGAGCTCCTTCTATGTCTCCCACGATAGCAGGGCTTGACAGCAAGGCTCAGGAATCCATACCTTAATGTGGCCTCCCTCATATTCATATGGGTACCGGCAGTCAATGATGACAAACTCTTTAATGAGATTGGCGAACTTGCCATTCAAAACAGATGCCATCTGTGGAGAGAAAGCCAAGGAAAATTAACTTTGGCTGCCAGGAACAACTAGATTCAAATATCCCATGTGCGGAAGGTTCCAAAGGGATGACTTACAATTTCTGGAGAGATGTATTTTAAATCCTGATGCTTCCCAGCAACTGTATGAAAAAGATAACTCTTAAAAAAAAAAGAGAGAGATACTTAGCAAATCTGAAAGCCTACAAATGCAATATTTCTACTGCTTGCCTGCCTGGTAAGAGTCAGCTTTAAAAAAACAATCATTAATCTAATAGTCAGTATATGCTAGTTACTTGTCTAGGCACTTCATTAACAACCTGACATTTATAGTTTTTGCACAAACCTATAAGGCATATATCATCCCCCTTTTCAGATACGTCAAAGCTAACCACCTTATCCGAGGTCAGCCAGCTAGGAAGCCAGATTTGAATACAGAAACCTTAGGTAGTTTCCTTTCCTCCTGCTTTTGTCAGGACTTCTCATCCCAGTAGCCCGACTGTGAACAGTGAGGAGGGCATTTCACTCGTTTTCTGAGCACCTGCTATGTCCAGCAGGGTGCCAGACACTGGAGATGGGAAAAATGAGGCCTAGCCCAGCCTTCGGGGGAAGATGAGCACATCAGCAATTACTCATGAGGGTAACTGGCTGAGTCAAGAGCTCACCCATCCCTATGTCCATGTGTGGGGTCATTATGACAAACAACCAACAGTTTCAATTCAAGTGGAAGGTTCCACCAGTGAGGGCACACCCAGGTTTTCGCTTGTTCTTCCATTCAGACTAGAATTGTCTCCTACTTTTAACCTACTTATCTCTACACGTTCCTTCAAAACCCACCTGGCTGAAATATCTATGGCCCAGACCCATACCTTGCCCAATCTCCTAGCTAAGACAAACACCCTTTTATTTCTCTTAGCCTGCCGCTTACATTGCACTGACATTTACTCAATCTACCATGTGGTACGTATGGTTCTTATCCACATGGTACAGCAGGTCTTACTGACCACGTGTTAAGTTTTTTGAGGGAAGGAACTGTATCTCAGTTTGTAATCTCCGCCTAACACATAAAAGTAAGTACTTCAATAAATGTCAGCTAAATTAATGAATAAAAGATTGATCTGGTAACCTTCCAGTTATATGTGGCTAAATAAGCTACTACTGACACATTCCCTGACCCACCCTCATATTTCACCACAGCTCAAAGGCAGCCAACTCTTCCCTGAAGCAAATCCATATTAGGCCATCAGCAGATCTTCCTCTGGACTTCCCTGGCAGTCTTTTCACTTAAGGCCATGCTTCTCTGGACAGTGGAGAAATTCTGTCTCAACCCTGGACCTTCTAAGACAACCTTTTAATATACAGACTTGCAGTAAGGCTATAAGTTTATTTCTGCTTCCTTATACTTTTCTGCCTTACTATTTTTATAATCAGAAACACAGTTCCCAGAGAGCCCGGTCTTTGGGTTGGTGAGCAGCTCCCTACCTGAAACCGCTGATCAGTACCAGTAAGGTCTACAGTCCCACAGAGATCAAGATACACCTGATCATGAGTTTGTTTCCTTAACTTTAAAAAATTCCAAATTGTGTCCCCTTGGGGGCACCCCAGAGCCACCTCAGGGAGGGAGAAAGGCTAAGGGTGTGTCTAGGTAACCCCCCCAATTTCGCATCATACAGCCAGAGCAGCTATGCTTGCATCTGCTTGCAATTACCTTGGAGAAGTCTCCTATGAGGTCCCTTGGGTCATTATCCAAAATGTTCTCAATGGTCCCTTTTGAGGAAGATGCTAGGGATAAAGACCGATGTAGAATCTGTAACAAGTCAAAGGTGGAGAATGAGGCCAGGGTTATGAACAGGACTTCTGAAAATATTCACCTGGAACATGTCACAAGGAGGAGACTGAAATTTTAATGTCTATATTTAGCAAATGAGAGATTTTTCTCATTTGACTGAATCTGGAGTGAAAAAAGGATATGGGTTACTGACTAGGTTTACTATTATTTTAATGTCTAACCGAATTCCTCTGAAACTAAGTTTTCCTTCCTTCTTTTTAAAAAGGGGGATTGAAATTAGGGCTAAGTCTATAAAAGTATGTCTTAGCTCTATCCACTGAGAAGCTCCAGGGGTGCAGTGAGCGCCCCTAGAGGGCAGTGTGCTCTCTAAATACTATTTTGCACTAAAAGAGAACAGGGCTTTTTGAAGAAGTGATTGACTCCAGGTTGGGACAAGAAATGTACAAGATAAACCTGAAACACCCTGTCATGGTAGCAGAGAAGCTATCAGACTTCTAAGGACATGTCAAAAGGACTAATCATGGGGAGGTAAGGACTTCTTAAGTAGTACACAAAAAGCACTAAACGTAAATACAAAGACTGATAAATTGAAACAAATTTAAAAAATCAAGAAATTCTATTCATCAAAAGAACAAGTTAAATAAGAGAAAAGGCAAGCCAGAGTGGGAAGACATATATTCATCCAATAAAAGATCCCATCCCTGGGGCCGCCCGGTGGCGCAGCGGTTTAGTCCGCGCTTGGCAGCCCAGCTTTGCAGGTTCGGGGTTTGCCGATGCACTGCTCGTCAGCCACGCCGTGGCAGCGTCCCATATAAAGTAGAGGAAGATGGGGCCGCCCGGTGGCGCAGCGGTTTAGTTCGCGCTTGGCAGCCCGGGGTTTGCGAGTTCGGATCCTGGGCGGCCGCCGACGCACTGCCTGTCAGCCACGCCGTGGCGGCGTCCCACATAAAGTGGAGGAAGATGGGCACGGATGTTAGCCCAGGGCCAGTCTTCCTCAGCAAAAAGGGGAGGATTGGCGACGGATGTTAGCTCAGGGCTGGTCTTCCCCACAAAAAAAAAAAAAAAAAGTAGAGGAAGATGGGCACGGATGTTAGCCCAGGGCTGGTCTTCCTCACACACAAAAAATAAATAAATAAATAAATAAAATTACCCTTATTAAAAAAAAAAAGATTCATCTCTGAAAATATCAAGTACTCCCAGAAATAAGAGATAACCCAATAGAAAAGTGGGCAAAAAACATGGAAGAGTAACAAAGAGAGGAAAATCTAGGACCAAGAGAAATGATGATCAGGGAAATGCATACTAAAATCAGATACCACACACTCACCAGAATGGTTAAAGTCAAAGGGATGAGGGGCTGGCCCCAGGGCATAGTGGTAAAGTTCAGGGCATTCCGCTTCGGCAGCCCGGGTTTGTGGGTTTGGATCCTGGACGCGGACCTAACCACTCGTCTGCCACACTGTGGCAGTGACCCACATGTAAAGTAGAGGAAGATTGGCACAGATGTTAGTTAGCTCAGGGCGAACCTTCCTCAAGCAAAAAATGAGGAAGACTGACGATAGATGTTAGCTCAGGCTTGATCTTCTTCAGGAGAAAAAAAGAGGGAGGGGGATGAACAACCCCAATACTGATAAGGATGTGGAAGAACTGGAACTCTCATACACTGTAGTGAGTACAACCACTATGGAAAACTATTTGGCAGTCTACTAAAGCAAAACACATGCCTAGCCTAGGACCCAGCAATTCCACAAGAAAGGAAAGTGTGCGTTCACCCCCTTCTCCAAAAATTGTACAATATTGTCAACTGATATTTGACAAGGGAGCCAAGAATACTCAATGGAGAAAAGATAGTCTGTTCAATAAATGGTGCTGGGAAAATTGGATATTTACATGTAAAAGAATCAAACTAGATCCCTGTCTTACACCACTTACAAAAATTAAATCGAAATGGATTAAAGACTTAAATGTGAGACCAGAAATCATAAAACTCCTAGAAGAAAACATAGGAAAAAGTTCCTTGACATGGGTCATGGCAATGACTTTTTAAAAAATCTTTCTTTTTTTTTTTTCGCTGGGAAGATTTGCCCTAAGCTAACACCTGTTGCCAATCTACCTGTCTGTTTTTATTTCTCCCCAAACCCTCAGTGCATAGTTGTATATTCTAGTCATAAGTCCTTCTAGTTCTTCTACGTGAGCTGCTGCCACAGCATGGCTACTGCCAGACAAGCAGTGTGGTTCTGCAACCAGGAACCAAACCCGGGCCCCTGAAGCACTGAGAGCACCAATCTTTAACCACTTTGGCCACCAGAGTTGGCTCTTGGCAGTGATTTTTTTGGATATGACACAAGCTGCAAAATCAAAACTAAACAAGTGAGACTACATTAAACTAAAAAGCTTCTGCACAGCAAAAGAAATGACAAAATGAAAAGACAACCCATGAAATGGGAAAAAATAGTTGCAAGCAATATATCTGACAAGGGGTTAATATCCAAAACACATAAAGAACTGATACAACTTGGGGCCGGCCCGGTGGCGCAGCGGTTTAGTCCGCGCTTGGCAGCACGGGGTTCGCGAGTTCGGATCCCGAGCGCCCGCCGACGCACTGCCTGTCAGCCATGCCGTGGCGGCGTCCCATATAAAGTGGAGGAAGATGGGCACGGATGTTAGCCCAGGGCCAGTCTTCCTCAGCAAAAAGGGGAGTATTGGCAACAGATGTTAGCTCAGGGCTGGTCTTCCCCACAAAAAAAAAAAAAAAGAACTGATACAACTCAATAGCAAAAAAATCAAATAATCCAATTGAAAAATGGGCAAAGAGGGGCCAGCCCAGTGGCACAGTGATTAAGTTCACACACTCTGCTTCAGCGGCCCGGGGTTCACAGGTTTGGATCCCGGGCATGGACCTAAGCACTGCTTATCAAGCCATGCTGTGGCAGGCGTCCCACATATAAAGTAGAGGAAGATGGGCATGGATGTTAGCCCAGCACCAATCTTCCTCAGCAAAAAGAGGACTGGCAACAGAGGTTGGCTCAGGGCTAATCTTCTTCACCATAAAAAAAAAAGGAGGGGGGGCAAAGGACCTGAATAAACATTTTTCCAAAGAAGACATGAATGGCCAACAGATACATGAAAAGGTGCTCAACATCACTAATTATTAGGAAAATGCAAATGAAAACCACAATGAGATATCACCTCATGCCTATTACAATGGCTAGCATCAAAAAGACAAGAAATAACAAATGATGGCGTGGATGCAGAGAAAAGAGAACCCCTGTGCAATATTGGTGGGATTGTAGAGTGGTATGGCCACTATGGAAAACAGTATGGATGTTCCTCAAAAAATAAAAAAATAGAATTACCATATGATCCAGCAATTCCATTTCTAGGAATACATGCAAAACAAACGGAAACGCTATGTCAAACAGATATCGGCACCTCCACATTCACAGCAGCATTATTTACACTAGCCAAGACTTGGAAACAACCTATGTCCATCGATGGATAAATGGATAAAGAAGTTGTGGTATATATTTACAACGGAATATTATTCAGCTATAAAAGAAGGAAATCCTGCCATTTACGACAACATGGATGGACTTTGAGGGCATTATGCTAAGTAAAGTAAGTCAGAGAAAGACAAATACTGTATGATCTCACTTATTTGTGGAATCTAAAACAAAAACAAAAAACCACCAAACTCATAGAAAAAGAGATCAGATTTGTGGTTACCAGAGGTGGGGGCAGAGGGAGGAGCAATTGGATGAAGGTGGTCAAAAGGTATAAACTTCCAGTTATAAGATAAATGAGTACTAGGGATGTAATGTACAACATAATGACTAGAGTTAACACTGCTGTACGGTATATGTGAAAGTTGTTAAGAGAGTAAATCCTAAGAGTTCTCATCACAAGGGAAAAAAAATTTGTTTTCTGTATCTATATGAGATGATGGATGTTAACTAAACTTATTGTAGTAATCAGTTCATGATATATGTAAGTCAAGTCATTATGCAGTACACCTTAAACTTATACAGTGTTGTATATCAACTATATCTCCATAAAACTGGAAAGAAATTATATAAGAATGTTTATAGCAGCTTTATTCATAGTGGACAAAATCTGTGAACAACCATCCAAATGGCAACCAACAGAGGACAGATAATCTGTAGTCAGTTCATGAAATGAAATACTACACAGCAATGAACAAGGGGAAAAAAAATCTATGGATACACACAATAGATGATTCTCACAAAAATAATGTAGAGCAAGAGAATCCAGGCATACATATATAATACGATTCCATATTTATAAGGTTCAAACGTAGGCAAAACTCACCTACAGTGTCAGAGGTCAGGTCAGTGTTATCGAGGGAGGGGCACAAAGGAGGGGCTCTGGGCTGCTGCTAATGCTCTTTCTTGATTATAGGTGGTATTTACGGGGGTAGGTTCACACCCATAATTTACCAACATATACACTTATTTGTGTGCTTTTCAGTATGTATGGTAAAATAACTTGTTAAATTTATTTATTTATTTTTTGGTGAGGAAGATTAGCCCTGAGCTAACATCTGTTGCCAATCCTCCTGTTTTTCTTGAGGAAGATTGGCTCTGGGCTAACATTTGTGCCAACCTTCCTCTACTTTATATGTGGGATGCTTGACAAGTGGTGTGTAGGTCCATGCCGGGGATCCAAACCTGCAAACCCCGGGCCACCGAAGTGGAGAGCACAAACTTAGCCACTATACTACCAGGCCGGGCCCATAACTTGTTAAATTTATTTTTGAAAATAAAACCTCAGGAGCCAAACTGAAGAGGTAGCCAGATATCAAGAAAGGGATTGATTTGAGCATTAAAAAGGATAAAACCTGCAATGTATAGAAAAACATCAAATGTTTTAATCCATGAGTTCATAATTTTTATTGAAAAACAACCCACAAGCCTCAGTGCCAACTTTGTTAAGATGCGAGGTAGGGCATTATTTGTAAAACTGGCAAATAAAGAGATCCAGCCTCCATCCTGCCTTTCCCAAAGGTGACCAAAGAGTGTGATGTGGATAATTTTCTCTTTACAGGAACATTCTGCTAATAAATGAAGAAAGAATGATAGAACTGCAGGATCACCTTTTTGAAATCCTGGTTAAATGAAGCAACGAATCTAGGCAACAGTCATTGATGGCTGCCCGGTACATTGTGCCTCCTGATCGAAGTAAACAAAATCATCCATGAAATATTCTTGCCAAAGAAATAGAACCTGAATCTCAATCAAGCCTCTCTAGGGGCCAGGTTTACGGGCAATATAGGTGGAACGGAAGACAATGTTAGAAGTCTCCATAGATCTGTGGGAACCTCTATAGGACAAATGACCTGAGTTCATAAGAAGGAAACAAAAAGATGGAGCCCAGGAACCCAAAGAATAAGAGACCAATCAACCAAATGCAATGTACAGACCTGATGTGAACAAACTGAAAAAGCAATTAGGAGACAACTGGGGAAAACTGAACCCAGACTGGAAATTTGACGATATTAAGAAAATAAAAAGGTAAATCCCAAGTATGGCAAGAGTAAAAGAAAGAAATATTCTTAAATATTAATATATAAACTAGAAGCTTTCTGAAAGGCAATTTGTTGATGTGTATACAATGCAAAGTTTCATAAAGGTTCCTGCCCTTTAACCTAGAATTCTACTTCTTTTTTTTGGTGAGGAAGATTGTCGCTGGGCTAACATCTGTGCCAATCTTCCTCCATTTTATATGTGGGATGCTGCCACAGAATTCTACTTTTAATTAGAAAAAAATAAAATATCCATCAAGTATTAGGTAACTAAAACAAATTATGAAATATAAGGCATCAGGCCTAGATGTTTTCATACCTGTGATCTAGCTAACCTTTTAAGACAAATGATATTTATTCAAATCTTTTCATGCTACAGAAAACATGGGCAGGGGCTGGCCCGGTGGTGTAGTGGTAAAGTCCATGCACTCCACTTTGGTGGCCCAGGGTTTGTGGGTTTGGATCCCAGGCACGGACCTACACACCACTTGTCAAGCCATGCTGTGGCAGCATCCCATATGCAAAAGTAGAGGAAGACTGGCACAGATGTTAGCTCAAGGACAATCTTCCTCAAGTGAAAAAAAAAAAGAGGAGGACTGGCAATAGATGTTAGCTGAGGGACAATCTTCCTCACCAAAAAAATAAAATAAAATAAAATAAAAAGAAAAGATACAGGGGCCGCCTGGTGGTGCAGCGGTTTAGTCCACGCTTGGCAGCCTGGGGTTCACAGGTTCAGATCCCGGGCACCCGCCGATGCACTGCTCGTCAGCCATGCTGTGGCAGCATCCCGTATAAAGTAGAGGAAAGACAGGCACAGATGTTAGCCCAGGGCCAGTCTTCCTCAGCAAAAAGAGGAGGATTGGCAATGGATGTTAGCTCAGGGCTGGTCTTCCTCACAAAAAAAAAAAAAAAAGAAAGAAAGAAAAGATGGGCAGCTCTCCAGTTTATTTTATAACGCTTAATACCAAACTCTGATACAAGGATAGTATAATGAAGAAAAACATGTATACAAAAAAGCAATTCCTGGGGCTGGCCCTGTGGCTTAGTGGTTAAGTTTGGCACACGCTGCTTTGGCAGCCCAGGTCTGGTTCCTGGGCGTGGACCTACACCACCTGTTGGTGGCCATGCTGTGGCAGTGAGCCACATACAAAATAGAGGAAGACTGGCACAGATGTTAGCTCAGGGCGAATTTTCCTCAGCAACAAAACAAAACAAAAACAAAAAAGCAATTCTAAATAAGCCAAATATGACATTTCAGGAAGAAAGAATAGTTCAAAAATCGGGAAATCTATGCACATAAGCCAAAATATATAAACAAGTTAATAAAAATGTAGTCACCACAGCTGGGATGCAATAATGCTTTGAAAGCTTTAGTTCATAGGGCAAATAATGCAAACGAGCATAGGACTTATGCCCAGAGAACCATGACTCTATAAAGACAAGTCACTCACCCAAAGAAATGGCTAATGGTCAACAAGAAATGAAGAGATGCTCAATCTCCCCTGGAGTAAAGAAACATACATGTGATACGATTTTTCACATATCAAAATAGCAAAAACATCCTAGGAAGGGTAACATTCAGCACTGGGGAGTTTTTCGATAAACGCGTCAATTCATTTGTTTCTGGTAGGCATGGCCAATCTTCCTCACCAAAAAAAAAAAAAAAAAAAAGATGGAAATGAATTGAAACATTTGGAACATATCACATATGTTAAGATCCATGAGCTCATAATGATGCTCAAAGGAAAATAAAACCTTCAAAACAAAACTGGAAACAATCTGAATGTTAATCAACAGAAAACCAGCACATCTATAAGGACTCTCATGCAGCTATTTAAAAATAATTTAGATTTCTACTGATCTATAGGGTGTTCATAATATATTATTTGTGGAGAAAGTTCCAAAATAACATGAAAACAAACCATACAACTATGAGCAATGCAATTCATTAACTTGAGTAGTTGCTTCAATAGAATTAGATATAGTGAACTTGACACCAAAGAGGATACATACTTTTTTTTGAGTGTAGGTGAAATCCTTACAAAAATTAAACCCTTTTTAGGCCATGATAGGTCTTAATTAAAGGGAAATAAAGGAACTAAAATACCTAGAATGTAAAACACTACAATCAAAGTTGTGAGACAAACCTAAAGTAGTGGGAAATTTATAGACCTAAATAAATCAGGAAACAAAAAACAAATGAGTTTAGCACAAAATTCACGAAGCTAGAGATAGCAAACCCAAAGAAACAAGAAGCCCCAAGAAAGCTCGCTCTCCCTAGCCAAAGGGCTAAGAAAAGGGCAGCCTATCAAGACAACTTTTAGACAAAATAACACTCTGGCCAAACATCAACGAAAAAATTTTGGCTCTACTCCACCCTGCCAGCTGCGGGGGAAGTTAGACTTCCACCTTGCCCAGCTGTAATTAAGTGTCCCAATCTCTACTCCACTGGGATGGTGTCAGCAGAGGCCTAATAGGGAGTGTGAACTCCCACTCCTGCCCAGCAATAATGAGGCTTGCCCCCACCCTATGTGTTGTGTCAAGGGAGGCTGTGTTGAGGAACCTCAACTTCCATCCCCACCTTCCCTGCAGTATCAGAGGAGGCCTGCTAAAACAGAAGATCTACATAGTCCAGAGCCTCGTAATACCCAAAATATACAGATACAACTGAAAAATCACTTGTCATACCAAGAACCAGGAAAATCTCACTGAATAGGAAAAGACAATCAACAGAGGCCCATCCAAGACACAGATATTGGAATTATCTGACAAGGATTTTAATGCACCCATCATAGAAATGCTTCAACAGGCAATTATAAACACGCTTGAAACAAATGAAAAAACAAAAAGAAACCAACACAAAAAAACCCCAGCAAGTCTCAGCAAAGAAAAGGAAGAACAAAATGGCAATTTTAGAACTGAAAAATACAGTATCACTCTCCTCAAGCAAAAGGGAACCTGCAGAACTAACCTCTTGGGGCTTCTCTGGACTAGCTGTCTCTTCGGGACTGGCCCCAGCCATGCTCTTCCTCCGCTTTGTATTTCCAGATAGGGACTCCTCTTGAGATCGTTCTGGTCTTTTCAAGGTTGGCCGGATGGTGGAGCTACACGTGGAAGGGGAGTCAAACAGCTTGCATCGATTGCCCTAAGGGGAAAAAAAGAGACCCATCTTTCATTAAAACCTGCTCACTTGAATGGTAAAGAGAATGGACCAGGGCTTCCTGGAATGGTTTAAAATCCATCCTAAATTAGGCAACAGACACTGTCTGTCTAGTCCCAGCAACTTTCGCAGGTCCTGACACATCGTAGACACTGAGTACCTGGTGCTCCATGAACACGTACTAAGCTGACATTATATGGAAGTAAAGAAGACAATCCATACCCTCAAAAAGCTTACTGGCTACACAGAGTCCTAAAGTCAAACTGTTGCCTTCCAGCTGGGAACACATTTTTGGCTTCTTCTTCCCCTCTATTTTATTACTTGCACCTTGCTTGTGCAGCTCGACAGGTTTTAACACCCCACCTAAATCCAAAAAAGATGTGAAGTAATGAGATTCTACTATAAAAAGGAGGCAGTAAGGTGGTTAAAATAGACTTGAGTTTAAGTTTGAAGGGGGTAAGGGTGCACAGAGGAGCAAGTGCCTTCAAAACTGTGTTCAAAAGTCCTTCTCTCTACTTTTATTTTTTTTTTATAATATCAGAGCATTTTAATGTAAGACTTACAAAGCCAAAGGAAATACAGGAAGATGTACTATTGTGTTTGGTCTTTTTAAAACTAATTTCCCAGAGTCTGAGGGCAGCCAATGCGACTAATGGTAGAGAGAGTCTAACTTCAGCTCTCTGACCTCACCTCAGCCTGTTCAAGACTCGTGTGCCTTGGCTCAGCTTTTCCTTCTATGCAGAATGGCCTTTCATAGCCCAGTAAACCACTCCCTTTCAAGTTGATACTAAAATTTCAATGTTACCTCTTTTTTGAAATGTTCCTAATAGTCCCCAGTGCAGAGTATTACTCCCACATTGGCTCTCCCAGAGACCAAGAATTTTTTCCTAATTTTTCTGAAGTTTACTTTAACAGAATGTTGTTCAGAAAAGCAAGACCAGAGGTTTTTTTTTTTTTTTTTTTTTTACCTAGAAGAGCTGAAAGGTTTTGGAAGAGGGACTACTGCTTTCAACAGGGTCTCAGAGGCAACTGTGAGCTCCTCAAGGGCAGAAACCACAATTACAACACAGCCCCCAACAATCATAAGCCTGCAGTAACTGTCTGTGGAAGCAAATTCCCCACTGTGAAGGGCCCACAATACTCTGCTCACGATTTTTAAATCCCATTGATAAAACTGATAAGCCATTTCCCAAGCATTCTCATATTGTATGTAACTTTGTCTTTCAAAAGGACCTAGCAAATTTAGTCATAACATCTGTATTGGGGTAGCCTATTTTGTCAAAGCTATGCACAACAATCTACTATAATTTGTAAGTAGCCTCAAGACTATAGTTCATTTGTCCCATATTTATAGTTTGGGGCATTCATAGTTAAATATATAGCTATCAATTTATATGTATACCTAAAGGTATGTAACTCAGTATGTACTGTGATAATATCTAATTTTCCCTAGGTGTTTGCATAATAAATGAGGATGTGTACCTGTGCAGGCCCAGCCTTGCTTCTAACTTTCTGTTTGAAGGTATCCTGATGGAAACATACATCTAGTCTATATATTGATAGGGTGGGTATTTTCAATTAAAAAGTATAAATATTCTGTGAGTTACTGTTGTTTGTCAAGGATTGTGCTCAGAGCTATGGAGTATAAATAAATGAGAATGATCTAAGAAAATGTAGTCTTCCGACTAAAAGTTTCAGATTGAAAAGGCTTTTTCAAATTAGCTGGATGGTAGAGCTAGAAGTAACTCTGGTCCCTTCTAATCAACACTCCTTATTTTATGGATTAGGAAACGTGCAGATAGACAAAATGCATCCCTCAAGGTCACAATTTGTAGGTAGCTGAGGTGGTCTAAAATCTAGGTCCCTAAGTCCTGTCATTCCATTCAGCCTTTGACTTTACCCAGCTAATGTGGCATTATCAAGGGCACACTTACACCATACCAGATGCTAAGGAGAAGATAGGAGACAGCAGGCTCTCTACCCTCCAGGTACTTAAACACAGACACACACACACACAAACAACACCCAACAAAATCAAGGAACTACCTTAAGAGTGTCTCTCAAACTGACAACCTTGGTGTCATTCTTGTGGCTTCCGCTCCTTTACCTCTATCACACTCAAATACCAGAGATTCTAATTCACGAGTTAGAAAATTTAATCTGTTCTCTCCTCTCCCCATGATTCAGAGAAAGTTTTCAGCAGTTTTCTGAATAGTCACAAGGGGCTCCTAAGTGGCATGTTTGTAACTGATCCCTCCTCCCTTCCAGTTAACACAATCATACTCAAGGAATCCTAGAGTTCCTTAGAAATCAAGTCCAAACCCCTTAGATTGGCAGATAATTCACATCCACCACAATCTTGCCCCTGCCCACCACACATGCCCCACTCTCTAGCTCCACAGGACTACTTGCTATTTTCTCAAATCAACTTTCTTTCATGAGTCAACACATCCTGCCCCTCAAGAAGTTCCCACACACTCGGAGACCCAGCTCACACGTGCCCTCTCTGAGGGATCTCCCCGACCTGCTCACAGCTTATTGCCTATGGTCCTTTCCAGGGCTGATGGACATTCCTGCCCTTGCGGTGCCCACCCATTCAGTGGGATACACATAGCTGTATGCATGAGTTTAACAAGGCCACACTCACAGGATAAGCTGCTGTGTACTTTACCATCGCATGCTCCTTAACTCCACTGCTACCACGGGACTGAGACATGGGAAAACAACCCACTTCCTGCTCTTACTGCTAGAAGTGTGAAGTTTTAATATTGGGGCTGAGCTAAACAAAGGTGTAATTGAAGATGACAGTGGAGACAAACCCTATTTAGGGCAAGACAATGACACACAGGCTATAAAATGGCTAATGAAGGACACTGGCTAGAAGGAAAGTCTCGATGTGGAAGTACAGGCTAAGAGTTCATCTGCTGACTCCTCGAATTCCTGGCTGAAGCAATGTTCGTGGCCACAGCAAGCTGCCTGCCCCTTCTCAAAGTCAGACAACTTTTCAGAGCCAGGTGAAACTGTGAGGGCCAGAGTAGGGCTCTGCTCTGCAAAGGTGTGAAGCAGAGCTTCAGTGGCCACTTTAGGACCCTGTACCAACTGGAAGGGGTCATCCAAGGCTATGCTTACATTTAAGTTATAACCAAAAGTCTGGCTGGGTCAAGGTCAATTCTAATTTAAACTAGGCAAGAGAAATACAATGTCTCTCCTAAGCTAGGAGGGACTAAATATGAGCTGTGAGTCTATACAGGAGAAATGGAAAAACATAAAAAATATATAAAGCCTCAATTATCTATAGGTAATACTCTTAGCACCCTTCAGCTCCAAAATAATCCTAAACTATGTGAGAAATACCGAGAAGTAAAACAGGACCTTTGAGCAGAAAACAGAGATTAAGTAGTGTTCCAAATGTTTGGCAGACTTTGCATGCAAATGTTGAAAAACATGGACAAAACAATAAAACAACAGTAAGAAAGATAAGAGTCAGAGACACAGGGATAGAAGACAGCCAGCTCCCCACCTTGCAAACAGTAGCTCTAAGAGAGCTGAGAGTACCCATACAGGTGTGTGTCCCTCAGGAGCCACTGAGGGAGATGCTGCGTTTTGAGGCTAACCAAGCCCTGGCCTGTGAACTCTGGCTCATTCAGGGCCACTCCCCAGACTATCTGAACCTGCAGCCACAGCTTGGAATGCTAAGGTGCCATCATTCTTGTGAGGAACCTCAAGTTGCTACTTTGTTCACCTTCTACGACACCTCTTTCTGGATGACCACCCAGCATTCCCTTGCCTACCATATGTAGTACTCCCCAACTTTCCATACCTTAACTCATTTTTCTGGCTCAAAAACGAACAGCTACAGGAACCTTGCTAGCTGCTGTAGTGGCCACTTCATAGCTCTGCTAAATAAAATCCTTTAGTCCAAAACCAGTTGTTCTTTTTCTGCATTTAAGAACAAAACTAATTCCTCTTCAAAGGAAGCCTTTCTGTCCCAACATTTTCACCCAGTCCATAATATCTGTCATGGTTTTGAGTCTCCTCATTCCACTGGTTGTTCTCTGAATGTGCTCTAGTCTCTCTACATTCTCTCAACTGTGGCAAATAAAACAATATGATAGTACAGCATGTTCTTTCCATCCCAGTCAGAACAGGGTAGGGCTAGCATCTACTTTTTATGTTCTGGGCCAGGATTATCCAGTCAACATCCCCGAGGAAGAGTGGCTGTCTGCTGTGGGGCCACTGGCTGGGTTGAATGAGTACAGATGGCACCTATAGCTGAAGTCTTTCTACAGATGCTACCTAAGATCATATTCCTTTTTCCAGCTACAAACTGCTCACTTGTGAAGTTGGCACTTAAAACCCAAGCCAATACCACATCTTTCATAGGTTAAGAATGATTGAATCTCTTAAATTCAATTTAGTACATATTTTCCTGCAATCTTAAACCAGAAGTTAAGAAAGGTCAGAGCTGTACAGAAAGTACCTTAACTGACCAAGAATAGTTGGGATGAACTAGAAATTATAAAAACAAGAATTACATGCATATACATTACCCAGACTTCCTCACATACCAATGAGGACAAAAAACTTGAAAAAACAGTGTGCATTACACCAGAGAACACTAGTGATCAGTGAAGGGGAAAGGCCCATACGCTTAAAGACAGAATCTCAACTCAAACCATTTTTGATTCCTGTGGGGATGTGGGTGAAGGGTTAGTTTTCCGTTTAGTCCACTCCATCCCAGAGGCCCAATTACTCAAGGCTCCCTTCTAGACACATGAGAACAACTTACAAGGTTTGTAGTTCTTCTCATGACAAGGGGAGCTGTCCAGAGGCTTGCCATGCACGATGGGGTCTCTTCATCATTCTAAAGAAAGAAAAAAACTGTATTACAAGGATCCAGTAGAGACTAACATTTATTTAAATGCTTTAGGTGTGATTCTGCCTAAGAATACTAGATAGGCCTGGACAGGAATCATCTAATGTTCACCCTTCTTCCCCACTCCCCAACATTTTAAGGTCAGAAGAGAATCACACTTAACAGTTAAGATATCTGAACATAGCTATACACTTCAGATATCTGAACATAGCTAAAAGTATCCCCCCCGGGGGTATGTAAGGTGTCCTTAGTCTCTTTAGCTTTACGCCACATGGCAGCTAGCCCCCACTGTTCTGGCTTCATGTCTTTTGTACAAAAATAGATCGTCAGTTCCTTTGGGGTAAGAAGGATCATATCAGTGTCTTTTTTTTTTTTTTGCTGAGGAAGATTCGCCCCGAGCTAACATCTGTGCCAATCTTCCTGTTTTGTATGTGGGTTGCCGCCATAGCATGCCTGTCTACAAGCGGTGTAGGTCTGTGCCTGGGAACTGAACCTGGGCCACTGAAGCAGAGCACACCAAACTTAACCACTAGGCCACAGAGCCAGCCTCATCAGTGTCTTCTTTTGAAGTCCTCTCAGGATTTAATCAGGCTAGAAGCAGCATCTCAATAAATTCTCACCAAATGAACAAAAATATCAGCCAACTCAAGCCCTGGAGAATCACCATTCTTTATTTTTTGAGGAAGATTGTCCCTGAGCTGACATCTGTGCCAATCTTCCTCTATTTTGTGTGGGATGCTGCCACACCATGGCTTGATGAGCAGTATGTATGTCCATGACCGGGATCTGAACCCGCAAACCTTGGGCCACCGAAGTAGAGTGCATGAACTTAACCACTATGCTACTGGGCCAGACCCTCACTGTTCTTTTTCACATGACTTCTCCAGGGGCTAGTTAGTGGAATGGATAGGAAAACAAACACACACATACAGGGTACCTTCAGATTCTCTCCATCGAGAAGGTCCATGAAGCCATCATCCTCATCAGACAAAGTGGCAGTCACAGGTGACTGGGGCATAAAAAGAGGAATGAAATTCCCTGGTTCACTGCTATCTCTTTCATTTGAGGAAAGCTACAAGACAGAATTCATGGCATGTTAATAACGACCAGCTCTGATTTCCTTGACTGGGTCACTAGTTTTTATGAGGAAAACATACTATATTTGTTATAAGAAGTAAAATTTTAGCAGCCACTAACCAAAGGAAAATGAATCCCAAGATCATAAATGATTTGATGTCCACACACGGTCCTGAGTAGAGTCAGGCCTCGTAGCTTTCACAAAGAACTCTTCCCAGAAGCAATTCACTTTACAGTGAAATCTGGGGATAGGCTCTTGTGAAGGACAAGGTTTGTTTTACCAGGATTTTAATTGGTGAAGACGGATCAACATGAGGGTTGTGAAAGTATAATCTGCTGAAACAAGGAAGGGTGAGAAGATACAAGTCTCTATGGAGACCCCAAAATGGCCTAGAGAATGCTTATGTGACTCCAGTTCTGATAGAGGGAAATAAAGGGTGGCCTGGTTCTAGAAAATCCAGTTCTTTACACTTGGAATATAAATGACAGCTGCTTAGTTTTTAACTAGGAATTACTCTGCCAAACACTATGATATAATCTTTACACATATAATCCCATTTAAGCCTCACAACATACTAAGGGTAGTTAATCCTTTTCTTTTTATTTAACAAATCAGCAAACCCATGCTTAAGAGAAGTTGTTACCAAGATCACACAGCTCACCTGTTTGACTCCAAAGCCCAAGCTTTTCTCTCTACTACACTCTCTCCCTAGGAGAGACAACCGTTCTGCAGTAAAAATGGGGGTATCTCATTAGGCAATCCTGTATTGTTTTTTGGGGGAAATCCCCATTATAAAACTAATATATATTTAATATAGGAAATTTAGAAAAACCACTCATAAATATACATCTAGAGATGAACACTGCTAATACAAATATTGCTGATACTGAGAATTATTTCTTTTCCAGGTGCTTTCCAAAACCAGGAAAAAAATCCAGTGATATATATTTTTTTCCACAGCTATAAGGCAGTCCCAACACAAGTCCTACAGATAATCCTTGAAATCCAAATCCCTTTGGGGTATAAATGTATTAATCCTCAAGTGGCCCTTTGGTTTTCCAAGGGGATACTCACCTAAGAATCCTCTGTGCAGCTTGCCTACTCTGGTTCAGATACTAGCTTTGCTTCACAATATAAAACAAGTTCTGGGCTGTCTCTGACCCTCCACAAGTGCACCTGAGCACACCCTGGACACAGTGGCAGTTTTTCAGCCAGCAGAGCCCAGGAGTAGGCAACTCTATCATGGGGCATCACTTTTTGAAGGTTCACACTATGTTATAATACCAATTTTTGTGACCTAGGTTCTGGGATCCCTAGGTGCAGATGTGCTATAGAAAGTGACAGACAAATCTCTGGATAGGACCTAATTCTTACTCCATGATTCCTACACCAAGAAGCCATTGATGGCGCTTGGAGATTAAAAGCAAGGATGCAAAAGAAATATCCTGTGATATGATCAAAAGCCAAACCATTGAGATTAGCACTGGTTTTCTTTCAGTTTGCACCCTGAACACCTAAAATTAGGGATGGCCAAGCGATCACAGGAAACCCTGGTGCTCCTCTGGTCTTCAAGCACACACTAAAGATGTTTAGTTTTGGATACCGAGCTCTGAAAAGGTTCCTGTGTACTTGGGAATCAGGAGATTTTGTTAAATCCTCGTCTTCTGTTTATCTGTGTCCTTTGGCAAATCACCCAACCTCCCTGACTACATTTTCCCAGTCTGTAAAATGGAGTAACTCCAACCACTTCACAGGCTTATGAAGATTAAATACAAGAAAACATAAAAGTGCTTTGTGCAAATGCTAGATAGAACAGCAATATTGGCTGAACCTGAACCTCAGACCACAAGCCAGACTGGAAAGCAGTATTTTCAGATGCAAGTTCCCAGGAAAACCTGGAAATCAAATGTGGTCATTTTGCTCAAGTTGGACCTCTCTAAGTCTATAGCTGTCAGGTCACCAGCAGGAAACTTTGGAGGTAATGATAGTCTCTGTCTGGAAAATAAAAAACCCCGGGGCAAGTGGCCCCAAATACTGTCAAATAGCCTACAGACAGTGGGTTCACTGGAATCCATTAATATTACTTAATAAACTACCTTTGGAAGAAGCCAAGCGCTCTCTCCAAACAAAATCACTCTGGGAAGCACCTCTTGGCACTCAGGATGCATTGTAAAAGGGCAAGTTGTAAGTAAGACATATAATCCCACCATACATACATTTAGAAGAATGACCCAAGATGCCTGCAGATCATTTTCCCAGAATTGACAAGGTCAAATATTCCTTGCTCAAGTCCAATATTTCAAACATACCATCTCTCACTCTGCTTTCGACTGCCTACTCTCCAGACACAGCAAAAACACCAAAAATGTGACAGTCTAGTTTCAAAAGACAAAGTCAAGGTAAAGACAGCAAGAGCTACTGTAGTGTCTTCAACTCCAGGTTAAAGAGGATGCTTTAATTCTCTTCCCATCAGAATTCCCCTATGCAAGCCTGAGCACATACCATCCGAGCTGGGGCAGAGTTCTGCCTCTGGGTGAAGAAATCTTTACCCTCCTCAAGTCCATGAGAGTGCAGGCAGCCACGAGATGCAGGTCTTACTGGCTTCTTAAACTCAAAGGCTTCCTGCAAGACAGTATAGTCAAGACATCTTCCACTGTTCATAAAAACCAGCTCTAGGGCCTCAGCTATAGCTCGGATGGGGCAGGCAAGGGAGTGGGCACGGATTACCTGCTTAACTGCCTCCAAACTAAGTGTTTACCCATTTCTGATCCAATTCCAACACTGGATCTGGGTAACTAAGAATTTCAAAGATTCTGTCAATAGCTAACTTCTAATGCAGCATTTTCCTCCCTCTCACTACAAACACCTTCTTTCCTAACAAACACGAGTATTTGCCAACTATACAAAATACCATGAGTGATAAGCTAAATCAACTTTCTAAAATCTAAAGTCAAGTCATTTCAATGTAATTGCCTGTGAATGAGAGCCAAAACTTTTCACTGTAGATTTATGTTTGAGGGCTTTATATTTTCCACCTTCTTCCTACCAATGGGAGATAATTTTCTTCCACTTAAAATTATTGTATTCCATACTAAAAGCAATGGGAAAAAACCCCCAAACTACTAGTTTACTCAACAACATGGATGAATCTCACATAATGTTGAGAGAAAGAACCCAGAAGTGATAGAATACATACTGTATGATTCCATTTACTTAAAAATTAAAAGCATTTATAATCCCCCTACCCTAACATATCCACTTAACTTGTTATTTAGGGCTCAGAGCAGTAACAGCTAATATCACAGAGTATTTATATGCCAACACAGTACTAAGTACTTTCTGTGCATTAGCTCATTTAACCATCAACTACAACCCAAACATCCCCATTTTACAGATGAGGAAACTAGGCCTTACTGGTTAAGTGATATGCAGAGCAAGAGCTCTTTAACTTATGCTGTTTCCTCTCTAGAACAATGCTCCAGGCAACCCTGGAAGAAGCCGAGTTCGGACAGTGCTGGGGGAACCAGGCCTCGGTACAGCTTTGGACTGTTAGGTAGAAAGTACTACACAGAGGCTGATGTCGTGTTCCAAGCACTCAAGGCAGGAATTCTGTATGCTCCCTCAGGACATCTTGCAAGTTGCCAAAGGAATTACTGAGAGAGTTCATGGAAGCAACAGGCTTCACACCAAATTTGGAAGATTTTTAAGGCTTATGAACTGTGACATTTTAGCAGAGAATGTAAAAAGGGAGAAAATAGATATGGAACTAGACTAAGAAAGAAGACTGGAAAGGTTGAGCTAATTCACTTAACTATTTTGGATGCCTACCCTGTGCAAGGCACCCTGCTAGGTGTGAGAGAAAAGTCGGGCCAGGGTGTCCTTGGACTTTGGATGGACAACCATAAGCTCAGCCTCTGAGCTACCATTTCAGTTACCCTTAGATTCCCTGGCACTTACCGGCCGTGTTCTTTCAAATACTGTCAAGAAATGTTTTCCTAAGCTTACAACTCCTTCCAGGGTCAGCACAAAGAGGCAAGGAAGGCCTGGGAAGACCTTTCCAGATAAACTATTCATGGATATAGTTAGTCCTAAGAGCTACTATCTGAGCAACTCCTACCTGCCAGGAAGGATTTGAAACGCTTTATCTACCTTATCTTATTTAACTCCCACAACAGCCCTACAAGGTACTGCTACTATTTGAGAAACAAAGAAGCCTAAAAAAAGAAATAACTTGCCAAGGTCGCACAGCTACTAAACAGTAGGATCCAAATGCAGGTTTCTCTGACTCCAAAGACCATCATGACTTTGGTGAAGGTTTAGAAAGCAGCCCAGCCACTTCTCTGTGAGCCACTGACACTTGTGGGCTTCTCCTCTGTCCTAGGTTAGTACGTTGATGCCACACTCACGTTTTCCTTGTTCTCATCCCGGTCCATCAGCTGAAAGACATCATGGTCAAGAGAATCGGAATGGCTCCTTTTCAGCGCTGGGCTACATCCCAAGAGCTTCTGCTATCAATGTGAAAAAAGGAATTAGGGTACGTAAACGAAAATTCAATGGAAACTCAGTTCTCTAAAGGGGGAAAAAAAAAAAAAAGATGGTGGGGGGGGTGCCTAGCTCCTCACACACTGCAGTGGGTAACCAGTAAATGTTCTAGGGCTCCACCTTGCCAGAACACAGGAAAGATGTTCCCACCAAATGGCTTTATGCCTAACCTCACACGGTCTACAGCCTCTCAGCAGGGATTTAGGGTGTCAAACCAACCCCAAAATAACATCATTTGCACAAACCCCTCTTGGTTTGATAAAACTCTTGATAGTTAGAGATGGAGGAAAAGCCCTTAAGAGGCAGTCGTTATTGAAGTTGCTTTAGGTAGAGTGTTTTGAGTGCTTACGAGACTAGTTTTCCTTAGTCTTCACTGTCTAAATTACAGTCTACTATCAAGATCACAATGGTAGATAAGGGTAGATAATAGGTATTAGCTCAAAATAAACAAGCTAAGTAACTTACAGGTAAGGAATTTATTCTCTTCATGGGATTTTCAAGGCTGCAATGAGATCAGAAGATAAATAATGAGAATAAAACAAGTAAAGAGGTTTTCATATTAGCAGATGCATAGTGTCTAACCTGTAGTTTGGGGGAGGGAGGGGGAGACAAACATTTCCACTTTAGGCAAGATGGAAGAACAGATTCTTGAAGCTGTCCTATTCTCACAAGCACCCCCAACACTGGGCTTCTAGGTGAAAAAAGCAAGCCCAGGTCTTCTCTTAAAATACACTCGTTTGCTTAAGGCTATGATGTCAGAGGGTGGAGTAAGAGTTTGGGTGAGACTGGAAAAGAACACCAAAATTGAAGCTAAAATAAAGGAAGGGAAGTTCTAAAAACTTCTGACACAAACTAACCATTCTCAAAAGATACCAGACTGTTTATAGGATATAGATCTAGGAGTCTTACTAGGGACAGCTAGATCTAGAGTGCCAGTACAGAACATGAAGAATTTCATTAAAAAATTAAGAAACGTTTTTTTCTAAGCACCAACATTTAAAAGCAGTGAATACATACTTTTCTTTACTGTCCAAGGGCCCAGGAGAATCCAGACAGAAGCCTGTGGGAAATTTGAAAAAATCTGTCAGGAAATAATACACGAAACACCATCTGTCATTAAAATAAACAAATAAATAAAACTGCTAGTACTGTTTCTTTACGCCAGTCAACACAAACTTATGGCTCAGACTTTTGCCAGAATTGAAGCTGCGTCTCTATTTGATTGTCAAAAACTTTATTCTACTTGCAAATACCACCAAGGAAAATAGGATTTGAGGAGTGTGAATTAAACCAAACCTTCTCATGATTGCTTGGTTATTCAGATAGAGGTTACCCAGGTAACTTTCTAACTGTGAGTTCCAACCATGGAAAGAATAGGTACCAGTTTTCTGGAACAGTTTTGATTTCAAATATTTTATCTTGTCAGATCACATGCATAATTTGGGGGTCCGGAAAATACAATTACATATGACAAGCAAGGCAAGTATTTATTGCCTTCAACAAAATAACACCAAGTGAGGTGACCACTTCACCAAAGGCAGCAGGGAGGAGGAGACACTGCTCAGCATGGCCCAGACCCACCAGTGCCTGCCTAGCACATAACCTTTCCTCCATGAGGTCTATATAACCTTACAGGAAGTTAGGTGTTAGCTCCTGACTGGTATTCTCCCTTGCCACAATGCCACAAATGAGAATCCTATCCCTAGTTCTTAAGAAGCCTACATTTGAATACTTGCTCTTGCAGTTCCCTAACCTAAAGCATGTGTGCAAATACAGATAAACTCTGCAGTAACATGAATTTATAAACTAGAATAAAATGCACTGGCACATTTCCTCCACAGGAGGCTCACCGAAATAATTTCACTGTATTTCAAATTCCAACAATTTGACCCCGTATTTTAACCAATGAGATTTTCGGAATGCCACTTATAGTGGTATGGTTAATTTTACCGTACTACTCATCCTCAAGACCAAGCACACACCACCTCCTTGCAGACACTTGTTTTCTCTCTTCCTGAACTGCCACTGGGGCTCCTTGGTACTGTTCTTAAGGACATCTGTCACTCAGTGCCATGACTTCTCTGCTTACTGTCTCAACTATTCACCAAACTAAGTTCCTAGGTGAAGGTGCATGTTTCAGCAAATTCCAAGTACTGCTCCCACAAAGCAGACACATGATAAATGGTGAAGACTAAAAAAATACCTGAATCTGTTGACTCGGAAGAACCCATTCTCTGCAAACTGCTGTTTTTGACCTCCAGTAGCTGTTCACATTCACTGAAACCAAGACAAATAATTCTCTCTATATATTTCTAGGACATAATTAAAAGGTTACATACAGGAGACAGGCCATGATGTTACCAAGTAGCCAGGCTGTCATCAACCATCATTACTTCTAGGCCACACCACAGAACACTTTGCCACTGAGAACAGCCAGTTAGCACTTGAGCATAAAAGGAGATGAGAAAGGAGTGGGTGGGCATGGCCTGGGTCACATTGTAGGACGACTATGATGACTGTTGGAGTATTTCCTGAAATGAGAGCATGTGTTCTAGGTACTGTGCTAGGAGCTGGGATGAAAGATGAATAGGACAAGTTCCCGCTTTTCAGAGGTTGGAAAACGTATAAGACACGTGCTTACTTAGAAAATGGCATGTCCAAGATTGAAGGGAAAACAGCTTCAGCAGAAAACACTGTAGGATGCATTTTTTGCTATAAGGAAAAGTTTAGGGAACTTTCGAGTATAGAAAGTTGAGTAAAAAGGCCTGGCCTTATTAAGGAAAGCATCAAGGTGGACATCAGGAACGTGCACGGGGCGAGGGATTGCGATGATTTTGCGCAAACGCCAAGGAAGAAAATGCCACGTCCTTTTGTTGAGGAGGAACAAAGCTCGCAGGAAACTAAGATCCTGTGAGGTGGTTCAGCAAAGGCTGGCAGTGAACGCCTAGAAGGGCCTGCTTTTCCCCGGCGTGGGTAGATTTCAAAGAGCTTCCTGGGATAGGAACAGGGCAATCCGAAAGAGGTGGCGAAGGTGGGGAGCCGAGGCCGTCCCCCCCCCCCCCCCCCCCCGCCACCGGGCCTGGCTCGGGGCTGAGGGCGGCCTTGGAGGGTCCGAACGGCCTCTCCCGCCCAACATTCCGCCTGGGGGGAGGGTGCACATGGTGAGCCCCCGCCTGACGCGGGCGGGCAGGTCTCGCCCTTCTCCGGGCCCGTTTCCCGGCCTGATCCCCCCGAGAGACGTCTGGGAGGCCAGCGGCCTACCGCACTGCTCGCCGGTCTCTTCTCACCTGCCCAGGCCCTGCAGCTGGTCCATGGTGACGGTCAGGTTGGTGACAGGCGACAGGCCCCCAGCGGCTGGCGCGCCGAACAGCGCCTTCACGACAGGCTGCGGCGCGGGAGGAGGGCTGCAGGCGAAGAGCAGGCGGCGGCGGTGCGGGGGCTCCGGGCCCAGTTCCATGGCTGCGCCCGGCAGCCCACAGCTCCCGCTCCCTCTTCCTCCGCCTCCGCCGCGCCCGCCCCACCCCGCCGGCACCGGCCTCGGCCGCGCGCCCCGTAGCCGGCGCCCGCGGGTCAAACACAAACACGATCCCGCGGTTCAGGGACGCGGCTGCCGCGGGCAAGCGGCGTGGACGGGCGGGTGTCCGGACCAGGCAGGCGCCAGCCACACGCACGGGTGCTCCCCCGTCACTCCGCGAGGCCAGCGGCGGGCGGGCGCCGGCAACCTGAAGATTAAATCCAAACAAACGCGGCGGGTCAGGAGGGAGAGCAGCTAGAGCTGCGAGTCAACGGCCTGCGCTCACACTCTCCTCGCTTTTCTCTCACCCGTTTGCCCTGCCCGGGATCGCAGAGGACCTTCACCTCCCTCCCGTGCTGTCGCTGCCAAGGTGGCCTTTCGCGGTAAATAGCTGCTCACTGGGGATCGCCACTGCCCCGCCCCCTTTCCTAGTTGGCGCCAAACGGAATCCACCAATCAGTAAACAACTTCTCCTCCTCGCACCCGAATGGCAGCTGGACTGGACCAATGAGAGGTGAAGAAGGAAGCAGCTTGCGGGACTCTGCGAGGTCATCCGCTCTCAGAAAGGGGCGGGGCCTAGAGGAGACCCGAGCTGCTCGGAATGGGAGGGAGCTCAGAGGTCAATGAAAACTCCCAGCGGAACCTGCGAGCCTCCTGTAGAACCGGAAGGCCCCTCTTGACCCGTTGCATGCTGGGAAACGTAGTTTCCACACTGCACGGCGGTCCAGTCGCTTCCTACCGGCGTTGGGCCGTGGCTGCGTCTACCCGAGCTCCACACACAGTGCGGCATGTGGAGGCTGGGGAAGGCTGTCCCTGCCACTGGAGACCAGGCTGGACCCATCCTTGCTTGACTCGACTTATAACCGTGCAGTACTGTGGGCCTCTCTCTTCCGCCCTGGGCCTCCAGGCCCCCATTTTATCACGAGGGAGGGAACTGAATGACTCGAGGATTGGGCTCTGCCTCGCAGACAGCCGGGGCCAAGTCCAGAGCGCTAACGCTCCTGTACACCGTTCCTGTCCAGCGGGCCATCAAAGACCCTGCAGCCTGCGCCGACCACAAGCCGCTGACCGCAAAACTTGACCCTACAATCCGGCCTGAGCTGCGGGCATCAGCAATCTTAGCTCACTTACATTTTAGCTCTTACTATATTTTCTCAGAATCATTTCCTTTTCTGCCACCCTTTCTTACCCCATTGGTTGCTCCTAGATAGCAATACCATAAGTATAATAATAGCTAACGCTTATATAGTGCTTATGCGCCAGACACTGTTCCAAGTGCTTTATCTGTATTAATTCATTTAATCCTTACAAAAACTCTGTGAAAGAGGAATTATCCCCATTTTATATGTGACTATATATTTTTAAATCCGTTGCACCAGTGGCGGCTCCTAGAATAATTTTGTCAGAGGGACGTTGATACAGCAATCAGGCTGCAAGAGGACTTGTCTTTAGACAGCATGTTTAGAGCAAACACTGCTTATTTAGATTGTATATTTATTTTAGATGTTTGGTAGAGATTATGACCACTACCTCTGCTTAAGGCCTACCATTAAATTTATTAAATTGAATATTTCTTTACAAAGCTTTTGCTTTGGGGGCCAGCCCGGTGGCATAGCGGTTAAGTTTGCGCGCTCCGCTTGGGTGGCCTGGAGTTCCCAGATTGAGAGCCTGGGCACGAACCAAAGCACCACTTGTCAAGCCAAGCTGTGGCGGCTCCCATATAAAGTAGAGGAAGATGGGCACGGATGTTAGCCCAGGGCCAGTCTTCCTCAGTAAAAAGAGGAGGATTGGCAACAGATGTTAGCTCAGGGCTAATCTTCCTCACAAAAAATGAAAAGCTTTTGCTTTCAAAGGTTTGTATTATGCAAATAATACAAAATAATTATAGCCTTAGAAAATACAGATAAGCATTATTTAAAAAATCATCCGTAATTCTACCGTCTTCAAAGAAACAACTGTCAACATTTTGAACTTTTTGTTTGTGTGTGCATCGTAAAAATACAGTCAGTAATTGTTGCATGGTCAAATAAAGGAATGGAAATTCCTCCTCCTTGCTGGAGCAGACATTTCCTGATTGGGATCAGCCCAAGTGGATTAACCTATTGGAGTGTTTCCACCAGCAAGTCAAAGTATTGGAATAAAAACTTGGTGTCGGAAATGTCAGAGAACCATTGTTTTTTTTTTCCTTTTTAAAGGTTGACTGAAGTGTTGAGAGTGATTTTTGTTATGTTTGGGCATCTTCAATTGTGAAATGGAAGCAAAAGGAAAAGCATAATTTAACCTAACTCTTTTCTCCATTCACTTAGGATGCTCTCCAAAATCCTGGAGCAGCACTAGGGGAAGGGAAGAGCCCTGCACTGTGTATTGGAGGGTCTGAGTTCTAATCTGGTTCTGCTTTGGGGCAAATCAATTTATGCTCACTCATTCATTCATTCTCTACTGAGAGCCTACCAATTTGCTAGATCCAAACAGATAGGGTCAATTCTTCCTTGAAGATTTGCCTGGAATGCCCTTCTCACCCCCATACCCACATCACTCAGCTAACACCCACTCTTCCCAGGAAAGCTCTAGCCTCAGACACCCTGGCTGATACATTCCCCTGTTATCATCCACCTTCCAGGCACCACATGTTTACATTTGTTTTTGTGATTGTTTAATCAGAGTGAGTACCCCCAAGTGACTATAAACTCGAAAGGGTAGGGACCTGCCTTTCCTTTTCCCTACCCAGTGCCTGGTTCAGGGGACCCCCTCAGTACATGTAGATGGAATACATGCTGCAAAGAAAAAGTGTGAATGCTTTGAGAGTATTTAAGAAGGGAATCTGATCTGGTCTGATACATCAGGGAATCCCTGAGGAAGTGTCCAGAAGGATAAGTTCTTAGGAAGTAGAAGAAAGAGTGTTCTGGGCAGAGGGACAGGCCCTCAGCAAAGGCTCTGAGGCTAGAAGGAGTCCCCTGTGTTCCCTTGGGCAGAGAACAAGAGGAAGTTGGGGAGGGCCCAGACTGTAGGGGCTATAGACCATATTCTGGAACTTGGCCTTCATCTCAAGGGCAATGGGAAACAATTGAATGGCTTACAATTACATTTTGAAAAGATAACCCTGGCTGCAGAGTGGAGAATTGATTAGAGAGCAGCAATCGTAGGGCTGGGGAGACCAGTTTGGAGGGGATCACGAGGTCCTACTGTGAGATGGTGGTGACTTGAACTAGGGAGGAGATGATACAGAGAAGTAAGCCTCAGTTTCTACCTGTGAGTGGTGAGAGAGGTGGACCACAGCTGTGTCTCTCAAGCAGTGAGGTACCCCAGCGTGGCTCCTGGCTCCTCCCTGCCACTCCTCGGGAACCACAGAAACTCGGCTTTTAAATCCGCATTATGGGGCCGCCCGGTGGCGCAGCGGTTTAGTCCGCGCTTGGCAGCCCGGGGTTCGCGAGTTCGGATCCCAGGCGCCAGCCGACGCACTGCCTGTCAGCCATGCCGTGGCGGCGTCCCATATAAAGTGGAGGAAGATGGGCACGGATGTTAGCCCAGGGCCAGTCTTCCTCAGCAAAAAGGGGAGGATTGGCAACAGATGTTAGCTCAGGGCTGGTCTTCCCCACAAAAAAAAAAAAAAAAAAAAAAGTGAAGGTGAAATAAAGCATTTAAAAAAAAAAATAAATAAATCCGCATTAGGTGTCACAGTTCCCTGTACATTTTATTTGGAGAAGGGATTCCCCTTGTTAAAAACAAAAGCAAAACAACAGAAAAATACAAAAAAATTTCCCATCAATTTATTAGACTTATTTTCTGTAGAAAAAGAAACATTCCTTTTCTGATTCAATGTTTTACATGTGCCCATTTTCCTTTCACCCACTTGTGCTAGTGGCAGGATTGGATTTATTCTGCATGGTTACAGGAGGCAGCATGAGCCTCCCTGGAGGCTACAAGGTTTCAGTTTAACACTAAGAAGGAAAGTCAGAACTAACAGAGCTTTCCAAGACGGAATAAACAGTCCAAGAGGCTATATAGCCAGTGTCTTAGGTGCTGTCGAGGTGAGGAGGAGTACCTAGAATCAGAGGTTCCCAAATTCTGGTTCTACATCTCAATCATCTGGGGAGCTTTGACTTTTATTTATTTATTTACTGAGTAGGCAATCCATTCGCATGGTACACATTTAAATGATACCAAAAAAGGCCTGGAGTAGATCCCCCTCTGGTCTCTGTCCCCAGCTACCGTGTTTTCCTCCCTGGTGGTCTCCTAGAGTCTGTGTCTATGCTAACAAGTCTATGTACATATTCTCCCACACAAACTTGTCATTTTTTACAGACAATAACATATTATAAACACTGTCCTGAACTTTGCTTTTTTTTACTTCATGTATCTTGGAGTTGGTTCAACATTAGCAGATAGATTTTTTTTTTTTTTAATGGCTACCAGTTTGGGGAGCTTTTTGAAAATACAGATCTTCTGGTCTCCCTTGGATATTTTGATTTCATAGGCTTGGTGTGGGGCCCTGCCCGGAATCTGTATAATCAGAAAGCTCTCTGAATTGTTCTGAAACACAGCCAGGTTTGGGAAGCACTAAACTGTATGACTTCTAAGGCCACTGAAGACCAGAGATCACACACATTATTCTAATACATAATTTGTATTTGTAATGGATAGTGCTGGGTAGGATGGTATTCTGAGCACAGGTAAGTCCTGTCTCATGGCTGAATGTTTGCTCTGGGATGATGAATTTCTCTAGAAGAAGCCCCCCCTTCTTTCATGAGTGCTTCCTGAACGGTTTCACCCACCGCCAGTACTTCTTCAGCCTCTTCCCTTATCCTACAGAACTCCCAAGTCCGTATCTCAAGTGGAATCTCCCTCCTGAATCCAGCCCTTTATCTGAATCCACCTAGAATGGCCCACCAGCAACTCAAACTCTCCTTGCCTCGAGTCCACTTCTCTCTTTCCTTCCAAACCTGCTACCCTCCCTAGTGCCCTTGTCAGGAAATGGCACCTCCTTCTATCCATTCTTCCTCCCCGCGGCTACCCTGATCTAGCTGGCCTCCCAAGCCCTAACCCCCAAGTAATCTTTCTAAATGCAAACCTGATTTCCTCCTCCCACACTCTGCTGAAATCCCTTCCCGGGGCTCCGGTACATTTTAGACCCATGACTCAGAACACACATATCAAAAAGTTTCCAATACATCATTTACTCATACTACATACATATTTTCTATTTTATTTTATGTCACTTAAAAAATCCTGGCTATGAGCCCCTAAAATTAATGTTATGATGGCCTGTAACCTACAGTTTGAAAGGCAACAGCTGACAAGCTGAAGCCCAAAACCTTTGGCCCAGAATACCAGATTCTTTATAGTGAGGCATCCTTCTCTCCTGCTTCATCTCCTTTTTCCCTCATAAGCACTCCAGCACCAGCCCTAACTGCCCCCCCCACCACCCCAGGGCACACTGCCCCAAAATATCCTACAATGATGTATTGATTATTTTGAATTAAAGTTACTTGAGAAGAAGCCAATGCAAAAAAAAAAAAAGGGGGGGGGCGGATTTTGACCCTCCTCTCTCTTTTCCCCCAGAAAGCAGGAAATAAATCTCCCAAGTGAAAGGTACCCTCCCCACACCGGGAGATAGAGACAACCTTATCACGGGAGCTAGGGAATTCAGGGCCGTAAAGCCTATATAAACAAACGCTGTTACTTTTACTAATTTACTACGTCAAGCCTAAACTCTGCTCAAATTCCTCACTACTTGTGTACCCCAAACCTAAGTTTCTTTGTGCTGTCATTCCTCACAAACTTAGTGTTTCTTTCTGCAAAAGCTATACATATATATACTGCCTGCTTTGTTTACTCTCTGAGCATCATTTCTCTATGATCTCCAGCATGTACATATTAAATTGGATTTTTCTCCTGTCAATCTGGTTTTATATCAGTTTTATTATTAGTCCAGCCATAAGAACCCAAGAAGGATAGAAGGGAGAATTTTACCCTCCCTGACAATTTCAAATATTTTCCTCATTAAACCTCTGAAAAATTTCTTCCCTCTCCTTCTGTTTTATGTAGTTTAATATTTGGCTCGACTTCCCTGTTCTTGCATTCATTGATTCAAAAAATGTTTATTCACTGCTTTCTGGGACAAACCCAGCACTTGAAATAAAAGGCCACAATTCCTACCCTCAGGGGGCTCACATCTGCCAAATGCAATCCTCAGAATGATCCTTACAATGATGGAACCATCACCATGATAACCGCTGCCTGTCTTTTGTGGAGGGTTGGTGGGACCTGGAGGAGGGGAGGAGATGGAGATGGGGAGCCTGGAGGGGAGGGAGAGGGGGGACTTCCCAAAAGAGATTAAAGCTGCTGAAGCTTGAAGGTGTAGGTCGCTGGAAGAGGGGAATTTGGGGTGGGGTGAGGTGGGATGTTTTCTTTTTCTTTTTTGAGGAAGATTGGCCCTGAGCTAACATCTATTGCCAATCTTCCTCCTTTTTCGCTTTTTTTTTCTCCCCAAAGCCCCAGTAGATAGTTGTATGTCATAGTTGTGCATCCTTCTAGTTGCTCTATGTGCGACGCCACCTCAGCATGGCTCGATAAGCAGTGCATAGGTCTGCGCCCAGGATCTGAACTGGCGAATCCCAGGCCACCGAAGCAGAGAGTGCAAACTTAACCTCTATGCCACAGGGCCACCCCCAAGGTGGTGTGCTTTCTGAGAGGAAAGAGCCCTCAGAAGCCAAGAGGTGAGAACAGCACTTTCTGGGAACTACTGAGTTGCTCCAGCCCAGATCTAGAATGGGCACATGGGAGTGGTTGTGAGAGACCCAACTGGGAGGAAGAGGACAGTTCTTGAAGGACTTAGAGCCTGCTGAGGGTTTGGCCTCATCCTGTGGACAGTGGAGGGTGTGGAGCATGGGTGATAATAGGATCAGAATTGCTGCAGGGTGGATCAGTGGGGGAGAGTGGGGAAGCCTAAGGTACAAGGAGGGGACGTTCTAACAGTCCTATTAAGAAATGACAATATCCTGAACCAAAGCGGGGCCTCAGCAATGGGAGTGACCTCGGAGCCCAGTAGGAGGTAGAGTTCATTGGATGTTGATAACTGAGACTTAAGGTGGGGCATGGGGAGGGGAGGTATTCCTAGGTAATGGTTTAAGCACCTGGGTGGATGGTAATGTTATTTCAACAATAGGCAGCACAGTTCTTGGAGGAATTTGATGAGCTCAGTTTTGTGCTTGTGCACTGTCTGGGGTTAGCAGTCAGGAGAGAGATTTGGGGTTCACTAGCATGAGGATGGTAATGTCCATTGAGTGTGCACAAAGAATGTTTTAGGAGACTGGATCTGGGGAGCACTAACATTGAAGACTGGATGTAGCAGGAGAGGCCCATGATGGTGGGGCTCGGGAAGGAACCTCAACGGAGCCAATGGTCAGTCCATGGTTAAGACATGCACTGAAGGGAGTCACAAGGTGGCCAAATGGAGGTCTTCGTCATGTTGAATGAGTGGGAGAGGTGGGAGGTGAGGAAGTAGCCACAGGAAGGCTCTGGGAAAACAAGAGATGGCAGAGAAGGTACAGTAAAGTTCATGAGTGCACCAAAAAGCACTTAAACGAATGTTCACAGCATTATTCATTTTAGCACCAAGCAGAAAACAACCTAAATGCCCATCAACAATAGAATGGGGGTAAATAGAGGTTCTTTTTTACAGCAGTGGAAAGGAAAGAACTACCCACACTGTGGATGAATCTCACAATCCATGTTGAACATAAGCCAGACACCGAAGAGGATGCACTGTTTGATTCCATTGACATAAAGTTAAAAAAAAAATGCAAAGTCTTGCTTTTTAATCCTTGGTGATAGAAGTTAGGGTACTGGTTATCTTTGAGGGTGGTGGTGACTGGAAGGGGCCGCGAGGAACTGGTCCCTTTTGGGAATTGGTCACTGTTTCTTGAACTGGATGCTGGTTACATGACTGCATTCACCTTGTGGGAATTCATTGAGCTGCACACTCATAATTTGTTCACTTTGTTGTATGAATGGTATTTTTCAATGAAAGTTTTCTTATTAACAATAAAACAACCTTCCCTTGATCCCACTTTCCTCTCCAGCTATACTCCTTCCCTTCACAGTAAAACTTGAAAAAGCTGTCTCTAATTTCTCTCCTCCTATTTTCTCTTGAACCCAGTCCAGTCAGACATTCACCCTCCCTAATCTGCAGAAACAGCATTTCGTGAGTTCTCCAGGGACCTTCATTTTGCTGAATCCAGCAACCAATTTGTGCACCTTGCCTTACTCTCCCCTGCAGCAGTCCACTACAGCACTGGATACAGTTAACTGCTCCCTTCTAGAAACATTTGCTTCACTTGGCTTTCAGGACACCATTCTCCAGATTTTCTTCCTCTCCAGTTGCTCCTAAAAAAAGATGCTAGGGAGAGGTCATGTTGGAGGGAGCCATTTGACCCCTCAAGGGTGGGAACCAGGTTTAGGGAGAGAGAAGGCTCCTGGATAAACTGGGAGCTCCTCAGGGCATCACGGCCTCTGGTTCCCAGCAGCAGCATAAAGCCTGGCTCATAGTGATTAAGGAGAAATGTTTGTAGAGCGAATGAAGACTAAGAATTTGAATGTTATTCTGAAGGCAGTGGGTTTAGAAAGGGCCTCTGGGAAACCATCATTCCTCTTCCCTCTCCCCGTCGAAGATGGACTGGACTTATGGCTTGGGGTGGTAAGGCAGGTCCGTAGGCTCCCTTTTCTCTTCTGAAAATGTTGAGGACCTTTTCTGCTACTCTTCCTCCTGGTGGGCGTTGGTGTAGCATCTGAGGAGGCCGCCAGGGGGCACTTGTTTCCCAGGAGCATATTCTTTGGGAAAGAACTGAGGAGACTTGTTGGCAGAAAAGGCAGCTGTAATCAGAGGGACTTGGGCTGGAAGGTAAGCCTGTGTGAAAAATCAAATGAATCTCAATTGCAGGGGGTCTGTTTCTAGAGCCTTTTTTGTTTTTTTGTGAGGAAGACCAGCCCTGAGCTAACATCTGTTGCTAATCCTCCTCTTTTGTGCTGAGGAAGACTGGCCCTGGGCTAACATCCATGTCCATCTTCCTCTACTTTATATGGGATGCCACCACAGCATGACTTGACAAGCGGTGCGACTGTCCGCACCCAAGATCCGAACCTGCAAACCCCGGGCCACCAAAGCGGAGCGCGCAAACTTAACCGCTACGCCACCTGGCCGGCCACTCTAGAGCTTTTTGCAGCATGGGACATGCGCAGGGCCAGGAGCTTCAAAATGAGTGTTATTTTTGGCTGCCTCTTTATCTTATGTGGCAGCCTCTTAACTGCTCTGGGTGGCAGTTTACCCCTAACAAAGATGGGAGAATGACCGTCATCAGTCTACCACCCAGAGGCATTAGCAAGAGAAAACAAAGCAAGTAGTGTAAATACTTTTTGGAAGTTTGAAATAGAGCATACTGGAGAAATGCGAGGGATTGCTGATCCTGGCTGTCCCCTACCTTACCCCTGTGCTAATGTAACACTGTTGAGTGTGTGACACTCCACTCATGTACGCTACTATGAGTACCCAGTGCTGGATACTCTGGGGGAGGTGATTTCCTAGCTGGTAGAGATGATGAGGCCTGAGTTAGGTCAGAGGCAGCAGGCAGGGAATTGAGGCCACTAGGGTGATAGGGAGCCACAGTAGGTTCTGGAGCAGGGTGAGGACTTCATTTTAAAGAGCTGAGTTTTCTTGCAAAGTTTCCTGGGGTCCTCCCTCTCTCAGTCAGAGGTCCTGGGAAGCAACTGAGCCTTCTTTACAGCTTGCACCTGGGTGCTGTGCCCCGCCTCCCAGAATGTACTGGGAAGAGAGGAAACATTTTGTGCTGGGGCTGGAAGGGGCTGGAGACCAGCAAGCTGGATCTGTGGTATCATTGCCCTGTTCCACTCTTTCTCATTCCCTGGGCCTCTGGGAGGTGAAATTGTTCCTGGGGCTCCCTTCCATCCTGGTTGAGTGAGAGCCTCTTGCTCCATCCTGCTGCTAGCTGGTTGACAAATGCCCACATTAGGCAAAGTGCTGTGTGGCAGGATGGCAGGTGGGGGGAAGGGGTCATGGTTTCCAGGACCTATCACTTTCCAGCCCTGAGCAATGCCTGCCCTAGAGGTGGTTGGGGCTGGACCCATTCCAATCCTCTGAGCCTAAAATTCAGACTTCAAGGTGTGCCCCAGACCTTCTGGGATGTTTGTGTGTTCTGTGAAAAGAGAGGCAAATTTGAGGAAATCAGGGTTAATCAGAGTGAAACAGGTTCCTTTTATGCAGGACTCTTCAGAGGCTTTAATAAACTAATGTGTATTATGCATCCCCAAGAAACAGCAAGGAAAGTTTTATACACTTATTTGAACAAGAAACCCTTTTCATAGAGAATCTTGCATGATGGTTATTCCATGCAAAACACTCTAAGTACCCATTTAATCCAATGTAGCCCCCACATTCATTTCACAGAGAGGGGAAGAGGCTTGCCCCCAGTCCCAGGTTGGTGGTCTCCTGAGCACAGCCTGGGCCTCCCTTCCCTGGGCACACTCAGAGACTCCCTGAGTGGGCATGGAGGGGGCGTCTTCAGGGCTACTCCTCTTCCAAACCTTCACACCTTTCTCTCATCTTCAGTGGGCTCATGCGCCAGCTTATGTAAGCTTGGGCTCTGCTGTCATGGAGCTTTGGGGAGAGAGAACAGTGCTCCTTCTGTTGGCGCCACTCACGTAAACAGTATTCTTTACTATACATATTAAGGATTTTGTTATTATCTTTAAATTAAATCAGGGCATAGGGCGTTGCTCTGGTCTCTGATGCATATCAAGTAAAACAAAAGATTATCAGAGACTAAGACCAGCTATCTGCCCCACCCAGAGACCAGATGCCTCCCCCATCTTGGGACCACCCCTGATGTAACTGGCCTGGAGGCTTTGTTCTGTAAGATCGGTCTTTCGGACACTAGTCAGCCATCTTCTCCCTTGCTAGCAAGCTGTAATAAAACCCTTTCTCTCCAACCACCTTGCCTATCGACTATTGGCACATCTTGCGGTGGGCAGATGACACCCCTTGGGTGGTGACACTTCCTGGAAAGATATGCCTACATGTTGCCAGCGCTTACCTCCCTATTCTGCAACTTTTAAAATGAAGCTATAAATTATCTACCATAAAATTCACAATTTTAAGTGTAATTATGTGAGTTTTGACAGATATATACAATTGTGTAACTACCACCACAGTCAAGATGTAGAACATTTTCATTACCCAAAACATTCTCTCACGCCCCTTTGCAGTCAATCTCCTCTTCCTAACCCTGGTCCCTGACAGCCACTGATCTTGCTTCCTATTACTATAGTTTTGCCTTTTCTGGAGATTTCATGTAAATAAAATCATACAGTATGTGATCTTTTGCACCTGGCTTCTTTCACTTTGCATAATGTTTATGAGGTTCATTCATGATGTGTATATCAGCAGTTAATTCCTTTTTACTGGTAAGTAGCATTCCATGGTGTGGCTTTCCCATAGTTTGATGGACCTGCTGATGGACCTTTGGGTTGTTCCTGTTTTTTTACTATTATGAATAAAGTTGCTATGTACATTCTTGTACAAGTTTTTGTGTTTTCATTTTTTGACAGTAAACACCTAGAAGTGGAATTTTTGGGTTGTATGCTAAGTGTCAGAGCTTACCCTTTGCAAAATGATTCCTGGTTGTTCTTCTCTCCTTGATAGTGAGCAATGGGCTTGTTCTGCTTGCCGTGATCTGAACTGATTAATCACAACAAGTTAGGGATCAAGAAAGGAAGTTTTAATTTGATTAGCTAGCATAATTGGGAAGATGGCAGACTAATGTCTCAAAAAACTAATTGTCTTCAAAAATTATAGAATCTTGAGGTAGTTGTATAGGGAAAATGGGCAGTAAGAAGGGGGTTTCCTTCAGGTATGATGGACTCTAGGGTCTTTCATGGTTTCACTCTTTTGTCCGCTGTGATGGATACCTTGTAGGTGTGTTTCCCACCTATGGTCGGCCTGTTCCTGGAGATAAACTCAGAACAAAGTTTTAACTTATCATGCTATCAGGGAGTGCATACATAAGCAGAGGCCGTAAATCAGGAGAGCACGTGAATTTTTTTAGAGTACATGCAGAGCAGAGAATAGTCACACAGAGGAGGGGCTGGGGTCATTTAGCGTAACAAGATGGCCTCATTTATGTTCACTTACACTATCATCTGCGGAGGGGAAGTCAGGGGGAAGAGAGGGTGAGCTGAGGCTGGGAGAGGCTGGGGGGTAACCTGGGCCTCTGCCTTACATCTGTCTCTAAGTAGCTTGCTGTCTTGGGCAAGTTGCTTTGTCCTTCCCTGGGTAGGCTTCAGTTTATTCATCTGTGAAACAGCAATAGCACCAAGACCCTCCCTGCCTGCCCCAGGGGATGTTCTGTGGATAAAAGGAGATGGAAAAGAGTCACTCTGGAAGCTGAGGGGCTTGCACTCTAAGGGATGGAGTGGAGGTAAGGTGGTGCTTGTGAGATAGAATATGGTCCTGCGGGACAGGCTTCCCTTTGAGAGCTCCATTCCCTCTCAAGTTGACTTTCTGCGAATCTTGGGAGGTTGCTTTTGGCCCTGAGCTGAATGGGCAAGGGCTAACATTTTTTGGATTGTCAAAGGCCATCCATTTGGCAAACACCTTGGAATATGGAGATATAAAGGAGGAGAAAAATTTTGTAAAGAGGCCAAGGAAAAAAATTTCTTCACCACTGTCCTATATACATGTGACTACTTAAATTTAAAGTAATGAAAATTAAATTAAATTAAGAAATTAGTTCCTCAGTTATACTAGTCACATTTCAAGTGCTCAATAGCCATCTGTGGTTAATGGCTGCCATATTGGATAGCACAGATAAAGAACATTTCCTTCATCACAGAAAGTTCTATTGGACAGCCTGATTGAGACCTCAAACCCTTCCTTTTGGGAGGGTCAGTAGTGTTAGAACATCTCTGGTGGACTGAGGTAGGCCTCATGGAGGTCAGCTGGCTTATAGAAAAGGACCCCAGCAGCTCCAGTGGACAGAGTTCATTGTGAGAGAGCTGGCTGCACAGAGACCCTACGATTGACTGGTGGGGATGGTTTCTGAGATGGACAGCCGGACGTGATGAGGGCCCTGCAGAGGCAGAAGGGTAGGGTCTAGCCCTGGCTCTCAGAAGGGCAGTGGAGGGAGGCAGGGTGGAAAAAGAGGTTACTGGATGGAGCAGATGTGGGAGGGGACAGGTTTACTAGTGAGAAGATGTGAGAGCTCCATCTGAGGAGTGAACAGTGGGCCTTCTGTGTAGTGCAAGAAGGCTGGGGAGTGTTAACCATTCAAGGAGAAATGGATTGGGCCTAGAACTGAGCTGGGCCTACTGAGAACAACTCCTTAGCCAAGGCCCCTCAAGGTGGAACTGTGGCCTACTCCCATCCTGAACCCAGCTGTCGCCAGGAAGGTAGCCCTCTGTTGGATGCTCTCAGCAGGACCCTTAAGGGTCAGTGTGGTATGCTGGTCTCAGCCTATCATAACCAATGGTGAGGCTGGACCAGCCCTTGTTGTTCTTATTATGATTGCAAGATGCCCTTCAGCAATAACCATCAGGAAACTTTGAAAAAAAGGTATATTACTTACAAGACATGGAAATTGCATGGCTCACCTGGGGCCACACAGTGAGGTCGTGGGGAGAGCGGAAGAGAGAGGGAGAGAGCAAGTGTGGGCCTGGGGTTCTGCTTTTATTGGGGTTGAGGGTGGGGGCCTAGGATTTTGTGGGCTCACTCTTTTTTTTCTCTTTTTGGTGAGGAAGATTGGCCCTGAGCTAACATCTGTTGCCAATCTTCTTTTTGCTTAAGGAAAGTTGTTCCTGAGCTGACATCTGTGCCAATCCTCCTCTATTTTGTATGTGGGATGCCGCCACAGCATGATGAGCGGTGTGTACCTCCTCACCCAGAATCCGAACCTATGAACCCCGGGCCACCGAAGTGGAGCATGTGAACTTAACCAATACGCCACCAAGCCAGCCCCTGGGCTGACTCCTTATTGGTGAATTTAAAACATAAGAGCGGGAATTTAAAGGATGGGAAGAGAAAAAACAAGTGGCCCAAGTGGTCAGTTATTGAAATCAGCCAAGATCTCTAAAACAAAGGAGTCTCAGTGGAAGGAGGTGGCCTAGTTTTTTATCTAGTCACGTGACTGGCAGCGGGTTCATTTGAGATAGCCATCTTTGAAGTGGATGCCTTGGCAATCAAAGCTTAAGTCAGGCACTCGCACTACAAAAAATGTTTACACTACAGTCAGCCTGTGGAGAGGCCCAAGGGAGACTTGGTTTTGATATGCTACAGTGAGTTGATTTGACTGGTTGCCCTTGTCCTTGTTTCGAAAAATGATTTTGATGAGCTCTTCTGATTATACCTGAGCCTCTTCCTCCTTAGATTACCTGAGCTGAGAACAGATGGATAGTTCTAACTCTAAGCAGGTGTCTTGACTAAGTTCCTTTAGGATGTACTAGATGTGGGGCAAATGGAGATTTGGGCTAACCTGACCAGATCCAGCACCCATGGAGCCTGAGGAGCCTGAGGGCCCCGTCTGGAGATTGCCCTCACTGCCCAGTCCCTTGGTGGGGGGGTTGTGGTCTTGCCCAGGGAGATCCAAGCTGGCACATGGATCCAAAGACATGTCAGTTCCCTTCTACACTCATGGGCTGGTGGTGATGCCAGGGGCAAACTGAGCTGGGTCTTTTCTCCCATCCTCTGTCAGGACAGGGAGTTGAGCTCATTCCAGACCATAAACTTCACCCTCCTGGAGACAGTAAGCCCCACAGAAGAACTGGTGAGATCCCTGGAGAACTGTGGCTTGCAGAAGAGCATACACAGGGGCCTCACCAGATAGGAACCCCTTCCTCAGGGCTCATCCTGCGGCCTCCTCCCCAGTCCCTGTGACCTCTGCTCTGCCATCCCTCCTGTCTGATCCTGCTGGTGAGTCAGCCAGCTGGGCAGCTCCCTCTTCTTGCTGGGTCTCATCAGACGGACAGGGAATCTGAGAGGTGAGGGGACAGCTTGGGGCAGTAAGGTACCTTCCTGAGGGCCCACTTTAAGACTGGAAACCAATGGTGCTCCCTCCAGCACACAGAGGGGCCTTGGACCAGGCCGAAGCAACCACAGAGAAGCCAGGACTTGAGAGCAGGAGAGAGCAGGGTGCTCATCCCAATTGTGCTTCCCACGGGGGCGGGGCCTGGAGGGAGGAAGGCATCCAGGCTGCCCCCAGAGTGTCTCAGAGGGTCCTCAGTGGGGATTTAGAGGAGCTCTCCCACGTGATTTGGGCATTTCCCACCTCCTCAGGAAGGCTGCTGGTGCAGCCGAACTGCACCCGGTGGAGTCAAGGGCGGCCTCCTACAGACAAAACTCTTGATGAGAGTAACTGCACCAAGCAACACATGCTAATGATGCAGTGAGGGAAGAACTTGGGGATCTGAATATTTCCCCTGGGTATCATTGTTCACTCTGCTTGTGACTCCTTAGTGGCTTCTACTGGGGACTCAGGGTGGACCCTTCTCCTCGCTGGTCCTGAAGTTGGTGAAGGACTGTTTGGTGAGTGTCTCTGCTGAGCAAGGAGTCCCCTGCCTTGGAGGTCACCTCCACGGTGCAGAGGCGGCCTCCTCTCCAGCCTTGTCTCTGTCAGTTTGGAAACCACCCTCAGAGCAGCTCTGCGGCCCTCCCCATCACTGAGGCAAAAACCTGAGTCTTTGGGGTTGTCGTGGGAACAACTCCTTGAGAGGGTGCCTGGGGCCAGAGTCCTACACCCATGGCTGTCTCCTCCTCCTCTGACGCCTTTTCTTCTTCTTTTAATAATAAGCATTGTTAAAGGATGTATTCTCCTTATAAACAATTCAACAAGCCCTGTGCAACTAAGGTCCTTTTGGCAACTTGCTTCCCTGCCCTGCTCATCCCAATCTCTGCTGTTAGAAATGACCTCCATTCATCAGTTGGGTGGGTGTCTGTCCTGATCTTTTTCTCGACATTTGTATACATTTATGAACATAAAGAAATATGGTGTCTTGCCTTATGGTGATTGATGTTTTACCTAAATGGAATCATTCTGCACATATTATTCACGATTGCTTTTTCCCCTTAATATCTGGCAACCAATTGAAATAATACATACAAGAAAAGTGCACTAATCATAAATGAACAGCTTGCTGAGTTTCTAGGTGATCACATTTGTGTAACTAGCACCCAGAAGTCCCTTTGTTCCCCCTTCCAGTTGCCACCCCTTCCCCATAACAATGACCCTGACTTTGAACTCTATAGATTAGTGTTGCTGGATTTTGAAATTTATAGAAAATAGAACCATACATATATACTCTTTTGAGCCCACTTTCCTTATGCAACATAATGTTTGTGAGAATCATCCATGCTGTTGTATGTAATTACAGTTTATTCAGTTTTTTGTTGCTGAGCAGTATTTCACTGGATGAATATACCACAGTGTATTTATTCAATTACTTTTAATGGATATTTGGGTAGCTTCCAGCTCATTCTTTTTTTTTTTTGGTGAGGAAGATTAGCCCTGAGCTAACATCCGTTGCCAATCCTCCTCTTTTTGCTGAAGAAACTTGGCACTGAGATAACATCTGTGTCCATCTTCCTCTATTTTGTGTGGGATGCCTGCCACAGCATGGCTTGAGAAGCAGTGTGTATGTCTACCCCCAGGATCCGAACCTGTGAACCCTGGGCCGCTGAAGCGGAGCATGCAAACTTAACCACTACGCCACCGGTCTGGCCCCTCCAACTCATTCTTTTTAAATGGCTGCACTACAGCCATAAAATGGACACACCATTCCCTACTGACGCATGTCTGGATGGTTTCCAGTTCCTCAAGGCCCAGCACAGTTGCAGGGAGCATCTTGGTTCATGCCTCCTCATGCACATGAGTGAGCATCTTTGTGGGAGGCTCCTGAAAATTGGGACTTCTGGTGGCACACTAATAAGGGCCTGTGCTGTGCCAGGGCTTCTCCAAGTGAGCATGGCCTGGATGGATGTGGAGCGGATGGCTGCTGTCCCCCTTTTCCCCAGGAGTCGGGGAAGGCTCTGTGGAGACTGGGTCTCTGACTCCTCGCCTCAAAGTTCATATGGGAGGAATTCCTCTATGGAGGAGAGAAGGGCCTTCCAAGCAGGTGTAATAATATCTTCCATTTCATAGACCAGGTGGAGATGCAACTGGTGAAAGGCTGTTTAAGTTCACATCAGTGGTCAGCAGGTTGGGCAGGACCAGAAGCCAGGTCGCTCAGCCATGGCCCCTGCTCCTTCTCTTATACCACTTTGCTTTGATTGCCTGGAAAGCCAGGGCTCTGGGGCTGGGATGACAGGTGTCTAAACACAGGTGAGGCTGTGCTTTGTCCAGTGTGGGGGTTTTAAGTGCAGAGCATGATGGGGAAGAACATCTGGCTCAACCCTACTGGAGGGGAAATAGAGGGGGACAGGGAAAGTGGGAGTCCCAGGTTGGGGACCAGGTGGTGACAACAATCTTGTGGCAGCCTCTGCAGGACCATCAGCTCCCATCTCTTGGGTTGGTCTGTCCTGTACGCTGGGTTAGGAGTGGGTGCAGGGAGAGTGTCCAGGGCCCAGGTTGCCCATCTCAGGACTTAGCTCCTGCACTGCAGAGGTCTTGCCCACCCCTGACCACCTCCTCTTTTACTCTCCCCTTTGCTCAGGTCTCCTCTCTCTCCAGGAAGACCCTCTCCAGGAGAATTGAAGGAAAATGGAGGCAGTGTCCAGATAGACCAGTTGTACAGCTTGCTGTCCTGCTCTCCCCTTGGGTTTCTCAGTTATGCCTGAGGCAATTCGAGTTGGGTTCACACTCACTTGCTGCTGAGAGTGCCTACCAGGGCAGAATTTTTCAAAGGAAGTCAAAGCTAGTGAGAGGCAAACAATGATTCAAGCACATGTCTGCCTGACTCCAGGTCTAAGGTCCTGACCAGCCCTTGGGGGCAGCTCTCTGCCTCTTGATCATAACAGCAGCTGTTTATGGAGCATCCGTTATGGGACACCATGTCCCAAGTTCTTCAGCTACACTGACTCCTTTATCAGACCTCATCCTTTATCAGTCACCTGTGGTCCATGCTTTCCAACGCCCATTTTACAGAGAGGGAAATGGAGGCACAGAGAGGTTAGGTAGCTACTTGTCCAAGAGTACACAGCCAGTAAGTGGAGAGCTAGGAACTGAACTTGGGCCCTCTGGCTCCAGTGTCTGTGCCCTTGACCACTTTGTGGCATGGCCTTCAGAACCGTCATCCCCAGAGCCTGTTCCATCTGTTTCCACCCCAGGGGAGCAGAAGACCCACTTTCTTGAGGAATTTTCCCAGTTTGCCTTTAGTGGACATTTCCAGATCCCCTGCTCACTTGTGGAGAAGCTGAGAAGGGCACTTTGGAGCTGGGGTGCTCATGTCTTTCCATGCTCAGCCTCCAGTGTCCCATCCGTGTGGTGGGCCTGGGAGAATGCTGTGTGTCCCTTCCCGAGCTCACAGGGCCAGGTACCCATCTATCAACACCCACTAAGTGCAGGGCCCACCCAGAGCTGGGCCACAGATGAACAGGACTCACCCTTTGGAGGCCCACCGTCTGGAGGAAGACAGATAAGCAAAGGGACCTGCCCCTCCCCATGTCAGTTGGGTCTCCCAGCACCAGCCTCAAACCCTTTTTTCCCCTCAGGTCCTTCTGGTGCATCTCTTCCCATCAGTCTCTGCTCAGTCCCTCTCAGGAGCAAAAAAAGTCTCATTTCCTGTCCTGCTGACACCTTTATCAGCAGATTTCCCCAGATTCCCCAAGAGGACTTCTGTACTTGCTGTCTCGATCATGACATTTTCACACCTCTCATGACTCCCACAGAGGCTCCACTGTGGGGTGAAGTACTGAAGGAGAACTATGTGCAGGAGCCCCAGGAGCCCAGGGGCGAGGACAGTCAGGGTGGGTTTTCCGGAGGAGGGGAGCCTTGTCCTGGAGGAGCCTAGGACTCTGGCAGGTCAAGAAGGCTGAGTGAGGTGTGGGAGAAGTGTGTTCCAGCCAAGGAAAGCAGCCTGTTGTGTGTGGGCTCCACTGGCCTGCGAAGGCTTGGAGGGTGCTGGGTCTGGAGAGAAGGCCAGAGGTCATATCACAAAGCTCCAGACTGCCCCCTAGGGTCGGATGTCTGGGGGTGCTGTGGGCAGTGGAAAGAGCACTGGCCTGGGAGTGGAGCCCCAGCACTGCCCCTTCCACACCTGGGGCCCTGCTACGCCCCCTTCTCCCTTGCTGTGTAGGCAGCCTTGGTTATCCTTTCTGATCAATGGGGAGTTGCAATAGTCAGCGCTGTCACACACTTGTATGTGTGTGTTTAGAGCTCTTCTTATTTCTTAAAGAAGACTGTACCGAGCCAGCAAATCAGAGTCATGAGCATGTGTTGTATTTCCCAGGCAATTAAAATCCCCACTCTCTGAAGGTCTCCTGAAGCAACTCCTTGAAGCCCTTCCTGCCATGACCGAGGGGTTTCAGGGCCAGCTTCTTTAGTGACCACACACACTGGTCACACCCTCGGACTTGACTGGCCAGACTCCATTGATCACCTGGCCACGGTGAGGCCGTGAGGGGTGCAGGACACAAGGGGCCCCAGGCTCCGCTCACAGTGTTTGACTTTGGTGAAACTAATGGAAGAGACTGCCACAGAGAGCACAGACGCCTCCCCAGATCTGCTCCAATGGGGCTGAGAACCCAGAACTTTTAACTTGGTGAGAGCCCTGCTTTGCCAGATATGCTACCACAGAAGACCAGACGTGCAAGAGTCAAAGGGGGGCTGCTGCTCAGATAAGCCAGGTCTGGATGCAAATGGGGTCGGCTGTTGAGCAGTTTGGACTGGTCAGAACCCTGCATCTGAGGGTGTGGGGAGTCAGGAGAGATTCCGAGGAGCAGGGAGGGATCCTGGAATCAGACAGAGACTCTAGGGAGCGGAGTGAGACCCTAAGGGCCAGACAAATCCCAGGGAGCAGGGTGAGGTCTTGGGCAGGGAGGGATCCTGGGGAGCAGGGAGAGAACCCCGTGACCTGCCTGAGCCCTGCCCCCCGGGCAGGAGCAGTCTGATGGCTGAGGATTAAATCCCTTATTTTACCAAAGTTACCAACATTTTGTTTTAATGACCCTTTATTCCTAATATGTGTTATGAACAGGTTTTCGGTAGGGGTAATTCTCAGATATGTTAAAGAGATTGAATGTTGAGTTTGGGCTGTTTATTCTCTACAGATTTGTGTTTTTAATACAGACAGCATATTCTTCTTTGCTATACAATAATAACTTTAGCTCTTTATACATGAAAATATTAGTTCATTTAATGTATTTTAAATATTACTTCTGTAGTGCCTTCGTTTTAGTATTTTTCAGAATGACCAATTCACATTATCTAGCAACTTACCAATGAACCAAAAAGAGTCTTAAAACATTTATAAAATTTACAGCAATTCATGTTATAAGAGATGGTTTGAACTTTTTGAAGATTTCGATGCAGTAGTACAAGATGTGTTTATGTCTATTTATTTATTTATTTTGTGAGGAGGATTGGACCTGAGCTAACATCTGTTGCCAATCCTCTTTTTACTGAAGAAGGTTGGCCCTGGGTTAACATCAGTGCCCATCTTCCTCAACACCTTATGTGGAACACCTGCCACAGCGTGGCTTGTTCAGTGGTGCATAGGTCCAAACCCGGATCCGAAACTGTGAACCCTGGACCGCCAATTCGGAGCACGTGAACTTAACCACTACAGCACTGGGTCAGGCGTTGTTTATGTCTCTTTATAAACAATTTGAACAGACATGGGAACATCACCTAGGATGGTGACACTTCAAAGAGGGAGACAGAGAGGGAGAGGCTGAGGACACTGGGAGGGTGTGGGGTCCCTGGAAACCTGAGACCTGGCTCCTCCAACACTCGTAGGCCCTGTGACTCCACTCTTCCCCCCAGTCGACATAGTTACAACATATACGTTTTGGACAAATCAGTAAATTTAGTCAATGGTGAGAATGGGTCATTTAGAAATTTGATGTTTGGTAAGTAACTCTGAGATATTCTTTGTCCAGTTGAGTTTCTTCAGTGTCCCCTGGTGCCCTTGTGCTCGGTGATGTCCTAAAGGGCTGGTTCTGTCCTAGGCTCCCCTGGAGTTTGGGAGTCCCCGCTGTGCAACCTCCTGGCCCACCTACCTCCCCTGCCCTGCTCAGGATCCAAGAAGCCCTCGGTTTCCTGCTCTGACCCCCACTGAGTCTCTTGGGGACCACTGTCTCCTCCCCTCTGTCACTGATTCTAACATTCTCTCTCCCTCTCTCTCCTCCTATAGCCCCTGCTGGCCTCTATACCTTTGCTCAGGCTGTGCCCCTGGACCTGGAGCTCCCTCTTCTATCTCAGGCCCACCCCCTCCCAGACTCCTCCCCTGATGCTGTGGCCTCCGTCACCCTCCTTTCTGATTACTTGTGAGGTAGGGGCAGAATTGGTCACACATGAATGAGACTGGCATTGCCACCACAGCTTCACTGTCACCTCAGGGCTGCATATCTGCATGATCAGTTGTGTGAAGTTCCAATTGCAGGTCCACCTGTAACTTGGGTGATGTAACCTGGCCCTTGGCATCCTACCGTGGCAGTGACAAAAAGGATGGATGGAGGGTCGGGCCCTGGGACATAGAGGGGCATGAGAAAGTCTGGTCTGGGTGGAGGCAGAGTGTGGAGAGGGACATCATCACAGCCCTGGCCTCCTCCAAGGGTTCTGCCACAAGAGAGTACAGGGGAAGGAAGACGCCCAGTTGTGAGCTGGGACTCAACTGGGCTGGGCCAAGGTAGCTACTGAGCAATTGAAATGGGAGTAGGATGACTGAGGAATAGATTTTTAATTTACTTAACTTCATTTAATTTGGATTAAAATTAAAACTGCCACCTGTGCTTGTGGCCACAGTACTGGACACCACAGGGACCTAATTGTGTTAGAATGGAAATGAGTAAGTCTGATGGGCAGGGAACAGTGAGAGGAAAGCTGTTTGGGGCTGGGGTGAGGGAGGAGTCAAAGGAGGAGGCAGAGTACCATTGTGTGGGTCGGGGGTCACTGAGTGGTAGGGAGCAGCGTGCAGCCTGGCGGATGATCCCTGGCCACCCGGAGGCACAGGATGTAGAGCTGTGCAGGCTTTAGGGATCACTGACAAGGGGAGAGGCAGGGAGTGGGGCGGCCCAGGGAAAGGTCACCAGGCCTGCAGGAGGAGACACGAGGGCAGGAGGCTCAAGGTCTCCTCTTCCTCATTGTGGCAAGTGTGGGGATGGGAAACCTGGATTATGAAATGGGCCCCTGGCCCGGGATGGATATTGCTACACAGGACAGGATGTGATTGTCCCCAGCTGCCTTGGCCTTTCTCAGGAGAATACACGCTTCAGTTTGACACTCCACATCCCACTCCCCAGGTGAAGACAGATGGGCCCTGTGAACTGACATCTGGGTGATATCCAAGTCTCCCCCTTATGGCTGGACAGAGTCTCCACCTCCCTGGACACCATGTCCCAGGCCCCTCTTGAGAATCACTCCAGGAAACAAAGGCATATGGCTAGAAATTACCTATCACCACCCAGTGCTGTGTAGTTCTTCCTTTGAGAAATGTTTTCTGAACCTGGCTGTGGACCTGCTGGCCGCTGCTCTCACCCACCTGGACCCCTCTGAGGAGAGAGCCCAGTGCCCAGTCCTGAGAGGGGGCCAAAGAGGAAATGTGTCCTGTGGAGCCTGTGGGCTGAAGGGAATGCAGGGTCTTGTCCTTGGGAGCCCCTGTCAGAGGGACAGACAAAATTTTCACGTTTGGGAAGCCCTTGGCCTGAGGGGAGGTGTAGTCCTGCCAGTGGGAAGCTGGAAAGAAGGGATGAATGGGGGAGACCCAGTGTGAGGGGACAGCCCAGGTGTCCATGACTCTTGTCTGAGGAGACAGGTGGTCCTATCCTGGGGACCAGCCTGACAGATGAACTCAGCCTGAGACTGAAGGTGGGATTGGGGAGCTGTCTCCCATCCCGGTGTTGGGTGGGTGGGTGCATCCCAGAGAATGCCAGCTGGGGGTGACGCTGGCCCTGATTTCCTGGAGAGGCTGCCTCTGAGTTGAAGCGTGGCAGGGGCCTGGGGCAGTGGGTGGAGTTGTTGGCAAGGAGACAGGGCACAGCTCCCAAGCTTGTATGTGTGCGTGTGTCTGGTCGGGGACAGTTGGGCTACAGCTGCCACAAAGCAGGGAGACCTGACTGTGACCTCACTCAGGAAATGCGCTGGGTGTGCAGGACTTGATGGTGAACATGTACTTTCTTACTCACTGTCCCATTTGTCCCCATGCAACCCTGCAGGGCATGTAATTCCCAGCCTAGAGATGAGGACATCGAGGCCAGAAAAATAAAGTGACTTGCTCAAAGTCACACAGCTAGTAAAGGATGGAGATTGGAATCTCGAACTCCAGGTCTCCTGGGAGTCCAATCCTCAGGTGAAAGAAGGTAGAAGTGCAAATGTGGGGTCTGGGCAGACTCTGTGGCTGGTGACCTCTATGATCACAGGGCATAAGCACACCTGACTGTCCCTGACTGAGCATCTGACTCCAATACACTGCTGTCAGGTGGGATGAGGTTTCTGTCCCCAAGTTTGCACAAGAAAACTGTGGCTCAGAGCAGGGAAGCAACTGGCCAGAAGTGCGGGTTGAGCCACCTGTGCTGCCAGGGCCATGCCGGGGCACCACCCTCGCTGGCTGCTTTGCAGAGTTGGAAGTCCACCTGGGTCCGCTGCGGAGGGTGGGCTGTCCGCTCGGGTAGTTCACGAGCACGTGCTCCGTGTCAGGTGTTTCCGCCCACTCACTGCCGCTCCCGTCCTCACAGCCCTCCAGGGAGACCTCACTGGACCCGCTTCATGGCAGAGTGAGGAGCAGGCAGGTTAAGTAAGGTGCCCAAGAAGACAGAAACTGATCAGTGAGCACGTTGGGGTGTCTTACATCAGATTGCTTCCTTCTGCTCCCTGAAAGGGGTCACGTGGGCGTGAGGCCTACAAGTCCACTTATCCAGGGTGGGAAGGGAGTTTCCTGCAGTGGTTGGACTTGGGAGCCTTCCCCTCCTGCCCCTCAGCACTAGGATTTGAGATTCTGGAAAAAATATTTCTCTTAAGCTGGACCCTGAAGTTCCCCCCTTAGAGCCCATTTGTATTAGGTTGATCCTGAAAAATGCAAACAAAGGGTCCAAAGGGTCCTTGGGGACCATGTTGTGTAAAGTCTCATTTTAGAGGATTCTGACATCCTGAGGGAGGGCAGCTCTTGCTGAGTCACCCCAATTTTCCTACTTCTGGCTCGAGTTTTCTTCTGAAGTATTAACCCAGGAGCTCACATTGACAATGTACTGGCGCGTCCTGAGCACACACCACATTGTGCTTGACCTTCACGACGATTCTATAAACTGGACACTGTAATTTTCATCCCTGTTTTGTGGATGAGGAAACTGAGGCAGAGATTGGACACACACTGCCTAAGACCACACAGCTGGTCACAGCAGGGCTGAGCCCAGACCCCAGGAGCCAGGTGCAGGGGCCTGAGTTCTGTGGCTGCCAAGTCCTGGGCTTCTGGGGTGCTGATCATGGACTCTGGGCACAGGGAGGGACAGTGGCTTTCCCACAAAGACAGAGGCTGAGGATGGATACTGTGCTCCCTGAGAGGATGACCACACTGTCTGCACAGTCCTCCATTTCAGACCAGCTGACCATGCTGGCGAAGGTCATCTCAGGGACAAGCAGGCCTGAAGGGTTGGGTGCCTCAACCATGGGCTCTTTAGGCTCCAGGACTTTCGACAGGGAGCTGGAGAGAGAAGGGGGAAGCGGGACTAAGGTGGGTCTTGTTCCAGGTGAGGGAGGGATTCTGGAGTCGGGGAGGGGACTCCAGCATCTGCTAATGCCTGGAAGGCCTCCCAGAGCACTCAGCAGCCTCAGTGGACCAAGCTCCTTGACCACACTGACAGGAGCTGGGTCCATCTCTCCAGATCTGGTGTAAAAAAGATCTTTGTCTTTTCCTTTCTGATCTGAAATCTTCTGAGCACCTCCTTAATGGGGGTGAGACATTATGAGACAGGCAGGCTGGGGAGAACCCTCGCCTTCCTTCCCAGCAGAGAGGGCAGCCCTGGGGCCTAAGAGTCTGAGTCAGCCTCCCTCCTCACAGGGTGGACACCCACACGCAGGTCCTTGGCCTGGGACAGGGCTCACTCCTGGAACCTGAGAAGCCCGGACCCTGTGCTGTGGCCCAGAGAAGGAATAGAAGCCCCCCTGGATCCAGACTTCTGACTTGCATCAGGGGACCTGTGGAAGCCGCTTGGGCTCTGGTTGATTCCAAGTGAGAGGAGTGTCCGGTATTGGCTGAGGCAGAATGTCCCATTCAGCCAGTTGGGAAGGGACTCTGGGTGTGCTGGATCTGACCTAGAGGACTGCAGGACTGGGCAGGGCCCATGCCACAGTCTAAGGACTAACGTTGATACCCACTTCTCTCCGAGTTTGGCTCCTTGGGGACCCCAAAGTCCACAGAGAAGATGTGGGAGCCAGGAGAACCCTGAGGGGTCCGATGTCCTGGGATGACCCTCCTCCCAACCACTGTGAAGGTCTGTGATGTGCAACGCTGCTTGACCAAGAGGCCACTGGGGCAATACCTGGACTGTGAAACCGGGTTGCACAGAAGCACATTTCTCCTTCCTTCTCCTGAGGCTAAGTGCACAACCAATTGCTTTCATCCTGGCTGCCACCTTCGGAGGTGCCTCGTCCAAACCCCCAAGAGTCCCACAGGCCAACTGACCAAGAGCCACTCCAGGCCTCACACTGCATAGTCATTCCACAGGAGAGCTGGGACTAGATGTTTCCTCATGGCCTGTGGACCTCTCTATCACTTGGCTCATCATCTCTCCCAGCTGGGTTCTCTCCACCTCCAGGACCAGCCACCACAGCCTGGTATCTCAACCAGAGCACTGGACAGGGAGTCACTGGGGTAAAATCAGCGACTTTGTAGAGGCTGTGGGAGCAAAGAAGAGAAGGTAGCTATGTGTGGTTGGAGGTCAGAGAAGTCCTCATAAGGTGGAAGGGCGTGCCATTCAAAGGGATCAGGTGCAGAGGTGGGGGAAAGAGCAGGAGGCTCAGAGGGGCCTGAGTGCTTGGGGTGTATGTGGCAGCCTGGCACCTGGTGTGAGCAGGGCTGTGGGTGAGGGCAATGGGGAGCAACAAGATCCAGGCCCTGTGGCCAGGCCAGGGGGATGTGGACTCCTGAAGGCAGGAGAAGAAATGGCCAAATCAAAACTGAAAGAGGGGGTGGACCGGCGGCCTAGTGATTAATTTCGTATGCTCAGCTTTGGCAGCCTGGGGTTCCCAGCTTAGGATCCCAGGCGTGGACATGCACACTGCTCATCAACCCATGCTTCGTGGCATCCCATATACAAATTAAAGGAAGATTAGCATAGATGTTAGCTCAGGGACAATCTTCCTCAAGCAAAAAGAGAAAGATTGCAACTGATGTTAGCTCAGAGCCAATCTTCCTCACTAAAAAAAGAAAAGAAAAGAAAACAAAACAAAACTTTGAAACAGCCCCTGGACAATGGTGTGGAGGGTAGACTGTGGTCTGGGGAGAGCTTGGAACCTAGAAAAGGTGGAGTTAGAGGTTGTGTCCACACTTCAGACGAGAGAAGATAGTGGTAGGAACTAGGTCAGGGGTTGGGGGAGGTCAGAGGGTATGTCCCCAGGAGGAAGTCGGAGCAGGTGGGTGCTCCCCAGCTTTCAGTTCAGAGCTCATGCAGCGGCACCCAGAAAACAGCAGGCCAGGGGGCCCAGTAGGGACCGCCACGGGGATTCACGGGGGTCTTGATCTTAGAGATACAGACCAGATGATGTCTGATCATGATAACTGGTGTCCCAAGGGAGATTTGAGGACTGGGAAGAGAAGCAGCCTGGGATGCAACTCTGCAGCCCTCCTTCTTAAGAGGAGTGTCCTTGGAGGAGATGGAGAAGGAGCCACCAGGGAGGCAGGAGGGAAACCAGGACAGTGGCATCAGGGGAGAATGGAGCAGGGGGCAGTTTCAGGAGGGGAGAAGAATCACCAGAGCTGGCATATAGAGAGAAAGCTTGAGAGTTTCTGCTGGATCCAGTGAGGGCGAACCAGCCTTCAGTGGCCTTGAGTGTGAGAGAGAGTGATGTGGGTCAACGAGTGTAGATGACCCTTCCTCATGCTCAGTTGAGGAGGAACCAGGGCAACAGGCCATGTCTGGCGGGGGCTGGGGACATTTTTAGACTGAGAAAGGCAGTGGAGAAGAATCCAGGAGAGAGGACCGATGGCACAGTGCCCCTGAACTGGCTGAGGGCTGTGTCCAGAGAACAGGATGGTGTGGCCTTAAAAGTCTCCCTTGGGACTGGCTTTGTGGATGAGGCTCTAAATGAGGGGTGGTTACGGTTATTCATTCATCAACCATTAACTGAGTGCCTACTGGGTGCCAAGCGGTGCCTAGAGGTGGAGATTTAGTAGTGAGTACACTCTATTACCCTGATTCCTGAGGAGACCCCAGGGGGAGGCGGGAAGCATGTAGGATAGGCGCCTGGCTCCCTTCCTCTCCTGGAAGATTCAACCCTCTTAAGCAACCCTGGCTGTGACACTCCCCAGTGGGGCCCAGGGGAGGCCAGGACATTGTCAGGGAGATGGAGAAACCATTTCTTCACTTGCACATAAGGTGGACCTCGCCCACTGCCCAGCAAGCCCCATGAGGCAACAGCAGGGGCTGAGGAAAACCCCGGCCACATCCTGGCAGAGGGCCATTGAGGGGCGGGTCAGGAAGGCTCCTGGTTGGGCCTTTGTATGAGTCCCAGGCTGGGCATAAAGGAGGGTCCTGCTGGCTGGGAGGAAGCAGACGTGGGGACCATGGAGATCCAGAGGGACAGCCGCTGCCTGGGGTGGAGGTCACTGTTGTTACTGCTACTGGGCCTGGTGATCCCTCCGGCCACCACTCAGGCCCTCAGCTACGAGGAGGCCGTGCTCCGTGCTGTGGATGGCCTCAACCGGCGGTCCTCAGATGACAATCTCTACCGCCTCCTGGAGCTGGACCAGCCACCCAAGGGAGTGAGTCTGGGAGGGGGCGGTGGGGAGGGAAGCTCTGCTCTGGCCCGGCCGGGCCACACTGTCTCTCCCTCTGCTCATGCTGTCCCTCCCATCAGGAAGGCACTTCTCCCTTTAAGTGCGGTCCCACATCTCCCAGGAATCCTTCCCAAAGCTGGGTCCCCTCTCAGCAGGGGAACTTGTGCGTTAGATCTCTACTGTGGGAAGAGGTGCTCCCCTGTACAGTCCCATTTAGGCTTCAGGGACTTCTGGAAGTTCCAGGGACAAGAGTGGGATCATTGGCTCTGGGTTGTGACTTCTCTGCGTTATGTCTCCTCTGCACTGTCTTGTCTCCCACACAGGGAAGGGTTCTGCTCAGCCTTGAGGTTCCAGTGGCAATGTCTTTTCCTCCAGGCGAACCCTGATTGCCCTCAGCCCCCTCAGATGGGGAGGTGCTCCTCATCAGGGCTTGTCTGAGGTCCCCTTCGCTCTCTATGCTTGCTGAGGGCAGGAATGGGCCCTGTCCTCCTCCCCTCTGTACCCCAGCACCCAGCCCAGTGCTAGGCACACCGTAGGGGCTGTTGAAAGGCTGTACTTTTGATGGGAGGCAGGGACACAGATCAGAGAAGGCAAGCATGAGCCTGAGCCTGGTCTCCCCACTTTCTCCCCTGACCAGGATAAGGACCCAGCTTCCCCAATACCTGTGAGCTTCATGGTGAAGGAGACTGTGTGCCCCAGGACAACGCAGCAGCCTCTGGAGCAGTGTCACTTCAAGGAGAATGGGGTGAGGTTGGGGGCTGGGGAAAGAGGGTGCTGGCAGATATCTCCCAAGGAGGTGAATAAAACCCCTCTGGGGAACATTTCCAGCCACTGGGGTTAGGCTGGGAGATTATTGCATGGGGGTTCCAGTTTTACCTGCAGCCTCCCCTTCATAGCTGGTGAAACAGTGTGTGGGGACTGTCATCCTGGACCCGGCTAAGACCTACTTCCACATTAGCTGTGATGAGGTGAGTGGCCCATTCTGGGTTGCAACTGCTGATGGGCATTGTGGTGCTTCAAACATCCTATAGACCAATTAGGACATGACAGAGAAAACCCCTCCTACCCTAGGGTCCTCCCTCAACCTGAGCCCCAGATCTCAGGACTGACTCTGTAATTCCTTAGAGTAGTGGTTCTCAAAGTGTGGTCCTCATCTGGGAGCTTGTCAGAAATGCAGATTCTCAGGCCCCATCAGACCTACTGAATTAGACTCTGGGTTGGGGCCCTGCAATTTGTATTTTAACAAGCCCCCCAGGGGAATCTGATTCCTGCTGAAGTTTGAGAACCACTGACTTAGAGTAATGAGCTTTCAGCCCATACTCCTGTCCCAGCTTTGCTGGATGGGCTGTGTGACCCTGGGAAGCCCCTTGCCATCTCCAGGCCTCAGTTTCTTCACTTGTTTCTGGGAGTAGGACATCAACTACACGCTCCAAAGGTCACAGCCAGAGGGTGAACTGGGCCTCAAGTCTCCTGGGATGTCCCAGGAAGGGGGATGTCAAGGTGGGGTGGTGTCTTGTCTTGACCTGGGTGCAACTCCCACAAGGAGCCTGTTTCCTCCTGGTTCACAGCACCAGCATGTCAAGAGATTTGGCCGGTTAAGTTACCCAAGAGTGATCATTCTTATTCCTCGGCCTGGGCTCCTTCTATAGTCCTAGGGTTTGCTTTGCCCTGGTTCAAGATTCTGCACTCTGAGAAATAAACTCTTGTGAAAGCAGCTTCCTCCAGGCTTCAGATTCACTTGTCTTGCCTTCTTCCACTTACCAAGACCAACCGAGGCCTTAATTCTTGGAGGCCCTGTGTGTGTGTGCGGGTGCATTAGTGTCCGAGTTCAAAATAGAGAGATGAGTAGGGGCAGCTGTTCCATCGGGGGGCATGGGGTGAGGCAGCAGGGCCAAGAGTCCAGGACTCGTCTCCATTCTCAGGGTCCCTCTCCATGCCCTTCACACACCTCCTGCCCTCCTCTTGAACACCCAGTGGGACTTGAGATCCACTGTGTGCAGGGGTGGTGGGGACGCTGCAGAGCTGGTCCTGCTCATAGAGAGGTGACAGTCGAGGGTCTGGCCAGGAATTTTTGTTAAACACTCACAGACACGCCATGCAGTCTCATGGCTGACTGGGTTCTAAGATCAGCCTGCTGGCACAATGCCCGTAAAGTTCCAATTCCCCTTGAAAATCTGAACTCTGGAAAAGCAGACCACTCCTGGCTTTTCCTCTGGCACTGTGACACATTACTGTTTCTTTGGCTGGGTAGCAGATATAAGTTTCAGAATCCAATGGTACACATATTTTGTACCATTAAAAACAAGAATCCTGGGGGCCGGCCCGGTGGCGCAGCGGTTTAGTCCGCGCTTGGCAGCCCGGGGTTCGCCGGTTCGGATCCCGGGCGCCCGCCGACGCACTGCCTGTCAGCCATGCCGTGGCGGCGTCCCATATAAAGTGGAGGAAGATGGGCACGGATGTTAGCCCAGGGCCAGTCTTCCTCAGCAAAAAGAGGAGGATTAGCAACGGATGTTAGCTCAGGGCTGGTCTTCCTCACCAAAAAAAAAAAAAAAAAAAAAAAACAAGAATCCTGCTCAGCAGGGTGAGGAACTCTGGCAAGGAGAGACATGCAGAGTGACACACTGGTCACATCTCTGCTGTACATCTCAGACATCTCAGACACTGTCCACATCCTGACCACTCACCATTCTGCAGCTGACTAGAAGCACCTGTGGCCCTTTGCTATGGGACAGACTGGGAGTACTGGGGAGTTGTACTCCAGGGAGTAGCCTGGACCCATGATAGGTGAGAGTTGGTGGAAAACAATCCTCCCTTCCTCACGCATTGGGTGGGTCCACTCCAAGATGTGTTACACATCTCCCAGAGGTCCCCAGCTGGGTCGGGCCCCTATTGCCCACAGCATGACCTGTTCACGACCACGTCCTCTTCTGACCTCTGCTCCTGCCCTGTCTCACTTCTCTCGCCTCCCAAATAAACTACTTCCACTTGAATCCTTGTCTTAGGGGTGCTTCTGGGTCAGCCTAAACCAAGACACAGACACCCCTCTCTGAGAGGGACAGAGGGCAGCATCTCACATCCCATTTAATTTGTTGTCTGTCATACTTGCTTCTTCTTGGTGAGCAGGTGCAGCTGATTTCAGGCAGGTTAGAGGAAACTAAGATGTTTCTTGCTCTATACCATCACAAACCCAGGAGGCGGTGTTGTGTCAGTGCCAGAGGATACTGACTTGCCAGAGCCAATTGTTAAGTTTTCAGGATCTTTTTGAGCTGGTTGTTAAACTCTTGGTAGTTTGGAATCGAGTGATGATAAGATTATTTACACCACAGAAATCGGCAAACGTCACAAATCAGCCCCCGGCAGCTGGCACATCTCTGCCCAAACTGAGAGAGGGATCACTCATCAGGCGATATGGGCCTGTGCTGATCACATCTGTTTCCAATTGCCTCCCAGGATTGTCCATTCTGCTACCATGGCAACCCTCCTATTCCCCCAAACCTGCCTTGTCCACTGATATTCTACATGGATGTTGGGCCGATGTCTCTTGCCATGTACCAGGCTGTCAACATGCATATATGAACACAGATGCCAGAGGGAATAGATGCTTACATATTGTCCATCTTAACCCTTGAGCAGAGAGTGTCACTGGCCCCTGGCAGGGAGGTCTGCAGGCCTTGTCAGTGCCCTCTAAAGTGATTGGCTGGCAAGAGTGTCCGATGTTCAACTATGAGAACTTCCTACCCATGAGAGAACAAATATTAGACCCTTTCATGAATGGCATGGGATCATCAGGCCCCGGCACCCTTGCCTTGTCAGTTCTCCTTGGCACTAAAGCTGTGGGTGGTGAGTTCCATGGGTGAGTGATACCCACAGAGTTATGGGGATGCAAAGGAGGGGACCCCAGTCCAGTATGGGAGAATGGAGGGTGTTCCAGGGAGAAGACAACTTAGGCAAAGAGATAGTGACAGGCATGGTAGGAGTGAGGAGTGACACTCTGTTTAGTGCTCAAGGCTGGCATGCAAGGGCGTGGGGTTAGCGCTGAGTGCAGAGGTAGCCCAGGTCCTGAAGAGCAATAGGGGGCAAGTGATGATGTTAGCAGGGGAGATCGGATCCTATGTCCATCTTAGATCACTCTCGCTTCAGAGTGTGTGTGTGTGCGTGTTTATGTGGGATGAATGGTGAGGGAGACCAGCAAGGACATGTCCTGCAGTGCAGTAGCCAAGAGCATACCAGGGAAGAGAGAGTGGAAGGAGGATTGGCCCAGAGGCTGACAGAGTATGGGGCTGATGGGGATGGAGTCATCCAGAGAGGATGAGGCAGGTTGGTTTCCTGGGGAGCTACACAATGGGGGTGTTTCCAGAAAGAATGATCATGGGCTGTTCAGACAGTGGGGTAGGTATGAGATGAGTGTGGGGGGAGATGACAAGTGCCGGTTTGAACACATTGGTTCTGAGGCGCCAGTGGGATGCTGGTCCCTGGGCAGGGCCCTGGGGAGAAGGGCCATTGTAGTAGATGCTGTTGGTGCCCTGCCCAGATCCCCTTCCCTGGGCTGCTGCTCCCATCCCCCAGCTGTTTGGATGTGGAATGTCATGTCTTGGCTAGTGGCTCACAGCTGCCCCCCTCACGGCCTCCCCAGGAGATGCCTGCGGAGTTAGGTTCCCTCTGCCTGCAGCCTGTGGAGAGTGACTGACCGATGAGGGGATGTCAAGCCCAGCCCCTGCCTCAAGTCAGGACTAAAGGAGGGTGCAGTTCTGGTTGCAGGGCTTTGGTGGGGTCAGGCTGAAGCTGGTCTCAGGGTGGACCACATCCTTGCTCAGCTCCTTCCTCTGCCCCATCCTGCTTCCCTCACCCCATCTTCCTGAGAACACCCCTCAATCAATCACATGCCTATAAATTCCCACCTCAGTCTCTGCTTTTAGAGGACCCAGACTGTGATGGGACTGAGTGGACTGAGGCGAGAATTCTGCAGAGCCCATCCAGCTCATCCCAGATGAGTGTAGGTGTCGGGCCTGGTGTGGAGACAACAAACAGCCACAGGTCTCCAGGGTACTGGTGCAGGGGTAGGGTGGGTGTGGGGCGGTCCTGTAATCCAGGGCATTGAGGATTTAAAACAGTGGTCAGAGGACACAGGAGGCCAATTGGCCCAGGGAAATGACTCCTAAGGGTTTCTCACTGTGCAGATGCAAAGGCCACTGAGGTCAGTGGGGGGCAGCCTCGCTGAGTTGGGGGCACAGAAGTCAACCACAGCGAGTGGAGGAAAGAGCAAGAGGTATGGAAGAGGGGAGGCGATGAGTGTGGACAAGGAGTGGCTTCTCCTGTCCTTAAGCTCCTGCTGTACCAAGGAGGAGACTGGGTTTATCAGGCAAGGTCCTTGTGTACCCTGCCTTGGACCTCCTCCTCTGAGGTCTCAAGAGTTAGTTTGGGGACCTCCAGAGAGGACAGGGCACTCCTCGTTAGCCTCAAGGGGGCAAGAAAGGGAAGTCTGAGGAGTCTATAAATCTGAGAGCAGTTGCTCTTCTTTCTGTGTGGCCCTGGGTAGGTGAATTGACCTTTCTGGGCCTTAGTCTTCCTATCTGTAAATTGGGAACAACACAGTCTACTTTAAGGGATTGGTCTAATGTTTTCATTGATAAGGTAGGTAAAAAGACCTCAAGAGGAGCTGAATCTGAATCAGAGAGGATGTGGGACTCAAAGGAGACACTAGTTAGTATGGGTCACTCACAGGACACAGTGTTGGGGATTATGTGTCAGAGCAGGGACCGAGAGAGGTGTGGAACCTCCATCAGAGGAGGATGAGGTAAATAAGGTGTAGCACATCCACACAGACCATACTGCTTGAGAGTACAAAACTGGCCATTGTGCAGACGCCCCTCTCCACTTGCCCTCTCCCATCTGGCCACTAAAAGCAGCTGGCATGGTAGGGCAGGGGATCCTCCAGACTTCCTCTGTTCTGACTGAGCAATGCCTGTGCCAGTCAGATCCCAAAAGACCTGTCTCCTGGCCTCCATGGGTCTCTAGCCTCAGCCTGAGGGTTGGGGGCTGTCCTGGTTCCTGGTGTCCCACCAGCAACCCCTGGTTCTTCTCTGGTCTACTCTACATCTGTGTTGTCCCCAGCCAGAGCAGGGCAGGACACTGATGGGGGAGACACAGGGCTGTATTGTGACTTTCTTGGGCCCTAGGTACTTTTAGCTTTATGGGTTCCTTCATCCATAAAGAGGTATTAAAAATTATATTTTACAACTGCATTGGTAAAAAGATGAATATAATCCAGGCTGGATTTAATATTACATATTCATTGTTATTATAGTCATTTTTTCCCTCTGATTTTAAAAGAAATTAAAACACTTTTGTGGTTCCCTAAACGTATCATGGACCCTAGGCACCGTGTCTACTGCACCTAATGCATAAGTTGGCCCTGGGGAGATGGTGTTCCTGGTAGCAGCATGGGCACCCTGGCAGGCAAATGCCTGGTACTGTCTGGGGATGCCGGGCACTTGCTGGTGCTGCTTGAGATTGCCCCCACTGGCCATCTGTGGGTACTGCAGGGCATGCAGGAGGTCTAATGGGGGTCAGGGAGGCACTGCCCTGGGTGCTTCTCTGTCCTGGTGTCTTGGAACGCAGCAGGCTAGGAGCTGGGGTTCCCCTGGGGTACTCGATCCTATCATCACCGTTTCTGTTGATGCTCATCTCTATTGAATGGCATTTTGTTAAAAGCAGAATCTCACCTCTCCTGAGCATTGGTAACGTCAATTTTTGTCAGTAAAACTGAGAGCTAGCTGTTATACTGCACTTGTTCTGTGTTGTCACAGAGAAGGAAACAAAGACACAGAGAGGTTTAAAGCTGAGGTGGCAGAGCTGGAATTAGAGCCCAGGCAGCCTCCACTGCCACCCTGGGCCTCCTGCTGTCCTGCCGGAAGATCCAGGTGTGACCTCGTTAAATATGACAGCCCAGTAACGGATTTTCCACACTACGTAGATAACAGAGATATTGAACATACAACAATCTCAAGCAGTATTATAAAGGCTCTTTATTTGGAAATCACTTCAAATTTTAAAAAATTGCACAAGGGACATCTATATTCTCTTTACCCAGATTCAACTATCATCAACACTTAATGTCATTTGCCTTATCAATTGCTATCTCTAAACACACACACAGAAACACAAACACTTTTTTTTCAGAACAATTTGAAAGAAAGTCACATACATCATGGCTATTTACCCTTGAATAATTCCATGAGTACTTCTTAAGAAAAGGAATAGCCTCTTATATAACTACATTTCTGTTTTCAACTTTATAAGTTTACATGGGTACCACACTTTTTCCTATATGCTGGCCCTATTCCAATGCTGTCAGTTGAAAAAATAATGCGCTTTACAATTATTTTTCACCTCCAGTCCTGGATCCATCCTAGAGTCAGGTATTTCAGGGAGCTGTCAGTTCTCATTAGCCTCCTTCAGTCTGGAACATTTTTTCGACAAATATAATCCATAGTCAATCTATAATTAAACTTGGGGTGAGTTTATTATGAGCCAGATCTGAGGACTAGCCCAGGGCCTTCCTTCCCCCAGGAAGTAAGGGCACCAAAGAAGTGGGGTGTACAGAGTGGTTATATATCGTCAAAGAGCATGCATCACATATGATTGGAACGTCCCTTTTACAATTGTCACGAGATGCTTAGCTGGCACAGCAGATTGGTAGTCAGCATGTCAGTGGTCACAAGGTGAGCACAGCAGGTTAGTAATTGATCCTTAGTTTAGGGAGAGATACTTATCCTAAAGGAAATGCTGATATGGAAGCGGTTACATCCCTGTCTTTAAGGGCATCCTTCTTGTCTTGGGGGCATAGTAAATGTTTAAAGCAGATGCACAATGCGTGTTCAACAGGCCACATCAGGCCCTTTTGGGAAAACAAGGTCAGGCCAAAACCAAATGGTTTTAAACCAAATGTCTTCCTCATATACTCCAATATATCCTATTGCTTGCCATTTATTTATCAATTTCCACAGCCTTCCGTATCCTTTTATTCTCTAAAAAATGTGTTGTGTGTGCATGTAGTGGGGGATGGTGGGGGTGTTAAAGAGTGTTGAGGTCGAATGTGTGTGTGGGAGGTGATTGTGCAGTGTGTTTGTGAGGATATGGGTGTGGACATGGGAGTGGGGTGCGTGTGTGTGTGATATATATGGTTGTGTTGGGGTGCCTGTGGCTGTGTATGTGTGTGAATATGGGTTGCGTGTGTACGTGAGGTTGTATATGTGGAATGTCAGTGCAGGTTTGTGGGCAGGATGTGTATGTGTCAGGGTGTGTCTGGGATGTGTATGTGGGTGTATGTCTGGGTGTGTGTGAGTTTTTGGGGGGTTTATGAGTGTGGGTGTGTCTGGATGTGTGGCGATATTTGAGTGGAGTGTGTGTATGGGGAATTCTAAAGCATGTGTGTGGATGTGTAAGTGGGATATGTGTGTATGGTGAGTGTATAAAATGTGTGTAAGTCAGGGTGCGTGACGGTGTGTGTAGAAAGTGAATAAAGTGTGTGGGCATGGGTGTGTAAGTCAGGGGTGTGTATGTGGGATATATGGCTGGGTGTGTATGTGTGTAGGGATTTTTGTGAGTGTGGACAATCAGGCTTATATGTGAGTGTAAGGGTGTATGTGTCAGCGTGGGTGTGTGCTTGTCAGTGTGGTTGTGTGGGTGTTAGTGTGTAATTTACATGAAAAATTTTTATATATTTCCTTTAATCTCCAAAAATTCTAGGTATATGCATTAAAAATACATTTTAACCAGCTTAAATAGAAATAGTGTTTTATTGACTCATTATTCCCAAGGGAATGGTGCAGCTGTAACAAGGTCTTAGGAGCAAGAATTTGATTGAAGAAAAGACTACAAGCAAGTTACAAATAACAGGAATGTAGTGCTCATCCCATTACTGAATGTAGTACGTTTAAAATTTTTTTATCATTTATTTGCAATAATTTCAAATTTACAGAAAAGTACAAAAGAAGAGTTGATATTCTCCTTACCCAGAGTTACCTTGTTAACATTTTGCCCATTTGCTTTATCCCTTCTCTCTCTCTGTCTCTTTCTCTCATTGTTTTAAATTGTTCCCAGGATTTTGGTTTACTTAGGTATGGTGAGGCCAACAGATCAGGAGACCACTGAAAAGAGAGCCCAGAGGAGGGGCACGTCACACCATGCTGGGCCACAGGGTGTCAGTCAGAGGTAGAGAGAGAGGGGCACTGTGGGAACGCCTGTGTTATTGTTGTCCGGGGAAGGAATGGGCAAGGCAGGGCAAGGGGGTGACTAATTTTAGGATTGGCGAGTTAGAATAATTTCCGGGAACTCGGGGGTGTAGGGGCTGCCCCAGGTTGTCTGATGCCTGGCCCCCGTGATGAGGACAGAGAGTTCAAGTCTGAGGAGAAGAGGTGGGGGTGGGGATGGTTAGTTAGCCTATGAAAGGTACTCTTGAGGGGGAGTGCTTGCTTGCTAGGGCTGGTGGTGGGGCAGTCCCTCCCTAGTCAGCAAGGCCCCAGATGTGAAAACAGCACTCACAGAGAGTAGATAACTGGTTAACACAGGATCACTTGCATTTAGTGTAGGTGGTGACAAATTTGGGTTATAACCTAACATCTTGTAGCTATTTCTTATTCATTGAAGTTCTACTTTGTTTATTTTCCCTCCCTCTTTGCCTTCTTCTGAATTGTTTTTATGTGTATGCTTTATGTCCACTTGTAGCTTACTGTTTATACTTCTGTATATATTTTTAAGTGGTTGTCCTAGGGTTTACAGCGTGCATCTGTAATTAACTACACCTGTATTCCAGAAACACCCCACTTCAACATGTAGTGGAAGGATCTTCCAAGAATATACTGACAAGATTGTCCAATGTTTTCACTGCATAAATGATATTCTGTTGGTTGGCAAGACAAAGGTTTCCAGCCTAATGTCTCTACCTTCTGTGACATCAACAGTCAGCAGGAGTGACTGATGAATCACAACACAACTCACAGGCCTGGTTGCTAGGCAAAGTTTCTTGAATAATGTGGGTGGATTCACAAAACTGAATCCCTCTTGCAGTCAAAGAAAATTTACTGCTTTCTACAGAGTAAAGAACTCCATGTTCCTGGTACTAAAACCAGTGCTGCGTGTCAAACTTGCAACTCCAGTAAAAGTTGGCCCCTTTTCGTCTTAGAGTAAAAAAGGCCACACTCTGTGGGGCTCTGGCCCTACTTGCTCCTTCATCGGATATCTGACTGCTCCTCTCCAGGCTAATGGTGGTGCTTTATGGCTGTCTTTCGAGGTTACCAAAGTGCCGTTTCCACTGACACTGGCCCTACCGTGAAACTCATGTGTGTTGTTTCATTTGATGGACATTCCACACACCCAGGTAGCTGATCCTGCTGATGCATTGTGGAAACAGATGTTCTAAGTATGAGTAATACTGCTGACTGTAAGGGATGCTCCCACTGGGGAAAGGCCAAGGTTAGGACAGTGGCTATGGGACAAGTGCAGAGCTGGGAACTTAGTAGGCTCCCCTGGCTCAGGCACATGGTGGTGTAACTGGTTCGTCTCTTGGTGAGTATGGAGCCGAAAGGTATAATGAAGCCTGCAGTGGGTGAAGAAAAAGGTAATTGCTTGCACAAACAGTGGAGAACACTGGGGATAGCTCCCAAAGCAGTGTACCCCCGAGCTTAGTGCTGGTGGAGACTTTATACACCACAGTGCAGAGGATATGTTACAACTGTGTACAGCTGGGCCCAGTCAGGGCACATGTGCAGGCCAATACCTGATGAGGTCAAAGTACCATTCCATAACCGGTTCAATGTAACATGTTATTACTTAAGGAGGTCAAGGTACCATTACATAACAGGTCCAATGCAACATGCCATTACATAATGAGTTCAAAGAACATGTCATTACATAACGGGGCCATGGTAACTTTTGGACACTTGGAGCTGGAGCAAACTGCAAGGGTATTGCTGCAACCATGTAAGTTTCACTGTAGGATGGCAACATCTGTAAAAACAGGGATATCAACCTCTGGAAAACAGCACATTTAGTTTTCTCCTCATCTGGAAAACATTTGACAGACCATGTTAGTTTTAGGTCAGATTCTCAGTAACCTTTTCCTTGGTTCCCAGTCACAAATTCCCCCTGAGATATTTTACTCTTTATTCTTGAGGGTTAAGAGATGGCGTTCAGTCTTCCATAACTACTTCCTACTCATCGGGGTCATGTCAGGGGAGGGGGAGGAAGAAAACTCTCATGCTGCAGGGTGAGATATGTCTCAGGGTCATCTGAGGAGTTCCGCAACGGTTAGTACTGTCACATAACTGTCATTTCTAACTTGAATTGTTCCAACTGAGGACTAACAAATCTAACCAACGTATTAGAGATGCATGGGCCAAAATTAATAATAATAGAAGAAGTACAAGGGGACCCATCAAAGGCAAGAGCCAGGTTGCAGAGGGAATGGCCTTTTTCACAGTGTCCCATACCTCATTGGTCATATTACCTTTCTGATCAAAGGTGTGTAGCCATGTAGCTTGGTCAAATATTTTCTTAATATTCACCTCAACTTCCCCTGAAGTGTTTACCCATGTACAGCATGAAATATTCGTCACTGCACATACATCTCCTTTTTCAGCCAGTAGGTAACCTAAGGTCATTCTGTTCTTCGGCACCACACTGGCTAGTGAATCTAAGGATACTCATTAGTTTTGGAGTGCTTTTCCTGTATTACCAACCAACGTTTCAAGAGATTTAGTTAGATTCCTTAGGGTCACTTCGTGGTACATGAATCCTCCCCAGGGAGCAGCCAGTCCTACTGTTAATCCAGTTCCTGCAAGGATCAATCCAATAGCCCTTTTCTCTCTGGGATGGTGTTGAGTGTGAGTGTATATTGTTATACCTATGGGACCCATCATTCCCATTGTACATTGTCCCTCATATTGTACATTATCTAAGCATGGATGAGCTATTGCAAGCAGTGGGGAAAGGAAGACAGCAGAAGGGAATGATAGTGAGGGAGCCTATGGTGTGTGGAGCCACAGAGGAAGATGAAGGGGAGAAAGAGTATTCTCTACCCACTCTGGGTCCTTTCTGGCTGGGCTACAAATTAAATTGACATGAGGGACCGAATAGCAGGAGAAAATCAAACAAAGCTTTATAACATGTATACATGGGAGAGACCCAGGCAAACTGAGCATATCCTGGCAGAATGGTGGAGGTTCTCCTCTTAAATAGACAAAAGAAGATTTTGAGGGGGTTGGGAGTGTCAGCCATGAGCGATTACAAGAAAAGCACAGTAAACAAAAGTATGCAGGTTCAAGTCTTGGCCCGCACTGATAAGAGTTTTTAGAGATAAAGTCATCCCCTCTTCTTCCTGGTACTGAGAGGGAGATACCTCTACAAATGGAGATTTCCCTCACAAATGTAAATGTCTCTTACAAAGGGTAACTTCTACTTGTTTTTCAGAGCTTTTCCCCTGTCTGCAGTTTCCAGCCCCAAATAATCTACCAGCTACCAAATAATCTTCACATTTTGGGGTAGTCAATTCCGATCCCCCACAAAGACTTATCCTGGGGGTGCATGGGCCTGTCAGGGTGTGGTACTATTAAACCAGTTGAGTAATGCAATGCCCCACTTGGGGGCATTATCTGAGCAACTGGGAGATAACAGTTCCCCATGAGTTAAGTTGTATTTTACAGGGCCCGTGGGTACCCTTTCAGCTACCAGAGGAGACAGATAAGTGAGCTCCCAGTATCTAAAGGGACTTTGCCTTTGTATTCCTATCCAGAATTTGCACTGGTTTACAAAGTTTTCCCTTGGGCTTTTTATATACCTTTCAGTTTTAGGGCACCAATGAGTTTCATTTGGGCTGCAGGATTGGGTAATATTAAAAGTGATGGAGTGTATAGAGGATTGGTTTATGTTGCCCTTTGCTGGTAAACATTGGTGACTGGTTTCACGGATCGAAGTGCAGTTCAGATAAGTTACCTCTCATGACTAGTGTGATTTGTTACTGGGGTAAGATTTAAACATTTTAGGTTTATACCTGAGGAGCCCAACTCCACTGCAATAGAAAGGGGTCCACTAAAAGCCTTTGGGGGCCCTTCATAAAGGCTAAAGTTGGATTCTGATTATATAGGATAAGCAACAGGCCATCCACTTTTGGTTTGGGGGTGCCGATGGCAGATCCAGCATTGGGACAATCCATTACCATTCACTATGATTCTAGAAAGGTTTACTATTGTGTTACTTTCCCAGGGAATTAAGGGGGCCTGTGTTAATGCCCTTTGTGAATAAAGGTAGATAAAGATACAAGCTGTGATATAACCTGTAGACTTAGGCATTACTTATCTCTGGATCCTTGGCACTTTTTCTGAACAGGAACTTCAAGTCTTACATTGGCTCACAGGAATAGGAGTGGAAACGGTGACAGTTTCTGGTTCTTGAGCTCGTTTAACCTGAGTGTGGTGGATCCAAGGGGTTGAACAAGGTTAACATAAGGGAAGCCATACTGTAGAAAAGAAACCTATTGTAACTTTGAATGACCTCTGACTAACTCAGCTGGATTTGCACCCCCAGGAAATGTAACTGCTTTGTAGACTTTTCTACCCCTGATTGTGCATGTACCTCCCAGCTGTCCCTGATTGTGCATGTACCTCCCAGCTGTGATAAGATGATAACTTTGTCCTTTTGAGTTCCTTAGGAATGTGATGACCTCTGAACAGAGAGTCTGTGCTGATAGCCATCATCAATGAAAACTGAAAGATCTTGTGTGGCGACTCCCAGTCTGTAACACCTGAGGGTCAACATTCCTAACCCCTCCCCTGTAACCCACCAGCCTGTATAACTGCTGTAAGATTCAGTACTCCCTTAAGATGGTTATTTTGGACATGAGTCAGCCGTCTTCCCTTTTACTAGCAAACTGTAATAAACCCTTTCTTTTTTCCACGATCTTCCTCTTGACGATTGGCTTTTGTCTTGCGACAAGCAGATCATGCCCTTTGTGTAACAGTCTCACCTTGCAATTTAAGAGAACAGTGAGTGGTTAGTAGGATCAAATAAGGTCCTGTCCAAATGGGCTTAAGTTGGTCTTGCAAGGATCCAGACTTCCAGGTTTTCAAGTCCACCCACACCCCTGGCTCATAGGGATGAAGCTTTATTCTCCCAGGAGAAGGAAGATTCAGATTGACAGGTTTATGATGGTTAGGCACTACATGTCCAAGGTTCATTATGTGCTTTACAGCTGATTTGATCTCTTTATCAGGGTGCATTATTAAACCCATATCACCCAAAAAGGGCCTCCCATACAACATTTCAAAAGGGCTTAGCTTAAGTTTTCCTTTAGGAGCAGCCCTGACGTGGGTCAAGGCAATGGGCAAAAGCTTCAGCCAGTTGTCCTTTACTCTTGGCAGAGTTTTGCCAAAGTGACCTTCAGGATACAGTTGGTTCTTTCAGTTGTTGATGCAAATAATCCATAACCAATCTATAAATCAAAATTGGGGTGAGTTTATTATGAGCCAGATTTGAGAACCATATAGCCCAGGAGAGTCCTTTCACAAAGAAATGGAGCATTCCAAAGAAGTGGGGGTGTACAAAGTGGTTATATATAGTCAAAGAGCATGTATCACATATGATTGCTATGTCCCTTTTACAATAGCCAGAAGATTGCCCCATTGGCACAGCAATTCATGGACACAGCAGGTAGCAGGTCTGCTGTCTCAGGTTGGGTGGTCACAGGATGAGCACAGCAATCAATTCCTAGTCTAGGGAGAGATGCTTATCCTTAAGGAAATGCCAATGTGGGGGAAGTTACATCTTTATCTTAAGGGCATTTGTTCTTGTCTTTGGGACATAGTGAATGCTTAAAGCAGATATAGAGTGCATGCTCAATGACCATGTCAGACTCTTGGAAAAACAAGGTCAGGCCAAATTAGTTTTACACCAAATGGCTTCCTCATATACTCCAGTATATTCTATTGCCTGCCATTTATTTATCACAGTTTTCCCAGAAGATCAAGGTCTCCAGGCCGCACACGGTTTCCATTGTAGTCCTAGTGTTTGAGAAACTCTGGCAACTCCTTTTGATACAAAGACCAGGCCATTGTCACTTTGGACTGACCTAGGTAGTCCAAACCTTGAGATGATTTCTTTTATCAGTCTTTTTATCACCTCCCCTAAGTTTTCTGTTCTACAAGGAAAGGCTCAACCCATCCAGTACAGGTGTCCACAAAAACTAAAAGATACCTAAATCCTCCCGGTGCAATTGGCATAACTGTAGAGTCCACCTGCCAATCTTCCCCTGGCAGGGTTCCCCTGGACTGTATGGCTGTTAGCAGAGGTGGTATTGGTGGCTGGTGTGTACATTATTTTGTAGGCAGTGTACACATTGCTCTGTTAATTGTCTGTTATCTCCTTTAAACCCGGGGTTCTCACTATGCACAGGAGCCAGTTGTACAAGGTCTCCTTTCCATAGTGAGTGGAATTGTGAGAAAACTTTATTATCCATGCTGTATTTTTAGACAACCAGACCTTTCCTTTGCTGTATGTCATCCTCCCCCATGAGATAGGGGACATTTGCAAACCAGCCCTCTTAGCTATCTGTATGTCTTCTGGAGTATATTTGGGGGCAAATTCATAGAGGGATAAAGAGGGAATAAGGGCCAATTGGAAAACTCCCTCTGCTACAGCTGCTCATTGGGCAGCTGCATCAGTCAAATGATTTCTCTTTTTTTGTGTGTGAGGAAGACCAGCCCTGAGCTTACATCTGTTGTTAATCTTCCTCTTTTTGCTGAGGAAGACTGGCCCTGGACTAACATCCGTGCCCATCTTCCCCTACTTTATATGGGATGCTGCCACAGCATGGCTGACAAGCAATGCATCGGCAGGCGCCCAGGATCCGAGCCGGTGAACTCCGGGCTGCCAAGTGTGACCTAAACCGCTGTGCCACTGGGCAGGCCCCCCCAATGATTTCTCTTAATCACCTCTGATTCTCCCTTCTGATGTCCTTTGCAGTGTACAACCCCACCCTCCTTTGGTTCATTGACCGCTGATAGCAGCCTGAGAATTTCCCTTTCATATTTAATTTCCTTAATGTCAGCTGACAATAGACCTCTTTCTTTCCAAATAGCCCTGTGAGCATGAACAACAGAAAAAGCATATTTGGAATCAGTATAGATAGTGAAAAATTTTCCTTTCTCTAATTCTAATGCTCTCGTTAGGACAATAAGTTCTGCCTTTCCTGCTGATGTTCCTGGGGAGAGTGCCTTTGCTTCCATGGATACGTGGAGGGAAACCACGGCATAGTCTGCTCAGCTCTGACCATTAACAACAGAACTGCTTCCATCCACGAAGCACACTTCCTCTGCATTCTGCAAAGGGTCACTCTGGAGGTCTCCCCTGCTTGAATATGCCTGATCCACTAGCTCAGAACAGTCATGCACCAAAGGCTCCTATGATGTAGGAAGAAAGGTAGCTGGATTTAGGACCTGGCAAGGCTGTAAGAGTAGCTGAGGAGTATCCAGCAGTGTTGCCTGATACTGCAACATTCTGCCACTTGTGAGCCAGTGGTGTCCTCTTGTTTCCAAAACACTTGAAACCTGATGTGGGGTCCACACAGTGAGGGGCTGCCCCATGATAAGTTTCTCTGCCTCTTTAACTAACAGGCAGGTGGCTGTCACAGCCCACAGGCAAGGTGGCCAGCCTCGGGACATGGTACTGATAAATAAAATGGCAAGCAATCAGATATATTGGAGTCTATGAGGAAGCCATTTGGTGTAAAACTAATTCGGCCTGACTTTGTTTTTCCAAAAGGGCCTGACTGGCCTTTGAACATGCATTGCATATCTGCTTTGAGCATTTACCATGTCCCAGAGACAAGAATAAATGCCCTTAAGACAAGAATGCAACTTCCCCCACATTGGCATTTCCTTAAGGATAAGCATTTCTCCCTAGGTGAGGATTTGATTGCTGTGCTCATCCTGTGACCACCCACCTTGAGGCAGCAGACTTGCTACCTGTGGTGTCCATCAAAGGCTGTGCCAACAGGGCAATCTTGTGACTATTGTAAAAAGGACATTGCATTCATATGTGATATATGCTTTTTGATGGTATATAACCACTCTGTACACCCCACTTCTTTGGTGCCCTTCCTTCCTTGGGGAAGGAAAGCCCCAGGCTATATGGTCCTCAAAATTTGGCTTATAATAAATTCACCCCAATTTTGATTTATAGATTAGCTATGGATTATTTGCATCGACAGTATCCAATTGTTTTGAAAAGTAGGCCACCACTCTGTTAAGAGGTCCAAGCAGTTGAGTTAATACTCCTAAGGCCACTCCTTGTTTTTCACGCACATATAAATCAAAAGGTCTAGTTAAATCAGGTAAACCCAAGGCAGGAGCACTCATCAAAAGCTCTTTTAGTCTTTTGAAAGCCTCTTCTCGTTGCTTGTCCCACTCAAAGGGATGGGTTTCTTGCCCTTGCAACTTATCATGTAGAGGTTTTGCTGTTAATCCAAAATTAGGAATCCAAATGTGGCAGAAACCCACCATTCTCAGAAACCCTCGTAATTGTTTCCTAGTGGTTGGAGGAGCTAGTTGATAGATAGCTAATTTCCTTTCTTGGGGAAGGCTGCACTGGCCTCTTGAAATTGATACTGGTTCAACACAAGGCTGAGATAAGAGAAGCCATATTGTAGAAAAGAAACCACATTGTAATTTTGAATGACCTCTGATTAACTAGCCCAGACATGCTCTGTGGGTTTTGTGGCCCCTCCCAGCAGCTATAAGTTGATAACTTTGTTCTCTTGAGTTCCTTAGGAATGTGATGACCCCCAGGCACAGAATTGATGCTGACAGCCATCATCAATGACAACTGAAAAATCAGGGTATAGAGTGTTGCTCTGGTCTCTGATGCATATCAAATAAAAGAAAAGACTGCTAGGAACTAAGACTAGATGGATGCCCCACCCTGAGACCAGATGCCTCCCCCACCAGGAGACCAGCCCCCTATATAACTGGCCTGTAGTCTTTATTCTGTAAGATGGTCCTTTGAGACATTAGTCAGCCATCTTCCCCCTTGCTAGCAAGCTGTAATAAACTCTTTCTTTTTTCCACCATCTTCCTCTTGACGATTGGCTTTTGTCTCGCAGTGAGCAGATTGTGCCCTTTGTGCGGTAACAAAATGATGAACCCCAAATACTTAATAGTTTCCTTAGATATTTGTGCCTTTTCTCTAGAGACTTTATAACCCTGTTCAGCTAGAAAATTCAGGACCACAACTGTGTTCCTGTCAGAGTCCTCTTTTGTGGAGCTTGCAATAAGGTGTCATCTACATATTGCAATCAAGTCCCACAGCTTCATTTTAAGTCTCTTAAGTCTCTACTCAGGACTTCTCCCAAAATGGTTGGGAAATTTTTAAATCCTTGTGGCAACACAGTCCAATAATATTGCAGTCTTTGAGGAGTCTCAGGATCCTCCCATTCAAAAGTGAATAATTCCTGAGACTCAAGGTCCAAAGGGATGCAGAAGAAAGCATCCTTTAGGTCCAGAACGGTGTAATATTTACTATCTCCAGGCAAGTTTGCTGGGAGGGTGAATGGGTCTGGCACCATCGGGTGAATGTCCCCGACAGCCTCATTTATAGCTCTGAGGTCTTGTGCAAACCAGTATTCTCCCATCCCTGGTTTCTTAATAGGTAGGATGGGGATGTTGCAAGGACATCTGCAAGGCCTTATTAATCCTTGCCTCAAAAGCCTCTTTAGTACAGGCGGGGTCCCAGCTAAAGGCGTTAGAGGTGGTGTTTTACCTGAGGCCAATAGTCACTCTGCTTCAAGTCTACCCCAACAGGCTGGGCATTAACAGCTCATTCCACTTGCCCTTGCGTCCAAACACCGGGATCAGCCTCAGCTAAAATATTTTCTGGAATGACCTCAACCAGTTTGGTCAGCTCATGAAGGAGTGCCACAGATTCCATACCTCTGTTCTGAGTAATCTGAATTTCTATTTTACCTTGCTGCAGACTTATGGTGGCCCCTAATTTTGTTAACAGATCCCTCCCTAACAAGGGAATTGGACACTCTGGCACATATAAAAAGGAGTATTTTAACACTTTGGAATCTATTTCACAGTTCAGAGGCTCTAGGAAATGCTTTGTTTTTCCTTTTCCTGATACCCCTTTTATATTACATTCCTTCTTGAATAGAGTACCCTTTTTAGTGGTCAAAACAGAGTGTGTGGCTCCCGTATCTAGCAGGAACTCGATTTCCTCTCCTGCAATATCTGAGGTAATGCGGGGTTCTTTGGAGGAGATTTTGAGAGCTGAGTGGGGAGCTCCTTGGCCTCATCAAGCATCCTCTCCAGTCAGGGGTACCTGGAAGGAGTTGGACTCGTCCAGCTCCCTCCCTCTCTGGGGATGGTTTGGGCATTTCTTCTTCCAGTGTCCCTCTTGTCTGCAGTAGGCACATTGACTAGGCCTAAGCCCTACAGGCACCTTTCTGGTCCCATATTGGGGACGGGGGCACTCACCCATGGTGATTTCTTCCTTTCTCCCGGGTTATCTGGGATAGACTGCAATGCCACTGCTAACAAGGCTGCTTGCTTTTTCATCTTCTTCTCTTCTTTTCCCTCTTCTGCCATATCTTGGTTGTTGAAGACTTAAAGGCAATCTCCACTAACTGGGAGAGGTTGGTCTCAGGACCAAGAGCCAATTTTTGGAGTTCCCTCTGGACATCAGGGGCACTCCGAGATATGAAATAGGTTCCCAGCACTATCTGGCTACCTTCACCATCAGGGTTCCAGGGGGTATACTTTTGAAGGCACTCCCTCAGTCTTTGCATGAGTCTTTGCATGATTCTCATCTGGCCTTTGCTGAATTTCCCTTAGTTTATTCCAGTTGGGGGGGGGGGTCCTGCTTCCTGCATCCCTTTCAAGAATGTATTTCTACAGAGCTCTAGGGCTGTCTTATCCCCTGCTCTATTGGGATCCCAGTCCAGATCTGTGGTGGGCACTTACTGTTCAGCCGGTTGCCAAATCTGGTTATTGGGCTGATTGGCACATTGTTTATCTGCCTCTTTTCGGGCTTCAGCTAAAACTGCTGCTTTTTCTTCTCCGATCAGGAGGGTTGAGAGGAGAGTCTATATATCAGCCCAAGCGGGGTAATGAGTGAAAAATATACCCCTCATCAGATTAAGGAATTCTCCAGGGTCTGCCTGCAGACCATGAGAAGGTACCTTCCAATTGTAAAGGTCAGAGGTGGTGAAAAGCTCGTGCACATTTATAAGGTTCCCATCCTCATCAGGGACTTGGCATAAGGGAAAAATTCTGCTTTTCTCTGGATTGTAACAAGTCCCATGTCTAAGTAGTGGTATCAGGCAAGGGAGGGGGAATAGGTTTAGGAGCAGCAGTGAATGGGTGCAGCTCCTTAGGGGCTGATTTCTGATTGAGAAGATGGGGGGCGGCTGCTCTATATGTCCTGTTGGAGCTGGGGTGAGGAGAGCAGATGGCAAAGCTTTCCCTTCCTGTCCCCTAGTGGGTAGAATGGGTCCTCATTGTCTGGAGGACTCTCCAGCACCAGGAAGGTATTCCCTTTTGGGGCAGAAGGTTTAGTCTTAAATTTGGCCTATTGTATTTTTGCAGTCATCTTTCATTTTGATATTAAGCCATAAAGCACTGTACATAGGGAATTTCTTCCCTTTTCCAGTCTCTTTTGCATAAAAAGTCCAATCATATGATGGTAGTATATTTCAGCATCACATTTTCTGGCCACCTTTCCTGATTTCCCCAAGTTATATTGGTGCCAAGCTGTATTACAAAAGAATATCATTCTCTTTTTTAGTCATGGGAGAACAGCCAAATAATTGCCAGTGATGAAGGAGGCACCCCAGTGGGCTCTCCTTTGGTATGGATGTTGTATTGCCCATACTGGTGTTGCAGATTTGTTTCTAGTTTCTAAGGAGTAGTCAGTAATGGTTAGTAAACACAAATCCTACAATTCTAGCCAAGATACCATTAAAATACTGTCCCACCACTAGCAGAGCTCTCTAGCAATGTTACATGTACTCATGCACACCGGGGACTCAGGGATGTACAGAAGAGCTTCCCTAAGCAGACTTCAGAGCTGCCTATGGAGATCTTTCCCTAGGTTACAGGGGCTTTTCTTGGTCAGGCGTCCCCAACCAGCCAGCCTCCTCTTCAGCCAGGGCGGAGATGTCTCTCAATCTCCAAGACATATAGCTGATTCAGCCAGAACAGATACCAAACTCGGAAACCAGAAATCTGCTCAGTTTATACCCCAAACCATTCTTCACCCAGTTCAAAAGACTCTTATAGCTGACTCATAGGACTGGCACTACTCACTGCTCCAGGCAAACTCCCACCAAAAATGGTCCATTGTGGCTGCTGAGTTTGTCCAAGGCAGCAGCAGTGCTGGCAAGTCAGGAGTCAAGAGGAACCTCTCCTTTCAGCCTTCACCAAGTCTCCAGTGACGTAGGGAATTTAGCCCAAGTTAGCTGCTGCTGCCCATTACTTCCCCTGTTGGAGGCTGAGTAACAAGACTATCAGGCTTCAGAGGAGCAGTCCCATCTGTGTCGACAAAAACTGAAACCAAATTCTAAGGATTTGTCTCTTGGTGAGTGTGGAGCTGAAAAGCACAACCAAGGCTAAAGTGGGTGAAGAAAAAGGTTTAATGCTTGCACAAGCAATGGAGAACACTGGGGATAGCTCCCAAAACAGTATTCCCCTGAGCTTAGTGCCAGTGGAGACTTTATATACCAGAGTGCAGTGGGTATGTTACAACTGTGTTAACAACTGGGTCCAGTCAGGGCACATATACAGGCCATTACATAACGAGATCAAGGAACTTGTCATTGAATGACGGGTCCATGGTAACTTTTGGACACTTACAGTTGGAGTAAACTGCAGGGGTCTTGCTGTAACTGTGTAAGTTTCACTATATGATAGCAACATCTGCAAAAACAGGGACACCAACCTCTGGAAAACAGCACATTGAGTTTTCTCCTCATCTAGAAAACATTTGACAGACCATGTTAGTTTTCGATCAGATTCAGTTTTCAGACCCTTTCCTTGCCTGGTTCCCAGTCGCAGTGGCAGTAAAGTAGTACAGGAGACAAGGGTGGATGGGGGAGGAGAGCACACAGCAACTAAAGAGCTGGTAGATGCAGAAGTGCTTAAAAAAAAAACCACCCAACAGGCTGTACAGACTGCCCTCCTATTCAGTCCAATTAGTCTTAATGAGCCTTTAAATTGCAAGTGTTGGTGACTGACGGTTATACAGACTAGGGCCTGTGGCAGAAGGATGTACCCATTAGGCAACAATCCTTGTGGACATGGACACAGAACTTGCCTGAAACTGCCGCCTGGTATAGCCCATTTAAGAAGCAATTACTGGCTTCTTATTGGGTGTTAGAAGACATTGAGAGGCTAAGAAAGCAACAGCAGGTATTGTTATGCCCTAACATCCCTGTCAAGGGATGGGTAAAAAATGAAAACACCAACAATGGATATTGCCCAGAAAAGAAGGGCATTACTGGAGTCCAACATCAAAAGAAAATGCAGCGAGTCACCTTCCAGATGCGGCTAGTTCAGATGTGTGGGCCAGTTCTTTGTGGCTTCGGTACACCGAGATTCCTGAAGGTGCCTAGTCCTGATTCATGGATGGGTCAGCTAAGTTCAAGGCAGATGGGTGTGCTGGGCTACTGCAGTGGTTCAGCCTCAAAGAAATCTGTTTAAAACTGCTCATGAAAAAGGGCATTCTGCTCAATGGGTGGAGTTGTGGGCTGTGGGGCTTGCCCTGGAAAACACCCTTTAAGATTCACCTTGTTACATTTTTCACACTCGTTGGCAGTAGGCAATGGACTGGCAATGTGGTCTGGTGCCTGGCAGTGGGACCACTAGATAATCAAGTCTCAGTCTTTGTGGGGACAAACATTGTGGCAACAGATTGCACAGGACCCACAGCCCCTGTTCATGACTCATGTGGATGCCCATGGAAAAGGACCATTCAAGGATAAACATCAATGGAATCAACAGTTAATCACAGCTGCACTGCCGAGGTAAGCGCCACAACCATGGGGATACACCATTACACGGGGCATGGTAATCCATCTACAAGTCAGCATCGGGCCCCAAAATAAGGTGTAGTGATTCCAGCACATGAGACCAAGGAAGCGTAGCAAATGTGCCTGACTGCCAGCTCCACAGCTGAGTGACAAAGGGAACTCCAGGGCACATAACCAGGAGTGCCATCCCTGTCTGCACAGCATACGTGGACCATACCATTCAAGGACTCTTAGCTGGACTATGTTACATATTTGAATTACCTAAGCACATTCAATCAACAGTGATTCTGCCTTATAGTAAAAAGTACCCAGCAGTGGATAGCTACCTGAAACCCTCGCTGGATGTTTTTTGGCCGTATCATTTCCGAGCAGTCGGTGCCACAGAAGGATGGAATGGACTCTTAAAGGAAAAACTGAAAAGGATAACTGGAAAACCAGGCTCAGCTCCCAGTGGAGCACCCACTTAGGACAGACAGTTTGGGCTCTAAATGTGGCAATTCCCAGGAAGGATACCTTTTATTTAAATAGAATGTTTAATTATGAGGTTAGGGAATGAGGGAAGAGCCCTAGACTGACTGTAAGACGCTTAAACCGCAAAAGTAATCCTTCTCATCTCACTTTCTTTCTTTCCGTGCCTACCTCTGGAAAATCTCTCTACTAGAATCTGCAAGTTTCAGAGAGGAGCCAGGTGGTGGGCGACTCTGACCTAATGCTAATTTTGCTGCCTGGCTATGCTTGCTGGAATTGGGCAGTTATGGATATTGATGATAATGATCATGAATATGAGGTGACAGCTCCTAAGACGGTCCTACTGGTGTGACTCCCATGGCAGAGGGTAGAGATGTTCTAGGATGGGTCAAGGTACATAAGGAAGAAGCTGCTAGACAGCTAGGGATGAGCTTGGGCATATGTTGTGGGTAAGACATGGGGAGGACTGGAGAAAAGGTGATGTGATTGTTGTAGGGGCTGGTCATACAGATCACTTGGCTGTGGAAGAAGAGCCACAACCCTGGCTGACGGGATAGAATGTCTTAGACTCAGAGAGGTCAAGGGTGGGAGGAGAGATGACTAATCTCTGTCTCAGCTTTTGTTCGTAGGGCACTGGCCAACTTAACCCAGACTGCTACCGCCATCCTCAACTTGATCAGTGGCCAATGAAGACTCTCAGTCTGACTCTTAGAAACCTTCCAACGACTGCTGACTCCAGGAGTGAATGCCTCCACTAACGATGACACGACAAGATGAACTTTCTGGACTTTTTTGGACTGTTAATTCTCATTCTGTAATTTTTTTTTTTTTTTTTTTGTGGGGAAGACCAGCCCTGAGCTAACATCCGTCGCCAATCCTCCCCTTTTTGCTGAGGAAGACTGGCCCTGGGCTAACATCGTGCCCATCTTCCTCCACTTTATATGGGACGCCGCCACGGCATGGCTGACAGGCAGTGCGTCGGCGGGCGCCCGGGATCCGAACCACCGAACCCCGGGCTGCCAAGCGCAGACTAAACCGCTGCGCCACCGGGCGGCCCCCTCATTCTGTAATTTTTGAACTCTTTTATATGCTCTGCACAGACTATAACAAACGCTCTAAGTTTAAAAGATTGTTAGATCCTGACTGCACATCAGCAAAATGCTGCTGCTGGGATCGCTACTACTTCATATGTGAATGTCAGGCCTCTTCTTGCCTGCAATACGCAAACTAGTCTAAAGTCTCCTTGTGGTGATAAAAGAGATGGGGTATGTGCAATTGCCAGCCTCTTGCTGCATCTGAGTTAATAACACACTTAAGCGATATGTCTCCAGATGGGAAGCCTGGCTACAGTCCGTATTCCAAATGGGCCTGATCATCCTACTGGGAGTCACAATCATGGTCATTCTCATTTGATGTTCCCAAGACATATAGGACAGTTTGGTCCAAACCCTGTCAGTATAATTAATTAGATTACCTGATGGGTGGACTATATTTCTGAAAAGAATTCTTAGCTGGATATGTGAAAGTTTAGGACATAGAGCTGTAGGGCAATGACTCTATCCTAGTGACCTTGCATATACAGTGGTCCCCCCTTATCCACGGGGATACATTCCATGGCCCCCTGTGGATGCCTGTAGTTGCCAATAGTACTGAACCCTATATATAGTATGTTTTTCCCCCTATATATACATACCTATGGTAAAGTTTAAATTATAAATTAAGCACAGTGAGAGATTAACAGTGACCAGTAAAGAAATAGAACAATTACAATATACTGTAAAAAACATTTCCGTAGATCAGAGCAATCTCAGCATACAATTTTTTTCTTTCTTTATTAAGTCAAGATTTTTCACCTTTCCCTTAAAGGAAGCACTTTACACATTCTCTTTAGCACATCCAAATTGCCAGCACCACTACTCTTGTGCTTTGTGGCCATTATTAAGTAAAATAAGGGTTACTTGAAGACCAGCACTGTGATACTGAGACAGCCGATCTGATAACTGAGACGGTTACTAAGTGACTTTGGGCGGGTGTACAGTGTGGATACACCAGACAAAGGGATGATTCTCATCCTGGGCAGGACAGAGTGAGATGGTGTAAGGTGCATCACACTTCTCAGAACAGTGTGCAAACTAAAACTTATGAATAGTTTATTTCTGGAATTTTCCATGTAATGTTTTCGACAGTGGTAGACTGTGGGTAACTGAAACTGGAAAGCAAAACTGTGGATAAGGAGGAACGACTATATCCACGTAGGCCCTGCAGGCAAGGTTTGAACGGCAGCTAATCCGAGTCTTGGCAGAACGCCTTGTGATCCTCCTCGGAGCTCACTCCAGCCCAGCCCTGAGTTAGACTGAAGCCCTTGTCCTATCCATCACCAGCGTCAGTGAGGGGTCCTCTAAGAACTTTCAGCTCCTCTCAGCAGACTCTACAGATGGATGTGGGAGATGGGCTGGGTAGTGGTGGTATGACAGAGTCAGAGAAGTTGTTTGGGGGTGAAGAAAGGAGAAGGCCAGTCCAGGAGTGGGGGCAACCCTTGTGAGGGGTGGGTGTCTTGGAACTTCCATGCTGTGAGCTCCAGGAGTGGGTGCCAAGGATACCAGGCAGGAGTCTGCGTGAGATGCCAGGGAAGGCCAAGCCTATGGGGCCTGAGGAACCTGAAGGGCCCTGCCTGGAGATTGCCTTCACTGCCCAGTCCCTTTGGGCGGGGAGGTTGTGGCCTTGCCCAGGGAGACCCAAGCTGGCACATGGATCCAAAGGCACATAGGTTCCATTGTACCCTTACAGGGTGGTGGTGATGCCAGGGGAAAACTCTGAGCTGGGACTTTTCTCCATCCTCTGTCAGGACAGGGACTTGAATTCATTCCAGACCCTAAACTTCACCCTCCTGGAGACAGTAAGCCCCACAGAAGAACTGGTGAGATCCCTGGAGAACTGTGGCTTGCAGAAGAGGGTATACAGGGGCCTCACCAGATAGGAACCCCTTCCTCAGGGCTCATCCTGCGGCCTCCTCCCCAGTCCCTGTGGCCTCTGCTCTGCCATCCCTCCTGTCTGATCCTGCTGGTGAGTCAGCCAGCTGGGCAGCTCCCTCTTCTTGCTGGGTCTCATCAGACGGACAGGGAATCTGAGAGGTGAGGGACCAGCTTGGGGCAGTAAGGTACCTTCCTGAGGGCCCACTTTAAGACTGGAAACCAATGGTGCTCCCTCCAGCACACAGAGGGGACCTTGGACCAGGCTGAAGCACCACAGAGAAGCCAGGACTCGAGAGCAGGAGAGAGCAGGGTGCTCATCCCGATTGTGCTTCCCACGGGGGCGGGGCCTGGAGGGAGGAAGGCATCCAGGCTGCCCCCAGAGTGTCTCAGAGGGTCCTCAGTGGGGATTTAGAGGAGCTCTCCCATGTGATTTGGGCATTTCCCACCTCCTCAGGAAGGCTGCTGGTGCAGCCGAACTGCACCCGGTGGAGTCAAGGGCGGTCTCCTACAGACAAAACTCTTGATGAGAGTAACTGCACCAAGCAACACATGCTAATGATGCAGTGAGGGAAGAACTTGGGGATCTGAATATTTCCCCTGGGTATCATTGTTCACTCTGCTTGTGACTCCTTAGTGGCTTCTACTGGGGACTCAGGGTGGACCCTTCTCCTCGCTGGTCCTGCAGTTGGTGAAGGACTGTTTGGTGAGTGTCTCTGCTGAGCAAGGAGTCCCCTGCCTTGGAGGTCACCTCCACTGGGGAGCGATGCTCTCCTCTCTCCAGCCTTGTCTCCATGAGTTTGGAAACAACCTTCAGCTCTGGGAGTCTTCCTATTACCAAGATAACAACCTGAGTCTTTGGAGTTGTCATGGTAAAAACTCCTTGAGAGGGTGCCTGGGGCCATAGAGTCCTACACCCATGGCTGTCTCCTCCTCCTCCTCCTCTTCTTCTTCTTCTTTTAATAATAAGCATTGTTAAAGGATGTATTCTCCTTATAAAAAATTCAAACAATCCCATACAACTAAAGTCCTTTTGATGACTTGTTTCTCTGCCCCACTCATCCCAATCTCCATGTTAAAAGCAACGTGCATTCATCAGTTGGGTGGGTGTCTGTCCTGATCTTTTCCTAGACAATTATATACATTTATGAACATAAAGAAATATGGTGTCTTGTTTTACGGTGATTCATATTTTACTTAAATGGAATTATTCTGCAATTTGCCTTTTCCCCTTAATATCTGCATAAATGCACAGCTTGCTGAATCTTCTAAGTGATCACATTTGTGTAACCAGCACCCAGAAGTCCCCTTGTCCCCTGACCAGTTGCCACCCTTTCCCTATAACCGTGACCCTGACTTTGAACTCCATAGATTAGTGTTGTTGGATTTTGAAATTTATAGAAAATAGAACCATACAGTATATACTCTTTGGCGCCCAGTTTCTTCATGCAACATGGAGTTTGAGAGAATCATCCATGCTGTTGTATGTGATTACAGTTTGTTTAGTTTTTTGTTGCTAAGTAGTGTTCCACTGTATGAATATAGCACAATCCACAGTAATCCATCTATTACTATTGATGGATATTTGGGTAGTTTCCAGCTCAATCTTTTAAAATGGCTGCACTACAGGCCATAGAATGGACATACTGTTCCCCACTGATACATGTCTGGATGGTTTCCGGTTCTCCACTAGGCCCAGCAAAGCTACAGGGAGCATCTTGGTTTATGCCTCCTCATGCACATGAGTGAGCATCTTTGTGGGAGGCTCTTGAAAAGTGGGACTTCTAGGGGCACACTGTAATGGCTTGTGCTGTGCCAGGTCTTCTCCAAGGGAGTATGTCTTGGATGGTAGGTGTGGAGTGGATGGCTGCTGTCTCCTTTTCCCTTAGGAGCCGGGGAAGGCTCTATGGAGACTGGGTCTCTGATTCCTGGCTTCAAAGTTCATAAGAGAGGAATTCCTCTATGAAGAGAGAAGAGCCTTCCATGCAGGTGTAATAATATCTTCCATTTCATAACCAGGAGGAGGTGCAGCTGGAGAAAGTCTTGTTTAAATTCACATAGGTGGTCAGTAGGTTGGGCAGGACCAGAACCCAGGTTGCTCATCTCTGGCCCATGCTCATTCTCTTATACCAGTTTGCCTTGTTTGCCTGGAAGTCTAGGACTCCAGGGCTGGGATGACAGGTATCTCAACACAGGTGAAGCTGCACTTTGTCCAGTGTGGGAGTTTTAAGTGCAGAGCATGATGGGAAAGAACATCTGGATCAACCAGACTGGAGGGAAAATAGAGGACTGAAAACCTGCCCATCTCAAGACTTAGCTCCTACAGCTTAAAGATCTTGTCCACTACTGACCTGCTCCTCTTTTACTCTCCCATTTGTTCTCCCTCTCCTCTCTCTTCAACAAGAACCCAACCAAGAGAACTGAAGGAAAATGGAGCCAGTGTCCAGATGGACCAGTTGTACAGCTTGCTGTCCTGTTCTCCCCTTGGGTTTCTCAGTTATGCCTGAGGCAATTCGAGTTGGGTTCACACTCACTTGCTGCTGAGAGTGCCTACCAGGGCAGAATTTTTCAAAGGAAGTCAAAGCTAGTGAGAGGCAAACAGTGATTCAAGTACATGTCTGCCTGACTCCAGGTCTAAGGTCCTGACCAGCCCTTGGGGGCAGCTCTCTGCCTCTTGATCATAACAGCTGCTGTTTATGGAGCATCCATTATGGGACACCATGTCCCAAGTTCTTCAGCTACATTGACTCCTTTATCAGACCTCATCCTTTATCAGCTACCTGTCGTTCATGCTTTCCAAGGCCCATTTTACAGAGAGGGAAATGGAGGTACAGAGAGGTTGGGTAGCTATTTGCCCAAGAGTACACAGCCAGTAAGCTGGACCTGATCTCAATCACTCTGGCACCAGTGTCTGTGCCCTTGACCACGTTATGGCATGGCCTTCACAAACAACGTCCCCAGAGCCTGTCCCATCAGTTCCCACCCCAGGGGAGCAGAAGACCCACTTTCTTGAGGAGTTTTCCCAGTTCGTCTTCAGAGGACATTGCCCAGATCCCCCACTCACTTGTGGAGAAGCTGAGAAGGGCACTTTGGAGCTGGGGTGCTCATGTCTTTCCATGCTCAGCCTCCAGTGTCCCATCTGTGTGGTGGGCCTGGGAGAATGCTATGTGTCCCTTCCCGAGCTCACAGGGCCGGGTACCTATCTATCAACACCACACTAAGTGCAGGGCCCACCAAGAGCTGGGCCACAGATGAAGAGGACTCACCCCTTGGAGGCCCACCATCTGGAGGAAGACAGACAAGCAAATGGACTTGCCCCGCCACGTCAGTTGTATCTCCCAGCCCCAGCCTCAAGCCCTTTTTTAACCTCAGGTCCTCCTGGTACTTCTCTTGCATCATTCTCTGCTCAGTCCCTCTCAGGAGCAAAAAAAGTCTCATTTCCTGTCCTGCTGACACCTTTATCAGCAGATTTCCCCAGATTCCCCAAGAGGACTTCTGTACTTGCTGTCTCGATCATGACATTTTCACACCTCTCATGACTCCCACAGAGGCTCCACTGTGGGGTGAAGTACTGAAGGAGAACTATGTGCAGGAGCCCCAGGAGCCCAGGGGCGAGGACAGTCAGGGTGGGTTTTCCGGAGGAGGGGAGCCTTGTCCTGGAGGAGCCTAGGACTCTGGCAGGTCAAGAAGGCTGAGTGAGGTGTGGGAGAAGTGTGTTCCAGCCAAGGAAAGCAGCCTGTTGTGTGTGGGCTCCACTGGCCTGCGAAGGCTTGGAGGGTGCTGGGTCTGGAGAGAAGGCCAGAGGTCATATCACAAAGCTCCAGACTGCCCCCTAGGGTCGGATGTCTGGGGGTGCTGTGGGCAGTGGAAAGAGCACTGGCCTGGGAGTGGAGCCCCAGCACTGCCCCTTCCACACCTGGGGCCCTGCTACGCCCCCTTCTCCCTTGCTGTGTAGGCAGCCTTGGTTATCCTTTCTGATCAATGGGGAGTTGCAATAGTCAGCGCTGTCACACACTTGTATGTGTGTGTTTAGAGCTCTTCTTATTTCTTAAAGAAGACTGTACCGAGCCAGCAAATCAGAGTCATGAGCACGTGTTGTATTTCCCAGGCAATTAAAATCCCCACTCTCTGAAGGTCTCCTGAAGCAACTCCTTGAAGCCCTTCCTGCCATGACCGAGGGGTTTCAGGGCCAGCTTCTTTAGTGACCACACACACTGGTCACACCCTCGGACTTGACTGGCCAGACTCCATTGATCACCTGGCCACGGTGAGACCGTGAGGGGTGCAGGACACAAGGGGCCCCAGGCTCCGCTCACAGTGTTTGACTTTGGTGAAACTAATGGAAGAGACTGCCACAGAGAGCACAGACGCCTCCCCAGATCTGCTCCAATGGGGCTGAGAACCCAGAACTTTTAACTTGGTGAGAGCCCTGCTTTGCCAGATATGCTACCACAGAAGACCAGACGTGCAAGAGTCAAAGGGGGGCTGCTGCTCAGATAAGCCAGGTCTGGATGCAAATGGGGTCGGCTGTTGAGCAGTTTGGAGTGGTCAGAACCCTGCATCTGAGGGTGTGGGGAGTCAGGAGAGATTCCGAGGAGCAGGGAGGGATCCTGGAATCAGACAGAGACTCCAGGGAGCGGAGTGAGACCCTAAGGGCCAGACAAATCCCAGGGAGCAGGGTGAGGTCTTGGGCAGGGAGGGATCCTGGGGAGCAGGCAGGGAACCCCACCACCTCCTGAGCCCTGGCCTCTAGCAGGCGCAGTCTGATGGCTGAGGATTAAATCTTTTATTTTACCAGAGTTACCAACATTTTGTTTTAATGACCCTTCATTCCCAATATATGTTATGAACATGTTTTTGGTAGAAACATTTCTCAGATATGTTGAAGAGATTAAATGCTGAGTTTGGGGAGTTTATTCTTTTTACAGATTTGTCTTTTTAATATAGACAGTGAACATATTCTTTGATATACGATAAAAGCCAACTCTTTATGAAGGAAAATTTTAGTTCGTTTGATGTCTCTTAAATATTGTTGAGTCATTTTCTGTAGTGCCTTTCTATTTTTTGAAAATGAGCAACTCACATTATCTAGCAAATGTATCAATGAACCAAAAAGAGTCATAAAACATTTTATAAAATTTACAGAAATTCACATTATAGGAGATGGTTGAACATTTTGAAGATTTCTGTGCAGTTTTACAGGATGTGCTTTTATGTCTGTTTATAATCAGTTTGAGCAGAACTGGGACCATCATCTGGGACGGTGACACCTGAAAGAGGAATACAGAGAGGGAAAGACTGAGGAAACTGGGAGGGTGTGTGGTCCCTGGAGCCCTGAGACCTGGCTCCTCCGACACTCTCAGGCCCTGTGACTCCACTCTTCTCCCAGTCCACATAGTTACATCATAAATGTTTTGGACAAATCAGTAAATTTAGTCAATGGTGAGAATGGGTCATTTAAAAAAATAGATGTTTGGTCATTGACTCTGAGATTTTTTTTGTCCAGTTGATTTTCTTCAAGCGTCCCTCGTGCCCTTGTGCTTGGTGATGCCCTAGCTGGGCTGGTTCTGTCCTAGGCTCCTCTGGAGTTTGGGAGTCCCCCCCTGGGCAACCTCCTGACCCACCTACCTCCCCTGCCCTGCTCAGGCTCCAAGAGGCCCTCAGTTTCCTGCTCTTGGCCCCCACTAAGTCTCTTGGGGACCACTGTCTCCTCCCCTCTGTCACTGCTTCCAACACTCCCTCTCCCCCGTCTCCTCCTATAGCGCCTGCTGGCCTCTATGCCTTTGCTCAGGCTGTGCCCCTATCTCTGGAGCGCTGTCTTCCATCTCAGGCCCACCCCCTCCCAGATTCCTCCCGTGATGCTGTGGCCTCTGCCACCCTCCTTTCTGATTCCTCGTGAGGTAGGGCCAGCATTGGTCACACATGAACGCGAGTGGCATTGCCACCACAGCTTCACTGTCACCACAGGTCTGAGTGTTGGTATGATCAGCTGTGTTAGGTTCCAATTGCAGGTCTACCTGTGACCTGGGTGATGTGACCTGGCCCTTGGCATCCTACCCTGGCAGTGACAAAAAGGATGGTTGGAGGGTCGGGCCCTGGGACATAGAGGGGCATAGGAAAGCCTGGTCTGGGTGGAGGCAGAGGGTGGAGAGGGACATCACCCCCAGCCCTGGCCTCCTCCAGGTGTTCTGCCACAGGGGAGTATGGGGAAGGAGGACCCCGGCCAGCTGTGTGCTGGCATTTGACTGGGTTGGGCCAAGGTGGCTATTGAGTACTTGAAATGGCTGTAGGATGACTGATCAATTGATTTTCAATTACCTAAGTTCAATTAATTTGGATTAAAATTAAAACTGCCACCTGTGCTTGTGGCCACAGTATTGGACACCACAGGGACCTAACTGCGTTAGAGCAAAAATGAGTAAGTCTGATGGGCAGGGAACAGTGAGAGGAAAGCTGTTTGGGGCTGGGGTCAGGGAGGCATCAAAGGAGGAGGCAGAATGCAGTGGTGTGGGTTGGGGGTCACTGAGCAGGAGGGGAGCAGTGGGCAGCCTGCCTCATGGTCCCCTGCCACCCTGAGGCACAGAGTGTTGGAGGAGCACAGGCTTTAGGGATCACTGGCAAGGGGAGAGGCTGGGAATGTGGTGGCCCAGGGAAAGGTCACCAGGCCTGCAGGAGACACGAGGGCAGGAAGCTCAATGTCTCCTCTTCCTCATTGTGGCAAGTGTGGGGATGGGAAACCTGGATTATGAAATGGGCCCCTGGCCCGGGAGGGATATTGCTACACAGGACAGGGTGTGATTGTCCCCAGCTGCCTTGGCCTTTCCCAGGAGAATACACGTTTCAGTTTGACACTCTCTATGCCACCCCCTGGGGGAAGACTGATGGGCCATGTAAAGTGACATGTGGGTGATATCCAGGTCTCCCCCTTATGGCTGGACAGAGTCTCCACCTCCCTGGACACCATGTCCCAGGCCCCTTTTGGGAATCACTCCAGGAAACAAAGGCATATTGTCTAGAAATTACCCATATTCACCCCATGCCCATCTTCCTCTACATTATATGTGGGACACCTGCCACGGCATAGCTTGATAGGTGGTGCATAGGTCCACACCCGAGATCTGAACCTGCAAACCCCAGGCCACTAAAGCAGAGCATGCCAGCTTAACCACTGTGCCACTGGGCTGGACCTGTGTAGTTCTTTTTCTTTTAAATTTTTGTTGATGTGTTAATAGTCTATAACATTGTGGGGTTTTAGTTGTACATTATTATTTGTCCGTCACCATATGGATGTGTCCCTTCACCCCTTGTGCCCACCCCCCACCCTTCTTCCCCTGGTAACCACCAACCAGTTCTCTCTGTCCACGTGTTAGTTTATATTCAACATATGAGTGAAATCATGTGGTGTTTGTCCTTCTCTCTCTGGCTTATTTCACTTAACATAATACCCTCTAGGTCCATCCATGTTGTTGCAAATAGGACAACCCTGTCTTTTTTATGGCTGAGTAGTATTCCATTGTATGTATATACCACATCTTCTTTACCCAATCATCAGTCGAGGGACACTCAGGTTGTTTCCACTTCTTGGCTATATTGAATAATGCTGCAATGAAGATAGCGGTGCCTAAGCCTCTTGGGATGGTTGATTTCATGTCCGTTGGGTAGATGCCCAATAGTTGGATGGCTGGATCATAAGGTATTTCTCTTTTTTAATTTTTTTGAGGAAACTCCATACTGTTTTCCATAGAGGCTGCACCAGTTTGCATTCCCACCAGCAGTGAATGAGGGTTCCCGTTTCTCCACAACCTCTCCAACATTTGTTGTTTTTGGTCTTGGTGATTATAGCCATTCTAAAGGGTGTAAGGTAATATCTTAGTGTCGTTTTGATTTGCATCTCCCTGATGATTAGTGATGTTGATCATCTTTTCATGTGTCTGTTGGCCATCTGTATATCTTCCTTGGAAAAATGTCTATTCATATCCTCTGCCCATTTTTTGATTGGGTTGTTTGTTTTTTTGTTGCTCAGTTGTGTGAGTTCTTTATATATTATGGAGATTAATCCCTTGTCAGATATACAATTTGCAAATATTTTCTCCCAGCTGGTGGGTTGTCTATTCATTTTGATCCTGGTTTCATTTGCCTTGTAGAAGCTCTGTAGTCTGATGACGTCCCATTTGTTTATTTTTTCTTTTGTTTCCCTTGTCTGAGTAGACATGGAATCTGAAAGAATCCCTTTATGACCAATGTCAGGTAGTGTACTGCCTATATTTTCTTCCAGGAGTTTTATAGTTTCAGGTCTCACTTTCAGGTCCTTAATCCATTTTGAGTTGATTTTTGTGTATGGCGATAGAAGACGGTCTACTTTCATTCTTTTGCATGCAGCTGTCCAATTTTCCCAGCACCATTTATTGAAGAGACTTCCCTCTCTCCATTGTATGTTCTTCGCTCCTTTGTTGAAGATTAGCTGTCCATAGGTGTTTGGTTTTATATCCGGGCTTTCAATTCTGTTCCATCGATCTGTGTGTCCATTTTTGTACCAGTACCATGCTGTTTTGATTACTATAGCTCTATAGTATAGTTGGAAATCAGGGATTGTGATGCCTCCAGCTTTGTTCTTTTTTTTCCAGAATTGTTTTAGCTATTCGGGGTCTTTTGTTGCCCCATATGAATTTCAGTATGTTTTGTTCTATTACCGTGAAGAATGACATTGGGATTCTGATTGGGATTGCATTGAATCTGTACATTGCTTTGGGTAGCATGGACATTGTAACTATGTTTATTCTTCCAATCCATGTGCATGGAATATTTTTCCATTTCTTTATGTCCTCCTCGATTTCTTTCAATAGTGTCTTATGGTTTTCATTATATAGGTCTTTTACCTCCTTGGTTAAATTTATTCCCAGATATTTTATTCTCTTTGTTGCAATTGTAAATGGGATTGTCCTTTTGAGTTCTCTTTCTGTTGTTTCATCGTTAGTGTATAGAAATGCAATTGATTTTTGTAAGTTGATTTTACACCCTGCCACTTTACTGTAGTTGTTGATTGTTTCTAGTAGCTTTCCGATGGAATTTTTGGGGTTTTCTATGTATAAGATCATGTCATCTGCAAATAGTGAGAGTTTCACTTCTTCATTGCCTATTTGGAGTCCTTTTATTCCTTTTTCTTGCCTAATTGCTCTGGCCAGAACTTCCAGTACTATGTTGAGTAAGAGCGGCGAGAGTGGGCACCCTTGTCTTGTTCCTGTCCTCAAAGGAATGGCTTTCAGTTTTTCTCCGTTGAGTAGGATGTTTGCTGTAGGTTTGTCATATATGGCCCTTATTATGTTGAGGTACTTTCCTTCTATACCCATTTTGTTGAGAGTTTTTATCATAAATGGATGCTGGATCTTGTCGAATGCCTTCTCTGCATCAATTGAGATGATCATGTGGTTTTTCTTCTTCATTTTGTTAATGTAGTGTATCATGTTGATTGATTTGCGGATGTTGAACCATCCCTGTGTCCCTGGTATAGATCCCACTTGATCGTGGTGTATGATCTTTTTGATGTATTGCTGTATTCGGTTTGCCAATATTTTGTTGAGGATTTTTGCATCTATGTTCATCAGTGATATTGGCCTGTAGTTTTCCTTCTTTGTGTTGTCCTTGTCTGGCTTTGGTATCAGGATGATGTCGGCCTCATAGAATGTGTTGGGAAGTATTCCATCTTCCTCTATTTTTTGGAATAGTTTGAGAAGGATAGGTGCTAAATCTTCTTTGAATGTTTGGTAAAATTCTCCAGGGAAGCCATCTGGTCCTGGGCTTTTATTTTTTGGGAGGTTTTTGATGACTGTTTCAATCTCTTTACTTGTGATTGGTCTGTTCAGATTCTCTATTTCTTCTTGATTCAGTTTTGGGAGGTTGTACGCGTCCAAGAATTTGTCCATTTCCTCTAGGTTGTCCAATTTGTTGGCGTAAAGTTTTTCATAGTATTCCCTAATAATCCCTTGTATTTCTGTGGTGTCTGTTGTAATTTCTCCTCTTTCATTTCTAATTTTATTTATTTGAGTCTTTTCCCTTTTTTTCTTAGTGAGTCTGGCTAAGGGTTTGTCAATTTTATTTATCTTCTCAAAGAACCAGCTCTTTGTTTCATTGATCCTTTCTACTGTTTTTTTGGTTTCAATTTCGTTTATTTCTGCTCTGATTTTTATTATTTCCCTCCTTCTACTGATTCGGGGCTTTGTCTCTTCTTCTTTTTCCAACACTGTTAGGTGCAATTTAAGGTTATTTATTTGGGATTTTTCTTGTTTGTTAAGGTGAGCTTGTATTGCTATGAATTTCCCTCTCAGGACTGCTTTTGCTGCATCCCAATGGATTTTGGGGGGTTTTCTATGTATAAGATCATGTCATCTGCAAATAGTGAGAGTTGTACTTCTTCCTTGCCTATTTGGAGTCCTTTCTTCCTTTTTCTTGACTATTTGCTCTGGCCAAAACGTCCAGTACTATGTTGAATAGTGAGAGTGGGCACCCTTGTCTTGTTTCTGTCCTCAAAGGAATGGCTTTCAGGTTTTTCCCCTTTGAGTAGGATGTTAGCTGTGAATTTGTCATATATGGCCCTTATTATGTTGAGGTACTTTCCTTCTATACCCATTTTATTGAGAGTTTTTATCATAAATGAATGTTGGATCTTGTCGAATGCCTTCTCTGCATCGATTGAGATGATCATGTGGTTTTTATCCTTCATTTTGTTAATGTGGTGCATCACGTTGATTGATTTGCGGATGTTGAACCATCCCTGTGTCCCTGGTATAAATCCCAATTGATCATGGTGTATGATCTTTTTGATGTACTGCTGTATTCGGTTTGCCAATATTTTGTTGAGGATTTTTGCATCTATGTTCCTCAGCGACATTGGCTTGTAATTTTCCTTCTTTGTATTGTCCTTGTCTGGCTTTGGTATCAGGGTGATGTTGAATGTGTTAGGAAGTATTCTATCTTCCTCTATTTTTTGGAATAGTTTGAGAAGGATAGGTATTAAATCTTCTTTGAATGTTTGGTAAAATTCTACAGGGAAGCCATCTGGTCCTGGGCTTTTATTTTTTGGGAGGTTTTTGATAACTGTTTCAATCTCTTTACTTGTGATTGATCTATTCAGATTCTCTAGTTCTTCTTAATTCAGTTTTGGAAGGTTGCGTGCATCCAAGACTTTGTCCATTTCCTCTAGGTTGTCCAATTTGTTGGCATATAGTTTTTCATAGTAGTCTCTAATAATCCCTTGTATTTCTGTGGTATCTGTTGTAATTTCTCCTCTTTCATTTCTAATTTTATTTATTTGAGTCTTCTCCCTTTTTTTCTTAGTGAGTCTGGCCAAGGGTTTGTCGATTTTGTTCATCTTCTCAAAGAACCAGCTCTTTGTTTCATTGATCCTTTCTACTGTTTTTTTGGTTTCAATTTCGTTTATTTCTGCTCTGATTTTTATTATTACCCTCCTTCTGCTGATTTGGGGCTTTGTCTGTTCTCCTTTTTCAAATTCTTTTAGGTGCAGTTTAAGGTTATTTATTTGAGATTTTTCTTGTTTGTTAAGGTGGGCTTGTATTGCTATGAGTTTCCCTCTCAGGACTGCTTTTGCTGCATCCCATATGAGTTGGTATGGTGTATTTTCCTTTTCATTTGTCTCCAGGAGCTTTTGATTGCTCCTTTAATTTCATCAACGATCCATTGGTTGTTCAGTAGCATGTTGTTTAGTCTCCACATCTTTGTCCCTTCCCCAGTTTTTTTTTTTTTTTTTGCAGTTGATTTCTAGTTCATGGCATTATGATCTGAAAAGTTGCTTGTAATGATTTCAACCTTCTTAAATTTACAGAGGTTTGTCTTGTTTCCTAATATATGGTCTATCCTTGAGAATGTTCCATGCGTGCTTGAGAAGAATGTGTAATCTGCTGTTTTTGGGTGGAGTACTCTGTATATATCTATTAAGTCCATCTCATCTAGTTTTTTGTTTAAATCCATTATTTCCTTATTGACTTTTTGTCTGGATGATCTATCCATTGATGTAAGTGGGGTGTTAAGATCCCCGACTATTATTGTGTTGTTGTTAATATCTCCTTTTAGGTTTTTTAGCAGTTCTTTTATGTACTTTGGTGTTCCTGTGTTGGGTGCATAGATATTTATAAGTGATATGTCTTCTTGGTGAAGTGTCCCTTTTATCATTATATATTGCTCCTCTTTGTCTCTCATTACCTTTTTTATCTTGAAGTCTACTTTGTCTGATATAAGTATGGCAACTCCTGTTTTCTTTTGTTTGCCATTAGCTTGGAGTATTGTCTTCCATCCTTTTACTTTGAGTCTGTGTTTGTCTTTAGAGCTGAGATTTGTTTCTTGGAGGCAGCAAATTGTTGGATCTTGGTTTTTAATCCATCCTGCCACTCTGTGTCTTTTGATTGGAGAATTCAATCCATTTACATTTAGAGTTATTATTGATATATGAAGGCTTAATGTTGTAATTTTATTGTTCATCTTCTGGTTCTTTTGCATTTCCTTTGTTTCTTGTCCCATGTGTTTCGAACTGCCAATTCAGTTTGGGAGTTCTGCATGATGATTCTCTTAGTTTTCTCTTTATTTGTCATGTGTGGTTCTATTCTGGTTATTTGTTTGGTGGTTACCATGAGGTTTATACAAAAGATCTCTTGGACAAGATGGTCCATTTTCTGATGCCTTTTGTTTCCTTGGACTAAGTTGATTTAGTCCCTTTCCTCTCCCCCTTCCCCTTCTAATTTGTTGTTGTCACTACTTGTTCCATCTTGTGTTGTGAGTGGGTGTTTACAGTGATGAGTTTAAATTCATTTTTGATGTTTTCTAAATGCAATTTTTCTGGTTTAGTCTCCTTGCTCAAAATTTTGTATCCCCTTTCTCTTTTGTTTCATTCAGGCCTAAGAGCCTTCTTGAGTGTTTCTTTCAGAGGGGGTCTTGTGGTGATGAACTTCCTTAGTTTTTGTTTATCAGAAAGAATTACTATTTCTCCATCATATTTGAAGGATATTTTTGCTGGATAAAGTATTCTTGGCTGAAGGTTTTTTCTTTCAGGATTTTGAATATATAATTCCAGCCTCTCCTAGCCAGTAGAGTGCCTGTCGAGAAATCAGCTGAGAGCCTGACAGGATTTCCTTTGTATGTTATTTTGTGTTTTTTGTTTAGCTTCCCTTAATATTTTTTCTTTGTCATTGACTGTTGCCAGCTTTGCTACTATGTGCCACGGAGTTGGTCTTTTCCTGTTTATATATTTAGGTGATCTATTGACTTCATTCACTGTTATTTCCAACTCTTTCCCCAGGTTTGGGAAGTTCTCAGCTATTATTTCTTTGAACAAACTCTCTGCTCCTTTTGCCCTTTCTTCTCCTTCTGGAACTCCCATTATCCTTATGTTACTTTTCCTAATTGAGTCTGATATTTCTTGAAGAATTTATTCATTTCTTTTTAGTCTTAGTTCTCTCTCCTCCTCTATCTGGAGCATTTCTGCATGGCTATCCTTAATAATGCTAATTCTTTCCTCCATATTGTCAGTTCTGCTCTTTAAAGCTCCAGGTTTTCCTTTATCTCATCCATTGTGTTTTTCATCTCCAATATTTATGATTGTTTTTTCTTTATGGTTTCAATCTCTTTTGTGAAGAAATTCCTGAATTCATTGAATTGTCTTTCTGTGTTCTCTTGTAATTTGTTGGTTTTTTATGATAGCTATTTTGAATTCTGTTATAGGTTATAGATTCCTGTGCCTTTAGATTTGGTTTCTGGGTATTTAACATTTTCCTCTTGGTCTGGAGACTTAAGATTCTTTTGCATAGAGCTGGCTGATTTACCTTTACTATTCTTCATCTTGAGAATTTCTGGTCCTGCAGTTTCCACTTGCCGTCACTGGGTGGAGGTCACGAGCTGTGTGTTCTGAGCCGGCTGCAGTCCCCGGAGGGATTGTGCTGAAGTGTGTTGGGGAGGGTCCCTCTCTTTCACCTGCCTGACCTGGGGGCTTCCTTTCTCCTTTACTATCTGCTCTCTTGAGGAGTTGACTGCACTCCCGCAACAGTTCGTTGTTGCTTCTCGGTGGGGATCTCTCTACACTCTGTGAGAGCACCTGGAGGGCGACAGCTTTCCTCACAGAGGGCCACCCCTCTCCCCTCTCTGTCTGTGAGCCCTGCTGTCTGACTTTGCCTATTGGATTGGGAGGGGGAGTAGATTTCCTTACCTCTCCTCAAGTCCTTTGGGGCTTCCCGTGCCTCCACTGTCAGATTTACAGCAGCATGTGTCACTTAGAAGTCCTTTGTAGTGTCTGATTGACTTCTGTTGGTATGCAAATGATGTTTTGTTGTGTCTTAGGGGCAGAGATTTAACAGGGAATCTCATGATACTGACATCACTCTAGGCTAGGTTGATCTTGAAAAACGCAAACAAAGGGTCCAAAGGGTTCTTGGGGACCATGTTGTGTAAAGTCTCATTTTTAGAGGATTCTGACATCCTGAGGGAGGGCAGCTCTTGCTGAGTCACCCCAATTTCCCTACTTCTAGCTCGAGTTTATTTCTGAAGTATTAACCCAGAGGCTCACGTTGACAATGTACTGACACGTCCTGAGCACACACCACATTGTGCTTGACCTTCATGATGATTCAATGAACTGGACACTATAATTTTCATCCCTGTTTTACAGATGAGGAAACTGAGACAGAGATTGGACACACACTGCCTAAGACCACACAGCTGGTCACAGAAGGGCTGAGCCCAGACCCCAGGAGCCAGGTGCAGGAGCCTGAGTTCTGTGGCTGCCAAGTCCTGGGCTTCTGGGGTGCTGATCATGGACTCTGGGCACAGAGAGGGACAGTGGCTTTCCCACAAAAACAGAGGCTGAGGATGGACACTGTGCTCCCTGAGAGGATGACCACGCTGTCTGCATAGTCCTCCATTTCAGACCAGCTGACCATGCTGGCGAAGGTCATCTCAGGGACAAGCAGGCCTGAAGGGTTGGGTGCCTCAACCATGGGCTCTTTAGGCTCCAGGACTTTGGACAAGGAGCTGGAGAGGGAAGGGAGGGGGACTAAGGTGGGTCTTGTTCCAGGTGAGGGAGGGATTCTGGAGTGGGGGAGGGGACTCCAGCATCTGCTAATGCCTGGAAGGCCTCTCAGAGCACTCAGCAGCCTCAGTGGACCAAGCTCCTTGACCACACTGACAGGAGCTGGGTCCATCTCTCCAGATCTGGTGTAAAAAAGCTTCTTTGTTTTTTCCTATCTAATCTGGAATCTTCTGAGCACCTTGTTAATGGGGTGAGACATTATGAGAAAAGCAGGCTGGGGAGAGCCCTCCCCTTCCTCCCCAGCAGAGAGGGCAGCCCTGGGGCCTAAGAGTCTGAGTCAGCCTCCCTCCTCACAGGGTGGACACCCACATGCAGGTCCTTGGCCTGGGACAGGGCTCACTCCTGGAACCTGAGAAGCCTGGACCCTGTGCTGTGGCCCAGAGAAGGAATAGGATCCCCCCTGGATCCAGACTTCTGACTTGCATCAGGGGACCTGTGGAAGCCGCTTGGGCTCTGGCTGATTCCAAGTGAGAGGAGTGTCCGGTATTGGCTGAGGCAGAATGTCCCATTCAGCCAGTCGGGAAGGGACTCTGGGTGTGCTGGATCTGACCTAGAGGACTGCAGAGCTGAGCAGGGCCCATGCCACAGTCTAAGGACTAATGTTGATACCCACTTCTCTCCGAGTTTGGCTCCTTGGGGACCCTGAACAAACAGGAATGTGAGGGAGCCAGGAGAGCCCTGAGGGGTCTGATGTCCTGGGATGACCCTCCTCCCAACCGCTGCGGAGGTCCTTGATGTGCAAGCCCTGCTTGACCAAGAGGCCACTGGAGCAATATCTGGACTGTGAAACCAGGATGCACAGAAGCCCATTTCTCATTATTCTCCTGAGGCTGAGTGAGCAACCAGTGGCACTGATCTGGGCTACCGCCTTACAAGGTGCCTGTCAAAGCCCCCAGTAGTCCCAGGGGCCAACTGAAGCCAAGAGATACACCGGGCCTCACACCTCATAGCCACTCCATAGGAGAGCTAGGACTAGATGTTGCCTCATGGCCTGTGGACCCCTCTATCACTTGGCTCATCATCTTTCCCCACTGTGCTCTCTCCATCTTCCGTACCAGTCACCCCAGCCTAGTGTCTTGACTAGAGCACTAGATAAGGAGTCACTTGGGATCTAATCAGAGGAGACTGTGGAAGCTGTGAGAGCAAAGAGGAGGAGGTTGGGGGCCGCCTGGTGGCGCAGCGGTTTAGTCCGCACTTGGCAGCGCGGGGTTCGCGAGTTCGGATCCTGGGCTCCTGCCTACGCATCTGCCTGTCAGCCATGCGGTGGCGGCGTCCCATATACAGTGGAGGAAGATGGGCACCGATGTTAGCCCAGGGCCAGTCTTCCTCAGCAAAAAGGGGAAGATTGGCAATAGATGTTAGCTCAGGGCTGGTCTTCCCCACCAAAAAAACAAAAAAAGAGGAGGAGGTTGCTGAGTTTGTTGGGAAGTCAGGGAAATCCTCATGAGCTGTAAGGACATGCCAAGCAGAGGGATCAGGTGCAGAGGTGGGGGAAAGAGCAGGAGGCTCAGAGGAGCCTGAGAGCTTGGGGTGTATGTGGCAGCCTGGCACCTGGTGTAGGCAGGGCTATGGGTGAGGGCAATGGGGAGCAACAAGATCCAGGCTCTGAGGTCGGCCTGGGGGAGTGTGGGCTCCTGAAGGCAGGGGGCGAAACGGCCAAATCAGTGGTTTGAAGGAACCCTGGACAATGGTGTGGAGGGTGGACTGTGGTCTGGGGAGAGCCTGGAACCTAGAAAAGGTGGAGTCTGGAGGTTGTGTCCACACTGCAGATGAAAGAAGATGGTCGTAGGAACCAGGGCAGGGGCGGTGGGGGAGGTCAAAGGGTGTGTCTCCAGGAGGAAGTAGGAGCAGGTGGGTGCTCCCCAGGCTTTTAGCACAGGGCTCATGCAGCGGCACCCAGCAAAACAGCAGGCCAGGGGGCCCAGTGGTGATAGTCAGGGATATTCATGGGGGCCTTGAAGTCAGGGATACAGACCAAGTGACATCTGAGCATGATAACTGGTGTCCCAAGGGTGATGTGAAGACTGAGAAGAGATCCGCACAAGGTGCAACTCGGCAGCCCTCCTTCTTAAGAGGAGTGTCCTTGGAGGAGATGGAGAAGGAGCCACCAGGGAGGCAGGAGGGAAACCAGGACAGTGGCATCAGGGGAGAATGGAGCAGGGGGCAGTTTCAGGAGGCGAGAAGAGTCACCAGAGCTGGCATATAGAGAGAAAGCTTGAGAGTTTCTGCTGGATCCAGTGAGGGCAGACCAGCCTGCAGTGGCCTTGAGTGTGAGAGAGAGTGAAATGGGTCAACGAGTATAGATGACCCTTCCTCATGCTCGGTTGAGGAGGAGCCAGGGTAACAGGCCACGTCTGGTGGGAGCTGGGGATATTTTTAGACTGAGAAAGGCAGTGGAGAAGAATCCAGGAGAGAGGACCAATGGCGCAGTGCCCCTGAACTGGCTGAGGGCTGTGTCCATAGAACAGGATGGTGTGGCCTTGGAAAGTTTCCCTTGGGACTGGCTTTGTGGGTGAAGCTCTAGATGAGGGGTGGTTACTGTTATTCATTCATCAACCATTAACTGAGTGCCTACTGGGTGCCAAGCGGTGCCTAGAGGTAGAGATTTAGTAGTGAGTACACTCTATTACCCTGATTCCTGAGGAGGCCCTGAGGGGTAGGCAGGAAGCATGTAGGATAGGCACCTGGCTCCCTTCCTCTCCCGGAAGACTCAACCCTTTTAAGCAACCCTGGCTGTGACACTCCCCAGTGGGGCCCAGGGGAGGCCAAGACATTGTCAGTGAGATGAAGAAACCATTTCTTCACTTGCACATAAGGTGGACCTCGCCCACTGTCCAGCAAGCCCCGTGAGGCAATAGCAGGGGCTGAGGGAAACCCAGGCCACATCCTGGCAGAGGGCCATTGAGGGGCGGGTCAGGAAGGCTCCTGGTTGGGCCTTTGTGTGAGTCCCAGGCTGGGCATAAAGGAGGGTCCTGCTGGCTGGGAGGAGGCAGACGTGGGGACCATGGAGATCCAGAGGGACAGCCGCTGCCTGGGGTGGAGGTCACTGTTGTTACTGCTACTGGGCCTGGTGATCCCTCCGGCCACCGCTCAGGCCCTCAGCTACGAGGAGGCCGTGCTCCGTGCTGTGGATGGCCTCAACCGGCGGTCTTCAGATGACAATCTCTACCGCCTCCTGGAGCTGGACCAGCCACCCAAGGGAGTGAGTCTGGGAGGGGGCGGTGGGGAGGGAAGCTCTGCTCTGGCCCGGCCGGGCCACACTGTCTCTCCCTCTGCTCATGCTGTCCCTCCCATCAGGAAGGCACTTCTCCCTTTAAGTGCGGTCCCACATCTCCCAGGAATCCTTCCTAGACCGGGTCCCCTCTCAGCGGTGAGCTTCCTGCCTTAGATCTCTACTGTGGGAAGAGGTGCCCCCCTGTACAGCCCCTTTCAGGCTTCAGAGACTTCTGGGAGTTCCAGGGACAAGAGTGGGATCATTTGCTCTGGATTGTGACTTCTCTGCGTTATGTCTCCTCTGCACTGTCTTGTCTCCCACACAGGGAAGGGCTCTGCTCAGCCTTGAGGTTCCAGTGGCAATGTCTTTTCCTCCAGGAGAACCCTGATTGCCCTCAGCCCCCTCAGATGGGGAGGTGCTCCTCATCAGGGCTTGTCTGAGGTCCCCTTCACTCTCTATGCTTGCTGAGGGCAGGAATGGGCCCTGTCCTCCTCCCCTCTGTACCCCAGCACCAAGCCCAGTGCCAGGCACACCATAGGGGTTGTTGAAAGGCTGTACTTTTTTTTTTTTTTTTTTTTTTTTTTGTGGGGAAGACCAGCCCTGAGCTAACATCCGTCGCCAATCCTCCCCTTTTTTTTTGCTGAGGAAGACTGGCCCTGGGCTAACATCCGTGCTCATCTTCCTCCACTTTATATGGGACGCCGCCACAGCGTGGCTGACAGGCAGTGCGTCGGCGGGCGCCCGGGATCCGAACTCGCGAACCCTGGGCTGCCAAGCGCGGACTAAACCGCTGCGCCACCGGGCGGCCCCGAAAGGCTGTACTTTTGATGGGAGGCAGGGACACAGATCAGAGAAGGCAAGCATGAGCTGTGCCTGGTCTCCCCACTTTCTCCCCTGACCAGGAAGAGGACCCAGACACCCCAACACCTGTGACCTTCACTGTGAAGGAGACTGTGTGCCCGAAGACAACGCAGCAGCCCCTGGAGCAGTGTGACTTCCAGGAGAATGGGGTGAGGTTGGGGGCTGTGGGAAGGGGCGTTGGCAGATGCCTCCCAAGCTGCTGAACAAGAGGCCACCGGGGAACATTTCCAGCCACTGGGATGAGGCTGGGAGGTTATGGCATGGGGGCTCCACTTTGACCTGCAGCCTCTGCTTCACAGCTGGTGAAACGGTGTGTGGGGACTGTCATCCTGGACCTGGCCAAGGACTACTTCGAAGTCAGCTGTGATGAGGTGAGTTGCCCCTTTGGGCTGGAGGTGCTGATGGGGAGGTGGTGGGTGGAACATTCTATGGACCAACTAACCAGTGCCCCATGCAGTGCAGAGAAAGCCCCTCCTACCCTGGGCTCCTCCCTCAACCTGAGCCCCGATCTCAGGACTGGCTCTGCATTTCCTTAGAGTAGTGGTTCTCAAAGTGTGGTCCTCATCTGGGAGCTTGTCAGAAATGCAGATTCTCAGGCCCCATTAGACCTACTGTATTAGACTCTGGGTTGGGGCCCTGCAATTTGTATTTTAACAAGCCCCCCAGGGGAATCTGATTCCTGCTGAAGTTTGAGAACCACTGTCTTAGAGTAATCAGATTTTGGCCCTTGCTCCTCTCCCAGCATTGCTTTGTGTGACCCTGGGAAGCCCTTGCCATCTCCAGGCTTCAGTTTCCTCACCTGCACATGGGTGTTGGGATTCAACTACATGCTCCAAAAGTCACAGCCAGAGGGTGAACTGGGCCCCAAGTCTCCTGGGATCTCCCAGGACTGGAGGTATCTGGGTAGGGAGACGTCTTGTCCTAACCTGGTCCAGCCCCCGCAAGGAGACTGTTTCTTCTGGTTCACAGCACCAGCGTGTCAAGAGATCTGTCCGTTTTACGTCTTTCCTGGGAGTGATCATTGGTATTCCTCGACGTTGGCTCCTTATACGGTCCTAAGGTCTGTTTTGCCTGGCTCAGGCTTCTGGACTCTGAAAAATAAATTCTTGTAAAAGCAATGTTCTCCAGACTTCAATTTCACTTGTCTTGCCTTCTCCAATTTACCATGACCAGTTGAGGCCTTAACTCCGGGAGGGAACACATGTGCGTGCGTGTGTTAGGTGCATGGACAAAATACAGAGACGGATGGGGCAGCTGTTCCATCAGGGGGGCATGGGGTGATGCAGCAGGGCCAAGAGTCCAGGACTCGTCTCCATTCTCAGGGTCCCTCTCCATGCCCTTCACACACCTCCTGCCCTCCTCTTGAACACCCAGTGGGACTTGAGATCCACTGTGTGCAGGGGTGGTGGGGACGCTGCAGAGCTGGTCCTGCTCATAGGGATGTGACAGTCGAGGGTCTGGCCAGGAATTTTTGTTAAATACTCACAGACACGCCGTGCAGTCTCGTGGCTGACTGGGTTCTAAGATCAACCTGCTGGTACAATGCGCGTAAAGTTCCAATCCCCCTTGAAAATCTGAACTCTGGAAAAGCAGACCACTGCTGGCTTTCCTCTGGTACTGAGACACATTAGCATTTCTTCGTCTGGCTAGCAGATATAAGTTTCGGAATCCAATGGTACACAAATTTTGTACCATTAAAAACAAGAGTCCTGCTCAGCCGGGTGAGGAGCTCTGGCAAGGAGAGATGTGCAGAGTGACACACTGGTCACATCTCTGCTGCACTGGACATCTCAGACACTGTCCATGTCCTGCCCACTCACCATTCTGTAGCTGATCAGAAGTACCTGTGGCTCTTTGCTGTGAGACAGACTGGGAGTACCAGGGAGTTTGTACTCCAGGGAGCAGCCTCGACCAACGATAGGTGGGAGGTGGTGGAAAAATATCTTCCCTTCCTGTCCCAGTGTGTGTACCCACTCCAAGATGTGTTACACATCTCCCAGAGGTCCCCAGCTGGGTCATGCCCCTGTTGCCCACAGCAATGACCTGTTTATGACCATGTCCTCTTCTGACCTCTGCTCCTGCCCTGTCTCACTTCTCTCCCTCCTAGTGGTAATCGCTTCCCAAATAAACTACTTCCACTTGAATCCTTATCTTAGGGCTGCTTCTGGGTCAGCCTAAACCAAGACACAGACACCCCTCTCTGAGAGGGACAGAGGGCAGGATTTCACACCCCGTTTAATTTGTTGTCTGTCATACTTGCTTCTTCTTGGTGAGCAGGTGCAGCTGATTTCAGGCAGGTTAGAGGAAACTAAGATGTTTCTCGCTCTATACCATCACAAACCCAGGAGGCGGTGTTGTGTCGGTGCCAGAGGATACTGACTTGCCAGAGCCAATTGTTAAGTTTTCAGGATCTTTTTTTTTTGTGAGGAGGACCAGCCCTGAGCTAACATCCGTTGCCAATCCTCCTCTTTTTGCTGAGGAAGACTGGCCCTGGGCTAACATCCGTGCCCATCTTCCTCTACTTTATATGGGACGCCACCACGGCATGGCTGACAGGCAGTTCGTCGGCGGGCGCCCGGGATCCGAACTCGCGAACCCCGGGCTGCCAAGCGCGGACTAAACCGCTGCGCCACCGGGCGGCCCCTCAGGATCTTTTTGAGCTGGTTGTTAAACTCTTGGTAGTTTGGAATCGAGTGATGATAAGATTATTTACACCACAGAAATCGGCAAACGTCACAAATCAGCTCCTGGCAGTTGGCACAACTCTGCCCAAACTGAGAGAGGGATCACTCATCAGGCAATATGGGCCTGTGCTGATGACATCTGTTTCCAATTGCCTCCCAGGAGTGTCCATCCTACTACCATGGCAACCCTCCTATTCCCCCAAACCTGCCTCGTCCGTTGATATTCTACATGGATGTTGGGCCGATGTCTCTTGCCATGTACCAGGCTGTCAACATGCATATATGAACACAGATGCCAGAGGGAATGGATGCTTAAATATTGTCCATCTTAACCCGTGAGCAGAGTGTCACTGGCCCCTGGCAGGGAGGTCTGCAGGCCTTGTCAGTGCCCTCTAAAGTGATTGGCTGGCAAGAGTGCCCGATGTTCAACTATGAGAACTTCCTACCCATGAGAGAACAAATATTAGACCGTTTCATGAATGGCATGGGATCATCAGGCCCCGACACCCTTGCCTTGTCAGTTCTCCTTGGCAATAAAGCTCCGGATGGTGAGTCCCAAGAGTGAGTGATGCCCACAGTGCTACAGGATTGCAAAGGAGGGGACCCCAGTCCAGCATGAAGGAAAGGAGAGTGTTCCAGGGAGAGGACAGCTTAGGCAAAGGCACAGTGGAGTGACACTCTATTTAGTGCTCAAGGCTGGCATGCAAGGGGGTAGGGGTCAGGGTTGAGTGCAGAGGTAGCCCAGGTCCTGAAGAGCAATAGGGAGAAGTGATGGTTTTAGCAGGGGGAGATTGGATCCTATGTGCATCCCACCTGAATGTGTGGGTGTGTGTGCGTTTATGTGGGGTGGATGGTGAGGGAGACCATCAAGGACATTTCCCGCAGGGCAGTGGCCAAGAGCAGAGCAGGGAAGAGAGAGTGGAAGGAGGACTGGCTCAGAGGCTGACAGAGTGTGGGGCTGACAGGGATGGAGTCATCCAGAGAGGATGATGCAGGTTGGTTCCCTGGGGAGCTACACAGTGGTGCTTCCTGAGATAATGATCAGGGGCTGTTCAGACAGTGGGGTAGGTATGAGATGAGTGTGGGGGGAGACGACAAGTGCCGGTTTGAACACATTGGTTCCGAGGTGCCAGTGGGATGCTGGTCCCTGGGCAGGGCCCTGGGGAGAAGGGCCATTGTAGTAGATGCTGTTGGTGCCCTGCCCAGATCCCCTTCCCTGGGCTGCTGCTCCCATCCCCCAGCTGTTTGGATGTGGAATGTCATGTCTTGGCTAGTGGCTCACAGCTGCCCCCCTCACGGCCTCCCCAGGAGATGCCTGCGGGGTTAGGTTCCCTCCGCCTGCAGCCTGTGGAGAGTGACTGACCGATGAGGGGATGTCAAGCCCAGCCCCTGCCTCAAGTCAGGACTAAAGGAGGGTGCAGTTCCGGCTGCAGGGCTTTGGTGGGGTCAGGCTGAAGCTGGTCTCAGGGTGGACCACATCCTTGCTCAGCTCCTTCCTCTGCCCCATCCTGCTTCCCTCAGCCCCTCCTCCTGAGAACACCCCTCAATCAATCACATGCCTCTAAATTCCCACCTCAGGCTCTGCTTCTAGAGAACCCAGCCTATGCTGGCAGTGGACTGAGGTGGGAGCTCTGCAGAGCCCATCCAACTCATCCCAGATGAGTGTAGGTGTCAGGCCCGGTGTGGAGACAACAGAGAAAAGCCGGAGGTCTCCAGGGTACCGGTGCAGGGGTAGAGTGGGGTGTGGGGCGGTCCTGTAATCCAGGGGCATTGAGGATTTAAAACAGTGGTCAGAGGACACAGGAGGCCACTTGGCCCAGGGAGACGACTCCTAGGGTTTTCCCACTGTCTGTGGGGATGTGAAGACCACTGAGGTCAGTGGGGGGCAGCCTCAGTGGGTTGGTGGCAGAGAAGCAAACCACAGTGAGAGGAGGAGAGAGCAAGAGGTATGGAAGAGAGGAGGCAATGAGTATGGACGAGGAGTGGCTTTTTCTCTCCCCAAACCTGTGCTGTATCAAGGAAGGAGACTGATTTATCAGGCAAGGTCCTTGTAGACTCTGACCTGGACCTCCTCCTCTGAAGTCTCAAGAGTTAGTTTGGGGACCCCCCAGAGGGGACAGGGCACTCCTCATCAGCCTCAAGGGCTCAAAGGGAAATCTGGGAGCCTAGAAGTCTGAGAGCTTTTCTCTCTGTGTGGCCCTGGGCAGGTCAGTTGACCTTTCTGGGCCTCAGTCTTCCCATCTGTAAATTGGGAACAACACAGCCTACTTTAAGGGGTTGGTCTAATGATTTGGTTGCATAAGGCAAGTAAAGGATCTCAAGAGGGGCTGAATCTGAATCAGAGAGGATGAGGGACTCAAAGGGGACACTAGTTAGTGTGGGTCACTCACAGGACACAGTGCTGGGGTTATGTGTCAGAGCAGGGACCAAGAGAGACACGTGGAATCTCCATCAGAGGAGGATGAGATAAATAAGATGCAGCACATCCACAGAGACCAGACTTCCCAAGAGCACAAAAATCTGGCCATGGTCCAGATGCCCCTCTCCACAGGCCCTCTCCCATCTGGCCATTAAAAGCAGCTGACATGGTAGGGCGCGGGATCCTCCAGACTTCCTCTGTTCTGACTGAGTGATGCCTGAGCCAGCCAGATCCCCAAAGTGCTTTCCCTTGCCCCCATGTGTCTCTAGCCTCAGCCTGAGTGTGGGGAGTTGTCCTGGTTCCTGGTGTCCCACCAGCAGCTCCCGGTTCTTTATGTTCTACTCTGCATCTGTGTTGTCCCCAGGCAGAGTAGGGCAGGAAACTCGCAGGGGAGATACAGAGCTGCATTGTGACTTTCATGGGCCCTAGGCACTTTACCTTCATGGGCCCCTTCATCCATAAAAATGTATGATAAGTAATTCTTACATATTAAGGTATATGGGGAAGTCATTCTGGTTATACCTGATTCGGCCTGAACTTTATGTGAACTAAAGAAGCCTGACTTACGGCCTGTCAATCATACATTGCACATCTTCTGTGACCATTAGACGAAAGGAGGCATTCAAGCACTATTGCACAGTAAAAGAATGTGCTCTTTGAAGATAAAAATTAATGCCTCTCTTCCTGTGATGCCAGATGAGTCTCCCTTCCCAGGGCACCAGGCTCGTGTTGACCCACTGTGTATGCTAATCTGTGAGAAAAATATCTCCTCCAAACCTTGAGAAAAAGAAAAAGCACCCCTGTCATGCTTGATGTGTGTTCTTTGTTCTGAAATGGTATAAACTGTGCTGAAAACCATACTTCTCCAAGTACTTCCTTCCTTGGTGAAGACTGCACTTCCGGGCTAGTCCTCAGCTTGCCTCAAATAAAACCTCTCTGTTATTAGAGGTCCAGTATTGATTATTGGCATCAACGAGTTTTAAAATTTATATTTTACAACTGCATTGGTATAAAGATGAATATAAGCCAGGCTGGATTTAATATTATATAGTCATTGTTATTATAGTCATTTTTACCCTCTGATTTTAAAAGGAATTACACTTTTGTGGTTCCCTAAAAGTATCATAGACCCTAGGCACCATGTCTACTGCGCCTAATGCCTAAGTCGGCCCTGGGGAGATGGTGTTCCTGGTAGTAGCATGGGCACCCTGGCAGGCAAAGGGCTGGTGGTGTCTGGGGATGCTGGGCACTTGGGGGTGCTGCTCGAGATTGTCCCCACTGGCCATCTGTGGGTACTGCAGGGCACGCAGGAGGGCTAATGGGGGCCAGGGAGGCACTGCCCTGGGTGCTTCTCTGTCCTGGTGTCTTGGAACGCAGCAGGCTAGGAGCTGGGGTTCCCTTGGGGTCCTCGATCCTATCATCAACGTTTCTGTTGAGGCTTATCTCTATTGAAGGATTTTGTTAAAAGCAGAATCTCACCTCTCCTGAGCATTGGTAACGTCAATTTTTGTCAGTAAAACTGAGAGCTAGCTGTTATACTGCACTTGTTCTGTGCTATCACAGAGAAGGAAACGAAGACAGAGAAAGGTTTAAAGCTGAGGTGGCAGAGCTGGAATTAGAGCCCAGGCAGCCTCCACTGCCACCCTGGGCCTCCTGCTGTCCTGTCGGAAGATCCAGGTGTGGCCTCGTTAAATATGACAGCCCAGTAACGGATTTTCCAGACTACGTAGATAACAGAGATATTGAACATACGACAATCTCAAGGAGGATTGTAAAGGCTGAATGGTTTACAAAACCTTTGTATTTGGAAATCACTTCAAATTAAAAAAAAATTGTACAGGGAACATCTGTATTCCCTTTACCCAGATTCAACTATCATCAACACTTAATGTCATTTGCCTTATCAGTTGCTATCTCTAAACACACACACAGAAACACAAACACTTTTTTTCACTACAGTTTGAGGGAAAGTCACATACATCATGGCTATTTACCCTTGAATAATTCCATGCGTACTTCTTAAGAAAAGGAATAGCCTCTTATATAACTACAGTTCCGTTTTCAACTTTATAAGTTTACGTGGGTACCACACTTTTTCCTATACGCTGGCCCTATTCCAATGCTATCAGTTGAAAAAATAATGTGCTTTACAATGTTTTTTCACCTCCAGTCCTGGATCCATCCTAGGGTCAGGCATTTCAGAGAGTTGTCAGTTCTCATTAGCCTTCTTCAGTATGGAACATTTTCCACAGCCTTACATATCCTTTTCTTCTCTAAAGAATGTGTGTGTGTGTGTGTGTGTGTGTGTGAGAGAGAGAGGTCATTATGCAGTGTTTGTGAGGGTGTGGTTGTGCGCATGGGTGTGGGGTGCATGTGTGTGTGTGTGATGTATATGGTTGTGTTGGGGTATCTGTGGCTGTGTATGCATGTGAATGCAGGTTGTGTGTGTATGTGAGATTGTATATGTGGAGTGTGAGGGTAGGTTTGTGAGTATGATGTGTATGTGTCAGGGTGTGTCTTTGATGTGTATGTGGGTGTGTGCCTGGGTGTGAGTTTGTGGGAGGTTTATCAATGTGGGCGTGTCTGGATGTGTGGGGATATGTGAGTGGAGTGTGTGTGTGGGATTTCTAAAGTGTGTGTGTATGTGTAAGTGGGATGTGTGTGTATCGGGAATGTATAAAATGTGTGTGTATGGATGTGTCAGTCAGGGTGTGACACTATGTGGAAAATGTAAAAAGTGTGTGTGCATGGATGTGAAAGTCAAGGGTGTGTTTGTGGGATGTATGGCTGGGTGTGCATGTGTGTAGGGGGTTATGTGAGTGTAGGCAAATAGGTTTATATGTGAGAGTAAGGGTGTATGTGTCAGCGTGGGTGTGTGTTTGTCAGCATGATTGTGTGAGCGTTTGCGGCAGTGTGTTTATGTGTTATTTACACAAAAATTTTTTTATATATGCCCTTTAATCTCCAAAAATTTTGTGTATTGTCATTAAAAATATATTTTAACCAGCTTAGACACAAATGGTGCTTTCTTGACTTATTATTCCCAAGGGAAGGGTGCAGCAACAAGATCTTAGGAGCAAGAAATTGATTGAAGAAAAGACTGGAAGCGAGTTGAAAATAATAGGAATGAAATGCTCATCCAATTACCGAATGTTGTACCATTTAAAAGATTTTTGAACATTTATTTGGCTTATTTTAAATTTACAGAAAAGTAGCAAGAAAAGTACAAAAGAAGAGTTACCTTGTTAACATTTTGCCCATTTGCTTTATCCCTTCTCTCTCTCTCTTTCTCTCATTGTTTTAAATTATTCCCAGGATTTTGGTTTACTCACGTATGGTGAGGCCAAGAGATCAGGAGACCACTGAAAAAGAGAGCCTATTACTCCCAGTTCCCCAGAGGAGGGGCACGTCACACCGTGCTGGGCCACAGGGGGGTCAGTCAGAGGTAGAGAGAGAGGGGCACTGTGGGATGCCTGTGTTACAGTTGTCCAGGGAAGGAATGGGCAAGGCAGGGCAAGGGGGTGACTAATTTTAGGATTGGCGAGTTAGAATAATTTCCGGGATCTCAGGGGTGTAGGGGCTGCCCCAGGTTGTCTGATGCCTGGCCCCAGTGATGAGGACAGAGAGTTCAAGTCTGAGGAGAAGAGTGGGGGGTGGGGATGGTTAGTTAGCCTGTGAAAGGCACGCTTGAGGGGGAGTGCTTGCTGGCTCTGAGAATCCACTCCTCCTGGGGTGGGGGTGAGTAGGGCAAGGCCCAGATGTGAAAACAGCACTCACAGAGAGTAGAAAACTCGGCTAACACAGGACCACTTACATTTAGTGTTGACAGTGACGTGTCTGGGTTATAACCTAACATCTTGTAGCTATTTCTTCTTCATGAATTTCTGCTTTGTTTATTTTCCCTCCATCCTTTTCTGCCTTCTTCTGGATTGTTTCTATGATGATGCTTTATGTCCACTTTTACCTTACTATTTATACTTCCATCTAAAATATTTTAAGTGGTTGTCCTAGGGTTTACAGCATACATCTGTAATTAATTACATCTGTATTCCAAAAACACATCACTTCCACGTGTAGTGGAAGGATCTTACAAGAATATACTGACAACATTGTCCAATGTTTTCACTGCATAAATGATGTTCTGTTGGTTGGCAAGACAAAGGTTTCCAGCCTAATATCTCTACCTTCTGTGATATCAACTGTCAGAAGGAGTGACTGATGAATCACAACACAACTCACAGGCTGTTTGCCAGGCAAAGTTTCTTGAACAATGTGGAAGGATTTACAAAACGGAATCCCTCTGGCCGACAAGGAAAAATTGCCACCTTTTACAGACGAAAGAAGTCCAAGTCCTTGGTACTAAATCCACTGCTGTGTGCCAAACTTGTTAACTCCTGTTAAAAATTGGCGCTTTTTTGTCTTAGAGTAAAAAAAGCCACGCTACAGGGCTCTGACCCTACTTGCTCCTGCATCGGATATCTGACTGCTCCACTCTAGGCTAATGGTGTGTTTCATGGCTGTCTTTTTTAGGTTACAAAGGTGCTGTTTACGCCAACACTGGCCCTACCGTGGTCCTTGAAACTAACTTGTGCTTTTTTGCTTGATGGACATTCCGCACACCCAGGTAGCTGGTCCTGCTAAATGCATTGTGGAAACAGATGTCCTAAGGATGAGAAATACTTCTGACTGTGAGGGATGCTCCCACTGGGGAAAGGCCAAGGTTAAGATAGTGGCAGTGGGACAAGTGCAGAGCTGGGAACCTACTAGGATCCCCCAGCCCAGCCCTGTGGTGGCAGCAAAACAGTATAGAAGACATTGGTGGATGGGGAAGAGACCACCACACACCAACTAAAGAGCTGGTAGATGGAGAAGTGCTTAAAGAAACCACCCAACAGACTGTACAGACTGCCGTCTATTCAGGCCAATTAGTCCTAAAGAGCCTTTCAAGTACAAGTGCTGGTGGCTGACAATTATATAGACTGGAGCCTGTGGCAGAAGGATATACCTACTAGGCAACAATCCCTTGTGGACTTGGACACAGAACTTGCCTGACACTGCCACCCACTACAGCACATTTGAGAAGCAATTACTGGCTTCTTATTGGGTATTAGTGGACACTGAGAGACTAAGAAAGCAACAGCATGTATTGTTATGGCCCGACATCCCTCTCATGGAATAGGTAAAAAATGAAAACACTTTGCCCAGGAAAGAGGTAAACTAGGCATTAGTGGAGTCCAAGATGTATAGGAAAATGTGGCGAGTCACCTTCCAGACGTGGCTAGCTCAGATGTGGGGTCTGTGTCAGAGCTTCTTTGTGGCTTTGGTACACCAAGTTTCCTGAAGTTGCCTAGTCCTGATCTGTATGGATGGATCAGCTAAATTCAAGGCAGATGGGTGTGCTGGGCCACTGCAGTTGTTCAGTCTCAAAAAATCTGTTTCAAACTAGGCATGAAAAATGGCACTCTGCTCTATGGGTAGAGTTGTGGCTATGGGGCTTCCCCTGGAAAACACCCCCTAAAATTCACCTTCTTACATTTTTCACTGACTCGTGGGTGGTACACAATGGACTGGCAATGTGGTCTGGTGCCTGGGAGTGTGACAACTCAATAATCAAGTCTCAGTCTATGTGGAGACAAACATTATGGCAAGAGTTTGCACAGGACCCACAGCCCCTGTTCATGACTCATGTGGATGCCCATGGAAAAGGACCATTCAAGGATAAACATCAATGGAATCAACAGTTAATCACAGCTGCACTGCCCAGGTAAGGACCACAACCATGGGGATACACCATCACACGGGGGATGGTAATCCATCTACAAGTCAGCATCGGGCCCCAAAATAAGGTGTAGTGATTCCAGGATATGAGGCCAAGGAAGCCTGGCAAATGTGCCTGACTGCCAGCTCCACAGCTGAGTGACAAAGGGAACGCCAGGGCACATAACCAGGAGTGCCATCCCTGTCTGCACAGCATACGTGGACCATACTATTCAAGGACTCTTAGCTGGACTATGTTACATATTTGGATTCCCCAAGCACATCGAATCAACAGTGATTCTGCCTTATAGTAGACACTACCCAGGATGGATAGCGACCTGAAACCCTCACTGGACCTTTTACGCCCAGTATCATCTCCAAGTAGAAGGTGCCATAGAAAGATGGAGTGGACTCTTAAAGTAAAAACTGAAAAGGATAACTGGAAAACCAGGCTCAGCTCCCAGTGGAGCACCCACTTAGGACAGGCAGTTTGGGCTCTAAATGTGGCAATTCCCAGGAAGGGTACCTTCTATTTAAATAGAATATTTAATTTCGAGGTTAGGGAATGAGGAAAGAGGCCTAGACTGGCTGTAGGACATTCAAACCACAAAAGTAATCCTTCTCACCCTACTTTTTTTTCCCCCCATGCCTACTCCTGGAAAATCATTCTACTAGAATCTGCAAGTTTCAGAGAGGAGCCAGGTGGTGGTCTGACCTAATGCTAATTTTGCTGCCTGGCTATGCTTGCTGGATTTGGGCAGTTAGGGATATTGGTGATAATGATCATGAAAATGAGGTGACAGCTCCTAAGATAGTCCTGCTGGTGTGGCTCCCACAGCAGGGAGTTGTAGATGTTCTAGGATGGGTCAATGTACATAAGGAAGAAGCTGCTAGACAGCTAGGGATGAGCTTGAGCGTATGTTGTGGGGAAGACATGGGGAAGACTGGAGAAAAGGTGATGTGATTGTTGTAGGGGCTGGTCATACAGATCACTTGGCTGTGGAAGAAGAGCCACAACCCTGGCTGACAGGATAGAATGTCTTAGACTCAGAGAGGTCAAGGGTGGGAGGAGAGACGACTAATCTCTGTCTCAGCTTTTGTTCGTAGGGCACTGGCCAACTTAACCCAGACTGCTACCGCCATCCTCAACTTGATCAGTGGCCAATGAAGACTCTCAGTCCAAGACTCTTAGAAACCTTCCAACGACTGCTGACTCCAGGAGTGAATGCCTCCACTAACGATGACACGACAAGATGAACTTTCTGGACTTTTTTGGACTGTTAATTCTCATTCTGTAATTTTTGAACTCTTTTATATGCTCTGCACAGACTATAGCAACTGCTCTTAGTTTAAATGATTCTTAGGTCCTGATCCCACATCAGCAAAATGCTACTGGGATTGTTAATACTTCATCTGTGAATGTCAGGCCTCTCCTTGCCTACAATACACAAACTAGTCTAAACTCTCCTTGTGGTGATAAAAAGTTGCATTGCCCTAGACTCTTGCTGGCCATTTGAGATGGTGAATGTGCAATTGCCAGCCCCTAGCTACATCTGGGTTATAAATACACTTAACGAATATGTCTCCAGATGAGGAGCCTGGCTACAGTCCATATTCCAAATGGGCCTGATCATCCTACTGGGAGTGACAGTCATGGTCACTCTCATCTGAAGTTGCCCAAGACATATAGGACACTATGGTCCAAACCCCTGTCAGTACAATTAATTAGAGTACCTGATAGGTGGCCTATGTGTCTAAAAAGAATTCTTCGTTGGATATGTGAAAGGTTGGGGTATAGAGCTTTAGGGCAATGACTCTATCCTACTGACCTTCATATACAGTGGTCCCCCGTTATCCGCAGGGGGTACGTTCCAAGACCCACAGTCAATGCATGAAGTTGCAGACAGCACTGAACGCTATATGTAGTATTTTTTTCCTAAACATACATACCTGTGATAAAGTTTAATTTATAAATTTGGCACAGTAAGAGATTAAAAATAAATAGTAATGGAACAGAACAATTATAAGAATAGACTGTAATCAAAGTTACTGTAGATCTTAGCAACCTCAGCATACAATTTTTTTTCCTCCCTTAGTAAGTGGAGAGCTTTCACCCTTTCACCGAAAGGAAGCACTTTACAGCTTCTCTTTGGCACATCTGAATTGCTGGCATCACCTCTAGCGCTTTGTGGCCGTTGTTAAGTAAAAGGAAGGTTACCTGAAGACAAGCACTGCGATACTGAGACAGCTGATCTGATAACCGAGACAGTTACTAAGTGACTTTGGGCGGGTGTACACTGTGGCTATGCCAGACAAAGGGATGATTCTCATGCTGGGCAGGACAGAGTGTTCTCAGAACAGTGTGCAATTTAAAACTAATGAGTTTTTTATTTCTGGATTTTCCATTTAATATTTTTGACCGGTGTTGACCACAGGTAACTGAAACTGTGGAAAGTGAAACCGTGGACAAGGGGGAACTACTGTATCCACAAAGACCCTGCAGGCAAGACTTGAACCGCAGCTAATCTGAGTCTTGGCGGAACGCCTGTGATACTCCTCGGAGCCCACCCAAGCCCAGGCCTGGATAGACCAAAGCCCTTGTCCTGTCCATCACCAGCGTCAGTGAGGGGTCCTTTAAGAAATTCCAGCTCCTCTCAGCACTCTACAGATGGATGTGGGAGATGGTGGTATGACAGAGTCAGAGAGGTTGTTTGGGGGTGAAGAAAGGAGAAAGCCAGTCCAGGAGTGGGGGTGACCCTTGTGAGGGGTGGGTGTCTTGAAAGGTGCATTCTGCAAGCTCCAGGACGGGGTGCCAAAGATACCAGGCAGGAGTCTGCGTGAGATGCCAGGGATAGCCAAGCCAGTGAGGGCTGAGGAACCAGAAGGGCCCTGCCTGGAATTGCCCTCACTGCCCAGTCCCTTTGGGGTGTGTGGCCTTGTCCAGGGAAACCCAAGCTGGCACAAGATCCAAAAACACTTTGGTTCTCTTCTATGCTCATAGGCTGGTGGTGACACCAGGAGCAAACTCTGAGCTGGGTCTTTTCTCCCATCCTCTGTCAGGACAGGGAGTTGAGCTCATTCCAGACCATAAACTTCACCCTCCTGGAGACAGTAAGCCCCACAGAAGAACTGGAGATATTCCTGGAGATCTGTGGCTTGCTGAAGAGCGTACACAGGGGCCTCACCAGATAGGAACCCCTTCCTCAGGGCTCATCCTGCGGCCTCCTCCCCAGTCCCTGTGGCCTCTGCTCTGCCATCCCTCCTGTCTGATCCTGCTGGTGAGTCAGCCAGCTGGGCAGCTCCCTCTTCTTGCTGGGTCTCATCAGACGGACAGGGAATCTGAGAGGTGAGGGACCAGCTTGGGGCAGTAAGGTACCTTCCTGAGGGCCCACTTTAAGGCTGGAAACCAATGGTGCTCCCTCCAGCACACAGAGGGGCCTTGGACCAGGCCGAAGCAACCACAGAGAAGCCAGGACTTGAGAGCAGGAGAGAGCAGGGTGCTCATCCCAATTGTGCTTCCCACGGGGGCGGGGCCTGGAGGGAGGAAGGCATCCAGGCTGCCCCCAGAGTGTCTCAGAGGGTCCTCAGTGGGGATTTAGAGGCGCTCTCCCATGTGATTTGGGCATTTCCCACCTCCTCAGGAAGGCTGCTGGTGCAGCCGAACTGCACCCGGTGGAGTCAAGGGCGGCCTCCTACAGACAAAACTCTTGATGAGAGTAACTGCACCAAGCAACACATGCTAATGATGCAGTGAGGGAAGAACTCGGGGATCTGAATATTTCCCCTGGGTATCATTGTTCGCTCTGCTTGTGACTCCTTAGTGGCTTCTACTGGGGACTCAGGGTGGACCCTTCTCCTCGCTGGTCCTGCAGTTGGTGAAGGACTGTTTGGTGAGTGTCTCTGCTGAGCAAGGAGTCCCCTGCCTTGGAGGTCACCTCCACGGTGCAGAGGCGGCCTCCTCTCCAGCCTTGTCTCTGTCCGTTTGGAAACCACCCTCAGAGCAGCTCTGCGGCCCTCCCCATCACTGAGGCAAAAACCTGAGTCTTTGGGGTTGTCGTGGGAACAACACCTTGAGAGGGTGCCTGGGGCCAGAGTCCTACACCCATGGCTGCCTCCTCCTCCTCTGCCACCTTTTCTTCTTCTTTTAGTAATAAGCATTGTTAAAGGATGTATTCTCCTTATAAACAATTCAACAAGCCCTGTGCAACTAAGGTCCTTTTGACAACTTGCTTCCCTGCCCTGCTCATCCCAATCTCTGCTGTTAGAAATGACCTCCATTCATCAGTTGGGTGGGTGTCTGTCCTGATCTTTTTCTCGACATTTGTATACATTTATGAACACAAAGAAATATGGTGTCTTGCCTTATGGTGATCGATGTTTTACCTAAATGGAATCATTCTGCACATATTATTCTGCAATTTGTCTTTTCCTCTTAATATCTGGCAACTTTAATTGAAACATTATACATATATATATATATATATATGAAAAGTGCACTAATCATAAATGCACAACATGCTGAGTTTCTAGGTGATCACATTTGTGTAACTAGCACCCAGAAGTCCCCTTGCCCCCCTTCCAGTTGCCACCCCTTCCCCATAACCATGACCCTGACTTTGAACTTCATGGATTACTGTTGCTGGATTTTGAAATTTAAAGGAAATAGAACTATACAGTATATACTCTTTTGTGCCCAGTTTCTTTAGGCAACATGATGTTTGGGAGAATCATCCATGCTGTTGTATGTAATTACAGTTGGTTCAGTGTTTTGTTGCTGAGTAGTATTCCGCTGGATGAATATACCACAATGTATTTATTCTATTACTATTGATGGATATTTGGGTAGTTTCTAGCCCATTCTTTTTAAATGGCTGCACTACAGCCATAAAATGGACATACCATTCCCCACTGACACATGTCTGGATGGTTTCCAGTTCCTCAAGGCCCAGCACAGTTGCAGGGAGCATCTTGGTTCATACTTCCTCATGCACATGACTGAGCATCTTTGTGGGAGGCTCCAGAAAAGTGGGACTTCTGGGAGCACACTGAGAAGGGCTTGTGCTGTGCCAGGGTTTCTCCAAGTGAGCATGTCCTAGACGGTGGGTGTGGAGCAGATGGCTACTGTCCCTTTTTCCCCAGGTGCAGTAGTCAGCGCTGTCACACACTTGTATGTGTGTGTTTAGAGCTCTTCTTATTCTTAAAGAAGACTGTACCGAGCCAGCAAATCAGAGTCATGAGCACGTGTTGTATTTCCCAGGCAATTAAAATCCCCACTCTCTGAAGGTCTCCTGAAGCAACTCCTTGAAGCCCTTCCTGCCATGACCGAGGGGTTTCAGGGCCAGCTTCTTTAGTGACCACACACACTGGTCACACCCTCGGACTTGAGTGGCCAGACTCCATTGATCACCTGGCCATGGTGAGGCCATGAGGGGTGCAGGACACAAGGGGCCCCAGGCTCCGCTCACAGTGTTTGACTTTGGTGAAACTAATGGAAGAGACTGCCACAGAGAGCACAGACGCCTCCCCAGATCTGCTCCAATGGGGCTGAGAACCGAGAACTTTTAACTTGGTGAGAGCCCTGCATTGCCAGGTATGCTACCACAGAAGACCAGATGTGCAAGAGTCAAAGGGGGGCTGCTGCTCAGATAAGCCAAGACTAGATGCAAATGGGGTTGGCTGCTGAGCAGTTTGGAGTGGTCAGAACCCTGCATCTGAGGGTGTGGGGAGTCAGGAGAGATTAAGAGGAGCAGGGAGGGATCCTGGAATCAGACAGAGACCCCAGAGAGTGGAGTGAGACCCTAAGGGCCAGACAAATCCCAGAGAGCAGGGTGAGGTCTTGGGCAGGGAGGGATCCTGGGGAGCAGGCAGGGAACCCCACCACCTGCCTGAGCCCTGGCCTCTAGCAGGCGCAGTCTGATGGCTGAGGATTAAATCTTTTATTTTACCAGAGTTACCAACATTTTGTTTTAATGACCCTTCATTCCCAATATGTTATGAACGTGTTTTTGGTAGAAACATTTCTCAGATATGTTGAAGAGATTGAATGCTGAGTTTGGGGAGTTTATTAGTTTTACAGATTTGTCTTTTTAATATAGACAGTGAACATATTCCTCCCTGATATACAATACAGACCTCAGCTCTTTATCAATGAAAATTTTAGTTCACTTGATGTCTTTTAAATATTATTGAGACATTTTCTGTAGTGCCTTGATTTTAGTATTTCAAGAACACTGGTCTATTTTTCAGAATGACCAATTCACATTACCTAGCAAATATACCAACGAACCAAAAAAGAGTCTTTAAACATTTTATAGGGGCTGGACTGGTGGCCTAGTGGTTAAGATTGGGGTGCTCCACTTTGGCGGCCCAGGTTTGGTTCCTGGTCAAGGACCCACACCACCCATTGGCGGCCATGCTGTGGCGGCAACCCATGTACAAAATAGAGGAAGATTGACCTAGATGTTAGTTCAGGGCAAATCTTCTTCAAGCAAAAGAAAAAGAGGGAGTTTGCCAATGGATGCATCTTTCTCAACAATAAAAAAGAAAAAGAAAAAATTCATAAAATTTACAGCAATTCACGTGATAGGAGATAGTTTGAACTTTTTACATTTTCTGTGCTATTTTACAAGATGTGCTTTTATGTGTCTTTATAACCAATTTGATCAGACATGGGACCATCACCTGGGATGGTGACACCTGAGAGAGGGACACAGAAAGGGAGAGGCTAAGGACACTGGGAGGGTGTGGAGTCCCTGGAACCCTGAGACCTGGCTCCTCCAACACTCTCAGGCCCTATGACTCCATTCTTCCCCCCAGTCCATATAGTTACATCATAAACGTTTTGGACAAATCAGTAAATTTAGTCAATGGTGAGAATGGGTAATTTAAAAAATAGATATTTGGTCATTGACTCTGAGTGATTTTTTTTGTCCAGTTGATTTTCTTCAGGTGTCCCTGGTGCCCTTATGCTTGGTGATGTCCTAGCTGGGCTGGTTCTGTCCTAGGCTCCTCTGGAGTTTGGGAGTCCCCTTCTGGGTAAGCTGCTGACCCACCTCCCTCCCCTGCCCTGCTCAGGCTCCAAGAAGCCTTCAGTTTCCTGCTCTGGGCCCCCACTGAGTCTCTTGGGGACCACTGTCCACTCCCCTCTGTCACTGCTTCCAACACCCCCTCTCCCCCGTCTCCTCCTATAGCGCCTGCTGGCCTCTATGCCTTTGCTCAGGCTGCGCCCCTATCTCTGGAGCGCTCTCTTCTATCTCAGGCCCACCCCCTCCCAGATTCCTCCCCTGATGCTGTGGCCTCTGCCACCCTCCTTTCTGATTCCTTGTGAGCTAGGGACAGCGTTGGTCACACCTGAACACAAGTGGCATTGCCACCACAGCTTCACTGTCACCTCAGGGCTGCATGTCGGCATGATCAGCTGTGTGAAGTTCCAATTGCAGGTCCACCTGTGACGCGGGTGATGTGATCTGGTCCTTGGCATCCTACACTGGCAGTGACAAGAAGGATGGATGGAGGGTCGGGCCCTGGGACATAGAGGGGCAGGGGATAGCCTGGTCTGGGTGGAGGCAGAGGGTGGAGAGGGACATCATCCCAGCCCTGGCCTCCTCCAGGGCTTCTGGTACAGGGGAGTACAGGAGAAAGTGGACCCCGGCCAGCTGTGAGCTGGGATTGGACTTGGTTAGGCCAAGGTGGCTACTGAGAAATGGGGGTAGGATGACTGAGGAATTGATTTTTAATTTATTTAAGTTCAACTAATTTGGATTAAAATTAAAACTGACTGCTGTCTTGTGGCCACAGTATTGGACACCACAGGGACCTAATTGGGTTAGAGCAGAAATGAGTAAGTCTGATGGGCAGGGAACAGTGAGAGGAAAGCTGTTTGGGGCTGGGGTCAGGGAGAAGTAAAGGAGGAGGCAGAGTGCAGTGGTGTGAGTCGGGGGTCACTGAGCAGGAGGGGAGCAGCAGGCAGCCTGCCTCATGGTCCACTCTCACCTGGAAGCACAGTTTTGGAGGAGCACAGGCTTAGGGATCACTGACAAGGGGAGAGGCTGGGAATGGGGTGGCCCAGGGAAAGGTCACCAGGCCTGCAGGAGCAGACACGAGGGCAGGAGGCTCAAGGTCTCCTCTTCCTCATTGTGGCAAGTGTGGGGATGGGAAACCTGGATTATGAAATGGGCCCCTGGCCCGGGATGGATATTGCTACACAGGACAGGGTGTGATTGTCCCCAGCTGCCTTGGCCTTTCCCAGGAGAATACACGCTTCAGTTTGACACTCCACATCCCACCCCCCAGGGGAAGACAGATGGGCCCTGTGAACTGACATCTGGGTGATATCCAGGTCTCCCCCTTATGTCTGGACAGAGTCTCCACCTCCCTGGACACCATGTCCCAGGCCCCTCTTGAGAATCACTCCAGGAAACAAAGGCATATTGACTACAAATTACCCATCACCACCCTGTGGAGTGTAGTTCCTCTTTTCACAAATTTTTTTTGAACCTGGTTGTAGACCTGCTGGCCGCTGCCCTCACCCAACTGGACGCCTCTGAGGAGAGAGCCCAGTGCCCAGTCCTGAGAGGGGGCCAAAGAGGTAAAGAGTCCTGTGGAGCCTGTGGGCTGAGGGAATGCAGGGTCTTGTCCTTGGGAGCCCCTGTCAGAGGGACAGACAAAATTGTCACATTTGGGAAGCCCTTGGCCTGAGGGGAGGTGTAGTCCTGCCAGTGGGAAGCTGGAAAGAAGGGATGAATGGGGGAGACCCAGTGTGAGGGGGCAGCTCAGGTGTCCATGACTCTTGTCTGAGGAGACAGGTGGTCCTATCCTGGGGACCAGCCTGACAGATGAACTCAGCCTGAGACTGAAGGTGGGATTGGGGAGCTGTCTCCCATCCCGGTGTTGGGTGGGTGGGTTCATCCCAGAGAATGCCAACTGGGGGTGACATTGGGGCTGATTTCCTGGAGAGGCTGCCTCTGAGTTGAATTGTGGCAGGGGCCTGGGGCAGTGGGTGGAGTTGTTGGCAAGGAGACAGGGCACAACCCCCAAGCTTTTATGTGTGCGTGTGTCTGGTGGGGGACAGTTGGGTTAGAACCGTCACAGAGTAAGGAAACCAGACTGTGACCTCAATCAGGAAACACCCTGGGTGTGCAGACTTGATAGTGAACATGGGCTTTCTCACTCACTGTCCCATTTGTCCCCATGCAAATCTGCAGGGCAGGTAATTCCCAGCCTACAGATGAGGACATCGAGGCCAGAAAAATAAAGTGACTTGCTCAAAGTCACACAGCTAGTAAAGGATGGAGATTGGAATCTCAAATTCCTGGTCTCCTGGGAGTCCAATCCTCAGGTGAAAGAAGGTAGAAGTGCTAATGTGGGGTCTGGGCAGACTCTGTGGCTGGTGACCTCTATGATCACAGGGCATAAGCACACCTGACTGTCCCTGACTGAGCATCTGACTCCAATACACTGCTGTCAGGTGGGATGAGGTTTCTGTCCCCAAGTTTGCACAAGAAAACTGTGGCTCAGAGCAGGGAAGCAACTGGCCAGAAGTGCGGGTTGAGCCACCTGTGCTGCCAGGGCCACGCCGGGGCACCACCCTCGCTGGCTGCTTTGCAGAGTTGGAAGTCCACCTGGGTCCGCTGCGGAGGGTGGGCTGTCCGCTCGGGTAGTTCACGAGCACGTGCTCCGTGTCAGGTGTTTCCGCCCACTCACTGCTGCTCCCGTCCTCACAGCCCTCCAGGGAGACCTCACTGGACCTGCTTCATGGCAGAGTGAGGAGCAGGCAGGTTAAGTAAGGTGCCCAAGAAGACAGAAACTGATCAGTGAGCACGTTGGGGTGTCTTACATCAGATTGCTTCCTTCTGCTCCCTGAAAGGGGTCACGTGGGCGTGAGGCCTACAAGTCCACTTATCCAGGGTGGGAAGGGAGTTTCCTGCAGTGGTTGGACTTGGGAGCCTTCCCCTCCTGCCCCTCAGCACTAGGATTTGAGATTCTGGAAAAAATATTTCTCTTAAGCTGGACCCTGAAGTTCCCCCCTTAGAGCCCATTTGTATTAGGTTGATCCTGAAAAATGCAAACAAAGGGTCCAAAGGGTCCTTGGGGACCATGTTGTGTAAAGTCTCATTTTAGAGGATTCTGACATCCTGAGGGAGGGCAGCTCTTGCTGAGTCACCCCAATTTTCCTACTTCTGGCTCGAGTTTTCTTCTGAAGTATTAACCCAGGAGCTCACATTGACAATGTACTGGCGCGTCCTGAGCACACACCACATTGTGCTTGACCTTCACGATGATTCTATAAACTGGACACTGTAATTTTCATCCCTGTTTTGTGGATGAGGAAACTGAGGCAGAGATTGGACACACACTGCCTAAGACCACACAGCTGGTCACAGCAGGGCTGAGCCCAGACCCCAGGAGCCAGGTGCAGGGGCCTGAGTTCTGTGGCTGCCAAGTCCTGGGCTTCTGGGGTGCTGATCATGGACTCTGGGCACAGGGAGGGACAGTGGTTTTCCCACAAAGACAGAGGCTGAGGATGGACACTGTGCTCCCTGAGAGGATGACCACGCTGTCTGCACAGTCCTCCATTTCAGACCAGCTGACCATGCTGGCGAAGGTCATCTCAGGGACAAGCAGGCCTGAAGGGTTGGGTGCCTCAACCATGGGCTCTTTAGGCTCCAGGACTTTGGACAAGGAGCTGGAGAGGGAAGGAAGGGGGGCACTAGGGTGGGTCTTGTTCCAGGTGAGGGAGGGATTCTGGAGTCGGGGAGGGGACTCCAGCATCTGCTAATGCCTGGAAGGCCTCTCAGAGCACTCAGCAGCCTCAGTGGACCAAGCTCCTTGACCACACTGACAGGAGCTGGGTCCATCTCTCTAGACCTGATGTGAAAAAGCTTCTTTGCCTTTTCCTTTCTGATCTGGAATGTTCTGAGCACCTTGTTAATGGGGTGAGACATTATGAGAAAAGCAGGCTGGGGAGAGCCCTCCCCTTCCTCCCCAGCAGAGAGGGCAGCGCTGGGGTCTAAGGGTCTCAGTCAGCCTCCCTCCTCGAGGGGTGGACACCCACGCACAGGTCCTCGGCCCAGGACAGGGCTCACTCCTGGAGCCTGGGAAGCCTGGACCCTGTGCTGTGGCCCAGAGAAGGAATAGGATCCCCCCTGGATCCAGACTTCTGACTTGCATCAGGGGACCTGTGGAAGCCGCTTGGGCTCTGGCTGATTCCAAGTGAGAGGAGTGTCCGGTATTGGCTGAGGCAGAATGTCCACTTCAGCCGGTCAGATTGGGACTCTGGGCATGCTGGGTCTGACCTAGAGGACTGCAGGACTGGGCAGGGCTCATGCCACAGTCTAAGCACTAACCATACCCACTTCTCTCCCAGATGGCTCCCTGGGGACCTTGAACGAACTAGGAATGTGAGGGAGCCAGGGGAGCCCTGAGGGGTCCGATGTCCTGGGATGACCCTCCTCCCAACCACTATAAAGGTCCCTGATGTGCAACGTTCTTGACTAAGACGCCCCTGGGGCAATACCTGGACTGAGAAACCAGGTTGCACAGAAGTCCGTTTCTCCTTCCTTCTCACGAGGCTGAGTGCGCAACCAATGGCATTCATCCTGGCTGCCATGTTCCGAGGTGCCCTGTAGAAGCCTTCAAGGGTCCCACAGGCCAACTGAGCTAGAGCCACACCAGTCCTTTCAGCCACATAGCCATTCCACAGAAGAGCTGCGACTAGACATTGACTCATGGCCTCTGGACCCATCTATCAATTTGGCTCATCATCTCTCCCAGCTGTGCTCTCTCCATCTCCAGGACCAGCCACCTCAGCCTGGTGTCTCAACCAGAGCTGGATAGGAAGTCATTTGGGGTCAAATCAGAGGAGACTTTGTGGAGGCTGTGGGAGCAAAGAGGAGGATGTTGCTGTGTGTGGTGGGAGGTCTGGGAAGTCTTCACAAGGTGGAAGGGCATGCCAAGCAGAGGGATCAGTTGTAGAGATGGGGGAAAGAGCAGGGCGCTCAGAGGAGCCTGAGTGCTTGGGGTGTATGTGGCAGCCTGGCGCCTGGGGTGAGCAGGGCTGCAGCGGAGGGCAATGGGGAGCAACAAGATCCAGGCTCTGAGGCCAGGCTACGGGGAGTGTGGGCTCCTGAAGGCAAGGGGTGAAACGGCCCAATCAGCATTTTGAAGAAGCCCCTGGACAATGGTGTGGAGGGTGGACTGTGGTCTGGGGAGAGCCTGGAACCTAGAAAAGGTGGGGTCTGGAGGTTGTGTCCATACTTCAGATGAGAGAAGATGGTGGTAGGAACTAGGGCATGGGTAGTGGGGGAGCTCAGAGGGTGTGTTTCCAGGAGAAAGTAGGAGCAGATGGGTGCTCCCCAGGTTTTTAGCTCAGGGCTCATGCAGTGGCATCCAGGAAAACAGCAGGCCAGGTGGCCCCATAGGGACCGCCACAGGGATTCACGTGGGTCTTGATCTTAGAGATACAGATTAGATGATGTCTGATCATGATAACTGGTGTTCTCAGGCACAATAGAGACTGGGAAGAGAAGCAGCCTGGGATGCAACTCGGCAGCCCTCCTTCTTAAGAGGAGTGTCCTTGGAGGAGATGGAGAAGGAGCCACCAGGGAGGCAGGAGGGAAACCAGGACAGTGGCATCAGGGGAGAATGGAGCATGGGGCAGTTTCAGGAGGGGAGAAGAGTCACCAGAGCCGGCATATAGAGAGAAAGCTTGAGAGTTTCTGCTGGATCCAGTGAGGGCAGAGCAGCCTGCAATGGCCTTGAGTGTGAGAGTGAAGTAGGTCAACGTGTATAGAAGACCCTTCCTCATACTCGGTTGAGGAGGAACCAGGGCAACAGGCCACATTTGGAGGGGGCTGGGGATATTTTTAGACTGAGAAAGGCAGTGGAGAAGAATCCAGGAGAGAGGACCAATGGCATGGTGCCCCTGAACTGGCTGAGGGCTGTGTCCAGAGAACAGGATGGTGTGGCCTTGAAAGACTCCCTTGGGACTGGGTTCGTGGGTGAGGCTCTAGATGAGGGGTGGTTACTGTTATTCATTCATCAACCATTAACTGAGTGCCTACTGGGTGCCAAGCGGTGCCTAGAGGTGGAGATTTAGTAGTGAGTACACTCTATTACCCTGATTCCTGGGGAGGCCCTGAGGTGTAGGGAGGAAGCATGTAGGATAGGTGCCTGGCTCCCTTCCTCTCCTGGATGATTCAACCCTCTTAAGCAACCCTGGCTGTGACACTCCCCAGTGGGGCCCAGGGGAGGCCAAGACATTGTCAGGGAAATGGAGAAACCATTTCTTCACTTGCACATAAGGTGGACCTCGCCCACTGTCCAGCAAGCCCCGTGAGGCAATAGCAGGGGCTGAGGGAAACCCAGGCCACATCCTGGCAGAGGGCCGTTGAGGGGCGGGTCAGGAAGGCTCCTGGTTGGGCCTTTGTGTGAGTCCCAGGCTGGGCATAAAGGAGGGTCCTGCTGGCTGGGAGGAGGCAGACGTGGGGATCATGGAGATCCAGAGGGACAGCCGCTGCCTGGGGTGGAGGTCACTGTTGTTACTGCTACTGGGCCTGGTGATCCCTCCGGCCACCACTCAGGCCCTCAGCTACGAGGAGGCCGTACTCCGTGCTGTGGATGGCCTCAACCGGCGGTCTTCAGATGACAATCTCTACCGCCTCCTGGAGCTGGACCAGCCACCCAAGGGAGTGAGTCTGGGAGGGGGCGGTGGGGAGGGAAGCTCTGCTCTGGCCCGGCCGGGCCACACTGTCTCTCCCTCTGCTCATGCTGTCCCTCCCATCAGGAAGGCACTTCTCCCTTTAAGTGCGGTCCCACATCTCCCAGGAATCCTTCCTAGACCGGGTCCCCTCTCAGCGGTGAGCTTCCTGCCTTAGATCTCTACTGTGGGAAGAGGTGCCCCCCTGTACAGCCCCTTTCAGGCTTCAGAGACTTCTGGGAGTTCCAGGGACAAGAGTGGGATCATTTGCTCTGGATTGTGACTTCTCTGCGTTATGTCTCCTCTGCACTGTCTTGTCTCCCACACAGGGAAGGGCTCTGCTCAGCCTTGAGGTTCCAGTGGCAATGTCTTTTCCTCCAGGAGAACCCTGATTGCCCTCAGCCCCCTCAGATGGGGAGGTGCTCCTCATCAGGGCTTGTCTGAGGTCCCCTTCACTCTCTATGCTTGCTGAGGGCAGGAATGGGCCCTGTCCTCCTCCCCTCTGTACCCCAGCACCAAGCCCAGTGCCAGGCACACCATAGGGGTTGTTGAAAGGCTGTACTTTTGATGGGAGGCAGGGACACAGATCAGAGAAGGCAAGCATGAGCTGTGCCTGGTCTCCCCACTTTCTCCCCTGACCAGGAAGAGGACCCAGACACCCCAACGCCTGTGACCTTCACTGTGAAGGAGACTGTGTGCCCGAAGACAATGCAGCAGCCCCTGGAGCAGTGTGACTTCAAGGAAAATGGGGTGAGGTTGGGGGCTGTGGGAAGGGGCATTGGCAGATGCCTCCCAAGCTGCTGAACAAGAGGCCTCTGGGGAATATTTCCAGCCACTGGGGTGAGGCTGGAAGGTTATGGCATGGGGGTTCCACTTTGACCTGCAGCCTCCCCTTCACAGCTGGTGAAACAGTGTATGGGGACTGTCATCCTGGACCCGGCCAAGGACTACTTCGACATCAGTTGTGATGACGTGAGTGGCCCTTTCTGGGTTGCAGCGGCTGATGGGGTGTAGTACATGGAATATCCTATGGACCCATTAACCACTGTGCTATCCAGAGCAGAGAAAGGCCCTCCTACCTTGGGCTCCTCCCTCAATCTGAGCCCCAGGTCGCAGGACTCCCTCTTCATTTCCTTAGAGTAGTGGTTCTCAAAGTGTGGTCCTCATCTGGGAGCTTGTCACTAATGCAGATTCTCAGGCCCCACCAGACCTATTGAATCAGACTCTGAGGTGGGGCCCCACAATTTATACTTTTACAAGCTCCCTGAGTTTGAGAGCCACTGACTTAGAGCAATGAGTTTTCAGCCTATGCTCCTGTCCCAGTTTTGCTGGATGGGCTGTGTGGCCCTGCAAAGCCCCTTGCCATCTCCAGGCGTCAGTTTCCTTCCTGTTTTTGGGTGTTGGGATTCAACCACATGCTCCTAAGGTCACAGCCCGCGGCTGAACTGGGGCCCCACGTCTCCTGGGGTACCCCAGGAGGGAGATGCCTGGGTTGAGAGGGGTCTTGTCGTGAGTCTGGGTGCAGCCCTCACTAGGATCCTGTTTTCTCCTGGTGCACAGCCTCAGCGTGTCAGGAGACGTCGCGGGTTGCATAAGTTTTTCAGAAAAGTTCGGCAGAAGATTCATGACAAGGTTGGGAGAATTCGTAACAAGATTGGAAGATTTCGTGACAGAATCGGGGGTATTTTTCAAAGTAGAATTGTTTTAGAGTCTTAGGGTCTGCTGTGTCCCAGCTCAGGCTTCTGGACTCTGAAAAATAAATTATTGTGAAAGCAGCTTCCTCCAGGCTTCAATTTATTTGTCTTGTCTTCCCCCTATTACCATGACCAACCGAGGCCTTAACTCTGGGAGGTCCTGTGTGTGTGTGTGTGTGTGTGTGTGTGCATGCACAAAACACTGAGATGGATGGGGGCAGCTGTTCCATCAGGGGGGCATGGGGTGAGGCAGCAGGGCCAAGAGTCCAGGACTCGTCTCCATTCTCAGGGTCCCTCTCCATGCCCTTCACACACCTCCTGCCCTCCTCTTGAACACCCAGTGGGACTTGAGATCCACTGTGTGCAGGGGTGGTGGGGACGCTGCAGAGCTGGTCCTGCTCATAGAGAGGTGACAGTCGAGGGTCTGGCCAGGAATTTTTGTTAAATACTCACAGACACGCCGTGCAGTCTCGTGGCTGACTGGGTTCTAAGATCAACCTGCTGGTACAATGCGCGTAAAGTTCCAATCCCCCTTGAAAATCTGAACTCTGGAAAAGCAGACCACTGCTGGCTTTCCTCTGGCACTGAGACACATTAGCGTTTCTTCGTCTGGCTAGCAGATATAAGTTTCGGAATCCAATGGTACACATATTTTGTACCATTAAAAACAAGAATCTTGCTCAGCCGGGTGAGGAGCTCTGGCAAGGAGAGATGTGCAGAGTGACACACTGGTCACATCTCTGCTGTACTGGACATCTCAGACACTGTCCATGTCCTGCCCACTCACCATTCTGTAGCTGATCAGAAGTACCTGTGGCTCTTTGCTGTGAGACAGACTGGGAGTACCGGGGAGTTTGTACTCCAGGGAGCAGCCTCGACCAACGATAGGTGGGAGGTGGTGGAAAAATATCTTCCCTTCCTGTCCCAGTGTGTGTACCCACTCCAAGATGTGTTACACATCTCCCAGAGGTCCCCAGCTGGGTCATGCCCCTGTTGCCCACAGCAATGACCTGTTTATGACCACGTCCTCTTCTGACCTCTGCTCCTGCCCTGTCTCACTTCTCTCCCTCCTAGTGGTAATCGCCTCCCAAATAAACTACTTCCACTTGAATCCTTATCTTAGGGCTGCTTCTGGGTCAGCCTAAACCAAGACACAGACACCCCTCTCTGAGAGGGACAGAGGGCAGGATTTCACATCCCACTTACTTTACCTGTCATGCTTGCTGCTTCTTGGTGAGCAGGTACAGCTGATTTCAGGCAGGTTGGAGGTACCTAAGATGCTTCTCACTCCGTGTCATCACATAAACAAGGGGCTATGTTGTGTCAGTACCAGATGAAATAAAAATTCACTTCCCAGAGCCAATTTTTAAGTTTTCAGTTTTTTTTTATATTGTGACAACATTGGTTTATAACATTATGTAAATTTCGTGTGTACATCATTATATTTTGATTTCTGTGTAGATTACATCCTGTTCATTGTTCAAAGACTAATTACAATCCATCACCATACACATGTGCCTAATCACCCTTTTCACCCTCCTCCCTTCCCTCTTCCCCTCTGGTAACCCACCAATCTAATCTCTTTCTCTGTGTGTTTGTTTGTTATTGTTTTTATCTTCTATCTATGACCGAGATGAGATGGTATTTGACTTTCTCCCTCTGACTTATTTTGCCTAGCATAATATCCTCAAGGTCCATCCACGTTGTCACAAATGGCAAGATTTCATCCATTTTTATGGCTGAGTAGTATTCCATTGTGTATATATAACACATCTTCTTTATCCATTCATTCCTTGCTGGGCTTGTAGGTTGCTTCCAAGTCTTGGTTATTGTGAATAATGCTGCAATGAACATGGGGTGTATGTATCTTTACCCATTTGTGTTTTCATCTTCTTTGGATAAATACCCACCAGTGGAATAGCTGGATAGTATGGTAGTTCTATTTTAATTTTTTGAGGAATCTCCATACTGTTTTCCATAGTGGTTGCACTAGTTAGCACTCCCACCAGCAGTGTATGAGAGTTCCCTTCTCTCCACACCCTCTCTCACACTTGTTATTGCCTGTCCTGGTAATTATAGCCATTCTGCCAGGCATGAGGTGATATCTCATTGTAGTTTTGATTTGAATTTCCCTGATAATTAGTGATGTTGAACATCTTTCCATGTTCCTGTTGGCCGTCTGTATATCTTCTTTGGAGGAATATCTGTTCAGACCTTTTGTCCATTTTTTAAATTGGGTTGTTAGTTTTTTTGCTGTTGAAATGTATGAGTTCTTTGTATATTTTGGATATTAACCCCTTATCTGATATATGGTTTGCAAATATCTTCTCCCCATTGTTAGGTTGTCTTTTCCTTTTGTTGATGGTTTCCTTTGCTGTGCGGAAGCTTTATAGTTTGATGTAGTCCCATTTGTTTATTTTTTCTGTTGTTTCCCTTGCCCGGTCAGACATGGTACTTGAAAATATGCTGCTAAGACTGATGTCGAAGAGTGTACTGCCTATGTTTTCTTCTAGAAGTTTCATGGTTTCAGGTCTTACATTCAAGGCTTTAATCCATTTTGAGTTAATTTTTGTGTATGGTGTAAGATAATGGTCTACTTTCATTCTTTTGCATGTGGCTGTCCAGTTTTCCCGACACCATTTATTGTAGAGACTTTCCTTCCTCCATTGTGTGTTCTTGGCTCCCTTGTCGACAATTAGCTGTCCATAGATATGTGGGTTTATTTCTGGGCTCTCGATTCTGTTCCATTGACTTGTGTGTCTGTTTTTGTTCCAGTACCATGGAGTTTTGATTACCATAGGTTTGTAGTATACTTTGAAATCAGGGAGTGTGATACCTCCAGCTTTGCTCTTTTTTCTCCGGGTTCCTTTGGCTATTCGGGATCTTATGTTGTTCCATGTAGATGTTAAAATTCTTTGTTCTATTTCTGTGAAAGATGTCATTGGAACTTTGGTAGGGATTGCATTGAATCTGTAGATTACTTTAGGAAGTATGGACATTTTATTTATGTTAATTCTTCCAATCCAAAATCATGGAATATCTTTCCATTTCTTTCTATCTTCTTCAATTTCTTTCAACAATGTTTTATAGTCTTCTGTGTACAGGTCTTTCACCTCTTTGGTTAAGTTTATTTATAGGTATTTTATTCTTTTTGTTACAATTGTAAATGGGATTGTATTCTCAATTTCTCTTTCCGCTACTTCGTTGTTAGTGCACAGAAACACAACAGATTTTTGTATGTTGATTTTGTATCCTGCAACTTTACCATATTCATTTATTATTTCTAAAAGTTTTTTGATGAATTCTTTAGGGTTTTCTATATATAAAATCATGTCATCTGCAAGTAGTGACAGTTTCACTACTTTCTTTCCAATTTGGATCCCTTTTATTTCTTTTTCTTGCCTGATTGCTCTGGCCAGGATTTCCAATACTATGTTAAATACAAGTGGTGAAAGTGGGCATCCTTGTCTGGTTCTTGTTCTTAGCGGGATAGCTTTCAGTTTTTCCCCTTTAAGAATGATATTATTTCTGGGTTTGTCATATATGGCCTTTATTATGTTGAGGTACTTTCCTTCCATACCCATTTTATTCAGAGTTTTTATCATAAATGGATGCCATATCTTGTAAAATTCTTTTTCTGCATCTTTGAGATGATCATGTGATTTTTATTTTTCATTTTGTTAATGTGGTGTATCATGTTGATTGATTTGCAGATGTTGAACCATCTCTGCATCCTTGGAATAAATCCCATTTGATCATGGTGTATAATCTTTTTAATGTATTGTATTCAATTTACTAGTATTTTCTTGAGGATTTTTGAATCAATATTCATCAGTGATATTGGCCTATAATTTTCTTTTTTTGTGTTGTCCTTGTCTGGTTTTGGTATCAGGGTAACGTTGGCTTCCTAGAATGAATGAGGAAGCTTCCCCTCCTCTTCAATTTTTTGGAAGAGTTTGAGAAGGATAGGTGTTAAGTCTTCTTTGAATGTTTGGTAGAATTCACCAGGGAAGATGTCTGGTCCTGAACTTTTATTTTTTGGGAGGTTTTTGATTATTGTTTCGATCTCCTTACTGGTGATTGGTCTATTCAAATTCTCTATTTCTTCTTGATTCAGTTTTGGAAGGTTGTATGATTCTAAGAATTTGTCCATTTCTTCTAGATTATCCAATTTGTTGGTATGTAGCTTTTCACAGTATTCTCTTATAATCTTTGGTATTTCTGAGGTGTCCATTTTAATTTCTCCTCTTTCGTTTCTTATTTTATTTATTTGAGCCTTCTCTTTTTTTTTCTTAGTGAGTCTAGCTAAAAGTTTGTCAATTTTGTTTATATTTTCAAAGAACAATCTCTTAGTTTCATTAATTTTTTTCTATTGTTTTCATTAGTCTCTATTTCATTTATTTCTGCTCTGATTTTTATTATTTCCTTCCTTCTACTGATTTTGGGCTTTGTTTGTTTTTCTTTTTCCAGTTTCTTTAGATGCACAGTCAGATTGTTTGTTTGAGACTTTTCTTGTTTGTTGAGGTAAGCCCATATTGCTATAAACTTTCCTCTTAGAATTGCTTTTGCTGTATCCCACAAATTTTGGCATGTTGCATTTTCATTTTCAATTGTCTCCAGGTATTTTTAAATTTCTCTTTTGATTTCTTCATTGACCCAATAGTTGTTCAGTAGCATTTTGTTTAATCTCCACATATTTGTGGCTTTTCCAATTTTCTTCATGTACTTATTTGTAGTTTCATACCATCGTGGTTACAAAAGATTCTTGGTATTATTTCAGTCTTCTTAAATTTCTTGTTTTGTGGCCTAATGTGTCATCTATCTTGGAGAATGTTCTGTGTGTATTCAAAGAATGTATATTCTGCAGCTTTTGGCTCAAATGTTCTGTGTATGTCTACTAGATCCTTCTGGTCTAATGCGTCATTTAGGGCCTATGTTTCCTTATTGATCTTCTATTTGGATGATCTATCCATTGGTGTAAGTGGAGTGTTAAAGTCCCCTACTATTATTGTGTTACTGTCTATTTCTCTTTTTATGTCTGTTAATAATTGCTTTATATATTTAGGTGCTCCTATGTTGGGTGCATAGATATTTACAAGTGTTATAGCCTCTTGTTGGATTGTCTCCTTTATCATTATGTAGTGCCTTTCTTTGTCTCTTGTTACAGTTTTTGTTTTAAAGTCTATTTTGTCTGATATGAGTATTGCTACCCCAGCTTTCTTTTCAATGCCATTTGTGTGGAGTACCTTTTTCCAACCCTTCACTTTCAGTTTGTGTCTTTAAGTCTAAAGTATGTCTCTTGTATGCAGCATATGTATGAGTCTTATGTTTTTATCCAATCAGCCACCCTATATCTTTTAATTGGAGCATTTAGTCCATTGCCATTTAAAGTAGCTATTGATAAGAATGTACTTATTGCCATTTTGGTACTTTTTTTCTGGGTGTTTTAGTAGTTCTTCTTTGTTCCTTTCTTCCTCTCTTGCTTTCCTCCCTTGTGGTTTGATGGGTTTCTTTAGTATTACGTTTGGGGTTTTTTCTCTTAATTTTTTGTGTATTTATTATAGGTTTCTGGTTTGTGATTACCATGAGGTTCATATATAATAACCTACCTGTATAGCAATCTATATTAAGTTGATGGTCTCTTTAGTTTGACCTCTTGCTAAAAGCTCTACTCCTTCACTCCCCTCCCCCACATTTTATGTTTTTGCTATCATATCTAACCTCTTTTTTTGTGCATGTGTATCCATTACCCTCTTATCATGGAAATAGATAATTTTAGTACTTTTGTCTTTTGACCTTCATATTAGCTTCATAGGTGGTTGATTTGCTACCTTTACTGTATATTTGCCTTTACCAGTGATTTTATTGTTATTTTTTGTTGTTGTTTGGTAATTTTCTTATTCCTATTTGTGGCCTGTTCTTTTCCACTTAAATAAGTCCCTTTAGCATTTCTTGTAAGGCTGGTTTATTGGTGATAAACTCCTTTAGTTTTTGCTTGTGTGGGAAATTCTTTATCTCTCCTTCCATTCTGAATGATAACTTTGCTGGGTAGAGCATTCTTGGCTGTAGGTTTTTCCTTTCAGCACTTTAAATATATCATGTGACTCTCTTCTAGCCTGTAAGGTTTCTGTTGGGAAGTCAGCTGATAGCCCTATGGGGTTTCCTTTGTATGTAACTTGTTGCCTTTCTCTTGCAGCTTTTAGGATTCTCTCTTTGTCTTTAATTCTTGACATTTTAATTAAAATGTGTCTTGGTGTGGGCCTCATTGGGTTTATCTTGTTTGGTGCTCTCTGTGCTTCCTGTACCTGGATGTCTGTTTTCTTCCTTAGGTTAGGAAAGTTTTCAGCTCTTATTTCTTCAAATAGATTCTCTGCCCCTTTGTCTCTCTCTTCTCCTTCTGGGACACCTATAATATGGATGTTAGTACACTTGATGTTGTCCCAGAGGTCCCTTAGACTGTCCTCGTTCTTTTTAATTCTTTTTCTTTGATCTGTTCAGCTTGGGCAATTTCCTCTAGTCTTTCATCCAGCTCACTGATCTGTTCTTCTGTATCATCTACTCTGCTATTGAGTCCCTCTAGTGAATTTTTCATTTCCAGTATTGTATTCTTCATTTCTGATTGGTCCTTTTTTATATTTTCCAGGTCTTTGTTGAACTTCTCACTGAGTTCATCCATTCTTCTCCCAAGATCAGTAAGCATCCTTATGACTACTAGTTTGAACTCTTTGTCAGGTAGATTGCTCATTTCTGTTTCATTTAGTTCTTTTCTGGGGTTTTGTCCTGTTCCCTTACTTGGAACGTATTCCTTTGTCTCCTCATTTTGCCTCTTTCTCTGTGCTTATATCTGTGTATCAGGTAGTTCAGCTACATCTCCCAATCTTGGAGAGGTGGCCTTATGTAAGAGATGCCTTACGAGGCCCAGCAATGCTCTTCCCTCTGGTCACCAGTTCCAAATGTTCCAGGAGTGACCCCGTGTGGGCTACATGTGTCCTCCCATTGTGGCAGGGTTGCTCTTGCTGCAGCTGCCTGGGGAGGCTAGGCTGACCCCTAGCTGGCTGGTTGTAATGCTCAACTGCGTGTGGCTGCTATGGTCCCTTCAGTTACTTTATCAGGCATGGGGACCCCCAGCACAGTTGGCTGCAAAGTCTAATAGCACATTCCTATTGCAGTTTTCTGTTAAGTGAGTAGGCCCCCAGCATGGCTGGTTGCTAGGCTCAGGGGCTTACAGTTGCTGTAGGCCTCCGGGTTGCAAGGCTGTTGTCAGCTCTCTCAGGATTGCAGCTGAATGGGGCTGGCCCCAGGCACAGGAGCACCCAATTGTTTCAGGTTTTGGAGGGTGGGGTTGATCCCCTATGTGGCTGTTTGAGAAGCACAAGTCTGCTGCAGCTGACAAGCCCCATTGCTGCAGGATCACATACCCCATCAACACAGTCCTGCCCTGTGTGCGTGCCCTGACCCCCTGAAGTGGACCACTGCAGAGGCCCCACACACTCCACCAACACAGGCCTGCCCCTCATACATGCCTGCCCTGCAGAGGCAGACCCATTCACCTGGCTGCGGAGGTTCCAGGCACCCTGCCTATGGGGGCTCACAAGTTGCCTGAGGGCTTGCTGTTGGGTGGGGCCAGTCCCTAGGGCAGGCTCCCTTCCCTGGCTGAGCTGGATTAAATCCATGCTCTAGTGGGTGGGGCAGATCCCTGCTCTAACAGGCCAGGGAAAGAACTCCAATGGCGTCTGCCAGCATCTGTGTCAGCACACCTGTACTACATCACAATAATGGCTACCACTAATGTCTCAGTCCCTGGGAAAGTGGTCTCAGCCTGGGGAGGTCTCCCCCTCACTGAGATGTGCCTAGAGCCTATCAAATGAGTCTCTTTTCACCAAAGGACTGTGCACATTTCTTTTTGGTGATTTTTGGTTGCTTTCAAAAAAGGGTGAATTTGTGTGTGGGCCCTTTAAGAAAAGGCGGTTTTTTTCCCCTTATGTCTGATAGGTTTTCTGGGGGTACTCACCATTGTAGTTAATAGCTAGCAAAGCCAGATATTATGACACATGTCTTGGTTGTGCTGAGTCCAAAACCTGCTTATTGTGGTAATGCTGCCCTGCACAGATCCCCCATTCCTCCAGGGAGGGCTTTGACTGTAAGATTGCTCCCAGCCAACCGTGAAGCATCATGGCTGGAAGGTGGCGTTTTTGTCTCCAAAAAGGAATGTCTGCCTCTTCCACTTCAGTCAGCACTGATCCTTCTTGTGGGGGTTCGTTTTATCCAGTTTTCACTTCTCTCTCAGGGGTAATTGTTCCAATAGTAGTTGTGAATTTGTTGTGTCCATGGGAGGAGGTGAGTTCAGAGTCCACCTATGCCACCATCTTAACACCCTCTCTTATTTTGTTAAGGTACAAAAGGTGAACCATTAGGAGAAAAATCTTCAGGATCTTTTTGAGATTGTTCTTAAACTCTTGGTAGCTTGAAATTGGACATTATGGTAGTATGTACACCATGGAAACTGGCAAATGCTACAAATCAGCACCCACCACTGGCACGTCTCTGACCAGACTGAGAGAGGGATCACTCATCAGGCGATATGGGCCTGTGCTGATGACATCTGTTTCCAATTGCCTCCCAGGAGTGTCCATCCTACTACCATGGCAACCCTCCTATTCCCCCAAACCTGCCTCGTCCGTTGATATTCTACATGGATGTTGGGCCGATGTCTCTTGCCATGTACCAGGCTGTCAACATGCATATATGAACACAGATGCCAGAGGGAATGGATGCTTAAATATTGTCCATCTTAACCCGTGAGCAGAGTGTCACTGGCCCCTGGCAGGGAGGTCTGCAGGCCTTGTCAGTGCCCTCTAAAGTGATTGGCTGGCAAGAGTGCCCGATGTTCAACTATGAGAACTTCCTACCCATGAGAGAACAAATATTAGACCGTTTCATGAATGGCATGGGATCATCAGGCCCCGACACCCTTGCCTTGTCAGTTCTCCTTGGCAATAAAGCTCCGGATGGTGAGTCCCAAGAGTGAGTGATGCCCACAGTGCTACAGGATTGCAAAGGAGGGGACCCCAGTCCAGCATGAAGGAAAGGAGAGTGTTCCAGGGAGAGGACAGCTTAGGCAAAGGCACAGTGGAGTGACACTCTATTTAGTGCTCAAGGCTGGCATGCAAGGGGGTAGGGGTCAGGGTTGAGTGCAGAGGTAGCCCAGGTCCTGAAGAGCAATAGGGAGAAGTGATGGTTTTAGCAGGGGGAGATTGGATCCTATGTGCATCCCACCTGAATGTGTGGGTGTGTGTGCGTTTATGTGGGGTGGATGGTGAGGGAGACCATCAAGGACATTTCCCGCAGGGCAGTGGCCAAGAGCAGAGCAGGGAAGAGAGAGTGGAAGGAGGACTGGCTCAGAGGCTGACAGAGTGTGGGGCTGACAGGGATGGAGTCATCCAGAGAGGATGATGCAGGTTGGTTCCCTGGGGAGCTACACAGTGGTGCTTCCTGAGATAATGATCAGGGGCTGTTCAGACAGTGGGGTAGGTATGAGATGAGTGTGGGGGGAGACGACAAGTGCCGGTTTGAACACATTGGTTCCGAGGTGCCAGTGGGATGCTGGTCCCTGGGCAGGGCCCTGGGGAGAAGGGCCATTGTAGTAGATGCTGTTGGTGCCCTGCCCAGATCCCCTTCCCTGGGCTGCTGCTCCCATCCCCCAGCTGTTTGGATGTGGAATGTCATGTCTTGGCTAGTGGCTCACAGCTGCCCCCCTCACGGCCTCCCCAGGAGATGCCTGCGGGGTTAGGTTCCCTCCGCCTGCAGCCTGTGGAGAGTGACTGACCGATGAGGGGATGTCAAGCCCAGCCCCTGCCTCAAGTCAGGACTAAAGGAGGGTGCAGTTCCGGCTGCAGGGCTTTGGTGGGGTCAGGCTGAAGCTGGTCTCAGGGTGGACCACATCCTTGCTCAGCTCCTTCCTCTGCCCCATCCTGCTTCCCTCAGCCCCTCCTCCTGAGAACACCCCTCAATCAATCACATGCCTCTAAATTCCCACCTCAGGCTCTGCTTCTAGAGAACCCAGCCTATGCTGGCAGTGGACTGAGGTGGGAGCTCTGCAGAGCCCATCCAACTCATCCCAGATGAGTGTAGGTGTCAGGCCCGGTGTGGAGACAACAGAGAAAAGCCGGAGGTCTCCAGGGTACCGGTGCAGGGGTAGAGTGGGGTGTGGGGCGGTCCTGTAATCCAGGGGCATTGAGGATTTAAAACAGTGGTCAGAGGACACAGGAGGCCACTTGGCCCAGGGAGACGACTCCTAGGGTTTTCCCACTGTCTGTGGGGATGTGAAGACCACTGAGGTCAGTGGGGGGCAGCCTCAGTGGGTTGGTGGCAGAGAAGCAAACCACAGTGAGAGGAGGAGAGAGCAAGAGGTATGGAAGAGAGGAGGCAATGAGTGTGGACGAGGAGTGGCTTTTTCTCTCCCCAAACCTGTGCTGTATCAAGGAAGGAGACTGATTTATCAGGCAAGGTCCTTGTAGACTCTGACCTGGACCTCCTCCTCTGAAGTCTCAAGAGTTAGTTTGGGGACCCCCCAGAGGGGACAGGGCACTCCTCATCAGCCTCAAGGGCTCAAAGGGAAATCTGGGAGCCTAGAAGTCTGAGAGCTTTTCTCTCTGTGTGGCCCTGGGCAGGTCAGTTGACCTTTCTGGGCCTCAGTCTTCCCATCTGTAAATTGGGAACAACACAGCCTACTTTAAGGGGTTGGTCTAATGATTTGGTTGCATAAGGCAAGTAAAGGATCTCAAGAGGGGCTGAAACTGAATCAGAGAGGATGAGGGACTCAAAGGGGACACTAGTTAGTGTGGGTCACTCACAGGACACAGTGCTGGGGTTATGTGTCAGAGCAGGGACCAAGAGAGACACGTGGAATCTCCATCAGAGGAGGATGAGATAAATAAGATGCAGCACATCCACAGAGACCAGACTTCCCAAGAGCACAAAAATCTGGCCATGGTCCAGATGCCCCTCTCCACAGGCCCTCTCCCATCTGGCCATTAAAAGCAGCTGACATGGTAGGGCGCGGGATCCTCCAGACTTCCTCTGTTCTGACTGAGTGATGCCTGAGCCAGCCAGATCCCCAAAGTGCTTTCCCTTGCCCCCATGTGTCTCTAGCCTCAGCCTGAGTGTGGGGAGTTGTCCTGGTTCCTGGTGTCCCACCAGCAGCTCCCGGTTCTTTATGTTCTACTCTGCATCTGTGTTGTCCCCAGGCAGAGTAGGGCAGGAAACTCGCAGGGGAGATACAGAGCTGCATTGTGACTTTCATGGGCCCTAGGCACTTTACCTTCATGGGCCCCTTCATCCATAAAAATGTATGATAAGTAATTCTTACATATTAAGGTATATGGGGAAGTCATTCTGGTTATACCTGATTCGGCCTGAACTTTATGTGAACTAAAGAAGCCTGACTTACGGCCTGTCAATCATACATTGCACATCTTCTGTGACCATTAGACGAAAGGAGGCATTCAAGCACTATTGCACAGTAAAAGAATGTGCTCTTTGAAGATAAAAATTAATGCCTCTCTTCCTGTGATGCCAGATGAGTCTCCCTTCCCAGGGCACCAGGCTCGTGTTGACCCACTGTGTATGCTAATCTGTGAGAAAAATATCTCCTCCAAACCTTGAGAAAAAGAAAAAGCACCCCTGTCATGCTTGATGTGTGTTCTTTGTTCTGAAATGGTATAAACTGTGCTGAAAACCATACTTCTCCAAGTACTTCCTTCCTTGGTGAAGACTGCACTTCCGGGCTAGTCCTCAGCTTGCCTCAAATAAAACCTCTCTGTTATTAGAGGTCCAGTATTGATTATTGGCGTCAACGAGTTTTAAAATTTATATTTTACAACTGCATTGGTATAAAGATGAATATAAGCCAGGCTGGATTTAATATTATATAGTCATTGTTATTATAGTCATTTTTACCCTCTGATTTTAAAAGGAATTACACTTTTGTGGTTCCCTAAAAGTATCATAGACCCTAGGCACCATGTCTACTGCGCCTAATGCCTAAGTCGGCCCTGGGGAGATGGTGTTCCTGGTAGTAGCATGGGCACCCTGGCAGGCAAATGGCTGGTGGTGTCTGGGGATGCTGGGCACTTGGGGGTGCTGCTCGAGATTGCCCCCACTGGCCATCTGTGGGTACTGCAGGGCACGCAGGAGGGCTAATGGGGGCCAGGGAGGCACTGCCCTGGGTGCTTCTCTGTCCTGGTGTCTTGGAACGCAGCAGGCTAGGAGCTGGGGTTCCCTTGGGGTCCTCGATCCTATCATCAACGTTTCTGTTGAGGCTTATCTCTATTGAAGGATTTTGTTAAAAGCAGAATCTCACCTCTCCTGAGCATTGGTAACGTCAATTTTTGTCAGTAAAACTGAGAGCTAGCTGTTATACTGCACTTGTTCTGTGCTATCACAGAGAAGGAAACGAAGACAGAGAAAGGTTTAAAGCTGAGGTGGCAGAGCTGGAATTAGAGCCCAGGCAGCCTCCACTGCCACCCTGGGCCTCCTGCTGTCCTGTCGGAAGATCCAGGTGTGGCCTCGTTAAATATGACAGCCCAGTAACGGATTTTCCAGACTACGTAGATAACAGAGATATTGAACATACGACAATCTCAAGGAGGATTGTAAAGGCTGAATGGTTTACAAAACCTTTGTATTTGGAAATCACTTCAAATTAAAAAAAAATTGTACAGGGAACATCTGTATTCCCTTTACCCAGATTCAACTATCATCAACACTTAATGTCATTTGCCTTATCAGTTGCTATCTCTAAACACACACACAGAAACACAAACACTTTTTTTCACTACAGTTTGAGGGAAAGTCACATACATCATGGCTATTTACCCTTGAATAATTCCATGCGTACTTCTTAAGAAAAGGAATAGCCTCTTATATAACTACAGTTCCGTTTTCAACTTTATAAGTTTACGTGGGTACCACACTTTTTCCTATACGCTGGCCCTATTCCAATGCTATCAGTTGAAAAAATAATGTGCTTTACAATGTTTTTTCACCTCCAGTCCTGGATCCATCCTAGGGTCAGGCATTTCAGAGAGTTGTCAGTTCTCATTAGCCTTCTTCAGTATGGAACATTTTCCACAGCCTTACATATCCTTTTCTTCTCTAAAGAATGTGTGTGTGTGTGTGTGTGTGTGTGTGAGAGAGAGAGGTCATTATGCAGTGTTTGTGAGGGTGTGGTTGTGCGCATGGGTGTGGGGTGCATGTGTGTGTGTGTGATGTATATGGTTGTGTTGGGGTATCTGTGGCTGTGTATGCATGTGAATGCAGGTTGTGTGTGTATGTGAGATTGTATATGTGGAGTGTGAGGGTAGGTTTGTGAGTATGATGTGTATGTGTCAGGGTGTGTCTTTGATGTGTATGTGGGTGTGTGCCTGGGTGTGAGTTTGTGGGAGGTTTATCAATGTGGGCGTGTCTGGATGTGTGGGGATATGTGAGTGGAGTGTGTGTGTGGGATTTCTAAAGTGTGTGTGTATGTGTAAGTGGGATGTGTGTGTATCGGGAATGTATAAAATGTGTGTGTATGGATGTGTCAGTCAGGGTGTGACACTATGTGGAAAATGTAAAAAGTGTGTGTGCATGGATGTGAAAGTCAAGGGTGTGTTTGTGGGATGTATGGCTGGGTGTGCATGTGTGTAGGGGGTTATGTGAGTGTAGGCAAATAGGTTTATATGTGAGAGTAAGGGTGTATGTGTCAGCGTGGGTGTGTGTTTGTCAGCATGATTGTGTGAGCGTTTGCGGCAGTGTGTTTATGTGTTATTTACACAAAAATTTTTTTATATATGCCCTTTAATCTCCAAAAATTTTGTGTATTGTCATTAAAAATATATTTTAACCAGCTTAGACACAAATGGTGCTTTCTTGACTTATTATTCCCAAGGGAAGGGTGCAGCAACAAGATCTTAGGAGCAAGAAATTGATTGAAGAAAAGACTGGAAGCGAGTTGAAAATAATAGGAATGAAATGCTCATCCAATTACCGAATGTTGTACCATTTAAAAGATTTTTGAACATTTATTTGGCTTATTTTAAATTTACAGAAAAGTAGCAAGAAAAGTACAAAAGAAGAGTTACCTTGTTAACATTTTGCCCATTTGCTTTATCCCTTCTCTCTCTCTCTTTCTCTCATTGTTTTAAATTATTCCCAGGATTTTGGTTTACTCACGTATGGTGAGGCCAAGAGATCAGGAGACCACTGAAAAAGAGAGCCTATTACTCCCAGTTCCCCAGAGGAGGGGCACGTCACACCGTGCTGGGCCACAGGGGGGTCAGTCAGAGGTAGAGAGAGAGGGGCACTGTGGGATGCCTGTGTTACAGTTGTCCAGGGAAGGAATGGGCAAGGCAGGGCAAGGGGGTGACTAATTTTAGGATTGGCGAGTTAGAATAATTTCCGGGATCTCAGGGGTGTAGGGGCTGCCCCAGGTTGTCTGATGCCTGGCCCCAGTGATGAGGACAGAGAGTTCAAGTCTGAGGAGAAGAGTGGGGGGTGGGGATGGTTAGTTAGCCTGTGAAAGGCACGCTTGAGGGGGAGTGCTTGCTGGCTCTGAGAATCCACTCCTCCTGGGGTGGGGGTGAGTAGGGCAAGGCCCAGATGTGAAAACAGCACTCACAGAGAGTAGAAAACTCGGCTAACACAGGACCACTTACATTTAGTGTTGACAGTGACGTGTCTGGGTTATAACCTAACATCTTGTAGCTATTTCTTCTTCATGAATTTCTGCTTTGTTTATTTTCCCTCCATCCTTTTCTGCCTTCTTCTGGATTGTTTCTATGATGATGCTTTATGTCCACTTTTACCTTACTATTTATACTTCCATCTAAAATATTTTAAGTGGTTGTCCTAGGGTTTACAGCATACATCTGTAATTAATTACATCTGTATTCCAAAAACACATCACTTCCACGTGTAGTGGAAGGATCTTACAAGAATATACTGACAACATTGTCCAATGTTTTCACTGCATAAATGATGTTCTGTTGGTTGGCAAGACAAAGGTTTCCAGCCTAATATCTCTACCTTCTGTGATATCAACTGTCAGAAGGAGTGACTGATGAATCACAACACAACTCACAGGCTGTTTGCCAGGCAAAGTTTCTTGAACAATGTGGAAGGATTTACAAAACGGAATCCCTCTGGCCGACAAGGAAAAATTGCCACCTTTTACAGACGAAAGAAGTCCAAGTCCTTGGTACTAAATCCACTGCTGTGTGCCAAACTTGTTAACTCCTGTTAAAAATTGGCGCTTTTTTGTCTTAGAGTAAAAAAAGCCACGCTACAGGGCTCTGACCCTACTTGCTCCTGCATCGGATATCTGACTGCTCCACTCTAGGCTAATGGTGTGTTTCATGGCTGTCTTTTTTAGGTTACAAAGGTGCTGTTTACGCCAACACTGGCCCTACCGTGGTCCTTGAAACTAACTTGTGCTTTTTTGCTTGATGGACATTCCGCACACCCAGGTAGCTGGTCCTGCTAAATGCATTGTGGAAACAGATGTCCTAAGGATGAGAAATACTTCTGACTGTGAGGGATGCTCCCACTGGGGAAAGGCCAAGGTTAAGATAGTGGCAGTGGGACAAGTGCAGAGCTGGGAACCTACTAGGATCCCCCAGCCCAGCCCTGTGGTGGCAGCAAAACAGTATAGAAGACATTGGTGGATGGGGAAGAGACCACCACACACCAACTAAAGAGCTGGTAGATGGAGAAGTGCTTAAAGAAACCACCCAACAGACTGTACAGACTGCCGTCTATTCAGGCCAATTAGTCCTAAAGAGCCTTTCAAGTACAAGTGCTGGTGGCTGACAATTATATAGACTGGAGCCTGTGGCAGAAGGATATACCTACTAGGCAACAATCCCTTGTGGACTTGGACACAGAACTTGCCTGACACTGCCACCCACTACAGCACATTTGAGAAGCAATTACTGGCTTCTTATTGGGTATTAGTGGACACTGAGAGACTAAGAAAGCAACAGCATGTATTGTTATGGCCCGACATCCCTCTCATGGGATAGGTAAAAAATGAAAACACTTTGCCCAGGAAAGAGGTAAACTAGGCATTAGTGGAGTCCAAGATGTATAGGAAAATGTGGCGAGTCACCTTCCAGACGTGGCTAGCTCAGATGTGGGGTCTGTGTCAGAGCTTCTTTGTGGCTTTGGTACACCAAGTTTCCTGAAGTTGCCTAGTCCTGATCTGTATGGATGGATCAGCTAAATTCAAGGCAGATGGGTGTGCTGGGCCACTGCAGTTGTTCAGTCTCAAAAAATCTGTTTCAAACTAGGCATGAAAAATGGCACTCTGCTCTATGGGTAGAGTTGTGGCTATGGGGCTTCCCCTGGAAAACACCCCCTAAAATTCACCTTCTTACATTTTTCACTGACTCGTGGGTGGTACACAATGGACTGGCAATGTGGTCTGGTGCCTGGGAGTGTGACAACTCAATAATCAAGTCTCAGTCTATGTGGAGACAAACATTATGGCAAGAGTTTGCACAGGACCCACAGCCCCTGTTCATGACTCATGTGGATGCCCATGGAAAAGGACCATTCAAGGATAAACATCAATGGAATCAACAGTTAATCACAGCTGCACTGCCCAGGTAAGGACCACAACCATGGGGATACACCATCACACGGGGGATGGTAATCCATCTACAAGTCAGCATCGGGCCCCAAAATAAGGTGTAGTGATTCCAGGATATGAGGCCAAGGAAGCCTGGCAAATGTGCCTGACTGCCAGCTCCACAGCTGAGTGACAAAGGGAACGCCAGGGCACATAACCAGGAGTGCCATCCCTGTCTGCACAGCATACGTGGACCATACTATTCAAGGACTCTTAGCTGGACTATGTTACATATTTGGATTCCCCAAGCACATCGAATCAACAGTGATTCTGCCTTATAGTAGACACTACCCAGGATGGATAGCGACCTGAAACCCTCACTGGACCTTTTACGCCCAGTATCATCTCCAAGTAGAAGGTGCCATAGAAAGATGGAGTGGACTCTTAAAGTAAAAACTGAAAAGGATAACTGGAAAACCAGGCTCAGCTCCCAGTGGAGCACCCACTTAGGACAGGCAGTTTGGGCTCTAAATGTGGCAATTCCCAGGAAGGGTACCTTCTATTTAAATAGAATATTTAATTTCGAGGTTAGGGAATGAGGAAAGAGGCCTAGACTGGCTGTAGGACATTCAAACCACAAAAGTAATCCTTCTCACCCTACTTTTTTTTCCCCCCATGCCTACTCCTGGAAAATCATTCTACTAGAATCTGCAAGTTTCAGAGAGGAGCCAGGTGGTGGTCTGACCTAATGCTAATTTTGCTGCCTGGCTATGCTTGCTGGATTTGGGCAGTTAGGGATATTGGTGATAATGATCATGAAAATGAGGTGACAGCTCCTAAGATAGTCCTGCTGGTGTGGCTCCCACAGCAGGGAGTTGTAGATGTTCTAGGATGGGTCAATGTACATAAGGAAGAAGCTGCTAGACAGCTAGGGATGAGCTTGAGCGTATGTTGTGGGGAAGACATGGGGAAGACTGGAGAAAAGGTGATGTGATTGTTGTAGGGGCTGGTCATACAGATCACTTGGCTGTGGAAGAAGAGCCACAACCCTGGCTGACGGGATAGAATGTCTTAGACTCAGAGAGGTCAAGGGTGGGAGGAGAGACGACTAATCTCTGTCTCAGCTTTTGTTCGTAGGGCACTGGCCAACTTAACCCAGACTGCTACCGCCATCCTCAACTTGATCAGTGGCCAATGAAGACTCTCAGTCCAAGACTCTTAGAAACCTTCCAACGACTGCTGACTCCAGGAGTGAATGCCTCCACTAACGATGACACGACAAGATGAACTTTCTGGACTTTTTTGGACTGTTAATTCTCATTCTGTAATTTTTGAACTCTTTTATATGCTCTGCACAGACTATAGCAACTGCTCTTAGTTTAAATGATTCTTAGGTCCTGATCCCACATCAGCAAAATGCTACTGGGATTGTTAATACTTCATCTGTGAATGTCAGGCCTCTCCTTGCCTACAATACACAAACTAGTCTAAACTCTCCTTGTGGTGATAAAAAGTTGCATTGCCCTAGACTCTTGCTGGCCATTTGAGATGGTGAATGTGCAATTGCCAGCCCCTAGCTACATCTGGGTTATAAATACACTTAACGAATATGTCTCCAGATGAGGAGCCTGGCTACAGTCCATATTCCAAATGGGCCTGATCATCCTACTGGGAGTGACAGTCATGGTCACTCTCATCTGAAGTTGCCCAAGACATATAGGACACTATGGTCCAAACCCCTGTCAGTACAATTAATTAGAGTACCTGATAGGTGGCCTATGTGTCTAAAAAGAATTCTTCGTTGGATATGTGAAAGGTTGGGGTATAGAGCTTTAGGGCAATGACTCTATCCTACTGACCTTCATATACAGTGGTCCCCCGTTATCCGCAGGGGGTACGTTCCAAGACCCACAGTCAATGCATGAAGTTGCAGACAGCACTGAACGCTATATGTAGTATTTTTTTCCTAAACATACATACCTGTGATAAAGTTTAATTTATAAATTTGGCACAGTAAGAGATTAAAAATAAATAGTAATGGAACAGAACAATTATAAGAATAGACTGTAATCAAAGTTACTGTAGATCTTAGCAACCTCAGCATACAATTTTTTTTCCTCCCTTAGTAAGTGGAGAGCTTTCACCCTTTCACCGAAAGGAAGCACTTTACAGCTTCTCTTTGGCACATCTGAATTGCTGGCATCACCTCTAGCGCTTTGTGGCCGTTGTTAAGTAAAAGGAAGGTTACCTGAAGACAAGCACTGCGATACTGAGACAGCTGATCTGATAACCGAGACAGTTACTAAGTGACTTTGGGCGGGTGTACACTGTGGCTATGCCAGACAAAGGGATGATTCTCATGCTGGGCAGGACAGAGTGTTCTCAGAACAGTGTGCAATTTAAAACTAATGAGTTTTTTATTTCTGGATTTTCCATTTAATATTTTTGACCGGTGTTGACCACAGGTAACTGAAACTGTGGAAAGTGAAACCGTGGACAAGGGGGAACTACTGTATCCACAAAGACCCTGCAGGCAAGACTTGAACCGCAGCTAATCTGAGTCTTGGCGGAACGCCTGTGATACTCCTCGGAGCCCACCCAAGCCCAGGCCTGGATAGACCAAAGCCCTTGTCCTGTCCATCACCAGCGTCAGTGAGGGGTCCTTTAAGAAATTCCAGCTCCTCTCAGCACTCTACAGATGGATGTGGGAGATGGTGGTATGACAGAGTCAGAGAGGTTGTTTGGGGGTGAAGAAAGGAGAAAGCCAGTCCAGGAGTGGGGGTGACCCTTGTGAGGGGTGGGTGTCTTGAAAGTTGCATTCTGCAAGCTCCAGGACGGGGTGCCAAAGATACCAGGCAGGAGTCTGCGTGAGATGCCAGGGATAGCCAAGCCAGTGAGGGCTGAGGAACCAGAAGGGCCCTGCCTGGAATTGCCCTCACTGCCCAGTCCCTTTGGGGTGTGTGGCCTTGTCCAGGGAAACCCAAGCTGGCACAAGATCCAAAAACACTTTGGTTCTCTTCTATGCTCATAGGCTGGTGGTGACACCAGGAGCAAACTCTGAGCTGGGTCTTTTCTCCCATCCTCTGTCAGGACAGGGAGTTGAGCTCATTCCAGACCATAAACTTCACCCTCCTGGAGACAGTAAGCCCCACAGAAGAACTGGAGATATTCCTGGAGATCTGTGGCTTGCTGAAGAGCGTACACAGGGGCCTCACCAGATAGGAACCCCTTCCTCAGGGCTCATCCTGCGGCCTCCTCCCCAGTCCCTGTGGCCTCTGCTCTGCCATCCCTCCTGTCTGATCCTGCTGGTGAGTCAGCCAGCTGGGCAGCTCCCTCTTCTTGCTGGGTCTCATCAGACGGACAGGGAATCTGAGAGGTGAGGGACCAGCTTGGGGCAGTAAGGTACCTTCCTGAGGGCCCACTTTAAGGCTGGAAACCAATGGTGCTCCCTCCAGCACACAGAGGGGCCTTGGACCAGGCCGAAGCAACCACAGAGAAGCCAGGACTTGAGAGCAGGAGAGAGCAGGGTGCTCATCCCAATTGTGCTTCCCACGGGGGCGGGGCCTGGAGGGAGGAAGGCATCCAGGCTGCCCCCAGAGTGTCTCAGAGGGTCCTCAGTGGGGATTTAGAGGCGCTCTCCCATGTGATTTGGGCATTTCCCACCTCCTCAGGAAGGCTGCTGGTGCAGCCGAACTGCACCCGGTGGAGTCAAGGGCGGCCTCCTACAGACAAAACTCTTGATGAGAGTAACTGCACCAAGCAACACATGCTAATGATGCAGTGAGGGAAGAACTCGGGGATCTGAATATTTCCCCTGGGTATCATTGTTCGCTCTGCTTGTGACTCCTTAGTGGCTTCTACTGGGGACTCAGGGTGGACCCTTCTCCTCGCTGGTCCTGCAGTTGGTGAAGGACTGTTTGGTGAGTGTCTCTGCTGAGCAAGGAGTCCCCTGCCTTGGAGGTCACCTCCACGGTGCAGAGGCGGCCTCCTCTCCAGCCTTGTCTCTGTCAGTTTGGAAACCACCCTCAGAGCAGCTCTGCGGCCCTCCCCATCACTGAGGCAAAAACCTGAGTCTTTGGGGTTGTCGTGGGAACAACACCTTGAGAGGGTGCCTGGGGCCAGAGTCCTACACCCATGGCTGCCTCCTCCTCCTCTGCCACCTTTTCTTCTTCTTTTAGTAATAAGCATTGTTAAAGGATGTATTCTCCTTATAAACAATTCAACAAGCCCTGTGCAACTAAGGTCCTTTTGACAACTTGCTTCCCTGCCCTGCTCATCCCAATCTCTGCTGTTAGAAATGACCTCCATTCATCAGTTGGGTGGGTGTCTGTCCTGATCTTTTTCTCGACATTTGTATACATTTATGAACACAAAGAAATATGGTGTCTTGCCTTATGGTGATCGATGTTTTACCTAAATGGAATCATTCTGCACATATTATTCTGCAATTTGTCTTTTCCTCTTAATATCTGGCAACTTTAATTGAAACATTATACATATATATATATATATATATATGAAAAGTGCACTAATCATAAATGCACAACATGCTGAGTTTCTAGGTGATCACATTTGTGTAACTAGCACCCAGAAGTCCCCTTGCCCCCCTTCCAGTTGCCACCCCTTCCCCATAACCATGACCCTGACTTTGAACTTCATGGATTACTGTTGCTGGATTTTGAAATTTAAAGGAAATAGAACTATACAGTATATACTCTTTTGTGCCCAGTTTCTTTAGGCAACATGATGTTTGGGAGAATCATCCATGCTGTTGTATGTAATTACAGTTGGTTCAGTGTTTTGTTGCTGAGTAGTATTCCGCTGGATGAATATACCACAATGTATTTATTCTATTACTATTGATGGATATTTGGGTAGTTTCTAGCCCATTCTTTTTAAATGGCTGCACTACAGCCATAAAATGGACATACCATTCCCCACTGACACATGTCTGGATGGTTTCCAGTTCCTCAAGGCCCAGCACAGTTGCAGGGAGCATCTTGGTTCATACTTCCTCATGCACATGACTGAGCATCTTTGTGGGAGGCTCCAGAAAAGTGGGACTTCTGGGAGCACACTGAGAAGGGCTTGTGCTGTGCCAGGGTTTCTCCAAGTGAGCATGTCCTAGACGGTGGGTGTGGAGCAGATGGCTACTGTCCCTTTTTCCCCAGGTGCAGTAGTCAGCGCTGTCACACACTTGTATGTGTGTGTTTAGAGCTCTTCTTATTCTTAAAGAAGACTGTACCGAGCCAGCAAATCAGAGTCATGAGCACGTGTTGTATTTCCCAGGCAATTAAAATCCCCACTCTCTGAAGGTCTCCTGAAGCAACTCCTTGAAGCCCTTCCTGCCATGACCGAGGGGTTTCAGGGCCAGCTTCTTTAGTGACCACACACACTGGTCACACCCTCGGACTTGAGTGGCCAGACTCCATTGATCACCTGGCCATGGTGAGGCCGTGAGGGGTGCAGGACACAAGGGGCCCCAGGCTCCGCTCACAGTGTTTGACTTTGGTGAAACTAATGGAAGAGACTGCCACAGAGAGCACAGACGCCTCCCCAGATCTGCTCCAATGGGGCTGAGAACCGAGAACTTTTAACTTGGTGAGAGCCCTGCATTGCCAGGTATGCTACCACAGAAGACCAGATGTGCAAGAGTCAAAGGGGGGCTGCTGCTCAGATAAGCCAAGACTAGATGCAAATGGGGTCGGCTGCTGAGCAGTTTGGACTGGTCAGAACCCTGCATCTGAGGGTGTGGGGAGTCAGGAGAGATTAAGAGGAGCAGGGAGGGATCCTGGAATCAGACAGAGACCCCAGAGAGTGGAGTGAGACCCTAAGGGCCAGACAAATCCCAGAGAGCAGGGTGAGGTCTTGGGCAGGGAGGGATCCTGGGGAGCAGGCAGGGAACCCCACCACCTGCCTGAGCCCTGGCCTCTAGCAGGCGCAGTCTGATGGCTGAGGATTAAATCTTTTATTTTACCAGAGTTACCAACATTTTGTTTTAATGACCCTTCATTCCCAATATGTTATGAACGTGTTTTTGGTAGAAACATTTCTCAGATATGTTGAAGAGATTGAATGCTGAGTTTGGGGAGTTTATTAGTTTTACAGATTTGTCTTTTTAATATAGACAGTGAACATATTCCTCCCTGATATACAATACAGACCTCAGCTCTTTATCAATGAAAATTTTAGTTCACTTGATGTCTTTTAAATATTATTGAGACATTTTCTGTAGTGCCTTGATTTTAGTATTTCAAGAACACTGGTCTATTTTTCAGAATGACCAATTCACATTACCTAGCAAATATACCAACGAACCAAAAAAGAGTCTTTAAACATTTTATAGGGGCTGGACTGGTGGCCTAGTGGTTAAGATTGGGGCACTCCACTTTGACAGCCCAGGTTTGGTTCCCTGTCACGGACCCATACCACTCATTGGCGGCCATGCTGTGGCGGCTACCCATATACAAAATAGAGGAAGGTTCAGGGCAAATCTTCCTCAAGCAAAACAAACAGAGGGAGTTTGGCAACACATGTTAGCTCAGGATGAATCTTTCTCAACATAAAGAAGAAAAAGAAAAAAATTCATAAAATTTACAGCAATTCAGGAGATAGTTTAAACTTTTTGCATTTTCTGTGCTATTTTACAAGATGTGCTTCTATGTGTCTTTATAATCAATTTTATCAGACATGGGACCATCACCTGGCATGGTGACCCCTGAGAAAGGGACACAGAAAGAGAGAGGCTAAGGACACTGGGAGGGTGTGGGGTCCCTGGAAACCTGAGACCTGGCTCCTCCAACACTCGCAGGCCCTGTGATTCCACTCTTCCCCCCAGTCCACATAGTTACATCATACACGTTTTGGACAAATCAGTAAATTTATTCGATAGTGGGAATGCGTCATGTAAAAAACAGATGTTTGGTCATTGACTCTGAGAGAATTTTTTGTCCAGTTGATTTTCTTCAAGTGTCCCTGGTGCCCTTGTGTTTGGTGATGTCCTAGCTGGGCTGGTTCTGTCCTAGGCTCCTCTGAAGTTTGGGAGTCACCCCCTGGGCAACCTGCTGACCCACCTACCTCCCCTGCCCTGCTCAGGCTCCAAGAAGCCCTCAGTTTCCTGCTCTGGGCCCCCACTGAGTCTCTTGGGGACCACTGTCCCCTCCCCTCTGTCACTGCTTCCAACACTCCCTCTCCCCCATCTCCTCCTATAGCATCTGCTGGCCTCTATGCCTTTGCTCAGGCTGCGCCCCTATCTCTGGAGCGCTCTCTTCCATCTCAGGCCCACCCCCTCCCAGATTCCTCCCCTGATGCTGTGGCCTCTGCCACCCTCCTTTCTGATTCCTTGTGAGCTAGGGGCAGCATTGATCACACCTGAACACGAGTGGCATTGCCACCGCAGCTTCACTGTCACCTCAGGGCTGCGTATCGGCATGATCAGCTGTGTGAAGTTCCAATTGCAGCTCCACCTGTGACCCGGGTGATGTAACCTGGCCCTTGGCATCCTACCCTGGCAGTGACAAAAGGGACGGTTGGAGGGTCGGGCCCTGGGACATAGAGGGGCATGGGAAAGCCTGGTCTGGGTGGAGGCAGAGGGCGGAGAAGGACATCATCACAGCCCTGGCCTCCTCCAGTGGTGCTGGTACAGGGGAGTACCGGAGAAAGTGGACCCCGGCCAGCTGTGAGCTGGAATTTGACTTCGTTAGGCCAAGGTGGCTACTGAGCACTTGAAATGGGGGTAGGATGACTGAGGAATTGATTTTTAATTTAAGTTCAATTAATTTGGATTAAAATTAAAACTGCCACCTGTACTTGTGGTCACTATATTGGATACCACAGGGACCTAATTGCGTTAGAGCAGAAATGAGTAAGTCTGATGGGCAGGGAACAGTGAGAGGAAAGCTGTTTGGGGTTGGGGTCAGGGAGGAGTCAAAGGAGGAAGCAGAATGCAGTGGTGTGGGTCGGGGGTCACTGAGCAGGAGGGGAGCAGCAGGCAGCTTGGCGCAGGGTGCCTTGCCGCCCGGAGGCACGGAGTTTTGGAGGAGCACAGGCTTTAGGGATCACTGACAAGCGAAGAGGCTATGAGTGGGGCGGCCCAGGATAAGGTCACCAGGCCTGCAGGAGGAGACACGAGGGCAGGAAACTCAAGGTCTCCTCTTCCTCATTGTGGCAAGTGTGGGGATGGGAAACCTGGATTATGAAATGGGCCCCTGGCTGGGGATGGATATTGCTACACAGGACAGGATGTGATTGTCCCCAGCTGCCTTGGCCTTTCCCAGGAAAATATACACTTCAGTTTGACACTCCACATCCCATCCCTCAGGGGAAGACAGATGGGCCCTGTGAACTGCCATCTGGGTGATATCCAGGTCTCCCCCTTATGGCTGGACAGAATCTCCCCCTCCGGACACCATGTCCCAGGCCCCTCTTGAGATTCACTCCAGGAAACAAAGGCATATTGACTAGAAATTAACCACCCCACCCCTTGCTGAATGGTTTTGAGATTGACCCTGGGCTAACATCCGTGCCCATCTTCCTCTCCTTTATATGTGGGACGCTTGCCACAGCATGGCTTCATGGGTGGTGCATAGGTCCAGGCCCAGGATCTGAACCCACGAACCCAGGGCCACCAAGTGGAGCACGCCAACTTAACCACTTTGCCACTGGGCTGGACCTGTGTAGTTCTTCTTTTGACAAATGTTTTCTGAACCTGGCTCTGCACCAGCTGGCTGCTGCCCTCATCCACATGGACTTCACTGAGGAGAGAGCTCAGTGCCCAGTCCTGAGAGGGGGCCAAAGAGGTAAAGAGTCCTGTGGAGCCTGTGGGCTGAGGGAATGCAGGGTCTTGTCCTTGGGAGCCCCTGTCAGAGGGACAGACAAAATTGTCACATTTGGGAAGCCCTTGGCCTGAGGGGAGGTGTAGTCCCGCCAGTGGGAAGCTGGAAAGAAGGGATGAATGGGGGAGACCCAGTGTGAGGGGGCAGCCCAGGTGTCCATGACTCTTGTCTGAGGAGACAGGTGGTCCTATCCTGGGGACCAGCCTGACAGATGAACTCAGCCTGAGACTGAAGGTGGGATTGGGGAGCTGTCTCCCATCCCGGTGTTGGGTGGGTGGGTTCATCCCAGAGAATGCCAACTGGGGGTGACATTGGGGCTGATTTCCTGGAGAGGCTGCCTCTGAGTTGAATTGTGGCAGGGGCCTGGGGCAGTGGGTGGAGTTGTTGGCAAGGAGACAGGGCACAGCCCCCAAGCTTGTATGTGTGCGTGTGTCTGGTAGGGGACAGTTGGGTTAGAACCGTCACAGAGTAAGGAAACCAGACTGTGACCTCAATCAGGAAACACCCTGGGTGTGCAGACTTGATAGTGAACATGGGCTTTCTCACTCACTGTCCCATTTGTCCCCATGCAAATCTGCAGGGCAGGTAATTCCCAGCCTACAGATGAGGACATCGAGGCCAGAAAAATAAAGTGACTTGCTCAAAGTCACACAGCTAGTAAAGGATGGAGATTGGAATCTCAAATTCCTGGTCTCCTGGGAGTCCAATCCTCAGGTGAAAGAAGGTAGAAGTGCTAATGTGGGGTCTGGGCAGACTCTGTGGCTGGTGACCTCTATGATCACAGGGCATAAGCACACCTAACTGTCCCTGACTGAGCATCTGACTCCAATACACTGCTGTCAGGTGGGATGAGGTTTCTGTCCCCAAGTTTGCACAAGAAAACTGTGGCTCAGAGCAGGGAAGCAACTGGCCAGAAGTGCGGGTTGAGCCACCTGTGCTGCCAGGGCCACGCCGGGGCACCACCCTCGCTGGCTGCTTTGCAGAGTTGGAAGTCCACCTGGGTCCGCTGCGGAGGGTGGGCTGTCCGCTCGGGTAGTTCACGAGCACGTGCTCCGTGTCAGGTGTTTCCGCCCACTCACTGCTGCTCCCGTCCTCACAGCCCTCCAGGGAGACCTCACTGGACCCGCTTCATGGCAGAGTGAGGAGCAGGCAGGTTAAGTAAGGTGCCCAAGAAGACAGAAACTGATCAGTGAGCACGTTGGGGTGTCTTACATCAGATTGCTTCCTTCTGCTCCCTGAAAGGGGTCACGTGGGCGTGAGGCCTACAAGTCCACTTATCCAGGGTGGGAAGGGAGTTTCCTGCAGTGGTTGGACTTGGGAGCCTTCCCCTCCTGCCCCTCAGCACTAGGATTTGAGATTCTGGAAAAAATATTTCTCTTAAGCTGGACCCTGAAGTTCCCCCCTTAGAGCCCATTTGTATTAGGTTGATCCTGAAAAATGCAAACAAAGGGTCCAAAGGGTCCTTGGGGACCATGTTGTGTAAAGTCTCATTTTAGAGGATTCTGACATCCTGAGGGAGGGCAGCTCTTGCTGAGTCACCCCAATTTTCCTACTTCTGGCTCGAGTTTTCTTCTGAAGTATTAACCCAGGAGCTCACATTGACAATGTACTGGCGCGTCCTGAGCACACACCACATTGTGCTTGACCTTCACGACGATTCTATAAACTGGACACTGTAATTTTCATCCCTGTTTTGTGGATGAGGAAACTGAGGCAGAGATTGGACACACACTGCCTAAGACCACACAGCTGGTCACAGCAGGGCTGAGCCCAGACCCCAGGAGCCAGGTGCAGGGGCCTGAGTTCTGTGGCTGCCAAGTCCTGGGCTTCTGGGGTGCTGATCATGGACTCTGGGCACAGGGAGGGACAGTGGCTTTCCCACAAAGACAGAGGCTGAGGATGGACACTGTGCTCCCTGAGAGGATGACCACACTGTCTGCACAGTCCTCCATTTCAGACCAGCTGACCATGCTGGCGAAGGTCATCTCAGGGACAAGCAGGCCTGAAGGGTTGGGTGCCTCAACCATGGGCTCTTTAGGCTCCAGGACTTTGGACAAGGCGCTGGAGAGGGAAGGGGTAGAGAGAACTAAGGTGGATCTTGTTCCAGGTGAAGGAGGGATTCTGGAGTGAGGGCGGGGGCCTCTGGCATCTGCTGATCCCTGGAAGGCCTCCCAGAGCACTCAGTAGCCATGCGCAGGTCCTCGGCCCGGGACAGGGCTCACTCCTGGAACCTGGGAAGCCTGGACCATGTGCTGTGGCCCAGAGAAGAAATAGGACCCCCCCCCCCCGGATCCAGACTTCTGACTTGCATCAGGGGACCTGTGGAAGCCACTTGGGTTCTGGCTGATTCCAAGTGAGAGCAGTGTCCAGTATTGGCCGAGGCAGAATGTTCCCTTCAGCCAGTCTGGAAGGGACTCTGGGTGTGCTGGATCTGACCTAGAGGACTGCAGGACTGTGCAGGGCTTGTGCCACAGTCTAAGGACTAACACTGATACCCACTTCTCTCCCAGTTTGGCTCCTTGGGGGCCCTGAACAAACAAGGAATGAGAGGGAGCCAAGAGAGCCCGGTGGGGTCTGATGTCCTGGGTTGACCCTCTTCCCAAGGGCTATAAAGGTCCCTGATGTGCAACCCTGCTTGACAAAGAGGCCCCTGGGGCAATACCTGGACTGTGAAACCAGGATGCACAGCACTCCATTTCTCCTTCCTTTCCTGGAGGCTGAGTGCGCAACCAACGGCTTTCAACTGCCAGCTGCCACCTTCCAAGGTGCCCCGGCCAAGCCCCCAGCAGCCCCCAGGCCAACTCAGGCCAAGAACTACATAGGCCTCATGGCCACATAGCCATTCCACAGAAGAGCTGGGACTAGACATTGCCTCATGTCCTCTGGACCCCTCTATCACTTTGGCTCATCATTTCTTCCAGCTGTGCTCTCTCCACCTCCAGGACCAGTCACCCAAGATGGTGTCTCAACCAGTGCCCTGGACAGGGAGTCATTTCGGGTCAAATCAGAGGAGACTTTGTGGAGGCTGTGGGAACAAAGAGGAGGAGGTTGCTGTGTGCGGTGGGAGGTCAGGGAAGTCTTCACAAGGTGGAAGGGCATGCCAAGCAGAGGGATCAGGTTCAGAATGGGGGAAAGAGCAGAAGACTCAGAGGAGCCTGAGTGCTTGGGGTGTATGTGGCAGCCTGGCACCTGGGGTGAGCAGGGCTGCAGCAGAGGGCAATGGGGAGCAACAAGATCCAGGCTCTGAGGTCGGCCTAGGGGGAGTGTGGGCTCCTGAAGGCAGAAGGTGAAATGGCCAAATCAGTGGTTTGGAGGAGCCCTTGGACAATGGTGTGGAGGGTGAACTGTGGTCTGGGGAGAGCCTGGAACCTAGAAAAGGTGGGGTCTGGAGGTTGTGTCCATACTTCAGATGAGAGAAGATGGTGGTAGGAACTATGGCGGTGGGGGGGGAGGTCAGAGGGTGTGTTCCCAGGAGGAAGTAGGAGCAGGTGGGTGCTCCCCAGGCTTTTAGCTCAGGGCTCATGCAGCGGCACCCAGCAAAACAGCAGGCCAGGGGGCCCAGTGGTGATAGTCAGGGATATTCATGGGGGCCTTGAAGTCAGGGATACAGACCAAGTGACATCTGAGAGTGATAACTGGCGTCACCACGGAAATGTGAAGACTAGGGAAGAGATCCGCCCACATGCAACTCTGCAGCCCTCCTTCTTATGAGGAGTGTCCTTGGAGGAGATGGAGAAGGAGCCACCAGGGAGGCAGGAGGGAAACCAGGACAGTGGCATCAGGGGAGAATGGAGCAGGGGGCAGTTTCAGGAGGGGAGAGGAGTCACCAGAGCCTGCATATGGAGACAAAGCTTGAGAGTTTCTGCTGGATCCAGTGAGGGCAGACCAGCCTGCAGTGGCCTTGAGTGTGAGAGTGAAGTGGGTTAACGAGTATAGATGACCCTTCCTCATGCTCGGTTGAGGAGGAACCAGGACAACAGGCTACGTCTGGCGGGGGCTGGGGACATTTTTAGACTGAGAAAGGCAGTGGAGAAGAATCCAGGAGAGAGGACCGATGGCACGGTGCCCCTGAACTGGCTGAGGGCTGTGTCCAGAGAACAGAATGGTATGGCCTTGAAAGACTCCCTTGGGACTGGGTTCGTGGGTGAGGCTCTAGATGAGGGGTGGTTACTGTTATTCATTCATCAACCATTAACTGAGTGCCTACTGGGTGCCAAGCGGTGCCTAGAGGTGGAGATTTAGTAGTGAGTACACTCTATTACCCTGATTCCTGAGGAGGCCCTGAGGGGTAGGGAGGAAGCATGTAGGATAGGCGCCTGGCTCTCTTCCTCTCCCGGAAGATTCAACCCTCTTAAGCAACCCTGGCTGTGACACTCCCCAGTGGGGCCCAGGAGAGGCCAGGACATTGTCAGGGAGATGGAGAAACCATTTCTTCACTTGCACATAAGGTGGACCTCGCCCACTGTCCAGCAAGCCCCGTGAGGCAATAGCAGGGGCTGAGGGAAACCCAAGCCACATCCTGGCAGAGGGCCATTGAGAGGCGGGTCAGGAAGGCTCCTGGGTGGGCCTTTGTATGAGTCCCAGGCTGGGCATAAAGGAGGGTCCTGCTGGCTGGGAGGAGGCAGATGTGGGGACCATGGAGATCCAGAGGGACAGCCGCTGCCTGGGGTGGAGGTCACTGTTACTGCTACTGGGCCTGGTGATCCCTCCGGCCACCACTCAGGCCCTCAGCTACGAGGAGGCCGTACTCCGTGCTGTGGATGGCCTCAACCGGCGGTCCTCAGATGACAATCTCTACCGCCTCCTGGAGCTGGACCAGCCGCCCAAGGGAGTGAGTCTGGGAGGGGGCGGTGGGGAGGGAAGCTCTGCTCTGGCCCGGTCGGGCCACACTGTCTCTCCCTCTGCTCATGCTGTCCCTCCCAACAAGAAGGCCACTTTTCCCTTTAAGTGCGGTCCCACATCTCCCAGGAATCCTTCCCAGACCGGGTCCCCTCTCAGCAGGGGAGCTTCCTGCTTTAGATCTTTACTGTGGGAAGAGGTGCCTCCCAGTACAGTCCCATTTAGGCTTCAGGGACTTCTGGAAGTTCCAAGGACAAGAGTGGGGTCATTGGCTCTGGGTTGTGACTTCTCTGCGTTATGTCTCCTCTGCACTGTCTTGTCTCCCACACAGGGAAGGGCTCTGCTCAGCCTTGAGGTTCCAGTGGCAATGTCTTTTCCTCCAGGAGAACCCTGATTGCCCTCAGCCCCCTCAGATGGGGAGGTGCTCCTCATCAAGGCTTGTCTGAGGTCCCCTTCACTCTCTATGCTTGCTGAGGGCAGGAATGGGCCCTGTCCTCCTCCCCTCTGTACCCCAGCACCAAGCCCAGTGCCAGGCACACCATAGGGGTTGTTGAAAGGCTGTACTTTTGATGGGAGGCAGGGACACAGATCAGAGAAGGCAAGCATGAGCTGTGCTTGGTATCCCCACTTTCTCTGCTGATTAGGCCCAGGACCCAGACACCCCAACACCTGTGAGCTTCACTGTGAAGGAGACTGTGTGCCCCAAGACGACACAGCAGCCCCTGGAGCAGTGTGACTTCCAGGAGAATGGGGTGAGTTTGGGGGCTGGGGGAAGGGGCGTTGGCAGATGCCTCCCAAGCTGCTGAACAGGAGGCCTCTGGGGAATATTTCCAGCCACTGGGATGAGGCTGGGAGGTTATGGCATGGGGGTTCCACTTTGACCTGCAGCCTCCCCTTCACAGCTGGTGAAACAGTGTGTGGGGACTGTCATCCTGGACCCAGTCAAGGGCAACTTCGACATCAGTTGTGATGACGTGAGTGGCCCTTTGTAGGTTGCAGGGGCTTATGGGGGTGTAGTACATGGAACATCCTATGGACCCATTAACCACTGTGCTATCCAGAGCAGAGAAAGCCTCTCCTACCCTGGGCTCCTCCCTCAACCTGAGCCCCTGGTCTCAGGACTGGCTCTGCATCTCCTTAGAGTAGTGGTGGTCAAAGTGTGGTCCTCACCTGTGATATTCTCAGAAATGCAAATTCTCGGGCCCCACCAGACCTATTGAATCAGACTCTGAGGTGGGCCCCATAATTTGGACTTTCCAAACCCCCCAGGGATTTTGACTCCTGCTGAAGTTTGAGAGCCACTGACTTAGAGTAATGTGTTTTCAGCACATGCTCCTGTCCCAGCTTTGCTGCATGGGCTGTGTGACCTTGGGAAGTCCCTTGCCATCTCCAGGCCTCAGTTTCCTCACCTATTTGTGGGTGTTGGGATTCAACCACATGCCCCTAAGGTCATAGCCACAGGGTGAACTGGGGAGTCCCAAAAGGGGGTTTCTACGTCAGGAGGGGTCTTGTCTTGACCTGGGTCCAGCCCCCAAAAGGTGCCTGTTTCCTCCTGGTGCACAGACTCAGCGTGTCAAGAGATTTGGTCGGTTGGGTCATCTCATCCAGAGAGGTGGGCAGAAGATTGGCGAAAAGATTGAGCGTATCGGCCAGAGAATCAAAGATTTTTTTGCGAATCTTGAGCCCAGAGAAGATTCCTAGGTTCTGCTGTGTCCAGGCTGGAGCTTCTGGACTCTGAAAACTAAATTCTTGTGAAAGCAACTCTCCAGACTTCAATTTCACTTGTCTTGCCTTCTCCAACTTACCACGACCAACTGAGGCCTTAACTCCGCGAGGCCCTGCGTGTGTGTGTGTGTGTGTGTTAGGTGCACGGACAAAATACAGAGATGGATGGGGGCAGCAGTTCCATCCAAGAGGGCATGGGGTGAGGCAGTAGGGCCAAGAGTCCAGGACAGCAGCTCCATTCTCAGGGTCTCTCTCCATGCCCTTCACACACCACCTGCCCCCCTCTTGAACACCCAGTGGGACTTGAGATCCACTGTGTGGAGGGGTGATGGGGATGCTGTGGAGCTGGTCCTGCTCATAGGGAGGTGACAGTCGAGGGTGCAGCCAGGCATTTTGTTAAATACTCACAGACATGCCATGCAGTCTTGGGGCTGACTAGGTTCTAAGATCAGCCTGCTGGTACAATGCCCATAAAATTCCAATTCCCCCTGAAAATCTTAACTCTAGAAAAGCCCACAACTCCTGGCTTTTCCTCTGGCATTGAGATACATTAATGTTTCTTTGGCTGGGTAGCAGATATAATTTGTTGGCTTGTGTTTAGGGATGGAATGGTACACAAATTTTGTTCCACTATAAACAAGAATCCTGCTCAGCGAGGTGAGGAGCTCTGGCAAGAAGAGACATGCAGAGTGACACACTGGTCACATCTCTGCTGCACTGGACATCTCAGACACTGTCCACGTCTTGCCCACTCACCATTCTGTAGCTGACTAGAAACACCTGTGGTTCTTTGCTATGGGACAGACTGGGAGTACTGGGGAGTTTGTACTCCAGAGAGCAGGCTCGACCAACAATAGGTGGGAGTTGGTAGAAAAATATCTTCCATTCCTTCCCCGTTGGGTGGGTCCACTCCAACATGTGTTACACATCTCCCAGAGGTCCCCAGCTGGGTCATGCCCTGTTGCCCACAGCAATGACCTGTTTATGACCACATCCTCTTCTGACCTCTGTTCCTGCCCTGCCTCACTTCTCTATGCTCCAGCTGGTGCTTTCTGTAATCACCTCCCACATAAACTACTTCCACTTGAATCCTTGTCTTAGGACTGCTTCTGGGGCAACCTAAATAAGTCACAGACAACTCTCTCTGAGAGGGACAGAGGGCAGGATCTCACATCCCATTTACTTTATTGCCTGTCATACGTGCTTCTTGGTGAGCAGGTGCAGCTGACTGCAGGCAGGTTAGAGGAAACTGAGATGCTTCTCATTCTGTCATCACAAACACAAGGGGCTATGTTGTGTCAGTGCCAGAGGATACTGGCTTGTCAGAGCTAATTGCTAAGTTTTCAGGAATTTTTTGAGCTGATTGTTGAACTGTTGGTAGCTTGAAATCGGCCATGATAGGAGTATTTATACCACGGAAAACGGCAAAGGTTACAAATCAGCCCCCGGCAGCTGGCACATCTCTGCCCAAACTGAGAGAGGGATCACTCATTAGGCTGATATGGGCCTGTGCTGGTCCCATCCCTTTCCAATTTCCTCCCAAGATTACTCATCCTGCTACCATGGCAACCCTCCTATTCCCCCAGCCCTGCTTTTTCTTTTGATATTATATGTGGATATTGGCCCAACGTCCCTTGCCATGTACCAGGCCGTCAACATGCATACATGACCACTGATGCCAGAAACAAGTCAATGCTTACATTTTTTCTATCTCAACCCTTAATCAGGGAGGGTCACTGGCCCCTGGCAGGGAGGTCGGCAGGCCTTGTCAGTGTGCTCTAAAGTGATTGGCTGGCAAGAGTGCCTGATGTTCAACTATGAGAACTCCTTACCCATGAGAGAACAAATATTAGATCCTTTCATGAATGGCAGGGGAGCATCAGGCCCCAGCACCCTTGGCTTGTCAATTCTCCTTGGCAATAAAGCTCCAGATGGTGAGTCCCAAGAGTGAGTGATGCCCACAGTGCCACTGGATTGCAAAGTAGGGGACCCCAGTCCAGCATGAGGGAAAGGAGGGTACTCCAGGGAGAAGACAGCTTAGGCAAAGGCAGAGTGACAGGCATGGTAGGAGTGAGGAGTGACACTCTGTTCAGTGCTCAAGGCAGGCATGCAAGGGGGTGGAGTCAGGGTTGAGTGCAGAGGTAGGCACAGGTCTCAAGGTGGACCACATCCTTGCTCAGCTCCTTCCTCTGCCCCATCCTGCTTCGCTCACCCCCTCCTCCTGAGAATACCCCTCAATCAATCATATGTCACTAAATTCCCACCTCAGGCTCTGCTTCTAGAGAACCCAGCCTATGACGGCAGTGGACTGAGGTGGGATCTCTGCAGAGCCCATCCAACTCATCCCAGATGGGTGTAGGTATCAGGCCTGGTGTGGAGACAACAGAGAAAAGCCAGAGGTCTCCAGGGTACTGATGCAGGAGTGGGGTGGGTGTGGGGCTGTCCTATAATCCAGGGGCATTGAGGATTTTAAAAGTTGTCAGAGGACACAGGAAGCCAATTGGCCCAGGGAGATGACTCCTAAGGGTTTCTCACTGTCTGTGCAGATGTGAAGGCCACCGAAGTCAGTGGGGGGCAGCCTCAGTGGGCTGGGGTCACAGAAGCCAACTAGTGAGTGTAGGAGAGAGGAAGAGCTATGGAAGAGGCTAGACAATGAGTGTGCACGAGGAGGGGCCTTTACTGTCCTGTACCAAGGAGGGAGACTGAGTTTATCAGGCAAGGTCCTTGTGGACTCTGCACTTGACCTCCTCCTCTGAGGTCTTAAGAGTTAGTTTAGGGACCCCCAGAGGGGACATGGCACTCCTTTTCAGCCTCAAGGGGGCACAGAAAAGGGAACTCCGAGGAGGCTAGAAGTCTAAGAGCAATTGCTTTTCTGTTTCTGTGGCACTGGGCATGTGGATTGACCTTTCTGGACCTCAGTCTTCCTATCTGTAAATTGGGAACACAGCCTACTTTAAGGGATTGGTGAAATGTTTTGGTTGGATAAGGCAGGTAAAGGACCTCATGAGGGGCTGAATCTGAATCAAAGAGGATGAGGGACTCAAAGGAGACACTAGTTTGTGTGGTCACTCACAGGGGGTATCTGTCAGAACAGGGACCAAGACAGACACTTGGAATCTGCATCAGAGGAGGATGAGGTAAATAAGATGCAGCACATCCACAGAGGCCAGACTTCCCAAGAGCACAAAAATCTGGCCATGGTCCAGATGCCCCTTTCCACTAGCCCTCTGGCCATTAAAAGCAGCTGGTATGGTAGGGCGGGGGATCCTCCAGATTTCCTCTGTTCTAACTGAGCAATGCCGTGCCAGTCAGATCCCAAAAGACCTGTCTCCCAGCTTCCATGGGTCTCTAGCCTTAGCCTGAGGTTGCGGGTTGTCCCAGTTTCTGGTGTCCCACCAACAGCCCCAGGTTCTTCTCTGGTCTACTCTGCGTCTGTGTTGTCCCCAGCCAGAGCAGGGCAGGACTCTGATGGGGGAGACACAGGGCTGTATTGTGACTTTCATGGGCCCTAGGCACTTTTATCTTTATGGGGTCCTTCATCCATAAAGAGGTATTAAAATTTATGTTTTACAACTGCATAGGTATAATGATGAATATAATTGAGGCTGGATTTTATATTATACATTCATTGTTATTATAGTCATTATTTCTTCTGATTTTAAAAGAAATTAAAACATTTTTGTGTGTCCCTAGAAGTATCATGGACCCTAGGCACCGTGTCTACTGCACCTAATGCATAAGTTGGCCCTGGGGAGATGGTGTTCCTGGTAGCAGCATGGGCACCCTGGCAGGCAAATGCCTGGTACTGTCTGGGGATGCTGGGCACTTGCTGGTGCTGCTCGAGATTGCCCCCACTGGCCATCTGTGGGTACTGCAGGGCACACAGGAGGGCTAATGGGGGCCAGGGAGGCACTGCCCTGGGTGCTTCTCTGTCCTGGTGTCTTGGCACGCAGCAGGCTAGGAGCTGGGGTTCCCCTGGAGTACTTGATCCTATCATCACCGTTTCTGTTGATGCTCACCTCTACTGAATGGCATTTTGTTAAAAGCAGAATCTCACCTCTCCTGAGCATTGATAATGTCAATTTTTGTCAGTAAAACAGAGCTAGCTGTTATACTGCACTTGTTCTGTGCTATCACAGAGAAGGAAACGAAGATAGAGAAAGGTTTAAAGCTGAGGTGGCAGAGCTGGAATTAGAGCCCAGGCAGCCTCCACTGCCACCCTGGGCCTCCTGCTGTCCTACCAGAAGATCCAGGTGTGACCTCATTAAATATGACAGCCCAGTAACGGATTTTCCAGACTACGTAGATAATAGAGATATTGAACATACAACAATCTCAAGCAGTATTATAAAGGATGGATGGCTGAAAAAAACCTTTTTATTTGGAAATCACTTCAAATTAAAAAACATTGTACAGGGAACATCTGTATTCCCTTTACCCAGATTCAACTATCATCAACACTTAATGTCATTTGCCTTTTCAATTGCTATCTCTAAACACACACACAGAAACACAAACACTTTTTTTTCAGAACAATTTGAGGGAAAGAGATATACGTCATGGCTATTTACCCTTGAATAATTCCATGTGTATTTCTTAGGACTAGGAATAACCTCTTATATAACTATAGTTCCGTTTTCAACTTTATAAATTAACATGGGCCGCACACTTTTTCCTATTTGCTGGCCCTATTCCAATGTAGTCAGTTGATGAAATAATGTGTTTTACAATGTTTTTTCACCTCCAGTCCTGGATCCATCCTAGGGTTAGGCATTTCAGGGAGCTGTCAGTTCTCATTAGCCTCCTTCAGTCTGGAACATTTGTCGACGCAAATAATCCATAGTCAATCTATAATTAAACTTGGGGTGAGTTTATTATGAGCCAGATCTGAGGACTAGCCCAGGGCCTTCCTTCCCCAAGGAAGTAAGGGCACCAAAGAAGTGGGGTGTACAGAGTGGTTATATACTCTCAAAGAGCATGCATCACATACGATTGGAACGTCCCTTTTACAATTGTCGTGAGATGCTTAGCTGGCACAGCAGATCGGTGGTCAGCAAGTCAGTGGTCACAAGGTGAGCAGAGCAGGTTAGTAATTGATCCTTAGTTTAGGGAGAGATGTTGTTTAGGGAGAGATGTTTAGGGAGAAGTTGTCAGATGCCTGGCCCCCAGTGATGAGGACAGGGAGTTAAAGTCTCAGGAGAAGAGGTGGGGGTGGGGATGGTTAGTTAGCTTATGAAAGGCACTCTTGAGGGGGAGTGATCTTTCTAGGGCTGGGGCTGGTGGGAGGCAGTCCCTTCCTAGTCAGCAAGGCCCCAGATGTGAAAACAGCACTCACAGAGAGTAGAGAACTCGGTTAACACAGGATCACTTGCATTTAGTGTAGGCAGTGACAAATCTGGGTTATAACCTAACATCTTGTAGCTATTTCTTATTCATGAATTTCTACTTTGTTTATTTTCTCTCCCTCTTTGCCTTCTTCTGGATTGTTTTTATGAGTGTGCTTTATGTCCACTTTTGGCTTACTATTTATACTTCTGTTTAAAATATTTTTAAGTGGTTGTCCTAGGGTTTACAGTATGCATCTCTAATTACATCTGTATTCCAATGGCACATCACTTCAACATGTAGTGGAAGGATCTCCCGAGAATATATGGACGACACTGACCTATGTTTTCACTGCACAAATGATGTTCTGTTGGTTGGCAAGACAAAAGTTTCCAGCCTAATGTCTCTACCTTCTGTGACATCAACAGTCAGCAGGAGTGACTGATGAATCACAACACAACTCACAGGCTGCTTGCCATGTAAGGTGGATTGAACAATGTGGGTGGATTCACAAAACTGAATCCCTCTGGCAGTCAAAGAAAAATTACTGCCTTTTACAAAGTAAAGAACTCTATGTTCCTGGTACCAAATCCACTGTTGTGTGCCAATCTTGTAACTCCCCTTAAAAGTTGGCCCTTGTTTATCTTAGGGAAAAAAAAGCCACACTCCCAGGGGCTCTGGCCCTACTCGCTCCTGCATCAGATATATGACCGCTCCTCTCCAGGCTAATGGTCATGCTTCATGGCTGTCTTTTTTAGGTTACAAAGGTGCCATTTCTGCCAACCATGGTCCTTGAAACTGATGTGTGTTGTTTCATTTGATGGACACTCCACACACCCAGGTAGCTAATCCTGCTGAATGGGTTGTGGAAACAGATGTTCTAAGGATGAGTAATACTTCTCCCGAGTGTGAGGGATGGTCCCATTGCGGAAAGGCCTAGGTTAAGACAGTGGCAGTGGGACAAGTACAGAGCTGGGAACCTACTAGGCTCCCCCGGCCCAGCCACGTGGTGGCAGCAAAGCAGTATAAAAGACAAGGGTCAATGGGGGAAGACCACTACACACCAATTAAAAAGCTGGTAGATGCAGAAGTGCTTAAAGAAACCACCCAACAGGCTGTATAGACTGAACCTCCGCTCAGGCCAATTAGTCCTAAAGACCCTTTAAATTACAAGTGTTGGTTACTGATAGTTATACAAACTGGAGTCTGTGGCAGAAGGATGTAACCACTAGACAATGATCCCCTTGCCTGACACTGCCATCTCATATAGCCCATTTGAGAGGAATTACTGCTTGTTATTGGGTGTTAGTGGACACTGAGAGACTAAGAAAGCAACAGCAGGTATGGTTATGGCCTGAGATGGGTAAAAAATGAAAACACCCACAAAGTGGATATTGCCCAGAAAGGAAGTAAACTGGGCATGAGTGGAGTCTGAGATCTACAAGAAAATGTGATGAGTCACTTTCCAGAAGCAGCTAGCTCAGATGTGGGGTCTGTGTCAGAGCTTCTTTGTGGTTTTGGTACACCAAGTTTCCTGAAGGTGCCTGGTCCTAATTCACGGATGGATTAACTTCAAGGCAGATGGGTGTGCTGGGCCACTGCAGTTGTTCAGTCTCAAAGAAATCTGCTTAAAACAGTGCATGAAAAATGGCACTCTGCTCAATGGGCAGAACTGTGGGCAATGGGGCTTGCCCTGGGAAACACCCCCTAAAATTCACCTTGTTACATTTTTCACTGACTCGTGGGCAGTAGACAATGGACTGGCAATGTGGTCTGGTGCCTGGCAGTGGGACAACTATCAGTCTTTGTGGGGACAAACATTATGGCAACAGATTGCACAGGACCCACAGCCCCTGTTCATGACTCATGTGGATGCCCATGGAAAAGGACCATTCAAGGATAAACATCAATGAAATCAACAGTTAATCAAAGCTGCACTGCCCAGGTAAGGACCACAACCATGGGGATACACTACCACATGGGGCATGGTAATCCATCTACAAGTCAGCATTTAGCCCCAAAATAAGGCATAGTGATTCCAGGATATGAGGCCAAGGAAGCCTGACAAATGTGCCTGTCTGCCAGCTCCACAGCTGAGTGACAAAGAGAACTCCAGGGCACATAACCACGGGTGCCATCCCTGTCTGCACAGCATACGTGGACCACACTTTTCAAAGACTCTTAGATGGACTATGTTACATATTTGGATTCCCCAAGCACATCCAATTAACAGTGATTCTGCCTTATAGTAAAAAGTACCCAGGATGGATAGCTACCTGAAACCCTCGCTGGACCTTTTATGCCCAGTATCATCTCCAAGTAGAAGGTGCCATAGAAAGATGGAGTGGACTCTTAAAGTAAAAACTGAAAAGGATAACTGGACAAGCAGGCTCAGCTCCCAGTGGAGCACCCACTTAGGACAGGCAGTTTGGGCTCTAAATGTGGCAATTCCCAGGAAGGATACCTTCTATTTAAATAGAATATTTAATTACGAGGTTAGGGAATGAGGGAAGAGGCCTAGACTGGCTGTAGGACATTCAAACCACAAAAGTAATACTTCTCACCTCACTTTTTTTCTTTCCATGCCTACCCCTGGAAAATCTCTCTACTAGAATCTGCAAGTTAAGAAGAGAAGCCAGTTGGTGGGTGACTCTGACCTAGTGCTAATTTTGCTGCCTGGCTATGCTTGCTGGATTTGGGCAGTTATGGATATTGATGATAATGATCATGAATATGAGGTGACAGCTCCTAAGATGGTCCTGCTGGTGTGGCTCCTGCAGCAGAGGGTAGGAGATGTTAGGATGCGTCAAGGTACAATAGGAAGAAGATGCTAGACAGCTAGGGATAAGCTTGGGCATATGTTGTGTTTAAGATATGGGGAGGACAGGAGAAAGGGTGATGTGATTGCTGCAGGGACTGGTCATACACATCTTTTGGCTGTGGAAGATGAGCAACTGCTCTGGCTGATGGGATAGAATGCCTTAGATTCAGAGAGGTCAAGGGTGGGAAGAGAGACGACTAATTTCTCTCTCAGCTTTTGTTTGTAGGGCACTGGCCCATTTAACCCAGACTGCTACCACCATCCTCAACTTGATCAATAGTCAATGAAGAATCTCAGTCTGACTCTTAGAAGCCTTCGAACAACTGCTGACTGCAGGAGTGAACAGCCTCCACTAATGATGACTCAACAAGATGAACTTTCTGGACTCTGACACAATTTTCTTAAGCCCCATTCTGTAATTTTTGAACTCTTTTCTATGTTCTGCACAGACTATAGCAACTGCTCTTAGTTTAAATGATTGTTAGATCTTGACCCCACATCAGCAAAATGCTGCTGGGATTGCTAATACTTCATCCATGAATCTCGGGCCTCTCCTTGCCTGCAATACACAAACATACACAAGACTCTCCTTGTGGCGATAAAAAGTTGCATTGCCCTAGAATTCTTGCTGGCTGTTTGAGGTGGTATTATGCAATTGCCAGCCTCTTGCTGCATTTGGGTTAATAATACACTTAACTGATTTGTCTCCAGACGGGGAACCTGGCTACAGTCCATATTCTAAATGGGACTGATCATCCTACTGGGAGTCAAAGTTATGGTCACTCTCATCTGATATTGCCTAAGACATATGGGAGAGTTTTGGTCCAAACCCCTACCAGTGCAATTAATAGGAGTATCTAATGGGGTGGCCTATGTTTCAAAAAGAATTCTTAGCTGGATATGTGAAAGGTTGGAGTGTAGAATTTTAGGGCAATGGGTTGTCAACTCCAAAAGTAAATTGTCCAGTTGTTTTACCTGCAAAAGAAGTTTATTTAGGAATAGACAGAGGAATTGCAATTTGAGATATGCAGGCTATGAGGGATCATAGGCAAATCCAGAGAAACAAAGGAAGAGCTTGCTTTTATAGAGGAAAAGGGGGAGTAGGGAGGGGCTGCAATAAACAAAGAATCCATTGGAGGAAACTGGAAGTCCAAAGTGTAAAGGTTTCCCATTGGTTTGACTGCAATAGTCTCATGGGCTGGGCTGCTGCCTAGTAGGGAGAGAATTCTTCCTTCCTTCTGCTGTGCAGTAAAGTAGTATACATCTTCCAGTCCAGATGCAAGTGAGTATCTTTTCCTGTTTGGAGTAATTAATGATGTATGATAGAGCATGAGAGCTCCCTCTACATCCTTCCCTACTCCAGTTTAGTTCAGGTTTCTTTTATTTATTTCACAGGCTCTACCCTAGTGACTTTGCATATATCCATATAGGCCCAGCAGGCAAGGCTTGAACTTCAGATAATCGGAGTCTTGGCAGAACACTTTGTCCTCCTGGAACAGGAGAGCCTGGGAGGAGCTGCTCAGATGCCATCTCCCATTCATCTCCCTATCTCTCTCAGGAGAGTTTTATGAGGTATGCAGCTTTTTGCCCCAGCTCCCCTCAGGGTATAGCTGTAGAATATAAAACCATTCAAGTGCAGTCTGGAATTGGCTCCTGAACTAAAGTGTGTCCTATCATTTGTGATGAAGTCATCTGGTCTCTTTTATTTTGGTGTCATCTTGTATAAGGACTTGGTGAGCTGACACCTTTGGCTACTTTTCCTTTTGCTGTCTACTTAAGTAATAAGTTGCCAGAATCTAAAAAAGATTCATTGTTGCTTAACCTGCCAAATCTGTCAGGCCTTTGCCTTGGTCTTATGCTTGACAGATCTCACAACAGATTGGATACAGAAGCAGATAGGGAATTCAGCTTCTTCTATTAAGGTGGACATTAATTTGCAAAAATGTAAAACAATGCTTCTTTTGTCATTAAATTTTTTAAAGGAAAATACAGGTATTTTTCATAAAAATATTTATGTTAACAAGTAATGGGTTTGCTGTTTTAAAAATGAATTAATATATAAATATCTAAAATTTCTGCATTGAAATTTCTAGTATGGTAAATAGCAATCAATTTAGTTCACATAAAAAAGCTCTTTGGAGGCCTCAACAATTTTTAAATGAAACTAGATCCCTATCGGGGCCGCCCGGTGGCGCAGCGGTTTAGTCCGCGCTTGGCAGCCCGGGGTTCGCTGGTTTGGATCCCAGGCGCCCGCTGATGCACTGCCTGTCAGCCATGCCGTGGCGGCGTCCCATATAAAGTGGAGGAAGATGGGCACGGATGTTAGCCCAGGGCCAGTCTTCCTCAGCAAAAAGGGGAGGATTGGCAACGGATGTTAGCTCAGGGCTGGTCTTCCCCACAAAAAAAAAAAAAAAGAAACTAGATCCCTATCTTTACACCACTCACAAAAATTAACTCGAAATGGATTAAGGACTTAAATGTAAGCCCAGAAACCATAAAACTCCTAGAAGAAAACATAGGAAAATAACTCCTTGACATGGGTCCTGGCAATGATTTTTTAGATATGACACCTAAAGCACAAGCAATATAATAAAAGATAAACAAGTGGGACTATATCAAACTAAAAGGTTTTTGCACAGCAAAAGAAATGATTAACAAAATGAAAAGAGAATCCACAGAATGGGAAAAAATGTCTGCAAACCATATATCTGATAAGGGGTTAATATTCAAAATATATAAACAACTCATACAACTCAATAGCAAAAAATCCCAAATAATCCGATTAAAAAATGGGCAAAGGACCTGAACATTTTTCCAAAGATATACAAACGTACATGAAAAGGTGCTCAACATCATTAATCGTTAGGGAAATGCAAATCAAAACCACAAAGAGATATCACCTCATACCTGTTAGAATAGCTATCATCAAAAAGACAAGAGATGACAAATGTTGACAAGGATGTAGAGAAATGGGAACTTTTGTGCACTGTTGGTGGAACTGTAAATTGGCACAGCCACTATGGAAAAGAGTATGGAGGTTCCTCAAAAAATTAAAAATAGAACTACCATATGATCCAGCAATTCTACCTCTGGCAATATATCCAAAGGAAACAAAAACACTGTGTTGAAGAGATATCTGCACCCTCATGTTCATAGTAGCATTATTTACAATAGCCAAGACATGGAAACAACCTAAGCATCCATCAATGGATGAATGGTTAAAGAAGTTGTGGTATATATATAGTGAAATATTATTCAGCCATAAAAAAGAAGGAAATCCTGCCATTTGTGACAACATGGATGGGCCTTGAGGGCATTATGCTAAGTGAAATAAGTCAGACAAAGACAAATACTGTATATCATTTATATGTGGAATCTAAAAAAATAAACAAAAAACCCAATCATATTCATAGAAAAAGAGAACAGATTGGTGGTTATGGGGGGTGGGAGGATTGGATGAAAGTGGTCAAAAGGTACAAACTTCCAGTTATAAGATAAATAAGTACTAGGGGTGTAATGATGACCATAGTTAACACTGCTGTATGGTATGTTTGAAAGTTGTCAAGAGAATAGATCCTGAGAGTTCTCATCACAAGGAAAAAAAATTTTTTTTTAATTTTTGTTTTGGCATGTATGTGAGATGATGGATGTTAACAAAACTTCTTGTGGTAATCATTTCACAATGTATGTAAGTAAAATCATTATCCTGTACACCTTAAACGTATATAGTGCTGTATGTCAATTATACCTCAATAAAACTGGAAAAAAATTTTAAGAATGTAAAAGGATTGTTACAGCAAAAAGTTAGCAAACTGCTGCCCTAGAGAAACTCTCCATGGGTGTGCAAAAAGACATATATGAGAATACCCAATTGGAATATTGGTGTTGTCGAAGCAAATAATCCACAATCTATACATCAAAATTGGGGAGAGTTTATTATATGAACCTCTGAGTACTACAGCCCAGGAGAAACTACCTTCACCAAGGAAGGAAGCACTCTGAAGAAGCATAATGTACAGGGCTATTATATACTGTCTTGGAACAAAGAACGTACATCACATATGACAGGAATATCTCTTTTACTACAGTTAGGAGATGCTTTGCTAGGACAGCAGGTCAGTGGTCATGAGATGAGTTAAAGCAGGTCAGTAATTAATCATTAGTTTCTGGGAAGAAATGCTTATCCTTAAAGAAATTTTGATATGGGACAGACAACATTCCTATCTTTAAGGGCATCATTCTTGGCTTTGGGACATTGTAAATGTTTAAAGCAGATGTACAACGCATGTTCAACAGGCCTTTCTGGAAAAACAAGGTCAGGTTGGATTAATTTTAAACCAAATGCCTTCCGCATATACTCCAATAAATCCTATTTCTTTTCATTTATTCATCAGTGTATTTCTACAATAGATACCATACAGCAATAGATACCATACAGACGAACGGATTACCGGTATCATTATAGAAACTGAGCAGAATGAGCTAGTACTTACGTTATCAGGTTATTTATACAATGTTTAAAATTATATGGAAAACAACAGTATATTTTGTTTACGCGTACCTGTGGTAAAAAAAAAAACAAAAAAACAAACAAAAAAAAAAACGTGCCCTAGGGGGTGCAAGCAAGTCAGTATGGCCCTGGCAGTCACTTTCTCGTTCCCGCGCAAGACACGTTCTGCCCCAGAACTACGCTTCCCCGCAGGCTGCGCGCCCCACGGTGACGGACTTCCTCCAGACGCACTTCCTTCTTTCTGGCGCCGCCAGTGGCCAGAGGAGCGCAGCGCCGCCACCGCCGCCTATCATGTCTGCTCAGGCGCAGATGTCGGCCCCGCGGGAGCAGCTCCTGCGCTCGGCCGCAGCCGGTGAGTGGGGCCGAGACGAGGGCAGGCCTGGCGAAGGGCCAGGGTGAGAGGAGGGTGACCGCGTCCCCTCCCCCGCACTCCACCCTCAGGCGTCGGGCTGGAGTCGGCAGTATCCGAGGCTGAGGCTGTTCGCTTAGGATGTGCGGGGAATGGGGGCTGCGCGCGTGGGCGGCGCTAACGACCCCTCCCGACTGCTCACCTCCCCTGTGAGTCGGGTGGAGTTTCTATACTGTACACTGTCCATGGTGCTAACAGCCACAGCCCCAGGTTTCCTCGCCCAACCTCCCGCCGCGGGGATCCGATCTGCGCTGTCCATCCGGCAGCCATTGACCACACGTGACTATTGAGCACTTGAGTTGTGGCGAGCGCTACCGAGGAACTGCATTTTTAATTTTACTTACTTTTAGTTAATTTGCAACTAAATGCTAAATTCTAAAATATTTTCCCATCAGACACAAGTTTATTGTTTTGGTAGGACTACATTTCCTTTTAACCTTTGAAAATTTAACGTCGTTATTGAGATGTGCTGTAAGTGTCAGATACACACCTGATTTTGAAGAGATGGTTGGAAAACAAGAATATAAACTATTGTTACTTTTTAATATTGACTATGTGTTGAAATGATAATATTTTAGATATGTTGGGTTAAATGTTATTAAAATTAATTTTACCTTTTAAAAAACTTTTTGAGATGGCTACTAGGAAATTTAATATTACATGTGGTTGCCACTGTGGCTCTCATTATATTGCTCTTGAATAGCGGTGGAGTCAGTACTGCCCTGTGAGAAGGGTCTGTGTGCATCCAGCAGAACCTTCCTGGACTCTTGGGGAAGGCTTCTTAGAGAAGACTGATGTATCTGGAGGGCGTTCTTGTCCTGTCTTGTCTTGGGGGGGGGGTCTGTAATTCTAACACGTTACATGTTTCTGTCAGAATTTCCTGCAGAATGGCTTTTTTTTTCTGGAGCCACCGTGAGTCTTCCTCAGGTGGCTGTGCTGTAGAGAGAAGGGTAAGGACATGATGGTGATTTGGGGTGGGTGTGGGTTATTGGAGGAGCATGCATCCCTCAGTGTCTGCTGAGATCCGTGTTTTCTTTTCTACCAAGGTAAGGAAGATTTTAATGATTTTAGAAGCCATTTTATGTTTGCGTTTTTAATAGATCCTGAACTGCTATGTAGATAACAGTTTGCTTCCACCAATTATTAAAGAGGCATTGTTTCAAATGAAAACACTAATTTGAAAAGATATATGCACCCTATGTTTATTGCAGCATTATTTACAATAGCTAAGATATGGAAGCAACCTAAGTGTCTGTCGATAGATGAATGGATAATGAAGAGTGGTATGTATATACAATGGAATATTACTCGGCCATAAAAAATAGAACGAAATCTTGCCATTTGTGACAACATGGATGGATCTAGAGGGTATTATGCTAAGTGAAATAAGTCAGACAGAGAAAGATAAATAGTGCATGATTTCACTTATATGTGGAATTTAAAAAACTAATGAACAAAACAAAACAGAAGCAAACTGGTAGATACAAAGAACCAACTGGTAGTTGCCAGAGGTGGGGGGTGGGGGGATGGTGACATAGATGAAGGGGCTTAAGGTAGGTGCAAACTTCCAGTTATAAAATAACTAAGTCATGGGGATGTAACATACAGCATAGAGAATATAGTCAATAATATTATAATAACTTTGTATGGTGACAGATGGTTACTAGACTTGTGGTGATCATTTTGTAATGTGTATAAATGTCAAATTGGTATGTTGTACACCTGAAACTAATGTAATATTGTATGTCAACTATTCTTCAATAAAAAATTCTTTTAAAAAGAGGCATTGTTTCCTTACTGATTTGAGATGTCGTATTTGCCAAATACTATGATTAGATTGTCCTTCCTTCCACCCATCCACCCACCCATCCATCCATCCATCTATCCTTCTATCTTTCTTCCTCTGCAATCCAAATTGTAGATATGGCCAACCTGTGATTGACCTGTAGCATGAGCAACGGGAAAAAACCTTAATTGCTTTTAACTACTTGTATTTTTGAAGATATTTGTTACCAGAGCATAACTCAGCATATCTTGACTGTTAGTGATCCATTCCTCCATGTCACTCTGAAAAGTCTGGCTTCTTGAGTGTGAATTCTAGGTGTCTGGTCACTTTGCTTTTTCATTTGGTCATTGGTTCTGTAGGCATTTATTGAGGCAGTGATTAAGTGAAGCTGCTCTGAAACTGGAGACTTGGATTCTAGATTTGGCTCTGCCACTTGGGAGTGATATGATCTTGTGAGCCAATGACCTAAGCTCCCAGTTCTCAGTTCCCTCTTTTGTGAGATGGAGGTAACAGCAGTATTCACATCATAGCTTTGTCATGAAGATTAATGAAGCAGTAGACTTAGCACTGCCTGGCACATAGTCCCTGCCTAATCAATGTTAGCTGTTGCTACTGGTAGTTCTGGAAAGAGTAGAACTGTAGGCTAAGTTATAATGCAGTAACAAATGACCCTCAAATCTCAGTGGCAATCTACCAACAGCAATCCAACCCTAATCCTGTCTAAACCTTAGTGGGTTGGCTTTGGCTATACTTCATATCCTTTTAGTCCATGACCAAAGGTGAAAGAGCAGACCCTATGTGGGGCAAGTAACACTTATGACAGAAGGAGAAGAGCAAGAGAGATGAAACCATACAGTGACTCTTAAAGTTGCTGTTTAAAAGAGAGAAATGCCATTTCCACTCACATTTCACTGGCTGAGGCAAGTCGTATGGCTGTGCCTAATGTCAGTGAGTGGGAAAGTATAACTCTTTTGCAGAGAGGGAAGGCAAATATTTGGGAATAATACAGTCCACTCCTTGGGCCTACTTTACCCTAATCACTAGGATTACAAAAATGCCTGAAGAATTGTATAAAGCACTGTCAGGAATAGGTAGTTGGGGGAGTCTTGGAGAAAAAAGGAGGATAAGAAGTCAGGAAAGGACTGTAAGAACAAGAAGTTATGCCTGGGACCTTTCTTCTTTCTGTTCCAGGTTTTATAGATTGGTGAGAGAAAATTGGCATAATCTCAGGGTCAGAGTTCCCCTTCAACTCCCTGTCTCCTAGAAAACCATATATAAGGAGCTCAACATAAACGCATCCCCTTCTGGACTTGCTATTCCATTCCATTACTCTGTTGCTGAACTAATGCTAAAACAATTTTATTTACTATGGCTTAATAGTGTGTTGTTATATTTTAGAAGACAAGTCTTCCTTTTTGTTTATTTTCATAATTTTCTTGCGTATTCTTATATATTTTCTTTAAAAGAATAATTTTAGAATTATCTTGTCTAGATCCATTAAAAAATATCTCTGTTGCGATTTTGATTGATGTTACATTGTTTATTTAATTTGAAAGGAATTGATTGGCTTGCAGTATAGTTCATCCTATCCAGAAATATGGTATGACTCTTAATTTACCCACATATCCTATTATGATCTCCAGCTGCCTGAATAAACTCACATTCTAGAAGGGAGATAGATGGATAAACATAAACATGTAGTGTGGTGTGACTGAGATGAGACCCAGATTGGACAGAAGAGGGAGTTACCACCTCTGCCTATGACATTGGAGTATGATTCTGCAGGGCCTTTTGGAGCGGGAGAACCTTGAGTTGGTCACAAAGGGGCAATAATCAGCAGTGGGCTGGGTCACTTTGGCTGAGACTCTAGTCAAGGAGTCTGCAGTGCTTCAGGTTCTGTAACTGGCATAGTCTCTAACACTGTTTGCCTTTCTCTGGGCCATGTTGCTGGAGGTCTTTGTCTCAGGCTCATGGGGAGACAGTTATGCAAATTTCTGATAGGGTCATATGCCACACAAATACAGAAGACAGCGTAGAGCCTGGGGCTCTATGTAACTGGTGGGACTCAGTTCAAACCTCAGTATTGTAGAAACTCCTTAGAGCACAGGGAATTGACTACAGCTGGAACCTAGATCAGTTGAGTCAGAAGGTAGGTGTTGCTTGCCCTAAGCAGGGTCTGAGAATAGAAGCCCAGGTCCTGTGTCATTATGGCCATGGCATCACCTGCCCCTTCATGAAGGGTTGGAGAAGTGGGAGTAGTGGGAGTTGTGAAGTCTCTGACTTAAAAGAAATAGTATGCTAACAATGGGGCTTATCCAAAGTTGCTGAGCTGTTTGGTGCTAGGAGGGATCTGAAATTCCAGGCCTCGGGCTACTAACTGGGGATCTGATTTCTCCCCTCCCCTCTCCTCCTCTCCTATTCCTTCAAGATGGCTGATAAAGGCCAAAGTATGATGAGAAAAAGGGAGGGAGGATGTGCCAAATGGTCCTGAGTGGGGTAACTGGTAGGGGTACACAGCACTCAGGTGGCATTGTGGCTAGGTACTGCTGATAGAGGGGAGCCTCTGGCTGCTGTGTGACTCTAGTGGGGACCTTTCCCTCTCTGGCACCCACACCAAGGCAGGTGTGTGTGTTGTGGGGCTGAAAGCTTCGAGTTTGGGGGGACTTTGGGGATCCACCATTAAGGTATGTTATTCCCATTTGTGATTTTCCAGGTATGGAGAGCAGGGGGTGGTGCCTGTGGAAGTGGAGCTGGAGGAGGAGGCTTCCACTGCCTGATCAGGTCCACGCTACTTCCTTGCAGCAAAAGCTGGGCTCCATAGCTACAGCCTGTGTTGTGGATCTTAAAGCTCCCCTTGATAGAGTAACAGATGGATCAGTGAGCTGTACAAGGGTTAAGAGGTTGTGCAGAAAAGATTTAACATAGTAGGACCGAGACTGCTATCTTTAGAAAGGCCTGCCTGCGAGATTGGCCTTTTGCTGGCTTCTGGGAACTTGGCACCTGACCTGTTCCCTAATTAATGTGACTTATGCTGAACACCTGCTTTCCTTTTGGGAGTCTGGAATTTTTACAGCTGCTAAGCAGAGGGTGCCTATATCACCAGCCCCCAATAAAAACCTTGGACACTTGACTCTTTAGTGGCCATCCCTGAGTAGAAACATTGCACATATGTAATTGCTGTTTTTCACTGCTAGAGAAACTGAATGTGTCCCCTTATGGGAGGAGAGAGCCTAAGGAAGCGTGTGCATGGATTTCTCCAGACTCTGCTTGTGTCATTTTCCCTTGCTGATTCTGTTGCATATCTTTTTGGTTATAAACCTTAGCTGTGACTACAACTATATGCCAAGTCCTGTGAGTCCTTCTAGTGAATCGCTGAAAGTGGGAGTGGTCTTGGGGACTCCTGACAGAGGCAACCAAGTAAATGTAATTTGAATATCTGTGCCAGAGAAATTTGGAAGCCAAGGCACTGAGTGCCTGGCAGCTGGCTGGGGAGTTGTGCTTGAGCCCAGTTCTCAGCAGGGCCAACTTTTACCGCTATTTTAAAGTGGGCAGACTTAAACCCCAGGACTTAAGGAAGCAATGAAGGGAGACAGCAGACAGTTCAGCATAGGGGAGAATACCAATGGGAAGAAAGAGTCCCTTGTCACAATAGGGCCTACAGCAACCAGCCCTCTGTTACCAAAGATACTCCCTTGCCCTAATCCTAGAGACCACTGGCACCCCAGAGATCGGAGGCTGCGGATCAAGTTTATGACTGTCTGAGAGGGAGGTCTCCACTCTTCTAAGTTATAGTCAGGATCTAACGGGTGGTGAAGTATTGAAGGGGAAGATTGGGATGGCTCTGACACTGCAGCAATGCCAAAACTCTTTTGCTAAACCAGGACTCCATCTGAAAGCTTAGCTGTCAAACCCAAAATAGTGACTGTGTCTCTAGCTGGGAGAGCCATAGGTCCTCCCCAATGCTCCACCTGAGGCTCTAGGCTGGAGTCCTGTGGATGTCTTTCCTAGTCTTTAACTACCAAGCCCCTGAGGCAGTGGGCAACATCTAGGGAAGTCATGGTGTGGCAGTCCCCTGCCAGCCCATACCTTACCCCAGACCTAATGGAAGATGTGGCACCCAGAAAAGTAATTCCCCGTGCCCTTAACTGGACCAGGATATCCAGTAGGAGAGCTTAGAGCCCCTGCAGGAGGATACAGAGAACTGAGACTCAGGAACAATGTGGGATCAGGACAGGTTCTCATCTGAGAAAAGGCCAGAGTTTCTTCTAGTGGCCTGTCATGGTGGTGTTCTAGAAGGCTGCCTTCAAGCACCAGGTCATATCTGGCATAAGGTGGGTCCAGTGGTTTGGTGATGTTGAGTTCTCCAAGGTGTCTATGAGCAAGTGGTGGCCCTGGGACTGCTTAACCACCTTCAATAACCTGGTTTCTTATAGGAAGGCCACGTACCAGGCCTTGGAGAAAACCGGGTTGTGAATCGGCAAGCCCTTCTCAGCAGCCCTGGAGAGTTGGAGGACCAGCCAAAGTCCGTGTTGGAGTGGGCCCACAGGGGCTTCAAGCTGATTGGGTTTGAGGTCCTCCAACCCAACAACAACTGACTAGCTGTTAAATTGATAGTGCATTATGTAGGCAGTGAAACTTGGAATCAAAGAAATATGAAAACAAGACCTTAAGACACACAGCTGCCATTTCTGACTACTGCCCCCGACCTGAATGCCAAAAGTCAAATTGCTGCAATAATGGCAAAGACTTCAGGGAAAGGCGATCAGTCTAGAGCAAATAACTTTGGATGTAACAAACAAGAGCAGTCTAGAATAGGGTTTGGCAAACTTTTTCTGTAAAGGGCCAGATGGTAAATAGTTTAGGCTTTGTGAGCCATGTGATTTTTGTTTCAACTACCCAACTCTGCTGTTGTGTGAAAGCAGCCAATAGGTTACTGATTGGACATTACCATGTTCCAGTAAAACTTTACTCATGAACATTGAAATTTGAATTTCATTTGATTTTCATGTGCCATGAAATAGTATTCTGTTTTTTATTTTTTCAACCATTGAAAAATATAAAAACTCTTCTTAGGTCATGGGTGGTATAAAAATAGGCAGTAGACCAGATGTGGTCTGTGCATAGTTTGCCAACCCCTAGTCCAGTACATAACTCTTTGTCCTGTGGTAGGGGCACCTCTGTCTCCTTCCATCCACTCTTTGCAAGTGGGCTCTGCCTCTGTCTGATGTTCCAGGACCAGTTCAGTTGGACAGCAAAGTTGAAGAAAGTATAGACAGTAACCATCAAGTTGAACTTTAATAGGACAATTACATTTCCCTGTTGTCATGAATAGCAAAGAGGTTTTGTGGTACACTGAACTAGAAACGATCTTTGACTTCCCTGAATGCTATGCAGATGTGTCCAGCGTGCACCGAGGCATCAAGGCAGCAGGACCAGCATGGACCTGCTGGTGAGGTCCTGGAGTGTGCCTGTCATCCAACACCCCTTGCCCTCCCTGGCCCCCGCTGGGCAGGAGGTACTCAGACAGTCTTCTTTGCTGAACGGACTGAAGAGCCACCTCCTGTCCTTGTGCACTGCTCAGATCTAGCCACTGGGAGCGGCCAAATGTGGTACTCATTTGTTTCTTCTAAAACTTTAAAACCCGAAATAGTAAGATTGCTGTCTTTTTTCCTCCTGGACTTACCAGTCAGAAAAACAGTGGCTAAGTCACCAAAACCACAGTGCCAACTGTGGTTGTGACTTGGAAAATTACCCAAGAGAGTTATCAAACAAGACTGTAATTTTATTTAAAAATATCTGCTGCTCTATTTTTCACAGGGATGTGCAGTTCTGGATGAACATGGAGCTTGGGGACATTTTAAGGGACAGGATGATGGTTTTCTAAGGCATGCAGGAAGAGAAATCATATAAATGTCTTTCTTGAATCACCTGACGCATTCTCCTCAGCTTAGTTCAGAAGCTAGGGTTGCTGTTGCGGTTCATAGAGTGTTTCCCCAAATAGTGATTATTTCAACAGGGATAATGTCATCATTACCTTTAGGGCCTTTTTTTCCCCCTCAATACCAAGGACAAGGCCACCCTTAGCTAAATACCTCCCACTGACTGCACTATAACCCTCTGGGGAGCCCAAGAAGGGGTGGGCCAAATTATAAGCTTCCGTATATCTTGTAGACAAGTATGCCTTATCAATATCTCCCTTCATTTCTCACTGATGTAAAGGGTGTCAAGAAGGAAGCTTAGGGCTACTGCTAAGACCCTCCTCTAGTGATGCACTCCCTTCCCCAGACTCCCCCTTCTCCTAAGGCACAGGTCACAGATTAGAAGTCTGACACTCCGTTCCTTTTCTAAATTCTCAGAAGCAATGACATCCAGGGATCAGAAACACATTCTTCTTGTTTCCTCTCATTAAAGAGGTGGCAGGGGAAGCTTGAGCTTCCCTCCAAGATGTTAAAATCTTGTCATTTAAAATTCCATGATATGGGGCCGCCCGGTGGCGTAGCGGTTTCTTCCGCGCTTGGCAGCCCGGGGTTCGCTGGTTTGGATCCCAGGCGCCCGCTGACGCGCTGCTTGTCAGCCATGCTGTGGCAGCGTCCCATATAAAGTAGAGGAAGATGGGCACGGATGTTAGCCCAGGGCCAGTCTTCCTCAGCAAAAAGAGGAGGATTAGCAATGAATGTTAGCTCAGGGCTGGTCTTCCTCACAAAAAAAAAAAAAAAAAAATTCCATGATAATTTGTTTTTAAGGGGAATGGGAGTCTGGCAAAGCATTTTAGTAATGCTGTTGTAATGGTCTTTAATACCTTCTACTCTTTACTAGTGCTCTTATGTAAAATAAGGAACAACGTTGAAAATTCTTTTTAAATACATTTTTTTTAAATCACAGATTTCTATTTCTGTGTTTAACGTTTTATGGGTTTTTTTTTTTTTTTTTTTGGTACCTGGAGCCATGTAACAAGTATAGGGAAAAAAACTATGCCTGGTCTCCACAATTTCGCTGACTTTTAGGGTGGAAAGGTGATGGGTGCTTAGAGTTTACCTTATTACATTTAATTAAGATCCGTTTCTCTAAAAACATAATAGAGAAGAGGTGGAGACCATGGAGAGGTTAACTCAAGCATAAGGCAAGAGGTGAGAGGACCTGAGGGTCTGGATTGGGTAAAGAGGAGTCAAGACTCCTGGTTCAGGTGAGGGCACAAGTGACCACAGCTGAGGCTCAGAAGGATTCTCAGGAATCATCCTGATAAGCCTGGGTTCTCAAGGCTGCTTATTTCTTTCCCCAGCTCTGCCTTCTAAGGACACAGCTGGCTCTGTGAGGAGGCAAAGCCTAGATACCTGGTGAGTTGGAGCAACCTTTTTCTTCTCTGAAATGCTAGCTTATTTCCCAGAGAATCAGCACCTCTCTGTTTCTTGGGAAGGGAGGAAGAGATCAACATTTAGGAGACCATCACCATTCATCAGATCAACATTCATGCTTTAGCCATTGTGCTAGGCACTTTATAATGGTTTCTGCATTTAACTTAAAATTTTTTGAGTTCTAGAAATACATAACTAAGTTTAGTATTAAGAATTTAGGGTATTCTAAAACATAAGGGTAACTTTTAATAAAAATTTGGGGTTAAGTCCTAAAGTGCACTATTCAAGTTCCCTACATCAACATTCACACAAATAATTATGTTACCTTAATAGTATCTAGTACTCTGACCTTGTACATTGAACTTCTTTTTGACTCTTTATTATTGAAATTTTCAAACATACATAAAAGTAGGAAAAAAGAGTTAGTGAGCCCTGACATATCCATCATCCTACTTCAGCAGTTATCAACTCATGTCCAATTTTGTTTCATCTCCACCCTTACTGGATTATTTTAAAGAAAATCCAAGACATCATACTGTTTAATCCATAATTTCAGTCCAGTGCTTAAATCCTTAAAACAACTGTATGAGATAGGTGGTGTTGTCCCCATTTGAGAGATGAAATCATCTGGCTTAGAGGGATTAGGTGACTTTCTCATGATCATACATGGACAGCCAAATGTTAGAGCCAGGAAATTGAACCCAGATTTCTCTGACTCTTAAAACCATGAATTTTCTGTGATGCCTTCTTGACTGTTTTTTTCTCCTAGAAAAGTATACAATGATAAAAGAATAAATTCTCTGACTCTCAGAAATGGGCTTATTACCCTAATGTAAACTAAGGAATTGAGGTGATAACGACGTGTCAGTGTAGGTTCGAGTGTAACATATGAACCACTCTGATGAGGGATATTGATAGCGGGGGAGACTGCACATGTTGGAGGGGAGAGGGTATAAGGGAAGCCTCTGCACCTTCTGCTCAGTTTTGCTGTGAACCTAAAACTGCTCTAAAAAAATAAAGTCGATAAAATAAAAATGATTCCAAGAGACTTAACATCTCAAAAACAAATGGACTTATGTTTTTTGGATGAAGAGCCTCATGGAGAATTCATACTCTTGTTCTGATGCTGCATTACCTGCCCCCTTCCCCCTGATGACCCCCAGTCTTCTTTTCTACACCATAAGTTTAATTTATTGATTCCCGGGTACAGGGCTGTGTAAAATTCTGTGAGCTAGCCAAACAGAGTTGTAAGTACATTGTCCTTATTCTCAAAGAGCCAGGATTCTTTGAGAAATAATGCATAGAAACAGGAAATGATGACACTGGTAGTAATTATGATGAAGACAGTTAAAACTATTAAATAGTGCAGGGAAAGACATGACTAAGTGTTAGCCTGTAGCTGTTAAAACAATGCACAGCCACAAAGAATGGTCTTAGGTTTTGGATTGACAATCAAATTAATGGTACACAGTGCACTTTAACCCTGCTTTAAATCTATGCAGCTTCATAAAAGGATATGGGACAGGAAACACCGCAGCTAGATCATCAGTATTTTTCTCAGGAGGTTTCGCACCAGCCTGATGGTCAGTTTCCGGCCCTAGGGCCACAGGGGCCAACCTTGATTATTAGAGATGAGGGTGACTTGGGAGAAAATCACTTCCTTACAGGGAAGCAAATGCCTTTATTTTCCATATTCTCCACCTCCTAACATTTTATTATGAAAAATTTCATTTATACAGAAAACTAAGAATTATAAAATGAATACCCAACACCTAAAGTCTTTAGTTAACATTTTGTTATATTTGCTTTATGTCACATCCATTTATCCATCCTTCTATCCATCTATTAAGCCATCTTATGTTTTGATGCACTTCAGAGTAAGTTACAGATCTCAGTACATTTCACCCCTAAATACTTCAGTATGCATATCACTAAGTAGAGTTCAATTCTTTTTGAGATGAAATTTACAACGATGAAATGCACAGATTTCAAGTGTACCATTTGATGAGTTTAGCACTTTTACATATACTGGGTAGTCATTCATAGATCTTCCTTTTTGATGTGTCTGTTCAAATTTTTAGCCCATTTTTTATTGGGTGTTTGTATTTATATTATTGAGTTGTAGGAGCTTTTTTTAAAATTAATTTTTAATTTTAATTTTAATTTTTTTGTGAGGAAGACAAGCTCTAAGCTAACATCCGTTGCCAATCCTCCTCTTTTTTGCTGAGGAAGACTGGCCCTGAGCTAACATCCGTGCCCATCTTCCTCTTCTTTATATGGGACGCCGCCACAGCATGGCTTGACAAGTGGTGCATCTGTCCGCGCCCGGGATCTGAACCTGAGAACCCGGGGCCGCCAAAGCGGAGTGCGCGAACTTAACTGCTATGCCACAGGGCTGGCCCCAGGACCTCTTTATATATCCAGGATACTAGTGTTTTGTCATATATTTGCTTTGTGAATATTTTGTCCCAGTCTGGAGCTTGCCTATTCGTTTTCTTAATGTCTTTTGATGAGCAGAAGTTTTTGAATTTTGAGAAAGTCTAATTTATCAGCTTTTCTATTTTATGTTTTTTGCTGTTTGCTGTCTAAGAAATCCTTGCTTATCCCCCAAAGATATTCTATATTTTCTTTTAGAAATTTTATAATATTGGCTGTAAAGTTAGGTGATTTCTTTTTTGTTGTTTGTTTGGTATGATATGAGATAGGGACTGAGGTTCTTTTTTTTTAATTTGACTATTCAATTGTTCCAGCATTGTTTGTCAAAAAGATTTTCCTTTCTTTGTTGGATTGCTTTGATCCCTTTGTCAAAAATTAATTGTGGGTCTAGTTCTAGGCTCTCTATTCTGTTCCATTGAACTCTTTGTTGATCTTCATGCTAGTACTGTGCTGCCTTGGTTAATGTAGCTTTATAGTAAGTCTTAAAAGTTAGATAGTGTAAGTCCTCAAATTTTATTTTATTATTTTTTGAGACTGGGTCCTTTGCATTTTCATATAAATATTAGAATCAGCTTATCAGTTTCTACAATGGGATTTTGATTGAAATTGCTTTGAATTTTTACATCAATTTGGAGGAGAAGTAACATCTTAACATTATTGAATCATCTGGTCCATCAACACAATATATCTCTCCATTTATGTAGATCTTTATCTCAGGAATCTTATAGTTTTTGGTGTATGTGTCTGGCACTTATTCTGTTAAATTTATCTCTCAGTGTTTCATGTTTTTTGATGTTAGTGTAATCACCCTCCCCTCCCCAAACGCTATTTTTAAATAAAAATTTTATTTTAAAATAGTTTCAGATTTACAGAAAAATTGTCAGAATAATACAGAGTTCCCATATATCACACATCCAGTTTCCCCTATTATTAACATCTGACATTAATATGGTATTCTTGTCACAATTAATGAATCATTTTATATGTTATTATTAACCACAGTCCGTACTTTATTCAGATTTCCTTAATTTTTACCTAATGTCCTTTTTCTGTTCCAACATCCCATTCAGGCTATCATATTACATTTAGTTGTCCTGTCTCTGAGGAGGTATTGGTCAGGTATTTTGTAGATCATCCCTTAACTGGGATTTGTCTGATGTTTTTCTTCATGATTAGACTGGGATATGAGTTTTTGGGAGGAAGACCACATAGGTGAAGTGCTATTCTTATCACATCATATCAACGGTACATAGTATCAACATTACTTACCACTGTTAATATTAACCTTGATCATCTAGCTGAAGGACTGTTTGTCAGGTTTCTCCACTGTAAAGTTATTGCCTTTCCCCCACTGTACTCTTTGGAAGGAAGTCACTATGCACAGCCCACACTTAAAGAGTGGGGAGTTATACTCTGCCTCCTTGAGTGTGAAGTATCTTCATAAATTGTTTGGAATTGTTCTGCATGGGAGCTTTGTCTGGTCTCCCCCATTTATTTATTTATTCAACCATTTTATATCAATGTGGACTCATGGATATGTATTTTATACTTTGGCTTATAATCCAGTATGACTTTATTTATTTTGTTGCTCAAATTGTCCCAGCTTTGGCTGTTAGGAGCTCTTTAAGTTGGTTCCTGTGTCTCTTTGACATATTCTCATTGTTGTGGTTTTTTAGCACTTCCTTACTTTCTGGCTCTACAATAAGCTCCAGGCTCATTTTATTTATTTCCTGCTCCAGTCCTAGGATCAGCCATTTTTTCTTTCACTGGAGAATGGTATTAGAAACCAAGCTCTGTGTGCTAGGTGTGCTCATTGCTACTGGAGTGTCATTGATTCCAGGCCCTCTCAGCTGACAGGGCAAGGAAATATGTGTGTGTATATTAACCTGTGTATATACACATTCTGTAAATATTTCTTTATGTAATTATATTAAGCTAAACTTGAGTTTATACTGATGCTTCCAACTCTAATCCATTACCACGTGGATCATTTTAGCTTCCTCACCTTGCTTATTTGTAACCTCCCACACCAACAGTGAGAAACCTGACTCACACTATCCACCATCCATTTACTTAATTGTTCAATTCTAGTTTATAGGTATAATGGCTTCAGAATTGTTTACCTGTACCCCTGTGGAAAACAGTTTTATCAACTAGCATATAGTACTTATGTACAGTTCCTTTTGTCTACAGATTCCAGTCATTTACCAAGCTACTTAGGTCAGCTCCTTTTTTCTCCACCACCTTTAGTGAAGTTGTTTCATACATTTGAAATACATTTTTTTTTCACATTCTGCACTCCATCCTGCAATCCTCTGACCTCCTAAATTATTTTTTTTAATTTGCATACATTAAGGTTCACATTTTGTGCTGTAAAGTTCTGGGGTTTTGACAAATGCACAGTGTCATGTATCCGCCATTACAGTACTATACAGAATAGTTTCACTGCTCTAAAAACTCTCCATGCTTCACCAACCAACACCCTCCCCTGCCCAAACTTCTGGCAACCACTGATCTGTTTACTGTCTCTATATTTTTGTGTTTTTCAAAATGTCATATAAATGACATCATATATATAGTATGTAGCCTTTTTAGACTGGCTTCTTTCACTTAGCAGTGTATATTTAAGATTCAACCATGTCTTTGCATGTCTTGATAGCTCATTCCTTTTTATTGCTCTATTCTGTTGTATTGGATGTACCATAGTTTGTTTATTCTTTCACTTATTGAAGGACATCTTGATTGCTTCCAGACTTTGGGGATTATGAATAAAGCTGCTGTAAACATTTGTATGCAAGTTTTTGTATAGACATATGTTTTCAAATCAAGAGAGTAAATACTAGGAGCTTGATTGCTAGATCATATGGTAAGACTGTGTTCAGCTTTGTAAGAAACTGCCAAACTGTCTTCAAAAGTGGCTATACCATTTTGCATTCATATGAGCAATAAATGAGAGTTCCTGTTGCTCTGCATACTTATTTTTTTGCTCTGCAAACCAGCAATTGGGATTATCAGTTTTTTGAATTTTATTCATTCTAATGGGTGTGAAGTGGTATCTCATTATTGTTTAAATTTGCATTTCCTTAATGACAAATGACAATCTTTTCATATTGTTATTTGTCATCTGTACATCTACTTTGGTATTCAGATCTTTTGCCTATTTTTAATTGGATTGTTTGTTTTTTCACAGTTGCATTTTAAGAGTTCTTTGTATATTCTGGATACTAGTTCTTTATCAGATATGTGTTTTATAAATATTTTCTCCCAGTCTGGCTTGCCTTCTCATTTTCTTAACAGTGTCTTTCATAGAGCAGAAGTTTTTAATTTTAATGAAGTCCAACTTACCAATTTTTTCTTTAATGCATCATGCTTTTGGTGTTGTATCTAAAAACTTATCACCAAACCTAAGGTCATGTAGGTTTTCTCCTACGTTTTCTTCTAAGAAGTTTCATAGTTTTGCATTTTACATTAGTTGTGATCTCTATTGAGTTAATTTTTGTGAAAAGTAAAGGGTCTGTGCCTAGATTCATTTTTTTACATATGGCTGTTTAGCTGTTCCAGTACCATTTGTTGAAAAGACTATCCTTTCTCCATTGAATTGCCTTTATACTTTTGTCAAAAATCACTTGACCATACTGGTGTCAGTCTATTTCTGGGCTCTTTATTCTGTTTCATTGATCTATTTGTCCATTCTTTCACCAATACCGTGCTGTCTTGATTAATGTAGCATTATAATAAATCTTGAAATTGGGTAATAAGAATCCTTCAACTTTGTTTTTCAGTATTGTGTTGGCTATTCTAGGTCTTTTGCCTTTCCATGTAAACTTTCGAATCAGTTTGTTGATATTTACAAAGTACCTTGCTGGGATTTTAATTGGGATTGTGTTGAATCTATAGATCAATATGGGAACTGACATCATAACAATATTGAATTTTCCTATCCATGGACATGGAATATCCCCATTTGTTTAGATCTTCTTTGATTTCTTTCACCAGTGTTTTGTAATTTTCCACATGCAGACCCTGTGCATGTTTTGTTAGATTTGTAACTAAGTATTTCATTTTGGGGGTGCTATTGTAAACAGTATATATATTTTTAATTTCAAATATCAGTTTTTCATTGTTGATATATAGGAAAGAAATTGACATTGGTATGTTGACCTTGTGTCCTGCAACCTTGCTATACTCCCTTATTGGTTCCAGGAGGTTTTTTTGTTTTTTGTTTTGTAGATTCTTTAGGATTTCCTACATAGAGAGTCAAGTCACCTGTGAACAATGACTTTTTAATTTCTTCTTTCCCAATCTGTATACATTTTATCTCTTTTTCTTGTCTTTTTGCACTTGCTGGGACTTATAGTACAATGTTGAATAGGAGTAGTGAGAGAGAACATCCTTGCCTTGTTCCCAGTCTTACCGGAAAAGTGTCTTGTCTCTCACTATTAAGTATAATGTTAACTGTAGGTTTTTTGTAGATGTTCTTTATCAGGTGAGGAAGTTCTGCTTTATTTCTAGTTTGCAGAGAGTTTTTTATCATGAATGGGTCTTGGATTTTGTCAAATGCTTTTTCTATATCGATTGATATGATTGTATGATTTTGCTTCTTTAGCTTGTTGTTTTGGTGGATTATATTGACTGATTTTCAAATGTGGTACCAGCTTTGCAAACCTGTAATAAATCCCACTTGGTTGTGGTGTATATTTTTTCTTATACATTTTTTTATTCGATTTGCTTATATTTTGTTGAGGGTTTCTGTGTCTATGCTCGTGAGATAAATTGATCTGTAGTTTTCCTTTCTAGTGTCTTTATCTGGTTTTGGTATTAGGGTAATGTTGGCCTCCTAGGGTTAATTAGGAAGTGTTCCCTCTGCATCTGTTTTCTGGAAGAGATGTGGGGATCTTTTGTAGTACAAAATTTTTAATTTTGGTGAAGTTCAGTTTGTTCATTTTTTTCTTTATGTATCATGTTTTTAGTGTCATGTCTAAGAACTTTGCCTAGCCCTAGGTCTTGAAGATGTTCTCTTATATTGTCTTCTAAAAGTTTTATAGTTTTACATTTAAATATATTATCCATTTTGAATTAATTTTTATATAAGGTGTGAGGTGTTAGGTTGAGCTTCCTTTTTTTGCCTATGGATGTCCAGTTGTTCTAGCACCATTTGTTGCAAAGACTGTTCTTCCTCCATTGAATTGCTTTTGCACCTTTGTCAAAAATCAATTTGGTGTATTTGTTTTGGCTTCTTTCTGGGTTCTCACTTCTCTTCTGTTGATCTATGTCTGTTCTTCCACCAGTACTATGCTTTATGATTATTATAGTAACCAAATAGTAAGTAGTAAGTTTTAAGTAAATAGTTAAGTAGTAAGTTTAATATCAGGTAGAGTGACTCTCCCACTTTATTCTTCTACTTCCTTTGGCTTATCATATGAATTATAGAATAAGCTTGGTTATATCTACAAAAAGTCTTGTTGGGATTTTGATAGGAACTGTGTTAAATCTATAGATTATTTTGGAGAGAATTGACATCTTTACTATGTTGAATCTTCCAGTCCATTAATTTGGTATGTCTCTCCATTTATTTAGATCTTTGATTTCTTTCATCAGCATTTTGTAATTTTCAGCATATAGCCTCTGTACATGTTTTGTTAGATTTATGCTAGCTATCTCATTTTTTTGGAGTGATTACGAATGGTATTATGTTTTTAATTTCAGTTTCCATGTGGTTGTTGCTAGTATATAGAATTAGATTGATTTTTGTGTGTTCATCTTGTACCTTATGACCCTCCTGGACTCACTTATTAGTTCTGTGATCTTTTTTATGGATTCTTTTGGATTTTCTACGTAGACAACCTTGTTATCTGCAAATAAGGAGGTTCTATTTCTTCCTTACCAATGTCTATGCTCTTTATTTCCTTTTCTTGCCTTATTGCATTGAGTGGAATGTTTGATTGCTTTTTGAGAATCAAAAATTATTTATCTTTAAAATCAATTCTCACTTAAATATAAAGTATTATATTGCTTAATTATAACAAATAGTAATAGCAGATGTTTATTGCATATCAGGCATTGATCTAAGTGCTTTATATTTATTAAGTCATGTAATCCAACAACCCTGAAAGTAGGTGTCATTATCACTCATTTTATAGATGTAGAAACTAAGACACAGAGAGGTTATGTAATTTTCCCAAGGTCACATATTTTATAAGTGGTGGAGCTGGGATTTGGACTTGTGGAGTCTGGCTCCACAGATTGGGCTCTTAACATACCCACTGTGCAAAAATCCTGGCCTTTCTCCTAGCTGAGGCAGTCTTATGTTTAAATGGGAGAAGTAGAGGGGGAAGAGAAGGCAAGAGAGAAATGGAGAAGATACTGGAACATGAGAAACACAAGCCTTGAGCAAGAGAAAGTTTGAGACCTGTGATATTAAAAGAGTGGAAAAGATTATTAAGAATATGAAGACCAGGGCTGGCCCGGTGGTGTAGTGGTTAAGTTCATGCACTCCGCTTCAGCAGCACAGGGTTCGCAGGTTCGAATCCCAGGCGTGGACCTACGCACTGCTTATCAAGCCATCCTGTGGCAGGCGTCCCACATAAAGTAGAGGAGGATGGGCACAGATGTTAGCTGAGGGCCAATCTTCCTCAGCAAAAAAAGAGGGGCATTGGCAGCGGATGTTAGCTAAGGGCTAATCTTCCTAATGAAAAAAAAGAATATGAAGACCAGAATATGTCAGAAGTAGGTCGTGGAAAGCCTGAAAGGGCCAGCAGCCGGCACCACTGCCCCCTTAGGTCTTGGCTGCCTAATCACGGGTCCCAGCTTGCTGTCTAGACATTTGTCTTTCTTCCTACACTGTACCACACAGCCTGACTGCCTGGGCTGTCAGGATGTAGATTTGACATCCCTCCCCAAACTTCCCACACACCCAAGGATTTTGGCATCTATAACTAATTTCCCACTTTCAGTTCAGCATTATTTTTCTTTACTCCTGCCACTTCTGTATGTTGGATTTTAAATCTCTTTCAGAATCCAGCTCTGAAGCGAGGATGCCTAGAAGCTCTGGCTTGATAACCTTATGGCTTATTCTGCCCCCCCTGCCATGGTCTTTGATATGACAGAAACTTAATTAGTTTAACTGTAGAATCTGGAGTATACATCACCAACTCCTAGGGGAAACCACCTAGAAGGTGTACTAGAAGACTGAAGTAGACCTGAGAATAGGAGGAGGAAGCAGAGTCAGAAAAGGGGCATTCACGAGGATCAGAGACAGCTGGGAATGATGTGCACATGTTCCCCAAATTCCACAGACTGAAGGAGCTTAGTAGTTAAAAATCTAGAGCAAAGCAGGAGTGTCACGGACCACCCAGAGGTTAAAGCAGATGGTAGCTGAGCAAGTAATGCTTGAATTCAATAGAAATAAGTAATTTGGTGACTACCATGAGATCTGAGGGCAACAGTATCTTTCAAGAGTAACTAAAGAGAGAAAATGCCACTGAATACCCATTCTAATGAGAAGAGACTTGATGAGAAAGCGTGTGGTATGGTTCTAGTGTGTAGAAGTTGAAGCAAGATTTCTGAGACTTGGAAGAAATAAAAGAGGTGAAGAGAGAAAACTCGTGCAGGATGGAAGATAAAGCACTTTGCAATGAAAAGAAAAAGGGCTCTCAAACTGTGCAGGACTGTTTTCCAGTCCTATTATTTTCTTGTCATTTGGGGAAGTTCTCTGGGCCTCAGTTTTCTTTCTCTGAAATAAGGACTGTAATATCAATCTTACAGTGTTGATCTTGGGATGTATTTCTATAAAATGTAAGTATGTAGAAATTTGTCCCCATAAATTAAGGATTAAACTTCATTTATCTGAAAATGTCTTTCTCAGGAATACTACTTGCTGTCTTCCCTGCCAACTATTTTATATGTTCAAATTATTGCTCTACACATTGAGTGAGGGGTTGCGGACTTTAGAAAAGGCATTATTAAAAATACATACAATGATAGGGATTTTATAAATCCCATTTCTCAAGCAGAGAAATCTGTTTTAATCATTGTTCACAAATGCTCATTCTAGACTCAGCCTTAGCACTCACATTTTTCTCTATAGTCTGAGTTGCCTTTCATTTCTTCTCTAATCTTCATCATCCCTTAATGCCAGTATAAGCCCTGCCTCTGTAGGGCCTTTCCTTACTTCTACAGTTTGTCTTCCACTCTCCCTTTGAATTTCAAATTCATATGAAATTTGAGATGAATATGAATTTGAAATTCATATTCCCTTTGAGTTGTCAAATTCATATTCCTAAACTCTGCTTTGATATGTTTTCTCATTGATTCAAAAATAATTTTCTCAATGAAATAGTAAGTGTTCCAGGGCAAAGAGTGTGTCTTATGGATTAGTTGTTTCTGCTATATGTTTTAACACCAAGCCAAGAAGTATGGAGTAATGCCCAACGCTGAAAATCCTCAGATCCATTTCTTATGTAGTTTGATTCTTCAGGACCACCAGTTCCATTCTCTCTGTGAATATTGATGGTGACTTGATGAGTATGAATTTATTGGTTGATTTAGGGACCAGTGAAATTCAAGGATGTGGCTGTGATTTTCACTGAGGCAGAGTGGAAGAGACTGAGTCTTCAGCGGAGGAACCTATACAAAGAAGTGATGCTGGAGAATTTCAGGAATCTAGTCTCGTTGGGTGAGGCCATGTTCTCTTCCTTTATTTTTCCATTCATATATTTATTGACCATGAACAGTGTACCAGCCAGTGTTCTAAGCTCTTAGAACACATCATTGAATAAAATAAATTAGCATTTCTTTTGTCATGGGGCTTACATTCTAGTCTAGGGAGACTGACATATACAATAAGCAGCATATATAGGTAAATTATATATGTTAATTGGTAATAAGCTCTACATAGCTAAATAATGTATATAAATATAAGTAGAGCAGAATAAGGGGGATCCAGGTTGCCAGAGTATAGAGGCAGTTGGCTGACATTTTAAATTGGGTGATCAGGGTAGGCTTGTATGAGGAGATATGTTTGAGCAAAGGCTTGAAGGAAGTAAGCAAGTGAGATACACGGATGTGGTGGAAATCTATTCAAGGCAGGGGAACAACCAGTGCTAGGACCCCAAGATAGGAGCATGCCTTTCCCTTTTGAGGAAAAGCAAGGAAGCCAATGTGATCGGAGCACAGAGAGCAAGGAGAAGAGGAGAGTGGTAAGAGATGCCTTCCGTGTCCTTGAAGTTAAAAAAAAGTTTAAAGCCTAATTAAATCTGTCAACTTTGTGTTTTATAGATTATTTGGTATTAGAAATCATATTTTTGTTCATTTATTTAAAACCTAAAACTGGCTCATTGTTTAGGTTGACAAATATAAAATCATTCTGGATATTCCTGAGTTCTTAAGAGTCATATTTTCAGAGTTGCACACAAATTTCTGTCAGAACCTTTTTCAAGATTTTTCTTCATTTGGCACAGCTATGAATTAAGTAGTTCTGATTTGTACTATTTTTATCTGCTTGGACCTGTTTTGAACTGCTTTTGTCTAGTTTGAATTGGCCCTATTTCACTCCATTTGGCTTCTGACTTAGTTTCTCCACCTATTTCAACGTAGATTCATCCATTAAATTTGCTTTCAACTGGCCAATCTAATTTGATCTTGTTTTTATCTTGATTCATCCTTCCCTTTCTCTATATATCTTTTTTCTTGTATTGCTAAATTATTAAAGCAAAGCCCAAATAATGTGTCATACCACTCCTAAATATATCACAGTGCAACTCTAATAAGGACTTTTTTTTTACATAACCACCGTATCATTATCACATCTCACAAAATTATCAGTAGTGCTTCAATATCATCTAACACTTAGTCCTTGTTCAGATTTACCTCATCATCTCAAAAAAAATCTTTTTGCAAGTTTAAATCAGGATCCAGACAAGATCCACACATTCCATTTTTTTTTAAAGTCTCTAAAATCTTTATCAATTCTTCCTCCCTCTCCTGGTTTTTCCCCCCAGGCCATGGATCTGTTTGTAATGCTCTGAATCTAGAATATAAATCTATTTTAAATAATTTCATAAAGTAATTTTTGCATAGCAGATTGTAAATCAAGGGAAAATAGTTTTGAACTCTGAGAGGTGTTCACCAATATGAAAAAAATCACATCACCAGTGGCAGTGCTGGTTGTACTGTTTGAGTCACCACCTATACGGCACACTTATGCCTATCACCGATGGAACCTACACAGGTCTGTTATCAATAAGGCACATCCATGTCTGTCTGCCTTTGTAACTGTCATGTCCACAATGATCTGCCTACAGCTGTAAGCATCTAATTGCTTTGTTGTACCTCCTAATGTAGTCCTGCCAAGAAATTCATATTGAAACACATAATGTTTTATTGTAAATTGCTTTCTTTTATTTCTCTTTTAATTTTGGATGGAGTGTTACATTGTTTTTTAAAAATTCTGTGTATGGGTACATTTTATTAAGTATGAATTTCATTTCAGGACAGTAAATGAAATGTTATAAAACAAAGACTACAGAAAGGAGACTTTGGGCCATATATGACAAACCTACAGCAAACATCCTACTCAACAGGGAAAAACTGAAAGCCATTCCTTTGAGGACAGGAACAAGACAAGGGTGCCCACTCTCACCGCTCTTATTCAACATAGTACTGGAAGTGCTGGCCAGAGCAATTAGGCAAGAAAAAGGAATAAAAGGACTCCAAATAGGCAATAAAGAAGTGAAACTCTCACTATTTGCAGACGACATGTTCTTATACATAGAAAACCCAAAAAATTCCATCAGAAAACTACTAGAAACAATCAACAACTACAGTAAAGTGGCAGGGTATAAAATCAACTTACAAAAGTCAATTGCATTTCTATATACTAACGATGAAACAACAGAAAGAGAACTCAAAAAGACAATCCCATTTACAATTGCAACAAAGAGAATAAAATATCTGGGAATAAATTTAACCAAGGAGGTAAAAGACCTATACAATGAAAACTATAAGACACTATTGAAAGAAATCGAGGAGGACATAAAGAAATGGAAAAATATTCCATGCACATGGATTGGAAGAATATAGTTAAAATGTCCATTCTACCTAAAGCAATCTACAGATTCAATGCAATCCCAATCAGAATCCCAATGTCATTCTTCACGGTAATAGAACAAAAACTACTGAAATTCGTATGGGGCAACAAAAGAGCCCGAATAGCTAAAGCAATTCTGAAAAAAAAGAACAAAGCTGGAGGCATCACAATCCCTGATTTCAAAATATTACTATAAAGCTACAGTAATCAAAACAGCATGGTACTGGTACAAGAATAGACACACAGATCAATGGAACAGAATTGAAAGCCCAGAAATAAAACCACACACCTATGGACAGCTAATCTTCGACAAAGGAGCAAAGAACATACAATGGAGAGAGGGAAGTCTCTTCAATAAATGGTGCTGGGAAAATTGGACAGCAACATGCAAAAGAATGAAAGTAGACCATCTCCTATCACCATATACAAAAATCAATTCAAAATGGATCAAAGACCTGAAAGTGAGACCTGAAACTATAAAACTCCTGAAAGAAAATATAGGCAGTACACTAATTGAGATTGGACATAAAGGGATCCTTTCAGATTCCATGTCTACCCAGACAAGGGAAACAAAAGAAAAAATAAACAAGTGGGACCTCATCAGACTAAACAGCTTCTACAAGGCAAATGAAACCAGGATCAAAATGAATAAACAACCCACCAGCTGGGAGAAAATATTTGCAAATCGTTTGTCCGACAAGGGATTAATCTCAGTAATATATAAAGATCTCATACAACTGAGCAACAAAAAAACAAACAACCCGATCAAAAAATGGGCAGAGGATCTCAACAGACATTTTTCCAAGGAAGAGATAGAGATGGCCAATAGACACATGAAAAGATGTTCAACATCACTAATCATCAGGGAAATGCAAATCAAAACTACACTAAGATATCACCTTACACCCGTTAGAATGGCTATAATCACAAAGACAAATAACAACAAATGCTGGAGAGGTTGTGGAGAAATGGGGACCCTCATTCACTTCTGGTGGGAATGCAAACGGTGCAGCCTCTATGGAAAACAGTATGGAGAGTCCTCAAAAAATTAAAAATAGAAATACCGTATGATCCAGCAATCCCACTCTTGGGCATCTACCCAATGGACATGAAATCAACCATCACAAGAGGCATATGCACCCCTATGTTCATTGCAGCATTATTCACTATAGCCAAGAAGTGGAAGCAACCCAAGTGTCCCTCGACTGATGATTGGTTAAAGAAGATGTGGTATATACATACAATGGAATACTACTTAGCCATAAGAAAAGACACAATTGTCCCATTTGCAACAACATGGAAGGACCTAGAGGGTATTATGTTAAGTGAAATAAGCCAGAGAGAGAAGGACAGACACTGCATGAACTCATTCATATATGGAATATAAGTGAACACATGGACAGAGAGAACTGATTGGTGGTTACCAAGGGGAAGGGGGGTGGGGGGGGGAACAAGGGGTGAAGGGTTACATCCACAAGGTGACGGACAAACAAAAATGTACAACTAAAACCCCACAGTGTTATAAACTATTAAGACATCAATAAAAAAAATGGTAAAAAAAAATTCTGTGTATGGGTACATTTTATTAAGTATGAATTTCATTTCAGGACAGTAAATGAAATGTTATAAAACAAAGACTACGGAAAGGAGACTTTCGTTTTGACAGTATTGAGAACCTCTTGTCTGTCTTTGCCTAACTGTTTAGTTCTTTCTTAATTAACTGGTTCTAGCTCTCATTCACTCAACAATGTTCATTAACTATTGAATGTTCGGCCCAGTTCTGAATTCTTGGAATATACCAGTGATATATCTGGGAGAAGGATGTTCCAGACATGGGAACCAGCCAGTGCAAGGCATCAGGAGGAGAGGTTGGTGTGGCTCAGGTGGAGTGAATGAAGAGTAGAGAATAGATGGAGTCAGAAAGGCAATAGATCACCAGAGAATGTGGAACCTAGTGGGCCACTCTAAGGAGCTTGGCTTTTACTCTGAACGTTAGGGACTTTTTTGTGTGTGTGTGAGGCAGACTAGAACTGAGCTAACATCTGTTGCCAATCCTCTTCTTATTACTGAGGAAGATTGGCCCTGGGCTAACATCCATGCCCATCTTCCTCTACTTTATATGGGACGCCAAGACGGCAGGGCTGACAAGCTGTATATTGGTCCGCGCCTGGGATCTGAACCTGTGAACCTGGGGCCAGCGAAGCGGAGCACGTGAACTTAACCGCTACGCCACTGGGCCGGCCCCTGGACTTTTTTAAAGCAAAGGGTCCTATTTATTAGAAATGTAGAATAAAGAAGGAAGAGGGAGAATTAGCTTTAGACACCCACTCCCACCCCATTCTTCTATTCCTGATATCAGGGCAGAACTTCCATGGCTCCAGGGAATAGTTCCTTTTGGATGGATGAGGGTCAGTGGCTCCTCTGAAGCAGCATGGCTTAGCCACCCCTCATCTTGTCTTGAGAGAGTCAGGGCAGTTGGACTGGGTGTCTGGAAATCTCCTGATCAGGATGTCTGGATGACAGCTTTGCAGCCCTAGACTGTGGTCAAAGTCCAGAACACGCCCTGCCCCCAGATTTACTCTATAGGCCAAATTTGGTTAGCTTTTTCCCAAAGAGATTGCATCTATGTCAGGGAGCTTAATTCTCACTGGCTTCTTTTCTCCAAAGACCCACTCAAAGCGTCAAGAGTCTCATTATTTGCTTAGAAGATTTTTTTTTTAATTTAAGGACAGATTTAGGAGAATATAAACCTTTGTATGCTAAGTAGTTCAGTTATCTGTGATTTGTGAAGAGTGTTTAAGAGCACATCCCAAACCCTGTTTTGTTCTTCTTACTTTGTGACGGTAGACAAGTTACTTAAGCTCTCTAAACCTCAGTTTCCCCATCAATGAAATTATAATAGCAGGATTAAATTTGATTTTCATGTACAGCGCTGGATAGCAAAATGGAGGGCCCATAGTAATTGCTATTTATTGTAGTAAATAATAATAACTCTTACAACCCAAATGTCAAGTAATAAAACAAAGAACACCAGAACTTACTAAATAAAATTTTCTGAGTTGATTTAATTGTCAGGCAAAGGTATAAACCAGTAAAAAAATTTTGCTGAATAGTTCACAGAAAGAGACATGTCAGGAATGTTGAAGCACTAGAAAGGCAGTTTTATGGGATTTGTGCTAATAAAAGGTGGAAAACTAGCATTCTGCATAGGACAGAATGAATCCATGGGTCTATACTTGTTTGGTTGGAAAAATCCTCTTATTTATTAGTCAGGAAAGTGTCTTCTGTTAGGGCCAATAAAGGGTCTGGCCTCCTGGGAGTACAAAAAGTTCATGGTTTATCATCTTCAGGTGATTAGAAAGAGTTGCGATTCAGTTTTGGTATTTCCTAGGTAACTGTGGCCAAATGGTAAAATTTCTGAATATGCTGATTTGTGGAAAACAGAGAAGAGCAGATCTTGGACTGACTGGGGGACCAAGAGCCAGCATCACTTAAGTCAGTTGCACCTAACTGTCTTCTCTACTGCTGACTCTCCACTTCCTGGTAGAAGCTAATGCATAATAGTCCTCTAATAAATATCTGTTAATGAATGGGGAAACTCAGATGAAGATTTCACATATGCTCCCTTTAACCACTATTCTATACTGCCTTCTACACTGGAGGACATCCAGACTGAGTGACTCCTATGTCAATCCATTCTTTCTTCTCACAGGAAAAGTCACAAAGGACATTCCCATATACGTCAGAAAGATTGTTCTCTCCCATTGCAAACAAATAGTTATAGCTGTGTGTGCCAGTGTATCTGGCTATGACTTAGAAGATAATTTTAGTATAATTGTAGATGCTTACAGAGCTGAAGATGCCTCTGATGCTTACTTGGAAGATTCCTTGTTGGAATAATATGTAGAATAGGTTCTGCTTTCAGATTTTTGGATTCAGGTAAAAGATGTAATATGTAAAAATTGAGGGCAGTGCATAATCTGAATCTAATCATGGGAAAATATCAGGAATGTTTTATACATATTCTAGAACATGAGGAATGTTCTCTAAAAAAGAACTGTTTCTTTCAAAAATGCCAATCTTATAAAAGACAAAGAGATAAAGGAAACTAAAGAAACATGATAACTAATTGTAATACCTGATCCTAGACTGGATCCTGTACTGGAGGGAAAATGCTATAAAGGACATTAATGGGTCAATTGACAAAATTGAAATATGTATGGTAGTTAGATAAAACTATTATGTAAATGTTAGGGCTGGCCCCGTGGCCTAGTGGTTAAGTTCAGTGTGCTCCACTTTGGTGGCCCAGGTTTGGTTCCCAGGAGTGGACCTACACCACTCCTTGGGGGCCATCTGTGGCAGTGACCCTCATACAAGGTAGGGGAAGACTGGCATAGATGTTAGCTCAGGGTGAATCTTCCTCAAGCAAAAAGAAGAGGATTGGCAACATGTTAGCTCAGGGTGAATCTTCCTCAGCAAAAAAAAAAAAAGTACTATGTAAGTGTTAAATTTACTGAAGTTGATAACTATGTTGCAGTTATGAGAGAGAATATCCCTACGTTTATGAGATACACACTGAAGTATTCAGGGGTAAAGGGCCATGATGTATGCAGTTTACTCTCAAATGGTTCAGAGAAAAAAATATACACACATATACATGTATACACACATACATATATAACATACAAATGCTAACAATAGGTTATTTGGGTAAAGAGTACACAGATGTTCTTTGTATTGTTCTTATTCTTGCAACTTTTCTGTACATTTGAAATTATTTCCAAATAAAATTTAAAAGAAGTTGAATGAAAGTATACGTCCGGTAAAGCATGTCTGGGGGAGGCAGACATTAACCGTTGTGAATGATTAATGGGCTAGATCTTACCATAAGACAAGGAAGAAGAGCCCGGCCGGCGCTTCCTATGACTACTCTGACTGAAAACTAACTTTCTTCAGCAGAATCAAAGCCAGAAGTCCATCCCTGGCCCTCCTGCCCTCTGGCCTTTGTCAGTCAGCAATCTCTCAGCCAACATGAGCTGTGCAATCAGCCTATTCCAGATTTACATACAGGAAATCAACTCCAACCAGAGGATCCTTGCCCAGATGACCAGCAGCAGCAGCAACGACATTCTGATAAAAACTGCTGGGGGGCCGAAGCAGAAGATCAAGGACTAGGAGGCTCTAAACCCTTGTTCTGGAGTACAAATGAGAGGGAGACTTCAGTGGTTTTCTCTAGCCCACCCCAGGGGCCACCATTAAGCGCTTGGGGAGGCAACAGAGTGTGGAAGGTACAACTCAGTCCAGCCCAGAGGGCACGCTCTGGGGAAATAGACAAAGTTCCTGAGAGGGTAGAAATATCAGAATTTGGAGCAATCAAGTTTGGAGAGTGTGGACTAGATTTTAGCCAGAAGTCAAACCTATTCAGACACAAGGCAGTCACAGGGGAAAAATCTGTGTGCAGGGAGTGTGGGCGAGGCTTTAGCAGGAAGTCACATCTCATCAGACATCAGAGGACACACAGGGGAAAAGCCTTATGTATGCGGCGAGTGTGGGTGAGGCTTTCTAGATAAGTCAACCCTCCACAACCACCACAGTACACATTCAGGTGAGAAGCCTTATGTGTGCAGGGAGTGTGGGCGAGCTTTTAGCCGCAAGTCACAACTCATCAGACATCAGAGAACACACACAAGGGAGAAGCCCTTTATGTGTACCGTGTATGGGCGAGGCATTAGTGAAAAGTCTGACCTCATTAAGCACCAGAGGATTCACACAGGGGGTAAACCTTATGTGTGCAGGAACTGTGGCCAAGGCTTTAGGGTGAAATTACACCTCATCACACACCAGAGGACGCATTCAGGTGAGAAGCCTTTTGTTTGCAGGGAGTGTGGGCGGGGCTTTGGTGATAAATCAACCCTCATCACACACCGGAAGACACATTCAGGGGAAAAGCCTTGTGTGTGGGGGGAGTGTGGGCAAGGGTTTAGCCAGAAGTCAGCCCTCAACTCACATCAGAGAACACACTCAGGGGAGAAGCCTTATGTGTGTGGGGAGTGTGGGCGAGGTTTTAGCCCCAAGACAATCCTCAACACCCACCAGAGGACACACACGGGAGAGAAGCCTTACGAGTGCATGGTGTATGGGCGAGACTTTAGCCACAAGTCAACTCTCAGCGCACATCAGAGGATACACTCGGGGAAAAACCTCATGCATGCAGGGAATGTGGGTGAGGCTTTAGCCATAAATCAGCCCTCATCAGACACCAGAGAACACACTCAGGGGAAAGCCTTAGGTGCGCAAGGAGTGAGGGTGTGACTTCAGCAACAAGTCAACCATCAGCCACACCAGGGGAGATGCCTTGATTGTGAGGTAGTGTGGGCAAGGCTTTATCTGGACATCGCTCCACATCATGCAGCACAGGACATGCTCAGAGAGAAGCCTTATGTACAGGGAGTGAGGGTAAAGTGTTAGCTGGAGGTGACCTCTTAAGAAACACTGCGAGTCAAATCTGTCCACCATGCATCACTACCCCACTCTACCTCTGAGAGGGCTTCAGGGACAGTCTTCTGCCCCCTTACACTCTCTGTGAGTGTTAAGATGGCAGAGGGCTAGCTTCTGAGAACAGAGGTACCAAGTGATGGTTCTCTTGGAGAATTCGTCTTTGTATCTGACTACTTCCTTCTGCGACTGTGTCCTTCCTTTGGCTTCTATTACACTCTCCTGATTTATTTTTTTCAACAGCTCTAGCCTTTCCTGCATCCTCTTCTACCCCACCTTTAGGAATTGCTCAGGGTTCAGTCTCTAGCCCTCCAGTCAGAGGGACTCCTTAACCATGTCTCCTTCCTAACCCTCCAATCCCAAACCCAGCTTCCTTTAACCACACCCCAAAAGCTTTTCAGTCTCTGGACTTAAACCTCGTAACCATGTTACTTTGGCCCTCCAATGACAGGGATAAGATTACTAGCAATGCCCCATCATCAGCCTTCCAATACAGGTTTCAGGGCTTGTGAACATAGCCCCTCCTAAGCCCTCCAATCTCAGTGCCCACTCTTCTAGCCACACTCTCACATCAGTCCTCCCTCCAATAAGGGTTCTAAGGCCCCTTTGAACTAAAACCATGCTCACCTGTCTTACATTCCCAGGGCCCAAATGGCCCAGATTCCTAACAGTTTGCCTTACTTCCTTCTTGGCCCAGGGCTGGTGCTACCCCTGGCACTGTATGTCAATGAGTGTAGCCTCAGGCCCATGTCTTTATTTGCCAAGAGAATATTTGCCACAGAGAAGAAGGGGAGAGGTTTGTATAACCCCCCAAAATGGGCGTGGTTTTGGGCTGGAGGGGAAAAAAGAAGAGACATAAAAGGGGTTGTTGGTCCAGAGGCCGTTGTCTACCCCCTCTCACCTAGAAGTGGTTGATCTCTAGGGAATCCCCAGGGTCAGCTTGTTGGGGGTAGGGCTAGGAGAACCTGGAATGTAGGTTCTCTCTACCATATTTCAACTCAGGCTACTGCCTGATCTATGACCATAATGCTGCCCCTCTTCCCTTGGCCTTAGTTAAAAGCCACGGAGGGAAGTCTGTGTGTTTTCTCTGGGGCTTACCAAGCAGGGAAGGGGTAAGCAGTGATCATTCCATGTGACTTCAAAGCTGCTTCTCCCATAGGGAAACAAAAATGGAAAAATTAACAATCTTACACTTTGCTTTAAATATGATAAAAGAAAAATTTTTATTTTATATTAAAACCCACAGACATTATAGAGATACCCCACAGACCTGGCCCAGTGAGACCACTGTCAGGTCCAGGAATCACAGGAAGAGATGCAGAAGGGACCTTGGCAGATAACTTTGTGTGCCTTCCAGTCAGGAATCACTCTTCCCTGTGTCTTCCTTCCTGAACAAGGGATTGAAATGAAGTCTATAATGGCCCCATCTCTGCAATGACAGACTTGAGGTGTTATGAGATCTTCAGAATAAAGAGTTGCAGAAGGAGAAGCGATGGGGAAAGGAGGCAAACACTCACAGGACAGTTGGGGTTCATAGAATTTCCTGCCCAGGGAAGAATAGCTGAATTTTTGCTGTGCGTCTGCTGGCTCATTTTTGGTGGATGATAGGGGATCTCAGACTCCAAAGGCTGCAGGGCCTGATAAGTAGAACTGAAGTCAAGGTAGCCCCTGTGTTTCTGCTGGCCTCGTCTTTCAACCTCACCCCTAAAGTTCTCTGGCTCTGCCCTTCTGGGGGCAGTTTTATTTAGCCCTCCAATGCCTCACCCCTTTTTCGTGAGCTTTGTCCCTGTCCCTCAGTGCAGACTTCTCCCTTCATTTCCCAAATTTTCTTTTAATGTTGAAGTGCCTGCAGGATGGGATGGTGGGGAAGAGTGCTTTGGAAGGGGCCAGAGAGGGCACTGGAGGGGCTACTCACTGCCTCTGCTCCTTTCCCAACTACCATGGGGATGAGGATAGAACCTTCCAGTTGCTGTCACTGATTCCCTACCCGCACCCCCCCCCCGCGCCTCCCTGAGTAATGGAGGCACCCTCATTACCTGGCCCCACTTTTGCACAATTTTAGCATCTTAAAACGTCTGCATTTAGAGGGCTTTTCTCCACGAGGCTTTGTGGGAGTGCTCTCCTGACTCAATCCCAGGAGTCCTGGTTTTCTGCAGCTGTTTCCATCATCATTCCCTCCTCTCCCCTGCCTTGTTGCCCCATCTTTGCACGTCTTGAGAGGCTCTTCATATCCTGACCTCAGTAATACCTCTTTTCAGGCCTTGGAGTAAGAGGTGGGAATTAAGGCCCCCACAACTGGCTCCTGTGATTCAGATGCTGGGCTCTAGGGTAAGCCTCTTTCCAGGAGAGGAAGAGAGGAGGGTGGGGATGAGGCCAGGCATTTATGAGTCTTAAGGGGATCCTGGGCTCTCAGAACCTTAGAGTCCAGGACCTGTGAATCCCTAGTGGCTCCTGGAGAACTGGGATAAAGGTGGACTCAGATTAGGTATCAAAGGCTGCTGGTTTGGGAAAGTGAATCCCACTCTTCACCCTGACCTTGGATGATTCAAGGGCCCAGGTTCCCCAGGACCATATATGACCAAGAAGAATAAGCCTGAGGGAGAATTTGTGGAATGATGAGTTCATGGGAGGGAATTCTTGGGTAGATGAATATTTGAACTTGGAGATTCCAATTCCACAAGGGAGAATTTTGAGTGGTGGAGGCTGACAGGTGAGAACACTTTTGAATGTTCTAATAGATATTGTGAAGAGGTATCTGTCTTTTGAAATATCCAAATTTTGCTGGATTTCTATATCATCTCCTGTTCTCGAGCTGAATCTATACTGAAGATATTTTTTATTAATTTGGTATATTTTAATCATAAGTTTTTGATTTTAAGTAAAACGTACACAAATGCAGAAATAGAAAATGATTTTACTTGATTTCAGGTTAAAACAAGTACATATAACCATCTTCTGTAAATAATCATTTTTACACCTTGGAAGTTATTCTCTTGTAGGAAATAATGGTCTTATGGAACCTAGGTCTGTGTCTGGGAGATAGTAGTTATACAACATGTAGTATCTATTATGATTTTTTTTCACTATCAAACTTATCTTTGGAAGATGAACCAGTTCTGGAAGTCCAACTCTCAATCCAGGGCTCTTTCCTTTCTGCCCCATTGACCTTGTCCACTCTGAGTTCTCCTACAGCCATTAAGTCTTGAAAGCTATGATTTCTCCTGCTCTGGAATTCTATACTGTTTCTGTTGAACCAGTGGAAGGGCACTGCTATCACTTTTGTATATGTGACAGTCCCTGAATGCACATGAGCATTCTGAGTCAGGCATGTAGAACAACCATGTCAGTTATGCAGTCAGCAGTGGGAGCCACAACAGCGATACATTGAGTCAGCTCAGAAGCCTCACTCATAAGGTCAGTTTAGCTCCCCTTCCTCACTGAAACTCATCAATTGAATTTGGGTGCATTTTTCCCCTATAGGAAGACAGATCAAGGAGTCTAATACATGCACATCAGGGGCTAAAGCCACAGCCACCAGGAGGTAGAGGAGAGCAGGGTCTTGTGGGGGACAACAGAGGGCCTTCTTTTCTTCCCTCAGTTTTCACTGCAAGGTTGGTGCTGCTTCCTCTCCCCATGTGCCCCCTGGCATCCAGTGAGCACGTGGGTGCTTTCGTTATGACTCCTACCATCCCACCATGGCTCTACACTGCAGTCCTCATTACTTCTGGCTACATCTGCACTCAGCACCCCCTTCACCCCCGCATGACCAGGTCAGATGGTAATTTAGGCACCTGTATCCAACAGGGCTATCCAAATTTGAGACTCTCCCCTCCCTGAAAATTCTCCCGCATACTCTAACAGGTGCATATGGCCTTTAGTCCCTCTTGGGGACAAAGAAATTTGATCCCTCCTCAAAGCATCTGAAGTTGGAGTAGAGAGGAAGGGAGTGCTGGAGAATGTGGAGAATGCTGATCTGTGCCAGTAAGCAAAGCTTTGTGTTTACTTTTCACTTTTCAGTAGCTGCCTGCCTGTCTCAACCAAAGGGACTTACAGTGTTTTCATTCTGCAGAAAGTGCTGTCTTCATTGCTGACATTTATTTCAGCTTTGGAGACTCCTTGGCTCAGGATCACCTTTCAGCTAGGCCACAGGACTGGCTGTCCCTTGTCATAACATTCTTCCTTTTTCTCCCAGAAGAGAGTGAGCAACAACCAAGGCCACATCTGGGGGCTTGTTCCAATCCTACCTCTAACCACTCAGCCTATAAACTTTTATCGACAGGTAAGACAGTAGGGCCCCACTGGGTGAGAACATTTGCTATTAGATCCCAGTGAGTCTTATCATATCCATGGAACTGGCCTGTGGGATCCTTTGTCCTTCTTCCAGAAAGCCATATCTTTGTCACAGCATCACATCCTCATTGCCAAAACTGTGCATGCAGGGATGCTTAGGACCCATGTTGGATTGTCTGTCCTCAAGTAAAGAAGAGAGGGAAAAAAACTGAATATTTGATGTTGGTATATATCATGCCAATCTTATAGATGAGGAAATTAAAGCAGAAATGTAGATAATTTGTCCACGTTAACACAACTATTAGGTGGTGGTGCTTGGATACAACCTGGTATTCAGCTGGGATTCAGGAGTTTGAGTCTCAGGGGTTATTGTGCCCTCAAGAAGGCTAGTCCTTCAAATTCCTTTGGTCTCCTAAAATCTGACTAATTCTGGGACAGCCAAGATTTAGGTGTTTAATACATCAGACCCATCTGCAGGCACCTCCTATATGAGGATTTCAAGGTAGCAAATTGAAGGTCTCCAAGGTGGAAACCTCCATGATGAGGCACTGCAGAAAGAGCACCTGTCAGGGCCCAGCCCCATGGCCTAGTAGTTAAGTATGGCATGCTCCATTTCAGCAGCCCGGGTTCAGTTCCTGGGTGCGGACCTACACCACTCGTTGGTGGCCACACTGTGGCAGCGACCCACATTCAAAATAGAGGAAGATTGGCACAGATGTTAGCTCAGGGTGAATCTTCCTCAGCCAAAAAAAAAAGTACCTGGAAAAAATTTGTGCTTCATGTGCCTAGAAAGGCCCTTCTGGCTTAGAATTCCTTATTACTAGGGGTGGGAGGGGAGGAGGAGAGGAAGAGGAGAGGGAGAGATCCTTCTGCCAAAGAGCACCACAGGAAGTGTCCACTAAACTAATGCCACAATTTTTATATCCCATCTCACATACTCTTGGCCAGATTCTTACCTGGACTGCTCTGCACCTGAGTGAAATCAGAGAGCTCCTTACTCCATTTCTCTTGTGCTCCTTCCAGGAGCTTGTCTGCTGATGCAGTACAGGAGGCCTTTCTGGCAATGTGCAAATTTGGACCTGCAAAGGAGTTCAGTCTCCCAGGAAAAATGCTTGCAATGGATGATGGAAAGCAGTGGGAAAATACCCAGCCTCCTGGACTGTGAGGGGAGGCAGAAGACCTCCAGCTAGCTTAAAGCCAGTTGTCCACAGTGATGACCAGCTCAATACCCCATTCTTGGGTTGGCTTTCTCTTCCCTGCTTTACTCTTCCAGTCCCTCCACTCCTGTTTTCTGAGATCATTTCCCAAAATAAACTACCTGCACACAAGTCCCCGTTTTATGCTCTGCTTTTGGGGGGAACTGGAGATTAGGCACAAGAGCTGAGGGGAGACAAATAGACCAGCATAAGCCTATGATTCGTGGAACTGCCAAACCAAAGGAAGATCCCTCACTTGATCACTCATATTGGGAGGCTTCCCTTTCAAATTTATTTTCTCTGGGAACTCATGACCTCTGTTGTCTTTTTACTCTCCTGTATCCTTATTCTGTCCCTCTCTAGAGCCTATAAATTAATTCATATTTCACCAGTCCTTCAAAATGCCCATTGGCCCCTGAATTTCCCTGAACCTGCTATATTCCTCCTTAAGTCACAATCAAACTTAAGGAAACAATCTATACTCATTGTTCCCATTTCCTTAAATCCAAGTTCTCCATTTTCTTACAATTTTTCACGTAAAGGATCATCTGAAAATCCAGGAGGAGAACTCTTTACACTGGAATTGTTTAGGGAGCATCTGAGGATGGGGAACAATTGGGGATCAGAGCCATGGATAGACATAAATGCCCCAGATGATCAAGGCTATGTAGTAGAAACATATCTAATATCTGGGAAGAGATATTATTTCAGGAGAAAGAAAAAACTCAACTGTGGCTGCACTGTCGGTAACCCAGTTACCACCCAGTCTTCCATAATATTACCTTTGTAGGGACAGGCAAAGCTGAAAGAGGAGAAAGACTCCGTGGAAGTTTCATCTTGCCCACAGTTTCCAGACCCGTGAGCTATAGATCTTCAACCACTAGCTAGATGACCAATCCCCCAACCCACCTGCTTATCCGAAATGCTCTAGGAGGAACAAGAGGAGCTATCTTCTCTCCCAGGACCCCAAATAAGAAGTTTGTAGCTCTTGATGCCCATTAGGAAGAGACTGATATCTTCATTTATGAGAAAACTTTCAACCACAGAGGTTTATAAATGACTGACATGTTTTTCTGAGAGACTCAATCACATGAGAATTCTGGCCTCTACTTCTAGGGGGGAAACTGCTGGAATGTCTCAACTTCTGTCACTCTTGGTTTAACTCTCTAACATGGTTTCTCAAACCTTCAGCCCAGCTCTCTTGAGCCCCACACCCTCCCTGCCCTACCCTGCTCTCTGCTCCTTTGGAAACCTTCCTCCTCAGTCATCCAGGCTCCTCATCTGAGAGACTCAGGCAGTCTTGGTCCTCCAATCCCGAATCCTAGCTCCGCACTCCATTGAGCTGGGTTTCTGTCTGAGCTGTCAAGGAGCTTATTTTGTTAAGGGTTTAGATGAATCGAAGTTCCCTTTCTGCTAGCCTAATGTTACAGTCACTTTCATAAGAGATCAATGATGTGCTTTGGCTACGGTGCTGTTGCTGTGGTCCACATTCCCTACGGGGGGCAGGAATGTTTATTTAACCTAGGCATAAGGAGTTTGAGGTTAACTTAGGTGACTTCATTTGGTTTTGATTCCTCTTGGTAAAGTGGTAACTAGAATTGTGTCCTACCCTAATTATAAACTATCAGCTAGCTCTATGCATTTATACATGAGAAAGCTAGTTTTAATTGTACAGTCTTGTCCAAAACATTGTCAATAATTAAATGTGCTAAGATAGATGAAGAAAAATACTGTGTCATACACTGAGGTGTGGGATTAACTTAACCCTTTCTACCTGAGATCCAAAGAAAGAGAAGAGGTAATTTTAATTTACTGGGCTTTTGACTTTACGTGCATGAGTTAATTTAATTCTCACAGTAACTGAAAGTTAAGTAATTATTTTCTCATTTAACAGCTGAATTGAGTGGAGATAAATATAGCATTCAGAAAGTCACATAGCTAGAAAGTGATAGAGCCAGGATTTGAATTCAGATCTGTCTCCAAAGTTCCAACTGCTAATCCCTGCACCTCCTTTCCAAACAACTTGAGAGGAAGCACTGTCTTCACCCACATATTCTACCTCTAAAATAATTCAGAACTCCCTCACCCCAACCACAGTCTCCAATCTGCCGACTTGTTCACTCACATCTTCCCCGTGCACACAGGTTTGCCACCATGTGAGAACCTCCAATCCATTGTTCTCTCTGTCCATTTCATCATTTTTTGTGTCCAGTTTAATCCTTAGATGATTACTTCAGCCATTTACTTGTCAAAAATAAATATTCCTTGTCCCTTTGATCTTTCACCAAACCTGCTTATTAAATCCCTAATCTTGGGTGATTCCATCAACTGCATATTTCATGGCTGCAGCTCAGTGCAACACATGACAAGGCATGTGGCTCACATTCCAAATACAGTCACAGAATTCTTAATTTGCCCTCAGAAATGCCTGGTAGTCCTACTATGTCTTGTGAGTCAATCCCCTTTCCCATGCTCTGTAAGTATTATTTCAAACCTTTTCCATGCTTTATGAATCTCATCCAATTTCAACTTTCCCCTCACTTTCAGCAGATGGCTTTGACTCCTATTTCACAAATGAAATAGATTTTTTAAAATTTATTTTACTGATGTCATATTGGTTTATAATATTATGTAAATTTCAAGGTACATCATTATATTTCAACTTCTGGATAGACTGCATCGTGTTCACTACCAAAAGTCTAGTTTCCATCCTTCACCATACACATGTGCCCCTTTACCCCTTTTGCCCTCCCCCCACCGCTTTCCCCTCTGGTAACCACCAGTCTGTTCTGTGTATCTATGTGTTTGTTTGTTTATCTTCCACATATGAGTGAAGTCATACAGTAATTGTCTTGAAATAGATACTGTTGAAGAAAGATCTAACATCCTCACCATGAAACATGCAAACATCCTGAGCCACACCAGTTGCTTATGCTTCTCTCCTATAATGGAGGAGGGGCTATCTTTAATCCCAAGACTGTCCTTCACATCTAAAGTGTGTTTGGGTCCTATTTCCTCCTGCCTCTCAGGAATTTTATATTAGTGATTATAAATTATGTTTATTGTAAAACAATCCCTCTCTACTAATTCCACTTCCTTAGCATTTAAGCATGTTCAAATTATTACTGTTCTGAAAAAAAACCTCTTCTAAACCCATTTTCTCTCCATCTGCTGTATCTCTTTTCTTTAACAAACTTGGAAGTAATCCCCATTTATTCACTCTTTCCTTTCATCCCACACACTTTCCAACCCTCTCCAGTCTTGTTTCTATCCCCACCATTTAGTGGACACTATTGCTGACCACACCAATGATCTTATTTTTTTTAAATCTCCCTTTCCCGCCGGTCTTCATCTTTCTTGCAGCCTCAGCAGAATTTGATTACTTTTTTCTTATTCAGACCTTTTCCCTAGACTCTCTCAACTGTTTTCCAGCTTCTTTAGTCACCATCAGCTTTTTGTATGATCCTTCACCACTACATGCTGGATTGTCTCACGTCCCAGTCCTCTCCCTCTTCCCTTTTCACTCTGTATACTCTGTCTTGCCAATCGCGTGCATTCCCTTCACTTAAACCTCTAGTCATTTCACTTTACTCAGTCAACAAGGACGTTTTCTCTACAGTGGCCACATATGTAGGGACTGAGGGGGACATGAAACTAGAAACATTCCAAGGGACAGAGTTTTAAGGATTAGATAGGACAGATGGAGGGATACTAAGGGAATAATGACTTCTGGGTGCCCATCTGAGGCTGGTTTTGTATAAATGTAAAGTTGATTTATATGGGAACAATCAAGAAATATTTTACTCGGTTTTAAGACCATGATTGTGTTCTTCGTGGTAAGGTAATGGATTGTACCAGATATCATACTAACATAAAAGCAGGGTATTTTACCCTTTTCATCCATTATTTTGGGAGCTGACAAAGGCCCATCCATGTGGCTCCTTGTGTGCTCTAATACCAGGGGTCCAAAGGGAAGGGTAGGCACAGAATCATCTTGTGTTTCAGCAATTATTCTAAGCCTTCACACCTTGACAGAAAGGTCCTGGATGTACCCAAACTTCTGTTGGCTTGGTGTCTGGAAGACTAACATTAATTCTTTCACTGTTACATGAACCCAATAAATCTTAGACAATGAATTTGCCTAAAATTGTTTACATACTAAACCCCAAAACCCAATACTGGTGAAAATGAACTATTTTTAACCTTGATGAAAGTGTTTTCTTCTACTTGAGAACCCAACCTTTTTTTTAAAATAAAAACTCTTGGATGGATTTTCTGTTTTCTTTTCTAAAGCTTTATTGAGGTGTAATTGACATAGAGTCAACGGAATACCTTTAAAGTGTACATTTTGATGAGTTTTGACATTATGTATACATCTGTGAAACCATCATCCTAATCAAGCTGATGAACATATCCATCACCCTCTTAAATTTTCACTTCTTCTCCCTGTAATCCTACCCTCCAACCCCTCCATGTCCCCCCCATCCTGAGGCAACCACTGATTTGTCACTATAGATTACTTTTCATTTTCTAGAATTTTATATAAGGAGAATCAGACAATACGTACTCCTTTTTAAAAATTTGGCTTCTTTTACTCAGCATAATTATTTTGAGAATTATCCATGTTGTTGTGTATCAATATTTCATTCTTTTTTATTGCCAAGTAATATTCCATTGTATGGATAAACCACACTTTATCCATTCACCTGTTGATGGACATTTGGATTGTTTCCAGTTTTTGGCTATGGTATGAACATTCATGTACCTGTCTTTGGGCATATGCTTTCATTTCTCTCAGGTAAAAAACATAGGATTGGAATGACGGGTCATATGATGGGTGTATGTTTGACCTCTTAGAAAACTGCCAAATTTTCCCAAAGTGGTTTTATTATTTTATATACCCACCAGCAGTATATGAGAGTTTCAGTTCCTCTGCATTCTTGCCAACCCTTGATATGGGCAATCTTTTAAATTTTACACATTCTAATATATGTAGTGGTATCTCATCATGGTTTTACTTTACATTTCACTAATGTGTAATGATGTTTGATATCTTTTCATTTTGCCCATGTTCTTTATTGGGTGTTTGCTTTCTTATTATTGAGTTTTGAGAGTTCTTTTTATATTTTTTATAAAAGCTCTTTATTAGATACATAGTTTGCAAATATTTTCTCCCAGACTGTGAGGTGTTTTTTTTGGTTTTTGTGTGTGTGTGTGAGAGGAAGATCAGCCCTGGGCTAACATCTATTGCCAATCCTCCTCTTTTTGCTGAGGAAGATTGACCCTGGACTAACATCTGTGCCCATCTTCCTGTATATATGGGACGCCGCCACAGCATGGCTTGACAAGCAGTGCGTCCGTCCGCGCCAGGGATCCGAACCTGTGAACCCCAGGCCACCAGAAGCGGAGAGCGCAAACTTAACCACTAGGCTGCTGCCGGGCCAGCCCCTGTAGTTTGTTTTTCATTATTTTAACTATGTCTTTCAAAGAGCAGAAATTTGATGAAGTCCAACTTATCAGATTTTTCTTTTTATGTATTGTGCTTTTGGTATCATATCTAAGAAGTTTTATAATTTTAGCTTTTGTATTTAGTTCTGTGATTCTTTTTGAGTTAACTTTTGTATATAGTGCAAGGTATGGATTGAAGTTCATATTTTGCATATGGATATCCAATTGACCCAACAGCATCTGTTGAAAAAGACTATCTTTTCTTTACTGAATTGCCTTTACATGTTTGTCAAAAATCAGTTATCACATACATGTGGGTCTATCATTGCACTCTCTATTCTGTCCCTTTGATCTACTGTCTGTCTTAATGCCAATACCATACTAACTTGATTACCATAACTTTGCAATAAGTCTTGAAATCAGGTAGTGTTAGTTGTGTAACTTTGTTCTTCTTTTTCAAAGTTGTCTTTGGTATTCTAGATCCTTTTCATAAGAATTTTAGAATTAGCTTGTCAATTTCAACAACAAAAAAAGCCTGCTGGAATCTTGACTGGGATTGTGCTGAATCTATTAATTAATTTGGAGAGAACTGACATCTTAACAATATTGAGTCTTCTGATCCATGAACATGGTATATCCCTCCATTTATTTAGGTCTTCTTTAATTTCTATCAGCAATATTGTGTAGTTTTCAGTGTATAGACCTTGCACATCTTTTGGCAGATTTATCCCTAAGTATTCCTTTTTTTTTTTTTTTTTGAGGAAGATTGGTCCTGAGCTAACATCTGTTGCCAATATTCCTCTTTTTGCTGAGGAAGATTGTCCCTGAGCTAACATCTGTGCCAATCTTCCTTTATTTTGTATGTGGGATGCTGCCATAGCACGGCTTGTTGAGCAGTGTGTAGGTCCATGCCTGGGATCTGAACCTGCGAACCCCAGGCTGCCAGAGCAGAGTGCATGAACTTAACCACCATACCACCGGGCTGGCCCCTGTATTCTATATTTTTTATGTAATTATAAATGGTATTATTTTGTCAATTTCAATTTCTGATTGTTCATTGCTAATATGTAGAATACAATTGATTTCTTTATATTGATCTTGTAGCCTGCAACCTTGCTAAGCTTGATTATTAGTTCTAGTAACTTTCTTATAGATAGGATTTTCTACATAGACAATAATGTCTTCTGTGAATAGAGTTTTACTTCTTACTTTACTTTCCTTTAATTAAAAAAAGATTGCCTGTTTTTAAAAAATAGTTCTTCCCTATGGTAGGCAGAATTCTAAGAGTGACCCCAAATGACCTCACCCTTGTATGAACCTCTCCCCTTTGGGTGTGGGTGGAACCCATGACTATAATGAGGTACTACTTCTGTGATTATATTATATGGTAAAAGATTATCTGAGTGGGCCTAATATAATCACTTGAACCCTTTAAAGGCAGAGTTTTCTTCAGCTGGTGGCACAGAGGGGAGTAGGAGAGATCTAAAGCATAAGAAGGATTCCACACACTGTTGCTGGCTTCGAAGATAGAGGGGGGCACATGCAAGGACTAGAGAGTAGCCTCTAGTAGCTGAGAGTGACCCCTGACCAGTGGCCAGCAGGGAAATGAGGACCTCAGTTATAAACTTCAAGGGACTGAATTCTGTCAACAACCTGACATTAGACTTGGACATTGGACCTGGACCTGGATCTTGTAACTGTACCTTGAACCTGGAATTTGGACTTGGACCTTTCACTGAACATCGACCTTAGACATGAACCTCAGATATGCACGTGGACATTGGACCTGAATCTTGGACCTGGATTTTCCCAGTTTCTCGGTTGTAACATGTAGCTGGAATTTGTACCTGAACCTGGATTTTTGACTTGGACATTAGACCTGGACCTTGTTTGTGGACATGGACTTTAAACCTGAAACTTGGAACTCAACCTCAGACCTGTTCAAAGTTTTGGAACTGATATTAGACCTGGACCTTGGTCATGGATCTGACCCACGCTTTGGCCTTGGACCTGGGACTCAGACTTCAATCTGTATCTTGGACTTAGAACCATGATCTGGACCTTGTAAATGGACTTGGGCTTTGGACCTGGACCTTGGACCAGAATTTGTCCATGATTTTGGACCTATTCTTTGAATCTGCACCTGGACCTGGTTTTTGATGTTGGAACTAGACCTAAGGCTTTGATTTTACCTGGAACATTAGACTTGGCCATTGGACATGAACCAGAACTTGGTTCTTGGAACTATATCTTGGACCTTGGATCTGAAATTTAAATCTGGTGACGACCTGTGTTCCTCGTACTTAACCTTATATCTGGCAACTGAACCTCCACCTAGATCTTTGACTTGGATCTCAAACCTTGCTTTTTCTTGGACAATGAATCTCACCTTAAATATGGAAATTGTACCTAGACTTGGATCTTTGACCTGGACCTGGACCTGGATCTAGGAACAAGATTTTGGACTTCACTTGTGAGTTTTGGTAATGGAATTGGACTTTGATCCTAGAGCTCAGACCTGGATGTATTCCTTAAACCTAGGCTTCAGTCCTGGATTTGGATCTCAGATGTGAACATCAGAACTTTGAGCTGAACCTCATTTCTGGACCTTGATCCTATAACTCAGAATGGCATATATATGACCCTGGAACTAGAACTTGGATCTGGATCTTGGAGCTGGAACTCAACCTGACACTGGATATTGAACCTGAACTTCAGACATGGATTTAATTTGGGCCTTGGACTCACCTTATACCTGGAAAGTGGACCTACAATCGGAACTTGGACCTCTGCACTGGACCTAACTTTGGGTCCAGACTTCGGTTCTTGACCTGAATCTGGACTTTGAAAGTGGTTGAGTGTACCTCGACCTTGAACATGGGCCTTGAATTTAGACAGTGAACCTGGACCTAGGATTGACATTCAACATTGACATTGGACCTGAGCCTTAAATATGAACATAGATGTTGGGCTTGGACTTGGATCTGGATCTTAGACATAGTCTTTGGAACTAAACACTGGCCTGCTCCCGAACCTTGTAGACATTGGTTGTGGAATTGGCCTGTAAGTTAGTCCTGACATTAAACCTGGTCCTTGGATGTGGACTTGGACTTTGACATTAGAACTATATCTTGGACCTCAGACTTGGACATTGAACATTCTAAACTTGGCTCTGCACTTTGGACTTGAACCTAGGATGTGGATCTGCATTTGATCTTGGATAGTTACATTGGACTTGGGCTTTAGAAATGGACATGGATCTTGGTCCTGGATCTTGACCTGAACATTGGAAGTAGACCTAGGCACTTATTCCCAAACTTTGGACCTGGACCTTGAACCTAGAACCTCAGACCTGGGCCTGGATATTGGACCTGGCCTGGATCTTGGACCTGGCCCTTAGATCTCAAACTGGTCCTTGGTCTTGGACATAGAATTGGACTTTGGACTTGAACATCAAATCTCAACTGTGGAACTCCATTTGTCTATGACATTGGACCTGACCTTAGACCTGCTCCTTGGTGATATATCCAGACCTTGGACCTATTACCTGGACTTCAACCTCTAACCTCAGACTTTGACCTCATATTAGGACTTCAAACCTACACCAGGACATGACCTTGAACCCAGAATGTTTATCTGGACCTGAATTCTAAACCTAGAATGGGGGACCTGGATCTTGGTCTGGAACCTTGGTTTGGAACTCAACTTGCCCTGAGCATTGAACTCAGACATGGAATTGACTTGGATCTTGGAACTATATCTTTGACTTTGACCTGGATATCTAACCTTGGTCACAGAACTTGGACCTGGGGCACTGGTCTCTCTTGTGGGTGCTACCCCACCACCTTAGTATCTCTCCATGGGAGAGGACAGCCTCAGACCTGGCTGGGAAGGAAAGTGCTTCCTCTGGCCATTTAGATAGCCAGGGCTCCTGATCAATCTCCCTTGTCAGTTTACCTGGTGTCTTCAGCTGTACTTTCTGTTTAGTCTGTTCAGTCAGAGGAAGGAATAGGCCAGATGGGCTGCCACCTGTTGCTGGGTTAGGGTTTGGGAAATACCTAGTCTGAATCACCTTGTTCTGTTGTATAGGGAGACCTAAGATGCCCTACTACTGTGCTGTTCCTCCAGTTGTGTTTTCCTTAAGAGAACCTTTTAGAGTTCTCTTTGACTGCCTTTTGCATTGTTTTCAGGTTTATAGTTGTACTAAGCAAGGAGAAGCAGAGATAAATGGGTCTACACCATTTTGTCTAGACTGGAAGTCACAGGTCACTGCTATTCTAGGCTACTCTTCTGAGAGTTTTGCTGTACAGGTGAGCAGAGAATTGGGATAGTGGCAAGAAGGAGAGGTGGTGTCAATAAAGGTTTGCTTTTTGGTTTTTTTTTAATGAGAAAAACTACAGCATATTTGTAAAGATCCACTTCCTGATGATGCAGGAGAGATAGGAAATAACTGCTGGAGCAATGCCTTGAGTAGGTGGGAAGAGATAGGATCTCCTGCACAAAAAAGGGGTGGCTTTAAATAGGAGCTTGGAAGGTTTATCCATTGTTCATCCTAATAGGAGGGAAGCAGAGTACATGAGCACAGATGCAGGCAGGTGCTCAGTGTGGTCTTGGAAGTCTGAGGAGTTTCTCTTCCGGCTGTTTCCATTATCTTCCTGAAAGAAGCAGCAAGGTCAACAGCTGGAGAGTGAGGAAAGAGGAAGAGGTGTTGGAGGTTTGAAGACAGAGAAGAATATATGAAAAAGTTACCTAGGAGAGTAGATGAGTGAATGGTCTAGGTGTGGAAGACATGTGAGAGGGCTGTAGAAGACTATGATTTAAAAGTAGGACATAAAGAATTTAGAGATGGAGGTATTCTAAGTGATGTCCGGGGTATGGATGGTCTATTACTATTTACAAAGCAATGATACAAATGTCTGGCACTGTGCTGGGCAACAGTGATAAAGACTTGAAGAAACCAGTCTCCTCTGGAGTGGTAAGTGTGCAAGCCACATTGGAGTGGGCTGATGAGAAAACAGGGATGCGCCTGTCAGTGTAGACAACTGATGTGGGTTTGGCTGTGCAGAGATGAAGAAACAGAGGTAGCTGAAGGGGGGAAAGGGGTTAAAAGGATTTTGAAAGGTGGGAGACACCAAAACATGTTTGAATTCAAAGGAGAAGGACTCAGTGGAGAAAGGTAAAAGTGCAGTAGAGACCAGATAAGTAAAGAGCAAGGAGATGGGATTCAGAGCACACATGGAAGGACTGGCTGGATGGGAAGCAGGACCCTTCCTTTGTTGTAACAGGAGGATCTGAGAAGATGGGAGCATATGCAGATACCTTCATAGATTCAGATGTAAGAAGATTCTCTAAGACTCCTAGTCATCTCACTCTAAACCCAAAGGTAGTATGACAGTATAAATGCTCCAGCCTGCTATCTTCCACACAAGGTAACCTCCCTGACACTCCAAAGTCACAGTGACCTCCATGCTGCCACATTTAGAGAGTACTTTAAAGGCTTCATCATTCTGGACTTCTTAACAGCATTCAACATTACTTCATTCTCCAGAAACACTCTTCTCTTGACTTTCCCGATCCACACAACCTTGGTTTTTTCCTTCCTTTTCTGGCTACTTCTTCATCTTCTTTGTTGGATTGTGCAAATATTTGTTTTCATAAATTCTATATAAAATTCAAGGCTCCCCACTTCTCCCAATGTGGTAGACTCCCAGTGATTTACACCTCCAGCTATCCATGCTCTTATGTAGTCCCTTCCCACGTGGACTCTGGGCTCGGTCATGTGACTTGCTTCAGCCAATGGGATATTAGCAAACATGACACAAGCAGAAGGTTGATAAGCTTGTGAATGGGGCCTGCCCTCTTGGAACCCTGAAACAACTGTGCTATGAAGAAGCTTAGGATGAAAGACGATGTTGGACTCACCTGCTGAATATGGCCACATGAATAAGTCCAAGTGAGACCAGCAGAATCACCCAACCAATTCCCGGACACACAAGAATAAATCATTATTGTTTTAAGCCACGAAATTTTGAGGTGATTTATAATGCAGCAATAGATAACTGTCATCCTCAGCTACCGCAGAGACATGGCTACCTTTAGTGGCTTTGTGCAAATCAGAAAAAAAAAGTGAGTCATAAGAACATGCCTCTATGGGCAGACATACCTTTGTTCAAATAAAAGGTGCCCCTTCCTCCAGGACGCAGCCCTGTGCCAGGTGCACAGCATGGATTTAATTCCACATTCAGTGCTGTTGCTGGGTCCTTTTATGCATTACATAAGCTGCACACTGTGTGTGTGTGTGTGTGTGTGTGTGTGAACCTCCTGGGAGATTTCTACAGAATTCTCTCTTCAGTTAGCAGAGACCAGAAACTTAGCTTCAGGACAGGTTTAATTACTCCAGTTAAGGATAGAGAGAAAGCACCTAGATTAGTGTTCCAGCCTGAAGGATTCAGTAGAACACTGACTTTTATTGAAGAAGATAGGCCAAATGTTGCTTATACAGAGTCACTGCATTTTTCAGGCAAGCCAATTAGGCAAGCTCCTCCTTAAAAAAGAACGAATAGTTCTCAGAAAAAAGAGGAGCCATCATTCCTCTGAACCACTCATGAACATTCGGAGAAGAGGTAGACAGAGAGCTAGATTCTAAAGGAGGTGGCAGTAGGAGCTAGGCCCTCAGGCAGGTGGTGGTGCCCGGCAGAGATGGCATCATGAGCCCCAGGCCTAGGAGAATGCTCTGGACTGGAGGTCTATGAGAAAAGGCTGGGCAATGCCACCAGTCTTCACAGACCAACAGGGCTGTATCAGGCTGGTCCTAGGCCTCCTGTTCCAGCTGCATAGTGGATGCCTCCCTCTGGGCTGTAGCACACAGGGCCACAGCGCAACTGGGGCTCCTCTTCCTCATACCAGCGCTGTTCACTGAAGTCAGGGAAGAAGGCTGCAATCTCTCTACTGGCTGAAACCACAGAGTCTGTAAGGAGAGGTAAGAAAGAGAAGGGGTTCTCATAGGGAGTACAGGATAGAGGCAAGGGACAGTCATAATCAGGTTCAGAAACCTGCCCCTCACTCCTGGGGCCACATTTGCTGAGAAGGCCAGAAAGGGCCAGAAACACAATTGGGAAGAAAGTTCACTGGGGGACCTGGCTCTCAACCCTACTATATGATCTGCCCACCAAGCCCAAACCATCCTCCCTTATTTATGGCTGTGGACATGGGAGGCAGACTCACCAGAGCCATGGGTTGTGTTGCGGGTGTCAGTGAGGCCGAAACTCCCACGAATTGAATCTGGGGCCATGTGGCGTGCTCGAAACACTCTGGTGGGTCCCATCAGCGTCCTCCAGAACTGGATGGCATCCTTGCGGGCAAGGATGTAGGCTCGGATTGGCCCACTGTGAACAAAAGGAGCACACGTCAAGAATCTGGCTATCTGGTCTAGGAGGGCACGCTGTGAGCAGGGCACGAATAAAAGCACATTGTACATCCTGGAGTTTCCTTGCCTTTCTAGCTGAGTACCAATGCTGCTTCAAACAGGTGATGGAGGGCCACTGCTGATGTACAAGAAAGGCCACAGAGATCAGCATAGTTGCTAGGCAGCATTCAACAATACACTTCTACAGCCACTGGACCAGTAACCAGCAGGTGACAGGTGGCCATCAGGTCAGTATTGGCTCAGTCACAGCCCCAAGTCCATGTTTCTTCAGACACCTGACACTGATTACAACTTTAAAGAGTGGCAAATGAAATTAACAAATCTACTCAGGGGGCAGGAGAGCTACGTCTCAGTGGATAAAGATGCCGGAACCAAAATTAGAAGTACCTGGCCATGAACTCCACCAGCCGCTGATAGAAAAAGCGCCCTGCAAAGAGAGAGTACCTTCATCAAGACACTGGTGCCCAGAAGAACTTTTTGTACTTCTGCCTCCTTAACTTGGAATAATAAAAACTGTTTTAGAGGGGCTGGCTCCATGGCTCAGTGGTTAAAGTTCTGCGCACTCCACTTCAGTGGCCCGGGTTTGTGAGTTTGGATCCCGGGCACGGACCAACACCACTCATCAGCCATGCTGTGGCAGCGGCCCACATACAAAATGGAGGAAGACTGGCAACAGATGTTAGCTCAGGGCTGATGTTCCTCAAGCAAAAAAAAGAAAAAACAACAAAAAAGGAAGATTGGCAACAGATATTAGCTCAGGGCGCATCTTCCTCAGCAAAAAAAGAAAAAAAACTCAGGACCATCCCAGTGGTGCAGTGGTTTAGTTCGTGCTTGGCAGCCCAGGGTTCGCCGGTTCGGATCCCGGGCACCTGCTGACGCACTGCTTGTCAGCCATGCTGTGGCAGCGTCCCATATAAAGTAGAGGAAGATGAGCACAGATGTTAGCCCAGGGCCAGTCTTCCCCAGCAAAAAGAGGAAGATTAGCAACGGATGTTAGCTCAGGGCTGGTCTTCCTCACAAAAAAAAAAAGAAAAAAAAACTTTTACAGGAAAGAACTTTGGAGTCTGACATTACTGAGTCTGAATCCAGGCTCTGCCACTTACAACTTGTGCACTTTCAAGTAAGTCATTCCCTTCCCTAACTCAGTTTCCTAATCTGTGTATGGAGGACATAACAATACCTACCTCACAGGGCTGTTGAGAGAATTAAATGAAATCATGAACTCTGGGACAATGTCTGATCAAGTAAACATTCACAGTTAACTACTGATATTATCAGGACATAAAACTAAGTTTCTGGTTGGGACTATGAGATGGAATCCTCCCAGAAAAAAATATTAAAGAAAAATTTATAATCATGAAAAGTTTATGTATAAACCAAGACTTTAGAAGACTGGCTGCAATTTTACAGTTGGCAGGTCAAAGACAGCCTGCTATTGTGCATCCAGGTAAAATCTCTCTTGCATGCCTCTTGGCACAGAGATGCCTCCCATTCAGAGGACTGTTGATCCTACCTTCATGCTCTTGGTAAAACTTCTGGCAATCTTCTTTTCTCCACAGAAGTTCTCTCATTCGTACAATAAGGAACTTGTTGCTCAGAATCTGCTGATGAACAGCCTGGATAAATACCACCCCAAAGATAAAAATCAGTCAAAGGGACCATTTGAGGCTGACCAAAAGAACCATGAAGACCTGTCAGTGTCCAGGACTTGAGGGTCTGTCCTGTTGGTGGGTCAGAAGAGAAAGAAGGTGGGGTGAGGTAAAGACCTTCAGTCACATGGCCAGAGCATGAGCCTGGGGTGGAGAGGGGCAGGAAGTGCTATATCTGCCCCTCCATTCCTACAGCCCCTTGAGCTTAAGCCCACAGGACCTACCACTCAGACCATCATAAAAGTCTCTTGATAGTGGTCCTGCCTTGAGTTTCTTTCACTCTCTCCAAACCATCACACTTGATAGATTAAAAACACCATAATTTATATGACACACTCTGGTCAGAAGTGTGAAGTCTGAAGTCCACTGACTGAAGTCCACTCTTCCTCTGAGGCCTGGCCAAGTCCCAATACTTGCAGGCCACCAATCCCAACTGCTCTGGTTTTCCTCTGCACCGCAGTAGGCTTACTTAACAGTGCTGCTCAGCTACCACTTATCAAACTATTGTAGGCAGAATCCTAAAAGGACCCTCACCCTGCTCCACCAAGATTCTGCACCTGAATCTTCAGGACTGCGAATATGATGCAATATGATTATGTTACATTACATAGCAAAAGGGATTTTGCAGGTGTAATTAAGGTTACTGTCAGTTAACTTTGCTTTAATCAAAAGGGAGATTATCCAGATGGGCCTAATTAATCACATGAGCTCTTTAAAAGCAGAGTTTTATCTGGCTCAGGGCTAAAGGAGAAGTCAGAGAGATTTAAAGCATGAGAAGCATTAGACGCACTGTTGCTGTCTTGAAGATGGAGTTGGCCGTGTGATGAGAAATGTGAGTGGTCTCTAAAAACTGAGAGTAGCCCTTGCCTGAAGGCCAGCAAGGATATGGGGACCTCAGTCCTGTAACCACAGGAACCTGCCAACAACCTGAATGAGTTTGGAAGTGGATTCTTCCCCAGACCCTCCAGATAAGGGACCAATAAGCTGATACCTTGACTTTGGCCTTGTGAGACCCTAAGGAGAGCCCAGACAAGCCTACTGGACCCCTAAATTCTAGAATTGTAAGACAATAAATGAGTGTTGTTTTAAGCTGCTAAGTTTGTGGTAATTTATGTAGCAACAGAAAACTAATATACATACATTGTCTTGAGGTTGGTTCTTCTTACTGTTGTATTGGATCCTTTCTTATATTTTATATCTGCCCCAATTCTCCAACACATTTTTAGTCTCCTTAGGGTCACAGTCCATGGCTGCTAGCTTTGCCTCCACAGCAGCTAGCACAGGACTGTGTTGTCAGTCTTCACAAGTGGCCCTATGGCATCTGAAACAGAAGCAATGCCCAGGGCATACAGTAGAGGCTTAGGATTCGTTCTTACCTCCAGAATCAGTGGGTGAGCAACTGCATCAGGCTTGATCAGGGCCAGAGTGAGCTGGAGAGCCTGAGGGCTTCGCAAGATAGAAGTCATCTCACTCCTACCATCAGAGAACTGGATTAGGGACCCATCAGTTCTGCACTCCCCACCCTTCCTACTCTGGAGCCAGGCAGCCTTGCACGCCAACTGTTGCTCTTACTCCTGACACTCATAAAGCACGACAGTTACACAGGAAGGCTGTGTTCATTATTTGTACTTAATTGCCCATTTGGGCTCACGGGATTGAGGGAAGGAAGTGGTAGACTGGGCATTCAAGTTGCCCTGTGGTATACATAATCTGTGAGAGCCTATAAGCCTACAAAGGAGTTACCCATTCAGGAGAAATTCAAGTTTAAACACTACCTGTCTCTGCCAATATTCCCTTCCCCTCCTAACTTTTCTTTGTGTTTTACAGAGGATTAACGATTTATATTCCTAAACAGCCTGGCCACAAGGGTACAATAACTGTCTCCACTCATAAAGCCCTCTATCCCATAGTGCTCTCCCATCAATTCTAGAATTAGAAGATTGGATGGACAAGAATTGGGATGTTGCCAGGACACCAAAAAAAGTCTGCTGGATACATATCATCTCTTATCTAATCTTACAGATAGGTCAGGACCTCCCCTGTCCGAAAAAAATCTTAGCTGTCCTCAATTGCAAGGCTTAGACATGCAACTCCAAGGTCAAGGACTAGTTGTAGCCATTTTGCATCTGAAGCAGCTGAAACAGTGCCTGGCACAAAGGTGCCTGATCAATTTTCTTGACTAAATGGACCTATATAGTCTTATTCTATTCATCTTTGTATTTCTAGTGTCTAGCATGGTGTAAGAGCTCAATAAATAATTGTGGAAATTATATAAAGAACAGAAAAGTATTTTATAAACTGGACTAAGAGAATTTGAGGTCTCTTTCAACTGTAAACTTCTATTTACATGTAAGAAATGGATCATCTCTGCAGGACTAAGTACTAGGTCTCAAAGGATTATCTGGTGGAACTCCTAAATTTGCCAACAGATACAGAGAAGGCTTCCAGGAACACACACAGGGACTGAGTCTGGACAACAATTTCATTTTTCTTAGCGCAAAGGTAGCCTGACAATCACATTAAAGGTGGTGCTAGCGTGTGGCCCAAACAAACAAAAAAAACATGCCAACATTTCATCTACTCATGTCCTTTCTACAGCTTTCAGCTTGATACTCCACTCAAACCACAAAGCTAAGCCCAGTCTAACAAGTACAAGATCAGCCAACCTACTCTCCCTAATATCCCAGGTGGTAATTCAAAAGTAAGTGGAATCTTCACCATATATCTAGGGAGAGACATCCTTGACATCTCCCCTCCCTCACCCTCCATATCACCAAGTTCTGGCAATTTTACCTAACCAATATATCTCAAATCCATACAATTTTCTCCCTCTCAACTGCCACCACCTCAGTCCAAGACATCCTCCCTGAACTTCTGCAACAGCCTCCTCAATGGTCTCCCAGTTTCTACTCTTGCCACCCCTCTACAATCCGTTCTCCACACAGCAGCCAGAGTGAACTAAAAATGCAAACCTAATCATATCATTCTTCCTTAACCCTTTTAAGTGTACCCTGCTTTTATGATAAAACCCCAAATCCTTATCATGGCCTACTAGGCTTTGCATGATCTGATCCCTGTGTACCTCTCTAGCCTCATCTGGAACCGCACACTCCTTTAACTTTTTTTTTTTTTTTAAACATCTTTATTTATTTATTTTTGTGAGGAAGACCAGCCCTGAGCTAACATCCATCGCTAATCCTCCTCTTTTTGCTGAGGAAGGCTGGCCCTGGGCTAACCTCTGTGCCCGTCTTCCTCTACTTTATATGGGACGGCGCCACCGCGTGGCTGATGAGCAGTGCATCCGCGGGCGCCCGGGATCCGAACCTGCGAACCCCGGGCTGCCAAGCGCAGACTAAACCACTGCGCCACCGGGCGGCCCCTCCTTTAACTTTCTTTTGCTCCAGCTTCATGGGCCTTATAGCTCCAAGACCTTCTGGCCTGACAGCCTTTGCCTGAGAAGTTTTCCCAGTCCAGAATGTGCTTCCTCTGGTTACCTCCTACACACCCACTAGGTCTTAGCTCACTTCCCCTGTTATACTTTCTCATGGCTCCTTGCATGTTTTCCTTAGATATGTGTTCCCCACTAGAAGGTTAGCTCCATGAAAGCTGGGGTCCGTTTGGCTCACCATGGTATCCTCGGTATTCTATGCAGAGTGCCTAGCAGATAGCTGACTCGCAACAGTATTTGTTGAACAGATTAATGAAGGAACCCGATCCAGCTATTCCAAGGCCAGGCTGCAGGGGGCTCTCCAGCGGAGGACGTGGTTCCTTTCCTAATGCAAGCTAAATGATGGCTGTCTTGGCTCTTGGCTTACAACAAATGTTGAAGGGTTGAGAAACTTGCTCATCTTAAAGTTCACTCCATCAGAGAATTACAAGTTTTAGAAGTTGCCTGGACATTTGCCCCCACACTTAATGCGCCACCTCCTCTGCTTCCGGAAGGGCAAGGGTCAAGTCCTCCCTGGCGTGGGGGCGACCTGCAGCACCTCAACTCCACCTCTGCACCCCCACACCTGAGGCCCCGCCCTCCAGTCCCCCTGGCTGACACCCTCTGCTCTTGACACCTCCCCCCTCCCCCGCTGTCCTCCGTTTCTCCAGGCCTACAGCCGCGCGGTCCCTGCCCCTTGTACCAGGGCCTAAGCCCACCCCAGATTCTGGGCTATTCGGAGGCCCAGTCCAGCTGGCGTTCGGCTCCGGATTCACCTGGTCCTCTCGCCGCAGGGTCCGGCCACCAGGCACCGTGATAGCTAGCCTGTGCGGCCCAAGCGGGGTCCTTCAGGCGTTGGGCCGGGCAGCCCCCCTTGGGTCCTTGCCGTGAGGCAGCGGACCTTGCTGGAAGCGGAGTGAGGCGACGTGTGAGTCCGGGAGGGCTGCCACGCTGTCGGATTGGCCGGGCTCGAGGCAGGTGCAGCCGGCAGCAGGAGGGCCAACCTACTGGTGGCCCTGTCTCTCTCCGGCACTTGCCCCGGACCGGACGAGAGGATGAAGCCGTCTCGGGCGGAAGTTGCCACTTGGAGCCCGGCTTGGGCGCCCTCAGGCAGGAGGGAGGGCCAGAGGCGGGACACCGAGAGGACAGGATGGGCGTTTCAGTGTGGCAGCCTGGCAGTGGACAGTGCCCGCCCTCGGGGCCACCGGAATGGACCTTGCCCGACTAGGTTCTCTCTTATATTCTTTGTCTAGAGTAGTAACTGGTTGGTGCCCAGTATTTGTCGGAGGTACGCGGAGGGCGAAGAACTTGTGTGCTCGGCCATTGAAAGTCTTTTGATTTCTGAGAGATACGTAGTCACTAAGGAGCAGAGCTAATATGGGGGTGGTGAGAGGGGATTCTTGGCTGGAGTCCAGGTGTACATTGGGCATGAGGGAAACTAGTCGTAAGGGCCTTGAACGTGTCGCTAAGGAATTTGGGGCGGGTTATCCTAGAGTCTATTGAAGCAGTCCAGGGTGAGAAGATGAAAACTGAGGGTATTTCTGGTGTGTAGTCTGATGTATCATGGAGAGGGTAATGACAGTGGATATGGAGAGGGGACAATGTGGCATGTTGAGTAAGGGTGGTAAAATCTTTTCTTGGCAGGAATCACTGAACTTGAGTGAAAATGATAGCTGTCATCAATTTAAATATTTATTATTTTTTAACTGATTCTAGTGCTTGCATATACAGATGTTGCACTACTGGAATGTTGGAAGGAGGGTCTGTGGTCCTGGCAGCTTGTTTCCACAAGGTGTCTTTAGAAAAGTCCATTTCTCACCTGTCTGGCTGGTGAAGGCGCATGTCCATTTCTGCCTTCACAAGATGAGAGTAAACTTACCACTGACCAGACGTCTGGTTTTAGTCTTATTTTCCAAATGCACTATGTCCAGTTTTGTTTTCTACCTTTATCTTTATTAACATACCTTTGGACTATAGGGACTTGGCCTATTTTTAGACCATGTTTCTGTCTGTCTGTTTCTCTGTCTTACACACACCCACTGTAGAAGGCTTTAGTTCCATATTTCATTTTATAATTGTTTTGACCATCCTCAACAACAAGCCTATATAATGAAAATCAGGGTAGGTGTGATTTTAGGGGAAGACCTCATAAATAGCAATCTTTCTGAACTTGGTCTCAGAACCAATAGAAATAGAGGAACGGCAGGCAGGTGGAGACCAAATTGTCAGCTTGCTTAGTACTGATGTAGCTGTTGGAGAATGTGACTTAGTGTCAAAGCCAAATGCCCCTGCCTTCTAACTGTGCTACCCAAGTTCAATGCCAAGTCTCTTATAAGCCTCACTTAAAACAACAGCAACAACAAAAAGAATCTAAATAGTTAACAGGACATATACAATTATCACAGCATTGCCCCACACCCACAAAATTTAGAAAGCAGGCCAATCCCCAGCCCCTAGCAGATGCCAGGCAAAATTTTGTGCTAGAAACCTGTCAAAAGACCCCTATACTCAGTGATATCTGAGGGAAGGTGAAGAGGCTGAAAAAGTCTTGATTCAGTTTTGCTGGGACTCCAGTAATTCTATACCAGTTAGTTATTCAGAGTCTCCAACTTGTGAGTCTAAACTCAATTGGCAGAATCACCATTAAGACGTTAATTATGACTTATGTTTGTATCCTGAGGGGAACTACCTGTGTCTACTCTTGTTTCTGGATAGGGGTGTTTAAGATGATGCTGCCTTCTTGTAGTGTTAATTTACAGCATGGCAGTCCCAATCAGGTCTTCTTTGAGATGCCTTTCTTTTTCATCCAGCATATTCAAATTTCTTAATAACATTTCTCTTTGGGTCCTTTGTTTCTGGCACCCAAGGGCTGCGCTGAGGGTGGGCTCTAATGACATAGCTTCCCCACCCTCCTATGAGTAGTCCTCAGTGGCCACTGCCTTTTGCTGTGGAGCTACTCAGACCCAGGACCCCTGCCTCCTGGAGGTGGATGGGGGCAGTCCTTTATCCCACACATTTCAGTTGGAAATCGCTCTTGGCAGGTTTTTTAGCTGAAGCTGCTGTTATTGCTTTTCAAGTTTGTTCCCCCAGAGACCCAGTGAGAATCGAGACCTGTGCCATGTGTTCCTCAAGATACTGCCCTCAGCTTCTGGATGTGTCAGGTGAGGACAGTATTTCTTTCAGACACTTCTCTTTTGGCATTTTTCTCTCTGCTTTTCCCCTACTCTTTTCCAGAAGGCTCACTGAGTTTCTAACATTTTATTGTTGGAGAGAAGGAAGACCCCACGGAGCCAGCTCTTTGCTAGGCTACAGGAAGTGGGGAGGAAGTGAGCCTTCGGGGCCATGCCCTGGAGATTTGTCTTTCAGTTTTCCAAGATGTCAACTTTCTCTTAAGAAAATCTCTCTCTTCCTTTGTTTTTGTTCTTGCACTGCTCCTAATCTGATGGAGCAGGCTTCTAAAGCTCTGCTTTTCTTCCTGGACTTCCTGAGCATATGTGATTCCTCAAGACAGTGTTCCAGGCACAGGCTTTTCTCATTACCTTCTTAACCTTGGTAGCTGTGGTAATTTCATTGAGTGTATTTTCTACTTCAGTCTAAGAAGAAGGCATATTTTATTTGTAATAAGGGCACTGTTTCTTCTTTGTTATAAATCCACTGCCTTTTTACAGCCTATTCACCTTCCCTCAGATATCACTGAGTATCAGGGTCTTTTGACAGGTTTCTAGCACAAAATTTTGCCTGGTATCTGCTAGGGGCTGGGGATTGGCCTGCTCTCTAAATTTTGTGGGTGTGGGGCAATGCTATGATAATTTTGTCCTATTGAATATGTCCTATTGAAGCAGCGATATAAATCTCTACTATGAAACCATGGCCAGAGTTACTGACAAACAGACCAGCAAGTGGGGAGTGACCCTTAAACCAGCTATAAAAAAATGTATGACAGCAGGTGGGGACTGACCCTTAAACCCTCATGTATAAAAAAATGCATGAGTTCCTCCAGTTTTGTCTTTTGGCCTTGAGTCTAGCTCAGAAGAACATAAAGGATGGAATTTAGGACAGCCTTTCCATGCCACCTGCAGGCTAGGCCTAACAATTTAAAGTTCGGAGCTTACACACTTGTGTTCCTTAGCATATGTGGAACTTAATTTCGGTTTAAAGCCCCTGGCCTGTAGAACTAGCTAAAAAACATAGTAAAGGACCAAATAATTGTTTTACCCCTGATATCTGAAAGGCTTATATAGGGAAAGACTTCCCTACAGTCAAATCTGTGCTTCAGCAGGGCTTGCTCACTGAGATCTCTCTGCTTCTTAGGGTCTGCAGACGCCCCACGTGGGAAGGTGGTGGGTCTGTGCTAAGGCCAAGGCCAGTGTTGGTATAGTTAGGGGTCAGACTGTAACTGGCTGTGCTCTAAGGCCCAGACCTTAGTCCTTCCATGCTAAAACCATAGTCCATGAGTAAGGACAGTGCCTTTACTGAACCATGTGACCACATTTGGCTCAGGTACTTATTCATCCCTGCCTGTATATATAAAATCGGATTTATAAACACTTGCCTGTGAACAAAGTGGCCAACATTCAATGTGGCCAACCTGAAAAGTGTTTGAAATGCCTCAAGTACTGGTCCCATCATAGCCTCAACTTATTTGTGATCCCCACATTCCTCACCTTTTTTTACGTTCTCTGGCAAATCATGAGATGCTAACATTCCTTTGAATAAAACTCATCCCTCCACCCTTGCCAAAGGGAAGAGCCTACTCCTTTAAAACTCCCAACACAGGGCAGCAGAACCTGTGGGCACCTGGTTCCCAAAATAAGGGAGGGGAGAAGGGGCCAAGCTACACTTGCCTGGCTCTCTGTTCCTGAAGCTTTGGCCAGGAGAGAAGAGGTGCAACAAGAGGCCAGGAATGTTTAGGGGAAATCTTTCCTTGTGGACCCAGAGGATTAGGCCAAGAAGCATTTGCTTTCTAATAGAGTTGAAAATAACTCTGGTTTCAACTGTGTGTTTGGAAATTGGTTAAGAAGTTGGCTTAAAAAAGAAATGATTTCAGTTTGGGACATAGTGAGTTTGGAGTAATGGTAGTACATCCAAGCAGAACTAGCTTGTTAGATAAGGTTAGGTTTGGGTGTTGTCAAAGTGGTAGTAGTCAGAAATATGTCAGTGAAGAATTGACCATGGGAGAGAATGCAGAGAGAAAACAGGGCCAAAGACCAATCCTTCCCTTGTCAAAGAATAATTTAAAAACTTTTACTTGTATACAAGGGAAAACAATAATTAATTGGTTTAATCTAGCAAAAGCAAAAACAGAATTTATATAAGAGAAAAACTAGAGACAGAAGAAGTAAAAACTGCAGATAGTTTGAAAAAAGTTGTGGCTTTTGTTTTCTGTGGGTAAGCTGCTGATTAATTGGCAGCAAACAAAGAAGCCACTTAGAGTATTCTGCCTAGGGGCAACTGGATGGATTATTAATAACGCAACTTCACTTGGTTATGGATTCTCCAGAAGACCTTAGGAGTTTAGCTAAGGTGTACATGTCAGGCTGTCCCTGGATAAATAATGTCTATCAGTATCCTTTGTAAGCACCTTCATCATAGATATGCCAGGTTTGTACTATTTCTTTTATCAGAATTTCTGAACTTCTCCCTTTTAATCAGAATTAAAAGTATTTGGAACCCATTTCATATCCAACTTACTTACTGGCCTTTTTAATCAGGAGAATAAGTCCCAAGGATTAGTTTAGTCAAGTTTAGCTACTGAAGTGGCTTTCTTTCTCAATTGATTAATTGATTGTTTTGCTTCTCCTATAATATAAACCCTAGTATAAAAAATGTGTCAGCACTTGCACAGACCCCATTCTGGCAGGTCAGTATCTAGTTGAAGACTGTCCTAGCCAATGAATTTATGGTAGTCTATCGAGCCGCCAAGATTTGAAATGCTTTTATTCGCTATTTGAATCATAGTTGAATTATGACTCACCTAGCCAGGGTAAAATGTTTTTGTACAAATCAGGGAAATCCGGTGTCTTTGATCCCTTTTGATAAGTAACCATGTTGGTCTCTCAGTAAGATGAGAGTAACTGAGGGTTTTGTTTTGAATACCTGGAAAAGCTAGGTAATGTGGCAGTTGGAAATTGGCAGTGAAGGACAAAAAATATAATAACCTAAGAGGAAAGAGGAGGAAGAGACAAATAATGAAATATAAGGGAGGAAGCTGTCTACTAATAGTTTGTCTTCTTGATTGGTAAATTATCGCAAGGAAACTGTCTCTGCAAGTCATCTGCTTCTGGAGGCCCTTTAGTGAGCCTCAAAGTTGGATCACCAGTGGGACTACATGTTTAAACTGGGAAGCTTATATCCTTGGTTATATGTCCAAGAGGTTAAGAATGATATTTGTGATTAAGATTACCTGAAATACTCCTTTCCAGTGGAGTTCTAAGATTGACTGTCCCTAAGTGTCCCCACCTTGTCAAAGGAGAGATACTGTTGTATCTAGGCACCTTTTTCTAAAAATGGTGTCAGAAGACTTGCTCGACGCAGGGTTGCCACAAACCTTCAATTTGTAAAAACCACAGTATCTGTGAAGCGCGATTAAGCAAAGCACGATGAAACGAGGTATGCCTGTGTGTAAATATATGCGTGTGAGTGTGTATATCTTAATTTCCCCTACTTATGTGTATATAAGCACTTAGAGCAATACTGTTTCTAAAAGACAGTTAGGAAAAGATCTTATTCCGTTAGATTTTAAGGTACATTCTAATCTTATTTATCAATTCCCTCTCAGAGGCAGACAAGGAATATCAGTTTATTAGCTCAAATTTTTTGTATTTATAAAGTGGAAAATTTTATCAACTTTTGAACAAGTTAGAGGAGTTCACTGTGACAAGAGCAGAATCTGTGGTAGAAACAAGTACTGTTATCTATCACAAATGTTGATTACTTACTGCGCAGTCAGGTCCTTCTGAGTAGCTTTATGGTGATATTCTGAATTTGGCACAAAATGTGTACTGTCTGCAGGACTTCTGTGTCAGATTTATATATCGCCAATATCATGCACAGCACAATGCTTAGATTGCACCACAGGGGTAAGGGAGATGCATCATTATATAAAACATGCTAGGAGTTTTATTTTTATGTTTATAGGTTTTCTATTTGAAATCTCACCATATAGCTTCAGGATGATATTAATGTAGCTCTAGAATTAATTCACACTTAGAATATTTAAAATTCAAGGTAACAAAATTAAAATTACTTGTTGGCATTGTGCTCAGTTTAACAGTTGAGTCCACTACATGAATAGTACCATAGATAATCTAGCGAACAAACTTTTCCATTTCAGCAACTCCATCCGAGTGAGCCCAGGGTAGGAGAGTTATTTGAGAGTCAATGATGTTTTTGTTTAAATGTCTCGACTTGTTAGGAGAGGTAGTCTGCCATGGGCCCTGAGCATCCCTGCACATTCTGGCCGAGTGTTTCAGACTGCAAGGCTGATCCATTTCTGATCCTGAGAAGTATCTGTAGCGGGTCATGTAGGCAACTAAGTAGGTCAAGGTAACCATGGCCTGACTATCGACTACCACATAACTGCTCGCTCCCCAGGGGAGGGAGCCTGGCTTATTTACTGCTTGCTACAGTGTTTGTTACTTGCTCAAAAGAGCTGGGCCCTTGACCCTGAGTTCCTCTCTCATAATGGCACCCACTGTGTGTGTAGCTGTTCTCTGGTCCTCCATGTTGCCCTGTGGGAATTGGGGCTCAAGGAACCAGAGCAAATAGCCTGATAGTCTAGATATTACTTTTGCTGAGAGTAATAAATTCTTCTCTGATTCAGTTTTGTGACTTATGTCAGCATTTATGAAAATAGTGTAAAATCTCAGACTCTTCACAATTCTTGACAGTAGTTATCCTGAAAGTGGGTAGGGGAAAGATTAAAAAAGAAGAAATAGCATGAATATTCACAAATTTAATGGATAATCCCCTAATTGAGAGATATCATTTACTTTAGAGAACAAAAACCCTAATAGAAGTTTCTGTCTAGCTTTGAATTACCATCTCTGCTCACAACTGCTGAAACAAATATTTTCCATTAAAAAAATAATAAAGTGCACTTAAAATACCTTCACACTCACTTTTCAGATGAAGTATGTTTTTTTCTTTTGCTGTAAACATTGTGGACAGAACTTTTGAACCCCGAACTCACCTCCTGCCATTAGCCATTTAATTTTCCAAAAACTCAGGCATGGTTCTTGGTTCCTTTCTTTGCCTCATTACCCTCAGCAATCACTTAGCAAACCTGTCAGTTTAACCTTCAGCTGTATCCTAAATCTAGTCACTTCTCAACCATCTCCTAGCCCAAGCCAGCCTCATCTCTTCATGGACTTTCTATTCCTACCCTTCTGTGGTTTATTTTTCATACAACTATCAGATTGATCTTTTTAATGCATAAAGCAGGTCACATCACTCCCCTGCCTAAAGCACTACCATGTTTTCCCTTTCTACTAAGAATGAAATCCAGACTCCTCACCTTGGCCCTAAAGCACTACCTGATTTGGCCTTTGTCGACCTCCATGCCCTCTTCACAAACCATTCTTCTCTTCTCTCACACCCCCCATTCCACCACCTTGTTCCCACCTCAAGACTTTCACCTGCCTGAAAGCTCTTCTACCCAATATTTGCTTGGTTCACTCCTTAGCATTGTGTTCACCTCCTCAAAGAGGCCTGGCCAGATTCACTGTCTAAGGCAACACCCTCTCCTATCATTCTCTTTCACATTACCCTTCTCAATATTCACACCTATCTTTGTTGCTTTAGCCCACCCTTCTGTCCTTAATAAAGAAGAGAGCAAAATCTGGCTACCAACCCTCCAGCTCCATCACTTACTCCTCCATGATGTGTGTGTGAGGTCTGTATGTGTGGATGTGTGTGTGTGACTAGAAATCTGTTGAACACAATCAGTAAGAGTGCAGAGTGCTTTGGAAGAGAAAAGGTGATTCTCCTGAGCCAAGTGAAGGGGACCTCAAGACCCCAACTTACAGATATGGGGAAGTGACTGCAGGAGAGGGAGATTGGCACACCCCTCCCCTATTGATCTCTTGAATCTCAGGGCCCGGCATTGTCATGGTCAAAAGGGGCATGCAATGAGAGAGTTGGCATGAAATCTTGACATGTGTCCCCTGGAGTTTGGGGCTTAGGTGACCATAGAACCTGATGCCTTCTATCTGCTTGAAGAATCTGCCCACAGCAAGGAAAAAGGGAATTACCCTCCCCCTGCCTTCCTAACCCTAACAAAGCCCAACCCTAGTCCCTAACCACTTACCCTAAATCCTATTTCCTGACCCCTAACCCCAACACTGACAGTAACCTAATCCTGGCTCTTCTGACTGTGACCCTGACTCATTCTTTTCTAAAGCTGACTTTGTAACTCTGACCCTTGATCCTTAAATTCAAGTCCTAAACCTAAGACCCTTGCCCCAGCCCTAACATCTAACCCCACCTCAGTCCCTAACCACCACCCAAATATCTGACCCTTGGCTTGGATCCTTTTGACCCCTGACCACCACTCTGACCTTAACTTCTCTGATACTGATTTCCAGCCCTAACCCAAGCCCTAGTCCCTAAACTTATAATTCTTTAAATCTAGACCTGGTTTCTAGATCCTGAGCCACTGACATTTATCCTCTAACCTACGAATCCCGCCCTAATCTATAAATTCTAACCTCTGATCCTGGAACCCCAGACCTCAGTCCTGACTTCACAGATAACAAGCCAGTACTTCACCTTACCCTGAGCCACAGACAAGAGTTGGAGCAACTCAAACTGTGCATAGGTCAAAGGACACAAAGAACGAATGCCAGCAAATTAATCCACCAGGCACCAAGCATGAGACAGTAGGACCCCTAGAAAGCCAGAAAACTACCCTAAATACAGGATATGGTGGATAGCAGCAAACCTGAACAAACCTCCTCCAAGTCTCAGAAGGTGAGCGATGAAAGTCCCAATCATGACCATACCTTTATGTCCTGACACAGCAGCCTCAGTCAGCAAGTCACCCCAGCCCCATGATGGAAGAGAACAGTCCTTAGTAAGTTGCACAGCTCTCAGACACAAGAGATGGGTGGCTCAGAAAAGCTCCTGCCCTAGGACACAGACAACAAGAAGAACCTCAGCAAAATAACCACTATGACCCAGGAGATAGGAGCCACAGCCAGCAGCGCCATCCCCTAATCTCCCCAGCACAATCATCAGGACTCCAGGAGAAACCCCAGCAAACCAGCTAACGACCCAGCTGAACAGAAGATAAGAAACCTGTGTGAAGCCATCTCCTTCCCTAAATTCCAGACCCTGATATAGATGAGTTCCCAGAAGCCTGCAGCGTTCCAACATGAAACAAACTTCAAGAAGAAGGCACAAATCTTCCTCTCCCGTGGGAACCCTATGGGAAGCAGAAGAAAAAAGAAATCCATGCTCCAATAAAGACAGAATCCCAGAATCCACTCTCTATCCCATTCCCAACGCCTTCTCCACCACCAGGGTGCCAAGACGTAAGAGACAAAGGACAGTTAACAGTAGTAATAGAAAACATGTGCTAAACACTTAGAACAGTACCAAGCAGGTGCTTCATCTTGCTCTACATTTGTGTGAACTCTGTATGTATATTGTGCTTAGGTTTAATTTTTTTAATTGAAGGATACTGCTGAAACCTTAAATACATATATTAGAAGAGGAGAGGGGCTGAAAAGTTAATGATATAAGCCTCCATCTCCCCAGGGCAACCACTAAGAAAATAACTCAAGCATAGTAAAAGAAATGACAAGGGAATTAAAATAGTAAACTCAAAAATATCTAACAGAAGAGAAGGCAATAATGGAAGAATAGAGGAATAACAACAACAACAAAAAAATAAGACAGACAACAAATAGCAAAATGGCAGAGGAAAATCCTACCTTGTCCATAATTACATAAATGATTTAAACATTACAATCAAAAGCAGATATTCCAGAATGGATAAGAACACAATCCAATTAATATGCTGTCTACAAGAAACATTTTGGATTCTAAGACAAATAGGTTGAAAGTAAAAGGATGAAAAAAGATGCACCAAGCAAACAGTAACCAAGAGAAACCTGGAGTGGCTGTACAAAGATGAAACAAAATGAAATTTAAGACAAAAATTGTTACTAGAGACAAGTATATTTTAGAATGACCAGAGAGTCAATTCATTGGAAGACATATAAGTATAAACATTTATACAACTAAAAATAGAGTCCCAAAACATATGAAGCAAAACTGACAATTAAAGAGAGAAATAGCACAGTAGTGGTTGGGAGACTTCAACATCCCGTTTTCAATAATGGATAGAACAACTAGGCAAAAGATCGAAAGTAAAATAGACTTGAATAATTATACCTATACAGACATAGCAGACCTAACTAGATATCTATAGAACACTCCATCCAACAGCAGAATACACATATTTCTCAAATGCACAGGGAATATTCTCCAGGTTAGACCATATCCTGGACCATTAAAAATGGTCAATAAATTTAAAATGATTGAAGTCATGCAAAGTATGTTCTCTGACCACAATGGACTGAACTTAGAAATCAATAGCAGAAGGAAACTTGGGATATTCACAAATAAGTAACAGGTACTCTCATATACTGTTGGTGGAGATGCATATTGGCTCAACCCTTCTAAGGGGAAATCTGGCAAATACCTAACCAAACTATGTATAGACTTCCCTTTCAAGCCAGTAATTCCACTTCCTAGGATTCCTAGGAAGACAAACTTCTATGCAAAAATATATGTGCACAAGGTTATCACAGCAGCATTGTTTGCTATTGCAAAATATTGAAAAACAACCTAAATGTCCACACATAGGAGAGTGGTTAAATAAACCAAGGTACATCACGTGGTGGAGAACTATACAGCTGTAAGGGAGAATGAGAAAGGTCTCTATGAGCTGATACAGAGTGTTTTCCAGGGCATACTCTAAGTGGAGAAAGCAAAATGCCAGAGTGTCTATAGTATGCTACCATTCATGTAAGAAAGAAAGGGTAAAAGAAAATACACCTGTATCTGCTCATTTGTGCAAAGGAAATATAGGAAGCATAAACCAGAAACTAAAGAGGCTGGCTACCTATAGGGAGTAGTAGGTGGGGAAAAGATGGAAAGAAATGAGGAATGGGAACAAGATAGTAGAGATGAGGAGGGAGCAGCCCTTCTCTGAGCATATCTTTTTCTACAGCTCTCTTAAAGCCACAGTAATCTTTCACATACACACAAAATAAACAATTAAAACTGACCAGGATGTGTGTGTGTGTGTGGGGGACCCAAAATGGAATACAAACACTAATAAATGCACCTAACTGTATTATAGATAGATAACACAACCACACTGAGGGGAGTAGGGAAGAAAAGAACTAACCTAGGTAACTTTGGAGAGCAGTGTCTTGACTGGCTACTGTAAGGCTGAAGACAAAAAGAACTCTACATAAATGCTGCAGTCCAGTTGGTAACTGTCTTTCTCACAGGGGTATATGTTAGCAATTCTGAAACTATATGCTACAATTGAACAAATAAGTAGATATATTGTAGGCAGTAAAAACTGAGTTTCTCACTGTTGTAGAAAAATGCTAAAATAAGGAGAGAGGGAAGACTGAAATGAACCCTGTGGTGTTGGACTGGCATCTGAGGTGCTAGTATAAACTCATAGTTTTTAATACATATTCAGATAGACACAGAAATATTCATATTTTTATATGTGTGCTTTAGTATACACACATATATTTCCTAGCTCTGTCTTTTGAGAGGGCCTGTGTATTAGTCCGTTCAGGCTGTCATCACAAAATACCACAGGTTAGGTGGTTTAAACAACAGAAATTTATTTTTCACAGTTCTGAAGGCTGGAAGTTTAAGATCAAGGTGTCAGCAGGGTTGGTTTCTGTCAGGCCTCTCTCCTTGGCTGGTAGATGGCTGCCTCCTCACGTCCTCTAAGGATATCAGTCCCACAGAATTAGGGTTCCACCCTTATGACCTCGTTTAACCCTAATTCCTTAAAGGCCCTATGTCCAAATATAGTTACGCTGAGGATGTTTATACTTATATGTCTTCTGACTCTCTGGTCATTCTAAAATATCCTTCTTTGTATCTAGTAACAATTTTTGTCTTAAATTTCATTTTGTTTGATCTTCATACAGCCATTCCAGGTTTCTTTTGGTTACTGTTTGCTTGGTGCATCTTTTTTCATCCTTTTACTTTCAACCTATTGCCTTCTCTTCTGTGTTAGATATTTTTGAGTTTACTATTTTAATTCCCTTGTCATTTCTTTTACTATGTTTGAGTTGTTTTCTTGGTGGCTGCCCTGGGGATTACAGTTAACATGTTAACCTATAACCATCTACTTCATGTTAATACCAACTTGATTTCAATACTGTACAAAACTTTCCTTCTATATAGCTTCATCCACCTCCTCCTCTGTAGTGTTATCATCATACAAATTTCATCTTTATGTACCATGTGCCCATCAATGCAGACTTATAATTATTGCTTTATGCAGTTGTCTTTTTAAGTCAGATAGGAAAAAAAGTTTTTAAGCAAAAAAATACATTTATACTGTCTTTTATGTTTACCTATGTAGTTACCTTTACCAGTTCTCTTTATTTCTTCATGTGGATTCAAGTGTCCTTTCATTTTAGCCTGAAGGTCTCACTTTAGTATTTCTTGTAGGGTGACAAATTTTCTCATTTTTTGTTTATCTGGGGATTTCTTAATTTCTCTCATTTTTGAAGGATAATTTTGATGGATACAGAATTACTGGCTGAAAAATTTTTTCTTTCAACATTTTGAATATGTCATACCATTGCCTTCTGGCCTCCCTGGTTTCTTTTTTTTTTTGTGAGGAAGACCAGCCCTGAGCTAACATCTGTTACTAATCCTCCTCTTTTTGCTGAGGAAGACTGGCCCTGGGCTAACATCCGTGCGCGTCTTCCTCTACTTTATATGGGATGCCACCACAGCATGGCTGACAAGCAGTGCGTGGGCAGGCGCCCAGGATCCGAACCAGCGAACCCCGGGCTGCCAAGCGCGAACTAAACCGCTGCGCCACTGGGCCGGCCCCCTCCCTGGTTTCTGATCAGAAATCAGCTGTTAATCTTACTGAAGATTACTTGTATTTGACAAGTCACTTATCTCTTGCTGCTTTCAAGATTCTCTGTCTTTGGCTTTTGACTATGATGTGTATAGGTATGAATCTCTTTGAGTTTGTTTTACTTGGAGTTTACTGAGCTTCTCAGGGGTGTATATTAATGTTTTTCATCAAATTTGGGAAGTTTTCAGCCATTATTTATTCAAATATTTTTTCTGTCCCTTTCTCTCCCCTCTCCTACTTGGACTGCCATTGTCTTTGTGTTGGTATGCTTGATTATGTCCCACCCATTTCTGAGGCTCTGTTCCTTTTTCTTCATGATTTTTCTTTCTGTTTCTCAGACTGGATAATATCAATTGACTTATTTTCAAGTTCACTGATTCTTTCTTCTGCCTGCTCAACTCTAATATTGAGCCCCTCTAGTGAATTTGTTGTTTCAGTTATTGTGCTTTTCACCTATAGAGGTTCTATTTGGTTCTTTTTTTAAAAAATAATTTTTATCTCTTTATTGATATTCTCTACTTGTACACAAGTCATGCTCATGCTTTCCTTTGGTTATTTGGACATAGTTTGCTTTATTTCTTTGGATATATTTAAAAATACTGCTTTAAAGTCTTTGTCTTGTAAGTCCAACATCTGGGCTTCCTCAGCAACAATTTCTATTGAACAAATTTTTTCTGTATGTGGGCTATCCTTTCTTGTTTCTTTGCATGTCTCATAACTTTTAATTGAAACTGGACATGTAAAATAATGTAATGTGGCAACTCTGGAAACCAGATCTCTCCTCTCCATGGTCTGTTGCCTTTGCTGTTTATGCTGTGTGCTGTTTGTGTTGTGTATATTGTTGCTGCTGTTTCTTTGTTTAGTGACTTTTATGAATGAATTCTGTAAAGTCTGTATTCTTTTTTGTGTGTAACCACTAAAGACTCTTCCCATTAGTCATCTATTGACTGGACATAGCATTCTTTAGATACTTGGGACCTACAAATCTACCAACCTTTGCTGAGGGACTCTGTGTGTTTTCAGCCATGCCTTCATTGGTCAGGCAGGCAGTTTACAACTCTGCCATAGATTTAATTTCTTGTTACACAGAGCCTCAAGATCAGCCAAGGAGAGAGCTTAGGGTTTTCTAAAGTCTCTTGGGCATGCACAAACCTGCTCATGTCCGTGGCCTCCTAGAGTCTCAGCAATATGCCAGAGATTTTCAAAGCTTCCTTGGACATCCTTTTCTTTGCTTTCTCTGTTTTTTTTGGTTAGCTTCTTGTTTGCCCCAACTGTTATCATTGCCTAAGCCTGTTGCAAATTTTTTAAATGAGGCTGATCATTGTTTTACAAATGCCCCAGGGAGAAAAACTGTTCTCAGTGAAGGAGCATTCAGTCAGGTTAAAAAAGACAAGCCTGCAAATAAGGGTTTCTAGGGAACTGCGACACAGGTCAAATGATGATAATTCTCTGGAAATGATGCTTCGAAGAAGCTCCAGATTGGTTCTTCCCCCTTCACTGGCTACTAGGGTGCTGATTCTCACCATGATTGCAGGGCTGTTGGTTTTTAAGGCAGAGTGAGTGGGGAGAATGGGAATAGGGCAAATTAAAAACAATACAAAGCTTACTCTTCTTACTAATATTCAGCCATTTTTCTTGAATAAATGCTCCTTGCATTTGTGTGTGTATGTGAGGAAGATTAGCCCTGAGCTAAAATCTGTTGCCAATCCTCCTCTTTTTGCTGAGGAAGATTGGCCCTGGGCTAACATCCGTGCTCATCTTCCTTGACTTTATATGGGATGCTGCCACAGCATGGCTTGATAAGTGGTGTGTCAGTCTGTGCCTGAGATCCAAACCTGCAAACCCTGGGCCGCTGAAGTGGAGTGTGCAAACTTAACCACTATGCCACCGGGTCGGCCCTGCTTGCATTTTTGCAAGATTTTGCTTAATTTTCAGAATTCTGAAAACATTGATTTTGACAGTTTTTGCCAGTGTTCTCATTGCTTTTATGGAGGAGTGGGTTTTTGGAGGTCCTTCCTCTGCCATACCTGCTGATGTCATTTTGATTGGGTTCAAAGTACATTCCATCTTCTCCTAGAAACTGTAGGTTGAGGGAGGGGTTCCAGAGCAGAAAAATTAGTTATTTAAGAATAAGTGAGAGCCTATTGTATGTTAGGTACCTGTTCACACTGAGTGTACATTCTAATGGTGGAATAAAGATAGATAATGAACAATTAATAAACATGAATTTACAACTGTGTGAATGATTTGAAGAATATAAAATGAAGAGATGAGGTCTAGAGTGCTTGAGGGAGGGGCTACATTGGATGCAGTGGTCCAGGAAGACCTGTTTGAGGAGGGATCCTGGCTGAATAAATCGAGAATAACCTCTCTTAAGAGGCCTTTTAAAAGGCCTTCCCAGGGAAACCCCAGTGGCATAGTGGGTAGGTTCACACACTCCGCTTTGGTGGCCCATGGTTCACGGGTTCAGATCCCAGGCACAGACCTACACACTGCTCATCAAGCAAAAGGAGGAAGGTTGGCAACAGATGTTAGCTCAGGGCCAATCTTCTTCACCAAAAAAAAGGCCTTCCCCTACAATCAACATAGTGAAAAGACAACCTATGGATTGGGAAAAAATATTTGCAAACCATATATCTGATAAGAGGTTAATATCCAAAATATATAAAGAACACATACAACTCAATAGCAAAAAACACAAAGAATCCACTTTGAAAATGGACAAAGGACATGAATAGACATATTTCCAAAGAAGATATACAAATGGCCCACAGGTACATGAAAAGGTGCTCAACATCATTAATCAAAAGGGAAATGCAAATCAAAACTGCAATGAGATATCAGCTCATGCCTGTTAGAATGGCTATCATCAAAAAGGCAAGAGACAACAAATGCTTGCAAGGATGTGGAGAAAAGGAAACTCCTGTGCACTGTTGGTGGGATTGTAAATTGGTACAACCACTATGGAAAAGACTATGGAGGTTCCTCAAAAATTAAAAATAGAACTACCATATGATCCAGCAATTCCACTTCTGGGAATATGTCCAAAGGAATCAAAAACACTATGTCAAAGAGGTATCTGCACCCCGTGTTCATAACAGCATTGTTTACACTAGCCATGACATAGTAACAACCTGTGTCCATCGATAGATGAATGGATAAAGAAGTTGTGGTATATACATACAATGGAATGTTATTCAACCATAAAAAAGAAGGAACTCCTGCCATTTGTGACAACATGGATGGACCTGAGGGCATTGTGCTAAATGAAACAAGTCAGACCAAGAAAGACAAATACTGTATGATCTCACTTATATGTGAGATCTAAAAAATGAACAAAACAACCCAACTCATAGAAAAAGAGATCAGATTTGTGGTTAGCAGCAGTGGGGGAGGGAGGGAGTTGGATGAAGATAGTTAAAAGGTACAAAGTTCCAGTTATACAATAAACAAGTACTAGGGATGCAATGATGACAATAGTTAACACTGCTGTATGGTATATTTGAAAATTGTTAAGAGAATAGATCCTGAGAGTTCTCATCACAAGGAAAAATTTTTTTTCTTTTTCTTTTGGTATCTATATGAGATGATGGCTGTTAACTTATTGTGATAATTATTTCACAATATATATAGGTTAAATCATGCTGTACAACTTAAAATTATACAGTGTTTGTACATCAATTATATCTCATTAAAACTGGAAGAAAAAGGCCTTCCCTAGCACTCTGTCTGAACTTTGTGTTGATGTTTGGATATTTCCAATTAATTGGACAACTTTAATCAAAAGCATTTGATAAACAGGATGCTTCTGAAGTTGCAGGTCACGTTGGAACAAATTATAATCCACTGACTTGGGTTCAGTGGAGGTTTCTACTTTGCCCATTAGTTTCATCTCTTTTCCCCTTAAATAATTTCACTGTCATATACAATATCTGTCCACCTATTTTATTTCTGCAGATATTTTCAGGTCTCCATATCTGAGGGAAAGACATACTCACACTGGATGAACAGTGCCATCAAATCTAAAAAATTTTCTGTTTAGGATTGTAGGATTCTGTTAGGATTGTTGCGTGTGACCTCAAGAAGATAACTGAGTCAAATGATTCCTAATTCTGGTTTTGCATCAGAGTCTCTGAGTTTGGGAGACCTTTTATTATTAATACCTGGAGTTCGTTTCAGAACTCCTGACATGAATCTCATTCTATTCTTTTCATTCTTTTTATGCTGTTTCCTAAGAAGTGAGTAGAAATTGGAGCGAATAACAATGTTTTATCATTAGATTGTGTTGAGTAAATATCCTTAGTCCAAGTTGATGTCATTAGTCTGCAGCTTGTAATTTTGGGAAGGTGGAAAAACCATTAAAGCATGTTAAGAAATAAACACATTTAGGGGCTGGTCCAGTGGCACAGTGGTTTAGTTCGCGCTTTGGCACCCCAGGGTTCGCGGGCCCGGATCCCAGGCGCCCACTAACGCACTGCTTGTCAGCCATGCAGTGGCGGTGTCCCATATAAAGTAGAGGAAATTGGGCACGGATGTTAGCCCAGGGCCAGTCTTCCTCAACAAAAAGAGGAGGATTGGCAACGGATGTTAGCTCAGGGCTGGTCTTCCTCACCAAAAAAAAAAAAAAGAAAAAAGAAATAAGCACACTTATTAACATATGAGTGTATTTCTTCATTCCTTCTCAGTTTAATGTGTGCACACGTATATATGTGTTTACCTAGGACCATAACCAAATGTTTTATATAAGGACCTATGCAATTTGTTGTAATAGAATCCTTACTGTGGAGTTGTCTGAAACTCTCTAAGCCTCAGTTTCTTTGTCTATAAAATGAGGCTGTACTTCTTTAGTTTGTTACAAAACTTAAATTAGTTAGTGCCTGTAAAGTATTTAGAAACCTTACTGTGGTCAGGCACTACTCCAAGTATTGTCGTCAATAAGTTTTCTTTGAATAAAATTTTGAATGTCTTTTATGATATGGTTGAAATTTTCTCAAACTAGATCCTGATGTATTGAAAGCTATGTCACTCACATGACATACTCAGCTCAATAATGACCAAAACCTTCAGGTTATAAATAACCTTGAGGCATCTATTCCCTCATTTAGATTTCTGTGGTCATTTGCTCACAATCTATAAGAACAGAGGGAGCCCATAATACAAGTCATGTAGTTTTCAGATGAGAACGTAGAATAGCTGAATTTTTAAAGATTATTATTAACCAAGAGAAATATTTGCCAGCCAGATTTTCTGCTGAGAATCATTTACTAGAGAAGCAAATCAATGAGTTTGATCCGAACTGTTGGTTTCCTCCAGGAGCAGCATTCTCCTCTAAAGGGGATGTACTTGAAGAAGCAATGATTGTGTTTCACTTGATTGTCTGGGGATTTGGCAAGTTCTGTAATTCTTCATGGTAAGTTTAGGAGTTTTCCTGCAAGAGAAGTATCTGCTTAGAGAAATAAAATTTGAGAAAATTAAAAAGAAAAACTACCACATTGATAACTATACCCATAGTCCATCATACGGAATGCTAAACAATTATTCTATGAATTAAGGCAAACTAGAGACATTCTAATTTTATTGAAGAAGAAAAAAGGAGTGGAAATGGGCAGAGTAGAGGAGATCTCAGGATGTGGATGCCTGTGCAAGTCTTATGACCCTAGGAGATCCATGGGGCATAAAAAGTGGAGGGTAGAGGCGGTGGAGTTGACATGAAGCAGAGTCTGCTCAGAGGCATGTAGGATACTATGGGAGGTATAGAAAGTGGTGTTAAAGAAGAGTGTCTGGAGGCTGACCCACCAGGTTCAAGACAGCCCTGCCAGTTCCTAGCTCTGTGGCCTTGGGCAAGTCACACACCTCTCTGGACCTCTCATCTTCGAATGTGAAATGTGGCTAATAGCAACACCTTCCACATGGTGGGGGCTGTGAGGAACACAGGAGAGGAGATGTAGGCAAAGCATGTGACACAGCACAAAGCACATCCTGTTGTAGATATTGTCGTTTTCTTTGTGATCTTGTCAAAAGCAGAGTTTCTATTCTGCCTTGGTAAAGGGCTGTGGGGAGGGGCCACTATTCATTCATTCACTCATTCATTCATTTGTTCATTCATTCCTTTTCTCTTCACACCACACCAACCATTTTAGTTTCATTGTGTATCTTTTTGTTTATATGTGTTTGTGCAAAATATATATTGTTTGTTCATTTTTAGTTTATGTAATGGTATTGTGTTACTTGTATTATTCTGTCTCTTGCTTTTTCTCTCAGTGCAACATTTCGAGATCTACCCATATTGCTAAGTGTACATCTGATTTATTCTGAAAGCTGCATGGAATTCCATGAAGACACCTTCCACAGTTTACCTACTGATATCTTCACTGGTCTCACCCAGGCTGACCCCACACCTGCCACCTGCCTACCATGGATAACACTGCAATAAAAATGTATGTCACGGGGCCGCCCGGTGGCGCAGCGATTTAGTCCGCGCTTGGCAGCCCGGGGTTCGCGAGTTCGGATCCCGGGCGCCCGCCGACGCACCGCCTGTCAGCCACGCCGTGGCGGCGTCCCATATAAAGTAGAGGAAGATGGGCACGGATGTTAGCCCAGGGCCAGTCTTCCTCAGCAAAAAGGGGAGGATCGGCAACAGATGTTAGCTCAGGGCTGGTCTTCCCCACAAAAAAAAAAAATGTATGTCACTTTACAAAGCTATGAGAGAATTTCTTTGTGATATCCTAGGTTTGGAAATGCTGGACCATGAGATATGTATATATTTAATTTCTTACTTTGCCTATGAAGTGGTAGATTGCTACTCAGAGTGGCTGTCATAGTCTTTGCTGTCACCACAGATCATGAGATATCTCCACCTCATCACCAGCATTGGACATTACCCAGCCTTCTGATTTTTGCTAGTAAACAGGTGCACATTGGTATCTCATTGTTTCAATTTGAATTTGTCTGATTATTTATGAGCTTTTGAACATTCTTCTTATGCTAATTAGTCTTTTGTCTTTCTTCTATAAAATCATAGCTTCTGCCTATTTTTCTATTGGTTTGCTGTATATTTTCTTGCTGTTTATTTGTATATACATTCTACACACTAGCTTGTTGTTTCTAGGAATGGCACATATGTCTTGCAGTTCTGTCAGCTATCTACTAACTTAGCCATAGTGTCCTTCATTTATCAGAGATCTTCAATCCAATTGGAATATTGATTGGGAGTGAAATGAATTTTCAGAATAGTTTAGGGAAAACTAGCATAGTCATAATACTTAAGTTATAATCTAGGAGCATGGACTGTCTCTCCATTTATTCATATGATCTTAAATATTCTTTGGTTGAGTTTTAAAGCTTTCTCTTTGGAAGTCTTGAGTATTCTTATTCTTAGGTAGGTAATTTCCAGATACTTCATAGTTTTTATTTCTGTTTTGAGTGATATATTATTTTTTATTTTATTTTACAATTGGGTGTTACTGCTCTAAAGAAATGTTATTGATTTTGTAGGTTGATCATGCATCCAGCAGAATTTCAGAACTATGAATAGGGTTAATAGTTTGTGATTCAGCCCACCCCTGGATTGATGATTATAGTATCTTCATTTTTGTCTTAGGTGGACTAAAGTGCCATCTAGTAAATAGGCAAAAATGGAAAGACACAAATAAAATAAAAAGCTCATTGTTTGCTCATGTACTGGTCCCTGGGGCAGGTGCTTTGCCTTGGAGGGCAGCTGTCTTCCAACTAGTGGTTCAGGGACAGGCTTTGTGATGGTAAATTTTATGTGTCAACTTGGCTGGGCCATGGTGCCCAGACATTTGGTCAAACATTATTCTGAATATTTCTGTGAAAGTGTTTTTGGATGAGATTAACATTTAAGTCAGTGGACTTTGAGTAAAGTAGATTGCCCTCCATAATGTGGGGGGGGGGGGGGGGCCTCATCCAATCAGTTGAAGGCCTGACTAGAACGAAAGACTGATCTCCTTGAGTAAAAAGAAATTCTGCCAGCAGATGGCCTTCAGATTCCATCCTATGGATATCCTTAAGTTTAAAAGAATCTCTTTGAAGTTACAAGTTTGAAATGGACGTAAGACGGGAGGTTTATTTGACAAGGGCTGTGGTCCAGATATAAAAGGAGGGGATTCAGCAGGATTTTCTATGAATTAGTCCAGGTCAAAAGAATCTGACAGAGGAAGAGATCAGGTGAAGTCTCTTTATAGCTACCCCCTATCACGAAAGTGCCTAAAAGTCTTTATGGTTTCTCTGTAGTAGAACTAGAGAACATTCAGATTACAGACCTTCCCCAAATTAATATGTAGACTGGTCTATAAATCAGATGATTCTTGTGAACTTGTCATTGAGATTGTGTCAGAGTTGATCATAAAATTATTACAAAATTATGTAATTGTCTTTTTGCCTGCTTTACCCTCCACCTCCTTTCTTTTCTCTTCCAAGATAATTTGTCCCAGTCCCATTTCCATGCCTCATAATGCTAAAATTATCTCTATTGCATCAGCTGAGTTCTTGCTTTGGCCCTATGACTCTAAAGTCAAAGGCACATATCTAGACCCAGGCCTTGCTCAGTCCCGGTCCACTCACTCTCAGAATAACCTTTCATGTTCCAATTAGTGTCTTTTGTCAATATTCCAGAAATTGGGCATGGCAGGGAAGAGAAAGGATAGAATAGATGTTCTTTACTGCTGAATTATCAAGCCAAAATACATTTCTTTCCCCAGAAGATGTTATTTTTGATATGGCTGGGAAAATTTTAACATGAAGTATGTATTAGAAATTGGCAAGGAACTGATAAGGTGTAATAACAGCATTGTGGGTGTATAAGGAAATGTCCACACTTTAGAGTTGCACTCTGAGGTATGCAGGAGTGAAATGACATGATGTCTGAGACTTGTGATAATATACTTCAGCAAAGAATAAAGAAATAAAGGAATACAGGAAGAAAATGTGGCAAACACTTTGTCTTTTGTTGAATCTATATGATAGGCATATGAGGTTCATTATATTATTGTCTCTAATCTTATGTGTATTTGAAATTTTTCATAATAAAGTATTTAAAACCCTCTACAACAGTGAGCTCTTAACTGTATCTAGTTTAATCCTAAAAATGAGAAGTAAAAGTGACTTTACTTACACATGGTCCATCATACAGTTTGGTTATATTAAGCCCTTCATATCTGAAAGAAATTAAATTTTGAAATGATTATTTTTACTCTATGGTATATCATAAATTTTACTTGATAATCTTTAGCTAAGTTTGAAAAGGAAACATTCTGCTAATAGTAAATTCTGATTTAACAAATATTTTAAAATATCTACTATATAGATCTTTATTTGTCAAAGAAATTGAATGTATAAGGCATACTCAACCTTAAATCAAATATAGAAAATTCAAAATAATGTTGAATATTTAAGTAGAGATACAAAGTATTAGAAAGAGAATGTGCAATAAAGTTAAAGTCTGCATTTCATGAATTTAAGGCATTACTACCAACCTTACAGAAATAAAAATGATTATAAGTGAATACTATGAACAATTGCATGTCAACAAATTAGATAACCTAGATGAAATGGACAAATCCCTAGAAACACAAATTACCTAAACTGATTCAAGAAGAAATGGAAAATCTCAACAGACATATATCAGATAAAGAGATTGAATCAGTAACAACAACCTCCTAACTAAGAAAAGTTCAGGACCAGATGGCTTTATCAGTGAATTCTACCAAACATTTAAATAAGATTTGATACCAATCCTTTTCAAACTCTTCCCAATAACAGAAGAGGAAGAAACACTTCCCAATCATTCTATGAAGCCAGAATTACCATGATAGCAAAGACAGAAAAAGACATCACACACAAAAAAGAAAACTACAGAACAATATCCCTTATGAATATAGTTGCAAAATTTTTCAACTAGATACTAGTAAACTGAATCCAACAGCATATTAAAAGTATTGTATACCATGATCAAGTGGGATTTATCCCAAGAATGCAGGATGGTTCAACCTAAAAGTATCATCAACCAATATAATAACATCATATTAATAGAATGAAGGGGAAAAAACACATGTTCATCTCAACTGATATAAAAAAGAGACACCACAGTACTCTACAAAATCCAGCACTCTTTCACAATAAAAACACTCAGAAAAATAGTAATAGAAAGGAAGTTCCTCAACATGATAAAAACTATGAAGAACCCACAGCTAATATCACACTCAATGGTGAAAGACTGAAAAACTTCTTTCTAAGATCAGGAACAAGATAAGAATCCCCAATTTCCCCACTGATATTCAATATTATACTGAAAATTCTGGACAGAGCACTAGGCAAGAAAAAGAAATTAAAGGCATCCAAAATTTTATTTGTCAAGTATACCTCAATAAAGCTGAAAAAAAAGAAAAAAGCATTCAGAGGCCAGCCCAGTGGCATAGTGGTTAAGTTCACATGCTCCACTTTGGTGGCCCAGGGTTCACAGGTTAGGATCCTGGACATGGACCTATGCACCACTCCTCAAGCCATGTGTGGTAGCATCCCATATACAAAATAGAGGAAGATGGGCACAGATGTTAGCTCAGAGCCAATCTTCCTCAGCAAAAAGAAGAGGATTGGCAACGATGTTAGCTCAGAGCCAATCTTCCTCACACACAAAAAAAGGCATCCAAATTGGAAAAGAAGTAAAACTATCTCCATTTGAAGATGACATAATTCTATATATAGAAAGTCCCCAATAATTCATATAAAACTACTAAAATTAATATACAGATTCAGCAATGTTTCAGGGTACAAGATCAACACACGAAAATCAGTTGTGTTTCTATACACAAGCAATGAACAATCTGAAAATGAAATTAGCAAAACAATTGCATTTACAATAGCATCCAAAAAAAATAAAATCCTTCAGAATAAATTTAGCCCAGGAGTGAAAGACTTGTACAGTACACTGAAAACTACAAAACATTGCTGAAAAAAATTAAAGACCTAAATAAATGGAAAGCTCTCCCGTGCTCATGAATTGGAAGACTTAATATTGCTAAAATGTCTATACTACCCAAGGCAATCTACAGGTTCAATGTATTCCCTATCAAAATCCCAATGGCATTTTTTTTTTTGCAGAAATAGAAAAGCCTGTTTTCAAATTCATATGGAATTGCAAAAGGCCCTGAGTAGTCAAAACCATTTTGAAAAAAAATTGGGAGGACTCAAAATTCCTGATTTCAAAAACTTACTACAAAAATACAGTAATCAGTGTGGTAGTGGCATTAGGACAGACATATAGAACAATGGAATAGAACCGAGATATCAGAAATAAACTCACATCCATGGCCCACTGATTTTTGACAAGGGTGCCAAGACCATTCAATGGGAGAAAGAATGGTCTCCAACAAATGGTTCTGGGACAACTAAATAATCTGCAAAAAAATGAATTTGGACCCCTATCTCATACCATACACAAAAATTAACTCAAAAATAGATCTACAACCTAAATTTAAGAGCTAAAACTATAAAACTCTTAGAAGAAAGCATAGGGGTTAATCTTCATGCCTTTGGATTTTATGATGGATTGTTAGGTATGACACTAAAATTAGGAGCAACAAAAGAAAAAAATAGATAAATTGGACTTCATCAAAATCAAAAACTTTGTGCATCAAAAGACATTATCAGAAAAGTAAAAGAGAACCTAGAGAATAGGAGAATATATTTTCAAATCATAGTATCTAGTATCCAGAATATATAAAGAACTCTTATAACTCAAAAGTAAAAAGACAAACAATGCAATAAAAAAAATAGGCAAAGGACTTGAATAGACATTTCTCTAGGGAAGGTATACAGAGGGCTAACAAGTACATGAAAAAATGTTTATCATTAGTCATTAAGGAAATGTAAATGAAAACCATAATGAGATATCATTTCACACCCTCAAGGATGAATATAAAAAAATGTTGGTGAGGATGTGGAGAAATTGGAACCCTCAATGTTGCTGGCAGGGATGTAAAATGGTCTCTGTGGAAAACAGTTTGGTGGTTCCTCAAAAAGCTACACATATAATTACTATATGATCCAGCAAATTCCACTCCTAGGTATATACCCACAAACATTGAAAACAGGTATTCAAATAAATACTTGTACATAAATGTTCATAGCAGCATTATTCACAATAGCTAAAAGGTGGAAACAACCCAAATGCCCATCAATGGATAAATGGAAAACAAGTTGTGGTATGTACATATAATGGATATGTACTATATTTGTAATGTGTTCTATAGTCATAATATTCCACAATGAAAAAGAAATTAAGTGCAGATACCTGCTACAACATGGATGAACCTCAAAAACATTATACAAAGTGAAAGAAGCCAGACACAAAAAGTCACATACTGTATGATTCTATTGATATGAAATATCCAGAATAGTAAATCCATAGAAACAAAAAGCAGTGTGCTGGTTTCCAGGGACTGTGGGGAGTAGGCAATGGGAAGAAACTGCTTAATGGTTATAGGGTTTTATTCTGGAGTGATGAAAATGTTTGGAACTAGATAGAGGTGGTACTTTCATAGCATTGTAAATGTACTAAACACTACTGATTTGTTCACTTCAAAATGGTTAATTTTATGTCATGTGAGTTTCACCTCAATTGAAAATATATGCATTTGAGCCCATTTGTAGCTATGAGATCTTTGGTTCTCAGTATCTTCATTAAAAAGTGAGTTCTTCCAGAAGATGAACAATAAAATAGCAACATTAAGCCCTCATATATCAATAATCACTCTAAATGTAAATGGATTGAATTCTCCAATCAAAAGACACAGAGTGGCAGGATGGATTAAAAACCAAGATCCAACAATCTGCTGCCTCCAGGAAACACATCTCAGCTCTAAAGACAAACACAGACTCAAAATAAAAGGATGGAAAACAATACTCCAAGCTAATGGCAAACAAAAGAAAGCAGGAGTAGCCATACTTATATCAGACAAAGTAGACTTCAAGATAAAAAAGGTAATGAGAGACAAAGAAGGGCAATATATAATGATAAAAGGGATACTTCACCAAGAAGACATAACACTTATAAATATCTATGCACCCAACACAGGAGCACCAAAGTACATAAAACAACTGCTAAAAAACCTTAAAGGAGATATTAACAATAACACAATAATAGTAGGGGATCTTAACACCCCCCTTACATCAATGGATAGATCATCCAGACAAAAAGTCAATAAGGAAATAATGGACTTAAACGAAAAACTAGACGCAATGGACTTAATAGATATATACAGAGCACTCCACCCAAAAAAAGCAGAGTACACATTCTTCTCAAGTGCACATGGAACATTCTCAAGGATAGACCATATATTAGGAAACAAGGCAAACCTCTATAAATTTAAGAAGATTGAAATCATTACAAGCATCTTTTCTGATCATAATGCTGTGAAACTAGAAATCAACTGCAAGGGAAAAACTAGGAAAGGGACAAAGATGTGGAGACTAAACAACATGCTACTGAACAACCAATGGGTGGTTGATGAAATTAAAGGAGAAGTCAAAAGCTATCTGGAGACAAATGAAAAGGAAAATACACCATACCAACTCATATGGGATGCAGCAAAAGCAGTCCTGAGAGGGAAATTCATAGCAATACAAGCTCACCTTAACAAACAAGAAAAATCCCAAATAAATAACCTTAAATTGCACCTAACAGAGTTGGAAAAAGAAGAACAGACAAAGCCCCGAATCAGCAGAAGGAGGGAAATAATAAAAATCAGAGCAGAAATAAATGAAATTGAAACAAACAAACAAAAAAAAACAGTAGAAAGGATCAATGAAACAAAGAGCTGGTTCTTTGAGAAGATAAATAAAATTGACAAACCCTTAGCCAGACTCACTAAGAAAAAAAGGGAGAAGACTCAAATAAATAAAATTAGAAATGAAAGAGGAGAAATTACAACAGACACCACAGAAATACAAGGGATTGTTAGGGAATACTATGAAAAACTTTACGCCAACAAATTGGACAACCTAGAGGAAATGGACAAATTCTTGGACGCGTACAACCTCCCAAAACTGAATCAAGAAGAAATAGAGAATCTGAACAGACCAATCACAAGTAAAGAGATTGAAACAGTCATCAAAAACCTCCCAAAAAATAAAAGCCCAGGACCAGATGGCTTCCCTGGAGAATTTTATCAAACGTTCAAAGAAGATTTAGCACCTATCCTTCTCAAACTATTCCAAAAAATAGAGGAAGATGGAATACTTCCCAACACATTCTATGAGGCCGACATCATGCTGATACCAAAGCCAGACAAGGACAATACAAAGAAGGAAAACTACAGGCCAATATCGCTGATGAACATAGACGCAAAAATCCTCAACAAAATATTGGCAAACCGAATACAGCAATACATCAAAAAGATCATACACCACGATCAAGTGGGATTTATACCAGGGACACAGGGATGGTTCAACATCCGCAAATCAATCAACGTGATACACCACATTAACAAAATGAAGAATAAAAACCACATGATCATCTCAATCGATGCAGAGAAGGCATTTGACAAGATCCAGCATCCATTTATGATAAAAACTCTCAACAAAATGGGTATAGAAGGAAAGTACCTCAACATAATAAGGGCCATATATGACAAACCTACAGCAAACATCCTACTCAACGGGGAAAAACTGAAAGCCATTCCTTTGAGGACAGGAACCAGACAAGGGTGCCCACTCTCACCGCTCTTATTCAACATAGTACTGGAAGTTCTGGCCAGAGCAATTAGGCAAGAAAAAGGAATAAAAGGACTCCAAATAGGCAATGAAGAAGTGAAACTCTCACTATTTGCAGACGACATGATCCTATACATAGAAAACCCCAAAAATTCCATCGGAAAGCTACTAGAAACAATCAACAACTACAGTAAAGTGGCAGGGTATAAAATCAACTTACAGAAGTCAATTGCATTCCTATACACTAACGATGAAAAAACAGAAAGAGAACTCAAAAAGACAATCCCATTTACAATTGCAACAAAGAGAATAAAATATCTGGGAATAAATTTAACCAAGGAGGTCAAAGACCTATACAATGGAAACTATAAGACACTATTGAAAGAAATCGAGGAGGACATAAAGAAATGGAAAAATATTCCATGCACATGGATTGGAAGAATAAATATAGTTAAAATGTCCATTCTACCTAAAGTAATCTACAGATTCAATGCAATCCCAATCAGAATCCCAATGTCATTCTTCACGGTAATAGAACAAAAACTACTGAAATTCGTATGGGGCAACAAAAGAGCCCGAATAGCTAAAGCAATTCTGAAAAAAAAGAACAAAGCTGGAGGCATCACAATCCCTGATTTCAAAATATACTATAAAGCTACAGTAACCAAAACAGCATGGTACTGGTACAAGAATAGACACACAGATCAATGGAACAGAATTGAAAGCCCAGAAATAAAACCACACACCTATGGACAGCTAATCTTCGACAAAGGAGCAAAGAACATACAATGGAGAGAGGGAAGTCTCTTCAATAAATGGTGCTGGGAAAATTGGACAGCAACATGCAAAAGAATGAAAGTAGACCATCTCCTATCGCCATATACAAAAATCAATTCAAAATGGATCAAAGACCTGAAAGTGAGACCTGAAACTATAAAACTCCTGGAAGAAAATATAGGCAGTACACTAATTGCGATTGGACATAAAGGGATCCTTTCAGATTCCATGTCTACCCAGACAAGGGAAACAAAAGAAAAAATAAACAAGTGGGACCTCATCAGACCAAAGAGCTTCTACAAGGCAAATGAAACCAGGATCAAAATGAATAAACAACCCACCAGCTGGGAGAAAATATTTGCAAATCGTTTGTCTGACAAGGGATTAATCTCAGTAATATACAAAGATCTCATACAACTGAGCAACAAAAAAACAAACAACCCGATCAAAAAATGGGCAGAGGATATGAACAGACATTTTTCCAAGGAAGAGATACAGATGGCCAATAGACACATGAAAAGATGTTCAACATCACTAATCATCAGGGAAATGCAAATCAAAACTACACTGAGATATCACCTTACACCGGTTAGAATGGCTATAATCACCAACACAAAAAACAACAAATGCTGGAGAGGTTGTGGAGAAACGGGGACCCTCATTCACTGCTGGTGGGAATGCAAACTGGTGCAGCCTCTATGGAAAACAGTATGGAGAGTCCTCAAAAAATTAAAAATAGAAATACCGTATGATCCAGCAATACCACTCTTGGGCATCTACCCAATGGACGTGAAATCAACCATCACAAGAGGCGTATGCACCCCTATGTTCATTGCAGCATTATTCACTATAGCCAAGAAGTGGAAGCAACCCAAGTGTCCCTCAACTGAAGATTGGTTAAAGAAGATGTGGTATATACATACAATGGAATACTACTCAGCCATAAGAAAAGATACAATTGTCCCATTTGCAACAACATGGAGGGACCTAGAGGGTATTATGTTAAGTGGAATAAGCCAGAGAGAGAAGGACAGACACCTCATGAACTCACTCATATATGGAATATAAGTGAACACACGGACAGAGAGAACTGATTGGTGGTTACCAAGGGGACAGGGGGTGGGGGGGGCACAAGGGGTGAAGGGTTACATCCACAAGGTGACGGACAAACAAAAATGTACAACTAAAACCCCACAGTGTTATAAACTAAGACATCAATAAAAAATAAAAATAAAAATAAAAATAAAAAAAAGTGAGTTCTTGGCAGTGACATCAGTGAAAATGGAGAAGTAAGAACCTCTGAAAAATCTCTCCTCCATAAATGCAACAAGAACACTGGCAAAAATGGTTAGAATCAACCTTTTCATAACTCTGGGAATTTTTTTTAAAAGGCTTGCAACAGTCCAAGGAGCATTTATTTATTAAAAATGGCTGAATCTCATTAAGAACAGTGAGTTTTGTAGAGTTTTAACTTGCCCTATTCCCATCCACCACCTCCCCAGATCTCTGGTAGTATTAAAAAACAACAGCCCACTATCACAGTGAGAACCAGCAGCCTGAAAGCACCTGGAGGGGACAGAATCATGTTGGAAATCCTTCAGAGTACCATTATCAGAGAACTGTCATTATTTGACCTTCCTGGTGTTTCTCTGGAAGACGCACTCTCAAAGTTGTCTTTATTCGACCTGACTCAGAGCTCCCCCAGCACAAACAGCCTTTTCCCTGGGGGCATTTGTTGAAAACAATCAGAGGCAATTGTCGAGTATCATGGCTATCATATGGTGGATAACAGTTGGGGAAAACAATAGGCTAACCAAAAGCTTAAAAGTCAAAGCTGGGGAATGAGATTTCTATAGGAGGTTTTGAAAACCACCAATATATTCCTGGGAATCTAGAAAGCCAGGCACATGTGTAGGGCTATGCGCATGCTCAGGAAAGACGTGAGAAGGTCTTAAGCTCTCATCTCTGGCTAATCTTGAGACTCTGTACAAGCAGGAAGTGAAGGCTAAGGTGTAGTTTTAAACTGTCTGGCTAAGTGTTGAGGGCATTCCTCAACACACACAAATAAAGATTTTGTTGGCAAAGACCCGGAGCTTTATTGGTTTCAGCCATTTAAGAAAATTTTTGTCCAATCATTAGAGACCACTAAGATAATTGAGTAGGACCTGTTCAGTTGCCAAACATGACAAAGAATGCAGACCTCACAGAATTATTCCAGAAGTCACTAAACTAACAAACAGCAATAGCAACAAACCTTGGAGAGAGGAGAGAATCTGATTTCCAGAGTTGCCACATTATATTGTTTAAAATGTCCAGTTTTCAACAAAAAATTGTGACTCATGAAAAGAAACAACAAAGTATGGCCTATACATAGGATAAAAAGCAATCAATAGAAACAGTCATTGAGGAAGACCGGATGTTGGACTTACAAGACAATGATTTTAAATCAATTATTTTAAACATGTTTAAAGAACTAAAGGAAACCATGTCTAAAGAACTAAAGGAAAGTATGAGAATGATTTCTCACCAAATAGAGAATATCAATAAAGAGATAGAAAAGAGAATATCAATAAAGAGATAGAAATTATTTTTTTAAAAACCCGAATAGAAATTATGGAGTTGAAAATACAATTATCTGAAATGAAAAATTCACTAGAGAGGCTCAACACTAGATTTGAGCAGGCAAAAGAAAGAGTCAGCAAACTTGAAAATAGGTCAATTAATATTATCCAGTCTGAGGAAAAGAGAGAAAAAAATTAGGAAGAAAAATGAACAGAGTAGGTCAAAATGCTTCAGATAACAAACGAAAGAAAAACCAACTGGAATGGCGGGGGGGGGGACGATGAACAGAGGACAGAGAAATGCAGGATACCAACAAGTGTGTCAACATGTAGGAGTCCCAGAAGGAGAGGAGACAAAGAAAGGGCAGAAATAGTATTTGAAGAAATAATGGCTTAAAACTTTCCAAATTGAATGAAAAACAATATATACATCCAAGAAGTTCAACAAACTTAAAATAGAATCAAAGAGATCCAACATAGACAAATCATTATCAAACTGCAGAAAGACAAGACAAAGAGAGAATCTTGAAAGCAGCAAAGGAGAAGCAAATCACTACATACAAGTGATCCTCAGTAAGATTAACATCTGATTTCTTATCAGAAACCATGGAGGCCAAAGGGAGTGGCATGACATAGTTAAAGTGCTGAAAGAAAATGACTGTCAACCAAGAATTCTATATCCACCAAGACTATTCTTCAAAAATAAAAGTGAAATTAAAACATTCACAGATAAACAAAAATTGAGAGAATTTGTTGCTAGCCAACCTGCAAAATACTAAACAGAGTCCTTCAGGCTGAAATGAAAGGACACTAGACAGAAACTCAAATTCACATGAAGAAATAAAGAGAACCAGTAAATGTAACTACATGCAAAAATATAAAAGACAATATAAATGTATTCTTTATCTGTAAGTCTTTTTACTCCTATCTGATTTAAAAGCCAACTGCATAAAACAATAATTATAAATCTATGTTGATGGGTATACATTGTGTAAATGTGTGATTTGCATGATTTACAGCACAAAGAAGGGTGGATGGAATGGAGCTATAAAGGAGCAAAGTTTTTAAAATACTTTTGTAATTAATTTGATATTAGTTCAAACTAGATTATTATAAATTAAAATTTTACTTGTAATCCTCATGGTAACTGCTAAGAAAATAATTCAAAAAATATAGTCAAGTGAGTTCTTTGAAAGCCATCTATCAGGTGTCTCCTGGTTCTATGAGTCTGTGAAGTTGTAAATCCTCCAGATTGTGCATTCTGATGTTAGATGTCTGCACCAGTGATTGAGGCTGACACCAAAGTTGTTTACCTCACAACTCTTTTACACATTCTAGTGTAAGTGTTGGTATTTATGCAGCCAGGAATGCAAAAAAGTTCCTGCCCAGCCAACATCTCTTATCCTGACCAAGATTATTATTCCTTCTCTTAAGGAAAAGCTAAGAACAGGAAGAGGAGAAAGACATAAGTTTTATCTACTCTCACATCTTTACTTCTCCTCTCTCTTAAGATATTAGACTTAATCTCTAAATCTTAATTGTCCAAGGGTGTGAATTTTCTCCTTAAAGAAGAAAGCAGATGTCAGGGAATTCTCCTTCCATCTCTGTGAGGCAACTTCCTTGATGAAAACCTCTATTCCCCCTGGACCAGAGAATTGGGCATTTCACATGCGTGTCACTCAAAGTTTCTAACATATGATGGGCCCAAAGACTAAACCACACATCAGACTGAAAGCTAAAGAAACTTGTTTGGGAGAATAATATCCATTCAAGGATATCCATTCATCAGCGGGGAATATTTTTCATCGAGCCCCCTCTTCCTCTTCTTCATCAGCCTTTTGTTCTTGGCCTGAGGGGGCTTGAGATAAACCTCACCTATGGTCACAATGATCTGAATGATGTGGCTACTTGCTACTGAGTTCATTCCACTTGATCCTTGTCCAGGCCAGACATAGTGCCCTCACCTCAGTGGGTTTCTGTTTGTGCATTGGGTGAATGGAATCACTTTTGGTAACACAGGGAAGGAAGGAAGAAATGGAGAAGCAAATAGTGGAGGAGTCTCTGGAGGGAAGATCTAATCAGTTGGAAGCATACTGAGGAAGTCAATCCTATCTTGGCCACCTTTAGCCTCCTGACTTGAGAGAAGGGAGAATAAAATCAAGACTTACAGAATTTTGAAGCAGAGATGGCATTCACCATTGTAGGTAACCTGGTCACTCCCACATATGGGTTCACTTGGCTTGACATAGGAGAAAATCCAGCACTGATTTATATTCTTGATGCACTCAATCTGAAGGTGAGACACAGATTACTACTTCAGATGCCTTCCTCCAGGTCCTCTGACCATTATCATTGGTAGCGGGGGAGGGGGTTGGAATAGGGAGTACTAGACCAGGAGTTCGGAGAGCAGGCTTCAGAAGCCTCACTGTTTGGGGCCGGCCCAGTGGCGCAGCGGTTTAGTTTGTGCTTGGCAGCCCGGGGTTCGCGGGTTCGGATCCCGGGTGCCTGCCCACGCACTGCTTGTCAGGCATGCCGTGGCGGCGTCCCATGTAAAGTAGAGGAAGATGGGCACGGATGTTAGCCCAGGGCCAGTCTTCCTCAGCAAAAAGAGGAGGATTAGCAACGGATGTTAGCTCAGGGCTGGTCTTCCTCAAAAAAAAAAAAAAAAGCCTCAGTGTTTGACCCCTGGCACTTACCACCAACAGTATGTATATCATAACATAACACAAAAGTAACAGCATAATGTATTATCTGTGGACTCCCCAGTCTGAGCTATAAATTCCTTATTAGAATGAAAATTCCCATCCTACCAACCGCAAAATGGGATTGTTAGGTTACAGAGAGGCAAATGTCTTTCAAGGTTAGAGTTTCCTTGTGAATGTTATTGAGTGACTTGTATATGGTGCTTCAGACAGTAATGGGCTCAAACTTGTCATAGCAGAGTTAGGATAGAAGGAAGAGGACAAAGAGAATACATTGTGGGGTCTTGGTGTGTGGGAGGCAGGATGTATGTCTTGGCATATTTCAGCTGAAGGAATGTCCACCACAGCAAAGGACAGGATGAATTTGAGCCATGACTTCATCCTCCATTTACTGGTGCAGAATTCTTGCCTTCTATCCCACAAGAGAGTTGTGTGAACTGATTGGGATAATGCATGGAAAGAGGGCCCAAGAACATATAAAATGTGTTGCACATGGTTGATGACTCAGCTGTTGTGGTGTTCTTCCCGTGCAAATCTCCTCCGGCCCCTGCCTCCCAGAGGAAAGAATTGGGGCTATCAGGGAAACTGGTTTCTTCCCATTGCTGTTCTTGGGAACCAAGGAAACAGAGTTGACCTTTGTCTTTTCCAGGCGAGCCCTTTTGACTGCAGGAAGAGGGAAGTCTGGAAGACAAAAACACATTCAGAAGAGTTGCTGCTCTGTCTTCTGCCCTTGGGAAGAAAAGTTAGGATGAGGGAGACCCTGTTTGGCACGCAGGAAGCATCAAATCCCAGCAGAAGTAGCTGAGGTTCCTCTCTGATGTATGCTGACCTCTAAAGGAGTGAAGAATGGGGAAACTTCTGCCCCGCTCCCTCATGTAGAGTGGAGATCTTAATTCTGGCCCTTCCACTTCACAGGTAAATAACATCTATAATCCTTCTCAGCCGTTTTTAGAAAACACTCTCTAAGTTACAAATTACCATAAAATAGTTATGTTAAGATGCCTTAAAAGATGCTGAGTTTCATTAAGATGTACATATTCTTGGGGCCGCCCGGTGGCGCAGCAGTTAAGTTCGCGCTTGGCAGCCCAGGGTTCGCGAGTTCGGATCCCGGGCGCCCGCCAACGCACTGCCTGTCAGCCATTCCGTGGCGGCGTCCCATATAAAGTGGAGGAAGGTGGGCACGGATGTTAGCTCAGGGCCAGTCTTCCTCAGCAAAAAGGGGAGGATTGGCAACAGATGTTAGCTCAGGGCTGGTCTTCCCCACAAAAAAAAAAAAAAAAAAAAGATGTACATATTCTTGATCCAAAGCAGACTTTGCAATTATTCATATATATAATATTTTATTATATATAATTATATTATATAATTATTTGATATAATTATTATACTATATAATGTTATCATATCTCTATATATTATGTATATGTTTATTAAGATATAATTCACATACCATAGAATTCACTAAAGTATACAGTTCAATGGTTTTTAGTATATTCACAGAGTTGTGCAACTATCACCACAATTAGTTTTAGAACATTTTCATCACCACAAAAAGAAACCCTGTACCCATCAGCAGTCACTTCTCATTCTTCCCTCAACATCCTTTCCATCCCACCCCAGACAACCACTAATTTACTTTCTGTCATTTCTGGACACTTCATATAAATGATATCATGCAATATGTAGTCTTTTGTGTCTATCTTCTTTCACTTAGCATAATGTTTTAAAGGTTATCCATGTTATAGCATGCATCAGTACTTCATTCCTTTTTATAATTAAATAATATTCCATTGCATATATATACCATATTTTATTTATCCATTAATCAGTTAATGGACATTTCAGTTGTTTTCACTTTTTTGGCTATTAAGAGCAAGGCTGCTATGAACATTCATGTACACTTTTTTGTGTGGCCAGGTGTTTTCACTTCCTTTGGGTATACACCTAAGAGTGGAATTTCTGGGTCATATGGTGACCTTTTGAGGTACTACCAGACTATTTTCCAAAACAGCTGTACCATTTTACATTCCCACTAGCAGTGTATGAGGGTTCCAATTTCTTCTCATCTTTGCTAACATTTATTATTATCTCTCTTTTTGATAATAGACATCCTGGTAGGTGTGATGTGGTATCTCATTGTGGTTTTGATTTCTATTTCCCTACTGACTAATGATGTTGAGCATCTTTTCATGTGCTTATTGGCCATTTTATATCTTCTTTGGAGAGATGTCTATTCAGATACTTTGCCTGTTTAAAAAAATTGGCTAATTTGTATTTTTATTATTGAGTTGTAATAGTTCTTTATATGTTCTGGATACTAGTTCATTATCAAATATATGCTTTACAAATAATTTCTCCCATTCTCTGCATAGTCTTTTCACTTTATTGATATCTTTGTTGGTATCATTTGAGTCACTAAAGTTTTTAATTTTGATAAAGTCCAATTGATCTATTTTTTCTTTCATTCCTTCTGCCTTTGGTGTCACATTTAAGATGGCTTTGCCTAACCTAATTTCACAAAAATTAGGTCACAAAAATTCACTCATATTTCCTTCTAATAGTTTTATAATTTTAGCTCTTACATTCAGTTCTGTGATCCATTTTGAGTTCATTCTGGTCTATGACATGAGGAAGGGGTCCAAGTTCATTCTTTTGCATGTGGATATCCAGGTGTCCCAGCAGCATTTGTTGAAAAGACAATTCTACGTCAAATTGTTTTGAAACCTTGTTAAAATCACTTCACCTTAAATGGAAGGTCTTTGTTTTCTTGATTCTCAATGCTATTCCATTGATCTATAGTTCTATCCTTATGCTAGTACCACATTGTCTTGATGTCTATAACTTTGTAGTAAGTTTTGAAATTGGAAAGCATGAGCACTTTGCACACTTTTGTTCTTCTTTTTCAAGATTGTTTTGGCTATTCTCAGTCTTTTGCATTTATATCTGAATTTTAGAATCTGCTTTTCCATTTCTGCAAGAAAAAGCTTATCTACTGTAGACAGCATATAGTTGGATCTTGTTTTTTTAATCCAGTCTGACGATTTCTACCTTTTGATTGGATTGCGAAATTCATTCACATTTGATGTTCTATTGATGTAGTTGGATTTACATCTGCCATTTTACTTTTCGTTTTCTGTAAGTCTCATGTCTTTTTTGTTCCCCTATTCCTCCTTTACCACTCTCTGTTGCATTAAGTGAATACATTCTTGTGTAACATTTCCTTTAATGATTTTTTTCACTATCTTTTCTGAATTTTTCTTTTAGTAGTTGCACTATGGCTTACTGTATATATCTTAACTTATCAGAATGTACTTCAGATTTATACTATTTTAATTCAAGTGACATATAGAAACATTACTCCTATATAGCTCTGTTCCTTCTTCTCTTCTTTTGTGCTATTGTTATATATCTTACATCTATATTTGTGACAAATCCAAGAATACATTGCTATAATTATTATTTTATATAATTTTATGTACTTCAAAGAAGCTTAGAGAAGAAAGGATAGCAAGTATCTATGTAGAAAGTTTGTTATATTAACCTTTTATTTGCCGTTTCTGGTTCTCTTCATTTGTTCCTATGGATTTAAGTTACCATCTGGTGTCATTTCCTTACACCAATACAACTTTGCTCCCATTCACCTCCTTTGTGCTGTTGTTGTCAAATATATTACATTTCTATATCTTATAGGCCAAATAATACAATTATATACATATTGTTTTATATAATGCTTTTTAACTCAGTTAAAAAAAGAAAGGAGAATAAATATGCATTTATACTGTCTTTTATAATTATGTAAATACATTTACCATGATCTCTATTGTTTCATGTGAATTTGAATTACTATCTGGTGTTGCTTTCAGCCTAAAGAAATTTTTGTAAAGCAACATTTCTTGTAAGGTGGGTCTGCTACCAACAAATTCTCTCAGTGTTTGCATATCTGGGAATGTCTTAATTTCACCTTTATTTTTGAAAGATAACTTTGCTGCATATAAAATTCTTGGTTGGCAGGTATTTTTCTTTCAGCACTTTGAATATGTCATACCACTGCCTTTTGGCCTCCATGGTTTCTGATGAGAAATTAGCTGTCAATCCCACTGAGAATCACTTTTATGTGATGATTCATTTTTCTCTTGCTGCTTTCAAGATTTTTTCTTTTCTTTGTCTTTAGGTAGTTTGATACTGATGTGTCTATGTGTAAATCTCTTTGAGTTTGTCCTGCTTGAAGTTTGCTGAACTTCTTGGATGAGAAGATTGTTTTTCATCATCAAATTTGAAATTTTTCAGCAATTATATCTTCAAGTATTTTCTTTCTCTCCTTTCTCCTTTTTCCTCTCCTTCTAGTCCTTTTATTACGTGATGTTCATACTCTTAATGGTGTCCCACATATGTATGAGACATTGTATCATTTTTCTTCATTAATTTTTTTCTGTGTTCTTTGGATTGTATAATCTCAATTGCTCTATATTTAAGTTTGCTGAATCTTTCTTCTGTCAGTTCAAATCTACTGTTATACCCTCTAGTGAATTTTTCATTTCAATTATTGTACTTTTTAACTTCAGAATTTCCATTTTTTAAAACAATTTGTGCCTCTTTATTGATATTCTTTATTTGATGAGACATTATCATCATATCTACCTTTTCTTCTTTAAGCATGGCTTCCTTTAGTTCTTTAAATTTATTTGTAATAGCAGCTTTAAAGTTTTTGTCAGTTAAATCTAATATCTGGGCCCTCTCACAGGCAGTTTCTATTACCTGCTTTACTATCCACGGGTCACATTTTTCTCTTTCTTTGCATGTCTCAAAATTTTTTGTTAAAGACTGGACACGTGGATAGTATATTGTAGCACTCTGGACACTGACTTCTCCCCACTCCTACTCAGGGCTTGTTGTTTGCTTGTTTATTTGTTTAATGCCTTGGCCGAACTATTTTAGTGATATCTATTTTTCCTTTCCATGAAGCCTCTGACATCACTCTTTAGAGGATGTAGCTTTGGACGTGTGCCCTGCCACCCTAGGATGGCAGTGGTTTTAGCTGGGCTTGCTTTGATTCTCTCTTTCTTTGGTCTATCTATCAAGCTATCTACCTCTGTTGGTATTATACCAGTTAAGCTCTGCTAATTGCCAGATGCTTGCTCTATTGTTTTGTGTGTGTGTGTGTATGTTTGTGTGTGTGAGGAAGACCAGCCCTGAGCTAACAACAACTGTTGGCAATCCTCCTCTTTTTTTTTTTGCTGAGGAAGACTGGCCCTGGGCTAACATCTGTGCCCATCTTCCTCTACTTTATATGGAATGCCGCCACAGCGTGTCCTACAAGCAGTGCATCCACGGGCACCTGGGATCCAAACCCACCAACCCCGGGCTGCCAAAGTGTGAACTAAACTGCTGCACAACCTGGCCGGCCCCTGCTCTATTGTTTTGAACAATGCTCTGATGTATAAATTGCCCCACAGTCTGATCCAATTAAATTTGGACCCCTTTGCTGGGTCGTTTTTGAGGCCAGCCATTGAGGTTTGTTCTGACTCCTGGAGGCTCTTTTTAGCACTGTTTTTCTGTTTTTCTTTCCGGTAAACTAACTGGACTATCATTTAGCTTGTTGTTCTCATGGAGCTACCTGCTTCTTCTTAATTGCTGGCTGTCAAAATCCCCATTGTTTTTGAGAGCACCCTTAGGCTCTTCACCACATTCTGTTCCAAATAAAATCAGTTTCTTTGGGGAAACCTTTGGAGCTCTCCTTTTTTATGGCCTGCCTCTCTTCTTTGACAAAATATCTGTGATACTGCTCTAGACAATGGCCTGCTTCTCTAAGAGTGACACCTTGCTTTATAGGCAGAGCACTGAGAAGGGGTGGTAGCCTCTGCTGGTTTCTCCCAGCATAGAACCTCCAAACTACAAGCAAGGTGGGGTGAGGGCATTTGGGGCCCCACTATTCTCAGCCTGTCTCACCTGGAGTAGAGCCTCTGCCCCTCAAGTGGGAGCTAGGTTGAAAAGGAGCCCCTACCTCTTGGCCTCACTCTCCTGGAATTTAGCCTCAGCAAAACAGAGCTGGGGGAGGCGGCTGAGAAATGTTGATGACCTACCCCTCTCAGAGAAATACCATTGTCCTTGATTGTGAGCTAGGGAGAAAGAGAGCCCCATCTTCTTGGCCATGCCTGCCCAGAATTGAGCTTCCATCATGCTGAGCTAGGCAAGGCAGGCCATGGCTTAAGTTCCACAGATTCTCACTGTTCTTACCCTTCAAAACACTTAGTAAAATGTTTGTTAGCACTTGATGGGGACCATGATATCTGCCTCTCCAGCCACTGGTCTGTCACACTGTGAGGCCAGAGGCCATTCCTGCCACTAACCAATGTCTAGCCCAATTTCTAACACAAGGTTAGCACATAGCATGTATTTATTGGATATGCAAATAAGTGGCTACTGGGAAACCCTGCATATTAATAAGGGAATTATCACAAAGGCTTTTGTATTTAGTACAGCAGAGCTAAGATAAGATTTGTACTAAAAAAGACAACTCTTATAGCAGTATGGATAATGGGTTAGAGGAAGTCAAGCTGAGGGAATAGTTAAGGAAAATATAAAAACATCTTCAGGGAACAATAATGAGAAGCTTCATTGAGGAAGTGGCATTGTTGTGAGAAGGGCATGAATTTATGTGATATATGGAGTGTTTTATCAACTGAACATGGTCACTGGATATGGGCACACAGGAGAGAAATAGATTTAGGGAAAATATAAGGCCATAAAACTATGAGGACAAAGACAGGGTGATTTTCAAGAAAGATGGAGTGGTCTACCTCGGTTGAGTAACAGGGTGCTTCCCCCAATGGGAAGCCGGAAGGGCACCCAGTGGGCTTACAGGGAGTCTGATCCCAATGGGCAGTGTTCTCAGTAGCAGTGGGGATAAAGACTGAGTGAAAGATGAAGAAGTGTAGAAATATATGTAGATTTCTTCAGAGAGGAATTAATTTGATAGGGAAGGGGAGGTGTGATATAATAAGAGATATTCATTTGGTCTATGTCCCCAGTTCTTGGCTCAGATCTCCTAAAACCCTTGTAATTTCCTAAGTGATAAGAATGAGAGGAGTGTCTTTTGTTATTCATAATAAGCCTCTTTCAACCGTATACCTGAGTTTATGCTAATGAGGTGACTCTTGGAGAATGGGGGCTGGCTGCCAGAGGAACCAACCATGTGATTAGAGGGTTGGAAATTTCAGCCCCTCCCTAAACCTCTGGGGAGGGGAAAGGGGCTGGAGATTGAATTAATCACCAATGGCCAATGATTTAATGAATCATGCCTTCATAATGGACCCTTCATAAAAACGCTAAAGGGTCTGGAGACCTTCCAGGCTGGTGAACACAGTGAGGTGTGGGAGGGTGGCGCACGCGGAGAGGGCATGGAAGCCCTGCACCCCTTCACATATACCTTGCCCTATGCATCTCTTCTATTTGGCTGTTCCTGAGTTGTGTCCTTTATAATAAACAGGTAATAGTAAGTAAAGCACTTTCCTGAGTTCTGTGAGCCATTCTAGCAAATTATGAACCCTGAGGAGTGAGTCATGGGAACCCCTGATTTATAGCCTGTCAGTCAGAAGTACTGGAGGCCCAGACTTGTGATTGATGTCTGAAGTAAGAGGCAGTCTCGTGGGACTGAGTCCTTAACCTGTAGGGTCTCTGCTAATGTCAGATAGTTAGTGTCATAACTGAATTAAATTGTAGAACACCCAGCTGGTGTCCACAGAGAACCGGAGAATTGCTTTATGTGGAAAACCCATACTTTTGGTGTCAGAATTGTTGTGAGTAGAAGGAAATAGTTTTTCCTTTAGTAGTGGAGGGAAGGGGGTTTTTTTTCCCCATAAAATATGAGAGGCATGAAGAATAGTTTTCAATTTGTTACAGAGCCTCTTAAGATGTGAGAAGCTTGAAAAAAAAAATGTTTGAAGTGGGAGAGAGTACCAGTGGAAAATAAGAGATTGGAGATAAACAAGAAACAGTTTCAGAGCCCAAGTGGAGAAAGAATGTTTTGAGGTCCTCAGAGATTCCCTGCAGTTAACCATGAGCGCTGTTTGCTCTAAAACTAGCCATTGACCAGAATAATATCTGAGTCTACTTCCACAGAGCCTAATGAAGTTCTTCTTGGGTTTGAGAAATGTAAATATACAGACTCTGGAAATGAGCGTTTCTAAGGTTTGAATGTCCTGGATGGTAACCAGGTCCTAGATTTAGAAGGTTTGGATTCGACACCCCGCTTTGATACCAACAATATTGTGTGAATCCTTTCTTTCTCTGGGTTTCAGCTTCTACATCTGTAATGTGAGGAATTAGGATAAAATAAAACTGAATGGCACTTTCACTTCTACCTCTAATTTCCCCATGATCCTAGATATACTGCAGAAAATGTGGGCAGAGCAAAGACATGTAACTCACCAACTGCAAAGGCAGCCCACGCAGAGATGGCCAGGACAAGGATGGCAGTCGAGAAGGCCCACTTCATGGTGGTAGAAAAGCTGTGGAAATATGCAGCTTTTGATAGTAGGACAGAAAAAAATTCCACGTGAAGTACAAATTCTCACAGAGATCTTTCACTGACCCTGAAATGAAATCTAAATACTTTGTTTGTTCTTTCCTCAGGTCATTTGGAATGAATTGTGTCAGATGCAATTAAATTGCTTAACTCATTTCCCTGGAATAATTGGAGTGAGATCATTAGAAAAAATGATCTCAAAAATAGAATTTTAGAAGATGCCAGAAAAAGAGCTAGTAAAGAATATCTGTAAGGGATCCTTTGGTAAAGAATAAGCATCAAGAACTTTTCCAATGAAATATTTAGAAGTTGTTATTTGTCTCTGAGGTAAGAAAGGCAGTCACTAGAAAGTTCAGTGACACATGTAAGCCAACAGACAGTAAGAAATGGGAAGGGACAACACACCGAACACTCACTCCCGTATTCTTAATCTTCCATAATATTTTTACTTTGGTGTTAATAGTTAGTAACCAATAACATTATTGAAATGAAAACCATAGAGTATTTACCAACAGCTTACTTGAACTATTGAAAATATTATAGTACAAGCTGATTAACATCATATATCTGCAGGTTTCTAAATATTTTCCAGGCAAATTATATGTCTAGACAATTTCTGCCCAAGACCTTCCCTGAGTAAAAACAAATAATAAATAATATAACCCTTTTCCTACTTAAAAGTTTACAAATTAATAAGTCCACTTTACCTGGTGTGACTCCTATAGTTGCTCTGAGAAACTGGCTGGACAAGGTATTTTTTATTTCCAGTTTGTTGATAATGAAATAACAATCTGTGTGTGTGGGAGGAGAGTGTTTTTTCAAGGTCACAATGCTTGGCAGCAATGGAAGAGAGTGAACATTAAAGTTAGGAAGTGTGGACACAACTCAAACCTATTTCTTCCAACTCCTAATTCTGCAATGCCTAAATCTCATGAGTTTCTATTTCAGTTTTCTGAGATTGGTGTGGACTGTCCACTACCACTCCAAAATCTAGCTGTTCTTGCCAAACCTGAACCTACCGTTTTAGCGATATGTCATACCCAGTTTTTGAATTCCTACATTTTTATCTGTATTGCAATTATTATATTCAGGACAGCTTCAGATATTTACACAGTACTGTAGATTGCCACATCTGCATATGCAGTTAATTGTTGTATCAGTACTGAAAAGTATGTATTCACTTTACTGAAACATTTAATTTAGAATGTTTCTATATTGACTCAGAGTCTTAAAGTAGAAAGTTACCTTATATGGAATCTACCAAGTTCAGTGTTATCATTTAGTAACATTGAGGAATACTGGGATGGAATGCTCATCCCCTTAAATGGTAGCTCTTCCTACCACTTGGAACAAAAGTCCCTCAAAACATCAACATTCTTTAAAGGGAAAGTTCAAAGGTTATTGGGTGACATAAATTGCTTAGGTCCCAGTCCTGAATGAATGGCCTTAACTGGGGACGTGTGCATAGTCCTAGGAGCTCAAGTGTGCTTTCTCAGCACTGCTCTGATCAACCACAGTATCTATCATGATAGTCTTCAAAATTTTTGCTTTTAAATCCCTCTAAATTTGGTGCCCACTTGTATATTTTTTAAGTGACACATAAAATATTTCATAAGTTTAAACAATTATGAATGATTAAATTACTGGCTTATTTTAAATATTAACATTTTAAAATAAAAATGTTTCAAATGAAAATCATTCTTTAAGATGTACCCAGTAGAATCTACATTCTATGGTGATTTCATGTCACCATCATATATGTGAAAAACACATGAATGAACTCACAGTTTGAAATTTTACATCATTTCTTTCTCTTCTTGAGTGAGTATTTTCATCCTACTTTCCCCACAACTTTATTTCAATATTACACTTTATAGTCCTTTACTAATCATGCTTTTCTATTTTTCTTCAACAGAAATATGCAAATGAATTGGTTTTTTAAATTTAATTTTAATTAGTTGTACATATTGATCAAAACAACATAAACATTAAAAATTTTGATAGTTATTTAACATAGAAGTAACTTTTTATTAGATATATATCTCTTAATGTGATGTGTGGTGCTGATATTTTCCAGTTAGTTCATGTATGTACACTTGAAAATTACTTGTTGCTAGAATTACTCAGGATTCAGCATCAGTTCTATTTTTATTCTTCATTTTCACAGATGTACACACTGAAAAATCATGTTCATATTAAATAAGCAGATGGAAATTGAAAGTTTTATTTTAGCAGTGTCACTTAAGTCTTGAAAGTCCTTCCAAGTTATGTATCAAAAATCACATCATGACAGCAAAAAACAATTTTAATGATTTATAAGCTGTAATCTTGATTATATTTTCCTTAAATTTTGATGAAATAAGAAAATTGGAAACCACCTAACTTCACAGAGAATTATGATTTAGTCACAAAGCCATCTCCATGCTCAGTTTTTTAAAAATGCTCCATCCAGATCCACCAAGTAACTATTAGTAGGATCTGTGGCTTTTTCACCAAGATACAACTTGTCCAACCTGATATATACAGAAACAGTTGAGAAAATAATAATGTTATTTTTTATATTCCTTTGCCAACATAATATTTTAATAATGTGTTTTACGTCACAAGATTATATGTTTTTATCAGAACCTTGAAGCTGCAGATTCAGCTTATTCAATTTACGGGACAGATTTAGTATATAGCTTAGTTTGCAAAACCAGTTCTCATTATCAAATTAGTCAGCCAAATTGATCTTACTTTCTTTCAGGAAAAAGTCTGACTTCATTTTAAAATTAAAATAAAAATGTTAATGCATATCCCCATAATAGCCATTTCATATATCAGTAAGATATGGCTAAATCGCAGAGCTAACCGTGCGATTATGCCTGAACGAAGATGGACTGAGGTACTTCGCCCTTCAGCATTTCTTATTGATGCTTACTATGTTACTCTCAAGGCATTAATCCTTAGACAATTGCATTCCCAAATTGTCCCTTTATCAGCCTGGAACTTTTCTTCCCAGAGCAAGGCATAGAGTAAGCTTTGAGATGAGCGAGAGGTATCTTTCTTTCTTTCCTAAACTGGGAGAGGGGTGGTGGGAAGGGTGAACAGCCAACTGAGCAGGCATTTTCTCAGGGAGAAAGAGTAATTATAGAGGTCAGGGAGATGAAAAAGTTTTCTTTTAAAACTAACTATGCCTGTGTGCCCCATGGAAGGACTTCCTGTACCCCCAGGGAGGGCAGACTGAATGCAAGTCCTGCTGCAAAGCCATCCTGCCTGGTTGTAAAACTTTTCTGGTTTTTTCCCTGTCTGTTGTGCTTTATTCTCTCACCATTTTGAGTTCTCCCTCCCTGTTGGACATGCCCTCCTTGTTTCTCCAGCTTTTACTTTAATTATGCACACTTCACTCATCACTTTGACATTCTCCATGTGTATCTTTAAATTGAGGTATAATTTATACAGTAAAATGCAAAAGTCTTAAATATTCAGCTCCATGAATATTAATACACTTGCAGTCTGCCTACATTTAAAAATATATATGAGTACAAGATGAGCTGATATATCTCCCATACTTCTGCTTTGCCTCTCCTTTCCCACTTCCCTTTGTGTCTTTGCCCTATTGCTGAGACACAACCCATTAAGCATTTACCTATTGCTAGTGTGAATATTGTGGAAAAAAGATTTGCAAAAACATTAGATTTTGATATACTGTCTCCTAAAAAAGAATAGTCTTTACCTATATATTGGAAAGAAATAATGGACCATTTCAGGAGGTCACCTTGGAACTGATCTGATACAATACTCTAGTTTTAAGAGTGATAAACTGAGGCTCAGAGAGCAAATAGTACATTTCCAGAGTCATGCAGGTGTTAGATGCTGAGTCTAGAGCCACACGGCAGTCTGATGGTGTAAATTAAATCACCAAGGCTGTTTGAGGCTGGGATTCATCAGAGTCCTGCATAACTTTCTCAGTTATGAATCAAATTTCTAGTTCTTATTTAAGACATTTCTGGTACATCTATGCCCATACTGGTTTGGAATCAGCCTCTACCAGTAAACCGTGCTGTGGAGAGAGCTTAGATGACCCTATTTTTACCTCATGATTTTATACCCTCCAAGTCTAAGATAAGTGGATAAAGGATAGCAGTCAGATCCCTCCTGAAATTTGGATACCAAGGCCCGAGTCAACTGCTAGCAGAACAGGATAGCCAAGATGTGGACCCGAGTTATGTAAGTGGTGAAGGCTCACAAACCCCATTCCCGAAGTCTCTGGAACTTTCCTCTCCACTCCTCTTTCCTCTGCCCTGTCATTTCAATTATATCTTGAATTCCTTGAGAACTGTCACACTACAATAAGTCCAATTTTTCATTGTGGAAGCTTAAGTAATTTTTTGTTCCTTGAAGGCAAATGAATCCTGTCTTGGATATAAATGGTAGTTTTCTAGATAACAGTATAAAAGAGAAGAGACTACTCAATTTAAAGATATTGGCTCTGTTTTAACACTAGTCGAGGGCCCCATAATGGCACTGCCATCTGGTGGGTGACAAGTCTAATTCTCACTTGAGTCTACCTCCCAGTAGACTCCGGGTGTTTCCAAGACCATTCAGTGGTTGCTTCTTTGAGTCTGGCAGGTATGCAATGGGGCAGTCAGCCTTGTCAGTCAGAAGGGTCCTCACAATAGCTCTTTCTCTATATCTAGGACTGTCACATTAGAAAGTAAGAAGTCTTGGGGCCGCCCGGTGGCGTAGCGGTTTCGTCTGTGCTTGGCAGCCCGGGGTTCGCCGGTTCGGATCCCAGGTGCCCGCCGACGCACTGCCTGTCAGCCATGCTGTGGTGGCGTCCCATATAAAGTGGAGGAAGATGGGCACGGATGTTAGCCCAGGGCCAGTCTTCCTCAGCAAAAAGAGGAGGATTAGCAACGGATGTTAGCTCAGGGCTGGTCTTCCTCACAAAAAAAAAAAAAAGTAAGAAGCCTTCTCTGCTGAGATAACCTCTTCAGTGTGACTCTCCCTGACCCAATACATGATTTCTTCCATTATTCTAATCCCTTATCTTGTTTTATATATGTCTACTTCAGTGACCTCCACTGAAAATTTCATTCGGAATGCATTCATTTATTTGTTTAGTGTTTCTTTCCACCACTAGATGAGATGGCAAGCTCTGTATAGGAGTAGACACTGTCTTGTTAACTACTGTTCTAGCCATCTTCTCTTGAGGTTTGAAATTGGGACACCAAACGTTTGATGACCTATAGGTGAATCATGATAATGGTGGAAGAGACATGCCCTAAATCTTACCCTTCTGAAACATGTTCAAATTTTCCTACATCCTTACCCAAATCCCCACACATTTTACTCTTGCTATGTTGAATATTTGTGTGTTCCTCAAAACCAAGTAAGACCTTTTTATGATAAGTTCTCATCACAGTTTCTCTTTTATTTGCCTATACAATTAAACAGGCAAGTAGGTAGAAGCCAAGAAGGAAGGACAGTGCTTGCCTGGGGTTCAGTTTTCAGACAATTTAGTCAGTGCTGCCAGACTGGTTTTTCATATGAGTGATAGAGTCAAGAACTCACTTAGCTTATTAAATTGCAAAAACATGACAAAGACAGAGTAAAGAGAGCTGAAGAAAACTTTTATTTATTGGATGCTTCATCTGGAATAGGCAGGGTATCATAAATGCTTGTATGTATCACATATATTCAAAATATTGTTTTAAATAAAATTTCACATGACACATGAAATTGTTACCAAAATTTAATGTTTTAATTAAACAATCACATTAAATTCCCCAAATATTGATCACTGAGATCAAGAAAGTCAGACCTTTAAGATTGCTGAAATGTTATCTAATGCAAACCAATCATTTGACAAATGAAGGAACTGGGACTCAAATGAGAGAGGCACTGCAAATAAGATGGTAAGACTCATTTCCCCTTGCAGATGGCCAGGTTTCAATGAACTGTAGTAAATATTCTTTTTACTTGTTTTCATTTGGTGTGGTAAGTTCTCCAGGTTAGGACTTAGGATCACGCTAGCCATACTTCAGAGTCTCACATACACAGACGCAGTTAAGAATCAAAAGAATGGCTTGTGCATTCATGCGCTAATACTTAGAATCCATGGGAAAAACTCTAAATTGATCTCTTGGGAACAGGACATTGGTAGAGGACTGTGTAGCTAGATCTTCACAAACTGCTCCTCAATATTTATGTTCTCAGTTGTATTTTCACCCATTTTAGTAGCTGTATAGAGGTATCTCATTGTGGTTTTTAATTTTTAAAAACTTTATATTTTAGAGCAGTTTGAGATTCACAGCAAAACTGAATGGAAAGTACAGAGATTTCCCATATGCTCCCTGCCCCAACACATGCATAGCCTTCCCCGTTATCAGTATCCCCCACTAAAGCGATACATTTGTTACAATTGATGAACCTACATTGACACATCATTATCACCCAAAGTCCATAGTTTACATTAAGGTTCACTCTTGGTGTTAAACAGCCTATGGATTCTACAAATATATGATGACAGGTATCCACCCTTATAGGATCATACAGAGTAGTTTTGCTGCCCTAAAAATCCTCTGTGCACAGCCTATTCATTCCTCCCTTTGCTCTAATGCCTGGCAGCCACCAATCTTTTTATTATCTCCATAGTTTTGCCTTTTCCAAAATGTCATAGAGTTGGAATCATACAGTATGTAGCCTTTTCAGATTTGCTTCCTTCATTTACTAATATGTATTAAATTTTCCTCAATGTCTTTTCATGGCTTGATAGATCATTTATTTTTAGCACTGAATAATATTCCATTGTCTGGATGTACCACAGTTTGTTTATCCATTCACCTACTGAAGAACAAGTTGCTTCCAAGTTTTGGCAGTTATGAATAAAGCTGCTATAAACATCTGTGTGCAGGTTTTTGTGTGGATGTAAGTTTTCAGCTTATTTGGGTAAATACCATTGGATAGTATGGTAATTGTATGTTTAGCTTGTAAGAAGCTGTAAAACTATCTTCCAAAGTGGCTGTACCATATACCATTGCATTCCCACCAGCAATGAATGAGTTCCTGTTGCTCCACATCCTCACCAGCATCTGATGAGGAGTGGGATTTTGACCATTCTAATAAGTGTGTAGTGGTTTCTCATTGTTGTTTTAATTTGCAATTCCCTAACGACATATGTTGTTGAGCATCTTTTCATTTGCTTATTTGCCATCTGTATATCTTCTTTGGTGAGGTTCTGTTCAGATCTGTTGCCAATTTTAATTGAGTTGTTCATTTTCTTATTGCTGAATTTTGAGTTCTTTGCATATTTTGGATAACAGTCCTTTATCAAATATGTCTTTTGCAAATATTTTCTCCCAGTCTGTGGCTTGTCTTCTCAGTCTCTTGACAGAATCTTTCACAGAGTGGAAGTTTTAAATTTTAATGAAGTCCAACTTATCAGTTCTTTCTTTCATGGATTATGCCTTTGGTGTTGTATCTAAAAAGTCATTTTTAAACCCAAGTTCATCTAGATTTTATCCTATGTTACCTTCTAGGAGTTTTACAGTTTTGCATTTTACATTGAGGTCTATGGTCCAGTTTGAGTTAATTTTTGTGAAGAGTATAAGGTCTGTGTCTAGCTTCATTATTTTGCAAGTAGACGTCCAGTTGTTCCAACATCATTTGTTGAAAAGATTATCTTTTCTCCTTTGTATTGCTTTTGCTCCTTTGTCAAAGATCAGTTAGCTGTATTTAATGTGGGTCTATTTCTGGGCTCTCTCTCTGTTCCATTGATCTATTTGTCTATATTTTTGTCAATACCACACTGCCTTGATTACTGTAGCTTTATAGCAAGACTTGAAGTCAGGTAGTGTCAATCCTCCAACTTTGTCCTTCTCTTTCAATAGTGTGTTGGCTATTCTGGGTCTTTTACCTCTCTGTAAAATTTTAGAATCAGTTTGTCAATATCCACAAAATAACTTACAGGGATTTTGATTGGGATTGCATTGAATATATATATCAAGTGAGGAAGAACTGACATCTTGACAATATTGAGTTTTCCTATCCATGAACATGGACTATCTCTCCATTTATTTAGTTCTTTGATTTCTTTCATCAGAATTTTGTATTTTTCCTCATATAGATCTTATACATATTTTGTTAAATTTATACCTAAATATTTCATTTTTACTGCTAATGTAAATGGTGTTGTGTTTTAATTTCAAATTCCACTTATTCATTGCTGATATATAGGCAAGTGATTGACTTTTGTGCATTAACCTTGTGTCCTGCAACCTTGTTACAATGCGTGTTAGTTCCAAGAATTTTTTGGTTGATTCTTTCAACTTTCCTACATAGACAAACATGTCATCTGTGAACAATGACAGTTTTGTTTCTTCCTTCCTGATCTGTATACCTTTTATCCCTTTTCTAGCCTTATTGCACTAGCTGGGATTTACAGTACAAGTTGAAAAGGAGAGATGAGAGGGTACATTCTTGCCTTGTTCCTGTTCTTAGCAGGAAAGCTTTGAATTTCTCACCATTAAATATAATGTTAGCTATAGAATTTTTGTAGATATTCTTTATCAAGTTAAGGGAGTTCCCCTCTATTCCCAATTTCCTGAGAGTTTTTATCATAAATGGGTGTTGGATTTTGTCAAATGCTTTTTCTGCATCTTTGATATGATCATGTGATTTTTCTTCTTTAAACTGTTGATATGATGGATTACATTAATTGATTTTCAAATGTTGAACCATCCTTGCAAACCAGGGATAAATCCCACTTGATTATGGTCTATAATTCTTTTTACACATTGTTGGATTCTATTTGCTAATATTTTGTTGAGGATGTTTTTAAAATTTTGATTATTTTATGTTTTACTTATTTATTTTTTTGTGAGAAAGACCAGCCCTGAGCTAACATCTGTTGCCAATCCTCCTCTTTTTGCTGAGGAAAACTGGCCCTGGGCTAACATCCGTGCCCATCTTCCTCAACTTTATATGGGACACCACCACAGCATGGCTGACAAGCAGTGCGTTGGCAGGCGCCCCAGATCTGAACCCGTGAACCCCAGGCTGCCAGAGTGCGAACTAAACCGCTGCACCACTGTGCCGGCCCCTGTTCAGGATTTTTGCATCTATGTGCACGAGAGGTATTCATCTGTAATTTTCTTTCTTGTAATGTCTTTATCTGCTTTTGGTATTAGGGTAATGCTGGCCTCATAGAATGAGTTAGGGAGTGTTCCCTGTGTGTTTGTCTTCTGGAAGAAATTGTAGAGAATTGGTATAATTTCTTCCTCAAGTCTTTGGTAGAATTCACCAATGAACCCATTTGGGGTTCTGTTTTGGAAGATTATTAATTATTGATTCAATTTCTGTTTTGGAAGATTATTAATTATTGATTCAATTTCTTTAATAGATATAGGCCTATTCAGATTGTCTATTTCCTCTTGTGTGAGTTTTGGCAAATTGTGTTTTTCAAGGAATTGGTCCATTTTATTTAAGTTATCAAATTTGTGGGCATAGAGTTGTTCATAGTATTCCTATATTCTCCTTTTAATGTCCGTGGGATCTGTAGTGATGTCCCCTCTTTTATTTCTAATGTTAATATTTTGTGTACTCTTTCTTAATTAGCCTGGCTAGAGGCTTATTGATTTCATTGACCTTTTAGGAAAAAAATAGCTTTTAGTTTTGTTGATTTTCTCTATTGATTTCCTGTTTTCAGTTTCATTGATTTCTGCTCTAATTTTTATTATTTCTTTTCTTCTGCTTACTTTGGATTTAATTTGCTCTTCTTTTTCTAGTTTCCAAAGTTGGAAGCTTAGATGATTAATTTTAGATCTTTCTTCTTTTATAATATATGCATTCAATGCTTTAAATTTCCCTCTAAGCACTGCTTTCACTGTATCCCACAAATTTTCATGTTAAATTTTTGTCTTCATTTAGATTAAAATATTTTAAAATTTTTCTTGAGATTTCATCTTTGACCAATGTGTTATTTAGAAGTGTGCTGTTTAAAAACTCCACTTATGGGGCCATCTGATGGTGCAATGGTTTAGTTCGCGCTTGGCAGCCCGGGGTTCGCGAGTTCGGATCCCTGGCGCCCGCGGACGCACTGCCTGTTAGCCATGCCGTGGCAGCATCCCATGTAAAGTGGAGGAAGATGGGCACGGATGTTAGCCCAGGGCCAGTCTTCCTCAGCAAAAAGGGGAGGATTGGCAACAGATGTTAGCTCAGGGCTGATCTTCCCCACAAAATAAATAAATAAATAAAAACTCCATTTATTGGGGGATTTCCCAGCTATCTTTTGATACTGATTTCTAGTTTAATTCCATTGTGGTCTGAGAGCAGATACTGCATGATTTCTATTCTTTTAAATTTGTTAAGGTGTGCCTTATGGCCCAGAATGTGGTCTGTCTTGGTGAATGTTCCATGTGAGCTTGAGAAGAATGTGTATTCTGCTGTTGTTGGATTAGTCTATACATTATATATAATATTTGGTCGGTTGATGGTGTTGTTGAGTTCAACTTTGTCCTTACTGATTTTCTGCCTGATGGATCTGTCCATTTCTAATAGAGGGGTATTGACATCCCCAACTGTAATGGTGGATTCATCAACTTCTTGCAGTTCTATCAGTTTTTATCTCATGTATTTTGATGCTCTGTTGTTAGGTGCAAACACGTTAAGGATTGCTGTGTCTTCTTGGTGAATTGACTCCTTTATCATTAGGTAATGCTCCTCTCTATCCTTGATAACTTTACTTGCTCTGAAGTCTGCTCTGTCTGAAATTAATATAGCTACTCTTGCTTTCTTTTGATTAGTGTTAGTATGATATATCTTTCTCTATCCATTTAATTTTAATCTACATGTGTCTTTATATTTAAAGTGGGTTGCTTATGGACAACATATTTGGGTCTTGTTTTTCGATCCACTCTGATGATCTCTATCTTTTAACTGATGCATTTAGACCATTGATGTTTAAAGTGATTATTGATATAGTTAGATTAACATCTCCCATATTTGATACTGTTTTCCACTGTTTGCCCTTATTCTTTGTTCCCATTTTTGTCTTCCACTCTTTTTCTGCCTTTTGTGCTTTTAATTGAGCATTTGATATGATTCTTTTTTCTTTCCATTCTTATCATATCAATTATACTCCTTTCTTTCTTTTCTACTGGTTACCCTAGAGTTTGAAAACACATTTACAACAAATCCAAGTCTACTTTCAAGTAGATTCACAGGTACGGCAAGTACCTATAATAACCAAGTATTTCTAATTCTTCACTCCCATTCCTTGTACCATTGCTATCATTCATTTCACTTATACATAGGCTATAATCATCTAATACACTGTTGCTATTATTATTTTGAATAAGCCATTATCTATTAGATCAATTAAGAATAAGAAAAATAAAGGTTTTTATTTTACCTTTATTTATTCTTTCTCTGATCTCTTCCTTTCTTTATTTAGATCCAGGTTTCTGACCTATATCATTTTCCTTCTCTCTGAAGAACTTATTTTAACATTTGTTGCAAGGCAGGTGGACTGGCAACAAATTCCCTCAACTGTTGTCTAAGAAAGTCTTTATTCTTCACTTTTGAAGGATAATTTTGCAGGATACAAAATTCTAGGTTAGGGTTTTTTTTCACTCCACTCTTCTTGCTTGTGTGGTTTCTGAGAAGAAGTTGGATATAATTCTTATCTTTGCTTCTCTACAGGTAAGCTGTGTTTTTCCTGGCTTCTTTGAGGATATTTTCTTTATCTTTGATTTCCTATTGCTTGAAATGATAGGCCTACATGTAGTTTTCTTGTCATTTATCCTGCTCTGTGTTCTTTGAGATTCCTGAATCTGTGCTTCGGTGTCTAACATTAACCTGGGAGAAATTCTCAGTCATGATTGCTTAAAATATTTCTTTTGTTCCTTTCTCTCTTTCTTCTCCTTCTGGTATTCCAGTTACACATATAATACACCTTTTCTAGTTGCGGCACAGTTTTAAATATGCTGTTATGGATTTTTTTTTTTTTGTCTTTTATCTGTTTGCTTTTCAGTTTTGGAGGTTACTATTGACAAATCCTCAGGTTCAGAGATTCTTTCCTCAATGATGTTCAGTCAACTAAGGCATTCTTCATTTCTGTTACAGCGTTTTTTATCGCTAGCCTTTCTTTTCAGTTCTTTCTTAGAATTTCCATCTCTTTGCTTACATTGTGCGTGTGTCCTTGCATACTGTCTATTTCGTCAATTAGTGCCATTAGCATATTAATCATAGTTGTTTGAAATTCCCGGTCTGTTAACTCCAACATCCCTACCATATCTGACTGTGTTTCTGATGCTTGCTCTGTCTCTTCAAACTGTGTTTTTTGCCTTTTAATATGTCTTGTAATTTTTTGTTGATAGCTGGACATGACATACTGGGTAAAAGGAACTGCTGTAAATAGGCCTTTAGTAAATTGAATTGTTTTCCTAATTTCCTTTTTGGATTGTTTATTATTAGTGTAAAGAAACACAACTGATTTCTGTTTATTGTTCTTATACCCAACACCTTGATTTCAGACTTCTAGCCTCCAGAACTGTGAGTCAAATGTCTGTTGTTTAAGCACCCAGCTTGTGGTAACATGTTACAGCAGTACTAGGAAACTAATACAAGAGCCCATCTGGATAATCCAGGATAACTTCTGTGTCTCAAGATCCTTAATTAATCACATCTACAAAGATCTTTTTTTCCAAATAAGGTAACATTTAGAGGATCCTGGGATTAGGACATGGATATCTGTTTGGGAGGAACATTTTTCAGCCTACTACAGTTGTTTTCATTTTCATTCAGTTTAATTTCTGATTTGCTTGTTTACTTCTTCTCCAACCCATTAGTTTTTCAGTTCTTCTTTAACCCGTGTTATTTTGCTTTCCCAATATTTAGGGACTTTGCTGCTATATTCCCCTTATTGATTTCTAGAGTAAATCCAGTGTGGTCAGAAAATGTGCTTTGTATGACTTGAATACTTTTAAGTTTATTGAGAATTTCTTTATACACTAGAATATGGCCCATATTGGTAAATGTTTCACGTGACTTTGAAAAGAATGTGTATTCTGCTATTGTTGGGTGGAGTATTTTATATGTGTCAGTTAGGTTAAGTAGGTTGCTAGTGTTGTTACAATTGCCTAACCCTAGCTGGTACCTGGCAGAGCAGGTAAACCATGCAAGTGACAGGTGACTCCCATCCTTCCTGGTTCCGAAACATGTCCTCCTCTCTCAATCTCCAGAACCCCCTCCAAGCCTAAAGTTCTGTAATGGTGAGTGCTTCTTATTTGTATACTACTGCTTGGAGCGTGAGTATTTACATATAACAGTGGTTGAAAATATATATACAAAGAACGAATTAATATTATACAGAAGTCAAGAGATTCATGTTATTATGTGAAATTTATGTAATACTTCATTTCTCTCACAGAAGACAAAGCAAAGCCTGTAAATATGGGTATGACTGCTAATGAGCACAAAAGGGCTGAAAGTTGGGAAACATGCATCCAGAAACACATTTGCACTCACCAGTTGGAATGTTAAACACAGACGTATAGATAGAGGAGATAGAAGAAAGTGTGAAAAAAAAGACAAAGATACACACAAGAATCAGAATATTCTGAGTAGCCTTTGTCTCTGGAGAGAGGCTGGAGATGTGTCAAGAGCTGTGAATGTACTTGACTTGCAGTTTGTGCCTGTAGAGAAAAAGCACCCTGGAACTACTGGTCCAGACCAAGAACCCCAAGCACATCACATCAATGGAAGCATGCGTGATGACATAGAGTGAGGAGATGATAGGATTAAGAACAGAACCAGAACAGTATCCAAAATAGTTCAGAGTGATGTTTCTTATCTTCCTTGGGCCAGTCACTTTCAGAGGAACCAGTATGTTTCCAAGAAGATGCACCACGCAGAAAAGGAAACAGAAATACTCAATATGCTTTGGGGCCCTGACTTTGAACACAGCCCACCTGGATTTACTGGGGATGATTGTGCCTGGAAGACACTCAGGAGGCAAGTGGAAGAGAGACAGACTTCCCAGGCTACTCTGTGAATATATAACAAAAATTTACCTCCATAATCCTCCAGGAAATTGTTCCACCCAAAAGGTACCGTTCTCTGAGGGATCTCCTTAGAGAGAAGGACTAAAGAGTTGGCTAAGGATACATGTTTGAGTGTGCAGCCTCAGGGTCTCAACCTGTATCCAGTGCAGAAAATGAAGGTATAAAGAAAAAAGAGGGAAGAATTCCCCAGGATTCCAATACCAGTCTGGGACAAGAAGAAAATTCTCAATATCAAATCACCAGAATCCATTCTGTCAGTGGCTGAGAATGGAAATTTTATTCTTATTCAGAGTTATCTTTAGAGAAGATAAAATATTGAAGTTAGTTACACTGGAAATGAAATCCAGTGCTTATCCCAATTCCAGAAGCTTTAAGAATAATACACTATTTAATACACACATGTTCTAGTCACACCAATTCTTCCCCATAGGGGAAAGTGTTGTAAGTCAATATTTACAGCACAGTACATATCCATAAATACTTTGAATTATTTTCTTATAAATATATATATATATGTATTTTACACACAATTACACAAACATATTCACACACATAAATATAAACATACATACATGCAAGGAATTTTTACAGGGTTTTAAAATAAAATGATCAACTTATGCACATTTTAATCATCTTTGCAGGGTCACATTTACTCATGGAAATCCTACCAGCTCATCCAGTATAGTTCTAAGTCATTATCTGAATGGCTGCATGATATTTCACAACACCGATATAAAAAATTTATTCATGTATTCCCCTGTTGAGGTTTACTCACAAAGTTTCCAATCATTCTGCCAATACAGAAAATGATGACAATAATGGACACTTACATTTTGCTTACTATTTCCTAGGTACTATTTTAAATGCTTTATGCATTTGATCTCTTTTAATTATTGAAACAAACTTATGAATAAGTATAGTGTTATCCCCATGTCACTAATAAGGAAAATGAAACACTGTCAGATTAAATAACTTGCCAGTATTCACGTATCTATGAGTAGCAGAGCTGGAATTTGAACTGGCTCTGGGGTCTTTCTTTAACTTTTACACCCTACAGTCTCTAATATTAGCCTCATTATATTTTTACTGAGTATATAAGAGTTTAGATGTTGTTTGCTTATTGCAGCCGTGCAGTGAGCTTATTCTTGTTCCTTTATTCTTATGGCATAGATCCACAGGAGTGGGATGCTGCTTTAGAAAAGGGAAGGAGAGAGAGAAGGAAGACACAAAAAAAAAGGAGGGGAGGGGAGGGAGAGGGATGATGATAATGGTTTTCCAGGCAGGTTGAAACAAGTTAGAATTCCACCAGCAAGACAGAATTCCACAAGAATGCTAGTCTCTTTAAGCCCCACCAGCGTTAGTAATTTCATCATTTTCCCCCAGTTTAATGAGTAGAAAGTGATATTACATTGTTATTTTAACTTGCATTTCTTTGCTCAACTGAATTTGAATATCTTTCTATAAGGTTGTATCTTTTGAGTTATTCTTTGTGAATTGAATATTCATACACTTTCCCCCATTTTTCCCTTAGTCTTTCCTCAAAAATTTGTAAGTTATTATTACTGTGTACCTAAGCAAATTTTGTAATCTGTAAAGTTCATTCTTACTAGATTGATTATTTATGTATTAGCTGTGTGTGTGAATTGTGTTTATGGCATGTTATTACACAAATTACTTTGTATTTAATCAAATAATTCTGTTTATTATTACATAGTTTCTGCTTTCTCGTTGTGTTTGATATGATTATCCCTGCCCCTAAATTTTAGATATAGTCATGTAGACTTATTTGCAAAATTTTATTGTTTTTTATTTTTAATTTAAATATTTAAGCTAAATTTTAAATACGACATAAGACAGGACCATTTTATATTTTACATATACACTGAGTTATGATGAAGCTATCAAATTAACCATCTTTTACTATAAACTAAATATCTTATTTTTAAAGTCAGTTTCTCATAAATACTATAGGGAAATACTTCTTAATTCTTTCTTTTGTTAACTATTCTATTTCTTCTAGCACTGCTGATTTTTTTCTTTTTTCATTTATCTTGTATATTCAAGATTTGCAATATAAACACATTTCACTGTTGAATAATCATGACAGATTAAGACAGATGTTAAGAAATTATATTTAATTGCCTATTAAAAGTGTAATAACCTAGAACTAAACTATGTTTATTCCCAAACTATGGAAGTCTTGTGGTACTTGGGCAATAAAACAATGGAGTAATTCACCTTTTAGGCAGAAACAAATCTGAATGACAATTAATTATCACCGTAATTTTTTCTACTATTTTTCTGTTCTAGCCAATGTGAGGAGGAAAAAAAGAGAGGAACAAAAAATAAAAGAAACTAAGTAAAACATTTACTTATGAGTGATATTATTTGTCTTTTAAAACAAAATTAAATGAAAATGCTTAGAAATAATAGAGTCCAATAAGAGCATGAATACCAAGTAAATATAAAGAAATGAATAGATCATTATAGACCAACAAATAGCTTTAACAGTTTTGAAAATGAATTATACGTTTCTAGCAATTAGGGCAGCGTGCTATTGTTGCAGTAATAAGAAAACATATCAATAAAACGAAGGTGAGAGTCCAGCAATGTGTTTATCTTCTAAGAAAAGAAAGCAAGCAGATCACTTTAGGCAGGAGCTGACTTGCTGAGTCTCCCTGGGGGGCGGTACGTCAGACAGTGCACACAGAAGTCAGCCATAGGGAGACACACACAGGAGGCTGTGTGACTAGGTCAGACAGTGGATGAGGCAGCTCTGGACCAAAACCAAGACGACGGAAAAGCTGAATCACAGCAGGCTCGAAACACTTCCCTGAGGCAGAGGGACAAGGGTAATGCCCAAGCAAAGCACAGAAGACAAGTCTTACATATCCAGAAATGTAAAAACACTTAAGCAACTAATATGTGTTATTTTAGCAAAACAAGCATTAGAAAGCCATTAGTTCTCAGCTCAGTCACAAAATAGCCTCTCTTTCAGGCTTCATTCTATAATAAGTGATTGTCACTATTAAATACTTCCCAGAATCACCCACTCACCAGCTACCCAACTCACTATTCACTTCCATTCAACAGTCAACTCAGTAAAACCATCTATACTCTGAAAGAATTGATGAAGAGACAGAAATGTGAGGATGAAAAAAAATAGCAGGGAGAAAAATGTGTGTAGGGGCAGAAATAATAAAAAACTATCAAAAGAGATTATTTGAATCTCTGAATACTCCAAACTTACATCATTACGTGTTCAATTATGTATTGAAGAAAAGAAAATGGACAGTTTCTCACTGATCACAAGCACTTTGGATAAGAGACACACTTACTATCTCCTTAATTATGTCAGGCTCTGAGACAGAGAAACAAACAAAAATCTCCCAGCAAATGTCATCAGAGTATAGGAGCTCAAAGATTTTGTTCCCTTCAATATAAATAGAAAAATTGTAATGTTGTTCCTAAATTTGTGTGTAAAAAGTAACATTTTTATAGAAGATGGCACAGGAAAACTTAGAATTCTAAAATACTTTTTTTTTTTTTTTTTTTGTAGGGAAGACAAGCTCTGAGCTAACATCTGTTGCCAATCCTCCCCTTTTTGCTGAGGAAGACTGGCCCTGGGCTAACATCCGTGCCCATCTTCCTCCACTTTATATGGGACACCACCACGGCGTGGCTGACAGGCAGTGCGTCGGCGGGCGCCCGGGATCCAAACCAGCGAACCCCGGGCTGCCAAGCGCGAACTAAACCGCTGCGCCACCGGGCAAATCAGTTTTAATTAGAGTCAGTGTTAAACAGCAAAATGGGATGCTTAGAAGATTACCCTGATGAAATCTAAGTAGTTAGGAACAGAAGGGTTCAGAATATCTGAACCTCTTCCCAAATCTAACCCATCCTGCAGAATATCCAGAATATTCCATTCTCTTTATGTTCTCAGAAAGTGATAACACACAAAATGCCCAAATGTGTGTGCTTATTGAAAGAAAAGTATCTCAGTCCCAAAGCTCACATTTAATGGAATATTTAGCATGATGAAAGATTCTGAATTAGAAAACCATGTAAGTGTGGGACGTAGAACACAGAAGCATGGAGTTAAGAAGTCTAGATTTTTGCCATGATAGATATATGGTATATTTTAAGATATTTGAAGACAAGTAGATGAAACGGTTGGGGAGGAGAGTGAAAGAGGAAGTGAGCAAATGGATTCCAAGTTAGAGCCACACAGACTACTAATAATAGAGAATCAGAATATTAAGTCTTGGTTTTCTGTGAATGTAAGAGAAGTATTTGATTATATGTTTCTATTGAAGAATTTTTTTCCAGTGAATCAATACTTAACTAACACTGGATGAAAGACTAGATAATGAATAATGACAAATGAAAACAATAATATCTAAAAAGTATAAGAGAAATCTATAGAAGGATCTATATTAGAGAGAGAAACCAGGGTAGCAGCACTTGAATAAGAGAAAAGGAGTGGAAGAAAAATAAGCAAACAATACAAGTGTAGACAGGAATCTGAAACAGAAAAATTGAAGACTAACAAAATCAAGAGTAATCATTAAATGAAAGATAATGCGTCACCATATAAGCTGAATTTCCAAAGAAATTGGTTTGGTAAAAGGTACTCCAGGGAAAATGGGGTGTGTGTGTGTGTGTGTGTGTGTGTATATATAGAATGTATATATAGAATGTTCTATAGAATGTATATTTGTCTAAAACAGTAAGTCATTGAACACAGATGTTGAGAGCAGAGATGACAGTAGATTGTTTAAGAGAGAAAGCACAATGCCATATAAATGTACCAGTCCAGATGAGGCCTGGATGAATTTATTGTTGTCCATATGGCCTCTGGACTTGATTAAAAAGTGAGGAGATGGTCTCCCTAAAATCCATATATATCTGACGATTTGACAAAATTTGACAAATTTCTTTTGCAAGCAGTGCAACGCTGGCCACTTTGATTGGCATGACTCTGATGTGGCACTTTTATGTTACAATATCTGAGCTTCCCTTAGAGCTTAGAGAAGATGACAAGGTCACATTTTGGATGTGTCATGGCATAAAGATGATCATAAAAGGCCAAATACAAGGGGGAAAGTTCTCAGCTTCATCTACTATGTGAAAACAACGCAATAGCTCTGACATTATTAGCAAGCGTTCAGTATGCTTTCTTCTCTCTGTAAGTCCTAGGCAGGCATTTCATGGTGTTCAATGTGCTCATACTTAGCAGTGACTGATCCTTCCTCAGGCCCACAAATACTTAACTGAAGAGGACGCAAATAGTGTTGTAAGCCTATTCACAGGCACCCAAGTGAATCCTGTTCTCATTAAAAAAAAAAATACATCCAGGCTCATCCAGCCCAAGTAGAGAGAAGGTAGGTATATTAACATATATTAAACACATCCATGTGATTATCCCTTTGATGATCTCATCTCAGCTATTTAAGTATCTTGAGATGTGTGTATGTTATAATCTTTATTTTGCAGATGGAAATTATAAGAGTAAATACTTTTATCTTCTTATAAAAAAAGAAGAGGTAGATAAATTCAGACAATGCTTTTGCTGGAAGACAAAGTAAGTGGTATCTAAGGCTGATCGAGGAGAAGGGCCTAGATCTTTGCATTACCAGGAAACAACTCTTTCCCCCATTGGAGAGCCCAGTCAGCATCTCTTTTCCAACATTTCCTGTCACCTGAAATATATGAATACTCACCTGACGGACCTCTGCTGCTAGGACAGTGGCTCAGGGATGACAGTGTGTGTGGTGAGAAGCAGCTAAACTCTGGGTTATAACTTTGGGAATTTCTGACTTCATCTCCTTACAGAGCTGTAATTATCTTATCTGCAGCAGAAATGACAGTGGCTGCAAGGGGACATCATGCTAATTCTCTGAAATGGATTTGCCCAAGGTATTAATTATTGTAGACAATTGTTAGTGGTTAATGAAAATACCCAAAGAGACTGTCAAAATTAACTAGAAGAGAAACTTTCCAGCAATTTCCAGAGTGAAGAGAAGCAGATATCCTCAGACACAATAAATGAATGTACAGAATCTAATTCCACTTTCCAGATAGAATTATGGTTCCTTTGAGGGATAAATTTCCCTGAATGTGTAATTCCGTATCCTTGTTCACAGATCTTAGATACCCGGGCATTTGTGATATAAACTGTGAAATAGACACACACAAAAAATCATGTGTAATGGGGCTGCCAAGGAGATAGGAGTAAATAAGAACCACTTCTTTTTTCACCAAGGTCATTTTACCAGAGAGGTGATGTTTGATTATGTCCAAAACTGTTGAGAGGAAAATTAATATAACTACCTAGAAGTAGCTCCTGAATTAAGCATGAGGAAAGTTTTGGGGAGACTGATGGCTACAGCAACCTCAGTGGAATTGTGGTTTTGAAGAATCTAGGAATGGAGGCAAACACAGTTGTATAGGTAACCCTATTAAATATCTTAGAAGTGAAAAGAGGGAGGGTTTTAGCGTTTATCCTACCCTCTGGTATACGTTTGTCTTACCAGATCATCCAGAGAACTTTCCATATCCTATTCATGAGATCCAATTAGCATGATGTCATCAGTATAGTAGAATGTCAAAATGATCAAAATCCCTTCAGATTGTATTGTGACATAGAACAGAAAAATTCTCATAGCCCTGTGGAAAGACAGTGAATGTGAACTGCTTTCTTATCCAGGTAATGGAAAATTACTTTAGGTCCTCTTTCCTGATAGAAATTTAAAACAACACATTCTTCAGATAAATAGTCACATACTACTTGCCAGTCTGTGTTAATCTGTTCCTGTGAGGTTAACACATCTGCATAGCAGCTGCACAAGGAAGAACCACATGGTTAGGTTTATGGTAGTTGACTCTCATCTGCCCTGATCCATCTTGTTTTAGCAATAGCCATACTTGGGCTGTGATGGGGGCTATATTCCCTTTATCTCTGAGGCTGCAATTCTACCTGGATGCAGTATGACTCTGTTTTACAATATTTTGATCAGTCAAGGCAGTTTCAGGAACATTCACTTGGCCCTTCTTACCATAATGAATTTTGCTTTACAGGCTATATGAACCTGTATGTGTGCTCTGCCAGCTGCAAAGCATAGCCATCAGAATTTTATAGTCATAGACCAGGGAAATGACCATGAGGTAAGTTCATAGAACCATTGGATCCAACATAAGACGGACTTGAGCCATGCATCATCTGGTCTCATATGTTCCAGTTTAACATGAGGACTGTGATTAATTTTTAAGTCACCCTGCTATTACCTATAATATAATGGGGGGCTCATTATCTATATCCAAAAGCCCTCAATATCTCTGGATATACCCCTTTCCCGAGTGTATAATTACTTGGGTCCATGGCCATAGGTCCTGTCAGGCAAGGACTAGGTGAATATATGTTTTCTATACTTGCAGAAGCTCTATTGGTTCCATTCTCAAGGACACCCAGGGTGCCATCCAAACAATGGGCTCTGTGAACTGGTTCAGATATCAAAACTGTGTGAGGGCTCGTGATTTTCTGCTTGGTCACTGACTTGAGAATTCTGCAATCCTGTTCTTTATCATTTCATTTGTAGAGAAGCAGTGCCATCACTGGCTGCCCATCTAATCTCATACATAGGAACAAGGCCTATTTGCCACTGATGCAAATCCTTATGGATTAAGGTCCCCAGATTGCAAAGCTAGATTGTCTCCCTTTACAGCAATTACACCCATCTTGCTTCTGACAGTGAAAGGTTATCATCTGGCTCCTGTTATGTGGAATTCTGTCACCACCACCACCACCTCCTGGCACTAGGGAGTCCACTTTCTTAGTCATTCTCTTGCCCTCACTGGGAGCTTCAGAGGACAGAAGCTCACTGTTGAGCTTCTCAGTGATGCTGGTGCCTGCCTTACTAGAGCATTCTGTATCGCTTTTATGAGAGGAGTGGCCTCTAGGCCCTCCACAGGACAATGATCAGCTGGGTTATGGTAATCATAATCAGCTCCAGACCCATTCCAGTGAGTTCTCTGGAATCACATAATAATTTAATTTTTACATGCCCCTTTGCTGACATTCTGACCCTCAGTATTTGCCAAGGCAGTTCCAGCATCTCCATATCATTTACTGTGGCATAATCATGTCAAATCCTCCAAGGGCCCTCCCAGCAATGTCAAGGGCCAATGTCATGTATCATCGCAAGATGTCAAATCCTGAGTCATTGTGAGTGCGCTCATATCAACAAACCCTTCCGTGCCCAGGCTTATGTTCCACAGCAGGTGAAAACCCTCACAATCCACTTTTGCACCTGTTCCCCCAATGCCTGTCAATACAAATTAGACATGTCATGCAGCCTATTTGGTAAATCAGCTATTTCCTCACCAAGATTCTTCTGAAACCTGAAGCCGTTACTGATCTGGAGGCCATGAGGAGGGGCACCAGTGGAATTTGAGGTGGATAGACATCATCTGTGAGGCAGCCACTTCAGGAGATTTGTGTATGGCCACAAAATAATGGAAACCTGTTTCCCTCTAGCAAAGGTAAGGGAACTACTTCTATAGACCTAGAGGAATTTTTAGGGGAGTCTAGTGGTTCAAGGGTCTCAGGAAGATCCAAATATACATCCCTATCTTTGGTATCAGGGTCTTACTCCTTCTGCTTTAGGGTCCTAATTTAGCAGAGAAGACCTGCAAAGTCTGTGCATTTGACATCATTTTAACTCCATTGCCCTTATAATTAAATTCTGGCCTTGAAGTTAACGCAGTTTGCCTTCTTGCTACAGAAAATGAGGGTCTATTTAAATGTTGCCATGGCAGAACTCTGGCTTTCACAGCATGTCCTTAGGATATGGTTGGTCCAACATCCAGCTCTAGAATCCTTCCAGTCTTTCCCCCATACAGTTCAAATTCTAGAACTAATGCATAAATTAGTGCTTCCCTTTCCATCTTTACCTCATCCCATTTCACCACATGCCTTTCCAGTGTTACCAATGGCACTTAACCCCAGCAAAACAGTCCTGGTTGTCATCTGATTGATGGTTAACCACTTACTATACCAATGGTCTTAGATTTGGTTCCCCCAAAGAAAATCCTGAGACAAGGACTTAAATGACGTGCTTTATTTGGAAGATGGTCCCAAGAAACAAAAATGAGAAATAAGACAAGGGGAAATAAGACAAGGAAGGTAGGAAAGCCAACCACAATGGCATTAATGAGCAGGTTTATGCTCACTCCCACTGGGGGAATCTCTGAGAAGCTGTGTGGAACCCGTAGAATCATCCCAGTTGAGTATGTGAGGCTGCAACATTTACCCACCAACTCCCATGCCCCATTGGTTTAGGGGTACCTTCAGAAACTTTCATTTCCATAACCCTGGTACCTGTCTGTGTGCAGTCAAGCAAGTTCATGTGGAGCCAAGAAAGCCTCAGGCAGAGAAGAGATGCCCATACCTGGGATGTGCCTAGATGACAGCACACTGGGAAGCCTTCTTGCTTTACAGCTGCAAGTGAACTTGAGTGGGCCAAGGGGAGGTAGGGGGGGCATCGACAGTGTGTGATACACATCTTGATGCAATCTAGTGAATGAATCAGAGATTCCATCTCCAAAAGGACAATCAATGGAACCACTATATTCCTCTTAATTGGGGACCTGAGAAACTTGCCATATTGCTTATAAATTTGTTCAAAGCACAGAGCAAGTTCAGAGAATCATACTTTCTCCAAATCCTTATTAATTTCAGGAAAATATATTTCTCATTGGAAGGTATTTAACAGGGTTCTTTAAGATTATGAGATCATATCTGTTTGCCATGGGCATCCACATTCACATGGTGTAAGAGTTGCTGATTTACTTTCACTAGGAGGATGAAGCCAGCCAAATTGAGACAGACTAAAACATCTAATTATGGAGCAAATTATAGGTTTTCCTAAATTATTTTTCTTTATGAGAGAAAGGATATCAGTCATAAAGTAGAATTATAGTTTTTAAAAAGCTGATATTAAGAAAAAAAGACTTTGGAAAAGCATAGGTAGCTCCAGAAGACAATTTAAATACCAATTTTCTATGGATGGGCAGAATTTTCCACCAGAAAAGTAGTGAAATTGAATTTCAACAGATGAGTAGATGCTAAATGGAGGAATGTGGCAAAATCATCTTCACTTTGTATATTATAAGGGTATCAATTTCCTTTGCATCTAGTTGGGGTCAAATGAATGCCCATAAGCTGCCACACACACCAAGTCCTGCGTGTGACTGCTGCCCAAAGAGAGTCACAAAGCCTAGAAAAAGTGGCCTCATCTTGATGAGAGGAGCTACAAAGTCTCATTGTAAAGGAGCACACTGGCAAGGAGACATAGATAATTGTACACATTTTGGCAATCTACTCCAAGCCTAGATTTTTCTCTTCCTCTCCCCAGAAACAATTACCCAGGAGCATTCAAATTTTTATCAATTGTCTATAATTAAGCACTATCCTAATTTGCATATCTTCCCCCAGAACAGCAAGTCTATTTTCCTGATAAAGCTATTCAGGAACTCAATAATCACTTGAGAAAGTTCCATGGAGGCATCTTTAACTCCATGGGCTTATCAAATATTTTTCTGAAAAATGTAGATCTGTTCAGAAAAAGGAAGGAAGTAGGTTGGGATTGTGCATCAATACATATTATATGTTTTTGGATATTTTATCCTATTCTATTGAGCAAAAATATCTAATTCTACTATATTTTTCCTGTGAAAGGATGGGAGAATATAAAACACAACTAAACCTCTTCCAGTTCATGTATCTGGATCTCTGATTGTTACTTTCTTCTTCATTTACTTTGGATGTGACTCATATTTATCTTGCCTTTTGGCATATTGCTTCTGGGACAAGTGAGTGTGTTTAGAATATGTCTAAAATTCATGCGCCCTCAAGAGAAGTAATTTTTTCCTACCTTTGTCAGTGTCAGGGAAATATAATTTGAAACAAACTCTCCCAACCCAGAAAACCTCTCCACAAAGGTAGAAGAAAAAGGAATTTTCGTTATTGAATAAGCAATAAGCCAGAACGTGTATCACAGGCTATCTACCAAGAGATTGAAAAGACAGAAAGAAATCTCACTCTTTTATATGGCTAAGCAGATATGACCCATTGTATACATACGTGTTCTCCAGATAAACAACTAGTCCTTAAGCAAGAGAACTTGACAGCACCATTTATTACAAATAGTCCATCCTAAATTCGCCTGGTAATTGGGGTGACCATCTGTGTTAGTTCATTCATTTTGTGTGTGTGTGTGTTTAATTTAATGTGGTTGGTTTGCTTGTTTTGCTGAGGAAGATTGGCCCTGAGCTAACATCTGTGCCAATCTTCCTCTATTTTGTATGGGTCACTGCCCCAGCATGGCTGACAAGTTGTGTAGGTCTGCGCCCCGAATCCGAATCCCCAAACCTGTGCTGCCGAAGAGGAGTGTGCTAAATGTAACCACTTCGCCACGGGGCTGGACTGAGTTCATTGGATTTATAGAAAAGAAAAATAAACTTTTCCTATCTTTATGATAGGAGATAGTTTTGCGACTGGGAGCAAAGTACCTACCAAAGTTAGGCTCCTACCCTCCCACAGAAACTGGGAGACAGGGACGCTGTCTCCCTTGATGTTTACATTTCAAAGAGATGGTTCCCAGGTCCTTGTCAAAGGCATTCCTGGGTCATAAAGCTGGCAAGAGGCTTATTTAGCTTCTAAAAAGATTTATATATGTTTCCAAGACACAGAGAAAGAACTTACAATTACAAAATTTCTAAAGTAGAATGTTCTCAGAAAAGGAAGAGAAGGAAATCTCTTCTTTATTTTCAACAGGGAAAATTAAACTTCATTTTCATTTGTATTTGCCCTTATATCAAGCAGGGGCTCTTCTGTGTTAGCCATGGTTGTTAGTAACCGTGATGTTCAAAATAGTTGTAATTCTCATCAGCTTAGAATGTATTCATCCATTCCTTCATTCATCATATTATAATTAAATCTTATGCTTCCAGAAACAAGCCTGGACTATGTTGATTCAGAAGTGAGTCAGAGAGACAGATTCCTTTCATCAAAGAAATTATATCCTGTAGAGGGAGATAGACAATAAGCAGAGAAATAAATCAATTTACTTAATAATTTATTTACAATTTAATCACAGATGCTGTTAAGGGTAATGAAGACAAATAAAATAGCATAAGGGGCCGAGCTTGATGGGAAGTATTATTTTAGGAAAAACTTTAGGTGTAGATAATATTTGAGCTGAGATGTGAAGGAAGTGATGGTGGACTACAAGAGAAGAGAGTCACAAGCAAAGAGAAATCTAGAAAAACTGAGGTTTTTGGCCTGAGCAAGAGAATGAATATAAGTGACATTTATATGCACGAACACAGGAAAAATGTACATTTGTGAGACCAGAAAGAATTCTCTCTTAAACATGTGAAGTCTGAGATGCCTTTTAAATATCAAAGTACAGATGTTAAGAGGACAACAGGTTACATAGTTTTAAGCTCATGTTGTGTCAGAGAAGAATAAGTAAATGTGGGAGTCATCGGTATATAGACATCATTTAAACCAGGAATCCAGACTTTCTCTTCTGGCTACAATGGAGTGGTTTGTGGAAGACACATGCTTTCATGAAAAACAGATTAAAAGGGAAATAAGATTTTTTTTAAAAGCCTATATGACATCATCAGAAAGCTGCCTTGGCAACTAGGTGCTCCCATTGCTGCCCCCTGTGCCTGCCCTTTACCTTGTCTCTACTGGCTCCTGTTTGGCCTTAGGAGATCCACGACTATCCTCTAAAGTGAGATTCTCTACGGGAGAGCACTTTCATCCCATGCTCAGGTAGAGTGCAGAGTGGAGAAGGACCTTGGGGTAGTTCAGGGCTCGGTAAGACAGAATGTGAGGACCAAGTCATGCTCCCAGGGGTGGGCTTTGGGGAGGGCAGCTGTGGCACTCATGCCCTGGGTTGTCTGGCTCTGAACCTGCTAAGGCTCCTTCTGGCATGAAACAGCCCTGATTCCTCACATGGATGAGGAGAAGGAGACTCCCAAGTTGCCTGGCCTCCCCAGGACACAGGGCAGGGGCAGGGATCTTACTGACCCTAGGCCTCCACACCTTCCTGACACTCACAGATGGCCCTACAGGTTGGAAGATAGGTGGCCTGCCACTGCTCACCCATGCAACTGTTCACTCTACTGTCTTTGTCCCCCTTGGGCTTCCCTGAGCACCATCAGTGGCACCAGCCAGGCAAGGACATGTGTGGTGCTTCTTCCTGATGATCAGGATGGATAGGTTCTCCTCTGAGCTCCCTGGGGCAAAGATACTCAAAACCAACCAACTGCCCATTGGTGGAACAGACTTCTCCTTTCAACCACCTGGTCTCTACAACTGAGAATGGTGAACGGAGGAGCCTGGGTCAGGCTCCTGGATCACTTTGCCTGCAAGTTTCTGTCTCTCTCTGCCTTTCTTTTTGTCTCTCATACCCTCTCTCTAGGCATCTCTTTATCTCTCTCTCTCTTTATTTCTATCCTTATCTCTCCGAGTTTGTCCTCTCATTTCTTCTTTATCTTTACAATCTTTTCTCTTCCCTCTCATACAAGTATTCATTCATTTATCCAATCAGTCATTCATTCAACAAATATTTAGTAAATACCTACTATGTGCCAGGCACTGTGCCAGGTCTCTGACTAATCAGAGGAAACTTCAAGAGGCTGGGAACTCAACAGAGAGCAGGAAAGCCACTGCCCTCACCTCCCTGGAGCATGCCAACCCAACCTTACTTACACTCTTTCTGTCTCTGCCTCTTCCAGGCTAGTCAGAGAGGTGAGGAAAGATGAAGCCTGAGTCCTGTCCCTGGTGAGCCCCAGTGCTTAGAAAAGGAGCTACAAAGAGTAATGAAGGGGAGGAAGACTAGCCTCAACCCACTCTGGGTCCTTTCTGGCTGGGCTACAAATTAAATTCACATGAGACCAAATAGCAGGAGAAAACAAAACAAAGCTTTATAACTTGTATACATGGGAGATACCAGGGAAACTGAGTTTCTCAACAAAATGGTGGAGGTTCTCCTCTTAAATAGAAAGACAGTGGAGGATGTCGGGGGTGGGTCAGTTATGGGAGATTACCAGAAAAGCACAATAAGGTTATTATGCAGCCTTGTCTTCTGCATTGATGAGTTTCTAGAGATGAGGTCATCCCCCCTTCTTCCCAGTACCAAGAGGGAGATACCTTTACAAATGGAGATTTCCCTTACAAATGTAAATGTTTGGTAGACAGAACTTTGATAAGAATGGGCTTAGCAAGCACCCTCCCAGTCTATAGTTACCCAGAGTTATCCACGGTGATGGCCCCTCCCAGGGACAAGCCTTCCATCCCAAATCCCTTTAGACACTCAGTGGGGGGGGGTGGGGGGGGGAGGTCAAAGCCTCCTTCAGAAAAAATAATCAAGGTAAAGAGACATATTTTGAGGTGGCCAATTCTGATCCCCCACAGTAAGCATACATGAAATGTTTGCTGAATAAATGATGAATTACAGAGCTGAAACTGTGACCAGAGGAATGCAGTTCAGAGCCACAGGAGACTTGGGAAAATGAAGTTTTGGGGGAGAAGGGTCCTTGCTTCTGCTTTTACTTCTCAGAGGCATAAACATGAATTGCAAATCTTGGATGCCATCTTTGCGCCCTCCCTCTGCCCCGCCCCAGATTGTTGATGTGTCTGAGAAAGGAGCTGTTGTACATGTCTGGTGCCCTGGTTTTTGTGTCTGCTGCCCGAAGGACACATCCCTCGATAGCCTGGCTCTGGTGTCTGGTGGGGCTTGTGTTCACAAGTTCAACAGAACAGAGGCAAGGAAAGAAACAGTTCTTAACTGGCTTTCACCCCAGGGCTCAGCACAGAGGGAGCAGACAGAAATGCCCATCTCCCAGTCTTCCCCTAAGAGAGATATATTTACATATTTTAAAAGCTGCTGCCTGAGAGTCTGGCTTCCAATCAGCCTGAATCTAGGTGCTGACTGAAATCCTCCCCTTTGGGACACTGACTTGTCTTGGCACACTCTCAACTACTGGGAGCCACTAAAAATAATGTAGGCAGGTTGGACAATCACAAAGGTTTGAGATATGATCAAGAACTAGGGCAGGGTTGAATGATAAATTTCATCTCTACACGAGGCCATTCTCAAGCCTGGGAGAGGTGACTGTTTTATCTAATGCAGAGAAACCGACACAGAGAGTCAAGGGAAATGAAGAAACAAAGGAATATTTTCCAAATGAAAGAACAAGATAAAACCTCAGAAAAAGACCTTAATGAAAAGGAGATAAGTGGTTTGGCTGATAAACAGTACAAAATAATAGTCATTAAGATGCTCACCAACCTCGGGAGAAGAATGGGTGAACAGAGAATGCCTTGCTTACTTTCAATGTTGATTTAATTCACATTGTTATATAAACACAGAGACCCCTATGCTGGAGGTAGGTGGAGTGAAGAGCCCTGAATTACTTCAGGAATGCTAGTCAGAGAGAGAGAGTGAGAAACCTAGAGAGAGAGAGATCCCAAGATACAGTCAGTTTGAAATCACCATTCTCACCATATAGAGGGTAAGAACATACAGCAACCTGAAAATCAGTTCTAACTTTCAACGTCCTGTATCGCTAGAGCTGGAAGGAAGCTTATCATTGAGTTGAAGTCCCATGTGGTATTTGTCCATATGTGAATATATTTGAAGAAAAGTTCAGGGTCTAATAAATTCTACCATGAACTTTTTGTTGGTATTAAAGGTAGTAAATAGTCAAGAGCTTGTTCATTGATTTTGTTAACGAAAATCTCTGGAATACAAGAATTCAGTTAGGAAACCTTTATTGCTCATATAGTTTGCAAACCAGAAAAAAGTGATCTTCAGCAGCAAACAGAAAGTACACTCCGGGAGAACAGAAAAAAGGGGGCTGCCTTTATAGAAAAAGTTCTGGCCCAGGTTCCCACTCGGGTCTACTTATGCAAATGAGGGATGCAAGCCAGCTTAGTCATGATTGGTTGGCACAGGTCACAGTTTTATTGGTTAAGTCGAGATGACTGTTAAGTGCTTTTATAAAGTCAGGAACTTTGGCAGAGTCAAAACTTAAGAGTGCATTCTGTGGTTTTTCCAAGAACAGAGTATGTGACTGTGTCCCGGTCCCATCATAGCCGCTTGACTCCGTTGTGTTTTTAGGTCCTGGTTAGTCACACAGAGTCTGTCTTGTCCTCAGGGGTCTTTTTTATTTCATTTTATTCCACAACTTGAATTAGGTAAACCAAAAAATGGAGATTTTTATTTTAATTTTATAATTAGTAAAATGGCATAGTTCAGGGAAACTGAAAGACTTAGGAAGAACCAGAATTACTGATAAAAGATACCATAAGACTCTCTTTAAACCAGGATTTTTTTTTTCTTTATGACAGTTTCTCTTTAAACCACATTCTCTTCAAACCAGTTTCTTATTAAACTAATTCAACAGAATGAAAAATGTGGTCTCCTCATAGTTGGCAGGTTTGTATTTTTGTGTGTGTGTGTGAGGAAGACCAGCCCTGAGCTAACATCCGTTGCTAATCTTCCTCTTTTTGCTGAGGAAGACTGGCCCTGGGCTAACATCCGTGCCCATTTTCCTCTACTTTATATGGGACGCCGCCACAGCATGGCTGACAAGCAGTGCGTCGGCAGGCGCCCGGGATCCGAACCCGCGAACCCCGGGCTGCCAAGCACAGACTAAACCGCTGCACCACTGGGCTGGCCCCCGCAGGTTTGTTTTTTACGGACCTGTCAATGTGAAAAGTTTTCCATTCCAAATTCTGAGGAAGAGGACGTTTAATTGTCCCCAAAAAGCCCAATCTGGTTTTGAATAATGGAGTAGATGACATTATAGAAAAAATGGTACTTTTGAGAACCACTACCATGGGTCAGGCTAGAGGCAGCAGTTTAAGGAGGGGGTTATCACCATTGAACCTCACAGAGGCTCCTATAGAAAATACTGGAATCAATTGTCAAGCTCTTGGGAGAAAAGTGTTGGGTCACTAGGGAAAGGCACCGACTCCCTAAGAGCCATCTCAAACAAGGCCTGTGCCCTTAGCATGGGCCTCTAGTAAGAATTCTGCTGGCCCAGACTTTCCCTTTCCACTGGAAAGTTAAATGCACAAAGGCAGAAACTCAGGGGCTGTGTTGGTGCTGGGAGATAGGCCCCGCTGGCCAGATTCGATGTTGCAAAGAAGACATATAAACATGACAGGCAGATTCTCTATCCTGGTGATTGGAACTTGGTGTCATATAGAGACTTGAATTTGATGAATGTGAGTGTGTTAGTTGAAACTTCCTAGAGAGTCCTGACAAGTTCATCAGGAACTAGAGTTGCTCAACATCCTGCACTTTCAGTTCACAGTGCAAAAAAAGTGTTGTTGAACGCATTTAGACAATGAACACTAACAAGCGAGTACAGCGAGGGATGCCCTCAGCTGTGTGGATCTGGCCCCAGGAGAGAGGCCATAGTGGACAGCAGGCTGTGAGTCTGCACACCTGCAGCCTGTTTCTATCAGAGCCAGATGGATTGTGGGTGGAAATCCTTCCAAGTGCTGCAGAGTTGGGCCAAGCCTTTAAATTCAGAACAACCTGTAGAGGAGAAAGGAGACTAGATGTGAGCTCAGGCCGCATAAGGTGGAGATCCACTTGCCTGACTTCACAATGTTGAGAATCTTCTCCTTCCTGGATGCATTCAGCTTGCTACAGATTTCCCAAGTGAACAAGGTAAGTGCTCTCCATCCTCCACTACTCTATCTGAATTGACCAGCCCTGCCCCCACACCCTTCCACCTTGTCAGTCCTTGCCCAAGACCCCTTCACCTCTCTCCCTCAGCCTTGGGATCTTGGCTACCCCAACATTATACCCACACTGCCTTCTCTTCATTCCATAAATTTACCTTTTTTGGGCCTGCCCATTCAGCTCTGAAGACCTATGTCCCTGGGACTCAGCTGCTTCTCTTGACCAATTTAAGCACCAATTTGCAGAATAGTGGAGTGATACGTTGAGTGTTTTGGGATTAGCATCCTTCACTCTGAGGGTCTCATATTTTGTTAAATGAAAATGACAAACTGGTATTCAGGAGTTGTGGACTAACTAAATGGTCCTTCAGTCTCTCATTTCAAGCCCTAGGAAGCCATATTTCTCCCTCTGCACTCTCACAGGACTCCTGAGGGCCTGTATTAGCAGTGATGGCCCTCTGCTGTTACCGTGTCCCCTTCCCCCAGACTGGGAGGACTTTGAGAACTGGAATGGTGGCTGGATAACCCATGTGAGCCTTGCTCCCAGAACAAATGACAGCAGAGGAGGAGCCAACATTTGGGTACTGATTGCCTGCTTATCTCTTCCTTTCTCTTTCTCAGGACCGGAATAAGGTTGCAGAGAGTGATTACCCATGGAGGTAAGATGGGAAGGTAGGTGTCTCTCAGGGGAGAGGAGGACGTCTGACTGTGCACCTAGTCCTCTGTGTGGCTGTTTTGGAGTGAAGGTTACAGTGAGTCAAGTGTCTGTGTGTACAGTGGTGCCGAGGAGGTGAACTGACCAGGGGAAGCCCGCTGGGATTGTGACTCTGTTTCCAGAAACCTGTGTCTGAAGAAATGGAGCTTCTGCCACTTCTGCAGTCAGTGCCTGGGCACACAGACACGGAAGAAATTCTTCCTCAACCAAACAACGCGGGAGCTTCGGGTGGCGCTGGCTCAGCCGAAGGACTTCATCTACAAGGAAGCAACTGGGAACCTCTGTGTGGAGACAGGATACCCTGGAGGAACATGATAAACTTGTTTCAAGAAATCCACTATTTTTGTTTTTTCTGTGTTCTTGTTCAGTGAAGAGAAAGGAAATTAAAACTTGGTGGGACTGGATTGCTGTGATGCGTGTCACTGGTCTCCCTGCTTCCTCCCTTGTCCCCCATGATCTATGCTGCGTGGAGAAACCAAAGTGATCTTTTCACAGCATGAAATCAAGCCCTGTTACTCCCTTTTTCCAAAACCTTCCCATTCCTCCTAGAATAAATATTTTAAACAAAAAGGAAACTTTTAAATAACGGAAGTTCTATCACTCTTTTTATTCCTGATACTTCTTTTAAAACTCAGAACAGTTCTTTGATAGAGAGATTTTTATCTCCATTTTATACCTATGGAAACTGAGATTAAAGAGAAAAAACAAACTGGCCAATACCTCCCAAATGGCCAGTCTGCGATGGGAACCCATGTTTGGATGACTCTGAAAGCCAATTTCCATCCTCTTCTCCATAATTGTTACCTAAACCCTCCTAAGAGGGTGCAGGAAAACTTAAAATTATCTTTCAGAATTCTCTTTATTCAATGGGGTCATCCCTCAACTATCTGGTGGCCTAGTATTGGCTGTGTTTCCTTCTAGGAATCTTAGGACCTATGGCTTATCTCTCAGGAAGTAGCCACACAGTGGATGGACAAGAGAAATCAGTCATTTGTGCAGTCTCTTCCAATTACGTGCTTTATGCCTGGGATGTGCAGGAGGTGAGTCTGGCTAAGGTGGAGCACAAGTAATGCATACTTGTGTGCATTCTGTTAAACATAAGAAACAAGTGCTGGGAGGGAGGAAAATGATACTGGGAATTGGTAACAGAAACAAAGTTTCAAATCGGGTCTTCTAATTGGTAATCTGTGAGATTTTCATTTAGACTCTAGACACACAGAGAATTCACTTTTTAATATGTGTTTCTATACATAAACTTATGCAAGGACTTATTTTCTGATGGTAATGTGGAGTGACTTTGTGAAATAAACAATCTTTTGGCATTGTGCATATTCATTACCTGTTCTGCTGCCTCTCTGTCAACTATTGGCATTCATTATATTAGCTTTTTCAGAAAGCGGTCTCTAACTCAGATTACTTCCAAGGGGCACAAAGATCTTATATATCAGGACCAGCAAATGTAGTGCAAGAAGCACTGGATCAGGGATTGGAAGATCCCAAAGTGGGTCCCAAATTATTATATTTTCTTGGCTTTCCCTGTTTGGATTCCTCTCTCCTCCCCATAAAAATTAGATAATAACTCTTTCTAACATGGGATCTCCTGAGGTATGATAAATACCCTTTTATGAATATATGAGGTGGCAGGGAAATGATGAGATAAAAGTCTAGAAGGGTGCTCTTAAACTGATGCAATGTTATATGTCAATTACATCTCAATAAACCTGGGCTGGGGGGGGAAGAAATTAGAAGGGTACTCTCTTGGATAACTTGCTCTAGGGGAAACCAGTCACCGTGTTCCTGAGGACATTCAAGCAGACCAATGGACAGGCCCACATGACAAAGAACTCAGGCCTCTTGCCAACAGCCAACACCAACTTGCAGTCATGTGAGTGAGCCATCTTGGAAGTAGCTTCTCCAACCCCAGATAAGACTTCAGATTATTGCATCCCCAGCCAACCTCTTGCTGCAATCTAATGAGAGAACCTAAACCAGAGCCACTCAGCTAATCCACTCTTGAATTTTTAACCAACAGAAGCTGTGGGAAACAAGTGTTTATTGCTTTAAGTTGCTATATAATTTGTTATGCAACAATAGATAACAAATATAGTATTTTGTACCTGGAAGTGGGGTGCTGCCATGACAGAAACCTAAAATGTGGGAGAAGCTCTGGAACCAGGCAGTGGGCAGAAACTGGAAAGACTCTGAGGAGAATGTTGGACCTTGAAAGTCTCTTCAATGTTAGCAAAAACCTAATGGCCTGCCATGAGGCTGCCAGTGAAGACTTAAATAAAAGTGTGAAAAATGTTATTGGACACTGGAGGAAAGGAGATCCTTGTTATACAGTTGCAGAAAGTTTAGCAACACTGTCACCCATGGTAATGTGAAAACTAGAAAATATATCTAATGAATTGAGTGGTCTTGCTAAGGGGATTTCCAGGCAGAATGCTGAATGCTGACTTCTTCTTGTTGTTTATAGTAAAATGCAAGAGAAAGAGGGGGAGGATAAAGTAAGAACTATCAAACAAAAGAGAGTTAAGGATTACTAATTTTAAAAATTCCCAGCCTTTCTAGCTAGCAAATGATGCTAAAATTTAAGAAATGGACTCCAAGCAAAATCAATCCGAGGCAATGTCAGTAAACCATACTACAAAGTTGAAGCCAAAGAAGTGGCTGCAAAATTATTTGTTAGACCACAGAAAGATCTAAGGAGGTGCCTCAGAGAACTGTTCAGTCAAGCAAAAGGACTTTTAAAAAGTTTAAAGCGTTGTCCTTGGCAGGCCCAGCAGAAGCCCAAGGTATCAAAGGATTTATCTCAAAGACTCGTGGGTGTGGCTCTTGTCTAACGATATAAACTCCAACAACGTTCTTTGGAGACCCAAAAAGTTTTTAAGGGAATTATATTGGCAGAAATGCTTCCAGCTTGGATTTAAAGGGGTTGAGACATCACCAAAAAAAAAGAGGACTTTGAATCCCAAACTTTTACAGGCAAGAAACAGGCTACAAAAAACTACTCAGCTGCAAAATTGGACCGCCATGTATAGAAAGGGAAAGATGATTCACAAGACAGAAACAAAAGCCTAGAGAGTGGAGCTGAGAGTCATGAAGAATCTTTCCCAGGCCTTGACTCCTAATCAAAATACTACCAGCATGTTCTCTATCGGATTTCATATTTTCTGTATAGCAGTGATTCTTTGGTGCCTCCCACCCCTTCCCCTGCATTTTTCCGTTTTCCTCTTTTTTGAATGAGAGTATCTGTAATGTTATCTTATGCCTGTCCTACCCTTGTATTTTGAGGATGTGCGGGACAGACAACTTGTATATTTACTTTTAGGTTTTCACATCAAGATGAACTGAATTTAAAGAGCTTCATCTATACCTAAACCTAATTAAACAATGAGATCGTAGATTTTGAGATGATACTATAATGGTATGAGTTATTTGGGGGGCATTGGGAGATAGTGAGTATATTTTGTATGTGGAAGGGAGGTGAATCATTAGGGTCTACAGGGGGGACTGTGTCATCTAGCCCCTAAGATAGCCCTCAATATTCCTTGTCCCATAGTATTCATGATCTTATGTAGTCCACTCCCACATTGAATAGGGCCGACCTTTGTAACTAATAGGATATTGTGGAAATGATTTTGTGTAGCTGAAGCTATGTCATAAAAGATATTTCCTCTCTCTTGAGTCATTGGCTCTTAGAAAGCCAGCCACAATGTTATGAGGACACTCGAGAAGCCCTACAGAGAGCTCTGTGTGGTGAAGTACTGAGGACTCCTGCTAGGAGCCAGCACCAACTTGCCAGCCATATGAGTGAGCCATCTTGAAAGTGGATCTTGACTTCAACCTCATAAAAGACCCTGAGCCAGAACTACCTAGCCCAAACTGCACCTGAATTTCTAACTAACAGAACCTGAGATAACAAAACCTTATTGTTGTTTTAAGCCACCCAATTTGGGGATAATTCATTACACAACAATAGATGACACTACACAGGCAACATGTTATACTGTTTGGAATCAAAATAGTGATTACATTTGGGAGGAGTTAGTAAATAGAGCAAGTATAAGAGTGCTTTGAGAGGCTTAGAAGTAGTCATACTGATCACTTTGTAATAATTTATTAAACTTTATATTTATGTTTGTATTCTTTCCTCTTTGTATACAATATACTTCACAATTTAAAAAAGGCTGAAGCAAAGTCTAGAAGGGAAATTTCTTTATTCTGTCTTGTTTGTAATATACAGGTTGATGATGGAATAACAATTATCATGATAGTTGATATCCTTTGTACTCCTACTATGTACTAGGCAGAATTCTAAATACGTTTCATGATTGCGAACCAACCAACCCATAAGAAGCCACAGTGGTAAGTAACTTGCCAAATGTCACACTGTTACTAAGAGGCAGAACTGATTTGAGCCCAGGGAGTCTGATCGTTATTTATGCTCATCATGTAGTAAATTCCTGCCTTTGAATATAGTGCATAGTTCCTTCTCCACATTCACTACCCCTCTAATTAAGATGTTTAGGAGAATCTTCTTATTCTTTTCCCAGAAGCAAGGAATGGATCTGATTTAGAGGAGGCTTCCAAATAAACACTGGCAGAATGAAAGAAAGCACAGTAGTTGTGAAGAGTTCCTTGAACACATATAGTATGACTCTAAGGCACTATGATCTGGTCAAGCCCAGTCCAGCAGACTAGAATCATGCACCTGGTGGCCCTCCCTCAGATGCATCTCGCATTCACTATGGATTTGGAGAGAACTGTCAAAGTGTGGAATTGTCAGGATGAGGATGCTCTGGCTACTCTCACCATGCCTCGGGCCTGTTCTTCCTTGGAAGCCTGTCTCACAAAGGATGGCCCATTCCTGACGGTAAGTGAGCCTTACATCTGGAGGGGGCCCACAAAACAAAATGCCTGCTGCTTTGACAGGTGTTGTGGCCCCATTACTGTCACATCACAACTTGTCTTCTTGGAGTCATCCCTACACATACCCTGAGAGTCACAATATACCGGTGAATGTTGGCCATAAAAACCTCTCTACCATCTTGGCCTTTGATCTACCTTAAGTACATTTCCCCATTCATTCTTCTAAAAAAAAAGGAAACTTCCTGAATTATTTCATATCTATGTCTCTTCTTTCAAGTGTGTATTATGGTACAGCACATGAACTTGGACAGGGACTGCGGAGGGAGAGACATGGGTTTGGGGAGACATTGAGAAAAACAATAGTGTTGATGTGCTAATGAGTGACTATCCTTGAGAAGAGTGCTTTGGGGCTTAGAAAGTTTTATTCCTTGGGGTCATCCCAAAAACTTTGTGAGTGAGGCTGGTCAGAGGTTTTAATATCCGCTGTGGGATTGAAGAAATGGTGGCATATCTTGCAGTTGACTGTGCTGCCTCTTGTGTGCTTTAAGATTTCATGTCTCTTTCCATTGACATGGTGGTATGCTTTGGTTTCAGGTAGGCGATTCTGAAGGTAACATCTATACATTGACAGTCCCTGGGTTAAGGAATGTTTCTAAAGTTAATGCATTCAGATGTAATGTTGATCTTCTACACTGCTCTCCTGACAAAAAATGGATGTTTGCATCTACACATCAACATCACTTGCCAAAGGTATGTGCTGCTCTGTGTGCTTCGACATTGGGAGGAAGGGTCAAGTATTAGGAAGGTAAAGGGAGGAAGTGTTAGAGAGGAGGGGGAAAGGTGCTTGGTTAGAGCAAGATAAAAAATGGTCAAGGGGCCGCCTGGTGGCGCAGCAGTTTAGTTCGCGCTTGGCAGCCAGGGGTTCGCAGGTTCGGATCCCGGGCGCCTGGGCGCCTGCCGATGCACTGCTCGTCAGCCACGCCATGGCGGCGTCCCATATAAAGTAGAGGAAGATGGGCACGGATGTTAGCCCAGGGCCAGTCTTCCTCGGCAAAAAGAGAAAGATTGGCAACGGATGTTAGCTCAGGGCTGGTCTTCCTCACAAAAAAAAAAAGATAAAAATGGTCAACAGGACTCTGCCCCCACAGTTTCTGGGCTTCTGGAGAAGAGAGGCTAGGGGTACCTCCTTATTAATACCAGATGAGAATGGTTGACAGGGCCATGCCCCACCATCTCCATATCACCATGTGGGGAGGAAGGCATGGCTTCTTCTATGGCATTCAACTGGAGTAGAGCAGGTATAGTCAAAGGGAACAGAATTCTATTTTAAAATAAAAATCTTCTCTCATTATTATTGAATAAGATAATCTAGCAAATCAGAGATATTGATAATCTAACAGTGATATCTCAAAGCAGGTTGGAATTGCTACTCCTGCAAATGGTAATCAGCATAACTTTGCCATATCTGCACAATTATTCAAAACCAAATCTAAGAGTAACTTCTATGATCAAAGGACCAATTGCTTTTGGAAGAATATGTATATCTCTGTCAGGTTCAAATTTAGTATCATCAACAATGGATATAACTACTTTCTCTTTTGTCCAATAATGATCTTATTTTTTCTGTTGGCAGCTTTGTCTCCAAAGCAATATGTGATAATTCGAGCAGAGTAAGTATGGTGTCAAGAATTCATGAATCCAGCATTCTGGTGATGTATTCTTTGAATATGTAATATGGAAACTAATGGAATTAACCTTGCATCATCTTCCTTAATGTAGTAAAGAGACTTCTGCTTGCAAACTCAGAATGATTAATTTAGTGATGTTAGGGAAAAAGCAATGATTTACCTATCTATAGTGAATCAGACACTGACAGATATTACAGATCAGGCACTATAGACATAGAGTGTGGAGCAACATATCTGCCATCAGGGAGACTATAGAATGCTACTGTAGTAAAATATGAATAGTCACACAAATATACAATTCCAAACAATTCAAGGGGAGCACATTATGGGAAAGTGTGAATTTAGATTGAGGCTGGTTTAAAAGTGAAGGCATCTGTATCAATCAGCCAGTGTTCTTGCCTGTAAGCAACCAAAAATAAATTCTGTAAAATTTAAGCAGGAAAGGAATGTATTAGAAAAACATGGAGGTTAATATCTAAAGGTAGCTAGAAGAGACTCAGAATATACACAGGAATAAAAAATGCTCAAGAGGACTAGGAAATAGAAAATATATCAAAGGCTAAATCCCATGAATGTTTTGATTTGCATATCACCACAGCCCCTGTATTGGATATGATAAAGAACTAGCCCCCTATTCTTGTATCACTAGCTCGGGATTCAGAGTTCTGGGAGAGAGTGCTAATAAATCAAGCCTAAGAAACATGGATCTACTCTCCTGGCTTTGAGGACCGGGGGACAGGATTGGAAGAAAGATGACCTGAGGGGGTAGATAGTACTCTAATGGGAATGTAATCTCCATGTGAGATTTCTCCAAAGAGCAGTGTGGGTTTCAAGGCTGTTAAAGTGTCCACCATCCCCTCTCTGTAGAAATAAACTTGAAGCTGTGACCAGGAGGATAAAAGAAGGAAAGCCCAATGTAGAGTCTATGGAGAAGGACAAGGTTGGGTGGAGAAGACGACAGGAGATGCATTATAAACAGCACCTGGGAAAGCTCTGAGACAGTCACGTGTTTGGTTTAGTTCAGAATCAAAGTCTATGTGGCTGAAGTCAATGATGAGGAGTATCTACTAAGACTAGGTTGGAAAGTCAGAAAGTGTCGAATTACACAGACATTTGAAGACATAACTCAAATATTTAATACATATTAAGTGCAATGGTAAAATTGATTATTTTGGCTTTTGTGTTTTGTTTTGTTTTTAGCAAACAAGGAGAAAAAAAGACCTATATTTTTTAGACCTATGTTTTCAAAAGATCGTTTTCATTGCCATTTAGAAAATTGATTTAAAAGTAGCCATAGTGACTGAGGAGAGCCAGTTAAACCATTTTCTTAATTGGAATCTATTATTTCTGTTATAGATAAAGGTAATAAGTGGCAGTGGAGACCAAGGTAGAAGATGAGATAGAGAAAGAAATATGTGGAATATATGTGCATGAACACAAAGAATATAATTTGTCAAAGGAAATAGGAATAAATAGGTTCCTACAGGGTCTGTGATTTCTGAATAGCTTAAGTTAAAAGGAGATTTTATTGAATTAGTGTTGGGCTTTCATTTTCCAGAAATAGGTAGTCAAGATGTACAGAGAAAACTTTCTACTCATAGCACCTTAACATTGTTCAAAACTGCAAATGCAAAATAAAACTTTAAAATCCGTGGTTAGGGTGGTTGGAATAGAAAAGAAACCTTCTAGGGGCCAGCCTGGTGGCCTAGCAATTAAGTTTGTGCATTCCACTTCGTCAGCCCGGGGTTCACTGGTTCAGATCCTAGGCACAGCCCTACTTACCGTTCATCAAGCCATGCTGAGGCAGCGTCCCACATAGAAAAACTAGAAGGACCTACAACTAGGATATACAACTATGTACTGGGGCTTCAGAAAAAAAAGAAAACAAGAGGAAGATTGGCAACAGATGTTAGCTCAGGGCCAATCTTCCTCAAAAAAAAAAGAAAAGAAACTTTCTAAGTTGGGGAATGAAAAAAAAAGTAAATCCAGAAAAGTCAACAAATGCTCTATGCCTTATTCATAGAATTTTAAACAACTACATGATGGAATACAGGGCCTCTGCCAAACTGGAGGTCAGGTCAGAGAGATCTGCAAGATCCAGGACCCTCAGAAAAGTAATAGTCCTGGTAGGTAATCTGAAGGAAAATCTACCCATTGGAGATGTTGCGGGCAGCTGCCTCTCTCAGCCTCAGGTACAGGTGAAATAACAGAGAAACCATTCTCTCCAGAGAATTCCTAACCATAAAAATACTCTCCTTGGAGTTGGAGTTTACATCAGTCAAGGTCCCAGAATGATGCAGATGTCACATACAAATTAACGTAGTTTGAGGAGGGTTTAATAAAGAGACTACTATAATTTGGATGTAGGATGAAAAGAATTAGAGAAATCACAAAAATTATAAACCTAGTCTTATTTTAGCCCCTCCTTTTTCTGGATATCCCTACGAGGCTATAGCAGCCCACTTCTGACGTGTGCTCATTAATCCAGGCCATCATAATCCAGGTTTTGTTCCTGCCTCAGTCACAGGAAGCTCTATTGGTGGGCACCATCCGGTGGGAACTAGCTAACCTTCACCTACCAGTAAGACACTGGAAGATAATGGCCTATCAAAGCTGACTTAGTTAACGAAGGGCTACTCATTCCTACCATCTCAGCCTGGTATGGCCTGTGCTTAAAGGCGCTACTAATGAGTGGGGGCTAACTATAGACAGAAGTTAGAGAATTAAGCAAGGCTCTTCCCTTTATTAGAGCACCTCTACCCGATACCATCACTTTAATGGATGACATTGAAAATAACATGAGTAAATTATAAAGTTATAGATTTGACTAACGTGTTCTATTTAGTAAAAATTTCAGAGAAGAGAGAGACATCTTCGTCTACCACTCATGTACTTTGCTCCACTAAAGGCACTGTGGAACAAACCTGGACCAGCTCCTGACACCCAGGACATAGAATTGCCCCTGAACCGGGCAGCACCATTTGGATGATTCCCAGGAGACAAACAGATCCCCTGCAGTTGATCTCCAAATTTAACCCCTACCCTGTTGCTGTCTCTCTTCCTTCCCTGAGAGTTCCTACCCTCCCCAGTGTGACTACACATCCACTGGTGTGTCACTCTAGGCCTCCATGATTTATTGGCCACTAAAGGAGGGGTCTATGTACTTGTTAACACATCCTGCTGCCCATGAGTAAATAACACTCACCAAGTTTTACAGAGTCAGGGACACACACCAAAGGTGCCATAATATCACTCTGCTCACAAAACAGATAAAACAAACCAGAATCTTCTCCTTTTTGGATCTATTCTCCTAGCTCTCCCCTACTAAATGGGCAGACTGGCTGAAAAAAGGGCTTCAAAGCCTAGCATGTGCCTTTATAGGCTTCTGAATCCTAAAGATGCTTTGTCACTGGCTCCAAACACACAGGCATGTAAAATAACATACAATGTAGATTATAAAACAGCCCAGAGACAGAGGATGGATTGTTATATAGATGAGCCAAAGATGGCCTCTATGTGTTGGCTTCTAGGTTGTTGATTTCTTCAGTGTAGGCTGAGACCCATTACCTCAAAAGCCCACTGGTGCCAAATTCAAATTTTTACACATCTAATTATGATTAAAACAGCCCAGGGGCTGGCCCAGTGGCGTAGTGGTTAAGTTCACGTGCTCCACTTAGGCAGCCCAGGGTTTGCAGGTTCGGATCCCGGGCACAGACATACGCACCACTCATCAAGTCGTGCTGTGGTGGTGTCCTACATACAAAATAGAGGAAGATGGACAGAGATGTTAGCTCAGGGCCAATCTTCCTCAGCAAAAAGAGGAAGATTGGCAACAGTTGTGAGCTCAGGGCCAATCTTCCTCACCAATAAATAAATAAATAATAAAAATAGCCCAAACAAGCAGATTTGTAGCCATTTAGAGCCCACCTGCTTTTCATAACCCCAGTGAAACCTCACCTGACAGCTATTACCCATTGATAAACTGGAGCCTTGCGGTTATAAGCCCCAGGCTGCTAATCTCAAGTGCATTATGTTGTGTGAAAAAAGTTATGGTCAAAAGCCTACATACTGTGATGATTCCATTTATATGATATTCTGGGATAAGCAAAACCACAGAGATGGAGAACAGATCCACGGTTGCCAGGGATCAGGAGTAGGAGAGGACTTAAAGGGACAGTATGAGGGGCTATTTTGGGGTGATGGAACTGTTCTATATTCTGATTATGGTGATGGTTACACAACTGGATGTAATTGTAAAAACCCATAGAATTATATAACAAAAAAGAGAGTAAATTTTACTGTGTGTAAATTTTAAAATACATTTGAAAAGACAGATAAATTGAATTTTTAAATCATCTGTGTGCTGTTTCTTGTAAGGAAATCTTGTATCAGTTAGAACTTGTCAAAAAAAAAAGAGAGAAATTGATGCCCCCGCCCCAAGCTTCACTTTTCATAAAACTCCATTTGGAGAAGAAAAAGGAAGGAGCAGTAATGAATTCTAAATTTGCATCTTTTGTTAGGCTATAAAATTCTCACCACAAGTCTACAAGGGGACTTCCTGAGCTTTGGAATTTGGGGCCAGAATTCTGTACCATGGCCTCTCCTTTAGATGCACCAGAACCTAAGGCAATGAGTTAATGGCAAAATGGAAAGAAATTGCCAGGATTGGGTAAGATAAAACATGATTCACTGCCTGGGAGACAAGGAGGATTCTGCTTCCATGAGCATGTTGCTGCATACTCGGTATCTGGAGGAAAAAAACAAAATGTGTCCCAACAGCAGTAAGTATGAGATAATGTGACAAAGGCTTCAGGGGAGGCAAACAGTAGGATCTGCCCCTGCCCCATACCTAAAGCTAGGTACAGAGAAAAGTTTGAAGTAAAAGGTTGGAGAAAAGTATACTGGGCAAAAACTACCCAAAGGAGAGTTTGTTCATATATATTCATATCAGACAATTTGGATTTTAAGGCAAAATAATTTGTTAAAAATAAAGAGGGCTATTACATATAGAGTTCACCAAAAAGTCAAAATCTGTACCTGCATCTTATCAAATTACCACAAAATGTATAAAGCAAACACTTCAAATATTTGCAAGGAGAAAGAAAAAACTATCATTATATGGGAAATTAACAAACTTCTCTCGGTAATTAACAGTTAAAGCAGAAACAAACAAAAACTGGTGAGGCTAGAGAACAGGAGTCAGCAAACTATGGTCCACGGGCTAGATCCAACCTACCACTTGTTTGTGTATATACTGCAAATGGAAAATTGTGTTTATATTTTTAAATAGTTGGGAGGGAGATCAGAAAAATATTTCATGACACATGGTAATTATATGAAATTCAATTTCAGCGTCCATAAATAAAACTTTATTGGAACCCCACTATGCCTACTCATGATATATTGTCTATGTTGCTGCATACACTGGCAGAGTTGAGTAGGTGTGACAGAGACCGTACGTGGCACCTTCATTGCTTTGCACTGCTGTTCAGCGTGCTACAAATCACAGCAATGCAGTAATAAGTCAACAGCATATCACCACACTGAGACTATTTTTTTTTCTTTTTTTGCTGAGGAAGATTCACCCTGAGCTAGCATCCATGCCAATCTTCCTCTATTTTTGTATGTGGGTCACCACTGACAGTGGTGTAGGTCTGCGTCCAGAAACTGCCAGGCCACCAAAGCGAGGAGCGCTGAACTTAACCACTAGGCCATGGGCCGGCCCTGACGTTTTTTAAAATTACCAGTGCATAGCCATCAAGTCAAAACAAGAAGAGAAAAATGGGCCCTGAATGTTGTCCTTTTAAAGCAGTAGATTATTTTATTATCCAATTAGATGGCAAAGCATTGTTTACTATGCAATGATATGATAGCTATGTTAAAAGAATACAGTAGTCAATATTACCAGATGAAGCATTCGTCACACCATTCCCAACTCCCAGGAAAGCAACAATCAGAAAAATTAAAAAGTTGAAATGAACTATCTCATCACAGCAGAATTTCTTCATTAAAAATGAAAGAGCATGCAACCTAAGTAAGTTTCTCAGTGGCTTATTTGGTAGCCAAGCAAGGAAAGCCGTTTACCAATGGGAAATTAATTGAACCATGCTTGATTGCAGCAACCAAAATAAGGGGCCCAGAGAAATGAAACTTATTTAAAACTATTAGCCTTGGGAAAGAACAGTTGCTCAAAGTGTTGAGCACATTGAGAATGACGTCAATAGTCAATTAAAAAACAAGGCAAATGATTTCCAGTGGTTTTCCTTGGTGCTTGATGAGTTGACAGAAATTACCAACACTGTCCAGTTGTTATTGATTCAAGCAGTCAATGCTGAATTTGAAGTGACTGAAGAATTAGCCTCTATGAATAGTCTGCATGGAACAATTCCGGGTGAGAATATTTTCAAACAGGTTGAAAAAACACTAGTTCAGCACAGCCTGAAGTGGAACCTGCTAATATATGTCACAAGTGATGGTGATAAAAATATATGTGGAGGAGAAAAAGACTTCCCTGGACAAATTTACAAAGATTGTGAAAATCTAAGGTGTTTAGAGCCTATAGTTATTCATCGTATTATTTATCAGCCGATGCTTTGAGGAAAATATTTAAATCTATCATCCATTATTGATCCAGTAGTGTCAATGGTGAACTTCATTTGCTCTTGTGAACTTAGCCATGGTTAACTCCCTAAATTTTTGTCAGAAATAAAAGATGAATATCCTGACTTGACCTACCATACATCAGTTTGGTGGCTTAGCAGTAGTAAAGCTTTAGTGCAATTTTTTTAGCTCAGAGCCAAGACTTGTCTGAAGGAGAAGAACTGCCCTCAACCACTATTAATGAATACTGAATGGCTTTGGAAATTAGCTTTTGCTGCAGTCTTGATAATATTTCTTAATTCAACTTAAAAGAAAAAATAGTGCTTATATGTAAAACTTATGTTGCAATAAAGTTATTTCAATGATAACGTTGTTTAATCACAAGTAATGTCAAGCAGCTTTGTACAACACTTCCCATGCTGGCGAAAGTCAAAACAAGTGAGATCCCCATTCCCACATAACTTTGTGGCAGATGTGTTTTCTGAGCTCAAACTACAGTACCGACAGCATTTTTTGGACCTCAGTGCAAGAGCAAAGGAACATTTAACTACACAATTGAGGAGATTCCATGAAGCCTTCAATAGGAAGTGATTAATCTGCAATGTAAGGATGTGCTAAAAGGTAAGTATAAGAATCAAATAGAATTCTATAAATGCCTTCCAAGTGATGAATATGCCCAATTAAAATCACAGGCTTGTGGACTGAAATCGGTATTTGGCAGTACTTATCTGTGTGAAAAGACATTTTCAAAGACGAAATATGTAAAATCTACCACAGATCAACATTAACAGGTGACATTTGTAATCAATTTCAATGATAGAGGACACTAACTTTGAACCCCAAATAAGTGAAATGTTATTTCCCTCCCCAAAAGAGAATTCCATTATTCTTCTTAGCATTCCTGCATTACAAAAAATTGTACTCAATAATTATTATATTTTGAATTCCATCAGTAAAAGTTTTGTGGAATTTTGTTTTCTCTTTTGTTATATAAGTACTTACAGAACATTCTTGAAATTGACTCTTGGTTCATAAAGCTTAAAATATTTAAAATCTAGCCCTTTACAGAAAAGTTTTCTAACTCCTGATATAGAAGAATAGACGTGTATACCTCCTAAGCTTGATATAATAGACAGATAATAAACTCCGCATTCCAAAGTTAGACTAGAAAGGGCATTTTAAGTACAAACGAATATTTCTAAATGTTAACAATATTCTAGCTGTAAGTCAACTCAAATCACAAAAATTCAGAGTCATACACCCCATATTCTGTAACCACAATATAATTAGGCTAGAAATCAAAAAAGGAAGGAAAAAGTATATGTTTAAGATTCCAAACTTCTCAATAACACATAGGCCAAGTGGTAAATTATAATGACATTTGAATCGCACTTAAAATTGAATAATAATGAAAATATTACCTTAAAATTGTTGGGTGTAGCTAATACTTTGTATGAGAAAATGTATAGTTTTAAATGATTGCAATTGGAAAAAAGAACAGATGGAAAATAGCAAGCTAAGTTTTTTGGTCAAGAGACTAGAAAAAAAGAGCAAAACAATCCTAAAGAAAGCAGAAAGTATAAAACATAGGTAAGAATACAAATTAATGAGATAATAAGTCAAATTTATTTGAAAAAGTTGCTGAAAAGCCCAATCTTGGGAAAGGCTGATTATAGAAATAATAGAGAAATCACTTGTGTTCTTTTATTAGGAAATTATAAGGGTTCATCCTACAAATTGAGCAGAATTTAAAACTGATAATATACTGATCTCCCTTATTCAAATGAATTCTAAAACTTGAAGGGACAATATCTTAGTATAACACAACTCACCCAAGCTTTTGAAAAAGCCAGAGAAATTCTGGATAGACCAGGGACATTTTCCCCATCTTTCATAAAGCCCTTCAAGAGTCCTGAGTTAACATATGGTTCAGTTCCAACTCTGTTTTTTACACTGACATAAGTCCTGTCTCCTTTCCCACCTGTGGCAGGAAATCCCAAGGCTTTTGTTACTGCTATTGGCAAACACCCTGTCCTCCAGGGTCATACCAGTGGGGTTTCAGCTTCTTCATGTATGAGCTGAAGGGATATCTTCCCCCTCGACTCAGCATTCATAAAGCTGTGTGTTGATTTCATCTAGCACCTGGGTGTAGAACCGATGTGGATTTTCAGCAAAAGCAATCAACCATAGACCAAGATGCAGAAGACTTCCCACCTCTTTACAAGGTAGTTCTAGCCTTTCCTTCAGTCCTCGACTCATGTCACTTCCTCAGAGGTGTCTCTTCTAACCCGAGTTTAAATGTTCTGTTTCAGTCCTGCATAGCATCATGAACATCTTACCATCTTTTAAATTAATTAAATTATTTTACATTTTTTCTTCTTTTCTCCTCTATTTGCTTTTTAGTTAAATATTTTGAAATGTTTTAGTAGTTATACTACAGATTTCAATATGAGTCCTTTACTTATTTCAGTCTACCTTAAATTACTACTTGTATGGCTTAAGAATTTTATAACAGTTTATAACTTCTTCTTCCCTTTTTGCTACTGTTTGTATATTTTGTACTTCTATACATGTTATAAACCCCTTAAGATATTGTTGTTTTAAATAGTCATTATTAATTCATATTTATATATATATATTTATTCTTTCTGCTGCTCTTATTTCCTTCCTGCAGTTTTTTGATCCTTCTTTGGAATCATTTTTTTCATCCCAAAAAACTCTGTTTAGCATTTTTTGCACAAAAGTTCTGCTAATAAGGAATTCTCTCAGATTTTGTTTATCTGACAATATCTTTCATCTTTCAGCATATTAAAGGTTTTATTCCATTGTCCTTTGACTTTCCTCATTTCTGTTGAGAATGCAGGTGTTGGTCTTATATTTGCCACTTGGAGCTTGTGTGCCTTTTTCCCCCTTTTTTCTGTCTGGTTGTTTTCAAGTTTATTTCCTTGTCTTTGGTTTGCAGTAGTTTGAATATGATGTGTCTAGGTGTGGTTTTCTTTTTATTCGTCCTGACTGGGGTTAGCTGAGCTTCTTGAATTTGTGAGTTGATGCCTTCCATCATTTTACTTTTTAATTCTCAGATTTTTATCTCTTAAATATTGCTTCCATCCAATTCTTTCTTTCCTATCCCTCTAGGATTCCAATTATATGTATCTTTGTCACTATGGTTGAACAGAAGTGGGGTCAAAGGGCACTGATGATAAGAAACCCTTTGCCATAGGAAATTGTTGCTGGATTGATTATGTTTAAGGGCATTGAATCCCTCTGATGATGACAAGCCATGACTTTGTAAAGAGTGGGAGTGAGGTGTTAAATGTCAGGAAGGCATAGCAGAGTTTTAGGGGTGTATGCTGGTGTAAACGTTGAGTGTAAGATAGTAAGTGTGTGGATATGAGAGTAAGATAGTAAGTGTGTAAATATGAGTGTAAGATAGTAAGATGAACCTCAATGAACTGGGGTTCCTCAGGAGAGTGGAAATGTAATGTTCTGGATTTACCTTGAAGAATAGAAGAGGACCAAAAACAAAATACTAAATTTGTGCTTTTTAATGCATTTCTGTCAATCAATATCAAGCCATAGGATCAAAGATAAAGGGTTGTTACAAGAATAAAATAAGAGGATACATATAAAGAACATACATGGTCTGTGGTAGCATTAATTGCTAGCTGTGGTTGATCAGACCTGTTTATTGGACCATGGAAAGAGGAGATATATGGTTTCAAGAAATTATTATTTGAGATTCCTGAAATAATTTTTCTTTGAGTGTTTTTTTAATTTCATGTGTTATTATCTTAATAATATCAAAGTATACTCCTCAGAAGGTTAAAAACCTTAGAAGAAAACACAGAGGTAAATCTTGTATTTGGCAATGGATTCTTAAATATGACACCAAAAGCACAAGCAGCACATGAAAAAACAAAAAAGGAATTAGACTGCATCAAAACTGGGAAATTTGGGGATTGGCCCAGTGGCGCAGCGGTTTAGTTCACGCTTCTGCAGCCCAGGGTTCGCGAGTTCAGATCCCGGACGCCGCCGACACACTGCTTGTCAGCCATGCTGTGGCGGCGTCCCATATGAAGGAGCGGAAGATGGGCACAGATGTTAGCCAGGGCCAGTCTTCCTCAGCAAAAGGAGGAGGATTGGCAACGGATGTTAGCTCAGGGCTGGTCTTCCTCACACACAAAAAAAAACCTAAAAAACTTTGTGCATGAAAGGACACAATCAAGAAAGTTCAACGACAACCTTCAGAATGGGAGAAAATATTTATGTGAGATCATAGAAGATATATATATTGGTCTCTGCCCTGGTTCCTGGCACAGAGCTCCTAAACCCTTGTAATTTCCTAAGTGATAAGAATACTAGGAGTATCTACTGTTCTAATATTTGTCTTTGACCCTGTCCCTGACACAAGGCTCCTAAAACCCTTGTAAATTCCTCAGTGATAAAAGCACTAGGAATGTCTTTCATTCTAATGAGGTGACTCCGGGTGGGCTCCTGGATGCCTCCTGGATGGGAGCTAGTCACCAGAAAGACTAAGCCATAATTAGAGGTTTGGAATTTTCAACCCCCTTGAGAAGGAAGAAGGGCTGGAGTTAATAATTGATCATGTCTTTGTGAGGAAACCTCTATAAAATCCCATCAGTAGAGGATTTGGAGAGCTTCCAGGTTGGTGAACATATCCACACCAGGAGGGTGACACACCCCAACTCCATGGGACAGAAGCGCCTGTGCTCAAGACCCTCCCAGACCTTGCCCTATGTATCTCTTCACCCAGCTGTTCATCTGTATCCTTTATCATATCCTTTAATAAACTGGTAAACATAAGTCAGTGTTTCCTTGAGTTCGGTGAGCAACTAGCAAATTAATCAAACCCAAGGAGGGGGGTTGTTGGAACCTCCAATCTATAGCCTGTTGGTCAGAATCACCAAGGTGATTCTGGGTTTGCGACTGACATTTGAACCGGGGGGCAGGGGGGACAATCTTGTGAGACTGAGCCCGTAACCTGTGGGATCTGATGCTCTCTCCAGGTAGACAGTGTCAGAATTGAATTAAATTATAGGACACCCAGCTGGTGTCACATAGAATTGCTTGGAGTGGAGAAAAGCCTCCATACATTTGGTGACCATAAATGAAGTGCTCTCTGCAGAGGTAAAGGAGGCACACAGGAAGGAAAGACATAGTAGGGAAGAACTGGGGATTTCCCCACATATGAAGAAAAAAATATGCAATTTTCCTTTACAGTTTGCAAATCATATATTTGATCAGAGTCTAAGGGCCAGCCCAGTGGTGTTGTGGTTAAGTTTGCTCGCTCTGCTTCCGCGGCCCAGGGTTCACAGTTTCGAATCCTGGGCCTGGACCTTTGCACCGCTCATCAAGCCATGTATGGTGGCATCCCACATGCAAAATAGAGGAAGATGGGCACAGATGTTAGCTCAGGGCTAATCTCCCTCAGCAAAAAGAAGAAGATTGGAAACAGATGTTAGCTCAGAGCCAATCTTCCTCACACACACACACACAAATTCTGATAAGGGTCTAGTATCCATGATATAAAAAGAATTCTTACAACTCAAAAACAAAAAGACAACTCAATTTAAAAATGAGGGGCTGGCCCGGTGGCATAGTGGTTAAGTTCATGTGCTCCGCTTCAGCGGCCTGGGGTTTGGCAGGTTCGGGTCCCGGGCGATGACAGATGCATCACTTGTCAAGCCATCCTGTGGTGGTGTCCCATATAAAATTGAGGGAGATGAGCACGGATGTTAGCCCAGGGCCAGTCTTCCTTAGCAAAAAAAAAAAAAAAGCAAAGTCAGTCACAAAAAGACAAATACTGCATGATTTCATTTATATGAGGTACTTAGAGTAGTCAAAATCATAGAGGCAGAAAGTCGAATAGTGGATACCAGGTGCTGGGGTGAGGGGCAATGGGGAGTTATTTTTTAACGGGTACAGAGTTTCAGTTTTACAAGACAAGAAGAGCTATGGAGACGAATAGTGGTGATGGTCGCACAACATTATGAATGCATTTAATACCACTGAACTGAACACTTAAAAATGATGGTAAATTTTATGTTATGTACATTTTACCACAATAAAAAAAAACACTTTAAAAATGGACAAAGGACTTGAATAGAGATTTCTCCAAGGAAAATATATAAATAGCCAACAAACACATGAAGAGATGTGCAACATCATCAGTCATTAGGGAAATACAAATCAAAACCACAATGAGATACCACTTTATGCCCACTAGGATGACTAAAATCAAAAAATAGAAAATAACGAATGTTGGTGAGAATGTGGAGAAACTGGAACACTCGTACATTGCTGGTATGAATGTAAAATGGTACAGCCACTGTGGAAAACTGTTGGATGGTTCCTCAAAAAGTTAGACATAGAGTTACCATACGACCCCACAATTCCACTCCTATGTATATACCCGAAAGAACTGAAATAGATATTCAAGCAAATAGTTGTACGTGAATGTTCCTAGCAGCATTATTCACAATAGCCAAAAGGTGGAAACCACCCAAATGTCCAGCAATGATGAATGGACAAACAAAATGTGGTATATCCATACAATAGAATATTATTCAGCCATAAAAAGGAATGAAGTACTGAAAATTGCAACTACGTGAATGAACCTGAAAAGCATTATGCTAAGTGAAAGAATCTGTACACAAAAGGTCACATATTATATGATTTTATTTATATAAAGTATCCAGAATAGTTAAATCCATAGAGACAGAAAGCAGATTAGTGGTTGCCAGGGTCTGACAGGGAAGGAGGAATGGGGAATGACTGCTTAATGGGTATTTTGTCTCCTTTGGGAGATGAAATATTTTAAAACTTGGTAGAGGAGATGGTTGCACAACATCATGAAAGTATTAAATGCCACTGAGTTGTACACTTCAAAATTGTTAATTTTACATTACGTAAATTTCACCTCAAGTTAAAAACGTAGTTTTCATGTAAATATAAAATAAGGTTATGTCAGATATTTTTATTTACTTATATTATTATAATATATTATGTGTGATATGATATATTATAATATTTTATATTATATTAATAATTTTTAATGAGGGAATTATCAAGATGGTAAACTGGTTCAGAGAAAAACTCAAAAAACAAAAGTTATATAGTCTATCTTGAAAGGCATGCTGAAATAAGTTTGCTAACTTAGCAACAAAAATGACCAATGTCCTTGAGGGCAATGAAACCATGACCAGAACCCGTCACCTGGTTGGACTTTGCTTACATCTCTACTAGACAGAAATCTCTAAGTTAACATTTAACTTCACAGAGTCTTGGCCCTAACTGAGAGTAACTAGTAAGTCAAACAACTAATTAAATAATATTTGAATGGACATATGAGACAATGCTTTTTTATGATATCAAAATGACAAACTGTCATCCTGTTGCCTTATTTCCAAATGTTGGATAATTTTTTCCTAACAATATTATTAAATTCTTACCAAGTGCTGGTATTTTACTCATGTGGTGTTAATATTTTACAATAAAAATTAAACCCAGGAAAAGTTGCTTTACACAGAGTAAACTTTCCAAGAGCTATTATATATCATAATATGTATTAAAGCTGATAATTGATAGGTATATTTTTATTTCTTTTCATTTTAGACAGTTTTCATTTTTACCCAAATATTAGCTGCATGTATGAGATTTATTTTATCTTTAAATTTTTATCTCATGGCACAGTATATATTTTTGCAAAATAATTATACACATATTTTTTCTGTACCAGAATTATGATTAGCATTGACCTTTATCTAATTTGGCTTATCTGCTTTTTACACCTGCACCACCTTGGGCAGCGTCTTGGCCTCTTTTGATGACAAGGACACCTCCAGCCTCTGTGGACCCTTACGATGTTCATGGGGCTCAATGTCATTCCTCCTGTGGGTGGAGAGCCAGACCAGGGTACAGGGATCACTCTGGCAGAGCACAGACTTTTTTTCTGCTTGTAAGGTAAATGCATGCTTAGGTAGAAAATATAAAGAGGAGAGTAAAAACCACTCCAAATCCCAGCTTCCCCCCATGACCCTCCCATCTCCCTGGGCACCCTGTCTCTCAGTTCAGTAAAGGACCCAGCATTACAGTAGAAAATTCAGATTTCTCTGATTCCAGAAAAGCATTCCTACCTCTACTTTTTTTTTTTTTTTTTTTTTTTTTTTTTTTTTTGTGGGGAAGACCAGCCCTGAGCTAACATCTGTTGCCAATCTTCCCCTTTTTGCTGAGGAAGACTGGCCCTGGGCTAACATCCGTGCCCATCTTCCTCCACTTTATATGGGATGCCACCACGGCATGGCTGACAGGCAGTGTGTCGGCGGGCGCCCGGGATCCGAACTCGCGAACCCTGGGCTGCCAAGCGCGGACTAAACCGCTGCGCCACCAGGCGGCCCCCTACCTCTGCTTTTTGTTTGTTTGTTGGAACTGCTTTGCTTTTATGAGAACCCTTTGAGCCATTCTGTTACTAGTATAGTCTTTGATATATAAAAAAAATAACTAGTTTTGTTTTCTAACCCCTAAGAGACTTATCTTTTTTTTTTTTTTGACTGGGAAAGTTTCACCCTGAGCCAATCTTCCTCTTTTTTTTTCCCCTCCCCAAAGCCCCAGTACATAGTTGTATATTCTAGCTGTCCTTAGAGTTGTCCTTGGAGTTGTCCTCTAAATCCTTCTAGTTCTTCTGTGTGAGCCGTCACCACAGCATAGCTACCAACAGACGAGTGGTGTGGTTCTGAGCTGGCGAAGCAGAGTGCGACAAACTTTAACCACTAGGCCATCAGGGCTGGCTCCATAAGAGACTATCTTAATACGTAATTTCTTTTATCTTAATACGTAATTTCTTTTATCCTTTTAATAGTCATTGCACATATAGTTGATCTTATTTTTGCCATTTTTTTTTCCTTTTTACATGCTTTTTAATAATTCCTTTGTGCTTTTTTTCCTTAAAGATTAGTATTTTCTTTCCCTTTCATTGCTTCTGGTGTTTTCAAGGATATGATGTTTTAAAATTCCACCAGCTACTTTAGAGTCATTTAATAATATGCTTTCACCTCTAATTATCAAATGTAGTTACGAGTCAGTACCAGTCCTCTGCACACTAAAAACATGGATTTTCAAGAATTATAATATTTATCATTCATTTATAACCACAATGCCCACAGAAATTTAGACCTAATCTATGTTGAAATGAATGTATTGCCATTAAGTCCTATGAAACCACCGGCAGAGTCAGATTCTCATGTGACTATTCAGCTGTTGACCTATATTGTATCTTCAGGTAGGTTCTCTAGCGTAGTATGCTTTCTGGCCCTTGGATACTAGATCATGGGGTCCTTTTATTACCTACACTCATACAAGCCCACTAAGCTGGATATGGAATTATCAAGACATACTTTTCCTATAAAAATCTAGAGACATTACTACATTGTCATTGAGTATCTATACAGTCATGCACTGCATAATGACATTTAGGTCAACTGGCCACATTTATGCCAGTAGTCCTGTAAGATTAGTAGCATATAGCCAGCTGTGTAGTAGGCTACACCATCTAGGTTTGCGTAAGTACACTCAACAATGTTCTCACAACGATGAGATCGCCTAACGACTCATTTCTCAGAATGTATCCCCATTATTGAGCAACACATGACTGTAGTTTCTGAGATTAATCCTTTAAGCAGTTTTTAATATTTTTGTAGTAGGTCTGGTTCTTCTGCATGAAATCTTTTATACCTCTGTATTAATCTTATATACTTATTTGACATTGTCCCACAGTTTTTTGGTGCTCTTTTCTGCTTTATTCTCTCTTTGTGTTTTAGGTTGGGGTAATTTCTATTGACCTACCTTCAAGTTCATTGATTCTGTCCTCAGCTGTGAAAAGTCTATTGATAAATCCATTAAAGGCATTCTTCATCTGTGTTACCATTTTTGTTTCTAACATTTCCATTTGACTGTTTATTTTAGTTTTCAACTCTCTGATGAAAATTCCCATCTCTAGGGATGTAAGATAGAACACAGGCACCCCTGTGCAGGTTACAAGGAAAGTGGCAACCTCAAGGGAGCCAGGTGTAAAGAGCAAGTTCCAAGGTCAGGTGCAAACACAGAGATCATGCTGCTGACTGACCATGATCCAAGAGGGCATAATGCAAGGGTTTTCAGAGTTGAAGAAGGTGGAAGATGAAGTAAGAAAGCATAAACGTGACCCTATGTGGATTAAAATCTGGGAAATGGTGAGTTATGGGGAGTCTAGTGCTTCCTGTGTTGTCTGATAAAACAAGAGATAAAGAGCGTGATGAGAAAAGATCTCTGTGAGTACAGAGAAAAAGTCAGGCTGGAAGACGAAGCTTACATTGGCAGGTCATTGTCCTTCCTAACATGCAAGTCCAGAACAAGAGACTCACCTTTCAGTCCAGCAGATTCTGGGGGCAGGGGGTAGACCGCCTCCAGTGGGGGTGTTCCTATAGGCTTGAGGGCTGGAAAATTGGTGCTCTGTTGTATGGTGTCAGGTTGACCCATAACTAAAAGAGGAAGGGGTGGGCTGTGTGTGCTCTGGTTTTTTCCTCTGGACTTGCTGAACAGACATGTCAGTATTCCCATGGGTGATGAGCTGGAGGAGTCCAGAAGAACTACAAACAGTGGGGCTCCATCCACATGGAAGGAAAATAAGTGTACCCTCACTGATCACCAGTACTCATGAGTGACGGTAAAAGAGCAGATCCAGGAGAATAGTTAAAGCAGTGGCCAGATTTTACTGAAATACAGAGTTGATGGTCATAGACTGATTAAAGTGAGACATTAGACAAGATCTTTGAAGAGATGTGGAGATGGATAACCAGAAAGAGGTAGAATTGCCTCTAGAGAGAGGAACAAATGCAAAAGGAGCCTAGGGCAGAAGGAGAAGAGAATCAACAAATCCACGTTTGTGGATGGGGCTGGAGGAATAGATGATCACATAATGGTGAAGAGAGAGGGAGAAAGTTAAGCAGATGAGGCATTACTATGATTTGCACCCTTTCAAGGCTTGGAAGTTTACACAGGGTATCAAGATCAGAATTTCCACTGGGGAGAAAAAGTAAGGGATAAATTTGGAAGCTTAAAATGACACAGCACAGAAGTGTCACTGTATCCTTGGAGCTTCTTCATGACAATAGACATTTTAAATTCTTTGATATTTCTATTGTGATCTCAATTACAAATACATACATACACACATAATTCTTTGAAAACTGAAATATAAGGGATAAGATAAAATGCTATAGGAGAGAGCAGAAGCTCCTGGCCCCTCGACTCTCCCCAACTCCACAGTTCTTCTTCCCTCTGCAAATACAAAGAGATTCTAACATGTTTTGTCCTCTTCTATGAAACTGACTTGGCCACATTTGCTAAGAGAGGGAGTGATTATTTGCTTAATGACCCGATACCTGGAACAGCCCCCTCGTGGATTCCCTGCTGACAACCCCAGAGAGGAGAAGCTGGAGGGGGCAGCCTTGCTGGCTCTCCTCACCTGTCATTTGTTTCACGTGAGTCTGGGGAGCCCATCAATCAGGATCATGTAGTGATGGGAGCCAGTTCTATTCTACGATGACAGGCTCCTCATGGGTCCTTGAGTATAGGGCTCTAACCACCTTAAGATTACTGGGGACATGCCCAAAGTGGGGGCAGAGCAAAGAACTCTGGACTAAGGTACTGAGCACCAGCCCAGCTCACGGTGGGGTGGAGACTGGTTTCCTTTTGCTTGTTTTCTTACATGTGCACAGACTTCAGGAACTCATATGTGAAGGGCAACTGGCAAGGAAGGGTTCAGCCATGATTTGTTTTTTTACCAACACCCTGTAATCACTCCCCAAGCAAAGCCTAACTTTGAACAGAGGCTCTGGTGTGAAGAGAGAGCTAACCATAGGTCAAGATGTTTTAAATGAAATTCACATAACATAAAATTAGCCATTTTAAAGTGTACAGTTCAGTTGCATTTACCACATTCACAATGTTGTCTGACCATCATCTCTGTCTAGTTCCAAAACTTTTTCACCTCCCCAAAAGAAAACTCCATACCCATTAAGCAGGTACTCCCTATTTCCCCCTCCTCCCAGCCCCCGGTAACCACCAATCTTCTTTCTGTCTTTATGGATTTACCTAATCTCGATATTTCATAAAAATGGAATCATACAACATGTGACTTTTGTGTCTGGCTTCTTTCGATTAGCATAATGTTTTTGAGGTTCATCCACATAGTAGCATGTATCAGTACGTCATTCCTGTTTATGGCTGAATAATATTCCATCATATGGATATATCCATTCGTCCATTGCTGGACATTTGGATTGTTTCACCTTTTGGCTATTATGAAGTGTTGCTACGTGCCTAGGAGTGGAATTGCTGGGTTTGGTCAAGATTTTTATTTTTGTTGTTGTTGTTACTTAGAGACTTGAATCACTGATCCATTTTAGCTTCAGATAGAAGGAGTTATTTAACCAAAGTTAAGTAAATTTAAACCACTCAGTATTATTTCAGACTGGAAACAATAATTATTGCCCACTTCATGGTTTGAAGCTATCAAGTCCAGTCACTCAAAGAAAAAGTGGAACAAATCAGACTCTCTGATTAATCATCGAATCTTAAATTCTAGAACATCCCATATGTCATATTTCCCTGTAACAAGAACGCCTAAATAAGTAAAGAATTAGAAGTCTCTCTTACTTTTAATAGTTATGTCATAAACTCATTTCATACTCTTTATTAAGATTGAGATCTTTGTCATTTATATGTATTTCTTTTATGATGGGGAACTTACAAAAACTGGGAAATCCCAGCTCTAACGTATTTGTTCTAAGTGAAAGTTCATCTGAATCGTCAGCTAAGCTGTCACGTTCATTTAACAAAGAGTTAAGGTTTTCGTGTCTGCTCTGATGCTGCTGCAGGTATTAAGAGAAGAGAACCCTGGTTCTTTATGTAACACAACAAAACTGAGATTTAATCATCAACCTATTTAATATGATACTAAATTACAAAAAAAGATAGCATATTTAGATATCTTATTCCTCAAAGAATTTACATCAGGTAATATTTATTGTGTCTTCAAATTTTATGAGTAAGACCACAATCTTCTAACTTCAATCAGTCTTAGAAAACACAGCTCTATTGGAATTGAATGAGTCAGGATATTGAGGGAGACTTCATCCATTAAAGTATCCTCGAGCAGGATCTTGTTTTGCAGTAGGAGTCTCCTTCCCAGAGAATTCTTAGACAGCAGAAAGACTTGGAACGATATCCATCAATTAGCTATTTTTGAGTTATTCATCTTGTAATTTGCTGATAATTCCAATTTACTGTAGACAATTTATTTTGTCCTTTAGCATTGTTTCCTTTTAAGATAAGAAAGTTTCTCTCATTACACAAAATGAGAAAGAGATTCTCTAATGGTTCACTGTTTATTTAACTGGTCGTTGTTTACCTATTATTTCTGGAATCTACCTTGAAAGTCTGTGTGAGGAAAGCAGTTTACAGAAATAAACATCTATTCCACCCCTGTATCAATTCAGTTACAGCATGTAAAAATGACAGATGGGGCCAGAATGGGGAAAATATTTGTAGTGTATACAACTGAGTGTATCGATATCTGGAGTATTTAAGGAATCACTGCAGAGAGACTGATTTGGGGTGGATTGTTCACATGAGGAGATTCCTTGGTGTAAAGATGCCCATTTTTTAGGTAAGCCCGTGAACAAATGCACAGCTTCATTAGTAATCAGAGAAAATGTGTGAAAAAATAGAGTGAGATACAACTATATCTCAAGATATTGGCAAAAATCATAGCGCCAGCTATAATCAAGGACTGATGGGGTGTGTGGAACGGCCACACTCTGCTGAAGGACCATAAGTGATGTATCGATTCTGGGGGGCAGTTGAGGGGTCTTGGGTGAAATTTAGCAGTAAACACATGCCCTCTGACTCACCAGTCCCACTCCTGGTTATGTGGTCAGAGAAACTCAGACACAGTGCAGCAGGGAGACATTTGCAAAGGTGTACCTCAGAAAGGGTGGGGGCAAATAAAGTGAGACCCATGAAAACAGGGACATCGTACAGCTACATACCTTAATTATATAGATCTCAAAAGCATAACCCTAAGTGAAAACGTCAGACTACAGCATAAAATATTTCAAACTACAAGAGAGGAATTAGGGCTGGGAGGTGCCAGGGCCCACAGACAGGTAAGCAGGTATTCATACGTCCTCCTGGAACACTGGGATGAGGGTGGGGGGCAAACACTGTCCACAAAAGATAAGACAACTCTGTTTTGTGACGTGTCCTGTCACTGTTTAGAGGACACTCATTTCCTTCCTCACCAGTTACCAATGCTATTTTTATTACCTATTAATTGCTATCATTGTTATTATTTGGTCTGTTTTTGAGCTATCAGTCCTCAGCCATTGAATAACCTCTCAGTGAGCCAATATTGTACAACTTTATTTATTATTATCTTAAGATATGCTTAAATATCTGGAAGAATTATTATTTATTTTCAATATCTTTATAACAATATTAGTTCAGATGATGTGAATTTTAGAACATTTATAAGTTCCTTTCTATCAATATATAATACTTGTGATTACAACTGTAATTCATAAAACTTACGAATTAAGGTAAGATTAAATGATCTTTACAGAGTATATATCTCTTTACTTATATAGAACTTCATTAATACAAATTTCTATAGTACTATAAATTTTCTCTTATACATTTTGAACATTTCCTGTTAAGGATAAGGAAATATTAAATAGGGTAAAATAGCAAAGAAAAAGAACTTTGAGAAGGGTCAAGTATAAAAATGAAGAGGGTAGAGAAAGTAGATACAGAAGACACAGATGATGTTCCATGTAAGCCTTTTGTAATCTTCTTGAACATCTCGTGCCCTTGCCTACCTGGGCATCTTCCACACCATGTTGAAATCAGCTATTTACTTTTTGGCTCTGTCCACTAAAATGGAAGCTCTTTGAAGCAGAGCTTTGTTTCTGAGCCAGCAGGGTGTCTGTCTCAGAGGAAATGCTCAATAAATTCTTGTTAACTGAGCGAGTGAAATAGTGGAGAGGTAACCGGAACAGGTATCGGAAGAGTCACAGTGAGAGAGAGAGCACAGTCAAATGTGAGAAAAAAGAGTCAGGAAAGGGGGACCTGTAGAAGAGGGAGCACCAAGAGCAGAGAGATGGCTAAGGACGTGAAGTTGACAGGCGTGTGTGAGGGGAGAGTGAAAAACGAGCATGCGAGAGGAACGGATTTTTACACAGTTAAGATGAAAGGAGACAAGGAGTGAGGCAACTGTAGCCAAGATTAGAAGCAAAGCAGCTTTTTTGTCAGAGAGGACTATCGCTCTGCTTTGGCATTGTTTGTGTTTGCTCAAGATTCCAGTAACTTGATTTGGGGAGAGAAGAACCTCACCAAACTTTTTTTTGGCAGTTGATGCTTAATGCTTTTAGATCCTTTATTTGGCAGAGACAGTTGGTAAAGTGATTAATATACTATTTTTGGAAGAAACGCATGGACAATACGAGAATCTTCTAAGTCTGGGTTCATTTGACTCCTTTTAAAAATTCCCCTTTAGAATAAATCAAGGGGAACAGGAGGTTAAAAATGCGAATTCTAACGTGTAGCCCCAGAACCAAACCTTAAGAACTGGTAGAGTGACAGTAAGTTCCATTGGCCAGGTGCCCACTGAAATTTATAAGGAATTCCAGAAGACACGGAGTATGGGCAGTTCTGTTAAGACAGTATGGTCCTTTGACACAGGAGGCCCAGAGACCCTATGACACATTCAGAGTGCCTCTTAGGTGAAAACTTGTCATAATGACGCTAAGATATTACTTGGCCTTTTTCACCTTTCTCAAATAAACAGTGGATTTTCTAACTACACAACTGAATGGAAAGCGGAAGCCCATGAGAGCTTAGATGTTTTTTATTAAAGAAATCCATGTCAGTTTCTAATGTATTTATGAATTATAATAAAGATGATTATGCATTAAAAATTAAATAAAAATAAAAGCAAAGCAGGAGTAAATGGTAAATAAGAAGGAGGTGTTGATTCAAAGAAATAGAGGTGGGGAAAGGAATTCTGCAGTAGAAAATGTGCTGTGATAAGATGAGAGAAAGGAAACAAAAATACTAGAACAGCATCAGAAGAGGAATGTGAGAGGAAGTGGGTTTGTAAAGTGGGAGCATCTGGAACACACAGAGCAGAGGAGAAGGAAGCAGTTGTAAGGAAATTAGGCCAACTGACTGAGAGGCAGGGATGAATGGATGGGCCGCAGGGCAAGGAAAAGAGATTTTAAAGAAAAGAGAGAGATGTGCACCAGCTGGCGCTGCAGTAAAGGATTAAATGGACCTAAATGACATTAAAGATAGGAGACAAGAAGTGAGAAGAGGAACATTAAATTGTACCTCCATAACTTCTAAGTATAGGAAAAGCTGGAAATGAGAGAAGAGAGTAAAATGAGTATAGAGCATACGACAACATAAGTGTAAGATCAACAGTTGAGAATACAGGAGGAGAGTGAGCAGACTGAGGGGAAGGACAGAGGAGTGGAAGACAGGAAGGAAGCGGAGCCATAAGGAACCACTGTTGGGCAGAGACAATAAGGGCAACCCCTCTGGGTGCGGGGGTCGCAGGCTCTGCTCAGGAAATTTGCAGGCATTGGGTGACTTCACCCTTCAGAGGCAGTCATGTGGGGGAGAGGCTAAGGGGCCGCCTGGGGTCAACCACCTGGTCGGAGGCAGAGCGGGTTGACCCAGGGAGGCTGGCGCTGGCAACACTGACCAAATGGCTATATAATCCCTCAAAAAAGAGACTAGGAAAATTGGATTAAATAGAGGTCAGAGAACAAAGGTGGAACAATTTATAAAGTTTTGAGAGTAACATGCCTTTAAAAAAAAAGGAAAGGAAGGAAAGAGAATAAAAATGCAACAGACCTAGTAGGAAAAAAGAATGGGTAAGAAAAGGAAGTATGAGAGAATAAAAACAGAAATGGGTAAGAGAAAGAAACAAAGAGTCTAATGAGAAAAATAGAAAGTAAGATGACAAATGAGAAAGACGACAGAGAGAGAATACTTAAACAGAAAAAAATGGAGACATTTTTCAAAAGGTGTTGGAAGAGAAATGAGAAAAGGGCCTTCCCCAGAAGTGTGTCCCCGTTGCTCTCGGCTCAGATCTGATGTGAGGGACTCACCTGGCTTGTGTCGCTGCGATGAGACCTGAATGACAGGCTGTGGGGGGTGATGGCAGGCTCCAGAGTTACAGGGAACAGGTAGGTGACCCCGTCCCCCAGTGGATGTGATTATCCTATCACTCAAAGCGGATCTGACCAGATCAGGGTGGGGTCTCTAACTCAGTGTGAATTAGCCTACTAAAAAGTGCATTGTGACAATTACACGTAGAAGCAAATCATACCCTGGGGACACCAACTTTTCCAGACTCAGATGTTGTGTTAATGAAAACTCTGTGACATAAACTCAGGATTTAATTCTATTTTGTTGAAGCAATAAATTGCAAGTCAACTTGATGAAATACATTGTAAAATTTTAAAGAACGATTAGCTGTTATAAAAATATATAAACTATTTATAGCAAACTGAAATAAAGTAGATTCTAAAATGGCATTTAAATTTCTCTCACAATTATTTAAGAGAATATTCATGTTTGTGGATAATGACTGAGAAAAATGTAAAAAAGATAATCGTATTTCTGTAGGCAATCCATAATTTTGTCTACTTAAAATTTTTCTTTAATGATATTGTATTTTTAATTAAAAGAAATAATAGATATAAATAAACTAATTCAAATAAATTTATATAATACTTTTACCAGAATGCTGCTTTCAGGAGAATTAATATTTTCCTTTGTGGTTGTTGAGAATCTCTAATTTGGAAGATTAGAGATCCCTCAGATTAATTGGCATAAACTTAATAAGGAGGACAAAATGAAATGTTTAAGATCATAATTTTAAAAGTTGCAAAATATGTTAATTTGGAAACTAATATGTTTACTTGGGTTACAATGACTTCTAAGGCAAAAGGGAAACTGGAGAAAGTACTTCACTCCCTGAGAGAAGGACGCACACCCGCTCAGTCAGAAGCCCAGTTTTTTAGTGCAATTCAATAATTTCTTAAAAGAAATTATCACTTGAGAATTTACACAATGGATATTGAAATGTATTCAAACAGACTTTAACGCAGAAACTATTACTAGAAATAAAAAGGAAATTTTCATAAAGATAAAAGGATCAAAATACAAAGATATAAAAATGCTAAATATTTATGACTCACTTCAAATATAGGAACCAACAGTTGACAGAATTAAAAGGAGAAATGGGGCCAGCCCGGTGGCGTAGTGGTTAAGTTCGCGCTCCTCTCCGACGGCCCGGGGTTCACAAGTTCAGATCCTGGACGTGGATCTGCACACCACTTATCAAGCCATACTCTGGCAGGCGTCCCACATATAAAGTAGAGGAAGATGAGCACAGATGTTAGCCCAGGGCCAATCTTCCTCAGCAAAAAGAGGACTGGCAACAGATGTTAGCTCAGGGCTAATCTTCCTCAACAAAATAAAAAGAGAGAGAAACGAACAAAGCTACTCCCCAGTGACTTTGAGAGAAGGCAAGCAGATGGGAAACCAAAGCACTGAATGAGGTGCAAGGAGCCTAGGGCGGGAGGGAAGGAGAAGCAGAGAAGGACCTGAGCGTGGCTGGGCCCCCAAGGACCTGGTCTAACAATGGAGCTGAGGACATAGAGGCACCCAGGAGGTGGCGCTGGGAGCCTGCCCCCCCCCCCCACCCCTTCCACCCCCGCCGCCACCTCGAGGAAAGAAGCAGGGGCGGGAGGTTGAACCTGGGCCGCATGAAGCAGCAAGAGCCCAAGGTTACATCTGGGAATCAGGAGACCTGGGTGATAGTCCTACTTGCTGTGTGATTTTGAGCAAGTCACTCCTTCTGGATGGGTTTGATGAAATCAATAAGAATGATAAGTTTTCACATACTGAGGTATAGGGGGAAGTCATTCTGGTTTAAATCTGATTTGGCCTAAAACTTGTTTTTCCCAGAGCACCCTGACTTATAGCCTACCAAACACGCACTGTACATCTGCTTCAAACATTTTCCCAAAGCAAAGAATGCACTCTTTAAAGATAGGGATGAATGTCTCCCTTTCTCTGACGTCAATACCAGTACTATTTGAAGATAAGCTTTTCTTCTGAGGGAACCAAGGTCAAGTTGATCTGCTATGTATGTGCTAAACTGCAGCAAAACATCTCCTTGTGACTTCGGAAAAAAAATTGTGTTCCTGTCATGCTTGACGTATGTTCTTTGTTCTGAAACTGTATATCACCAAGCACTTCTGCGGAGTGCTTTCTTCCCTGGTGGAGATAGCACTTCCGGGCTAGTCCTCAGCATTGGCTCTATAAATATCACTCTATCTTTCTTATCTGTAGATAGGTTATTGATTATTTGCATTGACAGGTTCAACCTCCCCCAGGGAAGAGACACCCTCTCTGCCCTCCTCCAGCCTAGCCCCTACCAATGGACAATGCCAGAGCAGCACCTCTCACTTGTGGGGGTAGAGGTGGGGTTCTGGCAAGCCAGAGGGCAAAGGCAGGGCCTTTCCGCATCACTTGGAGCCTGAATCCTGCTCTGCAGCAGGGAGAATCCAGGCAGTGACCCTGGGCGTGAGGGGAAGTAAGAAACCTCATTCAGCCTGGGGCTGCCCAGGGATGGGCAGGTGGCAGGACAGGGACTTGCTGTCTCTTTGGATTCACAAACTTGAGTCAGGGTGAAGAGGCCCTTGTGACGGAATATCTCCCTGTGCGGTCACAGCGGGGCACCGAGGTGCAGGGGGACCCGGGACTGCTGGCTCCCAGTCTGTGCCCCCTCCATGGACTCACCCTGCCTCTTCCCAGGAGAGGCCAGGGCAAGCTGTGAGCCCTGCTGCCGTTCACCCTCTCCTCCTTCCTGCCCTCCTCCGGCGAGGCCTTGAGTGGCCATCCAGTGCACTCTCCACTGGGGCCAGGCCTGGCCCCTGGGGCATGGAGGGCCAGCTCTTGCCCTGAAGGATCGTGTAGCCCTGAGGGCCTCCAGGGGCCTGCCTTCTCCAATGACAGTTTTCACGGATACCCACTCTGGAAAGGTGCTTAGGGGCTGGCATCTTATAGAAGAGGAATCTGAGTGTCAGAAGAGATGACTGTCCCAAGGTGGTCAGTGCCAGGGCCAGACCACAGCCCAGTTCTCGAGCTCCAAGTCCGTGGGGCTTTCTACCGGGGCATCTTTCCTCAGGTGAGAGCTTCGGCCTGTCCCCAGTGCCTCCCAAACACCAAATATATACATACACATACACACAAATACTCAAACACACACAAATACAGTGAACTCTGCTGCCTGGAGTCCAGGTCAGCAACCTTGCCTGGGAGCAGGTGAGAGGGGCCCTCTCTGCCTGGGGGGTTGGAAGTGCCACACACATTTCAGTGGGTGTGAGGAATGCAGATGCACTGGCCTCCTGCATCTCTGGGGTGGGTCTGTGACCCACTCTACTGAATTCTTCTGCCTAAGATGAAGCTGTGGACGCAGAACATGTCTTCCACAGCCTGCAGCTTGGTGTCTTCCTTGGATCCTTATTTGCACACCCAGCATCCCACCCAGCCTGGAGAGAAGACCGGAAGGCCCAATCAGCCCTAAGGAGTCGAGGTTTCTGAGGTCCAGGTAGACTGTGCAGTGCCTCCCAAGGGACACCAGGGTGTGGGGTGTGGTGGAAAATCCCTGGGAGCTGGGGGTCCCGGAACCAAGTCCTGCTATGGCAGTAACCCTGTGGCCTTGAATGACAAAGCACCTGCCACCTGCCTCCCAGGGCAATAAGGTGTTCATGCTGAGTGCGCTGTTTGCCCACCAGGCCCCTCCTGCCTGCTTTCCCACCCTGCTCTGCACTCAGGAGCTGACACCCTCTCCACCCCCCACCTACACCCTCCACCCAACTAGTCACTCACCGTCACACCACCTCAGCTACCTCCTTAAACATATCTCACATCTAAAACCAGAATTCAGGTTAGAGACAAGGTAAGATTACCCACTAAGCCCCAGCACCACTGAATTTTGAATGATTCGTCACTATTTTCATTTTCTCAAGAGCTCTGGACATAGAAACATCTGCAGTTGCTTCTGATAAATTCCACACTGTGGCCAGAAGATGGCAGTACGCCACCATCCCAACTCACCTGTGGTCCAGGTTGCCAGTGGTGAGTGTCACATTCCTAGACCAGCAGGGGTCCTCTTTATGGCTACTCTGGACAGCCCACAGGTCATCTGTTTCAAGTGCACATATCAGCCAGGTAATCTAAACACTTATAAATAAACTCCCAAAATTGCAATCAAGGAATAAATTTCTTTCAAAAACCATGATGATATCCTTGGCTTAGATTTCTGATAGACATTTGGAGTTTGATAAACTATCATCCTTAATTAGGACAGAACACTTTTAAAGGGAGATCCATGAAGCATCGACAGTCAGCTAAACCAGATGGTTTGGGTCTGAATTTGTTCTTGAATGGGAAGGAAAGCCTGGGACGGGGGTGAAAAGGCACCTGAGGCACAAGTGCCAGGAGTCAGGGATGCCCAACAGAGAAGCCTGGGGCAGCCAGGCCCACCCTGTGGCCCCCAGCACAGTCGAGAACCATGTGTCAGCACTGGCCAGTAGGAATGGAGTCCTGCCCATTCCCAAGGCTTCAAGTGGCTTCCAAGACGATCGCAACATCTATCAGCACAAATTCAGCTGTTACGTTCATTAGCACTATTCTTTACATATCAAAAATATTAATAAAAATATAGAACTCTCAGGTTTTCTGTCTGGACAGTTACTCCAATATTTCACTTGGTGAAAGTTCTTTTAATAAAGCAAGTCACTCTCTAAACCCCTTAAGGCACCCCCAGTGGTAATGAGAAACAAGCTCCTCTGCATGCTAACATGTTTGAGGGAAATATAGCAATGAGGGCACACTTTCACAATCTCAAGCAGAAAAATTAGGAAGACACTTGAATGACAAGTGTCCTACACTGAAATTGTAGCCAAGACCCATGTGAACAACCCCAAAGTCCTATTGGTGTCGGGTCTTCGTCCTCAGTGGTGGTGTCTGAGGACTTAGAAGTTCCTAGTCATCATGGTAGGTTTTCATTCTCCATATCCCCTATTAGAGCAAAGTTCTGGGAGGCTGAGATGTGAAAGTGAATGACTCAGAGCAGGTTCAATACTCACCCCTCCAAGACGTGCAGGTACATCGTTTCCCTCTCCCTGGAGCCCTCACCTAACCCATTACAGGTCTCCTTGAACCCACAGTGGCCTGAGCCTGGACCAGAGGCATGGGCCTGTCATGGCCCCTGTGGTATTGACCAAGTCTGCCTCCTTCTCTGTGCCTGCTTGAAGTCTACCCCAGACTGAGTTCCCCAATGGCCCTGCTCCCTGAAACTGTCATAATGGGGGATCAACTCCATGGTTTGGCCTGAGCAGCCAATGAGAGAGTCCGAACCACTCGGAGCCACTATAAAAACCTGGCTAGAGGACCCATTTGCAGCACTAAAGCTCACTCGCTCCCAAAAGAGGGCACCTGACTGCTGACCGTCTCTGACTGCAGTCCAGACACCAGGCAGAAATGGGGAGGGAGGGACATCAGAGCAGGAAACAGCAGCTGTGACTACAGCAGGCATGGACAGAATGACATGGCTCCTGCTGTCTTAGGGTCAAGGACTTTGGGATGGCTTTATTTAGGGCCAATGAGAGGAAGGGAAGGGGAATCATTCCTCCTGGAATCATATCAGCCTCTGTCTCTTCAAACCCTCAACAAAGACCCCTAGTAGGGGGTGGGGCCTCTGTGTCAGAGGAGAAGAGAGGCTATGGTCTCTGGGCTATGGGGAGTAAGCAGAGAGCCAAAGGGGTGAAACTTGTGAAGACCCTGAAGGGCCCTGGGCTCACCCCTGTTTGGCAGGCTGGCCTCCTGCTGAGGCCAAGGGTGGTCTCAGTCAAGGGGGCATCAACCCCCAAACGTACAGACCCAGCCAGTAATATGAGACCCAGCTAAGACAGTCTCGAATCTCACCTCCAGCCACAAATCAGGAAAACCACACAAGGTGGCCTTCACACAGGAAGACATTGGGCTAGGAGCCCCCACCCAAGACTCCTTGACTTAGAAGACAACTCAGTAACCAGGAGCCCCTTAGAACATCCCAGGCCAGAGGGGTCTGGGGAGTCCAGAAAGAGGACCTTGGAAAAGGGCCCCAAGACCCACTCAGCCTAGAGTTGACGGCAATGATGCCATCCTTTCCTGGAAGTTCCTTTCAAAACAAATGGAACACGAGTGGAGCAGTTAGAACCCTCAAGTTGCAGATAAGGCAGGCCCCCTTGAAGAGACCGCAGACCCCTCCACCTCGGTTGCAGGCCTCCCCAGCCCTGCCCTGGATGGCGTTCTCGCTTCCTTCACAAAAGCTCTGACCCCAGCAAGCCTGCCCAGGAGCCAAGGAGACCCCAGCCAGCCCTGCAGTCTGGAGCATTACCTGGGGGGCCATGAGACCTTCCCCAGGGTGCAGAGCCCACCTCCCTGTGGTGCCTGCCAGGCACAGCTGCCACCCTCACACTAAAGGAGGGGCTGGGCCGAGCCCACATATCAGACATCACGCAATGTGTTATCCTTTAATGAAGAGCTGGGTCAGTGGGGCCCCCACTCTCTCCAAGGCCCCCCTGCAGCAGATGCCCCTCACCACTGGCTGCCTCTGAGGCAGGGTGATCCTGAGGCAGCCAGCCCTGCTGAGGGATCAGTTTGTAGTGGCCTAGGAAAGGTGTTCATCTCTTGGATCTAGGAACGTGGCAGCAGCAACAAGGTCAGAGGCAGCTAAAATGAGGTCAGGGATGATGGAGGAGGACAGGACAGGAGGTGGGAGCTCTCCTCCTTCCTCTCTGAATCCCAGTGGGATAAAGGCCAGTGTTCAGGACAGTACAGTCTCCCCCGGGGCTGGAGGCCCTTCCAGCCAATCTCTGGAAGCCCTTAGTCCCTAACTCCCTGCAGACTGACGTGACACAGAAAATAGCCCACAAGGTCACTGGGCTCAGGGAGCAGGCTGGGCACCACCCCATTAGCCTCAAGGCCCCAGGCCTGCTAGGTGGGTCCGACAGGGCCCAGGCCAGAGCCACCAGGAGACTGAGAGCCACCTTCCTCTAACTCTGCTTGTCAGGCGCTACAGGCATCTAAGAAGGTGGTCTCTCCCTTGAGGTTCCCCTGAGGCCACAGCTGGCCAGGGCTCGCCGAGGGCCTACAGATCCGTGACCTTGTTTTCCACAGCAGCTGCGATCTGCTGGAGCCGATAGCCCAGCTGCATCTTCTGGGCCGTGCCATCCTCCTCCAGGGCAGTGATGATCTGGAACACAGAACCCACACCGTCAGGGGGAGATGGCCAGCAGACACGTCCGCCTTTATGCAGATTCACTAGGCCTCCTCAGGACTGCAGCACAACCAGGGGTACCACCTCGCTTACTTCCTGTGTGACCCCAGGGCCTTGTCGGGGGGAGGGGATAATAACAGCAAAGTTGCTATGGGGTTTTAAGGATTAGTGAGGTAGGGAATGAAGTACTTTACTCAGTACTAGCACTCGTGGTAACAAATATCCACCTCCCCTGGCAAGATGGTTTGGAGTAGAGGCCAGCCCCACCCAACATGCTGGCCTTCTCCCCACGAATACCCTAGAAGCCCTGCTCTGGCCATCCTGGCCTCCACCCCCACCAACCTCCCCGCCCACAGGCAATAAGCAATTCCTGAATTCCTACATGCCAGGAGCTGGGCAAGGAGCAAGAACCCAACAACGACAGGTCAGATGTGTTCCCTGCCCTCATGGGGCTCACTGGTAGGGGGACATATTCTGACCAAACATGAACAATTCCATAACCACAAATGGGAGCTGCCACAGAGGGAATGGTCGGAAACCGGGAAGGGCTTGCCTGCCACGTCCCCATGGGTGACACAACGCAGCACCACCACTGCCAGGGCCCACAGCACTTGGAGCAAGGCTGCAGAGCCTGGACCTCATACTTGTGCACCACTCATTTGTTAAATGACTGTCCTTACTCCAGGCCTGGGCCACAAGGCAGGCTCCTCATCTCTGAACAGCAGCAGCCACGTGGCAGGTGGATGCAAACCTCTGAGCGGATGATGGCAGGCATTCAGGAGGTTGCCTGCTGGGTGCTCTGATCTTGAGGCCCAGCCCAGCTATCCCCTAGAAAGCCCCCTCACCAGCTCCATTGTGCCCTCAGCCACCCCTGGCCCTGTGCCTGGACTCTCCTCTGGGCCGGCACCCACAGAGGTGGCCATGCACAGTACGCTGCCACCCAGGGACTTGGGTGGGGATCTGAGCCAGGGCAAGGTCAGGACAGAGGTGGCAGCTGTGTGTCGCTCCTAGCACCTTCCACACACCATCTCCAGGCCCTGTCAGATGCCCAGCTGCCCCCACTACCATGCCTGGGAGCCCCACTGAGGAGCCCAGATGGGAAGGGTGGGGACAGGGAAGAGCACAGCCAGTATCAAGAATTATGCCTGGAGAACGCTGCCCGAGCCCAGGGCCCAGCCCCTCCCCTACTCTGTGCCTGGGGGAGACCCGAAGACCTCACTCGAGTCACAGAGCCAGATGCCCTCCCACATCCATCTCCTTGGCCACCCTAGGGTTCTGCCCACCTGGTCATAGTATTTGTTGATATACTTGTAGAGTTCGTGCAGGGCCACTCGCGCCCCGAGGTCTCCAGAGTAGTTCTAGGGAGGAGGACAGAGGAAAGGTGAGAGATGAGGGGTGCTGCCAGCCACCTGAGGCGGCCCACGACCCCAGGGAAGGGGGAGGGAGGGATGGGTCCTGGGAGCTGGAGGAAGGACAGGCTTGCAGTGGGAAACAGACCAGGGGTTCCTGCAGTTTCAGTAGGGCTGAGGTTTCCACTGGGGCCCTGCCTCCCTTTCCCTTGAGGCTCCAGCTGGGACCCTCTGACATCCCAGGTGACTGCAGAGCCAAGCACAATAGATGCTGCTGATAGGCTATGACCCAGCATAGTTCTGCTTTGATCTCCCTCAAGTCTTTCCTGAGTCACACCCAGACCTCTCCATAGTGACATCTCTGAGTCGTGTCAGGACCAAGGAGTTGACATCACTTAACTTATGGAGCTCTTCCGGGGATCAAATGAGAAGATAATCAAAGCACTCCACACACGGCAACACCCCAAAATCATGGCTGCTGTTATTATTGTAGATGTGATCATCATCATCATCATCTCAGAACACTGTTTCTAGTTCCCTGGAGTTTACATTTGGGGGCTGTTTTAGGAGCAGGTGGGGGCATGTCCACTACCAAGGAAAGCAGAGCAGCAGGAAGACAAGGGCAGGCCAAGCCAGGCAGTCCTGGGGCTGACTCCAGCCACCTGGCCACCTTGGAGTTATGGTCCACAGACCCCAACAAGTCTGGTTAGGTGGCACCTGGCTGAGTCAGGTTAGGTGGCAGCTGCCAGGACAAGACCCTGCTGCTCTGTGATGAGATGTTGGGAGCCCTGGTCTTTTACAGTGGCAACTACAACATTCTGCTGAGGTCCCAAGGGCTTCCTTGCAAAGGAGTAGTGTGAAAGGGGCAGGACCCTCGTGGCAGGAGGCCTGTACCCAACCCAGGAAGCAGAGGGAGGGCCATACCCGGGACAGCTCGGCCAGGATGGAGTTCATCTCTTGGTCACTGGCAGGGATGGTCTGTCTGATGTCCGCATAGTACCTGCCAGAGATCATGGGCATGGAAGCCGCTGGGAAAACAAACCTACTCCTCACCCCATCAGGGCCCACCCCAGGGCCTCAGCTGTAAACACCACACTGTCCACCCATCCCCTCCAGACCCACTCCCCCGCGCTCGTACCTTTCCACCATCTGTTTGTAACGGGGAATATCCCGAGCATACAGAAGTTTGTTGATGGGGGAGTCCTGGGCGCCAGCAGGCAAATAGTGAAAAGGGAAAGAAGGATGAGAGCCCCTGTGAGGGTGACCAACTGTCCCAATCTTCCCAGCACTGTTTCAGTTTTAAAGTCAAAAGTCCCAAATCCCAGGAACCCCCTCAGTCCCAGGCAAACTGAGATGGTTGGTCACCCTAGCCCATGTCCTTCTGCAAGGACGCCTCAGCTCCCTCCCCTCCACCAACGGCCACTCTCTGGTTTTGTCCCTCGAGCTTCTCCTCATGTTACTGTAAGGTCATTTCTCAGCTCCACAGGCCTCCAGCTGGATCCAACAGGGAACTGGCTTGCAGGGCTGAAGGGTGCAGTGCCATGTGGAGCCCTGATGCTGCTTCTCCACATGCTGTTCATTCCCCGTGAGATCATTTTAAGAATCAGGAAACAGACCGAGAAAATGAAGTAAGTTGTCCCAGACCACCTCACTCCTGAAGGGCCAAGCTGGGATTTGAAGCAGCTCTCTCGGATCAGAGCCCACAATTTTAACACACCCAGACACATCCTCTACCACCAAGCTGGGTTCCAGTCCCAGCTCTGTCCCAGCAGCTGTGGGCTCTGGGCAGCACACATCCATCCTCTGAACCTGCTGCCTCATCCTTAAGCTGCTGGGAGGGTGAGGCAAGATCGCACCCCCTCTGGAAGCAGGGCCACGAACCCTGGGCCTGAGGATGCGTGCCCTCTCATCAACTCTCCACGGGGCACCCTTGGCCTTCCTGATTTGGACTATTCCTGAGCCACCCAGGAAGCATTTGCAGTTGTGCTGGGAAGGGGAGGCAGTGTGAAGATCAAGCAAAAAACCCAGCCACCACAGAGCATCCACCCCTGGAGGTGGCCTCTGTGTCCTGGTGTGGCCCTGTGGTTCTCAGCTCATTGTAGGCAGGGTGATGAGAGCATGCAAAGCAAAACGGCTTCCAAAAGACAGCACTACAGAACGGAACTTTCCATTTTGTTAATTCACAGAGGTCTAGGGATATATCTCTTAAGAGGTCACAGGCCAACTGTGGCCCAGAGGACTGGGCTAAGCAGAGCCCTGTTCAGGGACCTGCTGAGTCACAAATGCCCTGCCCACTGGGTGCCTGAGCAGTCGAAGTGGTGACGCCATATCTGTCATGGGACTCTCTGGGCTCTGACTACTGTGGCAACACACCCCCACCCTCTGCTGTGCTACCCAACAGCCCTGACCACTCCTCTGCTTCCCAGCTCCCCTCGTCAGCATTCCCTCCAGGCCTGGCACCCCCCTGGACTCTCCTCCCCATACTGCACTGGCAGGCATACACCCCCACTGCCCTCAGGAATCAAATCCACCAGGCAGCCTAGAGCTGCTCTGCGATTGTAGGATCCACATCTCTACCTGCAAACTGCCTGGTGGCCCCACCACTGCCTTGGGCTCACCTCCTCCAAGTCTGAGCTCACCACAGCCAGAGGCTGTGGGATCAAAAGAGACCCCTTCTTCTTCTTCATTTCCCACATCCAACACATAGATTCTGCCTGCCCTGTACCCTCTTGTCCCAGCTTGAACCTGGTCACTGTTGTCCCAAGGACAGCACAGCTTCCTCTCTGGACTCCAGGCTCCAGTCCATCCACGGCACAACTGCCAGGAGGCTCTGCCTCACTCTCAGGTCTGACCACACCCCCCTTTCCCAGGCCTTCAGTAGCTCCCCATTGCCCTCAGGGTGAGTCCTCGCCAAGTGGCCCTGGCCTTCTGCCACACTCACCAGAACTCTACACCCTAGCCACAGCAGGCTGCACTTGCTGCCATGTCTTAACCTCGTGAAGCAGCACAAGGCACTCCCTGCCCTTGCTCATCCCTGAAGACTGAGGCACTACCACCACCTAGGGAGCCAAGGACAAAGCCTACCCTGGGGCTTGGAGTCAGAGGCCTCCCCTAGCCCTCCACCTTGACATTCTCGGGAAAGCCTGAAATTTGTATGCATGCTCAGCTCTGTCCACCCCCAGCCCACACTGCCCCACCCTACCCATGCCCTCTGTGTGCACCCAGACCCACTCACCCGGCCCAGCTTGTGGTCGGCCAGGGTGCAGGCATCCATGAAGGTCTGTGCAATGACCAGGAGCACAGCATCCATGTTATCAGATGTCTGCACGTCAAACACAAACTGCGGGTTTTTTATTATATTGATCCAGAACCTCAGCGGCAAGCTGTGGGTGGGGCAGGCGTGGCCAGTGAGTGTGCTGGGAGGCAGGGGAGAAGAGCCTGCACACACCTGGCCCGCCTGGCCCTACCCCCACCCCCACCTGTTGGTCTTCCAGATATGGACGGTGTCTTGGTCGGAGATGCCGTGCTGCTGAGCCTGCTCGTCCAACAGATCAAAGAAGTACTTAACAGCAAGGGGTACAGGGCGGCTGGTGCTGAGAATCACCTGGAACAGGTCATCCACAAACTTCTGCAGGGTGCCCTGCAGAGGAGAGGAAGCACAAGAGGTGCGGTCGGCAAGGGCGCCTTGGTACCAGCCCAGCCTCACACGCCTCGCAGCACCACGCCTGTGCAAGCCCCACCACCCAAATCCCATGAGTGGCTCTTCTCCCACCAGCCCTGACCCCACTGCCTGTCCTATCCCTGCCCCTAGCCCCAACTTGTCTTCCTCGTCCCACCTTCATGGATAGCAGGCGGGTCAGGTAGATTTCAGGGATGGCCTTGGCTCGCTCACGCTCCCCACCCCGAAGGCTGCCCCTCCGAGGCCTGGGCGGCTCTGGCTCCTCACTTGGCTTCACCAGATGCCAGGGCCGGATGCCCCCCTCGTCTACATCCTCCAGCATTGGGGTCCCTGTGCCAAGATCCCACAGCTTGTCACCCATCATCAGGTGCCACCTTCCCTGGACCCCCAGGGTCCTGCCAACTCCCAGGAGTGGGGGCACCTGGTTGAGGGCTTCTCTGGGTGGAAGGCATGTAGACATAAACCCATCCTGAGGTCCAGGGGACCTTTCCCCACTACTGGGGACTGGGCAAAGCAAGGGCAGAGGACCATGATGGAGGTAGGTGTACTCACTCTCTCCAGGGACATAATCCTGGTTTTCCCGGGAAGCATGCTTGGTGAGGCAGGGAACCAGGGCCACGGTTGCTCCATCTGGGACCTGCTGACCACAGCTGGTGACCCCTCCACCAGCCCCACCCACCATACCCCTCCTCTAGCTCTCACCCCTCCCACCTTGTAATGCTGCAGGGTATTTAGGCGCCTCCACAGACCCTGGACCTCAGAAGTCACATCCTCATCAGAAAGAATGAGATGACCGGCCACCCCAGACCGCCACTCTGCAAAGACAGGGTGGGACTAGGTTCAGGGCTTCCAGGACACCCTTCCCGCAGTGGAGCCTGTCTCTTCCTCCACAGGGACACCAGGCTCTCAATCAGGGGGCAGTCTCACCCAACCTCTCCAAAGACCAGAAGCAGCGGCCCCTCTGCATGTGAGAGGTCATCCCTGCAGAGGTGTTCCACAGCCCACCCCAGCCCCTCTCCCAACATGCCACTCCCACTGGGCGATGTCTCTGCGGAGCTGGTCAAGGGCCAGCCCAGCCTTAATTCTGGGTCAGGTCCCCACGCCACCTTTCCCCTCCACCCTCACCGACATCCAGGGTGCGGGGGTCTGGCCGTTGAGCAAGAGGCACTCCTTTATAAAGCTGGTCCAGCATCTTCTCCTTGGCCTGGGAGATGGTGTCACAGTCCAGGACCCTCACGGGCACACCTTGGGCCTCTCCTGCCCCAGGACCCACAGCCAACAGTGCATTCAAGGTCTACACAGGACACATGGGAGCGGTCAGGGCTCATGCCACATGTGGGATGACTAAGACTCAAGGACAAGGACAAGGACAACCCATAAGGAAGCCACTGCCTCTGACCTCCAAGCACCAAACAGTCTCTAATTCTTGTCTCTTCACCTGCCTGCCTCCCTCAGGGACAGTGGCTTCCTCCACTGTGACCCCAGCACCTAGCATAGTGCACTAGTAAATGTCTATGAGGTGAATGGCAAAAAAAAGTGAGTGAGCACAAGTCCCTTTTAATTCGGGTCCCCACGTTCCTGGCTCAGCAGTCAGGCTGAGGCACCTGAGGGAAGCCTGCATAAGAAGCAAGGAGTCCCCACCAGCCTGACAGAGGAGCAGGTTTGGTGGAGCCTGAATAGGATTTTCCCCAAGGAACTATGTGGGTCACTAAGGGGAAAGCAAACTCAGAGGGAAATGACAAGCAGGTCTGCCAGGGTGGCTCCTGGCTTGGTGGGCACACCATGTCCCTGGCAGGACACTGAGACCATGGTCGGGCAAACACTCAGGCCCTGGCACAGCAAAGACTTGGCCTGGTCCCGAGCAGAGATAGCTGCTCCCCTGACCCTGGCCGTGGCCACCCTGACCCCATTCCGAGCCTGAGGACCCTCTGAGGCCCGATCCTCAAGGTCTGGCCCTCAAGCCTCTGTCCTGCTAAGTTAGTCTAAAGGCCTCTGTCCCACAGCCAGCCAGAGGTCAGGATGGCTCTATCCCCAGACACAGACACCCACACAATCACACACGCTCACCTGCCTCACCCTCACCAGAGACAGACATTCCAGCACACACACACAAACTCTCTCTCTCTCTCTCTCTCTCTCTCTCTCTCCCTCTCTCTCTCTCTCTCTCTCCCCGCCTTACCAGGGGACGGTATTCCACATCCTCTCTGAGCAGGCGGTTGTCATTCAGGGTGTATTTGGCTTTGCCAGTCACACTGTCCACTGGTCCCTTGTCCACTTGATGCTTAATTCCACGGAAGAGCATGTACAGAGGCTCTCCTACCGAGTCCTGGGGGAGTGGCAGGCAGTTAGGGTCCTGGGGGCAGGTGACAGACATGGGGCAGAGGTGTATGGGACAGGACCCACACTGATGAAGGAGACAGGATGCAGGCTGCAGAAGGTGTAAGGTGACTGAAGACACACTGGGCAGGAGTGTACAAGCTGCATGAAGGCTGGAGGCTGTGTGGTTTAGAGTTCTGAACCTCCCTAGAGGGGAGCCCCATCCATCTCTGCCTCCCTCACCCTCACGAAGGTGTAGAGGCAGATGGACATCCAGTTGGTGAGCAGCTTCTCCACCACGGTCTCTGTCCTGGGATGACAGAAAAAGGGAGGGGCAGGGTCAGCAGGTGGGGCCCCAGGGCTCTCTGCTCTGCAGACCCCCAGGTCCCAGAGGGCCTGACTCAGCTCCTGGCTCCAGCTGTCCACAGCCACCAGGCCCCCATTGCTTCTGACAGCCACACAGACCTGCGCAGCATCAGCTTGGGGTTCTTGGCCACATACTGGGCCACCAGGTCACTGAGCAGGGTGCGGAGGATGTCAGTGAAGTACTCCAGCTTCCCATGCAGCGCCACGGTGAGCAGAGATGCCACATAGGCCCGGTCCCGAGCTGAGAAGGTGCGCTGGCTCTCCAGGGTGTGGATGAACTGGGGCCAGGGAGAGGGGATGGGTGGGGAGGGAGGGGCCAATTCAGAAACAGAAGGACAGAGAAGGGGCAGGGCTGAGGCAGACAGGCCAGGAGGGTCCTGAAGTGGGGTGGGGCCGGGGCAGGGCCAGCACCTTGGTGAGGAAGAGCTTGCTGTTGAGCAGGTTGGAGAGCTGCCCCAGCCCTTGTTCCACAGTAGGTCGCCTGCTCTCAGGCACACCCAGGTCCCGGTGCAAGGGCGACTCCTGGTGCCCAGGGAAAAAGACCCTCTCGGCATACACCTTGTAGTCGAGGAAGGGGATGCCGCTGCCCAAAAGGTCACTGGTGAGATCGGTCATCTCCGTCATAAGGTCTGTGGAGCAGAAGAGGCTGGGCTTGGGTGCAGGTCCTGTGTGATGGGAGCAGGCTTGGGCAAAGCCCTGGAGCGCGAGGCCCGCTCTCTGCAGCCTCACCTGTGAATTCCTTCTTGCAGCGGTCCCGCACGCTGCTCTCCAGATTCTCCAGCTGGATCTGGACCTTCTTATAGTCCCTCAGGGCCTGCTTGCTCTTCCTCCTGCTCAACACCCAGGTCAGGAGGGGGAGGGCCAGAGGAGGCCAGAGCCCTTGCTGGGTCCCCCCTGGCCCAGGCCTGCCTAGGCCAGCACAGTCTAACCCAGGCACACCCAGCCAAGTCAAGGCCTAGTCCAGAATATTTTAGCCTGTCCCAACCCAGGCAAGTCACACCCCACCATGTCCTGTCTAGCCCAGCACTGTGGAGCCCGGGGATCAGCAAGCTACCACCAGGCCAAATCTGACCCGTGACCTGTTTTTGTGAATGAAGATGTTGGAACACAGCCATGCTTGTGTGTTTGCATACTGTCTATGGCTGCTTTTGCACTGTAGCGGCAGAGTTGAGCTGTTGCAGCTGAGACCACCTGGGCCACAAAGCCTAAAATAGTTACTCTCTGGTCCTTTATAGGAAATGTTTGCTACACCTCGTGTAGCGTGCCCCTTCCCAATCCAGCCACACCCTGCCACCTGCCCCAACCCAGCCACATCCAGCTGCACCCACCTGTACATGAGGACAATGATGATGACACCCAGAGCCAGAAGAGAGGTGCCCACTCCTAAGCCCACCTGGGCTGCCATGGGAAAAGCCACAGGGCTCTCGCCATCATACTGCACATGGCCCAGGGAGAAGTGCAGGTTCCCCATCTGCACCTGCATGGGGAGCCACCTGTGAGTAAGAGTTCAGCACACACCTGATGCCTGGCCCAGCCCAGGGCCTGTCCACTGACCGTGAACTCGGGCAAAGTGTCAGGTGCCTCACGGAGGGCATGGTGCCGGGGCGGAGGCTGCTCCACAGGGGGCTCACAGTACAGGTGGTGCCGGGTCAGTGTCTTCACCACGCAGGGGCCGTCCCCTATCATAGCCACCACCTCCTCTTTGGACATTGCAAGGTCCAGATTCTCCCCCTGGAACACAGGGTCACTGATTGATCACTCAGAACTCTTCCCTAAGGGGAGGAGCTGGTGGTCACTCAGGTCCTATCTCCCCAAATGTGGGAAGGATGGTCCTGAGACCCACCCCCCAGGAGCAGGGCTGATGGTGCCTCAGCACCTCTTTCCCTGCATGTGGGGAGACAGTCCCGTAGATGTCTTTCGAGCTGGCCCCACCCCCACTTCTCTGTCCTTCCCTATCCTTCCTCTCAAGTCTTAACTTCTCCAGAGCTAAAAATCTGGAGACTATAAAGTTGCCCCCAAATCCTGCCCAGTTTCCTAAGAAAGCCAGAGCCCCTACTGTGTCTGCTGGCCCACCAGGTGGGTGACAATGGGTTGTCTACCTATGGGCTTTCAGAGTGCCCACCTAAAACACAAGCCAAGTGTGTGTCCACAGGAGTCAGGCTGCCAAATGGGCATCAGCTCAGGCACCTTGTGTGTTCCATGCCACCTAGCTACTGCGTGTGCCAAACTATTTACATATTGTCATTCAGACACCTACCATGGAGTGTGTCAGGACCCAGGCCACAGGCTGAGCAGTCAAGCCCCTGCCAGGTATGTCAGGCTAGGCACCCCACCACCAGCCCCCTCAGCCCTCACCACATTAAGGGTGAGGAGCCAGGTCCGTCCCGTGGCCCTTGCTCTGTTGTCATGCCCCCTCCGCCACACACAGGGTATTGCGGCCCTGCCATATCTGAGTAAAAACAGTACCTCCACAGAGAGCACACTCCCGGGCTTGTGCCGGAATGGTGTGGTGGGGTCCTCGGGGTTGAGGGGCTGCAGAGTGGGGTCAGCCTCATAGGAGAAGGGTGTGGGGTTCAGTGTTGCAAAGTCAAAGACCAGGTTGTCAAGGATAAATTCCACCCGGACCCAGGGGTCCTCGGGCAGGCCTGGGAGGGCAGGCGTGCGGCAGGTGATGAGCTGGGAGGAGTTCACGTGGCATGGCTCCTCAAACTGGGACAGAGGCAGAGAAGACAGGGGAGGTCAGCTGAGGGGGCGTGCAGGAAGGGGGCCCAGCAAAGATGGGAAGATAGCCTCCTTTGGCACCCACCACCCATGGCTGTCCACAGCGTGGGGTGTGGGGCGAGGTGGGCAACAGCTAGCCCAGGGCAGGAAGGGGATGCCCATGGGTATCCTACATGATGACCGCCACAGGAGGCTCCGGGGGAGCATTCTGTCTCTGAGATCACACGGCGCCTCCGCCCAAGCCCCTGGCTGGGCCGCAGAGCTCTTAGGGCCACAGTCACTCGGATTCTTGGCGTCTGTACCACATCCAAATTCTGGCCACGGACCCATATCTCACGTCCTCCACTGAAACACAGCCCATGAGCCATTCATGGCTCTGAGAATCAGGCTTTAAAGCACAGTCCAGTCCCAGCTAGGTTAGCTCAGCCCCAGCCCAAAATCACACAGTCCCTCTCCCCAGAGCAACATGGGAGTCACAACCCCCCACATAAAGCCCTACAAACCCCCATGCACTGGAGCTGCAAAGACCTCCCTGCCACACACCATGCAGTCGTGCCCTAGGCCCAGCACCTGAGGAAGCTCTTGGTGGGACCAGCAGAGGTGATGTTGGGGTCTGATGTGTACTCAAACTGGCTGTGTTGAAGCCTCCGCTCAGTGGCCCCAAACCACACAGCCACAGAGAGGGTGGCAGGCACAGGGTGTGGGCTGGTCTCACACTGCAGCTGCTCTGCCTGCTGCTCCAGCAGCCTAGGGAAGAGAGGGAAGAGTGGAAGGCAGGCCAGGCAGGCCAGGCTGGCCAGAGAGGGCACAAGAATGGGAAAGAGATCATTCCAGGACACAGGACCCACTCAGGCCTCAGCTCACTTCCCTTCAGGGCTGACTGCAATCTCCATGGGTGACCCTGGAGGCTGCACTCCTGCAACAGCCCCAGCTTCAGGAGGGTCTGGCTACTGTCTGATGGAGCAGACTTGGCCCTCTCTCCCTTTCTGCTCTCCCCAGCATCCCACCCCTCCATATTCTCCCTGGAGTACACAGATTGTTGCAGAATGGGGAAGTGGCCCTCACAGGTGACAAGGCTGGTCTCCAACTACTACTCGGATGTCCTCTAGCCGCCCAGTCAGGAGCTTGGAGCCGTGCAGGGTGAGGCGGGTGCCCCCAGCTCTGGGGCCTCGGGCCGGGAAGATGGAATGCACCTTCGGGTCCTGTGGGAAGGGGGATAGGGAGAGACAGACAGGCTTCAGGCCAGAAACAGAGAGGCAGGGGGAACCCAAGGCAGACAAGAAAGCTCTGGGGTGGGGTGCCCCAGGAAGGTGAAACTAGATGGGCTGGGAGGAGTCACCAGAGAGGGTGGGACATCGGCAGCTGGGGGGCTCAGCAGTCAGGTACCTGGTAGGCAAAGTCGTGCTCTGAGATGCCGCGTCCTCTTCCTGGCACCTCCACCGTCACAGCACCTGTCACCTCCTCCCCACTGGCCTCAGTGATACACACGAGGCTGTGGGCACAGGGCAAGCTGGGGTGCTAGGCCACACTGAGCGCCCCACAAAATGACCTGGCTACACCCCCTGCGCCATTAAATCAGGTGGTCTCCCCACTCCCAGTGAGATTAATAGAGATCCAAAGAGGGAATTCCTTATGGCACACCAGGAGGCTTTGGCATCTGAGAATTAATATTCATGGTTTCAATCATCCAAGTCCAACCCCAGAGCCCTCTAACAAAGAGGAATTTCTCTCTCTGTGTGGCAGAAATTTACAAGGAGCCTTGGAAGGCTGGCTCTGGGGGTGAGTGGCTAGGCTAATGAGTGGGCCTAACCGGCGGCCGTCACCACGTGCAAAGAGATGGAAACTTGATTTCCTCATGAAAAAACATCCCTGACAGCCTCTAGTCAGGTCTGGGGATAGCGATGAAAGGAAAGTAAGCAATCTAAGAAAATGCTGGTTCTTAGCCAGAAAACAGAAGCTTGGGGCAAATTAATTTCCAGAATGTAAAGCCCGCGGTGGCTCAACTCGGTGACATTGTCACAGTCACCGCAAACACTGAGAAAACAGAACAAGTGATATGTGAACTACCCAGGAGAGACTTCAGCCAGGATACATTTTAATCACTTTATAAATCATTCATAAATTACTTTAGTCACATGGTTCTAGAATCATTAACAGTGTAGACAGTCACCTAAAGCTCTCAGTCATAACACATTTAGGGGGAAAACTACATGCTCTAGCAAAGTCTTGTTTAAAATACCGATTGCAGGGCCTCGACACGGGCTTACAGAATCCAGATCCGAGGGTGGTCTCTCAGATCTGTTCTGTGGTGGTTTGGGACAGGCTCTCCAGGGAACCCTGATATTCAGCCAGATTTGGGACTTTCTGCTTATGGATATCCCCTTGGGAATGTCCCGTATGTGCACTTTTGGGACCTGCAACTGCCAGCCAGGTTACCACGACCCAGAACCTCCATAAGCCACAAGCCCTGGGAAGGCGGCAGGGGTCCCAGGGACTGGACAGAGGAGCCTGGCACTCAGCAGATGGGCCCCAAGTCTACACTCCAGGGGGCAGACCTTGGGGAAGAAGGGTCAGCTGGTGGAAAGGCCAGGCCCTGGACACAGCTGTCTGGGATCTGAGGACCCTGCTACTGCAACTACATCCATCGACACTCAGAAAGCCAGGTGAGAACATCTAGGCAGAGCCAGGAAGCAGAGCCACCTGTTGGCTCTGGCAGTGACTGGGTCCCAGGCCCAGGAATGTTCCCCCAGCAGCCCAGGCCAGGAACCCCCAGGTCTGCCCATGAAGCCAAGGTGGGCGCTCCAGGGCCTCAATGGCAACCCCAACACTGAGGCATTGTGACCAGAACCAAAAGAAAGGGGGAGAGGGGAAGGCAGATGAGTAGTGGATAGGTGGCCCTGAGCAGGAAAGTCGACCATGGAGCCCACGGAGGTGTGCCCTGCTCCTGTTGGTCCAGCCAGCTCACCTGCTGGAGACCTCATACTCCTGAGCGTCCACAGCACAGGGCACTCCAGCCACCCTGACTGTGTCCTGTACGTCCTGCACATGTTGGCCCAGGTTGGAGCCCCTGATGGTGACACAGGTGCCTCCATCTACAGGCCCAGTCAGTGGTTCCACCTGTTCCAAGACAAGAACTGCTCACGTCCACCCACCAGTCGACCCTTAGCAGCCTAGAGAGACAGCCCCAGCCTCCCATCTTTGGGGCCCTGGACCCAGAGCACCCCTACCCTCCCTCCAAGGGCAGCAGTGAGGAAGGGACATGCCAGTGTTTCAACATACCAAGTGGATGAGGGGTGCAGGGCACTGGCTGGCCACAGCCTCAGCCTCACCACAGGCCTCCTGGGCCACGCAATGTGGACGTTCCCCCTTGCACCACACACAGCCATATTGGGGCATGGCAGTTTGGCAGCGGCTGCAGTCCCCGTGTCCCACAGAACAGTCATACAGTACCACTGGGGGTGGCAGAGATGAATGTGAGAGGCAGGCCTAGAGGAGCCCTGTGGCCCCAACAGCCCCCACGGCCCCAGGTAGCTCACCGTGCAACCCATCAGCACTGTCCACACGCAGACGGCCAGCCCGACGCAGAAACAGCCCCACTCGGAGCTCTGGCTGCAGAGCCTCATAGCTGAGCTGGAGAAATGGAAGTGGGGTCAGAGCTTGGGGCTGAGGGAGGTATGAGGCCTGGGGAAGGAGTGGTTAGAGAAAGGACCAAAATGACCAGTTGTGGGAGCAGAAGGTCAGGGGTCACAGGGTGCAGGAACCCCATGGGACCACAAGGTCAGAGGTCAGACTGGAGTGTAGGGACCCCATAGGGCTACATGATCAGAGTTCGGAGCTGGGATTCAGGGACCCCATAGGGCACAGGGTCAGAGGTCAGAGATGGGGTACCAAGACTCCCTCGGGGTCACAGGGTCAGAGCTTGGGCTGGGATGAATGTGGTGCAGCCAGCTGAGGTTGGTAGCCAGCCTGAAGCCAGTGCACCCTTGCCCACCCAGGCACTCATGATCCACACCTGGTGCTGCTGGCATGTGACATGGCACCGGGTATCTGGAGGTGGCTCACACTCGATCTGGGCCTCAACCACCACCTCATGGCCCTCCAGCTCCATCACACACTCATGGTCTCCTGGGCTGTCCTGGGGGCAGAGGACATGGCTGTTGGGGCAGCTTCAGGAGCTGGGCCCAGTGAGCCCCTAAGGGTACCCCAGCGCAGGCCCTGGGGTGGGATTGAGACCCAGGGCCATGCCCTCTTCCTACTCCCCTTTCTGCCAGCAGGACACACTCACCTGGAAGAGGCGCAGGTTCCTGCCCAGCAGCCGGACTTCTCGCCCCACATGGACTGGCATCAGCATGGAGCCCTGAATGCTCTCCACACAAGGGCAGGAGCTTGCCCCCCAGGTCACCTCTTCCTGCAGGCGCCAAGAGCAAGGTAGTCTATGGAGCATACCCTGCCACCTCAGTCCCTCCCAGTGCAGAATCCCAAGGCAGGCAAGGGGCTGGGTTTGCCCCACATCCCCTCCCCCGAGGCCTCCTTCCTGGGCTGGTCCTCACCAGCTCCCAGAGCCCGGGGGTGTCGTACTGGTAGTCGAGGCTGGACAGGAGGATGAGGGGGGCAGGAGGGCCCTCGTGCTCAGCCGAGTCTCCATCACCTGAGAGGAGGGTGGAAGTGGAGAAGGCGGGCTTGTCACCCCCCGTCCACTCGTCCGCCTCGGGCAGCTCGCCGACTTCTCTCATGAGCCAGTCCAGAGCGGGCTTCGTGGAGCCAGCGGCCCCTGGGAAAGGGATGGCAGGAACAGTGCCAAGGGGCTGATCCAGGGGTACCACAGAGGGGAGGGTCTCAGGGCCAGGGTCTGCAGGGGTAAGGGGCAGTGCTGCTGCATCTGAGGGCGATGGGTGAGAAGCCAAGAGGTCCTCATGTGTGGCCGTGGGTCCAAAGTCAGTCGGGGCAGGGATAGTGGTTCCAGGTCTGTTGGGGGGGCTAGAAGGTGGAGGTTCCCCATGGAGAGGTGACTCTGTGGAGGCCAAGGCAGGTATGGGGCCAGGGCCTGCCCACGGCCCCCAGGGGCTAAGCAGGGAAGGCCTGGCCCCAGGTGGGATGTCTGAGGCTGTGGTGATGGGGGGAGCCTCACGCTCCACGGGAAGGGTGTCAGAAGCAGGGGTGACTGTAGCCTTGGGGGCTGCAGGTGGGAAGGGGGTGGGTGCATCTCCTGCAGGACGGGCTGGAGAGAGAAGTGGGCTCTGAAGGGGGAGGCAGAGAAAGACAGGAGGGGCAACTCAGCAGGCAGGCGTGGGAGCAGGCAGCAGGCAGGCAAAGGTGTGTTAAGAGGAAAGGAGACCAAGGAAAAGAGAAACAAAAACAGCTCATTAATTCTTCAAAGGAGGAGAGGGGAGGGCAAGCTCCAGGGGCGTCTGTGCTGAGGTGGGCCCGAGGCCCAGACCTCCCCTGCCTCTCAGCTACAAATGTCCTCTCCCGAGGCAGCTGTTCTCCAGTGAGTCCGTCACACACAGCAGCTCAGGTGCTCACAACAGAGCCTCACATGGGCAGGCAGGCACAGAGACCCCAGGCCATCAGAGAAACCCTCACGATGGGGACCCCAAACCCCCCTGTGTGGCCCAGCCGGGAGTCACACTCACCTGTTGGCTAACCACCATCGGCCCAGCATCACACGAGGCCTTGTGCGTGCACAGGTGCTGCCAGACGCACCAGTTACACCCCCAGCGGCTGCTCACACAGGCCTGGCACCTGCACAGAGCACAGCCATGAGGCAGCGGTCGCCACAGGACAGCCCAGGGGCTGGGGATCAGGGTGAGGGACTCACTGCGCAGATGGGCGGAGCTCAGTGACTGCCACACAGTCGTAGAAGGACAGGGAAGCTTTGGCAATCACGACAGTGCCAAACCTGAGCTCCACACTCACGGAGATGTGGTCTGCAAAGGGGGAGAGAGGGTGAGGCTGAAGAGTGGGGAGGGGTGCTTGGAACCCGAGCCAATATCCCAAGACGACATGGTGTGGGATTAGCACCCAAATTGGCAGAAGGGGGGGCACCCAGGGTCAGGGGAACAAAATGGTTACTTTAGGGCATTGGGGACTAGTAGGGGACTCAGAAAGGCATCGCTTCAGGGCTCATGGCCTGGATTCACACCTCACCCCAACCACACCCCTTGGAGCAAGATGGGAGGAGAGTGGGGCTCCCAGGCACGGGGACTGGCCCCTTCTCTCACCCACCGGCTCCTCTTGGCAGCGCTGGGGCCTCATTAGGGTCTGGGGAGGGGCACATCACACCAAAACTGGTCAGCAGGGCAGGACTATGGTGTTCCTCAAAGTGGCAGGAATATGACTCCCCCGGCCACAGGGGTGGCAGGTCAGGCACTGACAGGAAAACCTGCCAAGAGACGCCAGGACACACTGTTGGAGCCATTGTGCAGCAGATCAGGGCTCATGTTTACAAGGCACCCAACGTGGGCAGCACCAGTGGCCATCAGCCCCCGAGCCTTCACAAACACTCTCTGGCCTGGGTTAGGAACAGATAGAGAAAGCAAGGCCCCAAGAGAAGTGACTTGTGCAAGGCCATGTGGTATTTGGTGTATCTGATAACAAAATCCAAGGTGTCGACCCATCACCACCAGGGTCCTCCCCACCAGGGCCCTGCCTTCTCTGATCATTCACCTCCCTCCTCTCTTCTCGGCTGATGTTGGCAGGACTCATGGCTGCCACTTGCAGACAGTTCAGCTCAGGCTGGAAGCTCCACAGCCACCGCTCTGGGCCCTGGCCCCGTGAGCACTCAGAACGGCGACTGCACCTGGACGAGAATGACCAGCGTCCACCTGTGACCCTTACAGGACCACTAGGAGTTCATAGGTCAGGGGGACCTACAATCCTAGGGACTTGGGCAAGATCCTCAAGAGGGGCCATGACACCAGGCTGAATGTGCCCTGGCAAGGCACTGATGCCCAGGGTGGACAGGGGTTGGGTAGGGGGATTAGGGCATCCAGGGGTCAGGGGTTGAGAGTCAAGGGCAAAGGACCAGAAATCCTATACAGGGCAATTATGCAGGAGCACTGAGGGCATGAGGCTGGGGTTGAGGGTGGGGTTGGGGAAGAGGACAGGAGTTGGCTGAGTACTGACCTGCCGAGGAGCACACACCACCCACAGTATGGGTCCCTGTGAGCAAGGCAAGATGCACAATCCAGGTGCTGAGCACAGGAGGCTACAGGAACCTTGAGAAGCTGTGACAGCAAAGAGGACTTGAGGCCAGAAATCCAAACACCAGTGGCTCACCAACATATGGGTCCCTGGCCCTGCCCAAGGCCCCTCCCAGCAGCCAGGCCCTGGCTCACGCCTGGCACTCACTGTGCTCTGGGTCATGACGTAAAGGTGCTCAAAGGCCCCATCAAAGGTGAGGTCTCTGCTCACTGCAGACCCCTGCTGGATATTCTGTGTGGAGTACGGGTGGCCATCACTCCCTGGGCCCAAGTAGACCTGAGATCAGAAACCACACAGCCTGGGACCCAAGTCCATGGCCACAAGCCCAAGGCCCTCCCCTCTCTCCCCAGTAAAGCAATTTATAGGTAGAATTTCCTCCTAGGCAATACAGGTCACACCACCCAGCCCTGGGGGAGGGGGTCACAGGTAAATACCACCCAGTCCTAGGAAGAGGAGCACAGGTCACCTCTCCTAGCGTGGGGCTAGGGGAATGTCACAGATGCCACATCCCAGCCCCAGAGGTCACAGGCTGGGTCCCCAGCAGCCTGTCCCCTCCAGACCCTGGGGCAGGGCCCAGTACTTCCTGTGGACTCACCCTATGCAGCTGCCCTTGACTGTCACCCAGGAAAGCAATAGTGTGTCCATCCTCCATGGTGACTGCCACAGCTGTTAGCTGAACCCCTGGCCATTCCAGAACTGGCGTGGCTTCCAGTGGGACACGACTGGCCATGGGGCTGGGTGTGTGGTCTGAGCCACAGGGATAAGCATCCAGGGTGTCCTGCACACAGCAAGAAGCACCAATAAGGCCCTCTCTGGATAACTCCCCTGTCCCATCCTCCCTGGACAAGCCCATCCCCTCCCCCATCCTCTCTGCCAACACTCCCTGAATGGTTCTATCTTCTCTGCTGGGCCTCCTGGGACAACCTCATCCTCCCTCTCCTCCCCAGTTTCTCTTTAGGAGCCTCCTGGGACAACCTTGTCCCCACCCCCAGTCTCTCTGCCCACCCTCTCTGACAGCATCTCTCTCTGACAGCATCTCCCACCACCACATCCTTAGCCCAAGGCCTCAGTGGCTTATCTCCAGCTGCCTTGGATAGTTTGTAGCAGCTCCTTCCCCCTCTTTTGATCTCCACCTGTCCGGGGCCCCGCCTTCTCCCATCCCTGGCCTGGGAGCTGCTTCATCCAATTTATGTGCTCAGCCTTTTCCTGGACCACTTCTGAGGCCCCCTCCCACCTCTCACTGACTCAGTACCCCTGTGTGCGACTTCTTCCCTTTTTAATCCATCCTGAGGCCAGAGCCAAACAAATCTCAACCTCACCTGCCTCTCTTGCTCAAGACCCTAAAACAATAGGTCCCATCCTCCCCTACATTCTGGGTCCCTGCCCCATACCCTAGAACCCCAACCACCCTCTCAGTCCACCTACACAAATGCCACCCCTTCAGTGTCCAGTCCAAGAATACCTCTTCATGGCTCTCTGTCCCCCTGAATCTACAGTTACCATAAGGTACCCCTCCATCACCAGACACAAAGGAAGCACTTAACACCCATTGATCTGATCAGCCCCCACACCACCACCAGGTCCCCCCCCCAACCCCGGGCAGCTGCTTAGCAATGAATCCCTAGCCAGTGGCCTCAGAGGCAGGGAAGGGCTGGGGTGGTGCCAAGACTCACCACGGGCAGCTGTGCACAGTCGGAATTGACATCATACTCGATGTAGGCCACCTCAGCCCCATCCTCAGCGCGGCCCTCCCGAGTGTAGCAGGCATCACGTGTGCGATTGGCAAGGCGGTCCACCTCATCCAGGGGGAAGGCACAGAGGGCGGAGGCTCCAGATGCCCCAGCAGCTGCTGACGGGGGCCGGCCCACAGTGGGGGGAGCAGCCGAAGAGAAGGCTGCAAACAGCACCTCCCTCCCGGCCGCCTCCCCCGACGTGGCCACAGCTGCAGCCTGGATCAGCCCATAGCGACCCCCCTGGCAGGCCAGAGGCAACTCCACATAGGAGTAGTAGTGCTGGTCCCGGAGGCACACACGGGACACGTAGGCGCGAAAGGCTCTGGACTGAGCCTGCAGGTCCCGCCGCAGGAACAGGAAGTAGGCGCTGGCCCCGTGTGCAAAAGCGCTCACAAAGTGGTGGCTATACTCAGAGAGGCGGCCCACAGCCAGCTTGGCTGTCTCCTCATAGGAGAAGGCAGCCTGGGGGTCCAGCGGCCGTAGAGCCCGGGTTGTGATGGGAGGGATGCCACCCCCTACACCCCTGCTGGTGTATCCCCGCCCCACAAACAGGAGGGGCTCCCCAGCCAAGCCCTGGGCCACCAGTCCCACGGTGCTGACTGCAGGGTCATTGGCAGCCACATACTGGGTGTCCCCAGGCCGCTCTGGCCTCAGCAGCAGCTGCCCGAGCTGTCCCAGGCGCCGCTGCTCACAGACCCCCTGATGCACGCTCCCGCACACAACCACAGCCCCCGGGCTCACCAGGAGCAGCTGGTTCAGGTTATTGGTAGGCTGGGCTTGGGGGCACTCATCAGGCATCACAGGTGGCAGGCAGTCCCTGCTGTCTAGCACAGGGCCAGTGGACACGGTGGCCTCCAGCTGCAGCCCAGGGCTCAGTTGGAACAGGAAGTTGGTGGCCCCCAGGTAGAGGGTGCCTGAGGTGGGATCCCGTGCCACATGCTGCAGGTGCGTGCCGTTGGGAATGAAAGCAGCCGGTGGAGGGGGCTGGAGGGTGAGGACCCACCCGGCCCAGAGTGCCTGGAGAAGAGCTGGGCCGAGGGCAGGCATGGTCACCTGGCAGGGAGAGAGGTCGAGTGGGGTCATGTGGCCACCTGAGCACCGTGGGGCCACTGGTGAGGGATAGGACTGTGACATTGCCAAAATGCCCCTCTCAACCCAGGGGGTTAGCAGAGGACGAACAGGCTTAGATGGGCACTGTGGTCCAGGATGACCCCAGGATCACACACGTTCCTAGAAACTTCAACACTGCCAGTTCTCTGCAAGCACTGTTCTCGCAGGAGACCTGCATCCCACTCCACCCTACCTCACCCTGCACTGCCCTGTGTCACCACATGGTCCGAAGGTGAGGGGCTAGAAGGGCAGAGACATGGGAAACATCCATCCCCAGGGAAGAGGGCCTGGAAGGAGCAGGAGAGCAAGTGATGGGAAGGAGGGGCCAGAACCTCGAGGAGGGAGAGGCTCCCTCTGCACAGATGTCAGTTTCCTGGGCAGAAGGAAGGAAGGAGAGGTCCCATGGGCCACCCGCATGTTAGAGCAGGGCAAGAATGGGATGAAGGGCCTTTCAGGCCAGGAATCCAGAAGGGCAAAAACCATAGAACCCAGTGGCCAGAGAGAAGAGGGAAGTTGTGGCTGCCAGGGATGGGGCCTGGAAGGCTGGACCCCACCTTGAAGAGCCCTCAGCAGAGGTGGGAGTCACACTGCTCCCAGATGCCTAGGGGTGAGGTCAGGCTCACCTGGCAGGGCCAGCTGGATCAGGAGACAATAGCATGACCTGTGTGGGAGTCACCTAGCCAGGGAAAGAGCAGAGCATGAAGCTGGGGGCTGGGCTGTAGGCATGTGCGAGCCCTGGCTCCCCACTGTGGAGGCAGCACAAAGGTACCACCTCCCAGCTGCCTAGCCGGCCAGTGGAGCTGGGCCTAGTCTGGCCCTCGGCCACTAAACACATTCCACAGGGGACGCCTCCTCGGAGCCCACACAGGAAGGGGGAGGGCAGCAGAACCAGGCACCCTTGGGGCCTGGGAAAGGGCAGCCAGGAAGGAGCCCCATGGCTGGCAAGACCCAGCCAGGCCCCCAGCTTAGCCCTGTCCCTCTGCAGCCCCTTCTCCCTTCTTCTCGGCACTCTCCCATTCTTGTCCTCTGCCCTATCAAGGCACTCAGGTACACACCCTCCACAGAGGCCAGGGGCTATCCTAGCCCAAACTGCCACCAGCACATAAGCAGACACGTGCTTGCACACACCAAAAAGCATACATACCACCCACCCTGCATGCACACACCCACACACAAACACAGAGATGCATGCAGATACAATCTGTACGCACAGCACAGAGATACATACACAGACATACAGGCAGACACACCACACAGACACCCTACTCACGCTTACACACCTGTACAAAGACACATCCACGTAGAAACAACCTCCTTACACACAGAAACACACACATCACACAAACACGCACTCCACACAGGCACATGTCACACACCCCCCACCAAGACATATGCACCACCACCCACATTCAGACAGCCGCACATACAGACTCATGCACACTTCCCTGGTTCAAGACCTAAGTCCTAGAGGGCTGTGGAGGCCAGGCCATCTCTTGCTATCTCCTCTCCTGCAGGTCAGAGTAGAGCCAGGGCCTGGGGTAGGGGGAGGGTTGTCCTAGAAGAAGTCACCATGTCCAGCTGTGCCCCAGGACCTCCCCAGACCTGCTCTCCTCAGACTCCTCTTTGCAGGCCCCAGCTGAGGCCTGCTGGGACCAGGAAAACATGGCAACACCACCTTCTCCAGATCCCAGGGATCCCCAGCCAGGAGCACCAGGGTGGTGAAGTACTGGGACAGGCAATGCCTCCCTGGCCGGGAGAAACTTCCTCTGCTTTCCTGTGCCCAGGCCACACTGCCCAGCCCCTCCCGCCACCCAGCTGCCAATCTGCCTGTGCAGAACGTCCAGAGAGCTTCCAGGGACTCAGGTCAGTTACTCCCAGCCAAGTTCCCAGTGGGAGGCTCCCAAGGCTGCCCCAGAGTGAGCCAGGCTGGGCGCAAGGCTTGGAAGAGGGTCTAGCAGCCTGGTGGGAGCAGGGGAGCCTCGGCCACAGCCTGGCTGGGCACTGCTCCCAAAATAGCTTGGGGGTTTCCATTTTTAGTGTGTAGAGAACAGGGCAGCTCTATGGGAGCGGGAACAAGGCTGCCTCTGTTTGCCACCCGATAGGGTGGGGGGAAGGGGGCGGCAGGGAGAGTCGTGAACCCGGCGAGAAGCCCAGGACTGTGGCAAGGCCAGGCTTCCCAGGAGCCCCCCACCTTGTTTCCACGGGATGGGGGAAGAAACTTTCTTCCTCTGGGAAGACAGCATCTGCCTGAGTTCCTGAATTCAGCTACAGCTCACTCCCTCCTGCCACCTCATGGCCAGGGATGCACCTTGGGCAGAGGATCCCTAGTTAGACCCACATTCGCTCCTTCCTTTGCTTACAAACATTCACTCAGAGCCTACTTCATGCCAAAGTTCTCCAGCCCTCAAGGGGCAGCAACCAAGACACTCCCCAAATGTAAAAATCACAAGCCGGTTGGGTGGTCCCCAAGAAGAGAATGGGTGGGATCAGAATAGCTCCTGGCCAGCCCACACAGGAGTCTGGAGGCTGACCCACTCCAGGAAAAGCGTCAGGCTTCTTCAATCATTGAAGCAGGGCCTAGCACCCCCACCCTTCCCCACATATCACGGGTGGGAGGAGGAGGAAAAGAAGGGTAGTGATATTTTCTAGTCCTTTTTGGCCACACACATTTCACTTAACCTCTACCAGAGGCCACAGAGCAGTCCCCAGCCCCTCCAATCTACCCCTTCCCACCTCACAGGATCTTCAAGCAGAATCAGATCACATCTCTCCCCCCAGAGTCTTTGGGGCACCACAGAGCCTGAAGGATAAAGGTCAAACCGTCCAGTCCACGCCCTCTCCCCTGAGATCTGTGCCAGTGCTCCCCCACACGTGCTCTTCGTTCCTGCCTGCCTGAACTGCAGGCTGTCTCACACTCCTCCCTGCCGTCACGTGGGCTGTTCCCACTGCCTGGAATGCCCACTCCCTCCCTATCCCAATCATTAGCTTCTAGGGGAGCCTTCCCTGTCCCCCTAGGCTCCTGAGGAGCCCACTCCATGTGGTGGATGGAATGGACATACCCAGCCACCATGCTGGTGTGTACTGCAGCTCTGCTTGGGCTCTCTGAGCCTCAGTTCCCATTTGTAGAATGGGAGGCAGGGCTGTTCTGACCATTAAACGTGATACATTGTGTGCCTGGCATTAGCAACACCTACCTAGGCCACTTTTCTCCCCATTCCACCCTCCCACTCTGCACTTGAAGCTCCTTGAAGGCAGGGAGTGTGGCTTTTGATCCAGAGGTCCCAGCAACTAGGACAGATGTTAGCACAGGGCAAGTGCTCCTTACATGTTGATAGAATCCCCATTTCACAACCAAGGAAACCCAGTCAGTAGGGCAGATATGGGGCCCACACCCCTCTCCCAGCCACTTCACCTCTCAAAGGACAAGGTGTCAGCCCCACTTTTATTAATGACCAGGCCAGAGTAGACTGAAAAGGCTGGTTTGGAGCCAGGCCTCACGTCCCCAATTTGCACAGCCAGGATCTCCTTCCCACCCCCCAGACCTCAGGCCCCATCCAGGCTCACAGCCAAAGCCTAACTCTGCCTGTACCCAGGCCTGCCCTGAGTTCTCTTCTGAGCCCACCTTTCTCTGGCCCTCTTCAGTAAGGCCCAAGGCTGCCTAACTTCTGTCTGCAAAGAGCAGGCACCTCCCAGGCCCTCCTGGGGCTGTCCTTACTAACCAAAGGGGCTCACAAACTCTGCCCTTCCACACCTGGAGAGGGGTCATACCCCAGCCCTCATTTACCGAGTCACCGGGATTAGTGGCAAACTGGCCTTTCTTTTCCGCCCTCTTGCTTGGCTCCCAGGGTCCACCCAGGAGAAGAGTTACTCATTGACAGTACAGTGGTGCACATTGCTCGCCCTGTTGTCCGTGTGTTGAGGTTAGGTGGGGGATCCACCATTTACCGGGCACCCGCGAGGACTCAAGAAGCGCTCATCAATCACCCACCGTCTGTGTCTGTGTACCGAGGGAAGGGACGGGGGCGCCCGGCAGAAGGCTCACAGTCCGCCTTTGTCAGTCGCACCAAGCGCAACCTGGAAAGGCTATTACTACAAAGGGGAAGCCTCGACCTCCCCCATCGGCTCTTCCCGGACCCTCCCTCCTCCCGGGCGGCGGGGCAAGGACCCCACCAGTGGCCTTGGGAGGGCGGGGAAGGGGCCGGCCGGTCCTCTGCTGAGGCGGCGGCGGCGAGGAGGGGGCGCGGAGGAGCAGCTCCACCTCCTCTGTCTCCCAATCGCGTTACAGGCGGAGCCGACAGTTTCTGTTCGCGCGGAGAAGTGTGGTCCCAACTCTCAGGACTGAAGCCGCCCACCAGTCGCTCGGGCTACCCCCGCCCGGCAGGATCGTGGCCTCAGGCCCTTCCACCCCGGGGGCGCGCCGCTTCGCCCCGGTCCCCACCGCCAGGCCCTGGGCCCCGCACTCACCACCCGGCCGGGCCCCGCGGGACGAGCGCAACGAGGCGGGCACCGGCCGCTCTGGGCTCGGGATCTGCGCGCGGCGGCCTCGCTCCCCCGCCCGCCCCCCGGAGGTGGGTCTGGCGGAGCCGCAGCTGTTACCCGGAGACCGAGAGGCGGAAAACTGCGCCCGCTGCCCGCCCCTCCCGCCGCGGCGCTGCCACCGCCGGGAACAAAGGAGACAAAGCCGCGTCGGCCGGGCCGGCTCCGCTCCTTCCCCCCTCGCCCGGCAGGCCGCCCTCCCCCCGCCCGCCGCCCAGGCCAGGCCGGAAGCAGCCGGGAGAGCTGGGCGCGCGGCCCTGAGCCGCCCAGGACCCCGCATTCCAGCCCAGCGGGCTCCGCACTTGCCGAGGGCGGGGGACTCGACCCCTCCCTTAGGGGGGTTCAGGCTGCACCCCGGCGGTAGCCACGGCAACGCGGGTCGCCGCGGGAGGAGGGTGAGGAGCGGAGCCCCGAGCGCGGGCTGCCCCATCCCGCCCCCGCCGGGCCTCACCTGCGCGCCTGGGCTGGAACCGGAATTGGGAGCCCTCCTGGGCTGTGAGGGGCCGGGGCGTGGGTCGCGCTGCATGACCCCAGGTGTGGCGGTACAGCGTCAGGGCCTCTTCCTACCCCGCCAGCGCCAGCTGGGACCGGCGCCCCTCACCTGCCCCGTCTGTTCGCTAGCCACCGCCCCGTTCTGCAGCGCCCGGACCTCTCTCTTTCCCCTCCAATAAATGGCTCCTGTGGTCTTCCTCCAACTTTCTTTACCTGAACTCCTAGGCGCCCTGTTTCTCCCCACCTCACCGGTTCTGCCCACCGCCCCTACTGCCAGGACTCCCAAACAGCCAAGCCCTCCTTCTGGCCCCCACCTCTGGCTGTGCGGGAAGAGCGCAGGCTTCGGGGTTGGGCCTGGGTTTGCGCCATCACTAAGCCAAGTAACCTGACCCCCACCACCACCACACAAACACACACACAAGCCTATCTGCTCACCGGCAAGGGGTGACACCACACCTAGTCCCGCTGTTAAAGGAGGGCACACCGCTGCAGAAGTGCACAAGCAAGGGCACATTTCCTTCCTTTCCTCCCAGGCCTGTACCTGGACCCACCCCAAGCTGAGAAGCCTTGGGCAAGTCTGGACTCCCTCACTGGCAAATACCTGGGCCTTCAGAGGGAGGTACCACTGGGCAGAAGGGTTCTCTCCTGAGGCCCAGTTGTGCCCTCTGCCGGGCCCTTCACACGCTGGCCTGCCCACTGCAAACTCAGGAGCCAGGACCTGGCCCATCCTATTAGGACTTTTGAAGGACTCTGGCTCAAGGCCATTGGGACAGCCTCCTGGAGGCAAAATCTGTCACACACATCACCCTGGAAGCCCCCAGAGCCTCCACAGGCTAGGGGGAGTCTCAACCAGAAGGTTCAGGTCATCCACACTGGCCACTGTCCAAAGAGCTAACACCACAGGCACTCTCTTCCCACCTGCCACCCCCCATCAAGAGTCTGCCTTCACCCTCATCTACCGGCCTCTGCCTTCCAAATTCTCCCTCGCCAACTCCTCAGGTCACTCCCTTTCTTCCACCCCCTCTTCCAGCGCCTGGGTCCAGACACTCAGCATGTCACCTGCATCCGCATGACACCCCCTCCCCAGTTCCCTCACCCCCGGCCTCTGACATCAGAGACTCCAGGTACCTGCCAATCTGGCACTCCAGGTCCTGCACTTCATTCTCTAACCTTAAGCTCCACAACGCAACCACACTCACCACCACTTCAGCCAGGTCAGTCTGCCCCGAGTCCCTCACCCACCTTGGTTTTCCTACCTGTGCAGCTTGTAGGGGGCCTTTCCACATGCCTGGAATCCTCTCCTCCTCAAATCCATTCACTCAAGTGCACACTCTTCAGGACCTACTTCACCCCAGAGGGGTCCCCACAGCACCCCTCATCTGTACAAAGATATGGTACCTCCTACCCCATTGGGATGGGAAACACAAGTACAGAGGTCATTTCATCCCATGCCATCCAGGGGAACCATTACACAAAGAAAATAATGCCAAGGATGGAGTGATCAAATGACGAAGGGACCAGGCACTCGAGTTCATAGCACCTATACGGCCATTTGGTCCATGCTCACTGCCCAGGCCTGAGCATGGGCTCCAAGAAGGTAGGGCACCTCATGGGGAACACTTCTGGCTCCACAGACCTCTGCTGACAGTCGGCTCTCCATAGGCAGAGGCAAGCAAGCCTCAGCCCGCAGAAGCCCCTACCCGCAGACCCTGCATACAACCTTGGTGCACTCTGAAAGGAGGGTGGGTTCTCCAATACTCTAACATGAATACAGAGTGCCTCCCCACTGTTTCTGTTTACTCAAGGACACGCAAGGCCACCCATGGCCATTTAGTCCAGGAGGTCAAAGGCTGCTGTTCACCTCTGCAAAGGGAGAGGTCACAGTTCTCAGGGCAGTTGCTCCCACTGCACCTCCCACCTCTAGGAGGCCCCTCCCCATCACTGCCTCTCTGTTCACACTACTGGTGGGCTGAGCTCTGGCTGTAGGCCATCCCTAGGCTGTGTGTGGGAGGACACCCAGCCCTAGTGGCACACCAGTGCTGCCCAAAGCACTCTCTGCACCAGGGACCCAGATTGGCCACCAATCCCTGTAATTATGTTCCCAGCAATATTTATCAGCCATTCCCCCAACCATTCTTTCCTGCTCTCCTCTGATCAGTCCTCCAGTGTTAGCCAGGAGGTTCTCCCCACCATGGCAGAGAAAGTGATCCAGAAGAGGGGTAGTAACCATGGTCACCAATGGGTGGGCAGCAGGTTAGATTCTACTCACTGGAACCCCCAGGTCATCTGACACAGGAGGGTCGGGCAGGCCAAGAAATGCAAAATGAAAATCCAGGCCTCCAGGGTAAGTGCATCTAAAACAGCCCTGAACTAAGAACAAGACCAAGAGGAGATGAGAGAAGAACTAAAGGGGGCGATGATCATAATTCCAGGCCCAACCCTCAAGTCCCCAGTCACAATTTTCTTTTTTTGTGTGTGAGAAAGGTTGGCCCTGAGCTAACATCCGTTGCCAATCTTCCTCTATTTTGTATGTGGGATGCCACCACAGCGTGGCTTGATGAGTGATGTGTAGGTCCATGTCCAGGATTCGAAACTGTGAACCCCGGGCCGCTGAAGCAGTGCACGCAAACTTAACCAGTACACCACTGGGCCGGCCCCCCCAATCTCAATTTTCAATGGACAAAACTCAGTCTGATATAAATTACTTTAAATAATACAAACTCAATGACATTTTAATTGGACATTAGCACAAAGCTTTGATACTTAATGTAAATGAGCGTTGCCTAAAAAGCAAAGTACGTCTGCTGGTGAGCCACACAGATGGTGCTCAGACTCAGGCTGAGGTTGTGTGCAACCACAAAGGTTCGCTTCATTGCTGGGATTCTCTAACTAAACCCACAACCACGTCTATCCCCTCAGTCCCTCTGGAGGAGGGTCCGGGGACTAGCTGGCCCTGAACAGCATGTAGAGCACAGGCAGTGTGGCCACAAATGTCATGCAGGTGACCAGTGTGCTGTAGATGGTGTTCCTGTTGACCTGGGATTCTAGCCTCTGCTCCATGTCCGACAGCACCAAGATCATGCTCCCCTGCTCCAGCAAGGAGCCATGCAAAGGCCCATCTGCTGGCTCCGCCAGGCCTGGGTGTGCTGCAGCCTTTGCAAGCTGAACCACCCCAGCCATTTGGCTGAAAGTCTTTTCCAAGGAATCAAGCTGCTCTTGTAAACCCTCTAGACATGAATGGACCTGCCTGGAATGGCTGAGCTGCTCTTTCAAGGCAGCTGAAAGGACATCTCTGTCTCTGTCTTGGGTGGGGGAAGTACCTGCCTGGGACCCAGAGCTCTGCCCAGGCCCAGTTTGCATCAGGCCCCTTAAGTCAGCCATGAGGTCATGGAGGTCCCTCTGCTGGAGGGAGTAGCTGGATGCCTGTTCTCGGATGGCCTCCTGGAGGCTCACAGGCCCCTTCTGTGCCTCCAGGAGCAAGGCCTTCAGCTCCTGTAGCCGCACACGGTTCACGTAGGTGGAGCCAGCCACACCAATCAGGGCCCCAAGGACTGACCCGATGAGGGACCAGTTCTTGGTTCTCTCAGCCCGAGTGCGCTCCTTCTCATGACTTTCCCGCACAGCCGCAGAGAAGAGGGAAAATTTCTCTCGCTCAGAGTCCTCGGCACGCACATAGGCCATGCGAAGCCTCTTCTCCTCCTGCAGAAGAAAGCTGTGTTATACAGCAGCAATGTGGCCCTGCAGCTGTAGCCACCTGCAGATGTCCCACTACCATGTCCCTGGGGCTCAGCCTCATGCCTGGCATAGATTATATGCTCCATAAACATGCTGAGTGAATGAAGGCAGCATATGCCTGGTCATGTGAGGGGAGCAAAAGAATCAGGGGTGGTCAAGATAAGCTGCACTGTCCTCCCACTCAAGCAGTCTTGGGTTTGACCAGACATGCACTGATGTCTACAGAATATGTCTATCAGAAGGGAAGTGTCTGGCACTCTTTGGCCAGCCCCCTCCATAGTGCTCCCTCCTGAGCAATCTTGGGCCCAGATTATACTGCCCTGGACTGTTGACTCCAGTACTCCAGGAGGAAATGGGTGAATAGGTTCTGGAAGCCTGGGGCCCAGTCCCTCCAGAGGAGCTTCTGGTTTACCTCCTCACCAGGTCTCTGACCACCAGACCAGTCAGAGTTCCCATCTCGCCCCTCCATGACCCGCCAGGCTAGGTTCCCTGTCCAGGTGAGGAAGGGCTGCCTCCCAAGGTGCCTACCTGCAACATCCTGTGCTCCAGAGTAGCCAGTTCCAGGTACTGATTATCCTCTCTGGAGATGCGGTCCAAGCGGTCCCTCACCTCCTTCACCTTGGCCTGCTGAACTTCCAAGTCTTCCCGAGCCTCTCGAACAAGCCCTCGAGCCACCATGAACACTTTCTCTGCCTGCAGAAAGAATAACAGAGGCCATCTGCCCCTTCTCTCCACACCCACACAGGCTCAGCTCTATTCCCAACAAGGCTGTGGCTGAGAAGAGGTCAGTGGGGTGTCAGTGCAAAGGCGGAAAAAGAATCCCTCAGACACATAATCCTGGCTCACCCAGTGGTCCTCAAAGTGCAGCGCTGGGCCACGCCCATCAGACACAGGATCTATCCATTCAAGTAGAAGTAACATGCCCCTGCGAAACTTGAAAATAGCTAACAATGCACACAATCTGTGTTCACCAAACCCAGCCAACTCTAGTCTGACAAAAATCACAGAAAGGAATCCATGTTTTTAAGCTGTTTCATGTGTATTACCATATTTATGCCTCAAAACAATGCCATGAGAGGCATTGCTATGGCCTCCATTTTACAAACCCAGAAACCTTGGCTCACCCAAGGTCATGACCTGCAAGGCGAGAGACAGCACTGTGCCTAAAACCTCCAGCCAAACCCCAGGTTCTTCCCACCTTGCTACACTGGTCCGCGTCTAGGCAAGAGTGGGAACGAAGACGGCAGAATGCATTTCCGCTGCCACAATGGACTTGACAACCACAGGCGGCTCTTTCCACCTCAGAGTATGATGTTTCCCAGTGTCTCTACCTTCACAAGGGATGTTCTAATTACACACAGGGCTTTGAGGACACTGTAACACAGCAACCCTCCAGGCAACTCTCACCAACAACCCCAAACAGTCAATGAAGGAAGTGTTTGCTGGCCTAATAGAATGGACATTAATGGCCAGGGACTCATTGGTACACAGCTACTTGTTTTTGGGGGCGGGGGGGCACAGTTACACAGAGATCTTCACTCCAGTAGTATCAAACCCAGGCTGTCATGTGAGAAACTAGTCAAATCCCTCTACTAGTGATATTTGTTCAAGAAAAGGCAAATCTAGATGTGGCTTCCCAGCACCATGTGGCTGGTGACTTGTTTGGCAGGAGCATCCAGGCCTCCTTTCCCAAGTCAGAGGGCAGGGTCAACTACCCCAGCTCCCTTCCTCACCTCAGTCACGTTTCCCTGGGCCTCTCGAACCTCATTGAGTCCAACAAACTCTTCATATCTGTCCCACCAAGTCTTGGCTGTGGAGGACGCTCGTTGCCGAATGCCGTGCCCCAGGGCTCTTCCCAGCACTGCGAGGCGGTGGTACAGCCCAAGGGCCACCTCCTCAGGTCTTTGATCTCTGGGCTGGCTGGGGCCGGGGCTGCAGAGAGTCCTGGTCACAAAGAGGTCCCGTCCAAGGAGGCCTCTCCGCACCAACACGGGGGGCACACCCACGACGTGCTGCATGGCAAACACAGGGCGGTGCCCTGTCATCAGGAGATCTGTGAGGGGATACCAGACAGATCAGCTCACAGCTGAGAAAGGCTGGGCAGAAGTCAGGTTTCAAGGCCTAGGGATAGTTCTGAACCGACTAATTTCCATTGAAAAGTCCAAACTGAGCACTACTCTATTGGCCCAGGGACTGCAGCCACTGTGGCCAGGCTTCCCCCTGGGTGCTCCTGGACAACAGAACACAGTAGAGAAGAACATATGCGGGGGGCCGCCCGGTGGCGCAGCGGTTCAGTCCGCGCTTGGCAGCCCGGGGTTCGCGAGTTCGGATCCCGGGCGCCCGCCGACGCACTGCCTGTCAGCCACGTTGTGGCGGCGTCCCATATAAAGTAGAGGAAGATGGGCACGATGTCAGCCCAGGGCCAGTCTTCCTCAGCAAAAAGGGGAGGAGTGGCAACAGATGTTAGCTCAGGGCTGGTCTTCCCCACAAAAAAAAAAAAAAAAAGAACATATGCGGGAAATCATGCCTTCTACCTCCCTCCACAACGCCACACGAACCAGACCCTCCCATTCCACCCACCTTCCTGCAACCCCCAGGTCTCTGACTTGGATGAGAATCCTGGAGCCCCATGTTCTGATAATGTCCAAGAAAATTCTCAAGTTGTGTCAATGCTGACGAAGCCCCACAAACATTCATAAAGACTCCGGGGAAAGTGTCGAACTGAGGGGATTTCAGGGAAAGATTTCTGTAAAAGACTATCAAAACCAACTTCCCAGTCTCCCTGAGGGCTGCCTCAGCACTGGGGAAGCAGTTTTGTTTATGTTTGAGAACATAGGTCATTCATGTTCCCAGGCAGAAAACTTCCTCCTCAGCTCTCCTCTGTGAAGACACTTCCAGGGGAAAAAAACAAAACAAAAAACCCTGATTTTTTCAAAAAACCTCAGATTTCTTCATAAAGGACAACTTTTCTTAGGTTCATACCAACCCTTCTCCTTCTGCCCTCCAAGCCCAGACTTTCCAGGCTACTAACTCCCAGTCTCACATCTCTCATTTTCCATAAGCTTTCTTCCTCCTCTCCAACCTTAGTCACTGCTCAACAGGTTAGGCTTCTTTAATCTTTCCCTTTTCAAACTTACTTTGATGTTTGGGCCCCAACAACACCTACTTCTCATTTACCTGAACAGCACAGGGAGTCTCCCATTATGCAGTTGCCTGAACCCAAGAGCAGCAGTGACACTGAGGACCCTGAAGAGAGGGCCAGGTGACCCATGCTCCCAGGCAAACCTGAGCCAGCAGCACCCTTCTCTGGCCAAACCACCGCCGCCCCCAAGCCCCCAAGTACTGACTCTGGCTGTCAGAGTGACACCTGGTGGTCAAACGACCAGGCCAGAGAGAAAAGCAGAGGGAGCTGGGGACAGGAAGACAGATTGGAGGAGCTCCAGTTATAAAGAAGGGAGCTTCCTGATGTAAGGTCATGTGGAACAGAGACCCACTCAGAGCATCCCAGCCTCCTCCCTATCGTGCTGTGCCGTGCCATGCTTGGAGAAGCTCAAGCCCTCTTGCAGGGGTCGGCCCAGTGTGTAGTGGTTAAGTTCATGCACTCTGCTTCGGCGGCCCAAGGTTCACAGGTTTGGATTCCGGGCGCGGACTGACACACCGCATGTTAAGCCATGCTGTGGCAGCGTCCCATACAAAGTAGAGGAAGATGGGCGTGGATGTTTGCTCAGGGCCAATCTTCCTCAGCAAAAAGAGGAAGATTGGCAACAGGTGTTAGCTCAGGGCTAATCTTCCTCAAAAAGAAAAAGCCCTCTTGTGAAGAAAGTTGGTTGGGTAGCAAACGCCTCCTGGCCAAAGTGGGCCCAAGCTGAGAGCTATAGAAGGGGGCATCCTTTTAACAGTGGTTCCAAGCTGATGCCGTACCCGAACCCCTGGGCCCCATTCATAAGGCCGAGGGAGTGCACACCATCCATGCCCCAGTGGCCAGGCAAGCCTCGAGGGCTCAATGCCAGCACCCACTGCACACAAGCTGTGACCTCACAACAATCCTGCAGGTGTACCATCATCAAAGCAAAGCACGCAGCCTTATAGCCCCGCCAACCACAGCACCGACTCTCCTCAGCAACACTCAGCAGAAAGGTGTCCACCTTGCCAGATCCAGCAGATGCTTCTCAGATTTCTTCTCCAATATCTCTGCAGTTTTCAACACCCTCTCTTTTTGAAATCACTGCCCCCTCTAGGCTTCCTTCCTTCCTTTCTTCTCAGCCTCCCTTCCTGGCTCTCCCTCTACCAGCTGCCCACTCCTCGACCCCAAGAAAGTCACCCATCCCTAGCAGAGATGACAGCTACAGCCTTCTATGCAGTCTTGGCTTCCTCCCCTGCCCCTCACAGCTGTTCTTCACACAGCAACCAGAGGCTCTGTTAACTCTAAGTCAGATCACATCCCTCATTTCAAAACCCCCCAAGAGCTCCCATCTCACCTGGCATGAACACCAAACCTACTAGTGACCAACAAACCCTGGTCCTCTCATCCCTTATCCCCTTCCTTCTCTCCATCCCTATACTCTGCTCCAGCCACCCTAACATGTTAAGCACAACCCTGCCGCAGTCTGTGCCCTGCCACTTCCTTCACCTGGACCACTCCTCCTCCACAAGTTCAGTTGGCTCACCCTGACTTCTACGTCTTTGCTCAGATATTGCCTCTTGGCAAGGCCTTCCTGGACCACTCCTACTTTTCCTGCTTTATTTTTCTCCATCAGACACATAATGCCTGGTCTATGTGTTGCCTAGCCCCTCACTAGAACATAAGCAGGGACTTTGCTTCATGAGGGAATGCACCAATGATTCCCAAGTTGTTCCTCCACTCCAATCCCTCCTCTCAGCCTCCCACCCTCGCACCCCAGCCTGTCTCTCAGCTCCTCCCCACTTAGATGTCTCACACTCCCCTCAACCAGCAAAGGGAAGATGTTCCTGGCAGAGGACAAAAGTGGAAAACGCTTGAGGCAGTCTAAAACCTAAATCTAAAAAGGTGGCCAGTGCAGCTGGAAAGTAGCAGAGGAGAGGAGAGTGGATGGAGGAGAGGCTGGACAGATGCCAAATTAAGGAGGGCCTTTAGGGCCAACTTCAGAATCTTGCCCCTCAAGATCCATTCTACCACTCCATCCAGATGACTGTCTCCTCTTTCCTCAAACCTCCATCATCTGGACCTCATCCTCACTCATGGCTGATGGCTTGCTTCATATATCACCAAGAAAATATTTAAAAATTGGAAGAGAACTTCCATAAACTCCCACCAGACCTTCGCACCTACCAGTGTCTGTCCCATTTCCACCTTCTATCTTGTTCCTCAGGATGAAGAATTCATGCCCTAGGGAAGACCAAGCTGTGCCCCAGGTCCCATGTCCCCTCCTCATACGCTGCTCAGTAATTGGTCTGACACTCCCTCCAGCAACTGCTCCACTTCTCTGCTCCTCTTTACAGTCAAATTCCTTGACAGATCATCTGCATTAGCTGTCTCCAGTTCCTCTACTCCTGTTCTCTCTTAAACCCTCTCTGATCTGGCCTTTACTCCCACCATGTCACCGGAACTGCTTTTGTCCAGGTCACCTCTACATTGCTAAATCCAATGATCAGTACTGTCCTCATCTCAGTTGCCCTGTCAGCAGCCTGTGTCTCGTGACAGCCCCCTCCTCCTTGAAATGCCTTCTACACTTGGCTTCCAGTCCCCAACCTCTTCATACACAGTGTTCCAGGGCTCAACCCTCAGACTCCTCTCTCTTCCAGTCCGGTGGCTTTAAAAACCATCTACAAAAACGTTCTAAAATTGATTGTAGTGACCGTTGCACAACACTGTAAATACACTAAAACCACTGAATTGTACACATTAAATAGAAGAATTGTATGGCATGTAAATTATGTCTCAATAAAGCTGTTACTTTAAAAACAACAACAACAACTATACGCTGACTTCTCAAGCCTAGACCTCTCCTCTGGATTCTAGGCTCATTTATCAAACTGCTCAATCCACATCTCTGCTTGGAAGGCTAATGGAGATCTTCCCTTCCCTTCCCTAACTTGCCTTTCCCACAGCCTTCTCCATCTCAATTAATGAAAACCACAAGTCCTAATCAGGTCAAAAATCTCACATCATCCCTGACCCTTTGCTTTCTCTCCCTCCTCACATTCATTCCATTAGCAAATGCCACTTCCTTTCTAAATCCAGAATCCCTCTTCCTCTTGCCCCTGCCACCTACCTGGTCCCAATGACCAACATCTTTTGCCTGGATTATCCTAAGAGCCTGTTGACAGGTCTCCCTGCTTCTACTCTAGCCCATACATCTATTGTCAACACAGTAGCCAGTGGTCCTTTCAAAACACAGATCAGACTATGTCTCTCTCTGCTCAAACCTTGCAATGGTTCTCCATTTCTCTCAAGGTAAAAGCTAAAATCCTTTCCACAGCCTACAGGGCATCCATCTCCTGGCTCTCATTCTTCTCTGACCTCTTCTCCCACTAATCTCCCTTTCCTCACTGCTCCAGTCACACCGACCTTTTTTTCCCCAGCTTTATTGAGATATAATTGACATAGACCATTGTATAAGTTTACAGTGTACCATGTGATGATTTGATAGACGTATATATTGCTAAATATTTACCACAATAAGGTTAGCTAACACCTCCTTCTCCTCACATAATTACCATGCATGGACCTTCTTGATGTTGCTGGAACACACGAGGCTATCCCACCTCAGGGCCTTCACATCAGCTGTTGGCTATCTGTACTGCTTGTTTCCTCTCCTTGATTTCAAGTCCTGCTCAAGCGTCACTGCCATCCACCCCATCACTCCTTACCCACTTTGTCTGCTTTATTTTTCTCCTGGCACATATCACATGACTTGCGACATGTATTTCACTTATTTACTCGCTTATAGTCTGTCTCACCCTCCGCTCTGCCAGGGCACGCACTGTTTTGTTCACTGCTGCATGCTCAGTGCCTAGAATACTATCTGCACATAGTACATACTCAACAAAAATTCACTGGATGAATAAACAGAATTTGCAAAAGTCGCACCCGGACTACTACAAAACCCAACTCCTTCCGGTGGCCTCCAAAGCTCTAGTACCAAGCGATCTGGCCCCCGCCCACTTCTGCCACCTCCCTCGCATCTCCCTCCAGCCACGCTGTGCTTTCCTCGGTTCCAGGAACGCGCCGAGCTTCCGGGCCCTTGCACCTGCCCTTCCCTCTAGCTGCACTGCTTTACCCGTGCACGGTCGCAGGCCTGGCGCCTTCCCGTTAAGCACCCCTCCCGGCTTCCGTCCCAACCCCACTCCCTACAGGACGACCCTCCTCCTCGTACCTGGCGCGCCTAGCGCTGGAGCCGCAATTCCAACCGAGCGCCCGCCACTCAGTTGATCTCTGACCCTTTAGCGCCCGCCTCCGCAGGGCCGCTTCCGGCAACGGGAGGGCAACTTCCGGACTAGGAGCCAATCAGCGGTCTCGCGCGGAGGTATAGGCGCAGGGGTGGGACCGGGAGCTCGGCTTCGGGTGGCAGAGTCTGGGGAAGGGGCGGCAGGCACCATGTCCGGCCGCGAAGGTGAGTGTGCGGGGACGATGGAGCAGGGCAGAGATGGACGGGACCCGGCCAGAGGCCGGGCTGAGCGTGTTCTTGTCGCCCACAGGTGGCAAAAAGAAGCCCCTGAAGCAGCCCAAGAAGCAGGCCAAGGAGATGGATGAGGTGAGGGCGGGCGTGGAGGCGTGGGCGGGCGCGGAGGGACTGGGAAACCCGCCCGGAGTGAACCCCTCTGCCTCTCCTTAGGAAGATAAGGCATTCAAGCAGAAACAGAAGGAGGAGCAGAAGAAACTCGAGGAGCTAAAAGCGAAGGCGGCGGGGAAGGGCCCCCTGGGTAAGTGAGGGCCGGGTAGAGCTCAAGCCGGACAAACGTTCTGAGCATCAGTCTGGACGTGGGCCCAGGCAGGTCGGTTTCCTGCCTCGCTGGTGAGTTGCGAGGTCTCGGTGTCTCGTGTCCGCTACGGCGGACTGCCCTAGCCAGGCTTGGATTCATAGCAGCGGAAAGGGGCGGGAGCCAGACCGGGTCGGGAAAGGAAGTCTCCTGCCTCCCAGGCAGTCTGGGCTTCCTTTCCTTAGTGAAGCGGCAGAAACGGAAACACAGATATGCATGTATCTTAGACACATCCATACAGTTGAGTTTCCAAATATCCTCCACAATTTCTTGCCCCAAATTAGTATTTCACTGCTTTTTTATTGTTTATAACATTTCTTGACTTACTGCCCCTATTGCTAACTCGAGTAAATATCCTTGCATCCTGAGTCTTTGCACTTCTGGATGCACCTAGACTAAAGGTTAAAGTCCAGGCACGTTGGCGTGCTGTTGTGCTGTATGCTTTTTTACATATCAAAAGATTTTTCAGGCCCAACAGTTCCAGTACTTTCTGTGCTTCTTACATCCTGTTTTACATTCATCAACCTAGTGATTATTTCTTTCGTGGTTGTCTATGCCCTATTGGATCACTATGAGCCACACTGGGGACAATGGAGGCTGGGATGGTGGGAGTGTCATCCAGGGCTCCCCAAGACCTCTATCACAGTGGGTTTGATTTATTATTGTTTACCCACACAGTGCGGAGATTCTAGCAATTGAGATTCCTTTTTGGAATGATGTGAGGTATCTTGTACCTTCCCTTAATCTGTGATTGTGTATAGAGAGAAGGTGAATCCTTAGTGAAATCCTATACTACTTGATTCTCATTGAGCATCATCTAATTTTTTAAGGTTTATTTTGTCACAGCCCTTTAGGATCTTCATTTCTGTATTAGGCATACTTAATTCTATAACTATTACTTATGTTATCTACTGTGTGCCAAGTATATAGTCATTTGCAAATTAGGTAAAATAAAGGTCTTGAGTAAACCTGACCCCAGGATTATAATATGGAAGGTGGTGCAGTGTGATGTGGTGGTTAAGAATATGGACTTCAAAGTCAGACTTGAGGGGGCTGGCCCCGTGGTGTACTGGTTAAGTTGGTGTGCTCCGCTTCTGTGGCCTGGGTTCACAGGTTCGGATCCCAGGCACAGACCTACACCACGTGTCAGCCATGCTGTGGCAGCAACCCACAAACAAAATAGAGGAAGATTGGCACAGATGTTAGTTCAGGGTGAATCTTCCTCAACAAAAACAGAAGAATTCTAAAAATTAAAATTAAAAAACAAAGTCAGACTTCAAATCCTGGCTTCGTCATGTACCAGTTTATAACTTTGAACAACACCTAACACTAAGACTTTATTATCTGTAAAATGGGTTGATAGGGCATGAGGATTAAATGAGCTAATCTGTGAAATACACAACACAGTGTAGATCCAGACCAGTGCACAGCCATTGCTTGTGCCTATACCTCATCCTGCCTTTGCGCAGAATAGACAATATTGTTAAAGCCCTGTGCATGCTTGTCTCAAAAAGAATGCCCAGTACAAGAGCTGAGCCTTACTGCGATTCATATCAGGCCCCTGAGGCTTCTACCATAAGGACTGTATTTTTTCCCCTAGCTGAGACTTTTTTTTTCTTTTCCAGCCACAGGTGGAATTAAGAAATCTGGGAAAAAGTAAGCTGTTCCTTGTGCCTGAGGCAATGGTGATCCTTAGTTCCATTCCTGTTTAAACATCTGGATTCCTTGCCGTAACATCTGTTGCCACCATTAGTTAGAATGAAGAGTTGTCTTGGAGCCTGTTGTACATTTAAGAATAAACTTTTGTAAAAAAAAAAAATCATACAGTGACTCATCTTCTCTTTAGTTCTCCTCGCCCAGCCATTTCTGCCTTAGCTGTGAGGTCAGACTAAACCCAGCTCAGAATCCTGCTAATGTTCATCAGTCTTTGTTCTATCCCAAATTTCTGTACCAACTGGAATTAAACCAACTCGTTTGAAATGGCTGTTGTTTTTGTCTGGTTGTATACTCAACAAAATACATAACATGAGGTTAGTGCAAGAATTTGTACTTAGAAAACCCATCTTCCTCTGTTATAACATCCACTTTGCCATTTGTTTTTTGTTTTTTGTTTTTTTTTTTTGTGGGGAAGACCAGCCCTGAGCTAAGTCTCTAAGTACCAAGCTTACTCCAAAGCCCCCAGGTCTGCATTTCCTCTAGGGCTTCAGAAAGGTCCTTGCTAGGTTCCCATGTCTTATACCCCACATTCAACCTATTAGCAAAATTAACTCTGGCCCCTTCTTTATACTTTTTCCAATACCACCACCCTCCCCCATTCTAATTCTAAAATCCCTCACCTGGATTATTGCAATCACCTCCATACTTGTCTTCCTGCCCCTACCCTCGCTCCCCTACAGTCAAATCTTCACTCAGGACCCAGAGTGATCTTGCTAAACCATAAAGTCACTCTGTCTCTCCTTGGTTGAGAATTCTTCAGTGGCTTCTTAGAGCACAAGCCAGCGTCCCTACAATGACCAGTGAAGTCCTAAGGGATCTGGAAGCCACTCCCTACCCATTGATACCTTCGTCCCCCTGATCCATCTTGAGCCACAGTAGCCTACATTCCAAGCAAACTCCTGCCTCACTGTTTTCAGCAAATCCATTTTGCCTGTCACTCCTCTGATAACTGGAGATTCCCTCCCTTTAGAGAACTGAAACATCACAGTAGTGAGCTTTTCTCTGACCACTCTATAAAGTGGCAGTCCCAATATTTCTTACCCCGTTTCATTTTTTTCTCCTGACATTGACTCCAGAAGGAGTAAATTCCTGGAAAACAAGAGACCATCCATAACGTGTGCCAAATGTGTATGTTTTGAAACACAACTCAGAGGCACAAGTCTTTGGATTTCCCCTCCAGGCCCTTGGTAAAATTATGGGAATAATGCTAAGCTTTCTCTGAGAATGTGTTTCAAAAGGGCTCTAGAACTAGTCTGAGACTGCTGAGTCAAAACTGGAAAAGATAGACTGAAGCCTGTTTTATGACTAATGTACTTGATATCAATAGAAAAAAAAAACATACTGCTTTGGTCCTCTCCCAGAAAGCTGCACAGCCAGCAGCACCTTCTTTGGACTTTAGGCATTCCCTGTGAGGCCTTGCCAGCTGGCACCCAGCCCTGAGCTGCTGAGAACAACCCTTCTGAGAGCCAGTGCCAGCACGCTGCCCCTGAGAGTAAGCTACTGCTTTTTTATTTGGTGGAACCTAATCCCTCCTGAGAAAGTACAATCCTGTCTCTTTACAGGACCAGAGACCTACAGCAATTAAGACTTAAGTATTCAACATTTGGACAGCTATCTAAGGGAACCTACCAGTTGCCTCAAAACTAAACTCAAGTATTCAAGACCCTCTAGGTCCTAACAACCATCATCTCCCTTCCATCTGCTGTTCTCACAGAGATTCATAGGACACACAGGCTAAGTTTCACACTGAGCAAGCAAGGATAAAAAGAGTCTTGCCCCTGTTACTCTCCAACACCCTGTTCCTGCTAACTGTCCTGCACACCACTGCTGCCAGATAAAATCCTGTCATGGGCTCAAGCTCAGCTTGAATCCCTGAGCCTCTTTGAAGCCTTACCTTCTCTCTTTGCCATAGATAACTCCTATGTGGCACTTGTGTGGCCTCCACTTCGGTGTTGTATTCTTGTCTGAGTAGTCTTGTGGGCCAGCCTCCTTGCTACCTCTTGATAACTCCCACTCAACCTGCAGGACTGCCCAGGTGCCACTTCCAGGGGGACTTCTTGACCTCCTGAGGTTCATTCATTTCTGTATGACCAGCGCTTGGGACAAAAACACTCAAGGGCTCTCAGAAAAATGAATGAATGAATGTTAACAGCCTGAGGAGTTAGTTCCCACCCTCCTCCAGCACAGGCATACCCTTCTCAGGATCACCCCTTCTCCTTAGACCTTTATTCCCCAGACGTACCTGAAATATACAAATTCAAAACATTTACTGTTCTCAAAGACGTTTGCTCACAACAGCTCTATTCATAATCCTCGCCCAACGCCATCCACTCTCCCAGACTCCTCTCCGAGAGACTCGGGGGTATGTGAGAGGTGGGTCCGGCGGGAGGAGGGTAGCGAGGTCCCAGAGACCAAACCCCTGACTGCTGCCTGCCTGGGTTCACAGGTGCACGTGTGAATGTCAGGGCGAACGCCTCCAGCGCGGCTGTGTACCCAGGGGATGCCAGGGAGCAGGCGGAGAGCCACCTGCACGGCGGAGCTGATGAGCCTCAAACCCGCAGCCTTGCTATCTCAGATCGCGCCGCACAGAACCCCTGCCACAGACCTTCTGAGTCCCAGGCGCCGGTACCTAAGCGGCGGGGCCCAGGTGGGCTGGGCGCCACCGAGAAGGACCGGCACTCAGCTGAGCACGGTGGCGCGCGCGGATGTATGTCATTCCTCCGCGCCCGCCAGCTAGCAGCTGATTGGCCCGTGGGATCGGGGGCGTGGCCCTAGCGGCTGAAGGGAGCCGCGGCGCGCGGGCGGTTGGTCCGGTGCTCCGGTCTCGCGGCGACCAGGCCGGGCTTGGTGCCTTCGAAGGCTGGCTGGCGGTAGGCATGGCTGGAACCCCCGCACGGGGCAGCAGAAGGCGGAGCGGGCCCCCGGCACCTAGCCCTGGCCCCCCGCCCAGCACCGGGCACCCTCCGAGCAAGCGGGCCCGGGGCTTCCCCGTGACCGCCGCCCTAGACCCCGAAGACCCGTTCGGCGCGCACGGGGATTTCACCGCCGACGATCTCGAGGAGCTCGACACCCTCGCGTCACAGGCCCTGAACCAATGCCCTGCCGCGGCTCGGGACGTGTTCAGTGAGTGCGCCTCGGGGCCTTTTCCCCAGAGGGTGGTGCAGACCTCGCCAGAACCCCCTTGATGGCTGTGGCTTCGGAACCCCACGGCGACCGCTGTCCCGGTGTCTTGCACCCACACTGCCCCTTCACCTTTTTAACATATAAGAACAGCTTGATTTAAGCAGCGGTTGTGTCCCAAAATGTCCTTTGATTTTGGGGAGAAATGTGTCAGGAATGTCAAACAGCGGATTTGAAATTTAGAAAACTAGGTTAACAGTTTAGTTTCTAAAATTTGGGTCACTAGGTTCTTGGTTCTAAGCAGAGATCCTTGAAACACGACTCCCACCGCCATCGGAACCATCACTGCCTATGCATGGGGATGCCTTCTTGTGACAGGTTTGGGAGGCTGTAGATCTAATGAAGATCACTGTCTCCCTTGGGCCACATGAGCATAAGAGGGGCCTGGCAGAGGCAAGAGATGAAAGAGACTTATTTTATACAACCGATAAATTATACTCGGTGCCCAAACCTTAGGGACTGTGGCACACTTAGTTTTGAATGAAAGACAAAAAGCCCTTCCTTCATAGAGCTTACATTCTAGTTGGGGAATAAGCAAAGTCTTGTGGGGCTCCCAGAAAGAGAAAGGTTTTCAGAGCACCTTGCATCTCTATTTGGATGTCTCACAAGCATCTTAAATTACACACAATCATTTCCTGGAAATCCAGCATCTCCAGCACGGTGCCTAGCAAAGCAGACATTCAGAAAACAGTCATTGATGACCAAATGTTCTGCACAACAATGGCTAACTCGCTCTCCATCAGGTGGCACAAGGCAATGGCTCCGTTTCCTTGACCATACATCTAATTCCTTTCCAAATCTTGTAATTTTACCTTCTTACTCCCATCTCTGGAATCCATCCTCTTTGCATCATCTCTACTGTATCTCTGATCTATGTCACCATCGCCCCTCCTCTGGACAACAATCTGCTAAATTGTCTCCCTATTTCCAGTCTTGACTCCCTACAAGTCGGACTTCACACCACAGCCAGAGTGGTCTTTTCAAAACTCAGATCTGTCTGTGTCTCACAGATACACACGAGCATCCCTACTGAAAGCCCTTTAATGACTTCCCACTGCTTCTAGTATAAAGATCAAAATCTTTAATCTAGACTGCAAGGCCTATCATGGTCTGTCCCTTTCCCAGTCCCTCTCTGAGTTCCAGCCACACTGACCTTCCTTCGTTCTTTGAATTCTCTCTGCTTCCTTGCAAGACAGAAACTTTGCATGTTGCTGTTTCTTGTACACTGAGTGTTCTTTCCATCCATTCCCCATCCCCATTCATCTGGTTAATTCCTGCTTGTTCTTCAGCTCGCAGCTCAGTCATCACTTCCTTAGGGAAGCTTGCCAATCATTCAGTTGGGTCAAATCCCCCTATCATTGCCTTTCCTATATTTGTTCTCCTGTACAGCTTTTATCACAGTTGTAATTTTACATTTATTCATATGTTTATTTTTGAATGTCCTGTAAATTCCATGAATGTAAGGACTGTGTCCATTTTGCTCGCTATTGTACCTTTAGAGACTAAATCGCACCTGGCATATTGTAGGTACTCAGTAAATATTGTTGAATAATAGATCACAGAGTTCTAACCAGTGAGATCCCCACAGCTCCTTTCAGCCTTTAGATGAGACTCTTAAAATTGAGTTGGGGGTGGGGTGAGGGTGGCAGGATCTATTATTTCAGAAAGATCATTTATGAGTTTAAATCATGTTCTTAGGTTGGGAATATGTATATTGCTTACTAGATCTTTCTCTAATTTGCTTTCAAGAGTGATTCTTTTCAGCATTGTCTGGCAAAAGTGGGAAAATGTTGGGTCCTGTAAAGTATATAGGAACTGTTTTTTTACAGATGTTCATAAGGTCCCCAGATTGGATGGGATGTCAAAAAGTCCGGCAGGGAAAAACAGAGAAAGTGTTCCAGTTAAAGACAATTTTGAATTAGAGGTACTTCAGGCACAATACAAAGAACTTAAAGAAAAGGTAAGTGACTTAATTTGTGGTTTTGTAGTTAATTCATTCACTTATGCATGTGTTATAAAGCATTATACAATAAAATATATAAAAGTTTTAAAACAAGAGTCCAGATTCACCTCCATGAAATGGGGGAAGGCTGTGGAAAGAAAGCCAGAAAATTTGGGCTGAAAGAAACTAAATCCTTGATGAACATGATATAATCTAACAGAAATCAAAATATAGTGATGTACACCTGAAATTTATATGTTATAAACCAATGTTACCTCAATAAAAAAATATATGTATATATTAAAAAAAGGGGGCTGGCCCAGTGGCATAGTGGTTAAGTTCACGCACTCCGCTTCAGCAGTCCAGGTTTCAAGAGTTCGGATCCCAGGCGCGGACCTACACACTGCTCATCAAGCCATGCTGTGGCAGGTGTCCCACATATAAAGTAGAGGAAGATGGACACAGATGTTAGCTCAGGGCCAATCTTCCTCACCAAAAAGAGAGGATTGGCAACAGATGTTAGCTCAGGGCTAATCTTCATCACCAAAAAAAATAATAATAATAAAGTAAATCCTGAGAGTCCTAACAGCCAAGGCAAGAAAGGAAACACTGCACACCAGATCCCAAAACAGATACAAACTTTCTGTTTTAGCACTGAGATAAATTTATAGTATATGCCTTATATAAGGAACACAACATCATAATAGTTGCTATTTTCAGTAGCAGTTTTGCAGAAAAGCAGACATCCTTCAAATGACCATCTATAGGTCCCTAGGAAAACCAAAAACATAATGTGGAATTTTAGTTTGTGAAGTGTGTGACCCAGATTTTTTACTACCTATTACAGCCTACAGAATTTGCATGCATAAGTAAGAAGTGTATCTTTAGGCTATCTTGCTGAATATCAGCTGTCCCATGAACAGGCCTAGCAGATCTTGGTGACATCTGGTTGGTACGGATACATTTTGAGCACTCATTGGTCTGTAGGACATGTTTTACATGTGCTTTCTCCATCTCCCCAGCTACATGTTGAAACAAGTACCTATATAATTTTCCCTTACAAACTTGTCACAAGATTGATTTGGGATTTACAGATGAAGGCAATGGAAGACGAAGTCCTCATTAAAAATGGAGAAATTAAAATTTTGCGGGACTCATTGCATCAGACAGAATCCATTCTAGAGGAACAGAGAAGATCCCATTTCCTTCTTGAGCAAGAAAAAACTCAAGCACTCACTGACAAAGAAAAGGAATTCTCCAAAAAGGTGACCCAGAGCGTTTGTTTTGCTTGTTACCATCATCAGCTTATCAGCTTTGCCTGCTTACTGAGTTCCTTTAGAAGCAATGACCAAAGTTGCCTGTAAATCTTCGAGGAGGAGTTCAACAGTTGTTTGTCTTATAGACTTTCTGCTATCAGCTGATTGCATATACTTTTCTTCCAGGCTCTGCATGTGGTTTGGAAAAGGACCTAGATGAAACTCTGCTTTGCAGGTCTTGGCAGGAATAAATCACTAGCTTAGACTTTCCAGAAACAGGCTTAAATTAGGGCTTTGGGGAAGATCAGAAACTCGATTCCCTAGCTTAGGCCAGAAGGAAATAAATTGGCTTCCATGACTAAGTCTGGGAAACACAGGTGTGCTGGGGCCTCAAAATGACTCAAGTTGTGCCAGGACTCATCTTTATTCTCTATGCTATACACAGGCTCCATCCTTATGGAGGATGTGTTCTCCAGAAGCTCCTGGGCTCATATTTCATGGCTCCAGAGCAGACTGAAAACTTGGGCGCCCTCATCTCAAGTTTCAGAATTCTGGAGAAGGCTCTAATTGATCTAACCGAGTCAGCTGCCTGTCCCTGAACCAGTCACTGTAACCAAAGAGATGCTAGCTCCCATTCAAATCACATAGTCAGAGGTAGGGAAATGATGTTTCTTAGGGGAGGGAGATGCTGTTCTGGGAAGAAAAACAGTAGGTGTCCATCACTTTCCTTTAGCACTTCCCAATGCTTCAATCTCAAGGACATGGAGTTTTATTCTGCCATTACTTCATTCAGCAAATTTAGCAGACTTTAAAGAAGGACTAACCTTTGCCCAGCACTAACAGCAGTAATTGTCTTTCCCTATACATGATGAAGAGCAAGGGATTTGCAGTCAAAATCCAGAGTTTGATTCCAGGCTTTATCACATACAAGTGGTGACCTCAGGGTAATGACTTAAGCTCCATGACTCATCTCCCTTATCTGTTCCAGAAAATAACCAGAAGGGTTGTTGTGAGACTTAAATGGTCCTGCACTTGTGTCTGGTGCTGTGCCTGGCACAGAGTGTGCTGGGGGAATGACAGCAGTTACTGCTGGCTGTAGGTCCTGCAGGCCAGAGCAGCAGGTCTCCCCACAATGCACAGGGTTTTGGTAACACTCTTCCAAATACTCTGCCCAGACTTTTAAGACCTGGAATTGTGTACCACTACATTCATTAAAATGTATGTAAGATCAACATGTTACAGTGAGATATGGCACCTTGCCAAGCTCTATGCTGGGCATTTTACATTCATCCTTCTTTAATCCCCCCAACCGTGAAGATAGGTATTTATGTTACAGATAAGCTAAAGTTCACAGAGGCTAAGTAAATGGTATCTGAACCCTCACAAACTATCCCGCAATAGTTCAGGTCAAAATATCTTCCTAGAATACCATGCTGTCTTTCAGGAAGAAGGCTAAAGCTTGACATTTTAGGACATTTATGTCACAGCAGACTTCCATACTTATTTCTCATTGTTTGTTTTTCCTTTACTAACTTGAGATTTTGAAGCCCAGAGATATTTTTGTGTATATGGTGGGGTCACTACAAGTATGTTTCTTTTGTCTTCCAGCTCCAATCATTGCAGTCTGAACTCCAGTTTAAAGATGCAGAGATGAATGAATTAAGGACAAAGCTTCAAAGCACTGAAAGAGCAAATAAACTTGCTGTTCCCTCCATCTCCTATGTCAGGTAATGGTGGTGCTGGAGGGAGAGTTCAGTTTTGCATTGTTTAGTAACAAGTCTGAGTAACAACGTCAGGCTAGTCCTGAAGGAAAGCCAATTAGACTGCGGCTTGGGCATAGGTCCTCTTTCCTGAAGGCCTCAAAGTTGGTTTGGGTGAGGCTTGAATGGTTTGAGGCATCACAGTGTAAAGGCCCACACCCTAGAAGTGCTTCCTCTTTATAGGACCTTATAAACACAACTCCTTGGGACTAGAAAAGGCTGGAAAAATGATCTCCAAACTTTTGGGGCGGGCCAGTCTTCATTTTTATGCAATTTGTTTCAAATAACTGATTTTGCTACAAGCATAGGTATATTTCAGTCCCAACTACTTGGAAGATTTTTTTCTCATTTGCTGCCCTGGGACCTTTGTCCCACAGCCCCAGCCTTCGCTGTAGGTGTCATCAGCTTGTTAATCCCTGGCTGTGAGTACCTGTGACACTACTTATTGGCTTAACCTCTGTGCCTCAGTTTTCTTATATGTAAAACAGAGTTGATGATAACACCTCATAGTGTTGCTGTGAGGAACAGATGAGCCAACATTTGTAAAGCTTGGGTCCTGCCCCCTGCCTGCTAGAGAAATCTGGCACACTGTGGATATCAGCCTTGAAATGTGAACAGTGTGGGTCAGGGTGTCTTTTTCTGGTATTGAACATTCTGCTGCCTTTGCTCACAATGGGCAGGGTGTGAAATGGAACTCTTCCTGCGTGGTCCAGGTAAGAGAGGAGAACAGAGGGAGTCCATCCTCACCTCTTCACACATTGCTGACAGAAGGGCCTCGGCATTGTCTGATCCAACCAGAGGGTTAAGACTGCTTCTCTAACATAAAGACCCTGGCACTGAGGAACTGGCTCAGTTTTCAGTTGCAAGACACAACACACTTTTTCTTCTTTGTTTTTTTGGTGAGGAAGACTGGCCCTGAGCTAACATTGTTTGCCAATCTTCCTCTTTTTGCTTGAGGAAGACTGTCACTGAGCTAACATTTGTGCCTATCCTCCTCTACTTTGTATGTGGGACGCCGCCACAGCATGGCTTGATGAACAGTGTGCAGGTCTGCGCCCAGGATCCAAACCTGCAAATCTCAGTGCTGCCGAAGCAGAGCCCATGAACTTAACCACTATGCCACCAGGCCGGCCCCACAACACACCTTTTAATAGACCTTTTTTCTACTGAAAATCTTTGAATTCAGTCCCTGACTATTTAAAAAAAGGTTGTTCCACATTGAAAAGATGTTTTGGTGGAATTGGAAATAGTAATGGAATTATAGCCAATATTTTTAGGTGATTTGAAGAATATGGAAATAAATGAAAGATTTTTTCAAAAAGTTGGATCAAAATGCCTTGAATTTTGTACTGCTGTCCTGACAAAGAATGACAAATATATAATAGATAAAACCTTTGGTCAAATCACCTAGACATGAAAAGCTTGTTAGAAGTTTTATAACCAGGTATTTTAAGTGATTTTAGCAGAATCATTACTTTGCTTTCATAGTTGACTTTTTCCAGTCCTAGGAAAAGCCCTTCTGTGGTTATAAAGCCAGAAGCATGTTCTCCACAATTTGGAAAACCATCTTTCCCTACGAAGGAGTCTTTTAGTGCTAACATGTCCCTTCCCCACCCCTGCCAGACAGAGCCAGGACACAAGTCCCTGGTAGGCAGAGAGGGTAAGTCAGTCTATCTGTCATCTATTGCTGTATAAGATTACCCAAACTTGTGGCTTAAAACAACAATGAATATTTGTTTTCTCCTGGTTTCTGTGGGTCAACAATTCCGACAGGGCACAGTGGGGATGTTTTGTCTCTGCAGGGACTGGAATCACTGAAGGCTTGTCTGGGGCTGAAGGATCTGTTTCAATAGATCCTCACTCATGTGGCTGGCAATGGAATTCCTCTCCACATGTGGGCCTCTCCACAGGGCTACTTGTGTGACCTCATAACCTGGTGGATGGCTTCCTCTAGAGCCAGCAAACCCAGAGAGAGAGCTAGGTGGAAGCTGTCCTTTTTATGCCCTAGCCTCAGAAGTCACGTAGCATCCCTTCTGCCACATTCTGTTTGTCAGAAGCCAGACACTGAGGCTGGGCCACGTTCAAGGGGAAGGAAACTAGACTGCACCTTTTGAAGGGAGGTGTGTCAAAGAATTTGCAGGCATATTTTAAAACCTCCACAGCCAGCATCCATTGACATACCAGAAACACAGCTGGTGTGCAGGGACATGTGTTCCTTTCATAGCCCAGCCTTGAGCTTGTACAGCTCAGTCCAGACTGAGGGAACACTACTGCTTTCTAGAGAGAGACAACCTAGCATTAGTGGTTTTTCACTCTGAGACTGCGCCATGCTAACTTATCTTAAACTCCAGATACACTGCCTCTCTCCTACCACTGTCAGCCCTCTGAGAACTGCAGCCACTCACATTTTTGGCGTCTAGGAGCTACAGGAGCAGTGTAGGCTAGTGTTACAAGCAGGCAGTGAGCCCATCAGCCTGGCCGTGAGTCCCTGTCACATTACTTAACTGGCTTAACCTCTGTGCCTTAGTTTTCCTATATGTAAAACAGAGTTGATGATAACACCTCCTCATAGGATTGCTGTGAGGAACGGATGAGCTAACATGTATAAAGCTTTTAGAACAGCATCTGGCACATAATAAGCACCTTATAAATATTAGTGGTTACTGCTTTTGTGTTATTGCCTCATTTTGAAGTGGGGCAAACAACTTAATTTTCCTTTCCTTTCTTTGTGTGAGTTCCTGTTTACATGAGGAAGGCAAAAGATGCGAGTGTTCTTAAGTTACTTTGACTCTTGTTTTGCTACAAGGCTGAAGTAGAACAATCTGTGTTTTAAATTTGTTACATTTAAGAGTTTCTGATATGCCTGTGCTTTTGTGCTCGAGTTTTGATTCATGTTTTACCTAGTTTCAGAGAATAAGACCCACAGTCTGGGAGGTGACCCCATAAAGCAAGAAGAGTCCCAGAAAAGTCTTGTTGACAGCTGGATGTACTCATCGAACACTCAAGGTACCAGAATCCCTGCTCTTTCTGCAGGAGGCCTGAATGACTCTAGTTGTCCTTTCAATGCTGCAGTAGAATTGCCTAGGGAACTGTCTGGGTCTCTGAGAACCAGTGCTCCAGACAGTCCTTTAGAGGGTCCAGGGGAGCAGTCATCTGTGACTAAAGCAGAAGACTATAAAATATAAAGGGCCAAGAGCACGTATGTCCCAGCACCTTCAGCACTCACAGCCATCTCAGTGGGGCTTAGTGGCAGCTTAGAGGACAGTCAGCATCCACGAGACCCTCACCTTTTCCTTCTGAGGCCATAGAAAAGGCCTCCCACATCAGAACCTTCTAGAGTCACCTTGTCTTCTGCAGGTTCCATTTTGATAAATCTTCTCCTGAAGCAGCCTTTGATCCCAGGGTCATCCCTAGGTCTGTGCCACCTCCTGAGCAGTTGTTCTGAGGCTCCTACCAGCACCCTGTTGCAGCCACCAGGGTTTGGCAGGTAAGCATAAGACTCCTAAAAAGCTTGTTTAGGAAGGAGTTTCCAGGAAGCAAGTCCCTCTCTGGTCCTGGCCAGCCTAGAAGGTCTGTACGCTGGGCAGAGAAACTAGAAAATTTGGCAGGCAGGTTGTTGGGGGCCCTTGACCTTGTCTCCATCTCACCCTTGTGTGTTTTCTTTTGTGTTTGTTGCTAGTACCTTGACTGGGATGTCAAGCCTGAGGACCACAGGTTCTCGCGATGGGTCATTTCCCCTCTCAGCCCTGAGAGAAGCACAGAACCTGGCACTTACTGGACTGAATCTGGTTGCCAGGAATGAAGGCTCATGTGATGCAGACCCAGCAGCAGGAAGCAGAAGGCCCTTCCCGCTCTGCCAGCTTCCTGGAGCTGTGCATCTCCTCCCCCTGGTACAGTTCTTTATCGGCTTACACTGCCAGGCTCTGCAGGATTTGGCAGCAACCAAGAGAAGCGGAGCACCTGGGGACTCACCAAGACATTCCTCCTGCGTGAGCTCTGGGGTAGAGGCCAGCCCTGAGGACTCAGTTTGCAACCTGGAAGGCTTCTCTGTGGCTTCACTTAGCATTCTTCAGCACCTGGTGTGCCACAGTGGAGCAGTCGTCTGCCTGTTACTGTCAGGAGCAGGGGCAGATTCTGCTGCTAGGGAAGGAAACCAGAGCCTGGTTCACAGACATGGTCATAGGGATGTGACCTCAGCCCCAAGGGGGCTTGCCGATGACCAAGGCCAGCATCCACTATTGAAGATGCTTCTTCACCTGTTGGCTTTCTCTTCTGCAGCAACAGGTCACCTTCAAGCCAGTGTCCTCAGCCAGTGCCTTAAGGTTTTGGTGAAATTAGCTGAAAACGCTTCCTTTGATTTCTTACCCAGGTATAACGCAGCATGGAAGTCATGATTCTTTGTGGGTCTTACCTGACATCTTGGGGTCTATCCTGTGGCCCTTGTACTTTGCTCACATCTTGACTTATCTATACTATTCAGTTCTAAGCTTTGGTTTAGGTTCTAAGACTGTTCGGGGAGTTCTGAAGTGATGGGAAGTGGGGCCAGGTGTTGGGAGAACCAAGGAAGTGGTTTATTTGGCTTAATTCTGCCTCTGTATAGCAGGTAAGCAAAAGACACACATGATCAAAAGAAGGCTGTTAGCCACTATGGAAGAGTGTCTCAGGACAGACAAAGGCTGAACCAAGAGGCCTTTGGACCTGGGACATGGATCAGGTGAAGACCAAGTATCACAACCACATTTAAGTTTGGTGGCGTTCCCTAGGGAAGCAGAGGGTGTGGGGAGGGTCTGCAGCCCACAAGATGACCTTGCTGGAATCTGCCACCATCATTGTGACCATTGTGCTCTGGCATGATCCACAGATTACTTGCTCCTCTCCATGTTTGTTGGAAGTGGTAATATAGTGAATCTAGCTCGTGAACACTATTGTCATCAATTCCTAACTTGGGATTCCAGAGCCTGAAGACTGGGAGGAACCATCCAGCCCATCCCCTTGTCCAGTAATCCCGTCTCCCCCTCAGCACTCCACCAAGAGGCCAATTCCTATGATGGAAAGACCACTGGCTGCACATACCGGAAGTCTTTTCGTCTCTGAGCTTAGCATACCTGTTTTGTAAAAACACTCCCGGATCCTGGGTTCCATCTGAATATATTCTGGCTGGTCTGGTCCATCTAAAGATGGTGCTCAGAGCCAGACACAGTACTGCAGTGTAGTCTGGGCAGCACTGTAGACGCAGAACCATGACCCAGGTGCCTGGCAAGTGCCCAGCTCACAGTGGCTGGTTGCTTGTTCCATATTTGTTTCATGAATGAATTCCAGGAACCACGTTTTTACCAGTTCTCTTGGTAAGGACACCATCACTCCATTCCTATTGAGCTTGTCCACAAGGACATCAAAAAATAGCCATTTAATGGGTGCTTACTATAGACCAGACACAGGTGCCTTCCTTTCACAAGCTCATGTGACACCCTCAGAGCCCTGCATCCTCACACCTAGCACAGAGCCTGGTTCACTGTAAGCACTCAGTATTTGCTGAGTGAATAAACCCTGTGTTGAGGTCGGATAACTTGTCCGGAATCCCAGAGGGAGCATGCTGGATGTGTTTCAAGCCAGTTGGTTTCCTGAGCCATTGCCCTGGATCACTGTCCGACACCACCTGCCCCTCAGTGCTTCTCTTCAGAATTCCTTCATGCTTGCAAGCTGAACCCCACTGCCTCACAGCTTCCTGGTCACCTTGGAGCAAAAGCTAGGGACAGCTGCCACCAAGGCTCTAAAGCAGTATGAGATGCAATACAAGTAGCCAGGCAGGCTGCAGTCTCTTCTGAAGGGCACCCTGCCTGCCCAGGCTTGAGGGCAGATCATCCCCTCAGACCCTTGTCTCCCTGCTGCTTCTCTTGCAGCCATAGGTCCAGGGTTGTTCCCCAGGTACTGGGATGGCAGGGGCTTTAAAAATAGGTCTCACCCCCAACTTCACCCGAAGCAGCATGACTGTTACCCATTGTGTGTTTGGGGGCTCTGCAGAAGAAATTCACTTAAAAAGAAGGCTCTGATGCTATCAGAAAATAATTTGGGAACCACTGTTGTATACAAAGATGGATATTTCTTGCAGATAGTTTCAGGGGCTTTAGTGGGCTAGTTAGGGGCCACTTCTAGTCTAATAATGAAACTGGGTAACAACTAGGTTAAATTCCAGTTTCCCAGAAAGTTCTACACTCTCTGGAGACTGAAAATGTTCAACTTCTTGTCTGCTGTACAGGATTTGCTCTAAAATGAATTTGCCCCAAATAGTGAGAACTTGCTTCCTAATGGCGTACTACTGAGGAATATTCTTAACCTTTGATGCTTTGTGCTAAGACACTGGATGCATGAAGGGGGACACACACGTAGAATTGCCCCTGTCCCCACCCACAAAGCTGTGTGCGTTGAGCAAACAACAGTGGTTGTCTTGGGACTTGGTTCCTTGGTAATAGCTGTCCCTTTGCCCCTGAGACGTTGGGGAGAGTGTGCCCAGAGTTCCTCCCTCATGCCCAAGTGAGCACCTTATACTTGGTGGCAGAGGAGCTGGTGTTTTCTGACAAGTGGAGAAAATGGTCTTCCTTGCTCAGTGAGTGGTCTCATAAGATCCAACCATAGCCAAGTCCATATTTGTCACTTCTAGAGCAGGCCAGTCCTTTTGTGGTGGGCACAGGACATTTCTCTCACACCCAAGTTAAGACCTGCCTCCCTATTTGGGAGCAAAGGCAGGAAAGGCCGGGAGCAGTGTGGAGGCCAGGCATCTCAAGTCCAAGGAGGCATCCTCCATTTACTGGGTGGCGCTGCACCAGGTAAGGGCCTGTCATCTCCAAGTCACAGCAGTCCCGCAGTGAAGGGTAGTACCTACTCATTCACATGAAACAGGTATCAACAAGTAGGTGGTGGTCGGCCAACGTTTGAACCCAGGGCTGAACCAAGTCTCCTCTTTGGATTGGCCTGCTCCAATTTCCTGTGACCTCTAGTGAAAAGTGAGGGTGAATTATGGGATTGGGTTGGAAGTGTCATATCTCTCTGGGCCCCTGTATTTTAGGTTCCAGTGTGTGTTCCGGGTGCTGCCACAGTGTCTCAGCCCAGAGACACCCCTGCCTGGTGTGCTGCTGACTGTTGAGCTCCTCTCCCTCCTGGTGGACCACGAGAAGCTCGCACCTCAGCTCTGCTCCCACTCAGGTAAACAGGGAGGGCACAGGTATCTCGACTGCTCCTGCAGGTTGGAGGCGAGGGTGGTGGCAGGGAGAGGTCAGAGGCCTCCCGAGGGCTTCTGCAGCTTGTACCCCAGGCTCTGGGTGAGAAGGGGGACCCTGAGTGAGAGGTGTGGCGTCCTTTACAGAAGGCTGCCTCCTCCTGCTGCTATACATGTATATCACGTCAAGGCCTGACAAAGTGGCTTCAGAGACACAATGGCTTCAACTGGAACAAGAGGTAAAAATGCCAGAGCCCCTTCTATGGACTGCTCACCACCTCATCCCACCCTAGGAGCCACTTTTCCTCCTTCCTGTGGGGAGAAGGGGAGCTTTAATTCAGTTTGGTAACAAGAGTTTAGCCACTAATAAGGTAAACTCAGTTTGGGGGCTCCACACTACACAGATGCAATGCAAGTGGACCCCAGGGTGTCCTAGAACTTGGCAAAGTTGCCTGATACCTGATCCTACCCAGCTTTGGGTTCTGATGGCTGGAGGTGGGCCTGGAGGCAGATGGGTCGTTGGTGAGACACAGGTGTTGGTCGGGAGTCTAGCCTGGGAAAGCCCCACAACACCACCTCCAGGACCCCATTTGTGTAGACAAGTAGTTGCTAAGGCAACTGGAGCTCTTGTAGGAGAAGCCTGAAAAAGCCCTCACTGTGATCAGGGTCTCATTCTGCCATGGATGGAACAGAGGCTGTTCTTGTTCTAGGCTGTGTGGCTTCTGGCTAAGCTTGGTGTGCAGAGCCCCTCCTCCCCGGTCACTGGCTCCAACTGCCAGTGCAACGTGGAGGTGAGTGCCCAGGGGCAGGCAGGGCCGAGAGCATGGCAGCTCTGTTAGTAGGTAAAGTGCAAGGGCCCCATGCTCCTTCTAACCCTGGTGCCACCACTCAGAACCCTCCTCACCCGGGGTGGCTAGGAAAGGTGCTGCCCAGCGAGCAAGCTGTTAGGGTGCAGGAACCGCAAGACCTGACCAGTCTGCGCCCTCCCCCAGGTGGTGAGAGCACTCACGGTGATGCTGCACAGACAGTGGCTGACAGTGCGGAGGGCAGGGGGGCCCCCAAGGACTGACCAGCAGAAGCGGACAGTGCGGTGTCTGCGGGACACAGTGCTGCTGCTACACAGCCTGTCCCAGAAGGACAAGCTCTTTAGTGTGCACTGTGTGGAGGTCCTGCATCAGTATGACCAGGTGATGCCAGGGGTCAGCATGCTGATTCGAGGGCTTCCTGACGTGACAGACTGTGAAGGTGAGCTGGCAGGAGGACCCCTCCCTACCCCAGCCCGCATGTGGGGTCTTCCCTCAAGTTCGTGGACAAGTCAGACTTCCCAGCCTTACGTCAGCAATCCTCCATCCACCACAGCCTTTGCTGCCACTGGGGTCACTCTTGTCTTCCTGCTCTGGTTCTTCTCTGAGCATATCAGGCTGCCTTTTGCTCACATCTGTTGAGTCGGCCTGGCAGAGCCAGGGCTTTTCCAGAAACATCCCTGTCTGAATTGCCTTTGTATCACTTTGCTTGCAGTAGCTGAGGGAGCAAGGCCTGGGCGTGGAAGGGACTGGTTAGTTCCTGCGGGCATGGGGGGAGGAGAGGTGGGACCTCCCCCAGTCCCCAGCACCTTCAGGCCTTCACCAGAGGACCCTCTTCTCTTTTGGCTCAGAGGCAGCCCTGGATGACCTCTGTGCCGCTGAGACTGATGTGGATGACCCCGAGATGGACTGTGGCTGAGCCCTGTGAGCATCGAGCCACATGGTGGCACCAGCACCACTACTTTCCTCACCTCCTCAACTGATTAAAAGCAGTGACTGCTGTTTGAAAACAGGCCAGCCTTGTGTTTCCTGAGTCTGATCTTTGTTGGCTGAGTGGGAGGGATGGAGCAGGAGCCAGACCCAGGGAAGGCTGGGATCTTTCTTCCTGTCCCTGGCTGGAGCTGAGACTCTGTCCCCATGGTAATGAATCTGCTTTGAGAAAGGAGCCCTGCCCTGCCTGTGGAATTGTCCTGAGTCATCACTTTGGGCTGAAGCCATGGGAAGAAACCATTGTGTGACAAGGAAGGAGGCAGCCCTTAGCCCAGGCCTGAACCAGGGAGGCCTGGGAAAGTGGGGCCAAATGGTGGGCACAAAATGGCCATGGCAGGGGCTCCTGGCAGGCTTGAATCCTGGAACTAGCCTTCCCCAATAGCCTGGGCACCACTGCCCTTGTCCTCCTGGCTGGCTCACTGGCGTGAGGGAGTGAGGGCTCTGGTGCATTGTGCCCACCAGCAGGCCCACAGCTATAGATCTGAGAAGGCCTTTGGGGAGTCACTGTGAGCAGGGGGTGCTGGGGAAGGACGGGTGTTGGCAAGAGAGGGACAGACCAGGCAGGCTGACAGCAGGGCGGGCCTTGCTCACGCCAGCCCGTGGGCGGGCTCAGGCTGAGTTTCACTTCCCACCACTGCTGCCAGCAGCAACAATCAGCCAGAAAGTGTGCGCCCCGAGTCATTGCTGCCTGCCTGCTACTCGGTAAGTGAGGACCCCCAAGGGGATAGGGTAGGTTCCTCTATCACCATCCCCACTCCTGCCAGACTCAGTGGGCACTAGGGGAGGAGCCAAACCTTCCTCTAGACAGACAGCTGAGTGTACTGCTCCCACTAAGGAAGCCACCCCACTCTCTGGTTTCCTGCCCTGAAAATGGGTCATGGAGCTCACTGACAGTGCCTGCCTGTGCAGGGAAGGCCCACCCCACCCCCACCTGCCTTAGAGCTTATCACTGGGACACTCACATACCCACTCCCCACCCCATGCTCTTTCCCAGGCTCAGCGGCAGGTACCCACCATGGGCTCGCAGGACCTGCCCCTGGGTCCTGTGCAGACCCTCATCTTCTTGGACCTGGAAGCCACTGGCCTGCCCTTCTCCCAGCCCAAGGTCACAGAGCTTTGCCTGCTGGCTGTCCACAGATGTGCCCTGGAGAGCCCTCCCACCCTTCAGGGGCCTCCACCCACAGTTCCCCCGCCACCCCGGGTGGTGGACAAGCTCTCCCTGTGCGTGGCTCCAGGGAAGGCCTGTAGCCCTGCGGCCAGTGAGATCACAGGCCTGAGCACAGCTATGCTGCTAGCGCATGGGCGTCAACGCTTCGATGCCGACCTGGCCAACCTGCTCCGAGCCTTCCTGCAGCGCCAGCCACAGCCCTGGTGCCTTGTGGCACACAACGGTGACCGCTACGACTTCCCCCTGCTCCAGGCAGAGTTGGCTATGCTGGGCCTTGCCAGTGCTCTGGACGGTGCCTTTTGTGTGGATAGCATTGCTGCCCTGAAAGCCCTGGAGCAAGCTGGCAGCCCCTCGGTGCACGGCCCAAGGAAGAGCTACAGCCTGGGCAGCATCTACACACGGCTCTATGGGCAGGCCCCCCCGGACTCACACACAGCCGAAGGTGACGTCCTAGCTCTGCTCAGCATCTGTCAGTGGAGGCCGCGGGCCCTGCTGCAGTGGGTGGATGCTCATGCCAGGCCCTTCAGCACTGTCAAGCCGATGTACGGGGTCACAGCCTCTACTGGAACCAACCCAAGGCCATCTGCTACCACAGCCACTGTAACCCTGGCCAGAGCCAGGGACACCAGTCCTAACCTTGAGAGGGGCAGGAGGCCCAAGGCTCTTCCTCCAATGCAGGGCCCTGGAGCCCCACCCAGGGAGGGACTGCTGGCCCCACTAGGCCTGCTGGCCTTCCTGACCTTAGCAGTAGCCACACTGTATGGGCTGTCTCTGGCCACACCTGGGCAGTAGACCAAGAAGGAAAGTCTGACTAATAAAGCCCCCACAGCACTGAGTGGTCACTCGCCTCTACCCTCCTTGGCAGCCTTAGAGCCTCCTGTACCTCTGCCCACATTCAGAGACCTGGGGAGCGGGGCCCAGAGAGTGCCACAGTCTTTGTACCTCACCCACCCTAGCAGGATGGTCAGATATCTGAGCCCAATAAAAGTAGGGAAAACATGGAAATCCAAGTGTTGGTACCTGGCCTAATGCCCAATCCCAGTAGCCAAGGCTCTGAAGAAAGGAGGCAGCAGCTCCAAATGTTTGCATTTATTATAAACAAGGGTGCAGACCCTAGACTCTCAAAATACGTCAACAAGTACAAAGCTAAGACAGATCTGGTGAGACGTTAACAGAGGGACAGGGAACACCGAGGTATACGTATCTGGGCCAGAGCAGCCACCCAGGGCCCCCCTCCACCTTTGGTCCAGAGGGCCTGATGGCCCAGGTGTCCCCTCTGCCAGGACAAAGTGTCGACTAGGGTACAGGAGCTGGATATTCTGTGAGGCTGGTGTCGGGGGGAAGCAGGGCCTATCAGAGGTGAAACAGTCCCTCTCCTCTGTGGGCCAATTTCCCTCCAGGACCAGGGTCTCAGCCTCACAGCAACTGTCACACACATTTTGAAACAGGAAACAGGCAAAATGTTTGGCTAAAAGTAAACAAAAACACTGCAGGGAGGACACTTGAGTGTGTAGGTAGATAGAGGCCACCCTGCCACCTATGGTGGGGGACACGGCCAGCAAGGGAAGCCAGCACTGTGGGTGGATGTGGCCCTCCAGGGTATCCCAGGGAGGATGCAGGGCAGTCCAGGCAGACATGGTGGGTGCGGCACTGCCCAAGTTGTTTTGATATCAGGAGGCTGCCCGTGCTCCACTGGGCATGGCACAGGCTCCGGGGATCTACAGGACATCTGCCGAAAGGATTGAAACCCAACGTAACTAGGTGACAAGCCTCATCCACTTGCCTGCATCATGGCTCTGATTCTTCCAAGGGTACCCCACACCCTGGGGACAAGCTATGGCCTTGAGCAACGGCTAACCATTCTGCCAAAACCAGAACACGTGTGCATCTTGCCCACAAAGAGCTGTGCTATTCTAGTGTGACAAGCCCCAGCTGGTCTCCCTGGTGTGGTCTGGAAAAGAACTCCCACCCATTCTTTGAATTTTGCTTGATATTTCAAGGAAGCATAATTTTAAGTGAGGAAGAGAACAAAATATGGTCCCAGCAACTCTGGCAAGGATTGTTCCCCACCTTGTCGGCATCAAAAGAAGCCTTGTGTACAAACAGGACACACATACACTATGCACGGGGAGAAAAGGACCGTGCCTGCATACCCATTCACACACACGACATATCAAGTGGCAGCCAGAGATGCAGGGGCATGCTCAGGGGGCTGCCTTCGGGGGGTCCATGTAGGCTGGGTTGTAAGGAGGCTGGCTAGCAGGGTAGGGTGTGGCAGCACCTCCTGAAAAGAAAGAGGACACTGGTTGGCTGTGGGCACAGTGGGCTGAAGTGTGACTGGGCAGAGGTGGGAGCTTTGGGGGGGTCAGGTGGGGTCAGAGTTGGTAGTGGTACTCACCAGCCAAGGTCTCATGGTAGGCCGGGGGGCCCATGGGCTGGGCCGGGTAGGGTGGTGGGTACTGCGTCGGGTAGGGTGCTGCCAGCATCCCTGGCTGGGGGGGCATGGGGTGGTAGCCCTGATAAGTTGGTCCAGGGTAGCTGGGCGGCATACTTGGGGGCTGCGGGTAAGGGGCATGTACCACGGTGGTGGCCGTGGTGGTGGTCACAACCGCTGCAAAGAGAATCCCAGTCAGAACCTTCAGGCTTGCCCCCCCTCCCTCCAGCTCAGCCAAATTAGGGGCCTGGTCAGTTCCCTTTGCCACCCTGGGGTCTGCACCTGCATACAGGGGTCAGAGGGGGTGGGGTGGAGGTAGGCATTCTTACGACGTGGTCGGCGGCACATCTTGTACAAGCAGCAGCAGGAACAGGTGAAGCAGATGATGATGGTGACAACAGAGAGCACAAAGATGGTCAGGCCAACTGCTACAGTTGCTCCGAACCTGCCAAAGAGCCAGTCATGACCCGGGGCCTCTGCCCCTACCCAGGACCAGTAGTCCACACCCACCCGTTCCCAGAGGGCACTCCTCTTGCCGGAGGAGACTCGGGGCAACCCAAACAGCAACTTCAGGGTGAGTAGTTTGAACCTGTTTCAGCTTCAGTTTCCTCAAGTGTAAAATGGGCTGTTTCTGAGTCTACATAAAGCACGGCAGCCAGGATCTGCCCCCCTTGCCCCACCCTCAGGAGCATGGGAGGGAGTTCTTCAAGCGCCTCCCCCAATACACACATCTTGTCCACCCCACCAACCGATCAGCAGATGTTCACTGAGCACACGCAACAATCCAGGCACTGTGTGGTCTGAGCCAAAAACAGTGGTGGGCGAGACAGACCAGCTCCTGGCCTCTGGGGGCCACAGTCCATTGCAGAAGGGAGATTTTGAAGGCAAAATGATTCAGGAAGCACAGGTGATGAAGACAGGGAGAAGTTCCAGGAGAGCAGAGGCCTGCGTGGCCAGGATAGTGAGGAAAGGCACTTGGTGAACACAGCCTGCGGGCTAGCCAGCTCACAGCCTGGGGCATGGATGCTGGCCCCAGAGTGATGGAAGCCTGCAGGTGCCAAGCCCTGCGCCAGATGTTCACGTACCTCCACGCTCTGACTAGCATGGCAGGTGGGTGAACAGAGCCAGACAGATGATATGGAGGGGCTGGAGGTGGCCCTGCCTTCTGGAAGAGGAGGCCTCCCTGCTTGATGCAGGCCCCGCAGCAAGGACCACAAAAGGCCTGCCCTTTGAGAAAGCAGCCCTGGCAGGAAGTTCACCAAAACTGGCTTTCAAGGGCAGACAGAGCCCCTTGCTAGCCTCCCCTGTACCCAGAGGCCAGGCTCTTCTCTAATAAAAGGTAAATGCTTGATAACTGCACCAAGCACATTAAAACAGGGAAGGAGCTTGGTGAGCTGTGGGGCATCTGCCTCTGGAGGCCCCACCCTGGGTGGAGGGGCTTCCACCTCACAGCCCAGACGGTCACACATAATTCAACGACACGCGAAGGCAGGACCATCATCATCATTCTTTTTCTCTCTGGCTCTCATTCTGTCTGTCTCTGTCTCTGTCTCACACACACACACACAAATGCACACACACACGTATGTGCGCACACACTCACACACACAGTATGGCGCCCAAGCTCACCCCATGTTAACCTCCGCCTTCACTCAGGGGCCTCCTGTACCCCTGGACTTCCCCTCTTTCCACCATGGGCCACTCAATTTCAGTCTCCTCCCCTTTCTAAGAAAAGGAAAGCAAATTTCCTCTCCCCGCCCCTATCCCTGACGTCAGTGGCAGGAAGGACAGACACGGGCCCTCTTAAAGACACAGCGCGGCCCAGGGACCCAGCTGCTCCCAGCTGCGCTAGCAGCCTAGAGGGGCCAGGAGGGAGGAGGGCCCGGGCGCTCAGGCTGTCTTCCCAGAGCTGCCTCCCCAGCCTCGCCTGCCCAGGCCTGGCCTCTTATCGTGGCCTGTCCACCCCACTGTCCAGGACAGTGCTACCATGGGTCTAAGAGATGTCCCCGCCTCAGTGTGCCCAAACCACACTCCTGCTGGGCACCTTCAGCTATCTAGACACACCAGCAGACCCTGGGGTCCCGGACAACACACAAGTCCTGCCAGCCTGTCCCCTCAGCTCCTCGTCTCCCCACCAGCGCATGCTCCAAGCCACTAACCTGCCTCGCCAAGACAATGCAGATGCCTCAAGTTCCCTTGGCCACCCTTTCAGGTCCGATCATGTCACTCCCTGCTCAGAAGCCTACTATGGCTCCTGCAGCTCTTGGGATCACACAGGAATTTGCTTTATAATTTACTTGCTAAACTCTGTGTGCATGTGTATGTGTATCTGTACTTTTCTGTGTATATATTATAGTTGACAATAAAAGAAGAAAAAAATCAAGGATTTGTCTCACCATTTAGTAAAATTTATTGTAATAAAGCAAATTTTAAGTTTTAATTAAAAGTCTAAATAAAATAAAAGTCCTGGTGTGGTCTGGGACTCCCACCCTCCCTCCTCTGTGCTCCTGCCGCATCACCCTCCTTTCAGCTTTTGAAAACACCATGCTGTGTCCTACCTCAGGGCCTTTGCACATGCAGTTCCTCCTGCCTGGTTCACCCTTCTCCTCCTCCACCCCCACATAATTAATTCTTGTTCACCCTTCAGACCTCAGCTCAAAACATCACTTCCTCAGGGACAACTTCCTTGACCATGCAGGTGAGGTCAGGCTCCCTGATGAATCAAGCTCCTCTCTATCTCAGTTTATAAACACACACTCCTTTGTGTGAGCATTTGATTAACGTGCATCTTGCCTCTGGCCTGTGGATTCATGGAGGCACAGACTGCACCTTCTTTGGGCCATCACTGTATCTCCAGCACCTGGCATACAGTAGGAGCTCAATAAGTATCTGAAGAATGAATAAATTCACTCAGGAACCCCATGGGCAACACCTAGTAGGACAGCCAGGCATGATACTCTGAGGAAGGGCAACATTTGAGGGATGGTTGCACAGTGTGGCAGGGGCTCGTGGCCACAACAGGCCATAATACTAATGGAACAACGCCTCTGAGAGGAAGGACTGCAGTTTCCCAAGGTTGGGGATACCTTGCAGATCAAGGAGTCCAAAGGCCAAGTTCAGAAAGCAGAGTCAGCCCAGGCAGAAGGGGACAGATGGCCAGAAGAGCAAGAGCCTAGGCAGAGAGCTTGCGGCGGAGCTAAATTGGACAGCCCTCAGGAGGCCGAAGACTCCCACTGTTCAGACCATCTCCTGGACACCAGCACTCTCACCATGATGCTGACAAGGCAGCAGACTCGTTGGGACACAGTGAGTGTGACAGCCGCAGAAAAGACACTGTGAGGGCTGGAGCCGGCACAGGTTCGCCCTGCCTACACCTCACCTAATGGACCTCCCTGCCTTTCCCCTGCACTGTCACAGCAGAGTGGGGGTAAAGGGTTAGCGGTGGCCTGCCTGGGGCCCATAGCCAGAGGTTCTACCACTCAGGTGCTCAAAAACACACCAATCCTGGGGCCAGCCCAGTGGCATAGTGGTTAAAGTTCACACACTCCACTTAGGCGGCCCAGGTTCACAGGTTCGGACCCCGGGTGTGGACCTACACACTGCTCATTGAGCCAGGCTGTGGCGGTGTCCCATATACAAAATGGAGGAAGACTGTTAGCTCAGGGACAATCTTCCTCACCAAAAAAAAAAAAAAAAAAAAAAAACCCACCACCAGTCCTGCCTGACCATCCTGTGAGTGGCAAAGAGCTGGGAAGGGACAATGATATCAGGATCCAAAAGAACCATGACAGGGAACCAAGGAAGCTCTGGGGAGAGAATAAGCCAAGAATGGACACAGCCACAGACTGTTCAACAGGGCAGTACAGGACTTACCTGTCAAAGTGGGGGTGGGGGGCGTGCAGAACACCTGGGCCAACCCTGAGCCCACAGGTAACATGGCCACACTATGGGAAGCATGGTGCCCATGTCAAGGGAGGACACCACCCATCCAGGTTGTGCCAGGCAGATGTGGACTCATCTGGATCCCTGTGCTCTGACTTGGTGCCTTGTTCCTAGGGAACCCAAAGAGTCACCCAGAGGGAGAGCTGAGGGCGAGGGTCCAAGAATGAAGAGGAGGAGGAGGTCAGTGGTGGGGGATGGGGGCAAAGCTGGTGCAGGTCCCTGGCACACAGGATCTTTCCCCTATCGGGGCTTCCCTGGAGGTCCCAGCCCCCAGCCTGGGCAGCAGGGGCTGGACCCCCCCAAGGAGCCAATGCTCCAGTGGACAAACAACACTACCCTTGGCCGAGGGGGCAGCACACAGAGACCTCTCCTGGGGGCCGGGACAGGCGGCCACCTGAGGGCATTCACAGGAGAGGTGTCACTGATGACCCTGTCTCTCTATGTTTTCAGCACCTACTTCTCAAGCCCTCAACCTGTATAAGGCAGATGCTGTGCGAGAGGCTAGGGCTCTGCTCAGAAAGTAGAGGAGAGATGATGGGGCAGGGTGGGGGGGCAAGTGGGAGGGGAGCATTACTCCAGTCATCTGTACTTCCTAGTGGGTGAGCAAGATGGCCTGGGTGGGAGGCATGAGGGGTGGAGCTGGAGCAGGGAGGCAGCAGAGCATGCCCACGCTGCACAGTGGTGTGCACACCACACCGTGTGATCAGGCTGACCAGACCTGGTTCTCTGTACACACCTCAGGGAGGGAGAGTGCTCCTGAGCTGGCCCCAGTCACCTCCTTGCAGCCGCAGCACCAGGAAGCCACTCCTCCTCCTATGCCCCTCAGGGAAGCTTGTTCTGCATTGTCCCCACTCTCCACTCTCCCATCTCAAGTCTCCACCATTGCAAAAGAAGCCCTTCTTCACCCTGATTCCTCCTCCAACTTGTCTTACTCCTCATCCATTCATAGCAAATCTCTCCAAGGAGCTATCTACACTCACCTCACCGCACACACTTCCAATTCACTCTTCACACACTTCCAATTCACTCTTCAATCCACTCCATTGAACGGCTCCTGTCAAGGGCGCCATGGCCTCCACAGTATGGAACGCACATTTCTTAGTACAGACCAGGCCACCTTCCTGTCTCCTCCCACTTCCGTGAACTCAACCTCCCAGCTCCTCCTGCAGCCATTCCTCAAAAGTTGCTGACCATCAGATTGGGTCCTCAACACACTCATCCCACCCAAACCCAAGCCCTTTACCCCAAACCCACTCCTCATCTGCATCCCCGCACAGGGCTGGATCTCTGACCCTGTCACCTGAGCAGAGACCAGGGCACTGCCTACCCCTTGCCACTCCATCAGCCCCCTTCCAGCAGACAGCTGTTGAATGCCCGGTGTCCAGCCTCACCTCACCCCACCAAGCCCAGTCTCCCTCTGGTCTCCAATATGTGCAACCAAGAAGCCAAGGCTGCCTTCCACTGGCCACCTGCCACACCCTCCCTGACCGCTCTTTTCATCCTCCACAGAGCAGCCAGAGAGGTCTCCTTCTTAAAACACCAGACCCCAAGACTGCCCAGAACCCTTCATGGTGCCCACTGTCCTCAGGATGAGGCCCACTCCTGGGCTGCCTCCAGGCCCACACTGGCTGGAGGTCAGAATCTCCTGTGGGGCTGTCTGAAAGCCCCCAGTTCTGGGCCTCAGCAGAGGAGGGGCACTCCCTGGAATGTGGAGGGAGGGGCACTTCAAGGTCTCAGTCTCCAAACAGCCCAGGGGGCAGGATCAGCCAGCAGAACACAGTGAGGAAGCCCAGCCCCGGGTGCTGAGGAGGAGGCACAGGCTGCACTTCTTCCCCTCCCCCACTAACAGGAGCCCTGCTCTGATTTCACTGCAGCCAGTGAGGTCCCATACCCACAGGGCAGGATGGGGCAGGACAAGAACCCGGGCCCCTGACACAGGCCCAGAGCCCAAAGTCTCGTCCTCCAAAATGGCAACCAGGCCAGGGCGGAACATCTCCTGAGACAGGCTTCTAGATCCACCAGGGCAGAGGGCAGACAGCACATGAAACAGACTCCACCAGGAAAACACACACGAGTGGCTGTATGCCCATTCCATCCACATGAAATGTTCACCATGACACCTGTAATGGTGGCAACAAGACAGGGCAGGAACCTGGCCAAGGAGACTGGAGTTTGGGAGATTGGGCTGTTCCTTGGCCCCCTGAAAGGAGGGCCCTGACACAGTAACTATGACCCACAAACCTTGACACAAGAACTGTGTATCATCAGTTGTCCCAGCATCTTTGCCCCACCATTATCACCCCATCACCATGCACCCTGCACCACCATTGCCCCATCACTGTCACCATTGCCACCATTACCCCAACACTACATACCCACCACCAGCATCCCTATTACACCTCCCTGCCACTGTCACCCCACCACCGCCACCAGTTTCTACCATCATACTCCTGCCTGCACCCCATCACCATCAGCCTCTCCACCATCACCATGCACTACTGCCCCATTATCACACAACCACCACTATCTACCATCACCCTATCCCCACCACCGCCACTATTGCCCCATCACCATATACTCAGCACCATAGCTCCCATCACCTCATCCCTGCCACCACTAACTCATCACTATTGCCTTTTGCCACCATCGCCCCCATCACTGTCACTCCCTCCCCATCATCTACATCCATCAGTCACCTGTGCCCACCCTATCACCTAGGCCAATATGGATCCTCACTCTTGGCCTTTCAAATGTCAACCTCCAACCACAGTCACCCCTATCCCTAGCACAATGATGAGGACACAATTTCCCAACACAAGGACCAAGGGTCTTTGTCATCAGACATGGTGACAGCTTCTCTGGGGCCCCATCCCAAAGATTCTGTGCCATCCCAGTCCCCACAGCCCTCACCCTAGCCCACTGGAGCCCTCTTGTCACCTCTGCCAGGAAGATGCACCCAACCCGCAGGTTTTATTTACCCTGACATGGGGTCGCTGTCCAAAGTGGAGCGAAACCTCAGCGCCGAGCCCAGCTGCTCCAGTGGCTCCATGTCGGTGGGCCCACTGCAAAGAGGAAACTTCACGATTAACACACCCGAACCCCACCCAGCACCCCAGGAACAAATACTACCTTATTGCACACACAGAACATGCACAAAAGCCAGCCCGGTACTGGGCCATGGAGGTAGCGCTGATGGCCTCCTCAGGATGGATTTCACACACACCAGGACCTCAGGCTATAATGCCACACATTCTTCTCAAGTGCACACAGCACATTCTCCAGGACAGACCACATGTGAGGCCACAAAACAAGTCTCTACAGACTTGAAGAGATAGCTACCACATAAAGTATCTTCTTTGACCACAATGGATGAAGCTAGAAATCAGTAACAGAAGACTACAATGCCATAAAGTTAAACAAAAGAAAAGAAATGCTAAAAAAAGTCATACCTTGGGAGACTAATTAACATAGCATTAAAAAAAAACTATGGGTTAAATAAATCATAAAGTAAATTAAGAAATATGTAAAACGGGGGGCCGCCCGGTGGCGCAGCGGTTTAGTTCGCGCTTGGCAGCCCTGGGTTCGTAAGTTCGGATCCCGGGCGCCCGCGGACGCACTGCTTGTCAGCCATGCGGTGGTGGCGTCCCATATAAAGTAGAGGAAGATGGGCACGGATGTTAGCCCAGGGCCGGTCTTCCTCAGCAAAAAGGGGAGGATTGGGAACGGATGTTAGCTCAGGGCTGGTCTTCCCCACAAAAAAAGAAAAAAAAAAGAAATATGTAAAACGGAATGATAATGAAAGTACTACAGGTCAAAATTCGTGAAACCCAGCTAACGTAGTTCATAGAGGGAAATTTATTATCTTTAATAGTGAGATGGTATTGAACTCGAGAACATGGAAAAAAGTAATAGAGAAAACCCCAAAAATAAGGAAAGAGCTAATAAAAGTAAATGCTTGGGGCCAGTCCCGTGGTGTAGTGGTTAAGTTCGGAGCGCTCCACTTTGGCGGCCCAGGTTCGTGGGTTCAGATACCAGATGTGGACCCACACCACTCATCAGCCATGCTGTGGCGGCGACCCACATACAAAATAGAGGAAGACTGACACAGATGTTAGCTCAGGGAGAATCTTCCTCAACAACAACAAAAATAAATAAAATTAATGGCAAAAAATAAATAAATAAAAGTAAATGCAAAAATAAAAGACAGCCCCAGAAAATAAGAGAGATGAACAAAACCAAAGCTGGTAGAACTCTGGCAAGACTAAGCCAGAAAAGGATAAAAGATATAAAAAGAAAAAAATACACACTAGAAAAGGGGAAATAACCATAGGTACAATGAAGATTGAAAAAATAATAACCTTGTTTGGATTCTGATTTGAACAAACCACCCATGAAAAGACATTTTTGAAACAAGTGGAGGCAACTGAAGACAGACAAGTATTGAAAGCTATTAACGAATCACTGTTAATTGTGCCAAACGTGTTATTGATATAGTGGTTATATTTCTTTTTAAAAGACTCATT